>OV702291.1:75229548-80229548 GCA_916181665.1 Avena sativa
CCACGTCAAGATCACAACAGGGGTTGCATCCTAGAACGACCCATGGCATATCTGGATCTGCGCCAGCCAACCAACGCCATCTCAAGCAAAGGGCACGCAAGAACTTGTCGATGTCGAGCACGAGCACCTAGGCACCAATGACGTAAGGCTTCTGATTCAGTACAACCCCCTCCCACCTAAACTCGTATAACCTCAAACACAAGGACGGCTCAGATCGCTTGATACCCCTTCGTAATTAGTACATACACCGTATACGTAATCATATAGAAAACCCCATATAACTCAACGAACGTCATGCCTGTACTAGTACGACCTGTATATGAACGGAAAAAAAAAACACGGCTGTACGGATCATTGTCGGCCGAGTACGCCAGTGACGGCCGTGTCTGTGCGGTGGTACCGGTGGTATCCAGCGAGCCGGTGACTCGTCCTCGCCGGTGCACGCCTCGGCTTGGCTTTGTAGGTGTGTGCCGGCAGGGCTAGCATGGGGACGGCGGCGGAACGGCGGAGGCCACGGCGGCTGTGAATGGGCGCTTGGGGAGGACAATCGTACAGTCTAGCACGATGTCCATCAGCATACCAGACAATCGGCGCGGTGTCCGGCGGCCTACCAGACAGTTCGGAGCGGTGTCCGGCGGCCTACCAGACAGTCCGGCGTGGTGTGCGGCAGGAAGCCGGATAGTCCGGTTGTGAGATGGCCGATGGCGGTGGCCGGCGGCGGCGGAGGTCGGCGTTGTAGAGGAGTTGGGTCTGCTGTGTAGGAATACGTGTATCTACAGATCCTGATCCGTATCTCTATACGTAGGTAATACTTAACGTGGATATGGGTTCATATGTATACGTGGCCGTATTTGTACGAGTTTAGGTGAGAGGGGATTGTACTGGATCAGAGGCCATAACGTAAATAGCAGCAACGATGCACTGAGAAATCCCTCTGCACCGAATCTTTTCGAGAGCATTCCACATAAAGGTGGAAATTTGTATAAGCAGAAAAACTGGAATTCAGCAAGAAATTCTGAAAAGGTGTGATAGAAACTTAATAAGCCCTTAACCGTACGTCTAAATAGGCTGATATTTCTCCAGAGTACACGATGCAATATATTTTACTTACTGGTATTTTTTAGGGGCAATTCAAACTGAGCATAGAAATCTCATAATATGCATAGAATTATAGCTGACGTTAGTTCCTGCATGATAGATGAAAACAATTACTCTCCGTCCATAAATAACAAATTTGGATTTGTCTATATATTCGGATGTATCTATACACTAAAATATTGTTAGACTATATTACGGCTAGACATATTTGATAGTTCAATATTATAATCTAATTCTATCTTTATTAGGCTTCTTGCCCCAAGTCTTCTAATACTATATAAACAGCCTAAGGGGCTCACGATATAATCACCTCTTGCAATATCAATACAGTCTATACTTTCGTAATATTTCATTATATCAGAGTGTGTCGCTCCTCGGCCTAGGTTTTAGCCACCGCTTCCGCCACGCCGCCCCCGACAAGGATCGATCGCCATGATCTAGGCCAAGGGCATCACATCTCGTAGCTAGTTTCTTTTTCCATTCCCTAGATCGGTTTAGTCTAGCAAATTTCTTTTTCCTATTAGATCTATTTTTCTTTTAGCCACCAAAAGCATCGTCCACAGCCGCATGTCGTCATCGCGAGCCTCTACTTCAACCTCGGTGTCGACTCAACTCCGGCAAATCGTCAACGATCGTGGCAAGGAGGCTCCGCGCGGCTCCCCAAGAGATGCCTTCACGCGCTACGTCGGCTGCTCCGTCTTCACGTCGTCTCCACGCCGGCCAGTCTTCGTCAACATCTACTGGGACGCACGTCCCTGAGTACACGCCTCTACTTCAACCTCGGCATCGACTCAACTCCATCAAATCATTGTCAACGATCATGGCAAGGAGGCTCCGTGCGTCGCCCAAGGGACGCCTTCACGCGCTGCGTCGGCTGCTCCGTCCTCACGTCGTCTCCATGTCGGCCCGTCTTCGCCAACATCTACGGACGCCGTGTCTCGCCGTCAACAAAGGACTGCATCTTCATCGCCCGTGGTCATCATCGTGGACAACCATCTACACCAACAACATCGCCACATCGTCGCCGCTACCACCGATTGTGGTCATCGTCAACGCCAACAAGTTCTTCTCCACGAGCGATGCCGCGCTCATACAAGCAGAAAATACGGGTCTAATCCCCGAAATCGATTACCGCTACAATTCTATCGCCATCGACAACTACCACCATCGTCTTCGTCCACCACGGCCTTGCCGCCAGAGACGCAGTCTAATTTTTATTTGCACAAGTCTGTGCTCAATTTTTCTTCTTGCAGCCACTTCATCTACTCCGACATGGCGGACAACTTCTACATCGACCGTTTACGGGAAATTTTCTTTGCTCCTCAATCCGGCTGGCACGCATGGCTCATGATGGTCCCTGTCTTCGCACGTTCGGTATTGGCGACACCGATGCGTGCCTTCGTCCCTAATACGCTTCCGAGTCTGGCAAGCTCGGCATTGCGAGTCGAGCTACTTCGATCCAAACTACGTCTACCTCAACTACTACGGCGAATTCTCCAGGCTCAACAACGATATTGACCACAACACAACAACATCATCGACTTCATCAACGAAAAAAAATTCCACAATGGCACCATCGTCCACAACTATAGTACCCTCACTCCCGGCTACATCGACATCGGCAACAAGGGCTACCACCTCACCTTCGGCTTATTCTCCAGTCAGACCGTCCGCGTCACTACCGATCTGACTGCGGGGGAGGGGTGTGTGTGTTAGATTATATTACGGCTAGACATATTTGGTAGTTCAATATTATAATTCAATTCTATCTCTATTAGTCTTCTTGCCCCAAGTCTTCTAGTCTATACTATTATTTAAGCAGCCGTAGGTTCGTCACCCCTGAAATCTGTCTGCCATGGATTGACGCTTTTGCCCCTGGTAGTTTGAGGATATTATAGGTACTGCCACTGCCAAGTGACCTCTCTCCTCCGCCTCCCTCCCGATCCCCAACTCTCCTCCGTCTCCCTCCCGACTGGTCTCTCTCCGGAGCAGCGACCAAGACAAGAGACAGTGCGGTCTTGGAGAGCAAAGGAACCTCCTCGGCCACCCCTTTTCTTGGCCTAGACGGGAAGGGCAGTGGCAGCGCACCTCCTGACTGGTCCCCAAATCTCCCAAGCGGTCCCGAGCGGAAGCTCTGCTCCGCCTACCTCCTGGACCCCAAATCTCCTCTGCCTCCCCCCAAGCGGGAGGTCGAGCTGCACGGCGTAGCGCCTCTCTCCGGTCGGCGAGATCCCCAAGAAGAGGGGCAATTCGAGCAGAGCTTCCTCTGGCAGGCGAAACGGGACTCATGCCTGCGAAAACCTATCCCTCGACCTCTACTTGTGCCCATCTCTAGCGCCGATCCCGGAGGTCTCTGCCCCGACCGGCGCGGATCGAAGTGTCAATACCGCCCAAGTCCCAACTTGTTTCGTCCCGACGAAGTCCGACCTCCTCCCCCTACCGGCACTGAGGCTCCATCCTCTGTAGTACGTCGCGTCTTCCTCAATATCAGTGTGCCAGTGTATTAACCAGGCTCAGTGCCCCACTCCCATCCCCAGCCTCTGTTCCCAACTACAAGGACGTCGGCCGCCTCTTCCGGTGAACTCTGAGCTGCACCAGTTCCCTACCGTCGTTTCTCTTTTTCACTAATTTAGCACTTTGGCAAGTGTATTTAGTATGTTCGACAAAATGCAGGCGACTCCGTCGCTGCATGCCTTTACTCTGTCGTTGATTGTTGTGCTTTAGTTTTTTTAGCTGGCCTTCCGGTAGCACCAGCACTTGGTCACTGCTTGCCATGGAGATGGTCCTGACTTTTCCTAGAATTAGATTAAATCTGTTGCATCTGATGCATGACAGGGACACATCACTGCCTCAGTTCTGAAGTTGTTCTTTGTTTGTTCATAAGTCTATGTAGGACTTGGTTAATTACTGCATCTGTAAAGCGCATGCGCGCTTGTACTGTACACGGGTGGCAGTGGTTTATTTTTTAATGGAAGCTGACAATTAAATACTCCTTCCGACCCATACCATATTAGTTGACTTGGATTTGTCTATATACGGATGTATCTAATACTAAAATGTGTCTAGATATATTAGACAAATCTGAGTCAACTAATATGGGTCAGAGGGAGTAGCAAAATTTACGGTCATTACATGTTGTAATTTCTTTCTTTCTTGGTCTCGTACTAAAATATGTATTCAACTAAATATGTTTGGAAGAAATCACATGAATAAAATAGATATTTGTGGACGGAGGGAATATGCCATTTATATTTCCGTGACACACAATTTTAAGTTTTTAACTATACCATAACATTCTTAGCAGGTGTTAAAAATGTTGTACTCGCATTTACTTGGCTTCGCATTGACTTAGTCCCTTTTTGACTTGTAATTGTTGTCGTGAATTTATATTTTTGCCGTCTAATTTTAATTGTTTGAACTGTGTCTTTTTATTGGATTGTTTGTATGTTTCAGCAACGCATGGGTACTATGCTAGTACTATATAAACAGCTTAAGAGCTCACGAGTAATCTCCTCTTGCAATATCAATACAGTCTATACTTCCGCAATATTTCAAATATGTCTAAATATATTGAAATCTAGATAAATATAAGTCACTTATTTGTGAAGGGAGGAGGGAGTAGTACAACATTGGTGTGGTTCAACTGGAAGAATGGGACCAAGTCGATCAACATGGTAACAATGAATCCGTGCAGCACGCATGGTGTGTAGCGATGCTGTCCATCGTGCACATGAACACTACAGTACTCCATAACAAAAGGACACTACACCAATCATATCCGTACATTTGTAAATCTCACTCACTCAACAGTCAACACCCATGATTGCAGGGTACTTGCATGTGCATGCAGCATGCGACACGGGCGGCCTGCATGATGGTTTCGGCGGAGCCATTGCTGCGTCGTCGTGGGAATCGGCCCTACGGCACGCGAACGCCGCATGGGCTGCGGATCCGCCGTCGATCTATCTCGCCTCAGCCCTTTTTTTAGTAGGCGCCCGTCTCGTCGTCGTGCTCTTCTCTGCTTGGACGCCTCCCTTCCAGCTTTCCTGGAGGATCGATCGACAGAGATTATAAAATTTAATTTCCCTGGAGTTGAGTTCAGAAATTGGGAGCGATGATTGATGGTTTCCGCAAAGGGCATGATAAGAAAGTTAGGCCTGGTTGGTGCTAGGAGAAGATGATGATGAGGCGGATCACAATTAAATACCCCTATAATTTGGTTTGGTCTGGTTTCTGAAGTTACACAATTTTGCCACGCGTTCAGATTTTGATTCCTGATTATCTAGCTCCAGTTCGATCATGGGGGCTACCGTCTGAGCCAAAGTGTGTTTAGGTGCTAATCCATGTAGCCCATGCCTACAAAACAAAACGATCTAACACATGTACAACTATCTTTGGCAACAGTGTATATGAAGTTATTTACCAAAAATAAATGAATAGCCTCTGTTAGACAAGGATTAAAAGAAATCACCTGTTAAAGAAATGTGTAGACATACACTGGTGCAAATGCCACATTCCTACTTGTCACCATCGGGTACTTAATTACTACTTTTTCTCGATCCCCTATCTGGAATTCCGCCGAGAGGTTAACAGGAGCATATATGCAGATATAATCTAGCATGCGTCTGCGAGATGGTAACCCAAATATACATAGCAGTGGCAGAATAATTCGAGCTAGCACTACTTATTACTCCCTCTGTTTTATAATATAAAATATTTTAGATTTTGTGAAATGAATATAGTTAGACGCATTTTAGTGGATAAGTTCTCTCCGAACCTACGTACTAAAAGATGTATAGATACATTCATTTCACAAAAGGTAAAACATCTTATATCTTAAAACAGATGGAGTAGTAGTTTGTTAGCACACATCTGCAGTACCACACAAATAATAACAATACGGATCGACGAAGCTGCTGGGCTTGTTCATAAGAGAAACAATCTTATCCGGAGGGTATCACAGAATTCAACCTTTGTAAAGTGATCTATCGTAGAAATATGCAGCGAATTTCCTTTTAACAATCAGTTAACGTTGGCTTCTTAAGGTTGTGTAGGTGTGCGATCGGGGAAGGACACCGGCAGCAGGACGGATTAGATCTTGATTCCCGGCCGTTTCAAAAGTTTTTCCAGGCAGCTACCAGAAAGCTTAGCATAGCATATATCTAGGATACTAATTAATCCAAAAGATCACGTGCTTATACTTGGCCAGCAACCGGAAGTTCTTTTTTTTTTTGCTGGAACAATAGAAAAGTGTTTGTAGGGATCGAATTTGTTTCTGGACCATCTGGTTGTAAAGAAAAACCAAAGTACTAAATGCGTATCACACAAGCAACAACACAAACTCATTTAGGGCTTGTGGAGGCAGGATAGGATTAACATGACACGTCATATGAAATCCTACTAGAAATTTAAACGCATGAATCTGTATCAGTAGTTTATTTGATTGCATCTCACAAAATAAAATGCAGCAATTTATTTGATGGAATAGCTGCATGCCGGAAAATTTTCGTGAGTTTGGACCTAAGGAAAATCCCCTATGGGGTTGCATGCAAGGTAGCCCGAAATTTGAAACCATAGGAATTTTCCAATCATACAAACCAGACAAGCCTATAGGAAAATTTCACGGTCCAGAATTGTCATACTCGTATGCATGTGTTGGCATCCAAGACGTCAAAAAAAACCTCGCGTGCGCTCCCCAGGGCGTCGTCGGGGGAGATCTGATCGCGCCTCCCAGCCGCACCCATCTCCTCCGCCTCTCGCCGTCGCTGCCGCCAGGCCGACGAAGGAGGCCTGGGCGTGGTGGCTTGCCGCAGAATGCCGCCGGGGCTGCTGGATCGGAGAAGGTTGGCGTGTCGACGAGCAGCGGCCGTGGTGGTGGCGGAGGTCCACTTGGCGGAGCGTGGTCGGCGGTGAGGGTTGGGCTACGCGTCGGCTCAAGACAAATCCTTAATCTCGATCTTGGTAGGTCCCTATGCCGTCTCTCCATCTCCTCCTCGCGGGGTCACGGCCAGTTCCAGTGGTGGATCGACCCTGCGCTGTCATCTCCTTGCGCTCGGTGAGGCAGATCCCGCAGGTCGCTGGTGGGTGGCATGGGGGCAACCGGTTTGGCTTAGAATAAAGGAGGTCTGGTCCTAGGATCCCTCTCACGCCGAGACGAGGATCTACTTGATGTTGGTCTTCCTTTCTCTCTGGAGTGTCGAGTTCTAGAAGGCTCCGCTGATGAACTTCAATGGACAACATGCCGGAGTTTGCCGGATTGGATAGATTTCGGTCGCGCGCAACCATGTTTTTATCTGACTGTTTGATTTTAGTGTGAAGCTTCGCAGTCTGTTGCCATCAAAGACATGCCTTTAGTCCTATGGTGAAGTCAGCCGCGGAGAATGACATGGAAGCCTAGGTCTAGGACTGTCAACACCCAGATTTTGAATCCCATATGCCTGTTATGTCATACATCGCAATCCCAGGATTACCATTTTTGCGAGACATAACAGATTGGATATCACAGTACATTATCCATTACAAACCATAAATAAGGTCTTACACAAAATAAGGATCTCATGATCCATTCTTAATACAACAAGCAGCGGAATAAATAATGAGCGTAGCGGTGGGGTCCATCTTCAGGGACACAGGCAATACTGACGAAGGCAGATAGTCCTAGTTATCATAGCTGTCCTGCTGTCCGTCATCTTGGTAATCTCCTTCATAGTCTGGCCATGAGAATAGCCAGGGACAAAAGCCATGAGTACTCTTTAAGTACTCGCAAACTACCACTAACAATTAGTATAGTTCTAATGTAAAGTGTTAACTCTAAGTTTAACTATAAAGTTAAGTTTGAAACCTAAGCTAAGTTCAGAAAACAAAGAAAGATAAAATAAAGTTCTAGAATCACTTAAGTTGGGAAGCTAGTGTCATAGTCACAACTTTGTTGTGGTCAGGTCAAGACTCATCATTCATTTCATAAGTTATTTTGAAAACATCTGACAACAAAACAGTATGGTCACTCCAACTGTCCATAACCGTGGACACGGCTATTCAAATAGTTTGACACTCTGCAGAGGTGGCACACTTTCACCACAATATTCGATACATCTGTCAGGGATAACCCTGAATTATCATACTTAGTATGGAGATAATCAAACATAACCTTTCCTTTACACACCCTAGTATAAGCACCTCTCCTATGAGCATGGCCTCCCAACCATGACCATCTGTCATCTTGGGCACTACATAGGTGGACAACATTGAGAGGTAGCCTCAGCTCAAACCTCTCCCGCGAGGGAACTAATACTAATGCATATAAACTTCTGACTAAGCCTTACCCAATTCAGGTATTGTGGTTGTACGGTAAATTTGGAATGGTATCGCATCCGAATCCAACCATCAGTTTTGTAAAAAGGTCAAGGCTCATGCCTCAACATTTTCATCATCATAAACCATTTATGTTTCTCAACACATCTCAAAACATCTCCATAGAATGACTCATCATTCTAAGGTTTTCACAATTCATTTTCACCAAGTGTTCCCATCTAGAGTGACTCAAGTTTCTATCTACTCTAAACTACTAATTTAAGAGTGTTCACTAAGGTGGAAAGATAGGATCAATCTCATGCCATAGAATGACATCTAAAGTTATCTAGATAGGTCAAGTTTTATACTTTTTATGCTACCTTCAAAACAGGTAAAGGACTTTGGTAAAGTAAAGGAAGTAAAGCTTGAAAATAATACTCGGGGTAAGTAATAGTCAAAGTGGTATAACCAAAGCATGCCTAAAGCATCTTTGCTCAAATCATCTAGCTTAATTCTACCTTGCTAAGCATTATACTTGCAAGTGTTAGCTTGCATTGTTAATGATGTCTTGCCTTGTGCAGTGCAGTGGTTGAAGTTTTCTTTCTCCTCCTCTTGGTAGAACTCCTCCTCCTTGAAAGCTTGGTCGGTACTATCGTCTATAAATACATACGGAGTACACAATCACCAAACAAGACTTAACTAGTCTACTTAGCACTCTAAGGCACACATTTGATGATCTATTATCATCACAAGCATCACAAGGTTTTATTAACTAGCTTCATTCTTTTTATTTAAGAAAAGTAATTTCTACTCATTGAAAATAACTAAGATTTAATATTCACCACTAAAAATATGGGATCATGTGGACACATGTCATCACCACATATTCTAACATGTGGGAATGTGATTTAAGGGTTGGATCACATTTACTTAAGTTTAAGTTTATTATTTAATGATTTAAAGTGACTAGAAATGCCTATATAGCATTATTTTGGTACTAGTCCAAAGTCACTGCATGTAAACCTTAATATTATTACATATTCAGATAGGTATGGTTAAATGTGATTTTTGAGAGTCGGAATCAACTCAAAAGCTTTCATGGTTGATTTTATAAAAATGTTTGAATGTGCAAATGCTTCTCTCTTGTTATTTTTACTAGGAGAGATCTCTAACTCTAAATGAATTAAATCCAACGGGCTTGGATAGATCTTTTCAGTAGCTTTCCAACACAATTAGAATCACTCCATTTGGATTTGTAAATCTCTCTGAAATAATTCTCAAACTAGGGGACAGAACTAAGTTCAAACCTAAATGGAAAAACCTAAATTTGAATTCGTGGGCTAGCGCGGGAAAGGAAATGGGCCGGCCCAGTGGCGTTTTGCGGCGCAGCGAGCAACTGACGGAGGGTCCACATGGCATTGGCTCTTTACACGCGAAGCGGTACGGGGCGATGTGGGTCGTTAGATTAAAAGTAAGATCTACGGCTATGGCTTGTCGTCGACGATGGAAAGATCGCCGGCGAGGTGGAACCCTAGCAGCTCGGTGGGGGTATGGGGCAGCTTACCGGGGCTTCGGCGAGGGTCGGCGAGGCGGGAAAACGAACAAGTCGATGACGGCGGTTCTCCTGGTACCGATGGCGTCCCGAGAGGTGGCCTTGATCAACGGCCCCCTTCTTCTCCCTCCACGGCAGACTCCAATGGAATTCTGGCGCTGCAGATGGCGGCTTGCTCCAGTGGGGCTCTGGGAGAGTTCTGAGAGGGTGGGGATGAGAGTGGTGTGAGTAGTTGGTGCCGGGGTGGCCTCCTTTTATAGGCGCGGCGAAGCGGCAGAGGAGTATGGGCAGTGCTCGCCGGTGACGATGGCACAACGAGCTAGAGGTGTGGGCGGTGGGCTAGGACGGTGGGCGGTGCCCTGGCGAGTGTCACGGTGGTGCGTGTGCAGTGGTTTGTGGTCAGGGGTGGTGAATGGCACGGCGCACATGATGTCTCTGCCGACGGCGAGTTTCGCGGAGGCCGGCGACTACGAGGCATGGTCGAGGGAATGGGCATGTCCGTTGGCTTCCTAGGCCGGTGGTGACCATGTAGGCGGGCGGCTGGAGCGAGGCGGGGTCTGGTCGAGCAGGGACCGTGCGCGCTCTGCGGGCGGCGTTGGCATGGCCGACAGTCTCCGGGCGCGGCGGTTCCTGGCTGCTCTGTTTGCTGTCCTGGGGCTGGGGCTGGTTGGGAGGTGGAGGTGGACCACAGGCGACCTCCTGGACATGGTGGGCGACGCTGGCAGCGACTGTGGCATGCTGTCGCTAGTGGGGGTGCCCAAATGGTGCTCGGTCTTAATGGCCATGACCATTTGGTCGTGGCATAGTGGGTTGCCGGGCTAGAGAGTTGTAGGGGAGTGCACTGGGTGGCTGTGGTTGCAAAATGGGAGACCAATTTGGTCCAAGCACTGCTCCAAATAGTGTTTTTGGTTTTTGTTTGAATTCTGCCCACAAGGTGTTTGTAGAAATGGCCGCAAGAACTCAAGTTTTGAATGTTTGGATGATTTTTGGTGGAGTTGCTAGACACATGCTTAAGCATCTATGGTTGCTTGGGATATGAAAATGGAGCTCATTTGAGTGGTTTTTGAATAAGTGGGATCTTCCCATATGAACTACATTGAATTTTCAATTGCCATTTAAAATTAGTGTTTGAAAGTTTTTGTCAGATCACAAAGTGGGCCTTGGTACACTACTACATGTACTAGCAAGGGGTGCAAAGATCCATATTTGTTTCTGTTAAGAATTGAGTCCTAGGAATAGCCAAAGTAGGCATGGTAGTTAAAATGGCACAAATGACCATTTGGTTATTTTATTCATTTTGATTGGTTTTTCTTTGGGATTTGTTTGGGAATGATCTAGATGATGTTTATTTCACCTAAGAATCATTTTACAATCAATGGATCACTTAATCATGGCAATTCAAATCAACTCCTAATTTAAATGCACACACATATGAATGCTTTAATATTTTTAAATGGAAAAGTTTTTGTTAACTCTTAATTTGATGATTTGGATCTTAATAACCTTGGATTAAAGTTTTGGGATGTTACAAACCTTCCCCCCTTAAACAAAATCTCGTCCCGAGATTTACGAAAGAAAACTAGGAACTAAAGAGATCTGGAAACTTTGTCCCCATGTAATCTTCTCGCTCCCAAGTGGCTTCCTCTTCGGTATGGTTGCTCCATTGGATCTTGAGAAATTTGATACTTCTGGTTCTGGTGGTTTTGTAAGCTTCTTCCAAGATACGGATGGGCACTTCATGATACGTCAGGTCCTTGTTGATCTCCACAGCTCTGTGATCGATGTTCTTGAAAACTTTAGTCTTCTCCGGCACTTCCAGGCATTTGCGAAGTAATGAGACATGGAACACATTGTGGATGGCAGACATCTCTTCAGGCAGTTCTAGTTGATATGATACTTCTCCTCGGCGATTCAGAATCTTGAAGGGCCCGATATATCTGGGGGATTCCTTTCCTTTCAGACTAAAGCATTGGGTTCCCTTCAATGGCGAAACCTTGAGATATACAAAATCTCCGACATTGAAAGTCAGGTCTCTCCTTCTCTTGTTAGCATAACTCTTTTGTCTGGACTGGGCGGTCTTGTGGTGCTCACGGATTTTGTGCACCTTTTCTTCGGCTTCTCTGAGAATGTCGGGTCCGAAGATCTGACTCTCTCCTACTTGCGACCAATTCAAATGGGTACGTCACTTTCTTCCGTATAGGAACTCAAATGGTGCCATTTGCAAACTAGCTTGATAACTGTTGTTATATGAGAATTTTGCGAAAGGCAGGCAGTCTTCCCATTTTGATCCATATTCTAACACACAAGCTCTGAGCATATCTTCTAGGATTTGGTTGACTCTTTCAGTCTGTCCATCAGTTTGCGGGTGATAAGCGGTGCTGAAGTTCAACTTGGTGCCTAATCCTTCCTGAACTTTCTGCCAAAATCTCAAGGTAAACTGGGTTCCTCGATCTGATACTATGGTCTTGGGGGTTCCATGCAGACTAACAATTCTAGCAATATACAACTCTGCTAGCTTCGAACTTTGGTAGGTTGTCTTGATCGGTATAAAGTGAGCTACCTTGGACAGTCTATCAACGATGACCTAGATTGAGTCATTTCCCCTACTAGAAGTAGGCAATCCGGTGATAAAGTCCATTCCAACAGAATCCCATTTCCATTCCGAAATCTGCAAAGGTTGCAACAGTCCTACGGGTCTCTGATGCTCTGCTTTGACTCTTTGACAGATGTCACACTTGGCGATGTAGCTTCCGATTTCTCTCTTCATCTTGTGCCACCAAAATTGCTCTTTCAAATCTTGGTACATCTTTGTTCCTCCGGGGTGGATAGAATAAAGAGTATCATGAGCTTCCTGCATGATAACCTGCTTCAGTTCCGAATCTGCTGGCACACAGATACGTCCTTTGTTCCAAAGAACTCCTTCTTCGTCTTCAGTGAATCCAGGTACCTTTCCTGTACCAATACGACGTTTGATTCCGTCGATACTTTCATTTCCCTTCTGGGCTTCCTTGATTTGGCTAATCAAAGTGGGTTGAAGTTCAATGCTAGCTAAGAATCCTTTGCTAACTAGTTCAGTCCAAAACTGCTCCAACTCCTCATACAAACTTGGTTGTTTCTCCTTGATCATAGTGTTTAGCCTACACGGCAATCTGCTAAGAGCATCCGCTACCACATTGGCTTTGCCGGGGTGATAGTGAATGTCAAGGTCATAATCCTTGATTAACTCTATCCATCTCCTTTGCCTCATATTCAGCTCCTTCTGAGTGAAAATATACTTCAAGGTTTTGTGATCCAAGTAAATCTCACAGCGATTACCCATCAGATAGTGACGCCATGTCTTCAATGCCAACACTATGGCTGCTAACTCAAGATCATGGGTCGGATAGTTCTGCTCATGCTGCTTCAGTTGCCGAGACAGATAAGCGATGACTTTGCCTTCTTGCATCAATACACATCCGAGACCAATCTTGGATGCATCACAATATACATCAAACGGCTTCTTTATATCTGGCATGATCAGTATTGGGGCTGATATCAATCTCTTCTTTAGTTCCTGGAAAATGGCTTCACATTTGTCGGTCCATTCAAACTTCTTGTCGTTCTTCAACAATTGGGTCATGGGTCTGGCGATGCTCGAGAATCCTTCTACGAACTTGCGGTAATATCCCGCTAATCCGAGAAATGCACGGACTTGGGTTTGAGTGGTTGGGGATTCCCATTCTTCGACATATTTGATCTTGGCGGGATCAACAGAGACTCCTTCGGCAGACACAATATGTCCTAGGAATCCTACTTCTTTTAGCCAAAACTCACATTTATTGAACTTGGCATATAACCGATGCTCTCTCAGGGTTTCTAGGATGATTCTCAGATGTTGCTCATGCTCTTCTTCTGACTTGGAGTAGATAAAGATATCGTCGATAAACACAACGACAAACTTATCTAGGAAATTCATAAAGATCTTATTCACGAGATTCATGAAATAAGCAGGGGCATTGGTTAATCCAAAAGACATAACCGTATACTCGTATAAACCATAGCGAGTAGTAAAGGCGGTCTTCGGAATATTCGTTGCACGAATCTTAAGTTGGTGATAACCAGTTCTAAGATCAATCTTTGAGAATACCTAGGCTCCAGTCAACTGATCAAATAGATCCTCTATCTTTGGTAAAGGGTAGTTGTTTTTGATGGTGACGTCATTCAACTTTCTGTAATCGGTGCACAAACGGTTGCGTCCATATTTCTTGTCGACGAATAACACTGGTGATCTCCATGGCGAAGCGCTTGGTTGAATCAAGCATGTTGCTAACATGGCATCCAACTGCTTCTTCAATTCTACTAACTCTAAGGGGTTCATGCTAAAGGGTCTCTGGGCTATGAGACCGGTTCCAGGGATTAGTTCGATAATGAACTCAATATCCCTATCCGGGGGCATATCTGGCAATTCATCTGGGAATACATTGGGGTATTCACAGACTACTCTGACTTGGTCAATGGTGGGTAGGGCTAGACTCTGGTTGCACTTGAATTGACGGGGTAAGGTTTCAGATATATGCTCTACTGTTACTCCAGAGCTACTGGTCATGGTGATGTCTTTCTTAGCACAGTCTATCAGTCCTTTATGCCTTGACATCCAGTCCATACCTAGTACTACTTCCAATCCTTTGGTTCCGAGTACAATTAGGTTGGCATAAAAATCTATCCCATGTATTTTGATAGGCACACCTTTGCAAATTTTTCTAGATTTTGTAGTTGATCCTGGGATTTGAACTATCATGACATGCTTCAAGTTGGTTGGGTGAATCTTACTAGTGCATGCAAATTCTTCGGTATGCGATGCTCCCGAATCAAACAATACTCTTGCTAAAACTGAGTTGACAGAAAACATACCCAGCACTACGTCTGGCGCTTCTTGAGCTTCCTCGACGTTCATGTGGAAGAGACGACCATTGCGGTTGTGAGGGTTACCTGGGGCAAATCTTCTCCCTGGTTGAACACGACGCTGCTATTGAGCTGGGGCATTCACATTGGCAGTGGCTACATTCTTATTGGGACACTCATTGGAATAGTGGCCCTTAACTCCACACTCGAAACAAGTTATCTGAGACTTGTCTTTTGCTGCGACAGGCACAACATTGCTACCAGTTTTGGGTGCAGTGTTGTTGTTGTTGTTGTTGTTGTTGCTCTTGGGAGGGGCACGGTTGAAATTGTTGGTGTTGCCGGAGTTGTGGTTGTTTCCTCCGGACTTCACATTGCCTCTGCTGCGGTTGGGGTAGCTTGGGCGAGACATTGGGGGTCGGTTGTTCCTTGATGCATATTCTTGTGAGGGGTTGGGACGGTACTTCTGTTGACTGCTGGATCCAGTTTGCTGGATCATACGACGTTTGCGGTTGTTGTTTGCCTGGTTAATCTTCCCTTCCATCTGAATGGCAGAGTCGACTAGCTCTTCGAGATCCTCGAAGCGGATGTTGACGAGGACAGTCTACATCTCATCATGCAGTCCGTTCAGGAATCTCTCCTTCTTCTTGGCCTCCGTGTTGATCTCATTAGGTGCATACCTTGCAAGTGACAGGAATCTGTCCCGGTACTCTACCACAGTCATTCTGCCTTGCTTCAACTCTCTGAATTCATCCCTCATTCTGGTGACCAAGCCCTGCGGCACATGGGTGCGGCTGAACTTGATTTTGAAGGCTTCCCATGTCATCACTTGACCATGGTTCATATTACGGATGCTAGTCCACCAAGCTCTTGCATCTCCTGCTAGGTAGTGGGTGGCGAAGAGAACTTTCTCGTTGTCATCAACTCCTGCTACTTCTAAGTTGTTTTCCATTGTCTGCAGCCAGTCATCAGCATCTAGTGGGTTTTCAGCCTGGTTAAAGATTGGGGGATTGGTATTCTGAAAGTTTTTGAGTTTGGATCCATGATGATCCTGGTTTCCATGCCCTTGGTTGTTGAGAGCCATCTGGGCAATCTGTTGCAATGTTGCTAGATTAGCTTGGCGCTCTGCCATGCTTGCTTCTCTGTCTGCGATAAGGTTCTGCAAGATCTGCAGCATTGGGTCTTGCGACGAGCTGCTCCCTCCTTGGTTTTCACGAGTCATCTGAAGATTGAGGTAGATAAAGGGGTAAGAGGGAAAGTTCTAAGGTCCATGGTTTTAGTTTCAAGACTAAAACTTTGAGTTTGACTCAGATTTTGCAACTAACTCCATTTCATTCATTCAAACAAGCACACGATACAAACACACACCACAACAACAAAGGAAAACAAATGGTTTGAAGAACCATTCTGCAAGCTACGATAATAGTGGGACCGATACATCTCATGCTACAATAGTGCTCTAGTGCATATACTCATCGTCGATGAAGTCGGAGTCCTCATCGTCAGTGTAGAAGTCCACGGCATCCTCCTCCAGAAAGTCATCATCATTGATGAGGTAAGAATCCATATCTCCCTGGATGTCTTCACCCTCCTCTTCTTCCTCCTTTGCTGCAAGCTGAGCTTCTTGCTCCTTGACGGTCTTCTCGAGGTCGGCCACCTTCTTGCGAAGACGGGCGATGGTGCGATCCTTCTTTTCGTGCTGGAGGTGAAGAGACTGACGGTCCTTGACAAGCAGTGAGAAAGTCTGGGCCTTCTGGGCGGCAATGGCACGGTTATGGTTGGCGAACTCCCTAGCATTGTCCAATTCCTTCTGGCGATCGTACAACAGGAAGTCAAGGTTCTCCACTTGACGCTTCAGCTCCTGGTGACTGGGCATCTCCATTGGTATTCCCATGAAGTCACGTCTTGCATAGTGAGAAAAACGGGTTCCTTGGATTTGGTTGACACTGAGGGCACACAGACGTGCGAGAGCTTCATGCATTGCCCTGGCTAATCCATCTAGCCAGTTATTTTCTCTTACGGAGAACTGGATTCTCCTGAACGTTGGTGCTTCTATGCTTCCTCAAAGATCGGCGGTGACTAGCCACTGTAAATCTCCTCCTGGGGGTCCTGGAAGTTGAGCTCCAAGAAACTCCGGATGTGGGCGTCCAAATAACTCAGCCAGTGAATCCAGATCCCTCTCGAAGATCAGCTGGCCTCCATTGCCCAATTGGTAGAACTTGCTAAACTGAGTCTCCATCTACAAGAATTTAGGATGAGGAAGTTAGTGAAGTGATCAAGTGTGTCAAATTTTAGGTAGTAATGTAAGACTTTGAGAAACATGAATTTTTGAGAAAGAATGAATTCCCAACGATAATAGAGGAAATAGTTTTTCATGAATAATCACTTTGGTTTTGAAACTAAGTTTTTGTTTGGACGTCCATTCTAACTAGGGTCTCCTATGATCAGGATGACTCTGATACCAACTTGTCAACACCCGGATTTTTAATCCCAGATGCCGGTTATGTCATACATCGCAATCCCAGGATTACCATTTTTGCGAGACATAACAGATTGGATATCACAGTACATCATCCATTACAAACCATAAATAAGGTCTTACACAAAATAAGGATCTCATGATCCAGTCTTAATACAACAAGCAGCGGAATAAATAATGAGCGTAGCGGTGGGGTCCATCTTCAGGGGCACATGCAATGCTGACGAAGGTAGATAGTCCTAGTTATCATAGCCGTCCTACTGTCCGTCATCTTGGTAATCTCCTTCATAGTCTAGCCATGAGAATAGCCAGGGACAAAAGCCATGAGTACTCTTTAAGTACTCGCGAACTACCACTAACAATTAGTATAGTTCTAATGTAAAGTGTTAACTCTAAGTTTAACTATAAAGTTAAGTTTGAAACCTAAGCTGAGTTTAGAAAACAAAGAAAGATAAAATAAAGTTCTAGAATCACTTAAGTTGGGAAGCTAGTGTCATAGTTACAACTCTGTTGTGGTCAGGTCAAGATTCATCATTCATTTCATAAGTTATTTTGAAAACATCTGACAACGAAATAGTATGGCCACTCCAACTGTCCATAACCATGGACGCGGCTATTCGAATAGTTTGACACTCTGCAGAGGTGGTACACTTTCACCACAAGATTCGATACATCTGTCAGGGATAACCCTAAATCATCATACTTAGTATGCAGATAATCAAACATAACCTTTCCTTTACACACCCTAGTATAAGCACCTCTCCTATGAGCATGGCCTCCCAACCATGACCATCTGTCATCTTGGGAACTGCATAGGTGGACAATATTGAGAGGTAGCCTCAGCTCAAACCTCTCCCGCGAGGGGACTAATACTAATGCATATAAACTTCCGTCTAAGCCTTACCCAATTTAGGTATTGTGGTTGTACGGTAAATTTGGAATGGTATCGCATCCGAATCCAACCATCAGTTTTGTAAAAGGGTCAAGGATCATGCCTCAACATTTTCATCATCATAAACCATTTGTGTTTCTCAACACATGTCAAAACATCTCCATAGAATGACTCATCATTCTAAGGTTTTCACAATTCATTTTCACCAAGTGTTCCCATCTAGAGTGACTCAAGTTTCTATCTATTCTAAACTACTAAGTTAAGAGTGTTCACTAAGGTGGAAAGATGGGATCAATCTCATGCCATAGAATGACATCTAAAGTTATCTAGATAGGTCAAGTTTTATACTTTTTATGCTACCTTCAAAACAGGTAAAGGACTTTGGTAAAGTAAAGGAAGTAAAGCTTGAAAATAATACTCGGGGTAAGTAATAGTCAAAGTGGTATAACCAAAGCATGCCTAAAGCATCTTTGCTCAAATCATCTAGCTTAATTCTACCTTGCTAAGCATTGTACTTGCAAGTGTTAGCTTGCATTGTTAATGATGGCTTGCCTTGTGCAGTGTAGTGGTTGAAGTTTTCTTCCTCCTCCTCTTGGTAGAACTCCTCCTCCTCGAAAGCTTGGTCGGTACTATCGTCTATAAATATATACGGAGTACACAATCACCAAACAAGACTTAACTAGTCTACTTAGCACTCTAAGGCACATATTCGATGATCTATTATCATCACAAGCATCACAAGGTTTTATTAACTAGCTTCATTCTTTTTATTTAAGAAAAGTAATTTCTACTCATTGAAAATAACTAAGATTTAATATTCACCACTAAAAATATGGGATCACGTGGACACATGTCATCACCATATATTCTAACATGTGGGAATGTGATTTAAGGGTTGGATCACATTTACTTAAGTTTAAGTTTATTATTTAATGATTTAAAGTGACTAGAAATTCCTATATAGCATTATTTTGGTACTAGTCCAAAGTCACTGCATGTAAACCTTAAGATTATTACATATTCAGATAGGTATGGTTAAATGTGATTTTTGAGAGTTGGAATCAACTCAAAAGCTATCATGGTTGATTTTATAAAAATGTTTGAATGTGCAAATGCTTCTGTCTTGTTATTTTTACTAGGAGAGATATGTAACTCTAAATGAATTAAATCCAACGGGCTTGGATAGATATTTTCAGTAGATTTCCAACACAATTGGAATCACTCAATTTGGATTTGTAAATCTCTCTGAAATGATTTTCAAACTAGGGGACAGAACTAAGTTCAAACCTAAATGGAAAAACCTAAATTTGAATTCGTGGGCTAGCGCGGGAAAGGAAATGGGCCGGCCCAGTGGCGTTTCGCGGCACAGAGAACAGCTAACAGGGGGGTCCACATGTCATTGGCTCTTTACACGCGAAGCGGTACGGGGCGATGTGGGCTGTTAGATTAAAAGTAAGATCTACGGCTGTGGCTTGTCGTCGACGACTGACAGGTCGCCGGCGAGGTGGAACCCTAGCGGCTCGGTGGGGGTCTAGGCGGCTTACCGGGGCTCCGGCGAGGGTCGGCGAGGCGGGCAAACGAACAAGTTGAGGACGGCGGTTCTCCTGGTACCAGTGGTGTCCCAAGAGGTGGCCTTGATCAACGACCCCCTTCTTCTCCCTCCGCGGAAGACTCCGGCGGAATTTCGGCGCTGCGGACGGCGGCTTGCTCCCGTGGGGCTCTGGGAGTGATCTGAGAGGGTGGGGATGAGAGTGGTGTGAGGAGTTGGTGCTGGGGTGGCCTCCTTTTATAGGCGCGGCGAAGCGACAGAGGAGTATGGGCGGTGCTCGTCGGTGACGACGGCACAACGAGCTAGAGGTGTGGGTGGTGGGCTAGGACGGTGGGCGGTGCCCTGGCGAGTGTCCCGGCGGTGCGTGTGCAGTGGTTTGTGGTCTGGGGAGGTGAATGGCGCGGCGCGCACGATGTCTCTACCGACGGCGAGTTTCGCGGCGGCCGGCGACTACGGGGCGTGGTCGGGGGAATAGGCAAGTTCGTTGGCTTCCTAGGCCGGTCGTGACCGTGTAGGCGGGCGGCTGGAGAGAGGCGGGGTCTGGTCGAGCGGGGACCGTGCGCGCTCTGCGGGTGGAGTTGGCATGGCCGACAGTCTCCGGGCACGGCGGTTCCTGGCTGCTCCGGTTGCTGTCCTCGGGCTGGGGCTGGTTGGGTGGTGGAGGTTGACCACAGGCGACCTCCTGGACATGGTGGGCGATGCTGGCGGCGGCTGTGCCGTGCTGTCGCCGGTGGGGGTGCCCAAATGGTGCTCGGCCTTAATGGCCATGACCATTTGGTCGTGGCACAGTGGGTGGCTGGGCTAGAGAGGGGTAGGGGAGTGCACTGGGTGGCTATGGTTGCAAAATGGGAGACCAATTTGGTCCAAACACTGCTCCAAATAGTGTTTTTGGTTTTTGTTTGAATTCTGCCCATAAGGTGTTTGTAGAAATGGCCGCAAGAACTCAAGTTTTGAATTTTTGGATGATTTTTGGTGGAGTTGCTAGACACATGCTTAAGCATCTGTGGTTGCTTGGTATTTGAAAATGGAGCTCATTTGAGTGGTTTTTGAATAAGTGGGATCTTACTATATGAACTACATTCAATTTTCAATTGCCTTTTAAAATTAGTGTTTGAAAGTTTTTGGCAGATCACAAAGTGGGCCTTGGTACACTACTACATATACTAGCAAGGGGTGTAAAGATCCATATTTGTTTCTGTTAAGAATTGAGTCCTAGGAATAGCCAAAGTAGGTCTGGTAGTTAAAATGGCACAAATGACCATTTGGTTATTTTATTCATTTTGATTGGTTTTTCTTTGGGATTTATTTGGAAATGATCTAGATGATGTTTATTTCACCTAAGAATCATTTTACAATCAATGATCACTTAATCATGGCAATTTAAATCAACTCCTAATTTAAATGCACACACATATGAATGTTTTAATATTTTTAAATGGAAAAGTTTTTGTTAACTCTTAATTTGATGATTTGGATCTTAATAACCTTGGATTAAAGTTTGGAGATGTTACAGGGACTGATAATGGTGGTTTGAATCCTAGCGGTGATGAGGTTTTGGCTTGGTGATTTGGGTCTTGGAGCAGCGACATTGAAAAGTGGGGCGACAGTACAGGAGGATTCCAGAGTTCAAACTTGCAGGATGACAACCCAAGGTCTGATCTTAATTTGTTGTGCCTGACAATGATCTTGTTGTATGCATTGTTTTGTGCTTTCTTCGGGGTGATAACCATTGATCGATGATCAGGACGATGACGGCGCTTGTGCACTGTTTCCTTCTTGGAGGCGTCGCTTTTAGAGAGGATGTTTTCTGGTGCTGTCTTGGTGGTGTCTGGTCCGCTATTGTAAGGCATAGATCGCTGTAGCGGGACCTTTTTTTTGTAATTCTTCTTTCTTTTTTTAGCTGTGTGTATCCGTAATGCTAATAGGATAATGCGTTATTGCATAGGCTGGTTGCAATTGGTACCTCACGATATTAATATATGCTTATTTTTAAAATAAAAAAACATGTGTTGGCTGATTTGTAGGTTTCTAAAGAACTATTTTGAAACGCAATTTGACAAGGGAAGAGGGCAAGAGGCAATTATTATTACTTATAGGATTGAAGAAACAATGGCAATCGACGTTCATGGAGTTGTCGTAAGGTTTTTTCTGTAAAACTCACTACTTGTACCTCGCCGACAACATAGGTTTTTAACTTTTTTTTGTTGCATGGAATCTATTCATGGTCATACGTGTCTTATTTATATCATATACTATGTCATAGTACAAGCCACGTAAACAGTGACCCGAAAAAACTGAAAAATAGCAGTGCGCAAGTCTTTGCGCAAAGGACAACTAGCCAATAAAGAAAATTACAATTCAAATCGAAGAATCCTCTGAGCTTGATGTCAACGCTCGTCACCTTCTTATGGCACCACAACAGCCTCTACCGAAGAAAAAAAATGACGGATCACCTCCTCACCCGATTTTGATGCGGCTTCATCGCTGATATGCAGCTTTGCGGATCTCCAAGGTGGTTCACCCAAGGCAAAACCATTGTAGTTGAATGAATCAGACTGGGACAACGCTCCGGACACACGATCAGACTCCAGCTATAGCACCCCGCATGACTACGACGTCCAAGGATGAAACCGTACCTGCTATCCACGAACCACGGACCCAGCACGCGATCCACCATCTTTCAGATACCGTCGATGCAGACCACAATCTGCATCCGCTCCTTGACTACCTCTCAGGTTCCACGTCGGTGCTGGAGCAAGCACCACCGCAGCGGTGGAGCCTGAGGACACACATCCACCACAAAGATACTAGCACCGTCGCACCATGCTTGCTTGAATAGACTGGTCTCCAAATCCATGGGAAGGATCTGAAGAACAATTATTCAGCACCATCATCATCGTCCCGAAACCAAGATGATGAACAGGCTAAAACGAACCACATTGGCCTAAAACTATCCACACGCGTGGATCCGACGGCCTCCTTCACCATCGATGACCTAGGTTGTGGGCGAGGGGAGCCGCCGGAGGCCAGCATCGAAAGGTTGTACCCTAGGCAAGATGGCCTTTCTCACCTCGCGAGTGGCGCACAGGGCCGGCCCTGGGGAGGGTCTGGATGGGCGGCCGCCCCGGGCCCCAAAAAATTGAGGGCCCTCCCTAGATATGTGTTTCATATGTGGCATAGTATAGATTGCGGGGGGAAAATAGTACAGCTCAGCATTTTCTATCGGGGCCTATTTCCAATAATCTCATTGGGTCTTTTGGTTTTCTAGACTAACGTTTCTCATTACAGGAGTTAGTTGTCCACGTCCAGGACTAGCGATCAGCTGATCGCATCGATCATTCTAAAAAAGACAGTTCGCATCTGTCCTTCTCCAAAAAAAGGCCAATCACATTAATCTAGCTACTCACGAATCGCGGCTCCCATTCGGCATCTGTAACTATTCGTCTCGACTCTCGTCTATCGATTGTGAAGAGAATCGAGAGATTGAAGTGAAATGAGTGAGTTTATTGATGTTACTGTTCAGCCTTATATAGCATACGAACAGGCGTGTGCATAGTCGGTTACAGTGTCGGTGCCTTTTCCGACTAGACATGATGTCTCTTCTAATAGGCACGCTGCTCTTCGGCAATGGACAAATTAACTGCTATTGTTTCCTAACACTCTCCCTTGGACATTGCTATCTTCAAAACTTCAATATCTTAATATTTCATACTGTTCTAGGTGCTCGAAAATCTTGATAGTCCTTAATCTTGGAAACTTGATCTTGTACAATCTATGTCCTCTAAAATCCTGTGGAAAAATATAAGGAAAAATATAGAAATTTCATATACCGTTGGTATACTTATTGTCTCATTAAAACCTATATGAGTGGAGAACTCATAAGGAAAGAGTATCATATATGGTTATCCAATGATAACTAATAAGTTTAGTCCTAGGAGATTTCTCCCCCTGAACTTTGCAAATTTTGAAGTCGTCTCATACCAATGCCATGAATACATTTTTGAAATGCAGCTGTTGGTAAAGACTTAGTGAACAAATCTGCAAGATTATCACATGATTTTGTTTGCAAAATATTAATTTCTCCATTTTTCTGTAATTCATGAGGAAAGAACAATTTTGGAGCAATATGTTTTGTGATATTACTCTTAATGTATCCCATATGCATTTGAGTAATACATGCGGCATTATCCTCATAGATAATAGTTGGTGATTCTAATGAACCGATATTGCATGACGTTTGTATATGATTAACCACTCTACGAAGCCATACACACTCTCGTGAGACTTCATATAATACAATTATTTCAGAGTGGTTAGTGGAAGTTGCTACTAGAGTCTGTTCCATGAAATAGCGGTTCCACCATATAAAAATACAAATCCTGTTTGTGATCTAGCATTATGGGGATAAAAAAGATAGCCAGCATCAATATAGCCAGTCAAAGTCATCTCTTGATTTTTCTGATAGAATAAATCAAGATATTTAGTACCTTGTAAATATCTGAAGATATTCTTTACTCCAGCCCAATGGCGTTTTGTTGGAGTTGCACTATGTCTAGCCAGTAAATTTACTGCGAAGACAATATCTGGTCTAGTACAATTAGCAAGGTACATTAGTTCTCCTATGGCACTAAGGTATGGGAACTCAGGTCCCAATACATCTTCGTTATCATCCCTAGGTCTAAAGGGGTCATTTTCCATGTCAAGGGTTCTGACGACCATGGGTGTTTTGGATGGATATGATTTATCCATATTGAATTTTTCCAAAACTTTCTGAGTATATGTGGGTTGATAAACGAGTATTCCTGAGGGAAAGTGCTCAAGTTGTAAACTTAAGCAGAATTTGGTTTTTCCCAAATCTTTCATCTCAAACTCTGTCATCAAAATGATTGCGTGCTACAGATATATCTGTTGTGTTACCTATGATCTTGAGGTCATCAACATAAACTGAGATGATGCAAAATCCGTTTAAGGATTTCTTTATGAAAACACATGGGCAATCATCATTATTCGAGTATCCTTTATGAATAAGGAACTCACTAAGCCAGTTATACCATATTTTACCCGACTGTTTTAAGCCATAGAGTGACTTTTGTAATTTTACACAATATATGTTGCGATTTATGTCTGGATTTGGAATTTTAAGTCCATCAGGGACTTTCATATAAATATCCGCATCGGGTGATCCATATAGATAAGCGGTCCCTACATCCATTAACTGCATTGATAAATTCATTTGTACTCCCAATGATATTAATTATCGAAACGTAATTCCACTCATTACAGGAGAATATGTATCGTCGTAGTCGATACCGGGTCTCTGCGTAAACCCTTATGCTACTAGCCTCGCTTTATATCTCACCACCTCATTGTTTTCGTTCCTTTTTCGAACGAAAACCCATTTAGCTCCCATAGGGAAGACTTTATGAGGAGTAGGTATTACTTTAGAGAATACCTCTCTTTTATTAAGCGAGAGCAGTTCTGCTTCAATTGCCTCCTTCCATTTAGGCCAATTTGAGCGCTTTAGACACTCTTTCATAGATGTTGGCTCTAGATCCAGTTGAAGGGTTTTAGCAATTTTAGAGGATAAATATGTGTCGACAAGTGTAGTCTTTCTATTATATGATTCTCCCGAATCGATATAGTTTGTGGAGATTTCATTGATTACCTCAGGCACCGTGTGATTTCCCATAACAACGGAGTTTGGTTGTTTCGATGTCCCAGCATTAGAATTTGTGTGCACATTTATGCTGGGCTCTTGATGTTGAACATCTGTTTGGTGTCTATCAACTTCAGGTTGATTTGCATTTAGTGATTTTCTTTGTTTCCGCGGTGGCATTTGAGAAGCCTTTCCCTTGTGACCAGATTTCTCTCCCTTTTATTTGTAATTGGGGTTGAGTAGTTTTATTTGGTACCTCTACTCGTTCTGCAGGGATATAAGATTTAGTGACACCTTTGTGATCAGTAAATGCGTCTGGCAAGTTGTTTGCAAAGTGTTACAAATCTATTATTCTCTGAACTTCAGATTTAGATTCTTTAGTACGTGGATTTAAGGATTGGATGCTTGTCACATTCCAATCTATTTCCTGGCATTCATTGTGGTTTGTTTCTCCCCCTAATGCTGGGAAATGATCCTCATCAAAAATTGAAGCGTACTGGGCTGTAAACAGGTCCCCTGTTAGGGGTTCTAAATATTTAATAATTGACGGAGAGTTATATCCCATATAGATTCCTAATTTTCTATGGGGGCCATGGAGGTACGCTGCGGTGGTGATATCGGTACGTATACATCGCAACCGAATTTTCGCAGATTGCCTCGTACTATTTGAAACGGGGAAGTTTCATGATATGCAGTTGGTCTGACTTGTATCTGATCCGCGGCGTGTAAAATCGCATGTCCCCAATAAGAGGTTGGTAAATTACAATTTTACAATAGTGGTCTAACAATTAGCTTTACTCTTTTGATTAAAGATTCGGTCATTTCATTTTGAGTATGCACATAAGGTACCAAATGTTTTAGATAGATATCTAAAGCCATACAATAATTATTAAATACGCGTGAACTAAATTCAGTCGTATTATCCATTCTTATTGTTTTTATCCTGTGTTCAGGATGATTTGCTCCCAATTTGATAATTTGAAAAATTAATTTGGCAAAGGCATGGTTACGTGTAGATAATAAACACACGTGTGACCATCTAGTGGATGCATCAATTAGCACCATGAAGTACCTAAATGGTCCAGATAGAGGTTGTATTGGACCACATATATCTCTTTGAATTCTTTCAAGAAAATTGAGTGACTCATTTTTCACTTTGAGGTGGGATGGCTTAGTTATTAGTTTTCCCGTAGCACATGCAGTACATACAAAATCTGATGATTTGGAAAATCTTTTAATTGGTAAATTATGACCAACATAATTGCTTATAATTTTTCTCATCATACCTATTCCAGAATGACCAAGGCGATCATGCAAGTCTTGAATTTATCAAGATTTTGAAAAATTATTTTATATGCAACAAAAGGTGCGGGTTTGATGTATGTAAAGTATAATCTAGATGAAAATGAAGGGAATTTTTCAAGAGTTTGTTCCTCATATCCGTCGCTTTTTGTTAAAAGCAAATATTCTTTTTTATCCATCTCTACAGTTTTAAGATGGAAATCATTTGATCGGATATCTTTGAAACTTATAAGGGTATGTGTAGATTCAGGATAAAAGAGCGCATTCTGAATTACAATAGTAGTACCCATATGGAGTGTGAATGTGCCTCTTCCAAAACCAATAATTACTTTGTTACTCCCGGTTATAGTCATAACATCTTTCTTTCTCTTTGTAAGAGTTTGGAAGTATTTTGTTTCTCTTAAAATTGTGTTAGTGTATCACTATCCACTAGACATAATTCTCTTCCATTCGGATTGTTTCCGTAAAATTTATAAAAAGTAGAAAGAGAATATTTTAGAATAAATTTATTTTATTCATATATTCATCAAATTACATACATAGTATTTATATCACAAATCTGAAATATAAATACATTACAATATTATGTATGATTCACATAATATACATAGTCTGAAAGACTTTATTCTACTTATCGTTATACAATATATAACATGTCATTGTGTTTAAATGGCTAAATGACATCGTTTTTTTATGGAGATTAATTTAGGTCTCCAAAAACAACTTGAGTGTAATCCACAAGCATATTTTCATCGAGGATGATGTCGTTCTTCGGCTTAAATTCTTCAATAGCACTTTGAGAAGGACCAGCTTGAGGGTTGTCTTCTATGGCATTGAAGTGAGCTTCAGCCTTGTTTCCATGAACTTGCTTCCCTTTTTCTCCATACTTCATGTATAGATCCACGAGGTGCTTGGGAATACGATATTTGTTTGTACGATGATTCGCACATCCACACCTTTGACAGACTTGAGAGTTGTCAATTCGATCATTTTTCTTGCAATGACCTTTCCCCTTAGATTGACCATCGTTATTTTTCCACTTTCCCTTAAATTTTTGAAAGTTCCTTCTACGGTTTCCAAATTTATTAGTAAAATGAGCATTTTTTATGTGCTTCAGGGATAGGCTCTGCACCCGTTGGGCGAGCATTATGATTCTTCATGAGAAGTTTATTATGTTTTTCAGCCTGAAGTAATGTGTGTATAAGCTCAGAATACTTAGTGTATCTTTGTTGGCGATATTGTTGTTGCAATATCGTCATCGAGGGATGGAAGGTGTATAAAGTTTTCTCTATTAAGTCCGCATCTAAAATTTTCTTATCGCAAAATCTCAGTTTGGAATTAACGTTGTGCACGGTGGAGTTATATGCAACAACGGACTTAAAGTCTCGCAAGCTTATGAGAGACCATTCTCTCTCGGCTTCCGGCAACATAACCGCTCTTTGTTGGTCATATCTCTCCTTGAGGGAGTTTCATAGCGTTAATGGGTCCTCCTCCATCATATATTCAGTTTTTAAATCTGGATGAAGGTGGTTTCTTATGAAATGTAATGCTACACACTTTACCACTTAAGGTATTTCTAGAGCATTTTCAAGGGGTGTGATAATCGTAGGGCCAAGGTTACGTCCAGTTAAATTTATTTTTATATCCATGACCCATGATAGATAGTTACTTCCATCAATTTGTAGTTCTTGGAACTCTTTTTTATTGATGTCACCCATTTTTCCTGCATGTGATCATGCATTTAATTAATTTTACTTGAGAGTAAAATGTACTTTGGTAAACAACAAAATTGTTCTAGAGGAACATTTGGATTTAAGCAGATGCTTATAGGCCATATATGTGTAGATCTTCGAATTTCAATTTCAAGTTAACACATTGTAGATAATCTCCATATATATGGAGTACATCTCTTAGTAGTAGGAAGCATAGTCTGACATGTGTCAGTAGACGCCTTATCCTATTATCTTGTGTTATACTTTGAATTAAATTATTTGGAAGAGCACTTTGTAGGTAATCTTGTCGTCGTAATGACGAATAAGTACACCTCACAGTAATGGATAATCTGTATTTTGTGCAGTAGATGCTATTACCTTGTGATTCACAAATAATATTCGAGATAGTCACATATTTTGTTTTTGTTTTTATCATATTGTATGAATGAAATTTTTTAGCAAGAAAATTAAATTTCAAGCGTGGAATAACATTGTTATACCAAATAACATGTTATAAAATGCTAGAGGCAAATATAGTGATAACATGTTATATTACTAAAATACATTAGGTCTAAATATATTTAGATCATAATAGACTGTTACACTGAATAGTAGACAAATATAATGTCCTAAACAGAAGTTTATAGACTGCCTATAATGCTACAGTGCTAGTACTAGTGGATATATATCTCAAAAAAAAAGTACTAGTGGATATACGATTAGCTAAAACAGTAAATTAGCTTATATTTTATATTCACGGACGAGGCACAAGGACCATGGCCTGTTAGGCTTTTAGGCCCAGGACCTGTTGACGCTGCCTGGACCAGTCGGTCAAAGGAGAACGGGGAGGAGCGATTTGGGGATAATCCCATCGTCATCCTCACCCGGTCCGCTCGATGTTGCCGCCCTCTGGCGCCCACGGCCGGCTATTTCAGCGGCGGCTCGGCCCCTCCGCGGAGGAGGAGGGGTGGGGGGCAGCCTCGTTGAGGCGGAGCTCCGGGAGGCGGCCGGTCAGGCCGAGAGCCGCGGGGGACCAGGTCCCGGCGCGGATGCCTGCGGGGCGGGCTGCCATGGCCGACGCGAAGTGGCGTAGGAGCACGCGGGCCTCTGGCGAGGGCGTGGGGAGGGCGAGCGACGGCGCCGGGTCCTCGTTCACCTCTGGTGCGGGGAGGTTGAGGTCGGGGAGTACTGGGAGGGCGCGAGTGAGGGGCGCAGCCTCGGCCGCGATCTCCTCCTTCATCTCCGGCTGGAGGTTGGTGCCGAGCCCCGGCGGGAGCGCGTCCACGAGAGCCGTGACGGGCGGTTCGAGGAACTCCATCACGGGTGCGTAGCCCGGCGGTGCGAAGTGCTCTGGCTTCTCGTCGGACGGCGTTGGGGACGGCAGGCATGGCCCGTACAAATGGCGCATGTGGTAGTATATCGGCGGAGGCGGCGGCCACCGGCAGCGCCGTAGTGGCGACATGCACTCCATGAGGTCCTGTAGTGGCGGAGGCCACCATACCGGTTCACGCTACCTTGGTGACGGCGCCCGAAGTTCCGGCCGTAATACCGGCGACGAGCAGCGGTCGGACCAAAGTTCCGGCGAGGAAGAAAAGGACGACGGCGATGTTCCCTTGCCACAAAACGAGCAAGGAAAAAGCGAGTTCCGGCAGCGGCATGAAAGCCATCTTACTCACCTTTTTCTCTGTTCTCTCCGTGGCCAAATCGCTCTCGGCAGAGCCAGTGCTGATAACGTGAAGACAATCGAGAGATTGAAGTGAAACGAGTGAGTTTATTGATGTTACTGTTCAGCGTTGTTGGTGTCTTTTCCGAGTAGACATGATGTCTCTTCTAATAAGCACAGTGCTCTTCGGCAATGGACAAATTAACTGCTATTATTTCCTAACAGATTGATCGTAGGCACGATGTCGTTCACATGTCGTCCGTCTCCCATTGCCTGTTCATCCGTCGCCCATTGGCCATTGCCTATGCCAGACGATCATTGAATCAAGCGATCACGTCCGTTCCGATGCCAACCTACACGGAAGTCAGATGGTATCAAACTTGGGCGGTTAGTTTATGCCCTAAATCCCTAATTCTAGTCCTGGCTCATCTGGTTTATTTGATGTTGAGTTATACTCCCTCTGTTTCAAATTACTCCGCGCGCACGCTTACCTAGGTGGCTTAGTATACTCTCATTTTTTATCAAAAAATTTCTAGATTTTTGGTATACGTAATATACATTTCATACTATCTATTTCAAAAATCCCAGGATTTTTTTGAATGAAAAATGACGGAGTACTAGTCCACCTACATAAGCGCGCCGGCGAAGTAATTTGAAACAGAGGGAGTATGATCTTATTTCTGAGATAAGTGTTATGAAGTTTATTTTACCATTTACACCAATGATTGCTATGAAGATGTTCAAGTTTGTCTAGAAAAAAGATTATTATCCTAATATTTTTATCGCTTATCGGATCTTATTTACTATGCATGTGACTGTTGCATCAGCAGAAAGAAGCTTTTCAAAGTTGAAACTATTGAAGAATTATTTGGGATCTACAATGTCTGAAGAGAGATTAAATGGTTTGGCAACTTTATGCGTCGAGAAGAAGTTATTTGACAACATTGATATTGATTCCATTGTGACTGAGTTCGCATCTAGAAATTCATAGAGAACATTTTAATAAGGTAATAAGTAAATTTTGTTATTTTTATATTAACATCGCAATTGGATGATATTCTTGGGATGATATTCTTGAAGTATTTATTTTTCATCATTTTATACAAGTATTTCGAGAAAAAAATTAGTAAGAAATCCTAAATTTTAGTTTTATCCTGGGCCCCGAAATCTCAAGACCAGCCCTGGCGACGCGTGGAGGAAAAGAATAGTCCTGGGGTTTCTCTTGATTCCTATACACACAACAATTTGCAACTGTTGCATGGAAATCTAAGACACAGGTTTTCAAGGACGAATCGTAACATCCGTAGACGTACCAGCACTTGTATGTACCACACCGAACGCACGCACGCGAATTGAAGCATACGCGGCTAACACGCCAGCAGTAATTTAAATAAGCAACAGGGCGTGTCACGGCTCGATGTGGTTCCACGGCCCCGAGTAATAAGTATCATTTTTTTAGACTCTCAACTTTATCTAGATATGAATATATATAGTATAAATATATAAATAGATACATAAGAATCTATCGAGAGATAGAGTTGAAAACATTACTATGAATCTAAGAGAGTATTGCTTCCTCAGTTTTAAAATAGATGTCCAACTAATGTCTAGATATATTCAATTTTTTACAAATTGAGACATCTATTTTGAGACAGGGCCAGTGTTAGATTTATATGGACTACAAAACCACTGCGGGTAGATAGCTCATGTAGTCTAATAAATTCTGAAATCTTAAAATCTATCTACTATGATAGATTAGGAGCTATGTGTGAGACTAAATTTAGTCTCACATTGCTAGTTGGGAGAGAGTTGATCAACTTATAAGATGAGCTATTTCACTTCCACTAAGTGAGTGAGAAAGAGAAGGAGTCCACGCGCACTCCTTCTCTCTCTCCGTCCACATGCGCGTCACGTGAATCGAATTCAAGTTAGAAACTCATTTTATGGAAGACTAAATTTTTACATGGTGCACCAGCCAAGGGCGGAGACAAGGGGGACTAGCAGGGGCTAGACCCCCCTAATGGCCGGCCCCCCTCAACTAACATGTACAGCTGCTAGCGGTAATATGGTACTAGGATATACGTACTAATCATAGAGTAATAGCTGTGTACGCAATGACCCTTTAACTAATTATATTTAGCCCAAATCTAATTCACTAGTTATGGTTCTCTCTGTCTTTATCTGTATGTACCGAAGTCCAAAACAAACCCATAATTTATGCTTATCCATCATGGTAATTGCTCCATATCGGTTGATTTGTTTCTAAACCTAGTGCTACCTGCGTTCTTGGTGCCGGCTTCCGCCCCCCGCTCGCTGCTACTTAGTTTACACTTGACAGATGCAACGATTGATGCCGCCTGCAACGCCATGCTAGCGAGGGGCCACATTCTCCGCCTTCGGTTGATTCCAGCACTACGCTGATGACCAGTGTGCCGTGCCATCAAGGCCGTCTTCCTCGAACACTCAAATTATAGGTACCACATCGTTAGTTTCTTGTTGAGGGTTTGCATAACATTGTCTAATTGATTGGTTCACCTTGCCTTTGCATATATGGTTGACTAAATATTATTAAGATCTAATGGGAGATGCCTTATTACATGATATTTGCTATACGGGAAAAGAAATCATTACTAAGGTGATCTCCAATTCAATTATGAAATTGTCCATTGAGTTTTATAGTCATAGAAATAAACTTGATATAAACCAAAATAAGCTGTTATGTTTTAATATCAAAGTCATAGTGAGACTAGCTATATCATGATATATTTCTCCATGTTTTCTTCTAAACAAAATAATACACGCTTAAATGTGTGGATAAAAAATATATATGATCCTTAACTCCTTATCATCTTCGCCCCCTATGTTTGAATCCTGGCTCCGCCCCTGGCACCAGCTGTTGGGTAAGTATCAATATTCGTGTGCATGTTTGAAGCGTTGTCTTCCACCGTGTGGCGACTCGGTCGGCTCACATCTTAGGCTATATATATAGAGAGAATAGATCTAGAAGCAACTGGTTCTTTCTCTGCCTCTCTCGTTGTGTTTCTCTTATCGTGCCGCTCTCTAGGCTTCCCCATCCCGGCGACTGCATGCAGGGCCGACCGGGAGAGCAGCCCTTCGAAACCCCGTCCGTTAAGATCATGCATCGGAAGACGGGCGATAATATTTTTGGAGCGCTTCTCGGCGCGGCTGCTCGCTTCCGTTTATGTTCTTCATCAACTGACGATATCAACAGCACCATGGGCGACAACGACAAAGACTAAGGTGTTGCTGTGGTGATGACCTTCCTAATCAATCTTTACGTGCTATTCTTCTTTTTGTATGCACTAATTTTTAGATTTTCAGATCTACTAGATGTTGTTGTTTGGTTGCATATGTTTAGATTTGCTACTGTTAAAATATTGATTTCGGTAATTAATCTCATACGGAAATTGGCTAATACTTCACCGAGTACAGGAAGTTTAACCGTTGCGTGCGTCTCAATCGTGTGCCGCTAGATCCGTGACAAGTTGGAGAGAGCGATGCCCCGAAGTTATACTGTGCTAGTCAGCGAGCTTTGCATGTCGTCGATCTCGATCTCTTTCGGCTGCAATTTGCTTGCCGTGGATTCCAGGGGAAGATCTTTGGCAGTCGCCACTACTAGGTTTTCCCTTTGTTTTGTTCTTCTGAACCGCAATTGCAGACTTGAGGTACTGCCTTGAGCATTTTTGCACCCGTGATCTGAATCTTTTGACTCTTGCGCGCTCAATCTGAGTGACGTGATATGGTGCCAGGAAATCAGATCTCCGCAGGTACCTACGTAATGCTAGATCGCTCGATCGATCCCTTTTCTCAAGCTGCTGGTCATGCGCGCGTGGAAAATTACGTCAAGATTGAGGATTCACGGTAGTGGTACTACGAAATACCAAGGAAAAAATAGCGTTCTATTTAATTTAGCGTGACCCTTCTTCGGACGCTATAGAAGTTCTAACATACTAATAGCATGAAAAATAGCATTTTAAAAATAGCCAAAAAATAAAGTATATCTGCGAGAATAAAGAACACGGTGAAACAAATTGATTTTATTAGCAGATTAGTTATGTTTAACAATCAAGATTTGCATCAATATGTTCTTATTCTCCACAAGATCATCATATGCTCGCTTACTCCACACCCACTAATAAAAAAATAGCACACTATGACGTTTTAGCGCGATTTAACATGCTATTTTATAAAATAGCGCCATAGCGAGAAAATTGCGAAAATTTAGTGTCGACCCTCTAAATACGCTATAGCGTGCTAAATAACGTGAAATAGCACGCTACTTTTTTATTGCAAAATACTCCATCCTTTATAAAATATAGTATGTTTTAGGTTTTGTAAAATAAATTTATCTAAACAACTTTTAGTGTATAGGTTCGAAATGAACCACGTACTAAGAAAAGTCTAGATACATTCCCTTCAGAAAAGTCAAAACATCTTCTATAATGGAACAGAAGAAATAGTAGCCATGCAATTAAAGGGGAAATACGTAGATACATACCTCAGCGCCAGGCAATCGAGAAGCGACCAGCTAAACTCATCTAGGGTTTTGTCCTCTCGCCGGCGACACCGCCGGTCCGCTTTGCCTCTGGTGGTCTTAGGGCCTTGGAGGTGTGACAGACCGCAGTCTTCCGCTGGCGGGAAGGTTTTCGTTTTTGTTTAGCTTTTTTCAGTGTCTTGTTTAGGATGTTGAGGCGGTGGCTACGTTCTGAAGTCAGAATAAGGTCCTCCCCGTCCGATCCTCACTCGGTGGTGCGTCCAACGTCGGCGGAGGACGCGTGGAGTCGTGTGTCCAGTGGATATCTTGAATTCGATCGTTTTCCGTATTCGTCGGTGTGGTTTCATGTCCGTCTCTTCCGATCTACTGTTGTTATCTTCGACGATGCTTGCTGCTCTGGTGCGCTGGTCCTATGGAGTTTTAGCAAGACGACTTCACGTCTGTCTAGTACAACAAGCTCAACTACGACAAGCTTTGCCCGGTTCCGGTGATAGAGGTGCGAGGACGGCGGCGTGCCTTCGGCTCGTGCTAGTGTCTATAGTCGTCGCTAGGTGGTGCAATGACAATTTATAATTTTTATTAATTTTAAGTCTCTTTGTACTGTTGTTGATGATAATTAATAGATTGGTGGAATTGCGTAAAAATAAACTTTTACCGGCCAAAGATTTCTGCAACTTGCAAGCCCATGCCCATGCAACAGCTTTTACGTGCTCGAGTGGTGTGCGGACACGCGAGTGCGTGTGCTTTTCTGTCGACGTCGGTCGCCACTCCACTTACTAGCGGTCGGCCGGGGCTAGCGCGCCCGCCGCTCCAGCACAGCGCCTAGCCACCGGGACGTGTCCACCGGAAGTACCATCCATGCCGGGCTGGCGATCAAGTAGACGACAACGGCCCTCAACGCCTATGCGACGGCGCGGGCGCGTGTTGTTCTCGACCGGTTCCCCTGCTCGTGTCACCATCGATCGACCGGGCAACCGGTACTGGCGCCCCGGCGTCCTCATCGATCGATCTTTTTTTCTAGGCGACATGAGCCCACTAGTGGCTTGCATGCCCCTACCTCCCCATCATTCATTCAACTATAGTTACATAGCTAATAAAACTAGTCATAGTAGAAGTAATTTGGGTAGTAACATAGTCTATATGTATATCAACTAAGCATTTATTAGAGCAAGTACAATAAGTCCTAGTCAGCTGGCTATAAGGATTAAAATATTATTTTCTTGCCTAGTTAGAAGAGAGAGAATATGAGAGAGAATAAGGGTAGGCTCTAAGAGCAAGGACAATAGTAGAGCCAACTGCTCGCTATAAGCCATGTCCATGTCATCTAGAGCTAACCTAATAGCCAATATGTACAATAGATAGAGATAAAAATATAGTACTTTATTAATGTATGGCCCACTTTATACTCTCACATAGTGTCTAGGAGCACGTGCTGCAGCTGGCTGTTAACTAAGAGCCCACTCATCTTCTCTCTCATCTTCTCTCTCATCCAACTAAGCACAAATATACTATTTTAAGTCCTATAGCCTGCTGACTGGGCCTTATTGTACTTGCCCTAATGCAAGAGCCAGCTCTGACACGTGCTCTTAGGCACTTTGAGAGAGTAAAAGGTAGACCATGTAGTGTTAAAAAGTATATTTTTGTAGCTCACTATTGTACATGCTAACTCTAAGTTGACTATAGATGACATAACACTTGGCTTATAGCCAGCAGCTGTCTATACTATTGTTCTTGCTCTTAGATGACATGACATGCAATTAAATGATTAGAGAGAGCCTTATGATAACTAGCTATGTTATTATAACATCACACATTTTAAGACAAAATGAGTCTAAATTGCAATAAATGAGGCTTTGCATGATATCACACCTATGTTATTTTTCACTATGTAGGTAGTAACTTAGACTAGTAACATATGCATGTTACTACTCTAAGTTACTCCCTACTATGACCAGCCTAGAACTTTCACAATGAGGTGTATCTTAGCACGTCATCTTAGGAAAAATAAATGGTTGACAACTTCTCCAATACTCCGTCTGTCGCAGTTTACTGGGCTCATATCAAAAATCTATTTGTCTCATTTTATCACAGGATTAAGACTCATTAGCATAATGAGGCGTGTAATTAAGAGCCGATTGGCTCAAATCTGCATGCAGGCATAGCCTACTCATCACGTGCTTTTCTATTCATTGGCCTAATCGTTACATGCAGACCCCCTCCCATGGTTTTACAAAAATAGATGGGCTGCCCTCATTAATGCCACCAATTGAGAGAGATTAGTGCCTCGTTTTTCTGCTACAATATGTCCTCCAATTAGCTTTTACCTAGATACCGCTGCCGAGACTAATAAGCCCAGTAAACGGAGGGAGTATATTGTTTCTTAAGTGGTGTCTCTACATTTAATGATTTAGATGATATGCACGTATTAGATTGACCTAACCATGGTTTTTTACCTACGGTTTCGTGCAACAGGTATTTTTTAGCTAAGATACAATCTCACTCTCTTTTCTTATTAACTATAGTGCCACATAGACAAAGTGCCTAGATACACTCCTAAGAACCACCATTGTGAAATGCTTAAACCCATATACTTCCTCCGTTCAGAAATATAAGACATTTTAACTTTGTGAAATAAATATATCTACATGTTTTTTAGTGCATAGGTTCACTCCGAACCAACCTATACACTAAATTGTGTCTAGTACATTCGATTCACAAAGCTAAAATGTTTTTTAGTGCATAGGTTCACTCCAAACCAACCTGTACACTAAATTGTGTCTAGATACATTCGATTCACAAAGCTAAAACGTCTTATATTTTTGAACCTATACACTAAATTGTGTCTAGATACATTCGATTTACAAAACTAAAATGTCTTATATTTCTAAACGGATGGAGTATATATATTAGTTCTGGAAAAATGCATAGCTACGATGGCGACGAAGGAAACAGCTCTGATTTTTATCTGACATAGCGCGAGCTCCCTAGCTAGTTGCAAACCTCAGCAGGATTGCACTGAATTGGTGATCGAGATGTTTATATTTGTGAGAAACCCGATGGAATTTCAAAACGGAAGAGCGGAGTTGATCGAATTATGAATTGCATTAGCGGCAACTACCGTGCCGACCACGCTTGCATGCATGTGTGGATGCATATCTAGAAAGTTACATTTCTTCAATAAAGGATGTTCTATTATTTAAAAACTAGACTGTTAGTATATAATACGATGATTAGTTCCTCAAAACAAGCTTCCACTCAGCTATATTAATATAGCAATCACATCGATACATGAGTTCGAACCGAAAGGAATGCTAAGGCAACAAAACATACATGCCCAAAAAGAAAAGGAATGGAAACAAAAACGAATCAACTAGCGATGATGACCCACAATCGCTGCGCCCTCTGACTTTGTCCCACCATGCTCCAAGCAAACCGAAGTGCCCAATACCTAGCAGCCCCTTCCCAAGCGAAGCACCGTCGACACGGTATTGCTGCCTGGGCATGGTCCTATGGTTTTCCCCAGCACTCCGAGTGAAGTGGAGACAGAGGCTTCCCTCGACGCCCTCCAGGAAGGAATGGTGCCATCCGGAGGCAGCCCCGCGTCAGGGTCGGAGAAACCAACAGGGATTTCTCCCGACCTCCACCCCCACACAACCGTGGCGCAACGGAACACCACCACCTAGCTTCACTACGAACCAGCATGCGTCACCACGACCTTGAAATCACCATCACCATCTCTTCATGGACACTGATAAGTACCCTGAACGAGGGAGGCACACAACATCGCCAGAATGAGGGACACCAGCCCCGCAACCCGCGGGAAGAACCCACCTCTGATGACCCACAAGTATAGGGGGTGTATCGCAGTATTTTCGAGGGAAGTGAAACCCAATTTATTGATTCGACACAAGGGGAGCCAAAGAATATTTATAAGCCTTAACAACTGAGTTGTCAATTCAGCTGCACCTGGAAACAATATTGCTCACAATAGTTTATCAGTAGCAACAATTTTGTAGTAGCAATAGCAAAGTAATAGCAGTAGTAAAAGTAAAGACAGTAGTAACAATTGCAGTAAACAGTAGGATTAAAGTGTGGTAGACATAAGGATGGATGGACGAGCGTTGCATGGACAAGATAATTCATATAGCAATCAAGACATAGGGTATTTGCAGATAAATAAGATAAAGCATCCAAGTACTAAATAATCATAGGCATGTGTTCCATATATAGTCATACGTGCTCGCAATGAGAACTTGCACAACATATTTTGTCCTGCCAGCCCGTTTGCAGAGGGGCCTCAAGGGAACTACTGACAAATTAAGGTGCTCCTTTTAATAGAGCACCGGAGCAAAGCAATAACACTCCTTGAACACATGTGATCCTCACATCAAAGCCATTTCCTCCGGTTATCCTAATTGCTATCACTTCGGGGATTTGGTTCCGGACAACAATATGTGTATACAACTTGCAGGTAAGACCATAAACAATACTATCATAATAAATCAATAACATGTTCAGATCTAAAATCATGGCACTGGAGCCCTAGTGACAAGCATTAAGCATAACAAGTTGCAACAAAGTCAAAAAGCACTAATAATAGATACTAGGCACGATGCCCTAACAATCTGATGCCATTACATGAACAAGCTCATCCAATCCCTACCATCCCCATAGCCTATAGAGGAGGATTACTCACTCATGGATGGGGAAAACATGGATGGTTGATGGAGAAGCGATGGTGATGATGATGGCGATGATCTCCTCCAATTCCCCGTCCCGGCAGGGTGCCAGAACGGAGTTTCTGGTTCCGAATCACAGAATCTGGTGGTAGCGGCGCAACGGAACTCTCTCTGGAAAAACGTGGAACCCCCCTTAGTTTTTAGGTCAAGAGGCCACTTATAGGCGAAGAGGGAGGCCAAGGGGGTGACCGAGGCGGCCATACTACCCCAGGCGCGACCAAACCTGGCCCGCGCGGCCAGGTGGTGTGGGCTCCTCGTGGCCCTTCTCCGTCTCGTCTTCTGGCTCCGTGAGTTTTCTGGTGAAATAGGATTTTTGGCATATTTTCCGGGTTTTTTCCTGATAGTTGATTTTCTGCACAAAAACTAGACACCAAGATAATTTTGCTGAAAACAGCGTCAGTCCGGTTAGTTGTATCCAAATCACACAAGTTTAGAGGAAAAACAATAGCAAAAGTGTTCGGGAAAGTAGATACGTTTTGGACGTATCAACTCCTCCCCAAGCTTAGCTTATTGCTTGTTCTCAAGCAATTCAGTTGAAAACTGAGTGCGATAAAAGAAACTTTCACGAACACATTTGCTTCATAAGATGTATATATTCTCAGCATATGATCAAGTACTTGGTCCATTCATAATAAGGAGTATGCAGATAAGGTTACTCAATAGTCATTGCAAGCTATGAAGAGCTTCTAACTCAAAGTAGCATGCAGCATAAACATAAGCAACATTGTAATGCTCATAAAAATATATGATAGAGTGGTATCTCGCTTGCCTTTGATTGTAGAGCAAATATAAATGCCAAGGCACCTCTGAAGTTCAAGTGAAGACTATAAGTAAAGATATCAAAGATACAAGCATCAAGGTCATAACACAATTAATCAAGTTTTGAGACGAGCACATTACACTAAGAATGACAACCATGCTCTCAAGAAAGTGCTCATAGAATATGTGGAGACTAAACAAGGAAATGAAAAGGTTTTGAAAAGTTTGAAAGGCTTCCAAATGCTGAAAGTATGGTACTCATTAGCTTTGAGCTCTCATTGCCCCTATCATAAGCATCTTTAAATGGTTAAGGTTAAAGTGACACAACTAAGAGGATATGCTTGACAAGTTATAATTTGAAATCTCATGCCCCTTACTTACGAGTACCGAACCTCGTGCTACTCAACTTCAGTCACAAGTAAGCTATTGTCATTGTAAGTACATATGCATCATAGAGAACCGCCAACGGGGTACCCCTTGCACATGATACAGGAGCTATCCCATAATCAAAATGACAAGGCAAGCATACAATGAGCATCTCAGCGATCTTTTTATTTGCTATTTGCATAGGTTTTATTGAGGATGGTTCATAGAATGCTCATTATGGTTATGCTGCAAGTTTCCACCATGATTAGGCATGGCTTAGGCTAGCGGCCCACGCGTTTCTCTAACACACATACAAACTCCATGATCTTACAAGTTCCCCTTTTATTTCACACCGCCGGGATCCATAAGCAAAATAATCATGATATCAATGAGGTACAAAGTACTAGTGCAATGTTGAAAGCGTTCCCCATGATACATGGTTCTGCTAACTTCAACTTATAAAGCGCAAGCATATACGCAACAAAGATGGACGCAATGATTCAAGTTTATTAAGTGCAAGAAAGTAAAGTGTGCCATCAAGTTTATGAGAGCTTTACTAACTAATTTTCTCATAACAAGCAAACATTTTATTTGGAAGAAACAAGGCATATTGAATATGCACGGAATAGCAAATGATGCTAATAGGTAGGTATGGTGGACACTTTTGGCAATATTGGTTTTGGGGAATTGGAAACACGAGTAGAACTCATACTCAGTGCAAGTGAAGGCTAGCAATAGTAAGGGAGCGACAAACGAGAGAGCAATAACTGTCATAGTCATGCTTGCAACAAAACAAGACTTAATCATGGAATGAAAGTGATTCAAGACCCCTGAGGCAAAATAATTCATCGAGGCTTAACTGATTAATGTTTCAGTCATATGCATGCGTGAGCATGTGCCAAGTCAATTCAAGTAAAACATTTAGAGGGAGATACCACAGTGTCATACCAAGTTATGAATAGAGCAATGCAAGCAAACATTCATACGACATGCTACAAACTATTAGCAAGCTGGAGCTAATATAAGAAAGCAAGAACTACTAAGCATCCATAAATAACATACACCCTACATGAACAGACTAAGCATGCCCACAATGATGAGTATATGTACAAAAATAAAAACAAATAGAGTTTGTTACCAGCCTCTTACCACACCTCAAGTTGTCATTAATCCTCATTATTGTCCTTTACTTGTGTGGTTTGAATAATACCATGAAACCAAACTCCACTGAGGACCGCTGAACCGTGCAACAAACTTCACAAAATCAAAGAATAACAACAAATATTTTTTGGTGTTTTCGATTTTTAAAAGTAAGAACCAAAAGGAAGAACAAGCAAAGCAAAATCTTTTTGGGTTTTTGGAATAATTAAGACAAAGCCAAGAGGAAGAAGCAAACCAAGGCAAAAAGAAAAAGAAGCAAACAAAGAGAAATAAAGAAAATATTTTTGGTCTTTTTATGTTTTAGAAAGCAAAAGTAAAGAAAGAACAAAAACTAAAAAGAGAACGAAGCATGGATATACAATGTACCGAGTAAACATGATATGTAGATGAGTCTGATGTCGGTGTACCTCCCCCAAGCTTAGGCTTTTGGCCTAAGTGGGTATCAATCCCAAGCTGGCCATGATTCGGCGCCTCCGTGGTATGGTGAGGAGGTACCCTCGTCCTGATACGAGCTCGAGGACGCCCCACCGTAGTGCGCAGAGTAGTCGTAAGAAGGCACATCCTCCTGGTGCTGCCTGTGGAAACCCAGCAAGCGGAGCTGCTCATCCACCTCCTCCTTAGAACGCGACCATGGCCTCCTGTAAATACTGAACAAAGTGGATTGTGGCAAAGGAATTTCCCTCTCGTCTCTGTCAGTAAACAACATCCTGTATACTAAACTGTCAGTATCAGATTCAGCAGTCACGAAGTGATGTGTTTTCATAGCAGCAAGATCAAGCCTTTGTGGTGTCAATACAGTGTCATTAGGATCCACAGAAAGTTCTAATGCAACAACCATACGTGAGGCAATAATGCCCCCATAAATAGGTCCCCTAGCAGCTAGGCGGAGAGCAATGAGAGAGCCAAGATTGTACTTGGTATCATTATTAAGTGCAGCAACAAGGAAGGCTAAATGATAATTAGATATATTACTAGTGTTCTCCCTACCAAGAATGCTAGTGGCAAGATAATAAGCAAAATATCTAAGAGCTGGGAGTTGAATATTCCTTATCTTCCCGCGCTAAGCTACGCGGTCATCATCATTTGTAACACTTCGATAGAGCTCTAGCAAATCAGCGGGTCGACCTTGGATCTTCTTCACTATCCCCGTCGCCTATACCTATAACGCTACAAAATCTTTCCAATGACATGGTAATAGGCTGATTATAAATTCTGAAAGAAACAGTTGACTGATAAGGAGTGTTAGTGAAAACGAAACTCTCAACAAAAGTTTTTGTGAGCACGACATATTGCTCACTCTCATCTTCCATGTACGTGGTCAGGCCAACCCTCTGAACCAATAGTAAGAAATCATTGTGGATCCCTGCAGCTTGCAAAAAGGTAAAACAAGGGAAGGTAGATGGGTGAGCATCTCCTTCATTGCCAAAGCGTGGTGAAATGAGATATTCATTGTATGATGGCCTAAACTAAGAGGCTGATCTTGAAGGCCTTGCCCTCCTGGGTGTGTCCCTCTCAAATATTTCTCCAAAGGTGTGGTTATTCATCTTTGATATCTTGAAATTTAAACATCCATTATACAAATGATTGCAAAGTGATTACATAATGAAGGGAACTACTCATAGGGACTTGTAAGAGGCCTAAACATGCATCAAAACAATAATCCTAAGCATTGAACAAGCTTACAAGCTCACATAACATGTCACCTACAGCAGCAAAATACTCAAGATATAAACCACTAAACACAAATATACTTGGACAAGCGGAGGAGTCACATACCGGAGAACAAATGCTCCAAATTTCAGTAGCAAAGATGGGCTGAGCAAGGAGATCGAAAAATCATGGACAAGAACAGCAAGAACACGATTTCAAGCAAAGAACTGGTTTTTTCTCGGGAGAGAGAAGGAAGTGGCAAGTGAGAGAGTGAGTGGAGGGCCAGGGTTGGCCCACACCATGGCCAGGCACGCCCCTGGGGTGGCCGCGCCACCAGGTGGTGTGCCTTCCTGGTGGGCCCCCTAGGTCACTCCAGGCACTCATCTGCCCCTTTTTTCACGTAAAAATTTAATATAAATTTTCTAGAATTTTTCGAGACACTTTATTTTTAGCAATTTTTAGGTATTGATGAATGATTTTCTGACAGACAGACGTTTTTGGAATGATGCAATGACAAAACAAAACTAAAACTTCAGAAGTTCTAAGACACTCTAATATGCAAGCAACTAGCAATAGAAAAGTAAACTAAGCGAAAGCAAAAAACTAAAATGGATAAAATAAAAGTAAGCAAAGATAATCATGGTGAAAACATTGTTTTGTTCATTAAAATCCCTTTGTTAACAAGGTTGATCAGGTTTTGTTACAAAAACAATTTTATATGAAACAAAACTTTGCATTCCACTAATGATTATGTTACCTCAACTTTGATAGGAATGGTCCCAATCATAATAGTTTCATATTTTTCTCTTGGTATGGGACAATATATTTCTCCAACTTGGATGCCCTCAACATGTTCAATTGAATTTAAACCATAATTTCTATCAATCTTCTTGGGGAAATAGATAGTATGCTCCTTGTCATTAACATTAAAAGTCACCTTTCCTTGATTACAATTAATAACAGCTCCTGCAGTATTAAGAATAATAGACATATTATCATCTTCAGGCATTTCAAGCAGAAGAAAATCAGTTAATATCAAGCAATTATGAGCCACTTGAACATCTACATCCTCACATATACCAACAGGAATAGTAGTAGATTTATCAGCCATTTGCAAAGATATATCAGTTGGTATTAGTTTTCCAGTTGAAGTCTCTTATAGAGCGAAAAAGGCATAACACTAACTCCTGCTCCCAAATCACATAAAGCAGTTCTAACATAACTATTTTTAATAGAGCAAGGAATAGTTGGAATCCCTGCATCTCCAAGTTTCGTTGGAACCTTACCATTAAAGGAATAATTAGCAAGCAAAGTAGAAATTTCTTCATTAGGGATCTTCCTTTTATTCGAGACAATATCCTTCATATACTTTGAATAAGGAGGCAATTTAATAGCATCAGTCAAAGGAATTTGCAAGAATAACGGTTTCATCCACTCACAAAACTTGTTATAGTGTTCATCTTCCTTTGACTTGTGTTTCTTATCAGGGAAAGGCGTAGGTTTTTGGACCCAAGGCTCTCTTTCATTACCATGCTTCTTAGCAACAAAATCTTCTTTAGTGTATTTAGTATTCATAGTGTGCCTTTCAGGTTCTTCTTCAACTTTTTCTTTATCAGGAGCATCATTTTCCTCATTACCACTTTCAGTTTCAGCATCAGAGACAGATATACTATTAGGATCTTTAGCAGGTTCAGAGGGTTCTACAATAGTTTTATGTTTATTTTTTCTTTTCTTAGGAGTAATACCACTATTTTCAGCGTTTTGAGAATCCTTCTCAATTCTTTTAGGATGCCCCTCAGGATATAGAGGATCCTGGGTAGCAGCACCACTTCTAGTTCTAATTTCATAAGCATGTTTTTCTTTAGCAGCATTAACTAGCAAGTCTTTTTGTACCTTAATAAGCTGATCAATTTGAGTTTGAACCATTTGAAAATGTTTAACAAGCATTTTAACATCATTAGAGGTTCTTTCCACAATATCTTTTAACTCAATAATAGCTCTAGAGTTTTCCATTAAATAATTTTGCACCCTTTTATTAAAATTATCTTGCTTAACAATAAAAATATCAAATTCTTCTAAGCATTGATCAAGAGGTTTAGAATAAGGAATATCACCTTCATCAAAATGTTGGAGAGAGTGTACCTCAATAGTGGATGAGTGGGGATTGCCTTACATATTTCTTCTATAGGAGGTAAATTCTTGACATCTGCAGCTTTAATTCCCTTCTCCTTAAGACATTTCTTGGCTTCCTTCATCACTTCATCATTTAGTTCAATAACTCCCCTCTTCTTTGATGTTGGTATAGGCATAGGAATAGTTGGTTCAGATATAGTTGTCTCAGGTATAGCTGGTTCAGGAGGAGTCCAATCTTCATAATTCTTGCTTATTTTAGCCATTAATTCCTCAACTTCCTTGGGAGTCCTATTCCTGAAAACACAATCAGCACAACTATCCAAGTATGTCCTAGATTCTTCAGTTAGTCCATTATAAAATATATCAAGAAGCTCATTCTTAGGTAATGGACATCCAGCCTGTGCATGATCAAGGCACAAAACCTTGCCCATGATTCAGGAAATATCTCTTTTTCCACCTGTTTAAAATCAAAAAGTTCCTGCAAAATAGCATGTCTAGCACTAGGAGGGAAATATTTCTGAAGGAAGGTACTAATCAAGCAATCAGGGCTATCAATAGATCCAGGAGGTAAATTATTAAACCAAGTTTTAGCTTCTCCTTTCAATGAAAAAGGGAAAATTTTAGCAACAAAGTAGGTGTGCATCTTAATATCATAAGAAAACAGGCCACTCATGGTAGAAATCTCAGTCATATGTGCTACAACACTTTCATTCTTAGTCCCACAAAAAGGTTCTTTCTCAACAATAGTTATGTAAGATAAATCAAGAGAGAAATCATAATCCTTATCTTTAATGTTGATGGGAGATGCAACAAACTTAGCATTAGGAGACAATTTGGGTTTTATAATACGCCTCTCAAGGAGACTCTTAATAGCACTCCTATCATGGGTGTTTTGACATTCTTTAATAAACTCATCGGTCATCTCTATATAACCGTCTTCAATATCATAGCTCTCTCTAGATTCAGGTGAACTGACAAGTGTAGTATTGTCTTCATTAGGAGTTTCAGTATTTCTAGCTATAGTTCTAGCAATCGTAGCATCTAGGAAAGGACCTAATGAACCACTCTTATCAAGCACAGTAGAAGCAGCATCATAAGTATAAGAAGTTTCAGATTCAGCAGTAGTAGCAATATGTGTAGCATGTGTGTGTGGTGGTGTAAGGAACTTACTCATAACAGACGGTGAATCAAGAGCAATAGAGGTGTTCAGAACCGTACATCTCCTTGTAGTGGATGGTAAAATAGGGACCTTGCCATCACGAGACTTACCCATGATGGATGAATGGCAGCGAAGAATAATGATTCCAAGTGAACTTGATAAATAAAGCTATGCTCCCTGACAACGACGCTAGAAAATAGTCTTGATGACCCACAAGTATAGGGGGTGTATCGCAGTATTTTCGAGGGAAGTGAAACCCAATTTATTGATTCGACACAAGGGGAGTCAAAGAATATTTATAAGCCTTAACAACTGAGTTGTCAATTCAGCTGCACCTGGAAACAATCTTGCTCACAGTAGTTTATCAGTAGCAACAGTTTTGTAGTAGCAATAGCAAAGTAATAGCAGTAGTAAAAGTAAAGACATTAGTAATTGTTGGGGTTCCGCGTATGAAAACAATAAAATTTTACCCTACGCCCCTGAACCCCTGAAGCTGCTAGGACCTATCTATTAGTAATACAGTAACGGGAGGGGCTTTTCGCGAACTTACCCTTGAAGACCGAAAAGCGTTGTCAACGCTCAGGAGAGCGTGGTTGATATAGACGAGCCGAAGCCGACCTCAAGGTCGTGATGAAGTCCTTGCGCTCCTTTGGCTCCAACAACTTGAGTGCCTCAAGTGCGACACCTCGCGGGGAGTTACACATGTTCGGTGCCTGATGATGACTCCCGCTTCCCCGATCCAGCAGTAGTGGTGGAAGTAGAGCTCCTGGATCCGAATCTCGCAGCGTGACGGCGCTACGCGGTGAAGATGTCTCTCATTCGCGCAGTCCAGACTTGGGACCACGATCACGGGAGAGAGAGAGGGAGAGAGAAAATATCAATTAGAGGTCCTCCCAAAAGTGAGAAGACCTTTATTGATTATTGGGTGTATTTATCTGGCCAAATACCCCCACTATATATAGGGGAAGGGGAGGTACTATCTCCCTCAAAGTCCCGGGGTGGGACTAAAGGAGAGGAGGGGGAGGGGAGGCCACCGGCCACCCTAGTGGCCCCCCGCGAGGGGCTAGGCCCAGCCGGCCACCCCCTTGCCCCATCTCCCTCTCTCCTTTCCCTAATGGGCCCTCTCCCCTCCGGGAATTGGCCCATTAAGCCTTTTGACCTTTTAAATTGATTTTCTCTTTATTAAATAATTATGAATAAATGATTAAATCATTATTTAACATTCATTCACATATTATTCAATATCCGTGGCTATGGAACATTTCCACCTCCACTCCGGACATCCTCCAAACCCTTCCGGTTTTCTCCCTACAATTCTTCGGTGATTCTGCCGATCCTATAAACACTCTCTAAGCATCATCAAACCCTTAAGCATGATACCCCATGGTTCAGGAACACTCCAGACATGGTCGGGACACTCCCGCACCAATGATCGACAGAGGGACCTGGATGGCCATGTGACCCCTGTGCGTTCCACGAAGATCTTTCGTCGTTTGAACCGGGACAGTCGTGTCTTATTCCCTTTGTCTCTCGAAACTTGCATTGCCCGAGATCTGATCAATGACATCACCATGTCGTGTTCAATCTTGTTACTGAACAATGCTACTTGACTCATTCCGACAAGTGATATCCCTGTGATCAAATCACACGTTGTGCAGCTATTGGATATAACCTCTCCGAGTGGGCCCTTGAGTATCTTCCTGTCACATGGACGGACAAATCCCTATCTTGACATATATTTACTCTATGGTTTCCTCCGAGTACCTGAACACACCTTTATAACCACTGTATTACCAAGTGGCGCTTGATGCTATCTAAGCACTCTCGGGAGACAGTGATTGATATAGCCTCACGGTCTAAGGAATAGTCTACGAGGATCCATTTCTAATCATCATAACTTGAACTTTGTGACATGATCAGGTCACGATGTTTAGGTTGGGTATTGGTTCATCATCTCATTCTCAGAATGAGTTGACTCAATTTCCAACTGGCATAAATGCCACATGATTAGGAAACATGATCATGTGTTGACCAATGAACCAGTGACTAGAGTTTCACTGGGAACCCCTGGTTGTTTGTATATCACACGTGTATTGATGTTTCCACTCAATACAGTTATAGCATGATATGAAACTTAATCATAAACTATATGAAATATGATAATAGTCCTTACTACTATTTGTCTCTAGGGCATATTTCCAACAGCCTCCCACTTGCACTAGAGTACAAATACACTAGCTGCATTTGTTCTTTAATCATTGGCACCATATATACGGTACCCTGAACATGCTTCCTCATGGAAGAGGTTGAGTCTTGGGTCTATACTTTACAGTCCCAAATCCTTTGCAACTTACTAATGTCACCTTGATTGACATTAATACTTTATCATCACATGATAACATCTGTGTGTATGCATCGTTGCTATGGCAGCAGAACGAGGCCTGACTCCAGGAGCCCACGGTGACTTTAGATCAACCTTGAGGGCTTTCTCATGGGCACTGTGCCCTGGGACACATCATTCTATGTTAAAAGCGAACTAGCCCCACCATAACATTATACAACACTTTAGGTGGTACCCTTATCTATTATTATAAATGTAACACACGAAACACTAGTGCACTCTGTCCAACTTTCGATGTTTTGTTCACCTTGCTCCCTACTTGACTTCAATCGGTATTTACAGGAGTTTCCAACATATTCCCTTATAACATAACTCCTTATGCTTTAATATATGTCATCCTTTATGGAATGGGAAAATATGTCTACAATTCTCTATTAGACTCTTCGGACAAACTTAGCTCAACGTTCTGTGATTCAAACTTAATCACTTTTAAACATTCCTTATTTGGATCACATATTATGCTAAGTTATCATCATGGTTTTCTAAGATAGAACCTATGTATCAACATAGTGGATGATGATCATCCTTTTCTTTCTTTCAACCATTGATGTTAAACTTAATACTATTCCTAACTTGAGTTATTAAGGACTAGTTCCTTAATTAACTTCTATTCTGAAACCCTTTCCAGAATCCCTTAAGGAATACTACATAATATCATAATACACTTATTATCAACTTCTACATCTCATAAATCATTATTTATTGGTACTTGCGCTTTTATCTTAACATCCTTAAGAATCACTCCTATAAGCTCCCACTCAAAATATGTTTCTAACATATTTGGGTATGAGTCACTACTCTTACTCAAACTGTGTTTCTACATATTTGAATTTGAGACTTATATTGCTCCCACTCAAAAATATGTCAATCACATATTGTTTTAGGAAAACTTTCATAGCTCCCACTCAATTTTATGCAAATTGCATATCTACTCACTATTTTGAACAATTTCAAAATCCTTTGATCAAATATCAAAGTGAGAGATTTACTATGAGACACTAGTACTTCTACTAGTTTTAAATCCACTAGACATTTAGCACACTTGAATCAAATTCATTTGAATTCGTCCAATACTTGACAAATTGTGCTTTTGTCATTCACCCCCTTTTCCACTATGGCTTTGTAGTCATTCGGGAAAATTCAAGTAACCCCTTTTACTTGTGAGATTCAGCAACGAATTGCTTTCTAATCTCAAGGGAATTTTGCTTTGGGATTTCTCATAATTTTAGTTTACCATTATTTCCTTAGTAGTTCGTAGGTATGTCATATTCCAAGAATCACAACAAATGATTCACAAATGTTTCCATACAAGATATGGGCTACATTTTGAATCCTACTCCATGTAGTGAAAACACAGTGGGGAAAACACAATGATCGTTATCATTGATTCTTTCCTTTTGTGAAGAGAATTGTTCAGGAACATTTTCCGTTGCGCTTTTCAAGACTCTGATGTAGGGTTCTGAATCCTCATCCTGTTTTACACTATCTTCCATTTGCTCCATAATCGAGAAATATCACTAAAAGTGAGCTTTCTCAAGAATGCACCAAAAAAAACCAAGCAATACAAGTTTTGCTTCTCTTTTGGTTTCAGCTATGGATTTCGTATTCAAAGTTTCCAATGAATACTCTACAAGGACTTATTCTCTATTGTTTTGGTTATATCGAATAACCCCAAAACTTTTACGACGATCCATACTAGATATGGAGCCGCTTTCACGAATTCAAATGGTTCACTATATATTCTAATTAAGTGCTAACTATTTCTTAACTAATGGTCTCTACATCTACACTACAACGATTCATTTGGTGCCATCTATTTACCCACTTTGATATCTGATATCACATTGTGATGCTTTGCATTTTGACGTTTCAAAATGCTTTGCATTTCAAAATTACTTTTATGCCATTCTTTATAAAGTCGAATTTCATTACTATTGATCAAATCATAGTAATTAGATTCTCTTTTATATTTATACCCTTTTATTGATGATACACTTTGATAAAATCAAATAGTTTCATATTCATGTTTCCTTTGGTAAACTTCTTTACACAATTGAACAGTCATAATGATAATTACCATTTCATTAAATCATAATACATCGAATATGTATTTACTTTTAACATTCATTAAACACTTTGTATTCAAGTAATACACGGTGTTCAAGTTATTTTTCCGAACTTAGGCATGATTTATATGTGATAAGAAATCAAATGTCTTTCACATATTATCAACATAACTTTGAATTTAAACAATGGTTTTCATTCAGTAATGAATATCATTTAAGTTGGGTATTTTAAGGCATTTCTATATTTTACGAATGTTCATGTATTATCAATTAGTTTCAAACAACAAGGATAATTCACATATAATCAAACAAGATATTAACACAAATAGAAATCATTCATAAAAGTAGAACAACTGTTTGTTACAAACTCATATGAATAACCGTCTCACAAAGTGTGAGACAGACTAAAGAAGTTCATAATATTTTTATTACAATAATCATCATAAACATAAACTAAATGATAAATGTCGAGTGAGAGAGTCGTCGGCCATCATCATCATGCTCGCCATCAACACACAACGTCACCTCCTCTCCAGCAAGCACCTCTCATGCAGAAGGACCTGTTTTCAGCAAAACAGAACAAGTATCAAATATACTTAACACTACAAATGTGGTTGCAAGATTATAACATTTATAAAATTGTATATCAAATATATACCTTTGTCATCGATGACCTCTGCGGTGATTGGTTCAACCTTTACGTTCTTGAAACGTAATATGAACTACCGGAAATCCAATGTTTCCGTATCACCACTCATGATGCTACTCCGGACATGTCCTTCGTAGGTGGGAGGCAAAGATCGAAGCAGTACGCCTATCGCAAACGGATTATCCATCCAATAATCCACAAAGTGAACCAGTCTCATGTGTGCATCAAGCATGCGCTCCAAGTGGCCCTTCAGACATGTGTGCTCCTCCATCTGTATGGAAAGGAACTCTCCAAGAAACTCGTACTTCCACATGCGCACATCGCTTATGAACTCCGCTCTCAGCTGATCCACCATTGAATATGGATCAAGATCACCCATGAGCGGGTGGAGTTCCTCCACCACCCCGTAACACATTATTATCTGAATGTAGGTGGACATCTCTTGGCGATAGTAGCGGTCTTCCAATTCTTGTGGGGTCTCATAGTGGTCTGGCTCAGTCAAATCCATCATGCGGCGTATGTAGTCTACCACATGATTCCTCGTAAGGAGATCATTCAGGCTCACAAGCCAACTAGGGAAGTTGGATCCATCAAATCTAAGTTTCTCACCCTTTATCCATTCCTCTCGACAAAGTAAGCTTCATGGTGAGCCATCTCTACATTTACATTTGCAAAAAGGAATTTAGACTAAGTTTATAATTAAATGAGTTAATAATAACTCCACTTAGAAACACCTATCCCCATAAGGTTTCCTAGTGATAACACGACCATATCAGCCACATCTCCCCCGATCGTCACGGCCATCAATGTGGGTTCAAGGGTGGACGCTAAACGTCGGTTACATCAATCATGCGACTCGTGCTCGATCTTTCGACCATCCGCGTTTCGAGGCCATGTCTGCACATGCTAGGCTCGCCAACTCAAGCTTAGTGTATTCGCTGTGCAACATGGCTTACACCCACTGTATGCGAACATAGATATGCCTGACACCATGCCTGTACCATGGATCGCCTCATACCGAAGAACTTTCTTGGTGGTGCACACTAAGGGGGAACACAATTGTTGGTAATTTTAACAGGGATCATCTTATTAGGCTACCGTCGAGTATCTAATACTAGCACACAATAAGATATACAAACAATAACATTGAATGTAAATGCGATATGATATGGTCCTTCACGTCGTGATCTCCATCTGTCGTTACCGGATTCCGGTGCCAGGGTTCCGGCTCCGTAGACACCAGGGTACCGGTGTCTTTCCGGCGTGGTAGTTCGTCACCTTCGTGACTATCTACTACTACGTAACATAAGATAATCACTTTACCTTTTCCACAACCATATCACAAAGCAACGCCCCCTGCAAAACAAAGTTAGACGCCTCTACTTTATCTTTGCATGTTTTACGTGGCTGAATGGGCTTTCGCACAAGAACCGTTCTTACCTACGAACTTTCAGCACAATGTTGATCAAGTAGTTGTCTTTACTACACCCCCTTCGGGGCCCTCCGTTGCAAATGGTATACCAACTAATGCGAGAGAGACAGACACCCCCTAAGCCACTTTATACGGTACAAGCCGTATGTCAAGCGTGGACCAGTCTCGCGAATGAACGCGTAAAGTCGGTTGGGGGCCACTTCATCAAGCATTGCTGCGGTATACACAAGTACACGTGGGAGGGTAACAACTAAAAGATCAATACCCACATGCTACATCTCGTGTGTTCTACCTGTACTAGCATTACTACGCATAGATCTAGCACTGATACCACTGTTGGGGTTCCGCGTATGAAAACAATAAAAATTTACCCTACGCCCCTGAACCCCTGTAGTTGCCATGACCTATCTATTAGTAATACAGTAATGGGAGGGGTTTTTCACGAACTTACCCTTGAAGACCGAAAAGCGTTGTCAACGCTCAGGAGAGCGTGGTTGATGTAGACGAGCCGAAGCCGACCTCAAGGTCGTGATGAAGTCCTTGCGCTCCTTTGGCTCCAACGACTTGAGTGCCTCAAGTGCGACACCTCGCGGGGAGTTACACACGTCCGGTGCCTGATGATGACTCCCGCTTCCCCGATTGTAACACCCTCAAATCGGCCCTATGCAAGTTTTAGCCCTTTCCGCCAAACCCGCTTAGAAACGATTCAAGGACGCCCACCAGGCACTTTCGTGCGGGTGGAAAACGAAGTAATACCATTACACAACAGTCCTCGATGGGATCCACAAAACAGATATATATATATATACAACAACGACTCAACGAGTCAAGAATATAGATATACATTACAAAGATCCAAACCACCTTGAAATTGATACAACGTCCGAGTACAGACAAGAAGCAAATTGGGCTAAGAGCCCTGAAGAATAACCAATGGCGTCCATAACCCTGCCTAGGCCAAGCCGGAAGGGTAACCCTGCTAACGACATCGATCTCAAACTTGCTAAAACAAAAGGGGTACCGACAAAGGGCAAATGAAAAAGAGGAGCGTCAGTACTGAGGCCAGTACACGGCGAGGCTAGAATTCGGCGGCTCTCGCCTACATAGGTATGGTGGGCTAAAGCGGCAGCGCAGCAACACTAAACAACCTATAGAGACTCGGTATCACTGGCGGCTATTAGAGAGGGGTAAGAAAGACCTATTCGAATCCAACCTAGAGCTAACACCAGACATGCACATCCTGGTATTTCCCCCTCGAGACCAAACGAGGAAGTCGGACCAAGGAACTCACACAGTTGGTAATTTTACTCATTCCGTTATAGTTGCAGCACTTACTAATCAGACGTAGATAGCATGAGTCATCCTGAAGCATAAGTAGTGGGCAGTTTTAATTAACCATTCCGTTGTAGTTGGAACATTTACTAGTCAGATATAATTGTCCCGAGGAATCCCAAAACCCAGCAGTTGTTGGCACTTTTATCACATTCCATTGGAGTTGCAATACTTACTAGGCAGGTATAGTATGACACAGAACAACCCAGATCCACCAGTTGTTGGCATTTTTAATATCCATTCCGTTATAGTTGCATCCGATTACTAGTCACATATTAAGTCAAATTTATAGCACTACTTTAGTTATGCTTGTCTATGATCGAGATACTGTGCTCCAAGTCGTCCATAACCGCGGACACGGCTTTCAGAAAGTTTTACCCTGCAGGGGTGCACAAATAGCAACACACACTCGATCAACCTCGGAAAAACCAACTCAAAACCCAACGAGGCATTCACGACAAAGCGATCACAGGATTCATAAAATATTTCAGGGGGCCACGCCACTAAGCTACCCGCAACGAAGTTGGCTGGCTCCGGAACGGACCCAGGGTTTGTGTGGATGGCTGTAAACGATTGGGAACCCGAAAGTGTGACTGGGCTTGTCGATACAGCGAAAACGTGTCACGATCCTAAACAGTACAGGTGCTCCACGCACAATCGTAAATAAAGCAGTAACATGGCATAAGTACAGGATAGTAATAAACCCCCGAACTAGTTTGTGGCCCCAAGAAATAGAAATGAATCAAGCTCTGGCTCAGGGGGGTCCATAAGGCCTCCCGGATGTAGATAGTGCGAATAGTCAAGGAACATGTATCAAGTACTCGGGGTCCTACAGGACACAAGTGAGCGTGGAAGAACCAAATAACATCTATTGCCCACCGATGCCTCTGCATTAGTTATATCTAGCATTTTAATAGTGGTAGTTAAAGTCATGATCATCTCCACCAGTAAGCATCTCCACCAATAAACATCTGCCAGCATCTCAACAACTGTGGTACTTGACAACACGAGATCGCACCTGAGCAAGCAGCTACGACTCGCAAGCCAGGTATCTACCAAACACGGGTAATAGGATGTGTCCAAGGCAATATAGAGGCTGCACGGGGTATAAATGGTGTATGGAAACTAAAGCATCGCAACACGGATAGCAATAGATCAACAGGAGGAAGTAAAGACTATAAATGCAAAATAGGTAGAAGGGGGAGAGATGCTCGCCTGGGAAACACTGTCGGAGGTTCATATCCGGAGAACTTGTTGATACCCGCATCCACTCAACGGCCTAATCCACGAAGAAGCAAAGCACTAGAAGAACACCGGATGCAATATTTAATACTACGGCAGAAGATCCGGCATGATTATGATATGATGCAGATGCGGTGCAATTAGGCAGTATTAAGCAGAACCGGGGTCCCGATAATTACTTAGGCGGTTCAAGTTATTTATCTACCCTGCAAATTTAAATGTTGATTTATCAATGCAAAGCATGTCATCGGTTCGATATGCAAATTTAAATGGAGGCGATATGAGACAAATATAGCCCGCACATAGTCTCCATATTTAATTATGAGGTGAAACGGCATAAAGCCCCCAAACCACACAATATGTATGCAATATGATCAAATTAATATGCAACAATTTATATAGATGTCATTTATAAAAATAGGGATAGATAGGAGTCACACATTAGAGGGTCCGGCGATCTTGGGGTCCGATGTGGTTCGGGTCCGAAAGATCTTCGGGGTTCAGCGGGATCGGTCTTCAGATCCAAGAAGTATATCTTGGCATTCACGGCAGAGATCTACAGGTCACCGAGTCTGTGATGGAGAACTTGGCGTTCCGAGGGTTCGGTCTTCAGATCCTCGGGATCAGGCTTCAGATCTAGGAACGGGTCCTGGCGTTCCGAGAAGGAGATCTTTGGGTCGTCGGGTTCTTGAGGTAGCCTTCGACTTATTTTTGGGATATGGGGTGTCACTATAAGCGACGCACTTGGTCTTGTAGCAGCACGGGCATAAGCGAGACTTGGCAAAGAAGTATTGATCACAGCAATGATGGATCTTCGGCAGAGGATGTAGATATATCTAGTCTCCCGAATGACACAGACACCTCAAAGAACCAACGTTTTGGGGCTTCACCGCTTGTGCATGAGTTGTACTACTCTGGTACAATCCTGCACAACAAGGTCACGCGGGCGACAGAGCGGACCCGTGCGTACATTGAGGAAGGAAAAAAATGGCGAACCGACGGCATCTACCTTGACACGGCGAGGGTTGCCGTGAGCGTGCACGGGCGGCGGTCAGAGAGAGGTCAGGAGATGCGACAGGTTCGACCTGGGCGGCGCGACGCGGATGGCAACTGCGGTGCGGAATCCGGCGAGAGGACGCGAGATCGAGACAGCTCGCGGTGGTGGCGCTGCTGTGGCTGATGGCGCTCAAGCTCCAGGAGCGGCGGTGCTCTGCGAGGCGGCCACGGTCGCGACAGAGGCATGAGGCGGCCGTGCGGAGAGGAGCTTGCAGGAGGAGCTCCGGCGAGGTCGGCTCGAGGGCGACCACGGGCGACGCGGAGGAGCACCAGAGTGAGGCGGGGCTCGGTCGATGGCCTGGGCGCGGCACGGCCAGAGGAGGCGAGGCAAGGGCGCGGCCGAAGATGAGGGCGACCGGCGGTGAGGCGGCTGGGCCCGAGGCGCGAGGGGGAGGAGGCGAGGCCGACCGGCGCGAGGCGGCGGGGGAAGATCTCGGTGAGGCCGGCTCGCAGGCGGGCGGCCGCAGGCCGGCGGAGCTTGGGGAGGAGCGGGGAGAGGGTGAGGGCTCGAGGCGGCGACACTGGGCGGCGGGGCTTGCCCGGCGGAGGAGGGGGTGCCTGGCGACGGTGAAGCCCGAGGGGAGGAGGCGGCCGCCGGCGCCTGAGGGGGAGGCGGCCGGAGCGAAGGGGATAAGCGACGGGTGGACGTCTCTCGCGGGGCAGGGGCGCAGGCTCCCGCGGGGTGGGCCAGGGCAGGTGGGTCGCGTCGGTGGAGTGGAGAGGGAGGGAGGAGGTGGCGACTAGGGGGTTGTCCGCTTGCGCAGCGTGGGGCACGCGCGGCTGGGCGGGAAAAAGGTGGGCCAGGGGATTTGGGGGCGAGTGCAGGCGGCCGACCAGGTGGGTGGGGCGGTGGCAGGGGTTGGGACGGGGTGGCATGCCTAGGTGGGGAGGCTGGGGACGTGTGTGGCAGGGTGAGCGCGCGCGAGTGGTGTGCGTGTGTGCGTGCGTGCTCTGTGTGTGGCTAGGGCGGTTGAGATGGCTGTGTGGAGTGATGAGGTGGAGGAAGCGGTGAGGTGGCAGGCTGTGGTTGGCCGGGGTGATGTGGAGGGGGGCTGGGTAGGATAGGGTGGGTAGGTTAGGGATTAGACTAGGTTTTTGTTTAGGGCTTGGAGGTGGCCGGCCGGGCTTTTGGGCTTGGCTTGCTGCCTCCCAAAATAATGCAATCTTTTATTTTAATTTAAAATATACTTTTGTAAATAGTTTTTAGACAAATAAAAGACCTAGAAAAGACCGGAGTTTTGATTTGAAATTAAGACGGGGAATATTTAGAAAACAAAACTAGGCTTTTAGAAATAGTTTTAGACAAACAAATGCATGATGACATGACGATGCTCAAATGCAATGTGGCATGATGACATCAGCATACGGTCATGATGATGCAATGCAAAAAACACCCCGATTTTCTAGTAGTGGTTTTAGCGGGATGCCACACCGATCCAGCAGCAGTTGCGGAAGTAGAGCTCCTGGATCCGAATCCCGCAGCGCGACGGCGCTCCGCGGTAAAGATGTCTCTTGTTAGGGCAGTCCAGACTTCGGACCACGGTCACGGGAGAGAGAGGGAGAGAGAGAAAATATCAATTAGAGGTCCTCCCAAAAGTGAGAAGACCTTTATTGATTATTGGGTGTATTTATCTGGCCAAATACCCCCACTATATATAGGGGAAGGGGAGGTACTACCTCCCTCAAAGTCCCGGGGTGGGACTAAAGGAGAGGAGGGGCAGGGGAGGCCGCTGGCCACCATAGTGGGCCCCGCGCGGGGGGGGGGGGAGGGAGGGGCTAGGCCCAGCCGGCCACCCCCTTGCCCTTTCTCCCTCTCTCCTTTCCCTAATGGGCCCTCTCCCCTCCGGGAATTGGCCCATTAAGCCTTTTGACCTTTTAAATTGATTTTATCTTTATTAAATAATTATGAATAAATGATTAAATCATTATTTAACATTCATTCACATATTATTCAATCTTCGTGTCTATGGAACATTTCCACCTCCACTCCGGACATCCTCCGGACTTACCGAAACCCTTCCGGTTTTCTCCCTACAATTCTTCGACGATTCTACCGATCCTATAAACACTCTCTAAGCATCATCAAGCCCTTAAGCGTGATACCCCACTGTTTGGGAACACTCCAGACATGGTCGGGATACTCCCGCACCAATGATCGACAGAGGGACCTGGATGGCCATGTGACCCCTGTGCGTTCCACGAAGATCTTTCGTCATTTGAACCGGGACAATCGTGTCTTATTCCCTTTGTCTCTCGATACTTGCATTGCCCGAGATCTGATCAATGACATCACCATGTCGTTTTCAATTTCGTTACTGAACAATGCTACTTGACTTGTTCCGATAAGTGATATTCCTATGATTAAATCACACGCTGTGCAGCTATTGGATATAACCTCTCCGAGTGGGCCCTTGAGTATCTTCCTACCACATGGACGGACAAATCCCGCTCTTGACATATATTGCCTCTACGGTTTCCTCTGAGTACCTGAACACACCTTTATAACCACTGTATTACCAAGTGGCGCTTGATGCTATCTAAGCACTCTCGAGAGACAGTGATTGATATAGCCTCACAGTCTAAGGAATAGTCTACGAGGATCCATTTCTAATCATCATAACTTGAACTTTGTGACATGATCGGGTCATGATGTTTAGGTTGGGTATTGGTTCATCATCTCATTCTCAATGAGTTTACTCAATTTCCAACTGGCATAAATGCCACATGATCAGGAAACATGATCATCTGTTGACCAATGAACCAGTGACTAGAGTTTCACGGGGAACCCTTGGTTGTTTGTATATCACACGTGTATTGATGTTTCCACTCAATACAGTTATAGCATGATATAAAACTTAATCATAAACTATATGAAATATGATAATAGTCCTTACTACTATTTGTCTCTAGGGCATATTTCCAACAGTAACAATTGCAGTAAATAGTAGGATTAAAACGCGGTAGGCATAGGGATGGATGGACGGGCGTTGCACGGACAAGACAATTCATATAGCAATCAAGACATAGGGCATTTGCATATAAATAAGATAAAGCATCCAAGTACTAAATAATCATAGGAATGTGTTCCATATATAGTCATACGTGCTCGCAATGAGAACTTGCACAACATCTTTTGTCCTGCCAGCCCGTTTGCAGCGGGGCCTCAAGGGAACTACTGGCAATTAAGGTGCTCCTTTTAATAGTGCACCGGAGCAAAGCATTAACACTCCATGAACACATGTGATCCTCACATCAAAGCCATTCCCTCCGGTTATCCCAATTTTTGCCACTTCGAGGCCTTTGGTTCCGGACAACAATATGTGTATATAACTTGCAGGTAAGACCATAAACAATACTATCATAATGAATCAATAACATGTTCAGGTCTGAATCATGGCACTCGTGCCCTATTGACAAGCATTAAGCATAACAAGTTGCAACAAAGTCAAAAAGCACTAATAATAGATACTAGGCACCATGCCCTAACAATCTGATGCCATTATATGAACGATCTCATCCAATCCCTACCATCCCCATAGCCTACAGCGGGGGATTACTCACTCATGGATGGGGGAAACATGGATGGTTGATGGAGAAGCGATGGTGATGATGATGGCGATGATCTTCTCCAATTCCTCGTCCCGGCAGGGTGCCAGAACGGAGTTTCTGGTTCCGAATCGCAGAATCTGGTGGTGGCAGCGCAACGGAACTCTCTCTGGAAAAACATCGAACCCCTCTTGGTTTTTAGGTCAAGAGGCCACTTATAGGCGAAGAGGGAGGCCGAGGGGGTGACCGAGGCAGCCACACCACCCCCAGGCGTGGCCTAACCTAGCCCGCGAGGCTAGGTGGTGTGGGACCCTCGTGGCCCTTCTCCGTCTCGTGTTCTGGCTCCGTCAGTCTTCTGGTGAAATAGGATTTTTGGCATATTTTCCAGGATTTTTCCTGATAGTTGATTTTCTGCACAAAAACTATACACCAAGGTAATTCTGCTGAAAACAGCGTTAGTCCGTGTTAGTCGTATCCAAATCACACAAGTTTAGAGGAAAAACAATAGCAAAAGTGTTCGAAAAAGTAGATACGTTTTGGACGTATCAACCTCCAATGTCGAGAGGCAGTCATCGATCGGACAAAGCAGCTAGGGCACACCACGCCTAGGTGGGCCCGACCAGGACTAGACGGGCCCGTAAATCCCTAGCCACCGCTGCTGCAATGGGCATGCTGCAGCTCCGCGTCCCCAACCCTAGCTAGTTGTCAATGCCGCCTTTAGAGAGCCCCATGAAGGTAGCACCTGGCCTGCCCAAGCCCATATGAGCCTGCCCGAGCCCATCTAGGCCTGAGGAGGCCAGAGCCGTCCAGGGACGACAGCCAGCGGCGCTCGCAGCCATGGCACCGGCCGCCCGCTGGCAGCACCACCGCCAAGTCCACACGGACATGCTGGACCCAAATCTTCCGGAGTGCATCGCCACCGAGAAGAGGAGGGGCCCCAACCCCCACTCCATGGCACGGTGAAGGACGCTCCACCGCTGGCGACATCGCCAGGGCTTCGCCCTGCGACCTAGGCCGGTGTCGGTGAAGGAAGAGGGGAGGTGGAGGGGGTGGGGCGGTCGGAGGTGAAGATGACGGCCGTCGCCCTCAGGGGAGCGACAGAGGCGGGGATCCTTTTCCATGAAACCCCATACCATGATTAGTTATGACAAAGAATCCTGCAACAACCTGCTAATTCAAATTCCGGAGAGAGTATCATGAAAATGAATGTCGCATTTGGTGCCTTCCCATGGCCAATATTGTTGTCCCCATTAAGTACATTTTTAGCACATGTGTTGGCTACCCAGCTATGCTAGGCAACTTGCCACCCGCAAAAAGAAAAATTGGGCAACTTGGAGAGCGTGTCGATATGGCGTATGTTAGTCGTAATAGGTGGAGAGAACGATCGTACCCCTTGGGGCCATCGGGTACGTGTTGACATAGAAGGGAAAAGCCCCTTCAGTGGCATAATACAGAGTTGGGGTCCTATATGATTGGTGTACTACACCATATTGTATAGGCTCATATTACATGTCTAATATGCCCCCTTAATCTAGACCTGGGAGAGGTTTAGATTACGCTTAAACTCATCTAATTTATTTTGACACAAAGGTTTAGTGAACCCATCAGCTATCTGATCCTTGCTTGAGATGAACCTCACATCAAGTTGCTTACTAGCAACACTTTCTCGAACAAAGAAAAAATCAATCTCAATATGCTTGGTGCGAGCATGAAAAATTGGATTAGCAGACAAGTATGTAGCACCAAGATTGTCACACCAAAGACACGGTTTTTCCCGGAGAGTAACACCAACTTCTCTTATGAGAGCCTCAACCCATATCAATTCACCAGTGGCATTAGCCAGTGCTTTATATTCAGCCTCTGTACTAGAACGGGACACCGTAGGTTGTTTCCTAGCACTCCAAGATATAAGGTCAGGACCAAAGAAAATAGCAAATCCTCCTGTAGACCTCCTATCATGAAGATCACCGGCCCAGTCTGCATCTGAAAACACACTAAGCAAGGTAGAGGTGGACTTCTGAAAAGTGAGTCCAATTGTACGTGTGCCATGAATATATCTCAATATCGTCTTCACAGCAACCCAATGTGCAGTAGTGGGAGCATGTAAGAACTGACATACTTTGTTAATAGAAAAAGATATATCTAGGCGAGTCAGTGTCAAATACTGAAGAGTACCAACAACACTTATGTACCTAGTACTGTCCTCTGAACCAAGTGGAGAGCCATTAGTCAATGCGAGTGGATATGTAGTAGACAGAGGCGTAGGGCAAGTAAATCAATGGTATACTTGTCTTGATTTAATATCAAACCATTAGACTGTTCGTGAACCTCGAGACCCAAAAAACAATGGAGATCGCCAAGATCCTTAAGAGCAAAATCCGTGCTTAAATTCTTTAACAAGGCTGTGATGGCAGAATCTGAGGAGCTGGTAACAATAACATCATCAACATATATGAGAAGAATCATCTATATACCTGCCTTGTCAAACAAAAACAAAGAGGTGTCTGACTTGGAGGGAACAAAACCAAGGGTATGAAGTTTTGAGCTTAGACGAGAATACCATGCTTCAGGAGCCTGCTTTAAACCATAGAGAGCTTTGTCAAGTTTGCAAATATAATCTGGAGTAGCGGAAGACTGAAAACTAGGTGGCTATTTCATATAAACCTCCTCTTCTAGAACACCATGTAAGAACACATTCTTCACATCTAGCTGTCCTAGTCTCCAACCTCAAGACACAGATAAAGACAAGACAAGCCTAACTGTAGCAATTTTAACAACTGGACTAAAAGTATCTTCATAATCTATACCATACCTCTATTTAAAACCTTTTGCAACAATTCGCGCTTTATATCTGTCAATTGCACCATCGGTATTTTTCTTGATGCGATAAACCCACTTGCAATCAACCACATTCTTCTTTGGACTCGGCGGCACAAGACGCCAAGTATTATTTGCAAGTAAGGCATTATACTTATCTTGCATTGCATTTTTCCAATTAGGATCCTGAAGGGCCTCTTTTAAATTCTTAAGTTCCCCTGTGGATGTGAGCAAACACCAGCGTATAGTGACATCAATACGTTGTTTAGGCTGATTAATACCTTTTTGCAACCGAGTTCTTGGTTCAGCAGCAGGAGGCGGTGCCAGAGTGGGTTGCATAGAAGATCCTGTGGGGCTACTGTTCCCGAGCGATTCCATCAGCACATCAGAATCGGGAGACAGAGGATCACTAGGTGACGTGGCGCCTTCCTGTTGGAGGTTAGATGGACCTGACCAACCGCATGTAGGGGACAGCGACCTGCGGGTCGTCACGTTGTTATCGCGATGGGGCGAGGCTGTCCGCATACGGCCTGGTGATAGCCACCTCGCACGACGAGACGGAGAGGACACGGCGGGATCATGGGTCGGTGAGAACAGAGGGCCACTAGGAGACGTGGCGGCATCTCATTGGATATGTCGAGAGGACACAGAGTTGGGCGTGGCAGAGGACTGCAGCGCGTGATCCGAGGATGATTGAGCACCTGAATCAACCTCGTTTTTAGCATTTTCTTGGCCTATAGCTACTGTTTGCTCTAGATCATTATTTGATGTGTTGTTTTCTCTTATTTCTTCAGAATTTGTCCTAGTTTCTTCAAGGGAACTAGCCGATCCATCATTCAAAACCTGTGGAGGATCAACAATAGGAACAACTTGTAAATAATGGTCATTAGTTTGTGCACCCATATCATGCAATTCTAAAGGTGAAGATGTAGGAAGAATAAGAATTTCTTCTTGAAGACGACAACCGACATTTGGATTAAGATATGCAAAAGTAAAAACATGTTCATCAAACACAACATCACGAGAAACATAAACACGTCCTGTATCCACATCAAGACATTTGACTCCTTTATGACGAGGACTATAGCCCAGAAAAAGATACCGTTTGAAACGGAAAGAATGTTTCTGTTTGTTGTAGGGGCGAAAATTGGGCCAACAAGCACAACCAAAGACTCGTAAAGACTCATAGTTGGGTTTATGAGGAAAGTAGCTGTAAGAAAAGCATCATCCCAGAATTTCAATGGCATGGAGGCATTGGCAAGTAAAGCAAAACCAACTTTAACAATATGACGGTGTTCGCGTTCAGAAGAGACATTCTGTTGGTGTGCATGAGGACATAAAACATGATGAACAATGCCTACACGTTGGAAAAACCCATATAATTTTTCATATTCACCTCCCCAATCAGTTTGTATGGTGAGAATTTTCCTACCAAATTAGCGTTCAACATACTGATGGAAATCAAGAAACACTTGGTACACATCAGAATGTTTTTTAAGCAAATATATCGAAGTAAACTTGCTAAAATCATTAATGAAGCTTACATAGTATGCATGTTTGCCTACAGAGAGAGGAGCTGGTCCCCGTACATCAGAGAATATTTGTTCCAAAGGAAATGCGGAAACACTAGTAGAGACATGATAGGGTAGCTGATACCATATTAGTCGTAATAGGTGGAGAGAACGATCGTACCCCTTGGGGCCATCGGGTACGTGTTGATATAGAAAGGAAAAGCCCCCTTCGGTGGCATAATACACAGTTGGGGTCCTATACGATTGGTGTACTACACCATATCGTATAGGGCCATATTACATGTCCAATAGCGTATACAAAAATTGAAAATTAAAGTATCAGATAATTTTGAAACAAATATAGGGAGATAGATAATGATTTATAATACGCGTATACGAAAAATCATGTAAAAATATTTTGTATTCTATCCTCAGTAAAAAAGTGAAAATGTCAGATCTGAACGTAAACTGTGTAATTTTAAACGGGCCTCCGTTTTTCCAAATTTCGTCATATTTATCTTTTTTGCTACACACGAAATACAATGTATTTTCGTTGAAAAATGTCATATATGTATTTCGTTTTAGTGGCTAAACTTAGGTATTTATTTCAAAAATATTTGATGCTTCTTGAAAAATTGAAAAGAGGCTCTAGTAAGGGCATCTCTATCAGGTCGGGCCGACCCAAACGGGTGAAGGAAACAGTCCATTTCTTTCTGTTTGGGTAGGGTTGCGGTCGCTTTTCGGTCACGGTCCGGCCTGTCCGGTCAACCGCGTCCAACGGCGAGACCCATCTATCCGTCTGGCCAGCGCTGTCCAGAGCTGGCCATTGCATATGAATAATTCACACTCAAATTACATAGACAAGTATATATTTTGACAAGCAAATAAACTAGATTAGGTAATATAATTAAAATAGTGCTTACATATGAATAGTACACACTCACATGGTTCGATAAAAATTATCCAAACGTCACTCAAATTGTAGAAAACAAATAAGTGGATAATCATTTTTGTTTCCTGCATGAGCCCATATATGCTCAACCAAATCTAGTTAAAGCCGGTCATGGGTGTGTCTCTGGCGCAAATTTTCATGCACTTGCATGAATTATTCTCAAGACGCTACACCTGGCTCTGTCTCAACCAATCGACCCTAAAAATCCCAGCTTGGTCCAAGATTGTGTCATCACGCTCGTCCTCGACGTTCATATTGTGCATGATCACACAAGTAGTCATCACATTCCACATCCTCTCCGTCCTCCAGGTTCTAGCAGGGTATCGAACAATAGCCCACCTTGATTGAAGCACACCACATGCTCACTCCACATCCTTCCTAGCGGCCTCTTGCTCTTTCATAAACCTCTTGCATTTTTCATCTCTAGGGTTGCGGATTGTCTTCACAAAGGTGGCCTAGGATGGATAGATATCGTCCGCTAGATAGTGCCCCATATTATATGCATTTCCATTGATCTCGTAGGAAACTTGTGGGGCATTGCCTTCTACTATCCTAGCAAACACTAGAGACCTCTGCAGCACATTGATGTCATTGCTTGATCAAGCCATGCCAAAAAAGGGGTGCCAAATCCAGAGATCCTGTGGTGCAATAGCCTCTAGTATGACGGTGCAATCCTCTGCATGCCCTTTGAACTGCCCTTGCCAATCAAAAGGACCGTTCTTCCAATACCAATGCATGCAGTCGATGCTGCCAAGCATCCCAGGAAACCCCTACTCTCGTTGATGGACAAAAGGCGGGCAGTGTCTTCAGTATTTGGCTCTCTTAGATATACTTTGCCAAACACTGCTACAATTGCGCTGTAGAATCGGTACATGGCCTCGTGACATGTGGACTCGTTCATGCGCATATAGTCGTCGAGGAGATCACTGGGCACCCCATATGCAAGCTGTCGAATGGCAGCATAACATTTCTGGTAAGAAGAGAAGCCAATCTTACCAGTGCAATTGTACTTGGCCTTGAAGTAGTCGTCGTACTCCCTCACCCCATTCCTTGAAGACCGGATTAGTTGGGTGGAAGTAGTCCTTGTAAAGGCGTATGTGCCCCTTTTCCCGGTCGCGTTCATGGTTGGCTTCGTGCCACTTCACCGAGCCACCTCTACACGGTGGGAGGAGGTAGTGGTCGTGCACCATTTGTGCAGCTGCAAACATAATTTTGGTTTCACCGTCGGGCTCCTCCTTGGACGATGAATCGACGAAATTCTCGTAGAAGAACTCTATCGCCCTTTGACTACTACCCATCTGTCCAGTACACTGCCGTCAATGGCTATGCCAACTCCCGCAGTAGACCAGATAAACAAGAAAGGACCGGCAAACGCACCTCGGCAAACGACCGAACAGGTTGTGCGCGTCCTATCGATAAGAGGAAGCCCGTGCGGCGGGATGGCCTGTGGAGCGTCCAGTCAACTCCGGCAACGCGCATGGCATGCGGTGGTGCTGCTCGATGTCGCGGGGGGCGACGGCGGCAGCGGGCAGTGGCGGCGTCGACGGTTGCGCCTTCTCTGGCCACGGGATATGGAAGACGAGGGTTTGGGGGAGGAGTGTCTTGTGTGCCACTGGCCAGAGGGCCCAGGCGAACAAGCGGGAGGACACGCGAGGACAAGCGCGTTGTCCGGGCCGATGCAACCGTTGCCCAAATTTGATGCACGGATGGATCGGTCCACACGCGTTTGTCCGGATGGGTCGCACTGCTGAGCCACGCAGCCATCCACCGGTCCCGTGGATACTTCCGGACAGGCCCGGGCGGGTTGGGTCGGCCCGGTGGAGATGCCCTAAGCCCTAATCTAAAGTGATTTTCAGAGGCAACTTGCCCATATGTATTTGTGAGTTCCTTGCTTCCAAAGCATGCTCCATTTTTAGGAGCAACTTCTTGTAAAGCAAGCTGAGCACTACTAAAAACTAGAATAATTTCTGCAACCAAATATACTCGCAAGCTTTTGTTGCAACGCCGTACGTGAACATATCTCCACGGTAAAGGAATGATTGAACCAAACAAGCTATATCTATCTTTTGCTTTTCCGGCTCGAGCTACTCATGCATGCAGACAATGCAGACAATGTACTAGGTGCCAGCTGACTTCGTAATAGAACTTCAATTTTGGTTGATCGGAGCTTGTGTACTTTTGTACACATGTTTTTTTTATTTAGCACGGCTTGGATTTAAGGGTTTAACTTTTTATTTAGCTTTTCGCAAAAATAAACTTTTTTATTTAGCGATTTAACTTTTTTATTTAGATCAATTTGGATTGATCGCAACTTGTTACTCTTTTATAAAGAAACTATTCGATTTAAGGGTTTGGTCGCGAAAAGAAAACCCACAAAAAAAGAGGGTTCGGTATTAAGACGGATTGGATTTACTTGTGTCCACGCGTTGATTTACAGAATGTGCAACTCGTACATTTTTAAGCCTGGTGAAAACGTGTAACTTTCACTAAACTCAAGATGCACCTTGATAACCGTCTTAAATATATAGAGAATATATAAGAAAAATCTTAGTCAACTTTTATAACCCTTCTTAACATAATTGTAGTAAAAAAACACTGTCTTCCCTAACAAAAGTATTTCCTCCTGTATGAAAATACGACATATTTTGATTCATTAAAAACTGGATTTTTAAATCCCAACAAACAGTACTCGTACTAGATCACTCGCATTTCTCTGATTACGGGCGTGTTCGGTTGCTCGGGCCAGAATTTCCCATTTTTGGTAGTTGGTCTGGGGGAAGCTGTATGTGGGGAGATTGGGCTCGGGCTAGGATTGGCTGTTTATGAAACTCACAGACATCGAAGGAGCGGAGCATGTCGCCGCCGAAGATTTTGGAGAAGAACGCATGCACCAGCCGATCTATAATTACCACCGTCGCTTACCTACTGGCCGATGAAGATCTTCGCGAGCTTGAGAGCTCGAAAAATGGCGAAAATGGTGGCGTGACACTGTGGTGAGCCGGGTGGTGATATATACCGCCGCGATCCCGCAGGCGGTAACAAAATTACTCCCGCCGGCTTTTTGGGAAAAGCTGCCGCTCGCGTCATCGCCAAGCTCGCATGGGTGACGCCGCTGTTTCCGCCGCTTTTGCACCAGCGCAGCCTGTTCCTGTGAAAACGCTCGATTTGGGAGTTTCTAGCGGGCCAAGTTTCCGACCACGCCCTACGTGTTTCTAGCTTGCGAATGGGATCTCAACAATACGTACCTCCATTTTAAAATATAAAATGTTTTAGCTTTGTGAAGAGAATGTATCTAGACTCTTTTTAGTGTGCAGGTTTATTGAGATTCGAAGTGAATCTACACACTATTTTTTTAATGATCTAGATACACTCATTTCACGAAGTTAAAACATCTTATATTTTAGAGGAAATTGTACAAACCACAACATTTTACTGCGCGTGTTGCACAAAACACTCACTTTACATGTTCTTTGCACAAAACACCAGCTATACATGTAATTTGTTGCAGAGAGGTCTAAATCTGGTATTAGTCCTTAACAACAAACCTGACCGTTAGGGCCCACATGTCAAAGATGACGTGGCATCCACGTGGCATTACTCTTTTTTCAAACATTTCAAAAAATATGTAAAAAATTCAAAAATAGCTTATATTGTAGAATGGAGGTAGTATAAACTAGCAAATCTGGGAAAGTCTGAGACTGTTAGATCATTGGATTAAAATATTTATCATTTTTTGTGAGATTTTGCCAAAATTTGGTGATTTTTCAAAAAAATAAAAAAAACTAGTAACAAAAACAATATGGCTTAACTAATCTGGAAAAGTTTGGGCTTGGTTCGGGGCAGAGACGAGAGACCAGAGATGGGACAGAGACAAGCTAGCTGGCTGCCTGGTTTGATTCAACCATGTCCGCCGAGGAAAAAAATAGCTAAAGAAAAAATAGCTTATGAGATGCCACGTCATTTTTGACATATGGGTCCAATCCTAGCCATCAGGTTTGCTGTTAATCTATCTAATACCAGATTTAGACCTCTATACAACGAATTACACGTATAACTGATGTTTTGTGCAAAGAACAGGTAAAGTGAGTGTTTTATACAACACGCGCGACAAAAGATGGTAGTTTATGCAATTTCCTCTATATTTTGAAACGGAGGGAGTACAAAGATAGCACGTTCACTTGTTTGGGCAAGGCCAAAACTGGGTCGACAAAGGGGATGGAAAAGCAGCTCCACTCGCGCACAGGAATCGATCGGTACCGGTCCTGCATGCATGCCACTACGAACTGCATATGCGTGTACACGGGCCAGCAGTCCAGATGTAAAATTAGAAGTGCACGCTGTCGAGACAATGTACTGGAGACTGGAGACCGGAGCTTTAACCCAGACCCAGACGGCCAGCCCCTACTCTGACGGTGAGGTGATCGACACGATGATACGCTCGATCTGTCCATCGATCATCGATATGATCTGGGTCTGGCCATACGGTGGTCCAGCTGCCAAGCACCATGCCGATGCATCCAGATATATATATATATATATATATATATATATATATATATATATATATATATATATATATATATATATACACAGGAGCCAGGACAATAAGTGCACTGCACACTGTATTTGCTACTACTCTATTGACAGTCACCGGTCAGGTAAACGTCGGAAATTACCACTAGCAATCGAGCTTTGGATGGCTTGATTGATCGCGTGCCATGTTCCCTATGATCGATCGATCGATCCATGTTCCCAGCTGGACTGGACATATGTCGACTGAGTGATGTTGTTTAGGATTATAGACAGCCAAACCCCACTGTACGCGCATGGTCAGGTGTACGACGCCTAATCTGGTCATTATCAAGCCATAAAGTAAGGGACAACTCCTTGAATCAGGCTTTCGCCCCGCTATATTAATATAGCAATCACATGGTACAACGAGCACGATGTGCCAGAGCACAACCAAGCCCAACAGAACAGAAAGAGAACAAAAAGAGAAACAAATGCCAACATTGGCAGATCGATGAAACAAGGTGGCCCTCTACCGCTGCGCCCTCCGGACATGTCCCACCGTGCTCCTGGCATTCCGAACCACCGTGTACCAAGCAACACCTTCAACAAGGAATGCGACGATGACTGGTCCTGGGTTTTCCCCCGGTACAAGGAGGGGGTGGAGAGTGGGTATCTGACACCCTTCAGGAAGGAGAGACGACAACTGCAGGCGCCACCGCGACAGTGCCGGACGAGGCCGACAGGGATTTCGCCCATCCCCAAGGAACACTAGTGGAAAAAGGGACTATAGTCCCGGTTCATAAGGGCCATTGGTCCCGGTTTTTGTACCGAGACCAATCACTCGGAACCAATGCTGGTCCTGGTTCGGGCACGAACCGGGAGCAATGGGTCTCCACGCGGGCGCGCGCAACGAGGGGGTGGAACATTGGTCCCGGTTCGTGGCACAAAATGGGACCAATGGGTCTCCACGTGGACGCGCACGCAATGGGGGGGGTGTGGATCATTGGTCCCGGTTCGTGACACGAATCGGGATCGTTGGTCTCTGCATTTCGGGCTATTTTGTACCGCGGCAGGGTTTTGTGTTTTTTCATTTATTTATTTGGTGTTTTGTATTCAATTTAATGGTACTACATATATACAGCAATAATGAAACCACGATATATATATATATATTACACATCATGGTCACGAATATATTATACACCGTCTCATCCGTCGTGCTTGGTCAAAATATATTAATTACAAACGGTACTCACATGAATTTGATCTAATTTACATCTTCTTTTTTACACTTCACCCTTCCAAATGAACCGGGTAATAATATTCTTCTTTCGGATCTATGACATGTTCTAATAAGAATCCGGCAATTTCCTCTTGAATTGCTTGCACGCGTTCTTGTGATAGAAGACCGTCCCACATCCATTCGATCTAATTTAAAGAAAGGGATCAATATATATGAATGAAACTAAACATAATTGGTGGTAATAAAATAAAGTTATGATTATTGTTTATCGTACTTCAATTTTTTCGATGTTTCGGTCTGCGCCCTTCTCTTTGGTCGTCTGACGAATGAACTCGCAGACATAGTATCCACATAAGTTATTCCCGGCTTCCTGCCTCAAGCACTTTACGAGAACGGAGTTCAATCAAAATAATAATCAAGCATGATAATGGTGGTATTGAAACTAGAATCAAAGAGATGCATGGATCTAGCAAGTAGTACTTACAGTCAACGGTTGAAATGTAAGCTTTGGCTTCCAAACACCCCTAGTGTTGGTGGTGAACCGTTTCCAAGCCTTCTGAAGGCATTCCTGCATGTTCGCCCACTTTTCTAAAGGTGTGCGTTTCGAGTACATGACTTTTACTACTCCTTGGTCAACAACAATGATTAAAAGAATATAGTAGAAGCTGGACACACTAACAAAATATAACACGAGTCAGTTATACGTTTAACATCGAGTAAGCGAAAATAGAATGTGTATAAGATAGTAACACTCACCCAGCATTGTAAGGAAATAGTATTTCCCTTCTGTTGCCGAAATACGTCAACGCTTATACCAAGTTATTCTCTGTCTCTTTGGGTTTTGTTTTTAGAGTAACTTCATGAACGAAATTGTAGTCAACAAATCCAAGGTCATAGATTTGTCCTTTGTTGCATTTGAGAATCTTCATTCTGCATATATAATTAGTATAGTAATGATTAAGATTATACAAGCAACGAATAAGCTGAGCTAGAAACACATAATTACAGAAATTAATAATACTTACAAACAATAAGCACTGACGATAGTTTTGTCGATGACGTCTCATTGGTAAAACTGAAATAATTCCGAAAATTCAATCAGTAGGAAGCCATCTCCACGACCGTAATGGTGGTGTTTATATCCAGCATAGATCCAGTTTTTAGATTCAGCAGAGGCTTGCATGTACCAGTTATGCAATCTTCGCATTTTTGTTGGTAGATCTTTGACTAACTCGGGTTTGACGAGAGGAGGCTCGTGCCGGTATACGTATGCTATTTGTTGGTACCCCTCGAACCCATCCATATGGCTCGTGTACTCAGTAATAGACAGTCCATATAATTTGGCCTTTTCTCTGTACAGTTGAATAAACTCCGGATCAATGTTCGGATCATGCCGCTCCTGGGCTCTCCACTCATTGGTATCGTACACTTTGAGCGGTTTGATCGATTGATTTTTCTGTTGTCCGAGCTGGGCAACTTCTTTCCCCACTCTCCGCTCTTTTGCCTCAGCCGGTAATAGAGTGATTATAGTCTGATATGAGCGCTATGGGTTGGTGAAGCTGAATCTTAAGCGCGGCTGCTTTGGCTTTATCTTCTGCGGTGACCGGGAAGAATGGCTCTATCGGATTTTTCTTGTTAGCCATGTCAATCTTCCACTTTCCATAATGGGCATCTGCGGCCGCAACAATTTTCTCATCTATGTTCTCGCAAGGTAGCTCTTTCATATTCTTATGAGATACTCTTGGGAGGGGCGATAGCTTACGTTTCGGTAATCGAAACGTGCTCTTGCTGCTGCTGCTGGTGCTGCCCCTCTTAGTATACTTCCGCTTTTGCCTCTGAGGCTCAGGGGACGGAGACGACTGACACGGCGGCGGAGACGGTTGAGGCGGTGAAGGCGACGGGTGCGCTGGAGAATGATGAGGTGGCGACGAAGGTGGATTGCTGCTCTGAGGAGTGGGTGGCCTTAGCGGCACATAATTTGGAAGCACTATGTGCTCCTTTGGCCATACAATAGTCCCCCTTTGGCTTCTCCTAGTTCAGTCAGCTCCATATCTTCCTGAAGGGTTCCGCATTACAAAACAAAATTTTCCTACGTTGGAACCGCCTAAAACTGCCAAGATCTATCTATGTAGTAATACGGTAACAGACGAGCATATAGAATACATACCCTTGTAGACCGTACACGGTTAACGTTCCAAGGGGGACGTGGTTGAAGTAGTCGAAGTCGTAGCCGACCTCAAGGTCGTGAAGCTACTCGCAGATCACCCCTTGATCCTTCTTCACCGTGCAGCAGCTTCGGCTCACGACATCCAAGGTGCCTCAAGTGAGGCCCCTCATGGTTTTGTACACATACGGTGTACGACGCCGACCTCCGACTCCTTGATCCCTGCCGGGAGTGCGGAAGTAGATCTCCGGCTTGGAATCCCTGCAGCACAATGGCGTGCTCCAGGTGCGGTGTCTCTTGCTCGGACAATCCTTACTTGGGACCGTACCAACGCATGGAGACGGGAGAGAAAGGGAAGGAGAAAGTCAACCAAAGGACTTCTCCAAATATTGGTGTATCTATTCCCACCCATGGGCACCCCCTTATATAGGGGGAGGGGGTGTGCCCTCCCCTTTAGGTTTCCCATGTGGGACTTAAACAAGGGAGAGAGGGGGGCGCATGGGCCTTCATGGGCCAGCCGGCCTGGGGTGGGCCCCACCCCGCACACACCCCTAGGTTGGCTGGGTGGGCCCCATTGAGGCTCCTGGGTCTTGGCCCTTTGTCCCTTGGCCCTTCCCTCCTTCGGTTTTCCCTCATGGGCCCTTTTTCCCTAGGAAGTTTGGCCCATTAGTGGAATACCCCTTCAAATTAGATTTTAATATTATATTTAATACTAATTACATTAATTAATATGTAAATACATATTACAAAATCCGATTTGACCCGAAACACCTTTCGGTTCCCTTTCAATTTTCTCCGAACGACTTCGGATCTTTCCTGGAACGATTCCGGTTCTCTCACGGAACTTTTCTGGTTTCCTTTTCTCTTTCATATGGCGATTCCAACTTACAGAGGATCTCTAGCTCATCGTACCCTTAAGTGTATTTCCCCACGGCTAGGGAATGGCATAGACATGATCTCCATCAATGATCAATAGCGGGACCAGGATGCCCATAATAACCCCTGTGCATTCCACGATGATAATGTCGTTTGAACCGTAAACAGTCGTTTCCCATTCCCTTTGCCACTTGATACCTAGTTCACCCGAGATTTGATCTACAGTATCTCCATACCTTCGTTCAATCTCGTTACCGATGAACTTGTTTTCTCGTTTCCGTGTCATTGCATTCCATTACCTAGTCACACGCTTGCAAGCTTCGTTAATGCAACGTCACCGAGATGGCCACTAATGTATCTGTCCGTTACATGGATGGGCAAATCCTGGTCTTGATATGTACTCCTCTACACGCCCCTTTGGGAAACCTGAGTGGCATCTTTTCAATCACCCAGTCGTGGAGTGATACTTGATAACCATCTAAGCTCCCTCCAGAACAATGATTTGCATTAGCTCACAGTCTAAGGATCAGGTTGCGAGGTTTCCTTAGTTTATCATTAATGGTGAACTTTGTAACTATATCTCATTAAGATACAACTGGTTGGGTTGGTTGTCTATCACATCATTCAACTAATGACGTGACCTTATTGTTAGTTGTCATAAATGCCCATGATCTCAAAACCCTAGATCATCCTCATGATCAATGAACTAGTTTGCTAGAGGTAACTAGAGACATAGTTTGTTTACATACCACACGTGTATTAACATTTCGTATTAATACAGTTATAGCATACTATGAAACTATTATGAACTAATTGAGATATGACAATAAAAACCTATTTATTATTTTCCTCTAGGGCATATCTCCTGCAGTCTCCCACTTGCACTAGAGTACAAATAATCTAGCTTGCATTTTACCATATCACATATGCGTTTATTAATCATGCATGCTTATGGAAAACGTCATGTCCATGTTCTGTTTTACCAGATCATTATGTCTTTGCAAATCGTTAATGTCTTCCTAACTTTGACATTCACACCATTATCTCATAATGGGTCGAAGTATTCGTGTGGCAACAAAGTGAGACTTTGTTTGTACTGTTTATAATGACGGTCGTTTTCACTATTGTCATCTAAACTTCGAAACACACTTTGCAATCCTTTGTGTATATACGGCAGTTATGGCAGCAGAACGAGACCGATTTCCAGGAGCCTACAGTGACTTTAGATCAACCTCGAGGGCTTTCTCATGGGCACTGTGCCCTGGGACACATCATTCTACGTTAAAAGCGAACTAGCCCCGCCATAACAATATACATCACATCAGATGGAGCCTTTATACTTCTATATCTATGTAGATCCTAGTGCATGAAATGCAATTATGCCACTTACTTTGCTTCTTGCCATTTAAGTACAAACTTATTTCTGATTCAGTGATTAACTCAAGAATCACTTCAAGACATGTTCTTACAGTTAAGAGCTTGTCCTTCCAACCAGAACTTCAGGTCACATTACGTTGAGTATACAATATGGTTGTATGGAAGAACCTATGACTGAGGCATAGGAGATGCAAAACATCTCTTTCTTCCTTTTTTTAACCATCGTTGTAATACCAAAACAATGCTTCATATAGTAAGAACTTCTCTCTTATCTTATTCCATTCTGAACTTCTTCAGAATCTTAGGACATTTTGAACATCTTCAGAATCTAGTCCAAGAAGCATTCGACATTTAATGTTTATTAAACTCACCAATCTATCTCGATAGATCTCATTGTTTAATAACTTCAACTTCATCCCAATTCATCTACTTAAATTTTATTAACACCAATCACATCATTCACATATGTCGTCCACATATCCTAGAATGATTTCACGCTCCCACTCAAATATGGCATCCATATTTGAGATCCAGGGATTTCACTTAGCTCCCACTCAAAATATGTCTACTACATATTAAGATTTGGCCAAGCTACTTAGCTCCCACTCAAAATATGTCTCTTACATATTAAGATTTGTCCAAGCTAATTAGCTCCCACTCAAATGCAGGTCCTCTCGATAATCTTGGACATTCCAAAATTCTTTGATCATCATCAAATTGAGAATTCCAGCTACGAGACTTCAATATCCATATATTGCTAGTGTAAATCCAATAGACTCAAGCATCGCTACTTTGTGATAAATTGAGCTTTCATGTCTCCATTAAGTTTCATTTCCGTCTTATGACTTTGAAGTCATTCAGAAATATCAAGTAAACTTCTTTACTTAATAAGATCAAGTAACATATTACTTTGCAATCTTAAATGTAACTTAATATAGGATTTTATGACTCCTGGTCATTTCTCGCACTTAGGTACATCACGCTTCTTTGTAATTCGTAGGTATGTCTTGTTCATAAACATGACAAGTGAATCAAATATATATTTCCACGAACTTGCAGAGTATATATTGTTGAATCCTACTTTCTTTAGTAAAAGTATTCACTGAAACTTTATGATCATTATCATTAGTTTCTCCTCTATTTGTAGAGTTTGATTTCACGAAACAAATTCCGCTGCGCCACTCAGCAATTTGGAGGCAAGGTCAAATACCTTGTTTTGATCTTTTACTTTCTTTCACATGTATCTTCATCAAGACACGTCAACTTTGGAAAACAGCAGATTTGCCCCTTGTGGAATATGTATTCATAGTTGCCTAAGAATACGCTACAAAGACTTGTTTATTCGCAACTATTTCGAATTATCGAAACCTCTAGAAACTCAAACATGCCATAACTCTTATGGTGTTGTTTCCATGAATATTTAGATGTTCCTTTGTATTTCAACCGAGTGTTTGCTCATTTCGATCTCTAACTCTAAATGATAACTATAACCCCGACAAGAGATAATATAATACCATATGTATCTAATACATAATGTTTATGATATTTAGACATTTCAATACACTTTGAATTTGCCTTATTATCATAATTTGTGAAACCTCTTTCACGTGTCCTTTTATGCCAAAATTAACTTAAATACTTTAGTCATGTTGATCAAATCGAAGAGACTTTTGTATTCTTGTTAATTCAATATCCTCCTTCATTTTGAAATCTTTTGAACAATTAAAAATAGTTTCAAACTTATGTTTCATTAAGCAAATGCTAATATTCACTTAAATCCACAATGAAGTGTGAAATAATGATTTCCACTATTTGTTGAAAATACGATACATCACTATGTATAAGATTCAATATTAAGTATGAATAATTATTTCCACTATCTTGTTGAAAATATGATACATCGTTATGTATAAAGTTTAACATTTCTTCGCATATCACTGTTTTACCAGAATGCGGAGTTTTAGCCATTCTGCCCAACGAGGCATGGTTTTGCAAAGTCTCTAGATCAAGCATCTAAGACCCCGATATTCATTTAGAATGAAGAACATGCAATAACCAAAATGACTTAAACAATAGTGTCATGTCATAATCAAACTTTGGATATCTTTTAGCATTTTAATCCTTTTATAAATGTTTAAACTATTACCGTTAACATAATGTTGAGAATAACTCATTTATAATTGTAATGTGACCATAACGGTATTGTTCATAAGAATAGTACAACTGTCTTGTAACTCATTCATATGAACAATCGTCTCGCCAAAAGCAAGACACACAAACAAGGATTACAAAATTATATTCAAGTCCACTAATCCAAATGGTAATCTTTGAGGAAAGGGGTGATGTCGGCTATAAACTGTTTTGCTTGCCGTCATCTTTCCACATTGCCTCAATTCAAGGAATTCTCAAGCAGACCATCTTGTTTTCACAAAACGGGACAAGTATCCAATACTTATATAAACTGCAACGAGTTTTGCAAGAATTACATTTTTAACTTTGTATATCTAACATATACCCTTTTTCATTCATGACCTCCATTGCAATCAAGCCCTTCTGAGAGTTCATAACTCTAATGCAAGATTGCTAAGTGTTTCTCCAAATATTCCCTTTTTCATCCATCATGGAAGAAAACTCATACAACGGCTCATACTTTATGTGCCTGATCTTGCAGAATACAAGATTGTAATCCAACTCTCCATCGAATGGAGAATAGCTTATTGGATTATTATGGAGAACACACAAACATTGCAAAGTCATCGGATTTATCTCCTAATGGTCATTGTATCAAGAAGATAAGATCACCTTTTACGAGGATATCTCTCGGGCGTGGGTATTAATATATGAAGTTGGACCCTTTCGCTAAGTTCCACATCAAGAAGTATATTCCCATGGTCGCAAAGGACCTCAATGGGATAGGCAATGATCTACTAAGATATTTGCAAATAGACATCTAGACTAAGTTCATAATATGAGTTCAATCCTAATTGAGCTCCCACTAAAATTTTCATCCCCTGGACGCTTTTAGTGATCACATGATCCCAATCCTCTGCACCTCCCCCGATCGTCACGGCCATCAGTGCAGCATCAAAGGTAGACATTCCCCAATGTCAATCACATCAGCCATGTGACTCATGCTCGATCTTTATATCTCTTGTGTTCCAAGGCCATGTCTGTACATGCTAGGCTCGCCAAATCTAACTTGTGTGTATTCGCTGTGCAACATGGCTTACACCCACTGTATGCGAATGTATATATGTCTAGCCCCCGATCGTCACGGCCGGCTTCATAACGGCAAACTTTCTTGGTGGTCCACACACAAGGGGAACGCTATCATTCGAATTATATAGGGATTATCTTATTTGCTACCGTTGAGTATCTAATACTAGCATATAATAAGATATAGAGATGGTATCAACAACACATGTATATTGTGATATGATATGGTCCTTCTTCTTGTGCCTTGATCTCCATCGAGCGCTCCGGCATGATCTCCATCTTGCCCTTGCTTTGACGCCAAGTCCACGACGCCACCACCCATTCGTCCATCGGAACGATAGCTATTACTACTTAACTTAGTAACATAAAAGTAAACTACTTTACCTTTGTAACGACCAATACCATACCATAACACAAGCCCTCCTGCAAAATAAAGTTAGACGCCTCTACTTTATCTTTTGCAAGTTTTACGTGGTTGTTAGGGCTTTCGCAATAGAACCGTTTTTAATCTACGAACTTTCCAACCACAACATAGATCCAACAGTTGTCTCTACTACACCCCTTTCGGGGCCTTCCATTGTAAATGCTATATCAACTATTGAATGAGAGATAGACACCCGCTAGTCACTTATACGGAGCAAGCCGTATGTCGAGCGTGGAACCAGTCTCACGTACGAATACGCGTAAGGTCGGTCCGGGCCGCTTCATCAAACAATACCGCGATATAAACAAGTACACGTTAGAGGGTAACAACTAAGGGATCAATGCCCGCACAAATACTTGTGCGTACTGGCCGTACAGCACTCCTACGCATAGATCGGCTTTGATACCACTGAAGGGTTCCGCAGGAGAAAACAAAATTTTCCTACGTTGGAACCGCCTAAAACTCCCAAGATCTATCTATGTAGTAATGCGGTAATGGACGAGCATATAGAATACATACCCTTGTAGACCGTACGCGGTTAACGTTTCGAGGGGAATGTGGTTGAAGTAGTCGAAGTCGTAGCCGGCCGCAAGGTCGTGAAGCTCCTCGCAGGTCACCCCTTGATCCTTCTTCACCGTGCAGTAGCTCCGGCTCACGACATCCAAGGTGTCTCAAGTGAGGCCCCTCATGGTTTCGTACACATACGGTGTACGACGACGACCTCCGACTCCTTGATCCCTGCCTGGAGTGTGGAAGTAGATCTCTGGCTTGGAATCCCTGCAGCGCAACGGCGTGCTGCAGGTGCGTTGCCTCTTGCTCGGATAGTCCTTACTTGGGACCGTACCAACGCATGGAGACGGGAGAGAGAGGGAAGGAGAAAGTCAACCAAAGGACTTCTCCAAATATTGGTGTATCTATTCCCACCCATGGGCACCCCCTTATATAGGGGGAGGGGGTGTGCCCTCCCCTTTGGGTTTCCCATGTAGGACTTAAACAAGGGAGAGAGGGGAGGCGCATGGGCCTTCATGGGCCAGCCGGCCTGGGTGGGTCCCACCCTGCGCATAGCCCTAGGCTGGCCGGGTGGGCCCCCTTGAGGCGCCTGGGCCTTGGCCCTTTGGCCCTTGGCCCTTCCCTCCTTCGGTTTTCCCTCATGGGCCCTTTTTCCCTAGGAAGTTTGGCCCATTAGTGAAATACCCCTTCAAATTAGATTTTAATATTATATTTAATACTAATTACATTAATTAATATGTAAATACATATTACAAAATACAATTTGACCCGAAACACCTTTCGGTTCCCTTTCAATTTTTTCTGAACGACTTCGGATCTTTCTCGGAACGATTCTGGTTCTCTCACGGAACTTTTCCGGTTTCCTTTTCTCTTTCATATGGTGATTCCAACTTACCGAGGATCTCTAGCTCATCGTACCCTTAAGTGTATTTCCCCATGGCTAGGGAATGGCACAGACATGATCTCCATCAATGATTAATAGCGGGACCGGAATGCCCATAATGACCCTTGTGCATTCCACAATGATAATGTCGTTTGAACCGTAAACAGTCGTTTCCCATTCCCTTTGCCACTTGATACCTAGTTCACCCGAGATTTGATCTATGGTATCTCCATACCTTCGTTCGATCTCGTTACCGATGAACTTGTTTTCTCGTTTCCGTGTAGTTGCATTCCATGACCTAGTCACACGCTTGCAAGCTTCGTTAATGCAACGTCACCGAGATGGCCACTAATGTATCTGTCTGTTACATGGATGGGCAAATCCTAGTCTTGATATGTACTCCTCTACACGCCCCTTTGGGAAACCTGAGTGGCACCTTTTCGATCACCCAGTCATGGAGTGATACTTGATAACCATCTAAGCTCCCTCCAGAATGGTGATTTGCATTACCTCACAGTCTAAGGATCAGGTTGCGAGGTTTCCTTAGTTTATCATTAATGGTGAACTTTGTAACTAGATCTCATTAAGATACAATTGGTTGGGTTGGTTGTCTATCACATCATTCAACTAATGACGTGACCTCATTGTCAGTTGGGATAAATGCCCATGATATCGAAACCCTAGATCATCCTCATGACCAATGAACTAGTTTGCTAGAGGTAACTAGATACACAGTTTGTTTACATACCACACGTGTATTAACGTTTCATATTAATACAGCTATAGCATAGTGTGAAACTATTATGAACTAATTGAGATATGACAATAAAAACCTATTTATTATTTGCCTCTAGGGAATATCTCCTTCACTTCCCCTGCAGGGTGGTCCAGCTTCAGCTCCTCAAAATCTTGCTTCACATCATCCACCGTGATGACAACGTACCCTTTTGGAACCGGTCTGCAATGCCAAGTTGGGTTAGGCGCAATTGGTACGACCATGCCGATCGCCACCGTCACCCTTAAGTTCATAACTTGCACCTTTAGCTCACAAGCTGTGATCTCCGTGATATCATCCACTGGGTAGCGTTTAGGAGGAGCCGTCGTCAGTGCATCATCATCAACATCCTGGAGCTACGTGGAAGTGATGCTGCTTTTCTTATTCGATAGGGCGCCGGTACCATCGAATGCAACTTCTACCATGTGCCGCTGAGATTGGCCGCTAATACCTTCCTGGCTAAGTCTGTCGAGTTGATCCTCGTGCCGCTTTAATGATTCTTCTACATTATGCAGCCGGTTTGCAGCAGCCACTTTCTCAGCTGCCTCCCTTTCCTTTCTCCTCTGATAGCTTTTATCGGGATATCTCTTCATTTCCGCGGGGAAGGCACCATTCCACGACTTGGAGCCCGGTGTGCCTCGTGCTCATCCAGTGTGTTCATCATTTTTAAGGGCGCGTGTGAGCTCGTCATTCTCTCTATCGGGAACGAACCGTCCCACTGCAACATCATCTACTGCATTTCTAATATCGTCGATGCGCAATAGGGGATAATCTTTGTGTTTCTAATTATATATTGCCCTCCCTTCTTCGTCCAACATGCCCCCATGGCCGTAAAACCAGTTTCTCGCACGTGGTGTCCATGTTGTGGGCTCTGGTCTAATCCCGACAGCAATGTAATTGACCTCAAGTGCCTCCCACTTAGGCATGCAACTGGCATAGCCAGCAGGCCCCATATTATGATAGTACATTTTCTTAGCAACGTTCTCCATATTTATTCTAGACCTTTCCAAAGCTTTCTCTGATGTCTTGTACTTCACAAAATCACCCCACTGGTGTCTTAACTTAGCATAGCCGCCTTGATTGAAATCCGGAGTCTTCTCTACCTTGACAAAGTTATTGTACAGTTTCTTCTTCCAGTTCTTGAATGCATCGGCCATCTTGATAAGAGCAAACTTCTTGACTCTTTGCACAAGCTCCATTTTTGCTCTCTCCTCCTCATCTGGATTCACATCTGGCCTCGGTAGGAGGAAATTAATCATGAGCTTGTCAAAAAGCTTATCTTTGGCGATGTCGTCGACATACGGGACTCCACCGCCGCTTGGCTGATTCCATTCTTGAATGGTGATCGGGATGTAGTCCCTCACAAGAACTCTGCATTGCTTGATAATTTTTTTGCGACATCGTCGGGAGCTTGCGGTTCTCCGTATACACCGACCACTTCAATCCTATACCTCACAGTGTCATCCAACTTTTTTTTGGTCTTCGTTTCGTTCTTACGGAAGAAGTTCTCGATCCGGAGGGCTAAAAGAAGAAAGAGTGTTAATATATGCATGTATATATAGACAACATCATTTTAATTACAAAAATACATATTTACACCTCGCCGGAGTTTGCGAGATTTAAGGTTCCACCGGAGCCGTCGCCTTCTCCCTCATCGGCTTCTCCCCCGTCCCAGGCTTTGGCTTCTACCTCACCGGAGCCGTCTCCTTGGTTGAGAGATTCATGTCCCTCACCGGAATCATTCAGAAACTTCCTGGTGACATCGATATCGATATCTTCATTTTCGCGGATCATTTGTTGGAGGATGTATTCATCATCTTGAGCTGTGCCATGTGCTGGATCCATAGTATCTGCAAATTAAGAATTGCAAGTTATTATCGGATGAGGGCTGTAGGGGAGAAGATCTCGACGGCGCATAGTATATAGCATAGTATATCGGATTAGATGATGAAGCTAACCTAATATAGCATAGTATATCATACTCCTAGCAAAAAACATAGTATATCCTATAATTAATATAGTTGTCTCTTCCTTTTTGCCTTTTTTGTGCCGAATAAAATTCCTAACCATTATTTAAAGCAAAACTAATATGCCTCAAACTATTATAGGAGTATCACATTGCTATAGTGAATGAGTTGTTCTATGAGTCACATTGTCACCATCGTTGTGAATACTACATATTAAGTAGTGTATAAATATATGCTCAATTTAATATTTTAAATACAAATTACACTGAGTTTTTTGAATGTTAACAAACATTTGAGCTATGGTTCAAAATGGCCAAGGGCCGACTAGGAGAGAGATTAAAATAACTCATTTTACAACATGTATCATCATATCAAGATTACGTGACATGTACGAGATAAGACTGTCTTATCAACCATTGTGTGCGTGCCCTTAGAGCATCTCTAACTGAAAGAGAAAAGCCCTTAGAAGATAAAATTTTGTCCGCTAACGGCCGGAGACGTATCGAACCGAACCCCGAGCGGACGTTAGACGTCTCGAACCGAACCCCGAACTGCCGGTAGCCCGAAACACCCGCCGCTCCATTCCCCTCCTTCCGCCCACTCGCCGACACTAGCTGTCGCTGGAATCGACTCCAAGAACTGCCGCATCAAGCCGGGGCCCACCGCCGACTTCAGGATGGGAATGGGTCACGTCGACCTAGCGGGTCGCTGGCCTGGCCCAAAAAATAGGGCCACTAGGCTAGCTGGGTCGGCCTTGTATGGAAATCGGGTCGATGGAGCTCACCGAGAGCGGTGGCGGCGGGGGAGCTCCTCTGGGACGGCGCGATGGACAGGGGGCTGCAGGGGAGAAGATCTCGACGGCACGACGGATGGGGGATGCAAGGGAGCTCCTCTGGCATGGCGGCGGTGGAGCAATGATCGATAGGCGGCGGCGAAGCGACGGGCGCGACGATGGACCTGCAGAGGAGAAGGGTGAGAGGCGGCGGCGGGAGAGGAGGAAGGGAGATGCGGTGGCGGGAGAGATCACCGGAGACCAGAGACAGCGTCGGCGGGCAGCCTGCCGGTGTTGTTCTCTGATTTCCGCGCTTTTCCTTAGCCGTTTCGCGAGTTTGGGGGAAGTAGGGAGGAAGAAGGCTGACAGTAATATACATCGGGGTCTTTGGTCCCGGTTCATGCCATCAATCGGGACCATTGATCCATTGGTCCCGGTTGATGGCATGAACGGGGACCAATGACCTGGGTGGGGGGGGGGGGGGCGTTGCTCCGTCGCCACGTGCCCAGGGTCATCGGTCCCGGTTGATGGCATGAACCGGGACCAATGACCTGGGTGGGGGTGATACATTGCAAATGTATCTATAATTTTTGATGTTCCATGCTTGGTTTTATCTACTTTCTTGTGTTTTGTCCACACTTTGGAGTACTTTTCATATGATTTCTTGGACTAACCTATTAACAAGAGCCACAGTGCCAGCTGCATGTTTTCTACTATTTTTGGTTCCAGGAAAGTCAGAAAATGAATATTCTCAGAATTGGACGGGACAAAAGCCAAAGTCATTACTTTACCGGGGGATACCTAGAGCCAGAATACGAGACGAAGAAAGTCCAGAGGGCGGCCACACCACCTGGCCACGTGGCCAGGCTTGGCCCGCGCCAGGGGGTAGTGTGGCCAGCCCAGGCACCCCCTCAGCCTCTCCTTCCGCCTATATATTGCCTCTGATACAGAAACCCTAAGTACCCGATCAAAATTCCATGAAAGAGTCTGTAGCCGCCGTCATCTCCATCCCTAGATCGGGAGGGATCTGAAGCTCTTCCTGGCACCTTGTCGGAGAGGGGAATTCACCCTGGAGGCCTTCTTCATCACCATGCAAGCCTCCGGTGTGATGCGTGAGTAGTTCATCTCTGGACTACGGGTCCATGTAGTAGCTAGATGGCTGGTTCTCCTCCTTTGTGCTTTCATGTTTAGATCTTGTGAGCTCAGTTCATGATCAAGATCATCTATTTGTAATTCTGCATGTTGTGTTTGCGGGGATCCGATGGATATTGAGATGCTATTTCATATTGATTATTGATTCTATCATGTCTTTGTTATTTGTGATCTTGCATGCTTTCTGTTGTTATTAGCTATCTTGGCCAAGTAGATGCTAGCAACTCCAAGAGTTAGTATGTATGCTCGATAGTGGGTTCATGCCTCTGGTAATCTGGGGAAGTGACAGAAATCTCTAAGGTACTAGATGTGTTGTTGCTACTAGGGAGAAAACAACAATCCTTTGTTCATAGAATAATCATATTGTTTACTTTACACGCAATTCATAATGCAATTATCCGTTGCTTGCAACTTAATACTGGAGGGGGTTCGGATGATAACCTGAAGGTGGATTATTAGTCATAGATGAAGTTGGATGGCGGTTTATGTATAATGTTGTAATGCCCAATCGAATCTCAAAGGAGTCAAGATGATTAGTATATGCTTGTATGCTTTCTCGATGTTTGTCAATTGCCCCGCTATAATTTGTTCACCCAGCATGTTATCTATCTTAAGGAGAGCCACCTCTAGTGAACTATGGACCCCGGTCCTTTCTTTTACAATCAATCTACAAACTGTTTACTTCTTTGTGTTTACTTTGTGCAAACTATTACTTACTTCCATTCGATACGTTTAATCCTTTGTTTTCAGCAAAACCGGTGAGATTGACAACCTCATCGCAAGTTGGGGACAGAGTTCTGTGGTTGTGTTGTGAAGGTCTCCACGTTGCTGCTGGCACCGGTAGTGCGCCCTGCCAACGTTCAGCTAGCAACACCTTTGGGGTGTTTCCTTGCTCCTACTGGATTGATAACCTTGGTTTCGTACTGAGGGAAAACTTGCTGCAGTGCTCATCATACCTTCCTCTTGGGTTCCCCAACGAGCTCGATATATTTTGGGCCATCAAGCATATTTTCTGGCATCGTTGCCGGGGAGTCAAGGACATATTCACAAGGGGAGTCCCTTATAACCAATCTCTTTACTTTGTTATTTTTGTTTTTCTTAGTTTATTTTTGCTTTGTATGCTTGTTTCTTTATCAAAAATACAAAAAAAATAGTTCCGACTATAGTTGTTATTTTCTTTGGTCTGTTATTGTCTTGCTTTATCATGCTTTCTATCAATGGTTGGTTTCTTTGAAACTGAATCTTATTGGCAAGGTGGGTTCACGGAAGAACAAAAGTATTATTATAAGGAACACCGCTTGTCACAAAAAGGGAAACACTTATGGGAACAAATTGATAAATTGTATAGCATTGCTATAAATGTGTTCTCTACTTATAATGTTACTTATTGCTTTGATAAATCTTGCTGCTGTAGGAGGTATAAACACCTCCCTTTTCAATGTGAGTATAATGATGATGTTACCATATCTTCTTATGTTAAGGGAAATTATGACTTTTATGATGTGGAACAAATTGAAGAATTTATTGCTTGGAAGGGTGCATTTGAACTTGCTAGTTTGCTTGAAAATACTGATGATTCACCTTTTAAATATGAGGTTTATGATATACTTAAATTTTGCTTTGATAAGTACAAGGTAGAAAATGGCTATATTCTTGAATATCTTAATAGATGCTCTCCACCAATGGAAGATACTAATGCCTTGCAGGAGCCTATGGAAGAATAAATTGCTTAAACTGGAAGCTCATTGGATGAAAAAGAGGAGGAGAGTGATGATCAAGAGGAGGAAGAATGGATCTACCCATCCCCACCTTCTAATGAGAGTAACTCTTTACCCCTTACATTATATGATTGTCCCCCATGCTTACCAAAGGAGGACAAATGTCATGTTCCTGAGGATTCTTTTGAAAATGTTTATAATAAATCTCTAGTGCTTGAAGATCATGAAAAGCATGCTTTATGTGACAGTTATATTGTTGAGTTTATTCATGAGGCTACTGAAAATTATTATGAGAGAGGAAAAGATGGTTGTAGAAGTTTTCATGGTATTGAAATACCTCTCTATGTGCTGAAAGTTTTGAAGTTACTCTTGTTTTATCTTCCTATGCCTGTCACTTTGTTCTTTGCAAATTTATTTGCATACAAGATTCCTATGCATAGGAAGTGGGTTAGACTTAAATTTGTTTTGAATTTGCTTCTTAATGCTCTCTTTTACTTCAATTCATATTTCGTATGTGAGCATCTTCTCAAACTATCATGCCTAACTTAAAGGCGTTAAAGAAAAGTACTTATTAGGAGATAACCCAAAAGTTTTAGATGAGTCTTGGAAGTTATTACTTCAGTAATAACCGCTCCTTATCCTTTTTATTTGCTTTTTGTGCCAAGATTAACCTCTAATGAGAGAGAAGTAATGATTGGGAAAGTTGCTGTCCCGAAACAGATTTATGTGCTTCACCGTAAAAATTCGTGTAAAATATCTGTACATCCTTTTGAGGCATGAATGTTTGTGCTTCTACCCCAGGTTGTATATAAGTTTCGTTAGTTCAACACTTTTTGATTTGAGAAACAGAAGGTCTTCGAAAAAATTCATATTTACCTGCTGGTCTGTTTTGACAGATTTCTGCCATTTTCTGCATTTGCTTCTTGTTGGTTCCTTTTTGAATTCTTTTGGCAAATTGAGCTTTTTTGAGGGAAGTGCTACAATAGCTAGTGTTTTAGTGGAAGTTTTATTGGTGTTAGAACTGAACCCGAAGACCTATTATCTTGAGTGCACTAATGTTGCTAATAAAGATTGTGTGAAGGTTTGTATGAAGGAAAATTTTCAGGTGTATGGAAGGAATGAGTAATGAGATGAAGGATGGACTAAAGCTCAAGCTTGGGGATGCCACGCATGTCACCCCAAGAAATATCCAAGAATTACAAGCGTCAAATCTTGGGATGCCCAAGGCATCCCCTTCTTCATCAATAAAAATCCCAGGTTTCTTCCAAACGCTTCATTTTTATTGTTTCATGCACAGTTGTGTTGTTCCTTGAGCGTCTTCTTTTTCTTTTTTGTTTTGGTTTTTCGTTTGATTTGTTTTCTTAGTTTGCTGAATAAATTGGTTGGACCCCCTCTTTCATACATTGGTTTTCAAATAGTTTGGTTTGGTTTGGAAAAGAGTACGAAAGTTCATGCTTAAGTGTTAAAGAGAGCTTGTTTTTTACTATGGCCTATGCTCTGTCATGCCATGCTCGATATTGTTTTGGCTTTATGCTTAGTATTATTTGATGTAGCATGACTTGTTATAAACAATTTAGATTGCTTAATGTGCCTTGGATGAATCATGCGTTATTTTAGCATATTAAAGCATAGTATTGTGGTATTCTCCTTTGATGCTTTATTTGGGTTGACTTGGCGCATGCTCACACCATGTTATGACTATCTCAAGTCACCATAAGCATTTATGATCCTTTAGTTTTCAACTTGTAGTATCGCTTTATGCTTTGATCAATGATGTTTTGTCGCTCTGCATGATTATGGCCATTATTGCTCTCTTAGTTTGTCGCTCCCAGTCTTTTGCTAGCCTCCGCAACCAAGTATGAGTTCCACTCATGCATCCAACTCCTTAAACCAAGTTATTCCAAAGAGTGCACCATACCTACCTATTAGCATATGATATTCCAAGTATATTCATGTTTTTTTTTATCTTCCAAATTAAATTTGTTATGAGAAAACTAGTGATTAAAGCTCTCACGAACTTGATGGCACACTTTACTTTTCTTTCCCTTAATAAACTTGAATCATTGTGCCGTCTATGTTTTATATGCTTGCACTTATTTGTTGGGGATTAGCAGAACCATGCTGTCATGGGGAACGCTTTCAACATTGCACGGGTACTTTGTACCTAGTTGATATCATGCTCTTTTGTATATGGATGCCGTCGGTGTGAAATGAAAGGGGAGCTTGTAAGTCCATGGAGTTATGTATATGTGTTAGAGAAACGCCTGGGCTGCTGGTCTAATCCATGCTGACATGGTGGAAACCTGCAGCGTAACCATAATGAGTTGTCTATGAAGCATTCTTCTTATAAAAAGAGTTCGATATTGATAAAAAATAGAAAAAGAAAAAAAAAGATTAAGAAAAGAGGAAAGAGAGAAAAAAGCACCATATTCCCATGGTAAATAAGAAGATTGTTGAGATGCTCTTTGTCTGCTTGCCTTGTCATTTTGATATGGGGATTCTTCCGTATCATCGGGCAAGGGGTACCCCGTTGGCGGTTCTCTATGATACACATGTACTTACGATGACAAGAACTTACCGGTGACTAAACTTGAGTAGCATGAGGAGCGGCCCTCATATTCAAGGGACATGAGATTTCTAACTTATACTTCGTCAAGCATGTACACCATAGTTTGTTCAGTTTAACCTTAATCACTTCAAGATGCTTATGATAGAGGCACTGAGAGCTGAAAGCTATTAAGTACCATAATTTTTGGAAGCTCTTTATGATACTTGAATCCCTACTTCCTTTTATGAAGGCCTTTCTTCCACTTATATATTGAGTCTCCACCTTCTATCTTTATGCACCTACTTTGAGAGCATAGTGGCCATTCTTAGTTCTATGTGCATTGTCCCAAGACTTGTTGATTGATGCATACCTTGATATTGCTTGTTTTAAACTATTTGTATCTAGTCACTCTTATAAACTTTGAAGGTGTCCTATGCATTTATATTTGCTACTATATGAGGGACAAGTTGAATACTACTATTCTATGTTTTCTTTATGTGAAACAAACAAACGTCTTGCAAAGCATTGTTATTCATGAATCTTTTGTTTGTGCCTTTTCATGTTGCAACATAGTTTCTTTGTCTTATTGCTAGAACTTTGTCTTTCATGTTATGATTGAAGTACTATGATCCCAGCTTTGAATGTTTTACAAATACTTTGATCAAGTTTATGATGGTGCATGTCATCTCAAAAATTATTCTTTCTTTTTATCACTTACCTACTCGAGGACGAGCAGGAGTTAAGCTTGGAGATGTTGATACATTGCAAATGTATCAATAATTTTTGATGTTCCATGCTTGGTTTTATCTACTTTCTTGTGTTTTGTCCACACTTTGGAGTACTTTTCATATGATTTCTTGGACTAACCTATTAACAAGAGCCACAGTGTCAGCTGCCTGTTTTCTGCTGTTTTTGGTTCCAGGAAAGTCGGAAAATGAATATTCTCGGAATTGGACGGGACAAAAGCCAAAGTTATTATTTTACCAGGGGACTCCTGGAGCTAGAATACGAGACGGAGAAGGGCCAGAGGGCGGCCACACCACCTGGCCGCGTGGCCAGGCTTGGCCCGCGCCAGGGGGTGGTGTGGCCAGCCCAGGCACCCCCTCGGCCTCTCCTTCCGCCTATATATTGCCTCTAATACGGAAACCCTAAGTACCTGATAAAAATTCCACGAAAGAGTCTATAGCCGCCGTCATCTCCATCCCTAGATCGGGAGGGATCTAAAGCTCTTCCCGGCACCCTGCCGGAGAGAGGAATTCACCCTGGAGGCTTTCTTTATCACCATGCAAGCCTCCGGTGTGATGCGTGAGTAGTTAATCTCTAGACTACGGGTCCATGTAGTAGCTAGATGGCTGGTTCTCCTCCTTTGTGCTTTCATGTTTAGAACTTGTGAGCTCCGTTCATGATCAAGATCATCTATTTGTAATTCTGCATGTTGTGTTTGCGGGGCTCCGATGGATATTGAGATGCTATTTCAGATTGATTATTGATTCTATCATGTCTTTGTTATTTGTGATCTTGCATGCTTTCTGTTGTTAGTAGCTATCTTGGCCAAGTAGATGCTAGCAACTCCAAGAGTTAGTATTTATGCTCGATAGTGGGTTCATGGCTCTGGTAATCTGGGGAAGTGACAGAAATCTCTAAGGTACTAGATGTGCTGTTGCTACTAGGGAGAAAACAACAATCCTTTGTTCATAGAACAATCGTATTGTTTACTTTACACGCAATTCGTAATGCAATTATCCGTTGCTTGCAACTTAATACTGGAGGGGGTTCGGATGATAACCTGAAGGTGGATTATTAGTCATAGATGCAGTTGGATGGCGGTCTATGTATAATGTTGTAATGCCCAATCAAATCTCAAAGGAGTCAAGATGATTAGTATATGCTTGTATGCTTTCTCGATGTTTGTCAATTGCCCCACTGTAATTTGTTCACCCAGCATGTTATCTAACTTAAGGAGAGCCACCTCTAGTGAACTATGGACCTCGGGCCTTTCTTTTACAATCGATCTACAAACTGTTTACTGCTTTGTGTTTACTTTCTGCACACTATTATTTCCTTCCATTCGATACGTTTAATCCTTTGTTTTCAGCAAAACCGGTGAGATTGACAACCTCATCGCAAGTTGGGGACAAAGTTCTGTGGTTGTGTTGTGCAGGTCTCCACGTTGCTGCTGACACAGGTAGTGCGCCCTGCCAATGTTCAGCTAGCAACACCTTTAGGGTGGTTCCTTGCTCCTACTAGATTGATAACCTTGGTTTTGTACTAAGGGAAAACTTGCTGCTGTGCTCATCATACCTTACTCTTGGGGTTCCCCAACAAGCTCGATATATTTTGGGCCATCAGGGGGCGTTGCTGGGCCACCACGTGCCCAGGGTTATTTATTTATTTTTAGTTCCAGAAATTAAATAAATGATCTAATATCATTAATTCAATATCTTTTATTTTATACATCAGAAAAATATATATAATATATCAAAATGTTCAGAAAAATAAATTTTATAATCTAAACCTATTATCATATTTATTTTCCAACTTAAATAAAATAATAATTATAATTAGTAAATAACTTATTTGGGATAAATCTTAAATAAATATATTCTATTATTTAAAATTCATGAAAATAAGTATAATATATCAAAATTCTTAGAAAAACAAAATATACATTTATAAACTTATTTTGTACATTTTTGTGATACTTAACTAAGTATTTATTATTTATTTAGTATTTATAAAGTAATAAAACTTATAAAAATCATAAAAATACTTATAATATACTAAAATGGTCAAAAAATAAAAAACTACACATTAAAAATATCCTCTTGCACATTTGAAGACAAATAAAGGTAAAAGTTTAATAAGCCTTGATTAAAACTTTTTTTCTAATATCTTAATGGATTAAAAATACAAAAATCTTTATTTTACCTCTAACATTAATTGTTCAAGTCTAAAAGTGAATAAAAAGTTCCACTAATGTTTAAGTGGAGTTAAAATAGATCTAACTATTTTAAGATGTATTTACTAAAACTATCATCTCAAATTAAGTGTATCTTAATTTTCCTAAAATCATCAAACTCATATTTACTAATTCATTTACTAGTCTAGAAAAATACTTAACTTTAAACCAAGTTATGCAAGGAAAAATATTGAACTTGAAAAATTGCAAACATCATAAAAAATCCTTCACAAAATGAGCTATCATGTTCGAGGTTTCATGGCATTTAGGTCAAACCACCAATGTTATGGCTAGAATCAGGCATAGTTTGTGATAACGTGCCCATATTGTGCACACATGTGCATCTTGGGATGGCTTACGATGTTTCAGGAGGAAGTTTTCCTTTTCGACGCACGAAATAGCCAGTTTCCATTTTTGAGGTGCCAAAATCGAGATGTTCTTTGAACCAACCACCAAATTAAAGTTTGGCATTGGTACCAACCCATTTTTCAAAAATACTAGACCACCTTAGATGGACAATTTCCCAACTGGTGTATCTGGAACCTTTCCGTCCATCCCTCATGAAAAAGACAAATTCCTGGTGAATCGGTAGGAGGGTGCCCACATTTGAACTACAAGTACATGATATAATGCTTGTGAATTTTTTTAAAATCATTTATAGGTTCACAACATACTATTTCATCTGAGATCCACTTCAAGTTTAGCGAGGCTCATCCCCGGGCTAAGAAGCTTAATGCCCGTCGTTTTGAATATAGTTTGAAACGGGCATAAGAAATTCAAAAATAATCCAAACAATGTGAAACATTCACGTGATGTCATATTATGTGTCATAGTTGCAAGGAAAAATATTGAACTTGAAAAATTGGAAACATCATAAAAAATCCTTCACAAAATGACCTATCATGTTCGAGGTTTCGTGGCAGCTAGGTAAAACCACCAATGTTATGGCTAGAATCAGGGCGTAGTTTGTGATAATGTGCCCATATTGTGCACACATGTGCATCTTGGGATGGCTTACGATGTTGCAGGAGGAAGTTTTCCTTTTCGACGCACGAAATAGCCAATTTCCATTTTTGAGGTGCCGAAATCGGGGTGTTCTATGAAGCAATCACCAAATTAAAGTTTGGCATTGGTACCAACCCATTTTTAAAAAATACTAGACCACCTTAGATGGACAATTTCCCAACCGGTGTATCTGGAACCTTTCCGTCCATCCCTCATGAAAAAGACTAATTCCTGCCGAATCGGTAGGAGGGTGGCCAGATTTGAACTACAAGTACATGATATAATGCTTGTGAATTTTTTTTAAAATCATTTATAGGTTCACAACATGCTATTTCATCTGAGATCCACTTCAAGTTTAATGATCCAAACAATGTGAAACCTTCGCATGGTGTCATATAAAGTTTACGTACATCACATAAATTTTCATACATTACATAACTTACATAGGGTTTAGGGTTTAGGGTATGAATCCTTCGTCGTGTATGTCGATCCCTTGCCTATGATCGCTTCTTAGGCTGTAACCATGGAGCATATTCTTTGCTTAATGGGATGCTTGGGTCAGTTTTCACGGTGAAGGGCGGAATTTCATCAAACTTATCATAATCTGCTGGCATATCTGTCTTGTCCTCGACTCCCTGATGACCCACAAGTATAGGGGGTGTATCGCAGTATTTTTGAGGGAAGTGAAACCCAATTTATTGATTCGACACAAGGGGAACCAAAGAATATTTATAAGCCTTAACAACTGACTTGTCAATTCAGCTGCACCTGGAAACAATTTTGCTCACAGCAGTTTATCAGTAGCAATAGCAAAGTAATGGGAGTAGTAAAAGTAAAGACAGTAGTAACAATTGCAGTAAACAGTGGGATTAAAGCGTGGTAGGCATAGGGATGGATGGACGGGCGTTGCATGAACAAGACAATTCATATGGCAATCAAGACATAGGGCATTTGCACATAAATAAGATAAAGCATCCAAGTACTAAATAATCATAGGCATGTGTTCCATATATAATAATACGTGCTCGCAATGAGAACTTGCACAACATCTTTTGTCCTGCCAACCCGTTTGCAGCGGGGCCTCAAGGGTACTACTAGCAATTAAGGTGCTCCTTTTAATAGAGCACCGGAGCAAAGCATTAACACTCTGTGAACACATGTGATCCTCACATCAAAGCCATTCCCTCCGGTTATCCCGATTGCTCTCACTTCGAGGCCTTTGGTTCAGGACAACAACGTGTGTATACAACTTGAAGGTAAGACCATAAACAATACTATCATAATGAATCAATAACATGCTCAGATCTGAAATCATGGCACTCGGGCCCTAGTGACAAGCATTAAGCATAACAAGTTGCAACAAAGTCAAAAAGCACTAATAGTAGATACTAGGCACCATGCCCTAGCAATCCGATGCCATTACATGAACGATCTCATCCAATCCCTACCATCCCCATAGCCTACAGCAGGGGATTACTCACTCATAGATGGGGGAAACATGGATGGTCGATGGAGAAGCGATGGTGATGATGATGGCGATGATCTCCTCCAATTCCCCGTCCCAGCAGAGTGCCAGAACGGAGTTTCTGGTTCCGAATCACGGAATCTGGTGGTGGCGACGTGATATATTGCAAACGTATCTATAATTTTTGATGTTCCATGCTTGGTTTTATCCACTTTCTTGTGTTTTGTCCGCACTTTGGAGTACTTTTCATATGATTTCTTGGAATAACCTATTAACAAGAGCCACAGTGCTAGTTGCCTATTTTCTGCTGTTTTTGGTTCTAGGAAAGTCAGAAAATGAATATTCTCGGAATTGGACGGGACAAAAGCCAAAGTGCCTATTTTTCTGGATGTCATCAAGTGCCAGAATACGAGACAGAGGGGTCAGGGGCCACCACACCACCTGGCCGCGCGGCCAGGCCTGGCCCGCGCCAGGGGGTGGTGTGGCCGCTACCGGCACCCCCTCGGCCTCCGCTTCCGACTATAAGATTCCCTCGGGACGTAAACTCTTAGTGCCCGATCAAAAATCCATGAAAGAGTCTATAGCCGCCGTCATCTCCATCCCTAGATCGGGAGGGATCTGTAGCTCTTCCTGGCACCCTGCCGAAGATGGGAATTCACCCTGGAGGCCTTCTTCATCACCATGCAAGCCTCCGGTGTGATGCGTGAGTAGTTCATCCTTGGACTACAGATCCATGTAATAGCTAGATGGCTGGTTCTCCTCCTTTGTGCTTTAATGTCTAGATCTTGTGAGCTCCATTCATGATCAAGATCATCTATTTGTAATTCTGCATGTTGTGTTTATGGGGATCCGATGGATATTGAGATGCTATTTCAGATTGATTATTGATTCTATCATGTCTTTGTTATTTGTGATCTTGCATGCTTTCCGTTGTTAGTAGCTATCTTGGCCAAGTAGATGCTAGCAACTCCAAGAGTTAGTATTTATGCTCGATGGTGGATTCATGCCTCTGGTAATCTAGGGAAGTGACAGAAATCTCTAAGGTACTAGATGTGTTGTTGCTACTAGGGAGAAAACAACAATCCTTTGTTCATAGAACAATCGTATTGTTTACTTTACACGCAGTTCATAAAGCAATAATCGGTTGCTTGCAACTTAATACTGGAGGGGGTTCGGATGATAACCCGAAGGTGGATTATTAGTCATAGATGCAGTTGGATGGCGGTCTATGTATAATGTTGTAATGCCCAATCAAGTCTCAAAGGAGTCAAGATGATTAGTATATGCATGTATTGCTTTCTCGATGTTTGTCAATTGCCCCGATGTAATTTGTTCACCCAGCATGTTATCTATCTAAGGAGAGCCACCTCTAGTGAACTATGGATCTCGGTCCTTCCTTTACATACAATCTATAAACTGTTTACTTCTTTGTGTTTACTTTCTGCAAAATTTTACTTCTTTCCATTCGATACGTTTAATCCTTTGTTTTCTGCAAAACATGGTGAGATTGACAACCTCATCGCAAGTTGGGGACAAAGTTCTGTGGTTGTGTTGTGCAGGTCTCTACGTTGCTACTAGCACCGGTAGTGCGCCCTGCCAAGGCTCAGCTAGCAACACCTTTGGGGTGTTTCCTGCTCCTACTAGTTCGATTAAACCTTCGTTTCATAACTGAGGGAAACTTGCTGCTGTGCTCATCATACCTTCCTATTGGGGTTCCCAACAGGCTCTACATCAACACCGCCATCAAATATTTTTCTAGGCGCCGTGCATTGAGCCATCACGGCGCAGCGGAACTCTTTCTAGAAAAACGTCGAACCCCCCTTGGTTTTTAGGTCAAGAGGCAACTTATAGGTGAAGAGGGAGGTCGAGGGGGCAGCCGAGGTGGCTACACCACCCCCAGGCACGACCTAGCCTGGCCCGCGCGGCCAGGTGGTGTTGGCACCTCGTGGCCCTACTCCATCTCGTCTTCTGGCTCCGTGAGTCTTCTGGTGAAATAGGATTTTTGGCATATTTTCCGGATTTTTCCTGATAGTTGATTTTATGCACAAAAACTAGACACCAAGGTAATTCTGCTGAAAACAGCGTTAGTCCGTGTTAGTTGCATCCAATTCACACAAGTTTAGAGGGAAAACAATAGCAAAAGTGTTCGGGAAAGTAGATACGTTTTGGACGTATCAACTCCCCCCAAGCTTAGCTTATTGCTTGTCCTCAAGCAATTCAGTTGAAAACTGAGTGCGATAAAAGAAACTTTCACGAACACATTTGCTTCATAAGATGTATATATTCTCAGCATATGATCAACTACTCAGGCAATTCATAATAAAGAGTATGCAACTAAGTTTACTTAATAGTCATTGCAAGCTATGAAGAGATTCCAACTCAAAAATGATAAGTAGCATGAAACATAAACATAAGCAACATTACAATGCCCATAACAAGGTATGATAGAGTGGTATCTCGCTTGCCTTTGATTGTAGAGCATAAGTGCCAAGGCACCTTTGAAATTCAAGTGAAGACTAGAAGTAAAGATGTCAAGGATACAAGCATCAAAGTCGTAACACAATTAATCAAGTTTTGAGACAAGCACATTAAACTAAGAATGACAATTATGCTCTCAAGAAAGTGCTCATAGAATGTGTGGAGACTCAACAAGGAAATGAAAAGGTTTTGAAAAGTTTGAAAGGCTTCCAAATGCTGAAAGTATGGTACTCATTAGCTTTGAGCTCTCATTGCCCCTATCATAAGCATCTTTAAATGGTTAAGGTGAAGGTGAGGTCCAATCTGAGTTATATGCTTGACAGACTATAAACTGGAAATCTCATGTCCCTTGAGTACGAGGGCCGCTCCTCATGCTACTCAACTTTAGTTACCGGTAAGTTATTTTCATAGTAAATACGTGCGTATCATAGAGAACCGCCAACGGGGTACCCCTTGCCCGATGATACGGAAGAATCCCCATATCAAAAAGACAAGGCAAGCAGACAACGAGTATCTCAGCAATCTCCTTATTTACCATGGGAAAATGGTGCTTTTTTCTCTCTCTTTCCTCTCTTCTCATATCTCTTCTCTTTTTTTATTTTTCTAGATAGCTATCTCTCTTTTTTTATAAGAAGAATGCTTCATAGATACTCATTATGGTTAAGCTGCAGGTTTCCACCATGATTAGGCATGGATTAGACCGGCGGTCCAGGCATTTCTCTAACACACATACATAACTCCATGGACTTACAAGCTCCCCTTTTATTTCACACCGACGACATCCGTAAACAAAAGATCATGATATCAAGTGGGTATATATTTACAGGTGTTGAAAGCGTTCCTCGTGACAGTATGGTTCTGCTAATCCCCAGCCTATAATTTGCAATCATATAACTTTCATGGACAGTCACAATGGTTCAGGTTTATTAAGTGCAAGAAATAAAGTGTGCCATCAAGTTCATGAGAGATTTACTAACTAACTTTCTCATAGCAAGCAAACATTTTATTCGGAAGAAAACAAGGCATATTGAATATGCACGGAACAGCAAATGATGCTAATAGGTAGGTATGGTGGACACTTTTGGCAATATTGGTTTTGGGGAATGGGAAACACGAGTAGAGCTCATACTTAGTGCAGGTGAAGGCTAGCAATAGTAAGGGAGCGACAAACGAGAGAGCAATAACTGTCATAATCATGCTTGCAACAAAACAGGACTAATCATGGCATGAAAGTGATTCAAGACCCCTGAGGCAAAATAATTCATCGAGGCTTAACTGATTACTATTTCAATCATATGCATGCATGAGCATGTGCCAAGTCAATTCAAGTGAAACATTCAGAGGAGGATACCATAGTGTCATACCAAGTTATGAATAGAGCAATGCAAGCAAACATTCATATGACATGCTACAAACTATTAGCAAGATGGAGTTAATAATAAGAAAGCAAGAACTACTAAGCATTCATAATAACATACACCCTACATGAACAGACTAAGCATGCCCACAATGATGAGTATATGTACAAAAATGAAAACAAATAGAGTTCGTTACCAGCCTCTTACCACACCTCAAGTTTTCATTAATCCTCATTATTGCCCTTCACTTGTGTGGCTTGAATAATAACATGAAACCAAATTCCACTGAGGACTGTTGAACCCTGCAATAAACTCACAAAACCAAAGAAGAACAACAAATATTTTTGGTGCTTTCGATTTTTAAAAGCAAGAACCAAAAGGAAGAACAAGCAAAGCAAAATCTTTTGGGTTTTTCAAATAGTTCAAACAAAGCAAAAAGGGAAAAGCAAACCAAGGCAAAAAGAAGAAGAAGCAAACAAAGAGAAACAACAGAAATATTTTTGGTCTTTTTGTGTTTTAGAAAGCAAAAACAAAGAGAGAACAAAAACTAAAAAGAGAACGAAACATGAATATACAAAGTACCGATGAAAAATGATATGGAGATGAGTGTGATGTCGGTATACCTCCCACCAAGCTTAGGATTTTGGCCTAAGTGGGTATTAATCCCAAGCTGGCCAAGATGGAGCGCCTCCGTAGTACGGTGAGGAGGTACCCTCGTCCTGGTGCGAGCTTGAGGACGCCCGACCGTAGTGCGCAGAGTAATCGTAGGAGGGCACATCCTCCTGGTGCTGCCTGTGGAAACCGAGCAAGCGGAGCTGCTCGTCCACCTCCTCCTTGGAGCACGACCACGGCCTCTTGTGAACACTGAACAAAGTAGATTGCGGCAAAGGAATCTCCCTTTCATCTCAGTCAGTAAACAACATCATGTATACTAAACTGTCCATATCAGAGTCAGCAGTGACGAAGTGATGTGTTTTCATGGCAGCAAGGTCAAGCCTTTGTGGTGCCAATATAGTATCATTAGGATCCACAGAAAGCTCTAACGCAGTAACCATACGTGAAGCAATAATTCCCCCATAAATAGGTCCCCTAGTAGCTAGGCGGCGAGCAATGAGAGAGCCAAGATTGTACCGAGTATCATTATTAAGTGCAGCAGTGAGGAAGGCTAAATGATAATTAGAGATATTACTCGTATTCTCCCTACCAAGAATGCTAGTAGCAAGATAATAGGCAAAGTATCTAAGAGCTGGGAGTTGGATGTTTCTTATCTTCCCGCGCTGAGCTACGCGGTCATTGTCATTGGTCACACTTCGATAGAGCTCTAGCAAATCAACGGGTCGCCCTTGGATCTTCTTCATGGTCCCCGTCATGCCTATACCTATAATGCTGCAAAATCTTTCGAATGGCATGGTAAACGGCAGATTATAAATTCTGAAAGAAACAGTTGACTGATAGGGGGTGTTAGTGAAAACGAAACTCTCAACAAAAGTTTTGGTGAGCATGGCATATTGCTCACTCTCATCTTCCATGTATGAGGTCAAACCGACCCTCTGAACCAATAGTAAGAAATCATCGAGGATCCCTGCAGTTTGCAAGAAGGTATAACAAGGAAAAGTAGATGGGTGAGCATCCCCCTCATCTCCTTCATTGCCAAAGAGTTGTGCAATGAGATCTTCATTGTATGAAGGTCTAAACTGAGAGGCTGATACTGACGGCCTTGACCTCCTAGGTGTGTCCCTCTCAAATATTTCTCCAAAGGTGTGGTTGTTCATCTTTGGTATTCTGAAATTTAAACATCCATTAAACAAGTGATTGCAAAGTGAATATATAATGAAGGGCACTACTCATAGGGACTTGTAAGAGGCCTAAACATGCATCAAAACAATATCTCTAAGCATTGAACAAGCTTACAAGCTCTCATAACCTGTCACCTACAGCAACAAAATACTCAAGATATAAACCACTAAACACAAATCTACTTGGACAAGCGGAGGAGTCACATACCGGAGAACAAATGCTCAGAATTTTAGCAGCAAATATGGGCTAAGAAAGGAGATCAAAAATCATGGGCAAGAACAACAAGAATGCGATTTCGAGCAATGAACTGGTATTTTCTCGGGAGAGAGAAGAAAGTGGGAAGTGAGAGAGTGAGTGGAGGGCTAGGGGTGGCCCACACCATGGCCAGGCACGCTCCTGGGCTGGCCGCGCCACCAGGTGGTGTGCCTGCCTGGTGGGCCCCCTGGTACTATCCAGGCACTCCTCTGCCCCTTTTTCACGTAAAAATTTAATATGAATTTTCTGGAATTTTTTGAGACACTTTATTTTTGAGCAATTTTCAGGTATAGATGAATGATTTTCTCACAGAAAAAGGTTTTTGGAATGATGCAATGACATATCATTTGGTATTAGTTTTTCCAGTTGAAGTCTCTTGTAGAGAGAAAAAGGCATAAAACTAACTCCTGCTCCCAGATCACACAAAGCAGTTCTAACATAACTATTTTTAATAGAGCACGGGATAGTTGGAATCCCTGGGTCTCCAAGTTTCTTTGGAACCTTACCACTAAAGGAATAATTAGCAAGCAAAGTAGACATTTCTTCATTAGGGATCTTCCTTTTATTCGAGACAATATCTTTCATATACTTTGAATAAGGAGGCAATTTACTAGCATCAGTCAAAGGAATTTGCAAGAATAAAGGTTTCATCCACTCACAAAACTTATTATAGTGTTCATCTTCCTTTGACTTGTGTTTCTTATCAGGGAAAGGCATAGGTTTTTGGACCCAAGGCTCTCTTTCACTACCATGTTTCTTAGCAACAAGGTCTTCTTTAGTGTATTTAGTATTCTTAGTGTGCCTTTCAGGTTCTTCTTCAACTTTTTCTTTATCAGGAACATCATTTTCTTCATTACCACTTTCAGTTTCAGCATCAGAGACAGATATACTATTAGGATCTTTAGCAGGTTCAGAAGGTTCTACAACAGTTTTATGTTTCTTCTTTCTTTTCTTAGGAGTAGTACCATTATTTTCAGCTTGTTGAGAATCCTGCTCAATTCTTTTAGGATGCCCCTCGGGATATAGAGGATCCTGGGTAGCAGCACCACTTCTAGTTCTAATTTCATAAGCATGTTTTTCTTTAGCAACATTAACTAGCAAGTCTTTTTGTACTTTAATAAGCTAATTAATTTGAGTTTGGACCATTTGAAAATGTTTGATAAGCATTTTAACATCATTAGAGGTTCTTTCAACAATATCCTTCAACTCAACAATAGCTCTAGAGTTTTCCATTAAATGATTTTGCACCCTTTTATTGAAATTATCTTGCTTAACAATAAAAATATCGAATTCTTCTAAGCATTGATCAGGAGGTTTAGAGTAAGGGATATCACCTTCATCAGAATGTTGGAGAGAGTGTACCTCAATAGTGAATGAGTGGGGGATTGGCTTACATAATTCTTCTATAGGAGGTAAATTCTTGACATCTGCAGCTTTAATTCCCTTCTCCTTAAGACATTTCTTAGCTTCCTTCATCACTTCATCATTTAGTTCAATAACTCCCCTCTTCTTTGATGTTGGTATAGGCGCAAGAATAGTTGATTCATGTATAGTTGGTTCAGGAGGAGTCCAATCTTCATAATTCTTGCTTATTTTAGCCATTAATTCCTCATCTTCCTTAGGAGTCCTATTCCTGAAAACACAATCAGCACAACTATCCAGGTATGTCCTAGATTCTTCAGTTAGTCCATTATAAAATATATCAAGAAGCTCATTCTTAGGTAATGGACATCCAGCCTATGCATGAATCAAAGCACAAAACCTTGCCCATGATTCATGCAATATCTCTTTTTCTCCCTGTTTAAAATCAAAATGTTCCTGCAAAATATCATGTCTAGCACTAGGAGGAAAATATTTCTGCAGGAAAGTACTAATCAAGCAATCAGGGCTATCAATAGATCCAGGAGATAAATTATTAAACCAAGTTTAGCTTCTCCTTTCAGTGAAAAAGGGAAAAATTTAGCAACAAAGTAGGTGCGCATCTTAATATCATCAGAAAACAGGCCACTCATGGTAGAAAGCTTAGTCATATGTGCTACCGCACTTTCATTCTTAGTCCCACAAAAAGGTTCTTTCTCAACAATAGCTATGTAAGATAGATCAAGAGAGAAATCATAATCCTTATCTTTAATGTTTATGGGAGATGCAGCAAACTTAGCATTAGGAGACAATTTGGGTTTTATAGTACGCCTCTCAAGGAGACTCCTAATAGCACTCCTATCATGGGTGTTTTGACATTCTTTAATAAATTCATCGGTCATCTCAATATAACCGTCTTCAATATCATTAGTCTCTCTAGACTCAGGTGAACTGATAGGTGTAGGAGTGTCTTCATTAGGAGTTTCAGTAGTTCTAGCTATAGTTCTAGAAATCGTAGCATCTAGGAAAGGACCTAAAGAACCACTCTTATCAAGCACAGTAGAAGCAGCATCATAAGTATCAGAAGTTTCAGATTCAGCTGTAGTAGCAATGTGTGTAGCATGTGTATGTGGTGGTGTAAGGAGCTTACTCATAACAGATGGTGAATGAAGAGCAACAAAGGTGTTTAGAATCGTACCTCTTGTTGTAGTGGATGATAAAAATATGAAACTTGCCATCATGAGACTTACCCATGATGGATGGATGGCAGCGAACAATAGTGATTCCAAGTGGAGTTGATAAATAGAGCTATGCTCCCCAGCAACGGCGCCAGAAAATAGTCTTGATGACCCACAAGTATAGGGGGTGTATCGTAGTATTTTTGAGGGAAGTGAAACCCAATTTATTGATTCGACACAAGGGGAGCCAAAGAATATTTATAAGCCTTAAAAACTGAGTTGTCAATTCAGCTACACCTGGAAACAATCTTGCTCACAGCAGTTTATCAGTAGCAACAGTTTTGTCATAGCAATAGCAAAGTAATAGCAGTAGTAAAAGTAAAGACAGTAGTAATAATTTCAGTAAACAGTAGGATTAAAGCGCGGTAGGCATAGGGATGGATGGACGGGCGTTGCATGGACAAGACAATTCATATGGCAATCAAGACATAGGGCATTTGCACATAAATAAGATAAATCATCCAAGTACTAAATAATCATAGGCATGTGTTCCATATATAGTCATACGTGCTCGCAATGAGAACTTGCACAACATCTTTTGTCCTGCCAGCCCGTTTGCAATGGGGCCTCAAGGGAACTACTGGCAATTAAGGTGCTCCTTTTAATAGAGCACCGGAGCAAAGCATTAACACTCTGTGAACACATGTGATCCTCACATCAAAGCCATTCTCTCTGGTTATCCCGATTGCTGTCACTTCAGGGCCTTTGGTTCTAGACAACAACGTGTGTATACAACTTGCAGGTAAGACCATAAACAATACTATCATAATGAATCAATAACATGCTCAGATCTGAAATCATGGCACTCAGGCCCTAGTGAAAAGCATTAAGCATAACAAGTTGCAACAAAGTCAAAAAGCATTAATAGTAGATACTAGGCACCATGCCCTAACAATCCGATGCCATTACATGAATGATCTCATCCAATCCCTACCATCCCCATAACCTATAGCGGGGGATTACTCATTCATAGATGGGGGAAACATGGATGGTCGATGGAGAAGCGCTGGTGATGATGATGGCGATGCTCTCCTCCAATTCCCCGTCCCGGCAGAGTGCCAGAACGGAGTTTTTGGTTCCAAATCATGGAATCTGGTGGTGGCAGCGTAGCGGAACTCTTTCTGGAAAACATCGAACCCCCCTTGGTTTTTAGGTCAAGAGGAAACTTATAGGCAAAGAGGGAGGACGAGGGGGCAGCCGAGGTGGCCACACCACCCCCAGGCGCGGCCTGGCCTGGCCCGCGCGGCCAGGTGGTGTGGGCCCCTCGTGGCCCTACTCCGTCTCGTCTTCTGGCTCCGTGAGTCTTCTGGTGAAATAAGATTTTTGGCATATTTTCTGGGATTTTTCCTGATAGTTGATTTTCTGCACAAAAAATAGACACCAAGGTAATTCTGCTGAAAACAGCGTCAGTCCGTGTTAGTTGCCTCCAATTTACACAAGTTTAGAGGAAAAACAATAGCAAAAGTGTTCGAAAAAGTAGATACGTTTTGGACGTATCACTCCCGTGATGTTTCTTTTCCTTGAAAGAACTATGTGACGCCTGGGCTTATCGTCTGATGTATCCGTTTCCTTATTTTTTCTTTTTTCGGTCTAGAGGACATGTCCTTCACATAAAAAACCTGAGCCACAGCATTGGCTAGGACAAATGGTTCATCTCTGTAACTAAGATTCTTGAGACCCACTATTGTCATTCCGTACAGCTGGTATACCTTTACCCCTTCTCCATTCATGTTGATCCAACTGCACCGAAACAAAGGGACCTTAAAAGTAGGTCCATAGTCAAGTTTCCATATCTCCTCTATGTAACCATAATATGTGTCATTTTTCCCATTCTCACATGTTGCATCAAAGCGGACACCACTATTTTGGTTGGTGCTCTTTTTATCTTGGGTAATCGTGTAAAATGTATTCCCATTTATGCATACCCTTGGAAAGTCAATACAGTCGTAGATGGTGTTGCTGCCAACAAGTAGAGCTGATCTCCAATAGTGGTGTCATTCATGAGATGTAATTGCAACCAAGTGTCGAAAGTCTCCATGTGATTTTCTTTAATCCAATAGTCATCCTTCCCAGGGAACTTGGAGCATACAACATTCATGTGTTCCTCGATATACGGAGCCACGAAGGTAGAACTTTGTAGAACTGTGTAGTGTGCTTGATTTAAAGAAAGCCCGTCCCAAAATATCATTGCTTTCCGCCGCCAAGTGCCTAGGGTCATCGGTCCCGGTTGATGGCATGAATCGGGACCAATGATCTGGGTGGGGGGGCGTTGCTGGGCCGCCACGTGCCCAGGGTTATTTATTTATTTTTATTCCAGAAATTAAATAAATGATTTAATCTTATTAATTCAATATCTTTTATTTTATACTTCAGAAAAATATATATTATATATCAAAATATTCAGAAAAATAAATTCTATGATCTAAACCTATTATCATATTTTATTTTCCACTAAGTATTTATTATTTATTTAGTATTTATAAAGTAATAAAACTTATAAAAATCATATCTTATTAATTAAAAATCATAAAAATACTTATAATATACTAAAATGATCACAAAAATAAAAAACTACACATTAAAAATATCCTCTTGCACATTTGAAGACAAATAAAGGTAAAAGTTTAATAAGCCTTGATTAAAACATTTTTTCTAATATGTTAATGGATTAAAAATACAAAAATATTTATTTTACCTTTAACATTAATTGTCCAAGTCTAAAAGTGAATAACAAGTTCCATTAATGTTTAAGTGGAGTTAAAATATATCTAACTATTTTAAGATGTATTTACTAAAACTATCATCTCAAATTAAGTGTATCTTAATTTTCCTAAAATCATCAAACTCATATATACTAATTCCTTTACTAGTCTAGAAAAATACTTAACTTTAACCCAAGTTTTGCAAGGAAAAATATTGAACTTGAAAAATTGCAAACATCATAAAAAATCCTTCACAAAATGAGCTATCATGTTTGAGGTTTCATGGCATTTAGGTCAAACCACCAATGTTGTGGCTAGAATCAGGGCATATTTTGTGATAATGTGCCCATATTGTGCACACATGTGCATCTTGGGATGGCTTACGATGTTGCAGGAGGAAGTTTTCCTTTTCGACGCACGAAATAGCCAATTTCCATTTTTGAGGTGCTGAAATTAGGGTGTTCTGTGAAGCAACCACCAAATTAAAGTTTAGCATTGGTACCAACCCATTTTTCAAAAATACTAGAGCACCTTAGATGGACAATTTCCCAACCGGTGTATATGGAACCTTTCCGTCCATCCCTCATGAAAAAGACAAATTCCTGCTGAATCGGTAGGAGGGTGCCCAGATTTGAACTACAAGTACATGATATAATGCTTGTGAATTTTTATTAAAATCATTTATAGGTTCACAACATGCTATTTCATCAGAGATCCACTTCAAGTTTAGCGAGGCTTTGCCCCGGCTAAGAAGCTTCATGTCCGTCGTTTTGAATATAGTTTGAAACGGGCATAAGAAATTCAAAAATAATCTAAACAATGTGAAACCTTCACGTGGTATATTATTATGTGTCATAGTTGCAAGGAAAAATATTGAACTTGAAAAATTGCAAACATCATAAAAAATCCTTCACAAAATGACCTATCATGTTCGAAGTTTCATGGCCTTTAGGTCGAACCACCGATGTTATGGCTAGAATCAGGGCATAGTTTGTGATAATGTGCCCATATTGTGCACACATGTGCATCTTGGGATGGCTTACAATGTTGTAGGAGGAAGTTTTCCTTTTGGACACACGAAATAGCCAATTTCCATTTTTGAGGTGCCAAAATCGGGGTGTTCTGTGAAGCAACCACCAAATTAAAGTTTGGCATTGGTACCAACCCATTTTTCAAAAATACTAGACCACCTTATATGGACAATTTCCCAACCGGTGTATTTGGAACCTTTCCGTCCATCCCTCATGAAAAAGACAAATTCCTGCTGAATCGGTAGGAGGGTGCCCAGATTTGAACTACAAGTACATGATATAATGCTTGTGAATTTTTAAAAAAATCATTTATAGGTTCACAACATGCTATTTCATCAGAGATCCACTTCAAGCTTAGCGAGGCACAGCCCCGGGCTAAGAAGCTTCATGTCCGCTGTTTTGAATATAGTTTGAAACGGGCATAAGAAATTCAAAAATAATCCAAACTATGTGAAACCTTCACGTGGTGTCATATTATGTGTCATAGTTGCAAGGAAAAATATTGAACTTGAAAAATTGCAAACATCATAAAAAATCCTTCACAAAATGACCTATCATGTTCGAGGTTTCATGGTATTTAGGTCAAACCACCAATGTTATGGATAGAATCAGGGCATAGTTTGTGATAATGTGCCCATATTGTGCACACATGTGCATCTTGGGATGGCTTACTATGTTGCAGGAGGAAGTTTTCCTTTTCGAGGCACGAAATAGCCAATTTCCATTTTTTAGGTGCCAAAATCGGGGGCTTGTTCGTCTGCGGTACCAAAGTTGGAAGGCCAGCGCATGGCGGTACCTAAGTTGCCTGAAATTACCGCGTTTCGAAAAGTTGGGCCGCCAACTACTGAGAGTGGCCATTTCGAGGCAAACTCATCTCACCCCTGCCAAATACAAACATTCCGTTAAACCGCCCCGTGAAGTAGACGGCCGGGACCCACATGTCGGCTATCTGTCCGTGACGCGGGCGCCAACATGGAAACCTCTTAGGAAAATCGAGCAGCTAAGTGGATTGGATGCGTTGACCAATTTCACAAATCCATTCCTAGCTTTCCCCTAGCACCGGCGGCGTTAGAATCCACCCTCCAGGCAGGACGATCCCTTCGGACATTTGACTTCCGGGGCCAAGTTGCTGCGCCGAGTCGCTGATACTGAGCTCCAATGGCGCAAGACACCGTTGCGAGGGTCTAGCCCGCCTCCGCCGCCGACGAGCCGAGTAGTTCGGAGGATGGCAGATCCTACTATCAAGGAAGAAGAAGTTCTGCCTACAAGCGAGTGAGCTACCCTGCTCTTTGCTATTCGCGCTACTTACAACTGCTAGCTGGCTACTGAACCTCAAATTGTTCGTTAGCCCAACGCTGACAAACATATTTTGTCCACAATTTTCTATCAAGTGGGATCTGCGTGGACCCCCCTTATCTAGTTACGGTAGTCCTCTATAGGTACGACTCTAAGGGCAAGTGGTATGGAAGCCATTGTTTCACAATGGAAGAAGCGCCTGCGCAGATCTGCACTATAACTGGTATGGTTGCTGCTCTGCGTAATCATGTTGAAGTATGGCCGAAGCAGACTGCAAAGTTCAGCTTCATGGATGAATGTGGCATCCATGTTCCTATATCATGTGGCAGTCAGCTAATTGGGTTGATGAAAAGGTATGCTTCGCATTGCATGTTTGAGATGAATTGTGATGTACTGGATGTGGAAGCTGCTGCAACTGGGAGCCGCCCTTCTATTCTTGGACAGGGTGGTTGCTCGAACGCAATTATCTCCTGGTAAGCAAAGGTCGCTTGGGGTTTGCATGTTTGTGCTGAATTGTAATTTTTGTTTTATTTACTCTGTAGGTATTGGGCAGTTATGCAACAGTCTTGTTTCTTTGACAGGAAGCGCCGCAAGGTTAGAAACATGACTGCCGGGTCAGTCATTTTGCTGCCCGAAGAAATTAAAAACGAGTGGAAAGATGATGCTGGACACGATTCTGGTGCCCATTGTCCCGGCGATGCAGAGTACGTGAAGCTAAGAAAATTGGCACCAAGGAAGAGGAAGAAAGCAGGAAATGAAGAAGCCATTGGACGTGAAGGCTTGGCACCCAGGCTGCGAAAGAAGGTTGTTGGCAATGAAGATGCATAGTAATGTGTTGAATTTGAACCTATATATGTAATTCTGTTAAATTCTGATCGCTCTGTGTGTGGCACGTTGCTGGACGAAACAATCTACCCACGTTCTCTGAGTAAAATGTATCGCGACTTAGGGTTTGGAAACGCCCGAGTCAGTAGTTGAATCCGAAATTGTGATTGTGCCACTGCTATCTGAAAACAATGACCCATCGGTTCCACGATTGCTGAGGGGTAGGAGGTCTCCAAATACGACGGAATGTAAGTGACACATAAATAAATTATTTAAGCTGCCACACTCCACGAAGCAGCAACTTATTTCAGATGCTGCACAACGACATGGCAACATAAACAGCAATGTTCTCACCGATAATGCCCAGATGAGGAGGAAATGGGTGCCACTTTCTGGCCTAATCTTGAGCCCGTCTATCTCACCGCCTCTCTGCTCCTGCATCCCCTGCATCTCCAGTAACCGGGTGTACGTGCTTCCACTTTATAAATTGTGGTTGTGCCATTTGCATGCGGCACAATCCACGTAGATTACGTTTAAACAAACCATCAGTGTCAGAATACACTAGTAGAAAAGGTGTCTTTGGTCCACGTTTACGTTCGCAATCCGGGACAGAGATCTAAATCGAGGCAGAAATTGATCTAAATCACAAATTCTTCCACAAATTAATCAAGACAGAGATCTAAATCGAGGCATTTCATTAATTCAACCACAAATTCTTCTAAATAAAGGTGCGATTTCATATTCTACATTAATTCAACCAACTAGTCAACAATTTCATTTCCGCTGCCGCTGTCCTCCGAGCCGCCGGCTTCCTCGTCTTCGTCGGACGGAACCTCCACGATTTTCGCATTGTACGCGAGACAGAGCACCTCTTCGCGGTGAGCGGCGGCGATGACGGTGAACTTGGTCCGTCCAGGGACGGACCAGAACCTCTCCCGCCCTTCTCGGTTGCGGAGATCCCGATGCACCACGTGCCCATAAACGATGCGGTTGGCAATCTTGGCCTTCCTCTCCTTCTTGAGCGGCCAGTACGGGTTGGCCGCCGCGTACCGGGGCAGCGCCCTCTTCCATGCGGGCATCTGGAGGCGGCGCGACGCGATTTCGCGCTCCATCACGGCTCCGCCGGGGAAGAGGAGCGGAGCCACCGGCACCCCCGCATAGCTGATGCGCCATCCGTGGGGCACCGTCGCGGTCAGCGGTGCGAGGATGTCGAAGTGCGAGAACATCACCGCCTCGTAGAAGTTCAGCGAGGGCATCTCCATGGTGGCGCGGTGGAGATTGGAGAGGGAGTGAGGGGGTGGACGGCGCGGTGGAGATTGGAGAGGGCGAGCGGATGGGCGACGAAGCGACGAGCTATGGCGCCTCCTATTTGTACACGAGGACGACGAAGCAACGGGTGGAATATCCAAGGGGCATTGGTCAGACAAAAGGATGTAATGCAGCGTTAAGACTGATTAACGGGCGACCAATTTTTTTACTCCCAGGACTCCGGGGCCAATAGTTCAGACCGCTAGGTCAACAAGTACAACTATTACAACTTAAAAAAGGCACGGATCTTAAGCTAAATAGAACTAGTTAACACACATCTCCTTGATCTTCCTAATCTTAGCCCTATGCGCATCTTCCTCTGAGAGCAAGGATCAAATCGTCTGCTCCTTCCTCTTAGCATCTTCCTTACACAGCTTCAATTGTTTCTCTGCATCTTTCCTCATGCACTTGTCAATACTCGTAGTTGTGAACTGCAGGACTTTGGCCTGGTGAAGATCCTTCCTTGCTTGAGTCAGTTCTTGCTCTGCTTTAGCCTTCAGGGCCAACGTCGTGTCCCTCTCCTTCTCGACTTTGCTAACCTTGTCTTCCACCCCCATGAGATCTCGCTTATGCTTGGTCGTGTCAACTGTTCCCATAGCTTCATCTCAACACTGTCAAGAAGTGAGCTGAATGCGGATTCTTTCAACTCAACAGTCATTTCCCATAGTTTGTCCAGCGTTTTCTGCATCGATTTGGGCCACTCTGGATCTTCCCATTTCACAACACTGCAACTTCCGCCTCGCATCATTGCATGATGTCCTTGACACCGTAGAAACCCCCTGCCTGCGTTTCGTCCTTCGAACGCTACAAATTTAGCGGGCACATATCCATGTTTACATAGCAGAGGACTGTCTTCATCCGCTAAACCGTGATAGTCGGCGTCATACATCGTCTGGTTGCCCTAACACATCATATGCGCATGAGTAAAAGGAGTAGATCTGGCTCAAAAAATAGATAACTGGCCATGGATGATAGAGATAAAGATGAGACGACTCACATCGAAATCACCATCCCTGTTGATAGAGATAGCGATGACTCTATGTTGGGGGGATACCCCCGGGTAGGGTCACGCCGGGGTATAAAGGCTGAGTTAGCCAAGGTACGGCAAGGTCAAAGCGGATGCTGGCCGAGTCACCTCAAGGCAGGCCGAGTCTCGGGGTAACCCGGACCAGGGGATGTCCACCTAACTGGGTCTCAGTCGACTTATATCGTAAGTCGATAGGATGAATCTAACTTGTATGCAGGAATAGGTGTGGCCGGATCAACTAGGTACGATCCGGGTTATATCAAGCTTATAAGAGAAGGAAGGTATCTCGCTGGTTAAAGGTGACCACTGTGCACAGAGCGTGAGCGAAGCGTACAGAGGTAGGACCACCGAGGCGTGGCCGACAAAGATGACGATACCTATATCGGATGATGCGGGCGCCGCAGAGGCTCACATAGCCTCTGCATGGGTGACGCGGGGGAAAAGTGACCCCGTCGGCTTACTATTTTGGAAGGAATATGCCTCCACGTATGCCCTAATTAGAGACCTAGCCACCCCTATATAAGGAGGGCTAGGGCCTCTGTAGAAAGGGTTGGTCTTGAGAGGTTATGTTCTTCTAGCAAGTGACTAAGGGCTAGCTAGTGGTGAGAGTAAGAGAGTTATTTCTTCCTCCTCTCTCCAATATAGCTCAAGGAGCACTTGTAATCGGTGAGAGTGAATCAAATACGAAGCTTCTGTGTGTGGAACCACCACACTATCCCTCCCTGGATTCCCCTAGTGTATTTAGTCCCCACCTTTAGCCTATCCATGGCATCTGCCGTGACACCACCACGACAGTTGGCACCCACCGTGGGGCTAGCGGCGCTAGCAGGGGTCAAGATTCGGACGGGAAACCTCATCGACACCGGCGAACACATCGTCTCCGGGCTCATTCAGCGCTTTGGAGGGCTGGATTTTGTCAGCGACAACGCTGGATGCTTCGGCAAGTGTCCTCTTTCGCACAACGACCTCTTCGTCAAGCTCGGCACGCACAAGGTCTACGTTGATGTTGATGTGTCATGCGTTCACCCGCGGCATGTCGTCGAAGGAGGCGAGCCACCCCTTAGCGTGGTTCACGGGGCGCGTATCACTCGCTCCCCGGACCGTGCTGAGGTGATGATGACTGCGCCTGGCGCTGGCGCAAGCAAGGATCCGGCACCAGATCCGGAGGTAACGCCTAAGGCACCGAGGAAAAGTAGGGGTCCTCTACTAGAGAGGCCAGAGAATGTGCTGCGGCAAGCGATGGATAGCTTGGCAAACCCTATAGCAGCAGCGGTAGATCCGGCTCAGGCACAGGCCGAGCTAGAGGAAACTAGGCAAAAAATATTAGAGGGTGCGAAAAAGATAGCTGCGGCTCAGCAGTCATTGAACATGACGCTGCGTGAGTACGCAAAGGCAAATAAGGTAGATGCTGTAAAAGTGAAGGGGAGAAATCTCATGAGTGAAATGAACAGAGAGGGTGATACCAAGATTGGGGAATCAGAAAACTATTTGTCCGTGGGGCTGCCAAAGTATAGTACCTCGGCAAAAAACCTCAGGGCAGCAGATGCAGTTGCATCCGAGTTAGAGGGTCTGGCGGGTGAAGCCCGCCAAAGACAGGAAGATAGGGTCAATGAGTTGGTTCGGATCGTGAACAAGCAAAATGAGAAATTGCTCAGGGCTAACCCGGAGAGAGCTGGGGCCTCAAAGATCGTTCATTCGGCGGTGGGTAACCCGGAGAAATCCGCTGGAGCCGCATCGTCTCCTCATGGTGGTCCTAGGAGAGAAGAGGTCGTAACTTCGGCCAGGAGGAATAAGCAGATAGTCCCATATGACCCGGCAAGGGCAGGGAAGGAAAAGAGGTGCAGAGAAATGAGGATCGAAGGAGTGTGAGCCGGGGTGAAGCTGGCCGAGGTAACCGCGACCAAGGTAATGCCGGTCAAGGGAATGCTGTAAACGAGAATGCAGGTGCAGGACAACTGCAGCAGCGGAATATACCAAGGCAAGAGCAAAGTGTCGGCCGAGGTATGCAACAGAGAGGTGCTCCATGAGAGCAAGACCGATATAGTGATGGTGATTCGGAAATGGTGAACACGGGATACCCAAGACCGGACTATCATGTGATAGGGTCAAGATTGGGAGGCGGGGATTTGATGCCTGATGACGACAGGCTAAAACTGGATCGGCTGTATAGGTCGGAGCAAATTAAATGTCAAGGTCCACCGGGTCCAGCGTGTTTTGGGCCCCGGATCATGAAAGAGCCTCCGGTACCTAACTTCCAGTTACCTAGAGGCACAAATACGTATGACGGTAGTACTAAGCCGGAGGATTGGTTGATAAACTATGCAACTGCTGTGAAAATTGCTACAGGCAACTTGAGATGGGCTGTGAGATACGTACCTCAGATGCTGGAGGGGCCAACAAGGGTATGGCTAAACAATTTGCTGCCCGGGAGTATCAACTGTTGGATCGATTTTGAGGAAATGTTTGTCAGCAATTTCTCAAGCACGTATCAGAGGCCAAATAGGCCACAGACCCTAGCAATGTGCAAACAGAGACCAAATGAGACGGACCGGGAGTTCTTAACCCGGTGGTGTACCATGCGAAACTCATGTGAGGGTGTGATCGAGTCATAGGCCATAGCATGGTTTGCGCAAGGTTGCAGATATGCAAGCATGTTGTGGCAAAGATTGCAAAGGGATATGCCAACTACATTGGCAGAGACGATCCGGATTGCTGATTCATACGCCTTGGGTGATCCGACTCAGCCTAGGCTCGTGTCAAACGAGTCAAACGAGGAATACTACCAGAGAGATGGAGTCGGGTCATCTCGGAGGAATGACTACCGGGGTAAAAGAAGATATAACAGACCGGATTACCGGTACAATTCGCAACAAGTTGCAGCTGTAAATCAAGATCAACCCGGAGCAGGGGGGTAATCAACGTCAGAAAACTGGAGGGCAACAATGGACACCGAGGAATGATGGCAAGAAAACTTGGACGCTAGAGCAGAAGAAACAGTGGCAAGAAAATAAGGACCGCCCGAGGTATACTTATGAGTCAATGCTGGATCAGCCGTGTAAATTTCACACGCCAAATCCAAGTAACCCAGCGGGTCATATAACAAGGCAGTGTGAGTGGATGCGTAAGATAGAACAAGGTGGTTCGGGGAATGCTCAGGCACCTGATGGCTCAATGCACGGCGCCCAGAAAAGTTTTGATGGCTCGTGGTTGATGTAGAGCTCGTTGGGAACCCCAAGAGGAAGGTATGATGAGCACAGCAGCAAGATTCCCTCAGTTATGAAACCAAGGTTTAATCGAACCAGTAGGAGCAAGGAAACACCCCAAAGGTGTTACTAGCTGAGCTTTGGTAGGGCGCACTACCGATGCTAGTAGCAACATGGAGACCTGCACAACACAACCACAGAACTTTGTCCCTAACTTGCGATGAGGTTGTCAATCTCACCGTGTTTTGCGGAAAACAAAGGATTAAACGTATCGAATGGAAAGAAGTAAAAGTTTGTAGAAAGTAAACACAAAGCAGTAAAAGATTGTAGATTGTATGTAAAGAAAAAGGACCGGGATCCATAGTTCACTAGAGGTGGCTCTCCTTAGATAGATAACATGCTGGGTGAACAAATTACAGCGGGGCAATTGACAAACACCGAGAAAGCAATACATGCATATACTAATCATCTTGACTCCTTTGAGACTTGATTGGGCATTACAACATAATACATAGACCGCCATCCAACTGCATCTATGACTAATAATCCACCTTCAGGTTATCATCCGAACCCCCTCCAGTATTAAGTTGCAAGCAACAGATTATTGCTTTACGAACTGCGTGTAAAGTAAACAATATGATTGTTCTATGAACAAAGGATTGTTGTTTTCTCCCTAGTAGCAACAGCACATCTAGTACCTTAGAGATTTCTGCCACTTCCCCAGATTACCAGAGGCATGAACCCACTATCGAGCATAAATACTAACTCTTGGAGTTGCTAGCATCTACTTGGCCAAGATAGCTACTAACAACGGAAAGCATGCAAGATCTCAAATAACAAAGACATGATAGAATCAATAATCAATCTGAAATAGCATCTCAATATCCATCGGATCCCCGCAAACACAACATGTATGAATTACAAATAGATGATCTTGATCATGAATGGAGCTCACAAGATCTACACATGAAAGCAGAAAGGAGGAGAAACCAGCCATTTAGCTACTACATGGATCCGTAGTCCAAGGATGAACTACTCACGCATCACACCGGAGGCTTGCATGGTGATGAAGAAGGCCTCCAGGGTGAATTCCCCTCTCCGGCAGGGTACCGGGAAGAGCTTCAGATCCCTCCCGATCTAGGGATGGAGATGACGGCGGCTACATACTCTTTCGTGGATTTTTGATCGGGTACTTAGGGTTTTCGTCCTGAGGGCATCTTATAGGCGGAAGGAGAGGCCGAGGGGGTGCTGGGGTTGGCCAGACCACCCCCTGGCGCAGGCCAGGTGGTGTGGCCGGCCCCCATCCCTTCTCCGTCTCGTATTCTGGCACTTGATCCCTTCCGGAAAATAGGCACTTTGGCTTTTGTCCCGTCCAATTCCGAGAATATTCATTTTCTGACTTTCCTGGAACCAAAAACAGCAGAAAACAGGCAGCTGGAACTGTGGTTCTTGTTAATAGGTTAGTCCAAGAAATCATAATAAAAGTACTCCAAAGTTGGAACAAAACACAAGAAAGTGGATAAAACCAAGCATGGAACATCAAAAATTATAGATACATTTGCAATGTATCAACATCCCCAAGCTTAACTCCTGCTCGTCCTTGAGTAGGTAAGTGATAAAAAGAAAGAATTTTTGAGGTGACATGCACCATCAAAGACTTGATCAAAGTATTTGCAAAACATTCAAAGTTGGGATCATAGTACTTCAATCATAACATGAAAGACAAAGTTCTAGAAATAAGCAAAGAAACTATGATGCAACATTAAAAGGCACAAACAAAAGATTAATGAATAACAATGCTTTGCAAGACGTTTGTTTGTTTCACATAAAGAAAACATAGCATAAAAGTATTCAGCTTGTCCCTCAATAGAGTAGAAAATATAAATGCATGGGACACCTTAAAAGTTCATAAGAGTGACTAGATACAATAGTTTCAAACAAGCAATAACAAGTTATGCATCAATCAACTAGTCTTGGGACAATGCACATAGAACTAAGAATGGCCACTATGCTCTCAAAGTAGTGCATTAAGATAGAAGGTGGAGACTCAATATAATGGTGGAAGAAAAGCCTTTTGTAAAAGGAAGTAGGGATTCAAGTCTCATAAAGAGCTTCCAAAAATTATGGTACTTGTAGTTTTCAGCTCTCATTGCCCCTATCATAAGCATATTGAAGGTGATTAAGGTTAAAGTGACACAACTAAGAGGATATGCTTGACAAGTTATAAACCGAAATCTCATGCCCCTCACTTACGAAGACCGATCCTCATGCTACTCAACTTCAGTCACGAGTAAGCTCTTGTCATTGTAAGTATATGTGTATCATTAAGAACCGCCAACGGGGTACCCCTCGCACATGATACGGGAGCTTTCCCATAATCAAAATGACAAGGCAAGCAGACAATGAGCATCTCAGCGATCTTTTTATTTGCTATTTGCATAGGTTTTTATTAAGGATGCTTCATAGAGTGCTCATTATGGTGATGCTGCAAGTTTCCACCATGATTAGGCATGGCTTAGGCTAGCGGCCCAGGCATTTCTCTAACACATATACAAACTCCATGATCTTACAAGTTCCACGTTTATTTCACACCGTCGAGATCCGTAAGCAAAAGAACATAATATCAACGGGGTACAAAGTACAAGTGCAATGTTGAAAGCGTTCCCCATGAAACATGGTTCTGCTAATTTCAACTTATAAAGCGCAAGCATATACGCAACAAAGAAGGACCCAATGGTTCAAGTTTATTAGAGGCAATAAAGTAAAGTGTGCCATCAAGTTCGTGAGAGCTTTAATCACTAGTTTTTTCATAACAAGTGGAAGGTAAACAAAAGCATGAATATACTTGGAATAGCATAAGCTAGTAGGTAGGTATGGTGGACTCTTTGGAAAAACTTGGTTTAGGGAGTTGGATGCATGAGTGGAACTCATACTTTGTTGTGGAGGCTAGCAAAAGACTGGGAGCGGCAAACTAAGCGAGCAATAATGGCCATAATCATGCAGAGCGACAAAACATCATTGATCAAAGCATAAAGTGATACTACAAGTTGAAAACTAAAGGATCATAAAGGCTATGGTGACTTGTGATAGTCATAACATGGTGTGAGCATGTGCCAAGTCAACCCAAATAAAGCATCGAAGGAGAATACCACTATACTATGCTTTAATATGCTAAAACAACGCATGATTCATCCAAGGCACATTAAGAAATCTCAATTGTTTATAACAAGTCATGCTACAGCAAATAATACTAAGCATAAAGCCAAAACAATATCAAGCATGGCATGACAAAGCATATGCCACAGTCAAAAACGAGCTCTTTTTACCACATAAGCATGAACTTTCCTACTCTTTTCCAAACCAAACCAAACTATTTGCAAACCAATGTATGAAAGAGGGGGTCCAACCAACTTATTCAGAAAACTAAGCAAACAAAAGCAACCTAAAACGAAAAAGAAGACGCTCCAAGAAAAACACAACTGTGCATGAAACAATAAAAATGAAGCGTTTGGAAGAAACCTGGGATTTTTATTGATGAAGAAGGGGATGCCTTGGGCATCCCCAAGCTTTGACGCTTGTACTTCTTGGATATTTCTTGGAGTGACACGCGTGGCAGCCCCAAGCTTGAGCTTTAGTCCACCCTTCATCTCATTACTCATTTCTTCCATACACCTGAAAATTTTCCTTCATACAAAACTTCACACAATCTCATTAGCAACATTAGTGCACTTAAGATAAATAAGTCTCAAGGTTCAGTTCTAACACCAAATAAACTTCCATTAGAACACTAGCTACTGTATCACTTCCCTCAAAAAGCTCAAATCCCCAAAGGAACTCAAGAAGGAACTAACAAGAAGCAAATGCAGAAAATGGCAGAAATCTGTCAAAACAGACCAGCAGGTAAAGACGAATTTTTTCGAAAACCTTCTGTTTCTCGAATCAAAAAGTGTTGAACTAACGAAAGTTAGATAACAACCTGGGTCAGAAGCAGAAAAACTTACAGCTCAATAGGACATACAGAGCTCTCTCAGTTATTTTTACGGTGAAGCACAGAAATGTGTTTCGGGACAGCAACTTTCCCAATCATTACTTCACTCTCATTAGAGGTTACTCTTGGCACAAAAAGCAAATAAAAAAGGATAAGGAGAGGTTATTACTGAAGTAATAACTTCCAAGACTCATCTAAAACTCTTGGGTTATCTCCCAACTGTTGGAGATATGCCCAAGAGGCAATAATAAAAGTGGTTATTATTATATCTTTGTGTTTATGATAAATGTTTACATCCCATGCTATAATTGTATTATAAGGAAACACTAATGCATGTGTGTTTTGTAAACATAAAAGAGTCCCTAGTAAGCCTCTTGTTGAACTAGCTTGTTGATTAATAGATGATCATGGTTTCCTGATCATGGACATTGGATGTCATTAATAACAAGGTTGTATCATTAGGAGAATGATGTGATGGACACACACCCATAGTAAGTGTAGCATAAGATCTAGTCATTAAGTTCGTATTGTTACAAGCTTTCAAATGCATAGTAACCTAATCCTTCGACCATGAGGTTATGTTAATCACCATCACCGGATGGGTGCTTTGATGACATCAAACACCGCTTCGTAACTGGGTGGTTATAAAGGTGTCATTGGGTATTCTGAAAGTATGTGTTGAAGCGCATGGACCAAGATTGGGATTTTCCCATCCATATGATGGATAGATATGTTCGTATGTTAATGGTTCCATCGATCACGAAGTCATCGTTGAGTATGTGGGAGCCGTTATGGATCTCCAGATCCCGCTAATGGTTATTGATCGGAGAGGTGTCTCCATCATGTCTGCATATTCACGAACCATAGGGTGACACACTTAAGGTTCGATGTTGTTTAGGTAGATATGGAATGTGCGTTGGAGATCGAATGTTGTTCGGAGTCTCGGATTGGATCTGAGACATCACGAGGAGATCCGGAATTGTCCGGAGAATAAGATTCATATAATGGAGATCATTTCTAGGTTCGGAAATGTCCCGAAGTGTTTATATGGGGTTCTAGAAGGTTTCGGAATGTTCCGGAAGGTTCTAGAAATTTCTATGGAGTTTACTTGAAAACCAAGAAAGAAAGAGGGGAAACTTGGGGGGAAGGAAACTCCCGCCAAGCCCCCCTTGTGCGCCGGCCCTAGGAGGTGGGCCTAGGGGTGGGAACCCTAGGCCGCACCCCTCCCTCTATATATAGAGGGGTGGAGGCGCCACCCCCCCCTTGCCTCGCCACTCTTGCCCTAGCCGCCTCTCTCCTCCTCCTTCGCTCTGCTCAGGCTTAGGCGAAGCCCTGCAGAATTCTCTACTCCACCACCACCACGCCGTCGTGCTGCTGGGATTCCGTGGAGAGATCTACTACCTCCACTGCTCGCTGGAACGGGGAGAGGAAGGTCTGCATCGACTCCGCACGTGTGACCGACTACGGAAGCGCTGCCAGAACGCGGCGCCGGAAGGATCGTCTACTCGATCTTGAGATCAGCAAGTGATCGTCTACATCAACCACGAGATCCAATCTCGCACAAGGCTTTCGGATCTACAAGGGTTAGTACAGATCTATCTTGTTGCACATGTCTAATAGATTAGATCTTGGCTTTTATCTAGATTAGATCTGGGTTTTGTTCGTTCTTGCGATAGAAATTTTTTGTTTTCCATGCTACGAACCCATCAGTGGTATCAGAGCCGTGTCTATGCGTAGATCTGTTGCACGAGTAGAACACAATGGTTTTGTGGGCGTTGGTGCTCGTGCCATCTTTTGCTTTGTGTACTTTGCATCTTGCGGTATGGTGGGATGAAGCGGCTCGGGCTAACCTTACATGTCATCGCACATGAGACTTGCTCCACGCTTGACGTGTAACTTGCTTTGCACAAGTGGCTTTGCGGGTGTCTGTCTCTCCCACCATAGTATAGATCCAATCTACACTTTGTACTTGATAGCACTTGTATCAACGTTGTGGTTCAGTTTCATAGGTAAGATCCGTTCTTATTCGAAAGCCCCAAACCACGTAAAACATGCAAAGAAAATTAGAGGCGTCTAACTTGTTTTTGCAGGGTTTTTTGTGATGTGATATGGCCATCTTGTGATTGTGATTATATTTGATGTATGCAATGATCCTTGTTGTAATATGACAACCGGCAGGAGCCTAATGGTTGTCTTTAATTCTGTTAAGACCTGCGAGTCTATTCATCTTGTAATAGCTTTATTACAAGTAGTTGTAATAGTTGCTAGTGATGATGGACAACCATGAAGCGGCACCACTGACCTTGATGCAATGCTAGTGATGATGGAGATCATGTCCGTGCTTTGGAGATGGAGATCAAAGGCACAAGAAGAAAGGGCCATATCATATCACACTAATTATGAATTGCCGGTGATGTTAATCCTTTATGCATCTTGTATTGATTAGATCGCGACGGTAGCATTATAAGATGATCCCTCTCACTAAATATCAAGTAATAAAGTGTTCATCCTTAGTTGGCACCGTTGCTAAGACTCATCGTTTCGAAGCATCTCGTGATGATCGGATGTGATAGATTCTACGTGTGCATACAACGGGTGCAAGCCAGATTTGCACATGCGGAAACTAAGGTTAATCTTGACGAGCCTAGCATGTACAGACATGGTCTCGGAACACGGAATACCGAAAGGTAGAGCATGAATCATATAAATGATATGATGAACATGAAGATTGTTCGCCGATGAAACTACATCTTCTCTCATGAAGATCGGACTTGGTGTAGTGGACTTGGTTGCTGTAATCACTAAGACAATGTGAGGGATGTTGTTTTGAGTGGGAGTTCACCTAGTTAATTTAAGAATTAAAATTGAACTCATTTTTTCATAAACTTAGTCTAAACTACTTGCAAATTTGTTGTAGATTATGGCGAACCTCTCCATCAATTTCAATGCATTCCTAGAGAAAGAAAAGCTTAAGAACAATGGAAGCAACTTCACGGACTAGCTCCGTGGACTGAAGATTGTCCTCAGGGCTGGTCAGTTAACCTATGTGCTCGAAGCACCGCTAGGTGAACCACCTGCAGAAGATGCCACCGATGACGTAAAGAATGTTTACGCCACTCGGAAAAATCATTACTCCACAGTTCAGTGTGCCATCCTGTACGGTTTAGAAATGGAGCTTCAGAAGCGCTTTGAGCACCACGACCCGTTCGAGATCATTAAGGAGCTCAAACTCATTTTTGAGACTCACGCGGCCGTGGAGAGCTATGAGGCCTCCGAAAAGTTCTTTAACTGTAAGATGGAAGAGGGTAGCTCCGTTAGCGAGCACGTGCTCACCATGTCTGGGCACGCAAACAAGCTCCAAGAGTTGGGGATAACGATTCCTAATGAGTTAGGGATTCACCGTGTCCTCCAATCACTGCCATCGAGTTATAAGAACTTTGTGATGAACTACAATATGCACTGCATGAACAAGACGTTGCCTGAACTATCGTCCATGCTGAAAACTGCTGAAGTGGTGATCAAAAAGGAGCACCAAGTGTTGATGGTCAATAAGACCACCAATTTCAAGAAACAGGGCAAGCCTAAGCACAAGGGCAACTTCAAGAAGGACGGCAAGAAAGCTGCCGCACCTGCTAAGAAGCCCAAGGCTGGTCCTAAGCCTGAAACTGAATGCTTCTACTGCAAGGGTGCCGGCCACTGGAAGCGTAACTACCCCAAGTACCTGGCGGATCTGAAGAACGGCAACATCAAGAAGAAAGGTATATTCGATATACATGTTATTGATGTGTATCTTACTAGTAATCGTAGTAGTGCCTGGGTATTTGATACTGGTTCGGTTGCTCATATTTATAACTCGAAACAGGAGCTGCGGAATAAGCGAAGACTGGCGAGAGACGAGGTGACGATGCGCGTTGGAAATGGCTCCAAGGTTGATGTGATCGTCGTCGGCATGCTCCCTCTGCATCTACCTTCGGGATTAATTTTAAATTTGAATAATTGTTATTTGGTGCCTGCGTTAAGCATGAACATTATATCTGGATCTTGTTTATTGCGAGACGGTTACTCTTTTAAGTCTGAGAATAAAGGTTGTTTGATTTATATGAGTAATATCTTTTATGGTAATGCACCTGAGATGAATGGTTTATTCTTACTGAATCTAGATAGTAGTGATACACATGTTCACAACATAGATGCTAAACGAACAAAATTGAATGATAATTCTACATACATGTGGCACTGTCGTCTTGGTCACATTGGAGTGAAGCGTATGAAGAAACTCCATTCTGATGGACTTCTTGAATCACTTGATTTTGAATCACTTGCAAGATGCGAAGCATGTCTAATGGGAAAAATGACTAAGACTCCATTCTTTGGAATAATGGAGCATGCTACAGACTTATTGGAAATAATACATACCGATGTGTGCAGTCCAATGAGTGTAGCATCGCGTGGTGGATATCGTTATGTTCTCACTTTCACGGATGACTTAAGTAGATATGGGTATGTCTACTTTATGAAACATAAGTCCGAAACTTTCGAGAAGTTTAAGGAATTTCAAAGTGAAGTGGAAAATCATCGTAACAAGAAGATTAAGTTTCTGTGTTCTGACCGCGGAGGTGAATATCTAAGTTATGAGTTTGGCATGCATTTAAAGAAATGTGGAATACTTTCGCAGTTGACACTGCCGGGAACACCACAGCGTAATGGTGTGTCCGAACGTCGTAATCAAACTCTCTTAGATATGGTTCGGTCTATGATGTCTCTTACAGATTTACCGCTATCGTTTTGGGGCTATGCATTAGAGACAGCCGCATTCACTTTAAATAGGGCACCATCTAAATCCGTTGAAACGACACCGTACGAATTGTGGTTTGGAAAGAAACCTAAGTTGTCATTCCTTAAAGTTTGGGGTCGCGAAGCGTATGTAAAGAAGTTACAACCTGATAAGCTTGAACCCAAAGCGGAGAAATGCGTCTTCATAGGATACCCTAAAGAAATAATTGGGTATACCTTCTATCATAGATCCGAAGGCAAAGTTTTTGTTGCCAAGAATGGATCCTTTCTTGAGAAGGAGTTTCTCTTGAAGGAAGTGACTGGAAGGAAAGTAGAACTCGACGAGGTTATTGAACCTTCTCTCGGAGTTGAGAGTAGCGCAACACCGGAAGATGTTTTTGTGTCGCCTGCACCAATTGGAGAGGAAGCTCATGATGGTGATCATGAAACTTCGAACGAAGTTGCTGCTGAACCTCGCAGGTCAACGAGGGTTCATACCACTCCTGATTGGTATGACCCTGCCTTGAACGTCATGTTGGTGGACAAAACTGATGACCCTACGACGTATGAAGAAGCTATGGTGAGCCCAGATTCCGACAAATGGCTAGAAGCCATGAAATCCGAAATGGGATCCATGTACAAAAACCAAGTATGGACTTTGGTGGACTTACCGGATGGCCGTAAGGCTGTCGAGAACAAATGGATTTTCAAGAGAAAAACAGATGCTGATGGTAATGTTACCGTCTATAAAGCTCGACTCGTCGCAAAAGGGTTCCGACAAATTCAAGGAGTTGACTACGATGAGACATTCTCACCAGTAGCGAAGCTGAAGTCTGTGAGGATTTTGTTAGCAATTGTTGCATATTTCGATTATGAGATTTGGCAGATGGATGTCAAAACGGCGTTCCTTAATGGAGACATTGAGGAAGAGTTGTATATGGTACAACCCAAGGGTTTTGTCGATCCTAAAGATGCTGACAAGGTATGCAAACTTCAGCGCTCCATTTATGGACTGAAGCAAGCATCTCGGAGTTGGAATCAACGTTTTGATAAAGTAATCAAAAACTTTGGATTTATACAAACTTATGGAGAAGCTTGTATTTACAAGAAAGTGAGTGGGAGCTCTATAGCATTCCTAGTACTATATGTAGATGACATATTGTTAATTGGGAATGACATAGAACTTCTTAATAGTGTCAAAGCCTATTTCAATAATAGTTCTTCAATGAAGGATCTTGGCGAAGCGGCATATATTCTAGGCATCAAGATTTATAGAGATAGATCAAGACGCCTAATAACGCTTTCACAAAGTACATACTTGGACAAAGTTCTAAAGAAGTTTAGAATGGAAGAGAGCAAGAAAGGGTTCATGCCCATGTTGTCAGGTAAGACCTTGAGTAAGACTCAAAGTCCAGCTATGGTAGAAGATAGAGAGAAGATGAATAATATTCCCTATGCCTCGGCCATAGGTTCTATCATGTATGCCATGCTGTGTACAAGACCGGATATAGAACATGATGTTAGTTTGACTAGCAGATATCTAAGTGATCCTGGAATGGAGCAATGGACAGCGGTCAAGAATATCCTAAAGTACCTGAATAGGACTAAGGATATGGTTCTTTCTTATGGAGGTGATGAACAGCTTGTTGTAAACAGTTACACTGATGCTAGTTGGAACACCGATCCAGATGACTCGAAGTCACAGTCTGGATACGTATTTATTTTGAATGGTGCTGCAGTGAGCTGGAGGAGTGCCAAGCAAAGCGTTGTGGCAAAATCTTCAACTGAATCGGAATACATAGCTGCTTCGGAGGCTGCACAAGAAGCCATTGGATGAAGGAGTTCATTACTGAACTTGGCGTGGTTCCTAGTGCGTTGGACCCGATGGCCATCTACTGTGACAACACAGGTGCCATAGCTAATGCACAGGAGCCAAGGTCACATAGCAAGCTGAAGCACATCAAGCTACGTTTCCATGCTATTCGCGAGTATGTCCGAGATGGTGACATAAAGATTTGCAAAGTACACACTGATCTGAATGTGGCAGATCCGTTGACTAAACCTCTCCCTAGAGCAAAGCATGACCAACACCAGAACGCCATGGGTGTTAGGTATATTACCATGTAATCTAGATTATTGACTCTAGTGCAAGTGGGAGACTATTGGAGATATGCCCAAGAGGCAATAATAAAAGTGGTTATTATTATATCTTTGTGTTTATGATAAATGTTTACATCCCATGCTACAATTGTATTATAAGGAAACACTAATACATCTGTGTTTCGTAAACGTAAAAGAGTCCCTAGTAAGCCTCTTGTTGAACTAGCTTGTTGATTAATAGATGATCATGGTTTCCTGATCATGGACATTGGATGTCATTAATAACAAGGTTGTATCATTAGGAGAATGATGTGATGGACACACACCCATAGTAAGTGTAGCATAAGATCTAGTCATTAAGTTCGTATTGCTACAAGCTTTCAAATGCATAGTAACCTAATCCTTCGACCATGAGGTTATGTTAATCACCATCACCGGATGGGTGCTTTGATGACATCAAACACCGCTTCGTAACTGGGTGGTTATAAAGGTGTCATTGGGTATTCTGAAAGTATGTGTTGAAGCGCATGGACCAAGATTGGGATTTGTCCATCCATATGACGGATAGATATGCTCTGGGCCCTCTCGGTGGAATGTCATCTAGTTAGCTTGCAAGCATGTGACTGGGTCACAAGGGATGACATAACATGGAACAAGTAAAGAGTACTTATCAGTAATGAGGTAGAACTAGGTATGGAGATACCGACGATCAAACCTCGGATAAGTAGAGTATCGCGTGACAAAGGGAATTGGTTTCGTATGTTAATGGTTCTATCGATCACGAAGTCATCGTTGAGTCTATGGGAGCTGTTATGGATCTCCAAATCCCGCTGATGGTTATTGATCGGAGAGGTGTCTCCATCATGTCTGCATATTCACGAATCGTAGGGTGACACACTTAAGGTTCGATGATGTTTAGGTAGATATGGAATGTGCGTTGGAGACCGAATGTTGTTCGGAGTCTCGGATTGGATCTGAGACATCACAAGGAGATCCGGAATTGTCCGGAGAATAAGATTCATATAATGGAGATCAATTTCTATGTTCGGAAATGTCCCGGAGTGTTTATATGGGGTTCTAGAAGGTTTCGGAATGTTCTGGAAGGTTCTAGAAATTTCTATGGAGTTTACTTGAAAACCAAGAAAGAAAGAGGGGAAACTTGGGGGGAAGGAAACTCCCCCCAAGCCCCCCTTGTGCGCCGGCCCTAGGAGGTGGGCCTAGGGGTGGGAACCCTAGGCCGCACCCCTCCCTCTATATATAGAGGGTGGAGGCGCCACCCCCCCTTGCCTCTCCACTCTTGCCCTAGCCGCCTCTCTCCTCCTCCTTCGCTCTGCTCAGGCTTAGGCGAAGCCCTGCAGAATTCTCTACTCCACCACCACCACCATGCCGTCGTGCTGCTGGGATTCCGTGGAGAGATCTACTACCTCTGCTGCTCGCTGGAACGGGGAGAGGAAGGTCTGCATCGACTCCGCACGTGTGACCGACTGCGGAAGCGCTGCCGGAACACGGCGCCGGAAGGATCGTCTACTCGATCTTGAGATCGGCAAGTGATCGTCTACATCAACCACGAGATCCGATCTCGCATAAGGCTTTCGGATCTACAAGGGTTAGTACAGATCTATCTTGTTGCACATGTCTAATAGATTAGATCTTGGCTTTTATCTAGATTAGATCTGGGTTTTGTTCGTTCTTGCGGTAGAAATTTTTTATTTTCCATGCTACGAACCCATCACCAACAAGTAATTTTCTTTAACGCCTTTAAGTTAGGAATAAGAAGCAAAGAAAGAATCAAGTGTTCTCAAATGAAGAAGCATTAAGATCAATACCAGAAATATTTTCAACAAGGCAAGGTATATCATCCAAGTAAGTTCTAGAGGATCCTCTCTCAATGCTTTTAGGTTCACTATTCTTATCAAAAGGGTTTGCAGGAATAATCCAATCAAGACTCTTTTCTATGGCACCCTGTATTGCTACTAGTTTAAAGGGTATTGGTGTCTTAGGTTCCTCCCCATTAGGTTTGGTTTTGTTCATGTTTTCTCATGTACCAACCACATCTACACATGAGCCTAGCATATTGAAACGTTCAAAAACTTTTCTAGCTTCTTTGGCAACATCATAGAACTCCTTAAACAAAGTTTCTAGAATAAAATCCCTCTTTTAGGGTCTTAAATTTCTTTAAGCTTAAGAAACATTACTTGCATTAAGGGGTTGAGGTTAACAAACCTTGCTTCTAACATGTGAATTAAAGAAGCTGCAGCAATCTCAAAATTTGGAGCAAGTTCTACAAGGGATCTATCCTCAGTATCTTCATGTTTGCTAACATGATTAAAGAATTCTTCAATATTATCTTTCCCAATTATAGAACCACTACCAATTGAAAGGTTTTTCAAGGTGAAAGTAGGGATCAACATGGTGAGCTAAGGAAGGGGTGACAACTAAAGGAGACTTAATTTTTTATTTTTTTTTGGGTTTTCAAATAAGAAAGCAAACAAGTAAAACTAATTTTTTTTGTATTTTTTTGAAGAACAAAACAAGCAAACAAAGCAAAAAGAAAACTAGGCAAAACAAAAACAACAAAGTAAAGAGATTGGTCATGAGGGACTCCCCTTGTGAAGATGTCCTTGACTCCCCGGCAACGGCGCCAGAAAATCGCTTGATGGCTCAATGCACGGCACCCAGAAAAGTGTTGATGGCTCGTGGTTGATGTAGAGCTCGTTGGGAACCCCAAGAGGAAGGTATGATGAGCACAGCAGCAAGTTTCCCTCAGTTATGAAACCAAGGTTTAATCGAACCAGTAGGAGCAAGGAAACACCCCAAAGGTGTTACTAGCTGAGCTTTGGTAGGGCGCACTACCAGTGCTAGTAGCAACGTGAAGACCTGCACAACACAATCACGGAACTTTGTCCCCAACTTGCGATGAGGTTGTCAATCTCACCGTGTTTTGCGGAAAACAAAGTATTAAACGTATCGAATGGAAAGAAGTAAAAGTTTGCATAAAGTAAACACAAAGCAGTAAAATATTGTAGATTGTATGTAAAGAAAAAGGACCAGGATTCATAGTTCACTAGAGGTGGCTCTTCTTAGATAGATAACATGCTGGGTGAACAAATTACAGCGGGGCAATTGACAAACACCGAGAAAGCAATACATGCATATACTAATCATCTTGACTCCTTTGAGACTTGATTGGGCATTACAACATAATACATAGACCGCCATCCAACTGCATCTATGACTAATAATCCACCTTCAGGTTATCATCCGAACCCCCTCCAGTATTAAGTTGCAAGCAACAGATTATTGCTTTACGAACTGCGTGTAAAGTAAACAATACGATTGTTCTATGAACAAAGGATTGTTGTTTTCTCCCTAGTAGCAACAGCACATCTAGTACCTTAGAGATTTCTGCCACTTCCCCAGATTACCAGAGGCATGAACCCACTATGGAGCATAAATACTAACTCTTGGAGTTGCTAGCATCTACTTGGCCAAGATAGCTACTAACAAAGGAAAGCATGCAAGATCTCAAATAACAAAGACATGATAGAATCAATAATCAATCTAAAATAGCATCTCAATATCCATCGGATCCCCGCAAACACAACATGTATGAATTACAAATAGATGATCTTGATCATGAATGGAGCTCACAAGATCTAAATATGAAAGCACAAAGGAGGAGAAACCAGCCATCTAGCTACTACATGGATCCGTAGTCCAAGGATGAACTACTCACGCATCACACCGGAGGCTTGCATGGTGATGAAGAAGGCCTCCAGGGTGAATTCCCCTCTCCGGCAGGGTGCCGGGAAGAGCTTCAGATCCCTCCCGCTCTAGGGATGGAGATGACGGCGGCTACAGACTCTTTCATGGATTTTTGATCGGGTACTTAGGGTTTTCGTCTCGAGGGCATCTTATAGGCGGAAGGAGAGGCCGAGGGGGTGCTGGGGTCGGCCAGACCACCCCCTGGTGCGGGCTAGGCCTGGCCGCGCGGCCAGGTGGTGTGGCCGGCCCCCGGCCCTTCTCCGTCTCGTATTCTGGCACTTGATCCCTTCCGGAAAAATAGGCACTTTGGCTTTTGTCCCGTCCAATTCCGAGAATATTCATTTTCTGACTTTCCTGGAACCAAAAACAGCAGAAAACAGACAGCTGGCATTGTGGCTCTTGTTAATAGGTTAGTCCAAGAAATCATAATAAAAGTACTCCAAAGTTGGAAAAAAACACAAGAAAGTGGATAAAACCAAGTATGGAACATCAAAAATTATAGATACATTTGCAATGTATCAGCACCTCGGAATGATCAACCTCGGCAGGAGTTACCCCGGCAGCAATTGCTCTCCGGAGCGAACACGCAACAGCTAATGTTGCCTCCCCCTCCGCCAAGGTATGACAACCATGAGAGAAGATATGCAGTGCATCAGGTGGAAAACCAAAATCAGCCGGATCAGAGGTACCCCGGAAACGAGGGGAGGAATGAGTATAGAGAGCATCATCAGAGTTACTGTGTGTTCACCATAGAGGAAACAGACAGAAAGAGCTTGCAGCACCGACATATGGAGGTCAATGCAGTTATGCCTGCCGTGACAAGGTATATGCCTTGGTCGGATCAGGAGATTACTTGGAGCATCAAGGATCATCCCAAGCTTATGCCGAGTCCTGGTTCGTATGCGCTAGTGCTGGACCCGACATTCATTAGGCCTAACATCAACGTGAGATTCTTGAAGGTACTAATTGACAATGGCAGTAGCATTAACATCATGTATGCGGATACAATGCGCAAATTGGGTATTTCGGAGAACATGCTCCAGGCTACAAGGACAACTTTCCATGGCATTGTGCCAGGCATTTCTTGCGACCCCATAGGCAAGGTCCGGGTTGACGTATTGTTCGGCACGCGAGATAACTGTCGAACTGAGAATTTGGAATTTGAAGTGGTGAACTTAGAAAGTGCGTATCACGCGTTACTCGGTAGACCAGCATTGAACAAGTTCATGGCAAGTTGCCACATCAGTTATCTGAAGATGAAGTTGCCTGGGCCAAATGGAGTGATTACCATAGCTGGTGATTTCCGACGTTCCATTGAGTGTGTGTCAGCCGGGTCTAACCTAGCCGAGTCACTCGTGATTGCGCAAGAGAAAAGAAAGATACAGGAGGTGGCGGCATTGGCTCAGTCCGCGCAAAAATATATGCCGGTGTTGAGTAACCCGCATGGTAGTGTCTCATCCCAAGCCACAAAGGATACTAAGAAGGTGCCTGTTGATGATATGTTCCCAGAGCGCACCGTAACAATTGGTGCGGGGTTAAATGATAAATAGGAAAGCGAGCTCGTCACCTTCCTCCATGAGAATCGGGATATTTTTGCTTGGTCCACACAGGACCTGCAAGGTGTTCCGAGGGAGTTGGCCGAGCACTCTTTGAATGTGAGACCCGGAGCAAGGCCGGTGAAGCAACCTCTCCGCCACTTCGCCGAAGATAGGAGAAAAGTCATTGGAGATTTGATAGCTCGGTTGTTGGCTGCAGGATTTATCATGGAAGTACTTTACCCGGATTGGCTGTCTAATCCGGTGCTGGTGGAGAAGAAGAAGGATGATCCGAACATGGCAGTGGTTTGGCGTATGTGTATCGATTACACGAACCTGAATAAGGCATGTCCAAAAGATCCATTCCCACTGCCAAGGATAGACCAAGTCATAGATTCCACTGTTGGGTGTGAGTTGTTGTCATTCATTGATGCATATTTTGGTTTCCACCAAATACCCCTGAATCCGGATGATCAAATAAAGACTGCATTTATCACCCCGTATGGGGCTTATTGCTATCGCACCATGCCATTTGGTTTATGTAATGCAGGGGCAACGTACCAAAGATGTATGCAAAAATGTTTGCATGACCAAATTGGTCAAAATGTGCAGGTGTATGTGGATGATGTAGTGATAAAGACCAAGGAAAGCAAAATGCTCCTTGACGATATCAGGCAGACATTCGCGAACCTAAGGAGGTTCCGGATGAAGCTTAACCCGGAAAAATGTACCTTCGGTGTCCTGGCTGGAAAATTACTCGGATTCCTCGTCTCCAGCCGAGGTATTGAAGTCAATCCAACTAAAATCCAGGCCATAGAGCGAATGGAACTGCCGAAGTGTCTTAACGATGTCCAGAAGTTCACTGGTTGCCTGGCGTCGTTAAGTCGGTTTGTATGTCGGTTGGGAGAAAAGGCACTGCCTCTCTATCAACTCATGAAAAAGTCGGACAAGTTCATTTGGACGCCGCAGGCCAATGAAGCCTTTATTCAATTAAAGAAGATGTTAGCCACTGCACTAGTGTTAGCCTCCCCACTATCAAAGGAGCCTATGTTGCTCTATATAGCCGCAACCAACCGAGTTGTAAGTGCAGTAATTGTGGTAGAGCGCGACGAAGAGGGTAAGTCAGTGCAAATGCCAGTGTATTATCTGAGCGAGGTATTATCAGCCCCAAAACAAAATTATCCGCACTATCAGAAGGTGGCATATGGCGTGTATATGGCAGCTAAGAAGCTGAAACATTATTTTGAGGAGCACCCCATAAAAGTAATATGTGAAGCCCCAATATCCGAGACAATGAGTAACAAGGATGCAAGTGGCAGGATTGCGAAATGGGAAATTGAGCTAGCCCCCTATGCGCCACAATATGATAGAAGAGAAGCAATCAAGTCTCAGGCTGTGGCCGACTTTTTTGTGGACTGGGCCGACGTGCAATATGAACCACCGCTGCCAGATCCGAACTACTGGAGAATGCACTTTGACGGGTCAAAAACGAAAACCGGGTTAGGCGCCGGAGTTGTGCTTACCTCGCCAAAGAATGACCAGTTGAAGTATGTGCTACAGATCCATTTCGCAGCATCAAACAATGTCGCCGAATACGAGGCACTTGTGCATGGGCTCAAAGTGGCAAAAGAAATTGGGATACGTCAGATCCAATACTTTGGTGACTCGGATTTGGTAGTTCAGCAAGTGTCGGGACTGTAGGACGCTCTTGATCCAAACATGGCATTATACAGATTCCACGTGCAAAAGATATCTGGTTATTTTGAGGGATGCGAATTTCTCCATGTACCCCGGGTGGAAAATGAGGTTGTCGACGTATTGTCAAATCTCGGATCAACCCGACAAGCAATTCCACCGAGGGTAGCATTAGAACACCTCAGAAAACCATCTATCAGACCGTCCCCAAAAACCGACTCAATTTACGTCCCGGAGGATTCAGAGTCCAGAGCTGTGCCCATGGACATTGACATGGGAGGTGGTACGCGAAACCCAGGGACTGCTTCGCAAGACCCGGGGACTGCTCAACATGATCCGGTTGAGGTTATGTCAGTGGATCAGATGGAAATTGATGAGGATGTGTTCCTAGTGCGAGTTGTACCAGCTTGGGCGTTGCCTATATTTCAATTCCTGAAAGATGGAACCTTACCCGTTGAGGAGGTGTTGTCCAGGCAAACTCAGAGGAGAGCAAAGGCATACACGATCATCAATTCCGAGCTATACAAAAGGAGTGTGACCAATGTCCTCCAGCGATGTGTTGATCCAGAAGAAGGGCTTGACATCCTCCGAGATATACATCAAGGGGAGTGTGGGCATCATGCCTCGTCCTGAGCCTTGGTGGCAAAAGCTTTCCGGCATGGATTCTACTGGCCAAGTGCCTTAGAACAAGCTGAGGACTTGGTAAGAAAATGCAATGGTTGTCAGAGGTATGCTACCAAGACACATATGCCAATGTCGGAGCTCAAGACCATACCAATTACATGGCCATTTGCCGTATGGTGCTTGGATATGGTTGGCCCGTTTAAACCAGCAAGGGGAAACATGACCCACATCTTGGTCATGGTTGACAAATTTACGAAATGGATTGAAGTGAATCCAATAAGAAAATGTGATGGAGCTACGGCCGTGACATTTCTCAAAGACATCATTTTGAGATACGGTTATCCTCACAGTATCATAACAGATAATGGCACAAATTTTGTTGAAGGAGCGTTTGCATGATTCTGCCGGGATAAGAAGATCCGGCTGGACGTTGCCTCGGTAGCCCACCCCGCATCGAACGGACAGGTGGAAAGATCCAACGGATTAGTATTATCCAGGATAAAACCCCTGCTCATTGAGACACTACAAAGATCAGCGGGGTGCTGGATAGAAGAACTACCAGCAGTACTGTGGAGTTTAAGAACAACTCCGAATCGATCAACGGGCTATACGCCATTCTTTCTGGTATATGGGGCAGAAGCTGTATTACCAGCCGACATAGAGCATGACTCGCCTAGGGTCACCCAATACACAGAAGCCGAACTGCAAGAAGCCTGGCAAAATGATGTTGATCTCCTGGAAGAAGCGAGAGAATTGGCATTGTCCAGATCCGCCATATATCAGCAAAATCTCCTACGCTATCATAGCTGGAAAGTAAGCCCCCGAGTTTTTTGGGAAGGCGATCTGGTACTCCGGTTGGTACAACGTACTGCTGGCATGCACAAGTTATCCCCCCCCATGGGAAGGGCCATTCATTGTGAGCAAAGCATTGCACAATGATTCTTATTATCTTATCGATGCAAAACCACAGGACAAGAACAAGGTGGATAGGTCCGGCGAAGAATCCAAGCGTCCATGGAATGTAGCTCTACTTCGTCCTTTCTATACTTAGCAGAGAAGTGTATGTATCCAAGTCTCTCATATGTCGGTATGTATGTTGGCAATGAGCTTATCAATGAAGTGTTGGCACCTCGAGCAGTAACTCGGGGACTGCCTTAATAATATTTGCTATCTTCTGTGTTTATTATTTATACGTCAGCTGGGATAAGTTTTTCCACTTAAGCCGGATTAGTAATGTGTGAGCACCAAGAACCCAACTCTTCGACTTGTTGTTGTCCAACAAGATTTGGCTTCATGGCAAGCAAGAGAACAAGTTTGGAATTGCGTAGCACACGAAAAATGACTAAGGAAAAGAACTTAATCAAGCCGACGTTTTTTTTCCGGGCTAACCTTATGTTTACTTTCGATTTACTATGCTGAATTATTTTGAGCTAATCCTAAAGTTTCCAAGTATTGTTAAGACAATTTTTGAAACTCAGACTCGTAAGTCATAAAACCGAATCAAGGTAGACATGAGTCGAGCCAAAAGATTGGATGAAAAAGAAAATGAAACTCGGGGACTACGCCCAAGTTAATCCGACATAAAAACTTAGTAGCAAAATATTACATGTGTGCTTGATACAATTCCACCCGGCATACCGGGGATCTGATGAAATTTAAAGTGTTTATCAAGGAGCAACAGGAGGAGGTAATTCGGCGCCAGCAGGGGCAGCCTCGGCCTCAGCTTCAGAATCATCTGCGTCTTCTTCGATGTCTGAGGATTCGTCCTCTTTGTCTTCATCCAACCCATCTTCAACATTTTCAGCATTTTCGTCATCGGCAGCATCTAGGAAGCTCGATCCCTCATTCCATTAATGAACGGGGCGTATTGGATGAAACTGTGAGCGCAAGCCTTGCGCCGGGTTACCCAATCTGGGTCAGTGGACCACTTTGATCCAGTGCGCATGCGCGCAAGGAGATTGAGGTCAATCTTCTCGTACCACGTAAGCACGTAGTGGAGAACGATCTCAGCTCTGGCCCGCCTAGCAGATTCTCTCCAGAGATCGAGTTGGGTCTCGCAGTCCATAAGCCTAGCAAAAAGAACAGACATATTCTCCGGAGTATCTTCTTCAGGCCAAAAGGCGTTGAAGATCCGGAATACTATGTCCAAGATATCCTTGCCGTAGTTCCTCACGGTCTTGACTCGGGAGGACAAGCTGACTATCAAATATTCGAGATCAAGAAGAATGGAGCCAGGACCAGATGGAGTACCCCTCTCCTTGCGAAACTTGGCAACAGCCTTGGATGCAATGACATCACTTTCTGGGAACTTGCCTGAAAACATAACACAGGTGGAATATGTAAAGGAAGCAGACCCGAAAAGATCAATGTAGGTCGAAGGAAAAGAACTTACTAGAAATATGGCTGTGAACCCGGGACAGCTCCTTGGTGCAGTTGCCGCGCCTTTCCCGGAGTTAAACAAGTTCAGCATTCACCGACTCAAGCTTGATGTCGGCCTCCTTGAGTAATTCCTGGTCCTTGGCAATCTGGAGATTGAGGCGCTCGCGCTCTTCAGTATAGTCCTGGCCAGCTTTCTGGAGTTTGGTTTGGTGTTGTGCTTTCAATTTCTTCATATCTGCCTTAAGCTTGGCAATCTCGTCATCTTTAGCTCGGAGGAGGGCAAGCTCATCGTCTTTCTTTTTGAGCTCGGCCTGATGCTTCCCTGCTTGTTCGAGAAAATGCAGCATCATATCAGGCATGGACACACTATCTTCAAGGGATGCTGAAATAGTTTGTTGACCCGGCAAAGCCGAGGTATGAATGTTTGCCGAGCCATGGAGATAAGGAATAGAGAGCATAGCAAAGTTGAGAAAAAATGACTTACCCTTTATCTGGTCAAGTTTCTTCCTCATGATGGTATTCTCAGCTTCCACCCCAGCTGCAAAAACTGAATGATGGGTTAGTTCGGCAGAAAAAGATGAAGGAAAACGGGAAAATGTCAAGGAGAAAACTTACCCCTTTTCTCGTGTTCAGCGAGAAGTGCATTATGCTTTGCACGCAGCATCTTGTGAGTGTCCAGGAGACGCTAAAACTCAGCGCTCCGGTGGTTGGTGGTCACCTGAAAAGAGTACAAAAATATAGCTTAGTCTTGTGCATATTCGAAGTGTACAAAATCCGGGCCAAGTGGAACTCAACCCGGCTCTAGGTGTGTGCATATTCGAAGTGTACAAAATCCTGGCCAAGTGTAACTTAACCCGGCTCTAGGTGTGTGCATATTTGAAGTGTACAAAATCCGAGCCAAGTGGAACTTAACCCGGCTCTAGGTGTGTGCATATTCGAAGTGTACAAAATCCGGGCCAAGTGGAACTTAACCCGGCTCTAGGTGTGTGCATATTCGAAGTGTACAAAATCCGAGCCAAGTGGAACTTAACCCGGCTCTAGGTGTGTGCATATTCAAAGTGTACAAAATCCGGGCCAAAACTTAACCCGGCTCTAGGTGTGTGCATATTCGAAGTGTACAAAATCCGGGCCAAGTGGAACTTAACCCGGCTCTAGGTGTGTGCATATTCGAAGTGTACAAAATCCGGGCCAAGTGGAACTTAACCCGGCTCTAGGTGTGTGCATATTTGAAGTGTACAAGATCCGGGCCAAGTGGAACTTAACCCGGCTCTAGGTGTGTGCATATTCGAAGTTGTCAAGGAGCTACGTTAGTTTTCTAAGGAGCATCCGGCCGAGTAACAAGTTACTCCCCCGGAGGCTCGGGGACTAATGGTTATATCACTAATATCTACAACATGTTAAAGAAAAGATGAAGTAACGTACCTCCATCATCCGACCCGCAAGGTTAATTGCTTTGGCGGCAGTATTCATCTGCGTAGCAAATTCGGCGGGCCCGAACTTCTCTAGGAGATCGTCGTTATGGACGAACTCTGCCTTGTTCCAGTTATTTACAAAATCGATCAAGGTCGGAGGGTATCATTCGCTGCTGAGCATGTGGGGCGCTACCAAACCCTTGGCATGCGCCTCCCTCCTCTCAACCTAGGCAAGGGTCGGGCTGGTGTGCAAAACGAGTTGCACGTTAGCTGGCTCGGCAGGGGCGACCTTCGGCGTTGGAGTCCTTTTTGGGAGCATGGACGCGAGCGTGCGCTGTCCAGCCTTGATGGACGCTGCCCTGGTGGCGTCAGAAGCCTTTTTTCCCTTAGGCTGCTACTGAGAAGTGGAAGTTGTTGCAGCAGATTTACCCTTGGGAGCTGCCTTGGCACTTTCTCGCCGAGACTGGGAAGACTCGGACGAGGCAGAGGGGCTTGGAGCTGCTGCTGTTGCTTTTGTTGTTGCTGCTGGTGCTGAAACTGAGGATGGTGCTGGTACTGTTTTCTTTTTCTGTGGAGGGGCAGAAGGAACCTCGGTGGTAACTGGTTGCGGCGGAGCCGAAGTAGTGGTTGTCGCTGCCTCGGCAGAGCCAGTCTCCCCCGCTCCAAGGTTGCCCTCCTCTGGACGAGGTGGGCTGGAACCCGGAGCAGCCGCTGAACCCTCCGGAATTGGGCTCAACGGGCGTGAATTTTCACCACGAGGGGGAGAAGGGTTGTGTCGGAGCGGCGAAGCAATGCTAGATCCACTCTGGGGGACCTCCACCGCGGCCCTGCCGAATCAAATAATGTGTGATGAGAAACTATAACAAAAGAAGAACAAATGAATGACAAAGGGAGAAGAGGCTTACTCATCCGAGGTCAGGGGCTCCTTGAGCTTCCGAGCCCTCCGTGTTGTGGCCTTGGTTGCAGGCTTGGTGGCAGTTTTGTCCCCGGACTTCTTTCGCCTTTTGGCTGGCTGAGAAGGTCCGGAGGAAGAAGTTGATGTGGCTCCCCTCTTCTTCTTCGGCGCGACCGGAACAGGATCACCTATGGCAAGGGGAGGATCTTCATGGATCTGCCCACCGGGGTTAGCTGATGCCGGAAAAGCATAAGAAAGGGGGACACAGTCAAATGCTTCCATCACCTATACATCCGAATCATCTTCATCATCGGGCCAATCTCTAATAGAAGAGAATTTACCGGTGGGTCGCTTGGTCGCATCGGCCATAGGAAGGAACATCTCTTGGTCCAGTTCCTCCTCGTCTGAGGTATCCCGGTCAGGCGCCCATTTGAGGGAAGGCTCGGTGCCATCCTCGATGGTTTGCTGAAGAAACATCTAAGGGAAAGAAAAGGCAACAGGATTAAAACCGACAACAATACCGACATATGATTTAACTCGGAAAAGGTTTGAAGCACGAGACTTACCGAAGGAGGAAGCCTATCTCGGCAAAAGTGTTCAATCCCCCACGTCCACTCAGAAGAGAAGTTTTTGTGGGTGGTGAACAGGGCCTTGACCCGGCGGTAGATCTCGGTATTGCTCCTCAAAAGAGGAGTTCCGGTTGGGGTCACGGTCCCAGCTCATGTGACAAACTTTATGTGTACGTTTCTGGCGGGGAGAGATCCAGTTGCGGACGAACGTAATCATCGCGTCCTCATTGCACAACCCCAAGTCCTTCAGCTCTTGGAACCTCTTGTTGACCTGGTTCGCCAGGACAGTGGGTTTCTTGGGGACCTTGTCCCATATATCCGGGTTAGGAGGACCCGGATCGTAAGGGCGCAGCCGAATCAGATCCTCAGTTGTGTTGTTTCGGACATAGAAGAAAGTCCGGGCCCATCCCTTGCAAGAGTCAAGCCCCGTGACCCGGGGGAAGATGGACTGCTTCCTGGGAGAGATGGACGTAGCACCGAACTGCGTGAGTTGCTTGTCATCCGAATCAAGCTGGATGTTCGGAATCACGTTCCGGCAGAGGCCAAAAAACCGGATCCAGAGCTCCTTCGTGGGCCATAATCCTGCGTAACCTTCGATGGTGGAGGCAAAGGCGGAGAGAGACATGATGGCATTCGCCGGAAGGTGGTGAAGCTGGAGCTCATATGTATCGAGCCAGTCGTGGAAGAAATCACTAACTAGCAAACCAAACCCCCGCTGGAAGTGGGATAGAAACACCACGTACTCACCCGGATTGGGTGGGGGGCAAGCTCGGCGGCAGCGAGGCGTGCAGTGACGCCCTCCGGGATGCGCCTGGTGCGATAGAGCTAATCCAGGTCATCTTGGCAGACCCAAGATCCAGCCCACGCGCCACGGTCGGCGGTCGCTGCGTCTTCTTCCATCTCCTGCTCGGTGATGGTGAGCTCTTCTTCTGTCATCTCGAGGTCACTGCCCTCACTGGCGCTAGTGGCGGTGGGTGGCAGCGGCCTGGACTGGCAGCGACCCGTGGCGGAAGAGATGCGCGGAGGCGGTGGTGACGCTGGTGCGCATGGAGGAAGTGCGGCGGCGGTGCTGCTACTCAGACGCGGTGGCGGCAGCGCTGTCGCGGGAGAAGATGACGAAGAAGTAGAGGCAGAGAGGTGCGGAAGTGGGGAAAGAGCCCAGGGGACGCGCCCCTCCTCTATTTAACCACTCCCATAAGGGGGTAGTGGGATCATGTTGTGCGGGTGTGCTACACCGTGTGGCCGTGTACAATCCGGATCGACCAATCAGCATCGAGCCACACGAAGGGCCACAGGGCATAGCGGATCCCATGACGCGACGTTATGATGCAGCTAACGAGGAGGCAGGCACGATGTGACGTGTGCTATAGTGATAACTGACAATTACTATGGCAGTTACTGGCACAGGCCCTTAAAATGAGGCAAACGTGATGATTAGCCTCCACGTGGGGAAGCGTACGAGAGAAGGAAGAATGACCCGGATGGGTATGTGGTAACCCGGCCCAGCAAGTGAAAACTTGGAATGTGCCAAGGGAAAGTAAACCCATAGAGTCCGAGATAGGAGGAAACTCGGAAAGAGAACACAAAGCACAGTGAAATTGAACCTGTTGTGGCCTCAGCGGCTAAGGCAGCTAAGACCGCACTAGCTTCGGGGACTAATGTTGGGGGGGTTACCCTCGGGTAGGGTCACGCCGGGGTATAAAGGCCGAGTTAGCCGAGGTACGGCAAGGTCAAAGTGGATGCTGGCCGAGTCACCTCAAGGCAGGTCGAGTCTCAAGGTAACCCAGACCAGGGGATGTCCACCTAACTGGGTCTCAGCCGACTTATATCGTAAGTCGGTAGGATGAATCTAACTTGTATGCAGGAACAGGTGTGGCCGGATCAACTAGGTACGATCTGGGTTATATCAAGCTTGTAAGAGAAGGAAGGTATCTCGCTGGTCAAAGGTGACCACTATGCGCAGAGCATGAGCGAAGCGTACAGAGGCAGGACCACCAAGGCGTGGCCGACAAAGATGACGGTACCTATGTCGGATGACGCGGGCATCGCAGAGGCTCACGTAGCCTCTGCATGGGTGACGCCGGGGAAAAGTGACCCGGTCGGCTTACTATTTTGTGCCTCCACGTATGCCATAATTAGAGACCTAGCCACCCCTATATAAGGAGGGCTAGGGCCTCTGTAGAAAGGGTTGGTCTTGAGAGGTTATGTTCTTCTAGCAAGTGACTGAGGGCTAGCTAGTGGTGAGAGTAAGAGAGTTCTTTCTTCCTCCTCTCTCCAATACAGCTCAAGGATCACTTGTAATCGGTGAAAGTGAATCAAATACGAAGCTTTTGTGTGTGGAACCACCACACTATCCCTCCCTGGATTCCCCTAGTGCATTTAGTCCCCACCTTTAGCATATCCATGGCATCTGCCGTGACACCACCATGACACTCTAGCTGTGGTTCATGGGAAGAGAATACATACAATGACACTGGTGGATCCATGTGTGGTTCATGGGAAGAACACACATGAAACGACACCGGTGGATCCATGTGTGGTCTGTGGGAAGAACACACATGCAATGACACTGGTGGATCCATGTGTGGTTCATGGGAAGAACACATATGCAATGACACATGTGATATGTGATCTGTGAGAAGAACACACATGCAATGACTCTAGCTATGGTTAATGAAAAGAGCTGACATGCAATGACACCAGTGGATCCATGTGTGATTCATGGGAAGAACACACATGCAATGACACAATGTGTGGTTCATGATATGGTCTGTGAGAAGAACACACATGCAATGACACTAGTGGATCCATGTGTGGTCTGTGATAAGAACACACATGCAATGACACTGGGTGTGGTTCATGATATGGTTTGTGAGAAGAACACACATGCAATGACACTGGTGGATCCATGTGTGGTCTTTGGGAAGAACACACATGCAATGACACCGGTGTGGTCTGTGAGAAGAACACACATCCAATGACTCTAGTTGTGGTTCATGAAAAGAGCAGACATGCAATGACACTGGTGGATCCATGTGTGGTTCATGGGAAGAACACACATGCGATGATACTGGGTGGATCCAAGTGTGGTTCATGAGAAGAGCAGACATGCAATGACACCGGTGGATCCATGTGTGGTTCATGGGAAGAACACACATGCAATGACACTGGGTGTGGTTCATGATATAGTTTGTGAGAAGAACACACATGCAATGACACTGGTGGATCCATGTGTGGTCTGTGAGAAGAACACACATGCAATGACACTGGGTGTGGTTCATGATATGGTTTGTGAGAAGAACACACATGCAATGACACTGGTGGATCCATGTGTGGTCTTTGGGAAGAACACACATGCAATGACACTGGTGATATGTGGTCTATGAGAAGAACACACATCCAATGACTCTAGCTGTGGTTTGTGAAAAGAGCACGCATGCAATGACACTGGTGGATCCATGTGTGGTTCATGGGAAGAACACACATGCGATGACACTGGGTGGATCCAAGTGTGGTTCATGAGAAGAGCAGACATGCAATAACACTGGTGGATCCATGTGTGGTTCATGGGAAGAACACACATGCAATGACTCTGGTGATATGTGGTTTGTGAAAAGAACAGACATGCAATGACTCTAGCTATGGTTAATGAGAAGAGCAGACATGCAATGACACCGGTGGATCCATGTGTGGTTTGTGAGAATAACACACATGCAATGACACTGGGTGTGGTTCATGATATGGTTTATAAGAAGAACACACATCCAATGACTCTAGCTGTGGTTTGTGAAAAGAGCACGCATGTGATGACTCTAGCTGTGGTTCATGGGAAGAGCAGACATACAATGACACTGGTGGATCCATGTGTGGTTCATGAGAAGAACACACATGCAATGACACAGGTGATATGTGGTCTGTGATAAGAACACACATGCAATGACTCTAGCTATGGTTAATGAAAAGAGCTGACATGCAATGACACTGGTGGATCTATGTGTGGTTCATGGGAAGAACACACATGCAATGATACTGGTGGATCCATGTGTGGTCTGTGGGAAGAAGACACATGCAATGACACCGGTGGATCCATGTGTGGTTCATGGGAAGAACACACATGCAATGACAGTGGGTGTGGTTCATGATATGGTTTATGAGAAGAACACACATGCAATAACACTGGTGGATCCATGTGTGGTCTGTGAGAAGAACACACATGCAATGCACTGGGTGTGGTTCATGATATGGTTTGTGAGAAGAACACACATGCAATGACACTGGTGGATCCATGTGTGGTCTTTGGGGAGAACACACATGCAATGACACTGGTGATATGTGGTATGTGAGAAGAACACACATCCAATGACTCTAGCTGTGGTTTGTGAAAAGAGCACGCATGCGATGACTCTAGCTGTGGTTCATGGGAAGAGCAGACATACAATGACACTGGTGGATCCATGTGTGGTTCATGGGAAGAACACACATGCAACGACACCGGTGGATCCATGTGTGGTCTGTGGGACGAACACACATGCAATAACACTGGTGGATCCATGTGTGGTTCATGGGAAGAACATACATGCAATGACACAGGTGATATGTGGTCTGTAAGAAGAACACACGTGCAATGACTCTAGCTGTGGTTAATGAAAAGAGCAGACATGCAATGACACCGGTGGATCCATGTGTGGTTCATGGGAAGAACACACATGCGATGACACTAGGTGGATCCATGTGTGGTCTGTGGGAAGAGCAGACATGCAATAACACTGGTGATATGTGGTTTGTGAGAAGAACACACATCCAATGACTCTAGTGGATCCTTACGTGGTTTATGAGCGGTTTATGAGAAGAACACACATCCAATGAACTCTTGTGGATCTATCTTGGCATAATTTGATGTATGCCACGATGTATTTCATTGTGCAAGACACTCACTTTCCATTTTTATACTACTCAGTATCGCCCTTGGTTTTATGTGGTACTACTCAGTTTTGCCCCCCACCTCTCTATCTTTCGTAGAAGCACAAATTTGTGCTCACCCTGTCTGCTACTCCCTGATTGGTTATCACAGTTGTCACACGGATCGTGCGCACCAACCGTTGATTCTGTGCGATCCAACGATGATCGTTGCACATGTCGTGCCCTTCACAGTACAGCGCGAGACAGCACGGACGTCTCCCTCAGCGAGACTTCTACAAGAAGGAACACGATGCCGTCCATGGAAAAAGTCGTCGAGCGGTCATGTCATGTTTAATCAAGTCTGAAAAGCCTACTACTGCTACTACTACGTCACAACGCATGCGTCATCGAGTGCACGGTCGTCGATGGACAGCTGCAATTTATTGCCACTTGATTTTAATAAGACATATCCCATTTTTTATGCAGCGGCTCTCAATCGCCAATTTTAGGACCGTGTCAAACTTCGTACATAGAAATTGTGTGTGCACCCTTTGCATGTGGCTCAATACAGAACTGCCATGCATGGCCCGGGAAAAAACGTGACGTACCGTGCGCGTGTCACGGTGCATGGTGCAGTCGACTGAGCGGCGCGTTGCACGGTGGTGCAACGAAACGTGCCTTGCTCCTATCCACCTTAGCTATAGAGCCCCTCTCCACACACCCACTCCCACTCTCGCTCACTGTCCCCACGCAACCCTCTCCACTGTCCCACTAGCATCCGCAAACTCCTGAGAATACCCCGTCTGCACCGGCGATGGCCGAGGAGGATAAGGTGGCCATCGTTGCCTCCGTGGCCGCCGGCGAGGAGGCCCCGTCTCCTTGCCGGTCCCCCTCAGCGCGTTGAAAGCAGTCGATGTCCCTGTCCAGACCCCAGTGGAGGCATCGATGGCAGCCGCCATTCCCGTTCAGGCCCCCGTCCCAGCTCCCGACGGAGACGCCGAAGAGGAGCCCCCCGCCGGCGAGGAGGCCCCCGCCGGTCACAAGCAGATCACACACTTCTTGGGCACCTACGATCCAGATAAGTACATCGCTCCGCTGAACCCCTACGACACTGGCATCGACGACCTATGGTCGGAGGTAACTTGGGTTTGCTCCCCTCCCCTGGTTCTTCTACCGTTTGTTAGAAATAATGGGCTAATCTATTTAAAATTTAGCTCATATTGTCATGTTTAATATTCTGGAATTAATCATGGAAATTGTGCCTAATTATCCAACACCATTCCCATCGTTGGATGCTAGATCTTGGTTTATTAGGATCCGTTTGTTTGCATTTCGATTGCTCGATCTTCTTACACCATCTACTCCCCCATTTTCCCTTTCTTCCAATAGGTTTCTGGCAGCGACGTCTGCAGCGATGACGAGTCTATTCACACCAAGGCTCGTCAGGTACTGAGAAGGCTGCGGGCCGGCAAGTACGACGGCTACCTCAGGGACCCCTACAGTTGCCCCTTTCGCAAGGGGGGCGTCTACTGCCTGACAAGTCGCGCCGCCGGCGACACCGTCTTGAACACCTTACTGAAGCATGTAGAGGCCGCGGGCTCTGGCATCCACAAAAGCGGCAAGCCCGAGCCCGCGAACATCAACGCTTACATCGCTGAACCATGCTCTCTTCATTCACCTCCGAAACCTCCAGCGGGTGGCCATCAAAGAGGGCCGCATGCCTCCAATCAGGCCCAAGGCCCCCAAGTCCAAGAAAATGGGCAGCAAGAAGTGGCGAAAGCACCAGAGGGAGATGGCGGAGGCGCGGGCGCTTGCAGGATGTGCCTGCAGCTGTGGCGGCTGCCCCTGCTGCCCAACAGCTCCTTTCTAGCTATATCCTATTTCTGGCTGAATGCATCGAACCTCGTTAAGCAACCTACTTTCGATCGCTATATCCTATTTAGCTGCGCACAACTATATCTACATTTTTTTTGTTTTCTGAATGAATGTATTCTGCCTGGTGTGATTTGCTGCTCTAGATTTGCTACCTGTTCGGAGGCAAAAAGAGGTCCAAAAGGGAACAAAATATTGAAGTGAGAATCTTCTCTAGATTTTCTACCAATTTGGGAAAAATGAAACATATATGTTTAGTGAGAGAGGAAAAGGGCACTGTTTCAAACTGCCAGTTAAGAAGCTACCATCTTGACAAGCTACAAGACACATACATAAACATAACACAACGAGGGTTTTATTTTACTAGTATCACTTGATGCGCTAGACATCTTGGCAAGCTAACTGAGTTCCACAAAACAGAAACATAACACTGACAAGTAAAATTTAATTCACTCCTCATCAGACCACTTGACGCGCTTGCCATCGTTCCTAGGCGACGAACTGCAACCATTCCAGGTACTCCACATCTCATGAACTGCTTTGTCCCAATTGGCATCTGACTTGGCTTTCCTATCTGTAGCGTCCTGCGGCACAATTAGCTGTGCATCATAGGCCTGATTGTTGCCGCTAGAAGATGTTGCCTCTCTGTTTGCCGCTTCAGCTACAGCCTCTCTGTCAGCTGCTTCTTCAGTTGCAAGCTCTCTTTTAGCTGCTTCTGCAGCCTCTTTGTCAGTTTCTTCAGATGCAGCCAATTTCTTTGCATATTCAACTTCAAACTCACTATTCCGCATTTTCTACAAAGGGATCTCCTAAGCTCGTCTTCCCTCTTGCAGATAGGGCAAAACACGAGGTAACATAGAAAAAAATGGATCTTCTTGTACAATTGGTAGGTCACGTAAGCATCTATGGCTGCATACTTCAGGTTTATATCAGACAATGGCCACTCGTCCCAAAAATCATGCCTATCCGTAGGGAAATCTTCCTTCATTGTGACGTACGACTCATCGAGGATTCTAGTTGCGAGTGATGCCATTCCATCCTTCTTCCTGCCCCCTAGGATCTTGACAAGGCGCTGAATATCGATCCAGTTGTGCGCGGGAATTATAATTTCCTCTTGATACAATTTCGAAAAATCAGTTGTTGTGTCGACAGTGCAGAAAACAATTCCCTTTTTTCAAGGAACTGGCGCAGCGCCGGACATTTCCTGTCAGTCCTGAAAGTATGTAGTTTGTCATCACCAAAATTTGTAACTACAAATATTTTGTCAATTCAAGATCATCATCTCAATATAATTTTGAAAATTTTAGTAAATGCAAGATCAAGACTCTCAACATTATATTGTCATAATTTATTCGGTTTTGCTATTTCTTAGTCGACTGAATGAGTTGCACATTTCTTTTAACTACGGTTGCACTTTTCTTAGGTGATTGAGACTAAAGAAAATCTCAGTCGATTGAGACATAGGCAAACCCTAATTTATTTGGTCCTAAGTAAAATCCAGTAGGTTCAAGATGAGTAAGTGGATAAAGAACAAGAGGATAAAACCCTAAAAGCGGTTAGCTACAGAGAGCAGATCTACAAACCGGGAGAGGTGGTAGATGAGGACGTGTTTCCGCATGGCAAGTTGAACGACGGCGACTTCATTCACTTCATATGGGCGCTCCGGGGTGTACTCGAGGTCCAATCCCACAAACTTGTCCTCGTCTATCTCTAGCCAACCCTGGTACATCCTCAGGACACGCACCACTGTCTCCTCCTCGTTGGTGTAGACAACGTCTATCTTCTTGTTGTCATGGGTAGTGAAGCTTGTCTCTAGAGTGCGTAGATCTTCCATGGCGGCAAGGAGAAGACGGGAAGAAGATAGTAGATGACAGGAAGAAGAAGAGTGGTTTCTGCGAGGCAGGGGAACAGTGGAACCGTCAATGCGCTTTTATGGTAGGGGTTAACGATTGGGACGGAAGTCCAAGGAGAGACGCGTGGCGGTGGCCCGTTCCAGCTTCTGAGTAAACAAAAAATAATTATAACACGGATACATGGGCCCTGTTTTGTCACGTCAATACACTGGGTACGGGGCGTTGTCATATCCACTGTGCCAACGCTGCAAGCCTACGTGACAGCCACCCCGCCTAAGCGTGACATAACGGCGAACTGACAGGGGGGCCCCAACTTGACGCCCGTTAGCCTGATTTTTTGTATTGAAACGTAAAGTTGAATTCATGCCGAAAAAGACCCTCTGAGTATTTGGCACACCAAATGTAGTCATCCCGGCTGATTTCAGGGAACTTGGGTACCGTGTTGCCTGTACACCCCAACTTTCGGGCCGCAAAGTGATAATCTCCGAAATCGGGGTGTTCTGTGAAACAACCACCAAATTAAAGTTTGGCATTGGTACCAACCCATTTTTCAAAAATACTAGACCACCTTAGATGGACAATTTCCCAACCGATGTATCTGGAACCTTTCTGTCCATCCCTTATGAAAAAGACAAATTCATGCTGAATCGGTAGGAGGGTGCCCAAATTTGAACTACAAGTACATGATATAATGCTTGTGAATTTTTTTAAATCGATTATAGGTTCACAACATGCTATTTCATCAGAGATCCACTTCAAGTTTAGCGAGGCTCAGCCCCGGGCTAAGAAGCTTCATGCCCGCCGTTTTGAATATAGTTTGAAACGGGCATAAGAAATTCAAAAATAATCCAAACAATGTGAAACCTTCGTGTGGTATCATATTATGTGTCATAGTTGCAAGGAAAAATATTGAACTTGAAAAATTACAAACATCATAAAAATCCTTCACAAAATGACCTATCATGTTCGAGGTTTCATGGCATTTAGGTCAAACCACCAATGTTATGGCTAGAATCAGGGCGTAGTTTGTGATAATGTGCCCATATTATGCACACATGTGCATCTTGGGATGGCTTACGATGTTGCAGGAGGAAGTTTTCCTTTTCGACGCACGAAATAGCCAATTTCCATTTTTGAGGTGCTGAAATCGGGGTGTTCTGTGAAGCAACCACCAAATTAAAGTTTGGCATTGGTACCAACCCATTTTTCAAAAATACTAGACCACCTTAGATAGAAAATTTCCCAATCGATGTATCTGGAACCTTTCCGTCCATCCCTCATGAAAAAGACAAATTCCTGCCGAATCGGTAGGAGGGTGCCCAGATTTGAACTACAAGTACATGATATAATGCTTGTGAATTTTTTTAAAAATCATTTATAGGTTCACAACATGCTATTTCATCAGAGATCCACTTTAAGTTTAATGATCCAAACAATATGAAACCTTCGCGTGGTGTCATATAAAGTTTTCATACATCACATAAAGTTTTCATACATTACATAGATTTACATAGGGTTTAGGGTTTAGGGTATGAATCCTTCGTCGCGTATGTTGATCCCTTGCCTATGATCGCTTCTTAGGCCGTAACCATGGAGCATCTTGTTTGCTTAACGGGATGCTTGGGTCAGTTTTCACAGTGAAGGGCAGAACTTATCATAATCTGCTGACATGTCTGTCTTGTCCTCGACTCCCACGATGTTTCTTTTTCTTGAAAGAACTATGTGACGCCTGGGCTCATCGTCTGATGTATTCGTTTCCTTATTTTTTCTTTTTTGGTCTAGAGGACATGTCCTTCACATAATAAACCTGAGCCACATCATTGGCTAGGACGAATGGTTCGTCTATGTAACCAAGATTCTTGAGATCCACTGTTGTCATTCCGTACAGCTGGTCTACCTTTACCCCTTCTCCATTCATGTTGACCCAACTGCATTGAAACAAAGGGACCTTAAAAGTAGGTACATAGTCAAGTTCCCATATCTCCTCTATGTAACCATAGTATGTGTCATTTTTCCCATTCTCCAATGTTGCATCAAAGCGGACACCACTATTTTGGTTGGTGCTCTTTTTATCTTGGGCAATCATGTAAAATGTATTACCATTTATCTCGTACCCTTGGAAAGTCAATATAGTCGCAGATGGTGTCGCGGCCAACAAGTAGAGATGATCTCCAATAGTGGTGTCATTCATGAGATGTAATTGCAACCAAGTGCCGAAAGTCTCCATGTGATTTTCTTTAATCCAGTAGTCATCCTTCCCAGGGAACTTGGAGCGTACAATATTCATGTGTTCCTCGATATACGGAGCCACGAAGGTAGAACTTTGTAGAACTGTGTAGTGTGCTTGATTCAAAGAATGTCCGTCCCGAAATATCATTGCTTTCTTTCCTAGCATGCCTTTTCCACTCAGTCTCCCCTCATTCCGTGATTTAGGAACACCAATCGGCTTAAGGTCAGGAAGAAAGCCTACACAGAACCCAATGACCTCCTCGGTTCCATAGCCCTTGGAGATGCTTCCTTCTGGCCTAACACGGTTACGAACATATTTCTTTAAGACTCCCATGAACCACTCGAAGGGGAACATATTATGCAGAAATACAAGACCGAGAATAGAAATCTTTTCGACTAGGTGAACTAAGAGATGCGTCATAATATTGAAGAAGGACGGGGGGAACACCAACTCAAAACTGACAAGACATTGGACCACATCCTTATGTAGCCTTTCTAGACTTTCCCGATCGATTACCTTTTGAGATATTGCATTGAGGAATGCACATAGCTTCACAATGGGTACTCGAACATTTTCCGGTAGAAGCCCCCTCAATGCAAACGGAAGAAACTGCGTCATAATCACGTGGCAATCATGAGACTTTAGGTTCTGGAATTTTTTTCTGCCATATTTATTATTCCCTTTATATTTGACGAGAAGCCAGCCGGGACCTTGATACTGCTCAGGCATTCAAAAAGATTTCCTTCTCTGCTTTGGTAAGAGCGTAGTTGCTTAAGTATTGACGGCCTTTATCAGTATGCTTGTTGTATGGGTCTTTGATATGTTGCTGGTCCTCCCATGCTTCTGGTGTATCTTTTGTCTTCCCATACACACCCAGGAAGCCTAGCAGGTTCACGCAAAGATTCTTCGTCACGTGCATCACGTCGATTGAAGAACGGACCTCTAGATCTTTCCAATACTCAAGATCCCAAAATATAGATTTCTTCTTCCACGTGGTCGTGTGTCCGGTAATGGGGTCTTTCGGAACAGATTGACCACCAGGACCCTTTCCAAAGATTACTTCTAGGTCCTTCACCATACCAAATACATCGGCACCTTTAGGGAGCTTAGGCTTCTTCCGGTAATCTGCCTCACCGTTGAAATGCTTGCCTTTCTTTCTTACTTGATGATTGGTCGGAAGAAATTTACGACACCCCAGGTACACAACCTTCTTACATTTATCCAAATATGTACCTTTAGTCTTATCTAAAAAGTGCGTGCATGCATTGTTACCCTTGTTTGACTATCCTGAAATGTTACTAAGAGCAGTCCAATCATTGATGGTTACGAACAACAATGCTCGTAGGTCAAATGGCTCCTGTTTGTACTCATCCCACACCTTTACACCTGGTTCTACCCACAACTGCAAAAGTTCATCGACTAATGGCCTTAGGTACACATCAATATCGTTGCCAGGTTGCTTCGGTCCTTGGATGAGCATTGGCATCATAATGAACTTCCGATTCATGCACAACCAAGGAGGAAGGTTCTAGATACATAGAGTCACTGGACAGGTGCTGTGACTGCAGCTCTGCTCCCCAAAAGGATTCATGCCATCTGTACTTAGACCAAACCATAAGTTCCTCGTGTCACCTGAAAAGTTCGAGTACTTTCTCTCGATGTTTCTCCACTGCGACCCATCGGCGGGGTGTCTCAGTTTCCCGTCTTTCTTACGCTCTTTTTTGTGTCATCGCAACAACCTGGCATGCTCTTTGTTTCTGAAGAGACGTTTCAACCGTGGTATTATAGGAGCATACCGCATAACCTTAGCAGGAACCCTCTTCCTGGGGGGCTCGTCATCGCCCTCAACATCACCAAGGTCATCTTGTCTAATCTTGTACCGACATGCAGTGCATACCGGGCATTTATCCATATTCTCGTACTTCTCACCGTGGTAAAGGATGCAGTCATTAATGCATGCATGTATCTTCTCCACATCTAATCCTAGAGGGCAGATAGTCTTCTTTGCTTCGTACATTGTCTCGGGCAGCTCGTTATCCTTTGGAAGCTTCGGCTTCATTATTTTCAGTAACTTCTCAAATCCCTTGTCAGATAAACCAGTCTCTGCCTTCCATTTCAGCAGTTCAAGTTTGGTACTGAGCTTTGTGTTGCCATCTTCGCAATTTGGGTACAACAACTTTTTGTGATCCTTTTGCATGGCCTCCAACTTAAGCTTCTCCCTTTCTGTATCGCATTGTTGCTTTGTATCAGAAATGACCCAACCAAGACCATCAGCGGGCTCATCTGATGCCTGTTGTTCTTCTTCATTGCCGCCTCCCTCTTCTTCATTATCTTCCATTATAGTATCATAGTATTATTCAAGGGACATAGGATAGCTGTCATCATCCTCCTTGTTCATTTTATTCCAGCCTAACCCCTCTTTATCCATGCATGGCCCAACAATAATATCTGGGCATGAAACCTCTCCGAAGCAGATGGCTTTGAAGGATTCTCGGGGCAGAGTGCTCTGCCATGTTCCGACAGTCGATGCAGGGACAAGGCATAAAATTATCCACTTTGTTTGCCTTAGCCACATCGATAAATTTATGCAGGCCTGCAATAAAATCGGAATCGCGTCGGTCGCCGTACATCCATCGCATCCACGCATCGATCTGCGTCATAATAATTAACCATTACAATAACATCGTGAATAATGAAATGACCACCCTACATGGACACATGCAATATTTTTGTATCAGTTACAGATAAAGAAGATAAGGTTGCTAATCTCAGCCGAGGATATCATGTTGTGCGAACTTAAGTGTGGCTCGGACATTTCGTCGAACACCTTGTATGCAGTGTGAAGAAAAAAAACCTACATCCACCTCCCACACAAAATTCCAAGAAAAATTAGTGGATGGGTTGGGCTTATTTATACCCAGGGAGGGTTTTTAGTCTCGGTTCTTGGCATGAACCGGGACCAATGCTCCACAGAGCGCCAAGTGTGCGTCACGGGGGAGGGTTTTTGGTCCCGGTTCGTGGCATGAATCGGGACCAATGCTCCGCAAAGCGCCACGTGTGCGTCGTGGGGGAGGGTTTTTGGTCCCGGTTCGTGGCATGAACCGGGACCAATGCCCCTTGGATATTCCGCCCGTCGCTTCTTTGTCCTCGTGTACAAATAGGAGGCGCCACAGCGCGTCGCTTCGTCGTCCATTCCCTCCCTCTCCACTCTCCACCGCACCATCGCTTCGTCGTCCATCCCCTCCCTCTCCAATATCCACCGCACCATCATGGAGGTGCCCGCGCTGAACTTCTATGAGGCGGTGTTGTTCGTGCACTTCGACATCGTCGCGCCGCCGGTCGCGACGGTGCCCCACGAATGGCGCATCAGCTATGCGGGGGTGCTGGTGGCTCCGTGGCCTGGTCGAGCCAAGATGGAGAGCAATATCGCGGCGTGCCGCCGCCAGATGCCCGCGTGAAAGAGGGCGATGCCCCGGTACACGGCATACTGGCCGGCGCTGTTCAAGAAGGAGCAGAAGACCAAGATTGGCAACCGCATCGTTTACGGGCGCGTGGTGCACCGGGATCTCCGCAACCGAGAAGGGCGGGAGAGGTTCTGGTCCGTCCTTGGATGGACCAAGTACACCGTCATCACCGCCGCTCGTCGCGAAGAGGTGCTCTGTCTCGCGAATAATGCGGAAATCGTGGAGGTTCCGTCCGACGACAACGAGGAAGCCGGTGACTCGAAGGACAGCGGCAACGAAAGTGAAATTATTGACTAGTGGTTGAATTAATGTAGGATGTGAAATCGCACCTTTGTTTAGGAAGAATTTGTGGTTAAATTAATAAAATGCCCCGAATTTAAATCAATTTCTGCCTCGATTTAGATCTCTGTCCCGGATCAATTTCTGTCACAGCGAGGGTTGGGAACGTGACCGTCGAGGGTTCAGGGTTTTTTGTCCCGGTTCGTGCCATAAACCGGGACCAATGCTCCGCAGAGCGCCACGTGTGCGTCGCGGGGGCATTGGTCCCGGTTCATGCCACAAACCGGGACCGTAGCTTAGAGATGAACCGGGACCAATGCCCAGGCGGCATGAACCGGAACCGGTGCCTGCCATTGGTCTCGATTGCGGAACCGAACCGGGACCAATGGCATTTGGATGCTGGACCAAAGACCCTTTTTCTACTAGTGGAACCACCGCCCCGGATAGTCCGAAGAGCTCCACCAACCCACCACCAACCAGCATGCGCCTCCACGGAAAAGGCGCCACCTTCGTCATCTCCATGTGGGTATCGACACGAGGCCTCGAGGCTCGAGGAGGAGGACAGAGTTACCGGGGGTAGTACCATCGCAGCCGCACGGGAGGGAACTACCTCCACTGCCATGGCAGTAGCAGACCGGACACGGCAACAGGGGCACACCAGGTCTCGGGCCTGGTCGAGCCCGGGCTCGCAAAGCTCACGTGGCCATGTTGCAGCAAGGATAGCCGCGAGCGCCACTACCATCCCGAAGCCTCCATCTCGCCACCTCTTCCTCAAGGAGGCACAACCGTCGTACTCGGAGCAGAAGCCCGCCCAGACCCAGATCTAGGCCGAGCAAGCGCCGCCGGCCTCCGTAAGCTGTTGTACCTGCCGCCAAGGAGCTGCCCCACCGCGCCTCCACCCACCCCGCCTGCGGAAATCGCGCCGCCAAACAGGACCTCCGCCGCTGAGCCGCTCTGCCGACATCCAGCGCCGCCGCCCCCTTCCAAGCGCCGAGTAGAAACAGGCCCGCCGCCGCCCCCTTCCAAGCGCCGGGTAGAAACAGGCCCGCCGCCGCCAGCCCCGCGCGGGCAACACCCGGCGGTCCACGCCGGCGGTGGCGGGAGGGGAGAGGGGGAGGAGGGGCGTTGGGGTGTGGGGTTGGGAGGCGCCGGCCCGTCGCCCGTGCGGGGACGCGTTTTTTTTTCTCAAAATAGCAAGCTTTTCGATACAGAAAAAATCGTAAGGGACAACTCGATCCGTACGCCATAGAGTTCGATCAGTTCAACACTTATAGCTAGGTAGGTTAGGTATATACTAGTAGAATACAGGCTGACATAGACTATCAGTCGTCTATCATGATGTAGCTGGTACTATTATACTCTGCTCAGCGGTCTCAATCAGGCATATCAGCAGCTATTGGCAAAGAAGCAATATTGTTGGGGACAACTTCAATTAGAACATTGTACTGGTAGAACTTAGTTAAGTATGTCTGGCCGGTAATCTACACGAAGTTGCGGCGCGCACGTTGATCCGATTAGCTAAGTAGAACTTAGTTAAGTATGTCTAGGGAATGTTATGTTGTGTGCACGCTTTACAATTAGCTGCAGGTCCAGACTGCTTTTCCATATTCCATCTCAGCGAATTAGTCATATGGTGACTCATGGTCCAGTTAAGCACTGGCCTTCACGCGCCTATAAATTGGGGGCTCGACGCCGGCTTCAGAGCGCACTCACTCACACTCGGCGCCTTAAGCTAACCAGCAGCAGCACCATGAAGATCAGATAGCGACAGGGAGAGAGATCAGAGCGAGATGGCGACCGCAGCTGCTGCCTCGTTGAGCTTCCCAGTGATCAGCTTGGAGAAGCTGGAGACGGAGGAGAGGGACGCGGCCATGGAGGTCATCCGCGACGCCTGCGAAAACTGGGGATTCTTCGAGGTGCCTCTGTCACACACATATATAATTTTTAGGAGTATTAGAATGATTGACGATCGTAGTGTTTGATGATTCTTGATATGAGTTTTTTAGGAAACAGCATGGATAAGATTCTCCACATGATTAACCGGTATCTCTGCGTGCAGCTTCTGAACCATGGCATCTCGCACGAGCTGATGGACGAGGTGGAGCGGGTGAGCAAGGCGCACTACAAGGACCACAGGGAGGAGAGCTTCAGGGAGTTCGCGGCGAGGACGCTGGAGGCCAGCGAGAAGGGGGACGACGTGAAGGACGTGGACTGGGAGAGCACCTTCTTCGTCCGCCACCTCCCTTCCTCCAACCTCGCCGACCTACCCGACCTCGACGACCACTACAGGTACGCGTGATTAGTATAGTGAACTGTTGCTTCTCCTATTGGCTTCTCTGAAGAAAAAGGCCCGACCTGATAGCATCAGCTTTGACGGGAATTAATTAGCTGAAAAGGCACTGAGTTGATTACGTACTACTATAGTAGGAGTAGTTTTCTAATAGGGAGATTCGGCTCTATAATTCAACTCCAATTGAAGCTTTGGGCAGTGTCTTTCTTGCTTTTCCTACTAATCCAAAATAGCCAGGCTGACGAGGCGGTCTATTTGTTAGGCCTGCCTAGCATTATGTACTCCCCTGAACGAAGCCACACTCACACCTGACACAGTCAGCAATTTCAATCACAAAAGTTTAAACTGCCTAATTACTAAGAGAAAAGAAGTGCGCACTCCAGAATCCTAATTAAGCAGCAGTAACCAACACGACTGGAATCGCCTTTTTAGTTAGTGACACTTGTCGGAATGAGCAAATACTCCTAACAAAGCTGCCTTCTTTCCTCGTGTCGTCGATGCTGCAGGCAAGTGATGAGGGAATTCGCGTCGGAGATAGAGAAGCTGGCGGAACGCGTCCTGGACCTTCTGTGTGAGAACCTGGGCCTAGAGAAGGGCTACCTCAAACGAGTCTTCGCCGGCTGCAAGGGCTCGCCGACGTTCGGCACCAAGGTGAGCAGCTACCCGCCGTGCCCGCGCCCAGACCTCGTCGACGGACTCCGCGCACACACCGATGCCGGTGGCGTGATCCTGTTGTTCCAGGACGACCAGGTGAGCGGCCTGCAGCTCCTCAAGGACGGGGCCTGGGTGGACGTGCCGCCCATGCGCCACGCCGTCGTCGTCAACATCGGCGACCAGCTGGAGGTGATCACCAACGGGCGGTACAAGAGCGTGCTGCACCGCGTGATGACGCGCACCGATGGGAACCGCATGTCCATCGCGTCCTTCTACAACCCCGGAGCGGACGCCGTCATCTTCCCGGCGCCGGCGCTCGTCGCCGATGGCGCCGCGGAGGAGAAGGAGAGCGGGGAGGGCGGCGCGGCCGTGTACCCGAGGTTCGTGTTCGAGGACTACATGAACCTGTACGTGCGCCACAAGTTCGAGGCCAAGGAGCCACGCTTCGAGGCCATGAAGTCGGACGCCGCGCCCATCGCCACCGCCTGATCAGTGAACAGTGATAGTCCTGCCAGGATCGATATCGAGATAAGAGTATTTTTCAGATATGCTATTATTACGTGGTGTGTACTGTGTCTCCCATAAATCCTACACTGCAAAGGCGTCTTTGCTGTGTGTCACGTACACGGCAAAGTGGCTGCCTTTTCAAAATAAACTGAAAAAAAAATCTTTTTCAAACTTTTTTAAATATTTTTTACTTGTTAATCTCATATGGAATACCTTTAATCCTAAATCCTAAGTATGCTTAATATTAGGTCAAATTGTACTCGTGATCAAACTTTCCCTACGGTCACCCATCCTAACACTACTCTAACCCTAGCACGCTTAACTTCTTCGTTCTTTCCAAATAAGCTTCCAAGAAAGAAATCATACCTTGTCGATAATACTTTCATATCAATCATCTTAACTATTGGACCATGATATCACACATCTCAGTTTTAGATTCCAAACAATTATTTAAGTAGACAACAATGAATAAGTAATAATAATCTTGAATCCAAATAAAAAATAAAATGATTTTAATTTTTTACCTTTTTCTATTTAATATGGAATAATTCATATAATTAAATCTGTAAATCAGAATTTGACAAATAAAATATCTAAATCGATCAAAAAAATGAGAGGAATCCAAATATGACATCCATATCATATTGTGAACCTACAAATGATTTTTGTAAAAAAATCATGAGCATCATATCATTTACCTGCAATTCATATCTGACCCACTTCCTATCGATTCGGCAAAAATTTGTCATTTTCACCAAGGATGGACCGAAAGGTTTTAAAATCCCCGGTTGAGACATTTTTCATATAAGATGGTATAGTATTTTTGAAAAATGGGGTGGTAGTATTTTTGAATTGAACATTTGGTGTTGCTTCACAAAACACCCCGATTTTTGTGCTTCAAAAATAGAAAATGGTTTTTCCGTGCGACGAAAAGGAAAACTTACTCCTGCAATATTGTTCGCCATCCCATGATGCACATGTATACACAATATGGGCACATTATCACAAACTATGTCGTGATTCTGCCCATAACATTGATCATTTGAACCAAAAGCCAAGAAACCTCGAATGAGATAGGTCATTTTGTGAAGGTTTTTTGAGACATAATCAATATACCAAGTTTGATATTTTTCCTTCCAACTACAAAATATGACACCACGTGAAGGTCTCGTATTTTTTTTATATTTTTTGATTTAGTTATGGTTATTTGAAACTATTATCAAACCCTAATTGAACAACGGGCATGACGATTCTTAGCTCGGGGCTGAGCCTTGCTAAACTTGCTTTGGATCTTTGAAGAAATATCATATTATGAACCTAAAAATATTTTTGTAAAAAATCATGAGCATCATATCCTGTACCTGCAGTTCATATCTGACCCACTTCCTACCGATTTAGCAAAAAAATATCTTTTTCACCAGGGATGGACGGAGAGGTTTTAAAATCCCCGGTTGGGACATTGTTCATGTAAGATGGTCTAGTATTTTTTAAAAATGGGGTGGTAGAATTTTTGAATGGAACATTTGGTGTTGCTTCACAAAACGCCCCGATTTTTGTGCTCCGAAAATAGAAAATGGCTTTTCCGTGCGACGAAAAGGAAAACTTCCTCCTGCAATATTGTCCGCCATCCCATGATGCACATGCATGCACAATATGGACACGTTATCACAAACTATGTCATGATTCTGCCCATAACATTGATCATTTGAACCAAAAGCCAAGAAACCTCGAATGAGATAGATCATTTTGTAAAGGTTTTTTGAGACATAATCAATATACCAAGTTTGATATTTTTCCTTCTAAGTATATCACAAAATATGACACCACGCGAAGGTCTCGCATTTTTTTGATTTTTTTTATTTAATTATGGTCATTTGAAACTATCGTCAAACCCTAATCGAATAACGGGCATGACGATTCTTAGCTCCGGGCTGAACATCGCTAAACTTGCATTGGATCTATGAAGCAACATCATATTGTGAACCTACAAATGATTTTTGTAAAAAATCATGAGCATCATATCATTTACCTGAAGTTCATATCTAACCCACTTCCTACCGATTCGGCAAAAATTTGTCTTTTTCACCAAGAATGGACCGAAAGGTTTTAAAATCCCCGGTTGAGACATTTTTCATGTAAGATGGTATAGTATTTTTGAAAAATGGGGTGATAGCATTTTTGAATTGAACATCTGGTGTTGCTTCACAAAACACCCCGATTTTTGCGCTTCAAAAATAAAAAATGGCTTTTCCGTGCGACGAAAAGAAAAAGTTAGTCCTGTAATATTGTTCGTCATCCCATGATGCACATGCATGCAATATATGGGCACATTATCACAAACTATGTCGTGATTCTGCCCATAACATTGATCATTTGAACCAAAAGCCAAGAAACCTCGAATGAGATAGGTCATTTTATGAAGGTTTTTTTGATACATAATCAATATACCAAGTTTGATATTTTTCTTCCAACTATATCAAAAAATATGACACCACGCGAAGGTCTCGCATTTTTTTGATTCTTTTTTATTTAGTTATGGTCATTTGAAACTATCGTCAAACCCTAATTGAACAACGGGCATGACGATTCTTAGCTCGTGGCTGAGCCTCGCTAAACTTGCATTGGATCTCAGAAAAAAAATCATATTATGAACCTAAAAATGATTTTTGTAAAAAATCATGAGCATCATATCATGTACCTGCAGTTCATATCTGACCCACTTCCTACCGATTCAGCAAACAATTGTCTTTTCCACCAGGGGTGGACGGAGAGGTTTTAAAATCCCCGGTTGGGACATTGTTCATGTAAGATGGTATAGTATTTTTGAAAAATGGGGTGGTAGAATTTTTGAATGGAACATTTGGTGTTGCTTCACAAAACGCCCCGATTTTTGTGCTCCGAAAATAGAAAATGGCTTTTCCGTGCGACGAAAAGGAAAACTTCCTCCTGCAATAGTGTCCGCCATCCCATGATGCACATGCATGCACAATATGGACATGTTATCACAAACTATGTCATGATTCTGCCCATAATATTGATCATTTGAACCAAAAGCCAAGAAACCTCGAATGAGATGGGTCATTTTGTGAAGGTTTTTTGAGAAATAATCAATATACCAAGTTTGATATTTTTTCTTCTAACTATATCACAAAATATGACACCACGCGAAGGTCTCGCATTTTTTTGATTTTTTTGATTTAGTTATGATCATTTGAAACTATCGTCAAACCCTAATCGAACAACGGGCATGATGATTCTTAGCTCCGGGCTGAACATCGCTAAACTTGCATTGGATCTATGAAGAAACATAATATTGTGAACCTACAAATGATTTTTGTAAAAAATCATGAGCATCATATCATTTACCTGCAGTTCATATCTGACCCACTTCCTACCGATTCGGCAAAAATTTGTCTTTTTCACCAAGGATGGACCGAAAGGTTTTAAAATCCCCGGTTGAGACATTTTTCATATAAGATGGTATAGTATTTTTGAAAAATGGGGTGGTAGCATTTTTAAATTGAACATTTGGTGTTGCTTCACAAAACACCCCGATTTTTGTGCTTCAAAAATAGAAAATGGCTTTTTCGTGCGACGAAAAGGAAAACTTACTCCTGCAATATTGTTCGCCATCCCATGATGCACATGTATGCACAATATGGGCATATTATCACAAACTATGTCGTGATTCTGCCCATAACATTGATCATTTGAACCAAAAGCCAAGAAACCTCGAATCAGATAAGTCATTTTGTGAAGTTTTTTTGAGACATAATCAATATACCAAGTTTGATATTTTTCCTTCCAACTATATCACAAAATATGACACCACGCGAAGGTCTCGCATTTTTTTGATATTTTTTAATTTAGTTATGGTCATTTGAAACTATCATCAAACCCTAATTGAACAACGGGCACGACGGTTCTTAGCTCGGGGCTGAGCCTCTCTAAACTTGCATTGAATCTCTAAAGAAACATCATATTATGAACCTAAAATTTATTTTTGTAAAAAATCATGAGCATCATATCATGTACCTGCAGTTCATATCTGACCCACTTCCTACCGATTCAGCAAAAAATTGTCTTTTTCACCAGGGCTGGACGGAGAGGTTTTAAAATCCCCGGTTGGGACATTGTTCATGTAAGATGGTCTAGTATTTTTGAAAAATGGGGTGGTAGAATTTTTGAATGGAACATTTGGTCTTGCTTTATAAAACGCCCCGATTTTTGTGCTCCGAAAATAGAAAATGGCTTTTCCGTGCGACGAAAAGGAAAACTTCCTCCTGCAATATTGTCTGTCATCCCATGATGCACATGCATGCATAATATGGACACGTTATCACAACTATGTCATCATTCTGCCCATAACATTGATCATTTGAACCAAAAGCCAAGAAACCTCGAATGAGATAGGTTATTTTGTAAAGGTTTTTTGAGACATAATCAATATACCAAGTTTGATATTTTTCCTTCTAAATATATCACAAAATATGACACCACGCGATGGTCTCGCATTTTTTTGATTTTTTTTGATTTAGTTATGATCATTTGAAACTATCGTCAAACCCTAATCGAACAACGGGCATGACGATTCTTACCTCCGGGCTGAACATAACTAAACTTGCATTGGATCTATGAAGCAACATCATATTGTGAACCTACAAATGATTTTTGTAAAAAATCATGAGCATCATATCATTTACCTGCAGTTCATATCTGACCCACTTCCTACCGATTTGGCAAAAAATTATCTTTTTCACCAAGTATGGACCGAAAGGTTTTAAAATCCCCGGTTGAGACATTTTTCATGTACCATGGTATAGTATTTTTGAAAAGTGGGGTGGTAGCATTTTTGAATTGAACATTTGGTGTTGCTTCACAAAACACCCTGATTTTTGCGCTTCAAAAATAGAAAATGGCTTTTCCGTGGGACTAAAAGAAAAACTTACTCCTGCAATAGTGTTCGCCATCCCATGGTGCACATGCATACACAATATGGGCACATTATCACAAACTATGTCGTGATTCTGCCCATAACATTGATTATTTGAACCAAAAGCCAAGAAACCTCGAATGAGATAGGTCATTTTGTGAAGGTTTTTTGAGACATAATCAATATAGCAAGTTTGATATTTTTCCTTCCAACTATATCACAAAATATGACACCACGTGAAGGTCTCGCATCTTTTTGATTTTTTTTTGATTTAGTTATGGTCATTTGAAACTATCGTCAAACCCTAATTGAACAGCGGGCATGACGATTCTTAGCTCGGGGTTGAGCCTCGCTAAACTTGCATTGGATCTTTGAAAAAACATCATATTATGAACCTAAAAATGATTTTTGTAAAACATCATGAGCATCATATCATGTACCTGCAGTTCATATCTGACCCACTTCCTACCGATTCAGCAAAAAATTGTCTTTTTCACCAGGGGTGGACGGAGAGGTTTTAAAATCCCCGGTTGGGACATTGTTCATGTAAGATGGTCTAGTATTTTTGAAAAATGGGGTGGTAGAATTTTTGAATGGAACATTTGGTGTTGCTTCACAAAACGCCCCGATTTTTGTGCTCCGAAAATAGAAAATGGCTTTTCCGTGCGACGAAAAGGAAAACTTCCTCCTGCAATATTGTCCGCCATCCCATTATGCACATGCATGCACAATATGGACACGTTATCACAAACTATGTCGTGATTCTGCCCATAATATTGATCATTTGAACCAAAAGCCAAGAAACCTCGAATCAGATAGGTCATTTTGTGAAGGTTTTTTGAGACATAATCAATATACCAAGTTTGATATTTTTCCTTCCAACTATATCACAAAATATGACACCACGCGAAGGTCTCGCATTTTTTTGATTTTTTTTTATTTAGTTATGATCATTTAAAACTATCATCAAACCCTAATCGAACAACGGGCATGACGATTCTTAGCTCCGGGGTGAACATCGCTAAACTTGTATTGGATCTATGAAGAAACATCATATTTTAAACCTAAAAATGATTTTTGAAAAAAATTATGAGTATCAGATCATGTACCTGCAGTTCATATCTTACCCACTTCCTCCCGATTCGGTAGAAATTTGTCTTTTTTATCAGGGATGGACGAAAAGGTTTTAAAATCTCCGGTTAGGATATTGTTCATGTAAGGTGTTCTAGTATTTTTGAAAAATGGGGTGGTAGCATTTTTGAATTGAACATTTGGTGTTGCTTCACAAAACGTCCCGATTTTTGCGCTCCGAAAATAGAAAATGGCTTTTCCGTGCAACGAAAAGGAAAACTTCCTCTTGCAGCATTGTTCTCCATCCCATGATGCACATGAATGCACAATATGGGCACATTATCACAAACTATGTTGCGATTCTAGCCATAACATTGGTCATTTGAACCGAAAGCCAGGAATCCTCGAATGAGATAGGTCATTTTATGAAGGGTTATTTGAGACATAATCAATATACCAAGTTTGATATTTTTCCTTCCAACTATATCACAAAATATGACACCACACGAAGGTCTCACATTGTTTCGCTCATTTTTGTATTTTTTATGTCTGTTTTAAACTATGGTCAAAATAGCGAGTATGAAGATTCATATTCAACATAAATATCTTTTATTTGAGTGCAGATAGATAGATCTTATTTTTATGCAAATTTTGATATATTATTTCTATTTTTCTGAACTAGAATGATTTTTTTATGATTTTCCTAAGAGTAATGTGATAAAAGAGAAAAAAGAAAAAAATAGAACTTTGCCGTGTATATATCGGAATACACACGGCAAAGGCCCTTTGCCGAGTGTTTTTTCTTTATCGTGTTCCTTTGTAGGTCTTTGTCGTGTATATTTCTTTGCCGTGTTCTTATTCGGAAATTTGTCGTGTTTGCGTACTTTGCCTTGTGCTTTCTAGGTTGTACACGGCAAAGACAAACTTTGTCGTGTTCCAGTCTATTTGGCACACGGCAAAGCCGTGTCTACACGACAGTGGCAATTTTTTCTGTAGTGGCCGACTATAAAACTCAGCAAAGAATTCATACTGCAAAACCCATTTGGGTTGAGTTTTACTTTAGCTGCTTAAGGTTCCAGTTTTTTGTAGTGAGTTTAGTGGTGCTTTTGGATGTAAGGATCACAAGACTTGGTTTGGTTTCATTTCTTGAAATGGAGGATGAAGTCTCTTTTGATCTAAAAAAATCCACTAAGACACTTGGAAATTATTTTATACTCGGAAGAATCCCAAAAAAAAACACATGTCAAAGAACTGTACTCGGTAAAAAAGTAAAAAATACACACGGCAAAGATTTAGACTCAGCAAAAACCCTAAAATACATTCGACAAATGATATACCCGGCAAAGTCATGGAGTACACCGTACACATGTCTTGTTCCGCGCATTTAATGGTGATGTGCCAGAATCTCTCTTTGCCGAGTATCCTCCAACGGACACTCGGCGAAGCCATTTCCCCTCCTATGGTTGTCCACGGGAAAAAAAAGTCCTGCCAAAACTTTGCTCGAGTGAATTAGGGTTTACACACAATAAAGTTTTGGTCATTTTCCGCCATTTTTACTGCCATCTTTTTACTGTTATTTTCTCCCTCCATCTCTCAGCCTCGTGCCATCTATATAAACACCATTACTCGGCCACTCAACTCACACACTCACTAGCTAGATTTGGCGGGTTCTCCTACCTAGTTTTACGTATACTTCCCTTCTTGTTTTTTCATTCTTGAAGAAGAGTGTTACTTCTTATACACATTGGAGGTGCAGATCTTGTATAAAATCAGAGTATTGATGCACAAGGTTTCCATCTCTAAAGTGTTTGTGCAGGTACACCGAGAGGATGCCATTCTGACTACGTATATAGGCTTTGTTAAGAAGAGTGTTGTCATTAGTACATCTTGGAGGTGTAGGTCTTGTACACGATCAGACTATTGACGTACAAGGTCTGCATCGCCAAGGTGTTCAAGCAAGTACACCGAGAGATTTCATTCTGAGTATGTATGTCAACCTCGTGAAGAAGAGAGTTGTTTTTTGGACACCCTGGAGATATAGATCTGGTACAAGATCAGAGTATTAATATACAAAGTCTGCATCTTCAAGGTGTTCGAGCGGGTATACCAAGAAGATGTCATTCTGAGTACGTATGTCGTCCTTGTGAAGGAGAGTGTTTCTGCTAGGACGCCTTAAAGGTACAGATCAAGATCAGAGTATTGACGTACAAGTTCTACATCTACAGGGTGTTTGAGCAAGTACATCAAGTGGATGAGTATATATGTCAGCCCTGTGAAGAAGGGTGTTGTGGCCAGGACACCTTGGAGGTGAAGATCTTTTACAAGATCGGAGTTTTGACGTACAGGGTTTGCATCTCTAAGTTGTTTGAGCAGGTACACCGAGAGAATGCATTCTAGTATGTATGTCGGCCCGTGAAGAAGGGTGTAGCTACTAGGATACCTTGGAGGTGCAGATTCCGTACAAGATCAAAGTATTGGTGTACAATATCTGCATCTCCATGGTGTTCTAGCAGATACACCATGAGGATTCCATTCTCGTACGTACGGCGGCCTCGTGAAGAAGAGTGTTCCTGTTAGGACACCTTAGAGATGCAGATTTTGTACAAGATCAGAGTATTAATGTACAAGATCTGCAGCTTCAAGGTGTTCAAGCAGGTACATCTGGAGTCCACGTCCAACATGGACTCCCTTCGTCGCCACCAGTTCAAACCCTTTTCCCATATGTGTGCAGATACAGTCGTTTGTTTTGTTCTAGGAGGCGGGGGGAAGAAGTGGCGGGAAAAATGAGTGCGGAGAAGTGGGAATAGAACGAGACAAAGAGGTGTGACAGTGGCAGGAAATCACAATTTTGTAAAGGGTCTTTTGCGAAATTATCATCTGTCCACGTCTCTTATTTTTCCTGTAAATAGGTCACATAAAAAAGACGTGATTTTTCATTTTTCTTTTTTTTGAATTAGTTGTGCTCTTTCAAAGTCATGGTCAAAACGACGAGCATGGCCCTTGTTTGTCAAGGGTGCATGTGCATCTAGTGGATCCTTCAGCATATCTATAATGAAATGACATGTTGTGAACGTAAAAATTTTTTACACTTGTTTAATTTTCATCATTCAATTTCGCCACACAAATTAAGTGCGTCCTCCGCCAGTGATTTCAAGCTCGAATCAAACTGAGATCGCTCATACTTATTGTAATACATGTTGAGTTGAGCTAGGCCTATTATCTAAAGCCTTAAGGCTGAGAGATTAGGAGCTCCCTGAGCCATCCAGGGGCGCCCCATTACTGTGCATGGGCCCTTGCACGGCCGAGCGATCGAGTATTGCTCAAACTCTGCTGGTTTGCGTCGTGCCCAACGAGCCCATGAACCGGTGTGCACTAACTACGAGCACGGGTGCGGTAATGCCAAATGTTGCCCGCTGTGGCACGGGTGGCTCGCGCCTCACATAGGCTTCTCCTATTGGGCTGGCCCATTTCATAGCGGCAATATTTTCTTCACTCTTTTTTCTGTTATTTGTTTTCATTTCCGGATTTCTTTTTCCTTTTTTCCTGTTTTTGAAAAAATGTTCATATTTTTTTGAAAGAAATTCATGTTTCTTTAAAATTTTGTTTATGATTTTCTAAATTGGTTCATTATTTTAAAATGTTCTTCATGGCTTTGAAATTTGGTTTGAGAATTTCAAATTTGGTTCATGAGTTTTGAAAAATATTTACAATTTTTCAAAAATTGTTCATGATATTTGAAATTCGTTCGTGAACAAATTGTTCACGACTTTTGAATTTTTATTCATGGTATTTGAAAATCTTCACAAATATTTTAAAAAAATCATAGCTTTTTTACCATAATTTTAGAAATGTTCAAAGTTTAAAATAAGATATACGAGAGCTCTCCAGGAGGAGGTGGCGGCGGCAAACCCATCTAGGGTTTTCCTTCCCTCCGTCGGTGACGCCATCGGTCCGTTCCGTCTTCGGCGGCCTTAGGACCTTGGAGGCGTGGCGAACCACAACCTTTCGTCGGCAGGAGGTTTTAGTGTTTTCTTTAGATTATTTTCAGTGTCTTCTTCGGGATGTTGAGGCGGCGGCTACATCCTGAGGTCAGAATAAGGTACTTCAGGCCCTATTTTCGCTCTGGTGGTGCGTCTAGCATCAGCGGAGGGCGCATGAAGTCATGTGTCCAACGGGTTTATTGGGATCCGGTCGTTTTTCATATGTGTGTTTTATGGTCAATCTCTTCTGATCTATGTTGTTCATCTTTGGCGATGGTTGCTGCTCTGGTGCGCTGATCCTTTGAGGTCTTAGCATGACGACTTTCCGTCCGTCTACTACAACAACCTCTACTACGACAAGCTTTGACCGGCTCCGGTGATGGAGGGGCGAGGATGGCGGCGTGCCTTCGGCTCTTGCCAGTGTTTGTAGTCATCACTAGGTGATCCAATTACCTATTTGTAATTTTTATTACTTCTAGAACTATTTGTACTGTTGTTGATGATTATTAATAGATCGGTGAAATTTCGCAAAAAAAAATAAAATAAGATATAGAAAAAACAAACAGAAAATAGAAAAAAAAATCACGCTCAACTAGGGCTGACCCAGTTGCCGCATGCTTCAGACTACGCACCGACGGTGCACGGGCAGCGCCCCTCAAGAAGCAAACTGCAACTCCCTGATTCGAGCGTCCGGATTGACCGACGGTAGTGAGCCATGCATGTCGATCTAAAGTGGACGACAAAGCAAAACCTAGTTCGTCCCCTCCTCCATCCGGAGTTGTGTCCTACGAGTTTGGTCTGAACCATCAAGTTGGCTGATGTAATTTGTGGTACTCCAACTACAAAATTTGAAATCATGAACCAAATTCAAAAAACCAAAACCAAAAAAATCAAAAACATGATTTTTGAAAATTTGTTTATGACCTTTGAAATTTTATTCATGATATTTGGTTCACTCCTTTTGTATGATAATTTTAGAATGTTTAAAGGATAAGATCCAGATAAAAGAAACAGAAAAATAGAAAATCCTGCTCAACTACGCCAACCCGGTTGCTGCCTGCTTGAGACGGCGTGCACTCCTCTTCAAGGGGAAAATAGCAGCACCGGCCGGATTCCGATCCATCGCGAGGGTAGCGACCTGGGCCGCGGCCCACTAAGAGCGAAGACGCCGGTTTCTCTACACGTTTTATTGGTCTTTACGTGGTTTTTAGTTCGTTTTTTCTGTTTCGGTTTTTTGCTTTATCTTCCCTTTATTCTTTTTTATCAAATTTGAATATTTTATAATTTGAACATTTTTCAAATTTCAACAACTTTCACATATGAAAAGAATCAAAAAAATTCAAATTGAAACAAATTTCATACTTGAACATTTTTCAAGTACGAACAAATTTGAAATTGAAACAGATTTTAAATCTAAACTTTTTCGAATACAGACAATATTCATATATGAACAATTTTCAGCTCTGAACAATTTTTTAATCTGAGAAAATTTGAAATCTTGAACAATTTTCAAATATTTATAAATTGAATGAAAAACAGGAAAGAAAAGAAAAAACAGTGTGGACCAGTTTGTTGGGGCTCACTGGGGAGAGGCCCAATAAAAACTCCAGCGGGCTGAGCAGATTCCCTCCCGCTAAGAGCGGTAACTAGGGGCTCCCTAGGAGTTGCTATTTTCCGCCCACGTTTTGCACGTATACGCATCGCGCGAACGTTTCCCGGGTGGGCCAACCCATTAGTCCTTCACTTGTCTCCTTTCTAGTTAGCTCTGATATTTTTTTCACATCGTTGAATTACAAATCTGAACATTATCTAAAACTGAACAAAAATTAAATTTGAATAAATTTCAAATCTGAACAAAATTTCGAGTTTGAACAAATTTCTAATCTGAAATTTTTTCGAATATAAACAAAACTCAAATTTGAACAATTTTCAAATCTGAACAAATTTAGAATCAAAACAAAAAACAAAATTCAGAAATATTCAAATTCCAAAAAAAATCACGTTTGAAAAATGTTCGAATTAGAAAACTGTTCGGCAAAAAAGAAAGAAAAAGAAAACAGAAAATAAAAAAGAGAAAAGCGACATAAAGAAAAGAATGAGAAAGGAATAAACGCCTAAATAGGCCATCCCAACGCTCGCTCCCGCATGAGCGAAGCGTAGAATCGTGCGTTGGGCCGGAAATAGCATATGCCGGGCTATCTCCCGCCGGGTGTGACTTCTAACTTCTATCACAAATATACATGGGGCTTGTATTTGGATCCTACGCATTATAAATACAGTCCACAAACTGGAGTTAGGGCATCTCCACCGGGCCGACCCAACCTGCCCGGGCGTGTCCGAACGCGTCCGCGCGGACGTGCGGAGCGTGCGCGGTGTCCCAGCGGCTCGACCCATCCGTCCCGACGCGTCCGGCTCGACCCATTGCGCACCTAATTTGCGTGAACATTGGGTCGGTCCGGACACGGGCGGGTCGCAGGCGTGTCCTCCCCGTTGGTGCCTCTGGCCCACCTGTCAGCCACCGCGGCGTTGGTTTACACGCGCGCAGCGGCATCGACTCAGACGCAACTAGGGCAGCGATTCAGAGTGACAAAAGGCTGACCGGCGGCAGCCTACGCCATCAATGACGAAGAGACGGCACGCTGACTGACTGGACGCGTCAATACCATCTCGTTGGCCTCCGCGCCGACATACGATACCAGGCCTTTTTAACTGGCCGCTCGTGGTAAGTTTTTTCCACACCACACCTTTCTCTCCTTTCCTCCTCTCTGTTCTCCACTACCTGTAGCTAGCGCTGGCCGGCGGCGAGAGCTCGACGGGAGGGCGTGCCGGCCGTGGACGTCGAGGGGGGCGCCGAGAACGCGGCCAAGTCAGCGCGCCACCACGCTCTCCCTCGACGCTGTCGTCGCCCGACGAGGTCGATCCAGGCATCCAGTTCGTCGTGGCCATCCACGTCGGCATGCCAAGTGACAGGCTGCTCCTGCCACGCACATTCGTGACCCTGGTCGGCGACCAGCCGCCCCGATTGTCATCCTGCGAGCGAATGGTCTCAGGACCAGAACGTACTCGGTGATCTGCAGTTCGACCACCTCGGCCAGTTGTACCTCGGCAACGGCTGGGAGTGCTTCGCCGTGCGCACAAGATCGAAGCGGGAACGTCCTCGTCTTCAAGTACGACGGCGAAGGAAGGCAAGGCGTCAGCGTTTTCGACGACACGGAGACGGTATCGCCTGATCTCCGACTCCGACTCCAACACCGACGAGTAGGTTTAGGCTATGCGCGCGCCATGTACCATGTATCGATCTAGGCATTGGCCACACTTGCAATGAAAAGCTTTATTTAAGCCTTAGAACTTTTGTTACAAGCATATCACAAGCACACCTAAACTAAAGTACATAACTAAACGGATCAAAGACATCATTAGTCATTAAGAGACCGGATGATCGCTTTCGGTATCTGCACCTCTTATTCCGCTTGAGCGAGACGGGCACGCAGGTAAGCGTCGTCGGGATTGGCCTACACCGCTTCCCGGAGCTCGACCCGCATCAATGTCAGCTGGTCCCATCGCCGGTGCTTTGGCAGGAAGGCGCGGAAGCCGCTAGATCAGCGACGAGGATGATGTCTTTGGTCCTCCTCCCAATTTTCAGCTTCCTTCGTCACAAGTCCGCGTATAGGCGGTCGGTCTCGCGCAGAGCTCATGGCCGGAGGACGGAGGTCACCCACTCTCAGAGACACCCGACACCCGTCTCCCACGTGATCCCAGGCCGTGCCCTGTCACGCAGAGTCGGAGCGCGTGGTGGCACGGCGGCACACTGCTTGCTCTTCAAAATGGGTGGGGGGACGTGTCCCGCCATGGAGAAACACCGCAGATCACCCGAGCTCCGGTTATCCAAGTGCACCCATGACCAGATCAACTGATCAGGACATGGGGCATCAAGGCACTACCAGTTGCTAGTGGCGGGTTTTGCTGAGATCGACGGCCTAACAAACATTTTTTGCTACTGCTCGATTCGGTCAGCTAGCCGTAACACCTGATGTTTCAAACAGGACTCTGATCCAACAGAAAAATATTTGCAAAGTAAAGCAATGCCACTTTGTGGCCTTAAGCTTTGCAATGTACTACTACTAGTTGGCATGAAATTTCAACGGATCAGTACTGAATTTCGTCCTTTTAAGGCTAACAAGTGGTGCTGCAGCGTGCGCTAAAAAAAGCAAGCAAAACATTTGACACTTGCACGAGCGAGAGGAGGTGCCTGCCTGCCTGCCTGCCACCATCATGAGTTGACACTCGATTGTCAAACTGGCTTCAAAGGCAAGCACCATTTTCAGGTGTACAAACTTGGAGATCGAGATCATGATGGTGGCAGGCAGATTTTTTAGTTTCTTTATTCCTGTTTTTTTTTGCGGAAATAACCCCAGATCTATTAGCCATCACAGTTGGTACAACACACCCCAAAGAAACCAGAAAATACATCCGGGTCCTTGGGAACCCATCTCCCTACCAACACCGACGCGGAAGGGGAACGCGCCGCCGCATCGCCGTCCCGGCACCCTCCTGGTGCCGGCGCAACCTTGGACGCCGCAGACGATTTCTTCGCGGACAGGAAGTCACCCTTCTCAGCCTCTGCGTGCTCGCACGACGGAGAGGAGGGACGATGGAGAAGCACCACTGCACGGGATTCGTCTCCCTCGCCGGTCGGCTCGAAGGACGAAGACCTGGAGCGGGCCGACGAATCCGCAGATCCCCGGCCACCGGAAGTCGCGCGCGCCACGGCGAAGCTCCGAAGATCCTCGTCGCAGAAGGGGAGACGCGCCGACACCAAACCTCCCACCGACAGCATCACCGCCTCCACGACGCCGCCGGCCGGAGCCCTACCAGATCCTACGCTATGTACAGGCCAAGGTCCGGGGTTCCCCCAACCTCCCGCCGCCGGAGCGGCCGCCGGAGGAGGAGGGAACCCACGAACCACCGGCCGGCGAGGTGGATTGACGGGGTGGGTTCTAAAAATCGCCTCTCGATCTACTGTAGAAAGAAAGGAGAGCGGCAGGTTGGAGGCGTCTTTTTTTTGACTTGTGGAGCTGCGTCGTTGATCGTTCTTTATTCCTGTTTTATTTACTGTACTGTATTTGTACTGTATTCTTACTATTTTTTCCATTTTTTGAAAAATGTTCAGATAAAAATTTATTTAGATTCAAAAATTTTAAATTTAAGATTTTTCATATTCGAATTTTGATTTTGAAATATGTTTAATTTTCAAAAAATGTCCAAATTCAAAAATTATTCAGCTTTTGATTTATTTATTTTGAAAAAATTCAAATTTGGAAAAAAGTTCAAATTTGCAGAAATGAGGCATTTTTTCGAAAAAACGATAACCGCCCCAAAAAAATGGAAATAAAAACCACCGACCACATCCGTGTATAGGAACCCCGGCAACCAGAGGCTCCCCAGAGGCCCAGACTATTGCACCTTGTGTTCGGATAGGATCTACAAACAGGTGTTATTTAACGGGCCGCTAACTTCTAAGTTGGCGATCGCATTACCAAGCTAGCATTGTCCATTGTAGTTGGGCTGAAGCCCAAATACTAGTTGCCAGTAGCTCTCAGTCAGTCGGCACCGAGATGTCGGCCAGGCAGACGGGCCGCTCCACACATTTTTCGGCAGCTACTGAGCTACGACCTTGAGTCAAAGCTCGAACCAGAAAAAGAGGGGCGTCAGTAGTACTACAGCTGTTGCCCTTGTGGCTTTGTACTACTGCCAAAACTTGCATGTGCGTGCACGGATTTTCACCGCGGGTGACGACGTTGCGCCACAGATCTCTTCTCGATCGGTGAGAAACAGCGAAGACGACGACCATATTCCCCTTCTCTTTCCCCTCCGGCTGTGGTCCAAGGTTCAGACACAAGCCTCCCTCCCATTGGCAGCTTCCTTCACATGCGCGCACACGCGGAGGAGGCAGTCGGTCTCACAGAGACACCCATCTCCCACGTGATCCCTCACAGAGACACCCATCTCCCACGTGATCCCTGTTGGAGTATACGTGTACGTGATAGTTGAGATAGTGTAGATTAGTTAGGATTTTAGCCTAACTTGTCTTGTACTCCAAGATGATCCTCTGTACACCTATATATACTCGTCCATGAGGCTCAATAATACATCCATCATATTCCGCCAATCTCTCTCCCTCTCCATACTTCTACATGGTATCAGCCTAACCGATCCAAAACCCCTAGCCGCCGCCCACCCTCCCCCAGGCGCCGCCGGCTCCCCCCACCAAACCCTAGTGCCGCCGCCCGCCATGGCGTCGCGCTAGCCGCCGCACACGTTTCCACGTAGCGCCGTCCCCGGGGAGGTCGATCTCCATAATCTCCACCGGGGGCCGCGCAACACGTACGCAGGGTTCGTCCGTCGATCCGTGATCGGCTGCCCTGTAAGTCTTTTTTTTCAATCTCTTGATCGGTTTTCTTTTTTGGTTTACCGATCTTAGATCGGATTGAGTCGCCCACCGCCGTCGTCATCGCCGCGCCTCTACTCCGACATCGGCATCGACGATCTACCGCGCCCGTGCGTCTGCCATCTCCGCCGCCGCGCCTGCTTCGGCAGGCTGCCGCGCCCCGCGGCCGGCTGCTACGGCTTCCTCGGGAGGCTGCCGCGGTCGACCCTCCTCGGATCGTCTTCGTCGTCATCGCCCGGGACAGCATGGACAACGTCGCCATCGACTCCGATCTACGCGTCATCCACGCCATGGTGCATACGGCGCACCGTCGGTCTGATCAACCGGTCCCGCACCCGTCTACATCAAGCATGTCCCCGAGCACGCGCCTACCACCGATCGAGCTACGGGTTGCCGCTGCGTCGCCCCTTCGGGTCGCAGCGCCGCCGCCTTGGTCTCCGCCTACCGGCTGCCAACGCACCTCACAAGCGTGTACGCGCCGGTGGCCTCCAGCTGCTGCCCCGACTCGCGCCCTGCAGCCACGCCGCGCCTTTGGGCCGTGGCATTGCTGCGCGCAGTCTACTTCGCCGTGCCCGCGCATCCACGCCCTCGGCCTCCACCGCACCCTCTCCTATGGTGCGGATCGCCGCCGTTTGCGCGCGTCTTCGTCGCCTCACCCGGTCCCACGTCGCCAGGGCCTGCGACACCGTCCGCGTTGACCTCGTCCGCGTCGACACCGTCCGCGCCTGGCTCTACTTCGAGCACCGCCGCCGCCCTCCACTAGGTAACCTGCAGGCTGACTTCTCGCCATCGCAGGTCCCGCTGACTACCCCGCGCCCTCTAGGCGTCCAGCATGAGCACTCAGGCCGCTGCTGGTCCGCCGCCTTCTACATCTTCGACTGTCTTGACTTCGTCGCCCGCGTCATCGCCTCGTCCCCGTCTACACCACCTGCTACTCTACTCTGAGAACCGCGGGCAGGGTCGACATCTTCGTCGATCTGCGACCGCGACGATTCTGGAGGCCTCCTCTGCTAGTCCCTCTGACATGGCGACAAGTTCATGATGGTCCCCCCCCCCTCGCATGCCCGGTACTGGCAACACCGGAAGTGCTTTCGTCCCCGACGCGTTCCCGAGTCTGGCAAACTCGTGCCGGACGCCTCGTCTTTATCGGCTTCGACAACGTCTTCTACGGCATCGACCCCTCTACGACTGCCTTGACCGCGTCACCGACGAGTTCTTCTTTGCATACTTGGTTCTGGCAAAACCGGAGTGTGCGTTCGTCCTCGATGTGCGCCTAGTTCTGGCAAAACTATGGCCGCACCTCGTTCTCGATGGCTGGGACTGCATCGACTTCGGCATCGACACCCTCCACGACTGCCTCGACGCGTCTTCGCCTTCCTCCTCGCGCACTATGCGCATGCGGCTTCATGTGCGGCTTCCTCGACACCGGCTACGACATCGACCACGGCGACCCCTCGCACAGCTACCCCGACCACGACACCACCCAACACTCTCGGCTCCCTCGACATCGGCACAAGGGCTTCCACCTGCTTGAGCTTCACCAGCATCCTCTACAGTCCAAGCTTCGCGCCGCGACACCGTCTACGACACTCCCGCTCGGACTGCGGGGGGATGTCAGCCCGCTGGATGCTACTTCGGTTTTTCTCTCCAGTCTGACCGTCCGCGATGTTCCAGTTGTTCACGACGCTCCCGCTACGACTGCGGGGGGATGTTAGAGTATACGTATACGTGGTAATTGAGGTAGTGTAAGATAGTTAGGACTCTAGCCTAACTTGTCTTGTTCTCCAAGATGATCCCATGTACGCCTATATATACTCGCACATGATGCTCAATAATACATACATCATATTCCGCCAATCTCTCTCCCTCTCCATCCTTCTACAATCCCGGGCCATGGCCGTCACGCGGCAGAGTTGGAGCTCTGCGTGCTCGTCAAAATGGTTCAGGGAACTTGTCCCGTGTTGGATAAACGGAGACGATCACAGATCCATGATCAGATCAAGGCATCATCAAGCACTACCTTTTTTTAAGAAAAAACAGGAGGGCTCCTCCCGACTAAGAAGCCAACAATGGCCAAAAGTACATTTGTTCAAGTGATAAACAACGCAAAAAAGGAAAGGAAAAGAAAAGGTACTGAAGTGTACACACAAGTACATATAAAACTTCTAAAAGGGTACGCAGACCCAACTGACAGAGCGGAAAACAAACATCATGCATCAAGCAGAGACATCTTCAGGATCCACGACATCGGGTCTCCAAAGCAGTGGCGGACCTAGGATTTTATAGATGGGTATGCTCCATAAAATTTTGACGACAAATTTGATAAAGTATCTAAGCCAGTGCCCTTCTTAAATAAGTAACATAAAAAGCAAAAAAAAACATAATCCTCCTTGTTACTATATTCAAGCCAATCATGATTAAGCAACCATACAAAGTTGAATTGATGATCTTTTTCCAAAATCTTTCTTTTTGGAAAAACATGTGTATATGATTTGAATGGCCATTCAGAATATATGCTCTTCGAACCGATAACTTTGCATAGGATTTCTTTCACCTGGATCACGTGAAAGCTTGCTAATGTTGTAAACCGACTGGCGGCAATGGTAGCTTATCATTCATAACTTCTTTACGGTCTCTTGTTCTAGGGTTTGCTCTTCCGCTAGCAATAACAACTTTCTTTGTTGCGTGTTTCTGAAAAAGGGATGCAATGTCTCCACATCTCTTCTTCGTAACTGAGTGATTAAAAAAGAAAACAATATAAGTACAAATATCTATTTACGACTCGTGTAATAAAACTCATATGAGATTATAGATCATAGTCAGGAGGACATAATATCTTTACATAAATAAATAATACGGACAATCATCAATATATCATATATGTTCATAATTTATTTTAATCAAACTATTTAATCCCAAGATAATGTATACAATGAATCAATAACTTAAACAAGACCAGATACCGGTAATTACCTACGAGCGATTGTCGAATTCAAATATCCTTATTTCGTAGCCTCACGGCAGTCGGCAAAGTAGGAAACATGGAGCCAACAATTGTTGTTCAACCTCACGGTGTTGCGGGTAAGGCGAGCGAGGTGCCGATATCCGGAAACCTCGCGAGGTGCCTACGTCCAGGTCGATGACAGAAGTTTCCGATCAGCTCCTCCCGAGTCGTGACTTGGCTGCGCGAGGCCTTGTGACGGCGTGGCAGCCTAGTCCAAAAGCGACGGCTATCGGCGAGGCGGCGACCAGCGTAGTCCACCGCTCCTTGCAGCAAAGGTAAGGTTTGGGATTGTTTTCATTCTATTTTTCCCAACAGACAAGGCGTGAGCTGACATGTTTTGCAACGATCGATCAAGCCTTTTTTTTCCAACTTGCTGCACAACGCGCGTCTCAGCTGACCGGTGACGTAACAATCGATCGGGCCTATACGGTAGACCCGCGCGGCCGCAGGGTATGCCCCGGCATACCCCCTGGGCATACCCTGTAGGTCCGTCGCTGCTCCAAAGCTTGTCAGACTGATCACAATGTGAATTATTATATAGTAGTATTTATGTATATGGTAGTAATATATAATATCATCTCCACATTGCATAGTATCATGTTATCATAGTCTTAGTATATTTATTATTTTATAGAATCTCAATGTAAAATTGTGTACAAGATTTATTTGGGATTAGTTTTTCTAATTCTAGGTGCTATAATATCGTATCTCCTATTATACCAACACAACCTCTTTTATCATTAATTAGTATGTCACGTCAGAAATTTACCAACATGGTATACATAATACTACCTATGATACCCTTATTGAGGCTAGTCTCATTGACATCAGTCCTCGCAGAGGTTTTTGATGGGTCTTGAGGATACCATGGGTAGGCAGTAGCATTCATCACTGAGTTGGCTACCCCACGTCAGGTAGAGAAGCTGAAGATTTTTTTGTGGGAAGTGCTGGCAGAATTTTTCCACCAAGCCCATCATCGATTCCTTGAGAAGGGATCGTCATCTCCCGTTGTTTCATACGGTGCCATGTCAGTCCATGGAAGATCAAGTCATTTCTAAGTCTCCAAATGGATCATAACACAGCAGCACAAATAGAGTTCATACAAGCATGTTTGTTATTAGCAATCCAAAAATGGGAGAGAGAAGCTAGATTAGAACCCAGAGATCTACAAAAGAAAGTACTAACTTCACAAATTCGCTTAGCTCCTATACAGTCAAAAATAGGTGATGAACTGTTTCACGACTGAACAAAACACACATTCCACATGTTTATTCAAATTTCTTTTTTGGAGGTTATCTCTAGTCATAACCAGCCATAGGGAGATATGAATCCTGGGGGAGGATCAGTTTCCAAATGGCAGGAATATATTAACTTGCCCTCTAAAGTTAATTATAGGATCAAGCACTATATAGTTGGTACGTGGCGAGTTTTCCTAAGATCAACTACGTAACCCACCGAGAATATATCTAGTGATATCATCGTCTAAATGATACCATGATACCAGTCTAAAAAACAAAACAAAAAATAGTTTTTAAAAAATTCGAGAATACTTGTGAGTGTTCACATGGTGTGTGTTGAGAGACTGTAAATTTTTTAGAACCAAATATGAAATACACCAAATATGAAATACACGTAGAGAAACAAAAATGACAAATCAACATGAATAGTACCACAAAAAGACAAAATCACAAATGATACTGTTCACATGCCAATTTGTCTTTTTAGATTGTCTTTGTGCATTTCGAATTTGGTTCTGAAAATTCTAGAGACGGTGAACATACATATTCTCTTTTCGAATTTTTTAGAAACCTGAAAATTAAATTTTTAAAAACTAGTATCTAGTATCATTTAGATAGTGGTATCACTAGATATTTTCTCATAACCCACCTTTGGAGCTGCTCGGCTCGGCCAGCTAGCCTTAACACCTGAGGTTTCAAATATGACCCAGATCTAAGGGGCAAATTAAAGCAACGGCCCATTGTGGCCTTAGCTTTGCAAGCAGCTACCAAGAAATTTTTCCAGATAGGTACACTAAGGCCTTTCACAATAAATACTCAAGAGACCATCTCTTCAATGGCTTGTATCTTAAGTGTTGTCTCTATATTTAATAATTTTGGTGATTTGTAGACATGCAATTGGGCTAACCATTCTTTTCTGCTTATGGTTTCGTGCAAGCTTGTACCTTAGGCCTTTCACAATGGGTGGCTCTTAGCGGTGTATCCTATGCATTTTGTGTGGCACTATAGTTAATGAGGAAAGAGAGTAGGGTTGTATCTTAGCTAAGAAATACCTTTTGCACGAAATCATAGGCAAAAAACCATGGTTAGGCCAATCAAATGCATGCATGGCATCTAAATCATTAAATGTAGAGACACCACTTAAGAAACAATGCATTAGAGAAGTTGTATCTTAACCATTTATTTTTCCTAAGATGACGTGCTAAGATACACCCCATTGTGAAGGCCTAAGCCTCACAATAATCATAAGTAGTGTATTCATGTTGATAAAAAACTGATGTGGCACAGCAATTAATGAAGAATGAGATGATTACCGTATCATAACACGTAAAATTAGAAATCTTAATGTAAATAAAATCTTGTACATAATTTTATATTTTAATTCTACGAATCATTAAATATAATACTACCACTTATGCACAGATAGTATCATACGCTATACACTACTAGCCTAAACAAATCCACCCTAACTGGAGCTAACAATTACTAGCACTAGACCGTGCAATGAAAAGCAAACCAATTGCCCTGCACGATCGGGAGGAGCTGCGTGCCACCGTTATGAGTTGACACTATTGCCGAACTGGCTTCCAAGCCAAGCACCATTTCCGTTGGACAAACTCCGAGATAATGATGAAAGGGACACGGATCAAACGAAAAGAATGAAGCACTCGAAGAGAGCTGGGACTAACAATTTCTAGCGAGTTTTCTAGAACGTGTCTGGTTTCCCCGATTCTCGTTTCTCGCATGGCGCAGAAAAAAATACGGGCGTTTTATTCCACGCCCTAGGAGAAATCTTTGCACAGCACGAGTTTTAAAGCGCTCGTCAGCCTAGTCCTGAAGGAACGTCCAAATCGAACGTTTTCACGGAGCCAAGTTCTTCTCTCGCTCGTGGAGAAGAAGATGCACGCGTGCGTACAAGGGAGGGATGTCGGGAGCTCGCAAAATCCAGCGGGAGAAATTGGGTTACCATCCGCCGATTCGCGGCGGCTATAAACACCATCGCTCCTCCGTCTCCAAAATCCCGCCCACCAATTTCGAGTTCTCCCTACAAATCCCCTTCCTCACCGACTTCGCGGCAGCTATAAACACCATCGCTCGCAAAATCCGGCGGGAGAAATTGGCAGGTAAGCGGTGCGTCCTACTCCAGTGGGTCTAGCTCATCTTCGGCAAGCCTTCTTCCTCAGCTATCTTGGACATGTCCTCCTCATCGGTCGAGATTGAGACCGTGGTAAGGAAAAGCTAACCGTAGTTGTTGTGGCTCAGAGTTTATGTGTTCGTCTCTACTCCGTTCTAGTAGATGGTGGTCCATTTTGGCAGATAGTATTCATGTTATACTATGAGGATTGTCATGTGTGTAGGTAGGATTAGTGTACCTAGTGTAGTTTTTCCCCTACAACTAGACACATTGCATATCTCTGGTGCCGTAGGATAAGGTTGCATCCCCTGATCTGTCAGCAACCTTTGTGAGGCCTCTGCGTTGTGTGCCAATGCCTGATGCGGTGATCAGGAAGAAGTTGGCCATGTCATGGCCAGCATCTCTGTCCACCTTCGTCCTGAATTGAGTCGTCCAGTTGATCGAGAAAGGTGATTTAGTAGTTCGGGTGTTCAGACAGGTAGACATGCGCTTGATTGTAGAGGATGTTGATGTCTCAATGCACGGCGTCCAGAAAAGTGCTGGTGCGTGGTTGATGTAGAGCTCGTTGGGAAACCCAAGAGGAAGGTATGATGAGTACAACAACAAGTTTCCCACAGTTATGAAACCAAGGTTTAATCAAACCAGTAGGAGCAAGGAAACACCCCAAAGGTGTTACTAGCTGAGCTTTGGCAGTACGCACTACCGGTGCTAGTAGCAACGTGGAGACTTGCACAACACAACCACATAACTTTGTCCCCAACTTGCGATGAGGTTGTCAATCTCACCGTGTTTTGCGGAAAACAAAGGATTAAACGTATCGAATGAAAAGAAGTAAAAGTTTGCAGAAAGTAAACACAAAACAGTAAATAGTTTATAGATTGAATGTAAAAGACAAGGACCAGGATCCATAGTTCACTAGAGGTGGCTCTCCTTAGATAGATAACATGCTGGGTGAACAAATTATAGCGGGGCAATTGAAAAACACCGAGAAAGCAATACATGCATATACTAATCAACTTGACTCCTTTGAGACTTGATTGGGCATTACAACATAATACATAGACCGCCATCCAACTGCATCTATGACTAATAATCCACCTTCAGGTTATCATCCGAACCCCCTCCAGTATTAAGTTGCAAAACAGATTATTGCTTTACGAACTGCGTGTAAAGTAAATAATACGATTGTTTTATGAACAAAAGATTGTTGTTTTCTCCCTAGTAGCAATAGCACATCTAGTACCTTAGAGATTTCTGTCACTTCCCCATATTACCAGAGGCATGAACCCACTATCGAGCATAAATACTAACTCTTGGAGTTGCTAGCATCTACTTGGCCAAGATAGCTACTAACAACGGAAAGCATGCAAGATCACAAATAACAAAGACATGATAGAATCAATAATCAATCTGAAATAGCATCTCAATATCCATCGGATCCCCGCAAACACAACATGCAGAATTACAAATAAATGATCTTGATCATGAATGGAGCTCACAAGATCTAGACATGAAAGCACAAAGGAGCTGATGGGTTCGTAGCATGGAAAACAAAAAAATTCTACCGCAAGAACAAACAAAACCTAGATCTAATCTAGATAAAAGCCAAGATCTAATCTATTAGACATGTGCAACGAGATAGATCTGTACTAACCCTCATAGAACCGAAAGCGTTACGAGATTAGATCTCGGGGTTGATGTAGTCGATCACTTGCCGATCTCAAGATCGTGTGGACGATCCTTTCGGCGCCGCGTTCCGGCAGCGCTTCCGCAGTCGGTCACACGTGCGGAGTCGAAGCAGACCTTCCTCTCCCCGTTCCAGCGAGCAGCGAAGGTAGTATATCTTCTCCACGGAATCCCAGCAGCACGACGGTGTGGTGGTGGTGGAGTAGAGATTTCTGCAGGGCTTCGCCTAAGCCGGAGCAGAGCGAAGGAAGAGGAGAGAGGCGGCGGCTAGGGATTGTTATGGGAGAGTTCTAGGGGGTGGCGCTCCCTCCCCTCTATTTAAAGGAGGGAGGCGCCATGGGAGGGGGAGTCCTAGTAGGACTCCCCTCCCTCCTTGGCCAGCGGGTTGGGAAGGGGGGGAGGAGTCCTCCTCCCCCACGAATCCGTGTCTTGCCCCACAAGGTTTCCTTGACCCTTTCTTGGTTTTCAAGCAAACTCCAAGAAATCTTCTAGAACCTTCCAGAACATTCCGAAACCTTCTAGAATCTCCATACAAACACTCCGGAACATTTCCTAACTTAGAAAATGATCCCCAATATATGAATCTTATTCTCCGGACAATTCCAGATCTCCTCGTGATGTCCTAGATCCAATCCGAGACTCCGAACAACATTCGGTCTCCAACACATATTCCATATCTACTTAAAACAACTTCGAACCTTAAGTGTGTCACCCTACGGTTCGTGAATATGCAGACATGATGGAGACACCTCTCCGATCAATAACCATCAGCGGGATCTGGAGATCCATAACGGCTCCCACATACTCAACGATGACTTCGTGATCGATAGAACCATTAACATACGAAACCAATTCCCTTTGTCACGCGATATTCTACTTATCCGAGGTTTGATCGTTGGTATCTCTATACCTAGTTCTACCTCGTTACTGATAATTACTCTTTACTCGTTCCATGTTATGTCATCCCTTGTGACCTAGTCACATGCTTGCAAGCTAACTAGATGACATTCCACCGAGAGGGCCCAGAGCATATCTATCCGTCATATGGATGGACAAATCATAATCTTGGTCCATGCGCTTCAACACATACTTTCAGAATACCCAATGACACCTTTATAACCACCCAGTTACGAAGCGGTGTTTGATGTCATCAAAGTACCCATCCGGTGATGGTGATTAACATAACCTCATGGTCAATGGATTAGGTTACTATGCATTTGAAAGCTTATAGCAATACGAACTTAATGACTTGATCTTATGCTACGCTTACTATGGGTGTGCATCCATCACATCATTCTCCTAATGATATAACCTTGTTATTAATGACATCCAATGTCCATGATCAGGAAACCATGATCATCATTCAATCAACAAGCTAGTTCCACAAGAGGCTTACTAGGGACCCTTTTATGTTTACAAAACACACATGTATCAGTGTTTCCTTATAATACAATTATAGCATGGGATGTAAACATTCATCATAAACACAAAGATATAATAATAACCACTTTTATTATTGCCTCTTGGGCATATCTCCAACAGTCTCCCACTTGCACTAGAGTCAATAATCTAGATTACATGGTAATATACCTAACACCCATGGCGTTCTGGTGTTGGTCATGCTTTGCTCTAGGGAGAGGTTTAGTCAACGGATCTGCCACATTCAGATCAGTGTATACCTTGCAAATCTTTATGTCACCATCTCGGACATACTCGCGAATAGCATGGAAACGTAGCTTGATGTGCTTCAGCTTGCTATGTGACCTTGGCTCCTGTGCATTAGCTATGGCACATGTGTTGTCATAGTAGATGGCCATCGGGTCCAACTCACTGGGAACCACGCCAAGTTCAGTAATGAACTCCTTCATCCATATGGCTTCTTGTGCAGCCTCCGAAGCAGCTGTGTATTCCGATTCAGTTGAAGATTTCACCACAACGCTTTGCTTGGCACTCCTCCAGCTCACTGCAGCACCATTCAAAATAAATACGTATCCAGACTGTGACTTCGAGTCATCTGGATCGGTGTTCCAACTAGCATCAGTGTAACCGTTTACAACAAGTTGTTCATCACCTCCATAAGAAAGAACCATATCCTTAGTCCTATTCAGGTACTTTAGGATATTCTTGACCGCTGTCCAGTGTTCCATTCTAGGATCACTTTGATATCTGCTAGTCAAACTAACAGCATGTGCTATATCCGGTCTTGTACACAGCATGGCATACATGATAGAACCTATGGCCGAGGCATAGGGAATATTATTCATCTTTTCTCTATCTTCTGTCGTAGTCGGACTTTGAGTCTTACTCAAGGTCTTACCTGACAACATGGGCACGAACCCTTTCTTGCTCTCTTCCATTCTAAACTTCTTTAGAACTTTGTCTAAGTATGTACTTTTTGAAAGCGCTATTAGGCGTCTTGATCTATCTCTATAAATCTTGATGCCTAGAATATATGCCGCTTCACCAAGATCCTTCATTGAAAAACTATTATTCAAATAGGTTTGACACTATTAAGAAGTTCTATATCATTCCCAATCAACAATATGTCATCTACATATAGTACTAAGAATGCTACAGAGCTCCCACTCACTTTCTTGTAAATACAAGCTTCTCCATAAGTTTGTACAAATCCAAAGTTTTTGATTACTTTATCAAAACGTTGATTCCAACTCCGAGATGCTTGCTTCAGTCCATAAATGGAGCGATGAAGTTTGCATACCTTGTCAGCATCACTAGGATCGACAAAACCCTTGGGTTGTACCATATACAACTCTTCCTCAATGTCACCATTAAGGAACGCCGTTTTGACATCCATCTGCCAAATTTCATAATCGAAATATGCAGCAATTGCTAACAAAATCCTCACAGACTTTAGCTTCGCCACTGGTGAGAAAGTCTCATCGTAGTCAACTCCTTGAATTTGTCGGAACCCTTTCGCGACAAGTCGAGCTTTATAGACGGTAACATTACCATCAGCATCTGTTTTTCTTTTGAAAATCCATTTGTTCTCGACAGCCTTTCAACCATCCGGTAAGTCCACCAAAGTCCACACTTGGTTTTCATACATGGATCCCATCTCGGATTTCATGGCTTCTAGCCATTTGTCGGAATCTGGGCTCACCATAGCTTTTTCATACGTCGCAGGGTCATCAGTGTTGTCCACCAACATGACGTTCAAGGCAGGGTCATACCAATCAGGAGTGGTACGAACCCTCGTTGACCTGCGAGGTTCAGCAGCAACTTCATTCGAAGTTTCATGATCACCATCATTAGCTTCCTCTCCAATTGGTGCAGGCAGCACAAAAACAGCTTCCGGTGCTGCGCTACTCTCAACTCCGAGAGAAGGTTCAATAACCTCGTCGAGTTCTACTTTCCTTCCAGTCAATTCCTTCGAGAGAAACTCCTTCTCAAGAAAGGATCCATTCTTGGCAACGAAAACTTTGCCTTCGGATCTATGATAGAAGGTATACCCAATTGTTTCTTTAGGGTATCCTATGAAGACGCATTTCTCCGCTTTGGGTTCAAGCTTATCAGGCTGTAACTTCTTTACATACGCTTCGCAACCCCAAACTTTAAGGAACGACAACTTAGGTTTCTTACCAAACCACAATTCGTACGGTGTCGTTTCAATGGATTTAGATGGTGCCCTATTTAAAGTGAATGCGGCTGTCTCTAATGCATAGCCCCAAAACGATAGTGGTAAATCTGTAAGAGACATCATAGACCGAACCATATCTAAGAGAGTTCGATTACAATGTTCGGACACACCATTACGATGTGGTGTTCCCCGCGGTGTCAACTGCGAAAGTATTCCACATTTCTTTAAATGCATGCCAAACTCATAACTCAGATATTCACCTCCGCGGTCAGAACGCAGAAACTTAATCTTCATGTTACGATGATTTTCCACTTCACTTTGAAATTCCTTAAACTTCTCGAAAGTTTCGGACTTATGTTTCATAAAGTAGACATACCCATATCTACTTAAGTCATCCGTGAAAGTGAGAACATAACGATATCCACCACGCGATGCTACACTCATTGGACCGCACACATCGGTATGTATTATTTTCAATAAGTCTGTAGCTCGCTCCATTATTCCAAAGAATGGAGTCTTAGTCATTTTTCCCATTAGACATGCTTCGCATCTTTCAAGTGATTCAAGAAGTCCATCAGAATGGAGTTTCTTCATACGCTTCACTCCAATGTGACCAAGACGACAGTGCCACATGTATGTAGAATTATCATTCAATTTTATTCGTTTAGCATCTATGTTGTGAACATGTGTATCACTACTATCGAGATTCAATAAGAATAAACCATTCATCTCAGGTGCATTACCATAAAAGATATTACTCATATAAATCGAACAACCTTTATTCTCAGACTTAAAAGAGTAACCGTCTCGCAATAAACAAGATCCAGATATAATGTTCATGCTTAACGTAGGCACCAAATAACAATTATTCAAATTTAAAACTAATCCCGAAGGTAGATGTAGAGGGAGTGTGCCGACGGCGATCACATAAACCTTGGAGCCATTTCCAACGCGCATCGTCACCTCGTCTCTTGCCAGTCTTCGTTTATTCCGCACCTCCTGTTTCGAGTTACAAATATGAGCAACCGAACCAGTATCAAATACTCAGGCACTACTACGACTACTAGTAAGATACACATCAATAATATGTATATCGAATATACCTTTCTTCTTGATGTTGCCGTTCTTCAGATCTGCCAGGTACTTGGGGCAGTTACGCTTCCAGTGACCAGCACCCTTGCAGTAGAAGCACTCAGTTTCAGGCTTAGGACCAGCCTTGGGCTTCTTAGCAGGTGCGTCAGCTTTCTTGCCGTCCTTCTTGAAGTTGCCATTTTTCTTAGGCTTGCCCTGTTTCTTGAAATTGGTGGTCTTATTGACCATCAACACTTGGTTCTCCTTCTTGATCTCCACTTCAGCAGTTTTCAGCATGGACGATAGTTCAGGCAACGTCTTGTTCATGCAGTGCATATTGTAGTTCATCACAAAGTTCTTATAACTCGGTGGCAGTGATTGGAGGACACCGGTGAATCCCTAACTCATTAGGAATCGTTATCCCTAACTCTTGGAGCTTGTTTGCATGCCCAGACATGGTGAGCACGTGCTCGCTAACGGAGCTTCCCTCTTCCATCTTGCAGGTAAAGAACTTCTCGGAGGCCTCATAGCTCTCCACGGCCGCGTGAGTCTCAAAAATGAGCTTGAGCTCCTTAATGATCTCGAACGGGTCGTGGTGCTCAAAACGCTTCTGGAGCTCCGTTTCTAAACCGTACAGGATGGCACACTGAACTGTGGAGTAATGATTTTTCCGAGTGGCGTAAACATTCTTTACGTCATCGGTGGCATCATCTGCAGGTGGGTCACCTAGCGGTGCTTCGAGCACATAGGTCATCTGACCAGCCCTGATGACAATCTTCAGACCACAGAGCCAGTACGTGAAGTTGCTTCCATTGTTCTTAAGCTTTTCTTTCTCTAGGAACGCATTGAATTTGATGGAGAGATTCGCCATAATCTACAACAAATTTGCAAGTAGTTTAGACTAAGTTTATGATAAATTGAGTTCTACTTTAATTCTTAAATTAACTAGGTGAACTCCCACTCAAAACAACATCCCTCACATTGTCTTAGTGATTACACGAACCAAGTCCACTACACCAAGTCCGATCTTCATGAGAAGATGTAGTTTCATCGGCGAACAATCTTCATGTTCATCATATCACTTCTATGATTCATGCTCTACCTTTCGGTATTCCGTGTTCCGAGACCATGTCTGTACATGCTAGGCTCGTCAAGATTAACCTTAGTTTCCGCATGTGCAAATCTGGCTTGCACCCGTTGTATGCACACGTAGAATCTATCACATCCGATCATCACGAGATGCTTCGAGACGACGAGTCTTAGCAACGGTGCCAACTAAGGACGAACACTTTATTACTTGAAATTTAGTGAGAAGGATCATCTTATAATGCTACCGTCGCGATCTAAGCAATACAAGATGCATAAAGGATTAACATCACAGGCAATTCATAATTAGTGTGATATGATATGGCCTTTTCTTCTTATGCCTTTGATCTCCATCTCCAAAGCACGGACATGATCTCCATCATCACCAGCATTGCGTCAAGGTCAGTGACGCCGCTTCATGGTTGTCCATCATCACCAGCAACTATTACAACTACTTGGAATAAAGCTATTACAAGATGAATAGACACGCAGGTCTTAACAGATTTAAAGACAACCATTAGGCTCCTGCCGGTTGCTATATTACAACAAGGATCATTGCATACATCAAATATAATCACAATCACATGATGGCCATATCACATCACAAAACCCCTGCAAAAACAAGTTGGACGCGTCTAATTTTCTTTGCATGTTTTACGTGGTTTGGGGCTTTCGAATAAGAACGGATCTTACCTACGAAACTGAACCACAACGTTGATACAAGTGCTATCGAGTGCAAAGTGTAGATTGGATCTATACTATGATGGGAGAGACAGACACCCGCAAAGCCACTTGTGCAAAGCAAGTTACACGTCAAGCGTGGAGCAAGTCTCATGTGCGATGACATGTAAGGTTAGCCCGAGCCGCTTCATCCCACCATACCGCAAGATGCAAAGTACACAAAGCAAAAGACGGCATGAGCACCAACGCCCACAAAACCATTGTGTTCTACTCGTGCAACAGATCTACGCATAGACAAGGCTCTGATACCACTGATGGGTTCGTAGCATGGAAAACAAAAAATTTCTACCGCAAGAACGAACAAAACCCAGATCTAATCTAGATAAAAGCCAAGATCTGATCTATTAGACATGTGCAACGAGATAGATCTGTACTAACCCTCGTAGAACCGAAAGCGTTACGATATTAGATCTCGGGGTTGATGTAGTCGATCACTTGCCGATCTCAAAATCGTGTGGACGATCCTTCCGGCGCGGCGTTCTGGCAGCGCTTCCGCAGTCGGTCACACGTGCGGAGTCGAAGCAGACCTTCTTCTCCCCGTTCCAGCGAGCAGCGGAGGTAGTAGATCTTCTCCACGGAATCCCAGCAGCACGACGGTGTGGTGGTGGTGGTGGCGGAGTAGAGATTTCTGCAGGGCTTCGCCTAAGCCGGAGCAGAGCGAAGGAAGAGGAGAGAGGCGGCGGCTAGGGATTGTTATGGGAGAGTTCTAGGGGGTGGCACCCCCTCTCCTCTATTTAAAGGAGGGAGGCGCCATGGGAGGGGGGGTCCTAGTAGGACTCCCCTTCCTCCTTGGCCGGCGGGTTGGGAAGGGGGGGAGGAGTCCTCCTCCCCATGAATCCGTGTCTTGCCCCACAAGGTTTCCTTGACCCTTTCTTGGTTTTCAAGCAAACTCCAAGAAATCTTCTAGAACCTTCCAGAACATTCTGAAACCTTCTAGAATCTCCATACAAACACTCCAGAACATTTCCTAACTTAGAAAATGATCCCCAATATATTAATCTTATTCTCCGGACAATTCCGGATCTCCTCGTGATGTCCTGGATCCAATCCGAGACTCCGAACAACATTCGGTCTCCAACGCATATTCCATATCTACTTAAAACAACTTCGAACCTTAAGTGTGTCACCCTACGGTTCGTGAATATGCAGACATGATGGAGACACCTCTCCGATCAATAACCATCAGTGGGACCTGGAGATCCATAACGACTCCCACATACTCAACGATGACTTCGTGATCGATAGAACCATTAACATACGAAACCAATTCCCTTTGTCACGCGATATTCTACTTATCCGAGGTTTGATCGTTGGTATCTCTATACCTAGTTCTACCTCGTTACTGATAAGTACTCTTTACTCGTTCCATGTTATGTCATCCCTTGTGACCTAGTCACATGCTTGCAAGCTAACTAGATGACATTCCACCGAGAGGGCCCAGAGCATATCTATCCGTCATATGGATGGACAAATCCCAATCTTGGTCCATGCGCTTCAACACATACTTTCAGAATACCCAATGACACCTTTATAACCACCCAGTTACGAAGCGGTGTTTGATATCATCAAAGGACCCATCCGGTGATGGTGATTAACATAACCTCATGGTCGAAGGATTAGGTTACTATGCATTTGAAAGCTTATAGCAATACGAACTTAATGACTTGATCTTATGCTACGCTTACTATGGGTGTGTGTCCATCACATCATTCTCCTAATGATATAACCTTGTTATTAATGACATCCAATGTCCATGATCAGGAAACCATGATCATCATTCAATCAACAAGCTAGTTCCACAAGAGGCTTACTAGGGACCCTTTTATGTTTACAAAACACACATGTATCAGTGTTTCCTTATAATACAATTATAGCATGGGATGTAAACATTCATCATAAACACAAAGATATAATAATAACCACTTTTATTATTGCCTCTTGGGCATATCTCCAACAGGAGAACCAGCCATCTAGCTACTATATGGATCTGTAGTCCAAGGATGAACTACTCACGCATCACACCGGAAGCTTGCATGGTGATGAAAAAGGCCTCCCGGGTGAATTCCCCTCTCCGGCAGGGTGCTGGGAAGAGCTTCAAATCCCTCCCGATCTAGGGATGGAGATGGCGGTGGCTACAGACTCTTTCGTGGATTTTTGATCGGGTCCTTAGGGTATTCGTCACGAGGGCAATATATAGGCGGAAGGAGAGGCCGAGGGGGTGCCGGGAGCGGCCACACCACCCCCTGGTGCGGGCCAAGTGGTGTGATGACCCCCTGGCCCCTCTCCGCCTCGTATTCTGGCACTTGATGACTTTCGGAAAATAGGCACTTTGGCTTTTGTCCCGTCCAATTATGAGAATATTCATTTTCTGACTTTCCTGGAACCAAAAACAGCAGAAAACGGGCAGCTGGCATTGTGGCTCTTGTTAATAGGTTAGTCCAAGAAATCATATGAAAAGTACTTCAAAGTGTGGACAAAACACAAGAAAGTGGATAAAAGTAAGCATAGAATATAAAAAATTATAGATACATTTGCAATGTATCAGATGTCTTCAAATTCTGTGGTTGGTCAGTCTCTGCAAACCAGGTGTACAACCACATGAGGCACTGGAGAGTTAGGTGGATACGGGTGTTGAGGATCAAAAGGCTAGAGACCGTGCGTTGGGTAGAGGAGACCTCTTCTATCATCATGGACGATGCTGACTACTATGTGCACATCAAGGTTTGATATATTTGCACTTGCATCAGTAGTTGTAAAGCTCACATATGAACTACATGTCTTGAACTAACTGTGATTCTCATGTAGGCTCAGCCATCGGACACTGAGTTGATCAACAAGCCCATTGAGAACTATGTTCAAATGAAGATCATCTACGATCCTCGCATTCCCGTTGCGCCTGTCTCTGTGACCACGATATACCCCTGAGCAGCGGACTGAGCTGTTCGAGGAGGTGCTGGTAGCGGGTGTAGATGATGATGACTCTGATGTGTATTTTGTAGTAGCTAGGCTGATAAACTTTGGTTGCGATGGCCCCTGAACTTTGTATGTATATTTTGGGAGGTGGTATTCAGTTATAACCCTTGCATTTTGTGATGAACTTGTACTGTATCACGGGCAGTTGTTCGTGAACTCGTGCTGTAGCACACACGCCATGACTGATTATGTCGAATCGGTGTTAATATAATTTAGTAGTTCTCTAAATTACAATTGTCTGAACTTTGTTATCTGCCTTGCTGCTGTTGGGTAAGCTCGCTTGAGCAGTGAGGAGGTAAGACTATCAGGGATAATGCATGTAGCCAAACAAGAAGTAACAATTTGGTGAAACCAATAATGCATAGAACCAAACAACTAGACCTTGGCTTCGAAACTCCTGAGAAAATAAGAATACATAAAAACCAAACGAATGACCAGTTTAGTACGAGAGATTGCACTGATGCGTACTGACGAATGACCATTTCAGTACGAGAGGTTACACTGATACGCACTGTTTCCGCCATGATCTCACGACTAAAATCCACGAGACCGAAGCCGCCGCTAGTGATCGACGAGCTAAACCCACCTTTGGAACTGCCCGGCTCGGCCAGCAAGCCGTAACACCTGAGGTTTCAAACAGGATCCCGATCCAAGGGGGAAATATCATTAGCAAATTAAAGCAACGCCGCTTTCTTTCCGATGTAGTTAGCGAGAAATTTCTCCAGATCTGGTACACTAAATAAATACACGCTTCTGGGGCTAACAATTAGTAGTACCAGAGCGTGCAATGAAAGGCAAACCAATTGGCCTGCACGATGATCGGGAGGAGCTGCCTGCCACCATGATGAGTTGACACTCGATTGCCGAACCAAAGCCAAGCACCATTTCCGGTGGACAAACTTGGAGATAATGATGACTGAAAGGACACGGGTCAAACGGAAACAATCGAGCACTCACATGCTCACATGCTTAATTAGAGAGGGCTAAGTACATTACTCTTATACTACTAATCCAGTAATTAATCAAACCTGAAAGTAGTAAATTAATAGCATAGTTACAGAGACGAACTAAACAAAGGTATCCATCCATCCCCACACCCCAAAGGCTCAGAAGACGCACAGCTATAGCTACAGTGCTTGGTTCTACTACTATACTCCTAGTACGTTGCAGCAAACATGCGGCACTAGTCAAGCAGCGGGCGGGCGGGCGGGCCTACAGATGCAGGTAAAAAAAAAGAAAGCGAGAAAGCACGAGCCGAGATTCCTCCCACATCCCTCCCTCTTTTCCTGCGCTGGTTTGCCGACCTGCGATAGATAGATAGGGAGTATTTTCCTTCCATTCCCTCGTTGGTTAGATGCCCTTGGGTCCGTCGCTGATGCTGGCTGGGGTTCAGACTTCAGACCGTGGAGGGGAGCTCGCACTTGCCCATCTCTGCAGAAACAAAACAATGGAACAAACACGAGCACCGAGTTAGATCCATCCATCCACTGCTTAAAACACTAGTACGGTCTCCAACGTGAACACACGGGTCCTAGTACTGGGACAGGAAGAGTAAACAATGCGCGAGGCGCACGAACTGCAGGCAGCCGAGGAACCGGAAGCGGCAGTCGGCGTACGCGACGTCCGAACTCTGGCACGCATTACGATGTGAGAAGTACTGTAGTAGTAATAAAGAACACAGGACGGGTCATATCACGTCGAGCCGCGAGCCGCGCAGCTAGTACAGTACTAGTAGAGCTGCTCACTGACGCCTGTCCCCGTCACGTACGGAGGAGTAACTCGGGACAGTGACTGGCAACAGCCCGGCTGAGCGGACGAACACGGCGGCAGGCCGAATCCAATGCGCGCGAGCTTAAATGCGCAACTGTACTGGCATGCAAATCGCAGCAGTACAGATTTCGATCGCAGGGAGTATACTACTACCATCAAACGGATTTAAGGGCTGCAGCAGTTTCCGTTGCCCTGGATTTACTCTGTGGCCCTAGCAAAACATTGTGTTCAGCCAGGACACATGGTAGTACAGTATTACTAGTACCAAGTAGTAAAACGTTGTGTTTTAACCTAGGGGCAGGAAAGCGTGCGTGACAGCGCGTGTTTGTCTGTGGGGGCAAAAGAACGGGGGAATCGTTCCCGTACAAAACACAAAAGCAGCTTTCCTTCGATTTTGAGTTTGATTTTGATTTGAACCGTGTGCTACTACTATACCCCATCGCTCTGTTGCAGATTGCCGTGGAGTGGTACGGGATGTTTGGCTGTAGTTCCCACTCTACTAGTACTAGTAACTTTTTACCTAAACACACAGTGCTCACGTGGTGTAGTACTATCTATAGATACATGTACCGGATCAGAACAACTGCGTACGTACATTTTGCTGCTCGGGTTGGGAGCAATCGTACCTAGCACCAACCTTCGCAATGCAAGCAATGGCCGCAAATTTTGGTTTGCACGAGAAATTAATTTGCAAGCAAGAAACGAGCACAGGATGACTGACGAGGAGAGGAATAGTAGTACAGTAACTCACTTGGTGCCTGGTTGACGACGTAGGCGGCGCCGGCGAAGTCGCAGGTGCCGATGGACCGGCCCCTGCGCTGGTAGTAGTCGTTGAACGCGTACGACGCGTGCGACACCATGGTGTTGGGCTCGAAGCACGCCGCGCCGGGCTGGATGCCCTTGCAGTCCGCGCCGCCGGGCCCGCACGCGTAGTCCAGCGCCGCCTTCAGCCGCCCTTCCCCCGCCATCGCGTTCGCCACGCACCACGCGTCCCCAGGCGCCACCGCAGCCTTCACCCCGCCTCCCCCTGCTGCCGGCGCGTTGCCGTTGTCCTGCCACCCGAGGCCGCCGCCGCCGTTGCCCTTGCTGCTGCTCCTGCCGCCGAGGACGAACTCCACGTCGTACACCTGCTGCTGGTTCGGGTAGAACACGCCGTAGTTGCGCTCGGAGGTCGGACCGGGCTTCTGGTTCTCGTTGAAGAGCGCGAACAGGTACACGTCCACGTCCGCGTCGGCCCGGCGCGGGGTGCCGGCGTTCCCCGACAGCACGCGCCGCACCAGGTTCCCGTTGTACGCGGCCGCGTTGGACGCCGACGCGCCCACCTCCTTCGCGTCCCCCTTGGAGGGCCACCCGGTCTCCGACACCAGCACGCGCACCCCGTTGTACCTGCTGCTCCCGAGCTTCCCCACCGCGCTGAACACGGCGTCCAGCTGCGCGTCCAGGAGGCTGTAGTACTTGAGGCCGCTGCCCGAGTCCAGCTCGCCGGCGTTGGGCCGGAACAGCGCGTAGTCCAGGGAGATCACGCCCGCGTTGTCCGCGTACGCGAAGAACGGGTACGCGTTCACCATGAGGTACGACCCCGTCTGCGACAAAAAGTCCAGCATCGGCTTCATCACGGCCTGCGAGAGCTCCTCCCGGAACACGCCCGCGGAGGGAGGGTAGCTCGCGGCCAGCGCCGTCAGCGCGATGGGGGAGGACACCTTCACGGCCTTGTCCATGTTCAGCCTCGCCAGCGCCGCGTGCACGTTGGTCATGGCGGGGACGAGCTGGAACGTGACGTTGGCGGCCGTGGCGAACACCTCGTTCCCCACGGCGACGCCCTGGATCTGCGTCGCTGGGTAGTAGGCCGCCACGTTGCGGCGCACCCAGGCCAGCGCGTAGGAGGGGCGTCTCGCGGCTGCGGCCACCTGCTCGTTGGGGAGCGCCACCACGACCTTGATGCCGCTGTTGGCGAGCGCGCGGAGGACCGTCGGCTCCGTGTCGTAGAGCTTCACCTGACCGATGCCGTGCTGCTTGAGCAGCTGCACCACGGACGCCGGGTTCGGGAGGTCGTTCGCCACCCTGCCCCAGTTCACGCCCACCGTCCCCGCATCTGCAACCCACGGAAAATATCAGCATTTGTCAGCTAACCCAACCGGCATTGTTACTCAAATGTCACGCATTGCGGTGGTGGTTACCTGCACCGGCGAAGAAGAGCAGCGACAATGCCGCGGCGAGGACGAGGCCGCGGGCTAGCGCCATGCTGCTCTGTTGCGTGCGGCGGCGACAGAGCAGAGCAAGCCAGCCAGAGGAGGTGTCGCGGCGAGGAACGAAGAGCTGGGGACTGGGGAGGGAGCGAAAGGGCGGGGCGTGGGATTTATGGCGGTGGGGGAGCGCGGGGCCCACGGTCGGGGTGGGAAGTGGCGGGTATGCGGGGACGGTGGTGACGCACGACGCGGGGGAGTTGGGTTCGTGGGGTATTGGGCGACGTGGGTTCATCTGGGTGGCCTGTGTGCTGGCGCGAGCAGGGGATCGGTCGGGCAGAGATGGATGGTGCCATGGTGGAACCAACGCGGGGAGCGCCGGGTGTGCGAGTTGGGAACGGGCCCTCGCCTCGGGCGACCGTTGCTGCCTGCGTGTTGGGCCCCGGCGCACGGACGTTTCAGCTGAGCTGGGTGTGTGGTTAGTGGGTCATCAATGCGCGTAGGATTGTTAGTGCAGGTTAATAGCTCGTCTCAACGGCTCTGAGGCCGTGGATCTTCTTCCGCTCCCCGGCCCTTTTGAGAGATCTTTTGCCGAGATTTTCTTTTGCACTACAGAGTGAGTATACTACATCGAGGAGTAGTATTTTCATGATGACACATCGTTCGGCTCGATAGCACTAGCTGTATAGTCGTTTGAGATACTATTTGTTATGATGTGTATAATACTCGACTCAATCCATAATAAATGTTGCTGATTTCGTTTTCAATTACTGGTATAACCATTTACAAGACGAGAAAAATGAACAACACATTAAGAACAACTTTAGCAGACCCAGCATCCGCACAACACAAAACAAGCACATGCTGTGCACTGCAAACATATTTCTGGACAAAATAGCAGTTCGTGCAGACTAGACCCTGCATATACACACTGCATATTTAAAAAAGACATTTCGTAGGAGAATTCAGTTCATACGTAATCATAGTGTTCATATGAGATTATTGCATATAAGATCATTGCGCAAAAACCTATGTACAAACCGCCACCACACGGCACCTAAACTACAAAATGCGGCTCGGGATAGCTCACCGGAGCCTATTGACGTGACGGCGACACGACGGCTCACTCCTCCGGGTCGAGGACGACGAAGATCTTCCCCTGCTGCTCTATCACCAGGCTCCACTCCTCCCCCTTTCGGCGTCGCGACAGGTAGTATCCCTCACCAGCCGCTCGACGGTAGCAAGGTTGCAGTTGTCGACGAAGTCCTCCGGCCTGAAGATCGGCACGGGCAGCAGTGTGGCGATGCGGTCGATGTCGTCGTCCTCGACGTAGTCTCCTAATGACTCTGAAATATAGCCATCTACGTCCACATTTAAACTATATATTATTCATATTTTTGATGAAATATCTTTCTAAACCCTGCTACTAATGCCTAATATTTAAAGGGGTATACAATCATTTATTTTTATATTTTTTCTGTGCAGATAATGTCGTTTGAAGATGAGAATCACTATATTAAAGTCAAAGATAAAAGATTTCCAACAACCAGAAAAACCAGGAGCCGTGAAGCGGAGGCAAACGCTTTAACGACCAACTATACGACCGGAGCAAAATTCTGGTCATATAGTTGGCACCGCCATCGTTATGTCAAACAGAACAACTTTTATGAATGAACCCCTATATAAAGAAGTCTCGGACGACGAGGAAACAAGCTTCTGCCTCGCCCAAAAGTCTCTGCCACAGATCACCAGCCGCCTCTAGATCTCAAAACCTTCTTCATCTTCATAGTCATATTTCACCACTTGTAATAGTATATATCTTCTTCGATTGACGACATTATAAGTCTATTGCTATCAGTATTATTATTTTCATTAAAATATTTGTGATTGTTGATCTCATCTCTATGTGTACGTAATTCTCCTTGGGCTAAGGGCTTCGGCCTAGCCATGTAGCATGTGTGCATGTTATTTATCGTAGATGGGGTCATGTATTAGTTATATGACATGATGATTATTGTATTCCCTCTTGCCTCAATCCAAGGACTTGTTAGGTACCCAAGACCCCGGGGGTTGAGCCAGGTATAGGGAGTATGAGTAATGACTGATCTACAGGTTAGGAACCCAGTGATAGAAGAGGTAGTACGGCTGTATGTGAGGGATTTACTTACAATTAACGGTGACATCACTATGCATATCATTAGTTCTCTTTCTTCTATGGATGAGACTAGTAGGTTATTGCTATAAGTGGTTGCGGAGGCAATAGCAATTATAGATGCACTGCCCACATATAATTTATCTTACTCTAACAATTACATGCATACTTTATTTCTATCTTTTATTTCTATTAGATGTTTTGCACAGCTACACGTGAAACCGAACGCCCTAGACCCTCTCTCTCCATCATCGACAACAACAAAAAGACGCAAACTATTATTCCGGTAAAAACATAAAAGGAATTCTAAAACTCCCGAAGGTCCATTAAAATAACTTCACTACACATTCTCTTCTCGAGGATTCGATAACCTAGGTCTACTAGAGAAAAAGAAACTATACTACATCCGTAATCCGGATCGAAGGTATCAACCATTTTTCTGGCGCCGTTGTCGGGGAAGAAATAGCTACCCTGATGAGGTTATTAGGAACCTTGCTAGTTCTAATTCTTGTTTTTAATTTTGTTAGTTTGCTTTCAGTATTTATTTGATAAACCAAAAATTAGTTAGCCTTTAAATTCTTGCTTTTACTAATATAATTCTTTGTTTAAGAAAACTCAAAAATATAGGAAATATGGCTAAAAAGAAGCTTGCTGAGTTTGCTAATCCCAACAATGATTATTTCCGTACTCCTATTACTCAGCCAGTAATAAATGTTGATGACTATGAAATTAAGCCCAATTATTTAAGTTTGGTTTAAAAGAATCAATTTGGAGGCTCTGATGTTAAAGATGCACGTATGCACCTGAATACTTTCACTGAAATATGTGATATGATGCGTATAAAAGACGTTGATCCCGATGCGGTCAAATTGCGTCTATTTCTTTTATCTCTTAGAGGAAGAGCAAAACAATGGTTGCTATCTTTGCCTAGAAATACTATTATATCATGGGTGGGATGTACTTCTTTATTTATGACTAAATTTTTTCCACCTGCAAAGACTATGCAATTCAGATCTAATATTACTGGCTTTAGACAGGAAGAGCGTGAGCCGCTAGCGCTTGCACGGAAGAGAATGAAAGAATGCATGAGAAACTGTCCTAGTCATGGGATGTAATACTAGTTAATTATTCATCTATTTTATAATGCTCTTAACCCTGTATCTAAGTCTATACTTGATACTGTAGTTGGAGAAATGTTTATGGGTAAACATATTACCGAAGCAAAGTAGTCGCTAGACAATATGCAAGATAACCATGCCTAATGGCATGTGGATAGATCGAACACAAAGAAGGTGAACTCCGTATATTGTTTTCGTCATTCTAGTTATAATATTAGCGATCTACTCCCTATATTGTTTATCCGCACACACGCAATGATATTGTTTCGCAGTAGACATATTGAGTTCAGTCTACTCCCTACATCTACTCCCTAGAGTAAATCACAGTTGTAGAGATAAAAATAGTATAGCTCACTCTTGTGCTCATAAGGTATAGATAACTACTTCTACTGTACCTATTTTAGTTTGCTCTTCAACAACACACTTTTAGAAATGAAAATTGTTGGGACTTTGTAATTCATGATGTAATCTGCTATTGAGATGTAATACAATTTTGACCATCCTTGTCAGGAACCGAAAAAACCAACTAATGCATATGAGGCAAACAAGTACAAAAATTTGGAAGAAAATAAAGCTCGTATGATGGAAATTTTGAAAGAAGCGAAAGCCGCTAGAGGTTTGCCTATAGAAAATATAGAAGAGGTAGTACATAAATTCGTGTACAGCGGCATCTGCAAAGTGACAGATGCCATTAAAAAAGGTAAACAAAAGGATGCAAACCAAACACAACCAGACCCTACATATGAACCCAGTGCAGAAGAAATGGCCACAGCTAATGATGAGCCAACTTCAGATGACGAGATCCATAACTACGGTAACCCTAAAATAAAGGTTATCATATCTAGCTATGTAACTACCTAATAGATATTTATATTGTCTACCCGTGTAACTACATAATATGCATCTCTATTTTTTAGGGTAATTTTGAAATGGACAGAAATGATGTAGTTACCAAGAAAGTGTGCACTAATATTATACAGAGTAGTATGCGTCAACTACGCTACAAGCTTAAGAAGGAGAATTGGGACAAGATTAGAGATATGAGCCCCCAAGAAGCATATAAGATGAAGCCAGCAAATGTAGTAGAGAGAAGTTGGAAAGATCTTGTGGACAGATGGTTTGATGTCCACTATCAGGTACTAACATTTATATTTACAAATACTCAGCACATAAAACTCTGTTGCACAGAAAACTCACAAGTTCATACTCAACTTTAGAAAATGTGTGTGAAGAATCAAGTGAAAGAAGCTGTGAAGAAGAACCATACAACTGGATCGAGATGCTTCGTTGCACACTACGAAGCTCTTGTACGTTTTTAAGTTCATATATGAAACAATTGTTCTACCAAACTTAGTATAAATTTTCCAAACTCATGTACGTAATTCTAATTTTTCTGTAGAACTCGGATAATTTGGAGGAGGTGACATCTCCAATTTAATTCTATCGACTTACACACACTAACAAGGAAGGCATCATGACTACGGAAGCCAAAGATGCTTATGTAAGACACTTTTAATACTGCTAATATTCTGTAATGAATAAGCTTTCTACTTCAATATTTCTTATGATTTCATTTAAACTTATTTGCAGAATTCAATGATGACCATGAAAAATATACCACGCTTAGAAGATGAGACTAAAAAAATAGAATTGTAGATTATTGAAGAAGTCTTGAAAGAGAAGAGTATGACGATCTCAAGCACAGGCACGTTCCTCTCAAATTTGAGAGTTGGATCAATCTCAAGGAAGAGCTCTGTGTCCATAGAACGCATTCGAGAACTAGAAAACAAGCTTGTTGAACAGGAGGAACAATCACTCCTCGCAGCTGAAAGGTACAAACAAGAGATGCAGGAAAGTATGGAACCCAGGATAAAGGATTTGAAAAAATGAAAAAGAAACAAGAAGAGGACCATGCAGCTCTGATGAAGGAACAGGAAGAGAAAAACAGAGCAACTGAAAAGAAGCAGCAAGAATTAGAAGCCACACTTAGTTTCATCTTAAGGACATCACAGAAGCAAGGACAGGGCAACAACTCAATAACACCTCCATCTTGATGAAATTGTTCATAAATGTGATTTTCTTAGTTGTATCTTCATGTTTAAACTATTGCACAAAATTTTATCGTCGCTATTTTATATGTTGGTTCTAAATTTTATTTATTTGTATGATTTTTTTCATTTTCTGCATAATTATTAATGTGACAAAATTACTGAAACTGTCATCAACACGTGGACCCACGTGTCAGAACCATCTCGGTCCCACCTGTCCAAAGCGTCTTGGTCCTACCTCTCTGAACCCTACGGGTCCCACCTGTCAGAACCCTATGGGTTCCACCTGTCCGAGCCATCTTGGACCCACCGTTGGTCCACCTGCAAGAATCACCGGGTCCCACTAGTCATAATGCCACGTCAGTAAATTGCACTAAATTAACAAAATGTCACGTCTATAATGATGACCTGTCGTACACTCCCTTCTAATTTACGATGACAAACTTTTCATATATATCATGACAAATATTTCAGTCACCGATTGCACACGATTGTTGACAAACTAACATCGTTAACTAATATAAGTTATACAATGACAAAAAAGGAAACTGTGGTTATGGATTTTTTTATGACGCGGCTTTTATGAGAAAATTAGTGATAGACCATTTTTTGTCAAAAACATATATTTATTGACAAAATACGGATATTAAATGACAAAAGGGGTCTGTCAAAAATACCATTTCTGTTGTAGTGTGGGTTTGATACTTATTTTGAAACGAGCTACAATCGATCTGTGCACTTGCAATCATCAATTAGGTCTCTCCAAAAGGTTCTAGCCCCCAAATCCATATGATCCTTATACACGTTTTTGACTTCCTCAGGAGAACACACAGATTTGACCTCCTCATTTATTCCTTCTTCCTCATACTCTACAACATTGGCCTTCGAAGAAAGGGTTACTCCTTTGTGCATCCTTATGGCGCGAGCCCGAGCATCTTCATCATTCTTGCTAGTAACCTTGAATACAACCATTTATTGCATGAATTGGAGGTTATAAGATAGTAGTTGTGCCTTCCTTGAAGACTCTTCAAATCTGTAGGTTCAAAGGGTATGAGAGCACTAATATAATTACTCTTGATCTAGGCATCATCCACATACAAAGCACCATGATATCTAAAGGTAATAGCAATTGACTTGATCATTCAGTACATGTCTTCATGGTATTCACCATCCATCATAAAGAAGCCATCATCTTGATTGCTCTAGGCATCATACCAGATTATTTTTCATGCTCTCATTTCCAACAAATAAGTCGGACAGAGCATCCCATGCTTCCTTGGCGGTGGTGAAGTGTTGGATATGAGGCGTGTCCTTGGGCCCCACAACAAGTTGGATCATGTGCAAGGTGGTGGCATTGAGATGGCTATAACCCACCTCTCTTCTTGTTAAGTTACTTGGATCCACTGCCCTGAATTCGACCTCAGTAATTCTCCATAGCTCAACTGAAGATATGCACACATGAGACTTCATTTGAAATAGCCATTGATTAAAACAAGATGCATCAAGCTTAGGTGGATCACCTCTGTTGTTTATATGAGGATGTGGGATAGGTGGGTCGGGTAAGTACCAATGAGGAACCTCATGATACACATCCTTCCCATCTACCTTTTGGGAGGAGGAATTATTATCATTATTTTCACCCCCTAACTCCTCCTCATTGGATTCAACCGAAGCTTTATCCCTTGGAGGAGAAGCGGGATCCTCTAGAGAAGGAGAAAGTGGGGTTTTATTGGCTTGCATGAGCTGCGATCATTTCACGTATTTTTTGCATTTGAGTTGCCATAGAGGTACTAAAAGATGTTTCCCAGCTCTTGAGATCCTCCATGGTGACCGAACCACTTGTCATACCCTATCTTCCCCATCATTTCCCATACTCTCTTAGGCGGTAAAGCCCAAATTAGAGCCAAGGCTCCGATACCAATTGAAAGGATCTTATGGGCACCTAAAGGGGGTGAATAGGTGCTACTTAAAATTTTAGTTATTTTTCAATTTAGACTTCACGCAAAATACAAATTCTCTATATATGCAACTAAGGTGAATTTACCTATATGACAAGAAAGCTATAAACAACTACATCGAAAACAAGATACAAGTAAAGGCGGTAAAGGATAGAAGTAACTAAAGGTGAAGCACACAGAGACACGAGGTATGATTCACGTAGTTCCTTCCTTTTGTGGGGAAATACATCTACGTTGGAGTGGTGTTGGTGATACCCAGCGCCACGAGAGGCCTCACCCTATTCTCCGGTGAACCCCGCCACACGGGGCCTGGTTCACTTCTCCACTATCGGTATCCTTCAAGGCAGAAACCAAAGCCTTTACAACAAGCTTGGGGCACACTTCCAGAACTGAATTGGAGTCCCCCAAGATCACCACAAGCTGTCACAACATAAGGACAAACTTATCAAAATGAGAACAACACCTAGGTTTTGAAAGGAAACACTAGACACAAATCCCTCAAGTGATTGAGGGGGTAAATCAAATCGCTTTGGTGAGGATGTAGATCTAGGTCTTCTCATTCGATTCTCCAAAGATCAACAACTTTGAGTGGTTGGAGGAGGAGATCTATCAACTGTAGTGGCTCAGTAGTTAGGGTTCTTGAGGTGGGGAATGAGCAAATTGAGGTTGAAGAAGGGGAGGGGTATTTATAGCCCCTCCCAAAATATACCTATTGGAACCTGCTTGGGGTGAATAGAAAAAAGGGTCAGGGTGGTGCGTTCTTAGAGACTGTGCGCTTGAGCCGGAATGGAAAACCGTCTTAGGTATATGTCCGAAAACCGGCTTTAAGTATGGGTTCTATTGTAGTGAATAGATTCTATAGAAAAATATAAGGTGTCCACGCTAAAAAATAACCAATAATGACCCAGTGTCTTCTCGCTTTTAATGACTTTTCACTCATCTTGCTATCATTTCGTCCATATTTAGGATCCTGGTATCATTTCTTGCGTGAATTCACATGAGGGCTCAAAACCATGTTTTTTTCCAATCAAGCAAGCGTGTCAATTAGAATTTTAGATCATCAATATATAGAAGCCAAAGTAATACAAATTATAAACCGTCACATAATTAGAGTTGGTTTTGGCCACATCATAAGGTGGGCAAAATACTCTGAGGTCCTCCTTACATACCCCATCTAGGACATTGTTTAGAGTCGAGTTTTATTAGATTGAGAATTAGCTATTGAAGTTGGTTTAAAACTTAACCTGCACTTTCAGAACCCGGACACGCCGCCACCCCATATCTGCCCGTTCAGTGCTACGTTCGCGATGCGTGGAGAGGCAACCGTTTTAATTGGAGAAAGCACAACGTATTTCGATATACCCCCGGAAGGCTCGTGATACACGGTAGACGTACGCATTGAATGGGACGAGGTTGACGTCATCGGGACAAGACAGTACAAGATCTATTGCATTAAGGCTCGTTCCCCACCCTCAAGCCCTGCATATCGATCTGCTGCACAACGACGGGGGAATCCCTTCTTCAACCTCCGGACGGGTGGGTGCTTACAGGCAAGAGCGTTCGCTGTGCGTCCCAATGGAAGGTTTTCTCTAATGGAAAAGCTCCCGGGTACATCCCATGGTGTTGAATGGAGGTCAGAATTTTCGATTTCACCTGTATCCTTCCGCTTTTGCCATCGGAGATCCCACGGATGCCTATCCGTGCAGGTCATTGGAGAGGGTGGAGGAAATATCGGACAGTGAGATAGACGAATCCCTTGGTGGCCCGGGTGTCGTTCCTGGGATTCCTCGCGGCGAGCATGGCCCGGACGCCGAGGTTGACAGTGCAGGCTGTGAACATGTTGGATCTAAAGCAGGGCAGCCCTGTATTAGAAGGTATGCATCAGTTACCTGTTCGCCGCTGTACGTTTCGGTTATCTCTGCAGATCTCGTTCCCCCAGCGATGACAGATCTGGACTCTAGCAATTCTAATTTACACAATTTCTGCCGCGTTATGCGATAACTGAATTTGTACCAACGGATGTTGTGTGTGTTGTTTCCCCATCTATAGCTCATGCTATTAGAGTGTCTTGCATGTTGCAATGAAAACAGGCCTAGACGAGGTGTCATGACCGACGAGATGCAGTACAAGAAAGGCCGAGCGAGCGCGCTGGAGAATGCTTTTAGAGGCTTCGCAACGTGCAAGACTGATGCGGTGGTGAATCCAGCAGTGGGCACGGTTTTTGATTCGATATGCGAACCCTACGACTACTACAACCTGTTTTCGTGGGAATGTGGATTTGGCATTCGGTATGGCAAGAGCAGGACTAATGTGAAGGGGACCAAGTGTATGCAAGAGCTGCTCTGCTCATGTTCAGTGAGGCCTTTTGGCAGTGATACAATTGGATGGTCTGTTGTTACTACCTACACTAGTGAACTAAACATTTCTTCTTCTATCAGGGGAAGCCGAAAGAAAGTAATACGACCTCCTGTCGCTGCCGTTCCCCGACAATGATAAGGCTGCTGCGGACATACGATCAAGGGTGGTACATATGTGAGGCCAGACTAGTTCACAACCACAAGATGCTGCACAATTATGCAGAGAAACTGCACTTTCCGTCACATCGGCACATAGACAAGTATACCCGCGACCTAGTGTGCCAGCTCAGGGAGAACAATGTTAACCTGCCAAAGGTGTATAGCATCATAGGGACCTTTTTTGGGAAGATTGAGAATGTCCCATTCACGAAGCGTTCACTACGGACGCTTTGTGGGAAGATTAGTCGAGAGCAGGCAGACGACGACGTACGGAAGACCATGGAGATCTTCTCGGAGTTGCGAGAGAAGGACAGTGAATTCACGTACACTGTGGAGGTGGATGATTCGAGTAGGGTACAGACACTTCTATGGTCAAATGGTAGAAGCAAGCTCCAGTACAATCATTTCGGAGATGTTGTTACCTTTGACACCACCTACAAGACTAACCTCTACGACATGCCTTTTGGCCTATTCGTGGGGGTGAATAATCACTTCTAGAGTATACTATTCGCTGGAGTTCTTATGCGTGATGAGAAGATTGAAAGCTTTGAGTGGGTCTTCAAAGAGTTTGAGAAGATGATGGGAGGGAAGCGGCTAGTGATAGTTCTCACAGGTATGGTCCTGATGCATTTGAACATACTGGGTTTTTTCCAAGTATTGGTGGTTAATCTTGCAATGGTATGCTGGTAATACTAATAAAGTTGCTGCTAACAAACCAGGCAAGGGCAATGGAAGTGGCGATTGGAAACGTGTGGCCTGGAGTCACGCATAGGTGGTGCAAGTGGCATGTCTTGTGGAAGGCAAAGGAATCTTTGGGGATGCACTACACAAAGAAGTCTGATTTTCGAGCGGAATTCCACAACCTTGCGAACGAGATGTTGAAAGTTGAAGAGTTTGAGAATGGGTGGAAGGCTTTGGTCACGAAGTATTCTTTGTTGAAGAATACGTTCATGATACAGATCTTTGAAGTGAGGAAGAAATGGGCGAAGCCCTATTTTAGCGATAAGTTCTACGCCAAGCAGATCAGCACACAGAGGAGTGAGAGTGCTAATCACATGCTCAAGAATTACGTGCCACCCGCCTGTCCAATGAATGTGTTCATGAAGCAGTACCAGAAATTGCAGTATGACAGAGAACAAGAGGAGGGTTTCCAAGAGAAACGAACCACCCTGGTAAGCAATGACCATCGTTTCATTGTTACATTTTAGGATTTGGCCGCATTTGCACATTGCAGTGGTATCTGATCTGGTAATATTTTGGTTTCCGTAGTCGGGAGCAGTGATCAGGTTCAACCTGCCTATACAAAGGCATGCGGCCAAGATTTACACTCGTACCATGTTCGAAATGTTCGGCAAGTATGTTGCAGGGTACTACACTGTGGAGGAAATTGAGCCAAGGAAACATTACGTGACTTTGCACGTGAATCCGTCCGCAAGGAAAGAGTGGCACAAGGCAAGGTACGAGGTGATCCTTTCGGCGGAAGGCAATTACTACACTTGTGAGTGTGGTAGATTCGAACACATGGGCGTGATATGTTGCCACATATTGAAGGTATGTAACGCTCGCGATGATGTCTTTGACTTGTCTATTATTTTTTTATAGTAATGTCATCGCGCTATGACTGCAGGTAGTGCTGACGTTGGATGTTCGCAAAATCCCAGAAAAGCACATCATGAAAAGGTGGACGGTTGATGCAAGGGATATCCTGCTAGAACATATAAGGCACTACCAGAAAGACATGGGTCCTCCGGAAGCAACCACTTTTAGGCATCGGCAATGTACATAACTGCACTAGAAGTGGTTCATTTGGGGTATAGCAACCCAGAAGCATTTGAGTGCGTCATGTCAGGACTTTGCGAGCTGAAAGCCAAAGCAGCTGCGTTTGGAAGCGAGAGAGACGGAAGAGGTGTCCTTGAAAAGTCATTGAACTTAAGCGTTGGAAATTCGGTTGTATCTAGACAGTCAGAGGGCAATACGGTGACTATCCGTGCTGGTTTTGATTTCGTAAGGACAGAATCCTGCACGGAAGGATCCTCCGCCGATTAGGTAATGCCAGCTGGAGAAATCAATGAGGTCACATCAGCGAGCATGTTGCTCATTGCGCTTGAAAGACAGCTAAAGCGTTGTAGGCCAACCACTGCTAGGGATAAGCCGCCCTACGAGAAGAGCATCCAGAGATCTCGTTTCTGTGGGATTTGCCGCGAGAAAGGTCACAAAAGCACTACATGTCCACACAGAGGGGACAGGCCGATGAAACCACGGAAGGATCCGCAGTGCAGCAATTGCGGATTGACCGGGCATAGGAAAACCAGTTGCAGCAATCCGATGCGCAGCCTCATGCCATCGATACCTGTCGGCGTAACAATTTTTGAGGATGGTTTCTCATAGTACCGCATGTGCCGCGAATAGTCCAGATGGGAAACAATTATTCCCATTTTACAAAATACAGCACATAGAGACTAGTGGCCATTTGAGACATATGCCAGCAATATGTGGAGCTCGCACTTACTGAAAATTAATGTGTACCATTGTTCGTTTATAGCCAAGAATAATAGAGAGGAACCTATTTCATGGATTTTTTTATTTTGTCCTGCTTGTTCTGTGTAAGGGCATTTAATTCAGTTAGGCTCGGACCTGTCATTTTTCTGTTCAAGGCTAGTAAATGTGTTTTCAAAATTTGAATCGAAGGGGCGCTGAGTTTCCCTCCCCTACTCACATCTGTGCCTATATATACACCCTCCGGAACTGATCCAAGACGCCAAGCCACCCAAATACAGGAGATGGAAACACCAGTAGCTGGCTCGAGGTGCCTATCAGGTCAGTAAGCACAACCGCGTTTCTGCATTTGGTTCTCTGGTTCGAAGAAGCATGCATCCCTTAGATCCAAGGGGAGCTGGCGAGTGCTCCTGGTTCTCCTTCGGACTACGGAGATAGCTTAAGCTGCTGCTAAAGTTTGTGCTGACATCTGTTCTTCCCTCCTTTTTTCCGTTTTTGGTAGGCAGAATGGCAGCAGAGGAGTTTGTTGTGGGAGAGGGAGTAGGTCATTTTCGGAGGAGTGGGAAAACATCAGTGAACAGCGCATTCGCACCCAAAGATCTGCACGACGTTGCGCTGGGATGGGGAGAGACAAAGAGGGAGCTAGTTAGATCCATGGGGCTTGGGGGGTTGCTACTTGTAGACAAGTTCACTCACTGGAATCGTGATTTCTCCAAGTTCATTTACCAGTGCGTTGACGTTAGGAACAGAAGGCTAGTTCTTGGCCCAGGGAATTTCGCTGAAATTAACGAGCAGGAAATTTCTAGGATATGTGGTATTAGGGAAGGGGGTCTCTTTCAATCGTGTGCACCACCGGTTCGCCGACTACTCCAGAGGTTGCGGCCGTGTGCAATATTCTCTTGGTCCCTCACCAGGAGGTCATCACATACCTACTGGTAGATATTTTGAATGAACTAGTCCCTGAGGATGAACCTACACCTGAGATGCAGAGGTTCAGATGCGCCTATGCAATGCTGGTTGTGACAGTCTTCTTCAGTCCTAGGGAGAAAAGGGGCCCCGTGCCCCGGGACATATACCGGGTGTGGATGAACGCTGATGCGCTGCACAGTTTCAGTTGGTCTAGATTAGGAGTGGATGAGCTCCTGTACGGCGCCGCGTCGGTGCAAACTGCCCTACGATGGCCACGCATAAGCAGGGTTACACTATATGGCCCTCAGATGGCGCTGCAGGTAGTGACAAAATGTTTTTTCAGTGCTTATTTTCGTAGTAAACTGAACTGGAGCTGGTAACATTGTCTGTTCTTCACACCTCATGTTACAGATCATGTACCTGGATTCAGTAGACCCAGGTTTCGAGGCCGTGTCTCCTAATCTGGTGCCTCGCATTGCACACTACACTGTGGCTAAAATGGTGAAGCTTATCAAGCGCGACACCTTCCGCCTCGGATCATGGAAGATATATGGGATTCTAAGGGTAAATCTCTGCCCTCTCATGAAGTGTAACTAAGGTGTAAGAAATTTTAAGTTACAACTTCTAATGGGAAACGGAAAAAAATTGCAGCACCTTGTTAGCAGGCAGGAACTACGTCGTCAGCTAAGTGCAGCATCCACCTCAAGAACTAAGAGTTCAACACCTGGTAGGCGGGAAGTGTTGCTGGGGATACCTATGAACACCCAGGTTGGTCAAGTTGGCGGCGATGGTCTTGATCTGCTGCTTGAGACGGTGAGCACCTGCGACAATCATCATTTTTGATTATTAAACTGTGTAAAAGTGATCCTTGCATTCAAGCAGCGAGAACAACATTTTTTTTGTCAGTGCAACATCCTGGATTCAGAACATGTGACAGCGGATGGAGTAGCTGCGTGTGTGCGGCATGGCGATGTGGGTCATTCGGACGGAAGTGGACCGTCAACTACCCCTACTGAGCCTGTACCATCGGTTCCTCAGGTGTCAGCAATTGTGGCGGAGGAGAGTGATATGGAGCTAATTCAGTAAGTAGAACTGAATTTTTCTCACAGGTGTGCTCCACATTTGTTTGATCTGGAAACCTGTTGAATGTGTTCAGGCCAATGCATGGATGGCAAATGGGATCTCACACCTGGACGGGCTGAGCCGGGCGAGGTCGAGCGAGTTCTTCTACGGACTAGCGCATGACATACAGATGTTCGACGCCTCCATCAGAGCAAGAACCGAAAACCATGAGCAGATAGAAAGGATCTGCAAGTTCCAAGGTTTACAGTACATGTGCGGGTATTTGATTTGGAGGGGCCTATCAAAGTACATGCCTCATCTTGTTTCTCACCTGGAGAACATCAAGAACATCCTTGGAGGTTGGTATTTTCGTAGATCATCGCTGCTGCTGGGATATTAATTAGTGATGTCCTAATATCTGTTGTTTCGGATCATGTGGGAGCAGGCAATGAAAACCCAGGGACTGTGCTAAGCTTCCTTGGACTTGGCCATCTAGCAGGTATGGTCTACGAAAATTTGCAGCCTTTGTAGAGGCATTTTTAGTAATGGGTGCAATTCCGTTATGCCGCTTTGTTATAACTTCTGAACACCTGTGTTGTTTTCACCATCGTTCCTTGTAGATTACTCGAGCCCGAGCAGTGCGGTTGGATTCGCCACCACAGAGGTAGGCGATGTAAGCAATGGGTTGTCATCTGCTAAAGGTGCAGGAGGGTTACCTGCTGCTACTGCTACCACCGACGCTATTCCTGGCGGTTCAGTCGGTCAGTTTATATTTCCTACCTGAACAACTTGTTTGCTGTTTTTCTAGCCCGCCATACAATGGTGTTTCTGAATGCGGTAGCTACGTACGATTGTGGGGGTCCTTTAGGGATTATGTTCATGAAAGCAGTTGTCGGCTGTGCAGGTTTGGCAACGGGCTCAAGTGCGCCATCAGGACAAAATGGTTATTTGGGTGTCGATGACAATGGCTTCATCGGATTCATGCCTGCGACGTGTCCTGCTACACCACTAGTCCGCACAGGTCTCCCGGATCTTGAACGCCTGCAGGAAGCTGGTGCGTCGACCTATTTTCACTTGGCCAAGTACAGAATCCGGTGTGGCGAGTAATTCAACGGTCTTGATATGGTGCATTTTTTAGGTGCAGGAGGGCTAGCTATGGCCATAGGTTCCGATGTCCAATTGCGTGTTCCAGTTAAAGTTATTGTGCAGAGTGAAGGAAATATGCCCTGAGAGGCAATAATAAAGTTGTTATTATGTATTCCTTGTATATGATAGATGTTTATTTTGCATGCTATAATTGTATTGATAGGAAACATCAATACATGTGTGTTTAATAAACAAAAAGGGTTCCTAGTCATGCCTCTCTTATAGACTAGCTTGTTGATTAACAGGATGATCAAGGTTTCCTGATCATGGACATTGGATGTTGTTAATAACAAGGTCACACCATTGGTGGAATAATGTGATGAACATTCATCCGAAGTATAGCATTACGATCAAGTCATTATGTTTGTATTGCTATAACATCATACGAAGTAATCTTTATCCTTAGACCATGAGATCATGTTAATTGCTAACACCGGAAGAGTATCTTGATAACATCAAACGTCACACCGTAACAGGGTGATTATAAAGATGGGTTCAGTGCTACGAAGGTGTTATGTTGAGGCTCATGGATCAAGAGTGGAATTTGTCAATCCAGATGACGGATAGATATACTCTGGGCCCTCTCGGTGATATCACATTAGGATAGCTTGCAAGCAAGTGATGTGATCACTAGAATGTTATATCACGGGAACGAGAAAAGAGTGCATGTCGGTAACAAGATCAAACTAGGTATGGAGATACCAATGATCAAATCTCGGACATGTAATATATCGAGAGACAAAGGGATTTAGTTACAAGCATTAAAGGTTCTCACGATCACAGGAGTCATCGTTGAATGTGTAGGAGTCAGTACGGATCTCCAGGTCCCGCTGCTGATTATTGATCGGAGAAGGGTCTCGATCATGTCTGCATTATTCGCGAACCGTAGGGTGGCACACTTAAGAGTTACCGGACACCATTTTGGATCACATATGTTTCAGATGAAAGAATTGCAAAGCGCAGGAATTGTTTCAATAGAAACCGGAAATTGTTTCGAGTGAAATTGCAAAAGGTGTTTCTGCATGTGATATTGAAATATTGCAAGGGGCTATATGTGAATGTTTGTTAATTAAAGTAATTAACAAAATTCTGAATAAATTTAATAAAAGAGTTTTATTAAATGAGAGAGCATTAAATTTGGAGAAACTTAATGCATTTAAAGTGGAGACTTTAAAAGGGAATGTGAAGAGGCATTTTAATATGGAGGAGTTACCACCACATGAATGGGTCACCTCCCATGTGCCAGCCATGGATAGAGGGGGCACCCCCTCCTCCTATAAAAGGCCACCCATTCCCTCCTTCATCCACACACCTCCTTGTGAAGGATCTCTCTCCCCCTCTAGAATTATTCCCCCATGGTCTCGGATTAGCGAGATACATGTTCCGGTGGCATTTCGTCTGGAAGGAGTTGCTGCTTCCGCTGGATCGCTGGAGCGAGGAGGTGGAGGTTGTCCTGTGGCTTGAACGTGTGTGCGAGTGCGGATGCGCTGCTGAGTTGCGGCGCTCGGACTTCCTCACGATCTTGAGATCGGCAAGTGTACGACTACATCAACCACGAGTTCCTACTCGTTAACAAAGCTTGTTGTCTTCGAGGGTAAGTTCTCCATGGATGTATGTCCACCTGTTTGCTTTGTACCTAGTAGATAGATCTTGGCGTGTAGTTCACACCGTAGGAAATTTTTTGTTTTCTATGCTGCGGACCCAACAGTGGTATCAGAGCCTGATCTATGCGTAGGTGCTTTGCATGGGTAGTACACATATGTTTATATGTGGGCGATGATGATCATGTTATTGCATCTTCTATTTACTTTGGATATTGGTGGCATAGTGGGATGAAGCGGCCCGGACCAACCTTATATGTCATCGTACATGAGACCGGTTCCACGACTAACATGCAACTTGTTTTGCATAAGTGGCTGGCGGGTGTCTGTCTCTCCTACTATAGTCAATATCTGATTTACAACGAGTTGCTAATAACTTGGTTATCCTCGTTGTGGTTCATGTTTGTAGGTTAGACAGGTTCTATCTCCGAAAGCCCTAAGGCACGTAAAACTTGCAATTGATAAATTAGAGGCGTCTAGTTTAGATCGTTGCTGGGCTAGTGTTTTGATATGGTATTGTTGTAAGTAGATGTATAATAGATACTCTTAAAACTCACTTAACGTGTAAGTTCCATAGACCTTGGCCTTACACACAAAGGAATGATAGAGATCATACCACGATGCAAATGATAGAGATCAAATGCATGGACCATATCACCTCACTTCACACATTAGATGTTAGCATCTTATATTGCTAGTTTGGCGCGTTTGGTAGCATTATAAGATGATCCCTCATTTAGATATCAAGATAAAATGTGTTCTTCCTTAAGTATGCACCGTTTTGTGGATCGTGTTTTGAGGCATCACGTGATGATCGGGTGTTTTCAACTCTACGCTTTCATACAACGGGTGTAAGACAGTTTTACACACGCAAATACTAAGGTTCTTACTTGACGAGCCTAGCATGTACAGACATGGCCTCGAAACACGGACCGAAAGGTTAAGCATGAGTCATATAGTTGATATGATGCCCATATAGATGCTCGCCTTTGAAGCTACACCGACTCATGTGATGATCGGACTTGGTGTAGTGGATTTGGTTCATGTAATCACCAAAAGGACACGAGGGATGTCGTTTTTGAGTGGGAGTTCATTAGTAATTTGGATTAGTTGAACTCAATCTATCATAAACTTAGTCTAAATATACTTTACAAATTATGTTGTAGATGGCACCACCTGCTTTTAATTTCAATGTGTTCATGGAGAAAGAGAAACTTGCTACGAATGGTAGCAACTTCACCAACTGGGCTATGAATTTGGGGATTCTCCTCACTGCTGCACAAAAGCAATATGTGCTAGATGCGCCGCTAGGCCCCCCACTAGCTCCCGATGCCCCTGACGAGGAAAAGAACGTCTATATAACTCGTCAGGAGGACCACAACTTAGTTCATTGCGGCATACTGTATGTGCTAGAGCCAGAACTTCGAAAACGTTTCGAAAATGGCAATGCCTTTGATACCATGGGAGAATTGAAAATGATTTTCAATACCCATGCTGCCATAGAGAGTTATAATGCTACAGAAAAGTTCTTTAGCTGCATGATGGAGGAAAACAGCTCCGTTAGTGAGCACGTACTCAAAATGTCTGGGTACGCCGATAAGCTTGTGTCTTTGGGAATAACGATACCCATTGACTTAGGCATACATCGCGTTCTCCAATCTCTGCCACCTAGCTACAAGAGCTTCGTGATGAACTATAATATGCAGGGCATGAAGAAGTCTCTTCCCGAGCTTCTGTCAATGCTTAAGACTGCAGAAGTGGAGATTAGGAAAGAACATCAAGTGTTGATGATCAATAGGACCACCGGTTTCAAGAAGGACAAGAAAGGCAAGCACAAGGGAAAGAAGGGTGGCAAGTCTGTTGCCACGCCTAAAAAGAAACCCCGAGCTGGCCCTAAGTCTGACACCGAGTGCTACTATTGCAAGGGGACTGGCCATTGGAAGCGCAACTGCCCCAAGTATTTGGCGGACAAGAAGTCCGGCAAGGCAAAGAAAGGTATATGTGATATACATGTTATTGATGTGTACTTGACTAGTACTCGCAGTAGCACCTGGGTATTTGATACCGGATCGGTTGCTAATATATGTAACTCGGTTCAGGGACTACGGAACAAGCGACAACTAGCAAGGGATGAGGTCAGGATGCGGGTCGGCAATGGATCAAGAGTTGATGTGATCGCCGTCGGAACGCTGCCTCTCCATATGCCATCGGGATTAGTTATAAACCTAAATAATTGTTATTTGGTTCCTACACTGAGCATGAACATTGTATCCGGATCGTGTTTGATGCAAAGTGGTTATTCATTTAAGTCTGAAAACAATGGTTGGTCGATTTATATGAATAATATCTTTTATGGTCATGCACCTATGTTGAATGGTTTATTTCTGTTGGATCTCGATAGTAGTATTACGCATATTCATAATGTTGATGCTAAAAGGATTAAACTTGATAATGATATATCTACATATATGTGGCACTGCCGTCTAGGTCATATTGGCGTTAAACGCATGAAGAAACTCCATTCTGATGGACTTTTGGAATCACTTGATTTTGAATCATTTGATACATGTGAGCCATGCCTTATGGGCAAGATGACTAGAACGCCGTTTTCCGGTTCAATGGAACGGGCGACAGATCTATTGGAAATCATACATACTGATGTGTGTGGACCAATGAGTGTGTCGGCGCGAGGTGGATATCGTTATTTTGTTACTTTCACGGATGATTTGAGTAGATATGGGTATATCTATTTGATGAAACACAAGTCTGAAACTTTTGGAAAGTTTAAAGAATTTCAGAATGAAGTGGAAAATCATCGTAACAGAAAGATCAAATTTCTGCGGTCCGACCGTGGAGGAGAGTATCTTAGTTATGAGTTTAGCACACATATGAAAGATTGTGGAATAGTTTCACAACTCACGCCTGCCGGAACACCACAACGTAATGGTGTGTCAGAACATCGTAATCATACTTTATTGGATATGGTTCGATCTATGATGTCTCTGACTGACTTGCCACTGTCATTTTGGGGTTATGCACTGGAAACCGCTACATTCACTTTAAATAGGGCACCATCTAAATCCGTTGAAAAGGCACCGTATGAATTATGGTTTGGAAACAAACCTAAGCTGTCATTTCTTAAAGTTTGGGGATGCGATGTTTATGTGAAGAAACTTCAACCAGATAAACTCGAACCCAAAGCGGAAAAATGCGTCTTCATAGGATACCCTAAGGAAACGATTGGGTATACCTTCTATCACAGATCAGAGGGCAAGGTCTTTGTTGCCAAGAATGGATCCTTTCTTGAGAAGGAGTTTCTCGCGAAAGGTGTGAGTAGTCGGAAGGTAGAACTCGAAGAGGTTATTGAACCTTCTCTTCATGAAATGGCGAGTAGCGCAGCTCCAGAAGTTGTTTCGGAGTTGACTTCACCTAATGAAGAGAGAGCTAATGATATTGATCATGAAACTCCGAAAGAGGACACTACCGAACCTCGCAGGTCAAGCAGGACACGTGCAACTCCTGAACTGTACGGCAATCCTGTTATGAATTTCATGATTGATGAAATAGATGACCCTGCGACGTATGAAGAAGCGATGATGAGCCCTGATTCCAACAAATGGCTAGAAGCCATGAAATCCGAGATGGAATCCATGTACGAAAACCAGGTTTGGACCTTGGTGGACTTAACTCACGACCGAAAGGCCATTGAGAATAAATGGATTTTTAAAAGAAAAACTGATGCTGATGGTAATGTGACCATCTATAAGGCTCGACTTGTCGCAAAGGGGTTTCGACAAATTCAAGGAGTTGACTACAACGAGACATTCTCTCCCGTAGTGATGCTTAAATCGGTTAGGATTATGTTAGCAATTGCTGCATATTTCGATTATGAAATATGGCAGATGGATGTCAAAACTGCGTTCCTCAATGGTAAGATTGAATAAGAGTTGTATATGATACAACCTAAGGGTTTTGTCGATCCTAAGGATGCTAATAAGGTGTGCAAACTTCAGCGATCCATCTATGGACTGAAGCAAGCATCACGAAGTTGGAATCTCCGCTTTGATGAGGTGATCAAAGAGTTTGGATTTGTCCAAACTTATGGAGAGGCTTGTATTTACAAGAAAGTGAGTGGGAGCAATGTGGCATTTCTGATATTATATGTGGATGACATATTATTGATTGGAAATGATTTAGATCTTTTAAAAGTTATCTAAACAGCAAATTTTCGATGAAGGACCTTGGTGAAGCTTCATATATATTAGGCATTAAAATCTATAGAGATAGATCAAGACGCCTAATTGGGCTATCGCAGAGTACATACCTTGATAAGATATTAAAGAAGTTTAATATGGACGAAAGTAAGAAGGGATTCTTACCTATTTTGCAAGGCAAGACATTGAGTAAGACTCAAAGTCCGGCTACGGTGGAAGAAAGAGAGATAATGGATAAGATCCCCTATGCCTCAGCCATAGGCTCTATAATGTATGCCATGCTATGTACAAGACCGGATGTGGCACATGCTATTAGTTTGACTAGTAGGTACCAATCTGATCTAGGTTCGGAACACTGGATAGCGGTCAAGAATATCCTTAAGTACTTGAGAAGAACTAAGGATATGTTTCTTGTATACGGAGGTGAAGAAGAGCTAGTCGCTAAGTGTTATGTCGATGCTAGCTTTGACACTGATCCGGATGACTCTAAGTCTCAATCCGGATACGTATTTCTCTTGAACGGAGCAGCAGTTAGTTGGAGGAGCTCCAAACAACCTGGGGTGGCTGGATCAACAACAGAGGCGGAATATGTTTCTGCTTCAGAAGCAGCACAGGAAGCGGTTTGGATGAAGGAGTTCATAACGGAACTGGGTGTGGTTCCCAGTGCGTTGGACCCGATGGTGATCTATTGTGACAACAATGGAGCCATAGCCAACGCCAAGGAACCAAGGTCTCACAAGAATTCCAAGAATATTAAGTGTCGGTTTCACTCCATCCGCGAGCATGTCAAGGATGGAGATATAAAGATTTGTAAAGTGCACACGGACCTGAATGTAGCAGATCCGTTGACTAAAGTACTCCCTAAGGCAAAACATGATCAACACCAGAACTCCATGGGTGTTAGATTTATCACTATGTGAACTAGATTATTGTCTCTAGTGCAAGTGGGAGACTGAAGGAAATATGCCCTGAGAGGCAATAATAAAGTTGTTATTATGTATTCCTTGTATATGATAGATGTTTATTTTGCATGCTATAATTGTATTGATAGGAAACATCAATACATGTGTGTTTAATAAACAAAAAGGGTTCCTAGTCATGCCTCTCTTATAGACTAGCTTGTTGATTAATAGGATGATCAAGGTTTCCTGATCATGGACATTGGATGTTGTTAATAACAAGGTCACACCATTGGTGGAATGATGTGATGAACATTCATCCGAAGTATAGCATTAGGATCAAGTCATTATGTTTATATTGCTATAACATCATACGAAGTAATCTTTATCCTTAGACCATGAGATCATGTTAATTGCTAACACCGGAAGAGTATCTTGATAATATCAAACGTCACACCGTAACAGGGTGACTATAAAGATGGGTTCAGTGCTACGAAGGTGTTATGTTGAGGCTCATGGATCAAGAGTGGAATTTGTCAATCCAGATGACGAATAGATATACTTTGGGCCCTCTCAGTGATATCACATTAGGATAGCTTGCAAGCAAGTGATGTGATCACTAGAATGTTATATCACGGGAACGAGAAAAGAGTGCATGTCGGTAACAAGATCAAACTAGGTATGGAGATGCCGATGATCGAATCTCGGACATGTAATATATCGAGAGACAAAGGGATTTAGTTACAAGCGTTAAAGGTTCTCACGATCACAGGAGTCATCGTTGAATGTGTAGGAGTCAGTACGGATCTCCAGGTCCCGCTGCTGATTATTGATCGGAGAAGGGTCTCGATCATGTCTGCATTATTCGCGAACCGTAGGGTGGCACACTTAAGAGTTACCGGACACCATTTTGGAGCACATATGTTTCAGACGAAAGAATTGCAAAGCGCAGGAATTGTTTCAATAGAAACCGAAAATTGTTTACGGTGAAATTGCTGAAGGTGTTTCTACATGTGATATTGAAATATTGAAGGGGCTATATGTGAATGTTTGTTAATTAAAGTAATTAACAAAATTCTGAATAAATTTAATAAAAGAGTTTTATTAAATGAGAGAGCATTAAATTTGGAGAAACTTAATGCATTTAAAGTAGAGACTTTAAAAGGGAATGTGAAGAGGCATTTTAATATGGAGGAGTTACCACCACATGAATGGGGGAGGTGAGGGGTCACCCCCCCATGCGCCGGCCATGGAGAGAGGGGGCACCCCCCTCCTCCTATAAAAGGCCACCCATTCCCTCCTTCATCCACACACCTCCTTGTGAAGGATCTCTCTCCTCCTCTAGAATTATTCCCCCATGGTCTCGGATTAGCGAGATACATGTTCCCGGTGGCATTTCGTCTGGAAGGAGTTGCTGCTTCCGCTGGATCGCTGGAGCGAGGAGGTGGAGGTTGTCCGGTGGCTTGAACGTGTGTGCGAGTGCGGATGCGCTGCTGAGTTGCGGCGCTCGGACTTCCTCACGATCTTGAGATCGGCAAGTGTACGATTACATCAACCACGAGTTCCTACTCGTTAACAAAGCTCGTTGTCTTCGAGGGTAAGTTCTCCATGGATGTATGTCCACCCGTTTGCTTTGTACCTAGTAGATAGATCTTGGCGTGTAGTTCACACCGTAGGAAATTTTTTGTTTTCTATGCTGCGGACCCAACACAGAGGGTGCAAGGTCACAACCTCTATGAAGACCTTGCGAGCAGTGGGGCTCTAAGAGTGCTGCTAGGTGGAAATAACCTTCCATCGACGACGCTGACCATTGGAGGTTCTTTAACCCGTCCTGACAGCAGCGCGAGTGTGCACTTGACGCCCAGCACGTCAGGACCAGTGCAGCTGGGAGTGGTTTTAAACCCAATGCCACTAAGCGTCGTTCCTATGGGATCGGTGAGTTCGACATCCGGTGAAAGTTCTGGCCACTCAAGCTCTAGGATGGTATCTGGTAGTTCTTCTGGTACAGGGAAAAGCAAGGGGATGGATCTAAGCGGTGAGAGCCTGTTGGAATGCCATACTAGTTTCCATAATACGTCGTTCAGTGTCATCTGCTTGGGCAGGGTGAATGCAGGTAACTTTAAATATATATCCGCGTAACCTTCTTGTACTAGCTGGCTGGGTTACGAGTAAATGTGTAACGGATAATTTTGTTTGCCTCGCAGGTGTTGCCGAGGGAGATGAACTGGACGGAGAGCCATCAGATGAGCAAACAGTCAAGAGGAGAAAGATAGGTGAAATCTCGCCATGCTCTGGTGACCTCGAAGTTATTCTATATAGAGGTACGGTAACAAAACTGTAGCGGATATTCTTTGATGTGGACTACGTGTAAACAATTGGGTGCGTTGTTGTTTGCAGGGAAACCATCCAAGGAATTTGTTATGTGCGATAAGAAGCGTATCACAAATTTAGTTCCCGGTTTTTGCCCATTTTCGTATGGCTTGGAGATTATCTTTCCAACAAGCGAGGCTGTGGCGGCTATGTACGAGGATATGCTATTCTCGAGCGTGCCGGTCGTGAACAGGTAAGGAAGCTAGGGTCGCGGTTTAGGTTAGTTATTTATGCTGACTAAATTAATTTGGGTGGTTCTAGGTTTTGGTTCATTCACTCCAGCCCATCGTTGCTGAAGATGAAGGGTTGCGAGTTGCTGGACTCCTTTGACAGGAATGGTTCACTAAGGGGGAAAGGGTTCGAGGCATCTCGTAGGATGGTCAAAGGACTGGAGCGCACCTGGTACGCGGCAAATGAAAGGTCCAGGTTCAGACATGTCATGCCAGAAAAGTGGGCGGTAAGTAAAATCTGGATTTTTGGTATGAATGGACTCTGAATGTTGCTGAACCACATCTTCTCCCTAAGTACAGAGTAAAATCTTGGCCGCCGATTCAGCTATAGTTGACCAAGAACTCAGGGACATGTTTACCGGTGCTGATGTGGATTACGATATAGAGACATGCCACATGGTTAGACCGATTTACCCTGATGGAACTTAACAAATTGAAGAAAGATATCATTTTTTTAAACTGTCCAATTCCCGTGCCAGATATGGGTTCCTAGGGAGGAGGACGAAGGAGGTATGGTATTGTATGGCTTCAATCTCTACCTGAAGATTGTCCATGTGTTCGATCCAAGGAGAACAAATGCCGGTACGGGCGTGCTTCGCTCGGTTCACTCGGATGTGTGCGAGCGACCGCTGGATGGTTTTTCTCTCTGTGTGGAAATGTTTTTCGATGGCTGGGCAGTAGAGAAGGAGGAATGATCTTTCAGGTTCCATTCATACCATAATGAGGCGTGCTCTGAGTAAGTGCCCCTTTCAATGTTGGATTTCCGCACGGGCTGCCAGTTTCTTTGTAATCTAACAACATGATTCAAACCTTGCAGTGCCGAAACCTACATTTATGTTGTGCACTACATCATGAACTTTGACGGCGGCTCTGTCAAGAAATTCCTTAGGAAGGTAAGCTGAGTCAAGATTGCGTGCACTGGGTGCTGGTTTTCAGTTTCATATAATAGTGTACTCGATTGCAAGATGCGTTGGAGGATCTCCTGAAGAAGTTACTTGTGATGGTAGTTACAATGGATGGCAACCTTGGTCATTCACCAGTGAGGTCTGGGGATTCGGGTTGGGGAGCGGCTTGAATAAAAGTGCAGACGCGAACCCACATCGGACTGCCAGGCAACTGGTAGTCGGTGCTCCCGCGCCTGTTTATGTATTAGGTAGAGTCGCTCATCCAAGAACATTAGCCTGATGGGCCAAGAATATTTCCCGTTATTCGTGAGTGTTGTAGATGACAATTGACCTGACTATCATGTGGAACCAATCTAAGTGTGACATGTCTGTGGATTTAAATAACTATTCCTATATTCGTCCACAATCGCCTAAGAAATGCTTGCTTGGACATACATGTCTTAATGTTGACCATTACTGTGTTTTAGTGTGCACGTGACGTGCACTTGTTCTAGGTTTATGGGGATTGTCCAACATAGTGGTTCTTGTTGGCATGGTTTGGGACTGCAAGTCAGTTGTGCGGCCTTGATTGTTTTATGAGGCCATGGCGAGTAAATCAACCGTCGAAGCTTGATTTCTATTTAACGGTATGGTGTAGGGATGATCTGCCCGCAGGAAGCAGGACCTTCTTTAGGAATACTTGCAAATATGAGTGGCAAGCTATAGTTGTAGTGCTGCTGGGTGGATTTAGTGCCCAGGGCGAGAAGTGGTGAGTTCTGTGCGATGTGCATTACTAAACGTCTCTGACCTCAAGCTTGGCACCCTAAATGCTAGCTTGTCATGAGGAAGGGGACGAGGAAGTGGCAGAGTATATGGCGTAATGTTTTCATCAGACCGGTTGTTCTGAAGTACATTTAGATGTACTCTAGGTGCCAGTACTATTGGGTCTAGAATATATCCAACGAATACATGGGGATAAAATGTAACATATTAACTATTATTGCCAGTGAATGGGGTTGGATAAATAAAATATGTTGAGTGGACTAATCATTACAAACCGGTGGATTCCATCTTCAGAGAACTTAGTCTGTGGTGATTAGGTCCGTTAATTCCTTTGGTAGCATGGCAGAGTTGCATTCCATGGCCAGCAGCTGCAGCAGCAAGAACCCTTTTTCGCGAACAATTGCGTCCTACAAGTTTGGACAGCCTTAGCAAGGTTTTAATGCATCGTGCGGTGCAGGCAATTCAAGGAAATTAATGAAGTCCTTACAACGCTAAGCTGATCTTCAAGGCTATAGGCATTGAAATGTCAGGCGATGTGTGCAATACATATTCCAGACTCCTCCCTGTTTTTAGGAAAGCAAGGTCATTGCGAATAGGTTTATTACGAACATTGTGTGCTCAAGTGTACTAACTGTATGGACTTACATTGCGAATGTCGTTGCAGTTACCAACGGAAATTCCTTCTCCTAGTTCATGCAATCCACATGCCAGTCAGAGAAAAATTTGTAGAAACATGTAAAGAGGGCCATGTGCAGCTTGTCAGCAACAAGCCCATGGTATTTCTCCCTGTCTGGGTCTGTCTGGACTAAGGCTGTGGGATCGAACACATATATTTTTTACTTCATCATGTCCCAGGTGTAGAGGCACCAACCGGTTTCGTGAATTGCTGGTACATGGAACTACAGGTACGGCGGATATGGTTGAAATGTGAGTGTTGCCAAGTGTTTGAAATCAGGTCCTGCAGAGTTTAGAAGATAAATGTGTTGGAAATATGCCCTAGAGACAAATAGTAGTAAGGACTATTATCATATTTCATATAGTTTATGATTAAGTTTTATATCATGCTATAATTATATTGAGTGGAAACATCAATACACGTGTGATATACAAACAACCAGGGGTTCCCAGTGAAACTCTAGTCACTGGTTCATTGGTCAACAGATGATCATGTTTCCTGATCATGTGGCATTTATGCTAGTTGGAAATGAGGTCATCTCATTCTGAGAATGAGATGATGAACCAATACCCAACCTAAACATCGTGACCCGATCATGTCACGAAGTTCAAGTTACGATGATTAGAAATGGATCCTCGTACACTATTCCTTAGACCGTGAGGCTATATCAATCACTGTCTCCCGAGAGTGCTTAGATAGCATCAAACGCCATCTGGTAAAATGGTGGTTATAAAGGTGTGTTCAGGTATTCGGAGGAAACCGTAGTGTCAAGAGCGGGATTTGTCCGTCCATGTGACGGGAAGATACTCAAGGACCCACTAGGAGAGGTTATATCCAATAGCTACGTAGCGTGTGATTAGATCATGAGGATATCACTTGTCAGAACGAGTCAAATAGCGTTGTTCAGTAACGAGATTGAACACGACATGGTGATGTCATTGATCAGATCTCGGGCAATGCAAGTATCGAGTGACAAAGGGAATAAGACACGACTCTCCCGGTTCAAACGACAAAAGATCTGCGTGGAACGCACAGGGGTCACATGGCCATCCAGGTCCCACTGTTGATCATTGGTGCGGGAGTGTCCCGACCATGTCTGGAGTGTTCCCGAACCGTGGGGTATCACACTTAAGGGCTTGATGATGCTTAGAGAGTGTTTGATAGGATCGGTAGAATCACCGAAGAAAAGAAGGGAGAAAACCGGAAGGGTTTCGGTAAGTCCGGAGGATGTCCAGAGTGGAGGTGGAAGGTGTTCCATAGCCACGGAGATTGAATAATGTGTGAATGAATGTTAAATATTGATTTAATCATTTATTCATAATTATTTAATAAAGAGAAAAATCAATTAAATGGTCAAAGGCTTAATGGGCCAATTCCCGAAGGGAAGAGGGCCCATTAGGGAAAGGCAAGAGGGGAGAAGGGGCCATGGGGTGGCCGGCGGCCCTATTGGGCCAGCCCCCCATGTGGGGCCCATGAGGGGGTGGCCGGTGGCGCCTCCCCCTCCCCCTCCTCTCCTTTAGTCCCACCCCAGGACTTTGAGGGAGGGTGTACCCCTCCTCCTCCTATATATAGTGGGGTATTTGGCCAAGATAAATACAACCAATAATCAATAAAGGTCTCCCCACTTTTGGGAGGACCTCCAATTGATATTTTCTCTCTCCCCCTCTATCTCTCATGACCGTGGTCCCAAGTCTGGACTGCGCGAGCTAGAGACATCTTCACCGCGGAGCGCCGTCGCGCTGCGGGATTCGGATCTAGGAGCTCTACTTCCGCAACTGCTGCTGGATCGGGGAAGCGGGAGTCATCATCAGGCACCGGACGTGTGTAACTCCCCACGAGGTATCGCACTTGAGGCACTCAAGTCGTTGGAGCCAGAAGGAGCGCAAGGACTTCATCACGACCTTGAGGTCGGCTTCGGCTCATCTACATCAACCACGTTCTCCTGAGCGTTGACAACGCCTTTTGGTCTTCGAGGGTAAGTTCGCGAAAAGCCCCTCCCGTTACTGTATTACTAATAGATAGGTCCTAGCAGCTTCAGGGGTTCAGGGGCGTAGGGTAAAATTTTATTGTTTTCATACGCGGAACCCCTACAAAATGGTGGGAGAACTTACCAGACGGCAATGGGATAGTTTGTATTCAGAGACACTAAACTGGTCTTGTATAGATTTCATGTCCCATGCATCCTGTCCAACGAGCACACCTGTCTGGAACACCTACTAGGTCAGTATTTAGGGAATGCGAATGATGAGGGAAATCTTAGAGCGGTATCTTTGTTACATGAAGGTCTTACAAAGAAATCATCCTCGAAGAGATGTCGCCACACGTCTCCTGCATCTTTCTACAGAACTTGGATGTCCAACTGTCGGAGGCACCGAAAAACCAGCGAGCAAAGGTCGTGCTCCATAATGTCGTTTCCAACAAGCTGGGATTTTAGAGAGTTGGCGGGCATAGATATGTATCTCGGGGAGGCATGAGTGACGCATTCCCTGTCGGATTATGAAGTTCGCAGAGTTAGTTGTGCTGCATTGCATGGTACTGAATAAAATGGTGGACTACCTGGTTTAGTAGTAAGCCGCAAAGGTGATGAAGATGCTGGCCAACTTATCTTGTACTAATATGGTTGGGAAGTCTAAAGAAGCACCTGAGCTCCAGTGATCAGCTGCGTAGCGCTGGTGACCAGCTTCCTGCTTCCCTGGGCTATGTGGGCCAGCGTGTCCTAGGAGGACCACATTGTCGGGCGTTTTGGTGTCTTTGTAATACATGAGGATGCCCCCGACAACTGCCTCGGCCCATGCCTTCATGCGCTGCGCAGGCGAACTGGCAATTCGTGGGCAACCATTCTTAGGGGTTTCATATGGATTAGGGTTCTCGGAAGCTCCTATTACAGAAGGAAAACAATTGCAAGGACAAGTTAGACCAAGCATATCAAATGGAATGTGCATGGATGTAAGTTGTGCCTCGTACCACTGAGTCTGTGCGCGATGTTCTGCTTGTGCACTGGAGTTCTGTCCGAGAAGTCGAGGGTTGTGCCTTCATGGAAAATATCTTTCGCCCACTTGCTAGAGTAGGAGCTCTCGCCTGCGAGAAGTGGCAGGAATCTGTTATTTGGTCGAGCAGTAGCTTACCAAATACAGAAACAAAAACTGTCCCAATAACTTGCCTTCTGAATCGCCCTGTTCCCTCGACCGGCGGTAAAGGTTGGAGGAGTGTGGGAAATCCTGACATTTATTTTGTGCCAAGCATGGAACTGTCCTCAAGCTGCAGCATATGCATGTCTCGGCCATTGTTGCTACGAATTTATGTAGGAACATGGTGTTCTCCTCAAGGATTTGGTTTTTCAGCACATTGGCTAGTTGGAAAGCGACTGCGTTGTGCCGTTTTAGCATGATGCCAACCTCGCTGGATGCCTGCGGTGGAAGGGGAAATTCATACTAGGCCCGTGTGGGTAATAAGTAATCGGCATAGTAGTAAGGGGAAACTTACGAGCGGTGGGTAGTTTTCCTTCATATATTTGGCGAAATCGTTTGCTCCTGCAACCTATGCTGGCGTATTGTCTAGAACAGTGGGCACCGCTACAGGAACAATTTTTGTCTGGCGGTCCATTACGTCAGAACTCCCACCGGTGGCGGCGAGGTGTGAGTTCAGATCATTTAGGCTGTTCTGCCCCAGGAAAATATTGGTTGGTGGTAGTTCCTGGGTGTGCTTCAGCGGGTCGGGTAAACTGCGGGAGTTCGTCCTGAAGACGGGTGCGGACCGACAGCCTGGGCGAGCAGCAGGAGTCTGTATATCAGGGGACCTGTCCCAAATGGCGCATGTGTAGCAAATCTGTTCGACATCGCGGACCTGTAGTAGGAAAATTCAAAAAATTACATGCACCAGATATCAAACAGAATGGATAGATAGGCGACAACAGGATTCAGTGTGACGGCGAAAATACCATAGCATAAGAAAAATCCTCAACGCCTTTTGCAGGAGATGAGCACTAGAGAATCATCCGTCTAAGTTTCACGTCATCGAAGCAGGATGCCCGGGGGAGAATGTCATGTCTCAGGTTAAAGATGCCAAGGTTCATATTGTCGAGGAAGAAAACCTACAGGCGGCAGGTACAACGATGTGGTTACCGGCCTGTACTAAGGAGAAGTAAATTAAGCGCATCGGGCTTGTTCAAGTGAAGCAGTTCTTTACCTGAGCAAACAAGTGGCATCCGTGTAGATGGGTGATGTTCCTCTTGCTCTTTATGTCAGCCTTAAGCTTGGCAACTACTTCGAATAACTCCTGGAGCACATATTCCCCCCAGTTGAAATCCGGTATGTTGTCGGTGTTGGCCAGTGCTCCCTAGTAATCAACTACCGTGTATTCGTGCTTGGAGGATGGAGCTAATAGGTGACCCATAACAAAAATTACGAATGCCATCTTAAAGCAATCCTTCTCCAGGTTGCTTGAGGTAGACTCTGACAGAGGTCGGGCCACAACCTCCTCGGCAGCTTTCAAAACTGACTTTCCCTTTTCTAGCATGCCTAGGGCAGATTTGATGAACATGACTGTCGTCTCTGGGCACTAAGCATCGTCCGCAGAAATGAGCCGGTTTTCGCAGGGGATGCCAAAAACTTTGTGCACATCCGCCGGCCATATCCTAATAATTCTACGTTGGTCCATACAGATGGATCTGGTCTCGAGATCCATTTTGGACATTACCCATTTACTGAACCTCAAATTAAGCCTGGCTAGACAGGGCAACTCCAAAAGGCCACCAAATCCTATCTGCTTCACTAAGAATTTCTTGTAGTCGCAGAAAACTGAGAGGACAACAAAGACCTTGGGTACAGATGTGCGGGAGGTAGGAGCCTGGCCGGTCCCGGCATCATCGTCTTGGGGGATATTGCTGCTTCTAGTCGATCCAGCTGACGCCATAGACCCTTCTTTCCTGCAGAATAGATTTGTCGGTAAGGCCATCATTTCATGTTTCGTGTGACTGAGAAATGAGAGGGAATGATGCAGAGCAAACCTGGGGGGTTTCGTTCGGTAGTGGCCAGGGGGTGGATGCGTGCTCCGTTGAGATGTGAGGGGGAAAATGGGGAGCAGTGCCTGCAAGACGGACTGGGGGGGCGGTGTGGGAGGAGGCCTGTCGACAACTAAGCCTTAGTGGTACAGGATTGTAGTAATGGTCTGTCAGCAAACAGTAAATGGGGCGCAATAATAGTCTGGAGCAGCATTCATTCATGACAAATCCACTCTTTATTGCACGCAAAGGGGGGAAATCATACAACGTACAATTAGGGGAGCGAAGCTACTAGATCTAAGCATTAAACGATAATCCCTGGCTAGTTCCGTCTGGATTACTGCTGAGGAGTGCAGTGTGGAGTACATCTAGATCTTGATGGCGGCCATTGCGAGGACGGTGATGAGAAGGGCAGCCAGTACGATGAAGATGTTCTTCTGATCCGCCTGATTTTGGAGGACAAGCGCCCGGAGGTCGTCAAGCTGGGAGGGTACGGGCGGCGGAGCGAAGAAGTGGCCCCAACGAGCGACGATGTACTCGATGTACTCGTCTTCCCATTTCCAGAATCCGCAGAGGCCGTACTGGGAAAAACGAGCACATAATAAGAACCCTGAGGAGGGTGGAGTAGCGAGCAGGACGACGGGATCTCGGGCCAGGTGGTACCTCATGGCGGCTGCACTTGTAGAATCGCCTTCCAGGGTTCTTCGTCGTGTGGGAAATTGCCCACTTCATGATGCATAGATTGCATCTTGGGCACCGAATCAGAGGAAGCGGGGCTTGGTCCTCCTGGTTGACGGCAAGGACTTGTTGCGTGGCCCACGAAGAGGCAGACATGGTGGTGGCGTTGACTAGGGGGCGGCGGTTCAGGGAAGAACAGGTGTGCGTGGATGCAAGTTAGAGATTAATGCGGCATCACATATTGCCTGTGGCCCCGCTTGCTAAAGAACAGGTGTAAAAACAAAACATTAGTACTCACCAACCACTTGGGGCCTGACGTCATCCCAGTGGGTACTAAAACATTTCTCTACCAATATACGTGGCTGCTATCCATATCTGCGCCTGGAATACGTGATGTGTGTACGTTCTGGGTACTACTAACAGACAACTAGGCGAGCTAATTGAAGGGCGGGATATAGGGGAGTGGCGTCCCCAGGTGTGACAGCTAGGCGGGCTAATTGAAGGGCGGGATATAGGGGAGTGGCGTCCCCAGGTGTGACAGCTAGGCGGGCTAATTGAAGGGCGGGATATAGGGGAGTGGCCTCCCCAGGTTCACCGATGGATATTCGATTTAAAACTAGACTACACATAGTTCTTATTTCACGTCCGTGAGTTCAATAAAATAAGAATAACTTAACTTTCTCATACTTTGAGCGTATGTAAGGAATACATGCGGTTTTCGTGCCTTGACCTAGTAAGATCTCCGCTCCTGTTCTGAGTCTAAGGATGCAAACATGGAACCCGTAGGGTACCCTCTACTTGGTAAAAAAAATGAACTAAATTTTCACAAATCTCATTTTTTTTGAGAAAACTAGTTCATTTGTTTGTAGTACTAGACTAAAAAATAGAGGGTACTCAAAACTTGTATCTCTAACTGAGTTATCGACGGAATACAACGGTTGTTCGACTCATTTGACGTTGGACTCTATACAGCATTCGTGCGTGCGTGCGTGATCATGTGGTCCACTGGGCACGTACAGCCAATCAGCAAGCTCAGCTAGCTAACGTCTGAATGAATGCACTACGGGACACAGGGCAACGCAGGCAAACAAACATCTTTTGGGTTGCGCCATGTTCCCGCTGCGCTTCAAGACGCAACGCTGCTGCTTGCACAATGCACTGGCACTGCAGCGATCCGGCGAGGGAGCTCGGTTTCAAGCCGTTGGTTCGCGGTACGTTGTGGCCGCACGGCAAGATGGATGGGGTTAATTGCTGCTGGACAGGGCAGAGTGGGCAGCCGAGATGAATTAACGGATCGCAGTTTAATCAAAAGTGGAAAGCAAGATGGGCAAAAAGGTAGTAGCTTTTCGTGTTTCGACTTCGGTTACTTATTATTTGGAAGAGGCAGTACACAGTTTTACAACTCATGGTTACGTGCCGAGGACAAATAAGCATACATGGGACGGAGCGTGCGTTGCAGGTGAAGGGGAGGGTGGCTTTTAGGTGAGGCTGCCAGAACGGCTCATAACAACTGGACAGCCGCGCAGGTCGGAGTAGGTATAGAGGGTACTAGAAGCTCGTAGTGTACGATGTACTCCTCATGTTCAAGACGAAAGGTACTGGCGTGTTGGGTGGAGAAGAGCGAGCGCGTTCCCTAGGTCCAAACCACAGTTTTTGTCATGGCTCGGAACTACTGTTCTGGTAGTAGCGTCCAACGTGACGGACACAGCTGTCCGCGATCGAGTTATACAAGGAGCAAGCAAATTTCCTCCAAGAGGTAGATGCCAGATTCATCTCCAGGCATCGGAAATCTACTCCTTGACTCCGGCATCACAGCGTGGTGGCGACGAACAGACGAGCGCGATGGGTGCCCGCGCGTACGCGGCAAGGGATGCTGGGGGAAAGAGGAGAGCGCGTGCAGCTGGGCAACGAGACGCGACGCGGACTCATCGTCGTCCACCGGCAGGGCAGGGCAGGGCAGGGTGGGTGCGCCGTGACGACGACGTTGGCGCTCTGGTTCATGCGGCAGCTCACCGGGAACTGTTTATCCGGCCGCTAGCGCCCAAGTGGCGGCGAGTACAGTCACCTCAGGTGCTAAGCGAGAATGGACCCGTTTCTTCAGTTCAGGGTTGCATCACCCCGGTGCTTACTGTTCCATGTTCCCTGTCATCAGCTACCTTCACATTCGTCGAGCTCCAAGCATGTGGCGAAGCTAGGGTGGCGATCCAGCTAGCATCTTCCCAATTAATCCCCCTAGAATAATACTGTATTCCATCTCTCGGGTCTTGGACATACGCGACGAAACCAATAATCTAATCTAGCCTAGTTTAACCAAGGAAGGCTATCATCACACCTGCGCATGCATGCATGTCAGCAGCATGCAGACGCTTGCTGGAGTTCCCATGTGGCTCGGGAGTCGGGAGCATTCGAGATCGACCCGGTCCTCCGTTCCCACAGGCAACTCGATAGATCTGTCGGCGAGACCGAAACTGAAGAATTTCACTCATTTGCAACGTAGGAGTATAGTATTTTTACATCGAGCCCACATGCTGATGGTCATGAAAACGTCATCCTTACTGGACCACCTGTGGTTGGTGATCGCCTGCTCGGTGCGTGGACGGATTATTATGCGTGCGTCCCCCGCCTCCAACCCAACTCCACGCAGCAGCTAGTGCGACAACCACGAGATGCCAAGACTCAGGACCTGAGTGTGCTCTACCTCTACTGATATTTGCACGTGAACCGGCGGACCTTTATTCGGTTAAGTCCACCGATCACTCACTCACTCACTCATGACCCACTCGGACCTTTTAGCATATTCAGGCATCGGATCACGGCGCAACAGATTCAGACGACGACGAGGGCATATCACGTCTGCTGACTCATACTGTCATACACATACACATACATATAGCAGGTGATGTACCAGATGAAGTGCTATACCAAATGAGGAGGGATTCCTGCGGTATAAATGTAGGGAATACATAAGCGGTGGCTCATGAAACCTTCTAGTATGTATGTTTCTCCAAAAGGCGAACAAAATCGTAGTGCCAGTCAGCAACAGTTTTCTAGGAGAAAAATCAATAAAACTTGCATTCTATTACCTAGAGACTTATCTATGTGTTGCCTGAGATCTAAATACAGAGGCAACGCAAGCTGAGTCATGAACATATTCAACTGTAAAATTTAAGAGTGGATTCCACCAAGAAATGTGCAATCATGAAAAGTACCTAAAAAGAACTGAATTTAAGTATCGTGTATTCGCATCATCCAGATAGCAACGTGTGAGACTAAATGAGGGGAAGACCAAACCTGATGTTCAGTATCTGGACCTGTACTGGAGGTGAAGCGCCACCACCATCCAGCATTTTAGTACAAGTAGAAATATCACTTGATTAACCTGAACTACCTCGTCACCATCCCAAATCTTCAAATAAATCTCATTATAACTGTCGGGATTCTCGTCTTAATAAAAATACATGGAAACTAAATTTGCACATTTTTCTGATCCTAATGGTTCTTACCATCATTCTTCCTTTATTTCTTCTCTACACGTGGTGTTCCTTCACCATGTTATAGTTGCGCTTGCACCCAATAAGCATAGAGCTACAAAATGGAAAATAAATCTATGTAATATGTCGTGAGCTACATAAATTGCTAGATTTTTCTCCACTTTTTCATCTGCTGCAGGGCAGTATAAAGTTTTACAAGGAGATGCAGGCTAAAATCAACGGCTCAAACAAGTTGAATGAGCAAAGAGACAATTATTTATCTTTTAGGAAAGCTGATTGCAACAGTCATTATGCCTTGTCATTTCAAGTTTGATAAAACTTTGGATGAGGTCAAACTATGTATGACTATCTCATGATGCCCAGTATACTACTATTTGAAGGCATCCAAAAGATAGAATTTGTACATATGACTGGACATAATCTTCTCTGATATAGACAAACTATTGCCTATTCTACATACATAATATTTTCCTTCTAGCCTGCTTAGTTTTTCATCGAACACCTTGTAGGCATCGACAAAATAATAATCTACACAAGCAAAACATGTAAACTCTTCGGAATAAATTGAAAGAGAGGAGTAAGCATGGTCTCCTCTCCTTATCTCTCCTATTTTTCCATCCCTAACCTATCTCAAGGTGGGGGAACCAATTTATTTGCTCCAACTCTTGGTTCCATGGTTATACCTTTAGGAAAGATGCGGCAGATGAGAGGCACATTCCCGTGAGGCGAAACGTTGCGACACACACGCTCAGGACGGCTGCGACGTGAACTGCTACACCTCCTCGTCCATCGTTGCAGCCTGGTCTAAGTACGATCGCCTACATCTCCGTCCCTTTGCCTCCTTGTTGGTCTTGGACCAGAGGCCCGTATGAAGCTGAGCCGACCACGACCTCCTACCATTGCCGCTCGAGCTCATGTACCTGCTCCTCCCCTTACACCACCTCCTGTATTCGCGGTTGCTCGAGTGGCGAGGCGGCTTGCCGCCGGCGGCTCAGCCAGGAGCTAGCCGTGGTACGTGAGAGAGCTGCAATCGTTTCGAAGAGGATCCGAAGTTGCTCGAAAGAAGGAAAATAATGAAAGGTGTTTCAGATAAATAGCAATTTATAATATGCATATATATATGCTAATTATGAATTATTATATATTAAATTAATATTGATGGGGCAACTTCCTCTCTATGGCCAAATCCCTGGAGGGAACCGGCCTAGAGGGAAGCCACCGCAAAGGACAGCTCAAACCACCACTACCGTTGGGCCTAAGCCAGCCCAAGCATGTAGGCACGAAGGCACTAGCGGCCCACCCGGCCATGGCCCACACGAGCTGGCAGGCCACCAGCGGCCCACCCGGCGCCGCCGCTCCACCTGGCCACCGCCTCGTGCCACGGGTTGAGCTGGCGCGCGCGCGGGAGGCGGCCCACCCGACCACCGCCTCACTCCGCCAGGCCGCGGGCTGGCGCACGCGGGGTGGCCCACCCGACCGCTGCCGGCGACCGCCGGCTGCTCCTCTCCTTTGCCTTTTTTTAGTCCCACATAGGGGAGCTCTTGGGAAGCGTACACCCTTTTCGCCTATTTAAAGGGTGTCCATGGGTGAAATAAACACACCGATGATTTTCTAAGGCAATTTTTCTTAGAGAAGAAATCTCTATCTCTATATTGTTGCCTCTTGCGGTGACGTGGTCCCTGACAGGACTATACATGCAAGAGACAACACCGCTACGGCACGACGTTGTGCTATAGTGATTCCGACCAGCAGATCTACTTTCGCAATCTCGGCAAGAAACAGAGATCCCGGAGTCGTCGTCTTGCGTCATGCGATACCCCGGGGGTGCTGCCACTACTATATCATTCACGTTTCTGTATGAGCGTTATACGCTTATGGTCTACAAGCATATATTACCGATGTATTTTCCCTGTTATTGCATTACTCCTAGATAAATCCTGGCTAGGTGTGTTCTTTCGTACGAATTTTTTGTTTTCTGCCACGGAACCCCTTCACCATATTTAAAGTTATCGAATGAATACTTGATGTATTTCTAAATATTATATGGAATAGCACATTCTATAAGTTATATAATTAAATTGAACATATGATTTTGTTTTACTAGTTATTGAGTTTGAACAAAAATTAGAGCCTTATTTTTTAAGGCGCACCAAGGCCTCAAATCATGGAGATGGGGTTGGGCGTGGACTAGGAGCGAGCCTTGACAAAGGCAATATACTCAGGATCATCACCAGTAATGATCATATCATCAACATAGAGAAGCAGAAGAGTGCGTCCACGAGGAGAAGTGTGAACAAAAAGCGCTGGATTATAAGAACTAGGAGAGAAACCAGCAGGAGTCACCACAGAGGCAAAGCGCTCAAACCAGGCACGAGGGGCCTGTTTAAGGCCATAAAGAGAATGTCGAAGACGACAAACCATCCCATCAAAAACAGAATACCCAGGAGGAGGCTGCATATAAACCTCCTCACTCAACTTGCCATTAAGAAAAGCATTCTGAACATCAAGCTGGGACACAGACCAGCGTCGAACAGAAGCAACAACAAGAAGAGTACGCACAGTGGTCATATGTGCCACAGGAGCAAAAGTCTCATCATAGTCACGACCATGTTCCTGCTAAAAACCACGAGCCACAAGACGCGCTTTATAACGCTCAAGAGATCCATCAGAGCGGGTCTTAATTTTATAGACCCACTTACATGTGATAGGACGAACACCAGGAGGGGGAGAGACAAGATCCCATGTGCCTGTGCGCTCAAGCGCAGCAATCTCCTCAGCCATGGCAAGCTGCCATTCAGGATGACACGCAGCATCCCGATAAGAAGTCGGCTCGGAAACTACAGAAAAACCATACTGACTAGGGGAGTAACGGTCTGGAGCACGACGCTGACGAACAGGTTGTGAGGAAGGAACCTCATCCGCGGAAGATGACTCATCAGAAGAGGAGGAAGGAGGCGCGGAGGAAGGATCCGAAACTAGAGACCGAGGAGAACTAGGGGAACTAGACGGAGGAGAGGATGGCACCGAAGACAAAGGAGGCGCAGCAGAAGGAGGAGATGGAGGAGAAGAGACAGCACAAGGTGTATCGGGAAAAAGAAGAAAAGAGAGATCATCCGTTGGGTAAGTACCAGAGGTGGGGCGAGGATAGAAAGAACGCGTTTCATCGAGCGTGACATCACGAGAGATGCGCATACGACGACCAACAGGGTCCCAACAGCGATAGCCCTTATGCTCATCACTGTAGCCAAGAAAAACACACTTAACAGACTGAGCGGTTAGTTTGGTGCGTTCACGAGGAGGGAGAAGGACATAGCAAACACAGCCAAATAAACAAAGAGCCGATTAGTCTGGACAGGATCCAGAGAGACGCTCGAGAGGAATGCCACCCTGAAGAGCAGCTGAAGGCTGGATATTAATGAGGTAAGTCGACATAGCGACAGCCTTAGCCCAGAAATGCGGCGGAAGAGAGGAAGCAATCATCATAGCGCGGGTAGTCTCAAGAATATGACGATACTTACGCTCGGCGACACCATTTTGAGCATGGGCGCCGGGACACGAACTGAGCAAGGGTGCCCTGCTCAGCAAGGATACCACGCATGTGCTGAGAGATATACTCTCCGATACAATCAGCACGAAAAACATGAATAGGCGTGGAATACTGGGTACGAACCATAGCCACAAAACGCTGATAAATAGCAAGCACCTCGCTGCGAGAGCGCATAAAAAATACCCAGGTGTACCGTGAAAAATCATCAATAAACAAAATATAGTATCGATGGCCCCTTTTGAAGCAAAGGGAGTCGGACCCCACACATCTGAATGGACTAAATCAAAAGGTCGCTGAGATACAAACACACTAGTAGGATAGGGAAGCTGAATCTGTTTACCTAACCTACAACCCTGACACGAATGAAGCGACGACACATCTCCTGAGACAAGCCCTAGAAGCTCACGACGAACTAAGGATGATAAACGGGAACCACAAAGATGGCCCAGCCGATGATGCCACTGCTGAAAAGAGCCAGTGACAGACGCATCAACCGCAGGAGAAGTGGCAGAAGAAGTGTCGACAGAAGGAACGCGAAGCCAGTCTAACTCCCAGAGCCCCGGAGACTCAATGCTCCGAGGGCCAGCTCCATCCAGAGCCTGCGTATGACGGTCCTGAACAACACAAGAATCAGCATCAAGAATGACCCTACAACCAGAATCAGTAAGCTGACTAGCAGAGAAAAGATTCATCTTAAGACTGGGAACATGAGAAACATCAAGAACAGAGAAGGAAGAAGTAGAGATGGTGCCTCGACTGGAAACAGGAAGAGAGGTACCATCAGCCGTAATAACACGGATAGGAGAAATAAGAGAGCGAAGAGCAGAAAGAATAGAAGATGCAGAAGTCATATGAAAAGAAGCTCCAGAATCCAGATACCACGGGGATGACGTACCTGACTGTGTAGAAGATGATGGTCGCGCAGTGCCAGAAGAACTAGTCACAGAACCAGCAGAACCTGTCGAGGAGGAGCCTATATCAGCGAGCAGACTACGAAGACCACGGAGAATGTTCTGATCAGACAGAGCACCAGCAGGAGGTCCAGAAGCACCAGTAGGAGGTCCAGAGGCAACATCAGAAGATCCTGAAGACCTAGACTGTCGACGAGCAAGATACTGCTAACGTAATGGATCCCTCGTCCAGCAACCAGAGATGTCATGGCCAGGCTTGCCACAGTGAGCACAAGGAGGACGAGAACCACGAGGCTGCTGAGACTGACGCTTACCCTGGGCCGGTGGAGTGGAGAGTAGTGACGGCGCGAAGGACCGCGACGAAGCCGGCGACACAGGGGGACCATGAGCAGCAAGCACAGACGGAATCTCAAGAAGACCAGCACCACGAAGACGAGTCTCCTCAGCACGAAGCTCAGCCAGTACCTCAGAGAGCGGAACACGACCACGGGCAAGCAGCTGGGCACGACGCGGCTCAAACTCCTTGTGGAGCCGTGACAAGAACTCAAAGACGCGCTGAAACTTCAGATCCACGCGCACAATCAGACAGCAGGGACAGGTGTTACACACCGCTGTACGAAGAGAGTCAAGCTGACGCCAAATAGCAGCACTCTGAGTGTACAAATCATCAATAGTAGAATCACCCTGCTTGAGCTCATGCTCCTGACGAACCACGGACAGATAAAGAGCATCTCCAGATGGCTGATAGCGTTGACGAAGAAAAGCCCACTGAGCAGCAGCAGTGGGAAGACCCATGAACTCAGAAGCATACTGAGGCAGAACACTGGAAGTGAGAACAGCAGCAGCACGAGCATCCTCATCGATCCACTGAGTGTAGTCGGCCAGATCCAGCCGGTAGGCCGTAGTAGCAGCAGGATGCGCCTGAACCTGGCGCTCATAGTCAGCCCGAGCAGAATCATCAGCACTCTGGGCTGCATCCTTGACCGCCTGAGTAGCATCGGGGGCAAGGGCAACGGGCGTCGGGGCATGAGGCACTGGAGGCACAACGGGACGCGGTGGACAGGAGACCTCATCGGAAAGCACACCCCAAAGGCGAAGACCGTGCATATGAACGCGCATAAAGGCAGCGAAATTAGGATAATTCGCGCCATCAAAAATCACCGGGCAGCGAGGGACCGCAACATAACCCGATGAGGAAGACATTTTTTTTTCAAAACCGACCTAGATCGGATCTGACAGATCTGGCGGCGGCTGACGCAGAGGTCAGGGCGGCCGGCGGGGCGGGGGCGGCGGCCGACCGGGAGGCGGTGGCCGGGGCGACGGGGAAGACGGGTGGCAGCCGGGGCGGCGGCGGCCGGGAGGCGGTGGCCGAGGCGACGGGGAAGACGGGCGGCGGCCGGGGCCGCGGCGACCGGCGGCGGCGAGTAGAGAGAAAAAAGGCCTTACGGCTCTGATACCATGTTAGGGCAATAGATCTTGTACCAGAGGGCCAAAGGCCAGAATATATAGTACATGTACAGGTGCAAATATACAGGAAACCCCCTAACATATGGGGAAAATACAATACACAAATATACTCTAACAGGGACGGGGTTGTACAAGGTGGGGATTGGGGAAGATGGCGTGCTGCTCGAGCGGCGAGGAGGCTTGACGGCGGTGGCTCGACTAAGAGTTGGGCGTGGACTGGAAGCCGGAAGGGGATGGGTGAGAGAGACGAGGCGGGAGAATGGGACAGTAGCCTAGTGATTCGGTCGCAGTTGGCGCATCCCATCGACTGAAGTTCGATCCATGCCAGGGACGATTTCGGAATTCTCACGCCGACCCGCTTCTACTATATGAAAAAGTGTCTAATTCTTTGTAGCACTGTTTATTTTTTAAGAGAGACGAGGCGGGGATTGGTAAAGTGAGAGGCGGCTAGGGTTTGGACCAGGTGTGGAGCTCTTTTTATATAACGTAGTGAAAAAAAAGGACGACTGAGATGCCCATAGCAGACCATCCGACGGCTGAGAGGCACTAATTGCAGTGAGGAACCATGCATGGATCTCCACCGTTTATACTTCCAGATGCGTGCGTGATCAGATGGTCCACGGAGCCGGCCGAGGACGACGCACGTAAGGCCAATCAACGAGCTGGCAACGGCTGAATGAATGCAGCACGGGAGTCACGCAGGCAACGCAGGATCTTTTCGGGTGGCACCACCTTTCCGGTCGCGCTTGGAGAGATCGATCGAACAGTATTGCATGTTTGCCATGCACTCGCACTGGCCACTGGCGCTGCAGTGTTTCGGGCCGTTGGTAACTCGCTGCACGTGGCCGGCCGTGTGGCCACCAAGCACAACAGATCGATGGGATCAATTGTTGGGCAGAGCAGAGTGGGTGCTAGCCGAGATGGTTTAGTTACGGATCGCAGTTAATCAAAAGGGGAAATAAATCAAGATGGGCAAAAAGTGAGAGCTAGTTGACCTTTACGTGCTATCTTCTATACTACCTCCTTCACGTTTTGCAGGGCGCCTAATTAAATTTGGGTTTTTCCAAAACTACAACATTTTTAGGCGTATAAGAATTAATTGTTAATTAATGTGACACCTTTCCTCCCAACTTCCTATGCATGCAACAGTCTACCACTAATACATGCGCCTTAACCGCTCACTAATAGGCTAATTTTCAGCCAATACATTCACGCCTAGATCCGTGAGATTTTTGTAGAGCGCCCTGCAAACCGTGCAGGAGGTAGTATCTAAATAGGAGTCCCCCACTACCTATTTCTCTTGACATGCAGGCTATCCACATCAGCAAACTGCCACATCAGCAAAACTGCCATGTTGGAGCCACGTCATTAATTATTTTTCATCATTCTCTCCAGCTCGGGCTAATCTTAATATCCCAACGCTTCCTCTTCTCCATGAGATGATCCTTCATTTCCCCACCGTGAAGACAATCCATCCGATTCTCTGTAATAAATGAGACATGCGAGCAGTCGTCTTCCTATAATATTCTCATCCGGTCTCCGACCTCCTTCTTCCCACTTCTCTACTTTGTCTTCCCAATTGCCGGTGACAAGCGCACTCCTTTTTATCCATCTAACCTGGCGGCTGAGCTCTGGGAGGAGCCCTACTTCCAACCCATGGCCAACGATTTTTCCGATGGAAGCAACAATACCATTACAAATTAGTTTCCAGCCATGTGCGAGTGCGGCCGCCCTTGGTATCCAGTTCATATCTTTGCATGTACTCTGGTGGGGCTTTTGTACGGTTCTGGTGTGGATATGGAATATTTGAGCCACTACTACATATGCGTTTTCCACTTTTTCTGCATCTGATATCCATCAAAATAGGTGATGTGAATCTGCATCATCTAATCCTCAACGGTAATGAAAATTCAGGTTCTATAATTCTGTCCTTAGCATCTGGTTGAGACTACATTGTTATGTTTGTTGACGTATTATACCCTCCATTCATTCTTTTCTGGAGATGTGTCTACTCTGCATCATAGTGAGAATGCTCACTCCTCAACAGATGTTGTGGTCAATCTCCACTCAATATGCTTTATTTTATTTCAGATTTCTTTCAATATAAAACATATTTCATTTAGTCAAATTAATTTCTCCTTTTTTTACGCTTACAGGTAACTTGCTGGATGCAAGCAAAATCTAGAATTTGTATCCGTGTCTCCATCTTATTTCATGGAAGCTTTTGTTATAACTATTGTAGTATTTATGTTTGTCGTAATGGGGCTATCTTCATACAGCAAACATATATATCAGGACATTCTGGTGCGAGTCTCAGTAAGTACCTCTTAAAATGAATGCATGTTTCTTCCTGCCTAAAGGTTCTTTCATGTTATTTTAGGTATGTGTCTCTTCCTTATATTTACAGGGAGTATCTCTCACAGTAGACTTTTTTTATGTATTGATCTAGTCATTTTGTGTTCTTCGGATGGGCATGACGACATGAGGTTTATTCACTGATATCACTATCCTCGATCAATGCTCTCTTTTCTCTTGATGATTCAGACCGATATTTCTATATCTGTATATCCATATGAAGCAGAGAAACACGTGGCAGTGGTTATCATTTTCCATAGCAGCACACTATTTATCAGTTGATCACATTTACCTAGCTGATACTTTCTTCACAGTACTGCATTGCTGTTATATCAGTCATTTATCACATTTATCTAGCTGCTTACTCACAAGGTGCACAACTATATATCAGCTATTGATCAATCGTAGTTTTGGACAGAGCAAAAAGAATATTACAAGTGCCGCATGGAAGACACTAATTATACATGTGATTTGGGTGATTCGTAATCTTTATTTTTGCGTGGCTGGGTGATTCATCATCCCCGTACATGGATGAGCTGATATACGATGTCCCCGTGAAGTCTATTCATGGTAAATATCTAGCATTATGTACCTGATCAAGGAATATAAAAGGCTCCAGCGGCTCACCTAAATAACTATTCCGTTTTCACTGTTTCAGAATTTATTATGATATGCCCAGTTCCATACTTTTTGGTATGTCCAAAAAGACAAAATGGAATTTCCCACGGTGAAGCTATCCCGTTTATTCAGTTTGCAATTCGATTGAGACCTGATTTTTCACTTGCAATTTTAAAATTTTCTACAATAAAATATGTGTTCTAAATTGTTTGGCATAATAATGTATCGCACCAAAGCACAAATAACATGCCAATGACATACTCTTGGTAACAAAGTACCTCTTAGAAGATTTATGAAACAAAGTACAAATCAGGGTCGCGACAAATCTAGATTTTCTTCTAATTAGGGAATTTAGAATTTAGAAATGTCGTATATGGTTGTATGATATTCCTTATTTACAATATACAGCTAGGTGCATGTTGAAATGTGCCAACTCTTCAAAAGTAATTAGAGAGCTTTCAGAAGATGGGAATCTATACTTCTTTTTATCTTAATAATCTTTTTAGTTGATCATTGCTTCATTCGGAGCCTAATGTATTTTTTCGAGGAAGTTAGAGTATCATTTTTGTAGTTCAGACGCTTCATATTTGCATTTTGATTTTTTTTGTACATTGTATGTTTTTGCCAAGTATAAGCGGAGGCATGTCTGTCAGTTCATCATACTTTTATACAAGCCCAGACATTTTTTTCTTCTATATGGGATACCATTATCAACATGGATACAATGATACCACTATAAAGCCTAATACTCGAACATTGTTCAGAGATTTCTGCAGGTTTCTGTATGTCTATCTCGAAACTCTAAACTATAAAGCTTACTTATTATGTTTTTTTCTAGCAATAGGCTGTGTATTCCACTTTCACTTGTGCGAAAAACGGTTCTACTAATTTAAGTACCTTAACTTTCCTGTATGTTCATGCCTATATTTTCTCAAGGTAGCATGATTAATTTATGTTGCCTATTTGTTTTTCTGCAAACAATGCTACTTTAGCTACATACTTAACATCGCACAAAAAAGAGAGCCATTTTTGGTGATACATATTATCCTCATGTGCCTTTTCCCAACAAAATCTTTCTAATCAGACAAAGCTACAAGACATTTATGTTTCATCAGACTACTATCATATTGTTAGTCAAACTACACATCTTAAAACAAAAGTGTTTCTAATATAGATCTCAATGGGTTCCCGCAGCAACGCGCGGGGTATCATCTAGTTATACAACTTGGGTTACTTATTGCCGGGCAGCAGCGGTACAATTTCACAACTCATGGTTACGTGCCGAGGAGGCGAGGACGAGCATGCATGGGACGGAGCGTGCGTTGCAGGTGACGGGGAGTGTAACTTTTAGGTGAGACCGCGCTCCCTAGGTCCAAACTAGAGTTTTTTTTTGTCACGGCTCGGAAGTCGTCGGAACTGCTGCTCGAGTAGTAGTGTACAACGTGACACAGCTGTCCACGATCAGCGTGGTGACGAACCGACGAGCGCAATGGGTAGTGCCCGCGCGTACGCGGCAAGAAATGCCGGGGGAAAGAGACGAGACGCGTTGCCGGGCACAGTACACCGTAACGACGACGTTGGCGCCCTGGTTCATGCGGCAGCTCACGGGGAGCTGTTTGTACGCTACTGCCCCCAGTGGCCAGTGGCCGCTGGCCGCGAGTACGACAGACATCTCCGGAGCGCGCATCGTTTCTTCGCCCGAGCCGGTGACAGTGAGAGGCGGCTAGCGAGAATGGAGCCGCTCGACGCTCGTGTTTCTTCTTCAGTTGAGGGGTTGGGTTAGATCTGCATCATCCTGGCGCTTACTGTTCCACGTTCTTCCTAATTAATCCCCCAAGAATATCTCTATCGGGTCTTGGACATACGCGAGGAAACCACTGATCTAATCTTGTCTGGTTTAACCAAGGCTATCATCACCACCTGACCTGCGCATGCATGTCAGCAGCATGCAGACGCTTGCTGGACTTCCCATGTGGCTCGGGAGTCATTCGAGATCGACCCGGTCCTCCATTCCCACAGGGGCATCTCTGTCGGCAAGACTGAAGAATTTCACTCATTTGCAGTACGGAGTAGTATCATTTACCATACGGTGATCGATCGTCGTGAGGATGTCATCCTTGGACCACCTGGGGTTGTTGATCGCCTGATCGGTGCGTGGACGGATTATGCTCGTGCGCCCCAGCCTCCAACTCCACGCAGCAGCTACTGCGACAACGATGAGATACCAAGACTCGGGCCAACTTCAACGCCCCGCAAACCGATCCGATTCCTATCCTCTCCGACCGAGACCACATCTTAAAGCGTACCCGCAAACCGAGAGGCAGTCCTAGACCCGTCCGTTTCGGCTTAAACCGGACGAACATTGAGCTCTGTTTGCGGGGCATGGATAGCCCGCGTGTCCGTGCGTTGTCTTGCCCTGGCGATCCCGTCAGCTACAAACGCGCGTCCCAGATCCTTCTTCCCCACCTTCTTCCACCCCGTCGCCGCCACCGCGCCACCGTCTCTCCAAGAAGACCGTCGTCGGACCTCGGTGCCTCCTCCTCCATAGGCCTCTTTGCCGTTGAAGCTCCTGGCCTTCGTACTTGTCGTCGGAGTACGAAAGCAACTACAGGTATTGCCGGCCGCTATACTTCTTGCCCCCTCATTGTGGCGGGCCACTAGTCCAGCGAAGATTGAAGTGGGGTCCTTGGACGACAACGTGTGGTAGAAAGATCTTGCCGGCCACCACGTCGAACTCGGCCTTCTTGGCCGCACTCCACCTGTTCGACCCTTTGCCCCGGTCGGGACAGGTACTACATTCTACCACCTTCGCCTCGTCCTTGTTCTTGTCCTCGTCCTTGAACGCAAGATTGAGCTCATCCGTCTCATCGTGCATACCATGGACGACAGTGGAGACGAGTTTTTCAATATATATGTCCATGGGCGGGCACACATGTATTCATGGGTATTCAGCTGAATACCCATTATTTTTGGCAAAGAAAAATCACTTAGTATTCAGCCCACTTAGCACATGAAATCCAGTTCTTCTTTTTGCCCATAGAATCTTCACCGAACCTGGCTCAATAATAGCAATAGATGTGCTCCATTACTACTACTGTATTAGCCCTGTGAGGCCTCCGACTGTGTAGCTGTAGGCTCGCTCCAGGGCACGGCTCGGCTGAGATGGCGATTTAATGGTTTTTCTTTCTGACTTTGAATACCCATTGTAAATATCCTGTGCCCATCCATGTATATGTCTCGCCGTCCTCCGACGAGTCCGACAATTGTAGTGAACTCTTGCTCACCACGTCCGCGCTCCTCCATCAGCAGAATGAGTGGACAAAGAAAACGTACAGTGTCTCGGTCAAGGGCCAGGCCGCAACGCTGGAACATGTTCGAGTCGCCGGCCACGAGATGCTGTTTCGGGATTATTTTCATTGCACCAGGCCTTTGTACCCTGCTGCACTTTTTCGGCGGCGCTTTCGGATGTCAAGGAAGGTGTTTTCGAAGGATTTCTAAAAATTATTGGAAGCATAGATTGCATGCAATAGGAGTGAAAGAACTGTCCGAGTTTGCCCGATTTTGTGGGCAATATAAAGAACATGCAAAGGGGTGCACAGTCATACTTGAGGCCATTGCATCCCATGATCTTTGGATTTGACACTCTTTCTTTGTCATGGCTGGTTCCCACAATGATTTGTGTTGTTCAGAGATCTAATGTGTTTTCTAGGCTTACAAGAGACACTGTTCCCCACGTGAACTATCAATTGCGAGGCCACACCTACAATAAGACATATTACCTGGCAGATGGTATCTATCCTACTTGGTCTATCTTGGTGAAGACCATACGCAGCCCCACCGAAGAGAAGCACAAGAGGTTTGCCAAGGAGCGGGGGTTTGTTAGAAAGGATGTGGAGCAAGTCTTTGGTGTTCTCCAATCTCGTTAGGCTATAGTACAACACCCTGCTAGAACTTGGAATAAAGACACAATGTGGGAAGTGATGACGTCTTGTGTGATCATGCACAACATGATCGTCGAAGATGAACATGACGAAAGCATCTACGACCAAGACTGAGAATTTCAAGAAGGATTGGTTGAACCTGCGCCAGGTCCGCCACCTAGTTTTGCAGAATTCCTGCGAGAGTATCATGAGATTCGAGATCGGGCTACTCACAACCAACTCCAGAATAATTTGGTTGACCATATATGGGAATTTGCCAGAAACCAACCGGCCGTGTAGCCGAATAACTAGCTTCTATCTCATGTTTTTTCAATTTTAATTTCACGTAATTTTGATACTCCCTCTGATCCAAATTAATTGACTCTGATTTGTTTATGTTCGAATGTATCTAGACATGTTTTAGTGCTAGATACATTCGAATCTAGACAAATCGAAGTCACTTAGTTTAGATCAGAGGGAGTAGTATAAACTTGACCTGGGCCATGCACTTCTATCTATTGTAAACTATCTATTTTAATTTGAATTACAATATGAATTTATGTACGTTCGAAACCATCCACGTACTGGTTTTGAGGAAAAAATAGGGGACGTTGTGTGCACGGGCCATACCAGCCCGGGGTCCGCGCGCGTGTGTTTCCACTCTCTCCTGCGCAAGGAAACGAGTAAATTAATCGCGGACCACCGCTCCGGCGCTGCGTATGATCGGGAGCATTCGAGATCGACCCGCTCTTCTTCCATTCCCACAGGGGCATCTCTGTCGGCAAGACTGAAGAATTTCACTCATTTGCAGTAGTACTAGTATCTTTCACCATACGGTGATCGATCGTCACGAGAACGTCATCCTTACTGTGGGTTGGTGTCGGTGATCTTGCCTGCTCGGTGCGTGCGTGGACGGATTATTATGCGTGCGCCCCGCCTCCAACTCCACGCAGCAGCTAGTGCGACAACGACGAGATGCCAAGACGCAGGAGAGTTGTGCTCTACCGATATTATTGCACGTGAACCGGACCTTTATTCGGTTAAGTCCACACTCCACACTGAAGCGCCACCAATCTCTCACTCACTCACTCACTCAATCATGACCCACTCGGCCACTCGGACCTTTTAGCATATTCAGGCCTCAGATCACGGCGCAGCAGATTCAGACGACGACGACGAGGACATGTCGCGTCTGCTCTCCGCTGACTCGTACACATGCCAGCTTCGGCAAAACTCGGCAGGATTTCACATGGCTGGCAGGCAAATTCTGACGCTAGGATAAGATCCCTACTCCATATGGATTCTTCAGTGACCCGTACCGACGACCGGTTGATTGCCTCGGTGGTGGCAAGGTTTGTTGGCTCTGGACTTCTGCCCTTTCCATCGCGGTGCTGAAACTGGGAATCATTCCTAGATCTCGCACCGTGGCACCCGTGTGCCACCCCCCACACCACATGCATCAAGTGAATGCGTAACATGTAACATGCTGCTACGCCAACTCCATGTGCAGCCTGCGCAGTACGTGACACTGGAGGAAGAAGACAGAATAGACGAGATGAGATCTGAGCGAGGACATGAAAAAAATCAAAAGGTGAGATCAAGGTAATCATTTTTAGGAGTTGAAAACTTCTTGCTATGCGAGATTCTTCTACCTATCCCTACAGATCAAGGGCAGCAAGACTGCAAAGCTACCATGAGTTGCAGCAGTAATGTTGATGATGTACAGTACATGACCCATCTAAGTTCCCTGTGGAGTCCCGCTGTTTTCTGTTCTCATCCTGCTAACTTTCTTTTTGAGATCATCCTGCTAACTTCCTTGTAGTAACATGCTACGCCAGCCCTATGTGCAGCCTGCGCAGTAAGTGACACTGGGGAAGAAAGAGTAGGTGAGATGAGATCTAAGCAATGAGAGGGAGATTCAGAAAGTTGATCAGGCTGATCATTTTTGTTTCAGCTTAAAGCATGTTGCTCCACCAGATTCTCCTCTCCCTACAGATCAAGGGCAGCAGAACTGCATGCAACCATGTGTTGCAGTGTAATGTTGCTGTGCAGTGCATCAGTGTGTGTCTAGTTCAGTAAGATATGAAGAGCTAGGCAGCTAAGTTCAGGAAACATTCAACATCACCGTCACTGAACAAAGGAAATACTTGTATCTATACTTGCAAAATTCTCGTCCAGTCCCCAGGGGACATGCACAAACCTACTACTGCTATACAACAACCTACTTACTATATTAGTAAGTTACAATGGACAAACAACAACAGATTCCGCGAAATGTACACTTGAAGAGTTTCTTGCTTCACCAGTTGCCCTCTGCAAACAGCGGGGGAACACCGGACGTTGATCTATGGGTCCTGTACATATGACCCTTGGAAATTCCTTGTGGAGGTCCATACGAGTGGAGCTTCCACTGTTATCTCGTCTCAGACTCCTGAGGTCTCTCAATTAGCTACTTACTTGGTATGTTAAATTGTTAAATCCACACTCATCTCGCCTCAGCTTTCCTTGGTTTTCCTTTGCTGCACGAGAAAGAAAAGACATGAATTTTAGTACGAGGGCAATTTTTGTGTGAATAAATGTTGGCTTGTTAGTTTTAATTAACAAGGAATAGAGCTATTCCAAAACAGATAAGAATAAAATGATCCAAGCATATACAGTGAGAAAAGACAGTTAAAACAATTAACTTGCTTATATAGCTATCTTTGAACAACACTATTAAGATAGTCCAGTGTAAAGTGGTACTGGAATGAACTACGTTACTTTGTATTCAAATGACAAGGAGTATCACAACAAAATGAATAATGCCAGTTGTATGAGGATTATTCATTCTCAAGGGAAGTGTACTTCCTCTCCTAAGCTCAGAAACATTGTTGAATGAATACAAACCTCAAAGATAAGTACGAAATGTAGGTACTTACAGGATGATTTTGACTAGCATACTTCCGGGCTCCTTCACAAGAGGCGGTATGCCGTGTGCCAGTTAAGGCACGGGACAGGCGCCGGAGAAGTACTTCGATGTGATTGTAAATACTGCAGCATGTAGTTGCAGTTAGCACATAACGCACATGAAGATATAATGACAGCTAGAATGCTAGATCATATGATTTTATGATTTCCCTTGGACAGGAATGACAGACAAGCGATAGGGAACATTGTAAACTGATTTTTTGAACTCAACAGGAAAACACAGGTTTTCTCATCGACCAGTTTGTCTGCACTGCATACAAACAATAGGGAAGATTACCTGAGCCGATGCCTGTTGCATGTTGAAAAGAAGGCAACAAAACCATACAAAATGCTCCGGACTGCACGGAAAATCTAAGAAAAAGAGCCAAAGTCAGTTGCATATTGTACTACTTGAAAAAAGTTGGTTCAGTAGAAATACTAAGAAGATAATTAGCCATGCCAACAAATTTATGTTACCTGATACAGAAGATCTTTCCAGAGTGACCCCCAAATGTTAGTTTCGGATGTAAGCCCAGGTGCTCTGGATGCAGACCCAACTTGATACAATGAACTTAATGTTGACCAGGTCTGCCTTAAGACATCAACAATATCATCAAAGAAGTCTGCTACAAAACTTGCTAGCGCAGCGACAAGTCGGAAAGGTGCACCTAGTATCTCTCCAAAGAACCAAATTACAGGGTACAGAACTGAATTGGCTGCAGTAAACAGAAGTAACGGTAAGGTATCAAAACACATACACAAAGTAAAAAGGAAAAGGCATTCAGGGGGTTATAGCAACCATACCGACATTAAACATAGTCCTGAAGATAACCCAAAACGGCCACATGATCGTTTGTACTGTACTGATAACTGCACTGCATGATGTCTCCATCACTATCATTATAGCTGAACCCAGATATTCTACTGTTTCAGCACAAAGGTTCCATAGTGGCAGGGTAAATTCAAAAACCTCCAAAATTGGACCCATAACCGGCCTTGTCAAAACACTAAGAACAGACTTAGTAGCACGTACAATCTTAAGAGACCATGTAAAAGCCTGCTCGAAATTATGCAGGAAAAGCATGGTACCGAGATACTTAAGCCTTGAGATCATTTCCCATGTCTCTATCCAATCAAACAACGGACCAAATAATCTTGAGGCAGTTGCCTTCAACATCGGGACATTCTTGTAGAGGTCATAAAATCCTATAAGAACAGTAACTAATGAAATCAAGACATATAATGCTCTGGCGAGAGGACACATCCATGGGCGATATATCTTGCAGAACACTGGATATGACTGAAGAAAAATGACCCATGAAGGAAGGCCATACTCAAGTAATGTTAACAGCCTCACATCAGACAGTATAACTTCTTTTAGTCTGAACGGCAGATCATGGTCGCTGAACCGAAACAAGATCAACACATCCTTGTATGTGCTAGGCTCAACCAGTGGCTTTCCACAGTCATTATCGCTGCAACATGATGAAGATGAATATGATGAATATCTTGGCGATGTCACAAACTCCGAGTATGATTCTTCGGACATATTACTTTCAGAATCAGATTTTATTATCTTTCTCCTCTTGTAAGGCCCAGAGCAAGGAGGTGGGGTGTATGATGAGCTTGTCAAACTTGATGATACCCTAACACACTGAACATCTCCAGAATCATCACCATCGCTCTGCACACTCTCACTGTCCGGTTCAGGTGTTAACTCATTCAGGGCATCATAAAATACATCATCTGCAACAGCACGCATATAAGTAGATTGTACTTGCAGGCAAGAATAAAGGATCTCAAAGACATGGCATTCAAACTTTTACCTTTAGGAGAGATGCTGTTCAAATAATCTTGTAAGATCTGACACTCGGAGTAATTTCCTGAGAACCAAGAAGTGATTAAAGATGAAGCTTGATTGACACTATCGAATTCCCATCGTCGCATTATTTTAGCTTCCACAACCATTGATGTATCAGTCTACAACAGCACAAAGGGAAGTAAGCATGTATGATTCCTTTAAAGTTGTCAACGTGATATTCACTGAAAACTATTAACAATAAACAGCAAATACCTGAAGTTCATTCAAATAATTAATGCCACGTACATCAGCCCAGTCTACCTCAAAAATGATAAAACCATATAATGTTCGATGCAACTCCCTATTCAGGAGGCGAGAATCCTTCAATTTATTGACTTGAAGCTTCTTATTCCGCATGGCATTATCAATCAAAGTATACCATCTGGATGATTGATTCCGTGAATGTGGAGCAGATATTGGGCCTTCTGAAAATACGAGCTTCTCTCCAGCTTCATCTCTCTTTATCCTAGTTCTAGTGTTTGCAAATGGAGAAAATCTTGACTGAAGCACAAAATAGAAACAGTAAGAAGAACAATTCACAAGTGTGAGCTTATGAGCATATACAATTATAATATCAATTAAAGAGGTGGTGGAGCATAAAAGACTAAAGTGGACCTTTGTAACCATCAATTGCCACAGGTGAGCAGGTTTTGTGTTCTGGTCTAGCAACCATGGGCGGTTGTCAAGGAATATGAGGAACTTCTTGGTATCAGGGCACAGAAATATAGTGAGTTCTGCAAGATATGACTGTAAATCCCTGGATGTGGAAGAAAACAACCATTGTTTTAGTTATAGCGATTAATAAAGAGTACTGCAGATGGAAATCTAAATTTACTAATGCAAGTAAATCCCTGGATGTGGAAGAAAACAACCATTGTTTTAGTTATAGCGATTAATAAAGAGTACTGCAGATGGAAATCTAAATTTACTAATGCATTCTCATCAGGTTACTAGATGCTGTGTGGAAAGAGAAACAACAACTTGTAGGCTGTATAACTAGTGAACACCCTACACCTCTGTATATTCTAAGATAGTTCCCACTAATATTGCAAGAAACACAAGGATCTGAAGGAACGAAGGTACAGAAAAGTAAAAGGCTTAAAAGTAAATCCTAAACGATGCTGAAGAGATCAACGGTATTTCGCCTTGGCTTTGCTACAAGTACCGTATATCTCTGAACGCAGGCAGGGTGAAAAGTGGTAAAAGTGTATAATTGCAGTATACATAATTGTTATGGATTATAACACCTTCCCTCTCCTACACAATTTCCACCATCAACTGCTTTATATGGCAAAAATTCCCAACAACCGATGTCCTTTCTACGAGACTACCTTGTCACTGTTTTACCCTATCCCATATAAGAAAGTAAATGCTATTCTGAAGAGCAGTACAGAATGAAACATCGCCATCAGAGAATTCAGCTACCCCACTCCTCGCCTGGGGGATTTCTTGTCTATTTGTCAAGAATAGCATGTTGGAACTTTCTCCCCCGAGCAATCCAAACAGGTAATCAGTAATTCGGGATTCTTGGCAGTTTCCATGCCGTTAGGAACTGTCACACCCAGAGATGGACTGTACCCAGTAATGTAATCGAGCGAGCATCCCCCTTTGCTTCTTTCGCTACCATGCTCTATTAACCACCCAAACAGCATATTCCACAGCAGCACTAGATATAGTTCAGTACAGAAAGTAAGAGCTGGAAAATTTGGGCCAATCAATCTCCATCCCATCGCAATGCGCATTGCGATTGAACACGAGAGACAACCAGGCGAGATATTTCCACCGCAAGAAAGATCAGAAGCTCCCTAAGCATCCCCTCAAACAACAAAATCAAGCCCAAACATGACACGTACCCGATTTGCAGGCTGGTCAGCGGGAAGAAATGCCGCCTGGCGCCGTCCCCCATCTCGCCTCCGGGTCCCTGAATCGCACACGCGAGCGCGCGCCAGAATTCCCACATCGAGCGTCAGATCAGAGGGCAGACACCAGACGCGAGTGGAGCGGAAGAGAATCGGTTCGTGTTCAAGTAATACCTGCGTGGAGGTCAGAGGCGGCATCCCATGGAGACGTGGGCGCGCTTGTCCGCATGCCAAGGTGGCCAGAGCCGCAGCGTTAATGGCAGCTCCCAGAGTCTAAAGACCGCCGCCTACCGCGTCTCCCCTTCCCTCCCTACGCGACACGAATCGCCAACGGCCTCTTTAAATACCGCCACCTGCAGCCGCGAGAGCTAGGCGCGGGCGGGCGCGCGCAGACAGGCGCTCCGCCGGCGGCTACCGGACGGGATCGCGGCGCGGCGAGGCGCCTCCGCGGGAGAGGAGGAGGAGAAGCTAGGCAACCATCCGACGGCGGGCGCGGGCCGTCAGAGACACACACGGCGCGGGTATCTTCTGGTGGGAGCCGTCCCCCCTCTCTGTGGGTAAAACCAACAACCTCTGGCCGTGTGGGGCGAGACGGTTCGGATATCTGGCCTGGATGACAGGTGGGCCTGACCCTAGCGGGTCCCGGATGTCGGGGCGTTGCGATTTCTTTTCCGGAAGCGGGTGCGTTCGGCGCGGGGCGATGCCGATGGCGCGAGCGAGCTCTCACGGTTCACGACGAACAGCCGCGTCACTGGCCGGTGGGCCCCACTGTCGCGTGCTCCCGCAAGGCAGCGTGTCGCGCAGCGTCATCCTCGTCCGGGCCGTTTCTGCTTGCTTGCCCCGCGCGGAAGCAAACGGAATACCAGTGCTCGATCGCCCATACGCGGCTGCCACGGTGCTAATGACTCACGGGTCCCATATAAAATTGACCCACATGTCGGCAAGGTTGAGATGATCCTCTGCGCCGACGGGGGACACGTCGTTGCCCTGGACGCGGTCTCCTGCCGACGCGTGTCGAGTTGCTCTCTGGGGGACGGGAATTCGATGCAGTGACGTGGTGTTGGGTGTTCGGACAGGTGCACGGCGGTCTCGTGTACGAGGGGGGACACTGGGGACACGCAAGCGGGGTGGAGAACGGCGTGGGTGTGACGCCTCGAGCGCCGCGTAACGGATTTTTATTGCAGCCGATAATTATTGCTACTGGCCTACGGCTGCAGCACGCTAGAGTTGGCCACAAGCAGTCAATGGGGCGTGGGCCTGATTTGCCTGCAACCCTCCCAAAATGCAAAGGACTCTCGTACTGGAACATGTCTTTCAATGTACTCTATGAGTGTGTTTGGTAGGCTTGGGTGGGCTATCTTACCTGATACAAGCTGAGTCCAACTACGTTGACCATATATAAGTGTGATTTTTGTGCTGTGTTTGGTAGGTTGTATTAGCTCAGCTGTGTTCATTTCAGATCATGTTTGGTGGGCTGTATGAATCGAGCTATGCTATATAAAAATAAAAAGCAATCAGGTCCCTGTAAACAAAACAAAAAAGCAATCGGGTCCCTGGCCGGAGCTCCGTCGCCGCCACGCTCCTCTGCCACGCGCGTCACTGCCTCAAGCTGGTCGGAGCACCACCGCCGTAGGCCCTGGAGAGCCACCGCCGGCGGGAGGAGCCGCCACCGACGCTCCAGTAGGCCGAGCCCCTCTCAACCCGACTCCAGGAGCCTCGTCAACGGGTCGCCGCGGCCAGGACGCCGATCTTCTCCAGCGATTGGAGCCGCCGCCACGCGCAGACGCCACCAGGAGGCCGAGCCCCTATTAACCCGACGCCAGGAGGTCGCGGTCGAGCTTCCTGTTCGTGCTCGTCAAGGATCCAGGGGCGGAGCTCGTCTGGGAGCTAGGGGCATCGAGGAGGCGGCAGTGGAGGCCAGCCTTGAGGAGGCTCGTCCGGGAGCCTGGGGTGGAGCTCGTCCAGGATCCTGGGCGTCGAGGAGGCAGCGGTGGAGGCCGGCGTCGAGTAGGCCCAGGGGAGGAGCTCGTCGTGGGCAGTTGAGGAGGAAGAGAGCAACCTCTATGGGGGCAAATGGAGAGATGCACGCGTGCGGGGCGGGTGACCCCTAGCGGTCTGAAACGCATGTGCGTGGCTTTTTGCGGGATGGACTCAGCAGGGCTGAGCAACGAAGCTCGTTTTCAGCTTCGCTCCCGGGCAGTGCCTAGAGGCAGTTTTGGTATCAGGTGGGCAGTGCCCAAGGGACGGACCCGACCTAACAAACACCCAAATTCGAGCTGAGATGGGAAATTCTGTGCGGAGTCGGTCTACCAAACACACCCTATGTAATCTAAAAGTATATAAACGGCGAGAGTTTACCGAGCCTCTCGGTAAATTAGATTTTACCCGCGGTTAGACGTGGCGTTTAGAGAATTCGGTCCATCTATCTTCTTTCACCGTGGGCGTATAAAATGGCACTCCACGCACTTGAAAACCTTAGCCACAATCCCTGCACTCTTCTCCCTTGGTCCCCACTCGTGCCCTCCCCCTTCCGATTTCAAGCTTTCTCTGCCTCTAGACCCTGTCGCCTGCTCCGCCCAGCTGTGCTCCTACACCTCCTCCGGCCGATGGGAGGAGCACGCGAGAGCGCCGCCAGGCTCAGGGAGGGCAAGCTCCTCGACCTCTCCTACTCTCCCAGCTGGCTCGCCTCCCCTTCGCCGCCAGGTTGTGAGGAGAAGCATCGGAGGGCGACATGGTGTTTCCGCGTTGCACGGGAGGGACACATGGCTGCCAACGAGAATACTCCACATGTTGATTTGATTCCTCTCCTCTCTTTTCCACTATGTTTTTATTTAATCCCAAAAAATTCTCATCTTTGTTGGTACCCGACGGCTGTTGAGGGATGACATGCGGAGGAGGAGCCAATGAAGGAGGAGCGGCCACCGGAAAGATGAACGACAAGCCAAGGAAGCAACATCTGGATCAGACCCCGCTGGGTGATGCAAGGTCACGAAAACAGTTGTCGATCGACACTACCTAGACACAATGTTGCTATGACAAAGGAGGAGAAGGGAAGCAACATCAAGTCCACTGCCCGTCGGCCTTGGCATCTAGAAGTCGTCCCTGCCGCACGCTCGGGTATAATTCTATTGTTCTCCCTGGAACCTTCATCCATGGTCGATGATGCACTAATTCTACTGTTCTCCCTGGAACCTTCATCCATAGTCGATGATGCACTAATATGGCACACTACAGGAGCACCAGGACTTGGGCCAAGAAATCGAGATCTACTTCAGTATATTATTAGGCTATGATTTAGGAGAGAAATATTCTCTAATTTTAGTTCTGATACTATTGATTAATTATAATAGTAAGGATATGTACTTCTATATTGTGTTAATTGTTTGGGTCAAATAAAAATAAATGATCAACTTCTACGACTCCACGTTAATATCTTATTTGTCAGACTATGTTCCTCTGATTTTTGGTGTGTATGGGATTCACTGCACATACAATAGTGCTACTGCTTGCTATAATATGTAGCAATGTTCGTTTCTATTATTTATCTCTATCAAGATAATGATGGAGTTCTACAATTTTTAGATCAAATCAATTGTTTATGGTCTAGGTACATCTTTATTAGTGCTTGCCACACACACTCTGCTAGGAATCCTCCCGCAAGGTACGTCCTTCTCTATTTTCTTGATTTGTAGCTCAGATATGTAAACAATTTATTTAGTACGACAGCAAGATATTTGAATTTTCGGTTGCAAAATCATGTCATCAACGGGTTATTCTACTTGCTTTAGGGATCTCTTTCTTCCACTCTTTACGTTACACCGCCTCTGAGAAAGAAATAAAGAGAAACATTTTCATGGACCGTTCTAGAAGTTTGTATATCAAGTATTTGATGCATCTAATTATTTAGCTTGGGCTTATTTTAATCTAACGATTGTATATGAGAGAGGCATGTTATGTTCTCCGGTTGCTTGTGAGTTTTAGCTATTGCATGGGAGCTACAACCTTGAATTAACTTGCTCCGATTGGATATCAGGAAGGCATGCGGATATTATTGATTTAAATATTTTCAAGAGTATTTGCTAGCTTTCTAATACTTGTAAGGTTTTATTGTTGAAATGGCCATGCTTATGTCTATTTCTGCAAACATTCAATTGATCCATAATACTCGCAATGTAAAGGCTAATATTGCCTGCAAGATTATGACTACAGTTTACCCTTGAGTTTTGCAGTTCAGTTTCTTCTTAAAAGATGAAGGATCTCCATGTAAGTAGAATGACACTTTGCCGCCTCACTAAATTACCTGATGCTTGCCTAGTGTGTGATGCATATAAAACAATTTAATAGCATGATACATTAGTTGCATATCTTGTTTGGCTCTACATGTTTTCTCTGTTGGTTAATAACTAAAAGGGCGTGCAAATAACCTGTACTGTTTGTTCCAGAGTGGCTATAATACTGACACATGTACACATCGGTCTAGGACATCGACAATTCCTGTTATTCCGGAAAAAGATATACGAGGCACATCATTGATTGTTCCTGGTCAATGATGAATTAGAATTATTTTACATATAAGATGACCGCTAGTTAGCTGGTACGTTGTATTGACTTTTTTTCTTTATTTCATTATTTCAGACTGCACATAAAGCTATAGAGGTAGAAGAAACGAATCCTACGTTAAATATTAGGTCATTTCACAAAACAGTAGTGACAGTGATTATTGCTTGCATCGGTCCACTATTTCAGTTTTTTAGCAGAAAAAGGTGTTATAGCTACACTCCAAACAATTAATTTAATTGAACAAAAACAGAACAAATAGATGGAATAATCATGATTACACGTGAACAGATACAAAAATTGAAAGATTGACAAGATTGGACGAACCGTCTACTTGATAATCTCTTCAGCAGCTATCATGGTATGCCAGTTGTTACCTGTATAGAGATGTAAGCTCCATAGCAGAAACCCTGTTCCAACCCATGTCTGGCGATGTCTCTGTAATGCTTCATCTTATTTTTGTAGAAATTCTGGTCTGTAATAAATTTCAAAAAAAATTCTATTGATGTAATAGGGTATCCTAGTGCGGCCATTAGCGGACCGAAATATTAACGGACTGTTTAAAATCAGAATTGCGCCATAGTTATAGAATACACAAATATGCTGGCCAGCAGATGGGCCCAATAAACAGTAAAATGTCATAAGTGGTAGGTTAGAATATTGGTGGGTCTCATAAGCGGTCAAGGCCCTGAAAACGTACTGGGCTGAACAGCAACAGACAAGAACAGTAAAAGGCCCGAAGATTAATACACATGAACAGTAAAAGACCTGAAACAGTAAAATGACTGAACAGTAGAACGCACGGACAGTAGGGGGGCAGCAGAGCAAAATAAACATAAGAGTAAAAATGGCTGAACAGTAAATGGTCGGAACAGGAAGTCCAGAATATTAAAAGACCATAAGAGTAAAAGATCTGAACAGTGAATAGCGAGAACAGCGAAAGGCCAGAACAGTAAAGGATCTTAACACTAGCAACACAGAAATATAAAAGGCCATAACAGTAAATGGGTAGAATAGGAGCGGACCCTACGGGCTGTAGGAACAGTAACGGGCCGCCTACAGACCTTAACAGTGCCTGACCTACTGGCGCAAGCCCAAATGGGGCGCATATTATTCTACCAAAGTGGGCCTTCTTTAGTCCAAAACAGTAACATGTCTGAAATCGTACGGACCCTAGATGGATTCATTAATGGGCCACGTCAAATAGTACACGACGAAGCAGTAAATGGTCGTAATCTTATTGGGTTCTCCTCGTGGGCATGCCCACTTAACAATTAGCAGGCCTTATCTGGGCCAGGATTCTACCATGGTTTCTGTGACCGTTACCAGCCGGTTACCGGCCGTTAACGGTAGGTGCCATGTGGCATTTTGCATGACGTCAGTAGTCAACGGGGCTGGCGAACAGATCTATGACGGAACAAGTTTCGTGGCTGAAGGGTGTGATCCACCATGGTCAGAAAAAAACCGTGGTAGATTCTTTTGTCACGAAGGGCATCCGTCGTAGAAGACTTTTTAGCCACGAAAATCATTCGTTGTAAAAGCCAACATTTTTCTTGTAGTGGAACCAGTGGCTAGAGGATCACTGAGGATTTTGGTGTTTTACATATTATTATTTGTCTCTAGGGCATATTTCCAACAGAAATGACCAATATTGTGTTGGAATTATGCCCTAGAGGCAATAATAAAGATATTATTATAATTCTTGTTCATGATAAAGTTTATATTCCATGCTAGAATTGTATTAAGCGGAAACATTAATACTTGTGTGGTTTGTGAACAACACCGTGTCCCTAGTACGCCTCTATGGACTAGCTCATTGATCATTGATGGTTAAGGTTTCCTAACCATAGACATGAGTTGTCAATTGATAATGAGATCATATCATTGAGAGAATGATATGATGGACAGACCCAAACTAAGCGAAGCAATTAGATCGTGTCATTGTGTTCATCTTTGCGAAGTTTTTCCTATGTCAAATATTGTATTCCTTAGACCATGAGATAATACAACTCCCTGGTATCGGAAGAAAGCTTTGAGGTCATCAAACGTCATCCTATGAGAGGGTGATCATAAAGGTGTCTCTCAGGTGATCGGAAAGTATCTGTTGGGTTGTATGTATCGAGATGGAATTTGTCCCTCCCAAGTCAGAGAGATATACTTCGGGCCCACTCGGTAATCGATATCAACACCGCTTGCAAGCATGTGGTTAAGGAGTTAATCACAAAGTGATATCGGATTACGGAACGAGTAAAGTACTTGCTGTGAACGAGATTGAACTAGGTATGACGATACTGACGATCGAATCTCGGGCAAGTAAAATATCGCGAGACGAAGGGAATATATATATGGGATTGATTGAATCCTGGCATCGTGGTTCATCCGATATGATCATCGATGAATGTGTAGGAGTCAATATGGGTGCCCAGACCCCGCTGTTGATTATTGATAGAAGATCATGTCTGCATATTCTCGAACCCGCAGGGTCACACACTTAACGTGTCTCGACGCTAGGATAGATTGGATAATTGGTTTATGAATTTTTGTTCGGAGTCTCGGATGGGATCCGGGACATCACGAGAGGTTCCGGAATGGTCCGGAGAATAAGATTCATATAAGGCAGTGCAGTTTTTGGAGTTCGGAATTGTTCCGGATTAATCAGTATTGTACCGGAAGCTTCTAGAACCTTCCGGAAGGGGGCCAACGTGGTCCCACCTTCCGGGAGAGGGCATGGGCCTATGAGGGAGTGTCCTGGCCGCATTGGGCCAGGGGCACAAGGCCCCATAGGGCCCAGCCGATCCTAGATAAGTTTAAACTCGTTTAAACTAGAGATAGGGTTTCTAGATAAGGGATAAGTTTAAATCGTTTAAACTAGAGATAGGCTTGGAGGATGGGCAAGGGCTGGCCGCACCCCCCCTCTATATATAGAGGGCTGGTGCGCCCCCTCCCCCCAACCTACACCTTCCTCCAAACCCTAGTTGCCCTGCTGCCCTCCTCTCTCCCTCCCGACTGTTTGTAGGCGAAGCCCTGCTGCAGAAATTCTCCACCATATACACCACGCCGTCGTGTTGTAGATCCAATCTATCTCTCCACCATACTTGCTGGTCCGAGGAAGGAGGAGACGTCGAGGTGCCGCACGTGTGCATCTCACGGAGGCACCGCCACTTGTGGTGCTAGATCGGATCGGATCGCGAGGAGGAGAAGCGAGTACGACTACATCACCCACGTTCCGACGAACGTTCCGCTGTGCGAATCTTCAAGGGTATGAAGATCTAATCCAATCTCTCTCGTTGTTTGCATATCCTAAATTAGATCTTGGCTTTCCCTCTGTTCGCTTCCGTAGAAAATTTTGATTTACTATGCTGCGAAACCCTTCAGTGGTATTAGAGCTAGATCTATGCGTAGATGTGATTCACGAGTAGAACGCAACATGGTTGTTGCGGGCGTTGATGTTTTCTGTTGCAAGCCTCTTGTTTGTGTTCTTCTTATGACGCGGGATAGTGAGATTGAAGCGGTCCAGGCCAACCTTACGCGACGTCGTTCGCGAGACCGGCTCCGCACTTGACGTGTGGCTTGTACCATACATGCGGCTGGTGGATGTCAGTTTCTCTCACTATAGTTGTCATGGGATTAACATCGGAGTTTGGCAACCATAATATCACCGTTGTGGCTTTCCGTAGGTAAAAATCGTTCTTAGCATCTACTCCCATAAGCCACGTAAAACATGCAACAACAAAGTAGAGGCGTCTAACTTGTTTTTGCAGGGAGTGTTTTCTGTGATATGGTATGGCCCAAGATGTGATGTGTATATTGTATGCGATGATCATGTTTTGTAATGTTTCACGACTTGCATGTCGATGAGTACACAACCGGCAGGAGCCATATGGTTGTCTTTATAATTGTGTATGACCTGCGAGTCAACTTCTTATACGCCATGTAATAGCTTTACTTTATCGCTAAGTAGTTAGCAATAGTTGTAGTTGCTATTCATGGTGGAGGCAATCATGGTGGAGTGATGGAGATCATGCCGGAACGCACAAGATGGAGATCATTGCGCGAAGATTGGCTATACCATGTCACATAAAGTTATATGCATGTGATGTTTATCCTTTTATGTATCTTATTATGCTTAGATCGCGACGGTAGCATTATAAGATGATTCCTCACTTAAAGATCAAGATAAAAACTGTGTTCTCCCCAAGTATGCACCGTTGCGAAAGTTCGTCGTGTCCAAGCATCACGTGATGATCGGGTGCTATAGACTCTACGCTCACATACAACGGGTGCAAGCCAGTTTTGCACACGCGGAAATACTTGGGTCTAACTTGACGAGCCTAGCATGTACAGACATGGCCTCGGAACACAAGAACCGAAAGGTTAAGCATGAGTCATATGAATGATATGATCGACACTTTGTTGTCCACCATTGAAACCACATCTCTTCTCGTGATGATCGGATTAGGTGTGGTGAATTTGGATCGTGTTCACTAAACAACTTGAGGGATGTTGAATTTAGTGGGAGTTCATCTAGTAATTTGATTAAGTTGAACTATTTATCATGAACATAGTCTAAATTGTACTTGCAAATACTTTAGATCACATGGCCAAGTCCAACTTCAACTTCAATGTTTTTGCTGAGAAAGAAAAGCTTAGAAACAATGGGTCTAACTTCACCAACTGGTTCCGCAATCTAAGAATCATTCTGTCCGGCGGACAAAAGGACTATGTCCTTGAGAAAGTGTTAGGTAACCCCCCTGTTGCAACTGCGCGGCTGATGAGAAAGCTGTCTATCAGTCGCGCAAAGATGATTATGGTGTGATTAAGAGCACCATGTTGTTTGCTATGGAACCGGAACTTCAAAATCGTTTTGAAAACTATCCCGGGCCCTTTGAGATTCTCGAGGAGCTGAAAACCATGTTTCAGACTCAGGCCCGTTCTGAGAGATATGAGATCTCTGAGAAGTTCTTTAACTGCAAGATGGAGGAAGGGAGTTCCGTTAGTGAGCACGCCATTAAGATGTCGGGCTACACTCAACGCCTTGAGCAACTGGACTGCAAGATTCCAGAGGAGCTCAAGATTGACAGGGTTCTGCAATCACTCCCTCCCAGCTACAAAAGTTTTGTAGTGACTCATAATCAGATTGGTTCCACTGATACGATCACCGAGCTCTTCGCAAAGCTGAAGGCTGCGGAGGTGGACATCAAGAAGGATAATCATGTGTTGATGGTCAACAAGCCCTCCTTCAAGAAAGGTAAAGGTGCAAAGAAGCCCTTCAAGAAAGGCGGCGGCAAGCGCGTTGCCCCTGCTGAGAAGAAGCTCAAGTCTGGTCCCAAGCCGGACACTGAGTGCTTCTATTGCAAGGACAAGGGTCACTGGAAGCGCAACTGTCCGAAGTACTTAGCGGACAAGAAGGCTGGCACCATCAAAGGTATATTTGATATACATGTTATTGATGTTTTCCTTACTAGCCCTCGTTGTAGTGCCTGGGTATTTGATATCGGTTCAGTTGCTAATATTTGTAACTCGAAACAGGAGCTGCAGAATAGACGGCGGCTTGCGAGGGATGAGGTGACGATGCGCGTTGGCAACGGATCAAGAGTTGATGTGATGGCCGTCGGCACGCTCTCCTTAGTTTTACCTTCGGGATTAGTTTTAAACCTTAATAAATGTTATTATGTGCCTGCGTTGAGCATGAACATTATTTCTGGATCGTGTTTATTGCAAGACGGTTATTCATTTAAATCGGAGAATAATGGTTGTTCTATTTATATGAGTAACATCTTTTATGGTCATGCACCTCTTGTGAGTGGTTTATTTCTTCTAAATCTCGAAAGGGATGAAACACACATCCATAACATTGAGGCTAAGAGATGCAAAGTAGATAGTGATAATACTACTTATTTGTGGCACTGTCGTCTAGGTCATATTGGTGTAAAGCGTATGAAGAAACTCCATTCTGATGGGCTTTTGGAGTCTCTTGATTTTGAATCATTTGACACATGCGAACCATGCCTCATGGGCAAGATGATCAAAACCCCGTTCTCCGGTATGATGGAGCGAGCAACGGACTTGTTGGAAATCATACATACCGATGTATGCGGACCGATGAGTGTTTCGACGCGCGGTGGATATCGCTATTTTCTCACTTTTACCGATGACTTAAGTAGATATGGGTATATCTATTTAATGAAACATAAATCTGAAACATTTGAAAAGTTCAAAGAATTTTAGAATGAAGTGGAGAACCATCGTAACAAAAAGATTAAGTTTCTACGATCCGATCGTGGGGGCGAGTATTTGAGTTATGATTTTCTCACGCATCTTAAAGCAAGCGGAATTGTTTCGCAACTCACGCCACCCGGAACACCACAGCGCAATGGTGTGTCTGAACGCCGGAATCGAACCCTATTAGATATGGTCCGATCGATGATGTCTCTTACTGATTTGCCGTTATCATTTTGGGGTTATGCATTAGAAACCGCTGCATTCACTTTAAATAGGGCTCCATCTAAATCCGTTGAGACGACACCGTATGAACTATGGTTTGGTGCTAAACCTAAGTTGTCGTTTCTTAAAGTTTGGGGATGCGAAGCTTACGTCAAGAAGTTGATGCCGGACAAGCTTGAACCCAAAGCGGAGAAATGCGTCTTCATAGGATACCCTAAGGAAACTATTGGGTATACCTTCTATCACAGAACCGAAGGCAAAGTGTTTGTCGCAAAGAACGGTTCCTTTCTTGAGAAGGAGTTTCTCTCGAAAGAAGTGAGTGGGAGGAAAGTAGAGCTAGACGAGGTTATTGAACCTTCTCTTGAATTGGAGAGTAGCGCAGCACCTGAAATTGTTCCAGTGCCGCCTGCACCAACAATAGAGGAAGCTAATGACAAGGATCATGAAGCTTCGGACGATGCTGCTACTGAACGTCGCAGGTCGACAAGGTCGCGTGCCCCTCCTGAGTGGTACGGCAACCTTGTCTTGACTGTCTTGTTAGTAGAAGACAGCGAACCTACGAACTATGAGGAAGCGATGATGAGCCCAGACTCTGAGAAATGGCTAGAAGCCATGAAATCCGAATTGGGATTCATGAGCGAAAACCAAGTATGGACTTTGGTGGACCCTCCTAGCGACCGAAAGGCCGTTGAGTGCAAATGGATCTTCAAGAAGAAAACGGACGCGGATGGTAATGTTACCGTCTATAAAGCACGGCTTGTTGCGAAAGGTTTTCGACAAGTTCAAGGTGTTGACTACGATGAGACTTTCTCTCCCGTAGCGATGTTTAAGTCCATTCGGATTTTATTAGCAATTGCTGCGTTTCATGATTATGAAATATGGCAAATGGATGTCAAGACTGCTTTCCTCAATGGCAACATTGATGAAGAGTTGTATATGATGCAACCCGAAGGTTTTGTCGATCCTAAGGATGCTGATAAAGTATGCAAACTTCAGCGTTCCATTTATGGACTGAAGCAAGCGTCTCGGAGTTGGAACCTTCGTTTTGATCAAGTGATCAAGAGCTTTGGATTTGTTCCAAATTGCTACGAAGCTTGCATCTACAAGAAAGTGAGTGGAAGCTCGATGACATTTCTGGTACTATATGTGGATGACATATTGATTATTGGAAATGACATCAACATGCTTAACGATGTGAAGAGTTATTTGAACAAGTGTTTTTCAATGAAAGACCTAGGTGAAGCTGCTTATATATTGGGCATCAAAATCTATAGAGATAGACAAAGACGCTTGATAGCTTTAAGCCAGAGTACATACCTAGACAAAGTTCTGAAAAGGTTCAGAATGGATAAGGCATTGAAAGGTTCAGTGCCTATGTTGTCAGGTAAGATATTGAGCAAGGCTCAGTGTCCAGCTACGGTAAATGATAGGGAAGCTATGAGCAAAGTGCCTTATGCCTCGGCCATAGGTTCCATCATGTATGCCATGCTGTGTACTAGACCGGATGTGTCCAATGCTCTTAGTTTGACGAGCAGATATCAAAGTGATCCAGGAGTGGAACACTGGACAGCCGTGAAGAACATCCTAAGGTACCTAAATAGGACTAAAGAAATGTTCTTAGTCTATGGGGGTGATGAACAGCTCGTCGGAAAAGGTTACGTCGATGCTAGTTTCGACACCGACAAGGATGATGCTAAATCTCAGACAGGATACGTGTATATTTTGAATGGAGGAGCTGTGAGCTGGAGAAGCTGCAAGCAAAGCGTGGTCGCGAGATCTACAGTAGAAGCGGAATACATGGCTGCTGCAGAAGCGTCAAGTGAAGGAGTTTGGATCAGAAACTTCATCACTGAGCTTGGCGTGGTTCCAAGTGCATTGGACCCACTGGAGATATTGTGTGACAACACTGGCGCCATAGCACTCGCTAAGGAACCAAGATATCATCCAAAGACCAAGCATATCAACCGCAAGTTTCATATAATCCGAGATTATATAGCAGATGGAGATCTGAAGATCAGCAAAGTACATACAGATCTGAATGTCGCAGATCCATTGACTAAACCTCTTCCACGTGTAAAACATGATCAGCACCTCAGTGCCATGGGTGTAAGATTGTTGCCAAATGTAAACTAGATTATTGACTCTAGTGCAAGTGGGAGACTGTTGGAATTATGCCCTAGAGGCAATAATAAAGATGTTATTATTATAATTCTTGTTCATGATAAAGTTTATATTCCATGCTAGAATTGTATTAAGCAGAAACATTAATACTTGTGTGGTTTGTGAACAACACCGTGTCCCTAGTACGCCTCTATGGACTAGCTCATTGATCATTGATGGTTAAGGTTTCCTAACCATAGACATGAGTTGTCAATTGATAATGAGATCATATCATTGAGAGAATGATATGATGGACAGACCCAAACTAAGCGAAGCAATTAGATCGTGTCATTGTGTTCATCTTTGCGAAGTTTTTCCTATGTCAAATATTGTATTCCTTAGACCATGAGATAATACAACTCCCTGGTATCGGAAGAAAGCTTTGAGGTCATCAAACGTCATCCTATGAGAGGGTGATCATAAAGGTGTCTCTCAGGTGATCGGAAAGTATCTGTTGGGTTGTATGTATCGAGATGGAATTTGTCCCTCCCAAGTCGGAGAGATATACTTCGGGCCCACTCGGTAATCGATATCAACACCGCTTGCAAGCATGTGGTTAAGGAGTTAATCACAAAGTGATATCGGATTACGGAACGAGTAAAGTACTTGCTGTGAACGAGATTGAACTAGGTATGACGATACCGACGATCGAATCTCGGGCAAGTAAAATATCGCGAGACGAAGGGAATATATATATGGGATTGATTGAATCCTGGCATCGTGGTTCATCCTATATGATCATCGATGAATGTGTAGGAGTCAATATGGGTGCCCAGACCCCGCTGTTGATTATTGATAGAAGATCATGTCTGCATATTCTCGAACCCGCAGGGTCACACACTTAACGTGTCTCGACGCTAGGATAGATTGGATAATTGGTTTATGAATTTTTGTTCGGAGTCTCGGATGGGATCCGGGACATCACGAGAGGTTCCGGAATGGTCCGGAGAATAAGATTCATATAAGGCAGTGCAGTTTTTGGAGTTCGGAATTGTTCCGGATTAATCGGTATTGTACCGGAAGCTTCTAGAACCTTCCGGAAGGGGGCCAACGTGGTCCCACCTTCCGGGAGGGGGCATGGGCCTATGAGGGAGTGTCCTGGCCGCATTGGGCCAGGGGCACAAGGCCCCATAGGGCCCAGCCGATCCTAGATAAGTTTAAACTCGTTTAAACTAGAGATAGGGTTTCTAGATAAGGGATAAGTTTAAATCGTTTAAACTAGAGATAGGCTTGGAGGATGGGCAAGGGCTGGCCGCACCCCCCCTCTATATATAGAGGGCTGGTGCGCCCCCTCCCCCCCAACCTACACCTTCCTCCAAACCCTAGTTGCCCTGCTGCCCTCCTCTCTCCCTCCCGACTGTTTGTAGGCGAAGCCCTGCTGCAGAAATTCTCCACCATATACACCACGCCGTCGTGTTGTAGATCCAATCTATCTCTCCACCATACTTGCTGGTCCGAGGAAGGAGGAGACGTCGAGGTGTCGCACGTGTGCATCTCACGGAGGCACCGCCACTTGTGGTGCTAGATCGGATCGGATCGCGAGGAGGAGAAGCGAGTACGACTACATCACCCACGTTCCGACGAACGTTCCGCTGTGCGAATCTTCAAGGGTATGAAGATCTAATCCAATCTCTCTCGTTGTTTGCATCTCCTAGATTAGATCTTGGCTTTCCCTCTGTTCGCTTCCGTAGAAAATTTTGATTTACTATGCTGCAAAACCCTTCATATTGTACATCGACACATGCATTATTGTATCAATGACAGATGAAAAAATTAAGTTCCTAACCTCGATCGAGGAGGAAAGAAAGAGGAGAAAACTTAAGTGTGGCTTAGGCACTTCATATCATGTTTGTTTTGAGTGAACTCAATACGGTGACCTGGCATACCACTGCATGATGTAGTACACTATAGTCATTGACATAACACCAATGAACCACCGTTCACTAGTATTACATCCCTCAGAGTGGTACAACAGAAACACAGCAGGTCCAAGACATGACTATAGATTACAACTCGACTCTTTACAAAAGATCCAGAGAACACTCTAGGTTAAAGAGAGAGAAAGAAACTTCTTACAAAGAAGAACCAGAAATAATAACTCAGGAATATCTAATAAGACTAGCATCTAAACTATCTGGCTTGCAATTGCTGCTAGTGGAGTGCTCTACAGAAATAGGTGCTATGGCTAGAGTATCTACTCTATCTAATTAAGAACTTCGTCTTCATTTTGGTTGATGTATATGTTGACTTCGTCGACTTTATTGAAGAACTTGAGCTGCCAATGATGGTTTATTGAGAAGAAATTGATGTTGACGTCGTATTAAACGGCTTAGAACCTAGCAAGGGTTAAGAAGGTACGGTTGAGTACGAGCATACTCAGCAAGTTCACTAAAAAGGAGTGTATAATGCACCATCTCTACAGCCACAGACCAAAGGTCGTAGGCAATGCAGGTTTTCGTAAACATTTCTTTAAATGTTTCTTTTATTCTAAAGACTATGTCCGACAGCCTTTATAGGTTGACCAGAACTTTCATGGAGTTCCTTTCCTGCCACATTCGTAGCTCCTTCCCAAAACAGGAAGTAACAAGTTACAGTTCTTACACTCTGCAAATGTGCGTTATTTTATCCATGAGAGACCTTAGCTTTGTTGCACAACCAAGTCATGAGCTTATCCATACTTCCTTGGTATGCGGTCCAGTCTAAGATCCAAGCCAATCATTGCCCCCTTTGTGACCCCGCATGTCTCCTTGGTGTACGCCATGCCCACATCTTGAATTACAGCAATGATTAGTACAGACCGTTCAGATGCTAGAACTATCGTGGGATGTTGAGGGTTCCCACCCATATGCTGCATATCCTCTACGAATTACCAATTAATGCACGCTACGAGGATAACATCCACGACCTATGCATCCGGATACTTGCGAGAGGAAGAAGATACAACTGACTTCTCCGTCCCATTCCAAATCTCATGGTTAACGCGTAATTTACGGCGCTAGAATCACTGGCGACATTGGTTGATTAAGTCCTAGATATTATGTTCCTTTACCACTAAAACTATATCAGTAGATTATTACCATCTAGTAATAATCCATAATCATATTATTATGAAATAGTGTTTTCTAACCTTTTTAAAATGCAGGTGATGATAACATTTGAGTTACAAGTATTTTATAGAAAATAACCAAAGGACATGAGCAAGCGTGAACTTGCCTTTTGTGATAGCAAGATTATGCTCTCACGGTCTTCAAGACAATAGAAGATCCAAATTCTGTAAACAACATCATTGGTCCGGTAAGGACTAATGTTTAAAGAACCAAGATGCAGTTATGTATAAGTAATGTAATGCAATTTGATAAATGCGAATCCCTGGAATAATCGTATCTGATCTAGGGTTTGAAAGCTTGTGGTGATATTTTTAGAATGTGTTCCACTTTTATAACAGTTTCACACTTGTGCTTCTTATTAAGGCTTGTGAGAGTGTGTGAAACAATATGTAAATATAACAAGTAGTATACAATACTAAAGCACTCAAATGGGTCATGGTATCTAAAAGATTTCTTAAGCAAGATTATTAATCAATTAGAGCTTTTAAAGAAGTGTTCAAGGATGACCTTTAATGTTTCTTAAAAGAATAACTTTTGAGGAAAAGGTTACTTTTACAAAGTGAAAGCATTTAAACTTAAAGCTAACACTTCTAGTGTTTCTAATTAATTATAATTATCAAGGGGCAATTCGTTATTAAATCTCAACAGTCATGATACTTGTTGTGGAAACATATAGGTTTTGGGTATGGCATCACAATGTAAGTGGTCCACTTCTTATATAAAGGTGGAATATAAGCATTATTGCTTTTATGTGGTGATGTTTTAATAAAATTATAAATGAATGAACTCATTTACCTAACTCTTAGACTTAATAGTTAGACTTTATAAACATGGAAGGGCCTTACTTTAATTACTTAAAACTTGGTTAAATTTTTAGGTAGCTTTATAAACTAGTAAAATATTTAGTGGATATTAGGTTGGTGATTTTATGAATGAGGAGAATTCTCAAAACAAGCAATACACTATTGTTGATGATTTTATAGATGATAAAATCTTCTTAAGATATAAAATATAATTACTTCGAATGGTAGTTTTAGTAAATACCTCTTAAACAGTTAGATCTATTTCAACTCCACTTAAACATTAATGGAACTTTTTATTCACTTTTAGACTTTGAACCATTAATGGTAAAAGTAAAAGTAAATATTTTCATATTTTTAATTTATTAAAATAGAAGAAAAGGGTTTTATTTTTTTACAAACTTGATTTACTTTTAAAAAATACAAGTTAATATTTTTCTATAATAGTATATCTATTTAGGCTCTTAAAAGTGACTTTTATTCAATTTTAAGTGTTTTATTTATTTTTATAAAATTCCAAAAGGAATATATACAAACATGATAATAGTCCTAAATTTAATTAGCTAAAATCCTATTTACCATTTTTATTGAGTAGCTGATATTTTTGTGATCATTTTGGTATATTATAAGTATTTTTATATTTTTAATTAATAAGATATGATTTTTATAAGTTTTATCATTTTATAAACACTTAATAAATATTAGTTAAGTGATACAAAAATGTATAAAACGAGTTTATAAGTCTATAGTTTGTTTTTCTAAGACTTTTGATATATTATACCTGTTTTTGGGAATTTTGAAATAATAGAATATATTTATTTATGATTTATCCTTAATAGGGTATTTACTATTTAGTACTAATTATTTTATTTAAGTTGGAAAATAAAATATGATAATAGGTTTAGATTATAGAATTTATTTTTCTGAACATTTTTATATATATTATATATTTTTCTGAATTATAAAACAAAAGATATTCAATTTATAAGATTTAATCATTTTTTTGGAATTATTAAAATAAAATAACTAAATGGCTTATTGCGTCAATGCTGACGTCAATCCTTCACCTAATTCTTTTTACACCGCACTCAAACTTAGCCTTTGGTCATCTCGGATTAGATAATGAATCTAACCTAGGAATATGTAATACCCTATATACATTTGTTTCTTCTATTTTGTTTGCGTATTTTCTCATTTTCTATCGAATCGGATTCTAAAATCATTGCTTAACGCAGAAAACCGTATAAAAGGTGACTTCACTCCACTTCTAGACATTCCCGTAGTAGCGGCGAGCGAAATGGGAGCAGCTTAAACCGTGAAAACGGGGTTGTGGGCGAGCAATACAAGCGTTGTGCTGCTAGGCGAAGCGGTTGAGTGCCGCACCCTAGATGGCTAAATTCCATTAGCCTAAAGCATCACTAGCTTACGCTCAGACCCTAGTAGCATGGGGCACGTGGAATCCCATGTGAATCAGCAAGGACCACCTTGCAAGGCTAAATACTCCTGGGTGACCGATAGCGAAGTAGTACCGTGAGGGAAAGGTGAAAAGAACCCCCAGTGGGTAGTGAAATAGAACGTGAAACAATGTTGAGCTCCCAAGCAATGGGAGGGGAAAGTGATCTCTGACCGCGTGCCTGTTGAAGAATGGTAGTTACGCGATACTCAAAATTTCGTGCTAAAGAGCATGGAGGTTCAAGTCCTCTTCAAGGCATAATATGGAGAATGCTCATTCAATCAGCATTCCCTGTAGAAGTATTCCGAAAATCTACGCCTGGCGCTCTCCTATATCATGGATGTTCTTATTTGAACATCTTGTTTGGGCTACTGGATTTATGTTCTTAATTTCCTGGCATGGATATTGGCAGGAAGTAATTGAGACTTTAGCATGGGTTGGAACATCAATTTGAAAGAGATGATAGAAGCACGAGTTCATTTTGGTCATGGTATTAAGAAATGGAATCCTAAAATGGCCCCTTACATTTCGGCAAAGCGTAAAGGTACTCATATTATAAATCTCGCTAGAACGGCTCTTTTTTATCAGAAGGTTGTGATTTAGTTTTTGATGCAGCAAGTTAGGGAAAATGTTTCTTAATTGTTGGCACAAAAAAATCCCTAGTCCCTTTTCATCAATGGACTCCTAACGTCTACGAAGGAGTGTGGTTCGTTCGAAAAAATCCTACCTCTATATCTATCTCTGAGGTGTTTGGGTTTTGCAAAACTCAATTTCTTCCCGAAACTTCCCAAGAAAAATCCCGAATTGGATCCAAAATTGACGAGTTAATGTGAGCTTATCACACAAATAGTCAATTTATTAGAATTTGCTTAGTAGTGAATTGGGAACAAGAAGAAAAAGAGAAGGCTGGTGCTTCCCTTGTTGAGGTAAGAGCAAATGACCTTATTCACGATTTCCTAAGAATTGAGTTAGTCACAGGTGGGCCAGTGGCCACGTCGGCAACCACGCGGGCGCGGATCGGTCAACACGATGACTTGGTCAAGGATGACGCGGGTATGACATCATGATGATGCCAGCCCGGCCTCCACCACCAGGGAACGGTCGCCGACGGTGAACAAGGCCACACCGACAAGCACAGATGGCTATGTTAGAACCGTAAGGAGTTGGTGATCCTATTGCTACTTGCGCTGCTCAATTTTGGTCACCGGAGGCTGACCGGTGATGAGCTACAGCGGTGGCGCTTGCAGGTGTTCGTGGGGACGGAGCTACGGAGGACCAGGGATGAATCGGAGAGGACCAGTGGAATCAGGGACTCACCGGGATGTTGACTAGCTTGACGATGCGATGAGGCAAGGTCGGATGGTGTCGCCATGGTCGACGGCGAGCGGCGGACAGAGGGTCGTCGGGGATGATTGCGACCGAAATGGGGTGATTCCTTTAACATGGATGCTCACCACGACGAGCCGAAGCTCGTGGAAACCTTGACGGAGCTTGGAGAGGTCGGAGACAATGGGGATTTGAGGTGGCCGAAGGTTAGGGTTTCGGTGAGGAAGAGGGGTTTGTGCGAGGGAGCGAGAGAGAGGATAAGACTAGTATGGATGGATAGAGGAGAGCGTGGCCAATCTTATCAACAAGGTCTGAGACGTCTGATATATTGCAAATGTATCTATAATTTTTGATGTTCCATGCTTGGTTTTATCCACTTTCTTGTGTTTTGTCCACACTTTGGAGTACTTTTCATATGATTTCTTGGACTAACCTATTAATAAGAGCCACAGTGCCAGCTGCCTGTTTTCTGCTGTTTTTGGTTCCAGGAAAGTCAAAAAATGAATATTCTAGGAATTGGATGGGACAAAAGCCAAAGTGCCTATTTTTCCGGAAGTCATCAGATGCCAGAGTACGAGACGGAGAGGGGCCAGGGGGCCACCACACCACCTGGCCGTGCGACCCAGCCTAGCCCGTGCCAGGGGGTGGTGTGGCCAGCCCAGGCACCCCCTCGGCCTCTCCTTCCGGCTATAAGATGCCCTCGGGACGAAAACCCTAAGGGCCCGATCAAAAATCCACGAAAGAGTCTGTAGCCACCGTCATCTCCATCCCTAGATCGGGAGGGATCTGAAGCTCTTCCCGGCACCCTGCCAGAGAGGGGAATTCACCCTGGAGGCCTTCTTCATCACCATGCAAGCCTCCGGTGTGATGCGTGAGTAGTTCATCCTTGGACTATGGGTCCATGTAGTAGCTAGATGGTTGGTTCTCCTCCTTTGTGCTTTCATGTCTAGATCTTGTGAGCTCCGTTCATGATCAAGATCATCTATTTGTAATTCTTACATGTTGTGTTTGCGGGGATCCGATGGATATTGAGATGCTATTTCAGATTGATTATTGATTCTATCATGTCTTTGTTATTTGTGATCTTGCATGCTTTCCGTTGATAGTAGCTATCTTGGCCAAGTAGATGCTAGCAACTCCAAGAGTTAGTATTTATGCTCGATAGTGGGTTCATGCCTCTGGTAATCTGGGGAAGTGACAAAAATCTCTAAGGTACTAGATGTGTTGTTGCTACTAGGGAGAAAACAACAATCCTTTGTTCATAGAACAATCGTATTGTTTACTTTACACGCAGTTCATAAAGCAATAATCTGTTGCTTGCAACTTAATACTGGAGGGGGTTCGGATGATAACCTGAAGGTGGATTATTAGTCATAGATGCAGTTGGATGGCGGTCTATGTATAATGTTGTAATGCCCAATCAAGTCTCAAAGGAGTCAAGATGATTAGTATATACATGTATTGCTTTCTCGATGTTTATCAATTGCCCCACTGTAATTTGTTCACCCAGCATGTTATCTATCTTAAGGAGAGCCACCTCTAGTGAACTATGGATCCCGGTCCTTTCTCTTTACATACAATCTATAAACTGTTTACTGCTTTGTGTTTACTTTCTTCAAACTATTACTTCTTTCCATTCGATACGTTTAATCCTTTGTTTTCACCAAAATACGGTGAGATTGACAACCTCATCGCAAGTTGGGGACAAAGTTCTGTGGTTGTGTTGTACAGGTCTCCACGTTGCTACTAGCACAGGTAGTTCGCCCTGCCAAGGCTCAGCTAGCAACACCTTTGGGGTGTTTCCTTGCTCCTACTGGTTCGATTAAACCTTGGTTTCATAACTGAGGGAAACTTGCTATTGTGCTCATCATACCTTCCTCTTGGGGTTCCCAACGAGCTCTACATCAACACCGCACCAGCATTTTTCTGGCACCAACACTGAGCCATCAACGTCGGCGAGCATCGCGGCGGTCCAATTTTGCTGATGCCGATGGTCGGCATCGGGCGACGGCGAGACCTCCAGCGAGTTGCTTGTGACGCACGAGGAAGACGACGACGAAGCGGTATGGGCTGGTGTGGCTTGTGCATGGGCCGAGCTAGGCTATGGCAAAGTTTGCCAGATGGATTGTTGCTGCTGCTCGCGAGCGACAGATAAGCGAAGAGACAAACGGGTCGTGGCTGGAGTGACTGGCTGCCTCTTTTTCTTTCTCTTTTCTATTTCTGTTTTCTTTTCTATTTACAATTTCCTTTCCAATTATATTTCTACAAGGGTTTAAACATTTAAAATTCTAGTAGAATATTCAGAAGGGTTTAGAGATTCATTATAATAAATATTCTCTTTATATATTCGAAATTCATGAGTATATGAAAGGTTCTTTTGATTAAGTAAGAATTTAGGGTTTTAAGGACTTTCTTCTTATATAGAAGATCTTATAGAAATAATTTTCATTTTCACCATGATAATGGTTATAGTAAAGATTTAAAATGTTGAATGATATATAAAGAACTCTACTCATGCTTAGCCTCATATAGGAATTGATATATTTACATTATAATACATTAATCCTTGTGATTAATAATGTGGTGATTTGAATTTCATGATTCTCAATATTTGGTGATTTCTCTTATTCAAACTCTACTTAGTTTGTGGGGTTTATAACTAGCATAAAACAATCTTGGTTGAGTATTCATGCACCAACAACAATCATAAATGAGGGAATGAAAATGTTCATTTTCAAACAATTGCCATGAGTTTTGGGAAGGTTTAATAGACTCATATCTTATTATGAACGTGGATAAATATCAAGGTTTAAGGACACTACTTCTAAATCTAGGAGTAGGGTTGATACTTCAACCTAGAGTGAGATATTAGAATTACTTCCTAGAGCAATCTTGTCGATTCCCGGTTCTGGGTTTTTATTAGGGTTTAAAATAATGAGGTGGACAAGGCTCTCACCAATACACCCTCAACTAGTATTCTAATTATCCCTTAGAAGTTTCATTTGACTAAGAGATACCTTTCCAATGGCTACTTAAAATTAGGAATTGATTCCACTGCTAACTTAATGCTAGGGTTCTGCACAAAGAGATAGACATAGTTCTGTCATGGCTTGATATAGTGTTGGTTAAAGGTTTCTCAAGCACTCCTACCTTAATAGCTCACTAAGCTTATCTTTAGTTAAGGAATTCCTTTCCTAAATATACTCTATTTAAATCTCTCCTCTACTTCACTAAGATCTCTTCTACCTAAATCAACTAGTTATCTGGCTCTAACATATCTATCATCATATGATGACATGGTCATGCCACTTCAATAATTCTCATTCTTCATTCTTCTACAAATAACTTCCATATCTAAAGTACCTCTCTGATAGATCCACTAAAGTAGTTATTATTAACTTCATTCCATAAACTCTTTCATATTTACCTTGCATCTACTTCTAAGGCTTGCAAGCTTACAATTCTCTCTATATCACATGTGATATCAATCCTCTAAAAGCGATATGGTACTACTCCCATAATACAAGTTTGTTCTTGTATTAGCTTGGTTAAACTACTATGCTTCCAACTACTCCATACAACTTATGTTATATACTTCATCATACTCTAGCTTGACTTCTCATGATGAAGCTAGATGATGCAGCTTAGTAAGGTTTTGCCTAATTTGGTATACTCACAATACCTCTTCATCAACTGGTCATCTATTCAGAAGTGACTTGAGAATAATGACCACCAACCTTTGATCAAGCAAAGCTTAGTCTTCTAATTGTATGATCATGATCTATATTCAACTAAGTAGTAGGGTTGTACTAGTCTCTCTATAGGATTTATCTTGTTAAGGAAACTTACTTTAGGTTTATACCTACTTGGCTTAACAAGGTTATTACTTGATACTCTAACACTACTAGCTTTCTCATAGCTTCATTATTACTATCTAAACTCTTGGGTTTAGGTGCTTCTTCTAGTTAACTCATGAATGAGTTACCCCTTCCAACATCCAATGGTTCGATCACCACTAAGGATCTCATTCCATTGATGATAGCACACTCTACCATATCTAGTTCCTTCTCCTTATTAATATACTTAAGGTCTTTGGAAGATCAATATAATAGGTCAAGGCTAAGAGTCAATAAGTTCTAGGTCAGGAATTGATCACTCAATATTGATGATCAATTGACACTAGGACTTAGCTATTTAGGAATGTGATATGTTAATATGACAACAAGAGCATGTGATGAATGGTCTTGGCTTGACTTCTATTTTCTCTCTATTTGTGATAAGAATTAATATTTAAGAACCACCATGATACCCATGGTAGAAATAACTATGACAAGCAAGTGTATCAAGATTTAGTTATAAAGTTTTTTTACTTAAGTTATATGCTTAACTTGGTATCCAGGGTTTGTGGTAGATAATACCTTGATATTATCTTTAGATTATTAAATATTCATCCTTGAGTTGTTATAGGGAATTAAAGGGAATATGCCCGAGAGGCAATAATAAAGTGGTTATTAGCTTATTCCATGTTTATGATAAATGTTTATTTTACATGCTAGAATTGTATTGATCGGAAACATCAATACATGTGTGTTTAATAAACAAAAAGGGTTCCTAGTTATGCCTCTCTTATAGACTAGCTTGTTGATTAACAAGATGATCAAGGTTTCCTGATCATGGACATTGGATGTTGTTAATAACAAGGTCACACCATTGGTGGAATGATGTGATGAACATTCATCCGAAGTATAGCATTACGATCAAAGTCATTATGTTTATATTGCTATAACATCATACGAAGTAATCTTTATCCTTAGACCATGAGATCATGTTAATTGCTAACACCGGAAGAGTATCTTGATAACATCAAACGTCACACTGTAACAGGGTGACTATAAAGGTGGGTTCAGTGCTACGAAGGTGTTATGTTGAGGCTCATGGATCAAGAGTGGGATTTGTCCATCCCGATGACGGATAGATATACTCTGGGCCCTCTCGGTGATATCACATTGAAATAGCTTACAAGCGAGTGATGTGATCACTAGAATGTTATATCACGGGAACGAGAAAAGAGTGCATGTCGGTAACGAGATCAAACTAGGTATTTGGATGCCAATGATCGAATCTCGGACATGTAATATATCGCGAGACAAAGGGATTTAGTTACAACGTTAAAGGTTCTCACGATCACAGAAGTCATCGTTGAATGTGTAGGAGTCAGTATGGATCTCCAGGTCCCGCTGCTGATTATTGATCGGAGAGGGGTCTCGATCATGTCTGCATTATTCGCGAACCGTAGGGTGACACACTTAAGGGATACCGACCCCATTTGGAGCAAATATGTTTCAGATAAAGATTTAAGAAAGCGCTGGAATTATTTCAATAGACACCGAAACTGTTTCGGGTGAAATTGCTGAAATTGGTTCTGCATTTAATATTGAAATGTTGCAGGGGTTTGATGTGAATGTTTGTTAATTAAAGTAATTAACAAAATTATGAATAAAAATAATAAAAGAGTTTTATTAAATGAGAGAGCATTAAATTTGGAGAAATTTAATGCATTTAAAGTGGACACTTTAAAAGAGAATGTGAAGGGGCAAATTTATGTGGAGGGAGTTACCACCACATGAATGGAGGAGGTGAAGAGTCACCTCCTCCATGCGCCGGCCATGAAGGAGGGGCACCCCCTCCTCCTATAAAAGGCCACCCCCTCCTCACTTCTCACACACACACCTCCTTGTGAAGGATCTCTCTCCCCCTCTAGTATTATTCCCCCATGGTCTCGGATTAGCGAGATACATGTTCTCGGTGGCTTTATCTGGAAAGGAGTTGCTGCTTCCGCTGCTTTGCTGGAGCGAGGGACGGAGGTTGTCGGGGTACCGGACGTGTGTGCGATCACGGATGCACCACTGCTTTGCGGTGCTGGACTTGGTGGTGCTGGAGCTGGATCTGATGGACGTGCTGGAACCGGACCTGCTGGACTTCATCACGATCTTGAGATCGGCAAGTGTACGACTACATCAACCACGAGTTCCTACTCGTTAACAAAGCTCATTGTCTACGAGGGTAAGTTCTCGTTGGATGTATGTCCACCCATTGCTTTGTACCTAGTAGATAGATCTTGGCGTGTAGTTCACACCGTAGGAATTTTTTTGTTTTCTATGCTGCGGACCCAACAGTGGTATCAGAGCCTGATCTATGCGTAGGTGCTTAGCACGGGTAGTACACATATGTTTATATGTGGGCGATGATGATCATGTTATTGTTTCTTTCATGTATTTTGGATATTGGTGGCATAGTGGGATGAAGCGGCCCGGACCAATCTTACATGTCATCGTACATGAGACCGGTTCCACGACTGACATGCAACTTGTTTTGCATAAGTGGCTGGCGGGTGTCTGTCTCTCCTACTATAGTCAATATCTGATTTACAACGAGTTGCTAATAACTTAGTTATCCTCGTTGTGGTGTCGTAGGTAAGAACGATTCTATCTCCGAAAGCCCTAAGCCACGTAAAACTTGCAATTGATAAATTAGAGGCGTCTAGTTTAGATTGTTGCTGGGCTAGTGTATTGATATGGTATTGTTGTAAGTAGATGTAAGATAGATACTCTTACAACACACTCACGTGTAAGTTCCATAGACCTTGGCCTTACACACAAAGGAACGATAGAGATCATACCACGATGCAAGTGATAGAGATCAAATACATGGACCATATCATCTCACTTTACACATTAGATGTTAGCATCTTATACTGCTAGTTTGGCGCTTTCTGTAGCATTGTAAGATGATCCCTCTTTTAGATATCAAGATAAAAATGTGTTCTTCCTTAAGTATGCACCGTTCTATGGATCGTGTTTCGATACATCACGTGATGCTCGGGTGTTCTCAACTCTACGCTTTCATACAATGGGTGCAAGACAGTTTTACACACGCGAATACTAAGGTTCTTACTTGGCGAGCCTAGCATGTACAGACATGGCCTCGGAACACGGACCGAAAGGTTAAGCATGAGTCAGATAGTTGATGTGATGACCATATTGATGCTCGCCTTTGAAGCTACACCGACTCACGTGATGATCGGACTTGGTGTAGTGGATTTGGTTCATGTAATCACCAAAAAGGCACGAGGGATGTCGTTTTTGTGTGGGAGTTCATTTCTAATTTGGATTAGTCGAACTCAATTTGTCATAAACTAAATCGAAGTGAATTTGCATAATTTGTTGTAGTCATTGGCATATGTTCACTACCTTATGCTTAGTTTTAATTGAGATAATAGAACTATAGAATTCTGGATATTTACTTTACGAACTGGTATCGTATTGTTTTGAATGTCAATTTAAAGTTTATAAGTCCTATTGCAAACTTTCAGCAAACTCTATTTACTCCATGAAGTTTAATAAGTAGTATTAAATAGAGAGTAAGAATTCCAATGTTAGTATCTAAAGTATCATGTTTGCCTCCATAATTATTGATATTCAAAAAGTTGTTTTAATATCAAGATTATATTGGAGCTGAAAATTGTTTCAGAAACCATCATGTGTGAAAGATATTGTGATATCTAAAACAATGTTTTTTGGTTGCATTATGATAGAGTATAATTTAGCAAAATACATGTTCTCATATTGTATGAGAATTTGTGAAGGATGGAGATGCTAGGCATCCAAATCTACCAAAAAGGTTTTGGGAACTGATATTATACTCGTGATTCTTCCTTATAAGCTATAGTAGCTTGATCATGAAAGTTGTCATGATAAGGATGAATAGAAGATGTAAGTAAAATGTTTACTACACTATTAGATTACTAAAGAATGGATTTTTGAAAGAACACCAAACATTTGATGATGGTGATCCACTTCAAAGTGCAAGTCCAAAGGTATTAGTATTTGACTATATACGCTTTGTACTATGTGTCATGTGAATGACACCACAATTGATGTTGATAGATTCTTTTAAAAGAAAAAGGAATTGCAGAAAGAGAATCTATAAAATATTTGGCAGAAAATATAAGGTTGGAGATGTCCAACTTGGGTATATAAAAGATATACATCTTATGGCTATATTCCTTGCTTGTTAAACAATGTGGTTATGAGGTATTGGATACCGGTATTGGATACCAAATTGGTTGGTATGAAGTGTCATACAGGACAACGCAATTCATGAACTACAATGGCCTAAGTAACCAACAAGAGAATGAGTGATGATGTTCATCGAAAACAAATAAGTGTTATTGTGTTTTTCATTGTCATCAAACCAAGCCTTCAAAATTTGTTTAAATAATTGTTATTTTGTTCCGGTATTATGAGAACAATGGCTTTTCAAATAATTACCGTATTCCATAAAGGATGGATGAACTTTTACAAGTCTAGTTGGAGAAATCACATCCATAAACACTATTGCTAAAATGTCGCAAGACAAATGATTGAAAGATCACTTATGAAGTGGCATCGCTGTTTAAATTATATTTGAAAGAAAACATGAAGAAACTCCATGTTGATGGAATTTTGGAGTCCTTGATTTTGATCAATTGACGCATGTGAGACTTTCCTTGAGATAATTGAAACTCCGTTCATAGGCCAAAGAGGAACAGATGACTAGCTTATTGGTAATTGTGCATGCTGATGTGCATAAGTCCATTATGTGTAGCCATATGCGATGGATCTTTTTGCTTCATATGCTTTCTTCAAGAATTTGAGTGAATATATCTGTATATTTACTTAATAAGGAAGAAGTATGAAACATTTGAAAGTTGTTCAAAGACTTTCAAGATGAAGTGAAAAATCATTGTAACAAGAAAATAAAGAGTTTATGATTCGATCATAAAGGAAGATATTTGAGTTACATGTTTAGCAAAAACACCTAAGACTTGAGGAATTGTTCCATGATTTGTGTTCCCCGATAAACCATAGGAGAATGGCATATTCGAGAGATGAAATCAAACCATGTTTGACATGGTAAGATCAAAGGTGTCATTTATAAAACTGCCATTATGTTTTAAGGATTGAAGCTTTAGAGAATACCGCTTTTACACTGAAAAGAGCACCATCGTGATCCGTTGAAATGACACCATATGAGTTATGGTTTGGGATAAAACCCGAATTGTCTTTTTCTAAATTTTGGTATGCTATGCATAAGTAAAATGTTTACAACCAAAGTCGGATAAGCACGTCTTTGTAGGTTATCCCAAAGAATTTGTTGGGAATTTCTCCATAACACCGAGGACAAAAGAGTTTGTTACTTGGAACGTCAAGTTTCTTAAGAAGGAATTTTTCGTGAAAAGTTAAGTGGGAGGACAATAGAAGTTTGATAAGGTTGTTGAACCTTAGCTATATGTGCTAAGTAGCGCAGCCCGGAAAGTGTCCCGGTGGCGGCCACAATGCTCATGGCTCTCGTGATTACAAAAGGTGTGATCTCGGAGATTAGAGTTCCTATAGAACCGTGTGGGTCGGTAAGAATCAAATAGTAAGATTTGATAAGCAAGTCGTTATTGTTTTGACAATGATGAACCGACTACATGCAAAGAAGCGATGATGGGCCCTGACTCCATAAAATGACTAGAAGTCATAGAATTCGTGATAGTATCCATACACGAGAAATCAAGTTTCTGAACTTGGAAGACCCTCCAGAAAGGCGTGAAGCCTATCGGTCGTGTTTGGATCTATAAAAAAATAGACATGGATGTTTGACATCTATGAAATAGTCGACATGTCGGAAAGAAGTTTACGGCAATGTTCAAGGAGTTGACTATGACAAGAAATGATCTTTCATAGCGATATATAGTCTTGACGGATTAATGTAGCAACCACTACATATAATTTGGTATATGGTAGTTGAATAAAGAAAACAAGGTTCTTCTAATAGAACGATAACCTAGGACATGTACATGACATGGTCCGAAGGGTTTTGTTAATTCAAAGGGTGCTAAAAGGGCATGTAAACTTCAATAGTTGAAGTAAGCATAGCGGAGTTGGAATCTTCACCATGATGAAACTGTTAAAAGAGTTTAAATTCATCGGAGATGATGAAGATGCTTGCATTTGCAAGAAATTAAGTGGGAGCGCTGAGACATATTTCTAATACATTATGTAGAGGACATATTGTTGATTGGAAATGATGTATCTTGAATTGACACAAGCTAAGGATTTCATTAAAATAAGATTTCGATGAAAGACTTGGGCAAACCCAGAATATTAGGCATCAATATCTATATGGATAGATTAAGGCGCTAATATGGTTGTGCGAGACATACATATATAAGATATTGAAAGGGTTCAATATGAGATATTGAAAGGGTTCAATATGGAAACAACAAGAAAGGTTCTTGCTGCATGGAAAGGATTGTATCAAGATTCAAGTGTTTAAACACTTGGTGAGTAAAATCACATGAAGATTTTGATCGATTATACCATGATATGTATATATCCAGAATGTCCTATGCTCTAAATGTTATGAGCATATACCAGAATGATTCATAAGATGATCATTGGACAATAGTAAAGATATTCTTATGAGCTTTTGAAGAACTAAGAATATATAATGTACAAGTGACAAATAGTTAAAGGTAGTTCATTGTAAAGTGTTACATTGATACTAGTTTTGTCACAAGATACAAATTAAATTTATCTCAATTTAGACTATGGGTGGCACAATATAATGGAAAGTATGTTCCATGATGGATTTGGATGAGTTCCAAAGTTGAGACATTGTGACGTATACTACAACAAAAAGGCTAAGTATATGACTGCTATAGTAGCAACATAGGAGGGCATTTGTGTTAAGTAGTTTGTTATCAAACTAGGTGTGGTTCAAAGTGGGCTAATACTATGAAGATATATTGTGTGACAATAATATCAACATATTTTGAGCCGAACAAACTAAAGGTCTCACCAAAGGACCAAATTTATACAATGTCATCTCATTTGAGAATGAGTGATGCGTAGAGACGCAAAGACATGCAAATACACACGGACCTGAAACTGTCAGATCCGAAGATTATGTTAACCACTAGCAATAGCGTATATGCAACACCAGAAAGCCATAGGTGTTCAATACGCAAAGTTTTTCAAACTAGATTATTGACTCTAGTGCAAGTGGGAGACTAAAGGGAATATGCCCGAGAGGCAATAATAAAGTGGTTATTATCTTATTCCATGTTTATGATAAATGTTTATTTTACATGCTAGAATTGTATTGATCGGAAACATCAATACATGTGTGTTTAATAAACAAAAAGGGTTCCTAGTTATGCCTCTCTTATAGACTAGCTTGTTGATTAACAAGATGATCAAGGTTTCCTGATCATGGACATTGGATGTTGTTAATAACAAGGTCACACCATTGGTGAAATGATGTGATGAACATTCATCCGAAGTATAGCATTACGATCAAAGTCATTATGTTTATATTGCTATAACATCATACGAAGTAATCTTTATCCTTAGACCATGAGATCATGTTAATTGCTAACACCGGAAGAGTATCTTGATAACATCAAACGTCACACCGTAACAGGGTGACTATAAAGGTGGGTTCAGTGCTACGAAGGTGTTATGTTGAGGCTCATGGATCAAGAGTGGGATTTGTCCATCCCGATGACGGATAGATATACTTTGGGCCCTCTCGGTGATATCACATTGAAATAGCTTGCAAGCGAGTGATGTGATCACTAGAATATTATATCACGGGAACGAGAAAAGAGTGCATGTCGGTAACGAGATCAAACTAGGTATTTGGATGCCAATGATCGAATCTCGGACATGTAATATATCACGAGACAAAGGGATTTAGTTACGACGTTAAAGGTTCTCACGATCACAGAAGTCATCGTTGAATGTGTAGGAGTCAGTATGGATCTCCAGGTCCCGCCGCTGATTATTGATCGGAGAGGGGTCTCGATCATGTTTGCATTATTCGCGAACCGTAAGGTGACACACTTAAGGGATACCGACACCATTTGGAGCAAATATGTTTCAGATAAAGATTTAAGAAAGCGCTGGAATTATTTCAATAGACACCGAAACTGTTTCAGGTAAAATTGCTGAAATTGGTTCTGCATTTAATATTGACATGTTGCAGGGGTTTTATGTGAATGTTTGTTAATTAAAGTAAGTAACAAAATTCTGAATAAAAATAATAAAAGAGTTTTATTAAATGAGAGAGCATTAAATTTGGAGAAATTTAATGCATTTAAAGTGGACACTTTAAAAGAGAATGTGAAGGGGCAAATTTATGTGGAGGGAGTTACCACCACATGAATGGAGGAGGTGAAGAGTCACCTCCTCCATGCGCCGGCCATGAAGGAGGGGCACCCCCCTCCTCCTATAAAAGGCCACCCCCTCCTCACTTCTCACACACACACCTCCTTGTGAAGGATCTCTCTCCCCCTCTAGTATTATTCTCCCATGGTCTCGGATTAGCGAGATACATGTTCCCGGTGGCTTTATCTGGAAAGGAGTTGCTGCTTCCGCTGCTTTGCTGGAGCGAGGGACGGAGGTTGTCGGGGTACCGGACGTGTGTGCGATCACGGATGCACCACTGCTTTGCGGTGCTGGACTTGGTGGTGCTGGAGCTGGATCTGATGGACGTGCTGGAGCCGGACCTGCTGGACTTCATCACGATCTTGAGATCGGTAAGTGTACGACTACATCAACCACGAGTTCCTACTCGTTAACAAAGCTCGTTGTCTACGAGGGTAAGTTCTCGTTGGATGTATGTCCACTCATTGCTTTGTACCTAGTAGATAGATCTTGGCGTGTAGTTCACACCGTAGGAAATTTTTTGTTTTCTATGCTGCGGACCCAACAGGAATACCATGTCATGATCTCTAGAAGATCTAGTACTCCTTATTAAGTAGTGTGTTGTGACTAGTTTTATTACATTTGATCTACCCTTAGATCAAATTATATTACCCAAAGGTAAGGTTTTAGCAAAGATCATATTGAAACTTATCGTAGTCAACTTGATGATCTACTTCAGTTCCACCAAGTTAAGAGAAGCTTCAATCATTTTGACAAGTTTTATTTAAAAGCGCAAAAATTATTCCGATTTTCTATGCATGAATGCAATGCACACACCTGATCTCAGCTTATTTCTAAGCTCTATTGCTGGGATGTTACACTCAAGTGACATCATGCTCATAGGCATTTCATCGAGCACCTCTTATGCATAGGGAAAAAATAAAGCAACATACACCACTTGTGCATGAGAGGGGGAAAACAATGCTCACACACAAGCATGTGAGGCTGGGGTGCAATATATATACAAGCATGGACCTTTAGTCCCGGTTCTTACCACGAACCGAGACCAAAGGGCTAGAGGCAGGCGCTGAACCCCTTTAGTCCCGGTTCGTGGCATGAACTAGGACTAAAGGCCCAAGACGAACCGGAACTAACCGTGGTCCAGCCCCGTGCGGCGTCCTGGCCTAACGAACCGGGACTAATGGGAACCGGGACGGATCGCTTCGGGGCGTCCAGGCAGAAGCCCTGTTTTCTACTAGTGACAGGTGTGGGATAATGAGAGACAATCCGCTGTGATTGAAACCCGAAGGGCATAAACCATGTCGAACATTCTGTGAACCATAGATAGGAGTAGAGAAGGGTAGCTAGCTTACCATCGCAGCCATTAGTGTCAAGATGTACCAGGCATGGATTAAACCATAGATGGTCTCCATGGCTGGCCACCAGTGTCAGTTCATTCTGCTCCTCAACAAACACATCACCTGCGTATAAGATAAGATGAATATTGCAAGTTTGTATTGACAATACTTATTTATTTATTACCTATATTGAACCAATCTACTTTCGGCACATCTTTTGTGGAGTACTCCTATATTGAATCGAGTGGAGTATTTTTTGCGCAAGCAATAGAAGTGCTAGAGTAGCTAAAATAATCATTGACATGCAGCTGGAGATGAGTTGTGCTACAAAGCAAACTGAGAAGACATATGCTCCTGGAGATGAGCTGTGCTACCAAGCAAATTGAGAAGACACATGCTCCTAGAGATGAGCTGTGTACTGACTGATGTAGAGTTTTGCATTGAAATACAAATAGGCTATCCAAAAGCTAACAAGCATTAGGATATATTATTTTTGTGGAGTCTGATTATTATTCTCACCTCACAATGTTTCATCATCAACCGATGCCTTGTACCTGATATACACATTATAAATAATACAATGTTATACTAGATCATACTGCCTACTTCAAAGTTCCAAAATTAGGAAAAGTAGATTAAATAAGCGACTAATTACATGGATCCCTTTGATCCTTTCCATATAGGGAATTCAACTCCTATTGTAAGTTGCAGAGAGACAGATCAAGATAGGACTCCTTGACAGTTTGACACAAACAACACTCAATTCAATTCTCTTAGGAACCACAGCAGAAAGCATGCAGTCTGTTACAACCAAAAGCTAGAATCGCATGCTAGCAACATGAACCTGTTATATGTTGATCCAAATTCTATAAAGTAATGGCCAACTTCTGACATTTTAATATGCATGATGCAAAGTCAGTTAGTACTCCTGTTGCTCCTAACTTTAAATTGTCAGCATTGCAATGTCCTAGTTCTGATGAAGATATTGAGTACATGTCTCGAGTTCCTTATTCTAGTGCTGTTGGTTCCTTGATGTATGCCATGGTTTGCTCTCGCCCTGATTTATCATATGCTATGAGTTTGGTGAGTCGTTACATGGCTAATCCTGGTAAAGAACATTGGAAGTTGTTCAGTGGATTTTCAGGTACCTCCGTGGCACATCCAACGCTTGCTTGAAGTTTGGCAAGACTGATGAGGGACTCGCAGGCTATGTGGATTCAGATTTTGCTGCCGACTTGGATAAGAGGAGGTCCCTCACAGGTTATGTGTTCACGGTAGGTGGATGTGCCGTGAGTTGGAAGGCAACGCTGCAACCAGTTGTTGCTCTATCTACAACCGAAGCAGAATATATGGCTGTTGCTGAAGCTTGCAAAGAGTCTGTTTGGTTGAAAGGTTTGTATGCTGAGCTTTGTCAGGATGATTCTTGCATTAACCTGTTCTGTGACAGTCAAAGTGCTATTTACCTTACTAAGGATCAGATGTTCCATGAGAGAACAAAGCACATTGATATCAAGTACCATTATGTTCGTGATGTTGTTGCACAAGGTACACTGAAGGTATGCAAGATAAGAACTCATGATAATCCTGCTGATATGATGACAAAGCCTGTTCCTGTTGCTAAGTTTGAGCTATGCTCAAGCTTAGTTGGTATAACTGCTTAGCCCAAGTGACTATTGGCGCCGAAAGTGTTTTCTTTGTTTGTTCAGGGAGATGATTACTGTTAATGCTACAAGAAGGAATTTGTCTCAAGGTGGAGTTTGTTATATGTTGATCCAAATTCTACAAAGTAAAGGCCAACTTCTGACGGAGCGGAGCGATGCCCGTCGCCGGAGGCTTGGACCGATATATATACTTATTGTAAGCCGCCGGTTGGGATAAGTTGCATCTGTGAAATCCCCGGCGTTGTGTAAACACTCTCCGATATAGTGAAGTTTTGCTGGCTGGCGCCCGTGGTTTTTCCCCTCTCTTTGTTGGAGAGGATTTTCCACGTTAAATCTGTGTCCCCCTCGCTGCAATTTTATTTTCGTTCTTCGTTATTTACTTGTCGCAAAGCTAACAGAACCAATGTGGTATCTAAATATACGGTGCCTATCCATGATGTTGGCTAGGCTATATTGCAGAGAATAGAGGTCATGGTCATAAGAACATCTTCCAGCTAGCAGTACCAAATCCTATTTGTTCATTAATGTCTATCTAGTCATTTTCTCACGCAATAATCAGATGCAACATGTTAGCTACTCATGCTCACGTGGTCATTTCATCAAGCATCTTCGATGCACATATCTATTCTAAGGAGAAGTATCGCTAGTGATCAACCTGATAAAGCTTGAGGACAGGTCGAAGAGGCTGCCAACGGCAGTGATGTTGTGGATGTAATCGTCGAAGCTCCAGTCAAGGGATTCATGGAGGATTGAAGCCTGTGGACGTGGACGGCGGCCTTGGGGACCTCCTTGGCGGGCTTCTTCCTCAACGAAGGGAAAAAGAGGTCCCTCAGGGCGTCCCGACCCAATCCCCTGAGGCAGACGACGACCTCCCTAGCCACATCCCGCAGGCCCCGTCCCTTGGTGCGGCGATGCTGCCCTTGCTAGCCACCGCGGACACGCACTACAGAACGCCATCGTGAGCGCGGTCGGAGGGGCTCAAGGATGGTGCCGTCGGCCGGCGGCCGGGGGAGGGGGCGTCCTTGCCGTCGGCCGGCGCCCGGGGGGTGGGGGTGGGGGGGTGAAAGGGGGCAGAGAGGGCAGCGTGCATGATGGGAGTCACAGAGGGCTCCGTGGCCACGAGGGAGGGTTTTTTTTTGAACGAGAGCCCCGAAGGGCTTCGAAGCTTCCAAAGGTATAATAGGCGCAAGTCCGGGCAAGCCTGATAGCAATTAGCGCACGTGAGCCGTCCGATCGTCCTCCCAGGACGGATCTGGTCCGTCCAGTGATGATTTGTCTCTTTTGCCCTCGGGCCGTTATTTGTTAGGTGTGTTTTAACTTTTGTACCCAGAACCACTTCTCTCTGCCTGACTTTGATCCATAAAAAAATACCCGGTCTGGCCCCCTAGTCAGCCTCACTCGTAGTGTTTTAGGGGCATTTTTTTCGGGTACCCCGGGTCTGGAGGGGCAAAGCACCATGCTAACCTGCCTGGTGCCCTAACCTTCTCCTCCACGCGACCTCCTCCTCCACGCCCTTGCTGCAGCCGCCACCACGCCGCGTCCCTCCTCCTCCTTCCCTGTGGTGAGCCGCCGTCACGCCATAGGAGAGCAGCGGTAGGGCGGGCCCTCCTCCAATCCCTCAAGCGCTTCTCCTCCTCACCAGCCTCGAGCACCTTACGGCCCCAGGGCATGGCGGCGAGCAGGACGCGAGGCGACGGCGAGCAGGGCGCTGCGGCGGCGAGCAGGGGCAGCGCGACGGCAGCGAGCAGAGGCAGTGCGAGCGCGGCGGTCGCGAGTAGAGGCAGTGCACGCGTCGACGACGAGGAGCATGGTGCAGCGGGCGACAACGAGCAGGACGCTGCGGCGACGAGCAGGGTCAGGGCAGCGGCGTCGAGTAGGGTCAGGGCGACAACAGCGAGCATATGCAGTGCGGGCCCGACGACCGCGAGCAGGGGCGCGGCAACGGGGGAATAGGGGCGCGGCTGCCAGGAAGCTTGGGTGGCCGGCGGGGACGGTGCTCATTGGCCCGACGAGGCTGCTGGCGGCGGGAACAAAGCCGCCGCGCTCCTCCGCGCCCGCGTGAGGGGGTCCAGGGGCCGGGGAGGCCAGGGACATGGGCGACATCTCGTCGCTCCTTGCCCTATTCCTGCAGCCGCACGGGCCGTCGCCACAGCTCTCCTCGCTCGACCCATCCCCTCCTCAGCTGCGCCTCCATCCCCGTCCGCACTTCTCCTTCTCCACCATGGTGTTGCCGTGCCCTCCATGGGGTTGCCTATGCTGGTTTGGCAGCAGTGGGGCACTTCCGTGCCTTTCCCGACCATGTTGGGTGCGCCGTCGTCTGCAAGCTGCTCGATGTGGAGTCCGCGGCCAAGCCCCTCTCCATCATCCTCCGGCCCGAGGCCGCCAAGGTCGTCCTCGCCTTCGACAAGCGTGAGCCTCTATTTCCTGCTCCTATTGGCTCGGTCTCCTCCACAACCTGCATACGCCCTTCCCACCGTGAAAAGAGAGGGGAGAGGAAGACATGCTCTACAACCTCCATCCATGCTGATTCCAGGTATACACTCTTCTCTTCCTCTTGCACATTCAACACATGTATCATGGGTACCTATTGATTAACATGCATTTTGGTTGCTCTGTTTTCTAGGATCAGTTTTTGGTATCGGTTCTCTAGGCAAGACAACGAAGCTTGAAAGTATTCAGTTACTGTGTGCAACTATTATATGTTAAGTTTGTCATGCCACTAAATTTGAAATGTTCGGTTCTGAAGTGCAAACTCGTGGTCGCTGAAGTATATTGTAACTAACCGTTTTGTGTTTGTAAATGTTGTTGAACTGTTTGAAATTCAGTATTCCAGTTTGACCATGGGAGCTTGTTTCAGTTAAATGTTAGGCGGATCACGAACAAAATTGAAACATTGCAATTACTTTGTCCTGCCTACTTTAATTGTTTCCTCGAATATAATGGTATAAATTAAGATGCACACACAATACTTTAGTTATAAGCAACTTACCAAACATATAGTTTTAGTTTTAGATTCCAATTACTCTCAGAGTTCTCGCAGAGAAAAGATTAATTTTCAGTATATATCCCTATAGTATATAGTCGAGAAACAGTGACATACCAGGTCAATCCACAATCTTCGATTCATCTCTATCCATTGTCCATTTGTCACTAGCCACTGCCACCAATTGATTCTTCTAATTCCTCCACAAGCTGACTAGCGCCGACAAACTAGATCTTCACCCATGGCGGTGCCGAATTGCCGCGGGCGTCGACGGAGTAGATCCCTCACCCTACTCTCTATGGATTACTTTTGGTTGCTCTTCCTCTCGCAGTCTCGGGTTGCTCTGGTGACCTATACTGACTGTTTGCTCTGTCTTTTTTTTTGTATATCCTCTGAGCCGTCCTTGATTCTAAGGATTGATGGCATGCGTGGGACAAAATTTCCAATGAAGCCCATTGAGCTGGACCATTATCCTAGCTCTGTGTACAAAACTTTATCGGCAATTGATCATGTAATTATCATTTCCATTGACCATACGGTGTATTTCGCGACTCACTTAGGATTTAAAGCCACGCAAAATCATTTGCTTAGCAAAAGCTGGGATTGCTGCATTATTTCCAAGAAATATGTTCTTATTTTTTATTCTAAAATTTCAGTGTAGGTGATCTAAATATATGGTCCTAAGATGGTATTTGCATTGTTTCACATTTTATTATTTATCAAAATAGGACAGTGTAAGGTTTGGACGAGTTTCAGTAACACATTTCTTCAAGTAAAACAAGCTTTTACATATGTGGTTTCCAAATCTGCATTACCAAGAGCTATCCTTTATTTTCCGGTCCTTTCGTGATAAGATCTTTTCACTTTATTGTGTTGGATGATAAATCAGTAAGCTCCCTAATTTGGCGTGAAGTCCCCAACGTGCTCATCTGGCCAGAACCACCGATGGGGGGGTCATTCTCCTCCCGCCGTATGAGTGATGGCGATGGTGTGCAAACGATCCGTCTGCGTCTTGAGTAAGCCTTCTCCCTAGCGCGGCTTCACTGTGCGGAGGTCACCATTCACCCACTTCGGACCCGCCAACTGCTTTAGGACGCGCCTTTAACGACTTCGGAGCCGATGCAGATGAGGGGTCTGGCACAGTCACGGGCGAAGAAGGAGCCATGGAGTTTTCTCGATCCGATGTTTACCATCGCAACATACCGGGTAAATTAAGACGGAGATTACGGGATCATGCGCCAAGGCGCACCCCTAAATCTAGTTGAATTAAGATCAAACGGCGGCGGAGGTGTACAAGATTACAAAGGACCCCATAAGAAAAGAAGAAAAAAACTTAGGTCCCCATTTAATGTGGATAGGACCCTGCTGAAAAATAAGAGGAAAATCCAGGACCCTCCCTATCTCCACTGTCGAGCAGACGGCCAGCTGCACCGCCGCCGAACACCGCCGCGGGGACAGAACCACTTGCTTCAGAGCCGACGTTGGACGCGGCCGCTGACCGAAAAGGGGCCTCCGATGGAGGTTGAAGAGATGCCGGAGCACACCGGCTGTAACTGACGGATCACAACCGTCAAGATGAAGCTCGCCGATGTCGCTTCCAAGCTCCGGTGATCCCCGACGGAATAGACCACGCAAACTCCGTCAATGCCGAATGACCCGCGCTCCAGCACATCACTACTGCCACGGGTGGGTGAAGGCAGACAGAGATGGTCAGAGTAGCGGGGAGAAGTCCGTCGAAATGGGAAGAACCGAAACTCCCCAGGGTACTTTGGCATAGCCTTTCGCTCGCTGCTAACAGCATCCCCTTCCTCGCCGCCACGGCCGACCAAGAGGAGCAGGCAAAAGCAGCGAGCATCAAGATAGGCCCGAGTACCAAACCTGCGCTTATTTGATGGATTCACATGGAGTCTCTTCACCGGTGTCTTCAACCTCCGAAGCACACCAGGATTTACCCACCGCGGCCTCCTGCCGCTGCGCCAAAACGCCAGGAGACAGAATCCACAGACTTCACTTCCCACAGCCTCAGCCCCGCACAAAATCCACCTCCCCACGCCGCCACGGCCGGCCGGAGAAGGACTAGTGGGCGAGCAACCGCCGGGGAAGAGAAGGCAAGGAGAGGCAGCAGCCAAAGCTCCGCTGGGCGGCACCCCCACAACCTCCCTCGCCACCATGGCCGGCCGAGGAGAGGGGGGCAGCACATAGAGCAGGCCGACGCCAGGGGGGCCTTATTGGAGGCACGGACGGCCCTCCACCACCACGCCGCCGACGGATGGACATCGCCGACGAGGAGGCCCAGCCGACGATGGATCTGGCCCCAGAAACCCGACGTTGACCTCCTGGCACAGGGCCAAAACCCGGCAGAACGCCAAACCCTAAAGCTAATATGTACAGGGGGGCCCCGACGCTGGTCCTCAGCCTCTCCCCGCCGGCGGCGCCGGCGGGAGTGGCGTCGGATCAACCCGGGGCAGGCATCGCTGGAGACGTAAACTGTAGCAGAGGGGGGAGGGAAGAGATAAGGTCTCCGTGGCCCCCCGCTGGTTGGTGTTACATAGTGAGCTGAAGCGCGGGTTGGGTTGGTGGCGTAGGACAGTGACGTGCTGGACTGGAGGATGAGATTATGAGACCAGGTTGATTTTTGCAGGCACTTTCCAAAATGTCCTAGAAAATAGAATTATTATCGGCACTTTGAATACTGCCTTAAAAAAATAGACTTTTACAGGCATTTATGTGCAGTACCCCTCAAAATTATATTTTTGCAAGCACTTTAGGAAAATGCCTCTAAAAATAAATAATGTGCAGGCACTATTGAAAAATGCCTCTAAATGCTATTTTTAGGCACTTTTTAAAATGCCCTAAAGAAAGTGTCCCCCAAAATTGACCGTGACATAGTGAGTTGGCTTCCATGGTTTCCGAATAGTGAATTCCTCAAAAAGAGATGCCGGCATTTTCTCGATAGTGAATTCATCGAAAAAAATAATGCTGGCCTCCTCCGGATGTTGAATTCCTCTATAGCATATGTTGATCGAGGTTTCTTCTTGTACCCCTCGTCCAAACAGAGGTGGGGATATCTCCTCCATGGTGGCAGGGATCTCCTATGTACAGGTAAATCCCCCCTCTGTGGGTTTAAAACCTTGGGATATCATACCTCAACAAAAAAAAAAAAAAAACCTTGGGATATCATGCCCTGCAACCAAATCAGCCCTGAACGCGTAATGCTACCCGAACAGAAAACGCACGTACCGAAAACCAGAAGTAAAGCCCGTGACGCGATTTCGTCAGCCAAGTCGAACTTGGTATATCTCGAACGATGCTAACGCGAACCAGCGAACCAAAAGAAAATGGGCCGGCCCATGTCGCGTTGTCTTTCAGCGACACTAGCGACCTGTGCTGCTACAAGCGGCATATAGCACCACCCCCCTTTTCCAACCCTGGTTCCCCAGCTCGGCCGTTATATGGCTTTAGTCGGGCTGTCTGTAAGCTATTTTCCCAACGGGCCTTAGAGTCTAGGCCCAATTTACAAACCCGCCTCTCTCCGGAAACCCCAGGTCTCTTCGCCCGACCAGCGCCGCCGGCCCCCAGCGAAGCACGCAAGCAAGAACGGAGCCACCTCGTTCTCGTTGGTGAGGAAACCGTAGCTGGCTGTGATTGTTAAAATAGTGAATTCTTCTCAGTTGGAAAACTTTCTTTGATGTGAGCAATGAGCCAAAATCGTTCTTTTTCCCGTGACCCGATATCGCGCAAGATCTATGCGAATCGCCCTCATATGCATATGTTAGAAAACAACGCAGGGTGGGGTTGGAGTTTATTTTGCACAATTTTAGTGTCAATTTCCAGATTTACTTGCTCTGGTCTTTTGCAGCTTAAATGTCCTTGGAGAAATCTCGTGAGATGTGTGTGTGATATTCTTCTTCTTCTTCTTCTTCTTCTTTTATCAGCTACTCTGGTGACGTTCATCCCCTCCCATGTCAGCTGCCCTGCCGCCAAGTGCGAGGAAACATGGAAGTTTGCACCAACAAGCTTCAAAATCTTAACATAATCTCAGATGTGCCCGGAAAGATGGACGATGGCACCAAGATGGAAACAGAGCCCGATGCCATATCTGAAAGGGGCTACCTAGACGACGATGATGAGGACTTGGAGGCTGAAGTAACCTTAGGTCTCTTGAGAAAACCAAAGGAACCACAAGACTGGCATTTTCTTCTCCCCCAACACTTCCCCAGTAAAGCTGGTGGTGCCCCGGTGCGTACGACTATATATTTTTATTTTTTTTGCTTCACATGGGCCTTACATCGTGATGCCATTTGAACTGTTCTGTAATTGTGAGAAACATATATATTGCACTGTTCAGGCCTGGCTTGATCCTGTCAATTTGCCATCTGGACAATCCAGATGCTGTGACTTCTGTGGTGACCCACTGCGTTTCGTCCTGCAGGTTTGTTTCATTCCTAATAAAGCTTAACTCTGCCTGGTTGTTTGTCTAGGATTGCCAACAAAATTTGGTCACACTGGTGCAGGTCTATGTACCAGATGGGTTGAAGGAGACGACCTACCACCGCGCATTTTTTGTGTTTATGTGTCCATCCATGTCATGCTTACAACTAGACCAGCGTGAGCAGGGGAAGGACAGGACAGCAAATCCTAGGAGGAGGTACCGCTAGCATAGCTGTTGATTGTCTAGTGTGTTAGCCCAAAGTTTCACATTTCTTGTCATGATCGCTTGTGGTGAATTTGTGCTGCAGTGTGAAGGTCTTCAGGTGCCAGCTGCCCAGACTTAATGCATTTTATGCAGCTGAAGAGCCTAAGGGGTGCATGGGATCACAATGTTCAGGAGGTAGCTTTGCTTTTAGTTCTGCATGTTTGTGCAATTGAGCTGCAATACTCCTCGTTTCATCTATACAAAACTAGCTTTTGAAGTTGTGCAGACAGCTACTGAGTATACCTGCTGTATAGCTGTGGCGCCCCGCAAAACCACTACTAGAAAATCGCGTTGTTTTTGTGCATTGCATCATCATGACTGCATGCTCATATCATCATGCCACCTTGCATTTGAGCATCGTCATCATCTTGCATGGTTTGTTTAAAAACTATTTTTGAAAAATCTGTTTTTGTTTTCTAAACGCCCCGTCTTTATTCAAACACAAAACCTGGGTCTCCGGAATATTTTATTTTGTCTACCCACGGTTTGCAAAAGCCCCGTTTTAAATAAATAAAAATTTTAAATTGTTTTTAGGAGGCAGCCCACAGGCCCGAAAGCCCAGCTGGCCACCTCCAGATAAAATCCTAGCTACCCCAGATCTTTTCCTACCTAATCCTATCTACCCCAGAGAAACACCCAAACCTTTTCTACCAGAAACCCTACCCTTTTTTTCCTACCCAATCCCCTCCACCTCACCTGCACCAATCGGTGCACGCCACCTCATCTCTCCTCCCTCCATCCACCCAACCACCATCAGCCACCTCATCCACCCACTCCCCGGCCCACACACGCACACACACGCAGCTGCACACGCACACACACCCGCGCGCAGCCGCCTACTGCCTGCATCCTGGCCCCACCTCTCTGCCCCACTCGCTCTGAACCGCACGCGTTTCCCCACTCCCGATCGATCCCCTCCCTCGACACGACTCCTTCCCCGTCGCTCATCTCACGAGCCCGCAACAGCGCTGCCGCCTCCTTCTCCTTGCCACGCGCCCCCACCTCGCGAACCCGACACCCCCACGACCGATCTCCTTCCTCCTCGCCGTGGTTCCGCCGCCTCCGGCCGCCAGGAGCCCCAGGCCGTCCAAGGTTGTCGCCGGAGGCAGCGCGACCTGCGCCCGTCTCCTCTCCCTCCGCCATCTGCGACGCCTCATCCCCTTCAGAACCACCGCCCTGGCCACCTCCACCAGGCCTCGAGCGCGCCGTCACCGACCATCTTCTGTACCCAACCGCCCTGGGTCGCATGTCCCCACGAGCTCCTCCCCGTCCGCCGGCCTCCAGCACCCGGCCCGCGTCTGGCCGTCCTGCAGCGCGCCCTCGCCTCTGCCCCACCGACTCCCTCCTGGAGCCGCCTGCGACCTCCACCGTGCGCTCATCTCCGCCCTTGCAGTCCCCCTCCGGCCGTCGCTGCAACCTGCGCGCCGTCGACCCCGCCATCCTCTGCAGCCTCCTTCTCCTGGCCCCGCCTCGGGATCCCCGCCACGACACCCTAGGCCTACCGCCGACGCGCCCGTTCCCCGCTCCTCCCCAGATCCCGCACCCCCCGTCGCCGGCGTTCTATGTGCCGCGGACTCTATCCCCGTCATCCTCCGTCCCACGCACGAGCCGCGCCCCATCATCGGCAAGCACACCGCCTCTGGCCTGGCCGCGCGCGAGACCGACCTCCTCCCGAGCTGCCGTCGTCCTCCATGCTCCTCTGGCCGCGGCCGTGACCGCCGCCGCCAGCAGGCCCCTCCTCCTCCGCGCCTCTCTCTCGCCCTGGATCAACGTCGCCGCCGCGGGCTCCCTACCAGCGGCCCGCCACATCTCTACCCCGAGCCGCCTCGCCTCCCGGCGTGGAGCCTCCGTCTCGAGCGCCGCCATGCGCCCCTCATCGCCTTCGTCTGCTCTGGCCCGCAGCAGCGCGCCCTGCCACTCATCTCGCCCCACCACCAGGAGCTCCACCGAGCCCTGCAGCGCCGCCAAACTGCCCGCCTGCTCGGTTCTCTCTGTAGGGTTTGGTTCTTTGTCACGAGTTGGTGTCCAGATGATCTTGTCGTTGTGTGATGGGTGATGTACCAGTATGTGTGTTTGCAGAAACCCCGAAGCCGTTGTGCCCATGTCAAAACAAAGATGAGCCCATGTCACAAGTTCATCACGTACCATCAAGTACCACTGCCTGGATCCGATGACCGAGGACCGATCCATCAGATGCGACAAGTACTTCTTCCCGGAGGTTCTTCGCGGATAAGGCCGTTGAGTTGATGCGAGTGTCGACCCGATCTTCGGGTGAACCTTCGGCAATGTTTTTCAGGCGAGCACCTCCCCCTTTTCTACCTATCTTACTTTTATAGTATTTATTCCCCCTGTTGATCTATTGCTATCTGTGTTGCGATGCTCTAGTTTTCGTACCCGTGATATCCCTTGCAGCCTTATATTGCCTTGGACACATCCTATTACCTGATGATTGGTAGATAGTTGGACTTGCGCGTCGTAGTCGCTTGCTCAAGTGCTGTTGCGTGTCGTCAAGTACCACAGTTGTTGGAGTATTGCCGCATGTTTAATGTTGGAGATGATCATGACTTTAATTACTGTTTAATAACTAAAATTGAAAGTAGGTAAATGCAGAGGCACCGGTGGGTAATAGACAATATTTGGTTTTTAACCGCTCACTGGTGTCCCGTAGGACCCCGAGTTCTTGACACCTGTTCCGAGATCGAGCGCGCTAACCACAGGTGGGGTGTGTGAGCACCCCCATCGATTTAGTACATGTTTCCAAGTACTGTACTGGGGGCCACAAAGTAGTTTGGAGCTTTATTACTATCTTGTACTTATGCCATGCTTTACTGCTTTATTTACGATTGCGCGTGGAGCGCCTGTACTGTTTAGGTAAGCGGAGTGTTTTCGCGGTATCGACAAGCCCAGTCACACTTTCGGGTTCCCAGTCGTTTACAGCCACTGACGCAAACCCTGGGTCCGTCTCGGAGACCGGCCGACTTCGTTACGGGTAGCTTAGTGGGGTGGCCCCCCGTGCTTGCTTTGGGTCTGGGAAACGTCGAGTCCGAAACCCCGTCGACATACCGTTGGGTGTATGTTTTGTGATCTTGTACCTACCTGATCTGACAACAAGGGTGTAGGTGCGTGTGGAAACTTTGGTGCACCCCTGCAGGGTTAAATCTTTTCGAGAAGCCGTGTCCGTGGTTATATGGACGACTTGGAGCACAGTTCTCGATCATAGACAACTATAACTAAAGTTTACTGTTATAATTTGACCTGTATCCGATATGACTAGTAATCAGCTTCACTACAACGGAATGGCTAAATAAAAGTACCAACAACTGCTGGGTTTGGGGATATCTCATGCTAATCGTATCTGACTAGTAAGTGGTGCAACTACAACGGAATGGTTAACTAAAACTGCCCACTGCTTATTATATCAGGATGACTCATGCTATCTATATTTGACTAGTAATTGCCGCAACTATAACGGAATGAATAAAACTGCCAACTGTGTGAGTTCCTCGGTTGACTTCCTCGTTTGGTCTCGAGGGGGAAATACCAGAATGGGTATGTTTGGTGGTAGAATCAGGTTGGTTCCGAATAGGTCTTTCTTATCCCTCTCTGATAGCCGACAGTTATATCGAGTCTCTATAGGTTGTTCAGTGCATGCTGCGCTGCCGCTTCAGTCCACCATACCTATGTAGGCGAGGACCGCCGAATTCTAGTCTCGCCGTGTACTGGCCTCAGTACTGACCGCTCTCTTTTTCCTTTGCCCTTTGTCGGCACCCCTTTTGTTTAAGCAGGTTTTGAGATCGACGTCGTTAGCAGGGCTACCCTTCCGGCTTGGTCTGGGCAGGGTTATGGACGCCATTGGTTATTCTTCAGGGCTCTTAGCCCCATTTGCATCTTGTCTGTAGTCGGACGCTCTACCGTTTTCAAGGTGATTGGATCTTTGTACTGTATATTTGTATTCTTGACTCATGGAGTCGTGTTGTATATATATATGTTTTGTGGGTTCCATCGAGGACTATTGTGTAATGATATTACTTCGTTTTCCACCCGCACGCAAGTGCCTGGTGGGCACCTTTTGAATCGCTTCTATGCGGGTTTGGCGGGAAGCGCTGAAACTTGCATAGGGCCGATTCTGAGGGTGTTACAATAGCACAAGTTTTCCTTGATATTATTGACAACTTCCCCTCCATAATTCACTACGCCTTTGATCACAAACCTCGTTACGTTTATTATTCATCGATGTGCTTGTGTTGTTGAATTGGCGTACTGTATATCACTGAGTCGTGTATTTTTCTGTTAGCATTCCGTGCTCGCCTTTGTGATTGGTGTGGTACATGAAAAGGTGAAATTTTGTGCAGCCACTGTAGGGAAGCAAGCTATTGTTCTAGGAAACATCAGTAACCAAACAGGTTCTCGCCATATCTATTTAGCATTATCTGTCTACCTCTCCTGCTTGAATATTGATCTTTGTTTTGGTGGGAATCTATCTGTAATGTTGTTATTCAGGAATTGCATTGGCGCACTAGTCATGAGAATGATTGCTGTCAAATACCAGGTTCACCCGGTGCTTTTATTCTGCCAGATGCAGCGAAAGGTTGTTGCCTATTTCAGTGTTATTTAGGTTTTCGTCTTGCATCCCATGTAATTTGTTGCCGTTTGGACTATTTGCAGTATTTGCTGGCCACACATGGCCTGAATATGTGATGGATCATGAACCCGAGCCTTCATGTTTGACTAGTTCTGTCAAGGATAATTCAAAACTGATGGTGGTAGAAGGGGAAGTCGAACCAGATGCCATGATGCAGTTATTCATGGATCAGTTTGAGGTTTTGTTTGTGCTATGGCCCATGCTTCCATATTTGTAATTACATGCTACTATTTATTAAGTACAATACCACAACTTGTCTGCAGGCTGATGATGACAACACATGTTGGGCATCTTTCATAGACCGTGTTTCAAGACAGCCTCAAGTCTTGAGGTGAGTGTGAATGAGTATCAACTTCTATTTCTGTCTTTTGAGTTGTGTGAACAAGTCTAGACTTTTGTTCGCGTAAATTGTGTTTTCCCTTCTGTATTGAGAAATCTTGAGTTAGGGCTTGTGCTAAAAGCCCCCCTAATCACAATTTCTTCATCCGTTTAGTATAGCAAGAAGATTTTTTGCCGATTTCAATAAAAATGAACGATTATGCAATGACTTTCTACACGATTGCCACAAGAGTGTTAAATGTGTGCAGTAAATGAATTAGAAATGTTTAGCAAAATAAAAAAATCCTTTCGCAAGAACCATCAATTCTTGTAAGAATTTCTTTCATGTAATTGCAACGAAAATACACTTCTATGGCTTCGCAACATGTGCAACGAAAACAAAATAAACTATTGTAACATTAAAAATCTTAGTACACAACAATAGAAAATCTTATCTGTCAATATCCCCACCCCATGCATATCTTTCTTCCCCTTGTGGCTTGTGTCTCCTCCATGGCCATGGTGAGGTGACTTGCTGAGCTATCTTTCCAAATAAAAACATTTATAATTTATTTTTTGTCATCCAATAGATGCTCATGAAGTTGTAAATTCCCATGCATATCTTTCTTCCCCTTGTGGCTTGTGTCTCCTCCATGGCCTATCTTTCCAAATAAAAAACATTTATAATTTATTATTTGTCATCCAATAGATGCTCATGAAGTTGTAAATTAGCTCTTCCACTCGTAGAACTAGTACACAATGCGATGAAACTGGAATTCCTTAATCCTTAGTAAAGCTTCACCACTATGTTGGCTCCACAGTTCCCTATTCGCCACGCTCCATGACGGTGAGTATTTTGAGTGTTCTTCAATGAGATCTAACGTTGCCTCTCCTCCCAAGCCCATGCCATTTGTTGCCCTCTAGTCTGGCCGAATTTTTGGCTGGCCAAGCTCTGCTGGTGGAAAATAGGCTGCCCAGTAGGAGCATAGAACGAGTGCAACAATATGCACGAGGAAATTGGTCTGGTGACATGTAGAGCCACGACTGGCGCGTTGAGATGGGGCAGCATTATACTGTGGAGAGATAGATAGAGAAAGGTGAATATGCAGCGCGTGTGACGGACAATGGGAAGGAGATAGTAGTCTTTGAAGAATATTTGAGACTGGAGATAGTAGTCTTTGAAGAATAAGATCACACTGCCTTCTGAGATGTTGGACGCGTGTTGTCAATAAAAAGCATGTTTTGTATGTGATGATATTTGAAGTTTGTACTTTGATTAGTTTGTCAGCCAAAACTGTTGCTTAGATATCTGGATACGATTAGGTTGAGCACTCCTTGCAAAAAAAAAAAGTTAGCCATAAGTTTAATTATTTTTTCATGCAGGTACTGTGCGGGAAAAAATGCAAAACCTCTTTGGGCAGTATCAACTGGGTCTTTGACTGATACCCCTTCATGCATCTATTGTAATGGCCCACTTGGCTATGAATTTCAGGTTGGACATGTTTCCATTTCTATGGTTTATTCCAGTTTATTATTTTCTGTCCAAGAAAATGACCTGTTGATATGCATGTCTTATGACCCTTTTTGTTATGTGATTCATTATATGTTACTCAAAAGCATATTATTACTACCTTTGTGCTAACCTGACTTACCAGAGGCAAGTCAGAACCTGTTTGTTTTTCCAATATCCACCCTCCATCTACATTCAATGTTACTTTTAGCCTTGTGTAACTGCTGCCATTTCTCTTTCATCCAAATTACCTGACTCCTATATTCTACCTTCTTGAAAAGTGGAAAACTCTGACTCATCATGTTTAACATATGTTTATTCCTAACATTACTCGACTCGTAGTTGGTCAAGAACTCTTCTAATTTTATGCCACAGGATATACCTGTGTGGCACATTATCTTTTATCTTTCAATGGATTGTCATATGGTTCTGCTTATTCGGGGCTCCATAGATGATTTCTCCCCTCCTTTTTGTGTCTCATTCTTGATTTGGAATGTGGGAATTTCGTTCTGGGACTCCTGCAGATACTCCAATGAAGATTTAGCATATTGCAGACCTTACTACCAGATCAACATTAGCTTGATTCTGCGGCTAATGACCCCTTTCTGCTGCATCTGGTATTTGAAAAATATCCCATCCTGCAGTTCCAGCACAGCCGATGGCGCCACAAGATAGATATTTTTTTAGGATAGACGTATTTTCTTCTCTTTTGACAACAAATGATCATGTAGTTCCTGCATATGAACACACCAAGCCTTTATAAAGTAAAGTACCTTTCTTTTGTTAAAGGAGAAGGCAATATTACAGTTTTTATCCCTACCAAATTGGTTTTTGTTGCTTGGTACATGTTCATACATGATTTAGCTTTTGGTTTGCCTTATTCATACCAATATTTTTATTTTCCACTACACTTGCAGCTAATGTCTCAACTGCTCCATTACTTCCATGTTGAAAATGAACAAGACCCTGTTGATTGGGCAACAATAGTAGTGTACACATGTCAAGAGTCATGTGATAAAAGTGTTTGTTACAAGGAAGAATTTGTACGTGTTCAGTTTTCTCCACCTACAAGAACATATCGCAGTACTGATTAGCCAGCAGGTCTGTAATATTTCTTATAAATCTTTATTCACAGATTGGATGTTTTTTCTCTGGATACTCGGAGACCTTCTCATTTCTTACTTTTGTTGCCAGGCCCTTGAGCGTGTCACTGAGGAAGGATGTTCAGAATAAAAGGCAGCACCAAACTTTATTAGCTGTCATATACCTGGAGTTTGTACTTCTCTGAAACCTCTATTTTATCGCCTGATATGGACGGTTATCTGCATGACTGCACAAGCAATATAATTTAGTCCATCCTTTTTTTGTTGCTCTGTTGAGGAGGAAAAGGGAATTTTATTCATTCACCAAGTTCAACGGGATACATGTAATATCAGGGCATCAGGCGTATCTAAAAAACAGACATGCCTACATGTGGGGAAACAGCTGCCTTTATACAAGTTAATGTGCATCCTGGGTCGACTACTTATTTTCCATCATCAAATGATAGGCTCTTTGATGAAGGATCTTCCTCTTCCTTTTTTTTTTGACCGGTAGAGCTATTATATTAAGAACTGAACCAGAATACAGAATAGCTCATATAACATAAGATTTGAAGATCAGAATCGAACCTACAGTCTAGAAACACACAAGAGTAAAATAAAGTTGAAAGACGTCTTCGCCGAAGAACACAAAAGGAGCCTGCCAGGTTGTCCATCGGAAACATGGACATGCCAAACCTGCAAATGTGATCTTCAAGGGCCTCACAAAGCCTGGCCAACTAGAAAGCCATCGGCTCAACCAGCCATTGAGAAGGCGCAAGGCCACGAGGTTGAAAGTTGAGTTGTAGAGGTCGAGGAAGCTTCACCGAGCTCAACACAGACGATCTCACCTGCCTCCGGTGCACACAACCGAGCGAAATGAAGACAGCAAAGACAACCTTGACAACAATTCGCAGTTGATCCTGAGTAGTAGCTAGACCGAAGAGCTAGCTCGAAAATAGTGAGAATCATAGGTCGATGAAAACCTTACCTTTTGGAGCAGCAGAAGATTGAATCACCGTCTCCTCCGATCACCAGCACGGGCCATAAAAAATTAGAGCATCACTGCCTTCACCATCACCACAATGTGCTAGGCAGATTAGCCTCAGAAGAAAGCTTTGCCCGAAAAAATCCCATTTTGAGGCAGAGGAGCCAGAAATAGCCCCCATCTCCTTTATCCCCTCGCCGCCACGACCGACCAGAGGAAGGAGAAAGGGCCACCACTCCCCACCAAAGCGCCTTGCCCCCTTGCCACCACGGCCAGCCAGGCAAGACAAGGAGGAACAACTCCTCCCCCCACCAAGATGGAATCGCACCACACCCCTATCGGTCCACCAAAACAACTCCATGGGCACCTCCTGTCCCAGATCCGTGCCGCATCCAGAGCGGCAACCCTAGACGGCGAAGGAGGGCAGAAGGAGCTCTAGCACAAAAATCGACCAAGAAAGGGGGCAGTCAGTGTCAATATCCTCTTCATCACCCACTCCACCCTCTCCACCACAAAGATCTGTAGAGGCGTGAAAAGGAGAGGCCAAATCCCACGGATCTGACCACAAAACGAGCTTATTTGGGAGAGCAGTAGCCTTGGGACCTCCCGCCGCTTCAACCTCCGGCCACCGGAGCACTTGAGTCAGGAGGAGGACAAGGCTAACGCCCCAGGCACCGGTTGGGAGCACCCAGGACGAGCTCAGACTCGGCATGGCGCCAGACTCCACTAGGGGTAATCTCATACTAGACCTACTACTACTCTATACAGCCCGCGCTGCGCATCCTCGTCCACGCCGGCCGGCGACGCCGCTAGATAGGAGAGGGGAGCGAGCCGGGAGAACCTTATCGACTCTCAAGGGAGGGAGGGCGGTCGGGGGAGAGCAGAGGAAAGGGGAAAAATGTCCAGGCTAAGGATCTTCCTCTTCATTGTCTACTATGGCCTGGTGCGAGCCGATCCACTGAGTTAGGGGCGCAAACAGATAGGATTTTTTTGGAGCAAATTCATCCACTAAGCTAGGCTGCCCGGTTTTATTTGGAGGCCCCTGTTTGGTCAGATCGGGCAGTCTAGATATTTTCTGGGTTTATCTTTCTTTTATGGTCTTGGCTGCAGCAGCACTGGAGTCCATTTTGAAAACCGGCTACTCTAGCCGTTATGATTTTTTGGAGAATTTGTGGTAAAATCTGGACGGTCCAGATTTTGCTACGAGGAGAAACAGTGGCCTATTTGTAAGAAGCTAGACCATTTGGATTTTTCGTTGGCTTTTGCTCCAGACGTAATAAGAGCATCTTCACTCGGGCCTCCTCGGGCCTCCTAAGCAATATATAGGGGTGCCGACGTAAAAAAAACCGCTCCTAGCCGTCTCGCTCAAGTTTTTTTCCATCCAGCACAAACAAAATAGATATTCAGCGTCCCTAGGCCACTCTCAGCCCATAGGGAGTCAATCGGGGGCGTTGGTTAAACAGAAACAGCCTAAAAACACGCTACGCGTCTAGTGTGGACCACCTGTTTCTAATATTCTCTTTTCTCTTTCCACCCTACATCCCACCTACCCCGCTCCTCCAACTGCCCGCTTGAGCCGCACCTTGCCGTCGCACTCCTGCGCCGCTCCGGCCTTTGCCCGTGCATGCTCACACCCGCCGCCGTTGGGGTTTTTTCTGAGTAAAATACATGGTTCGTACCTAAACTTGTCAAGATGGATCAAAACGGTCATTGTACTCAGGAAATACGATGCGGAGGTCACCGAAGACACGATTCGTGTTTTATACGGTCACTGGTCTCTATACAGTGTGTGTACGCAGTGACGTGGCAACGTGGGACCCACCTGTCAAGACGCCCTGGTACTCGAACTTGCCGGAGAGGCTCATGTTGGTCACTCTGGTCGGTCTCGTGACGCGCACCACTAGAAAACATGAGGGGTGGATTTGCAAAAGTAAACATGCGGGCCCACATGTTAGCATTTATGTGTCTTACCTTGAGCATTCCATAGTAGATTTGTCGAATACCCCCTCCATAGTGTACAAGAAAAGCGGATGAACCCCTGCACCCTAGTTATATGCTCCATGATCAGCGGTGGCCTCTTCCCGTCGATCACGCAGATAGGGAGAGGTGGTAGAGGGAGGAAGGAGAAAGAAGGCGGTTGGTAGCATCATCCTGCTCGACGGTGAAGGAGAGGAAGGGCGTCGAAGAAGGTGGCCATGTCGGCATGTCGTCGAGAAGAAGGAGCTCCACCTCTAGTATATGGTAATCGCCTCCTAAAGCCCTCTTCCTCACTTGGATCGTGATGAAATCTTGCGTGATGGGTGGAATTAGGGTTTTCAAATCTTGCGTTCGTGATCACCTCGATTTCTTCTTCAATTTTCTTCGGTTTGTCTAAACCTCTCTGAAAAACAGAGTGTCAGCCTAGATCTGAATTTTATGACAGTGTTGTTGACACTTACGCATGATCAACCTCGATTTCTTCTTCAGTTTTTAGATCAGGAGGTGGAACATTTATGCATGATAGGTTGACAAGGTGTTGTTGTAGTTGTTATTGATCTGTTCTTTGTGATACATATACCAACATAGTGGAATTTTTGTAATGTCTGACGAAAGGAAGAGCACACATGCTTTGGCTGGGGTTCTAGGGTTATGGTTTTAGCAAAGTTGGTCTTTTTATTGATAAAAATGTCTATTTGGTTTCAGGACCACGCATCACCTATTTCTCTCTGGAAATCAATCATGGAGGTTATTTTTTAGGGAGTGGAAGCAGTAGAAGCTATGTGAGTGGGCATGTAGTTTGGTATGATCATGTTGACACTGTTACATGATCATCTCTAATGCTTGAGAATATAATTGAAGATATGGGATATTAGATGTCAGGTAGAATCACTGTCCATTATTGTTTACCTTCTCTGTCAATTAGCACCAATGGATTGAGGGCAGTCACTACTGAAGATGAATGTCAGACAATGCTTAATTGTTTGGCCAGTGGTAATCATTGTGTTAGTTTGTATCTTGATCATGATGAAAGTTTGAGGTCAATAAGCTGGGATGATGTTGTTGATTTCCTAGTTCTGGACTTGCCACCAGTCATCAGTCTAGAGAAACCAACAAGAAACAAAGAAGAATATGAATGCCAGGCAAGAAGAAGAAAGAGGAAGAATGACAGTGCCACCGTCCTGGATTTAGATGAGGCTCACAATGATAAGGAAGGAGATGAGCAGGAAGATTCATACTATGATCTTGAAGCCATTGTTGATTCAGAGGTAGACATCAGTGATGGTGATGATGATCTGTTTGAAGATAATGTACACAATTCAGATGCTGATGAAGTGAGAAAAGTGGAAACAAAAGTTCCAAAAGGGCAAGTGAAGGAGAAGGCAAAGACAAGGATGTTACAACAGCAGAAGTTACAAGGGATACACAATACACGCAAGGAGGAATATTCAGAAGAAGATATGTGGTGTCCACCGTATGATTCACAGTTGTAGGAAGGCAAATTCAACATGTTTAGAGAAGAATATATGCACAATCCAAAATTCCATGTTGGGCTCTGCTTTCAGTCAGTTGAGATCTTGAGGAAAGCAATTCAGTTGTATAGCTGCATCAACAGGCAGGACATTAAGTTGCCTGTTAATGATAGGAAAAGGGTGAATGCTAAGTGCTTTGTTGGGTGCACATGCAACTTGTGGGCATCTCATTCTTACATAAGCAAATGTTTCATGATCAGGAACTTTTGTGATGAGCACATCAACAGCTACAGCAGAACTTTCAAAGTTCGTGCATTCACCTCAAACTTTTTAGCAGATAGGTATTTGGAGAGCTTCAAAGCTGATCAAGACATGAACATGAAGAGTTTTTCTAGAATTGTTCAGAAAGATTGGAACATGGCTCTAGGAAGAGAAAATTTGCAGAGGGCTATAAGGCTAGCCATGAAAGTAATATATGGTGATGAAGAAGCTCAGTACAAGCTTATGTGGGACTTTGCAAATGAAATAAGAAGGAGCAATCCAGGGAGTTCTTCCTTTTTATCCCTTGATGAAAATTCTAGATTAAGATGATGTTACATGTGCTTGGAAGCTAGTAAGAGAGGTTTTCTTCAGGGATGCAGGCCAGTAATCTTTGTGCACTGTATAGATACCAGTGACCGTATAAAACACGAATTGTGTCTTTAATGACCCCCGCATCGTATTTACTGAGTACGGTGACTGTTTTGATCCGGCGTGACAAGTTTAGGTACTAACCATGTATTTTACTCTCCAAATGATGTTGGATCAGGGGAGACAAGTCCAGCTCCAAAAGCAGCAATCGGTGAGCCTCCATATGGCACGCTATGCGCGGCAGGATAGTGCATGCATGTCTCTGCGCCGCGCCGCGTTCCAATGCTCCTTGGCGTCCGCCACCATTCCCGACCGCATGCCACGCGACCTCCTCCACGCCCATGTGCATCTCATCCGCGTCACGGTGCTGACCTCGACATGGAGCGACGCCGACTTGCGACTGGTTGTGTGCCCACAAGCTGTTTGTGGAAATGCAATTCCAAATTGGAATTTGGGATTGGGGGTGCGACTGTCTGGCCTCTGCCCTTCATAATAAAAAAGTAGCTAGTGCCTCCCCCCCATACAGGAAAAAAAATGCTTCCGCTAGAGCCCATATGGAGGGTACGAGTGGAGATGCTCTAATAGGGACTTTTACTGCATGGTTTGTGTCTTGATTTGGACATTCATGAAATGGTTAGTAATTCTTGCTTTATAGCTTAGACCACACGAGTATTCACACCAACTTTGAAAAAGCTATGTTATCCCAATTAGGTGTGGGAATTAATCTTGATCCCGGAGGGCATTCTGGCAACAAGAACCTCCTTGCGGTAACTTTTGGTGCGTCGCACATGTGTGGATTCTGAACACCTCGGAAGACAAATGCTTGGTGCCTCACACATGTGGATTTTCAACAGATCAAAGAAAAATGTGCTAGGAAGTTTCCAACTTGAAATGGAAAATTTATCACCATGGCCGGTAGAGCCACCCTTGTTAAATCGGTCATCTCATCTGAAGCTATTTACCACTTGACTTACTTAACGTCCCGTTGGAAACTTCAAAATATATCAACACTAGTTGAATGACGTGCTTTACTATGGACACATAGCGAAAGATATATTGAAAGTCATCTTTGTTTGACGAATGCATTCAATGTTACTCCTTTGTTACTTTGAGAGTAACAAAATCACATCTTTGTTTTATTCATAAAGTGTGATATTTCAACTTTGAGAGTAACAAAATCACATGATGCATTACAATTTATTCAAGCGGTTACAATAGTATACAATACGAATGGAACATCTCCTCCGGACATTGAACCATCATTGAAATTGGTCGCAAATAGAGTATTATTTTTAACAAAATATGTTGTGTAAGTGAGCATATTCCAACAAGATAGAATTCTCACGGGTAAATTGAATACCATAAGTGCTAAAAAGCTAGAATTGATAGTGTCTCACTTCCAAATCTCAAAGATGGACCATCCTCTATACTAGCAATAAATTCTTGGAAAGCGCTTCAGATAAAAAATAAATCAATAATTCAATATAATCAATACAAATAGAAAGTAAATAAGTCAAGGGGAATTAACTTGAATTTTCGCAGTGCTAGGTGCATGCTATGGTTGTGCACACCAATTAAATATCTGAAGGTGTATATTTTGGTCGAGGCCAGAGTTGAGTTGCACGACTACAGGGCGACCCTTGATGGACTTGAGGAACTCCGACGACATCTTCACCGGCCCATCGCTGCCCGAGTCGGCCTTCTCGCTTCTATCGATGTTATTGCTCGTCTCGCTTTCAGAGTTTATCGCTTCCTTGTGCGGGTGAATTCCAACTGCATTGAAAGAAACAAGAGTATTGCGAACAATGATTTGTTATCCAATATTATACTTTATATAGTCGTATAGCATGAATAGTCTTACTTTATTTAGTAAAATGAGGTCAATCTTCTATATGTTTTGTTATCCAATGATTGTCCTCTCACGGTTAATCTCATATGTTTTCGAATGGGAGAATATTATAACCTGACCAAGTAAAGAAGAAAAAACAGCTAGCCAAATGTTTAAAGAGGAAAAGTCTCAATAGTAACACGATTTCTTGCCATAATATCATATCCAAAAGCTCAATACCAACATGATGCCCAAAAAACTAAGGAAGCACCATTGTCTCTTATAGTTGTTCATAGTGGCAACATAGATCCCTCAAAAACAGTAGTGTAAACACTCATTTAAGAGTTAAACTAACAAGTGCCGAAGTGGCCAAACAGCAAGTAATTGAATACAAGGATTACAAACTTGAAAGGTAGATGAAACTATTAGCAGATTTAAGACTAATAGATCTACCTTGTTCAAAAAATCCCCAATATCTTTAGTTAACGTGTGCCTAAATTTATGTGGTCATCTTGATGGTACCAAAAGATGTAAAGAGCAACAAAAATAATATAACATACCTACAAGGTAACAGTCAAGAAAGATTAGTGGACTTCAGTTAAAGTGCATTTTAAATGGCTATGGTGTAAAATATGAATGCTAACTCAATATCAGACACCATTTGGGGCTGCTAAACTACATCACTCCTAGATGAGGACCTGACCTATCCTATCTATATATATTAGCAAACAAAGCTACCAGAGACACTAACATACCAAGTTGTTCTCTAGAATATTCCAAATATAGTGTAGGTCCTACATGAAAATATATTGCGGCGATAGTAATAGTATCAAACATGAGATGTCTTCCATCTTATCTTAGGGTTTTAGTCGAGCATATTAGCTATTGATCTGTATAACAACACTTCCAAAGGAAAGACATTCTTATTTTTTTCTTTATACCGAGTTCCTTTTTACGTTTGTACCTAGCAATGAAGAGAAACATATGGTACTACTTTGGGCAGACAAGCGAAAGAGGAACCTTTCATTGCGAGTGTACATGGGCATGTTTCGGGTCAGGCCTGACAAAGCCTGAACGTGCAAGTACCAGGCACGAGCCCGGCCCGACCCGGCTATCGGGCCTAAAACTCGGCCTGAGCCCATTATGCACATGTTTTTTTCTAATCAGAGGATGACATGTGGGATCCAGCAGCCTGATTAAATGGCAGATGCATCGAGCAACGCTATCAAGATCGGAACAGGGTAGCGCGAGCGAAGAAAAAAATTCCATCATACGCATGATTCTTCTAATGAGAGGTTGACATGTGGGACCCATCAGCCTGACTAAACGACAGACGCATCGAACAACGTTATCGAGTTTAAATCAGGGAGGCGCGACCGAAAAGAATGGTCCGCTAGAGACACTGATGTCTGGGACCCACATGCCTTAAAAGACTTCGGCGAGTCAACATCGAGCGAGGAACCAAAAATCTTGCTTCTGCCACGCGCGGGCCGAGATTCCTCCATGTTTTAGCTTTCGTTGTAGTAGAGGGCCGTGAAACAAGAAAAAAAGATTCCATCGGCCATGATCGAGCCGAGAAATTCGTCGTGAAAGGTGTGTCTTCTACGACGACCAACGGGCTTATTCGTTGTGGATGGACACTTTTATTGTAGTGTATATAAGTGTACATGTTCAAAGTAAAATAAAGTATTGGTTCCCTCAATGTTTTTTCTGAGATGTTTTAGTGTCATCTTATTTCCGAATGATCATGTCAAAGTCGAAAGTCCTATAATACTTGAAAGTATGTTATGCTCACGTTTGTTCTAGTTAGATTTCCTATTCTATGAAAATGCTACCTTTAGATGTAAGTCTTATTTTTTGTTTATACTTTGGTTTTTGTGTGGATGCTTAGACGCGGCTATTTTTCGAGTAGTGAATTGCTGGCACTGGAATCCTAATCTATTTTCGAGTTTAAACTGGTTTAGCAATTGAGCTCCATTGCTCGGCAGTGTTTTCGTGCTAAAGGTTGACCGACTCACGAAAGGGACGAGGCAGAAAAGCCAGATAAATGGTAAGTGTGAACAAAAAGTGCTGAAGTAATTTTCAAGCACAATAAAAACAACCAAGTGCTAGAGTAAATGCATCACTTCTTACATAACAACACAACCAAATAAAATATTTATATTACACCACTTGTTTCATAATAACACATATGTTTTTTGACCCTATGTTATAGGTGGAGGAGACAGAGATCTTGCCGGATTACTGGTGCCAGCATCCAAGTCACCCTGATCCTTATCCGAGGCGATGATGTCAAACTAAGTCTTCTCATCATTGTCTGAGGTTTCAGTTTCTTCAGTTGGGGGACTTGGTGTCACCGTGACAAACTGAAAGAACGACTTTTCGTAGCTGGTCATATCAGCCACACGACAAGTGTATCCGGCACAAGACTCCCAAATGGCTCTGACATTTTGATCGTTGTCGTCTTCATCAATAGTCCAAATACCCTTCATGACTTCCATATTTTCATACTACCATGGTGACGCATCATCATGGTAAGGGCATTCTGGACAGCCGTCCGAGCATAAGACATCTTCTAGTCCTCTCCAAGCTTCGGAAATTCCTTCGCCTGGTCTCGTACTTCAAACGCTGACAACTTGTGTAGGTCGGAGAGTCCAACGGTTTCACCAGTCTCATCAAAAGTTTGGTGGAGTTCATGGATTAAAACTCTGACTACGAGAAGTCATCTATTGCGGCACTCGGATGAAGATGAATCTAGAATATTGAGAGGTCCTGCGAAAAGACAAGATATCTAAGTTGAACAAATTAAGTCATAAAAAAATGAAGGAGGGAAATATATGGCATTGGCAACAAAGTTACCAAAGATGGTTTCATCTATTTTGGTATTCTCCTCTCTGAAACTCCAGAGTTCTTCCCGGAGGGCTTGGATAATATCACCTTGCCTGTTCATTTTCACCTTTAAGTCGTCAATTTCTTTGCCTTGGCGGGGAATGGTTCGGTCACGCTCCTCAGTGTTCATGCTGCTAGATTCGAGCACATTGCTCATACTTTTCTCATGGTCATCCTTAATCTTTTCAAGCTCAACTCGCAATCCAGCATTCTCCACCTCCAAGACAATGAAATTTTCTACCTCCTCCACAAGTTTGCAAGATTGATTCAACAAGCCTGAAATGGCGAAGGAAAAGTTAGTCAAACCAGAATTCAACATAGAAATAAAAACAGGAGAGCCAGAAATGTTTACATTCTGCCTCATCCTTCTCAACCTTGAGCTGCATATTTTCAAGCCGGAGAGATTTGAGTACTTTCCGCTTGTTGCTTATATTCTTCGATAATTCCTAGTTGTAACAAGTAACTTTTTGTAAGTCAGAATAATAACCAGAGTCAGAAGTCTACTAAGACTCGGGCTATTATTTTAACTAAGTTAAATTTCAGCACGAGCCTTGGGGCTACACTACTTTGTTCTTTGGCATCCTAAAAGCATAAACTCTGATTTTTATACTCCTAGTTCTTATCCAACTTCATGCATGGGGGCTAGAGGATATGATATAAAGACAAAAAATAGAGTCGGTTAACAACTTACAATGTGCTCACGATGCAGTTTGTTTAGGCTGGTGTTTATCTCTATAAAAACCTTCTTGGCTAAAGTTAAGGGTTGTATATGTGGAGGTGTAACTCTACTAGCCCTTAGTCTTTCGTCTTGAAGATGAATCTATCTTGGGCCTCTTCCTAGTAGATATGTTCCTGGGTTCCAAGCAAGCAAAGGCAAGTTTCCGAATCTCTTCTGCCCCTTTCATGGTAAGGCCAATATTGGTAGCACCAGGGATCTTCAGAAGATTCTTGGCAAAGGTATCAGCTGAGGGATCATTACCCTTAGAGGGCTCAACCTTATCTATTCTCGAGTCACCAATGGTGATGTAGTCTTGTGAACTGGTGTTCACCGGGTCTTTAGTTTGAGCCCCACCATCTCTATCGCGTGGAGACATAATATCCTTCGGTGTCGATGATGTGTTGGGATTGGGAGTCGGAGGAGCGGTGGCGGAAGAAGTCAAGGTTAACTCCCACTGGCGCAACATCTACCTGGATTTCCCCTTCCCCTTCACTAATGGCTTAGCTCTAAATTATAAGATTGAGACTATTATGATTCGGAAAGAATATAAACAAAAATACAAGCGATGATAGAAAAATATACTTCTTGATGACTGGCAGCATTTGCGAGCCAACTGAAACAACTGGAGTCTTACGTTCTGGTAAACGCCTCTGGCAATTCCACTAGCTCCTCTTCCTCGTCAAGAGGAATCAGATCTTCAGGTGGATAACCCTTGATATGAGCGAGCTCTGACTCGGGGAGGTCAGCAAGCTAAAAGTAAAAAATATCTTAGCATTGCAGAATGGTAAAAGATAAAGATGAACATAACATGGCAGGTTAGTGTGGAAAGACTTACCGGGACCAGGGGATTATCCGCCGTGTACATATGCATGGAGATCTCCGGAACTTTCTTGTTAACTGATCAACCACTGGATCCGGGTCTTGAAGTCCTTAGAGGGAATCTAAAGTGGGCTAACCCTCAAGCTGTCATATTTGTCGGAAGTAACCGAGTGCATCAGCCGGTTGTCATGGTACTGTAGAGGCTAGATCCGATGTTCTAACTAGCAGTACACTAAGTCGGAATGTCGGATCCCTTCAAACCTTTATTCTTGACTAAGAACTCAATCTGCCTCTTGGTGCAGATCAAATATTTGGTCTTATCTGGCGCTTCTGCATCCCAAGATTCTCGCTCGGTTGCGGCACCATCGACAAAAACCGGCAAACCTTCCAGTTTGCCAGGAGCCGGTATATCCATATGGTAAAAGAAGGTGGCTAGCCACTTCTTCACTGAATCACTAGCTAAAAACTTAGGGTAGACTCGATCTTTCCTAAGGACTAATCTAAGAGTTTCGGTATTATAAGGAATACCAATAGTGATAGAGTTCTTCCAGGTACTAAAATAGTATCAGAAAAGAAGCAGACTTGGCTTGATGCCGAGAAACCCCTCATAGAGAGATACATGGGAACTAAGCTCTAACAATGAATTTGGGGGGAGATTATGAAGCTGGACACCATAATGGTCTATTACCTCAGAAAATAATTCTAACGACGGAAGGTTGAGACCGGGATCGACATGGGTCACGAAGTGAACCCGCTCACTACCGTGTGGCGCAGGGATGGCCTCATTGAAGCCGCTCCACCATGATCTGGGATGGAGATAGGCTTCTTCCTCCGTGTACTTGAGCTTCTCGTCGTTGATGATGCTAGGATCCAGATCCCGTGATATTTCTTATCTTTTGCCACTGATGATGACGCCGTGCCTGCCGAACTGGATGCATCGGCCATCTTGTCAGAGATTGACCAAAATTGGGAAGTGCTGGTGGATTTGGTGAAGGAGAGAGAAGGAGATGTGAAGCGCAAGGTTTCACGAGGAAGAAGAAGTGCTAGAGCAGCAATGGAGAGAAAAATGGGGGGTCCCTCTTATAAGCGATTAATGTGCCAGATTTCTGCCACGCGTCATGGGACGGGAGGGGCTGCTTACTCACGAAGCCTCCGCCACCTCAACTTTTGCATTCGCATTGAAACAACGCCCCAGTTTCATGCGATGCGAGACCCACCAACGGTCACGCTGACAGAATAATTGTCAGTGACGTGACAAGACCTGAAAAGTTGTCGGGTTACGTCACCATACTAAATTCCGTCTTAGTTTGAATTGAGCGTGGAAACGAAGATAACTTACCAATGATCCAAGTCACGAGACTAAATTCCGTCTCAGTTTGAATCGAGCGTGGTAACGAAGATAACTTACCAACGATCCGACTCACTCGTGACTCAGTTCCTATCCTTTTATTTTGAAGTTTTAGGAACCCTTCAAGATTCGACAGTCAAAGTCCTTTCAAGCTAGATGATGGAATCCGACTTTGGGTCTTGGAGGCTTCCAGGGGCTACTATTGGGGATATACTTTTCGGGTATACCCACGGTGAATCACTGACTAGGGTGGCCCACTTCCGGGTTAGATCTATGCTCCACGGGCGGCTAGTCAGGGAGAGAACATGGAAGCCCATCCGGCTACAGGGAGGCCCCAGAGACTTACTAACTTAGGCCTGTAGGAATAATTGTAGTCCAAGATTTAATCTGTACCGACTCCGCATCATAGCCGGATAGGACTCTCCTGTAAACCCTAGGCCAGATGACTATATAATCCAACCTAGGGAACAACCTTTAGGGAACAACCACAACATCACAATCTCAACTCGTATAGGCAAAACCAACCCTTGTAATCTGTTGTACTTATGGCTCTGCTAATAAACTAGATTGCTAGCAGGAGTACAATCCGTCCACCGTAGTCAGATCTAAAACTGGGTAAGCTTGTGTGCTCACCGTCCCGCACAACCGTCTCACGCCCCACCTTTTCCCACACCTCGAGGACCCCTTCATGGCATACTTGTCTTCAGTCCGATGACATATATGTGTTAAGGAGTTAGTGTTTAAGAACTATGATGATGCTTATGGTAGGAATTATTATAAAAATTACATATATCAAGTTTTAGTTTTTGATTTTTTACTTGAGTTATATACATGATTTTATATCCCTGATTTATTGCAAAGAATATATTAACATGATCTCAAGAAGATCTGGTTTTATTCCTTAAGAAATGTGTTGTTGTTTAAAATATTTTTATTCCATTTGATCTAGCCATAGATCAAATTACCTTTATCCAAAATAAAGTTTTAGAAAAGGTCATGTTGAAACTTATAACACTCAACCTGATGATCTACTTCAATTCCATCAAGTTAAGAGAAGCTTCAATCACTTTGACAAGTTTTAATTAAAAGCGCAAAAAATATCTAGATTTTCTATGCATGAATGCAATGCACACATATGATCTATTTTTATTTCTAACCTCTAATGTTGGGATGTTACACCGGCTTACCATAAGACATGCCGAGGAGATTATTAAGTAGATGCTCCGTCGAAGCTTGCATGTTTTCAACTCATTTATATCTTTGCGTGCTATGTTGATCATTGCATATGTTTTGTTGGCTTCCTGTCCAACTATAGCAATTACATCTTGGAGTGTAGCACAAAAACTCTTTCTGCTAGAATAAATGGAACAACTGACGCCATGTACATACATGATCAATAGGCACTACCACTACCGCTATATGAAAATACATATACACTTGAGGTAGGTGACCTCTGTTCTACCTTTATATCCATATTTGTAGCCTGAAACAAAGAGAAACAACTTATACCAGCAATACTAGTTGAAAACAACACCAAAGAACTTCAAAAGCACCATTGTCTTGCTATAAGGACGCAAGCAATTAATAGTAGTGCCTCATACATCTCTCTCTTCTTGAATAACCACTACTAGAAAACAGACCTTTGGTCCAGGTGTATTAGCCCCGGTTTTGCTACAAACCGGGACTAATGCCCCTGTCCAATGGCTAGAACTGGCCCCAGGGGGTGGCAGACACTAGCCCCGGTTCGAACGGGACCTTTAGCCCCAGGTCGTGTAATAAACCGGGGCTAAAGGGTTTCAGGCAGGCCGGGTCGGGCGTCAGACCCTTTAGCCCCGGTTTGTTACACGCCCCGGGGATAAAGGTGGACCTTTAGCCCCGGTTCTAGACACGAACCGGGGCTAAAGGTCTGGCTATATCTCCTTCCCCTGCCCGAGCCACCATTCAAGCTGGTGGCTCTCCTCTGTCTCTCTCTTTCTTGCTTCAAGCTCGAGTTCATGCCCTTTTTTTCCTCAAGATTTGTCTAGATTTTGTGGTGCCCCATCTATCCAAAGGTTCTAAAAGGTGAGCAACTTCATCCTTTGAACTCTCATTGCTATATTAGCTCATTTCATGCTCTATCTTATAGATGGATTTGTGGATTTAGTTTGGTAGTAATTTTTGCAGTGATAGCATGATATCAATGTTTAGATTCTACCTATCTTGTATGAATGTAAGGAACTCTAACGTAAATATCACAATATGTGGATTATTCTATCAATATATATCTTGTTTTGGCACATAGAGTCTCGAAAATTGATTTTAGAAGCACACACCTGCGTGAGTTCATCATTCTAACTAACTAGCTGGGCAAAATATCCTTCTTCGTCTACCTGCGTTTAACAAACTAAAAAATTTGTAACAAAGATAGGGTTAATTCATAAAAGCTTGATAAGAAGACATCACAATTCACATATTAGGGAGTGCCTCTATGGCGAGCTCCTCGAAGATGTCTGAGGACGGGATCCTAAGACATCTTCGAGAAGCTCTGCCGTAGTGGTGTCCCTGCTCTCCCACACCATCTTTCGGTTTATATCTTCTCTAGCTAAATCAGTATGCTGGTGGAGCTAACTAATTTCAAATATTAGAGAGTGCCTCTACGGCGAGCTCCTCGAAGATGTCTGAGGGCGAGGTCCTAAGACATCTTCGAGAAGCTCCGCCGTAGTGGTGTCCCTGGTCTCACACACCATCTTGCAGTTCTTCACAAGAATGCATACCTATTTATAGATTAAGTAGCACAACATAGTGTTGGGCACTGATGACATAATGTCGACACACTCATGCTGGCATAGTGCTGCCACCCACCCAAAATAGTGTCGGCATTTAATTTACTGGCTTAGTGCTGCCCACTGAGGACATAGTGTTGACATGTTGTCTCCACATCCACATTTAGTCCCGGTTGGTGCCTCCAACCGGGACTAAAGGTTCATCATATCTTTAGTCCCGGTTGCTGGTTTTAGATTAGTACTAATTAATTATGATTATGTTTGATGTACTTAATTAATTATATAATGCAGATGAGCCGGCAATAGATGTACGCTGACCGACTCTCTAACGAGTTCATTAAAGGCGTGCATTCTTTTCTTCTTGTGGCCGAGGCAAACAAGCGGAATGGTTTTATGTCTTGTCCATGTGGTGTCTGTCGGAATCATAAAGAATACTCTTCCTCAAGAGTCCTTCACAACCACCTATTTCGGTCCGGTTTCATGACCGGCTATAATTGTTGGACCAACCACGGAGAAAGAGGGGTTATGATGGAAGACAACAAAGAAGAAGGGAATGACAACGACTACCCTGAATACGATGGTACTACAACGGAAGACATTGATGAAGAAAAATATGAAGAACGGGCATCAGATCTGCCCGATGATGATCTTAGTCAGGCCATTGCTGATGCCCAGGAAGAATGCGTAACTGAAAGGGAGAGGTTGAAGTTCAAGAAGATGTTAGAGGATCACAAAAAATTGTTGTACCCAAATTGTGAAGATGGGCACAAAAAACTGGGTAGCACACTGGAATTGCTGCAATGGAAGGCAGAGAACGGTGTGACTGACAAAGGATTTGAAAAGTTGCTGAGAATAATGAAGAAGTTGCTTCCAAAGGATAACGAACTGCCCGCCAGTACCTACGAAGCAAAGAAGGTTGTCTGCCCTCTAGGATTAGAGGTGCAGAAGATACATGCATGCATTAATGACTGCATCCTCTACCGTGGCGAGTACGAGAATTTGGATGCATGCCCAGTATGCACTCCATTGTGATATAAGATAAGACGAGATGACCCTGGTGATGTTGAGGGAAAGCGCCGCATGAAGAGGGTTCCTGCCAAGGTGATGTGGTATGCTCCTATAATACCACAGTTGAAACGTTTATTCAGGAACAAAGAGCATGCCAAGTTGTTACGATGGCACATGGAAGACCGTAAGAAAGACGAGATGTTGAGACACCCCGCTGATGGGTCGCAGTGGAGAAAAATCGAGAGAGAGTTTCCGGACTTTGCAGGTGATGCGAGGAACTTATGGTTTGGTCTAAGTACAAATAGCATAAATCCTTTTGGGGAGCAGAGCTGCAGTCATAGCACCTGGCCTATGACTCTGTGTATTTATAACCTTCCTCCTTGGTTGTGCATGAAGCGGAAGTTTATTATGATGCTAGTGCTCATCCAAGGCCCGAAGCAACCCGGCAATGACATTGATGTGTACCTAAGACCATTAGTTGAAGAACTCTTACAGTTGTGGCACGGACAAGGTGTATGTGTGTGGGATGAGAACAAGCAGGAGGAATTTGACCTACGAGCGTTGTTGTTCATAACAATCAATGATTGACCTGCTCTTAGTAACATTTCAGGACAAACAAACAAGGGATACAATGCATGCACACATTGTTTAAACAATATTGAAAGTATATATTTGGATAAATCTAAGAAGAATGGGTACCCGGGGAATCGTCGTTTTCTTCCGCCCTCGCACATCCTAAGAAAGAAAGGTAAGCATTTCAATGATGAGGCAGACAGCCAGTGTAAGCCTATCCGCCGTACTGGTGATGATGTATTTGACATGGTGAAGGATTTAAAAGTAATCTTTGGAAAGGGTCCTGGTAGACAATCTGTTCCGAAGGACGATGTCGGACATGCACCCATGTGGAAAAAGAAATCTATATTTTGGGAGCTACCCTATTGGAAAGTCCTAGAGGTCCGCTCTGCAATTGACGTGATGCACCTGACGAAGAATCTTTGCGTGACGCTGCTAGGCTTCTTGGGCGTGTATGGGAAGAGCAAAGATACACCTGAAGCACGGCAGGACCAACAACGTATAAAAGACCGAGACGGCATGCATCCAGAGCTGTTTGAAGGTACTTCTAGCTACACTCTTACCAAAGAAGAGAAGGAAATCTTTTTTGAAGTCCTTTACAGTATCAAGGTCCCGTCTAGTTTCTCGTCGAACATAAAGGGAATAATAAATATGGCAGATTTTTTTTTTCAAAACCTAAAGTCTCATGACTGCCACGTGCTTATGACCCAGCTGATTCCGATTGCATTGAGGGGACTCCTGCCGGAAAATTTTCGAGTATCCATTGTGAAGCTATGTGCGTTTCTCAATGCAATTTCTCAGAAGGTAATCAGTCTAGATAGTCTACTAAGGTTACAGAAAGATGTGGTCCAATGTCTTGTCAGCTTCGAGTTGGTGTTCCCACCATCCTTCTTCAATATTATGACTCACCTCCTAGTTCACCTAGTCGATGAGATTAACATTCTTGGTCCTGTATTTCTACACAATATGTTCCCCTTTGAGAGGTTCATGGGAGTGTTAAAGAAATATGTTCATAACCGTGCTAGGCCAGAAGGAAGCATCTCAAAGGGATATGGAACAGAGGAGGTCATTGAGTTTTGTGTTGACTTTATTCCTGACCTTAAGCCCATCGGTGTTCCTGAATCACTGCATGAGGGTAGAATTAGTGGAAAAGGCACGCTAGGAAAGAAAGCAAGGATATGTATGGACGGACATTCTCTCACTAAAGCACACTACATAGTTCTGCAAAGTTCCACCTTGGTGGCTCCGTATATCGAGGAACACAAGAATATTGTACACTCCAACAACCCAGGGAAGCCTGGCTCCTGGATTAGAGATGAACATATGAGGACTTTCGGCGGTTGGTTGCAGTCACATCTCATGAATGTTGGAAAGCAGTTGTACTTGTTGGCCAGGTCACCATCTTCGACTATATTGACTTTCCAAGGGTACGAGATAAATGGGAATACATTTTACACGATCGCCCAAGATAAAAAGAGTACCAATCAAAACAGTGGTGTCCAATTTGATGCAACAGACGAGAATGGGCAAAAGGATACATATTATGGTTACATAGAGGAGATATGGGAACTTGACTATGGACCTTTTTTTAAGGTTCCTTTGTTTCGGTGCAAATGGATCAAGCTGACAGGAGGCGGGGTTGAGGTAGACAAGAAATACGGAATGACAATAGTGGATCTCAACAACCTTGCGTATAGAGATGAACCATTTGTCCTAGACAATGATGTGGCTCAGGTTTTTTATGTGAAGGACATGTCTACCAAACCGAGAAAAAGGAAAGATAAGCAAAAGAATACAGCATCCGATGAGCCAAAGCGCCACATAGTTCTTTCAGGAAAAAGAAACATCGTGGGGGTAGAGGATAAGACAGACATGTCAGACGATTATGATAAGTTTCATAAAATTCCGCCCTTTGCTGTGAAGGATGACCCAAGCATCCCGTTAAATAAGGAAGATGCTCCATGGTTACGGATTAGAAGAAAACCTAACATGTGTAGATGTTGGTGATGTACAATATTATTAAACCTTTTTTAATGATCTTTTTATATGTATATGGATATGAACTTTCTCGATCTCAATAGGTAGTATTGCAACTGGTTGTGGCCAGACATTTATTAATATTAAAACGTAAAAATTAGTCATAATCATATCTAGCCCTGTAGTACACAGCTTTTGGGTCGTCTTCGGAATCGTCATCATCGTCGTCGTCGCTCGTAGCATGCGGATGGATCCTCAGCCCTTCCTCGTAGCACGCGGATGGATCCTCCGGCCTCGGATTCACGACGAACGGGGAAGGGGGCTCCCGGATGACGACCCCAGTACGCCCTAGGCCTTCATCACCACCACCATTCTTGTGGCTATGCTGCTGGTGAAAGTGCGGGTACCTCGGGCGAGGATGGTCTCCCATGGCGATGTAGCGCATCACACCGGCGATAGTCCGGTTCGCCTACCACAGGCGGCGACCAGCCTCGTTGTGGTTCACTGGGGGCGGGCCGTCACCCTCGTACCTGGCGAGCTCCCTTTCCCGCCGGTTTGCGAAGAAGGCATTCCAGGTGTCGAGGTTGTCGGGATCCCAATAGGGATCCATCCGCTGCTCTGGCGTGAGCTCGAGGTAGAAGTGGTTCGTGATGGCCGCCTGGCGGGCCGAACCTTGAGACATCGGAGGAACAGGAACCCCTCCAGTGCTCAGCATCCAGCCAGCGGGCAGACGGTACCCCGGCGGGCATGGGTAGCTGGAGGCGCACAGCGCCTCGGTCTCCTCGAGCGTCAGAAAAGCCCTGTAAGCGGTGTCCATTGTTGTGAGAGAGAAGGTGTGGATGTGTCGATGGAAATGGCGGTCGGCCTAGATATAGAGGGACATGGCGGGAGAACATGGCGTGAAGCGGGGGAAATGGCGGGAGAAACATGGCGTGAAGCGGGGTAAATGGCGGGAGAACATGGCGGGAAGCGGGGAAATGGCGGGAAGCGGGGGAAATGGCGGGAGAACATTTCTTCTATATTTTTGTGAATATTTTGCTATATTATATGTATTTTTCCATTTTTAAATAATAAACTATATTTTTATTATTTTTTGTGAACATTTCTACTAAATATAATACTTGTTAGATAATAGATAATTTCATTAAGTTGTATAATAAAGTATGATAATAGATTTAAATTATAGATCTTCTTTTTCTGAAAATTTTGATATATAATACATAATTTTCTAAAAACTATAAACCATTTTTGGGTTTGGCGCCAAAAATAACCTTTAGCCACGGGTGATAATACAAACCGGGGCTAAAGGTCCCCCTTTAGCCCCGGTTCGTAATACAAACCGGGGCTAAAGGGTTTCGGCGCGCGGGAAGTGCGGCGGGCCGAAAACACCTTTAACCCCGGGTTGTAATACGAACCGGGGCTAAATGGGGACTTAGCCCCGGTTCGTATTACCACCCGAGGCTAAAGGGGGGTGGTATAAATACCACTCCCGCCCCGGGTCGAGCCACGACCCAGAGATCGCCAGTTTCTTCTTCCCCAGCAAAGACGAACGCGTCGCCCGTCTCCGCCCCGCGCCGCCCCGCCGCACCGTCTCCGCGCCGCCCGTCTCCGCCCCGCGCCGCCCCGCCGCACCGTCTCCGCGCCGCCCGTCCCGCCGCGTCCGTCCCTCCTCGCCGCGCCTGTCCGCTCGCCGCCCGTCCGCCGCTCGCGTCGTCGCCGCCCGTGCCAAGAGGGATCGCCGCCGCCGCCCGCGCCGTCGCTCGCCGTCGTCGCTCCCGCCGCGCCGCACCGCCCCCTGCAGGTGAGGTATACGTAGGTAGAGTTAATTAGGGATATTATTAGTGTGATTTTGTTAGTTAATTAGGGATTTTATTTAGTTAGGGATTTAGTTAATTAGTGTGATTTTGTTAGTTAATTAGGGATTTTTTTTAGTTAGGGATTTAGTTAATTAGTGTGATTTTGTTAGTTAATTAGGGATTTAGTAGTGATTTAGTTAGGGATTTTAGTTAATAAGGGATTTAGTTAATTAGGGATTTTAGTAGTAATTTAGTTAGGGATTTTAGTTAGGGACTAGCACACGTGCCCGTGCATTGCACCGGGAGAGAAAATTAATTGGTTAATTTAGACCCCATTTAACATGATATGATTTAACATATAGAATATGTACGTGGTATTTTATGAGGAGGTCAAATGGGATCCGGTTGCAATGTAGGAATGGGCAATTTATCTACTGACAAATTTGGGATTTACCATGTAGTGGCAAATTAAGTTGTGGCATATGAAATAGCCAGAGGAAAATCACACACAAATGTCATCTGTATATTTTTCCTATATGATTGATCGCTAGATTTTTTTTCTTAATTTTATTAAAAATTTTAATTATACAATGTTCACATAAGTTAATAGCATTGTACAGCATTTCGTTGATTTCACAGAAGTAGAGGAAAATCTCATTTTTATAAAGCACAGACTTGTCCGGAACAGGTTTATACTACCCTTATACTGCTATACATATATGTAGAATGCGTTTAAGTGAAAATGAAGAAATTCATTTGACAGACTCATGGAATCCCAGACAAGTCTCTCAAATGAATTTATTTGTTTCAAGCAAATAACATCTGCAGTTCCCTAATTGTGCTGCTCATATGATGGGCTTATGTAGGTGGGAACTAATAGCTGGGAGAATTCCCGGAAGAACAGCAGAAAAAGTAGAGAAGTTTTTGCTAAAAAAGCGCAAGGAATAGTGAAAATGAAAATATAAATGTATGCAACAGAACAAGATTTATGTATCCACTGCATTTTCTTGTCCGTCAAAAACTTGAGTTGCTATTACTATTCCTATTTTCTGAGCCATGCTTAAAGTAACATTGTTCTGCACCAAGCATGGATGTACATAACAAAGCCTCAAGTAAAAGAAGGAACATATGTTAAATAAACAAAAATATGAATTCGTCTTTTCCAGGATTACTCGCTACTCTTTTGGAACGTATACAACTTCATCATGTATTAAATGGCTCTAGTGATTACATAACCATGTCCTCCCTCCTTCTCAAAATAGATGACTCAAAATTTTCAAAATTTGGATGTCTCTAATAGTAAATAGTGTATAGACACATCCAAATTTAGCAAATTTTCGACATCTATTTTGTATTTGGTTGGGAACCAAATCCAAATTTAACTTAATATAACGATGCACACCTGGGAAAAGTTAACTTACAAAAACAATAGGAGATATCCAATCACGTGGAAGGAAGATGAATAGCGCTCTGCAAATTCTAAATGTAGTCACAGACTTACGGTTTAGAAATTCAGTTAACAAACACAGATTAGAAATTCAGTTTTCTCTGTATCGTCTCCTTCTCAACACACAAGCATCCGAGGCTCCCTTTGTCGAGCACCACAACGACGTTCGCCTCCCTCTGCTCAGCACCACCACGAGCTCCCTCGCTGGCTGCCTCCTCTGCCTGAACCAGTACCAAGCCTGGCCCAACTCCAGTCGTGGCTGCCCAACACGGACGTCCACCCGCTGCCCAACTGCGCCTCAGGTGCCCCTTGCGACCCATACGGATCTACTCAAATTGAACAGAAGGGGGATGGAGATGCGTGAGGGGAGTTTACAACGGGATGGGATCCGGCGGTGGGGCGGGAGCAGCAGCAAGATGGGGAGCTGTCGTGGTGAACCAAAGTTGCAGGCGACGCATGCCTCGGAGCCGCTGGTCTAGTGATTGGTGCTCTGCATACCTGTCAGTGCAGAGGGAGAACCGATAGACGCAAGGGAGAGAAGAGACGGCGTGACCCACCTACTCTGCCGGCCCAGATGTGCCGCCCCTGTCGACCTTGAAGCTCCAGCCGACCGAGAGAAGCGACGTCATGGCCTCACCTATTCTGGCCGCCCTAGATGTGCCATCGCCGTCGACCTTGAAGCTCCCGCCGACCGAGATAAGAGACGCGAGAAGCTCGTTCTTCCAGATTTGAAACCAAGATCTAGCAGAAAACATTGTCATGGAGGACGGTAAAGGGAGAGGAGAGAAGAGAGAGATAGGGGGAGGGTGGAGGTTACCTGCGATACCGTGGTTCGTTACAAACTTCTACCCGTTCTTCGCCTTCTTCCCTAATCCCGTCGGCAGGCGTACGTCCTCCGACGAGGATGCGGGAGTTGCGAGGCTGAGGAGAAGCTCTGCCGGCCCGCTTGGCGGGGACAGAAGGATCCACGGGATGGGATCGAGTGGTGGCGGGCATGGTAAATCGTAGGCGACAGCTGGAGATGACGGAACTGGCTTGGAAAATTGGGGGCGAACCGGAGATGGCGCAACCTAGATCTTCTCATCTCGTGGTCGCCGGCTGGCCGGACGGGACATAGCCGCGGCACCGCCCTGCAATCCCCATTCTCAAGCTGCCCTCCCATCCTCTCTCTCACACCGCCAAGATTGACGGCCGATCGAAGCGAGCGTACCGGACAGTTGACTAAGCGGTGGCAGTACCTGTAATTCCTCTGAACTGGCGAGGGCAAAACAGTAATTTCCGTACGGACGAAGGACAGAAACACTTCTTCCTTTATTATTAGGTATAGATATAGATTTTAGTAGTGATTTAGTTAGGGATTTTAGTAGTGATTTAGTTAGTGATTTAGTTAGGGATTTTAGTAGTGATTTAGTTAGGGATTTTAGTTAGTTTATTATTAGGGCTTAGGATTTTATTAGGGATTATGGTTTAATAGGGATTAGGTTTAGTTAGAATACTTAGTTAATGAAGTTTAGTTTAGTTAGTGATAGGTTTAAGGTTATTGTTATTAGGGCAATATATACTTAGTGATTTAGTTACTGTTTATGTTTTATGATTGTTTATTGCTATTATTTAGTTATGCCGCGTCCATCTCGTTCGAGCCTACTGGACTCCGTCGGGGATGTCCGAGTCTGGGCTCCGCCGGGTTGGCACTGGGAGGTGCTACCTGTCAGGACTCGTGCCTTGGTGAGGAATCCGGGTATCATCGTCGACCCGGAGCTTCTTTGGTGGCGTCCACGAGGTCCAGGAGCGGTGCAGAGGGAGCCAGCCCCCGAGGAGGTGGTACGTCGTCGTATCAGGGAGGAGGACGAGCATGTACGGCGATACATGTATCTTTTGGAGACTAGATTCTCCAATATCTGGCAGGTTCACGGATCTCACCCGAGCTATTCTTCGGTGATGGTTCCTCTTCTGTGGCTGCAGAGCTCCCGTAGCACAGAACGCGGCAGCCGCGTTCGCTAGTTTATCTTAATAATGTACTTTATCTTATACTTTATCCTATAATGCACCCGAGCTATTCTCCGGTGATGTATTAATAATGTACTTTATATTATACTTTATCCTATAATGCACCCGAGCTATTCTCCGGTGATGTATTAATAATGTACTTTATCTTATACTTTATCCTATAATGCACCCGAGCTATTCTCCGGTGATGTATTAATAATGTACTTTATCTTATATTATTGTAATTTATCTTAATCACTAAGTACTGTATCCGAGTTGTCGCAGTTGTACTATCCTTTTACTTAATGCAATATTTTTTCTGTATTAGTTAAGTTATGGACGGTAGACAGAATGAAGAGGAGCTTCTCAACATGATAGATGAGGGTACTGGGGGGTCTTATTATGATGACTCCGAATATCTTAATTTGTATGGAGGAGACGATGGTGGAGAAAATAGTGGAGACGATGGTGCTGACCATGGTGGATGTAACTACCTCGGTGAATTACGCTCTTAGTTACATGCCTGGATGAGCGAAAATGGTTAAAATAGTACGGTGGGACCAAGGGCCACTCACAGGTAGACCTTTCGGCCGTCCTAACCATTTTCAGAACATCGGGACAAGAACGAGCGGCGTAATCGGCAGGCGAAGGGATCAACTACATACACAAGTGGGTATGTATGCAAACCACATACAACAGTCCTCAGAGCCATTCCATCTAAAAGAAATAGAAATATTGCAACGCCATACGACAAGATCCAAATATCCTAGATAGAGATAATATTTTAGGATAGCTCCTCATACATCAAACATCAAAGTATCAGGCGGAAGCGGAAGACAAGATCCGAGTACGGATAAGAAGCAAATCGGCATAAGATGCCACATAAATAAACACATCCTGCCCACCGATCTCACGGATCCCCGTTCCCGGAATCTCTACACCGAGTGATCGTTGCCAACATCGTCCGTCTCCTCTATCCAGTATCCATCTTGCGAATACACCTGTTCATCTGAATCAAACAATTTATCGTGTGAGACCCTAGGGATACTCAGCAAGTCTTTATGCCTCTAAAGGGGACATAACCTGGGGTGACGCAATTGCAGCAAAAGATAAATAACTAACAAGTCTAAAGATACTCGCTAACCATCCGCCTAACCAATGATAGACGGATGTCCGTTAATTAGTAACAACAGTTATAACAGTAATATTAACAGATCCATCCTCCTTCTCGCATACCAACGAGAAAGCGGACGAACACCCCCCATCCGTTGACAGTTTTAGTAACCATTCCATGAGTGTTGCACTATTTACTAGTCAGGTACTTAGTCAATTTAAAAGCGGTACTTTAGTTATACTTGTCTATGATCGAGAAACTGTGCTCCAAGTCGTCCATAACCGCGGGCACGGCTTTCAGAAAGATTTACCCTGCAGGGGTGCACAAATAGCAACACACACTCGATCAACCTCGGAAAAAACAAATCAAAACCCAACGAGGCATTCACGACAAAGCGATCACAGGATTCAGAAATATTTCAGGGGGCCACCCCATTAAGCTACCCGCAACGAAGTTGGCCGGCTCCGAGACGGACCCAAGGTTTGCGCCAATGGCTGTAAATGACTGGGAACCCGAAAGTGTGACTGGGCTTGTCGATACCGCGAAAACACTCCACAATCCTAAACAGTACAGGTGCTCCTCGCACAATCTTAAATAAAGCAGTAAAACATGGCATAAGTACAGGATAGTAACAAAGCCCCAAACTACTTTGTGGCCCCAAGAAATAAGAATGAATCAAGCTCTGGCTCAGGGGGGTCCACAGGCCTCCCGGATGTGGATAGTGCGAATAGTCGAGGAACAGGAATCAAGTACTCGGGGTCCTACGGGACACAAGTGAGCATGAAGAACCAAATAGCAGATATTGCTCACCGGTGCCACTTTCATTAGTTATCCCATTACTACTCAGATTAAGTTGTTTAGGTACCTCATTATCCATCAGACACTCACATACCCTACTCATGCTGTTCTACGACCCGCATGGCTCAAACAAAGTCTATCAGTCTTGTCTCGCTTCTTCACAAAGATGGTTGGGCTACCCCAAGAAGAAGTACTGTGCTGAATGAAACCCAACTTCTCTTATTCATCAAGCTGACGTTTGAGTTCAGCCAATTCAGCAGGACCCATTTTATAAGGCCGCTTGGAGATAGGAGCGGTACCAGGTTCAAGCTCAATCACAAACTCGACCTCACGGCCAGGAGGCATACCCGGTAACTCTTCAGGAAAAACATCTGGAAACTCACATAACACCGGAACACTCTGAATAGCTTCCATAGCATCATCATTCAGAGCCACCAAAGAGAAAAGCTGAATAGCAGGAGTCAGACTTGGAGAATAGACTATATGGCCTTCAGGAATTTTCAGAGAAACCGAGCGTTCAGCACAATCAATCACAGCTGCATTTGCTGTCAACCAATCCATGCCCAAGATAATATCAATGTCAGAGTTGCCCAGAATAATTAAGGAAGCCGGGAACAAAGAACCACCAATCTCAATTTGATTGCCATGGCTGATTTTAGAAGATGCCATTGTTGCTCTAGGAGAAAGGACCATTAACCGCTTAGGGAGAGGATCCATAGGTAACCCATTCACATCAGCAAAACTTGTGGAGACAAAAGAATGCGATGCACCAGAATCAAACAAAACTCGTGCAGGAACTGAGTTAACAGGAAACATACCCATCACAACTCCAGGTGCATGCTCAGCTTGAGCGATGTTGACATAGTTGGCACGAGCAACAGTAGACCCGGGCTTGGTGTTGATGTTGAGAGCCCGAGGTGGTGGTGCACGAACCATAGGAGAGCTTGCCGCATGTCTTGGAGGTGGTGGAGGAAGAGCTTTGTATGATGCTCAAACGCAAGGTGGCATGATGACATGAGCATGATATAATTATGATGCAACAATTATATGTAGGAAGTAGCCATTATATTATTAAACCAAGTAGCATTACAATTGTTAGACAATTGGGATGCTACAACTCTCCCCCACTAAACAGGAATCTCTCCCCGAGATTTTAGGAAGAAGAAGAAGACTCGAAGAGGGTAGGATACTTGGCACGGACCTCATCTTCACGTTCCCAAGTGGCTTCATCCACGGAATGGTGCGACCACTACACCTTGCAGAACTTGATGGACTTGTTGCGAGTCCTTCTTTCTGCGACTTCAAGGATTTTTATGGGGTGTTCTTGATAAGACAGATCTTCTTAGAGATTGATGAGTTCGTGGTCCACGGTCCTGTCGGGATCCTTGAAGCACTTCTTGAGTTGAGAGATATGGAACACATCATGGACTTTGAGTTTTTCAGGGAGCTCAAGAGCATAAGCAACTTCTTCTCTTCTTCCACGAATTTTGAAAGGACGGATGTATCTCGGAGCCAGCTTTCCTTTGATACCAAAGCGGTGCGTGCCTCTCATGGGAGTGACACGAAGGTAAACGAGATCACCAGGGACATACTCCATGTCTGTGTGCTTTCTGTCATAGTTGCTCTTCTGGCGACTTTGAGCAACCTTCAGCTTTTCAAGAATGATGTGAACCTTCTCCTCCGCTTGAGTTACAATGTCGGGGCCAAACAATGTTCTTTCACCTGCGCCCGACCAACCAATCGGAGTTCTGCATTTGCGACCATAGAGATCCTCAAATGGTGCCATTTTTAAACTTTTCTGGAAGCTGTTGTTGTAAGAGAATTCAGCATAAGGAAGACATTCTTCCCACTTCATGCCGAAAGAGATGACGCAAGCACGGAGCATATCTTCTAGAATCTGATTGATCCTTTCAACTTGTCCTTGCGACTGAGGGTGGTAAGCTGTGCTGAAGTTCAATTTTGTTCCCAAAGCATTTTGGAAACTTCCCCAGAACATGGAAGTGAAGATGCTTCCACGGTCGGAACTGATCTCAAGAGGAACTCCATACAGAGAGACAATTCTGTTGATATAGAGCTCAGCCAACTGAATTGCAGAAATTGTTTCCTTGACGGGAAAGAAGTGAGCCACTTTAGAAAGCCTGCCAATGACAACAAAGATTGCATTGTTGCCCTTCTGCGATCTTGGAAACCAGTGATGAAGTCCATCTCTACTTTCTCCCGTTTCCATTTCGGAGGTTTCAATGGCTGTAGAAGACCTGAAGGTTTCTGATGAACAGCTTTAACTCTACGATAGACATCACACTGCGAGACATACTTGGCACAATATCGTTTCAACCCAGCCCACCAATATTGTGTTTTCAAGTCCATGTACATCTTAGTGCTTCCGGGGTGGATAGAAAGAATAGAATCATGCGCCTCCTTGAGAACTTGCTCTCTTAAACCCGGGTAGTTCGGAACAAACATCCGGTGTTCAAAGAAAAGAGTGCCTTGGTCGTCGACGTGGAAGGACTCATACTTCGGAAGCTGAATGTTGGAGATGATCTTTTTAGTGTAAGGATCACCAAGTTGAATGGAGCGAAGCTTTTCTTCCAAGAGAGGGGTTGCCAGAAGGTTCAGAAGATACCCTTGTTCCACAATTTCAAGGTTGAGCTGACGGAATTCCTCGCACAAGAGAGGCTGTTGTTCTTCCACCATGAGGTTGCTGACATAAGCTTTGCGGCTGAGAGCATCGGCCATGACATTAGCTTTGCCCGGAGTGTAGTTGATGGTCAAATCGAAATCATTGATTGCTTCAATCCACCTCCTCTGATGAAGGTTGAGATCAGGCTATGTGAAGATATACTTCAGACTCTTGTGATCGGAAAAGATTTCACAATGGTTGCCAAGCAAGTAGTGCCTCCATACTTTCAAAGCAAAGACAACTGCTGCGAGTTCGAGGTCATGTGTAGGATAGTTGATCTCGTGCGTCTTCAACTGTCGAGAGGCATAAGCGACAACTTGTTTTTCTTGCATAAGGACCGCACCCAATCCTTGCAATGAGGCGTCACAGAATATCTGGAAGGGCTTTGATGTATCTGGAGGAATCAAAACTGTTGTGGAAGTGAGCTTCTCTTTGAGTGTTTCAAAGCTTGCTTGACATGCAGGAGTCCAAAGGTATTTCTTGCCTTTCTTGAGGAGATCGGTAAGAGGCTTCGCAATCTTCGAGAAGTTCTGAACGAAGTGACGACAGTAACTAGCCAAACCAAGGAAACTCCGGACTTCTTTGACATTTTTGGGTGGAAGCCAGTCAACAATTGTCTTTACAGTTTCTGGGTTGACGGCAATGCCCTTGGCAGAGATGACGTGACCAAGATAGGTGACTTGAGGCAGCCAAAACTCACATTTAGAGAACTTTGCATACATGCGGTTCTCACGTAGCTTGTTTAGGACACACCGAAGGTGTTCTTCATGTTCTTCCTTTGACTTAGAATAGACTAGGATGTCATCCAGATAGACCACAACGAACTTATCAAGATACTCCATGAAAACCGAGTTCATAAGCCTCGAGAAGGTGGCAGGTGCATTGGTGAGACCGAAAGACATGACCGTGTACTCATACAGGCCATAGCGGGTGGTGAAAGTTGTTTTAGGAACATCTTCCTTGCGAATCTTGATTTGATGATATCCACTTCTCAAGTCAAGCTTAGAGAATACCACAGCTCCAGCTAGCTGATCGAAGAGATCATTAATCCGCGGAAGGGGATATTTATTCCTGATGGTTTTAGCATTGAGAGCCCGATAGTCAACACAAAGTCTATCAGTCTTGTCTCGCTTCTTCACAAAGATGGTTGGGCTACCCCAAGAAGAAGTACTATGCTGAATGAAACCCAACTTCTCTTGTTCATCAAGCTGACGTTTGAGTTCAGCCAATTCAGCAGGACCCATTTTATAAGGCCGCTTGGAGATAGGAGCGGTACCAGGTTCAAGCTCAATTACAAACTCGACCTCACGGTCAGGAGGCATACCCGGTAACTCTTCAGGAAAAACATCTGGAAACTCACATAACACCGGAACACTCTGAATAGCTTCCATAGCATCATCATTCAGAGCCACCAAAGAGAAAAGCTGAATAGCAGGAGTCAGACTTGGAGAATAGACTATATGGCCTTCAGGAATTTTCAGAGAAACCGAGCGTTCAGCACAATCAATCACAGCTGCATTTGCTGTCAACCAATCCATGCCCAAGATAATATCAATGTCAGAGTTGCCCAGAATAATTAAGGAAGACGGGAACAAAGAACCACCAATCTCAATTTGATTGCCATGGCTGATTTTAGAAGATGCCATTGTTGCTCTAGGAGAAAGGACCATTAACCGCTTAGGGAGAGGATCCATAGGTAACCCATTCACATCAGCAAAACTTGTGGAGACAAAAGAATGCGATGCACCAGAATCAAACAAAACTCGTGCAGGAACTGAGTTAACAGGAAACATACCCATCACAACTCCAGGTGCATGCTCAGCTTGAGTGATGTTGACACAGTTGGCACGAGCAACAGTAGACCCGGGCTTGGTGTTGATGTTGAGAGCCCGAGGTGGTGGTGCATGAACCATAGGAGAGCTTGCCGCAGGTCTTGGAGGTGGTGGAGGAAGAGCTTTGTTGTTCATTGGACAGTTCCAGTGTTGATGCCCAGTGTTTCCACAAGTGTAACAAGCACCAGGTGGACGTGGAGAAACGTAGCCAGGGACTCCGCCAGGCGCTCCAGGGTAGTTGTGGTTGTAGCCCCTGGGAGCAGCAGTGAAGGAGTTTGGTGGCCTTGCCGCGTAGCTTGAAGGTCTTGGTGGAGCCGGGAGCGACGGTGGGGTGTTAGGAACCCAGACACGACGCTTAGAAGGAGTTGACATAGCTGAAGAGCTTGCTGCATCGCGGTTGTGTTTCTTTGACTCCTCAAACACTTGCCTACTTGCTTCTTCCTGCAGAGCTGTATGTTGGAGTTCTAGAAAAGACCCCGGCCTTGCATGAGTGATTGCATATTTGATTGATGCATTAAGCCCTTGTCTGAACCTCTTTTGCTTCTTCTTGTCATCAGAGATCTCATCGCCACCATACCAAGAAAGGTTCATGAAGTTTCTGATATAGGTATTGACATTGTCATTGCCCTGCTTGAGGTTGAGAAACACTTCCTTCATCCTCTCCATGACAATTTCTGACAGATATTGCTCTTTGAAAGCTCCAGTGAACTGTTCCCAAGTAGGCTGAAAACCAGTGTAGTTTGCCTTGAGGTAATTCTCCCACCACAGAGCTGCATCTCCCTTCAGAAGGTGAGTGGCACAGTTTACCCATTCTTGCTCAGGAACATCAGCAGTCACCAGTAACCTTGACATCTCACGCAACCAATCATCCGCATCAAGTGGCTGATCAGACACCTCAAAGTGGCGCGGGTTGAACTTCAGGAAGCTTTTGATATCTCCTCGCTTGGGAGGTGGAGGTAGCGGAACAAACTCATTCCTCCTGACACTTTCTTCAAAACGCTGCTGGTTCTGCTGTATTCTACCCAAGGCATTAGCAATACTTATCAACGCAGCCCCCAGTTCAGGTGGTATGTCCTCCTCAGAACGGCGTGGTGGTGCCATCCTGTGATTGATATAAAACACAAGTTAGTACCATAATGGAGAATAATAATAATCCAAAATAGTACCAAGATGGAATTAACCAAGATTTAAAGGATACAAATTACTAAGATGATATTAAAATATCAACAAAGTTCAAAGCACCTAGAAGATATTATGTATATCGCATACGAATGAACAAGGAGTGTGGTACACAAGCTAACAAAGAAATTTTTTCCGCAAATTTCGGCATTAAAATACCACTATATGCGCAAAACCACTTAACAAATCAAGATTAGTAACTCTACCAATTCAATATACAAAAGCGAATGATAAAAGTAGTGGTATGGTCGCGACTCCGTCCCGCACTCGAATCATTACTCCGCACATGAATAAGTAAAACACATATCCCAACACCTTCTTTTAAGATGAACCTAAAGATTAGTAACTACGGAAACGAACACCCCAAACAAGATAACATCGGATAACAAAGAGTAAGACAGATCACACCGGTATACAACAAATTAGATAGATCGCGTCGGTTTACAAAGGTCTGTCGGTATGGAATGTACCAACAGTTGATAACCAAAAGGCATATAGTGATAACATGTTGGATGCAACAGATAGACAAGGAATTCACACACACACACACACACACAACCTATGGTACTACGGAACCCAGAACACGTGAATCCTAGTTTGAATTTTAGAAGAGGATTGAAAACGTTACACTTCCTTACCAGAAAAAGGGTGGGTGGGTGGGTAAGAAGAAAAATGGAAGCAATCATACTCTCGCGTTTTGTTTTTCCCTAGTATACATAGCTACCAAAAATATTTCCTAGACTGACAACGACCATTTGGCTGAGACCCTGAAGGGCGGGATGGCTCTGATACCAATTGTAACTACCTCGGTGAATTACGCTCTTAGTTACATGCCTGGATGAGCGAAAATGGTTACAATAGTACGGTGGGGCCAAGGGCCACTCACAGGTAGACCTTTCGGCCGTCCTAACCATTTTCAGAACATCGGGACAAGAACGAGCAGCGTAATCGGCATGCGAAGGGATCAACTACATACACAAGTGGGTATGTATGCAAACCACATACAACAGTCCTCAGAGCCATTCCATCTAAAAGAAATAGAAATATTGCAACGCCATACGGCAAGATCCAAATATCCTAGATAGAGATAATATTTTAGGATAGCTCCTCATACATCAAACATCAAAGTATCAGGCGGAAGCGGAAGACAAGATCCGAGTACGGATAAGAAGCAAATCGGCATAAGATGCCACATAAATAAACACATCCTGCCCACCGATCTCACGGATCCCCGTTCCCGGAATCTCTACACCGAGTGATCGTTGCCAACATCGTCCGTCTCCTCTATCCAGTATCCATCTTGCGAATACACCTGTTCATCTGAATCAAACAATTTATCGTGTGAGACCCTAGGGGTACTCAGCAAGTCTTTATGCCTCTAAAGGGGACATAACCTGGGGTGACGCAATTGCAGCAAAAGATAAATAACTAACAAGTCTAAAGATACTCGCTAACCATCCGCCTAACCATTGATAGACGGATGTCCTTTAATTAGTAACAACAGTTATAACAGTAATATTAACAGATCCATCCTCCTTCTCGCTTACCAACGAGAAAGCGGACGAACACCCCCCATCCGTTGACAGTTTTAGTAACCATTCCATGAGTGTTGCACTATTTACTAGTCAGGTACTTAGTCAATTTAAAAGCGGTACTTTAGTTATACTTGTCTATGATCGAGAAACTGTGCTCCAAGTCGTCCATAACCGCGGGCACGACTTTCAGAAAGATTTACCCTGCAGGGGTGCACAAATAGCAACACACACTCGATCAACCTCGGAAAAACCAAATCAAAACCCAACGAGGCATTCACGACAAAGCGATCACAGGATTCAGAAATATTTCAGGGGGCCACCCCATTAAGCTACCTGCAACGAAGTTGGCCGGCTCCGAGACGGACCCAAGGTTTGCGCCAATGGCTGTAAACGACTGGGAACCCGAAAGTGTGACTGGGCTTGTCGATACCGCGAAAACACTCCACAATCCTAAACAGTACAGGTGCTCCTCGCACAATCTTAAATAAAGCAGTAAAACATGGCATAAGTACAGGATAGTAACAAAGCCCCAAACTACTTTGTGGCCCCAAGAAATAAGAATGAATCAAGCTCTGGCTCAGGGGGGTCCACAGGCCTCCCGGATGTGGATAGTGCGAATAGTCGAGGAACAGGAATCAAGTACTCGGGGTCCTACGGGACACAAGTGAGCATGAAGAACCAAATAGCAGATATTGCTCACCGGTGCCACTTTCATTAGTTATCCCATTACTACTCAGATTAAGTTGTTTAGGTACCTCATTATCCATCAGACACTCACATACCCTACTCATGCTGTTCTACGACCCGCATGGCTCAAACAACTCCTATAGTAATGGCTCATGGGATGGAGGAACAAGCTTCAGTGGGGTTTAAAAGTAAAGGCTATGCAGTGCTTGGGATTCAATTTAATGCATTCACGACTCAATGATGCAAGAATAAGATAGAGGCAATAGGTACTATATGTATGCAAGCATGTGGTAGTGCTTGCCTGGCAGCTCAGTTGAAGCGAGTGACGGATCTGGGTAGTGCTCCTGGGATTCCTGATATATTCCCTGCTCGGCGTCTATTCGAAGAAGAACCAAACAAACAAGGGCCAACATAAATAAAGTGCACAAGCATATGAATTAAAATGCGAGAAGCAAACAAGCATGCCATGATGAATGATGCACAATTTGCATGGTAATAAAGTAGCATGGCATGGGTGAGGTGTGGGGTACAAGATTAAAGCATTTTATGAAGTTTTTAGTCCGGTTTGTTCTCATATAAGTTGATGTATACTTTATATTTATATGATGCATGCTGCAATTCAGAACATGGACTGCATAGATGGAACGGGCTCGTCGCGCTGATCGATTTAGATATATTATTCATTTAATTTGGAGTTATAAAACTAAAGTTATTAATTAATTAAGGAAAAGGGCATTTTATTGTAATTTTAATCATCTCGAAATTTTAAAGTGCTCAAACATTATTTTGAATAGCATATTTGAATTCCTCTCATTTTTCTGATTTAAAAACATATATCATTTGTATTATTTGGTTTTATAATTTAAAAGTTATTTAAAACAGATTTGAATTTGAATTTAAACATTTTCGGAAATTGTTTTTATTAAACCGAAAAGGAACAGATACTTTTTATACTCAGAGGGATCTAGCCCGAGTCACTAACGGGTGGGGCCGTCGCTGACTCAGCACAAGGTGGGGCGTAGCGGGCTGGGATAGATTTTCTCACTAGGACCTTTCCTAGCCGCAACCGCTGACAGGTGGGGCCGGGTTCAGCGGGGCCACGCGCGCGTCGCCCAGCGGGGACGTGACACGTGGGCGGTCCAGGGACTGCGCGGTGGTGTTTTCTAGGTAACTGAGGTCCCTTTCCGTAAAAACGGCGGGCGACTGACAGGTGGTGCTGCGGGGGCTGCGGGTTGAGGCGGGAAAAAGGGCAGGGGCTAAAAACAAAATGTCGCCATCTGTTGCTGCTCGCTGACAGGAAAAAGGTCGTGCCGGCGGCGGATCCGACCATTTTCCATCGACGGTGGCGACGAATCCGCTGGACAAAACGCGTTGACCCAAAAACGAAAAATGTAGAGGGGACAACGATCTACATATTACGTGTAGGGAGCGTCTCCGAAAGAGGGCTGTGCTGGCCGAGCTTTGACGAGGAAAAGGGGGGACAGAGGGGTCTGAGGCTGCTGCTGTCAGCCCGAGCGCGGCACGCGACAGCGCGCAGAGCGCTCGACGGAGTGCGGCGGCGCTACGGTGCAGGAGGGAGAGGAGGGGCATGTCTAGGAGGTGCAAGGGCTCACCACGGTGTCGCCGGAGTGGTCGGAACGCGCGGAGGTGGTGGAGATCTTGCGCCGGGCTCGCGGACGACGAGCTCGGCCTTCTTCGGTTCGTGGCGGCGCTAGGCTGCTCCGGCGAGGTTCCGGTCCCGGGCTGGTACGAGCCGAAGAAGGGGAAGCAGAGGACCTCGTCGGTGCTCCTGGCTGGCCTTGGAGAGCACCAGGACGTGCAGATCTCGAACAAGACAGGAGTAACTAGGGTTTTTGCTAGGTGGTGGCCATGGCCTTCTAGGGAGGAAGGAGGGGTGAAGGTAGGGTGCCCGGGTTTCCTGGGGTGGTTGGGGTGATAAGGGACAGAGGGGAGAGGCACATGGGTCGAGTTGCTTTAAGCAAAAGGGAGACGGGCATCGGGTAGGGCTAGGTTTTTCTCCACTCTCTCATTCTTCTTTGCCAAGCCCCAAAGGGAAGAGAGGGGGACCAGGGGAGAGGGCAGGTCGCTGGTGGGGCCAGGGGAGAAAGGAAGGGAAAGGAGAAAGGGAGGCCCGGGTGTAGCTAGGTTAGAGTAAGTCTCGGGTTAGGGTTAGGTTAAAGGAGGGTGGTGTTAGACTAGAGGTTAGCTAGCATGGGGGCTTGGTTAGGGTAGATGGGGTGGTGGTGTGGTGGTGACTACGGTTTGAGCATGCCCAAGACAAGACCAAGCAAGAGGAAGTGGTGAGATGAAGAGGTAGGGTATGGCTAGGATTTTGGCATGTTTCCACATGATCATGCATGGAGGCATACCCATATGAGTGTTGGAGATATGCCCTAGAGGCAATAATAAATATAGTTATTATTATATATCTTTGTGTTTATGATAAATGTTTGCATTCATGCTATAATAGTATTAACAAGGAAACCATTAATACTTGTGTGATTTGTAAACTTAATTTGAAGTCCCTAGTATAGCCTCTATACTTCACTAGCTTGTTGGTTGATTGATGATGTGGTTTCTTTGTCATGAACATTGAGATGTTATCAACAACAAGATCATATCGTTAGGAGAATGATATGGTGGACATACTCCTATAGACAAGCGTAGCATAAAGATCAAGTCATTTCAATAGTTCAATTGCTATATGCTTTCTGATACATAGTAACCTAATTCCTTCGACCATGAGATCATGCATATCACCTTTACTGGATGGATGCTTTGGTGTCATCAAACACCACACCGTAACAGGGTGGCTATAAAGGTGGCATTGAGTGTTCGGAAAGTATTGGTTGAAACACATGGATCAAGAGTGGGATTTGTCCATCCACATGACGGATAGATATTCTCTGGGCCCTCTCGGTGAAATGTCATTCAATTAGCTTGCAAGCATGTGACTTGGTCACAAGGGATCACATATCACGGGAACGAGAAAAGAGTACTTATCAGTAACGAGGATGAACTAGGTATGCAGAGATACCGACGATCATAACCTCGGATAAGTAACATATCGTGAGACAAAGGGAAATTGGTATCGTATGTAAGTGGTTCATTCGATCGCAAAGTAATCGTAGAAATATGTGGGAGCCATATGAATTTCCAGATTCCTCTATTGGTTATTGTTCGGAGAAGTGTCTCGATCATGTCCGCATAATTCACGAACCGTAGGGAGACACACTTAAGGATTCGACGTTGTTTGAGTAGTTATGGTATTATGAGAAAGAGACCGAATGTTGTTCGGAGTCTCGGATGGGATCCGGGATATCACGAGGTGATCCGGAATGGTCCGGAGAATAAGATTCATATAAGGAAAGTCCCGTTTCGGAGTTCGGGAATGATTCCGGTGTTTTCATCGGGGATATTCTAGAAGGTTCCGGATTGTCCGGCACTCCGGGGGGGAAGGGGTACATGAATGTGTCATTACATATTGGAATGATTGCATCATGTACTAAGTGTTCTTGCTGTCCCAAATATAGGATTAAATTGAATCCTAAAACAGAAAAGTCAAATGTCCAGTTTGAAAGTCAAACTGCCAAAACAAGAAACTGTGGGAAACAAGCAAGAGGAGTTGGAACCAACCTGGAGGAGGAGTTGGACTCCTCCAGGCCGGCGCCCAGCCCAAGGCCGAGTTGGGGAGGGACTCCCTCCCTCCCCTGGCGCGCCCACACCCTCCCACCTATATAAGGAGGGGCAGGGCTCCCCTCCTAGACACACAAGTTTCCTATCCTCTAAACTAAACCCTAGATCTAGACCCCGGTTTAGAGCTATTCGGTTTAGAGCCTTCTAATTGGTTTAGAGCCCTCTAATTGGTGTGTCTAATTACTAGACCACTAATAGCCTCTCTCATAAGCTCCACCATACTCGCACCGGCTTAAGGCGAAGCCCTGCGGGATTTCCCCTCTACCTCCGGTACCACGCCGTTGTGCTGCCGGAATCGCGAGGAGAGTGCTACAACCTCCGCTGCCTGCTGGAACAAGGGAGAGGAAGGTCTTCGTCGAGTACCGAACGTGTGACCGACTGCGGGAGCGCTGCGGGAACGCGGCGCCGGAAGGATCGTCTACGCGATCTTGAGATCGGAAAGAGTACGACTACATCACCCACGAGAATCTGCTCTCGTTAAACACTTTGGAATCTTCGAGGGTGAGTTATTCCATCGACTCGTTGCTACAATCTAGTAGATAGATCTTGGCTTGTTTGTTTGTATGCGATAGAAAATTTTTGTTTTCCATGCTACGAACCCCTACAGTGGTATCAGAGCCGTGTCTATATGTAGATCTGTTGCACGAGTAGAACACAATGGTCATTGTGGGCGTTGATGCTTTTATTGTAGATTGCTTTTTGTGTACTTTGCATCTTGCGGTATGTTGGGATGAAGCGGCCCGGGCTAACCTTACATGACATCGTTCATGAGACTTGCTCCACGTTTGACATGCAACTTGTATTGCATAAGTGGCTTTGCGGGTGCCTGTTTCTCCTAGCATAGTTAAGATCCAATTTACAACGGGTAATCAACAATGCTAGTATCAATGTTGTGGTTCTTGTTCGTAAGTTAGAACGACACTTTTGGAAAGCCCCAAACCACGTAAAATATGCAAAGAAAGTAGAAGCGTCTAACTTTGTTTTGCAGGGGTGTGCAGTGATGTGATATGGCCATGATTGTGATTATATTTGATGTATGCAATGTTCCTTATTGTAAGTTGGCAACCGGCAGGAGCCATATGGTTGTCTTTAATTTCTGTTAAGACCTGCGTGTCTATTCAAAATAGTTGTAATAGTTGAAGCTGGTGGACGACAACCATGGAGAAGCGTCATTGACCTTGATGCCATGCCGGTGATGATGGAGATCATATTCGTGCTTGAAGATGGAGATCGGAAGCACAAAGAAGAAAGGCCATATCATATCACATATTATGAATTGCATGTGATGTTAATCCTTTATGCATCTTGTATTGCTTAGTAGACGACGGTAGCATTATAAGATGATCCCTCATGCACATAAATTTCAAGTTCTAGAGTGTTCACCCTTAGTATGCACCGTTGCCAAAGCTTGCTGCTTCGAAGCACCACGTGATGATCGGGTGTCTTTGATTCCGCGGGTGAATACAACGTAAGCAAGCCAGATTTGCTTATGCGGAAGCTAAGGTTTGATCTTGACGAGCCTAGCATGTACAGACATGGCCTCAGGAACACGGATCGCCGAAAGGCAAAGCATGAATCATATAGTAGATATGATGAACATGATGATTGTTCGCCATTAAAACTATATCAGCTCTCGTGATGATCGGTGTTGATGTAGTGGATTTGGTTCATGTGATCACTAAAACAATGTGAGGGATGTTGTTTTGAGTGGGAGTTCACCTAGTTTAATTTCATTAATTAATTTGAACTCAATTTGTCATAAACTTAGTCTAAACTATTGCAAATATGTTGTAGATCAATGGCAGCCCCTACCATCAATTTTAATGCGTTCCTAGAGAAAGAAAAGTTGAAAAACAATGGAAGCAACTTCGCGGATTGGTTCCGCAATTTGAGGATTGTCCTCACAGCTGGTAATTTGACCTATGTGCTGGATGCACCGCTAGGTGACCCACCTGCAGCTGATGCTACCGATGAAGTAAAGAATGTTTACCTTGCTCGGAAGAATCAGTACTCCATAGTTCAGTGTGCTATCTTGTATGGTTTAGAATCGGAGCTTCAGAAAAGGTTTGAAGAGTCAGATCCATATGATATTGTCGAGGATCTCAAATTAATCTTTGAGACTCATGCGGCAATTGAAAGTTATGAAGCTTCTGAAAAGTTCTTTAACTGCAAGATGGAAGAGGGTAGCTCCGTCAGTGAGCATGTGCTTAAGATGTCTGGGCACGCAAATAAACTTCAAAGTTTGGGTATAGTGATTCCTAATACTTTGGGAGTTTACCGCATCCTCCAATCACTACCACCAAGTTACAAGAACTTTGTGATGAACTACAACATGCAGAACATGAACAAAGAGTTGCCAGAACTATTTGCTATGTTAAAATCTGCAGAAGTGGAGATCAAGAAAGAGCACCAAGTGTTGATGGTCAATAAGACCACCAAATTCAAGAAAGGCAAGTCTAAGCAAAAGGGACACTTCAAGAAGGGTGGTAAGAAAGTTACCACGCCGACGAAGAAGACCAAGGCTGGACCTAAACCTGAAACTGAGTGCTTTTACTGCAAGGGAGAAGGTCACTGGAAGCGGAATTGCCCAAGGTACTTGGCGGATTTGAAGAACGGCAACATCAAGAAGAAAGGTATATCTGATATACATGTTATTGATGTGTATCTCACTAGTACTCGTAGTAGTGCCTGGGTATTTGATACTGGTTCGGTTGCTCATATTTGTAACTCGAAACAGGAGCTGCAGAATAAACGGAAGCTAGTGAAGAACGAGGTGACGATGCGCGTAGGAAACGGATCAAAGGTTGATGTGATCGCGGTCGGCACGCTACCTCTTCATCTACCATCGGGATTAGTTTTATAATTAAATAATTGTTATTTGGTGCCTGCATTAAGCATGAACATTATATCAGGATCTTGTTTATTGCGAGACAGTTACTTGTTTAAATCCGAGAATAATGGTTGTTCGATTTATATGAGTAATGTGTTTTATGCACATGCACCTTTGATAGATGGTCTATTCATATTGAATCTCGATAGTAGAAATACACATATTAATAACATTGAGGCTAAACGTTTGAAATCAAGCGATAATTTGACCTATATGTGGCACTGTCGTCTTGGTCACATTGGAGTGAAGCGTATGAAGAAACTCCATTCCGATGGACTTCTTGAATCACTTGATTTTGAATCACTTGAAAGATGCGAAGCATGTCTGATGGGTAAAATGACTAAGACTCCATTTTCTGGTATGATGGAGCGAGCTACGGACTTATTGGAAATCATACATACCGATGTGTGTGGTCCAATGAGTGTAGCATCGCGCAGTGGTTATCGTTATGTTCTTACCTTCACGGATGACTTGAGTAGATATGGGAATATCTATTTCATGAAACATAAGTCCGAAACTTTCGAGAAGTTTAAGGAGTTTCAAAGTGAGGTAGAGAATCAACGTAACAAGAAGATTAAATTTCTACGTTCTGATCGTGGAGGTGAATATCTAAGTTACGAGTTTGGCGAGCATTTGAAGAAATGTGGAATACTTTCACAATTGACACCGCCGGGAACACCACAGCGTAATGGTGTGTCTGAACGTCGTAATCGAACTCTCTTAGATATGGTTCGTTCTATGATGTCACTTACAGATTTACCGCTATCATTTTGGGGTTATGCATTAGAAACAGCCGCATTCACTTTAAATAGGGCACCATCTAAATCCGTTGAAACGACACCGTATGAATTATGGTTTGGGAAGAAACCTAAATTGTCGTTCCTTAAAGTTTGGGGATGCGAAGCCTATGTAAAGAAGTTACAGCCGGACAAGCTTGAACCCAAAGCGGAAAAATGTGTCTTCATAGGATACCCGAAGGAAACTATTGGGTATACCTTCTATCATAGATCCGAAGGCAAAATCTTTGTTGCCAAGAATGGATCCTTTCTAGAGAAGGAATTTCTCTCGAAAGAAGTGACTGGAAGGAAAGTAGAACTCGACGAGGTTGTCGAACCTTCTCTCGAAATTGCGAGTAGCGCAGCACCGGAAGAAGTTCCTGTGGTGCCTGCACCAATAAGAGAGGAAGCTAATGATAGTGATCATGAAACTTCGGTTGAAGTTGCTACAGAGCCTCGGAGGTCAACGAGAACTCGTACCACTCCAGATTGGTATGATTCCGTTATGAATGTCATGGTGGTGGACAACACCGATGACCCCGAGACATATGAGGAAGCGATGATGAGCCCAGATTCCAATAAATGGCAAGAAGCCATGAAATCCGAGATTGGATCCATGTACGAAAACCAAGTATGGACTTTGGTGAACTTACCGGATGGCCGGAAGGCTGTCGAGAACAAATGGATTTTCAAGAAGAAAACAGATGCTGATGGTAATGTTACTGTCTATAAAGCTCGACTTGTCGCAAAAGGGTTTCGACAAATTCAAGGAGTTGACTACGATGAGACTTTCTCACCGGTAGCGAAGCTAAAGTCTGTGAGGATTATGTTAGCAATCGCTGCATATTATGATTATGAGATATGGCAGATGGATGTCAAAACAGCATTCCTCAATGGAGACATTGATGAAGAGTTGTATATGATACAACCCAAAGGTTTTGTCGATCCTAAAGATGCTAACAAGGTATGCAAGCTTCAACGGTCCATCTATGGATTGAAGCAAGCATCCCGAAGTTGGAATCAACGTTTTGATAAGGTAATCAAAAGTTTTGGTTTTATACAAACTTATGGAGAAGCTTGTATTTACAAGAAAGTGAGTGGGAGCTCTGTAGCATTCTTAATACTGTATGTGGATGACATATTGTTGATTGGGAATGATGTAGACCTTCTTAATAGTGTCAAGGAATATTTGAATAATAGTTTTTCAATGAAGGATCTTGGCGAAGCAGCTTACATATTAGGCATAAAGATTTATAGAGATAGATCGAAACGCCAAATATCATTGTCACAAAGTACATATTTGGACAAAGTTCTAAAGAAGTTTGGAATGGAAGAAAGCAAGAAAGGGTTCTTGCCCATGTTGCCCAATACGACCTTGAGTAAAACTCAAAGTCCGACATCGGCAGAAGATAGAGAAAGGATGAGTAAGACTCCCTATGCCTCAGCCATAGGATCTCTAATGTATGCCATGCTATGTACTAGACCCGACATCGCATATGCTGTTAGTTTAACTAGCAGATATCAAAGTGATCCAGGAGTGGATCATTGGACAGCGGTCAAAAACATCCTTAAGTACTTGAGAAGAACTAAGGATATGGTTCTTTCTTATGGAGGTGATGAACAGCTCGTTGTTAATGGTTACACCGATGCTAGTTGGAACACCGATCCAGATGATTCTAAATCACAATCTGGATACGTATTTATTTTGAATGGTGCAGCAGTTAGCTGGAGGAGTGCAAAGCAAAGCGTTGTGGCGAGATCTTCAACTGAATCGGAATACATGGCTGCTTCGGAGGCTTCACAAGAAGCGATATGGATGAAAGAGTTCATTACAGAGCTGGGTGTGGTTCCTAGTGCGCTGGACCCAATGTCTATCTACTGTGATAACATGGGCGCCATAGCCAATGCGCAAGAACCAAGGTCACACAAGAAGCTGAAGCATATCAAGCTACGTTTTCACGCTATTCGAGAACATATCCAGGATGGGGATATAAAGATTTGCAAAGTACACACAGATCTGAATGTGGCGGATCCGTTGACTAAACCTCTCCCGAGGGCAAAACATGACCAACACCAAACTGCCATGGGTGTTCGGTATATTACCATGTAATCTAGATTAGATGACTCTAGTGCAAGTGGGAGACTGTTGGAGATATGCCCTAGAGGCAATAATAAATATAGTTATTATTATATATCTTTGTGTTTATGATAAATGTTTGCATTCATGCTATAATAGTATTAACAAGGAAACCATTAATACTTGTGTGATTTGTAAACTTAATTTGAAGTCCCTAGTATAGCCTCTATACTTCACTAGCTTGTTGGTTGATTGATGATGTGGTTTCTTTGTCAAGAACATTGAGATGTTATCAACAACAAGATCATATCGTTAGGAGAATGATATGGTGGACATACTCCTATAGACAAGCGTAGCATAAAGATCAAGTCATTTCAATAGTTCAATTGCTATATGCTTTCTGATACATAGTAACCTAATTCCTTCGACCATGAGATCATGCATATCACCTTTACTGGATGGATGCTTTGGTGTCATCAAACACCACACCGTAACAGGGTGGCTATAAAGGTGGCATTGAGTGTTCGGAAAGTATTGGTTGAAACACATGGATCAAGAGTGGGATTTGTCCATCCACATGACGGATAGATATTCTCTGGGCCCTCTCGGTGAAATGTCATTCAATTAGCTTGCAAGAATGTGACTTGGTCACAAGGGATCACATATCACGGGAACGAGAAAAGAGTACTTATCAGTAACGAGGATGAACTAGGTATGCAGAGATACCGACGATCATAACCTCGGATAAGTAACATATCGTGAGACAAAGGGAAATTGGTATCGTATGTAAGTGGTTCATTCGATCGCAAAGTAATCGTAGAAATATGTGGGAGCCATATGAATTTCCAGATTCCTCTATTGGTTATTGTTCGGAGAAGTGTCTCGATCATGTCCGCATAATTCACGAACCGTAGGGAGACACACTTAAGGATTCGACGTTGTTTGAGTAGTTATGGTATTATGAGAAAGAGACCGAATGTTGTTCGGAGTCTCGGATGGGATCCGGGATATCACGAGGTGATCCGGAATGGTCCGGAGAATAAGATTCATATAAGGAAAGTCCCGTTTCGGAGTTCGGGAATGATTCCGGTGTTTTCATCGGGGATATTCTAGAAGGTTCCGGATTGTCCGGCACTCCGGGGGGGAAGGGGTACATGAATGTGTCATTACATATTGGAATGATTGCATCATGTACTAAGTGTTCTTGCTGTCCCAAATATAGGATTAAATTGAATCCTAAAACAGAAAAGTCAAATGTCCAGTTTGAAAGTCAAACTGCCAAAACAAGAAACTGTGGGAAACAAGCAAGAGGAGTTGGAACCAACCTGGAGGAGGAGTTGGACTCCTCCAGGCCGGCGCCCAGCCCAAGGCCGAGTTGGGGAGGGACTCCCTCCCTCCCCTGGCGCGCCCACACCCTCCCACCTATATAAGGAGGGGCAGGGCTCCCCTCCTAGACACACAAGTTTCCTATCCTCTAAACTAAACCCTAGATCTAGACCCCGGTTTAGAGCTATTCGGTTTAGAGCCTTCTAATTGGTTTAGAGCCCTCTAATTGGTGTGTCTAATTACTAGACCACTAATAGCCTCTCTCATAAGCTCCACCATACTCGCACCGGCTTAAGGCGAAGCCCTGCGGGATTTCCCCTCTACCTCCGGTACCACGCCGTTGTGCTGCCGGAATCGCGAGGAGAGTGCTACAACCTCCGCTGCCTGCTGGAACAAGGGAGAGGAAGGTCTTCGTCGAGTACCGAACGTGTGACCGACTGCGGGAGCGCTGCGGGAACGCGGCGCCGGAAGGATCGTCTACGCGATCTTGAGATCGGAAAGAGTACGACTACATCACCCACGAGAATCTGCTCTCGTTAAACACTTTGGAATCTTCGAGGGTGAGTTATTCCATCGACTCGTTGCTACAATCTAGTAGATAGATCTTGGCTTGTTTGTTTGTATGCGATAGAAAATTTTTGTTTTCCATGCTACGAACCCCTACAATGAGGGGTGATGATTTGAGTGCACTTGGCAAGGAGAGGAGATCAAGATGATGAAGGTGTGCTGGTAAAAGCAAAAGAATTGAGCTTACTAGACATGATCCCAATAGAACATGATCCACTCCAAGAACAAATACAAACTAGAGGATCAAAGGTGGTGGTACTCTTGCATGGCCCATGCATAACCATTGAATGCCATGTTTTATTCTTGTGAAAACAATAATAATATAACATGGCATGATTCCCATGCATTACCAAAATGTGGAGTAAAGGCCAAGCAAAAGAAGATAGAATTGGATCCATCCCATCCCCCATGAGCTAGATTAAATGCCAAAAGAAAATAAAAGCTCATGGTTTCTTGGGGTGGTGGAGTTATAAGGTGGTAACAAAGAAAGGTGGTGGAGTGGAATAAAATATATGCCCCCAATTCAACTTGGGCATCAAGCATTTATCAAGAACCAAATACAATTAATAATGCACATGAGAGAAGAACCAAATGGAAAAGGGTTTTATATGATGCTCAAACGCAAGGTGGCATGATGACATGAGCATGATATAATTATGATGCAACAATTATATGTAGGAAGTAGCCATTATATTATTAAACCAAGTAGCATTACAATTGTTAGACAATTGGGATGCTACAGTGGAGACCATGGTGAAGACACCATAATAATGACAAACTCCGTCAAGGTATATAAAGCCTATATCGATCGTTCACTAGTATAGATGAACTAATTGATTCGTATATATGTACTGACGAATGTTTCTTCTCTTAGACCTCCGCTTCCGGCCAATCTTCTACAAATACAAGAGGCCCGACACACAAGTTGCCCGCTGATGTCCGTTTCAGCATTGACTTAGTCTCTCCGCAGGGTCAACCGCTGGAGCCCAAAGAAGTTGCGAATGCATTTACAAGTCAATGCGGAGTGATTGTTAGAGACAAAGTCCCGATCACCATGCGAAACTGGAACAAGCCAGGAAAGAAAAAGGATCCAGCTGGAGCTAGTTTTGTAGATGACAGAGCGAAAGATACAATGTGGAATTCTCTCATGACACATTTCACCCTACCAGTCTTGGAGACTGATGAGCTCACATAGCAAATGACGAGGAAAGTCAAGCACTTTGCTCTTAAGAAGATGGCCGAACTATTCAAGGAATGGAAAAAAGATTATACCACAAGTATGTCTTGAAGGAAACAACTCCTCCATTCGTTGGCCCACTAGAGTTGCAGCAGGATAACTGGGCCACATTTGTGGAATACAAGACCTCATCACCAGCTAAGGCAATATCAGCAAAAAATAAGGAAAATGCAGCCAAAAAGAAATATCACCATCATATGGGCACAGGTGGCTACAGGAGTGCCATGCCTAAGTGGGATAAAGCTGAGGCTGACCTAGAGGCTAAAGGGGTCACTCCAGCTACGTCTAGTTGGCCCTTGAGGTCAAGAAATTGGGTATTCGGGCATGGGGCATCATTAGACCCAGAAACATGCGAGATTGTTGCAGCCGAAGAAATTTCTACACCCAAGAAAGAACTTGTTAAAGTGATGAAAGAGGTTGAAGAGGGAATGTTTGTTCCTGACAGAGAGAACGATGAGCTGACAAAGGCTCTCGGGAATCCTGAAAAGGCTGGACGAACAAGAGGGTTCAGACCTTCTTATCCATGGGTTATCGGGTTTCCCGAGCACCGTGACACGTACAGAAGCCGATCGAGAAGAACAAAGCGGCAAAAAGAGGAGGATACGGAGCGGTTCGCGAGGTTTGAAGCCACGCTGCAGGAGTATCGCCAAGAGCTTAATGAACTTAAAGGACTCCGACAGCAAGATCCTACACCGGACAGTACGGTCGGCCCATCGCAATGGAAAAGCAGCGTGGCTTCCACGGAGGGCCACGGTAATGATGCAACAATGGATGTGTACCCCGTGGATGCAATTAAGGAGAAGACTAGTTGTGAGCTGCATGTTGAACTGAAGAATATATCCATGAAGGTGGCGGTCGGCTTTGCTTTACCTTCTGCACCGGGAGCGACCTACCATTGCAATCCGATTCCAGCTGGCTATGCTCGTGTCGGTGTGGATGAAATTCTACCTATGTGTCAGTCACTACAACTTGACATCCCTGGAGGTGAAGGGGAGACGACACTGGGAGAAGTCTTGAGTGGCTTCATTCTTTGGAAAAAAGAATACATCAAGTTTCCAGGCTCGACACCAAGGCCACCTTCTCCACCAAGGCAACCGTCTCCTCTGTAACATCCCAAAACTTCAATCCAAGTTTATCAAAGATCCAATCATCCAAAAATAGGGTTAACAAAAACTTTTCCATTTTTAAAATGAAAGCATTCATATTATGTGCATTTAAATAGGAGTTGTTTGAATTGCCATGATTAAGTGATCCAATGCTTGTAAAACGTTTCTTAGGTGATTTAAACATCATCTACATCATTCCCAAACTTTTTCTAAAGAAAATCAAATCAAAAAGATTTAAAATGGAGAAATGGTCATTTTGCCAAAATTAACTCCCATGTCTACTTTGGCTATTCCTAGTACTCAAAAATTAACAGAAACAATTCTTGATCTTTGCACCCCTTGCTAGTACACATAATGAGGTACCAAGGCCCATCTTTTGATCTTCTAAAAACCTTCTGTAAACTATTTTAAATAACAGTTCAAAATTGAATCTTTATCATATGGGAAGATCCCACTTTTTCAAAAACCACTCAAACAAGCTCAACTTTCAAAACCCAAGCATCTGCAGACTCACCAGCACCAACTTAGCACACCCACCAAAAATCTATTCAAAATTCAAAACTTGAGTTCTTGCGGCCATTTCATCGAACAGGTGGCAGACACAAATCAAACAAAAACCAAACACTATTATGAGCAGTGATTGAAGCCTAACTTGTTCCCTCTCTAGCTCACAACCATCTCAGTAGATCAGCTAGCAAGTTAAACCAAGCACTAGACTCACTGTAAGCTGGGCAATGACATCAATGGTGAACAGCCGAAGCTCACCATGCCACCCCAGTGGAGACAGCAACCTAGGAGGAGATTTAGCCGTGCCAACCTTGTCTAGGAGGCAGCCTACCGTCCACCGCCACTCCCTGTCCAGCGCCCGAACCTTGCCAACCCCTGGACCACACGCACGGACCGCGCCCAGCCCGCCAGCAACCATGCCGAGCATGCGCTAGAGCGCCACCCTCGACCGACGCCCACAGACCGCGCGTCGCCCTCGCCGCTTGCATACATGATCGCCACCGACCCAGGAGACCGCCAGACATCCCCGTTCGCCGCGCCATGACGCACAGCCACCGCTCGTCGTCGAAGACGCCGCCTCTGCCGCGCAGAGCATCGCGTGTTCCAGACCAAACCGCACCGCCCCACGTCTCGCCACCGTGTCGTTGAGCATCGCCAGGGAGCACCGCACCGCCCCCTACCGTCGCCCATGCCGATAGCGTCTGTACAATCCAAATTGCATGAAACTAATTTTGTCTGAAAGGTATTGAAATGCTCTATCCAAGCCCATTGGATTTAATTCAATTAGATTTATAGATCTCTCCTAATAAAAATGAGAAGACAAAAGCTTTTACAACTTGCAACATTTTTATAAAATCAACCAAGTCAGCTTTTGAGTTGATTCTAACTCTCAAAAATCACATTTCATCATATCTATCCAAATATGTAATAATATTAAGGTTTACATGCAGTGACTTTGGACTAGTACCAAAATAATGCTATATAGGCATTTCTAGTCACTTTAAATCATTAAATAATAAACTTAAACTAAAGTAATATTGATCCAACCTTTAAATCTCATTCCCACCTGCGGAATATGTGGTGAGGACATGTGTCCACATGATCTCATATTTTGGTGGTGAATATTAAATTTTAGTTAACATTTCAATGAGTAGAAATTACTTTTCTAAAATAAAAATATTAAAACTATTGAATTAAAACTTGTAATGTTTGTGATGATAATAGATCATCAATTGTGTGCTTTAGAATGCTACTTAGCCTAGTTAAGTATTGTTTGGTGATTGTGCACTCCCTATGTATTTCTAGACGATAGCACCGACCAAACTCTCGAGGAGGAGGAGTTCTACCAGGAAGAAGAAGAAGACAACTTCAACCACTGCACCAACCAAGGCAAGCCACTATTAGCAGGGCAAGCTAACCCTTGCAAACTTACCTTAGCAAGCTATGGTTAGCAAGCTAGAATAAACTAGATGGTTTAGCAAAGATGCCTTAAGCATGCTTTAATCACACCCCTTTTCACTATTAATGCCCCAAGTCTCATGGACAAGTTTTACCCCACCTTAGATTATACAAAGTTCTCTACTTAAAATTGAAGGTAGCATAAAAAGTATAAAACTTGACCTACTTAGAAACCTTTAGATATCATTCTATGGCATGAGATTGATCCCATCTTTCCACCTTAGTGAACACTCTTAACTTAGTAGTTTAGAGTAGATCAAAAACTTGAGTCACTTTAGATGGGAATACTTGGTGAAAATGAGTTATGAAAACCTTGGAATGATGAGTCATTCTATTGAGATGTTTTGACATGTGTTACGAAACACAACTGGTTTATGATGTGGAAAATGATAAGGCATGAGCCTTAACCCCTTTTATAAAACTGACGGTTGGATTCGGATGCGATACCATTCCAAATTTTACCGTACAACCACATTACCTGAATTGGGTAAGGCTTAGCTGGAAATTTATATGCATTAGTATTAGTTCCCTCACGGGAGAGGTTTGAGCTGAGGCTACCTCTTAATGTTGTCCACCTATGCAGTGCCCAAGATGACTGATGGTCATGGTTGGGAGGCCATGCTCATAGGAGAGGTGCTTATACTAGGGTGTGTAAAGGGAAGGTTATGTTTGATTATCTGCATACTAAGTATGATGATTCAGGGTATCCCTGACAGATGTATCGAATCTTGTGGTGAAAGTGTACCACCTCTGCAGAGTGTCAAACTATTCGAATAGCCGCGTCCGCGGTTATGGACAGTTGGAATGGCCATACTGTTTTCGTTGTCAGATGTTTTCCAAATAACTTGAAATGAATGATGATCTTTGACTTGACCACAACAGGGTTGTGTTGATGATAATAGCTTCCCAACTTAAGTGACTCTGGAATTTTATTTTATCTTTCTTCGCTTCTGAACTTAGCTTAGGCTTCAAACTTAACTTGATAGTTAACTTAGATTCAGTATTTTAATTTACGATATTACTACTTGTTAGTAGTAGTTTGCGAGTACTTAAAGAGTACTCATGGCTTTTGTCCCTGGCTATTATCATGGCCAGACTATGAAGGAGATTATCAGGATGATGGTCAGCAGGACGGCTATGATAACTAGGACTATCTGCCTTCGTCAGCATTGCCTGTGCCCCTGAAGATGGACCCCACTGCTACGCTATCTTTTATTTCCGCTGCTTGTTGTATTAAGACCTGGATCATGAGATCCATATTTGTGTAAGACCTTATGTATGGTTTGTAATGGATGATGTACTATGATATCCAAGCCGTTATGTCTCGCAAAAATGGTAATCCTGGGATTGCGAGGTATGGCATAACGGGCACCTGGGATTAAAAATACGGGTGTTGACAAGTTGGTATCAGAGCCATCCTGACCATAGGAGACCCTAGTTAGAATGGACGTCAAACCCAAAAACTTAGCTTCAAAACCAAAGTGAGTATTTATGAAAAACTATCTCCTCCCTTACCTTTGGAAATTTCTTCCTCTTAAAAAAATTCATGTTACTCAAAATTCTTACACTACTACTTAAAATTTTGACACACTTGATCACTTCACTAACTTCCTCATCCTAAATTCTTGTAGATGGAGACTCGGTTCAGCAAGTTTTATGAGTTGGGAAACGGAGGTCAGTTGATCTTCGGGAGGGATCTCAATTCAATGTCAGAGTTACTAGGACGCCCGCACCCGGATTTTCTTGGAGCTCAACTTCCAGGACCCCCAGGAGGAGACCTACAGTGGCTAGTCACCGCAGACCTTCGAGGAAGCATCGAGGCACCAACTTCCGGGAGAATTCAGTTCTCTGTGAGAGAGAACAACTGGCTAGATGGATTAGCCAGGGCAATGCATGAAGCTCTCGCACGTCTATGTGCCCTCAGCGTCAACAAGACCCAAGGAACCCGTTTTGCCCACTATGCGAGACGTGACTTCATGGGAATGCCAATGGATATGCCAGGTCACCCCGAGTTGAGGCGTCAAGTGGAGAACTTTGACTTCTTGCTTCATGACCGACAGCAGGAACTGGACAATGCCCGAGAGTTAGCCAACCAGAACCGTGCCATTGCCGACCAGAAGGCCCAGACTTTCGCACTGCTTGTCCAAGACCGCCAGTCTCTTTGTCGCCAGCGTGCCAAGAAGGATCGCACCATCGCCCGTCTTCGCAAGAAGGTGGCATACCTCGAGAAGACCGTCAAGGAGCAGGAAGCTCAGCTTGTAGCAAAAGAAGAAGAAGATGAGGGTGAAGACATCCAAGGAGATATGGATTCTTACCTCAGCAACGATGATGACTTTCTGGAGGATGCCGTGGACTTCTACACTGAAGATGAAGACTCCGACTTCATCGACGATGAGTAGATGCACTAGAGCACTGTCGTAGCATGAGATGTATCATCTCATTGTATCGTAGCTTGCAGAATGGTTCTTCAAACCATCTGTTTTTCCTTTTATTGCTGTGGTGTGTGTTGTATCGTGTGCTTGTTTGCATGAATGAAAAAGAAGTTAGTTGAGAAACCTGAGTCTAACTCAAAGTTTTATCTTTGAAAACCTCAAACCCATGAACCTTAGAATTTCCCTCTTACCCCTATATCTATCTAAATCTCCAGATGCCTCGTGGAAACCAAGGAGGAAGCAGCTCGTCGCAGGACCCAATGCTGCAGATCTTGCAGAATCTCATAGCGGATCATGAAGCAAGCAGGGCCGAACGTCAAGCCAACTTAGCAACACTGTAGCAGATCGCCCAGATGGCTCTCAACAACCAAGGGCATGGAAATCAGGATCACCAAGGATCCAAACTCAAAAACTTTCAGAACACAAATCCCCCAATCTTCAACCAATCTGAGAACCCACTAGATGTTGATGACTGGTTGCAGACCATAGAAAACAACTTAGAGGTTGCAGGAGTGGATGCAAATGAGAAAGTTCTATTCGCCACCCACTATCTGGCAGGAGATGCAAGAGCTTGGTGGAATAGCATCCGCACTATGAACCAAGGTCAAGTGATGACCTGGGAAGCATTCAAGGTCAAGTTCAGCCGCACCCACGTGCCGCAAGGTCTTGTCAACAGGATGAGAGATGAATTCCGTGAGTTGAAGCAAGGAAGAATGACTGTGGTAGAGTACCGTGACAAATTCCTGTCACTTGCTAGATATGCACCCGATGAGATCAACACGGAGGCCAAGAAGAAGGAGAGATTGTTGAACGGACTGCATGATGAGATGCAGACTGTCCTCGTCAACATCCGTTTCGATGATCTCGAAGAGCTAGTCGACTCTGCCATTCAGATGGAAGGGAAGATTAACCAGGCAAACGACAACCGCAAGCGTCGTATGATGCAGCAGTCTGGATCCAACAGTCACCAGAAGTACCGTCCCAACCCTTCACCAGGATATGCACCAAGGAACAACCGACCCTCGAATTCTCGCCCAAGCTACCCCAACCGTAGCGGAGGCAATGTGAAGTCCGTAGGAAACAATCACAACTCCGGTAATGCCAATCATTTCAACCGTGCACCTCCCAAGAGCAACAACAACAACAGCAACACTGCACCCAGAACTGGCAGCAATGCTATACCGGTCGCAGCCAAAGACAAGTCCCAGATCACCTGTTTCGAGTGTGGAGTGAAAGGTCACTACTCCAATGAGTGTCCCAAGAAGGCTGCCGCCAATGCCAATGTGAATGCCCCAGCTCAGCAGCAGCGTCGTGTTCAGCCAGGAAGGAGGTTTGCCCCAAGGAACCCGCACAACCGCAACGATTTTCTCTTCCACATGAACGTAGAAGAAGCCCAAGAAGCGCCAGATGTAGTGTTGGGTATGTTTTCTGTCAACTCAGTTTTAGCAAGAGTATTGTTTGATTCTGGAGCATCCCATTCCTTTGTCACCGAAGAATTTGTATGCACTAGTAAGATTCGCCCAACCAACTTGAAGCATGTCATGATAGTTCAAATCCCCGGCTCAACTACCAAAGCTAGAAAAATTTGCAAAGCTGTACCTATCAGAATACATGGGATAGATTGTTATGCCAACCTAATTATACTTGGAACCAAAGGATTGGAAGTAGTACTAGGCATGGACTAGATGTCAAGGCATCAAGGACTGATAGACTGTGCTAAGAAAGCCATCACCATGACCAGTAGTTCTGGAGTAACAGTAGAACATATCTCTGAAACCTTGCCCCGTAAATTCAAGTGCAACAAGAGTGTAGCCCTGCCTACCATTGACCAAGTCAGAGTAGTCTGTGAATACCCCGACGTATTCCCAGATGGATTGCCAGGTATGCCCCCGGATAGGGATATTGAGTTCATTATCGAACTAATCCCCGGAACCGGACCTATAGCCCAGAGACCTTATACCATGAACCCCTCAGAGTTAGTGGAACTGAAGAAGCAGTTGGATGCCATGTTAGCAACAGGCTTGATTCAGCCAAGCGCATCGCCTTGGAGATCACCAGTGTTATTCGTCGACAAGAAAGATGGAGGCAACCGTCTGTGCACAGATTACCGAAAATTGAATGATGTCACCATCAAGAACAAGTACCCCTTGCCAAAGATAGAGGACCTATTTGATCAGTTGACTGGAGCTCAGGTATTCTCAAAGATTGATCTTAGGACTGGTTATCACCAACTTAAGATTCGTGCAACGGATATTCCGAAGACCGCCTTTACTACTCGCTATGGTTTATACGAGTATATGGTTATGTCTTTTGGATTAACCAATGCCCCTGCTTATTTCATGAATCTCATGAATAAGATCTTTATGAATTTCCTAGATAAGTTTGTAGTTGTGTTTATCGACGACATCCTTATCTACTCCAAGTCCAAAGAAGAGCATGAGCAACATCTGAGAATCATCCTAGGAACCCTGAGAGAACATCAGTTATATGCCAAGTTTAGCAAGTGTGAGTTTTGGCTAAAAGAAGTAGGATTCCTAGGTCATGTTGTGTCTGCCGGAGGAGTCTCTATTGATCCTACCAAGATCAAAGATGTAGAAGAATGGGAAGCCCCAACCAATCAAACCCAAGTTCGTTCATTCCTTGGATTAGCGGGATATTATCGCAAGTTTGTAGAAGGATTCTCGAGCATAGCCCGACCAGTGACCCAATTGTTGAAGAAGGACAAGAAGTTTGAATGGACGGACAAGTGTGAAGCCAGTTTCCGGGAGCTGAAGAAGAGATTGACATCAGCCCCAATTTTGATCATGCCAGACATCAAGAAGCCGTTTGATGTGTATTGTGACGCATCCAAGATTGACCTAGGATGTGTATTGATGCAAGAAGGCAAAGTCATCGCGTATCTGTCGCGACAACTGAAGCAGCATGAGCAGAACTATCCGACCAATGATCTTGAGCTAGCAGCCGTGGTTCTGGCGTTGAAGACATGGCATCACTATTTGATGGGTAATCGCTGTGAGATTTACTCAGATAATAAAAGCTTGAAGTATATCTTCACCCAGAAGGAGCTAAATATGAGGCAAAGAAGATGGATAGAGTTAATCAAGGATTATGACCTTGACATTCACTATCACCCCGGCAAAGCCAATGTGGTAGCGGATGCTCTTAGCAGATTGCCGTGTAGGCTTAACACCATGATCAAAGAGAAGCAACCAAGTTTGTATGAGGAGCTGGAGTAGTTCAGGACTGAAGTAGTTAGCAAAGGATTCCTAGCTAGCATTGAACTTCAACCCACTTTGTTTAGCCAGATCAAGGAAGCCCAGAAGGGAAATGAGAGTATCAACGGGATCAAACATCGTATTGGTACAGGCAAAGTACCTGGATTCACCGAAGACGAAGAAGGAGTACTGTGGTACAAAGGACGTATCTGTGTTCCAGCAGATTCGGAACTGAAAGAAGTTATCATGAAGGAAGCTCATGATACCCTTTATTATATCCACCCCGGAGGAACAAAGATGTATCAAGATTTGAAGGAGCAATTTTGGTGGCACAAGATGAAGTGAGAGATCGGAAGCTACATCGCCAAGTGTGACATTTGTCAAAGAGTCAAAGCAGAGCATCAGAGACCTGCAGGATTGTTGCAACCATTGCAGATTCCGGAATGGAAATGGGATTCCGTCGGAATGGACTTTATCACAGGTTTACCTACTTCTAGTAGGGGAAATGACTCAATCTGGGTCATAGTTGATAGACTATCTAAGGTAGCCCACTTCATACCTGTCAAGACAACCTACCAAAGTGCAAAACTAGCAGAGCTGTACATTGCTAGAATTGTTAGTCTGCATGGAACCCCCAAGACCATTGTATCAGATCGAGGAACCCAGTTTACTTCAAGATTTTGGCAGAAAGTCCAGGAAGGTTTAGGAACCAAGTTAAATTTCAGTACCGCCTATCACCCGCAAACAGATGGACAGACTGAGAGAGTCAACCAGATTCTTGAGGATATGCTTAGAGCTTGTGTGTTGGAATACGGATCAAAATGGGAAGACTGCCTACCATTCGCAGAGTTCTCATATAACAACAGTTATCAGGCTAGTTTGCAGATGGCACCATTTGAATTCCTATACGGAAGAAAATGCCGTACCCCCTTAAATTGGTCGCAAGTAGGAGAGAGTCAAATCTTTGGACCCGACATTCTCCGAGAAGCCGAAGAGAAAGTTCACAAAGTCCGTGAGCACCTCAAGACCGCCCAATCCAGACAGAAGAGCTATGCTGACAAGAGAAGGAGAGACCTGACTTTCAATGTCGGAGATTTCGTATATCTCAAGGTTTCACCCTTGAAGGGAACTCAACGCTTTAGTCTGAAGGGAAAGTTAGCCCCCAGATATATCGGACCTTTCAAGATTCTGAACCGTCGAGGAGAAGTATCGTATCAGCTAGAATTGCCTGAAGAGATGTCAGCCATCCACAATGTGTTCCATATCTCGTTACTCCGCAAATGCCTAGAAGTGCCGGAGAAGACTGAAGTTTTCAAGAACATCGATCACAGAGCTGTGGAAATCAACAACGACCTGACCTATCGGGAAGTGCCCATCCCTATCTTAGAAGAGGCCTACAGGACCACCAGGACCAGGAGTATCAAGTTTCTCAAGATTCAGTGGAGCAACCATACCGAGGAGGAAGCCACTTGGGAACGCGAAGATTACATTAGGACAGAGTTCCCAGATCTTTTTAGTTCCTAGTTTTCTTTGTAAATCTCGGGACGAGATTTTGTTTAAGGGGGGAAGGGTTGTAACATCCCAAAACTTCAATCCAAGTTTATCAAAGATCCAATCATCCAAAAATAGGGTTAACAAAAACTTTTCCATTTTTAAAATGAAAGCATTCATATTATGTGCATTTAAATAGGAGTTGTTTGAATTGCCATGATTAAGTGATCCAATGCTTGTAAAACGTTTCTTAGGTGATTTAAACATCATCTACATCATTCCCAAACTTTTTCTAAAGAAAATCAAATCAAAAAGATTTAAAATGGAGAAATGGTCATTTTGCCAAAATTAACTCCCATGTCTACTTTGGCTATTCCTAGTACTCAAAAATTAACAGAAACAATTCTTGATCTTTGCACCCCTTGCTAGTACACATAATGAGGTACCAAGGCCCATCTTTTGATCTTCTAAAAACCTTCTGTAAACTATTTTAAATAACAGTTCAAAATTGAATCTTTATCATATGGGAAGATCCCACTTTTTCAAAAACCACTCAAACAAGCTCAACTTTCAAAACCCAAGCATCTGCAGACTCACCAGCACCAACTTAGCACACCCACCAAAAATCTATTCAAAATTCAAAACTTGAGTTCTTGCGGCCATTTCATCGAACAGGTGGCAGACACAAATCAAACAAAAACCAAACACTATTATGAGCAGTGATTGAAGCCTAACTTGTTCCCTCTCTAGCTCACAACCATCTCAGTAGATCAGCTAGCAAGTTAAACCAAGCACTAGACTCACTGTAAGCTGGGCAATGACATCAATGGTGAACAGCCGAAGCTCACCATGCCACCCCAGTGGAGACAGCAACCTAGGAGGAGATTTAGCCGTGCCAACCTTGTCTAGGAGGCAGCCTACCGTCCACCGCCACTCCCTGTCCAGCGCCCGAACCTTGCCAACCCCTGGACCACACGCACGGACCGCGCCCAGCCCGCCAGCAACCATGCCGAGCATGCGCTAGAGCGCCACCCTCGACCGACGCCCACAGACCGCGCGTCGCCCTCGCCGCTTGCATACATGATCGCCACCGACCCAGGAGACCGCCAGACATCCCCGTTCGCCGCGCCATGACGCACAGCCACCACTCGTCGTCGAAGACGCCGCCTCTGCCGCGCAGAGCATCGCGTGTTCCAGACCAAACCGCACCGCCCCACGTCTCGCCACCGTGTCGTTGAGCATCGCCAGGGAGCACCGCACCGCCCCCTACCGTCGCCCATGCCGATAGCGTCTGTACAATCCAAATTGCATGAAACTAATTTTGTCTGAAAGGTATTGAAATGCTCTATCCAAGCCCATTGGATTTAATTCAATTAGATTTATAGATCTCTCCTAATAAAAATGAGAAGACAAAAGCTTTTACAACTTGCAACATTTTTATAAAATCAACCAAGTCAGCTTTTGAGTTGATTCTAACTCTCAAAAATCACATTTCATCATATCTATCCAAATATGTAATAATATTAAGGTTTACATGCAGTGACTTTGGACTAGTACCAAAATAATGCTATATAGGCATTTCTAGTCACTTTAAATCATTAAATAATAAACTTAAACTAAAGTAATATTGATCCAACCTTTAAATATCATTCCCACCTGTGGAATATGTGGTGAGGACATGTGTCCACATGATCTCATATTTTGGTGGTGAATATTAAATTTTAGTTAACATTTCAATGAGTAGAAATTACTTTTCTAAAATAAAAAGATTAAAACTATTGAATTAAAACTTGTAATGTTTGTGATGATAATAGATCATCAATTGTGTGCTTTAGAATGCTACTTAGCCTAGTTAAGTATTGTTTGGTGATTGTGCACTCCCTATGTATTTCTAGACGATAGCACCGACCAAAATCTCGAGGAGGAGGAGTTCTACTAGGAAGAAGAAGAAGACAACTTCAACCACTGCACCAACCAAGGCAAGCCACTATTAGCAGGGCAAGCTAACCCTTGCAAACTTACCTTAGCAAGCTATGGTTAGCAAGCTAGAATAAACTAGATGGTTTAGCAAAGATGCCTTAAGCATGCTTTAATCACACCCCTTTTCACTATTAATGCCCCAAGTCTCATGGACAAGTTTTACCCCACCTTAGATTATACAAAGTTCTCTACTTAAATTTGAAGGTAGCATAAAAAGTATAAAACTTGACCTACTTAGAAACCTTTAGATATCATTCTATGGCATGAGATTGATCCCATCTTTCCACCTTAGTGAACACTCTTAACTTAGTAGTTTAGAGTAGATCAAAAACTTGAGTCACTTTAGATGGGAATACTTGGTGAAAATGAGTTATGAAAACCTTGGAATGATGAGTCATTCTATTGAGATGTTTTGACATGTGTTACGAAACACAACTGGTTTATGATGTGGAAAATGATAAGGCATGAGCCTTAACCCCTTTTATAAAACTGATGGTTGGATTCGGATGCGATACCATTCCAAATTTTACCGTACAACCACATTACCTGAATTGGGTAAGGCTTAGCTGGAAATTTATATGCATTAGTATTAGTTCCCTCACGGGAGAGGTTTGAGCTGAGGCTACCTCTTAATGTTGTCCACCTATGTAGTGCCCAAGATGACTGATGGTCATGGTTGGGAGGCCATGCTCATAGGAGAGGTTCTTATACTAGGGTGTGTAAAGGGAAGGTTATGTTTGATTATCTGCATACTAAGTATGATGATTCAGGGTATCCCTGACAGATGTATCGAATCTTGTGGTGAAAGTGTACCACCTCTGCAGAGTGTCAAACTATTCGAATAGCCGCGTCCGCGGTTATGGACAGTTGGAATGGCCATACTGTTTTCGTTGTCAGATGTTTTCCAAATAACTTGAAATGAATGATGATCTTTGACTTGACCACAACAGGGTTGTGTTGATGATAATAGCTTCCCAACTTAAGTGACTCTGGAATTTTATTTTATCTTTCTTCGCTTCTGAACTTAGCTTAGGCTTCAAACTTAACTTGATAGTTAACTTAGATTCAGTATTTTAATTTACGATATTACTACTTGTTAGTAGTAGTTTGCGAGTACTTAAAGAGTACTCATGGCTTTTGTCCCTGGCTATTATCATGGCCAGACTATGAAGGAGATTATCAGGATGATGGTCAGCAGGACGGCTATGATAACTAGGACTATCTGCCTTCGTCGGTATTGCCTGTGCCCCTGAAGATGGACCCCACTGCTACGCTATCTTTTATTTCCGCTGCTTGTTGTATTAAGACCTGGATCATGAGATCCATATTTGTGTAAGACCTTATGTATGGTTTGTAATGGATGATGTACTATGATATCCAAGTCGTTATGTCTCGCAAAAATGGTAATCCTGGGATTGCGAGGTATGGCATAACGGGCACCTGGGATTAAAAATTCGGGTGTTGACATCCTCCCAGTGCACCGTCTCCTCCAAGTCCACCTCCAAGTGCACCGTCTCCTCCCAGTAATAGTCCAATCCATGACCCCAACATGAGTCCATCTCAATCTACGCAGCCGCCTCCACCCACTAAGGGGCAAAAGCGGAAGAATACCACCGCTCCGTCGAGCAATAACCAACGCCCGAAGCGACAGTTGTCGCCCCTCCCAAGAGTACCGCTGGTCCTCCCAAGAGGGCTTACGACCTGACCGAAGAGGAGACCGATGCGGTCGTACGTGCCGAAGTGGATGCTCATTTTAAAAAGAAACAACCTAAGCCAGAGGTCCAAATAAAACCAGAAACCAAGGAGCACTTTAGGAAATTACTGACGCAGCCATCCCAAGCTCAGTTAAATGCGCCAGATGACTATACACGATGTCTTCAGAAGACATTGAAACAGAAGAGATCAAGCGGTAGAGGAAGCATCAAAAAAGAGGTTCCCCAGCAGGGGGAACAAGCAAAACAATCGAGTGGTAGCGGAAGCATCAGAACAGACGTCCCTCCGCTGGGGAAACAAGCAAAACAATCGAGTGATAGCCGAAGAACCAAAAGAGATGTTCCCCAGCTGGGGAAACAAGCAAACAAATCGCTCCCCCACTCCAGGTGAACATACCCAAACCTCAACTATATGAGGAATAACCTATGGATCCGAAAACGGCTAGGATATTGGCCGAGCAATGTGGTATGCCTATTCATGAAATTATTCACGGCGATATGCCCAAGGCTGAGGTAGCACCCAAATTTGTTAACGGGGAGCCTCTGGTCAGTTCTGAGAGGCTTCGGGATATGCCAACACAAATGCGACGATTCCATGAACGGTACATGAAAGCATCAAAAGAACAGCGAAATTGGCTCATACTGAAAGTTCGAAAATCGCATTACTTCATTGAAGACAAGGTCCCTATTGAATTTACAGAATTATTTCAGTTATTCAATCTAAAGGAACTCGACAAAACTATCCTCAGTTCATATTGTTTGTAAGTGATTACTTTATTTATGTAATTAGGTCTCTATCTCAGCTTTTTCAATTCATTGCCGGTAAGTATACTCACTATATTCTTTTGTACGCTATATATAATGATGCGGAATGAAGATGCTCGATTGTAAAAGAAAGGCTATCAACGGATTTGGATACATTGACCCACATCGAGTTCATGGAGCTATACTAAAGGATAAACCACTGGAGACCGAGCACAACTTGTTGCGGTTTCTCACGAAACAACATTTCTGTAACGAAATACTATTTCCTTACCACGACGGAAAGTGAGTTTTTGTACACATTAACTTTTGCTTACTCGATGTTCAGTGTAAATGATGAGTTACTGACGTATGTAAACCTTGCGTAGGTACCACTGGATTCTTCTAAGCATTTCACTTGACATGGGAAGAGTTCACATCATGGACTCACTAAACAAAGACATTGAAAACTACCGCATCATTATAGATGCGCTCCAGAGGTAATTTCAACCATTATCGCACTATATCGGTTTCTTTCATTCATTTTCTGGGATATCAAGTAGTTATTAACTCATACATTAATTTTCTTTGTCGGGTAGGGTTTGGACAAAGTTCAAGAAACATGTCCGCGGTCAATGGCGTGAGGAGCTATTTTTTAAATCACTCTCGGTAAGTAGTACGAGCTAAGTCCGCGCATCTATTTAATTCTAGTTTATGTGCATTTATCATGCTAGTGTTATTATTTGATTGAATTCTATTCTTGTAAAGTGCGAGAGGCTGCCACAGGGAACTAATCTATGTGGATTCTACGTGTGCGAGTTCATTCGCATCAGTATTGAGAAGCCCTCGGAAAATGTTCGAGTAAGTAAACAATATATTCACCCTTTATGTTTATTACAAAAAATCATGTTGAGTCTAATCCATACGATCTCCTTTTTACATAGTTGGACGCAATGCGGGACAAGCTCCTACCAGAGGACCGCCTAATAGCAATCCAAGAGGAATTTGCTGCATTTTTTTTCGACGAGGTCATAGACCCACACGGAGAATACTGTCTAAGTAGACCCTAAAGCATCCATGTAATGATCTCCATGTAATCAAATAGACATGCTCTGGACCTTGTTGGGACTCCATATATATATGCTTGTAAGAGTAATTATATTATATATTGCGTCAATGTGTACAAGTACTGTGTAGTAGCGTTCTGTATGTATACGAAAACTTGTTTCTAATGAAAACACAGAATGAAAAATAATTGAACACAAAACACAAAATGAAAAGAAAAACACAAAATCCTAAAACCCCATCCCCTGCCGCGGCAGCCAAATGGCACAAAATGTTGCCGCGGCAGGGAACCTTTAGTCCCGGTTCGTAACACGACCCGGGGCTAAATGTCCTGCCGCCTAGCGCGTCTAGCAGGCCACGTGGTTGGACCTCTAGCCCCGGTTCGTAACTGAACCGGGGCTGGACCTTTAGTCCCGCTTTCGCAGCCCCGGTTCGAAATCCGGGGCTAAAGGCCCTTACGAACCGGGGCAAATTGCCTGGTTTCTACTAGTGAACTAGAACATATGACATTCGCAGCCCCCGTGTGGGTCTGTAATCATCTAATGTATCGACCCCCCCATACATAGGCATAAATGAATACATGGATTTATCCTACTCATGAACAACCCAAATGCTAGTGGTGGATCCTACACTCCTTGAGAACGCCTTAGTCTTACCATAGTTTCATATTATTTACATTGCGAGCCTTTGTGTCTGTTTACTTGCATTGCATTAATATTGTTATGTTCACACATAGACAACCTTCCTCAAACACTCTTGCCTAAAACCAAAGACAACTCCCAAGCACTCTTTTGATGAATAGTAACGAGAGGCATTAAGACCTTAACTAGTAGCTCTTTGTGGTTCAATACTCTTATTTCAAAAGTATCTACAAATGAACTATGCACTTACAGTCATCATACACCATTATGAACACAACTCAATGAATGTTCATTACATCAATTCAATCATCGAAGATTGCATATTCAGTGCATTGTTACTACAGGTAAGGCACGTTATCTGCACAAGCGTTACGATCTACCAATACACATCGAATGCAAATTCATTGCATTATCTCTAACAAATTCAGAAGGAATTCATATAGCTTTTTAAGCACAACTCAGAGGGTGTCCAGTATGAACTCAATGCACATACATACTGCATTTCAACATAGTCAACCGATACATAATAATTCCAACCATTACAATCACAAGCTTGCGCAATCCAAATGATTACATATACGTAATTCAATCTAACTACCTGCTCCCAACATTTTTAAGTTGCACCAAACCTCTATCTTCACTCGAGAGAGATCAAAACCACCTTCTTGTCCTTGCCTAGTTTGACCTTCGAAACAATGCGCACCATCGTGAAATAGTAGTGGTCTAGTGCCATTGACCCTTCCAGTCCAACACTCGAGGCGACAAGGACGTTTTTTCTTGCCTCGTCGAGGTCCTGGATACCAGGGACGAGGTCCAACAACTCCTACAAGTGAATTATGACCAGGCACTTCCAGTTAAGCTGTCGCCTGATGGCTCAAAATATATCGAGCTCGTTGGGGAACCCCAAGAGGAAGGTATGATGAGCACATCAACAAGTTTTCCCTTAGTTATGAAACCAAGGTTATCGAACCAGTAGGAGCAAGGAAACACCTCCAAGGTGTTGTTTCCAACTTGGAATCCTGAAAAACACAACAACAGAACTTTGCCCCCAACTTACAGTGAGGTTGTCAATCTCACCGGTTTTGCTGGAAACAAAGGATTAAACGTATTGTGTGGAAGATAGTAATTTCTTGCAGAAAGTAAACAGTAAATAGTAAATAGTAGATTGATTGTAAAATAATGGATCGTGGTCCATAGTTCACTAGAGGTGATTCTCCTTAAGATAGATGACATGTTGGGTGAACAAATTACAGCGGGGCAATTGACAGATACCAAGAAAGCATACATGCATATACTAATCATCTTGACTCCTATGAGATTTGATTGGGCATTACAAAATTATACATAGACCGTAATCCAACTGCATCTATGACTAATAATCCACCTTTAGGTTATCATCCGAACCCCTTCTAGTATTAAGTTGCAAGCAACAGATAATTGCATTAAGCAAAGTGTGTAAAGTAAACAATACGATTGCCCCATGGACAAAGGATTGCCGTTTTCTCCCTAGTAGCAACAACACATCTAGTACCTTAGAGATTTCTGTCACTTCCCCAGATTACTAGAGGCATGAACCCACTATCGAGCATAAATACTCCCTCTTGGAGTTGCTAGCATCTACTTGGCCAAGATAGCTACTAACAACAGAAAGCATGCAAGATCACAAATAATATAGAAATGATAGAATCAATAATCAATCTGAAATAGCATCGCAATATCCATCTGATCCCCGCAAACACAACACGTAAGATTACAAATAGATGATCTTGATCATGAACGGAGCTCACAAGATCTAAACATGGTAGCACAAAGGAGGATAACCAACCATCTAGCTACTACATGGAACCATAGTCCAGGGATGAACTACTCAGCATCACACCGGAGGCAGGCATGGTGATGAAAGAAGGCCTCTAGGGTGATCTCTCCCCTCCGACAGGGTGCCGGGAAGAGCTTCAAATCTCTCCTGATCTCGGGATGGAGATGACAGCGGCTACAGACTCCTTCGTGGAATTTTGATCGGGTACTTAGGGTTTTAATCCCGGGAGGCTTTTATAGGCGAAAGGGCAAGATCGGTGGAGCACCAGGGGGCCCACACCCCTGGTGGTGTGCCCCCAGGCCGCGCCGCCACTAGGTGTGGCCGCCCTGGTGCGCCACTTCATCTCCCCTCCGGACTCCGTGTTGCTCCGGATAAAATATTGACTTTGGCTTTTGTCCAGCCCAATTCCGAGAATATTTCCTTACTAGCTTTTCTGAAACCAGAAACAACAGAAAACATGCAACTAGCACTGTGGCATCTTGTTAATAGGTTAGTTCCAGAAAATGTGTAAAAATACTCCAAAGTGTGGACAAAACATAAGAAAGTAGATATAAAACAAGCATGGAACATAAAAAATTATAGTTACGTTTACGACATATCAACATCCCCAAGCTTAACTCCTGCTCGTCCTCGAGTAGGTAAGTGATAAAAAAGAAGAATTTTTTAGGTGACACGCACCATCATAATCCTGATCAAGGTATTTGTAAAACATTGATAGCTGGGATCATAGTACTTTAACATAGCATGAAAGATACAGTTCTAACAATAAGACATAGCAACTATGTTGTAACATGAAAAGGTACAAACAAAAGATTCATGAATAACAATGCTTTGAAAGACGTTTGTTTGTTTCACATATAGAAAATATAATGAGAATGATATTCAGCTTGTCCCTCATAGTGTAGCAAAACATAAATGCATATGACACCTTCAAAGTTCATAAGGGTGACTAGATACAAATAATTTAAGAACAAGAAATATCAAAGTTATGAATCAATCAACAAGTTTTGGTACAATGCACACTAAACTAAGAATGACCACTATGCTCTCTCAATAGGTGCATAAAGATAGAAGATGGAGACTCGACATAAAAGTAAAAAAGGCCCTTCATAGAAGGAAGCATGGATTCAAGTTTCATAAAGAGCTTCCAAAAATTATGGTACTTATTAGCTTTCAGCTCTAATTGCCCCTATCATAAGCATCTTTAGGTGATTAAGGTTAAAGTGAACAAATATGAGGATATGCTTGACAAGTTATAAGCTGAAAATCTCATGCCCCTTGCTTACGAGTATCGTTCCTCATGCTACTCAACTTTAGTCATAGGTAAGTTCTTGTCATTGTAAGTACATATGTATCATAGAGAACCGCCAACAGGGTACCCTTTGCCAGATGATACGGAAGATTCCCCATATCAAAATGACAAGGCAAGCAGACAATGAGCATCTCAGTGATCCTTTTATTTCCTATTTGCATAGGGTCTTTTTTTCTTTCCTATTTGGATAGTTTTTTTTAATATTATTATTGAGGATGCTTCAGAGATTGCTCACTATAGTTACGTTGCAGGTTTTCCACCATGATTAGGCGTGGCTTAGACCAGCCGCCCATGCGTTTCTCTAACACATATACAAACTCCATGAGCCTTACAAGCTCCCCTTTCATTTCACACCGCCGGGATCCATAAGCAAAATAACATGATATCAACTAAATAAAGTGCAATGTTGAAAGCGTTCCCCATGGTAACATGGTTCTGCCAATTCACAACTTACAAAACGCAAGCATATACGCAACATAGATAGGCACAATGGTTCATGTTTATTAAGTGCAAGAAAGTAAAGTGTGCCATCAAGTTCGTGAGAGCTTTAATCACTAATTTTCACATAACAAGTTTAATTCAGAAGGTAGATAAAAACATGAATATACTTGGAATAGCAATAATGCTAATAGGTAGGTATGGTGGACTCTTTGGAATAACTTGGTTTTATTTGGAGTTGGATGCATGAGTGGAACTCATACTTGGTACATGTGGAGGCTAGCAAAAGACTGGGAGCGACCAACTAAGAGAGCAATAATGGCCATAATCATGCAAAACGACAAAACATTATTAATTGAAGCATAAAGTGATATTACAAGTCGAAAACTAAATGATCATAGAGGCCATGGTGACTTGGTATAGTCTTAACATGGTGTGAGCATGCTCCAAGTCAACCCAAACAAAGCATCAAAGGAGAATACTGCAATATTATGCTTTTATATGCTAAAACAACGCATGATTCTTTAAAGGCACATTAAGCAATCTAAATTTTTGTAACAAGTCATGCTACAACAAAAATCACTAAGCATAAAGTCAAAGCAATATCAAGCATGGCATGATAAAGTCTAAGTCACAATCAAAAACGAGCTCCTTTTATACCACTTATAAGCATGGACTTTCCTACTCTTTTCTAATCCAAATCAACTTATTTGAAATTATGTATGAATGTGGGGGGTCCAACTAATTTATTCAAGAAAACTAAGCAAACGAAAACTAAGATAAAAAATGAAGACGCTCCAAGAATAACACAATTGTGCATGAAACAATAAAAATGAAGTGTTTGGAAGAAAACCTAAGATTTTATTGATGAAGAAGGGGATGCCTTGGGCATCCCCAAGCTTTGACGCTTATACTTCTTGAATATTTCTTGGGATGACACGGGTGGCATCCCCAAGCTTGAGCTTTTGTCCATACTTCATCTTATCACATTATTCTTTCCTACACTTTAAAATTTCCTTCATACAAAACTTCACACAATCTTCATTAGCAACATTAGTGTACTCAATATAATAAGTCTTTAGATTCAGTTTCAACACAAGTAAAACTTCCATTAAAACACAAGCTACTGTAGCAATTTCTTTCAAAAGTTCGAGTGATCAAAAAGAACTCAAAGAGAAAGAGATTAAGAGGCAAATGCAAATAATGGCGGAAATCTGTCAAAACAGACCAGCAGGTAAAAACCAATTTTTTTGAAGACCTTCTGTTGCTCAAATAGAAAAGTGTTAAACTAACGAAAGTTGGATAACAAACTGGGGCCAAGCACAAAAAATTACAGCTCAAAATACGTGTAGAGATTTTTCACGAATTTTTACAGCGAAGCACAAAAATCTATTCCGGGACAGCAACTTTCTCAAGCCTTATTTCTCTCTTATTAGAGGTTATTCTTGGCACAAAAATCACACAAAAAAGGATAATGAGAGGTTATTACTAAAGCAATAACTTCCAAGACTCAACAAAAGATTCCTAAAGAAATTTGGGTTATCTCCCAATAAGTGCTTTTCTTTAACGTCTTTGAGCTAGGCATGATAATTTCGATGATGCTCACATAAGAAATATGAATTGAAGTAAAAGAGAGCATCAAGAAGCAAACTAAAAACACATTTAAGTCTAACCGACTTCTTATGTATAGGAATCTTATATGCAAATAAATTCACAAAGAACAAAGTGACAGGCATAGGAAGATAAAACGAGAGTAACTTCAAAACTTTCAGCAAATAGAGAGGTGTTTCAGTACCATGAAAACTTTTAGAACCATATTTTCCTCTCTCGTAATACTTTTCAGTAGCCTCATGAATAAACTCAACAATATAACTATCACATAAAGCATGCTTTTCATGATCTACAAACACATAATTTTTATCAAGCTCAAAAATAGTGGGATTAAAACCTTCAAACCCACTTTTAACAATTTTATAACAAGATGACTGATCAATCTCATTTTCAATAGTACTACAATTAATATTATCAACCAATATAGGACCATCATCTAGAGCTTTATTATAAAAAATTTCAAAAGAATCCATAGGAACATAACATTCATCCTCCTTTGGTAAGCATGGATGATAATCAAATAATGTAATGGGTAAAGAGTTACTCTCATTAGAAGGTAGGAATGGGTAGATCCATTCTTCCTCCTCTTGATCATCACTCTCCTCCTCTTTTTCATCCAATGAGCTTCTGGTTTCAGCAATTTCTTCTTCCATTGGCTCCTGCAAGGCATTAGTCTCTTCTGTTGGTGGAGAGCATCTATTAAGATATTCAAGAATATATCCATTTTCTACCTTGTAATTATCAAAGCAAAATTTAAGTATATCATAAACCTCATATTTATAAGGTGCATCATCAGTATTTTCAAGCAAATAAGCAAGTTCGAATGCACCCTTCCAAGCAATAAATTCTTCAATTTGTTCCACATCATAAAAGTCATAATTTCCCTTAACATAGGAAGATATGGTAACATCATCATTATACTCACATTAAAAAGGGAGGTGTTTATACCTCCTATGGCAACAAGATTTATCAAAGCAATAAGTAATATTATAAGTAGAGCACATGTTTCTAGCAATGGTACACAATTTATCAATTTGTTCCAATAAGAGTTTCCCTTTTTGTGACAAGCGGTGCTCCTCATAATATTTTTGTTGTTCCATGAACCCATCTTGCCAACACGATCTAGTTTCAAAAAAAACCCACCATTGATAGAAAGCATGATAAAGCAAGACAATAACAGACCAACAGAAATAACAACTATAGCAGGAACTAATTTTTTGTGTGTTTTTGATAGAAAGAAACAAGCAAACAAGGCAGAAATAAACTAAGCAAAACAAAAAAAACAAAGTAAAGTAAAGAGATTGGTTATGAGGGACTCCCCTTGTGAAAATGTCCTTGACTCCCCAGCAACGGCGCCGAAAAAAAGGCTTGATGTCTCAAAATATATCGAGCTCGTTGGGAACACCAAGAGGAAGGTATGATGAGCATAGCAGCAAATTTTCCCTCAGTGATGAAACCAAGGTTATCTAACCAGTAGGAGCAAGGAAATAACCCCAAGGTGTTGTCTTCCAACTTGGAATCCTGCACAACACAACCACAGAACTTCGCCCCAACTTACAGTGAGGTTGTCAATCTCACCGGTTTTGCTGAAAACAAAGGATTAAACGTATTGTGTGGAACATAGTAATTGCTTGCATAAAGTAAATAGTAAATAGTAAATAGTAGATTGTAGATTGATGGTAAAGGAATGGACCGGGGTCCATAGTTCACTAGAGGTAATTCTCCTTAAGATAGATGACATGTTGGGTGAACAAATTACAGTAGGACAATTGACAAACACCAAGAAAGCATACATGCATATACTAATCATATTGACTCCTATGATATTTGATTGGGCATTACAACATTATACATAGACCGTAATCCAACCTCATCTATGACTAATAATCCACCTTCAGGTTATCATCCGAACCCCCTCTAGTATTAAGTTGTAAGCAATAGATAATTGCATTAAGCAAAGTGTGTAAAGTAAACGATACGATTGCCCCATGGACAAAGGATTGGTGTTTTATCCCTAGTAGCAACAGCACATCTAGTACCTTAGAGATTTCGGTCACTTCTCCAGATTACTAGAGGCATGAACCCACTATCGAGCATAAATACTCCCTCTTAGAGTTGCTAGCATCTACTTGGCCAAGATAGCTACTAACAACGGAAAGCATGTAAGATCACAAATAACATAAACATGGTAGAATCAATAATCAATCTGAAATAGCATCTCAATATCCATCGGATCCCCCCAAACACAACATGTAAGATTACAAATAGATGATCTTGATCATGAACGGAGCTCACAAGATCTAAACATGGTAGCACAAAGGAGGAGAACCAACCATCTAGCTACTATATGGACCCGTAGTCCAGGGATGAACTACTCACGCATCACACCGGAGGCAGGCATGGTGATGAAAGAAGGCCTCCAGGGTGATCTATCCCCTCCGGCAGGGTGCCGGGAAGAGCTTCAGATCCCTCCTGATCTAGGGATGGATATGACGGCGGCTACAAACTCTTTCATGAAATTTTGATCGGGTACTTAGGGTTTTCGTCCCGGGAGGCTTTTATAGGCAAAAGGGCAAGGTCGGTGGAGCACCAGGGGGCCCACACCCCCTGGTGGCGCGCCCCCAAGCCGCGCCGCCACCATGTGTGGCCGCCTTGGGGCGCCACTTCTTCTCCCCTCCGGATTCCGTGTTGCTTCAGAAAAATATTGACTTTGGCTTTTTTCTGGTCCAATTCCGAGAATATTTCCTTACTAGCTTTTCTGAAACCAAAAACAACAGAAAATAGGCAACTGACATTGTGGCATCTTGTTAATATGTTAGTTCTAGAAAATGTGTAAAAATACTCCAAAGTGTGGACAAAACATAAGAAAGTAGATATAAAACAAGCATGGAACATCAAAAACTATAGATACGTTTATGACGTATCATCGCCTTGCTCTGCTGGTAATCTCCACATCACACATCTTCAGAACATAATGTAGATCTTTCAGCCACACCTTTACCTCGATGATCCATCTGTTGCTCGGTGGCACAATATCCACCAACTCACCACCAAGGTTGTTGACAACCTGCTTGAGGTCCTCATGTTTTCAATCATCCAGAGGGAGGCCATCAAATCTGAATTTTAAGAAGAAACGTAGACGCCCAAGCGATCGTCCCACCCACAAGCGTGCCAACACATGAAGCTTATTTTCTCTCCACATCACTCAAATGCATGAGAAGAATGCAAAATGCACTCATAGTCTGAGCCGTGCTCGAACCTGATGAAGAAATTGAAGGTTAGGGCGCATAGCTCAATCTTCACAAAATTGCGTATGATCCCAAATGGGACCTTAACGATGCTAGCAAGTCCACATGTGACACAACGAGACGTATCCCCAGCAGAGTGGCCATGAGAGCGTTGTCGTCAAACTCCGTATCAGGGCTACCGTGCTTGGGATGCGAGACAGAACGCAACCTCTTGAGGCTGATCACTGCTGTAGATCTCCCGGTGGGTCTCGCTCCTCTATTGGAGAGGAACCGGCCAGGGGGAGATGCTAGGAAAGAGACACTGAGCTTTGATCTCATGATTGGGATGACGAAGGCGACGACGATGCCCAATTATGGGCGCATGAGGTTGACGGGCCATGACGGAGAGGCAAGAAGAGCCACAACGAGCTCCGATCTGGAGAGGAGGAGCTAGAGGTGAGCTAGGGATTTGAGGGAGAATGTAAGAGGATAGAAGAAAACCTAGTCCATACGGGGTTAACTAGTCCATGCCATCAAAGAAATACTGACATGATGGGCCAAAGAAAACATAACTGGTGGCTTCTCACGGTCGTATTTGAGTTCGAACGTTTTTCTTCGAGTCCAAATGACCGTAGTTATGTTTGATTTTAATTTACCTTGTTTTGTATACTCTGGATAATATCCACGACTGTTTGGTCTGTTATTATACACGCACATAATGGGAGATCCTCAGAGAATACCCGACGGTGCCCCCAAATGGCCTTTTGCTGTCCTCAACACTGTCCGCAGATAACATGGCCCAAAAATGATCTCCCAAGGGAGGGAGGGTGCAAACTGTCCGTAGGCCCCGGTCCAGCGTATTCACCTTCCAAATCAGGGCAACTTTTTTGCTCGCGCGTGTCTAGAGAATATCGCAAACGTCCTCCCTCCATATGCACCTGGCCCACATGGCAGGACCCCATACCAGCCTCCTGTGCTTCCTATTAATGGTGGCTACTGAAACTCCTGCAATCCACCCCATCCCCCGCTCTGCTCCCCACACCCCCCGCTCGGCACCCACCCACCACACACCCACCATCATGTACACTAGTCGCCTCCGACTTCACATTTGGGAGGTACCCGCCTTGTTCGAGGCGAACTATCCGACGCCTATGGACTCCTTCTGCCCTAGCGGGTGGGCGCCGAGCACTGGAGGCTTCCTGATCCCACCGGTGTTGTGTTGTGCAGAGCTGCAGGCGGCCATCAAACATGAGTATGTGGTGCGATTCACGACAGAGCAGCGGTTGAACCTGGACTGGGATCTCGATAACCCAGCCACTTGAATTGAGTTCTTTCGCAAGCGTCAGGAGAGGGAGATCGTCAGGTACTACGGTGATAGCCCGCTGCCGGCAGATAGTAACACTGTCAGGCGTAGGTTCTAGTGGAGTGTGCCGGGCCGCACGCTGGCCTCCATCATGGACTGCATCGCAGGAGCCTCCACCACCGCCTCTCCCCCTAGCACGTCGACCCTCACGGAGGAATATGCCGAGTAGGCTCCGCCCGAGTTTCTTCGTAGTTTAAGTTGTTAATGATGCACATGTAGTTCAACTTAGTTTATTTTCAGTTTATTAACTATGTAAATTAATTTTTTTCAATGCATTTGCGATAAAATTTTCTCTCTCCCATTGGACGCACCCGGACGCATCCTAGATGGACAAATCACACACATTTTTGGGCGTGTTTGGTAGCCTACAGTTCCTCCGGGCATGCTGAGTTGGGCAGAAATCGACCCGTTTGGTTGCCTGCAGCCCCTCCACGCTGTGGCCCGCTCGCATCTTAAAGCAGGCCAGAGCAGGCCCAGGGACAATGCTCAAATCAGCCGTTTTTCTGGGGCTTGGCTCGGGCCAGCGAAAAAGAGCCGAAGCGGTGCATTGGTGGGAGACAGGGATGGAGACACTGGGTCACTTCTTGCCCACTGCCATAAATCCCCTTATCGCCCACCCTTCTCGCTCACTCTCCTCTATGCGCTACGGTGGACTCTCACCCCACTCGACGGTGTCATTCCTGGAGGCGGCGGTGAAGGGCTTAGAGGGAGGAGACTTCGGCGGTGAAGGGCTTGGAGGGAAGAGACTCCAGCGTCGAGGTTTTCGCTCACCATCAGAAGCGGCGGTTTTCGTATGAGAAACAACGATGAATCCTAACCATGGCGGCAAGCTTTTCTCCCTTTCTCCCCGAGGCATCTAGACGGTAGATCTTCTCGTAGAAGGTCATGGCTAGGGTTCTAGATGGCATGCATTGTAGATCTTCCCGGATATGCCCTGCTCAAGGTTTTTTTCGATTTCGGGGGTTTACTATTATACCATTACCAGGACTAGTTCGTGTGATTTGTACTACATTTCTTCGGTAGTATTGAACCTGGATCTGACAACGGGGCCTGGATGACTATTTGCTGATGATTACAATGGCTAAGGGCACTTTCAGGATGAGGTGATTGAATCAGGATGAGTGTTCAATGGTTTGTGCATTCCTCCAGGTTCACTCACACCGTCCCTGAAACAGGTGTTCGTCCGTTGCCACATGCAGTCATGGTTAGGATTCTATATGAGACAATGTTTTCACCTTTACGAACTGCCAATAATTAGGATAGTTTCACATGCAACAACTTTCTATAGATGGACTTTAGTACCTAATATTTTTGCCCAAAGAGGAAATTTGTGTAGGATCCTTAGTAATAAGGGATCATCTATGGAGACATGTTAGATTGTTGTGATCTTATGTTCCTGCTATATGTGTTACGCTGATGATTACATTTGTCACACAATGTAACTTCAGGGATGTCTGATTGAACCTTGTTGTATTTACAACCCTTTATTTGTGCATATGATTTGGTTCGCTCACGCCATCCTTGAAGGTGACATGCAATTGGCACATTATGTGTGATCAACATTGCCAAATACGAGGCACCAATTTCTGACTCATTGGTTTGCTTTGTGTTCATTTCTTTGCATTGTGTTCATTGCTTATCTTTGTGAGTCATTGCAGGCTGTCAGCATCGGTGGCCGAGGAAAGGAGCCCGCTGATGGCTCCAACAAGCGGGCCAAGAAATCTGGAATGCCTCCAAATGTTGGCAACTGGGATGAGACAGTGAGCCCTACCTAGTTCTGCAAGGTGTTGGCAGCACCTACACTAGGATTGCTTCCTATCCCAAATGCATTCAGGCCATACTTGGACAGTGTCCCTGACACGGTCACTCTAAAGCTGATGTCTGGATGCCAATGGGACATCACGATCTTAGATGTCAACGGTAAAGTTTGCTTCGATCAAGGTTGGGCAGCTTTTGCAGTAGCTTATGATTTGAAGATCGGTTACTTGCTGACCTTCAAGAAGATCTACCCAAAGGTTTATAAGGTGGTCATCTACGACTACAGTCAAGCCGAAGTTGTCAAGAGGTGCCCTAAGCACCCTGAAGCTTTTAAGAGGACCGTGGAGCAGCGGTGACCTTTGTCTACATAAAAAGTAATTCTGATTTGTGTGTGTGACCGATGGACTAGACCTTTTCGTGCGCTGTCGTGAACTGTCGTTGATCAATATTTGTGTTTGTGTTTATGTGGTATCCTCACCTCTCTCCCCTATCAGCAACACTGCAGGCAACCAAACGCATGACTTGCTTGTGTTCATAGATGCATGCAGACAACTTTTGGGAATGCAATAAGGCATGCAGGCTATCAAACGGCCTGCCATTCATGATCCGATCCCTAACGTGCGAGCCACACAGAACTGCTGGACTGGGCTAAAATATGAATGTAAGCTACCAAAGAGGTCCTTTATGTCCGATTTGCTGGCCCGCCGCTCCTACCCGGAGCAGGGCCGCCGTAGCTCAATGGAAACGTACGGCCCAACTTACCCAACTCCATTGCCTTCTTTTTTGTTTTTTTGAGAATCACTCCATCGCCTTCTTATAAGTAGACACTCGCCGCAAAATACCTCTCGCCTTGCCGGCAATCGAAAACTCCCCCGCTCTGAAACCACCCACCCCGTGACCCCGACCTCGCCGAGGCACCGGCTCCCGCTCGCCCGCGCCTCGACTCCCGAGGGTTTCCGCTCTGCCACGCGGGGCCACCCGCTCAGCCGCAGCGGTCCGCGAGGAGGGCTCGCTCGAAACCCTAGCCGCCGCAATGTCCCGCCGCGGCCGCGAGGACGAGGAGGAGGAGGATGAGGAGGAGGAGACCTACGATTCGGAGGAGGAGAGGGGCGGTAAGCGGTCGCGCGGCGGCCGGGGGAGGCGGTCGGGCGTTGAGAGCTTCATCGACGACGCGGCCAGCGAGGACGACGAGGAGGAGGAGTATGAGGAAGAGGAAGACGAGGATGATGAGGACTACGGGGGCGGCGGCAAGGGAGGTAAGAGGAGGAAGCGGGCTTCGATCCTGATCGACGACATGGCGCAGGTCGACGACGACGTCGAGGAGGAGGAGGACGGGGAGTACGAGGCCGGTGAGTCCCCCCTCCCCCCCGCTTTCCCATGCCCTAGCTTTCGGCCGTACACCGTGGTAGAACCGTCGAATCGATTTCCCGTACCAAAATTCGCAGAAGTTCGTGCCGACTTCGTGTATGTTTTCGCTTTCGCATCGTTGCTTCCCTAGCATTTCTACATGATCGAGGACGAATTCGTGTGATCGCCGACGCTGCTAGTTCCTTCCCTGGGTCCGGATTAGCCTGGGCCGTGCTGCTTTTGGGAATAAATATGTACCCTGCTAGAAACGTCGAGGGTATTCTTAATCGTCGCGCTTGCTCACCAGTCTGGCTTGGTTACATTGTATTCTAACTTCAATGCCGGCCTGGGTTCGATATATAGCATTGTGCTGGTTTAGTCGCATTGGATGACACTGATGATTTATGCAATTAAAGCTTCTTATTTTTGCTGTTGTGAACCATCACCATCAGTGGGCTTTCGTGGCGAACTATGTTAATTCTGGGATTTTGTCATGAATGGGTGGGAGATCTTGTGGAACGAAGGACCAAAATCCATGTTCCATTAAAATTCATTACTTGTACTGCCACTTATGGCTCGACCTACCCAAGATATACTTGGAAATTTGTTACAATCAACAATCTGGTTCTGTCCAAAGCCACATTGTAATCATGATGCTAGACTAGAATCATATCCTCCAGAAATTACTAGGGATATTCAGACTGCATGTTCCACGTGACTCAGTTTTTCAATGTTCCTGTTGGGGTATGTTTGTGCTATTCCTTACTCTTGTTGCTTGAAGCAAATAGACAACACTCAATCGGCGAATGAACCAATGTTTCTTAAGATTGAGTGATGCAGACTGTGATGTTTAATTGATCATCCATCGAATTTTCTGTATGGATGTACTAGCCTTTGGCCCTGAGTGATAATCTTGTGGATGTTCATAATCGGCATAGAAGTATAACATAGTTACTTCTCTTTTGGGATCAACAAATTTCTCTGCTTGCCTAGTTGTGTAGTATGCAAACGCAAGGCAATTTGTGTTAATGCTGGACTACCTTTGCTTGGGCAATGGGCAGGCTTTATTGATGATGATGATGATCGGCCTGACAATATCGACGAGAATAGGATGAGCTCTAGACGCCATTCCGTTCCTATGGATGAAGAAGATGACACAGATATGATTTTACGGCACCTAGCAAGAAAATATGGAAAGCAGTCCGAGTCTGATTCTGTTGAAGAGGATTTCACCGAGGTTGATCAGCAAGCTCTCCTGCCATCAGTGAAGGATCCAAAACTGTGGATGGTGAAATGTGCGGTAGGTTGCAAATTGTAGGGAAATTAAGCGCCCTGCCTCTGCTCTGCTATGTGTTCTTTGTACCTTTTCCTTTTGAACCTCATTTGTTGTCTATTTATGACTTCAGATTGGACATGAGCGAGAGACAGCCATTTGTCTAATGCAGAAGTTCATTGATAGGCAAGATCTCCAGATTAAATCTGTGGTTGCACTGGAACACCTGAAGAATTACATATATGTTGAAGCAGAGAAAGAAGCCCATGTCAAGGAGGTAACCAGTGCTTAACTTTTCATTATAGTCTTTCTGATAAGGAATGTTTACTAAACTTCGTTGCAGGCTTGCAAAGGTCTGCGGAACATCTTTGCTTCAGCGAAAATAACTCTGGTTCCTACAAAAGAAATGACTGATGTTCTCTCTGTCACGACTAAGTCTGGTGATCTTTCAAGTGATACTTGGGTCCGTGTGAAGCTTGGTATATATAAAGGGGATCTTGCTAAGGTATGGTCGTCGTTTTTCTTGGTAGACGTTAATATATATTTGTCAATTTTTTTTGAGTATACAATTATTTATTTTGAATATCCTCAGGTTGTCGATGTTGATGATGTGAATCAAAAGGTTACTGTGAAGCTCATTCCTAGAATAGATTTACAAGCTTTGACAGATAAATTGGCAAATAAACTGGTAAGTTATCTGTTAGTTGCCATCAATCCTGAATATCTACTTGTCACCTTTCAACCTAACATATACAGTTTAATCAGTAAGTTGAGCTCATTGCTGTCATGCCCTTTTATATTACGCTGTTGCAGCCGCTGTAAACATAGTAACTTCTAGTTTGGGCTCTCTTTCCCATATAATTTACTTACTTTCATGCACTGCTTTGTCAAAAAATGAAATTAGTAGCCTTTGACTTATTGCATGCTTATACTTTGTACTGTGCTTACTTATTGGACGGGTTAGCATGACATTACTTGTCTATTGTCAGAATGGTCTTAAGGTTGAGAAGAAGAAGTCGTTTGTTCCACCTCCAAGGTTGTTCAGTGTCGGTGAGGCGAGGTGCTTTTTCATCCCTTTAATATCAATGGTAGTTCATATTTATTTTGGCTCCTGTTTTTTCTAACTCAAATGAACACAGGGAGATGAACATTCCTGTAGAACGAAGGAGACATAGAGATTCTGGGGAGTACTTTGAGGTGGTTGATGGTTTAATGTTTGAAGATGGTTTTCTGCGCAAGACTGTCTCGATAAAATCAATCAGCACACATAATGTCCATCCATCACTTGATGAATTGGAGAAATTCAGGAGAGTTGGAGATGACATTAATGATGATGTGGCTAGTTTGTCCACACTATTTACAAACAGGAAAAAAGGGCATTTCATGAAAGGTGATGCTGTAGTTGTTGTTAAAGGTGATCTCAAGAACTTAGAGGGTTCTGTGGAGAAAGTTGAGGATGGTACTGTACACATCCGACCAAAACAGTCTGGTCTTCCGGTAATTACTTGCAATGAATTATTATACTGCTATGCTATCTAGTGGACTATAATGTTGATACATCCCTTTGTGACATGCAGAAAACTCTTGCCTTCAATGCAACAGATCTTTGCAAACATTTCAATCCCGGAGACCATGTAAAAGTTGTTTCTGGTGTTCAACAAGGTGCGACAGGCATGGTAGTCAAAGTGGAAGGACATGTCTTGATCATTTTATCTGACACGACCAAAGAGCATGTGAGAAATTGTTGCTACATATATGCATGTATTGATAATTGCTTTCAAATATTTTTTTTTGGTTGCTTTTGACTCTACTGTGCCATTGTGACTGCAGATCCGTGTATTTGCAGATCATCTTGTGGAGAGTTCTGAGGTCACGACAGGGATTACCAAAATTGGTGACTATGAATTGCACGATCTTGTCCTTCTTGAGTAAGCTAAAGAATTTCTAGTGAGGTTGATGTCCATCATCTCCAATGGCTACAAAACAACTTATACCTTTTCTTCACTTTTCAGTAACTTATCTTTTGGTGTCATTCTAAGGGTGGAAAGCGAAGCATTTCAGGCAAGCATAATTGTTGAATATTCATGTTTGACTGATTGTTTTGTACCTATAGTATATGTATTGACCCCATTATATAATTAGGTTCTCAAAGGAGTGCCTGATAAACCTGAATTGGTGCTCGTGAAATTGAGAGAAATAAAATACAAGATTGATCGGCGCACATCTGCAAAAGATAGCTCCAGTAACATTGTGTCAACTAAGGATATTGTAAGGGTAATCGAAGGGGCAAGTAAGGTGTGTACATCTTTGCATGTTATCTCATGTTCTGATTATTCTTCTGTGATGTCAAGTTTAATCTTCTTATTTGAGGCTAGCAAACATTTCTTTTTGTCACAATAGGGAAAACAAGGACCTGTGCAACATATACACAAAGGGATACTTTTTATCTATGACCGCCACCACCTTGAGCATTCAGGTTTTATCTGTGCAAAAGCACAATCTTGTCTCCTTGTTGGGGGATCAAATGTCAACAGCAGAGGGATGGTATGTTCTGGATTATCTGAATTAATTAAATTTGTTGGTACCTAGAACATTTTATCACATCTTCACTTTACTTGTTTTTGCAGGGTATGGATACATCAGATCCACTGCTTGGTGCTTTTAGATCTCCAGCAAGGATCTTGCAATCTCCTGGAGGGCTCCCACCGAGAGGATCTTACATGAACTGTATGAATGTTGATAGTTTGGATGTTCATTGTTATTTTCGCCATTAGTTTTTAGTCAGCTACTTTATGCGGGCATACTAATGCACCCGTCACTCTAACGCAGCTGGTGGAAGGTTTGGTGGAGGTGGTCGTGGTGGCAGAGGGCATAATGCCATGGTGAGTAGATGTATTAAAATTAAATCTGGTCCATACAAAGGATATCGTGGCCGTGTTAAAGAAGTGAATGGTGCACTTGTGCGTGTGGAGCTTGATTCACTTATGAAGATTGTCGCAGGTGAATACTTTTGTCATTGTTAGTAATGTTGTTTTCTGTCTAATATCGAAGACTAACCTTGATGAAAACATATAGTTAAGAGAGAAGATATTGCTGACCCAGTAAATGTTGAAACACCAGTCCGGTAAATTTATGTCTGATCAATCATATTTTATAACTAGCTGTTTGATGTCAATTGCTCATTTACTGACCTTTTATATTAGCAGTGAATCTCGTCATTCATTGGGCAGTGAAACACCTATGCACCCATCTCGAACTCCATTGCATCCTATTCAAACTCCAATGCGAGAACCTGGAGGTTTGCTTTCCTTACATTCTTTGTTATTCTTTATTTAAGATACCTAGATGACTTGCATTTATGCCATTCCGGAGATAGGCGTAGTTTGCATTCTAGAGATGTAACATTGACTGCTAATTTCTATCACAATATGTTGCTGAGAAGTTACAGTAGCATTCTAATTACACACTACCTACAGTGACTGCTAATTCGTCCATGAACTTGAATGTTTCTTAAACTGGCGTGCATTTAGAAAAGGAGGGAAATACTACATTGACAAAATACTTGTCTTCTCTGTCCTTGAAGAGTGGATGTGAATAGTAATTTTGTTGCCAGTTGGGTCACGCTTGCATCACATCTTGGTGCCTGTTTTTTGAATAGCATAGTCTATTTCTGTGTCCTGCCATTCATTTGTACCATGTATTGTTTATTATTTCCTTTTCCATGGTAACAAGTTATTTAAATTCGCACAGCTACACCCTTTGATGGATCACAAACTCCTATGCGAGCCTGGGCACCAATGAGTCCACGTAATGAAGCCTGGGCACCAATGAGTCCACCAAGGTCGGTATGCTCTTTTAAGAACAAATTGGTTACTTGGGCATATTCTCGGTTAGAATTGAAATCCTAAAATTCAGGAAAAAAATCAGTTTCAGATCTTTTGTGTATCCTGCTACGAGTGGGAACTATTTCAAAATTTCCTGTTGGAAGTGGACTATTTAAATGTTTTTGGTATTAATCTTGATTTTCTGTCTGGTCGCTTATTATATTAATTATCATCAGGGATAACCAGGAAGATGGAAATTCTGGCACTTGGGGCACTTGGGGAATCAGCCCAGCTTACCAGGTTCCATGTGCTTCTTCTTGTGAACTTTGAAGATTTGTTTATCTTTGTGTTGGCAACTGAAAAGTTTGTTTCTGCATGTATGTTCGCCTTTTCAGCCAGGAACTCCAGTAGTTAGGCCATTCGAAGCCCCCACTCCTGGATCAGGATGGGACAGTACCCCTGGAAATGGTTTCGGTGATTCTCTGTTGAACCCTCAAACACCTACTGCTCAACCAGTGACCCCAATTCCTGCCTCGTATATGCCCCAAACCCCTGGCCAGCCAATGACTCCAGGCGGAATGGATGTCATGTCTCCTGCGATAGGTTTGCCGATCTCCTTAGATACTGTTTCATCTTCAATTGGGATGGGATAGACACGAACAATCTAGATGCACACATCTAAGTACTTTTTGCCAAAACGCTTTCAGGTGATGAGGGCGATAGTAACTGGCTCTTGCCAGATGTTATGGTCAATGTGTCCAGAGGAGATGGTTCCAGCAGTGGTGTTGTGAAGGAAGTGCTCTCGGTATGGTGCTCACAGAAAAGTGTTCTAAGTGCATGCATGAGCTGTTTCATCTCATGCTTGCTTTTAATATCTGGGAATTTGAACTTGCAGGATGGGTCTTGCCGTGTTGCACTTGGGCCATCAGGCAGTGGGGATGAAGTGACAGCTCTTCCGGACGAGCTTAAGATCATCAGGCCTAAGAAGAACGACAGGCTCAAGATCATGAATGGCTCCCTGCGTGGAGTTATGGGAAAACTGATAGGAGTCGATGGGTCTGATGGGATTGTCAGGGTGGAAGGCTCACTTGAAGTGAAAATAGTAGACATGGTGATTTTGGGCAAACTAGCAATCTGAGCCAGCTATCCAGCCGAGATCAGTTATCGTCCATGTCTAACCTGTTAGTTTATCTGATTGACAAAGACCTCGAAGTAGACGAAGACCTCGAAATAGATGTGTTTTGGTTAAATTAGCAACTTTAGATCACTGTAAATGGCAGATTTGGTTGTTCTTTGTTCCACATGTTTAGTATGCCACGTGAGCTACTGTAGATACTCAAATGTCTCCAAATGCTTGATCTGTCTACCTGAAATGACATGTCACCAGTATCCCCATGACGATCAAGATTTCTTTCTTTGGCCTTCAACATTTTTAGACTTATTTGAACTTGGGCGCTCTCGTTAGTTTTGTCCTGTTTGATCTAATCTGGTTGTTGACTATACCTTTCTTCTCCCCCAGCAAAACCCCAGACCTGTCAGCAAAATTGCGTCTTGGTGCTGATCTGAACTTCACCAAATGTCACAAGTATAACCGAGTTGAACAAATGATGAGCAGATTAGTCAAGCTGAAGCCTACTCGAAGACCGTGAAGTACTCGGTACAACCAATCAACTATACCGTCCAATCTTGCTAAAAACATCCGGTACGATCAACGACATGCGATGAAACCTGCACCTGCAGAATCGTCTTCCTCTGCTTCAACTCCCCAGCAGAGCAGTTGGGAACAGTGCCTCAGTTCTCATAGACCATGCATTCATGTCGCGTGCCTCAGTTCTCACACAAAGCAAGCTCCACACAAGCTTGTCTCCGACTCTCTGTATGGCGCCTCTCTCTCTATATATACCTACGCATTTCCAGTCAGGCCGTGCCAGTTAGCTCTGTACTTTCTCTATGAACTACTATGAAGCACCATGTGTATTCTTTTTTCCGTTGCACCCTATGTGAAATGAGATAGTGGAGAGAACCAAATCCATAGGGTGTAACGTGATTTATTCAGCCAGGTTTTGATATGCGGGGGCCGACACACCAACTTGATCTAGGACCACGTGGGAGGCTATCATCCGTATGGGCGGCGCTGATGACAGGGAGTTCACCACGGTTGGACATATTCGGAGAAGACTTCGGCTGGGGAAAACCGGTTGGTTGTGTTTTAGGGAAAAGGATTGAGAGAAAGAATTATTGATTTCATTGATGATTGAGGGGTATATATACCCATTGAACAGACGTCAACAAAGGCGGTTTCCAAGGTACGTGCTCTCTCAGAGAGGACACGGCCGTTAGACAAAAAGTAACTACCTAGTTAGATTAGGATATAAGCTAATCTAAGTAACTTCCTAGTTAGCTTAGAACTAGACTATTCTATTTCTAACACTCCCCCTCGGACAACGCTGTTTCTTGAAGGATCTTCTCGTGTAGTCTTGAAAAGTATTCTTGCGTATCCATGAGGATGTCCTTGTAAACAATGTTCTTTATAAACTATATCATCTTGAAAATCATCATCTTTAGAATCTCTCCCCCAAAAACCCTGTGGAAAAAATATGAGGAGAGTTGTATTTGATATGTTGTTAAAACTCCTTTAAACCTTGTGGGGAAAATAAGGAGAAAATGATACAACATATAATGATTGTTGTATCCACGAGAACTCATATGAGGAAAAATCTTAGAAAAGGAGAAAACCTCACGGATGAGTTTAGAGAACAATAAATATGCCACGTGTTGTGTTTCAACGACTGGGAAACATAATTATGGAATATAGAAGTTGGTGAAGACATTATAAATAAATCTGTTAGATCTTCACATGATATGTTTGCAAAATGTTCTCTATTTAACCCATATGCATCTGAGCAATATAAGTGGTATTATCTTGATAGATACAGGTAGGTGATTCTGCTGAATCTTGAACAAATGATCTTGAATGTTACCATTCATTATGTGAAGCCATTAGAGTCTATTTTGAAGACTTCCTTTAGAAGGATCAACGAGTGAATTCAATCTACGATATGGCTTTATCACGATTAGATAACATCCAATCTATGTGTATCACAAAATGGTCAAATATTGATTCTCTGATGAAATTAATCAAGTTCCTTTGTGCCTTGAAGATATTAAAGGATATTTCTTACACCGACTATATACATCGTGTTTACTGCACTTTAAATCAGTCGACAAATATATTGTCATGATTTACATAGTTTTCAGTGATGGTTTGGGATATAGAACCGTGGGTCTCGACATCACTTCATCATACTAACTATGCACAAATGTGTTTGCATCCCTGTTAGGGATATGACCATGTGTCTTTGATGTGATTCATCCATATAAATTTCTACCATGTTTTATGGATATACGAATACTGATAGATATGTATTCCTGATGGAATATGTTCTATTTATAATAAACTTGATTTTCATTTGGTTTAATCCAAATCTCCGTCTTAAGATGATTGTGAGTACCTTCCATGTATTGTATAGACTTTGATGACAAAATCATTGGCATAAACATATATAGGTCATGTAGAATCCAATTAGGGATTTTGTTTATGTTTACATGTAAGCAATCATCATTACATGAATAATCCTCTACAAGGAGGAACTCTCATAGTCAATTATACCACACAATCATTTGACTATTTTAGGTCATAGAGTGACCTTTAAAGATTTACACAAATATAGTTGTGATTTTCTTAGGTATTCGGATTTTAAGACCAGTAGTGACTTATGTAATCACTACATTTATCAACTGCATGCGTAGTTTATTTATATCCGCCAATAATATTAGTTTTGAAACAATTCCACATATACCAAGAGAGTATGTTACACCGTAATTGATATCGGGTCTCTGCGTGAACCCTTATGCTACAAGCCTCTCTTTTTCACCACCTCGTTTGTTTTTGTTATGAGCGAAAAATATTGTACTGAACCACCTCTGCCATGGACTTTGGTTCAGGGCCCTAAAGGTTTCAGCAATTTTAAGAATAAATAGTTTTCGACAAATGTAGTCTTTAATTTTTATGATTCTACTGAATCAAGGTATTTGTAGAAATAATATTTAAGTTCTTTATCTCCTCGTGATTTTCCATAATAATAAAGTCAAAGTGTTTCGATGTCCCAACACTTATAATTATGTGCACATTTTTGTTGGGCTTGGATGATGAGCATCCTTTATGTGTTATTCAACTTGAGGTTGAACTACATTTACTAGTTGAGGATATAATATCCTCCATTTCCGCGGAAGCATATGAGAAGTTATGTCTCATGTGACTAGGTTTCTCCCCCTTTTGCTCTCATTTGGGAGATGAGTGGTTGTATGAAGTACCTCCACTTTTTTTGGCACATTGATTATATGCATAATGTGATTCAATGACATTCATGTCATCAGTAAATGTATGTGGCAAGATTTTCAATGTGTTGCAAGCATATGAATTGAACTTTTGATTCAGATTTTTGAGTACGTGAATTTGAGGACTGGATGTCAATGACATTTGTAATTTATCAAAATTATTTGTGGTACTAATCTCCCCATCCCAAATTTAATGTGAGGGTCTGTTACTTTATTCTAGAGTGGTTATATCGGTATTTAGCCGAATTATCGTAGATAGGAAATTGATTTCCACGTACTTACTGCAGGGGAAGCAGTATGATAAGCAGTTGTTCTAATCTTGATTAGATCTGCGGCGTGTAAGACCGCAGGTCTCTAAAAAGATGTTGGTATATTAGAGTTCCGTTGAAGTAGTCATTTATTTAGTTTGATTCTTTTGATAAAGAACTTATTGCACCATTTATGGGTATGTACAGGAGGTACTTTTCAAAATCAAAAATGCTTGTGATGCGATATTCATATTGGTTAAACCAATATGTTATGATACTTTGATCTTAATTTGATAATTACAACAATTATTTTGTAAAACCATGGATTTGTGGAGATTAGAGATCCACATAAGATCATCTATTAGATGTCTATGGGTACCATGAATAAATTCCCCAAAAACATGGTTGAGTAGTCCACATACATCTTCTTGAAGGAGTTTAAGAAATTTGAGTGGCTACTTTATAATATTAAAGTGAGAGAGCCTTAAAAAAATTCATGGTACATGTGGTGCACATAAAATTCTAATGACTTAAATTTTTTTCAAATTTAAAGTTATGACCAACAGAACTATCAACAATTTTAACATTGGTTACCGATGGTGAATATACTTATCACCATATGATGTAGAACCTATAGTAGTTTCTTGAGAAACTAAATCATTGTAATGTATGATTGATTTTGTCTTGATAGACATAGGACACAACAATACTACTCCATGATGTAGGTTACACAATTTTAAGTAATCCCGGTGTAACCAAAGGATGAACTAATCACGCATGAATAGTCATTTTTACTATGATAGTAAAATATATTTTGGTAAACAACAAAATGCTCAGAAGGAACAATTTAAATATTAAGCTGATGATTTTATGCCATATGTGCGTATGTCTCAAATTTTAAGTTAACACATTTTAGATATTCTCCATATTTATAGAGTACATATCTCGATAGTAGGAAGCATTGTTTGATATATGTCAGTACAAGCATTATCCTACTACCTTGTGTTATACTTTTGATATTGATATATCTAGATGAGCTCTTTGGATATAATTTATTGTCAAAGTGACAAATAAGTACATCTCTCACTAATAAATATTTTGAGAATTATGTCATTAGCTTGTGGTTCACAAATAAAAGTTAAGATAATCACACATTTTGGTCACAATTTTATCTCATAAAATGTTAATGCGATTTTTTTTTGTAAGAAACATAATAATTTCAATTTCAAATAAAGTTTGTTGTACCAAAATTGGATGTCATAGAGAATGATAGAGCCAAATCTTGAATGGGTAAGATACAACGTACAATTGTGTAGAGCAGGACGATACAAGTATTTATGAGTAAATACTTTCAAGTGAGAGGACTATAAAGAATATCCACCAAATAGATAAGGTTCCCTATCTCTCCATGTGGATACGAATCAATCGATTCTTTTTTTAATAGAAAAGGGCCTAGAAGACCCCAGAAACTGCATTAATGACCACGTGGCAGGTATAAATTGCAAAGAAGCCCTTAGCAACTAGCGCACTAGGAACCCTAGAAATTAAAGATAAGGGCTTCCTTCTTACAAATAGCACCCTAGGACTAAAAGGTAAAACACAATCAAGTCCTTGGGCGCCTCCGCCACCATTCTCCGGCGACCTCTAGACGACGGAGTCGGCGAGATCGTGGAGAATCGATTCGTTTGTTTTGCACAGAGCATGAGAGGACACTGCCGCTGGGAGGTCGTGAGACGCAGGGGAGCGTCGCGCTGGCCGTTGGCCGCCGTCCTTGCCTCACATGGCCGCGCGCCGTTTGGGAGAGCGAGGCTGCGCCGGTCGTCGACTGCCGTCCTCCACCTCTGTACTTGGCTGCCGTCGAGGGTGCTGTGCCGTTGGGAGCCGTGGGCTCAGGCACCGGCGTGCCTCGACAGTCGCGCTAGGGGGAGCGCTACCGCGCGTGCTGGCCTTGTCGGCCTCAGGTGACTTTGCCTCTGGGAGTGAGGCCGTCGCCTCCTCGTCTTATCGCGGAGGAGCTTCGCTGGGGACCGTCATCGCCAGAAGGACGGGCGGCCGACGTCGCTTGGACACCACAGTCTTTCCGTGGCCGCCAAATTAGAGCACAGAGTGAGGGCTCCGTCGCCTGGCTTGCATAGCGTCACCTCGGCCGCCAACACGCCTGGTCTTGGCAGTGGTAGGCCGTCAGGATGCAGTGCCGTGGAGAGTCTTGCTGGGAGCCGCGTCATCGATGGTGAGCGAAAATCACAGTTCTGGGGTTCCTTCCACGAGTCATGTTCTTCGATTGTCCGTCTTGTTCTTCTTCTACTCTGTTCCTTTCTCGTTCTATGGACTAGAATTTTTGTGGCTTTGATGTTCTCGGTAGAGAAAAGTGCTTTAACCCATTTCGAAAAAAAAGATAAAAGGATTGAGAGAAAGAATTGTTGATTTTATTGATGATTGAGGGGTAGATATACCCATTGAACAGACGCCAACAAAGACGGTTTACAAGGTACGTGCCCTTTCGAAGGGGACATGACTGTTGGACAAAAAATAACTACCTGGTTAGCTTAGGATATAAGCTAATCTAACTAACTGCCTAGTTAACTTAGGAACTAGACTATTCTATTTCTAACAGGTTGCCGTGCGGAGCAGCCCAGAGACAAAATGCACGGGAGCGCGACAATGTTCGAGGCGCCGGAGTGGGAAGAAACCATGCCGCTTGAAATGTGCATTGTGTCGGACATGCTGAACATGCTTGTGGCCGACATGGATTTTATGTAGACCGTGAGGAGGCAAACGTGATAACCTAATGTATGCTGCGTTTATATATTTGCAATGGTTGCATGTCTTTATTCTAGAATAATCGGTCACATGTGCGTGGCAACACAACAGGATTAAAAATATTGTGGCAACACAATTTGTGGCAAAACCGGTTTTACTTGTGTGAACTAGTATGAGTTAGGATGCCTAGTTGTAATCGGGGAGGCCATGTTGCCAGGTCAAAATGGCCGAGACCGAGTAGTGTTTTTCTTATTGAATTAGCAACTCGACATCATTGTATATGTCTGATTGATTATCCTCCATCCACTTGTGTTAAGAATTATGTGAATTTTGGTGCATGTATATATTCACAAATGTTGCCTAAGAACCTATTCCCAAATACTTGATCTTTCTATACTTATGACATGTCACCATGTTTTATTTTTCTGAGGCCTTCGTTCAACAAGTTTATTTAGTGTTATTATTTGTATTCCAGTGCGACTCTCTAGCCTTGTTTGGTCTAGTATAATGTCAACCCTGCCTACACATGCATGCGGCGAAACCTGCAAAACCTCAATCTTTCACTGCTTCGAAGTTGTGCCCGATCAGTTCGCCACTAAAGAACTCATACTCTTGTGCCCGGGCAATCATCATAGGGTTTCCATTCCCTCTACATGCCCATGTGTGAGGAAATCTGCGTAAAATCTAAACTAAAATGCGCTGTTACTACGACTAGGATGGTCACATAGTTTTCGTTCACTTGTCCATGCTTTGCTCACACAAAACTAGCTAGAGAGAAGTTGTGTCTCTACAAACGCCATGTGGCATGACCAGTGGCGGAGCTATGTATAGCTCAGGGGGGGCCACCGCCCCCCCAAACTTTGTATATTCATTGAAGAAAATATTTTTTTAGAACTTAGATCAAAGAAAATACTCTAATTTGCCCCCCCCAAATATTCATAGTTCACATTTTGCCCCCCATAATTCTTGTGCTAGCTCCGCCACTGGGCATGACATCTCTCTCTATATAACTTCAAAATCCTTTGATCAAATATCAAACTTGAAGTTGTCTGTCGAATCTGTATAGACATTGAAGTTGTGTTACAATTTCCAAATTTGTTTCCGCATGCGTGAAATGAGATAGTGGAGAGAACCAAGTCCTTAGGGTGTCAAATAGGCGGTCTAGTCAGTTCACTAAGTTCATGGGTTTGAAAGATGATTTTGGAATCTAAGAGAGACAAGCCCATTGATTTGCCATGTTGAAGACTCTTTGATTCTGGTAGAGACGAACCCATTTGCTTTGTCATGTTGAAGACTCTTTGTGGAAAACCAGCTTTCTGTATATGAGCCATGAGTTGGGGTACATGTGGATAATCTATGAGAGCATTATTGTGAGATCAAGGTGGGTAGAACGAGATGAAACCGAGCCCCACATCCATGCCTGGCAGATTCATGCTTGGTAGAGATATCTTGAAAGGTGTGGCGATCCTTTATGAAACACTCCATGAGATGTACTACAATAAACTGATAGGGTCAATTTTAAAGTGGTCTATTAGAATGCCTATAATATGGGCTAATGAACGATCTCTCCCATTTGGTTCTGCTTAGGTTAAAAAATGGTTGAACGTGTTAGCGTATGATCAACATGAGAGGACAACTAGTCAATGGTATCCCATGTGAATATTCCTTAAGTTGGGTTTTTGATATCTAGAGTCAAAAATAGATGCATCATTGCTTAAATAGTTCAACTGGTGGGAGATGGGTCTTCCATACTAAAATACATGAATCATACCATATTTTTGACGGATCATGCTAGTAAGCAACCAAAATAATGTCTCTGATGTGTTTTTTTGAACAATGTAAGGATTTAAGTAAAATTTTCTATGAGCGAATTATTTTTCCATGGAAGGGCCAAAATGTATGTTCAACAACATAGAGATTTATTTACCTGTGAATTCTTTCATATCCTTTCAATACTTGACACCCATGAACGACATCCAATAGAAAATTATGATTTAACATACTCAAGAGGAGGACATAGTTGAAATGACTTGGTCTATTTTGAATTACCTAAAGAGGTACAAAAGGTGGTAGACTTCTATCGTTCCAGATTCTTCTAGTGAACTGGTAGTCAATGGCTATAAAATTTAGCATAATTTATAACACCTTGAAGAGAAAGAAGGGCCGAGTATTCAAAATATAGGTTAAACCACACGTCTATCCCAGATCTGATTGAAAACACATGATATAGATTAAAGCTTGTTGATAGCTAATAACATAAGCTTGTAAGTGGATAACATCTCACTAATTGTTTTTTGAGTGCAAAGCGAACAGGGGAACTAGAATTGGAAACTTAGTGTAGTCTGTTGGAAATATGCCCTAGAGACAAATAGTAGTAAGGACTATTATCATATTTCATATAGTTTATGATTAAGTTTTATATCATGCTATAACTGTATTGAGAGGAAACATCAATACACGTGTGATATACAAACAACCAGGGGTTCCCAGTGAAACTCTAGTCACCGGTTCATTGGTCAACAGATGATCATGTGGCATTTATGCCAGTTGGAAATGAGGCCATCTCATTCGGAGAATGAGATGATGTACCAATACCAACCTAAACATCGTGACCCGATCATGTCACGAAGTTCAAGTTACGATGATTAGAAATGGATCCTCGTAGACTATTCCTTAGACCGTGAGGCTATATCAATCACTGTCTCCCAAGAATTCTTAGATAACATCAAACGCCATCTGGTAAAACGGTGGTTATAAAGGTGTGTTCAGGTATTCAGAGGAAACTGTAGAGGCAATATATGTCAAGAGCGGGATTTGTCCGTCCATGTGACAGGAAGATACTCAAGGGCCCACTCGGAGAAGTTATATTCAATAGCTGCGCAGCGTGTGATTAGATCACGAGGATATCACTTGTCGGAACGAGTCAAGTAGCATTGTTCAGTAACGAGATTGAACACGACATGGCGATGTCATTGATCAGATCTCGGGCAATGCAAGTATCGAGTGACAAAGGGAATAAGACATGACTGTCCCGGTTCAAATGACGAAAGATCTTCGTGGAACGCACAGGGGTCACATGGCCATCCAGGTCCCTATGTCGATCATTGGTGCGGGAGTGTCCTGACCATGTCTGGAGTGTTCTCGAACTGTGGGGTATCACGCCTAAGGGCTTGATGATGCATAGAGAGTGTTTATAGGATCGGTAGAATCACCGAAGAAAAGAAGGGAGAAAACCGGAAGGGTTTCGGTAAGTCCGGAGGATGTCCGAAGTGGAAGTGGAAGGTGTTCCATGGCCACGAAGATTAAATGATATGTGAATGAATGTTAAATATTGATTTAATCATTTATTCATATTTATTTAATAAAGAGAAAATGAATTAAAGGTCAAAAAGGCTTAATGGGCCAATTCCGGAGGGAGAGGGCCCATTAGGGGAAAGGAGAGAGGGAGAGGGGCCAAGGGGGAGGCCGGATGGGCCTAGCCCCCCCGCGCGGGGCCCACTAGGTGGCCGGCGGCCACCTCCTCCCCCTCCTCTCCTTTAGTCCCACCCCGGGACTTTAGGGGAGGTAGTACCTCCCCTCCCCCTATATATAGTGGGGTATTTGGCCTAGAAAAATACACCAATAATCAATAAAAGGTCTCCCCACTTTTGGGATGACCTCTAATTGATATTTTCTCTCTCCTCCTCTCTCTCTCGTGACCGTGGTCCTAAGTCTGGACTGCGCGAGCGAGAGACATCTTCACCGCGGAGCGTCGTCGCACTGCGGGATTCGGATCCGGGAGCTCTACTTCCGCAACTACTGCTGGATCAGGGAAGCGGGAGTCATCGTCAGGCACCAGACGTGTGTAACTCCCCGCGAGGTATCGCACTTGAGGCACTCAAGTCGTTGGAGCCAGAAGGAGCGCAAGGACTTCATCACGATCTTGAGGTCGGCTTCGGCTCGTCTACATCAACCACGCTCTCCTGAGCGTTGACAACGCTTTTCGGTCTTCAAGGGTAAGTTCACGAAAAGCCCCTTCCGTTACTGTATTACTAATAGATAGGTCCTGACAGCTTCAGGGGTTAAGGGGCGTAGGGTAAAATTTTATTGTTTTCATGCGCGGAACCCCTACAGTGGTATCAGATCTAGATCTATGCATAGTAATGCTAGTACGGGTAGAACACACGAGATGTAGCGTGTGGGCGTTGATCTTTTAGTTGTTACCCTCCGACGTGTACTTGTGCATACCGCAGTAATGCTTGATGAAGCAGACCCCAACCGACTTTACGCGTTCATTCGCGAGACTGGTCCACGCTTGACATACGGCTTGTACCGTATAGAGTGGCTTAGGGGGGTGTGTGTCTCTCTCGCATTAGTTGGTATACCATTTGCAACAGAGGTCCCCAAAAGGGGTGTAGTTGTAACACCCTCGCCTGATAAGGCTGAGTTCCTGTGTATAGTGCTAATCCCTAGATCGGTTCACTAGCACACACAGTATAAAATGATACCAAATATAACTGTGCATCATGAATATAACGAATATGATCCAGAATTTATATTATATTACAGCGGAAACAATACAAGGTAGATCTCCATCCTTCAAATGTGCCACAGGCGAACAATTGTTGAGTGGAGTCTCGCGACCTAATACGATCACTCAGAATCGGTATAACCTACAACAAAAAACGTAGCAGCCCCGAAGGGTCATGTATAGCAAGTAGCGCTAAGGTAAAAGAGACAGTGCACCTAGCATCTACATGCTTATTTGGCCAGTGGAGCTTTGGCTAGCTTGCACTTTTCAAACACATTGATCCTACTTTCGTAAACCATTTAATTCACAACAACCAATTAAGTTCACCCATCAAGTTTTAGTAATTAGGAAATAAGGATGAGTGAGAATATGTCATAGTCTCAAGATCAAGTAACTAAATCGTCCGTAACCGGGGACACGGCTAAGTACTTAGTTTTTACACCCTGCAGGGGTTTGTACACTTTACCCATGTGACCTGGCCAATCCAGCTCGTACCACCACACCCATATTGTGTGATGATAGGGAGAAGTCCAAGATGGGACCTTTCGGGAAATAGATCACCAAACCCCACTGCGCACCGGTCCCAACCTATCATTCACTACATCTCTGGGTACGCTGGGTTCGGATCACCACGACCTACTAAGTCCAACCAGCCACCCATTCTTACTGGCACATGGTTGCACACGTAAGTTACCATAACAAAGAGAACCAATCCTTCTCAGTACCCTAGGCGGCATTCCCCACCATTATCCACACTCCGTTGACCATCCAACCATTCCGCCCAGGTAGTTCATTAACATTAAGTTGTTTTAGTTTGAAACAAACACAACTCCACCATAGTGTGATCCCTTTTTTTCCCGTCTTCACAACAGGTCTAAGCACATCTACTGAGCGGGGCTCAACTACAAGGAATTCGCACCACAAGATATAGGATATAGCATAGCATAATAGTTCCTACACAATAACTACAGAAATACACTACACATGCATAAGAGAAAATAGTAGGACAATAGTATGAACAAAATAGAATCTACTTGCCTTTGTTGTAGATGTAGTCGATTAGATAATCCTCACAAATATAATGGTTGCACTCATCGAACTCAAAAGACCTGCAATCACAATGCTCGCAATCATAGCTATTGCGATCATAATAGTTACACTCCTCGCAATGAATCTTTCCAAAGCAAAAGCACAACAACATATCATTCAAAGATTGCAATCATGCAACAATACAACAATACAATAAAACAGCGATGATCCAATGCATGCATGATGATTTAATATGTCATAATGGTTGTAATTAGTTATCTAAACAATACTAGATCACATGATGCATGTAGAAGTGTTTTAATGCAATATAGTATTTGTTATCCAATTCCAATTGCCAATACAGGGGTTTTAACATAACTGTTGTAGCTTCTGTACTAGTTGCCGAATTAAATTTGTATCTGAACTTTAATGGATAGAGGGCTTTAATACGAACCAGTAGCAATTGGATTCACCCTAATCGGAGTTATAGATCTTTTTCTAGGATTTATTTAGTATTTAATGGAGTTTAATTAATCTGAACAGATCGTACTGACAACAAACAAAACTAAGTACAGATCTGAAAACTACGCAAGATTATGAACTCAGGGACATATTACTCATATTTTTCGGATCTGTAGATTATTTACTATGAATTTAATGATTTAAAAGGCCAATAATACTAATTAATTATTCGCTAGTAATCTATACAGCAAAACCCAGATCTAAACATATATTATCAAACTACATGAAATTATCTTCAATTTAATATATTATATGTAATTTTTGAATATAGTATGAATTTTATATGAATTTTACAAGTTAGATCTATAATCTGCAATTTTAAATTCGAACGGAATATTCTAGGGAATATTCCGCTGACTGGACAAGTTGACCGGGACTAGATGCTGACCTGGCGACAACGTGGCGGTGACGAGGCGGCTGACCAGGACGATTGAATCTGGACCGTCGAGATAAGATCCGGTGGTAGAAGTTGGCTCCAAAACGGCTCGATTTTGTCTCGGAAAAGATTAGAAATAGATCTGTGTTAGAGAGACAAATCCATAGATCAAAACGAAAAACTTCGAACATGAAAGTTGTGGATAATCATTGTATCTACCTTTTTACGAAAGGAATTTGGATTTGAACAAACGAGCGCGAGTAAATCTTGAAATTACACCGTCAGATCTGAAATATTGCATGGTGAAATTCTCCGGCTTTGGTGGATGAAAAGAGGTGAAGTTTGTCGGGATTGAAAGATTTCGATGAGATCTACAACTTTCGTGTTGTAGCCAAAGGCATCCGACGAAGTTTAGATGGGTTTAGAAGCGAAATACGATTCGGTAGGATGTAGATTCGAGATTTCGGGAAGGAAAAGTGACAAAGCTGTGATTCCGGATGATTATATAGACTTTTAGGATGATAGGAAGATAGACCTGGGAGTAGGCAACAAGTAGAAACAAACGGAAGTCAATTCGAAGTTGATTCTTGCACGCTTTTTAAAGCAATCGGTGGGATGGATCCCTCCCGTGCCCTGCTGGCTGGTTCGGTCGGCCGAGTGGGCCGGCCGGGTGGCCCATTTCGTTTTGTTTTTTTCTTTTTTTTTCTTTTTCTTTTTATTTTTCTATTTTGGTATTTTCTTTATATCTTTTGCATACGAACTCCAAATGACATGATTCTTGTTTCTAAATTTTTCTAAAATTCATTAGATCATTATAGTATCATATTTATAACATTTTACTAGTTTTAAGATGGTTGCTTCATAAATGTCTATATATTCCTTATAGGAACATTTGGGCAAATCAACTATCGGATTTAGATATTAGGATTTGGATTCAATTTTTTGAAAACTTTGCATGGATGCAATGCAATGCTTATGAATGCTTAATGATTTTCATTTTTGCAAACATTCACACAAATACTAAAACTCAATTCACGCCTCTTTGCCCATATGGCTACTTAGGTTATAAGAAAGTGAGTTGTTTCCAAATTCAAAAGGTTTGTTTTCCTTGAGAATTTTCAACAAAGTCAAACAATCAACCAAACTTATTTTATCTATTTCACATTCCAAAATTAGAAAATTTTGGGATGTGACAAACTACCATCCTTAAAAGGAATCTCGTCCCGAGATTCGGGAAGGCTAGAAAGAAAGATGGGTTAAGGATCCTCTAGGCGCTACCACCCTTAAAAGAAAATTGAGTAGATTGTTTATTAGGAATTCACATGGCTCCTATTGATTCTCCCTTGGACATTTATTGGTACAATGTCCCTACATTTTCTAAACTCCATGATTTATAGATTCTAGCTAACACTACTATGAACTAGCAAAACTCTCATGGTAGGCAATTAGGGAACGTTTGCTTCACGATACCCATTATACACGGTTGAGATGCATCCTTACCGTACATTTCTACACTTAGCGATGAATGCTTTTGTAAAGGTTCAAAGTCATACCATCCTATGGTCTAGGCTTAACGCCGTCTCTTTTCTAAGGTTGGAAAGGCACTCAAGATTCGCAAAGCCAACAGTACAAGATCAAATAATAAGAGTAGTAGGAATGGTGGTCAATCCATCCTGCACCCAAATCATTACCTTGCATGAGGATAGGTGAATCGCGTTTTTCTACCTACTCGGCATCCTCACTTTCCTTGTAGATGGTTTCCATGGGCACGAAACAATGCTCGATGTAGACTCTCATGTACTCAATCAATAAAGCTACTACAAAAGGTAAATAATCGATACTTCAACACCTTTGGGTTGCGTAAATCTACTACAGAACATCACTTGCAACACTTCATATTTCCATATCCTTTTGTTGCATTAGACAAACTATTCACACTCTTTGGGGCATCATCTTCCAAATATTTCCACTAACTCATTCTCCCTATATTAAACACATCGTTTTATCTCCAAGAGATTAAGATAGAGAAGAATAGATTCTAGAGAAAAGAACTACTAATAAAATAGTTCTACCCGTGCAAACAAACTCATTGTCCAACAATCATACAAACATTCAACGATAAGCAATCAGCACACAAGCAAACAATCATAACAAGCAACACTCAAGCCAAAATAATTTTGTTTATGTTCCAGAAGTTTTGTTTTAGTGGCATACCATCCACAAAATAGTTTTCATTTGATTAAAATTCGTTTGGGGGTGAACCTACAATCATAAAAGCAATGGACAAAATCTGTCCTGAAACTACAGCAGTGTTCACGATATTTCTGGGCACCTTAAACTCATCAGGAATTTTATCCAATTTTTGTGCATGTGCTACAGGTAATTACCCTTCAGATCCTAAAATATGAGTGCAATACGAGTTACCAGTAAGGAACTAAAAATCGCGCGGTACAACTGGTCAGGCAGAAAACTGCAGCAGTAATACCACGAATTTTTAATCAAAACCTTCATTAATTCATTATAAAAACTATCAAAAATATTCTGAAACTTTAGGGTATCAAGTATCACAACCTAAACATAATAAAACCACCATCACACAAGTTCTTGCGATAATCGATTGCTAAATCTAAACAAAATCCTATCAATACTACATGGTGGATATCATCTAACTATTCTTGGATCTCGCACTTCTTCGCACGAGTGCTCATCTATAAGTTTTGAACAAGATGAGATTAGAAAAGAAGGATAAATAATTACAAGAATCTAATAAATACAAAGTTTTGAGTTCATCCTACAAAGAGTCTTCCTTCTATGTTTTAGAAGAGGAGAGTATGAGAATTGAATAGGTAAAAGATACTAGAAAAAAAATTGTAAGATGAGAATAGATAGGATGAAATAGGGTTTATATTCATATGGCTTTTCTATTTCAATCCTAGGTCACGATCCTACAGTCAACACACAGCTCTGATACCATCTTGTAACACCCTCGCCTGATAAGGCTGAGTTTCTGTGTATAGTGCTAATCCCTGGATCAGTTCACTAGCACACACAGTACAAAATGATACCAAATATAACCGTGCATCATGAATATAACAAATATGATCCAGAATTTACATTATATTACAGCGGAAACAATACAAGGTAGATCTCCATCCCTCAAATGTGCCACAGGCGAACAATTGTTGAGTGGAGTCTCGCGACCTAATACGATCACTCAGAATCGGTATAACCTGCAACATAAAACGTAGCAGCCCCGAAGGGTCAATACTTGGAATGTATGGCAAGTAGCGCTAAGGTAAAAGAGACAATGCACCTAGCATCTACATGCTTATTTGGCTAGTGGAGCTTTGTCTAGCTTGCACTTTTCAAACACATTGATCCTACTTTCGTAAACCATTTAATTCACAACAACCCATTAAGTTCACCCATCAAGTTTTAGTAATTAGGAAATAAGGATGAGTGAGAATATGTCATAGTCTCAAGATCAAGTAATTCAATCGTCCGTAACCGGGGACACGGCTAAGTACTTAGTTTTTACACCCTGCAGGGGTTTGTACACTTTACCCATGTGACCTGGCCAATCCAGCTCGTACCACCACACTCATATTGTGTGATGATAGGGAGAAGTCCAAGATGGGAACTTTCGGGAAGTAGATCACCAAACCCCACTGCGCACCGGTCCCAACCTATCATTCACTACATCTCTGGGTACGCTGGGTTCGGATCACCACGACCTACTAAGTCCAACCAGCCACCCATTCTTACTGGCACATGGTTGCACACGTAAGTTACCATAACAAAGAGAACCAATCCTTCTCAGTACCCTAGGCGGCATTATCCACCATTATCCACACTCCGTTGACCATCCAACCATTCCGCCCAGGTAGTTCATTAACATTAAGTTGTTTTTGTTTGAAACAAACACAACTCCACCATAGTGTGATCCCTTTTTGTCCCGTCTTCACAGCAGGTCTAAGCACATCTACTGAGCGTGGCTCAACTACAAGGAATTCCTACCACAAGATATAGGATATAGCATAGCATAATAGTTCCTACATAATAACTACAGAAATACACTACACATGCATAAGAGAAAATAGTATGAACAAAATAGCATCTACTTGCCCTTGTTGTAGATATAGTCGATTAGATAATCCTCACAAATATAATGGTTGCACTCTTCGAACTCAAAAGACTTGCAATCACAATGCTCGCAATCATAGCTATTGCGATCATAGTAGTTACACTCCTCGCAATCTATCGTTCAAAAGCAAAAGCACAACAACATATCATTCAAAGATTGCAATCATGCAACAATACAACAATACAATAAAACAGCGATGATCCAATGCATGCATGATGATTTAATATTTCATAATGGTTGTAATTAGTTATCTAAACAATACTAGATCACATGATGCATGTAGAAGTGTTTTAATGCAATATAATATTTGTTATCCAATTTCAATTGCCAATAAAGGGGTTTTAACATAACTGTTATAGCTTCTGTACTAGTTGCCGAATTAAATTTGTATCTGAACTGTAATGGATAGAGGGCTTTAATACGAACCAGTAGCAATTGGATTCACCCTAATCGGAGTTACAAATCTTTTTCTAGGATTTATTTAGTGTTTAATGGAGTTTAATTAATCTGAACAGATCGTACTGACAACAAACAAAACTAAGTACAGATCTGAAAACTACGCAATATTATGAACTCAGGGACATATTACTCATATTTTTCGGATCTGTAGATTATTTACTATGAATTTAATGATTTAAAAGGCCAATAATACTAATTAATTATTCGCCAGTAATCTATACAGCAAAACCCAGATCTAAACATATATTATCAAACTACATGAAATTATCTTCAATTTTATATATTATATGTAATTTTTGAATATAGTATGAATTTTCTATGAATTTTACAAGTTAGATCTATAATCTGCAATTTTAAATTCGAACGGAATATTCCAGGGAATATTCCGCTGACTGGACAGGTTGACCGTGCAGGCTGACCGGGACTAGATGCTGACCTGGCGACGACGTGGTGGTGACGAGGCGGCTGACCAGGATGATTGAATCTGGACCGTCGAGATAAGATCCGGTGGCTAGGAGAGAAGTTGGCTCCAAAACGGCTCGATTTTGTCTCGGAAAAGATTAGAAATAGATCTATGCTAGAGAGACAAATCCATAGATCAAAACGAAAAACTTCGATATGAAAGTTGTGGATAATCATTGGATCTACCTTTTTACCAAAGGAATTTGGATTTGAACAAACGAGCGCGAGTAAACTTTGTAATTACACTGTCAGATCTGAAATATTGCATGGTGAAATTCTCCGGCTATGGTGGATGAACAAAGGTGAAGTTTTTCGAGATGAAAAGATTTCGACGAGATCTACAACTTTGGTGTTGTAGCCAAAGGCATCCGATGAAGTTTAGATGGGTTTAGAAGCGAAATACGATTCAGTAGGATATAGATTCGAGATTTCGAGAAGGAAAAGTGACAAAGCTGTGAATCCGGATGATTATATAGACTTTTAGGACGATGGGAAGATAGACCTGGGAGTAGGCAACAAGTATAAACAAACGGAAGTCAATTCGGAGTTATAGATAAAAAATATAGGTATTTGAATAGAGGTAGGTTTAGAAAACAGATTCTTGCACGCTTTTAAAGCAATCGGTGGGATGGATCCCTCCCGTGCCCTGTTGGCTGGTTCGGTCGGCTGAGTGGGCCGGCCAGGTGGCCCATTTCGTTTTGTTTTTTTCCTTTTTCTTTTCTTTTTCCTTTTCTTTTTCTTTTTCTATTTTGGTATTTTTTTTATATCTTTTGCATGCGAACTCCAAATGACATGATTCTTGTTTCTAATTTTTTCTAAAATTTATTAGATCATTATAGTATCATATTTGTAACATTTTTACTAGTTTTAAGATGGTTTCTTCATAAATGTCTATATATTCCTTATAGGAACATTTGGGCAAATCAACTATCGGATTTAGATATTAGAATTTGGATTCAATTTTTTGGAAACTTTGGATGGATGCAATGCAATACTTAATGATTTTCATTTTTGCAAACATTCACACAAATACTAAAACTAAAACTCAATTCACGCCTCTTTGCCTATATGGCTACTTAGGTCATAACAAAGTGAGTTGTTTCCAAATTCAAAAGGTTTGTTTTCCTTGAGAATTTTCAACAAAGTCAAACAATCAACCAAACTTATTTTATCTATTTCACATTCCAAAATTAGAAAATTTTGGGATGTGACAGTAGTAGAGACAACTACTTGATCAGCGTTGTGCTGAAAGTTCGTAGGTAAGAACGGTTCTTGTACGAAAGCCCATTCAGCTACGTAAAACATGCAAAGATAAAGTAGAGGCGTCTAACTTTGTTTTGCAGGAGGGCGTTGCTTTGTGATATGGTTGTGGCAAAGATAAAGTGATTATCTTTTGTTATGTAGTAGTAGATAGTCACGGAGGTGACGAACTACCACGTCAGAATGACACCGGTACCCTGGTGTCTACGGCGCTGGAACCCTAGCGCCGGAACCCGGTGACGGCGGATGGAGATCACGACATGAAGGACCATATCACATAGCATTTACATTCAATGTTATTGTTTGTATGTCTTATTGTGTGCTAGTATTAGATACTCGATGGTAGCCTAATAAGATGATCCCTGTTAAAATTACCAACGATTGTGTTCCTCCTTAGTGTGCATCACCAAGAAAGTTCTTCGGTATGAGGTAGGCCGTGATGATCGGGTGTCAGACATATCTACGTTCACATACAGTGGGTTTAAGCCATGTTGCACAGTGAAAACACTAAGGTTGAGTTGGCGAGCCTAGCATGTACAGACATGGCCTCTGAACGCGGATGGTCGAAAGATCGAGCACGAGTTGCATGAATGATGTGACCGACACTTAGCGTCCACCCTTGAACCCACATTGATGGCCGTGATGATCGGGGGAGATGTGGCTGATAGGGGTCGGGTTATCACTAGGAACCCTTTTGGGGATAGGTGTTTCTGAGTGGATTTATTACTAACTCATTTAATTATAAACTTAGTCTAAATTCCTTTTGCAATTATAAATGTAGAAAATGGTTCTTCCCGAGATTACCTTTCCTATTGACGATTGGTTAAAAGGAAAAAAGCTCAAGTTGATGGATCCAACTTTTCTGCATGGGTCATACGCCTATTTGATCTCCTTAGAGAGAACAATGTAGCTGACTACATGACCTGCGAGATGTATTTGGAGCCACCCTATTCTCATGAGACCCAGGAGCAGCGGGATCTGGGTTATCGTCGTCGTGTGATGGCCACATTTATATCAGTGACCATGTGCCTCGGAATGGAGGATGGGCTATGGCCAATGGTGGGGAGTCTCAAGCCCCGGATGGTCATAGCACATCTGAGAGCACATTTCGTGGAACAAGTGCGCATGTGGGAGTATGAGCTGATGGGGGACTTCCTCTCCATAAAGATGGAGGAGGGCTCCTCACTGGATGAGCACTTATTACTCCTCTACGATGTGTACATGAGTCTGGCATACTACCTGGACAACTGGTACTCAAGCTCATTTGTGATGGGAGTTGTGCTGCGGTCGCTTCCTCCAAGCTTCCAAGCACAAGTCACGATCTATGTTATGAGAGGCGACACGGAAACACTGGATTTCCTTGAGTTCATATCACATTTCAGAAATGTGATAGATGAACCCAACATCGCTGGAGTCGTCAACGACCAAGGTATATATTTGATATATAGTTTTATAAATGTTATAATCTTGCAAACACATTGCAGTGTAAAGTATATCTGATACTTGTTCTGTTTTGCTGAAAACAGGTCCTTCTGCATGAGAGGTGCTTGCTAGAGAGGAGGTGACGTTACGTGTTGATCGCGAGCATGATGATGACGACCGACGACACTCTCCCTCGACATTTATCACTTAGTTTGTGTTTTAGGATGATTAATGTAATCGAGAGATTTGAACTTCTTTAGTGTGTCTCGCACTCCGTGAGACGGTTATTCATATGAGTTTGTAACAAACAGTTTTTCCACTTTTATGAATGATTTCTATTCGTGTTCATATCTTGTTTGATTATGTGTGAATTATCCTTGTTCTTTCAAACTAATTGATAATGTATGAACATTTGTATAACATTAAAATGCCTTGTTTAAAATACCCAACTTAATGATATGTTCATTAGTGAATGAAAAACCATTGTTTAAATTCAAAGTTATGTGATAATATGTGAAAGTCATTCGATTTCTTATCACATATAAATCATGCCTAAGTTCGGCAAAATAACTTGAACACCGTGTATTACTTGAATACAAAGTGTTTAATGAATTGTTGAAAGTAAATACATATTCGATGTATTGTGTTTTAACGAAAATGGTAATTATCATTATATGATTGTTTAAATGTGCAAAGTAGTTTGCCAAAGGAAACATGAATATGAAACTATTTGATTTGATCAAAGTGTTTCATCAACAAAGGGTATAAATATAAAAGGGAATCCAATTACTATGATTTGATCAATAGTAATGAAATTCAATTTTATAAGAATGGCATAAAAGAAAATTGTGAAATGCAAAGCGTTCTGAAACGTCAGAATGCAAAACATCACAATGTGATATTAGATATCAAAGGGGTTGAATAGAAGGCACCAAATAAATCGTTGTAGTATAGATGTAGAGACCATTAGCTTAGAAATAGTTAGCACTCAATTAAAATGTAGTAAACCATTAGAATTCGTGAAAGTTTTGGGGTTATTCGATATAACCAAAACAATAGCGAATAAGTCCTTGTAGAGTATTCATTGGAAATTTTGAATACGAAATCCATAGCTGAGACCAAAAGGAAAGCAAGATTCGTATTGCTTGGATTTTGGTGCATTCTTGAGAAAGCTCACTTTTAGTGATGTTTCTCAATTATAAAGCAAATGGAAATTAGTGAAAAAAACACACGATGAGGATTTAAAAACCCTGCATCAGAGTGTTGAGAAGCGCAACGGACAACGTTCCTGAACGATTCTCTTCACAGAAGGAAAGAATCAATGATTTTGATCATTGTGTTTTTCCCTCCACTATTGTTTTTTCACTACATGAAGTAGGATTCAAAATGTAAATCCATATCTTATATGGAGACATTTGTGGATCACTTGTCATGATTCTTGGAGTATGACATACCTACAGAACTACAAAGGAAATAATGGTAAACTAAAATTATGAGAAATCCTAGAAACAAAATTCCCTTGAGATTAGATAGCAATTCGTTGCTGAATCTCACAAGTAAAAGGAGTTACTTGGAATTTTTTCAAATGACTGCAAAGCCATAGTAGGAAAAAGGGGTGAATGACAAAAGCATAATTTGTCAGGTATTGGGCAAATCCAAATGAATTTGATTCATGTGTGCTAAATGTCTAGTGGATTTAAAACTAGTAAAGTACTAGCATCTCATAATAAATCTCCAAGTTTGATATTTGATCAAAGGATTTTGAAGTTATTCAAATAGTAAGGAGATATGCAATTTGCATAAAATTGAGTGGGAGCTATGAAAATCTTCCTAAAACAATATGTGATTGACATATTTTTAAGTGGGAGCAATGTAAGTCTCAAATTCGAATATGTGGGAACATATTCTGAGTGGGAGCTTATAGGAGCAATTCTTAAGTATGTTAAGGATAAAAAGCGCAAATACTTATAAATAATGATTTATAAGATGTAGAAGTTGATAACAAGTGTATTATGATATTATGTAGTATTCCTTAAAGGATTCTGAAAAGGGTTTCAGGATAGAAGTTAATTAAGGAACTAGTCCTTAATAACTCAAATTAGGAATAGCATTAAGTTTAACATCAATGGTTGACAGAAAGAAAAGGATGATCGTCATCCACTATGTTGAGACATAGGTTCTATATTAGTAAACCATGATGATAACTTAGCATAATATGTGATCCAAATAAGGAACGTGTGTAAGTTCGAATCGCAGAACGTTGAGATGAGTTTGTCCATAGTGTCTAGTAGAGAACTGTAGACATATTTTCCAAATCCATAAAGGATGAAATATCTTAAAGCATAAAGAGTTATGTTATAAGGGAATATGTTGAAAACTCCTGTAGATACCGATTAATGTCAAGTAAGAAGTGAGGAGAACAAAACATCGAAAGTTGCACAAAGTGCACGGGAGTTTCGATGAATACATTTATAATAATAGATAAGGGTACCATCTAAAGTGTTGTATAATGTTATGGCGGGGCTAGTTCGCTTTTTACGTAGAATGATGTGTCCCAGGGCACAGTGCCCATGAGAAATCCCTCGAGGTTGATCTAACGTCACTGTACACTCCTGGAATCAGGCCTCGTTCTGCTGCCATAGCGACGATGCATACACACAGATGCTATAATGTGATGATAAAGTATTAATGTCAACCAAGGTGACATTAGTAAGTTGCAAAGGATTTGGGACTATAAAGTACAGACCCAAGACTCAACCTCTTCCATAAGCAAGCATGTTCAGGATACTGGGTATATGGTGACAATGATTAAGAACAAATGCAGCTAGTGTATTTGTACTCTAGTGCAAGTGGGAGACTGTTGGAAATATGCCCTAGAGACAAATAGTAGTAAGGACTATTATCATACTTCATATAGTTTATGATTAAATTTTATATCATGCTATAACTGTATTGAGAGGAAACATCAATACACGTATGATATACAAACAACCAGGGGTTCCTAGTGGAACTCTAGTCACTGGTTCATTGGTCAACAGATGATCATGTTTCCTGATCATGTGGCATTTATGCCAGTTGGAAATGAGGTCATCTCATTTGGAGAATGATATGATGAACCAATACCCAACCTAAACATCGTGACCCGATAATTTCACGAAGTTCAAGTTGCGATGATTAGAAATAGATCCTCGTAGACTATTCCTTAGACCGTGAGGCTATATCAATCACTGTCTCCCGAGAATGCTTAGATAGCATCAAACGCCATCTGGTAAAATGGTGGTTATAAAGGTGTGTTCAGGTATTCAGAGGAAACCGTAGAGGCAATATATGTCAAGAGCGGGATTTGTCCGTCCATGTGACGAGAAGATACTCAAGGGCCCACTCGGAGAAGTTATATCCAATAGCTGCGCAGCGTGTGATTAGATCACGGGGATATCACTTGTCGGAACGAGTCAAGTAGCATTGTTCAGTAACGAGATTGAACACGACATGGCGATGTCATTGATCAGATCTCGGGCAATGCAAGTATCGAGTGACAAAGGGAATAAGACACGACTGTCCTGGTTCAAACGACGAAAGATCTTCGTGGAACGCACAGGGGTCACATGGCCATCCAGGTCCCTCTGTCGATCATTGGTGCGGGAGTGTCCCGACCATGTCTGGAGTGTTCCCGAACCGTGGGGTATCACGCTTAAGGGCTTGATGATGCATAGAGAGTGTTTATAGGATCGGTAGAATCACCGAAGAAGAGAAGAGAGAAAACCGGAAGAGTTTCGGTAAGTCCGGAGGATGTCCGGAGTGGAAGTGGAAGGTGTTCCATGGCCACGAAGATTAAATGATATGTGAATGAATGTTAAATATTGATTTAATCATTTATTCATATTTATTGAATAAAGAGAAAATCAATTAAAGGTCAAAAAGGCTTAATGGGCCAATTCCGGAGGGAGAGGGCCCATTAGGGGAAAGGAGAGAGGGAGAGGGGCTAAGGGGGAGGCCGGCTGGGCCTAGCCCCCCCGCGCGGGGCCCACTAGGTGGCCGGCGGCCACCTCCTCCCCCTCCTCTCCTTTAGTCCCACCCCGGGACTTTAGGGGAGGTAGTACCTCCCCTCCCCCTATATATAGTGGGGTATTTGGCCTAGAAAAATACACCAATAATCAATAAAAGGTCTCCCCACTTTTGGGAGGACCTCTAATTGATATTTTCTCTCTCTCCCCCTCTCTCTCTCGTGACCATGGTCCCAAGTCTGGACTGCGCGAGCGAGAGACATCTTCATCGCGGAGCGCCGTCGCGCTGCGGGATTCGGATCCGGGAGCTCTACTTCCGCAACTGCTGCTAGATCGGGGAAGCGGGAGTCATCGTCAGGCACCGGACGTGTGTAACTCCCCACGAGGTGTCGCACTTGAGGCACTCAAGTCGTTGGAGCCAGAAGGAGCGCAAGGACTTCATCACGACCTTGAGGTCGGCTTCGGCTCGTCTACATCAACCACGCTCTCCTGAGCATTGACGACGCTTTTCGTTCTTCAAGGGTAAGTTCGCGAAAAGCCCCTTCCGTTACTGTATTACTAATAGATAGGTTCTGGCAGCTTCAGGGGTTCAGGGGTGTAGGGTAAAATTTTATTGTTTTCATGCGCGGAACCCCTACATAGTCTTGTCTAGCAACATGCTGGGTTGGCTAGAGGTGTTAGAGGAGAATACAAAAGGAGGCAAGACAACCCCAAAGTGCCGGAGGAGGTGGCTAGAGACGATAACAAGATGTGGTGAAATGGCAAGACGAAGTGAACGTATGTCTCAGCCATGGGTCTACCTCATCCATGCTGCCTATAGAAGTGATACAAGTTTTAAATACTATATTTTATCACCTAAAAGTATTACACAATGGACAAGGAGACAATTTTATTCTTGCTCGGCGGATCTAGCACTGTGTGACAATATTTTAGTCCATATTGTATTATGACATGATATGAATTACGCCAAGGTATTGTTCATATGAATCACATATGACAAGTCCCGTCGTAGTTACCATGCTTACGGTTCTTCCACATGTGCTCGTGTAGGGCGATGAAGATGAGGGTTAGCCGAGTGTCACTTCTCGGTTTCTCCACTAGATCTAACAAAAATACAAAATAGTTGTCTAACTTTGCAATGACACATATATCAACTCGGAAGCAAAACTTAGCCACAGTGATGAGTTTGACTTTGAGTCTTGGATTTCTATGTTCCCCATGCCTCTCAGACGTACTAATTCATTGTAGCTACTATGCCTAGTCAAAATCGTCATATGATTCTTACAGCTCATTCTCAGTCCTGGTTACCCACGAGATGAGTTTGTACAAATTATTTACACCATCTTCCTTTTGTAAAGGAGGAACTGAGGACTTCAATCTAGTGCATGCAACAACCTAAAATAGGACATGTTCCAAGATGGTGGAATCACAATGTAGCTATTAGAAGAAACATAACATGGGACATGTTCCAAGACGGCGGCTTCTTCTATTCTAGTAAAACAATATAACTATTTGTTAGGTGTGGAAAAAATTATTGCACATGCATCGGAGGCGGCAATTTGGCTCATATGTGCAAATACACTTATTATGAGAAAACATATTTTGAAATGTCAAAAAATTCGAAAACAAATTCCTACATATATATTCAAACATTTTATGTTGGTTCACAAGTTTTCAGCACGAAATGATATTTTATGTGTCGTGTATAAAAAGACAAAAAAGTCACATGAATAGTCGTATTCCTGTGGCATATTTTGTGTTTTTTATACACGACACATAAATGTTCTTTTATCCTGAAAATTTGTGAACCAACATAAAATGTTCGAATGTATATGCGAAATTTTGGTTTCAATTTTTTTGACATTTCGAAAATTGTTTTCTCACAATAGGTGTATTTGCACCTGCGAGCCGAAGTGAATATCCCCACATGCATCGATCTATAATCTTCTTTAATGTGTGTGTGCGTGTGCGTGTGCGTGCGTGTGTGGGTGGGAGGCGGTTATTTGATTGTTGGTCTCTGCTCCTCATATCGATATACTGTACTCGTCTCTATGTGTTGCGTCGATGAATGGGCCATGGGACACTATGTTTATCCAACCTTCCTCTCTCTCTTCTTGTGCTTCTTGTGGAGATCACCTGGCTATCAAACACGTCCCAACATGTTCTTGGTAATACAAATTCCACTTCTCCTAGCTGGATTGATGAAAAAAAATAAAATTCCAACTAGATTATAAAAACCAAGACTTTGCGTCCTTCACATGAGCTTGTTGATACTAAGGTTTTTAAATGGAGGCAACATATTTGCCCCATCACATTGACTATGAGAATCTTTCTAGGTTAATTAGCAAAAACGTGGCCAATACTGTCATAGAACAATACCGCACATGGTAACACCCGGCGACATTATTACCAATATGAAATCTCCAAACCTCATTTATAAGAAATAACACCATCAAAGTTGCCCACAAGCTTAATCTTATCCATTCATATTTGATCTAGTGACCCGACTTCACTTTGACAACAAGAGACAAAGTCCTTGCCGCAATAGACTTAAAACCCATGGCGATAAATGCAAACAACCGCCACATGTGTTAGCAAGCTGACAACTCTGACTTAAACTACAAACACTTAAAGAGAAATATGTTGTTCTTGCACCACTATGCTACATAAAATACCGCCCATCTCTTGTCATCGTCATACCAAGTATCCTCCATAGAAGCACTGACCAACGAAGACAAGACAAGGAGGAACCCTTGATACACACATGTTAATAACCAGTATAAAAATTCGTACAAATATTGTATTTATACCAAACATGATTATGTATCAGTAGGACATCTTCTAGAAAACTAGTTCCCTATTGTACTAGTGAAGGAGGATAAATGTATATATATATATATATATATATATATATATATATATATATATATATATATATATATATATATATGGAAGGTGAAACTATCATATATCTAGAGGTTATACCAGCCAAATGATCTACACAGTATGACAACGTTCTAGGCCATGCTACATCATAATATGAATTTGGAAAAATCTCAACCCTTCGTCCTTCCAGATGCAAATTAGTGACCCTTAGGTACCCTCTGCCCCTCTTTAGTCTTGGTCCATGTCCCTCCATATGGATGTGTGTTGGAATCCCAAGAACAGTCCGAGAAGTCCAACACATGTCAACCATTGATCAAGGTTCACATCCAATATCTGAGATGTTCTCTGAGAAAGAAAAGAATACCCTAGCCATCCTTGGTTCCTGTGTGAGTGAGAGTGTGAAGACATTGTGTATGCCACTGAGAGAGGTTGAGATAACACACAATAACACCTTGACCTAGTGAGAATAGATGAATAAAGTTATGGAGGAGTGATTACTATCCATATTTGTGGTTCCTGACCGGTTTGTCTTCTAGTGTTTGGAGGCTCAAACATGCTTGGATTGGCTCCAAACTTGGTGAGTTTGTTTCTTACTTTGAGTAATTCGATCTGTTTAGATGGTTTAAGATGTGGGTCAGTGGAGCATCAAATTTTAGAGCGTTTTTGTCAGTTCAGACGGCTGTAGTTTCAGCACATAGCGGTTTTGGTAGAGGAATAGTCGAGGCAGGAAAATGGTGTCCTATTGAGCTGAAAGTTGGTGAGTATGTTGAGAACCCATATGTATGATTGTATATCAACTTTGGTCCTGTTTGGATTTATGGTTTAAGAATATAAACTATGCTATATCTTATGTGTCATAATATTTGCTCTTGTGGTTGTTATTGCCGGTTGGCAATATGCTGAAGTATGTTGTATATATCTTGATGTTCTACATAACAACATGTACCCATATGGCTCATATTTACTAGAACTTGTGTGGACCGGTTATTCAACAATCATGTACCCATGTTGTATATCTCTTTCTATAGAAGGAGTTTTTTCTATGTAAAACGTTGTGTAACCTGTGCATGTGATCGTTGTTTTATTTCTATTGCATAGCTACTGGTTGAAGCTATCCTCAAAGTTTATTACAGACTAGTGCTGTTGTTTATCTCCCAACATTTAGTTCAATTTTCATTTGATTGAACTAACACGGGTTGGAAGTTACTCTAAGGCCTAAGGTCACCAATTTGCACCACTACCTACCTGTACTCGTCTTGCCTATATTACGCCACATATTACATGTTCTTTCGTATTAATTCATTAGGAGTCTCACTAGATAAATAACAATATGCATGGTCTGGCCTTATCTTTATCAACACTACCAACGTAAAAGAGCATGGGCCCAATTATAACTCGGGCGACATCCGCTTCCAAATATACTAGTAACTGCATTATAGATGTCGCCTGTCAGCTGGATTTGTTGCTAGAAGCTTACTTTTCATGTTGAGCAATATCCTGCACCGAGTCCGCGTCTCAAACTACCACTCCTGCATCAACCCCATTAATTCTTTTGACCACTGCAATGATGTTAATGAACACTAGCTTCATCATGTAGTCATGGTGATATTACGCCGTGAAATGGATTTTGCACTATCTTCTTTCACTACTTTAGCCGCAACACTGTTACATGGGGGAGAAAGTGCAGACTGTAGCAGACTGCATGCCGTGGGAGAACACATCACTTTCTGCATGAATTACGAACACATGGTTTTTCATCCCTTTAACCGACCATGCCTATCACATGCGGCCATGTCATTTCCATGCCTGCCGCTTTTTCACACAAGATAAGTTAGCTAGCTCTAGAGAAGCTAGGTATGTACATCCATGGCATGTCACTCTATATATACATATATGTAATATGCACCGTCGTCTCTCTAGTTGGAACACGTCCATTAATTTTGTATTTCCCTCGCTAGTAGAAAACAAACCTTTGGTCCAGGGGTATTAGCCCCGGTTTTGCTACAAACCGGGACTAATGTCCCGGTCCAACGGCTAGAACTGGCCCCACGGGGTGGCAGGCACTAGCCCCGGTTCGAACGGGACCTTTAGCCCTAGGTCGTGTAACAAACCGGGGCTAAAGGGTTTCAGGCAGGCCAGGTCAGACGCCAGACCCTTTAGTCCCGGTTTGTTATACGACCCGGGGCTAATACCCCTGGACACGAACCGGGGCTAAAGGTCTGGCTATATCTTCTTCCCCTGCCCGAGCCACCATTCAAGCTGGTGGCTCTCCTCTCTCTCTCTCACTTTCTTGCTTCAAGCTCGAGTTCATGCCCTTTTTTTCCTCAAGATTTGTCTATATTTTGTGGTGCCCCATCTATACAAAGGTTCTAAAAGGTGAGCAACTTCATCCTTTGAACTCTCATTGCTATATTAGCTCATTTCATGCTCTATCTTATAGATGGATTTGTAGATTTAGTTTGGTAGTAATTTTTGCAATGATAGCATGAGATCGATGTTTAGATTCTATCTATCTTGTATTAATGTAACTCTAAGGTAAATATCATAATATGTGGATTCTATCTATATATATCTTGTTTTGACACATAGTCTCGAAATTTGATTTTAGAAGCACACACATGCGTGAGTTCATCATTCTAACTAGCTAGCTGGGCAAAATATCCTTCTTCGTCTACCTGCGTTCAACAAACTGAAAAAATTATAACAAAGATAGGGTTAATTCATAAAAGCTTGATAAGAAGACATCACAATTCACATATTAGGGAGTGCCTCTATGGCGAGCTCCTCGAAGATGTCTGAGGACGGGATCCTAAGACATCTTCGAGAAGCTCTGCCGTAGTGCTGTCCCTGCTCTCCCACACCATCTTTCGGTTTATATCTTCTCTAGCTAAATCAGTATGCTGGTGGAGCTAACTAATTTCACATATTAGAGAGTGCCTCTACGGCGAGCTCCTCGAAGATGTCTGAGGACGAGGTCCTAAGACATCTTCGAGAAGCTCCGTCGTAGTGGTGTCCCTGGTCTCGTACACCATCTTGCAGTTCTTCACAAGAATGCATACCTATTTATAGATTAAGCAGCACAACATAGTGTCGGGCATTGATGACATAATATCGACACACTCACCCTGGCATAGTGCTGCCACCCACCCAAAATAGTGTCGGCATTTAATTTACTGGCTTAGTGCTGTCCACTGAGGACATAGTGTCGACATGTTGTCTCCACATCCACATTTAGTCCCGGTTGGTGCCTCCAACCGTGACTAAAGGTTCATCATATCTTTAATCCCGGTTGCTGGTTTTAATTTTGTTTTTTAGATTAGTACTAATTAATTATGATTATGCTGCCACCCATCCAAACTAGTAGAGTCATTTAATTTACTGGCTTAGTGCTGCCCACTGAGGACATAGTGTCGACATGTTGTCTCCACATCCACATTTAGTCCCGGTTGGTGCCTCCAACCGGGACTAAAGGTTCATCATATCTTTAGTCCCGGTTGCTGGTTTTAATTTTGTTTTTTAGATTAGTACTAATTAATTATGATTATGCTGCCACCCACCCAAAATAGTAGAGTCATTTAATTTACTGGCTTAGTGCTGCCCACTGAGGACATAGTGTCGACATGTTTTCTCCACATCCATATTTAGTCTCGGTTGGTGCCTCCAACCGGGACTAAAGGTTCATCATATATTTAGTCCCGGTTGCTGGATTTATTTTTATTTTTTTAGATTAGTACTAATTAATTATGATTATGTTTGATGTACTTAATTAATTATATAATGCAGATGAGCCGGCAATAGATGTACGCTGACCGACTCTCTAACGAGTTCATTAAAGACGTGCATTCTTTTCTTCTTGTGGCCGAGGCAAACAAGCGGAATGGTTTTATGTCTTGTCCATGTGTTGTCTGTCGGAATCATAAAGAATACTCTTCCTCAAGAGTCCTTCATAGCCACCTGTTTCGGTCCGGTTTCATGACCGGCTATAATTGTTGGACCAACCACGGAGAAAGAGGGGTTATTATGGAAGACAACGAAAAAGAAGGGAATGACAACGACTACCCTGAATACGATGGTACTACAACGGAAGACATTGATGAAGAAAAAGATGAAGAACGGGCATCAGATCTGCTCGATGATGATCTTAGTCGGGCCATTGCTGATGCCCAGGAAGAATGCGTAACTAAAAGGGAGAGGTTGAAGTTCAAGAAGATGTTAGAGGATCACAACAAATTGTTGTATCCAAATGTGAAGATGGGCACAAAAAACTAGGTAGCACACTGGAATTGCTGTAATGGAAGGCAGAGAACTGTGTGACTGACAAAGGATTTGAAAAGGTGCTGAAAATAATGAAGAAGTTGCTTCCAAAGGATAACGAACTGTCCGCCAGTACCTACGAAGCAAAGAAGGTTGTCTGCCCTCTAGGATTAGAGGTGCAGAAGATACATGCATGCATTAATGACTGCATCCTCTACCGCAGCAAGGAGTACGAGAATTTGGATGCATGCCCAGTATGCAATGCATTGCGGTATAAGATAAGACGAGATGACCCTGGTGATGTTGAGGGCGAGCGCCGCATGAAGAGGGTTCCTGCCAAGGTGATGTGGTATGCTCCTATAATACCACGGTTGAAACGTTTATTCAGGAACAAAGAGCATGCCAAGTTGTTGCGATGGCACATGGAAGACCGTAAGAAAGACGAGATGTTGAGACACCCCGCTGATGGGTCGCAATGAAGAAAAATTGAGAGAGAGTTTTCGGACTTTGCAGGTGATGCGAGGAACTTATGGTTTGGTCTAAGTACAGATGGCATGAATCCTTTTGGGGAGCAGAGGTGTAGTCATAGCACCTGGCCTGTGACTCTGTGTATCTATAATCTTCCGCCTTGGTTGTGCATGAAGCGGAAGTTCATTATGATGCCAGTGCTCATCCAAGGCCCGAAGCAACCCGGCAACGACATTGATGTGTACCTAAGGCCATTAGTTGAAGAACTCTTACAGTTGTGGCACGGACAAGGTGTACGTGTGTGGGATGAGAACAAGCAGAAGGAATTTGACCTACGAGCGTTGTTGTTCATAACAATCAATGATTGTCCTGCTCTTAGTAACATTTCAGGACAGACAAACAAGGGATATAATGCATGCACACACTGTTTAAACGATACTGAAAGTATATATTTGGATAAATGTAAGAAGAATGTGTACCCGGGGAATCGTCGTTTTCTTCCGCCCACGCACATCCTAAGAAAGAAAGGTAAGCATTTCAATGGTGAGGCAGACAGCCGGTGTAAGCCTATCCGCCGTACTGGTGATGATGTATTTGACATGGTGAAGGATTTAAAAGTAATCTTTGGAAAGGGTCCTAGTAGATGATACATTGCAAATGTATCTATATTTTTTGATGTTCCATGCTTGGTTTTATCCACTTTCTTGTGTTTTGTTCCAACTTTAGAGTATTTTTTATATGATTTCTTGGACTAACCTATTAACAAGATGCCACAGTGCCAGTTACCTGTTTTCTGCTGTTTTTGGTTCCAGGAAGTCAGAAAATGAATATTCTCGGAATTGGACGGGACAAAAGCCAAAGTTACTATTTTCCCGGAAGACTCACGGAGCCAGAAGGAGAGTCGGAGAGGGGCCACAAGGTGGCCACACCCCCCTTGGCGCGGGCCAGCCTAGGCCGCGCCAGGGCATGGTGTGGGCCCCCTGGCCAGCCACCGACCTTGCCTCTTTCGCCTATAAGAGCCTCCCGATACCAAAACCCTAGATCGTCAATCAGAAATCCATGAAAAGTTCCGCAACGCCGCTGCCACCAAAGGGGAGATTCGGGAGACAGAAAGTCTCTGTTCCGGCACCCTGCCGGGACGGGGAAGTGCCCCTAGAGCCATCTCCATTAATCTCCACCACCATCTCCATCACCATTGCTGATTCCCATGATGAGGAGGGAGTAGTTCTCTCTCGAGGCTAAAAGTTCTACCGTTAGCTATGTGTTCATCTCTCTCTCTATGCATGATCATATTGTGATAATGAGCTTTGTAATCAAGTAGATCTATCTTGCTACTCAAGTGCTTTAATAGATCTCTGCTATCCCCATGTGTGTGAAGTTGACAGTGTGCACACCATGGTGGCACTTAGGCTAGAGATCTCAAATACTTGTTATGAGTTATATTTGGAGTTGGATGTCTTTATGAAATTGTGGTGTTTGTTGGAACCATCTAGTGCTCAAGGTGACAGTGTGGGGATTTCTAGATGGGAAAGGCTTACTTTGAGGTGTGCTGTTATAGCCCTACCATGGATTAGAGTGTCCAACCGGAGAGTAGTTAAGAGTAGTATCATAAAGAGACGATATTTATATGAGAGTGTTCACTAGTGAAAGTATGATCCCTAGGCCTTGTTTCTAAACACCGAAACACCATTTTCTATTAGATCTATTACATGTTTGCTTGCTTCTATCTTTATTTCAGTTTGCCTTTAGTCTTTTCCCACGTCAACCACAAGCCATCAAGCTATTTCTATCACCGTTACCACTTATAATTATCTATACCACTTGTATTTCACTATCTCTTCGCCGAACTAGTGCACCTATACACCTGACAAGTGTATTGGGTGTGTTGGGGACACAAGAGACTTCTTGTATCTTGATTGCAGGATTGCTTGAGAGGGAATACCTTTGACCACTTCCTCCCTGAGTTCGATAAACCTTGGGTGATCCACTTAAGGGAAAACTTGCTGCTGTTCTACAAACCTCTACCTTTGGAGGCCCAACAACTGTCTACAAGAATAGAAGTGCGTAGGCATCAGTAGACAATCTGTTCCGAAGGACGATGTCGGACACGCACCCATGTGGAAAAAGAAATCTATATTTTGGGAGTTACCCTATTAGAAAGTCCTAGAGGTCCGCTCTGCAATTGACGTGATGCACCTGACAAAGAATCTTTGCATGACGGTGCTAGACTTCTTGGGCGTGTATGGAAAGAGCAAAGATACACCTGAAGCACGGCATGACCAACAACGTATAAAAGACCGAGATGGCATGCATCCAGAGTTGTTTGAAGGTACTGCTAGCTACACTCTTACCAAAGAAGAGAAGGGAATCTTTTTTGAAGTCCTTTATAGTATCAAGGTCCCGTCTGGTTTCTCGTCGAACATAAAGGGAATAATAAATATGGCAGAGAAAAAATTTCAAAACCTCAAGTCTCATGACTACCACGTGCTTATGACCTAGCTGCTTCCGATTGCATTGAGGGGACTCCTGCCGGAAAATGTTCGAGTACCCATTGTGAAGCTATGTGCGTTTCTCAATGCAATTTCTCAGAAGGTAATCAGTCTAGATAGTCTACTAAGGTTACAGAAAGATGTGGTCCAATGTCTTGTCAGCTTCGAGTTGGTGTTCCCACCATCCTTCTTCAATATTATGACTCACCTCTTAGTTCACCTAGTCGATGAGATTAACATTCTTGGTCCTGTATTTCTACACAATATGTTCCCCTTTGAGAGGTTCATGGGAGTGTTAAAGAAATATGTTCATAACCTTGCTAGGCCAGAAGGAAGCATCTCAAAGGGATATGGAACAGAGGAGGTCATTGAGTTTTGTGTTGACTTTATTCCTGACCTTAAGCCCATCGGTGTTCCTAAATCACTGCATGAGGGTAGAATTAGTGGAAAAGGCACGCTAGGAAAGAAAGCAAGGATATGTATGGATGGACATTCTCTCACTAAAGCACACTACACAGTTCTGCAAAGTTCTACCTTGGTGGCTCCGTATATCGAGGAACACAATAATATTGTACACTCCAACAACCCGGGGAAGCCTGGCTCCTGGATTAGAGATGAACATATGAGGACTTTCGGCGGTTGGTTACAGACACATCTCATGAATGATATAAATGTTGGAGAGCAGTTGTACTTGTTGGCAAGGGCACCATCTTCGACTATATTGACTTTCCAAGGGTACGAGATAAATGGGAATACATTTTACACGATCGCCCAAGATAAAAAGAGCACCAATGAAAACAGTGGTGTCCGATTTGATGCAACAGACGAGAATGGGCAAAATGATACATATTATGGTTACATAGAGGAGATATGGGAACTTGACTATGGACCTTTTTTTAAGGTTCCTTTGTTTCGGTGCAAATGGGTTAAGCTGACAGGAAGCGGGGTTGAGGTATACAAGAAATACGGAATGACAACAGTGGATCTCAACAACCTTGCGTATAGAGATGAACCATTTGTCCTAGCCAATGATGTGGCTCAGGTTTTTTATGTGAAGGACATGCCTACCAAACCGAGAAAAAGGAAATATAAGCAAAAGAATACAGCATCCGATGAGCCAAAGCGCCACATAGTTCTTTCAGGAAAAAGTAACATCGTGGGGGTAGAGGATAAGACAGACATGTCAGACGATTATGATAAGTTTCATGAAATTCCGCCCTTCACTGTGAAGGATGACCCAAGCATCCCGTTAAGTAAGGAAGATGCTGCATGGTTACGGATTAGAAGAAAACCCTAACATGTGTGGATGTTGGTGATGTACGTATTATTAAACCTTTATTTTTAATGATCTTCTTATATGTATATGGATATGAACTATCTCGATCTCAATAGGTAGTATTGCAACTTGTTGTGGCCAGACATTTATTAATATTAAAACGTAAAAATTAGTCATAATCATATCTAGCCCTGTAGTACACAACTTCTGGGTCGTCTTCGGAATCGTCATCGTCATCGTCGTCGCTCGTAGCACGCGGATGGATCCTCAGCCCTTCCTCGTAGCACGTGGATGGATCCTCCGGCCTCGGATTCACGACACGCGGGGGAGGGGGCTCCCGGATGACGACCCCAGTACGCCCTAGGCCTTCACCACCACCACAATTCTTGTGGCTATGCTGCTGGTGAAAGTGCGGGTACCTCAGGCGAGGATGGTCTCCCATGGCGATGTAGCGCATCACACCGGCGATAGTCCGGTTCGCCCACCACAGGCGGCGACCAGCCTCGTTGTGGTTCACTGGGGGCGGGCCGTCACCCTCGTACCTGGCAAGCTCCCTTTCCTGCCAGTTTGCGAAGAAGGCATTCTAGGTGTCGAGGTTGTCAGGATCCCAATGGGGATCCGTCCGCTGCTCCGGCGTGAGCTCGAGGTAGAAGTGGTTCGTGATGGCCGCCTGGCGGGCCGAACCTTGAGGCACAGGAGGAACAAGAACCCCTCCAGCGCTGAGCATCTAGCCAGCGGGCAGCCGGTACCCCGGCGGGCATGGGTAGTTGGAGGCGCATAACGCCTCGGTCTCCTCGAGCGTTAGAAAAGCCCAGTAAGCGGTGTCCATTATTGTGAGAGAAAAGGTATGGATGTGTGGATGGATATGGTGGTCGGCCTAGATATAGAGGGACATGGCGGGAAGCGGGAGAAATGGCGGGATAACATGGTGGGAAGCGGGGGAAATGGCGGGAGAACATGGCGGGAAGCGGGGGAAATGGCGGGAAAATATGTTTTAGTCCTAGTTAATAGTTTTAGTATGAAATATTATATTTCTAATGAGTCTATTATTTTTTGTGAATATTTTGGTATATTATATGTATTTTTTCATTTTTAAATAATAAACTATATTTTTATTATTTTTTGTGAACATTTGTACTAAATATAATACTTGTTAAACAATAGATAATTTCATTTAACTTGTATAATAAAGTATGATAATAGATTTAAATTATGGATCTTCTTTTTCTGAAAATTTTGATATATAATACATAATTTTCTGAAAACTATAAACCATTTTGGTTTTGGCGCAAAAAACAACCATACAAACCAGGGCTAAAGTGTGACCGGGGCTAAAGGGGTGTGGCGCGCGGGAAGTGCGGTGGGCCGAAAATACCTTTAGCCCCGGGTTGTAATACGAACCGGGGCTAAAGGTCGAACCGGGGCTAAAGGGGGACCTTTAGCCCCGGTTCGTACTACAACCCCGGGGGGGGAGGGGGCGAGGGGTATAAATACCCCACCCCCACCCCGGATCGTGGCACGACCCGGAGAGCCAGATCGCCCCTTCTTTCCAGAGCTCGCGCGCCGCCCGTTCGTGCCGCCGCCCGTCCGTCCCGCCGCCGCCCGCCGCCCGCGTCGTCCGTCCCATATCCGCGCCGCCCGCGCCACCGCGTCTCCGCCCTGCCCGCGCCATGTCCCGTCTCCGGCCGCGCTGCCCGCACCGTCTCCCGCGCCTCACCGTCTTCGCCCCGCGTCGCCTCGCCGTCAGGTGATCGCCGCCCTTTAGTTAATTATGTGTTAATTTTGGTTGGTATTAATTAGGTTATTAGTATTAGGTTAGTATTAGTATTAGATTAGTATTAGTTAGGGTTAGTATTAGTATTAGTATTAGTATTATTAGTTAGGGTTAGTATTAGTTAGGGTTAGTATTAGGTTAGTATTATTATTAGTATTAGTTAGGGTTAGTATTAGGTTAGTATTTAGTATTACTATTAATATTAGTATTAGTATTTAGTATTAGTATTAGTATTAGTTAGTATTAGTATTAGGTTAATTGTATAGGTTAGTATTATCTAGGGTTAGTTAGGGTTAGTTAGAATACTTAGTTAATTAGGTTTAGGGTTAGTGTTATTAGTTTAGTTAGTTAATTATGTTTTATGTTTGTAATTTATTGCTATTATTTAGTTATGCCGCGTCCACCTCGTCCGAGCCTACTGGACTCCGCCGGGGATGTCCGAGTCTGGGCTTCGCCGGGTTGGCACTGGGAGGTGCTACCTGTCGGGACTCGTACCTTAGTGAGGAATCCGGGTATCATCATCGACCCGGAGCTTCTTTGGTGGCGTCCACGAGGTCCAGGAGCGGTGCAAAGGGAGCCAGCCCCCGAGGAGGTGGTACGTCGTCGTATCAGGGAGGAGGACGAGCATGTACGACGATACATGTATCTTTTGGAGACTAGGTTCTCCAATATCTGGCAGGTTCACGGATCTCACCCGAGCTATTCTCCGGTGATGGTTCCTCTTCTGTGGCTGTAGAGCTCCCGTAGCGCAGAACGCGGCAGCCGCGTTCGCTAGTTTGATATGAGCGAGATGTATGAATAATATGCGAGATGTATTAATAATGTACTTTATCTTATATTATTGTACTTTATCTAATCACTAAGTACTGTATCCGAGTTGTCGTAGTTGTAATATTCTTTTACTTAATGCAATATTCTTTTTCTGTATTAGTTAAGCTATGAACGGTAGATAGAATGAAGAGGAGCTTCTCAACATTATAGATGAGGGTACTGGGGGGTCTTATTATGATGGCTCCGAATATCTTAATTTGTCTGGAGGAGACGATGGTGGAGAAAATAGTGGAGACGATGGTGCTGACCATGGTGGAGACCATGGTGAAGACACCATAATAATGACAAACTCCGTCGAGGTATATAAAGCCTCTATCGATTGTTCACTAGTATAGATGCACTAATTGATTCGTATATATGTACTGACGAATGTTTCTTCTCTTAGACCTCCGCTTCCGGCCAATCTTCTACAAGGACAAGAGGCCCGACACACAAGTTGCCCGCTGATGTCCGTCTCAGCATTGACTTAGTCTCTCCACAGGGTCAACCGCTGGAGCCCAAAGAATCTGCGAATGCATTTACAAGTCAATACGGATTGATTGTTAGAGACAAAGTCCCGATCACCACGCGAAATTGGAACAAGCCAGGAAAGAAAAAGGATCCAGCTGGAGCTAGTTTTGTAGATGACAAAGCGAAAGATATGATGTGGAATTCTCTCATGACACATTTCACCCTACCAGTCTTGGAGACTGATGAGCTCACACAGCAAATGACGAGGAAAGTCAAGCACTTTGCTCTTAAGAAGATGGCCGAACTATTCAAGGAATGGAAAAAAAGATTGTACCACAAGTATGTCTTGAAGAAAAAACTCCTCCATTCACTGGCCCACTAGAGTTGCAGCAAGATAACTGGGCCGCATTTGTGGAATACAAGACCTCGGAACCAGCTAAGGCAATATCAACAAAAAATAAGTTAAATGCAGCCAAAAAGAAATATCACCATCATATGGGCATAGGTGGCTACAGGAGTGCCATGCCTAAGTGGGATAAAGCTGAGGCTGACCTGGAGGCTAAAGGGGTCACTCCAGCTACGTCTAGTTGGCCCTTGAGGTCAAGAAATTGGGTATTCGAGCATGGGGCATCATTAGACCCAGAAACATGCGAGATTGTTGCAGCCAAAGAAATTTCTTCACCCAAGAAAGAACTTATTAAAGTGATAAAAGAGGTTGAAGAGGGAACGTTTGTTCCCGACAGAGAGAACGATGAGCTGACAAAGGCTCTCGGGAATCCTGAAAAGGCTGGACGAACAAGAGGGTTCGGACCTTCTTATCCATGGGTTATCGGGTTTCCCGAGCACCTTGACACGTACAGAAGCCGATCGAGAAGAACAAAGCGGCAAAAAGAGGAGGATACGGAGCGGTTCGTGTGGTTTGAAGCCATGCTGCAGGAGCATCGCCAGGAGCTTAATGAACTTAAAGGACTCCGACAGCAAGATCCTGCACCGGACAGTACGGTCGGCCCATCGTAACGGAAAATCAGCGTGGCTTCCACGAAGGGCCACGGTAATGATGCAACGATGGATGTGTACCCCGTGGATGCAATTAAGGAGAAGACTAGTTGTGAGCTGCATGTTGAACTGAAGAATATTTCCATGAAGGTGGCAGTCGGCTTTGATTTACCTTATGCACCGGGAGCGACCTACCATTGCAATCCGATTCCAGCTGGCTATGTTCGTGTCGGTGTGGATAAAATTCTACCTATGTGTCAGTCACTACAGCTTGACATCCCTGGAGGTGAAGGGGAGACGACACTGGGAGAAGTCACGAGTGGCTTCATTCTTTGGAAAAAAGAATACATCAAGTTTCCAGGCTCGACACCAAGGCTACCTTCTCCACCGAGAAACAATCCATCACCTCCAAGGCAACCGTCTCCTCCCAGTGCACTGTCTCCTCCAAGTCCACCTCCAAGTGCACCGTCTCCTCCCAGTAATAGTCCAATCCATGACCCCAACACGAGTCCATCTCAATCTACGCAGCCGCCTCCACCCACTAAGGGCCAAAAGCGGAAGAATACCACCGCTCCGTCGAGCGATAACCGACGCCCAAAGCGACAGTTGTCACCCCTCCCAAGAGTACCGCCGGTTCCTCCCAAGAGGGCTTACGACCTGACCGATGAGGAGACCGATGTGGTCGTACGGGCCGAAGTGGATGCTCATTTTAAAAAGAAACAACCTGAGCCAGAGGTCCAAATAAAACCGGAAACCAATGAGCACTTTAGGAAATTACTGACGCAGCCATCCCAAGCTCAGTTAAATGCGCCAGATGACTATACACGATGTCTTCAGAAGACACTGAAACAGAAGAGATCAAGCCATAGAGGAAGCATCACAAAAGAGGTTCCCCAGCAGGGGAAACAAGCAAAACAATCGAGTGGTAGCGGAAGCATTAGAACAGACGTCCCCCAGCAGGGGAAACAAGCAAAACAATCGAGTGGTAGCCGAAGAACCAAAAGAGATGTTACCCAGCTGAGGAAACAAGCAAACCAATCGCTCCCCCCACTCCAGGTGAACATACCCGAACCTCAACTATATGAGGTAGAACCTATGGATCCGAAAACGGCTAGGATATTGGCCGAGCAATGTGGTATGCCTATTCATGAAATTATTCACGGCGATATGCCCAAGGCTGAGATAGCACCCAAATTTGTTCGCGGGGAGCCTCTGGTCAGTTCTGAGAGGCTTCGGGATATGCCAACACAAATGCGACGATTCCATGAATGGTACATGAAAGCATCAAAAGAACAGCGAAATTGGCTCTTACTGAAAGTTCGAAAATCGCATTACTTCACTGAAGACGAGGTCCCTATTGAATTTACAGAATTATTTTAGTTATTCAATCTAAGGGAACTCGACAAAACTATCCTCAGTTCGTATTGTCTATAAGTGATTACTTTATTTATGTAATTAGGTCTCTATCTCAGCTTGTTCAATTTATTGCCGGTAAGTATACTCACTATATTCTTTGTTCTCTATATATAATGATGCAGAATGAAGATGCTCGATTGTAAAAGAAAGGCTATCAATGGATTTGGGTTCATTGACCCACATCGAGTTCATGGAGCTATACTAAAGGATAAACCACTAGAGACCGAGCACAACTTGTTGCGGTTTCTCACGAAACAGCATTTCTGTAATGAAATACTATTTCCTTACCACGACGATAAGTGAGTTTTTGTACACATTAACTTTTGCTTACTCGATGTTCAGTGTAAATGATGAGTTACTGACGTATGTAAACCTTGCGTAGGTACCACTGGATTCTTCTAAACATTTCACTTGACTTGGGAAGAGTTCACATCATGGACTCATTAAACAAAGACATTGAAAACTACCGCAACATTATCGATGCGCTCTAGAGGTAATTTCAACCATTATCGCACTATATCGGTTTTTTTCGTTCATTTTCTAAGATATCAAGTAGTTATTAATTCATACATTAATTTTCTTTGTCGGATAGGGTTTGGACACGGTTCAACAACCATGTCCGCGGTCAATGGCGTGAGGAGCTATTTTTTAAATCACTCTCGGTAAGTAGTACGAGCTAAGGCCGCGCATCTATTTAATTCTAGTTTATGTGTATTTATCATGCTAGAGTTATTATTTGATTGAATTCTATTTTTGTAAAGTGCGCGAGGCAGCCACAGGGAACTAATCTATGTGGATTCTACGTGTGCGAGTTCATTCACATCAGTATTGAGAAGCCCTCGGAAAATGTTCGAGTAAGTAAACAATATATTCACCCTTTATTTTTTTTACAAAAAGTTGTGTTGAATCTAATTCATATGATCTCCTTTTTATATAGTTGGACGCGATGCGGGACAAGCTCCTACCAGAGGACCGCCTAATAGCAATCCAAGAGGAATTTGCTGCATTTTTTGTCGACGAGGTCATAGACCCACGCGGAGAATACTGTATACGTAGTAAAGCATCCATGTAATAATCTTCATGTAATCAAATAGACATGCTCTGGACCCGGTTGAGACTCCATGTATGCTTGTAAGACAAATTATATTATATATTGCGTCAATGTGTACAAGTACTGTGTAGTAGCGTTCTGTATGTATACGAAAACTTGTTTCTAATGAAAACACAGAATAAAAAATAATTGAACACAAAACACAAAATGAAAAGAAAAACACAAAACCCTAAAACCCCACCCCCTGCCGCGGCAGCTAAATAGCCCAAAATGCTTCCGCGGCAGGGAACAGTTAGTCCTGGTTCGTAACACGACCCGGGGCTAAATGTCCTGCCGCCCAGCGAGCCTCACAGGGCCACGTGGTTGGACCTCTAGCCCCAGTTCGTAACTGAACCGGGGCTAAAGTTTGGACCTTTAGCTTTGGCACTGCTTTGGCAGTCCCGGTTCGCAATCCGGGACTAAGGCTCTTACGAACCGGGGCTAATTGCCTGGTTTCTACTAGTGCCTATGAAGTGTGGGTACGAGAGGCTTAGTTCAGTTGCCGCGAGAGCGAAATGAGATAGTGGAGAGAACCAAATAACTATGGTGTAAATGTAATACAACTAGTCAAGCTCCCGAGCAAGTCCCCGGAGCGCACTGTATCTTTAGGTGTTGATTGGTGATCAGTTTCACGAGTCATACACATTTTAATAGTTCCAGTAGGCTGAAAAGCTAAGTGATGATATACCGAAGCCTATGCGAACAACGTTCAAGTGACAAGGAAGCCACTGGGATATGTGCAAAGCTGTACGATACCACTGTTGCATGATAAGAACCATGATCAACAACTCCGCTTTGCCAGAGAGCTCCGGTTCTGACATGGTTATTCATTCGTGTAGCAGGCTCAACAAAGAGAAGTGGAGCCCTGGCTTCGTGTTGCTTGTTCTAGTCTGAAATCTGAGTTGTTATGGTGCAGGATCTGGCTCGGTCGATCATTCTTTTTTTCGAAAACAAGCTTTTAAACGTAGATAAAAGCAAAACACTCAAACTGCTTTTCTCTTTAGCTAAATTACCGGAGGAGACATCTTTGGCGCTGTCCAATTTGACTGTCATACTGCTGCTTGTTTTCTCTAAGTTTGTACCTTGCAGACTAGTTTTTTTTAGACAGTACCCTGCATGCTACTTCCTCTGTTCCAAAAATATAAGAAGTTTTATTTAACTGTTTTAGCTTGCCAAAACTTCTTATATTTTAGAATGGAGGCAGTAGTTTTATGGGTTGAGCATAGAGGAATACCACAGGACGACCATGAACTTGCAACTTATCGTTTACTAGAACTGAGCCAGTAGTCCATAAAGCCCAAAACTGAAACAATCATCCTTTTATCCGCCCACCAGTAGACTCTCTCCTCCATCCCCGGCGCGCCAGTCATCCCCTGCAACCGGCGGGCAGGACGCGGGGAATAGGAGACGAGGAAAACGAGGCAGGGATGTCGAGGGCGACGACAGAGAACAAGAGGCCCCGGAGAAGTGGCGGCTTGAAGAGGAAGCATAGTAGAAATGAGTTAATATTATTTTCGCTGACAATTCGCAAAAGCTATGAGGCCGTGCAAGGTATTTGAGACTGAAGCCAAATCTAAATTGGAGGTGTGTAGCACGTTTAGTGGTGCGTAAATTCACTGGTAATCATATAAAGTAATTGCGAGTGATGGTGTTACTACCAGCGTTTTGGTTCCTGACCCGAGAAAAATTCCCGAGGAGGGTCGGGATTTCCGATTACCACGGTTACCGGAAAACACCGACCATTTACCGGACGAATTTAAAAAATAATTAAATTTAGATTCCTCGGTATGACAATTTACAATTTTTTATTAAAATTTAAAAAAAATTCAAAAAATCGCGAGTTTCCCCGGCAAACCAGTTTCCTAGTGATGCTTGGGTTACCGGGCGGTAACAACATTTCACGACCGGTTATCGGGCGGTAACATCATTTCACGACCGGTAACCAAAACGCTGGTCACCACTCAGTGTACTATCTGCTATAAGCCTACAAGGACTGGCTGATCAAGTTCTTCACGTATATTTCATATATGGGTTTATACTGGACATGGACTTCTCAACCCAGCTAATTAATGTGCATTGTGGTGAACATGAGCAGGAAGGCGATGAAAGATCAACAATACCATGATCACTCGAGGAACACAATAGTTTTGTCTATGGTTGCGCGACAAGCTGTAGTGAGATGCGATGGCCATGCTATTGTGATTTATTCAGAGTTGTGCAGTACGTGTGCTCTTTTACGAAATGGAGGATGAGACACCTTAGCTCTGCATAAAAAAGATGCATATGACCATCTTTATTATTTAAAAAATGTCTAACAAAGAGCATGCACACAAAACCTCTAAAACCACCACACAACACATACGAATCCAAGAACCAAGTTTTACATACCCGGAGGTAGAATAATATTTCTATGTCATTGAAAGTTGCTCTTCCATGCACCGTTCCTCCACAAGTTCCGGTTAGGGAAATATGATCGATGAGGTCTTAAGTCTAAACATGAGTGAAACATTACAATGTGCTTTTGCAGTGTTACATATGCTGATTAAAAAGACATCTAAACTGTGGGACGATCCTTAATACAAAATAGATTTGTTTATGGGTGTCACTATGTTCCCCATGCCGCTCACTCATACAAACCCTTTGTACATGTGTTGCCAATATAGTCACATAAATCTGAGAACTCTCACGGGATTTTGTAGAAACATCAGTCGGTTTATACAAGTTCTCCAAAGTATTCCTTTTATAAAGGAGGGAGAGAGAGCAGGTTTAATTGACTATAGCAACTACCACATTGTTATTTGCTATAACAAAAAACATAACAAGATCAACACAACGGTCTGCCCTGTCCTTGGTTGGTAAAATTATATAGTCATCATTTGTCTGGTAGGATAAAGTGAATCTACATGTAAGTACATTTTTCTAACATAATTTAAAGGAAAACTATAAGTTTTAGTAATTTAAAGGCTTGATTTTTCCCATACTTTACATATGCGCATTTTTACTATCTTGTACATGCATGGATTTTTTTTAAAAAAACTTACTTTTACGATTTGTTTGCTTGCTCAGTTGTAAAATTATAATTATATCGTGCTATGAACAAATTGCTATTTTTTATCTCCACGTGGTGTGTACCACCATCTAGTACACCATAAATTTGATTATTTATGCTTCTCTGTGAAAGAGTATGAGTTTGGCGGAATATGATGGATATATTATTGAGTCTCGTGAGCGAGTATATATAGGCGTACAGAGAATTATCTTGGAGTACGAGTCAAGTTAGGACTGTACGTAAAAAAATCCTAACTCTATCTAAACTACCATAACAACCGTATATACCTAATACTCTAACATCCCCCCGCAGTCATAGCGGTAGCGTCGTGAACAACTGGAACGTCGCGGACGGTCAGAATGGAGATAAACCGAAATAGCATCCCGTAGGCTAACATCCCCTGCAGTCGTAGCGGGAACGTCGTGGACGGTGTCGCGTCGCGGTTGCTTGGACTGTAGAGGAAGCTGGTGATGCTCAAGTGAGGTGGTAGCCCTTGTGCCGATGTCGAGGGAGCCGAGAGCGTTGGGCGGTGCCGTGGTCGAAGTAGCCGTGCGAGGGGTCGCCGTGGTCGATGTCGTGGTCGGGGATGCTGGTGTCGAGGTAGCCGCACATGAAGCCGCATGCGCATAGTGCGCGAGGAGGATGACGGAGACGCGTCGAGGCAGTCGTCGAGGGTGTCGATGCCGAAGCCGATACAGTCTGAGCCGTCGAGGATGAGGTGTGGCCATAGTTCTGCCAGAACTAGGCGCACGTCGGGGACGAATGCACACTCTGGTTTTGCCAGAACCGAGTATACAAAGAAGAACTCGTCGATGACACGGTCGAGGCAGTCGTAGAGGGGTCAATGCCGAAGAGGACGTTGTCGAAGACAATGAAGAAGAGTCGCCGATCCGAGCTTGCCAGACTCGGGAACGCGTCGGGGACGAATGCACTCCTAGTGTTGCCAGTACCAGGCGTGCGGGGGTAGGGACCATCATGAACTTGCCGCCATGTCAGAAAGACTAGCAGAGGAAGCCTCCAGTGCGGTTGCAACGCGCAGAGCAACGAAGGGAGAGATGCCGGTGCTGTCTGCGGTTGTTGGAGTAGAGTAGCAGGTGGTGTAGTCGGGGATGAGGCGATGACACTGGTGGCGAAGTTGTAGTGGACGAAGACGGAGAAGGCGGTGAAAACAGCGGCGACCTGGGGTACACTAGTGGAAACGAGGCCTTTGGTTGATCCTGGAAATGGGCTTTAACACCGGTTCTTCTACGAACCGGTGTTAAAGGGGGGGCCTGTACCAGCGTGGCCCGTGCAGCAAAAAGGAGCCCCCCTTTAACACCGGTTCGTGGCACGAACCGGTGTTAAAGGCCCCTGCACCAGTGGACCACGAAGCCCCCCCTTTAACACCGGTTCGTGGCTTGAACCGGTGTTAAAGGGGGGGGGGGGGGCTATATAAGACACCGCAGCCCACACCCCACTCTTCCATTTTTTCACTATCTCATTTTGGAGCCTAGCAAGAGGGTGTGAAGTGTGCTAGTTTGTGTTTTTTTCGTATGCACAAGAGGTGTTCGGTGAAATGCCCGAGAGCTCAAAATAAGTTTTCTCGTTGCTCTTTCCTTCTCGGTCGAGGTCGGCAACTATCCTTTCATGTGTCATTGATGTACTATATATATAAATGGTCATCTCCCTATTATTTTTTGATATATACTATAAATTAATGCAGATGAACCGGCAATGGATGTACGGTGACCGCCGCACTTCCGAGTACATTACGGGCCTCCAAAATTTCATCGTTGTGGCTAATGCAAACCATGGTCACAATGGTTTTATGTGCTGTCCGTGTGTTCACTGTCAGAACAAGAAAGACTACTCAAATACCAGAACCATTCACGCCCACCTGCTTCGATCCGGTTTCATGCCCGGCTATAATTGTTGGACCAAGCACGGAGAAAAAGGGGTTGTGATGGAAGACAACGAAGAAGAAGAGGATGATGACAACTATCATAATATGTATCCTGAATATGATGATACTGCAACGGGGGTAGATAATGAAGATCAAGAGGCAGCAGATGGGCCCGCTGATGATGATCTTGGTCGGGCCATTACTGATGCAAAGGAAGAATGTGAAACTGAAAAGGAGAAGGAGAAGCTGGAGCAGATGTTAAAGGATCACAAAACATTGTTGTACCCAACTTGCGAAGATGGCCACAAAAAGCTAGGTACCACACTGGATTTGCTGCAATGGAAGGCAGAGAACGGTGTGACTGACAGCGTATTTTCAAAGTTGTTGGTAAAAATGAAGAATCTTCTTCCAAGAAATAATGAGTTGCCCGACAGTACATACCAAGCAAAGAAGGTTGTCTGCCCTCTAGGATTAGACGTGCAGAAGATACATGCCTGCATCCTCTACCACAGTGAGAAGTACGAGAATTTGGATGCATGCCCGGTATGCACTACACTGCGGTATAAGATCAGACGAGACGATCCTGGCGATGTTGAGGGCGAGGCCCCTAGGAAGAAGGTTCCTGCCAAGGTTATGTGGTATGCTCCTATAATACCACGGTTAAAACGTCTCTTCAAAAATAAACAGCATGCCAAGTTGTTGCGATGGCACATGAAAGACCGTAAGAAAGACGCGATGTTGAGACACCCTGCTGATGGGTCACAGTGGAGAAAAGTCGAGCGAGAGTACCGGACTTCGCACGTGATGCAAGAAACTTAAGGTTTGGTCTAAGTACAGATGTCATGAATCCTTTTGGTGAGCAGAGCTGCAGTCACAGCACCTGGCCTGTGACTCTATGTATCTATAACCTTCCTCCTTGGTTGTGTATGAAGAGGAAGTTCATTATGATGCCAGTGCTCATCCAAGGCCCGAGGCAACCCGGCAACAACATTGATGTGTACCTAAGGCCATTAGTTGAAGAACTTTTACAGCTGTGGGCAAAACCAGGTGTACGTATGTGGGATGAGCACAAAGGGGAGCCATTTGACCTACGAGCATTGCTTTTCGTAACCATCAATGATTGGCCTGCTCTTAGTAACATTTCAGGGCAGACAAACAAGGGATACAATGCATGCACACACTGTTTAGATGAGACTGAAAGTGTATATTTGGATAAATGTAAGAAGGTTGTGTACCTAGGGTATCGTCGATTTCTTCCGAACCTGCATCCAGTAAGAAAGAAAGGCAAGCATTTCAAACATCTGGCAGAACCCTGGAGGAAGCCTGTCCTCCGTACCGGTGAGGAGGTTTTTGGTATGGTCAAGGACCTAGAAGTAATCTCTGGAAAAGGTCCTGGCAGTCTATCTGTTCCGAATGACGATGCCGGACACGCGCCCATGTGGAAGAAGCAATCTATATTTTGGGACCTACCCTATTGGAAAGTCTTAGAGGTCCGCTCTTCAATCGACGTGATGCACATGACGAAGAATGTTTGCATGAACCTGCTAGGCTTCCTAGGAGTGTATGGGAAGACAAAAGATACACCGGAAGCACGGCAGGACCAGCAACGTCTGAAAGACCCTGAAGAGCCTATGCATCCTGAGAACGAGAAGGGTAAACGATGCCACTTAACTCCTGCCAGCTATGCTCTTACTAAAGATGAGAAGGAAATCTTTTTTGAATGCCTGAGCAGTATCAAGGTCCCGTCTGGCTTTTCGTCGAATATAAAAGGAATAATAAATATGGCAGAGAAATATTCCAAAACCTGAAGTCTCATGACTGCCACGTGATTATGACACAATTGCTTCCGATTGCATTGAGGGGGCTTCTACTTGAAAATGTTCGAGTACCCATTGTGAAGCTATGTGCATTCCTCAATACAATATCTCAGAAGGTAATCGATCCAGAAAGCCTACCAGGGTTACAGACAGATGTGGCCCAATGTCTTGTCAGCTTTGAGTTGGTGTTCCCACCATCCTTCTTTAATATTATGACGCATCTCCTAGTTCACCTAGTAGAAGAGATTGCCATTCTCGGTCCTGTATTTCTACACAATATGTTCCCCTTTGAGAGGTACATGGGAGTCTTAAAGAAATATGTTCATAATCGTGCTAGGCCAGAAGGAAGCATCTCCAAGGGCTATGTAACAGAGGAGGTCATTGAGTTCTGTGTTGATTTTATTCCTGACCTTAAGGCGATTGGTGTTCCAGAATCACGACATGAGGGGAGACTGCGTGGAAAAGGCACCCTAGGATGTAAAGCAATGATATGTAGGGACGGGCATTCTCTCAATCAAGCACACTACACGGTTTTACAAAGATCTATCTTGGTTGCCCCGTATATCAATGAACACAAGAATTTAATACGCCTCAAACACCCGGGGCAGTCTGATGAATGGATTATAAGTGAACACATGGCGAGTTTTGGCGGCTGGCTGCAAAGACTTCTCACGAATAACACCACTGTTGGGGATCAGCTGTACTTGTTGGCCAGGACACCATCTTCGACTGTATGTACTTTCCAAGGGTACGAGATAAATGGGAATATATTTTACACGATAGGCCAAGATAAAAAGAGCACCAACCAAAATAGTGGTGTCCGCTTCGATGCAGCAGAAGACAATGGGCAAAAGACCACGTATTATGGGTTCATAGAGGAGATATGGGAACTTGACTATGGACCTAATTTTAAGGTCCGCTTGTTTCGATGCAAATGGGTCAAGCTAACAGGAGGGGGGGTTGAGGTAGACAAGAAGTACGGAATGACAACGGTGGATCTCAACAATCTTATGAAGGTAGATAAGAACTTAGACGAACCATTCGTCTTAGCCAATGATGTGGCTCAGGTTTTCTATGTGAAGGACATGTCTACCAAACCGAAAAAAGAAAAAATAAGCAAACAGATACATCACACGATGAGCCAAAGCGTCACATAGTTCTTTCAGGGAAAAGAAACATCGTGGGAGTGGAGGACAAGACAGACATGTCAGAAGATTATAATAAGTTTGATGAAATTCCGCCCTTCAGAGTGAAGAATGACCCAACCATCCTGTTAAACGGTGTTGATACTCCATGGTTACGGCCAACGCGATCATAAGATTGACTATATGTATTAATTGAGCCATTTTGGCACACATATGTATCTCAACATGGAAATCAATGTCATATTTCTTCTGTTAACAGTATATGTATTAAATGAGCCATTTTTCTTCCTTCTATTTCTTCCCTCCATTTTTCTTCCCGCCATTTTTTCCCGCCATTTTTCTTCCCGCCATATTTTCCCGCCATTTTTCCCGCCATTTTTCTTCCCGCCATTTTTCTTTAAGACTCAGGAAGAGGGTTCCTGCCAAGGTGATGGGGGGGCCTTATCTGGGGGAGGCTTATCTGGGAGGGCCTTATCTGGGGGGTGGCTAACCTTTAGTACCGGTTGGTGGGTGCAACCGGGACTAAAGGTGGTTTTTGTGTCATCTAACAAAACTGTCGGTGGGATAAGGACGCGTGGGTAACCTTTAGTACCGGGTGGGGGCTCAAACCGGGACTAAAGCTATCGGTAGGATAAGGACGCGTGGGTGGACTACACTGCTCGATGTAGCGCACGACGCCCTGTCGGAGGAAGAAGACAAAGTAGAAGCGGCGCCGTGCCTATAAAAGGAGCATCGATATGCCATGGCAAGCAACTCAACAAGCCAACATGGATGGAGAGTTTCATCCCCATGGATGGAGGAAAGGGTTGGGAAATCTCCCGTGGCGGAACTTCTCGAAGATGCCCTTGGTGCACACGCCCTATGGCATCTTCGGAAGTTCCGCCTCGGAAAATATTTTCCTGCTAGCCCGTGAAAGACTACATCTCCGCCTCCCTGGGGTTAGAGGTATGGTGGAAGCCATGGGATAGAGTGGAGAGAGGCGGCAGATATGAGTGTAGATGTGCTATGGCAACGACCAAGCCAACATGGATGGAGAGTTTCATCCCCATGGATGGAGGAAAGGGTTTGGAAATCTCCCGTGGCGGAATTTCTCGAAGATGCCCTTGGTGCACACGCCCTATGGCATCTTCGGAAGTTTCGCCTTGGAAAATATTTTCCTGCTAGCCCATGAAAGACTCCATCTCCGCCTCCCTGGGGTTAGAGGTATGGTGAAAGCCATGGGATAGAGTGGAGAGAGGCGACAGATATAAGTCTAGATGTGCTATGGCAACGACCAAGCCTAAACCCTAAACCCTAAAGGGGATACCCTCGTACGAAGAAAGTTACAAGGGTAGACGATCCGAGGCCCCCGGTCTAGGGTTTCACCGGAGGAAGACCACCGGAGGAAGACCATTTTTCCCGCCATTTTTCTTCCCGCCATTTTTTCCCGCCAGTTCTTCCCTCCAGTTCTTCCCGCCAGTTCTTCACTATATATATGTAGGGTTGGCCTCCAGTCATTTCACATCTCTAGACTCATATCTGCAACCTCATCACTCTTTCCCATGGCTTCCACCGTAGCACTAACCCCCAGGGAGGCGGAGGCGCTTTGCGCCTCGAACTACCCCTGCCCGCCGGGCTACTGTGTCCCCGTCGGCTGGATGCTGAGCGCCGGAGGCGTGCCGGTTCCTCCTGTCCCTCTAGGTGTGGCGCGCCGGATGTCCATCACGAACCACTACTACTTCGAGCTCACGCCGGAGCAGCGGAGGAATCCCAGATGGCATCCCAACTATTTCCCTACTTGGGAAGCCTTCTTCGTGGATCGGCGTGAGAGGGCACTCGCCAGGCACGAGGAGGACGGCCCACCTCCTCCGAACTTCAACGAGGCCGGCCATCGGCTATGGTGGCATGGTCGGACTCTCCAGAGCGTCATGGCCTATGACACTGCCGCCGACTCTAACCCCCGTCTGCGCTACCCTCAAGTCCAGCCCACGCGTACTCAGCCTTCAAGGTTCAATTACGGCGACCCCGACGATGACAGCGATGACGGCGGCGGCGAGTACGACGACTACAGTGGCGAGTATTACAGGTGTAGGCAGGAGCATGACTGAATCACTCCAACATTCCGAAACAAGTTCGGCCGATTGTTACTTAATCTGGCCATGTATCTTAATTTTCAGTTCTTTTATGTATCTTAATTTTCAGTCGTGCTTTATGTAACTTACTATTAGTTGCATTCTGTATTTTAATTCCAGTTCTATCTCCTTCACAAAATGACCTATCTCATTCGAGGTTTCTTGGCTTTCGGGTCAAATGACCAATGTTATGGCTAGAATCAAGGCATAGTTTGTGATAATATGGCCATATTGTGCATACATGTGCATCATGGCATGGCAAACAATGTTGCAAGAGGAAGTTTTCCTTTTTATCGCACCAAAAAGGCATTTTCCATTTTTCGAGCATAAAAAACGGACGGTTTTGTGAAGCAACCACCAAATGGCTAATTCAAAAAACCACCACCACATTTTACAAAAATACTAGACTACCTTATGTGGACAATGTACCAACAGGGGGATCTGAAACCTTTCCGTCCACCTCTGGTGAAAAAGACAAATTCCTGCCGAATCGGCAGGAAGTGGGTCAAATATGAACTACAGGTACATGATACGATGCTCATGATTTTTTACAAAAATCATTTTTAGGTTCACAATATGCTATTTAGCAAAAATCCAATGCAAGTTGAGCGAGGCTTTGTCAGATTCAAGTGTATACAAAAGATGCGGCATTTAAATATCCAATCAATTCAAAAATGTTAATACAAAATAAAATATGATTTGCTCTAATAAAATAGGGTTAGATTCCTTTTTAGATGCTTAATATTTCTTCTGTTCAAAGTTTTAGGATTTGACAATTTATTTTTGTTTGAATTGAATAATCAAAATTTATATGTAAGTGTTTTAATCATTTTAAATTTTTTCATCTAAAGTAAATATAAAATGTTTTTACATGAATGGATAGATATTATTTTTCTGAAAATTATGATATATTATTCATATTTTTCTGAGTTGAAATGAATAAGATATGAATTTTCTAAATTCATATCCTATTTTTTGAATTATAAAAGCCCCCACCCCTTTAATGCATGAAATAAATGCCCCCCTTTAACACCGGTTCCAACCACGAACCGGTGTTAAAGGGGGGGCGCATTTATTTCGTTTCGCGCGCGCACCCTCCCTTTAACACCGGTTCGTGGCACGAACCGGTGTTAAAGGGGGGGGGGTTATAACGCGCCACCCTTCCTTCTTCCCCCAGCCAGATCGGTTCTTCCCCCAGCCCTACGAGCGCACGCCGCCCCCCGCAGTCATCCGCCGCCCCCGTCTTGCCGGAATACGCCCTCCTAGGCCAAGGTCGACTCCGCCACCGCTCCTCCCCAGCCGACCTCCGCAAGGTGAGCCTCCCGTCCCTCTCTCCCCATCAGCTTTGGTTGGATTAATCCCGCCGCGCTCGCCGTCCCGGGCCCCGTTTCCCCTCCTCCCCGTCGAGGAACTCCGCCTCGCGCCTCCCCTGGGCCTCGGTCTCTCTCCCCGCCGCTCGCTGCTGCAGCTCCGGCCGCCGTCGACCACCAAGCCCCCTGCCGTCCTGCTCGGTCCTGGCACCGCTGCCGCGCTCCTCCGGTAGCCTCCAATTGCCCTCCCGCGTCGCCCTGCATCGAACCAAGCGCGTCGCCGCCGTCCGCCTCGACGTCCGTGTCCTCTGCCCTCCTCGACGCGTCAAGGAGGCCCGCATCCGTGCCACGTCCTCCCTGTGCATCCTCGCTGGTCTACACACGCATGAGCGCGTCGGGTGTTGATCTTGTGCCTGTGAACTCTTGAGACCGTGTCCCGCTACACACTGCAGTACTGTTTGTGTGGTGTGACCATGTGGTGGCGTTTTGGTGATGTATGTGGTGGGTGAAGAGAAGATGATGTTGTTGTGAACTCTCTGTCTACGCAAAGATATGTGCCATGATCCCCGGCGCAAATTGGGCTAGTTTTCGTCAAGACCCGGCACCGGTCCAAGAACGTCGATGTCGCTTGAAGCGGAACTCCAAGCACTCCTTCGTGGATGCGAGACCGACCAGGGCAAGTCCGATGAGCCCCCGACGCCAAACCAAGACCTTCTTCCCGGATGTGAGACCGTTCTCATCGAACCCTGAGACCGGACCCCGGACCCCCGGAACCCAAGATCTTCCGAACCCAGATGTGTGCCCCTAAGCCCCTATTTTTATAATATGACATTATCAACTGTCGCATAATAAATTGTTCGTGCATGCATACCTGTTTAGTTTAGTTAGTGATAGGTTTAGGGTTATTGTTATTAGGGAAATATATACTTAGTGATTTAGTTACTGTTTATGTTTTATGATTGTTTATTGCTATTATTTAGTTATGCCGCGTCCATCTCGTCCGAGCCTACTGGACTCCGTCGGGGATGTCCGAGTCTGGGCTCCGCCGGGTTGGCACTGGGAGGTGCTACCTGTCGGGACTCGTACCTTGGTGAGGAATCCGGGTATCATCGTCGACCCGGAGCTTCTTTGGTGGGGTCCACGAGGTCCAGGAGCGGTGCAGAGGGAGCCAGCCCCCGAGGAGGTGGTACATCGTCGTATCAGGGAGGAGGACGAGCATGTACGGCGATACATGTATCTTTTGGAGACTAGGTTCTCCAATATCTGGCAGGTTCACGGATCTCACCCGAGCTATTCTCCGGTGATGGTTCCTCTTCTGTGGCTGCAGAGCTCCCGCAACACAGAATGCGGCAGCCGCGTTCGCTAGTTTATCTTAATAATGTACTTTATCTTATACTTTATCCTATAATGCACCCGAGCTATTCTCCGGTGATGTATTAATAATGTACTTTATATTATACTTTATCCTATAATGCACCCGAGCTATTCTCCGGTGATATATTAATAATGTACTTTATCTTATACTTTATCCTATAATGCACCCGAGCTATTCTCCGGTGATGTATTAATAATGTACTTTATCTTATATTATTGTACTTTATCTTAATCACTAAGTACTGTATCCGAGTTGTCGCAGTTGTACTATTCTTTTACTTAATGCAATATTTTTTTCTGTATTAGTTAAGCTATGGACCAAATCCCAATCACAATTGAATATTGGAATAAGCCAAAGAAGGGCGACGGTACCTTTGTCGATGAAAGATCCAAAGAAACGCTTTGGAATTCGCTGTTGGTAAATTTCACCCTTCCGCCAGAGGAGGATGAAAACAATCCGGTTATAAAGGAAAAGGTCAAAGAGTGGACTCTAAAGAAGATGGCTGACGCTTTCCGCAACTGGAAGACAAAATTGAACAAATTTGTCAAAGCTCGCGAGACTCCAAATTTCAAAGACGCATATTATGCGAAGATAAGACCTCACTGACGCGAATTTGTGGCATACAAGAAAGGTGCTATAGCTACAAAGAGGTCAGAAACCAATACGCTAAATGCCCAGAAGAAGGAATATCACCAGAGGACAGGGTCAGGTGGCTACATATCTCAGAGGCCTAAGTGGGAGGAAGCTGAGAAGGCCCTGCGCGACAGAGGGATCACACCCTAGACACATGGGTGGGACCTACGTGCAAAGACTTGGTTCTACGGAATCGGGGCAAGGTTGGACCCAGAAACAGGATTGTGTATCTTCCCAACCCGCCTCCTTTCCAAACCCGTCACTGAACTCATCACGGCATACGAGGAAACAGCCGCCAGGACCTTCCATCCCGACAGAGAGAATGACCAGCTCACACGCGCCATCGGTAAAAAAGAACACCCTGGACATGCACGAGGCACAGGGGGTATGACGTGGAAGGATGGGTTTGCCGAGTGGAGCGACTCTTACAGATGGCGCGGCAGAAAAGAAAAAGAGCGTACAGAGCGGATGACACAGATAGAACATGCACTTGTGGCGCTGAAGGCGCAAGTGAATGCACAACAGAGCCATCAAGCTACCGGCCCATCTCAGCGGCACGAAGAGCCTGCATTGGAAGCTGCCGGCGACCCAGACTTTGCGCGGAAAAGCAGCGTGGCTTCCACGGAGAACGTGCAGCCCACGCTTGAAATGGCGGGTCCTCGATACCCCGTGGATGAGATCACGGAGAGCGAACACGCTGAGCTGCATGTGAGATTAATGGGCTTATCCATTAAGGTGGCTGTCGGCTATGCCTTACCTCCTGTAGCTGGTGGAACTTACCACTGCCGACCGATTCCAGATGGCTATGCTATTGTCGGGGTGGATGAGGTTGTGAAGGAATATGAGGAAGCACAGCTTGACCATGCTACAGGTGAAGGGGAAACTCAACTCAAATTTGCAGTGAAAACAAACATTCTGTGGAAGAAGGAACACATCGTGCTTCCAAATTGGAGGCCACTGGCACCCCCGCCGTCTCCGCAGCGTCAACAGTCTGAGCCGCTTCAGCCATCTCCTGCGCGGCAGCCATCTCCGGCGCGCCAGCCATTTCCTGCCCGTCAGCCATCTCCTGCGCGACAGCCATCTCCGGCGCGCCATCCATCTCTGGCGCGCCAGCCATCTCCTCAGCGTAAGCGGAAGAGCACTGCCACGAAGAGCATCACTAGCACTGCCAGAAAGAGTTCAAAAAACTACGTCCCGCAGCCTTCCGCCAAGCCATTGCCGGTTTTACCGTGGAATCGCAGCGACGAGGAGACCAATAGGATCTCGGAAGAAGAGGTCAAGAAATTTTTTGCACCTAGACGGGCTGAGCCAAAGGAGAAAATAGATCCGGCGGTGGTAGAGAAGTTTTACAAAAATCTTTTGAAACCTGAAACCCCACTTGTGCCGGACTACGAGCGCCAGATTTTGAAGGCGGATGCAAGGCGCCGTAGGGAGAATGAAAGTAGCAGTCGTGCGGCACCCCAGAAAATAGTTCCCATGCTCGGAGAGCAGGAAAACCAATCATGCGCCCCGCTCCAAGTGTTCGACACACGGGACGATCCTCCCGTAAATGATTACGAGGCAGAGCTACAAAGAAAGGCCAATGAGATGGGATGACTTATATTGCATACTTGAACATCATGGGAGACAACTTGCCCAAATGCGATGCCAACCCCATACAGCCATGGAAGTATGGGAAGAATCTCGTCAAGAAAGAGGAGCTCAAGAATCTACCAACAAAGATGCGAAGATTGCACAAGTGGTACCTTGATTTCTGCAAGACGAGAAAGGAAGAATGGATCACGACGCATATAAGAGATGAGATTTTCTTGTGCGGAGACGACGAGATCGACTTCAACATTGAAGACTTGCATTTTCTATTCAATCAGAAGGAACTCGACAAAGCTGCCATCAGCCTTTATTGTGTGTAAGTACTATTTCTGTATTTTCTATCTCATCTCATTCACTTTATTAATTGCATGTATATATATATGCTCACCATATATGTATATACTATTATGCAGGAAAAAGGTTATGAAATGCATGAAAGGAGGACCTTTTGACGTTGGGTTCGTTGACCCAAATAGAGTTCATGAAGAAGTGGTAAGAACCAAACCCGGGCAAACAGAAGATTTATTGCTAAGGTCTTTACTGAGACAACAAACCAAAAGGGAAATACTATTGCCTTACAACTTCTCGTGAGTACTGTTACCCTCTCTTGTACACATTCTGTTTCGGCTTACTCGATGTTAAGTGTAACTGATGATGAGTTATGCGTGCGTAGGTTCCACTTTATTCTGCTAGTCATTCAACCCGACTCAGGAAAAGTCCTTGTCATGGACTCATTACGAAAAGAAAAAGAGCGATGAGCAGACTTTAGAGAGATGCTCCAGAGGTAATTTCAATCATATTATCGCACTAGATCGGCAACTTTCGTGACAACAAGTAATTAATTATTCCTTTATCCATTTTCTTTGCCGGACAGGGTTTGAAAAAGGTTCACGGGCAGGGCCGTGGGTGAATGGTCAGAAGAACTAAAATTTGTAGACCAAAATGTAAGTAATACTAGCTAGCTAGGTCTGCGTATCTCTTTGATTCTGCTTCCAATTCCATTATATCATGCTTTATTGATTATTATTTTGATTGAACTCTCTATTCTCGTAAAGTGCACGCATTAGGGACACGACAATAACTTATGTGGGTACTATGTTTGCGAGTTCATTCGCAACACGATATGTGCGACGGGCCAAGCCGCACTAGAACAACTTAGAGTAAGTAAACAAAGTACACAATATTATTTTATTACCATCAATTGTGTTGAGTTTTATTCTTATATTGACCCCATTCTTCATATATATTCAGATCGAACGGATGCGGGACCAACTCCTACCATTTGACCGCATACGAGCCATTCAAGAGGAATTGGCGGGGTTCATACTTGATGAGGTCGTCACGCCTGGTGGAGAACTCTTTAGATATCCACCAAAATGAATGTTGTATATATGATTGAACGTGTTTGTCTTGTACTTGATGCTTCAACGTTTACGAAGAATACCACACAATGACGATGTTGTGTATAATAATAGTTGCTTAATTATTCATGTACTCGTATGTACCGATGACGATGTATGTGTATATTGCTCCCGATCGATTCCCCCTCCCCCCTCCCCGTCCCTGCCGCGCCGCAGAAATACGCCCAGAACGGGGCAGGGGCAGAACTCTGCCGCGGCAGAGATTTAGGCCGTTTTCCTGCCGCGGCAGAACTCTGCCGCGGCAGAAATTTATCTCCTTTTCCTGCCGCGGCACAGAACCTTTAACACCGGTTCGTAGCGGCAGCCCCACGTGCGCCACCCTTTAACACCGGTTCGTAGGACCCTCTAACACCGAACCCTCAACAGCGGTTCTACAACCGCTGTTAGAGGGCCCTCCAAACCGGTGTTAGAGGGGGCCGTGTGCACTAGTGGTAGTCATGATGGATGCCTGGAGTGGCGATGGGATAGTCGGCGGGACCTGCGACAGCGAGAGGGCGCCTGACATATCAGGGGCCCGGTGCAGGAAGAGGAAAAAAAGGGCCCCTGCACACAAATAATACAGGTGTTTTTGATATTTCAATAGCAACTTATATTAAGTAATTATTAAAAACAATTCTCCCTAAATGGCTGGTCAGGTCTCCATGCGTTCGTCGCTCGGTCCTGGGCTGATTTGGTTCAGCTCTGCATGTGCCTACATGCCTATGCGTTGCCTCAATAAGCCTACATATTGTATGCTGTGTGCGTACATGCTATGCCTCGTCTCAAATGATCTCAGCTGCTAGCGGGAGATTCGATTCACTTTAAATTTTCCAAGCAAAGGCCAAAGGCATGGCTGTACATACGTGTGTGGGGCACCTAGTAACCGGGGGCCCTGTGCCACCGCACCGGTTGCACAGGCTCAGGGCCGGCACTGCCTGCAGGTTACCTTGTGAAGCGTGGCGGCGGTGCTCGAAGTAGGCGAGGAAGACCCGGTGACATAACGAAGACCATGTGCAGAGAGCGGCGATCCGCGCCATAGGAGATGGCACGGTGAAAGCCGAGGCCGTCGATGCATGAGGACGACGAAGTAGACTGCGTGCAACCACGCTACGACCCGAGGGGGCGGCATAGCTGCATGGCGCAAGTCGGTGCAGCGGCTGGGAGACCACCAACGACGTAAACGCCAAGGAAGGCGCGTTGAAAGCCGGTAGTGTGGACCAAAGGCTCTGCGGCCCGACGGGGCGACACAACGGTAACCCGCAGCTCGATCGGCGGTAGGCGCGTCCCCGTGGACATGCTTAGTGTAGACATGCGCGTGATCGGTTGATCAGAACGAGGTGCACCGTATGCGCCATGGCGTGGACAATCCGTAGATCGGATTCGATGGCGACATTGTCGATGAAGTTCCGGACGATGACGACGAAGAGGATCCGAGGGGGGCGGCCGCGGTAGCCTTCGGAGGAAGGCGTAGCAGCCGTCCGCGGTGCGCGGCAGCCTGCCGTGAGGCCGCGACAGCCTGCCGAGCCAGGCGCAACAGCGGAGGGGGTAGGCGCATGGACGCGATGTAGATCCTCGATGCCGATGGTCGGAGTAGAGGCGCCGCGGTGACGACGGCGGTGGGCGACTCAATCCGATCTAAGATCGGTAAACCAAAAAACAAAACCGATCAAGAGATCAGAAAAATAGACTTACAGGACAGCCGATCACGGATCGACGGATGAACCCTGCGTATGGGTTGCGCGGCCCCCGGCAGAGATCATGGAGATCAACCTTCCCGGGGGCGGCGCTACACGGAAGCGTGCGCGGCGGCTAGCGCGACGCCATGGCGGGCAGCGGCACTAGGGTTTGGTGGCGGGGGAGCCGGCAGAGCCTGGGGAGGGGCTAGGGTAGTTGAATCGTGTATAAGCTGATACCATGAAAGAGTATGAGTTTGGCGGAATATGATGGATATATTATTGAGCCTCATGGACGAGTATATATAGGCATACAGAGGATTATCTTAGAGTACGAGTCAAGTTAGCACTATACGTAAACAGATCATAACTCTATCTAAACTACTATAACAACCTTATATACCTAATACTCTAACACTCTCTGTTGGTAGCTCGGTTGATTCATGGAGCTCTACGAGGCATGTGCAAGTAAGCCACAAGAGACATTAGCCATCCATGATCCATAGCTAGACTCTGTTCCAACTCGGGACGTCATCTTGCCAGCTGAGTTCTTTCAAGGGATACTATACTTTTCATGTCAAGTACTTTCAAGGGGACATACTATAAACTGATAAACTAGAGAATGTGCCACAATAGTTTCTTCTATATAAAGGAGAGTGCGGAAACATTTAGATCTTTGGAGAAGAAAGACAAATTAAACGGTTAAACCCATACTAGGGAAACATGTCCTACCAACATAGTGATCTTTTATTGTAATAAGTCCAACCGTCATGGTTTTCTCATATTTTGTAACACTAGACAGTTTGTCTCTAGCTCGGCTTGTTGCATATTACAGAGACTATTGAGAGTTGAAATGTTTTATTGTTTCCAAATAGATAATCCCTAAATCCAGATGAACATGTTATGTCTATGGATGACACAACATGACTGGCATAATTATCTTCTAGTTTTAATAAGAAATAATCCGGTTCATCTCATATGTTGTAATTCTAGGCTATAAGCATGGCATAGTGCACGGTAAAAAATACTAGAAGTTGAAATGGAAGTACCTGAAAGAATTTTAAGTGCATGTATGATTCGTTTCATCCATGTTTGTTTTAGTTTTCTGTGCTAATATCTCTCGGATTTTGAACTTGCATGATGGATTTGCCGCCACTTGGACACTTGGGTCATCAGGCAGTGGAGATGAAGTAATAGCTCTTCCACATGAGCATGAGATCATCAGGCTGAAGAAGAACGACAGGCTCAAGATCATGAATGGCTCCCTGAAAACTGATTTAGCTGATGGGTGTAATGGGATTGTGAGGGTGGAAGGCTCACTTGAAGTGAAAATAGTAGACATGGTGATTTTGAGCAAACTAGCAACTTGATCTAGCTCTGCAGCATATCTCCATTATCGTCCATATCTGACTCGTTAGTTGTTTATCTGATTGATGAAGACCTCGAAATAGATGTTTTTTTGGTCAAATTAGCAACTTTAGATCATTGTAAATGGCAGATTTGGTTGTTCTTTGTTCCACGTGTTTAGTATGCCACGTGAACTACTGTAGATACTCAAATGTCGGGTACAATATGATGTATCCAAATGCTCGATCTGTCTCTAACTGAAATGACATGTCACCAGTATCCCCATGACGTTCAAGATTTCTTTTGTGGGGCAATAATTTCTTTTGTACTCGGATGATTTCATAGACCTTTTGTACTCGTTACTATTTTTTCAATAAATGGCTGTGTGCATCCGCTGGATGGAGAGGCCGGGGTTTTCCCTATTTCGAAGAAAAAAAAGAAGAATTTCTTTTGTGGCCTTCAACATTTTTACTTGGACTTATTTAAACTCAATCACTCTCTTCAATTTTCTCTTGTTTGGTCTAATCTGGTCGTTGACTACGCCCTTCTTCTCCCCTAGCAAATCCCAGACATGCCAGCAAAATTGTGGCTTGGTGCTGATCTGAACTTCACCAAATGTCACAAGTATAACCGAGTCGAAGATATGACCAGCAGATTAGTCAAGCCTGACTCAAAGATCATGAAGTAATCGGTACAACTAGTCAACTATACCCTTCAATCATGTTAAAACATCCGACACGATCAACCATGCATATATGACATGCGATGAATCCGGCACCTTGCAAAATCATCCTCCTCTGCTTCAACGTCCCCAACAGAGTCAGTTACGAGGAAGATCCCCTCAGTTATCATATACCATGCCTGTCGCGTGAGGCCATGCCATTGTCATGCCCTCACACAAAGCAAGCTTGTCTCTGCATGGCACATCTCTTTCTATATATATACCACGCATTCCAAGTTAGTCCGTGCCCACTAACTCCGCATTTTATCTAGTAGTATGAACTATCAAGCACTATGTGTATTTTGTTTCCTTTCCAGCCCAAATGAAATGAGATAGTGGAGAGAACCAAGTCCATAGGGTGTAACACGAGTTATTCAGCTAGTTCAGTGTGTCCATGTGTTCACCGGATGCTTTTGGTATCCGGGACGACACGCCAAATCGATTATGGAGCATGTGGGAGTATCATTTGGGGTGGTAGGGCTAATGACGAGGAGTTTCACCGCAGTTCGACGTATTCGACAATGACTTCGGCTGGGAAAAGGGTAGGCTGCTGTGTGGAGTGGACGTAGTGACTAAATGGACGGGAAGACGGCAGTGTTATAGACCATGCAGTGTTCGAGGGATCATAGGAGGGAGGAAGCATGTCGCTAGAGCTGTGCATTGCGCCGGTCAGAAACTAATGTATGCCACGTTTATGTCATTGTATATCTTTATTATCTCATAGCCGGTCGCATGTGCGTGACCATTATGTTTTTTTGGTCCACAAACGGTGGCAAAAAGGCATAGAAGCCTCTTTAGGACGCTCGGTTGTAATCGGAGATCAGGCCATTTCTTACAGGTCAAATTGGCTGAGACCGAGTAGTGTTTTTATCATCGGTGCAGCAACTTGGCATCGTTGTATATGCCTGATTGATTATCCATCCACTTGTTAAGTATTATTTGAATTTTTAGTGCATGTAGATATTCAAAAATGTTGCTTACAGATATATTCCCAAATGCTTAATCTTTCTGTACTTCACACACAACCTGTTTCTTTTTTCCTAGGCCTTTGTTCAACATGTTTATTTAGTGTTATTATTTAAATATATTTAGTCTTGTTTGGTCTATTATAGTCAACTATATCACCCAATCAACCATGCCTGCGCATGCGACGAAACCTGATGAGCCTCTTTCACTGCTTCAAATCTGCACCCGAGTCGATTGCCGCGAAATAACTCATATTCTTATGCCGGATCGATCATCACAGGGCTTCCATTCCCTCTACCATGTCTGCAGTGTGAGGAAATGCGTGCATAAAGTCTAAACTATAATGCACTTTTTACTACGACGGTCACATAGTTTTTCGTTCGCTTGTGGATGCTTTGCTCACACAAAACTAGCACAGAGAAGTTGTGTCTCTGCAAACGGCCTATGGCATGGCATCTGTCTATATACATTTGTTCGGTTTGGTTGTTTCTATCAACTCTCTATGTCCTATAAACAATGAAGTTGTGTTACAATTTGTGATCTTTGTTTCAGCATGTGTGAAATGAGATAGTGGAGAGAGCCAAGTCCTTAGGGTGTCAAACTGGCTATCTAGTCAGTTCACTAAGTTCATGAATTTGCCGGATGATTTTGGAATCTAAGAGAGACAAGCCCGTTGGTTTGTCACATCTGAGACTCTAAGAATCTCGGAGATACAAATCTATTAAATTTGCTACGCTGAGGACTCTTTGTCACAAACCAACTTAATTTATATGAGCCTTGAGATGGGGCACATATGGGTGATCCATGAGACCATGGTTGTGAGATTAAGATGGGTAGAATGAGACGAAGCTGAGCCCAGCCTGATAGGGATATCTTGGAAGGTATGACGATAGTTCATGAGACCCTTCTTGAGATGTGCTACAATAATCTTTGTAGGATCATTTTTAAGTGGACTTTGATCGTTTTAGAGTGGACTATGATCATATGACATGGGCAAATGAAGGATCTCTCACAGCTGGCTGTGTTTGGATTGGAAAATGGTTCAACATATTAGCGTGGGAATCCGTGTAAATAATGAGGTCAACTATTATTTAAAAAAGCATAGGACAAATCGCGAAGACGATCCCGTGTTGATAATACTTATGTTGGTTTATCGATCCAACCGTAGATGCATCATTGCTACAGAGAATAGTGCAACATACAGTGGGAGATGGTCCATCCATACTCATACACGGATCATACGTAGTTTTGACAGAACATGCTATTCAACAAGCAAAATAACTCCTACTGTGTGTTTTTAACAAAATATAAGCATTTAAGTTAAATTTTGTATGAGTGGATTTTTTCTTTAGAAGGGCCACAATATATATATTAAAAACTAAGAAATTTAATTATCATTCCATATGTTCTTAGTACCTTGATATCCCAAGCTCGATATAAAAAATTGGACCAGAAAATTATGACTGATATACTCAAGACGCAAGGAAGCAAGTCAACCCCACAGATCTTGCTGGAGGAGGTGACCAGATGTTGCAAAGACATGTGGAAAAATGGAAAGGTAGAGTCAAGGTATGGCCGTCAGCTATGAGTCTAGCTCATCCACTCTACCAGTAGAAGTGATATAAGTTAAAAAATGTATATTTATTACACCGAGGACAGTTGACAACTCTAATCACACGTGAGGCCGATCTTGCTTCCTGGCTCGTCTGATCTGGCTTCATGTGACAAACTTTTAGAGCGCATTAGATTACACCATGATATGAGTTACTCCGTCATACCGTCGATATGAATTATCCACAGATGGCACGTTCTATCATAGATACCATTCCTAGCAGTTGTTTCACTGGTGCTCGTGCACCGGAGCAGGGCGACGAAGATGTGGATTATCCGAGGAGGCACTTATCAGTTCTTCCACTAGATCTAACAACAACACAAAAGAGTTTTGTGCCTTTGCAATGATACATATAACAAACTCCGAAAAAATATTTCCACAATCATGATGATTATGTTCCTCATGCCTCTTAGACCTACTAACTATTTGTAGCTACTGTTTCTTGTCAAAACCGTCATATAATGCTTAAAAATCATTTTGGGTCGTTGGTGAATACCCACATTATTAGTTCACACAATTCTTCACACCATCTTCCTTTTATAAAAGAGAAACCGAGGAGTAGGTTCAGTTTAATGAATGTAACAACCCAGAAGAGCACATGTTCGAGAGCAGCGAAATAACTTTGTTAATATCAGAAGAAACATAACAATATCAAGACAACTTATGTGGCTTCTCTTCTAGTCTGGTAGAAGATTATTTGTTAGGTAGGAGCGAAGTTATTGCAGATGGACCCAACTAATCTTCTTTAATATTAAAAGGGAGCTTGTGTTTGATTGTTAGTTCTACCCTTGTCTTAGCTATATCCTCTACCCCGTCTCTGTGTGCTGTATCGATGGATATGATGGACCATGTACCACTATGTTCATCCAGCCTTCCTCTCCCCTTTTGTGCTTCTTTTGGAGATCACATCGCCTAAAATAAATCTCAACATTGTTTTGGTAATATAGATTCCATTCTCATAGCTATATTGATGAAAAAAATGAACATCTCGGCTAGATTGTAAAAAACCTAGCCTTGTCACCTTTCACGTAAGCTCGTTGAACGTATGCTTTTTAAATGGAGGTAAAAGATTTTCCCCATCACATTGACTAAGAGATTTTTTCCAAGATGATTAGCATAGAACTAGGCCAATACCTTCATGGAACATGACTGCACAGGGTAACACCTGACGATGTCATAATCAACACAAAACTTGCAAACATTGTTTATAAGAAATATCACTATCAAAGTTGCCTGAGAAGCTTAATCATCACCACTCCTCGAGCCAGCGACTCCGACTTAACCTTTGACAACCAACTATAAAGTCCTTGCCGCAATTGACTCGGAACCCATGATGGTGGATGCAAAAAAAGTCCTCGACGTGCGTTAGCAACATGAAAACTTTAAACTTAAACTACGGACATTGCAAGAGAAATATGCTGATCTTGCGCCACTAGAATCCGCAACAGATTATTCATCTCTTGTCATTGTAACCACTAAGTCTCCTCCATGGCTGCTCCGACTCCACAAAGACACGACAATGCAGGAGAAACATTTGGGACACACCTGTTGATAATGGGTATTAAAATGTGCACACATACTATATTTATACCATATATGATTATGTACTATTAGTATACATTCCCTTGGACATGTTCTAGAAAACCCATTCCTTATTGTACAAGTGAAGGAGTCAAAATGGATATGGAAGACGTCACTAGTATCCGGTGTTTAAACCAAGCAAATAATCTACAAAGTGTGACAGCGTTCTAGTTCTAGGCCACACTGTACTATGTCACAATATGAATTTGGTCAAATCTAAACTCTTCCTCCGGAAGGAAAATTAGTGACCCTTAGGTACCCTCTAACCCTCTATAGTTCAATCAAATGAACTTAATTCATTTGAGAGCTAAAGAGTGTTAGGAGTCAACAATTTGTACCCCTACCTTTCTTTACCCGTCTTGTCTAGAATCTAGATTACCCCACATTAAGTTCTTTCTATTAATTTCTTAGAAGTCTCACTGAATAAACGATGATGTGCTTTGATCTATGGGTCTCTCATCTTTAACAACACTACCAAAGTAAAACAGCATGTGATACCAGCCGACGACCGCCTCCAAATACTGGTAATTACATTATAACCAACATACCTTGTCAATTGGATTCATCGCCAGTGGCTTACATGTCCCCGACTCAAACTGCCACTCCTGCACCAACATTGTCGATCTTTCTGCCTTTGACAAGTCGGCAATGATGTCAATGAACTCTAGCTTGGTTTTGTACTCATATCGATGCTACACGATGAAATGGAACTTGCACTATATTTTTCACTGCTTTTTCTGCAACACCGTTACATGGGGAGAAAACGCAGACTGTGGCAGAGCAGCTGCATAAGAACACAACAATTTCTGCATGAATGACAAGCACATGGTTTTCTCTCGGTCGACCATGCCTGTCGCATGCGGCCACCATTTCCATGCATGCTGCTTGCTCACACAAAACAAGCTAGCTAGTTGTAGGGAAGCTAGGTGTATACATGAGTGGCATGCCATCTCTCTATATATACACGTCTCACGTCTGTCCAGTTAATTGGAACGTATCCATTAACTTTGCATTTCCCTTTGAGCTGGTGTGTATGAGAGGGTTTGTTCGCTTGGCACGAGAGTGAAGTGAGATAGTGGAGAGAACCAAATACTGATGGTGTAAGTAAAATGTAACCAGTCAAACTCACGAATAAGGTCAAGAAGTACATTGTATCACTAGATGATTTAGGGGTTCATTGATATTCGGATTCATGAGGCTTACACATTTTTATAGTTCAAGTACGCTGAAAAGCCAAGTGATGCTACTGAAGCCGATGAGAGCAATGTTTCAGTTCCATGGAACAGCCGCTTCACCGCAGAACAACATTTAAGTGAAAGGAAAGCCATGTGGATATGTGCAAAGCTGTACGATTCCCGGGCAGTTTGGAAAGAGCGAACCGTGATCATCAATGTTTTGTCACAAAGCTCTAGCACAGACCTTCCAGCTCAATCTGCTTGGAACGATATGTAGTCGGAGCAGGGTGGCATAAATATTCGTGTACCAGGATCAACAATTTCCTAGGCACAGATCTTATTATGACAACGCAATGACAAAGAAAAGTGGAGCCCTAGCCCCGTGTTGGTTTTCTAATCTTAACTATGAATAGACGCTTGATCAGGGCTCATTCGATCATTTTTGTTTTGTTTTGGAAGACAATCTTTTAAACATAGCATAAATCAGAAGACTCGAACTGTTTTTCTCTTTAGCTAAAGCACTCTTTAGCATAAACCCCTAGCCGTCGCCTAGAGCTGGACCCATAAATTTGTCGAAAGCCTGGGCGCGCTGCAAGACAACTAAATTTTTTCCGGACAAATATAAGCTTCATATGGGGCAAATACAATTTTCACAATAATTTAGTGCGGAAACACAAATGCAATATATTACCTATTCACAACACATTCCAATGTTCACTAGTTCACAACATATTCGAATGTTGTCAAGTTTACAACACATTGAAATGCTAATATGCATTAATATTAGATACGGTAGGACTTAGCAAGACTAATAAAACTCCGACGATGAACAACGAGAATTTAAATGTCCAAATTCACCTACAATAAGACTCTACATGATATAAAAAGAAACATTGATTAGTAAATCATATGAACATACCTTCAAAATATATTCATCTTCATTCATGAGACAAAGAAAAGATACACCGATATATTACCAATGATATGCTAATTAGCCGTAGATAAATGTTTCCTTCTCTTCTTCATGCCTTGAAACCATTGATATAACACCACTATGAACAAGGCTATTTACTATTGATCCAATTTTTTTATTTTTTGTCAAAGTCGGTACTTGCGATCTAACTAATTTGTGTGTAGTATAAGTACTACTGAGAATCTGAGATGGTCAATGCAAATAGAAAATCATGAAAAAAACGTTGTTAGTACCGAATAAGATAATTGGCTGGACTCGGAGATATTGCTAAGATAAACCTTTAGATTTTATTACTCCCTCCTCACAAATTTGTTTAAATATGGTTGTATCTACATACTGCTTCCGTCTTATCCTCTGATTCAAGGGAGTATTAAATAGTGCTTAGATACATCCAGATTTAGAGAAATCTGCTATATCCTTTTCAGGAAGGAGGGAGTAGATTATTGTTGTTCTAAATCTACGTTTTAATCGCACAATTGAGTTGAAGAAGCAACCTATGCGTTTAAGATGATGTTAAATATCTTGAAGAAATAAGCAGAGTTCAAGACCCAGGATCTTAAATACTTTTTCCATGAAAAAGTGGTATTAATTATCTCAGTAATATGCCTATGGATATTCTATGAGTGGATCGAGTGAAGTGTGTTTCTTATAATGTACTCCGTCCGTTTTAAAATGTAAGCCTTTCACAGAGCTAAAATATCTTATATTTTAAAACAGAGGGAGTACTAAGCTAGCTGTTTGCTTTTCCCCTTGGGAGGCTAATCTCGGTGTCCTCATTTGCTTGCAGGTTGGGGAACGGCCGAACAGGACCTGGTCGATTGGGAATTGGGATCGCTAGCTGCCGTTTCTTTTCCAACTGCAAGGCACGAACGCACAGCTCAAGCCCATGTGGCTTTACCTCAAGGGTTGCCCACAAGTTTTCCCCTCATCATATGCCATTTGATCGCTAATTTTCTGCTCGTGCAGGACGCCAATGCGGGCAAAGCCTGGGCAAGCGCCGGGTAGGAGGGACGTTGTGTCCGCCCATGCCGCCGCCGCCAGCCTACGCTAACTCTAGCTGGCTGTGACCCCTCTAGATTCCGGTCTTCCTCCCGGGCCGCTGCGCGTGGCGGCTCCGGAGGACCCAAAAAATCCCTAGACACAACTGCCGCCGGCCAACTCCTACGGCCGCTGCCGCCGTGACGTCGGTGGTGATGGCCACGCCCTCGCTGCCGAAGGCGGGGGCATCCTCTGCGTGTCCCGCCGGGCTCCTACGCACGGGAGGTCGACTCTTGGTCGGGGGGGGGGGGGGGGGGGGGGCATGCGGTGGGGCGGTGGCGTCTTCTCCGGCGGGACGGCGGCGTGCTGCGGCGCACATTTGGGAGGCGCGGAGAAGGACGGAGATGACTGCAGAGATGGTCAGGGGAGGCGGCTGTCTTCGTGGCGGCGGCGGTCCTGGCTCGATTTGTGGGCCGGATCTGGGGTTTCCTCGGGCTCGCCTGGACCGGAGGATGACCCGCTCATTCTGATCGCCGGGAGCCGGCCAACGGTGTTGGGACTGCTGGATTGGCTTGAATAAAGATGGTCGTCATTGGGTTTCCCTCTTGTCATGATGAAGAACTGCCTGTTGTCAGTCGTCATTGATCTTGGGTGGACTACCAAGTTCCAGAAGACTCCATCAACAAATTCCAAATGGACGACATTCCTGGATTTCGCTGGTGCGGATGGTGTTTTGGTCACGCACAACTAGGTTTTTTGCTGGCCGTTTGGTTTCAGATGAGGCGTTGTGAAGCTCTACGGTCTGTTGCCATTACGGCACATACCTTGGTTCCATGGTAAAGTCAGACAGGAAGAATGGTATGGAAGCCGGGAATGGAAGTTTGAGTCCTAGGGATATAGGGATTATGTGAGTTCGAGTAGCAAAATTGGCAAGTGGGGGCGAAAACACAGGAGGAATTCAGTGTCTAAACCTGCAGGGCGAAAACCCAAGGTCTGGCCTTAACTAATTGTGCCTGGCAATGACCTTGTTGAAGGCACAGTTTTGTGTGTGCAGACTTTTTCTAGGGTGAAAACCTATGGTCTTTGATCAGAGCGATGATGGTGCTTGAGCATGTTTTCCTTCCTGGAGGTATCACTTTTGGAGTTGTTGGATTTCTGGTGATGTTTTGGTGCTGTTTTGTCTACTGTTTCAAGGAACTGATCGCTGTAGCGAGACTTTTCTTTTATGTAATTAATTTTTCTTTTTTCGGTGTGTGTATCCATAATGCTAATAGGGTATTGCGTTGTTTTAGAGGTTGGGTTTAACTAGTATCTCCTGATATTAATATATACTCCTTTCCAAAAAAAAGCACCAGAGAAGACTTTTAGGTCTATCCTATTGGCTCAGTATTTTTCATTTTGGGATAAAAATGAAAACAGAAGGATGGCCAGTATTGGCCGATAATTATGAAATAGAGGGAGTATATTCTACTAGAAGTCTAGAACTGAGCCAATAGGCCATAAAGCCCATGACTGAAGCAGTCACCCTTTTATTGGCCCACCATTAGATCCGCTCCTCCATCCAGGACTCTTCTCCGCTGCAGCCGTCGAGCAAGACACTGGGAATAGGGGACAAGGAAATCGAGGCAATGATATTGATGGCGACGGCAGATAACAAGAGGTCCCGGAGAAGCGACGACGTGGAGAGGAGGCAGAGTATGAATGAGTTAATCTTATTTCCACTGATTCTACTGGTGGGTATCACCCCTTTCCCCTGCCTATGGCCAATTTCACTGCAAGTGATTGGTGCACCGCTCTGGTTGTTGGTTAATATTATGGTGCCTACTTCATTTTGTTTGCAATAGCAACTAGTCTTCACAAGAACAAGATATTTGTATGTTGACCTCTTCATTTTTCGCAGATTGGAATTGGCAAATGCTATGAGATTTTCTGCAAGATATTTGAAACTGAAGCCAAGTCTAAATTGGAGGTATGTAGCATGTCTAATGGTGCCTAAATTCACTAGTAATAATATAGGGTAATTTCATGTTATCACTACTCAACAGTGTACTATCTTCTACAAGCCTATAAGGATAGTATGATCAAGTTCTTCACATATATTTCTTATGTGCAGGAAGGCGATAAAAGATCAGAAATACCATGATCACTCAAGGAACACAATAGTTTTAACTACGATTGTGCGACAAGCTGCAGCGAGATGTGACAGCCAATGTTATTGTGACTTATTCAGAGTAGTGCAGCATGTCTGTTTTTATGTCCTTGAGAACCAAGTTTTACATATTCAGAAGGTGAATGTTTCTATGTCGTTGAAAGTTGCTCTTCTGTGCACTGTCCCTCCACATGTTCTGGTTAGGGAAATGTGATCCATGAGGTCTTAAGTCTATATAAAATATTAGTTAAACACTACAAAGTGCCAATGCAGTGCTACATATGCTGATTAAGAAGACATCTAAACTGTGGGTACGATCCTTAACACAATAGATTTTTTTATGGGTGTCAACATGTTCCCCATACGGCTGAGTCATACAAACTCTTTGTAGACGTGTTGCTAATATAGTCACATAAAGCTGAAAACTCGTATGGGATTTTGTACGAATATCAACCGTTAGTTTGTATAAGTTCTCAAAAGTATCTTCCTTTTATAAGGGAGTAAGAGGGAGAAGGTTTAGTATAATATAGCAACTACCATAGTATTACTTGGTGTAACAAAAAACAGAACAAGATCAACACAACGGCCTGCCCTGTATTAGGTTGGTAAAATTCTATAATCATTTGTCGGGTAGGATAAAATGCATCAACGTGTAAATATAACAATTTCTAGTTAAAGGCTTAATTTTTTTATATACTTTACATGTACGCATTTGTACTATCTTGTACATGCATGGAATCTTTAATGTTTTTTGAAAACTTACTTATATGATTATTTGCTTCCTCAGATGCAAAATTATAGTTATATCATGCTATGATCAAATTGCTATTTTTATCTCCACGTGGTGTGTACCACCATCTAGTACACCATAAATTTCATTATTTATGCTTCTCTGTGTTGGTAGCTCGGTTGATTCATGGAGCTATGCTGAGCATGTGCAAACCACAAGAGACATAAGTCATCCATAGCTAGACGTTGTTCCAACTCGAGCCGTCATCTTGCTAGTTGAGTTCTTTCAAGGAGACTGTACTTTTCATGCTAAGTTTTTCAAGGGGACATACTAGCTAACAAACCAGATAATGTGTCACAATAGTTTTTCTATATAAAGGAGAGTGACAAACATTTAGTTCTTTCTAAAACAAAGCCAAATTAAACAGCTAAATCGATATTATGGAAACATGGCCTACTAGCATAGTGATATTTTATTGTAAGAAGTTCTATAGTCGTGGTTGTCTCATATTTTGTAACACTGGACAACTGTCTCTAGCTTGGCTTGTTGCATAGTACAGAGACTATTGCGAGCTGAATTGTTTTACTGTTTCCAAATGGACCATCCCTAAATCCAGATGAAACATGTTCGGTAATGGATGACCCAACATGACTGGCATAATTATCTTGTGGTTGTAATAAGCAATAATTTGGTTCATCTGGTATGTTTTAGTTCTAGGCTATAAGCATGGCACAGTGCACAATACACGACACTAGAAGTTGAAATCAAGGTAGGTGGAACAACTCTAAGTGCATGTTTGAGTCGTTTCATCCCATGTTTCTTATAGTTTTACTGTGGTAATATCTCTAGGGTTTTGAACTTGCATGATGAATATTGCTTCCACTTGGCCACATGGGTCATCAGGCAGTGGGGATGAAGTAATAGCTCTTCCAGACAAGCATGGAATCATCAGGATGAAGAAGAACGACTGGCTCAAGATCATGAATGGCTCCCTGCGTAGAGTAATCGGAAAACTGATAGGAGTAATGGGTGTAATGTGATTGTTAGGGTGAGCTAGCTCTACAACCGAGATCAATTATCATCCATATCTAACCTATTAGTTAATTATTTGATTAAGAAAGACTTCGAAGTAGGCGAAGACCTCGAAATAGATATTTTTGGGTACAATTATTAGCAACTTTAGATTGCTCTAAAGGGAAGATTTCATTGTTTTAATTCCCCTTGTTTCGTACTACAGGTGCAGGTATGTAGTTACCAAAAATTTGGATAAAAATATCTCCGTCCTAGAAACTGTATTTTTCCCCGGTTTATAAATACAGTACAATCATCCAAGTGGGAAACAAGTTCCGGACCAAATACAACTAGAAAAACAACGTCTGCTCTAGAAACACCACAGTAAAGCCCAAAGGGAGAGAAAAAAGATAACTGACATGGTAGGATGCCAACTCCCAGAAGGGAGCTCAAGTGAGTGGCTGCGAGGAGCACTAGTGAGCTGCCTCCAGCAAAGCCTGCATGGTGCTATCCAAAGACTCCTTGTCACGTTGCCTAGATAGTGGGTACCACGGCTGTAGGAAAGCAAGAAATTTAAACGTGGCGCCGCGGGGAATGTTTTGTGAGCATGACGCTCACGCATAGACAATTGAACCTCAAATGGGTGATTATTATTGTTCATGGCCCCATGGACCATAGGAGGTCCTTAGACTTCCTAGCGAAACTCAAGTCGAAGGTGGAGGGGAGTGGGATCCCAGTCATAGTGGCTAGGGATTTCAACCTCATGCGTTCCAATGACGACAATTTTTCCACACACCTTGACCTCCTCATGATGTGTACATTTAATAAATACATTGCAGATCTCTCTCTTAGAGAGGTCTCGCGTGTGGGCGCCAGATATATGTGGACTAATTAGCAACTGGTTCGTAGTGTGCTGGACATGGTTTTTTTCTCCGTTGAGTGGGAGTTTTCCTTCCACTACGTTCTCTCCATGCCGTTCCTAGGTTTGGCTCGGACCATACCCCTCTTCTACAATCTTCTGGAGCAGGGTTGCCACCTAGGTTGAACCGTTTCCACTTCGAGAATTTCTGGCTTCAACATCTGGGATTCACGGATGTGGTTCGATTTAAGTGGCTAAGCCGCCTCCCCGATTCTCGCCTATAACGCGATGGACGTTTGACACCACTATACCAAACTTACTTGCCAATTCATGCTGGGAAAATCTTGGAGCAGCGCTTAGACTGTGATAGGGTGACATCCTCACTGAGATTCAAACCCTACACCATGAGGCTAACCTTGTAGGTCTATCTACCGATGAATGGTCCCATATATATATATACTCCAGAGATCTCACTTATGGAGATCTATAAGGGCTAGGAAGCCTTTTGGCGATAGCAGAGTCATCAGAAGTGGATCCTCCAAGGGAGATCCTATACGACCTACTTCCACGTCATTGCCAATGGTCGACTTAGGACGTGCTTGATTCCCTGCTTGTGGGAGGGAGATAACCTTTTGGAAGATCCCAAGGATATATCACTACCCATATTTATTACTTCTATAATGAATTATTCTCGGCAGGACCCCCTCAAGGGTCACCTTAGTGGTTGACCTATGGCCTCCGAGGGCCAGCGTCATTACTGACGAGAATATAGAGTTCACTCTCCCATTCATGCTAGAGGAGGTATTCTGAGCGGTAAATAACATGAAGACCAATTCATCCCTCGGCCCGGATGGCTTTCTAGTGGCTTTCTTCCAGACTTTCTAGCAGTAGCTCCAGGCGGTGGTAATGCCTATGTTACAGAAATTTTACATTGGACCCTGGTGATGTCTTGTATGAACTTTGGAGTGATTACCCTGCTCTCCAAAGTCATGGGTACCGTGGATATCCACCAATTTAGGCCGATTACGGTGATCAATGTCGTTTAGCAGATCTTTGTGAACGTATGTGCGACTAGGTTGGCTCCGGTCAGGAGCGGTGCTAGCTATAGAAATACTGTGATTTTCTCCATGTTTAAATCTCATATAAATCAAGTAATTGGTGAAATATCTCTGTAGCTTTTCCACTAATTACTAATTACTACATAGATGTGCATATCCTTTGTTTTATTTTTCTCTGTATAGAAATGGACACTTTTATGGCAGATTCTAGGCTAAATAATGAAGATTTGCGAGTTGCTAATTTTTCTAAGTCAAAGGGCTCACGAAGAGGAAGTATAGGAGTATTAACGAGCATCAGTATGGGAAGAGCCCGCCCATACTATGCGTCCGTACAGTGTGCCACCGCTTCCACTGGCTCAAACCAAGCAACTTCCGTGAAGACACCAATATATAATTCGCCACAGAGCCGCCAGAAACCCTAACACAACACATCTGAAGGCATTCGCAGAAAACCTATCTGAGGAGAGAGATCCACCACAGAGCCACCACCGTCAACATCACCATCCCTCCTTCTCCATTCTCTCTCCATAGCCATAGCCATCTATTTGTAATCTTAATCTTATTGCGACTGGCGGCTAATGCATGTAAACAACATACATAAACTTTGTAGTTTATTGTCACATATTCCAATATATTTGCATGTTATATAATGTTATGCCCATATTTTACATTGATTTTTAGGGATTTATCAATGATTATCTTTATTTGGGTTATAACTCTGGACAACAGGAAAAGCCTTTTTTATGTAGTTTTAAGTTTTAGGGACCTTCACGAACTCAAAATGATCTAGGATTTTTTGAGGATTACTTTTTTCATGAAGAAAAACACCGGGGGCACTCGAACCTCACAAGCGGAGCCCAAATGCCTAAAATATTCCATGTGGTGCGACCCAACCGGGGGGAGTGGGTGTGCCACCTATGTTCGTCCCCTCTTCAAGCGTCCGCAGACATCTGTCTTTATCTTCAACTCCGAATCTTGACCTAAAAATACCTGTAAAAAGGTCCCCCGATGCGATCTTAAAGAGGCAGAATGGAAACACAAAAACACCAAAACAGAGCTAGAACCACTGAAGATTGGAGGGGGCCATTGCGAGAGCCATCACCTGTTGGATCTCCACGCTCTCCAACATAATAATCACCCTCGACATGATGAAGAGGGTGTAGTCCACCTTTGGACTATGGGTTTTTGACAGTAGTTTCTATCTCTCGTCCTACGATTGTTTAGAACCATATGAGCTTCCTTACATGATTATGGTCATATATGTAATAGCTATGTTGTCGATCTTTGTTTTATGAGATTGCAATATGTCTCATGTGTATGATGTGTTGTTAGATGCATAGTACTACCCTGTTCTTAATATCTCTGGGATTTTTAACTTGCATGATGAATGTTGCCGCGACTTGGCCCCTTGGGTCATCAGGCCATGGGGATGAAGTAGTAGCTCTTCCAGACAAGCATGAGATCATCAGGCAGAAGAATAACGACATGCTCAAGATCGTGAATGGGTGTAATGGGATTATCATGGTGGAAGGCTCACTTAAACTGAAAATAGTAGATATGGTGTAATGGGATTATGGTCCATATCTAACATGTTAGTTACTTATTTGATTAACAAAGACCTCAAAGTAGGTGAAGACCTCGAAATAGATGTTTTTTGGGTCAAATTAGGAACTTTAGATCACTGTAATGGGCATATTTCATTGTTTTAATTCTCCTTGCTTCGTACTACTAGTGCACGTATGTAGTTACTAAAATGTTGGCTAAAAAAATCTCCAAATGCTCGATCTGTCTCTACCTGAAATGATATGTCATTAGGATCCTTATGGATATCAAGACTATTCTCTCCGGTGCAAGAATTTATTTTGTGGCCTTCAACATTTTTAATGGTACTTACTGAAGCTCCTGTACTCTCTTTAGTTTTTACTTCTTGTGGTCGACCACACCCTTGTTCTCCAAAAAAGAACCGCAGACGTGTGTGATAATCCGAACTTCAGCAATTGTCACAAGTTTAACTGAGTCGGAAAAAAGATCAGCAGATTAGTCAAGCCTACTGAAAGACCGCCTTTTTTTTTCTAAAATGGGGAGCGAAGCCCTGACCTCTGCATCAAGCGATGCACACAACCTTTATTTATTATTCGAACAACAAAAGTCTGGCAAAAGCCATTATAAAGATCATACAACAGAGACTGCCAAAACAAAGCACCGAGCATAACGATAACCATATCGCCAGCTTCCCGACGAGACCTAGCAAACACCAACCTGCCTCATGCAATCCAGGAGCCTAGATCCGCCCAGTTTATCCACGAAACAGCGGCCACACACTCGCTCCGGATCTCGCTGCCTCCATTATCTTCCGCAAAACCATCTTTATTATGTAGATCGATGCGCTGACTCTTGCCACACCAGCCACCGACATCACCGCGGTGTCAAATAGCACCACCTCCCTACGTACTATATCCAAAGTACGTCGCAGTCGCCACCGGTACCCCATAGCACCATGCCACCAAGTACCACCAGCCAACATAGCTTGAAGTCTCTGGAGGATCCGTCATGCTTAGCACCTGCCGAATAGGCATGAATCAGCGTAGCACCTGTCGATCAGGCATGACTTGACTTATCCGCCGAAGCTCCGTGCAAGACAATGCCGCTCCACTTGGTCCCCACGCAAGAAACATGCGGAAACCGATGCCCAACCACCAAGCCGCCCACATGCCCATCCAGCCACTGGGTGACGACGAAGACGTCACCATCATCTGATCCAGGAGCCCCCCACAATGCCTCCAACGAGGGCTACGACACCCACGGGCGCTGCCGTCAATGGTAGCCTCCCCCAGATCTGAGGTTTCCTCCGGAAACAATGGAGCGAGGGATGCCGCATCTTCGCATCCAACGAGGAAAACGACACCCTCGGGCGCCGCCGTCGATGTTGGCATCCTCACCCGCATTAGTAGTACGTTTACCATCCCCTCCTCAACTTGATCCGCCGCCAAGAATTCGCCGCGAGGCAACACCCACCCGACCAGATCTTTGGACCGATGAGCAGCCAAAGTTGGAGGAAGCCGCATCGCTGCATGGCCGGTGCTATGACCACACACAAGTCGCCGTGAGGATCGGTGTGGGATCCCAAGATCTGCCACAGCAGCCCCAACCCGTCTGCACCTCCGGTGAGGAGGCCGCCACCACTATGTCCGGAACCGCCGCCCTGGCTCCCATGTGGCACGTGGGGAGAAGGCCGACGTCCAAGCGGAAGATCGGCGTAGGTGCTTCCTCGCCGCCTGGGCGCTCTGGCCGATGCCACCACAAGCCACCGCGATCCAGGAAAAGACCGGAGCGCCGTCGTCTTCACGTGAAATCACGCCCAGCTGAGTCCCCTCCACCGTCGGGCTGCGCGGGCTTTGCCGGGCAACCCCTCCGGCAGCGGCGGAGAGGAGGGTAGGAGGGCAGGGAGGCCGAGAGAAGGGCGGCGGCAGACTCCCCCGGGCGACGCGGTGTCGCCGCCAGGAGGAGGAGGAGGGCCGTGCTGATTATGCTTGAACTCTTTTCTAGATGTATCAACTACTGAAAGACTGCCTAGTAATCGGTACAAGTCAGGATGGGCATGGGCTGGGTCACCGACCCGACCCGAAAATTCAGTTCTAATGGGTTTCGTGGGTCGGCCCTCAACAAGATTTGGGTCAAATGAAGCCGGCACTGAATGACCCATTGGGCCAGATGGGCCGACCCACAACTCTCAACATGTGTGCTGTATTTGAACAAAATTTAGAAGTGCATCGATCTGAAACTCATGACTCCAGGTATACCGTCCAATCATGCTAAAAACATCGATATGGTCAAAACCTGCACCGCATATTCGTTTTTCACTGCTTCAATGCCCCAGAAGAGGAGCAGTTGCTGTTGCGAGTGTATCATCACCGTGATGGGGTATTTGTTTTCTATTTCTCTCTTTTTTATTTTCTTCTTTGTTGTGTGTATCCTTATTGACTTTGGAAAACTTGTTGGTGCAGATGCTGTGTGCAATTGATATCTTCGTGAGGCTGGGTGTAATTAATATATTCCCTTTATCGGAAAGAAGAGCTGTTGGTGCGGAAGAACACCATGCTAGTCGCGTGAGGCCATGCGCCCATGCCATTGCCAATTTGCCATGCATGCATTGAATCGAAACCAGAACACCTCACACAAAGCAAGCTCAACACAAGATTGTCTCCTTATGGCGTCTCGGTTTCTATATATACGAGCAGTAGCGTAATGAGGTGCCATGTAAACAAGGTCATCATATGAAGGGGGAGGCAAACCCGAGGATACAACATCTAGATCTAGCGTCGGATGATGTGCATGTACCCAAGAGAGTGTAAGCTTGGAACCTGCCACAAGTTGAAGCTTCACGTAATGCTGAATCCTTTCACCTTGTCGAAACTTCGCAATCAAATCCGCCAAGGTCTGAGGCTGAGGATCCTGAGGAAACATGGTCTTGTAAACAATGGCCAGAGATCTGCGGCAGCACTCGACAAATTGCTCCAACTATGATAGGCGATCCTGAAGAAACGCCACTGTATAGATGATTTCTACGCACTTCTATTCTCGTAGACAGTTGTTGGGCCTCCAAGTGCAGATGTTTGTAGAATAGCAGCAAGTTTTCCCTTAAGTGGATCACCCAAGGTTTATAGAACTCAGGGAGGAAGTGGTCAAAGGTATCCCCTCTCAAGCAACCCTGCAATCAAGATACAAGAAGTCTCTTGTGTCCCCAACACACCCAATACACTTGTCTGGTGTATAGGTGCACTAGTTCGGCGAAGAGATAGTGAAATACAAGTGGTGTAGATATAAGATAACGGTGCTAGAAAATAGCTTGATGGTGTGGAAAAGACTAAAGGCAAACTGAAATAAAGATGGAAGCAAGCAAACATGTAACAGATCTAGTTGCAAACGGTGTATCAATGCTTAGAAACAAGGCCTAGTGATCATACTTTCACTCGTGAACACTCTCATATAAATATATTATCTTCACGATACTACGCTGAACTACTCTCCGGTTGGACACTCTAATCGATGGTAGGGCTATAACATCACACCTCAAAGTAAGTCTTTCCCATCTAGAAAACCCCACACTGTCATCTTGAGCACTAGATGGTTCCAACAAACACCACAATTTCATAGACATCCAACTCCAAATATAACTCATAACAAGTATTTTTAATCTCTAGCCTAAGTGCCACCATGGTGTGCACACTATCAACTTCACACACATGGGAAGAGCAGAGATCTATTAAAGCACTTGAGTAGCAAGGTAGATCTATAGATTACAAGCTCATGATCTCAATAAAATCATGCATAGAGAGAGAGAGATGAACACATAGCTACCGGTAGAACCCTTAGCCTCGAGAGAGAACTACTCCCTCCTCATCATGGGAATCAGCAACGGTGATGGAGATGGCGGTGGAGATCGATGGAGATGGCTCCGGGGGCACTTCCCCATCCCGGCAGGGTGTCGGAACAGAGACTTTCTGTCCCCCGAATCTCCCCTTCGGTGGCGGCGGCGCTACGGAAATTTTCGTGGATTTCTGATTGACTCTTTAGGGTTTTGGTATTGGGAGGCTCTTATAGGCGAAGGAGGCAAGGTCGGTGGCCAGCCAAGGGGCCCACACCATGCCCTGGCGCGGCCTGGGCTGGCCCGCGCCAATGGAAGGTGTGGCCACCCTGTGGCCCCTCTCCGACTCTCCTTCTGGCTCCATGAGTCTTTCGGGAAAATAGTAACTTTGGCTTTCGTCCCGTCTAATTCTGAGAATATTCATTTTCTGACTTCCTGGAACCAAAAACAGCAGAAAACAGGCAACTGTCACTGTGGCATCTTGTTAATAGGTTAGTCCAAGAAATCATATGAAAAGTACTTCAAAGTGTGGACAAAACACAAGAAAGTAGATAAAACCAAGCATGGAACATAAAAAATTATAGATACATTTGCAATGTATCAACATCCCCAAGCTTAACTCTTGCTCGTCCTCAAGTAGGTAAGTGATAAAAAGAAAGAATAATTTTTGAGGTGACATGCACCATCATAAACTTGATCAAAGTATTTGTAAAACATGGATAGCTAGGATCATAGTACTTAAATCATAACATGAAAGACAAAGTTCTAGCAATAAGACAAAGAAACTATGTTGCAACATGAAAAGGCACAAATAAAAGATTCATGAATAACAATGCTTTGCAAGACGTTTGTTTGTTTCACATAAAGAAAACATAGCATAATAGTATTCAGCTTGTCCCTCATAGAGTAGCAAATATAAATGCATAGGACAGCTTCAAAGTTCATAAGAGTGACTAGATACAAATAGTTTAAAACAAGAAATATCAAGTTATGCATCAAATAACTGGTCTTGGGACAATGCACATAGAACTAAGAATGGCCACTATGCTCTCAAAGTAGGTGCATAAAGGTAGAAGGTGGAGACTCAATATAATGGTGGAAGAAAGGCCTTCGTAGAAGGAAGTAGGGATTCAAGTCTCATAAAGAGCTTCCAAAAATTATGGTACTTATAGCTTTCAGCTCTCATTGCCCCTATCATAAGCATCTTGAAGTGATTATGGTTAAAGTGAACAAACTATGGTGTACATGCTTGACGAAGTATAAGTTAGAAATCTCATGTCCCTTGTATACGAGGGCCGCTCCTCATGCTACTCAAGTTTAGTCACCTGTAAGTTCTTGTCATTGTAAGTACATGTGTATCATAGAGAACCGCCAACGGGGTACCCCTTGCCCGATGATACGGAAGAATCCCCATATCAAAATGACAAGGCAAGCAGACAATGAGCATCTCAGCAATCTTCTTATTTACTAGGGGAATATGGTGCTTTTTTCTCTCTTTCCTCTTTTCATAATCTTTTTTTCTTTTTCTCTTTTTTTTCTCAATATAGGACTCTTTTTTTATAAGAAGAATGTTTCATAGACAGCTCATTATGGTTACGCTGTTGTTTTCCACCATGTCAGCATGGATTAGACCAGCGGCCCAGGCGTTTCTCTAACACATATACATAACTCCATGGACTTACAAGCTCCCCTTTCATTTCACATCGACGACATCCAGATATAAAAGAGCATGATATCAACTAGGTACAAGTACCAAGTGCAATGTTGAAATCGTTTCCCATGACAGCATGGTTCTGCTAATTCCCAACAAATCAGTGCAAGCATATACAACATAGACGACACAATGGTTCAAGTTTATTAAGGGCAAGAAAAGTAAAGTGTGCCATCAAGTTTGTGAGAGCTTTAATCACTAGTTTTCTCATAACAAGTTTAATTTAGAAGGTAAACAAAAGCATGAATATACTTGGAATAGCATATGCTAGTAGGTAGGTATGGTGGACTCTTTGGAATAACTTGGTTTAGGGAGTTGGATGCATGAGTGGAACTCATACTTGGTTGCGGAGGCTAGCAAAAGACTAGGAGCGACAAACTAAGAGAGCAATAATGGCCATAATCATGCAGAGCGACAAAACATCATTGATCAAAGCATAAAGTGATACTACAAGTTGAAAACTAAAGGAGCATAAAGGCTATGGTGACTTGAGATAGTCATAACATGGTGTGAGCATGCACCAAGTCAACTCAAATAAAGCATCAAAGGAGAATACCACTATACTATGCTTTTAATATGCTAAAACAACGCATGGTTCATCCAAGGCACATTAAGCAATCTCAATTGTTTATAACAAGTCATGCTACAGCAAAGAATACTAAGTATAAATCCAAAACAATATCAAGCATGGCATGACAAAGCATAGGCCACAGTCAAAAACAAGCTCTCTTTACCAGTTAAGCATAAACTTTCCTACTCTTTTTCAATCCAAACCAAACTATTTGAAAACCAATGCATGAAAGAGGGGGTCCAACCAATTTATTCAGAAAACTAAGCAAACCAAAGCAAACGAAAACCAAAATGAAAACGAAGAAGACGCTCTAAGAACAACACAACTATGCATGAAACTATAAAAATGAAGCGTTTGGAAGAAACCTGTGATTTTTATTGATGAAGAAGGGGGTGCCTTGGGCATCCCCAAGCTTTGACGCTTGTACTTCTTGGATATTTCTTAGGGTGACATGCGTGGCATCCCCAAGCTTGAGCTTTAGTCCATCCTTCATCTCATTACTCATTCCTTCCATACACCTGAAATTTTTTCCTTCATACAAAACTTCACACAATCTTTATTAGCAACATTAGTGCACTCAAGATAAATAAGTCTTAAGGTTCAGTTCTAACACCAAATAAACTTTCATTAGAACACTATCTACTGTAGCACTTCCCTCAAAAAGCTCAATTCCTCAAAAGAACTCAAAAATGAACCAACAAGAAGCAAATGCAGAAAATGGCAGAAATCTGTCAAAACAGACCAGCAGGTAAAGACGGATTTTTTCGAAGACCTTCTGTTGCTCAAATCAAAAAGTGTTGAACTAACGAAAGTTATATAACAACCTGGGGCAGAAGCACAAAAATTCACGCCTCAAAAGGACGTACAGAGATTTTACACGAATTTTTAGTGTGAAACACAGAAATCTGTTTCGGGACAGTAACTTTCTCAATTATTACTTCTCTCTCATTAGAGGTTACTCTTGGCACAGAAAGCAAATAAAAAGGATAAGGAGAGGTTATTACAGAGGTAATAACTTCCAAAACTCATCTAAAACTTATGGGTTATCTCCCAATAAGTATTTTTCTTTAACGTCTTTAAGTTAGGCATGATAGTTTGAGAAGATGCTCTCGTAAGAAATATTACTTGAAGTAAAAGAGAGCATCAAGAAGCAAATTCAAAACACATTTAAGTCTAACCCACTTCCTATGCATAGGAATCTTGTAAAGAAATAAGTCTTGAAAGCACAAATCAACAAGCATAGGAAAGCAAAACAAGTGCAACTTCAAAAATTTCAACATAAAGAGGGGAAACTTAATATTATTGAGATGCATAAAACCATATTTACCTCTCTTATAATAACTTTCAGTAGCATCATGAATAAAATTAACAATATAACTATCACATAAAACATTCTTATCATGAGCCACATGCATAAAAGAATTAATACTCTCCACATAAGCAAAGTCATTCTTATTAATGGTGGTGGGAGCAAATTCAACAAAATAGTTATCATTATTATTCTCATCACCATAATCATCAAATATAGGAGGCATATTGTAGTCATAATTAATTTCCTCCTCAATAGTAGGTGGATTGATAATACCATAATAATCATTGTAATCATCATATATTGGAGGTGTTGTATCATCATAAGCATTAGAATAGCAATCTTCCAATGCCAGGGAACTAAAAAGATAATTTTCATAAAAGCTAACTTCCCCAAGCTTAGACTTTTCCATAGCATTAGCAATAATGGTGTCCAAAGAGTTCATACTAACAACATTGCTATTAGCATGCAAATAAAGTTCCATAGGTTTTTAAATTTTCTCTTCAAACACTTCATGTCCTAACTCAAGATAAATACTATAAAGCTCTCTAATTTTGTTGTTGTTTTCCATTAAGCCTAACTAGTGAAAACAAGAAAAAAAAGAAAAAATTGCAGAATATAAAGGAAATAACTTCGAGCACTCACACCGGAGGATGTGAGTACCTTTTACCGTACCTCCCGGCAACGGCGCCAGAAAATAGGCGTTTGCCGTGGGAGGTTCTTCTTCTTTAATCCTCCGGTGTGAATACCTTTTACCTTACCTCCCCGACAACGGCACCAGAAAATAGGCATTTGCCGTGGGAGGTTCTTCTTCTTTAATCCTCCGGTGTGAATACCTTTTAGCTCACCTCCTCGGCAACGGCGCCAGAAAATAGCTTGATGTCTACACACTTCTATTCTTGTAGACAGTTGTTGGGCCTCCAAGTGCAGAGGTTTGTAGAACAGTAGTAAGTTTTCCCTTAAGCGGATCACCCAAGGTTTATCGAACTCAGGGAGGAAGTGGTCAAAGGTATCCCCTATCAAGCAACCCTGCACTAGTTCGGTGAAGAGATAGTGAAATACAAGTGGTGTAGATATAAGATAGTGGTGCTAGAAAATAGCTTGATGGCATGGAAAAGACTAAAGGCAAACTGAAATAAAGATGGAAGCAAGCAAACATGTAACAGATCTAGTTGCAAACGGCATATCAATGCTTAGAAACAAGGCCTAGGGATCATACTTTCACTAGTGAACACTCTCATATAAATATATTATCTTCATGATACTACGCTGAACTACTCTCCGGTTGGACACTCTAATCGATGGTAGGGCTATAACAGCACACCTCAAAGTAAGTCTTTCCCATCTAGAAAACCCCACACTGTCACCTTGAGCACTAGATGGTTCCAACAAACACCACAATTTCATAAAGACATCCAACTCCAAATATAACTCATAACAAGTATTTCTAATCTCTAGCCTAAGTGCCACCATGGTGTGCACACTGTCAACTTCACACACATGGGGAGAGCAGAGATCTATTAAAGCACTTGAGTAGCAAGGTAGATCTATAGATTACAAGCTCATGATCTCAATAAAATCATGCATAGAGAGAGAGAGATGAACACATAGCTACCGGTAGAACCCTTAGCCTCGAGAGAGAACTACTCCCTCCTTATCATGGGAATCAGCAACGATGATGGAGATGGCGGTGGAGATCGATGGAGATGGCTCCGGGGGCACTTCCCCGTCCCGGCAGGGTGCCAGAACAGAGACTTTCTGTCCCCCGAATCTCCCCTTCGGTGGTGGCGGCGCTGCGGAACTTTTCGTGGATTTTTGATTGACTCTTTAGGGTTTTGGTATCGGGACGCTCTTATAGGTGAAGGAGGCAAGGTCGGTGGCCAGCCAGGGGGCCCACACCATGCCCTAGCACGGCCCGGGCTGGCCCGCGCCAAGGGGAGGTGTGACCACCCTGTGACCCCTCTCCGACTCTCCTTCTGGCTCTGTGAGTCTTCCAGGAAAATAGTAACTTTGGCTTTTGTCCCGTGCAATTCCGAGAATATTCATTTTCTGACTTCCTGGAACCAAAAACAGCAGAAAACAGGCAACTGTCATTATGGCATTTTGTTAATAGGTTAGTCCAAGAAATCATATGAAAAGTACTCCAAAGTGTGGACAAAACACAAGAAAGTAGATAAAACCAAGCATGGAACATAAAAAATTATAGATACATTTGCAATGTATCAATAGACACGGCGATGATCAGTCCAAAAATCTGTTTCAGAACTTTGGGAGGCAGACACAAGAGCTTGCATTCGGTTGCACAGACGTTGGGTTTCCTCCCTCTCGCACAACCGAATGCCTAAAAATCATGGAGAAAATATTAATTTCCTGCAAGCCAGAAAAAGCAACCGAAGAAAGAGGAAGAAGACTTACACAATAGCTTTTCACTTTCCTTGGAAATTTCCTCCAAGAAAAAAGCCTCGCGGTTGAGGGCCTGGCGTGTCTTCGATTGGGAAACATCCACCATCGATTGAACAACCCGAAGTTTTCCTTCAAGTTTTTTCACATGTTCTATCTTTTCAGCATACAACGGTGGATCCACCATACACACAATGACGGTACTGGCTGCGCCCACCACAGATGAGGACGGAATTGCATCCGACAACTACGTGGATCCAGAAGGAGCCGAAGACTCATTGATAATCTAGCAATATATGAAGGATATGAAATGTTCAACATACAAAGACAAATTCATACACACATATTCAACAGTTGCTTTCTTGTAAAAAGGAAGCAAAAGGTAGTTGGATAAGTTAAAGATTCATTAGAACGACGGCAAGGAGGATACAATGAAACTACAAAAACAAAAGCCTATGAAGCTACGCCCTTCAAAGACAGAGTAGCACTAGCGGAAGGAGCACTAGCTACAGGAGCAGTAGGGGCCGCCGGAGAAGGGGCGGCCAGTTTCTCCGAGCCTGAGCCCATACCTAAAAGCAGCCGAGAATACTTTCTGGCCCTCTTAATATAAGGCTTCAGATCAACTGCTTGGCCATTGGGGTTGACTGGGACAGAGGAGCTAACCTTCTCCCAGTCGACCTTCTCGCCGTGCCCCATCACCAGTGCCATCGAAGTTTCGGCACCACTCTTTGACTGTGTCAAGCTATAACCAACAAGGAGGCTAGGATCAGCACCGAAGACGGTGACAAGATCATTCAGGTTATTCGGCACCTCCTTGGTTGGAAATATTTCGGCGTGAAGGCTTTTGAAGGCACGGCGGAAGCGTACAAGAAGGTTGCACCCACGAACGCTGTTGGCCTCCAAGGTGCTAACATCATCCGACAAAGGATCAACCTTCTTATCTTCATGCAGCGTCAGGTCCTGGCCAGTCAATTCTGAAAATAAAAGAAGAAGTAAAGGATCGATGACCGAAGGGAAGAAATGAAATACAACCACACAAGAGAAAAAACTTACGGGTCAGAGAAGCATTAAGGGCCTCCAAGCGCTTCCGAAGATTTTCATCTCGAAGAGTGGCTTGCTTGGCCACTTCTTCGGCATTAGTTCTCGCCTTCTGCTTAGCCTCCTCCAAAGCCTCCTTAGCAGCACGAAGTTTGACCTCAAGATCATCGGCAAGCTTCATCGCCTCATCCCGAATAACTCCGGATTCCTTGGCAGCAGCTGCGCGCACACAACATGAAAAAGTGGAGAAGAAAAATTCATAAAAAGATCCCGAAGATGAACAGAACATACCCTTCAGTTCTTCGGCTTCGTCACGGATTTTTATAAAGCGAGAGGCCATATCGACCATCTCGTGCATCAAAGGCTGGAGAAGAACATCACATCAAAGGATATCAGGGGAAAATAAAAGAGGCTACTGTCAGAAAAAAATCTGAAATAAAGAGTGGCTTACATCTTTCATATCGACCTCAACAGGCTTTACTGATATTACCACACCTTTACGCGTCATTTTCTTCCTCTTTTGTGGCGGCAACCTTGATGAAGTGGCAGCATCTTTCTGGATAATCTTCTCCACAGAAGACACGAGCTTTTCCTTCGGCTCCGTCGATGGCGGATGAGATTTCTTTACAGAGCAACCCACAGATGTGTGAAGGGGAGATGCGGGAGGATCTTCATCATCATCACTGCAAAGAGCAAAGAACAAAACAATTGGGAAAAGCATCAACAATAGAACTACCCGCTAAAGCAGAAAAAGAAGCAGTCAAACACTTATAAAGACACATCCTGCACAAAGTGGAATAAATTCATCTGGGCGGAAGCAGCCGAGACCGGAGCAGCATCGAGGGGTTTGGAAGCAGTCGAGTCATCCGAGTCTTCGACCCTTTCCACATCATAGGGACGCTTCCTCTTTTCACCAGCACACTCCATGGGAAAATGTCCGGAGCGAGCCGACAGAAGAGATTGCGTCTCCAATGAAGAATCAGATGCAGAGAACTCCATCTCCTCATCCGCGGCAGTCCCAGTCAGAGATCATCGGATGCGGAAGGATGGATAGGAGGCTCACAGCTTCCAGGGAGAGGAGGAAGTAAGCTCAGGTGATCAAAGTCCTACACAAGCAGAAGACATGGAAAAAGCGCTAAGTCATTGATAGAGTAAAAGTGCAGCCGCAAATAAAAGAAAGGAAAGATGAAGGCAAAGGAAATTTACCTCGGGAAGCCGGTTTTTCTTGCCATAAGGCTCCACAACACAGTTGGAGGGAACCCGGCTTTTCTTGGTAAGGGTCGTGAAGTTTTGAACCCTCTTCTCATATACCATAAGGGTAAGGTCTTCTGACGAAATCCTCATCGGGTCCTTCTTCCCGGTATACGACCACATGCCAGAAAGCCGGGCTTGAAGTGGCTAGACGCGGATCCGCATAAAATATGCCAGGATCTAGAGACCCGAAAATTCCTTACTAACTTTGTGTCGCAGTTTCGCAATGCGATCAATATAGGGCTGGATTTCAACCGTTTCTTCGGCAGAAGGACGTTGATCCCAGGAGTCAAGTTTGCGGCAAGGCTTCTTAGGATCAAAGGGGGCTAAACCGAAAGACTGGCCTTCGAGTGCTTGATCCTTGATATAAAACCACTTTGACTTCTAGCCTTGGACAGAGTCAGTGATCTTAAAATCAAAGTAATCCATGTCAGAGCGAACAGAGAAAATGGTGCCACCAACGTCATGGACAATGGTATCAATGGCGTTACGGCGAACATAAAAGAAATACTTCCACAGGCCCCAATGGGGATGAATCCCGAGAAAGCACTCACAGAGAGTGATGAAACAATCAACATGAAGAATAGAGTTAGGCGTGAGCTGATATAGCTACACGCCATAAACAAAAAGAAGACCATGAAGAAATTCATGGACAGGAAGAGAAAGGCCGCGGAAGAGGAAGGTGAGGAACATTACTCTCCAGCCAGGCTCGGGGATGGGGGCAACTTCGTCTCCAGGAAGCTTGAAGGTACCCTCCGCCAGATGGCCGGAGTTTCGCGCCTCACGGAGATCGCGCACCGAGCATTTGGTGGGAGCCCATCCGACGGCCCTCTTCCTGGTGGCCTTCGCGACAGCAGCGGAAGTTCCATCCTTGCTTTTGCCCATGGCGGCGAAAGAGGAACACGAGCACAGAGCATGAGTTCGCAAGGGGGCAAGAGCGCAAGGAAGAAGATGGAGCAGAGGAAGGTGAGGTAAACAGTAAAACACATCTCCTTTCCCTTATAGAGAGCAAAGGCATGAGGTCCGAACCGTTCGATGAAAAATCAAACCGACAGAAGATCACACGGTGGTGACACGTGTCCGTAAAGGAAAAAACTAAAGAAGTTATGGCCGCGATAAAAAAAGGAGGACAACGCGTGACGCCTCGATCTTCGTGCGGGGAGGGGACATGCAGTCAAAAATCTCTGTTGAATACGCTATCACGCGTCATCATTACTGATGCATGGTCCCACGTTCGATACATCCCGTCAAGACGTGTTTTTCTGAAAATCAACAGCATAAGATACGTCATTACTGACGTCAGAACAGAGGCATTGCAGAAATTGCGGCTCACTATAAGAAATGTGACCTGAACAAATTAAAATTGGAGTCAAAGTGAATTCCTCCAGGAGAAGATTTAAGACTACAATTGAATATACAATATTATGACTGTAGCCTCGGGGGCTACTCCTATCGGGAGCACTGGTCGTGCACCCGACAAAAACTACAGAAGCACTAGCGCCATAAACAGAAGTTTTCGAGCCTATGTTCTGATACAAATATCACCACATAGCCTCGGGGGCTACTCCTATCAGGAGCGTTGGCGCGCACCTAATAAAAAATACGAAGGAAAAATTCATCAAAACAGATACTCCTATCGGGAGCAGTTACAAAAAAAAACAAAGTTCTTCAGCCGCTACAAATCAAAAAACTCTTGGATCGCACCCGACGTGACAAAAATCCGAATGCCATGTTCAGAAACATGAAGGTAAGACCCCAGGATTCGTTCTGTGTGGCCTGGTAATCGCACAAGAATGCACTCTGCTAGTAAAATATCCGTATCGACGATACGATGGAAAATCCCGACGGACGCGTTGGGTACCCGATAAAATAGAAACTGGAATTCAGTATTCGATAAGACCTCAGCAGCTCGAACTGAATTACGCCAGTAGCAAATTCCGGATTCGAGACGGAGGACTTGAATTTGATGTAGGAAAACCTTATTTTTGCCTAGGAGCAATTAACTGATTCCCGATCCGTCGGAAGCATCATACTCGTTGTACCAAATCCCTACAAAACACAAAAAGTGATAAAAAAAGGAAAAAGAAACTTTGAGACTCAACCTGAAACTACGGTTCAAGTACAGTCTCGAGGACTACTGACATAGGAATGATTACTCGGATGCTTGAGAAATGCTGCCCTGTGCTGGGCAATAGGCTTACGGCCCATGAAGATTTCAGATGATACACCAAGGAAGCAACCGACAAAGACTTTGATTATATTAGGAAGGAGTGTCTGAACCGATAATGTATTGGTATTGTAATCATGCGTCCGTAAAACCTATGCGTATACATCTCTAAGACCCGACCTATTATATATAGGACGGGAGAAGCCCAAGCAAGGGTACCAAAATCTAGAGGACAACTTGTAATAGTGCGATCTTTCCAATATTCATGCGACTTTGATTTCATTATTTTCCTGACATCCGACGAAATCCCCAGCGTTCTCTTTTTTACGAAACCCTAAGTCCATCACCATGGACATTGCCGAGGTTACCCCTCGTCATCACCGGTCGTCACAATGATACGCGAGAAGTGAGGGTAGGAGCATGAGTGTATTTTTTTTAGATAAGGGTAGGAGCATGAGTGTATTGATGGGTAGGCGGAGAAACGGACGGGGGACCTGTGTAAAAGCATCTCTTTTTGGTACTTCCTCCGATCCAAAATAGTTGACTTGGTTTTGTCTAGATTCGGAGGTACCTAGCACTAAAATAAGTATAGATATATTCGAATATAGACAAATCAAAGTCAACTAATTTGGGTCGGAGGGAGTACCCACAGGTTAACCCCAAACGAACCGACCCTTTTCTCTTTGACTTGCTAAACGAACCGACATTGAAAAGTCGAATACCTCGGCACGTAGCTTCACCCGTGGCCCCTCACGCGGTGATCTCACTAGCCAAAATCGAACAAGAAGCTCTCACAAGCCTTCATTTCTAGGGAGCTTAGTGCTCTTTCAGGTGAGGCCGTGTCCGTTATCTCTGCATTTCTGTATGAGCTCTGGAGCACTATTGGTAAGTGAAATGAGATAGTGGAGCAAACCAAGTCCTAAAGATGTAACACGAGTAACTCAGCCAGTTCAATGAGTTCATAGGTTCGTTCGAAGATTTGGGTATCTAGGAGAGATGCACCAACGTGACTAGGACATAGCAAGATCTTTTTGGCAAACCATTTTACGTAGGTGTACTATGAGCTAGTTAGGACCCTCGGTTGTAATTGGAGAGGCTGTCAGGTTAAAAATGGTCGAGAACGAGGTGAATCCGAACCCCACGACATTTGTGCCCCATAGAAATATCTTGGAAGGTGATGTGATACTTCATAAAACCCTTCCTGAGATGTACTACAAGAAAGTGTGTGGGGTCGTTTTGAAACAAGACTTCCAAAAAGCGTATGACAATTGGAAAGATCACAACTTTTCTCCCAAGTAGGGGCTCTGTCAGGTATGTCGATTGAAAAATGCTTTGGAAGAGTTAGTGTGGGATCAATGTATGAGATTAAGTTAGCCCTCATGTACAAACAAAAGAGGCTTCACCAAGGAGACCCCATGTGGCTAATCCTTTTCAATATTGTAGTCGCCAATATGTTGGCTAATTATATCAGGAGTCAAATATAGATGGACCATTTCCCCACAAAAAAATATATAGATGGACCATTACCGGGGAACAGTAATGGAAGAGTTTGCCCATACTCCAATACACGGATGATATTAGCTTAAATTGATCATGGTATGGAGCAACCGAAACATTTCAATCTTCTCTTATGCATTTTCAACATTTATTAGGAATGTAGATAATTTTCGCGAGAATGAATTATTTTCATGAGAATGACTTATTTTTTCTAAAAGGACCAAGTAGTAGGACGTTGAATATATAAAAAATTGAATGGCTGTGAGATGGGTTCATATATTTCGTTGTATCTTCGATGCATTTTCATCTCCTTAAACTTGGCTAGGAAATTATAGATGACATATTTTGAGAATTTGATGTATTCGAGAAATGACTTTGTAATTATATAGAAAAATATTTGTTCCAAAGTGCCGGACTTGAGGCTCCATGAGTGGAGTTATAGAAAAATTGACAGAAGTCGATGAGTATGATGGAATTGTTAGGGTGGAAGGCTCACCTGAGGAAAAATAGTATACATGGTGATTTTGGGAAAACTAGCAACTTGAGGTAACTCTGCAGCCAAGATCACTGATCGGCCATTATTTTTTATTGATTCGGGATCGCAAATCAGCATATCGTCCATATCTAACCTGCTAGGTATTAATATGATCAGCCAAGACCTCGAAATAGATGTTCCTTTTGGGTCAAATTAGAACCTTGAGATCGCTGTAAAGGCTAGATTGAATTTCTTCATTCCACTCGTGTAGTATATCATGTGAATTATTGGTGTCTAGATACTCAAATGTTGGCTAAAAGTATAGATATTTCCAAATGCTCGATCTGCCTCTACCTGAGTGATCAAGCATTTTCTTTTGTGGCCTTCAACATATTTACTTTTGATTCTTATTTGAAGTCCGATACCCTGTTCAATTTAGTCTTGTTTGCTCTACTTTGGACAGCGTGGACTACGCCCTTCTCCCCAACAAAATCTCAAAACTGTGGCTTGGTGCTGATCTGAACTTCTGTTCTGTTTTTTGTACAGCTTTCTACCTGAGTGTTTAACCGAGTCTAAAAAAAGAAGGGAGTTATTTAGAGATGTTCTTCAGTGTCTCCCTCTTACACAAACTTATGAAACTGAAAACACAAGTATGGATGGGATTGGCTAATATCCCTTCATGCATTCTGCAGGGAAAGGGTACCGGCCAATCCTGACGGTCCTTGTGTTTTCATCAGTTTTGTAACTTTAGAGGAGACGGGAACACCGAAGCAAAATCCATTTGTAAAACCTGACGCAAAGAGTGTGAGGATAGTACCATGCAATCGTGCTAAAAAAAAGGAACCACCCGATCAGCAATGCAATACGACATGTGATGAAACCTCTGCACCCACAGAATACTTTTCTAGTGATTCAAAGCTCAGTTGGTGTAGAAGAACGCATTGATTTTTATTCCCTCGACCATGCATGTTGCGCGAGGCCATTCCATTGCCATGCCTGCATGAAATCCAAACCAGATTTCTGTATGACGTCTTTCTCTATCTATACATATATTTCCAGTTAGGTAGTGTCTTTGTATTTCTCTGTGAATTATGAAGCACTTGGCGTTTAATTCGTTCCAGCATGAGTGAAATGAGATAGTGGAGAGAACAAAGTCCTTAGGGTTTCAAGCGACATCGAAGCCTCCTCATGGCAAACCAGTTTTATGTGCGTTGAGTCTGAGTTATAATGCTTGGTCGCCACTGCCACGTCCTTGGTTATGCCAATGAACGGTGTCCTCGACTAGATTGATCCGAAAGTGCTTCGAAGAGTTGCTGTGAGAGCAAACACTGAAACACCTAGTAAACACACGTACATAGGAAACTTACTTCGAGTTGTGGAAGCTGGTATTGGATAACACCCGATGCGAAACTCTTATAGTTTCCTCGTGAGTAGTTTGCATGACGTAGGCTTAATCTCAATCTTAAGAGCCACATGTAAATACTCGCTCCATTATTTTTTAAGGGCTATTTGTTTTTTTAGTCAAACTTTTCTATCTTTGATGACTAAGATCATAGAATACTATTAGTGGAGTGCTCTTGTGCTTTTCGTCTGTTTTTTGGCACGCCTTCCAAAGCAGCCTGACGGCTGAGATTAAGGGAACTGACATCCGATCCCGACCCGCATGATCCAAACCCAAACCAGGTGTGATTAGCACCCTTAATCTCAGCCGTCAGTCTGCTTTGGAAAGCGTGCCAAAAAAAGGACGGAAAGCACAGGAGCACTCCTCATACTATTATCATCTTAATGTTAACTAAATAAAACAAGAAATATAATGATTAATCTACTCACACTGATTTGGCATTGTAGATATTGATAGTTTTCTAAAGCTTGGTCAAATAAAATTATGTTTGACTTGAAAAAACTAATACACCTTATACTTTGTTATTATGCAAAACCCATAAAATTTATAGATATTTACGTCTTGGTCCCTAGTAACTAAGTTGTCCGACCCCACAACATTTTACCACCAACTTTACCAACGGTGTCGCCAGATGTATATAAAAAACTACGAGACACTGGAACTGGCTGACACTTCCTTTTGTTTGAAAAGGAGGTTGAGACCCAAGTGATGCAATTCTTAAAGCTTGGATGCAAGAGTTGGAAATGTTGTAAGACAACGCGGACCTGCACCCTGGGCTGCCCGAGCTGTAGCCCTGGTCTTTGTCCATGCAATTTTTTTTAATGAAGGGGAGTGAAACCCTGGCATCTGCATCAATAGATGCACACAACCTTTTATTACAAAAGTTTAGAATTCAAAAGTTTACTAGGCCACCAACCAATGAAAAAAGAAAGAGAGATTGGAACACCTAGACATCATGCAATCTATTAATAGGCCGCCAAGTAGCTAGTTAGAAGATATCATGTGCAACCAGTTACACCCAGTAACCATGCATCCCCGCTATCCTCCGGGAGCAGAAAACGCCATAGCCAAATCCAATGTACAGGCGTATGGATAACTGGCAAAATATTAGTAGAATCTTTCTTGTTAATATTATTTCTACAATTTCCTATCGACCAACAAAAAGTTGAAACACCTATGCGAATCCTAGATTTATTTTTATTATGGATACCATGAGCCAATTTCCAAACATATTGGCAATATTGTTTGGTGATGGGATATCAAGGTAGAGTACATAACTCTCCATACTAGTCTAACAAAATGACAAGAGAAAAAATATGCTCCACCGTTTCCTCTAAGTCACATAAACACCACTTCTTACTCTCATTTCAATTCATCTTAGTCATAATGTCATGTGTGAGTAATTTTTTATATAGGAACCACATAAACACTTTTATATTTAGTGGGATTTTCAGCTCCCAAAGGTAGTTGCGAAGAAACCATGTGTGTCCATTCATTAAGTATGCATACATGGACTTCACAGAAAAAATCTTCTGATGATTTCAATTTCCATATAAATTTATCTAGCTCGGTATTTGAAGATACCCCCATCAAGCGTTGGCATAACTGTATCCATGAATTTCACTTATTACCTATTTGCTGCCTCTTGAAATAAATGTTTAAGGGGGCCGATGACAGAACACTTGCAACGGTAACATTCTTCCTTTGCACAATGTTATATAAAGAGAGTATTGCTATGCTAATAATGTTATCGTAACCAATTATATTCCTAAAACCTGATCCTGGTACAATCACAAATTTTGTGGAGTCCTCTGCTAAAGAACTCGTCTTTAACTCTCATTAGTCCTTTATAAAAGGGTAAGCCGGTCGGTTTACTTTGCACCTGAGCCAATGCATTTTGGAACATATATTTGTTATGTAGCAACTCCTGCCACACCGCCTCTTCCTTAAGTTAAATTAAATAGCCATTTTCCAAGTAATGATCTATTCTTAACGTCGAGTAATTTAGTACCTAGTCCACCCAATCTTTTGTTCTACAGATAATATTCTATTTAGTTAAACGATATTTACATTTACTATCTTCACTTTGCCAGAAAAAAAGTGATATGTAAAAGTCAAGGTGCTTTCGTACCTAGGTATTTCTAAGTGAGATACATGAACATCGGTAAACTTGCAACAACTTAAATAATGAGTACAAGACGAACCCAGATGATAGCATGTTTCTCGCCCACCAGCGAGAGTTTACTTCAAAGCAGCTTTCAACTGGATACCATTCAGAAATCTTAATTAAGTTTTCTGTAATGAATAGGTACACCCAAGTATCTAAAGGAAAGAGACCCAGATTTACAATCAAATAATTGTTTATACTACTCCTTCTCCTCTTTATCCTTTTCAAAATAGAATATCTCACTTTTGTGAAAATTAAATTTTAGAGCAGACAACTGTTCGAAAATTCATACAATTAACTTCATATTGACAACTTTTTGTAGATCATGTTCCATAAATAAAATTGTGTCCTCAGCATATTGTAGTATTGAAAACACCTTCGTCAACAATATGAGGGATAAGTCCTACAACTTGGCCATTTTCTTTTTCTCTAGCAATTAAAATGGCCAAAATGTCCGCAATAATGTTGAAAAGTATCAGGGACAATGGGTCACCCTATCTCAGGACCTTTCTAGTTTGAAAATAATGACCAATATCATCATTAATCTTTATGCCCACACTTTTTCTTGAATAAACTGCTCAATTAATTTACACCATGCGGCGCAAATCCCTTCATGCGCATTATTTGTTGCAAGAAAGATCATTTTACCTTATCATATGCCTTCTCGAAATAAATTTTAAAAAGATACCATACATATTTTCAAGCTTATGGATGGTTTCATGTAACACAACAATCCCCTCAAGGATATGTCGTCCAGACATGAAAGTCGTTTGTGTAGGCCTAACCACCTTTTCAGTAATCTCTGTGATGCAATTAGTGGATACCTTTGTGAAGATATTAAAAGTCACATTTAGAAGTCATATAGGTATAAATTTCTAGATTTGTACCACATTTTTGTTTTTGGAAGGATTGTAATGACGCCAAATTTCAATTTAAATAGCTACAAATCACGTCTCCCTTAACGACTTCCCAAATTTTATGATAAAACTAAGCAGGAAACCCATCAGGTCTAGGTGGCTTATTTAACTACATCTGATAAATAGCATCATGTACCTCCTTCTCAGTGAAGTCACCAATAAGAATGCCATTTTCTTCACGAGAAAGTTGCGCAATATGATGATTAAAATCCTCTCTCAATGAGAAATTAGATGTGGATGGATCCCCAAACAAATTCTTATAATATTCAGTAATATAGACCTTCAAGTTAGCTTCTCTCACTATGGTTCCTTCCATTACAAAAATACCCCCATGTTCAACATTTTTTGGGACGACACAAGCAAAAAGTATATGTAAAAGTTGGTTACCCAGCAGATGAGAAATCGCGGCACTATTTTTCCACGGAGGCCACGTATACCATGGCAGACATGATAACGACACATATTAGTATCATGTTACATTGTATGCAAGGGCGTTGGTTTTTTGTGTAGTTCTTGGCCAACGGAGGCGTTCCCCAATTGCTCCATCCATTGCATGCACCGTTAATTGTTGGTCATACGCTGGAGAATGATCAATCACAGTACGATGGTTGGTTAGGCTTGTCTGGCAGACATGTATGGTCCACCCCAGCCTACCTGAACTGATGGAGACCGATTTATGGGTCCTTTGTGCAAATTCGGCCGACGTTATTGGGCGGACTTGCTCTATATCCCACAAAACAAACATTAGATATTACCAACTACCCAATCCCATTCTGTATATAATATAGGGAATACTTAGTCCCCAATATCAGCTCCTCTCTCTGTACGGCACCGCGCTACCACTCTTTGTAAGGACAATCCTAGATCTGAACATAATCATTTTCAAAATTATCTTAAGATTTCACAAACTCCCGTCTCTACTGTTTTCGGCCCTTCCAAATGTGGTGATGTCTTGGAAGCTCATGCTAGACTACCAATCCGACACAGCCTCCACCCCAGAGTTGTCCGAGCCTAAGGTTTTTTCCCTAATCAATCAGTTGTTGTATCTTGCTATTTCTCTAATAGATCTACTATTGCATCTTGTTCTTTCTCTAATTGATATGCTATTGCATATTGTTCTTTCTCTAATTGACCTACTATTTTTTCACATCCGTGACAATGTGGTCATCTTAAGGCGTGCAAAGGATTACGGCCATGCCGCTGCCGCCATCACAGTATTATCCGGTGCAGAGGATGGCCGACACGTCGTCGCCGCCATGAAAGCATCATCGTTGGAGGATGGTGGGCCCATCTTTGCGGTTGTCACAGTAGAGTGCTAGAATAATAGAGAGGCGGTAAAAAATAGGGTAGGTAGGTTTCAGTTTTTCATTTTCATAATTTACATGAAAGGGATTTTTAAAGAATTATTGGGCAAAACCCCTATTTTTCAGATTCTCTTTTTAGAAGATAAATTGAAGTTCACAGATGGATGACACATGATGGAGTTCTAAGTTTTCCAAGAAATTACAAAGGGATGTACGTATACTGCATGGACCAAGAAAATTTCTATGTTACGGCGAAATTACAAAGGGATGTACGTATTACAATAGGGTAGCTAGGTTGTCATCTATTACTGTTCCACTCAACTGATGCTCCCTCCACTTGATCATGCCGCCACCGCAAAGTTCTTGCTCGAGAGCTCAACCCTGGAGAAAGCTGCCTCTGCCACTGTCTACGTATACTTGTCTGCTTGACTGTTTCTGATACTAAGAGTCTTAAGGTTCAATTTTAATCATTTTTTTCTTTAGAATTTTCCTTCCATTATTCAAATGATTATCCAATTAGAAATTTATTTATTTTACTCAATCTAATGGTGTAGATATAGGAGATACTAAAATATTCCCTTTGTCGAAAAAATTGTAGACATCGAAGATTAATGGGGACAAAGAAGTCAAAGACTCTCTAATCAACACCCGAAGGGACTTCTTAATCACGTAAGGTGTCATCTTATCAGGATAATCCTGATCGAGAAACCATCTAAGGATCTAGATGTAAACATTAGAGATGCTGCTAGGAAGACTATCAAAAAAAGTGAGGAACAAGGATGAACAATGATTGAATATGCTATTGAGTGAGATATATTTTAAATTTCAAGTATTCAAGATGATTAGAGTTTAGAGTGTTTACAAAGTACGAGGTCAGGTAAAGAATAAGTGTGAATTGCAACAAGAGGTAAATTATTTTATCATCAATATAAAGTTATGTACCATGTATGCATTCATACTATTATTATTATATTTTTCCTTTGTAGGTTTTGGTTCTTCTCATATTATTGATGAGGAAATAATGAGAGCACATCTTCTTTATTTAGGTACTAAAATGCATGATTATTCAAAAATGGCACCTTACGTTTTGTGTATTTTTTATCATCGAGCTCATGTTACATGTCAACATATCATTTATGCATTTGTGGTGTATTTTAGCTAATATAATGTGCTGGGGTTAGGATCTTTAATAGTGTTTGAGCATAAGAGTTTAGCCACGATCGTGTCCAAATCCTGGGTCCGCCACTATCGCAGGATAGAACCTTAATGCCGCGGTGTGGTGTTTTGTCATTTTCTAAATTCTATTGTAGGATTTTAACAACATTATAATTTATTAATAAAGCTCTCTCGTAACGGGGAACATCTTCCTGAAATCCTTTTCTCTGAATGGTTATGAAGTTTGAAGGGTCCGATTTGGTCCACTGTAGTCAAAGTCGACTGTGCACTTCCTTGTCTCCAACAAAAACAAAGAACCATACGTGTCAACGCAAATTGTTGTTTGGTGCATATCTGAACTTCATGTTTACCAAGTATAAAATAGATCAACAAATAAGTTCAGTCTGAACCAAAGACCATCAAGTAATCTGTACAGTCTCACAACTAATCGGCTACACCATCCAACAATGTTGAAAAAATTCCGATCAAACATGCATATATATTGTATGTGATGAAACGTGCAGAAAAAAAATTCGCAGCTATTTCAGAGCTCCAGCACAGTAGTTGCCGAGGAAGAAAACATCAGTTTTCATTCCCTTGACCATGCCTGTCCCGTGAGGCCATGCCATTACCATGGCTTCACGAAATCGAAACTAGAACGCTTCACACAAAGCAAGCTCCAGACAAGCTTGACTCTGTATGGCATCTCTCTTTGTATTTATATACACTTCGCAGTCAGGCCATGTCCGTTAACTGTGCATCATTGTATGATCTATTAAGCACTATGCCTATCTTTTATGTGTTCAGGACGAGTGAAAATGAGATAGTGGAGCGAACCAAGTCCTTAAGGTGTAAGACAAGTTAGTGAGCTAGTTCAGTGGGTTCATGGGTTCGCCGGATGCTATTGGTATCTGGGGTAGACGCACCAACTTTACTAGGTAGTAGCAGTTTCTATGGGGCGAACCATGTGAAACCGAGCCCGACAACAATCACTCCATGTGGTTATATCTTGGAAGGCGTTGTGGTACTTCATTTAACCCTTCCTGAGTTGTACTAAAAGAATGTGCATTGGGTCATTTTGAAGCCCACCTTCGAGAACGCGCATGGTAAGATCAAATTGACCATTCTCCCCACGGAGGGGCTACGACCACTATGTGGATTGAAATTTTCTTTAAAGAGTTAGTGTGGGATCGAGGTAAAGATGAAGCCAACCCTTATCTACAAACAATGGTGTACTCGTCCGTCAATGAGCCCCTGTGTACTATTTCTATTTATTCGAAAAATATCTTAAGATTCTTGATATTGTGGCTGTTTTGTTGGCTAACTTTATCTAGAGTCATGTGTAGATGAATCATTACACAGCTAGTTCCACATCTAGAGGGGATGTCTATGCTCCAACACGTAAATGATTCCACAACTTATTGAGCAAGCGAAACATTTGGAACTTTTCTTATGTATTTATAGCAATTATCAAGTACATGAATAATTCCATAAGAGTGTCTGTTTTGCTTCGCAATGACCAAGGAACATGAAAAGAAACATACAAATTTGGTTGGCTTGTGAAATGTGTTTGTACCTTTTCAATACCATGACATCCCAAGAACTATGTACCTAGATATTCTGGGAAATTAAAAATGACCTATTCAAGAAATGACTTAGTCATTGTAAGGGGAAATATTTGTTTTTAAGTGCAAACCTTGTGCTTATCAACTCTATACTGAGTAGAATCACCAATGATTGTGCTTTTGTTTTATGTATCTGAAGAAACAATGGAAGAGTTTTTACCCCATGGTTTCGACACATGTGACGGAAATTATCCTATTTTGGTTACCTGATATCAGCAACTTTATACCCATTTTTTTCCCTTCTAATTTTTCCCCATATGTATTGATGATCTATATTAATCAGAGATTCTTAAGACATAATATACTACAAAAGTGCACCATAATCTACTTAACAGAATAATTGTGAATACAAAACTAAAATCATGCATTCTATGCCACGTTGCTCCAACGAGTAAGTCACTTTTGAGAGAGTTGGAAAAAATTCTTAAAAGGGGTAAAACCATAAAGTACAAAAAGATTGACCATGAAAAAAACATCTTCGGAGAATATTCATAAAATAGGGTAATTAGTGTTAAAATTGCTAAACTAGATGGTAAAAAGTGAAATTCACTCTAAGTATGTTATGTGATTTATTGGTTCTTGTACTATACTATCAAATTTTTCCTGAAAATATATAGGCTCCCAAATCTTTGATTTCTCTAAATCTGAGAAGATATTAATTCATCCTACTTTATTTTTCTTATGCCTTCAACGTGTTAAAGTTTGTATCCTTGTTTGACTCTCCCATGCACCTCAGATTTGTCTCATTTGGTCTATTTTGTAGTCAAATATACCATCCAATAAACCATGCCTATACGTGTGGTGAAACCTTCAGCACCTCTTCGCAGTGCTTCAAAGCCGTAGCTGAGCAGTTCGGCGCAAAAGGACTCATCAGATTATGCGCGATAACCACAAGGTTTCCGTTCCCTGAACCATGTAGGTCATGTTGTCCATGCATGCACGATCTCAAAACTAGAATGCACTTTTACTTGGCTGGTCACATGGGTTTCTTTCGCATGTTGCCTCTCGCTCACACAAGACAAGCTACATAAAAGTCGTGTCTCTGCATATGTCCTTCGGTATGCAATCTCTCCATATATACATCTGCCCATTTTAGTCGTCTCTAGACTATATTAACTCTATGTTCCCTATGAACAATAAAGTTGTCTTACACTTCGTGTATTTTATTTCAGCATGAGCGAAATGAGATAGTGGAGACAACCAAGTCCTTAGGGTGCCAGACATGCGTCTAAGTTAGTTTACCAAGCTAAGGGGCTTAGCAGATGACTTTGGGATCAAATCGAGACCAGCCCGTTGCTTTGTGGCATTGAAGATCCTATGAATCTGGGAGACACTACCCCATTTGCTTTGCCACTCGGGGGACTCTAGGTGGCAAACTGATTTTATGGATATGAACCATGAGGTAGGGTAAATGCCCGTGACCTACGGGAGGATAATTCACATATCAACAACGGTAGAACGAGATGAAGCCGAGCCCAACATTATTTATTTGCAGGCGATACTTCTTGAAACCCTTCTTGAGATGTACTAAAATTAAGTGTGTACGGTCATTTTTTAACGTAGACTTTGATAATTTTGAAAGTACTGTTAGGGTAATAGATCTTGTATTACCAGAGGGCCAAAAGGCCAGAATATATAGTACATGTACATGTGCAAATATACAGAAAGCCCCCTAACATATGGGGAAACTACAATATACAAATATACTCTAACACCCCCCTCAAACTCATGGTGGATCCACAACACTGAGTTTGGAGAGTAAGAAATCATGCTGAGCGCGGGTTTGTGCCTTTGTAAAGAAATCTGCCAACTGCAAGTCTGAAGGCACATAATGGAGTGCAATAACCTGATCCTGCACCTGAGCACGTGTATAAAAAGCATCAACACCAATATGCTTGGTCAGCTCATGCTTGACCGGATCACGTGCAATGCTGATAGCACCTGTACTGTCTGACAAAAGTGGAGTGGGTGTCGTAACAGAGACCCCAAAATCCGCAAGCAACCACCGTAACCAGGTCACCTCAGCAGTCACCGAAGCCATAGCCCGCAACTCAGCCTCAACACTCGAACGGGAAACCGCTACCTGTTTATTCGTCTTCCAAGCAACAAGCGAACCACCAAGAAACACACAGTAAGCAGAAAGTGAACGATGATCCGTAGGATCATTCGCCCACGTAGCATCCGAGTAGCACTGGAGCTGGAGAGAGCTAGAACGAGGGAAGAAAAGGCGACGAGTAATCGTGCCACGAAGATAACGAAGAACACGAAGGAGATGACTGTAGTGAACAGTGGTAGGAGCTGAGACAAACTGGCTCAGAATATGAACAGGATAAGAGATATCAGGATGGGTGACATCAAGATAAACGAGACTCCCAACAAGATGGCGATAACGAGTGGGATCAGGAAGAGGATCACCATCCGTTGGACGAAGCTTAACATGAAGCTCCATAGGAGTCTTAACGGTGCGCTCATCCGTAAGAGCAGCCCGAGCAAGAAGATCCTGAATATACTTTTCCTGAGAGATAGAAACCCATCAGAAGTGGAGAAAACCTCAATCCCAAGAAAGTAGCGAAGAGGACCAAGATCAGTCATAAGAAACTGATCACGAAGACGAGCCTTGACAAAGGCAATATACTCAGGATCATCACCAGTAATGATCATATCATCAACATAGAGAAGGAGAAGAGTGCGTCCACGAGGAAAAGTGTGAACAAAAAGCGCTGGATCATGAGAACTAGGAGAAAAACCAGCAGCAGTCACCACAGAGGCAAAACGCTCAAACCAGGCACGAGGGGCCTGTTTCAGGCCATAAAGGGAATGTCGAAGACGATAAACCATCCCATCAGGAACAGAATACCCAGGAGGAGGCTGCATATAAACCTCCTCACTCAACTTGCCATTAAGAAAAGCATTCTGAACATCAAGCTGGGACACAGACCAGCGTCAAACAGAAGCAACAGCAAGAAGAGTACGCACAGTAGTCATATGGGCCACAGGAGCAAAGGTCTCATCATAGTCACGACCGTGTTCCTGCTGAAAACCACGAGCCACAAGACGCGCTTTATAGCGCTCAAGAGATCCATCAGAGCGGGTCATAATTTTATAGACCCACTTACACGTGATAGGACGAACACCGGAAGGGGGAGAGACAAGATCCCATGTGCCAGTGCGCTCAAGCGCAGCGATCTCCTCAGCCATGGCAAGCTGCCATTCAGGATGACACGCGGCATCCCGATAAGAAGATGGCTCGAAGACAACAGAGAGACCATACTGACTAGGGAAGTAACGGTCTGGACCACGACGCTGACGAACAGGCCGTGAGGAAGGAAGCTCATCCGCGGAAGATGACTCATCAGAAGAGGAGGAAGAAGGAGTCACGGAGGAAGGATCCGAAGCCGGAGACCGAGGAGAACTAGGGGAACTAGACGGAGGAGAGGATGACGCAGCAGAAGGAGGAGGTGGAGGAGAAGTGACAGCGGAAGGTGTATCAGGAAAAAGAAGAAAAGAGAGATCATCTGTTGGGTAAGTTCCAGAGGCGGGGCGAGGATAGAAAGGACGCGTCTCATCGAACGTGACATCACGAGAGATGCGCATACGATGACCAACGGGGTCCCAACAGCGATAGCCCTTATGCTCATCACTATAGCCAAGAAAAACACACTCAACAGACTGAGCGGTTAGTTTGGTGCGTACATGAGGAGGAAGAAGGACATAGCAAACGCAACCAAATAAACGAAGAGTCGAGTAGTCTGGACAGAAGCCAGAGAGACGCTCGAGAGGAATGCCACCCTGAAGAGCAGCTGAAGGCTGGATATTAATGAGGTAAGTCGACGTAGCGACAGCCTCAGCCCAGAAATGCGGCGGAAGAGAGGAAGTAATCATCATAGCGCAGGTAGTTTCAAGAATATGACGATGCTTACGCTCGGCGACACCATTTTGAGCATGGGCGCCGGGACACGAGAACTGAGCAAGGGTGCCCTGCTCAGCAAGGATGCCATGCAGGTGCTGGGAGATATACTCTCCTGCAGAGTCAGCACGAAATACACGAATAGGCGTGGAATACTGAGTACGAACCATGGCCACAAATCGCTGATAAATAGCAAGCACCTCGCTGCGAGAGCGCATAAAAAATAACCAGGTGTACCGTGAAAAATCATCAATAAACAAAATATAGTATCGGTGGCCCCCTTTTGAAGAAAAGGGAGCTGGACCCCACACATCTGAATGAACTAAATCAAAAGGTCGCTGAGATACATACACACTAGTAGGATAGGGAAGCTGAATCTGTTTACCTAACCTACAACCCTGACACGAATGTAACGACGACACATCTCCTGAGACAATCCCCAAAAGATCACGACGAACTAAAGATGATAAACGGGAGCCACAGAGATGACCCAGCCGATGATGCCACTCCTGAAACGAGCCAGTGACAGAAGCAACAACCGCAGTAGAAGTGGCAGAAGAAGTGTCAGCAGAAGGAACGCGAAGCCAGTCTAACTCCCATAGCCCCGGAGACTCAATGCTGCGAGGGCCAGCTCCAACCAGAGCCTGTGTACGACGGTCCTAAACAACACAAGAATCAGCATCAAGAATGACATGACAACCAGAATCAGTAAGCTGACTAGCAAAGAAAAGATTCATCTTAAGGCTGGGAACATGAGAAACATCAGGAACAGAGAAGGAGGAAGTAGAAAGGGTGCCTCGACTGGAAACAGGAAGAGAGGTACCATCAGCCGTAATAACACGGACAGGAGAAATAAGAGAGCGAAGAGCAGAAAGAATAAAAGACGCAGAAGTCATATGAAAAGAAGCTCCAGAATTCAGATACCACGGGGATGACGTACCTAACTGTGTAGAAGGTGATGGTCACGCAGTGCCAGAAGAACTAGACACAGAACCAGCAGTACCCGATGAGGAACCTGTAGCAGCGAGCAGACTACGAAGACCACGAATAATATCCTGATCAGACAGAGCACCAGCAGGGGGTCCAGAAGCACCAGCAGGAGGTCCAGAAGCAACCGCAGAAGATCCTGAAGAACCAGACTGCTGACGAGCAAGATACTGCTGACGTAAGCGTGGATCCCTCGTCCAGCAACCAGAGATATCATGGCCAGGCTTGCCACAGTGGGCGCAGGGAGGACGAGAACCACGAGGCTGCTGAGACTGACTCTGACCCTGGGCAGGTGGAGCAGAGAGTAGCGGCGGCGCTAGAGACCGCGACGACGCCGGCGGCATGGGGGGACCACGAGCAGCAAGAACAGAAGGAACCTCAAGAAGACCAGCACCACGAAGACGAGTCTCCTCAGCATGAAGCTCAGCCAGTACCTCAGAGAGCGGAACACGACCACGGGCAAGCAGCTGGGCACGACGCGGCTCAAACTCCTTGTGGAGCCGCGACAAGAACTCAAAGACGCGCTGAAACTCCAGATCCGCGCGCACAATCAGACATCAGGGACAGGTGTTACACACCGCTGTACGAAGAGAGTCAAGCTGACGCCAAATAGCAGCACTCTGAGTATAGAAGTCATCAATAGTGGAATCACCCTGCTTAAGAGCATGCTCCTGACGAACCACAGACAGATAAAGAGCATCTCCAGACGGCTGATAGCGCTGACGAAGAAAAGCCCACTGAGCAGCAGCAGTGGGAAGACCCATGAACTCAGCAGCATACTGAGGCAAAACACTGGAAGTGAGAACAAAAGCAGCACGAGCATCCTCATCTATCCACTGAGTGTAGTCATCCAGATCCAGCCGGTAGGTCGCAGTAGCAGTAGAATACTCCTGAACCTGGCGCTCATAATCAGCCCGAGCAGAATCATCAGCACTCTGGGCTGCATCCTTGACCGCCTGAGTAGCATCGGGGGCAAGGGCAACAGGTGATGGTGCAATAGGCGTCGGAGGCAGAACGGGGCGCGGTGGACAGGAGACCTCACCAGAAAGCACACCCCAAAGACGAAGTCCGCGCATGAAGGCAGCGAAATCAGGATAATTCGCGCCATCAAAAAGCACCGGGCAGCGAGGAATCGCAACATAGCCCGACGAGGAAGACATAGTTTTTTTTTTCCGAACTAGATCCGAACGAGAACCGGATCAGAACACTGGGCGGCGGCGGCCGGCGGCAGCGGGCGAGGGAGAGGGGCCGGTGGCGACAGCGGCGACGACGGGGTTGGCGGCGGGGGCGGGCGGCAGCGGCAGGGGCAGCCTGCGGTGGCGGGACGAGGAGGCGGCGGCGGCGGGAGTGGCCGGCGACGGGGGCGGCCGGCGATGGCGGGAGAGGAGGCGGCGGCGGCGGGGGTGGCCGGCGACGGCGTGATGGCGGCGGCGGCGGTCGGACGCGGCGGCGAGGAGCCGGGGCGGGCGGCGGCGACGGCGGCGAGAGAGAGGAGTGGCCGGCGGCGGCGAGGTGCCGGGGCGGGCGACGGCAGCGGCGGCGAGAGAAGAGAAAAGAAAAGCCTTACGGCTCTGATACCATGTTAGGGTAATAGATCTTGTATTATCAAAGGGCCAAAAGGCCAGAATATATAGTACATATACAGGTGCAAATATAGAGGAAGCCCCTAACATATGAAAAAACTACAATATACAAATATACTCTAACAAGTACTACGTATAAGGTGTATGGCAATGCCAAAACTGATTGTTCTCCAACCGAAGGGTGTCTCCCCAACTGGTTGTGCATGGGTTAATTTTTTTTTCAAATTACTAGTGTGTGGGACTAACGTAAATGAAGAAGTCAGCTCTTATTTACAAACAAACGCAGGTGTAAATTACTAGTGTGTGCCACTAATCCTTATGTTGGTTTGCCATATCTAAAGTCAAATGTGGATGCATCAGTGCTAGAACAGTGCAACATCTGGTGGGTGATGGGTTGTCAATAATAAAAGACAGGGAGCATACCATTGTTTTGACCGATCAAGATACTGAGCCACTAATCCTTATGTTGGTTTGCCATATCTAAAGTCAGATGGAACGACAACATATGCATGGCCGATGGCATTTCTTCTGACTGGCCCGAGCATGGACGATTACTGGTCACTAAGGCAGTAAACATGAGCAAGGACCATGGGCATTGGCCTCCAGAGCATGCCGCAGAAGAACACAATCGTTATTTCTTCAAGAAGTACGAACACATGATCACTATCGGGCACCAGCATGCCGTTGCTATGCCATCCTGCCCGTTGCTCAAACAGAAAAAGCTCCGGAGAAGCTAACTGCGTGTACACCTTTTCGCATGACATATCTCTATAAATACATACACGTTTGTCCAGTTGTTGGGCAGTGTATATTTACTCTGAACTAGGACAGTGGCCCGCGCACATGGGCGGGCGACCATCTAAATATGTATTTTTTCTTTTATAACTAAAACTAGCAGGGTGGCCCTCGCAATTGCGAGGGCATCCTCTTTAATATATTGAAAGTGACATCATAGAGTTTCATAGTCCATGTAAATAAATAGATATTTGTTTGAATTTACTTATTCTTTTGTGTATGCTGTAGTATATTAATATTTTATCTTATAATTTGTAATATATTGACCATGTCCACATTTCTATTGCACCAAATCTATGTTAAAGAGATGCTTTAGAAAAGTTGAAATAGTGAAGATTTTAACTTTCTCTTTGGTGTGGTACAATCAATGTCTTTAGTTCATACAAGTATGACGGGCACCGGGTCAACATTCCACCATCTCAGCCAGCTCATCTCACATTGAACATCCGATAAGACGTTAGGAGGCAAAGTAAGCATATATCAACATGTCACATGTAGTTCAGGTATATACATTATGAGGACCATGTATTGTTTGTCATGACAGTTGAGATGTAGTCATACAAATAACTTTTACTCGATCATTATTCTGGTGTGACCATATAGTGGTTTACTTCATGAGTCCAATTCCATATGGCATGTCTTTTAGCAAATTTGATTCTCTCCTCGCCGACTAAGGGATTAAGCACCAATATTCAGCAGCATGTCTTCTGAGAAGTGTGTCCTAGAAAAGTTGTGATCAACGATATTTGCTAGGGTAGTATACTATTCATAAACCCGTGATCCATGAACACTTCATGTACATTTGTCACATGATGGATCATATTCGATCTTGTCTTTTCCCCACTTTTCCTGTTAGGCTTTGGGCAAAAATAGTAATCGTCATATCATTTTATTGACATGTTACATATACACCTTTAGTGGTTAATATAATGTATGTATCATATAGTTGCAAAATGTGTTTTCTTTAAGTTTATAATGCATATATCATACATCCATATGGCACGTCTTTTAGTAAATTTGATTCTCTCCTCGCCGACTAAGAGATTAAGCACCAATTTACCATCATGTCTTTTAAGGAGTGTGTCCCTAGAAAAGTTGTGATCACCGATATTAGCTAGGGTAGTATACTATTCATCAACCCGGGATCCGCAAATGCTTCATGTACATTTGTCACATTATGGACCATATTCGATCTTATCTTTCCCCACTTTTCATGGCATAGGCTTTGGGAAAATAGTAATTGTCATATCATTTTATTGACATGTTACATATACACCTTTAGTGTGGTTAATCTAATGTATGTATCATACAGTTGCAAAATGTGTTTTCCTTAATTTTATAATGCATATATCATCCATTGATTTTTCTCCCTAGCAAGGTACTATATCGGTATTGTTTTTATATGATTCGTGTGCTTCAAATAATCCACCAAAACATGCAGAACATAATCAATTCTGCTCTATCCCCCCTCTCTATCTATCAAGGCACATGCGACACAAACTCTCCCACTCTACACATACACACTTCATCGGTGTTGTTCGAGCCAACTACCCTATGTCGGGGAGTCAGCACGCCTTGTGATGCACCACTTGTCAATCCCTACCAGTACATGGATGAATAACCTATGCGAGGTGAGTTTCTACCGCATGACCTTACTCCCAGTTTGCGATAGTGCAAGAGCATGTGTAGTTGCCATTTTCTGTGAAAAAAGAAAGGTTTTTAAAATACATTAAATTAATTTTTAGTTTGCTAGTATTATTTTGGAAGCGCATACTTTTTTTTGGAAAATCATTGAAAGTTTTAAGTTTTATGTAAAACTATGGAAGCCATTATGTGTTTTCCCTATTATGTTCTAAACTATATCGGTAAAATTTAGAAGCCATAATTGTGCATTTAGTAACTTGTAGTTTGGTTTTTTGAACTTTGGTTGAATAATTTTTAGGCTAGCCCTTGAATTTTTGAGTGTCCATCCTTGTATCGCTCGAATACGGTTGGATATCCCCTATATTATTTTAGAAGTTGTTTAATTAATTTGCACATTGATGAAAATAAAGCATGTAGTGTTTTATAAGCCTGTGGGGATTTTTGTAGCCAGGCTGTATATTTATTTAAAGCCAGGGATGCAAATTTTTGGATGATCAATTATTAGAACCTCATAACAATTTGGAGGTCTAAACATTTTCTTGGACTTTCAGGAATCTATTTGAGTTTTCAATACTAATACAACAACCCATTTGAGCCAATGAAAATTAACCGTTGGGCAATTCTTTGGTTAGTAACCTCAAGGTAGCTTAAGCTGTTACATCTTTAGCTTTGTTTGGCTGACACCTTCACCACTAATTTATCTATACATAGGCACCTCTCTCCTGTGGGTTGCTATTAGTCGAATACTTACTGATTACATGCAGGTACACATCTCAGAGTACACGTATGTAAGTGTTACCTATACGGAAGTAATTTGTGTTGTGTCTATGCATACACATCTGTTGTGATTATGTGCGTCCTGATTTTTTTGGATGAATGCAAATAGTTCATGTGCACCTAAATGTTTACAAAACATATTGTGTACATATTTTAAACAAAGAGCAAAAACCATATTGATATGTGTGACATATTGCTACTATCTTCGACATACATGAGTAAATAAATATACTCCCTCAGTCTCAAAATAGATGTCATACGTTTGTCAAAATTTAGATAAATCTATATAGCAAATAGTGTCAAGATTCATCCAAATTTTGATAAATCTGTGATATCTATTTTGAGATAGAGAAAGTATTATGGTACGTCTCAAGAAATAAAATCTATCTTGTTAAGTGATTTAGGTTGAAATTTTTGGTATTGTAACTCATCCGGACCAAAAAGTCTTACCCGTTAGGTGATTTATGCTTACACGTTTGCCATTGTATTTTTTTTTTTTGCGGGTAGTTTGCCATTGTAGCTTGTACAGAGTCCTTTTCGTAAATCAACACGTACATACACTCTTGGATTGATCGGCACATGACCACGTCTATTTTTTTTTGGTGGAGATGGATCGGTGAATATGTTGTCCAAGAGAGGATTTTCTTTTCTTAAACCGTGACGTGACAGACGCTGGACATGCCCATATGGAAACATAATTAAGTTACATTATTTAGTTAAATCCTAACCATAGATTTCAGATCTAACTATCATAAATAATTTAAATGATGTGGATCAACGTAGTGCTTCGAAAAACACCCTTATATTGTTTTTAGTATATAATAGATACCATGTAATAATATGACTAAAAATTTCAGCATGTATTTGGTAGTTTCTTATAGCTAGCTTAGCGCTAAAATGGTGTAACTTGTGAAACTTCAAATGATTTCTAGGAGATTTCGGATCAATAGCAAAAGATCAGCAGTATTGTAGGTTGAAAGGGCTCTACATATTTTGTTGTAATCACACACTATTCAATTATGTGGGTACATATAATTGAACAAACTAATTTCTTATATTGCTCATTTAAAAAAATTGTCACAAGTTCATAAAAATATGATAGCACTACTCATAGATACATTATGGATGGAAATTGAAGGTCCCTCGAGTATGCATTCATTTTATTAGTTTTTCCCTGAGCTACTAATACTAATGATATTAGAATTTGTTGACATCAATGAATCCTTTCGATCTCTCGCACTTGTACAGAAAACACCTTTTTGCTCATCAAGATATGGGCCAGAACTTGCATAACATTGAACTTTATCTAGATAACTTTATTCTTCATGAAAAAATGGGCTAGAACTTTAACATCTAAATATCTCATTCGCAAAAACCATACAATCTGCCGATATGTTCAGTAATTTATTTTACCCCCCACTAACTCCAGTCGGGCTGGCCCAGTTAGTACAAAAATGACTAACGTCTTCTACAGATTTAGAGTCAATCATTTCTAAACATCCTTAACTTGTTATCATGGAAGACTCACACATATATGTCAAATATAATTCAAGGCTATGATTTGCTACATTCCGAAGCACTCCTAAAACAACTTCGGAACACTGATGTTTTATTTGATGATAGATAAGATTAGGAACAAAGAATAATATGTCACTTCAATATAGTACTCCCTCTGTTCTGTTCACTACTATAAGAAGTTTTAGCAAACTAATTTTTTGAACACATAATAGCAAGTTGTAGATGTTATTGTATAATAATAACAATGCTACCATCGTACCTGAGTTATTTCTTCTCGTGCATTATAACATTATTTTCAATGTTTTATTCATTTTTACTGAATCACTTCCAATCCAAGTACAACTACGAAAATCAAAATTCATCTTTATAATCTTCGTGTCAGTGTCCGTGCATTGTAAATTAGACAAAAGTGTACTTTGTTATATTAAAATCATGGCAAACCTTTCTTTCCGAGTTAATCTTTTAAAGCTGGAGCCAGGAACTTCGTATGGATATTCTCATGTCGTCCTGAAAAAAATGAACCAAACTAAATATACGTAATTTCACAATAAGCTGTCAGAGAGGAAAAGAAACGACACAAATGAGTAAACACATTAAAAATAGAAATAGTAAGGAAAAATTTCACAGAGAATGCAAATCTATAGGGCTACTCAAACTGCATTGAGGGAGGCAAAAAAATGAAGATATACCAAATAATATTGGCAAAGGTACCAGCACATACTTGGCATAATTGCTGGAATCAACTCCTGAGCCTACAAATACAAAACAATTAAATAGCAAAGAACAACCTTAATGAAGACCTAAAATCACTAACTAAGAGATCCGTATGTCAAGATTGAATATTCCAAGACATATGTACATGTGATTTCATGGCCCTCCCTTAATGATTGGTTCTCGCTGCTCCGGTTTTTTAGATATATGAACAACGACATGGATTGAGCAAGTTCAACACAGTAGCATAGCAAGAAAAAGTGTTACACTGATCCTAGGATCAACATGCATATATGTGCCAGAATTTCAGTTTTAGATTTGCACTAATAAAAAGGAATGATAATGTGATATCCCATAAGTGGGGAGCATACTTCATAAGAAACAGAGAGTGGAGACTTCACCTACAACAAGCTTGTGTTGATTAAATAACTCTAATCAACCAACTTTTCCAAAATATTATCATGGATGTGTGTGATCTGCATGCAAACAAAGACATGACAACCACCGGTATGTCACATTTAGCCGGCTGAAAAAGAGGGATTTTACCATCCTCACATGGTTAATGAAAATAGCACTGCGTTGGTTTATGGTGAGCTGATCTTCATGCTACTATTGATCATGGTAAATATTAAATCAATGAGATTATGGAGCTTAGCGTTACATGATCTAAAGTACCTAAAGCATGGGCAAGAAAAGCATAGGGGTTGGGAGATAGTGGACAAGGGGATCTGGCGGATAATGGCTCAGGCGCAGTTATTGGATGTTGTCAATCAAGTTACTGAACTAACTCATCAAAATACACGAGGGAAAATTATGCATATGCAAGAATTAATAATCAACTTGTAGCTAGCCATGAGTATGACCTTGCTGAAGCCTGAAGAGATCAAGAAGGGATTACCTAGCAGTGCCGCACAACAGCGGGTGGAGCTCCAGGGAAAATCATATGGATGACCGACGTGAGTGTGCCCGTAGTGCAAGGAGGATGGCGCATAGAGATGGCCATCGACTGCGATGACCATGCAATCCAAACAGATAATGTGCTACCCATGCATCTTAAAATACTAATTTTTTTATGTAATCTCAACATACTAATTTTTTTTATGTAATCATAAGTTGCTACCCATGCATCTTAAAATATCAGATAATGTGCATAAAATGAGAATGAAAAAAATGAGTGCATCTTACATGAATCATAAGATTTTTTTAATTGAAACACAGAATTCTACATAGTATACACAACACTGAAGCATCATAGGGATCTATAATCTAAAAAAAAAAGAAACACGGAAAGGTAGATATTTGAGAAAATATACTACCTGCAAATAATATCAGGCTTGCAAATTATGTTGTCCATGAGTTCTCTGAAGGATGCCAAAGAACAGAGAGCAAGACTGCATAGTCCCTTCAATTAAGTAAATTACTCTTACACATTTTGAATAGCATACCGTTGTTCTTATTGTCGGACTGCTCTTCTAGCTATTACTAATTCCATTTTCGAAATAATAGATAGGCTAAACCTAAAAAACTGGGAACAACAAAGGCCACATAAACTTATCTTTTGTAATCACAAATATTATAAGAAGACAAAACCTGTAAGCTAAAAGCTCTAGTTCTGAAGCGAAACCAGCAAGCAGTAACGGTTGTATGTTAGGACGTGAAAACGACATGATCATGATGTCGGCGCCCTCGCCACACTTCAACGGACGTTCTAGACATAGTTTCCTTTTTTGTAGTCTAATGCTTAGCACAACTTACATGTTCCTCTTGATGTGTATCCACACTACCCCATCTTCACCTCCAACAGTTTTCTCGACTATCATTGATGTGAATTTGATCTCCCCATAGCTACACCAAGGAAATCGTCTAATAAATAGATTGTTTCTAAAAGGCTCGGAAACTGAACTCTTGCTGTCACAAAGACTATAATAAGGAGGCAAACCCTCAAAACCATCAAGCAGTAAATGTTTGGTCATGTTGTCCGCATCTTTGCGACACGTTTCCCGACGAGATGCTCCAGACATCCTTTCATTCTTTGTACTCCCTCCTGTTGGGCCAGGTCCCTCCACATGGAGGTGTGTTGGCAGCCCAACATCAGCCCGTGAAGTCCAACACGTTTCAACCGTTGATCGATGTTCGTATCCAACGGCTGAGGTGTTCCTTGGGAGAGGAGTATAAAAGAAAACCCTTGCTGTGTGGGAGCAAAGTGAGCAAGTGAGATAAGCAAGCCATCGTGGCTGCTACTGAGAGAGAGTGAGAGAACACATAAGAACATCACAACCTAGTGAGAAGAGAGGAAGAAGAAGGAGAGGTGATTTCTGTCCAGATTTCTGAGATCTGACCGGTCTGTCTTCAAGCTGGTGTTTGGAGGCTCAAGGGTGCTTGGATTGACTCCAAACTTGGTGAGATCATTCCTTGCTTTGAGTACTTCGATCTGGTTAGCTGGTTTGAGGTCTGGCTCAGTGTAGCTTCAGATTTGGAAGCGGTTTATTCAGTCCAGACTGCTGCAGTTTCAGCACAGAGCAGTTTTGGTAGACGAACAGTTTGGGCAGGCAAACGGTGTCCGATTGACCTGAAATTTGGTGTGTATGTTGGGTACTCGTATGTCAGCTTGTCTACCAAGTTTGGTGCTGATTGGATCTGTGGTTTAAGAGCAGTTTGCTGATTACCGAAGGGGACAGAAACTGAGATACTCTGCTTTGCTGTAATCTTTCTCTCAAGTGGTTGTTGTTGTTGTTGCCGGTTGGCAACGTGCTGAGTGTGTTGTACATCTCTAGATGTTCTAGAGAAGACTCTGTACCCAGGTTGATCATAGTGAAACTCGCGTGGACCGGTTGGTCTGCACCCATGGTTTTTTCCTCCTCACCTTGAGGAGGTTTTTCCACGTAAATCCTTGTGTCACCTGTGCATGTGCTCGTTGTTTTATTTCTGCTGCATATCTGTTGATTGAAACTATCCTCGAAGGTTCACCGCAGGCTGGAGCGTGGGAGGTTGTGTGTCTATCTCCTCCTCCCAACCCCAACAAAGTGGTATCAGAGCTGAGGTTAGTTTTGTATTCAGTTTCAGAGCAAGGTTTGTTTTGGGCTGATTGCATTTGCTTGTGGTGAAAGATTGAAGTGAATACCAACATAATGATTTCTTTGAATGGTACAAATTATCAATCTTGGAAGTGCAAGATGAAGGACTTGTTATATGTGAAGGATTACTGGATGCCAGTTTTCTCCACTGAGATGCCCATCGATATGAAAGAAGATCAATGGGAGGTACTTCATCTCCAAGCTTGTGGGTTCATCCTCCAATGGCTGGATGACAATGTTTTGAACCATATCATTGAGGAGACACATGCACGTACCTTATGGCAGAAATTGGAGGAGATGTATGCCCGCAAAGAAGGTACCAACAAGATGTTCTTGATCAAGAAATTGATGCGTTTGAGGTACAAGGAGGGCACTCCAATTGCAGATCATGTAAATGAGTTCTAGGGCATTATAAATCAGCTATCTTCAATGGGAATTACATTTGAAGATGAAGTCCGAGCCTTGCTGCTACTTGGCTCATTACCGGACACTTGGGAGACCTTTAAGGTCACCGTGTGCAATTCAGCACCTAATGGAGTTGTCACTTGGAACCTTGTGAAGACCAAGGCACTAAATGAAGAGTCCAGAAAAATTGCTGATAAGGACGGTTCTTCCTCACATTAGGAAATGTTAGTGACCGAGTCACGGCGGAGAAGCAAGAGCAAAGGTCCGAGTAAGGGAGGAGAAAGAAGTAGAAGCAAATCAAGAGGCAAAGACAAGTATGCTGGTGTTAGATGCCATCACTCCCGTGAGAAGGGCCACATCAAGTGGCATTGTGAACAATGGAAGAAAGACAAAAAGAAAAAGAAGAAAGTTCAGAAACAGACCGACAGTGACAGTGATAGTGAGGGAGGCCGGATTGCTGCGGTAGAGGAGATCATGTTTCTCATGCATGAAGAACATGATGGCAGCAGTGTTTCCACCATTGAGGAGAGGATCACTGTAGTTTCTGATGATACCATCAACCTTGCATATGGTGATGAGATGACTTGGATTCTGGATAGCGGTGCTACCATACATGCTACATCTCGTAGAGAGCTCTTCACCAACTACACAGCGGGTGATTTTGGTGTTGTGCAGATGGGGAACAATGATAGAGCAAAAATCATTGGAAGAGGAGATGTGCACTTGGAGACTGAAAATGGTACGACACTAGTCCTCAAGTCGGTGAGGCATGTTGAGGCCCTTCGGCTCAACATTATCTCAGTTGGATTGCTTGATAAAGATGGGTACTTGAGCAGATTTGGAAATACACAGTACAAGCTCACCAAAGGAAATTTGATTGTTGCTAAAGGTAACATGGTTTCAGTTTTGTATCATGTTCATGTTAAGCTTTCTGTTGCTTGTGTCAATGCGTTGCAGAAAGAGGATGCGTGTGCTTTATGGCACAAGAGGCTTGGGCACATGAGTGAGAAGGGGATGACTGTGCTAGTGAAGAAAAATATGTTGAAAGGTGTGAAGGGTGTTCACATCAAGAAATGTTCAGATTGTCTAGCGGGGAAGCAACAGAGAGTTACGTTCAAGAGTCAACCTCCTCACAAGAAGCCCGAGGTGCTGGACTTGATACATTCCGATGTTTGCAAAATGTTGGTGAGGTCAATGGGTGGAGCAAAGTACTTTGTCACATTTATTGATGACTTTTCCAGAAAGGTTTGGGTCTATGTGTTGAAGAACAAACATCAAGTACTAAGTATGTTCAAGCAATTCCAAGTCTCAGTTGAGAGAGAAACTGAGAAGAAGATCAAGTGCATTCGCACTGACAATTGGGGAGAGTATATTGGCCCATTTGATGCCTATTGCAAGGAACAGGCAATTAGGCACCAATTTACTCCTCCGAAGACACCACAGCTGAATGGTCTTGCTGAGAGGATGAATAGGAAAATTGTTGAGAGAGTTAGATGCTTGCTATCGAGTGCAAAGTTGCCTAAACATTATTGGGGTGAGGCTTTGTCGACTGCAGTTTATCTTATTAATCTCTCACCGAGTTATCCATTGCAGGGAGATGTTCCAAATAGGGTCTTTTATGACAAGGACGTCTCATATGAGCACCTGAAGGTTTTTGGGTGCAAGGCCTTTGTTCATATCCCTCAAGATGAAAGGTCAAAGCTTGATTCAAAGACACGACAATGTATATTTCTTGGCCATGGAGGTGATCAGTTCGGCTTTAAGTTGTATGATCCAATAGAAAGAAAGGTTGTGAGAAGCCGTGATGTTGTGTTTGTTGAAGACCAAACAATTGAGGATATTGTGAAGACAAAGGTGTAGGCTCCGGTGCAAGTTACGGTGCATGTTCCTCCTCGAAATCAGCAGCAAGACATATCTGATTCTGACCCAGTTCCTGCAGATTCAGTTGAAGAAGAAGCTGAAGATGATGATGCAGAAGATGTGCAAGGTGATGCACATAGTGGTACAGGTGAGGATGCTCCCCAGCAGCAAGAGTATGATGCTGAAGAAGATGATCATGATCAGCAAGCACCTGAACCAGATAGTCCACCAGCTGCTCCACTCAGATGGTCCAGCCGAGACCGTGTTCCTTCCACCAGGTACGATTCAGACCAATATGTGGTGTTATTGTCTGATGGTTCAGAACCTGAGTGCTTTCAAGATGCAATGAAAGATGAGAACAAGAAGGAGTGGAATAAGGCTATGCAAGAAGAGATGGATTCCTTACATAAGAATCATACTTATGAGCTGGTGAAGTTGTCCAAGGGCAAGAAAGTTCTTAAGAACAAGTGGGTCTAGAGAATCAAGCAAGAAGAGCACACATCACATCCAAGGTACAAGGCTAGGCTAGTTGTAAAAGGATTCAGCCAGAGAAAAGGAATTGACTTTGATGAAATATTTTCTCCGGTGGTGAAGATGACATCAATCCGAATGATCCTTGGCATGGCAACAAGTCTTAGCTTGGAGGTTGAGCAAATGGATGTGAAGACAGCTTTCCTTCATGGAGAGTTGGAGGAAGAAATCTACATGGAGCAGCCTGAGGGGTTTCTTGTTAAAGGCAAAGAAGACTATGTGTGCAAATTGAAGAAAAGTCTCTATGGCCTGAAACAAGCACCGAGACAATGGTACATGAAGTTTGAATCTGTCATGGGGGAGCAAGGCTACAAGAGGTGTAGCTCAGACCATTGTGTATTCATCCAGAGGTTCTCAGGTGATGATTTTATCATGTTATTGCTCTATGTGGATGATATCTTGATTGTTGGCAAGAATGTCTCAAGAATTGCTAGGATAATGAAAGAGTTGAGCAAAAGTTTTGCCATGAAAGACTTGGGTCCAGCAAAGTGTATTCTTGGCATGAGAATTGAGAGAGACAGAAAATCCAACAAGTTGTACTTGTCTCAAGAGAAATATATTGAGAAGGTACTTCACAAGTTCAAGATGGACAAGGCAAAGGAAGTGAGCTGTCCACTCGCAGCTCATTTCAAGTTGAGTAAAAAGCAATGTCCCTCCACCGAAGAGATGGAAAAGGAAATGCAAAAGGTTTGTTATGCTTCAGTGGTTGGGAGTTTGATGTATGCTATGGTGTGCACACGGCCCGACATTGCTCAAGCGGTTAGTACTGTGAGCAGATTTATGTCCAATCCAGGAAAACCACATTGGGAAGCCGTGAAGTGGATTTTTAGGTATCTCCGGGGCAGCACTATTATGAAGCTTTGCTTTGGTGGTAGTGAGCCCAAGCTGATTGCATATTCAGATTCAGACTTGGCTGGAGATGTCGATGGAAGGAAGTCTACTTCAGGTTATTTGATTACCCATTCAGGGGGAGCAGTGGCATGGCAAAGCAGGTTGAAAAAGTGTGTGGCGCTGAACACAACTGAGGCCGAGTTCATCGCAGTAACTGAGGCGAGCAAGGAGCTAATGTGGCTGAAACGATTGGCTTGTGAGCTTGGTTTTGAGCAAGACAAGTATGTGATGTTTTGTGACAACCAAAGTGCCATTCACCTGAGTAAGAATGCAAGTTTTCATTCGAGGTCAAATCATATTGATGTGCGTTATCATTGGATTCGAGATGTGCTGAATTCCAAGCAAATGCAAATTGAGAAGGTGCACACAGATGACAATGGGGCTGATATGTTGACCAAGGTGGTGACAAGAGGAAAGCTCGAGGTATGCCATCGGCTCGCCGACATGAGTTTGTTGGGCCAGGTCCCTCCACATGGAGGTGTGTTGGCAGCCCAACATCAGCCCGTGAAGTCCAACACGTTTCAACCGTTGATCGATGTTCGTATCCAACGGTTGAGGTGCTCTTTGGGAGAGGAGTATAAAAGAAAACCCTAGCCACCCTTGGTGCCTGTGTGGGAGCAAAGTGAGCAAGTGAGATAAGCAAGCCATCGTGACTGCTACTGAGAGAGGGTGAGAGAACACACAAGAACACAACAACCTAGTGAGAAGAGAGGAAGAAGAAGGAGAGGTGATTTCTGTCCAGATTTCTGAGATCTGACCGGTCTGTCTTCAAGCTGGTGTTTGGGGGATCAAGGGTGCTTGGATTGACTCCAAACTTGGTGAGATTGTTCCTTGGTTTGAGTACTTTGATCTGGTTAGCTGGTTTGAGGTCTGGCTCAGTGTAGCTTCAGATTTGGAAGCGGTTTATTCAGTTCGGACTGCTGCAGTTTCAGCATAGAGCAGTTTTGGTAGACGAACAGTTTGGGCAGGCAAACGGTGTCCGATTGACCTGAAATTTGGTGTGTATGTTGGATACTCGTATGTCAGCTTGTCTACCAAGTTTGGTACTGATTGGATCTGTGGTTTAAGAGCAGTTTGCTGATTACCGAAGGGGACAGAAACTGAGATACTCTGCTTTGCTGTAATCTTTCTCTTAAGTGGTTGTTGTTGTTGTTGCCGATTGGCAACGTGCTGAGTGTATTGTACATATCTATATGTTCTAGAGAAGACTCTGTACCCAGGTTGCTCATAATGAAGCTCGCGTGGACCGGTTGGTCCGCGCCCGTGGTTTTTTCCTCCTCACCTTGAGGAGGTTTTTCCACGTAAATCCTTGTGTCACATGTGCATGTGCTCGTTGTTTTATTTCCGCTGCATATCTGTTGATTGAAACTATCCTCGAAGGTTCACCACAGACTGGAGCGTGGGAGGTTGTGTTGGAATATTAGGCAACTTCCCCATGAGATTAATTACCGAAATTAACATTATGTAAGCACTAGCAGATCTAAAGACATGCAGCCAAACAACCACATCTAGTAGATCTGAAAATCTAGCAAGAACTAGTGCATACAAGGAGAAGAATAGCACGTACATGTTGACCGGGAAGGTCATCACTGCAGCAGCACCTTGGTCCTTATTGATGTCGCCCATGGTGCTGAAGAGGTCGCCGGTTGCTGAAGAAGAACACACGAACAGAGGCGAGCAGTCGCGCAGAGACGCTCCCCAAAAACCTTATCGCCTGTCTCCCGGTGCAGGATCTCAATGGACGGGGTTTCGGAGGCCTGCTCTCCCGGACAGCAGTGCACGCAGCCGCTAGGATGGGGAAGCCTAGAGAACAGCGCAGCAAGAGGAACACACATCGAGAGAGACTGAGAAAAGAACTGGATACATCGAGATCTGTCTGTCTCTCGCTCTATAAAGCCTAGGAGGTGAGCCGATCAAGTCACCACGCGTTGGAAGACGAGGACACGCGTCAAACATGCACACGAATGTTGACACATACCCAACAGCTAGTGCACCAAGCAAAAATTTAGTCTTCCACAAAACGAGTTTCTAACTCGAACTCGATTCACGAAACGCGACACACGTGCGGGCGAGGCGAGGCGGGCGGCGGAGGAGGAGTGTGCGTGGACTCCTTTTCTTCTCACTGACTTAGTGGGAGTGAAACATCTCACCTTATAAGCCGGTCCAACTCTCTCCCAACTAGCAATGTGGGACTAAACTTTGTCTCCTACAGAGCTCCCAAGCTGCCATAGTAGATGGGCCTTGAGATTTCAGGATTTATTAGACTAGATGGGCTGCCTACATGGGCCGCAGCCCATATAAATCTAACAATCCCCCACCAGATCTCAGAGGCACATTATATGGCACATCAGTTCCAATCACTGTTTAATATACCTGCAGTTCAGTGGAGACTGTTAAGTTGAACTTCCACCTAGACAAAGAGATACGCTTACTACAACTGAACAATGGACTATGCCTTGAATTGCCAGTCTTGTGCAGCAAGTTTCACTCAATGTCGTTACCGGTACTTGGCTACCATAGGCTACCCCTCGGGTGGAGCTTATAAGTCACACTCCTCGGCCTTTCATGAGCTTCCTAGAGATTCACCCAAATCTCATACGCTGTGACCAGCGGTGTCGCTCATATAGGCGTGTTCTTTCAAGATCGCTCTGTAGGACAGCGTATTTGCTCCCAAGGAGACAGTTAGAACACACTAAGATATAATCAACCTTCCTTACAGAATACTATGAGAGAATTGCATCTGCAGCGAAGTGGGAGTATTAAAAGTTTCTCTCAACTCAGTTGTTTCGGTTTGTTTTCCCAGGTCCTAATTCACGGGATCTCCGATCACATAGGTTGGGTTACCCCCTTGACTACTCACGTGGGTCTCAAATCCATCTCCCTCGATGCATTTTCTATCAAATTTCTTGATAGTCCTTTTGTAAAAGGATCTGCCAGATTCTTAGCCGTTTGGACATAATCCAATGCTATAACTCCGGAGTTTCTCAGCTTTCTGACAGACTTCAGTCTTCTCTTAACATGTCTTGAACTCTTCATATTGTCCTTAGAACTGTTCACTTTGACAATCACAGTTTGGTTGTCACAGTTCATAAGGATTGCCGGTATTGGTTTTTCAACCATAGGCAAATCTGTTAAGAGTTCACGAAGCCATTCTGCTTCGACAGTCGCAGTATCTAATGCTGTGAGTTCTGCTTCCATAGTTGACCTTGTTAAGATGGTCTGCTTGCAAGACTTCCATGAAACAGCGCCACCACCAAGAGTGAATATATATCCACTTGTGGCCTTTATCTCATCAGCATCTGATATCCAGTTTGAATCACTATACCCTTCAAGTACCCTTGGATACCCGGTATAATGTATTCCATAGCTCACGGTTCCCTTTACATAGCGCATTACTCTCTCAAGAGCATGCCAGTGATCATCTCCCGGGTTGGTCACAAACCGGCTAAGTTTGCTCACAGCAAACGAGATATCAGGCCTCGTAGCGCAAGCTAAATACATAAGTGAGCCAATTATCTGAGAGTATCTCAATTGATCTCTAGTTGCCTTTTGATTCTTTCGAAGCAAAACACTAGGATCATAAGGTGTGGGAGAGGATTTGCAATCATCATATCCAAATCTGCTCAACACCTTCTCTACATAATGTGATTGCACAAGTGTAATCCCATTATTCTCATCTCTCAGTAGCTTGATGTTTAGGATAACATCAGCTTCTCCAAGATCCTTCATCTCAAAACATTGAGACAAGAAGGTTTTGACCTCATTAATTACTTTAAGACTTGTCCCAAAAATTAATATGTCATCAACATAGAGACATAGGACAACTCCCTCACCCCCGCCATGGCGGTAGTACACACATTTGTCGGCTTCATTTACAACAAAGCCCGCATATGTCAAAGTTATTTCAAATTTCTCATGCCATTGCTTGGGAGCTTGTTTGAGGCCATACAAAGATTTCTTCAATTTACACACCTGTCTCTCTTGACCTTCTAGTACAAAACCATCAGGCTGTTCCATGTAAATTTCCTCATCCAACTCTCCATTTAGGAAAGCCGTCTTAACGTCCATCTGATGAACGAGAAGACCGTGAGAGGCAGCCACTGATAGTAGTACTCAAATTGTGGTCAATCTCGCCACAGGTGAGTAAGTATCAAAGAAATCTCCGCCTTCCTTTTGGGTATAGCCTTTAGCCACAAGCTGAGCTTTGTACTTTTCAATAGTACCATCAACCCTAAGCTTCTTCTTAAATACCCATTTACATCCTACAGGTTTGCACCCATACGGACGTTCAGATATCTCCCACGTTCCATTAGCCAAGATGGAATTCATCTCGCTTTGAACCGCTTCCTTCCAGTAGTCTGCATCCGGAGATGCCAAAGCTTCTGAAATGTTAGTGGGAGTGTCATCCACTAGGTACACAATGAAATCATTACCAAAAGATCTTGCGATCCTTTGTCTCTTACTCCTTGTGGGAGCTTCATTGTCATCCTCATCTGAATCTGAACTCACATCATCTGATTGTTCATCGGTCTCTATGGGAGTTTCAGGTTCAGAAACTGGATCATATTCCTTATTAGATATGCTAGGCATATCTCTCATAGGAAATATATCCTCAAAGAATGTAGCATCTCTTGATTCAAAAATGGTACCAACACTCATGTCGTCCATTTCAGATTTCACCACAAGAAATCTGTAAGCAATGCTGTGAGAAGCATAGCCAAGAACGACATAATCCACCATTTTCGGTCCAAGCTTACGCTTCTTGTTGATTGGCACGTTGACCTTTGCCAAACAACCCCAAGTTCGTAAGTAAGAGAGTGTCAACCTTTTCTTTTCCCATTCTTCAAATGGAGTAATCTCTTTATTCTTAGTTGGAACACGGTTTAGGACATGACACGAAGTCAATATAGCCTCCCCCCACCATTCCTTGGATAAACCGGCAGTGTCTAACATGGCGTTAACCAAATCTGTTAGAGTCCGGTTTTTCCTCTCAGCAATTCCATTGGATTGAGGGGAATTGGGAGGCGTCCTCTCATGTATAATACCATGTTCCGAACAGAATAAATTGAACTTATTAGAAAAGTACTCTCCACCACGATCATACCGAATCCTTTTGATCTTTCTCTCAAGTTGATTTTCAACTTCTGCTTTATAGATTTTAAAGAAATCTAAAGCCTCATCTTTAGTTTTCAAGAGATATACATAACAGTACCTAGTAGAATCATCAATCAAAGTCATGAAGTATTTCTTTCCACTAATTGTCAACACACCATTCATCTCACATAGATCTGAAAGTATAAGCTCAAGAGGTGCCAAGTTTCTTCCCTCTACAGGCTTATGAGGCTTGCGAGGCTGCTTTGCTTGCACACAAGCATGGCACTTAGAGCCTTTGAAAATAGTAAATTTTGGAATTAAACGCATACCAGCAAGCCGCGACATACAACCAAAATTAATATGACAAAGTTGTGAATGCCAAACATTAGTTTCATTACTAGTAGTGCAAACATGGTTCACTACATCATCACAGAAGTCTACCAATGAAAAACGGAACATGCCTCCGCATTCATAGCCTTTTCCAACAAAGGTTCCATACTTAGACAGTACAACTTTATTGGACTCAAATACCAACTTAAACCCATCTATCAGAAGACGAGATCCACTAACGAGATTCTTATTTATAGAAGGGACATGCTGCACATTCTTCAATTGCACGATCTTGCCCGAAGTAAACTTCAGATCTACCGTGCCAGCACCAAGAATAGTAGCATGTAACCCATTCCCCATCATAACTGAGGAATCTCGAGTCTGATAAGAGGTGAACATGGAAATGTCAGCACACACATGAACATTGGCACCCGTATCAACCCACCATTCTGTGGGTTGAAATACTGAAAACACTGTAGGTAATAAATTACCGTACCCAGAACCTGAAGTTCCTGCATCAGTATTGCCAATGACCATGTTGACAGATTTAGAACTCTGTCCACCCTGACCCTTCTTGCCTTTCTTCTGTGGACAACGATGAGCCCAATGGCCAATCTTGCCACACACCCAACAAGGTTCTTTCTTTTCCTTGTTCTGCCCCTTCTTCTTCTTAAAGTTGGTAGTCTGGCAGACTTTGTTATTTCCCTTAAACTTGTGGGCATTTTTCTGTACCATATTGGCAGCAGAATGTCCCTCGGTTCCACTAGTGTGTTTGTCTTTTGCCCTCGCCTTCTCTTCAACATCCAGAGAACCAATTAGGTACTCAACAGAGAGCTCATGCCTCTGATGTTTCAGAGAAGTGGCAAAGTTCCTCCACGAAGGAGGAAGCTTAGCGACAATGCATCCCGCAACAAACTTGTCCGGAAGAACACACTTGAGGAGTTCGAGTTCCTTTGCCATGATCTGTAGCTCATGAGCCTGTTCTACTATAGATCGGTTTTCAACCATCTTGTATTCATTGAACTGCTCCATAGCATACAGTTCACCACCGGCATCGGCAGCACCGAACTTAGCGTCCAGCGCATCCCACAGTTCCTTGGCATCACGGATATGCAAATATGCATCAACCAACTTGTCTCCAAGCACACTGAGTACAGAGCCGACGAAAAGTACAGTGGCCTCCCTGAACGCTCTTTCTTCCTCGAGAGTAAGCGGACCTCTGGGAGTGACAGCTGCAACCTTTTCTATGCCCATTGCAGTGAGCCACAAGAGGGTTTTTTCTTGCCATCTCTTAAAATTAGCACCCGTAAAAGGGCTCGGTTTCAGCGAAGCAGCAAAGGCAGATGACGAAAAATTCCTAAATAGATAAGGTTTTTGGATTGTTGGAATGTTAGGCAATTTCCCCATGAGATTAATTACCAAATCAACATTATGTAAGCACTAGCAGATCTAAACACATGCAGCCAAACAACCACATCTAGTAGATCTGAAAATCTAGCAAGAACTAGTGTATACAAGGAGAAGAATAACACGTACAGGTTGACCGGAAAGGTCATCACCGCAGCAGCACCTTGGTCCTTGTTGATGTCGCCCATGGTGCTAAAGAGGTCGTCGGTTATTGAAGAAGAACACACGAACAGAGGCGAGCAGTCGTGCTGAGACGCTCCCCAAAAACCTTATCGCCCGTCTCTCGGTGCAGGATCTCAACGGACGGAGTTTCGGAGGCCTGCTCTCCCGGACAGTAGTGTACGCAGCCGCCGGGATGGGGAAGCCTAGAGAGCAGCGCAGCAAGAGGAACACACAGCGAGAGAGACTGAGAAAAGAACTGGATACATCTAGATCTCTCTGTCTCTCGCTCTATAAAGCCTGGGAGGTGAGCCGACCAAGTCGTCATGCGTTGGAAGACAAGGACACGCGTCTACCCAACAGCTCGTGCACCAAGCAAAAATTTAGTCGTCCACAAAACGAGTTTCTAACTCGAACTCGATTCACAAAACGCGACGTGACGCGCGGGCGGGCGAGGCGGGCGGCGGAGGAGGAGTGCGCGTGGACTCCTTCTCTTCTCACTCACTTAGTGGGAGTGAAACAGCTCACCTTATAAGCTGGTCCAACTCTCTCCCAACTAGCAATGTGGACCTAAACTTTGTCTCTTACAGAGTTCCCAAGCTGCCATAGTAGATGAGCCTTAAGATTTTAGGATTTATTAGACTAAATGGACTGTCTACATGGGCCGCAGCCCATATAAATCTAACAGGTTGTGTGTCTATCTCCTCCTCCCAACCCCAACACCTCCGTCTCAAAATAGATGTCTCAGATTTATCAAAATTTGGATGAATCACTATTTAGTATATAGATTCATCTAAATTTTGACAAACTTGTGACATCTATTTTAAGACGGGGAGAGTAGGATAATTGTTAGCAGAATGTACCTAGCCACCCTTCCCAATCTTTACATCCAACAATTTCATTTGTCTTGTCGTGAGTTGCTCTCCCGATAAGTGTACATGGGAAACCATCAAATAAGCAGATTGCTTCTGCCTCAACTGAAAGCTCAGATTGGTCTTACCTAATGGGTTGTCTCTACGAGGCAAAGCATTCTGGTATGCTGCATGCTCATGTCAAGCAAGATCAAAAACTTTTACCGTTGATCAATGTGCATGTACTTGGAGGAGGTCAGCCGCTAGCAATTGATTGATGCGTGCTGCGGGTCGTCGGCCGGCCGGCCGGAGGCACCGAGGCGAATTCTGTGGCGGCGCATCAGGACGCGCTAGGGGATCGGAGGCCGTAACCTAGTAGTTTTTTATGGAGGGGCCCGTACGTAACCTTGTTAGCCAGAGAGAAGAATAATTATAAGGGGCATTGGTGGGTAATTTTATGTAACTTTAATGTTAATAGATTTTTTCCAGGATCCAATGGCTTCCATCGGCTATTTATTATTATTGATGGCCAGATGTTTCTAATTATTGTGGAATTTTCTAGACTAATTTTCTTTTTTCTGGTTGTCCGTCATGTATTTTTAATATAAAGCAGCTAGCTGTTTTACAATTGAGAAACAGACACATTTTAAGCCAACAAAAAATAACAGCTGTAAGACTGAAAATAAGTGAAAAAAGAACAAAGAAAACTGTCTGTTTTCAGTTGGACAAAACAGACATATTTTCATCAGTCCAACATTGAGTTGCAGCGTCTAAATCTTTCAGCCCAACGTTTAGTCTTTTTTTGACGGGAGAAAATGTTACACTTTATTCATTAGGAAGCATCCATACACAGAGTTTGTCTATATATTCTGGAGCAGAATAGGATACCACACGTGCAAAATCAAACTCACAGGATATAGCTAGTATGTGTGCAACAACATTCAAACAAAAGAAACTGAAAAAAGGCTAGCAGTAAGAAGCTTGATATCTTCCACCAGTGTACCCACTGCAGATCTATCATTGGTCGATGAATTGATTGGACTAACTAGCGAGACACAGTTTGAAGCAAACACCACGGAGGCGAGCCCTTCATTGCAGGTGAGAGACACAACACAAACAGAGCTGGGGCGAGTTCTAGCGATACGATCCCCTTTGAGTGGCCCTGACGAGGGTTTAACTTGTCAATGCCCATTGTTATGGACTTGGGTTTTGGAGAAGGAGGGAGCGCTGAAGACATCTATCGGCTAGCAAACAAGCACACAAGTGACAAAGGATTTACCCAGGTTCAGGCCTCGTAGAGGTCCCTACTCCTGCTTGTCTGCTCGTAGAATTATTGAGGGAGTCGAAAGTTACAACGGTGCGCAGATGCAATCTGGCGAGGGTTTGTGGAAGCTAGGGTTGCGTGTGTCCTCCTCGCCGCCCCCTCCTAGCCCTTATATAGATAGGCTAGGTCTCGGGTAGCAGGTTGAGTCGGTTACAAGTTAGGGTTTCCCCCTTCAAACTTTCTATCTTTAGCTTCTTCTTGTCCTTCAAGCAATCGAGAGTCCACAGGTTACTTGAGTCCTTTCATCTGGGCCTTGGCGACACCGTGGGCCTGTACGTATTTGGACCATATATACCAAGCTCGAGTACCTGTAGGGTATACCCATGTCAGTAGCCCCCGAGTGTCCAGTGGAATCGCAGATTCGACTGGGGACTTTTGAAGCCTTCGAATGCCTAAATGAGTACATTTTGATTGCTTTTATTCGTGTCATAGGGATTTTTGATATACGTGCCTGATATAAACGAAGTATCGGTATCAGTTAACCACCTTAGGGTGAAACAACGCAATCTACTCAAATTCGAGTCCCCGGACTCGAATCCGGAAAAGTGTTGGTGTAATTCGACTCAGGCTGTGGAGGTCTTACAGGGGTCGAATTCCAGTTATATGGGTGTGAGCACTTGACGCGTCCGTCAAGGCATGTTCATCGTGCCTGTAGGCACGGATATGTTTCTGGTAGTGCGCAGTTAAATGCGTTGCCAGGCCTTATTCAGGTCTTACCTTCACGCCGTAGGCGCGGCATCCGAATTTTATCATCGCGGAGACGATTCGGGTGACCCACGAGACGCAGTCTCTTTGTAGGGTGAAAATTATGAGGCGGTGTCGCCATGAGTTTCGAGTGTGGATGTTATCAACACACAGTTTTTTGTACAAATAATCATAGGGTGCGCGCTCCCTATGGGAGTAGCCCCCGAGTGCCTGGTTGAGTCGAAGACTCAGGCAGGGACTAAAGAACTTTTGCGACTGTTGTCGTCTTTTGCTTGCTTGTTTCAGTCGATGACTCAAGCAGGTACTAAAACACTTTTGCGACTGCTGTCGTCTTTTGCCTGCTTGTTTCAGTCGAATTTGTTTCTGGCGCTCCCTATGGGAGTAACCCATGTCCATAATCGACCTGTGTTTCGAGTGGTTGGGTTTGCTTTTGTGATTGTCCATGTTCCTGCAACAAGAAAAAGAAAAGTCGTAGGATGCGCGGCCAGCGCTCCCTATGGGAGTAGCCCCCGAGTGCTTGGTGGAGTCGAAGACTCCAGCAAGGACTAAAAATAGTCGAAGTTTTCCACTGCGTAGCCTTGGTGACGTCAGTGCTGACGCTTGTATGACCTTAGTTGCCCGCGTGAGCGATTTTGACGGGACGTGACGAGCGGTGGGTCCCACTTTCTGACTTTGATTTGACTGGGCGTGCGTAATCTTATTTTTAACTGCGCCTCCTCGATTTCCACGCGTAATGGTAGAAGTGGGGGGGACGGTTCGCGCTTCCTCTTCTCCACGCGTCCAACGCGATGCGTGCCACGCGTCCAATAGGATTTTTGTCAGCCGTTGGATTGCATCTCCCAAGGGTTAAGTAGCGGTGCTGCGGCAGTAATTTCCCATCTATGCTCTTTCTTCCTTGCTGCCATCGCCATTGCTGCTGCTTTTCTGCTTTCCCCTGCGCCCATCTTCTCCACGACGCTGGACCAGCTCCGTTCGTTCCCGAGCTACTTCCTTCGCTCACATCGCCGCCGCGCAATGGGGAAGAAGAAGGGAGGTGCTGCCGCTGATTCCGCGGCCACCATTGCTGCGGCGAAGAAGAAAGGTGGCTCCGCTGCTGCGGGCACCAGCACCGCCGCCGGCAGGAAGAAGAAGGTCGCGGGCACCCGCGTGACCAATGGCGCATGGCGCCCCTCTATCATCAAGGCGTCGGATCTCCGTCTTCTTCGCCATGATGGAGTTATCTCTGCGGTAGTCGCCGATGCGCGCGTCCCCAGCGGTGAGACCATTCCTGCTCCTCCCACTGGTTTTCGAGTGATGTTTCTTGCATTCATCATTCGCGGTCTTTCCTTGCCTCTTCACCCCTTTCTTAGGGGTCTTCTTTGTTTCTATGGGCTCCAGCTCCATCAGCTGTCCCCAAATTCGCTCCTCCACATCACTTGTTTCATCACTCTCTGCGAGTGCTGGCTCGGAATCAAGCCACACTTTGGTCTTTTCAAGCGCATCTTTAAATTGAAGCGTCAGTACGCATCTGGATCTTTAGTTTATGACGTAGGTGGTTGCGAAATCCACGTCGACCCATCCGCCACCTACTTCGACATCAAGCTTACCAAGTCCGTCTAGGGATGGAGGGACAAATGGTTCTATGTTCGCGACCAGAAGGCCAAGGACGAGCACTTTGGACTCGCGCCTTTCGATCCCGCGACTCCCTGCAAGAAGATGCGTTCTTGGAAGAACGTGATCATGCCTTCCAAACTCGCGGAAACAGACGTGCTATATCAGCATGTCTGCGACCTTGAGAGTCGCATAGGCGCAGAAGAGGGAGGCTGCGCCCTTGTCAGGACTTGGCTGCATCGTCGCGTCCAGCCTCTCCAGGCCAGGGTCCATCCCATGTTTCAATGGGGTGGCGCTGATGATACCACTCGCGTGTCTGCTGATGGCATGTCCGCGAGTGAGGTAGATAAGAGGGTGAGACTGGTCACGTAGTACACCCTCAAGGATGTGCTTCCGAACGAGCCAGTCGTTCCTCCTTTCGATGCTTCGAATCCTCCTCCTGAGGTACAGTTGTGCTACGTAGTAGCTTATTTTCTCGATTGCGTTTTCTGTTGCTTACCTGTTATGTTTGCTGATCTTTACTGTTTGTATGCAGGAGTGGGCGGTGTCGCCTTGTATGCCTCCCCTCCCTGAGGGTATTATTCCTTGTGAAGCTTTGGAAGAGGATGAGCCTGAGTCGACTGTCCCTTCTGATGTGGAAGAGGAAGCCCCCGAGTCCGAGAGCCCGGATACTCGCAAGCGTTTGCGTAGCGGGGATTCCGACGCGTCGACTCCTTCAACTCCAGGAGGCGCGGCTGTTGGCGCGGAGTCGCCAATTCCAGCTGTTCCTGTGAGGGCTGTGGCACCGTCTTCTTGCAAGAAGATGCGATTGCCCAAGGAGTCTTCGTTAGAATCGACGGCTGCCACGTTTGATCTTGACAACTTTAACTGGTAAGTTTGCTGGGTTATTCATTCTTTTCTGTTTTCTTCTTGTTGGTTTTTGCCCTGGAGTTTGCCCTTTTCTCAATGTGGATTTTGTCTTGCAGTCAAGAGGCGTCGTCATCTTCTGGCGACGTCGAATTTTTAAAGGAATCGGGAGTCGCGACTTCAAGGGCCAAGGTAGAGGTCGAGCGTGCTCCTTCTCCGGCGGCGGCCCACTCCGGGCACAATTCTTCGAGCTCTCCTCACGTAGGGGAGCATCGAGTATTTGCTCGGATGACGGTTCAACAAACTTCTTCGGAGTCGCTGGAGGACCATGTAATTATAGCTTTCCTTCTTTTTAATGTGGTAGTCAACGCCTTCTGCTGCCCTCTGCTGACTCCTTGTTTTGTGCGACAGCTCCTTGTAAAGGAAGCCACGCAGGTGGCGGAGCAGGTGATGGCGATGGGTCGCCAGCATGCGATACTGGAGACGCGCCACCGCGTGGTCGAGAGTGAGTGTTCTATACTTATTATTTTCGTCTTCTCTCTGTTTTGGTATAATCGACTGACAGCCAATTATTGACTGCCATGTAGCCGAGCATAACGCTTTACTGCGCGATATCGCCACGTTGGAGAAGACACTAGCCGCAGCTGTGAAGGGGCGCGACGAGGCAATCGCGGCTCGTGATGATGCCCAGAAGCGTGAAGAGGATCTGCGTGCCTCCTTTGTGCCAAGGCCCTCTCAGGTACCTTTACTGGTAGATATTTTATTGATGTTCTTCTCTGCATCTGTAGTGCCGGTGGCACTAGAAGTTTGATCCATGTGTATATTTTGGTGTAGATGCTGGCGGCTTGAGTTTTGATCCACAAGCCCTTTGTCGCGATGACGCTCTGGCGGGCACGGTATCTGCGGTCGAGGATCGTAGCGCCGCTGTCCAAAATACGTTGTCCAAGGCCAAGGCCACTCTGAGTCGCCTCCGGGAGGAGTTGATGCCGAATGCGGAGCTGGTAGACAATGTGGAAGAGCTGGTGGAGTCGCTCGCTGGGGGTGTGCCTGCCACGTACAAGAACTCCCTCCGCGCAGCTGGCGCGACCATGTCGCTTGCCATGGTGCAAGCCCACGGAGTCGAAGTAGATCCTTCTGCAGTGTCGAAGAGGATGCCTGTTGGCGCGGATGGTCAGCAGGTAGTATTCGTTCCCTTTGCGACTGCCTGTGCCAAATATGGCCATTCCTTGATAAACACTGTTGCCAAGTATTCGGAGGAGCTCAATCGTGTGAAGAAGGCGGCGAAAACTTCAGCCTCAGGGGCCAGCGGAAAGTCAGTGGCATCTGATACTGCCACGGACTTGATGAAGCCCCCGAGGTCATCAAAGTCGAAGAAGCCAGCTGCTTCGTAGTTAGTTTCTTGTAATAGTTGATGAATTGCTCTTTTTATTGGAGAACATGCCTGTTGGCGAATGTGTTTGTAGATACTTTTATGCTGATCTTGAATGCATCTGTTACTTTTGACTTTTGAGTTGGTCGCCTTATTTGCCTCTGGCTTGATTTTTGGTAGGGTACATCAAGTGGTCCTGTGGGGGGAACCCCGGACTCGCCATCTCTTGAGGATACAATGGCACCACCACGCTCAAGGGTAGAGGAGCTGTCCTTGCTTTCGCGACTTCGTGATCGCGTTAAGCAACTGGAGCGTGAGTTGCCCGTGATCCGCGGTAGCGAGGACGTGTGGAAGTCAAAGGCTGAAAAAGCCACCGCCCGCGAGCAATATCTGCTTGGTGAGGTGACGCAGTTGGGCGACCAGTTTAAGAGTTAGTTTGCTCATCCTCCTCTTTTCCTTTGTAGTTAATCGCAATGGTACGTTGTACTCATGCTGTTGATGTTGCTTCGTGTAGTTGTTAGCGCACGCCATCCGCAGGAGGAGAGGGATAGGATTGCCATTCGCCTTCATGATCTCACCCAGGAGCAACTTCAGAAGAGTGGATACTTCTGGGTAGATCATGATCGTGCGACTGCGTTGGCGACCCTGCAGGATCGCGCCTCGCGAGTGCTGCTCTTTCTGAAGAAGTCAGAGTCGTGTTTAAAGAACATCTATCGGGCGATGTTCCCGCTGGATGATACTCCATCAAGGCTGCTGGCTCTCCTGACCAAATTTCAAGATATGTCTGCGGTTCGCGAGTGCGTGAGGCAGCAGTTGGTGGCTGGTGCCAAGGCTGCCATCTCCATGGTGCGTTTGCACAGGCCTGACGTGGATGTCGCCGCCATTGCCTCTGGGCCACCGGTGCCACCAGCAGGATCTTCCTGGAACATGGTGCCGCACTATTAGGCGGTGGACCGTCTAGCCGAGGAGGTCGTCAACTTCTTCGAGGAACAGACTAATGTTCTTCTGTTGCAAGGGTAGCCAAATATGTATCCTGCACATAAGTGTACTAGTGTTGTAAAGCTCATATACATTTGTAGATAATATACTGTTGAATGTGTACAAATAACTTTAAGCGGGGGGTGCGTTGCACTTATGCGAGTCCTTTTCGTTAACCTGATCATCTTTGTATCGTTCCCTTGTCAACCTGTCAGGTGCGTTGCAGCTGGGTTGAGTTTGTGTTAAGGGGTTCGGTTGATGTGCTAGCTACTCAGGATGTCGCGCTATTGTTCGAAGAACATATGTGTATAGGGTGGCGTAGCCCCCGAGTATAAAAATTGACAAAGTAAGAGAACACGAAGTTTTGGGGCACTTAGCTTTTATTTATTCGAAGAACAGTGCGAAGTACAGTGTGCGGCTAAGTAGCCTTGGCTGAGTAGCCTTATTTGCGATGTAAAAAGTAAAATTACTAGGGATAGAAGCGTCGCAGTTGTGCAACGTTCCAAGGGTTGGAGTATGCGACTCCTGTCTCTAGATCTTTAAGGCGATAGGCGCCCCTGGGATTACTTTTGTTATCACGTACGGTCCTTCCCAAGGGGACTCGAGCTTGAGATGCCCTTGCTGCTTTAGTCGCAGGACCAAGTCACCTTTGACGAAGGATCTAGGACGAAGCCTTCTGCTATGGTAGTTGCGCAGGTTCTGCTGGTAAATCGTGGATCTTTCTGCGGCGATTTCTCTTGCTTCGTCAAGGAGGTCGACGGAGTCTTCGAGTGCGAGGGATGACTCCTGCTCGCTGTAGGCGACTATGTGTGGCGCTTTGTACCATACCTCGGCGGGTAGTACTGCCTCTGCTCCGTGTACCATAAAGAATGGCGTGTAGCCGGTGGCGCTGTTTGGAGTTGTACGTAGGCTCTAGAGTACGGATTGCAGTTCGTCTGGCCAGCAGCCCGCGGCTTGTTCGAGTGGTCGGAGGAGTCGCTTCTTGATGCCGCTGCAGACGAGCCCGTTTGCCTTTTCCACTTGACCGTTGGTCTGTGGGTGTGCTACTGAGGCGTAGCTGATGTTGATCCCCAGGTTCTCGCAGAATTCTTGGAACTCCTTGGATGTGAAGTTCGTTCCGTTGTCGATGATGATGTTGTGCGGCACGCCGAAGCGGTAGACGATGGAATAGGCCGAGTCCCCACTGGGCGAAGGGCCAGGCCAATGGAATAGGCCGTAGTTCTGCGCCTGATGCATGTGGCTTGTCCGCGAATCGTTGGCAAGCATTGCATTTTTGGACAATGTCCTTGGCATCGCGCATGGCCGTGGGCCAGTAAAATCTAGCTCGTAGAGCTTTGGCGACGAGGGCGCGACTGCCTGCGTGGTGCCCACAGGTCCCTTCATGGATGTCGAGGAGAATTGCTCTTCCATCAGCCATGAAGACACATCGTTGTAGCACTCTTGTGATGATGTGTTTGTATAGTTCGTCGTTGATAACGACGAATGCCTTGGAGCATCGCGCGATGTGCCGTGCGTCTATCGGGTCGTCCGGTAGGCGCTTACTCAGGAGGTACGTAATGTACGGCTGCGTCCAGGATTGTTCGGTCATCATGACGCTCATTGGCCCTTCGAGTCATGTGTCTAGCTCCAAGTCGTCGAGTGCCATTGGCTCATTGGGTGGCGTAGCCCCCGAGTCCATTGCTGCGCTTGTTTTCTTCTCTGCGGCCTTTGGCTTGATGGAGCGTTCACAAATGCGCTCGAGAAATACACCAGGTGGTATGGGGGCGCCGGTAGAGCCTATGTTTGCATCCGCCTCCTCGTTGCTTTCGCGACCTACGTGTCGCAGCTCGCAACCATCAAAGTCCCCTTCGAGTGTATCGTAGAGGTCGCGGTACGCGATCATGTTGTCGTTCAGTGCGTCGCACTCGTGCATTGTTTGGTTGATGACCAGCTTGGAGTCGCCATATATGATGAGCCTTTTTGCGCCGCAGGCTTTTGCCATCCTCATCCCGTGCAACAGGGCCTCGTATTCAGCTTCGTTGTTTGAGGCTGTGAACTGCATTCGCAGGATGTATTTCAGCTTGTCTCCTTGAGGTGATGTCAGTATGACACCTGCTCCTGCTCCATCTTTCCGTTTGGATCCATCGAAGTGCATGGTCCAGAGGTAGGACATATCTGGCTTGTCTGGGAGTTGATTTTCCATCCAATGCACGAGGAAGTCAGGGAGAATTTGTGACTTGATTGCGTTGCGCTTTTCGTATGTGATGTCTCGTGGAGATAATTCGATTCCCCAAAGCGCGACTTGTCCCGTGGCGTCGGGGTTATTGAGGATATGTCCCAATGGGGCGTCGTTGACTACCACGATTGGGTGTTCCTGGAAGTAATGGCGCAGTCGCCGGGCGGTCATGAAGACGCCGTACGCCAGCTTCTGGTAGTGCGGGTACCGCTGTTTTGTTGGCGTGAGGACCTCGCTGAGGTAGTATACCGGGCGTTGTATGCCATGGACCTTGTTTTCCTCTGCCCGTTCGACGACGAGCACTGTACTAACCACTTGGTTGGTAGCGAAGATGTACAGCAGTAGTGGTTCCCTTTCCCGTGGAGTCACCAGTACTGGCGATGTGGATAACAGGCGCTTGAGATCTTCGAATGCTTCTTGCGCTTCATTGGTCCACTCGAATTTATCAGCTTTGCGGAGGAGTTGATAGAAGGGCAGTGCCTTTTCTCCCATTCGACTGATGAATCGACTGAGGGCCGCGATTCGTCCGGCTAGTTGCTGGACGCCTCTTATGTTCTTTGGCTTCTCCATGGCTAGTATGGCCTTTATCTTTTTCGGGTTTGCCTCAATCCCTCTCGCGGAGATGAGATACCCGAGCAGCTGCCCAGATGGTACGCCGAAGGCGCATTTGTCTGGATTGAGCTTGATCCGGTAACGGTCGAGATTGGCGAATGTTTCGCGCAAGTCGTCGATTAGAGAGGCTTCCTTTTTGGTTTTGATTACTATGTCGTCGACATAGACTTGGATGTTGCGACCCAGCTGCTCCTTGAGGCAAGCCTGCATGCACCGTTGGTAGGTAGCTCCCGCGTTTTTTAGTCCGAAGGGCATTGTGTTGTAGCAGAACACACTGAAGGGCGTTGTAAACGCGGTCTTCTCCTGGTCTTCCTCCTTCATTCGAATTTGGTTGTAGCCTGAGTAGGCATCGAGGAAGCAGAGGCGCTCGCATCCAGCGGTGGAGTCGATGATTTGGTCGATCCGTGGTAGCGGGAAGTGATCTTTTGGGCAGTGCTTGTTTAAAGAAGTGAAGTCCACGCACATCCGTAGGATATCCGTGTCCTTTTTTGGCACCAGCACCGTATTGGTGAGCCAAGTGCTTTCCTTGATCTCGCGTATGAATTTGGCCTCGAGGAGTCTGTTGATCTCCATTCCGACTTCCTGCGCTCGTGGCTCAGACAGTCGCCTGATTGTTTGCTTGACTGGCCTTGCGTCGGGGTTGACGTTGAGTGCATGCTCGGCGAATTCCCTGCAAACTGCTAGCATGTCCGCAGGACACCAGGCAAAAAATTTCCAGTGCTCATGGAGGAGTTCGACGAGCGCGAGTTCCTATGCGGGACTCAAGTTGTTGGCGATGAGGGCCGTTTTGGCGGGATCTGATGGATGGACCTGCACCTTCTTTGTGTGCACAGATGAGTCGAAGGAGAGGTCCGGTGAGCTTGGCCTACTCAGGGGCGGCAGACAGACAATTCCTTCAATCGTGTGAGCTCCTCCTGCATGCCGAAGGACTGGGAGATTCTGTTGAATTCCCTGTCGCAACTGTCAGATTGCTCAAAGCTCCCGTTGATCGTGATGACGCCGTTGGGACCTGGCATCTTCATCTACAGGTAGGCGTAGTGGGGTACTGCCATGAACCTAGCAAACACGACGCGTCCGAGGATGCAGTGGTATTGTGACGGCCAGTCGACAACTTCAAAGTCGATGCGCTCGCGTCGGAAGTTCTTCGGCGTGCCGAATATAACGTCAAGGTTGATTTTGCCCAGGGGTATACGCCTTTCCCTAGGACGATGCCGTGGAACATTGTGTCCGATGCCTCCAAGTAGGTTAGAGGGATCCTCACTGCTCGCAAGGAACTCGCGAATATGAGGTTGATACCGCTTCCGCCATCCATGAAGACGCGTCTCATGTCGAAGCCTCCAATTTGCGCCTCGAGTACGAGGGGGCAATGACATGGGCGAGGTACTTGAGGCGGGTGGTCGCGTTTGTCGAAAGTAATGCACGACTCACTGCCACTGAGGTACTCAGTGGTGGATGGTGACGAGTGCGTGGCCAAGTTGACTTGGCGAGTGATGGCCTTCTGCACCCTATTGGAGGGGCACCCCTTTTGGGTCATCATGGTACCCATGGCCCGTGGGTACGGTTCGCCTCCGTGGTGTTGGTCCGGTGCAGCTCCGTTCGGGGGTGGCCCAGGTGGTGGTGGTGGTGCGCCATGTGCCACGGTGCCTGGAGCGGCTCCGTAGCCTCTTTCGACTGCATTGCGGTTCATCCGAACCAATCCCTCATGTAGCTTGAGGAACTCGCGGCAGTTCTTGAGGAGGTGGCTGGACTTTCTCTTGCCATCATGCTTGTCGATGTAGAAGTGTACCGTGCATGGCCCAGACAGTTTGTCCTCGATGGAGGTCGCGGGTGCTTCATCGCGAGTGTGGCGTTGCCACACTTGCGTGGTTTTCCCGGAGTCGCGGTGTCCGCCGCTGCGGTATCCGCTGTTGCGGTTATCGTCGCGTCTATCGGCGTAGCCGGCTGCGACCATGTTGACGTCATCGCGATCGTCGTAGACGCGCATGCGACGCTTACTCCGGCGGTCGTGTCTTCGTTTGAGTTCTGCCTCCTTGTCAGAGTGAACGCGATTTTTCACCGAATCTTCTCCATCAGCCCACCGATTCGCGATCTCCATCAGGTGGTCGATGGTCTGGGGCTTTGAGCAGCCTAGCTCCTCCCTGAGTTCCATGCGGCGAACACCACCGTTGAATGCATCAATCGCGCGGTATTCCGAGATGTTCTCCGCGGAGTTCTTGATGATGGACCACCTTTGGATGTAAGAACGCAGCGATTCGCCAGATCTTTGCTGACAGCATCTCAGTTCGATTGAGGCGGGCGTTTGTACGTGCCCTTAAAGTTGCGCACGAAGCTGTAGACCAGCTCATCCCAGCTGCGAATGGATCCGCGTGGGAGGTTATTGAGCCATGCCCGGGCGGCGCCCTGCAGCTGTAGCTGTAAGCATTGCATGGAAGTACTTCGACTTCCTCCATGTAGCCTGACGGAGGAGATGTGATCCTCCGGCCAGATCTTGGGGTCCTGCAGACCGTCAAATTTCGGGTTCTCCGATGGGAGTTTGAACCCTTTAGGCATTCGCTTTTGCCTGATGGATCTGCTGAAGCATCTGGCGCCACAGAGCTCCCCATCTTCTTCTTCCAAGTCAGTCGACCGAGCACGTCGTGCCCTTGACTTGTCGATCTTGCGCTGCGTGAGTTCATCACGTGCATCGTAGTCGCGATCGTGTCACCGTGAGCGGCGGCGTCGAGACAGGTCGTGACTGTCATCGCTGGACGAGGGCAAGGAGTAGCGCTTTACTAATGATTTGCCATTTTTTGGGTCTGGTACCGGTTCCTTGTCGAGGGCAGCCTTGATTAGCCCCAGGCCCACGATCGTAGATCGGTGCATGGCCGTTCGGGGATCTCCAGCTAGTGGCTGGTTATTGAGAAGGTACATGGTGGCCGCTGTCACCGCGGCCTGTGGTGTCCTGGGAACCACGTTCCCTCTCGTGTCGACTTTCATAGAGCCGAAGTCGAGGACTTTCACGACGTCTATGCGTTCTTGTTCGGTGAGGTGAGCCATCCGCGATTGCCTTTTCCTGGCGTGGTGCTCGTTGCCTCTTGAGGAGGATCCTCCGTAGGAGGAGAGCCCAGCGCGACGAAGGCTTGACTCGTCCGCCGCCTTTTTACGCGCCTTAAGTTGCGTGATTGCTTGTTTTTGGCGCTTGAATTCCTCTTTTAGGAGCCAGTGGTAGCCCATCAGTAGCTCCTACGGGGACCCGAAGGGTAGAGGTGCACCTCGTAGGGCTTCGCGGCAGCGTTCCCACTCTTGCTCGTTGAGCCTGATCACGACGCGTTCACCGGTTTGCTCGTTGATTATGCTAGGAGGTTCGACTGCTCCTCCGTTGCCACCGTTACCGCCGTTGCCGGCGTTGGGCGGGTCGGTGTCGTTGCCGGTGTTACCACCGTTGCCGCGATTGGGTGGATCGGTGCCGTTGCCAGTGTTGCCACCGTTACCGCGGTTGGCGGAGGTGTCGCGTGCGTTGATGACGACGCACATGAAGTGATTTGGGAAGCTGTTGCTTCCACAACTTTCAGATTCGGAACCGTAGGTTCCATCTTCAGTGGCCAGATCGCTTAGGTCGGAGTCGCGACTGCTGTCGCTGACCATGTTCCCAACTACCGCCGGAGCATTGAGCTCGCTCAGCGTGCCGATTGATGGAGGGAACCATGATGCTGGGGCAATCGCCGGTGCCGTCGGCTGATCGGGCATGCGAAGCGTGCCCATCTGACCAACTTGGAAGCGGAAGCTCCCAATCGCCAGGCTGATTCCGTCGCCCACAGACTCGAAGGCCGGGCGAGTAGCCGGCGTGTGGACGGTGAAGTCGAAGGCGCCGAAAAGCTGGCGAATCTCCGCTGTTGCAGAGTTGTAGAACGCGTTTGATGGGCCGAAGAAGCCGCAACATCAGCACTCCCAGTTCCCACAGACGGCGCCAATTGACGAGGGTTTAACTCGTCAATGCCCATTGTTATGGACTTGGGTTTTGGAGAAGGAGGGAGCGCTGAAGACATTTATCGGCTAGCAAACAAGCACACAGGGGACAAAGGATTTACCCAGGTTCAGGCCTCGTAGAGGTCCCTGCTCCTGTTTGTCTGCTCGTGGAATTATTGAGGGAGTCGAAAGTTACAACGGTGTGCAGATGCAATCTGGCGAGGGTTTGTGGAAGCTAGGGTTGCATGTGTCCTCCTCGCCGCCCCCTCCTAGCCCTTATATAGATAGGCTAGGTCTCGGGTAGCAGGTCGAGTCGGTTACAAGTTAGGGTTTCCCCCTTCAAACTTTCTATCTTTAGCTTCTTTTTGTCCTTCAAGCAATCGAGAGTCCACAGGTTACTCGAGTCCTTTCATCTGGGCCTTGGCGACACCGTGGGCCTGTACGTATTTAGACCGTATATACCAAGCTCGAGTACATGTAGGGTATACCCATGTCAGGCCCGGTGCAAGCAACCAAGCAATCCCCACTGTGGTTCCGGATCTGGATGCCAACTCCCACCTTGTGCAAATTTGGGAAGACCGTTGTGTCCACATTAGAGCCAAGCTGCGACGTAGACCATCTGACTGTTGAGGCGGTGAACAATCTGCATCTCACAAATGTGCTTGGTAATAGTCTTAAAAAGATGCAGAAGAACTAAATCAAGATAAGCATGAATATTTGAAGCAAAAAAATGTGGATGGATATTACCTTCATCATTTCCGACAATATTTCCTTGCTTCCAAAATATGTCATACCGTGATTACCAAGATAGTGGACCGTTGCGGCGAGGCTCTATCAATGAAATCAAACAACCACTACTTTGGCAAGCGGAAGTTTATGTGACAAAGGTGAATGTCACAACGCTATTTTACCTGCCTCCATACCTCGGAAGCAAACTCACAAAATAGTAGACAATGCCCAACACTCACCTCCTAACCACAATGAACACAAGCAAGATTTATTCTTCTGGCATGAGTTGAGGCCACATCATATAGGCCCACTATAGAGGTAACAAATAAAATGCCACATACTAAAGATATATATGTTCACTTCCTATTGCAATGGAAGTTCTTATCTGGTAAATTGATTGATTAAGAAGAAAATGATAAACTAGAGAATGGGTGGATCACATTACTACGATTTAGGAGTGAAAGATACTGATCCTGAAAGATACTGATCCAACACTGTCATGACATAAAGATGCTCAAGATGTAAGAATAAGCCAGAGACTTGATGACTAAATCAAAAAGAGGTAAATGATGAACTAAAGGCTAAACTCAAGAAATTCAAAACAAAAGAAATGAGAAGTGAATTTTGAAATGCCGAGCATGAGTGACTGAAAAAATGAAAGACGAATCTGAATTTTAAAATGCTAAGAAATGAGTGACGAATTATTGAGAAACTTAAAAAACAAACTATGTCACAAAGAAAAACAAAACAATTGAATAACTAAGATACTGAGGGAAATAATAGTATTTAAGACTGAAGGAGGTAAATGATAAACTGAAGACTAACTCAAGAAATTTAAAGAAAATTATTTAGGACTAAAGTTAGAAATGCTAAGAAATGAGTTGCGGGAAAAATAGAAGAATAACTAATTCTAAAATTCTATAAAATGAGTGACGAATAACCGAGAGACTTACACTAAGATGAACTGAGAAACAAAAAGCATACAAAATACTCATCAGGAAAAAAGACTAAGTTTTCATATTAACTGAATTAGTGATGAACTAAGGTGAAATGAGTAACTGGCTAATACTGAAAAGCAAAAACACTATAAACTTAGCTAAAACTTGAGCTAAATATGAAGAGTAAAGGTTGAATGAAAAGACGGAGGGAGAATAATGAGAAACTGAGGAAATAAGAACCACAAACTAAATAACTGATTTTTTAGTGTTAACTGAATTAGTGATGAACTAAGGTGAATCGACTAACTGACTAAGACTAAAGGGTAAACACTGAAAACTCAGCTAAAACTTAAGCTAAATATAAAGAGTAAAGATTGAGTGCAAAGAGAGAATGAGAATAATGGGAGACCGAGGAAATAAGAACCAGAAACTGAATAACTGAGGTACAAAGAGCAGTCCGAAGAACAAAGGTGTAAAAATCTGAAGACTGGTATAAAACCGGTACCTAAATAACAAAAAATCATAACTTAAACAAATAGGATGAAGAAAGTGAAGAATGATACAAAAATGGCTCAAGAAAAATAAGAAGACTAAAAGAAATGAAGAATGGAAGATACAGCAAAAAATGAAGAACATGACTTAAAAAATGAGAAGGATTGAAGTAATGAAGATTGCAACAATCATGCTTATCAACAGACTAATAAAGACTAATAACAGTAACTGAAATAAGAAAACTTAGGATTGAAGACTAAGGACAAAGAAATTGACTGGATATTTAAACATGTGACTGAAGACTAAGGAAAGAATGAGAACCAAATAAGACAAAATAAAGAGAATGAATGAGAAAATAGTGACAGCTTAGAATAGAAAAAATTGTTATTACCTACTAATGACCAAGAGAAAAAGGATATGAGTATAATAATAAGGAAGACTGAGAACTGAAGCAGCAAATACAGAAACCAAAAGGCAGAAACAACACAAGCTATATTGAAATATTGTCCACGTCTTAGCAATGTAAAATATACGGCTCTCAAAAAAGGCTTGCAGAAACTTCATATCATGGTTGTGTGTAAAATGGTAAGACCATAGCTGCTGTGAAAAAACAAAACATAAAAGTGCTCCTCTAAGACTGAACTCATATGTCCGTAACATCTTGTCGGCCAATTTGATCTTACCTGCGCCAAAAAGCTACTCAGCACAACCTGCTGCACCAAAATCCACAAATGCTTTAGAACTGCAGGTCACAGACAAACCACATGATGTATAACAACAATCCCCTCGTAGCCAACGAGCTAGCACTTCAAGGCCTATTAGGAAAAGATCCACTAACCTTCATAAGAGGCCTGAAAAACAACAAATATACCATGTCTATATTATTAGGAGTGCATTTAAACGCAGAATTACAAGTGATCAGTCCTACAAATTCAAGAACATAAAGGAAAAATGTCCATTTGAGATGACTTAAGTAAAGTGTTCAAACACCAATCTTGGAAAAACATATCACTACTATTATAATCACCACCGAAGAACAAGAAAATATTGAGAACAAAATTAACACATGAATGAAATTTGACCTCACAGTTTAGGGTAATAGATTAATCCAATTCAAGTAAACTCAAGCAATCGCGTGAGCAGCTTCACTTTTCCATACTGTCTATTTGATATGATGCATCCAACAAGAGACCAAATAGCTGCTAGTGCGGCTGATTACAGAAACATCCACGAAGAAGTATTACACGACCACGAGAATTTACATTGACATGAAATCAAGAATTGAATGAAAAATTTATACCTCTTCCAATGGAAAACATGTCTACCGAGCAGCAGCAGCCGCCTCGCGCCGACCCGCAGCTAGGCTGGGGCAGGGTTGCCTCTCGGTTGTTGGTCTAGGTAGCGGGGAGGCCCAAGCAGCAGGGCGTGTCGTATGGCGGCGTTGCTAGTCGTCGGTGGCGGCAAGAGAGCTCCGCTGTACATGGCCTCCGGCGAGCCGACAAGCTCCTCCTGCTCAATCTCACATCCTCCCACAGTAAACCAGTCGTCCGGCTGCTGCAAATTGGACACGAGTCTGTCGGCAAGGCTGGCCTAGAGGATGGGGAACAACGAGGAGATGGACTGGCGGGCACTGAGCCGTACGCCGTTGCCGACGGCCCTGCAGTCCCAAGGACACCAGCGTCCGTGAGGGCCGCGGCCTGCTGGCCGGACGCATCTGCTCAGATGGGTCCAGCCTGTCGCCGTGCCGCCTCACCCCCACCTGCTTCCGAGGCGTCGTCAAGCAGTCATCTATGTGAGGCCGGCCGACAGGCGAGCACCTAGCTAGAGTTAGCGGCGGCGGCACGAGCACGACTAGAGGAGGTGCGTTGCTGAGCAGCGGGGCAGGCTAGGGAAAGGGAGATAGAAATGAGAAAAGAAAAGGCCTCGAAGAGGCTTCGTTGACTCAGAGAAATTAGAAGAGGAGGCTGGCAGAGTGCGATGAGATTCGTGAATGAGAAACAAATCGGACGTTTCAAAAAGTGACTGTGCACGAATTGTAAAACAGCTATCTGTTATTTAGGAAAAGTGTTAATATATAATAGATTTTCTTGTAGAGTACGTACTATGTCAAGCGCGCATATGACAAATGTGAAGTGAGATAGTGGAGGGAAACAAGTTTTAATGGTGGAGATGTAACGCGACGAGTCAAGCACACGAGAGTTTTAATGGTGAAGATCCTTGTTTGATGTTTCGAAAGATGGGCGAGGTTTTTATTGGTGATCAGTCCATTACCCCTACATAGTATCTTTGATCCTGTACACGGAAATGCCAAACGATTCTATCGAGGCCTGCGGCAGCAAAGTTTCAAATACACGGAGAAGTCGCTGCACCACAGATTCGATCGAAAAGTTAGCCACATTCTCGCGCTGATAGACATCCATATAGTCATATAGATCGATCGATATTAGCAATGTTTGGCAAGAAAGTTCCAGTCCCAGCTGAACCGGCTAGCTCCAACCGGGCAGCAACGTACGCTGAAATAAATATTCATGTACTGGATCAAAGATCAGCAAGCTGTACATCTCAAGTTAACATGCGACGACAAAACTATCAGAAGCCTGCTTATGGCAAATTAATAGAGCGGATATGCAACTTGCCTCCCAGTATATGCTCCTGTATAACAAATTTGTATGAATTAAAAAAATTAGAAACTTATGCATGTACGGGTGTCTGTCCTTTTCTGGTCTGTGATCGTCTATGAAGGAGACACTTACATTTCGACCTATGTTAAAATCAAGTTGAGTGCCAATTACAGTATATTTTCTTTTAGAGAGATGAACTTTGTCTTCTATGAGGAAGCATGTTTCTTCTTGCACCAACATAGACGACACTAACATCAACATGTATACAAAAAATTCAGATTTTATTTTATTTTATTTACATTTAGTGCTAATTTAGTGTTCATCATCTGAGCATAAGCTCCTGGGAGATAAAGCATATACTATTGTTATGTGTTTGGACGACTAGTTCAAAGGCAAGATATAGTGCGTGATTGGGGGAACAATTAGTGTCATGTGAACAGGGCTTCAGACCCAGCTCACACCAAAGGGCTGTGAGGGATTTTTATGGAAAACCATTGTTATGTGTTTGAATTTGAACTATGAGTTATAGTGCATGCTCGTAATTGTTGACAATTGACTATGAGTAGAGAGAGTCGACCAATCTTTCTGAAAATAGTCTTTTGAACCTAGATTAAAGCTAAAGACTTCAAATGTTCTTCTCCTTAGCTAAGCATTGAAGGAGTCATTTGAGTCTATGGAATTTCAGTGATACAATGTTGCTTGTTTACTCTCAGCCTGTACCCTGCGGAGGCTTAGAGGGATCGACTGAGCATACATGCCGATGATAACCTTGAGGCCTCGTTCGGTTATACATGATTGAATCCCAGCATGGATCTGATCCAGAGCTAGATTTGGTTTATCCAGAGCTGTCACCAATCCTATCAAATTCCCTACCCTAATACTCCCTCCGTTTCAAAATATAAGATGTTTTAGCTTTGTGAAAGAAATGTATCTAGACTTATTTTATTGCATAGGTTCACTCTAAACCTAGAAAAACTTATACATTAAAATGGGGCTAGATACATTCCTTTCACCAAGCTAAAACATCTTATATTTTAAAATAAAGGGAGTACCTATTAATCCCTGACTTCAAGACAGATGTTCATTTTTAGGCCTCCGTTCCATGACTTTGAGTATCCAGTTCATTTGTCGGCCTTTCTCTATGCCGCATTGTGGAAGAAATCCACGGGTGAGGTAGGAAGAAAATTCCAGCTCAAATGAGAAGGAGTTGCACAGGATGGGCTGGGTTGTTGGTAAACGAAGAGGTCAGATTTGGTGGGCTGGAAAATTTGTCTCGCCAGTCAGTATTCCCACAATTAGGCCGCAATCCAGATCAATCCATGTGTTCGACGCTAATTTGTACCGGTTGATAATAACATGTATATTCGGCGGATAAAGCTGGTCGATCAAGCTCAAGTGTATGTACGTTGGGCTAATGTGCGTCGAAGCGCATGCAACGTCACGTTGAAGGCCACAAACACGTTACATTAATGTTTAAAGAAAAGAAAAGCTATCGGTTATAATTGAATTAATTAGTAGTTTATTTTGTAGAAATACGGGAGTACAGCATATGATATACGTATGGCCTGGCCGGCCGGCCGGCCGCGCATATGATGTGCTGTGCTGGCTATCTGATGGTGTGTAACAAGTTTCATTTTGGCTAGCTGGTATCGATCCATGCACGATCAGCATCAAAGGCCGGGCGGCTGGTCGCGATTCTCCTGGAGAGATAACGCGTGCGAGTTGTTGAAGATTGAAGATAAGCATCTTCACCGTAATATTCTCGGAGGGAGAAGCGTCTCCATGGTTATCTATTCGGCGTCGTTAGCTGCCTATAAAAAGGAGATCCAGAAGAACACGCAGGGGAGAGAAAAAGGGTGGATTAAAAACTCACGCACAGCTCATACTCGTTTTACTCGGAGGCGCCCGGCTGGAAGACGCGAGCTCGCACACCCATTAAGAAACCACTCGCACGTAGGATCCCACAGCGACATTTCATCTGCAAGATCAACACCCACAGCCCAAATACCACACACATACACTTTGATTAGGAGCAAGGAAGAGCTACCATGGCGGAGAAGACGACGGTCCCTACTGGTAAGAAGCACGGCTGAATCTCTCTCTCCCTCTTTCTATGCAGCACACACGCATGCATCCTGCACAGTGAGGATATGGAGCCGGTCGTACAACTCCCGGCAAGACAAGGCCACGGGGCTGCTGGTGTGCATCTCGGCGCCACCTACAGCGCCACCAAGACGACGGCATCGGCTGCCGGTGTGCAGCCCGGCGCCATGTCCACCGCTCCCTGGACCGGACGGCCGGTCGAAGACGACGGCGATAAGGCAGTCGGCGCCATGTCCACCTCAATGAACCACGCTGCCCAAGACGGCGGCATTGGGGCTGCCGGCGGGCAGCCCGACCTCCTCTCCGCTTAACACGAAGGGCCCAAGACGACGGCTCCGAGTGTGCGCGACTGTCCGCGTACGGCTTGACACCATCTCCATATCCGCCATCACCAAGACGATGTCGAGGCTGCCGGCGTGCAGCCCGGCGCCCTCTCCACGACACCCAAGACGACGACGTCGAGGCTGCCGGCGTGCAGCTCGGCGCACTCTCCACGACACCCAAGATGGCGACATCGGGGCAGCCGGCGTGCAGCGGCGCCAAAACGGCGATGTCGGGGCTGTCGGCGTGCAGCCCGGCGCCTTCTCCAGGACGCCCCAAGACGGTGACGTCAGGACTACCGGCGCGCAGCCCGACGCCCTCTCCACGACACCCAAGACGACGACGTCGAGGCTGCCGGCGTGCAGCTCGGCGCACTCTCCACGACACCCAAGATGGCGACCGGCATGCAGCGGCGCCAAGACGGCGATGTCAGGGTTGTCGGCGTGCAGCCCGGCGCCTTCTCCAGGACGCCCCAAGATCTTGACGTCGGGACTGCCGGCGTGCAGCCCGACGCCCTCTCCACGACACCCCAAGACGGCGATGTTGGGGCTGCCGGCGTGCAGCCCGGCGCCCTCCCACGACACCCGAGATGTCGACGTCGGGGCAACCGGCATGCAGCGGCGCCAAGACGACGACGTCGGGGCTGCCGGCATGCAGCGGCGCCAAGACGACGACGTCGGGGCTGCCGGCGTGCAGCCCAGCACCCTATCCATGGCGTCAAAACCGACGGTGTCGGGTGGCCGGCGTGCGGCCCGGTGCCATCTCCACTCTGGCGAGCCATAGGCGACGGCGGCGGGGCCGTAGGCGTGCAAGACGGCGCCATGTCCACCTTTACTGGCCATAGGCGACGGCGTTGGGGCTGCCGGCGTGTAGTGGCGCCACCTCCATCTCCATGGGCCATATGCTCGTAGGTGCCGTGGCTATGTTTCCCAGGAGCTCGGCGAGCCCCGGGTCGGGACGGCGAGTTTCGCCGACATCACCCTCATACCAGGCTCCGAAAGCTACCTTCCTCAAGCCCGTTCAAGACCATGTGTACGCATGAAGATTCATGCATGTGCTGAAGACACACATATGCCTACTGCGTTAGTGCTACGGATGCACACACGCATTGTGGAAATACACGCAAGGGCTCAAGCACTCCTGCCTCCACTCCTCCACACGATCAAGCGGCACCACGGCGTCAAGCTGGCGTGATCGGTGCATATATCAAGTACCACTGCCGAGCCATATGTGTGACTAGAGCATGCACGTGGTCGTGCGCGTTCTGGCTAGCTAGCTATATGGCCATGAATAACATCGACTCCATCCTCCTATCGGGGCAACACGACGTCCACCGGAGAGGGCACCGTACGAGATGCGTCCCCAGCCATGTCGCCATCAACCTGAGTGTCGCCTGTCAGGGCGACATCGATGTCACACCCGCCGTGCACGGAGATGAACCATGGCGGGCGATCGCCGTTCCAAGGCGAGACGAGACGACACCTTACACGCCACAACTCTACGAGCTCGTGAGACGGTTCTCGGTCACGCCGGCTGCCGTGTACTCGACGTCGGGCCGAGACGAGGCGCCGACCACACTACTAGCTACGCCGACTTGCCCGCGTGAGTCGGTTTTGACACCGACGCCGATCTCCACCGACGCTTACTCCCGCGAGGCATATCCCTTGCGCACCCCGACGAGGCTGCTGGTCGTCGAGAAGTCCCAGCTGAGCGGACCCATGCTACCCCAACTCCAACTACATCGACGCTGTCAAGACCGATGAGGCACGACAGCGAGGGCGGGCGTGGCCGGAGCAAAGGCCACGCTACTCGCGGCGTGTGTACCGACGAGGACACGGGCTCTGTCGCCACCCACACACACATCACCATCACATCATGCATGGAGAACGCGAAACAAAGACGACGAAAACGATCACACAGCTTAATTGGAGGTGTCCCGTGGCGTAACCCGTGGGAGTAATTAACCGGGTGCCTTCCGAGGCCCCGGGAACCAGGAGATCACAATCGCCATAGTCAGTCTGGCCGCACAAGCAGGCCATGGAGCGCATGTATTAGGGATTTTGTACTTTGTTTCTCCAAGAGAGATTAATGAAATGCATCTTCCCTACCTTTCTTTTGTGTACTACGGTACACTGGCACGCCCGCACTTCTTTTTCTTTACCCCGGCGCATGAGAAAAACACGCTACCATCTTCTTCCCCAAAGTAACACCCTTCTACTCTCTAGATGTTTTTCTCGTGTCAAACACCATGTCAATTATGGATTAAATAGATGAGGCCCGCCACAAACTTGCAAATAATCGTCGAGAACTGATCCAACAACCTGTCAGGCCCATGCCTTAGACAATCATCCTTTTATTTGCCAACCAGTAAAGACTCACTCCTCCTTCTTCCCCAGCGCTTCTCCCCTGCAACCGGTGGGCAGAATGCAGGAGACACGGGGCTAGGAAACGAGGCGGCGATGGCAATGACGGAGAAAAAGAGATCAGAAAGATGAGCAGGAAGGAGGTACCAATTAGGTGCTAGTAGTGATCAGATTAGGTGCTAGTTGTTTCTACAGATTAGGTGCTAGTTAGTTCATCAGATCATCATTAGGTGCTAGTAGTGATCAAATTAGGTGCTAGTTGTTTCTACAGATTAGGTGCTAGTTAGTTCACCACATCATTATTAGGTGCTAGTAGTGATCAGATTAGGTGCTAGTTGTTTCTATAGATTAGGTGCTAGTTAGTTCATCAGATCATCATTAGGTGCTAGTAGTGATCAGATTAGGTGCTAGTTGTTTCTACATATTAGGTGCTAGTAGTAATCAGATTAGTAAGCAGATCATGCTATCAAGAATTCACTTCTCCATCATATTTAAAGTAGCTAATGGTTTTATTTAAACCTAAGAATCATGCTGTCTAAGAATCATTGTATTGTTTTTACTTGTACATTGTTTTTGCTAATATGTTTGCTTGTTTGTTTAAGTAGTATGGTGCAATGGGAGCCGAAGTACCGTGGTGTGTATAAGAAGCCGACGAGAATCCCCACTTGGGAGGCTAAGATCACTATCGATGGGATTATGCGCCACCTTGGGACATGGCAGTTCCCCGAGGAGGCGGCACGTGCCTATGACTGCATGGTAGTCCAGCACAGAGGGGCTAGGGCGACCCTCAACTTCCCCGAGGATCGAGCTAGGTCCATTCAGAATAGGCCCGTGGGTATGAGAGTCGCCACGAGGGCGGAGGAGCAGGAGCACCGACTGGTCGAGAGACAACTTGTTGACCCCTTGGTGCAGGCGCTCCGCGCGGATCCTACAGTGATGGCGCATCAGTACGAGGTCTTGGCGACCACTACGCGCCAGCAGCCCGTCCAGGAGGCGGGTTGATGACCCACAAGTATTGGGGGTGTATCGCAGTATTTTTGATAAGTAAGAGTGTCAAACCCAACGAGGAGCAGAAGGTGTTGACGAGTGGCTTGGAGAAAGAATTCTCTCTAAATACTTAGCAAACAGATTTTTAGGGGTTTTTGATAATGTAGATAAATAAAGTACGAGTAAATAAAAGACAATAATAATAGATGCAACAAGTGGCCCAATCCTTTCTTTAGCAAAGGACAATCCGGATGTATTACTTAAGATGACCAAACATTCTCGAGGACACACGGGAATATTGTCAAGTGCTTTCGCTTCATATGGTTGATTAATCTTCTTTAGTTTGATAAGTATTGTGTGGGTGAACCTGTGCTGATGTATTGACCTTCCTAGGACTAATACGTACTTGTGATTATACCCCTTGCAAGCATCCGCAAGTACAAGAAAGTAATTAAGATAGAAACCTAACCACAGCTTTAAACTCTGAGATCCTACAGTCCCTTGTGCAAAGGTTTCCTAACGGGAGTTCAGGTTTCTGTCACTCCGGCAACCCCTACGATTAGTAGACAAATACACAATGAACTAACATAAGTATCATCTCTTAATATGAAATATATCAATGAATAACAGTAAATTATGATATAGAATAGTGATGCAAAATAGACGTATCAACTCCCCCAAGCTTAGACTTCGCTTGTCCCCAAGCAAAAACCGAGCTCAGTAAACATGACCTCAGGTTTATGGAGTGAAGTGTCGATAAAAGAATACGGACAAGAAGCATCACATTCATCAATACATCAAGAGTCGTCAAGCCACGCGTCATGCTTTCCCGCCATTTCCCTCCGCTTCCCGCCATAGTTTCCCGCCTTTTAACTCTATATCTAGGCCGGCCACCATGGCCATCCACACATCCACATCTTCCCCTCTCACAACAATGGACACCACATACTGGGCCATTCTGACCCTCGAGGAGACTAAGGCGTTGTGGGCCTCTAGCTACCCATGCCCGGGATACCGGCTGCCCGTCGACTGGATGCTGAGCGCTGGAGGAGTTCCTATCCCTCATGTGCCTCAAGGTTCCTCCTGCCAGGCGGCCATCACGAACCACTTCTACCTCGAGCTCATGCTAGAGAAGCGGATGGATCCCCATTGGGATCTCGATAACTACGACACCTGGAATGCCTTCTTTGCTAACCGGCAGGAAAGGGAGCTTGCCAGGTACGAGGGTGATGGCCCACCCCTATTGAACCACAACGAGGTTGGTTGCCGCCTGTGGTGGGCAAACCGGACTATCATCGGTGTGATGCGCTACATCCCCCAGGGAGATCATCCTCGCCTGCGGTGACCGCACTTTGACCCTCCATAGAGCCATAAGAAGGGTCGGGATGGTGAAGGTCGCGGCATATGCGGCGTCGTCATCCAGGATCCCCCTTCCTCGCGCGTCGTGAATCTAAGGCTGGAGTGGCAGGTACCCCTAGAATATGCCATGGCTAGGCTTAGGATCCAGCCGCGTGCGCCTAGCGATGACGACGACGATGATGACAAAGACGAAGATGACCCTGAAGCTGTGTACTATAGGGCTAGATATGAGTATGACTAAAGGGGGCCTTTAGTCCCGGTTTCTTAGTCCTAGTTTTTTAATAATAATAAATTTCTTGAGTGTTAGTCCTGGTTTGTGGTTGGACCGGCTGGACTAAAGGGGGGATGATACGTTGCTAACGTATCCATAATTTTTGATGTTCCATGCTTGGTTTTATCTACTTTCTTATGTTTTGTCCACACTTTGGAGTACTTTCGATACAGTTTCTTGGACTAACCTATTAACATGATGTCACAGTGCCAGTTGCCTGTTTTCTGCTGTTTTTGGTTCCAGGAAAATCAGAAAATGAATATTCTCGGAATTGGACCGGACAAAAGCCAAAGTCGATATTTTACCAGAAGACTCACGGAGTCAGAAGACGAGACAGAGAGGGACCACAGGGCGGCCACACCATTTGGTGGCGAGGGCTAGCCCTGGCCGCGCCACCAGGTGGTGTGGGCCCCCTGGCCGCCCATCGACCTTGCCTCTTCGCCTATAAGATGCTTTCCGATGCAAAAACCCTAAATAGTCGAGCCTCCAACCACGAAAAGTTCCGCAGCGCCGCCGCCACCGAAGGGGAGATTCGAGGGACAGAAAGTCTCTGTTCCGGCACCCTGCCGGCATGGAGAAGTTCCCCTGGAGCCATCTCCATCGATCTCCACCACCATCTCCATCACCGTTGCTGATTGCCATGATGATGAGGGAGTAGATCTCTCTCGAGGCTAAGGGCTCTACCGGTAGCTATGTGTTCATCTCTCTATCTCTATGCATGATCATATTATGATCATGAGCTTTGTAACCAAGTAGATCTACCTTGCTACTCAAGTTCTTTAATAGATCTCTGCTCTCCCCATGTGTGTGAAAGTGACAGTGTGCACACCATGTGGCGCTTAGGCTAGAGATTACAAATACTTGTTATGAGTTATATTTGGAGTTGGATGTCTTTATGAAATTGTGGTGTTTGTTGGAACCATCTAGAGATCAAGGTGACAGTGTGGGGTTATCTAGATGGGAAAGGCTTACTTTGAGGTGTGCTGTTATAGCCCTACCATGGATTAGAGTGTCCAACCGGAGAGTAGTTCAGAGTAGTATCATGAAGATAATATATTTATATGAGAGTGTTCACTAGTGAAAGTATGATCCCTAGGCCTTGTTTCTAAGCATTAAAACACCATTTGCTACTAGATCTGTTACATGTTTTCTTGCTTCCATCTTTGTTTCAAAGTATTTTCTAGCACCGTTACCACTTATAATTATCTATACCACTTGTATTTTACTATCTCTTCACCGAACTAGTGCACCTATACACCTGACAAGTGTATTGGGTGTGTTGGGGACACACGAGACTTCTTGTATCTTGATTGCAGGATTGCTTGAGAGGGAATACCTTTGACCACTTCCTCCTTGAGTTCGATAAACCTTGGGTGATCCACTTAAGGGAAAACTTGTTGTTGTTCTACAAACCTCTGCACTTGGAGGCCCAACAACTTTCTACAAGAATAGAAGTGCGTAGACATAAAGCTATTTTCTAGCGCCGTTGCCGGGGAGGTAAGATAAAAGGTACTCACATCCTCCGGTGTGAGTGCTCGAAGTTATTTCCTTTAGATTCTGCAATTTTGTCCTTTTGTTTCTTGTTTTTAGTAGTTAGGCTTAATGAAAAACAACAACAAAATTAGAGAGCTTTATAGTATTTATCTTGAGTTAGGACATGAAGTGTTTGAAGAGAAAATTTAAAAACCTATGGAACTTTATTTGCATGCTAATAGCAATGTTATTAGTATGAATTCTTTGAACACCATTATTGCTAATGCTATGGAAAACTCTAAGCTTGGGGAAGCTGGTTTTGATGAGCATGATCTTTTTAGCCCCCCATGCTTAGAGGAGAAAATTTACTTTGATGATACTATGCCTCCAATATATGATGATTACAATGATAATTATGATATTTTTAGTCCAGCTACTATTGAGGAGAAAATTAATTAGGATTACAATATGCCTCCTTTATTTGATGATTATGGTGATGAGAATAATAATGATAGCTATTTTGTTGAATTTGCTCCCACTACGATTAATAAGAATGACGATGCTTATGTGGAGAGTAATAATTATTATATGCATGTGGCTCATGATAAGAATGTTTTATGTGATAGTTATATTGTTAATTTTATTCATGACGCTAGTGAAAGTTATTATGAGAGAGGGAAACATGGTTTTATGTATCTCAACAATATTAAGTTTCCCCTCTTTATGTTGAAAGTATTGAAGTTGCACTTGTTTTACTTTACTATGCTTGTTGCTTTGTGCTTTCATGACTTGTTTCTTTACAAGATTCCTATGCATAGAAAGTGGGTTAGACTTAAATGTGTTTTGAATTTGCTTCTTGATGCTCTATTTTACTTCAATTTATATTTCCTATGTGAGCATCTTCTCAAACTATCATGCCTAACTTAAAGACGTTAAATAAAAATACTTATTGGGAGATAACCCAATTTTTTTAGATAAGTCTTAGAAGTTATTACTTCTGTAATAACCGCTCCTTATCCTTTTTATTTGCTTTTGTGCCAAGAGTAACCTCTAATGAGAGAGAAGTAATGATTGAGAAAGTTGCTGTCCTGAAACAGATTTCTGTACTTCACCGTAAAAATTCGTGTAAAATCTTTGTACGTCCCTTTGAGGCGTGAATTTTTGTGCTTCTGCCCCAGGTTGTTATGTAACTTTAGTTAGTTCAACATTTTTTGATTTGAGCAACAGAAGGTCTTCGAAAAAATTCGTTTTTACCTAATGGTCTGTTTTGACAGATTTCTGCCATTTTTCTGCATTTGCTTCTTGTTGGTTCCTTTTTGAGTTCTTTTGGGGAATTGAGCTTTTTGAGGGAAGTGATACTGTAGCTAGTGTTTTAATGGAAGTTTTATTGGTATTAGAACTGAACCTAAAGACCTATTATCTTGAGTGCACTAATGTTACTAATAAAGATTGTGTGAAGTTTTGTATGAAGGAAAAAAATTCAGGTGTATGGAAGGAATGAGTAATGAGATGAAGGATGGACGAAAGCTCAAGCTTGGGCATTCCACGCGTGTCACCCCAAGAAATATCCAAGAAGTACAAGCGTCAAAACTTGGGGATGCCCAAGGCATCCCCTTCTTCATCAATAAAAATCACAGGTTTCTTCCAAACACTTCATTTTTATTGTTTCATGCACAGTTGTGTTGTTCTTGGAGCGTCTTCTTTTTCGTTTTCGTTTTGGTTTTTCGTTTGCTTAGTTTGCTGAATAAATTGGTTGGACCCCCTCTTTCATACATTGGTTTTCAAATAGTTTGGTTTGGATTGGAAAAGAATAGGAAAGTTCATGCTTAAGTGGTAAAGAGAGCTTGTTTTTTACTGTGGCCTATGCTTTGTCATGCCATGCTTGATATTGTTTTGGCTTTATTCTTAGCATTCTTTGATGTAGCATGACTTGTTATAAATAATTGAGATTGCTTAATGTGCCTTGGAAGAATCATGCGTTGTTTTAGCATATTAAAGCATAGTATTGTGGTATTCTCCTTTGATGCTTTATTTGAGTTGACTTGGCGCATGCTCACACCATGTTATGACTATCCCAAGTCACCATATCCTTGATGATCCTTTAGTTTTCGACTTGTAATATCACTTTATGCTTTAATCAATGATGTTTTGTCGCTCTGCACGATTATGGCCATTATTGCTCTCTTAGTTGGTCGCTCCCAGTCTTTTGCTAGCCTCCATAACCAAGTGTGAGTTCCACTCATGCATCCAACTCCTAAAACCAAGTTATTCCAAAGAGTCCGCCATATCTACCTATTCGCATATGCTATTCCAAGTATATTTATGTTTTTATCTACCTTCCAAATTAAACTTGTTATGTGAAAATTAGTGATTAAAGCTCTCACGAACTTGATGGCACACTTTACTTTCTTGCATTTAATAAACTTGAACCATTGGGTCCTAATTTGTTGCGTATATGCTTGCGCTTTATAAGTTGAAATTAGCAGAACCAGGTATCACAGGGAACACTTTCAACATTGCACTTGTACTTTGTACCCCGTTGATATCATGTTCTTTTGCTTATGGATCCCGGCGGTGTGAAATAAAAGTGAAACTTGTAAGATCATGGAGTTTGTATGTGTGTTAGAGAAATGCCTGGACCGCTAGCCTAAGCCATGCCTAATCATGGTGGAAACTTGCAGCATCACCATAATGAGCACTCTATGAAGCATCCTGGCACGAACCGGGACCAAAGCCCCTCCCCGCGACACGTGGCGGCCCAGCAACGCCCCCCACCAAGGTCAGTGGTCCTGGGTCGTGCCATCAACCGGGACCAATGACCTAGGTGGGGGCGCGCGTTGCTAGGCCGCCACGTGTCGCGCGGGAGGGGCTTTGGTCCCGGTCTGTGGCATTAACCGGGACCAAAAACCCTCCCCTGGCTATAAATAACCCCAACCCATCCACTTATTTTTTCTGGAATTTTGTGTGGGAGGTGGATGCTAGGTTTTTTCTTCACACTACCCACAAGGTGTTCGATGAAATATCCGAGCCACGCTTAAGTTTGCACAACACGGTATCCTCGGCCGAGGTTAGCAAGCTTATCTTCTTTATCTGTAATTGATACAAAAATATTGCATGTGTCCATCTAGGATGGTCATTTCGCTATTCACGATGTCATTGTCATGGTTAATTATTATGACGCAGATTGATGCGCGGATGCGATGGATGTACGGTGACCGACACGATTCCGATTTTATTGCAGGCCTGCATAAATTTATCTAGTTGGCTAAGGCAAATAAAGTGGATAATTTTATGCCTTGTCCCTGCGTCGACTGTTGGAACGTGGCGGAGCACTCTGCCCCGAGAATCCTTCAAAGCCATCTGCTTCGGAGAGGTTTCATGCCCGGATATTATTGTTGGACCATGCATGGAGAAAGAGGGGTTAGGCTAGAAGAAAATGAAGAAGAGGAGGATGATGACAGCTATCCTATGTCCCCTGAAGAATACGGTGATAGTGCAATGGAATACAATGAAGAAGAGGGAGGCGGCAATGAAGAAGAATGAAATGAGCCCGCTGATGGTCTTGGTCAAATGAAATGGGCATCGGATGAGCCCGTTGATGGTCTTAGTCGGGTCATTTCTGATGCAAGGCAACAATGCGATACAGAAAGGGAGAAGCTTAAGTTGGAGGCCATGCAAAAGGATCACAAAATGTTGTTGTACCCAAATTAAATTCTGAAGATGGCAGCACAAAGCTCGGTACCACACTTGAACTGCTGAAATGGAAGGCGGAGACTGGCTTATCTGACAAGGGATTTGAGAAGTTACTGAAAATAATGAAGCCAAAGCTTCCAAAGTATAACGAGCTGCCCAAGAAAACATACGAAGCAAAGAAGACTATCTGCCCTGTAGAATTACATGTGGAGAAGATACATGCATGCATTAATGACTGCATCCTGTACCGCGGTGAGAAGTACGAGAATATGGATAAATGTCCGGTATGCACTGCATGTCGATACAAGATCAGACAAGATGACCCTGGTGATGTTGAGGGCGATGACGAGCCCCCAGGAAGAGGGTTCCTGCTAAGGTTATGTGGTATGCTCCTATAATACCACGGTTGAAACGTCTGTTCAGAAACAAAGAGCATGCCAGGTTGTTGCGATGGCACAAAGAAGAGCGTAAGAAAGACGGGAAACTGAGACACCCCGCCGATGGGTCGTAGTGGAGAAACATCGAGAGAAAGTACTCGAACTTTGCAGGTGACGCGAAGAACTTATGGTTTGGTCTAAGTACAGATGACATGAATCCTTTTGGGGAGCAGAGCTGCAGTCACAGCACCTGGCCAGTGACTCTATGTATCTACAACCTTCCTCCTTGGTTGTGCATGAAGCGGAAGTTCATTATGATGCCAGTGCTCATCGAAGGACCGAAGCAACCCGGCAACGACATTGATGTGTACGTAAGACCATTAGTCGATGAACTTTTGCAGTTGTGGGCAGAACCAGTGTAAAGGTGTGGGATGAGCACAAACAGGAGCCATTTGACCTATGAGCGTTGTTGTTCGTAACCATCAATGATTGGACTGCTCTTAGTAACATTTCAAGACAGTCAAACAAGGGATACAATGCATGCACGCACTGTTTAGATAAGACTAAAGGTACATATTTGGATAAATGTAAGAAGGTTGTGTACCTGGGGTGTCGTAAATTTCTTCCAACCAATCATCAAGTAAGAAAGAAAGGCAAGCATTTCAACGGTGAGGCAGATTACCGGAAGAAGCCTAAGCTCCCTAAAGGTGCTGATGTATTTGGTATGGTGAAGGACCTAGAAGTAATCTTTGGAAAGGGTCCTGGCGGTCAATCTGTTCCGAAAGACCCTATTACTGAACACACGGCCATGTGGAAAAAGAAATATATATTTTGGGAGCTTGAGTATTGGAAAGACCTAGAGGTCCGTTCTTCAATTGACGTGATGCACATGACTATGGACTGACACATGCACCTACTTTTAAGGTCCCTTTGTTTCGGTGCAGTTGGGTCAACATGAATGGAGAAGGGGTAAAGGTAGACCAGCTGTAAGGAATGACAACAGTGGATCTCAAGAATATTGGTTACAGAGACGAACCATTCGTCCTAGCCAATGATGTGGCTCAGGTTTTTTATGTGAAGGACATGTCCTCTAGACCGAAAAAAGAAAAAAATAAGGAAATGAATACATCAGACGATGAGCCTAGGGGTCACATAGTTCTTTCAGGGAAAAGAAACATCACGGGAGTCGAGGACAAGATAGACATGTCAGTAGATTATGATAAGTTTGATGAAATTCTGCCCTTCACCGTGAAAACTGACCCAAGCATCCCGTTAAGCAAAGAAGATGCTCCATGGTTACGACCTAAGAAGTGATCATAGGCAAGGGATCGACATACGCGACAAAGGATTCATACCCTAAACCCTAAACCCTATGTAAATCTATGTAATGTATGGAAACTTTATATGATGCATGAAAACTTTATGTGATGTATGAAGGCATACAAATATATAGTGGCGCCCTAGCATTTTAATCACCGACCGTTTAAGCAAACCAGAAACATGAACACGTCGGGGAGCTACCAAATTAAATTAGAGAGTGCCTCTATGGACATAGTGCTACCACCCACCCCTGGCACTGATGACATAATGTCGACACACTCACCCCTGGATAGTGATGCCACCCACCCAAAATAGTATCGTCATTTACTGGCTTAGTGTTGCCCATTGAGGACATAGTGTCGACATGTTGTCGCCACATCCACATTTAGTCCCGGTTGGTGCCTCCAACCGGGACTAAAGATTCATCATATCTTTAGTCCTGGTTGTTGGCTTTAATTTTGTTTTTTTAGATTAGTACTAATTTATTGACTAACGGCGGGCATGAAGCTTCTTAGCTCGGGGCTAAGCCTCGCTGAACTTGAAGTGGATCTCTGATGAAATAGCATGTTGTGAACCTATAAATGATATTTAAAAAAAATTCACAAGCATTATATCATGTACATATCCTCGTCGAGCAACAAAATATTCTTCTTCTTCTTCTATCTTCCGTCACAAAATCCATTGCAACAAAAGTAAGAACCAAAACTATGAAGGCATACATATATATAGTGGCGCCCTAGCATTTTAATCACCGACCGTTTAAGCAAACCAGAAACATGAACACGTCGGAGAGCTGCCAAATTAAATTAGGGAGTGCCTCTATGGCGAGCTCCTCGAAGATGTCTGAGGACGGGATCCTAAGACATCTTCAAGAAGCTCTGCCGTAGTGGTGTCCCTGCTCTCGCACACCATCTTTCAGTTTATATCTTCTCTAGCTAGATCAGTATGCTGGTGGAGCTAACTAATTTCACATATTAGAGAGTGCCTCTACGGCGAGCTCCTCAAAGATGTCTGACGACGGGATCCTAAGACATCTTCGAGAAGCTCCGCCGTAGTGGTGTCCCTGGTCTCGCACACCATCTTGCAGTTCTTCACAAGAATGCATACCTATTTATAGATTAAGCAGCCCAACATAGTGTTGGGCACTGATGACATAATGTCGACACACTCACCCCTAGCATAGTGCTGCCACCCACCCAAAATAGTGTCGTCATTTACTGGCTTAGTGCTACCCACTGAGGACATAGTGTCGACATGTTGTCGCCACATCCATATTTAGTCCCGGTTGGTGCCTCCAACCGGGACTAAAAGTTCATCATATCTTTAGTCCCGGTTGTTGGCTTTAATTTTGTTTTTTAGATTAGTACTAATTAATTGACTAACGGCGGGCATGAAGCTTCTTAGCCCAGGGCTAAGCCTCGCTGAACTTGAAGTGGATCTTTGATGAAATAGCATGTTGTGAACCTATAAATGATTTTTTTTAAATTCACAAGCATTATATCATGTACATATCCCGTTGAGCAACAAAATATTCTTCTTCTTCTTCTATCTGCCGTCACAAAATCCATTGCAACAAAAATAAGAACCAAAACTATGAAGGCATACATATATATAGTGTCGCCCTAGCATTTTAATCACCGACCATTTAAGCAAACTAGAAACATGAACACGTCGGGGAGCTACCAAATTAAATTAGGGAGTGCCTCTATGGACATAGTGCTGCCACCCACCCGCATAGTGCTGCCATCCACCCCTGGCACTGATGACATAATGTCGACACACTCACCCCTGGCATAGTGCTGCCACCCACCAAAAATAGTGTCGTCATTTACTGGCTTAGTGCTGCCCACTGAGGACATAGTATCGACATGCTGTCGCCACATCCACATTTAGTCCCGGTTGTCCAACCGGGACTAAAAGTTCATCATATCTTTAGTCCCGGTTGTTGGCTTTAATTTTATTTTTTAATTAGTACTCATTAATTGACTAACGACGGGCATGAAGCTTCTTAGCCCGGGGCTGAGCCTCGCTGAACTTGAAGTGGATCTCTGATGAAATAGCATGTTGTGAACCTATAAATGATTTTTTTTAAAAATTCACAAGCATTATATCATGTACATATCCCCGTCGAGCAACAAAATATTCTTCTTCTTCTATCTGCCGTCACAAAATCCATTGCAACAAAAATAAGAACCAAAACTATGAAGGCATACATATATATAGTGGCGCCCTAGAATTTTAATCACCGACCGTTTAAGCAAACCAGAAACATGAACACGTCGGGGAGCTACCAAATTAAATTAGGGAGTGCCTCTATGGACATAGTGTTGCCACCCACCCACATAGTGCTGCCACCCACCCCTGGCACTGATGACATAATGTCGACACACTCACCCCTGGCATAGTGCTGCCACCCACCCACAATAATGTTGTCATTTACTGGCTTAGTGCTGCCCACTGAGGACATAGTGTCAAAATGTTGTCGCCACATCCACATTTAGTCTCGGTTTGTGCCTCCAACCGGGAATAAAAGTTCATCATATCTTTAGTCCCGGTTGTTGGCTTTAATTATATTTTTTAGATTAGTACTAATTAATTGACTAACGGCGGGCATGAAGATTCTTAGCCCGGGGCTGAGCCTCACTGAACTTGAAGTGGATCTCTGATGAAAAAGCATGTTGTGAAACCATAAATGATTTTTGAAAAAATTCACATGCATTATATCATGTACTTGTAGTTCAAATCTGGGCAACCTCCTACTGATTTGGCAGGAATTTGTCTTTTTATAAGAGATGGACGGAAAGGTTCTAGATACACTGGTTGGGAAATTGTCCATATAAGGTGGTCTAGTATTTTTGAAAAATGGGTTGGTACCAATGCCAAACTTTAATTTGGTGGTTGCTTCACAGAACACCCCGATTTCGGCACCCCAAAAATGGAAATTGGCTTTTTCGTGCGTCGAAAAGGAAAACTTCCTCCTGCAACATCGTAATCCATCCCAAGATGCACATGTGCGTACAATATGGGCCCATTATTACAAACTATGCTCTGATTCTAGCCATAACATTGGTGGTTTGACCTAAATGCCATGAAACCTCGAACATGATAGGTCATTTTGTGAAGGATTTTTTATGATGTTTGCAATTTTTCAAGTTCAATATTTTTTCTTGCAACTGCGACACATAATATGACACCACGCAAAGGTTTCACATTGTTTGGATCATCTTTGAATTTCTTATGCCCGTTTTAAACTATATTCTAAACGACGAGCATGAAGCTTCTTAGCCCGGGGCTGAGCCTCACTGAATTTGAAGTGGATCTCTGATGAAATAGCATGTTGTGAACCTATAAATTATTTTATAAAAATTCCACAAGCATTATATCATGTACTTGTAGTTCAAATCTGGGCAACCTCCTACCGATTCGGTAGGAATTTGTCTTTTTCATGAGGGATGGACGAAAAGGTTCCAGATACACCGGTTGGGAAATTGTCCATATAAGGTGGCCTAGTATTTTTGAAAAATGGGTTGGTAGCAATGCCAAACTTTAATTTGGTGGTTGCTTCACAGAACACCCCGATTTTGGCACCTCAAAAATGGAAATTGGCTTTTTCGTGCGTCGAAAAGGAAAACTTCCTCCTGCAACATCGTAAGCCATCCCAAGATGCACATGTGTGCACAATATAGGCACATTATCACAAACTATGCCCTGATTCTAGCCATAACATTGCTGGTTTGACATAAATGCCATGAAACGTTGAACATGATAGGTCATTTTGTGAAGGATTTTTTATGATGTTTGCAATTTTTCAAGTTCATTATTTTTCCTTGCAGCTATGACACATAATATGACACCACACGAAGGTTTCACATTGTTTGGATCATTTTTGAATTTCTTATGCCCGTTTGAAACTATATTCAAAACGACGGGCATGAAGCTTCTTAGCCCGGGGTTGAGCCTCGCTGAACTTGAAGTAGATCTCTAATGAAATAGCATGTTGTGAACCTATAAATGATTTTTAAAAAAATCACAAGCATTATATCATGTACTTGTATTTCAAATCTGGGCAACCTCCTTCCGATTCGGCAGAAATTTGTCTTTTTAATGAGGGATGGATGGAAAGGTTCCAGATACACCGGTTGGGAAATTGTCCATATAAGGTGGTTTAGTATTTTTTAAAAATGGGTTGGTACCAATGCCAAACTTTAATTTGGTGGTTGCTTCACAAAACACCCCGATTTCGGCACCTCAAAAATGGAAATTGACTTTTTCGTGTGTCGAATAGGAAAACTTCCTCCTGCAACATCGTAAGCCATCCAAAGATGCACATGTCTGCACAATATGGGCACATTATCACAAACTATGCCCTGATTCTAGCCATAACATAGCTGGTTTGACCTAAATGCCATGAAACCTCGAACATGATAGGTCATTTTGTGAATTTTTATGATGTTTGCAATTTTTCAAGTTCAATATTTTTCCTTGCAACTATGACACATAATATGACACCACACGAAGGTTTCACATTGTTTGGATCATTTTTGAATTTCTTATGCCCGTTTCAAACTATATTCAAAACAGCAAATTCCAAATTATGAATAAATATTTGGTAATGCAATTTTAATTGAAAATAGTAAAATAGTATAGATCAAATAATAAAATTTGAAAATAGAAAAATGGTTTTGATTAGTTATTTAAATTGAAGCACTTGTCCTGTTGAAAGTTTTTTCAAATTCCAAATTATGCAATAAATATTTGGTAATGCAATTTTAATTGAAAATAGTAAATTTTTATAGTTCAAATAGAAATATTTGAAAACAGAAAATGGTTTTTGATTAGTTATTTAAATTGAAGCACTTTTCCTGTTGAAAGTTTTTCAAATTCCAAATTATGCAATAAATATTTGGTAATGCAATTTTAATTGAAAATAGTAGAATTGTATAGTTCAAATAAAAATATTTGAAAACAGAAAATAGTTTTTGAGTAGTTATTTAAATTGAAGCACTTTTCCTGTTAAAAGTTTTTTGAAATTCCAAATAAATAATCATCTTAAATTGAAACAACTTTTTAATTAAAGAAGAAAACAAATTTGAAAATGGCGGGAAGACCAAAAGGTTTGCCAAAATCTGAAAAACGGGTCAACGATCATGGTTCGTCCCCCAAACCGGGACCGATGATCCTAGGTGTGCGCACTGCCATCAACATGCCTTTGGTCCCGGTTCGTCCCACCATCCGGGACCGTTGATCCTTTGGTCCCGGTTGGTGGGACGAACCGGGACCAAAGTTCTGTATAGTTAACAGCCCCAGCCCTTCCTCCTCCCCAACTCTCCCAAATCACAGAGCACATCGACGCGCGACTAAGGAAAATTTGCGGCGGACCAAAATCACGCCGTCAGGCTGCCCAAATCCAGAGAGACCGCTTCATGCCATCGATGCCCGCCGCCACCATGGTCACCGTCTGCTCCGACTCCGTCCGTCGCCCGCGCACGCTGGAAATCGACGCCATGGTCATCGTCGGCTCCGACTCCGGCCGTCGCCATTGCCGCAGCTTCCGAGCTCCTCCGGCCTCGTCGACCTGTCCATCGTCTTCGTGGTGAGCCGCTGGTCCTCCAGGACCTCTCCTTTCTCTCTCTCGCTCCGTTTCGTTCTGTCGCCGAGCGCCATAGTCCGCCGCCGTCGGACGCCATCGCAGACGATGCTCCGATGACCAATAAGGCGCGGCGCAACCACCGTTAGCTTCCTCGCGACGCGTTCGTTCGAACCCGACCTTCTGCCTGCTCCAGCAAGCCCTCTAGTGCCGCTAACCACCGCCGGCCGACGTGCCCTCTGGCGAGCCCCTGTGGCGCCAAGGTGGTGCTCATGTGGCCCTGACGTGGGCGTCGAGCAAGCTCTGCCAGCGTGGCAGCCCGACGTGGCCCTGGCCCCACTCATCAGTCACTGTGGGTAGGCGCTGCATCGGTGAGAAAAGGTTACCCAACCCTAGGTGACGTCAGCCTTCACCTATGCTGACACAATAAAGGTTTAATAATTGTTTTAATAATTTCAGAAAAAGGATAAATCTTATAAACATAATAAGTAATTATTTATATGTCAGAAAAATACAAATAATATATCAAAATGTTCAGAAAAATAAGATCTATACTTTACCATCAATATCATGCATTGTTCAACAACTTTAATCACAAGTTTAATTAGAAGAACAAATGAACCCCCGTAGGTGATTCGAGGGTCTCTCTGTATTAGGGTTTGGACCCCTCGAATCCCGCTTAAATTTCCAAGCATGCTATAGGATTTCATTACAATAATAATTAACTTGCCATATCATCATCTTTGCTTGAGCATTGCATCGATGCCATGTGTTGATTGTTGTTCCCCCTTTCTTTCCGGTGTTTGCTTCTTCCCGGTAGAATACGATATCGAGATCAAGATCGAGACCGAGATCAACCCATCAAAGATCGAGTGCATAGTGTTTTGCATTATTTGCATTATAGTAACTTGCAAATCTTAATTTGCAGATACTATGGATCCAACACAGCAAGATACTATGATTCCAGAACATCAGGAAAACATCCTCCACGGAATGATCTGCAAAAATGAAGATATCAATATCGATGTCACCAGTGAGTTTCTGAATGATTCCGGTCAGGGAGATGAGTCTCTCAACCGAGGAGACGACTCCGGTGAGGTACAAGATGAAGCCTGGGACAGGGGAGAAGCCGATGAGGGAGAAGGCGACGGCTCCGGATAAACCTTAAATCTCGCAAACACCAGCGAGGTGTATATATGTATTTTTGTAATTAAAATGTTGCTGTCTCTATATATACATGCATATATTAACACTCTTTCTTATTTTAGTCCTCCGGATCGAGAACTTCTTCCGTAAGAACGAAACGAGGCCCAACAAAAAAGTTGGATGACACTGTGAGGTATAGGATCGAAGTGGTCGGTGTAGATGGCGAACCGCAAGCTCCCATCGATGTCGCAAGAAAATTTGTCAAGCAATGCGGAGTTCAAGAATGCCGCTTTAATGCTTTTTGACAAGCTCATGATTAATTTCCTCCTGCCGATGCAAGATGTGAATCGAGATGAGGATGAGAGAGCAAGAATGGAGCTTGTGCAAAGAGTCAAGAAGTTTGCTGTCATCAATATGGCCGATGTATTCAAGAACTGGAAGAAGAAACTGTACAATAACTTTGTCAAGGTAGAGAAGACTCCGGATTTCAATTAAGGTGGCTATGCTAAGTTAAGAGATCAGTGGGAGGATATTGTGAAGTACAAGACATCGAAGAAAGCTAAGAAAAGGTCTATAATAAATACGGAGAACACTGCTAAGAAAGTGTACCATCATAATATGGGGCCTGCTCGCTATGCCGTTGCATGCCTAAGTGGGATGCACTTGAGGTCAATTACATTGCTGCCGGGATCAGACCAGAGCCCACAACATGGACACCACGGGCGAGAAACTGGTTTTACGGCCATGGGGGCACGTTGGACGAAGAAGGGAGGGCAATATATAATCAGAAACACGAAGATCATCCCCTACTGCCCATCGACGATATTAGAAATGCAGTAGATGATGTTGCAGCGAGACGGTTCGTTTCTGATAGAGAGAACGACGAGCTCACACGTGCCCTTAAAAATCCTGAACACAAAGGACGAGCACGAGGCACACCAGGCTCCAAGTCATGGAATGTTCCCTTCCCCGCAGAAATGAAGAGATATCCCGATAAAAGCCATCAGAGGAGAAAGGAAAGGGAGGCAGCTAAGAAAGCGGCTGCTGCAGACCGGCTGCGTAATGTAGAAGAAGCATTAAAGTGGCACCAGGATCAACTCGACAGACTTAGCCAACAAGGTACTAGCGGCCAATCTCAGTGGCACGTGGTAGAAGCTGCATTCGGGCGCCCTATCGAATAAGAAAATCATCGTCGCTTCCACGCAACTCCATGATGTTGATGATGATGCACCGGCGACATCTCCTCCTAAACGCTACCTAGTGGATGATATCACGGAGAGCACAACTTGTGAGCTAAAGGTGCAGGTTATGAACTTAAGGGTCACGGCGGCGGTCGGCATGGCCGCACCAATTGCGCCTAACCCAACTTGGGATTGGAGACCGGTTCTAAAAGGGTATGCTGTCGTCACGGTGGATGATGTGAAGGAAGATTTTGAGGAGCTGAAGCTAGACCACCCTGCGGGGGAAGATATGGAGCTGGCTCAACTAGGAGAAGCCAAAGGGGGGACTATTCTATGGCCAAAGGAGCGCATCGTGCTTCCAAATTATGTGCCGCCAAGGCTAACCACTCCTCAGAGCAGCAATCCACCTTCGTCGCCACCTCACCATTCTCCAGCACAACCGTCGTCTTCATCGCCTCACCACTCAGCGCAACCGTCTCCATCGCCGCCTCAGCTGTCTCCGCCGCCGCGTCAGCCATCTCTGTCTCCTGAGCCTCAGAGACAAAAGCGGAAGTATACTAAGAGGGGCAGCACCAGCAGCAGCAGCAAGAGCATGTTCCGATCACCGAAACATAAGGTATCGCCCTCCCAAGAGTACCTCATAAGAATATGAAGAAGCTACCTTGTGAGAAGACATATGAGGAAATTGCTGCGGCCGCAGATGCCCATTATGAAAAGTGGAAGATTGATATGGCTAACAAGAAAAAGCCGATAGAGCGATTCTTCCCGGTCACCGCAGAAGATAAAGCCAAAGCAGCCGCGCTTAAGATTTAGCTTCACCAACCCATAGTGCTCACATCATACTATAATCGCTCTATTACCAAGTCGGCTGAGGCAAAAGAGCGGAGAGTCGGGAAAGAAGTTGCCCAGTTCGGACAACAGAAAAACAAATTGATCGAACCGCTCAAAGTGTACGATACCAATGAGTGGAGAGCCCAGGAGCGGCATGATCCGAACATTAATCCGGAGTTTGTTCGACTGTACGGAGAAAAGGCCCAATTATATGGACTGTCTATTACTGAGTACATGAGACGTATGGATGAGTTCGAGGGGTACCAAGAAACAGCATACGTGTACTAGTACGGGGCTCCTCTCGTCAAACCCGAGTTAGTCAAAGATCTACCAATAAAAATGCGAAGATTGCATAACTGGTACATTCAAGCCTGTGCTGAATCCAAAAACTGGATCTATGCTGCATATAAACACCACCATTATGGTCATGGAGATGGCTTCCTACTGATCGAATTCCAGAATTATTTCAGTTTTACCAACAAGACACCCTCGACAAAACCATCGCCAGTGCCTATTGTTTGTAAGTATTATTAATTTCTGTAATTAAGTTTTTCTAGCTCAGCTCATTCGTTGCTTGTATAATCTTACTCATCACTATACTACTTATATATGTAGAATGAAGATTCTCGAATGCAACAAAGGACAAACCTTTGATCTTGGGTTTGTTGACTGCAATTTCGTTCATGAAGTTACTCTAAAAACGAAACCCAAAGAGACAGAGGATAATTTGGTACAAGCGTTGACGTATTTAAGCAATAGAAGGGAAATACTATTTCCTTACAACGTTGGGTGAATGTTACTGTCATGTACACATTCTATTTTCGCTTCATCGATGTTAAACATATAATTGACTCGTGTTATATTTTGTTAGTGTGTCCACCTTCCACTATATTCAGTTAATCATTGCTGTTGACACCGGAGTAGTAAAAGTCCTGGACTCGAAACACACACCTTTAGAAAAGTGGGCGAACATGCAGGAATGCCTCCAGAAGGCTTGGAAACGGTTCACCGCCAAAACTAGGGGTGTTTGGAAGCCAGAGCTTACATTTCAACCATTGACTGTAAGTACTACTTGCTAGATCCACGCATCTCTTTGATTCTAGTTTCTATACCACCATTATCATGCTTGATTATTATTTTGATTGAACACCGTTCTTGTAAAGTGCTCGAGGCAGGAAGCCGGAAATAACTTATGTGGATACTATGTCTGCGAGTTCATTCGCCAGACGACCAAAGGGAAGGGCGCAGACCATAACATCAAAAAAATTGAAGTACGATAAACAATAATCACAACTTTATTTTATTACCACCAATTGTGTTTAGTTTCATTCATATATATTGATACCTTCTTTAAATTAGATCGAACGGATGCGGAAAGGTCTTCTATCAAAAGAACGCGTGCAAGCAATTCAAGAGGAAATTGTCGGATTCTTGTTAAAACAAGTCATAGATCCGAAAGGAGAATACTATTACCCGCTTCATTTGGAAGGGTGGAGTGTAAAAAAGAAGATGTAAATAAATCAAATTCGTGTGAGTACCGTTTGTAATTGTAATATGTTTCGACCATGATGTGTAAAAAAGAAGACGGATGAGACGGTGTATAATATATTTGTGATCATGATGTGTAATATATATATCATGATTTCATTATTGCTGTATATATGTAGTACCATTAAATTGAATACAAAACACCAAATAAATAAATAAATAAAAACCCAGCCGCGGCATAAAAATAACCCGAAAATCCTGCCGCGGCAGAAAAATAGCCCGAAAATCCTGTCGCGGCATAGAGACCAAAGATCCCGGTTCGCGCCACGAACCGGGACCAATGATCCACCCCCTCGTCTCTCGCGCTCCCACGTGGAGACCCATTGGTCCCGGTTTGTTCCACGAACCGGAACCAATGATCCACCCCCTCGTCGCGTGTTTGCCCACGTGGAGACCCATTGGTTCCGGTTCGTGCCCGAACCGGGACCAGCATTAGTTCCGAGTGATTGGTCCTGGTTCGGGACCAATGGCCCTTATGAACCGGGACTAGAGGCCCATTTTCTACCAGTGTGCTGGCCCTTTCCATGTAGGTGATGTGGTTCTTCATCTTATCCGCGGAACTCTTGAAGTGTAGCAACACCCATAGAACAACCACCTGAGTTCACTCAGTCAGACTGCACACACGAGCAGTTCATTCAGTCAGACTGCACGCATGAGCACAATTCATTTAGTCAGGCGGCAACAACGAAGGAAGAACAAGCACGCCGATACTACGGTCGTTAGAGTGCATCCCCTGTCGCTAGTCGTGGTGTCGCCATATCCATATCAGTTCAAAGGAAGGACTAGGAGTATAGTGGTGTATTGCGCTGTCACTAAGAAAACAGAGATTGTTTACATGTGAGTGTTATCTTTTAATCACGAGGTAACCAAATTGAGTGCTACCAACCAAACAGCCACCACTCCCATCTCACGGGGTCCAAAAGAAGGCTACACATGCAACCAAACAAAGTGGAGAACATGACTTAAGGGTTGCTTTCGCTAGGCAGGCCTCCTAGGGTTTGGCTAGGACGAGTCGTAAAATTGATATGACCAAACATGCACATATGGCCATGTTTGCCGCTCGATGCTGTTGGATGCTCTGGTTTGCCGCCTCTTGGATGTGGCGGTCGAGTAGATGGATTTGAGGCGAATTCCTGCACTAATCTACACCGGACGAGGATCATGTCTAGGGCTTTATTGTATAGATAAACTGGATCTAATCCATAGAATTGGAATATTTGAAATTAATCTAATCTAAACTAATGAATAGATCTGATATTTATTGAAAACTGGGTGTCGTGTCCCAGGAAGAGGATACTAATAATCCCGGGGAGGACACGGTGCGGAAGTGGCGGTGCAGCAGCAACAGAGGTTATCGTCGGTAGTGGCTGAAAGGATTCAGCGGCAGTGGCGCAGCAGTGAGAGACATGGCGGAAGAGCCTGTGCTGATACCATGTAAGTTTGTCAGAAGCGATACCTCATTGGGGACTCAGGTACGTGTTAATATAGGGGTTGAATATCCCCATCGTGACAATACATGAGACATATACGTATTGGAGTACTAATATACATGCATGTAAAAGAAATACATGAATTCTATATAGTTCTAACATGTACCTTTTTAGTACCATGACATCCCAAGCACTATGTACCTGATCTTCCGGGAAATTAAAAAAGACATATTCAAGTAATGACTTAGTCATTGTAAAGGGAAATATTTGTTTGTAAGTGCAAACCTTGTGCTTATCAATTAAATACTTAGTAGACTCACCAATGATTATGCTTTTCTTTTATGTATCTGAAGAAACAATGGTAGAACTTCATTATCGGGGCCAGGGCAATGTCCCACCCCCGCAACAACCATTTTTACAATTGTATGACTAGTAGTGATGTTTAGAGTGTGACCATCAGGCTGAAGAACAACATGCTCAAGATAATGAATGGTTCTACTTATGGAGTTACACAAAAAATGATGAGTTACCGTCTCTCATGCAAGAGTGTGTGAATACACACACTTAAAGTTAAAATGGTAGACATGGTGATCCTAGGCAAACTAGCAACTCGAGATAGTCATGCAGGATAGATTAGTAATTACTGATGTCTAACTAGTTTTTTTTTTGAAAATGGACGCTTTATTACTCATAAGTGATGTCTAACTAGTTAGGTATTTCAAATAGTAAGACTATGTTTTTGTTCTCGATTAGCATATTGACATGATGTAGATGACTTGTGATTGATTATTCTTCATTGCATGTTAAATGTTAGAGTGAATTCCAGTTCTTACCCCATGGTTTTGACATATGTGACGGAAATTATCCTATTTTGGTTACATGATATCAGCAACTTTATACCCAATTTTCCCCTTCTAATTTTTACCCATATGTATTGATGATCTATATTAATCAGAGATGCTTAAGACATATAATTTACTATAAAACTGCACCATAGTGTATTGAACGGAATAATTGTGAATACAAAACTAAAATCAAGCATTCTATGCCACATTGCTCCAACGAGTAAGTCACTTTTGAGAGAGTTGGAAAAAATTCTTAAAATGGGTAAAACCATAAACTACAAAAAGATTGACCATGAAAATAAAAATAATAATCTTGGAGAATATTCATAAAATAGGGTAATAAGTGTTAAAATTGCTAAACTAGATGGTAAAAAGTGAAATTCACTCTAAGTATGTTATGTGATTTATTGGTGCTTGTACTATCCGTACTTTTAAATATTTCCTGAAAATATATAGGCTCCCAAATGCTCGATTCCTCTAAATCTGAGAAGATACTAAATCATCCTATTTTATTTTTCTTATGCCTTCAACATGTTAAAATTTGTATTCTTGTTTGACTCTCGTATCCACTTTAGATTTGTCTCATTTGGTCTATTTTGTAGTCAAATATTACCATCCAATAAACCATGCATATACCTGTTGTGAAATCTTCAGAACCTCTTTGAAGTGCTTCAAAGCTGTAGCAGAGCAGTTCGGTGCAAAGGGACTCATCAGATTATGCTCGATAACCACAAGGTTTCCATTCCCTAAACCATGTAGGTCATGTTGTCCATGCATGCACGATGTCAAAACTAGAATGCACTTTTACTTGGCCTAGGCTGGTCACATGGGTTTCTTTCGCGTGTTGCCGCTTGCTCACACAATACAAGCTACATAGAAGTCGTGTCTCTGCATACGTCCTTCGGTATGGCACCTCTCTATATATACATCTGCCCATTTTAGTCGTCTCTAGACTCTGTTAATAAATATATGTTCCCTGTGAACAATAAGGTTGTCTTACACTTTGTTTATTTTTTCCAGCATGAGCAAAATGAGATAGTGGAGAGAACCAAGTCTTTCGGGTGTCAGACATGCGTCTAAGTTAGTTTACCAAGGTAATGGGCTTAGCAGATGACTTTGGGATCAAATGGAGACCAGCCCGTTGCTTTGTCCCATTGAAGATCCTATGAATCTGGGAGACACTGCCCCATTTGCTTTGCCACGCGGAGGACTCTAGGTGGCAAACTGGTTTTATAGATATGAACCATGAGGTGGGGTAAATGTCGGTGACCTACGTACGGGAGGATAATTCACAGATCAACAACGGTAGGACGAGATGAAGCCGAGCCCAACATTATTTATTTGCAGGCGATACTTCTTGAAACCATTCTTGAGATGTACTAAAATTAAGTGCGTAGGGTCGTTTTTAACGTAGACTTTGATAATTTTGAAAGTACTACGTATAAGAAGGTGTATGACAATGCCAAAACTGATTGTTCTCCAACTGAAGGGTGTCTCCCCAACTGGTTGTGCATGGGTTAGAATATTTTTCAAATTACTATTGTGGGACTAACGTAAATGAAGAAGTCAGCTCTTATTTACAAACAAACAGAAGGATTCGGCAAGGACATCACCGTGCCACTAATCCTTATGTTGGTTTGCCATATCTAGAGTCAAATGTGGATGCATCAGCGGTAGAACAGTGCAACATCTGGTGGGTGATGGCTTGTCCATAATAAAAGACAGGGAGCATACCATTATTTTGACAGATCAAGATACTGAGCAACCAAACGAACTTCTCTTGCACTTTTTTTTCTTGAACCATTATTAGGGCCCTGAAGATTCTTCTAAGAGTGATTTTTTTTTACTGTTGTTCATATATTTTCAGTACCTTTTTTCTTCCTAAATGGAGACCTTGCTCCGGCCTTTGCATCGACTGATGCATGCATCCCAAGCATGATCAAAAACTTGAAAGAAAATTATGAATAAAATATTCAAGAACAAGGAAAAAAAAATTCTAGTGCCAACCCTGAGGCTGAATAGCCTCCCAATTTTCATGCTCCTTTGAAGTACCTAAAGAGAGGTACCAAAGATGGTAGACTTTTTATTTTTCTATATTCTCCTAGCAAACTGGTAGCCATAATATAGTCGCTGCACAAGTTTAGTATAGTTTGTCGTCGTGAAGAGTGAAGACTAAGGACCGTTTAGTATTCAGTGTGTACAACCACACGCTTGCTACAAATGGCTCTTAAATTACTTAGGAATGAGGGCGTGGTATTTCGAAGATTACTTTATGCTACCTGAGGAATAAAGCTTTGTCACAATTGGAATATAGTACACTTGATTTCGAATTAGGATATGTCCGAAGTCTCGTCAGATGGAACCACAACATATGCATGGCCGATGGCATTTCTTCTGACTGGCCCGAGCATGGACGATTACTGGTCACTAAGGCAGTAAACATGAGCAAGGACCATGGGCATTGGCCTCCAGAACATGCCGCAGAAGAACACAATCGTTACTTCTTCACGAAGTACAAACTGAATAACAATACTTGCCGACAATCACACACTTCCATTCATCTCTTCAGTTACATATATACAGAGAGGTACTACTAGCACTCGTCGACATCCTTCTCACTCTACTCAGGTTCTAGCCCACACTCTTCACCTCTCTTTGAATTTCTACCAACCTGATGACGATGACGAGTGTGAATGATCGATCTCCTGATGAAGGTACAAGAATTTATAGGATGCCTTGAGTTATTTCTAGGATACGAATAAATGATCATGAACAGATAGGCATTGCCAAAGGAAGCAAAAATTAATTTGAGGATGCATGGTGTGGCACGGCACCATGAGAACCATAACGCCTTCTTGTGCAAGTTTCTTGCGCAAGTGCTTGGCATCCATTGCCAATGCAAAAGCTACACGCTCATTGTTTCTTGTGGTGGTGGTTGTTCGTGCCGCGGCTGATTGATTTCGTGCTGCCGTGCATTAGGTGTCCCTAGCTAGCTAAAAGCCTCTCTTGTTGATGTTATATATGGTCAGTCCTAGAAGATTTTTTTGGAGGATTTTATTGATCTGTGGGTCTATATATAAATGTAAACGCACCAGCTGGCATTTTAGTCCAAACAACATACATGTATCAAATAAAAAGGGAGCTGCATAATGTAAATTGATGGTAAATGACTAGTGTAGCTATCTTTTCTTAAAAAAGGATAAAGAAAAAGAATAGATCATGCTCATTCTTATCTAAGACGTTGTAAATCTGGACTATAATAGCAGGCACCTGTCTAGCAACGTAGAAGAGTTCTAAAACATTCAACAAATACACATATTATGGAAACATGTCTCGGAAGTCATTGTAAGAATAATTGTCAGGAACAGTGAATTGATCTTTTACTGATAGAAGATTGATAGTTGTGTTTATCTCATATGCTGTAATGCTTGACTGTAATTACTAGCTTGGCATGTTGCATACGAGAGCAAAATAGTTCTAATTAAATGTTTTTGTGCTTTCAAACAACTGAGCGTCAAAGAGCACAGACACATCAGTCTCGGTTATGTGATATTTTTTGTAATGCTAGAATATATTTAGAAGCATGTCAGCACCACATTGCACAACCAATACAATGAGTGCATCAGATTAAAACCGAAGTAAATCGTACAAAATATCTTTCGGAAAACATTGATCTAATGCCTGGTAATAACAACATTATCTTCGAGTAATAATTAATGGAATGATGGTTATGATTATCCCACATGTTGTAACGCTAGACAATAATTAGTAGGGAGTGGTGTAAGGACGCCCTCGCGTGCTGGCGCGATCGCAGGAACACACCGTTTGTCTCCATATGGTGTCTTGGGGGTAGACTAGCAACAGTAGGCGCAAGAAAATCGTGACTCTCCTTTTATCTCTATTTTTTCAGTGCATGTTTGCATCCTTAGATTTCTTTTTCTTTGTGTTGTGATGTTTACTGTCGGACCGACTAAAACTTGCATAAAAATTCAACTTTAAGGCAGGCGGAAAAATACTCATTGTTTATTTCACGTATATTCCGTACGACACTTTTTGTCATAGCGCGTACCATGAGCTACGCGCTGTCACGGCACATTTGATGCTCCCTGGCAGTTAAATTAGAGTTTTTCTAACAACTATTTGTGGCATGTCCTGTAACACGAACAATACCAAAACACCGCTATGTGCAGTAAACATTAAGGCCACCCAGAGGAAGGGGAGTCAAGATTGGTCTTATAGCAGTGTGTATAATTGTTTGAAAATTATGGCATATCATGAATATGTTTACTTTATTTCTTACATATGGCCTGATACTTTCTAACTGAAACTGACAAAAATTGTTTGCTGCTTTTAGTCATTAGGTTTCGTTTTCTACATGTGTACCAACTTTTATTTGCCATTCAATTTGTCCTGTCTGAAGATGATAATGATGCATGACTTTGAGTGCTAAGCCGATGCATTAAACTATGGTTTCCAAGTTCCATCGCGCATTACGAGTTTGCTTTAACCACTTGTATCAGTTTACTCTATTAAGCATGGAAATTGCCTATCGCATCGACCATTTAGCGTTGCTAAATCATTGGCTTCAATTGAACTTATAAAATCAAGGATGGAGTCAGCAGGAAAGTATTGTTACTACTCATTCCAATCGAAAACAAAAAGAATAGGAGAAGACACCGAACATAAATCAGAAACGATAGGCTACTTTAGAACATGCCGTAAAGAAAATAGAGAATGCACATGTTAGTCAGTTGGATAACTCGTCACACATTAGGAACCCGATCATAGAAAAGATTAAAAGAAAGCTTATTATTGGAGATGCATGATACATGTATCAAGTCCACAATGGTCTCAGAACATATCAACACGAATATCTACCTAGAGGGAAAGCGAGGAGGATCCAACACAACAATAGCACGTACTTCTAGGACTTATCCTGCACTTACTTTTATTTAGTATGTAGACCAGCACACGTCTTGGTAATTCATAGTTCGTGATTATGCTCATCTGTGCATCCAATAATTCACCCATGTATATCATCATTGTCGGTCGACATGCAAACTTGGAGGTAGTACGCTAATGGAAGGCGCTGGAAAAAGGGACACAAGTTAGTCAATCGTCCAACAGCACACATGCGCCCCGGTCAACCGGCAACAGAGCGGGCTAAAACAAGCTGGCATGGCTCATACAAATATCCACTTAATTTGTTCTTTTAGAAACAATAACATTCAAATGTACTTAAACTTTTTTGGTTATAAGGTGTATATAGAGGATTGCACAGAGTAAAATAAAAAGGAAACCAAAAACCGAAGATTAAAGAAAACAAATTACCCATGAACCATGATGAGAAGTTGTTTTCAAAGATGCGTTGATTTCCTGGTTGCACTGAGCTTAATCCAATACGCAACTCATCTTTGAAAAAATATCTGCCTCTATAAATATGTGGCCTTATATTCATAGATACGAGCAATTCCTTATTTTACGGATAGCCCATGCATGCCCCAAGATAATTGGCTCCATAAAATAAGGTTTTCTCATACTCTGCTTCAGAGTGAAATTTGAGAGAATTGGAGTAACAATTAGAATAGCAAAACACAGGAGAAAACAAAGGGAAAAAGGGCAAGGCAGCTATGCTGGCCATATGGATCAAGCTTCAGACGTCGATCGCATTCAAACCGTATAAGCCAGAGACCAATTACCAGCTGGACTGAGGTTGTTTAACGATTACGCATTGAAGTATAGCCAATATGGCTATATGATGCAAATTTTAAATTTTGGGCCCCCAAAAATTCTATGCCATGTGCGACTGCACAGGCCGCACTCCCATGGGCTCGGGCCTGATTACCTTCCACCCCGTCCCCTGTGAGGGTGCATGATAGTTGTTCCAAGCACGCTCGCGGGCCGGATCAGGGCGATAGTGATGCGATAGAGCATGGTGTGCTCTCGAAAAGACCCGCTGCCTCTGAAATTTCTTATCATGGAGGATGCTCTCGGAAAAATATGTAAACCCTGAAGTCTAAGCTAAACAACAAAGCCATGGTTTAACATGCCTTGGCAATGCTATGTATACCAAATCTTGAAGCTTATATAGCTATTGTTTTAACCATCAGAGAAAAATGAATTGGATCTCGTGATCACTATATTCCCTGTGCCTCTCATGCCTACAAATTTACTGTGCCTTGTTAACATAGTTATGTGAAGATTAAAACTCAGACTAGGTTCCTATATAATGCCTCATTGTATACGATTCTTCGCGCCAGCTTGTGTGTTTTTTTATATGGAGGACAGAAGGTTTGGTTTGGTTTAATGTGATTGGCCACCCGAGCGACACTAGTACAAAACAGGCCTCTAGTCCCGTTTTGTAAGGGGCTTTAGTCCCGGATTGCAATCCGGGACTAACGTATCGGGACTAAAGGTTAAGCCTTTAGTCCCGGTTCTGTTACGAACCGGAACTAGATTGTCTCCACGTGGTCCCGCTGGATGCGCTGGGCTAGAGGATCTTTAGTCCAGGTTCGTAACACGAACCGGGACTATAGTTGTTCTGTCGCAGCAGCGTTTTGCGGCAACCTGCTATCACGGCAGGAGATGGGGTTTTAGGGTTTCTTTTTTTCTTTTTTTGTGTTCAATTATTTTTCATTTTATGTTTTCATTTCAAACAAGTTTTCATATACATATAATTCTACGCTACTACATGTTGTATACGTTGATGCATATATAATATCATTTTTCTCACGATTACATATAGACATACATATATATACACAACTTGGTATACGAGTGGCAACCGAGACTAGAGCTTGTCTATTTGATTTACACGAAGATGATTACATTACATGGATACTTTAAGGTCTATCCACGTTGTATTGTCCTTTTGTGTTTATGACGTCCCTGCGAAAAAATCCCGACAACTCCTCTTGAACTGCTAGTAGGTGTTCATGTGGTAGGAGCTTATCCCGCATCATATCTAACTATATATAAAGAAGTTGATCATTATGAACGTGTACAACAAAAAATATAGTATAAAATAAATTGTCAATATATTGTTTACGTACCCGAAGAAAGTCTATGTCCTGCTCCATACATCCACGAATGAACTCGCATACATAATATCCACATAAATTAGTCCCCTGTGGCTGCGTCGCACACTGTTCGAGAATATAATTTAATCCAATAATAATCAAGCATGATAATTGTATGGAGACTAGAATAGAAGAGATGCGAGGACCTAGCTCTCGTACTACTTACCGGGATCAGACGAAAAGTCAGCTCTTTACGCCAATCACCCTGAACCTTCTTCGTGAACCTTTTCCAAACCCTGTCCGGCAAAAAAAAATTGAATGAGTTATTAATTACTTGACATATCAGAGAATGAACGAAAGAGACAGATATAGTGTGATAATGATTGAAATTACTTTTAGAGCATATCAAGTATGCTGCGGTAGTCTTCCATCGGCTTCTTTAACGAGTCCAAGATTTCAACTTTTGCACGATCAACAGCAATGTTTAGAAGAATTCAGTGGTAGCTACGCACGTTTATATACAATTAACATCGAGTAAATAAAAAGTGAATATGTACAAGACAGTAATACTCTCACCCGTAGCGGCAAGGAAATAGTATTTGCGTCTTGTAATATTGCTCCATTAAAAACATTAGCAAATTATCCAATGCTCCTTTAGCATATGTCCATTAACTCTATTTGGGTCAACGAACCCAATGCTGCAGATTGACTTTATTCTACATTCCTGAATCTTCATTTTGCATATATAATAGCATACAGAAGGAGATATAGTAAGGATAACTATAGACAATGAATTGAACGAGTTGAGTTAGAGATTTAATTACTTACATACAATAGCAGCTGAGGAGGGACTTGTCGAGGGCGTCTAGGTTGAATAACTGAAATAATTCAGAAAGTTTAATAGAGATAATGTATGGACGGAAGTACTCCTCTTGAACTTTACATAGGAGAAATTGTCGCTCTTCCTTTGTGACTTTCAAGTACCAGACATGCAAAAGTCGCATATGTGTTGGAGATCATCGAATACCTCATCGCTGATCAAAGGCTCCCCATAGAAAAATTTCCGTGCTATTGGTGCCTTGGCAACATCTCCGCCGCGTAGAAGTAGTTCGACAGGCACGTTACACTCCTTGGATAATTTAATAGCGTCTTCCATAACTATTGCACCTTGAGCGGGCTGGGATAACACCTCGAGCGGGTCGATCGATTGTTTTCCTGTTTGCCAAGCTGGGCAACTTCTTTTGATCTTCTCCCGCTTGCAGTACTGCTTGATGACTTCTCTTTTAGTGTCTTCGTAAGAGAGCGTGTATAGTCATCTTTCCTATATAACACATGTTCGGGTGGTTGTGCAAGGAATGCCTTGAAATGCTTCTTGACTTTTGGATCAACTTGCACCTATGGATCGGGTTGTTTTGGTGCAAACCGGGCCTTCACTTCGGCTTGGGAGATCATCTTGTTTTCCTCAGTAGTACGGTGATAGGCTAACTTGGGAGGAGATGGCGGTATTCTAGGGAGGGGCTCTTGTCGTTTTCGGCATCGGTTATCCCTCGATGTAGCGGTGCTATTCTTCCGCTTTCTTCCCTTTGATTCAGTGGGTGGAGGCGGAGGCGCCGGAGATGGAGATGCACTCGCGATGCGGTCCCTCTCAAGGAGGGGTGGGCTATTGTTTCTCGGTGGAGACGATGGACTCGGAGGTGATGGTGGCCTCGGAGGTGATGGATTTATTCTCGGAGGAGAAGATTGCCTTGGCGCCCAGCCTGGAAACACGATGTGCTTCTTTTTCCAAAGAATGATCCCACCCTCCACTTCTCCCAGTGTTTTCTTCCCTTCACCTGCAGGGATGTCAAGCTCTAGTGATCGCCATGTCGGTTCAATTTCATCCACATCGACACGAGCATAGCCAGCTGGAATCTGACTTCCATGGTAGGTCACTTCCGGTGGACAAGGTAAAGCAAAGCCGAGCGCCACCTTCATAGAAATGTTCCTCACTATCACATGTAGCTCACAAGCTGTCCTTGCCTCGACTTGATCCACGGGGTAGCGAACCATCATTGCACCGACCGTATCATCTATCACCGGTGCATTATTCTCCGTTAGTAGTAGATTATTAGCTGGTACCTCCGTGGAAGCCATGCTGCTTCTCCGCTGAGATGGGCCCACTGGACTATCGAATGTAGGATCTTGCTATCGGGCCAATGCTTTAAGTTCATTAATTTGCTCCTGCTGCAGCTTAAACATGGCTTGAAGTTCCTCGTTCCTTTTTTCAACCGCCTCCAATCGTGTTGCCTCCTCCGCCTTCTGTCAGTTCTTATTTCTGGATCGACTTCTGTAAGTGTTAGTGTCCTGGGGAAACCTAGTCTTCCATGGAACAGATGGTCCAAAGCCTCGTGTTCGTCCGACTTTTTCAGGATTCCCGGGGGCATATGTCAGCTCATCGTTCTCTCTGTCGGGAATGATCTTTCCATCTTGTCTCTCTTTTATCACTTTAACAAGATCATCTTTGGGTTTAATAATTGCCTTCTTTGTAATAATAATCTCCCCGGTTTCAGTGTCATATGATCCCCCATGCCAAAGTAACCAATTTTTTGACCTCATGGGCCACTGATTTGTAGCTGGAATGACCCCTTTATCACACATGGCTTTCTTAGTTTTTGCCTACTTAGGCATGGCCGTCTTGTAGCCACAATGTCCCCATAGTATGGTGATATTTCTTTTTAGCCGCATTTTCCTGATTCTTTGCCGACCTTGCCTTAGCTTCTTCTGAGTCCTTGTACGCCACAAATGCGGCCCTGTTATCCCGATGCATCTCCAGCGGGCCAGTGAATGGCAGAGTCAGCTTCTTCTTGACAAAGTTGTTGTACAATATTTTCTTCTAGTCCTTAAATTGTTCGCCCATCTTCTTAACGGCCCACTTTTTGACTGTCAACCTCAATGCCTCATTGAGTTCAGGAGTGTCTAATTCAGGTAGAGAGAAGTGTGTCATGAGCGAATTCCAAAGACACTCTTTGGCTCTATCATCGACAAAAGTTGCTCTAACTTGATCGCTTTTCTTTTCTGGCTTATTCCACTTCTGAGTGGTGATCGGGATGGTGTCTCTGACTATCACTCCGCATTGATATACAAATACACTTGCAGCCTCTGTCGGCTCTAAAGGTTCGCCCAGCTCAGAAACTAGATCAATAGTGAAACGCGCACCATCGGCCAACTTTTTGGTCGGGCCTCGTTTCCTTGCAGAAGATTAGCCCGATGCGGAGGTCTAAGAGAAGAAACAGTCGTTAGTATATATATGAATCAACTAATGCATCTACTAGCTCGTGATCAGCAGAGGCTTTATATACCTCGCCGGACTTTGCTATGGTGTCTCCACAGTCGTCTCCACCATCGTCTCCACCATCGTCTCCACCAAAGAATTCATCATAGTTGTCTGTACCGTCGGCTTCATCCAAGTTGAGGTATTGGGCGCCATCATCATCTCCATCGTCGTCTGCTCCATCGTGATGGTAACCTCCTGTACCCTCATCTATCATCTTATACATGCGCTCTTCATCGTCTCTGCCGTCCATAACTTAACTAATACAGAAGAAAGATAAAACCATTTTGCTTAATGCGATAAATAAAGAAAGATAAAGTAATTCAGCTTAATATATCATATTACACATTAAAGTACCAATTAAACAATGCGATGAAGAAAGATAAAGTACCAATTAAACAATAATACATCTCGAATAATCCAGCTAGTACAATAATAATAAAAGATCCTTATTATACATCTAGCTCAACCAAGACGTCGATCCCTACGGGGGGAGTGCATCCAAAGAGTAGGAACCATCACCGGAGAATATCTCGGTTAAGGTGCCTCAAGAACCCGCCAGGTATCGGAGACCCTTACTTCCAAAATATACATGTAACGTCGGACGTGCTCGTCCTCCTTCCTAACACGACGTTGTACCACCTCGTCGGGGGACGGCTCCCTCTACACCGCGCCTGGACCACTCGGCTGCCACCACAGAAGATCCGGCTCGATGACGACACCCGGATTCCTCACCAAAGTACGCCTCCCAGTTGGTAGCACCTCCCAGTGCCAGCCCGGCGGAGCCTAGTCCCGTGGATGCCCGGCGACAGAGCCTAGTAGTCCTCCGTTGTTCCCGCCGAGTGAACGAGGATGAGGACGCGGCATAATTCTAAACACTAAATTAAACCTATACACTTTAAACATGACGACAGTAAATAGGATCAACTAAAATAAACTATATTAAACACTAACAAAAATCTCTAATAAACTAACTAACTAAAATTCATCAACTAAATTATAACTAACTAACTAAATTAACCCTAAACTTTAAACTAACCCTAAATAAAATAACCCTAAAATATTAACTAACTAATTAACCATGAAATACTAACTAACTAATTAACCCCAAATCCTAAAATAACCCTAAAATACTAACTAACTAATTAACCCTAAAATACTAACTAACTAACTAACTAACTAATTTACACTAATTAACACAATTATAACAAAAACCTAAATATAGATCGCCGCCGAAGAGCTCACCTGCGGGGCGGGGAGACACGGGAGGCGGTGCGGGCGACGGCGGGTCGCCGGGGCGGTGCGGATGCGGCACGTACGGGCGCGGGCGGCACAGGAGCGGACGGCGCACGGGCGCGGGTGGCGGACGGCGCTGGGGCAGCCGGGCAGTGGACGACGCTGGGGCACGAGCGGCGGCAGAGTCCAGGATTGGGAAGAAGATGTGCTCCGGTTCGATGCTCGAACCGGGGCGGACGAGGTGAGTATTTATATACCACCCCCCTTTAGCGCCGGTTTGTGTTAAAAACCGGTACTAAAGGGTTTTCGGCGCGCCGCATTTCGCGTGCAGGGCCGCACCCCTTCAGTCCCAGTTTGTAACACAAACCGGGACTAAAGGTGTATTTATCAATAAACTTTGAAAGATATAATTTATTATTTATATAATCTACTCTGTTAATTATCCTCGGGTTTATTGTTTATTGTTTATGGTTTAGGGTTTAGGGTTAGGGATTTAGGGTTTAGGGGGGGTTAGGGTTAGGGTTAGGGGTTTAGGATTTAGGGTTTAGATATTTCCCGCCATTTCCCACCGCTTCACGCCAAGTTTTCCCGTCCTTTCCCTCTGAACAGACCTTTTAGTCCCGACTGTAGCCACTAACCGGGACTAAAGCTATTTCCCACCGCTTCCCGCCAAGTTTCCCGCTCTTTCCCTCTGAACGGACCTTTTAGTCCTGGTTGTAGCCACTAACCGAGACTAAAGATATTTCCCGCTATTTCCCATCGCTTCCCACCATGTTTTCCCGCTCTTTCCATCTATATATAGGCCGACCGTGCCATGGCAATCCACACATCCACACCTTCCACTCTCACAACAATGGACAACGCCTACTGGGCCATTCTGACCCTCGAGGAGGTCGAGGCGATGTGCGCCTCCAGCTACCCATACCCGTCGGGCTACCGACCGCCCGCTGGCTAGATGTTGAGCGCTGGAGGGGTTCATGTCCCTCTTGTGCCTCAAGCTTCCGCCCAGAAGGCGGCCATCATGAACCACTTCTACCTCGAGCTCACGCGCGGAGCAGCGGATGGATCCCTAGTGGGATCCCGACAACTATGACACCTGGAATGCCTTCTTCGTTAACCGGCGAGAAAGGGAGCTCTCCAGGTACGAAGGTAACGGCCTGCCCCCGGTGAACCACAACGAAGCCGACCGGCGTCTATGGTGGGCGAACCGTACTATCATCGGCGTGATGCGCTACATTGCCGGGAGAGAGCATCCTCGCCTGCGGTGCCTACCTATCCCTCCGCAGAGCCACAAGAAGGATGGCATTAGCGGCTGATGTCTATGCACTTCTATTCTGGTAGACAGTTGTTGGGCCTCCAAGTGCAGAGGTTTGTAGAACAGCAGCAAGTTTTCCCTTAAGTGGATCACCCAAGGTTTATCAAACTCAGGGAGGAAGTGGTCAAAGGTATCCCTCTCAAGCAACCCTGCAATCAAGATACAAGAAGTCTCTTGTATCCCCAACACACCCAATACACTTTTCAGGTGTATAGGTGCAGTAGTTCGGTGAAGATATAGTGAAATACAAGTGGTATGGATAATTATAAGTAGTAACGGTGATAGAAAATAGCTTGATGGCGTGGAAAAGACTAAAGTAAAACTGAAATAAAGATAGAAGCAAGCAAACATGTAATAGATCTAATAGCAAACAATGTTTCAGTGCTTAGAAACAAGGCCTAGGGATCATACTTTCACTAGTGAACACTCTCATATAAATATATTCTTCTTTATGATACTACACTGAACTACTCTCCGGTTGGACACTCTAGTCGTTGGTAGGGCTATAACAGCACACCTCAAAGTTCATCTTTCCCATCTAGATAACCCCACACTATCACCTTGAGTACTAGATGGTTCGAAAACAAACACCACAATTTCATAAAGACATCCAACTCCAAATATAACTCATAACAAGTATTTGAAATCTCTAGCCTAAGTGCCACCGTGGTGTGCACACTGTCAACTTCACACACATGGGGAGAGCAGAGATATATTAAAGAACTTGAGTAGCAAGGTAGATCTATAGATTACAAGCTCATGATCTCAATAAGATCATGCATGTAGAGAGAGATGAACACATAGCTATCGGTAGAACCCTTAGCCTCGAGAGAGATCTACTCCCTCCTCATCATGGGAATCAGCAATGGTGATGGAGATTGTGGTGGAGATCGATGGAGATGGCTCCGGGGGCACTTCCCCGTCCTAGAAGGGTGCCAGAAGAGAGACTTTCTGTCCCCTGAATCTCCCCTTCGGTGGCAGTGGCGCTGCGGAACTTTTCGTTGCTGGAGGCTTGACGATTTAGGGTTTCTGTATCGGGAGGAATATATAGGCGAAGGGGTGAGGTCGGTGGCCAGCCAGGGGGCCCACACCATGCCCTAGCGCGACCTGGGGGGACCCGCGCCTAGGGGTGGTTTGGCCACCCTGTGGACCCCCTTCGTCTCTCCTTCTGGCTCCGTGAATCTTCTGGGAAAAAATAACGACTTTGGCTTTTGTCCGGTCCAATTCCGAGAATATTCATTTTTTGACTTTTCTGGAACCAAAACAGCAGAAACCAGGCAACTGGCACTGTGGCTCTTGTTAATAGGTTAGTCCAAGAAATCATATGAAAAGTACTCCAAAGTGTGGACAAAACACAAGAAAGTAGATAAAACCAAGCATGGAACATAAAAATTATGGATACATTAGCAACATATCAAAATCCCCAAGCTTAACTCCTGCTCGTCCTCGAGTAGGTAAGTGATAAAAAGAAAGAATAATTTTTGAGGTGACATGCACCATCATAAAATTGATCAAAGTATTTGTAAAACATTCAAAGCTGTGATCATAGTACTTCAATCATAACATGAAAGACAAAGTTATAGCAATAAGACAAAGAAACTATGTTGCACCATGAAAAGGCACAAACAAAAGATTATGAATAACAATGCTTTGCAAGACGTTTGTTTGTTTCACATAAAGAAAACATAGCATAGTGGCATTCAGCTTGTCCCTCATAGAGTAGCAAACATCAATACATAGGACACCTTCAAAGTTCATAAGAGTGACTAGATACAAATAGTTTAAAACAAGCAATATCAAAGCTACGCATCAATCAACAAGGCTTGGGACAATGCACATAGAACTAAGAATGGCCACTATGCTCTCAAAGTAGGTGCATAAAGATAGAAGGTGGAGACTCAACATAAAAGTAAAAGAAAGGCCTTCATAGAAGGAAGTAGGGATTCAAGTCTCATAAAGAGCTTACAAAAATTATAGTACTTATTAGCTTTCAGCTCTCATTGCCCCTATCATAAGCATCTTGAAGTGATTAAGGTTAAAGTGAACAAACTATGGTGTATATGCTTGACGAAGTATAAGTTGGAAATCTCATGTCCCTTGAATACAAGGGTCGCTCCTCATGCTACTCAAGTTTAGTTACCGGTAAGTCCTTGTCATCGTAAGTACATGTGTATCATAGAGAACCGCCAACAGGGTACCCCTTGCCCGATGATACGGAAGAATCCCCATATCAAAATGACAAGGCAAGAAGACAACAAGCATCTTAGCAATCTTCTTATTTACCATGGGAATATGGTGCTTTTTTCTCTCTTTCCTCTTTTCATAATCTCCTTTTTTCTCTTTTTTTCTCAATATCTGACTCTTTTTTATAACAAGAATGCTTCATAGACATCTCATTATGGTTACGCTACAGGTTTTCACCATGTCAGCATGGATTAGACCAGCGGCCCAGGTGTTTCACTAACACATATACATAACTCCGTGCACTTACAAGCTCCCCTTTCATTTCACACCGACGACATCCATAGACAAAAGAGCATGATATCAACTAGGTACAAAGTACAAGTGCAATGGTGAAAGTGTTCCCCTTGAAAGCCTGGTTCTGCCAATCCCCAACAAATAAGTGCAAGCATATACAACATAGACGATACAATGGTTCAAGTTTATTAAGGGAAAGAAAAGTAAAGTGTGCCATCAAGTTCGTGAGAGCTTTAATCACTAGTTTTCTCATAACAAGTTTAATTCGGAAGGTAGATAAAAACATGAATATACTTGGAATAGCATAAGCTAGTAGGTAGATATGGTAGACTCTTTGGAATTACTTGGTTTTAGGATTTGGATGCATGAGTGGAACTCATACTTGGTTACGGAGGCTAGCAAAAGACTGGGAGCGACAAATTAGGAGAGCAATAATGGCCATAATCATGTAGAGCGATAAAACATCATTGATCAAAGCGTCAAGTGATATTACAAGTTGAAAACTAAAGGATCATAAAGGCTTATTGTGACTTGGGATAGTCATAACATGGTGTGAGCATGCGCCAAGTCAACCCAAATAAAGCATCAAAGGAGAATACCACAATACTCTGCTTTAATATGCTAAAACAACGCATGATCCTTCCCAGGCACATTAAGCAATCTCAATTGTTTATAACAAGTCATGCTCCAGCAAATAATACTAAGCATAAAACCAAAACAATATCGAGCATGGCATGACAAAGCATAGGCTACAGTAAAAAACAAGCTCTCTTTACCACTTAAGCATGAACTTTCCTACTCTTTTCCAATTCAAACCAAACTATTTGAAAACCAATGTATGAAAGAGGGGGTCCAACCAATTTATTCAGAAAACTAAGCAAACCAAGCAAACGAAAAACCAAAATGAAAATGAAAAAGAATACGCTCCAAGAACAACACAAATGTGCATGAAACAATAAAAATGAAGCGTTTGGAAGAAACTTGGGATTTTTATTGATGAAGAGGGGGATGCCTTGGGCATCCCCAAGCTTTGACGCTTGTACTTCTTGGATATTTCTTGGGGTGACACACGTGGCATCCCCAATCTTGAGCTTTAGTCCATCCTTCATCTCATTACTCATTTCTTCCATACACGTGAATTTTTTTCTTCATACAAAACTTCACACAATCTTTATTAGCAACATTAGTGCATTCAAGATAATAGGTCTTTAGGTTCAGTTCTAACACAAATAAAAATTCCATTAAAACACTAGCTATTGTAGCACTTTCCTCAAAAAGCTCAATTCCCTAAAATAACTCAAAAAGGAACCAACAAGAAGCAAATGCAGAAAATAGCATAAATCTGTCAAAACAGACCAGCAGGTAAAGACGAATTTTTTCGAAGACCTTCTGTTGCTCAAATAGAAAAGTGTTCAACTAACTAAAGTTATATAACAACCGGGGGCAGAAGTACAAAAATTCACGCCTCAAAAGGACGTACAGAGATTTTACACGAATTTTTACGGTAAGCACATAAATCTGTTTCGGGACAGCAACTTTTCCAATCATTACTTCTCTCTCATTAGAGGTTACTCTTGGCGAAAAAAGCAAATAAAAAGGATAAGGAGCGGTTATTACTGAAGTAATAACTTCCAAGACTCAATTAAAACTTTTGGGTTATCTCCCAATAAGTACTTTTCGTTAGGGACTTTAAGTTAGGCATGATAGTTTGAGAAGATGCTCACATAAGAAATATGAATTGAAGTAAAAGAGAGCATCAAGAAGCAAATTCAAAGCACATTTAAGTCTAACCCACTTCCTATGCATAGGAATCTTGTAAAGAAACAAGTCATGAAAGCACAAAGCAACAAGCATAGGAAAGCAAAACAAGTGCAACTTCAAAATTTTCAACATAAAGAGGGGAAACTTAATATTGTTGAGACACATAAAACCATGTTTCCCTCTCTCATAATAAATTTTAGTAGCATCATGAATAAAATTAAAAATATAACTATCACATAAAACATTCTTATCATAAGCCACATGCATAAAATGATTATTACACTCCATGTAAGCATAGTCATTGTTATTAATTGTGGTGGGAGCAAATTCAACAAAATAGCTATCATTATTATTCTCATCACCATAGTCATCAAATATAGGAGGCATATTGTAATCATAATTAATTTTCTCCTCAATAGTAGGTGGACTGAAAATATCATACTCATCATTGTAATCATCATATATTGGAGGTTTTGTATCATCATAAGCAATAGAATAGCTATCTTCCAAAGCTGGGGAACTAAAAAGATCATTTTCATAAAGACTAGCTTCCCCAAGCTTAGATTTTTCCATATCATTAGCAATAATGGTATCCAAAGAATTCATACTAACAACATTCCTATTAGCATGCAAATAAAGTTCCATATGTTTTTTAATTTTCTCTTCAAACACTTCATTCCTAACTCAAGATAAATACTATAAAGCTCTCTAATTTTGTTGTTGTTTTCCATTAAGCCTAACTAGTGAAAACAAGAAACAAAAAGACAAAATTGCAGAATCTAAAGGAAATAACTTAGAGCACTCACACCGGATGATGTGAGTACCTTTTACCTTACCTCCCCGGCAACGGCGCCAGAAAATAGTTTGATGTCTACGCACTTCTATTCTTGTAGACAGTTGTTGGGCCTCCAAGTGCAGAGGTTTGTAGAACAGCAGCAAGTTTTCCCTTAAGTGGATCACCCAAGGTTTATCGAACTCAGGGAGGAAGTGGTCAAAGGTATCCCTCTCAAGCAACCCTGCAATCAAGATACAAGAAGTCTGTTGTGTCCCCAACACACCCAATACACTTGTCAGGTGTATAGGTGCACTAGTTCGGCGAAGAGATAGTGAAATACAAGTGGTATGGATAATTATAAGTAGTAACGGTGATAGAAAATAGCTTGATGGCGTGGAAAAGACTAAAGTAAAACTGAAATAAAGATAGCAAGCAAACATGTAATAGATCTAATAGAAAACGGTGTTTTAGTGCTTAGAAACAAGGCCTAGGGATCATACTTTCACTAGTGAACACTCTCATATAAATATATTCTTCTTTATGATAATATGTTGTACTACTCTCCGGTTGGACACTCTAATCGTTGGTAGGGCTATAACAACACACCTCAAAGTTCATCTTTCCCATCTAGATAACCCCACACTGTCACCTTGAGTACTAGATGGTTCAAACAAACACAACAATTTCATAAAGACATCCAACTCCAAATATAACTCATAACAAGTATTTGAAATCTCTAGCCTAAGTGCCACCATGGTGTGCACATTGCCAACTTCACACACATGGGGAGAGCAGAGATCTATTAAAGCACTTGACTAGCAAGGTAGATCTATAGATTACAAGCTAATGATCTCAATAAGATCATGCATGGAGAGAGAGATGAACACATAGCTACCGGTAGAACCCTTAGCCTCGAGAGAGATCTACTCCCTCCTCATCATGGTAATCAAAAATGGTGATGGAGATGGTGGTGGAGATCGATGGAGATGGCTCCGGGGGCACTTCCTCGTCCTGGCAGGGTGCCGAAACAGAGACTTTCTGTCCCCCGAATCTCCCCTTCGGTGGCGGCGGTGCTGCAAAACTTTTCGTGGCTGGAGGCTTGACGATTTAGGGTTTCTGTATCGGGAGGAATATATAGGCGAGTGGGCAAGGTCGGTGGCTGCTGACTCGTGTATTAACGAGCTCGTTGGGGAACCCCAAGAGGAAGGTATGTTGAGCACAGTAGTAAGTTTTCCTCGGTTATGAAACCAAGGTTATCAATCCAGTAGGAGCAAGGAAACACCCCAAAGGTGAAGCTAGCTGAACTTTAGCAGGGGGCACTACCGGTGCCAGCAGCAACGTGGAGACCTGCACAACACAACCACAGAACTCTGTCCCCAACTTGCGATGATGTTGTCAATCTCACCGGTTTTGCTGAAAACAAAGGATTAAACGTATCGAATGGAAGGAAGTAATAGTTTGCAGAAAGTAAACACAAAGCAGTAAACAGTTGATTGTAGATTAAAAGTAAAAGAAAGGACCGGGGTCCATAGTTCACTAGAGGTGGCTCTCCTTAAGTTAGATAACATGCTAGGTGAACAAATTACAGCGGGGAAATAGACAAACATCGAGAAAGCAAACAAGCATATACTACTCATCTTGACTCCTTTGAGATTCGATTGGGCATTAAAACATTATACATAGGCCGCCATCCAACTACATCTATGACTAATAATCCACCTTCAGGTTATCATCCGAACCCCCTCCAGTATTAAGTTGCAAGCAACAGATTATTGCTTTATGAACTGCATGTAAAGTAAACAATACGATTGTTCTATGAACAAAGGATTGTTGTTTTCTCCCTAGTAGCAACAGCACATCTAGTACCTTAGAGATTTCTGTCACTTCCCCAGATTACCAGAGGCATGAACCCACTATCGAGCATAAATACTAACTCTTGGAGTTGCTAGCATCTACTTGGCCAAGATAGCTACTAACAACGGAAAGCATGCAAGATCACAAATAACAAAGACATGATAGAATCAATAATCAATCTAAAATAGCATCTCAATATCCATCGGATCCCTGCAAACACAACATGCAGAATTAAAAATAGATGATCTTGATCATGAACAGAGCTCACAAGATCTAAACATGAAAGCACAAAGGAGGAGAACCAGCCATCTAGCTACTACATGGACCTGTAGTCCGGAGATGAACTACTCACGCATCACACCGGAGGCTTGCATGATGATGAAGAAGGCCTCCAGGGTGAATTCCCCTCTCCGGCAGGGTGCCGGGAAGAGCTTCAGATCCCTCCCAATCTAGGGATGGAGATGACGGCAGCTATAGACTCTTTCGTGGAATTTTGATCGGGTACTTAGGGTTTCCATATCAGAGGCAATATATAGGCGGAATGAGAGGCCGAGGGGGTGCCTGTGGCGGCCAGACCACCCCCTAGCGCTGGTCAGGCCTGGCCGCGCGGCCAGGTGGTGTGGCCGGGCCCTAGCCCCTCTCTGTCTCGAACTTTGGCTCCAGGTGTCCCCCGGTAAAATAATGAATTTGGGTTTTGTCCCGTCCAATTTCGAGAATATTCATTTTCTAACCTTCCTGGAACCAAAAACAGCAGAAAATAGGCAGCTGGCACTGTGGCTCTTGTTAATAGGTTAGTCCAAGAAATCATATGCAAAGTACTCCAAAGTATGGACAAAACATAAGAAAGTAGATAAAACCAAGCATGGAACATCAAAAATTATAGATACATTTGCAATGTATCAGTGGCTAGCCAGGGGGCCCACACCATGCCCTAGCGTGGCCTGGGGGACCCGCGCCTAGGGGTGGTTTGGCCACCCTGTGGCCCCCCTTCGTCTCTCCTTCTGGCTCTGTGAATCTTTCAGGAAAATAATGACTTTGGCTTTTGTCCGGTCCAATTCCGAGAATATTCATTTTCTGACTTTTCTGGAACCAAAAACAGCAGAAAATAGGAAGCTGGCACTGTGGCTCTTGTTAATAGGTTAGTCCAAGAAATCATATGAAAAGTACTCCAAAGTATGGAAAAACACAAGAAAGTAGATAAAACCAAGCATGGAACATCAAAAATTATGGATACGTTATCAGCGGCATCGTCATCCAGGAGACCCCTCCCTCGCCCGCCATGAATCCGAAGCCGGAGTGGCCTGTGTCCTCGGTATATGCCATGCCTGGGCTGAGGATCCAGCCGCGTGCGACTAGCCACGACGACGATGATGACGACAAGAATGACGATGACGAAGAAGACCCTGAAGCTGCGTACTATAGGACTAGACATGATTATGACTAAAGAGGGTGTTTTTAGTCCTGATTCCGTAGTCCTGGTTTTTTAATATTAATAAATGTCTTGAGTGTTAGCTAGTCCCAGTTTGTGGCTGGACCAGGATTAAATATGAAGATGTTGCTATATTCTTGTGAGTTCGCTCAAGTGATCAAATCCTCTTTTTTCTACCCGCCTTCAGTAATCTCAGAAATTGTAAAAAATAGGGTTAATTCACAAAAGGTTTAATATATTATTACATCACCAACATCCACATCTAGTGTTTTGGTTCTCTTCTAGTCCGTAGCCATGGAGCATCTTCCTTATTTAGCGGTATGCTTGGGTCAGTTTTCACTTCGAATGGCGGAAATTTTTGAAATTTGTTATAATCTTCTGACATGTCTGTCATGTCGTCAACTCCCACCATGTTTCTTTTCCCTGAAAGAACTATGTGGCGCTTTAGCTCATCGTATGATATTGTATTCTTTTGCTTATCTTTCCTTTTTCTCCGTCTAGTAGACATGTCCTTCACATAGAAAACTTGAGCCACATCATTGGCAAGGACGAATGGTTCATCTCCGTATGCAAGATTATTGAGATCCACTGTTGTCATTCCGTACTGCTGGTCTACTGTTACCCTGCCTCCTGTCATCTTGACCCATTTGCATCGAAACAAAGGGACCTTGAAATTAGGACCATAGTCAAGTTCCCATATGTCCTCTATGTAACCATAATATGTGTTCTTATGCCCGTTGTCATCTGATGCATCAAATCGAACACCACTGTTTTGGTTGGTGCTCTTTTTATCTTGGGCATGCGTGTAAAATATATTCACATTTATCTCGTACCCTTGGAAAGTCAATATAGTTGAAGATGGAGACCTGGCCAACAAGTACAACTGATCTCCAACAGTGGTGTCATTCATGAGATGTGTCTGCAACCAACCGCCAAAAGTCTTCATGTGTTCATCTCTAATCCAAGAGTCAGACTGCCCCGGGTAGTTGGAGTGTACAATATTCTTGTGTACCTCGATATATGGAGCCACCAAGGTGGAACTTTGTAGAACTGTATAGTGTGCTTTAGTGAAAGAATGTCCGTCCATACATATATTTGCTTTCTTTCCTAGCGTGCCTTTTCCACTAAGTCTCCCCTCATGTCATGATTCAGGTACACCGATCGGCTTAAGGTTAGGAATAAAGTCAACACAAAACTCAATGACTTCCTCTGTTCCATAGCCCTTGGAGATGCGTCCTTCTGGCCTAGCACGGTTATGGACATATTTCATTAAGACTCCCATGAATCTCTCAAAGGAGAACATATTGTGTAGAAATACAGGACCGAGAATGGTAATCTCTTCGACTAGGTGAACTAGGAGGTCCGTCATTATGTTGAAGAAGGATGGTGGGAACACTGCTGGCGCGTGGTTGACGTGGGAGCTTCTTCTTCTTTAGTCCCCGGCAACGGCGCTAGAAAAGATCTTGATGTGCTCATCGTTCGACGTAGAGCTCGTTGGGAACCCCAAGAGGAAGGTATGATGAGCACAACAGCAAGTTTTCCCTCAGTTATGAAACCAAGGTTTAATCGAACCAGTAGGAGCAAGGAAACACCCCAAAGGTGTTACTAGCTGAGCTTTGGCAGGGCGCACTACCGGTGCTAGTCGCAACGTGGAGACCTGCACAACACAACCACAGAACTTTGTCCCCAACTTGCGATGAGGTTGTCAATCTCACCGTGTTTTGCGGAAACCAAAGGATTAACCGTATCGAATGGAAAGAAGTAAAAGTTTGCAGAAAGTAAACACAAAGCAGTAAACAGTTGTAGATTGTATGTAAAGAAAAAGGACCGGGATCCATAGTTCACTAGAGGTGACTCTCCTTAGATAGATAACATGTTGGGTAAACAAATTACACCGGGGCAATTGACAAACACCGAGAAAGCAATACATGCATATACTAATCATCTTGACTCCTTTGCGACTTGATTGGGCATTACAACATAATACATAGATGGCCATCCAACTACATATATGACTAATAATCCACCTTCAGGTTATCATCCGAACCCCGTCCAGTATTAAGTTGCAAGCAACAGATTATTGCTTTACGAACTGCGTGTAAAGTAAACAATACGATTGTTCTATGAACAAAGGATTGTTGTTTTCTCCCTAGTAGCAACAGCACATCTAGTACCTTAGAGATTTCTACCACTTCCCCAGATTACCAGAGGCATGAACCCACTATCGAGCATAAATACTAACTCTTGGAGTTGCTAGCATCTACTTGGCCAAGATAGCTACTAACAACGGAAAGCATGCAAGATCACAAATAACAAAGACATGATAGAATCAATAATCAATCTGAAATAACATCTCAATATCCATCGGATCCCCGCAAACACAACATGTATGAATACAAATAGATGATCTTGATCATGAACGGAGCTCACAAGATCTAAACATGAAAGCACAAAGGAGGAGAACCAGCCATCTAGCTAATATATGGATCCGTAGTCCAAGGATGAACTACTCACGCATCACACCGGCTTGCATGGTGATGAAGAAGGCCTCCAGGGTGAATTCCCCTCTCTGGCAGGGTGCTGGGAAGAGCTTCAGATCCCTCCTGATCTAGGGATGGAGATGACAGCGGCTACAGACTCTTTCGTGGATTTTTGATCGGGTACTTAGGGTTTTCGTCCCGAGGAAAATATATAGGCGGAAGGAGAGGCTGAGGGGGTGCCGGGAGTGGCCACACCACCCCTGGCACGGGCCAGGCCTGGCCGCGTGGCCAGGTGGTGTGGTGGCTCCCAGGCCCTTCTCCGTCTCGTATTCTGGCACTTGATCCCTTCCAGAAAAATAGGCACTTTGGATTTTGTCCCATCGAATTCCGAGAATATTTATTTTTTGACTTTCCTGGAACCAAAAACAGCAGAAAACAGTCAGCTGGCACTGTGGCTCTTGTTAATAGGTTAGTCCAAGAAATCATATGAAAAGTACTCCAAAGTTGGAACAAAACACAAGAAAGTGGATAAAACCAAGTATGGAACATCAGAAATTATAGATACATTTGCAATGTATCAACATCCCCAAGCTTAAGCCTACTCGTCCTTGAGTAGGTAAGTGATAAAAAGAAGAATAAATTTTGAGGTGACATGCACCATCAAAGACTTGATCAAAGTATTTGCAAAACATTCAAAGCTGGGATCATAGTACTTCAATCATAACATGAAAGACAAAGTTCTAGCAATAAGCAAAGAAACTATGATGCAACATGAAAAGGCACAAACAAAAGAATCATGAATAACATGCTTTGCAAGACGTTTGTTTGTTTCACATAAAGAAAACATGGCATAATAGTATTCAGCTTGTCCCTCAATAGAGTAGCAAATATAAATGCATAGGACACCTTCAAAGTTCATAAGAGTGACTAGATACAATAGTTTAAAGCAAGCAATATCAAGTTATGCATCAATCAACTAGTCTTGGGACAATGCACATAGAACTAAGAATGGCCACTATGCTCTCAAAGTAGGTGCATAAAGATAGAAGGTGGAGACTCAATGTAATGGTGGAAGAAAGGCCTTTTGTATAAAAGGAAGTTGGGATTCAAGTCTCATAAAGAGCTTCCAAAAATTATGGTACTTATAGCTTTCAGCTCTCATTGCGCCTATCGTAAGCATCTTGAAGTGATTAAGGTTAAAGTGAACAAACTATGGTGTACATGCTTGATGAAGTATAAGTCAGAAATCTCATGTCCCTTGTATACGAGGGCCGCTCCTCATGCTACTCAAGTTTAGTCACCGGTAAGTTCTTGTCATTGTAAGTACATGTGTATCATTGAGAATCGCCAACGGGGTACCCCTTGCCTGATGATACAGAAGAATCCCCATATCAAAATGACAAGGCAAGCAGACAACAAGCATCTCAGCATTCTTCTTATTTACCATGGGAATATGGTTCTTTTTTCTCTATTTCCTCTTTTCATAGTAACTCTTTTTTTTCTTTTCTCTTTTTTTCTCAATATAGGACTCTTTTTTTATATAAGAAGAATGCTTCATAGATAGCTCATTATGGTTACGCTGCAGGTTTCCACCATGTCAGCATGGGTTAGACCAGCGGCCCAGGCGTTTCTCTAACACATATACATAACTCCATGGACCTACAAGCTCCCCTTTCATTTCACACCGACGACATCCATATACAAAAGAGCATGATATCAACTAGGTACAAGTACCAAGTGCAATGTTGAAAGCGTTCCCCATGAAAGCATGGTTCTGCCAATTCCCAACAAATAAGTGCAAGCATATACAACATAGACGACACAATGGTTCAAGTTTATTAAGGGCAAGTAAAGTAAAGTGTGCCATCAAGTTCGTGAGAGCTTTAATCACTAGTTTTCTCATAACAAGTTTAATTTGGAAGGTAAACAAAAGCATGAATATACTTGGAATAGCATAAGCTAGTAGGTAGGTATGGTGGACTCTTTGGAATAACTTGGTTTAGGGAGTTGGATGCATGAGTGGAACTCATACTTGGTTGTGGAGGCTAAGAAAAGACTGGGAGCGACAAATTAAGAGAGCAATAATGGCCATAATCATGCAGAGCGACAAAACATCATTGATCAAAGCATAAAGTGATACTACAAGTTGAGAACTAAAGGTTCATAAAGGCTATGGTGACTTGTGACAGTCATAACATGGTGTGAGCATGCGCCAAGTCAACCCAAATAAAGCATCAAAGGAGAATACCACTATACTATGCTTTAATATGCTAAAACAACTCATGATTCATCCAAGGCACATTAAGCAATCTCTGTTGTTTATAACAAGTCATGCTACAGCAAAGAATACTAAGCATAAAGCCAAAACAATCTCAAGCATGGCATGACAAAGCATAGGCCACAGTCAAAAACGAGCTCTTTTTACCACATAAGCATGAACTTTCCTACTCTTTTCCAAACCAATCCAAACTATTTGCAAACCAAAGTATGAAAGAGGGGGTCCAACCAATTTATTCAGAAAACTAAGCAAACCAAGCAAACTAAAAACCAAAACAAAAACGAAAAAGAAGACGCTCCAAGAACAACAGAACTGTGCCTGAAACAATAAAAATGAAGCGTGTGGAAGAAACCTAGGATTTTTATTGATGAAGAAGGGGAATGCCTTGGGCATCCCCAAGCTTTGACGCTTGTACTTCTTGGATATTTCTTGTGATGATACGCGTGGCATCCCCAAGCTTGAGCTTTAGTCCATCCTTCATCTCATTACTCATTCCTTCCATACACCTGAAAATTTTCCTTCATACAAAACTTCACACAATCTTTATTAGGAACATTAGTGCACTTAAGATAAATAAGTCTTAAGGTTCAGTTCTAACACCAAATAAACTTCCATTAGAACACTAGCTACTGCAGCACTTCCTTCAAAAAGCTCAATTCCCCAAAAGAACGCAAAAAGGAACCCACAAGAAGCAAATGCAGAAAATAGCAGAAATCTGTCAAAACAGACCAGCAGGTAAAGACAAATTTTTTCGAAGACCTTCTGTTGCTCAAATCAAAAAGTGTTGAACTAACGAAAGTTATATAACAACCTGGGGCAGAAGCACACAAATTACAGCTCAATCCGACTTACAGATCTCTCTCACGAATTTTTACGGTGAAGCACAAGAATCTGTTTCGGGACATCAACTTTCTCAATCATTACTTCACTCTCATTAGAGGTTACTCTTGGCACAAAAAGCAAATAAAAAGGATAAGGAGAGGTTATTACTTAAGTAATAACTTCCAAGACTCATCTAAAACTTTTGGGTTATCTTCCAATAAGTACTTTTCTTTAATGCCTTTAAGTTAGGCATAAGAAGCAAAGAAAGAATCAAGTGTTCTGAAATGAAGAAGCATTAAAACCCACTTTCTTGCCCTTACCTCTCTTATTTTTATTCTTATCCTTTGGGAAAATGTGATTGTTTGGTGGAGAAGAAAGGTGCATGGTCCCCTTTCCCACATATATTATTGCTCCAAGGAGTTCTAATAGGGACCTTCCAAGTGTAATTTGTCCTTTTCCGGCACATTCGATAACAAGATAATCAGTAGAAATCATTTTCCCAAGGATCTTTGTAAACAATACTTCAGCTATTCCAATAGGAAATAAGGTAGCATTATTAGCAAGAGATATTTCTTTTCCTCCTTCAGTAAGCCCCCAAAGATTCAAAGATTTATAAATATCTTTGGGCATAAGACAAAATTCAGACATGATATCGCAGCGGGCTTGAAAAGTTTCAGTGTTTATCTCAATCTTTACTATAGGGAGCCACTTTGATGGTTCAGAATTTATTGGGACATAATTGTGATTCTCCCTAAGCGTATTATAGCAATCTTTTAAGCTAGTAGTGCTAGTCTCAAGAGTGTTCAACCTAGCAAATATTTTTGCGAAAGAAATATCAGTTTGGCTAGGCATGTTGTAAGTGAGGATCAATTTATTTATAGCATTAATAGCATTATCCTCATTACATTGGAGGAAATCTCCTCCCACAACATCATCTAAAGCATATCTATAGCAAAGAGCAATCCCAGGGTAAAAACTGCTAAGGAACAAGCTTTGAGTCATTTTAGGCTCAGATTTTTCATGTAGATCAGAGATTCTAGACCAAGCTTCCTTAAAACTTTCCCCAATTCCTTGTTTAAAAGTGAAAATCATTTCCTCGGGTGACATAGTGATTGGAGCAAGGCTAGACATAGTGGCAACTCAAGATAGGAACTAATTTTTTTCGTGTTTTTGAAATAAGAAAGCAAACTAGTAAAACTAATTTTTTTGTGTTTTTGAAAAGCAAAACAAGCAAACAAAGAAAAAATAAACTAAGAAAAACAAAAAAAACAAAGTAAAGAGATTGGTTATGAGGGACTCCCCTTGTTAAGATGTCCTTGACTCCCCAGCAACGGCGCCAGAAAAGATCTGGTGCGGTGTTGACGTGGGAGTTTCTTCTTCTTCGTTCCCTGGCAACGGCGCCAGAAAATACTTGCTGGCGCGTGGTTGACATGGGAGCTTCTTCTTCTTTACTCCCCGGCAATGGCGCCAGAAAATATCTTGATGTGCTCGTCGTTCGACGTAGAGCTCGTTGGGAACCCCAAGAGGAAGGTATGATGAGCACAACAGCAAGTTTTCCCTCAATTATGAAACCAAGGTTTAATCGAACCAGTAGGAGCAAGGAAACACCCCAAAGGTGTTACTAGCTGAGCTTTGGCAGGGCGCACTACCGGTGCTAGTAGCAACGTGGAGACCTGCACAACACAACCACAGAACTTTGTCCCCAACTTGCGATGAGGTTGTCAATCTCACCATGTTTTGCGGAAAACAAAGGATTAAATGTATCGAATGGAAAGAAGTAAAAGTTTGCAGAAAGTAAACACAAAGCAGTAAACAGTTGTAGATTGTATGTAAAGAAAAAGGACCGGGATCCATAGTTCACTAGAGGTGGCTCTCCTTAGATAGATAACATGCTGGGTAAACAAATTACAGCGGGGCAATTGACAAACACCGAGAAAGCAATACATGCATATACTAATCATCTTGACTCCTTTGAGACTTGATTGGGCATTACAACATAATACATAGATCGCCATCCAACTGCATCTATGACTAATAATCCACCTTCAGGTTATCATCCGAACCCCCTCCAGTATTAAGTTGCAAGCAACAGATTATTGCTTTACGAACTTCGTGTAAAGTAAACAATACGATTGTTCTATGAACAAAGGATTGTTGTTTTCTCCCTAGTAGCAACAGCACATCTAGTACCTTAGAGATTTCTGTCACTTCCCCAGATTACCAGAGGCATGAACCCACTATCGAGCATAAATACTAGCTCTTGGAGTTGCTAGCATCTACTTGGCCAAGATAGCTACTAACAACGGAAAGCATGCAAGATCACAAATAACAAAGACATGATAGAATCAATAATCAATCTGAAATAACATCTCAATATCCATCGGATCCCCGCAAACACAACATGTATGAATATAAATAGATGATCTTGATCATGAACGGAGCTCACAAGATCTAAACATGAAAGCACAAAGGAGGAGAACTAGCCATCTAGCTACTACATGGATCCGTAGTCCAAGGATGAACTACTCACGCATCACACCGGAGGCTTGCTTGGTGATGAAGAAGGCCTCCAGGGTGAATTCCCCTCTCCGGTAGAGTGTCGGGAAGAGCTTCAGATCCCTCCCGATCTAGGGATGGAGATGACGGCGGCTACAAACTCTTTCGTGGATTTTTGATCGGGTACTTAGGGTTTTCGTCCCGAGGGCAATATATAGGTGGAAGGAGAAGCCGAGGGGGTGCCGGGAGCGGCCACACCATCCCTTGGCGCGGGCCAGGCCTAGCCGCGCGGCCAGGTGGTGTGGTGGCTCCCTGGCCCTTCTCCGTCTCGTATTCTGGCACTTGATCCCTTCCGGAAAAATAGGCACTTTGGCTTTTGTCCCGTCCAATTCCGAGAATATTCATTTTCTGACTTTCCTTGAACCAAAAACAGCAGAAAACAGGCAGCTAGCACTGTGGCTCTTGTTAATAGGTTAGTCCAAGAAATCATATGAAAAGTACTCCAAAGTTGAAACAAAACACAAGAAAGTGGATAAAACCAAGCATGGAACATCAAAAATTATAGATACATTTGCAATGTATCAAACAACAACTCAAAGCTGACAAGACACTGGACCACATCTTTCTGTAACCCTGGTAGACTTTCTGGATCGATTACCTTCTGAGAAATTGCATTGAGGAACGCACATAGCTTCACAATGGGTACATAACATTTTCCGGCAGAAGCCCCCTCAAAGAAACCAGAAGCAACTGCATCATAAGCACGTGGCAGTCATGAGACTTCAGGTTCTGGAATTTTTTCTCTGCCATATTTATTATTCCCTTTATATTGGACGAGAACCCAGAGGGGACCTTGATACTAATCAGGCATTCAAAAAAGATTTCCTTCTCTTCTTTGATAAGAGCGTAGCTGGCAGTACCTTGAAACAGCTCTGGATGCCTGCCGTCTCGGTCTTTCATACGTTGTTGGTCCTGCCGTGCTTCTGGTGTATCTTTATTCTTTCCATACACACCCAAGAAGCCTAGCAGTATCACGCAAAGATTCTTTGTCAGGTGCATCACGTCGATTGCAGAGCGGGCCTCTAAGACTTTCCAATAGGGTAGCTCCCAAAATATAGATATCTTCTTCCACATGGGTGTGTGTTCGTAGCGTCCTTCAGAACGGACTGTCTGCCAGGACCCTTTCCAAAGATTACATTTAAATCTTTCACCATATCAAATACATCATGACCAGTATGACGGATAGGCTTACTCCGGTGATCTGCTTCACCATTGAAATGCTTGCCTTTCTTTCTTAGGGAATGCATGGGCGGAAGAAAACAATGATTCCCTAGGTACACATTCTTCTTACACTTATCCAAATAAATACTTTCAGTGTCATCTAAATAGTGTGTGTATGCATTGTATCCCTTGTTTGTCTGTCCTGAAATGTTACTAAGAGCAGGCCAATCATTGATGGTTACGAACAACAATGCTCGTAGGTTGAATTTCTCATGTTTGTGCTAATCCCACACACGTACACCTTGTTCGTGCCACAGTTGTAAAAGTTCTTCAACTAATGGCCTTAGGTACACATCAATGTCGTTGTTGGGTTGCTTCGGGCCTTGGATGAGCACTGGCATCATAATGAACTTCCGCTTCAGCACAATCAAGGAGGAAGGTTATAGATACACAGAGTCACATGCCATGTGCTATGACTGCAGATCTGCTCCCCAAAAGGATTCATGCCATCTGTACTTAGACCACACCATAAGTTCCTCGCGTCACCTGCAAAGTCTGGGTAGTTTCTCTCATTTTTTCTCCACTGCGACCCATCAGCAGGGTGTCTCAACATATCGTCTTTCTTACGGTCTTCTTTGTGCCATCGCAACAACTTGGCATGCTCTTCGTTTCTAAACAAATGTTTCAACCGTGGTATTATAGGAGCATACCACATAACCTTGGCGGGAACCGTCTTCCTGGGGCGCTCCCCCTCAACATCAACAGGATCATCTCGTCGGATCTTATACCGCAAGGCAGTGCATATCGGGCATGCATCCAAATTCTCGTACTGCTCACCGTGGTAGAAGATGAAGTCATTAATGCATGCATGTATCTTCTGTACCTCTAATCCTAGAGGGCAGTGATACATTGCAAATGTATCTATAATTTTGGATGTTCCATGCTTGGTTTTATCTACTTTCTTATGTTTTGTCCACACTTTGGAGTACTTTTCATATGATTTCTTGGGCTAACCTATTAACAAGATGCCACAGTGCCAGTTGCCTGTTTTCTGCTGTTTTTGGTTCTAGGAAGTCAGAAAATGAATATTCTCGGAATTGGACGGGACAAAAGCCAAAGTTACTATTTTCCCGGAAGAATCACGGAGCCAGAAGGAGAGTCGGAGAGGGGCCACAGGGTGGACACACCCCCTTGGCGCGGGCCAGCCCAGGCCCGCCAGGGCATGGTGTGGGCCCCCTGGCCGGCCACCGACCTTGCCTCTTTCGCCTATAAGAGCCTCCCGATGCAAAAACCCTAAATCGTCAATCAGAAATCCACCAAAAGTTCCGCAGCGCCGCCGCCACCGAAGGGGAGATTCGGGGGACAGAAAGTCTCTGTTTCGGCACCCTGCCGGGACGGGGAAGTGCCCTCGGAGCAATCTCCATCGATCTCCACCACCATCTCCATCACCATTATTGATTCCCATGATGAGGAGGGAGTAGTTATTTCTCGAGGCTAAGGGTTCTACCGGTAGCTATGTGTTCATCTCTCTCTCTATGCATGATCTTATTGAGATCATGAGCTTGTAATCTATAGATCTACCTTGCTACTCAAGTGCTTTAATAGATCTCTACTCTCCCCATGTGTGTGAAAGTGACCACGTGCACACCATGGTGGCACTTAGGCTAGAGATTACAAATACTTGTTATGAGTTATATTTGGAGTTGGATGTCTTTATGAAATTGTGGTGTTTGTTGGACTCATCTAGTACTCAAGGTGACAGTGTGGGGTTTTCTAGATGGCAAAGGCTTACTTTGAGGTGTGCTGTTATAGCCCTACCATGGATTAGAGTGTCCAACCGGAGAGTAGTTCAGCGTAGTATCATAAAGAAGACTATATTTATATGAGAGTGTTCACTAGTGAAAGTATGATCTCTAGGCCTTGTTTGTAAGCACTAAAACACTGTTTGCTATTAGATCTGTTACATGTTTGCTTGCTTCCTTCTTTATTTCAGTTTGCCTTTTGTCTCTTCCACACCATCAAGATATTTTCTGGCACTGCTGTCTTATATCTATACCACTTGTGTTTCACTATCTCTTCGCCGAACTAGTGCACCTATACACCTGACAAGTGTATTGGGTGTGTTGGGGACACAAGAGACTTCTTGTATCTTGATTGCAGGATTGCTTGAGAGGGAATACCTTTGACCACTTCCTCCCTGAGTTCCATAAACCTTGGGTGATCCACTTAAGTGAAAACTTGCTGCTGTTCTACAAACCTCTGCACTTGGAGGCCCAACAACTGTCTACAAGAATAGAAGTGCATAGACATCAAGCTATTTTCTGGCGCTGTTGCCGGGGAGGTAAGGTAAAAGGTATTCACACCGAAGGATTAAAGAAGAAGAACCTCCCATGGAAAACGCCTATTTTCTGGCGCTATTGCCGGGGAGGTAAGGTAAAAGGTATTCACACCGGAGGATTAAAGAAGAAGAACCTCCCATGGCAAACGCCTATTTTCTGGCGCCATTGCCGGGGAGGTAAGGTAAAAGGTATTCACACCGGAGGATTAAAGAAGAAGAACCTCCCACGGTAAACGCCTATTTTCTGGCGCCGTTGCCGGGGAGGTAAGGTAAAAGGTACTGACATCCTCCGGTGTGAGTGCTCGAAGTTATTTCCTTTAGATTCTGCAATTTTGTCTTTTTGTTTCTTGTTTTCACTAGTTAGGCTTAATGGAAAACAACAACAAAATTAGAGAGCTTTATAGTATTTATCTTGAGTTAGGACATGAAGTATTTGAAGAGAAAATTAAAAAAACCTATGGAACTTTATTTGCATGCTAATAGCAATATTGTTAGTTTGAATTCTTTGGACACCATTATTGCTAATGCTATGGAAAAGTCTAAGCTTGGGGAAGCTAGTTTTTATGAAAATGATCTTGTTAGTTCCCTAGCTTTGGAAGATAGCTATTCTATTACTTATGATGATACCAAACCTCCAATATATGATGATTATGATATTTTCAGTCCACCTACTATTGAGGAGAAAATTAATTATGATTACAATATGCCTCCTATATTTGATGATTATGGTGATGAAAATAATAATGATAGCTATTTTGTTGAATTTGCTCCCACTACAATCAATAAGGATGACTATGTTTATGTGGGGAGTATTAATTCTTTTATGCATGTGGCTCATGATAAGAATGTTTCTTGTGATATTTATATTGTTACTTTTATTCATGATGCTACTGAAAGTTATTATGAGAGAGGGAAACATGGTTTTATGTGTTTCAACAATATTAAGTTTCCCCTCTTTATGTTGAAAGTCTTGAAGTTGCACTTGTTTTGCTTTCCTATGCTTGTTGTTGTGTGCTTTCATGACTTGTTTCTTTACAAGATTATTTTTCACAGGAAGTGGGTTAGACTTAAATGTTCTTTGAATTTGCTTCTTGATGCTCTCTTTTACTTCAATTCATATTTCTTATGTGAGCATCTTCTCAAACTATTATGCCTAACTTAAAGGCGTTAAAGAAAAGTACTTATTGGGAGATAACCCAAAAGTTTTAGATGAGTCTTGGAAGTTATTGCTTCGGTAATAACCTCTCCTTATGCTTTTTATTTGCTTTTTGTGCCAAGAGTAACCTGTAATGAGAGAAGTAAGACTTGGGAAAGTTGTTGTCCCAAAACAGATTTCTATGCTTCACTGTAAAAATTCGTGTAAAATCTCTGTACGTCTTTTTGAGGCGTGATTTTTTGTGCTTCTGCCCCAGGTTGTTATCTAACTTTCGTTAGTTCAACACTTTTTGATTTGATCAACATAAGGTCTTCGAAAAAATTCGTCTTTACCTGCTGGTCTGTTTTGACAGGTTTCTGCCATTACTTGCATTTGCTTCTTGTTGGTTCCTTTTTTAGTTCTTTTGGGGAATTGAGCTTTTTGAGGGAAGTGCTACAGTAGCTTGTTTTTCAATGGAAGTTTTATTGGTGTTGAAACCGAACCTAAAGACTTATTATCTTGAGTGCACTAATGTTGCTAATAAAGATTGTGTGAAGTTTTGTATGAAGGAAAAAAATTTAGGTGTATGGAAGGAATGAGTAATGAGATGAAGGATGGACTAAAGATCAAGCTTGGGGATGTCACGCGTGTCACCCCAAGAAATATCCAAGAAGTACAAGCGTCAAACCTTGGGGATTCCCAAGGCATCCCCTTCTTCATCAATAAAAATCCCAGGTTTCTTCCAAACACTTCATTTTTATTGTTTGATGCATAGTTGTGTTGTTCTTGGAGCGTCTTCTTTTTCGTTTTTGTTTTGGTTTTTCGTTTGCTTGGTTTTCTTATTTTGCTGAATAAATTGGTTGGGCCCCTCTTTCATACATTGGTTTTCAAATAGTTTGGTTTGGTTTGGAAAAGAGTAGGAAAGTTCATGCTTATGTGGTAAAAAGAGCTTGTTTTTTACTGTGGCCTATGCTCTGTCATGCCATGCTTGATATTGTTTTGGCTTTATGCTTAGTATTCTTTGCTGTAGCATGACTTGTTATAAACAATTGATATTGCTTAATGTGCCTTGGATGAATCATGCGTTGTTTTAGCATATTAAGGCATAGTATAGTGGTATTCTCCTTTGATGCTTTATTTGGGTTGACTTGGCGCATGCTCACACCATGTTATGACTATCCCAAGTCACCATAGCCTTTATGATCCTTTAGTTTTCAACTTGTAGTATCAATTTATGCTTTGATCAATAATGTTTTGTCGCTCTGCATGATTATGGCCATTATTGCTCTCTTAGTTTGTCGCTCCTAGTCTTTTGCTAGCCTCCACAACCAAGTATGAGTTCCACTCATGCATTCAACTCCCTAAACCAAGTTATTCCAAAGAGTCCACCATACCTACCTACTATCTTATGCTATTCCAAGTATATTCATGCTTTTGTTTACCTTCCAAATTAAACTTGTTATAAGAAAACTAGTGATTAAAGCTCTCACGAACTTGATGGCACACTTTACTTTTCTTGCCCTTAATAAACTTGAACCATTGTGTCGTCTATGTTGTATATGCTTGCACTTATTTGTTGGGAATTAGCAGAACCATGCTGTCATGGGGAACGCTTTCAACATTGCACGGGTACTTTGTACCTAGTTGATATCATGTTCCTTTGTCTATGGATTTCGTCAGTGTGAAATAAATGGGGAGCTTGTAAGTCCATGGAGTTATGTATATGTGTTAGAGAAACGCCTGGGCCGCTGGTCTAATCCATGCTGACATGGTGGAAACCTGCAGCGTAACCATAATGAGCTGTCTATGAAGCATTCTTCTTATAAAAAAAGAGTCCTATATTGAGAAAAAAGAGAAAAAGAAAAAAAGAGATTATGAAAAGAGGAAAGAGAGAAAAAAGCACCATATTCCCATAGTAAATAAGAAGATTGCTGAGATGCTCGTTGTCTGCTTGCCTTGTCATTTTGATATGGGGATTCTTTCGTATCATCGGGCAAGGGGTACCCCGTTGGCGGTTCTCTATGATACACATGTACTTACGATGACAAGAACTTACCTGTGACTAAACTTGAGTAGCATGAGGAGTGGCCGTCGTATTCAAGGGACATGAGATTTCCAACTTATACTTTGTCAAGCATATACTCCATAGTTTGTTCACTTTAACCTTAATCACTTCAAGATGCTTATGATAGGGGCAATGAGAGCTGAAAGCTAAAAAGTACCATAATTTTTGGAATCTCTTTATGTGACTTGAATCCCTACTTCCTTCTATGAAGGCCTTTCTTCCACCATTATATTGAGTCTCCACCTCCTACCTTTATGCACCTACTGTGAAAGCATAGTGGCCATTCTTAGTTCTATGTGCATTGTCCCAAGACTACTTGATTGATGCATAGCTTTGATATTGCTTGTTTTAAACTATTTGTATCTAGTCACTCTTATAAACTTTGAAGGTGTCCTATGCATTTATATTTGCTACTCTATGAGGGACAAGCTGAATGCTATTATGCTATGTTTTCTTTATGTGAAACAAACAAACGTCTTGCAAAGCATTATTATTCATGAATCTTTTGTTTGTGCCTTTTCATGTTACAACATAGTTTCTTTGTCTTATTGCTACAACTTTGTCTTTCATGTTATGATTGAAGTACTATGATCCCAGCTTTGAATGTTTTACAAATACTTTGATCATGTTTATGATGGTGCATGTCACCTCAAAAATTATTCTTTCTTTTTATCACTTACCTACTCGAGGACGAGCAGGAGTTAATCTTGGGGATGTTGATACGTTGAAAATGTATCTATAATTTTTGATGTTCCATGCTTGGTTTTATCTACTTTCTTATGTTTTGTCCACACTTTGGAGTACTTTTCATATGATTTCTTGGACTAACCTATATACAAGATGCCATAGTGCCAGTTGCCTGTTTCCGCTGTTTTTGGTTCTAGGAAGTCAGAAAATGAATATTCTCGGAATTGGACGGGACAAAAGCCAAAGTTACTATTTTCCCGGAAGAATCACGGAGCCAGAAGGAGAGTCAGAGAGGGGCCACAGGGTGGCCACACCCCTCCTTGGCGCAGGCTAGCCCAGGCCGCGCCAAGGCATGGTGTGGGCCCCCTAGCCGCCACCGACCTTGCCTCTTTCGCCTATAAGAGGCTCCCAATGCAAAAACCCTAAATCGTCAATCAGAAATCCACCAAAAGTTCCGCAGCGCCGCCGCCACCGAAGGTGAGATTCGGGGGACAGAAAGTCTCTGTTCCGGCACCCTGCCGGGACGGGGAAGTCCCCCCGGAGCAATAGCCATCGATCTCCACCACCATCTCCATCACCATTGCTGATTCCCATGATGAGGAGGGATTAGTTCTTTCTCGAGGCTAAGGGTTCTACCGGTAGCTATGTGTTCATCTCTCTCTCTATCCATGATCTTATTGAGATCATGAGCTTGTAATCTATAGATCTACCTTGCTACTCAAGTGCTTTAATAGATCTCTGCTCTCCCCATGTGTGTGAAAGTGACAGCGTGCACAACATGGTGGCACTTAGGCTAGAGATTACAAATACTTGTTATGAGTTATATTTGGAGTTGGATGTCTTTATGAAATTGTGGTGTTTGTTGGACTCATCTAGTACTCAAGGTGACAGTGTGGGGTTTTCTAGATGGGAAAGGCTTACTTTGAGGTGTGCTGTTATAGCCCTACCATGGATTAGAGTGTCCAACAAGAGAGTAGTTCAGCGTAGTATCATAAAGAAGAATATATTTATATGAGAGTGTTCACTAGTGAAAGTATGATCCCCAGGCCTTGTTTCTAAGCACTGAAACACCGTTTGCTATTAGATCTGTTACATGTTTGCTTGCTTCCTTCTTTATTTCAGTTTGCCTTTTGTCTCTTCCACACCATCAAGCTATTTTCTGGCACCGTTGTCTTATATCTATACCACTTGTATTTCACTATCTCTTCGCCGAACTAGTGCACCTATACACCTGACAAGTGTATTGGGTGTGTTGGGGACACAAGATACTTCTTGTATCTTGATTGTAGGATTGCTTGAGAGGGAATACCTTTGACCACTTCCTCCCTGAGTTCGATAAACCTTGGGTGATCCACTTAAGGGAAAACTTGTTGATGTTCTACAAATCTCTGCACTTGGAGGCCCAACAACTGTCTACAAGAATAGAAGTGCGTATACATCAGGCAGACAACCTTCTTTGCTTCATAAGTACTAGCGGGCAGTTCGTTATCCTTTGGAAGCAGCTTCTTCATTATCTTCAATGACTTTTCAAATCCCTTGTCACGCACACCGACCTCCGCTTTCCATTGCATCAATTCTAGTGTGCTACCTAACTTTTTGTGGCCATCTTCGCAATTCGGGTACCATAATTTGTTGTGATCCTCTAACATCTGCTCAAATTTCAGCCTCTCCCTTTCGCTATCACATTGTCCCTTTGCATCAGCAATGGCCCGACCAAGATCATCATCTGGCTCATATGTTGCACGTTCTTATGCTTCTTCTACATCATCTTCTTCCATTGTAGTACCACCGTATTCAGGGGACATAGGATAGTTGTCATCATTCTCTTCATCTTTATTGTCTTTCATAATAACCCCTCTTTCTCCGTGCTTGGTCCAACAATTATAGCCAGACATGAAACCGAATCGAAATAGATGGCCGTGAAGGACCCTTGAGGAAGAGTATTCCTTCTGATTCTGACACTCACCACATGGACAACACATAAAACCATTCCGCTTGTTTGCCTCTGCCACAACGAGAAAAGAACGCACGCCTTTAATGAACTCTCCAGAGATTCGGTCAGCGTACATTCATTGCCGTCTCATCTGCATTATATAAGTACATAAAACAAAATCACGATGCTAAGATTAGTACTAGTCTAAAAATAAAAGCACACAGTGTATACATCAAACAACTATGCAATGATTTAAAAACTTTCTACTCCATCTTTAGTCCCGGTTGGACACACCAACCAGGATTAAAGGGGTTCCGGCAGGCTGGGGCGACGTGAGCCCGTTTAGTCCCGGATGGTGTCTCCAACCGGGACTAAAGGAGACTCAAACCGGGACTAAAAGTGGGTGACGACACTATATGTCATGAGTGGAGACACTATGCCAGTGAGTGGCGACACTATTTCAGTGGGTGGAGACACTATGACAGGGGTGAGTGTCGACATTATGTCGTGAGAGTCAACACTAGGCTGTGCTGCTTAATCTATAAATAGGCTTCCTTGTGAAATATCAACTACAAGGAAGATCGTGTGCGAGACCAGGGACACCACTACGGCGGAGCTTCTCGAAGATGTCTTAGGACCTCGTCCTCAGACATCTCGCCGTACAGACACTCCCTAATATGTGAAATTAGTTAGCTCCACCAGCATACTGATCTAGCTAGAGAAGATATAAACTGAAAGATGATGTGCGAGAGCAGGGACACCACTACGGCAGAGCTTCTCGAAGATGTCTTAGGATACCATCCTCTGACATCTTCGAGGAGCTCGCCATAGAGGCACTCCCTAATTTAATTTGGTAGCTCCCCGGCGTGTTCATGTTTTTGGTTTGCTTAACCGATCGATGATTAAAATGCTAGGGCGCCACTATATATGTATGCCTTCATAGTTTTGGTTCTTATTTTTGTTACAATGGATTTTGTGACGGCAGGTAGAAGAAGAAGGATATTTTGTTGCTCGACGGTGGCATGATGCATCTATGAATCGTCTGAATTTTGAGACTATGTGCCAAACCAAGATATATAGATAGGATGAAATCATGTATCTCTGTGCTTCGATGAATCAAATGAATTTCGAGGACTGTATGTGCCAAATTAACCAGATATATAGAGATAGAATCCACACAAATCCCTCCATTTCTAGAGCATGAAATGAGCTAAAACTAGAAATGAAATATGAAAGGATGAAGTTGCTAACCTCTTAGGATCCTTAGATAGATGTGGAGCCAAAAAATCTTCACAAATCTTGAGAAAAATCTTGAGAAAAAACATAGTTACACGAAGCTTAAAACTCATACTAGGTTCCTATATAATGCCCCATCGTTTACGTTCTTCGCACCAGCTTGTGTGTTCTTTTATATGGAGGAGAGGAGGTTTGGTTTGGTTTAATGTGATTGGTCACGCGAGCACATGTTGCTCAGCAGTTGGTAAGGCGGATATGTTTTTATTGGAAGCAAGGTACAGCGGCGGACCTACAGGGTATGCCGCATATGCTAAGGCATACCCTGAGGCCCAGCCATGCAAGCCTAATCAAGTGGAGCTAATGCAGGCCATTAATTAATCTAGTTGGATGCTTTTATCAAGGTAGGCTTTAGTCTTAAGTACGTCGCGTAAGCATGCAGGCCAGCTATGGCATGCACGACCGTAGCTATTTTGGTAATGGATTTGATTCTATTAATCAATGGAATAAATATACAATTGGAGCGACTCTACACTGTGTTTTAGTAGTGCATATGGGCTAGCTGCATAGCATCAGTAGATAATTTGATCAACTGAAAATTAGTCTTAGGTACTCACTCTAGTATATTTTGTATATGTTCCCTTGCTGTTTTTTTGTAACATTCCTTTCATATATTTTTTTTTTATTTTAGCACAATCTAGTTGTATCATGCAGTGTTGCCGAAATGATTATCCCACGGCCAAATAATTTGGAAATTTAGGGTTGCACACAACGACTCAATATTAGAACGTCATGTCGACGGTACGTGTGTCCAATAATTTATCTTTTTATTGCAATGTAAAATGTATTTTATTTAACTATTTTGATATATTTGATAATCGTCATTTTTTCTTTATATTCCAAGATGAAAAAAATGCCTATTAATACGCACATCATTTTTTTGGTTGGCATACCCTTTGCTAAAATCCTAGGTCCGCCAATGGCAAGGTACAAGGTCATCAGTATCGTCATCTCACAAGTCACGTCTTTCTAGTTTAATGAATACTATAACCATATGTCAGCAGGGAGAGAAAACCTATTGTACATAGATTCATCGAACCACGGTAACTATGCCCATTACTTTATCTTTTTTCAAAATAGGGGAAGCCCCTGGCCTCTGCAGAGGATGCCCAAAGTCATTTATTAAAACAACCAATCGGTATTGAGTACAAAAAGTCTTACAATTCACACATCAGATAAGGTTGATACAAAAATTAACCATTTGAACAAGGCAAGTGATCTCGTAAAAGACAAAAAACGGCTAGACATCTGTCAATCTACTAGAATGACGCCACGAAGTCTGGCTAAAAAAAATCCAAAGTAACCATCACAAGACGGGTGCACCCAGAAATCATGGATTGTCTCTGATGCTCTAGGAGAAGGAAAGCCCAGAGCTGAATCCAATGCGCCATCATAAGGATAACCTGAAAAAAAAGATGGAACTCTCATTTCGTTAAAAATAAAGTTATCCCGACACTTTCAAATGGACCAACAAATGGCCGAAATGCCAATACGAATTTTGTTTTTATTCGCCTTATCCACTCCATTTAGTCAATTTCCAAACAAATTAGTGATATTGATAGGACGAGGTAAGTTATAAGTGCAAAAAAACATACGCCATATGATTTTAGCAAAAGGACATGCAATAAATAAATGCTCAATTGTTTCATCTTCGTGACGAAAGCAACATTTTTTACAGCCATTTCAGTTCCTCTTAGCGAGATTATCTTTAGTTAGCAAGACTTTGTTATTGAGAAACCACATGAATTTTTTTATTTTTGTTGGTATTTTAATCTTCCAAAGATATCTTGTGGGGAATCGCGGATGACCATTCATAAGATCCTCATACATCGACTTAACTATGAATACTTTATTCTCAGTTAAACTCCACAAAAATCTATCATGTTCATGTGTCAGGGTTACTGCCATCAGTCGCTCACAAAGGTGCAGCCATGCAGCCCAAGTATGACCAGATAAATTCCTTCTAAAACTGATGTTTAGAGGATTGTGAGACAAAACCCAATGGACAGTAACATGTTTCCTATGAACAAAATTGTATAAAAAGTGGTATTGTTGGGTGAGAGGCATCTCTCCTAACCAAGCATCCTTCCAGAATCTGGTACCTCTCCCATCACCAATTTTGAAAGTTTCTCTAGAAAAGAACTCATCTTTTATCCCCATTAGTCCTTTCCAAAAGGGTGAATCAGTCGGTTTGGTCTCAACTTGTGCTAAGGTTTTCTTTATCGGATATTTATTATGAAGCAGCTCTTGCCAAACGCCTTCTTCTGACAATAATTTATGTAGCCATTTGTTTAGTAAACATTTATTCTTAAGTTCAAGGACTTCAATACCTAAACCTCCCTGATCTTTGGGTTGGCAAATAATATTCCACCGAGTTAATCTATATTTCTTCTTATGTTCATCACTTTGCCAAAAGAATCGTGAACGATAGAAGTCTAATCTTTTCCTTACATACTTTGGTATCTCAAGAAAAGACAGCATAAACATAGGCAAACTCGATAGGAACGAATTAATTAGGACAACTCTATCCCCATATGATAATAACTTCCCATGTCAGCATCCTAGCTTACCCTCGAATCTTTTTTCAACCGGGTTCCATTTAGAGTTCTGAAGCCTCCTATGAAATATAGGTACCCCAAGGTATCTAAACGGTAAAGACCCCGTCTCACAACCAAAAAAATTCTTATAAATGTGTTCCAGCTCCACGCCCATTACTTCATGTAGTAATAGATTACATAAGTTACAGTGAAATCGAGTAATTACATTATGTCCCAAATTCCATATATACGTGTTTCTACCTGTCTTCCGCAAGTATCATTAAATTTACTTATATGATATGTGATGTTCCATTCTGTCACAAAATCATAATCATAAGATGCCGATGAGATATCATATTTGTCTCCGTCTTTATGTGGCCCGTGCCAAATTGCAGTACATGTTCAGTATAGTAATGCTCGCATGCACCCATCCTTCCATACATTCGTTTATTTCCCTGGACCGAGTTGCTCGCGACGATTGACTAGTGGACCTCTGCAAAAGTAAGTGCAGCCACGAAGGGAAACTCCTTTGGCTGTAACTATATATAGACTCCAGTCCAACATCGACAGTCATCTAGATTAATACTTTACCTTACAATGAACTGCCATCCTCACAAGTTCGTTAACGAAAAAGAAGATAATGTATGCTTCTCTCCCAATAATTGTGCCCGTGCGGGAAATATATATGCATGACCACCTTGTTGCTTCCTCCTCCCGACTGGATGCACATACATGTCTCTTTCCATACCACGTAGCCGTTCGATCTCCAAGTAGAAGAAGTACCCGCTAGCCCAATCCCTGTGACAGTGCCCACCACTTGTTCCAAACATTGTTGCAGGGCAGAGTGCGGCAACGGCGATGCGGACATGGGGGTGACTAGAAGGCAATCTCAAGCACCACTCACCAAGTTTGAATTTTCTGATCTTGGTGCCCTCGGGAAACCATGTAATCATAGCGAGCAAAGTCTAATTCTACAGTCCGTTAAGCTTTATCTAGTGCGTTGACAATGCTACGTATACCAACTCATGATACAAATATAGCTGCACAGAAAATAGCTACATGGAAAATACTAACCGAAAAGGAAACTAGGTCTGGTGATCACTATGTTCCCCATGCCTCTCATGCCCACAAATTTAGGTACCTAGTATGTCTCGCTAACATCGTCAGTTGAAACTTAAAACTCACATTGCATGAGGTTCTTGTCTAATACCCGCAGTCCTACATGATAGTTGTACAAATTTTCACACTATCTTCCTTTCTTTTATAAGGTGAAGATGCGGTGCATGTTTGGTTTAATGCGATAGGTCACCACAAAGCTCGGATTGCTCAACAGCTGGTAAAACTGCTGTGTTTTTGACTTTTTATTGGAAGAAAGCAACAAGATCATCACAACCTGCATTGCTCTAGTATAATAAATATATATAATCATTTGTCGGTAGGGAGAGAAGTTGGTTGGCATCCAAGATCGATCCACATTAATCACACCAACTAAAGTACACAAAATCTTGAGTTGAGTTACTTCATGCAAGAGAGTATCTAAGTTTCATAAGTACATAATTCTATTTGTCCTTCACAAGAATGGTCCATGCATAAATGGTTTATACTTACTTATATGATCTTCCTTTCAATCACAAAATCCTAATCACATGACGCTAATCAAATTCATATTTCTCTCCTCCTTTAGGTGGCTCGTACCACCTTCGAGTACATATTCACAATTAATGTTCGCAGACAGCCAGAGATCATCCATCTATCCATAAATGTGTTGCCTCCACGTGTTTCTTGCTAGTGTCATCGGGTCAACCGATACGTGGAGCTCTACAAATCTAGTGCAACCACAATGAGAATTATTGTCGGTTGTAGCTATAGATTCTCTCTCAATATTGACAGCCATCTCGTTTACTTCCATAGAATGAGCTGCCATGCTATTAAGTTTGTTCAATGAGAAACACTAGGTTGGCCAACCTGGTTATGTATGCATCTCTCGTAATTGTTGTGCAGGCATCGATCCCCTCTCCCTCGATCCCCCCGTCATTTTCTTCGTGATGAACGGGGGTAGCGTATGTGGTGGAATTTTAAAATATCTAGAACCCACATCCAGGGTGTGGGCTGCTTCACATACATGCGACAACAATTAGTAAGGTTCTGGAATTATAGTTGAAAACTCCCACATCGGGTCAACAAGTGAAAATCTTGTGGTAACATGGACTCAACCTTGGTTTTCTATGTTGCTATGACCTAAACTAACAAAAATAAAGATAAAAGTCTCTTGGTCAATGATATCACCAGATTCACTAGGATACCAATTTGTTGGGACTCCAAGCTCAAAGTGATGTAGCAAGGGTGTTTTTATCACAAGGATGACTCGAGGGTTTATATTGAACTCTCTGGAAAACAATAGAAATAAACTCATCCTTCCTCTTCTAGCAATCCTATAAAAAAGTCTTGCCTTGTGTCCCCAACTCCACCAAGTGGTTATCAAGCACAAGATTTCATATTAGAATTGAAAAATAATATGTAAACATCCAGCAGCTAAATGCAATGCAAAAGTAAAATGTAATGGTGTTAGTAGTGGTATAAACTATATGAGGGAACTAAATGCAAGTATGATAGATGTTTTTGTATTTTCGGATAAATGACTATTGTAAATAAAAGCACTTGTAAATGCTAGTAAATAGTATTTTTTATAATTAAAAACGGACCGGGGTTCATAGTTTCTCTTGTTTACTCTCTCATAAACATGGTGGACTCAAACAACTTCAAAGAAAACATAAATATCGTTGTAACTTCATAATGTGTTTGATTTTTATTCATATGGGTATCACGTCCTATGGTTGAGCTGATGTAACACATCCTACTAATAATCCTCTAGTATGAGAAACTTCCACAAACTAGATTTAAGATAAACAGAGTACTGCATTTTCTTCTACGACATGATGTTGAATACACTACAAGAAATATGTTAACTTGTGACCTTCTCGTAATGATCATGGATAATTAGTCATAGATCTATGACCATCTCAAACAAAATGGTAGTAACGCATCTGCGAGGGTCCAAACCCTGAAACGTTACGACCATTTTGGTAAGAAAGGTCTTAATTTTCTTATACGAATTGGTCATAACCTAAACAACGATGATTCATGACCTTACTTTTTTAGCTCATTACGACCATTTTGAATATTCAAGGATGATGATTCGTGATGCCTTAAAATGATTGATCAACCACCTCAGTGTGTCATGTGTGAACTTTTTCTTACGTGTTTGGATATTACTAGCTTTATACATCCCACTCAGAGATGGGACCCACACTGAAGGAAATATGCCCTGAGAGGCAATAATAAAGTTGTTATTATGTATTCCTTGTATATGATAGATATTTATTTTGCATGCTATAATTGTATTGATAGGAAACGTCAATACATGTGTGTTTGATAAACAAAAAGGATTTCTAGTTATGCCTCTTATAGACTAGCTCGTTGATTAACAAGATGATCAAAGTTTCCTGATCATGGATATTGGATGTTGTTAATAACGAGGTCACAACATTTGTAAAATGATATGATGAACATTTATCCGAAGTATAGCATTACGATCAAAGTCATTATGTTTATATTGCTATAACATCATACGAAGTAATCTTAGTCCACCATGAGATCATGTTAATTGCTAACACTAGAAGAGTATCTTGATAACATCAAACGTCACACCGTAACAGGGTGACTATAAAGGTGGGTTTGGTGCTACGAAGGTGTTATGTTGAGGCTCATGGATCAAGAGTGGAATTTGTCAATCCTGATGACGGATACATATACTCTGGGCCCTCTCGATGATATCACATTAAAGTAGCTTGCAAGCAAGTGATATGATCACTAGAATGTTATATCACGAAAACGAGATAAGAGTGCATGTTGGTAACGAGATCAAACTAGGTATTTGGATACCGATGATCGAATCTCGGACATGTATTATATCATGGGACAAAGGGATTAAGTTACTAGCGTTAAAGGTTCTCATGATCACAGAAGCCATCGTTGAATGTGCAGGAGTCAGTATGGATCTCCAGGTCCCGCTTCTGATTATTGATCTGAGAGGAGTCACAATCATGTCTGCATTATTCGCGAACCGTAGGGTGACACACTTAAGGGTTGCAAGACACCATTTAGGAGCACATATGTTTCAGACAAAAGGATTGCAAAGTGCAGGAATTGTTTCAATAGAAACAGGAATTGCTTCGATAGAAACCAGAATTGTTTCGGGTGAAATTGCAGAAAGTGGTTCTGCATGTGATATTGAAATGTTTCAAGGGGATTTATGTGAATGTTTGTTAATTAAAGTAATTAACAAAATTCTGAAAAAAATAAATACAAGAGTTTTATTAATTGAGAGTTGCATTAAATTTGGTGGAAATTTAATGCATGTGAGTGGAATTTTGGGTGGACTCAAAATTGATATGAGTGGAGCTTCCACCACATGAATGAGGAAGAGGTGGAGGCACCCTCCTTGGCCGCCGGCCATGGTAGGGGAGGAGCCCCTATCTCCTATAAAAGGCCCCCCTCTCCTCCCTCACAAAGCACACCTCCTCGTGAAGGATCTCTCTCCCCCTCTAGATATTCCCCCATGGTCTCAGATTAGCGAGATACATGATCCCGGTGGCCTTGCGTCTGGAAGGAGTTGCTGCTTCCGCTGATTCGCTGGAGCGAGGAGGTGGAGGTTGTCCGGTGGTTTGAACGTGTGTGCGAGGATGGATGCGCTGCTAATTTGCGGCGCTCGGACTTCCACACGATCTTGAGATCGACAAGCGTATGACTGCATCATCCCCGAGTTCCAACTCGTTAACAAAACTCTATTGTCTTCGAGGGTAAGTTCTCCGTAGATGTATATCTACCCGTTGCTCTGTATCTAGTAGATAGATCTTGGCGTATAGTTCTCATCGTAGGATTTTTTTTGTTTTCTATGTTGCGGACCCAACAGTGGTATCAGAGCCTGATCTATGCGTAGGTTCTTTGCACGGGTAGTACACATATGTTTATATGTGGGTGATGATGATCATGTTATTGCATCTTCTATGTATTTTGGATATTGGTGGCATAGTGGGATGAAGCGGCCCAGACCAACCTTACATGTCATCGTACATGAGACCGGTTCCACGACTAACATGCAACTAGTTTTGCATGAGTGGCTAGCGGGTGTCTGTCTCTCCTACTATAGTCAATATCTTATTTACAACGAGTTGCTAATAACTTGGTTATCCTCGTTGTGGTTCATGTTCGTAGGTAAGACCGGTTCTATCTCCGAAATCCCTAAGCCACGTAAAACTTGTAATTGATAAATTAGAGGCGTCTAGTTTAGATCGTTGCTGGGCTAGTGTCTTGATATGGTATTGTTGTAAGTAGATGTATGATAGATACTCTTATAACACACTCAACGTGTAAGTTCCATAGACCTTGGCCTTATACACAAAGGAATGATAGAGATCATACCACGATGCAAATGATAGAGATCAAATGCATGGACCATATCATCTCACTTTACACATTAGATGTTAGCATCTTATTGCTAGTTTGGCGCTTTTGGTAGCATTGTAAGATGATCCCTCATTTAGATATTAAGATAAAATGTGTTCTTCCTTAAGTATGCACCGTTCTATGGATCGTGTTTCGAGACATCACGTGATGATCGGGTGTACTCGACTCTACGCTTTCATACAACGGGTGTAAGACAGTTTTACACATGCGAATACTAAGGTTCTTACTTGGCGAGCCTAGCATGTACAGACATGGCCTCGGAACACGGACCGAAAGGTTAAGCATGAGTCATATAGTTGATATGATGCCCATATAGATGCTCGCCTTTGAAGGTACACCGACTCACGTGATGATCGGACTTGGTGTAGTGGATTTGGTTCATGTAATCACCAAAAAGACACGAGGGATGTCGTTTTTGAGTGGGAGTTCATTAGTAATTTGGATTAGTTGAACTCAATCTATCATAAACTTAGTCTAAATAAACTTTACAAATTCGGTTGTAGATGGTACCACCTGCTTTTAATTTCAATGTGTTCATGGAGAAAGAGAAACTTGCTGCGAATGGTAGCAACTTCACAAACTGGGCTATGAATTTGAGGATTCTCCTCACCGCTGCACAAAAGCAATATGTGCTAGAGGCACCGCTAGGCCCCCCACCAGCTCCTGATGCCCCTGACGAGGAAAAGAATGTCTATATAACTCGTCAGGAGGACCACAACTTAGTTCATTGCGGCATACTGTATGGGCTAGATCCAGAACTTCGAAAGCGTTTTAAAAATGGCAATGCCTTTGATACCATGGGAGAATTGAAAATGATTTTTGATACCCATGTGATACGTCCATTTTGCATCACTATTCTATGTCTTAATTCACTATTATTCATTGATATATTTCATATTGAGAGGTGATACTTATGTTATTTCATCTATTTTTGGATGGTTGATGACTTTTGGAGCATGGACCGCTGTAGTCAGGATTCTGATGGAAAAGGTGCTGTTTGGAGGCAAAATTCGTGAAGATCAGAAAATCCGGGAAAATATACGGAAAATCCTATTTTTCCAGAAGACTAAGGATGCCAGAAGATGGAGTGGAGATGGGCCATAGGGGGCCCACACCACCCCATGGCACGGGCAGGCCTAGGCTGCGCCTAGAGGTGGTGTGGCCACCCTGGCCCACTCCAGCCTCTCTTCTCTGGCGTATATCATCCTCCCAAAACCCTAAGACTCAGGGAGCGACCACAGAAAGATTCCACCGCCTCTGCGGGGCGGAAAACACCGAGGGAGAAAGATCTCTCCGGCAGACAGATTTCTGCCGGGGAAATTCCTTCCCGGAGAGGGGAGATCGTTACCATCAACACCACCATCAAGCTGGACTTCATCGGGATCATCATCATCATCATCACCACCATCATCACCATCAGCACCCTCATCACCATCTCCGTATTGCTGTAACAATTGCGTTGAATCTTGCATAGTTCATAGGGGAAACTTTCCCGATGTTGATTACTCTTCGTAGTTGATGCTATTGAGTGAACCATTGAATTATTGTTTATGTTCAGATTGTTATACATCATTATTCCATCTCTGATCATGATCCATATGATGTCTTCTGAGTAGTTCGTTTTGTTCTTGAGGACATGGGAGAAGTCATGTTGTTAGTAGTGGAGTTGTGTTGAGAAAGATTCAATAGTTTGATATTTAAGTTGTGGTGTACTTCTTCTAGTGGTGTCATGTGAACGTCGACTACATGACACTTCACCTATATGGGCTTAGGGGAATGCATTGTGTATTTGGCTACTAATCGTAGGGGTTGACGGAGTGACAGAAACCTAAACCCCCGTTAGGAAACCATTGCACAAGGGACGTAAGGGTCTTAGAGTTTAAAGCTGTGGTTAGGTTTCTACCTTAATTACTTTCTTGTACTTATGGATGTTTGCAAGGGGTACAATCACAAGTATGTATTAGTCCTGGATAGGTCGGTACATTAGCACACGTTCACCCACACAACACTTAGAAAGCTAAAGAAGATTAATCAACTATATGAAGCGAAAGCACTTGACAGTCTTCCCATGTGTCCTCGAGAACGTTTGGTCATCTTAAGTAATACAACCGGCTTGTCCTTTGCTGCATAAAGGATTGGGCCACTTGCTGCATTTATTCCTACTGTCTTTTATTTACTCGTACTTTGTTTACTTGCTTTATCAAAAACCCTTAAAAATCCGTTTGCTAAGTATTTGCAGAGAATTCCTGATCCATACCACTAGCCAGCACCTTCTGCTCCTCGTTAGGTTCGACACTCTTACTTATCGAAAATACTGCGATACACCCCCTATACGTGTGGGTCATCACCATGCTACCATAGAGAGTTATAATGCTTCTGAAAAGTTCTTTAGCTGCATGATGGAGGAGAACAACTCCGTTAGTGAGCTTATACTCAAAATGTCTAGGTACGCTGATAAGCTTGTGTCCTTGGGAATAGCGATTCCCATTGACTTAGGCATACATAGTGTTCTCCAATCTCTGCCACCTAGCTACAAGAGCTTCATGATGAACTATAATATGCAGGGCATGAAGAAGTCTCTTCACGAGCTTCTATCAATGCTTAAGAATGCAGAAGTGGAGATTAGGAAAGAACATCAAGTGTTGATGATCAATAATACCACCAGTTTCAAGAAGGACAAGAAAGGCAAACAGAAGGGAAAGAAGGGCGGAAAATCTGTTGCCGCACCTGAAAAGAAATCCCGAGCTGGCCCTAAGTCTGATACCGAGTGCTACTATTGCAAGGGGACTGGCCATTGGAAGCGCAACTGCCCCCAGTATTTGGCGGACAAGAAGGCCGGCAAGGCAACCAAAGGTATATGTGATATACATGTTATTGATGTAGACTTGACTAGTACTCGTAGTAGCACCTGGGTATTTGATACGGGATCAGTTGATAATATATGTAACTCGATTCAGGGGTTGCGGAACAAGCGATAGCTAGCAAGGGATGAGGTCACGATGCGGGTCGGCAATGGATCAAGAGTTGATGTGATCACCGTCGGAACGTGCCTCTCCCTATGCTGTCGGGATTAGTGATAAATCTAAATAATTTTTATTTGGTGCCTGCACTGAGTATGAACATTGTATCCGGATCGTGTTTTGATGCAAAGTAGTTATTCCTTTAAATCTGAAAACAATGGTTGTTCGATTTATATGAATGATATCTTTTATGGTCATGCACCTGTGTTGAATGGTTTATTTCTGTTGGATCTCGATAGTAGTATTACGCATATTCATAATGTTGATGCTAAAAGGATTAAACTTTATAATGATATATCTGCATATATGTGGCACTGTCGTCTAGGTCATATTGGCGTTAAACGCATGAAGAAAGTCCATTCTGATGGACTTTTGGAATCACTTGATTTTGAATCATTTGATACATGTGAGTCGTGCCTTATGGGCAAGATGACTAGAACGCCGTTTTCCGGTTCAATGGAACGGGGGACATATTTATTGGAAATCATACATACTGATGTGTGTGGACCAATGAGTGTGTCGGCGCGAGGTGGATATCGTTATTTTGTTACTTTCACAGATGATTTGAGTAGATACGGGTATATCTATGTAACTACCTCGGTAAATTACGCTCTTAGTTACAAGCCTGGATGAGCGGAAATGGTTAAAATAGTACGGTGGGGCCAAATGCCACTCACAGGTAGACCTTTCGGCCGTCCTAACCATTTCCAAACATCAGGACAAGAACGAGCGGCGTAATCGGCAGGCGAAGGGATCAACTACATACACAAATGAGTATGTATGCAAGCCACATACAACAGTCCTCAGAGCCATTCCATCTAAAAGAAATAGAAATATTGCAACACCATACGGCAAGATCCAAATATCCTAGATAGATATAATAGTTTAGGATATCTCCTCATACATCAACATCAGAGTATCAATCGGAAGCGGAAACAAGATCCGAGTATGGATAAGAAGCAAATCGGCATAAGATGCCCCATAAATAAACACATCCCGCCCACAGATCTCACGGATCCCCGTTCCCGGAATCTCTACACCGAGTGATCGTTGCCAACATCGTCCGTCTCCTCCATCCAGTATCCATCTAGCGAGTATACATGTTCATCTGAATCAAACAATTTATCGTGTGAGACCCTAGGGGTACTCAGCAAGTCTTTATGCCTCTAAAGGGGACACAACCTGGGGTGACGCAATTGCAGCAAAAGATAATACCTAACAATTCTATAGATACTCGCTAACCATCCGCCTAACCAAAGATAGACGGATGTCCGTGAATTAAAAGAAACAGTTATAACAGTAATATTAACAGATCCATCCTCCTCCTCGCTTACCAACGAAGAAGCGGACGAACAGCCCCCATCCGTTGGCAGTTTTATTATCCATTCCATGAGTGTTGCACTATTTACTAGTCAGGTACTTAGTCAAATTAAAAATGGTACTTTAGTTATACTTGTCTATGATCGAGAAACTGTGCTCCAAGTCGTCCATAACCGCGGACACGGCTTTCAGAAAGATTTACCCTGCAGGGGTGCACAAATAGCAACACACACTCGATCAACCTCGGAAAAACCAAATCAAAACCCAACGAGGCATTCACGACAAAGCGATCACAGGATTCAGAAATGTTTCAGGGGGCCACCCCACTAAGCTACCCGCAACGAAGTTGGCCGGCTCCGGAACGGACCCAGGGTTTGTGTGGATGGCGATAAACGACTGGGAACCCGAAAATGTGATTGGGCTTGTCGATACAGCGAAAACGTGTCACGGTCCTAAATAGTACAGGTGCTCCACGCACAATCTTAAATAAAGCAGTAAAGCATGGCATAAGTACAGGATAGTAATAAATCCCCAAACTACTTTGTGGCCCTAAGAAATAAGAATGAATCAAGCTCTGGCTCAGGGGGGGTCCATAAGGCCTCCCAGATGTGGATAGTGCGAATAGTCAAGGAACAGGAATCAAGTACTCAGGGTCCTACGGGACACATGTGAGCATGAAGAACCAAATAGCAGATATTGCTCACCGGTGCCACTTTCATTAGTTGTCCCATTACTTCGGTGAATTACGCTCTTAGTTACAAGCCTGGATGAGTGGAAATGGTTAAAATAGTACGGTGAGGCCAAATGCCACTCACAGGTAGACCTTTCGACCGTCCTTACCATTTCCAAACATCGGGACAAGAACGAGCATCGTAATCGGCAGGCGAAGGGATCAACTACATACACAAATGAGTATGTATGCAAGCCACATACAACAGTCCTCAGAGCCATTCCATCAAAAATAAATAGAAATATTGCAACGCCATACGGCAAGATCCAAATATCCTAGATAGATATAATAGTTTAGGATATCTCCTCATACATCAAACATCAGAGTATCAGGCGGAAGCGGAAACAAGATCCGAGTACGGATAAGAAGCAAATCGGCATAAGATGCTCCATAAATAAACACATCCCGCCCACAGATCTCACGGATCCCCGTTCCCGGAATCTCTACACCGAGTGATCGTTGCCAACATCGTCCGTCTCCTCCACCCAGTATCCATCTAGCGAGTATACTTGTTCATCTGAATCAAACAATTTATCGTGTGAGACCCTAGGGGTACTCAGCAAGTCTTTATGCCTCTAAAGGGGACACAACCTGGGGTGACGCAATTGTAGCAAAAGATAATACCTAACAATTCTATAGATACTCGCTAACCATCCGCCTAACCAAAGATAGACGGATGTCCGTGAATTAAAAGCAACACTTATAATAGTAATATTAACAGATCCATCCTCCTCCTCGCTTACCAACGAGGAAGCGGACGAACAGCCCCCATCCGTTGGCAGTTTTATTATCCATTCCATGAGTGTTGCACTATTTACTAGTCAGGTACTTAGTCAAATTAAAAATGGTACTTTAGTTATACTTGTCTATGATCGAGAAACTGTGCTCCAAGTCGTCCATAACCGCGGACACGGCTTTCAGAAAGATTTACCCTGCAGGGGTGCACAAATAGCAACACACACTCGATCAACCTCGGAAAAACCAAATCAAAACCCAACGAGGCATTCACGACAAAGCGATCATAGGATTCAGAAATGTTTCAGGGGGCCACCCCAATAAGCTACCCGCAACGAAGTTGGCCGGCTCCGGAACGGACCCAGGGTTTGTGTGGACGGCGATAAACGACTGGGAACCCGAAAATGTGACTGGGCTTGTCGATACAGCGAAAACATGTCACGGTCCTAAATAGTACAGGTGCTCCACGCACAATCTTAAATAAAGCAGTAAAGCATGGCATAAGTACAGGATAGTAATGAAGCCCCAAACTACTTTGTGGCCCTAAGAAATAAGAATGAATCAAGCTCTGGCTCAGGGGGTCCATAAGGCCTCCCAGATGTGGATAGTGCGAATAGTCAAGGAACAGGAATCAAGTACTCAGGGTCCTACGGGACACATGTGAGCATGAAGAACCAAATAGCAGATATTGCTCACCGGTGCCACTTTCATTAGTTGTCCCATTACTTCGGTGAATTACGCTCTTAGTTACAAGCCTGGATGAGTGGAAATGGTTAAAATAGTACGGTGAGGCCAAATGCCACTCACAGGTAGACCTTTCGACCGTCCTTACCATTTCCAAACATCGAGACAAGAACGAGCAGCGTAATCGGCAGGCGAAGGGATCAACTACATACACAAATGAGTATGTATGCAAGCCACATACAACAGTCCTCAGAGCCATTCCATCTAAAAGAAATAGAAATATTGCAACGCCATACGGCAAGATCCAAATATCCTAGATAGATATAATAGTTTAGGATATCTCCTCATACATCAAACATCAGAGTATCAGGCGGAAGCGGAAACAAGATCCGAGTACGGATAAGAAGCAAATCGGCATAAGATGCTCCATCAATAAACACATCCCGCCCACAGATCTCATGGATCCCCGTTCCCGGAATCTCTACACCGAGTGATCGTTGCCAACATCGTCCGTCTCCTCCACCCAGTATCCATCTAGCGAGTATACATGTTCATCTTAATCAAACAATTTATCGTGTGAGACCCTAGGGGTACTCAGCAAGTCTTTATGCCTCTAATGGGGACACAACCTGGGGTGACGCAATTGTAGCAAAAGATAATACCTAACAATTCTATAGATACTCGCTAACCATCCGCCTAACCAAAGATAGACGGATGTCCGTGAATTAAAAGCAACACTTATAACAGTAATATTAACAGATCCATCCTCCTCCTCGCTTACCAACAAGGAAGCGGACGAACAGCCCCCATCCGTTGGCAGTTTTATTATCCATTCCAGGAGTGTTGCACTATTTACTAGTCAGGTACTTAGTCAAAATAAAAACGGTACTTTAGTTATACTTGTCTAGGATCGAGAAACTGTGCTCCAAGTCGTCCATAACCGCGGACACGGCTTTCAGAAAGATTTACCCTGCAGGGGTGCATAAATAGCAACACACACTCGATCAACCTCGGAAAAACCAAATCAAAACCCAACGAGGCATTCACGACAAAGCGATCACAGGATTCAGAAATGTTTCAGGGGGCCACCCCACTAAGCTACCCGCAACGAAGTTGGCCGGCTCCGGAACGGACCCAGGGTTTGTGTGGACGGTGATAAACGACTGGGAACCCAAAAATGTGACTGGGCTTGTCGATACAGCGAAAACGTGTCACGGTCCTAAACAGTACAGGTGCTCCACGCACAATCTTAAATAAAGCAGTAAAGCATGGCATAAGTACAGGATAGTAATAAAGCCCCAAACTACTTTGTGGCCCCAAGAAATAAGAATGAATCAATCTCTGGCTCAGGGGGGTCCATAAGGCCTTCCAGATGTGGATAGTGCGAATAGTCAAGGAACAGGAATCAAGTACTCAGGGTCCTACGGGACACATGTGAGCATGAAGAACCAAATAGCAGATATTGCTCACCGGTGCCACTTTCATTAGTTGTCCCATTACTTCGGTGAATTACGCTCTTAGTTACAAGCCTGGATGAGTGGAAATGGTTAAAATAGTACGGTGAGGCCAAATGCCACTCACAGGTAGACCTTTCGACCGTCCTTACCATTTCCAAACATCGAGACAAGAACGAGCAGTGTAATCGGCAGGCGAAGGGATCAACTACATACACAAATGAGTATGTATGCAAGCCACATACAACAGTCCTCAGAGCCATTCCATCTAAAAGAAATAGAAATATTGCAACGCCATACGGCAAGATCCAAATATCCTAGATAGATATAATAGTATAGGATATCTCCTCATACATCAAACATCAGAGTATCAGGCGGAAGCGGAAACAAGATCCGAGTACGGATAAGAAGCAAATCGGCATAAGATGCTCCATAAATAAACACATCCCGCCCACAGATCTCACGGATCCCCGTTCCCGGAATCTCTACACCGAGTGATCGTTGCCAACATCGTCCGTCTCCTCCACCCAGTATCCATCTAGCGAGTATACATGTTCATCTTAATCAAACAATTTATCGTGTGAGACCCTAGGGGTACTCAGCAAGTCTTTATGCCTCTAATGGGGACACAACCTGGGGTGACGCAATTGTAGCAAAAGATAATACCTAACAATTCTATAGATACTCGCTAACCATCCGCCTAACCAAAGATAGACGGATGTCCGTGAATTAAAAGCAACACTTATAACAGTAATATTAACAGATCCATCCTCCTCCTCGCTTACCAACGAGGAAGCGGACGAACAGCCCCCATCCGTTGGCAGTTTTATTATCCATTCCAGGAGTGTTGCACTATTTACTAGTCAGGTACTTAGTCAAATTAAAAACGGTACTTTAGTTATACTTGTCTAGGATCGAGAAACTGTGCTCCAAGTCGTCCATAACCGCGGACACGGCTTTCAGAAAGATTTACCCTGCAGGGGTGCATAAATAGCAACACACACTCGATCAACCTCGGAAAAACCAAATCAAAACCCAACGAGGCATTCACGACAAAGCGATCACAGGATTCAGAAATGTTTCAGGGGGCCACCCCACTAAGCTACCCGCAACGAAGTTGGCCGGCTCCGGAACGGACCCAGGGTTTGTGTGGACGGCGGTAAACGACTGGGAACCCGAAAATGTGACTGGGCTTGTCGATACAGCGAAAACGTGTCACGGTCCTAAACAGTACAGGTGCTCCACGCACAATCTTAAATAAAGCAGTAAAGCATGGCATAAGTATAGGATAGTAATAAAGCCCCAAACTACTTTGTGGCCCCAAGAAATAAGAATGATTCAAGCTCTGGCTCAGGGGTGTCCATAAGGCCTCCTAGATGTGGATAGTGCGAATACTCAAGGAACAGGAATCAAGTACTCGGGGTCCTACGGGACACAGGTGAGCATGAAGAACCAAATAGCAGATATTGCTCACTGGTGCCACTTTCATTAGTTGTCCCATTACTACTCAGGTTAAGTTGTTTAGGTACCTCGTTATCCATCAGACTCTCACATACCCTACACATGCTGTTCTAAGACCCGCATGGCTCAAACAACTCCTGTGGTAATGGCTCATGGGATGGAGGAACAAGCTTCGGTGGGGTTTAAAAGTAAAGGCTATGCAGTTCTTGGGATTCAATTTAATGCAATCGCGACTCAATGATGCAAGAATAAGATAGAGACAATAGGTACTATATGTATGCAAGCATGTGGTAGTGCTTGCCTGGCAGCTCAGTTGAAGCGAGGGAAGGATCTGGGTAGTGCTCCTGGGATTCCTGATATATCCCCTGCTCAGCGTCTATTCGAAGAAGAACCAAACAAACAAGGGCCAACATAAATAGAGTACACAAGCATATGAATTATAATGCACCAAGCAAACAATCATGCCATGATGAATGATGCACAATTTGCATGGCAATAATGTAGCATGGCATGGGTGAGGTGTGGGATACAAGAATAAAGCATTTTATTGAGTTTTAGTCACATTTTATACTCAAATAAGTTGTTGTATACTTTATATTTATATGATGCATGCTGCAATTCAGAACATGGAATGCATAGATAGAACGGGCTCGTCGCGCTGATCGATTTAGACATATTATTTGTCAAATTTGGAGTTATAAAACTAAAGATATTAATTAATTAAGAAAAGGGCATTTTATTGTAATTTTAAACAATTTCGAAATTTAATTTGCCCAAAAGAGATTTTGAATGGCATATTTGAATTCCTCACATTTTTCTGATTCCAAAACATATATCATATGTATTATTTGGATTTGTAAATTAAAAGTTATTTAAAAACAGATTTGAATTTGAATTTAAACAATTTCTGAAAAAGTTAAATCAAAACAGAAATCCAGAAATACTTTTTACACCCAGCCTAGTGCTAGCCAGAGCCACCGACAGGTGGGCCAGCTGCTGACTGGGCGACACAGCGCACCGAGGGGCTTTTCTCACTGTGGCTATATCTAGCCACTGCGACTGACTGGTGGGGCTGGTTGGTGATGGGGCCACACGCGCGCGCGGCCAGCGGGCGGCTGACACGTGGGCGGTCCGAGGAGCGCGGGTTGATAAACTGCCAGGCGCGGGGGCTTGTTTGCAAAGTTGCACTAGGGCTGGCGAGTGGGGCCGCTGGGGCTGCTAGGGACCTGGGCGTGGTCGACAAAGCGCGCGGGGGGGGGGGGGGGGGGTCCTTTCGGAAAAACGCCGCCCGTGCTCTGTCTGAACCCGTCGACTGTCTCTCTGAATCGCGACGGTGATCTAACGACGACGGGGACTTCCGGCGAGGACGGCGACGCAACCACGGCGAGGCAGCACTTGCCGGAAAAGCGAAAAATGCAGAGGGGCGCGCCGGCTACAGATCTCGTTCAGGGGAATTCGTCGGCGGCGGGCTTTACTAGACGGGGCACGTCAGGGAACAAAGGGGGAAACGCAGGTCTGGCTGCTCGCCGGCAGGGCAGATCACCGGCGGGGTCACAAACAGGCGGTGCTAGGCACGCGGTGTGGGGGGAAAACGGAAGAGGTTCGAGGGGGAGCTCACCTTGATCGATTCCCACCGGATTCGGGGCAGGGGGTGGTCGGAGCGGAGGGGGACGGCGGGGCTGCTGCGGTGGAGCACGGTGCTCTAACGAGGGGGAGGCTCCGGGCGTGCTTGGCGTCTCCCAGCGGGCAGGATTGACTCCACGGTCCACGACGACGCTCCCCGGCGAGGCGGCAACGTCGCCGCGGCGCTCGGTCTGGCGGCGGCGTGGTCTGGTGGAGAAGGGGGAGGGAAAACAAGGACGACAGCTAGGGTTCGGCCGCACAGCGTGAGAGGATAAGGGCGGGGCGGATCACGTGCTCGTCATGCCTGCTGACGCGGATGATGGCGGGGGGGGGGGGGGGACGGCCACCTGCTCCTCTCCGTCAGAGCAGAGGAGAGAGGAGGGCGAGACGACGTCAGACGGAGGGAGAAGAGGAACATGGCGAGGCAACGGCGCTGAAGCGGTACGGGCTAGGGAGGCAGGCTGGGAAGTGGGCCGGGAGATGGGCCGCGAACAGGTGAGGCTGCTGCTCTGGTACTGCTGCTGGCTGCAGGTAAGGTTTTTCCTGTTATTTCGTTTTTCTTTTTATTTTGTTAACTAGTTTTGATTTTGTTTTGTTGCAGATTTAAACAAGCCCAAGAATTAACCCTTTTTGGGAGTTTTGCAAATTTTGAAAATAGAAGAGAAAGGCTGGCTATGGGGTGAGGTGGGGCTCAGAGGATGGGCATAAATTGTTGGTGAGGAAAACACAAAAGAGAGAGAGAGGGATGGGGTCTAAAATTAAATAAAAAGAGGATCCCATATGAACATGTTTGATGGAGAAAAGGTTTTGTTGGGACAAGGAAAAGGTGGAGAGAGGTGGAAAAGGTCCCACAAGGAAAATCCACTAAACAAAGAGAAAAACAAAGGAGCTAAAGGTGGTGAAGATGGTTGCATGGCCCATGCGAAAAAATAATAATAATAAATGCCATGATCAATTCTTGTGAAAACAATAATAATAATGTGGCATTGTTATTATGCATTTCCAAGAAGTGGAATAAGGCCAAGCAAAAAGAAGTTGGGATTAGATCCACCCCACCCACATGAGCTATAATAAAATCAAAAGAACAAGGAATACAAGCTCATGGATATTGAGGTGGTGGAATTATAAGGTAGTGACAAGAAAGGTGGTGGATCTGAATAAAAGATATGCCCCCAACTCAACTTGGGCATTTAAACAATATATCAATAACCAAATACAATATCAAGTGGCAAATACAATTAATAATGCATATGAGAGAAAAATCAAATGGCAAAGGATTTTATATGATGCTCAAATGCAAGGTGGCATGATGACATGAGCATGATATAATTATGATGCAACAATTATATATAGGAAGTAGCCATTATATTACTAGACCAAGTAGCATTACCATTGTTAGACAAATGGGATACTACAACTCTCCCCCACTAAACAGGAATCTCGCCCCGAGATTCTAGGAAGAAGAAGACTCGAAGAGGGTAGGATACTTGGCACGAAGCTCATCTTCATGTTCCCAAGTGGCTTCATCAACAGAATGGTGCGACCACTGCACCTTGCAGAACTTGATGGACTTGTTGCGAGTCCTTCTTTCTGCGACTTCAAGGATTTTTGTGGGGTGTTCTTGATAAGACAGATCTTCTTGGAGGTTGATGAGCTCATGGTCCATGGTCCTGCCGGGATCCTTGAAGCACTTCTTGAGTTGAGATATATGGAAAACATCATGGACCTTGAGTTTTTCAGGGAGCTCAAGAGCATAAGCAACTTCTCCTCTTCTTCCACGAATTTCGAAAGGACCGATGTATCTAGGGGCCAGCTTTCCTTTGATACCAAACCGGTGCGTGCCTCTCATGGGAGTGACATGAAGGTAAACGAGATCACCAGGGACATACTCCATGTCTGTGTGCTTTCTGTCATAATTGCTCTTCTGGCGACTTTGAGCAATCTTCAGATTTTCAAGAATGATGTGAACCTTCTCCTCCGCTTGAGTTACAATGTCGGGGCCAAACAATGTTCTTTCTCTTGCGCCCGACCAACCAATCGGAGTTCTGCATTTGCGACCCTAGAGAGCCTCAAATGGTGCCATCTTTAGACTTTTCTGAAAGCTGTTGTTGTAAGAGAATTCAGCATAAGGAAGACATTCTTCCCACTTCATGCCGAAAGAGATGACGCAAGCACGGAGCATATCTTCCAGAATCTGATTGATCCTTTCAACTTGTCCTTGCGACTGAGGGTGGTAAGCTGTGCTGAAGTTCAATTTTGTTCCCAAAGCATTTTGGAAACTTCCCCAGAACTTGGAAGTGAAGATGCTTCCACGGTCTGAACTGATCTCAAGAGGAACCCCATACAGAGAGACAATTTTGTTGATATATAGCTCAGCCAACTGAATTGCAGAAATTGTTTCCTTGACTAGAAAGAAGTGAGCCACTTTAGAAAGCCTGTCAATGACAACAAAGATTACATTGTTGCCCTTCTGTGACCTTGGAAAACCAGTGATGAAGTCCATCTCTACTTTCTCCCATTTCCATTCCGGGGGTTTCAATGGTTGTAGAAGACCGGAAGGTTTCTGATGGATAGCTTTAACTCTGCGGCAGACATCACACTCCGAGACATACTTGGCGCAATATCGTTTCAATCCAGGCTACCAATATTGTGTTTTCAAGTCCATGTACATCTTTGTGCTGCCAGGGTGGATAGAAAGAACAGAATCATGCGCCTCCTTGAGAACTTGCTCTCTCAAACCCGGGTAGTTCGGAACAAACATCCGGTGTTCGAAGAAAAGAGTGCCTTGGTCATCGACATGGAAGGACTCATACTTCGGAAGCTGAATGCTGGAGATGATCTTTTTAGTGTAAGGATCACCAAGTTGAATGGAGCGAAGCTTTTCTTCCAAGAGAGGGGTTGCCAGAAGGTTTAGAAGATACCCTTGTTCCACAATTTCAAGGTTGAGCTGACAGAATTCCTCGCACAAGAGAGGTTGTTGTTCTTCCACCATGAGGTTGCCAACATAAGCTTTGCGGCTGAGAGCATCGGCCATGACATTAGCTTTGCCCGGAGTGTAGTTGATGGTCAAATAGAAATCATTGATTGCTTCAATCCACCTCCTCTGACGAAGGTTGAGATCAGGCTGTGTGAAGATATACTTCAGACTCTTGTGATCAGAAAAGATTTCACAACGGTTGCCAAGCAAGTAATGCCTCCATACTTTCAAAGCAAAGACAACTGCTGCGAGTTCGAGGTCATGTGTAGGATAGTTGATCTCATGCGTCTTCAACTGTCGAGAGGCATAAGCAACAACTTGTTTTTCTTGCATAAGGACCGCACCCAATCCTTGCAAGGAGGCATCATAGAATATCTGGAAAGGCTTTGATGTATCTGGAGGAATCAAGACTGGTGTGGAAGTGAGCTTCTCTTTGAGGATGCATCATAAACTACAAACTTCTTTGACATTTACAGCAGGAAGCCAGTCAACAATTGTCTTTACAGTTTCTGGGTTAACGGCAATGCCCTTGGCAGAGATGACGTGACCAAGATAGGTGACTTGAGGGAGCCAAAACTAACATTTGGAGAACTTTGCATACAAGCGGTTCTCACGAAGCTTGTTTAGGACACACCGAAGGTGTTCTTCATGTTCTTCCTTTGACTTAGAATAGACTAGGATGTCATCCAGATAGAACACAACGAACTTATCAAGATACTCCATGAAAACCGAGTTCATCAGCCTCGAGAAGGTGGCAGGTGCATTGGTGAGACAGAAAGACATGACCGTGTACTCATACAGGCCATAGCGGGTGGTGAAAGCTGTTTTAGGAACATCTTCCTTGCGAATCTTGATTTGATATAACCACTTCTCAAGTCAAGTTTAGAGAATACCACAGCTCCATCTAGCTGATCGAAGAGATCATTAATCCGCGGAAGGGGATATTTATTCTTGATGGTTTTAGCATTGAGAGCCCGATAGTCAACACAAAGTCTATCAGTCTTGTCTCGCTTCTTCACAAAGATGGTTGGGCTACCCCAAGAAGAAGTACTGTGCTGAATGAAACCCAACTTCTCTTTTTCATCAAGCTGACGTTTGAGTTCAGCCAACTCAGCAGGACCCATTTTATAAGGCCACTTGGAGATAGGAGCTGTTCTAGGTTCAAGCTCAATTACAAACTCAACCTCACGATCCGGAGGCATACCTGGCAACTCTTCAGGAAAGACATATGGGAACTCACAGACCACCGGAACACTCTGAATAGCTTCCATAGCATCAGCATTCAGAGCCGCCAAAGAGAAAAGCTGAATAGCAGGAGTCAGACTTGGAGAATAGACTATATGGCCTTCAGGAATTTTCAGAGAAACCGAGCGTTCAGCACAATCAATCACAGCTGCATTTGCTGTCAACCAATCCATGCCCAAGATAACATCAATGTCAGAATTGCCCAGAATAATCAAGGAAGCCGGGAACAAAGAGCCACCAATCTCAATTTGATTGTCATGGCTGATATGAGCAGCCCTCATGTTTGAGCCAGGAGATTGTACCACCAGACGATGCAATAAGGGAACCATATCCAGATCATGCTCATGAGCAAACTTATGAGAAACAAAATAATGCGAAGCACCAGAATCAAACAAAACTCGTGTAGGGACTGAGTTAACGAGAAGCATACCCATCACAACTCCAGGTGCATGCTCAGCTTGAGCGGCGTTGATGCAGTTGGCACGAGCAACAGTAGACCCGGGCTTGGTGTTGATGTTGAGAGCCCGAGGTGGTGGTGCACGAACCATAGGAGAGCTTGCCACAGATCTTGGAGGTGGTGGAGGAAGAGATTTGTTGTTCATTGGACAGTTCCATTGTTGATGCCCAGTGTTTCCACAAGTGTAACAAGCACCAAGTGGACGTGGAGCAACATAGCCAGGGACTCCGCTAGGCGCTCCAGGGTAGTTGTGGTTGTAGCCCCTGGGAGCAGCAGTGAGGAAGTTTGGTGGCCTTGCCACGTAGCTTGAAGGTCTTGGTGGAGCCGGGAGCGACGGTGGGGTGTTAGGAACCCAGACACGACGCTTAGAAGGAGTTGACATAGCTGAAGAGCTTGCTGCATCACGGTTGTGTTTCTTTGACTCCTCAAACACTTGCCTACTTGCTTCTTCCTACAGAGCTGTATGTTGGAGTTCCATAAAAGACGTCGGCCTTGCATGTGTGATTGCATATTTAATCGATGCATTGAGCCCTTGTCTGAACCTCTTTTGCTTCTTCTTGTCATCAGAGATCTCATCGCCACCATAACGAGAAAGGTTCATGAAGTTTCTGATGTAGGTATTGACATTGTCATTGCCCTGCTTGAGGTTGAGAAACACTTCCTTCATCCTCTCCATGACAATTTCTGACAGATATTGCTCTTTGAAAGCTCCAGTGAACTGTTCCCAAGTAGGCTAAAAACCAGTGTAGTTTGCCTTGAGGTAATTCTCCCACCACAGAGCTGCATCTCCCTTCAGAAGGTGAGTGGCACACTTTACCCATTCTTGCTCAGGAACATCAGCAGTCACTAGTAACCTTGACATCTCACGCAACCAATCATCAGCACCAAGTGGTTGATCAGACACATCAAATTAGCGTGGGTTGAACTTTAGGAAGCTTTTGATGTCTCCTCGCTTGGGAGGTGGAGGTAGTGGAACAAACTCATTCCTCCTGACACTTTCTTCAAATCGCTGCTGGTTCTGCTGCATTGCGGCCAAGGCATTGGCGATGCTTGACAATGCAGCCCCCAGTTCAGGTTGTATGTCCTCCTCAGAACGGCGTGGTGGTGCCATCCTATGATTGATATAAAACACAAGTTAGTACCATAATGGAAAATAATAATAATCCAAAATAGTACCAAAATGGAATTAACCAAGATTAAAGGATACAAAGTACTAAGATGATATTAAAATATCAACAAAGTTCAAAGCACCTAGAAGATATTAAGCATATCGCACACGACTGCACAAGGAGTGTGGTACACAAACTAACAAAGAAAAAATTTCCGCAAATTTCGGCATTAAAATACCACTATATGCGCAAAACCACTTAAAGAATCAAGATTAGTAACTCTATCAATTCAATATACAAGAGCGGATGAGAAAAGTAGCGGTATGGTCGCGACTCCATCCCGCACTTAAATCATTACTCCGCACATGAATAAGCAAAACACATATCCCAATACCTTCATGTTAAGATGAACCTAAAGATTAGTAACTACGGAAACGAACACCCCAAACAAGATAGCGTCGGATAACAAAGAGTAAGACAGATCGCGTCGGTATACAATGAATCAGATAGATCGCGTCGGTTTACAAAAACCTGTCGGTATGGAATGTACCAACAGTTGATAACCAAAAGGCCGATAGCGACAACAAATTGGATGCAACAGATAGACAAGGAATTACACACACACACACACTTTCTATGGTACTACGGAAACCCAGAACACGTGAATCCTAGTTTGAATTTTTAGAAGAGGATTGAAAACGTTACACTTCCTTACCAGAAAAGGGTGGGTGGGTGGGTAAGAAGAAAAGTGGAAGCAGTCCTACTCTCACATTTTTGTTTTCCCTAGTATACATAGCTACCAAAAATATTTGCTAGACTGACAACGACCATTTTGGCTGAGACCCTGAAGGGCGGGATGGCTCTGATACCAATTGTAACTACCTCGGTGAATTACGCTCTTAGTTACAAGCCTGGATGAGCGGAAACGGTTAAAATAGTACGGTGGGGCTAAATGCCACTCACAGGTAGACCTTTCGGCCGTCCTAACCATTTCCAAACATCAGGACAAGAACGAGCAGCGTAATCGGCAGGCGAAGGGATCAACTACATACACAAATGAGTATGTATGCAAGCCACATACAACAGTCCTCAGAGCCATTCCATCTAAAAGAAATAGAAATATTGCAACGCCATACAACAAGATCCAAATATCCTAGATAGATATAATAGTTTAGGATATCTCCTCATACATCAAACATCAGAGTATCAGGCGGAAGCGGAAACAAGATCCGAGTACGGATAAGAAGCAAATCGGCATAAGATTCCCCATAAATAAACACATCCTGCCCACAGATCTCACAGATCCCCGTTCCCGGAATCTCTACACCGAGTGATCGTTGCCAACATCGTCCGTCTCCTCCACCCAGTATCAATCTAGCGAGTATACCTGTTCATCTGAATCAAACAATTTATCGTGTGAGACCCTAGGGGTACTCAGCAAGTCTTTATGCCTCTAAAGGGGACACAACCTGGGGTGACGCAATTGCAGCAAAAGATAATACCTAACAATTCTATAGATACTTGCTAACCATCCGCCTAACCAAAGATAGACGGATGTCCATGAATTAAAAGCAACAGTTACAACAGTAATATTAACAGATCCATCCTCCTCCTCGCTTACCAACGAGGAAGCGGACGAACAGCCCCCATCCGTTGGCAGTTTTATTGTTGGGGGGATAACCCCGGGTAGGGTCACTCCGGGGTATAAGGGCCGAGTTAGCCGAGGTTCGGCGAGTTCAAAGCGGGTGCTGGCCGAGTCACCTCAAAGGGCTGGCCGGATCACAGAGTAACCTGGACCAGGGGGGTCGCCTAACATTGTCTCATCCGACTCAAGGAGTAAGTCGGAGATACTTGTCTAGCTTGTATGCAGGAAGAGGTGTGGCCGGATCAACTGTGATCCGGATCCTCGCTTGGCTTCTAGGAGAAGGAAGGAATCTCTCTGGTCAAAAATAAGGTCCGGTGCGTACTAGATGAGCGAATAAAGCAAGGGCAGGACCACCGGATCATGGCTGACAAGGGTGACGACGCTCACGTCGGCTGACGCGGGCGCCGCGGAGGCTACGTCGCTAAAGCAAGTGTGACGCGGGGAAAAGCACCCCTGTCGGGTTACTATTTTGGGAGGGGGCATATTCTTAGGAATATTCCTCCATGTATGCCCTAGGTCAGGACCGAACCACCTCTATATAAGGGGGGGTTGGGGTTCTGGTAAGGAGGTTGGGTCTTTTCAGATACATAGCAAGGAGAACACTAGTGGATCTAGGGTTCTTGGGCTAGTTAGTAGGCAAGAGTAAGAGAGTTTCTTCTTCCTCCTCTTGTCGATACAGCTCGTGGAGCACTTGTAATCTTGGAGATTGAACATCAATACAAAGCTTCTGTGTAGAGAATCACTCTACTATCCCCCCTGGATTCCCCTAGCGCATATTAGTCCCCATCTTTAGCCTATCCATGGCATCTGCCGTGACACCACCACGACAGTTGGCGCCCACCGTGGGGCTAGCAGCGCTAGCAGGGGTGAAGATCCGGACAGGAAACTTCATCGGCACCGGAGAACGCATCGTCTCCGGGCTCGTTCAGCACTTTGGAGCGCTGGACTACGTCAACGACAACACTGGCTGCTTCGGCACGCGCCCTCTTCCGCGCAATGGCATCTTCGTCAAGCTCGGCACGCACAAGGTCTATGTTGCTGTGGACGTGTCTTGCGTTCATCCGCGTCGCGTCGTCAATGCCAGAGAACCACCCCTCACTGTGGCTCGCGGGGCGCGTATCGATCGCTCCCCGGACCATGCAGAGGTGATGATGACTGCGCCAGGCGTGGGAATGAGCAAGGATCCAGCGCCAAACCCGGAGGTAACACCCAAGGCACCGAGGAAAGCTAGAGGTCCTCCGCTAGAGAGGCCTGAGATCGTGCTGAGGGAAGCTATGGATAGCTTGGCTAACCCGGTGGCAGTAGTGGTAGATCCGGCTCAGGCACAGGCCGAGCTAGAGGAGACCCGGCAAAAGATAGTAGAGGGCGCAAAGAAGATAGCAGCAGCTCAGCAGTCATTGAACATGACGCTGCGTGAGTATGCGAAAGCAAACAAGGTTGATGCAGTAAGGGTGAAAGGTAAAAATCTCATAAGTGAGATGAACAGAGAAGGTGATGATGGACCAGAAGGGTCGGAAAACTATCTGTCTGTGGGGTTGCCAAAGTATAGTACCCCGGCAAAGAACCTCAGAGCAGCAGATGTCGCGGCATCTGAGCTAGAGGGTCTGACGGGTGAAGCCCGTCAAAGACAGCAAGACCGGGTTAACAAGCTGGTTCCGATCGCGAACAGGCAGAACGAGGAGCTGTTGAGAGGTAACCCGAAGAGAGTTGGCGCTTCTAAGATCGTCCATTCGGTGATGGGTAACCCGGAGAAATCCGCTGGAGCCGCATCATCGCCTCATGGTGGCCCTAGGAGAGAAGAGGTAGTAACCTCGGCCAGACGGAACAAGCAGATCGTTCCGTACGACCCAACGCGTGCGGGAAAAGAAAACGATGATCGACGAAGTGTGAGCCGAGGTGAAGATGGCCGAGGTAACCACGACCAAGGCAATGTCGGTCAAGGGAATGCTGCCAACGGCAATGCCGGACAGCGAAACTCGGCAGGAGCGGGTCAGCCGCAGCAGCGGAATGCACCAAGGGAAGAGCAAAGTGCCGGCCGTGGTATGCAACAGAGAGGAGCACAACGAGATCAAGACCGATACAATGACGGAGACTCGGAGATGATGAATGCGGGATACGCAAGACCAGACTATCACGTGATAGGGTCGAGATTGGAAAGCAGAGATTTGATGCCGGATGACGCCAGGCTAAAACTGGATCGCCTGTATAGGTCGGAACAGATCAAATGTCAAGGTCCTCCGGGTCCAGCGTGCTTCGGACCCCGGATCATGAAGGAACCGCCAGTACCCAATTTCCAATTACCCAGGGGCACGAAGAGGTATGATGGCAGTACGAAGCCGAAGGATTGGCTGATAAACAACGCAACAGCTGTGAAAATTGCAACTGGCAACTTGAGATGGGTTGTACGATATGTACCCCAAATGCTGGAAGGTCCGGCTAGGGTATGGCTGAATAATTTGTCGCCCGAAAGCATCAATTGCTGGATAGATTTTGAAGAGATGTTTATCAGCAACTTCTCCAGTACGTATCAGAGACCGAATAGACCGCAGACCCTGGCAATGTGCAAACAGAGGTCTAACGAAACGGACCGTGAATTCTTGACCCGGTGGTGTACCGTGTGAAACTCGTGTGAGGGAGTCATAGAATCACAGGCTATAGCGTGGTTCGCAAAAGGGTGCAGATATGGCAGCGAATTGTGGATGAAATTGCAAAGGAAAATGCCAGTCACATTGGCAGAGATGATCCGTATCGTGGATTCTTATGCTTTGGGTGATCCGACTCAACCTAGGATCGCGTCGAACGAGTCAAATGAGGAGTACTATCCGAGGGACGGATCCGGGTCATCCCGGAGGAACGATTACAGGGGAAAAAGGAGAGACGATAGACCAGACCATCGGTATGGTTCGCAACAAGTTATGGCCGTGAATCAAGATCAGCCCGGAGCAGGGAGCAATCAACGCCAGAAAACGGGAGGGCAATGGACTCCTCGAAATGATGGCAATAAAACGTGGACTCCGGAGCAGAAGAAGCAATGGCAAGAAAAGAAAGATCGTCCGAGGTATACCTATGAGTCAATGTTGGACCAGCCGTGTAAATTCCACACGCCAAATCCGAACAGTCCGGCGGGTCACACAACGAGGCAATGTGAGTGGATGCGTAAGATAGAACAAGGTGGTTCGGGGAATGCTCAGGCGCCCCGGAATGATCAACCTCGGCAGGAGTTACCCCGGCAGCAACTGCTTTCTGGAGCAAACACGCAGCAATTGATGTTGCCTCCCCCTCCACCGAGGTATGACAACAGTGAGAGAAGGGATGCAGTGCATTAGGTGGAAAACCAGCGACAACCGGATCAGAGGTACTCCGGAAACGAGGGAAGAAATGAGTACAGGGAACATCACCAGAGCTATTGTGTGTTCACAATAGAGGAAACAGATAGGAAAAGCTTGCAGCGCTGACATATGGAGGTTAACGCGGTTATGCCTGCAGTGACGAGGTACATGTCTTGGTCGGACCAGGAAATTACCTGGATCGTCAAAGATCACCCCAAGCTTATGCCAAGTCCGGGCTCGTATGCACTGGTGTTAGATCCGACGTTCATTGGACCAAACATTAATGTGAGGTTCTGCAAGGTACTAATCGACAATGGCAGTAGCATTAACATCATGTATGCGGATACGATGCGCAAATTGGGCATCTCGGAGAACATGCTCCAGGCTACAAGAACAACTTTCCATGGTATCGTACCAGGCATATCCTGTGAGCCCATAGGCAAAGTCTGGGTCGACGTGTTATTCGGTACGAGGGATAACTGCCGAACTGAAAATCTGGAGTTTGAGGTGGTAAACTTGGAAAGCACGTATCATGCATTACTAGGGAGACCAGCACTGAGCAAATTCATGGCAAGTTGCCACGTTAGTTATCTGAAGATGAAGTTGCCCGGGCCAAATGGAGCAATTACTATCGCTGGGGATTTCCGACATTCTATTGAGTGCGCCTCAGCCGGGTCTAACCTAGCCGAGTCACTGGTAATTGCCCAAGAGAAAAGTAAAATTCAAGAGGTGGCGGCATTAGCTCAGTCCGCGCAGCAGTATATGCCGGCGTTAAGCAACCCGCATGGAAGTGTTTCGTTTCAAGCCGCGAAGGACACCAAGAAAATTCCAGTGGATAACATGTTTCCGGAGCATACCGTGACAATTGGGGCCGGGTTAACTGACAAATAGGAAAGCGAGCTCGTCAACTTCCTCCGTGAGAATCGGGATATTTTTGCTTGGTCTACACAGGACTTGCAAGGTGTTCTAGGGAGTTGGCCGAGCACTCTTTGAATGTAAGACCCGGAGCAAGGCCGGTGAAGCAGCCTCTCCGACGCTTCGCCGAGGATAGGAGAAAGGTCATTGGTGACGAGATAGCTCGGTTGCTAGCAGCAGGATTTATCATGGAAGTGCTGTATCCGGATTGGCTCTCTAATCCGGTGCTGGTAGAAAAGAAGAAAGATGATCCGAACGTGGCAGTGGTTTGGCGTATGTGTATCAATTACACGAACCTGAACAAGGCGTGTCCAAAAGATCCATTTCCACTGCCAAGGATAGATCAGGTCATCGATTCTACCGCAGGATGTGAACTGTTGTCGTTTATTGATGCTTATTCTGGTTTCCACCAGATACCTCTGAACCCGGATGATCAAATAAAAACTGCCTTTATTACCCCGTACGGGGCTTACTGCTATCGCACTATGCCGTTTGGTTTACGAAATGCAGGAGCAACGTACCAAAGATGTATGCAAAAATGTTTGCACGATCAAATAGGTCAAAATGTACAAGTCTACGTGGATGATGTTGTTATCAAGACCAAGGAAAGCGCAACGCTCCTTGACGACATAAAGGCAAACATTCGCGAACTTGAGGAGATTCCGGATGAAGCTTAACCCGGAGAAATGCACCTTCGGTGTCCTGGCTGGGAAATTACTTGGATTTCTCGTCTCCATCCGAGGTATCGAGGTTAATCCAACTAAGATCCGAGCCATCGAACGAATGGAGCTGCCGAAGTGTCTCAACGACGTCCAGAAGTTCACTGGATGCCTGGCGTCGTTGAGTTGGTTTGTATGTCGGTTAGGGGAAAAGGCACTGCCTCTCTACCAACTCATGAAAAAATCAGATAAATTCGTTTGGACGCCGCAGGCTGATGAAGCTTTTGCCCACTTAAAAAAGATGTTGGCCACTGCACCAGTATTAGCTTCTCCACTGTCAAAGGAGCCAATGTTGCTCTACATAGCCGCAACCAACCAAGTTGTAAGTGCAGTGATTGTAGTGGAGCGAGATGAGGGGGTAAGTCGGTACAGAGGCCAGTGTATTACTTGAGCGAGGTATTGTCTGCCTCAAAACAGAACTACCCGCATTTTCAAAAGGTGGCATATGGAGTTTATATGGCGGCAAAGAAGTTAAAGCACTACTTTCAGGAGCATCCCATCAAGGTGATATGCGAAGCCCCCATATCCGAGATAATGGGTAACAAAGATGCGAATGGCAGAATTGTGAAATGGGCAATTGAGCTAGCACCTTACGCACCCCAGTATGATAGGCGAGAGGCGATCAAGTCCCAGGCTGTGGCGGACTTTTTCGTGGATTGGGCCGAGATACAATACGAACCACCGCCGCCAGATCCAAACTACTGGAGGATGCACTTTGACGGATCGAAAACCAAAACCGGGTTAGATGCGGGGGTTGTGCTTACCTTGCCAAAGAAGGATCATCTCAAGTACGTATTGCAGATCCATTTCGCAGCATCAAACAACGTCGCTGAGTACGAGGCTCTTGTGCATGGTCTCAAGGTGGCAAAGGAGATTGGCATACGTCAGATAATTTGCTTTGGCGACTCGGATCTGGTAATACAGCAAGTGTCCTGAGTGTGGGATGCCCTGGATCCAAACATGGCACTATACAGGTTTCATGTGCAGAAAATCTCGGGTTACTTTGAGGGATGTGAATTTCACCATGTACCTCACGTGGAAAACAAAGCTGCCGACATGCTGTCGAAGCTCGGATCGACCCAACAGGCAATTCCACCGGGCGTAGCATTGGAGCACCTCAGAAAACCATCTATCAGGCCATCCCCAGGAACCGACTCAATCTATGTCCCGGAAAACGCAGAATCCGGAGTTGAGCCCATGGACATTGACATGGGAGGTAGCACGCCGAACCCGGGGACTACCTCGGCAAACCCGGGGACTACCTCGCTAGACCCGGGGACTGTTCAGCGTGATCCGGCTGAAGTTATGCCGGTGGATCGGATGGAAATTGATGAGGAGATGTTCCCTGCGCGAGCAATACCAGCTTGGGCACTGCCTATATACCAGATCTTGAAAGATGGAACGTTACCCACTGAGGAAGTGCTAGCCAGGCAAACTCAGAGGACAGCCAAAGCTTACACAATCATCAATTCCGAGTTGTACAAACGGAGTGTAACCAATGTCCTCCAGAGGTGTGTTGATCCGGAAGAAGGACTTGACATCCTCCGAGATATACACCAAGGAGAATGCGGGCATCATGCCTCATCCCGGGCTTTAGTGGCAAAGGCTTTCCGGCATGGATTCTACTGGCCAAACGCCTTGGAGCAAGCAGAAGATCTGGTGAGAAAATGCAATGGTTGTCAAAGGTACGCCACCAAGACACATATGCCTATGTCGAAACTTAAAACCATACCAATTACATGGCCATTTGCTGTGTGGTGCTTGGATATGGTTGGCCCGTTCAAACCAGCAAGAGGAAACATGACACACATTCTGGTCATGGTGGACAAGTTCAAAAAATGGATCGAAGTGAAACCTATAAGAAAATGTGATGGAGCTACTGCCGTGACATTTCTCAAAGACATCATCTTGAGATACGGTTATCCGCACAGCATTATAACTGATAATGGCACGAATTTTGCTGAAGGAGCTTTTGCACGATTCTGCCGAGACAAGAAAATCCGACTCGACGTAGCCTCGGTAGCCCACCCCGCATCAAACGGACAGGTGGAAAGATCCAACGGATTAGTATTATCCGGGATAAAACCCCGGCTCATTGAGCCGCTGCAAAGATCAGCGGGGTGCTGGATAGAAGAACTACCAGCAGTATTGTGGAGTTTAAGAACAACTCCGAATCGATCAAAAGGCTACACGCCATTCTTTCTGGTATATGGGGCAGAAGCTGTATTACCAGCCGACATAGAGCATGATTCGCCTAGGGTCACCCAATACACAGAAGCCGAAGTGCAAGAAGCCCGGCAAAATGATGTTGATCTGCTGGAAGAAGCGAGAGAACTGGCACTGTCCAGATCCGCCATATATCAGCAAAATCTCCGACGCTATCATAGCCGGAAAGTGTGCCCCCGAGTCTTCCGGGAAGGCGATCTGGTGCTCCGGTTGGTACAGCGTACTGCTGGCATGCATAAATTATCCCCCCATGGGAAGGACCATTTATTGTGAGCAAAGCATTGCACAATGATTCTTACTATCTCATAGATGCAAAGCCACAGGAAAAGAACAAGGCGGACAGGTCCGGAGAGGAATCCAAGCGACCGTGGAATGTAGCACTACTTCGTCCCTTCTACATTTAGCTAAGAAGTGTATGTATCCGAGTCGTCTCATATGTCGGTATGTATGTCGGCAATGATCTTATCAATGAAATAGCGGAGCCTCGAGCAGTAACTCGGGGACTGCCTTAATAAATGATTGTTGTTACTTTTTATGCGTTAGCTGGAATGACTCGTTTCACTTAACCCGGATTAGTAATGTGTGAGCACCAAAAACCCAACTCTTTGACTTGTTGCTGTCCAACAAGAATTGGCTTCATGGCAAGCAAGGGAACAAGTTTGGAATTGCGTAGCACATGAAAAACTACTAAGGGAACGATCCTATTCCAGCTAACGTTTGTTTTTTCGGACTAACCCCGTATTTACTTTCAAGCTATTATGTTGAATTATTTTGAGCCAAGCCTCAAAGTTTCTCAGTATTGTTAAAACGATTCTTGAGGCTTGGATTCGTAAGTCGTAAAACCGAGTCAAGGTAGACACAGATCGAGCCAGAGAATTGGACGAACAAGAAAATGAAACTCGGGGACTACGCCCAAGTTAATCCGGCATACAAGCATAGTAGCACAATATCATGTTTTCAGCATACAATTGCACCCGGCATACCGGGGATCTGATAAATTTTCAAGTTTTTTCCACTAAGGAGCGGCAGGAGGAGGAAGTTCAGCGTCATCATCACTGTCTTTGATATCTGAAGCAGCATCTTCTCCATCATCGCCCGACCGATCCTCCACGTTCTCCATATGCTCCTCCTCGCCAGATTCCAGAAAGCTCGGCCCCTCAACGCAGTCATGGACTGGAGAATACTCGATGAGGCTGTAGGCGCAAGCCTGGCGCCGAGCTACCCACTCCGGATCATCGGTCCATTTGGATCCAGTGCGCCGACGGGTGAGGAGGCTCAGATCGATTTTCTCGTACCATGAAAGGATATGATGGAGAAGGGTATCTGCTGCGGCACGCCCGGCGGATTCCCTCCAGAGGTCAAGTTGAGTCTCAATCTCCATCAGTTTGTCGGCAAGGAGCATGATTCTTTCCGGAGCGTCCTCGCTTGGCCAGAATGTGTTGAAGATCCGGACCGCAACGTCGAGGAGATCTTTCCCGTAGTTCTTAATAGTTTCCACCCGAGCTGACACGCTGACCAACAAGTCCTCCATGTCTAAGGGGATGCTCTCACCATCAGGAGCGATGGGAGTACCCCTCTCTTGGCGGAATTTGGCAACAGCAGCACTGGCGATGGCAGTACCCTCCGGAAAGTTATCTGAGAATAAGGAAAGGGAGGATGCTGAAGCAAAGGCATATGAACTAACTCGGAAAACTAGGTCAGACAAGGGGAAGAAACTTACGTGAGATATGGCGATGGATCCGGGTCAACTCCTTGATACAATCATCTCGTCTCTGGCGAAGTTGTTCAAGCTCGGCGAGCGCCGACCCAAGCTGGACCTCGGATTCCATAAGCAGGTCCTGGTCCTTGGAGATCTAGAGGGTAAAGCGCTCACGTTCCTCGGTGAAGTTCTGGCCAACTTTTTGGAGCTCGGTTTTGTGTTGGGCCTTCATCTTCTCCATCTCGGCCTTGAGTTTAGCTATTTCGTTGTCCTTGGTCCGGAGGAGGGCGAGCTCATCGTTCTTCTTCTTCAGCTCGGCTTGATGCTGTCCTTCTTGTTCGAGAAAATGCAGAATCATATCAGGCACGGGCACACTATCCTCAAGCGATGCTGAAATAGTGTGTTGACCCGGCAAAGCCGAGGAGTGAATGTTTGCCGAGCCAAGGAGAAGAAAGAATGGAAAACGCAACGACGTTGGCCGAAAGAGGACATACCTCGGATTCCCTCCAAGTTCTTCCGCATAATCTTGTTTTCAGCCTCCACCCCAGCTGCAAAAAACCGAATAAGGAGGTTAGTCCAGCAGAAACAAACGAAACAGTGAGGTGTTAAGAGAGGAAATTACCCCTCTTTTCATGCTCCGCGCCAAGTGCAACGTGTTTTGCGCGCAAGATCTTGTGGGTATCAAGCAGGCACTGAAACTCGGCGCTCCGATGATTGGTGGTTACCTGACAAAGGCACAGGCGTGTAAAATTAGTTCGGTGCATATTCGAAGTGTACAAGATCCGGGCCAAGCGGAACTTAACCCGGCTCTAGGTGTGTGCATATTCGAAGTGTACAAGATTTGGGCCAAGCGGAACTTAACCCGGCTCTAGGTGTGTGCATATTCGAAGTATACAAGATCGGGGCCAAGCGGAACTTAACCCGGCTCTAGGTGTGTGAATATTCGAAGTGTACAAGATCCGGGCCAAGCGGAACTTAACCCGGCTCTAGGTGTGTGCATATTTGAAGTTTCCATGCAGCTACGTTGATCTTCTAAGGAGCATCCAGCCGGGTAACAAGTTACCCTGCCGGAGGCTCGGGGACTAATGGTTATTATCTACAGCATGTAAAAAAGAAACGACGTACCTCCATCATACGCCCAGCGAGGTTAATGGCCTTGGCGGCGGTATTCATCTGAGCGGAAAATTCAGCTGGGCCGAACTTTTCCGGGAGATCGTCGTTGTAGACGAACTCCGCCTTATTCCAGTTCATGACGAACTCGATGAGGCTCGGAGGGTACCATTCGCCAGTGGGCATATGGGGCGCCACCAAGCCCTTGGCTTGAGCTTCTTTCCTTTCAATCAGGGCAAGAGACGAGCTAGTGTGAAGAACCATCTGCTGCGAATCGGCTGGCTCGGCAGAAGGATCCGTCGCTGCTGGTGATTTCTTTGGAAGCATTGACGACAAAGTTCGCTGCCCAGCCTCGACGGACATAGACTTGCCTTTGGATTGCTGGGAGGAAGTGACCACAGTGGATTTGCCCTTGGAAGCCGCTGGAGTGGGTCCTCGCCGAGCTTGAGATGACTCGGACGAGGCAGATGAACTTGGCACGGGAGCTTTGGTGGCCGGTGCTGGAGCTGCTGTTGGTTTCTTCGGAGCCGGGACAGGCGCTGGTTCGGTGGCTGGTGCTGGAGCTGCCGCTGGTGCTGGTGTTGTGGTAGACTTGGTGGTTGCTCGTTGCGGCAATGCCGAAGTGCCGGACGCCGTTGCCTCGGCCGATCCGACCCTTCCCGATCCGAGGTCACGTACCTCTGAAGGAGGTACTATAGAACCCGGAGCGGCTGCAGAGCCCTCCGGAATAGGGCTCAGCGGGCGTGACTCGTCGTCACGAGGAGGGGAAGGACTGGACCAAAGAGGAGAGGAGATGCTCGATCCGCTCTGAGGAACCTCCACAGGAGCCCTGCAAGAGAAAATAATGTCAGGAGTGAAATTACCCCGAAGCAGGGAGAAGTGTGTTGCGCCGTGAAAAATGACTTACGCATCCGAAGTCTCGGCCTCCTTAGGTTTCCGGGCCCTCCGTGTCGGGGCTTTGCCTGCCCGTTTGGAGGCAGTCTTGTCTCCGGCCTTCTTTTGCCTTTTGGAAGGCTGAGAAGGTTCGGAAGAAGAACTTGACGCGGATCCGCGCTTCTTCTTCGACGCCACCGGAACAGGCTCGCCCGTGGCAAGTGGAGAATCCTCGTGGATGTGCCCATCGGGGTTAGCTGATGCCGGGAAGGCAAAAGAAAGAGGGACAGCCTCAACGGGTTCAATCACATCGATATCCGAGTCATCCTCATCGTCGGGCCAATCTCTAAGAGAAGAGAATTTACCGCTGGGTCGTTTGGTGGCATCGGGTGTGGGGAGGAACATCTCCTGTTCCGGCTCCTCCTCATCTGGGATTTCTCGGTCCGGGGACCACTTAAGGGTCGGATCTGGGCCATCCTCGAGGGTTTGCTGGAGAAATAGCTGAGAAAAAAGCACAAGGAGCAAAGTCAAAAATATGATAAGAACCGACATGAAATTGATCCGAAATAAGTTTACCCCGTGAAGCTTACCGCGGGAGGGAGCCTGTCACGGCAGTAATGCTCGATTCCCCACGTCCATTCGGCGGAGAAGTCCTTATGGGTGGTGAAAAGAGCCTTGACCCGGCGGAAGAACTCTGTATTGCTCAACTCGAACGAGGAGGTTTGGTTGGGGTCACGACTGAAGCTCATATGGCACAACTTGTGAGTGCGCTGCTGAAGGGGAGAGATTCGGTTGCGCACGAATGTGATCATGGCATCCTCGTTGCGCAATCCGAGCTTCTTCAGCTCCGCAAACCTTTTGTTCACTTGGTTGGCCAGAGCCGTAGGTTTCTTGGCAACCTCCTCCCAGAAATCCGTGTCACGGGGACCCGGAGCGTAGGGCAGCAACCGGATCAAATCTTCCGTGCCTTCATTCTAGACGTAGAAGAAGGTCCGGGCCCATCCTTTGCAGGAGTCAAGCCCGGTGACCCGGGGAAAGATTGAATACCTCCGGGGCAAGATCGAGGCAGCTCCGAACTGAGTTAGCTGCTTGTACTCCAACTCGACGTGGATGTTGGGGACGACGTTGCGGTGGAGGCCGAAGAACTGGATCCACAGCTCCTTCGTAGGCCATAGCCCGGTGTAGCCCTCGATCGAAGAAACGAAAGCGGACAGAGAGGTGATGGCGTTCGTCGGGAGATGATGTGGTTGCAGGTGATAGGTCCGGACCCATTCCCGGAAGAAATCACTCACCGGAAACCCAAATCCCTGTTGGAAATGGGATAGGAAAACAACAAACTCACCCGGATTGGGTGAGGGGGCCAACTCCGAGGAGGGGAGACGAGCGGCGACGCCGGCGGGAATGCGCCGGGTCCGGTAGAGCCAGTCGATGTCGTCCGCGCAGACCCACGAGCTGGCCCACGCGCCGCGGTCCGCCGCGCCGGCGTCCTCCTCCATTTCCTGCTCGACGACGATGAGATCCTCCTCCGTCATCTCGATTCCACTGTCCTCGCTGGAGATGGCGGCGGCGGGGCTCCGCGGTCTAGACTGACGAGGACCCGTGGCTAAATAGTGGTGCAGCAGTAACTGCGGTGCGGAGACACGGAGAAGGTGCGGCGGCGGCGCTGCTGCAACGGGCACTAGCGGCGGCGCGGTCGCGAGGAAGAAGAAGAGGAACGGGCGAGGGGGGCGGAGACGGAAAAGTGCTAAGGAGCGTGCCCCTCCCCTATTTAACCGCCCCCAGTCATCAACAAGTGGGATCGTGCTACGCTGGAAAACCACACGGTGTGGCCGTGTATCACCAGCATCGAGCAATCAGAGAGAAGCCACACCGGGGAGCCGCAGAGTAAATGTGATCCCATGCCACGACGTGCAGTTGCGGTAAACGAGAAGACAGACGTGACGTAACCCCCGCACAGTAATCACTGACATTTACTGTGGCGGTTACTGCGCAGGCCCTTAAAATAAGGCAACGTAATGATTAACCTTTACGTGGGTTGGCGTACGAGAGAAGGAAGCAAGGCCCGGATCCGAGCCACGATGGTAACCCGGCCGGCAAGTGAAAACTTGAAATATGCAGAGGGAAAGTAAAACCATAGGATCCGAGCCAAAATGGTAACCCGGCCACCAAGTGAAAACTTGGAACGTGCGAAGGGAACGAAAATCCATATAATCCGAGACAAGAAGCTAACCCGGAACTAAACGTCTGAAGCTTAGATACGAATGAACCTGATGTGGCCTTAGCGACTGAGGCCGCTAAGGCCGCACCAGCTTCGGGGACTAATGTTGGGGGGATAACCCCGGGTAGGGTCACTCCGAGGTATAAGGGCCGAGTTAGCCGAGGTTCGGCGAGGTCAAAGCGGGTGCTGGCTAAGTCACCTCAAAGGGCTGGCCGGATCACGGAGTAACCCGGACCAGGGGGGTCGCCTAACATTGTCTCGTCCGACTCAAGGAGTAAGTCGGAGATACTTGTCTAGCTTGTATGCAGGAACATGTGTGGCCGGATCAACTGTGATCCGGATCCTCGCTTGGCTTCTAGGAGAAGGAAGGAATCTCTCTGGTCAAAAAGAAGGACCGGTGCGTACTGGATGAGCGAATAAAGCAAGGGCAGGACCACCGGATCGTGGATGACAAGGGTGACGACGCTCACGTCGGCTGACGCGGGCGCCGCAGAGGCTACGTCTCTAAAGCAAGTGTGACGCAGGGGAAAAGCACCCCTGTCGGGTTACTACTTTGGGAGGGGGCATATTCTTAGGAATATGCCTCCACGTATGCCCTAGGTCAGGACCGAACCACCTCTATATAAGGGGGGGTTGGGGTTCTGGTAAGGAGGTTGGGTCTTTTCAGATACATAGCAAGGAGAACACTAGTGGATCTAGGGTTCTTGGGATAGTTAGTAGGCAAGAGTAAGAGAGTTTCTTCTTCCTCCTCTTGTCGATACAGCTCGTGGAGCACTTGTAATCTTGGAGATTGAACATCAATACAAAGCTTCTGTGTAGAGAATCACTCTACTATCCCCCCTGGATTCCCCTAGCGCATATTAGTCCCCATCTTTAGCCTATCCATGGCATCTGCCGTGACACCACCACGACATTTATTATCCATTCCATGAGTGTTGCACTATTTACTAGTCAGGTACTTAGTCAAATTAAAAATGGCACTTTAGTTATACTTGTCTATGATCGAGAAACTGTGCTCCAAGTCGTCCATAACCGCGGACACGGCTTTCAGAAAGATTTACCCTGGAGGGGTGCACAAATAGCAACACACACTCGATCAACCTCGGAAAAACCAAATTAAAACCCAAGAAGGCATTCACGACAAAGCGATCACAGGATTCAGAAATGTTTCAGGGGGCCACCCCACTAAGCTACCTGCAACGAAGTTGGCCGGCTCTAGAACAGACCCAGGGTTTGTGTGGACGGCGGTAAACGACTGGGAACCCGAAAATGTGACTGGGCTTATTGATACAGCGAAAACGTGTCACGGTCCTAAACAGTACAGGTGCTCCACGCATAATCTTAAAAGAAGCAGTAAAGCATGGCATAAGTACAGGATAGTAATAAAGCCCCAAACTACTTTGTGGCCCCTAGAAATAAGAATGAATCAAGCTCTGGCTCAGGAGGGTCCACAGGCCTCCCGGATGTGGATAGTGCGAATAGTCGAGGAACAGGAATCAAGTACTCGGGGTCCTACGGGACACAAGTGAGCATGAAGAACCAAATAGCAGTATTGCTCACCGGTGCCACTTTTATTAGTTATCCCATTACTACTCAGATTAAGTTGTTTAGGTACCTCATTATCCATCAGACTCTCACATACTCTACACATGCTGTTCTAAGACCCGCATGGCTCAAACAACTCCTGTGGTAATGGCTCATGGGATGGAGGAACAAGCTTCGGTGGGGTTTAAAAGTAAAGGCTATGTAGTTCTTGGGATTCAATTTAATGCAATCGCGACTCAATGATGCAAGAATAAGATAGAGGCAATAGGTACTATATGTATGCAAGCATGTGGTAGTGCTTGCCTGGCAGCTCAGTTGAAGCGAGGGAAGGATCTGGGTAGTGCTCCTGGGATTCCTGATATATCCCCTGCTCAACGTCTATTCGAAGAAGAACCAAACAAACAAGGGCCAACATAAATAGAGTGCACAAGCATATGAATTATAATGCGTCAAGCAAACAATCATGCCATGATGAATGATGCACAATTTGCATGGCAATAATGTAGCATGGCATGGGTGAGGTGTGGGGTACAAGAATAAAGCATTTTATTGAGTTTTAGTCACATTTTATACTCAAATAAGTTGCTGTATACTTTATATTTATATGATGCATGCTGCAATTCAGAACATGGAATGCATAGATAGAACGGGCTCGTCGCGCTGATCAATTTAGACATATTATTTGTCAAATTTGGAGTTATAAAACTGAAGTTATTAATTAATTAAGAAAAGGGCATTTTATTGTAATTTTTAACAATTTCGAAATTTAATTTTCCCAAAAGAGATTTTGAATGGCATATTTGAATTCCTCACATTTTTCTGATTCCAAAACATATATCATATGTATTATTTGGATTTGTAAATTAAAAGTTATTTAAAAACAGATTTGAATTTGAATTTAAACAATTTCTGAAAAAGTTAAATCAAAACAGAAATCCAGAAATACTTTTTACACCCAGCCCAGTGCTAGCCAGAGCCACCGACAGGTGGGCCAGCTGCTGACTAGGCGACACAGCGCGCCGAGGGGCTTTTCTCACCGCGGCTATATCTAGCCACTGCGACTGACTGGTGGGGCTGGGTGGTGATGGGGCCACACGCGCGCGGCCAGCGGGCGGCTGACACGTGGGCGGTCCGGGGAGCACGGGTTGATAAACTGCCAGGCGCGGGGGCTTGTTTGCAAAGTTGCACTGGGGCTGGCGAGTGGGGCCACTGGGGCTGCTAGGGACCTAGGCGTGGTCGACAAAGCGCGCGCGGGGGGGGGGGGGGTCCTTTCGGAAAAACGTCGCCCGTGCTCTGTCTGAACCCGTCGATTGTCTCTCTGAATCGCGACGGCGATCTGACAACGGCGGGGACTTCCGGCGAGGATGGCGACGCAACCACGGCGAGGCAGCACTTGCCGCAAAAGCGAAATATGAAGAGGGGAGCGCCGGTTACAGATCTCGTTTAGGGGAATTCGTCGGCAGCGGGCTGTACTGGACGGGGCACGTCGGGGAACAAAGGGGGAAACGCAGGTCTGGCTGCTCGCCGGTGGGGCAGATCACCGGCGGGGTCACAAATGGGCGGCGCTAGGCACACGGTGTAGGGGGAAAACGGAAGAGGTTCGAGGGGGAGCTCACCTTGATCGATTCCCACCGGATTCGAGGCAGGGGGTGGTCGGAGCGGAGGGGGATGGCGGGGCTACTGCGGTGGGGTACGGTGCTCTGACGAGGGGGAGGCTCCGGGCATGCTTGGCGTCTCCCAGCGGGCAGGATTGACTCCACGGTCCACGGCGACGCTCCCCGGCGAGTGCTCGGTCACCGGCGAGGCGGCAACGTCGTCGCGGCGCTTGGTCTGGCGGCGGCGTGGTCCGGTGGAGAAGGGGGAGGGAAAACAAGGACGGCAGCTAGGGTTCGGCCGCACAGCACGAGAGGATAAGGACGGGGCGGATCACGTGCTCGGCGTGCCTGCTGACGCGGATGACAGCGGGGGGACGACCACCTTCTCCTCTCCGTCAGAGCAGAGGAGAGAGGAGGGCGAGACGGCGTCAGACGGAGGGAGAAGAGGAACAGGGCGAGGCGATGACGCTGAAGCGGTACAGGCTGGGGAGGCAGGCTGGGAAGTGGGCCAGGAGATGGGCCGCGAACAGGTGAGGCTGCTGCTCTGGTACTGCTGCTGGCTGCAGGTAAGGTTTTTCCTGTTATTTCGTTTTTCTTTTTATTTTGTTAACTGTTTTTGATTTTGTTTTGTTGCAGATTTAAACAAGCCCAAGAATTAACCCTTTTTGGGTGTTTTACAAATTTTTAAAATAGAAGAGAAAGGCTGGCTATGGGGTGAGGTGGGGCTTAGAGGATGGGCATAAATTGTTGGTGAGGAAAACACAAAAGAGAGAGAGAGGGATGGGGTATAAAATTAAATAAAAAGAGGATCCCATATGAACATGCTTGAGGGAGAAAAGGTTTTGTTGGGACAAGGAAAAGGTGGAGAGAGGTGGAAAAGGTCCCACAAGGAAAATCCACTAAACAAAGAGAAAAACAAAGGAGCTAAAGGTGGTGAAGATGGTTGCATGGCCCATGCGGAAAAAAATAAATAAATGCCATGATCAATTCTTATGAAAACAATAATAATAATTTGGCATTGTTATTATGCATTTCCAAGAAGTGGAATAAGGCCAAGAAAAGAGAAGTTGGGATTAGATCCACCCCGCCCACATGAGCTATAATAAAATCAAAAGAACAAGGAATACAAGCTCATGGATATTGAGGTGGTGGAATTATAAGGTAGTGACAAGAAAGGTGGTGGATCTGAATAAAAGATATGCCCCCAACTCAACTTGGGCATTTAAACAATATATCAATAACCAAATACAATATCAAGTGGCAAATACAATTAATAATGCATATGAGAGAAAAATCAAATGGCAAAGGATTTTATATGATGCTCAAATGCAAGGTGGCATGATGACATGAGCATGATATAATTATGATGCAACAATTATATATAGGAAGTAGCCATTATATTACTAGACCAAGTAGCATTACCATTGTTAGACAAATGGGATGCTACAATCTATTTGATGAAACATAAATCTGAAACCTTTGAAAAGTTCAAGGAATTTCAGAATGAAGTGGAAAATCATCGTAACAGAAAGATCAAATTTCGGTGGTCCGACCGTGGAGGAGAGTATCTTAGTTACGAGTTTAGCACACATATGAAAGACTGTGGAATAGTTTCACAACTCACGCCTGCCGGAACACCACAATGTAATGGTGTGTCGAAACGTCGTAATCGTACTTTATTGGATATGGTTCAATCTATGATGTCTCTGACTGACTTGCCACTTTCATTTTGGGGTTATGCACTGAAAACTGTTGTATTCACTTTAAATCGGGCACCATATAAATCCGTTGAAACGACACCGTATGAATTATGGTTTGGGAACAAACCTAAGCTGTCATTTCTTAAAGTTTGGGGATGCGATGTTTATGTGAAGAAACTTCAGCCGGATAAACTCGAACCCAAAGTGGAAAATGCGTCTTCATAGGATACCCTAAGGAAACGATTGGGTATACCTTCTATCACAAATTCGAAGGCAAGGTTTTTGTTGCCAAGAATGGATCCTCTCTTGAGAAGGAGTTTCTCGCGAAAGGTGTGAGTAGTCGGAAGGGAGAACTCGAAGAGGTTATTGAACCTTCTCTTCATGAATTGGCGAGTGGCGTAGCACCGGAAGTTGTTTCGGAGTTGACTTCACCTTATGAAGAGAGAGCTAATAATAATGATCATGAAACTTTGAAAGAGGATACTGCCGAACCTCGCAAGTCAAGCAGGACACGTGCAGCTCTTGAACTGTACGGCAATCCTGTTATGAATTTCATGATTGATGAAATAGATGACCCTGCGACGTATGAAGAAGCGATGATGAGCCCTAGTTCCAACAAATGGCTAGAAGCCATGAAATTCGAGATGGAATCCACGTACGAAAACCAGGTTTGGACCTTGGTGGACTTACCTCACGATCGAAAGGCCGTTGAGAATAAATGGATTTTCAAAAGAAAAACTGATGCTGATGGTAATGTGACCATCTATAAAGCTCGACTTGTCGCAAAGGGGTTTCGACAAATTCAAGGAGTTGACTACGATGAGACATTCTCTCCCGTAGCGATGCTAAAGTCGGTTAGGATTATGTTAGCAATTGCTGCATATTTCGATTATGAAATATGGCAAATGGATGTCAAAATTGCGTTCCTCAATGGTAATATTGAAGAAGAGTTGTATATGATACAACCTAAGGGTTTTGTCGATCCTAAGGATGCTGATAAGGTATGCAAACTTCAGCGACCCATCTATGGACTGAAGCAAGCATCCCGGAGTTGGAATCTCCGCTTTGATGAGGTGATCAAAGAGTTTGGATTTGTCCAAACTTATGGAGAGGCTTGTATTTACAAGAAAGTGAGTGGGAGCAATGTGGCATTTCTGATATTATATGTGGATGACATATTATTGATTGGAAATGATATAGATCTTTTAAACAGTGTTAAAAGTTATCTAAACAGCAAATTTTCGATGAAGGACCTTGGAGAAGCTTCATATATATTAGGCATTAAAATCTATAGAGATAGATCAAGGCGCCTAATTGGGCTATCGCAGAGTACATACCTTGATAAGATATTAAAGAACTTTAATATGGATGGAAGTAAGAAGGGGTTCTTACCTATGTTGCAAGGCAAGACATTGAGTAAGACTCAAAGCCCGCCTACGGCGGAAGAAAGAGAGATAATGGATAAGATCCCCTATGCCTCAGCCATAGGCTCTATACTGTACAAGACCGGATGTGGCACATGCTATTAGTTTGACTAGTTGGTACCAATCTGATCCAGGTTCAGAACACTGGATAACGGTCAGGAATATCCTTAAGTACTTAAGAAGAACTAGGGATATATTTCTTGTATACGGAGGTGAAGAAGAGCTAGTCGCTAAGTGTTATGTCGATGCTAGCTTTGACACCGATCCGGATGACTCTAAGTCTCAATCCGGATACGTATTTCTCTTGAACGGAGCAGCAGTTAGTTGGAGGAGTTCCAAACAACATGTGGTGGCTGGATCAACGACGGAGGCGAAATATGTTGCTGCTTCAGAAGCGGCACAGGAAGCGGTTTGTATGAAGGAGTTCATAACGGAACTAGGTGTGGTTCCTAGTGTATTGGACCCAATGGTGATCTATTGTGACAACAATGGAGCCATAGCCAACGCTAAGGAACCAAGGTCTCACAAGAATTCCAAGCATATTAAGCGCCGGTTTCACTCCATCCGAGAGTATGTCAAAGATGGAGATATAAAGATTTGTAAAGTACACACGGACCTGAATGTAGCAGATCTGTTGACTAAAGTTCTCCCTAGGGCAAAACATGATCAACAACAGAACTCCATGGGTGTTAGATTTATCACTATGTAAACTAGATTGTTGTCTCTAGTGCAAGTGGGAGACTGAAGGAAATATGCCCTGGGAGGCAATAATAAAGTTGTTATTATGTATTCCATGTATATGATAGATGTTTATTTTGCATGCTATAATTTTATTGATAGGAAACGTCAATACATGTGTGTTTAATAAACAAAAAGGGTTCCTAGTTATGCCTCTCTTATATACTAGCTCGTTGATTAACAAGATGATCAATGTTTCCTGATCATTGACATTGGATGTTGTTAATAACGAGGTCACAGCATTTGTGAAATGATGTGATGAACATTCATCCGAAGTATAGCATTATGATCAAAGTCATTATGTTTATATTGCTATAACATCATACGAAGTAATCTTAGTCCTTAGACCATGAGATCATGTTAATTGCTAACACCGGAAGAGTATCTTGATAACATCAAACATCACACCATAACAGAGTGACTATAAGGTGGGTTCAGTGCTACAAAGGTGTTATGTTGAGGCTCATGGATAAAGAGTGGAATTTGTCAATCCCGATGACGGATAGATATACTCTAGGCCCTCTCGGTGATATCACATTATAGTAGCTTGGAAGCAAGTGATATGATCACTAGAATGTTATATCACGGGAATGAGAAAAGAGTGCATGTCGGTAACGAGATCAAACTAGGTATTTGGATACCGATGATCGAATATCAAACATGTATTATATCATGAGACAAAGGGATTAAGTTACTAGCGTTAAAGTCCTCACGATTACAGAAGTCATCGTTGAATGTGCAGGAGTCAGTATGGATCTCGAGGTCCCGCTTCTGATTATTGATCTGAGAGGAGTCTCAATCATGTCTGCATTATTCGCGAACTGTAGGGTGACACACTTAAGGGTTGTCGGACACCATTTAGGAGCACATATGTTTCAAATGAAAGGATTACAAAGCGCAGGAATTGTTCCAATAGAAACATGAATGGTTTTGATAGAAAACGGAATTGTTTCGGGTGAAATTGCAGAAAGTGGATCTACATGTGATATTGAAATGTTGCAAGGGGTTTTATGTGAATGTTTGTTAATTAAAGTAATTAACAAAATTCTGAATAAAATAAATAAAATAGTTTTATTAATTGAGAGTTGCATTAAATTTGGTGGAAATTTAATGCATGTGAGTGGAATTTTGGGTGGAGTCAAAATTGATGTGAGTGGAGATTCCACCACATGAATGAGGAAGAGGTGGGGGCACCCTCTTTCGCCGCCGTTCATGGTTGGAGAGGAGCCCCCCCTCTCCTCCCTCACAAAGCACACCTCCTCGTGAAGAATCTCTCTCCCCCTCTAGATATTCCCCCATGGTCTCGGATTAGCGAGATACATGTTCTCGGTGGCCTTGCGTCTGGAAGGAGTTGCTGCTTCCGCTGATTCGCTAGAGCGAGGAGGTGGAGGTTGTCCGGTAGCTTGAACGTGTGTGCGAGGACGGATGTGCTGCTGATTTGTGGTGCTCGGACTTCCACACGATCTTGAGATCGGCAAGGGTACGACTACATCATCCACGAGTTCCAACTTGTTAACAAAACTTTGTTGTCTTCGAGGGTAAGTTCTCCATGGATGTATATCCACCCATTTCTCTGTATCTAGTAGATAGATCTTGGCGTGTAGTTCTCATCATAGAAAATTTTTGTTTTCTATGCTACAGACCCAACACACACATGACATGCGGGACCCACCATTGACCTTACACAATGGGAATGTTGAAGTTAAGCCAATTTGGAAATTCATGGCCAGTGGGGAATATTCGGCAACATCAGCAGGCAAGGCGTAATTTATTGGAAGTACCATGCAATATATATAGGTTGGTTTGGAAGGTTTGGGCACTGCCAAAGATCAAATTGTTTCTTAGCTTTCTCTAAAAATCGTCTTGGGGTGGCCAAATGCCTAGCTAGCTAAGAGGGGTAGCCTGATTGTATCCTTTGCCCGCATTGCAGGAGAGCTCCGGAATTTATCAATTTTCTACTTGTGAAGTGTAGGTTCTTCCTGCAACTCTGGGCTTCAGTAATTATTTGATGGGCCTCCACGAGCTTGATCTTCAACAATGGGCATTGCTCTCCATGAAGGAATGACGGCTTCAATTGACGAGTACCTCAATCCCAACCCTAAAAGCATTGGCCTCTCTTGTTTTGCTTGTCTCTTAGGAGTTCTAATGAAGGAACTCTCGAGTCTTCCACAACAAGCAAAGGGATTCTTGATGTTATCACTACTCACTAGTGTACTATATGCTTTAACCCTGTAACAACTGTCTGGTCAAGTGCTACACATATAGTTCTTATATGGGTTTTTATTGAACATGGACTTCTTATCCCAGCTGATTAATGTGCACCATAGTGAATATGCATAGATCGGCAGTAGCATGATCACTTAAGGAAGGCAATTGTTCTATCTTTTTTTTGGAAATGGGCGCATATATTACTCAAAGTAATGTTTACACCCGGCCTCTGCATAACTAGGATGCACACAGCCATTCAACCACACACCTTAGGTCCAACGGTAAAAATAAAATTATAAATTATAATAATAAGAACAAGTGCCTCCAGCTAATGCTGATCTATACGGAGATCACGCTGCCATCCATGTCGGGACAAAATATCCCTCGCCGTGTCCTCCAATCGCGTACACCCCTCCACAAATAAGTGGTGGAGGTCCATAAGATGGAGAGTAGTCCATGATCGGAGAATAGCCGTAGCTCGATAGATGACCTGCAAAGAAGAAGACACAGTGTTATTAAAAATCTTGTCATTCCTACACAGCCAAAGCGACCAAATAATGGCAAGCGCTCCCACCCTAAACACAGTCCCATATTTATCATGTATCCCATATAACCAGTTACCAAAGACATTGGAAACCGATCGAGGGGGCGATAAACCCGAGGCCATTTGGATGATTGACCATATAGAGCGAGCAAATTTGCATTAGAAGAATAGATGTTGAATTGTCTCGTTCTGATGACAAAAAACACACTATGTACTTCCGTGCCAATTCCTCTTAGCAAGATTATCTCTTGTGAGAATTACCCCTTTACGAAGATACCATGCAAATATTTTCATTTTAAGGGGTATTTTCATCTTCCAAATTTTACTATTATTATCGACTGGAATATCAGGTTGAATCAAAGCTCTATACATCGAATCCACAGAAAATTTACCACTCTCTAGTAAATTCCATTTGAAATCATCCACACCCTCCAACAGTTGTATCGTGGCTAATCGAACTAAAAGATTGTTCCACGATAGTAGTCTAGGGCCAATTAGACTTCTTCTGATAGTCACATTAGGAGTATTATTTTCCATTACCGTGGAAGTTGTATCCCCTTTGTGTCTAACGATCGAGTAAAGAGCTGGATATTGTTCCCGAAGAGTAGATTAGCCAAGCCATTTATCTTCCCAGAAACGAATATGTGAACCATCCCTAATATTAAAAGTACCAAAACGAAAGAAGTGTTTTTTGGAAGCCATGAGTCCCGCCCAAAAATGAGAATCTCCCGGTTTCCAAACCTTCTGAGACACCGCTTTGGAGCCAATATACTTCCTCCAAAACATGGTTTGCCAGACACCATCTTCAGTAAGTAGTTTAAACAACCATTTACTCAACTGTGCGGTGTTTTTGACTTGCAAATCATGTATGCCCAGTCCACCATACTCTTTAGGTCGGCAAACCACATTCCATTTGGCCAGTCGATATTTCTTTTTTTCACTATCCCCTTGCCAAAAGAATCTTGATTGGAAATAGTCCACTTTCTTCAAGACCCCTTTCAGCAATCGGAATAACGAAATCATATACAGTACCATATTGGTGAGTACTAAATTTATGAGAACCAGTCTTCCACCAAGGGATAGCAACTTGCCTTTCCAACTATTTAGACGTTTCTAAAGTCTTTCCTCAACGAGTTTCCATTCCGCAATCATGAGATGCCGATAATGGATCGGTATTCCCAGATAGTTGATAGGAAATTGTCCCAGACCACAGCCGAAAAGATCAGCATATAGTTGGGCATCGTTAATAGCCTCGCCAAAACAATACAATTCACTTTTATGGAAATTAATTTTTAATCCAGATAGTTGCTCAAATACTGATAGAATTAACTTCAGATTCCCAGCTTTCTCTAGATCATGTTCCATAAATAGAATTGTATCATCTGTGTACTGAAGGATAGATAGACCTCCATCAACCAGATGCAGCCTTGGCTCTCTCGATAAGGATTGCCAACATATATGCCACTATGTTAAATAGTATAGGCGATAGTGGATCCCTTGCCTTAGTACTTTTTTTGTTTGGAAATATTTGCCAGTGTCTCCATTGACATCTATAGCAGCACTACCACCAGACACAAAAGACTGAATGAGAGCACACCACTCCTTCGAAAAACCTTTCATTCAGAGTGTTTGCTGGAGAAAAGACCAATTAACTTTGTCATAAGTCTTCTCAAAGTCAATCTTGAACAATACACCATTTAATTTCTTTGAGTGTAGTTCATGGATTGTTTCATGCAGGATTACTACACCGTCTAGGATGTTTCTTCCTTGCATAAAAGCAGTTTGAGATGGGCGTACAACATGATCAGCAACCGAATTTAATCTAATCGTAGCAACTTTTGTGAAGATTTTAAAGCTAACGTTAAGAACGCAGATTGAACAATACTGTTGTATTCGTTCCGCATTATTAACCTTAGGCAATGAAATAATGTTACCAAAATTAAGACTAAAAATGTCTAACTGACCAACATGTAAAAACTCAAAAAGATGCATTAGGTCCCCCTTAATGACTTCCCAGAATTTTTGGTAGAATTCCGCTGGAAAGCCATCGGGTCCTGGCACCTTATTATGTTCCATTTGAAAAACCGCTATCTTGACCTCCTCCTCCGTATAGGGGGCGGTTAGAAAGTTGTTCTCCTCAACAGAAACCCTAGGAATATCAGTTGTTTGGGACTCATCCAAAGAGAACGAATTCTCATGCGATGCCCCAAACAGAGACTTGTAATAAGCAGTAATATAAGATTTCAGTTGCTCCTGACCCTCAATGGTACCTTCATCCTGAACAAGAGAGTGAATAAGTTTCTTTTTATGCTTGCCATTGGCAACAACATGAAAGTATCTTGTATTCGCATCTCCTTCAAGAATAAACTTCGCTTTAGAACGTTGATACCATTTGAGTTCCTCCTCACGGAGTAGTTTGGCTATGTCTGCATTCGATTGTGTTTTAATCACAATCTCTTATGCAGTCAGCAACCTTACTTCCGCAGCAGCTTCTAAATTGTTAATAATAGATGCAAGCCATAATTTCTCCTTTTTTAGGATTCCAGCAGTATGTCTAGCCCAGCCACGAAGGTACTTGCACAAGGCACGCATTTTAGTATTCCATCGTTGTATCGGCGTCTGACCACTAATAGGTTTCTCCCAAATAGCCTTAACTAAATCATAGAAACCATCACGATCCATCCATCCAAGTTCAAATTTGAAACTCTGTTTGGTCTTTCGTGTTGGTGTTCCAACATAGAGTAGTAAAGGAGCATGATCAGACAAAGCCTCAATACACTCTAAAGCGCGAACAGTTACCATAGGGAATTTATCTTCCCATTCAGTATCCATAAACACTCTATCTAGCTTTTCATATGTAGGTTCCGGAAGACTATTAGGCCATGTGTATTGTGGTCCTAACATCGTAACCTCTCTCAGGTTCAAACTGTCAATGACAGCATTAAACATGAAAGGCCAATGTTCATCAAAACGACCCCGACTTTTCTCATGAGGGAATCGTAGAAAGTTAAAATCCCCCCTATAAGGATAGGATACGATTATCCTTAGCCAGATTAACCAACTCACGCAAAAAATCAGGCTTGTAAACATCCTGGGCAGCCCCATAAACAGTGACTAGAGACCATATGAAATCATCAGCTTTGTTACGAATATGGAGCTTAATAAAAAGTCACCATTCGAACTAGCTAAGACTTCCATAGTCTCATCTCTGACGCCCAATAGGATTCCCCCAGATCTACCTCGCGGAGGACGTGATACCCTCGTAAAGTCCACTCCACCAGAAAGGCGATTGAGTTGGGCAAGTGAGAAATCCCGTCTCCCGATCTTAGAAATACCCAAAAAATCCAACTTATAATCTCTCACACAATCGGCAAAAAACAAATGTTTAGCCAAGTCACGAAGACCTCTGCTATTTGAGAACATGCCATTCATTGAGAAACAATAGTAGATTTGGATACACGGGTCCTTTTGCGAGACTTCAGGTTTTTAGATTTTTGACCAGAAGCTTTTAACTCATATAATGCGCCCAGCTCAGTCTCATCATAACCCACATCTGACACTTCACCAAGTGAGCAAGGAGTTGACCATCTACTGTGGCATGCAACTCCTCCTCCTCCTTTGATAAAGAATCAGGAACAACTGGGACCTTAGGAGTAACCATTAGATGGTCAACCTCCATATGTCTCAGAACAGAACTAGAAAAATTAATTTCCTTTACAGATCTACCCATGCTAATACCAACATTGGCAAGCTTATCAACAATAACAAGGGTTGAAAAAGAAAGGAAAGACGGGGACGAATTAAATATACCATGAGAATCCAGATTCTTCTCAGCCTTCCTTCGCATGGCCTTGGCCAACGAATCCTCGTCCATGACCGACGCCCCGAGTGCATCAGTACCATGCCTGGAGCTCCTGCGCGCCGGTACATCCATCACCGGAGGCACATGATAGCCACCTGCAGCCCCGCCTGGGCTACAAGGCGACACAAGAGGGGGGAACTCGACCCCTCCTGGGCGAGGTCCCCACACACGTGCTGCCCCACCTGGGCATCGATCTTCGGATGCCTCGCCTAGGGCCCCGAGTCTGACACCACCACCTCAGGAGCCCCCATGGTCATGGCCACCAGCCCTGACCTCGGCGGCGCCACGTGTCCGTTCGCGATGGGGGACGAGTCTGCCGGCAAAGAGCCAGCACACAACCGATCAGCTAGCCCCGCCTGGGCCAGCCCATCGGTCACCACCTTAGCAGAAACCTCCTCCAGCACCGGCTCCGTCCTAGGGATAGACCGACCCAAGATGTTCGGCCTACACCTAGCCGGCGCGACCAAAATAGAAGAAGACCCCTTGACCGACCGAAGAGCCTCCTGTAACTAGGCAGATGAAACACGCGGCGAACCACCAGACAAGCCACTCCCACGCAGCGGTGAATCCAATGGCAAAGCATCCAGAAGTTCCTTTCCACGCGGAGTCGAAGGAGAAGCATTAAATGGAGTAACCGCGTAAACTGTCGAAAGAACATGTCGTGTCGAGGAAGAAGAAGGACTCCCCTGACTGGAGGGCTGTCCAGAAGAAGTCCTGTCCCCATGGGGCGGAGCAGCAGTGTCTGAGGTGTCCATCACATCATCACCATTGTTCCCCATACCATCTCCCTCAGAGTCATCATGCGGGCTCTTCCACAAGAATGGTGAAAAGTCTGGCTCCGGAACATACCTCGCAGGCTCCAACCGAAACCTCAGCTCATACCCCTTCAGCTTAACCACAGCATCAGAAGTAAGAAATGAACCCAAAGCATCCTGGCTCCTAAACACCGTAATATCAAACATACCAACCAGAATGCGAACAACACCCCTCCTCCGCAAAGACAATAAATCCACGTCCAGAGGTGTACCTAAAAGAGATCCAACTGCCCACAATCCAAGAAAAGTGCGAAGGGAATGCGATACCCCTTCCACATGCAGCCAAACTTGATGTAATTCACATTTGTGCGGCACTTCCTGGGTCTTGTAAGCAGAAACAGCTAGCTGGGTCTTGCCCAACGGCATGGAAAACTAACTCCCATCCACCCTACCCAAGTCCTCGAAAGAAGGGAAACTAACTAGAAAAGCATTGTCCCCATGTGGCACAGCTTCCCACTTCTAGTTTGGCCTGACCTGGCATCTTCGTGCAGTCTGTAGCTGGACCACTTCCGCAGTGACCGCCTCCCCTGAAATCTGGACCAAAGAAATGGGAATCTGACTGGGCCCCATATCATCACGAACCACACTATCAGGGATTTGCGCAAGTAACGTCTTGTCATGGCCACACCCAACCATGTATGCAGTCGGTCGAGGTTGCTTAAGCACAGGGCAACGCAATGTTGGGTGGGAAGCAACATCAAAAATGTAACAGTAGTGTACGGTCTTACAGTCCTTGGTGGCATGGGAATCAGAGGCACACTTCCAACATCTAACAGCCTTCTTAGGCTTCTTTGGGACCACCATAGGACTCGGAACAGCCGTGGCCTCCAAACCCCCAGCATGAGAAGCATACTGCTGCACCACAGGCTGGTAAGGTTGCTGGGCACCAGAACCAGGAAACTGCGAGAAACCACCCTGCTGATGACCCAAAAACTGTGATGGTGTAGCTGCAAAAGACCCATTACCAAATGATCCAGGCTGCATCGGCGGCTGAGTAACCCCAGAAGGCTTCTCCTTCTTCTTCCTCTTCGGCGCAGCATTCACCATTGTGCCACCAGTCGCACCAAACTGCAGTCCCCCACCCGAGGGCGTTGTGTGGGGAGCCCAAAACTGTCCAGAGGTCGGAGCCACTCCCGATGTGCCTCCAACGAAACCATGGGGTGGACCTCCAGCAAAAGCCACCGGAGTCGGGCCCCGGTACGGTGCCTGGAGAGGTTGCATCGACATCTGAGCAGCAGCAAAGTAGGCAGCCGGCGGACGGAACTGAACCCCGGGCGGGAAAACCGGTGGTCCAGCAAAAGTAGACGTCGGCGCAGAGGGTTGCCCCGCGAAGGCCGGAGCCGGCGCACCAGCAGGCGTCGGGGTAGGCCTAGGCACGGCCAGCGCCGGAGTAATCGCGACAGAGGGGCCCCGAGGCGGGGGCATGCCCGCAACAGGAGGTCGTGGCGCCGAGGCCGCAGCGTGGGAGCCCCTAGGGTTCAACCCCGCCATGACAGCCGGCGGAGAAGCTAGAGCCGCCGCGTACGAGCGTTGTGGTGGCGATGGTGTCCGCGTAGCCGAGAGGAACAGCGGCGCGGCAGGGAGCGCAGTCCAAGGCAAAGGGTAGGTGACGGAGCGAAGCGGAGGCGAACGATCGGTAGACACAGTCCGCGTCCACGCTGCCCTAAATCGCCGCACGATCGCAAACCACAAGAAACGGTCTTGATCCGAGATCGAGTCGGCCTCAGCACCAACCGGTCCGTCTAGGCCCGTATCAGCCTTAGTGGGCCCATCACCGATGTCAGCCAAGGGGCCCACCGAGCGGTCAGACCCCTCTGCCCTAGAGCGGTCGAGCGCATCCTCGATCAGCCGCCCCAGCAGCGGCGGGGCAGATGACCGACGGCGAGGTAGTGGCCCGCGCCAAGGCTTCGGCGAAGCCGGCGAGGCCGACACAGGACGCCGCACACACCACCGGGCTCCGCTACCCATGGCCGGTCCCGGCAAAGACCTCGGAGAAGGCCGCGGCGGAGACACGGCGCCCGACGGTGAGCCGGCCATCTCCCAGAACCTCGACGCCTTCGTCGGAAAGCCCATCTCCTCCCAAAAGCTTTGCCGCAGTTCCTCATCTGTCAGCCGCCGCCGACGCGAAACCGAAGTCCAACCTAGCCCGCCGTCGGCGTCCTACAACGCCTTCAAAGCCTCCCTCTCCGCGAGCGCCTCCTCCCCATCCGACCCGGTCTCTGATCCGAGGCAGTGGAACCTCGAACCCGATCCATGGCTAGACGGAGACGCGGAGGACCGGAGTAGATCGCCGGGTGCGAGCGTGAGCCGGCGGCGCCGCCCCATTTCCTTCTATCTATGGTTGCATGACAAGCTGCTGCAGGATTTACGCTCCTTATTATTACGATTTTTCAGAGTAGTACACCCGTTTTCGTGTCCTTGAGAACCAAGTTTTGCATGTCCATGCCCACGGATTCAGGGATTGCCTTACGAAACTTTTGTGAGTATAGGAAACATTAACCAAACTTTCCTATCATTGTATTTTTGATGGATTTTTTTCTGGCTAGGTGAATCGATCAGATCAAATAGAGGCTTCATATACAACCTAGAGTTGAAGGAGAGAAAAATAGACTATATGCTAGCCCACTGACACACAAGGGGGAACAATCGACGAGATAGTAACACATAGCTATGCGCATTCTTGAGTTCACGTCATGGTACATCAGCGTGCCTTCTCCTCGGTGCTCTTTTACCCTTGGTGATCTCCGTGTCGGGGCTCCGGCTAGCTAGTCTCCCCTTCCTTAAACTCACAACCCTCCTTATCCTTCTCTCTGGCCGCGGCAGCCGCGACATGGGCCATCTGATCCCGTTCGCACCTGAGCACGAGCCTCTTGCGCGGTGGAAGGTGCTCCTCACTGATCCTCATGCTATCATCTGCATTGGCTTTGCTTGTGCCGTGCTCATATTTTAGAGCCCCACACCATGTGCACATGAACTTTATTGTTTAGATTTATCCATTTTATTCTTAATCTTTGGAATACTTAGAAGGTCTTATATTAGTGAACAGAGGGAGTATCAAACATTTTAGTGGTACTATAGTATTATTACTTTTTTTTGAACCATGCAAGAGTCGTGCATGTATTAAATAGAAGAGGGAAAAAACCCACTACCCACTAAAGTGGGTGTAAATCTTACAGAAAAGGAACTCTGACCTAACTCAGGCTTACAAAACCACAAAAAACGACCGCCATTACAACCAAAGCAAGGATGAAAAACACATATCATCCAGGAAGTGAGAGGTGACTTGCACTAGCTAAAGACCAATTCCTACCAAACATTTTAGTCGTACTGTAGTATTCTTAGATCTTGCACAACAGAACGACCCGGTCAAGTCGCTGATGAATATGACGATGTTGCCATGCCAGGGATGGGAGTGCGGTAAAGAGTGTCCAAATGGGCGTGCCTTGCGCGCGTCAAGATGGTATGTTGCGTCTGGCCGTCTGCCCAGGCAAAAGATGTACAGTACCTAGCGCCGAACATGCATGGCGATGACAGACTGTCTCCGCCCCTGCGTCCACCGACTCTGAACTCATGAGGCTAATACAACCGCGTTTCCTGTTCTTCTACAAAATGGATTCCAGTCCGATGATCACTATGTTCCCAATGCCTCTCATACTTACTAATTCTTTCTAGCTACTCTTTTGTTGCCAACTCATTACATGAAGCTTAACACCACACGAGGACCTTGCCTTGTAGTATAAACATTTCACCGCTTTTCTTTTATAAAGGGGGAAACGAGGAGCACGCCGGTTCAGTTTAATGTGTGCAACAACCCAACGGCTGACATCTTGTTTTGAGCCGGTGAAAACTAAACTACTATCGTAGAAGCAAGATAAAAATATCAATATCACTACAAAAGGGACCTTCAACATTCCACACAAACAGTGTCCACTATGCTCATACACCTACCATTCCGCATAAGTTAACACTAACTATGCAACGAAAAAGATTCACAATTATGTTAGACTAAAGTAAAAAAAAAGAACAATCGGAATCTTGTGATGTCCCTTTTTAATTCTATGAATTTCTAATTAAGAACAAAAGGAGATTTTTTTGGATAAAGGGTGATTTTGTTACTTAAAGTGTTTTAGGAGTTTACACCTGGCCTCTACATAAATCAAATGCACACAACCGTTTTCAGATCCACATACGACGAACAAAATAAATAGCTAGGAAAATTACATGTCATCATAAGAAATTGTAAAAAAGCCTAAGTTGCTGGAGGGCCTATCCACAGATTGAAGAAATACAGATATAACAACTAAGTCCCTGGATTTTACAAAGAAGACCTTAAAATGAAGTCCTGAAACGCTACCAGGTTCTTCGCCACAACCATGGAAGAAGGAGGTCCTGGCGCGGGAACTGCCCCACTTGGCTTGAATTCAACGAGAAGCACAACTCAGCTAAGGGCCTCCACCTAGAGGTCGATAGTGCGCCAAAAATCATCTCTAGCAAAAATGGCCACTACTTGGCCTTCTGAGTTGGCTGGCAAATGTTTGGCGGCACGGATCCACGAGAAACGTAACGCTTGTCCGTAGGAGTGTCTTGGCCAAATGTTTGGTGCCCACTGCCAGTGTCAAAAGCAACACACTCGGGCCGTGGTTGTTCATACTATATCAAAAGGCATCCGCTTCTTGCATGCCACGGCTAATTGCTTTTGCGATGCTGGTGCATTCCGAGTTCCTAGCTAGCTTAAACATCTCTTGCTGATGCTACGATGAGTCGAGAAAGTTAAGAAGGGAAGGATTTTATTGATCTTCAGGGCAAGTAAATCACAAACTTCAAATGCTATAGACGAGAGACTTGAATAAAATTCTTATGAACAGCGGTTAGTAAATTGATGCCAATGATTTACGTTGTTATATTTCTGTAACAAAGCAAAGGAGAAAGAAACAACCATATGATTATCACTCCGTTCATCCTATAATATATGACGTTTGGTAAGTTGTTTTAGCTTGCCAAAAATGTCTTATATTGCGGGATGGAGGGAGTATGTTGTAATGCTGGACTATAGTTGGTGGCTGACCCTGTGCCCGCCCCGATGCGCTCTACATCATGGACACATAAGGCACTAGCTTCGAGGCCCTCGTCTATGGCCCGCGGAACCGTAGCATCTCGTTCACTCCGGCGCCACCATCTGGGTCTCCCTTGTCCATCACCAGCGAACATGATTGTTGGTCCAGTATCCCTGTCAGACTCCCCGGCTTCGGCGAAAACTCCATGGAGTACAAGGTCGGTAGGAAAGCATGATCCATAGGCAGACTTTGGAAAAAGTGCTTGAATTTTATTGATGCGTCTATTTCTTGTGGATGCTTTGTCGTTAATGCATCTAGTTATTGTGGGCGCTTTTACTAATGTGTCACTAGCTGTACTTCAAACCAGGGCACTATTTTTTCTTTTTTGCATTGCTACTAACGTCAGATTATTTTGCCTAAAAAATAGGACATCTCTTAGGGCATCTATAATGCAAGGTGCTTAGAGAGGTGCTTAAAGAAATAAACCGATTTTTTACTAAGCACCGGTGCTTATTCATACTAGTCAGATGCCTAATGATATATTGGAAATGTATCTATAATTTTTGATGTTTCATGCTTGGTTTTATCTAATTTCTTGTGTTTTATCCACACTTTAGAGTACTTTTCATATGATTTCTTAGAGCATCTCTAGTGGAGGGTCTAAATATGGTCGTCTATATGTTCATATAGACGGTTGTCTAAAAAGATTTTTTTTTAGACGTTCTTAGTTTTCCAGCGGATCGTCTATAAGCACGAGATCTATATTCTCTCAGCTATAGTTTAATATTATTTTTTAACTACCAGTTCAACTACCATTTCAGCCGTGCAAAAATCGGTATAAACTTTGACAATGCAGCAGCAGCAACATTCAGTACATCTTTGGTATAAACAACACTTCTCCACAAGAGCAACATTCAGTATAAACAACAACTTCAAATGGATCTGTGTCTAAACTGAAGCAACATTCAGTATAAACAATAATTGTGTACATCGGTCCTTGGTCAAGTCTCATCAGTTTCTGCATTCAGTACAGGCAACACTTCTCCACACGAGCAGTCTTCTCGACGCGAGCTCACCCACGAGAGCGTTCTCTCCATCCGGCCACCCTGCTCCCTACTCCCTTCGATCTAATCAGCCACCGGCCGCCGCCCCTTCTATCCCCCATCAGCCGCCCTGCTCCATCCCCTACTCCCTTCGATCTAATCAGCAGCCGGCCGCTGCCCCTCTGTCCCCCACCGGTCGCCACCCTTTCTCCCCTTTCCCAGCGGCGACCCGAGCTCGGGAGCTCCGCCGCCGGCCCGAGCCAAATCCATTCCCCTTCTCCTCCCCGTCCGTCGGCAGGCCGGACGCCGCCACGAGCAAGCCACGCCCACCTCCATGTCGAGGACCCCTTCTCCCTCGATCAATCTCTCTCTCTCTCTCATCAAATCTCTAGGGGAAATCATACCTGAAGCCGGCGAGTCGAGCGACGCCCACCTCGCTCGAGTGGCGCCTGCGCTCCAACTACTCCGGATAGGCGCGGGAGAGAGCTCGCGGGCCAGCAGTTCGCCTTTGGACGTCGTCGCACCGTCGTCCAAATATAGACGTTGCATAGCAGGATGGTAAGGACGTCTAAATTTAGACATCCACATAGACGAGCCGCTGGGAAAGATTTTTCGCTCCACGGTTGTCTAAATTGGTTTGGACGTTGGTATAGACGAGCCACTAGAGATGCTCTTAGACTAACCTATTAACAAGAGCCACAGTGCCAGCTGTCTGTTTTCTGCTGTTTTTGGTTCCAGGAAAGTCAGAAAATGAATATTCTCGAAATTGGATGGGACAAAAGCCAAAGTGCCTATTTTTCCGGAAGACATCTGATGCCAGAATACGAGACGGAGAAGGGCTGGGGGCCAGCCACACCACCTGGCCGCACGGCCAGGCCTGGCCCGCGCCAGAGGATGGTCTGGCCGACTCCAGCACCCCCTCGGCCTCTCCTTCCGCCTATAAGATGCCTCCGATACCAAAACCCTAAGTACCCGATCAAAAATCCACGAAAGAGTCTGTAGCCGCCGTCCTCTCCATCCCTAGATCGGGAGGGATCTGAAGCTCTTCTCGGCACCTTGCCAGAGAGGGGAATTCACCATGGAGGCCTTCTTCATCATCATGCAAGCCTCCGGTGTGATGCGTGAGTAGTTCATCTCTGGACTACGGGTCCATGTAGTAGCTAGATGGCTGGTTCTCCCCCTTTGTGCTTTCATGTTTAGATCTTGAGAGCTCCGTTCATGATCAAGATCATCTATTTGTAATCCATACATGTTGTGTTTGCGGGGATCCGATGGATATTGAGATGCTATTTCAGATTAATTATTGATTCTATCATGTCTTTGTTATTTGTGATCTTGCATGCTGATGACCCACAAGTATAGGAGGTGTATCGCAGTATTTTCGATAAGTAAGAGTGTCGAACCCAACGAGGAGCAGAAGGTGCTGGCTAGTGGTATGGATCAGGAATTCTCTTCAAATACTTAGCAAAAGGATTTTTAGGGGTTTTTGATAAAGCAAGTAAACAAAGTACGAGTAAATGAAAGACAGTAGGAATAAATGCAGCAAGTGGCCCAATCCTTTATGCAGCAAAGGACAAGCCGGTTGTATTACTTAAGATGACCAAACGTTCTCGAGGACACATGGGAAGACTGTCAAGTGCTTTCGCTTCATATAGCTGATTAATCTTCTTTAGCTTGCTAAGTGTTGTGTGGGTGAACCTGTGCTAATGTACCGACCCATCCAGGACTAATACATACTTGTGATTATACCTCTTGCAAACATCCGTAAGTACAAGAAAGTAATTAAGGTAGAAACCTAACCACAACTTTAAACTCTAAGACCCTTACATCTCTTGTGCAATGGTTTCCTAACGGGGGTTCAGGTTTTTGTCACTCCAGCAACCCCTACGATTAGTAGCCAAATACACAATGCATTCCCCTAGGCCCATATAGGTGAAGTGTCATGTAGTCGACGTTCACATGACACCACTAGAAGAAGTACACCACAACTTAAATAACAATCTATTGAATATTTCTCAACACAACTCCACTACTAACAACATGACTTCTCACAGGTACTCAAGAACAAAACGAACTACTCACAAGACATCATATGGATCATGATCAGAGATGGAATAATGATGTATAACAATCTGAACATAAACAATAATTCAATGGTTCACTCAATGGCATCAACTACGAAGAGTAATCAACACCGTGAAAGTTTCCCCTATGAACTAATGAAAGATTCAACTCAATTGTTACAGCAATATGGAGATGGTGATGATGGTGTTGATGGTGATGATGGTGGTGATGATGATGATCCTGATGAAGTCCAGCTTGATGGTGGTGTTGATGGCGACGATCTCCCCTCTCCGAGAAGGAATTCCCTCGGCAGAAATCTGTCTGCCGGAGAGATCTTTCTCTCTCGGTGTTTTCCGCCCCACAGAGGCGACGGAATGTTTCTGTGGTCGCTCCCCGAGTCTTAGGGTTTCGGGACGATAATAAACGCCAGAGGGGAGTGACAGGGGTGGACCAGGGTGGCCACACCACCTGGTGGTGCGGCCTAGGCTAGCCCGCACCAGGGGGTGGTGTGGGCCCCCTGTGGCCCATCTCCAGCCCTCCTTCTGGCTTCCTTCGTCTTCTGGCAAAATAGGATTTTCCGTATATTTTCCTGGATTTTCTGATCTTCGCGAATTTTTCCTCCAAACAGCACCTTTTCCATCAGAATCCTGACTGCAGCGGTCCATGCTCCAAAAGTCATCAACCATGCAAAAATAGATGAAATAACATAAGTATCACCTCTCAATACGAAATATATCAATGAATAATAGTGAATTATGATATAGAATAGTGATGCAAAATGGACGTATCAACTCCCCCCAAGCTTAGACTTCGCTTGTCCCCAAGCAAAACTGAGCTCAATAAACATGACCTCAGGTTTATGGAGTGAAGAGTCGGTAAAAGAATATGGACAAGAAGCATCACATTCATCAATACATAGATCATAATAGAAGACAACTCACTATTATATAACTCAACTTGCAATAAGTAAAGGAAACACAGTAAAGATACATGAAGTAAATCATAATTGGTAATGGCAAACTTAGCTCTCGGTCGAAGAATAGTTGATAATTTGCTGGAGTTCACAAATAACTGGTTTTCAATGATAGCTTTCAAAGTAGTAACCATCAAGATAAGAGCAATGTGCAAACAAGGAACATAAGAAACATGATTGAATAAATCATCATATGAATGGATGAAACACAACAACTCAAAATACTTGCTCAGATAGAGAGGAAGTAGGTTTACTGACTCAACTACAAAGTAAAAGAAAGGGCCCTTCACAGAGGGAAGCAGGGATTGCAAGTCTCATAAAGAGCTCCCAAAAATTATGATACTTACTAGCTTTCAGCTCTCATTGCCCCTACCATAGGCATCTTTTGGTGATTAAGGTTATAGTGACACAACTAAGAGGATATGCTTGACAAGTTATAAATTGAAGTCCCATGCCCCTTACTTATGAGTACCGAACCTCATGCTACTCAACTTCAGTCACGAGCAAGCTCTTGTCATTGTAAATACATGCGTATCATTAAGAACCGCCAACGGGGTACCCCTTGCACATGACACAGGAGCTATCCCATAATAAAAATGACAAGGCAAGCAGACAGTGAGCATCTCAGTGATCTTTTTATTTGCTATTTGCATAGGTTTTTATTGAGGATGCTTCATAGAATGCTCACTACAGTTATGCTGCAAGTTTCCACCATGATTAGGCATGGCTTAGGCTAGCAGCCCAGGCTTTTCTCTAACACACATATAAACTCCATGATCTTACAAGTTCCACTTTTATTTCACACCGTCGGGATCCATAAGCAAAGAACATGATATCAACTAGGTACAAAGTACCATGACAGTGTTGAAAGCGTTCCCCATGATACATGGTTCTGCTAACTTCAACTCATAAAGCGTAAACATATACGCAACAAAGAAGGACCCAATGGTTCAAGTTTATTAAATGCAAGAAAGTAAAGTGTGCCATCAAGTTCGTGAGAGCTTTAATCACTAATTTTCACATAACAAGTTTAATTTGGGAGGTAGATAAAACAAGAATTTACTTGGAATAGCAATAATGCTACTAGGTAGGTATGGTGGACACAAATGGCAAAGGTTTTGGTTTAAAGGAGGTGGATGCACGAGAAGAATTACCTCTCAGTACAGGTTTTTGGCTAGCAAGGCTGGGTAGCAAGTATAAGAGTTGAAGGAAACAAACAAACATACAAGTGATAAAAAAACATGCAATCTTCCTTGGAAGCACAAAAGATCTTAACTAGAGAATACTAGACTTATGAGAAAATCAAGAAAGAAAGATGATGAAATTATTTTTCTATAAAGGTACTTTTATCTTTTCTTTCAACTCTCAAGAATAGTGTTGCTACTGACCGAGCCAGGTTTGCCAAAACCAACTAAATTAACTCAATGATCCCAAAGTGATACCAATACTAACAACAAGATCAATCATATAACCACGAATTGAAACCTAATGTAAGCTATGAAAAAGAGTGAATGATAGAACTTCTCATTAATATTCCATAACGGAAACTCACACCAAGAGATACATATCTAACGAGAGAGGGGACACTTCCATAATACAAACCATCCTACATAATAACTCCTCTATTCATGATAGGACTCTACTAATATGGGTAAAAAGATAGAAGATAGTGGTGTGATACCGCGGCACTCCCCCAAGCTTGGAACAAACCAAGGGGATGCCAAACCTAATGACGAATTACTCTTTCGATGGTGGTGGTATCCTCTAAGAGATCCCTCTTGGTTGATCTAGAGGAAGACATTGTGGCTCCAAATCTGGGACTCTACCTGTCAGAAAAAGATCGAAACGAAAACATGACAAAAAACACGATATATGAACCTCGGGGGATCCGGGGGATTATATATTATGACGTTTCACAACAAAAGGAAGGTACTGGGAGAAAACGAGTCAGAGGCGGAGTCCGGGGTGGACTCACCACCTGGTGGCGCGGACAGGGTTGGGCCCGTGCCACAGGGTGGTGTGAGGCACCCTGGCTTCGTTTCTGTCCCTCTTTCGCTTCGTAGCTTTCCTTATTGACTAAAAACTGCAAAATATAGTTCGATAGTATTTTCGCGGAACTTTTTTTACCAGAACTGTTACCTATTTTAAAACATACTCTACAGGTCTCTGAATTTGGTATCTGGTAGATTCTTCCGGAGGCACCACTTGAATATCATCAATATCTTCATCTTCATACACTTATTGTGAGTCATGAAACCTTTCACTTCCTTATTACACCATTATCTTCACTACCTGGAAATTTCTTTCACACAAAACTTTACACAGTTCTCATTAGCAACATTAGTATAAGTGAAGTGATAAAACCTTTTGAGCTCAATTTCAACTGAAAACCAACAAAACATAAGCTACTGTAGAAACTCCTTCCGAAAACCCAAAAAGAATTCAAAAAGGAAATCGAATAAAGGAGCAAATGCAAGAGTGGCAAAATCTGTCAAAACAGACCAGCAGGTAAAGATCAATTTTTTCGAAAATCTTCTGTTGCTCAAATCAAAAAGTGTAAAACAAACTAAAGTTGAATAACAACCTGGGGCAGAAGCACAAAAAATTACAGCTCAATCTTACAAACAGAGATCTCTCACAAATTTTTACGGTGAAGCACAAAAAACTGTTTCGGGATAGCAACTTCCCCAAATCTTACTTCTCTCTCATTAGAGGTTAATCTTGACACAAAACCCAAACAAAATGGATAAGGAGCGGTTATTACCGAAGTAATAACTTCCAAGACTCAAAAAAACAAAAACAAACTGAAAGCAAAAAACAAATTGGGTTGTCTCCCAAAAAACTCTTTCTTTATAACCATTAAGATGGACATGATAATTTTGAAGATGCTCACAAGGAAATATGAATTGAAGTGAAAGAGAGCATTAATAAGCAAAAACACACACACATTTAAGTCTAACCCACTTCCTATGCAAGAGAATTTTGTAAACAAACAAGTTGTTGAAACTAGAGGCTACTTGCATAAGAAGGCAAAAGAAGTGCAACATAAAAACTTTCAGCATAAAACGAGGAAACTTGATATTATTGAGATGCATAAGAACACTTTTCCCTCTCTCATAGTAACTTTCGGTATCATGCATAAACTTAACAATATAGCTATCACAAGAGCCATCATAGCAATGATCACTTATCCTAACAGAAAACACAGGAATACTAGCTCTCATAACACTACTTTGTGAAACAATATTAGAGGTGTCCTTACAAAGGATAGTGTGTCACTCTTTTTCATATTTAGTGACAAAGTCTTTCACATTTGCTATTATAGGTTCACCAACCATTTGTTTATCAGGTTCAACAGCTTTACTTGTACTTTCATTAACCATACTAGCTATCATAGAATGTTCCTTTACCTTGACTGGGAAAGGCATTTTCTCAATGTAAGGTTAGGTAAAACATGAGTAGCAGTATAAACCTCGGTATTTATTGCAGGAACACTCTTAGCAACATCTTTATAAGGCTCATGATACTTATTCCACTTCTTTTTAGGCACTTCAATATAGGAAGCAAAAGCCTTAAAATAAGAAGCAATGCTTGAGAGTCTAGACCATAAACATTTTTAATATTTTGAAAGTCATCAGTTCCCATAAAAGATTCAATGCATTCATAATCATAATTTATACCTGACTTTCTACCTTTGTCATTCTCCCAAGCTTCAGCATTGTCTTGAATACGGTCCAGAAGATCCCATTTAGCTTCTTCCATAGGAGTGAATGATCCAGCACAAGAAGCATCCAATAAATCCTTGTCATGTAGAGGGAGCCTTCCATAAAAGTTATTGATAATAATATTGTTGGGGAGCTCATGAATGGGACATTTGAGCATTAGTAACTTCAATCTCCCCCAAGCTTGGGTTGTACTTTCTCCATCAAGAGGCCAAAAGTTGTATATTTGATTCCGATCTTTATGAATCTCACTAGGAGGATAAAACTTTGAATAAAAGAGAGGCACTATCTCCTCCCATTCTAGAGCTTGACCATTCTTGAGCAGCTTATACCATTCCTCAGCTCTTCCTTTCAGCGATAATGAGAATAACTTATTCTTAACTTGATCTGTAGTAATACCTACACACTTGAACAACCCGCATAATTCGTGTATAAAGAGCAAATGATCACCGGGATGGACAGTTCCGTCCCCAACATAGTAGTTATCCATAACACGATCAATAATTCTTGTAGATATTTTAAAAGCATCATTCTCAGCAGGTGGTGGCTTATCTACTACCTTAGCAGTGGTACTAGCATTACCAAATAAGAAACTCAGCGAATTATCCATAATGAAAATAAAGCAGCTAGCAGAAGTAAACAATACTCACAGTAGTAGTTTCCTTTACCAGTTCCACTCTCCAATAGCGCTTCACTCCCCGGCAACGGTGCTAGAAAATAGTCTTGATGACCCACAAGTATAGGGGGTGTATCGCAGTATTTTCGATAAGTAAGAGTGTCGAACCCAACGAGGAGCAGAAGGTGTTCGCTAGTGGTATGGATCAGGAATTCTCTGCAAATACTTAGCAAACGGATTTTTAGGGGGTTTCGATAAAGCAAGTAAACAAAGTACGAGTAAATGAAAGACAGTAGGAATAAATGCAGCAAATGGCCCAATCCTTTATGCAGCAAAGGACAAGCTGGTTGTATTACTTAAGATGACCAAACGTTCTCGAGGGCACATGGGAAGACTGTCAAGTGCTTTCGCTTCATATAGTTGATTAATCTTCTTTAGCTTGCTAAGTGTTGTGTGGGTGAACCTGTGCTAATGTACCAACCCAACCAGGACTAATACATACTTGTGATTATACCCCTTGTAAACATCCGTAAGTACAAGAAAGTAATTAAGGTAGAAACCTAACCAAATCTTTAAACTCTAAGACCCTTATGTCCCTTGTGCAATGGTTTCCTAACGGGGGTTCAGGTTTCTATCACTCCGGCAACCCCTACGATTAGTAGCCAAATACACAATGCATTCCCCTAGGCCCATATAGGTGAAGTGTCATGTAGTCGACGTTCACATGACACCACTAGAAGAAGTACACCACAACTTAAATAACAATCTATTGAATCTTTCTCAACACAACTCCACTACTAACAACATGACTTCTCCCATGTCCTCAAGAACAAAACGAACTACTCACAAGACATCATATCGATCATGATCAGAGATGGAATAATGATGTATAACAATCTGAACATAAACAATAATTCAATGGTTCACTCAATAGCATCAACTACGAAGAGTAATCAACACCGGGAAAGTTTCCCCTATGAACTAATGCAAGATTCAACTCAATTGTTACAGCAATATGGAGATGGTGATGATGGTGGTGATGATGATCATGATGATGATGATCCCGATGAAGTCCAGCTTGATGATGGTGTTGATGGCAACGATCTCCCCTCTCCCGGAAGGAATTCCCCCGGCAGAAATCTGTCTGCCGGAGAGATCTTTCTCTCTCGGTGTTTTCCACCCCGCAGAGGCGGCGGAATCTTTCTATGTTTGCTCCCCGATTCTTAGGGTTTTGGGAGGATAATATACACCAGAGGGGAGTGCCAGGGGTGGACCAGGGTGGCCACACCACCTGGTGGCGAGGCCTAGGCTGGCCCGCGCCAGGGGGTGGTGTGGGCCCCCTATGGCCCATCTCTAGCCCCCCTTCTAGCTTCCTTCGTCTTCTGGAAAAATAGGATTTTCCGTATATTTTCCCGGATTTTCTGAACTTCGCGAATTTTGCCTCCAAACAACACCTTTTCCATCCGAATCTTGACTGTAGCGGTCCATGCTCCAAAAGCCATCAACCATGCAAAAACAGATGAAATAACATAAGTATCACCTCTCAATACGAAATATATCAATGAATAACAGTGAATTATGATATAGAATAGTGATGCAAAATGGACGTATCACATGCTTTCCGTTGTTAGTAGCTATCTTGGCCAAGTAGATGCTAGCAACTCCAAGAGTTAGTATGTATGCTCGATAGTGGGTTCATGCCTCTGGTAATCTGGGGAAGTGACAGAAATCTCTAAGGTACTAGATGTGTTGTTGCTACTAGGGAGAAAACAACAATCCTTTGTTCATAGAACAATCGTATTGTTTACATTACACGTAATTCATAAAGCAATAATCTGTTGCTTGCAACTTAATACTGGAGGGGGTTCGGATGATAACCTGAAGGTGGATTATTAGTCATAGATGCAGTTGGATGGCGGTCTATGTATAATTTTGTAATGCCCAATCAAGTTCCAAAGGAGTCAAGATGATTAGTATATGCTTGTATTATTTCTCGATGTTTGTCAATTGCCCCGCTGTAATTTGTTCACCCAGCATGTTATCTATCTTAAGGAGAGCCACCTCTAGTGAAGTATGGACCCCGGACCTTTCTTTTACATACAATCTATAAACTGTTTACTGCTTTATGTTTATTTTCTTCAAACTATTACTTCCTTCCATTCAATACGTTTAATCCTTTGTTTTCAGCAAAACCGGTGAGATTGACAACCTCATCGCAAGTTGGGGGCAAAGTTCTGTGGTTGTGTTGTGCATGTCTCCACGTTGCTGCTGGCACCGGTAGTGCGTCCTGCCAACGTTCAGCTAGGTACACCTTTAGGGTGTTTCCTTGCTCCTACTGGTTTGATAACCTTGGTTTCTTACTGAGGGAAAACTTGCTGATGTGCTCATCATACCTTCCTCTTCGGGTTTCCCAAGGAGCTCGATATATTTGGGCCATCAACAACTTTTTCTGGCCCCATTGCAGGTGAGTCAAGGACATCTTCGCAAGGGGAGTCCCTAATAACCAATCTCTTTACTTTGTTGTTTTTGTTTTGCTTAGTTTCTTTTGTTTTGTTTGCTTGTTTCTTTATCAAAAACACACAAAAAATTAGTTTTACTAGTTTGCTTCCTTTATTGAAAACGCAAAAAAAATTAGTTCCTATCTTAAGTTGCCTTTATGTCTAGCCTTGCCCCAATCACTATGTCACCCGAGGAAATGATTTTCACTTTTAAACAAGGAATTGAGGAGAGCTTCAAGGAAGCTTGGTCTAGAATCTCTGATCTACATGAAAAAACTGAGACTAAAATGACCCAAAGCTTGTTCCTTAGTAGTTTTTACCTTGGAATTGCTCTTTGCTATAGGTATGCTTTAGATGCTGTTGTGGGAGGAGATTTCCTCCAATGTAATGAGGATGATGCTATTAATGCTATAAATAAATTGATCCTTACTTACAACTTGCCTAGCCAAACTGATATTTCTTTCGCAAGCATATTTGCTAGATTGAACACTCTTGAGACTAGCACTACTAGCTTAAAAGATTTCTATAATACGCTTAGGGAGCATCATAATTATGTTCCAATAAATTCTGAACCATCAAAGTGGTTCCCCACAGTAAAGATTGATATAAATACTGAAACTTTTCAAGCCCGCTGTGATATCATGTCTGAATTTTGTCTTATGCCCAAAGATATTTATGAATCTTTGAATCTTTGGGGGCTTACTGAAGGAGGAAAATAAATATCTCTTGCTAATAATGCTACCATATTATCCATTGGAATAGCTGAAGGAGTGTTTATAAAGATCCTTAGGAAAATGATTTCTACTGATTATCTTGTTATTGAATGTGCAGGAAAAGGACAAATTACACTTGGAAGGTCCCTATTAGAACTCCTTGGAGAAATAATAGATGTGGGAAAGGGGACCATGCACCTTTATTCTCCACCAAACAATCATATTTTCCTCAAGGTTAAGAATAAAAGTAAGAGAGGTAAGGGCAAGAAATTTGGTTTTAATGCTTCTTCACTTGAGAACACTTGATTCTTTTTTGCTTCTTATGCCTAACTTAAAGGAGTTAAAGAAAAGTACTTATTGGGAGATAACCCAAAAGTTTTAGATGAGTTTTGGAAGTTATTACTTCAGTAATAACCGCTCCTTATCCTTTTTATTTGCTTTTTGTGCCAAGAGTAACCTCTAATGAGAGAGAAGTAACGATTGGGAAAGTTGCTGTCCCGAAACAGATTTGTGTGCTTCACCGTAAAAATTCGTGTAAAATCTCTGAACGTCCTTTTGAGGCGTGAATTTTTGTGCTTCTGCCCCAGGTTGTTATATAACTTTCGTTAGTTAAACACTTTTTTATTTGAGCAACAGAAGTTCTTAGAAAAAATTTGGCTTTACCTGCTGGTTTGTTTTGACAGATTTCTGCCGTTTTCTGCATTTGCTTCTTGTTGGTTCCTTTTTGAGTTCTTTTTGGGAATTGAGCTTTTTGAGGGAAGTGCTTCAGTAGCTAGTGTACTAATGGAAGTTTATTGGTGTTAGAACTTAACCTTCAGACTTATTATCTTGAATGCACTAATGTTGCTAATAAAGATTGTGTGAAGTTTTGTATGAAGGAAAATTTTTAGGTGTATGGAAGAAATGAGTAATGAGATGAAGAATGGACTAAAGCTCAAGCTTGGGGATGCCATGCGTGTCACCCCAAGAAATATCCAAGAAGTACAAGAGTCAAAGCTTGGGGATGCCCAAGGCATCCCCTTCTTCATCAATAAAAATCTCAGGTTTTTTCCAAACGCTTCATTTTTATTGTTTCATGCACAGTTGTGTTGTTCTTGGAGCGTCTTCTTTTTTGTTTTTGTTTTGGTTTTTCGTTTGCTTGGTTTACTTAGTTTACTGAATAAATTGGTTGGACCCCCTCTTTCATACAATGGTTTTCAAATAGTTTGGTTTGGTTTGGAAAAAAGTAGGAAAGTTCATGCTTAAGTGGTAAAAAGAGCTTGTTTTTGACTGTGGCCTATGCTTTGTCATGCCATGCTTGATATTCTTTTGGCTGTATGCTTAGTATTATTTGCTGTAGCATGACTTGTTATAAACAATTGAGATTGCTTAATGTGCCTTGGATGAATCATGCGTTGTTTTAGCATATTAAAGCATAGTATAGTGGTATTCTCCTTTGATGCTTTATTTGGGTTGACTTGGCGCATGCTCACACCATGTTATGACTACCTCAAGTCACCATAAGCCTTTATGATCCTTTAGTTTTCAACTTGTAGTATCACTTTATGCTTTGATCAATGATGTTTTGTCGCTCTACATGATTTTGGCCATTATTGCTCTCTTAGTTTGTCGCTCCCAGTCTTTTGCTAGCCTCCACAACCAAGTATGAGTTCCACTCATGCATCCAACTCCCTAATCCAAGTTATTCCAAAGAGTCCACCATACCTACCTACTAGCTTATGCTATTCCAAGCATATTGATGTTTTTGTTTACCTTCCAAATTAAACTTGTTATGAGAAAACTAGTGATTAAAGCTCTCAAGAACTTGATGGCACACTTTACTTTCTACATTTAATAAACTTGAACCATTGGGTCCATCTTTGTTGCGTATATGCTTGCGCTTCATAAGTTGAAATTAGCAGAACCATGTATCATGGGGAACAGTTTCAACATTGCACTTGTACTTTGTACCCCGTTGATATCATGTTCTTTTGCTTATGGATCCCGGCGGTGTGAAATAAAAGTGGAACTTGTAAGATCATGGAGTTTGTATGTGTGTTAGAGAAACGCCTGGGCCGCTAGCCTAAGCCATGCCTAATCATGGTGGAAACTTGCAGCATCACCATAATGAGCACTCTATGAAGCATCCTCAATAAAAACCTATGCAAATAGCAAGTAAAAAGATCGCTGAGATGCTCATTGTCTGCTTGCCTTGTCATTTTGATTATGGGATAGCTCCTGTATCATGTGCAAGGGGTACCCCGTTGGCGGTTCTTTATGATACACATGTACTTACAATGACTAAAGTTGAGTAGCATGAGGTTCGGTCTTCGTAAGTAAGGGGCATGAGATTTCGGTTTATAACTTGTCAAGCATATCCTCTTAGTTGTGTCACTTTAACCTTAATCACCTTAAAGATGCTTATGATAGGGGCAATGAGAGCTGAAAGCTAACAAGTACCATAATTTTTGGAAGCTCTTTATGAGACTTGAATCCCTACTTCCTTCTATGAAGGCCTTTCTTCGACCATTATATTGAGTCTCCACCTTCTATCTTTATGCACCTACTTTGAGAGCATAGTGGCCATTCTTAGTTCTATGTGCATTTTCCAAGACTATTTGATTGATGCATAATTTTATATTGCTTGTTTTAAACTATTTGTATCTAGTCACTCTTATGAACTTTGAAGGTGTCCTATGCATTTATATTTGCTACTCTATGAGGGACAAGCTGAATACTATTATGCTATGTTTTCTTTATGTGAAACAAACAAACGTCTTGCAAAGCATTGTTATTCATGAATCTTTTGTTTGTACCTTTTCATGTTGCATCATAGTTTCTTTGTCTTATTGCTAGAACTTTGTCTTTCATGTTATGATTGAAGTACTATGATCCCAGCTTTGAATGTTTTACAAATACTTTGATCAAGTCTTTGATGGTGCATGTCACCTAAAAAATTATTCTTTCTTTTTATCACTTACCTACTCAAGGACGAGCAGGACATAAGCTTGGGGATGTTGATACATTGCAAATGTATCTATAATTTTTGATATTCCATGCTTGGTTTTATCTACTTTCTTGTGATTTGTCCACACTTTGGAGTACTTTTCATATGATTTCTTGGACTAACCTATTAACAAGAGCCACAGTGCCAGCTGCCTGGTTTCTGCTGTTTTTGGTTCCAGGAAAGTCAGAATATGAATATTCTCGGAATTGGACGGGACAAAAGCCAAAGTGCCTATTTTTCGGAAGACATCTGATGCCAGAATACGAGACGGAGAAGGGCTGGGGGCCGGCCACACCACCTGGCCGACCCCAGCACCCCCTCGGCCTCTCCTTTCGCCTATAAGATGCCTCCGATACCAAAACCCTAAGTACCTGATCAAAAATCAACGAAAGAGTCTGTAGCCACCGTCGTCTCCATCCCTATATCGGGAGGGATCTGAAGCTCTTCCCGGCACCCTGCCGGAGACGGGAACTCACCCTGGAGGCTTTCTTCATCATCATGCAAGCCTCCAGTGTGATGCGTGAGTAGTTCATCTCTGGACTACAGGTCCATGTAGTAGCTAGATGGCTGGTTCTCCTCCTTTGTGCTTTCATGTTTAGATCTTGTGAGCTCCGTTCATGATCAAGATCATCTATTTGTAATCCATACATGTTGTGTTTGCAGGGATCCGATGGATATTGAGATGCTATTTCAGATTGATTATTGATTCTATCATGTCTTTGTTATTTGTGATCTTGCATGCTTTCCGTTGTTAGTAGCTATCTTTGCCAAGTAGATGCTAGCAACTCCAAGAGTTAGTATTTATGCTCGATAGTGGGTTCATGCCTCTGGTAATCTGGGGAAGTGACAGAAATCTCTAAGGTACTAGATGTGTTGTTGCTACTAGGGAGAAAACAACAATCCTTTGTTCATAGAACAATCATATTGTTTACATTACACGCAATTCATAAAGCAATAATCTGTTGCTTGCAACTTAATACTGGAGGGGGTTCGGATGATAACCTGAAGATGGATTATTAGTCATAGATGCAGTTGGATGGCGGTCTATGTAATGCCCAATCAAGTTCCAAAGGGGTCAAGATGATTAGTATATGCTTGTATGCTTTCTCGATGTTTGTCAATTGCCCCGCTGTAATTTGTTCACCCAGCATGTTATCTATCTTAAGGAGAGCCACCTCTAGTGAACTATGGACCCCGGTCCTTTCTTTTACATACAATCTACAAATTGTTTACTACTTTGTGTTTATTTTCTGCAAACTATTACTTTCTTCCATTCAATACGTTTAATCCTGTGTTTTCAGCAAAACCGGCGAGATTGACAACCTCATCGCAAGTTGGGGGCAAAGTTCTGTGGTTGTGTTGTGCAGGTCTCCACGTTGCTGCTGGCACCGGTAGTGCGCCCTGCCAACGTTCAGCTAGCTACACCTTTGGGGTGTTTCCTTGCTCCTACTGGATTGATAACCTTGGTTTCTGACTGAGGGAAAACTTGCTGATGTACTCATCATACCTTCCTCTTGGGATTCCCCAACAAGCTCGATATATTTGGGCCATCACCTAACTAGGCACCTCTTCTGTACAAATAAGCACCGGTGCTAAAGAAACTGCTTTGTTTATTTTGCTAAGCACCCGTGTAAGCACCTTGCATTGTCCAATCCAAGTGCGTGGACGCAAAAAGAGGACATATGATCCTAGTACGGTTCGTCGTGGTACTAGAGTTAGGATAAATAAAACTTTTTGAGATGCAAGGCATAAGGGAAATGATTTGGAACAGTGAAGGCTTTAGGGATACTACCAAACATCTCTTTGTTTCTAAGACCATTAGGGAACGAAGGCTTGACTTTGTCGCTTTACTGGAGATGGGGAGATCAAATTTTACGGTCCCTTTTCTTAAACACCTGACACCAGGGAGGGAGTTTGCATGGTTCTACTTACCCCCTCATGGTCGTTCAGGAGGTATTCTGGTAGGTGTTAACACAGAAACTTTACAAGTCAACAAGGTTGATTCGGGAGATTTCTGTGTTAAAATTTATTTGAAATGGTGCAATGATGGGTTTCAATGGATCTTGGTTCCCGTATATGGGGCGACACAAGATAACTTGAAGCATGAATTTCTTCCGGAGTTAGTTAGAGTATGTGAAAATATAGACCTTTGTTGGTAGGGGCGATTTTAATATCCTAAGAAGGAGAGAAGACAAGAATAACGACAATTTCAATACTAGGTGGCCTTTTATTTTCAATTCTATTATTGAAAGTTTAAACCTAAGAGAGATTGTTCTTTTTGGGATACAATATACTTGGGCTAGTAGAAGAGAGAATCCCACGTATGAAAAACTGGATAGGATTTTATCGACCATTGAGTGGGAACAGAAATTTCCTCCTGTGACTCTATGTGCTCTAACACGTTCGGGTTCTGATCACACATCACTTCTGATAGACTCGGGGGTCCAAGCTCACATGGGAAATAATCCTCGATTCTCGTTTGAGCTTTCATGGTTGAGGCAAGACGGTTTCTTTGATCTTGTTGCTGCCGAATGGAATTCAGTCAATTGTGGGGGTTCACCTATGGAACGATGGCAACATAAAATTAGATATTTATGAAGGTTCCTTCGTGGTTGGGATAAAAACCAAAGTGGAAAATACAAAAAAGAAAAAGATAGGCTTCTATCCATCATTGATGAGCTGGATTTAAAAAATGAAACTACACCTTTATCGGTAGAGGAAAGAAAGGCTTTGAAGTCTGCAAACGAACTAATTACCAAAACTTAGGTGCGATGAGGAGTCCAAGTGGGCATAACGAGCCAAAGTTAAACATATTCAAGAAGGGGGTAACAATACTAAATATTTCCATCTTATTGCTAATGGCAAGCATAGGAAAAAGAGAATTTTCCAACTTCAACAAGATGAAGGGACAATTGTAAGAGATGGTAATTTGAGGGTTTATATTTCAGAGTATTACAAGAAACTATTCGGGGAACCGACTCCAAATAGTTTTCACCTTTTAGAAGAAATAAATAATGACATACCTAAAGTCTCTCCTGAAGAAAATGAGATTTTGACAGAGCCGTTTTCTGAACTTGAAGTTTTCGAAGAAGTTTCTTCGATGGAGCATAACAAAGCCGCAGGACCTGATGGGTTCCCTGCGGAATTTTACCAAATTTTTGGGGTGTGATAAAACAGGATGTAATGGCTTTATTTGCACAGTTGCATGAAAGTGATTTACGACTGTTTAAGCTTAATTTTGGTGTTGTCACCTAGCTGCCCAAAAAAGAAAATGCGGTACAAATTTAACAGTACAGGCCGATATGCCTTTTGAATATAAGCTTTAAATATTTTACCAAAGTGGCCACTAATCGTATTTCTGTGATTGCTCACAAAATTATCCGACCCACCCAAACAGCTTTTATGTCTGGGAGGCATATTCTCGAGGGGGTTGTGGTCCTCCATGAGACTATTCATGAGATTCATAGGAAGAAGATGGATGGGGTCCTTTTTAAAGTTGATTTTCAAAAGTCCTATGATAAAGTTAAATGGCCTTTTATGCAACAAGTTCTTCACATGAAAGGTTTTCATCCATCCTGGTGTAAGTGGATAGATAATTTTGTTCGTGATGGGAGTGTGGCTATCCGTGTCAATGATGACATTGGCCACTATTTCCAAACAAAAAAAGGGCTTCGCCAAGGAGATCCTCTATCTCCCATGCTTTTCAATATTGTGGCTGATATGCTTGCTATTCTTATTGCTAGAGCAAAAAAATGGGCATGTCGCTGGTTTAATCCCTCATCTTTTCGAGGGGGGGTTCCATCCTTCGATATGCGGATGATACTATCCTATTCATGGAACACGATCTTCAAAAAGCAGTCAACATGAAACTGATTCTATCGAACAACTATCTGGATTAAAGATCAATTTCCATAAAAGCGAGATTTTTTTGTTTTGGCAAAGCTGTTGAACAAGAAAATACTTATAAGGAGATCTTTGGGTGTGAGGCTGGTGTCTTGCCTTTCAGATACCTTGGAATACCTATACATCATAGGAAGCTTCGGAATTCCGAGTGGAATCCAGTTGAAACTAGATGTGAAGGCAAGTTAAGTTGTTGGAAAGGAAACCTTTTATCACATGGTGATAGACTCTGATTAATTCTGTTTTATCGAGTTTGTCGATGTTTATGTTGTCTTTCTTCTTATTACCGAAGGGTGTTAAGAAAAGACTAGATTTCTATCGTTCACGGTTCTTTTGGCAAGAAGATGAACATAAGAAAAAGTATATATTAACTCGGTGGAACATTATTTGTCGGCCTAAAGATCAAGGCGGTTTGGGAATTGAGGTGTTAGAGCTAAAAAAATAAATGTATGCTAAGAAAATGGTTATATAAATTGTTGATGGAAGTTGGGGTTTGGCAAGAGTTACTTTATGAGAAATATTTGTCGAACAATTAGCACAAGTAGAAGCTAAACCAACTGATTCACCTTTCTGGAAATGACTAATGGAAGTAAAAGATGAGTTCTTTGCTTGTGGTACTTTCAAGATAGGAGATGGAAATGGTACTCATTTCTGGGAGGATACTTGGTTGGGAGAATCACCTCTTACCCATCAATATCCTTCCCTTTATGGCATTGTACATAGTAAACATGTTTTGGTTAACAATATCCTATCGCACAATCCTCTAAACATTAGCTTTAGACGAAGCTTAACCAGAAATAAATGGGATGCATGGCTGCACCTATGTGAGAGATTGATGTCTATCAACTTGACAAATAACAAGGATTGTTTCCTTTGGAATTTAACTGAAAATGGAATTTTTATAAATCTTTGTGTGAAAACCTCATGAATAGTCATCCGCGTTTCCCCTCAAGGTATTTGTGGAAGTTAAAGATTCCTTTGAAAGTTAAGATATTTATGTGGTTCCTTAATACAAGAGTATTATTAACGAAAGATAACCTAGCTAAGCGCATGTGGAATGGATCTAAGAAATGTTGCTTTTGTGACGACGACGAAACAATCGAACATTTATTTTTTTCATGTCCTTTTGCTAAAGTTATTTGGCGTATGATATTTTATACTTACAATCTACCTCCTCCAACCAATATTACTAATATGTTTGGTAACTAGTTAAATGGGGTAGATAAAGTAAACAAGGACATAATTAGAATTGGCATTTCGGCCATTTGTTGGTCCATTTGGAAATGTCGGAACAACTTTATTTTTAACCATGCCAGAGTTCCATCTTATTTGCAGGTTATACATATGGCAGCACATTGGATCCAGCTTTGGGCTTTCCTTCTTCCAGAGCATCAGCGGCAACCCATGGTTTCTGGGTGCATCCGTCTTGTGACGGTTACTTCGGATTTTTTCAGTCAGGCTTCGTGGCGTCATTCTAATAGATTGACAGATGCCTAGTTTTTCGAGTATCTCGTGTGAGGTTTCTTGTTTTTTCTATCAACCAGGTCTGATCTATGAGTTGTAAGACTGTCTAAACACGTTTGGTACTTTTAATAAAAGGGATATGTGTATCCCAGGATGCAGAGGTCGGGGTAATCCCCATTTCGGAAAAAAAGCACCTTGCATTGTACATGGCCTTAGAGAGAACGTGGAAGCACTCGTACGTGGGTTGCAAGTGTCCGTACATGCTACTCCCTCTGTATGGAATTATAGGGCCTGGAGAGGCTTTTTAGATATTTCAAGAATATTAGGCCGGAGCATTAACTCCTCTTAATCCTGGTGTGAAAATTAAGGCCCAAGTACTCTCCTTGCATGCAAAAAGACTTCACATACTTATAAGATTATCTGATGTTGGATGTATTTCGGGTTTGACAAAAACATTAGAAAAATATGTTGCAAGCACATCCCCTTCTTGTATTCCTTGGTAGCTAATTATTTCACCTGCCTCCTTGTCATCTACTCCTTGCCGAACGTTTGTTGTACACTGACCAGAGCAGTGCAGATCCTCCAAAAACCCCGGCACTGAATTGGATGTGAATATTTATTATACTTCAAAGAAATAACATTGCTAGCTTGCATTGCTGATCAAATAACCGGAGGAAACTTACCAGCACACAGTGAGCACATTTCCACCTACCATCCGCCGTGGCACCCATGGGGGTGGCCGGTTTCGAGGACCTCCATGGCCGTGCCCATTTGAAGCCGTGGGGGAAGAGGATGTACCTCCTAGCCCATTTGAAGCCGTGCAGGAGGAGGTACCGATGTGTCCCCAACTTGAGTATTGTCCCTGCTGGTTCCCGTGGCCACACGAGCTCGAGTGGGCACTGCCACCGTGGCGTCGTGCGTGTCCACGTGCTACCCTGTTCTCGAGTGTCTCCCAGTCTGTGAGGCCTCCGTCACGCCGTGCTTGTTTTACCTGTTCCCCTAGCGGCGACTCCCACTCTTGGACGGTGAGATATCCGCTGTCTCCCCTCCAGGGTGACTTCATCTCCACATCCAATTCTTCTCGGGTGGAGATGGCGCTGCTATGGTATCCCCGTGCCTTTGCGAACCCCCCGAACCTTTGGTCCGACCAGGAACACTTGCTTCCGCCCTCTTGGCCAGTCGAATGCGTGGAAGCATGGCCGTATTTTCCATGCTGCCAGGTATGGTGCCCACTTGCCCAAGCCGGGGAGTCCGACTCCATGGAGGAGGGGGTGTCTTCGCCACTCAAACTCGAGGACGCACCACCATCACGGCCCTTGTGTTTCTGTTTTACCCGTTCCGTGGAGGTGTCACCTCGTGCCCATGTTACGTGTTTGCGCGCCGACTCCAACTCCGCCGCCTGCTTCTCCCTCTCCATCTTCTCCGCCTCCCGCTTCTTCCTGTGGGCCTCCCGCTTCTCATTCTCCACCTTCCACTCCGCCTCAAACTCCGCCTTCTCTGCATCCATCTTCTTCAACCACGCCTCTATCTTTGCCTCCATCTGTGCCTCCATCTTCTCCATATCCGCCTCCCACTTCTGCCACCACTTATCGTTCTCCTCCGCCTGCTTGGCCCTCTCGGCCTTCCGCTTCTCTTCCTCCGCCTTCCGCTTCTTCTTCATCTTCACCTCCCAAGCTTGTGTGGAGAAGCCACTCGATCTGTTTTGTCCATGCCGGTTTCCGTAGCCGCTATCAGAAGTGGACGATGAGCGACAGTTGACACGGTCATACTCGGCGCGGCGGCCGTCATCATAGAGCACGTCGTACGCGTCCTTGACCCTGCGGAATGCAGCCGCCGCCGCGGCGCGGCCGTCGGCATCGCCTTGGGCGTGGTGGTCCGGGTGGCAGCGGTGGGCGAGCCGGAGGTAGGCCTTCTTTATGTCGGTCTTGCTGGCGTTGGGCTGCAGACCTAGCGTCTGGTAGTGGTCGCTCATCGCGTGCTGTCGATCGATCGATCGATTGTTCTCTGTTACTATGTGCACAAGATTTTTTCTGAAATAACCCTGATGCGTGCCGAGTCCATGTCCTGTGCGTCTGGAAGTCCCACACAGCACGGATTCCCAGTACGTTGCCGTACGTGCAAAAATTGCTGGAATTAACACCGACTCCTTCACCAAATCGAGTTGGATGTGTCGCCTGTCATGTATAAATACACTGTATGTTGCCGTGTACGTACAGATCGTATAAAATCCGTTTCGATTTTCGTCTGACCATTCATACTACAAGAAGCAGTTCCATCTAGCATCGGCCGTGGCACACGTGGGGGTGGCCGGCTCCGAGGCTGTGTTTAGCTCAAGTTCCAGCCTGATCGGAACGGTTTGTGCCGGAAAACAAAAAGGAGAAAACAAGGCACGACCCAAGATCAAGGAAAAGGAAAGAATCAAATATTTCCTCCCGGTTCCTATTTTACAGTAATTTTGATGTTAGCAAGTGTGATATAGTTTTTGATACGCTCCTGCAAGAAAAGTTACTTAGAGTAAGAGATGGTCATGTATTCCCACCTTGAGAAGAATTGGTTCGAAGAGCTTATTTTTTTTGGAAAAAAGTATATATTAATATCATGGAGATACCAATTACATCCAGCCTTTGCAACAATGCATGCCCTAACGACCTTACGGATGCACACAACCCAGAAAAAAAAAGAACTACAAAAAAGAAGAGAAGTTCCGTTACAGAGAACTATTCCTCAAAGCAACGACACTGACACCACCAGAACAACAACATTAGTCCTCCACTCCAATAACAACGCCTTCAAGAAGGAAACAGTGCACAAGCGTCGTCGTTGCCCGATCAAAGATCATAGATTTTCACCCTGAAGAAAGTCCTCGTTCGCAAAACAATGCCTTCAACAAGGCCATTGCCAGGCACAACCAGTTAAGGCCAGACCTTGGATTTTCACCCTGCAAGGTAAGACTAGGAACTCCTCTTGTGTTGTCTGCCCCCACAAACAGTCGATGCTGCAAGTCATAGATCACGCAGCCTGTTCGCCGTCGCCACAAAGACTCAAATCACCATTGCTGTCCTCATATTTCTGCTTTTCTGACATTCTCCGCATCTGACTTCACCATGACTCATTGAATGACACTTGGGAACAAACAGCAGAGCTTCGCAACGCTCCCGCTGAAACCAAACGCCCAGAAAAATAAGGTGCGTACGACCGAATACCTTTCAATCCAGCAATCTCCAAGCATAATGCACCCATGGGAGTTCGCCGGTGGAGCCTTCCGAAACCCGCCTCTCAAGGCTAGATCCAAGAGAGCAAGCAACAAGCAGATCTTTGTCTTCACGCTGAAGGAACCCTAGGACCGTCTGCCATTATTGGACAAAACAACAGCCCCCCACGCCGCCGTCCGCCGCCCGTCCCCTCCGGCGGAAGAGGAGACAAGCCTGCAATAACCACGCGCCCCCGCCGGTCTGTCGGCCCGAGCAAGAAGCAACGTGTCGTCTCCCCACGCACCTTCAGGCAACCAAAAGGCCGCGCCGATGGTGGATCTAGGTGGAAGCCTAGACCTATGACCATAGCCGCCACACCTTGCGCCGATACCCGATGGGAAAGCCGTCGCCGCAATAGATCCGGGCATCGGCCCAGCCGCCGCAAACAGCCGATCTCCATGATCGGATCTCACGCCCGGAGGCAGCCACCGCTGCCATACGACCAAGGGCGCCGCCCTGGCCGCCGCGCGTAGCTGAAGAACCAGCGCCGACCCCATCCGCCACCGGCGAAACAACCACAGGGATCTACTCTCCCCAGCCCCTTCGGCGCCTGGCCAGGGGCGGAGGGGTGGAAGATCAAGGAGGGGGAGGGGAGGCGACGGGAGGGGAGGCGACGGGAGGGGAGCCCCCCGGCGGCGCCCTGGGGTGCGCCGCGGGAGGGGAGGGGGAAGGGGCTTAGGGTCGTCTAATATATCAACAATAGGCTCTCCTCTTAATAATCTACTTATTTCTTAGATGAAAAAAAAACTCCTGTTCATATGCTTTAGGCAGTTGGTTGAGATGTTTGATCTTCTCGATATATTTTACACTATATCTGTCTGTTTAGTTAACCAAACCTATTTTGGTTGTTTCTGTCCAAATATTCTGCAAAAAGATGATCAAGATTTGTGGTCTATCTTCCTGAATTGATGATTCCAGCCTTTCTTTTGCCAGTGATTCACTCTTCCTCTCTTTTTAGCTTTTAGGCATAAGTCTTTAGTTAAAGGGATTAAAAAACAAGATCGTTATGCCGGTTCTATACATGGAATAGATTGATTCTATCATCATGGGGAAGATGGCATTTCTTATTACCGTACGAAGTAGTATATATCTAGGTAGGCCATCCCTGATCCAAATGACTAAATATATTACTTTTTGTACGTCCAAGAAGAGTTTTATCCATTAGTGATACTCCCTACGTATCCAATTAGATAGATTTGTCAAAATTTAGATGAATCTAAGCACTATTTAGTATATAGATACATCCAAAGTTTAAAAATCTCGGTCATCTATTTTGAGACGGAGGGAAGTAAGTCGTGAGATGAATTGTGAACATGAAACTGCACATATTTTCTTAACCTCATATCACTATTGTAGATCAGATTCAGGTGACAACACCGCAACCATACTGTTCAGATTACAAAGGTGTGGTGAAGATGTTGTTACCCACAAAGAAACCTGTCCTATCCAGCTAAGAAATGATCCAGATTTTATTGGCACAGTGAGCACATAAGGAGGTTGATTTGTTCTCCGTTATAGAAGATTGTGTGTATATTTGTAATTATTTATATATTTAGGTTTTATTACTATCTCCTTTAACATTTTTCTGATGCCTTTTGTCTTGGTTGTAGTACAACTGCCACATGTTACCAAAATTTGAACCTATGGATGCTCTTTGCGGCTATATACACAACTGGTTCCTTCGAGCATATATGAGTGTTCAGAGTATTATTTTCTGATCATTAACAGGCATATGTGCCATCAGGTTTCGTCATACACAGTTCAATTTCATATTTTCTTGTCAACCGCATGCGTGCTTTAGAAACAACGGTTGAGCAGTACAAGGTTACACTAGCACACTCTACTTGGACTTAAATCTTAAAAGCCACAAGGATCAATACAGATGTCACGGGCATATCGAATTATGCTTATGCTGCTAAATTCTTCAGTGGCTTTTATAAGAGATATCTAATTGTGTTCCTGTTCTATATGCATATGACATCAAGTTATTGCTTTTATCAAACTACCAATTGGAATTTTAATATATTTTGCAATGTGACAAAAAAACTAGACGTGCCGTTGCAACGCACGGGCATTCACCTAGTCTTTGTAAGAAAAATAAAAGTGCTCGAGACAACAGAATGTACGGACACTGCACCCCATGAGTGCTTTTCCCTCGAAAGGGGTGGCCAGTTTTTTGGTGGAGATAGTCTGACATTACTGCGAATGCAAAAAATAATACTCTTTTTTTAAATTAGTTGTCTAAAGTTTGTCTAGATAAAGGATGTATATGTCTGTGCAGATCCTCCCAGCAACTAGTTTGATACAGAGGGAGTAGTACATTGGTTTGAAGAACAACTAGCTAGTAAAACATTAGTAAAAGTGCCACCGAGAAATAGATGCATTAACGACAAAGCATCCACACGAAATAGGCCCAGTTCTTTTGGCGGCTTCTCCTAAAAGCTGCCCTACCCCAGCTTTCTGAGGAAGCCGGTTCAAATTTTTTGTGAGGCTTCCAAATTTATTTAGACTTAACTATTTTGGAAGCCTCGCAAATTTTTTAGACCGGCTTCTCCAGAAAGCTGAAGAGAGGGCGGTTTCTCGGAGAAGCCCCCAAAAGAACTGGGCCATAGAGGCATCGGAAAAGTTCAAGCACTTTTTCCTCCCAAAGTCTGCCTATATATGGATCATGCATGCTTTTCTACCGACCTAGTACTAGTTGTATCTCCACATAATTTAAATTATTATCTGGTGTTGGATGTCTTTAACGATAGACAAAAACATTAGAAAAATATGTAGCAAGCACATGGGAAATCTCTTTTGGCTCACTGATGCATTTGTACCATTGTGAGAAAACATATTTTAACATGTTAAAAAATTCTAAAAAAATGTCTATGTACATTCGAACATTTTATGTTCGTTCACAAGTTTTTGAAACGAAAGAACATTTTACGTGTCATGTATAAAAAGATAAAAAAATATTACGTGAATAGGACTATTCACATGACATTTTTTGTCTTTTTTGCACGAGACATGTAGAATGTTTTTCATCCCAAAAATTTATAAACAAACATAAAATACTTAAATGTATATATATATATATATATTTTTCGAATTTTTTAAAATTTAAAATATGTTTTCTCATAATGGGTGCAAATGCCAAATGCACCGGGAGCCTAATAGCCACCTCCCAAGCACATCCCCTTCCTGTTACTTATTTCACCTGCCTACTTTCTTGTCATCTACTCTCTCGAGTTTGCTTCCTTGCTCCTTGCAGAACATTTGTTGTACATTGACCAGAGCAGTGCAGATCCTCCAAGCACCGCGGCACTGTATCCATTGATGTGAAATCAATAAGATTGCTAGTAGGTTGCATTGCTGACAATTTAGCCGGCCGGGGGATCGAAACTCACCAGCACGCGGCGAGCGCAGTTCCACCTCCCATCGGCCGTGGCACCCGTGGGGTTGGCCAGCTTCCATGGCAGCGCCCATTTGAAGCTGTGAAGGAAGAGGAGGACATACCTCCTTGCCCATTTGATGTTGCGGAGGAGGATGTACCATTGTGCCTCCAACTTGAGTATTGTCCTTGCCGGTTCCTCGAGCCATGGTGGCGCCGTGCCCGTCCGCGTGCTACCCCTTCCCGGAGTGTCTCCCACTCGGCCGCCCAGTCCGTGGTTCCGCCGTCATGCTCTACCCGTTCCCAAAGCGCCTTCCACTCCGACTCCCACTCTGGGGAGATGAGGTAGTCGTCGTCCCTCCAGAGTGACTTGAACTCTGCCTCCCATTCTTCTCGGGTGGAGATGCCGCGGCCATGGAATCCCCGTGCCTTTGTCCGCTCCCAGAGCCATTCGTCCGACGAAGGAGGACACGCGCCTCCAGGCTCTTGGCCACTGGAATGAGAGGACGCGCTGCCATATTTTCCATGCCGCTGGTTCATATGACCACCACTAGATGAAGAAGCCAAGGAGGATTGTCCATGCCGCTGGCGGTTCCTGTATCCACTTGATGAGGCGTCGCTGCTGTGGCTGTGGCCTTGCCGTTTCCGTTCTACTCGTTCCCAGAGTGCATCGATCTCCTTGTTCCAATCCGTGCCGTCTGTCATGCCACGGCTGCTTCGTCTCTGTACTACCCGTTCCCAGAGTAATGCCCACTCTGACTCCCAATCCGCGGAGAAGGCGATGGCGCGGTCGCCCCGTTGCCGTGCTATCTGTTTCCATGTTGACTCCAACTCCACCTCCCGCTCCGCCTCTCGCTTCTCTCTCTCCTCCTCTCGCTTCTCCCTCTCCGCCTGCCGCTTCTCTCTCTCCGCCTCTCGCTTCTCCCTCTCTGCCTGCCGCTTCGCCTCCCTCTCTTCCCGCTCCTTCTTTTGCGCCTCCCACTTGGCCTCCCACTCATCCCACTCCTTCTTTTGCGCCTCCCACTTCGCCTCCCACTCCTTCATCAGCGCTTCCATCTCCTGCGTGGAGAAGCCACACGATCTGGATGAGGCGCCCTTGCCGTACTGTCCATGTCGGTTCCCGTAACCACCACCCGAGGCGGACGACGAGCGGCGGATAGAGCGATCGTACACGGCGCGCCGGCCGTCATCGTAGAGCACATCGTACGCGTCCTTTGCCCTGCGGAACGCAGCCACGGCGGCGGCACGGCCGGCGGCATCGCCTTGGGGGTGATGGTCCGGATGGTAGCGGTGCGCGAGACGGAAGTAGGCGTTCTTCACGTCAGCCTTACTGGCGTTGGGTTGCAGCCCTAGCGTCTCGTAGTGGTCGATCATCGCCTGCCTGCCTGCCTGCCTGCTATCGATCTATCTTGTTTTTTTGCTGTCTCGGCTGGTAGATGCAGAACGATTCTTCTCTTTTAGTAGGAGTACTTGTAAAGAATAATTGTTGGATTGCCTAGACCGTGTCGTGCCCGACAAGAATACGTTGCGTGCGTGCAAAAATTGTTGGAATTGTTGGGTTTGTCGCTTGTGTCTTTTTTTTTGGCGGTGGTGGTGTGTCAGCTTGTCGTGTACGTACAGATCGATGCAAATCCGTTTCATACGAGAAGCTGGATTTAATTTGAACCAAAAGAAGAAAAACAAATTGCGAGAATTTTTTTGTACTGTAGTAGTATCAGAATTGCAAATATATAGATATTTATTTTGATCATGGTCACAACATGTGAATAGAAATTATTTTCGTTATGCTGAATTCATTATATGGACATACTTTCAAACCTCAAGTTCCATCTATTTTCTTACCACTTTCTTCCAATTTAGTACTCCCTCCTTCTCAAAATATATGTCAGAAATTTGTTTAAATTTGGATGTATCTATATACTAAATAGTGTCTACATACATCCAATTTTTGATAAATTTGTGATATCTATTTTTGAGACGGAGGGAGTATATTTTTCGTGAATCTAAAGTCGAGTTTAACTAGTTCAAACCTTAAAATTTGAATTCAAATGTTAGTGTTTAATTGGTTAGGTCATTATGGTTGGTCTTTCATGTGTATATATGATTGTAGATTTGCATATTCTTGATTTGGATAACTCAAATTATGAAATTCAAAATCATCTATGAAATTTAAATTTCAAATCCTAGTGTTGACTTGAATCAAACTCAACAGTAGACTTAAATCTCAATCACTTGTTATACAAATAAAAAAGTTTAAATTCCCCCTCATTTTTCAAATGCATGCAATACTAATATTTGGCTTGAATAGGGACGGAATGAAACCATTTGGCAATATGAGAAGTAAATATACCATTTGGCTTCTATACATGTATAAGCTTTCTTCTTGGCTATGTATGAAGAAAAAGTACAACATGACAGACCTACCTTCAGGTGTTGGCAAACCCAAGTACTTTATCTTATCACATGAATAACCTCATGTATATCATGAGTACATGAGACATTAAACAAAATAGAGCACTTGGTTGGATTAATCACTTGCCCCATGCATCTAGTATAACTATCAATAGTATGTTTGATCCACTGAGCCTCCATATCACCCGCCTTGAAGAACAACAAAGTATCGTTGTCAAATAAAAGGTGGGATGTGTCCAGAGCTCTTCGAGATACCTTGATCGGGGTAAATCTATTAAGATCCACTCATCTTTTCAAGAGCATTGATAAACCATCATCCACAAAGAGGAAATGGAAGGGGATAGAGGATCCCCTTGTCTGAGACCTCACGAATAGTACAACAGGACGACGGGCAGGGGTCCCCACCCCCTCTCGCCGCCGAAGTGGCCAACAGAGGAGGTAGGGACTGGTGTCTTGTTGTAGTGGGGGGCAGTGGTCGTACGCCCAGATCACTTTCTACTTTCCTCGTGAGGCGGCTGGGGAGTGTTACATCAAAGTGCCAAGAGTGTTGAATAGTGAATAACCTGTAGATAATTTTTTTGATATTTGTTAAAATTACTTTCCGCTGTACAACAAAGCATGGTGAAACAATGGAAGCAACAAAGCTTTGAGCTGAGAAATCATCAAGCCGGGTTAATTTTCGAGTTATTTTTGATGAATTGTATGATTCAAGAACTTGGATAACAGATTGGGAATAATATCCGTATTAGATGTTCCATTTGTAATGCGTCAATATTCCTTTTGATACTTGGATCCTTTCGGTTTTCCGGATTTTCTATAATGTTTATCGAGAGAGGGACACCTCCCAAACGATGATAAGGATTGCTAGCAGGGCCAGCTTGGCGGCATGTTGTGCAGTGCTTGTGATTTGCCTTATATTTAATTAGATTAGCAACGATGATAAGATAGTTTTGATCCCAAAGGTAAATATTTTTGGGGAAAATCGAAACAGAATCTAAAGAAAACCTAAGGGAAGCCATGTAGTCCACGTTGTTCCCAATGGGGGCACGTAGAAATGACTCCTACCTCAAGAGCGGGACAGAATGGAACGACGATGATGAGGGGGTGCCTTAGATACTTTCAAGTACCACACTCTGAGCCTGAATTTTCTGATCTTGGTAGATGTGCCCTGCGAAAACATGTAAGCATAGCAACTAAAGTCTAACCCAGCTCCCTCCCCAGATCTCAGCCAGCGAGGGCGTTGGTTCCCTCTCCCTCTGCTTGGAGCTCTGGCGGCAGGAGAGAGGAGGGCCTTGTTCTTCCGCCTAGTAGTTAGGGTTAGGGTCTTTTTGTCATGGTGCGCCGTTGGCCAGTGGGAGAGGCACCGAGACGAATAAATTTGCTTCATCTCTACTCCCACACCGACACTGATCTTCACGGTGGCATCTCGGAGGTGATGGCAACGTGTGTTGTTCGATCCCTCAGATCGGTAGCTTGCTATTCACGTCGTTCTTCAGATTTCGTGAGATATGTTTCTTGGTGTGTCGTTGGCGTTCGTCGTGATTTGCGACGACGTTGGCGGCCAGGGCGAGGTGGATTCTCAGGAGCGAGGATATTGGTTCGGAGGTGGTCGATCTACCGTTCGTCTTCGAATTTGTCAATGGGAGGCGGCGGATGTTGGTCCAAGACAGTATGGGGACATCCCGCGGTCGACGTGCCACAACGACCACTAGTAGAAAACAAGGCTTCCACCGGACTACCCCGAAGCGATCAGTTCCGGTTTCCTTACGAGCCGGGACTAATGTTAGCATTAGTCCCGGTTCATAAGGCCAGGACGCCGCACGGGGCAGGACCATGCTTAGTCCCAGTTTGTTTGGAACCTTTAGTCCCGATTCGTACAACGAACCGGGACTAAAGGGGTTCCGCGCCTGCCTCAACCCCTTTAGTCCCGGTTCGTGGTAAGAACCGGGACTAAAGGTCCATGTTCCTGTATATATACACCCTAGCCTCACATGCTTGTGTGTGAGCTGGTTTATTTTTTCCTCTCATGCACAAGTGGTGTATGTTGCTTTGTTTTTCCCCTCTATGCACAAGAGGTGCTCGATGAAATGCGTGAGAGCATGATGCCACTTGAGTTCACACAAAACAAATATGATATAAAGTGACTGATCCACACTTAAGCTTTCTCCTCTTTCTTTCATCCTCGATCGAGGTTAGCAACTTTATCCTTCCATCTGTCATTGATACAATACATTTGTCGATGTACAGTGGTCATTTCTATGGATGTTCTATCATGGTTTTTGATAAACTTAATTATATAATTCAGATGATCCGGCAATGGATGTACGGTGACCGACGCACTGCCGAGTTCATTACGGGCCTGCATAATTTTATCGGTGTGGCTGAGGCAAATAGTGTGAATGGATTTATGTGTTGTCCATGTGTTTCCTATCAGAATAAGAAGTATTACTCTTTCTCGAGAACCCTTCACACGCACCTGCTTCGGTCCAGTTTCATGCCCAACTATAATTGTTGGACCAAGCATGGAGAAAGAGGGGTTATGATGGAAGACAATAATAAAGAAGAAGAGGATGATGGCAACTATCCTATGTTCCCTAAATACGGTGAGACTGCAAGGAGGAAGCTGAAGACGAAGAGGAACAAGATGAGGACGTTGATGATCTCCACCTGGCAATTGTTGATGCACAGAGAGAATGTGAAAGTGAAAATGAGAAGTTGAAGCGCATGTTAGATGATCAAAAAACAGGGTTATACCCAAATTGCGAAGATGGCAACACAAAGCTCTGTACCACACTGGAATTGCTGCAATGGAAGGCAGAGAATGGTTTATCCGACAAGGGATTTGAGAAGCTACTGAAAATATTGAAAAAAAGCTTTCAAAGGATAATAAATTGCCTACCAGTACGTACGAAGCAAAGAGGGTTGTCTGCCCTCTAGGATTAGAGGTGCAGAAGATACATGCATGTATTAATGATTGTATCCTCTACCGTGGTGAGGAGTACGTGAATAAGAATGAATGCCCGGTATGCGGTGCATTGTGGTATAAGATCAGACGATATGAACCTGGTGATGTTGAGGGCGGGCATCCTAGGAAAAGGGTTCCTGTCAAGGTTATGTGGTATGCTCCTATAATATCAGGTTGAAACGTTTGTTCAAAAACAAAGAGCATGACATGTTGTTGCGATGGCACAAAGAAGACCATAAGAAAGACTCAATGTTGAGACACCCTGTTGATGGGTCGCAGTGGAAAAAATCGAGTGAGAGTAGCTAGGCTTTGCAGATGATGCAAGGAACTTAAGGTTTGGTCAAAGTATAGATGACATGAATCCTTTTGGGGAACCGAGATGCAGTCATAGCACCTGGCATGTAACTCTATGTATCTATAACCTTCCTCCTTGGTTGTTCATGAACCAGAAGTTCATTATGATGTTAGTTCTCATCCAAGGACCGAAGCAACCTAGCAACGACATTGATGTGTTTCTAAGGCTATTAGTTGAAGAAATTTTACAGTTGTGGCACGAACAAGGTGTATGTATGTGGGATGAGCACAAACAGGAAGAATTTGACCTACGAGCGTTGATTTTCGTAACCATCAATGATTGGCCTGCTCTTAGTAACTTTTCAGGATAATCAAACAAGGGATACAATGTACGCATGCACTATTTAGATGAGACTAAAAGTACATACTTGCATAAATGTAAGAAGGTTGTGTACCTGGGGAGTTGTCGATTTCTTTCGACCAGGCATATCATAAGAAAGAAATGCAAGCATTTCAAAGGTGAGGCAGATCACCAGAATAAGCATGTCCCCCATATTGGTGATCATGTATTTGATTTGGTCAAGGATCTAAAAATAACTTGTTAGCCAGGACACCATATTCGACAGTATTAACTTTCCAAGGGTACGAGATAAATGGGAATACATTTTACACAATCGTCCAAGATAAAAAGAGCACCAACCAAAATAGTGGTGTACGCATTGATGCAACAAACAACAACGGGAAAAAGAACACATATTATGATTACATAGAGGAGATATGAGAACTTGACCATGGACCCTCTTTTAAGGTCCCTTTGTTTCAGTGCAAATGGGTCAAGCTTACAGGAGGCGGGGTTGAGGTGGACAAGAAGTATGGAATGACAACAACTGATCTCAACAATCTTGGGTACACAAACGAACCATTTGTCCTAGCCAATGATGTGTCCTAGGTTTTCTATGTGAAGGATATGTCTACCAAACCAAAAAAGAAAAAATAATCAAACGGATACATCATACGATGAGTAAAGCACCACATAGTTATTTTAGGGAAAAAATATCATGGGAGTGGAGGTCAATACAGACATGTCAGAAGATTATAATAAGTTTGATAAAATCCCGCCCTTCACAATGAACACTGACCCAAGCATCATGTTAAATGATGAAGATACTCCATGGTTATGGCCGACGCGATCATAAGCAAGGCATTTTAGAAAACAAGTGACTATAATTTTGAACTATGTCTTTGGTGGTTTTTGAGATGCAATCAATATACCAAGTTTAGTATTTTTCCTTGAAACTATATATGTCACATAATATGACATCACGCAAATGTTTACATTTTTCAGACCATTTTTGAATTTCTTATGCTCGTTTCAAAAAAAATCCGTTTTAAACTATGGTCAAAATGATGGGCATGAAGATAGGGGATGAGCCGCGCTAAAACTTGCATTGGATCTCTGAAGAAAAATCATATTGTGAGTCTAAAAAATAATTTTTAAAAAAAATCATGAGCATTAGATCATGTACGTGTAGTTTAAACCGGACCCACGTCCTACCGATTCGGCAGGCATTTGTCTTTTTCACCAGGGGTGGACGGAAAGGTTTGAGATTTCCCGGCTAGGACATTGTTCATGTAAGGTGGTCTAGTATTTTTGAAAAATAGGGTGGTAGTATTTTAAATTGACCATTTTGTGTTGCTTCGAAAAACGCTCGGATTTTGGCACTAGGAAAATAGAAAAAAACTTTTCAATGCGACGAAAAGGAAAAGTTCCTCCTGCAACATTGTTCGTCATCCCAAGATACACATGCGTGCACAATATGGGCACACTATCACAAACTATGCCGCAATTCTTGCCATAACATTGGTCGTTTGGACTGAAAGCCATGAAACCTCGAACATGATAGGTCATCTCTGTGAAGGTTTTTTTAAGATGCAATCAATATACCAAGTTTAGTATTTTTTCCTTGCAACTATGTCAAAAAATATGAAACCACCTGAAGGTTGTAACCCTGAAGGTTGTACATTGTTCAGACCATTTTTGAATTTCTTATGCCTGTTTCAAAATTTTCACATTTCAAACTCTAGTTAAAACGACTGGCATGAAGATAGGGCATGAGATTCACTAAAATTTGCATTGGATCTCTGAAAAAACATCATATTGTGAGTGTAAAAAAGATTTTTTTTCAAAAAATCATGAGCATTAGATCATGTACCAGTAGTTTAAACCGGACTTATTTCCTACCGATTTGGCAAGCATTTGTCTTTTTTACCAGGGATAGACGGAAAGGTTTTAGATTCCCCGGTTGGGATATTGTTTATCTAATGTGGTCTAGTATTTTTAAAAATGGGTGGTAGCATTTTAAATTGAACATTTGGTGTTGCTTTACAAAACGCCCCGATTTTGGCACTAGGAAAATAAAAAAGGCTTTTCCATACGACAAAAACGAAAACTTCCTCTTACATTATTGTACGTCATCCCAAGATACATATGCATACACAATATAGGCATACTATCACAAACTATGCCACGATTCTTGCCATAACATTGGTCATTTGGACCGAGAGCCATGAAACCTCGAACATGATAGGTCATTTCTGTGAAGGTTTTTCAAGATGCAATCAATATACCAAGTTTGATATTTTTTCTTGCAACTATGTCACATAATATAACACTACGCGAAGGCTTTACATTTTTTAGACCGTTTTTCAATTTCTTATGCCGATTTCAAAATTTTCCCGCTTCAAACTATGGTCAAAACAACGAGCATGAAGATAGGGGATGAGCCTCATTAAAACTTGTATTGGATATCTGAAGAAACGTCATATTGTGAGTCTAAAAATGATATTTTCAAAATATCATAAGCATTAGATCATGTGCCCATAGTTTAAATCGGACCCACTTCCTACCGATTCGGCAGGCATTTGTCTTTTTCACCAGGGGTGGATGGAAAGGTTTGGGATTCCCTAGTTTGGACATTGTTCATATAAGGTGGTCTAGAATTTTTGAAAAATTGGGTGGTAGCATTTTGAATTGACCATTTGGTGTTGCCTCACAAAAAGCCTGGATTTATTTCTTTTATTAGATAGATATTCTTTATTTCTTTTATTAGATAGATATTTTTTATTTCTTTTATTAGATTCTTTATTTATTTTATTAGATAGATATTCTTTTTTATTTTATTAGATAGCTATTCTTTATTTCTTTTATTAGATATATATTCTTTATTTCTTTTATTCTTTATTTCTTTGATTAGATCGATATTCTTTATTTCTTTTATTAGATAGATATTCTTTATTTCTTTTATTAGATAGATATTCTTTATTTTTCTTATTAGATATATATTCTTTATTTCTTTTATTAGATAGATATTCTTTATTTATTTTATTAGATAGATATTCTTTATTTCTTTTATTAGATAGATGTTCTTTATTTCAGTTATTCTTTTTTTCTTTTATTAGATAGATATTCTTTATTTCTTTTATTAACATTTTAATATACAATAAGGCGGGAACCAGAATTTATACTTCAAAGTTCAAATATAATTTCGAAAGGCCCTTTAGTCCTTGTCATGCCAAGACTCGGGACTAAAGGTGAACGGTTGGCGCGTGGCCTCTGGGTTCCTGCCAAAACTCTTTAGTCCCAGGTCGTGGCATGATCCGGGGCTAAAGGCCCTTCACATATAACCGCGTGGTCCTTCTCTCCCAAATCCCATCTTACTTCGATCGAGCAAGAGGCTTTGAAGCAGAGACGACCACGACATCGATAGGCTGCCCGACTTCGTCATCGTCATCTATGCCGCACCACCGACCGCCGTGCGTCGTCGTCTACGCCGCACCACCGATCGCCGCCGCCGTCACCGTGTCCCCACAGGTGCGCCCCCTCAAGCTCCGAATTAGGGTTACCCGGCGGCGGGGTGAGCAGGGGCGGCTGCGAGAAGGGGCAACGCGAGCAGGGCCTGCCACTGGCGTGAGCAGGTCCTACCGTCGACGGCGGGGGGGTGTGCTCTGCCCGCCCCTACTCATGATTTTTATGTCTTTATTATTATGTTTTTTATTATGTCTTTATTAGTATTTGTAGTATTTATCTTTATTATTATGTCTTTTTAGTATTTGTAGTAGTAGTACATGTAATATTACTAGTAGTATTTGTAGTATTTGTAGTAGTATTACTACTAGTATTAGTAGTATTACTAGTACTATAATATTAGTAGTATTTGTAGTAGTAGTATAGTGGTAGTGGTAGAGTATTATTAGTAGTAGTATAGTGGTAGTGCTAGTATTAGTATTAGTATAGTGGTCGTGGTAGTGGCTCATGACGACGATACAGAGTCAGTGACGAAGGCTCACGACGACACTTCTTCCTAGCACCAGTTGGCTCCAGGACGGGAAGAAGCTTATGTTGCATTATTATTAGTCCTAAAATTATGTTACTTTGAATATTTCAAGAGATGTATTCTATGTTTAAATGAGTTTGTACATGGTCGTTATTGCTTATGAGCATTGGAGTTACACGATCTCGCCGGCACTTGAGGTTAGGGAGGGCGCGGAAACGCGCGCCATATAGGGACGATGGACGGGCGTGGCAACGCGCGCCATATAGGGAAGATGAACGGGCGCGACAACCATTTCGCGTGGTGTTCTTAATTTATTAGCGCTTTGTTGTGTCTATAGCATTGAAATAACTAGCAAGTCTTTGTAGAAACTATGGAGCGTGACGAAGATCAAGAAGAGATATTGCAGGGTATGATAGTCGGTGATGATATCACCTCGCGGTATCTGAACGACTCCGGTGAGGGAGTGAAGGAGGATCTCGAGCGGAGAGACGACTCTAGTGAGGGAAGATACGACTTCGATGATGCATTAATTGATTTGTATATATATTAACAATTCTTTCTTCTTTTAGCCCTCCAGATCGAAGCAATCTTCTAGAAGCAAACGAGGCCCGACAAAAACGTTGGCCCCGAATGCTAGGTTCACGATCGAACAAGTCATTGTAGATGGCACCCCGATTGCTCCCACACACAATGCAAGATTATTTGTAAGTCAATACAGAGTTATTGTAAGGGACACCATCCCTATCACCATTCGATAATGGAATAAGCCAAAGGCGGAGGGAGTTAGTTATGTCGAGGATAGATGCAAAGATATGCTTTAAAATACGCTCATGACAAATTTTACCCTACTGCCAGAGGTGGATCCAGAGCACAAAGTTATAGAGCCATTAGTCAAGGAATGGGATCTTAAGAAGATGGCCACACAATTCAAAGACCACAATAAAAGATTGTACAAGATGTATGTCCTGGAAAAAAAGACTCCGGACTTCACCGGAGCAAATGAAAAGCTAAGAGATCACTAGGAAGAATTTGTGGAGTACAAGACATCTGCTGAAGCTGTGAAAAGGTCGGAAATAAACAAGGCAAATGCTGCACGGAAGAAATATCACCATGTTATGGGGACAGGTGACTACAAGGCTGCCAAGCCTAAGTGGGAGAAATCTGAGAATGACCTGACTGATAAAGGTATCGATATTATTACTTAAGTTCTGGTCATCGAACATCTTTAGAACAAGGTCTTTGCGAACTAAAATACAGAAATACATAGACAATAGAAAATAAAGCAACAAGAATTGTAACCTGGGCAGGGAAGTGCTTTTTCTGGGGCTGTGTTGACATCACATCCAAGCTAGACCAACCTAACAAGTATGCTCGGTGTTCGCAACTGATAATCAAAAATTATCAGGTTAAAACATGTTTATATCAGCTTTATAACTAGGTGGGCGATTTGGTAAAATTGATTAAGAGAAGATAAGCAATAAGGACACAACTATCTCGTCTCTATCAGATATAACTTGGAGGCCAGCTTGTTAGCTTTGGGGAGGTCCTATCCCACCGACGTCTCATGTTTTTCATGCCATATCCATTTTATTGACATTGGAGATTTCTTGTTTCTGTTGAGAAATATGAGGAGACTTTCAACCGGTGGAATTTATCAGGATGGAACCATGTTCTTCAGAATTAGAAGTATTATTCCAAATTTCACCGGCAGCAGGCTAGCAGCAGCATCGCCATTGGCTTAACAAAAATTAGTGGAAAACAATTGGTTCTGAAAGGGAATGCGTTTAAATAGAGCCTTCATTATTTAATGAAGCGGAAATTTGTATTTAATTACCGTACATTCCACCAATAGACAAATAGAAGGTTGCAAAATCTCTATGGGCAGTGAAGCTTACTAGAGGGAAAACAATAGCTGAAAGTGATTTTACCAAATTCATTTTTAATCTTGTTTATGTTTAAATGCATATCTATTTTGTCTGTTTATTTAATATATCATACAAAATAACCAGTTTGGAATATGATTTTGGCATGGTGATGCTGCTCATGTAATATTGACTAATCTTCTAGTCAAGATGTATATTTGAGCTATATAATTTTTCCCATTGTTCATGTGTTGTATTGTTGCACCGTCTAATCCATGTCCTTTTTTATGTGTAATTCATACTCTCTACTCTGGTTGATGGTGATGTGTATGAAGGACCCAACCCAAACGTTGATACCATGTTGTTCTCCATCTATGTATTTATATGTTTCTAATTGTTATTTTGCGTGTGTTTTCATGGCCAGTAGCTTCATATGTGGCCGTGTTACTACATGTAGGCACACTAATGTAGCAATGCTTTAGTCTTATTGTTGTACTTGGTTAGTTGTTTTCCCACCATCTTGCAAACCCTTGGTCCTTTACTGGTAATGATACTAGTAGGAATTTAATTCCTTGAGGGTTAATGGGTAAAATAATGTTTATCTTTATTTTGTGCCAACAACATGCTTGCAAGATTGTATTTAAAGGGCTTGACTGCATGTAATTTTTTTTACATTTGCTCCTTTACTCTTTACTTACTATACTTGAGTTCCTCACATAAAAGGAGGGACTCAAGGCAACATCATCAAGCCTGCTTGACTGGTACATTATATTATGAGGAAACTACAAGTAGCTTTTATATTGGTTTTCAAGCATAGTTTAATACTAAGTTAACTTGGTTTTTTGTTGGGAAATTGCTAGAGTGAAACAAAATGGGGGTGAAAAGCGGAGAAAAAAGAAACTTGGGTGCCCGTGACAATGCACGGGCATTCAAATAGTATACATAATACTTGTATAAGTTCTTCACACCATCTTATTTTATTTTATATAAGGAACTCGATAGGAGGAGGAAGTTTGATTTAATGTGATAGGTCACCCGGGCTCATGTTGCTAAACAGATGGTAAAGATGCCATGTTTTAACTTTTTTATTGGATGCAAGGAACGAGATCATGGCAACCAGATCTTGCCTTTTCATTGATTAAGGATAAGTAAACAGGTAGGGCCTAGGACAAAAAGGAAATAGATCACATCACAAGAAATGAGCAAACAGAATGAAGGACAAAGTCTGTCCGCAGGGCCATCGCATTCCTAAGGGATGAGCATAGCAAAGTGCATTGCTCCAAAGTGCAATCCATGCCCAAACCTTGTCGTTGGTTTTCTTCGGCAACACGAGGGCATGGAAACTTTATTGTTGTAAGAGAGTATCTAAGTTACAGAAGATAAAAAGGACACCACATACTCGTCCGGTCTCCAAGCTAGAAGTAATACGCTCGATCCCGTCTCGAGTTACGGTGCCCTGAAGTTGTTCCAAACTTGCTTGTCGGACATAGCAGAGCAGTGATGATGAGGTGTCTAGTAGGAATTTTCAAGGTCCGGTCACTGAGTATGAAATTTGTGATTTTGGCAAATGTTCTTGCGATAACTTGTAAGCATGGTGGCTAAAGTCCAAATTGCAACAACTGTGTTATGTGCCTTGAAAATTCTACGTATACCAAATCATAACACAGATATAGCAGCATGCAATATACCCACTCAAAAGGGAACTAGGTCTAGTGATCACTATGTTCCCCATGCCTCTCATGTCTAGAAATTTTGGTAGCTACCATGTCTCGATAGCATCTTCACATGAAGCTTAGAATTCACACTGGGTTCTTGACTAATACCCAAACTATAGTTTTAAAACACTAGTAGAAAAGGGGCATCTAGTACCGTTTGGTAACGGCCTCTAGTCCTCGTTATCCAACCGGGACTACGAAATCAGGACTAAAGGCCCCATCCTTTAGTCCCAGTTAGCCACAAACTGGGACTAAAGACCCTCCACGTGCATGCGGTTGAGCTCTGGACTCGTGGACCTTTAGTCCCGGTCGGTATGTGGTTGCGGCCAAGCGCTGGGCTGAAGGACCCCAACCGGGACTAAAGATTTTATGTCTTAGGGTTTAGGGTTTAGGTTAGGGTTTTCCTTTTGTGTTTTCCTTTTAATTTTGTGTTTTCATTCAATTAATTTTTATTTTGTGTTTTTCATTCAATTCCTTTTCATTTCAAACAAGTTTATTCTACGCTACAACATATACACCGTACATGTTGATGCATATATAATATAATTTCTTTTACGAGCATACATATATATACAATTTCGATATATATATATATTTAATTACATGGAGATCATTAAATTACATGGAGGCATTAGTGGCAATGGTATTCTTCGGTTTTAGATATGACCTTCGTAAGCAAAAAATTCCGCCAATTTCTCTTGAATTGCTTGTAGGCGGTACTTTAATATGAGATTCTCCCGCATCTCTTCGGTCTTTAAAGAAGGAGATCGATATGAATATATGGGTTGTGTGTATATATATATATATATATCAAATCATCATAAACAAATTATGAATGAAACTCAACATAATTGATGGTAATAAAATAAAACTATGAATAGTGTTTACGTACTTGAAGTCGTCTTACATCTCTGCGCCGCTCACTGGTTGTCATGTGGATGAATTCGCAAACATAGTATCCATATAAATTATTCCCCCGTTTCTGCTTCCAGCACTTTACGAGAATAGAATTCAATCAAATAAAATCAAGCATGATAATGGTATTGAAACTGGAATTAAAGAGATACGCGGATCTAGCTAGTACTACTTACCAAGATCCGTCGAAAACTCAGCTCCTTTTTCCATTCACAGACAACCTCTTTGATGAACCGTTTGCAACACATGCCCGGCAATTAAAATGAATAAAGGAGTTATTAATTATTTGATATCAGGAAATGGACGAAAGAGGTTGATATAATATGGTAATGATTGAACTTAGCTCTTGAGCATTGAAACCAGGCTCTTGTATTCCTCAGGATTTTAATTTAATGAGTCCATGATATCAACTCTTCTAGTGTCAACTTGAATGATTAGCAGAATCTAGTGGAAGTTGTGCACGTTTATATACGCAGGCATGCATAACTCATCAATTACACTTAACATCGAGTAAGCAAAATAGAACATGTAGAAGACAGTAACACTCAGCTGAAGTTGTAAAGAAATAGTATTTCTGTTCTGGAATTTTGTTCCTTGAAAAACATTAGCAAGTTAGCCTATGAGTCCTTTTCATGGTCTCACATCGTAACAAAATTAACGATATATGGGTCAATGAACCCAATTTTATAGATTCTCCCTCTTTTGCATTCGAGAATCTGCATTCTGCATAATAGCGTACAAACGAATATAGTGAGAATAATTATAGGCAATGAACGGGCTGAGCTAGATACTTAAATTATAGAAATAAATAACTTATAGACAATAGCAACTGACGAGATATTTGTCGAGGATATCTTGATTGTATAACTGAAAAAATTCTTCAAGCATAATACATATCTAGTCATCACGATAGTAATGTTCTTCCTTAACTTCCACTGTAAGCATGTTTTGCTCTTCCTTTATGACTCTCATGTACCACTCATGAAATCTTCGCATTTGTGTTGGTAGATTCTAGACCTGCTCAGGTCTGACTAGAGGCTGTTCGGGGACATATTTCCATGCTAGATCACCCTTGTAAAACACTTGGATATCTGCTTTGCCTGTCAATTGAGCAACACTGAGATCAAGGTTTCTAGGAATGTTGTTGTATAGGTCCTGATCACCAGGAAACACCTTGAGAGGGGGTCGATTGTATTTCCTATTCTTTGAGCTAGGGAACTTTTTCCTCGCTTGCACTACTTCTCGTATGCTGCATTTGTTCTTTATATGACTTATGAATACAATAGTCATAGTCTAATGGCATATATAGCCAGATGTGACGATGGTAGCTCAAGCATGTCCACAAAGTGCTGAATGATTTGCGCAGGTATTTTCTCCTTTGGTTGGGGCTTTACAGGTGCAAACTATCTTTTCACATCGGCATCCACGACCACGTTGGTTTCCTCCTCAGTAATTTCGTAAGCTAACTTGGCAGGAGACTTGTTCTTCTTGGATTTATTTGTTCTACCTTTCTTCCAAGTAGTAATAGTTGACAGAGCGGTGGTCTTCTGCTTTTGCCCCTGGTACATAGTGGGCGGAGTCGGATGAAGCACCGAAGATCAAGATGGACTTGTGTTGGGTCCCTATCAAGGAGGGGTAGACTTAGAGGTGGATTATTGCTACTCGGAGGAGTCGGTGGCCTTGGTGCCGAGTTTGGAAACACGATGTTTTCCTTTTCCATAGAATGATAGAATGCGTGACTTCTCCCAGTGTCGTCTCCCCTTCACCTGCAAGGATGTCAAGCTCGATTGACTCATCCGTTCAGAACTTCATCCACCCCGACATGAGCATAGCCAGCTGGAATCTGACAGTCATGGAAGGTGAAAGAACATTTCATGTTTTCCTGTGTTTTGCGTCTTAGATAACAATACTGTGGAGATTTCTCATGTACGCTAAGTGTGCAGAATGTTTTGGGGGGGGGCGGATTATCCGCCCCACCAAGGGCAGGATACCCCATTGTTCAAAGACTGCCAAGGCGCGTCACCCAGAGAGGGGGCGGATTATCGCCCGGAAAATCCGGACTTGGGGCGGTTTTTCTTCCCCATGCCGGATAATCCGGCTATCACATGGGCCGGATAATCCGGCCCCCAGCTTTTGAGCAAAGCATGCCAAGGCGCATCGCTCAGATTACGGTCGGTTTTTCTCCCGGAAAATCTGAACTGGGGCGGTTTTTCCTCCCTAGGCCGGATAATCCGGCCTTCACATGGGGCCGGATAATCCGGCCCCCAGAAGTTGATCAAGTGCAAGCTCTGCACGACACTCAGACAGGGGGAAGACTTTCTACCGGATATTCCAAGTCTGGGGCAGAGTTTTCCCTAGGCCAGATAATCCGGCCCTCACTTGGGCTGGATAATCCGGCCCCCAAAGTCACCAACGGCTGGTTTTGGCAGGGGTATAAATATCCCTTCTTCCCCAACGTTCAGAACTCTTGATTCATTCAAAATTATTCAGACACAGTGCAAGAGCTCCCATTCTAGATCTCCCACTTCAACCACCCAAAGGCTTCGATCTTTGGGGGAATTGAAGGAGGAGAGGATCATCATCATCACGAATCAAGCGCATCAACTCCTCTCCATTCATTTGGATAAATCCTTGATCTAGTATTCTTGTCAATATCTAGATCTTGTTCTTTGTTTTTGATAACATTGTTCTTGTGGCAGCTTGTTGTCATTACGGGAGCCTCCAAGTTGATTGTGGAGTTGTGCCCCGCTAGTTGTGTAAAGGTGCCAGTACCTACCTCGAAGGGTCCCTATAGTGGAAAGGTGGATCATGCCTTTGGTGGCGGGATCCATCGGAGAATAGGGTGAGGCCTATTGTGGCGTGGTGGTCTTAGTACCGGCCACCCCTCCAACGCAGATGTACTTCCCTTAACAAGGAAGGAACTGCGGTCAAACAAATCCTGTGTCTCCGCGTGCTTCATTACGGTTTACCCGTTCCTCTTCCACTCGCTCTTTACTTGCTAGTAGATAGGTTTGCATATAGGGAAATTCCACCTAATAGTATATCTAGAGAATTTACCCTTTGTTCTAAGCCTAAAATTAAAAAAGCATTAAAATTTGAAGTAGCACCTATTCACCCCCCTCTAGGTTCCCATACGATCCATTTCAATTGGTATCAGAGCCTCGGCTCTTAATTCGGGCTTAACCGCCTAAGAGTAGTATGGGTACCAGGGATAATGGGAATGAGGCTATGGATAAGGTCACAATGGATGACCTCAAGACGTTGGAAACAACCTTGTTGAAATCCTTTGAGTCCAAGATGGAGGAGATGAATCAAATGATTTCTCGCCTCACATCATCCATAGCCCCATCTCCATCCTCCTCTGAGGCAGCCACACCATCGTCCAAGAAAAAGGCTAACACCGGATCCAAGGATGATGATGTGGAAGGTGAAAAACTTAATGGTTCCACCTCCAAGAAGGGAAGTGGTAAGGAGGAATATAGTGAGGTTCGTCACGTATATTCCCCCGATCCACCTATCCCTCATCGTCATATAAACAATAGGGGTGATCCACCCAAGCTCACAGCATCCTCTTTTAATCAATGGCAATTCTTAATGAAGTCTCATGTTTGTAGCTCCTCAATTGAACTTTGGAGGATTATTGAAGAGGGTCTTCATATTGGAGATCATTCCAATCTAACAAGGAGAGAAGTTGTGGACAGCCAATTGAATGCTACGGATCTCCACATGATACAACTCAGTGTGGGTCCTAAGGACATGCCCCACATTGAACACCTCAACACTGCTAAAGAAGCTTGGGATGCCCTCACCGATCTCTTTATTGGGAATGGAAGCATGAGAAGGAATAGGTATGATGCCCTTAGTAATGAAGCTGAGGGATTCTACATGTTGGATGGTGAAAATCATGAATACATGTATAGAAGACTCAAGGGGATTGCAACAACATTTAGAAAGCATGGAGCCACTCACATTGATGATGCGTGGATAAAAAGAAAATATGTGAGTGCCTTAATGACTTTCGAGCCAACGGACTTGATGAGCTTGCAAGGTAGACACAACTACCAGCAAATGACATCCAATGAAGTCATGCAAGAAATGGCATCATTCAAAGTTGCCGTGAAGAACGCTGAAGATGCCCGGGCTCGTGCCATTGGAATGCAAAAAGGTGTAAATGTTGCTCTAAAAGTTAATGTTGTTGAGCAAGAAGAGGATGAAAGAGTTTTTGAGGGGGCGTCCATGGACTGCCCCGATGAAGTCAAGCGTGCTCATGGTGAGTACATGGAGTTTTATGCAAGGAACTTTTGGAAGGATCCTGCCAAGGCCAAGTCGGAAATCGAACGCAAGAATGGGTCAAGTGGAAGAAGAGAAAGTGGCCCAAAACTGAGAACATGCTACAATTGTGGAGATAGACTGCACTTTCTAGCCGAGTGTCCTTATCAAAATAGAGAAGACAATGGTGGCATGCTCATTCTTAAAGAAAAATCCAAAGCACCTAAGAAGAAGCCATTTATTAAAAATAATGGCCCCTACAAGGAGCAACCCAAGATCGTCTTAGTGGCACAAGAAGAATACTCCTCGGCAAGTGAAGATGAAGAGGACGAAGATAGTTCTCGTGAGGTGGCTGCCATAGCCACCACATCGACTTCATCATCTCTCTTTGACTCGCCAAACGAGAACGTCATCAACAACAACGTCACTTGCCTTATGGCAAGAGGGTCCGAGGTATCAAGTTCTAGCTTTTCAATTCCTAAGACTAACATAATTTTGGATTTGGATGATCATGATAGTCTTAATATGAAAGAAGAAGTTATTGCCTTGGACAACTTTTTCACTAACCTGCAAGGTGAGCACAAACTCCATTTTGATACTCTTATGATTCAACTTGCTCAAGCCGAAGATCTCCTAGAAGAAAAGGGCAGAATTGAAAGAGAAGATGACTTAGAGATAGCTTATTTAAAGAATGCTTTGGAAGAAGAAGAGGAAGCTCAAGTATCTCTGGAAGAGAGACTCGAATCCATTGAGGAGTCACATGAAGAAGTTATGGCTCAGCTCATCAAAGAACATGACAATGCTCTTACCAAGGTAAATAAACTAAAGAAAGAAAGGATTGAATTTGGGGCTGCTCATGCTAGACTTTTGGAGAAGTTTGACAAACTTGGCAGTGCTCACAAGGCATTGAAGAGTGATTATTCTACTCTAAATGAGTCTCATGATCAGCTTCAAACTCAATTGAAGCTGCATGATGTGCCAAGTACCTCCACATCATCTCATGGTAAAGAAGATCTTGCAAGAGGTTCTCAACACAAAGGTAAAGAGGTTCTTGATGAGATATTGAGCAAGCAAAGGACAAACAATAGAAAAGAAGGTCTTGGATATATTACCAAGACAAAGAACAAGAAAAACAAGAAGAAGAAGAAGAAGAAGAAGAAGAAGAGCAGGACTGCTCAACCAAAGACTAGCAACATCACCAATGACAAGTCTAATTATGATGGTTTTGCAGGGGCTAACAATCCTAACTTTGAATTATATTGCGATTATTATGGTGATGTTTATGCTAGTTATGTAGGCTCATATGATTGTTACATTCCTTGGTCTATTTGGGTTCCCAAGACCCTTGTAACTAACATGAGAGGACCCATTGAAAAATGGGTACCTAAAACCAAGAAGTAACTCTCTTGCAGGGCTATGCTTCCAGTGGTTCTAAATGGGTACTCGACAGCGGATGCACGAGTCATATGACCGGAAGCAAGGAGATCATCACAGAGATGCGGCCAAATCATGATCATATAACCATCTCCTATGGTGACAAGTCAAAATCTGAGGTATTGGGTCTCGGCAAAGTTGTGGTGGCTCGCGATATCTCTCTCGTGGACGTCATGCTTGTTGAGACCCTCGGGTACAACTTACTTTCAGTTCGCGCCCTTGGTAAGATGGGCTTTGCAGTTTATATTGATGCTGATTTGGTGGTACTCTTGTGGAGCAAGTCTCTAAAAGTCGCTTTCATGGGATATGTCGAAAATGACCTGTACGTGGTGGACTTTTCGAAAAGGCTAACGCGGGTTGGCTATGGCATCACCGACTAGCCCACGTCAATATGAGAACTTTGCAAAGTCTCCACAAGGGTGGCCACATCCTTGGACTAAAAGAAAATGTCTCCTTTGCCAAAGATCGTGTTTGCAGGGCTTGTGTTGAAGGGAAAATGCATGACTCTCTTCATATAGGAAGACTATCATCTCGTCAAAAAGGATCTTAGAGATCCTACATGTGGACTTCTTCGGACCTCCATCTCATGCAAGCCTCGGTGGGAAGAAGTACTGTCTTGTGATCGTCGATGATTACTCAAGATACACTTGGGTTTATTTCTTCAAGTTGAAGAGTGAAACTCAACAAACAGTCATCGACTTTGCCAACGAGGTTCAACGTTAACACAATGTCCCTATTCTGGCTATAAGAAGTGATAACGGCTCTGGGTTCAAGAACTACACCTTAAATGAGTTTCTAAGTGAAGAGGGGATTAGACATCAATATTCCGCTGTGTACACCCCTCAACAAAATGGTGTAGCCGAGAGGAAGAATCGAACCCTAATGGACATGGCAAGGTCAATGCTAGCCGAATTCAAGTCTCCATATAACTTCTGGGCTGAAGCAATCTCTACCGCTTGTCATTCATCCAACCGGTTATACCTCCGTAAGACCTTGGACAAGACTCCGTATGAAATACTTACTAGTAACAAGCCAAACATCTCATACTTTCGGGTATTCGGGTGTAAGTGTTTCTTTCTCATCAAGGGAGTTCGTTTATCTAAGTTTGAATCTAAGGCTCTAGAAGGTATTTTTGTTGGTTATGGTGCCGAATCCCACACTTATAGAGTCTACAATAAGCTCTACAGAACTATTGTAGAATCTTGTAGTGTGGTATTCGAGGAAAATGACAGTTCCCGTGCGGAGCAAGTTGGTGTTTGTGATGCAGATGTTGAAATACCCCAAGATGCCATAAGAAGAATGGGCATGGGATTTTTCCGCCCCATTGAGGAACCCCTTGTGGCGGATCAGGAAGGACAATGCTCTACTCATGTAGAGCCCTCATCTACACATACGCAACATGTTCCAACCACGGGAGCAACTTCTACACCATCTCCATCAACTCCTGAAGGTCAAGAGGTTCCAGAAAGCTCCAGGCCGGATTATCCGGTGGACACCGGATTATCCGGACACCCCGCTCCTGATGTCCATATTGCTCCTGGTGCTGAAGATATCGATGCAAGCTCCAGGACGGATTTTCCGGCCGGCCCCGGATTATCCGGCCCCTCGCTAGTTCAAGCAAGCCCCAGTCAGTCTGATGAAGCTGCTACAAGTACTCCTAGGCCGGATTATCCGGCCTCTCCATCGGCTGGATTATCTGGCCCTGACTCTCCTGTTGTTCAGCAGTCTCCTGTTACGGCTGCTGACTCATCTCAAGGGCACGCTTCATCACCGTCTACTACTATTATCCCAGATTCTAATCAAGGTCGAGCAAATGATTCCAATGAAGATTCAAGTGATGGAACTACTCCACCAAGAGACAACAAACTTATTGAACTTCGTCGCAAGGCTCGGGCTGATTAGAACCTTGAGTTAAGGGGCCACACCCTCGACAAGGTTGTTGGTGATCTTCGACGAAGGGTTTCTACAAGAAGGGAATTGGCTAGTTTTGGTGAGCATCAAGCTCACATCTCAATGGTGGAACCCAAGAAGGTCTTTGAGGCTCTTGAAGATCCGGACTGGGTTGTTGCTATGCATGAAGAATTGAATAATTTCGAGCGCAACAAGGTCTAGAAACTCGTGGAGAAACCCAAAGATTGCCGCAATGTTATCGGCACCAAATGGATATTTAAAAACAAGCAAGATGAGAATGGCATTATTGTGAGGAACAAGGCAAGACTTGTGGCACAAGGCCACTCTCAAGTTGAGGGCATTGACTTCAGCGAGACCTATGCTCCAGTGGCTCGCCTTGAGTCCATCCGTATCCTTCTTGCTTATGCTACCCATAACAATTTTAAATTGCAGCAAATGGATGTCAAGAGTGCTTTCCTTAATGGTCCTCTACATGAGTTGGTATATGTAAAGCAACCCCCGGGCTTTGAGGATCCTAACTTCCCGAACCATGTCTACAAACTCGATAAGGCACTCTATGGCCTTAAACAAGCCCCACGTGCATGGTATGAGCACCTTAAAGAGCTTTTGCTAGACCGTGGCTTCGAAGTTGGGCAAATCGATCCCACTCTTTTTACTAAGATGGTTAACGGGGAGCTCTTCGTATGCCAACTATATGTAGACGATATCATCTTTGGTTCTACTAATAAAGCTTTTAATGATGAATTTTCAAAGCTTATGACTGACAGGTTTGAGATGTCTATGATGGGAGAATTACGGTTCTTTCTTGGATTCAAGATCAAGCAACTTAGACAAGGAACCTTCATCAATCAAGCAAAGTACATCCAAGACATGCTCAAGAGATTCCAGATGACGGATCTTAATGGTGTCGCCACTCTGATGCAAACAAAATGTCATCTTGAACTTAACCCACATGGTAAAGATGTGGACAAAAAGGTATACTGGTCCATGATTGGCTCTCTTCTTTACCTCTATGCATCTAGACCCGATATTGTGTTGAGTGTGGGGGTGTGTGCAAGGTATCAAGCATCTCCTAAAGAAAGCCACTTAGTGGCGGTCAAGAGGATCTTTCGATATTTGGTTCATTCCCCTAACTTTGGTCTCTAGTATCCCAAGGGCTACAATTTCTCTCTATGTGGTTATACTGATTCAGATTGGGCTGGTGATAAGGATGATCGGAAATCCACTTCTGGAGCTTGTCAATTCTTGGGAAGATCTCTTGTGTGTTGGTCATCTAAGAAGCAGAATTGTATCTCTCTCCACCGCCGAAGCTGAATATGTTGTTGCTGCTAGTGCTTGCACTCAGTTATTGTGGATGAGACAAACATTAAAGGAATATGGTGTCAATTGTGACAAAGTGCCTCTTTTATGTGATAATGAAAGTGCAATCAAAATTGCATACAATCCGGTACAGCACACAAGAACAAAGCATATTGAGATTCGGAATCATTTTATTCAAGACCATGTTGCTCGAGGCAATATTGATCTATCTTTTGTGCGCACGAAGAACCAACTTGCTGATATTTTTACGAAGCCACTTGATGAAGCAAGATTCTGCTACTTGAGGAATGAGCTAAATATCATTGATTCCAGGAGTTTGTCTTGATTACCCATGCACTCACTCGTACATCTCAGTCTTATTTGGTCTAGGTGTGGGCATGGATATAGGGGGAGTGTGGTCCTAATTCATTGGGCTAACCCTCCCCCCATAATGCCAAAAGCAAGATAAATCATTTCTCTTCATATCATTTTGTGATATGTGAGCTTATTGATGAGTATTGGTTGTGAACCCAAGATATATCTTCGCGGTGTCACACCATACACTCCAACAAGGTGGCTTCGGCCACCGCCCTCTCCCTTGAGGAGAATTGGATTTTTATGGATCTTTTTGGTTGTTTTTGCTCTCTCATGTTCTTATGGGAATCACACTCAATCTTGGATCTTATTTGATTTGGATCTTGCAATTTTGAGTGTCTAGTACCATCTCAGTTTGGTTCTCTTAATCCTAAGCCTTTCCCTACCCCTAAGCCATCTATTCTTGCACACAAGTCCCTTGTACACCTTGTGGGGGTGTTGTTTGGGGACGCGCGGGCCTGAATCTGTGTACAACAGAATTTCAGATTTGAGGCCGGATAATCCGGCCCTGGCGGATTTCATCTTAAAGGGCAGGTATCGGGGGGGAGGGCTCATAACGAGCAGCACTTCTCCCCCAACCCTCTCCTCCTCCTCAGCCGCCGCCTGCCGTCCCCTACCCTCCCCGGAGCCTCTCCGGCCACTGGATTTTCTGGGCCTCCCCGGATCTTCTTCTCTGTGCCTCCGGGTACCTTCTCCTCCGCGGGCTTCCTCCAATGAGTGAGGGTAACTCCCTCTCTCCCCATCTTTGGCTAGATGTATTATTTTTGGGTGGAATGTTGTCTAGAAGGATGTTTTTTCGCATAGAAATCGTAGTCTTGCAGTTTCTAGGCCCGATCTACCTTTTTGCATTCAATCTAGGTGAAGTTGAAAATTTCTGCCAGGGACGGATTATCCGCCCCTGGCTAGGCCGGATAATCCGGCCTGAAAGATTCAACTCTAGTTCAAGTTTCACCATGGAGTGTGCATTGAGTAGATTTGTCTTATGAACTTTTTGACTATTTTTTCCATGCTCTCCCCTGGACTTGTGTGTATGCTTATCCCCATGCTATCACCCTTGTTCTCCTCACAGGTGGTTCCAATGTTCCCAAGACCTACAGGCGCCGCCCTCGCGGTAAATACTTTCGGGACGACGGGCAGGGTAACTTAGTGGATGAGGTTGAGTTGAGGAGAAGAAAGAACGAAGAGAAGCGCTTGGCTGAACAAGCAAAGAGGACTAGGAAGGGGGTGTCCAAAAGAAAGGGCAAGGATCCTAAGATCAACTACAAGGCTTTGGATGTAGTCACCTATTCCTCCATCCGTCACCTTGATTTGTTTGCTGAGTTGCCTCGTGATGATGAGCTGGGGGATGCTCGATTTTGGTGTGCTGAACAGAAAGGTATTTATGAAGATGTGTATGCCAGGATGAACATTAGGCCTATGCACCCTTTGGTTCTTGCTGAGGCTTTGGAGAAGCCCCACCTTGTGGATGCCATGTATGTGGCTGAGCGGATGGGGCTGCACCATATCATGTCTCTCCAGTGCTCCTATGACTCTGAGGTGGTGAAGCAGTTCTTTTCCACTTTGGTTATTTGTGGAGATGAGCATCGCACCATGAAGTGGATGACTCATGACAGGCCTATGACTGCTGATTTCCGTGTGTTTACTGAGGTTCTTGGATACAATTTCTGCAGCAGGGATAGGGCAAGTGGCCACCATATCATCACTCAGCTGAAGCCCAACAAAGATGCAGCTCTCTCTCCTTGCACTGTGGACAATGGCATTATGGGCACTCTTGCTGGTCTGGCTCCTATCTATGCTGTTTTGGTTAGTCTCTTCCGTGATTCCATCACTCCAAGTGGAGGCAACAATGATAGCATCCGTGATCACCTTGTTCAGCTCCTTGCTTTCTCCCATGAGGTTGCCTCGTGCGAGGATGAGTCCGTGCAATACAAACTGGATGTGATGGACTTCATCTATCATGAACTGATTGATGCAATGTTCAACCGGTTGTCCATTCCTTATGCTCCCTACATTATGCTGCTCATTAGGCACCTGCTCCCTTTTGAAGATTTCAACATTGATGTGGTGCATAAGGCCAAGAAGATATACACCAAGGTTTGGAAGACCTTTCACCCCTCTTCTGCTCCTGAGGGTCTCATGAGGGATGCTCGTAGGCCCCCGGTGCCTCCCGTTGCCCGTGAGATCAAGCAGCTGAACTGGTTCCAGCGGCACATCCTTTGCATGGGCGCGAACACACGCAAGGGTCAGTACAAGGCGTACAAGCAGCGCCATGAGTTGGCTCACTCTCAGCAGCTCATCCTTCACCATGTGTCCGGTGCTTCTGGTGACCCCCTAGATCCTACACCTCCCACACCATATGCTCGGTGGAACACTTCTTCCAGGCTGAACTATGGAGAGTTGGAACGTCACTTGTTCCCCCCTGCGGCCACTGCTGATGATGAGGATGATGACACCAAGGAGCTTGAAGATGAGGACGAGGATGGGAATGAAGACAAGGACGAGGATGAGGATGAGGACTACGAGTGATCCCTTGGGGCGCTAGCATCGCTCTTCTTACTTTTTGGCATCTCGATGCCAAAGGGGGAGAAGTAGTTATATTAGGATCTTCGAGGATTTGCATGGGTCGGGCATAAGCACTTGCATTTTTCTATTCGTCGTTTTCTCGCTTATGCCCATTTAGCATTGAACTTTAAATTTGTGATTTGTGGTTTATTTGAGACTCTATGATGGTGATTGTCTAGATTTATCTCATGGATTATGCTTATGGATTCATCTATTCATATCATATTATGCTAGAAATCTTTATCAAGGAAGGCGCTTATATTGGTTATCACGTTGATAATTGAGGCTATTTCAAGGATACCTCTCTTCTACCTTGGTGGTATGATTATGTTATTCATATGTCTATGGAATAGATTCACCTATTTGTGTGCATTTGTATTCAAATGCAAAATTATAATATGCACACATTAAGGGGGAGTCTCTTCCATGTTTTTGCTGGTAGTCTTGTGATCCTTTCCTGCAAATCCTAGTATTGTCATCTAACACCAAAAAGGGGGAGATTGAAAGAACGTTTCATGTTTTCCTGTGTTTTGCGTGTTAGATAACAATACTGTGGAGATTTCTCATGTGCGCTAAGTGTGCAGAAAGTTTTGGGGGGGGGAGGGGCGGATTATCCGCCCCACCAAGGGCCGGATAATCCGGCCTACCCAATTGTTCAAAGACTGCCAAGGCGCATCACCCAGAGAGGGGGAGGATTATCGCCCGAAAAATCCGGACTTGGGGTGGTTTTTCTTCCCCATGCCGGATAATCCGGCTATCACATGGGCCGGATAATCCGGCCCCCAGTTTTTGAGCAAAGCATGCCAAGGCGCGTCGCTCAGAGTTCAGTCGGTTTTTCTCCTGGAAAATCCGAACTAGGGCAGTTTTTCCTCCCCAGGCCAGATAATCCGGCCTTCACATGGGACCGGATAATCCGGCCCCCAGAAGTTGATCAAGTGCAAGCTCTGCGCGACACTCAGAGAGGAGGCAGACTTTCTGCCGGATATTCCGAGTCTGGGGCGGAGTTTTCCCCAGGCCGGATAATCCGGCCCCCAAAGTCACCAACGGCTGTTTTTGGAAGGGGGTATAAATATCCCTTCTTCCCCAACGTTCAGAACTCTTGATTCATTCGGAATTTTTCAAACACAGTGCAAGAGCTCCCATTCTAGATCTCCCACTTCAACCACCTGAAGGCTTCGATCTTTGGGGGAATTGAAGGATGAGAGGATCATCATCGTCATCACGAATCAAGCACATCAACTCCTCTCCATTCATTTGGAGAAATCCTTGATCTAGTATTCTTGTCAATATCTAGATCTTGTTCTTTGTTTTTGATAACATTGTTCTTGTGGAAGCTTGTTGTCATTACGGGAGCCTCCAAGTTGATTGTGGAGTTGTGCCCCGCTAGTTGTGTAAAGGTACCGGTACCCACCTCGAAGGGTCCCTATAGTGGAAAGGTGGATCAGGCCTTTGGTGGCGAGATCCATCGGAGAACAGGGTGAGGCCTATTGTGGCGTGGTGGTCTTAGTACCGCCCACCCCTCCAACGCAGACGTACTTCTCTTAACAAGAAAGGAACTACGGTCAAACAAATCCTGTGTCTCCGCGTGCTTCATTACGGTTTACCCGTTCCTCTTCCACTCGCTCTTTACTCGCTAGTAGATAGGTTTGCATATAGGGAAATTCCACCTAATAGTATATCTAGAGAATTTACCCTTTGTGCTAAGCCTAAAATTGAAAACCATTAAAATTTGAAGTAGCACCTATTCACCCCCCCCCTCTAGGTGCCCATACGATCCATTTCAGAAGGATGCTCCAAGTCTAGAAGGTAAAGCAAAGCCGACTACCACCTTCATGGATATGTTCTTCAGTGACTGATGTAGCTCACAATTTTCCCTCTATGTGATATCATCCATAGGGTAGTGATTCATCAGTGCATCATCCATCAGTTCATCATTAGCCCGGACCCCCATGGAAGCCATGCTGATTTTCCGCTGAGATGGGCCGATACTATCGAATGCAGGATCTTGCTGCCACTGAGATGCCCTTTGTTGGCTAATTTCGTCCATTTGCACCTACTTATGCATTAATATGCTTTCCAATTCCTCGTTCTTTCTTTCTAAATTCTCGAACCGGTCTGCCACCTGCTTATTTTTTTCTCCGACGGCTTCTATAACTGTCATTGCACTCGACAAACCCACTCCTCCATGGAACAGGAACTTTGCCTCGTGTTTGTCTTGGGTGTTCAGGATTCCCGAGGGCGCGTGTCAGCTCGTCATTCACTCTCTCTCGGGATGGCACTTTCTCGCTTGAACATCGGCTATTGTTGTAACAAGATTTTTGGAGGATTTAACAAGATATTTGAAGGCTTTTTCAGTTTTTCTTTCCAACAATAATTTGCCCTATTTGTGGGTCCAACGATCCCCCATGCCCGTACCACCACTGCTTTGACCGTTCGGGCCAATCTGCGATAGCTCGAGTGATCCCTTCAGCAATCAGGACGGTCTTAGTTTGTTCCCACTTAGGAACGGCTCTCTTGTAGCCACCTGTCCCCATAACATGGTGATATTTCTTTTTTGCAGCATTTGCCTTATTTTTTCTAACCTTTGCAAAACTTCATATGATGTCTTGTACTCAACAAATGTGTCCCAGTGATTTTTATTATCTTCTCTAGTTGTCCAGTGAATGTTGGAGTCTTTTTTCCTTGATATAGCCATTGTATAATCTTTTCTTGAAGATCTGGTATTATGTGGCCATCTTCTTAAGAGCCCACTCCTTGACTTTCTTTGAGATCTTGCCATCTTCTTCTTCTGTGGGATCTGGCGGTAGGTTGAAATGTGACATGAGTTTATCCCAAAGAAAATCTTTTGATCTTTGGTCAACATAACTAACTCCATCTACCTTTGGCTTATTCCATTCTTGTTTGTGCCTTTTCATGTTGCAACATAGTTGCTTTGTCTTATTGCTAGAACTTTGTCTTTCATGTTTTGATTGAAGTACTATGATCCCAGCTTTGAATGTTTTACAAATACTTTGATCAAGTTTATGATGGTGCATGTCACCTCAAAAATTATTCTTTCTTTTTATCACTTACCTACTCGAGGACGAGCAGGAGTTAAGCTTGGGGATGTTGATACATTACAAATGTATCTATAATTTTTGATGTTCCATGCTTGGTTTTATCTACTTTCTTATGTTTTGTCCACACTTTGGAGTACTTTTCATATGATTTCTTGGACTAACCTATTAACAAGAGCCACAGTGCCAGTTGCCTGTTTTCTGCTGTTTTTGGTTCCAGGAAAGTCAGAAAATGAATATTCTCGGAATTGGACCGAACAAAAGCCAAAGTCGATATTTTACCGGAAGACTCACGGAGCCAGAAGAGGAGACGGAGAGGGGCCAGGGAATGGCCACACCACCTGGTGGCGCGGGCCAGGCTAGGCCGCGCCTGTAGGGGTTCCGCGTATGAAAACAATAAATTTTTACCCTACGCCTCTGAACCCCTGAAGCTGCCAGGACCTATCTATTAGTAATACAGTAACGGGAGGGGCTTTTCGCGAACTTACCCTTGAAGACCGAAAAGCGTTGTCAACGCTCAGGAGAGCGTGGTTGATGTAGACGAGCCAAAGCCGACCTCAAGGTCGTGATGAAGTCCTTGCGCTCCTTCTGGCTCCAACGACTTGAGTGCCTCAAGTGTGACACCTCGTGGGAGTTACACACGTCCGGTGCCTGACGATGACTCCCGCTTCTCTGATCCAGCAGCAGTTGCGGAAGTAGAGCTCCCGGATCCAAATCCCGCAGAGCGACGGCGCTCCACGGTGAAGATGTCTCTCGCTCGCGCAGTCCAGACTTGGGACCACGGTCACGAGAGAGAGAGGGGAAGAGAGAAAATATCAATTAGAGGTCCTCCCAAAAGTGGGGAGACCTTTATTGATTATTGGTTGTATTTTCTAGGCCAAATACCCCACCTTATATAGGGGTAAGGGGAGGTACTACCTCCCCTCAAGTCCCAAGGTGGGACTAAAGGAGAGGAGGGGGTGGGGTGGTCGCCGGCCGGCCCTAGTGGGCCCCGCGGGTGGGGGGGCAAGGCCCAGCCGGCCACCCCCTTTGGTCCCTCTCCCTCTCTCCTTTCCCTCATGGGCCTTCTCCCTCCGGAAATTGGCCCATTAAGCCTTTTGACCTTTTAATTTATTTTCTCTTTATTAAATAATTATGAACTGATTAAATCAACATTTAACATTCATTCACATATTTTTCAATCTCCGTGGCCATGGAACACCTTCCACCTCCACTCCGGACATCCTCCGGACTTACCGAAACCCTTCCGGTTTTCTCCCTTCTTTTCTTCGGTGATTCTACCGATCATATAAACACTCTAAGCATCATCAAGCCCTTAAGCGTGATACCCTACGGTTCGGGAACACTCCAGACATGGTCGGGACACTCCCGCACCAATGATCAACAGAGGGACCTGGATGGCCATGTGACCCCTGTGCGTTCCACGAAGATCTTTTGTCGTTTGAACCGGGACAGTCGTGTCTTATTCCCTTTGTCATTCGATACTTGCATTGCCCGAGATCTGATCATTGACATCACCCAGAATAGATTTCTCCTGCTGATAACTGCATCAATGTGAAGTTAGAATAGATTTCTCCTACTGATAAAAACACATTCAACATCTACCTATTTTAGACTACTGGAAAGAAAATTTTGGTATCTTCTTCCATCTGGACGATACCCAGAAATACCCAGAATGATGTAGCATCCCAATTGTCTAACAATTGCAATGCTACTAGTCTAGTAATATATAATGCTACTTCCTATATATAATTGTTGCATCATAATTATATCATGCTCATGTCATCATGCCACCTTGCATTTGAGCATCATATAAAACCCTTTTTGTTTTGGTTCTTCTCTCATATGCATTGTAAATTGTATTTGCCTCTTGATATTGTAATTGGTTCTTGATATATTGTTTAAATGCCCAAGTTGAGTTGGGGGCATATCTTTTATTCCAACTCCACCACCTTTCTTGTCATCACCCCATCATTCCACCATTCCACCATATATGAGCAATGCAACTTATTTGGTTTTACCTCTAGCTCATGTGGGTTGGGCTGGATCCAATTCTATCTCCACATGCTCTCAGATATGCACCATATTGTTTCCACATTATTGGTTTATGAGAGCCACATGGCCACCTTTGCATGCCTTGTGAGTGGAACCTTTTTTTGGCTTCTATATGGGTTGTTTTGGGGGTTATTATCATGTTGGGATATTTTTGGGCTTACTAAATACCTAGTGGCACATACACACTAGCATGACCCATTTTTATTCAAATATGGTCATCTCCATCTACTCCACATGGGGCATCCTTTTAATTCTTTTAGCTTGGCTTATTCCATCTTTTGGGAATGCATAAGAATAATGCCATGTTAATAATATTGTTTTCACAAGAATAAGCATGGCATTAATTATTTTGCATGAGCCATGCAGTGCCACCACCTTTTTCCTTTTCCTTGGTTTTCTTGTAATTGTTGAAGTGGATCTTTGTCTGTTGGGAATCAAGTCAAGTGGGGCTTTCTTAAGATCTATTCTTTTGCCTTGCTAAACCCTCCTTCTCTTGATCATGCACTTGAGCATGCTTCAACAAAATTACCTCTCCATCCCTTATCACCTTTTTGCTTGATCTTGTTTTTGACCATGTTAACAATCTCTTAACACTTGGTTCTTTCCCTCTCCCTACCCCTCTCTCCTCTCTTTTGGCACCTCTTGTTTTAGGCATGTTTCAAACCATGGCTACCTCCACATCTCTCTCTCTCTATAAACCTCTCTCCAAAAATCTACACCTAATCTAAACCCTATACCCCCCTCTCTCCAAAACCCTAAACCGAGCCGCCCTAGCTCCCTTCCTCTCTCTCGGCCTCTCTCCCTCTCCCCACCTGGCTGGCCCCACCTGGCAGCCCTCACCACCCCAGCCACCTACCCAAACCCTAACCCTATCTAACCTAACCCGAGGCTACCCTCCCTCTAACCCTAGCATCTAACCAAGCCTCTCTCTCTCCCTCTCTCTCTGCTTCGAGGCCCCACCACCCGGATCACCTGCGTCCCTGGCCCACCTCCAGCCTCCATCACCCTTCCCCCTGCCCCACCGTCCAGCCGAGCACGTGAGGAGGAGAAGGTAAAAGGTGGCCGAAGCCACCTTTATCTCCAACCTGCTCCCACACGGCACCCACGCCTCTCCCTCACTTTCCCTCCTCCCACATGCCTCCTCTGGCCTCCCCAGATCCGCCCCAGAGCCTGCCCTCTCCTTCCCCTTCCTCTTCACCGTCGACAGCACCTGCCGCCGGTCGCGCCGTCTACCTCTGCTCCTCGTCGCTCCGGTCGGCGAGCGCGTCGAGGAGGTGGTCTGGAAGACCGAGGAGTATCCTCTGCTTCGCCCCGTACCTAGCAGCGAGGAGGAGGAGGCCTGCACCCTCTGCTCGCCGACGAGCCCGACGCCAAACCCTAGCCTCCGGACCGTCTGTGTCGTCGCTGATCCCCAGCGCCCCGAGCTGATCTGACCACATCAACCAACTCCCGGTGAGCGCTTTGACCTCCCTAACACCTCCGTCCTCGCCGCGGCTCCCTGTGCTCGCCAAACCTTTCGTCGAGCGGCCTCTGAGCGTCGGCGTGCACGCGCGACTGCTCGTTGCGCGCCGCGGTAGCTACACCTAGCCGCCGATCTGCTCTCTGTCAGCAACCCCCACCCCATCGCACTGGCTCGCACCCCCAGCGTGCACCCTCGCGACCCGCGTTCGATCCCCGCCTGGCGCCGTGCACCGATCGGTCCTCTGCACGCGGAGAAGATCCACAGTACGTGGCCCCTTTTTGCAGAAAAACCCCCGGCCTTTTCCGTTCGTAACCCGCGCTCCAGCCTCAGCCCTACCTGTCAGCCTCTGTCTCTCTCGTCGCTGTCGTGTGGGCCTACGAGGCTCCAGGCCCCATCTGTCTGCCTCTGTGGCTGGCAGCAGCCGCGGTGAGTTAAGCCTTTTCTGCACGTGTGGCCCCACTCCGTTTGACCCCACCCGTCAGTGTCTAGGGCTAGAACTTGCTGAGTAATAAAATGTTTTCTGCTTGGCTGTTTAATTTAAATCCCTTTTCAAATTTATTTTAAATTCAAATTTCAAATCTGTTTTCAAATAACTTTTAAAATATAATTCCAAATAATACAAATAATATATGTTTCTGAATCAGAAAATTGTGAGGAATTCAAATATGGCCTTCAAAATATATTTTGGACACATTAATTTTCAAGTTGATTAAAATTACAAATAAAATGCCCTTTTGCCTTAATTAATTAATAACTTTTGTTTTATAACTCCAAATTTGACAAATAATATGTCTAAAATGATTAGCTCGACGAGACCTTTCTATTTATGCATTCCAAGTTCTGAATTGCAGCATGCATCATATAGATATAAAGTATACAGGAACTTAATTGAGTATAAAATATGATTAAAACTCAATAAAATGCTTATGTCTTGTATTCCACACCTCACCCATGCCATGCTACCTTATTGCCATGCAAATTGTGCATCATTCATCATGGCATGATTGTTTGCTTGTCGCATTTTATTCATATGCTTGTGCACTTTATTTATGTTGGCCCTTGCTTGTTTGGTTCTTCTTCGAATAGACGCTGAGCAGGGGATATATCAAGAGAACCAGGAGCACTACCCAGATCCTTCTCTCGCTTCAACTGAGCTGACAGGCAAGCACTACCCCATGCTTGCATACATATAGTACCTATTTCCTCTATCTTATTCTTGCATCATTGAGTCGCGATTGCATTAATCTGAATCCCAAGTACTGCATAGCCTTTACTTTTAAACCCCACCGAAGCTTGTTCCTCCATCCCATGAGCCATTACTACAGGAGTTCTTTGAGCCATGCGGGTCGTAGAACAGCATGTGTAGGGTATGTGAGTGTCTGATGGATGACGAGGTACCTAAACACCTTAACCTGAGTAGTAATGGGATAACTAATGAAAGTGGCGCCGGTGAGCAATATCTGCTATTTGGTTTTTCATGCTCACTTGTGTCCCGTAGGACCCCGAGTACTTGATTCCTGTTCCTTGAATATTCGCGCTATCCACATCCGGGAGGCCTATGGACCCCCCTGAGCCAGAGCTTGATTCATTCTTATTTCTTGGGGCCACAAAGTAGTTTGGGGCTTTATTACTATCATGTACTTATGCCATGCTTTACTGCTTTATTTAAGATTGTGCGAGGAATGCACTTGTACTGTTTAGGAAAGCGGAGTGTTTTCGCGGTATCGACAAGCCCAGTCACACTTTCGGGTTCCCAGTCGTTTACAGCCACTGACGCAAACCTTGAGTCCGTTTTGGAGTCGGCTAACTTCGTTGCGGGTAGCTTAATGGGGTGGCCCCTGAAATATTTCTGAATCCTGTGATCGCTTTGTCATGACTACCTCGTTGGGTTTTGATTTGGTTTTTCCGAGGTTGATCGAGTGTGTGTTGCTATTTGTGCACCCCTGCAGGGTAAAACTTTCTGAAAGCCGTGTCCGCGGTTATGGACGACTTGGAGCACAGTTTCTCGATCATAGACAAGTATAACTAAAGTACCGCTTTTAATTTGACTAAGTACCTGACTAGTAAATAGTGCAACACTCATGGAATGGTTAATAAAACTGCCAACGGATGGGGGGAATGTTCGTTCGCTTCCTCGTCGGTAAGCGAGGAGGAGGATGGATCTGTTAAGATTACCGTTATAACTGTTGTTATTAATTCACGGACATCCGTCTATCTATGGTTAGCGAGTATCTATAGAATTTTTAGGGTTTATCTTTTGCTGCAATTGCGTCACCCCAGGTTGTGTCCCCTTTAGCGGCATAAAGACTTGCTGAGTACCCCTAGGGTCTCACACGATAAATTGTTTGATTCAGATGAACAGGTAAACCCGCAAGATGGATACTGGGTGGAGGAGACGGACGATGTGGGCAACGATCATTCGGTGTAGAGATTCCGGGAACGGGGATCCGTGAGATCTGTGGGCGGGATGTGTTTATTTATGGGGCATCTTATGCCGATTTGCTTCTTATCTGTACTCGGATCTTGTTTTCCGCTTCCGCCTGATACTCTGTTGTTTGATGTATGAGGAGATATCCTAAACTATTATATCTATCTAGGATATTTGGATCTTGCCGTATGGCGTTGCAATATTTCTATTTCTTTTAGATGGAATGGCTCTGAGGACTGTTGTATGGTGGCTTGCATACATACTCATTTTTGTATGTAGTTGATCCCTTCGCCTGCCGATTACGCCGCCCGTTCTTGTCCCGATGTTTGGAAATGGTTAGGACGGCCGAAAGGTCTACCTGTGAGTGGCATTTGGGCCCCACCGTACTATTTTAACCATTTCCGCTCATCCAGGCTTGTAACTAGGAGCGTAATTCACCGAGGTAGTTACAGTTGGTATCAGAGCCATCCCGCCCTTCAGGGTCTCAGCCAAATGGTCGTTGTCAGTCTAGCAAATATTTTTGGTAGTTATGTATACTAGGGAAAAACAAAACGTGAGAGTAGGACTGCTTCCACTTTTCTTCTTACCCACCCACCACACTTTTCTGGTAAGGAAGTGTAACGTTTTCAATCCTCTTCTTAAAATTCAAACTAGGATTCACGTGTTCTGGGTTTCCGTAGTACCATAGAATGTGTGTGTGTGTGTAATTCCTTGTCTATCTATTGCATCCAATTTGTTATCACAATCTGCCTTTGGTTATCAACTGTCGGTACATTCCATACTGACAGGCTTTTGGAAACCGGCGCGATCTATCTGACTCCTTGTTAACCGGTGCCACCTTCTTAAGGGTGTCCTTCCTTCTAGCAACTCCACATTTTGTGTAAGCATCAGTTGCTAATCTCTACCTGATAAGTGATTTTGCGCATCTATTGGTATTTTAATGCCGAAAAACGCGGAAAATTTTCTTTGATACATCTGTGTTTCCACACTCCTTTCCAGTCGTGTGTGAAACATTATCTATCTTCCTTTTATCAGCATGTCCATGCTAACTCATTCTTTTGTCACCGGCGCTTAATCCTGGAGTTTCAATTCATCTCTTTTTCTCTTGGGCTAATTACATAACATGTGTCGATCCGATGCTGGTGATTGTAATTTGGTTCTCGACATAGCTATATGACACTTATCATGAGTGGAATATGGAAAATGCTATCAACGCTATCCTCCAAATGGTGACGGTTATCTCCTGTGATTTTGAGTACACCGTGATCATATCTATGCATATTCAAGCATCTTTGGCAATCCGGAGTTTCTCAAGGCACTACGGCGGTCTATCATCTGTTCATCATGCTGCACATCTTTTTGAACTCCGTATCTGCAAAATTCTCTTTGAGATGAGGGAATTGCATCTTTTCGTCTCTGGTAGTTTTGCTTGAGGTATGATCTATCATCTTTTCTTTATCCAAGATCTCTTTATCTTTGTAACCGGTGATCCAATCGACAATGTGAATCAGGTGACATCTCTTTTCTTCCGAAGGACCAGATAGTCTATTCTGCCAGTGCATCTTCTTCAACACGAACCCGTGCTCTTAATATTGATCTTTCTAAGAGCGTTGAGCTCAGGAAGTGTTTCGAGCATTTGTTCGTTTCTCCCGCCTCTTGAACTTGGTATTCTGGGAACATCTTGTTAATCCATGGTGGTATATGTTGATAATATGCTTGCCTATTCCATATCAATGGAAGAACATGGAAGATCATCTGTGTCTCTTTCTCTCGAGCTTCGTGAGCACTGCATGTGTGCAAAGTCGCAAAGTGAGAATTCTGACTTTTTGAAGTCACCTATCTCGGCCACGTCCTTCTGCTAAATACATCACTTCAATTCTGGTATCAGCAAGTTCACTGTTAATTCCAGCTTCCATCTTCAATCAAACCCGGAGTTTCCTTGTTGGCAAGTTATCATCGTCGTTCCGCTAAAGATTCTCCTCAAGACTGCTAAATCTTCTCAATCTTTTCAAGAACAACATGGAGTTCTTTTCACCTCAGTCTCGTCAAGTAATCTCTTGAAACCCTCTCGCCCTATCGTCTATGCTCAACCCATCGGAGGCCAGGAAGACCTTCCAGATCTTGCATTCCTTCTGTGCAAGTGGTGCTATCTTTTTCTTTATCTGTGGAATCTTGCAGTTCTTCTCCGTAATCTTCCTTCATATCTTTCCGGTGGCTTGGTACTTCCGACATGACGACAACATCATCATCTTTATCTATCTATGAATCCGGCGAATCGTTTGCATCTATTCTTGTTTTCTTACGGAGTTCCATGAGCTCTTCTTGTCAATACCTTCAGTCTGTTTCGGTAGTTGGGTTGCATGGTTTTCTTATTCATGTGCGGAGTAATGCTTTGAGTGCGGGATGGAGTAGCTACCATACCACTACTCTTATCATTCGCTCTTGTACATTGAATTGGTGAATTAATGTGATTTCACTCATTCCACGGAAGTTAGAAGTGGCCTTTATCCCTTGATACTTGTACTTCCGTCCTTGTTTTTCCGGAGTGCTCTCTCGAAGAAAGTAATCAATAATCTCTTGTTGGGGGTCTGTCTATTCTAGATGGAGCAAAATCTTCGATTATCTGGTGGAAACAAACGCAAACCCTTTTCTGTCCTCGTCATTCTACCGATGCTCGGCATCCCCAAACAAGATGAAAGGAAACTATCTCTCTCTTTGTTTCATCAATTCTTTTTCTGTGGTAAAGCCAATTATGGTTGATGCCATCAGCCGCAAATCTATTGCGTTAGCCTCAAGGCTAAAGAAAGCAATAAGTATCTCTACAATAAACTCCAGATCCTCCATATTCCTTGCTTCTCGGGATTCCACCATGATCTGGCTTCGCATCCGTCTCTGGAAGTTATATCCGCGCACCTCAATTGCGTGATCCTTTGGTTCTTACCGGCGCAAGAAGAATCTAATCCGACGATGTCTAACTAAATCTTTCTGTTGATATCAAGGGACTCTTGTTTGAAGGCAATATTGTTTCCGAGCTTCATTTCTCAAATCCGAGAGAAGATACGATGCTATTGTCATAGTGGTTCAAACCTCTCCAACCTAGCTCTTTCTTCCGGCGAGACAAAGATTTCATCATCTCTAGTATCGGTCAATCTTTAATCTTAATGGTGTGTCTTTCTTTATCCATGATACCTCATCTTGTCTTTTTCTTTCACAAGTGGTTCTATTCCTTTATCATGTTTCTTGAGAAAACCGGAGCTATGTCCATCCTATCCTTCTTGTCTCACGACAATCCTTCAATTCTTCTAACCCGTTGTTTCTCAAGCAAAACGCAAGACTCGCAACAAGTCTAGCAAGTTTTGCAAGGTGTAGTGGTCGCATCATTTCGTTGTTCATCAACTTGGGAACGTGAGGGTCACCTTCGTTCGAACACCCGCCTCTCCTTGTGTTGTTTTCTTTTCCCTAGGAATCTCGGGGCGAGATTCTTGTTTACTGGGGGAGAGTTGTAGCATCCCAATTGTCTAACAATTGCAATGCTACTAGTCTAGTAATATATAATGCTACTTCCTATATATAATTGTTGCATCATAATTATATCATGCTCATGTCATCATGCCACCTTGCATTTGAGCATCATATAAAACCCTTTTTGTTTTGGTTCTTCTCTCATATGCATTGTAAATTGTATTTGCCTCTTGATATTGTAATTGGTTCTTGATATATTGTTTAAATGCCCAAGTTGAGTTGGGGGCATATCTTTTATTCCAACTCCACCACCTTTCTTGTCATCACCCCATCATTCCACCATTCCACCATATATGAGCATTGCAACTTATTTGGTTTTACCTCTAGCTCATGTGGGTTGGGCTGGATCCAATTCTATCTCCACATGCTCTTATATATGCACCATATTGTTTCCAAATTATTGGTTTATGAGAGCCACATGGCCACCTTTGCATGCCTTGTGAGTGGAACCTTTTTCTGGCTTCTATATGGGTTGTTTTGGGGGTTATTATCATGTTGGGATATTTTTGGGCTTACTAAATACCTAGTGGCACATACACAGTAGCATGACCCATTTTTATTCAAATATGGTCATCTCCATCTACTCCACATGGGGCATCCTTTTAATTCTTTTAGCTTGGCTTATTCCATCTTTTGGGAATGCATAAGAATAATGCCATGTTAATAATATTGTTTTCACAAGAATAAGCATGGCATTAATTATTTTGCATGAGCCATGCAGTGCCACCACCTTTTTCCTTTTCCTTGGTTTTCTTGTAATTGTTGAAGTGGATCTTTGTCTGTTGGGAATCAAGTCAAGTGGGGATTTCTTAAGCTCTATTCTTTTGCCTTGCTAAACCCTCCTTATCTTGATCATGCACTTGAGCATGCTTCAACAAAATTACCTCTCCATCCCTTATCACCTTTTTGCTTGATCTTGTTTTTGACCATGTTAACAATCTCTTAACACTTGGTTCTTTCCCTCTCCCTACCCCTCTCTCCTCTCTTTTGGCACCTCTTGTTTTAGGCATGTTTCAAACCATGGCTACCTCCACATCTCTCTCTCTCTAAACCTCTCTCCAAAAATCTACACCTAATCTAAACCCTATACCCCCCTCTCTCCAAAACCCTAAACCGAGCCGCCCTAGCTCCCTTCCTCTCTCTCGGCCTCTCTCCCTCTCCCCACCTGGCTGGCCCCACCTGGCAGCCCTCACCACCACAGCCACCTACCCAAACCCTAACCCTATCTAACCTAACCCGAGGCTACTCTCCCTCTAACCCTAGCATCTAACCAAGCCTCTCTCTCTCCCTCTCTCTCTGCTTCGAGGCCCCACCACCCGGATCACCTGCGTCCCTGGCCCACCTCCAGCCTCCATCACCCTTCCCCCTGCCCCGCCGTCCAGCCGAGCACGTGAGGAGGAGAAGGTAAAAGGTGGCCGAAGCCACCTTTATCTCCAACCTGCTCCCACACGGCACCCACGCCTCTCCCTGACTTTCCCTCCTCCCACACGCCTCCTCTGGCCTCCCCAGATCCACCCCAGAGCCTGCCCTCTCCTTCCCCTTCCTCTTCACCGTCGACAGCACCTGCCGCCGGTCGCGTCGTCTACCTCTGCTCCTCGTCGCTCCGGCCGGCGAGCGCGTCGAGGAGGTGGTCTGGAAGACCGAGGAGTATCCTCTGCTTTGCCCCGTACCTAGCAGCGAGGAGGAGGAGGCCTGCACCCTCTGCTCGCCGACGAGCCCGACGCCAAACCCTAGCCTCCGGACCGTCTGTGTCGTCGCCGATCCCTAGCGTCCCGAGCTGATCCGACCACATCAACCAACTCCCGGTGAGCGCTTTAACCTCCCTGACACCTCCGTCCTCGCCGTGGCTCCCTGTGCTCGCCAAACCTTTTGTTGAGCGGCCTCTGAGCGTCGGCGTGCACGCGCGACTGCTCGTTGCGCGCCACGGTAGCTACACCTAGCCGTCGATCTGCTCTCTGTCAGCAACCCCCACCCCACCGCACTGGCTCGCACCCCCAGCGCGCACCCTCGCGACCCGCGTTCGATCCCCGCCTCGCGCCGCGCACCGATCGGTCCTCTGCACGCGGAGAAGATCCACAGTACGTGGCCCCTTTTTGCAGAAAAACCCCCGGCCTTTTCCGTTCGTAACCCGCGCTCCAGCCTCAGCCCTACCTGTCAGCCTCTGTCTCTCTCGCCGCTGTCGCGTGGGCCTACGAGGCTCCAGGCCCCATCTGTCTGCCTCTGTGGCTGGCAGCAGCCGCGGTGAGTTAAGCCTTTTCTGCGCGTGTGGCCTCACTCCGTTTGACCCCACCCATTAGTGTCTAGGGCTAGAACTTGCTGAGTAATAAAATATTTTCTGCTTGGCTGTTTAATTTAAATCCCTTTTCAAATTTATTTTAAATTCAAATTTCAAATCTGTTTTCAAATAACTTTTAAAATATAATTCCAAATAATACAAATAATATATGTTTCTGAATCAGAAAATTGTGAGGAATTCAAATATGGCCTTCAAAATATATTTTGGACACATTAATTTTCAAGTTGATTAAAATTACAAATAAAATGCCCTTTTGCCTTAATTAATTAATAACTTTTGTTTTATAACTCCAAATTTGACAAATAATATGTCTAAAATGATTAGCTCGACGAGACCTTTCTATTTATGCATTCCAAGTTCTGAATTGCAGCATGCATCATATAGATATAAAGTATACAGCAACTTAATTGAGTATAAAATATGATTAAAACTCAATAAAATGCTTATTTCTTGTATTCCACACCTCACCCATGCCATGCTACCTTATTGCCATGCAAATTGTGCATCATTCATCATGGCATGATTGTTTGCTTGTCGCATTTTATTCATATGCTTGTGCACTTTATTTATGTTGGCCCTTGCTTGTTTGGTTCTTCTTCGAATAGACGCCGAGCAGGGGATATATCAAGAGAACCAGGAGCACTACCCAGATCCTTCTCTCGCTTCAACTGAGCTGCCAGGCAAGCACTACCCCATGCTTGCATACATATAGTACCTATTGCCTCTATCTTATTCTTGCATCATTGAGTCGCGATTGCATTAATCTGAATCCCAAGTATTGCATAGCCTTTACTTTTAAACCCCACCGAAGCTTGTTCCTCCATCCCATGAGCCATTACTACAGGAGTTGTTTGAGCCATGCGGGTTGTAGAACAGCATGTGTAGGGTATGTGAGTGTCTGATGGATGACGAGGTACCTAAACAACTTAACCTGAGTAGTAATGGGATAACTAATGAAAGTGGCGCCGGTGAGCAATATCTGCTATTTGGTTTTTCATGCTCACTTGTGTCCCGTAGGACCCCGAGTACTTGATTCCTGTTCCTTGAATATTCGCGCTATCCACATCCGGGAGGCCTATGGACCCCCCCTGAGCTAGAGCTTGATTCATTCTTATTTCTTGGGGCCAAAAAGTAGTTTGGGGCTTTATTACTATCCTGTACTTATGCCATGCTTTACTGCTTTATTTAAGATTGTGCGAGGAATGCACTTGTACTGTTTAGGAAAGCGGAGTGTTTTCACGGTATCGACAAGCCCAGTCACACTTTCGGGTTCCCAGTCGTTTACAGCCACTAACGCAAACCTTGAGTCCGTTTCGGAGTCGGCTAACTTCGTTGCGGGTAGCTTAATGGGGTGGCCCCCTGAAATATTTCTGAATCCTGTGATCGCTTTGTCGTGACTGCCTTGTTGGGTTTTGATTTGGTTTTTCCGAGGTTGATCGAGTGTGTGTTGCTATTTGTGCACCCCTGCAGGGTAAAACTTTCTGAAAGTCGTGTCCGCGGTTATGGATGACTTGGAGCACAGTTTCTCGATCATAGACAAGTATAACTAAAGTACCGCTTTTAATTTGACTAAGTACCTGACTAGTAAATAGTGCAACACTCATGGAATGGTTAATAAAACTGCCAACGGATGGGGGGGAATGTTCGTCCGCTTCCTCGTCGGTAAGCGAGGAGGAGGATGGATCTGTTAAGATTACCGTTATAACTGTTGTTATTAATTCACGGACATCCGTCTATCTATGGTTAGGCGGATGGTTAGCGAGTACCTATAGAATTGTTAGGGTTTATCTTTTGCTGCAATTGCGTCACCCCAGGTTGTGTCCCCTTTAGCGGCATAAAGACTTGCTGAGTACCCCTAGGGTCTCACACGATAAATTGTTTGATTCAGATGAACAGGTAAACCCGCAAGATGGATACTGGGTGGAGGAGACGGACGATGTGGGCAACGATCATTCGGTGTAGAGATTCCGGGAACGGGGATCCGTGAGATCTGTGGGCGGGATGTGTTTATTTATGGGGCATCTTATGCCGATTTGCTTCTTATCCGTACTCGGATCTTGTTTTCCACTTCCGCCTGATACTCTGTTGTTTGATGTATGAGGAGATATCCTAAACTATTATATCTATCTAGGATATTTGGATCTTGCCGTATGGCGTTACAATATTTCTAATTCTTTTAGATGGAATGGCTCTGAGGACTGTTGTATGGTGGCTTGCATACAAACTCATTTGTGTATGTAGTTGATCCCTTCGCCTGCCGATTACGCCGCCCGTTCTTGTTCCGATGTTTGGAAATGGTTAGGACGGCCGAAAGGTCTACCTGTGAGTGGCATTTGGGCCCCACCGTACTATTTTAACCATTTCCACTCATCCAGGCTTGTAACTAGGAGCGTAATTCACCGAGGTAGTTACAAATGATAATGATGGTTCTTACTTTGTTTTGTTGTTTACTCTTGCAGATCATACCAGAAAATTTTGTATAAAAATTCAAAGGTTAGATCTCCGAAGTTATCAAGCTAGAAGCTCCTAATGGGAATATGTATACATTATCAAGCTAGAAGCTCCCGATTTTCCTCAACAACTTTTGGAACATCCAATGGGACAAGTTTGAGAACACAGTTACATAAAAGGTTTAATATATTATTACACATCCCAACATCCCCATCTAGTGTTGGGGTATAAAACGTTTTCTTCATGTATGTCCCTTGCTTATGATTGCTTCGTAACCATGGAGCATCTTCATTATTTAACAAGATGCTTGGGGTCAGTTTTCACTATGAAGGGAAGAATTTCATCAAACTTATTATAATATTCTGACATGTTTGTCTTGTCCTCCACTACCATGATGTTTCTTTTCTCTGAAAGAATTATGTGGCATTTTGGCTCATCGTATGATGTATTCATTTCCTTATCTTTTATTTTTTTCAGTTTGGTAGACATGTCCTTCACACAGAAAATATGAGCCACATCATGGGCTAGGACGAATGGTTTGTATCTGTACCCAAGATTGTTGAGATCCACTATTGTCATTTCATACTGCTGGTCTACCTTTACCCCGCCTCCTGTCAGGTTAACCCATTTGCACCGAAACAAAGGGACCTTAAAAGAAGGTCCATAGTCAAGTTCCCATATCTCCTCTATGTAACCATAATATATGTCCTTTTGCCCATTGTTGATTGTTGCATCAAAGCGGACACCACTGTTTTGGTTGGTGCTCTTTTTATCTTGGATGATCATGTAAAATGTATTTCTATTTATCTCGTACCCTTGGAAAGTCAGTATATTTGAAGATGGTAATATGGCCAACAAGTACAGCCGATCTCCAACAATTCTGTTATTCATGAGATGTGTTTGCAACCAACTGCCAAAAGTCACCATGTGTTCCTGTTTAATGCAGGAGTCAGACTGCTCCGGGTTTTTGGAGCGTACAATATTCATATGTTCCTTGATATACGGAGCCACTAAGGTGGAATTTTGTAGAACTGTGTAGTGTGCTTGAGTGAAATAATACTCGTCCATACTTATTATTGCTTTCTTTCCTAGCATGCCTTTTCCACTCAGTCTCCCCTCATGCCACGATTGAGGAACACCAATCATCTTAAGGTTAAGAATAAAGTCAACACAAAACTCAATGACCTGCTTTGTTCCATAGCCCTTCGAGATGCTTCCTTCTGGCCTAGCATAGTTATGAATATATTTCTTTAAGACTCTCATGAAGCTCTCAAAGGGGAACATATTGTGTAGAAATACAGGACCGAGGATGGTAATCTCTTTGACTAGGTGAACTAGGAGGTGCGTTATAATATGTAAGAAGGATGGTGGGCACACCAACCTGAAACTGACAAGACATTGGACCACATCATTATGTAACCTTTCTAGAATTTCTGGATCAATTACCTTATGAGAAATCGCATTGAGGATTGCACATAGCTTCATAATGGGTACTTGAACATTCTCCGGTAGAAGCCCCCTCAATGCAACCGGAAGCAATTGCGTCATAAGAACGTGGCAGTCATGAGACTTTAGGTTTTGGATTTTTTTCTCTATCATATTTATTATTCCCTTTATATTTGACGAGAATACAAAAAGGAACTTGATACTTCTCAGGTATTCAAAAAAGATTTCCTTCTCTTCTTTGGTAAGAGCATAACTGGTAGGACCTTGATACAGCTCTGGATGCAAGTCATCTCGTTCTTTTATACGTTGCTACTCCTGTCGTGCTTCCGGTCTATATTTTGACCTCCCATACTGAAGGAAATATGCCCTGAGAGGCAATAATAAAGTTGTTATTATGTATTGCTTGTATATTATAGATGTTTATTTTGCATGCTATAATTGTATTGATAGGAAACATCAATACATGTGTGTTTAATAAACAAAAAGGATTCCTAGTTATGCCTCTCTTATAGACTAGCTTGTTGATTAACAAGATGATCAAGGTTTCCTGATCATGGACATTGGATGTTGTTAATAACAAGGTCACAGCATTTGTGAAATGATGTGATGAACATTCATCCGAAGTATAGCATTACGATCAAGTCATTATGTTTAAATTGCTATAACATCATACGAAGTAATCTTTAACATTAGACCATGAGATCATGTTAATTGCTAACACCGGAAGAGTATCTTGATAACATCAAACGTCACACCGTAACAGGGTGACTATAAAGATGGGTTCAGTACTACGAACGTGTTATGTTGAGGCTCATGGATCAAGAGTGGAATTTGTCAATCCAGATGACGGATAGATATACTCTGGGCCCTCTCGGTGATATCACATTAGGATAGCTTGCAAGCAAGTGATGTGATCACTAGAATGTTATATCACGGGAACGAGAAAAGAGTGCATGTCGGTAACGAGATCAAACTAGGTATGGAGATACCGATGATCGAATCTCGGACATGTAATATATCGAGAGACAAAGGGATTTAGTTACAAGTGTTAAAGGTTCTCACGATCACAGGAGTCATCGTTGAATGTGTAGGAGACAGTACGGATCTCCAGGTCCCGCTGCTGATTATTCATCGGAGAAGGGTCTCGATCATGTCTGCATTATTTGCGAACCGTAGGGTGGCACACTTAAGAGTTACCGGACACCATTTTGGAGCACATATGTTTCAGACGAAAGAATTGCAAAGCGCAGGAATTGTTTCAATAGAAACCAGAAATTGTTTCGGGTGAAATTGCAGAAGGTGGTTCTGCATGTGATATTGAAATATTGCAAGGGGCTATATGTGAATGTTTGTTAATTAAAGTAATTAAAAAAATTCTGAATAAATTTAATAAAAAGAGTTTTATTAAATGAGAGAGCATTAAATTTGGAGAAATTTAATGCATTTAAAGTGGAGACTTTAAAAGGGAATGTGAAGAGGCATTTTAATGTGGAGGGGTTACCACCACGTGAATGGGGGAGGTGAGAGGTCACCCCCCCATGCGCCGGCCATGGAGAGAGGGGGCACCCCCCCTCATCCTATAAAAGGCCACCCATTCCCTCCTTCATCCACATACCTCCTTGTGAAGGATCTCTCTCCCCCTCTAGAATTATTCCCCCATGGTCTCGGATTAGCAAGATACATGTTCCCGGTGGCATTTCGTCTGGAAGGAGTTGCTGCTTCCGCTGGATCGCTGGAGCAAGGAGGTGGAGGTTGTCCGGTGGCTTGAACGTGTGTGCGAGTACGGATGTGCTGCTCGGACTTCCACACGATCTTGAGATCGGCAAGCGTACGACTACATCAACCACGAGTTCCTACTCGTTAACAAAACTCGTTGTCTTCGAGGGTAAGTTCTCCATGGATGTATGTCCACCCGTTGCTCTGCATCTAGTAGATAGATCTTGGCGTATAGTTCTCATCGTAGGAAATTTTTTGTTTTCTATGCTGCGGACCCAACAGTGGTATCAGACTTTAAAAGGGAATGTGAAGAGGCATCTTAATGTGGAGGGGTTACCACCACGTGAATGGGGGAGGTGAGAGGCACCACCCCATGCGCCGGCCATGGAGAGAGGGGGCACCCCCCCTCCTCCTATAAAAGGCCACCCATTCCCTCCTTCATCCACATACCTCCTTGTGAAGGATCTCTCTCCCCCTCTAGAATTATTCCCCCATGGTCTCGGATTAGCAAGATACATGTTCCCGGTGGCATTTCGTCTGGAAGGAGTTGCTGCTTCCGCTGGATCGCTGGAGCAAGGAGGTGGAGGTTGTCCGGTGGCTTGAACGTGTGTGCGAGTACGGATGTGCTGCTCGGACTTCCACACGATCTTGAGATCGGCAAGCGTACGACTACATCAACCACGAGTTCCTACTCGTTAACAAAACTCGTTGTCTTCGAGGGTAAGTTCTCCATGGATGTATGTCCACCCGTTGCTCTGCATCTAGTAGATAGATCTTGGCGTATAGTCCTCATCGTAGGAAATTTTTTGTTTTCTATGCTGCGGACCCAACAGTGGTATCAGAGCCTGATCTATGCGTAGGTGCTTTGCATGGGTAGTACACATATGTTTATATGTGGGCGATGATGATCATGTTATTGCATCTTCTATGTACTTTGGATATTGGTGGCATAGTGGGATGAAGCGGCCCGGACCAACCTTACATGTCATCATACATGAGACCGGTTCCACGACTGACATGCAACTAGTTTTGCATAAGTGGCTAGCGGGTGTCTGTCTCTCCTACTATAGTCAATATCTGATTTACAACGAGTTGCTAATAACTTGGTTATCCTCGTTGTGGTTCATGTTCGTAGGTAAGACCGGTTCTATCTCCGAAAGCCCTAAGCCACGTAAAACTTGCAATTGATAAATTAGAGGCATCTAGTTTAGATCGTTGCTGGGCTAGTGTCTTGATATGGTATTGTTGTAAGTAGATGTATGATAGATACTCTTACAACTCACTTAACGTGTAAGTTCCATAGACCTTGGCCTTACACACAAAGTAATGATAGAGATCATACCACGATGCAAATGATAGAGATCAAATGCATGGACCATATCACCTCACTTCACACATTAGCATCTTATATTGCTAGTTTGGCGCTTTTGGTAGCATTATAAGATGATCCCTCATTTAGATATCAAGATAAAATGTGTTCTTCCTTAAGTATGCACCGTTTTGTGGATCGTGTTTTGAGGCATCACGTGATGATCGGGTGTTCTCGACTCTATGCTTTCATACAACGGGTGTAAGACAGTTTTACACACGCAAATACTAAGGTTCTTACTTGACGAGCCTAGCATGTACAGACATGTCCTCGGAACACGAACCAAAAGGTTAAGCATGAGTCATATAGTTGATATGATGCCCATATAGATGCTCGCCTTTGAAGCTACACCGACTCACGTGATGATCGGACTTGGTGTAGTGGATTTGGTTCATGTAATCACCAAAAGGACACGAGGGATGTCGTTTTTGAGTGGGAGTTCATTAGTAATTTGGATTAGTTGAACTCAATCTATCATAAACTTAGTCTAAATATATTTTACAAATTCTGTTGTAGATGGCACCACTTGCTTTTAATTTCAATGTGTTCATGGAGAAAGAGAAGCTTGCTGCGAATAGTAGCAACTTCACCAACTGGGCTATGAATTTGAGGATTCTCCTCACTGCTGCACAAAAGCAATATGTGCTAGAGGCGCCGCTAGGCCCCCCACCAGCTCCTGATGCCCCTGACGAGGAAAAGAATGTCTATGTGACTCGTCAGGAGGACCACAACTTAGTTCATTGCGGCATACTGTATGGGCTAGAGCCAGAACTTCGAAAGCGTTTCGAAAATGGCAATGCCTTTGATACCATGGGAGAATTGAAAATGATTTTTGATACCCATGCTGCCGTAGAGAGTTATAATGCTACAGAAAAGTTCTTTAGCTGCATGATGGAAGAGAACAGCTCTGTTAGTGAGCACGTACTCAAAATGTCTGGGTACGCCGATAAGCTTGTGTCCTTGGGAATAACGATTCCCATTGACTTAGGCATACATCGTGTTTTCCAATATCTGCCAACTAGCTACAAGAGCTTCGTGATGAACTATAATATGCAGGGCATGAAGAAGTCTCTTCCCGAGCTTCTGTCAATGCTTAAGACTGCAGAAGTGGAGATTAGGAAAGAACATCAAGTGTTGATGATCAATACGACCACCGGTTTCAAGAAGGACAAGAAAGGCAAGCAGAAGGGAAAGAAGGGCGGCAAATCTGTTGCCGCGCCTGAAAAGAAACCCCGAGCTAGCCCTAAGTCTGACACCGAGTGCTACTATTGCAAGGGGACTGGCCATTGGAAGCGCAACTGCCCCAAGTATTTGGCGGACAAGAAGGCCGGCAAGGCAAACAAAGGTATATGTGATATACATGTTATTGATGTGTACTTGACTAGTACTCGCAGTAGCACCTGGGTATTTGATACGGGATCGGTTGCTAATATATGTAACTCGGTTCAGGGGTTGTGGAACAAGCGACAACTAGCAAGGGATGAGGTCACGATGTGGGTTGGCAATGGATCAAGAGTTGATGTGATCACCGTCGGAACGCTGCCTCTCCATATGCCGTCAGGATTAGTTATAAACCTGAATAATTGTTATTTGGTGCCTACACTGAGCATGAACATTGTATCCGGATCGTGTTTGATGCAAAGTGGTTATTCGTTTAAGTCTGAAAACAATAGTTGTTCGATTTATATGAATAATATCTTTTATGGTGATGCACCTGTGTTGAATGGTTCATTTCTGTTGGATCTCGATAGTAGTATTACGCATATTCATAATGTTGATGCTAAAAGGATTAAACTTGATAATGATATATCTACATATATGTGGCACTGCCGTCTAGGTCATATTGGCGTTAAACGCATGAAGAAACTCCATTCTGATGGACTTTTGGAATCACTTGATTTTGAATCATTTGATACATGTGAGCCATGCCTTATGGGCAAGATGACTAGAACGCCGTTTTCTGGTTCAATGGAACGGGCGATAGATTTATTGGAAATCATACATACTGATGTGTGTGGACCAATGAGTGTGTCAGCGCAAGGTGGATATCGTTATTTTGTTACTTTCACGGATGATTTGAGTAGATACGGGTATATCTATTTGATGAAACATAAGTCTGAAACCTTTGAAAGGTTCAAAGAATTTCAGAATGAAATGGAAAATCATCGTAATAGAAAGATCAAATTTATGTGGTCCGACCGTGGAGGAGAGTATCTTAGTTACGAGTTTAGCACACATATGAAAGACTGTGGAATAGTTTCACAACTCACGCCTGCCGGAACACCACGACGTAAAGGTGTGTCAACGTCGTAATCGTACTTTATTGGATATGGTTCGATCTATGATGTCTCTGACTGACTTGTCACTGTCATTTTGGGGTTATGCACTGGAAACAGCTGCATTCACTTTAAATCGGGCACCATCTAAATCCGTTGAGAAGACACCGTATGAATTATGGTTTGGAAACAAACCTAAGCTGTCATTTCTTAAAGTTTGGGGATGCAATGTTTATGTGAAGAAACTTCAACCGGATAAACTCGAACCCAAAGCGGAAAAATGCGTCTTCATAGGATACCCTAAGGAAACGATTGGGTATACCTTCTATCACAGACCCGAGGGCAAGATCTTTGTTGCCAAGAATGGATCCTTTCTTGAGAAGAAGTTTCTCGCGAAAGGTGTGAGTAGTCGGAAGGTAGAACTCGAAGAGGTTATTGAACCTTCTCTTCATGGAATGGCGAGTGGCGCAGCACCGGAAGTTGTTTCGGAGTTGACTTCACCTGATGAAGAGAGAGCTAATGATAATGATCATGAAACTCCGAAAGAGGACACTACCGAACCTCGCAGGTCAAGCAGGACACGTGCAGCTCCTGAACTGTACGGCAATCCTGTTGTGAATTTCATGGTTGATGAAATGGATGACCCTGCGACGTATGAAGAAGCGATGATGAGCCCGAATTCCAACAAATGGCTAGAAGCCATGAAATCCGAGATGGAATCCATGTACGAGAACCAAGTTTGGAACTTGGTGGACTTACCTCATGATCAAAAGTCTGTTGAGAATAAATGGATTTTCAAAAGAAAAACTGATGCTGATGGTAATGTAACCATCTATAAGGCTCGACTTGTCGCAAAGGGGTTTCGACAAATTCAAGGAGTTGACTACGATGAGACATTCTCTCCCGTAGCGATGCTTAAGTCGGTTAGGATTATGTTAGCAATTGCTGCATATTTTGATTATGAAATATGGCAGATGGATGTCAAAACTGCGTTCCTCAATGGTAATATTGAAGAAGAATTGTATATGATACAACCTAAGGGTTTTGTCGATCCTAAGGATGCTGATAAGGTGTGCAAACTTCAGCGATCCATCTATGGACTGAAGCAAGCATCCCGGAGTTGGAATCTCCGCTTTGATGAGGTGATCAAAGAGTTTGGATTTGTCCAAACTTATGGAGAGGCTTGTATTTACAAGAAAGTGAGTGGGAGCAATGTGGCATTTCTGATATTATATGTGGATGACATATTATTGATTGGAAATGATATAGATCTTTTAAACAGTGTTAAAAGTTATCTAAACAGCAAATTTTCGATGAAGGACCTTGGTGAAGCTTCATATATATTAGGCATTAAAATCTATAGAGATAGATCAAGACGCCTAATTGGGCTATCGCAGAGTACATACCTTGATAAGATATTAAAGAAGTTTAATATGGACGAAAGTAAGAAGGGGTTCTTACCTATGTTGCAAGGCAAGACATTGTAAGACTCAAAGTCCGGCTACGGCGAAAGAAAGAGAGATGATGGATAAGATCCCCTATGCCTCGGCCATAGGCTCTATTATGTATGTCATGCTATGTACAAGACCGGATGTGGCACATGCTATCAGTTTGACTAGTAGGTACCAATCTGATCCAGGTTCAGAACACTGGATAGCGGTAAAGAACATCCTCAAGTACTTGAGAAGAACTAAGGATATGTTTCTTGTATACGGAGGTGAAGAAGAGCTAGTCGCTAAGTGTTATGTCGATGCTAGCTTTGACACTGATCCAGATGACTCTAAGTCTCAATCCGGATACGTATTTCTCTTGAACGGAGCAGCAGTTAGTTGGAAGAGCTCCAAACAACCTGTGGTGGCTGGATCAACGACGGAGGCGGAATATGTTGCTGCTTCAGAAGCAGCATAGGAAGTGGTTTGGATGAAGGAGTTCATAACGGAACTAGGTGTGGTTCCTAGTGCGTTGGACCCAATGGTGATCTGTTGTGACAATAATGGAGCCATAGCCAACGCCAAGGAACCAAGGTCTCACAAGAATTCCAAGCATATTAAGCGCCAGTTTCACTCCATCCACGAGCATGTCAAGGATGGAGATATAAAGATTTGTAAAGTACACACGGACCTGAATGTAGAAGATCTGTTGACTAAAGTACTCCCTAGGGCAAACCATGATCAATACCAGAACTCCATGGGTGTTAGATTTATCACTATATAAACTAGATTATTGTCTCTAGTGCAAGTGGGATACTGAAGGAAATATGCCCTGAGAGGCAATAATAAAGTTGTTATTATGTATTCCTTGTATATGATAGATGTTTATTTTGCATGCTATAATTGTATTGATAGGAAACATCAATACATGTGTGTTTAATAAACAAAAAGGGTTCCTCGTTATGCCTCTCTTATAGACTAGCTTGTTGATTAACAAGATGATCAAGGTTTCCTGATCATGGACATTGGATGTTGTTAATAACAAGGTCACAGCATTTGTGAAATGATGTGATGAACATTCATCCGAAGTATAGCATTACGATCAAGTCATTATGTTTATATTGCTATAACATCATACGAAGTAATCTTTATCCTTAGACCATGAGATCATGTTAATTGCTAACACCGGAAGAGTATCTTGATAACATCAAACGTCACACCGTAACAGGGTGACTATAAAGATGGGTTCAGTGCTACGAAGGTGTTATGTTGAGGCTCATGGATCAAGAGTGGAATTTGTCAATCCAGATGACGGATAGATATACTCTGGGCCCTCTCGGTGATATCACATTAGGATAGCTTGCAAGCAAGTGATGTGATCACTAGAATGTTATATCACGGGAACGAGAAAAGAGTGCATGTCGGTAACGAGATCAAACTAGGTATGGAGATACCGATGATCGAATCTCGGACATGTAATATATCGAGAGACAAAGGGATTTAGTTACAAGCGTTAAAGGTTCTCACGATCACAGGAGTCATCGTTGAATGTGTAGGAGTCAGTACGGATCTCCAGGCCCCGCTGCTGATTATTAATCGGAGAAGGGTCTCGATCATGTCTGCATTATTCGCGAACCGTAGGGTGGCACACTTAAGAGTTACCGGACACCATTTTAGAGCACATATGTTTCAGACGAAAGAATTGCAAAGCGCAGGAATTGTTTCAATAGAAACCGGAAATTGTTTCGGGTGAAATTGCAGAAGGTGGTTTTGCATGTGATATTGAAATATTGCAAGGGGCTATATGTGAATGTTTGTTAATTAAAGTAATTAACAAAATTCTGAATAAATTTAATAAAAAGAGTTTTATTAAATGAGAGAGCATTAAATTTGGAGAAATTTAATGCATTTAAAGTGGAGACTTTAAAAGGGAATGTGAAGAGGCATTTTAATGTGGAGGGGTTACCACCACATGAATGGGGGAGGTGAGAGGTCACCCCCCATGCGCTGGCCATGGAGAGAGGGGGCACCCCCCCTCCTCCTATAAAATGCCACCCATTCCCTCCTTCATCCACATACCTCCTTGTGAAGGATCTCTCTCCCCCTCCAGAATTATTCCCCCATGGTCTCGGATTAGCGAGATACATGTTCCTGGTGGCATTTCGTCTGGAAGGAGTTGCTGCTTCCGCTGGATCGCTGGAGCGAGGAGGTGGAGGTTGTCCGATGGCTTGAACGTGTGTGCGAGTACGGATGCGCTGCTGAGTTGCGGCGCTCGAACTTCCACACAATCTTGAGATCGGCAAGCGTACGACTACATCAACCATGAGTTCCTACTCGTTAACAAAACTCGTTGTCTTCGAGGGTAAGTTCTCCATGGATGTATGTCCACCCTTTGCTCTGTATCTAGTAGATAGATCTTGGCGTATAGTTCTCATCATAGGAAATATTTTGTTTTCTATGCTGCGGACCCAACACATAAACGCCCAAGAAGCCTGGCAGGTTCACACAAATATTATTTGTTTGGTGCATCACATCGATTGCAGAGCAGAACTCTAGGACTTTCCAATAGGGTAGCTCTCAAAATATAGATTTCTTCTTCCAAATGGGTGTGTGTCCGTTAGCATCATTCAGAATAGATTGTCTGCTAGGACTCTTTCCAAATATTACTTTTAAATCCTTGACCATACCAAATACATCATCACCAGTACGGAGGATAGGCTTACTCCAGTGATCTGCTTCACATTTGAAATGCTTGCCTTTCTTTCTTAAGGTATGCCTGGTTGGAAGATATCGACGATGCCCCAGATACACATTCTTCTTACATTTTATCCAAATATATATTTTCAGTCTCATGTAGACAGTGCATGCATGCATTGTATCCCTTGTTTATCTGTCCTAAAAGATCACTAAGAGCGGGCATATCGTTGATGGTTACGAATAGCAACACTCGTAGGTCAAATTCCTCTTCTTTGTGCTCATCCCACAGACGTACATCTTTTTCATGCCACAACTATAAAAGTTTTTCAACTAATGGTCTTAGGTGCACATTAATGTTGTTTCCAGGTTGCTTCGGGCCTTGGATGAGCACTGGCATCATAATAAACTTTCACTTTATGCACAACCAAGGAGGAAGGTTATAGATACATAGAGTCACATGACAGGTGCTATGACTGCAGCTCTGCTCCCCAAAAGGATTCATGCCATCTATACTTAGACCAAACCTTAAGTTCATTGTGTCATCTGCAAAGACCGGGAACTCTCTCTCGATTTTTCTCCACTACGACCCATCAGCGGGGTGCTGAACATCGTGTCTTTCTTACGGCCTTCTTTGTGCCATCGCAACAACTTGGCATGCTTTTGTTTATGAATAAACGTTTTAACCGTGGTATTATAGGAGCATACCACATCACCTTGGCAGGAACCATCTTCCTGGGGTGCTCGCCCTCAACATCACTAGGGTCATCTCGGCTGATCTTATACCGCAATGCACCGCATACCGGACATGCATTCAAATTCTCGTCTCCTCACCGTGGTAGAGGATGCAATAATTAGGGCATGCATGTCTTCGGCACCTCTAATCCTAGAGGGAATACAACCTTATTTGCTTCATATGTACTAGCGGATAATTCGTTATCCTTTGGAAGCATCTTCTTTATCATTTTCAGCAGCTTATCAAATCCCTTGTCAGATAAACCATTATCTGCCTTTCATTGCAGCAATTCCAGTGTGTTACCTAGTTTTTTCTGGCCATCTTTGCAATTTGGGCACAACAATTTATTGTGATCCTCTAACATGTGCTCCAACTTCAACCTCTCCTTTTCACTTTCATAGTCTCTCTATGCATCAACAATGACCCTACCAAGATCATCAGTGGGCTCATCTGATGCCTCTTCTTCAGCTTCCCCCATTGCAGTACCACCGTATTCAGGAAACCTAGGATAGTTGTCATCATCCTCTTCTTCTTCATCGTATTCCATTATAACCCTTTTTCTTTGTTCTTGGTCCAACAATTATAGCCGGACATGAAACCGGACCGAAACAGGTGGCTGTGAAGTATTTTTGAGGAAGAGTAATCCTTCTCATTCTTATAGACACCACATGGACAACACGTAAAACCATTTCGCTTGTTTGCCTCAGCCACACTGAGGAAATAATGCGGGCCATTAATGAACTCGACGGAGCATCGGTCATCGCACATCCATTGCCAGCTCATTTGCATTATATAAGTATATAAAAACCATTACACATCACCATGAATAGAGAAGTGGCCAAATTAATAGAAGTTCATCACATTAATTAAAACCAAAGTAGAGTAGTGACCAAATGTTATTATTGTAAAAATAAAAATTTATGCAGAACTATCTACTTGTTTAGATTTTAGGGATGTGTATATAATTATAGACTAATTTTAGATTTATTTACTCTGGAAATGTTTATCTTAATCGTGGATGGCGACACTATTCGGTAGGTGGCGACACTATGTTATGGGTGGCGACACTATGTCATGGGTGGCAACACTATGCCTTGAATAGGCAAGATGCATCCTTGTGAAATTATAAACTGCAAGATGGAGCGAGAGGGACACCACTACGGCGAGCTTCTCGAAGATGTCTAGGATCTCGTCCTCAAACATCTTCGAGGAGCTCACCATAGAGACACTCTCATAAATGTGAAATTTGTTAGCTCCCGGGTGTATTGATCTAATGAGAAAGATTATGTTTTTGCCAGTGTGTCTTCTTATGAAGCTTTTTTGAATTAACCCTATTTTTGTTACAATTTTGTGATTATTATTGTTTACTATGGTACATATATATGTCTATGCATAATGATGATGTTATTTGTTTTAGGAGATATGGCGTCATGCCATAAATAAAAAGTGATTGCGACTCTTTATTATTATCGGGGTTAGTATTTGGTGTTTATATCCATCCAGAATTTGAAGATGCAGTGGTTACTATTATTGTTTACTATGGTGTTTATATGCTTGTTGAGCTCAAATTGCATATAAATCAAATAAACTCTCACATAATTACTCCCATTTAAAATCCACAAATCCCTCTATTTCTAGAGCATGAAATGAGCTAAACTAGCAATGATAGATGAAAGCAGGATGAAGTTGCTAACCTTTTAGAACTCATACTCATTTTGACGGATGAAAGGATAAAAACTATGCATTGATTTTTAAAACTTTCTACTACATACTCATTTTGATCAATTACTAAGTAAACCACATCTACACATATGCAAACTGAGAAATTAGTTTGAGATCAACTTGCATACAAATCAAATAAACTCTCACATAATTACTCCCAACTAAAACCCACAAATCTCTCTACTTCTAGAGCATGAAATGAGCTAAACTAGCAATAACAGATGAAAGAATGAAGTTGCTAACCTTTTAAAACCCTTGGATAGATGGGGCGCCGCCAGATCTTGAAAAAAATGGGGATAAACTCAAGCTCGGGGAGGAAACAGAGGAGAAGGCATGGATGTGGCTCTGGCGGGACAAAACATGATATATATGATCAACCTTTAGTACCAGTTGGTCTCTTCAATCAGGACTAAAGGTCTATCTTTAGTCCCAGTTCGAGACACCGACCGGGACTAAAGGGGCTCGCGCAGGCTGCAGCCTGCCGCAAGCCTGCCGCAACCCCTTTAGTCCCGGTTGGTATCTCCAACCGGGACTAAAATTCCCATGATCCGGGACTAAAGGTGACCGTGCCCGTTGCGGCGTCCTAACCGTTGGAATCGGGATAATACTCACATTAGTCCCGGGCCAAAAGACAGCCGGGACTAAACCTCCGGATGGTAGGCCATTTTTCTACTAGTGTAAGTTCTTCACACCCCGATATTCACTTCGGCTCGCAAGCGCAAATGCACCCATTGTGAGAAAACATGTTTCGAAATGTTAAAAAATTCAAAAAAAATCTACATATACATTCGAATATTTTATGTTGGTTCACAAGTTTTCGGGATGGAAGAACATTTTACGTTTCATGTATAAAAAGACAAAAAATATCACGCGACTATTCACGTGACATTTTTTGTCTTTTTATACACGGGACGTAAAATATTCTTTCGCTCACGTGAATACGACTATTTACGTGACATTTTTTTGTCTTTTTATACACGTGACATAAAATATTCTTTCGTTCCGAAAACTTATGAACCAACATAAAATGTTTAAATGTATATGTACAATTTTTCTCAAATTTTTTGATATTTCAAAATATGTTTTCTCATTTTTGTTGAACGATCAAAGGGTGCAAAGCACCCAATTTTTAAGAGCTGCAAATTACAAGCGTGGCAGGAAAAAAATACAAGGAGCCCCAAGAAAACACTCGCAAAGGACCTAGATTCGAAGAAAAACGCCTCCACATATATAGAAAACACCCTAGCAGAAGACTAAAAATTGCAACCAAGCCTACGGTGTCTATGTCACCATCGCCGGCGACCTCGGAGGCAAGCCAACGTCGAGGTCAGAGTAGAGGGCTCGACCAAACTCGAACCGGCGAGAAGAACCTCCGTAACCGGCCACCTCCAAATCTCCGGGGACGGACCACTTGGAGAAGAGGAGTTGACGAGCACCGACATAGAGGACGAGCAGCGGCAGAGCGGCATCCCTACTGTTGTAAAGTCTGATGTGGTGATGGAACAAAGCCACCAAAACACATCGGAGAGAAGCTCCAGATCAACACAGCACAATAGCACCTCTTGGGCAAAAGCCGATGAAGATCAAAGCAGAACCATGACAACCTCCCTCCTCGCCACCTCGGCAGGCCAGGGACAGCTGCAACATAGCACACTTCCGCATCAATCGACCCCGACGTAGAAACCACCATCGCTGAATACCGTTGTCGAGCAGCAGCCACTCCCCTCGCCTCCACGGCTGGCCAGAGTGCGCCACCACGACCACCAAATTCACCGTTGATGGCAGAACCCTGCCCGCTACCAACACCGGTGGCCACAGCAACTCCCCCCTCTCCTTTGCCTCCACGGCCAGCCAAGAGGGAACGGAGATCTGCAACAAAAACGATCAGGCAACAAGCCACCATGAGCTTATTAGACAAGCTGCTCGAGCCGCCTCTCCCCAATACCGGCTCCTACCATGGAAGCTCCATCAGGAAGAAGACGCCCAGCAATCCCCCTCCACCGCTCAACTGTGATAGGGAGTATCTTGAAGACTCGGACTAATTGGCGACGAATACCAAGAGAAACCACGGCGCAAAATCGCCTCAGTTGAGGATCTCTGCCAGATGCAGCCCGAAAACCCCGCCACGCTAGACGATAAGGAGTTGTTCCAGTCCATTCCCTTCCTCCACCACCATGGTGATTGGTGGTTGTCGAAAAAGAGCGAGAACTAGCCTCCATCACCCCAGCACCGCAAGCAACCACCAGATCGAGATTTGATGGCCAGACGTCGAGCTTATTGACACTGGATCTTGGACAGGCCCCGACCGCGCCTCCGGCTCCCACCTCAGGAGCACCACGAGCAGGACGAGGGTCGCCTCCTCCAGGCTGTAGCTCGAAAGTAGCCGGAGCACCCGAGACACCGGCAACCAGCCGAAACACAAGACCTACCTACGCTACTGATGTACACGTGGGGGTCCCTCACCACACCACGTCGCTGCTAGCCGCCGGGGAAGGGCGGGGGAGGGGCCAGCCGGCCCGGATCTGGAAGAGACTAGAGGAGAGCGGTGGGGAGAGGAATACTCGGCTCCTCTGGTCCAGTCCAATTAGGTAGTTGTTTTCTCAGAATGGATGCATTTGCACCTATGAGCCAAATTGCCGCTTCCCTTCGCACCATCTTGCTTTCTTTTATAAGGCGGATAGGAGGTGGAGGAGCATGTTTGATTTAATGTCATAGGTCACCCGACCTCATGTTGCTCAACAACTGGTAAAGCTGCTATGTTTTAACCTTTTTACTGGAAGTAAAGAACGAGATCATGACAACTTGTGTTATTCTAATTTAATAAAAAAATACAATCATTTGCCAGCAAGGAGAAAAGTTCGTGTACGTTGAGCCATAGTAACTACACTAACTCAAGTATACTCCTTTCGTTTTAAAATATAAGATGTTTTAACTTTGTGAATGAAGTGTATCTAGATTTTTTTTAGTGTCTAGGTTCATCTAGGTTTGAAGTAATCCTAGACACTAAAAGGAGTTTAGATACACTCTTTTTACAAAGCTAAAACATCTCATATTTGAAACGAAAGGAGTACAAAATCATTAAGTTAAGTTACTTCATGTAAGAGAGTATCTAAGTTACGGTAAGATAAAAGAACACACATAACTATATTATCTTCTAAATTTCATATGTGCGTTTTCCTACCTGTCCTTCAGAAGTATGGTTTGTGCATAAATGATTTAAACTTACTTGTATGATCTTCTGCTTTGTCACAAAATCATAATGATGTGACACTGATCAGATTCAAATTTCTCTCTGTCTTTATGTCGCTCCTACCACCTGTACATATTCATAATTAGTGTTCGAGTAGACATACCCATCCATCCATAAATTCCTTTGTTTTCTTGCATCGCTCACTCAGGTCTACCGGTCCATGGAGCTCTGCAAATCGAGTGCAGCGACGAAGAGAATCACCGTCAACCGTAGGTGTAGACTCCCTTCCAAGATTGATAGAATCTTAATTACTGGGATCCATATTATTGTTCTCAACTTTATCTAGATTCGGATGTATCTAGTTAAGTATTTAGACTAGATGCATTCGTATCTAAACAAAATTCAGAACAATAATATAAATCGGAGGGAGTACTTTGCCGTAAACTCGACTTCCATGCTAGACCCGAAAGTAGGAGTATAATAGACACATATCTAGTGTCGATCATGTGATCTGCCTAGATAGTTCATTTGCTGCCCCATTAGCTTTTGTGGGACAGTTGGGGCAAGTTGATCTCACAAACTCACATGCTAACTATGTGCATTCTCAATAAATTGACTTCCAAACGGGCCCAATCCTGGATGATTGCGTAATTTGCATGTCCTCGCTTATTCTTTTTGTAAACCATTGAGAGCAAGTACAATACGGATGACTCGACTGGCTATAAGAGTTTAAGTACTATTGATTTTCTTAGTTGGAGGAGAGAGAAAATGAGAGAAAGGATAAGTAGGCTCTCATACAAGAGTCAGCTTCAACATGTTCTTCTAGGCACTTTGTGAGAGTCAAAGGTGGGTCATGTATTAATAAAATAGTACTCCCTCCGTTTCAAAATATAAAATGTTTTAGCTTTGTGAATAAAATGTATCTAGACTCATTTTAGTGTGTAGGTTCATCTAGGTTTGGAGTGAATCTACACACTAAAAAGGGTCTAGATACACTCGTTTCACAAAGCTAAAACATCTTATATTTTGAAACGGAGGAAGTACAATTTTATAGCTAACTATTGTACATGATGACTATAAGAGCAAGTACAATAAGGTCCGGTCAGCAGGCTATAAGACTTAAACTAGTATATTTATGCCTAGGTGGATGAGAGAGAATATGAGAGAAAAGAGGAGTGGGCTCTTGGTTAAGAGTCAGCTGCAGCGCATGCTCCTAAACACTATGTGATACTGTAAAGTGGACTATACATTAATAAAGTACTACGCTTTTATCTCTATCTATTATCTATCTATTATACATGTTGGCTCTTCGATTGAATCTATATGACATGGATATGGCTTATAGCCAGCAGCTGGCTCTATTATTGCCCTTCTCTAAGATAGCTATAAAATATAGATGACTTGACACTTTGCTTACACCTAGTTGTTGACTATACTATTATTCTTGCTCCGAGAGGCTCTCCCGCCCCTAAGCCAATTAGAAATGATGTGTGTTTGAACTACGACTTATATTGCATTACTGTAATTTATGAGTGCATGATTATAACATTGTTCTTCTCGAGAAAGAGCTTTTCAGCGAGCTTATTTAACTATTAAGAAAATCGTATACAATGTTGAAGAGTCAGTGTTTTTTCTTTACCTGTTGTGTTTTTGTGTGTGTTTGACAGGGTGAATCTGAATCCAAAACTCAAAAGGTACACCCAGGTAAATAGGGCGTAGCCTACTTTTTTTTAAGGAATATGATTTAATGAACGAGTGATGTATTTTAAAACTTTCATGGAAAAATATCAGTTCTTTGCCAAAGGGACGAAAATGCCATTTCTCCATACAAAATAACAAATAAATAAAGACTATGTGAGATGAGATTCTCGAACTTTTAATAATATCGTGAGTTTAATGCTCTTGCCCAGAATAAATGATGCTGAACTATTTTATCTACATCAATTTTAAGCATCATAAAGCTGTTTGTTTTCTTCATCAGCTTGTAATCATAAAAGTTGCAAGTAAGAGCAACTCTAGCAGATCCCGTCAATTCGCGGCCTACAAAACGCGTTTACGGGGCGTGAAAAACTGATTTTATAGTTCGGGTTGAGCCGACGCGGAACAGATCCCGCATTATAGACCCGTAAAACTAAACCATAAAACCAGTTTTTTTACTATTTCAATAGGCAATGAATATAGATGTAAATATTGGTAAAGTGATGCAATAGTTGACAGTTTTTGCAATAGACAATCAACATTTCATGTATAAACATTTCACCAACACGAGCTACCAATTTGCACCATCATCTCATCTTGGCATCCGTGATCGCATCAAGCGACACCGCCATCGCCGAAGCCGTCACCATCACTTGTCGATCCACGAACACCACCACTTGCCAAAGGACCACCCCCTACAAGAGCTCTTGCAAGTTTCCACCACTCCAATTGGTATGAATCCATTTTGGTCGGATCCATCATCATTTTTTGTTCTCCACGGCCATGAGCTCCTTCATTGCCTTCTTCTCTTCGAGTTGTAATCTCCTCTCCTCCAATTCGGCCTTGCGCTTGGAATCTTCCCGAAGTTCTTCCCACCTTGAACGCTTCATCCCATTCTCCTTCTTGGCCATGATTATATTTGCCTCCAATGTCTTCATCACCATTGCTTCCTTTGACTTGGCCATTTCATCGATTTTATCTCCCAAACTTGGTGTGTCAGCTTCAATCTTTAGCTTCTCTTTAGCCCTCTCATTTCCAACCGGCTTCCCTTTGTTTCTTCCACCATTATCCTCATCACTAGCATCATCCAATTCAAGCAAGGCCCCTTTTCGGTGGTGCTTCTTGATGTTAACCTCACTATCGTTAAGTAAATTCACAAACAGAGATGGAATCTCCTGTGCATCGCAGCTACATTCGCAAAAACTCAAAGGTTGGTATTTGATAAGATTAGGCCACCACATCCAAGAAATGTTGGTATTTCATACCTTGGGGCACTTTCGGCGAACACGTTGTCTTATGGGACGTCACCACCGGCTAGAGAAGGAGCAACGGGAGGTAGGTTGTTGTGGATTGGGAGCACGACTTGCTTATTAGGCTTCACCGTCAACACCTTCCGCACGCGAGGACACGGCTTGGGAGCCGGAGCGACGATGTCAATTAGCTCTTCCTACTGGCCAGGGGAGGCCGGAACAGCGACTAGCGGGCCTTGCGGGATGGCGTAGGTGTCGACATGCTTCCTCTTCGTGCCCCGGAGGTGGCTATGCTATGAGCAACCGCGTCGGCGGCCGGGGTTGTCGTACCAAGGACACCGGGGGTCCCCTGGGTCCCTAGTCGGCTGGGCCCTCAGGCGGCACGCCTGTATGTCTCGCAAGGGTCTCGGTAGGAGCCCTCTCGTGAGGGTCGGGGGCGGATGAGTTCGGGGACTAGAAGTGACAAACTGGGCAAGGTCAGAGCATAGGTGCTTCACCCGCTACGCTCCAAGGGGTCCTGGGTGGTCAAAGGTGCCCCTGGTAAAGGGCACGATAGCTGGGACGGTGTCTCCACATTTCGGTGCAAGGGGTGCCAAAGGCGATGCGTCCTGTAGGGACCGACGTCACCCATGACCAAAGACATGAGGAAGACGGGAGCTTCTGAGGCTGTATAGACCAAGTCCAGGGAAAGTAGGCAGTGTGGTGACCCTTCCCGCCCACCATTCGAGGGGTAGAGGCCCAACCACCCTATAAATGGAGGCCTCCTTCTACCTTGGAAGGGGTCGATTCCTACAATTTGTAACCCTAGACTTTGGTTCTCCATTGTACCCGCGCGAAGCACTGCGAGCAATACAACCAAGCAGGAGTAGGGGTTTTACCTTTCACAAGGGTTCCGAACCTGGGTAAAAAACCTGTGGCAACCTCTCTGTCATGTGCGTGCGTCGTCGACTTCACCTCCGTCGAGAAGCTCGGAACGTGTGATTCAGCTCGCACTCAAACTCAGGTCTCATTGGACTCTAGTTCCTTCGCGGGACACATCTCCGACAGGGGCACCCGCACAAGATCTCGGAGCCACAGTAGTGCCAGGAGACGGTGGTTGAGGGCCTGCGACCTCATCGGTGGCAGGAGTAAGCTCGGTCGGATCCATGCATTCGATTAAGGAACACGGCGGCTTCGGAGGGCGTGGGAGCAGTAGATCAATGGAGGCGGCGGCGCGAAAGCGGGAACAGGGCAAGCTGAAATGTCCCTCCCGCACGAATCTCTCAACGAGTTATTTTAGGCGTTCCCTCCACTTTATTCATCGGAAGGAACAATGGTTACATGAAAATTTAAACCCTCTAGGAGGGTACCTAGCCATACATGGCGACCAGGTGGCAGAAAAGTGGACGATTGGGCTAGTCGATGGGCCTCACCATTTTGAGCTTTGACTTTCATGGCGAAACTTGGTTCGTCCGCGGCTCGTAACTGTCACCCTTATCTCTTGAAGGATGTGGCTGAAGAGCCCCAGGTCATTTTCCTGTAAACCCCTCACCACCTCAAGACAGTCTGACGCGATCATAACCTCGTCAACGTTCAGATCAGTAGCTAGGGCAATACCCTCTCGGCATGCCAATGCCTTGAGGCAACCTGGGTGCATGACTCCGTCGAAGACCACTATGGATGCTCCTAGGTATGTTCCGTCTCGTACTCAGTTTGGCCGCGTAGCACACGTACGTAGGGGTTGGGGCGCTAGTTTTTTAGTCTCCCATAAAAAAATTAAGGATCCGGTTTATGGAATCTGGTAAGTGTCGTTTTCCGTGAAAAACTATAAACGAGCGGGTTTTTTACGTTTCAGTCGGATCTACAGGATCTGCTAGAGTTGAACCGACCCAAACCGAATAAACATGCCAATGCGACGATGAGGACTATCCCTCTGCATTTTCTGGGCCGGACCGGGCATGACCTAGCCGCCCGTGAAAATCTAAGGCCCGAGCCCGGCCCGGCTATCGGGCTTGAAAATCGAGCCCGAGCCCAGCCCGTGCTGCGCGTTTTCCGTCAAGCCTCGGGCCGGGCCTTTGCCTATTTTGTATTTTCCTTCGGCCCTGGCCCGGCCCGTGCAACCTTCGGGCCGCATATCTGGAGCCTAGGCCTAGCCCGCAGGCCTCAAAGTCCGGCCCGTCGGGTTTTTTTCCGGGCCGGGCCGCGCCCACGTGGGAGGACCTAACGCCATGGGCCTCTGCTCTCTATAGACGACCCAAATAACTCACGGAGGCCCATAAAGCCCATGGCTGAAACAAGCGTCCTTGGCTCCTTGCACATCCCCTCCAGCCAGCCGACAGCCACGGGACAACGGAAGGAGGCGGCGATGGCAACGGCGGAGAACAAGAAGCCCCGCTGCAGCGGCGGCGTGGAGAGGAAGCAGCGTAGGAAGGAGGTACTCGTATTTCTGCCCTCCCTCTTTTCTTCATCTTGATTCGATTCGCGGGTATCGCCCAGCCCCTTTCCACTGCCTATGGCCGATTTCATTTTCTGACTTTGTTGTATGATGTCAAGGTTTAATTAGGGTATATGAGATTCAATCCACTGCCTAGAACCAGATTCAACCCATGACCCATGTTCGTTATCCTGCTGAAGCATGCTGAAAGTTGCAACACCTAGATGTTCAGTTTCTAGTATACGTTTTTTTTTTTTTTTGTGTGTGTGTGTGTGTATGGGTTAGAAACACATTTAGATCTTTGTTACTTTGGTTTTTAAGATGGTAGAAATCACTCAGTGAATAAGAGGTTGAAGAGAACTGATGAGTTTTATGGGTATATAAAGGGGGCTAATGCAGATGTCATGCTTTTCGACAGATATTGGAAAGGAAGAAGGCAGTCGAAGAACTTTTAAAGAGAGCTGTAGCTGTGAAGGATCATCTGGCGCAGTTCCCGGCTTTTCATAAATACGAGAGAAACGGTAACCTACATTTGTCTTTCTGGTCAAAAGAATAAATAAATTCAGTACCGTGGGGCTAGCTACTGATGCTGCGTTCTGATTCAGGACTACTCTATGTGTTCACTGGGTTTAGGTTTAGAAATTCAACGAAAGGGAACTAAATGCTCAATGGTTATTGCTTTGAACCTAGCTTTATCTTCTGTCAACCTCAGTTTTCTTGATATTTAGGTATTTCAGTGTACTTTGAGTCTGCACATGGTGATCAGCTTCCTTTGCCAACGAGGAAGTACATCCAAAATCTTCTCAAGGTCACATGCCTTACCTGCGTCTAGTGTGCTCCAGGGTGTTCTCATATGTACCTTTCACAACTTCCCCATGAATACTGAATGTAACACTGGTAAACAATAATTTAGGTTAACATGGAGGGACCTTATGGATCAGAATGGCCTTCAGAAGAGAAAATTAAGCGCCGGGAAATGGTTGCACCAGAAGCACAATATATCCTCGTCTCGCAATTTGCAAATGATTGTATTGCACAAAGTCCTAGGAAGCAAGATGAAGGGGTGGAATGTACAGATGGAGCATGTACCGGAGATCGCTTGCTTGGTTTTGTACACTACAGGTTTGTTGTTGAAGAGGATGTGCCTGTTGTTTATGTGTATGAGCTACAGTTGGAGTCTACTGCTCAAGGGAAGGGGTTGGGGAAGTTTCTAATGCAGTTGATTGAACTTATAGCTCGCAAGGTGATCTATCTTCTTAAGCAGATGTAGTTTATTATTCTATTGTTCTGAATATTATGTTAAGATAGAGGCTGTCATGGCAGCTCTTCAGGTGTATGCCTGTTTCTTTTTGCCCGGTTGCAATTCTGTCAACATCTTGGTTTGAACGATCATAACATTGATCCAGAATGCATATGTATATGCAGAGCAAAATGGGAGCCGTGATGCTAACTGTTCAAAAGTCTAATACGGAAGCAATGGCTTTCTACAATAAGTTGAGGTAAAGTGGTAAACTTGAATTTTTGTGCCAACTACTTATTTTTTTTAGTGCACCAAATGGGTGTACCTTCTGGTTGTTGGTTAATTTTATGGTTTCTACTTCAGTTCTGTTGCAACATTTGAATTTAATTATTCTGTCTCGCAGATATGTAATATCGAGTACCTCGCCATCACGAGTGGATCCGCTGGTATTACTTTACCCTGAAACTAGTCTCCACAAGGACAAGACATTTGTATTGTTGACCCCCTCCATTTTTCGCAGATCGGAATTAGTAAAAGCTATGAGATTTTGTGCAAGACATTTGAAGCTGAAGCCAAGTGCAAATTGGAGGTGTGTAGCATGTTCGGTATTGCATAAATTCACTGCTAACCTTCTAAGGCTAGTGATTCTGATTATCTGCGTGTCACTGATGTTATCAGTACTCACTAGATTAATTATGAATTTGCTGTGTTGTTCCTCTTTTGCCTTACACTACAGGTTCACCTAGTTTGTACTATCTATTATAAAACCTGTTTATGTATGACCGTGTAGTGTAGTAGGATTCCTTGCGATCTGCTACTGATCAAGTTTTGAGATATTCAATACACGCATTTCTACAGTTCTACACTTCTACTGCATATGGATCTTGTATCCCAGCTAATGAATGTGCATCATTGCGAAATGTGCAGGAAGGCAACTAATGCCTGGTGGGAGTGCACTACGGTTGTTGGTCCTACTTCTTCTATGGTTGCATGACAAGCTCTGGTAGGATGCGGGCGGCCCACGTTATTGTGATTCACTCGAAGGGGATGTTTGGTTTCGTTTCTTTGAGTGCCAAGATGCGCCAAGTTCCATGCTCTCGGAGCCACCAAATTTGGAATCTTTTGTTCCACTGAAAACTCTTGAGCATATCTGCCTACCATTAGCTATGATGGCAATTATTTGGTTAGGTTTTCGGTTTCGGCAAATATTTGGTTATGTTGTGTTTTCAGTATTCTTTGCCTGCCTGTTTAACTTGTGGAGCCAAACTTGAGCAAAATAGGGGTAGCCACTGTGTTCGCCCAGGTTTTGGTTGCAAAATTTCAGCATGATTTTCACCTGGTATTTGGGCAGAAACTTACTACTTGTCTGAACCTACTGTATATGCGCACCGATGCATGTTGGAGTCTCAGAGCTATCCTGAAAGTGCACTACAAGTGTGTGCGTCAGACCCACAGGTTTTTACCACATAGATGAAGAGATTCAGATCGACACTTACATACCAGTTCCGCGCTCACTTGTCAGGCACTCAGGCAGGTGATTCAGAGAGACTGGGGGAGGAATGACACATAGTCACATACAGTTCAGGCACGCCTTCTCCTCGGGGCTCTCTTCCCCTTGGTAGTCGCCGCGCCGGGACTCCAGCTGATCTCCCCTTCCTCCAACTCCCTGCCCTCCCTGTCCTTCTCCCTGGCTGAGGCGGCGACGGCGGCTAGGGCCTTCTCGTCCCGTTTGTACCTGAGCAAGAGCCTCTTGAGAGGTGGCAGGTGCTCCTCCCTGATCTTGCCCGCGCGGTGCTCGCCTCGGAGTGCCCCGCACCTCGCACACTTGTACTTTCTCCACTTGAAAGGGTACCTTGCTTGCTGGAATTCCACGCAAACGACATGGCAGCCCTTGTCTGCGCCGACGATCATGCTCCGGTGGATCATGACCAAGGGTGTCTTGCTACTACTGCTACTCGCCGACATCCTCTCACTCGGTACTCTACGCTCTCATCCGCACTCCTACTTCACCTCTCTATTGACTTCTTACCAACCTGAGGATGATGACTTTGATCCATCTCCTGATCAAGGTACAAGGATTTATAGGCTGCTCCAGTTATTTCTTGGATGCGAATAAATGATATTGAAAAAATAGGCATTGCTAAAGGAAGCAGAAAGTAATTGGAGAATGCATGGGGTGGCACAGTGCCATGAGAGCAGTAACGCATTTCTTGCGCAAATGCTTGGCCTCAACTGCCAGTGCCAAAGCAACACGCTCGAGGTTTCTTGCAGTGGTGGTGGTTGTTCATATATGAATCCAGCAACCAGAGGCACCTGGTTCCTGCCACGGCTAAATTGCTTTTGAGATGGTTTCGTGTCCCTAGTTTGCTAAAACCTATCTTGCTGATGCTGTTGGTTAGTTCCAAGAATTCCTTTTTCTTAGGAAAGAAAGAATTTTAATGATATTCGGGTCTACGTGTCAAGTAAATGCACAACATAGTGTTTTAGACGTTGGAGGCTCCAAGCAAGAAACCTGAGTCGAATAAAAAGGAGCAGCAGAATGTAAATTTGATGGTCAATGACTAGTGCAGTTATGTTTTCTTAATAAAAAAGGTAAAAGTAAAAAAGAAGCAATCATGGTCATGCTTACCTAATATGTCGTAACACCGCATTATAGTTCTAGTTGGTAGCCTCGTCTATGGCAATGTAGTGTAAAACATTAGGGTGTGCGAATAGAAGACTCAAATTATGGAAAGGTGTCCCATCAATAGGTGATGAAAATAAATTCAATGTAAGAATAAATTGTCGATGACCAGCGAAGAGATATTATATTGGAAAAGTTCTCATAATTGTGGTTATCTCATTTAGTGCAACGCTTGACTAAATATAGTTACTAATATGGCATGTTGCACATTACAGAAGAATTGCAAGTTCAAATATTTTAGTGTTTCAACAAAAATATCTAAATCTCAATGAAAAATCTTCAAGCGAGTGGTGACGACCACAATTACAATTTCTTCTAATTATAATGGTACTTCATCTCAATTATCTGATATGTTTGTACTGATAGGATGTAGTTAGAAGGATGGCACAATGGACAACTAATACAAGGAGTGCCGAAGGCTCAATCCCAAGTAAAGGGGGTATGTTTGTAGAAAATATTAATTTGATTCCCGCTAACAAGCATATACTCTTTGACTAGTAACTAATGGCAATGATGGTTGTGGTTATCTGATATATTTAATGCTAGACAATAGTTAGTAGGTAGCATGTCCCGTAATACGAACAATACCAAAACACTAAACGTAAGGCTGCCCAGAGGGAAGGGCTCTAATACTAGATATAGCAACATGTAGCGGTTTGGAAGTTATGGCATGCCTTCGAGTTCTCTTCGAGTGCCGAATTTGACCTTCACTAGTTGTGTCTGGCAGTGGAGGGCTTCTACCGTTTTCATTGTTAAAGCCATTGTCTAGAGATTGCTCGGATTTTCTCTAGCGTAAAAACCTGTTATCTATTTTTTTCGAAAAGGGGAATAAGACCCCGGCCTCTGAATCGGTTGATGCACACAGACTTTTATTTCAAATATTCGAAAAACCTGTTATCTGACTGCGGTGGTTGGACTGAACGATAGCAGCGCTTATACGTTGTTCCTTTCTAAAGGTGATGCTATTAGAGAACCTCTTTGGCGGTCTAGGTGTTGCAATTGGTGGTGGTTATTTTCCCTTTTTGCGTTGATCGATTTGGCAGGGTCATTTTTCTTTGTTTCTTTCTGTTTTTCTTTTTTGCAGATGCCAGGTGTAGTTTATATCATCTTGGTATTAATATGCTGCCCTTTATAAAAGAAATGATCAGCTGTTCGTATCATTTTGGTTTTAATAAATTGCCTTTTATAAAAGAAATGTCAGCCATATATAGGCTTCTTCAAACTCTGACTCTCCTCGATCTTAATTGCTTACTTAGTCGTACATTAGTTTTTTTTTTGGAAAAGTGTATATATTAATATCACAATGATACCAATTACACCCAGCCTCTGCAACAACGCATGCCCTAGCGGCCCTATAGATGCACACAGCCCAGAAAAAAGAAAGAAAAATTACAAAAATGAAAAGTCCCACCACAGAGAACTAATCCTTAAAGCAATGACACTGACACCATCCGAACAACACCAGTAGTCCTCCACTCCAATAACAACGCCTTCAAGAAGGAAACAGTGCCCAAGCGCCGTCGTTGCCCGATCAAAGATCATAGGTTTTCACCCTGGAGAAAGTCCTCGCTCACAAAACAATGCCTTCAACAAGGTCATTGCCAGGCACAACCAGTTAAGGCCAGACCTTGGGTTTTTACCCTGCAAGGTAAGACTAGGTACTCCCCCCTGTGTTGACTTCCCGCACCAGCAGTTGCTGCAACGAGTCCCAGATCACGCAGCCAGTTCTCCGTCGCCACAAGAACTAAAATCATCATCGCTACCCTCATATTTCCGCTTTCCTGACATTCTCCGCATTTGACTTCACCATGGCTTAAAGAATGGCACTTGGTGGGAACAAACAACAGAGCTTCGCAACGCTCTCGCTGAAACCAAACGGCCGGAAAAACAAGGTAGACCGAATTCCTTCCGATCCAGCAATCTCCAGGCATGATACGTCCATGGGAGTTCGCTGGCGGAGCCTTTCGGAACCCGCCTCTCCAGACCAGATCAACGAGGGCAGACATCAAGCAGATCTTCATCTCCGTGCGAAAGAAACCAAAGGACCACCTCCTTTATTAGATCCGACGCAGTGATCCCCACACCGCCGGCCGGTTCCCGGGGAACGGATCGAGCAGGCAATTAGAGATAGAGAGCCGATCTAGGTCTTCCAAACGGAATCCCATCATCGGCACCTCCTCCACCAAATCGCCACCCGCTCCACGCCGGTAGAGGCCGCCGCCTCCAGATCCAAGCTCCCACGAAGCCACCGCCGGCCGGAGCCGCGAAGACGTCGATGGCGAGGGGGGCCCGTCCAGCGCCGGCGTTCTCCTCCTTACCGCCGCGTTGGGGCCGGGAGGCCAGATCCCCGCCGCCCCCATCACCGGCGCTGCGCACTTAGGCCGGCGGCCCTCCGGGGGCGACGAGGAGGGAGAAGGATGGAGGGGGAGGAGGTGGCGACGGGGTTAGGGTTTGGCCCCTCGGTCACCAGGAGGGGGCGACGCGAGGGGGGCAGGAGCCAGATCCAACGTCAGTGGGACCCTAGTCGTACATTAGTGTAATGAGAAAATTCTTTAACATAGACCATGCTAAGTTCTTTAGAGGAAACATGCAAAACTAGATTCTTAAGTTCGAACTTGCAGATTCGCTATCTAGGTGCGGAACAAGACGTGATCGATCAAACACACAACTATTTTGTCGAGATATCAACGCCGAATGCTTACAAAGAAGATTGTGATCTCCTGCTCGTGACTAACATGGGAAAATCACATCACCAATATGGCAACATATGCCAACTTAGAAAATAAATACGTCAACGCTGAGTACTTGGACGGAAAATGGATCCGAGTCTGATGATTGCTATGTTCCTCATGCCTCTCACACCTACTAATTCGTTGTAACTATTTTGTCTTTTCAACATGAGAAGCTTAAATGCCACTCTAGGTCCACCTTGTATACACATTTCACACTGTGTTCCTTTTATAATGGAGGAGGGTTCGGTTTAATTCATGCATCGACCCACAAGAGCACATGGACTTCCAAAACCCGCCGAATTATTATGTTGTTACATGAAGCAAGATAAAAATATCATCACAACCCTTGTTCTCTCCACAACCTAGTTTGGTAAGAAAATTCATAAATACTCCATCCGTTTCCAAAATATAAGATGTTTTAGCCCTTTTTTAAAACATACCTTTTTAGTGTATAGGTTCGGAACAAAATGAGTGAACCTACACACTAAAAAGAGTCTAGATACATGTGTTTTAAAAAAGGCTAAACCATCTTATGTTTATTTGTTAGCAAACGTATAGTTACGGTACATATGTTGGTGTTGTTAAGTGAATTAAGGTGACATTACACGGGTCTTATCCCACTTTCCTGCCCACGACGATCTCAACGTTCGTGACTTTGAGATTCGCATCTAGAAGCTCTCAAACGACTTAACGTGTCATGTTGAAGAGGACATCCTGGAGGATCCCGAAGATCAGACGTACATTAAAAAGAGATAGAAGATCAACTTGACGTACAAGGCAAGATGGAGATCTCACGAGACATGCGGTGGCTATATATCAAAGACCATTTACCTGAAGAGTACACGCTATCTACGCCTGCACCGTAGCTTTAGCCGTAGTTCTAGTGTCTAGGTCATAAACCCTAGATTAAAATATTCTTGTCAGGATAAACCCGTCGAGATTCATCTTATAAACACTCGTACGATCTTCCGATCAGAACATGATTAAAGTCCGAGGAAACTCTAGTACATTCATTATCATCTTTTTGATCCAAACCAGCTTACCCAAGCCGTTTGTCGAACAAATAAAATCTCTTTCAAACTTCGGAAGTGGGACTGCCTCGGGATCGTGAAAACAATCCTTTGCCAGTTGGCGCACTAGGCACGGGGTGCACACGTCATGCATATTGGATCTACTCCAGCCCCACCAGAGGTCGCCCACGATCTCCCTCTTTCTCTAACCTCGGGGGTTAGTGAAGAAGGACAGAGACGCGTGAAAACAGAAAATACCTACGCGGCCACGGGAGGATACGTTCCGTCCACTCCATCAACCTCGCGCAAGGACTACTTCGACAACATTGAAGAAACTTTTGGGGCAGCATACCGATGTTACCACAAGTCCCATCACGCGGCGCCAGGACCTGACTACTTCAACCCTAGCCTCTTGGATCCATCCGACCTGACCCTGTCTGTGGTACATGGTCTCTCTATATGGGGTGTACCAGCCCCGAACTCATCTACAGTCCCACGACAGACTACATCAGCGGACATCCACCGAATTCCTACACACGTTACTCTAACGTTGCCCCATCGGGTTATTACGTAACCAACCCCATCCAAAGTTGAGGTGCATGTTACTATGGTAGAGGAACATGTCCCATCTCGTACGGAGCCCCCACTACAACAAAACTCTACCAAAGAGACATTATCCTTGACACTTCTTATTTTGACTCTTTAAAAATCACCTAGAGATATTTCACATCCCGTAGAGACAATTTTTGAGACACTTAAGGACGTGTCTCAAATATAGAGACATTGGTTAAGATATTTGTCTAATGGAGTGAAATTTTCATTCTAGAGAAAACTTTTGAGGCATTCAAAATTGTCAAAAAAAGTTATATACAGACAATCGTTGATGATACTTTTTCAAATGTATTTACATTTTATGTAAAGATACTATTTGAGACATTTTGCTTGTTGTCTGGAGACATTTTTAAAACTTTAGTCCCATTGGGCAATACTCAGGAGAAATTCATTCCAAGTATAAACAAGATCTTGTGTAAGGTTGAGATGGTCAGAGGAATGAGTTTTTATCATTAAGGTCAAAAGTTCAAGGATTTCTTTTGACATATTTTCCATGGTATTTTTTACTCTACCTGCAGAGACATAATATAGTGCCTATTTTTTGTGTCTTGTAAGATGTATAGACATTATTACTATTGTCCTTAACACGTAAAGACACTACCCTTAGTGACACTTTTGTGGCAATATGGAAAGTGCTTCTAAAACTATGTAAGATCACTTTAAGTGTCTCTATATGACCAAAATAGTGCCTCTACATGCCACTACCATTGTAGTGCTCATTGAACACGGGCGTTGGGATCACAGACATATGAGTGTTCCGCTAGCACCGTACCTTGTCCCACAGGCACAACCATCGGGAAATAGTCTTGGCACCTCACCTAGATCCAAGATCTCGAGCAGCAGTTGGTTGAGGTGCAAAAGGCCAGCATCATCACCAAAGTCAAGGAAGAATACCGAGTCACGTCTCGGGCTACCGTAGAGCTGGATAAATGGGTTGAGGAGTTTGGAACCGCTAGAACTCCTCACCCACACTCCGCAAAATGTGGGCATGGGCGTGTCTAGACATCCTCTAGCAACAACACCACCTCGGTCCAGGAGATTAGTTGGCTCGGGTATAACCAAAACAGTGAGATACATTATCCACCCGAGGGATCAACACCACCGCAGTGGAGGGGAAGGTCGCCCAACCGTCATGGGGACTCGCCTGGTCACGCCGATGACCCGAGGGCTCATCCAGACAACAGCAAGAGCTTGTCAATAAAGATAACGAAGGTTAAAACATGCATGGTAGCGAGGATACAATACCATCTCATGACAAGTAGAGCTTGCACTTTCTATTTCACTCCTTATAAGGCATTAGTTACCTTATTTTCCTTTCCCTTTTTGTACTCCACAATGTAGTCACACCCCAATAGTTTAATTAGTAGTTTATGCTGAATTCCTTCTGTCAGTTTCTGATCCTGAATATATTTTAGTGCTTGCTGAATATATTTCAGTGCTTGATGAGCAGCTTCGATGACGAGTGAAGTGGTAGCAAATAGTATTTCCATCTTTTCAAGGCTTCAATTATTGCTAGGGATTCTTTATCATAAGTTGTGTAAGAAACTTATTTAATTCCTATAGATTTACTCATGAAGGAGATGGGTCTTCCTTTTTTGCATCATTACTGCACCAATGCCATAGCTAGATGCATCAAGCTCCAGTGTAAAGGATAGAGAAAAATTAGGCACTTCAAGAACAAGGGTTGTACTCATATATATTTTTATTAGCACGAAAGCTTTTTATTGTTCATCACTCCACTGAAAAGCACTTTCCTTCAATGGATCAAAGAGTAGCCTGCAGATTACTCCACATCTTTGATGAACCTTCTGTAGTACCCAACTTTCCCTAGGAATCCTCTAAGTTCATAGGTATTGCTTGGTCTTGGCCATTTAATAATTTCTATCACCTTAGATGGATCAGTAGCTACTCCTTCCTTTTGTGTTATGTGCCCCAAATACTCAATCTTTGGCTGGCCAAAGGAACACTTTTCCCTTTTTGCTATTAGTTTGTTCTACCTCAATACCTTGAAGATTCTAGTTAAGTGTTGGACATGCAAGTCAGCAGTCTTGTTGTAGATTAGTATGTCAACACCAATGCAAACTTTCTAAAATAAGGTGCCAGAATGGTATTCATCAAGGACTGAAATTTGGCAGGTACATTAGTTAGCCTGAAGAGCATACCTAGATACTCATAATGGCCCAGATGAGTACTAAATTCGTTTTTTGGTATATCCTCTTCTTTCATTCCGATTTAGTGATATCCACTTGCACAATCTATTTTGGAGAATATTTTTCTCCATTCAACTCATCTAATAAGTCTTCAACTTTTTGAGAGTTCAACTTTTTTAGATCATTCACTCGCTCTCCAAGAAGTGTCCTTTTTCTTTACTATTAGTGTTGCTGAGGAATAAGGGCTATTGCTTGAACTTATCACATTAGTCTTGATTAGCTATGTGATGCTCTTTCCCATAGCCTCCGTTTGATGGTGGGGTAGTCTATAAGATCTTTGATTCACAATTTTTGCATCAGAGATTAGTGGTATTGGTCACAAGATATTTTTGATGTCAATGTTCTTGGTAGAATATACCAGGGGATTCATCTAATACCTGTTGAAAAAATGATGGTACAGGTTGCATCCTTCCTTTCTCATCTTAGATAGAATTGATAAATATGTAAGCCCCACAAATAGGCTCTTCCTTCAATATATTTAGGCTCTACACTAGGATGATATCATGTGTTCTAGGGAAAGATTCATCCCATAAGGTGATTTATTTTCGATTTGGTGTGGTGAATTTCATGAACATTTTCTTATAGTCCATACTGATAGGACTATAGTGTTTGATCCAGTCTGTGCCAAAGATCTGATCATATCCTTTGAGGGGTAATATTATGAAATCATACCTAAGTGGTTGTCCTTGTAGTGAATATTCACAGTCCTATATAATGAATTTAGAGTATAGTGTTCCACCATTAGCTACCATCACTATATGTTTCTTTGTTGGCTTTAGTGTGTACAAAGTAGAGTTTGCTAATTCCAGAGTCATGAAGGAAGCAGTACTATCAGAATCCACTAATATAGTTGCAGGTGTGCAACCCACCATTTATTTTAGTGTGAAGGTTTAGCTAGTTTTAGCAGAACCCAACATAACATGCATAGACAGCTTAAGTGTTGCTTCTGTTTGAGGGAGTGGGGTTTCATCAAATTCATCATCCTCATAAATAGTAACATAGACCACTTTTGCCGGTTCTTCGGCATAATCTTGCATTGTTTGGACTTGAGATTTTGTACCCATATTCCATACTTGTTTATGTGCTAGAAATCATGGGTCATTTGTAGAAAACTTTCTTTATCCTTGCTTGTTGTATGATGTTAGGTAAAACCTCGTTGTTGTTGTTGTGCTTGTGTGCCAGCCAGTTTATTGTTATCAAAGTTTATTTGCCTCCTTGGTGTCACTATCACTGTATGAGGGTTATTTCTTTTGCTTGGATTTGCACTTTAAACTCTCCTAGCAAATCAAGTAGCTTCTTGCATACTACTGGATTTGTGGCATTACAAGTGGTCCTAGATGTAGTCATTTAGCCCAACTATATATGAAGCAATTGACATAGTAGTATTCAGGTAGATTAGGGTTATCCCTTCTGACTAAGCTTACCAGCAATTTAAATTGCACAATGTAATGTGCCATAGTGGATGTTTGAGTTAATGTCCGAAATGCTCTAGCATTGTAAAATATTGATGACTCATCAAATCTATTAGCAACAAATCCACAGAATCTGTACCATGGAATAGAAGAAGCAGTATAGCCAGTGCCTCTCCACCACTGAATTGCTTTGCCCTTCAGGTATGATACTACAAATTTATTTCTTTGTTCCATTCGTGTTCGAGCAACATCGAAGTATTGCTCAAGTTGCTGGAACGAAGAATCAGCATCCTCTCCCTTAAACTCTCTTATGTTGAATTTAACAGGTTTCACTAATGATTGTGACCTTCTATACTCAAATTTTGGTGGGACTCTGTTTTTACCATTTCTGGTACCATCATATATATGCTCCTCATTGTCTCTTTCCTCTAAGACTTCTTGCTGGTTTCCCTGTTGTATGGGACCAGTCGTAGGATTTGCTTGTTTTTGGTAGTTTATCCGAGGTTACTGTTGTTGAGTGCCAGCAAAGTTTGGGTGTCCGTAAGGAGTTTTTGGTGTGCCACCAAGATTGACTTCTCTGCCTAGATGGTCCTCAAGTATGGTAGTACCCACTGGCTTATCAGTATGTGGTTTGCTGCTAGCTTGGCAGGCTTTGTTGTGAGATCATGTCCATGAACGCAACATCAGCAGATTTCTGGCAGAATTTTTAGAAATTTGCTTAAATCGCTGAAACAATTTCTTGTATAATGTGAAATTTGCTTGCACTATGTTTGAGAATTCCACAAACTCTTTCTTATCCTCTTCTTGTTCCCTACGCAGTGTTGTTACATCAAACTGCAGGGACTAAAGCTCTAGAAGGGTGGAATCAGTTATACTTTTTGGTGGTGCCATGATGAACGATAGCTTGCACAATTGAATAGAAGACTAGCACAGGTTTGACAGCCTTGTTACCTTGCAGAGGAAACTTCTGAAAGAAATTTGCCTTTTACTATTGGAAGGTTAGAGCTTTTTCAATTTCTTTAGAATACTACCGCCTCCAGCACCGCCCGCCTCCAGGGTACACAGGCTCATATCAAAGAAAGGGATTTTACTACCACATAATTGGTCTATAACAACCGCCTCTCGTTCGATGCCTATACCCAAACAAAGCCACTGCCACCAAGCCACCACCATCAACACCCACACCGTCATCGGAATCTAGAGCAAGAGGGAAGGATTTCACGGGAGAACCCAACTTCCAACCGATCTAGATTCACACGTACGCCACTAAGGAGGGACTGGCTCTAGATACCAGTTGTTATGCCTATACTACAAGTCAAGCGAGTGAGAGATCGAATGAGCCTACCCATAACAAGAACACTCCAATTCTGCCACCACGGGATACTCGATTATTGTTGAAATTTAGGTTTACAAGGGAGGTGAGAAAGTCTTAGGCTAGCCAGAACATGGGGGCTAGGGTTTAACCCAATATTACAGTGATGAGGATTACATGCTCGGACCCGTTAGGGACTATTATGCTTGATCCAGTTTATGCCAAAGATTAGATCATATCCTTTAAGGGGTAATATTCCGAAATCATACCTAAGAGGCTATCCTTGTAGGAAATATTCATAGTCCTTTATAATGAATTCAGAGTATAGTGTTCCAGCATTAGCCACCATCAATATATGTTTCTTTGTTGGGTTTAGTGTGTAGAAAGTAGAGTTTGCTAATTCTAGAGTCATGAAGGAACTAGTACTACCGGAATCCACTAATACAGTTGCATGTGTGGAACCCACCATAGCTTTTAGTGTGAAGGTGTAGCTAGTTTTTGCAGAACCCAGCACAAATGCATAGACATCTTAAGTGTAGCTTCTGGTTGAGGGAGTGGAGTTTCATCAAATTCATCATCCTCATCCTCATATTCAGTAACATAGACTAACTCTGTCTATTTTTCAGCCTGAGCTTGCATTGCTTGGCCTTGATATTTTGTACCCATCTTGCATACTTGTTTATGTCCTAGAAACCATGGGTCATTGAATTTGTAGAAAGCTTTCTTTATCCTTGCTTGTTGTATGATGTTAGGTTAAAACCTTACTGTTGTTGTGCTTGTGTGCCAGCTGGTTTATTGTTATCAAAGTTTATTTGCCTCCTTGGTGTCAATATCATTGTATGAGGGTTATTTATTTTTCCTGGATTTTACCTTTCAATTCTTCTAGAAAATCAAGTAGCTTCTTGCATGTTCTTGGGTTTTTGGCATTTCAAGTGGTGTTGGATGTAGTCATTTAGCTCCTCTATGAAGCAATTGGCATAGTAGTCTGTAGGTAGATTATGGCTATCCCTTCTGATTAAGATTACTAGCAATTCAAATTACTCAATGTAATGTGCCACAGTGGATGTCTGAGTTAATGCCCAAAATGCTCTAACATTGTCACATATTGATGTCTCGGAAAATCTATCAGCAATAAATCCACAAAATCTGTACCAGGGAATAGAAGAAGCAGTATAGCCAGTGCCTCTCCACCACTAAATTGCTCTGCCCTTCAGGTATGATACTGTAAATTCAGTTCTTTGTTCCATTGGTGTTCGAGCAACATCGAAGTATTCCTCAACTTGTTGGATCCAAGAATCAGAATCCTCTCCCTTAAACTCTGGTATGTTGAATTTAGCTGGTTTCACTAATAGTGGTGGCCTTCTATACTCAAAGTTTGGCGAGACTCTATTTTTACAATTTCTGGTATCATCATATACATGATCCTCGTTGTCTCTTTCCTCTAAGACTTCTTGTTGGTCTCCCTATTGTATAGGACCAGTGGTAGGATTTGCTTGTTTTTGGTAGTTCATCTAAGATTGCTGTTGTTTGAGTGCCAGCAAAGTTTGGGTGTCTGTAAGGATTTTTTGGTGTGCCAATAAGATTGACTTCTCTGCCCATATGGTCCTCAAGTCTGGCAGTACCCACTGGATTATCAGTATGTGGTTTTCTACTAGCTTGTCCAGGCGTTGTTGTGAGATCATGTCCATGCGTGTTCAATACAACATCAGATTTCTGGAAGAATTTTGAGAAATTTGCTTGAATTCCTACAAAATTTTCTTGTATACATATGCAATTTGCTTGGACTATATTTGTGAATTCCACAAACTCTTTCTTATCCTCTTCGTGTTCCCTGTTACATCCAACTGCAGGGACTAAAGCTCCAGAAGGGTGGAATCGGTTGTACTTTCTGGTGGTGCCATGATGAACGACAACTTGCACAATTGAATAGAAGACTAGCACATGTTTGACAGTCTTGTTACCTTGCAGAGGAAACTTCTAAAAGAAATTTTCCTTTTACTATCGAAAGGTTGAAGCTTTTGCAATACTGCCATCGCCGATCACCGCCTCCAGCATCGCCTGCCTTTAGTGGTACATGGGCTTAGTTTCAAGAAACGGGATGTTACTACGCAGAATTGGTATGCAGCAACCGCCTCTTGTCTGATGCCTATATTGGAACGAAGCTATCACTGGCAAACCGCCACCATCAACATCCACATCATCGCTAGAACCTAGAGCAAGAGGGAAGGATTTCATGGGAGAACCCAACTTCCAACCAATCTAGATTCACATGCTGCCAATGAGGGACTAGCTCTAGATACCAGTCGTTATGCATGTACTACTGGTCAAACTGAGTGAGAGATCGAACGAGCCTACTCTGAACAAGAACACTCCAATTCTTCCACCACGAGATACTCGATTCACTGGTGGAAAACGAGCCTTTAGTCTCGGTTCGGAGGTCCTCTAGTCCCGGTTGCCCAACCGGGACTGCCGAATCGGGACTAAAAGCCCCACCCTTTAGTCTTGGTTGCCTTAGAAACCGGGACTAAAGTCCCTCCACGTGGCTGCTCTCCAGAGCGGGGAACGGAGGACCTTTAGTCCCGGTTCGTAACATGAACCGGGACTAAAGAGGTCCACACGGGGCGGTTACGAACCGGGACTAAAGAGGTCCACATGTGGCGACCTCGGGCTCTTCCTTTTTATTTTCTGTATTTCAATTCCTTTTTATTTTGTGTATTTCTTTTTTGTGTTCTCCATTCAATTATTTTTCATTCAAAACAATTTTTCGTATGCATATTCTACGCTACTATATAATGTACACGTTTTTGCATATATAATAGAATTTGTCTTACGAGCATATATATATATATATATATATATACAATTTGGTATACGAATCCCAACCAGGACTAGAGCCCATCTATTTGATTAGATGGAGATCATTAAATTACACGGATGCTTTAGAGTCTATCTATACTCTATTCTCAATTTGGGGATATGACCTCATCAAGAAAAATTCCGCCAATTCCTCTTAAATTGCTAGTAGGCAGTCCTGTGGTAGGATCTTATCACACATCGCATCCAACTATAAAGAAGGAGATCAATATGAATATATAAATCATTATAACAAAAATTATGAACGAAACTCAACATGTGTTATGGTAATAAAATAAATTATGAATATATTGTTTATGTACTCGAATAAATTCCACGCCCTGCTCAATAATCGACATGCGAATGAACTTGCAAATGTAGTATCCACATAAATTAGTCCTATGTGGCCACCTCACGCACTTTACAAGAATAGAATTTAATCAAATAATAATCAAGCATGATAATTATATTGAAACTAGAATTAAAGTTATGCGCGGACCTAGCTCGTACTACTTATCGAGACCGCATTAAAACTCAGCTCCTCACGCCATTGACTAGCAACCAAATTATTGAACCGTTTCCAAATACTGCCCGACAAAGAAAATGAATGAATGAGTTATTAATTACTCGATATCCGAGAAAATGAACAAAAGAGACCGATATAGTGTGATAATGATTGAAATTACTTCTGGAGCATATTAAGCAGGTCGGGGTACTCTTCCATGTTTTTCTTTAAGGGGTCCATGATTTCAATTCTTCCACAGTCAACTTCAATGCTTAGAAGAATCCAGTGGAAGCTGCACACGTTTATATACGTCAGTAACTTATAAATTACACTTAACATTGAGTAAGAAAAAGTGAATGTGTATAAGATAGTAACACTCTCACCTGTGGTTGTAAGGAAATAGTATTTCCTTACAGAAATTTTGCTCCTTTAAAAATCTTAGCAAGTTACACTCCGTGTCCACGTGATTCATCTGTAGCGTAGCAGAATTAACTCGATTTGGGTCAATGAATCCAACGCAATAGATTCTCTTTCTTTTACATTCCAGAATCTTCATTCTGCATAATAGCGTACAAAAGTATATAGTGAGGGTAATTACATGCAATGAATTAAATGAGCTGAGCTAGAGACTTAATTACAGAAATAAATTAATCACTTATAGACAATAGCAACTAAGGAGAGATTTGTCGAGGGCCTCCTGATTGAATAACTGAAAGAATTCTGGAAGCTCGATATGGATCTCATATTCATGGAAGTAATGCTCCTCTATAACTTTCACTAGGATCATTTCTCTCCCTTTCTTTGCAACTTTCAAGTACCAGCCATGCAATTTTCGTATTTGTGTTGGTAGATGCCAGAGTATCTCATTGCTGACCAGAGGCTCCCCGCGGACATATTTCTATGCTACATCAGCCTTAGGGATATTTGTGCCGTTTAGAAATTCAGCAACAATCATACCACATTGCCTAGCTAATAGCTTAGTTGCTTCCATATCTAAAGGTTCTCCATATCTATTTGTTGTTCGGGTAACACCTTGAGCTGGGGGATCGATTGTTTTGCCTGTTCTCCGAGCTGGGGAATGTCTCTTTTCCCGCTTGCACTACGACTTGCTCTTCTCTTTCAATGTCTTTGTAAGACAGCTTGTATAGTCATCTGCCTTTTTTAACTCATGTTGGGATGGTTGCGCAAGAACATTCTTAAAGTGCTCCCTAACATTCAGATCTATTGGCTCAGGTCATTTCGGTGCAAAATGGGCCTTCACTTCGGCCATTATGACCACCCTGTTTTCCTCTTCAATCAGGTGGTAAGATAACTTGGGAGGAGCTGGCGGTACTCTTGGGGAGGGGTGGACTTGGAGGTGGTGGACTTCTACTCCGAGGAGACGGTGGCTGATGGCTCAATACACGGCGCCCAGAAAAGTGCTTGGTGCGTGGTGTTGATGTAGAGCTTGTTGGGAACCCCAAGAGTAAGGTATGATGAGCACAGCAGCAAGTTTCCCTTAGTTATGAAACCAAGGTTTAATCGAACCAGTAGGAGCAAGGAAACACCTCAAAGATGTTACTAGCTGAGCTTTGGCAGGGGCACTACCGGTGCTAGTAGCAATGTGGAGACCTACACAACACAACCACAAAACTTTGTCCCCAACTTGCGATGAGGTTGTCAATCTCACCGTGTTTTGTGGAAAACAAAGGATTAAACGTATCGAATGGAAAGAAGTAAAAGTTTGCAGAAAGTAAACACAAAGCAGTAAAAGATTGTAGATTGTATGTAAAGAAAAGGACCAGGATCCATAGTTCACTAGAGGTGGCTCTCCTTAGATAAATAACATGTTGGGTGAACAAATTTCAGCGGGGCAATTGACAAACACCGAGAAAGCAATACATGCATATACTAATCATCTTGACTCCTCTGAGACTTGATTGGGCATTACAACATAATACATAGACCGCCATCCAACTGCATCTATGACTAATAATCCACCTTCAGGTTATCATCCGAACCCCCTCCGGTATTAAGTTGCAAGCAACAGATTATTGCTTTATGAACTGCGTGTAAAGTAAACAATACAATTGTTCTATGAACAAAGGATCGTTGTTTTCTCCCTAGTAGCAACAGCACATCTAGTACCTTAGAGATTTCTATCACTTCCCCAGATTACCAGAGGCATGAACCCACTATCGAGCATAAATACTAACTCTTGGAGTTGCTAGCATCTACTTGGCCAAGATATCTACTAACAACGGAAAGCATGCAAGATCTCAAATAACAAAGACATGATAGAATAAATAATCAATCTGAAATAGCATCTCAATATCCATCAGATCCCCGCAAACACAACATGTATGGATTACAAATAGATGATCTTGATCATGAATGGAGCTCACAAGATCTAAACATGAAAGCACAAAGGAGGAGAAACCAGCCATCTAGCTACTACATGGATCCGTAGTCCAAGGATGAACTACTCACGCATCACACCGGAGGCTTGCATGGTGATGAAGAAGGCCTCCAGGGTGAATTCCCCTCTCCGGCAGGGTGCCGGGAAGAGCTTCAGATCCCCCGATATAGGGATGGAGATGATGGCGGCTACAGACTCTTTCGTGGATTTTTGATCGGGTACTTAGGGTTTTCGTCTCGAGGGCAACTTATAGGCGGAAGGAGAGGCCAAGGGGGTGCTGGGGTCGGCCAGACCACCCCCTGGGGCGGGCCAAGCCTGGCCACGCGGCCAGGTGGTGTGGCCGGCCCCTGGCCCCTCTCCGTCTCGTATTCTGGCACTTGATCCCTTCCGAAAAAATAGGCACTTTGGCTTTTGTCCCGTCCAATTCCGAGAGTATTCATTTTCTGACTTTTCTGGAACCAAAAACAACAGAAAACAGGCAGCGGGCACTGTCGATCTTGTTAATAGGTTAGTCCAAGAAATCATAATAAAAGTACTCCAAAGTTGGAACAAAACACAAGAAAGTGGATAAAACCAAGCATGGAACATCAAAAATTATAGATACATTTGCAATGTATCAACATCCCCAAGCTTAACTCCTGCTCGTCCTCGAGTAGGTAAGTGATAAAAAGAAAGAATTTTTGAGGTGACATGCACCATCAAAGACTTGATCAAAGTATTTGCAAAACATTCAAGGCTGGGACCATAGTACTTCAATCATAACATGAAAGACAAAGTTCTAGCAATAAGCAAAGAAACTATGATGCAACATGAAAAGGCACAAACAAAAGATTCAAGAATAACATGCTTTGCAAGACGTTTGTTTGTTTCACATAAAGAAAACATAGCATAATAGTATTCAGCTTGTCCCTCAATAGAGTAGCAAATATAAATGCATAGGACACCTTCAAAGTTCATAAGAGTGACTAGATACAATAGTTTCAAACAAGCAATAACAAGTTATGCATCAATCAACTAGTCTTGGGACAATGCACATAGAACTAAGAATGGCCACTATGCTCTCAAAGTAGTGCATAAAGTAGAAGGTGGAGACTCAATATAATGGTGGAAGAAAGGCCTTTTGTAAAAGGAAGTAGGGATTCAAGTCTCATAAAGAGCTTCCAAAAATTATGATACTTATAGCTTTCAGCTCTCATTGCCCCTATCATAAGCATCTTGAAGTGATTAGGGTTAAAGTGAACAAACTATGGTGTACATGCTTGATGAAGTATAAGTCAGAAATCTCATGTCCCTTGTATACGAGGGCTGCTCCTCATGCTACTCGAGTTTAGTCACCGGTAAGTTCTTGTCATCGTAAGTACATGTGTATCATTGAGAACCGCCAATGGGGTACCCCTTGCCCGATGATACGGAAGAATCCCCATATCAAAATGACAAGGCAAGCAGACAACAAGCATCTCAGCATTCTTCTTATTTACCATGGAAATATGGTGCCTTTTTCTCTCTTTCCTCTTTTCATAGTATCTCTTTTTTTTCTTTTCTCTTTTTTCTCAATAGGACTCTTTTTTTTATAAGAAGAATGCTTCATAGACAGCTCATTATGGTTACGCTGCAGGTTTCCACCATGTCAGCATGGATTAGACCAGAGGTCCAGGCGTTTCTCTAACACATATACATAACTCCATGGACTTACAAGCTCCCCTTTCATTTCACACCGACGACATCCATATACAAAAGAGCATGATATCAACTAGGTACAAGTACCAAGTGCAATGTTGAAAGCGTTCCCCATGAAAGCATGGTTCTGCTAATTCCCAACAAATAAGTGCAAGCATATACAACATAGACGACACAATGGTTCAAGTTTATTAAGGGCAAGTAAAGTGTGCCATCAAGTTTGTGAGAGCTTTAATCACTAGTTTTCTCATAACAAGTGGAAGGTAAACAAAAGCATGAATATACTTGGAATAGCATAAGCTAGTAGGTAGGTATGGTGGACTCTTTGGAATAACTTGGTTTAGGGAGTTGGATGCATGAGTGGAACTCATACTTGGTTGTGGAGGCTAGCAAAAGACTGGGAGCGACAAACTAAGAGAGCAATAATGGCCATAATCATGCAGAGCGACAAAACATCATTGATCAAAGCATAAAGTGATACTACAAGTTGAAAACTAAAGGATCATAAAGGTTATGGTGACTTGAGATAGTCATAACATGGTGTGAGCATGTGCCAAGTTAACCCAAATAAAGCATCAAAGGAGAATACCACTATACTATGCTTTAATATGCTAAAACAACGCATGATTCATCCAAGGCACATTAAGCAATATCAATTGTTTATAACAAGTCATGCTACATCAAATAATACTAAGCATAAAGCCAAAACAATATCAAGCATGGCATGACAAAGCATAGCCACAGTCAAAAACGAGCTCTTTTTACCACAAAAGCATGAACTTTCCTACTCTTTTCCAAACCAAACCAAACTATTTGCAAACCAAAGTGTGAAAGAGGGGGTCCAACCAACTTATTCAGAAAACTAAGCAAACCAAGCAAACTAAAAACCAAAACGAAAACAAAAAAGAAGACGCTCCAAGAAAAACACAACTGTGCACGAAACAATAAAAATGAAGCGTTTGGAAGAAACCTGGAATTTTTATTGATGAAGAAGGGGATGCCTTGGGCATCCCCAAGCTTTGACGCTTGTACTTCTTGGATATTTCTGGGGGTGACATGCGTGGCATCCCCAAGCTTGAGCTTTAGTCCATCCTTCATCTCATTACTCATTCCTTCCATACACCTGAAAATTTTCCTTCATACAAAACTTCACACAATCTCATTAGCAACATTAGTGCACTTAAGATAAATAAGTCTCAAGGTTCAGTTCAAACACCAAATAAACTTCCATTAGAACACTAGCTACTGTAGAACTTCCCTCAAAAAGCTCAATTCCCCAAAGGAACTCAAGAAGGAACTAACAAGAAGCAAATGCAGAAAATGGCAGAAATCTGTCAAAACAGACCTGCAGGTAAAGACGAATTTTTTCGAAGACCTTCTGTTGCTCAAATCAAAAAGTGTTTAACTAACGAAAGTTAGATAACAACCTGGGGCAGAAGCACAAAAAAATTACAGCTCAATCCGACATACAGAGCTCTCTCAGGAATTTTTACGGTGAAGCACAGAAATCTGTTTTGGGACAGCAACTTTCCCAATCATTACTTCACTCTCATTAGAGGTTACTCTTGGCACAAAAAGCAAATAAAAAGGATAAGGAGAGGTTATTACAGAGGTAATAACTTCCAAGACTCATCTAAAACTCTTGGGTTATCTCCTAACAAGTACTTTTCTTTAACGCCTTTAAGTTAGGCATAAGAAGCAAAGAAAGAATCAAGTCTTCTCAAATGAAGAAGCATTAAGACCAAATTTTGTTTTCATAGGAGAAGCAAAAGAAATATTTTCTCTCTTTTTAGGGAAGTGTTAAATACCTTTCTTGAGTGGGAGTTGATATTTAAGTGTGCCTTCTTTCATATCAATGATGGCACCAACAGTTCTAAGAAAAGGTCTTTCCAAAGTAATAGGACAAGAAGCATTGTATTCAACATCCAAAACATAGAAATCAACGGGGACATAGGAATCATTAACCATAATAAGAACATCATTAAGACTCCCCATGAGTTTATTTTTAGCATTAGCATCAAGTGGGACATTCAAATAACAATCTTCAAGAGGAGGCAAATCAAGCATATCATAGATCCTTCTAGGCATAATAGAAACACTACTATCAAGATCACACAAAGCTGTGAAATCAAAGTCATTCACTTTCATATTAATGATGGGTTCCCAACCATCTTCTTGCTTTATAGGAATAGAAGCTTTATGTTTCATCTTTTCTTCTTTAATCTTTATGAGAGCATCGATAATGTGTTTTGTAAAGGCCAGGTTCATAGCACTAGCATTAGGACTTTTAGCAAGCTTTTGTAGGAACTTAATAACTTCACAGATGTTGCAACCATCAAGATCAAAATCAACTTTATCATCTAAAGTAGTAGAACTATTACTAGCCTCAACACTAGTGGTGGTAATAGTAGAAACACTAATGTTTCTAGCAATTTCATCTTCTCTTTCCCACTTAGCATGTAATTCAGCTAATAGTCTAACATTTTCATCAATTTTTACTTGTATGGCATTAGTAGCTGCAAAGGGATTCTCATTAGTTTCAGGTTTAGTAGCCATTTTATTAATCAATGAAGATTGAGCTTCAGACAAAGATGATATATTTCTTTTAGCATTAGAGAGTTTCAATTGTAAACTAGGTATTTCCCTATTTAGACTCTCAAGTTGATGGCTAATGTTCTTCAAGATGGTGGATTGTTTCTCCATAGGTTTAGTAAATAGTTCATTTTGCTCATATTGCATTTGCATGAAGTTTTTAGTGGCTCTTTCAACTTCTAAAATTCTTCCTTCACTAGGTAATTCAGGTTTACCATTATAGCCATAAGTATTATTAAGAGGATATGGCTTATAATTGTTATTACCAAAATTGTTCCTATAAGCATTATTACCATAAGCATTGTTGCCAAAGTTGTTATTTCTTATGAAATTCACATCAACTTGCTCTTCTTGAGCAACCAAAGAGGCTAAAGGAACATTATTTGGATCAATATGGGCTTTCCCATTAACAAGCATGGACATAATAATATCAATCTTATCACTCAAGGAGGAGGTTTCTTCAATAGAATTTACCTTCTTACCTTGTGGAGCTCTCTCAGTATGCCATTCAGAATAATTAACCATCATATTGTCCAAAAGTTTTGTTGCAGCACCCAAAGTGATGGTCATAAAGGTACCTCCAGCAGCTGAATCCAATAGGTTCCTTGAAGAATAGTTCAATCCTGCATAAAATGTTTGGATGATCATCCAAGCAGTCAGTCCATGAGTGGGACAATTCTTTACCAAAGCTTTCATTCTTTCCCAAGCTTGAGCAACATGCTCATTATCAAGTTGTTTAAACTTCATTATTTCACTTCTCATGGATATAATCTTAGTAGGAGGATAGTATTTTCCAATAAAAGCATCTTTGCACTTAGTCCAAGAATCAATACTATTCCTAGTTAAGGAATTCAACCATTCTTTAGCTTTTCCTCTCAAAGAGAAAGGAAACAATTTCAGCTTAATAATATCACCATCTATATCCCTATGCTTTTGCATCTCACAAAGTTCAACAAAGTTATTTAGATGGGAAGCAGCATCTTCATTACCAATACCAGAAAATTGTTCTCTCATAACAAGGTTGAGCAAAGCAGGTTTTATCTCAAAGAAAGTATTTTCAGCCACAGGTGGAGCAATAGGTGTGCTCATAAAATCATTGTTGTTGGTGCTACTGAAGTCACACAACTTAGTGTTCTCAAGAGTAGTCATTTTTTTTGGGTTTTCAAATAAGAAAGCAAACAAGTAGAACTAAATTTTTTTGGATTTTTGAAGAACAAAACAAGCAAACAAAGCAAAAAGGAAACTAAGCAAAACAAAAACAACAAAGTAAAGAGATTGGTTATGAGGGACTCCCCTTGTGAAGATGTCCTTGACTCCCCGGCAACGGCGCCAGAAAATCGCTTGATGGCTCAATACACGGCGCCTAGAAAAGTGCTTGGTGCGTGGTGTTGATGTAGAGCTCGTTGGGAACCCCAAGAGGAAGGTATGATGAGCACAGCAGGAAGTTTCCCTCAGTTATGAAACCAAGGTTTAATCGAACCAGTAGGAGCAAGGAAACACCTCAAAGGATTTACTAACTGAGCTTTGGCAGGGCGCACTACCGGTGCTAGTAGCAACGTGGAGACCTGCACAACACAACCACAAAACTTTGTCCCCAACTTGCGATGAGGTTGTCAATCTCACCGTGTTTTGCGGAAAACAAAGGATTAAACGTATCTAATGGAAAGAAGTAACAGTTTGCAGAAAGTAAACACAAAGCAGTAAAAGATTGTAGATTGTATGTAAAGAAAAGTACCGGGATCCATAGTTCACTAGAGGTGGCTCTCCTTAGATAAATAACATGCTGGGTGAACAAATTACAGCGGGGCAATTGACAAACACCGAGAAAGCAATACATGCATATACTAATCATCTTGACTCCTCTGAGACTTGATTGTGCATTACAACATAATACATAGACCGCCATCCAACTGCATCTATGACTAATAATCCACCTTCAGGTTATCATCCGAACCCCCTCCAGTATTAAGTTGCAAGCAACAAATTATTGCTTTACGAACTGCGTGTAAAGTAAACAATACAATTGTTCTATGAACAAAGGATCGTTGTTTTCTCCCTAGTATCAACAGCACATCTAGTACCTTAGAGATTTCTATCACTTCCCCAGATTACCAGAGGCATGAACCCACTATCGAGCATAAATACTAACTCTTGGAGTTGCTAGCATCTACTTGGCCAAGATAGCTACTAACAACAGAAAGCATGCAAGATCTCAAATAACAAAGACATGATAGAATCAATAATCAATCTGAAATAGCATCTCAATATCCATCGGATCCCCGCAAACACAACATGTATGGATTATAAATAGATGATCTTGATCAGGAACGGAGCTCACAAGATCTAAACATGAAAGCACAAAGGAGGAGAAACCAGCCATCTAGCTACTACATGGATCCGTAGTCCAAGGATGAACTACTCACGCATCACACCGGAGGCTTGCATGGTGATGAAGAATGCCTCCAGGGTGAATTCCCCTCTCCGGCAGGGTGCCGGGAAGAGCTTCAGATCCCCCCCGATCTAGGGATGGAGATGACGGCGGCTAAAGACTCTTTCGTGGATTTTTGATTGGGTACTTAGGGTTTTCGTCCCGAGGGCAACTTATAGGCGGAAGGAGAGGCCGAGTGGGTGCTGGGGTCGGCCAGACCACCCCCTGGCGTGGGCCAGGCCTGGCTGCGTGGCCAGGTGGTGTGGTCGGCCCCTGGCCCCTCTCCGTCTCGTATTCTGGCACTTGATCCCTTCCGAAAAAATAGGCACTTTGGCTTTTGTCGCATCCAATTCCGTGAGTATTCATTTTCTGACTTTTTTGGAACCAAAAACAACAGAAAACAGGCAGCTGGCACTGTGGCTCTTGTTAATAGGTTAGTCCAAGAAATCATAATAAAAGTACTCCAAAGTTGGAACAAAACACAAGAAAGTGTATAAAACTAAGCATGGAACATCAAAAATTATAGATACATTTGCAATGTATCAGTGGCCTTGGCGCCGAGCCTAGAGACATGATGTGTTTCTTGTTCCATAGAATGAAGCCACTCATGACTTCTCCCAGTGTCTTCTCCTCTTCACCTCCAGGGATGTCAAGCTCCAGTGACCGAAATTCCGGTTGAATTTCACCCACACCGACACGAGCATAGCCAGCCGGAATCAGACGGCAATGGTAGGTCACTCCAGGTGCAGAAGGTAAAACATAGCCGACCGCCACCTTCGTGGATATGTTCTTCAGTGACACATGTAGCTCACAAATTGTCTTATCCTTGATTGCATCCATGAGGTAGCCACCCATCGATGCACCATCTATCATCTGTGCATCATCCATAATCGGTGCATCCTCCACCATCAGTGAAACGTCAGCCGGTGCCTCCGTGGAAGCCACGATGCTTTTTCGCTGAGATGGGTCGCCGGTACTATCGAATGCAGGACCTTACTGCCGACGCACTCCTCTAAGTTTTTTGTAGCATCCCATCTGTCTAACATATGTAATGCTACATGGTCTAATAGTATAGTGGCTACTTCCTACATATAACTGTTGCATCATAATTATATCATGCTCATGTCATCATGCCACCTTGCATTTGAGCATCATATAAAACCCCTTTTCCATTTGGTTCTTCTCTCATGTGCATTATTAATTGTATTTGGCTCTTGATACATTGTATTTGGTTCTTGATAAATGCTTGATGCCCAAGTTGATTTGGGGCATATCTTTTATTCCACTCCACCACCTTTCTTTGTTACCACCTTATAATTCCACCATCCCAAGTAACCATGAGCTCTTATTTTCTTTTGACATTTAATCTAGCTCATGTGGGTTGGGATGGATCCAATACTAATTCCTTTAGCTTGGCTTTACTCCATATTCTGGGATGCATGTGTATAATGCCATGTTACATTATTATTGTTTTCACAGGAATAAAACATGGCATTTAATGCTCCTGCATGGGCCATGCAACAAACATCACCATGCCATTCTTTTGGTTTTTGAGTGGATCCTTTCCTTGTGAGCTCCTTTTCTCTTACTCTCACCATCTCCAACCTCATCACCGCTCACATGTGTAAATGCCATGCATAATCATGTGAGACCATCTCTAGATCCCTCCTCCCCTCAGACTTAATCTTGCCCTGATCATGCATCATCTAAACCCTAATCTCACTACCTTCACTCTCACCTCTCCATCTCACCACCCCCTCCATGCTTGATCTTAGCTTGGACCATGTTAAAACCCTAAACCCCTCTCTCCTCACACCTTGTCACCTCATGTTTTGTTCATGGGATGAAACCCTGAGCCCTAACCTACCCCTTCCACCTCTCTTATCCACCATGCCACACCATACCACCCTCTCTCCCAACACTATTCCCCTAGCTAAACCCTAACACTAACCAACCTCTCACCATGCCGAGCACCTTTCTCTCTCTCTCCGCCAGCAGGGACCCACCCTAGCTACCCTCTCTATACCTAACCAAAACCCTAAACCGAGCCACCCCTCTCTAATCTACCCTAGCTACCCGACCCTCCCTCTCTATCTCGGCCTCTCTTCCTCTCTCCCTGCCCTGCAGCCCCACCACCCGAGCCTCTCTCCTTGTCTGGCCCTCTCTCCCGGCCGAGCCCCACCTGCAGCCTACACCCCCTGCCCGAGCCTGCGAGCACGTGCTCGAGGTGGCAAAAAGGTGGCCGAAGCCACCTTTCCCAACACGATCCCCACGGCGACCCCTCTCTTCCCCTCGCCTTTATATCCACCACCTCCCGTCTCTGCCGTGCCTCAACACCCCTCCCCTGGCCGCTGCGCCGTTCCTTCCCTCCCCTTCTACCCCATCTCCACCCCCGGTGAACCACCATCAGCCTCCACCTCCACCACTTATTCTAGCCGGCTGCGTGGAGTTTTGGGTGCCGAGGAAGGACCAGAGGAGCCTCCTGCATCGCCCCGTACATAGCAGCGAGGACGAGACGCCCTATACCAACGACACATCGACGCGCACACCGAAACCCTAGCGCCGCCATTCGTCTGCATCGTCGCCGTTCCGTCGCTCCCCGGCCCGATCCATCACCGTCGACCACCTCGCGGTGAGCCCTGGACTCTCCTTGACACTTCCTCTCGCGCCGTTGAGGCCCGTACTCGCCGGACTTTTCGTCGAGCGGTCTCTATGCGCCGACGTGCGCTTGCGTTTGCTCGACCCCGCGTCGCGTACCGCTTACCTAGCCTCCCTACTCCATCTTGTCAACAGCGTCCCTTCCACCGCATCGGCAGCCACCACCGCGCGTGCCCGCTAGGTCGTGGGTTCGATTCCCCCGTGTCGTGCGCGTCGCGCGTCCCCCTGTCGCGCATCATCCCCTCGACAGTTTTGTCAGAGAAGATCAACAGGGGCCTGTGGTCGCTTTACAAATAGCCCCCTTTTATTTCGCTCTTAACCCGCAATCCATCGGGCGCACCAGTCAGCCCCTCTAACTCTTTAGCAGAAAAGCACCCCAGGTTCCAAAAACCCTAACCCGCAGTCCCGGATCCACCACGTGTCGCCCACCGGCTGGCCGCGCGCGCAGTGGACCCGCGGCCCCGTTGGACCCACCTGTCGGTCTCCTGGGCTAGCCTCTATGCCAGTGTAAAAAGGTTTTTGCGCGTCGTTCCCGCACAGTCAGCGCTGGCCCACCTGTCTGTGGCGGGGGATAGTTCTGTATGGGTGTAAAAAGTCCATCTGTTTATCTGTTTTAAAAACAATTTCAGAAAATGTTTAAATATAGATTCAAATCTGTTTTTAAATAACTTTTAAATTGTAAATCCAAATAATACAAATGATATATGTTTTGGAATCAGAAAAATGTGAGGAATTCAAATATGCCACTCAAAATATCTTTCGGGCAAATTAATTTTCGAAGATTGTTTAAATGCAATAAAAATGCCTTTTCTTAAATAATTAATAACTTTAAATCTATAACTCCAAATTTGGCAAATAATATGTCTAAATCGATCAGCGCGACGAGCCCTTTCTAACTATGCATTCCATGTTCTGAATTGCAGCATGCATCATATAAATAATAAGTATACAACAACTTAATTAGGAATAAAAAGTGACTAAAACTCAATAAAATGCTTTGTTCTTGTATTCCACATCTCACCCATGCCAAGCTACACTATTGCCATGCAAATTGTGCATCATTCATCATGGCATGCTTGTTTGCTTGTCGCATTTTAATTCATATGCTTGTGCACTTTATTTATGTTGGCCCTTATTTGTTTGGTTCTTCTTCGAATAGACGCCGAGCAGGGGATATATCAGGAATCCCAGGAGCACTACCCAGATCCGACTCTCGCTTCAACTGAGCTACCAGGCAAGCACTACCACATGCTTGCATACATATAGTACCTATTGCCTCTATCTTATTCTTGCATCATTGAGTCGCGATTGCATTAAATTGAATCCCAAGTACTGAATAGCCTTTACTTTTAAACCCCACCGAAGCTTGTTCCTCCATCCCATGAGCCATTACTACAGGAGTTGTTTGAGCCATGCGGGTCGTAGAACAACATGTGTAGGGTATTTGAGTGTCTGATGGATAATGAGGTACCTAAACAACTTAACCTGAGTAGTAATGGGATAACTAATGAAAGTGGCACCGGTGAGCAATATCTGCTATTTGGTTCTTCATGCTCACTTATGTCCCGTAGGACCCCGAGTACTTGATTCCTGTTCCTCGACTATTCGCACTATCCACATCCGGGAGGCCTTATGGACCCCCCTGAGCCAGAGCTTGATTCATTCTTATTTCTTGGGGCCACAAAGTAGTTTGGGGCTTTATTACTATCCTGTACTTATGCCATATTTTACTGCTTTATTTAAGATTGTGCGTGGAGCACTTGTACTGTTTAGGATTGCGGAGTGTTTTCGCGGTATCGACAACCTCAGTCACACTTTCGGATTCCCAGTCGTTTATAGCCATTGGTGCAAACCTTGGGTCCGTCTCGGAGCCGGCCAACTTCGTTGCGGGTAACTTAATGGGGTGGCCCCCTGAAATATTTCTGAATCCTGTGATCGCTTTTTAGTGGCCCCTTGAATTCTCAATCTTTTTTGTCCTTGAGATAGTTCTAGTATAATCTTTTCTTGAAGTTATGGAATTGTGTGGCCATCTTTTTAAGAGCCTACTTCTTGACTTGCAACCGTATTTTCTATGTTTCCTCAGCAGTCTCCAAAATCGGGAGGCTGAAATGTGACATGAGCTCTTCCCAAAGACAATTTTTCTGTCTTTCATCGACAAAAGGAACTCCAACTGCCTTTGCTGGCTTATTCCATTCTAATGGTGATTAGGATGTTGTCCCTAACAATAACTCCGCATTGAGTTACAAATTCTTTTGTGTTCTTTTTGGGCTCCAACGGTTCGCCATCTTCAAAGACTGTCTCAATTGTAAGATGCACACGTACTATCAGCCGCCATTTTTCTGGTCGGGCCTCGTTTTCTTGATTGGATCGATGTAGAGGTCTAAGAAAAGAAACATTCACTAATATATATACAAATCAATTAATGCATTTATCTAGTGATCACCATCAACTTAATATACCTCACCAGACTTTGTTAAGGGTCCAATATTTTGTGAGCCATTGACACAATCAGTGCTTATTTACGCTTCATATCTTGAAGGTTCTATCTCTATACCCTCACCGGACATGTTCATATATTGAGAGCCGTCATCTGGTTCACCGTCATGTGCTCCACCCATGTCTATCATTTCGAACATTTCGCCATCATGGTCTATGCCACTAAAGTCCATATCTTAACAAATACAGAAGGAAGATAAAATATTTTTTGCATTAACATAACATTTCTAAATTATTTTAGTTGCAAAACTTATTATACACAAGTACTAAATTATTGCCAATTTGTAATTTTTTGCATTAATATAACATTTCTATAAATCCTATTTCTATTTTATAAGCAATAATCCTATTTTCTAAGTAATAATCCTATTTCTGTTTTCTATTTTCTATTTTCTATTTTCTAAGCAATAATCCTATTTCTATTTCTAAATTCTATTTTCTATTTCTATTTATATTTCTATTTTCCATTTCTATTTCTATTTCTAAATCCTATTTTCTATTTTTCTAAATCCTATCTCTATTTTCTATTTCTAAATCCTATTTTCTATTTCTATTTCTATTTCTATTCCTATTTTATATTTTTCTAAATCCTATTTCAATTTATATTCCTATTTTCTATTTCTATTTCTATTTTCTAAGCAATAATCCGATTTATATTTTCTATTTTCTATTTTCTAAATCCTATTTATATTTTCTAAACCCTATTTTCCAAATCCTATTTCTATTTTTTAAATCCTATTTATTAGCTAATTACACTAGGGTTTTCTCCAAAAAAAACTAGGGGACGGACGGAGCCGGTGATCACCTCCTCCACGGGCCACAGTCTCCTTCTGCCTCTACGGACGGCGGTTTTCCTCCACGGACAGGACGGGCGGCGGTCTTATCCTCCACGAATGGTGCGGGGGCGGCGGCTTATCCTCCATGGATGGCGCGGGCGGTAGTCTCCTTCTCCTCCACAGGTGAATGGGCGATATGGGGCATCCGAGAAGATGAAGTGTGTCCCGGTTTGTGGCTCGAACCGGGGGATGCGGCAATGAGTATTTATACCCACGCAGTCCCGGTTGGTGGCTCCAACCGGGACTAAAAATAATTTTGGCCGTCGCGTAAATGTGCGCACCAGCCCCATCTTTAGTCCCGGTTGGTGGTTGCAACCGAGACTAAAGGTTCTTTTTAGTGCCAAAACGAAAACCTTTTTCTAATCTGACCATCCTTTTGGATATTTGAAAGGTGCTTGAATATAAATTTGAATAACTTTTGCAATTTTTCAAATCTGACAAACCTTTCAACATGAAAAGTGTTTGAATTTGAATAACTAATCTAAAACCATGAATTTTTTTCTAAAATAATTATTCTAACTACTCAAACTATTAACCATTTTGCCATTTTTAATTAAAAATACATTAGTTCATATCTTTTGTATATTTTTGAATCTAACCAAACTTTCAACATGGAAAGTGTTTGAATTTGAATAACTAATCCAAAACCATTTTATGTTTTCTAAAATAATTTTCTAACTACTCGAACTATTAACCATTTTTCCATTTTCAATTAAAAATGCATTAATTTATATCTATTGCATATTTTCGAATGTGACAAAAGCTTCAACATGAAAATTGTTTGAATTTGAATAACTAATCCAAAACCATTTTCTATTTTCTAAAATTATTATTCTAACTACTCAAACTATTAACTATTTTTCCATTTTCAATTAAAAATGGATTAACTCAAATCTTTTGGCAGATTCTAACTCAAATGCATTTTACCATTCTACAACTCTCCCGAACTACGAATATGTTGTTGTATTCTTGCATGTTCGTTCTAAGGGTCTCTACCATTTTGATAATAGTTACAAACATTGGATAACTGTGAGGAAGCCACTACATAGGTTTCAGCTGATGAATGAGATTTGTTATGAGAAACTAATGGTTGTTGCTGGTAAGCAGATAGGCCTCAGTATGACACACACAGGGAGGGAATAATCTTAACTGGCTGTAGTGAATTGCAATACTACCTCTCCCTTATGAATCAGCAACTACCTATTGAGAGTCAGTTCATATCTAGAACATGGTTACATAAAAGGTTCAATATATTATTACACATCACCAACGTCCCCATCTAGTGTTGGGGTTTTCTTCTACGTCGTAACCATGGAGCATCTTTCTTATTTAACAGGATGCTTGGATCAGTGTTTACTATGAATGGTGGAATTTCATGAAACTTATTATAATCTTCTGACATGTCTGTCTTGTCCTCCACTCCCACGATGTTTTTTCCTGAAAGAACTATGTGGCGCTTTGTCTCATCGTGTGATGTAATCTTTTGTTTATCTTTTCTTTTTCTCGGTTTGGTAGACATATCCTTCACATAAAAAACCTAAGACACATTATTGGCTAGGACGAATGGTTCGTCTCTATACCCAAGATTGTTGAGATCCATTGTTGTCATTCCATACTATTGGTCTACCTTTTTTTGAAATAACTATTGGTCTACCTTTACCATGCCTCATGTCAGCTTGACCCATTTGCACCGAAACAAAGGGACCTTAAGATAAGGTCCATAGTCAAGTTCCCATATCTCCTCTATGTAACCATAATATGTGTCCTTTTGCCCATTATCTTCTATTGCATCAAAGCGGACACCACTGTTTTGGTTGGTGCTCTTTTTATCTAGGGCGATCATGTAAAATGTATTCCCAAATATATCATACCCTTGGAAAGTCAATATAATCGAAGATGGTGACCTGGCCAACAAGTACAACTGATCTCCAACAGTGGTGTTATTCATGAGATGTGTTTGCAACCAACTACCGAAAGTCACCATGTGTTCAAGTTTAATCTAGGAGTCAGACTGCCCCGGATTTTTGGAGCGTACAATATTCTTGTGTTCCTCGATATACAGAGCTGATGACCCACAAGTATAGCGGGTGTATCACAGTATTTTCGATAAGTAATAGTGTCAAACCCAACGAGGAGCAGAAGGTGCTGGCTAGTGGTATGGATCAGGAATTCTCTGCAAATACTTAGCAAACGGATTTTAGGGGTTTTCGATAAAGCAAGTAAACAAAGTACGAGTAAATAAAAGACAGTAGGAATGAATGCAGCAGGTGGCCCAATCCTTTCTGCAGCAAAGGACAAGCCAGTTGTATTTCTATAGATGACCAAATGTTCTCGAGGACACATGGGAAGACTATCAAGTGCTTTCGCTTCATATAGTTGATTAATCTTCTTTAGCTTGCTAAGTGTTGTGTGGGTGAACCTGTGCTAATGTACCGCCCCATCCAAGACTAATACATACTTGTGATTAAACCCCTTGCAAACATCCATAAGTACAAGAAAGTAATTAAGGTAGAAACCTAACCATAGCTTTAAACTCTAAGACCCTTACGTCCCTTGTGCAATGGTTTCCTAAGTGGGGTTCAGGTTTCTGTCACTCCGGCAACCCCTACGATTAGTAGCCAAATACACAATGCATTCCCCTAGGCCCATATAGGTGAAGTGTCATGTAGTCGACGTTCACATGACACCACTAGAAGAAGTACACCACAACTTGAATAACAATCTATTGAATCTTTCTCAACGCAACTCCACTACTAACAACAAGACTTCTCCCATGTCCTCAAGAACAAAACGAACTACTCACAAGACATCATATGGATCATGATCAGAGATGAAATAATGATGTATAACAATCTGAACATAAACAATAATTCAATGGTTCACTCAATAGCATCAACTACAAAGAGTAATCAACACCGGGAAAGTTTCCCCTATGAACTATGCAAGATTCAACTCAATTGTTACAGCAATATGGAGATGGTGATGAGGGTGCTGATGGTGATGATGGTGGTAGTGATGATGATGATCCCGATGAAGTCCAGCTTGATGGTGGTGTTGATGGCGATGATCTTCCCTCTCCGGGAAGGAATTCCCCTGGCAGAAATCTGTCTGCCAGAGAGATCTTTATCTCTCGGTGTTTTCCGCCCCGCAGAGGCGGCGGAATCTTTCTGTGGTCGCTCCCCGAGTATTAGGGTTTCGGGAGGTTGATATACGCCAGAGGGGAGAGGCTGGAGTGGGCCAGGATGGCCACACCACTCCCAGGCGCGGCCTAGGCCTGCCCGCGCCATGGGGTGGTGAGGGCCCCCTGTGGCCCACCTCCACTCCATCTTCTAGCATCCTGAGTCTTCTGGAAAAATAGAATTTTCCGTATATTTTCCCGGATTTTCTGATCTTCGCGAATTTTGCCTCCAAATAGCACCTTTTCCATCAGAATCCTGACTGCAGCGGTCCATGCTCCAAAAGTCATCAACCATGCAAAAATAGATGAAATAACATAAGTATCACCTCTCAATATGAAATATATCAATGAATAATAGTGAATTAAGACATAGAACAGTGATGCAAAATGGACGTATCAACTCCCCCCCAAGCTTAGACTTCGCTTGTCCCCAAGCGAAACTGAGCTCAATAAACATGACCTCAGGTTTATGGAGTGAAGAGTCGATAAAAGAATACGGACAAGAAGCATCACATTCATCAAAAGCATAGATCATAATAGAAGACAACTCACTATTATATAACTTAACTTGCAATGAGTAAAGGAAACACAATAAAGATACATAAAGTGAATCATAATTGGTAATGGCAAACTTAGCTCTTGGTCGAAGAATAGTTGATAAATTGCTGGAGTTCACAAATAGCTGGTTTTTCAATGATAGCTTTCAAAGTAGTAAACTTCAAGATAAGAGCAACGTGTAAAACAAGGAACATAAGAATCATGATTGAATAAATCATCATATGAATGAATGAAACACAACAACTCAAAATACTTACTGAGATAGAAGGGAATAGGTTTACTGACTCAACTACAAAGTAAAAGAAGGGCCCTTCAAAGAGGGAAGCAGGGATTGCAAGTCTCATAAAGAGCTCCCAAAAATTATGATACTTACTAGCTTTCAGCTCTCATTGCCCCTATCATAGGCATCTTTAGGTGATTAAGGTTAAATTGACACAACTAAGAGGATATGCTTGACAAGTTATAAGTTGAAATCTCATGCCCCTTACTTATGAGTACCGATCCTCATGCTACTCAACTTCAGTCACGAGCAAGCTCTTGTCATTGTAAATACATGCGTATCATTGAGAACCGCCAACGGGGTACCCCTTGCACATGACACCGGAGCTATCCCATAATCAAAATGACAAGGCAAGCAGACAGTGAGCATCTCAGCGATCTTTTATTTGCTATTTGCATAGGTTTTTATTGAGGATGCTTCATAGAATGCTCACGATAGTTATGCTGCAAGTTTGCACCATGATTAGGCATGGCTTAGGCTAGTGGCCTAGGCGTTTCTCTAACACACATATAAACTCCATGATCTTACAAGCTCCACTTTTATTTCACACCGCCGGGATCCATAAGCAAAAGAACATGATATCAACTAGGTACAAGTACCAACGAAGTGTTGAAAGCGGTCCCCATGATACATGGTTCGGCTAACTTCAACTCATAAAGCGCAAGCATATACGTAACAAAGAAGGACCCAATGGTTCAAGTTTATTAAATGCAAGAAAGTAAAGTGTGCCATCAAGTTCGTGAGAGCTTTAATCACTAATTTTCACATAACAAGTTTAATTTGGGAGGTAGATAAAACAAGAATTTACTTGGAATAGCAATAATGCTACTAGGTAGGTATGGTGGACACAAATGGCAAAGGTTTTGGTTTAAAGGAGGTGGATGCATGAGAAGAATACCCTCTCAGTACAGGTTTTTGGCTAGCAAGGCTGGGTAGCAAGTATAAGAGTTGAAGGAAACAAACAAACATACAAGTGATAAAGACAAACATGCAATCTTCCTTGCAAGCACAAAAGATCTTAACTAGAGAATACTAAACTTATGAGCAAATCAAGAAAGAAAGATGATGAAATTATTTTTCTTTAGAGTACTTCTATCTTTTTCTTTGAACTCTCAAAAAGGTGTTTCTACTGACCGAGCCAGGTTTGCCAAAACCAACTAAATTAACTCAATGATCCCAAAGTGATACCAATATTAATAACAAGATCAATCATATAACCATGAATTGAAAACTAATATAAGCTATGCAAAAGAGTGAATGATAGAACTTCTCATTAATATTCCATAACAGAAACTCACACCAAGGGATGCATATCTAATGAGAGAGGGGACACTTCCATAATGCAAACCATCCTACATAATAACTCCTCTATTCATGATATGACTCTACTAATAAGGTAAAAAGATAGAAGATAGTGATATGATATCGCGGCACTCCCCCAAGCTTGGAACAAACCAAGGGGATGCCAAACCTGACGACGAATTACTCCTTCGGTGGTGGTGGTATCCTCTCGATGAGCTCTTTGATAAGTTTCCCCAAGACCTCAATCTCAAAGGTGAGATTACGAATAAGCTGCGAGTTTTGCTCAATGCGGCTCATGATCATGTCGGGTTGAGAATTCCAGCCCTTGCTATTCTTTCCCCACTCTTCCTCCTTGAAGTCTTCTTTTCCTGCATAGCTAGAACGAGGCAAATCCCAATTGGAGGGTAATTTCTCCTTGGGAATATTCTGGTATTGATGCTCATGGATAAGGGTATGGAAAGGATTCCTGGGGCGTGGAGGAAGTGACCGTGGAGCCAAACTATGACGAGGAGCTTTCCCCCCAGTCTGCATCCGTGCCGTCCTTCTGACCTTGGCAGGTTTCACCACTCCAATGCTTGCAATGGTAGTGTCGGTGTGCGGACATTGGCCTTGATCCTCTTCACCTTCACTCTTGATCTCCTTCTCCTTCTCGGGGTCTTGGAGGTCTTCCTCCATAGGCTCCTTCCCTTTATCCTTGGCAGACACCATTGTGCTTCTAAGCTTTCAAAGAGTATGTCCTGACAGAAACAGATCAAAACAAAAACACGACGAAAACACGATATACGAACCTCGGGGGATTCGAGGGGTTATATATTACGAAGTTTCATATCGAAAGGAAGGTACTGGGAGAAAATGAGTCGGAGGCGGAGTCCTGGGTGGCCTCACCACCTGGTGGCGTGGCCAGGGGTGGGCTCGCGCCATGGGGTGGTGTGGGCCACCCTGGCTCCCTTTCCGTCCCTTTTTCGCTTCGTAGCTTTCCTTATCGACTGAAAAATGCAAAAATATAGTTGGATTGTATTTTCGCGGAACTTTCTTACCAGAATTGTTACCTAGTTGGAAACGGACTCTGCAGGTCTCTGAATTTGGTATTTAGTGGATCCTTCCGGAGTCACCACTTGAATAACATCAATATCTTCATCTTCATACACTTATTACTTGAGTCATAAAACCCTTCTCTTCCTTATTACACCATTATCTCCACTTCCTGGAAATTTCTTTCACACAAAACTTCACACAGTTCTCATTAGCAACATTAATATGAGTGAAGTGATAAAACCTTTTGAGTCCAACTTCAACTAAAAACCATCAAAACAAAAGCTACTGTAGAAACTCCTTCCGAAAACCCAAAAAGAATTCAAAAAGGAAATCGAATAAAGAAGCAAATGCAAGATTGGCTAAATCTGTCAAAACAGACCAGCAGGTAAAGATCAATTTTTTCGAAAATCTTTTGTTGCTCAAATCAAAAAGTGAAAAACTAACGAAAGTTAAATAACAACCTGGGGCAGAAGCACAAAACATTACAGCTCAATCTGACATATAGAGATCTCTCACGAATTTTTACGGTGAGGCACAAAAATCTGTTTCGGGACAGCAACTTCCCCAAATCTTAGTTCTCTCTCATTAGAGGTTGATATTGACACAAAAACCAAACAAAACGGATAAGGAGCGGTTATTATCGAAGTAATAACTTCCAAGACTCAAAGAAACAAAAACAAACTAAAAGAAAAAACAAATTGGGTTGTCTCCCATAAAGCTCTTTCTTTATAGCCATTAAAATGGGCATGATAATTTTGAAGAAGCTCTCATAGGGATATGAATTGAAGTGAAAGAGAGCATTAAGAAGCAAAAACACACACATTTAAGTCTAACCCACTTCCTATGCAAGGGGATTTTGTAAACAAACAAGTTATTGAAACCAAAGGCAACTTGCATAAGAAGGCAAAAGAAGCACAATATAAAAACTTTCAGCATAAAACGAGAAAACTTGATATTATTGAGATACATAAGAACACTTTTCCCTATCTCATAGTAACTTTTAGTATCACGCATAAACTTAACAATATAGCTATCACAAGGACTATCATAGCAATGATCACTTATTCTAACAGAAAACACGGAAATACTAGCTCTCATAACACTACTTTGTGAAACAATATTAGAGGTATCCTTACAAAGGATAGTGTGTCCCTCTTTTTCATACTTAGTGACAAAGTCTTTCACATTTGCTATTATAGGTTCATCAACCATTTGTTTATCAGGTTCAACAGCTTTACTAGTACTTTCATTAACTATACTAGCTATCATAGAATGTTTCTTTACCTTAACTGGAAAAAGGCATTTTCTCAATATAAGGTTCGGGTAAAACATGATTAGCAGTATAAACTTCAGTATTTCTTGAAGGAACACTCTTAGAAATATCTTTATAAGGCTCATGATACTTATTCCACTTCTTTTTAGGCACTTCAATATAGGAAGCAAACGCCTTAAAATAAGAAGCAATAGCTTGAGAGTTTAGACCATAAGCATTTTTAATATTTTGAAAGTCATCAGTTCCCATAAAAGATTCAATGCATTCATAATCATAATTTATACCTGACTTTCTACCTTTGTCATTCTCCCAAGCTTCAGCATTGTCTTGAATACGATATAGAAGGTCCCATTTAGCTTGTTCTTCCATACGAGTGAATGATCCAGCACAAGAAGCATCCAATAAATCTTTGTCATGTAGAGGGAGCCTTGCATAAAATTTATTGATAATAATATTGTTGGGGAGCTCATGAATGGGACATTTGAGCATTAGTAACTTCAATCTCCCCCAAGCTTGAGCTGTACTCTCTCCATCAAGAGGCCAAAAGTTGTATATTTGATTACGATCTTTATGAATCTCACTAAGAGGATAAAACTTTGAATAAAAGAGAGGCACTATTTCCTCCCATTCCAGAGCTTGACCATTCTTTAGCAGCTTATACCATTCCTCAGCTCTTCCTTTTAGTGATAATAAGAATAACTTTTTCTTAACTTGATTTGTAGTAATACCTGCACACTTGAACAACCCGCATAATTCGTGTATAAAGAGTAAATGATCAACGGGATGGACAGTTCCATCCCCAACATAGTAGTTATCCATAACATGATCAATAATTCTTGTAGGTATTTTGAAAACATCATTCTCAGCAGGTGGTGGCTTATCTACTACCTTAGCAGTGGTAGTAGCATTACCAAATAAGAAACTCAGCGAATTATCCATAACGAAAATAAAGCAACTAGCAGAAGTAAACAATACTCACAGTAGAAGTTTACTTTACCAGTTCCACTCTCCAATAGCGCTTCACTCCCCGGCAACGGCGCCAGAAAATAGTCTTGATGACCCACAAGTATAGGGGGTGTATCGCAGTATTTTCGATAAGTAAGAGTGTCGAACCCAACGAGGAGCAGAAGGTGCTGGCTAGTGGTATGGATCAGGAATTCTCTGCAAATACTTAGCAAACGGATTTTTAGGGGTTTTCGATAAAGCAAGTAAACAAAGTACGAGTAAATAAAAGACAGTAGGAATGAATGCAGCAAGTGGTCTAATCCTTTATGCAGCAAAGGACAAGCCAGTTGTATTTCTATAGATGACCAAATGTTCTCGAGGACACATGGGAAGACTGTCAAGTGCTTTCGCTTCATATAGTTGATTAATCTTCTTTAGCTTGCTAAGTGTTGTGTGGGTGAACCTGTGCTAATGTACCGCCCCATCCAAGACTAATACATACTTGTGATTAAACCCCTTGCAAATATCCGTAAGTACAAGAAAGTAATTAAGGTAGAAACCTAACCACAGCTTTAAACTCTAAGACCCTTACGTCCCTTGTGCAATGGTTTCCTAACGGGGGTTCAGGTTTCTGTCACTCCGGCAACCCCTACGATTAGTAGCCAAATACACAATGCATTCCCCTAGGCCCATATAGGTGAAGTGTCATGTAGTCGAAGTTCACATGACACCACTAGAAGAAGTACACCACAACTTAAATAACAATCTATTGAATCTTTCTCAACGCAACTCCACTACTAACAACAAGACTTCTCCCATGTCCTCAAGAAAAAAATGAACTACTCACAAGACATCATATGGATCATGATCAGAGATGAAATAATGATGTATAACAATCTGAACATAAACAATAATTCAATGGTTCACTCAATAGCATCAACTACAAAGAGTAATCAACACCGGGAAAGTTTCCCCTATGAACTATGCAAGATTCAACTCAATTGTTACAGCAATATGGAGATGGTGATGAGGGTGATGATGGTGATGATGGTGGTGATGATGATGATGATCCCGATGAAGTCCAGCTTAATGGTGGTGTTGATGGTGACGATCTCCCCTCTCCGGGAAGGAATTCCCCCGGCAGAAATCTATCTGCCAGAGAGATATTTCTCTCTCGGTGTTTTCCGCCCCGCAGAGGCGGCGAAATCTTTCTGTGGTTGCTCCCCGAGTCTTAGGGTTTCGGGAGGTTGATATACGCCAGAGGGGAGAGGCTGGAGTGGGCCAGGGTGGCCACACCACTCCCAGGCACGGCCTAGGCCTGCCCACGCCATGGGGTGGTGTGGGCCCCCTGTGGCCCACCTCCACTCCATCTTCTGGCATCATGAGTCTTCTGGAAAAATAGGATTTTCCGTATATTTTCCCGGATTTTCTGATCTTCGCGAATTTTGCCTCCAAACAGCACCTTTTCCATCATAATCCTGAATGCAGCGGTCCATGCTCCAAAAGTCATCAACCATGCAAAAATAGATGAAATAACATAAGTATCACCTCTCAATACGAAATATGTCAATGAATAATAGTGAATTAAGACATAGAATAGTGATGCAAAATGGACGTATCAGGAGCCACCAAGGTGAAATTTTGGAGAACTGTGTAGTGTGCTTGAGTGAAAGAATGCCCTTCCATACATATCATTGCTTTCTTTCCTAGCATGCCTTTTCCACTCAGTCTTCCCTCATGCCGTGATTCAGGAACACCAATCGTCTTCAGGTCAGGAATAAAGTCAACACAAAACTCAATGACCTCCTATGTTCCATAGCCCTTGGAGATGCTTCCTTCTGGCCTAGCATGGTTATGAACATATTTCTTTAAGACTCCCATGAACCTCTGAAAGGTGAACATATTGTGTATAAATACAGGACCGAGAATGGTAATCTCTTCGACTATGTGAACTAGGATGTGCATCATAATATTGAAAAAGGATTATGGGAACACCAACTCGAAGCTGACAAGACATTGGACCACATCATTCTGTAATCTTGGTAGACTTTTTGGATCAATTACCTTCTGAGAAATTTCATTGAGGAATGCACATACCTTTACAATGGGTAGTCTAATATTTTGCGGTAGAATCCCCCTCTATGCAACTGGAAGCAATTGCGTCATAAGCACGTGGCAGTCATGAGACTTTAGGTTTTGGAAATTTTTCTCTGCCATATTTATTATTCCCTTTATATTCAACGAAAAGGCAAACAGGAGCTTGATACTACTCAGGACTTCAAAAAAGATTTCATTCTCTTCTTTGGTAAGAGCGTAGATGGCAAGATCTTGAAACTGCCCTGGATGCATGTCGTCTTGTCCTTTCATACGTTGTTGGTCTCTCCGTGCTTCCGCTGTATAATTTGTATTCCCATACAATCCCAAGAAGCCTAGCAGGTTCACGCAAAGAATTTTCATCGGGTGCATCACGTCGATTGCAGAGCGGACCTCTAGGACTTTCCCAAAATATAGATTTCTTCTTCCACATGGGATCATGTCCGTCAGCGTCATTCGGAACAGATTGTCTGTCAGGACCCTTTCCAAAGATTACTTTTAAATCCTTGATCATATCAAATTCATCATCATCGGTACGGTGGATAGAATTCCTATAGTGATCTGCCTCACCATTGAAATGCTTGCCTTTTTTTCTTAAGGGATGCTTGGGCGGAAGAAAACAACGGTACCATGGGTACACATTCTTCTTACATTTATCCAAATAAATACTTATAGTCTCATCTAAACAGTGTGTGCATGCATTATATCCCTTGTTTGTCTGTTTGGAAATGTTACTAAGAGCATGCCAATCATTAATGGTTACGAACAGCAACGCTCGTAGGTCAAATTCCTCCTGTTTGTGCTCATCCCACACACGTACACCTTTTAAGTCCCAGAACTGTAAAAAAATTCTTCAACTAATGGCCATCAATGTTGTTGTCGGGTTGCTTCGGGCCTTGGATGACCACTAGCATCATAATGAACTTCTGGTTCATGCACAACCAAGGAGAAAGGTTATAGATACATAGAGTCACATGCCAGGTTCCATGACTAGAGCTCTGCTCCCCAAAAGAATTCGTATCATTTGTACTTAGACCAAACCATAAGTTTCTTGCGTCACCTACAAAGCGCGAGAACTTTCTCTCGATTTTTCTCCACTACGACCCATCAACGAGGTGCCTCAACATCTCGTCTTTCTTACGGTCTTCCTTGTGCCATCACAACAACTTGGCATGCTCTTTGTTTCTAAACAAACGTTTCAACCATGGTATTATAGAAGCATACCACATCACCTTGGCAGGAACCCTCTTCTTGGGGCGCTCACCCTCAACATCACCAGGGTCATATCGTCTAATCTTATACCGCAATGTAGTGCATACCGGGCATGCATCCAAATTATCGTACTCCTCACCGCTGTAGAGGATATCGTCATTAGGGCATGCATGTATCTTCTGCACCTCTAATCCTAGAGGGCAGATAACCTTCTTTGCTTCTGAAGGAAATATGCCCTAAGAGGCAATAATAAAGTTGTTATTATGTATTCCTTATATATGATAGATGTTTATTTTGCATGCTAGAATTGTATTGATCAGAAACATCAATACATGTGTGTTTAATAAACAAAAAGAGTTCCTAGTTATGCCTCTCCTATAGACTAGCTTGTTGATTAACAAGATGATCAAGGTTTCCTGATCATGGACATTGGATGTTGTTAATAACAAGGTCACACCATTGGTGGAATGATGTGATGAACATTCATCCGAAGTATAGCATTACGATCAAGTCATTATGTTTATATTGCTATAACATCATACGAAGTCATCTTTATCCTTAGACCATGAGATCATGTTAATTGCTAACACCGGAAGAGTGTCTTGATAACATCAAACGTCACACCGTAACAGGGTGACTATAAAGATGGGTTTAGTACTACAAAGGTGTTATGTTGAGGCTCATGGATCAAGAGTGGAATTTGTCAATCCCGATGACGGATAGATATACTCTGGGCCCTCTCGGTGATATCACATTGAGATAGCTTGCAAGCAAGTGATGTGATCACTAGAATGTTATATCACAGGAACGAGAAAAGAGTGCATGTCGGTAACGAGATCAAACTAGGTATGGAGATACCGATGATCGAATCTCGGACATGTAATATATCGCGAGACAAAAGGATTTAGTTACAAGCGTTAAAGGTTCTCACGATTACAGAAGTCATCGTTGAATGTGTAGGAGTCAGTACGGATCTCCAGGTCCCGCTGCTGATTATTGATCGGAGAAGGGTCTCGATCATGTCTGCATTATTCCCGAACCGTAGGGTGACACACTTAAGAGTTACCGGACACCATTTTGGAGCACATATGTTTCAGACGAAAGAATTGCAAAGCGCGGGAATTGTTTCAATAGAAACCGGAAATTGTTTTGGGTGAAATTGCAGAAAGTGGTTCTGCATGTGATATTGAAATATTGCAAGGGGCTATATGTGAATGTTTGTTAATTAAAGTAATTAACAAAATTCTGAATAAATTTAATAAAAGATTTTTATTAAATGAGAGAGCATTAAACTTGGAGAATTTTAATGCATTTAAAGTGGAGACTTTAAAAGGTAATGTGAAGAGGCATTTTAATGTGGAGGGGTTACCACCACATGAATGGGGGAGGTGAGGGGTCACCCCCCATGCGCCGGCCATGGAGAGGAGGGGCACCCCCCTCCTCCTATAAAAGGCCACCCATTCCCTCCTTCATCCTCACACCTCCTTATGAAGGATCTCTCTCCCCCTCTAGAATTATTCCCCCATGGTCTCGGATTAGCGAGATACATGTTCCCGGTGGCATTTCGTCTGGAAGGAGTTGCTGCTTCTGCTGGATCGCTGGAGCGAGGAGGTGGAGGTTGTCCGGTGGCTTGAACGTATGTGCGAGTACGGATGCGCTGCTGAGTTGCGGCGCTCGGACTTCCTCACGATCTTGAGATCGGCAAGTGTACGACTACATCAACCACGAGTTCCTACTCGTTAACAAAACTCGTTGTCTTCGAGGGTAAGTTCTCGTTGGATGTATGTCCACCAGTTGCTTTGTACCTAGTAGATAGATCTTGGCGTGTAGTTCATACCGTAGGAAAATTTTTGTTTTCTATGTTGTGGACCCAACAGTGGTATCAGAGCCTTATCTATGCGTAGGTGCTTTGCACGGGTAGTACACATATGTTTATATGTGGGCGATGATGATCATGTTATTGCATCTTCTATGTATTTTGTATATTGGTGACATAGTGGGATGAAGCGGCCTGCACCAACCTTACATGTCATCATACATGAGACCAGTTCGACGACTGGCATGCAACTTGTTTTGCATAAGTGGCTGGCGGGTGTCTGTCTCTCCTACTATAGTCAATATCTGATTTACAACGAGTTGCTAATAACTTAGTTATCCTCGTTGTGGTTCATGTTCGTAGGTGAGAATGGTTCTATCTCCGAAAGCCCTAAGCCACGTAAAACTTGCAATTGATAAATTAGAGGCGTCTAGTTTAGATTGTTGCTGGGCTAGTGTATTGATATGGTATTGTTGTAAGTAGATGTATGATAGATACTCGTATACACATTCAACGTGTAAGTTCCATAGACCTTGGCCTTACACACAAAGGAATGATAGAGATCATACCACGATGCAAATGATAGAGATCAAATGCATGGACCATATCATCTCACTTTACACATTAGATGTTAGCATCTTATACTGCTAGTTTGGCGCTTTTGGTAGCATTGTAAGATGATCCCTCATTTAGATATCAAGATAAAATGTGTTCTTCCTTGAGTATGCACCGTTCTATGGATCGTGTTTCGAGACATCACGTGATGATCGGGTGTACTCGACTCTACGCTTTCATACAACGGGTGTAAGACAGTTTTACACACGCGAGTACTAAGTTTCTTACTTGGCGAGCCTAGCATGTACAGACAGACATGGCCTCGGAACACGGACCGAAAGGTTAAGCATGAGTCATATGGTTGATATGATGCCCATATAGATGCTCGCCTTTGAAGCTACACCAACTCACGTGATGATCGGACTTGGTGTAGTGGATTTGGTTCATGTAATCACCAAAAAGGCACGAGGGATGTCGTTTTTGAGTGGGAGTTCATTAGTAATTTGGATTAGTTGAACTCAATCTATCATAAACTTAGTCTGAATAAACTTTACAAATTCTGTTGTAGATGGCACCACCTGCTTTTAATTTCAATGTGTTCATGGAGGAAGAGAAACTTGCTGTGAATGGTAGCAACTTCACCAACTGGGCTATGAATTTGAGGATTCACCTCACTGCTGCACAAAAGCAATATGTGCTAGATGCTCCGCTAGGCCCCCCACCAGCTCCTGATGCCCCTAACGAGGAAAAGAATGTCTATGTGACTCATCAGGAGGACCACAACTTAGTTCATTGCGGCATACTGTATGGGCTAGATCCAGAACTTTGAAAGCGTTTCGAAAATGGCAATGCCTTTGATACCATGGGAGAATTGAAAATGATTTTCGATACCCATGCTGTCGTAGAGAGTTATAATGCTACTGAAAAGTTCTTTAGATGCATGATGGAGGAGAACAGCTCCGTTAGTGAGCATGTACTCAAAATGTCTGGGTACGCCGATAAGCTTGTGTCCTTGGGAATAACGATTCCCATTGACTTAGGCATACATTGTGTTCTCCAATCTCTGCCACCTAGCTACAAGAGCTTTGTGATGAACTATAATATCCAGGGCATGAAGAAGACTCTTCCCGAGCTTCTGTCAGTGCTTAAGACTGCAAAAGTGGAGATTAGGAAAGAACATCAAGTGTTGATGATCAATAGGACCACCAGTTTCAAGAAGGACAAGAAAGGCAAGCATAAGGGAAAGAAGGGTGGCAAATCTATTTTTGCGCCTGAAAAGAAACCCCGAGATGGCCCTAAGTCCGATACCGAGTGCTACTATTGCAAGGGGACTGGCCATTGGAAGCGCAACTGCCCCAAGTATTTGGCGGACAAGAAGTCCGGCAAGGCAAAAAAAGGTATATGTGATATACATGTTATTGATGTGTACTGGACTAGTACTCGCAGTAGCACCTGGGTATTTGATACGGGATCGGTTGCTAATATATGTAACTCGATTCAGGGGCTGCGGAACAAGCAACAACTAGCAAGGGATGAGGTCACAATGCGGGTCGGCAATGGATCAAGAGTTGATGTGATCTCCGTCGGAACGCTGCCTCTCCATATGCCATCGGGATTAGTCATAAACCTAAATAATTGTTATTTGGTGCCTGCACTTAGCATGAACATTGTATCCGGATCGTGTTTGATGCAAAGTGCTTATTCGTTTAAATCTGAAAACAATGGTTGTTCGATTTATATGGATAATATCTTTTATGGTCATGCACCTGTGTTGAATGGTTTATTTCTGATGGATCTTGATAGTAATATTATGCACATTCATAATGTTAATGCTAAAAAGATTAAACTTGATGATGATATATCTACATATATGTGGCACTGCCGTCTAGGTCATATTGGCATTAAACGCATGAAGAAACCCCATTCTGATGGACTTTTGGAATCACTTGATTTTGAATCATTTGATACATGTGAGCCATGCCTTATGGGCAAGATTACTAGAACACCATTTTCCAGTTCAATGGAACGGGCGACAGATCTATTGGAAATCATACATACTGATGTGTGTGGACCAATGAGTGTGTCGGCGCGAGGTGGATATCGTTATTTTGTTATTTTCACGGATGATTTGAGTAGATACGGGTATATCTGTTTGATGAAACACAAGTATGAAACTTTTGAAAAGTTCAAGGAATTTTAGAATGAAGTGGAAAATCATCGTAATAGAAAGATCAAATTTCTACGGTCTGACCGTGGAGGAGAGTATCTAAGTTACGAGTTTAGCACACACATGAAAGAGTGTGGAATAGTTTCACAACTCACGCCTGCCGGAACACCACAACATAATGGTGTGTCGGAACATCATAATCGTACCTTATTGGATATGGTTCGATCTATGATTTCTCTGACTGACTTGCCACTGTCATTTTGGGGTTATGCACTAGAAACAGCTGCATTCACATTAAACCGGGCACCATCTAAATCCGTTGAAACGACACCGTATGAATTATGGTTTGGAAACAAACCTAAGCTGTCATTTCTTAAAGTTTGGGGATGCGATGTTTATCTGAAGAAACTTCAACCGGATAAACTCGAACCCAAAGCGGAAAAATACGTCTTCATAGGATACCCTAAGGAAACAATTGGGTATACCTTCTATCACAGATCCGAGGGCAGGGTTTTTGTTACCAAGAATGGATCCTTTCTTGAGAAGGAGTTTCTCGCGAAAGGTGTGAGTAGTCGGAAGGTAGAACTCGAAGAGGTTATTGAACCTTCTTTTCATGAAATAGCGAGTGGCGCAGCACCAGAAGTTGTTTCGGAGTTGACTTCACCTAATGAAGAGAGATCTAATGATATTGATCATAAAACTCCGAAAGAGGAAACTACCGAACATCGCAGGTCAAGCAGGACACGTGCAGCTCCTGAACTGTACGGCAATCCTGTTGTGAATTTCATGGTTGATGAAATGGATGACCCTGCGATGTATGAAGAAGCGATGATGAGCCCGGATTCCAACAAATGGCTAGAAGCCATGAAATCCGAGATGGAATCCATGTACGAGAACCAAGTTTGGACCTTGGTGGACTTACCTCACGATCAAAAGGTCGTTGAGAATAAATGGATTTTCAAAAGAAAAATTGATGCTGATGGTAATGTGACCATCTATAAGGCTCGACTTGTCACAAAGGTGTTTCGACAAATTCAAGGAGTTGACTACGACGAGACATTCTCTCTCGTAGCGATGCTTAAGTCAGTTAGGATTATGTTAGCAATTGCTGCATATTTCGATTATGAAATATGGCAGATGGATGTCAAAACTGCATTCCTCAATGGTAATATTGAAGAAGAGTTGTATATGATACAACCTAAAGGTTTTGTTGATCCTAAGGATGCTAATAAGGTATGCAAACTTCAGCGATCCATCTATGGACTGAAGCAAGCATCCCGGAGTTGGAATCTCTGCTTTGATGAGGTGATCAAAGAGTTTGGATTTGTCCAAACTTATGGAGAGGCTTGTATTTACAAGAAAGTGAGTGGGAGAAATGTGGCATTTCTGATATTATATGTGGATGACATATTATTGATTGGAAATGATATAGATCTTTTAAACAGTGTTAAAAGTTATCTAAACAAAAAAAAATCGATGAAAGACCTTGGTGAAGCGTCATATATATTAGGCATTAAAATCTATAGAGATAGATCAAGGCGCCTAATTGGGCTATCGCAGAGTACATACCTTGATAAGATATTAAAGAAGTTTAATATGGACGAAAGTAAGAAGGGGTTCTTACCTATGTTGCAAGGCAAGCCATTGAGTAAGACTCAAAGCCCGGCTACGGCGGAAGAAAGAGAGATGATGGATAAGATCCCCTATGCCTCGGCCATAGGCTCTATTATGTATGTCATGCTATGTACAAGACCGAATGTGGCACATGCTATTAGTTTGACTAGTAGGTACCAATCTGATCCAGGTTCAGAACACTGGATAGCGGTAAAGAACATCCTCAAGTACTTGAGAAGAACTAGGGATATGTTTCTTATATACGGAGGTGAAGAAGAGCTAGTCGTTAAGTGTTATGTCGATGCTAGCTTTGACATCGATCCGGATGACTCTAAGTCTCAATCCGGATACATATTTCTCTTGAACGGAGCAGCAGTTAGTTGGAGGAGTTCCAAACAACCTGTGGTGGCTTGATCAACAACGGAGGCGGAATATGTTGCTGCTTCAGAAGCGGCGCAGGAAGCGGTTTGGATGAAAGAGTTCATTACGGAACTAGGTGTGGTTACTAGTGCATTGGACCCAATGGTGATCTATTGTGACAACAATGGAGCCATAGCCAACGCAAAGGAACCGAGGTCTCACAAGAATTCCAAGCATATTAAGCGTCGGTTTCACTCCATCCGCGAGCATGTCAAGGATGGAGATATAAAGATTTGTAAAGTACACACGGACCTAAATGTAGCAGATCCGTTGACTAAAGTTCTCCCTAGGGCAAAACATGATCAACACCAGAACTCCATGGGTGTTAGATTTATCACTATGTGAACTAGATTATTGTCTCTACTGCAAGTGGGAGACTGAAGGAAATATGCCCTGAGAGGCAATAATAAAGTTGTTATTATGTATTCCTTATATATGATAGATGTTTATTTTGCATGCTAGAATTGTATTGATCGGAAACATCAATACATGTGTGTTTAATAAACAAAAAGGGTTCCTAGTTATGCCTCTCTTATAGACTAGCTTTGTTGATTAACAAGATGATCAAGGTTTCCTGATCATGGACATTGGATGTTGTTAATAACAAGGTCACACCATTGGTGGAATGATGTGATGAACATTCATCCTAAGTATAGCATTATGATCAAGTCATTATGTTTATATTGCTATAATATCATACGACGTAATCTTTATCCTTAGACCATGAGATCATGTTAATTGCTAACATCGGAAGAGTGTCTTGCTAACATCAAACGTCACACCGTAACATGGTGACTATAAAGATGGGTTCAGTACTACGAAGGTGTTATGTTGAGGCTCATGGATCAAGAGTGGAATTTTTCAATCCTGATGACGGATAGATATACTTTGGGCCCTCTCGGTGATATCACATTGAGATAGCTTGCAAGCAAGTGATGTGATCACTAGAATGTTATATCACGAGAACAAGAAAAGAGTGCATGTCGGTAACGAGATCAAACTAGGTATAGAGATACCGATGATCGAATCTCGGACATCTAATATATCGCGAGACAAAGGGATTTAGTTACAAGCGTTAAAGGTTCTCACGATCACAGAAGTCATCATTGAGTTACCGGACACCATTTTGGAGCACATATGTTTCAGACAAAAGAATTGCAAAGCGCAGGAATTGTTTCGATAGAAACCGGAAATTGTTTCGGGTGAAATTGCAGAAAGTGGTTCTGCATGTGATATTGAAATATTGCAAGGGGCTATATGTGAATGTTTGTTAATTAAAGTAATTAACAAAATTCTGAATAAATTTAATAAAAGAGTTTTATTAAATGAGAGAGCATTAAACTTGGAGAATTTTAATGCATTTAAAGTGGATACTTTAAAAGGGAATGTGAAGAGGCATTTTAATATGGAGGGGTTACCACCACATGAATGGGGGAGGTGAGGGGTCACCCCCCCATGCGCCGGCCATGGAGAGGAGGGGCACCCCCCCTCCTCCTATAAAAGGCCACCCATTCCCTCCTTCATCCTCACACCTCCTTATGAAGAATCTCTCTCCCCCTCTAGAATTATTCCCCCATGGTCTCGGATTAGCGAGATACATGTTCCCGGTGGCATTTCATCTGGAAGGAGTTGCTGCTTCCGCTGGATCGCTGGAGCGAGGAGGTGGAGGTTGTCCGGTGGCTTGAACGTGTGTGCGAGTACGGATGCGCTGCTGAGTTGTGGCGCTCGGACTTCCTCACGATCTTGAGATCGGCAAGTGTACGACTACATCAACCACGAGTTCCTACTCGTTAACAAAACTTGTTGTCTTTGAGGGTAAGTTCTCGTTGGATGTATGTCCACCTGTTGCTTTGTACCTAGTAGATAGATCTTGGCGTGTAGTTCACACCGTAGAAATTTTTTTGTTTTCTATGCTGCAGACCCAACAGCTTCGTACGTACTGGCGGGCAATTCGTTATCCTTTATAAGCAGCTTATTCATTATGTTTAGCAACTTTTCAAATTCCTTGTCAATCACACCATTCTCTGCCTTTCATTGCAGCAATTCTAGTGTGTTACCCAGCTTTTTCTGGCCATCCTCGAAATTCAGGTACAACAGTTTGTTGTGATCCTCTAACATCTTCTCGAACTTCAACCTCTCCATTTCACTTTCATAGTCTCTCTTTGCATCAGCAATGGCCCGACCAAGATCATCAGCGGGCTCATCTGATGCCCGTTCTTCAGCTTCTTCTTCATCAATATTATCTTCCATTGTAGTACCACCATATTCAGGAAACATAGGATAGTTTTCATCATTCTCTTCTTCTTCGTTATCTTTCATCATAACCCCTCTTTCTCTGTGCTTGGTCCAACAATTATAGCCGGATATAAAACCGGACCGAAACAGGTGGTCGTGAAGGACTTTTGAGGAAGAGTATTACTTCTGGTTCCGACAGACACAACATGGACAACACTCGCTTGTTTGCCTCTGCCACAATGAGAAAAGAACACACACCTTTAATGAACTTGCCAAAGCGTCGGTCAGCGTACATCCATGGCCGGCTCATCTGCATTATATAAGTATATCAAACGCAATCACGATGCTAAAATTAGTACCGGTCTAAAATTTCTACTCCATCTTTAAAAACTATGTACTGATTTAAAAAAATTCTACTCCATCTTTAGTCCCGATTGGAGACACCAACCGGGACTTAAGGGGTTACGACAGGCTGGGGCCGACACGAGCTCGTTTAGTCCTGGATGGTGTCTCCAACCGGGACTAAAGATGGACATTTAGTCCTGGTTGGAGACACCAACCGGGACTAAATGTTTAGATTTATTTAATCGTGGGTGGCGACACTATGTCATAGGTGAGTATCGACACTATGCCGTGAGTGGTGGCACTATGCCGTGAGTGATGACACTATTCGGTGGGTGGCGGCACTATGTGATGAGTGAGTGTCGACACTATGTTGTGGCGCTTAATCTATAAATAGGCAAGATGCATCCTTGTGAAGTTATAAATTGCAAGATGGTGCGAGAGGGACACCACTACGGTGGAGCTTCTCGAAGATGTCTTAGGATCCCGTCCTCAGACATATTCGAGGAGCTCGCCATATAGGCACTCCCACATATGTGAAATTTGTTAGCTTCCAGGCGTATTGATCTAGGTAGAGAAGTTATAAACTACAAGATGGTGCGAGAGGGACACCACTACGACGGAGCTTCTCAAAGATGTCTTAGGATCCTATTTTTGTTACAATTTTATGATTATCATTGTTTACTATGGTACATATATATGTCTATGCATAATGATGTTGTTATTTTGTTTATATCTATTTGGAATTTGAAGATGCAGGGGTTACAAATCTCTCTACTTCGAGAGGATGAAATGAGCTAAACTAGCAATTACATATAAAAAGATGGAGTTGCTAACCTTTTAGAACACTTGGATAGATGGGGCGCCGCAAAATCTTGATAAATCGTGTAAAAAATGGAGATGAACTCGAGCCCGGGAAGGAGTGTGACCAAATCTGTATTATATAATTAAGTATATCAAAAACTATTACACAACATCATAAATAGAGAAGTGACCAAATTAATACAAATTCATCACATTAAAACCAAAGTAAAGTAGTAACAAAATGTTATTGTTGCAAAAATTACTCCCGAACTAAACCCAAATCCCTCTACTTCTATAGCATGAAATGAGCTAAATAACAATTAAAAATGAAGGGATAAAGTTGCTAACCTTTTAAACCTTTGGATAGATGGGACGCCACCAAATCTTGACAAATCTTGTGAAAAAATGGGGATGAACTCGAGCTTAGGGAGGAAACAGAGAGGAGAAGCATCTTGAAAATGTTGTGTGGCTCGGAACAGGGAGGAAGATGATATAGGAATCACATTAGTCCAGACACCAACCGAGACTAAAACTCCATTGTTAGTTCTGGTTGGAGACACCAACCGAGACTAAAGTAGTTGGCACCGGCCCCAACCTATCGAAACCCTTTAGTCCAACCGGGACTAGTCCTGTTTGATCCAGGACTAGAGGTCGCCGGGCCCTATGGCGGTTTCTAGCCGTTGGGACTAATGCTCCGGACAAAAGGCATGTTTTCTACTAATGATTATTGTTGGAATTTAGGGTTACAATGGAGGTGAGCAAGTCTTAGACCATCCAGAACATGGCTACAGAGATGGTGATTACATGCTAAGACCCGAGCTAAATAAGGGGAGTTCGCAACCACACAAACTAGTGAGCGGGTAGAAAGCTAAAACAGATAAAGAAGATCCGTTGCCGATGAAGACGACCGTTGGTTCGATGTAGGCCGTCCGATAGAGAATCAAAGTTCCACCAAGTTGGCTTGGTGATCCCATCAGGCTTCCTCTTGAGTTACTCCTGACACCCCGCCCTACCCACTTCACAGGGCAGCAGGTGCCGCCGGTTGCTCCAGCGGCGCCCGCGCGTGCGCTGAGCCGGAAGCCGGAGCATAGCCACCGACGAGGACCGGACCAGGAGGCATTCCGTCCACCGTCATTATGTGGCGCGTACCACACACCACACGCCTGAGTACAGGTCCATAACTTGGTCTCTTTATGCTCCTCTGCGCTGGTTGCTCGGGTGTATTTCATCTCCGGAGCTCTGCAGATTTAGTGCGGCCACGACGGGAACCGTCAGTCTCCTCCAGTCAGTGGTACACTCTCCCCCTTCCCATGTTCCATCTTTGACCCTGCCCTTACTACCCAAACGTCGCCGTATGCATGCTAATCCGGTTTCGACAATCCTCGTACAGTGCAGTACAGACACACCACTGCTAATCAATCTCGACATTTCCTTTCAGTTGTGACGCATTGGGGATGTCATGTGTAGTACTCCTACTGATGAACGTTCCTCCGCTGTCTCGTCGAGCTGCTGGAGGGGACAGCCGGCCGAGCAGGGGATGGGCAACGACTGGAAATTGTAAGAACACTGACCTCGCTGTCTCCTCAGCCTTGCCGGCGCTAGCTGCGCCTGTCCCCGTCGTGCAAATCCGGAGCTCCCAACCTCGCAAAATGCCCGATCTGTGTCACAGAATCTGGGATGGCTACATCGCCGTGATCGTGACCAATTCTTACGACAATGCCGTTCTTCAATGTAGTTAAGTACTTAAGGTATCGTAGCTGCTGCTACAGATATGCACCTTTCATTCCAGGACAAGATCAAGGCATCATGTTGAATAATATTAAGGCAGGTGTTGCTCTGAAAGTGGACTAACTATATCCTCTCATCAATTTCCTGCTAAAAAAAGAGAGAGAGAACTTATATGGAGTAGTATAGTAGTACTATCTGCTTGTCTTTCAAGTGTAAGATGCCAATATATATTCATCATCAGCTGCCGCAGGCTACTTCAAGTTGATATGGTTGCAGTCGCAGGAGGAGGAGATTACTACCCTTCCATGATGATGATAAATACGTCCATCCACCGGGAACTCGGCCAAATGAATTCAATTGACGTGCACAGGATATGAACATTTAAGAGAAATAATGAAGGGGTGCGCCAGCAATGAATTGGAGTAAATGGAAACGTGGAAATAGCTGTAGTACCACCACTACATCAGAGAAGAGGCTATCGCCATCGACCAGCGATCCATTCATGACTTGTATTTTTCCTTTAGCTAACTGTGTATACTGTACTCCAAGTCAAAACTACTGTTAGTGGAGTACATTACAGTTCTTTCACACCAAGATTAACACATAATTTTGGGAAACCGAACTTATTTTCCCTCATGATTCGTACCAACTCCACGAGCAAGGCGTCCGGGGCATCCCCATCTCCCCCCCCCCCCCCCCTCCTCTCCCAAGCCCCTTCATGTCCTCCCCCTTCCACCGTCATAGGCAGCGACGGGTTCTCCTCTCCCCGCGTGTGGGCGGCTCTGGTCGGGATAGGGCGGATTGGTGGTGGTGTGGCTTGGTCGGCGGTGGGTTCCATGTGGTAGGCATGCGGTGCCGTGCTAGTTGGCGGTGGGGCAGTGCGATGGCAGGAGAGTAGCTGACGGCGCCCTGCAGACCCAGATCTGGGCCCTTTGGGGCCCATATGGGTCTGGGCAGGCCGACTCGGGCTCGGATGCAACGCCCCCGCCAGATGGAGGAGGTAATGCAGCTCGTGCTAGGGTGGCGGCAATGGCGGCGCGCTTGTTATTGCATGGCCATGAGGGCTTTACGGGCCCATATGGGCCCACTCAAGCCTATATGGGCTTGGTTTGTCCTTGTTGCCTCCGGTCCGCTATCGCTAATGGCGGTGAAGGTAGTCCTCCCGTGTGGGTTGTTGTGACGTCGTCCCTCTTTTCCAATTGCATTTCTTCTCGGTCTTGCTGGCCTCGCAGCGTTGGCCATGGTGAGACGACGATGGTAGTTGCAAGATTGTGTTGGTGAGTGTTGGTGTCTATGGATCTTCCGGGGTTATGGTTTTCATGTGGCTAGAAGAAATCCATGTCGGCTCGACTTGCACCGACGTGGTGGTGACGCCTGCAGGCTCTACTAGTTCTTCCTGAAGAGCGTCAGATATACACTTCCCCCACTCCCCTCCACATATCGAGAGAAACCGTATGACCAGTCCGGACAACAGTGTCATCGTCATTGCATTCCTTTTGAAGGTGTTGCTTGTTACGCGGCGCTTCGGATGCTAGGAGCATGGTGGGACTACTCCGGACGGCGCAGCTGTGGATCACCTTCGCTTCATCGACCTATCTGTGCAGGCATTTGTTTCTCTTTTCTTTTTTTCTTTTGAGTTTGGTTTTGTTGCGGTCTCAACGAACATACTCGTTGATTGTATGGTTTGGTTGCTATACAAAGACAGCGAGCATAAGCCTATTTGGAGAACTTATTATTTAAGAGTGTGTGAGTACTGAACCCATTTATTTAGGCCTCCATCTTCTACATACGATTAGTTTTCGAGCACCTCGATCCATCGGAGATGGAAAGCTGGTTCATCCTCTCAATGAAAAGTTGATCGAAATAATAATGATTCAATGCGTCCAAAACCTTGTAGTAGTACCCACTTTATTTTGTCCAAGTGACAGGATCTAGTCATGGCGTACTACTACTAGTGCTAGTGGCAACTGTTTGAGCGCGTACGGGAGTCAATGCACGTCACATCGCATGCATGCAGTTTCTTTCTCCTCGATGGTGAGTGTGTGTTGTGATCTTCACGCCACGGACACAAGGGACACTCCGGCCGAACGAGCCGTCAATCCAGCACGCCTCCCGTATGGGGAGCACAGCCATACGTACGTGGAATAACTTGACTATACCAGAGGTTATTAATTTCCAGAAATTAAGATGGACTGTTATTGTTGTTGTTATGCCAGGTACTACGTGATGGTGTCCTGGTCGACGGCTGACCGGAAGCAATTGACAATTCGACGGGTTCGTCCTCGTGAAGCATTTTTTTTTACAGGTGGCCTAGCGCTACGCTACGCTACGCCCCCGAGATCACGGAATCTTAAGGTTTGGAGGCACCTGGGTCTTTGCAAAACATGTCACGGAGGGGCGGGTGCGACCGTCCATCCATGGAGAAAATGGCCAAGCGTACGTACGTGCAGCTGGTCGGTCTGCTTGTTGCTAGATCAGCCGGTGACGGGATCGATGTAGACGACGACGACGACGGGAGTGTGTGTAGAATAGAAGGAAGTGACGAGTTCGATCTTTGGGTTTCGGATCCCGATACCGTTTGGGACAGCGCGACAATTTAATGTCGGTTCCGTCTCCTGCTTCCAGGTTTCAAGCCGGCCTCGGATCCATCCCGCTGTCGCTGCAGGACCCGGCCCACCCAAAAAGCCGAGATTATGGTGGCACGATAGTCAGTCACTCACTGAAGACAGTATGAAATGAAAAAAAAAGGGTCCGAAATTGATAAAAATTACTGGACTAATATGAAAATTGTACAAAAAGATCTTTCGCCTCCCGCGACAGCGCTGGCAGCCGCCGTCACCACGTAACCCCTCCTGACAGCCCCTCCTCCCCTTGCCTCGCCCATGGCCTTCACAACCACCGATGCCCCCCCCCCCCCTCCTACTCCTAGCCCGCCTAGGGATGGAGGCCCCGATCCAGATGCTGACCCAAGCCCCAATCCAGCGATGGCTCTGCTTACCCCAGCTGGTTCGGCCCCAGCTGGTTCGGCCCTAGCTGCTCCGGCCCCTGCGCACTTGGTGCCGCCTCCTCCGGACAAGCTCTAAGTGGCGATTGTGGAGCGGGTTTGGGTGGAGGTTGGGAGCCGACGCCGCATGAGGCTGGAGAAGGTTGTTGCTCCCCTTCCCGGGAAGGACGCTGGGCTACCTCGCGCTTTCAAGCAGAGGACTTTCGGCCTCTGCTTTCGGTGCGTAGCACCGGACCACTTCGTCGTAGGCTGCCGCGGCGAAGTCCAGTACTTGGGATGTGGCCACTCCGTCCATCGCGAGCGAGATTGCGTGGCATGACATCCTGTTGGTTCAGACCCTCGCCGTCGCCCCCGCGCGCCTTCCGACCCTCACCAGTGAACTCTCCCTACAGCGGATCACCTCCAGCCCCACCTCATCGGCATGGTCGCACTTGGGCTTCGATGGTTGCTCATCAAGTCAGCCCTGCGACTGATGGTGTCGGGCCGGCAGCTGATTCCGGCATGCCTCCCGTTGTTTTGGGGTCCTTGCAGCCTCTCCTTGCAGATCTGGCGGAGGCTCTCAGCGCTGAGCTATAGGCCATGTTCACTGCTCATCTTTAGGTGTTGTTCAAGCGTCTTCAAGACCTGGTTCCTGCTGTGGAGAGCTAGACTACTCAAGTCTCAAGCCTATGGAAGCTATCAGGGGCAACCAAGACCTTGCCAATGTTGAATAATATTCTCCTCTCACTATGGCCGATGGTGAGGATGGAGGTGAGCTTGTCGTGGTTGGCTACTCAGCTGAGTTGAGTGAGATGGCGTAGTTCGTCCATGATCCACCTGCCTTGGGCAAGGAGATGCTCGAGGTGGTGCTCCCAGGCATGCAGGAGCAAACCCAGGATCAACCTGGAAATGGCATGGTGCAGACGGAAGGTGGCTTTGTTGTCTTCATCTACTAAACTTGATGAGTTCTAGAGCAGCTTCAAGTCCACTGCGCCGCACTCGTTGCTCGATGCACCGATTCAAGTACAGTTTGAAGGGGACTCAAGCTGTGCTGGGAGGCGAAGCCGACATCCGGAGAAGAAGAGCAAAGAGTGCAATATCCCGATTGCCAAGCGTGCCGAATACGGGTTGGCGGAGTCCTTTGGAGATCGTCCAAAGGGACCAGGCCCTAAGAAAGGCTCCGAGGAGGATGTGGAAGAAAAGATGAAGCCTCTCCTGCAGTTGTGTAAGAGGCATGCCTCGCCGTTGGCGACTCAAGGCAGTTTGTGAGTTGGTCTTGGTTAGCCTTCCTTTGGTTAGGCCCAAGTGCTCTTCTTGTTGTGAGAGTACTCTTGTTGTAGCGAAGACTGTCTTAGTTGGGTATGAAGTGTTTCCTGCGGTGCTGGGCCTTGGGACACTTCCATCTGAATTAGACGATGTCCCCTAAATTCTGGTCGGTTGCTTGTGGTTTTCACCGGTTTTCCTTAAGTAACTGTGCTTTGTAAGGTTTTGTGAAAAAAAATTAAAAATGTACTGGTACCCCGTAAATAATTTGGTATACAAGTACTGGAGGAGTACTAGCTAGCAGCACCGTCGAGCATGGTGCTAGTGGAGCAACAGTGGAGTGTCTTGCGAGCGAGCGGAAAAGCCAACAGGCTCAAACCCGATCCGTTAGGGCCTTAAATGGCTCCAGCTGTTCCACCCGAGCCCGAGGGCGCGGGAGGGGCCCTTTTAAATACTCCTCCGGCTCTTAATTCGCATCGGTTATTGCTCCTCAAACAGTGCTCCAGTGTAGTACTATCACCCTCCTCCCCCTTCCGTTCCGTATACACAACGACGGAGAAAACTTGGGCCAAATACTCGTACTCGAATCCAGGAGGTGGGCGGGGTCTCCGTTCGATCGGGCCATAGATTTCTCCCCCTTTGAGCCGCGCTGCCGCTGCCGCTGCCCATGCCATGCCATGCGTGCGTGCGTTAGCCTAGAGGAGAGAGAGAGAGGGAAGTTGCGGGAGGGAGTTAAGGAAGGAGCAGCAATGGGGGAGGCCTGCTGATCGCTGAATCCCAGAACTCCTCCTCTGTAGCTCACTTCCTCTCCCCTCCCCTGGCTCCTCAGCTGTGCCTACGTTTACTGCTTCTGCTTCGCTGGGACCAGAGAGATTACTGCTCCCTCTGCGCGCTGCCGTCTCTTCCCTTCTTCTTCTTCTTCCATACCAGCGTAGGTCTATATAGCTGGCGCTAGCGGTAGACCTCGGTTATACTACTGGAGTAGCCAGCCAGCCAGTCTTCTATTCCTCACCGGATTACACGCAGCGCTCCAAGCTAACGGCCGGTCAGGGCGAGGCGTGCCGTGCCGTGCCGTGCGCGCGCCGAGATCGATGGAATTCGGCGACGACCTCATGCCGGGCTCCGACGCCCACCGCCGGAAGAAGCGGTACCACCGCCACACCCCGCGCCAGATTCAGCAGCTCGAGGCGTACGTCCCACCGACCGACCGCCAATCTCGTTTTTCCTTGTTCTTTCTGATGAATGAATGAGCGCGCGAATTGTTTTGGTCTGATGAGTACCTGGTGCGTTGCTTGCAGGATGTTCAAGGAGTGCCCGCACCCGGACGAGAACCAGAGGATGCACCTCAGCCGGGAGCTGGCGCTCGAGCCCAGGCAGATCAAGTTCTGGTTTCAGAACAGAAGGACACAGATGAAGGCCCAGCACGAGCGCGCCGACAACTGCTTCCTGCGCGCGGAGAACGACAAGATCCGCTGCGAGAACATCGCCATGCGGGAGGCGCTCAAGAACGTCATCTGCCCCACGTGCGGCGGACCGCACTCCGCCGCAGACGACTACTTCGACGAGCACAAGCTGCGCATGGAGAACGCGCACCTCAAGGAAGAGGTACCACATTTCGCCCCTAGTCTCTACTACTCTCTAGTACCCGCACCAATGGCACTGACACGACCGATCGGCACGGTCATTTCTGCAGCTTGACCGCGTCTCCAGCCTCACGTCCAAGTACCTGGGGCGGCCAATCACGCAGCTCCCGTCCATGCACCAGCCGCTGTCCATGTCCTCGCTCGAGCTCTCCGTCGGCGGGCTCGGCAGCCCCGTCTCGGCGCTCGGCCCCTCGCTCGACCTCGACCCGTTCAGCGCCGGCGGCAGCGGCAGCTCGTCCGCGTTCCAGCTCCCGGCGCCCGTCTCCGAGATGGAGCGGCCCATCATGGCCGAGATGGCCACGCGGGCCATGGACGAGCTCATCAGGCTGGCGCAGGCCGGCGAGCAACTCTGGGCCAAGGCGGCCGGTGGGCGGGAGGTGCTCAATGCAGACACGTACCACAGCATCTTCGGTAAGCCCGGGATGAGCAGCTCCTTCCGCGGCCCCGACGTGCACGTCGAGGGATCCCGCGACTCCTGCCTCGTGCTCACCAGCGCCGTCGGCCTCGTCGACGTCTTCATGGACTCGGTGAGTAGTAAGGTTTCCTTGCACTTTTCTTTTTTACATCGATCGTTCCAGCTGGGAATCGATCGTTCCCCTACTCACCGGCCACGTGCATTTTTGGACATTGTTCTTGCAGAACACGTGGGCCGAGTTCTTCCCTACCATCGTGTCCAGGGCGCGCACGGTGGACGTTCTCGTGAACGGCATGGCTGGCCGGAGCGAGTCTCTGCTGCTGGTAAGACGCGACCACCACCGTGTCCATCACTTACTTTTGTGCACGCGCGCAGTCGATCGACCATTGGAGGATTGTGCTTATACTATTTCTGTGCCGCGACGCAGATGTACGAGGAGCTGCACGTGATGACGCCGGTGGTGCCGACGCGCGAGCTCTGCTTCCTCCGGTACTGCCGGCAGATAGAGCAGGGCCTGTGGGCGATCGCCGACGTGTCCGTGGACCTGCAGCGCGACGCACGCTACGGCGCGCCGCCGCCACGCTCACGCCGCCTCCCGTCCGGCTGCCTGATCGCCGACATGTCCAACGGATACTCCAAGGTGACCTGGGTCGAACACACGGAGACGGAGGACAAGGTGCCCATCAACATGCTGTACCGCGACCTGGTGGGCAGCGGCGCCGCGTTCGGCGCGCACCGGTGGCTGGCGGCGCTGCAGAGGGCCTGCGAGCGGCACGCGTGCCTGGTGACGCCTCCGCACGGGCGGGACATCGCCGTGGCGGGGGTGACGGCGGAGGGCAAGAGGAGCATGATGAGGCTGTCGCAGCGGATGGTGGGCAGCTTCTGCGCGAGCCTGAGCGCGTCGCAGCTGCACCGGTGGACGACGCTGTCCGGGCCGGGGGCCGGGTCGGACGACGCGGCGGGCGTGCGCGTCATGGTGCACCGCAGCACCGACCCGGGGCAGCCCAGCGGCGTGGTGCTCAGCGCCGCCACCTCCATCTGGCTCCCCGTGCCGTGTGACCGCGTGTTCGCGTTCGTCCGCGACGAGAACACGCGCTCCCAGTGGGACGTGCTGTCCCACGGCAACCCGGTCCAGGAGGTGTCGCGCATCCCCAACGGCTCCCACCCCGGCAACTCCATCTCATTGCTCAGAGTAAGCATTGCTCAGGAGGTGTCATCCGTGGTTCGTACTAGTATGAATGTTGTGTTAACGAGGTGTTTGATGGAATGCGTGCAGGGCCTGAACGCGAGCCAGAACAGCATGCTGATCCTGCAGGAGAGCTGCGCGGACGCCACGGGCTCGCTGGTGGTGTACGCGCCGATCGACCTCCCGGCGGCGAACGTGGTGATGAGCGGGGAGGACCCGTCGGCGATCCCGCTGCTGCCGTCCGGGTTCACCATCGTGCCCGACGGCCGCGCGCCGTCGTCCAACGGCACGGCGGGGTCGGTGGTGACTGTGGCGTTCCAGATCCTGGTGAGCAGCCTGCCGTCGTCGCGGCTGAACGCGGAGTCGGTGGCGACGGTGAACAGCCTGATCAGCACCACCGTGGAGCAGATCAAGGCGGCCTTGAATTGCGGCCATTGATGGCGCCCTGCCCGCCCTCCGTCAGCGGGCGGGCGGGGAGTGAATTCGATTCCCCTCCTCACTCCCCATTCATTCGTTCATTCAAGGCGATCGATCGGCCCGAGTTTTCTGGTTGGTTGGGTTCCTTGAATGCTGGTGCGTGCATTCATGGAGGAGCTAGCAGCTGCAGGCCGTCGTGGTGGCGGTGTCGCTGGGTCGGGGTTCATCTGCTACCTACTCCATCTTCTTCCTCGATCGTCTAGGTTCGTTTGGAGTTGTCGCTCGCATGCTCGTGCTTGCATGCAAATGCATGTGCACGTGTGAGCCTCGATCGAAGTGGAAGGCTTTTGCATGAGCCCGAAGGAGTCAAGAACGCACCATGCTTGTCCCGTTTCCTCTCGCTGCCTGCCGTCACACACGCACACGTTTTTTCCTTTCTTTCTCCTGCTTCCCCCTCCATCTCCATCTCCATGGTAGTACCACCCCACTAGCTAGCTTCTTGTTTGTAGTTGCAGCAGAGGATGAATGGTTCGGGTATTGACTTCTGTCCATCAATCAATGTAAAAGCCTTCCCCAGCTCAGTTAATGGAACATTCAATTTCTTTTCACTCCAAGACGAGAAAGCTTCTGAGCTCTCATCTCATCATTGCTTATGTGACTGACCTGCTTACTCTTGAATCTTGATGTGTACGTACTACAGTGGTGGCAGTTAGTAGTTTCTGTCCGACGCCGCGTGCGTGCGTGCAGGGTGAGACGGACGTAGCTAGGAGTACGTACGTCGTGGTGTGGTGTTCCAACTTGAAGGCGAGCTCGCAGAGCGCAGGCTGTAAGCGGGGGCCACCGTTGCATACAATGCAATGCGTTGCAGCGTTTGCATGGCATGGCATCACTTCCAAGTTGCCATATTAATAGTGGTGGTTGGATTGAGTCGCCATGGCCGAAGCAAATGCTACCTGGCTCTATGCGTTGAGGGAGCCAGGTCGATCTTAAGTTCGGTCGACGGATCAATACAAGCATGGTGCACTAGGGGCCTGTTTGGTGAAATTTCACGTTTTTTTCAGTTTTGGCCCGGTGGAGATTGCATGAGTGAAAACAGTGTCCACTTCGTATGGGTTGCTCACCAAGTCGATGCCTGCTGCATGAAGGTGCCGACTGTAGCCACATTGTTTAGTTGCCTAGATTTCGGTTTCTGTTTTGGCTGGGCTGATGCGGAACACAACATTTGGTAGCGAGCATTAGTCTTGCTACGGTAACCTTGCACCCCTATGTGGTGAGCTTGTGGCCATTGCGTGTTACATGTCACTCGAGACTACACGAAATACAAAATACGCAATCAGCATGGCCAGGATGACGATACTGATCTCCTTCAGCCTACTAACACCGGTCTGAGGTCCACCCATCGGAAGTTCAACATCGCCCGCTTGTCGCTACAAGAACTCTTATTGTGTCTCCTCTCTAGTTAAACCCTTAATGAGAGTTTTTCTCGTAACCAATCATTTCTGCATTGCACTACTTCCATGAGTTGTACACCACTGGAACCTTCCCATAGTACACCCCGTACCAATTTTTGATCTTCCAAAATAGAAGAACAAAAAAATTGAACATCGATCAAAAGAACACAAGATATGCAACACAAGCAACATAAGCATGCATGATTCATATAGGCAAAAGCACCACAAGTTTAACCTACTAACTAGGAAGGGTGTGATCTAATTAAGATCACACCATCTACTATGTTGTCATCATACCACAACATCAAAAGAGGGTGTAATCCTATCACCACAAGTTCACCATTAGAAGGGTTAGTATATAGCACCTCGCAAAATATACATGCACTGGCATAAGTTTTTATCAAGTCCTACCTACTCTAAAATGTAAATCATCGCCGCCACCATCCGGGAGCGCTACACGTAGTAGTGCTTGGACAAAAAGGTCGTAAGTCAGAGCTCCATGTGGTCATATGCCCTCTGATTGAAGCCATTAACTTGATCCCTATTATCAAAGAGATTGCTCAGAGACACCATCATAGCCTTAGGACTGAACTCACCATCGGCTCGCATGGCGGCATCGTAGAGGGGAGGGTGCACATTGGAAGGAGTAGTGTCCCTAATGGCGCTTTTCACTACCTTAATGACGTCGGCTATGAACTGGTAAATTAGGGAGGTTTGATGAACCGATAGAGTAGTTAGTAACGAGACGTGGCCTCTGTAGTGCTCAGCCTCCAAGACAATGATCTTGGTCTCCTCAACCCATTGTGCACTGCTTAGGTATCTAATCCTGGACACTATGATCCACTCGGTTCTCTTCCTAAGATGATTATTCAACTGTTGTGGGGACACCTCCGCACCACATAACTCAAACACCTTGTTGGATAAAGTGTTCAGGTGCACCTCCTTAAACCCATTTTCAGTCCTCACCCCACTCTTGATGGCATCACGCATCCTATTGAGGATGAAGGTGGACACGAAAGGATCACACTTCATTGTAACCCCTTCATTGTCCCAGTGTTGTGTGCCTAAGCAGTTTTGATCACCTTCCTCCTACATATGATGGTTGCAACATTCTCAACCTGATCCACCATGACAGAACACATGTCGGATGGACCAGATAACATCCCTACATTTTGTGGATGGGTGATCATGGGGAACAACTATGGCTCCTCAATGAAAGAGGACGGATCTGTAGGTTTGAATGAGGTCTTGGCTAAACACTTTACATGACATGGCCTACACTGGTCACCACTAGGACTAGAACAATGCAAAACTACAACAATATCTATAGTGTTCAAGAACTATACCTACACACACTACACACGAGGAAAGGTTGAAGAACTAAGCCTGCACACTACACACAAGCAAGATTGAAGAACTAAACCTACACCTACTATATAGTAATAGCAACAAAACTTTGAAAACCTTCCATAAGGCCACAAAACCTTCAATGAATCACTACATCATGCATATCAGACACTACCGACTAGCAAAATCAACTACACGACCACGTATCTATTGCTTAATGTACACAGATATACCACATGCTCAAATATCTGGCTACCAGAACTAGGGTTTGCTAGTACTCACCGCCATCAGAGAAATAGAGAAGGAAGCGAAGAGCTCAGAGAAGAGGAGGAAGACCTCTTGTTGTTGTCGTCCAACACCGACCCAGATAGATGGAGCCTCTTACCTACTCACCGGTGAAGCTCCTTGTAGGTACAGAGATATGAAAAGGGAGGAAATGGTGGTGTGTGATTTGGCAGTGAGCCAAGCCATGATAAATAGAGGTGCAAATTGGCGGGAGGTGACAAAAAAAATCCCGTCGACTTTTTTGGTATGAGCGTGAGCTCATGCCATCTCCGTCATTGCATGAGCGCTACACAACTTTCTCCCGTCTTAGCAATGTGGAACCGGCTCTATGTAAACCACTGAAACGGAGGCCGTCCGCATGCATGATAAAAACTGCTTTAAGGACCATGTGGGGCCAAGATTTGGAGCCCATGCAGGATGCCAAACGCAAGTATTTTGGCCCATTAGAGTAAATTAAAATCCTCGTGGACAACCAAAAATGCCCTAGCTCCATCGGTGTCATGATGTTTCAGGGGGCGATAACATCTTGGAGAGAAAAAGGGTGTGTTTGGTTGCTTGGGTCAAAATTCCCCGTTTTTGGCACTTGGACCGGTGGAAGCTGTATGGGGGAGATTAGGCTTGGACATGTATGGGCGTTTTTTGGTTGCCCACAAAGTGGTTGCTGCATGTGGGCATCATTTATGCCCACTTAGTTTTGTTGCCCAGAATAAGCTCGATTGATGCCAAGCACCTCGTTTGGCAACCCGCATAAGGCCTTCTATGGTTACCTGATGGCTGTGAAAATATCCATCTTTTTTCGTGTTTAAATCCCATTTTTAGATAATTGACCAAGAATCTCTCTAGTCTTGCTACTAATGATTAATTATTGCAAAGATGTGCAATCCTTTGTCTTGAATTGTGTTGTGCAAGAAATCATACTTTTAAGGAGAAATCAGGAGCATTTACTGAAGATTATGACATTGCCTACTCAGCCTAGCCAACTGGGGTAGAAAAGGAACCTCCAGAAGGTTTAACAACATGCGGTACGGGAAAGGCCTGACCATACTGTCCGCTCGTACCATGTGGCAGCAGATCTGTTAGGTCAAACACAACAACTTCCGTGAAGACACCTATTTATTTCGAGACTCCAGGCGCCGCATGGAGAGCCGCCATTCTGATATTGCATCACAACACCACCAAAGGAGATCCACCACCATAGTTCATCCTCTCCATCCTCCATCCACTCCATAGCCATAGCCATCATCTTATACTTGAGATCTCCTTGTGAATTGGCGACCATTGTAAGAATATTTGATTTTAGTCTAAGTATTTTTTGCATAATGTTTTATATCCTTGATCTTATTGTTATGAGTGAGTAGTTGATGTGCTCGTCGTTCGACGTAGAGCTCGTTGGGAACCCCAAGAGGAAGGTATGATGAGCACAGCAGCAAGTTTTCCCTCAGTTATGAAACCAAGGTTTAATCGAACCAGTAGGAGCAAGGAAACACCCCAAAGGTGTTACTAGCTGAGCTTTGGCAGGGCGCACTACCGGTGCTAGTAGCAACGTGGAGACCTGCACAACACAACCACAGAACTTTGTCCCCAACTTGCGATGAGGTTGTCAATCTCACCGTGTTTTGCGGAAAACAAAGGATTAAACGTATCGAATGGAAAGAAGTAAAAGTTTGCAGAAAGTAAACACAAAGCAGTAAAAGATTGTAGATTGTATGTAAAGAGAAAGGACCGGGATCCATAGTTCACTAGAGGTGGCTCTCCTTAGATAGAAAACATGCTGGGTAAACAAATTACAGCGGGGCAATTGACAAACACCAAGAAAGCAATACATGCATATACTAATCATCTTGACTCTTTTGAGACTTGATTGGGCATTACAACATAATACATAGACCGCCATCCAACTGCATCTATGATTAATAATCCACCTTCAGGTTATCATCCGAACCCCCTCCAGTATTAAGTTGTAAGCAACAGATTATTGCTTTACGAACTGCGTGTAAAGTAAACAATACGATTGTTCTATGAACAAAGGATTGTTGTTTTCTCTCTAGTAGCAACAGCACATCTAGTACCTTAGAGATTTCTGTCACTTCCCTAGATTACCAGAGGCATGAACCCACTATCGAGCATAAATACTAACTCTTAGAGTTGCTAGCATCTACTTGGCCAAGATAGCTACTAACAACGGAAAGCATGTAAGATCACAAATAACAAAGACATGATAGAATCAACAATCAATCTGAAATAGCATCCCAATATCCATCGGATCCCCGCAAACACAACATGTATGAATTACAAATAGATGATCTTGATCATGAACGGAGCTCACAAGATCTAAACATGAAAGCACAAAGGAGGAGAACCAGCCATCTAGCTACTACATGGATCCGTAGTCCAACGATGAACTACTCACGCATCACATCGGAGGCTTGCATGGTGATGAAGAAGGCCTCCAGGGTGAATTCCCCTCTCCGGCAGGGTGCCGGGAAGAGCTTCAGATCTCTCTCGATCTAGGGATGGAGATGACGGCGGCTACAGACTCTTTCGTGGATTTTTGATCGGGTACTTAGGGTTTTCGTCCCGAGGGCAATATATAGGCGGAAGGAGAGGCCGAGGGGGTGCCGGGAGCGGCCACACCACCCCCTGGCACGGGCCAAGCCTGGCCGCGTGGCCAGGTGGTGTGGTGGCTCCCTGGCCCTTCTCCGTCTCGTATTCTGGCACTTGATCCCTTTCAGAAAAATAGGCACTTTGGCTTTTGTCCCATCCAATTCCAAGAATATTCATTTTCTGACTTTCTTGGAAGCAAAAACAACAGAAAACAGGCAGCTGGCACTATGGCTCTTGTTAATAGGTTAGTCCAAGAAATCATATGAAAAGTACTCCAAAGTTGGAACAAAACACAAGAAAGTGGATAAAACCAAGCATGGAACATAAAAAATTATAGATACATTTGCAATGTATTAGTAGTCCTCATGGGCTCTGAGTTAGGGTGAAACCTCGCAGCAATTATGTGCATATAATTCATGGGAGTATTGTGCGATGATTGAATAGAGATTTGTATCTTTGTATCTTTTTCTCTTGTATCGATCCATGGACTTGTAGGTACCCAAGATCCTAAGGATTGGTAAAGACTTGAGGTAAGATGAGTGGTGAACGACGATTTTACGGGAAACCTAGTGACAGCAAGGGAAGTACGGTCTTTGTTTAGGGATCCATTTGGGAGTAACAACAATATCACATCTTAAGGCTTTCATTTGTATTTTACTTAATGATTGGTATAGCTCAATGTTTCATGGTGTAACGGTTGAATCATAAGACTATTGCGATGCATGTGGCTCGCAAGGGCTTTAGAATATTTGATATGTTTGCCACAACCTTATATTTATTAAATCATTTCACATGAATGTATGTATTACCATTTGATGTGCAGCTACAGGTGAATCTTCAATCCTGGTATATTTCCAGCCATTGCAACAACTAATGACTTAAAGTAAACTAGAAAGGTCCGGTAAACATAAGGTAAAACGAACAAACAAGTCTGATATGTCCATTTTGCATCACTATTTTATACCATAATTTACTATTATTCATCGAGATCAGAAAAATCTAGAAAATACATGGAAAATCCTATTTTTCCAGAAGACGAAGGATGCCAGAAGGGGGAGCGGAGATGGGCCACAGGGGGCCCACACCACCCCCTGGCGCGTGCCACCTTTAGCCGCGCCACCAGGTCGTCCGGCCACCTTGGCCCACCTCTGGCTCTGCTCTTTGGCGTTTATATTCCCCACGAAACCCTAAGACTAGGGAGCGACCACAGAAAGATCCCGCCGCCTCTGCAGGACGGAAAACTGCAGAGAGAGAAAGAGCTCTCTGGCAGGCAGAAATCTCATGGGGAAATTCCTTCCCGGAGAGGGGATATCGTCGCCATCAACACCACCATCAAACTGGACTTCATCGGGATCATCATCATCATCTCCACCAGCACCATCATCACCACTCCGTACCGCTGTAACAATTGGGTTGAATCTTGCATAGTTCTTAGGGGAAACTTACCCGGTGTTGATTACTTGTTGTAGTTGATGCTATTGAGTGGAACCATTGAATTATTGTATATGTTCAGATTGTTACTTATTATTATTTCATCTCTGATCTTGATCCATATGATGTCTCGTGAGTAGTTCGGTTAGTTCTTAAGGACATGGGAGAAGTCATGTTGTTAGCAGTGTAATTGTGTTGAGAAAGATTCAATAGTTTGTTATTTAAGTTGTGGTGTTATTCTTCTAGTGGTGTCATGTGAACATCGACTACATGACACTTCACCTTTATGGGCATAGGGGAAGTATTGTGTATTTGGCTACTAATCGTAGGGGTTGCCGGACTGACAGAAACATGAACCCCCGTTATGAAGCCTTTGCACAAGGGAGTGCAGGATCTCAGAGTTTAAGACTGTGGTTAGGTTTCTATCTTAATTACCTCCTTGTAGTTGCGGATGCTTGCAAGGGGTATAATTACAAGTATGTATTAGTACTAGGAAGGTCAGTACATTAGCACAGGTTCACCCACACAACACTTATCAAACTAAAGAAGATTAATCAACTTATGAAGTGAAAGCACTTGACGATATTCCCATGTGTCCTCGAGAATGTTTGGTCATCTTAAGTAATACAACCAGCTTGTCCTTTGCTAAAGAAAGGATTGCACTTGCTGTATTTATTATTATTGTCTTTTATTCACTCGTACTTTATTTATCTGCATTATCAAAAATCCCTTAAAATCTGTTTGCTAAGTATTTACAGAGAATTCCTGCTCCAAGCCACTCGTCAACACCTTCTGCTCCTCGTTGGGTTCGACACTCTTACTTATCAAAAATACTGCGATACACCCCCTATACTTGTGGGTCATCAAGACTATTTTTTGGCGCCATTGCCGAGGAATGAAGTGCTATTGGAGAGTGGAACTGGTAAAGGAAACTTCTACTGTGAGTATTGTTTATTTTTGTTAAGTTACTTTATTTCAATATGGATAATTCACTTAGTTTCTTATTTCGTAATGCTACTACCACTGCTAAGGTACTAGATGAACCTCCACCAGCTGAAAATGATACTTTTAAGATACCTACAAGAATTATTGATCGTGTTATGGATAGCTACTATTTTGGAGATGGAACTGTCCATCCCGGTGATCATTTGCTCTTTATACGCGAATTATGCGGGTTGTTTAAGTGTGCAGGTATTACAACAGATCAAGTCAAGAAGAAGTTATTCTCATTATCACCGAAAGGAAGAGCTGAGGAATGGTATAAGCTGCTGAAGAATGGTCAAGCTCTTGAATGGGAGGAAGTAGTACCTCTCTTTTATTCAAAATTTTATCCTCCTAGTGAGATTCATAAAGATCAGAATCAAATATACAACTTTTGGCCTCGTGATGGAGAGAGTACAGCTCAAGCTTGGGGAAATTGAAGTTACTAATGCTCAAATGTCCTATTCATGAGCTCCCTAACAATATTATTATCAATAATTTTTATGCAAGGCTTTCTCTTCATGATAAGGATCTATTGGATGCTTCTTATGCTGGATCATTTACACGCATGGAAGAAGAAGCTAAATGGGATCTTCTAGACTGTATTCAAGACAATGCTGAAGCAGGGGAGAATGATAAAGGAAGAAAGTCAGGTATAAATTATGATTATGAATGCATTAAATCTTTTATGGGAACTGGTGACTTTCATAATATTAGTAATGCTTATGGCCTAGACTCTCAAGCTATTGCAAGTTATTTTAAAGCTTTTGCTTCTTATATTGAAATTCATAAAAAGAAATGGAATAAGTATCAAGAACCATATAAAGATGTTGCTAATTGTGCTCCTGCAAGAGATACCGAAGTTTATACTGCTAATCATATTTTACCGAAACCTTACATTGAGAAAATGCCTTTCCTAGTTAAGATAAAGGAACACTCTATGATACTCCCTCTGTTTCAAATTACTCCGCGCGCACGCTTACCTAGGTGGCCTAGTATTCTCTCATTTTTCATCAAAAAATTCTTAGAATTTTTGGTATACGTAGTACATATTTCATACTATCTATTTCAAAAATTCGAGGATTTTTTTGAATGAAAAATAAGGGAGTACTAGTTCACCTACATAAGCGCGCCGGCGGAGTAATTTGAAACAGAGGGAGTAGTTAGTATGGTTAATGAAAGTACAAACGAAGCTGTTGAACCTGATGAACAAATAACTGCTGAACCTGTAATAGAAAATGTGAAAGACTTTGTCACTAAATATGTAGAAGATGGACACACTATCCTCTGTAAGGATACTTCTAATATTGTTTTACAAAGTAGTGTTATGAGAGCTAGTGTCCCTGTGTTTTCTGTTAGAATAAGTGATCATTGCTACAATGGTTCATGTGATAGTTATATCGTTAAATTTATGCATGATACTGAAAGTTATTATGAGAGAGGGAAGATTGTTCTAATTCATCTCAATAAAATTAAGTTTCCTCGCTTTATGCTGAAAGTCTTTGTGTTGCACCTGTTTTGCTTTCCTATGCTAGTAGCCTCTGGTTTCAACAATTTATTTTCTTACAAAATTCCCTTGCATAGGAAGTGGGTTAGACTTAAACATGTGTATTTTTGCTTCTTGATGCTCTCTTTTACTTCAATTCATAATCTTATATGAGCATCATTGAAATTATCATGCCCATCTTAATGGCTATAAAGAAAGAGCTTTTTGGGAGACAACCCGATATGTTTTTTCTTTCAGTTTGTTTTTGATTATTTGAGTCTTGGAAGTTATTGCTTCTGTAATAACCTCTCCTTATCCTTTTTGTTTAGTTTTTGTGTCAAGATCAACCTTTAATGAGAGAGAAGTAATATTTGGGGAAGTTGCTGTCCCAAAACAGACTTTTGTGCTTCACTATAAAAAATCGTGAAAAATCCCAGAACGTCGTACTGATCTGTAATTGTTTGAGTGCATGCCCCAGGTTATTATTTAACTTTCATTAGTTTTTCACTTTTTTATTTGAGCAACATAATATTTTTGAAAAAATTGATCTTTACTTGCTGGTTTGTTTTGACAGATTTTTGCTACTCTTGCATTCGCTTCTTATATCGATTTCCTTTTTGAATTCCTTTTTGGGCTTTCAGAAGGAGTTGCTACAGTAGCTTATGTTTTGATGGATTTCAGTTAAAATTGAACTTAATGGTTTATTACCTCGCTTGCACTAATGTTGCTAATGAGAATTGTGTGAAAGAAATTTCCATGTTGTAGGAGAAAATGGTGTAATAAGATGGTGAATGGTTAAATGACTTAAACAATATGTTTACAAAGAAGAAGATATTGATGTTATTCAAGCATCGACTCCAGAAGAATTTATTAAATTCCAAGTTTAGAGACCCACAATGTCGTTTTCGAATAGGTAATAGTTCTGGTAAGAAAAGGTTCACGAAAAATCTGTCAATTTATATTTTTGCAGTTTTTATCTAACAAGGAAAGCAATGAGAAGAAAGAGGGACGGAAACGGAGCCCGGGTGGCTCACACCACCCCGTGGCGTGGGCCCACCTGGTCGCGCCACCAGGGGTGTGACCACCCCGGAGCCCGTCTCTGACCCGTTTTCTCCCAGTACCTTCCTTTTGTTGTTAAACTTTGTAATATATAATCCTCTGGATCCCCCGAGGTTTGTATATCGTGTTCTCGTCGTGTTTTCATTTCGATATGTTTCTGATAGGTAGAGTCTCAGTTTTGGAGCCACAGTGTCTTCCTCTGGATCAGCCAAGGATGATTCCTCCACGGACGTCATCAACCCTTACATGCAGTTGAAGATTCATCCCAAGGAGTTGTTGCTCGAAGATGGAAGGTACAGATAAAAGAGGTTCAGGGCCCTAAAGGTGAAGGTAGTCTGGAGGACAGGATGGAAGCACTGGAGCAAGAAGTCTTTAGGGACAAGAAGATGGCGGAACGCGAAGTGGATATCATCCATAAGATTAGTTCCGAACTCATCGCCGAGCACCAGAAGGAGACTGATGAGCTTAAGGATGAAATTCTCTCACTCCACCAAACAACCAACCAACTACAAGCACATCTCTACGACGTGCAAAATCAAAACTGTGAGTATGAGGTTAGGTTTAAACACATAAGTGTTGCTGCTAGTTTCAAGATGTTGGAAACCAGGATGTCTTTTGTTGATGGGGAGCCCTTACCTTGGAAGTCGGATGACGACAAGAACACCACCACCACCTAAGGAGTAATTCGTCATCATGTTTTGGCACCCCCTTGGTTTGTTCCAAGCTTGGGGGAGTGCCGCGGTATCATATCACTATCTTTTATCTTTTGACCTTTTTAAATAGAGTCATATCATGAATAGAGAATTTATCATATGGGATGGTTTGCATTATGGAAGTGCCCCCCCCCTCTCGTTAGTTACCTATGTATCCCTTGGTGTGAGTTGCCGTTATGGAATATTAATGAGAAGTTATATCATTTACTTTCTGCACATCTTATATTAGTTTGCAATTTCTATTATATGATTGATCTTGTTGTTAGTATTGGTATCACTTTGGGATCATTAAGTAAATTTAGTTGGTTTTGGCAAACCTGGCTCGGTCAGTAGCAACACTATTATGAGAATTAAATGAAAAATATAAAAGTACTCTTAAGAAATATAATTTCATCATCTTTCTTTCTTGATTGGCTCATAAGCTTAGCATTCTCTAGTTAAGATCTTTTGTGCTTCCAAGGAAGATTGCATGTTTGTTTTTATCACTTGTATGTTTGTTTGTTTCCTTCAACTCTTATGCTTGCTACCCAGCCTTGCTAGCCAAAAACCTGTACTGAGAGGGAATGCTTCTCGTGCATCCAATCCTTAAACCAAAACCTATGCCATTTGTGTCCACCATACCTACCTATTAGCACTATTGCTATTCCAAGTAAATTCATGTTTTTATCTACCTTTAGAATTAAACTTGTTATGTGAAAATTAGTGATTAAAGCTCTCACGAACTTGATGGCACACTTTACTTTCTTGCACTTAATAAACTTGAACCATTGTGTCCATCTATGTTGCATATATGCTTGCACTTTGTAAGTTGCGAATTAGCAGAACCATGTTACCATGGGGAACGCTTTAAACATTGTACTTTATTTAGTTGATATCATGTTCTTTTGCTTATGGATCCCGGCAGTGTGAAATGAAAGGGGAGCTTGTAAGGCTCATGGAGTTCGTATATGTGTTAGAGAAACGCCTGGGCGGTGGTCTAAGCCATGCCTAATAATGGTGGAAACCTGCAGCATAACCATAGTGAGCAATCTATGAAGTATCCCTTATATAAAAAAAACCTATGCAAATAGGAAAGAAAAAAGAGAGAAAGAAAAAAAAGATACCTATGCAAATAGGAAATAAAAGGATTGATGAGATGCTCATTGTCTGCTTGCCTTGTCATTTTGATATGGGGAATCTTCCGTATCATCGGGCATGGCGTACCCTGTTGGTGGTTCTCTATGATACACATGTACTTACAATGACAAGAACTTACCTGTGACTAAACTTGAGTAGCATGAGGAACGGTACTCGTAAGTAAGGGGCATGAGATTTTCAGCTTATAACTTGTCAAACATATCCTCATATTTGATCACTTTAACCTTAATCACCTAAAGATGCTTATGATAGGGGCAATGAGAGCTGAAAGCTAATAAGTACCATAATTTTTGGAAGCTCTTTATGAAACTTGAAATCCCTACTTCCCTCTGCGAAGGGCCTATCTTTTATTTTTTAGTTGAGTCAGTAAACCTATTCCTTTCTATCTCAGCAAGTGTTTTGAGTTGTTGTTTTCATTCATTCATATGATGATTTATTCAATCATGTTTCTTATGTTCCTTGTTTTTCACATTGCTCTTATCTCAGTGAGTATTACTTTGAAAGCTATCATTGAAAACCCCTTTATGTTTGAACTCCTGCAAATTGTTAACTATTCTTTGACCAAGAGCAAAGTTTGCCATTACCAATTATGATTTACTTTATTTATTTTTATTGTGTTTCCATTACTTATTACAAGTTAAGTTATATAATAATGAGTTTTCTTCTATTATGATTTGTGTACTGATGAATGTGATGCTTCTTGTCCGTATTCTTTTATCGACACTTCACTCCATAAACCTGAGGTCATGTTTATTGAGCTTAGCTTTCGCTTGGAGATAAGCAAAGTCTAAGCTTGGGGGGAGTTGATATGTCCATTTTGCATCACTATTTTATATCATAATTTACTGTTATTCATTGATATATTTCATATTAAAAGATGATACTTATGTTATTTCATCTGTTTTTGCATGGTTGATGACTTTTGGAGGATGGACCGCTGAAGTCAGGATTCTGATGGAAAAGGCACTGTTTGGAGGCAAAATTCGCGAAGATCAAAAAATTCCAGAAAATACATGGAAAATCCTATTTTTCTAGAAGACAAAGAATGCCAGAAGGGGGAGCGGAGATGGGCCACAGGGGGCCCACACCACCCCCTGGCGCGGGCCACCCTTGGCTGCACCACCAGGTGGTGTGGCCACCCTGGCCCACCTCTGGCTCTGATCTTTGGCGTATATATTCCCCATGAAACCCTAAGACTAGGGGAGCAACCACAGAAAGATTCCGCCGCCTCTACGGGGCGGAAAACTGCAGAGAGAGAAAGAGCTCTTCGGCAGGCAGAAATCTACCGGGGAAATTCCTTCCCGGAGAGGGGAGATTGTCGCCATCAACACCACCATCAAGCTGGACTTCATCAGGATCATCATCATCATCTCCATCTTCATCTCCACCAGCATCATCATCACCACTTCGTACCGCTGTAACAATTGGGTTGAATCTTGCATAGTTCTTAGGGGAAACTTTTCCGGTGTTGATTACTTGTTGTAGTTGATGCTATTGAGTGGAACCATTGAATTATTGTCTATATTCAGATTGTTACTTATCATTATTTCATCTTTGATCTTGATCCATATGATGTCTCGTGAGTAGTTCGGTTAGTTCTTGAGGACATGGGAGAAGTCATGTTGTTAGTAGTGAAATTGTGTTGAGAAAGATTCAATAGTTTGTTATTTAAGTTGTGGCGTTATTCTTCTAGTGGTGTCATGTGAACGTCGACTACATGACACTTCACCTTTATGGGCCTAGGGGAATGCATTGTGTATTTGGGTACTAATCGTAGAGGTTGTCAGAGTGATAGAAACGTGAACCCCCATTAGGAAACCTTTGCACAAGGGAGTGTAGGATCTCAGAGTTTAAGGTTGTGGTTAAGTTTCTATCTTAATTACTTTCTTGTAGTTGCGGATGCTTGCAAGGGGTATAATCACAAGTATGTATTAGTCCTAGGAAGGTCAGTACATTAGCACAGGTTCACCCACACAACACTTATCAAACTAAAGAAGATTAATCAACTATATGAAGCGAAAGCACTTGACGATATTCCTGTGTGTCCTCGAGAACATTTGGTCATCTTAACTAATACAACCAGCTTGTCCTTTGCTAAAGAAAGGATTGGCCACTTGCTGTATTTATTATTATTGTCTTTTATTCACTCGTACTTTATTTATCTGCATTATCAAAACCCCCTAAAAATCCTTTTGCTAAGTATTTACAGAGAATTCCTGCTCCAAGCCACTCATCAACACCTTCTGCTCCTTGTTAGGTTCGACACTCTTACTTATCGAAAATACTGTGATACACCCCTATACTTGTGGGTCATCAAAGTCTTGTAGACATGGCTCATTTATTTTCCATTTAGCATTGTTTACCAAGGTTCGATTAAATCTAGGTCTATTAGGGAAAAATCTAATGTACCGCATCTGTAAATCTTGATCGAAGGTATTACCTCGCACCACATATGGTGAGTTTACCAGCTACTTGTTTAGGGTTTATGGTCTTACACGTGATCACACAATTTAGAACAATAGCTTGTACACGATCCAGATGATCAGACCGATGCTAATGAAATCTTTGATCATATTCTCACTGCACAGAGCTTCAATATGTTGATTAGAAAGCTGTGCAGCTACAAGCTAAGGAGTTGCAACCTATTTAGCTGTAAACTTTTGAACTGCAACCTGATGAGCTGTAACATGTTCAGCTGCAAGTTATGTAGTACCTTGTGTTAAGAACTCTGAAAAGGAATTTTGTGCCTCATCTATAGTCTTAACCCCTTTATGGAGGTTCCTCTTGTAGCTCGTCACTTGTATGCTGCACTCCTTTCATGTGTTGTAGATCCCAGGCTCCTTGCCGTAGCAGACCACATACCGGTTGAATTTGTATCCAAGAGAACATATGAAACATAAGTATCACAAGTAAAGTAGGCACATCAAGTTCACAATACAAGGTAATCAACATAAACAACTTAAGCATGCATGATCATATCAGAAAAATCATCAGCAGTTCAGTCTAAAAAGCAAGTGTGATCCTACCGATCACACAAACTTCTATGGTGTCATCATGTCACCACATAAAGGGATATAATCCCACCACTGCAAGTTCTCCATCATGTGAGGGGTTAGTATATACCACCTCACAATAAGTTCAAGTCCTATCTACGTCAAAATACGCATCCAACCAACAAGTTCATCTTCATCATGCACCACCATCATCAGCATCACTAGGGAGCTAGCACTACACGCAATAGTGCTTGGCCAGAAGGTCCTAAGCTAGAGATGCCGGTGGTCCTTAGACATATGAAGAAAGCCATTGCCCATGGCCCTATTGTCGAAGAGGTGGATCAATGCCACGATCAGAGACTGAAGGCTAAACCCGGTGGCGGTCATGACAGTGTCGTAGAGGCCTAGGTGCACATCAGGAGGGGAAGCACTGGTGGTCATGGCGGCCACCATCACTTTCACTGCTTCGATCATGTAGGTAATGGCGACGATGTCCTCCTCTCCCAGCATCGACCTCTTCCTTTTCTTGGAAGGGTTAAAGCCAACATCAACGAAGGTGGCAGTACTACCACCGCCTGCGGGAGTAACCCCAGCAACAACCCTGACACCACTAGATAAATGATTGATGTCAGCCTCATTGTCGATGACCACTATCTCAGACTTCTGGGTCTGCACGTAGTCAGGGCTATGTATGCCAAGAGGCTCGCTGGAACCCATGGAAAACCTGCCAGTGGTAAGGCCAAAGGAGAAAATGGTCTACATCTACGCATAATTCGCGATTGGTTTGTTCAGGTGCTCATCATCCTTGGGGGTGATCCTGGGATAGTCAGTTGCAGGGAGGTTAGTGCTAGTTAGAACAATATGTAGGTTACTAGACGATCTAAATGTAGTTAGTACCGAGATGTGGCCCCTATAGTGTGCCTCCTCCAAGATGATTGTGCAGGTCTCCTCATCCCAGCCAGCTCCACTAAGGACTCTGAGTTTGGACACATGAATCCACATGGTTCTCCACTCACGCAGGTGGTTGTACACCTATTATGAGGAGACCTCAATGCCATCGAACACCTTCCTCGCAACAGTGTTCAGGTGCACCTCTTTGAACCCCTTATTTGTCTGGATGCCACTCTTGATGATCTCGCACACCTTGTTCAGCACAAATATGGACATGAATGGATCCCACTTCATGGTGGCCTTCACCCCCATTTAATGGCATGTGTTGCGGGTTTTGCCAGCCTTGATGGCCTTCTTCTTGGCTAAGATTGCGGCGGCTTGCTTTGCAATATGTTCCACTATGTACTAAAACATAAGCGGCATTGATGTCATCTAAGTGTGCTATGGATAGGCGAGCAGCAAAGGCTCGAGCGGGGGCTGGGGATGAGAATGAGTCTCAGCAACAAAGGTCTCCTGAGAATCGATGAGGGTTTGGATGAAGTCATCTAGCGTAAACTCCTACATTGGTGTTATAACTAAGCATTTTCACATCACATGAACATAAAGAACCTACAACAAATGTCCTATATTCAGATCTACTTCATTTGCAACTATTATGGACTTAGGATTGCACAAAACAGGACCTAAACGAAACAACCTACACATGAACACAACCATATCAAGGGCTAAACTAAGCAACCAAAACATGCAATTCGACCACTAATTCAACGATCTATCACTACATCTTCAGATCTGGCGAGATCTGTATCTCGATGTGTCGCTGGCGTTCTTTGTTATCCATGGTGGCACTAGGGACCGGGGCGAGGTGGATGCTCTGGAGCAAGGATGCTGGTCCGGAGGTGGTGGATTTGCCGTTATTCCTCGACTTCGTCGATGGTATGCGGCGGATCTTGGTTCAAGATAGCATGGGGATGCCCCCCGGTCGACGTGCCACAACGACATGTGCCTTGCTGCTTGCAGCGGGCCTGTTCATCGACTCGCAAAGTCTCGTTCGTGATGGTGCTCCCTTGGATCCAGCAATATTGGAGACTCGGCGTATATTCCAGCGCACGTCTAGGCGGCGTTGGTGTCTGGCAACGGCCGTTGGCTTTGGCAAGTGCAGAAAACCCTAGTGGTAGTTCTCTGCAAAGTTTTCATAATATTTGTTTTCTCCCGGTCTATCTGTTAGTTTCCACGTTTGTTTACTCATGTAACTTGATTTTCTATTAATGAAATGCTTGGCTGCTCAAAAAAAGTATGGCATGGCGGGCTCGATCAGGGTGTCAAGGTTTACGTATGTACACACGTACAATTTCCGGGCAGGACACATATGTATGTACAAAACATGTGTACATGGGAAAATCAACAACAACAGTTGAGAAGGCTAAGGGATACTTTAGCTACTTGTCCTCCGGGGGAGTGTAGAGATATTCCTATCTCGCAAGTCTGGGCTTTTCTCCATTAGATCTTTATATAAAAAGCTTTGCTCAAGTAATAGAAATAGACCTTTTAAACATCTCTGGAAGCTAAGATCCCACCTAAGCTCAAAATTTGGTTCCAGCTAATTTGGCATAATTCCATTGCAACTAAGGATAATATGAGTAGAAGGGGTTGGACTGGAGATTTGAATTTTAGATTTTGTGATGACTTATAATCTATTCTCCATTTGTTCATTCTTTGCCCTGCTAAATATATGTGGAGTGTGGAGTGTGGTTGGAGTTACTCTGGGGGATAGAGATAGACCTGTCAATTTTACTCAATATTTTCATTGGGTTGTAAAATTGTCAGTTAGTTCTGCTAACTTACATGTAGTGATTTAGCAGATTTATGCTGGGCTTTGTGGAAATCGAGAAATAGAGCATGTTTTTTTATTTTATTTTTGTTGATAAAATCACCTGCTGAGATAATCTGCTATGCGTGCTCATTCCTCAAATATTGGGCAGGGTTACAAAAAGAAGATGAGAAAGAAATCCTTGTGACATAGCTACAGGAGAATGCTCTTCGGCTACACAAGTCAACTTCGGCTACACAAGGCAACTTCATCTTCCTCAAGGACGCTAGCGATCCAATCCCGTGGAGGAGGATTCTGAAAAAGATGATAAAAAGAGTGATGGGGCTGGCAGCTCCAGGTGGCTGTGGTGGATCTGGTCTCCAATATCTTTCCCTTTGTTTAGTCTCTATGGCTGTGTTTGAAACTAGTTGATGGGTCTGTAATAAGTAGATGTTGTTGGATAGTTGTTGTGAGCAGGTCTGCTCTCTCTACTGGTGGTTTACAGGGAGGCGTGGTTCCTGTCTTTGTTGGTAAAATCCTGGATGTGCTAGATTGTTGGAGTCCCTTTGTGGCTACGTGGTCCTCTTTTTTTTTTGGGGGGGGGGGGGTTATGGATACTTTAACCGAATTGCTTGTTCCATTATCTTATGACAGTGAGTTAATTGCAAAAAAAACTGCGACAATTGCACCAGAAGTTCAAAAATCCATCACTTTTGAGCAGATTCGCAAAAATCCACATAGATTGAGTTTGTGGCTTGCAGTATGCACTAACGCTAGGATTTGGTCGTGCTAACGACATTTTTTACAGAGGGACCCACTGTCGTGGTGACGTGGCACAGTTGTGATGGTTAGGGTGAGAACCGAGAACCATTACATATTCTGTTTGTTTTAATTCCTGTCTCTCAAAAAAATAGAAAAAATGGGGAGATAATTAGCTTCTTCGTCCTCTTTCTGTGCCGCCCTGCTCATAGACGGCCCGCTGCGCCGTGCGTTGGCGTCGAGCTCCGCGAGCCCTCCTCATGAGCCACCCCAAACCTCCAGCAAGAACGCGTAGAACATGTCGGAAGAGGTCCGCTGGCCAGGGGCGGTGGCGAGATGGACGCGGCCCAGGGGCGGTGGCAGGCATGGGCGCTGCCCAGCGGCAGTGGCGGGGATGGGCCTCCCGGCTGCAGGGGCGAAGGTTGTGGTTGGAAGGGGAGGTGGTTGGGAGGGGCGGTGTGGTCGGGCAAGGCGGATGTGGTGGTGGGAGGGGCTGTGCTGGCGGTCGGGATGGAGGTGGTTGGGAGGGGCACACCGGCGGCCGGGGTGGATGTGATGGTGGGAGGGGCGCGCCAGCGGCCGGGGTGGATGTGGTGGTGGGAGGAGCATGCTGGTGGTTGGGATAGCGCCGGCTACCGGTGCCGAGCATGGCTGCAGTGGTGTGCCCCTAATTGTCGGCTGACAAGTGGGGTCCATAGAAAACAGGAAAAAATAAGTATTCAAAAAGAGAGGAGACAGGAGCAGACAAGTGGGGTCTGAAAGATTGCGAAAGTATAGATTGTATTGATATTGCAAGAGGTGATTACATCGTGAGCCCTTAAGCTGTTTATATAGTACTAGAAGACTTGGGGGGCAAGAAGACTACTAGAGATAGAATTGGATTGCAAACTTAAACTACCAAATATATCTAGCCATAACATACTCCAACACCCCCCACAATCGGATCGGTAGTGACGCGGACGGTCTGACTAGAGAATAAGCCGAAAGTGAGGTGGTAGCCCTTGTTGCCGATGTCGATGTAGCTGGGAGTGAGGGCGTTGTAGTTGTGGTCGATGGTGCCGTTGGGGAAGTTGTCACTGTTGATGAAGTCGATGATATCGATGTTGTTGTTGTGTTGTGGTCGATGTCGTTGTTGAGCCTGAAGAATTCGCCATAGTAATAGAGATAGACGTAGTTTGGGTCGAAGTAGCTCGATCCGCAATGCCAAGCTTGCCAGACTCGGGAGCGTGTCAGGGACGAAGGCACGCATCGGTGTTGCCAATACCGGACGTGCGAAGACAGGGACCATCATGAGCCATGCATGCCAGAGCCAGATTGAGGAGCAAATAAAATTTTCCGTAAACGGTCGGTGTAGAAGTTGTCCGCCGTGTCGGAGTAGACGAAGTGGCTGCAAGAAGAAAAAATGAGCACATACTTGTGCAAATAAAAATTAGACTGTGTCTCTGGCGGCAAGGTCATGGTGGACGAAGACGATGGTTGTAGTTGTCGATGGCGATTGAATTGTAGCGGTAGTCGATTTCGGGGATTAGACCGTATTTTTCGCTTATATGAGCGCGGTGTCGCTCATAGAGAAGAACTTGTTGGCGTTGATGATGACCATGATCAGTGGTGGCGGCAACGATGTGGCGATGTTGTTGGTGTAGATGGTTGTCGGCGATGATGACCACGTGTGAAGAAGGTGCATCCCTTTGTTGATGGCGAGGCGCGTACTCAGAGACGTGCGCCTCGGTCGATGTTGACGAAGACGTGCTAACGTGATGACAACGTGAGGATGGAGTAGCCGACGCAGCGCGTGACCTTGGGCGCCGCGCGGAGCCTCCTTGGCACGATCGTTGGAGATGATTTGCCGGAGATGAGTCGATGCCGAGGTTGAAGTAGAGGGGCGTGATGACGACATGTGGCTATAGACGACGCAATCCGATCTATGATCGGTGAAAAAAGAAGAAACGCCGGTTAAGCGGCCGGTGAGAAAATTTTACGAAGAAGACCTAATCTACTATTGCGCGGTCCCCGGCGGAGAAGGATCTCTCCGGAGGCGGCGCGGCGGAAGCGGTGGTGGCTAAACCCTAGGCCAAGGAACGACACGCTCTGATACCATGAAAGATTGCGAAAGTATAGATTGTATCGATATTGCAAGGGGTGATTACATTGTGATCCCTTAAGCTGTTTATATAGTACTAGAAGATTTTGGGGGACAAGAAGACTACTAGAGATAGAATTGAATTAAAAACTTAAATTATCAAATATATCTAGCCGTAACATACTCCAATAGGGTCCAAATAAAAATTACAGAAACCCCTGTATTTTAAAATTTGTCTCGCTTCTGCCACCCTCAGTTGTAATTGTGGTGCCACGTCACCCCCGACAGTGGGTCCCTCTGTCAAAAATGTCGTTAGCGCTGCCAAATCCAGCATTAATGCACATTGCAAGCCACATACTCAATGTATGTGGATTTTTGCGAATCTATTCAAAAGTGGTGGATTTTTGAACTTCTCGGTGCAGTTGTCGCGGTTTATTTGCAATTAACTCTATGATAGTGGAACCCAGGGGCTTTCTCCCCTGTATGGAAAAAAACATGTGTGCATGATTTGCGTCAAATCCGATTCCAAGAGCTCGATCATATCACGGGGGTGGTGGGGGGGGGGGGGGGGGGGTGGGGGGTGATAGAGAAATTTGCTCATGCACGGACGCATCGACGCAATATACATATGGTCCCGAATCCGCGGAACATGCGTATTGGCTGGATACAGCCATACTACATGCATCTATGCATGCGAGATCCTACTCCACTCTCCACGTACATAAAGGACAATTAAGCTAGCCATCCCTTAGCATTTAGCAACAAACGAGCTAGCTAGCTAGATAGAGCTAGTTTGGACCCCGTGCATCCAGTTCATGGCAGGAACCAGTTTCCATCAATTGATGGGATGTGATTCACATGGTCCCAGATCCCCAACGCGCTTGTTACTTTTTTGGTCCCTTGAATCTTTTTAGAGCTAAATTCGATTATGGGAAGGTAGAGATGATGACAACGCAATATGAGTCGGAGGTGTCCATATATCGTGGAGCAATGAGTATGCAATGAGGTTGCATTCGAGGCGAAGCTAGCAGCGATTGCGGATTTACGGCGACAAATGTAAGGTCGTACCCAAGGTGGAGGCAGTAACGTAGGGTGTAAGTGCGAATTCAGGCGATGCTAGAGGATTAGGGTTTTGGATGCATGGGATGGGACTACTGGTGTTGGAGAAGAACTTGTGCACATTGGTGGCTAGAGGAACAACCGTCGATGGGGCAAGAGCAAGACCAGGTAGGGAAGACACTCAACAAATGGATGTGGTCGAATAAAGGACATGTTGTATAGGTGGTGGAAGTGGTGAAGTTGCACTTGCCAGGGACAAGGAAGATAGAGGAGTCGTGAGAAAGACGGGAAAGGGCGGTACTAGGGGCTTTGGGAGTGAAGGTTGATCAATGGGCGAAAATAAGAGGGCAATAGTAGTTGTTGCATGAAGGTCGAACAAACCAATTAAAAGTGATTAAAGTAAAAAAAAAAGGAAATTCAAACCCAACCATAAGTTCCATGTTCTCTATCCCGTGAACACATGTGCTGTCGAACCAAGCATGTACATAGGAAAGATCATTCAGGTCCAATTCGATTTCTTTGATGAATTTAGACTAGATTCGAACGGAATTAATACTTAATCGAAATGCATCCGAGTTCAATGGAAGTCGTCACTCTAAACGATTCTGAAAGAAATATCGAAATTTCAAAAACAAAAAATTGTCAGTCCCGAATTATTTTAGTACTCCAACCGAAATTCGAAACCCTGTTCGTACCAACGTACTAGTACTACTTAATCATCAGCAGGTCAATTAAGTTGGCCATGCAATGCATGCATGCGTAAGTAACATGCAAAGCCCTTAACTCCGATCCGCCCAGCTCGATCAACCCGGCCTGGGCATGTGGTGCAGCCCGCCTGGCCGGCCGATCGAACGATGAATGAATGGGTGGAGCTGCTAAATTAACTGGAGCTAGCTACTCGATCGTCCTCGATCTCTATGGATGGATCCAGGCCCGCGCGCGTCGCCAAAACTTCATTGCAAAGGGTGGCGCATGCAGTAGCCGTAGCTGGCCTGGTCCTCGATCGCGATTGATTACCCCATGATACTAGCTAGCGCCTAGCAGTGTGGTTTTAAGGTGCACTGTGTTTGCGTTAATGGCGCTGCTTAATGCATTCAGTCGACGGGTGCAGCCTGCCTGACTGCACGCAACAAGCAGTCGTCGGCAGGGGTGACTGAACTAGCCATGTGAAACAGGGTTGGGAAAATGGGAGGGGGGAGGGAAGATAGCTCGCATGGCATCTGCTAGCAGGTTGAACAGAGGCATTCATAGTCCCATATGCTCGCGCGCGGGGCTTCAATGCCGTTAATTTAAGCCCATGTACCAGAGACTCTGCAGGTCTCTCAGCTCAGTGTGAGAGGGAAACGCAGTTTGTTTATGATGGGGTAAATGCATGCAGATCCTCACAAATCATTGTGGAGCCGCGCTTGATGTTACATGATGTACGCAGCGGTACTGAAATCGCACTTAATTACGTAGTCCTGCAACACATGTTTGAGTTTATTACTCCAAGAATTAATTATTAATTACCTTGATTTCAGAAACGAAACATGGTAATCCGTACCATTGTCATCTTCAGACAAAAATTCGGCTCATGAAGGAGATCCTCTAGGGCAAGATAATAGCACCAGATACACAAGTATAGATGGTGCTCTTAAATATTTAACACTCACGAGATCAGATATTTTCTTTATAGTTAATAATGTTTGTCAATATCTGCATAGTCCTACTATGCTTCATTGGACTGCTGCTAAAGGGATCTTAGGTATGTTAAAAAAATACTATGAGTGTTGGACTAACATTTTTTAGATCAAAGTCTACACTCTTAGGTGTATTCTCAGATGCTGACTAGGCTGGCTGTTTAGAGGACAAAGGATTTACTGGAGGTTTTTCTATATTTCTAGGACCCAAACTTATCTATTGGAGTGCAAAGAAACAAGCAAAGATATCTCGTTCAAGTACTGAATCCAAATATAAAGCGCTTGCAACTGCTAAAATTATTTGGATGGAGTTTCTCTTGAAAGAACTTGGAATAAAACTTCCTCGAACTCCGTGTTTGTGGTGTGACAATCTGGGAGCAACCTATTTTTCTGCTAACCTTGTTTTTCATACTAGAGCTAAGCACACTGAAATATATTTTCATTTTGTAAGATAAAAAGTAGTAGACAAGAAGATGGAGATCGGGTTTATTTCTTCAAGAGATCAACTAGCAGATGGTTTGACCAATTTACTTTCCTTTCAAGCTTTTGAACAATTCAAGAATAATCTCAACTTGTTTAAGTTGTGATTACGGGAGGGTATTAGAGATAGGATCTAGTTGGGACGTGTAAAACTGAATATGGTGAATATAAACCAATTCGGTCGTTCCTCTAGTTTCCTTAGTTGATGTACATGATAAGACTATTAGGAAAACAGCTATAGGCGCAACCTAGTTAGTGGCACGTCCTAAAATTTACACGCTACTAGTACTATTAGAAACATTCGCATAAGCCGCATGCTACCACTATGTGCTACTAGTAGCGTTTATGGAAGGGTTGTACGCTATCACTAAGTAGGACCCACGTGTCTACCTCAGACCAACTTACTGGTAGCGTGCACTGTTTGCGGAACGCTACTAGTATATTTTACCAACAGAGTTCGATTGGTGTCGCATGCTACCAACTTTTTCCCTTCCAAGGTACAACCACCGCCTCCACGTCGACCGGCTAGTCGTTAGCGTACCTCCTAGATCGATCAATCCCACGGACGCGCGCCTCTTCTCCCACCCACATCGCTCGCTGCCTCTCCCTCTTCCTCCCACACCCGTGCATCCGCCGTTTCCTCTCCTTCTTCCTCCCCACCTACAGTGTCGCGTGATGCCTCTCCCTCTTCCTCCCCACCCGCATCTCCGCCTGCCCGCCCGCTGTCATACACAGTAACCGCCGCCGTCCGCAGCACCTCCCACAGCAGATGCCACCAGCGCCGCCCGAAGCACCCGAAGGTGAGGCTACCCTTCTCCTTCTTTTTGAAGGAAACACTTCTCCTTTTTAGGTGTATGTACATGTATTTTATTTATATTTAGGTGTAGATGATTAATTAGGTCAACTACTCTAGATGGTTTAGTGTTCATATTTTAGATGTTGTTAGATAGATAATTTAGTGTAGATTTTGGTATATGATTTAGTCTCTGATGATTTAGATGTTGGTAGATGATTTAGTCTCCGATGATTTAGATGTTGGTAGATTATTTAGATGTTGGTACATGATTCAGTATCCTATGATTTTGATGTTGGTAGATGATTTATATGATGATTTAGTGTAAATGATTTATTAGTCTCCAATCCCCTAGGAATTATTGGAATGTGTCTATTCATATGATAGAGATGATAATAAAACGACTATGTTTTCATATAGAGGACATGGATCTGTGTCAAGTTTGTTTCACTGACTGTAGCGATGGAAGTGTGTTAGGCTCACTATTTAGTATCCGTCTCACAGAGGGTCACTTTGAGCATTCTTTGGTATGTTTAATATTTTACATGTAAATTCACTCAATTTTTATCTTATGCTATTATTATTTATTTAGTTTGCTTTTTCGTGTACAGACTATCCCATGCAATGTAAGGAGGCAATTCAATGAAATAACAGGATAAGTCGTGGAATTTCAATCTCTTGGCGAAACATATGTTGTTGATGTGCGCAATGAGCGAGCAATGACCCAGCTTGTAGGTTCATCATGGAGAAAGTTCATCTCCCAAAATCATATCTCCACATGTATGTACCTTTTTGCAATGGAAACTCCTGGGCCGAGAATGAGTGTCCTCTATTTCAACGACAAGGGTGACCACGAGGAGGAGAAAGGCCCATTGGATTCTATAATTATTGCTCAAAGATGCGAGCTTACGGATAGTGAAGAGAAGTACCTCGTCGACAACTTTCCTCCAAATAATTCCTTCACCGGGCTAGCCTTTGTCATTTGCTTGAAATGATGCATATTGAGCTAGACAATATGGGATGTTTTCACTTACAATTCGTTGTTCATTTCCTATTGTATTTGTATTGTGTGATGGTGCTCTTCTCTTGATATTTCTCAAGAAGGCTTGGTTGGAGTATGCATTGAAGCACGAGGTGGTGTTAGCGCTGTTTTGTACAAGACAATGACAGATGACTGCATCGTCTTCAACAAGCAGGGGTGAAAGAACTTCCTTCAAGCTGAAGATATGCATGTTGGGCAAACCATTCTCCTCACCGGTAGGACCAGCTCACGACATAACCTTCAGATGTTGTTTGTCATCGATATCATCATTCCTAATAACGAACCGATGTCAGATTCAAAGTCGTACTCCGAGTGATAGTTTGTCTCAATATGTTTCGTTGAGGACATGATCTAGTGATGCAACTTGCTACTATGATCTAGCGCATGTTTTGTTAATAACATGTCGTGAACCAACTCATTTATTTCTTGTTATTTCTCGTATTTTAGATTTGTGTCATATCTATTGCTGCTAATTCAATAAAAACAACAGCTATTTTTTAATTCAAAAAATTGATAGTGGCGTGCTACCCACACACTACCAGTAGCATTATCGCACACTCCCATTAAGTGATGCTACTGGTAGCGTGTGGTTGTGCGCTACCAACAAGTCATGATAGTGGTAGCGGGCTTTCCACACGCTACCAGTAAACATTAGTAGTGGCACGACACTAGTAGCGTGCGGTGGAACGTACTAATCTCAAAAGATATACGCTACCGATGAGGTTTTTGCTAATAGTGTAATATGAGGTACGCAACACCCCCCCCCCCCCCCCCTCCTCCTCCTCCTCCCCCACACCATATATATGCACCTGGGGATGATTGTATATCGAGTAGGAACGCTTCTTATAGGTTGAACATGCGCATTTAGTCATATAGTAAACAGAGACATTCATAGTCATGTATTCAAGCTGGGCTTCAATGCTGTTAATTTAAGTGCATGTACCAGAACCTCTACAGGTCTCTCAGTGTGAGAGAAAATGCAGTTTGTTTAGGCTGGTCATAGTGCGTCCATGTTACTAGTCCATATTATTACCTTTATAGTGCTCAATAACATGTGTGTGTTGTCATACAAGGCCTAATTAATTAGGTGTAGACTTATATATTCTGATATATGTGATGTTATGGTAACTAGCTAAGTTACTATCTTCCTTTTTTTCATTAATCATCATGAGATGTCACCAATTTGTTTAGTTGGTATTGCATAGACATGCATATTACTAGCTACGTTATTCCTGCTATGATTAGCTTTATGATGGGGTAAATGCAGATCTTCACGAATCATTGTGGAGCCGCACTTGATGTTACATGATGTAGGCAGCAGTATTGAAATCACACTAAGTAGTCCTGCATGCAAGATGTTTGAGTTTAGCCCAAGAATACATTATTATTCTCTCCATCCCAAAATAAGTGACTTGGGTTTGTCTAGATTCACATGTATTTAGGCTTAAAACATATCCAGATACATAAGAATCTAGCCAAACTCAAGTCACTTATGTTGAGACGGTTAGAGTATTAATTACCTTGATTTCAGAAACAAAATGTGAGAGATAGCATAAAATGGAATACCGAATTGTATCTCAAGTATACTACTCCCTATCACGGTCCTAGCATGATTGTGTTAGGAATACCGAATCGTATCTCATAAATACAAAGATTAGCTGGGATGATATCTTTGCAAAAATAGATCAAATACAATGATTTTAGCTATCTATTTAGTTATATTTTAACAATGTCACGTAGGATGATTGGTGATGTGGAGGAGAGAGAAACAAAAAAGAGAGGATTGTCTTATCTTAGCGAGATGATCTCTTAGCAACAATCTCTCGCTACATGTTTACGGTGTCTACTTATTAGAGATAAGACTAAAAACATCCATTATATATCATGTTTTATTGTCATATCTAGATTACGTGGTGGAATTAAGATAAGACCATCGTATCAACCATTATACATACCCTAACTAGAGATTTTATATGGAATATCGGATCGTACCACAACATAAAATGCAAAGATTACCCCAGATCGACGATATCATGCAAAAAATAGAAAGAACCGCGATTTTAGTGATCTGTTTAGATTGCACGCTTTATTTCTTCTTTGCCCAAAGACATAGTATATATTATGACACCCAAGGAAGATGTCTGTCATTGCTTCTAAGAAAAACTACTCTGCCATAGACAAGGACCAAGCAAGCCCGCCTAGCAATTTCTCCATGGACAAGTAGAGTGACCGTTTCCTTACACAAATCATACTGACGGCGTTTCTTCTCGCGTGCTTCGCTACTCATGCGTAGTGTAAGTTGATTTATATTTCCTCACAAGTGTTTATGGATTTGTTTGTTTGTTGTATTGTATGAATTTCTTAGAGTATTTTTTTTAGCTAGATGAACTTCTTAGGGTTTATAATGAATAGCAATTGGGTTTTCTTTTCCACAGGCAGAATACTGGAAGACGTTCAAAGCGCTAAGATCAATATACCTAACGGACTGTGTAAGCGTGACAGCGTGTGCGGGGACCTGCCGTTCTGCATCTACTGTTGTTTAGTGAACAGCCAGTGCTATAAAACAGTCGACGAGTGCAACGATAAATGTGGCAAGATTTCTCTCCTAGACTCAGCTGCGGCGATGACTCTTGCACCATCGCCTCCTGTATAATCTGATCGTATAGCTATCCAAGGATTGCGGCGCCGATGAAGAATTCAGATAATAATAAACATCATAATATTGGCCTTTCATAAGTTGAGAATTACGTTGCATATCAACTGTCTATGTTTGTGAGTCGACATAGAGTGTTGTGATGCATATTTTTTTGCCCCGAATCGAACTCCAGGCAAACGAATATCTGCAATACGTACATGTTCGTTGCTGTCTCCAATTACATTGCCGATGAGGACATCTTCTACTATATATATGTGTGTGTCCGGCTGATCTCCTGCGATCTAGTCATTCTTCGTGTTAATTTCAGGTCAGTTTCTTCCAATCTATTGATATCATCTTTAGCGATGGTTGTTGTTTTAGTGCGCTGGTTCTTTAGGACCTTAGCACGATGACTATCCGTCTGTCTACTACAACAAGCTCTACTACGATAAGTTTTGCCCGGCTCCGGTGATGGCCTTCGGCTCGTGCTAGTGTTTATAGTCGGGCATGTCTATGAGCATGTGCAGGCTGTACGATGGCACAGGGCCTCCCAAAATTTGGGGCCCCCAAATCCGAGTACAGCCCTCTAATCAGTATCCAAATATCTAGCCTAATCTCCTGCAACACTGCCTAATCTTCCGAAATCCAAGCGTTCGTGAGTTTGATGGTAGTCCTAACATCGAGAGCAGATCGATCGATCGATCGATGACTTATCCATGGATTGATCGATCAGTCAATTGTGCTGAGGGCCGAAAGGTCTAACCTTCCTAGTCCGTGGTGCTTGTTCGCCCATGGCAGAGAGATGGTACACCGATGGGGAATCGCAGCGGTAGGTGAGCCTGACATATAGTGGAGGTCACCGCGCACTCAATCTCACGGTGCGTTCTCATTTTTTTACTAGATCATGTAGGCGCGCGTTGCAGCGTCCGTCATTTGTTAAATAGATTGTTAAGAACATGTACTTGGCGTTTAACATATTCCGAAATGTTGGACCACGTGCTGGTTAGAGCCATGAACTACAATTTCATCAAATTTGTAATTTAATATGTATGCCAATAAATGCATAAATTAACAATGAAGATGTGCGGTACCAGTGAACAATAAAGAAAATGTATTTATTTTTTTGCAAAATCTAGGTGCCTCATATTAATCAGAGATTTGTAAGGTCGGTCAAAACATGTTTTAAAGTAAACACTCTTATGAAAAAGATAATGGTGAACATATAAATAATATATATGACTGCCATGCGCAACTTCTTCGGTACTCGCACTAGTAGAAACCGGGCAATTTGCCCCGGTTCGTAAGGGCCTTTAGCCCCGGATTTCGAACCGGGGCTGCGAAAGCGAGACTAAAGGTCCAAGCTTTAGCCCCGGTTCAGTTACGAACCGGGGCTAGAGGTCCAACCACGTGGCCTGCTAGACGCGATGGGCGACAGGACATTTAGCCCCGGGTCGTGTTACGAACCGGGACTAAAGGTTCGCTGCCGCGGCAGCATTTTGTGCCATTTGGCTGCCGCGGCAGGGGATGGGGTTTTAAGGTTTTATGTTTTTTTTTTCATTTTGTGTTTTGTGTTCAATTATTTTTCATTCTGTGTTTTTATTAAAAACAAGTTTTCGTATACATACACGCTACTACGCAGTACTTGGTCACATTGACGCAATATATAATATAATTACTCTTACAAGCATATATATATGGAGTCCCAACAAGGTCCAGAGCATGTTTATTTGATTACATGGAGATCATTACATGGATGCTTTAGGGTCTACTTATACACTATTCTCCCTGTGGGTCTATGACCTCGTCGAGAAAAAATGCAGCAAATTCCTCTTGGATTGCTATTAGGCGGTCCTCTGGTAGGAGCTTGTCCCGCATCGCGTCCAACTATGTAAAAAGGAGATCGTATGGATTAGACTCAACATGATTTTTTGTAATAAAAATAAAGGGTGAATATATTGTTTACTTACTCGAACATTTTCCGAGGGCTTCTCAATACTGATGCGAATGAACTCGCACACGTAGAATCCACATAGATTAGTTCCATGTGGCTGCCTCGCGCACTTTACAAGAGTAGAATTCAATCAAATAATAGCGCTAGCATGATAAATGCACATAAACTAGAATTAAATAGATGCGCGGACTTAGCTCGTACTACTTACCGAGAGTGATTTAAAAAATAACTCCTCACGCTATTGACCGCGGACATGTTTCTTGAACTTTGTCCAAACCCTACCCGACAAAGAAAATTAATGTATGAGTTAATAACTACTTGATATCCCAGAAAATGAACGAAAGAAACCGATATAGTGCGATAATGGTTGAAATTACCTCTGGAGCGCATCGATAATGATGCGGTAGTTTTAAATGTCTTTGTTTAGTGAGTCCATGATGTGAACTCTTCCCATGTCAAGTAAAATGCTTAGAAGAATCCAGTGGTACCTACGCAAGGTTTACATACGTCAGTAACTCATCATTTACACTGAACATCGAGTAAGCAAAAGTTAATGTGTATAAAAACTCATTTGTCGTCGTGGTAAGGAAATAGTATTTCGTTACAGAAATGCTGTTTCGTGAGAAACCGCAACAAGTTGTGCTCGGTCTCCAGTGATTTATCCTTTAGTATAGCTCCATGAACTCGATGTGGGTCAATATACCCAAATCCGTTGATAGCCTTTCTTTTACAATCGAGCATCTTCATTCTGCATCATTACATATAGCGTATAAAATAATATAGTGAGTATACTTACCGGCAATGAATTGAAAAAGCTGAGATAGAGACCTAATTACATAAATAAAGTAATCACTTACAAACAATACGAACTGAGGATAGTTTTGTCGAGTTATTTTAGATTGAATAACTGAAATAATTCTGTAAATTCAATAGGGACCTCGTCTTCAATGAAGTAATGCGATTTTCGAACTTTCAGTATGAGCCAATTTCGCTATTCTTTTGATGCTTTCATGTACCATTCATGAAATCGTCGCATTTGTGTTGGCATATCCCGAAGCCTCTCAGAACTGACCAGAGGCTCCCCGTTAACAAATTTGGGTGCTACCTCAGCCTTGGGCCTATCGTCGTGAATAATTTCATGAATAGGCATACCACATTGCTCGGCCAATATCCTAGCCGTTTCCGGATCCATAGGTTCTTCCTCATATAGTTGAGGTTTGGGTATGTTCACCTGGAGTGGGGGGAGCGATTGGTTTGCTTGTTTCCCCAGCTGGAGAACATCTCTTTTGGTTATTCGCCACTCGATTGTTTTGCTTGTTTCCCCAGCTGAGGGACGTCTGTTCTGATGCTTCCGCTATCACTCGATTGTTTTGCTTGTTCCCCCTGCTGGGGAACCTCTTTTTTGATGCTTCCTCTACTGCTTGATCTCTTTTGTTTCAATGTCTTCTGAAGACATCGTGTATAGTCATCTGGCGCATTTAACTGAGCTTGGGATGGCTACGTCAGCAATTTCCTAAAGTGCTCCTTGGTTTCCGGTTTTATTTGGACCTCTGGCTCAGGTTGTTTCTTTTTAAAATGAGCATCCACTTCGGCACGTATGACCGCATCGGTATCCTCATCGGTCAGGTCGTAAGCCCTCTTGGGAGGAACCGGCGGTACTCTTGGGAGGGGCGACAACTGTCGCTTCGGGCGTTGGTTATCGCTCGACGGAGCGGTGGTATTCTTCCGCTTTTGCCCCTTAGTGGGTGGAGGCGGCTGCGTAGATTGAGATGGACTCATGTTGGGGTCATGGATTGGACTATTACTGGGAGGAGATGGTGCACTTGGAGGTGGACTTGGAGGAGACGGTGCACTGGGAGGAGACGGTTGCCTTGGTGGAGAAGGTGGCCTTGGTGTCGAGCCTGGAAACTTGATGTATTCTTTTTTCCAAAGAATGAAGCCACTCGTGACTTCTCCCAGTGTCGTCTCCCCTTCACCTCCAGGAATGTCAAGCTGTAGTGACTGACACATAGGTAGAATTTCATCCACACCGACACGAGCATAGCCAGCTGGAATCAGATTGCAATGGTAGGTCGCTCCTGGTGCAGAAGGTAAAGCAAAGCCGACCACCACCTTCATGGATATATTCTTCAGTTCAACATGCAGCTCACAACTAGTCTTCTCCTTAATTGCATCCACGGGGTACACATCCATCGTTGCATCATTACCGTGGCCCTCCGTGGAAGCCACGCTGCTTTTTCGTTGCGATGGGTCGACCGTACTGTCCGGTGTAGGATCTTGCTGTCGGAGTCCTTTAAGTTCATTAAGCTCTTGGCGATACTCCTGCAGCATGGCTTCAAACCTCGCGAACTGCTCTGTATCCTCCTCTTTTTGCCGGTTTGTTCTTCTCGATCGGCTTCTGTACGTGTCATGGTGCTCAGGAAACCCGATAACCCATGGATAAGAAGGTCTGAACCCTCTTGTTCGTCCAGCCTTTTCAGGATTTCAGAGAGCCTTTGTCAGCTCATCGTTCTCTCTGTCAGGAACAAACGTTCCCTCTTTAACCTCTTTCATCACTTTAACAAGTTCTTTCTTGGGTGTAGAAATTTTTCGGCTGCAACAATCTCGCCTGTTTCTGGGTCTAATGATGCCCCATGCCCGAATACCCAATTTCTTGACCTCAAGGGCCAACTAGACGTAGCTGGAGTGACCCCTTTAGCCTCTAGGTCAGCCTCAGCTTTATCCCACTTAGGCATGGCACTCCTGTAGCCACTTGTGCCCATATTTCTTTTTGGCTGCATTTTCCTTATTTTTTGCTGATATTGCCTTAGCTGGTGCTGAGGTCTTGTATTCCAAAAATACGGCCCAGTTATCCTGCTGCAACTCTAGTGGGCCAACGAATGGAGGAGTTATTTCCTTCAAGACATACTTGTGGTACAATCTTTTTTCCATTCCGTGAATAGTTCGGCCATCTTCTTAAGAGCAAAGTGCTTGACTTTCCTCGTCATTTGCTGTGTGAGCTCATCAGTCTCCAAGACAGGTAGGGTGAAATGTGTCATGAGAGAATTCCATATTGTATCTTTCGCTCTGTCATCTACAAAACTAGCCCCAGCTGGATCCTTTTTCTTTCCTGGCTTGTTCCAGTTTTGCGTGGTGATCGGGACTTTGTCTCTAACAATCACTCTGCATTTACTTGTAAATGCATTCGCAGCTTCTTTGGGCTCCAGCGGTTGACCTTGCGGAGAGACTAAGTCAATGCTGAAATGGACATAAGCGGGCAACTTGTGTGTCGGCCTCTTGTATTTGTAGAAGATTGGCCGGAAGCGGATGTCTAAGAGAAGAAACATTCGTCAGTACATATATACGAATCAATTAGTGCATCTATACTAGTGAACCATCGATAGAGGCTTTATATACCTTGACGGAGTTTATCATTATTATGGTGTCTTCACCATGGTCTCCACGATGGTCAGCACCATCGTCTCCACTATTTGGTCCACCATCGTCTCCTCCAGACAAATTAAGATATTCGGAGCCATCATAATAAGACCCCCAGTACCCTCATCTATAATGTCGAGGAGCTCCTCTTCATTCTGTTTACCGTCCATAGCTTAACTAATACAGAAAAAGAATATTGCATTAAGTAAAAGAATATTATAACTGCGACAACTCAGATACAGTACTTAGTGATTAAGATAAATTATAATAATATAAGATAAAGTACATTATTAATACATCACCGGAGAATAGCTCGGGTGCATTATAGGATAAAGTATAAGATAAAGTACATTATTAATACATCACCGGAGAATAGCTCGGGTACATTATAGGATAAAGTATAAGATAAAGTACATTATTAAGATAAACTAGCGAACGCGGCTGCCGCGTTCTGTGCTACGGGAGCTCTGCAGCCACAGAAGAGGAACCATCACCGGAGAATAGCTCGGGTGAGATCCGTGAACCTGCCAGATATTGGAGAACCTAGTCTCCAAAAGATACATGTATCGCCGTACATGCTCGTCCTCCTCCCTGATACGACGACGTACCACCTCCTCGGGGGTTGGCTCCCTCTGCACCACTCCTAGACCTCGTGGACGCCACCAAAGAAGCTCCGGGTCGATGATGATACCCGAATTCCTCACCAAGGTACGAGTCCCGACAGGTAGCACCTCCCAGTGCCAACCCGGCGGAGCCCAGACTCGGACATCCCCGACGGAGTCCAGTAGGCTCGGACGAGGTGGACGCGGCATAACTAAATAATAGCAATAAACAATCATAAAACATAAACAGTAACTAAATCACTAAGTATATATTGCCCTAATAACAATAACCCTAAACCTATCACTAACTAAACTAAACCTAATTAACTAAGTATTCTAACTAACCGGGGCTAAAGGTTATTTTTGGCGCCAAACCCAAAAATGGTTTATAGTTTTCAGAAAATTATGTATTATATATCAAAATTTTCAGAAAAAGAAGATCTATAATTTAAATCTATTATCATACTTTATTATACAACTTAAATAAAATTATCTATTATATAACAAGTATTATATTTAGTAGAAATGTTCACAAAAAATAATAAAAATATAGTTTATTATTTAAAAATGGAAAAATACATATAATATAGCAAAATATTCACAAAAATATAGTAGAAATGTTCTCCCGCCATTTCCCCCGCTTCCCGCCATGTTCTCCTGCCATTTCTCCCGCTTCCCGCCATGTTCTCCCGCAATTTCCCCCGCTTCCCGCCATGTTTCTCCCGCCATTTCCCCCGCTTCCCGCCATGTTCTCCCGCCATGTCCCTCTATATCTAGGTCGACCGCCATTTCCATCGACACATCCACGCCTTCTCTCTCACAACAATGGACACCGCTTACTGGGCTTTTCTGACGCTCGAGGAGACCGAGGCGATGTGCGCCTCCAGCTACCCATGCCCGTCGGGGTACCGGCTGCCCGCTGGCTGGATGCTGAGTGCTGGAGGGGTTCCTGTTCCTCCTATGTCTCAAGGTTTGGCCCGCCAGGCGGCCATCACGAACCACTTCTACCTCAAGCTCACGCCGGAGCAGTGGATGGATCCCCATTGGGATCCCGACAACCTCGACACCTGGAATGCCTTCTTCGCAAACCAGCGGGAAAGGGAGCTCGCCAGGTACGAGGGTGACGGCCCGCCCCCAGTGAACCACAATGAGGCTGGTCGCCGCCTGTGGTGGGCGAACCGTACTATCGCCGGTGTGATGCGCTACATCGCCATGGGAGACCATCCTCGCCTGAGGTACCCGCACTTTCACCAGCAGGATAAGCACAAGAATGGTGGTGGTGGTGAAGGCCTAGGACATACTGGGGTCGTCATCCGGGAGCCCCCTTCCCCGCGTGTCGTGAATCCGAGGCCGGAGGATCCATCCGCGTGCTACGAGGAAGGGCTGAGGATCCATCCGCGTGCTACGAGTGACGACGATGACGATTCCGAAGACGACCCAGAAACTGTGTACTATAGAGCTAGATATGATTATGACTAATTTTTACGTTTTAATATTAATAAATGTCTGGCCACAACAAGTTACAATACTACCTATTGAGATCGAGAAAGTTCATATCCATATATATATAAGAAGATCATTAAAAATAAAGGTTTAATAATATTATACATCACCAACATCCACACATGTTAGGGTTTTCTTCTAATCCGTAACCATGGAGCATCTTCCTTATTTAACGGGATGCTTGGGTCATCCTTCACAGCGAAGGGCGGAATTTCATGAAACTTATCATAATCGTCTGACATGTCTGTCTTATCCTCCACCCCCACGATGTTTCTTTTTCCTGAAAGAACTATGTGGCGCTTTGGCTCATCGGATGTTGTATTCTTTTGCTTATCTTTCCTTTTTCTCGGTTTGGTAGACATGTCCTTCACATAAAAAACCTGAGCCACATCATTAGCTAGGACAAATGGTTCATCTCTATACGCAAGGTTGTTGAGATCCACTATTCTCATTCCGTATTTCTTGTCCATCTCTATACGCAAGCTTGACCCATTTGCACCGAAACAAAGGAACCTTAAAAAAAGGTCCATAGTCAAGTTCCCATATCTCCTCTATGTAACCATAATATGTATCCTTTTGCCCATTCTCGTTTGTTGCATCAAATCGGACACCACTATTTTGATTAGTGCTCTTTTTATCTTGGGTGATCGTGTAAAATGTATTCCCATTTATCTCGTACCCTTAGAAAGTCAATATATTCGAAGATGGTGACCTGGCTAACAAGTACAACTGCTCTCCAACATTTATGTCATTCATGAGATGTGACTACAACCAACCGCCAAAAGTCCTCATATGTTCATCTCTAATCCAGGAGCCAGGCTTCCTCGGGTTGTTGGAGTGTACAATATTCTTGTGTTCCTCGATATACGGAGCCACCAAGGTGGAATTTTGCAGAACTGTGTAGTGTGCTTTAGTGAGAGAATGTCTGTCCATACATATCCTTGCTTTCTTTCCTAGCATGCCTTTTCCACTAATTCTGCCCTCATGCCGTGATTCAGGAACACCGATGGGCTTAAGGTCAGGAATAAAGTCAACACAAAACTCAATGACCTCCTCTGTTCCATATCCCTTTGAGATGCTTCCTTCTGGCCTAGCACGGTTATGAACATATTTCTTTAACACTCCCATGAACCTCTCAAAGGGGAACATATTGTGTAGAAATACAGGACCAAGAATGTTAATCTCATCGACTAGGTGAACTAGGAGGTGAGTCATAATATTGAAGAAGGATGGTGGGAACACCAAATCGAAGCTGACAAGACATTGGACCACATCTTTCTGTAACCTTAGTAGACTATCTAGACTGATTACCTTCTGAGAAATTGCATTGAGAAACACACATAGCTTCACAATGGGTACACGAACATTTTCCGGCAGGAGTCCCCTCAATGCAATCGGAAGTAGCTGGGTCATAAGTGTTGGGTCTGCAGCATAGAAAACAAAAAATTTCCTACGGTGTGAACTACACGCCAAGATCTATCTACTAGGTACAAAGCAAACGGGTGGACATACATCCATAGAAAACTTACCCTCGAAGACAACGAGCTTTGTTAATGAGTAGGAAATCGTGGTTGATGTAATCGTACACTTGCGGATCTCAAGATCGTGAGGAAGTCCGAGCGTCGCAACTCAGCAGCGCATCCGCACTCGCACACACGTTCAAGCCACCGGACAACCTCCACCTCCTCGCTCCAGCGATCCAGCGGAAGCAGCAACTCCTTCCAGACGAAATGCCACCGGGAACATGTATCTCGCTAATCCGAGACCATGGGGGAATAATTCTAGAGGGGGGAGAGATCCTTCACAAGGAGGTGTGAGGATGAAGGAGGGAATGAGTGGCTTTTATAGGAAGAGGGGGGGTGCCCCCTCTCTCCATGGCCGGCGCATGGGGGGGTGCCCCTCACCTCCCCCATTCATGTGGTGGTAACTCCTCCACATTAAAATGCCTCTTCACATTCCCTTTTAAAGTCTCCACTTTAAATGCATTAAGTTTCTCCAAAGTTAATGCTCTCTCATTTAATAAAACTCTTTTATTAAATTTATTCAGAATTTTGTTAATTACTTTAATTAACAAACATTCACATATAGCCCCTTGCAATATTTCAATATCATATGCAGAACCACCTTCCGCAATTTCACCCGAAACAATTTCCGGTTTCTATTGAAACAATTCCTGCGCTTTGCAATTCTTTCGTCTGAAACATATGTGCTCCAAAATTGTGTCCGGTAACTCTTATGTGTGCCACCCTATGGTTCGCGAATAATGCAGACATGATCGAGACCCTTCTCCGATCAATAATCAGCAGCGGGACCTGGAGATCCGTACTGACTCCTACACATTCAACGATGACTCCTGTGATCGTGAGAACCTTTAACGCTTGTAACTAAATCCCTTTGTCTCTCGATATATTACATGTCCGAGATTCGATCATCGGTATCTCCATACCTAGTTTGATCTCGTTACCGACATGCACACTTTTCTTGTTCCCGTGATATAACATTCTAGTGATCACATCACTTGCTTGCAAGCTATCCTAATGTGATATCACCGAGAGGGCCCAGAGTATATCTATCCGTATCTAGATTGACAAATTCCACTCTTGATCCATGAGCCTCAACATAACACCTTCGTAGCACTGAACCCATCTTTATAGTCACCCTGTTACGGTGTGACGTTTGATGTTATCAAGATACTCTTCCGGTGTTAGCAATTAACATGATCTCATGGTCTAAGGATAAAGATTACTTCGTATGATGTTATAGCAATATAAACACAATGACTTGATCGTAATGCTATACTTCGGATGAATGTTCACCACATCATTCCACCAATGGTGTGACCTTGTTATTAACAACATCCAATGTCCATGATCAGGAAACCTTGATCATCTTGTTAATCAACAAGCTAGTCTATAAGAGAGGCATGACTAGGAACCCTTTTTGTTTATTAAACACACATGTATTGATGTTTCCTATCAATACAATTATAGCATGTAAAATAAACATCTATCATATACAAGGAATACATAATAACAACTTTATTATTGCCTCTCAGGGCATATTTCCTTCAGTCTCCCACTTGCACTGGAGACAATAATCTAGTTCACATAGTGATAAATCTAACACCCATGGAGTTCTGGTGTTGATCATGTTTTGCCCTAGGGAGTACTTTAGTCAACGGATCTGCTACATTCAGGTCCGTGTGCACTTTACAAATCTTTATATCTCCATCCTTGACATGTTCGCGAATGGAGTGAAACCGGTGCTTAATATGCTTGGAATTCTTGTGAGACCTTGGTTCCTTGGCGTTGGCTATGGCTCCATTGTTGTCACAATAGATCACCATCGGGTCCAACGCACTGGGAACCACACCCAGTTCCGTAATGAACTCTTTCATCCAAACCGCTTCCTGCTCCGCTTCTGAAGCAGCAACAAATTCCGCCTCCGTTGTTGATCTAGCCACCACAGGTTGTTTGGAGCTCCTCCAACTAGCTACTGCTCCGTTCAAGAGAAATACATATCCGGATTAAGACTTAGAGTCATCCGGATCAGTGTCAAAGCTAGCATCGACATAACACTTAGCGACTAGCTCTTCTTCACCTCCGTATATAAGAAACATATCCTTAGTTCTTCTCAAGTACTTAAGGATATTCTTGACCGCTATCCAGTGTTCCGAACCTGGATCAGATTGGTACCTACTAGTCAAACTAATAGCATGTGCCACATCTGGTCTTGTACATAGCATGGCATACATTATAGAGCCTATGGCTGAGGCATAGGGGATCCTATCCATTATCTCTCTTTCTTCCGCCGTAGCCGGACTTTGAGTCTTACTCAATGTCTTGCCTTCAAACATAGGTAAGAACCCCTTCTTACTTCCGTCCATATTAAACTTCTTTAATATCTTATCAAGGTATGTACTCTGCGATAGCCCAATTAGGCGTCTTGATCTATCTCTATAGATTTTAATGCCTAATATATATGAAGCTTCACCAAGGTCCTTCATCGAAAATTTGCTGTTTAGATAACTTTTAACACTGTTTAAAAGATCTAAATCATTTCCAATCAATAATATGTCATCCACATATAATATCAGAAATGCCACATTGCTCTCACTCACTTTCTTGTAAATACAAGCCTCTCCATAAGTTTGGACAAATCCAAACTCTCTGATCACCTCATCAAAGTGGAGATTCCAACTTCGTGATGCTTGCTTCAGTCCATAGATGGATCACTGAAGTTTGCACACCTTATTAGCATCCTTAGGATCGACAAAACCCTTAGGTTGTATCATATACAACTCTTCTTCAATCTTACCATTGAGGAATGCAGTTTTGACATCCATCTGCCATATTTCATAATCGAAATATGCAGCAATTGCTAACATAATCCTAACCGACTTAAGCATCGCTATGGGAGAGAATGTCTCATCGTAGTCAACTCCTTGAATTTGTCGAAACCCCTTTGCGACAAGTCGAGCCTTATAGATGGTCACATTACCATCAGCATCAGTTTTCCTTTTGAAAATCCATTTATTCTCAACGGCCTTTCGGTCGTGAGGTAAGTCCACCAAGTTCCAAACTTGGTTCTCGTACATGGATTCCATCTCGAATTTCATGGCTTCTAGCCATTTGTTGGAATCCGGGCTCATCATCGCTTCTTCATATGTCGCAGGGTCATCCATTTCATCAATCATGAAATTCATAACAGGATTGTCGTACAGTTCAGGAGCTGCACGTGTCCTGCTTGAGCTGCGAGGTTCGATAGTGTCCTATTTCGGAGTTTCATGATCAATATCATTAGCTCTCTCTTCATTAGGTGAAGTCAACTCCGAAACAACTTCTGGAGCTGCGCTACTCGCCATTTCATGAAGAGAAGGTTCAATAACCTCTTCGAGTTCTACCTTCCGACTACTCACACCTTTCGCGAGAAACTCCTTCTCAAGAAAGGATCCATTCTTGGCAACAAAGACCTTGCCCTCGGATCTGTGATAGAAGGTATACCCAATCGTTTCCTATGAAGACGCATTTTTCCGCTTTGGGTTCGAGTTTATCCGGTTGAAGTTTCTTCACATAAACATCGCATCCCCAAACTTTAAGAAATGACAGCTTAGGTTTGTTTCCAAACCATAATTCATACGGTGTCTTTTCAACGGATTTAGATGGTGCCCTATTTAAAGTGAATGTAGCGGTTTCCATTGCATAACCCCAAAATGACAGTGGCAAGTCAGTCAGAGACATCATAGATCGAACCATATCCAATAAAGTACGATTACGACGTTCTGACACACCATTATGTTGTGGTGTTCCGGCAGGCGTGAGTTGTGAAACTATTCCACAGTCTTTCATATGTGTGCTAAACTCGTAACTAAGATACTCTCCTCCACGATCGGACCGCAGAAATTTGATCTTTCTGTTACGATGATTTTCCACTTCATTCTGAAATTCTTTGAACTTTTCAAAAGTTTCAGACTTGTGTTTCATCAAATAGATATACCCGTATCTACTCAAATCATCTGTGAAAGTAACAAAATAACGATATCCACCTCGCGCCAACACACTCATTGGTCCACACACATCAGTATGTATGATTTCCAATAGATCTGTAGCCCGTTCCATTGAACCAGAAAACGGCGTTCTAGTCATCTTGCCCATAAGGCATGGCTCACATGTATCAAATGATTCAAAATCAAGTGATTCCAAAAGTCCATCAGAATGGAGTTTCTTCATGCGTTTAACGCCAATATGACCTAGACGGCAGTGCCACATATATGTAGATATATCATTATCAAGTTTAATCCTTTTAGCATCAACATTATGAATATGCGTAATACTGCTATCGAGATCCAACAGAAATAAAACATTCAACATAGGTGCATGACCATAAAAGATATTATTCATATAAATCGAACAACCATTGTTTTCACACTTAAATGAATAACCACTTTGCATCAAACACGATCCGGATACAATGTTCATGCTTAGTGCAGGCACCAAATAACAATTATTTAGGTTTATAACTAATCCTAATGGCATATGGAGAGGCAGCGTTCCGACGGCGATCACATCAACTCTTGATCCATTGCCGACCCGCATCGAGAACTCATCCCTTGCTAGTTGTCGCTTTTTCCGCAGCCCCTGAACTGAGTTACATATATTAGCAACCGATCCCGTATCAAATACCCAGGTGTTACTGCGAGTACTAGTCAAGTACACATCAATAACATGTATATCACATATACCTTTGTTTGCCTTGCCGGACTTCTTGTCCGCCAAATACTTGGGGCAGTTGCGCTTCCAATGGCCATTCCCCTTGCAATAGTAGCACTCGGTGTCAGACTTAGGGCCAGCTCGGGGTTTCTTTTCAGGCGTGGCAACAGACTTGACACCCTTATTTCCCTTGTGCTTGCCTTTCTTGTCCTTATTGAAACCGGTGGTCCTATTGATCATCAACACTTGATGTTCTTTCCTAATCTCCACTTCTGCAGTCTTAAGCATTGACAGAAGCTCGGGAAGAGACTTCTTCATGCCCTGCATATTATAGTTCATCACGAAGCTCTTGTAGCTAGGTGGCAGAGATTGGAGAACACGATGTTGAAGGAAATATGCCCTGAGAGGCAATAATAAAGTTGTTATTATGTATTCCTTGTATATGATAGATGTTTATTTTACATGCTATAATTATATTGATAGGAAACATCAATACATGTGTGTTTAATAAACAAAAAGGGTTCCTAGTCATGCCTCTCTTATAGACTAGCTTGTTGATTAACAAGATGATCAAAGTTTCCTGATCATGGACATTGGATGTTGATAATAACAAGGTCACACCATTGGTGGAATGATGTGATGAACATTCATCCGAAGTATAGCATTACGATCAAGTCATTATGTTTATATTGCTATAACATCATACGAAGTAATCTGTATCCTTAGACCATGAGATCATGTTAATTGCTAACACCGGAAGAGTATCTTGATAACATCAAACGTCACACCGTAACAGGGTGACTATAAAGATGGGTTCAGTGCTACGAAGGTGTTATGTTGAGGCTCATGGATCAAGAGTGGAATTTGTCAATCTAGATGATGGATAGATATACTTTGGGCCCTCTCGGTGATATCACATTAGGATAGCTTGCAAGCAAGTGATGTGATCACTAGAATGTTATATCACGGGAACGAGAAAAGAGTGCATGTCGGTAACGAGATCAAACTACGTATGGAGATACCGATGATCGAATCTCGGACATGTAATATATCGAGAGACAAAGGGATTTAGTTACAAGTGTTAAAGGTTCTCACGATCACAGGAGTCATCGTTGAATGTGTAGGAGTCAGTACGAATCTCCAGGTCCCGCTGCTGATTATTGATCGGAGAAGGGTCTCGATCATGTATGCATTATTCGCGAACCGTAGGGTGGCACACTTAAGAGTTACCGGACACCATTTTGGAGCACATATGTTTCATACGAAAGAATTGCAAAGCGCGGGAATTGTTTCAATAGAAACCGGAAATGGTTTCGGGTGAAATTGCAGAAGGTGGTTCTGCATATGATATTGAAATATTGCAAGGGGCTATATGTGAATGTTTGTTAATTAAAGTAATTAACATAATTCTGAATAAATTTAATAAAAGAGTTTTATTAAATGAGAGAGCATTAAATTTGGAGAAACTTAATGCATTTAAAGTGGAGACTTTAAAAGGGAGTGTGAAGAGGCATTTTAATGTGGAGGAGTTACCACCACATGAATGGGGGAGGTGAGGGGTCACCCCCCCCCATGCGCCGGCCATGGAGAGAGGGGGCACCCCCCCCCCCTCCTCCTATAAAAGGCCACCCATTCCCTCCTTCATCCTCACACCTCCTTGTGAAGGATCTCTCTCCCCCTCTAGAATTATTCCCCCATGGTCTCGGATTAGCGAGATACATGTTCCCGGTGGCATTTCGTCTGGAAGGAGTTGCTGCTTCCGCTGGATCGCTGGAGCGAGGAGGTGGAGGTTGTCCGGTGGCTTGAACATGTGTGCGAGTGCAGATGCGCTATTGAGTTGCGGCGCTCGGACTTCCTCACGATCTTGAGATCGGCAAGTGTACGACTACATCAACCACGAGTTCCTACTCGTTAACAAAGCTCGTTGTCTTCGAGGGTAAGTTCTCTATGGATGTATGTCCACCCGTTTGCTTTATACCTAGTAGATAGATCTTGGCGTGTAGTTCACACCGTAGGAAAATTTTTGTTTTCTATGCTGCGGACCCAACAGTGGTATCAGAACCTGATCTATGCGTAGGTGCTTTGCACGGGTAGTACACATATGTTTATATGTGGGCGATGATGATCATGTTATTGCATCTTCTATGTACTTTGGATATTGGTGGCATAGTGGGATGAAGCGGCCCGGACCAACCTTACATGTCATTGTACATGAGACCGGTTCCACGACTGACATGCAACTTGTTTTGCATAAGTGGCTGGCGGGTGTCTGTCTCTCCTACTATAGTCAATATCTGATTTACAACGAGTTGCTAATAACTTGGTTATCCTCGTTGTGGTTCATGTTCGTAGGTTAGACAGGTTCTATCTCCGAAAGCCCTAAGCCACGTAAAACTTGCAATTGATAAATTAGAGGCGTCTAGTTTAGATCGTTGCTGGGCTAGTGTTTTGATATGGTATTGTTGTAAGTAGATGTATAATAGATACTCTTACAACTAACTTAACGTGTAAGTTCCATAGACCGTGGCTTTACACACAAAGGAATGATAGAGATCATACCACGATCCAAATGATAGAGATCAAATGCATGGACCATATCACCTCACTTCACACATTAGATGTTAGCATCTTATATTGCTAGTTTGGCGCGTTTGGTAGCATTATAAGATGATCCCTCATTTAGATATCAAGATAAAATGTGTTCTTCCTTAAGTATGCACCGTTTTGTGGATCGTGTTTTGAGGCATCACATGATGATCAGGTGTTTTCAACTCTACGCTTTCATACAACGGGTGTAAGACGGTTTTACACACGCAAATACTAAGGTTCTTACTTGACGAGCCTAGCATGTACAGACATGGCCTCGGAACACGGACCGAAAGGTTAAGCATGAGTCATATAGTTGATATGATGCCCATATAGATGCTCGCCTTTGAAGCTACACCGACTCACGTGATGATCGGACTTGGTGTAGTGGATTTGGTTCATGTAATCACCAAAAGGACACGAGGGATGTCGTTTTTGAGTGGGAGTTCATTAGTAATTTGGATTAGTTGAACTCAATATATCATAAACTTAGTCTAAATATACTTTACAAATTCTGTTGTAGATGGCACCACCTGTTTTAATTTCAATGTGTTCATGGAGAAAGAGAAACTTGCTGCGAATGGTAGCAACTTCACCAACTAGGCTATGAATTTGAGGATTCTCCTCACTGCTGCACAAAAGAAATATGTGCTAGATGCGCCGCTAGGCCCCCCACCAGCTCCTGATGCCCCTGACGAGGAAAAGAACATCTATATAACTCGTCAGGAAGACCACAACTTAGTTCATTGCGGCATACTGTATGGGATAGAGCCAGAACTTCGAAAGCGTTTCGAAAATGGCAATGCCTTTGATACCATGGGAGAATTGAAAATGATTTTCGATACCCATGCTGCCGTAGAGAGTTATAATGCTACAGAAAAGTTCTTTAGCTGCATGATGGAGGAAAACAGCTCCGTTAGTGAGCACGTACTCAAAATGTCTGGGTACGCCGATAAGCTTGTGTCCTTAGGAATAACGATTCCCATTGACCTAGGCATACATCATGTTCTCCAATCTCTGCCACCTAGCTACAAGAGCTTCGTGATGAACTATAATATGCAGGGCATGAAGAAGTCTCTTCCCGAGCTTCTGTCAATGCTTAAGACTGCAGAAGTGGAGATTAGGAAAGAACATCAAGTGTTGATGATCAATAAGACCACCGGTTTCAAGAAGGACAAGAAAGGCAAGCACAAGGGAAAGAAGGGTGGCAAGTCTGTTGCCACACCTGAAAAGAAACCCCGAGCTAGCCCTAAGTCTGACACCGAGTGCTACTATTGCAAGGGGACTGGCCATTGGAAGCGCAACTGCCCCAAGTATTTGGCGGACAAGAAGTCCGGCAATGCAAACAAAGGTATATGTGATATACATGTTATTGATGTGTACTTGACTAGTACTCGCAGTAGCACCTGGGTATTTGATACGGGATCGGTTGCTAATATATGTAACTCGGTTCAGGGGCTGCGGAACAAGCGACAACTAGCAAGGGTTGAGGTCTCGATGCGGGTCGGCAATGGATCAAGAGTTGTTGTGATCGTCGTCGAAACGCTGCCTCTCCATATGCGATCAGGATTAGTTATAAACCTAAATAATTGTTATTTGGTGCCTGCACTGAGCATGAACATTGTATCCGGATCGTGTTTGATGCAAAGTGGTTATTCATTTAAGTCTGAAAACAATGGTTGTTTGATTTATATGAATAATATCTTTCATGGTCATGCACCTATGTTGAATGGTTTATTTCTGTTGGATCTCGATAGTAGTATTACGCATATTCATAATGTTGATGCTAAAAGGATTAAACTTGATAATGATATATCTACATATATGTGGCACTGCCGTCTAGGTCATATTGGCGTTAAACGCATGAAGAAACTCCATTCTGATGGACTTTTGGAATCACTTGATTTTGAATCATTTGATACATGTGAGCCATGCCTTATGGGCAAGATGACTAGAACGTCGTTTTTCGGTTCAATGGAACGGGCGACAGATCTATTGGAAATCATACATACTGATGTGTGTGGACCAATGAGTGTGTCGGCGCGAGGTGGATATCGTTATTTTGTTACTTTCACAGATGATTTGAGTAGATATGGGTATATCTATTTGATGAAACACAAGTCTGAAACTTTTGAAAAGTTCAAAGAATTTCAGAATGAAGTGGAAAATCATCGTATCAGAAAGATCAAATTTCTGCGGTCCGACCGTGGAGGAGAGTATCTTAGTTACGAGTTTAGCACACATATGAAAGACTGTGGAATAGTTTCACAACTCACGCATGCCGGAACACCACAACGCAATGGTGTGTCAGAACGTCATAATCGTACTTTATTGGATATGGTTCGATCTATGATGTCTCTGACTGACTTGCCACTGTCATTTTGGGGTTATGCACTGGAAACCGCTACATTCACTTTAAATAGGGCACCATCTAAATCCGTTGAAAAGACACCGTATGAATTATGGTTTGGAAACAAACCTAAGCTGTCATTTCTTAAAGTTTGGGGATGCGATGTTTATGTGAAGAAACTTCAACCAGATAAACTCGAACCCAAAGCGGAAAAATGCGTCTTCATAGGATACCCTAAGGAAACGATTGGGTATACCTTCTATCACAGATCCGAGGGCAAGGTCTTTGTTGACAAGAATGGATCCTTTCTTGAGAAGGAGTTTCTCGTGAAAGGTGTGAGTAGTCGGAAGGTAGAACTCGAAGAGGTTATTGAACCTTCTCTTCATGAAATGGCGAGTAGCGCAGCTCCAGAAGTTGTTTCGGAGTTGACTTCACCTAATGAAGAGAGAGCTAATGATATTGATCATGAAACTCCGAAAGAGGACACTACCAAACCTCGCAGGTCAAGCAGGACACGTGCAGCTCCTGAACTGTACGGCAATCCTATTATGAATTTCATGATTGATGAAATGGATGACCCTGCGACGTATGAAGAAGCGATGATGAGCCCGGATTCCAACAAATGGCTAGAAGCCATGAAGTCCGAGATGGAATCCATGTACGAGAACCAAGTTTGGAACTTGGTGGAGTTACCTCACGACCGAAAGGCCGTTGAGAATAAATGGATTTTCAAAAGAAAAACTGATGTTGATGGTAATGTGACAATCTATAAGGCTCGACTTGTCGCAAAGGGGTTTCGACAAATTCAAGGAGTTGACTACGATGAGACATTCTCTCCCATAGCGGTTCTTAAGTCGGTTAGGATTATGTTAGCAATTGTTGCATATTTCGATTATGAAATATGGCAGATGGATGTCAAAATTGCGTTCCTCAATGGTAAGATTGAAGAAGAATTGTATATGATACAACCTAAGGGTTTTGTCAATCCTAAGGATGCTAATAAGGTGTGCAAACTTCAGCGATCCATCTATGGACTGAAGCAAGCATCACGAAGTTGGAATCTCCGCTTTGATGAGGTGATCAAAGAGTTTGGATTTGTCCAAACTTATGGAGAGGCTTGTATTTACAAGAAAGTGAGTGGGAGCAATGTAGCATTTCTGATATTATATGTGGATGACATATTATTGATTGGAAATGATTTAGATCTTTTAAACAGTATTAAAAGTTATCTAAACAGCAAATTTTCGATGAAGGACCTTGGTGAAGCTTCATATATATTAGGCATTAAAATCTATAGAGATAGATCAAGACGCCTAATTGGGCTATCGCAGAATACATACCTTGATAAGATATTAAAGATGTTTAATATGGACGGAAGTAAGAAGGGGTTCTTACCTATGTTGCAAGGCAAGACATTGAGTAAGACTCAAAGTCCGGCTACGGCGGAAGAAAGAGAGTTAATGGATAAGATCCCCTATGCCTCAGCCCTAGGCTCTATAATGTATGCCATGCTATGTACAAGACCGGATGTGGCACATGCTATTAGTTTGACTAGTAGGTACCAATATGATCCAGGTTCGGAACACTGGATAGCGGTCAAGAATATCCTTAAGTACTTGAGAAGAACTAAGGATATGTTTCTTGTATACGGAGTTGAAGAAGAGCTAATCGCTAAGTGTTATGTCGATGCTAGCTTTGACACTGATCCGGATGACTCTAAGTCTCAATCCGGATACGTATTTCTCTTGAACAGAGCAGCAGTTAGTTTGAGGAGCTCCAAACAACCTGTGGTGGCTGGATCAACAACGGAGGCGGAATATGTTGCTGCTTTAGAAGCGGCGCAGGAAGCAGTTTGGATGAAAGAGTTCATTACGGAACTGGGTGTGGTTCCCAGTGCGTTGGACCCGATGGTGATCTATTGTGACAACAATGGAGCCATAGCCAACGCCAAGGAACCAAGATCTCACAAGAATTCCAAGCATATTAAGCGCCGGTTTCACTCCATCCGCGAGCATGTCAAGGATGGAGATATAAAGATTTGTAAAGGGCACACGGACCTGAATGTAGCAGATCCGTTGACTAAAGTACTCCCTAGGGCAAAACATGATCAACACCAGAACTCCATGGGTGTTAGATTTATCACTATGTGAACTAGATTATTGTCTCTAGTGCAAGTGGGAGACTGAAGGAAATATGCCCTGAGAGGCAATAATGAAGTTGTTATTATGTATTCCTTGTATATGATAGATGTTTATTTTACATGCTATAATTATATTGATAGGAAACATCAATACATGTGTGTTTAATAAACAAAAAGGGTTCCTAGTCATGCCTCTCTTATAGACTAGCTTGTTGATTAACAAGATGATCAAAGTTTCCTGATCATGGACATTGGATGTTGTTAATAACAAGGTCACACCATTGGTGGAATGATGTGATGAACATTCATCCGAAGTATAGCATTACGATCAAGTAATTGTGTTTATATTGCTATAACATCATACGAAGTAATCTTTATCCTTAGACCATGAGATCATGTTAATTGCTAACACCGGAAGAGTATCTTGATAACATCAAACGTCACACCGTAACAGGGTGACTATAAAGATGGGTTCAGTGCTACGAAGGTGTTATGTTGAGGCTCATGGATCAAGAGTGGAATTTGTCAATCCAGATGACGGATAGATATACTTTGGGCCCTCTCGGTGATATCACATTAGGATAGCTTGCAAGCAAGTGATGTGATCACTAGAATGTTATATCACGGGAACGAGAAAAGAGTGCATGTCGGTAACGAGATCAAACTAGGTATGGAGATACCGATGATCGAATCTCGGACATGTAATATATCGAGAGACAAAGGGATTTAGTTACAAGCGTTAAAGGTTCTCACGATCACAGGAGTCATCGCTGAATGTGTAGGAGTCAGTACGGATCTCCAGGTCCCGCTGCTGATTATTGATCGGAGAAGGGTCTCGATCATGTCTGCATTATTCGCGAACCGTAGGGTGGCACACTTAAGAGTTACCGGACACCATTTTGGAGCACATATGTTTCATACGAAAGAATTGCAAAGCGCAGGAATTGTTTCAATAGAAACCGGAAATGGTTTCGGGTGAAATTGAAGAAGGTGGTTCTGCATGTGATATTGAAATATTGCAAGGGGCTATATGTGAATTTTTGTTAATTAAAGTAATTAAAAAAATTCTAAATAAATTTAATAAAAAGAGTTTTATTAAATGAGAGAGCATTAAATTTGGAGAAATTAAATGCATTTAAAGTGGAGACTTTAAAAGGGAATGTGAAGAGGCATTTTAATGTGGAGGGGTTACCACCACATGAATGGGGGAGGTGAGTGGTCACCCCCCCATGCGCCGGCCATGGAGAGAGGGGGCACCCCCTCCTCCTATAAAAGGCCACCCATTCCCTCCTTCATCCTCACACCTCCTTGTGAAGGATCTCTCTCCCCCTCTAGAAATATTCCCCCATGGTCTCGGATTAGCGAGATACATGTTCCCGGTGGCATTTTGTCTGGAAGGAGTTGCTGCTTCCGCTGGATCGCTGGAGCGAGGAGGTGGAGGTTGTCCGGTGGCTTGAACGTGTGTGCGAGTGCGGATGCGCTGCTGAGTTGTGGCGCTCGGACTTCCTCACGATCTTGAGATCGGTAAGTGTACGACTACATCAACCACGAGTTCCTACTCGTTAACAAAGCTTGTTGTCTTCGAGGGTAAGTTCTCCATGGATGTATGTCCACCCGTTGCTCTGTATCTAGTAGATAGATCTTGGCGTATAGTTCTCATCGTAGGAAAATTTTTGTTTTCTATGCTGCGGACCCAACAATGACTGCAGCTCTGCTCTCCAAAAGGATTCATGCCATCTGTACTTAGACCAAACCATAAGTTCCTCGCATCACCTACAAAGTCCGGAAACTCTCTCTCGATTTTTCTCCACTGCGACCCATCAGCGGGGTGTCTCAACATCTCGTCTTTCTTACGGTCTTTCATGTGCCATCGCAACAACTTGGCATGCTCTTTGTTCCTAAATAAACGTTTCAACCGTGGTATTATAGGAGCATACCACATCACCTTGGCAGGAACCCTCTTCATGCGGCGCTCGCCCTCAACATCACCAGGGTCATCTCGTCTTATCTTATACCGCAATGCAGTGCATACTGGGCATGCATCCAAATTATCGTACTCGCCGTGGTAGAGGATGCAGTCATTAATGCATGCATGTACCTTCTGCACCTCTAATCCTAGAGGGCAGACAACCTTCTTTGCTTCGTAGGTACTGGCGGGCAGTTCGTTATCCTTTGGAAGCAACTTCTTCATTATTCTCAGCAACTTTTCAAATCCTTTGTCAGTCACACCGTTCTATGCCTTCCATTGCAGCAATTCCAGTGTGCTATCCAGTTTTTTGTGCCCATCTTCATAATTTGGGTACAACAATTTTTTGTGATCCTCTAACATCTTCTTGAACTTCAACCTCTCCCTTTCAGTTACGCATTCTTCCTGGGCATCAGCAATGGCCCGACTAAGATCATCATCGGGCAGATCTGATGCCCGTTCTTCATCTTTTTCTTCATCAATGTCTTCCATTGTAGTACCATCGTATTCAGGGTAGTCGTTGTCATTCTCTTCTTCTTCGTTGTCTTCCATCATAACCCCTCTTTCTCCGTGCTTGGTCCAACAGTTATAGCCGGTCATGAAATCGGACCGAAACAGGTGGCTATGAAGGACTCTTGAGGAAGAATATTCTTTATGATTCCGACAGACACCACATGGACAAGACATAAAACCACTCCGCTTGTTTGCCTCGGCCACAAGAAGAAAAGAATGCACGCCTTTAATGAACTCGTTAGAGAGTCGGTCAGCGTACATCCATTGCCGGCTCATCTACAATATATAATTAATTAAGTACATCAAACATAATCATAATTAATTAGTACTAATCTAAAACCAGCAACCGGGACTAAAAATATGATGAACCTTTAGTCCCGGTTGGAGGCACCAACCGGGACTAAATGTGGATGTGGAGACAACATGTCGATAATATGTCCTCAATGGGCAGCACTAAGCCAGTAAATTAAATGCCGACATTATTTTGGGTGGGTGGCAGCACTATGCCAGCGTGAGTGTGTCGACATTATGTCATCAGTGCCCGACACTATGTTGTGCTGCTTAATCTATAAATAGGTATGCATTCTTGTGAAGAACTGCAAGATGGTGTGTGAGACCAGGGACACCACTACAGCAGAGCTTCTCGAAGATGTCTTAGGACCTCGTCCTCAGACATCTTTGAGGAGCTCGCCGTAGAGGCACTTTCTAATATGTGAAATTAGTTAGCTCCACCAGCATACTGATTTAGCTAGAGAAGATATAAACCGAAAGATGGTGTGGGAGAGTAGGGACACCACTACGACAGAGCTTCTCGAAGATGTCTTAGGATCCCGTCCTCAGACATCTTCGAGGAGCTCGCCATAGAGGCACTCCCTAATATGTGAATTGTGATGTCTTCTTATCAAGCTTTTATGAATTAACCCTATCTTTGTTACAAAATTTTCAGTTTGTTGAACGCAGGTAGGCAAAGAAGGATATTTTGCCCAGCTAGCTAGTTAGTTAGAATGATGAACTCACGCATGTGTGTGCTTCTAAAATCAATTTTCGAGACTATGTGCCAAAACAAGATATATATTGATAGAACAATCCACATATTGTGATATTTACCTTAGAGTTCCTTACATTAGTACAAGATAGATAGAATCTAAACATTGATATCATGCTATCACTGCAAAAATTACTACCAAATCCACAAACCCATCTATAAGATAGAGCATGAAATGAGCTAATATAGCAATGAGAGTTCAAAGGATGAAGTTGCTCACATTTTAGAACCTTTGGATAGATGGGACACCACAAAATCTAGACAAGTCTTGAGAAAAAAAAGGCATGAACTCGAGCTTAAAGCAAGAAAGATAGAGAGAGGAGAGCCACCAGCTTGAATGGTGGCTCGGGAATGGTGGCTCGGGCAGGGGAAGAAGAAGATATAGCCAGACCTTTAGCCCCGGTTCGAGTCTAGAACCGGGGCTAAAGGTTCACCTTTAGCCCCGGGTCGTGTAACAAACAGGGGCTAAAGGATCTGACGCCCGACCCAGCCTGCCTAAAACCCTTTAGCCCCGATTTATTACATGACCCGGGGCTAAAGGTCCCGTTCGAACCGGGGCTAGTGTCTGCCACCCCCTGGGGCCAGTTGTAGCCGTTGGACCGGGGCATTAGTCTCGGTTTGTAGCAAAACCGGGCTAATATCCCTGGACCAAAGGTCTGTTTTCTACTAGTGTCGGTTAAAAAAAACTTGTAGACTTCTTATATACTCAGTTAAAGACAAACTTTCATAAAAAGATTGTGAGCCTTTTTCGCACAAGAATGTTCCGTAACACCGACACACGTAGAACTCCTCACAACGTGGGAATGGATATGACCATTGTTCACCCTCTTCAACAAGCTGCTCCCTCATAGTTTCCACTTCAACCTGTCATGAAGAGATTTAACGTGAGTTCTAAAACAACAAATCATAGAGATATAATCAAGCAGCGTACTGGTGCTTTTTTCTGTTATATGACAGATATAAAACAAACTGCAAGAATGCGAAAGTATTAGGAACACTACTGAAACTGTGATAAAACAGTATTAATCAGCAAGGAAAGTAGCAACTCTCAATCCTTTGCACATATTGATCAGGAGTGTAACTGTAAAAAATGTATTACTATGTGCCCAATAAGCTTTAAATGTTATCAAAATGACCGATGCAAGTTGTCAGCCAAAATCCAATGTAGGCTGGGAGTACAACATGTATTGCATTAGGACAATCTGTACTGTACAACTGAATGATTGTCATTTTTTTAATGAGAACAAAGGGAAATGAAAATCGCGTTCCTTTTTAACTTCTGATCTGGTTCTGGCGTGCTTTCATGATAAAAAATTACTGTAGAAACTCTAACCGAGTAAGCAAGGCTGCTTTCATGATCTTGAAAAGATTTCGCAGAAACTTAAATTGCAGAAGAATTAGATTGTTTGACATTTTAAGAGTTTGTTGAGCTTCCAAGAGAGTAGAATCAGTGTAAAGAGTAGCATATATATCAGCAACGTATCCAGCAAAATAGCATATTTAAAAGGGCATGATGTATCCTTGGTATTATCAGAAATGAATCCTACAATATAGTGAATTTATTTAGGAATAAATACCTTGAATGCTTAACCTTTACCTAAGTTTTTTTAAGAGCATACTAAATACCTTTTAAGCAATCAGCTAGTTTTTCTTTCTCATTTTAGAACATGGCTGGCATGCAATAGGTTGTCCATTGAAAAGCAAAGTATAGATGAGGCTAAATGAAAATTACAAGTATATTCGAGACATGAACTAAGCAACATTGTAGGAAGGAAAATAATCAAAACTGAGTTACATGTGCAAGCTACATGTATGAAAAGAACAAGTATGAACCTTTAGGCATGCGCCAAAAGGACGCACATACAAGTATATGTACAATCGAAAAATTGCTTGTCATTAAATCAAGCTTCTTATCACTATTTCAATAGAGTATCTACATAAAAACAGAACACAAGACACAATGCATTAGACAACACTTACAATTGCTTGGTTTACAAATTTACAGCCTCACTGAACCTTTTCTTCTTTCTATTGTGGCCTTCATTGAAATTAGCAACCACATCTGGTACTTTATCTTTATTTCTCCTTCTAATGATGCGGGAAGAGTTTCACAAAGTCAGGTTGGCAAGTGAAAGAAACTGATAACTAAGTACTAAAATACTTTTTAGATCTCCTAAAAGAATCACCGAACACAAACAATTGGTTTCTAAGGCCAAAATTCTTCAGGATGGGACTTAGTTAGCTGCTTTCTAGTCTACATGAAACAGAGTTCCCCAAATCAGTATGCCAGAGCCAGCCCCGCGCACTATGGCTGGCGGGAACCGCAATGAATGAAGAGCGAAAAACAGCTTTAGAATGAATACGGATTGAATAGAACCGCTTGAGAAGTGATTGTAGCGGGAGAGGAATTCTGCAGCAATGTTGAAGATTGACGTAGAAAGAACATGTTCATATTCACTCGCTCATCTCTGGCACCATCTCTTATAGTTCCTCCTCTATCTTAAACCGTGTGTGAGAAAATTTATTTTCTGGCTATACAATACATTATTTATGCAAATCAAACACGGTTCACTAATCAAGTTAGGTAAGCTACCACGGACTGAAATAAGATGCACCGGTAGTCCAAGAATGCTTACCTTTTTAAGATGCGCCTTGTTCAGATGCTCAACAAACTAAGTTTTAATTTTTTTGTCATAACACAAGCTTTCCAAATGCATTTGACGATTGTGCGGTTTTAAATCTTGATAGTCCATGTATATAGCCGATTTATTAAAAGGTAGCTAAGTAACCTAAAAAAACTCATTCTCAACAAAAAACCTGAATAACTCAATCATCGTGTTTCATGGAAAAGATTATTGGGAAACTAACATAATGTGCAACATAACAATGTATGTCAAGTTCATCACATGGCCTCTCATACACGAACACATATAACTGACCTTGCAATATAACGTTGTTCAGGTTATAGGAAATTAGCAATCAATCTCACCTACAAGTTTTAAGATGAAGCGAATGGAAACTAAACTAAAAGCAGTGTTACTTTAATAGCCGCACAGCACATCCTGCAACACCCCAAACAGTAACAGATAGCTTTACCGTAGAATAGTCAGGGTTGAAACACTGATACCATTACTCAAATTCTTAAATATTGACTTCACGCGGTGCTAGAGAGGAACATTGGGTGTCCATATTTCACAACCAAATATTCCAAAATCTATGTTTTTTCCCCAAGGATACCATGTACACGCTAGAAATTGAGGAGGAACGGAGATGCACGACACCTCACCTGGGGCTGGGAGTGTGAGACATTGGAAGGTTAATTGTGATGGACTCCCCGTTTAGAAGAGGTTCACGTGGATCTTGTACAACAGCTTCTGGAGGACGTCAATCCTGGCCTTCCAGTTTCATCTGTACTCCATCTCTCCCCTTTTTATTTCGAAGGCATGAGCAACCAGCCACCATCGCTGGAGCCTTCCTTCCGATCTGGGGACGGTCGTGCCGCTGGGATCGAGACGCAGATTTGAAGGTCATCTCCATTGCTAGATTGAGTACCAATCAGACATTAGCGAACAGATTTCATAGTCACTAAAATACGGAGAATGTATACACGGAATCACCTAAATTATTGTACATGGAAGCATGGCGGAGACGGCGCCGTCGTGGATCAGCCCGTAAGCAGAGGAAGGAAGGGTGAAAATCTCGAGCTGCTGCCGCCTCATCTTCGTGCATCCTAATAAGATAGACTGATACCGCTTCCTTGCATCCTCGGGTCGTCAGCGCTCATCGTTGCCACCAGCTTCCCCCATCCGCGAAGGTAGCGGCGGCGCCCACCTAGGTTTCGCCATAGGTCGAGACTGGGAGGCTGGGAGCGGCGTGGTGGGTGGCTGGGTGCCGTGTGTGCGGGCTGGACGAATGAGTTGCGCGGAGGTGGATTTTTTTCATACATACGTGGCCCTATCACGATCGTCTGCTTAGGATCAAACGACGGCTCTGCGATTTGACCTCCAGAGTAGCGGGCCTGGGACATTCCGCAAGGTGCATCGGACGACCAACAAGACTCCAAATGCGTGATCTGACGGCCAAAACTGGCGATGGCGTGAGAGTGCTCCTATCTGGCTCAGTTATAATATCCCTAATGGCCTTTCAGTTTATATGCACCTTTGATTGCCATTAGTTTCCGTTTGATGTGTTATAAATCTAGAACGTGTAGGTATATTTTCAGGTTACTCTCAACATCAGAAAGTTCTGCAGTATTATATTTGAAGTACATACACTGATTTTCGTTTTTGCCAACAAAACCCCAAAAGTCGAATCGATGGATGAACTGAGTTCACTCAACCGTTGGTCCCAAGCCCCGACCTTGGATGTGACTGGGCCCCATTTCAGCTCGCGTTTCTCATGCTCGTATCGATGCCCGACGTTCTAATTCGTGATAAAATCGTCAATGGATTCATACCACTATGTCTTGGAGAAAATTAATTTCATATATCTACAATTATTGTACGAGATAATACACAATAAATCTACAACTCCATGAAAGTATGCTTTAATTATACCACTGGTTACATATATTTTGTTAAATAAAATTAGTGCCTATATACATCTCGCGCCGGGGTCCCAAATTTCTGGAGACGACCCTGTTTGTAGTCTTCGCTAGATGGTCCATCGACCTATTTATAATATTTATTATTTTTAACATCTTTGTACTACTGTTGATAATTATTATTAGATTGGTGGAATTTTCGAAAAAGCATCTTTTGATAAAAAGGAAGATAGATGATATCTTGTCCTATTTTAAGGCCGTTTTGTCCTAAACTTTTATCTTATTATTGGTATCCCGCCACTATCTATATACCTACCTGTTGGGTCCGCAGCATAGAAAACAAAAAATTTCCTACGGGTGTGAACTACACGCCAAGATCTATCTACTAGGTACAAAGCAAACGGGTGGACATACATCCATAGAGAACTTACCCTCGAAGACAACGAGCTTTGTTAACGAGTAGGAACTCGTGGTTGATGTAGTCATACACTTGCCGATCTCAAGATCGTGAGGAAGTCCGAGCGCCGCAACTCAGCAGCGCATCAGCATTGGCACACACGTTCAAGCCACCGGACAACCTCCACCTCCTCGCTCCAGCGATCCAGCGGAAGCAGCAACTCCTTCCAGACGAAATGCCACCGGGAACATTTATCTCGCTAATCCGAGACCATGGGGGAATAATTCTAGAGGGGGAGAGAGATCCTTCACAAGGAGGTGTGAGGATTAAGGAGGGAATGGGTGGCCTTTTATAGGAGGAGGGGGGTGCCCCCTCTCTCCAGGGTCGGCGCATGGGAGGGGGGTGACCCCTCACCTCCCCCATTCATGTGGTGGTAACTCCTCCATATTAAAATGCCTCTTCACATTCCCTTTTAAAGTCTCCACTTTAAATGCATTAAGTTTCTCCAAATTTAATGCTCTCTCATTTAATAAAAACTCTTTTATTAAATGTATTCAGAATTTTGTTAATTACTTTAATTAACAAACATTCACATATAGCCCCTTGCAATATTTTAATATCATATGCAGAACCACCTTCTACAATTTCACCCGAAACAATTTCCGGTTTCTATTAAAACAATTCTCGCGCTTTGCAATTCTTTCGTATGAAACATATGTGCTCCAAAATGGTGTCCGGTAACTCTTAAGTGTGCCACCCTACGGTTCGCGAATAATGCAGACATGATCGAGACCCTTCTCCGATCAATAATCAGCAGCGGGACCTGGAGATCCGTACTGACTCCTACACATTCAACGATGACTCCTGTGATCGTGAGAACCTTTAACGCTTGTAACTAAATCCCTTTGTCTCTCGATATATTACATGTCCGAGATTCGATCATCGGTATCTCCATACGTAGTTTGATCTCGTTACCGACATGCACTCTTTTCTCGTTCCCGTGATATAACATTCTAGTGATCACATCACTTACTTGCAAGCTATCCTAATGTGATATCACAGAGAGGGCCCAGAGTATATCTATCCGTCATCTGGATTGACAAATTCCACTCTTGATCCATGAGCCTCAACATAACACCTTCGTAGCACTGAACCCATCTTTATAGTCACCCTGTTACGGTGTGACGTTTGCTGTTATCAAGATACTCTTCCGGTGTTAGCAATTAACATGATCTCATGGTCTAAGGATAAAGATTACTTTGTATGATGTTATAGCAATATAAACACAATGAATTGATCGTAATGCTATACTTCGGATGAATGTTCATCACATCATTCCACCAATGGTGTAACCTTGTTATTAACAACATCCAATGTCCATGATCAGGAAACCTTGATCATCTTGTTAATCAACAAGCTAGTCTATAAGAGAGGCATGACTAGGAACCCTTTTTGTTTATTAAACACACATGTATTGATGTTTCCTATCAATACAATTATAGCATGTAAAATAAATATCTATCATATACAAGGAATACATAATAACAACTTTATTATTGCCTCTCAGGGCATATTTCCTTCACTACCACCTCCTATAGTCGGTACTCACTAGTAGAAAACAGGTCTTTTCACAATGCCAAGCACATCCGACTGCCCCTGTGGCGACTTTCCCCTTGTGGGTCTCCTTCGTATCTCTCCTCCAAATCTCCGCGCCGGCCCTTCTCCCCCCTGTCGTCGGCGACCAAGGTGGACGACAACGGGTGGGTGGGGGTTCTGGCTTATGTTTTTTCTCGTAGTTGGTAGATCTTTTTCCCCATGGCAAATAAATCAGCGTCTGGATCCGGTTCCTCCCCTGTGTTCTTCTCAACTCCTTTTTCTCTGGATCATTGTGATGACGACGAGGCAAGGAGCTGTGAGAACATTAGTGGAGGTGCTTATGCCTTCGCTGCTCCGCCAGATCCGTGGTGATGGTTCGATTCATCGGCCGCTGCTCCCTATCTTCTACCCCATTTTCTTTCAAATAAACTTGTTGTTGGTCGTGTGCACCCTCTCTCTGTGTGCTATACTGCATCCATGGTGGTCGGAGCATGGCGTGCTCGAAAAGGATTCACGGCTCCAGCTGTGCTCTGTAGCTCAGATCTGATGGACTCGGTCGGTTCTTCTCCTATTTTCTGCCATCGTGGGGATGGTGGACTTGGAGAGGACGGTCCCGATTGTTCCTGTCGATCTGTGCCGTGGACTTCCCAGGCTGCAAAAATTCCCTGGAGTTCATCAGCAGTGGATTTACGATGGCAAGCATCATCTCGCCTCTGCTTCCTATGGTCGAAGGGCGACCCTCCTCAGCCAGCTGACGCTGGCTGTTCTTCCTCCTAGCGTGAAGCCGACGAGGAGGATCTTCAACTCCGTCTGGACATCAGTCAGCTGCGCCACCCCAAGTGGTTCGTCCCCGGCGACGGCGACGCTGGTTCAGGCACGGAGTTCGTCTTGTCGTTGCGGTGGAGAAGGGCTCGATCTTGTTTTGCAATTTCTTTTCAGGGTCCTTGTTGTAAAAGCACAGGTCTATGCTGTATTTTTTCTTTCTTTGTGAACCTTTGTGTAAATTGTAAGCCCACCGCTGGAGTTTAATGCAGCTTCCTGGTCCTCCGGGACCTATCTTTGTTCAAAAAAAAACAGGTCTTTCGTTCGGAGCTGTCTGGAGCATCAGTCTCGGTCGCGTTACGAATCAGGACTAATATGAAATTAGTCCCGGCTCGAACGGCTAGGACGCCACACGGGGCATGGCCAGCATCAATCCCAGTTCAAATGGGACCTTTAGTCCCGGTTGAAGACACCAACCCGAATTAAAGGTAAACGTATATTTTTTCTCTCATGCCTACCCCGCTCCAAAAACGTCTAAAATATAAACAAAAATGATAAAAACTTTAAATTCAAAATCCTTTGACATATATGTACCTCATGCAACCAACTTTTAGGAAAAAATTTAAAATTTGAATTTTGATTCTTTTTTGCAAAAAAAAGTTGTTCCAAATTAAAACGGCTATAACTTTTACGTACGAACTAAAAAAGTGTAATATATGAAAAAGTTTCTACGCGAAAAGTTACATCTGATTTCAACAGCCTAAGGCCATTTGCACAAATGAGAGATTTTCAAATTTTCCAAAGAGAAATATGAAAGCATGAAGATTTTAGCTTTTACCCCGAAAAAATGAGAAAAATTGATTTTTTTTGATTTTTCTAAAATTTTAATTACTTTGAAGTTTTTATATTATTTTGGAATTTTTGATTTTTTTAGTTTTCTGAGAGTTTTTTTTGAAAATTATGCGTTTTTTAATTAATAATTGAATTATGCATAAAGATTAACTTAATCATTCGTTGCTTATTTTTAAAATTATTTAGAATTCGAAAAATAAAATCATATATTATCAAAGTCTTAGGTCAATATAATTGATAGCATACTATTATTAGCAACGCGCGAAAGCAGTCTTAGAAGCTAATTCAGAAGGAACTCAGAAGTTAAGCGTGCTGAAGGTGGAGCAATGTGAGGATGGATGACCAACCGGAAAGTTTGATCATAAGTATGCACTTTGACATGAGAATATGGATGATTAAATATTAAACTGTCATACAAAAAATTAAAAATTTTGAAATTCAAAAAATATCTTTTTTTGACAAAAATACCATAAACCAGGACTAAAGGATCCTCCAGCCCCAGGATGCGACCGCAACCACGTGGAGGGCCTTTAGTCTCGGTTTGTGACACAACCGGAACTAAATGAGAGTGTCTTTAATTCCAATTGCACAACCAGGACTAAAAGTAGTTACAAACCGAGACTAATGTGGTTTTTTACTAGTTAACGCACTTTTGTCACACTCTGCCTAGATGTCTTCACACTTTAAAAAATTCATGAATATTAAAAAATGTTCACTGTTCTTGAATCATTATCTATCTACTAATTTACAGAACGGTAGGTTCGTCCGCCAGAATTTTCGTTCCGATTTTTTCCTGGACGGTTTTGCCCCTGGCTATTTGAGGTATTTACCCGCCAGTGCCCTCCGTCAGTCGTACCGCTTGGTTTTTTTTCTTATCCACCGCCCCCAACGAGCGATGGGGGTCAACGCCTGCCTACTCCTACAACGACGGTAGCCGACCACGCTTGTCGATTCCTCTCACCTAGAGCCTTCTTGACGAGACCACGCTGGTGGTGTGGGGTGCAGGTATGGGGCTGTCATTGACCGGACGAGCGGAGCAGGGCCGGCCGGACGCGGAGCTAGAAGGCGGTCCATAGCGTCGTGGCGGAGGTCTCCCGGTATAACCTCGCTGCTGGGCCTCGCAGGGAGCAGTGTCCCGCGCACGGACGAGGATGGACGCGAGCGGCGAAACTCAAGGTAGGAGGGGTGCCGATGCTCTGCAGGTTCCTGGACGAGGGAGGCGGGTGCTCGCTGGTGGAAGGGAGGCCGGGGCGGAGCTCCGGGGCGCGACATGGCCAGGGGCGAGGTCGGCGGCGGTCGTCAGGAAGGAGGACGTGGGGCTCTCGCGTGAGGGGATGGAGGCCGGCGGCGCGTCCACACGAGGAGGGTCCAGCGCAGCGCCATGGCGGTCCGAGAGGCCGGGCAACTGCGGGCTCCGGGACGAGGCAGACGCGCTCGGCGGGCGCACTCAGCGTCGAAGGGCACGCTGCGAGGCGAGCAGAGCAGGTCGAGGTCGCAGCGACGGGCGGCCACGACGGAGGTTTGCAGAGGCGGGGAGGACGGCGGGGACCAGCTAGAGGGGGTGCTCGCGGGCCGAGGGGATCGACGCGGGGGCTCTAGCGGCGGGCATGGTGGCTTTGTAGAGGGGAGGCGTCGGCGGCACTGCAGAACTTGGCGGCGGCGCTCGAGAATCAGAACATATGCGATAGCCGGTGGCTCTGCAGAGGAGGAGGAGGCGGCGGGGCATGCGGGAGGAGACGCCGATGGGATGCGGCCGTCGGGGTCGCGCTTGAGCGAGTTTGGGCCTGCGTGCGTGAGTTTGGGCTGGGTGTATCACGCATGTGTGGGTCGGGTTGGAGGCGTGAGTGCGTTGTGCGCGTTCCCAGGTGGTGTCGCGTGTGTTGTTTAGTGCGTGCATTTAGTTGTGGACATGTGGTGTTGGGTTAAGATCGGGTGCGTGTTACAAATCAGTTTTTTTTGCTCCCTCACACCCAAAATTAGTTTGACTCAAATATACCAAGATATGTATGAATCTAATATTAACTTATGTCTAGATAAAATCAAATTTAGACAAATCTAAATTAACTAATTTGGGTCAGACGGAGTAACAGGACCGGGAAATCCTTAAGTGGTCCAACTCGTTTAAGTCTATTGATTTCAGCCATTTTTAAGTCTAAATGGAGTTGCACTAATTAAGTATAATGCCCATCGGCATCTAACCAAGTGTATCTTTTTTTACCGTGACTACATTGTCCTTAAGCCAGATTGAACATATATTACTTCATCCACAGGGTAGGTTATAGACCATTACAAAGTTTTTGGTGGAGAGGAGAGAAAAAAAACCTCGAGTTGATCAAGACGGCTCGAAGCCATTACACCTTGAATTAAGAATACAACTAGAGGAGGGTTAGGTACATCTATTAACCCACGGTTAGACGTCTTCAACACATCTTCTAAGGACCAGCAGTAGAGGGGTGTCTTTGTTGTTGAACACCAGGTCATTTCTTCTCTTCCAGATGTTCCAAAGTATCGCAGTGCAGACGGTGTTGCTTTCGGTGGAGCAGGATCACGAGTTCCATAGTTGGGCAACATTGTCGTGGGTATCATGTCTAAAGAAGAAGCTCTAGACCTCCTTGGCCCGGAAGCAGCGGACGAGGAGCTGATCGGTGTCTTCGTCGAGGGTACAAGACAAGCATGTAGGCGAGGCGGCAAGTTGGTGTCGGTAGCGCCGCTCATTTGTGGGGATTCGGTTGTGTTGAACGAGCCTGTTGAAGATCCTGCACTTGAGGGGGGCATCACTATTCCACACCTTGCTAGCCAATTCATCAATCAATATGTGAATGCCCAAGGTGGTGGCCCACGAAACTGATCTCAAAGTTGGCAGCAGTGAGATTAGCAGTGGCGCAGTTAGAAAGACGAGGGGCGAGGGTGATGGCAAGGCCATGGTTAAGGGCATACACAATCGAAATATTTTGGCGGGTGGAGTGGGAGAACATCGCAGGAAATCTTTCGCTGAGGGGGCATGGTCCGAGCCATTTATCGAACCAGAAGGAAGAGGATGCCCCATTCCCAATGATAACAGTTGTGGCGGAGCGGAAGGAACCAAGCCCAGCCACAATTGATTTCCAAATAGGCGTGTCTAGATGATGAGCGTCCCCGAGGTCTCTGGACTCCAACCAGCCATACGAACGGCGGAACCAGCAAGCCCAGGATGCATCAGAATCATAGTGGATTTTGGTGAGAAATTTGGCGAGGAGCGCCGAATTTTGGGCGGCGATGGAGAGAACCCCGAGCCCCCCATACTTTTTGGGGGGTACAAACGTCGGTCCAAGCCACTTTGCATTGTCCGCCAGAGCACGTTTCCTTCCCTGTCCAAAGAAAAGCCCGACGACGCTTGTCAATAGCTTCGACAACCCCAACAGGGAGAGTGCCAGCGCTCAAGGCGTATCCACCATGCCAATGAAAACTTTCTGTTCGTTCGTGCATTCTGTTGTCGCGTTTTTCTTTCATTGCGACAAATAGATAATTTTTAAAGTTTTTCCGTGGCAACGCACGGGCATTCAGCTAGTTATTATAGAAATGTTCACAGCTTAACATAAAATACAGCAAAACATAACAGAAAATAAAAAATAAAAAATAAAAAGGAAATTCCGCTCAGCTGGGCCGGTCTAGTTGGTATAGACTGTAAGCCCGCAACTCACAAAATCTCAGGTTTGTTGGGGCGGTACTTCCAAACCCCACCGCGGGCCCTCTTTCGTCCAAGCGCTTTCTGCCCAACACCCGCTCCCGGTTCTCGCACGCCGTCATGGAGCCCTCGCCGGAGTATTCGCCGCCGACCACCACGCCTGCCTCCGACTTCTCCGCTGGAGGAGGACGTGAGCCATGCCCTCCCACCAACTCCTCCTCTCTCTTCCCCCTCTTCTCGCTCTCCGTTCCCACCGAGGTGTCCCAGTTTCTCCCGAACCCTAGCTTCTCCTTCGACGCTTCCTCCCTCAACATCCCACCCACTGCCTCCTCGTCCCTCCCGCCGCCGCTGAGCCCTTCTTCGGACGAGGAGCCCGCGCCGAAGCCCGCGCCAGCGAAGTACAACCTGGTACCCTCCTCACCATCGCCTCCGACCTCCGACGATGAGAGGGGGTCGAGGCGGAAAGACAGGAAGAGGAGGAAGCGGAGGAGGGACCAGGAGCGGTATGATGGGGCGGATGCTTCGCGGAAGCCGGGCGTTCGCGCCTGGGCCGGGTCGGAGACCAAGCTGGTCAAGGATTACTACTTCGACGCCAAGGGCGATCAGGATAACTTGGCATTTGGATCCATCTACAGGTAGGTGTTTGCTGACGTACTGTAGTATGTAGCTATGATGTATACAATGGAGTGTTGCATAGCGAAGCTTTTGTGTTGAGTTCATGGTTATATTTGCCTGTGAAGTTATTGGTACGTAGCTACATTTCATTGATTTCATTGTTGCAGTGTTTGCTCCTGTAGGAAACGATTAGAGTTTTTGTTCATTTTTGCAATTAGATGCAGGCGTGCCAGAGGGCTGTGTAAGAGGTTGTGTAGGGATGCTTATGTTTAGCATCTTATCAAAGTTACTGGCATCAAGTGTGATTTCTTAGATGCAAAACTACATGCGTGAACTCATTTATGTTTAATTTCCCAGAGCACTATAAATTGAGGCGCTGAGTTAATGATAGCGATGGGCATGGAGTGGTAGTTTAAACTTAAACCCAGTGCAGGTACCATGCCAACTTATACGCTTGGTTGGTACTGTCTTGTGATGAGTGATTACCAGTTCAGTATTTTACTTGTATAAATGTGAGCAAACAACATAGACTTAGTTACCAGCATCTGTAAGTTCGGGCATAAGGAATTGAACCTGTAGCTGCTATCTGCAAATGATGCCCCAGACTCTCTATTAGTTAGTATTACTATTTGTTTTCTGTAATTTTAACAACTTATCTTTCAAGTCTTGTCTGGTTATGACCAAACTTGGGAGCTGCAACATCGAAATTAACGTATAAAATAGCCCTTATCAGGGTGTGAACTGTGGAATTTGATTGTCTTATCCAATTCAATTGTTGTAGCCAAAGAGAGTGTACAACACCAGTGCTAATGGAAGCTTCTTCTGGAGAACGATTCGACTGATATGGTCAATGTAACAATATATGGAATTAGGTTATCATCAAGCTGAAATCTTTTTATGTTGTCTCTTTGGGCAGAATGTCAATGCTTAGTAAGATGTTGAATTTTCCAGTTTTTCATTTTTACCTGGGGCAGAAACTTCATTTTTGTTAGCCAAACTTATCAAGGCTGCTGATTTTTTTATATTTAAGTCTAACACCATATAGTAATATGCAGAATGGACATTGCACACTACAAGCCTCAAAGCACACTGGATGCTCGTGGTCTGAATCGACGTTTCTATAATCATGGACATGCTTCATCACATATGGATCTAGATTCAGATTTAGATGGACTGGATAGCAAAGTAAAAGTTGGAGGTCGTTACTTCTCAGCAAAACATGCTGTTTTAGAAAGAAACAAGGGTTTCAAACACCTGAAAGTGTTGAAAAGAGATAATGCAATTCTCCCTGAAGATTTTATCCCCGTAGAGACATCATTGATTCCTGCGAAAAGCACCACCGTGCAACAGGAGCTTGAGGAATCTTGGGAAGATGAAATACTTCGAAGGACAAAAGAATTCAATAAGATGACACGAGAATCTCCCCATGATGAAAAAATTTGGTTGGCCTTTGCTCAGTTTCAGGTATTACAGTTTTATAATAATAAATCTTTCACCAGGCTATACATTTTATACTGCATAATTGATAGTTTCTACATCATATGATTAAGTTACAAACAGAATTTATGCTATGAACTTTTGACTAGAGTTTTACTTCAGCCAACTTTATCTCTTCTGCCTTAATAGCTAAGAAGTCTACTGAAGAGATTTCCTCTGCTTCGGAATTGCAGGACAAAGTCGCCAGTACCCAGCCACAAAAAGCTGCACGGCTGCAAACAACTGAAAGAAAGATTAGTATATTGGAGAAGGCTTTGGAGCTCAATCCAGATAATGAGGAATTGTTGCTTTGCCTTCTGAAGTCATTTGGTGAGAGAGATAGCACTGAGAGTCTCTTTGGTAAATGGGAGAAAATACTTATGGAACACCCTGACAGTTGTAAGCTGTGGAAACAATATCTAATTCTTTGCCAAGGGGAGTTCTCCAGATTCAAAGTATCTGATACGCGGAAGTCTTACACATATGCAGTTGAGGCGATATCTGCAGCTTGCACCAAGCTATGTAGGCAGGTTTAGTGTTTCGTTGTACATATTTCAGCATATATCTGTTACCCACCCCCTTCTCTCCCTCGCTTTGTATGAATGTGTTGTAGTCATTTAAATATTTTATTCTGAATTTTTCCACAGGATGGCCAAAATGCTGATCTCAAGGCACAACCTTCCTTAGTTCAGCTTGAACTTGGTTTAGTGGATATATTTGTGAATCTCTGCCGGTTTGAATGGCAGACAGGACATCGAGAATTAGCAACTGGTCTATTTCAAGCTCAAATTGAGTTTAGCTTATTCTCCCCTCCCCTTTCCCTGTCCACAAGCAGTAAGCAGAGGCTCTTTGAGCACTTCTGGAATAGTGGTGGTGCCAGAATTGGAGAAGATGGGGCTCTTGGATGGTCTACCTGGTTAGCAAAGGATGAGGAGAGTCGACAAAACATGGTTATGCAAGAAAATCCCCAAGAGCCTGAAGGTGGAGGCTGGAGTGGTTGGTTTGATCCCTCTAGAGCAAATGCTGAAACAAATGATATGCCTAACGAATCTATAGAACCATCAGCCGCTGATGGAATTGATCCAGAAGACCCTGATGCTGAGGACACATCTGCACAGGATGATGTTGAATCTTTGCTAAAAAAGCTTGGCATTGATGTAGACGCTGAGTACAGTAGCGAAGTTAAAGATGCAAAAACATGGAATAGATGGTCCGCAATGGAGTTGTCGAGGGACAATGAACAATGGATGCCTGTTCATGAAAAGTCTGGTACATCCTATTTTCCCTTGTGTTGGTAGATTGATAAGTGACTTTGTAAGTTGTTTATTACTTTATTATACTCAATGAGTCAATGGTAACACTGGATGCTATTTTCAGGAGTAGGACCAAGTCGTTCTGATGATGCTTCATCTGTAGAAGTCAATGAGCAGCTTTCCAGAGTAATCTTGTTTGAGGATGTAACTGAGTTTCTGTTCTCTTTATCTTCGGAAGAGGCTCGTTTTGCTTTGATATGCCAATTCATTGATTTCTATGGTGGCAAAATTTCTAGATGGTAAATTCCCTTAGTTCTATATTTTTATTGCCTTATAAATTGTTTAAATTTTTATTGGTCTGCAACTCCTTAAAACTACATTTGGTCCTGAACAAATAACATTGATAGCACTACGAGGGTAAAAAACAATGTGATTAAATCTGTGACTATATATAATGGAAAGTATGAGATGCATGGCTATAGCTGCAGCTATCCTTATTAATTTGGTCATGTGGCGTCTTAGTCTATTAGTTTTTATTCATCGCGAACATTTCAGTATCTAGAGTGAATTCCAAGTTGACAGCTGGGTGATTTGAATTTTATCCTAGTTATATAAGGAGCTTATGCTAACTTGTTCGGTCCTGAAAACCTACATCAGTAAGAAGTTGTGCACTGGCCAATGGGTTGCACTTGAATAACTTGTTTGTTTTTCCTATTTTGATATCTGTATTGACTATGGTATATTCCTAAATTCAGGACTTATCTTTCAGTGTTAACCAATATTCTTAAATTCCAGGATGTCCAGCAACAGTTCAAGTTGGCTTGATAGAATTATGAGCCTTGAGATGATATCAAATGATATTTCTGAAGATCTTAGCACCGTATCTGACCTTGTAAACAAGACACAAAATTCAAGTCATTATAAATTGGAGTCGTTATTAGGGAGTACGCACGATCTTTCTCAAAGACCCGGACTGGTGAAATTTCTGCAAAATGCAATATTGCTTTCCCTTGATGTATTCCCTCGTAATCATATCTTGGAGGAAGCCGTCCTTGTTACCACCCAGATGTATACCGCGCAAGAGAACACTTTGTCTGCTCCTGCTAAGGCATCTCGGGCTTTGGCCAAAAGTCTGCTGAAGAAAGACAGACAGGTATGCTTTATGCTTTCTTTTTTGTACATCAATTTGCTGTGGATCATAAAGTTATGAGCAACTAGCTAGTTGTGCAGTAAACCAAAGAAAAAAGTTTGCTCTTGTATTTTTAGCCACCTAGTCCGCGTGATGCAGTTTTGCCAAGTGATATCAGTATATCACTGATGTAATCTGCATCGATTAGTAGACTAAGCACATCAGTTATGGAACCAAAATCAAGCAAAGGCAATAAGAGATTGTAGCAGTAGTCCTCAGTTCAATAGCAGCTATTCATACTTTCTAGTAACCAGTTTAATACTCCATCGATTATCTTGTTTTAAGTGTTGTGTTCTGAGAATCCTCCATATCCCTGCTTTCATTTTTACACATAATCTACATTTTGTTTAGCAAAACTTACATGTAGCACAGAATTTGCATGTAGCAGTAACCAGTCTTAACCATATGTAGCTTGGAACATTGCATATTCTTAGAAGAAATGTAAATTTTCTTGTGGTCAGGATGTTTTGCTTTGTGGAATATATGGTCGAATCGAGGCTAGGCATGGGAATGTTGACCAAGCAAGAAAGATATTTGACATGGCACTGTTATCTACGGAAGGAGCTACACAGGTACCTTACGACCAGAGAATAAATGTATTTTATGAAAGCTTGTATATTTAGTTCCAATCAGTGTTATTTGCTGTGTAGTTGCGTAATGCTGCTGTTCTAATATCTTTTGAGTGTACATAAACGTTGATCTGTCTCTTGAATGCATGTTGCCATCTCCGTTCTAAAATAGATGTCTTTAGCACTGTTCAAAAAATCGTCCGATATGCCGATTTATTGGCCAATTTATCGCTTATCACTGGGTGACCGATAAGCCAATTAATCCATTTGTCGCCCGATAAATTGATTTATCGCCCGATAAATCGGCCGATACACCTAAAATTCGCTAATTTTGGGCTGACCGAGAAGTTAACGATAAACGATATCCTCAACATTGGTCTTTAGACATCGACGTGATCTCCAATGTCTTGTCCACTATTGTTTAATTCTATATTTGTCAACAATATTAGAAACTAACGATTTGGAAATAAGTTTGATGACAATCATTCTTATGAGATAATATCCATATGAAAATTTTACATACTTACAGTTTGTGGTCAGCCTCTTAAATTTGCATTCAAGCATGACTTCTACTCCCTCTGTTTCATATTACTCCGCACGTTAGGCTCGGTCAAGGTCAAACTTCATTAGGTTTGACCAATTATATAGAAAATATATGAAAGTTTTTAATGCCAAATCTATACTACTAGAAGCATAATGAAATATAATTTCATATTATATCCATTTGGTATTGTAGATTTTGATATTTTATCACATATACTTGGTCAAACGTTGTCAAGCTTGACTTTGACCGAGCTTAACGTGCGGAGTAATATGAAAACGGAGGGAGTATTTCGGAACGGATGTCGTAAGAACTAAGAAACAAGGTTTCTGCTGTTAAGGTTCTGCTGGTCGTTGCTGTTGTTGGCAGGATCTCGTCAGGAAAGTTCCTATTGTTTATTTTTGGTATGCTGAGATGGAGTTATCAATTTCTACTTCGACAAATGATTCTGAATCAGTGCATCGTGCAATTTACATTCTTTCCTGCTTGGGGAGCAACACCAAGTATACGTCTTTCGGTGGTCCTATATCACGCCCACTTGTATTAAGGGCTCGTCAAGGATTTAAAGAGCAGATTAGAAGCTTGCGATCTGCATTTGCGTGTGGTTCTTTGAAAGAAGAATCAGTTGCTTTGATTTGCTCAGCATCCTTGTTCGAGAGTATGACTTCTGGTTATTCTTCTGGTCTTGAAGTGATAGAGGAGGCCTTTCCATTTTCAGGTTCTTCCCTCTCTCATTCTGGATATATTTGGTGATAGCATTTCAAGCCATTGCTTTTTTCTCCTGTGTGAAGTAGCTTTACTTTGTAATTCTTTCATTATTCGGAATGGCAGTTATGCTTGTAATTTTTTTGCCTGCTACCTTTGTTTGTCAATTACTGTTGGTCGAAACTGCCGATTGATGCAACCAACATAATAAATATCATCATGGTCCTATGCCATGGACGCTATTTTCTATTCCTTCTTCTTATGTATAGCTATCTTCCCTTGTTAACTATTGGTAATGAAAAATGCTCTGTATTTAGGGATCTGTTAGTGCTATTTTACAATTTTATCAATTGTTATTTGTCAAATAATAAATTGTATCAGATGTTTTTGTCTAGGTTCAGGAAACAATTGCTTAATCGTAGTATTTATTTCGGAGTTTGTATATTTTGTGGCAGTTTGTTTATCAATGACTGGAGAGTATGAACTTTCTACTTATGATCATCATGAATTGAATTACAATCAAGTTGCTTTAAGTTGGTTACCGAGCTCCATAATGGAAGATTACACAATTCAATCAATTAGAATTTCGACTAAAAGTAAAATAGAGGAAGATAGATCTTTGAATTCAAGAACGATTACTGATTACTAAATTCGTATTTTTCCTTTTTGTTATAAAAAGAGAATGATCCTTTATACTAACTATAAAGAAAAACGAATGCCTACATGCTTATTGGAAATTTTTATTATTTTAAATCAGAGTAGATTTCCGTGATTAAAATTTCTAACTATACAGCTTATACACAAAAAAGATATCCATACTGTTTTTGTACTGGAAGTAACAAATTACTCTGACTGTTCTCAAGGGTCAAGATGGACAGATCCATTTGACTGCTCTCAAGGGTCTTTTTCAGTTTTCACTACAAGTTAAAATTACTCCCTCCAATCCATAATAAGTGCCGTTGATTTAGTACACCAACTTTGTACTAAATCAACGACACTTATTATGGATAAGAGGGACTAGGGAGTACCTTATTGTATTTTACTGTTGAACCTACCTTAATGTTTAACTTCTGCATTTCTGTTCTGCTGTTCTTTTGAATCAGATCAAGTCTTTTAACTTTTGTTCTGCAATGCTTGTAAAAATTATAATTGTTATTTTATATCAAACTTACAATCAATAAAGCAACGTCTTATTGCGTGAACATGATTTTTTCAGATAGTGACCATACCTTGGAATTTGAGGAGTTGTGGATGTATTACATCAAACTGCTTCACAAAAATCTGAACCAGTTGCGTCTCTCAAGGGTTTGGCCAAGCATATTGAAAGGAGTACAAACATATCCATACAATCCAAAATCATATGCATCCATGTTAACTCTGGGCTGTCTTTACAGTGTTCCCAATAATCTGCGTCTCACACTTGACAAATGTAGCAAAAGGTAAGGGTTCCTTATTTCCTTGAAAAACTCTAAAAAACCAATTTTGTATCTAGTATAATGTGATATAAGAACTTCCAAGGAACTGTCTGTCTTAGTTCTCTTTTAATGTGGGTCCTCAACAATACTCTGTTGTTTGTACAATAGATGGTGTTTAAAGATGGAAATATGTATGTAGCCTGTGAGCTTTCAACACACAATATGTAAATGTGCTTTATCGTCTTCATGCAATTTTTTTTGCAAGCATGTACTCCCTCCGTTCAGAAATATAAGACATTTTGGGGGTGTTTGGTTCCTAGCCACATTTTGCGAAGCCAATATGAATGTATATAGACGCTTTTTAGTGTATAGATTCACTCCGAACCTCTACGAACCTATACACTAAAATGCGTCTAGATGCATTCGATTCACAAAGTTAAAATGTCTTATATTTCTGAACGGAGTGACTATGACTGTTTGTGTTAGATGGCCTTTGTTCTATTGACTTCTTATTTTTCAACAGGGACCCTTCCATAATTGCCTTGCTGTTTGCTTTGTCCTTTGAATTGAGTAAAGAAGGATCTTACAATAGAATACATGGTCTGTTTGAGAGAGCTCTAGCTGATGATAAGTTACAGAAGTCTGTTCTATTGTGGCGCTGTTATCTAGCTTATGAGGCGGAGATTGCCTGTAATGCTTCTGCGGCACGGCGTGTGTTCTTCAGAGCTATACATGCTTGCCCATGGTACGTCAGTCACATTAAATATTGACATCAGAACTTAATAATGCCATTTTACTTATTGCTATCTACTCAACTCCTTATATATTCATATTGTGAGAATAGCAAGCATGCTTACAGAAGCAGTGTTTTCTACTCCCTCTGTTCGGAAATATAAGACATTTTAGCTTTATGAAATGAATGTATCTAGACGGTTTTTATTGTATAGGTTCACTCCGAACCTCTACAAACCTATACACTAAAAGACGTCTAGATACATTTGATTCACAAAAGTAAAACGTCTTATATTTCTGAACGGAGGGAGTACAATTGATTGGTGCTGTCACAAATTTGAGTAGTTTATTAAATGTTAGCTTGGAACACTAGCAGCTATGCTTTCCTTTCTTTGCTTTGTTATGTGAATACCCGAGTGGTTTTAATTCCAAGTGCATTCTCTCGTATTTTTCTTAGGATCCCGTTATGTAAACTGTAAATTTTATTCTCTCTTTTGGGGCTCAAACAGATTTGTGGTGTTTTAATTTAGTTGCTATGGACGATTGTGTTTGTCATTTAACAATCACATTTCACAGGTCTAAACGATTATGGCTGGATGGCTTCCAAAAATTGAGCTCAATTCTGACTGTGAAAGAGCTATCAGATCTCCAGGAAGTGATGAATGGCAAGGAATTGTTTGTTCGCACTGATATTTATGAGATACTGTTACAAGATGAAGCTGAAGACGACTAGATGTGTATTCAAAATTCCAGATCTGTTCCACATGGCAATTTTGTAGGCTGTTAGTTTCCAAGATAACAACTGACAACCAAAGTCACTTTTACCTTGCAGTCTTGAGCTCATAATACATTTTTGCCAGGTTTGCTGCCACTTCAGTTCTCACATTTGACCCATGGTTACTGAAGGCCCACACAATGGTTTCACTAGGCTTGTTCACCCGCAGGGCAAAATCAGCCTGAAAAGTTCGTACGGCAACTGCTGAAGGCAATTCTAGAGCAGTGAACATTAATTTGACCTTGAGATCGTTTTGAAAGAATGGAGCAACAAAAGGTGTTGGAGATTCATGTTAACAAAGTGCAAAGTTGCTGCAACCTCAGGCAAGCGAATCATGTACAGTATTTTGCAGGAAGCACGGTTTCCTGTTTCTCTTTGGTCTCTACGTTTTACTTCGTCGTCATGGTTCTTCTGGTGAATCAGGTTGGCGTCAGGCTTTGTGTGGTATTCCCAATCTGTTTGCTGTTGAATGAAAAGCTTGGTTTTTTGAAGGCTTGTAAATGTCTATCTGCAAGTTTGTAAAATCAGTAGATTTGCACAGAACAGAATCGGCCCTTGGTCGAATTATAATGAAGGGCATTGAGTAGATTGCTAACCCATACTATAGTGACTCCAGTAAATTGGACCTTTAGGATAAATGAAACTAGTGGCCGGATGACGGGTATGCATCCCTTCTGGAATGTTTTTCGAGGATTGTTTAAGCGTATCTATTACTTGAGTTGCTGTGTTCTGGTAGGTTATTACTGCTTCTCAACTTACCTGGTGTTCTTTTTTGCATGAGATAAAGTTGTATGCAGCACGCCATGTGGTAACGCCGCTACTGGAGGCCGTGCTCTTCGGTCTCAGCTGTTGATATGTGGTATCCAGATACAGTCCTATCTGCTGGTCCCGGTTATACAGTGGTATCAGAAGTTGAGTACGCACGGTTGTTGGGCTTGTTATTACTCACCTGGGCGTGCTGCCTAGTTGATGATCCACCACAGTTCAATCATCTTTGTCAGACCATGGGTCCGATCCTGCTGTCGCTGTGCACCCAGCAAATGTTGTATACGAACTCACAATCCATGTCAGGCTGGCACTTTATACAATGAAGACAATACAGGGACAGTGATACGCTGACAGGTAATGTAGCTTCCACATGCCAAGTTGGAGGCTCCAATCACGTCCATCACCAAGACGGTGATTTTTATTTCGAGAGGGGTGGGTTAAGCTTGTCACAACTCACAACAAGCAATTAAAGCCGATGCATATACAAGGGTTATTACTGTTCCCTCCGACTCATATTAGTTGACTTGAATTTATCTAGATTCGGATGTATCTAGTACTAAAACATGTCTAGATATATCTGAATTTAGACAAATTCGAGTCAATTAATCTGGGTCGGAGGGAGTACTAGACTCATGTGTCCAGACTAGAAGAAGACTTGGTAGCTGTTTATTCAGCCTCTTGTTCTGATGATTGTTATGGTGCCCTTCCCTCCGGTCCTGATCCTGGTGAGGCTGACGACCGCTTTGCCGGACAGACCGGGACCGTGCGCCGACGAGACGACGGGACCGCACGCGAACTGGCCGACGGGGTGCCGCACGGGCCTCGCCGGCCGCTTGAGGATCCGCCGGTTGACGTCGCTGAGCGTGCCGCCGTCGTCCAGCCCCAGCGGCTTCACCACGGCGAACGGGTACACCACTCTCTTCCCTGCGAGCCCAGATAGAGATCCTGTCACGCACACACGCACACACGTCGAAACAAAACAAGACCCCTATCCTAGGAGCTGGTCCCACCACCGATCCCTGACACTGCAAGAGCTGCAGCGGCTGAGTTGAGCGAGCTAGCGAGCGCACACATGCGCGGGTACTAATTGCTCACCGGTCGGGCTCGGGCACACCCACCTGCCAGCGAGGAAGAGGACGCCGGGTCGCAGTAATTGCTGCCATGCCCTGTAGTTGCCTTTTGCAGCCGCGGCAGTGGCCGTGATCCAGGAGGAAGAGCTCGGCGCTGTCCGGTGGCGGAGAAGGGAAGAGGAGGGGGAGGGGGCCCTGCCGCTGCCGCGCTCGGGGTCGGGGTCGGGGTCGGGTCCCTCTCCATCTGCGCCTTCTCCCAGCCCGATGCGTCGCCCTGCTCTGCCAAAAACAGCGTCGCTCCATTTTTAGTTATTAAATACAGTACGTACTGTCGTCGTGTCGAGATCAGAGCAAAGCAGTTTTGCTCCAGCGACTCCAGTGATTCATCAATGCTCTTACAGAGCCTGATTTACCTGTTTTACCTGCTCTATACTGCTAATCAAACTACCATACTGAGTTTTTTGGTTTTTACTTTGCATGTCTACAGATTGAAAACGGGATGTGGACGCGTCGATCGAATCACCTGTGGCGAAGCTGCTGCCGGTCGCTGGGTCCGGGGCCATGGCATTCAAACCATGGAGGAGATCTCCCTCTCCCTCTCCCTCGCCGCTGCTGCTAGGATCCCAGAAGCTCTGCACGTTTGCGTCGCGGCGCGGAGGGGGCGAAGAAAGAAATTCACAAGAGACAAGCACAAGCCGACGAGTTAGAAAAAGGGCTGGGATGGAAGAAGACAACGTGCAGCACTGCTAGGAGACACTCGGACACGACTGGTAGCTGCTGGAGTACTAGTACTTTTTTTTCCCCGTCCATTAGCGTGACAATGAGGTTACACCTTTTATCGAATGTGTACGAAATAAATTGTAGACAGAATTAATATGGGTTTGTCTGAAAAATGCAACCGTAGTTAAAAGAAATGTGCAACTCGTTTTAGTTGCACTTTTCCAACAGAAAAGTGCAATTGCATTTTTCTGCTAGAAAAGTGCAACTGGTTTCAGTTACACTTTTTTTTGGACAGACGGTTGCATTTTTCTTAGGTGACTGAGACTTAAGAAAATCTCAGTCGACTGAGAAATAGCAAAACTAATATATATACTACTAGCTATAGTACTCACGTTGACAAAAGAACATAGTAGTACACCTTAAAGAGTATACTTTGTGTATTAAACAAAGTACCTAGAATTAGTAGTGTAATTAGAGGATATATGTTCTCGTTGACGAGAGAACAGGCGCCTAGAGGCTATAGAGCAAGTGTTGGACTCACATGTGGCTAGAGCAAGTTTTCAGTACTAACACAAATGGATGGACATCCATGCAAATGTTCTTACTGCATCTCTATCCTCTACAGATCACCATCGGTTCCTCGCTCCTCTGCTCACTCAATACAACTATACAAGTACTACACCGAGCATAGAGCTTTTACCTGAAGAAGAGACTGCAGGTCTTCGCTCGCCATGGCCGGGCAGCGCGGCGGAGCCTCCTCCTTCTCCTCCGCCGCGTCCGTCCGCTGCCGCTTGCACCGGTCGCTCCAGTGCGCGACGGCGTCCTCCAGGTAGCCACCGCCCCCTCCGCCGCAGCCGCTCGACGAGGAAGACGACACCGGCGACTCCCCACCTGTCGCCCCCCAAAACCAAGCTCAATAAAATATCGGCAATTCCTGTAGCTTGCTACACACACAAATGAATGCCTCTAGCTATCTTGCTCGCTAGACACACACCCACACGCTGAGCCAGCCACGGTCAGCACGTACGCACGTACGCGTACGCGTGTAGTACGCAGTAGACTAGTCTAGACTGGTAGGCATGCAGCGAGCGGTAGGTTTCTTACACGAGGACAAGGCCGCGAAGGCGTCGTCATGAATGCCGGCGACAGCGTCGTCGTCACCGAGCGTGCAGCGTAACTCCCAGTCCCAGTCCCAATCCGGAAGAGGCGGAGGGGGGAGTTGCACGCAGAAGTCGTCGGAGTGGCAGCTCTGGAGCGCCATGGGCGGCGTCTGCGCGAGCGGTGAGTGACTGAAGTGATGTGGCGTGGCCGCTCCCTCCCTGAGCGAGCATGGGTCTTAAATAGGGGCCGCTTTTCTATGGGCTTCGTGGCATGCGCCAAAAGCCGTGTCGGGTTCGAGTTGGGCGGATGGAGGTGGAAATGGCTGCTGCGCTGCCGCCGTTGGGTGAGGTGTGGTATGGTAGATTTTTCTCTCTTGAGAAAGTAGAGTTTTTTCTATGGGAGAATGAATGAAGCTACCGGCCGGTCAATGGGAAAAGAAGGAATAAACAAGGGAACAAAAGGGCAAAGGGCAAAAGTTGGGGTCGCTAGCTTCATGTACTCGCCACTTTCCTCGTGATTCGTTGTGTTTGATCGCCCTCGCCCTCCTTTCTATCATCATCGTCAAGTACGTACAAAAGTATTTGAACTCATTGAAAGATGAAAGGGGTTTTAATTACAAAGAGCTTAAATTTTGAATGTACTGTAAGTCTTTTTTTTTAAACGAGGCGAAAGACTTGCACTTTCATTAATAGAGTTTGCCATGATTATTAGCAGGAAACCGAAAGCACGCTCGCAACCGTCATGGAACACGACCATCGCGACGGCACACAGCCAACACACAGCCACCCTAGCTACCCACATGTATTGTAACTTAAGATTGGACTATATATACTCCCTCCGTTTTTCTATGTAAGCTCACTATCAAAAAAAAATATTTGACATCTACATAAGGCTACTAACACTAATCAAGAAATTTGGTTAGATTTCTACCTCTTAGGGCATGTACGATTGGTGTGATATCGGCCTTCTCTTAGACTCTCTACGTCGGATTTTTGCTTAGTTGGAGGAGAGAGAATTAAGAAAGATAAGGTTATCTTCTCTTAGCTAAAAGATGATTCTCATAAAATAAGACAAGACTATTTTTTCCATTATACCATATGCCTTACCTTATTAACACAATTTCTTACTAAAATTAGCCAATTCATATTGGATCGCAATAAGAGTTAATATGTCGTACGATTTAATTTCATTGCCTTCTCTATATGACGTTGAGGGCTAGGAGAAGACTTGTCTTCTCTACCATTCTACATGCCCTTAAGATGGTGCTCATTTGTGTGAACATTACATGCAACCATAGATTCATAGAAGAAGTGGCACCACATGCAACCTGGCCATTTTTACATAATTAATGATGCTTTTTGTTGGTTAGTTGTGTTCTCTTGATACTCAAAGTTTAAGTTTATAGTCTTGTATACAAAAACATAGGGATTATGCACCCGGGTGTGAACTGCATAATGAAAAAAATGTTTAGAAATTTTAAAAAAATCAATTATCATTTTATTAATCTATGTGTTGATGCCTATAATTTCTAATTAAAAATACATGTGGTGTTGTTCTAAAAATTGTTTTTCACATACCAAAACGAATGTTATATTTTATAAAAATCCAATGTGCACATAATACATGGACATGTGTGCCTATAATAGATTCTTCAATTTCTCTTGACATTAAATTTTAGCAGGGCAGGATGCATACGAGCTCTTTAATGGACTTTCCAGGTTCACCATGCTTGCTTGTGATGCCGTGGCTGGTTGAAACTGTTCAGCGTGAGAGAGGAGTTAATTTTGCTGGGAAGGGGTTAAAAGAAGGGAAAGTTGCTAGCACGTACACTGTTGGCGTTTTGGTCGTTTCCTTGTGTTGCTGCAGACGGGCACAGCCAGCGACAGTAGCTTTAGCATCCTTCCATGAAAATCTTTGGACCAGGCTAAGGCTTTTCGTTTCATGTTTTTTTTCTCTCATCCCTAATCCAAGATAAGTTCGAGGTCTGCTGCGATCCTAGTACGTAGAACTAGATCTTATCATGGCTCTATGTACTTGGTAGTACAGCGACTCGTGTGGGTCTTCATATATCAATAATGGCAAGAGGACCACTCAAAAGTGTCAAGATGTGAGAAATTACCATTACCAACTATAATGGTTTGAAACATTGCACAGTATTGTACTCCCTCCGTCCCAAATTACTCTGCGTTTTAGGTTTGGTCAAAGTCAAACATATTAAAACTTGACTAAACACCTTCAACAAAATAATAATATTTATAATATCAATTGTATATAATATAAAAATATGTTTTATGGCGAGTCTAACTATATTTATTACATATTTTAGATATTGATATTTTTTTATATTTATATTCAAAGTTTATAAAATTTGACTTTGACTAAACTTAAAACGCAGAGTATTTTGGGATAGAGGGAGTACTAATTATTATAGAGTACTCACTGGGTTGTCGAAAAGTGTGTTTGACACATGAGCACCGGTGCTTTCTTCACTTTCAGATTTTTGAAAATTTCAAAACCTCATACTTTTGTGTCTCCAAAAATTATGGTGTTAAATATATGTGTTAACACCATAATTTTTTGGGACATAGAAGCGTGAGGTTTTGAAATTTTCAAAAATCTGAAAGTGAAGGGAGCACTTCTGCCCATGTGCACAAAATCCCTTTTCTATGTTCCAAATTAATTGACACTCATTCAGCAACGCCGTGCTATCAAATCATAACTAGGAAACTATAACATCCTAAAATATAGAAAGGGGGAAAAGGTAGATTTGTGAGTGTTTTTTTGCCTTGCATACATATAAAATTTTGGGTAAATTTCAAGATTTTAAAATTTGAATGTTCAAAGTGATGAGTTTGAACTCTAGTGAGGCTTTCATCACAGATAATTGCCTTGCCAATTTGTCACTAGGAATTGGTTTAAATTCAAAATTGAGCTTTGGAAATTTCAAATTTGGGGTTTAAACATTTAAATGTTTCAACAAAAAGGAAAGTATATTTGAATCATAAAATAACTTCAGATTTGAATATATGTATTAAAAATAGCTCAAAATGGAAGTGTGACTCAGGGCAAACCTGAGTTCAAAATACAAATGACACAAAGGTGATAAACTGAAATAAGAACAAGATAATGAACATTTAACATTTCACAAAACTGAATCTTTATTCATTTGTACATGAGAACAAGGTTTATTACAGATGAAATTACAAGAAAAGAAATTAAAATCCTAATACAAACTACAAAATATAAACAAAGTCCTAAACCTGACTTATCTATTCTCTCATCTCCATCTTTCCATGAACTCTTGAACATCCAAAATAAACCTCAAAGATAGAAGAACCATTGTCATGGTTAGAATGTTGGTTTCATTTGTGGTGAAACCATTTTGATGTTGGATCCAAAAAGAAAAGTTTCAGGAAGAACTCCTGGAACTAAAATAAACATTTGAGGGTTTAAACATATCCAAATAGGCAACATAATATGATCCTGGCAAAAGTAAAGGCAACAGACAGAATAGGGACAATGCATAGGATAATCTGATGATCATACACATAGGCAACAAAAGGAAAACTGAACAGTAATCTTCACTATTAATTAGGTCATACACATTTTTGTACCAGAAGATGAACCAAATCAACTATAAGCAACAATCCCTCAAATTTCAAATTAGATTCATAGAGAATTAGGCAATCAAGATTATCCTGATGAACATTGAGAAGTTCACCAGATCATTCAAACAAACTTAAGAAAATAAATCTTAACTAGCAATGTAACAACTTAGATGAAAGTAATAATTCCCAATAACATGGTAATTTTTTAGGCCACATAAAATTTAATAACCTTAAAGACACTTGTTAATTTCCATAATTGACTTAGGACAAAACTAAAACCGACATGCCCAATTTTCAAGTCACATAGGACAATGCTAGCATGGGGTTGACCATCGAAAAAACTCACACCTATGCATAAACCAAGATAGAGAGGCGACAACACACAAGACCAAGCAACTTAGTCAACTAACTGCATGTTAGTGCTGTCAGCACCATAGTGCTCCCCGGGCACTATAAATAGTTGGGCACTTGAGACCCTAGAGCTCATAACCCACTGGTGGAGCTTAGCGCAAAAACTCACACACACACATATTATATAGGGATCTAAGAGGGAGAGTGGGAGAGAATGGGAGAAAGAACAACAAGAACATGAAGAACAAGGAGGAGAAGGTAGCAGTCTACAACATATCTTCACCAAGCCCAAGTAGAAGACTACAAAGTTTGTTACCTAATCACTAAATAAAGGAGGGTAATAGTAGTAGTAACTAGGGATCATCTTTGTCTAGTGTCGTCGGATTGATGAAAAGTACGCCATGAGGGGGTCCTCGAGGCGTGCGGAAGAGAGGGGTGTGAGACGTACGGTGTTCCGGGACGGTGAGCACACAAGTTTACCCAGGTTCGAATCTGCCGGCTTTGGACGGATCCTACTCCTGCTAGCAATCTAGTAATACGGCAGCGCCGGAATATGGGTTACAAGGATTCGCCTATGCGAGTTGAGATTGTAGACTATTGAGGGTGCCCTAAAGGCTCTCCCTAGGACGGTTTATATAGATATCCGCCCTAGGGTTTACAGGAGAGATCTGTCCGGCTACGACTAAGAATCGGTTACAGAGTACATCTTGAACTACGAGTAACACTATGGGCCTATGTCGGTAAGTCTTCTGGGCCTTCCCGTAGCCGGATTGGACTCCGTCTCTTCTCCCTGACTGGGCCGCCCATGAAGCAAAGCTCTAACCAGAAGTGGGCCACCCTGGTCAGTGAGGAACTATGAGGATACCCGAAAAGTATATCCCCAACAGCAGCCCTCAAAAGTCTCCAAGATCCAAAGTCGGATTCATCATCGTCTAGCTTGATCTTCGGCTTGCAGAATCTTGAAGGGTTCCTGAAACTTCACAACAAAAAATACGATCCGAGTCTTAAAAATAAGTCGGACCTATCAACATGTTACTCGGACTTTCCAACTTGATTTCAAACTAAGACGGAACTTGGTCTCTGACGTCATCTGACACTCGTCATGGTCAAGTCACGTCATGTGACAAACATCCTGTCAGCACGACCGTTGGTGGGTCCGCCGTTCATGGAACCGAGGCGTCGTTTTAATGCGTACGCGGAGATCGAGGCGACGTAATCATCACGTGGGTCATTCCCAGTTCCTTCCACGACGCGTGGCGTTTACACAGTGCTATTTGCACGAATCTTGGCGCAGGTAGGTGGTTATAAGGGGTGAGGATTTTCCTTCTCTCTTCACCTGTTCCCTTTGCCGTTTCTTCTCCTCCACATCTCCCCAGCGCACAGAGCTCTCCCTCCTCCTAGATTTCCTAGCGCCGCCCATCCAAGGTCACCGGCGCACCAGAGAAATGGCTTCTTCTTCCTCTTCCGGCTTGGCAGCGGCAGCGGCGGTAGCAACGGTTGCGGCAGAGAAGGAGAGCAACCGGGGCGTCTGGATCCCGTGCCTGCTCGACGACGAGAAACTCCAAGGTGTGGAGAATGAAGGTCTCCTCCGTGCCCGCGACTGGCGGAGCGGCTTCGGAGAAACCATCCCCCACCCGCGCGCCGACGAGCGGGTCCACTTCGGCACCCACCTCGACAGAGGTTTGTCCTTTCCTCCCTTGGAATTCTTTTCTGAGGTGATTGATCACTACGGTGTACAACTCCACCATCTTCCCCCGAACTCCCTCTTAGAGATGAGTTCTTACGCAACTTTGTGCGAGGGGTATCTCGGCATTAGGCCGAGTCTCACTTTGTTTCGTTTCTACTTCCATGTCCATAGAAACTCCATCACTATCGGTAATCCTTATATTACCGGCACTATTAGCCTTTCTATTAGACGCGAGCGTAGTTATCCTCGCATTTCTGCCAGTGACTCGGTCAAACAATGGCTGGCCACTTTTTTCTACCATAAGGATATTCAGCTTTGCCGGCTTTCATCGACGGAGCCGCCACGGCCCAACCGTCTTGGGACGAGGCTCCTCCGGCTCTCAGTGACGATCTGATCCTCGCTAAGAGGCGGATCGAATATCTGATAAAACATAAGGGCTTGAAAGGATCCGACTTAGTCCAGTGCTGGGTCGCACGTCGGATCCAGCCTCTCCAACCCCACGGCGACCGTCTGATGCACTCCATCACGGTGTCGAAGAATGACTCCCTCCGCATCAGTCCTAAGGCTTTAAAGCCATAGGATTACATAAGCCAGATTAAATGGCTGATCAAGGAGCAGATTGAAAGGAAGATTCCGGAGTTGTCTCTGGATATGCATACAGCGAAAGACCCTGTGGTTCCGGTAAGCTCCAATGATTAATCCCTTTATGTGTTTCTCCCTTTAAGTTATTTCGCAATACTGAGATGTTTTCTTCTTTTCAGCTTGCCGACCTCCCCGAGTCGGAATTTGCTCCACTCGAGGGATATCCTCCAGAGTTTTCTCAAGAGGCGGAACTGGTTCCACTGCCGGACATTGTGCCCAGGAAGCGCAAGGCTCTGACAGTGGCCGTCGGCACAAAGAAGGTGCTAGTCATGAAGAGGTAACTTTCAACACAACTTCGCCTTTGTACCTTACTCGAATTCTGCTTCTGAGATGTAATGTTTTTTACTTTATTACATTCCCAGAGCTAAGCAGCTCATCAAGGGCAAGGGGAAGGGAATTCCTTCGAAGCCTCTGTGGCAGACGAAGCTGATTATCACTTCTCCTGCCGTAGCTCCTCCGACTCCTGCCCCACAACCCTCTGCAATGCCGGTGATCATTCCTTTGCTGGTTGTCGCAGAAGATCCGGCTCCTCATACGGGACCAGCGACCCTTGAGTCGCAGACTGACGCCACCACAGGTGGCTCAGGTTTAGATAAGGGTGAACCCTTTTCAGGTAATGATCCCTCGGCAGAGACCTTTGCCGAAAACCTCCTGAACAATCCGGGACTTGCCAAATTTGGCTTGTCTCGGAAATCTGTAGAAGAAATCCAGCTTCTGGCCTGACAATGCCTGGAGAAGAGAAATCTCTCTGTCGAAGAAGAAGCACAAGAGGCGGAGGACATCAAATACTCCGACCTTCTTGAACAAGTTCGCCTTCGCGATGAGGGACTTAGAGCTGGTGTGCTTCCACCACCTCCGGTTATTCCACTCACCCTCACCGAGAAGGTTACCACCGAGGTGAACATGTGTCTGACCAAACTCACACATGAACATCATGTAAGTCGGAATTCCAACTCACGATTTTCTTTATTGCATTTCATATCATATCCTCTAGCCCCCAAGCATGAAGTAGGATATACGATCCGGGTTTATGCTTCCTTAGGATGCCAAAGAATGAACTAGTGTAGACGCCAAGGCTCGTGCTGATATTAGTAAAAATATTAGCCCAAGTCTTCAGTAGACTTCTGACTCTGGGTATTCTGACTTACAGAAAGTTAATTCATATAACCAGGATTTGTTGAAGAACATCTACAACAAGCGGAGAGAGATCAAAGCTCTCTGGCTTGAAAATGCTGAGCTGAAGGTCTCCAAGGATGAGGCCGAAGGTAAACATTCCGAGACTCAAATCTTGCCTTTGTGTTTTCATAGTCGAATATTTTTTTACTGAACTGCTGTTCTTTTTGACTTACAGCACTGGTAAAACAGTCCCGCGCTATGATTGAAGAGGCCGAGAACCTCAAAACCTTGGTGGTGGAGAACAAAGAACTTCGCCAAGAGCTGGATAAGCTCAAGGCGGATCATGAGAAGAGCATTGCTCAAGTTCTCGAATCCTCCTCCATGGCTACTGATGAGCGTGATCGTAAGATTGCCGCTCAAGACCAGAGAATCTCGGATCTCAACAACGAGCTTTGCAGAGAGAAGGACCTTTCCGAGGCGCTCTGGGCTGAACTCTAGAGTCTTCGAGAAGAGAAGACCAAAGTTGACGACGTCATCTTCGGTATGTTTCCATCTTTCTGACTTGTGTATATTATTCGACTCTTTTGATGTCGGATTTTCTTAACCATTTTTGTGTTATATGCATAGGTCCTCTTAACTTGACGGACTCTGCCTCCACCGAGCCTCGCACCCACCGACTTACCCAAGTCGGTGATCTACTTCATGACTTCTGCCAATCCATCGAGGATATTGGCGAAGCTCTCAGGGTTTCGGACATGCACAGCATGTCGGACTTTCAGGTGCGAGACCAGGCGAAGGAGATGCCGCAGCTCGTCCTCGGGACTAGAACATGTCCTACGCGCGATCCACGGCGCAGAACGCTCTCACCATGGTCATGAGCCACCATGGAAACATGGAGATATGGCAAGTGACCAGAGGGTACTGCAAGGTGGATGAAGACAGCCAGGAGCAAGATATCAGTGCCATCATGGACTCCTGCACCGGATATGGGTGTCGCGTGGCTGACTTAACCAGCTACGACACTCCCTTCTTCACTCGCGTGGATACACCGCCTCCGCCTCCAGAAGAAGCAGCTGAACTTTCCGACGATGAATAGACCGTATTGGATCTGAACATCTCAGATCGTTATCAAACCGAGGCCGATGCATCCAGCGAGCCAGCAGCGCCTACCTCTTCTCCTGCACCATAGATTACCAGAAACAATTGTATTATTCCGAGAAACATTATGGGTCTGTAAAATATGCAGTACTATAATTTTGCTAGTGCTAAGCTTTTGATCTATTCAGCACTTTTTGGCTTTAATTTTTATGTGCCTGAAATGTTTACATAAGCACTTATACTTTTTCATCTATACTTATCGTTTATCTGGCTTTCCGCCTTGTCCCTTTCGCGAGCCGGCTAAACCTTCTGCACGGAAACTTTGCCAAGCAACGGAGCTCAATTGCTAAACCAGTTTAAACTCGGAAACAAAGCCGGCTTCCAGTACCAACAATTCACTACTCGGAAAATACCCTCATCCGGCAATCAGACAAATAACCAAAGTATAGACTAGAAACTTTAGAGTTATACCCGAAGGTAGCATTTTTAGAATCGGAAATCTAAACCAGAATAAACATGAGAATAAAGTACTTTCAAGTATTCTAGGATTTTTGACTATGACATGATCATTCGGAAATAAGATGGTAAAAACTTCTCAGAAGAAACTTGATGCAACCAAGACTTTTATTTCTCACAGAGCATGTACATATGTATGATTACAAAGAAGGATAAACTAAGAATAAAAGGGACATAGCTGAGCAATATTCCATGGTCTGTCTAACTCATCCGGATTTGTACTGCCTCTAGCTCTCTTTCTCTTCTTAGTAGTAGGTCTTTCTTTGACTGGCCTCATGTCAGTTAAGTAGTATGAACCATTGTGCAATACTCGACTAACTAAAAAGGGCCCTTCCCATACTAGGGAAAGTTTGTGCTTTCTTTGTTGCACAAGTCGAAGAACCAAATCACCTTTATTAAAAGATCTGTTTCTGACTCTCTGGCTATGATACTTGCGTAACTTCTGCTGATAGGCTGTTGATCTCATTTCAGCAACGACACGGACTTCTTCGACTAAGTTGAGATCATTTTGTCGAGAAATCTCGGCATCCTCTTCGATATACGTGACCACTCTAGGAGAAGTGTGAATCAAATCACTAGGAAGAACTGCTTATGCGCCATAGACCAAGAAGAAAGGTGTGTATCCGGTTGACCTGTTCGGAGTTGTTCGTAAACTCCATATTACAGAGGGTAATTCCTCTGCCCAAGCCCCCGCAACACGTCGTAGTGGTGCTTCGAGTCTCGAGTTTAGGCCTTGTAGGATTAAACCATTTGCCCTTTCGACTTGTCCGTTAGCCTGTGGATGTGCGACTGACACAATGTCAAGCCAAATATTTTGTTCGTTGCAGAATCCAGCCAATTCTCCCATAGAGAAATTACTCACGTTGTCGTGATAATACTGTGCGGATATCCATACCAGATTATAACATCCTCGACAAATATTTTGGCTGTTGCTCCATCACAACTAGTGACGGGTTTAGCCTCAATCCATTTGGTGAATTTTTCCACCATCACTAAGAGGTGAGTAAATCCACTTGGAGCCCGTCTAAACGGTCCTACCATGTCAAGCCCCCAGACCGCGAAAGGCCATGTTATAGGTATTGTTCGTAACTGATCAGCTGGAACGTGAGCTTGCTTGGCGTACTTTTGGCATCCTTTGCACGTCTTGACTAGCCGTTCGGCATCTGCCTAAGCTGTAAGCCAGAAAAATCTGTGTCTGAAAGCTTTTGCCACTAAAGTATTGGCTGCAGTTTGGTGACCATACTCGCCTTTGTGGATTTCTCTTAGGATCTCCACTCCTTCTTCCGGAGATACACAATGCTGAAAAACCCTAGAAACACTCCGTTTATAGAGCTCACCTTTAACTATGGTATAGGCTTTCGCTCGTCGGACGATCTGCAGGCTCAGAACCTTGTCTTAGAGTAATTTCCCATCTACCAAATAATCAAGGTAGGGTTGGGTCCAGCTGGGAATTACAGCCAGGACTTCTATTAGAGGTGAGTTGGATTTGGTCGGATATTCCTCATCCACTCCCTTTATTGAGGGAACTTTGAGGTCCTCTAAAAAAGCGCCATCTGGGACCTCTTTCCGTGCAGAGCCTATCCGAGATAGTGCATTTGCTTCGTCGTTTTCTGCTCGAGGGATGTGTTGAACCTTAAATCCTTCGAACGATTTAGATAAATCATCCATGACAGCTTTATATGCTGCCATGTGTTTATTTGCGTTACAAATATCCGATACTTGCTGAGCAACAAGATCCGAATCTCCATAACACATCAAACGTCGGATGCCGATATCCTTAGCATTTCGGATTCCGTGTAGCAATGCTTCATACTCGGCAATATTGTTTGTCACTGTGAAGTGGATCTGCAACACGTATAGAAGTTTATCTCCTTGGGGTGATTTGAGCACCACGCCAGCCCCCGAGCCCCCTCGAGCCTTAGACCCATCAAAGCATAAGGTCCAATATTCCGACTCAGGGAGGGTCATATTCTCCTTCGTCTCTGTCCAATCAGCAACAAAGTCAGCAAGGATTTGGAATTTGATTGCTGTCTAGGGTTTATACTTAATATCGAAAGCTGAAAGCTCTATGCCCCATTTGGCGACACGTCCTGTGGCATCACTGTTGTTGATTATATCTCTCATGGGAGCTGTGCTCACCACGGTAATTGGATGCTCCTGAAAATAGTGTCGTAACTTACGAGATGCTAGGAAAACACCGTAAGCCAGCTTTTGATAGTGCGGATACCGCCGTTTTGATTCTGTCAGTACCTCGCTAACAAAGTACGTCGGACGTTGCACCAAGTGTTCCTGATTTTCCTTGGGTCTTTCCACTACCATGACGATACTAACGACTTCATTTGTCGCAGCAAGATAAAGCAACATCGGTTCCTGTGGTTCCAGTGCAGCAAGGATAGGAGCAGATGAGAGTACTTTCTTCAGGTCTTGTAGTGCAGCTTCAGCTTCGTCGGTCCACATAAAATCCTTAGTATTTTTCAAGAGTTTGTATAATGGTGCGGCTCTTTCACCGAGCCGGCTTACAAACCGACTGACTGTAGCGATGCAACCAGTTAGTCTTTGTACGTCCTTTAGGCGAGTTGGCCTAGAAATATTGAGTATAGCCTTGATTTTGTCCCGGTTCACCTCTATGCCTCTTTGAGACACGATGAAACCTAACAATTTTCCGGCTGGGATTCCAAAGAAGCATTTCTCCGGATTAAGCATGATGTTGTATTTTCGTAGATTGGCGAACGTTTCCTCCAAGTCGGAAATCAACGTTTCCTTATTTTTGGACATCACCGCAATATCATCCACGTATGCATGTACATTGCGTCCGAGTTGGTCATGGAGGCAACGCTGCATCGTGCGCTGGTAGGTAGCTCCTGCGTTCTTCAGCCCAAAAGGCATCGTAACAAAACAGAAGGTTCCGAAAGGGGTTATGAATGAGGTTTTGACTTTGTCAGATTCCTTCATCCGTATTTGGTGATAACCGGAATATGCGTCGAGAAAACAGAGGAGTTTCGAGCCTGCCGTAGAATTGATAACTTGATCAATCCTAGGCAGAGCGAACGGATCTTTTGGACAAGCCTTGTTCAAGGTAGTATAATCAACACACATCCTTAAATCAGTGGTGTCCTTTTTAGGGACCATTACAGGATTGGCCGACCACTCAGTGTGGATGACCTCTTCTATGAATCCGGCTAACTCGAGCAACGCTAGTTCCTTAGCTATTGCCTTACGCTTTTCATCGCCGAAACGTTGTAAGGACTGTTTGACGGGTTTAGCATTCGGGTTTACATTTAAAGAGTGCTCGGCAAGTTCCCTAGGTACTCTAGTCATGTCAGATGGCTACCATGCGAAGATATCTTGATTTGCTTTGAGGAACTTGACGAGTGCGCTTTCCTATGCGCTATCTAGGCCTACGCCTATCTAGGTCACCTTGGAGGGGTCATGATCCTTCAATGGCGTCTTCTTAATCTCTTCTGATGCCTTGAACTCTGGATTCGGCTTTGTCACCTCCTTCTTTGTTGCGGGCATCTCGGACGAATATATGCTCTTCTTGATCTCCTGGTACTCCTAGGCGTGCAGCACGGCTTCAGCAGAGGCGGCATTTCCATCCTCGCATTCTCGCGCTTTCTTCGGGTCTCCCCTGATAGTGATTACGCCATTGGGACCTGGAATTTTCATCATATTGTAAATGTAACACGGACGAGCCATAAAAGCCCAGTAAGCCGGACGTTCGAATATAGCGTGGTACGTGCTCTTGAACAGGACTACTTCGAAGGAAAGTGCCTCCGTCTGATAATTCTTTGGAGTTCCAAAGGTAACATCCAAAGTGATTTCTCCCAGGGAATTAGCCTGTCTTTTTGGGATAACTCCGTGAAAAATTACAGAGCTATGGTTCAACTGGGTCTCCGAGATCTTCATCCGGCGTAGCGTTTCGACATAGAGAATATTGATACTACTACCACCGTCCATGAGGGTCTTGGAGAAACCATAACCGTCAATAAGTGGATTGACGATTAAGGCATATTTTCCTTGCCTGTGTAGCTTAGGCGGATGATCAGCACGGTCAAATGTGATTGCCACTTCCAACCAGTCCAGGTATTGGGGGACAGCCGGAACTGTTGCATTGAGCTCATGTAGAACTGCTTTCTTGACCTTTGCTGGTTGAGAACCGAGGAAGGTGACATAAGTGTCTTTTTTGGTCGGAATTTTTTTCTTCCCTTCCGGCTTGGGATTTGAAGCATCGGCTTCCTCCATGTCGGAATCTTCCTTGGTCTCTTTATCCTTTTCGGGATTCTTCTTTCCCTTCTTCCGCTTAGCTTTGTAGCCTGCGGTATCATCTCTTTTAATGTCGTCATTGAAACAACATTCGGCGTTTGTGTGGGACGAGCCCCCATTAGCGTCTAGGTGATGCACACATGGGTTATTGGCAATGTCGGCCCAAGTGTAGGTTTTGCCTGGTTGCTGGTATCCTCTACCCTGAACTCTCGAAGTCCCACGGCCACGCCCGCGGCCTCCGCCGTGTCCTCCTCGTCCTCTAGACCCGAAAGCAGCAGTAACCACCGCCGTTTCCGCGTTAGGTTTCTCTTCCGAGGTATTTTTGCGCTTCTGAGCTTGTTGCTTTGGTTGTTTTGCCGACTGTGGCATGGCTAGGGCATTGAGTAATCCCTCTGCATCGTCATCAGCATCTGCATACTTGCTCGCTGTTTCTACCATCTCTCCCAAATCAGTGACTTTGTCGCATTTCAAGCGATGGCGCAACAAACCAATTGGGAGACCTGCAATGAAAGCTTCAATCGCAGTTTGATCATTTACTCCCTCACAGGAGTTCTTTGTGTCGATCCATCATCCGAGGTAATCCCGGCAAGTTTCTCCAGCTTTCTGGGTGCAACGCTGTCGGTCTCCGACCGTACAGGGCCTCCGGTGTGTGCCTTCGAAATTCCGAAAGAACGCACTTTGCATGTCATACCAATTATGGATGGTGTTCTCTGGAAGTTCATTGAGCCATGATCTTGCCGTCTTCCGCAACATGAGTGGGAGATATCGGGTTGCGACCAGGCTATTTCCGCCTTTGGCAATGTAGCAGGCTTGAAAGAAATCCTGTAGCCAGGTATCTGGCCGATCAATGCTGTCGTAGGCTTGGATATGTCTTGAGATAGCAAATCCTTCCGGGAATCTTGTGTCTCTTATGCGTGGTCCGAAGCACTTTGGGCCCACGTAGATATCATCATTTTCGTAGCACCGCGCCTCTATGTTGGAGTTGATCCTGTGCCTTGTGTCATTCGGGGATAGAGATCATCCCGAGTGTCGGTTGTGGCTGCGGTGCCTTGGAGCCGGACTTCGGCTTCTGCCACCACCTTCTCCACCATGACGCCCTCCATTGCCTCCCTGGGGGCCGTTGTGATGGCTACTTGGAGGAGAGGGTGGAGCAGCTGGGTTATTTCCGGCTGATCGCTGGCCTCCGTCCGGAACGTCATTATTCCTCTAGGGAGGGTCATTATTCCGGTTCCGGGGAGGGTCTTCATTGTGACGACCCCCTGCCGGCTTGTCTCAGCATGGTATCCATCATTTCTTCGTCCGTCATCCGGACGGCTTGCATGTCTAGGAGGTGGCATTCTTTGTCGGTCCTCCTCCTGATGTTTCTCCTTATCATCGTCCCTACAGTCTTTCGACTCTCGCCGGGCGGGTTCCTCGGATTCAGTGCAACAATTGCCTCTTGCTCTGCAACTGGGTTGACTTTACGCCAGTCACGGGCAGCTTTGTGGTGATGTCCTGAAGATCCGGTTCTTGAGTAATTATCCTCCCTGCAGTCAGAACGGTGATGCTGCTCCGAAACACGCTGGGGTCTTATGTCAGCCCATGCCGGGTGTGTGTGACACTGGTCGGAATCAGAGACCAGCTTTTGACTTCCGGACATGGCGACCTTTTGCTGCTCCAGTCCCTTGTTGAGTAGTTTGATTCCCAACCGGATCTCCTCTGGGCCTGGATTAGCCGATAGAATCTCTCGGGCTGCCACGGTATTCTGTACTGGGGTTGGATACACCCAATCCCCTTTGCTATCTTTCCGAGGCTTCCCCATCTCTTCTCCGAAAAGGACAGCATGAATCTGCAGGAATTACTTGTCATTAGTATGACGCTTCCTGGTCTTCTGGTATTGCCTGGAGTTGTACTTCCCCGCAGATGCTATGCGTTTCTTTTCCTCCTCAATGTTTTTGGCTTCATCGAGGAGTACTTGACGACGCGCTTCTAGGGCCTGTGCCCTCTCGTCCAGTTCTTCAGCAGTAAATTCTACAGCTGTAGGAATAGGTGTGGTTAATGCAGCATCGATGAATTTACGCGTACCTTCAGTGATCATGTGTCCATCCACCGGTTCTTCTTTTTTGGGCTCGTCTGGGATAAGCGCTCCATCCGAGTCCTCCTCGTATTCCTCGGCGATCACCTCCTCTGCCAGAGGGTCTTTTGCCGGGGTCTTGTTCTTCTTGTTCTTCTTCTTTGCCTTCTTGGCAGCGCCGGTAGCAAAGACGGCTTTGGGTACATTTCCCGGAGCCAAGCTCTGATCGGTACTTTTGGACCTCTGGATCTCGGGATTTTCTCCGATTTCCATGTCATCCTGCGTTTTGGGAGAGTGTTCCCCGGATCCTTCATCCATGGCTTCTCCTTCCTCTGTAGCTTTGGAGTTATACTCCTCTTCATATTCCACGGAGAACTTTCGGAAATCTCCTGACATCATCGATTCATCCGAGGATGTGGGTACGTCGACGTTTGTTCCAATTGCCTCCAGCACAGAGTCGGTGTTGTCTCCTGCGTCGACAGAGCCGGATCCGGATCCGACATACCCGACGAAGTGCGACGCGTGCTTCCTGAGGTACCTGTGGCTTTCGGATCAGCTTCGTCGAAACTTTTGATGGTCTCGAGAATTGCATCTACGCCTGAGTTTTGCATTATCATACGTCGTAGCGTGTACCTCAGGAAAGGCCTGTCTGTCCTGGTGTCATCAGAGCCGGAATCAGTGTCGTTGATATGCTCCTCCTGGATTTTGACCTCAGCAGGTGGGCCGATCTGGGATTCGGCCTCTCCAAGGAGATCCACTCTAGATTCGACCTGGACCACTAGGTCTGCTTGAGGCTCGGATTTCTCCACTATCTCCGCAACTGGTGCAGGCTGGGTGGGATTAGGGTTTTCTGAGATCCAGAACTACGCCACCTCCATGGACAAACGGGATCCAGAACTTTCCCCTGCCTCTATCATCACAGCTGGGGTGGGTGGGACAGGTTCAGCAAAGCCGATGTAAACATCGATCTCGCCAAAAGACATGATTGTGTAGGCAGTCACAACCTCCCTAGCTAGAATCCAGGTCTCGTCGAGAACGATGAGAGGGACGTCGCTGGCGTAGAGGATGCGGCTGATGGCGATAGTCTCGCCGATTCTGATTCTTACAGATTCCGCTCGGAACGCAGATCCGAAGCTCACTTGCCCCACGATGGGCGCTAACTGTCATCGGATTGATGACAAGTACGCCATGAGGGGGTCCTCGAGGCGTGCAGAAGAGAGGGGTGTGAGACGTACGATGTTCACACAAGTTTACCCAGGTTCGAATCTGCCGGCTTTGGACGGATCCTACTCCTGCTAGCAATCCAGTAATACGGCAGAGCCGGAATATGGGTTACAAGGGTTCGCCTGTGCGATTTGAGATTTTAGACTATTGAGGGTGCCCTAAAGGCTCTCCCTAGGACGACTTATATAGATATCTGGCCTAGGGTTTACAGGAGAGATCTGTCTGGCTACGACTAAGAGTCGGTTACAGAGTACATCTTGAACTACAAGTAACACTATGGGCCTATGTCGGTAAGTCTTCTGGGCCTTCCTGTAGCCGGATTGGACTCCGTCTCTTCTCCCTGACTGGGCCGCCCGTGAAGCAAAGCTCTAACCAGAAGTGGGCCACCCTGGTCAGTGAGGAACTGTGAGGATACCCGGAAAGTATATCCCCAACATCTAGGAGAAGACAAAGTGAGAGATATAATATCGTGTGTAAGCGTTATTAGTTCATGCTACTGCATGGTATTAATACTGATCCAAACACTTAACACACTAATCATGGAGTAACTTATATGGACATTCAAGAATTGAGGCACCACATAAGAACTCACAAGATTATAGCATAGTGCATATCCAAGTTTTACACTTATGCGTGACATTCTTGATGCAACCACAAAGACACCTAAAAAGGTTATAAAGCAAGTATTTAATCATAACTAAAATAATAAGATTCTATCAGAGTACACACCGACGGACAAGTTCAATAACTCAACATATAATCACGATAACATGATATCCCTCCACAGAGAACAACTAAACACTAAACATCAATAAGAATAGTTAAACAAGCAGATTAAACCCTAATGATACCTAAGCACTAAAGTTAACTAAACATCAACAAATTACAAGATTTAGTAAAGAACTGAAGAACTATAAACCCAATGGATAAGTAACATCTAGAGCCACATTACACTATAAACTAAATTACTAAGAAGTAAGAACCCTAAACAATTAGCTAAGCAAGATTAACATGAAGAACGACTATAGTAAAGAACCCTAAATCAAAATAAGTAGAGTAATTGAATGAGAGGGAGATATAGAGAGAGGGAGACAAAGAGAAGAGAATTACCTCGAGAAAGGGAGAGCTATGATCAACTCTAGCTAAGCTCAACTCTAGCTAAGTAGAGGAAGTATGAGGTGTCCATGGTGATGGCAACATAGGGAGCACCCACAAGGGACAACTCAACCTGCACCAGCACACATCCATAATCGAGGACAAGGGAGAGTATCTCTAGGACCCATGACAAGTGTCATAGGGGCACCGAAGCATCGAGATAGCACCACCATCGAAACCCATTTAGGGTTAGGGTTGGGGCGAGCTCGAGAGACACCATAGCAGGAAAATCGCCTCGGTAGATAGGTATAGAAGAGGAGTAGGAGTGTTTCTATAGCACGTCTATAGAGGACATGGCTAGAGGTGGCCAAGGTAGTAGGGCGACAGCAGCGTGCAGGCCCAGGTAGTAGGGCGACACCATAGCAGCGTGCATGCAGGCGTGCAGCGTGCAGCTTATTTTGCAAAATACAGTTAATAAAGCTAGTACTGATTTTCGAAGAAGATTAATGATGCTCTATGTGTATATAGAACTTCTTTAAAAAATCCTATGGTATGTCTCCTTACAAAATAGTTTATGGTAAGGCTTGTCATATTTAGTATAATTAGAACACAAAGCTGATACCCATAAGTGTAGGGGATCCTTGAAATCTTTGATGTGTAAGTATTAATATCGACCCCACAAGGAGCTGAAGGTTTAAGTATTTTATTCTTTGAAATTAGAGTATCATTATTCTAATTATATATGCTCTAAACAAACAAATTCACAAAAGGAACTACTTTGGAGTGATTTAAACTGAAAGTAAATTGCAAGGAATTAATGAACACATAAGTAAAAGTGCTAGAAAGTAAATGCTCTTTTAAGAAAAAGCCTAATCCTCTATGCAGCAAGCAGACAAGCTTAATGTGTGTGCTTATGTGAGACAAACGTTCTCAAGGGTGTCATAGACTTCATGGCACATAGATTTTTAAAATAGTATGGTAAACATCTTGTCAAGTTTTAATATTTTTGGATGGAGCCTTAAGTAGGTGCACCTAGGTACATGCACAGATACACACCTAATGATTGGTCCTAAATCTAGTTAAATGCATAATTAAGGGATTCATTAAGACATAAATGTCAAAACATTGCCTAACGTTTTGGGGTCCCTGATCATATAAACCCCCGTAATTTGCGGCCCAAAAGTTGAGACGCAGTGCATCGCGGTACCTGAGTTGATTTTAATCACCACGATTCGAAAAGTTGGGGCGCCAATTGCCGAGAGGGGTGTTTCGAGTGAATGATGGCCAAACCCAATATTTTCAAATCGCACCCGTTAAGTCAGGATATTCCGTTACACTAGTTCCTGCTGTGCCCCTTCTTCGCCGGTCTCTCTTCTTAGCCACCCTGCACGTGTCGTAGGGGCAAATCCATTACTATACTTTCCTAACTCTCGACACTAAATCTAGCTGCAGCGGCGGCGGTCCTTTTTCTTCCCTTCCCCGACCCTGAATCTGCCGGCAGTGGAGGACCTTTTTTCTCCCTTCCTTGACACTAAATCCGACAGCGGCGGCCCATCATGTCTTGCAAGGCGAAGGTTGTAGCTACATCGTCGATTGATTTGGGTCCGTCGGGGCTAGAGTCTGGGGCTCAACACGAAGCAGCGACGAGGTCTTTAGCCCCGGTTCGCGAGGATGTCAGCAAGGATTCTGCTCCCAAGGTACCTACGAGCAACGGGTTGAAGAGAAAAGCAAGGCCAGCGGCGGATTGTTCGGATCCGGTGGGCGGATGCGGCACCCAGATCTCAAAGAAAAAAACCCGGGAGAAGAGCGAGAGGTGATATTTTTCTTATCTGTGTCTTATCTTACAAGTAGATTAGTTACATCATAATAGAATCGAATGAACTTAAAAGTTCCCCTTTTTAATCAAATTAGGCACAACTTTGATACAAGGGACCTATATGAGTTCACAGTTCATGTTCGCCAGTACACTGCAAAACTAAATTTTGGTTGCGAGAGGGTTGTGTTCGAGCAAGATGTGCATCTGCTTGTGAATTGCAAAGAGGTTGTGTCTGTTTCTCAGCTGGTAGATATGCTTGCCGCTAGGATTCCCTGGGGCTCTAGATAGAGGACAAAATTGGTGTGGCGCAACATGAATGATACCTATATGCAAATTGAGCACTCCCATGAGCTTCAGATGGGTTGGGAGTGTTGTGCAGCTGATCGTAAGGTGAAAGTTGAAGCGATGATTGATGATATGTATGCAGATGCTGGAGATCTTGCTGCCAGAGCTTCGGCTCCTAGAGACTATAGACCAATAGATGCTGATCTAGATAAATTCAGTATACACTTAGAGGTGGATTCATACATGGCAAAACTTGATGAGGGAGTTAATAAGCCAGTTTCATCATGTACTGTGGAGATCACTGTCGATTCCAAAAACATAACTCTTGATGAAATGAGAGAGATGATCGGTAAGGAAATTAGTATTGGCCCTAAGCAAATGGTGCAAATCCGGTGGTGGCATCATAAGAAGCAGCAATTTATAGAGGTTTTGGATACTAAAGATCTTATGCAGATTATGCAACGAAAGAAGCGAACCAGGAAGGTGTTCTTCCTTGGTACCATTTCTGATGTTGTTGAACATGTTATAGTGGATGTAGAGGCCCCTGTAGTGGCTGAACATAATGAGGTGGTCAACATTGATGAGATATGATGAGAGCTGCTACCCTAGGCTTGTCATATGGACCACGGGGTTCCCCTGCCTGTATTTGTAACATTGACTGCTATTGCATTTAGACCGTGTTTCTATGATTATGTTTGTTGAGAAATAGCGATATAATGTCGTGCGAGCTGTTGAGATTTTCGTACATGTCACTCTCCTCACTAAAACCATCATTGTTATAATAAGACATAAGTACATTGTAGTTGACATGATTATGTTTCTTGAGATGACGTACTGTACTTGTTTCTGTTATTATGTTGGGAGATTGTAATGTAATGTTTCGTGAAACCATGACTGGACAAGTGATGCATAAATACATTGTAGTTGACAGGATTATGTTTCTTGAGATGATGTACTGTACTTGTTTCTGTTATTTTGTTTGTTGAGAGATTGTAATGTAATGTTTTGTGAAACCATGACTGGACAAGTGATGCGTAAGTACCTTGTAGTTGACATGATTTTTTTCTTGAGTTGATGTAATATAATTGTTTTTGTGATTATGTTTGTTGAGATATTGTAATGTAATGTTTTGTGAAACCATGATTGAACAAGTGATGCATAAGTACCTTGTAGTTGACATGATTTTGTTTCTTGAGATGATGTAGTATACTGGTATGTTTTCCTTAGGCAATGAAATTGGGATGGAGGGAGTACATGTTTATTATTTGAAATAAGAATGTATGAAGAGAAACCATATTAGGCAGGAGACAGTAATCCAGGGAAAGGGCATGGTATCCATTAAACTATTGTAACATGCCAATTTAGTTATTATTGCAGCGGTGACGCACTTCACGTTCACTCTCTCTCTGTCTCTCCTCACCGATGCCGACGCTGTCGCCGGCGACGAAGCATTCGCCATGCTATCCTAGAACGACGAGGATGACCAGTCGAGTAGCGACAGCCTTCTCTTCGACATCGAGTATTCCTTCCATGATGTGAGTTCCTCTGTTTTCTCGGGCTAGGGTTAGGCATTGGTAAATCCCTCGATATGAGATCCATATGTGCATGCAATCATGTTCAATTCCAGCTTTGCGTTTACCTATAGGTACCACAGACGATCTACGACTCTGAATGGGAGGGCCTATATCTCGATGGAGAAGTACCATGTGACCATGGGCTAAAACTAAGGAGATATGTTGCATTCGAAGGCAGTAACACTGGGAGAAGGTTTTTGGGCTGTACAAATCAGGTTTGTTTACATTATGTGCAACAGTGACATGAAGAAAATGTATCGTGTATGTTCATAACACGATAGTGTGTGTTTTTTTAGGGGTGCCCGGTGTGTAAAGCAGTAGAGTGGGTGGATCTTGAGTGGCTAGATGCACTTAAGAAATATTTGGCACAGTTATGGGAGATGTATGAGTTGGAAAGGTCGAGGAGATTTGCTGATGCTTGTGATGCAACTAAAAAAATACAAGCTGTCGGTATGAAATAAGGAGCTGGAACAAGAAATCGAGAATTTGCAGCCAGAACTAAGTGACAGAATTAATGGGAGCTTGGTTGTTGGAACTGCAAAGAAGCTTCAGGATAGTCACAGGTTGCCGATTCATAATGCAGAAAAGGAGAGGGATTAGCTCAGGGAAGACAAGAAGAAGCTAGAGTACTGCATTGCGGATTTGTTGAAGGAACTGAAGAAGGCGCGTGAGGGTGAACAAGGACATACTACAGATGATAAAGGAAATTCAAGATGAATAATTTATGTTATGCCAATTCCTGAAACTAGTTAACTGTAAGACTTACAGTTGCACTTTCTTAACTAAACCAAACTCAATCCTCGAGCAAATTAATTTCAGACGAACACACATATCGTACATAGAGTTAAGTTCACGTTTACAAAGTCACCACTGTAGAGGATGAACCAGGCAGTTCAGTACTAAATAGACATATGTTGGGTTCAAGCGAGCCTGGCTCGGAGCTGCTTGTTTTCCTCCCTAAGATCGGCCAGCTCCTTCAGTACTTTGTCGTGTGCTAGCTGCAGGTTCTAGCGCTCCGTCATGGATTCGAGAAGTTGGTCCGTAGCCATACGATTTTCCTTCAAGATCCCTTTCATGATCTCCGTCTGCTTCCTAGCCGAGGTGCGACCTTCCCTATGAAGCTTCACCCAGCCGGCGTTTACCTCCTTCAGTTCCTAGCACTTGTCAAAAAGGACCACGACTTCAGCGTGCAGGTGGTCAAAGCCCAGTTTCTGGGAATTCTTCTTCTCCCTTTGGATGGCTATCTTGTCATTTAGCCAGGTCGCCAAGTCCTGGCTGAGCTTTCGCCTCTTTCCCTGCAATAAAAATACATAGTATGGTTTATTCAGTTCACTAGGACAAGCTGGTTAGTTTCCATAATTAACTGAATCGACTAGTGGCACTGTCATAATTTCAAGGAAGAAGCAATCTAAGACTAATCAACATTTTATGAATCGACTAGTGGCACTGTCATAATTTCAATTTCAAAGACAAATAAGGTTTATCTACAATTTAGTGTGCTATGGGTTTTTTCCAATGTCACCAAATAGTAGTGGGCTAGTGGCAAACTCATAATGTAGAAACCCATGTCCAGATACATAATGGAAAGAGCTCATGGTGTCCATTCATGAACATGAACACCTACACATGTCCAGATAGATAAGGAGTTACCCTAGGATTCTTATTGCACCCTATAATGGGAAGCAGACTTGGGCATTGCTCCCTGAACCCTAAATATTACAAAAAGAGTGGAGCATGAACTGATATTCATGCCCCCTCTAATGGGAATCAGACTCGGGCATTGCTTCGATACGCCTCCAGACAAGCCCTTAGCTCCTCGTTCTCTTTCCGAACACCCTTGAGTACGGTGATCCCTCTGCTCAGGTCCTACTTCATCTCTTTCACTGCATCCAGGCAACAGTTCCTATCATGGTAGGCTTGGATGACAACCTTGGTTTCCTCGACGCGCCCTCTGAGTGCCTTGGTGACTTCGTCCTGTAGAGGGTGCACCTTTCCACGAGATTCTTCTTCTCCTCCATGAGCTTGTTGATTATCTTGATGGCCTGTTCTTGCCTGTTCAAGTTACGGTCGAGCACTTTCTACAGCCTCACAATGTCACGTGTTTACTTTGATATGCATTCGATAAGAATACAAATAATTCAGAGCTAATTATCAGCAGAATAAATATGAGAAAGACTGAAACTAAATGTAGCTATTCCAACCTGAAATGGGTGTCCACCCCGCATTGGAGATGCATGTAATCTCCATTTACACACATTTCTTTCCCTACAATGCACCCTAAATATCTTTTGGTCGCTCTTTTCAATGATAGATTTGAACCAACTCTAATTGCATAGGTTGCAACTGCATATCTGTAGTCCTCCACATTCTCAAAGACAGCCCCCTCATCAATTGTAGGATTGTCCCTGTCAAAGTGAATCACTGGCCTGTCCTCGTCTTCGTCGTCGTATCTACATCCCATTTCCACATCTTCACATTCCTCTTCCTCATCAGTCCCATAGTTAAGCCCAAAGTTCGAATCAACCAAATATTCCCTACTCTCCATCCTATCAGGGTCAGCAGCCACATCTGAATATGCTTTCTCATCTTCATCCGCACCGCCACACATTTCAGTGTCTTCATGCTCGCTTGACAAAGCATCATGCTCAAGGACAAGCTGTACAGACGTCCTGCGGTTACCAACACATATCCATGCCATCACCACGGGACTAGAAACACTAATTGGGGTATGCAGAAAAGGAATCACAGTTCTTACCCTTCAATGGGGATGTACGACACCTTCTCCGGGCTCCATACCTCCAAAGCTCTGCACCCCACTTCCTCTTCCCCTATTTCATTCTCCTTTGTGCTCTCCAGACTTGAATGAGATTCCGTCCTCTCTAGCCGTGCATGACCCATCTCCGTGTTCTCAAGACTTACAGGATCCATCTCCGAGTAGGATCTGGATCACCATCATTGTTGGGCACCTAACCCAACTGCCGACTCTCAGTTTTTGTTTCCAGACGCACCTGGGCGGTGGATGGCAACAAGGAGACAGGGTAGGGAGGGGATGGGACGTGAGGGGATGGCAGGGAGGGGAGGGCGGGAGGATGATGGCCCAAGGTGAGGATGAGAGCGGTGCACGGCTGAACAAAGTGGAAATGGCAGGAGTAGAGGAGCGGGGCGGAGCGAAGCTGGTTGCGACAAAACATGGAAAATTGCATAATAATGTGTTGGTGGGCGGCACTAGTCCTCAAACCTGGGATGCACACCGTCGAAGATGGAGAAGGTGGGCCCGCCAGTCAAAAAACATGCCACGTCGCCTTCCCCTATTTCTGACGCCCTTTAAAACAAGAAAACATGCCACGTCATCATCCCCTGTTTCTGATGGTGTTGCTACAATTCGACGGTACATAGTGGCATAGAAATAATATCGTATAAACATAAGGGCACAGTCGTCAACATTTCTAAAATGGAACCCGGTCTCCTACCTGTCCTGGTACATTGCCCGATGAGGTGGATAGCCACGACCAATGTTTTTAATACGTTCACACTCTTATGCTGAGAAGGAAAATAAAGATTGAGCGGTTAATGCAACGAGTGTCGAATTATTACCCTCTCAGGAAATGGGAGAAGATTATTTTCATGCGTGCCCATAGTCCAAACCTACTGTCAGTCTGTCACTCCCCTTCTCTGACAAACCACAGTTCACCTTGCGCAGCTCCGCCACGCCACACCACCTAGGGTAACATGGGCCCGCCTAAGCAGTCGCCGCCGCCACGACAGCCGCTGAAACTGGGGTATTTAGCCCCTCTAAGGCAGGCCATGAAGCTCCACTTGAAGGCCGATCTCCCATTGCCCTGCAAGGCAGAAGATTTCGCCGAATGTGCCGAATCAGCTGCGGCAGTGGTGCTGGCGTCATCGGCGCCAGATGCGGCGAGCAGGGCCAAGAGAGCGATGTGGATAAATCGCGTGGAGGCATTACGACATGCTCTAGGCAGGGGGAACAATGTACGTATCAAATCGTTCATGAGAGAATGCCGTCAAGGGTACACACCCTCGAACAGGGCAGCGCCAAGGTCTAGGAACTCTTGCGTCCATGCTTCAGCGCGGGCTACCTTACCGTAGTGGGGGAGGCTGGGAACACGCCGTCTACGGCAAAGACGCTCCATCCAACGCACCATCGGAGGCCATACCGCGGTGGCAACCAAGCGTCTACACTCAGCATGTTGGATTGTTCGACAACTAGAGCCAGCGGTGGGCATCAGCTCAACGCCGGAATTTAGGTTTCAGTTCACATAGACCTACGATCCCAAAAATAAGACGCCAAATTTCAGTTTCGAAGAAATCATTGTTGCGGTGCGGATGGTCCTAATGAATCGGGACTGGCGCATGCAAAACGGTCATGCATGAACAATGTAGATTTCTTGTAGTTTGGTGGGAAGGCAATAGATCAGTTTGGGGTAAATGATCAAAGAACTTATGTCCTCTCAAGGCAATTGGCCAGCTAACTTTTCTGGTGGAGATCTGCAGTTTCTTTAGTGTAGAATAGTTAAGTTCAGACTGAAGACTGGCTTTTGTAGATGAAATGCTGACACATTGTTCTATAAACTAGTAGGAAGTTTAGCCTACTATTTTGTCCAGGTATAAGACCCTTTTGTATGGAAGTACTACTATTGTAAACAAATACTATTAAGTATCTATTTCCTTCAATTACTACTCGTGGTTAAATCCAGTTAACTAGCATTTTTTATCCTAGACAGATAAAATTCAGACGACAGTTTATATACAGATTTTGTGTCTGTTGTCTGTGCTATAAACCGTTTTTCCTTTGTCTTCTGCTGTCTGCAAAATGGTCCTGTAGTTCAACGTGTTACAAATCTAGCTACCTTGTACTTGAAGAGGAGATGGACTACATTTTCATGGCATCCACATAATTGACATTGCTCATTGCCAGACCACCCTCATTTCATGAGGTTGTCCTTGGTTATTCACATTAATTATAAAGCACGGTGTTCAAAACAGATGCATTAGACACACATACTTCAAATTCATTACCCACACATACTACATCGATTCAAACTATTACACATTTTTAGTCGATGCTAACTTCTTGCTATGCTCTCCATACTACAAATTCATTAGCCACACATACTACAACAATTCACTAGAGTTCTGTCTTCACTCAAGGGAAATCAGAACCACTAGCTTGTCCAAGTCCAGTTCCCCCACCAAAACTGTGTGCGCCGTCGCGAACCGGTGGTGGTCCTGTGCCATCGATCCTTCCAGGCCAACACTGCAGGCGATGAGGACACTTTCTGGCCGCCTCTTCGGGGTCCTGAATGCCATGTACCGATTCCATAATCTCCTCCAGGTAGATGATGACCGGGTTCTTCCAGCAAAGCTGTCGCCCTGCCCTGCTTAGAATCTGCACCTCGTACATCTTAGGAACAGCGTCAGGATCTTTCAGCCACGCCTTTACCTCGATGACATAAACTACAAAATTGAGGAAAATACACAAACTTGTTTACTGATTAGTGTAATTTTCTTCTTACCCATTTATAGTTTATTTGTTCCAAAATATAGGCGTAGGAATTTAAATATTTAGATATATATATATATATACATAGTATAAATTGTGAAAATAAATTAAGAGAGGGGGGCATATGCCCGCCCCTTTCCCCACCCTACACACAATTATATTCTTTATTATTGTGAACTTATGTTAATATCAAGCTTACCACTAACAATGAAGATCCAGACTTACCATGGGAACTACTCACACAAGAGACAAGACATAGCTAAAATTTAGATGAACAAGAAGTAGGAGGAACGACCAAGCGCTTCTTCATTGAGTTCTTATCCATGCGATATTGTTGCCAAGTCATCGAGGCGAGCTTCCCCATGAGATTGTTCGAATTCTTGGCCCAGCCCATATTTCCATATTAATAATTCCTGAAAATCCTAGAGGTCCATGTGGCCCATTCATGCATGCAAGAGGTGGGACAAATGTTTAGTCCCACATTGCTAGTTGAAGGAAGATTTCACCACCTTATAAGGGGGGATCTTTCACCACTTGGTAAAAGGATGAGAAGGATAGAGACATAAATGCGCGCTCCTCCTCCTCTGCCGCCGCCTACCACGCCTTGCCTCGTCACGACGCGCGCGCCGCGGGTTGCCGGAATACCTCGAGCCAAGTGCTTCCTTTATTTTTGCCGCGCATGAATGGATTAATAATCTGGGCAATCTGCGTAAGTGGGTTTTTAATATGCACTCAATGGAGATTTGATTCGAACGTTTCCTCTGAGATTTAATTCGAACTTAATGGAGAGCCATTGCCTCCTCTCTTGACGATGCCTGTTCGCTTGCCTACCCGTGCCTATAAGAGTGAGAGGTCGCTCCTCTCCTTGGACAAGCTTCATAAAACCGCCTCCAGTTCCTGAGAGTTGTGCTGCCGCTCCGTTCTTCCCCATCCCATCTTGAGGCGTGCACCGCTAGCCAGGAAAGTAGGCCTCCGAGACCCTGCTGCTTCGTGTCTTATACGGGAGAAGGGCGATAAGGTTTTTGGGGAGCGCTATTGGCATGACTACTAGCTTCATCACGAACTCCTTCACTGATAGCAACTGCGCCGACGTCTTCCCCGACATCAACAACCTCTTCCTCGATGACATGGCTGACGATGGTGCCAATGCCAACACCGATGGTTCCTCTGGCGGTCTCTCTGCTGTGATGTACATCCTCTTACTCAATCTTGTTTATCTTAGTCAGATAGTATGTCATTCCCTTTGGTTTGCTATGATATTATCTCAAGTTGTATGCTTTGCAATCCTCTTGGATATCTGTCTTAATGTGTATCCCTAATTCATATGATTAGTTTAACTTCTGTTATTCTATTCATGTTTTATTTAGCGTTTATCTTGGGTAAATTGCTCCTTTTCGCAACAGAGAGCTCCCTACCTCCTCCCCACCACCAGTGACCACCCCATCTCTGGTGTCTCCCCCATCCCAACCCTCCCCCATGGCTTCCCCTTCCAAGCCCTCCTCCTCCGGCGAGATGGCTAGCCTGTGCGGTCACGAGCACAGGTGGTGCGGGGGTCGGGACTCTAACTCTGAGGGCGACTCACCGCTGACGTACCCTGATGCGCTCCGGGGGAAGGCCCCCATGGAGCAGCAGGACGCGCCAACGCAAGGGTAGTAGACGGTGTCGTCGCGGGTACCGCGGTCAGAGGTACACCAGGAACCCACCTCAGTCGTAGTTGACGTGCTGGATGACTCAGACGACTCACTGGAGGGTGGCACCGGCAACAACGCGCCATGGGAATAGCCCAAGGTCAGGAGGACGCACGGCCGCCGTGCGAGCAAGAAGGTGGCCGCAACCTCGGCGACACAAGCAGGTCGGGAACCCGGGGCGTATGACGCGTACGCAGGGATCTGCCTCCTCTGCGGCAAGCTAGGTCATAGGGCGCGGGACTGCACCATTGGTCCTATGTGCATTCGTTGCGGCGAGGTCGGCCACATGTCGCGGGAATGTTCGCTGCCCCAACCTCACACTTCCTCGGATGATGGTGACCAACCGGCGAGCAAGCAGGCCACCAATGCATAGTCGGGGCGGTAGGGGGACGCGCCGTGCACTGCCACCATTGCTCGGGCTCAGGCTCCGGGGATGGTGGCAGGTGGCTACGCCCAAGGATCCACCACTACTGCTGGCGGCCATGCCACGTCACGACAGGGTGTGCCTGCGGTGTCTTGGCATGGGGCACTAGTTGCAGCATGAGGTGGCATGGCGCCAGCTACCGGGACACAAGGTAGCCGTGCCGGCACTCAGGACATGCACATGGTCACAACCCGAGTGACCCTAGCCATGACAGCCCATGGGGCCATGTCCTTTGTGCTCGTTTTGCAATAAGGAAGGACTGCGCTCACCCGGTGACCCGGGCGGACGAGCGCTCTCTGGTGGCGCCCCTTCTGCTCGCGCCCACGCGCCCGCAGCGGGACCCTACATTGGCTCTGATGGTGGCACCTGACGGGGAGCTGGCCCGACGTCCGGCACGGTCGACATGCATCTTTGCGAGATCGCCAGAGCTCTATGAGGCGGAACATGCGCTGCAGTTTGCATTGGCGTGGTGTCTTTATTGGCGAGCGTCTGGATGCCTCGCTGGCGGTGGTGGTGGACGTTATCGAGGGCATGTATGGTTTCCCGTCGGAAGTCCTCTTTGTCCACCGCCACAACAGATGTTCCATGCTCATCTACTTCGTAGCCATGGAAGATCGTGGTCGTGTCTTAGATTACGAATTAGTGCAATCACCGTACTTCAGAATGAGGGTCTAGCTGTGGTTGAGGAGAACGAACACCTCTGCCAACAGCCTAGGGGTGCATGTAAATTTGTAGATCAAAGGCGTCCTAGCAAACATGTGCAGCATCGCAGCGTCATAGACGGTGGTGGTGCCGAATTCTTGGGTGGAGCGCCTCGACCCACTCACCCGCTCGTGCGCGAACATGGAGGTGTTCCGGCTGTCAGCGTGGTGCCTCGACCCGGCGTTCATCCCAAAGGAGATTGACCTCCACATGGTCAAACCGGATGATGGCCCAAAATATATCGAGCTCATTGGGGAACCCCAAGAGGAAGGTATGATGAGCATAGCAGCAAGTTTTCCCTCAGTTATGAAACCAAGGTTATCGAACCAGTAGGAGCAAGGAAACACCTCCAAGGTGTTGTTTCAAACTTGGAATCCTGCACAACACAACCACAGAACTTTGCCCCTAACTTACAGTGAGGTTGTCAATCTCACCGGTTTTGCTAAAAATAAAGGATTAAATGTATTGTGTGGAAGATAGTAATAGCTTGCAGAAAGTAAATAGAAACAGTAAATAGTTGTAGATTGATGGTAAAAGAAAGGACCGGGGTCCATAGTTCACTAGTGGTGATTCTCCTTAAGATAGATGACATGTTGGGTGAACAAATTACAGCAGGGCAATTGACAAACATCGAGAAAGCATACATGCATATACTAATCATCTTGACTCCTATGCGATTTGATTAGGCATTACAACATTATACATAGAACGTAATCCAACTGCATCTATGACTAATAATCCACCTTCAGGTTATCATCCGAAACCCCTGCAGTATTAAGTTGCAAGCAACAGATAATTGCATTAAGCATTGCGTGTAAAGTAAACAATACGATTGTTCTATGAACAAAGGATTGCTCTTTTCTCTCTAGTAGCAATAGCACATCTAGTACCTTAGAGATTTCTTTCACTTCCCCAGATTACAAGAGGCATGAACCCACTATCGAGCATAAATACTCCCTCTTGGAGTTGCTAGCATCTACTCAGCCAAGATATCTACTAAGAATGGAGAGCATGCAAGATCAGAAATAACAAAGACATGATAGAATCAATAATCAATCTGAAATAGCATCTTGATGGCTCGTGTATTAACAAGCTCGTTAGGGAACCCCAAGAGGAAGGTATGATGAGCACAGCAGCAAGTTTCCCTTAGTTATGAAACCAAGGTTTAATCGAACCAGTAGGAGCAAGGAAACACCCCAAAGGTGTTGCTAGCTGAGCCTTGGCAGGACGCACTACTGGTGCTAGTAGCAACATGGAGACCTGCACAACACAACCACAGAACTCTGTCCCCAACTTGCGATGAGGTTGTCAATCTCACCGGTTTTGCTGAAAACAAAGGATTAAATGTATCGAATGGAAAGAAGTAATAGTTTGCAGAAAGTAAACACAAAGCAGTAAACAGTTTATAGATTGTATGTAAAAGAAAAGGACCGGGATCCATAGTTCACTAGAGGTGGCTCTCCTTAAGATAGATAACATGCTGAGTGAACAAATTACAGCGGGGCAATTGACAAACATAGAGAAAGCAATACATGCATATACTAATCATCTTGACTCCTTTGGAACTTGATTGGGCATTAAAACATTATACATAGACCGTCATCCAACTGCATCTATGACTAATAATCCACCTTCAGGTTATCATCCGAACCCCCTCCAGTATTAAGTTGCAAGCAAAATATTATTGCTTTACGAATTGCGTGTAAAGTAAACAATACGATTGTTCTATGAACAAAGGATTGTTGTTTTCTCCCTAGTAGCAACAACACATCTAGTACCTTAGAGATTTTTTTCACTTCCCCAGATTACCAGAGGCATGAACCCACTATCGAGCATAAATACTAACTCTTGGAGTTGCTAGCATCTACTTGGCCAAGATAGCTACTAACAACGGAAAGCATGCAAGATCACAAATAAAAAAGACATGATAGAATCAATAATCAATCTGAAATAGCATCTCAATATCCATCGGATCCCCACAAACACAACATGCAGAAGTATAAATAGATGATCTTGATCATGAACGGAGCTCACAAGATCTAGACATGAAAGCACAAAGGAGGAGAACCAGCCATCTAGCTACTACATGGATCCGTAGTCCAAGGATGAACTACTCACGCATCACACCAGAGGCTTGCATGGTGATGAAGAAGGCCTCCAGGGTGAATTCCCCTCTCCGGCAGGGTCCGGGAAGAGCTTCAGATCCCTCCCGATCTAGGGATGGAGATGACAGCGGCTACAGACTCTTTCGTTGATTTTTGATCGGGTACTTAGGGTTTTCTTCCCGAGGGCAATATATAGGCGGAAGGAGAGGCCGAGGGGGTGCCTGGGCTGGCCACACCACCCCCTGGCGCGGGCCAAGCCTGGCCGCACGGCAAGGTGGTGTGGACACCCTCTAGCCCCTCTCCTTCTCGTATTCTGGCATCTGATGACTTCCAGAAAAATAGGCACTTTGGATTTTGTCCCGTCCAATTCCGGGAATATTCATTTTCTGACTTTCCTGGAACCAAAAACAGCAGGAAACAGGCAGCATGAATATACTTGTAATAGCATAAGCTAGTAGGTAGGTATGGTGGAATCTTTGTAATAACTTGGTTTAGGGCGTTGGATGCATGAGTGGAACTCATACTTGGTTGTGGAGGCTAGCAAAAGACTGGGAGCGACAAACTAAGAGAGCAATAATGGCCATAATCATGCAGAGCGACAAAACATCATTGATCAAAGCATAAAGTGATACTACAAGTTGAAAACTAAAGGATCTTAAAGGCTATGGTGACTTGAGATAGTCATAACATGGTGTGAGCATGCGCCAAGTCAACCCAAATAAAGCATCAAAGGAGAATACCACTATACTATGCTTTAATATGCTAAAACAACGCATGATTCATCCAAGGCACATTAAGCAATCTCAATTGTTTATAACAAGTCATGCTACAGCAAAGAATACTAAGCATAAAGCCAAAACAATATTAAGCATGGCATGACAAAGCATAGGCCACAGTCAAAACAAGCTCTTTTTACCACATAAGCATGAACTTTCCTACTCTTTTCCAATTCAAACCAAACTATTTGCAAACCAATGTAAGAAAGAGGGGGTCCAACCAATTTATTTAGAAAACTAAGAAAACCAAGCAAACAAAAAACCAAAACGAAAACGAAAAAGAAGACGCTCCAAGAACAACACAACTGTGCATGAAACAATAAAAATGAAGCGTTTGGAAGAAACCTGGGATTTTTGTTGATGAAGAGGGGGATGCCTTGGGCATCCCCAAGCTTTGACGCTTGTACTGCTCGGATATTTCTTGGGGTGACACGCGTGGCATCCCCAAGCTTGAGCTTTAGTCCATCCTTCATCTCATTACTCATTCCTTCCATACACCTGAAATTTTTCCTTCATACAAAACTTCACACAATCTTTATTAGCAATATTAGTGCACTCAATAAGTCTTAAGGTTCAGTTCTAACACCAAATAAACTTACATTAGAACACTATCTACTGTAGCACTTCCCTCAAAAAGCTCAATTCCCCAAAATAACTCAAAAAGGAACCAACAAGAAGCAAATGCAGAAAATGGCAGAAATCTGTCAAAACAGACCAGCGAGTAAAGACGAATTTTTTCAAAGACCTTCTGTTGCTCAAATCAAAAAGTGTTGAACTAACGAAAGTTAGATAACAACCTGGGGCAGCAGCACAAAAATTCACGCCTCAAAAATATGTTCAGAGATTTTACACGAGTTTTTACGATGAAGCACAGAAATCTATTTCGGGACAGCAACTTTCCCAATCATTACTTCTCTCTCATTAGAGGTTACTCTTGGCACAAAAAGCAAATAAAAAGCCCACTCGGAGAAGTTATATCCAATAGCTGCGCAGCGTGTGATTTGATCACGGGGATATCACTTGTCGGAACGAGTCAAGTAGCATTGTTTAGTAACGAGATTGAACACGACATGGTGATGTCATTGATCAGATCTTGGGCAATGCAAGTATCGAGTGACAAAGGGTCCCGGTTCAAACGATGAAAGATCTTCGTGGAACACATAGGGTCACATGGCTATCTAGGTCCCTCTGTCGATCATTGGTGCGGGAGTGTCCCGACCATGTCTGGAGTGTTCCCGAACCGTGGGGTATCATGCTTAATAGCTTGATGATGCTTAGAGAGTATTTATAGGATCGGTAGAATCACCGAAGAATAATAGAGAGAAAACCGGAAGGGTTTCGGTAAGTCCGGAGTATGTCCAGAGTGGAGGTGGAAGGTGTTCCATGGCCACAGAGGTTGAATAATTTGTGAATGAATGTTAAATATTGATTTAATCATTTATTCATAATTATTTAATAAAGAGGAAAATCAATTTTAATGGTCAAAGGCTTAATGGGCCAATTCCGGAGGGAGAGGGCCCATTAGGGGAAAGGAGAGAGGGAGAGGGGCCAAGGGGGAGGCCGGCTAGGCCTAGCCCCCCGCATGGGGCCCACAAGGTGGCCGGCAGCCACCTCCTCCCCCTCCTCTCCTTTAGTCCCACCCCGGGACTTTGAGGGAGGTAGTACCTCCCCTCCCCTATATATAGTGGGGTATTTGGCCAAGATAAATACACCAATAATCAATAAAGGTCTCCCCACTTTTGGGAGGACCTCTAATTAATATTTTCTCTTTCCCCCTCTCTCTCTCGTGACCGTGGTTGCAAGTCTGGACTGCGGGAGCGAGAGACATCTTCACCGCGGAGCACCGTCGGGCTGCGGGATTCGGATCCGGGAGCGCTACTTCCGCAACTGCTACTGGATCAGGGAAGCGGGAGTCATCGTCAGGCACCAGACGTGTGTAACTCCTCGCGAGGTGTCACACTTGAGGCACTCAAGTCGTTGGAGCCAAGGAGCGCAAGGACTTTTTCACGACCTTGAGGTCGCTTTGGCTCGTCTACATCAACCACGCTCTCTTGAGCGTTGACAACGCTTTTCGGTCTTCAAGGGTAAGTTCGCAAAAAGCCCCTCCCGTTACTGTATTACTAATAGATAGGTCTTGGCAGCTTCAGGGGTTCAGGGGCGTAGGGTAAATTTTTATTGTTTTTATACGCGGAACCCCTACAATGGTATCAGAGCTACATCTATGCGTAGTAATGCTAGTATGGGTAGAACACATGAGATGTAGCGTGTGGGCGTTGATCTTTTAGTTGTTACCCTCCCACGTGTACTTGTGTATACCACAGTAATGCTTGTTGAAGTGTCCCCCAACCGACTTTACGTGTTCATTCGCGAGACTGGTCCACGCTTGACATACGGCTTGTACCGTATAAAGTGGCTTAGGGGGGTGTCTGTCTCTCTCGCATTAGTTGGTATGCCATTTGCAACGGAGGGCCCCGAAAGGGGTGTAGTAGAGACAACTACTTGATCAGCGTTGTGCTGAAAGTTCGTAGGTAAGAACGGTTCTTGTGCGAAAGCCCATTCAGCCATGTAAAACATGCAAAGATAAAGTAGAGGTGTCTAACTTTGTTTTGCAGGGGGGCGTTGCTTTGTGATATGGTTGTGGCAAAGGTAAAGTGATTACCTTTTGTTAGATAGTAGTAGATAGGCACGGAGGTGACGGACTACCATGCCGGAATGACACCGGTACCCTGGTGTCTACGGCACCGGAACCCTGGCACCGGAACCCGGTGACGGCGGATGGAGATCACGACGTGAAGGACCATATCACATAGCATTTACATTCAATATTATTGTTTGTATGTCTTATTGTGTGCTAGTATTAGATACTCGACGGTAGCATAATAAGATGATCCCTGTTAAAATTACCAATGATTGTGTTCCCCCTTAGTGTGCACCAACAATAAAGTTCTTCGGTATGAGGCGATCCAGGGTTACAGGCCTAGGTGTCAGACATATCTACGTTCGCATACAGTGGGTGTAAGACATGTTGCACAGCGAATACACTAAGGTTGAGTTGGCGAGCCTAACACGCCAGAGAAGAGTGGCCTTGGAACACGGATGGTCGAAAGATCGAGCACGAGTCGCATGAATGATGTGACTGACGTTTAGTGTCCACCTTTGAACCCACATCGATGGTCGTGATCAATCGGGGGAGATGTGGCTGATAGGGGTTGTGTTATCACTAGGAACCCTCACTTGGGATAGTTGTTTCTGAGTGGAGTTATTATTAACTCATTTAATTATAAACTTAGTCTAAATTCCTTTTGCAATTATAAATGTAGATGGCTCACCGTGAAGCTTACTTTGTCATTGGGGATTGGGTAAAGGGTGAGAAACTTAGACTTGATGGATCCAATTTCCCTAGTTCGCTTGTGCGCCTGAATAATCTCCTTACTAGGAATCATGTGGTAAACTACATACGCCGCACGATGGATTTGACTGGGCCAGACTACTATGAGACCCCACAAGAGCTGGCAGACCGCTACTATCGCCAAGAGATGTCCACCTACATTTAGATAATAATGCGTTATGGGATGGTGGATGAACTACATCCGCTCATGGGTGATCTTGATCCATATTCGATGGTGGATCAGCTGAGAGAAGAGTTCATAGGCCTTGTGCGCATGTGGAAGCACGAGTTGCTTGGAGAGTTCCTTTCCATACAGATGGAGGAGCATACATGTCTCAAGAGTCACTTGGAGCGCATGCTGGATGCACATACAAGACTGGTTCACTTCGTGGATTACTGGATGGCGGATCCATTTGCGATAGACGTACTGCTTCGGTCGTTGCCTCCCAGCTACGAAGGACATGTCCGGATTAGCATCATGAGTGGTGATACGGAAGCATTGGATTTCCATGAGTTCGTATTACATTTCAGGAACGTAAAGGTTGAACCAATCACCGGAGAGGTCATCGATGACAAAGGTATATATTTGATATACAGTTTTATAAATGTTATAATCTTGCAAACACATTTGCAGTGTTAAGTATATCTGATACTTGTTCTGTTTTACTGAAAACAGGTCCTTCTGCATCAGAGGTGCTTGCTGGAGAGGAGGTGACGTTGCGTGTTGATGGCGAGCATGATGATGATAGCCGACGACACTCTCCCTCAACATTTATCATTTAGTTTATGTTTTAGGATGATTATTGTAATCAAGAGATTGTGAACTTCTTTAGTGTGTCTCACACTTCGTGAGACGGTTATTCATATGAGCTTGTAACAAACAGTTGTTCCACTTTTATGAATGATTTCTATTTGTGTTCATATCTTGTTTGATTATGTGTGAATTATCCTTGTTGTTTGAAACTAATTGATAATGCATGAACATTTGTAAAACATTAACTATGCCTTGTTTAAAATACCCAACTTAATGATATGTTCATTAATGAATGAAACCATTGTTTAAATTCAAAGTTATGTGATAATATGTGAAAGTCATTCGATTTCTTATCACATATAAATCATGCCTAAGTTTGGCAAAATAACTTGAACACCGTGTATTATTTGAATACAAAGTGTTTAATGAATTGTTGAAAGTAAATACATATTCGATGTATTGTGTTTAACGAGAATGGTAATTATCATTAAATGATTGTTTAAATGTGTAAAGAAGTTTACCAAAGGAAACATGAATATGAAACTATTTGATTTGATCAAAATGTTTCATTAACAAAGGGTATAAATATGAAAGAGAATCTAATTACTATGATTTGATCAATAGTAATGAAATTCAACTTTATAAGAATGGCATAAAAGAAATTGTGGAATGCAAAGCGTTTTGAAACGTCAGAATGCGAAGCATCACAATGTGATATTAGATATCAAAGGGGTTGAATAGAAGGCACCAAATAAATCGTTGTAGTATAGATGTAGAGACCATTAGCTTAGAAATAGTTAGCACTCAATTAGAATTTGGAGTGAACCATTTGAATTCGTGAAAGTTTCGGGGTTATTCAATATAACCAAAACAATAGCGAATAAGTCCTTGTAGAGTATTCATTGGAAACTTTGAATACAAAACCCATAGCTGAAACCAAAAGGAAAGCAAGATTCGTATTGCTTGGATTTTGGTGCATTCTTGAGAAAGCTCACTTCTAGTGATGTTTCTCAATTATGGAGCAAATGGAAAATAGTGTAAAACACGATGAGGATTCAAAACCCTGCATCAGAATGTTGAGAAGCGCAATGGACAACGTTCCTGAACGATTCTCTGCACAGAAGGGAAGTATCAATGATATTGATCATTATGTTTTTCCCCACTTGTGTTTTTCACTACATGAAGTAGGATTCAAAAATGTAATCCATATCTTGTATGGAGACATTTGAGAATAATTTGTCATGATTCTTGGAATATGACATAGTTACGAACTACTAAGGAAATAATGGTAAACTAGAATTATGAGAAATCCTAAAAGCAAAATTCCCTTGAGATTAGAAAGCAATTCGTTGCTGAATCTCACAAGTAAAAGGGGTTACTTGGATTTTCCGAAATGACTGCAAAGCCATAGTGGAAAAAGGGGGTGAATGAAAAAAGCACAATTTGTCAAGTATTGGATGAATTCAAATGAATTTAATTCAAATGTGCTAAATGTCTAGTGGATTTGAAACTAGTAGAAGTACTAGTATCTCATAGTAAAACTCCAAATTTGATATTTGATCAAAGGATTTTGAAGTTGTTCAAAATAGTGAGTGGATATGCAATTTGCATAAAATTGAGTGGGAGCTATGAAAGTCTTCCTGAAACAATATGTGATTGACATATTTTTAAGTGGGAGCAATATAAGTCTCAAATTCAAATATGCGGGAACATATTTGAAGTGGGAGATTATAGGAGTAATTCTTAAGTATGTTAAGAATGAAAGTGCAAATACTTATAAATAATGATTTATAAGATGTAGAAGTTGATAATAGGTTTATTGTGATATTATGCATTATTCCTTAAAGGATTCTGGAAAGGGTTTGAGAATAGAAGTTAATTAAGGAACTTATCCTTAATAACTCAAATTAGGAATAGCATTAAGTTTAGCATCAATAGTTGAAAGAAAGGAAAGGATGATCGTCATCCACTATGTTGAGACATAGGTTCTATCTTAGTAAACCATGATGATAACTTAGCATAATATGTGATCCAAATAAGGAATGTTTGAAAGTGATTAAGTTCGAATCACAGAACGTTGAGCTAAGTTGGTCCGCAGTATCTAGTAGAGAACTGTAGACATGTTTTCCAAATCCATAAAGGATGACATATCTTAAAGCATAAAGGGTTATGTTATAAGGGAATATGTTATAAGGGAATATGTTGGAAACTCCTGTAATACCGATTAAAGTAAAGTAGGAAGCGAGGTGAACAAAACATCGAAAGTTGCACACAGTGCACTAGCGTTTCGATGAATACATTTATAATAATAGATAAGGGTACCATCTAAAGTGTTGTATAATGTTATGGCGGGGCTAGTTCGCTTTTAATGTAGAATGATGTGTCCCAGGGCACAATGCCCATGGGACAGCCCTCGAGGTTGATCTAACGTCACTGTAGGCTCCTGGAATCAGGCCTCGTTCTACTGCCATAGCAACGATGAATTCACACAGATGCTATCATGTGATGATAAAGTATTAATGTCAATCAAGGTGACATTAGTAAGTTGCAAAGGATTTTGGAGTGTAAAGGACAGACCCAAGACTCAACCTCTTCCATAAGCAAGCGTGTTCAGGGTACCGGGTATATGGTGCCAATGATTGAGAACAAATGCAGCTAGTGTATTTGTACTCTAGTGCAAGTGGGAGACTATTGGAAATGTGCCCTAGAGACAAATAGTAGTAAGGACTATTATCATATTTCATATAGTTTATGATTAATTTTTATATCATGCTATAACTGTATTGAGTGGAAACATCAATACACGTGTGATATACAAACAACCAGGGATTCCCAGTGAAACTCTAGTCACTGGTTCATTGGTCAACGGATGATCATGTTTCCTGATCATGTGGCATTTATGCCAGTTGGAAATGAGGTCATCTCATTCAGAGAATGAGATGATGAACCAATACCCAACCTAAACATCGTGACCCGATCATGTCACAAAGTTCAAGTTACGATGATTAGAAATGGATCCTCATAGACTATTCCTTAGATCGTGAGGCTTTATCAATCACTGTCTCCCGAGAGTGCTTTGATAGCATCAAGCGCCACTTGGTAATACAGTGGTTATAAAGGTGTGTTCAGGTACTCAGAGGAAAGCGTTGAGGCAATATATATCAAGAGCGGCATTTGTCCGTCCATGTGACGGGAAGATACTCAAGGGCCCACTCGGAGAAGTTATATCCAATAGCTGCGCAGCGTGTGATTTGATCATGGGGATATCACTTGTCGGAACGAGTCAAGTAGCGTTGTTCAGTAACGAGATTGAACACGACATGGTGATGTCATTGATCAGATCTCGAGCAATGCAAGTATCGAGTGACAAAGGGAATAAGACACGACTGTCCCGGTTCAAACAACGAAAGATCTTCGTGGAACACACATGGGTCACATGGCCATCTAGGTCCCTCTGTCGATCATTGGTGCGGGAGTGTCCCGACCATGTCTGGAGTGTTCCTGAACCGTGGGGTATCACACTTAAGGGCTTGATGATGCTTAGAGAGTATTTACAGGATCAGTAGAATCGCCGAAGAATAATAGAGAGAAAACCATAAGGGTTTCGGTAAGTCCGGAGTATGTCCGGAGTGGAGGTGGAAGGTGTTCCATGGCCACGGAGGTTGAATAATTTTTGAATGAATGTTAAATATTGATTTAATCATTTATTCATAATTATTTAATAAAGAGGAAAATCAATTTTAATGGTCAAAGGCTTAATGGGCCAATTCCGGAGGGAGTGGGCCCATTAGGGGAAAGGAGAGAGGGAGAGGGGCTAAGGGGGAGGCCGGCTGGGCCTAGACCCCCGCGCGGGGCCCACTAGGTGGCCGGCGGCCACCTCCTCCCCCCTCCTCTCCTTTAGTCCCACCCCAAGACTTTGAGGGAGGTAGTACCTCCCCTCCCCCTATATATAGTGGGGTATTTGGCCAAGATAAATACACCAATAATCAATAAAGGTCTCCCCACTTTTGGGTGGACCTCTAATTGATATTTTCTCTTTCCCCCTCTCTCTCTCTCGTGACTGTGGTCCCAAGTCTAGATTGCGCGAGCGAGAGACATCTTCACCGCGGAGCGCCGTCGCGCTGCGGGATTTGGATCCGGGAGCTCTACTTCCGCAACTGCTGCTGGATCGGGGAAGCAGGAGTCATCGTCAGGCACCGGACGTGTGTAAATCCCCGCGATGTGTCACACTTGAGGCACTCAAGTTGTTGGAGCCAAGGAGCGCAAGGACTTCATCACGACCTTGAGGTCGGCTTCGGCTCGTCTACATCAACCACGCTCTCCTGAGTGTTGAAAATGCTTTTCGGTCTTCAAGGGTAAGTTCGTGAAAAGCCCCTCCCGTTACTGTATTACTAATAGATAGGTCCTGGCAGCTTCAGGGGTTCAGGGGCGTAGGGTAAAATTTTATTATTTTCATATGCGGAACCCCTACAGCATTATCATCAAGTGGGACATTTAAATAACAATCTTCCAATGGTGGCAAATCAAACATTTCATAAATCTTTCTAGGCATAATAGAAACACTACTATCAAGATCACATAAAGCTTTGAAATCAAAATCATTTACTTTCATATTAATGATGGGTTCCCAACCATCTTCTAATTTCATAGGAATAGAAGCTTTATGTTTCATCTTTTCTTCTTTAATTTTTATGAGAGCATCAGTAATGTGTTTTGGAAAGGCCATATTCATAGCACTAGCATTAGGACTTTTAGCAAGATTTTGTAGGAACATTATTACTTCAGAGATATTGCAACCATCAAGATCAAAATCATAATTATCATCTAAAGTAGTAGAGCTATTATTTCCCATATTCCGAAGAATTTCATCATTTTTATTAGAAAAGGTTCCATTGGGTTTACTAGCTTCAACATTATTGGTAGTGATAGTAGAAACACTAATATTTCTAGGAATTTTATCTTCTCTTTCCCACTTAGCATGCAATTCAGCTAATAATCTAACATTTTCATCAAATCTAACTTGTATGGAATTAGTAGCAGCAAAGGGGTTTTCAATAGTTTCAGGTTTAGCAATCATTTTATTAAAAGAAAATTGTGCTTCAGCCAATGATGCTATGTTTCTTTTAGCATTAGAGAGTTTTTCCTCAATAGTTTTATTGAAAGCAGTTTGTTTACTAATAAAATCTTTAAGCATAACTTCAAGTTCAGAGGGTGCACTCCTATTATTGTTGTAGGAATTTCCATGAGGATTACCATTGTTGGGAGGATATGGCCTATAGTTATTATTACCAAAATTATTCCTGTAGGCATTGTTGCTAAAATTATTATTTCTTATAAAGTTCACATCAACTTGCTCTTCTTGAGCAACCAAGGAGGCTAAGGGAACATGATTTGGATCAATATGAGCTTTCCCATTAACAAGCATAGAAATAATAACATCAATTTTATCACTCAAGGAGGAGGTTTCTTCAACAGAATTTACCTTCTTACCTTGTGGAGCTCTCTCGGTGTGCCATTCAGAATAGTTAACCATCATATTATCTAGAATCTTTGTTGCAACACCCAAAGTGATGGTCATAAAGGTACCTCTAGCAGCAGAATTCAGTAGATTTGTTGAAGAATAATTCAGTCCTGCATAAAAGGTTTGGATAATCATCCAAGCAATCAGTCCATGAGTGGGACAATTCTTTACCAAAGATTTCATTCTTTCCCAAGCTTGAGCAACATGTTCATTATCAGATTGTTTAAATTTCATTATTTCACTTCTCATAGATATAATCTTAGCAGGAGGATAGTATTTTCCAATGAAAGCATCTTTGCATTTAGTCCAAGAATCAATACTATTTCTAGTTAGGGATTGCAACCATTCTTTAGCTTTTCCTCTCAAAGAGAAAGGAAACAATTTCAGCTTAATAATATCTCCATCTATATCCCTATGCTTTTGCATCTCACAAAGTTTAACAAAGTTATTTAGATGAGCAGCAACATCTTCAGTACCAATTCTAGAAAATTGTTCTCTCATAACAAGATTGAGTAAAGCAGGTTTAATTTCAAAGAAAGTAGCTTCAGGAACAGATGGAGCAATAGGTGTGCACATGAAATCATTGTTGTTGGTACTAGTGAAGTCACACAACTTAGTGTTTTCAAGAGTAGTCTTTTTTGTGTTTTGAATAAAGAAAGCAAACTAGTACAACTATTTTTTTTGTGTTTTTGATAAAGAAACAAGCAAAACAAAGCAAAAATAAACTAAGCAAAACAAATAAAACAAAGTAAAGAGATTGGTTATGAGGGACTCCCCTTGTGAAGATGTCCTTGACTCCCTGGCAATGGCGCTAGAAAAATAGCTTGATGGCCCAAAATATATCGAGCTCGTTGGGGAACCCCAAGAGGAAGGTATGATGAGCACAGCAGCAAGTTTTCCCTCAGTTTTGAAACCAAGGTTATCGAACCAGTAGGAGCAAGGAAACACCTCCAAGGTGTTGTTTCCAACTTGGAATCCTACACAACACAACCACAGAAGTTTACCCCCAACTTACAGTGAGGTTGTCAATCTCACCGGTTTTGCTGAAAACAAAGGATTAAACGTATTGTGTGGATGATAGTACTAGCTTGCAGAAAGTAAACAGAAAATAGTAAATAGTTGTAGATTGATGGTAAAAGAAAGGATCGGGGTCCATAGTTCACTAGTGGTGATTCTCCTTAAGATAGATGACATGTTGGGTGAACAAATTACAGCGGGGCAATTGACAAACATCGAGAAAGCATACATGCATATACTAATCATCTTGACTCCTATGATATTTGATTGGGCATTACAACATTATACATAGACCGTAATCCAACTGCATCTATGACTAATAATCCACCTTTAGGTTATCATCTGCACCCCGTCCAGTATTAAGTTGCAAGCAACAGATAATTGCATTAAGCATTGTGTGTAAAGTAAACAATACGATTGTTCCATGAACAATGGATTGCTGTTTTCTCCCCAGTAGCAACAGCACATCTAGTACCTTAGAGATTTCTGTCACTTCCCCAGATTACTAGAGGCATGAACCCACTATCGAGCATAAATACTCCGTCTTGGAGTTGCTAGCATCTACTCGGCCAAGATATCTACTAACAACGGAGAGCATGCAAGATCACAAATAACAAAGACATGATAGAATCAATAATCAATCTGAAATAGCATCTCAATATCCATCGGATCCCCGCAAACACAACATGTAGGATTACAAATAGATGATCTTGATCATGAACGGAGCTCACAAGATCTAAACATGGTAGCCCAAAGGAGAAGAACCAACCATCTAGCTACTACATGGACCCGTAGTCCAGGGATGAACTACTCACGCATCACACCGGAGGCTTGCATGGTGATGAAGAAGGCCTCCATGGTGAATTCTCCCCTCCGGCAGGGTGCCGGGAAGAGCTTCAGATCTCTCCCGATCTAGGGGTGGAGATGACTGTGGCTACAGACTCTTTCGTGGAATTTTGATCGGGTAATTAGGGTTTCTGTATCGGAGGCATCTTATAGGAGAAAGGGGAGGCCGAGGGGGGGGTGCCCTGGGAGGCTGCACCACCCCCTGGCACGGGCTAGGACTGGCCGTGTGGCCAGGTGGTGTGGCCAGCCCCTGGCCCCTCTCCGTCTCGTCTTCTGGCTCCATGTACCCCTTGGTGAAATATTGACTTTGGCTTTTGTCCCATCCAATTCCAAGAATATTCATTTTATGACTTTCCTGGAACCAAAAACAGCAGAAAATAGGCAGCTAGCACTATGGCATCTTGTTAATAGGTTGGTCCAAGAAAGTGTACAAAAATACTCCAAAGTGTGGACAAAACATAAGAAAGTAGATATAAAACAAGCATGGAACATCAAAAATTATAGATACGTTTGCAACGTATCACCGGACGCGGTGCCGTCGGCAGTGACGATGGTGGCGGCTGCAAGTACGACTACACTGCCACAAGTCCCGACCATAATCCATACGTTGGTGGTGCACATCACTAGATTCACAGATTACAGATGCCGGTAGCCAGAACCTCCGGTGAGGGTGGCGGCGGAGCGACACCGGGGTACTGAAAGTGTAAGATGGTTTACCTAGAGGGGGGTGAATAGGTTTCTACAAAATTTCTTATAATCTTTTGCAAGTTTTAGGATTTGTGGAATATAAGTGTGCCTAAATGCAAACTAGGTGAGGCAACCTAGATGATGATACAAGATACTTCAAGCACAAAGGCTATCACAAAGTAAACAACATAAGTAAGAGATTGATTAAGGAATAACCGAAGCATGCGGAGACAATGATGTATTCCCGTGTTCACCACCTTTGGGAAGGGGGCTACGTCACGTTGGAGAGGTGTGAGGTTCCACGAAGGATTCCCCAACGCCATCGAAGGTTCACCTTCTTCTCTGAGCCTATCCCACGAAGGAATAGCTCACTTCCTCGTGGTAGACTTAAGGTAGTCTACAAACCCTCACAAACTTTCCACGGAGCAAATCACAAGCCGAATGCCTCTGGGCGACCCTAGCCTCCTAGGGTTTCCCACAAACCCAAGAGTAACAAGCTAACTCGATGAACTCAAGGGGGAATGAACTTTGACTTGGTGGAAACGTAGATCGGGACCTCCTCTTGCTTTCTACCAAAGGGATTTCGAATTGGTTGGGTACAATAGGAGATCCTCAAGGAATTGTGTTTCAACAATGGGGAGAGAGAGAGCTTCAAGGATGAAATATGAACTGAATTCCTAACCTCCTTAAGGTGGAAGAAGTGGTATTTATACCAAAGGGAGAAATCTAGCCGTTTAGAATATTTCTGTGAAGTTCGGTTTAAAGTTCGGTTGGACCGGCCCTCACACCGGAACACCCGGTTTCTAGGCCGGAAGACCGGAATCCAAATCGGGTTAGGTCACTGTGCGCAACCCCAGATAGACTCGGTATAACAAACCGACAATCCCGGTTTGGGTTCGGTTTTCCGACGCTGGTACCGGACCACTCGGTATGGGAGCCGGTTCAACCGGCTTGTAAACCGAACTTGGAAGAGATGCTATGAAAAGTAGATTTCTCTCTCCTCTCTCATGGTGATGGAACAAGTGGGTGTATGGGATGTGTATAAGGCTTAGAAATTCATCCCCAAAAATCTCATCGAGATAACCCCTCGTAATAGTGCAGAGTTCCTTAAGACTCAAGTTACGTATAAAAGGCAAAACTCCGGCACACCTCTTCGTTATCGAAATGGGGGGGGGGGGGTCTCCGACGATCTTACAACATACCAGCAAAGTAAAACCTATTTAAGACACTAGTAGGTAGCATTAGTCCGCTCTAACTATGGTGTCATTGCCAATTAAAAACAGTAGAGGGTAAACTACCCTTTCAATCTCCCCCTTTTTGGTTGGAGATGACAAACCGAGATAGAGTTCACAAGGATATAATAGAGAGATATAAACCGAGGAATTTCATAAAGACATACGTGAGATCCCCCATAAAGTATGCACTTGGTTGAATTTGCGTTTGAATGCAAGGTGCACCTAAATAGTGTATGGAGAGCTTCCCACATGTCTTCATGAAAGCAAGCATAATATGACAACATATAAATCATGGATATCTACGCAAAGCTAGACAAATAATATAAGTACACATAGTCATAGCACAATAGACATATCCATGGTTCACACACATAGCACAAACTTGTCCAACACATGGAAGTAGAGCAAACAGTTTCAACACGAAAGCAAATGGAAAGCACAATGATGTAAGAACCAAAGAGAAAGCAAGGGGCATTGTGCAAATGGTGAACCCCGGAAAACCCCGACAAGGAACCCGTAGATACCTAAACGAACTCTACTCTTCTCCCCCATTGGCATCGAAACACCAAAAAGGAAGAGAAGTAGAGTGATGCTAACAGAACCCAACTAGAAGAACGTAGGAGGCAGAGAGGGTGAATGGGGGCATCTTCATCTTCATGGATCTCCTCTTCATCATCAGCCTCATCATCATCATCATCATCAAAACTAGGAGGAGCAACAGAGGAACCACTGGGGCCAACAGGAAGAAGCTGACTGGGAAAGTTGCCAAAGAGCATAACATCATCAATTGGCGGCATCTCATAGTTGACATAAGGAACTAGAGTCATCTCGGGACCATCCGGTGGAGGAGTGACATTCTGGGTCACGAGAAACTCATTATGCCTACACCGAGTCTCTTGGATCATCTCAAGAGCCTTGTGGCTCACATCATAGGACGAGCGACACATTTGAAACAGCCGCCTGAAGAAAGTGGCAGCACCACCCTTGTGCCTAGGACGAGAGGACTCTCCAACAGGACGACGAGAACTAGCCCTAGTAGCAAAGTGAGGCTGAGGAGCATGAACAACCTTGGTGTGCTGGTCAGCAGGCCACATCTCGAGAACATTAGGAGATAGACCACGAATAGAAAGGGTAAGCTCCTCCTGTTCCACAGGCTCGCCAGCCATCACACCGGAAGGCACAACCTTGTTGAGCAACTTTTGCACATATACGCAGAAAGTGGGCGTCATCCTGTCCAAAGCAGCCCGCCACAGCTTGCAGTACACAAAGTCACAGCTATCAATCTTCCTCAACCTGTCAGGGCGACAATAGTACAAGAGATTGGCAAAGAACCTACGACAGTTTGTAGTATCTCCAACTCGGGGAACAAGCGACTGACGGAAGATGCTGGCTAAAGTTTGATAGTATAAGTACATGCCAGTGATGGATGGAGGAGCACACTCAGAATCCTTGGTATAGCAGAAAGCAAGAGTTTCTGCAGGCTTGATCTTCTCGCTATGAATGCAAAAACCACCTGCCTTGCTAGAATAGCCCATAACCTCAACCAGATCAACATAGGTGGCACAAAACTGCCGCATGCCAGTCATCCAAGTCATAGTGCGGTCATCATCATCATGAAAATAGACTGTGTAGAAGAACTGACGGATATAGTCAGGATAGTAGTCCTCCTTGAGACACACAAGGTCAAATAGATCCATCTTCTTCAAGACATCATCAACAAAACGATAATCTGAGGTTGCATACATGTTGAACCAGTCCACATTGAAAGCAAGAATGTTACCGCAGGAGGTGACCTTGAACTGAGTGTAAATGTGATCCCACATCAAGGCTTGAGTCTCAGTCCAAAACTTCTTGTCAGGGCCAGGATAGGTGCGAGACTTGAAGCGATAGGGATTCTACTTGCGAAGGGCCCGGTGCATAGAAATCTCCATATTCTTCAAGTTTTGAGTAGACACATCTTCCTCGTCTGCCTGCACGACAGGTTTCTTGTCCCTGATGGCCTTGCTCTTGATGTGACCAGAACGCCGCTGCCCTCTTCCTCACGCTGCATAGACTGACTGGCTCGACGATCCCTCTTGCCCCTACCAATTTCCTCAGGCACATACTCATCGCTCACATAGTCATCATCATCTGCACTTGTGAAAAAGAGAGATAGGTTGGGGAGCACAAATATAAGTACACATTCCATAAGGGAAAAACAGAGGAAAAACTTAGATTTGGGCAAGTGCATGGTAGAAGATGAGACATTGTAGAGGGGTTCGGTGCTAGGGCCGGTTGGACCAGATCCAGTACCGGGAAGTTCGGTGTCAAAGCTGGAAAACCGGACTCAAACTGGACGACCCGGTAGCAATGCCGGTTCAACGGACCAGAAACCAAACCAGTCGGCCATGGTTTGACGTGGTTGGCATACAAAGACAAAGGTGGAAACCCTAACTTAGCAAATCCATCAAGATGTGTAGCAAAACATGGAGATTTGACAAGTAAAAGGGAGAGGAGCAAGGGATTACCCAAGGATATGGCTTCCAGTGGAGGAAAGCACCAAAAGCCCTTGAGGAAGAAGAACACAAAATGCTCCCAAACCACCACGAGATGGAGATATTCCTTCGGTGGAGAGCCTCCAAAGGTCCTTCTCCATGATATGGTGGCCCAATCTATGAATCCTAGGGGTGGAAACACCCTCGGAGAGGGGGGAAGGTGGGAGTGGCGGCAATGGAGAGAGAGGGTCGGGGGAAGTGAAAAGGTAACTTGTGGAGGGGTGGGGGTGGCCATAGAAGAAGAAGGGGAAGATTTTTTCAGATCTCGATTCAACCGAGATTCAAACTGGACCGGTCGGTATACAGGCCGGTCAACCAAACTTAAAACCGAATCTGCAGACTTTGGGTTGTGAGGAAGGTTCGGTTGGTAATCTGGTCAACCGACTCGACAACCGGAGCGCTCGGTTGGAAACCGGACTGGCAATTGAAGTTTGTTCAGTAAACTTCTGTGTGCAGGTTCGGATAGAATCAGTTGGAACTGGGCTGGGCACCAGACGGTCCGGTCCTGGGGCCGGTTGGACCAGGCCAGAAACCGAAAATCCAGAAAAAACTTTGATTTTTTTTGTGTAAAACAGAATTTTTTCGAGAATGGCATGTGCATGTAGAAGAAGATAGTAGACTCCAAAAGGGTAAAGGAGGCAGGTGATCTAGGCATGCCTATTGGAGAAGAACCAAATTAACACACTCAATAGCTACAATAGGCATGATTCAAAAAAGAAAGAGCCACAAAAGATAGGAGTTTAAGCAAGAGCCACAGAAGGCCAATGGTTGGCAGGGGATTTCTCCCCCTATGTTTAAGCACACATGTCATGGCACCTCAAAGATAGATGCTTGGACCCATATCATGACACAATATCAAATAATATCGCACACATAGGTATGCATCAAACCAAGACATGGTAAGATGACTATCCCTATATGTGCTGCGCGACTAGGATACATAGCAAGTTAAGAGAAGGAATATAATGGAGGTAGTGAATCAATCTAAGTTTTTAGGATCTAGAATACCGAGTTCTCGCCTCAACATGACAAAACGGGATTCATCCAAAGGCTTCGTGAAAATATCCGCCAATTGGAACATCGTTCCCACATGAGTGAGATTGATGTCACCATTTGCGACATGGTCACGTAGGAAGTGGTGGCGGATGCCAATATGTTTGGTGCGAAAATGTTGGACGGGGTTATTGGCAATCTTTATTGCGCTTTCATTGTCACATAGAAGAGGCACCATACCAAGAGACACACCATATTCTTTCAAGGTTTGCCTCATCCATAACAAGTGAACGCAACAAGATGCTGCGAAAATGTATTTGGCTTCAACGGTGGATAGGGCGGTGGAGTTTTGTTTGTTGGATGACCAACTCACCAACGACCGGATAAGGAATTGGCAAGCCCCGGAGGTCGGCTTCCGGTCAACCTTATCACCGGCTCAATCGGAATCCGAATAGCCAACAAGCTCAAAGGTTGACCCCTTTGGATACCAAAGACCGAGAGTAGGAGTGAGAAAAAGGTACCTAAAAATCCATTTGACCGCCATCAAATGGCACTCCTTGGGAGAGGATTGAAAACAAGCACACATTCCAATACTTAACATGATATCCGGCCTAGAAGCACAAAGGTAGAGCAAGGAGCCAATCATGGAGCAATATATCTTTTGGTCCACATCTTTCTCACCTTCTCCAAGGCCAAGTTGCCCATTGAGTGGCATGGGAGTCTTCATGAGGTTGGCATTGGTCATCTCAAATTTCGCAAGCATGTCCTTCATGTACTTCTCTTGGGAGATGAAGGTGCCTTGAGCAAGTTGCTTCATAATGAAGCCTAAGAAATACTTCAACTCCCCCATCATGGACATCCTAAATTTCTAGGTCATCAACTCGGCAAAAGCTTTGTTATGAGATTCGTTAGCTCCATCAAAGATAATATCATCAACATAAATTTGAACAATAAATAAGCCACCCCCTTTAACCCGTTTGGTGAAAAGGGTGGAATCGACTTTACCCATGCTAAAACCGTCCATGAGTAAGAAATCCCTAAGGTGCTCATACCAAGCACGAGGAGCTTGCTTTAGTCCGTAGAGCGCCTTATGGAGTAGATACACATGGTTGGGAAAGCGTGTGTTTTCGAAACCCAGGGGTTGAGCTACATATTCAACCTCTTTCAAGGGACCATTAAGAAATGCACTTTTCACATCCATTTGATAAAGCTTAAAGTTATGAAAATATGCATATGCAAGCAAGAGACGAATAGCTTCAAGGCGAGCAACGTGCGCAAAGGTGTCCTCATAGTCAATACTTTCTAGGGCATACCCTTGCGCCACTAACCTTGATTTGTTCCTTGTGACGGTTCCATTCTCATCTTGCTTGTTCTTGAATACCCACTTGGTCCCAATGACATTGATGTGATGATCTTTATGTCTCTCCACAAGATACCAAACTTCATTGCGGGTGAAACACTCGAGTTATTCTTGCATGGAAATGACCCAATCTAGATCTTCTAGAGCTTCATGGACCTTGAGTGGCTCGAAGTTGGACACAAATACATGATGGCCACAAAAGGTAGTGATCCGCTTCTTCTTGTTGCAAGTCTCAATTCCTCTTGATATGCTTCCAAGTATATTATTGACTTGTAGTGCACTTGCAATAGAGGCGGACTTGATCTTCCGGATTGTCCCTTCATGATCAACGAATTCATCCTTCGTTGGTCCTTGATCATTAACCACATCTTGAGCTTGACCTTGATTTTGGGGAACTAGTACGTCTTCTTGGTCTTGCTCAACGGGTTGAGGGCTTAGTTCTTGTTCTTCAGTTTGCGAGAGTTGTTCGTCATGAGTTGCACTTGATGGTTCAACTTGAATAGAGCTAGGCTCCACTTGAGTTGGGCTTGATCCTCCCCCATCAACATCTTGATCATGAGTATGATGTTCGGTGGGCAAGATATGCCCAATTCCCATCAACTTGATGACTTGAGAGGAGTCTCCGTAACCTACAACATGTGGAACAACTTGCCCCATTATCCTCCAAAAACTCCACGTCACAAGATACTTCAACACAACCATTGGCTTTGTTGTAGTATCTATAGGCGTGAGAGTTTTCCGCATAACCAACAAAAATACCCTCTTGAATTTACCGAGATTTTCTTTCCTGTTCTTGATGAGGCACTTGCACCCAAACACACGGAAGTAGTTGACATTGGGCTTGTCCTTTGTGAGAATCTTGTATGGAGTCATGTGAAAGGGAGCTCGGAGGAAGAGCTGGTTCGAGTAGTGTACCATGGTGGCGATCGATTCTCCCCAAAAGTTGTGGGGTGACTTGAACTCACTCAACATTGTTCTTGCCATCTCAATGATATTCCAGTTCTTCCTTTCAACAACACCATTTTGTTCAGGGGTATATGGATCCGAGAATTCATGCTTGATCCCCTCATGTTGAACAAACTCTTGCATGGTGTAATTCTTGAATTCAATGCCATTGTCAGTCCTAATGGTCTTGATCTACACTTCATGAGTGCATTGAGCTTGCTTGGCGAAGATCATGAAGTACTTGTAGTTCTCATCCTTTGACTTGAGAAGAAATACCCAAGTGTATCTTGAGTAATCATCGACGATGACAAGACCATACTTTATTCCACCAACAGTATCATATGTTGATGGCCTGAAGAGATCCAATTGGAGAAGCTCCAATCGTTTTGACATGGCCACCTTGGATATGGATGGATGACTCCTCCCATGTTGCATTCCTGAAATGCAAGCACTACACACACGATCTTTCTCAAAAGACACACCGGTTAGTCCAACAATATGCTCACCCTTTAGGAGTTGTTTAAGATTTCTCATGTTGACGTGGCCAAGGCGGTGATGCCAAAGCCATCCCTCGTCAACCTTGGCCATTAGACATGTGGGAAGACATTGACTCTCTTGCGAGAGGTCAACCACATAAAGGTCGTCTTCCACATATCCAACAAGGACCAACTTGAGATTATCACTCCTAAAGACTTTCACAAAAGTTCTAGAGAAATAGGAATCATAACCGGCATCTGCAAGATGTTTTATTGAAAGCAAGTTGTAGCCAAGGTTTTCAACAAGCATGACGGTCTCTAGGGTCAAAGCCTTGGTGACATGGGTATACCCTGCAGGTACTCGAGTCTGGTATATACGGTCCAGATACGGTGGAAGCCCACGGCATTGCCATGGCCCAAGGAAGACTTCGAGTGGCCTACGGACTCTCGATAACTTGCGAGACAAGAAGAAGTCTAAAGATAGAAAGTTTGAAGGGCAAACCCTAAACTGTAACCGACTCGACCTGCTATCCGAGACCTGGCCTATCTATATAAAGTCTAGGAGTGGGCGGCGAGGAGGACACACGCAACCCTAGTTTCCACAACTCTCGTTAGATTGCATCTGCACGCCCCTGTAATCTATTCCTTTGTTAATTCCAAGAGCAGACAAGCAGGAGTAGGGACCTCTACAAGGCCTGAACCTAGGTAAACCTTGCGTCCCTGTGTGTTTCTTTGCTAGCCGATTGATGCTTCTAGTGCTCCCTCCTTCTCCAAAACCCAAGTCCATAACAATGGGCATTGATGAGTTAAACCCTCGTCAATTGGCGCCGTCTGTGGGAATTGGGAGTGCTGATGTTGCGGCTTCTTCGGCCTCATCAACCGCGATCTACAACTCCGCAATAGAGGAGATCCGCTAGCTCTTCAGCGCGTTCGACTTCACCATCCACACGCCAGCCACTCGCCCGGCTTTCGAGTCTGTGGGCGATGGAATCAGCCTGGCGATCGGAAGCTTCCGCTTCCAAGTTGGTCAGATGGGCACGCTTCGCATGCCTGACCAGCCAACAGCATCCGCGATTACTCCAGCATCATGGTTCCCACCACCAATCGGCGCCCTCAGCAAGATCAACACCTCAACAACAGCTGAGAGCACGGATAGTGACAATAGTCGTGGATCCGATCTGGGTGGCCTAGCAACAGAAGATGGAGTTTACGGCTCTAGATCTGAAAGTTGCGGGAGCAACAGCTTCCCTAGCCACTTCATGTGCGCCGTCATCAACACTGGCGACTCCACCGCTAATCACGAAAACGGTGGCAATGGATCTGGCACCGATCCGCCTAACGGTGGCGTACCTAACGGCAGACCACCCAATGGCGGCCCCACCAATGGTGGCAATGGCGCACCCGTCAACAATGGAGGGACAGTCGAACCTCCAACCATGGTGAACGAACACACTGGCGAACGTGTTGTGATCAGGCTCAACGATCTCGAGTGGGCCCGCTGTCGTGAGGCTCTGCGAGGCAATCCTCTGCCTCCAGGCACGTCGCAAGAGATGTTGATGGGCTACCATTGGCTACTGAAGGAGGAGTACAGACGCTAGCTACAAACAATCGCGCAACTCGAAGCACGTAAAAAGGTCGTGGATGAGTCGAGCCTTCGATGGGCCGGCCTCTCCTCCCACGGAGGATCCTCTTCCAAAGGCAACGAGTACGTGGCCAACAAGAGACGATCTCGAATGTCCCACCTCACCAAGCAGGAGCACATAGAAGCTGCGAAAGTCCTCGACTTCAGCTCTATGATAGTCGACACTCGGGGCAACATGGTCCCAAAGACGCCGCAAGCAGCGGTGACAGCGGCCACCATGTACCTACTCAACAACCAGCCACCGGCTGGAGATCCTCAAGCCGCCACGCACCAATCTACGATCGCAGGCTTGGGGTTAATCGAGTCTGCTCTCGACAAAGAGCCGACGCCGGAGCCGAAGAAAAACAAGGATGTGGCAAAACGCTATTCCTCACCTTCTTCCAACGATGATAGTCACGATCTATCTCATGGCGGCACGACCATGACTACGATGCGCGTCATGAAATCACGCAGCGCAAAATCGACAAGTCAAGGGCACGACGTGCCCGATCGACCAACTCAGAGGACGAAGACATGGAGCTCTGTGGTGCCAGATGCTTCAGTAGGGTCATCAGACAAAAGCGAATTCCCAAGGGGTTCAAGCTCCCATCGGAGAACTCAAAATTCGACGGCCTGCAGGACCCGAAAATCTGGTTGGAGGACCACATCTCCTCCATCAGGTCCCATGGTGGGAGTCGAAGTACGGCCATGCAATGCCTGCAGCTACAGCTGCAGGGCGCCGCCCGAGCATGGCTCAACAACCTCCCGCGCGGATCCATTCACAGTTGGGATGAGCTAGTCTACAGCTTTGTGCGCAACTTTAAGGGCACCTACAAAAGGCCCGCGTCAATCGAAGAACTAAGGTGCTGCCAACAAAGGTTGGGTGAATCTTTATGCTCGTACATCCAGAGGTGGTCCATCATCAAGAACTCCGCAGAAAATATCTCGGAGGACCGAGCAATCGACGCATTCAACAACGGCGTTCGCCGCATAGAGCTCAGGGAGGAGCTGGGCCGTTCGAAGCCCAAAACCATTGACCACCTGATGGAAATCGCGAATCGGTGGGCAGATGGAGAAGACTCGGTGAAAAACCGCGTTCACTCCGACGACGAAGCAGAGCTCGAGCGCAGACGCGATCGCCGAAGCAAACATCGAATGCGCATCTACGACGATCGCGACGACGTCAACATGGTCGCAGCCGGCTACGCCGACAGGCGTGACGACAACCGCAACATCGGCTATCGCAGCGGTGGACACCGTGACTGGGAAAACCACGCAGGTATGGCAACGCCGCACTCGCAAAGAGGCACCCGTGACAACAATCAAGGACAAACTGTCCGGGCCGTGCAACGTGCACTTCTACATCGACAAGCACGATTGCAAGAAGAAATCCAGCCACCTTCTCAAGGACTGCCGCGAGTTCCTTAAGCTCCACGAGGGTTTGGCGCGGATGAATCGTGACGCAGTCAACAGAGGCTACAGAGTCGCCCCAGGCGCTGTAGCACATGGAGCTCCTCCTCCACCACCTGGAGTGCCACCACCCGCGGCTGCACCGGTCCATGATCAAGTCGGCGAGCCATACCCACGGGCTGTGGGCAACATGATGATCCAAAAAGGACGCCCCTCGAATCGGGTGTAGAAGGCCATCACTCGCCAAGTAAACTTGGCGACAAATTCACCACCATCCACCACTGAGTACCTCAGCGGAAGCGACTCCTGCATCACCTTCGACAAGCGCGACCACCCGCGCCAAGTACCCCGCCCAGGCCACTGTCCCCTCGTACTCGAGGCACAGATCGGAGGCATCGACATGAGTCACGTCTTCATGGATGGTGGAAGCGGCATTAACCTTATGTTCGCAAGTACCTTGCGAGCAATGAGGATCCCTCTGACCTGCCTAGAGGTCTCGGACACGACATTTCACGGCATCGTCCCAGGCAAGGAGATATATCCTCTGGGCAAAATCAACCTCGACGTCATTTTTGGCATGCCGAAAAACTTTCGACGTGAACGCATCGACTTCGAAGTCGTCGACTAGCCCTCATAATACCACTGCATCCTCGGATGCATCGCGTTCGCTAGGTTCATGGCAGTACCACATTACGCCTACCTGCAGATGAAAATGCTAGATCCTAGCGGCGTCATCACAATCAACGGGAGTTTCGAGAGGTCCGATAGTTGTGACAGGGAATTCAACAGAATTTCCCAGTCCTTCGGCATGTAGGAAGAACTCGCAAGATTGAAGGAGTCGACAGACAACAGTCTGCCTCCCCTTAGCCGGCCAAGTTCACCTGACTTGTCCTTCGACTCGTCGGTGCACACGAAGAAAGTACAGGTCCACCCATCGGACCCGGCCAAGACGACCCTCATCGCCAACAACTTGAGTCCCGCATAGGAATTCGCGCTCGTCGAATTCCTCCATGAGCACTAGGAAATCTTCGCCTGGTGTCCAGCGGACATGCCAGGGGTTCCTAGGGAATTCGCCGAGCATGCACTCAATGTCAACCCAGACACAAGGCCAGTCAAACAAACAATTCGGCGACTGTCTGAGCCAAAAGCAAAAGCGGTCAGAATGGAGATCAACAGACTCCTCGATGCCAAATTCATACGCGAGATCAAGGAAAGTACTTGGCTTGCCAATACGGTGCTGGTACCCAAAAAGGACACGGATGTGCATGGATTTCACCTCCCTGAATAAGCACTGCCCAAAGGATCACTTTCCGCTACCGCGAATCGACCAGATCATCGACTCCACCACGGGATGTGAGCGTCTCTGCTTCCTCGACGCCTACGCAGGCTATAATCAAATTCAAATGAAGGAGGAAGATCAAGAGAAAATAGCGTTTACAACGCCTTTTGGTGTGTTCTACTACAACACAATGCCCTTCGGGCTAAAAAACGCAGGAGCAACCTATTAGCGGTGCATGCAGGCATGCCTCAAGAACCAACTTGGTTGCAACATCCAAGTCTATGTTGACGACATCATAATCAAGACCAAAGAGGAAGCCTCCTGAATCGACGATTTACACGAAACCTTCGCCAACCTCGATCGCTACCGGATCAAGCTCAATCCGGACAAATGCGCCTTCGGCGTACCATCTGGGCAACTACTCAGGTATCTCATCTCCGCGAGAGGGATCGAGGCGAACCCGAAGAAAATAAAAGCCATACTGGCCATGGAGAAGCCGAAGAACATAAGAGGTGTCCAGCAGCTGGCTGGGCGAATTGCAACACTCAGTCGATTCATCAGTCGAATGGGCGAAAAGGCACTGCCCTTCTACCAACTTCTCCACAAAGCTGACAAGTTTGAGTGGACCAAGGAGGCATAGGAAGCATTCGAAGACCTCAAGCGTCTACTGTCTACCTCACCCGTACTGGTGACCCCACGTGAGAGGGAACCACTGTTGTTATACATCTCCGCCACCAACCAGGTGGTTAGCACAATGATCGTGGTGGAACGAGCCGAGGAAAACAAGGTCCACGGGGTACAGCGCCCAGTCTACTACCTCAGCAAGGTACTCACGCCAACAAACCAGTAGTACCCGCACTACTAGAAGCTGGCATATGGCGTCTTCATGACAGCTAGGCGACTGCGCAACTACTTCCAGGAGCACCCATCATGGTGGTCAACGACGCCACGCTTGGACATATCCTCAACAATCCTGACGCCACCGGACGAGTCGCGCTTTGGGGAATCGAGATGTCTCCACGAGACATTACATATGAAAAGCACGACACGATCAAGTCACAAGTTCTCCCTGACTTCCTTGTGCACTGGATGGAGAATCAGCTCCCTGAACAACCAGATATGTCTTACCTCTGGACAATGCACTTCGACGGATCCAAGTGAAAGGACAGAGCTGGCACAGGTGTCATACTGACATCGCCCCAGGGAGACAAGATGAAATATATTTTGCGAATGCAGTTCACCACCTCCAACAATGAAGCTGAATACGAGGCCCTGCTACATGGGATGTGGATGGCAAAAGCCTGTGGTGCCAAAAGGCTCATCATCTACGGCGACTCCAAGCTGGTCATCAACCAGACAATGCACGAGTGCGACGCACTGAACGACAATATGATCGCCTACCGCGACCTCTACGACACACTCGAAGGGGATTTTGATGGCTGTGAGCTGCGACACGTAGGCCGCAAAATCAGTGAAGAGGCGGATGCACTCGCCAACATTGGATCCACCTGCGCCCCATACCACCTGGAGTATTTCTTGAGCGCATCTGCGAACGCTCCATCAAGCCAAAGGCCGCAGAGAAGAAAACAAGCGCAACAACGGACTCGGGGGCTATGCCACCCAATGAGCCAATCGCACTCGACAACCTGGAGATCGACACAGGACTCGAAGGACCAATGGCGATCATGATGATCGAACCCTCTTGGACTCAACCCTACATCACATACCTTCTCAGCAAGAGGCTGCCGGACGACCCGACTGACGCGCGGCAAATCGCACGGCGATCCAAGGCATTCGCTGTCATCAACAGCGAACTATACAAGCGCAGCATCACAGGAGTACTCCAACGATGCGTCTCCAATGCTGATGGAAGGGCCGTTCTCCTCGACATCCATGAGGGGACTTGCGGGCATCACGCCGGCAGTCGCGCCCTCGTCGCCAAAGCTCTACGAGCTGGATTCTACTGGCCTACGGCCATGCGTGACGCCAAGGACATCGTCCAAAAATGCAACGCTTGCCAACGATTCGCGGACAAACCACATGCACCTGGAGCGGAGCTCCGTCCAATACCATTGGCCTGGCCCTTCGTGCAATAGGGACTCGACATGGTCGGCAAGCTCCCAAAATCCTTGCGAGGAGGCTACGTCTACCTCTTGGTTGGAAGTCGACAAATTCACCAAGTGGATAGAGGCCATGCCGGTGAATAACCAGTCATGAGCCAGCGCAGTTAAGTTCTTTGAGTCCACTGTCTATCGCTTCAGAGTGCCACACAGCATCATTACGAACAATGGAACAAACTTCACCTCTAAGGAGTTCTAGGGTTTCTGCGAAAACCTGGGAATCAATGTAAGCTATGCCTCCGTTGCGCATCCACAGACCAATGGTCAAGTTGAGAAGGCCAACGGGCTCGTCTGCAGAGGAATCAAGAAGTGACTCCTTAGGCCACTCGAACAAGCCGCAGGATGCTGGCCAGACAAGCTGCAATCGGTACTCTAGAGCCTACGCACAACCCCAAACAGTGCCACGAGGTACACCCTGTTCTTCATGGTGCATGGTGCTTAAGCGGTGCTACCCGCAGAGGTACGATACAAAGCACCGCGAGTGGTCGCTTACAGCGAGCAGGAGTCAACTCTTGCACTCGAAGACTCCGTCGACCTCCTTGATGAGGCACGGGAAATCACAATAGAAAGATCGACGATCTACCAGCAGAACCTGCGCAACTACCACAGCAGAAGGCTACACCCTAGGTCCTTCGTCGAAGGAGACCTGTTCCTGCGACTAAAAGAGCAAGGGCATCTCAAGCTCGAGTCCCTTTGGGAAGGACCATACGTGATTACGGAACTAATCCCAGGTGGCGCCTATCGCCTCAAAGATTTCAAGACAGGAGTCACGTACTCCAACCCCTGGAACATCGCGCAGCTGCGGTGCTTCTACCCTTAGTCGCCTTTTATTTATTTCATTACAAATAAGGCTATTCAGCCAAGGCTACTTAGCCACACATTGTACCTCGTACTATTCTACGAATAAATAAAGCTAAGTGCCCCAAACTCTGCGTTTTTTCTATTATTTTTCGCCATCTATCTACTCGGGGGCTGCGCCACATTTACACATCTGTTCTACGAACCAATCGCGATATCCTGAGTAGCTAACGCATTAATCGAACCCTTGACAAACACCAACCTAGCTACAACGCACCTGACAGGCTGGCAAGGTGCTGAGATAAAACACAAGTCAGGCTAACGAAAAAGAATCACATAGTGCAACGCACTCGCAAAAATATACGAGCTCACAAGCTCTTTACACATCAATGTCAATCAATTATACACAACATATATATATATATATATATGAACTTTACAACACTGGTACATTTATGTACAGGATACAAAGTTAACACTATTGTTGCAATAGAAGAATGTTTGTCTGCTCCTCGAAGAAGTCGACAATTTCCTCCGCTGGGCGATCCACCGCCTGGTAATGAGGAACCATATTCTAGGTTGAACCTACCGGTGGAGTCGGCGGACCAGCAGGAACAACTGCAACATCAACATCGGGCCTATGCAGTCGCACCAGCGACAACGCAGCCTTGGCACTAGCCACTAACTGTTGCCGCACACACTCGCGGAGTCCATTCAAGTCTTGAAATTTAGCAAGGAGAGCCAGCAGGCTCGAGGGAACGACGTCCAGCGGAAACATCGTCTGATAAATATTCCTTAAGCATGATTGCGACTTCTTCAGAAAATGAAGCACTCGCGAGGCACGATCCTACAGAGTCGCAAGTGCGATCGCGTGATCATGATCTACCTAGAAGTACCCACTCGCTTGAAGCTGTTCTTGGGTCAGGTCATTCACGCGAATGGCGACCCTGTCTTTTTCTTTCTGCAGACGACGCGCGCTGACAACTACACTAAGCAAGGGGCAAAAGTATGAATATAACGAACTACCGCGACTGGCTACAAGAAAAGATAAGGAGGCAGAAAACTAACACTTGAACTGGTCACCCAGCTGCGCCACCTCCCCTAGTAGATATTGCTCTCGGGCAGTGGCCTTCTCTGCCCTCGACTTCCATACATCCGCGTTACCGCGGAGGACGGATAGTTCGCGTTCCAGCTGCTTAACGTGATCGCACCGTCGAGAAAGCAGGGACAACTCATCCACCCCTTGAGTGCAACTGCGTTGGGGTATCACCAGTGGATGGCGGATTCCGAGGTTCACTCGAAGGACCACTCGATGTACCCTACCACAAGCCAAGCAAGAGACAAATAAAGGACCAAGAAACACATGGACAAAAACTCAAAGTACATCCAAACATATCAAAAGTATCAACAAGGACACTTAGCAAGTGACATGTTTTCAACAAAAAGGAGTCGCACTATCAACTATTACAGATATCACTACTAAGGAGTAGCTTGCTTCTTCGACTTGGACTCGGTTTTGGGGGCCTCATCGAGTCCGTGGCAGTATCAGACGCCACAGACTTCCCGCCGGCCCCTGACATCGTAGCCTTCGCCGCCTTCTTGGCCCGCTGCAGCTCCTCAGAGTACTTGGCGACTGTGTTGATGAGCTGAGGCCCGTACTTGCCACAGGCAGTTGCAAAAGGAGGAAAAACTACCTGTTGACCATCTGCGCCGACAGGCATCGCCTTGGAGACCGCAGCAGGATCCACCTCCACGCCATGGCCTTGAACCATCACGAGTGACATGGAAGCGCCAGCCGCACGGAGCGAGTTCTTGAAGCCCGTAGGAATACCTCCAGCAAGGGACTCCACTAAGTCTTCGACGTTCTCCATCAACTCAGCTTTGGGCGCCAACTCCTCGCGGATGCGACTGAGTACACCCTTAGCTTTGGTCAGTGTCCCCTAAATGGAAGCGCTGCGGTCTTCGACTGCCGCGATGGCACCTGCCAGAGCATCATTGCGACGAAGCGCCTAGGGGTCGAAGCTAAGACCACCAGCATCTACACAGAGCAAAGTGTTAGCAAAAGTCAGCACAATAACAAAGTCAAAAAGAAAGGAAACAATGGAAATCCAGATGAAAGAATACCTGACAGAGCCTTGGCAATTGAGAAGAGCTGTTCTTCGAACAACTTCTCCCTAGCAACGATGGAGGCACGCAAATCTTCTTCGCGTTTCTACAACTCATCAAGCGCCGCGACTGCCTCATCGCGACTCTTCAACGCCGCGGCGAGTGTCTTTTCAAGGGAAGAAGCTTCGCGAAGAAGCATGTTATGATCAGTTGCAAAACACACAAGATAAACTGTCAGTCGAGTATATAAAAATATCACAAGGATGAAGAAGAAGAAGCACAAGATACTAACTTTCCACCACACGGTGGCGATTGTCCAGCAACACGTGCTGTCGACCCATTACAAGTACTTGCTCCTCCAGGCGAGCAGCTTCCTTTACAATAAGCTGTAATAGGAGAAAAAGCAAAAGATCAGTAGCATGGATGATTAATTCGACTGCAAGTAACAGCAACATAACACATACGTGATCCTCCAGAGACTCTGAAGTCGATTGCCGCGCAGTCGTTCAGACAACCATCTGATGCTCCACGGCATGTGGAGAACCTGATGAATTGTGCCCGGAGTGGGCCGCCAATGGAGGGGAAGGGGTCCGCTCAGCCACTTCCTTGGCCTTCAAGTCCGTGACTCTAGATTCTTTAAAAAATGGACGTCGCCAGAAGATGACGACGCCGGTTGACTACGAAACAAAATCAACATCAGGAAATGCAACTCCAAAAAGAACCAAGATGAGAATTGTATACTTACCAGTCAAACTTATCAAAATCGAAGGTCTGGTCCTCCGACTCTAACGACTCCTTTGGCAGCCTCATCTTCTTGCAGGCAGATGGCACCTTGGAACTCAAAGGAATAGCAGGAATTGGCGACTCCGCACCAATAGCTGGGCCTTCTAGAGTCGAAGGAGACGATGCATCCGAATCTTCGCTGCGCGAATGCTTACGAGTGTCCGGATTGCTGGACTCGGGGGCTTCCTCCTCCTCTTCAAATGGGACGGTCGACTCTGACTCGTCCTCCTCATATACTTCGCGAGGAATAACCCCCTCAGAAAGAGGAGGCAAATTGGGAGACACCTTCCAATCCTGCATACAGAAAACAAGTCAGCACACGTCAAGAAAAGGAAGCACTCGACAAATAAAGTTACTTCGTAGCACAACCATACCTTAGGAGGAGGATTAGAAGCATCGAATGGAGGTACGACTGGTTCACTAGGGAGTACATCCTTGGTAGTGTACTTGGTCAGCAGTCGCACCCTCTTATCTACTTCACTCCCGGAAATGCCATCGGCAGATACGCGAGTGACATCATCCGCACCAGCCCACTGGAACATAGGGTGGACTCTGGCCTGCAGAGGCTGGATGCGACGGCGCAACCATGTGTGAATGAGGGCGCAACCTCCCTCTTCTTTACCCATGCGACTCTCGAGGTCGCAGACACGCTCGTACAACACATCTGACTCCCTAGACTCGTCAGGCATCACCACGTTCTTCCAAGAACGCCTCCTCCTGAATGCGCCGCGGGATCAAAAGGCGCGAGTCTGAAGTGGTCTCCGTTGGCCTTCTGGTCACGGATATAGAACCACTTGTCCCTCCACCCTTGGACGGACGCCATGAGCTTGATGTTGAAGTATGTGACGGAGGAGTCGACATGGACACCGCAGCCTCCTACATCATAGACTACATAGCCAGATGCCGACAGGCGCTTCATCTTGAAGAGCCGTTTGAAGAGACCAAAGTGTGGCTAGACTCCGAGCTAGCACTCGCAAAGTGTAATATAGCAGGCGATGTGGGGAATAGAGTTGGGGGACAGCTGGTGCAGCTGGAGCCCATAGAAACAAAGGAGGCCCCTGAAAAAGGATGCAGGGACAGAGACAGACCGCGGATGATGAACGCTAGGAACATCACCCAGAAACCAGCAGGAGGACAAGGGGTTACCTCACCACCTGGGACTCGTGAGTCACCAACCGCGGAGGATAGAACCCCATCTTGGCACAGAATACAGAGCTCAGATGACTTGATGATGGACGCGCACCACGCGCCATTGGTGACGCGAGTGCCCGCGCCCTTCTTCTTCCCGGCGACGGTGGCGCTGGTGCCTACAATGGAGGAGCCGCCCTTCTTCTTGGCAGCAGCAGTGGCAGCAGCGGACTCAGCGGCAACGCCTCCCTTCTTCTTCCCCATCTTGCAGTGGCGATGAGAGCGAAGAAAATAACTCAGAAAAACACGGAGTTGGTTCAACGCCGCGAACAGAACAAACTCTCAGAGGTAGAGAGCAGTAGCAATGGCAATGGAGGCACAAAGCAGAGAAAGAACAGATGAGAAATTACCGCAGCTGCGCTGCTACTTAACCTCCTGGCAGATGTAATCCAATGGCCAGCAGAAACCCTATCAGACGCGTGACGCACATCGTGACCGACACGTGGAGGGCCTGAAGCACGAACCGTCCCCCACTACCTCCATTACATGCGGAAATCGAGGAGGCGTAGTTAAAACGAAAGATTACGCACGCCCAGTCAAGTCAGGGTTAGAAAATAGGACCCACCGCTCGTCACGTCCCGTCAAAGCCGCTCACACGGGCAACTGAGGTCATCCCATCGTCAGCACTGATGTCATCAAAGATTGAGCACTAGAAGACTTCGACTACTTTAGTCCTTGCTCGAGTCTTCGACTCCACCAAGCACTCGGGGGCTACTCCCATAGGGAGTGCTGGTCGTGCACCCTACGATTTTCTTTTCTGCAGGAATATGGACATTCAAAGCATACCCAACCACTCGAATCTACGATTCGACTATGGATCATGGGTTACTCCCATAGGGAGCACCGAAAATAAATTCAACTGAAACAAGCAAACAAAAGACGACAGCAGTCGCATAAGTTCTTGAGTCCCTGCCTGAGTCTTCGACTCAACTAGGCACTCGGGGGCTACTCCCATAGGGAGCGCTGGTCGCACACCCTATGATTATTTGTACATCGTATTGTGTGTTGATAACATCCACACTTGAAGTCTATGGAGACACTGCCTCATATTCTCCCTACAAAGATACTGCGTCACCTGGGTCACCCGAATCATCTCCGTGATGACAAAATTCGGATGCCGTGCTTGCAACATGAAGATAAGACCTGAATAAGGCTTGGCAACGCATTTGCTGCGCACTACCAGAAATATATCCATGCCTACAGGTACGATGAACATGCCTTGACGGACGCGTCGAGTGCTCGCACCCTTATACTGGAATTTGACTCCTGTAAGACCTCTGTGGCTTGAGTCGAATTACACCAACACTTTTCCGAATTCGAGTCCGGGGACTCGAGTTCGAGTAGACTGCGTTGTTTTTCCCTAAGGTAGTTAACTGATACCAATACATCGGTTAAATTAGGCATGCATATCAACAATCCCTATGACATAAACATAACACTCAAAAAAGTACTCAGTCATGCACTCAAAAGGCTTCGTAAAGTCCCCAGTCGAATCTGCGATTCCACTAGAAACTCGAGGGCTACTGACATAGGTATACCCTGTAGGTACTCGAGTCTAGTATATACGGTCCAGATACGGTGGAAGCCCATGGCATTGCCATGGCCCAATGAAGACTTCGAGTGGCCTACAAACTCTCGATAACTTGCAAGACAAGAAGAAGTCTAAAGATAGAAAGTTTGAAGGGCAAACCCTAAACTGTAACCGACTCGACCTGCTACCCGAGACCTGGCCTATCTATATAAAGGCTAGGAGGGGCGGCGAGGAGGACACGGTGATACGTCCATTTTGCATCACTATTCTATGTCATAATTTACTGTTATTCATTGATATATTTCATATTAAGAGATGATACTTATGTTATTTCATCTGTTTTTGCATGGTTTATGACTTTTGGAGCATGGACCGCTACAGTCAGAATTCTAATGGAAAAGGTGCTGTTTGGAGGAAAAATTCACGAAGATCAGAAAATCTGGGAAAATATACGGAAAATCCTATTTTTCCAGAAGACGAAGGCTGCCAGAAGAGGGAGTGGAGATGGGCTACATGGGGCCCACACCACCCCCTGGCACGTGCCACCATAGGCCGCACCACCAGGTGGTGTGGCCGCCCTGGCCCACCTCTGGCTCTCCCCTCTGGCGTATATATTCCTCTCGAAACCCTAAGACTCGGGGAGTGACCACAGAAAGATTCCGCCGCCTCTACGGGGCGGAAAACACCGAGACAGAAAGATCTCTCCGGCAGACAGATTTCTGCCGGGGGAATTCCTTCCTGGAGAGGGGAGATCGTCGCCATCAACACCACCATCAAGCTGTACTTCATCGGGATCATAATCATCATCATCACCACCATCATCACCATCAGCACCCTCATCACCATCTCCATATTGCTGCAACAATTGGGTTGAATCTTGCATAGTTCTTAGGGGAAACTTTCCCGGTGTTGGTTACTCTTTGTAGTTGATGCTATTGAGTGAACCGTTGAATTATTGTTTATGTTCAGAGTGTTATACATCATTATTCCATCTCTTATAATGATCCATATGATGTCTTGTGAGTAGTTCGTTTTGTTCTTGAGGACATGGGAGAAGTCATGTTGTTAGTAGTGGAGTTGTGTTGAGAAAGATTCAATAGTTTGATATTTAAGTTGTGGTGTACTTCTTCTAGTGGTGTCATGTGAACGTCGACTACATGACACTTCACCTATATGGTCCTAGGGGAATGCATTGTGTATTTGGCTACTAATCGTAGGGGTTGCCGGAGTGACAGAAACCTGAACCCCCGTTAGGAAACCATTGCACAAGGGACGTAAGGGTCTTAGAGTTTAAAGCTGTCGTTAGGTTTCTACCTTAATTACTTTCTTGTACTTACGGATGTTTGCAAGGGGTATAATCACAAGTATGTATTAGTCCTAGGAAGGTCAGTACATTAACACAGGTTCACCCACACAACACTTAGCAAGCTAAAGAAGATTAATCAACTATATGAAGCGAAAGCACTTGACAGTCTTCTCGTGTGTCCTCGAGAACATTTGGTCATCTTAAGTAATACAACCGGCTTGTCCTTTGCTGCATAAAGGATTGGGCCACTTGCTGCATTTATTCCTACTGTCTTTTATTTACTCGTACTTTATTTACTTGCTTAATCAAAAACCCCTAAAAATCCGTTTGCTAAGTATTTGCAGAGAATTCCTGATCCATACCACTAGCCAGCACCTTCTGCTCCTCGTTGGGTTCGACACTCTTACTTATCGAAAATACTGCGATACACCCCCTATACTTGTGGGTCATCAAGACTATTTTCTCGCGCTGTTGCCAGGGAGTGAAGCGCTATTGGAGAGTGGAACTGGTAAAGGAAACTTCTACTATGAGTATTGTCTACTTCTGTTAGTTGCTTTATTTTCGTTATGGATAATTCGCTGAGTTTCTTATTTGGTAATGCTACTACCACTGCTAAGGTATTAGATGAACCGACACCTGCTGAGAATGATGCTTTTAAAATACCTACAAGAATTATTGATCGTGTTATGGATAACTACTATGTTGGGGATGGAACAGTCCATCCCGGTGATCATTTACTCTTTATACACGAATTATGCGGGTTGTTCAAGTGTGCAGGTATCACTACAAATCAAGTTAAGAAGAAGTTATTCTCATTGTCACTGAAAGGAAGAGCTGAGGAATGGTATAAGCTGCTGAAGAATGGTCAAGATCTTGAATGGGAGGAAATAGTGCCTCTCTTTTATTCAAAGTTTTATTCTCCTAGTGAGATTCATAAAGATCGGAATCAAATATACAACTTTTGGCCTCTTGATGGAGAGAGTACAACTCAAGCTTGGGGGAGATTGAAGTTACTAATGCTGAAATGTCCCATTCATGAGCTCCCCAACAATATTATTATCAATAACTTTTATGTAAGGCTTTCTCTTCATGATAAAGATTTATTGGATGCTTCTTGTGCTGGATCATTCACTCGCATGGAAGAAGAAGCTAAATGGGATCTTCTGGACCGTATTCAAGATAATGCTGAAGCTTGGGAGAATGACAAAGGTAGAAAGTCATGTATAAATTATGATTATGAATGCATTGAATCCTTTATGGAAACTGATGACTTTCAAAATATTAAAAATGCTTATGGTCTAGACTCTCAAGCTATTGCTTCTTATTTTAAGGCTTTTGCTTCCTACATTGAAGTGCCTAAAAAGAAGTGGAATAAGTATCATGAGCCTTATAAAGATATTGCTAAGTGTGTTCCTGCAAGAAATACTGAAGTTTATACTGCTAGTCATGCTTTACCTGAACCTTATATTGAGAAAATGCCTTTCCCAGTTAAGATAAAGGAACATTCTATGATAGCTAGTATGGTTGATGAAAGTATAAGTAATGCTGTTAAACCTGATAAACAAATGGTTGATGAACCTATAATAGCAAATGTGAAAGACTTTGTTACTAAATATGTAGAAGAGGGACACACTATCCTTTGTAAGGATACCTCTAATATTGTCTCACAAAGTAGTGTTATGAGAGCTAGTATTCCTGTGTTTTCTGTTAGGATAAGTGATCATTGTTACGATGGCCCTTGCGATAGTTATATTGTTAAGTTTATGCATGATACTGAAAGTTACTATGAGAGAGGGAAAAGTGTTCTTCTGCATCTCAATAATATCAAGTTTCCTCGTTTTATGCTGAAAGTTTTTATGTTGCACTTCTATTGTCTTCCTATGCTGGTAGCCTCTGGTTTCAACAACTTGTTTGCTTACAAAATTCCCTTGCATAGGAAGTAGGTTAGAATTAAATGTGTGTATTTTTGCTTCTTAATGCTCTCTTTCACTTCAATTCATATTCCTATGTGAGCATCTTCAAAATTATCATGCTCATCTTAATGGCTATAAAGAAAGAGCTTTTTGGGAGACAACCCAGTTTATTTTTGCTTTCAGTTTGTTTTTGTTTCTTTGAGTCTTGGAAGTTATTACTTCGGCAATAACCGCTCCTTATCCGTTTTGTTTGGTTTTTGTGTCAAAATCAACCTCTAATGAGAGAGAAGTAATATTTGGGGAAGTTGCTGTCCCGAAACAGATTTTTGTGCTTCACCGTAAAAATTTGCGAGAGATCTCTGTATGTCGGATTGAGCTGTAATTTTTTGTGCTTCTGCCCCAGGTTATTATTTAACTTTCTTTAGTTTTGCACTTTTTGATTTGAGCAACAGAAGATTTTCTAAAAAATTGATCTTTACCTGCTGGTCTGTTTTGACAGATTTTGCCACCCTTGCATTTGTTTCTTTAATCGATTTCCTTTTTGAATTATTTTTGGGTTTTCAGAAGGAGTTGCTACAGTAGCTTATGTTTTGATGGTTTTCAGTTGAAGTTGAACTCAAAAGGTTTTATCACTTCACTTATACTAACGTTGCTAATGAGAACTGTGTGAAGTTTTGTCTGAAGAAATTTCCAGGTAGTGGAGAAAATGGTGTAATGAGGAAGTGAAACATTTTATGACTCAAGTATTAAGTGTATGAAGATGAAGATATTGATGTTATTCAAGTGGTGACTCCGAAAGAATCCACTAAATAACAAATTCAGAGACCTGCAGAGTCTGTTTTCGAATAGGTAACAGTTCTGGTAAGAAAAGTTCCGCGAAAATACTATCCAACTATATTTTTGCAGTTTTCAGTCAATAAGGAAAGCTATGAAGCGAAAGAGGGGCAGAAATGGAGCCAGGGTGGCTCACACCACCCTGTGGCGCGGGCCCACCCCTGGCCGCGCCACCAGGTGGTGTGGCCACTCCGCACTCTGTCTCCGACCCGTTTTCTCCCAGTACCTTCCTTTTGTTGTGAAACTTTGTAATATATAATCCCCCGGATCTCCCGAGGTTCATATATCGTCTTTTCATTGTGTTTTCATTTCGATCAGTTTCTGCCAGGAACTATCTTTGAAAGCTTAGAAGCACAAGAGTGTCCGCCAAGGATAAAGGAAAGGAGCCTATGGAGGAAGATCTCCAAGACCCCAAGCAGGGGCTGGTACCTTTAGTCTCTTGCCCTGCATCAACTGAAGCCCTATGAGTCACTAAGGAGTTCTGCGATAAGTACCGAGACTTGAGGAGGAAGGTGGACATGCTTCAATGGGAGAATAATAGGCTTCGCAAGATGCTGGAAGATTTCCTCACGTCAACTAAGAAAATAATACCACCACCACCAAAGGAGTAATTCGTCATCAGGTTTGGCATCCCCTTGGTCTGTTCCAAGCTTGGGGGAGTGCCACGATATCACATCACTATCTTCTATCTTTTTACCTTTTTAGTAGAGTCATATCATGAATAGAGAAGTTATCATGTAGGATGGTTTGCATTATGGAAGTGTCCCCTCTCTCGTTAGATATGTATCCCTTGGTGTGAGTTGCCATTATGGAATATTAATGAGAAGTTCTATCATTTACTCTTTTGCATAGCTTATATTAGTTTTAAATTCCTGGTTATATGATTGATCTTGTTGTTAGTATTGGTATCACTTTGGGATCTTTGAGTTAATTTAGTTGGTTTTGGCAAACCTGGCTCGGTCAGTAGCAACACTATTTTGATAGTTGAATGAAAAAGGTAAAAGTGCTCTAAAGAAAAATAATTCCATCATCTTTCTTTCTTGATTTGCTCATAAGTCTAGTATTCTCTAGTTAAGATCTTTTGTGCTTCCAAGGAAGATTGCATGTTTGTCTTTATCACTTGTATGTTTGTTTTGTTTCCTTCAACTCTTATACTTGCTACCCAGCCTTGCTAGCCAAAAACCTGTAGTGAGAGGGAATTCTTCTCGTGCATCCAATCCTTAAACAAAAACCTCTGCCATTTGTGTCCACCATACCTACCTATTAGCATTATTGCTATTCCAAGTAAATTCTTGTTTTTATCTACCTTCCAAATTAAACTTGTTATGTGAAAATTAGTGATTAAAGCTCTCACGAACTTGATGGCACACTTTATTTTTTTGCACTTAATAAACTTGAACCATTGGGTCCTTCTTTGTTGCGTATATGCTTGCGCTTTATGAGTTGAAGTTAGCAGAACCATGTATCATGGGGAACGCTTTCAACACTGCCATGGTACTTTGTACCTAGTTGATATCATGATTCTTTTGCCTATGGATCCCGGCGGTGTGAAATAAAAGGGGAACTTGGAAAATCATGGAGTTTATATGTGTGGTAGAGAAACGACTGGGCCGCTAGCCTAAGCCATGCCTAATCATGGTGGAAACTTGCAGCATAACTATAGTGAGCATTCTATGAAGCATCCTCAATAAAAACCTATGCAAATAGCAAATAAAAAGATCGCTGAGATGCTCTTTGTCTGCTTGCCTTGTCATTTTGATTATGGGATAGCTCCTATATCATGTGCAAGGGGTACCCCGTTGGCGGTTCTCAATGATACATATGTATTTACAATGACAAGAGCTTAATTGTGACTGAAGTTTAGTAGCATGAGGTTCGGTACTCGTAAGTAAGGGGCATGAGATTTGAACTTATAACTTGTCAAGCATATCCTCTTAGTTGTGTCACTTTAACATTAATCACCTAAAGATGCCTATGATAGGGGCAATGAGAGCTGAAAGCTAATAAGTACCATAATTTTTGGGAGCTCTTTATGAAACTTGCAATCCCTGTTTCCCTCTGCGAAGGGCCTTTCTTTTAATTTTTAGTTGAGTCAGTAAACCTATTCCCTTCTATCTCAACAAGTATTTTGAGTTGTTGTGTTTCATTCATTCATATGATGATTTATTCAATCATGTTTCTTATGTTCTTTGTTTTGCACATTGCTCTTATCTGGGTGTTACTACTTTGAAAGCTATCATTGAAAACCAGTTATTTGTGAACTCCAACAAATTATCAACTATTCTTCGACCAAGAGCTAAGTTTGCCATTACCAATTACGATTTACTTCATGTACCTTTATTGTGTTTCCTTTACTCATTACAAGTTGAGTTATATAATAGTGAGATGTCTTCTATTATGATCTATGTATTGATGAATGTGATGCTTCTTGTCCGTATTCTTTTTATTGACTCTTCACTTCATAAACCTGAGGCCATGTTTATTGAGCTCAGTTTCGCTTGGGGACAAGTGTAGTCTAAGCTTGGGGGGAGTTGATACGTCCATTTTGCATCACTATTCTATGTCATAATTTACTGTTATTCATTGATATATTTCATATTAAGAGATGATACTTATGTTATTTCATCTGTTTTTGCATGGTTGATGACTTTTGGAGCATGGACCGCTGCAGTCAGGATTCTGATGGAAAAGGTGGTGTTTGGAGGCAAAATTCACGAAGATCAGAAAATCCGGGAAAATATACGAAAAATCCTATTTTTCCAGAAGACGAAGGCCGCTACAAGAGGGAGTGGAGATGGGCCATAGGGGGCCAACACCACCCCCTGGCGTGGGCCAACCTAGGCCGCGCCACCAGGTGGTGTGGCCGCCCTGGCCCACCTCTGGCTCTTCCCTCTGGCGTATATATTCCTCCCGAAACCCTAAGACTCGGGGAGCGACCACAGAAAGATTCCACCGCCTCTGCGGGGCAGAAACACCGAGAGAGAAAGAGCTCTCCCGCAGACAGATTTCTGCCGGGGAATTCCTTCCCAGAGAGGGGAGATCGTCGCCATCAACACCACCATCAAGCTGGACTTCATCGGGATCATCATCATCATCACCACCATCAGCACCCTCATCACCATCTCCATATTGCTGTAACAATTGGGTTGAATCTTGCATAGTTCTTAGGGGAAACTTTCCTGGTGTTGATTACTCTTTGTAGTTGATGCTATTGAGTGAACCATTGAACTATTGTTTATGTTCAGATTGTTATACATCATTATTCCATCTCTGATAATGATCCATATGATGTCTTGTGAGTAGTTCGTTTTGTTATTGAGAACATGGGAGAAGTCATGTTGTTAGTAGTGGAGTTGTGTTGATAAAGATTCAATAGTTTGATATTTAAGTTATGGTGTACTTCTTCTAGTGGTGTCATGTGAACGTCGACTACATGACACTTCACCTATATGGGCCTAGGGGAATGCATTGTGTATTTGGCTACTAATCGTAGGGGTTGCCGGAGTGACAGAAACCTGAACCCCCGTTAGGAAACCATTGCACAAGGGACGTAAGGGTCTTAGAGTTTAAAGCTGTGGTTAGGTTTCTACCTTAATTAATTTCTTGTACTTACGGATGTTTGCAAGGGGTATAATCACAAGTATGTATTAGTCCTAGGAAGGTCGGTACATTAGCATAGGTTCACCCACACAACACTTAGCAAGCTAAAGAAGATTAATAAACTATATGAAGCGAAAGCACTTGACAGTCTTCCCGTGTGTCCTCGAGAACGTTTGGTCATCTTAAGTAATACAACCGGCTTGTCCTTTGCTGCATAAAGGATTGGGCCACTTGCTGCATTTATTCCTAGTGTCTTTTATTTACTCGTACTTTATTTACTTGATTAATCAAAAACCCCTAAAATCCGTTTGCTAAGTATTTGCAGAGAATTCCTGATCCATACCACTAGCCAGCACCTTCTGCTCCTCGTTGGGTTCGACACTCTTACTTATCGAAAATACTGCGATACACCCCCTATACTTGTGGGTCATCACACACGCAACCCTTCTTTCCACAACTCTCATCAGATTGCATCTACGCGCCCCTGTAATCTTTGATTCCTTCGTTAATTCCAAGAGCAGACAAGCAGGAGTAGGGACCTCTACGAGGCCTGAACCTAGGTAAACCTTGTGTCCCTGTGTGCTTGTTTGCTAGCCAATTGATGCTTCCAGCGCTCCCTCCTTCTCCAAAAACCAAGTCCATAACAATGGGCATTGATGAGTTAAACCCTCGTCACTTGGAGACCACCAACTTGCCATAACCTAGTACCTTTCCTTTAGAGTTGTCTCCAAAAGTGATGCTTGACGTTGAGCTAAAATTGTGAATAAATTGGTCAAGCGCACTTCTACCTCCGGTCATATGATTGGTGCATCCACTATCAAACACCCATTTTAATCCACTAGAGGCATACCCCTACAAAATCAATTCTTTGATTTAGGAACCCATTAAGTAATGGGTCCCCTAGCATTGATGACCCACAAGTATAGGGGGTGTATCGTAGTATTTTCGAGGGAAGTGAAACCCAATTTATTGATTCGACACAAGGGGAGCCAAAGAATATTTATAAGCCTTAACAACTGAGTTGTCAATTCAGCTGCACCTGGAAACAATCTTGCTCACAGTAGTTTATCAGTAGCAACAGTTTGGTAGTAGGAATAGTAAAGTAATAGCAGTAGTAAAGCAAACACAGTAGTAACAAAAGCAGTAAACAGTGGGATTCGAGTGCGGTAGGCATAGGGATGGATGGATGGGCGTTGCATGGACAAGACAATTCACATATTAATCAAAACATAGGGCAATTGCAGATAAATAAGATAAAGCATCCAAGTACTAGATAATCCTAGGCATGTGTTCCATATATAGTCATACATGCTCGCAATGAGAACTTGCACAACATCTTTTGTCCTGCCAGCCCGTTTGCAGCGGAGCCTTTAGGGAACTACTGGCAATTAAGGTGCTCCTTTTAATAGAGCACCGGTTATCCTCACATCAAAGCCATTCCCTTCCGGTTATCCCGAATTCTGTCACTTCGGGGCCATAGGTTCCGGACAACAACGTGTTTATACAACTTGTAGATAAGACCAAAAACAATACTATCACAATGAATCAATAACATGTTCAGATCTGAAATCATGGCACTCGGGCCCTAGTGACAAGCATTAAGCACAACAAGTCGCAACAAAGTCATAAAGCACTAATAAAAGATACTAGGCACCATGCCCTAACAATCTGATGCCATTACATGAACGATCTCATCCAATCCCTACCATCCCCATAGCCTACAGCGGGGGATTACTCACTCATAGATGGGGGAAACATGGATGGTCGATGGAGATGATGGTGGAGATCGATGGAGATGGCTCCGGGGGCACTTCCTCGTCCCGGCAGGGTGCTAGAACAGAGACTTTCTGTCCCCCGAATCTCCCCTTCGGTGGTGGCGGCGCTGCGGAACTTTTTCTAGAAAAACGTCGACCCCCCTGGAGTTTTTAGGTCAGAAGGCTTCTTATAGGCGAAGAGGGAGACCGAGGGGGTGCCTGGGGCCACCACACCATGCCCTGGCGTGGCCAGGCCTAGCCCGCACCTAGGGGGGGGGGGGTGTCCAGCCCCTGGCCCTCCTCCGTCTCGTATTCTGGCTCTTGGAGTCTTCTGGAAAAATAGGCAGTTTGACTTTTGTCCCGTCCAATTCCGAGAATATTCATTTTCTGACTTTCCTGGAACCAAAAACAGTAGAAAACATCCAGTTGGCACTGTGACTCTTGTTAATAGGTTAGTCCAAGAAATCATATGAAAAGTACTCCAAAGTGTGGACAAAACACAAGAAAGTGGATAAAACCAAGCGTGAAGCATCAAAAAGTATAGATATATTTGCAATGTATCAACATCCCCAAGCTTAACTCCTGCTCGTCCTCGAGTAGGTAAGTGATAAAAAGAAAGAATAATTTTTTAGGTGACATGCACCATCATAAACTTGATCAAAGCATTTATAAAACATTCAAAACTGGGATCATAGTACTTCAATCATAACATGAAAGACAAAGTTTTAGCAATAAGACAAAGAAACTATGATGCAACATGAAAAGGCACTAACAAAAGATTCATGAATAATGATGCCTTGCAAGACGTTTGTTTGTTTTACATAAAGAAAACATAGCATAGTGGCATTCAGCTTGTCCCTCATAGAGTAGCAAACATAAATGCATAGGACACCTTCAAAGTTTACAAGAGTGACTAGATACAAATAGTTTAAAACAAGCAATATCAAGGTATGCATCAATCAACAAGTCTTGGGACAATGCACATAGAACTAAGAATGGCCACTATGCTCTCAAGAAAGTGCTCATAGAATGTGTGGAGACTCAACAAGGAAATGAACAGGTTTTGAAAAGTTTGAAAGGCTTCCAAATGCTGAAAGTATGGTACTCATTAGCTTTGAGCTCTCATTGCCCCTATCATAAGAATCTTTAAGTGGTTAAGGTTAAAGTGAGGTCTAATCTGAGTTATATGCTTGACAGACTATAAACTGAAAATCCCAAGTCCCTTGAGTACGAGGGCCGCTCCTCATGCTACTCAACTTTAGTTACCGGTAAGTTCTTGTCATCGTAAGTATGTGAGTATCATAGAGAACCGCCAACAGGGTACCCCTTGCCCGATGATACGGAAGAATCCCCATATCAAAATGACAAGGCAAGAAGACAATGAGTATCTCAGCAATCTTCTTATTTACCATGGGAAAATGGTGCTTTTTTCTCTCTTTCCTCTTTTCATAAATCTCTTTTTTTTCTTTTTCTCAGTAGCTATCTCTCCTTTTTTTATAAGAAGAATGCTTCATAGATATCATTATGGTTACGATGCAGGTTTCCACCATGTCAGCATGGATTAGACCAGCGGCCCAGGCGTTTCTCTAACACACATACATAACTCCATGGACTTACAAGCTCCCCTTTTATTTCACACCAACGACATCCGCAAACAAAAGAGCAAGGTATCAACTGGTATATATTTACAAGTGTTGAAAGCGTTCCCTGTGACAGCACGGTTCTGCTAATCCCCAGCCTATAATTTGCAAGCATATAACTTTCATGGAGAATCACAATGGTTCGGGTTTATTAAGTGCAGGAAATAAAGTGTGCCATCAAGTTCATGAGAGCTTTACTAACTAACTTTCTCATAACAAGCAAACATTTTATTCAGAAGAAAACAAGGCATATTGAATATGCACAGAAGTAGCAAATGATGCTAATATGTAGGTATGGTGGACACTTTGGCAATATTTGGTTTAAGGGAGTTGGAAACTTGAGTAAAACATACTCAGTGTAAGTGAAGGCTAGCAATAGTAAGGGAGCGACAAACGAGAGAGCAATAATGGCCATAATCATGCAGAGCGACAAAACATCATTGATCAAAGCATAAAGTGATACTACAACTTGAAAACTAAAGGATCATAAAGGCTATGGTGACTTGAGATAGTCATAACATGGTGTGAGCATGCGCCAAGTCAACCCAAATAAAGCATCAAAGAAGAATACCACTATACTTATGCTTTAATATGCTAAAACAATGCATGATTCATCCAAGGCACATTAAGCAATCTCAATTGTTTATAACAAGTCATGCTACAACAAAGAATACTAAGCATAAATCCAAAAATATATCAAGCATGGCATGACAAAGCATAGGCCATAATCAAAAACAAGCTCTCTTTACCACTTAAGCATGAGCTTTCCTACTCTTTTCTAATCCAAACTAAACTATTCGAACACCAATGTATGAAAGAGGGGGTCCAACCAATTTATTCATCAAACTAAGCAAACCAAGCAAACGAAAACCAAAACGAAAAACGAACAAGAAGACGCTCCAAGAACAACACAACTGTGCATGAAACAATAAAAATGAAGCGTTTGGAAGAAACCTGGGATTTTTATTGATGAAGAAGGGGATGCCTTGGGAATCCCCAAGCTTTGATGCTTGTACTTCTTGGATATTTCTTGGGGTGACACGCGTGGCATCCCCAAGCTTGAGCTTTAGTCCATCCTTCATCTCATTACTCATTCCTTCCATACACCTGAATTTTTTCCTTCATACAAAACTTCACACAATCTTTATTAGCAACATTAGTGCACTCAAGATAATAGGTCTTAAGGTTCAGTTCTAACACCAAATAAACTTCCATTAGAACACTAGCTACTGTAGCACTTCCTTCAAAAAGCTCAAATCCCCAAAAGAACTCAAAAAGGAACCAACAAGAAGCAAATGCAGAAAATGGCAGAAATCTGTCAAAACAGACCAGCAGGTAAAGACGAATTTTTTCAAAGACCTTCTGTTGCTCAAATAAAAAAGTGTTGAACTAACTAAAGTTAGATAACAACCTAGGGCAGAAGCACAAAAATTCACGCCTCAAAAAGACGTTCATATATTTTACACGAATGTTTACGGTGAAGCATATAAATCTGTTTCGGGACAGCAACTTTCCCAATCATTACTTCTCTCTCATTAGAGGTTACTCTTGGTTATTACTGAAGTAATAGCTTCCAAGACGCATCTAAAACTTTTGGGTTATATCCCAATAAGTACTTTTCTTTAACGCCTTTAAGTTAGGCACAAGCAAAACTAAAATGGATAGAATAGAAGTAAGCGGAGATAATCATGGTGAAAACATTGTTTTGTTCAATGAAATCCTTTTGATAACAAGGTTGATCAGGTCTTTCTACCAAAACAATTTCATATGAGACAAAACTTTGTATTCCACTAATGATTATGTTACCTCAACCTTGATAGCAATGGTCCCAATCATAATAGTTTCAAAATTTTCTCTTGGTATGGGACAATATATTTCTCCAACTTGAATGCCCTCAACATGTTCAATTGAATTCAAACCATAAGTCCTTTCAATCTTCTTAGGGAAATAGAGAGTATGTTCCTTGTCATTGACATTGAAGGTCACCTTCCCTTGATTACAATTAATAATAGCTCCTGCAGTATTAATAAAAGGTCTCCCAAGAATAATAGACATATTATCATCTTCAGGCATAAAAGTTTGAGAGGATGCTCTCATAAGAAATATGAGTTGAAGTAAAAGAGAGCATCAAGAAGCAAATTCAAAGCACATTTAAGTCTAACCCACTTCCTATGCATAGGAATCATGTATGCAAATAAATTTGCAAAGAACAAAGCGACATGCATAGGAAGATAAAACAAGAGTAACTTCAAAACTTTCAGCACATAGAGAGGTGTTTTAATACCATGAAAACTTCTACAACCATATTTTCCTCTCTCATAATAATTTTCAGTAGCCTCATGAATAAACTCAACAATATAACTATCACATAAAGCATGCTCTTCATGATCTACAAGCACTAGAGCTTTATTATAAACATTTTCAAAAGAAACCTCAGGAACATAACATTCATTCTCCTTTAGTAAGCATGGGGGACAATCAAATAATGTAAGGGATAAAGAGTTACTCTCATTAGAAGGTAGACATGGGTAGCTAATCCATTCTTCCTCCTTTTGTTCATCACTCTCCTCCTCTTTTTCATCTAATGAGATTTCAGGTTCATCAATTTCTTCTTCCATAGGATCCTACAAGGCATTAGTCTCTTCCATTTGTGGAAAGAATCTATTAAAATATTCAAGAATATAGCCATTTTCATCCTTGTAATTATCAAAGCAAAATTTAAGTATACCATAAACCTCATACTTATAAGGTGAATCATCAATATTTTCAAGCAAACTAGCAAGTTCAAAAGCACCCTTCCAAGCAATAAATTCTTCAATTTGTTCCGCATCATAAAAGTCATAAATTCCTTTAGCATAGGAAGATATGGTATCATTATCATTATACCCACATTGAAAAGGGAGGTGTTTATACCTCTTTCTGCAACGAGATTCATCACTGCAATAAGTAACATTACAAGTAGAGCACACGTTTCTAGCAATGGTATACAATCTATCAATTTGTTCCCATAAGTGTTTCCCTTTTTGTGATAAGAGGTGTTCCTTATAATAATATTTTTGATCTTCCGTGAACCCACCTTGCCAATAAGCTTTAGTTTCAAAGAAACCAACCATTGACAACAAGCATGACAAAGCAAGACAATAACAGACCAACGAAAATAACAACTAGAGTAGGAACTAATTTTTTTTTGTATTTTTGATAAAGAAACAAGCAAACAAGGAGAAAATAAACTTAGCTTGAACAATAGTGAATCGAAGTGGACTTGATAAATAAAGCTATGCTCCCCGGCAACGGCACCAGAAAATAGTCTTGATGACCCACAAGTATAGGGGGTGTATCCCAGTATTTTCGAGGGAAGTGAAACCAATTTATTGATTCGACACAAGGGGAGCCAAATAATATTTATAAGCCTGAACAACTGAGTTGTCAATTCAGCTGCACCTGGAAACAATCTTGCTCACAGCAGTTTATTAGTAGCAACAGTTTGGTAGTAGGAATAGTAAAGTAACAATAGTAGTAAAGCAAAGACAGTAGTAACAAAAGCAGTAAACAGTGGGATTCGAGTGCATTAGGCATAGGGATGGATGGACGGGCATTGCATGGACAAGACAATTCACATAGCAATCAGAACATAGGGCAATTGCAGATAAATAAGATAAAGCATCCAAGTACTAGATAATCCTAGGCATGTGTTCCATATATAGTCATACGTGCTTGCAATGAGAACTTGCACAACATCTTTTGTCCTGCCAGCCCGTTTGCAGCGGGGCCTCTAGGGAACTACTGGCAATTAAGGTGCTCCTTTTAATAGAGCACTGGAGCAAAGCATTAACACTCTGTGAACACATGTGATCCTCACATCAAAGCCGTTCCCTTCCGGTTATCCCGATTTCTGTCACTTCGGGGCCATAGGTTCCGGACAACAACGTGTGTATACAACTTGTAGATAAGACCAGAAACAATACTATCATAATGAATCAATAACATGTTAAGATCTGAAATCATTGCACTCGGGCCCTAGTGACAAGCATTAAGCACAACAAGTCGCAACAAAGTCATAAAGCACTAATAAAAGATACTAGGCACCATGCCCTAACAATCTGATGGCATTACATGAACGATCTCATCCAATCCCTACCATCCCCATAGCCTATAGCGGGGGATTACTCACTCATAGATGGGGGAAACATGGATGGTCGATGGAGATGATGGTGGAGATCGATGGAGATGGCTCCGAGGGCACTTCCCCATCCCGGCAGGGTGTCGGAACAGAGACTTTCTGTCCCCCGAATCTCCCCTTCGGTGGTGGCGGCGCTACGGAACTTTTTCTGGAAAAAACGTCGAACCCCCCGGAGTTTTTAGGTCAGAAGGCTTCTTATAGGCGAAGAGGGAGACCGAGGGGGTGCCTGGGGCCACCACACCATGCCCTGGCGCGGCCAGGCCCAACCCGCGCCTGGGGGGTGTGGCCAACCCTTGGCCCTCCTCCGTCTCATATTCTGGCTCCTGGAGTCTTCTGGAAAAATAGGCACTTTGGCTTTTGTCCCGTCCAATTCCGAGAATATTCATTTTCTGACTTTCCTGGAACCAAAAACAGCAGAAAACAGGCAGCTGGCACTGTGGCTCTTGTTAATAGGTTAGTTCAAGAAATCATATGAAAAGTACTCCAAAGTGTGGACAAAACACAAGAAAGTGGATAAAACCAAGCATGGAGCATCAAAAATTATAGATACATTTGCAATGTATCAACCATCAGCAAGAAGATCTTTTGGTACCCAAATTGAGTACCACCTATAAGCATAACCATTACGAGAGCCAACATATTTGGCATACACATCTCCTTGGGTGCCCTTACATAGAACATAGGAAGGATTAGATTTTCCCGCGAACTTGTGGTTGGGATTGCCCTAGTGGCTCCCCCATTCACAACATCCTTCTTTACTTGGTCAACCACCTTGTGCCCTTCACGCACAAAGTTGATCTTCTTAGGTGGGTTGGCACCATTCTTGCCGTTCTTGGGGTCAAACCCCATACCTTGCCTTGGAGCTCTCATTGTTTGGCGAGCAAGAATCTCATCAAGAATCTTGCCCTTGGTGGTAGGTTTGAGACGCTCCATCTCAAGTTGTTCCTTCAACTTCTTATTCTCCTTAAGGATACTAGCTTGATCCAAGGAAGGGTTATAAGCACAAGTAATATTCTCAACAATAATAGGATCCTTCAATGTACCAAGAGCCTTTTCATAGGACACTTGAAGTTGATCAGGATTCTCCCCAAGTTTTATGAGCTCATGCTTGACAAGCAAATTAGCTTTCTCAAGGTTATCAAGGTCATTGGTGAGAGAAGCATGAGCAACCACAAGTTCTTTCTTTGAAGTATCAAGCTCTTGGGACAAGGTGATAGCTCTATCTATGGTATCCATATATTTTGCCTTATCTAGTTCATAGATTTCAATTCGTTCTTTAAGAAGGGAAGTAATGTCCTTTTCCTTGCTTAGATCTTGCTCAAGAAGATCGAATCTCAGTTTCTCATCATCAATTTGAGACTCCAAACTATCAATGATCCCGTCACGTGAATTGACAAGGTTCATTAATTGTTTGAATCTAGCGCGAGCATTGCTAGGAAGGGACTACATGATTTTATACATTTCTTGTACATAGTTTTCATCAAATTCATCATTGTCACTATCATTGGCACTAACATGATCATCCAAGATGCTAGAGAGAGGTGGAGGGGAAGAGATTACCTTGGTACTCCTTACCATGAGGCATGTACCAGCGACCTTGGGAGTGATGGAGTCATTTGCATAGTCTTTGGTGTAGTCATATGTGAAGAGTGACCCGGGTTCGGCAAAATCCAAATCGGTCACTCCCACAACCTTCTCCTCATCTTCACTCTCCGCATCGGATAGGTACTCTTGGCGAAGAAAGCCTTTGCCATCACACTTCTTGTTCCTCTTGTACCTCTCGTTGATGGGGTTTGGCTTTAATCTTGGCTTGGTGCCCTCTTCATACTTGGGCTTGTCAAGTCTCTTCTCATATGGGCATTTGTCAGCAAAGTGTTCTGACTCATCACAATTGTAGCAATTCCTCTTCTTCTCACTTGGCCCGGTTGATCTTCTTCTTCGGAACTTCAAGTTCTTGGTGAAGAGAGCAACTTGAGCTAGCATGTCGTCAATGCCCTCACTATCACTCTCTTCTTCATTTGCAACACTCTCTTGCACATACTTGGCCTTAAATACTAGGGATTGAGAAGGCCCAATGGCACGGTTGATCTCCTTGATCTTTTGTCCTTCATCCACCATATTATCTGTGGCAACAAGATAAGATACTAGATCATCGGGCGAGAAGTGGCGAGTTGAATCTAGGAGTTACAAGTTCAAGGCAAGCTTCTTATCGGAGGCGGTGATCATGGAGAGAACCTTGGACTTGATGATCTCATCATTCAAGTTGAGCCCATCATCATACTTGTCACAGCCAAGACCATCAATCTTTACACGGAGGGTAACAAGTCTCTTGTATGCTTCTGCGCTGGACTCACCATCGTTGTTCATGAACATGCGCATCTCCGACTTGGCAGCTTCATACTTGGACTTTTGGATAAGGGATGTTCCCTCTTGGAGAATGAAAATCCTCTCCCAAAGCTCCTTTGCGGTGGGGATGTTGCTAACTTGATCATAGAGAGTGCGGTGAATGGCACTCCTTATCTTGTCACAAGTCGTTGCATTTAGTTGACGGTCATAGTATTCTCCTAGAGTGAGATCATTGGGATCTTGCGGATAGAAGCCCTTGCCCACAATCTCCCAAAGCTCCACACTGTAGCTGCGAAGATGAGATTCCATAGAAACTTTCCAATGAGAGAAGTGAGTTCCATCATAGTGAGGTGCGGGACCCGAACCATTAATATGAGTCATGATGTTCTTTTGTTTAGGATATATATACGGACATGGATTAGGAGGCATAGAGGCTTTCGTCGGGTCACTCTCACTAGAGGCCTCGTTCATGGCCTCCTTACCGGTGTCCATCGACCTCCCTTGAGGTACTACCGAAGGTCCGGCAAGCATGACCCCCTCACCCATCCCCGTAAAACGTCCCTCAAGAAAACTTATTCGAGCACAGAGATCGGAATCTGCCTTAGCCTTTTCAAGGGACTGTTTGGCAAAGAGTTCACAGATCTCCTTGACCGAATAAGTCTTTCCCTCCTCATCATCGGAGAAAACCATCTTTTCTCTTAGGCGGTAAATCCTTAGAAGAGCACTCGACTCTGATACCAATTGAAAGTGTAAGATGGTTTACCTAGAGGGGGGTGAATAGGTTTCTACAAAATCCTCTATAATCTTTTGCAAGTTTCAGGCTTTGCGGAATATAAGTGTGCCTAAATGCAAACTAGGTGAGGAAACCTAGATGATGATACAATATAGTTCAAGCACAAAGGCTATCACAAAGTAAACAACCTTCGTAAGAGATTGGTGATATGTTGCAAACGTATCTATAATTTTTTATGTTCCATGCTTGGTTTTTACCTACTTTCTTATGTTTTATCCACACTTTGGAGTACTTTCTATACACTTTCTTGGACTAACCTATTAACAAGAGCCACAGTGCCAACTGTTGGAAATATGCCCTAGAGACAAATAGTAGTAAGGACTATTATCATATTTCATGTAGTTTATGATTAAGTTTTATATCATGCTATAACTGTATTGAGAGGAAACATCAATACACGTGTGATATACAAACAACCAGGGGTTCCCAGTGAAACTCTAGTCACAAGTTCATTGGTCAACAGATGATCATGTTTCCTAATCATGTGGCATTTATGCCAGTTGGAAATGAGGTCAGAGATGAGATGATGAAACAATACCCAACCTAAACATCGTCACCCGATCATGTCACGAAGTTCAAGTTACGATGATTAGAAATGGATCCTCGTAGACTATTCCTTAGACCGTGAGGCTATATCAATCACTGTCTCCCGAGAATGCTTAGATAGCATCAAACGCCATCTGGTAAAACGGTGGTTATAAAGGTGTGTTCAGGTATTCATAGGAAACCATAGAGGCAATATATGTCAAGAACGGGATTTATCCGTCCATGTGACGGGAAGATACTCAAGGGCCCACTCGGAGAAGTTATATCCAATAGCTGCGCAGCGTGTGATTTGATCACAAGGATATCACTTGTTGGAACGAGTCAAGTAGCATTGTTCAGTAACGAGATTGAACACGACATGGTGATGTCATTGATCATATCTCGGGCAACGCAAGTATTGAGTGACAAAGGGAATAAGACACGACTGTCCCGGTTCAAACGACGAAAGATCTTCGTAGAACGCACAGGGGTCACATGGCCATCCGGCTACCTCTGTCGATCATTGGTGCGAGAGTGTCCCGACCATGTCTGGAGTGTTCCCGAACTGTGGGGTATCACGCTTAAGGGATTGATGATGCTTAGAGAGTGTTTATAGGATCAATAGAATCACCAAAGAAAAGAAGAGAGAAAATCGGAAGGGTTTCGGTAAGTCCGGAGGATGTCCGGAGTGGAGGTGGAAGGTGTTCCATGGCCACGGAGATTGAATAATGTGTGAATGAATGTTAAATATTGATTTAATCATTTATTCATAATTATTTAATAAAGAGAAAATCAATTAAAGGTCAAAAAGGCTTAATGGGCCAATTTCCGGAGGGAGAGGGCCCATTAGGAAAAGGAGAGAGGGAGAAGGGGCAAGGGGGATGGCCGGCTAGGCCTAGCCCCCCGCGCGGGGCCCACTAGGGGCTGGCCAGCAGCCTCCCCACCCCTCCTCTCCTTTAGTCCCACCCCGGGACTTTGAGGGAGGGTGTACCCCCTCCTCCCCTATATATAGTGGGGTATTTGGCCTAGAAAAATACACCAATAATCAATAAAGGTCTCCCCACTTTTGGGAGGACCTCTAATTGATATTTTCTCTCTCCCCCTCTCTCTCTCGTGACCGTGGTCCCAAGTCTGGACTACGCGAGTGAGAGACATCTTCACTGCGGAGCGCCGTCGTGCTGCGGGATTCGGAACCAGGAGCTCTACTTCTGCAACTCCTGTTGGATCAGGGAAGCAGGAGTCATCGTCAGGCACCGGGCATGTGTAACTCCCCGCGAGGTGTCGCACTTGAGGCACTCAAGTCGTTGGAGCCAAAAGGAGCACAAGGACTTCATCATGACCTTGAGGTCGGCTTCGGCTCGTCTACATCAACCACGCTCTCCTGAGCGTTGACAATGCTTTTCGGTCTTCAAGGGTAAGTTCGCGAAAAGCCCCTCCCGTTACTGTATTACTAATAGATAGGTCTTGGCAGCTTCAGGGGTCCAGGGGCGTAGGGTAAATTTTTATTGTTTTTATACGCGGAACCCCAACAGTGGTATCAGAGCTACATCTATGCGTAGTAATGCTAGTACGGGTAAAACACATGAGATGTAGCGTGTGGGCGTTGATCTTTTAGTTGTTACCCTCCCACGTGTACTTGTGTATACTGCAGTAATGCTTGATGAAGTGGCCCCCAACCGACTTTACGCGTTCATTCGCGAGACTGGTCCACGCTTGACATACGGCTTGTACCATATAAAGTGGCTTAGGGGGGTGTCTGTCTCTCTCGCATTAGTTGGTATGCCATTTGCAACGGAGGGCCCCGAAAGGGGTGTAGTAGAGACAACTACTTGATCAGCGTTGTGCTGAAAGTTCGTAGGTAAGAACGGTTCTTGTGCGAAAGCCCATTCAGCCACGTAAAACATGCAAAGATAAAGTAGAGGCATCTAACTTTGTTTTGCAGGCGGGCGTTGCTTTGTGATATGGTTGTGGCAAAGGTAAAGTGATTACCTTTTGTTACGTAGTAGTAGATAGTCACGGAGGTGACAAACTACCACGTCGGAATGACACCGGTACCTGGTGTCTACGGCGCCGGAACCCGGTGACGGCGAATGGAGATCACGACGTGAAGGACCATATCACATAGCATTTACATTCAATGTTATTGTTTGTATGTCTTATTGTGTGCTAGTATTAGATACTCGATGGTAGCCTAATAAGATGATCCCTGTTAAAATTACCAACGATTGTGTTCCCCCTTAGTGTGCACCACCAAGAAATTTCTTCGGTATGAGGCAGGCCATGATGATCGGGTGTCAGACATATCTACGTTCACATACAGTGGGTGTAAGCCATGTTGCACAGCGAAAACACTAAGGTTGAGTTGGCGAGCCTAGCATGTACAGACATGGCCTCGGAACGCGGATGGTCGAAAGATCGAGCACGAGTCGCATGAATGATGTGACCGACGTTTAGCATCCACCCTTGAACCCACATTGATGGTCGTGATGATCGGGGGAGATGTGGCTGATAGGGGTCGTGTTATCACTAGGAACCCTCATTGGGGATATGTGTTTCTGAGTGGAGTTATTATTAACTCATTTAATTATAAACTTAGTCTAAATTTCTTTTGCAATTATAAATGTAGATGGGACCTTTCGTGTTGACAATTGATTGGTTAGAAGGAGAGAAGCTCATATTAGATGGATCAAACTTCTCCATATGGGTTGCCAGTCTCCATGTTCTCCTTAGCGAGAATGACATGGTCGACTACATACTCGACGAGATGGATTTGGATCAGCCCACTGACCTTGAGACCCTAGAGGAGCGGAAAGACCGCTATCTCCATCGTGAGATGGCCTCCTATATTTCAGTTGTGATGCGTTTCGGAATGGTGGACGAGCTGTGGCCTTTCGTGGGTGATGTTAACCCTCGTTCGGTAATGCTACAGCTTAGGACACATTTCGTGGAGCAGACACGCATTTGGGAGCATGAGCTGATGGGAGACTTCCTCTCCATTAAGATGGAGGATAACTCATCACTAGACGACCACTTGGAGCACATGCATGATGTGTACATGAGGCCTGCATACTTCCTGGACGTCTGGATTACGGGCTCTTTTGCAAACGCTGCTGTGTTGTGGTTGCTGCCACCAAGATACCAAGCACAAGTCAGGACTTGCGGAATGAGGGGCGACGCGGAAACAATGGAGTTCCACCAGTTGATGACACATCTCAGGATTGTGTTGGTTGAAACAGATGTCGCTCAGGTCGTCAACGACAAAGGTATATATTTGATATATAGTTTTATAATGTTATAATCTTGCAAACACATTGTAGTGTTAAGTATATCTGATACTTGTTATGTTTTGCTGAAAACAGGTCCTTCTGCATGAGAGGTGCTTGCTAGAGAGGAGGTGCCGTTGCGTGTTGATGGCGAGCATGATGATGATGGCCGACGACACTCTCCCTCGACATTTATAACTTAGTTTATATTTTAGGATGATTATTGTAATCAAGAGATTGTGAACTTCTTTAGTGTGTCTCACACTTCATGATACGGTTATTCATATGAGTTTGTAACAAACAGTTGTTCTGCTTTTATGAATGATTTCTATTCATGTTCATGTCTTGTTTGATTATGTGTGAATTATCCTTGTTGTTTGAAACTAATTGATAATGCATGAACATTTGTAAAACATTAAAAATGCCTTGTTAAAAAAACCCAACTTAATGATATATTCATTAATGAATGAAACAATTGTTTAAATTCAAAGTTATGTGATAATATGTGAAAGACATTCGATTTCTTATCACATATATATATCGTGCCTAAGTTCGACAAAATAACTTGAACACCGTGTATTACTTGAATACAAAGTGTTCAATGAATTGATAAATAGAATACATATTCGATGTATTGGGTTTTAACGAAAATGGTAATTATCATTATATGATTGTTTAAATGTGTAAATAAGTTTACCAAAGGAAACATGAATATGAAACTATTTGATTTGATCAAAGTGTTTCATCAACAAATGGTATAAATATAAAAGAGAATCCAATTACTATGGTTTGATCAATAGTAATGAAATTCAACTTTAAGAGTGGCATAAAAGTAATTGTGGAATGCAAAGTGTTTTGAAATGTCAAAATACAAAGCATCACAATGTGATATTAGATATCAAAGGGGTTGAATAGAAGGCACCAAATAAATGTTGGAGATATGCCCAAGAGGCAATAATAAAAGTGGTTATTATTATATCTTTGTGTTTATGATGAATGTTTACATCCCATGCTATAATTATATTATAAGGAAACACTAATACATGTGTGTTTTGTAAACGTAAAAGAGTCCCTAGTAAGCCTCTTTTTGAACTACCTTGTTGATTAATAGATGATCATGGTTTCCTGATCATGGACATTGGATGTCATTAATAACAAGGTTGTATCATTAGGAGAATAATGTGATGGACACACACCCATAGTAAGTGTAGCATAAGATCAAGTCAATAAGTTCGTATTGCTACAAACTTTCAAATGCATAGTAACCTAATTCTTCGACCATGAGGTTATGTTAATCACCATCACCGGATGGGTGCTTTGATGACATCAAACACCGCTTCGTAACTGGGTGGTTATAAAGGTGTCATTGGGTATTCTGAAAGTATGTGTTGAAGCGCATGGACCAAGATTGGGATTTGTCCATCCATATGACGGATAGATATGCTCTGGGCCCTCTCGGTGGAATGTCATCTAGTTAGCTTGCAAGCATGTGACTGGGTCACAAGGGATGACATAACATGGAACGAGTAAAGAGTACTTATCAGTAACGAGGTAGAACTAGGTATGGAGATATCGATGATCAAACCTCGGATAAGTTGAGTATCACGTGACAAAGAGAATTGGTTTCGTATGTTAATGGTTCTATCGATCACGAAGTCATCGTTGAGTATGTGGGAGCCGTTATGGATCTCCAGACCCCGCTGATGGTTATTGATCGGAGAGGTGTCTCCATCATGTGTGCATATTCACGAACCATAGGGTGACACACTTAAGGTTCGATGCTGTTTAGGTAGATATGGAATGTGTGTTGGAGACCGAATGTTGTTCGGAGTCTCGGATTGGATCTAAGACATCATGAGGAGATCCGGAATTGTCTGGAGAATAAGATTCATATAATGGAGATCATTTTCTAGGTTCGGAAATGTCCTAGAGTGTTTATATGGGGGTTCTAGAAGGTTTCGGAATGTTCCGGAAGGTTCTAGAAATTTCTATGGAGTCTACTTGAAAACCAAGAAAGAAAGAGGGGAAACTTGGGGGGAAGGAAACTCCCCCCAAGCCCCCCTTGTGCACCGGCCCTAGGAGGTGGGCCTAGGGGTGGGAACCCTAGGCCGCACCCCTCCCTCTATATATAGAGGGGTGGAGGCGCCACCCCCTTGCCCCTCCACTCTTGCCCTAGCCGCCTCTCTCCTCCTCCTTCCTTCTGCTCAGGCTTAGGCGAAGCCCTGCAGAATTCTCTACTCCACCACCACCACCATGCCGTCGTGCTGCTGGGATTCCGTGGAGAGATCTACTACCTCCGCTGCTCGCTGGAACGGGGAGAGGAAGGTCTGCATCGACTCCGCACGTGTGACCGACTGCGGAAGCGCTGCCGGAACACGGCGCCGGAAGGATCGTCTACTCGATCTTGAGATCGGCAAGTGATCGTCTACGTCAACCACGAGATCCGATCTCGCACAAGGCTTTTGGATCTACAAGGGTTAGTACAGATCTATCTCGTTGCACATGTCTAATAGATTAGATCTTGGCTTTTATCTGGATTAGATCTCGGTTTTGTTCGTTCTTGCGGTAGAAAATTTTGTTTTCCATGCTACGAACCCATCAATAAATCGTTGTAGTGTAGATGTAGAGACCATTAGTTAGAAATAGTTAGCACTCAATTAGAATTGGTAAACCATTTGAATTCATGAAAGTTTTGGGGTTATTCTATATAACCAAAACAACAGCGAATAAGTCCTTGTAGTGTATTCATTGGAAACTTTGAATACGAAACCCATAGCTGAAACCAAAAGGAAAGCAAGAGTTGTATTGCTTGGATTTTGGTGCATTCTTGAGAAAGCTCACTTTTACTGATGTTTCTCAATTATGAAGCAAATGGAAAATAGTGTAAAAACACGATGAGGATTCAAAACCCTGCATCAGAGTGTTGAGAAGCGCAACGGACAACGTTCCTGAACGATTCTCTGCACAGAAGGAAAGAATCAATGATATAGATCATTATGTTTTCCCCACTAGTGTTTTCACTCCATGAAGTAGGATTCAAAATGTAATCCATATCTAGTATGGAGACATTTTTGAATCATTTGTCATGATTATTGGAATATGACATACCTACGAACTACTAAGGAAATAATGGTAAACTAAATTATGATAAATCCTAAAAGCAAACTTCCCTTGAGATTAGAAAGCAATTCATTGCTGAATCTCACAAGTAAGAGGGGTTACTTGGAATTTTCCCAAGTGACTGCAAAGCCATAGTGGAAAATGGGGTGAATGACAAAAGCACAATTTGTCAAGTATTGGACAAATTCAAATGAATTTGATTCATGTGTGCTAAATATCTAGTGGATTTAAGACTAGTAAAAGTACTAGTGTCTCATAGTAAAACTCTCACTTTGATATTTGATCAAATGATTTTGAAATTGTTCAAAGTCATGAGTAGATATGCAATTTGCATAAAATTGAGTGGGAGCTATGAAAGTCTTCCTGAAACAATATGTGATTAACATATTTTTAAGTGGGAGCAATATAAGACTCGAATTCAAATATGTAGGAACATATTTTGAGTAGGAGCTTATAGGAGTAATTCTTAAGTATGTTAAGGATGAAAGCGCATATACTTATAAATAATGATTTATAAGATGTAGAAGTTGATAATAGGTGTATTGTTATATTATGTAGTATTCCTTAAGGGATTCTGAAAAGTGTTTCAGAATAGAAGTTAATTAAGGAACGAGTCCTTAATAACTCGAATTAGGAATAGCATTAAGTTTAAACATCAATGGTTGAAAAGAAGAAAAGGATGATCGTCATCCACTATGTTGAGACATAGGTTCTATCTTAGTAAACCATGATGATAACTTAGCATAATATGTAATCCAAATAAGGAACATTTAAAAGTGATTAAGTTCGAATCATAGAACGTTGAGCTAAGTTTTGTCCATAGTGTCTAATAGAGAACTGTAGACATGTTTTCCAAATCCATAAAGGATGACATATCTTAAAACATAAAGGGTTATGTTATAAGGGAATATGTTGGAAACTCCTGTAGATACCAATTAAAGTCAAGTAGGAAGCGAGGTGAACAAAACATCAAAAGTTGCACAGAGTGCACTAGTGTTTCGATGAATACATTTATAATTAGGGTACCATCTAAAGTATTGTATAATGTTATGGAGGGGCTAGTTCGCTTTTAACGTAGAATGATGTGCCCCAGGGCATAGTGCCCATGAGAAATCCCTCGAGGTTGATCTAACGTCACTGTAGGCTCCTGGAATCAGGCCTCGTTCTGATGCCATAGCGACGATGCATACACACAGATGCTATCATGTGATGATAAAGTATTAATGTCAATCAAGGTGACATTAGTAAGTTGCAAAGGATTTGGGACTGTAAAGTACAGACCCAAGACTCAACCTCTTCCATGAGCAAGCATGTTCAGGGTACCGGATATATGGTGCCAATGATTCAGAACAAATGCAGCTAGTGTATTTGTACTCTAGTGCAAGTGGGAGACTGTTGGAAATATGCCCTAGAGACAAATAGTAGTAAGTACTATTATCATATTTCATATAGTTTATGCTTAAGTTTTATATCATGCTATAACTGTATTGAGAGGAAACATCAATACACGTGTGATATACAAACAACCAGGGGTTCCCAGTGAAACTCTAGTCACCGGTTCATTGGTCAACAGATGATCATGTTTCCTGATCATGTGGCATTTATGCCAGTTGGAAATGAGGTCATCTCATTCTGAGAATGAGCTGATGAACTAATACCCAACCTAAACATCGTGACCTGATCATGTCACGAAGTTCAAGTTACGATGATGAGAAATGGATCCTCGTAGACTATTCCTTAGACCGTGAGGCTATATCAATCACTGTCTCTCGAGAGTGCTTAGATAGCATCAAACGCCATCTGGTAAAACAGTGGTTATAAAGGTGTGTTCAGGTATTCGGAGGAAACCGTAGAGGAAATATATGTCAAGGACAGGATTTGTCCGTCCATGTGACAGGAAGATACTCAAGGGCCCACTCGGAGAAGTTATATCCAATAGCTGCGCAGCGTGTGATTTGATCACGGGGATATCACTTGTCGGAACGAGTCAAGTAGCATTGTTCAGTAACGAGATTGAACATGACATGGTGATGTCATTGATTAGATCTCGGGCAATGCAAGTATCGAGTGACAAAGGGAATAAGACACGACTGTCCTGGTTCAAACGACAAAAGATCTTCATGGAACGCACAGGGGTCACATGGCCATCCAAGCCCCGCTGTCGATCATTGGTGCGGGAGTGTCCCGACCATGTCTAGAGTGTTCCCGAACCGTGGGGTATCACGCTTAAGGGCTTGATGATGCTTAGAGAGTGTTTATAGGATCGTTAGAATCACCAAAGAAAAGAAGAGAGAAAATCGGAAGGGTTTCGGTAAGTCCGGAGGATGTCCGGAGTGGAGGTGGAAGGTGTTCCATGGCCACGGAGATTGAATAATGTGTGAATGAATGTTAAATATTGATTTAATCATTTATTCATAATTATTTAATAGAGAAAATCAATTAAAGGTCAAAAAGGATTAATGGGCCAATTTCCAGAGGGAGAGGACCCATTAGGGAAAGGAGAGAGGGAGAAGGGGCAAGGGGGCTGGCTGGCTGGGCCTAGCCCCCCGCGTGGGGCCCACTAGGTGCTGGCCGGTAGCCTCCCTACCCCTCCTCTCCTTTAGTCCCACCCCGGGACTTTGAGGGAGGGTGTACCCCCTCCTCCCCCTATATATAGTGGGGTATTTGGCCTCGAAAAATACACCAATAATCAATAAAGGTCTCCCCACTTTTGGGAGGACCTCTAATTGATATTTTCTCTCTCCCCCTCTATCTCTCGTGACCGTGGTTCCATGTCTGGACTACGCGAGCGAGAGACATATTCACCGCGGAGCGCCGTCGCGCTGCGGGATTTGGATCCGGGAGCTCTACTTCCGCAATTGCTGCTGGATCGGGGAAGCGGGAGTCATCGTCAGGCACCAGACATGTGTAACTCCCCGCGAGGTGTCGCACTTGAGGCACTCAAGTCGTTGGAGCTAGAAGGAGCGCAAGGACTTCATCACGACCTTGAGGTCGGCTTCGGCTCGTCTACATCAACCACACTCTCCTGAGTGTTGACAACGCTTTTCGATCTTCAAGGGTAAGTTCGTGAAAAGCCCCTCCTGTTACTATATTACTAATAGATAGGTCCTGGCAGCTTCAGGGGTTCAGGGGCGTAGGGTAAATTTTTATTGTTTTCATATGTGGAACCCCTACACCAGCTGCCTGTTTTCTGCTGTTTTTGGTTATAGGAAAGTCAAAAATGAATATTCTCGGAATTGGACGGGACAAAAGCCAAAGTCAGTTTTTCCCCGAGGGGGACACGGAGCCAGAATACGAGACGGAGAGGGGCCAGAGGGCCACCACACCACCTTTCCACGCAGCCAGGCCTGGCCCACGCCAGGCGGTGGTTTGGCCGCCTAGGGCACCCCCTCGGCCTCCCCTTTCACCTATAAGATGCCTCCGATATAGAAACCCTAATCACCCAATAAAAATTCCACGAAAGTGTCTATAGCCACCGTCATCTCCATCCCAAGATCAGGAGGGATCTGAAGCTCTTCCCGGCACCCTGCTGGAGGGGACAATTCACCCTGGAGGCCTTCTTCATCATCATGCAAGCCTCCGGTGTGATGCGTGAGTAGTTCATCCTTGGACTACGGATCCATGTAGTAGCTAGATGGCTGGTTCTCCTCCTTTGTGCTTTCATGTCTAGATCTTGTGAGCTCCATTCATAATCAAGATCATCTATTTGTAATTCTGCATGTTGTGTTTGCGGGGCTCCGATGGATATTGAGATGCTATTTCAGATTGATTATTGATTCTATCATGTCTTTGTTATTTGTGATCTTGCATGCTTTCCGTTGTTAGTAGCTATGTTGGCCAAGTAGATGCTAGAAACTCCAAGAGTTAATATTTATGCTCGATAGTGGGTTCATGCCTCTAGTAATCTCAGAAAGTGACAGAAATCTCTAAGATACTAGATGTGATGTTGCTACTAGGGAGAAAACAACAATCCTTTGTTCATAGAACAATCGTATTGTTTACTTTACACGCAATGCGTAATGCAATTGTCTGTTGGTTGCAACTTAATACTGGAGGGGGTTCGGATGATAACCTGAAGGTGGATTATTAGTCATAGATGCAATTGGATTACGGTCTATGTATAATGTTTAATGCCCAATCAAATCTCAAAGGAGTGAAGATGTTTAATATATGCATGTATTGCTTTCTCGATGTTTGTCAATTGCCCCGCTGTAATTTGTTCACCCAACATGTCATCGATCTTACGGAGAGCCACCACTAGTGAACTATGGACCCTGGTCCTTTCTTTTACCATCAATCTACAATCTACTGTTTACTTTCTGCAAACTATTACTTTCTTCCACACAATACGTTTAATCCTTTGTTTTCAGCAAAACCGGTGAGATTGACAACCTCACTGTAAGTTGGGGGCAAAGTTCTGTGGTTGTGTTGTGAAGGTTTCCACGTTGCTACTGGCGCCGATAGTGCGCCCTACCAAAGTCCAGCTAGCAACACCTTGGAGGTGTTTCCTTGCTCCTACTAGATTGATAACCTTGGTTTCATAACTGAGGGAAAACTTACTGCTCTACTCATCTTACCTTCCTCTTGGGGTTCCCCAACGAGCTCGTTAATACACGAGTCAGCACGTATATTTGCTAGCACCGTTGCCGGGGAGTCAAGGACATCTTCACAAGGGGAGTCCCTCATAACCAATCCCTTTACTTTGTTGTTTTTTGTTTTGCTTAGTTTATTTTTGCTTTGTTTGTTTCCTTATAAAAATACAAAAAAATTAGTTCCTACTATAGTTGTTATTTTCGTTTGTCTGTTATTGTCTTGCTTTATCAGGCTTTCTATCAATGGTTGGTTTCTTTGAAACTGAATCTTATTGGCAAGGTGGGTTCACGGAAGAACAAAAATATTATTATAAGGAACACCGCTTGTCACAAAAAGGGAAACACTTATGGGAACAAATTGATAAATTGTATACCATTGCTATAAACATGTGCTCTACTTATAATGTTACTTATTGCTTTGATAAATCTTGTTGCTGTAGGAGGTATAAACACCTCCCTTTTCAATGTGAGTATAATGATAATGTTACCATATCTTCTTATGTTAAAGGAAATTATGACTTTTATGATGTGGAACAAATGGAAGAATTTATTGCTTGGAAGGGTGCATTTGAACTTGCTAGTTTGCTTGGAAATACCGATGATTCACCTTATAAATATGAGGTTTATGGTATACTTAAATTTTGCTTTGATAATTACAAGGTATAAAATGGCTATATTCTTGAATATCTTACTAGATGCTCTCCACCAATGGAAGAGACTAATGCCTTGCAGGAGCCTATGGAAGAAGAAATTGCTGAAACTGGAAGCTCATTGGATGAAAAAGAGGAGGAGAGTGATGATCAAGAGGAGGAAGAATGGATCTACCCATCCCTGCCTTCTAATGAGAGTAACTCTTTACCCCTTACATTATTTGATTGTCCCCCATGCTTACCAAAGGAGGACGAATGTCATGTTCCTGAGGATTCTTTTGAAAATGTTTATAATAAAGCTCTAGTGTTTGTAGATCATGAAAAGCATGCTTTATGTGATAGTTATATTGTTGAGTTTATTCATGAGGCTACTGAAAATTATTATGAGAGATGAAAATATGGTTGTAAAAGTTTTCATGGTACTGAAACACCTCTCTATTTGCTGAAAGTTTTGAAGTTCCCCTTGTTTTATCTTCCTATGCCTTTCACTTTGTTCTTTGTGAATTTATTTGCATACAAGATTCCTATGCATAGGAAGTGGGTTAGACTTAAATGTGTTTTGAATTTGCTTCTTGATGCTCTCTTTTACTTCAATTCATATTTCTTATGTGAGCATCATCAAAATTCTTATGCCTAACTTAAAGGCGTTAAAGAAAAGTACTTATTGGGACATAACCCAAAAGTTTTAGATGATTCTTGGAAGTTATTGCTTCAGTAATAATGTCTCCTTATCATTTTTATTTGATTTTTGTGCCAAGAGTAACCTCTAATGAGAGAGAAGTAATGATTGGGAAAGTTGCTGTCCCAAAACAGATTTCTGTGCTTCACCGTAAAAATTCGTGTAAAATCTTTGTAAGTCGTTTTGAGGCGTGAATATTTGTGCTTCTGCCCCCGGTTGTTATCTAAATTTCGTTAGTTCAACACTTTTTTATTTGAGCAACAGAAGGTCTTCGATAAAATTGGTTTTTACCTGCTGGTCTGTTTTGACAGATTTCTGCCATTATTTGCATTTGCTTCTTGCTGGTACCTCTTTGAGTTCTTTTGGGGAATTGAGCTTTTTGAGGGAAGTGCTACAGTATATTGTGTTTTAATGGAAGTTTTATTGGTGTTGAAACTGAACCTAAAGACTTATTATCTTGAGTGCACTAATGTTGCTAATAAAGATTGTGTGAAGTTTTGCATGAAGGAAAAATTTCAGGTGTATAGAGGGAATGATGTAATGAGATGAAGAATGGACTAAAGCTCAAGCTTGGGGATGCCACCCCGTCTCACCCCAAGAAATATTCAAGAGGTACAAGCGTCAAAGCTTGGGGATGCCCAAGGCATCCCCTTCTTCATCAATAAAAATCCCAGGTTTCATCCAAGCACTTCATTTTTATTGTTTCATGCACAGTTGTGTTGTTCTTGGAGCGTCTTCTTTTTTGTTTTCGTTTTGGTTTTCCGCTTGCTTGGTTTTCTTAGTTTGCTGAATAAATTGGTTGGACCCCCTCCTTCATACATTGGTTTTCAAATAGTTTGGTTTGGATTGGAAAAGAGTAGGAAAGTTCATGCTTAAGTGGTAAAAAGGAGCTTGTTTTTGACTGTGGCCTATGCTTTGGCATATCATGCTTGATATTATTTTGGCTTTATGCTTAGTGATCTTTTCTGTAGCATGACATGTTATAAACAATTGAGATTGCTTAATGTGCCTTTGAAGAATCACGTGTTGTTTTAGCATATTAAAGCATAGTATTGTGGTATTCTCCTTTGATGCTTTATTTGGGTTGACTTGGTGCATGCTCACACCATGTTATGACTATCCCAAGTCACCATAAGACTTTATGATCCTTTATTTTTCAACTTGTAGTATCACTTTATGCTTTGATTAATGATGCTTTGTTGCTCTACATGATTATGGCCATTATTGCTCTCTTAGTTGGTCGCTCCTAGTCTTTTGCTAGCCTCCATAACCAAGTATGAGTTCCACTCATGCATCCAACTCCTAAAACAAAGTTATTCCAAAGAGTCCACCATACCTACCTATTAGCATTTGCTATTCCAAGTATATTCATGTGTTTATCTACCTTCCGAATTAAACTTGTTATGAGAAAACTAGTGATTAAAGCTCTCACGAACTTGATGGCACACTTTACTTTTCTTACCCTTAATAAACTTGAACCATTGTGTCGTCTATGTTGTATATGCTTGCACTTATATGTTGGGGATTAGCAGAACCATGCTGTCATGGGAAACGCTTTCAACATTGCACTTGTACTTTGTACCTAGTTGATATATCTCTTTTGTCTATGGATGTCGTTGGTGTGAAATGAAAGGGGAGCTTGTAAGTCCATGGAGTTATGTATGTGTGTTAGAGAAACGCCTGGGCCGCTGGTCTAATCCATGCTGTCATGGTGGAAACCTGCAGCGTAACCATAATGAGCTCTCTATGAAGCATTCTTCTTATAAAAAAAAGAGTCCGATATTGAGAAAAAAGAAAAGGGAAAAAAAGATATGAGAAAAGAGGAAAGACAGAAAAAGCACCATTTTCCCATGGTAAATAAGAAGATTGCTGAGATGCTTGTTGTCTTCTTGCCTTGTCATTTTGATATGGGGATTCTTCCGTATCATTGGGCAAGGGGTACCCCGTTGACGGTTCTCTATGATACACATGTACTTACTATGACAAGAACTTACCGGTAACTAAACTTGAGTAGCATGAGGAGCGGCCCTCGTATTCAAGGGACAAGATTTCCAAATTATACTTTGTCAAGCATATACTCCATAGTTTGTTCACTTTAGCCTTAATCACTTCAAGATGCTTACGATAGGGGCAATGAGAGCTGAAAGCTAATAAGTACCATAATTTTTGGAAGCTCTTTATGAAACTTGAATCCCCACTTCCTTCTATGAAGGCCTTTCTTTTACGTTTATGTTGAGTCTCCACCTTCTATCTTTATGCACCTATTGAGAGAGCATAGTGGCCATTCTTAGTTCTATGTGCATTGTCCCAAGACTTGTTGATTGATGCATAACTTTGATATTGCTTGTTTTAAACTATTTGTATCTAGTCACTCTTATGAACTTTGAAGGTGTCCTATGCATTTATGTTTGCTACTCTATGAGGGACAAGCTGAATGCAACTATGCTATGTTTTCTTTATGTGAAACAAACAAACGTCTTGCAAAGCATTGTTATTCATGAATATTTTGTTTGTGCCTTTTCATGTTGCAACATAGTTGCTTTGTCTTATTGCTAGAACTTTATATTTCATGCTATGTTGAAGTACTATGATCCCAGCTATCAATGTTTTACAAATACTTTGATCAAGTTTATGATGGTGCATGTCACCTCAAAAATTATTCTTTCTTTTTATCACTTACCTACTCGAGGACGAGCAGGAGTTAAGCTTGGGGATGTTGATAAGTTGCAAACGTATCTATAATTTTTGATGTTCCATGCTTGGTTTTTATCTACTTTCCTATGTTTTGTCCACACTTTGGAGTACTTTCTATACACTTTCTTGGACTAACCTATTAACAAGAGCCACAGTGCCAGCTGCCTGTTTTCTGTTGTTTTTGGTTCCAGGAAAGTCAGAAAATGAATATTCTCGGAATTGGACGGGACAAAAGCCAAAGTCAGTTTTTCACCGAGGGGGACACGGAGCCAGAATATGAGATGGAGAGGGGCCAGAGGGCCGCCACACCACCTGGCCACGCGGCCAGGCTTGGCCCGCGCCAGGGGGTGGTGTGGTTGCCTAGGGCACCCCCTTGGCCTCCCCTTTCGCCTATAAGATGCCTCCGATACAGAAACCCTAATCACCCGATAAAAATTCTAAGAAAGAGTCTATAGCCGCAATCATCTCCATCCCTAGATCGAAAGGGATCTGAAGCTCTTCCCAGCACCCTGCCGGAGGGAAGAATTCACCCTGGAGGCCTTCTTCATCATCATGCAAGCCTCCGGTGTGATGCGTGAGTAGTTCATCTCTCGACTATAGGTCCATGTAGTAGCTAGATGGCTGGTTCTTCTCCTTTGTGCTATCATGTTTAGATCTTGTGAGCTCCGTTCATGATCAAGATCATCTATTTGTAATCCTACATGTTGTGTTTGCGGGGATCCGATGGATATTGAGATGCTATTTCATATTGATTATTGATTCTATCATGTCTTTGTTATTTGTGATCTTGCATGCTTTCCGTTGTTAGTAGCTATCTTGGCCAAGTAGATGCTAGCAACTCCAAGAGTTAGTATTTATGCTCGATAGTGGGTTCATGCCTCTAGTAATCTGGGGAAGTGACAGAAATCTCTAAGGTACTAGATGTGATGTTGCTACTAGGGAGAAAACAACAATCCTTTGTTCATAGAACAATCATATTGTTTACTTTACACGCAATGCGTAATGCAATTGTCTGTTGCTTGCAACTTAATACTAGAGGGGGTTCGGATGATAACCTGTAGGTAGATTATTAGTCATAGATGCAGTTGGATTACGGTCTAAGTATAATGTTGTAATGCCCAATCAAATCTCAAAGGAGTCAAGATGTTTACTATATGCATGTATTGCTTTCTCGATGTTTGTCAATTGCCCCGCTGTAATTTGTTCACCCAACATGTCATCTATCTTAAGGAGAGCCACCACTAGTGAACTATGGACCCCGCTCATTTCTTTTACCATCAATCTACAATCTACTGTTTACTGCTTTCTATTTACTTTCTGCAATTATTACTTTCTTCCAAACAATACGTTTAATCCTTTGTTTTCAGCAAAACCGGTGAGATTGACAACCTCATTGTAAGTTGGGGGCAAAGTTCTATGGTTGTGTTGTGCATGTTTCTACGTTGCTGCTAGCGCCGGTAGTGCGCCCTGCCAAAGTCCAGCTAGTAACACCTTGGAGGTGTTTCCTTGCTCCTACTGGATTGATAACCTTGGTTTCATAACTGAGGGAAAACTTACTGATGTACTCATCTTACCTTCCTCTTGGGGTTCCCCAACGAGCTCGTTAATACACGAGTCAACAATTGGTTAAGGAATAACTGAAGCATGCGGAGACGAAGATGTATTCCTGTGTTCACCACCTTTGGGAAGGGGGCTACGTCACGTTGGAGAGGTGTGATGTTCCACGAAGGATTCCCCAACGCCACGAAGGATCACCTTTTTATCCGAGCCTATCCCACGAAGGAATAGCTCACTTACTCGTGGTAGACTTTAAGGTAGTCTCCAAACCCTCACAAACTTTCGACGGAGCAAATCACAAGCAAAATGCCTCTAAGCGACCCTAGACGCCTAGGGTTTCCCACAAACCCAAGAGTAACAAGCTAACTCAATGAACTCAAGGGGGAATGAACTTTGACTTGGTGGAAACGTAGATCGGGATCTCCTCTTGCTTTCTACCAAAGGGATTTGGAATTGGTTGGGTAGAATGGGAGATCCTCAAGGAATTGTGTTTCAACAATGGGGAGAGAGAGAGCTTCAAGGATAAAATATGAACTGAATGCCTAACCTCCTCAAGGTGGAAGAAGTGGTATTTATACCCAAGGGAGAAATCTAGCCGTTTAGAGTATTTCTGTGAAGTCTGGTTTAAAGTTCGGCTGGACCGGCCCTCACACCAGACCGTCCGGTTTCTAGGCCGGAAGACCAGAATCCAATGTTAGGTCACTATGCGCAACACTGGATAGACTCGGTATAACAAACCGACAATCCTGGTTTGGGTTCGGTTTTCTGACGCTGGTACCGGACCACTCGGTATGGGAGCCGGTTCAACCGGCTTGTACATCGAACTTGGCAGAGATGCGATGAAAAGTAGATTTCTCTCTCCTCTCTCATGGTGATGGAACAAGTGGGTGTATGGGATGTGTATAAGGCTTAGAAATTCATCCCCAACAAGCTCATCGAGATAACCCCTCTTAATAGTGCGGAGTTCCTAAAGACTCAAGTTACATATAAAAGGCAAAACTCCGGCACACCTCTTCGTTATCGAAATGGGGGGTCTCCGACGATCTTACAACATACCAGTGGACTAAAACCTGTTTAAGACACTAGTAGGTAGCTTTAGTCCGCTCTAACTACGGTGTCATTGTCAACCAAAAACAGTAGAGGTAAACTAGCCTTTCAGGTACCCTACCTTGTGTCGCTACTCCTACAACCGAGGGGCGCCTGATGGGCTGCCGCATGGTGGCGCTGGCACCAGAGCAGGAGGGGGTGGCGGCAGCGAGGCACAACCACGTGGTGGGCAAGGTGGTGGGTCCTTACACCACCAAGAAGATGATGCGCTGGCTGCACTAGCTGGGGACGCACTTGCTCCATCGCGACACTGAAAGAATGGACACGCCGGTTGTAAAGAAGCCTCCACGATAACCCCTGACGCACGACATGCAAGGCCGGTCGGCTCGCCCGAGTTACGCGAAGGAGGGCAACTGATGTCGCGTGACCAGTCGCAGCAGGAAGCTTCCCACCCCATTCAAACTGGGGAGGCCATCGGTATAGAGGCTGGGTGGCACCAGCGCAGTGCTTGTCACGTAGCCAAAAGCGGTGGCAGCAAAATTAAAGGCGTAGGCGCGCCAACCGCAAAGCACGTGCTGCTGCGGCAGCAGCGCAACTAGAGCACATGAATGAATGGTGGAGATGGAGTGGCTCGCGCAGGCACTAACGGGAGAGGAAGGGGGACCAGGGAACGAGCCCGCTGTGCTCCGCTCTGACTCCGCGACGGTGGAAGCCTCGCCATCTCCCCTTGTCAATGTGGTAGGTGGCGAGGGAGGTGTTGTGGCCCTGATTCCAGATGCCCAGGGCAGCACGCTACCACCAGTTGCTCGACCGGCCCAAGCCAGCATCAAGGCACGGGGGAGGAGTGGTCTAGCCCAGCTCACTCAGTCAGAGGGTGGGCTGCTGGGGGCTTCAGTTGGCCTGGCCCAGGGGTAGGTGGAGCCACTCTGCGTAGATGTTGGGCTAGCAAGTCAGGATTCGGCCCATTCTGGCGGGATGCCTCCGGTCTCATTTGTGTTGGTGCTTTTCAAGGGTGACCGCCACACTGGACTTAGGATGACTTCTGCTGCTGACTCAACGCAGTCCCCGACCCCTGTGGTCGAGTTTGGGATGTTGAGGTAGTTGTTCGACATGGAGGCGCAGGCGTGCGCACAACCAACTACGACCCTTTCCCCAACACCAACACCCCACGGCCACCCCCATCCCCTGTCGTGCACATGATGCTGCAGGTGCAGGTCTAGAACTATCGCCCATCCGCATAGGGTGACTTCGCTTTGGGGGCCACCCTAGTGCCATGCCTGAAGACCTTGGGAGAGTTCTTCCAAGCTGCGTTCCGACGTGCTGTTGCTGGCACCAGCAGTACAAAGGAGGCCAATGGCCCTAAACTTTCAGCTGCTGAGGAGTTTGAGGATCGCTAGACAACCAGGGGGACTCAACTCGGAGCAGAAGGTCATCCACAACCTACTGAGGAATCTTGGGCTTATCTCTAGAGATGATGCCCCCTCGGAATCCGCTCTGGAGGCCTTCCACAGGATGTTCGAGTCACCACTAACAAACGATATGATTAAGGCAATTGGAGAGCTCTAGGGATGGAACCGCTTGGCGCTCAGGGGGTGTGCAACACCCATGGTGGAGGTGGCAGGGGGGTTGGGTGGACACCTTTTGGTGGTCTGACCGATTGGTCACTATTCGGGTGCCTCACACTGATCTGATGTCGTACAACCCTATGATACTGGTGTCTAATGTGCGTGTTCTGAATGATCGTGCGTGTCGTATATGTGTTAGGAGCATTGTCACTATGATGAATGCTTCCATTGTGTGTATGCAAGATACTAAGCTTGCTATTGTATCGCTCTCTGTTGTAATGGAAACCCTAGGAGCAGAATTTGATGCTTAATTCTGCTTGCCTGCGATTGACACTAGAGGGGGTATAATCATTGCCTGGAAAAGCAGGGTGGTGCAGCTCGATAGAGCGCACATAGATGTGAACAACATGACTACCAGGGTGTCTTCCTAGTGAGGCACTCCGTAGTGGTTAACTTGCGTCTATGGCCCTCAGGATGAGGCTGTTAACATCGCCTTCCTCGTAGATCTCCTAGAGGTTTGTCGGGTTCGACCGGGCCCTTAGATGCTTTGTGGAGACTTCAACATGATGTACCGTGGTGAGGACAATAACAACAACAACCTCAACCATCGCATGATGGGGCGCTTTAGGAGATTCCTAAATGACTACATGTTGAAGGAGGTCTACCTCCACGGGAGGAGATACACATGGTACAATGAGCGGGAGGCGCGGATGCTGGTCAGGCTTGGCAAGGTTTTTTGTACCTCGGACTGGGACGAGTTAGACGGTAGATGCTCGTTGCGCTGCCTATCCACGATCATCTTGGACCACTGCCCTTTGCTCCTGGACTGTACACCGGTTGTTGCCGGGAGGGGATGGTTCTAGTTCAAAAATGTTGGATGAAGTTAGATGGCTTCAACGATGCTGTGACCAATGCTTGGGAGATGATTGACGGTGACCCTCACCCCTTCCGGAAGCTTGTCGCAAAGCTGAAACACGCGACACGTCAGTTGATGAGCTGGGCTGACAAGAAGGTTGGCTCGATCAAGATTCAGCTTGCTGCATCCCGAGAGGTGGTTTACCGCCTCAATGTGGCTATGGAATCTAGGCAACTTTCTCCGGATGAGCGCGCTCTTCGCGATAGGCTCAAGTAGACTTACCTTGTCCTGGCATCATTGGAGTGCACCATGGCATGCCAGCATGCCAAGATAAGGTGGCTGAGTGAAGGCGATGCAAACACGACATTCTTTCACCAACACACTTCGTATCGAGGTTAGAGGAACGTGATCTGTAGCTTGCGAGTCGATGGCGCTATTGTGGTAGTTCATGCTGCCATGGCCGAGGTGACTTACGACCACTTTCAGGGCCTACTAGGCACTGCGTCCCAACAACAGTTCTCATTGGACCTTGACTTTCCGGGGGACAATTCAGAGGACCTATCGGACTTGGATGCACCCTTCTCTGAGGAGGAGGTGTGGGAGGTGATCAAGCGACTTCCTCACGGCAAGGCGCCAGGCCCGGACGGTTTCACTACCAAATTCCTGCAGAATTGCGGGGTGGTGAAGGCTGACTTTATGGCCGCCTTGGACAAGTTACATTCCATGAACGGGCGTGGTTTTAAGGGCCTAAACTAGGCCCTGATCATACTGCTGCCCAAGCAGAGCGATGCGTTTGCTCTGGGTGAGTACATGCCGATTACCCTGATCCACATCTTCGCCAAGCTTGGGGCAAAGTTGTTGGCCACGAGGTTGGTCCCCAGGCTAGGGGCTGTTTGACCTAAACCAATGCGCCTTCATTCAAAAGCGTTGCATTCATGATAACTTCATGTTGGTTCAGCAGACGGCACGCCTTCTGCACAAGTTAAAGGAGCCTCGGATCATGTTGAAGCTAGATATAGATAAAACATTCGACCTGGTCTCCTGGCGTTGCTATTTAAGGTGCTGTTGAAGGTAGGGTTGTCCCCCAATTCAGGGAATTGGTGTCCATCCTACTCTCGATGGCAAGCACCAGGGTGATGCTCAACAGCGAGCCGCCCCCGATCCAGCATCAGAGGGGCCTGAGATAGGGTGACTCCTGTCACCAATGTTGTTCGTTTTATTCATCAACATGATCAACAAGGTGATGTTCAAGGCTGTTGAGTTCCGCATGCTAAAGCAGATTGCAGCGCGTGGGCTGGTGATATCTATCTCGCTATATGCGGATGACGTGGTGATCTTCTATCACCCGGATGAGGCTAAGATGTGCATAATTCGTGCGTTGTTGGGCCTCTTTAGGGAGGCATCTAGATTGCACACCAACTATGCCAAATTCTTTGTTTCCCTAATCGCATGCCCGACTGAGGATGCGCTTCATGCGATGGAGGTCATGGAGTGCCAGGTTGCACCCTTCCCGTCAAGTACCTGGGTATCCCTCTATCGCTTCGGCGGGTGTCCACGGCTACCCTCCAACCCCTGGTGGACAGCATCACGAACAATCTACCCACCTGGAAAGCTAGGATGATGATGAGAGCTGGGCATCTTGCACTGATCAAATCGTCTCATGGCGATCCTGCTCCACCAGGTCAGGTGTTGGGGCTTAACAAGCAAACGCTCAAACAAATCCAATGGATAGTGAGGAGCTTTCTATATGGGCTGGTAGGGCGAATGCCAATGGTGGGCACTGCCATGTGAACTGGGACAAGGTGAGCAGACTAAAGTGCTTCGTTAGCTTAGGTGTTCGCGACCTTACTCGCATGGCAATCAGTCTGAGGACTCTTTGGATCTGGAGGATGCGCACCAACCCGCTGCGACCCTGTCGCGACTTGGACATGCGCTTCTCCAAGACTGAACTCCAAGTATTCGACGCCTCCACTAGGATGCAGGAGGGTGTTGGAGCCATAACTCTATTATGGATGGACAAATGGTTAGAGGATGATGACTGCAAGTGCACAGATCAATTGTAGCTAGTTTCGAAGTAAAGATATCGAACCCATAGAGAGCTATTGGTAAAGGTCTTTATGCCCCTCATTACTATCTACCAAAGAATACTTGTAAGTTGTCTTTGATCTCAAGTAAAGGGTGTTTGAATGGTTTATGGTTGTTTGCAGAAAAGTAATTAAAATAAGTAAAAGAAAACAAGTAACAAGATTGTATGAATGCGTGGTTGAACTCGATAGGGCTAAAACATTCTCGGGGATGTAGGATACACCACTAGCATAGTATTATTATTATGTGCAATCAAGATAACATACTTCTTATGTTATGACATGTGTGGAGAGAGCCTCATAATAAGATGTTCACGACAAGGATCGTAGGAAGCCACTTTGTTGAGCCAACTGTGAGATCACCTCTAAATAACCACTGCAATGCCTGAGAGAAATCACCCATACAAGCCACCGCAATTAAGGGTTTCCTCAAGGATATCGTAATTAGCTTAGTGAGTCCCTCTTAATCCCCCTTTGACCTTGAGGGTTACGAGCCGGTGCCAATCTGTCACGGGGCACTCCGGGTATGCTTCCACAACACATCCAAAGGGTTTCATCCTCCCTTTAGTCCCGAAGGCAAATGATACATGGTCAACTTCACATATCATCTAAAGAGAGAAATCAAACACATGTCATAATTATATCATAAACAAGCAAGTCATATGGACACAAGAATAGATCATCTTCATTACAAGTTCATAGTGGTGCTAGGGTTTGTCCATCTCCCCAAGAACAAAGAAACTACCCACTCATGGAAGCAATCAACAACATCATCATAATCAAATGGATGGATTAAAATACGGGGGTAGATCTAATGCAAACCACAATTGGATCTGGAATTACAAAGAGATCTAATAGATGAAAGATGGAGTAATGGTGGTGATGAAGATGCAGCGGTTGATGATGAAGGGGATGATGCGTTGTCCTCCAATGATCCGTGAAGCAGTTGGGATTTTGCCCCCAGCCAAGTTCCTCCTTCAGATCCCTCTCGGATGTGGTGTTTCGTGGTTTCTGGTGGTTGTGAATGTCGGATCTCTCTCTCGTCTTTGCCTGGAGAAAATATTTGACGAGGCGGTCCCGATGGCGCCTGGTACGGGCGGGCTCCGCCCGTACCAGTGGTCGTTATCGGCTCTGGTGCCTCCTCCTTATTTGCTATTCATCTATGTATGAAGGTAAATTCATAAAATGGCTTTTATCACTTAGAAATATCATATAATTACACAATATGACAGCTCTAATTGCTAAGTTCATCCATGACTCCATTATTTGGGATCCTGTTGAAACAAGAACGAAATAGTGTATGTAGGCGCAGTGAAATACAAAAATCCCTACTCTATTTATGCAAAAACATGAGGTAAAAATGCTTCAATTTTGGACTCATCAGAGGGGAAAACCATCTATGAGAAAGCGTCGGAACTCTTCGTGCTGATCCCCAAGCGCGCTAGGAAGCGTCGCATGGTGAGGGAGGCTCTGCTGGAGCACCGCTAGAACACGGACATACAAGGCACGCTGAGCCCGCTTGCCCTGTGGCAGTACGTCCAGCTCTGGACCTGACTGCGTGAGTACGAGCTGGTGGATGCGCTGGACTCCTTGCTTTGGAGATGGACCACGAATGCTCAATACTCCGCCAAATCTTGTTATAAGTTTCTCTTCCAGGGATCCATCATCTCGCGATCCTGGAAGCTGAGTTGGTAAGCCTGCCCCCCCCCCTCCCCCGAGTGAAGTTCTTCATCTAGCTGGCCTTCCAGGATCGTTGTTGGACGCCTGAGCGGTTAGCAAGACAGGGCCTTGCGCACCCTCCGCGCTGCCCCCTGTGTGACCAATCGGCTGAGACCATGACTCATATCTTGGTAGGTTGTCTCTTCTCCAAGGCGACCAGGCATGAGGTGCTCTCATGAATTCGATCCACAGCAGCCCCGGACGGGGAAGACGACTTTGTGGACTGGTGGCTGCAGGCGTCAAGATCTTCCTCTGATCTCTTTACAAGGGGACTTCCTCGCTTATCATGCTGACGGCGTGGTGGATTGGAAGCAGCGGAATGCGGTTGTGTTCAACAGCATGGCACCTAACCTGGGTGGTGTTCTGCGTACAATACGGTCCGAGGCTAGGGCTTAGGCTGCTGCTACTGGAGCGATTGGCCTACATGCCTTGATCCCCACAACCCCGTAGGTCTAGTGGGTAGAGTTGTACAAGGTGTTAGCTCTCTATGAGCCTGTGTATATGTTTTACAGAACTCTCTTTTTCTATCAACAATGAATTGAAATGCAACGCTTTTGCGTTTTCACGAAAAAGAAGTAGGAGGAACCAGGGGAAGGGGGGAACTTACACGGGTTTAAGCAGCGCCAATGGATTTCCTGTGCAGATTGCTCTTGAAAACAAGAGGTCGAATTTAAATGGGTTTTAGGAGCCACACAAAAGATTGGCCTTCTGCTGTTCTAGTTTTTTTTCCACTTTACTAAAGAAGGATTGATTGTGTTCATCAGGGTCAGTGAAACCATCGAAACGAGGAAAACGATCAAAAGAACTACCACTACCACTAGTCTGAAGTCTGAAGTGCTTAGCGTATCTTGCATCGAGATCAACCGGTCTTATTGATCGATAAAGCGCTCGCGGTCCAAAACGAAAAGCTTGAATGAGTGACCAAAACCATCCTGGAACAGAAGGAGAGGTCCCTAAAGGAGGTCAAGAGATGGGGCCGAAATAGTACTTAGCCCTGACACCTTCCATAAGCTAGGCTCACTTTTTTCTACCCTAAACACCTATTTACTTGCTCATCTTTTCCCTTGGGAGCAGCTTATTCTGCTACTATCTCAGTCGTCTCAAACGGTGTTGCATGCCGCTGGCAGCTCTCCGTGTCTATCGAGAGTCCACTCGCCTTTGTGCACGCTGCAAACAACGGTTGCCGTTCCACGCAACAAAAAAAAAGAAACGGTTGCCGTGACTCTACGCGTCTGCAAAGCTGCCCGTGCCACGGTATGCGTCTCTAGGAAAACGTCGCTCTTTTCCTACGGTAGCTTTGACTTTCGATCCCGAATAAGATGTCACAGATTTGGTTAGATTCATATGCATATTTACATGTTTTAACGGCGTCTAATTTGGGATGTAGAGAGTACAATAGCTTGTTTTACTGTTATTATTTTCACCCTGTCCTTCCGCGACCCTAGTGTTTTTTCTTTACCGTAGTGGCCTACATTTACCTGCTCCGTTGATGATTGGGCGATGCTGTCATGTTGCGTTGGTACTAGTGACGTCCTATGTGAAGAAGGGGCAGCAGTAGCGCGGCTGGGGAAAAGGCGTTCTTGCGCACTGTGCGATGCTCGGCTATGCATATACTTGTGTCCTAAGTACATTGTCCCCCTCCCATGTGCCTAATGAGCCGTATTGATCATGTCATTGTCATTCAAAAATATAGCTACTCCGGACCATAGATGTGGTGCCTTTTTCTATTGATGTTAGGAAGACACTAACTGATCATTTGGTGTGTGGTTGATCGGGCTGTGTGCATTCTAGCTATAAAAAACTGGGTGCAAACATTACTTAAGTAATAAAGCGTCCTTTTCTAAAAAAATGCCACTAACAGTTGATCTTCGAGTCACACCTTGCTAATCCCAATCTAAAGAATGTCAGCGCCGGTGAAGCAAATACTCTTATAATATGTTTACTGATAAATTACTGGAGTTAAAGGCATCTCGCGATCCAAACAGATCGAGGTTGTTCGTTTGGTTTTGGGTGGACACGAGGATAATGAAAAAAAAACTCCACCCAGCAGCAGCGCCCCAAAAAGATCAATGCACGCGGACAGACTCATCCTCGATCCAAATTTGGATTGGAAATGCATCTACCCAACGCCCACGGTTATCCCGCATGTCCGCCCCTCAGGCCTGCATGGCAGCGACTCACCAAGCCATGCCGCCATGAATGTTGGCCTCCCCTTCGCGCCAACATTCAATGTCGGACAGTAACCACACCTACATGGCCGCTCTGCCCTCTGTACCGACATCAATGGCACATCCATTGTAGCCTACGCCGACATTGATGGACAGGGATTCTTACGATGGCCGTGAACATCCTGGGTGGATGGCACCTCAACGTGATCAGGGTGCCGGTATCGCATGTGCCACCTGAAGGGCCGCTGCTTGAGGCCGAGATCGAATGCCGCCGCCAGCTCCTGCTGCATCTGCGCAAAGACTGCGCTTACAACCGCCGCGCGCCATTCTGTGTGGCGTTCCTACAATGGAAGGACGAAGCATGGCGGCGGTCCTCGTTTATGGGCGACTTCCAGCCAAAGGTCGAGTTTGGCCTGTTGCCGTAGGTCGACGACGACGATGCTAACATGGATTAGGAGCCCTCCTGGTCGCGGGGCGGGGACAACGTGCCTGGCGAGGAGGCTCATAACAACACATGAGACTACGAGGGCTACCACGCCTACATGATGGCCATCGAGCAGGAGGAGATGACCATGCAGTTGTCGGAGATGGACCTAGGAGAGGCCACTCTCCTGGCCATCACGCATTCTGAGGAGCAGGCGTGACTCAAGGAGGAGGCACATTGGGCGGGCAAGTAGGGCCTACATGAGTCCGCGCTGGCCCAAGGGCTGCCTACTCCGCCTTCGGAGACGCCGCCTCCTCTCTCGCCACCGCAGCTGTAATAGGTGCAGGACTAGCCATACCCCTGGCCGCAGCCCACCTGAATCGACCTCGGCAACGACGACGACGAGTAGGCCGTGGCGGCGCAAACCCTAGCTAGGGTTTTAGTGTTATATTTTTTTCCCTTTTTTGACCTATATGTAAGTTATTGCTATCAAAAAAATGTTTAAAGAAAAAATGGTTCAGCCGCTAGGAGCATCCAACCCAAATGGACACGACCGAAAAATTTGTCTACTAGCCGACCCAAACGGAATAAAACAGACACATTTCATTCCGAAATAGATCGGTGCGCGCTGAAGATACCTTGACAGCCAGAAGAGCAAGATTATTTTACCGAGGTGTTGAAAGATCCTTCTACTCCCTGGGATCCATATTACTTATCGTAAAAATGAATGTATCTAGACATGTTTTAGTATTAGATACATCCAATCCAATAACAAGTAATATGGATCGGAGGGAGTAGTATAAATTACTATTGGCAACTTCCACCTCCCGGTGCTTTGGCCATGAGCAGTCGGACGCGCGACTTTCCACACACTCGCACAGTCACAATACGCAAAGTAGCCTGAAAGAACAGTGTCGCCTAACGGCCTAAGCCTCTAGCTAGTCTTCACCATCTCCACCAACAGACACTGGTAACTTGAGTAATTAGACATTCCCTACCACTACTGTTGTACAATTATGAACGTGTTATTCCTTCCTTCATTTATACAGATCTAAAATATATCTAAATCTAGACAAATCCACGTCATGTATTTTGGGACAGAGGGAGTACTACTCGATCGTGACACCTTGCTTCACAAGAGATAATCAGATCACGTTTTCATGATGCATCGGCTTGTCTCAGATTTTCTGAAACTGCGCGCATCAGACAGGGGAGAACACAATACCTTTCAGGCTTAACGCCCCGGCCCATATAATCTGCATGACTTTTGTGACGAAAAAGGATTTCTCCCATGCTTCATTATCAAAACATAAGAGTCTTACACAGAAATAAATACAGAAAAGTAAAAGGCCGCAACCAAGCCAAAAGTAGGAAAGCATAGAATAACGGTCAAATTCATTCAAGCACAAATCCCACATCTCGACAGTTCCAAATGCAATCGTTCCTAACGAACGCTATCCATTATCTACTCTTCGACACACGTACGTAGGCATTCATTCATGCATGTGAACTATTCATGATTTCCTTTATGACAATCTTCAGCTTGAGAGTTCCTTGTAACTGACCCCTCGTGTGGTTTTTTCCTTGTGCAAATCGATAGCCCACCTAAACGCGGTCTCATTTTCATTAAAAAACAACAACATGGTAGCGACGTCATGAGAGGGCCACGACGCGCGGCGGTGGCATCCCAGAAGAGCGGCGGTCTGGCTAGCCAAGAGGTAAAGCGCCGTCGAACACCATGCAGTTGCGAGACTTTCGTACCGACCACATGGTCGAAAAGTATGAAGAATAATGTTGCAGTGATCCCCAGGCATAACATGTTTTATTGATGGGTTTCCATAGAGTCCAAGTAATATCAGCTAAGTAAATTTTAGCTACCACGCACACTGTGAGTACCCTGAAAATGTTTAATCCACTCCACTAGCTGTGCAACTGTGCTAGGAGGTTTGGGGATACTACAGGGCACCCGAAAAAAAAATGCTCTGTCGTCTATGCTCTGAATCAAAGCGCATAAAAACTACAATGTATATCACCTTGCCAACCTTTACTTTTCAGACTGTCTCTAGTTAAAATTCTTGCCCGTATCACGAACCGCATTTTTTCAATTTAATCTGTACGTACGTAGTACGATGTGCGGAACAAACTCGGGAGTTGTACGCACTTTCTTCAGCTCGATCAGCCGCAGCTTGGGTAAAATTTCAAAACTTGTAGTACTACTAGTACTAGTCATTTAGAGCGTCTCCACTTGTAAACCCTCGTACGGTCTCCGGCGGAGACATATTTTGGCCATATGAGGGGGTGCTGGTTAGTTTTTAATTATAAGGGGCAGAGCCTAGTCAGTCGTACCCCTGAATCCCAATTTTTTTTATCTCGATTGGGAAGAGAGGTGGTCCTCCAGGGACGCGTGGCGTCGTTTCCACGCTTTGTTGGTTAGCCGGCGCCCCCAGTTGCCTCACTATGGGCAGGGGTTGGCCTGGGGGCGCCGGATATCTCGTATGCCCGCGCCGGATAAAAAATAATTTTGAGGGACACGGCTTGGCTGCATTTTCTCTCTCCACGCCCCTATTTTGGCCTTTTTCGGTCTTTAGGGGGGGACGAGTGGAGATGCTCTTATCGCCCCGCGAGAACGCATCCAAGTGAACTGTTGTTCGCTATCGGCATCCTTACAATGATTGGCCCAATCCGTACCCCTCTACGAATGCACCACTCAACGCTGCACGGCTACGAAGCGACACATGAGCGCCATCGTCGGTTTCCTTTTCAATATGTGTCGGGCTTTGCTGCCCCTATCGATCGATCGAGATGCTCCAGCCAACTGCACGTCGGTAAACCGCATTGACGCCAAAGGCGACCGTTGCAGCAGCGAGAGCATCTCCACCCGGCCGACCCAACGCCCGAGCGCATCCAAACGCGTCCGCGCGGGACGTGATAGCGGCCTTCCAGCGGTCCGACCCATCCGGCTCGACGCGTCCGGATTGACCCATCTGTGCACCTAATTTGGGCAATGGTTGTTTCGGCCCGGACAGCGCGCGCGGCCTCCCGTGTCCGACCGTGACCTTTGACGATCCATCCCGCCAGTGGCACACAGACCACTCTACTTCTCCTTCCAAAAAAAAACCTCTCCCGCCGCCATGGCCGAAGCTGCGCCCTCCGGCGTTCCCACCGCCAAGAAGCGCGGCCGGCCAAAAAAGTTTTCCAAGGATATGACGCTGGAGGAGCGGAAAATTGAGACAGAGAAGCGCGTTAGCCGGTAGCTTGCGGCGCGAACTTGACTCGCCGAAGCCAAGCTCGACAAGGAGCGTCGGAAGGATAACAAGCGCTTTCTCACCGCGCGGAACAGAGCCAACCACAACGAGCTTGCGGTGGATGGCGCCAAGCACGCCGTGAACATGACAAAGCAGGAGACGTTGACCGCCACTTCCGGTGGCACCGTGCCCTTCGGTGCCGGCGGCGCTATCCCCGGTCTGTCCATGGCCGGCGCATCCTCTACCAGCTCCGTCACGTCCACCCCTTGTGGCCAGCCCATGACGCCAGGCCCGCACATGCCTTCGCTCGGAGGCCACACTAGGAGCTTCGCCTCGCTCTCCATGTTCGTCCATCCCCGCACGGCGTCGTCGGAGGCAGGGGAAGCCGTCATCGACCTCAACCGCACTCCAACGACCGCGGACACCACCTCGGAGGCCAATTTATCTGATAGTCAGTTTCTCAGCTTTTGCACGTGAATTCGAGTGTTCGACCATTGGCAAAGCCTTGGCCAGCCATGGCTCCCAGAAACACCAGGCATGAACTTTTGGGTCGCGCCGCTGGGCGTGATCGGCAGGACAGGCCGGACCGCCACCTCATGTCTACGCACTTCTATTCTTGTAGACAGTTGTTGGGCCTCCAAGTGTAGAGGTTTGTAGAATAGCAGCAAGTTTCCCTTAAGTGGATTATCCAAGGTTTATCGAACTCAGGAAGGAAGTGGTCAAAGGTATCCCTCTCAAGCAACCCCGCAATCAAGATACAAGAAGTCTCTTGTGTCCCCAACACACCCAATACACTTTGTCAGGTGTATAGGTGCACTAGTTCGGCGAAGAGATAGTGAAATACGAGTGGTATGGATATAAGACAACGGTGCCAAAAAAGAGCTTGACGGGAGAAAAAGACTAAAGGCAAAAAGATGGAAGCAAGCAAACATGTAACAGATCTAGTTGCAAATGGTGTTTCAATGTTTAGAAACAAGGCCTAGGGATCATACTTTCGCTAGTGAATACTCTCATATAAATATCTTCTCTTCATGATACTACTCTGAACTACTCTCCGGTTGGACACTCTAATCCATGGTAGGGCTATAACATCACTCCTCAAAGTCCGCCTTCCCCATCTAGATAACCCCACACTGTCACCTTGAGCGCTAGATGGTGCAACAAACACCACAATTTCATAGAGACATCCAACTCCAAATATAACTCATAACAAGTATTTATGTAACCTTAGCCAAAGTGTCACACGGTGTGCATACTGTCAACTTCACACACGTGGGGATAAGAAGGGATTCATTAAAGCACTTGAGTAGCAGAATAGATGTATAGATTACAAAGCTCATGATCTCAATAAAATCATGCATAGAGAGAGAGAGATGAACACATAGCTACCGGTAGAGCCCTTAGCCTCGAGGAAGAACTACCCCCTCCTCATCATGGGAATCAGCAACGGCGATAGAGATGGTGGTGGAGATCGATGGATATTGCTCCGGGGGCACTTCCCCGTCCTAGCAGGGTGCCAGAACAGAGACTTTTTGTCCCCCGAATCTCCCCTTCGGTGGAGCGGCACTGTGGAGGTTTTCGTGGCTTCCTCCCGGATTCTTTAGCGTTTCTGCATCGGGGGCTTCTTATAGGCAAAAGGGGAGACCGAGGGGGTGCCCGAGGCAGCTGCAACACCCAGACGCGGGCCAGGCCAGGCCGCGTGGCCAGGGGGTGTGGCCCCCTCGAGGCTCTTCTGCGTCTCGTCTTCTGGCTCCGTGTTCCCCTCGGTGAAATATTGACTTTAGCTTTTGTCCTATCTAATTCCAAGAATATTCATTTTCTAGCTTTTCTGGAACTAAAATAGAAGAAAACAGGCAACTGGTACTGTGGCATCTTATTAATAGGTTAGTCCCAGAAAACATATAAAAATACCTCAAAGTATTGACAAAGCATAGGACAGATTATATAAAACAAGCGTGGAGCATCAAAAATTATAGATGCGTTTACGACGTATCACCACCCTAAAGCGATCGCGGACCAACCCAAGCAGATAGAAACGGACCATTTCGGTCGCGGGTTTGGATCAACCTAGTGGAGATGCCGTGAGCAGCAGGCGCACATAGGTTGCCACCTCGGGCGGGCGCTGCTGCGGGTGGCGATCAGCAGCGCAGGTCGCCCGGTGAATCTTTTGCGCGAGATCTCTGTGCATGTCTAAGAGGAAACTGAATGTGCAGACCGCTGAACGATCGTTCCCTGCAGAGACAGGCATTGCTTAGTGGCCAGAGTGAGCCGGTACTTCAGAGAAAATATACAGACTTGAGGGAAGAGACCGGTGCCGAATGGGAATTTACGATCGAAAGTATCCAAGCTCAACTTTGGAGTTTGGACCGGGCTTCTGCAGTTCAAATCTAAGCGGGCTTCTTTACCCCGCGCAGACATGCATGCGGCATGCCGTATTGGCACGCCATCGGATGTCGGCTTCTTTTTCACAAAGATGGGAGGATGACTAGGTGAGTCCTTGTAGATCCCTAGAAATTCTTCGGAAAAAGACGATGAGCAAAGCCCCTGGCTTTGCGAGGAAGTTTCCATGCTTCAAGCCGTTGTTTGGGGGGCCGAGCGATTTTTTTTATCGGCGGTCGTTTATGCTGGCTTGTTTTCTGCACCACGATTTTGGATTAGTCAGACATGGATTCTACTTCCCTCTCCTAAACACAAACATAATAACGGCTGAAATCGTCCGATTACTGGATTATTAGTCAATTTTCGCATGAGATTAATTACCGAAATCAACATTATGTAAGCACTAGCAGATCTAAATGCTACAGCCAAACAACCACATCTAATAGATCTGAAAATCTAACAAGAACTAGTGCATACAAATATAGGAATAGAGCATCAAAATTTATAGATACGTTTACGACGTATCAAGCATCCCCAAGTTTAACTCCTGCTCGTCCTCGAGTAGGTAAGTGATAAAAAGAATAATTTTTAAGGTGACATGCACCATCACAATCAAGATCAAACCATTTGCAAGCATTGAAAGCTGGGATCAAAGTACTCTAAACATGAGCATGAAAGATGAAGTTCTAACAATAAGACATAGTAACTATGTATGCAACACGAAAGGATACAAACAAAGATCATGCATAACAATGCATTGAAAGACGTTTATTTGTTTCACATATAGAAAACATAGCATAGTGGCATTCAGCCTGTCCCTCATGGAGTAGCAAAACATAAATGCATAGGACACCTTCAAAGTTCATAAGGGTGACTAGATACAAATAGTTCAAGAACAAGCAATATCAACATTACGAATCAATCAATAAGTTTTAAGACAATCTACATAGAACTAAGAATGACAACTATGCTCTCTTAATTGGTGCCTAAGGATAGAAGGTGGAGACTCAATATAAAACTGGAAGAAAGTCCATTCATAAAGGGAAGCAGGGATTTCAAGTCTCATAAAGAGCTTCAAAAAATTATGGTACTTGTTAGCTTTCAGTTCTCATTATCCCTATCATAAGCATCTTGCAGTGATTATGGTTAAAGTGAAAAACTATGGAGTATATGCTTGACAAAGTATAAGTTGGCAATCTCATGTCCTTTAAATACGAGGGCCGCTCCTCATGCTAATCAAGTTTAGTTACCGATAAGTTCTTGTCATAGTAAGTACATGTGTATCATAGAGAACCGCCAACGGGGTACCCCTTGCACATGATATAGGAGCTATCCCATAATCAAAATGACAAGGCAAGCAGACAATGAGCATCTCAGCAATCTTCTTATTTACCATGGGAAAATGGTGCTTTTTTCTCTCTTTCCTCTTTTCTCATCTTTTTTTTCTTTTTCTCAATCTCTATCTCTTTTCTTTATTATAAGAAGAATGCTTCATAGATTGCTCACTATGGTGATGCTGCAAGTTTCCACCATGATTAGGCATGGCTTAGGCTAGTGGCCTAGGCGTTTCTCTAACACACATACATAACTCCATGGACTTACAAGCTCCTCTTTCATTTCACAACGACGACATCCATAAACAAAAGAGCATGATATCAACTGGGTACAATGTACAAGTGCAATGTTGAAAGCGTTCCTCATGATAGCATGGTTCTGCTAATCCCAATGTATAAGTGCAAGCATATACAACATAGATGACACAATGGTTCAAGTTTATTAGGAGCAAGAAAAGTAAAGTGTGCCATCAAGTTCGTGAGAGCTTTAATCACTAATTTTTACATAACAAGTTTAATTCGGAAGGTAGATAAAAACATGAATATACTTGAAATAGAAAATGCTAATAGGTAGGTATGGTGGACTCTTTGGAATAACTTGGTTTTATTTGGAGTTGGATGCATGAGTGAAACTCATACTTGGTATTGGAGGCTAGCAAAAGACTGGGAGCGGCCAACTAAGAGAGCAATAATGGCTATAACATGCAGAACGACAAAACATTATTAATTAAAGCATAAAGTGATATTACAAGTCGAAAACTAAATGATCATAGAGGCTATGGTGACTTGGTATAGTCTTAACATGGTGTGAGCATGCGCTAAGTCAACCCAAATAAAGCATCAAAGGAGAATACCACAATATTATGCTTTTATATGCTAAAACAACGCATGATTCTTTCAAGGCACATTAAGCAATCTCAATTGTTTGTAACAAGTCATGCTAAAGCAATAATCACTAAGCATAAATCCAAAATAATATCAAGCATGACATGATAAAGTCTAAGTCACAGTCAAAAACAAGCTCCTTTTTTACCACTTAAGTATGAACTTTTCTACTCTTTTCCAATCCAAATAAACCTATTTGAAAACTAATGTATATGAATGAGGGGGTCCAACCAACTTATTCAAGAAAACCAAGCAAACGAAAACTAAAAACAAAAACAAAGACACTCCAAGAACAACACAATTGTGCATGAAACAATAAAAATGAAGTGATTGGAAGAAACCTGAAATTTTTATTGATGAAGAAGGGGATACCTTGGGCATCCCCAAGCTTTGACGCTTGTACTTCTTGAATATTTCTTGGGGTGACACGGGTGGCATCCCCAATCTTGAGCTTTTATCCATACTTCATCTCATCACATCATTCTCTCCCTACACTTGAAAATTTCCTTCATACAAAACTTCACACAATCTTCATTAGCAACATTAGTGCACTCAAGATAATAAGTCTTTTGGTTTAGTTTCAACACAAGTAAAACTTCCATTAAAACACAAGCTACTGTAGAAATTCCTTTAAAAAGTTCAAGAATTTTGGCAAAAACTCAAAGAGAAAGAGATTTAAGAGGCAAATGCAAATAATGGCAGAAATTTGTCAAAACAGACCAGCTGGTAAAAACCAATTTTTTCGAAGATCTTCTGTTGCTCAAATAAAAAAGTGTTGAACTAACGAAAGTTAGATAACAACCTGGGGCAGAAGCACAAAACGTTACAGCTCAAACCGACGTAAAGAGTTTTTTCACGAATTTTTACAGCGAAGCATAAAAATCTGTTTTAGGATAGCAACTTTCCCAAGTCTTACTTCTCTCTCATTAGAGGTTACTCTTGGCACAAAAACCACACAAAAAGGATAAGGAGAGGTTATTACAGAAGTAATAACTTCCAAGACTCAACAAAACAAAAATAAACTGAAAGTAAAAATATAATGGGTTGTCTCCCAAAAGCTCTTTCTTTATAGCCATTAAGGTAGGCATGATAATTTCAATGATGCTCACATAAGAAATATGAATTTAGAGTAAAAGAGAGCATCAAAAAGCAAATATGGAACAAATTTAATTCTAACCCACTTCCTATGAAAAATAATCTTGTAAAGAAACAAGTCATAAAAGCACAAAGCAACAAGCATAGGAAAGCAAAACAAGTGCAACTTCAAAAATTTCAACAAAAAGAGGGGAAACTTAATATTGTTGAGATATATAAAACCATGTTTCCCTTTCTCATAATAACTTCCAGTAGCATCATGCATAAAATTAATAATATAACTATCACATAAAACATTCTTATCATGAGCCATATGCATAAAAGAATTAACACTCCCCACATAAACATAATCATTCTTATTAATTGTAGTGGGAGCAAATTCAACAAAATAGCTATCATTATTATTCTCATCACCATAATCATCAAATATATGAGGCATATTGTAATCAAAATTAATTTTATCCTCAATATTAGGTAGACTAAAAATATCATATTCATTATTGTAATCATCATATATTGGAGGTATAGTATCATCATAAGCAATAGAATAGTTATCTTCAAAAGTGTGTTCGTTTGTAAACATACATCATTGGAAGGAATATGGATAGCACTAATAGTACAGCAATTATTAATATCATCATTTTCAAAATTGGTACCAAAGAGATTTTCAATATCAAAAGTAGTGTGCTTTTCCTAGTCATGATCACTACTATAGGTAACAGGCATAGGAACATCATCGAGTTCAGACTCATCAACAACTATAATAGGAGCAACATGCTTAGGGGAAAATACTGTTTCCTCTCTCCTTTTACTCCTCCTTCCTTTTCTTCTTCTCTTTAGGAGGGAGAGGCTTGAAAGGAAGCTTCTCCATATACCCTGGTTTATTGTTAGAGACAATAGAAGAAACTTTGGAGGATTCCTTCTTTTCATTAATAAGATCAAAACACATATTAGTCCTGTCATATTTTGGTAAAATATCATCTTTTATAATATTTTGTATGTAAGTATTTGTGTGGCAATTATCAACACAATAAATATGCCAACCATGCAGGACGCTATTCATACCAAAAGCACTCATATCTACCAAGGAAGTTTTTCTTGATAACTCTTCACACCCCAAAAAATAATGTAAGTTCATCATGCTGATTAGGAGTGATCATGTCATCACAATACAAACTTGCAGTACTCATCGTATTAGAAGGGCTATTATTATGGCCTAAGCATCTAAAATTGAAATGACCCACTTCAAAGCAAAGTTCACAAATAAAAGGATAGAGGGCACAAACTTTTTTAACAAGATCATTTAGAGCCCTATACCATGTTCTAGTTTTTTCATTCCTATGGGTGATACAATATTCTTCTTCAATTTTATTATTCTCACAGGGTCTATGTATTCCACAAAAATTAACATGCTAATAAGAAATACTACTTTTAGAGGTTTGAGCATGTTTATTGCTATCAATAATAATAATTTCATTTTCCATGCAAGTGTCTTTAAAAGGCTCATGATACATGTCCCATTTTTCTTTAGGAGCATTAATATGAGAAGCAAAGGCTCTACAACAATCAACAAGAATTTGAGGATCAAGACCATATTTAGCACTAAGCTCTTGAAAATAAGCAGTTTCAGCGAAACACTTAATGCAATCATACTCATAGTTTATACCTAGTTCTTTACCTTTGTCGTTATCCCAATCTTCGATATTGCTTTGAATTGTTTCAAGAAGATCCCACTTAGCTTTGACCTCCTTACTTGTGAAGGATCCCTCTAAATAGGTATCTAGATAGTCCTTGTAATGTCCTAAAAGCCTTGCATAAAAATTATTAATAACAATATTACTAGGGATCTTGATACATTGGAAATGTAACTATAATTTTTGATGTTCCATGCTTGGTTTTATCTACTTTCTTATGTTTAGTCCACACTTTGGAGTAATTTTCATATGATTTCTTGGACTAACCTATTAACAAGAGCCATAGTGCCAGCTGCCTATTTTCTGCTGTTTTTTGGTTCTAGGAAAGTCAGAAAATGAATATTCTCGGAATTGGACGGGACAAAAGTCAAAGTCATTATTTTACCGAGGGACACCTGGAGCCAGAATACGAGACGGAGAGGGGCTGGGGCCCGGCCACACCACCTGGTCGTGCGGCTAGGCCTGGCCCGTGCCAGGGGGTGGTTTGGCCACCCCAGGCACCCCCTCGGCCTCTCCTTCCGCCTATATATTGCCTCTGATACGGAAACCCTAAGTACCCGATCAAAAATCCACGAAAGAGTCTCTAGCCGCCGTCATCTCCATCCCTAGATCAGGAGGGATCTAAAGCTCTTCCCGGCACCCTGCCGGAGAGGGGAATTCACCCTGGAGACCTTCTTCGTCATCATGCAAGCCTCCGGTGTGATGCGTGAGTAGTTCATCTGTAGACTACGGGTCCATGTAGTAGCTAGATGGCTGGTTCTCCTCCTTTGTGCTTTCATGTCTAGATCTTGTGAGCTCCGCTCATGATCAAGATCATCTATTTGTAATTATGCATGTTGTGTTTGCGGGGATCCGATGGATATTGAGATGCTATTTCAGATTGATTATTGATTCTATCATGTGTTTGTTATTTGTGATCTTGCATGCTTTCCGTTGTTAGTAGCTCTCTTGGCCAAGTAGATGCTAGCAACTCCAAGAGTTAGTATTTATGCTCGATAGTGGGTTCATGCCTCTGGTAATCTGGGGAAGTGACAGAAATCTCTAAGGTACTAGATGTGTTGTTGCTACTAGGGAGAATACAACAATCCTTTGTTCATAGAACAATCGTATTGTTTACTTTACACGCAATTCGTAATGCAATTATCCGTTGATTGCAACTTAATACTGGAGGGGGTTCGGATGATAACTTGAAGGTGGATTATTAGTCATAGATGCAGTTGGATGGCAGTCTATGTATAATGTTGTAATGCCCAATCGAATCTCAAAGGAGTCAAGATGATTAGTATATGCTTGTATGTTTTCTCGATGTTTGTCAATTGCCCTGCTGTAATTTGTTCACCCGGCATGTTATCTATCTTAAGGAGAGCCACCTCTAGTGAACTATGGACCCCGGTCCTTTCTTTTATCATCAATCTACAATCAACTGTTTACTGCTTTGTGTTTACTTTCTGCAAACTATTACTTTCTTCCACTCGATACATTTAATCCTTTGTTTTTAGAAAAATCGGTGAGATTGACAACCTCATCGCAAGTTGGGGACAGAGTTCTGTGGTTGTGTTGTGCAGATCTCCACGTTGCTGTTGGCACCGGTAGTGCGCCCTGCCAATGTTCAGCTAGCAACACCTTTGGGGTGTTTCCTTGTTCCTACTGGTTCGATTAAACCTTGGTTTCATACTGAGGGAAAACTTGTTGTTGTGCTCATCATACCTTCCTCTTGGGGTTCCCCAACGAGCTCGATATATTTTGGGCCATCAAGCTATTTTTTAGCGTCGTTGCCGGGGAGTCAAGGACATCTTCACAAGGGGAGTCCCTCATAACCAATCTCTTTACTTTGTTATTTTTGTTTTGCTTAGTCTAATTTTTCTTTGTTTGCTTGTTTCTTTATCAAAAACACACAAAAATTAGTTTTACTAGTTTGCTTTCTTTATTAAAAACACAAAAAATGACTACTCTTGAAAACACTAAGTTGTGTGACTTCACTAGCACCAACAGTAATGATTTTATGAGCACACCTATTGCTCCACCTGTTCCTGAAGCTACTTTCTTTGAGATAAAACCTGCTTTACTCAATCTTGTTATGAGAGAACAATTTTCTGGTATTGGTAATGAAGATGTTGTTGCTCATCTAAATAACTTTGTTGAAATTTGTGAGATGCAAAAGCATAGGGATATAGATGGAGATATTATTAAGCTAAAATTGTTTCCTTTCTCTTTGAGAGGAAAAGCTAAAGAATGGTTGAATTCCCTAACTAGGAATAGTATTGATTCTTGGACTAAATGCAAAGATGCTTTCATTGGAAAATACTATCCTCCTGCTAAGATAATATCTATGAGAAGTGAAATGATGAAGTTTAAGCAATCTGATAACAAACATGTTGCTCAAGCTTGGGAAAGAAGGAAATCTTTGGTAAAGAATTGTCCCACTCATGGACTGACTGCTTGGATGATCATCCAAACTTTTTATGTAGGATTGAACTATTCTTCAAGGAACCTATTGGATTTAGCTGCTGGAGGTACCTTTATGACCATTACTTTGGGTGCTGCAACAAAGCTTCTGGATAATATGATGGTTAATTACTCCGAATGGCATACTGAGAGAGCTCCACAAGGTAAGAAGGTAAATTCTGTTGAGGAAACCTCCTCCTTGAGTGATAAGATTGATATTATTATGTCTATGCTTGTTAATGGGAAAGCCCATATTGATCCAAATAATGTTCGCTTAGCCTCTTTGGTTGCTCAAAAAGAGCAAGTTGATGTGAACTTTATAAGAAATAACAATTTTGGCAACAATGCTTCTGGTAATAACAATTATAGGCCCTATCCTCCTAATAATACTTATAGTTATAATGGCAAACCTGGAATACCTAGTGAAGGAAGAATTTTCGAAGTTGAAAGAGCCACTAAAAACTTCATGCAAATGCAATATGAACAAAATAAACTATTTACTAAAACTATGGAGGAACAATCTACCATTTTGAAGAACATTAGTCATCAACTTGAGAGTTTAAATAGGGAAATTCCTAATTTGCAATTGGAACTTTCTAATGCTGAAAGAAATATATCATCTTTGTCTGAAGCTCAATCCTCTTTGATTAATAAAATGGCTGCTAAACCTGAGACTAATGATAACCCCTTTGCAGCCACTAATGCCATACAAGTAAGAATTGATGAAAATGTTAGGCTATTAGCTGAATTGCATGCTAAGTGGGAAAGAGAAGATGAAATTTCTAGAAACATTAGTGTTTATACTATCACTACCACTAGTGTTGAGGCTAGTAATAGCTCTACTACCTTAGATGATAACTATGATTTTGATCTTGATGGTTGCAATATCTCTGAAGTTATTAAGTTCCTACAAAAACTTGCTAAAAGTCCTAATGCTAGTGCTATGAATATGGCCTTTACAAAACATATTACTGATGCTCTCATAAAGATTAAAGAAGAAAAGATGAAACATAAGGCTTCTATTCCTATAAAACAAGAAGATGGTTGAGAACCCATCATTAATATGAAAGTGAATGATTTTGATTTCAAAGCTTTATGTGATCTTGATAGTAGTGTTTCTATTATTCCTAGAAGGATTTATGATATGCTTGATTTGCCACCACTTGAAGATTGTTATTTGAATGTCCCACTTGATGATAATGCTAAAAAGAAACTCATGGAGAGTATTAATGATGTTCTTATTATGGTTAACAATTCCTATGTCCCTGTTGATTTCTATGTTTTGGATGTTGAATGCAATGCTTCTAGTCCTATTACTTTGGGAAGACCTTTTCTTAGAACTGTTGGTGCCATTATTGATATGAAAGAAGGCACCATTAAATATCAACTCCCACTCAAGAAAGGTATAGAACACTTCCCTAAGAAGAGAGAGAAGATTTATTTCTCCTCTCCTATGAAAACAAAATTTTCTCTTAATGCTTCTTCATTTGAGAACACTTGATTCTTTTTCTTGCTTCTTATGCCTAACTTAAAGGCGTTAAAGAAAAGTACTTATTGGGAGATAACCCAAAAGTTTTAGATGAGCCTTGGAAGTTATTACTTCAGTAATAACCGCTCCTTATCCTTTTTATTTGCTTTTTGTGCCAAGAGTAACCTCTAATGGGAGAGAAGTAATGATTGGGAAAGTTGCTATCCCAAAACAGATTTCTGTGCTTCACCATAAAAATTCGTGTAAAATCTCTGAACGTCTTTTTTGGGGCGTGAATTTTTGTGCTTCTGCCCCTGGTTGTTATCTAACTTTCGTTAGTTCAACACTTTTTTATTTGAGCAACAGAAGGTCTTCGAAAAAATTTGTCTTTACCTGCTGGTCTGTTTTGACAGATTTCTGTCATTTTCTGCATTTGCTTCTTGTTGGTTCCTTTTTGAGTTCTTTTGGGGAATTGAGCTTTTTGAGGGAAGTGCTAAAGTACCTAGTGTTCTAATGGAAGTTTATTTGGTGTTAGAACTAAACCTAAAGACCTTTTATCTTGAGTGCACTAATGTTGCTAATAAAGATTGTGTGAAGTTTTGTATGAAGGAAAAATTTCAGGTGTATGGAAGGAATGAGTAATGAGATGAAGGATGGACTAAAGCTCAAGCTTGGGGATGCCACACGTGTCATCCCAAGAAATATCCAAGAAGTACAAGCGTCAAAGCTTGGGGATGCCCAAGGCATCCCCCTCTTCATCAATAAAAATCCCAGGTTTCTTCCAAACGCTTTATTTTTATTGTTTCATGCACAGTTGTGTTGTTCTTGGAGCGTCTCTTCTTTGTTTTTTTTTTGGTTTTTCGTTTACTTTTGTTTGCTTAGTTTTGTGAATAAATTGGTTGGACCCCCTCTTTCATACATTGGTTTGCAAATAGTTTGGTTTAGTTTGGAAAAGAGTAGCAAAGTTCATGCTTATGTGGTAAAAAGAGCTCGTTTTTGGCTGTGGCCTATGCTCTGCCATGCCATGCTTGATATTGTTTTGGATTTATGCTTAGTATTCTTTGTTGTAGCATGACTTGTTATAAACAATTGAGATTGCTTAATGTGCCTTGGAAGGATCATGCGTTGTTTTAGCATATTAAAGCATAGTATTGTGGTATTCTCCTTTGATGCTTTATTTGGGTTGACTTGGCGCATGCTTACACCATGTTATGACTATCCCAAGTCACCATAAGCCTTTATGATCCTTTAGTTTTCAACTTGTAGTATCACTTGATGCTTTGATCAATGATGTTTTGTCGCTCTGCATGATTATGGCCATTATTGCTCTCTTAGTTTATCGCTCCCAGTCTTTTGCTAGCCTCCATAACCAAGTATGAGTTCCACTCATGCATCTAACTCCTAAAACCAAGTTATTCCAAAGAGTCCATGATGACCCAGAAGTATAGGGGGTGTATCACAGTATTTTCGAGGGAAGTGAAACCCAATTTATTGATTCGACACAAGGGGAGACAAAGAATATTTATAAGCCTTAACAACTGAGTTGTCAATTTAGCTGCACATGGAAACAATCTTGCTCACAGCAGTTTATCAGTAGCAACAGTTTTGTAGTAGGAATAGTAAAGTAGTAGCAATAGTAAAAGCAAAGACAATAGTAGCAATAGCAGAAAACAGTAGGATTCGAGTGCGATAGGCATAGGGATGGATGGACGGGCGTTGCATGGACAAGACAACTCATATAGCAATCAGAACATCAGGCAATTGCAGATAAATAAGATAAAGCATCCAAGTACTAGATAATCCTAGGCATGTGTTCCATATATAGGCATACGTGCTCGCAATACGAACTTGCACAACATCTTTTGTCCTGCCAGCCCGTTTGCAGCGGGGCCTCAAGGGAACTACTGGCAATTAAGGTGCTCCTTTTAATAGAGCACCGGAGCAAAGCATTAACACTCCATGAACACATGTGATCCTCACATCAAAGCCATTCTCTCCGGTTATCCCGATTTCTGTCACTTCAGGGTCATTGGTTCCAGACAAGAACGTGTGTATACAACTTGCAGGTAAGACCAAAAACAATACTATCATAATGAATCAATAACAAGTTCAGATCTGAAATCATGGCACTCGGGACCTAGTGACAAGCATTAAGCATAACAAGTTGCAACAAAGTAAAAAAAAGCACTAATAGTAGATACTAGGCACCATGCCCTAACAATCTGATGCCATTACATGAATGATCTCATCCAATCCCTACCATCCCCATAGCCTACAGCGGGGGATTACTCACTCATAGATGGGGGAAACATGGATGGTCGATGGAGAAGCAATGGTGATGATGATGGCGATGATCTTCTCCAATTCCCCGTCCCGGCAGGGTGCCAGAACGGAGTTTCTAGTTCTGAATCATGGAATCTGGTGGTGGCGGCAAAGCGGAACTCTTTTTGAGTTTTTAGGTCAGAAGGCATCTTATAGGCGAAGAGGGAGACCGAGGGGGTTTCTGGGGCGGCCAGACCACCCCCTGGCGTGGCCAGACCACCCCCTGGCGCGGCCAGGCCCAGCCCACGCGGCCAGGTGGTGTGGGTGGGCCCTAGCGCCACTCCGTCTCGTATTCTGGCTCCGGGAGTCTTCTGGTGAAATATGATTTTTGGCATATTTTTTGGGATTTTTCCTAATAGTTGATTTTCTGCACAAAAACTAGACACCAAGGTAATTCTGCTGAAAACAGTGTCAGTCCGTGTTAGTTGCATCCAAATCACACAAGTTTAGAGGAGAAACAATAGCAAAAGTGTTCGGGAAAGTAGATACGTTTTGGACGTATGAGTCCACCATACCTACCTACTAGCATATGCTATTCCAAGTATATTCACGTTTTTATCTACCTTCCGAATTAAACTTTTATGAGAAAACTAGTGATTAAAGCTCTCACGAACTTGATGGCACACTTTACTTTTCTTGCCCTTAATAAACTTGAACCATTGTGTCGTCTATGTTGTATATGCTTGCACTTATTTGTTGGGGATTAGCAGAACCATGCTGTCATGGGGAACGCTTTCATCATTGCACTTGTACTTTGTACCTAGTTGATATCATGCTCTTTTTTCTATGGATGTCGTCGTTGTGAAATGAAAGGGGAGCTTGTAAGCCCATGGATTTATGTATGTGTGTTAGAGAAACGCCTGGGCCGCTGGTCTAATCCATGCTGACATGGTGGAAACCTGCAGCGTAACCATAATGAGCTGTCTATGAAGCATTCTTCTTATACAAAAAAGAATCAGATATTGAGAAAAAAGAGAAAAAGAAAAAAAGAGATATATGAAAAGAGGAAAGAGAGAAAAAAGCACCATATTCCCATGGTAAATAAGAAGATTGCTGAGATGCTCGTTGTCTGCTTGCCTTGTCATTTTGATATGGGGATTCTTCCGTATCATCGGGCAAGGGGTGCCTCGTTGGAGGTTCTTTAATGATACACATGTACTTACGATGACAAGAACTTACTGGTGACTAAACTTGAGTAGCATGAGGAGCGGCCCTCGTATTCAAGGGACATGATATTTCCAACTTATACTTCGTCAAGCATATACACCATAGTTTGTTCACATTAACCTTAATCACTTCAAGATGCTTATAATAGGGGCAATGGGAGCTGAAAGATATTAAGTACCATAATTTTTGGAAGCTCTTTATGACACTTGAATCCCTACTTCCTTCTATGAAGGCCTTTCTTTTACTTTTATGTTGAGTCTCCACCTTCTATATTTATGCACTATCTTTGAGAGCATAGTGGCCATTCTTAGTTCTATGTGCATTGTCCCAAGACTAGTTGATTGATGCATACCTTGATATTGCTTGTTTTAAACTATTTGTATCTAGTCACTCTTATGAACTTTGAAGGTGTCCTATGCATTTATGTTTGCTACTCTATAAGGGACAAGCTGAATACTACTATGCTATGTTTTCTTTATGTGAAACAAACAAACGTCTTGCAAAGTATTGTTATTCATGAATATTTTGTTTGTGCCTTTTCATGTTGCAACACAGTTTCTTTGTCTTATTGCTAGAACTTTGTCTTTCATGCTATGATTGAAGTACTATGATCCCAGCTTTGAATGTTTCACAAATACTTTGATCAAGTTTATGATGGTGCATGTCACCTAAAAAATTATTCTTTCTTTTTATCACTTACCGACTCGAGGACGAGCAGGAGTTAAGCTTAGGGATGTTGATACATTGCAAATGTATCTATAATTTTTGATGTTCCATGCTTGGTTTTCTCTACTTTCTTATGTTTTTTCCACACATTGGAGTACTTTTCATATGATTTCTTGGACTAACCTATTAACAAGAGCCACAGTGCCAGCTGCCTGTTTTCTGCTGTTTTTGGTTCCAGGAAAGTCAGAAAATGAATATTCTCGGAATTGGACGGGACAAAAGCCAAAGTCATTATTTTACCGAGGGACACCTAGAGCCAGAATACGAGACAGAGAGGGGCTGGGGCCGGCCACACCACTTGGCCACACAGCCATGCCTGGCCCGCGCCAGGGGGTGGTCTGGCCGCCCCAGGCACCCCTTCGGCCTCTCCTTCCGCCTATATATTGCCTCTGATACGGAAACCCTAAGTACCCGATCAAAAATCCACGAAAGAGTCTGTAGCCGCCGTCATCTCCATCCCTAGATCGGGAGGGATCTAAAGCTCTTCTCGGCACCCTGCCGGAGAGGGGAATTCACCCTGGAGGCCTTCTTCATCATCATGCAAGCCTCCGGTGTGATCCGTGAGTAGTTCATCTCTAGACTACGGGTCCATGTATATAGTAGCTAGATGACCGGTTCTCTGATGGCCCAAAATATATCGAGCTCGTTGAGGAACCCCAAGAGGAAGGTATGATGACCACATTAGCAAGTTTTCCCTCAGTACGAAACCAAGGTTATCAATCCACTAGGAGCAAGGAAACACCCCAAAGGTGTAGCTAGCTGAACGTTGGCAGGGCGCACTACCGGTGCCAGCAGTAATGTGGATACCTGCACAACACAACCACAGAACTTTGCCCCCAACTTGCGATGAGGTTGTCAATCTCACCAGTTTTGCTGAAAACAAAGGATTAAACGTATCGATGGAAGGAAATAATAGTTTGCAGAAAGTAAACACAAAGCAGTAAACAGTTTGTAGATTGAAAGTAAAAGAAAGGACTAGGGTCCATAGTTCACTAGAGGTGGCTCTCCTTAAGATAGATAACACGTGGGGTGAATAAATTACAGCGGGGCAATTGACAAACATCGAGAAAGCATACAAGCATATACTTATCATCATGACTCCTTTGAGACTTGATTGGGCATTACAACATTATACATAGATCGTCATCCAACTGCATCTATGACTAATAATCCACCTTCAGGTTATCATCTGAACCCCCTCCAGTATTAAGTTGCAAGCAACAGATTATTGCATTACAAATTGCATGTAAAGTAAACAATACGATTGTTCTATGAACAAAGGATTGTTGTTTTCTCCCTAGTAGCAACAACACATCTAGTACCTTAGAGATTTCTGTCACTTCCCCAGATTACCAGAGGCATGAACCCACTATCGAGCATAAATACTAACTCTTGGAGTTGCTAGCATCTACTTGGCCAAGAGAGCTAGTAACAACGGAAAGCATGCAAGATCACAAATAACAAACACATGATAGAATCAATAATCAATCTGAAATAGCATCTCAATATCCATCGGATCCCCGCAAACACAACAAGTATGGATTACAAATAGATGATCTTGATCATGAACGGAGCTCACAAGATCTAAACATGAAAGCACAAAGGAGGAGAACCAGCCATCTAGCTACTACATGGACTCGTAGTCCAGAGATGAACTACTCACGCATCACACCGGAGGCTTGCATGATGATGAAGAAGGCCTCCAAGTGAATTCCCCTCTCCGGCAGGGTGCCGGGAAGAGCTTCAGATCCCTCCTGATCTAGGGATGGAGATGACGGCGGCTAGAGACTCTTTCGTGGATTTTTGATCGGGTACTTAGGGTTTTGGTATCGGAGGCAATATATAGGCGGAAGGAGAGGCCAAGGGGGTGCTAGGGTCGGCCAGACCACCCCCTGGCACGGGTCAGGCCTAGCCGCGCGGCCAGGTGGTGTGGCCGGGCCCCAGCCCTTCTCCGTCTCGTATTCTGGCTCCAGATGACTTCCGGTAAAATAGCAATTTTGGCTTTTGTCCCGTCTAATTCCAAGAATATTCATTTTCTGACTTTCTAGGAACCAAAAACAGCAGAAAACAGGCAGCTGGCACTGTGGCTCTTATTAATAGGTTAGTCCAAGAAATCATATAAAAAGTACTCCAAAGTGTGGACAAAACACAAGAAATTAGATAAAACCAAGCATAGAACATCAAAAATTATAGATACATTTGCAATGTATCAACATCCCCAAGCTTAACTCCTGCTCGTCCTCGAGTAGGTAAGTGATAAAAAAGAAAGAATAATTTTTGAGGTGACATGCACCATCATAATCTTGATCAAAGTATTTGTAAAACATTCGAAGTTGGGATCATAGTACTTCAATCATCACATGAAAGACAAAGTTCTAGCAATAAGACAAAGAAACTATGTTGCAACATGAAAAGGCACAAACAAAAGATTTATGAATAACAATGCTTTGCAAGATGTTTGTTTGTTTCACATAAAGAAAACATAGCATAATAGTATTTAGCTTGTCCCTCATAGAGTAGCAAATATAAATGCATAGGACACCTTCAAAGTTCATAAGAGTGACTAGATACAAATAGTTTAAAACAAGCAATATCAAGGTATGCATCAGTCAACTAGTCTTGGGACAATGCACATAGAACTAAGAATGGCCACTATGCTCTCAAAGTAGGTGCATAAAGGTAGAAGGTGGAGACTCAATATAAGTGGAAGAAAGGCCTTCATAGAAGGAAGCAGGGATTCAAGTCTCATAAAGAGCTTCCAAAAATTATGGTACTTATAGCTTTCATCTCACATTGCCCCTATCATAAGCATCTTGAAGTGATTAAGGTTAAAGTGAACAAACTATGGTGTACATGCTTGACGAAGTATAAGTTAGAAATATCATGTCCCTTGAATACGAGGGCCGCTCCTCATGCTACTCAAGTTTAGTCACCGGTAAGTTCTTGTCATCGTAAGTACATGTGTATCATAGAGAACCGCCAATGGGGTACCCCTTGCTCGATGATACGGAAGAATCCCCATATCAAAATGACAAGGCAAGCAGACAAAGAGCATCTTAGCAATCTTCTTATTTACCATGGGAACATGGTGTTTTTTCTCTCTTTCCTCTTTTCATAATCTCTTTTTTTTCTTTTTCTCTTTTTTCTCAATATAGGACTCTTTTTTATATAAGAAGAATGCTTCATAGACAGCTCATTATGGTTATGCTGCAGGTTTCCACCATGTCATCATGGATTAGACCAGCGGCCCAGACGTTTCTCTAACACATATACATAACTCCGTGGACTTACAAGCTCCCCTTTCATTTCACACCGACGACATCCATAGACAAAAGAGCATGATATCAACTAGGTACAAAGTACCCGTGAAATGTTGAAAGCATTCCCCATGACAGCATGGTTCTGCTAATCCCCAACAAATAAGTGCAAGCATATACAACATAGACGACACAATGGTTCAAGTTTATTAAGGGCAAGAAAAGTAAAGTGTGCCATCAAGTTCGTGAGAGCTTTAATCGCTAGTTTTCTCATAACAAGTTTAATTTGGAAGGTAAACATAAACATGAATATACTTGGAATTGCATATGCTAGTAGGTAGGTATGGTGGACTCTTTGGAATAACTTGGTTTAGGGAGTTGGATGCATGAGTGGAACTCATACTTGGTTGCGGAGGCTAGCAAAAGACTGGGAGCAACAAACTAAGAGAGCAATAATGACCATAATCATGCAGAGCGACAAAACATCATTGATCAAAGCATAAAGTGATACTACAAGTTGAAAACTAAAGGATCATAAAGGCTTATGGTGACTTGAGATAGTCATAACATGGTGTGAGCATGCGTCAAGTCAACCCAAATAAAGCATCAAAGGACAATACCACTATATTATGCTTTAATATGCTAAAACAACGCATGATTCATCCAAGGCACATTAAGCAATCTCAATTGTTTATAACAAGTCATGCTACAACAAAGAATACTAAGCATAAAGCCAAAACAATATCAAGCATGGCATGACAGAGCATAGGCCACAGTCAAAAACAAGCTCTCTTTAACACTTAAGCATGGACTTTCCTACTCTTTTCCAAACCAAACCAAACTATTTGAAAACCAATGTATGAAAGAGGGGGTCTAACCAATTTATTCAGAGAACTAAGCAAAACTAAGAAAACGAAAAACCAAAACAAAAACGAAAAAGAAGACACTCCAAGAACAACACAATTGTGCATGAAACAATAAAAATGAAGCGTTTGGAAGAAACCTGGGATTTTTATTGATGAAGAGGGGGATGCCTTGGGCATCCCCAAGCTTTGACGCTTGTACTTCTTGGATATTTCTTGGGGTGACACACATGGCATCCCCAAGCTTGAGCTTTAGTACATCCTTCATCTCATTACTCATTCCTTCCATACACCTGAAATTTTTCCTTCATACAAAACTTCACACAATCTTTATTAGCAACATTAGTGCACTCAAGATAATAGGACTTTAAGGTTCAGTTATAACACCAAGAAAACTTCCATTAAAACACTAGCTATTGTAGCACTTCCCTCAAAAATCTCAATTCCCCAAAATAACTCAAAAGGGAACCAACAAGAAGCAAATGCAGAAAATGGCAGAAATCTGTCAAAATAGACCAGCAGGTAAAGACGAATTTTTTCGAAGACCTTCTGTTGCTCAAATCAAAAAGTGTTGAGCTAAAGAAAGTTAGATAACAACCTGGGGCAGAAGAACAAAAATTGACGCATCAAAGGACGTACAGAGACTTTACACAAATTTTTACGGTGAAGCACAGAAATCTGTTTCGGGACAGCAACTTTCCCAATCATTACTTCTCTCTCATTAGAGGTTACTCTTGGCTTAAAAAGCAAATAAAAAGGATAAGGAGTGTTATTACTGAAGTAATAACTTCCAAGGCTCATCTAAAACTTTTGGGTTATCTCCCAACAAGTACTTTTCTTTAACGCCTTTAAGTTAGGCATAAGAAGCAAGAAAAAGAATCAAGTGTTCTCGAATGAAGAAGCATTAAAACCAAATTTCTTGCCCTTACCTCTCTTACTTTTATTCTTAACCTTGGGGAAAATATGATTGTTTGGTGGAGAAGCAAGGTGCATGGTCCCCTTTCCCACATCTATTACTGCTCCAAGGAGTTCTAATAGGGAGCTTCCAAGTGTAATTTGTCCTTTTCCTGCACATTCAATAACAAGATAATCAGTAGAAATCATTTTCCCAAGGATCTTTCTAAACACTCCTTCAGCTATTCCAATAGGTAATATGGTAGCATTATTAACAAGAGTTATTTCTTTTCCCCCTTCAGAAAGCCCCCAAAGATTCAAAGATTCATAAATATCTTTGGGCATAAGACAAAATTCAGACATGATATCACACCTTAGCTTGAAAAGTTTCATTATTTATATCAATCTTTACTATGGAGAGCCACTTTGATGGTTCAGAATTTATTGGAACATAATTATGATGCTCCCTAAGCATATTATAGCAATCTTTTAAGCTAGTAGTGCGGGTCTCAAGAGTGTTTAATCTAGCAAATATGCTTGCGAAAGAAATATTAGTTTTGCTAGGCAAGTTGTAAGTAAATACCAATTTCTTTATATCATTAATAGCATTATCCTCATTAGATTGGAGGAAGTCTCCTCCCACAACAGCATCTAAAGCATATCTATAGCAAAGAGCAACTCCAAGGTAAAAACTGCTAAGGGACAAGCTTTGAGTCATTTTAGGCTCAGTTTTTTCATGTAGATCAGAGATTCTAGCCCAAGCTTCCTTGAAACTTTCCTCAATTCCTTGTTTAAAAGTGAAAATAATTTCCTCGGGTGACATAGTGATTGGAGCAGAGCTAGACATAAAGGCAACTTAAGAAAGGAACTAATTTTTTTTGTGTTTTTAAATAAGAAAGCAAACTTGTAAAACTATTTTTTTGTATTTTTGATAAATAAATAAGCAAACAAAGCAAAAGAAACTAAGCAAAACAAAAATAACAAAGTAAAGAGATTGGTTATGAGGGACTCCCCTTGTGAAGATGTCCTTGACTCCCCGGCAACGGCACCAGAAAAATAGCTTGATGGCCCAAAATATATCGAGCTCGTTGGGGAACCCCAAGAGGAAGGTATGATGAGCACAGCAGCAAGTTTTCCTCAGTACGAAACCAAGGTTATCAATCCAGTAGGAGCAAGGAAACACCCCAAAGGTGTAGCTAGTTGAACGTTGGCAGGGCGCACTACCGGTGCCAGCAGCAACGTGGAGACCTGCACAATACAACCACAGAACTTTGCCCCCAACTTGCGATGAGGTTTTCAATCTCACCGGTTTGGCTAAAAACAAAGGATTAAACGTATCGAATGGAAGGAAGTAATAGTTTGCAGAAAGTAAACACAAAGCAGTAAACAGTTTGTAGATTGAAAGTAAAAGAAAGGACCGGGGTCCATAGTTCACTAGAGGTGGCTCTCCTTAAGATAGATAACATGTTGGGTGAACAAATTACAGCAGGGCCATTAACAAACATCTAGAAAGCATACAAGCATATACTAATCATCTTGACTCCTTTGAGACTTGATTGGGCATTACAACATTATACATAGACCGTCATCCAACTGCATCTATGACTAATAATCCACCTTCAGGTTATCATCCGAACCCCCTCCAGTATTAAGTTGCAAGCAATAGATTATTGCATTACGAATTGCGTGTAAAGTAAACAATATGATTGTTCTATGAACAAAGGATTGTTGTTTTCTCCCTAGTAGCAACAACACATCTAGTACCTTAGAGATTTCTGTCACTTCCCCAGATTACCAGAGGCATGAACCCACTATCGAGCATAAATACTAACTCTTGGAGTTGCTAGCATCTACTTAGCCAAGATAGCTACTAACAACGGAAAGCATGCAAGATCACAAATAACAAAGACATGATAGAATCAATAATCAATCTGAAATAGCATCTCAATATCCATCGGATCCCCGCAAACACAACAAGTATGGATTACAAATAGATGATCTTGATCATGAACGGAGCTCATAAGATCTAAACATGAAAGCACAAAGGAGGAGAACCAGCCATCTAGCTACTAAATGGACCCGTAGTCTAGAGATGAACTACTCACGCATCACACTGGAGGCTTGCATGATGATGAAGAAGGCCTCATGGGTGAATTCCCCTCTCCTACAGGGTGTCGGGAAGAGCTTCAGATCCCTCCCGATCTAGGGATGGAGATGACGGCGGCTACAGACTCTTTCGTGGATTTTTGATCAGGTACTTAGGGTTTTGGTATCGGAGGCAATATATAGGCGGAAGGAGAGGCCGACGGGGTGTTGGGGTCGGCCAGACCACCCCCTGGCATGGGCCAGGCCTAGCCCCGCGGCTAGGTGGTGTGGCCGAGCCCCAACCCTTCTCCGTCTCGTATTCTGGCTCTAGATGACTTCCGTTAGAATAGCAACTTTGGCTTTTGTCCCATACAATTCCGAGAATATTCATTTTCTGACTTTCCTGGAACCAAAAACAGCAGAAAATAGGCAGCTGGCACTGTGGCTCTTGTTAATAGGTTAGTCCAAGAAATCATATGAAAAGTACTCCAAAGTGTGGAAAAAACACAAGAAAGTAGATAAAACCAAGCATGGAACATCAAAAATTATAGATACATTTGCAATGTATCATTCTCCTCCTTTGTGCTTTCATGTCTAGATCTTGTGAGCTCCGTTCATGATCAAGATCATCTATTTGTAATTCTGCATGTTGTGTTTGTGGGGATCCGATGGATATTGAGATGCTATTTTAGATTGATTATTGATTCTATCATGTCTTTGTTATTTGTGATCTTGCATGATTTCCGTTGTTAGTAGCTATCTTGGCCAAGTAGATGCTAGCAACTCCAAGAGTTAGTATTTATGCTCGATAGTGGGTTCATGCCTCTAGTAATCTGGGGAAGTGACAGAAATCTCTAAGGTACTAGATGTGATGTTGCTACTAGGGAGAAAACAACAATCTTTTGTTCATAGAACAATCGTATTGTTTACTTTACACGTAATTCGTAATGCAATTATCCGTTGCTTGCAACTTAATACTGGAGGGGGTTCGAATGATAACCTGAAGGTGGATTATTAGTCATAGATGCAGTTGGATGGCGGTCTATGTATAATGTTATAATGCCCAATCGAATCTCAAAGGAGTCAAGATGATTAGTATATGCTTGTATGCTTTCTCGATGTTTGTCAATTGCCCCGCTGTAATTTGTTCACCCAGCATGTTATCTATCTTAAGGAGAGCCACCTCTAGTGAACTATGGACCCCGATCCTTTCTTTTATCATCAATCTACAATCAACTATTTACTGCTTTGTGTTTACTTTCTGCAAACTATTACTTTCTTGCACTCGATACGTTTAATCCTTTTTTTAGCAAAATCGGTGAGATTGACAAGCTCATCACAAGTTGGGGATAGAATTCTGTGGTTGTGTTGGGCAGGTCTCCACGTTGCTGCTGGCACCGGTAGTGCGCCCTGCCAACGTTCAGCTAGCAACACCTTTGGGGTGTTTCCTTGCTCCTACTGGTTCGATTAAACCTTGGTTTCACACTGAGGGAAAACTTACTGCTGTGCTCATCATACCTTCCTCTTGGGGTTCCCCAACGAGCTCGATATATTTTGGGCCATTAGAGCTCATGAATGGGACATTTGAGCATTAGTGACTTCAATCTCCCCCATTCTTGGGCAATACTTTCTCCATCATGAGGATGAAAATTACAAATATAATTCCTATCTTTATGAATTTCATGAGGAGGATAAAATTTAGAGTAAAAGAGAGATTCAAGTTCTTTCCACTCCAAATTATGAGGATCATCTAGTATCTCATACCAGTCCCTTGATTTGCCCTTAAGTGAAAAAGGGAATAGCTTCCTCTTAACTTGGTTCATTGAAATACTTGCACACTTGAACAACTCGCATAATTCGTGTATAAAGAGTAAATGATCATCAGGATGGATAGTTCCATCTCCAAAATAACAGTTATTCATAACACGTTTAACAATTTCTATAAGTATTTTAAAAGGGATGCTTTCAGTATGTGGATTTAAAATATCACAAGTATCATTAGAATTAGCACATATGGGAGATAAAGTATCATCAGAGCAAATTTTCTTCTTTAAAGCTGGGGAACTAAAAAGATCATTTTCATAAAAACTAACTTCCCCAAGCTTAGACGTTTCCATAGCATTAGTAACAAAGGTGTTCAAAAGATTCATACTAATAACATTGTTATTAGCATGCAAAGAAAGTTCCATGGGTTTTTTAATTTTCTTTTCAGACCATTCATGTTCTACCTTAGGAAAAATACTAAAAAGCTCTCTAATTTTGTTGTTGTTTTCCATTAAGCCTAACTAGTGAAAATAAAAACAAGAAACAAAAAGATATAATTGTAGAATCTAAAGGAAATAACTTCAAGCACTCACACACTAGCAACAGTGCTAGAAGATAGCTTAGTAGTCAGAGGATATGAGTACCTTTTACCTTACCTCCCCGGCAACGGTGCCAGAAAATAGCTTGATGTCTACGCACTTCTATTCTTGTAGACAATTGTTGGGCCTCCAAGTGCAGAGGTTTGTCGAACAGCAGCAAGTTTCCCTTAAGTGGATTACCCAAGGTTTATCGAACTCAGGGAGGAAGTGGTCAAAGGTATCCCTCTCAAGAAACCCTGCAATCAAGATACAAGAAGTCTCTTGTGTCCCCAACACACCCAATACACTTGTCAAGTGTATAGGTGCACTAGTTCGGTGAAGAGATAGTGAAATACAAGTGGTATGGATATAAGACAACGGTGCCAGAAAAGAGCTTGACGGGAGGAAAAGACTAAAGGCAAAAAGATGGACGCAAGCAAACATGTAACAGATCTAGTTGCAAAAGGTGTTTCAATGTTTAGAAACAAGGCCTAGGGATCATACTTTCTCTAGTGAACACTCTCATATAAATATCTTCTCTTCATGATACTACTATGAAGTACTCTCCGGTTGGACACTCTAATCCATGGTAGGGCTATAACAGCACTCCTCAAAGTCCGCCTTCTCCATCTAGATAACCCCACACTGTCACCTTGAGTGCTAGATGGTTCCAACAAACACCACAGTTTCATAGAGACATCCAAATCTAAATATAACTCATAACAAATATTTATGTAACCTTAGCCAAAGTGCCACACGGTGTGCACACTGTCAACTTCACAAACGTGGAGATAAGCAGAGATTCATTAAAGCATTTGAGTAGCAGAATAGATCTATAGATTACAAAGCTCATGGTCTCAATAAGATCATGCATAGAGATAGATGAACACATAGCTATCGGTAGATCCCTTAGCCTCGAGGAAGAACTACTCCCTCCTCATCATGGGAATTAGTAACAGCGATGGAGATGGTGGTGGAGATCGATGGAGATGGCTCCGAGGGCACTTCCCCGTCCCGGCAAGGTTCTAGAACAGAGACTTTTCTGTCCCTCCAATCTCCCCTTCGGTGGCGGTGGCGATGTGGAGGTTTTCGTGGCTTCCTCCCGGATTCTTTAGGGTTTCTACATCGGAGACTTCTTATAGGCGAAAGGGGAGGCTGAGGGGGTGCCTGAGGCGGCTGCACCCCCCCAGGCGCTGGCCAGGCCAGGCCGCGCGGCCAGGAGGTGTGTTCCCCTCGAGGCTCTTCTCCGTCTCGTCTTCTGGCTCCGTGTTCCCCTTGGTGAAATATTGACTTTGGCTTTTGTCCCGTTCAATTCCGAGAATATTCATTTTCTGGCTTTTCTAGAACCAAAAACAGAAGAAAACAGACAACTAGCACTGTGGCATCTTGTTAATAGGTTAGTCCCAGAAAACATATAAAAATACCTCAAAGTGTTGACAAAGCATAGAACAAATAATATAAAACAAGCATGGAGCATCAAAAATTATAGATACGTTTACGACGTATCACCACCTTAAAGCGATCACAAACCAACCCAACCAGACAGAAACAGACTATTTTGGTCACGGGTTTGGATCAGCCCGGTGGAGATGCCATGAGAAGCAGGCGCACATAGGTTGCCACCTCGGGCGGGCGCTGCTGCGGGTGGCGATCGGCAGCGCAGGTCGCGCGGTGAATCTTTTGTGCGAGATCTCTGTGCATGTCCGAGAGGAAACTGAACGTGCAGATCGCCGAACGGTCATTCCCTGCAGAGACGGGCATTGCTCCGTGGCCAGAGTGGGCCGGTATTTCGGAGAAAATATACAGACTTGAGGGAAGAGACCGGTGCCGAATGGAAATTTACGATCGAAAGTATCCAAGCTCAACTTTGGAGTTTGGACCAGGCTTATGCAGTTCAAATCTAACTGAGCTTCTTTACCCCGTGCAGACATGCATGCGGCATGCCGTATTGGCACGCCATCGGATGTCGACTTCTTTTTCACAAAGATGGGAGGATGACTGGGTGAGTCCTTGTAGATCCCTAGAAATTCTTCGGAAAAAGACGATGAGCAAAGCCCCCGGCTTTGCGAGGAATTCGCCATGCTTCAAGCCGTTGTTTGGGGGGCGAGCGATTTTTTTTGATCGACGGTCGTTTATGCTGGCCTGTTTTTTGCACCGCGATTTTGGATTAGTCAGACAGGGATTCTACTTCCCTCTCCTAAACACAAACATAATAACAGCTGAAATCATCTGATTACTGGATTATTAGGTAATTTTCGCATGAGATTAATTACCAAAATCAACATTATGTAAGCACTAGCAGATCTAAACGCTGCAGCCAAACAACCACATCTAATAGATCTGAAAATCTAACAAGAACTAGTGCATACAAATAGAGAAATATCACGTATAGGTTGACCGGGAAGGTTACCACCGCAGCAACACCTTGATCTTTGTCGTTGTCTCCCATGGTATTGTTGAGGTCGTCGGATGATGAAGAAGAACACGAACGGAAGCGAGCAGTCACGCCGAGACGCTCCCCAAAAACCTTAACGCCCGTCTCCCGGTGCAGGATCTCAATGGACGGGGTTTTGGAAGCCTGCTCTCTCAGACAGCCGTGCACGCAGCCGTCAGCATGGGGAAGCCTCGAGAGCAGCGTAGCAAGAGGAACAAGGCGAGAGAGACAGAGAAAAAACAGGATGCGTCTAGATCTGTTTGTCTCTCTATAGCCTGGAAGGTGAGCCGATCGAGTGGCCACGCGGTGGAAGACAGGAACACTTGTCAAACATGCACACGAATGTTGACACGTACCCAACAGCTGGTGCACCATGCAAAAAATTTAATCTTCCATAAAACGAGTTTTTAACTCGAACTCGATTCACTAAACGCGACGCGACGAGACACGACGCGCGTGCGGGCGAGGCGGCCGTTGGAGGAGGAGGAGTGCGCGTGGACTCCTTCTCTTCTCACCCACTTAGTGAGTGTGAAACAGCTCACCTTATAAGCTGGTCCAACTCTCTTTCAACTAGCAATGTGGGACTAAACTTTGTCTCCGACACAACTCTCAATCTGCCATAGTAGATGGACCTTAAGATTTCAGGATTTATTAGACTACATGGGCCGCAGCCCATATAAATCTATCATACCCTTTCATAAGCAAAGGTATAATAGCTACTAACAAAATTTTCAACCATACCGGCTTCCATCATGTCTTTTCTAGCATGTACATTGCTTGTGGTCTCCAACTGCTGCATTGACTCGCGCCCTACAGCGATTCTGTCCACTCGGGTTGCCTTCGCCATCCCCACGGATGTCCTTAGCTCTGCTGCGCCACCTCCATCGCACAGGTTGCCACCATCCACGAATGGTCTTCGAAGCCGCTGGGTTCTTCCTCGCCAACTTCGAACACCGCCACTTCAGGCTATCGCAAGTCCCGTCGACTACCTCCACGCCACTCTAAACGTCCAATGTGACCACTCCAAGATGGAGCTCGTTTCATCGCCTTCTACGTCTTTGTTGATACGAATATGCCCGAGAGGCAATAATAAAGTGGTTATTATCTTATTATATATTTATGATAAATGTTTATTTTGCATGCTATAATTGTATTGATTTGGAAACATTATACATGTGTGCTTAATAAACAAATAGAAAGTTCCTAGTTATGCCTTTCTTATAAACTAGCTCGTTGATTAATAAGATGATCAAGGTTACCTAATCATGGACATTGGATATTGTTAATAACGAGGTCACAACATTGTGGAATGATGTGATGACCATTCATCCGAAGTATAGCATTACGATCAAAGTCATTATGTTTATATTGCTATAACATCATACAAAGTAATCATAATCCTTGGACCATGAGATCATGTCAATCACTAATACTATAAGAGTATTTTGATAACATCAAACGTCACACCGTGACGGATGACTATAAAGATGGGTTCAGTGCTACGAAGGTGTTATGTAGACACTCATGGATCAAGAGTGATATTTATCCATCCCGATGACAAATAGATATACTCTGGGCCCTCTCGGTGATATCACATTGAGATAGCTTGCAAGCAAGTGATGTGATCACTAGAATGTTATATCACGGGAACAAGAAAAGAGTGCATGTCGGTAACGAGATCAAACTAGGTATGAGGATATCGATGATCGAATCTTGGACATCTAATATACCGCGAGACAAAGGGATTTAGTTACGACGTTAAAGGTTCACACAATCACAAGAGTCATTGTTGAATGTATGAGTGTTAGTACGGATCTCCAGGTCCCGCTGCTAATTATTGATCAGAGAGGGATCTCTATCATGTCTGCATTATTCATGAACCGTAGGATGACACACTTAACGGATACCGATACCATTTGCAGCAAATATGTTTCAGATAAAGATTTAAGAAAGCACTGAAATCATTTCGATGGAAACCGAAATTGTTTCGGGTAAAATTGCAGAAACTAGTTCTACATGTGATATTGAAATATTATAGGGGGTTTTATGTTTGTTAATTAAATTAATTAACAAAATTCTGAATAAAATAAATAAAAGAGTTTTATTAAATAAGAGCTTGCATTAAATTTGGTGAAAATTTAATGGAGGTGAGTGAAATTTTGAGTGGGAGGCTAATTATGTGAGTGGGAGCTCCCCCCACATGAATGTGCAAGAGGTGGGGGCACCTCCATGGCCGCCGGCCATGAGAGGGGGCTGCCCCCTCTCCCTATAAAAGTCCCCCACTCCCTCCTCTCATCTTACACCTCCTCGTGAAGGATCTCTCTCCCCCTCTAGAAATTATTTTCCATGGTCTCGGATTAGCGATATACATGTTCCCGATGGCTTTATCTGGAAATGAGTTGCTGCTTCCGCTGCTTTGCTGGAGAGAGGGATGGAGGTTGTCGGGGTACCGGACGTGTGTACGATCACGGATGCACCGCTGCTTTGCGGTGCTGGACTTGTTGGTGCTGGACCTGATGGACTTGCCGTGTTGGACTCGCTGAAGTTCATCACGATCATGAGATCGGCAAGTGTACGACTACATCAACCATGAAATCAATTTCGTTAACAATGATTTGTCGCTCTTCAAGGGTATGTTCTCTATGGATGTGTATCCACCCGTTGCTTGTATCTAGATAGATAGATCTTGGTGCTTAGATGTTCACATCGTAGGATTTTTTTTGTTTTCTATGCTGCGAACCCAATATTTGTACACCACGACTATGTCGCCAACATCTACTTTGTCTACTCCGATAATCGCGGGATATACTAGGCTACCAGCACATCTCTCTCTTCGCCTCTCTGCGCCTCGCAACCATCACGGAGGCCTCCTCTTCTAGTCCATACGACACTGACGCACATGTCATGATGGTCCCTGCCTTCATACGTCCAGTACTGGCTTTCGTTCCCAACATGTCCCTAATTCTGGCAAAATCGGAGCAGCGCCTCATCTTCATCGTCATAGGCTCTATCTTCTACGACTGCCTCAACCGCGTCACCTATAGGTTTTTCTCTGCTTAATCGGTTCTAGCAAAATCGGAGTATGCATTCATCCCGACGTGCCTCCGGTTTTGGCAAAACTATGGCTGCACCTCATTCCCGATGGCTCGAGCTGCAACGCCTTCGGCATCGGCTTCCTCGACGACTACCTCGACGTGCCTCTATCACTCTCCCCGTGCACTATGTGCTTGCGGCTTCATGTGTGTCTATCTCGATACCGGCACCCGACCACGACATCGACCACGGTGACTCCTCGTAAGGCTACATCGACCAATGCTCTCGACTTCATTGACTCGGGACAAAGGGCTATCACCTCATGTGAGCACCTCACCAACTTCCTCTATAGTCCAAGCTACCGTGGCGCGATACCATCCACGATATTCCCGCTACTACTGTGGGGGGTGTCAGCTCACTGATTCTATTTTGGTTTCTATTCGGTCTAACCATTCGTGATGTTCACGATGCTACCGCTACGACTGCGGTGGATGTTAGAGCATATTTTGTTTATGAAAATATTAGGTAGAGATATAATTTATTTCTTATAGAAACTCTAATGGAGCCCGTAAACAGCTCAAACCTAGAAAATAACCGTTGTTCTACGGATTTGCGGGTTGAACGGCGCAGATTGGAGCCTTTAAAACTGGCGGCCCGTGAAAAAATTTCCAGGGCCGGCCCAGTTTTCTCTCGTCGACCCCTACAAACGAGGGCTGGGAGGCCAACCTGCACGCGACCCGCACTACACCGGTAGTTTGCGCGTGAGGGACTTTTCAGTTCGCCTCCACTAACGCTCACTGGCCGCCGCCGCCGCCGATCTCTGCGCCCCCACCTTCCCCTGTGATGGAGCAGGCAAATCTTGGCGTCATGGACCCCGAATCGGCCGCTAGAGCCATCTCCGCCACCCCACCGCCACCTCCCGTGGTCACCGTTGTTCCTGGGGCAGCCGAAGGGATTCCGACGAACGGCGATGTCACCGAGATGGTCGCGGCCACGAGCGTCAAGAAGAGGAAGAGCGCCAGTATGCATGTCGTCCCGCAAGAAGGTGTTGCCCCAGCACCGCCCCCCTCACCTGCACTGGCTCCGAAGCCGATGAATGCGCGTCTTAAAACGAATCGGCGGGTCCGAAGGGGGCGAATGGTGCAAAGGTGACCAAGAAGAAACAGACGGCTCAACACATCAGGCTCCCGCCGCCTCTCCGGCCTCGCACATCGACAACGGCAGCGACGCCTCACGCATGCTCGATGATTTGCCTGCAAGGTACGAAGATAAAACGTTCCCATTTCAATTTGTATCACACCGAATAGTAGCTCATTTAGCGATGATTTTAGCAACACGGGCCATACTTCTTTCGTGGACATGTTGAACGCGTCGGAGGTGCGTATTTTTTAGCCTCCACTTGGTCCATACAGAGACATGGAGGTGCCCGAGGTTGACGAGGAGGACAAGGAGGTGACCGAGGTTCGAGGAGGTGATCGAGGTCGATGCGTCCAAAGCTGTGACAACGAGGAAGGAGAGGGTTGTGAACTACACCGACGTGGAGGACACCACGTTGTGCCGTGCTTGGGCCGCGGTTGGCCTAGATGCAGTGTCGGGCACGGATCAAACCGGGAAGCGCTATTGGCAGTGCATCGAGGATCAGTTCTTGAAAATGATGCCGCGGGTGAAACCACCGGTGTATCACTCCTTCCGATCCCTTCAAGATCATTGGGAGGTGATCAAACCGGCATGTAGCCGGTGGATAGCTGCAATGGATCAAACCGCCGAGAATCCTCCCAGTGGCACAACTATCGACCAATATGTGAGTGTATTTATCCTCATCACATATGTCAATTAATGTTTAGTGTTCATAGATTGATGATTTCATCATTGTTTTTACAGATTCCGTTTGAGGGCTCCGTTCCGCGCCGTCGTTTTTCTGATCCTAAACACTTTTTCCGCGGTCTGTAGTCGCGGTTTACAGGTCGAGTTTTTACGGTCTCCGTTAGAGATGCTCTTATCTTGTACTCCAAGTTGAATCGTGTTCGTTTGTGTATACTCGCCCCATCATATCTCGCCAATCACTCTCAATCTTATAATTCTACAAGGGCCAAGGATTTGTATTTCATGTTTTTTCTCTCCATCCAAGATAAGTTTGAGGTCTGCTGGGATCCTAGTACATAGAACTACGACCTTCCCGTGGCTCTGTAACTTGGTAGTACACCGATACTACGAGAGCGACCTGTGTGGGTCTTCATCCATCACACGATACTACCAAACGAAGTCTACTGTTCTAGTAACGAATAATGACCAGAGGACCACGTCCAAAAGTGTCAACATATGAGAAACCACCGGTACTAAGAATAATGGTTTCAAGCATTGCAATAGATGCAGACTACCGTACTATCTCAGATTACAATGTTCCTGAATCTACGAAAAAAACCAGCAAGATCTTTCAGTCTTTTCAGTGCAAATTGCTTCTGCAAAAGTAAGTTCAGATTTTAAGCAAGGTTTTGGAGACACCCAGAATATTGACCTTCTGCCATTGCAGACTCATTTTCCACTTTAAAGATCAATTGACTGTGCCCATCATGATCAGGCAAATCTATCGCAACGAGAAAAGCGACCAAAAGAACTGTCTGGTCCGAAGTCTGAACTAGTAGTAGTGTAACTTGCATCGAGATCAACCTTCCCGAGATCAACCAGATATGCATCGATAAAGCGCGCTCGCAGTCCAAAACCAAAAGGGTGATCAAGATCAAACCATCCTTGAACAGAACGAGCTAGGTCGAGAAATGGGACCAAAACAGTACTTAGCCCTGACATCCTTCATCACTAGGCACCTAAGCTCACTTTTCCCCCATCGTGTAAAGCCCTGACATCCTTCATCAGTAGGTCTAGATGCATTCTTTTCATAAAAGTTAAAGCATCTTATATTTTAAAATGGAGGGAGTAGTTATTAAGAATGCTGGTGGATACATAAATTAGGGCGTGACTTGAGTAGGATCAGGTTCAGGATCTATGAGATCTCTCTTTTTGAAATGCAAAACATGTTAAAATATTCTTAAAAAATTAACAACACAGGTCTATGTTATATACGTAACGTCACAAATTTGTTGCTTCAAATTCGGACTAAGCTTAGATAGGCTAAAAAGGATAGACCGGGGGTGAATAGTGTGAAATATTATTCACCCAAAAGCTGACACTATTCATGGTACATTTTTTCTTTTTTGTTACTTTAAATGTAGATCGGATTTTTTGCTGAAATTTTCTTGGAGTTGTAGATACATACCGTAAGTATGTTGTACAGAAATTTCAGTTTTTTCACGGTTTTAAAATATGATTTCTATGAGTTGATCCTACGATCTCACCTAATGGAGAGATCCTGTACAAGTCTCCCCACATAAATTTATGGATTTTATATTCAAACATCCACAACGACTACAAAATTGAGGAAAGTACATAAACTCGTTTATTGATTAGTGTAATTTTCTTCTTACCATTTATAGTTTATTTGTGCCAAAATATAGGCGTAGGAATTTAAATATTTAGATATATATACATAGTATAATTTGTGAAAATAAATTATGAGAGGGCGGCATATGCCCTCCCCTTCCCCACCCCACACAAAATTATATTCTTTATTGCTGTGAACTTATGTTAATATCAAGCTTATCATTAGCATTGAAGATCCAAACTTACCATGGGAACTACTCACACAAGAAACAAGACATAGCTAAAATCAAGATGAACAAGTAGGAGGAACCAGAGGAAGAGGGGAACTTACACGGGTTTAGCAACGCCAATGAGTTTCATGTGCAGATTGCTTTTGAAAACAAGATATGTTTTTCCTGTGCACATTGCTTTTGAAACAAGAGTTGAGATTTAAATGGGTTTTAGGCGCCACACAAAAGATTGGCCTTCTGCCATTCTAGGTTTTTTTTCCACTTTATTAAAGACGGACTTATTGTGTTCATCAGGGTCAAGTCAATCCATCGAAACGAGGAAAACGATCAAAAGAACTACCACTACCACCAGTCTGAAGTCTGAAGTGCTTAGCGTATCTTGCATCGAGATCAACCAGACTTATTGATCGATAAAGCGCTCGCGGTCCAAAACGAAAAGCTTGAATGAGTGACCAAAACCATCCTGGAACAGAACGAGAGCTCCCTAAAGGAGGTCAAGAGATGGGGCCGAAATAGTACTTAGCCCTGACATCCTTCCATAAGCTAAGCGAAGCTCAGTTTTCCCATCCTAAACTCCACTTTTACTTGCTCATCTTTTAATTATTTTTCCGCTACTCATCTGTCGTCTCAAACGGTGTTGCCACTGGCAGCTCTCCGTATCTATCGAGTCCACTCGCTTTGTGCAGGCTGAAAACAACGGCTGCCGTGACTCTACGCTTCTGCAAAGCTGTCCGTGCCACGTATGCATCTCAAGGAAAACGTTGCTCTTTTCCTACTGTATCTTTTCGACTTTGATAGTACTCTCTCTATCCCGAATTTGTCTAAATCCTTTTTTTTTGCCTACCAAAACTCCTAGATACTTCATGGGAATGTTATCTAGATGCAAGTCGAGATTTCCTCAAAGGCAGTAGAATTTTCAGTAGCTTGACCATTGCAATAGAAACTGCTTTTGTGAAAATTGATTCTGAGCTATAACATTTGTTCGAAAAGGAAACAAATGATATTTAAATTTTTTTTTGGTTAATTATTATCTCGAAATATGCTTTCACCACTATATTAATATAAGCAACCACACGATACAACTGTTGGGACAAACAACACAAGCACGCCCAAAAGAAAACAAGATAAAAAAAAAGAGAAACTAAAGCCAACACCGACAGATCGACGCAAACAAGGATGACCAGCAAACGCTGCGTCCTCCGAAGTTGTCCCACCACACTCCTAGTGCTATGAACCGTCGCGTACCAAGCAACACCTTCAAGAAGAAATGCGACGATGACGACGCTGTTGTTCGGACAAGTCCTAGGGTTTCACCTGACAATGCTGATATGAGTAGGGAAAGGGTACCCCGACGCCCTTCAGGAACGGATGGCGACACCCGCAGGTGTCACCACGTCGGAGCCGGGCGAGCCGACGGGATTTCTCCCTACCCCAAAAAACCACTGCCCCAGATGCTCCCTAGCACTCCACCCAACTTGCCGCGCACCAACAAGCGCCACCATGGCCTTGACGCCATTCTCGTCGTCTCACTATGGTTACCGTCGCGAGGCCTAGAAGTCAAAAGCGGAGAGCAAAACAAGAATTGGGGTTGGCACCATTGGAGCCAGGCGGGAGGGAGCTGTCTCCACCGCTATTGTGGTATCCGACCAGACACAGAAGGACACACTAGGCCCCCAAGGGCCCGATCAGCCCCTTATCGAGCCCACAAAGTTCCCACCGCCGTGTTGCAGCAGGCCGGCCAAGCGTTGCGACACCCTAGACTGTCGGCTCACCATCTCCACCTCCAGGGTTGATACACTCGATTCCCCCAACAACTGGGAAAATAAGGACCCGCTCCTGGCGTCGCCCCCTCCAGGCGACCGGGGGCAAAACGCTAACCGACTGCCGCCCCCCTCGCCCTCTGCACCAACGCCTCGTCGCCCCTCGAGGCCGCCGCCGGTGAAGCCGGGCGCCGCCGGTGAAGGGGGCGGCGAGGGTCTAGTGCCCCTCGGTCTCTGGCACGGTGTTGAGGAGGATGGCCTCGTGCTGGGTTTCCGGGGGCCTCCCCGGCGTCTCGCATTTGGGCGTCGAGGCGGTCTTGTCCTCGTCGGGCGGTTGCTCACCATGCTCAGCGACCTCCAGGAGGGGGGCCTCTCCGTGGATCCAGGCCGGGCTGCTCGAGCGGGGAGCTGTGGCTCAGGGGACGGCGCAGGGCGCGCTCGTTCCCCTGGGAGTTGGATGAGAGGGCTCACCCACTCCCCCCGTTCTTCTTTCTTGGTGCGTGTGGATCCACCCCGACGGGAAAGCCCCTTCCTTGCAGCTCGATCCTAGACTCGTTCCAGATCTGAGCTTATCTTGGCCTGTGGGTGATGCTCCTGCCGTGGAGTTGCTAGCCGATGGTCTCCCTATGGTGTTGGGTGATCTCTTGACCGGTTCTACTATGGCGACATAAGGGAGTTTTGGAAGCCCGGGCGGCAGCCTGGGACCGAGAGGCGGAGTCGACCTGCGGCTGGCGATGTCTGCGGGTGCTGGCTGGTGGTCTTGGCCGCGTGGGTGGCGAGGCGTCGACGGATTCTAGTTGTGGGGGAGGGCGGCATCATCAGCCCTCTTCTTTAGATCTGAAGGGCAGTCCCCTTTCTCCCTCTAGCTTGCTCCTCCCACCAGATCTAGCTGCTGCTGTCGTTAGCGCTAGAGAAGGCTGTGGGATGGTGGGGTTCGTTTGGGACCGGGGGAAACCCTTGGTCGGCTGGCCCGACCACGACGGTGGTGACGCCCTTTGGGCGCCTCTCCCCTCCCTTGAGGCGTCGTCGAGGTCCCTCATCCCCATCCCCGTTCTATGCTCCCGGGTGAAAACCCAGAATCCATGGATTAGGCAGCAGCGGCGCCTTCGGTGTCGTTTTCCCTCTTGGGGGTGCCGCTTGGGGATGCTAGTTTTTCAGGTGAGTAGGTCATCGAACAGAGAGGGTTGTTGGTGTTGTGACCTGAGAGGTGGCGGTAGTGCGTTGGTCCAGCAGGTCCAGTGTGATCCTATGGGGCGCTCGCCACCAGCATGTGTTGCTGTTCTCCGGCGGGGTCGGCGCCCTCGGGCCTGGGCGGAAGGGGAAGGGTCCCCTTCTTGACGACAGTGGCATGGTGGTGATTGCCTATGTTCTTCCTACATGGTGGTTGTTCTTGGTCCAGTCTTGAAGGGTTCCGTAGCAGAAAACAAAAAAATTCTATCTACTCGAACACTAATACCAGGATCTATACTATGTAGACATAAGTAACGGAGAAGGAATACAGTATTCATACCTTTGTAGAGAGAGGCACCCCTTACGCAGGAAGGCGTATATTGATGAAGACGAGCAGCACCCCAAGTGTGGTGCCTCCGAAGTTCGTCACACGTCCGGTGTAGGGGACATCAACAGGGCTCCGATCCAGCCGAGAAGCGGAAGAAGTAGATGATGGATCGCCAATCACGCGACGGTAGTGTGAAGGTGGAGAACTCAACTACGAGGTCCTCCCCAATATTATGGCGAAGCCCTCAGTAGATGAGAGAGAGAATGAGAGGAATGGGTGTGTTCCAAGGGGGAGGGGGACCCCTTTATATAGTGGGAGGGGGGCGCACCACCCAGGGGCCAGGCGGGGTGGGACTAATCCCCACACCCGCCGGCCACCTTGGGGCAGCCGCCGGCCCTAGGTAGGGCCCACTGGGGCGGCCCACCAGCCCTAGGCCGGCTGGCCCCCACTCCCTAGGCGCCTTGCCCACTTGGGCCTCCCTTCGGGTGAGGCCCATTAGCAATATAGTGCCTTCAAAAATAAAATAAAATATATATTTAATATTAATTCTCCAATTAACATTCAAATATACATATTATATTATATCTTCTCTCTAGAACAACTTCCGGACCCCTTTCCGATCTCCATCGGGTGTTACCGAAACTATTCCGGTCTCTCTCTCTGTATTTCTCATACGATGCCTCATCTACCCTAAGCGTCCCTACCCTTAAGCGTGACATCCTTCGGTTTGGAAACACTCCGGACATGATAGATACCACTCTCATATCAATGATCAATAGAGAGACCTGGATGGCCATGTGACCCCCGTGTGTTTCACGAATACAATCGCTCGAACCGTGAGATAGGCGTTCCCCATTCCCTTTGTCATACGATACCTAATTCATCCGAGACTTGATCTTCGGCATCTCTATACCTTAGTTCGATCTTGTTGCCGATGAACTTGTTTTCTCGTTCTCATGTCATTGCATTCCGTGACCTAGTCACATGCTTGCAAGCTTCATTAATGCAACGTCACCGAGATGGCCACATGTATCTGTCCGTTACATGGACTAGACAAATCATGGTCTTGATATGTACTCCTCTACACATTCCTTCGGAAAACCTGAGTGGCACCTTTTTGATCACCCTGTTACGAGATGATTCTTGATAACCATCTAAGCTTCTTCCAGAATGGTGATTTGCATTACCTCACAGTCAAAGGATCAGGTTGCGAGGTTCTCTGTGTTTTATCATAAATGGTGAACTTTGTAACTAGATCTCATTACGATATAACGGTCGGATGTTTGTCTATCATGTTATTCAACTAATAACATGACCTCATTGTCAGTTGGCATAAACTCCCATGATCTTGAAACACAGACTACCCTCACGACCAATGAACTAGTTCACTAGAGGTAACTAGAGACACGGTTTGTTTACATACTACACGTGTATTAACGTTTCGTATTAATACAGTTATAGCACAGTATGAAACGTATTATGAACATACAGGAGATACATCAAATAATACACTTTATTATTTGCCTCTAGGGCATAACTCCTTCAGTCTCCCACTTGCACTAGAGTATACAAAACTAGTTTACAATAGGCAGGAACCTAACACCAATCGAATCTCGGTGTTGTTCGTGCTTGTCATGTTGGAGAGCTTTAGTCAAAGGATCTGCTACATTCAGTTCCGTATCTACTTTGCAAATCTTGACTTCACCTTTGTCAACAATCTGTTGGATGACGTGAAATCTAAGCTTGATGTGTTTGGCTGTGGAATGACTTCTTGGTTCCCTTGCATTTGCAATAGCTCCCGTGTTATCACAATAGATTGTCATGGGGTCTTGTGCATTGGGAAAAACTCCTAGTTCGATGACGAAATTCCTTAGCTAAATAGCTTCATTTGTTGCATCAGCTGTAGCAATGTATTCAGACTCCATTGAAGATTGTACCACCACCGGCTGCTTCTTGCTTTTCCAGCTTACCGCCCCACCATTCACCAAGAAAACAAATCCTGTTTGAGACTTCGAGTCATCATGATCTGAATTCCAGCTCTCATCTACGTAACCTGTTACGTTTAGAGCTTCATCATTTCCTCCATAGATTAGAAACATATCCTTTGTTCTTCTCCGATACTTTAGGATATTTTTCATAGCTGTCCAGTGATCTGGTCCTAGATTACTCTGATATCGGCTCGTCAAACTAAGAGCCAATGCCACATCAGGTCGGGTACTAAGCATTGCATACATGATAGATCCTATTGCAGAAGCATAGGGGACGTCAGACATCTTCTCTCTATCATTGTCCGTTACAGGACAATGAGTCACACTCAAGTTGCAATTCTTCATCATAGGTGTAAAACCCCTCTTGGTGTTTTCCATTTTGAACCTCTTCAAAATCTTATCTATGTAAGTACTCTGACTTAATGCTATTAGGTGCCTTGATCTATCTCTATAGATCCTGATTCCTAATATGTATGCAGCTTCACCTAGATCCTTCATGGAAAATTGGTTGCTCAAATACGCTTTCACGCTATTCATAAGATCCACATCGTTTCCCATGAGTAATATGTCATCCACATATACTACTAAGAAAACTACCGAGCTCCCACTCGCTTTCTTGTAAACACAGAACTCTGGTTGGTTTTGGACAAATCCAAAACTCTTGATCGCTTGATCAAAACATTGGTTCCAGCTCCGATATGCTTGCTTTAATCCATAAATGGACCGTTGGAGCTTGCATACCTTTCTAGCATCCTTAGGATCAACAAAACCTTCCGGTTGCATCATATACAACTCTTCATCAATGTGATCATTGAGGAATGCAGTCTTGACATCCATCTGCCAAATTTCATAGTCGAAATGTGCAGCAATTGCTATTAAAATCCTGACAGCCTTAAGCATCACTATGGGAGAGTAAGTCTCGTCGTAGTCAACTCCTTGGATTTGTCGAAAACCCTTTGCGACAAGTCGAGCTTTGTGAATGGTTACATTATCATTCGTATCTGTCTTTTTCTTAAAGATCCATTTATTTTCCACGGCCTTGCGACCCTCTGGAAGATCCACCAAGGTCCAAACTTGGTTTTCATGCATGGATCCTATTTCGGATTTCATGGCTTCTAGCTATTTCTTGGAGTCAGCACTACCCATAGCTTCTTTGTAGTTTGCAGGTTCTTCCTGATCATCTAAGATGACAGACATTACAAGGCTACTGTACCAATCTGGAGTGGCACGAACCCTTGTAGACCTGCGAACCTCAGGAGTCTCAATGTCATTGTTTTGATCAGCATCAATGGACTCTTCCTCCATGTTGGAGAGCGGTTTCGAAACAGCTTCCGTTTGCACTACTCGGAATACGGAGAGAAGGGTCAACAATTTCATCTAACTCAATCTTCCTTCCACTCACCCCTTTTGCAATAAACTCTTTCTCGAGAAAGGTGCCGGTTTTTGCGACAAGCGTTTTGCCTTCGGCTTGATTGTAGAAGGTATATCCAATAGTTTCCCTTGGATATCCTACAAAGATACATTTTTCCGATTTGGGTTCGAGTTTGTCAGGCTGCAGTTTCTTAACATACGCCTCACATCCCCAAACTTTCAGAAAAGACAACTTTGGCTTCTGCCCATACCATATCTCATATGGTGTTGTCTCCACGGATTTGGATGGTGCTCGGTTTAAAATAAAAGCGGCGGTTTCTAACGCATATCCCCAAAAAGACACAAACAAATCAGTTAAAGACATCATGGACTGTACACTATCCAATAGGGTCCGGTTACGGCATTCCGACACACCATTACGCCATGGTGTTCCGGCTGGCGTAAGCTGTGGGATGATCCCATAGTCCTTCAAGTGCATGTTAAACTCATAACTCAAATACTCGCCTCCCCGATCCAATCGAAGGTGCTTGATTTTCTTGTTAAGTTGATTCTCTACCTCTTTCTGAAATTCCTTGAACTTCTCAAAGGTTTCAGACGTATGCTTCATCAAGTAGATATATCCATATCTGCTCAAGTCGTCAGTAAAGGTAACAAAATAACGATAACCATTGCGTGTTGAGACACTCATTGGTCCACATATATCTGTATGTATGATCCCAAGTAGGTCTACAGCTCTCTCCACTATACCGGAGAATGGTGTCCTGGTCATCTTGCCCATGAGGCATGGCTCACATGTATCAAGGGATTCGAAATCCAATGATCCAAGAAGCCCTTCTGAATGAAGCTTCTTCATGCGCTTTATGCCAATATGACCAAGACGGCAATGCCATATGTACATGGAATTATTGTCACTGTGCTTACAACGTTTAGCATCAACACTGTGGATGTGTGTATCACAATCAAGATCAAGTAGGAATAAACCATCACATACAGGAGCATGAACATAGAAAATTTCATTCATATAAATTGAACAACCATTTGTTCCTGATTTAAACGAATAATGGTCTTGCAACAAGCAAGACCCACTCACAATATTCATACTCAGTGCGGGTACATAATAGCATTTATTCAAAACCAACAATAATCCTGACGGTAGACGGAGATGCAGGGTGCCGACGGCCATCACTTCGACTCTCGAACCATTGCCGACGCGCATCGTCACCTCATCCTTCCTTAGGCGCCTCCTACTCTACAGATCCTGCTGAGAGTTACAAATGTGAGCAACAGATCTGGTATCAAATACCCAGGTGTTACTCCTGGCGCTTGTAAGGAATACATCAATAACATGTATATCATATATACCTTTGTCCGGAATGGCTATCTTGCCAGCTCGCTTGTCTTCAAGGTATTTGGGGCAGTTGCGTTTCCAGTGCCCATCCCCTTTGCAGTAGAAGCACGAAGTGCCGGGCTTAGGGCCAGGCTTCGCAGTCTTTGAGGTGCTAGGAGCAAACCTGCCATTCCTCTTAGACTTCTTGCCCTTGCCTTTTCCCTTTTGCCCCGGTTTCTTAAAGTTGGTAGTCTTGTTGACCATCAACATCGTGTGCTCCTTCTTGATTTCAACCTTAGCAGTTTTGAGCATGGCGAACACCTCAGCAAGGGTCTTAGTCATCCCTTGCATGTTGTAGTTCATCACAAAACTCTTATAGCTAGGGGGCAGCAAGTGCAGTACCCTATCTATAGCGAGTTCCTCCGGGATTTTGCAATCCAGTGCGTTTAGGCGCTTAACGTAGCCAGACATTTTGACCACGTGCTCACTAATATTGTTGTGCTCTTCCATTTTAGCAGAGAAGAAGAGCTCGGAAGCATCATACCTCTCTGCATGAGCCTGCGGAGCAAAGACGGCTTTGAGATCCTCAATGATCTCAAAATCATTCATCTTCTTAAAACGCTTTTGAAGCTCCGGCTCCATGGCATAGAGCATTCCACTCTGTATGAGGGAGAAATCATTCGCCTTGGACTACCAGACATTCTTTTCGTCCTGAGAGGCGGAATCTGCAGGCTTTGCCGGAAGCTCAGCCTCGATGACATAAGTCAACTTGTAGGGGACTAGGAGGATCCTAAGATTGCGGAACCATGCGGTGAAGTTGGTTCCATCAGTTTTCAACTTGTCCTTCTTGAGGAAAGTGCTTAGGTTGAAGGTGGATGGGCGAGACATCTACAAAGGATTTGCAAAGCGTTTAGACTATGTTCATAATAATGAGTTCAAATTCTAATAAAGGAACTCCCACTAAACGAACATCCCTCTACTCGTTTAGTGATCACATGATCCCTATCCCCTGCACCTCCCCCGATCAGCACGGTCGGCCTCATACCGAAGAACTTTCTTGGTGGTGCACACACAAGGGGAATACGATAACGGGAATACTACGAGGGATTATCTTATCATGCTACCGTCTAGTAAGTATACTAGCATAATAAGTAATGCTTCTAAAGAGAAGTGCTATGACATGGTTATAGCTTTATGATCATTATCAACCGCTTCAATGAGAGTTTCACAAACTTGTCATTGCCATGTTATAATACTTGCCCCTATGCAATAATAAAGATAGATGCTTCTATATTAACTATTGCATGTTTTACGCGGCTTTAGGGCTTTTGTAGTAGAACCCTTCCCCACCTACGAACGTTGAGCCACAACATTGACTCAATGATTGCCGTTCTTCTTCCCTTTTTAGGGCCCTCCAGTGGCAATGCCATATCAACTACTGTAGAGAGACAGACACCCCCTAAGCCACTTTGATATGTGGACCAGTCTCGTGAATCACCACATGATGTCGGTTGGGGGGCGCTTCATCAAACAGTGCCGCGATGTGAACAATAACACTAAAAGAGGGTAGCAACTAGAGAATCAATGCCCACATATTGCTATGTGTTCTATTCGTATGACATGTCTACCCATAGACCCGCTCTGATACCACTGAAGGGTTCCGTAGCAGAAAACAAAAAAAATTCTATCTACTCGAACACTAATACCAGGATCTATACTATGTAGACATAAGTAACGGAGAAGGAATACAGTATTCATACCTTTGCAGAGAGAGACACGCCTTACGCAGGAAGGCGTATATTGATGAAGACGAGCAGCACCCCAAGTGTGGTGCCTCCGAAGTTCGTCACATGTTCGGTGTAGGGGACGTCAACCGGGCTCCGATCCAGCCGAGCAGCGGAAGAAGTAGATGCGGATCGCCGATCACACGACGGTAGTGTGAAGGTGTAGAACTCTACTACGAGGTCCTCCCCAATATTACGGGGAAGCCCTCAGTAGATGAGAGAGAGAGAATGAGAGGAATGGGTGTGTTCCAAGGGGGAGGGGGGCCCTTTATATAGTGGGAGGGGGCGCACCACCCAGGGGCCAGGTGGGGTGGGACTAATCCCCACACCCGCCGGCCACCTTGGGGCAGCCGCCGGCCCTAGGTGGGCCCCACTAGGGTGGCCCACCAGCCCTAGGCCGGCTGGCCCCCACTCCCTAGGCGCCTTGCCCACTTGGACCTCCCTTCGGGTGAGGCCCATTAGCAACATAGTGCCTTCAAAAATAAAATAAAATATATATTTAATATTAATTCTCCAATTAACATTCAAATATACATATTATATTATCTCTTCTCTCCGGAACAACTACCGGACCCCTTTCCGATCTCCATCGGGTGTTACCGAAACTATTCCGGTCTCTCTCTCTCTATTTCTCATATGATGCCTCATCTACCCTAAGCGTCCCTACCCTTAAGCGTGACATCCTTCGGTTCGGAAACACTCCGGACATGATAGAGACCACTCTCATATCAATGATCAACAGAGGTACCTGGATGGCCATGTGACCCCCGTGCGTTTCACGAATACAATCGCTCGAACCATGAGATAGGCGTTCCCCATTTCCTTTGTCATATGATACCTAATTCATCCGAGACTTGATCTTCGGCATCTTTATACCTTAGTTCGATCTCGTTGCCGATGAACTTGTTTTCTCGTTCTCATGTCATTGCATTCCGTGACCTAGTCACATGCTTGCAAGCTTCATTAATGCAACGTCACCGAGATGGCCACATGTATCTGTCTGTTACATGGACTAGACAAATCCTGGTCTTGATATGTACTCCTCTACACATTCCTTCGGAAAACCTGAGTGGCACCTTTTTGATCACCCTGTTACGAGATGATTCTTGATAACCATCTAAGCTTCTTCCAGAATGGTGATTTGCATTACCTCACAGTCAAAGGATCAGGTTGCGAGGTTCTCTGTGTTTTATCATCAATGGTGAACTTTATAACTAGATCTCATTAAGATATAATGGTTGGATGTTTGTCTATCATGTTATTCAGCTAATAACATGACCTCATTGTCAGTTGGCATAAACTCCCATGATCTTGAAACACAGACCATCCTCATGACCAATGAACTAGTTCACTAGAGGTAACTAGAGACACAGTTTGTTTACATACTACACGTGTATTAACGTTTCGTATTAATACAGTTATAGCACATTATGAAACGTATTATGAACATACAGGAGATACATCAAATAATACACTTTATTATTTGCCTCTAGGACATAACTCCTTCAAGTCTCTGCTACCGGCTCCCGGGCTCGTCATGTCTTCATCTTCGACTGGATCCAAGCTTCTTGGCGGGCATCTTCGTTGGCAACCAGTGCTTCATCTATCTACTTTTAGTGGTTGTTGTGTGTGTTGCGTTGTGTAAGCTGTTTTTGATCAGCACCCTTGTACCCTTCAAGCCATTCGGGACTTTATTAATTTGAAGCCGGGCCTTTGGCCTTTTATCTAAATAAACCACCGCGGGATTCCCCGCCGCCCCACCCAAGCCCAGATGGAGCCCAAAGGGGCGCAAATCTGGGCCGAACGGGCTCTGGTGTCTCCTGCCCGCGCGTAGCTCCACTCTGCCATCAAGCGGCAGCACCGCCGCCCTGCAACCACCCGGCCACCGTCAAGAATCCTGCCACCGTGCCGGACCGCCGCCGCCATGCTGCACCTCCCGGAGATGGAGTGCCCCACGTCGTCCATGGCCAAGAGGGGAGAGGTTATGGTCCGCCGCCACCAGCGCCGCACGGCCTAAGACCGGCCGCACGCCAGAGGTGGCGGGGGAGAAAGGGGAGGGAGGGCTGGGAGACAAGGGAAGGGGCATGGCCCGGCAACCGCGGGGGCGGCGTGGGTCGTGAAAGCTGAGAGGGTCAGGGTCTATATGGTTCACTAAGGGGGTGGGATTCTTGAAATGGGCAGTACCAATACAAAGCTTATACACCCAACCGGTTAATCATTATCCAACAGAAGGATAGTGTCACCTCCTTCCACCAGATTTGAAGATAGTCCAAACAAAACCTTGTCTATCAGCTCTTTCAATCTAGGTAGCTACGACATCAACAACGATGTCCACAAGAAAAGTGAAAGGGGGATCACCTTGCCCCAACTTTTTTTTGCGGGTAACCTTGCCCCAACTTTTGACGTGTAGAAAAATAGGGTCCTACCGCTCCATTAAATTCAATCCCACAGTTTTCTATTGGTTGCTACTTTCGAACATATATCGATCCATTCGGAAGGGAAACTTTCATTTCCAATGAATTGAATCAAGATAGGCCATTTGGTATGTTAAAGGCTTTGTCAACGCCAGAGAGTTCCGAGTGAAAAGAGTTTTAGGCGCCACCAAAAGATTGGCCTTCTGCCATTGCAGACGCAGTCCACTTTAAAGAGCGATCGATTGTGTTTATGATCAGTCGATCTATCGCAACGAGAAAATGATCAAAAGAAAATTAATTGACTCAAATGTGTCTAGATACGTATTAATCTAGACACATTTTAGTGTAAAATGGAGTACATGCAAATCTTGAGAAAATTGAGTCAATTAATTTGAAGTACCACTAGTCCGAAGTCTGAACTGCTTAGTGTATCTTTACATCGAGATCAAACCAGACTTATGGATGGCTAAAGCGCTTGCGGTCCAAAACAAAAGAGCGAATGAGTGATCAAACCATCCTGGAGCAGAACGAGAGCTCCCTAAAGGAGGTCACGAAATGGGACCAAAACAGTACTTAGTCCTGAAAGACACCCTTCCGTAAGCTAAGCTCACTTTTCCCTCGTGTAAACCCGCTTCAGTTTACTTGCTCCTCGTCTTTTCCCTTGGGAGCAGAATCCACTACTCGTCAGTCGACATCAGTCGTCTCAAACGGCGTTGCCACCGGCAGTAGTCACCGCGTCTACCTAGCTCGGCTGCAGTGCCTCTAGGAGCGCTCCTTTGGCAAGCTGCATGGTCGTACGTAGCACGTACGAGGAGAGAAAATTTTTTTTTCGTGGGCAAGCAAATAAGAGGGGTGGAGAAAATGAGCTGGCACGATCCTCAAAGCACCTTCCCGAATCAGACGTTTCTCCGGGGCAGGCCAGCACACGCTACGAAGAGCTAAAAATTCTCTTGCTTGCCGTGTCAGCTTGCATGTCCCTCTCGCAGCTCATGCGTGAAACCGCCACAAGCAAAGAGCCAGGAAAGGCATACAACCTACCAAACGCATCCTAGATTTCTGCAAAGTTGTCCTGTCATCCAAGGGCCTCTCTAGCGAACGGTCATGCCGCATCCGAATTGATCCGACCGGACGCGAGCATCGATTGTGCACCGTCCAACGACACGACCCATCCAGATCGAAGCGTCCGGCGCGACCCATCAGTCCACCAAATTTGGGTGGTCAATGCGTTTGCGTGGACATGGCCGGACCGAGTGCGTGTCTACCCCCGGTGACCGCGGGCTCGCATGGCAGCGACTCAGACACACAGACCGGCAGCATACTGACCGACGGTAGCAGCCATGACCTTCAACAATGGCGCTAACTGACACGATGCCGCCTGAGCTTCTGCGCCGGCATTGATGGCGAAGGCTCTAGAGCCTGTGCGCGCATTGACGGCCAGGGCTTCTTAAACCGGCCCTGCGGTCGTCGGTGCCGCACATTCCACCGCCTGCCATTGCCAAAAAAGGGAAGCAAGCTCCCATCTCTGCCATCACGATGAAGATGCCGTCATGGTTGAAGAAGACCAAGAACGACCGCGAGGCAAGCTCAAGCTCGTCGGTCTGCCACCGTCGTGGACGACGGTCACCCACTCCATCGCCACCGCCACCTCCCCACTTCCTCCACGGGCTATCGCCATCGCCAAGGCCGGAGGCGTGCGTTCATCCTGCGGCGCGGTTTGTAGATCCTGACGAGGAACGCTAGCGGGACCAGATCAATGTGTCGGTGCTGGAGTGTGAGCGGTGCACTACTAGGAAACAACTTATAGATAGACAAGATATTCAGTGGCGCATATGTACAAATATGCTCCACGAATATATATCAGTGGCGCACTAGAAACAATGCGTCACAGAAGTTTGGCACTTCAGTGGCGCACGAAATCAATATGCGTCACAGAAGTCCATATTTCTGTGGCGCATATTTTCGTGTGCGCCACTGAAGTGTCAAACTTCTGTGGCGCATATAGACGTATGCGCCACAGAAGGTTGATGGGACCAAGCAGCAAAAAAAGGGGGAGAAACTTCGGTGGCGCATATGTCCATATGCGCCACAGAAAGTGATGTTTCTGTGGCGCATATAGGTGCATGCGCCACAGAACAAGCATATAGGGGGGGAAACAGATCACACAACCCCCCCCCCCCTCCCGGATCGCCTTTTCAGTTTTGTAAAAAATAAAAAAGAATGATAGAAACTTCAAAAAAATAATTCCTTTAAGTTGTGATTAGACTTTAGGGTATAGATCTAGACAAAATTGAAAAACATGAATTTCGACGTATTTTGCAAAAATAGGTCATGGCACGGTAAAACGGCTCTAACTTTTGCATACGATGTCGGAAAAAAATCTTTAACCTATCAAAATGATCGTCTCGAAATTTTCTACTCGATTTCAATGGCTAGAATTCCAAAAGAGTAAAAAGTTATGGCAGACAGGAGATTTTTTCTTGCAAAAAAATAAAAAAGAGGGAGAAACTTCTGTGGCGCATTTCCACCATATGCGCCACAGAAGTCTTGGGCGGGATTCGAAATTTGAATCCCGCCAGCGCCCCTTCTCCTTATATTCCTCCACTTCTTCTCCTTCTTCTCTCCTTCTCCTCCACTTCTACTCCCCTCCATACTTCTCCCCTCCATACTTCTCCCTCCACTTCTCCTCCCCTCCATACTTCTCCCCTTCTCCTCCACTTCTCCCTCCACTATTCCTCTCCTCCACACTTCTTCCTCCACTCTCCGGCGACATCCACCTCCGGCCATGGCTACCTCGGTGACCTCCTCCACCTAGATGACCTCCTCCTTCGGCGACCTCCAACACCACCGGTGACCTCCTCCACCACCACCATCTTCGGCGATCTCCTCCAACCATCTCCGACGGCCTCCTCCAACCATCTCCGGCGAGCCCTTCCTCCACCTCTGGCGGCCTCCTCCTACTACTCTGACCACCTCCGACGGCCTCCTTCTCCTCCGGCCATCACATCTGATCCACCTCCGGCGACCCCCCCCCCCCCCCCCCCAGCTCTGGCCAGATCTGGCCCGGTTTTTTTTTGAAAATTGAAAAAAAGTTCTGTGGCGCATATTGGCCATATGCGCCACAGAAGTTTTAGATCTGGCCTACCTTTTTTTTTGAATTTTGGAAGAAAACTTTTGTGGCATATATTGGCCATATGCGCCACTGAAGTTTGAGACTTCTGTGGCGCATTTTGAAATGCGACACTGAAGTTAGTTATCAGTGGCGACTAGAAAATGCGCCACAGAAGTTGAAAAAAGGTGCGCCACAGAAGAGTTGTTTCCTAGTAGTGGCTGGCAGGAGAGGGACGACATCGCCCGCCATGATGTCTCCCTCCCCGATGTCTGGCACCATAACATGGAGAGGGTGTCAGTGCCACCAGCGCAAAGAAGGGGATGAGCTGAAAGTGGATATACGTCGCCGCGTTGCCAAACTCCCGCCCACGGTCCGATTTGAGCACGCTTACCAGAGCGAGATCTACTGGTGCGACTTTCTCGCATGGGAGCATAATGCGCGATGGGCGTCAGCTTACTGCGATGAGTTCTACCATGGGAATTCAACTCCGGCGTCACCACCTTCTCCAACAACGACGAGCAAGACGACGGTGAGGGTGACATCGCCGTCAAGAAGGAGGCGGATGATGCCACTAGCACATGCGCCAGCCACCTGTGCCTCCGAGTACCAGGCCGTCGTGGCGGCGAGCTACGATGAGGAGGCACTGCTGCAGCAAGCCCTAGCGGCATCCTCGGCGGTAGAGGATGCCAAATGGTTAGGGCTCTGCCACGCCTCGAGCTGGCAGGGATGGCTGTGGTGCACAACGCTGATCTGCCTCCTCCCCCGCGGTTGCCGCCGCACGCGCCACCACGGGCCCCGGAGTACGGGAAGATGGTGCCGCCGCTGCCACCGCCTGCGCCTCAGCATGAGTAGCCAATGTGGTCTGGGCAGGTGATCGACCCGCCGACGAACCCCTGGGAGCTGCCGGAGTACGTGGATCTCGTGTCCGTCGACGAGATGTTGCTGGCCCTGCCGCCATCGCAGGCCAACGGCAAGGACGATGACGACGACGACGGCGGCGGCCAGGGGCCGTAGCAAGGGTTTCTTTTTTCCTTCTTTAATTTCCTATGTAAATTATGTACGAATCAATGAAAAAATAACTTAAATTTCGTGCGCAATTTAATTTGTATCCGAATCTGTTTTTTGTGTGGACGCACCGTAGATAGAATGGGTCACGCCGGTGGATGCACTGGTCAGGTAGGCTAGACCGCGACCCAAATTCTGTCGACGGGCTGATTCATGCGGACCAAATCGGATGGTTTGCATCGTCACTTTTGCTTCGGTGCTCCTCTCTATCCAAATTTTAAACACAACAACGAATAAGATTGCTCTGTACTGATTCCTAATTAAAGGCACGATGGTCTTTAATGAATTATTAAGTTATTATTAATGAATAACAAGTTCCTATATATAGCCCTGTATAAACCTATACATATCCATATACGTATGGAATTTGTATGTCAGTATGTGGTCGTCCTTGTCGCTCACAATTCATGGCACACCCTCTGTCAATGCCGGCGGCGAGCAGTATTCGCCTCTTGTAAGTATCGTGGTTGTTGTCGCTAGAGACATCGATGCACGTGAATTCGATCCATTTATTGTGCACGCACTGGTTTATAACCGAGCTAGCGACCACGACGGAGTTTCAGTACAAGGTGGAAGGGACGATCGCTGGAGATGCGCCAGGTATGCGTCTCGAGGACGTTGCTCTTTTTCTATCTGTTCCTTTCGCGACTTTGGTAATTTGCCATGTTATTTATTTTCTGACTCGCTGTACTCTTTTTACCCTAGTACTAGCACTAACTTACCTGCTCCGTTGATGATTGGTGATGACTGATGCGTCATGTTGCCTTGGTACTAGTGACGTCCTATGTGAAGAAGGGGCAACAGTAGCGCGGCTGGGGAAAAGGCGTTCTTGCGCCCTGTGGCTGTGCGTTGCTCGGCGATGCATGTACTTGTGTCCTAAGTACATTGCCCCCCTCCCATGTGCCTGATGAACCACATTGATCATACTCCCATAGATGTGGTGCCTTTTTCTGTTGATGTTAGGAAGCCGCTAAGAGTTGATATTGGAGTCTCAGCTTGCTAATCCCAATTTAAAGAATGTCGGCGCCGGTGAAGCAAATACTCTTATGATACTGATAATTACTATGGCTAAGAGCCAGAAGCGTGAGGTTATTTACCGAGGTGCTGGAAGATCCTTGGACGAAATTATTGGCAACTTTCACTTTCACCTCCCGGTGCTTTCGCCATGAGCAGTAGGCCGCGCGACTTTCCAGACACTCGCACAGTCACAACACGCAAAGTAGCCCGAAAGAACAGTGTCACCTAGCTAACGGCTTAAGCCTCTAGCTAGTCCTCACCATCTCCACCAAGCACTAACAGACACTGGTAACTTGAGTAATTAGACATTCCCTACCACTACTGTTGTACAATTATGAACTTGTTATTCCTTCCTTCATTTGTAGTACTACTCGATCGTGACACCTTGCTTCAGGAGAGATAATCACATCACATCGGCATCATGCATCCGCTAGTCTCAGATTTTTCTGAAACTGCGGGCATCAGACAGGGGAGAACACAATACGTTTCAGTCTTAACGCCCCGGCCCATATAGTCTGTATGTCTTTTTTATGAAAAAGGATTTCTCCCATGCTTCGTCAACAAAATATAGAGTTTTACACCGAAATAAATTCAGAAAAGTAAATGGCCGCGGGCCCGCAGCCAAGTCAAGTAAACATAGATTTCTCCCATGTTTAATCCACCCACCCAGCTCTGCAATTGTGCTACTCCGTAGGAGGTTTTGGGATACCAGAACAAACCTAGCTACAGTGTTGGAAAAAATGCATGGTCTATACTTTCATCCAAAGCACCTAATCTACAATGTATATCACCTTGCCAACCTTTACTTTTAAGACGGTCTCTAGTCAAAATTCTTCCCACTAACCACAATTTATATATATATATATATATATATATATATATATATATATATATATATATATATATATATAGGAAAAATACTTCTTACTCTCGGGTGTAACTACACTCACGTCTCATATACTACCTTACGGAAGTATTTGTAATACTTTATCTATTTGAGTATGTTCATATACTATATCTAAGATACTTATAAGCAAGTTAGGTGAAAAAATTGCAAGTGCACCCATAGTTTGCACTATATATATAAAATACCATCATATTTGTACGTATAAAAGAAGTATGTGAATAAAAATTACATACTATCAAAAAAGTACTATATATACTACCCAAATATTCTTATATACTTCATACTACACGTACATACCTTCCGGTATGTTAGATACTGTCTATATAGTGTGAAACACGTATGGGTGTAACTACACCCGGGTGTAGTATGAATATGTCTATATATATATACACATATATATATATATATATATATATATATATATATATATATGAAAAATACTTCTTACTCCCGGGTGTAACTACACATACGTCTTATATACTACCTTACGGAAGGATTTGTAATACTTTATCTGTTTGAGTATGTTCATATACTATATCTAAGATACTTTCAAACAAGTTAGATGAAAAAATTGCAAATACACCCATAGTTTACACTATATATGTAAAATACCGTCATATTTGTACATACAAAAGGAGTATGTGAATAAAAATTACACACTACCAAAAAAGTAGTATATATACTGCCCAAAATTCGTATATACTTCATACTACCCATATATAGTCTCCAGTATGATTGATACTGCCTAAATAATATGAAACACACGTGGATGTAACTACACCGGGGTGTAGTATGAATATGTCCTATATATAAATATATATATATATATATATATCTATATATAGAGTGGCGCTATTTGACATCCAGGATGTGAAACAGTTATTCTTCACCCACCCTCTATCTTTCAAACCGTACATGATTTTTACGTCACGTAAATTTTCTCTTATTCTAGAAGTCAAGAGAAACATAAGAAACATTAGACATGTCGTAAACTTTTTTGTTTATGTGTCGTATAAAAATACGACGTAAAATGCGTATTTTCTATGTTTTTTGCACTATAATGACTCATAAAATGTATTTTTATGTCAATTTTTGCGTTTCTAATAAATATGAACATAATTATTAGTATACAAAACATAAATTTCTGAATGTGAGAACATAAAAATATGTGGGATGTAAAATAACTATTCTGTACCCTAGGTGTTGAATAGGGTTTCTATATATATATATATATATATATATATATATATATATATATATATATATATATTTTGCATATATATATATATATATGCAAAATAGTAGGCTGCCCATGGTGGCCACGGTGCATAGGTTATCTACCGTCCGATTAGATTAAAGGAGCACACGGCGTATAGCTAGCAAACGGCAAGTATGTAACTAGGTTTCATCCGAAAGCCACAGCGGCAGACGGCATGCATGCACCATGGATACATGGTGGCCCCAAAATACTCCCATGTCACACGGTAGCACGGCGCCCGCATAAGACATGCTTACGGCAAAACACACTCATGTTGCACGGTGCGCAGCCCGGCGGCAGAAGACATGCATTAATTATGGATACTCGAGAACAACAAAACACATCCATGTCTCACGGTATTATAATGGCGGCAAACACACATGCATGCGGCGTGGATATCCGGTTAGAGGCAAAACACACTCATGTTGCACGGTGATGGCTGCAAACACACATTCAAACCGTTGGCCAGCAGCAAACTTGTGTTAAGCTAGTTTTAATGAGTTAGCACGGCAGTGGAGGGCTGCGAAACACATACGTGCAACACAGTAACTCTGGCCACCGCTGTGCACATTCGTGAACCACGCGATTTAGCGGTGGCCACATGCAAACTAGTACTATGCATACTTTTGTTGCTTACACACGGCAACTAGTGGTTTATGTTCTATGTCCGTGGACATACGTATGTGAAATAATGGATAAATATAATTTTCTTACCTGCATGCATGGTGTGCTCAATTCCTTTATTCCGTCTACTAGCATCGTGGGCATAAGCAGGAAACCATCTCCAACTTAGATTGCTTATTGTTCATTTAGCTCCATCAGACCTGATCTAATTCACACATTGATTTTTCTTGTTGTACATGTCACAGGATAAGAGCTTCACCGCCAGTCGCAATGAGCAAGGCACGGGTAGCTAAGCAAGACTGTTGATGGGTTGTCTGCACGTGCGAAAATAAGACTATTATTATACTCGCCGTGTAAACGAATGCATGCGTCGTGCGCGGTATGAGATGATTCAATCAGATTTACATGTTCTCCCGCGGGCACGAGTGTGGCTGTTAGTATTATACTAGCTGTTGTGAATATTGCATGCACCATGCACCGTGTGCTACCATCTATTTCAGCGGCTGTACATGTTCACGCGCGGGTAGAAATATAAGATGTGCATGTTGCCCACGGTTAACGGCTAGCTGAGCACGCTCGTAACATTCGACTACTAGCGACGGAACTCCGTTAATTAAGCATCATAGCCGCGACCAACATCCGTATAAAAGGGAGCAGGTGCACCACAATCGAACGGTGTGCAGCCTATGCGCCGCCAGCCACCATAGGCAAGAAATCCGCGTTGATATATATATATATATAATATATATATATATATATATATATATATATATTTATACTACTCCCGGGTGTAACTACACCCATGTGTGTTTCACACCATGTAGGTAGTATCTATCATATCGAAGAGTATATACGCGTAGTATGAAGTATTATAAGACTATTTAGTAGTATATATACTACTTTTGTGGTAGTATGTATAAGTTTTTTATATACTCTTATTTTACGTACAAATATGAAGGGTATTTCAGAAATATAGTGCAAACTATGGTTCCGCTTGCATTTTTTCCACGTAACTTGATTTGAAGTATCTTAGATGTAGTATATGAACATACTCAAATCAATAAAGTATCACGTATACTTTTGTATGGGAGTATATAAGACATGGGTGTAACCACCCGGGAGTAAGAAAGATTTTTCCTATATATATAGAGTGGCGCTATTTGACATCCTGGGTGTAAAATAGTTATTCTTCATCCACCCTCTATCTTTCAAACCGTATAAGATTTTTACGTCACGTAAATTTTCTCTTACCTTAAAAGTTAAGAAGAACATAAGACAATTTAGACATGTCGTAAAAAAATTGTTTACATGCCGTAAAAAAATACGGCGTAAAATGCGTATTTTCTCTATTTTTTACACTATAATGACTCATAAATCGTATTTTTATGTCGATTTTTTTACGTTTCTGATGAATATGAACATAATTATTAGTATACAAAACATAAATTTATATATATAAGAACATAAAAATATGTAGGGTGCAAAATAACTATTCTGCACCCTTGATACTGAATAGGGTTTCTATATATATATATGATATATTCATACTACTCCCAGGTGTAACTACATCCACGTGTGTTTCTCACTATCTAGGTAGTATCTGTCATACCGAAGAGTATGTACGTGTAGTATGGAGTATTATAAGACTATTTGATAATATATATACTACTTTTGAGGTAGTATGTATAAGTTTTTTATATACTCTTATTTTACGTATAAATATAAAAGGTATTTTAGAAATATAGTGCAAACTATGGCTCCACTTGCATTTTTTTCATGTAATTTGATTTGAAGTATCTTAGATGTAGTATATGAACATACTCAAACCGATAAAGTATCACGTATACTTAATATGGTAGTATATGTGACGTGGGTGTAACTACACCCAGGAGTAAGAAGTATTTTTCCTATATATATATATATATATATATATATATATATATATATATATATATATATATATATATATATATATATATATATATAGAGAGAGAGAGAGAGAGAGTGGCGCTATTTGACATCCTGGGTGTAGAATAGTTATTCTTCATCCACCCCCTATCTTTCAAACCGTATAAGATTTTTATGTCACATAAATTTTCTCTTACCTCAGAAGTTAAGAAAGAACATAAGAAAATTTAGACATGTCGTAAAAAATTTGTTTACATGCTGTAAAAAAATACGGCGTAAAATGTGAATTTTCTCTATTTTTTACACTATAAAGACTCATAAATCATATTTTTATGTCGATTTTTTTACGTTTCTGATGAATATGAACATAATTATTAGTATACAAAACATAAATTTATATATGTAAGAACATAAAAATATGTAGGATGCAAAATAACTATTCTACACCCTGGATGCTGAATAGGGTTTCTATACATACATATATATATATATATACTACACCCGGTGTAACTATAGCCACACGTGTTTCACACTATATAGTTAGTATCTATCATACCGGAAGGTATGTACGTGTATGAAGTATATAAAAATATTTAGGAAGTATATATACTATTTTTTTGGTAGTATGTAATTTTTATTCACATATTCCTTTTATACGTATAAATATGACGGTATTTTACATATATAGTGCAAACTATGGGTGTACTTGCAATTTTTTCACCTAACTTACTTGTAAGTATCTTAGATATAGTATATGAACATACTCAAATAAATAAAGTATTATAAATACTTCCGTAAGGTAGTATATGAGACGTGGGTGTAGTTATATCCGGGAGTAAGAAGTATTTTTCATATATATATATATAGGACATATTCATACTACAACCGGGTGTAACTACACCCACACGTATTTCACACTATATAGGCAGTATCTAACATACCGTAAGGTATGTACGCGTAGTATGAAGTATATAAAAATATTTGGGCAGTATATATACTATTTTTTTGGTAGTATGTAATTTTTATTCACATACTTCTTTTGTACGTATAAATATGACGGTATTTTACATATATAGTTCGAACTATGGGTGCATTTACAATTTTTTCACCTAACTTGCTTGTAAGTATCTTAGATATAGTATATAAACATATTAAAATAGATAAAGTATTACAAATACTTCCGTAAGGTAGTATATGAGAGGTAGGTGTAGTTACACCCGGGAGTAAGAAGTATTTTTCCTATATATATTCATACTACACCCGGGTGTAACTACACCCATACGTGTTTCACACTATATAGGCAGTATCTACCATACCGGAAGGTATGTACGTGTATGAAGTATATAAAAATATTTGGGAAGTATATATACTATTTTTTTGGTAGTATGTAATTTTTATTTACATATTCCTTTTGTACGTATAAATATGACGGTATTTTACATATATAGTGCAAACTATGGGTGTACTTGCAATTTTTTCACCTAACTTACTTGTAAGTATCTTAGATATAGTATATGAACATACTCAAATAAATAAAGTATTATAAATACTTCCGTAAGGTAGTATATGAAACGTGGGTGTAGCTATAACCGGGAGTAAGAAGTATTTTTCATATATATATATATATATATATATATATATATATATATATATATATATATATATATGACATATTCATACTACACCCGGGTGTAACTACACCCACACGTATTTCACTCTATAGGCAGTATCTACCATACCGGAAGGTATGTACGCGTAGTATGAAGTATATAAAAATATTTGGACAGTATATATACTATTTTTTTGGTAGTATGTAATTTTTATTCACATACTCCTTTTGTACGTACAAATATGACGGTATTTTACATATATAGTTTGAACTATGGGTGCACTTACAATTTTTTCACCTAACTTGCTTGTAAGTATCTTAGATATAGTATATAAACATACTAAAATAGATAAAGTATTACAAATACTTCCGTAAGGTAGTATATGAGAGGTAGGTGTAGTTACACCCGGGAGTAAGAAGTATTTTTCCTATATATATTCATACTACACCCGGGTGTAACTACACCCATACGTGTTTCACATTATATAGGCAGTATCTACCATACCGGAAGGTATGTACGCGTAGTATGAAGTATATAAAAATATTTAAGAGGTATATATACTATTTTTTTGGTAGTATGTAATTTTTATTCACATACTCCTTTTGTACGTACAAATATGACGGTATTTTACATATATAGTTCAAACTATGGGTGCACTTACAATTTTTTCACCTAACTTGCTTGTAAGTAGCTTAGATATAGTATATGAACATACTCAAATAGATAAAGTATTACAAATATTTTCATAAGATAGTATATGAGAGATGGGTGTAGTTACACCCGGGAGTAAGAAGTATTTTTCCTATATATATATATATATATATATATATATATATATATATATATATATATATATATATATATATATATATATATATATATATATATTAAGTAAAATAAATGAGACACCATGATGTCCAGACATCATACGTGATACGCGTATTTTTTACCATGACCTATACATATCTGAAGATATACATACCTAACTTACATATACCTAAGGTACGTATACGCATGATGTGCGGAACAAACTAGGGAGTTGTACCTACGCAGTACTGTCTTGAGCTCGATCAGCCGCAACTTGGGTAAAATTTCAAAACTCTTGTCGATCAATTATCGCGCGGTTCAAAAGAAACCAAGTCAACTGTTGGCAAGAGCTGAAAGAACTGCAAGAATTTATAGAGGCATCCGCCTTATATATGCAACCCATCTGCAAAAAAGCTAAAGGAGATTTCGAAACTATTCTTCGCTATCGGGCATCCTTACAACAAATGATTGGCCCAATCCGTGTCCCTCTCCCGCACTCTACAGTGCCCCCTCTACTCAATGCGTTGCTCGACAGAACAGTGGATGCTGCATGGCTACGAAGCGACACATGAGCGCCATCGTCGGTTTCCTTTTCGATCGCTGTCGAGCTTTGCTTGCTACCCCTGTCGTTCGATCGATCGATCGATCGAGCTGTTCCAGCCAACTGCGCGTCGGTAAACCGCATTGATGCCAAAGGCGAATCGATGCAGTAGTGGCCAGTAGTACGGCGCACGTAGGTTGCCACCGCGGGCGGGCGCTGCTGCTGGTCGCACGGTGGAATTTTGCGCCAGATCGCCATGTCGAGAGGATCAGTCGAGCTCGCAGTGAAAACGGCTTCTGCAGACAGGCATATTGCTCCATGATCATAGTGAGCCAGTATTTCGGAGAAAATATACAGACATGAGGGAAGAGACCGGTGCCGAAAGGGAGTTGACGATCGAAAGTGTCCAAGCTCAACTTTGGAGTTTGGACCAGGTTTTTCAAATCTAACCGGACTTCTTTACCCCGGAGACACGCATGCGGCATGCCGTATTGGCACGCCACCGGATGTCCACTTCTTTTTCGCAAAGATGGGAGGATGAGTCCCCGTAGATCCCTAAAAATTCCTCCCAAAAAGACGATGAGCAAAGCTACCGGCTTCGCGAGGAAGTCGCCATGCTTTAAGCCGTTGTTGGGCCCCAAACGACTTTCTTTTTTTTTTAATCGGCAGTCGTTTATGCTGGCCTGCTTTTTGCACCGCGATTTTTGGATTATTCCGACGGGATTTTTTTAAACTCAATACAAATGCAGACGCGCACACATCCTACCGCTATGAGCACCTCCGAAAGACTGAGCCTTGAGACTGATTCAATGGGTCTTGAGTTTTACGAAGTCATCACGAGCGCCTCACTATCATTCCACTGAAAAATATTTGAGACACCAAAGTGTCAAACCTGGGGTTTGAACTCTGGTGGATTGGGGCATGAGATATCACTGTCCTCCTAACCATCCAACCACGGGTTGGTTCCAGGGGCGGGCCCACTTCAATTCAAGGGTATTCATCTGAATACCCAAATATTTTGACAAAATAGTGGTATTCCAATATTCGACGAGATATATAAGTAGACTAAACTGTCCAAATATGTCATTCTTGGTGTAGCAGCTGAGTTGGTTCCCTGTTGGATTAATGTGCTAAATTGTAACGTCGTGGGTTCAAATCCCACGTTTGCAATATTTTGAAATAATATTTTTTGCATCTATTTTGTGATGAAAAACTCATATAGTTTTCTTCTAATTTTATTAGTTTCATGTTAACTCCATTAGTTAGAAATATGTAGAAAGTTACATACTAGATACTCTTATTTTGGTAAATTTATATGTTCTCAAGCACAAGTATCCTTTATTTTTATGTTTTCTCAAGAGCATATGAGATAAGTTTGGTCCGTAGTTCATAGTCTAATTCTTGTATAAACATTTAATTTAAACACTAAAATAATTTATAAATTCTAAATACCCGCTCTCAAAGTTCTAGACCCGCCAGACAGGGATTCTACTCCTCTCCTAAACATAAACACAATAACGGCTGAAATCGTCTATTACCCTTTCATAAGCAAAAGTATAATAGCTATTAACGATTTTTTCAATCATACCGGCTTCCATCAACGCCGCTCATGGTCTCCAACCGTTGTACCGACTCGCACCCGACAGCAATGCCGCCCTCTCGGGTCGCCTTCGCCGTCTCCGTGAACCGACGTCCTCAGCTCCGCTGCGCCACCTCCATCGCCCAGTTCACCACCATACGCGAATGGTCTTCGACGTTGTTGGGTTCTTTCTTGCCAACTTTGAACACCTCCGACGCGCTTCAACAGGTAACTTGCATGGCCAATTCAGGCTATCGCAGGTCCTGGCGACTACCTCCACGCCACTCTAGGTTCCCAATGTGTCCACTCCAGGATGGAGCTGGTTTCGCCGCCTTCTACGTCTTCATCCACCACGACTACGTTGCGAACATCTACTATGTCTACTCCGACAATCTCACCGGCTATGCCAGACTACTAGCACAACTCTCTCTTCGCCTCTCTGCGCCTTGCAACCACCACATAGGCCTCCTCTTCTAGTCCCTACAACACTGGCACACATGTCATGATGGTCCCCGCCTTTGCGTCAGTACGGGCAACATCGGTATGTGCTTTCGTTCCCGACGTGTCCCTGATTATGGCAAACTCGGACCAGCGCCTCATCTTCATCGTCATAGGCTCCATCTTCTACGACTGCCTCGACCGTGTCACCTACAGGTTCTTCTCTGCGTAATCGGTTCTGGCAAAATTGGAGAATGCATTCGTCCCGACGTGTGTCCGGTTTTCGCAAAACTATGGCTACACCTCGTTCTCGATCGCTTGGACTGCATCGCCTTCGGCATCGGCTTTCTCGATGACTGCCTCGACGCTTCTCTGTCACTCTCCTCGTGCACTATGTGCTTGTGTGTCTACCTCGACACTGGCACCCAACCACGACATCGACTTGGTAGTAGACCGATACCACGAGAGCTACCTGTGTGAGTCTTCATCTATCACACGATACCTCTTAAAATAGATTTTCGTCCCGCTTTATAAATAGAGCCACATACGGCCAAACCGATACAAGGCGAGAAGAGGAGAACCTCCATCACATGATACTACCAAACGAAGTCTACTGTTCTAACGAATAATGACTAGAGGACCACGCCGAAAAGTGTCAACATATGAGAAACCACCAGTGCTAAGAATAATGGTTTCAAACATTGCAATAGCTGCAAAGTAGTACGTACTATCAGATTACAATGTTCCTGAATCTAGGAGAAAAACGAGCAAGATCTTTCGGTCTTTTCAGTGCAAATTGCTTCTGCAAAAGTAGGTTCAGATTTAAGCGAGATTTATTAGGAGCCACCCAGAATATTGACCTTCTGCCATTGCAGACTCTTTTTCCACTTTAAAGATCAACAATTGACTGTGCCCATCATGATCAGTCAATCTATCGCAACGAGAAAAGCGATCAAAAGAACTGTCTGGTCCGAAGTCTGAACTGGTAGTAGTGTAACTTGCATCGAGATCAACCTTCCCGAGATCAACCAGACATGCATCGATAAAGTAAAGCGCGCTCGCGGTCGAAAACCAAAAGGGTGATCAAGATCAGACCATCCTTGAACAGAACGAGCCAGGTCAAGAAATGGGACCAAAACAGTACTTAGCCCTGACATCCTTCATCAGTAGGCGCCTAAGCTCATTTTTCCCCCGTCGTGTAAAGCCGCGTCAGTTAGTTTACGGAGATCTCGTCGATACAGTAACACTTTTCTCCTCATCGATTCTTTCTTTACGCGAGCTGTCAATGGTGCACACTGGGCCAGCAGCTTACAGTACTCACACCAGTCATCTCAAACGGTGTTGCCACAGCTGGGCACCGGCAGCTCTCCATATCTAGTCCTCTGGGCCGCAAAGCTCCATGCCGCGTATATATGCATCTCGAGGAAAACGTTACTCCGTTGCTGCTGCTGGTGCTCTTTGGCGACATGTTTTACCGGGTTATTTTTATCATGTCCTTTTGCGACAATGGCGATGTGTTTTACCTGCTCCGTTCATGGTCGGCTGAGACGTCATGTTGTGTTGGTACTAGTGACGTCCTACGTGGAGAAGAGGCGACAGTATTAGCGCGGCTGGGGGAAAGACGTTCTTCTTGCGCCCCGTGCGCTGCTCGGCGACGCATGGATGTACCTGCTGTGTCCTCGATGAGTGGTGAGCCACGCTCATCATCTCATTAACAAATATAGCTACTCCGGACCATAGATGTATTGCCTTTTTCTGTTGATGATATGATAGGAGCCACTAACAGTTGATCTTGGAGTCACGGCTCACTAATCCCAATCTTGGAGTCACGTCCTATATATGTGGAGAAGGGGCAACAGTAGCACGGCTGGGGAAAAGGCGTTCTTGCGCACTGTGCGATGCTCGGCGATGCACACGTACTTTATCCTAAGGCCATCGGGCCGATCCATTTTGGATGCTTGGAACGAGGTCTTTTTTTTATCTTTGTTCGTTTGGCGTGCGGGGTACCCAGCAGGCCGACCCCAACCGCACCACCATCATCATTAGCGGTGGTGTTGACGATCAACGTCCCATCGACGGCTGCCGTCTAGGCTCCTCGGCCGGTGGGAAAACCCGTACACGCCAAGGTTTTCCGACGAACGGTAAAGTCAGGCGCGAGCGGCAACGTTTCGGTCCCCCCTCCCCTCTCCCCTCCCCAAAAAAATAGGTAGCCGGCGCGGCAAGGGGGACGACCAACCCTAAGGCCGTCCACATACCAACAATAGCTAGCCGCAAGATCACCGCCTGGACAAGGGTCGGCCAGCTGGCTCGCAGCCGCTACCCCGAGGGGGAGGAGGCAGCCTTCGTCGCCTTGCTGGAGCGGAAGGAGGCGGTGGTGGCGGCGAAGGAGGAGCTAGCGGCGATTGTGGCGGAGGGGGTGCACGACACAGAGGTTACGCCGAGGTCGACATCGCACTAAACACATCGCAGGTCATCGTCGACACATGCCGCGGGGCGGCCGCGTAGATGCTAGCGACGACTCGCGCATCGCAGAAGGCCGCGGTGGATGTTGCAGCCGGGGGGCCGTGGACGCGTCTGACGCCGACATGGTCATCGTGAACGAGGACGACGCCTCGTTGGAGGACCTTGATGACGAGATTGTCGTGCCGAACATCAGCGACGAGCAGCGGGTTCATTGCGGCCGAGCAGGAGGTCCTAGCGGTTATCCTCGAGGCTAGGGCAGCCACATGCATCGCCACTGCGCACACGGCCTAGGCCACGGAGGAGGCCGTGGTGGAGGTCGTGACGGAAGCGGAAGAGGAGCTACCACTAGGGGAGGCGGTGGAGGCCGTGGAGGAGGAGGCGGAGAAGGACGATGGTGACAACCCGCTGATGGCCTTCGCATTGGCCCATGCCGGATCTCGATGACCGCGGAGGATCGACCGTTGGCGAAGAGAGACGAATGTACCTTTTTTTTTTAGGAGATAGAGACGAATGCACCTGACTGACGTAGCAGTTCAGTATGCGAAGACGTAATCTAAGCCGGAATCGAGAGGCCTCTTGGGCCGGCCTACATCCACGAAGCGTAGGAAAAAATGCTCTGGCTACGCCGTTGACCGCCACTGCCAACCCCATCCTCTCCCCTCTCTCTCTCTCTGTTCGTATCGATCTCCCCACGCCGGAGTGCAGCCGCCTGTGACCTTCCTCCCGTGAGAGTGTAACGGCTCTCTCCTCCTCCGTCCAACCTCGTCGCGACCACCGGCGAGGTCTTCGTTCGAGGTCGGCGGCGGCGGCAGCCACCGCGCGGTTCGTCGAGCACGGGGAGGGGTCGAGCGTCGGCACAAATCAGTCGTTCGCCCCACGGCGGGAGATCTCGGCACTCGCGGTGGACACGCCGGCCGGATGGTACGGGTAAGCTGCATACAACCTAGTAGAAATTTAGTCCCACATCGGGAATTTAGCGGGATTTCCGCCGGTTTATAAGGGTCAGCCTCAGGCAGTATATCGCAGGTCAGGATGGCCGAGTGGTCTAAGGCGCCAGATTCAAGTTCTGGTCCTCTAACGAGGGCGTGGGTTCGAACCCCACTTCTGACAACAAACAACAAATCTTTTGGTTCAGAGCTCAATGCCACATTCGTTGGTAGTTCGCCGGAGCTTGAGAGGATCCTCCGGGTATTTCAGAGAGATAAAGGGTGAGCATTTTCTCCCATTTGCATGTCCCGAAGATGGCAACAATGGGAGATATGCTTTTGCGGTGGCTTGTGACCTGCGTTCATCCGTGGCGCCGGTAACAGCTTCTAGGAAGCAATGGTGGGCAAGTTGTTGGCGCTGGGATAGGTTTCAGGTCTCGTACTTCATGCATGGAGCAGCTTCACAGTCAAATCTCGCCGCACCGGATTAACACGTTCTTACTGGCGACTGATTATTCAAGGGCACCAGAGAAGCTGCTGGGCAAGCAAAAGCAGTGCTAGGTGGGGAGTATTCAGAATTACCGGTGGTGCAGAAGGTTTGGAGTGTGTGGGCCTGACTGAGTTTTACAACTACTCCAATTGGACGGTCAGAAGCAGAGGGAGATTTGCCTATTTGCCACACATTACTTTGACCTTTGACTATCTGCCACACATTACTTAGCCTTTCATAGGTTGCCATTCAATTCTAAGTAACTTAAGTATGGAATATTACTAATAATAAAAGTTCAAATAAAGTGTGTTCAGAGAGGGATTGACATTTTCTGGGTTTTCTTTTCATGGGGAGGACGTTTCTACAGATTTTTTCCCCCAGTGTTATATGGTGAATCTTGCGTGGATTACTAGGTGATAGGTGTTTGCTAGTAATTGTTCAATTCAAGTAGTACTTAATAAATAAGGGTTAACTAGTTGAAATGATCTTCTCCCCCACACTTCTTATATTTAGCAAAATGGAATTTTTTCATGAGGATTTTTCATGGGAGGATGCATCTACTGGAAATTTTGTTCTCTTGATGATAGGTGATTGCTCGTAAGTGTTTGGCTAAAATGGACCATGCATTGCTAGTTCACCATTGCATTGCCCATGCATCAAGAGTTTCCCTTATGTAGGGGTAAATTCGATTATTTGCCATGGACCATAGATATGATCAAGCAGTGCTAGAGTGTGCAACCATCTGTTCATTTGCACTACGCTTTAGCTAGGTTTCTTGTTGATTCCGATGTATAATCATCAATTCAGCATGCCAGCATGTGAGGTGTGCAACCATCTCTTTGACTTTGTTTTATGTTGCTTTTGATGGTATTGTGCAAACAACAAGTTTGGATATTTTGACTGTCATATGTTTGAGCAGCTATGACCATTCAGCTGATATGAGTTCGCTCATCATTCTAATGATTTTGTGGGGCGTGTTTTTAAATGTGAGGCTGGTGATTGAGTTTTTGCGGTTTTGGTTTCAACTTTTGAAAGGCTTGTGTGGCTTCAGATGGCGTAAGAACAATATTCGAACTGACATTTAGACTCATTTGTTATTGTCTGAAAAAACTTAAATGGTTGAATAAATGCCACTTTCTGCAAGACGTAGCCATAAAATTAACATGCTTGGTATGGTAGGGTTTGTAGACATGTACATTGTTCTTGAGTTGGATAGATTTCGTGCATGGTACAACAATCCTCGCCCAAATCAGCGATGATGCTAGTCTAGAGGAAGACGGTAACATGACTTGTACCTTAGGTCTGTAGGAGCACAACCAGGTATAGTTGGAGCATATGATATCGTCGCCCCTCACTGGTCTTCGCGCTGAAGATTTGCCATGAAGACATCCACCGGATATCACATTTTTCAGTAGTTTTGCTGACGGACGATGTAAAATGCAAAGTTGCGGTACTTATATGGAAGATTTAGTATGCTCTTGCATCTGTAGTGGCCGCCATCTCTTTTAATCATGCTATTCCAAGGTTGGTAACATTGCAAAAAAAATTGGTGCTCATTGTTCATCAACAGTTGTGTGAAATATTGTCGAAGATTCCGAAGGCTATTCCAGCTAGCAGCAGCAGGGTGCACGAGTACGCTTTGCAGCAGCAGTTGTTGACACTGTGAGTAGCAAATCCAGTAGCAGGCGCAGTAAAATGTGAGAACCTGTTCTTTTTTTGTGTTGATTGATTTGCATGATAGTTTTCATTGAAGTTCAAGATTGCAAGCTGATTCAGGGTAGATGAAATTCTACATGTTTCTAGGCAAAACTATTGTGCACCAAAGTTTATTTATGTCTGAAAACAGGAAGGTTTTTCTACAAAACATTATTGGGACATTTTGTCTCCTGTGTGTACACAACATTTCAGTTCCCATGTGACTAACCACTTTTTTTTTTGCGGGTATGTGACTAACCACTTTGACGCAAAGGAGTCTCAGCAAAAAGGTAAAAGTATCATGTATTTTGTGATATTATGCATATTGAAATCCATGAAAATTTATATTTCCAGGTTTTCCACATGCACTCGCTTTGTTTTGAGAACCAACGAGTTCTTTTACACAGTCCCAAGTTTGTCATTCAGCTAGTGTATTAATAGTTGTTAGTAGTAGCTGTAAAAAAAGATCACTTGTCAGTAGTAAATCGAAGACCGACATCACCGCATTGGGACCAGATTTAATTTTGCAATGCAGAGATGTTGAATGCTTTGGCTAGACAATAAAAGCAGACGATCTTTGTAGTTTTTTTTCATTATGATCCAACCATGAAATGATGACTATTCGTGATCCCCTAACACATCGATTAATTCATTTATTCATATATCAATTATCAACTAAGCATAGCAAAAACATTTATTCATTTATTCATATATCAATTAGCTTTTGAATGGATTGTCGGGGGATAGCCGTCAGATCAAGATTTTGTTGCCATGCCGGGTCCATATGTTTGGACCTGACGGCTTTAGCGTTCTCATTCGCATGGTACTTTCCCCTGCGATCTCTTCTTAACTTTGGCCATGAGTCCATTCTTCATCTGTAGAATAAGCGATAGCTTGGGCTTGACGGCATGGCTCTCCAGCACCTCCACGTCGAAGTTCCACACCACTGTGGCAGCGATGGACGTCACCAGCGCCACCGAGATGTTCTTGCCGAGGCACGCCCTAGGGCCCGTGTTGAACGCGATGAACTCGTGAGACGGCACGTGCCGCAGCTTGTCGCCGTCCCTCGACAGCCACCTCTCTGGCCTATACTCCTGGCAGTTCTCCCCCCACACTTGCTCCAGTCTCCCCATGCTGTAGGTGGAGATTAAGATGGTGTCCCCCGCGCGCACCTTGTGGCCGCTCGGTAGCACGTCGTCGGCAACAGCCGTCTTGCGCTCGAGGGGGGCGATCGGATACAGCCTCAGGGACTCGAACATGGCTGCTCGGGTGTACACAAGGTCTTTGGTCTCATCCGGCTCAAACACGACCTCGTCAGCCGTGGAGCCGCTTGCTTTGCACGCAGCGACCGGCGCCAGTTCCTCGCGAATGCCGAGTACGACGTGCGGGTTCATGGCGAGGTTGTAGATGAGCCACGACAGCGTCGAGCCCATCGGGTCACGCACCGCGACCATGAAGTTTATGAATGTCCTGTGCAGGAAATCGGTGGGTTCCCTGTCCCGGTCAAGAAAGTCTGGGTCTAGGTCGCTGCTGATATAATAGGACAGGATATGGGACCCAGCATGGGCAGTGGCGGCGTCGCCGGCAGCCACTGGCGGAGCTAGACGGGAATCCTTGGGGGGAAACTCCTTGTGCATCTGCAAGACGGGCTGGCTGGGGGGGCCAATAACCCAAAATTTTCCATCTAAACCTTGATCTCGGCCACTGCCGGCAGCCATACTTCTCCGAATACTCTCCGCCACAAAGTTGTATAGCACCGATTCCGCCTGGGCGAGTCTCCTCTCCTGGCCGACGTTCAGCCATCTCAGTGTTTTCCAGCAGGACACAGGCAAACTCATGCGTTGCAAGGCCACCTCCATCAGGGTGTCCAGGGCGGCGGCAACTTGCACGGGAGGCATGTCGTTAGCCAAGCTGAACGGGTCCGTGCCGAAGACCGCCATGACAGTGACGTCGAACACGAGTCTGCCTAGGAGGTCCTCCATGTCGAACGTGGCCCGTGTGCTCGCCATGTGGCTTAGCAAGGGCACGAGGTCCATCGCCACCTTGTTGTGGCAACATCGGGACAAGGAGTCCACCAGCCGTGGCCTGGTCAGGACATGGTGGATCGTCTCGCGCTGCCGGCGCCAGGACTCGCCATCGGCAGCGACTATGGTGCCGCCCAGTATGCCGAGCACGGCCGCGAGCTCCTCGCCCTTGACGTAGTTGGCGAAGTTCGTGGTGAAGATGTGGCGAACGTTTGCTGGGCTGCTGGTGACGAGGTACTGCACGCTAGTGGCCGGAGGGCCCTGTAGCTTGAAGTTGTGCCCGGAGGCGGCCAGGACGGTTGCGGCGTAGTCATGGAGGGAGTGCCGGTTGGCGATGAGGCCAGGGAGCATGCCCACGATGGGCCAATCTGTTGGTAGAAATGGATTACTTGATCTCCTGGATTTGGTGACGAAGAAGCACACGGGAATAACTAGGACGACAAGTAGTGTTGAGAGTAGTAGTTCATGCAGGATAGGGAGTGCCATCTTTTTTGTCTGATGCCAATGTGTACGTGATGGCTGCCAGGAGATTGAGGTTGATCAGGCTCAATTTATAGAGATCGAAGGTGGAACACGGCTAAAACTGAAAGGACTGGAGTTTAGGAGAACTTATTCGCCGGAGCTGTCACGTTTGACGTATGTGCGTCGTGCTAGACTTCTTCTGCACTGTATATACCGTGCATGTTTATTTTGTCGATTTAGCGATACGTGCTGAAATATTCATAAAGTTTTGTCGCATTTCAGAAACCTGCATGAAAATTACACGAACTTGCATGGAATAAAACACGGAGAATCAGTGCTTGCTAATTACCGTGCATGGTAGAAAAACATTTATCTTTTCCCTGTTGAGTTGAGGACATGGGCCTTTGCTTTTCTCGAGATAATCACATGGGCAATGTGATCTATTCATTTTTTTAAATGGTTTTGTGGGTCATAGTACTCTCGGTGGCATCAAATGCAGCACAAATGCTCCAAGGTACGGTACATGAAAAACCCAGCCGTGCCCCATTCTTTCTAAATTGGCATGCGGCCAATGTACTTTTGGGATAGCAATGCAGTTCATGTGTTAATAGCTTTGGCCAGTACGCCCCATTCTTTCTAAATTGGCATGCGGCCAATGTACTTTTGGGATAGCAATGCAGTTCGTGTGTTAATGAACTTTGGCCAGTACGTACCATCGAAAAAAAAATGACTGCACATTATCACCAGCAAACGTATAAGACTGTTTTATTATTTCCTGCAGTACAGGGTGTAATAAAATAGAAAAATTTAGGTTCAAATCGTTCTATAACAAGCTAGCTTGCTAAACCATCCCTAGTTACTTACTCTACCGAAATTCTTGTCATAGGATATTCCTAAATATATATTGTTCTTTACTCGCTTTCAATTTATGAACTTAAAAAAACACGACTTCCTTACGTTTGTTGTACAGATGAGTTTTTATCAGTCCATTAAATAATAATTTGGATTTACTCTTATGTTTGTATTGGAAACTTCATTTGCTTGTTGTTTTTTCCAGTTGATTGCGGAAGGATGTGTACTCGTTATGTAGCATATGGTTTTCCAAATAATCTTTTGAGTCACTCATGGTGCTGCGTCTGCTCATCGCTGCAGGGCTTTGTGTGCGAGCTCGACCGCTGATGAGTGTGCGACGGTCATGGGCGATTTTACTAGGTAAGCTCCCTTAGTCTCGGGACTACCTTCAAGTTCTGCGAAAAATTGTCAATCTGTATGTAGGTTGTTATCAGTGGATTGGGGCTTGGTGCGTGCCTTCAAAAGGAAGAATAAGAAGAAGATGAGGCCCCATTGCTTAGTTCGACTCCGACGTCCTTCCTATGCGTGCTTCGAAGGCCTAGCAGATCACAAGGTTAGTATGAAACAATATAATAGCTGAGGTCTACGCCACCGCTCCAGAGGCTATGTATAATCTAATCTACCTGTTGTTTTTAATTAGGTATCATTTTGTTCCTACTTGCAGGCAATGCCACACCCTCTCTGCTGTTTTTAATTGGGTATCATTTTGTTCTTACTCGCAGGCAATGCCATACCCTCATTCCAAGATGTTGTCCTCATCTCTTCAGGAGGTTTGCAGCTATTGAGAGGATATGATTTTTAAACAATATAATGGGGGTGATCTAGGCCATGACCCCAGAGGCTTTGTATAGTCTGATCTAGCCACTGTTTTTAATTGGTCATCATTTTGTTCTTACTCGCAGGCAATACCACACCCTCCTTCCAATATGTTGTCCTTGCAGCTATTGGTAGGATATGGTTTTTCTTGTGAGTTATTCCCCTTACAAAGGTAAGAACAGATCTCTACGTATCGATTGCTGGTATTGAATTGGCACACTCGTTATTGCGCTATTGATTATTGCCATCAGGACTCCGGTTTCCATGTAAATTTTCTCATTTGGTTTGGGTTTTTCTAATTTGCAGTTGATGGTCATGTTGGATTTTTCTTGCTTGGATATTGATTTATACTTTGAGGGCTTCAAATAGTTAGTCTGCTAATCATTTTGCTTGGCTGATTGCAAGGAGGTGAGTACTATTGGCTCAAGGCGGTGTCTTGCCACTTCAGAATTTTGATGCATCCTGTGATGTGCAGTTTGAAATACCACATTTGATATAGGTTAGACAAATATTGAGTTGAAGACATAATGGCCTAATTGCTTTATAACGTTGTTGCTTGATTGTCTCTTCTAGATAGTGTAGCAGGAGGTTACTAAGAATACCCATTTTTTTTGGTCATTCATGCACAGTGGGTAACATTTATATATGTACATATTATGGATGTCTTCCTAATGATAGACCAAACAATCATACCGTCGGAGCTTTTGTTGTTGCATACAAAACTGGTGAACTAATACTTCTCCTTGGTGAACTGTTAAGCTTATGCTGGTGATATTGCTAAAGCAATAGACTGACTTTGTTATCGAGTTAGTTGAGCAGCTCCCATCACCCTTTTGTAATCTAAACACTGTTTGAACCGATTGTTTTTCTAGTTAATATTTCTTTCTTATTTCTATGGGGGTACATTTTTTATGGAACATTTTATCCTCTCTGATTCTAATACTTGGAACTAACATTTAATTTACGTTAGATTTGTCTATGTGCACATGATTCTATTTTTTTAGAACTAGCTGTATCAACACAATCCTTTCAGTTATAACTTGTGGTCTTACTTTGCCCCTTTAAGGATGAGAAATACTTGCCCAAGCATGTGGTTTTGGCATACCCTCTGGCCTTTTTCTCCCTTCTTATAAATGCTATTTAGCTTTTAGTTTTTAATTTTCTTTTTAGCCCAGATGTTAAGGTATAGTTGAGGAGTGCTCCTGTGCTTTCCGTCTTTTTTTGGCACGCTTTCCAAAGCAGCCCGACGGCTGAGATTAAGGAAACTGACATCAGATCCCGACCCGCATGATCCAAACCCTGGCAGTTCCCTTAATCTCAGCCGTCAGGCTGCTTTGTAAAGCGTGCCAAAAAAACAGACGAAAAGCACAGGAGCACTCTATATCTTACAGAATCAAAGACCAGAAATTTCTCTATTTTGTGAACATTTGGCAGATACTTATAACAATGAATGAGGCTGTACATCATTTTCAGATCAACTTCAGGTTAAAGTATTGTTCTCTACCTTCTTGCTAGTCATTTCGTGGCGTCTAATACTGGAGCCCTGTGTGGGTGAACTTCTTGCAAACTTACAGTTCAGCGCTGCTGGTGCCAAATGGATCAGACGAAGTAACATGGCATCTGCTTTAGGAGTTGGTTCATTCTTTCTCGACAAAAATAGGTGGATATTTTGGTTCTAGGTTCAGCCACTCATGCCATGTGCTCCTGTAGGAGAACACCTCGCAGTTTCTATTTGTTGATTTCATTTTTCAAAACTTTTCTATGATAGAAAGGCATACATGTATGTACAATGTTGAATGGCTTGCAAGTGTTATGTTAAGTGTTTCCGCTTAGCACCAAACGAATGTAAGAAAACATTCTTTTCTTGGAAGTGTAGTTTTCTGTATGTTGGAAGCTCCTCTCTTATATGTAGCATCGCCGCGCCAACTCCCTGGGACTACAAACAACACATGCACATTTGAAATGCCGCCCACGTAGATACCGAACATTACGAGTTAATTGGATAAAACTACCACAACTAGGACCGTCTTTACGAGTTAATTGAATAAAACTACCAAAATTAGGACTGTCTGAACGAGTCAGTACCACTTTCGGTAATTTTTGCGAGTCAGTGCCATTTCTGAGCCACAGCTTTGCGAATTGCACTAATTTTCATCTGATAGCACATTTATACACTTTGTGATAGGTGGGACCCATCTGCAGAGCGGATTAGCCACACAAAAAATGCCACGTCGGTTCTCCCTCACCAGCGGGCTCCTCTCCCGTTGACCTCACACGAACACACTGCCGCCCCGGCCGGTACTGGCTGCATCTGCCTCCGCCCTGGACTGGCGAAGCTCTGCCACTAGACGACGAGGCCCTGTCTCAAATTCCTTCGTCAATCCCCCGCCGCGTTGTCGCCCCTGAGCTCCCTCCGTCTATCCCCTGCCGCCTCCGTGGGGCCTTGGCTGTGAGGAGCTGGCCTTGTCAGCAGACGACGGGGAGGAGCCGAGCTCATCCAAGATGCATTGCGAGGCGGACTCGGCGTTCCTTTGCGCGTCCTGCGACACCAAGGTGCACGGCGCCAACTTCCTCGCCTCCAGGTACCACCGCCGCCTGCGAGAGCGAGCCCGGGTCGACGACGATGGACTTGGACTCGGGCTTCTTGTCGAGCTCTTGCGTGTCGACCGCCGACTCGTGTGCCCTAGCGCAGCGGGCCGCGGCGGCAGGGAGGAAGACGACAGGGCGCAGGAAGCGGAGAGCCGGCGGCTAGCCTTTACGCGCAAAAGCAGAGCAGTTTCATCAGGCCTTTCATGACTCTGCCCCGCATTGGTGGCGGCTTGCTCTGCTTTCAGTGGTAAGCTCAGGAAGACGCACTACTGCGCGCTGGTGTAGGAGTACGGACGTGCCCCCCCCATCTTGGAAGGAAACTCCCGCCCAATTGTATGCAAAAGTAACGGTTTGACGGTCACTGTTGTACACGTACTCCTGCCCCTCAAATGAATTACAACTCTTTATTTTTGTCCATCCAATGGACTACAACAAATCATACTAGTGTCAAGTACTACCTCTGTTTGGGATTATAGTCCTAAGAGTTTTTTTTATATTATTTAACATTATAAGAGCTATCTCATTTATTAGTCTCTCTTATCTAATACATGTTCTTTTTTTTCTCTCACTTCTCTCATGCATATAAAGTATTGATGCATGCATATATTAATGTGAGAGAGTTATAAAGTGTCTTGGTATTAACAAGTTGGCCCTTAGGACTAATAATCCCAAACAGAGATAATACATGACAAGTACTAATCATACTTCTGTCAATTTTGCCACCGAACCGATAAAAGGCCGTAGACGGGTTTCGGCCCAAAAGCCCAGTACAGACCAAGTAGTGTGAAACGTGGTGGCATTCGGAAAAAACTTAGTCTCCTTTACCGAGTCAACCCAATGCAGAGAGGTGCCGTCGTGGATTCCCGTTCAACTCTGGCACGCCGCACGCCGCACGCCGCCGCCCCCGGCCCCTCTCCTGCGCAAATCCCGACGTTACCGCTGCCACCGTCTTCCTACCCCAACCCTCGCCCTCGGCCCCGATCCATGACTCCAAGGCGCCGCCCTCCTCGCCCGCGACGTTGTCGCCCTCGCCCCCGATTTAAGATATCACGCTGCCGTTCTTGCTCATCGGCGGGAAGGCGGTCCTCACGTACCGTGTCCCGCTCGGCTCCAGCGCGACCCGGGACGGCAGGAAGAAGGCATAGCTGCCGATGCACGACGTGCTGCTCGCGGTGTCCAACGTCGGCGTGTACGCGTTGTTCAACCACGCCGAAACCGACATCCCAGTTGTGGGGCTCCTCGTCCTCGCGCTAGCCATGGAAACCGCCCTTCCTGTTGCTGCTCTGTATGCCCTTCATTGACTGCGAGCTGGAGAGGCCCCGTTCCCCTGTTGCTGTGGTTGCGTGCAAGTGAGCGGAGTGCGGCGTCCAGTAGTCCACTCCCTCGCAGACGGTCAGCAGCGTGGTGCCTGCGCCTCCCAGGTGGCTGCCGCTCGTTGAGGTGGCCTTGTGTTGGCTTCGCGGCGGCGGTCGGCGAGCACCCTTGCCACATCGCCAGCGGCCCCAACCTAAGAATGTGGAACAGAAGGAGCATTTCGGCAAGAGGAGCTGTGCCGTCTCAGGTGTCACCGGTAGGGGAAGAAAGGTGTGTCTGGACACCATCTGGTCAATCAACGAGTCCCAGCTCCATGTAAGTTTTGTGCTACAACATTCTCAGACGAATCCTCAATTTGCAGTCTAGGAAAGGCAGAAAATTAAGACTTTTCTTAATAGCATTCTGTCATTTTTGGTTGAATGAATAATTATTCTGACGCATAGGATTTTAGCACGTCAAAGTTGCAGACTTCAGTTGATTGCTATGTTTTCTTTTGGATTTTTATGGCAGTTCAAGATGATGAATAACCAGCCCAACTTACTCGAAATGTACACTTTTAACGTAAATGAAACAAGTCGCTAATAATAGTACTCCGCATAAAACTGGCTATCTCAAACATACTTTAGTCAGAAGGAAATTGAAGAGTTCGTAGAACTCTAAAGGTGTTTGAAGTATCACAAGGATAGCTAGCAACAAGATGGTAACAAAGACCAAAGTTAATTTATAATAGGCCTGCTATGAGCATTTCTGAGTACCCTGCACGGTTGGAGAAGAAAGATGTTAGGAAATAGATAGCCCAAGTTTTACTAACGTAATCACAAACCAAAAGAAAAATGATATCTCCGTATTTTCAGTTTATGCGTTATGTACTTGGAACATAACCAGATAGAAAACATCCAGGTTCTAGTAGCTAATGATGGATGGAAATACACCAGCGAGATAGAAAGAAAGCATGTTGGTTTCTTACCAGTTCATTTTTTCTTATTTCTGTAACTTTAGCTAGCAGCGCAATAACTGGAAATTAAGCTAGTACAGATCATTGCCTAGTGACACATACCTGATTCATGGATAGTTTTGGCAGGGATTTCTGCGGAGACTTGTACATCTCGTGAAATTCCGTGTAGTTCAAGATTAGCACTCTGTAGTAAGGAACATGAAAAATCTACCGAGTCTTGCATAAATCAAAATGGTGACCAGTAATATTGCTGAAAACATTAATCCAACTGTCTACTCCAGGAATTTAGTCTTCAAAAATTCTTGTAGTGATAGCTAGTCGAGAGCATTGCTATTTCAGATCATTGCTAGTACAGAGTAGTCTTTGCAAATCAACAAGAGGATACTTCTTGTGTTCGAGTTGTCACAGATCGCCTATCTTATATGACTGTTTGTGCTTTTTAAAATTCAATGCGACAAAGATGATCTTTCTTTTCTTTTCTAAAACAATATTTCCCTATAGTTAATAGTGCACTAACTTTTAGTTCGTATGATGCTACTATATGCAGGGTTGTGGCTTGTCAATCTGGGAAGACCTTCTCAACATGTATGCCGACGAGATGGTCAACTGCACAACGGCTTCAGATACTAGTTAATGAGAAGGAATATTTAGAAAGACCGTATTGAAATATTAGTATGAAAGTATAAGAGCACGTTTAGTTGGTGTCGTGCGCACTCCACGCCTGGCCTTGACTGTCCTTGTAACCAGCCTCATACTTATTTGGTTGGCCTCCTGAGGAAGGAAATGATTGCATGATCTGCTTAACCCTATAATGTGATTAGCCTATACAAGTTGAAAAAACAAAGCAAAAGTGCTATGCCCAGGCAGATTGAATAGCTCATACCATGTAAAATTCCTCTAAATACTACATAACACATCAGCCAGCCAGGGCATGAACCACATAGAGATTGCGGAGAAATGACAAAAGAGGTGACAAACATCGAACTGAAACAAATATGCATTCAGCCAGGGTACTATGTATCAAATATTTAGGGGGAAAATGACAGGAAGGTAGATACAGAGGCATATTTTACAGTGTCAACAACGACTACACATCAGGACCTCGACATGCTCCAGGTTCTCCTCCATCACAGTCAATAAAGCCTCATGTATATGTGATGTAATCATGTACTAGATTATGTTCTGATTCCCGATGCTGCGTGTGTCCGGGTGTGCATACGGCTGTACCTAGCTGACAGACAGACAGACATGCACGATTCTGAATTCTGATCAGCACCTTGGTGTAAAACAGAAACAATTGAGTGCAGGACGAGTCATGTGTCACATGTACTTAACTTCTGATGATAATGTGTGCTTCTTTATTTATCTTCCTATCTGAATGCAATTGTTTTTGCTTCATCTTTCTTGAAGCTGCAGGGTGATCAGATTGCATCCATCTGTTATCCAACAATCAAAAACGCAAACTTGAGAATTAAGAAAACTAATATAAACATGAGAGGTAATCACAAACGGCCTGGTATATATAAAGAAAACGAGACAATAAATAATATGCATCTGCCCAGAATATGTTTCTCAGATTAGGTACGTATGATTACCACTCAAGTAAATCATGTCTGCAAAAAAAAATTGTAAATATACTTGACAATCATTACTGCAATCAAATTCTCATATGTGATCATTTATTAGGAGTACTAGCAAATGGTCCTACAAGCAAGCAGAATTGTTATCATATATACTCAGCACTGTGCTATGTTCACATCATACAGGTGGCGTATCATGTCTACTGATCCCAAAACGGACTGTCAGCACCAAGTTCTCAAATGTTCAAACTGCATATCCAGACGCCCTGTTGCATTATGGAATACAGAAAATACAATATATGGACTCGTACTCTACATAGTTGCAGATCCCACTCGCTTTAACAATCAAATCAAAATTATACAAGATACTCCCCACAAGAAAATTATACAAGATACTACAGTTGTTTCGGTACACCTTGAGATGGCAGTCTATGGGAACCAAACGCCGAGCAATATCCTAAGCTTCTGCTCCTATACCCATGTTTTAATAGCGCTGAGCATGGACATCACAAACTGACACCCTACTGAACATGAAAATTATATGCTCAACTAAACACTTAATTTGCAAAGGAAATAACATTTTTACAAGCAGTTCAACTTCACCATATCTCTTTGGATGACATAAAATGGGGGTTTGCGTTGGCAACTAAGTTTGATTATAGTATTAGACTACTCCTAATAAATGATCAAGAGGCATGACCTGGAGCAATAAAACCAACCAGAACACCTGTACGAGCTAGGAAAACAAGCTGCTTGTAATAATTCTATTGATCATAATTCCACAGAAAAATCCAACTACATGAAAAAATTGACCACGAGGAGGTACTCATCATGCTCCTCATGCTCCATGTATTAGGTCTCCTGGGATACTACAGTTATTTTGGGTACACCTTGAGATGGCTGTCTATGGCCACTATGGGAACCAGATGCCTACCAATGTAATGAACATTTGCTCATAAACCCGTGCTTTAACAGGGCTGATAATTTCTACAAAGGATAGCTCACTTTCTTTAACAGTACATATGATCATTTTAACAGGGATGCTCATATGATCAACTAAATACTTAATTTGCAAAGGACATATCATTTTTACAAGCGGTTCAACTCCATCATATCTACTCAACCTATGATCATAGCAACATGTAGGTTATCAAGTTTGGGTTTTCGCTGAATGTTTTGGGACATGTACAGCTTATTCAGTTGTCACCAATGGCAATCAGTACTGCATTTCATCCATGTACAATTAACCGGTACAACCAAATCCTCCATGAACAAACACACAGACTAATAACCAAAAGGGGAAAATCATACAAAAGCCATGGAGTTCCTATGAGAGAGAAGGAGAGAGCAGGGATGATGGAAGGGAACATATACGTATTGTCTCTGTTGTCTCTGCCGGAGATTGGGGCGGAGATGTTCAGCGGGTCGAGGCGATCTCCGCGTCCGAGGTGGAGGCGGCGGCTGTGGCGGCGTCGAGGCGATGTCCGTGTGCCAGGTGCAAGAGTTGTTCGCGGGTCAAGTGGAGGCGGCGCGGCGGCGGCGTGGAAGTCGCGGTGACGACGGCGTGGAGGTCAGGACGGCGTGCTCCAGGAGGCGGCGGTGGCCGCGGGTGTGCTGGAGCCGTGTGCCAGGTGCAAGAGGTGGCCGCGGGTCAAGTGGAGGCGGTGCGGAGTCGGCGGCGTGGAGGTCGCGGCGGAGGCGGCGGTGGCGTGCGCTAGGAGGAGGCGGCAGCCACGGGTGTGTTGGAGGCGGCGGCCCGATGCGCGGCCCGACGGGAACTTCACTCAACCTTTTTTTCCTGATTCATTTTAATGGCGTAATAAAACTTATGGAATCGTGCAAACCATACTTATGCCCCTGGTATCAGGTACCGTAAAACAAGACTAAAAAAATAATCTAGATACACACCTTTTACAAAGGTAAAACATCAGGAGTAGGACACCGGCGAGCTTTTCACACGGTGCGGCTTGGAAAACGCGTTAGTGAGGTGTGTTTGCTTCTCCATTTCTGTGCGTCGGTAGAACTAGAATCCCAGTGCACCTAGGACGCAATTTACAGGGCCCTTGCCGCCGGCTTAACAATTATCACCTGCTCGCTTCAGTTCAGGAAAACGCATAGTAAGTGCATGTGTTTGTAAGTTTGTTTGGGCGCTGGTGTAAGACATGGGTCGGAGGAACGCTCCTCTTTTGGGAAGTGCGGTCATAGAGTCGGCGATCAAGGGACCTACCACATTTGTCGGTTTAGCACCACCCACCAAATGTATGTCGCCATCAACACATAAGCATTTTGTGGTTGCCGAAGATCCATACAAAGTTTAGGCGCTCACGGCAGCGCGTCCGCCCGGCGGGAGGTGAGAAACCATGTTCGAGCAACTTAAGCAACAACAGTGTTATAGACATGACAAACCAATGATGTTTGGATTACATGCGTGGAATGGGAAGAAGTACACCATTGGTTACACACGGACACAAAGGCACACACAATCTGAACACAGTGACGATCCACAAACACGTAGCGCGTCTTGAGAAAAACACATACACAGTATCACTACTTCACATATAATCTACATATATTTTTAACGAAAAGATATTGCACGCACTAACACACATGCACAACGAAACTGCTCCTGACGTACAACATACCGAATGTGACCTTTATTTAAGCACCAAGAGCCGTCGGATCCAAGAACGGCAGCTAGCCTTCTGCGGGGGGCGCACCGCAGAAGCAGAGGAGCTTCATCAGGCGCTTCATGACTCCGCCGCGCCTCGGCAGCGGCTTGCTCTGCTTCCCGTTCTCCATGGAGATTGGAGGGCCAGAAAATATCGCTAGTACTCCTTGCTAGACTGAAGGCTCGGCAGAAGGTAAACAAACACTTGACACTTTCACGGCACTAGCATTGGGCAGGACGATGTATAAATAGGAGCCGGTGCGTAGATTACAACACTAGCATTGGGCCGGGTGAGAAATTTGCAGGCCATTTTCGGAGGTTATATCAGGAAAACTCACTGTAAGTACCAGGTGTGAGTGACTGGGCTCTTGCTTGTGTAGGAGGGACGACGTGCCCCCTTTTAGAAGGAAGTCGGATGGTTGTCTAGCAACAAAAATACTCCATGAGCAGGAGGCCTGGCGAGCTTACGAACTGTGTTTGTTTTTCTGGAAAACGCGTGACTGCAGTTGAAGTGAGTTTGCCTCTCCTTTTCTGCGCATCGTCTTAGGACGTACTCCCTCCGTTCATAAATATAAAACGTTTTAGATTTGTAAATCGAATGTATCTATACGTCTTTTAGTGTATAGGTTCATAGAGATTCGAAATGAATCTATACACTAAAAGGAACTAAAAGGAGTCTAGATACATTCATTTCACAAAGTTAAAACGTCTTGTATTCCCGAACGAAGGGAGTACTAATTCACACGACCCTCACAGCTGGCTAATCATCCTGGGGATATCACCGGCCGATTCACCGGCCAGCCGGTTCACTTCGAGTTCAGCTGCTTGTACGCTTGTACCCGCTCGATACCAGCAAAGGTATACCTACGGAATATTCAGGCCGGCCGGCTCTCCCCATAGTGGATCCAAGTCACGCCCAAAGTGAAACACGGAAGAACTGCCATTTTCCTTAGATACGTCCGAATCTAGATAAAACTAAATCAATTAATTTGATCGGAGGGAGTACGTGACTGCAATTGGAAAACAACCGAAAAAAAGCTCAGTTGCAGGGAAACTACTCGCCTATTATACTATAACTTAAGCCTGAACAAAAACGAGCCATCTGAGGCCATCTACCCGCACACGCGTTTCTAGCCGTCTAATCTTCACTCTGAGTTATCTCAACCATGCAGTTTCAGGTGTTAACCGAAGTGTTACGAGTTGGTCCCTCCCGTCCCCCACCCCACCCCCACCTCCACCCCATCTCGATCCCGTTCCCCTCCATCCGAGCTCCTGTCCACCCCAGTCCCTCCTTCGTCTCCCCCAGCAACCCGCGTCGCCCCCTTCGCTCCCAAGCTATCCCTCTCACCTCCGCTCCCTCCGTCCCTCCACTCACGATGTCACCGTCTCCTGTCCAGCTCCCGCATCCAGCATCGGCCGCCTCTACTTCCCTGCCTTGAACATGCCCAATACCGATTCAACATCACCCTCGACCTTGCGCACCCGTCCGCCGCCACGCTTTGCCGGTGGTGAGGAAGATAAGGAGCAGGTGAGTGTGTGGGACAGTGGGGATGAGAGAGAGGGGTCGACACAAGCAGAGATGCTCCTATGTGGGACTACACAAAGATGTCACATCATCCATACCGCTTTGCCTTGAAAAATCAGGGACGAATGATGGAAAAAGGAATTGAAGAGGAGAAGGTCACTCCACTCCCGAGCTCTCCCTCTGCCCTATCCAATAATGAGGCCACCGCCTCCCCTCCAGCTCCCACATCTAGCATTGGACGACTTTGCTTCCCCGCCATGAACCTGCCCAGTACCGATTCAACATCCCTCCTGACCTCGCGCACCCGTCCGCCGCCAAGCTATGCCGGTGGTTAGGAAGATAAGGAGGAGGTGAGCGCATGGGACGGTGGGGGTGAGAGAGAGGGGCGGCGTGGGTAGAGATTCTCCTATGTGGGACTACGCGAAGATGTCGCATCATTGTCACTGCTTTGACTGGAAAAATCAGGGACAAATGGCAAAAAAAGGAATTAAAAAGGAGAAGGCTCACGAGGCATGCGATGACGCAGAGCGGAGCGATTGGCCGGAATCCGGAATCTACAGTAACCAAACGGAAGAATCGCTGAACAGAAAGCATGGAGCGCTAACAAGTGAGAAATGGTAGCATTTCATGTCACTTCAATAATTAATATGTATGTATTTCTAAAACAAAGCAGAACAACCTGATTTTGGCCCCTCTTAGGCTCTGCAACTGAATTTGCTTTTGAATATATTAACATATCTCGAGAATACATGAGATATTTGTGTAAATTGATACATATTCTACGTTGTCCTACAATTTCTACATGATTTTAATTTTTTTTCAATGCCCTTGATTTGGAGCATGCTCTATGATTAATGAACAAGCGGGTTCCATGGATTAAGTGGGTCCAAAAGAAATGTCATAATTTCTATTTTGCATTTTGATATACAGAAATTATCAAACTTGATTACATATTAGATCTTGCTTTTATGTAAAGATTCGTGGCAACTGCCAGCCATACCTTCTCTTTTAATTTTTATTGAACCAGTGAATAATTTGGAATATATCAAGTATAACTCCTGCATAGAATTAGTATATATGTAATCTGGTTGTTTGTATTGACTAAACTAATCATTTACTAATCCAGTCATTTATAAGTGTTGAATATAAAGTTGTGTCTTCCCTTAGAGCTCTGCAATCCAAATAGTTGCAAGCATCGATTTTGAGACAGTCGAACAAGGTTACTGTGTGATCTTCATAAGTTAGCTTGTTTTGACATCATTAGTTTTATACCTTGATCATGTAACATGTCAGTTTCTTGCGGTATTGAACTTGGTCTATTGCTTGATGTATTTTTGTTTGAATTTTGCTCGATGTACCTTTTTATTTACTTAAAAAACACGGGTACCTCTATATTGCTTATGAGCTTTAATATAAAATAAGGGTCCGCTTCTTGCATCTAAGGACAGTTCTCTCAGTTTCAGAGATGACTAAGACACAAATAACACATTTGTCTTCCGATTGAAACACTCAATCCCGCACATGCTCATATATTTAATTTACAACAACACAAACAAAACAAAATATGCTACAAGCAGTGAATAAAACACACATATCACACTTTGATAAATAAACTGTAGATGGCACTACGAAGTGCGCATGTCCACCTAGTATGGTTTAATCGTATGAGATTGAGAAAATATAGAAAAGGATATTGACAAGTTTCGTTCCCGATGCTGATCATCTTCGACCAGTAGTTGCTGTACTTGGGAACTTCTCGTTTTCCATATTACTGCGTATGTATACCGTAACTCAATTCGTTATTTTTCCGCAGCATTAACTAATACTTATTTGCTACAAAATTTCATGCATACGAGTCTACTCATCATTAGTGACGATCTTTTATATGTTTGATCTTTCGCATTGTTTTATAAATTCTAGACATGATTTTTATGATATCATAATAAATTCCTATTCAGCCGAGGCTCTGGCGCTAACGTGTCACGAACTCTAAAGGGAGCCCGCATTTCAGCAGCTCTAATGGAGCCCGTATTTTTCAAATCATGGTGGACAGAAAACCGAAATCGCAGTTCGCAAATTGTCCACGCAGAACGGAGCATGTAAACACGAACTAAAAATATGAAATTCAAACAACGCAGGGGCTGCAAGGCACGACGGCATTGTGGCGGCGAGGTCCTCACTCGGTGAGGACGATGAGGTCGCCGAGCTCGAGCTTAATGACGGCGTCGACACTGCTCAAAGCGCGCGCGTCCTCCCTCTCCTTGGCCTCGCGCGCCTCGACGAGCAAGATGGCCCGGCGCTGCTCGGCCCGCTTCATCTCGAGCTCCGCTTCCATGGCCAGCTCGGACTCGAGCTTCATGAGCTCGAGCGCCATCGCCTCCTCATTGATGTCGTTGGCGTAGTCCGCCTTGCCGACGACACGCGCACGCGGAGGAGACAGGGAGCAAAACTCGTCGGGGGAGGGAGGGGAGGGGGGAGAGGGGGTGCACGAGGATCCCTCCCCGGCGGTGGCGTACCTGCGGATCTGCGCAGCGGCGCGAGCCGCTCTCGCCTCTCGCCACCACGCCGGCGCACAGGCGCGGAGGGACGGCGGCGGCGACTCATCGCGGTTCACGCATTTAATGGCGGCCCGCTTCTTCGCCCCCTCGGAGCGTACGAACTTCGCGTGCGCGCCGTCGGCGAGGAGGCGTGGAGGACGGTCACCGCTGCCCCCGCCTCCGCATCTCCCTCCCCCGAGTCCAAACCTACCACTACGCAAAGACATGTCGCCGATTGCGAAGCGAGGTGATACATTGCAAATGTATCTATAATTTTTTATGTTCCATGCTCGGTTTTATCCACTTTTTTGTGTTTTGTCCACACTTTGGAGTACTTTTCATATGATTTCTTGGACTAACCTATTAACAAGAGCCACAGTGCCAGCTGCCTGTTTTCTGCTGTTTTTGGTTCCAGGAAAGTCAGAAAATGAATATTCTCGAAATTGGACGGGACAAAAGCCAAAATGCCTATTTTTACGGAAGTCATCAGATGCCAGAGTATGAGACGGAGAGGGGCCAGGGGGCCACCACACCACCTGGCCACGCGGCCCAGCCTGGCCCGCGCCAGGGGGTGGTCTAGCCGCCTCCGACACCCCCTCGGCCTCTCCTTCCGCCTATAAGATGCCCGCGGGACGAAAACCCTAAGTGCCTGATCAAAAAATCCATGAAAGAGTCTGTAGCCGCCGTCATCTCCATCCCTAGATCGGGAGGGATCTGAAGCTCTTTCCGGCACCCTGCCGAAGAGGGGAATTCATCCTGGAGGCCTTTTTCATCACCATGCAAGCCTCCGGTGTGATGCGTGAGTAGTTCATCTTTGGACTACGGATCCATGTAGTAGCTAGATGGCTGGTTCTCTTCCTTTGTGCTTTCATGTCTAGATCTTGTGAGTTCCGTTCATGATCAAGATCATCTATTTGTAATTCTGCATGTTGTGTTTGCGGGGATCCGATGGATATTGAGATGTTATTTTAGATTGATTATTGATTCTATCATGTCTTTGTTATTTGTGATCTTGCATGCTTTCCGTTGTTAGTAGCTATCTTGGCCAAGTAGATGCTAGCAACTCCAAGAGTTAGTATTTATGCTCGATAGTGGGTTCATGCCTCTGGTAATCTGGGGAAGTGACAGAAATCTCTAAGGTACTAGATGTGCTGTTGCTACTAGGGAGAAAACAACAATCCTTTGTTCATAGAACAATCGTATTGTTTACATTACATGCAGTTCGTAAAGCAATAATCTGTTGCTTGCAACTTAATATTGGAGGGGGTTCGGATGATAACCTGAAGGTGGATTATTAGTCATAGATGCAGTTGGATGGCGGTCTATGTATAATGTTGTAATGCCCAATCAAGTCTCAAAGGAGTCAAGATGATTAGTATATGCTTGTATGCTTTCTCGATGTTTGTCAATTGCCCCGCTGTAATTTGTTCACCCAGCATGTTATCTATCTTAAGGAGAGACACCTCTAGTGAACTATGGATCCCGGTCATTTCTTTTACATTCAATCTACAAACTGTTTACTGCTTTATGTTTACTTTCTGCAAACTATTACTTCTTTCTATTCGATACGTTTAATCCTTTGTTTTCAGCAAAACACGGTGAGATTGACAACCTCATCGCAAGTTGGGGACAAAGTTCTATGGTTGTGTTGTGCAGGTCTCCACGTTGCTACTAGCACCGGTAGTGCTGAAAGAACATTTCATGTTTTCCTATGTTTTGCGTGTTAGATAACAATACTATGGAGAATTTTCATGTGTGCTAAGTGTGCAGGAAGTTTTGAGGGGGGCCGGATAATCCGCCTCTCCAAGGGCTGGATAATCCGGCCTACCTCATCTCTCAAGGAAGCCAAGGCGCGTCGCTCTATGTCCAGTCGGATTTTCTCCCGGAAAATCCGAACTGGGGCGGTTTTTCCTCCCCAGGCCGGATAATCCGGGTTTCGCAAGGGCCGGATAATCCGGCCCCCAGTTTTCGAGCAAAAGGATCCAAGGCGCGTCGCTCGGTATCCGGTCGGATTTTCTACCGGAAAATCTGAACTAGGGCGGTTTTTCTTCCCCAGGACGGATAATCCGGCCTTCGCATAGGGCCGGATAATCTGGCCCCTAGAAGTTGATCAAGGGCAAGCTCGGCGCGACGCTCAGAGAGGGGGCGGATTTTTTGCCGGATATTCTGAGTCTGGGGCGGAGTTTCCCCAGACCGGATAATCCGTCCCTCACTTGGGCCGGATAATCCGGCCCCCAAAGTGTGCAACGGCTGGTTTTTGGAAGGGGGTATAAGTACCCCTTCTTCCCCAACGTCCAGAACACTTGATTCATTTGAATTCGACCAGACCCTGTGCAAGAGCTCTAAATCTCGATCTCCCACTTCAACCACCCTAAGGTCTTGATCTTTGGTGGAATTGAAGGAGGAGAAGTTCATCATCAACATCAAGAATCAAGCGCTTCAACTCCTCTCCATTCACTTGGAGAAATCCCTGATCTAGTATTCTCGTTAATACCTAGATCGTGTTATTGTATTTGACAACTTTGTTCTTGTGGCAGCTTGTTGTCATTTCAGGAGCCTCCAAGTTGTTGTGGAGTTGTTGCCCCGCTCGTTGTGTAAAGGCGCCGGTGCCCGCCTCGAAGGGTACCTATAGTGGAAGGTGGATCAGGTCTGTTGTGGCGAGATCCATCGGAGAACAGGGTGAGGCCTTTTGTGGCGTGGTGGTCTTAGTACTGCCCACCCCTCCAACGCAGACGTACTTCCCTTAACAAGGAAGGAACTGTAGTCAAACAAATCCCGTGTCTCCGCGTGCTTCACTTCGGTTCACTCGTTCCTCTTACACTCGCTCCTTACTCGCTAGTAGATAGGTTTGCATATAGGGAAATTCCACACATTAGTTTATCTAGAGAATTTACCTTTGTGCTAAGCCTAAAATTGAAAAAGAATTAAAAATTGGTGTAGCACCTATTCACCCCCCCTCTAGGTGCCCATACGATCCATTTCAATTGGTATCAGAGCCCCGGCTCTTAATTCGGGCTTAACCGCCTAAGAGTAGTATGGGTACCAGGGATGATGGAAATGAGGCTGTGGATAAGGTCACAATGGATGATCTCAAGTCGTTGGAAACAACCTTGTTGAAATCCTTTGAGGCCAAGATGGAGGAGATGAATCAAATGATTGCTCGCCTTACATCATCCATAGCCCCATCTCCATCCTCCTCTGAGGCTCCCTCACCATCATCTAAGGAAAAGGGTAACACCGGATCTAAGGATGATGATGTGGAAGGTGAAAAACTAAATGGTTCCACCTCCAAAAAGGGAAGTGGTAAGGAGGAATATAGTGAGGTTCTCCACGTATATTCCCCCGACCCACCTATCCCTCATCCTCATATAAACAATAAGGGTGATCCACCCAAGCTCACTGCATCTTCTTTTAACCAATGGCAATTTCTAATGAAATCTCATGTTTGCAGCTCCTCTATTGAATTGTGGAGGATCATTGAAGAAGGTCTTCATGTTGGAGATCAAACCAATCTAACAAGAAGGGAAGTTGTGGATAGCCATTTGAATGCCACTGCTCTCCACATGATACAGCTGGGTGTGGGTCCCAAGGACATGCCACACATTGAACATCTCAACACGGCTAAAGAGGCGTGGGATGCTCTTACGGACCTTTTTGTTGGAAATGAAAGCATGGAAATGAAAGCATGAGAAGAAACATCTTGAAAGTGCTCACAAGGCATTGAAGAGTGATCATTCTACTCTAAATGAGTCTCATGACCAGCTCCAAACTCAATTGAAACGGTATAATATACCAAGTACCTCATCTCCATCCTTTGGAAAAGAAGATCTTGCAAGGAGTTCTCAACACAAAGGTAAAGGGGTTATTGATGAGATACTGAGCAGGCAAAGGACAAACAACAATAAAGAAGGTCTTGGTTACATACCCAAAATAAAGAGCAAAAAAAAACAATAAGAAGAAGAAGAACAAGATTGCTCAATCGAAGACTAGCAACATTACCAATGACAAGACTAATTATGATGGTTTTGCAGGGATCAACAATCCTAACTTCGAATTATATTGTGATGCTTATGGTCATGTTTATGCTAGTTATGTAGGGCCTTATGATTGTTACATTCCTTGGTCTATTTGGGTTCCCAAGACCCTTGTTACTAACATGAGAGGACCCATTGAAAAATGGGTACCTAAAACCAAAAAGTAATTTTCTTGCAGGGCTATGCTTCCGGTGGTTCTAAATGGGTACTCGATAGCGGTTGTACGAGTCATATGACCGGAAGCAAGGAGATCATCACGGAGATGTGGCCAAACCTTGAACACATTACCGTCTCCTATGGTGACAAGTCAAAATCTGAGGTATTGGGTCTCGGCAAAGTTGTGGTGGCTCACGATATCCCCCTCATGGACGTCATGCTTGTTGAGACCCTCGGGTATAAATTACTTTAAGTTTGTGCCCTTGGTAAGATGGGCTTTGCAGTTTACATTGATGCTGATTTGATGGTACTCTTGTGGAGCAAGTCTCTAAAAGTTGCTTTCGTGGGATATGTCGAAAACGACCTGTATGTGGTAGACTTTTCGGGGAAAACCACTACAGGTCCGATGTGTCTTTTCGGAAAGGCTGACGCGGGTTGGCTATGGCATCCCCGACTAGCCCACGTCAATATGAGAACTTTGCAAAGTCTCCACAAGGGTGGCCACATTCTTGGACTAAAAGAAAATGTCTCTTTTGCCAAAGATCATGTCTGCAGGGCGTGTGTTGAAAGGAAAATGCATGATTCTCCTCATCGAAGGAAAACTATTATCTCTTCAAAAAGGATCTTGGAGCTTCTTCATGTGGATCTTTTCGGACCTCCATCTCATGCAAGCCTTGGTGGGAAGAAGTATTGTCTAGTGATTGTTGATGATTACTCAAGATACACTTGGGTTTATTTCTTCAAGTTGAAGAGTGAAACTCAACAAACTGTCATCGACTTTGCCAATGAGGTTCAACGTCAACACAACGTCCCCATTCTGTCTATAAGGAGTGATAACGGCTCGGAGTTCAAGAACTACACCTTAAACGAGTTCCTAAGTGAAGAGGGGATAAGACATCAATATTCCGCTGCGTACACCCCTCAACAAAATGGTGTAGCCGAGAGGAAGAATCGAACTCTAATGGACATGGCAAGATCAATGTTGGCCGAATTCAAATCTCCATATAACTTCTGGGCTGAAGCAATCTCTACTGCTTGTCATTCATCCAATCGTTTATACCTCTACAAGATTTTGGACAAGACTCCGTATGAAATACTTACCGGTAACAAGCCAAACATCTCATACTTTCGGGTATTCGGGTGTAAGTGTTTCTTTCTTATTAAAGGAGTTCGTTTATCTAAGTTTGAATCTAAGGCTCTAGAAGGTATTTTTGTTGGTTATGGTGCCAAATCCCACACTTATAGAGTCTATAATAAGCTCTCCGGAACTGTTGTAGAATCTTGTAGTGTGGTAGTCGAGGAAAATGATGGTTCCCGTGCGGAGCAAGTTGGTGTTTGTGATGCAGATGTTGAAATACCCCAAGATGTCGTAAGAAGAATGGGCGTGGGATTCTTCCGCCCCATTGAGAAACCCCTTGTGGCGGACCGGGAAGGACAATGCTCTACTCATATAGAGCCCTCGTCTACACATACGCAACATGCTCCAACCACGGGGGCAACTTCTACACCATCTCCATCAACTGCTGAAGGTCAAGTTGCTCCACAAAGCTCCATGCCGGATTTTCCGGTGGATACCGGATTATCCGGCCACCCCGCTCCAGCTGTCCATGCAACTCCTGGTGGTGAAGATATCAACACAAGCTCCAAGCCAGATTTTCCGGCTGACCCCGGATTATCTGGCTCCTCGCCAGTTCAAGCGAGTCACAGGCTTCCTGATGATGCTGCTGCAAGTCCTCCCAGGCCGGATTATCCGGCCTCTTCATCGGCCGGATTATCCGGCCCTGACTCTCCAGTTCTGCAGCCTTCTGTTATGGCTACGGACTCACCTCAAGGGCATGCATCTCCACCACCTACTACTGATGTTCCAGCTACTGATCAAGGCGGAGAAAATGCCTCCAATGAAGACTCAAGTGATGAATCTCCTCCACCAAGAGACAACAAACTTATTGAACTTCGTCGCAAGGCTCGGGCTGATCGTAACCTTGAGTTGAGGGGTCACACTCTCGACAAGGTTGTTGGTGATCTTCGATGAAGGGTGTCTACTAGAAGAGAATTGGCCAGTTTTGGTGAGCATCAAGCTCATATCTCCATGGTGGAACCTAAGAAGATCTTTGAAGCTCTTGAAGACCTAGACTGGGTTGTTTCTATGCATGAAGAATTGAACAATTTCGAGCGCAACAAAGTCTGGAAACTTGTGGAGAAACCCAAAGAGTGCCGCAATGTTATCGGCACCAAGTGGATTTTCAAGAACAAGCAAGATGAGAATGGCATTGTTGTGAGGAACAAAGCAAGACTTGTGGCACAAGGTTACTCCCAAGTTGAGGGCATCGACTTCGGCGAGACCTATGCTCCTGTGGCTCATCTTGAGTCCATCCGTATCCTACTTGCTTATGCTGCTCATAACAATTTTAAGTTGTAGCAAATGGACGTCAAGAGTGCCTTCCTTAACGGTCCTCTACATGAGTTGGTATATGTAAAGCAACCCCCCCGGGGTTTGAGGATTCTAACTTCCCGAACCATGTCTACAAACTCGATAAGGCACTCTATGGCCTTAAACAAGCCCCACGTGCGTGGTATGAGCACCTTAAAGAGCTTTTGTTAGATCGTGGCTTCAAAGTTGGGCAAATCGACCCCACTCTTTTTACTAAGAAGGTTAAGGGGGAGCTCTTCGTATGCCAACTATATGTAGACGATATCATTTTTGGTTCTACTAACAAAGCTTTTAACGATGAATTTTCAAAGCTTATGACTGACAGGTTTGAGATGTCTATGATGGGGAAATTACGGTTCTTTCTTGGATTCGAGATCAAGAAACTAAGAGAAGGAACCTTTATTAATCAAGCAAAGTACATCCAAGACATGCTCAAGAGATTCAAGATGACGGATCTAAATGGTGTCGCTACTCCGATGCAAACAAAGTGTCATCTCGAACTCAACCCTCATGGTAAAGATGTGGACCAAAAGGTATACTGGTCCATGATCGGCTCTCTTCTTTACCTCTGCGCATCTAGACCCGATATTGTGTTGAGTGTGGGAGTGTGTGCAAGGTATCAAGCAGCTCCTAAAGAAAGCCACTTAGTGGCGGTCAAGAGGATCTTTCGATATTTAGTTCATTCCCCCAACTTTGGTCTCTAGTATCCCAAGGGCTCCAATTTCTATTTATGTGGTTATACTGACTCAGATTGGGCTAGTGATAAGGATGATCGAAGTCAACTTCTGGAGCTTGTCAATTCTTGGGAAGATCTCTTGTATGTTGGTTGTAACATCCCAAAATTTCATCTAAAATCATCATCATTGCACTCATATCATCATAGCATGTAATTGCATTGCATTTAGAACGTCCTCCAAAAATTTGGTGCAATTTTGAACCATGAACAAAAAGATATGAATTTTTGAAAATAGAATCAAAGAAAATGCTATATTACCTATTAAATCCAAAGTAGAAGATAAATATGTTTCATAATACCCTAAAAACCTAATTTGAGTTTTTACAAATGTTCACAAATTGATTTGAATCAATTTGAATCCTTCAATCCAAAGTTGTGGAGAAAACAGAAATAGAAAAAGAAAAATAATAAGGGAGAAAAAAAAGAGAGCAGCAGACAGCTTCTGGCCTTTTGGCCCAATCCGGCCCAGCAGCCCACCCGGACTCCCTCTCCCCTTCTCTGTCTTTCTGCACACCCCCTCAACCTACCCCCTCCTGCTGACAGACCGACCCCACGCCCACGTCACCACCACCCCGTCGTCTTCAACCCCCAGGCGACGAACACCCCACCCCTTCTCTGCCGTTTCGAAATCGACTCAAATTTGGCCGTTTCCAGTATTAATCCCCCACGGCGATTACTCCTACTTAACCCTCACCCTCTCCTCATCATTTTCCCCTCAGCCACTTCCCCCGGAGAGCCCCCAGGCTCCCCAATTACGAGCTCGAACCGCCACTGTCCGACGTAACTCCGGCGAGAATTCCGGTGAGCTCCGGCCACGCCGTGACCTCCTCTCTGCTCCGAAATACTTACCGTGACCTAGCGCGTGTTTTAACCCCAACAACATGCTTTCTTTTGCACCAGGACGACGACACGGTCCAACTCCGGCGAACTCCCTCTGCCGCCACTGTCAGTCGCCTTCTCCGGTAAAGGTAGGGTTCTCGCCGCCCCTTTTTGGTCTTTACTAGGTCGTGCAGACACTTGCGCACCTCACTAACCTCTTTGGCGGTTGATTCGAGCCCCAGGTCACGGTCTCCGACACCGAGCCGTGAACTCCACCGTCTGCGCAACTCCGGCGAAGGATCCAGGCCAAGCCCGAGCACCCCCCGCACCGCAGTGGCCTCCATCGAGATCGCCACGACCTCCTCAACCTCTGGTACGTGTCCACGGTCTCCTAGCCCTCGTATAATCGCCAGAACCTCATCGGCCGACGCTCCGCCGCCGCGCGCCGTCGTTAGCACCGCCAGTCCCCAGCGAGATGCTTAGTAGCCGTTCGATCAGATCCTAGCGGTTAAGATTAGATCACTTAAACGAAAGGGTATGGCTGATCCGATCCGTCCAACGTCACTTAAATCTGACGGTCCACAGCGGTCGATCCGACCGAACCGGTACCAGCCAATAGGATAGCGCCACATCGCCAGACTATTTCGGTTTAATTAGAAAATAGACAGATTTAGTATTAAACTTAGAAATTCAATAACTTTTGATCCACAAATCAGAAAAATACAAATTTGGTGTCTATGGATTCAAAAAAATAAGACCTTTATTATGGAGGCCTTGTTTCACACTTTTGCCTCAGTAAACTTGGAATTATAGGCAGAACCTTTTTAGGAGTATTTTGCTCATAAAATTTGTTCTATAAATTATTTTTGGGTATTTCTTATGCATTTAGATGAGGTATTCTATCCTCTGTATTGTAGACTCTGTAAATTATAGAATTATGATCATATCATTGCATTTTGCATGCATTCATGTTTTTGTAATGTTTTATTGATTGAATTGTTATTGTTGTATTAATCTTGTGTAGATTGTGTGGATTGTGAAGTTTGTTGCTGTGAGGATTGTACGTATTCCCCTAGCTACCAAGGCAAGTGATATTTCATCTCATGTCCTATTATTTTCACTATTGCACTAGTGATATTTTGGTAGATCTTAGCATGATAGAATTATTCATATGTTACCATACTATGCTATGCTATCTTGGTAGTATCTCCTAGTTGAAAGAATTTGTATGCTAGAATGCTTAGCTATGCTATTAGAATTCGTGGGTGGAATATACACATAAGATAGCATGGAAAGAGATTATTTTGTTTAACTAAGAAAACAACTAATGTTAATGAAACACCTGGGTGGAATGGGCTTGCTTGGTTTATGTTGAGTGGCTACTCAGGGGCCATGTCTATGGTCAGCTGGTGTATCACACTTGTGTATGGCCACCCAGGAACAAAGAGATTGGAGACGTTCTTGTCGTGAAGCTTCTAGTGCAGCCACATGGCATATGGGCTCTGTCTTGACCGACTAAGTTGCGAGAACTCAGCCAGACGGACAGAGGGTGGTAGTGATGATAGGATGGAACGCGTCCGTGGTGGTCTGAGGGATTGGTTATGAAAAGTCTCATCTCGATGCATGTCGAGTCTTGTGGGGAAAGTGCACCACTCTCGAGAGGGTAAAACTAAGTACTTAGCCGTGTCCCCGGTTATGGACATTCCTGAGCCTCAAGACAGTGAAGCAGTTCAATAATCTCCTCATCCAAATTTCTCTAAGTTAAAACTTGTGGGTGAACATGGGTAGAGGTTCAGTGATGTCTATCATTGGTACCTTATAACTAGAATGAAAAACTTCTTCAAAAACTATAAGTTAAACCAGCTTTTAGCAAAGCCAGCCATAACCCCACTTAGCCATATATTCATGTAGTTGTTAGATTATACTAAGTATCTATGGTATCACTTGCCAATACAATTCCAAATGTATTGACCCTTGTGGCTGTAACTTATTATGTTGCAGGATACTCAGAGGATGAGTAGGGTTGCGGGTCTACACTCGACATGCTTGCCTGTGGCACATGAAGACTAAAGACTCTATTATTATTATGCTATGTAATGTGAACTTTAAGTGCCTTAGACTTGGGCCAAGTGAGTTGTAAGAACCATTATATTCCTGGATATGCGATGTAATAATGACCTTTGTTTCTGTGTACTTCATCTCAAACTGTGGGGGCTAGCATTTTCGATCCAGGGACTAGCACTGCAATCACAGGGATCTTACCTTATTATGGTGAGATCTTATAGATGGTATCAGAGCATTGTGTTGCCTGTAGGTTCGTGACCCTAGAATGGATTAGACTAAGGAAAACCCTTAGGAAAAATAACTCTATATTTCAACTTTACACTTGTCTTTTCATCTCGTAAAGCTTTCCCTAATCATCCTTCTCATCTATTTTTGTAGATGTCCACCATCAATGAATCTGTCAAGAAGGGACCACTGATGACTATGACCCTGGAGTGTGAGACAGAATTTCCCAATGTGCTCAAGAACCTCATGCTCGGCTTGGGGATGAATGGTGAAGCCGTGTACAAGGGATTTCCTGTGATAGATGAAGGACAAGAGTATTGGTGGGTGCAACTCCACTTGTACAAGAACAAGGAAGACGATCCCAAGAGTACGGGATTTTGCATGTTCACCAACTCTGAAATGCACCCGTCATTCTTTGACTCTGCAAGGAATGCTGCATGGAAGGCTATTGAGGAACTTGGAGAGAGACTCAAGTATAGAATGCTCAATACTCAGGAGGATCTCAAGGAGGAGAAGCGTCTTGCCCAAGACTCAAAGGCCACTATGAAACGCCTAAGTAAGGATATCATAGGCCTAGCTTTGGAGCTATGCGACCAAGACAAGCAGATTGCTGCCAAGGATGCCCAGATTGCCACCTTGGTTAAGAAGGAGTGAGATATTAGTTGGACCACCACCCTTGGCGTTTTATCACGTTAGTATCTCGACCATACCAATCTATGTGGTATGGCAAAAATAAGTTATGTCTAGAACCTTGAGTGCTTGAGTTGAATTAATGTATTGCTACTTGGAATGTTTTGTTGGTTGAATTCCCTCTTATTTTGTGACTTGTATTTTCTTTCTCTATTGTGTTACTAATTTTCTCCATACTATGCAAAAGATGCTGAACTTTGTCTACAGCACGGCCGAGGATTTCAAGGGGACTCGCTTTGGGACTCGTATCTTGGAGCTAGTCCAATTGCTCGCTCTTCCGATCCCCACTATTCAGGGACTTCAGCTAAGGAAGTTTCAGAGGAAGGACTTATGGGGATTCAGAGTTACCCAACCAGGACGTGAGACAGAGCCCCAAACTGGGGAGATTACCTTCAAGGTTCTCCATGATGACATGGAGAGGGGCCTCGACGTCGCTATGCAGGAGCTGTTGGGACGCCTATGTGGACGTCACTCTTCTGAGATCAAGAGCCACTACTTCCACTTCTTTGGGAGGCGCGACGAGGATGGAGAGCCTATTGTGTTGGATAAGGCCACTAAGGAGTCTATCAAGCCCGTGCGTCACTACCTCCAGGACTTAGAGAGCCTTATTAGACACCTTGATACTGATAGGACTAACGTGATGCTTAGCAATGATGAACTACGAGTCCAACTCAAGGAGAAGGACAAGGCCTTCTAGGAACAGGAAAATCGAATCAAGGAAATGGAGAAGAAGTTTGAAGACCAAGATAAGAAATTCAAGAACCAAGAGAAGAGAGTTAAGGAGAAGAACAAGAAGATTAGAGACTTGGAGACCGAGTTAGAGCTGGAGAACATTGAGCTGGAAGCGGATCACGAGGTGATAGAGAGGCTACGCACACAGAAGAGAGAGTTACAGACGAAGATCGATGCTCTGACTACCAGCTTGGAGGAATACAAGGCAGGATTCGCATCAGCAGGACTTGCTCTAGTGGAGGAGGAAGTTGACATGGAAGAGTAGTGATACTGTTCCATCTACCTATCGTTCTATTATTAATGGGTGCATAGGTCATACCGACTTGTGGGTGACTATGCTAGTATGTTATCTTTGCAGACTCTGTTATTGTTGTGATGTTGGAATTTGCATGTGCTTGTTTGTCTGAATTGTTGTTTTATTTGGGTTATCTATCATTACTTACCCTTACTAAACCCACAGATGCCTCCCCGACGCAACAACGAGGATAACAATGACAATGGAATGCAGCAGATGATGGCTGCACAGACCCAATTGATGCAAATGATGACTCAATTTATGGCGAACCGGAATCAGAACAACAATAATAACAATAACAACAACCAGAACAATCCACCACCTCTGGATATGCTGACCAGATTTCTAAGGCTGAGACCTGCCAAGTCTCAGGTACCTCTGACCCCATGGTAGCAAATGATTGGTTACGCTCTGTGAATAAGGACCTAGTCACGGTTGGATGCACGGATGCAGAAAAGGTCAGATTTGCAGCACACTTGTTGGAAGGTCATGCAACTGCTTGGTGGGATAATTTTCAAATTACCCACCCTATTGAGGAAGTGACTTGGGCAATGTTTGAAGATGGGTTTCGCACCACTCACATCTCTGCTGGAATAATGGGATTGAAGAAAAAGGAGTTTCATAACCTCAAGCAACGCCACCGCAGTATTTCTGAATACATCGAGGAGTTCAATAATTTGTCATGTTATGCACCCGATGATGTTGACACTGATGCGAAGAGGAAGGAGAAGTTCCTAGATGGGCTGAATGATGAAATTTCTATGCAACTATCTGTTGCATATGTTCCAACTTATCAATCTTTATGTGATAAAGCTACCATCCTGGAAAACAAGATGAAGCTAGTGGAGGGTAGAAAGAGGAAACACCATTTCGATAAGTTTGGATCAGGATCTCCTCACAAGCGCCCTCATGGTGAAGGAAGTGGAAGCTCAGGATTCCACAAAAATGGGAATCATAATAACCATCATAACAACAACCACCACCATGATGGAAACAATCATCGTGGACATAACAAAAGTGGATTCAGGAACAATCACAATAATCATGGCCATGGGAACCAAAATGGTCAGAACCGTCACAGTCAGCCAGCAAAGAAAGACATCAGTCAGGTGGAATGTTTCAAGTGTAAAAAGATAGGACATTATGCCAATGAATGCCCAGAAAAGAAGACTGATGGGGCTAAGCCAAATCCATTCCAAAAGGGCCATGTGAATCACATTAATGTGGAGGAAATCCAAGAAGGATCTGATGCCGTGATCGGTAAGTTCATGATTAATTCCTTTCCTACACTTATCCTTTTCGATACTGGCGCATCACATTCATTCATTTCAAGAGCATTTGTAATCAAAAATGAACTCTCCACTGAGACTATTGGATGTCCTATGAAGGTAAGTTCTCGGGTGGAGAAATGATAGTAAATTCAGGGTGCCAACATATCACCCTAGAAATTGGAAAACACAAGTTCCCGATTAGTTTAATAATCCTAGAGTCCCAAGGATTAGATGTTATATTAGGGATGGACTGGTTGACCCGCTATGAAGGGGTGATTGATTGTGCCAAGCGAACTGTTATGCTCACTACCCCAGAAAAGAAAAGGATCAGGTTCAAGTCTAACTTTGAACCCAAGGGGAGCAAGGTTAATTCTCTTAAGGGGGTTAGCCTAGATAATGTGCCAATAGTGAGGGAATATCCAGATGTGTTCCCCGAGGAATTCCCTGGCATGCCACCAGATAGGGACGTGGAGTTTCTGATAGACCTACTACCAGGAACGGGACCTATAGCAAAGAGACCTTATAAAATGTCGGTGGACGAGTTAAAAGAACTCAAGAAACAGCTAGGAGAACAGTTGAAAAAGGGATTTATTCAACCAAGCTCGTCGTCTTGGGGAGCACCAGTCTTGTTTGTTGAGAAGAAGGACCGGAGTCAAAGGCTATGCATAGATTATCATTCACTCAATGAAGTGACCATAAAGAACAAATATCCCTGCCTAGAATAAATGATCTCTTCGATCAGCTAGAGGGAGCATGTGTTTTCTCAAAAATTGATCTTCGATCAGGATACTTCCAACTAAAGATCAGAGAACATGACATACCCAAGACTGCATTCACCACTAGATATGGGTTGTATGAATATACAGTGATGCCATTCGGATTGACTAATGCACCAGCCTATTTCATGAACATGATGAATAAGGTATTCATGGAATTCCTTGACAAGTTCGTAGTGGTATTCATTGATGATATATTGGTATATTCCAAAAGCAGCAAAGAACATGAAGAACATCTACGCCTGATTCTAGAGAAACTTAGAGAACATAAACTTTATGCCAAGTTCAGCAAATGTGAATTCTGGCTGAATGAAGTGGGATTTCTTGGACACATAGTATCTGGTAATGGTATAGCTGTGGATCCAGCAAAAGTGGCAGCTGTGACAGAGTGGGAACCTCCTAAATCAGTTAAAGAAATCCGTAGCTTCCTTGGCCTAGCAGGGTACTATCGGAGGTTCATTGAAAATTTCTCTAAGATTGCAAAGCCCATGACTAATCTGCTGAAGAAGGAGAATAAGTTTAATTGGACAGAAGCTTGCGAAACCAGCTTTCAGGAATTAAAAAAGAGGCTAGTGTTAGCCCCAGTGTTATGTTTGCCAGATGTTGAGAAAGACTTTCAAGTATACGTGATGCATCTCACCAAGGATTAGGAGGTGTATTGATGCAGGAAGGTAGAGTGGTAGCTTATGCATCAAGACAACTCAAAAATCATGAAGTGAACTACCCTACTCATGATCTAGAGTTGGCATCAGTTGTGCATGCACTAAAAACATGGAGGCATTATCTTATGGGAAAACGTTGTGAGATATTCACCGATCACAAGAGTTTGAAATACATTTTTACACAGAAAGAACTCAACATGAGACAAAGAAGATGGCTAGAACTTATCAAAGACTATGACTTAAGTTTGCAATACCACCCTGGAAAGGCAAACATCATAGCTGATGCATTAAGCCGCAAGGCTCATGTAAATGGCCTCAATAAAGGAGAATTGCCGGAGGAGTTATGTGCCCAATTTAGAGAGCTGAGACTTGAAATTGTGCCTGAAGGGTATCTTGCATCCTTGGAAGTGCAACCCACACTAATGGACAAAATTCAAGAAGCCCAAAAGTTGGACAAAGAAATAGAAGAAATCAAAAGTAAAGTTAGTGAAGGCAAGGCGAAAGGATTCCATGTGGATGATCAAGGAATCTTATGGTACGAAAAACGTATCTGTGTTCCGCAGGATCTTGAACTTAAGAAGTTGATCTTACAAGAGGCACACAACTCACCGTATTCAATTCATCCTGGCAATACCAAGATGTATATGGATGTTAAGGAGAGGTTTTGGTGGAATAATTTAAAGAAGGACATAGCAGAGCACATTGCCTTGTGCGACGTGTGCAGTCGTGTAAAGGCAGAACATCAGAAACCGGCAGGATTATTACAACCACTGCCAATACCTGATTGGAAATGGGATAAAATTGGTATGGATTTTATCACCGGACTACCCATGACTAAATCTGGATACGATTCCATATGGGTTATCGTTGACCGCTTGACAAAAGTGGCCCATTTCATACCAGTGAAGACCACTTATACAAGTGCCAAACTAGCCAAGATTTACATGAATAGAATTGTATGTTTGCATGGGGTACCTAAAAGTATCGTGTCCGACAGAGGAACTCAGTTTACTTCGCATTTTTAGCGACAACTTCACGAGTCATTGGGAACTCGACTGGAGTTCAGGACTGCATTTCATCCACAAACTGATGGACAGACAGAAAGGACCAATCAAATATTAGAGGATATGCTAAGAGCATGTGCGTTAGATTATGGATCCAGTTGGGATGAAAGTCTACCGTACGCAGAGTTTTCTTACAATAACAACTATCAATCAAGCATAGAAATGGCTCCATTTGAATTTCTTTACGGAAGGAAGTGTACTACACCATTACTATGGAATGGAGTAGGGGAAAGAAATTTGTTCGGGCCAGACCTAATCAAAGAGGCCGAAGAGAAAGTCAAGATGGTGAGAGATAGGCTAAAGGTAGCTCAATCTCGGCAGAAGAGCTATGCTGACCCAAAACATAGAGAGGTTACCTATGAGGTTGGTGATAGAGCTTACCTCAGGGTATCACCACTTCGTGGTGTAAAGAGATTTGGAATCAAAGGAAAACTAGCACCACGCTATGTAGGACCTTTCAAGATTTTGAGTCGCAAAGGAGAAGTGGCATATGAGATAGAATTACCAGAATCTTTGTCAGCAGTTCATAACGTATTCCATGTTAGTCAGATGAAAAAGTGTCACCCAAAGATGGAAGAAACTTCGTTGAAAGACACTATACCATTGGAGGAAGTTCAGCAGATAATGATCTCACTTATGAAGAGAAACCTATTAAGATTCTAGAGACCGCAGAAAGAATTACCCATACCAAGACCATCAGGTTCTGAAAAGTGTAGTGGAACCATCAGACTGAATCATAAGCAACATGGGAGCGAGAGCATGAACTTCGGAGAGATCACCCTCACCTATTTGCTAGCCAACCCGAATCTCGACGGCGAGATTCATCTTAAGGGGGTTAGATTTGTAACATCCCAAAATTTCATCTAAAATCATCATCATTGCACTCATATCATCATAGCATGTAATTGCATTGCATTTAGAATGTCCTCCAAAAATTTGGTGCCATTTTGAACCATGAACAAAAAGATATGAATTTTTGAAAATAGAATCAAAGAAAATGCTATATTACCTATTAAATCCAAAGTAGAAGATAAATATGTTTCATAATACCCTAAAAACCTAATTTGAGTTTTTACAAATGTTCACAAATTGATTTGAATCAATTTGAATCCTTAAATCCAAAGTTGTGGAGAAAACAGAAATAGAAAAAGAAAAAGAATAAGGGAGAAAAAAAAGAGAGAAGCAGACAGCTTCTGGCCTTTTGGCCCAATCCGGCCCAGCAGCGCACCCGGACTCCCTCTCCCCTTCTCTGTCTTTCTGCACACCCCCTCAACCTACCCCTCCCGCTGACATACCGACCCCACGCCCACGTCACCACCACCCCGTCGTCTTCAACCCCTAGGCGACGAACACCCCACCCCTTCTCTGCCGTTTCGAAATCGACTCAAATTCGGCCGTTTCCAGTTTTAATCCCCCACGACGATTGCTCCTACTTAACCCTCACCCTCTCCTCATCATTTTCCCCTCAGCCACTTCCCCCGGAGAGCCCCCAGGCTCCCCAATTACGAGCTCGAACCGCCACTGTCCGACGCAACTCCGGCGAGAATTTCGGTGAGCTCTGGCCACGCCATGACCTCCTCTCTGCTCCGAAATACTTGCCGTGACCTAGCGCGTGTTTTAACCCCAACAGCATGCTTTATTTTGCACCAGGACGACGACACGGTCCAACTCCGGCGAACTCCCTCTGCCGCCACCGTCAGTCACCTTCTCCGGTAAAGGTAGGGTTCCCGCCGCCCCTTTTTGGTCTTTACTAGGTCGTGCAGACACTTGTGCACCTTGCTGACCTCTTTGCCGGTTGATTCGAGCCCCAGGTCACGGTCTCCGACACCGAGCCGTGAACTCCACCGTCTGCGCAACTCCGGCGAAGGATCCAGGCCAAGCCCGAGCACTCCCCGCACCGCAGTGACCTCCATCGAGATCGCCATGACCTCCTCAACCTCTGGTACGTGTCCACGGTCTCCCAGCCCTCGTATAATCGCCAGAACCTCATTGGCCAACGCTCCGCCGCCGCGCGCCGTCGTTAGCACCGCCAGTCCCCGGCGAGATGCTAAGTAGCCGTTCGATCAGATCCTAGCGGTTAAGATTAGATCACTTAAACGAAAGGGTACGGCTGATCCAATCCTTCCAACGTCACTTAAATTTGACGGCCCACAGCGGTCGATCCGACCGAACCGGTACCAACCAATAGGATAGCGCCACGTCGCCAGACTATTTCTGTTTAATTAGAAAATAGACAGATTTAGTATTAAACTTAGAAATTCAATAACTTTTGATCCATAAATCAGAAAAATACAAATTTGGTGTCTATGGATTCAGAAAAATAAGACCTTTATTATGAAGGCCTTGTTTCACACTTTTGCCTCAGTAAACTTGGAATTATAGGCAGAATCTTTTTAGGAGTATTTTTCTCATAAAATTTGTTCTATAAATTATTTTTGGGTATTTCTTATGCATTTAGATGAGGTATTCTATCCTCTGTACTGTAGACTCTGTAAATTATAGAATTATGATCATATCATTGCATTTTGCATGCATTCATGTTTTTGTAATGTTTTATTGATTGAATTGTTATTGTTGTATTAATCTTGTGTAGATTGTGTGGATTGTGAAGTTTGTTGATGTGAGGATTGTACCTATTCCCCTAGCTACCAAGGCAAGTGATATTTCATCTCATGTCCTATTATTTTCACTATTGCACTAGTGATATTTTGGTAGATCTTAGCATGATAGAATTATTCATATGTTACCATACTATGCTATGCTATCTTGGTAGTATCTCCTAGTTGAAAGACTTTGTATGCTAGAATGCTTAGCTATGCTATTAGAATTCGTGGGTGGAATATACACATAAGATAGGATGGAAAGATATTATTTTGTTTAACTAAGAAAACAACTAATGTTAATGAAACACCTGGGTGGAATGGGCTTGCTTGGTTTATGTTGATTGGCTACTCAGGGGCCATGTCTATGGTCAGCTGGTATATCACACTTGTGGATGGCCACCCAGGAACAAAGAGATTGGAGACGTTCTTGTCGTGAAGCTTCTAGTGCAGCCACATGGCATATGGGCTCTGCCTTGACCGATTAAGTTGCGAGAACTCAGCCAGACGGACAGAGGGTGGTAGTGATGATAGGATGGAACGCGTCCGTGGTGGTCTGAGGGATTGCTTCTGAAAAGTCTCGTCTCGATGCAAGTCGAGTCTTGTGGGGAAAGTGCACCACCTTTCGAGAGGGTAAAACTAAGTACTTAGCCGTGTCCCCGGTTATGGACTTTCCTGAGCCTCAAGACAGTGAAGCAGTTCAATAATCTCCTCATCCAAATTTCTCTAAGTTAAAACTTGTGGGTGAACATGGGTAGAGGTTCAGTGATGTCTATCATTGGTACCTTATAACTAGAATGAAAAACTTCTTCAAAAACTATAAGTTAAACCAGCTTTTAGCAAAGCCAGCCATAACCCCACTTAGCCATATATTCATGTAGTTTTTAGATTATACTAAGTATCTATGGTATCACTTGCCAATACAATTCCAAATGTATTGACCCTTGTGGCTGTAACTTATTATGTTGCAGGATACTCAGAGGATGAGTAGGGTTGCGGGTCTACACTCGACATGCTTGCCTGTGGCACATGAAGACTAAAGACTCTATTATTATTATGCTATGTAATGTGAACTTTAAGTGCCTTAGCCTTGGGCCAAGTGAGTTTTAAGAACCATTATATTCCTGGATATGTGATGTAATAATGACCTTTGTTTCTGTGTACTTCATCTCAAAATGTGGGTGCTAGCATTTTCGATCCAGGGACTAGCACTGCAATCACAGGGATCTTACCTTATTATGGTGAGATCTTACATTGGTCCTCCAAAAAGCAGAATTGTATATCTCTCTCCACCGCCGAAGCTGAATATGTTGCTGCTGCCAGCGCTTGTACTCAATTATTGTGGATGAGGCAAACTTTAAAGGAATACGGTGTCAATTGTGACAAAGTGCCTATTTTATGTGATAATGAAAGTGCTATCAAAATTGCGTACAATCCAGGTCAGAACACAAGGACGAAGCATATTGAGATTCGGAATCATTTTATTCGTGACCATGTTGCTCGAGGTGATATTGATCTATCTTTTGTGAGCACGAAGAACCAACTGGCGGATATTTTTACAAAGCCACTTGATGAAGCAAGATTCTGCTATTTGAGGAATGAGCTAAATATCATTGATTCCGGGAGCTTGTCTTGATTACCCATGCACCCACTCGTACATCTCAATCCTTGTTTGGTCTAGGTGTGGGCATGGATATAGGGGGAGTGTGGTCCTAACTTATTGGGCTAACCCTCCCCCCATAATGCCAATAGAAAGTTATATCATTTCTCTTAATATCATGTTGTGATATGTGAGCTTATTGATGAGTATTGGTCATGAACCTAAGATATATCTTCGCGGTGTCACACCATGCACTCCAACAAGGTGGCTTCGGCCACCGCCCAGCATGAGGACGAGGACGAGGACGAGGACTATGATGAGTGATCCCATGGGGCGCTAGCATCGCTCTTCTCCCTTTTTGGTGTCTTGATGCCAAAGGAGGAGAAGTAGTTATATTAGGTTGTCCATGGATTTGCATGGGTCGGGCATAAGCACTTGCACTTTTTATTCGTTATTTCTTGCTTATGCCCATTTAGCGTTGACCTTTTATATTCGTGGTTTGTGATTTGTGGTTGAGACTTTATGTGGTTGTCTGGATGATACCTATGGACTTCATATCATGGATTATGCTCTTGGTTATATCTATTCATATCCTATTGCTGGTGGTTTATCACGGAAGGCACGCGCTCATAATGGTTATCCAATAATAATTGTGATTTATATCAAGGATGCCTATTCTCTACTTCGGTGGTATGAGTTTTTGCCCTTTTGTGTATGGAATAGATTCACCTATTTGTGTGCATTTGTATTCCAATGCAAAACTCTATTATGCACACATTGAGGAGGAGTCCCTTCCATAGTTATCTCTGTTTGTCTTGTGTCTTTCTCCTGCAAATCCTAGTATTGTCATCTAACACCAAAAAGGGGGAGATTGAAAGAACATTTCATGTTTTCCTATATTTTGCGTGTTAGATAACAATACTATGGAGACTTTTCATGTGTGCTAGTTGTGCAAGAAGTTTTGAGGGGGCCGGATAATCCGCCCCTCCAAGGGCCAGATAATCCAGCCTACCTCATCTCTCAAGGAAGCCAAGGCGCGTCGCTCTGTGTCTAGTCGGATTTTCTCCTGGAAAATCCGAACTGGGGCGGTTTTTCCTCCCCAGGCCGGATAATCCGGGTTTCGCAAGGGCTGGATAATCTGGCCCCCAGTTTTCGAGCAAAAGGAGCCAAGGCGCGTCGCTCGGTATCCGGTCGGATTTTCTACCGAAAAATCCGAACTGGGGCGGTTTTTCTTCCCCAGGCCGGATAATCCGGCCTTCGCATAGGGCCGGATAATCCGCCCCCCACAAGTTGATCAAGGGTAAGCTCGGCGCGACGCTCAGAGAGGGGGCGGATTTTTTGCCAGATATTCTGATTCTAGGGCGGAGATTCCCCAGACAGGATAATCCGGCCCTCACTTGGGCCGGATAATCCGGCCCCCAAAGTGTGCAACGGCTGGTTTTTGGAAGGGGGTATAAGTACCCCTTCTTCCCCAACATCCAAAACACTTGATTCATTTGAATTCGACCATACCCTGTGCAAGATCGCTAAATCTCGATCTCCCACTTCAACCACCCTAAGGTCTTGATCTTTGGTGGAATTGAAGGAGGAGAAGTTCATCATCAACATCAAGAATCAAGCGCTTCAACTCCTCTCCATTCACTTGGAGAAATCCCTGATCTAGTATTCTCGTTAATACCTAGATCGTGTTATTGTATTTGACAACTTTGTTCTTGTGGCAGCTTGTTGTCATTTCGGGAGCCTCCAAGTTGTTGTGGAGTTGTTGCCCCGCTAGTTGTGTAAAGGCGCCGGTGCCCGGCTCGAAGGATACCTATAGTGGAAGGTGGATCAGGCCTGTTGTGGCGAGATCCATCGGAGAACAGGGTGAGGCCTTTTGTGGCGTGGTGGTCTTAGTACCGCCCACCCCTCCAACGCAGACGTACTTCCCTTAACAAGGAAGGAACTGCGGTCAAACAAATACTGTGTCTCCGCGTGCTTCACTTTGGTTCACTCGTTCCTCTTCCACTCGCTCCTTACTCGCTAGTAGATAGGTTTGCATATAGGTAAATTCCACACATTAGTTTATCTAGAGAATTTACCTTTGTGCTAAGCCTAAAATTGAAAAAAATTAAAAATTGGTTAGCACCTATTCACCCCCCCTCTAGGTGCCCATACGATCCATTTCAAGTGCGCCCTGCCAAGGCTCAGCTAGCAACACCTTTGGGGTGTTTCCTTGCTCCTACTGATTCGATTAAACCTTGGTTTCATAACTGAGGGAAACTTGCTGCTGTGCTCATCATACCTTCCTCTTGGGGTTCCCAACAAGCTCTACATCAACACCGCACCAGCATTTTTCTGGTGCTGTTACCGGGAAACGAAGAAGAAGAAACTCCCACATCAACACTGAGCCATCAAGCATTTTTCTGGCGCCGTTGCCGGGGAGTCAAGGACATCTTCACAAGGGGAGTCCCTCATAACCAATCTCTTTACTTTGTTATTTTTGTTTTGCTTAGTTTCTTTTTGTTTTGTTTGCTTGTTTTGTTATCAAAAACACAAAAAAATAAGTTTTACTAGTTTGCTTTCTGATACATTGCAAATGTATCTATAATTTTTGATGTTCCATGCTTCGTTTTATCCACTTTCTTGTGTTTTGTCCACACTTTGGAGTACTTTTCATATGATTTCTTGGACTAACCTATTAACTAGAGCCACAGTGCCATCTGCCTGTTTTCTGCTATTTTTGGTTCCAGGAAAGTAAGAAAATGAATATTCTCAGAATTGGACGGGACAAAAGCCAAAAATCCTATTTCACCAGAAGACTTCCGGAGCCAGAATATGAGACGGAGTGGGGCTGCGGCCCAGCCACACCACCTGGCCGCGCGGGCTGGGCCTGGCCGCGCCAGGGGGTGGTCTGGCCTCCCCAGACTCCCCCTCGGTCTCCCTCTTCGCCTATAAGATGCCTTCTGACCTAAAAACTCAGGGGGGGTTCGACGTTTTTCCAGAAGGAGTTCCGCTCCGCCGCCACCACCAGATTCCACGAAAGAGCACCAGAAACTCAGTTCTGGCACCCTGCCGGGACGGGGAAATGGAGGAGATCATCACCATAACTTCTCCGTCGACCATCTATGTTTCCCCCATCTATGAGTGAGTAATCCCCGCTGTAGGATATGGGGATGGTAGGGATTGGATGAGATCGTTCATGTAATGGTATCAGATTCTTAGGGCATGGTGCCTAGTATCTTCTATTAGTGCTTTATGACTTTGTTGCGACTTGTTATGATTAATGCTTGTCACTAGGGCCCGAGTGCCATGATTTCAGATCTGAACATGTTATTGATTCATTATGATAGTATTGTTTTTGGTCTTATCTACAAGTTGTATACACATGTTGTTGTCCGGAACCAATGGCCCCGAAGTGATAGAAATCGGGATAACCGGAGGGAATGGCTTTGATGTGAGGATCACATGTGTTCACGGAGTGTTAATGCTTTGCTCCGGTGCTTTATTAAAAGGAGCACCTTAATTGCCAGTAGTTCCCTTGAGTCCTCGCTGCAAACGGGCTGGCAGGACAAAAGATGTTGTACAAGTTCTCATTGCGAGCACGTATGACTATATATGGAACACATGCCTAGGATTATCTAGTACTTGGATGTTTTATCTTATTTATCTGCAATTGCCCTATGTTCTGATTGCTATGTGAATTGTATTGTCCATGCAACGCCCGTCCATCCATCCCTATGCCTACCGCACTCGAATCCCACTGTTTACTGCTATTGTTACTGCTGTCTTTACTTTACTACTGCTGCTACTTTACTATTCCTACTACCAAACTGTTGCTACTGATAAACTGCTGTGAGCAAGATTGTTTCCAGGTGCAGCTGAATTGACAACTCAGTTGTTAAGGCTTATAAATATTCTTTGGCTCCCCTTGTGTCGAATCAATAAATTGGGTTTCACTTCCCTCGAAAATACTGCGATACACCCCCTATACTTGTGGGTCATCAAGACTATTTTCTGGCGCCGTTGCCGGGGAGCATAGCTTTATTTATCAAGTTCACTTGGATTCTCTATTGTTCGCTGCTATCCATCCATCATGGGTAAGTCTCGTGATGGCAAGGTTCCTATTTTACCATCCACCACAAGAAGAGGTATGGTTCTGAACACCTCTATTGCTCTTGATTCACCATCTGTTATAAGTAAGCTCGTTACAGCACCACATACACATGCTACACACACTGCTACTACTGCTGAATCTGAAACTTCTGATGCTTATGATGCTGCTTCTACTGTGCTTGATAAGAGTGGTTCATTAGGTCCTTTCCTAGATGCTACGATTGCTAGAACTATAGCTGGAAATACCGAAACTCCTAATGAAGACACTACCACACCTGTTAGTTCACCTGAGTCTAGTGAAAGTTATGATATTGAAGATGGTTATGTTGAGATGACTGATGAATTTATTAAAGAATGTAAAAACACCCATGATAGGAGCGATGCTAAGAGTCTCCTTGAGAGGCGTACTATTAGACCCAAATTGTCTCCTATTGCTAAGTTTGCTGCTTCTCCCATAAACATTATAGATGAATATTTTGATTTCTCTCTCGGTCTATCTTACATAGCTATTGTCGAGAAAGAACCTTTTTGTGGGACTAAGAATGAAAGTGCGGTAGCACATATGAATGAACTTTCTACCATGAGTGACTTGTTTTCTGATGATATTAAGATGCGTACTTACTTTGTTGCTAAGATTTTCCCCTTTTCACTGAAAGGAGAAGCTAAAACTTGGTTTAGTAATTTACCTCCTGGATCTATTGATAGCCCTGAGTGCTTGATTACTACTTTCCTGCAGAAATATTTTCCTCCTAGTGCTAGACATGCTATTTTGCAGGAACTTTTTGATTTTAAACAGGGAGAAAAAGAGGCATTGCCTGAATCTTGGGTAAGGTTTTGTGCTTTGATTCATGCACAAGCTGGAAGTCCATTACCTAAGAATGAGCTTCTTGATATATTTTATAATGGACTAACCGAGGAATCTAGGACATACCTAGATAGTTGTGCTGATTGTGTTTTCAGGAATAGGACTCCTAAGGAAGCTGAGGAATTAATGGCTAAAATAAGTAAGACTTATGAAGATTGGACTCCTCCTAAACAAGCTATACCTGAAGTAATTGTACATGAACCTACTATTCCGGTGCCTATTCCAACATCAAAGAAGAGGGGAGTTATTGAATTAAATGATGAAGTGATGAAGGAAGCTAAGAAATGTCTTAAGGAGAAGGGAATTAAAGCTGCAGATGTCAAGAATTTACCTCCTATAGAAGAATTATGTAAGCCTATTCCCTACTCACCCACTATTGAGGTACACTCTCTCCAACACTTTGATGAAGGTGATATCCCTTACTCTAAACCTCCTGATCAATGCTTAGAAGAATTCCATATCTTTATTGTTAAGCAAGATAATTTTAATAAAAGGGTGCAAAATCATCTAATGGAAAACACTAGAGCTATTGTTGAGTTGAAAGATATTGTGGAAAGAACCTCTAATGATGTTAAAATGATTGTTAAACACTTTCAAATGGTTCAAACTCAAATAGATCAACTCGTTAAAGTGCAAAACGACTTGCTAGTTAATGCCGCTAAAGAAAAACATGCTTATGAAATTAGAACTAGAAGTAGAGCTGCTACCCAGGATCCTCTATATCCTGAGGGGCATCCCAAAAGAATTGAGAAGGATTCTCAACAAGCTAAAAATAGTGGTTCTACTCATAAGAAAAGGAAAAAAAAACATAAAACTGTTGTAGAACCCTCTGAACCTGCTATAGATCCTAATAGTATATCTATCTCTGATGCTGAAACTGAAAGTGGTAATGAAGAAAATGAAGTTCCTAATGAAGAAAAAGTTGAAGAAGAACCTGAAAACCACACTAAGAATACTAAATACACCAAAGAAGATTTTATTGCTAAGAAACATGGTAGTGAAAGAGAGCATTGGGTCCGAAAACCTATGCCATTCCCTGATAAGAAACACAAGTCAAAGGAGGATGAACATTATAATAAGTTTTGTGAGTGGATGAAACCTTTATTCTTGCAAATTCCTTTGACTGATGCTATTAAATTGCCTCCTTACTCAAAGTATATGAAGGATATTGTCTCGAATAAAAGGAAGATCCCTAATGAAGAAATTTCTACTTTACTTGCTAATTATTCCTTCAATGGTAAGGTTCCTAAGAAACTTGGAGACCCAGGGATTCCAACTATCCCTTGCTCTATTAAGAACAGTTATGTTAGAACTGCTTTGTGTGATTTGGGAGCTGGAGTTAGTGTTATGCCTTTCTCTCTCTATAAGAGGCTTCAACTAGAAAAATTAATACCAACTGATATATCTTTGCAAATGGCTGATAAATCTACCACTATTCCTGTGGGTATATGTGAGGATGTACCTGTTCAAGTGGCTCATAATTGCTTAATATTAACTGATTTTGTTGTGCTTGAAATACCTGAAGATGATAATATGTCTATTTTTCTTGGGAGACCTTTTCTTAATACTGCAGGAGCTGCTATCAATTGTAATCAAGGAAAGGTGACTTTCAATGTGAATGACAAGGAACATACTGTCTATTTCCCCAAGAAGACTGAAAGGACTTATGGTTTGAATTCAATTGAACATGTTGAGGGCATTCAAGTTGGAGAAATATATTATCCCATACCAAGAGAAAAATTTGAAACTATTATGATTGGGACTATAGCTATCAAGGTTGAGGTAACATAATCATTAGTGGAATACAAAGTTTTGTCTCATATGGAATTGTTTTGGTAACAAGACCTGATCAACCTTGTTAACAAAAGGATTTTATTGAACAAAACAATGTTTTCACCATGATTATCTTCGCTTACTTGTATTCTATTCATTTTAGTTTTTGCTTATGCCTAACTTAAAGGCCTTAAAGAAAAGTACTTATTGGGAGATAATTCAAAAGTTTTAGATGAGTCTTGGAAGTTATTACTTTTTATTTGCTTTTTATCCTTTTTATTCGCTTTTTGTGCCAAGAGTAACCTCTAATGAGAGAGAAGTAATGATTGGGAAAGTTGCTGTCCCGAAACAGATTTCTGTGCTTCACCATAAAAATTCGTGTAAAATCTCTGTAGGTCCTTTTGAGGCGTGAATTTTTGTGCTTCTGCCCCAGGTTGTTATCTAACTTTCGTTAGTTCAACACTTTTTGATTTGAGCAACATAAGGTCTTAGAAAAAATTCGTCTTTACCTGCTGGTCTGTTTTGACAGATTTCTATCATTTTCTGCATTTGCTTCTTGTTGGTTCCTTTTTGAGTTCTTTTGGGGAATTGAGATTTTTGAGGGAAGTGCTACAGTAGCTTATGTTTAATGTAAGTTTTATTGGTGTTATAACTGAACCAAAAGACTTATTATCTTAAGTGCACTAATGTTGCTAATAAAGATTGTGTGAAGTTTTGTATGAAGGAAAAATTTCAGGTGTATGGAAGGAATGAGTAATGAGATGAAGGATGGACTAAAGCTCAAGCTTGGGGATGCCACGCGTGTCACCCCAAGAAATATCCAAGAAGTACAAGCGTCAAAGCTTGGGGATGCCCAAGGCATCCCCTTCTTCATCAATAAAAATCCTAGTTTTCTTCTAAACGCTTCATTTTTATTGTTTCATGCACAGTTGTGTTGTTCTTGGAGCGTCTTATTTTTCATTTTCGTTTAGGTTTTTCGTTTGCTTTTGTTTTCTTAGTTTGCTGAATAAATTGGTTTGACCCCCTCTTTCATAAATTGGTTTGCAAATAGTTTGGTTTGGTTTGGAAAAGAGTAGGAAAGTTCATGCTTATGTGGTAAAAGAGCTTGTTTTTTGACTGTGGCCTATGCTTTGTCATGCCATGCTTGATATTATTTTGGATTTATGCTTAGTATTCTTTGATGTAGCATGACTTGTTATAAACAATTGAGATTGCTTAATGTGCCTTGGATGAATCATGCGTTGTATTAGCATATTAAAGCATAGTATAGTGGTATTCTCCTTTGATGCTTTATTTGGGTTGACTTGGCGCATGATCACACCATGTTATGACTATCTCAAGTCACCATAGCCTTTATGATCCTTTATTTTTCAACTTTTAGTATCACTTTATGCTTTGATCAATGATGTTTTGTCGCTCTCCATGATTATGGCCATTATTTCTCTCTTAGTTTGACGTTCCCAGTCTTTTGCAAGCCTCCACAACCAAGTATGAGTTCCACTCATGCATCCAACTCCTAAAACCAAGTTATTCCAAAGATTCCACCATACCTACCTACTAGCTTATGCTATTCCAAGTATATTCATGCTTTTGTTTACCTTCCGAATTAAACTTGTTATGAGAAAACTAGTGATTAAAGCTCTCACGAACTTGATGGCACACTTTACTTTTCTTGCCCTTGAAGGAAATATGCCCTGAGAGGCAATAATAAAGTTGTTATTATATATTCCTTATATATGATAGATGTTTATTTTACATGCTAGAATTGTATTGATAAGGAAACATCAATACATGTGTGTTTAATAGACAAAAATGGTTCCTAGTTATGCCTCTCTTATAGACTAGCTTGTTGATTAACAAGATGATCAAGGTTTCCTGATCATGGACATTGGATGTTGTTAATAACAAGTTCACACCATTGGTGGAATGATGTGATGAACATTCATCCGAAGTATATCATTACGATCAAGTCATTATGTTTATATTGCTATAACATCATACGAAGTAACCTTTATCCTTAGACCATGAGATCATGTTAATTGCTAACACCGGAAGAGTATCTTGATAACATCAAACATCACACCGTAACAGGGTGACTATAAAGATGGGTTCAGTACTATGAAGGTGTTATGTTGAGGCTCATGGATCAAGAGTGGAATTTGTCAATCCCGATGACAAATAGATATACTCTAGGCCTTCTCGGTGATATCACATTAAGATAGCTTGCAAGCAAGTGATGTGATCACTAGAATGTTATATCACGGGAACGAGAAAAGAGTGCATGTCGGTAACGAGATCAAACTAGGTATGGAGATACCGATGATCGAATCTCGGACATGTAATATATCAAGAGACAAAGGGATTTAGTTACAAGCGTTAAAGGTTATCACGATCACAGAAGTCATCGTTGAATGTGTAGGAGTCAGTATGGATCTCCAGGTCCCGCTGCTGATTATTGATCGGAGAAGGGTCTCGATCATGTCTGCATTATTCGTGAACCATAGGGTGGCACACTTAAGAGTTACCGGACACCATTTTGGAGCACATATGTTTCAGACGAAAGAATTGCAAAGCGTAGGAATTGTGACAATAGAAACCGGAAATTGTTTCGGGTGAAATTGCAGAAAGTGGTTCTGCATGTGATATTGAAATATTGCAAGGGGCTATATGTGAATGTTTGTTAATTAAAGTAATTAACAAAATTCTGAATAAATTTAATAAAAGAGTTTTATTAAATGAGAGAGCATTAAACTTGGAGAATTTTAATGCATTTAAAGTGGAGACTTTAAAAGGGAATGTGAAGAGGCATTTTAATGTGGAGGGGTTACCACCACATGAGGCCTTGTTTACTTGTCTCGTATTTTTATCCACTAGAGTTTCGGGGATATGCAGGGATTTGGTGTTCACCCAATACTCTCTAATCCCCCAAAATACCTTTCCCCCAAAATACTCTACCTTAGAGGATAGTTTTCAATCTAGAGAAAAACATGAAGGATTTGCGGGGATATGTCGGGATTATCCCGACCAAACCCGGCGTGGTAAACGGACTACGGGGATTTTGCAGGAATTGGAATAATCCTCTACGATCCCCGTGAATACACTAGCAAATACGAGAGAAGTAAACAAGGTCTGAATGGGGAAGGTGAGGGGTCACCCCCCATGCTCCGGCCATGGAGAGGAGGGGCACCCCCCTCCTCCTATAAAAGGCCACCCATTCCCTCCTTCATCCTCACACCTCCTTGTGAAGGATCTCTCTCCCCCTCTAGAATTATTCCCCCATGGTCTCGGAATAGCGAGATACATGTTCCCGGTGGCATTTCGTCTGGAAGGAGTTGCTGCTTCCGCTGGATCGCTGGAGAGAGGAGGTGGAGGTTGTCCGGTGGCTTGAACGTGTGTGCGAGTATGGATGTGCTACTGAGTTGCGGCGCTCGGACTTCCTCACGATCTTGAGATCGGCAAGTGTACGAGTACATCAACCACGAGTTCCTACTCGTTAACAAAACTCATTGTCTTCGAGGGTAAGTTCTTGTTGGATGTATGTCCACCCGTTGCTTTGTACCTAGTAGATAGATCTTGGCGTGTAGTTCACACCGTAAGAATTTTTTTGTTTTCTATGCTGCGGACCCAACAGTGGTATCAGAGCCTAATCTATGCGTAGGTGCTTTGCACGGGTAGTACACATATGTTTATATGTGGGCGATGATGATCATGTTATTACATCTTCTATGTATTTTGGATATTGGTGGCATAGTGGGATGAAGTGGCCCGGACCAACCTTACATGTCATCGTACATGAGACCGGTTCCACGACTGACATGCAACTTGTTTTGCATAAGTGGCTGGCAGGTGTCTGTCTCTCCTACTATAGTCAATACCTGATTTACAACGAGTCGCTAATAACTTAGTCATCCTTGTTGTGGTTCATGTTCGTAGGTGAGAACGGTTCTATCTCCGAAAGCCCTAAGCCACGTAAAACTTGAAATTGATAAATTAGAGGCGTCTAGTTTAGATCGTTGCTGGGATAGTGTATTGATATGGTATTGTTGTAAGTAGATGTATGATAGATACTCTTACAACACACTCAACGTGTAAGTTCCATAGACCTTGGCCTTACACACAAAGGAATGATAGAGATCATACCACGATGCAAGTGATAGAGATCAAATGCATGGACCATATCATCTCACTTTACACATTAGATGTTTGCATCTTATACTGCTAGTTTGGCGCTTTTGGTAGCATTATAAGATGATCCCTCATTTAGATATCAAGATAAAAATGTGTTCTTCCTTAAGTATGCACCGTTCTGTGGATCGTGTTTCGAGACATCACGTGATGATCGGGTGTACTCGAATCTACGCTTTCATAGGAACGAGTATAAGACAGTTTTACACACGCGAATACTAAGATTCTTACTTGGCGAGCCTAGCATATACAGACATGGCCTCGGAACACGGACCAAAAGGTTAAGCATGAGTCATATAGTTGATATGATGCCCATATAGATGCTCGCCTTTGAAGCTACATCAACTCACGTGATGATCAGACTTGGTGTAGTCGATTTGGTTCATGTAATCACCAAAAGGACACGAGGGATGTCATTTTTGAGTGGGAGTTCATTAGTAATTTGGATTAGTTGAACTCAATCTATCATAAACTTAGTCTAAATAAACTTTACAAATTCTGTTGTAGATGGCACCACCTGCTTTTAATTTCAATGTGTTCATGGAGAAAGAGAAACTTGCTGCGAATGGTAGCAACTTCACCAACTGGGCTATGAATTTGAGGATTCTCCTCACTGCTGCACAAAAGCAATATGTGCTAGATGCGCCGCTAGGCCCCCCACCAGCTCCTGATGCCCCTGACGAGGAAAAGAATGTCTATGTGACTCGTCAGGAGGACCACAACTTAGTTCATTGCGGCATACTGTATGGGCTAGAGCCAGAACTTCGAAAGCGTTTCGAAAATGGCAATGCCTTTGATACCATGGAAGAATTGAAAATGATTTTCGATACCCATGCTGCCGTAGAGAGTTATAATGTTACTGAAAAGTTCTTTAGCTGCATGATGGAGGAGAACAGCTCCGTTAGTGAGCATGTACTCAAAATGTCTGGGTACGCTGATAAGCTTGTGTCCTTGGGAATAACGATTCCCATTTACTTAGGCATACATCGTGTTCTCCAATCTCTGCCACCTAGCTACAAGAGCTTCATGATGAACTATAATATGCAGGGCATGAAGAAGTCTCTTCCCGAGCTTCTGTCAATGCTTACGACTGCAGAAGTGGAGATTAGGAAAGAACATCAAGTGTTGATGATCAATAGGACCACCGGTTTCAAGAAAGACAAGAAAGGCAAGCACAAGGGAAAGAAGGGTGGCAAGTCTGTTGCCACGCCTGAAAAGAAACCCCGAGCTGGCCCTAAGTCTGAGACCGAGTGCTACTATTGTAAGGGGACTGGCCATTGGAAGCGCAACTGCCCCAAGTATTTGGCGGACAAGAAGTCCGGCAAGGCAAACAAAGGTTTATGTGATATACATGTTATTGATGTGTACTTGACTAGTACTCGCAGTAGCACCTGGGTATTTGATACGGGATCGGTTGCTAATATATGTAACTCGGTTCAGGGGCTACGGAACAAGCGACAACTAGCAAGGGATGAGGTCAGGATGCGGGTCGGCAATGGATCAAAAGTTGATGTGATCGCCGTCGGGACGCTACCTCTCCATTTGCCATCGGGATTAGTTATAAACCTAAATAATTGTTATTTAGTGCCTGCACTGAGGATGAACATTGTATCTGGATCGTGTTTGATGCAAAGTGGTCATTCCTTTAAATCTGAAAACAATGGTTGTTCGATTTATAAGAATGATATCTTTTATGGTCATGCACCTATGTTGAATGGTTTATTTCTAATAGATCTCGATAGTAATATTACACACATTCATAATGTTAATGCTAAAAAGATTAAAATTGATGATGATATGTCTACATATATGTGGCACTGCCGTCTAGGTCATATTGGCGTTAAACGCATGAAGAAACTCCATTCTGATGGACTTTTGGAATCACTTGATTTTGAATCATTTCATACATGTGAGCCATGCCTTATGGGCAAGATGACTAGAACGCCGTTTTCCGGTTCAATGGAATGGGCGACAGATCTATTGGAAATCATACATACTGATGTGTGTGGACCAATGAGTGTGTCGGCGCGAGGTGGATATCATTATTTTGTTACTTTCACGGATGATTTGAGTAGATACGGGTATATCTATTTGATGAAACACAAGTCTGAAACTTTTGAAAAGTTCAAGGAATTTCAGAATGAAGTGGAAAATCATCGTAATAGAAAGATCAAATTTCTACGGTCTGACCGTGGAGGAGAGTATCTAAGTTACGAGTTTAGCACACACATGAAAGAGTGTGGAATAGTTTCACAACTCACGCCTGCCGGAACACCACAACGTAATGGTGTGTCGGAACGTCGTAATCGTACCTTATTGGATATGGTTCGATCTATGATGTCTCTGACTGACTTGCCACTATCATTTTGGGGTTATGCACTGGAAATAGCTGCATTCACTTTAAATCAGGCACCATCTAAATCCGTTGAAACGACACCGTATGAATTATGGTTTGGAAACAAATCTAAGCTGTCATTTCTTAAAGTTTGGGGATGCGATGTTTTTGTGAAGAAACTTCAACCAGATAAACTCGAACCCAATGCGGAAAAATGCGTCTTCATAGGATACCCTAAGGAAACAATTGGGTATACCTTCTATCACAGATCCGAGGGAAAGGTCTTTGTTGCCAAGAATGGATCCTTTCTTGAGAAGGAGTTTCTCGCGAAAGGTGTGAGTAGTCAGAAGGTAGAACTCGAAGAGGTTATTGAACCTTCTCTTCATGGAATGGCGAGTGGCGCAGCACCGGAAGTTGTTTCGGAGTTGACTTCACCTGATGAAGAGAGACCTAATGATAATGATCATGAAACTCCGAAAGAGGACACTACCGAACCTCGCAGGTCAAGCAGGACACATGCAGCTCCTGAACTGTATGGCAATCCTGTTGTGAATTTCATGGTTGATGAAATGGATGACCCTGCGACGTATGAAGAAGCGATGATGAGCCCGGATTCCAACAAATGGTTGGAAGCCATGAAATCCGAGATGGAATCCATGTACGAGAATGAAGTTTGGAACTTGGTGGAGTTACCTCACGATCGAAAGGCCGTTGAGAATAAATGGATTTTTAAAAGAAAAACTAATGCTGATGGTAATGTGACCATCTATAAGGCTCGACTTGTCGCAAAGGGGTTTCGACAAATTCAAGGAGTTGACTACGATGAGACATTCTCTCCCGTAGCGATGCTTAAAGTCGGTTAGGATTATGTTAGCAATTGCTGCATATTTCGATTATGAAATATGGCAGATGGATGTCAAAACTGCATTCCTCAATGGTAATATTGAAGAAGAGTTGTATATGATACAACCTAAGGGTTTTGTCGATCCTAAGGATGCTAATAAGGTATGCAAACTTCAGCGATCCATCTATGGACTGAAGCAAGCATCCCGGAGTTGGAATCTCCGCTTTGATGAGGTGATCAAAGAGTTTGGATTTGTCCAAACTTATGGAGAGGCTTGTATTTACAAGAAAGTGAGTGGGATCAATGTGGCATTTCTGATATTATATGTGGATGACATATTATTGATTGGAAATGATATAGATCTTTTAAACAGTGTTAAAAGTTATCTAAACAGCAAATTTTTGATGAAAGACCTTGGTGAAGCGTCATATATATTAGGCATTAAAATCTATAGAGATAGATCAAGGCGCCTAATTGGGCTATCTCAGAGTACATACCTTGATAAGATATTAAAGAAGTTTAATATGGACGAAAGTAAGAAGGGGTTCTTACCTATGTTGCAAGGCAAGACATTGAGTAAGACTCAAAGTCCGGCTATGGCGGAAGAAAGAGAGATGATGGATAAGATCCCCTATGCCTCGGCCATAGGCTCTATTATGTATGCCATGCTATGTACAAGACCGGATGTGGCACATGCTATTAGTTTGACTAGTAGGTACCAATCTGATCCAGGTTCGGAACACTGGATAGCGGTAAAGAACATCCTCAAGTACTTGAGAAGAACTAAGGATATGTTTCTTATATACGGAGGTGAAGAAGAGCTAGTCGCTAAGTGTTATGTCGATGCTAGCTTTGACACCGATCCGGATGACTCTAAGTCTCAATCTGGATACGTATTTCTCTTCAACGAAGCAGCAGTTAGTTGGAGGAGTTCCAAACAACCTGTGGTGGCTGGATCGACAACGGAGGCGGAATATGTTGCTTCTTCAGAAGCGGCGCAGGAGGCGGTTTGGATGAAAGAGTTCATTACGGAACTAGGTGTGGTTCCCAGTGCGTTGGATCCAATGGTGATCTATTGTGATAACAATGGAGCCAAAGCCAACGCAAAGGAACCGAGGTCTCACAAGAATTCCAAGCATATTAAGCGCCGGTTTCACTCCATCCGCGAGCATGTCAAGGATGGAGATATAAAGATTTGTAAAGTACACACGGACCTAAATGTAGCGGATCCGTTGACTAAAGTTCTCCCTAGGGCAAAACATGATCAACACCAGAACTCCATGGGTGTTAGATTTATCACTATGTGAACTAGATTATTGTCTCTAGTGCAAGTGGGAGACTGAATGAAATATGCCCTGAGAGGCAATAATAAAGTTGTTATTATATATTCCTTATATATGATAGATGTTTATTTTACATGCTAGAATTGTATTGATCAGGAAACATCAATACATGTGTGTTTAATAAACAAAAAGGGTTCCTAGTTATGCCTCTCTTATAGACTAGCTTGTTGATTAACAAGATGATCAACGTTTCCTGATCATGGACATTGGATGTTGTTAATAACAAGGTCACACCATTGGTGGAATGATGTGATGAACATTCATCCGAAGTATAGCATTACGATCAAGTCATTATGTTTATATTGCTATAACATCATACGAAGTAATCTTTATCCTTAGACCATGAGATCATGTTAATTGCTAACACCGGAAGAGTATCTTGATAACATCAAACGTCACACCGTAACAGGGTGACTATAAAGATGGGTTCAGTACTACGAAGGTGTTATGTTGAGGCTCATGGATCAAGAGTGGAATTTTCAATCCCGATGATGGATAGATATACTCTGGGCCCTCTCGGTGATATCACATTAAGATAGCTTGCAAGCAAGTGATGTGATCACTAGAATGTTATATCACGGGAACGAGAAAAGAGTGCATGTCGGTAACGAGATCAAACTAGGTATGGAGATACCGATGATCGAATCTTGGACATGTAATATATCGAGAGATAAAGGGATTTAGTTACAAGCGTTAAAGGTTCTCACGATCACAGAAGTCATCGTTGAATGTGTAGGAGTCAGTATGGATCTCCAGGTCCCGCTGCTGATTATTGATCGGAGAAGGGTCTCGATCATGTATGCATTATTCGCAAACCGTAGGGTGGCACACTTAAGAGTTACCGGACACCATTTTGGAGCACATATGTTTCAGACGAAAGAATTGCAAAGCGCAGGAATTGTTTCAATAGAAACCGGAAATTGTTTCGGGTGAAATTGCAGAAAGTGGTTCTGCATGTGATATTGAAATATTGCAAGGGGCTATATGTGAATGTTTGTTAATTACAGTAATTATCAAAATTCTGAATAAATTTAATAAAAGAGTTTTATTAAATGAGAGAGCATTAAACTTGGAGAATTTTAATGCATTTAAAGTGGAGACTTTAAAAGGGAATGTGAAGAGGCATTTTAATGTGGAGGGGTTACCACCACATGAATGGGGGAGGTGAGGGGTCACCCCCCATGCGCCAGCAATGGAGAGGAGGGGCACCCCCTCCTCCTATAAAAGGCCACCCATTCCCTCCTTCATCCTCACACCTCCTTGTGAAGGATCTCTCTCCCCCTCTAGAATTATTCCCCCATGGTCTCGGATTAGCGAGGTACATGTTCCCGGTGGCATTTTGTCTGGAAGGAGTTGCTGCTTCCGCTGGATCGCTAGAGCGAGGAGGTGGAGGTTGTCCGGTGGCTTGAACGTGTGTGCGAGTACGGATGCGCTGATGAGTTGCGGCGCTCGGACTTCCTCACGATCTTGAGACCGGCAAGTGTACGACTACATCAACCACGAGTTCCTACTCGTTAACAAAACTCGTTGTCTTCGAGGGTAAGTTTTCGTTGGATGTATGTCCACCCGTTGCTTTGTACCTAGTAGATAGATCTTGGCGTGTAGTTCACACCGTAGGAATTTTTTTGTTTTCTATGCTGTGGACCCAACAACCCTTAATAAACTTGAACCATTGTGTCGTCTATGTTGTATATGCTTGCACTTATTTGGTGGGAATTAGCAGAACCATGCTTTCATGGGGAACGCTTTCAACATTGCACTTGGTACTTGTACCTAGTTGATATCATGCTCTTTTGTATATGGATGTCGTCGGTGTGAAATGAAAGGGGAGCTTGTAAGTCCATGGAGTTATGTATATGTGTTAGAGAAACGCCTGGGCCGCTGGTCTAATCCATGCTGACATGGTGGAAACCTGCAGCGTAACCATAATGAGCTGTCTATGAAGCATTCTTCTTATAAAAAAAGAGTCCTATATTGAGAAAAAAAGAGAAAAAGAAAAAAAAGATTATGAAAAGAGGAAAGAGAGAAAAAAGCACCATATTCCCATGGTAAATAAGAAGATCGCTGAGATGCTCATTGTCTGCTTGCCTTGTCATTTTGATATGGGGATTCTTCCGTATCATCGGGCAAGGGGTACCCCGTTGGTGGTTCTCTATGATACACATGTACTTATGATGACAAGAACTTACCGGTGACTAAACTTGAGTAGCATGAGGAGCGGCCCTCGTATACAAGGAACATGAGATTTCTAACTTATACTTCGTCAAGCATGTACACCATAGTTTGTTCACTTTAACCTTAATCACTTCAAGATGCTTATGATAGGGGCAATGAGAGCTGAAAGCTATAAATACCATAATTTTTGGAAGCTCTTTATGAGACTTGAATCCCTACTTCCTTCTCTGAAGGCCTTTCTTCCACCATTATATTGAGTCTCCACCTTCTACCTTTATGCACCTACTTTGAGAACATAGTGGCCATTCTTAGTTCTATGTGCATTGTCCCAAGACTAGTTGATTGATGCATAACTTGATATTGCTTGTTTTAAACTATTTGTATCTAGTCACTCTTATGAACTCTGAAGGTGTCCTATGCATTTATATTTGCTACTCTATTGAGGGACAAGCTGAATACTATTATGCTATGTTTTCTTTATGTGAAACAAACAAACGTCTTGCAAAGCATTGTTATTCATGAATCTTTTGTTTGTGCCTTTTCATGTTGCATCATAGTTTCTTTGTCTTATTGCTAGAACTTTGTCTTTCATGTTATGATTGAAGTACTATGATCCAAGCTTTGAATGTTTTACAAATACTTTGATCAAGTCTTTGATGGTGCATGTCACCTCAAAAATTATTCTTTCTTTTTATCACTTACCTACTCGAGGATGAGCAGGATTTAAGCTTGGGGATGTTGATACAGTGCAAATGTATCTATAATTTTTGATGTTCCATGCTTGGTTTTATCCACTTTCTTATGTTTTGTCCACACTTTGGAGTACTTTTCATATGATTTCTTGGACTAACCTATTAACAAGAGCCACAGTGCCAGCTGCCCGTTTTCTGCTGTTTTTGGTTCCAGGAAAGTCAGAAAATGAATATTCTCGGAATTGGACGGGACAAAACCCAAAGTGCCTATTTTTCCGGAAGTCATCAGATGCCAGAGTATGAGACGGAGAGGGGCCAGGGGGCCACCACACCACCTGGCCGCGCGGCCTAGCCTGGCCCGCGCCAGGGGGTGGTCTGGCCGCCTCCAGCACCCCCTCGACCTCTCCTTCTTCCTATAAGATGCCCTCGGGACGAAAACCCTAAGTGCCCGATCAAAAAATCCACGAAAGAGTCTGTAGCCGCCGTCATCTCCATCCCTAGATCGGGAGGGATCTGAAGCTCTTTCCGGCACCCTGCCGGAGAGGGGAATTCACCCTGGAGGCCTTCTTCATCACCATGCAAGCCTCCGGTGTGATGCTTGAGTAGTTCATCCTTGGACTACGGATCCATGTAGTAGCTAGATGGCTGGTTCTCTTCCTTTGTGCTTTCATGTCTAGATCTTGTGAGCTCCGTTCATGATCAAGATCATCTATTTGTAATTCTGCATGTTGTGTTTGCGGGGATCCGATGGATATTGAGATGCTATTTCAGATTGATTATTGATTCTATCATGTCTTTGTTATTTGTGATCTTGCATGCTTTTCGTTGTTAGTAGCTATCTTGGCCAAGTAGATGCTAGCAACTCCAAGAGTTAGTATTTATGCTCGATAGTGGGTTCATGCCTCTAGTAATCTGGGGAAGTGACAGAAATCTCTAAGGTACTAGATGTGCTGTTGCTACTAGGGAGAAAACAACAATCCTTTGTTCATAGAACAATCATATTGTTTACATTACAAGCAGTTCGTAAAGCAATAATCTGTTGCTTGCAACTTAATACTGGAGGGGGTTCGGATGATAACCTGAAGGTGGATTATTAGTCATAGATGCAGTTGGATGGTGGTCTATGTATAATGTTGTAATGCCCAATCAAGTCTCAAAGAAGTCAAGATGATTTGTATATGCTTGTATGCTTTCTCAATGTTTGTCAATTTCCCCGCTGTAATTTGTTCACCCAGCATGTTATCTATCTTAAGGAGAGCCACCTCTAGTGAACTATGGATCCCGGTCCTTTCTTTTACATTCAATCTACAAATTGTTTACTGCTTTGTGTTTACTTTCTGCAAACTATTACTTCTTTCCATTCGATACGTTTAATCCTTTGTTTTCAGCAAAACATGGTGAGATTGACAACCTCATCGCAAGTTGGGGACAAAGTTCTGTGGTTGTGTTGTGGAGGTCTCCACGTGTATTGGGGATATACTTTCTGGGTATCCTCACAGTTCCTCACTGACCAGGGTGGCCCACTTCAGGTTAGAGCTTTGCTTCACGGGCGGCCCAGTCAAGGAGAAAGACGGAGTCCAATCCGGCTACGGGAAGGCCCAGAAGACTTACCGACTTAGGCCCATAATGTTACTTGTAGTTCAAGATGTACTCTGTAACCGACTCTTAGACGTAGCCGGATAGATCTCTCCTGTAAACCCTAGGCCGGATATCTATATAAGCCGTCCTAGGGAGAGCCTTTAGGGCAGACCCAATACTTTAGACCCTCAACTCGCACAGGCGAAACCCTTGTAACCCATATTCCGGCTCTGCCGTATTACTGGATTGCTAGAAGGAGTAGGATCCGTCCAAAGCCGGCGGATTCGAACCTGGGTAAACTTGTGTGCTCACCATCCCGGAATACCCTACATCTCACACCCCTCTCTTCTGCACGCCTCGAGGACCCCCTCATGGCGTACTTGTCATCAATCCGATGACAGTTGGCGCCCACCGTGGGGCAAGTGAGCTTCGGATCTGTGTTCCGAGTGGAATCTGCAAGAATCGGAATCAGCGACTATCACCGTCGATCACATCCTCTACGCCAGCGACGTCCCTCTCATCGTTCTCGACGAGACTTGGATTCCGGCAAGGGAGGCCGTGATTGCCTACACAATCATGTCTTTTGGTGAGATCGATGTTTACATCGGTTTCGCTGAACATGCCCAACCCACCCTAGTGGTGATGATAGAGGCAGAAGAATTTTCTGGGTCCTCTTTGTCCGCGGAGGCGGCAGAGTTCCGGATCTCAGAAAACCCTAATCCCACCCAGCCTACAGTAGTTGCGGAGATAGTGGAGAAACCCGAGCCTGAAGAAGACCTAGCGGAACAAGTCGAATCTGGAGTGGATCTCCCAGGAGGAGCCGGATCCCAGATCGACCCACCCGTGGAAGTCGAAATCCAGGAGGAGCATATCAACGACACTGATTCCGGCTCAGATGATGCCGGAACAGACAGACCTTTCCTAAGGTACACATTACGACGTATGATACTGCAAGGCGAAAACGCAGATGCAATTCTCGAGACCATCAAAAGTTTCGACATGGCTGATCGTGAAAGCCGTAGGTACCTCAGGAAGCACGCGTCGCACTTCGTCGGATACATAGGATCCGGATCCGGCTCTGCCGATGCTAGAGAAAACACCGACTCGGTGCTGGAGGCAATTGGAACAAACGCCGACGTACCCGCATCCTCGGATGAATCGATGACGTCAGCAGATTTCTGAAAGTTCTCTGCGGAATATGAAGAGGAGTACAACTCCAAAGCTGCAGAAGAAGGAGAATCCATGGATGAAGGATCCGGCGAACACTCTCCCAAAATGCAGGATGACATGGACGTCGGAGATAATCCCGAGGTCCAGATGTAGTACTGATCAGAGCTTGACTCCGGGAAACGGACCCAATGCTGTCTTTGCTACCAGCGGTGCCAAGAAGGCAAAGAAGAAGAACAAGAAAAACAAGACCCCGACAAAAGACCCTCTGACAGAGGAGGTGATTGCCGAGGAATACGAGGAAGACTCGGATGGAGCACTTATCCCAAACAAGCTGAAAAAAGAAGCATCGGTGGATGGACACGTGATCACTGAAGGTGCGCGTAAACTCATCGATGCCGCATTAACCACACATATCCCTACAGCTGCAGAACTTACTGCAGATGAGCTGGACGAAAGGGCGCAAGCCCTAGAAGCGCGCCGTCAATAACTCCTCGATGAAGCCAAAAACATCGAGGTGGAGAAGAAACGAATGTCGAACAAGGAATACATGTCTCGTCTACATCAGAAGACACGGAAGCGTCACATAGATGACAACCAATTCCCACGTGTCCGTGCCGTCCTTTTTGGAGATGAGATGGGGAAGCCATGGAAAGATAGCAACGGAGATTGGGTATACCCAACACCAGTACAAAATACCGTGGCAGCCCGAGAAATTCTATCGGCTAATCCAGGACCAGAGGAGATCCGTTTGGGTATCAAGCTACTCAACAAGGGACTGGAGCAGCAAAAGGTAGCCCTGTCTAGAAGTCAAAAACTGGTCTCGGATTCTGACCAGTGTCGCACAGATCTGGCATGGGCTGGCGTAAGATCCCATTACGTTCGGGCGCAGTACCATCACCCCGAACGCAGGGAAGACAATTATTCAAGAACCGGATGTTCAGGACAACATCACAAAACTTTGCGTAACTGGAGCAACGTCGCCCCAGTGGCCGAAAAAGACGCCATCGCTGCCCTGAATCCGACGAACCCTCCCCTACGAGAATCTAAGGATCGAAGGGGAGAAGATAAGGAGAAACGTCGGGAGGAGGATCGTTAGAGAATGCCACCTCCTAGACATGAAAACCGTCCGGCTGAGCCTCACCATGGTGGGAACGACGGACGAAGAAACGACGGGAACCATGCTGGTACAAGCCGTCAGGGGGCTCGTCGCAGTCAAGATCCTCCCTGGAGCCGGAATAATGACGTTCCGGATGGAGGCCGGCGATCAACCGGAAACTATCCAGCTGCCCCACCCTCTCCACCTCGCAGTCATCACAATGACCCCCATGGAGGGCAAGGAGGACGATATGGCGGAGGAGGTGGTGGTAGAAGCCGAAGTCCGGCTCCACGGCACCGCAGCCACAGCCGGCGTTCGGGACAATCTCTATCCCTGAACGACGCAAGGCACAGGATCAACTCCAACAAAGAGGCTCGGCGCTATGAAAACGATGACGTGTACGTGGGCCCAAAGTGCTTCGGACCACGCATCAGAGCTACAAAATTCCCGGAAGGATTTGCTATCTCAAGACATATCCAAGCCTATGACGGCATTGCTCGGCCAGACACCTGGTTACAGGATTTCTTCCAAGCTTGCTGCATTGCCAAAGGCAGAAACAGCCTGGTCGCAACCCGATATCTCCCACTTATGTTGCGGAAGACGGCACGATCATGGCTCAATGAACTTCCGGCAAACACCATCCATAACTGGTATGATTTGCAAAGCGCGTTCTTTCGGAATTTCGAAGGCACATATCGGAGGCCCTGTACGGTTGGAGACCTACAGCGTTGCACCCAGAAAGCCGGAGAAACTTGCCCGGATTAGCTCGGACGATGAATCGACACCAAGAACTCCTGCGAAGGAGTAAATGATCAAACTGCGATTGAAGCTTTCATTGCAGGTCTCCCTATTGGTTTACTGCGCCATCGCTTGAAGTGTGACAAGGTCACCGATTTGGGAGAGATGATAGAAACAGCGAGCAAGTATGCAGATGTTGACGACGATGCAGGAGGACTACTCAATGCCCTAGCTGTGCCTCAGTCGGCAAAACAACCAAAGCAACAAGCTCAGAAACGCAAAAATACCTCGGAAGAAAAGCCCAACGCAGAAACGGCGGTAGTTACTACTGTTCCGGGTCTGGAGGACGAGGAGGACATGGCGGAGGCCGGGGGCGTGGCCGTGGGACATCAAGGGTACAAGGTAGAGGAGAACAACAACCAGGCAAAACCTACTCTTGGACCGACATTGCCAATAACCCATGTGTGCATCACCTAGATGCCAATGGGGGCTCGTCCCACACCAACGCTGAATGTCGTTTCAATGACGACATCAAAATAGATGACACCGCGGGCTACAAAGCTAAGCGGAAGAAGGGAAAGAAAAATCCCAAAAAGACAAAGAGACCAAGGAAGATTCCGACATGGAGGAAGCTGATGCTTTAAATCCCAAGTCAGAAGGGAAGAAAACTTTTCCCACCAAGAAGGACACTTACGTCACCTTCCTCGGATCTCAACCAGCAAAGGTCAAGAAAGCAGTTCTACACGAGCTCAATGCAACAGTTCCAGCTGTCCTCCAGTATCTGGACTGGTCGGAAGTGGCAATCACGTTTGACCGCGATGATCATCCGCCTAAGTTACACAGGCGAGGAAAATACGCCTTAATCGTCAACCCACTTATTGACGGTTATGGTTTCTCCAAGACCCTCATGGACGATGGTAGCAGCATCAATATTCTCTATGTCGAAACGCTACGCCGGATGAAGATCTCGGAGACCCAGCTGAACCATAGCTCTGTGATTTTTCATGGAGTTTTCCCAGGAAGACAAGCTAATTCCCTACGAGAGATCACTTTGGATGTTACCTTTGGAACTCCAAAGAATTATCGGACGGAGGCACTTTCCTTCGAAGTGGTCCCGTTTAAGAGCGCATACCATGCTATATTCGGACGTCCGGCTTACTGGGCTTTTATGGCTCGTCCGTGTTACATTTACAATATGATGAAAATTCCAGGTCCCAATGGCGTGATCACCATCAGGGGAGACCCGAAGAAAGCGCGAGAGTGCGAGGATGGAAATGCCGCCTTTGCCGAAGCTGTGCTGCATGCCCAGGAGTACTAGGAGATCAAGAAGAGCATAGATCCGTTCGAGATGTCCGCAACGAAGAAGGAGGTTACCAAGCCAAATCCGGAGTTCAAGGCATCAAAAGAGACGAAGAAAGCACCGTTGAAGGATGATGACCCCTCCAAGGTGACCCAGATAGGCGTAGGCCTAGATAGTGCATAGGAATGTGCGCTCATCAAGTTCCTCCAAGCAAATCAAGATATCTTCGCATGGTATCCATCTGACATGACCGGAGTACCTAGGGAACTTGCCGAGCACTCTCTAAATGTAAACCCGAACGCTAAACCGGTCAAACAGTCCTTATGACGGTTTGGCGACAAAAAGCGTAAGGCAATAGCTAAGGAACTAGCACGGCTCGAGTTAGCCGAATTCATAGAAGAGGTCATCCACACCGAGTGGTCGGCCAATCCTGTAATGGTCCCTAAAAAGGACACCACTGATTTAAGGATGTGTGTTGATTATACTGCCTTGAACAAGGCTTGTCCAAAAGATCCATTCGCTCTGCCTAGAATGCATCAAGTTATCGATTCTACGGCAGGCTCAGAACTCCTCTGTTTTCTCGACGCATATTCCGGTTATCACCAAATCCGGATGAAGGAATCTGACAAAGTCAAAACTTCATTCATAACCCCCTTCGGAACCTTCTGTTTTGTTACGATGCCCTTTGGGCTGAAGAACGCAGGAGCTACATACCAGCGCACGATGCAGCGTTGCCTCCACGACCAACTCGGACGCAATGTACACGCATACGTGGATGATATCACGGTGATGTCCAAAAAGAAGGAAACACTCATTTCCGACTTGGAGGAAACGTTCACCAATCTACGAAATACAATATCATGCTTAACCCGAAGAAATGCTTCTTTGGAATACCAACCGGAAAATTGTTAGGTTTCATCGTGTCTCAAAGAGGCATAGAGGTGAACCGCGACAAAATCAAGGCTATACTCAATATTTCCAGGCCAACTCGCCTGAAGAACGTACAAAGATTAACTGGTTGCATTGCTGCGGTCAGTCGATTTGTAAGCTGGCTTGGTGAAAGAGCGGCACCATTATACAAACTCCTGAAGAAGACCAAAGATTTTGTATGGACTGACGAAGCTGAAGCTGCACTACAAGACCTAAAGAAAGTACTCTCATCTGCTCCTATCCTCGCAGCGCTGGAACCTCAGGAACCGATGTTGCTTTATATTGCTGCGACAAATAAGGTCATTAGTATCGTCATGGTGGTGGAGAGACCAGAGGAAAATCAGGAACACCTGGTGTAGTGTCCAACTTACTTTGTTAGCGAGGTCTTGACAGAATCAACACAGCAATATCCGCACTATCAAAAGTTGGCTTACGGTGTTTTCCTAGCATCTCGTAAGTTACGACACTATTTTCAGGAGCATCCATTTACCGTGGTGATCAAAGCTCCCATGAGAGACATAATCAACAACAGCGACGCCACAGGACGCGTCGCCAAATGGGGCATAGAGCTTTCAACTTTCGATATTGAGTACAAACCTCGGACAGCAATCAAATCCCAGATCCTTGCTGAATTTGTTGTTGATTGGACAGAGACGAAGGAGAATATGATCCTCCCTGAGTCGGAATATTGGACCCTCTTTTTCGATGGGTCTAAGGCTCGAGGGGGCTCGGGGGCTAGCGTGGTGCTCAAATCACCCCAAGGAGATAAACTTTTATACATGTTGCAGATCCACTTCACAGCGACAAACAATATTGCCGAGTATGAAGCACTGGTGCATGGAATCCGGATTGCCAAGGATATTGGCATCTGACGTTTGATGTGTTACGGAGATTCGGATCTTGTTGCTCAGCAAGTCTCGGATATTTGTAATGCAAATAAGCACATGGCAGCATATAAAGTTGTCGTGGATGACCTATCTAAATCGTTTGAAGGGTTTAAAGTTCAACACATCCCTCGAGCAGAAAATGAGGAAGAAGATGCACTATCTCGAATAGGCTCTACGCGGAAAGAGGTCCCGGATGGCGCATTTTTATAGCACCTCAAAGTCCCTTCGATAAAGGGAGTAGATGAGGAATATCCGACCAAATCCGACTCACCTTTGATAGCAGTTCTAGCTGTAATTCCCAGCTGGACTCAACCCTACCTCGATTATTTGGTAGATGGCAAATTACCCAAAGACGAGGTGCTGAGCCGGCAGATTATTCGACGAGCAAAAGCCTATACTATTGTTAAGGGTGAGCTCCATAAACGGAGTGTTTCTAGGGTTTTTCAGCGCTGTGTATCTCCGGAAGAAGGAGTGGAAATCTTAAGGGAAATCCACGAAGGCGAGTATGGTCACCACGCTGCAGCCAAATCTTTAGTGGCAAAAGCTTTTCGACATGGATTTTTCTGGCTTACAGCTTAGGCAGATACCGAACGATTAGTCAAGACATGCAAAGGCTGCCAAAAGTACGCCAAGCAAGCTCATGTTCTGGCTGATTAGCTGCGAACAATACCTATAACATGGCCTTTTGCGGTCTAGGGGATTGATATGGTAGGACCTTTTAAACGAGCTCCAAGTGGATTTACTCACCTCTTAGTGATGGTGGATAAATTCACCAAGTGGATCAAGGCTAAACCTGTCACTAGTTGTGATGGAGCAACAGCCAAAAGATTTGTCGAGGATGTTATAATCCGGTATGGTTATCCGCATAGCATTATCACGGACAACGGGAGTAACTTTTCTATGGGAGAACTGGTCGAATTCTGCGATGAGCAAAATATCCGGCTTGACATTGCGTCAGTCGCACATCCACAGGCTAACGGACAAGTCGAAAGAGCAAATGGTTTAATTCTACAAGGCCTGAAACCAAGACTCGAAGCACCACTATGACGTGCTGCGGGGGCTTGGGTAGAGGAACTACCCTCTGTAATTTGGAGTTTACGAACAACTCCGAATAGGTCAACAAGATACACACCTTTCTTCTTGGTCTATGGTGCAGAAGCAGTTCTTCCTAGTGATTTAATTCATACTTCTCCTAGAGTGGCCGCGTATATCGAAGAGGATGCCGAGATTTCTCGACAAAATGATCTCGACTTAGTCGAAGAAGTTCGCGTCGTTGCTGAAATGAGATCTACAGCCTATCAGCAGAACTTACGCAAGTATCATAGCCAGAGAGTCCGAAATAGATCTTTTAATAAAGGTGATTTGGTTCTCCGGCTTGTGCAACAAAGAAAGCACAAACTTTCCCCAGTATGGGAAGGGCCCTTTTTAGTTAGTCGAGTATTGCACAATGGATCGTACTACTTAACTGACATGAGGCCAGTCAAAGAAAGACCTGCTACTAAGAAGAGAAAGAGAGCTGGAGGCAGTACAAATCCGGATGAGCTAGACAGACCATGGAATATTGCTCAGCTACGTCCCTTTTATTCTTAGTTTATCCTTCTTTGTAACTATACATATGTACATGTTCTGTGAGAAATAAAAGTGTTGGTTACCTCAAGTTTTTTCTGAGAAGTTCTTAAACCATGTTATTTCCGAATGATCATGTCATAGTCGAAAATCCCAGAATGCTTGAAAGTACTTTATGCTCATGTTCGTTCTGGTCTAGATTTCTGATTCTAAAACTGCTACCTTCGGGTATAACTCTAAAGTTTCTAGTCTTTACTTTGGTTATTTATCTGATTGCCGGATGCGGGCATTTTCCGAGTAGTGAATTGTTGGTACTAGAAGCCGGCTTTGTTTCCGAGTTTAAACTGGTTTAGCAATTGAGCTCCGTTGCTCGACAAAGTTTCCGGCGGAAGGTTTAGCCAGCTCACGAAAGGGACGAGGCGGAAAGCCAGATAAACGATAAGTAGAGATGAAAAAATACAAGTGCTTATGTAAACATTTCAGGCACTCAAAATTTTTAAAGCGAAAAAGTGCTGAATAGATTAAAAGCTTAGCACTAGCAAAAGTCAAAATACTACATATTTACAAATGCATCATATTGTTTCAGAATAATACAAAAGTTTTTGATCTATGATGCAGGAGGAGATGAAGGATCTGTCGGCTCGCTGGTCACTCCGCCTTGATATCGTTCCGAGATGTCCGCATCCGAGTTGGTGCGTTCATCTTCGGAAACTTCTTCGGCTTCTTCTGCAGGAGGAGGCGGAGTATCCATGCGGGTGAAGAAGGGGATCTCATAGCTGGTCAGATCAGCTACGTGGCACCCGTATCTGGCGCAGGAGTGCATGATACCTTGAAGGTCTTGCTCCTGGCCGTCTTCGTCCACCTTGCAGTACCCTCTGGTCACTTCCCATATCTCCATGTTTCCATGGTGGCTCATGACCATAGTGAGAGCGTTCTGCGCAGCAGTCCGCGTGTAGGACATGTTCCAGTCCCGAACAAGCTGCGACATCTCCTTGGCCCTGTCCCGCACCTCAAAATCCGACATGCTTGGCATGTCCGGAATCCTGAGTGACTCGCCAATGTCCTCAAGGGACTGGCGGTAGTCATGAAGAAGATCACCGACTTGGTTAAGCCGGTGAGTGAGGGGCTCGGACGAGGAAGAGTCCGTCAAATTTAGAGGACCTATACACAAAACAAGTTAAGAAAAAACCGACATTGATAGAAGTCAAAGAAAAAGATAAGTCAGAGAGGTGGAACGTACCAAAAATGACGTCATCAATCTTGGTATTCTCCTCCCGGAGACTCTGGAGTTCAGCCCGGAGGGCCTGGGATATGTCCTTCTCTCTGCCAAGCTCATTCTTGAGGTCCGAGATTATTTTATCCTGAGCAGCAATCTTGCAATCACGCTCATCAGTGGCCATGGAGGAGGATTCAAGGACTTGAGCTATGCTCTTTTCATGATCTGCCTTGAGCTTATCCAGCTCTTGGCGAAGTCCCTTGTTCTCCACCACCAGGGTCTTGAGGTTCTCGGCCTCTTCAATCATAGCGATGGATTGTTTCACCAGCACTGTAAGTCAAAAAAGAACAACAGTTCAGAAAAATTCGACATTGAAAAAAAAGCAAAGACAAGGTTTGAATCTCGGAATGTTTACCTTCGGCTTCATCCTTGGCTACTTTAAGCTCAGCATTTTTAAGCCGGAGAGCTTTGATCTCTCTCCGCTTATCACATACATTGGTCAGTAATTCCTGGTTATAGGAACATACTTTCTGTAAGTCAGAATACCCAAAGTCAGAAAGCTACTTAAGACTCGGGCTAATATTTTTGCTAAATATCAGCACGAGCCTTGGGGGCTACACTAGTTCGTTCTTTGGCATCCTAATGAAGCATAAACTCGGATTTTGTATCCTACTTCATGCTTGGGGGCTAGAGGATATGATATAACATAATGGAAAAAACAAGAGTTGGAATTCCGACTTACATATTGCTCGCGGGTGAGTTTATCTAAACCCGCATTCACTTCAGCGGCCACCTTCTCGGCAAGAGTAAGAGGGATCACTAGGGCTGTTGGAAGCTCGCCAGTCCTAATCCTCTCGTCGCGAAGGCGGACTTGAGTGAGAAGGTCAGAGAACTTGACGTCCTCTGCTTCTTGCGCTTCCTCCACGGGGGATAAATGGCTTTTATCCAGGACTTGCCTGGCTAGCCGCTGGATCTCCTCTGCAGATTTCCGGGTCAGGCCAAACTTGGCAAGACCCGGATTGCTGAGGAGGTTTTTGGCGAAGACTTCAGCCGTGGGATCATTACCCGAAGAGGGTTCACCCTTATCTTGAGCTGACGCACCCACGGTGACGTCAGTTTGCGACCCAAGGATCGCAGGCTCCGTTTGAGGAGCCGGATCTTCTGCAGCATCCGACGAGACAGGCAATTCCACCGGGTGTAGCATTGGAACACCTCAGAAAACCATCTATCAGGCCGTCCCCAGGAACCGACTTGATCTATGTCCCGGAAAATACGGAATCCGGAGCTGAGCCCATGGACATTGACACGGGAGGTAGTGCGCGAGACCCGGGGACTGCATCAGCAAACCCGGGGACTACCTCGGCAAACCCGGGGACTACCTCGCTAGACCCGGGGACTGCTCAGCGTGATCCGGCTGAAGTTATGCCGGTGGATCAGATGGAAATTGATGAGGAGATGTTCCCTCCACGAGCGATACCAGCTTGGGCACTTCCTATATTCCAATTCCTGAAAGACGGAACGTTACCCGCTGAGGAGGTGTTAGCCAGGCAAACTCAGAGGAGAGCAAAAGCATACAAAATCATCAATTCCGAGCTGTACAAACAGAGTGTAACCAATGTCCTCCAATGATGCGTTGACCCGGAAGAAGGGCTTGACATCCTCCGAAATATACACCAAGGAGAATGCGGGCACCATGCCTCATCCCGAGCTTTGGTGGCAAAGGCGTTCCGGCATGGATTCTACTGGCCAAGTGCCTTAGAACAAGCAGAAGATCTGGTGAGAAAATGCAATGGTTGTCAAAGGTACGCCACCAAGACACATATGCTTATGTCGGAACTCAAGACCATACCAATTACGTGGCCATTTGCTGTATGGTGCTTGGATATGGTTGGCCCGTTCAAACCAGCGAGAGGAAACATGACACACATTTTGGTCATGGTGGACAAGTTTACAAAATGGATTGAAGTGAAACCTATAAGAAAATGTGATGGAGCTACGGCCGTGACATTTCTCAAAGACATCATCTTGAGATACGGTTATCCACACAGTATTATAACTGATAATGGAACAAATTTTGCGGAAGGAGCATTTGCGCGCTTCTGCCGAGATAAGAAGATCCGACTCGATGTCGCCTCGGTAGCCCACCCCGCATTGAACGGACAAGTGGAAAGATCCAACGGGGTGCTGGATAGAAGAACTACCAGCGGTACTGTGGAGTTTAAGAACAACTCCGAATCGATCAACAGGCTATACGCCATTTTTTCTGGTATATGGGGCAGAAGCTGTATTACCAGCCGACATAGAGCATGATTCGCCTAGGGTCACCCAATACACAGAAGCCAAAGTGCAAGAAGCCCGGCAAAATGATATTGATCTGCTGGAAGAAGCGAGAGAACTGGCACTGTCCAGATCCGCCATATATCAGCAAAATCTCCGACGCTATCATAGCCGGAAAGTGTGCCCCCGAGTCTTTCGGGAAGGCGATCTGGTGCTCCGGTTGGTACAACGTACTACTGGCATGCATAAATTATCCCCCCCATGGGAAGGGCCATTCATTGTGAGCAAAGCATTGCACAATGATTCTTACTATCTTATAGATGCAAAGCCACAGGAAAAGAACAAGGCGGACAGGTCCGGAGAGGAATCTAAGCGACCGTGGAATGTAGCACTACTTCGTCCCTTCTACACTTAGCTAAGAAGTGTATGTATCCGAGTCGTCTCATATGTCGGTATGTATGTCGGCAATGAGCTTATCAATAAAATAGCAGCGCCTCGAGCAGTAACTCGGGGACTGCCTTAATAATGTTTGTTGTTACTTCTTATGCGGTAGCTGGAATAAGTTGTTCTACTTAACCCGGATTAGTAATGTGTGAGCACCAAAAACCCAACTCTTCGACTTGCTGATGTCCAACAAGAATTGGCTTCATGGCAAGCAAGAGAACAAGTTTGGAATTGCGTACCACATGAAAAACGGCTAAGGGAACGAGTTTATTCGAGCTAACGTTTGTTTTTCGGACTAACCCTGTATTTATTTTTAAGTTATTATGCTGAATTATTTTGAGCTAAGCCTAAAAGTTTCTAAGTATTGTTAAAACAATTTTTGAAGCTTGGGTTCGTAAGTCGTAAAACTGAATCAAGGTAGACACAGACCGAGCCAGAGAATTGGACGAACAAGAAAATGAAACTCGGGGACTGCCGCCAAGTTAATCCGGCATAGAAATGTAGTATCAAAATATCACATATCCAGCATACAATTGCACCCGGCATACCGGGGATCTGATAAATTTTCAAGTTTTTTGGAACTAAGGAGCAGCAGGAGGAGGAAGTTCGGCGTCGTCGTCGCTGTCTTCAATATCTGAAGCATCATTTTCTCTGCCCTCATCCGACCCATCTTCAACGTTCTCATTGTGCTCGTCCCCAGCGGATTCCAGGAAGCTCGGTCCTTCAACCTAGTCATGAATAGGAGAATATTCGATGAGGCTGTAGGCGCAAGCCTGGTGCCGAGCTACCCACTCCAGATCATCGGTCCATCTGGATCCGGTGCGCCGGCGTGTAAGGAGACTGAGGTCGATCTTCTCGTACCATGTGAGAATATGGTGAAGGATGGTATCGGCTGCGGCACGCCCAGCAGACTCCCTCCAGAGGTCAAGCTGGGTCTCAATTTCCATTAACTTCTCGACGAGAATCACGATGGTCTCTGGACTACTCTCTCCGGGCCAGAACGTATTGAAAATGCGAACTGCAACGTCGAGGATATCCTTGCCATAATTCTTGATGGTTTCCACGCGAGCTGACAGGCTGACCAATAGGTCCTCCATGTCTAAGGGAATGCTCTCACCGTCAGGAACGACGGGAGTACCCCTCTCTAGGCAAAATTTGGCAACAGCAGCGCTTGCAATAGAAGTACCCTCTGGAAAGTGGTCTGGAAACAAGGCAAAGGAAGAAGGTAAAGAAAAGACATATGAGGTAACCCGGAGAATTATGTCGGATAAGCGAAAGGAACTTTCGAGAAATATGGCTATGGATCCGGGTTAACTCCTTGATGCAGGCATCGCGTCTTTTGCGAAGTTGCTCAACTCCAGCGTTTGCCGACCCAAGCTGGAGGTCAGATTCTCTAAGTAGGTCCTGATCCTTGGAGATCTGGAGAGTAAGGCGCTCACGCTCTTCTGTGAAGTTTTGGCCAACCTTTTGGAGTTTGGTTTGGTGCTGGGCCTTCATCTTCTCCATCTCAGCCTTGAGCTTGGCAATCTCGTCGTCCTTAGTCCGGAGTAGAGCAAGCTCATCATCCTTTTTCTTCAGCTCGGCTTGATGCTGCCCTGCTTGTTCGAGAAAATGCAGCATCATATCAGGCACGTGCACACTATCCTCAAGCGATGCTGAAATAGTATGTTGACCCGACAGAGCCGAGGAGTGAATGTTTTCCGAGCCAAGGAGAAGAAGAAATGGAAAACACTACGAGGTCGAACAAAAGAGGACATACCCCGGATTTCCTCCAAGTTCTTCCGCATGATCTTGTTCTCAGCCTCCACCCCAGCTGCAGAAACCGAATGAGGAGATTAGTTCGGCGGAAGAAAGTGAAGAAAAACAGAGAGGTGCCGAGGGAGAAAATTACCCCTCTTTTCATGTTCTGCACCAAGTGCAACATGTTTTGCACGTAGCATCTTGTGGGTATCCAGCAGGCGTTGGAATTCAGCGCTCCGGCGATTGGTGGTTACCTGAAAAAAGTACAAAAGTGTAAAATTAGCTTGGTACATATTCGAAGTGTACAAGATTCGGGCCAAGTGGAACTTAACCCGGCTCTAGGTGAGTGCATATTCGAAGTGTACAAGATCCGGGCCAAGTGGAACTTAACCCGGCTCTAGGTGTGTACATATTCAAAGTGTACAAGATCCGGGCCAAGTGGAACTTAACCCGGCTCTAGGTGTGTGCATATTCTAAGTGTACAAGATCCGGGCCAAGTGGAACTTAACCCGGCTCTAGGTGTGTGCATATTCGAAGTATACAAGATCCGGGCCAAGTGGAACTTAACCCGGCTCTAGCTGTGTGCATATTTGAAGTGTACAAGATCCGGGCCAAGTGGAACTTAACCCGGCTCTAGGTGTGTGCATATTTTAAGTGTACAAGATCCGGGCCAAGTGGAACTTAACTCGGCTCTAGGTGTGTGCAGATTCGAGGTTTACATGCAGCTACGTTAGTTTTCTAATGAGCATCCGGCCGAGTAACAAGCTACTCCACCGGAGGCTCGGGGACTAATGGTTATTATCTACAACATGTAAAGGAGAAACGACATACCTCCATCATTCGCCCCGCGAGGTTAATTGCCTTAGCGGGGTATTCATCTGGGCGGAGAATTCTGCAGGACCGAACTTTTCCGGGAGATCGTCGTTGTGGACGAACTCCGCCTTGTTCCAGTTCATGACGAACTCGATAAGGCTCGAAGGGTACTGCTCGCCGGTGGGCATATGGGGTGCCACCAAGCCCTTCGCGTGAGCTTCTTTCCTCTCAACTAGGGCAAGAGCTGGGCTGGTATGCAGAACCATCTGCTGCGCATCAGTTGGCTCGGCAGGAACATCCTTCGCTGCTGGTGATTTCTTCGGAAGCATCGACGATAGGGTTCGCTGCCCGGCCTCGACGGATGCAGACTTGGTAGTATCCGGAGCCTTTTTGCCCTTAGCTTGCTGGGAAGAAGTAACTGCGGTGGATTTCCCTTTAGAAGCTGCTGGAGTAGTTCCTCGCCGAGGTTGAGATGACTCGGACGAGGCAGAAGAACTTGGCACTGGAGCTCTTGTAGCTGGACTTGGAGTTGTTGTTGGTTTCCTTGGTGCCGGGACAGATGCTGGGGTCGGTTCGGTCGCTGATACTGGAACTGCTGCTGGTGCTGGTGTTGAGATAGACTCGGTGGTTGTTGGTTGCGGTGATGCCGAAGTGGTGGACGTCGTCGCCTCGGCTGGACCGACCCCTCCCGCTCTGAAGTCGCGTTCCTCTCGATGAGGTACTACGGAACCCAGAGCAACTGCGGAACCCTCCGGAATAGGGCTCAGCAGGCGTGACTCGTCGTCACGAGGAGGAGAAGGGCCGGACCGAAGGGGTGAAGAGATGCTTGATCCGCTTTGGGGGACCTCCACCGGAGGCCTGAAAAAGAGAATAATGTCAGAAGTGAAATTACCGCGATGCAAGGAAAAGTGAGCTACACAACGAAAAATGACTTACGCATCCGAGGTTTCGGCCTCCTTAGGTTTCCGAGCCCTCCGTGCCGGGGCTTTGCCTGCCCGCTTGGAGGCAGTCTTGTCTTCGGCCTTCTTTTGCCTTTTTGTGGGCTGAGAAGGTTCGGAGGAAGAACTTGATGCGGCTTCGCGCTTCTTCTTCGACGCCACCGGAACCGGCTCGCCCGTAGCAAGTGGAGGATCCTCGTGGATATGCCCACCGGGGTTAACTGATGCCGGAAAGGCAAAATAAAGAGGGACAGCCTCAACAGGTTCAATCACGTCGACATCCGAGTCATCCTCATCATCGGGACAATCTCTAAGAGAAGAGAATTTACCGCTGGGTCGTTTGGTAGCGTCGGTCATAGGGAGGAACATCTCCTGGTCCGGCTCCTCCTCATCCAGGATTTCTCGGTCCGGCGCCCACTTAAGGGTCGGATCTGTACCATCCTCGAGAGTTTGCTGAAGGAACAGCTGAGAAAAAGCACGAAGAACAGAGTCAAAAATACAACAAAACTGACACATACTTGATCCGAAATAAGTTTGCCCCGTGAAGCTTACCGTGGGAGGGAGCCTGTCACGACAGTAGTGCTCAATTCCCCACGTCCATTCGGCGGAGAAATCCTTGTGGGTGGTGAAAAGAGCCTTAACCCGGCGAAAAATCTCCGTGTTGCTCAGCTCGAAGGAGGAGGTCCGGTTGGGGTCGCGACTGAAACTCATGTGGCACAACTTGTGGGTGCGCTTCTGGAGGGGAGAGATTCGGTTGCGCACGAACGTGATCATGGCATCCTCGTTGCGCAATCCGAGTTTCTTCAGCTCCGCGAACCTCATGTTAACTTGGTTGGCCAGAGCTGTAGGCTTCTTGGGGACCTCCTCCCAGAATTCCGTGTCAGGTGGACCCGGAGCGTAGGGCAGCAACCGAATCAAATCTTCGGTACCCTCATTCCGGACGTAGAAGAAAGTCCGGGTCCATCCTTTGCAGGAGTCAAGCCCGATAACCCGGGGAAAGACGGAAAGTCTTCGTGGCGAGATGGAGGCAGCTCCAAATTGAGTGAGCTGCTTATCCTCCGACTCTACTTGGATATTGGGGCTGACGTTGCGGCGAAGGCCGAAAAACCGGATCCACAGCTCCTTCGTGGGCCATAGTCCGGTGTAGCCTTCGATCGTAGAAGCAAAGGCGGAGAGAGAGGTGATAGCGTTGGCTGGGAGATGGTCCGCCTGCAAGTGGTAGGTCCTAACCCAATCCCGGAAGAAATCGCTCACCGGCAGACCAAATCCCCGTTGGAAGTGGGACAGGAACACGACGAACTCACCCGGATTGGGTGAGGGGGCCAGGTCGGCGGAGGGGAGACGAGCAGTGACGTCGGCAGGAATGCGTCTGGTCCGGTAGAGCCAGTCAAGGTCATCTTGACAGACCCATGATCCGGCCCATGTGCCGCGGTCCGCCGCGGCGGCGTCCTCCTCCATCTCCTGCTCGGTGACGACGAGCTCCTCCTCCGTCATCTCGTATTTGCTATCCTCGCTGGAGCTAGCGGCGGCGGAGATCTGAGGCCTGGATTGGCATGGACCCGTGGCGAAGAAGCTGCGCAGCGGTGGCTGTGATGCAGAGGCACGAGGAAGGTGCGGCGGCGGCGCTGCTGCTAGAAGCACTGGCGGTGGCGCGGTCGCTAGGAAGACGAAGGAGAAAGGCAAGGGGCAGAGGGGCGCAGAAGTGGAAAAATGCAAAGGGGTGCGCCCCTCCGCTACTTAAACCACCCCCTGAGATGGGTGAGTGGGATCGCGCTGCGCCAACAAGCCACACGGTGTGGCCGTGTATCACCTGCATCAGCCAATCGGAGAAAAGCCACACAGGGGGCCACAGAGTAGAAGCAATCCCATGACGCGACGCGCTGATGCGGTAAACAAGGAGGCATGCATGACGTGACCCACGCACAGTGATAACTGACAATTACTGTGGCGGTTACTGTGCAGGCCCTTAAAATAAGATGAGGCAATGATTAGCCTCCACGTGGGTTGGCGTATGAGAGAAGGAAACGGGGCCCGGATCAAACCATGATAACCATGGGATCCGAGCCAAAAGTGGTAACCCGGCCGGCAAGTGAAAACTTGGAACGTGTGAAGGGAACGTAAATCCATATAATCCGAGATAAGGAGCTAACCCGGAATTAAACGTCCAAGGCTCGAACATAAATGAACCTGATGTGGCCTTAGCGGCTAAGGCAGCTAAGACCGCACCAGCTTCGGGGACTAATGTTGGGGGGATACCCCCGGGTAGGGTCACTCCAGGGTATAAGGGCCGAGTTAGCCGAGGTTCGGCAAGGTCAAAGCGGATGCTGGCCGGGTCACCTCAAGGCAGGCCGGATCACGGAGTAACCCGGACCAGGGGGGGTCGCCTAACATTGTCTCATCCGACTTAAGGAGTAAGTCGGAAGTGCTTGTCTAACTTATATGCAGGAACAGGTGTGGCCGGATCTACTATGATCCGGGTCCTCGCTTAGCTTCTGGGAGAAGGAAGGAATCTCTCTGGTCAAAAAGAAGGTCCGGTACGCACTGCATGAGCGGAGAAAGCAAGGGCAGGACCACCGGGTCGTGGTCGACAAGGGTGACGACGCCCATGTCGGCTGACGCGGGCGCCGTAGAGGCTTACGTCGCTAAAGCATGTGTGACGCGGGGGAAAAGCACCCCGGTCGGGTTACTACTTTGGGAGGGGGCATATTCTTAGGAATATGCCTCCACGTATGCCCTAGGCAGGGACCGAACTTCCTCTATATAAGGGGGGCTAGGTTTCTGGTAGAGGGGGTTGGTTGAGCTCTAGTTGGTTTGGTGATTCCATAGTCACTGGTTGAGTTCTTCGAGGCCATAGTGCTAGTTGATCTAGGGTTCTAGGGAAAAATAGTAGGCAAGAGTAAGAGAGATCCTTCTTCCTCCTCTCGCCAATACAGCTCAAGGAGCACTTGTAATCTTGGAGATACAGCAATACAAATTTCTGTGTGGAGAATCACTCCACTATCCCTCCCTGGATTCCCCTAGCGTGTATTAGTCCCCACCTTTAGCCTATCCATGGCATCTGCCGTGACACCACCACGACACAGAAGGTTGAGGGGCCGGAGTCGGAAGAGCCACGGCAGGGGAAGCTATGGTAAGCTTCGTCTGACGCAAGGGCTTCGAAGAAATCCCTTTCCCCTTGCCCTTGATGATTGATTTTGCTCAGAGAATGTAGCAAAGTCGGAAATGTTACATCTCGGAAAGAAATTTGAGTAAAGTACAAAGGCGGAAAAGTTGTGACTGGAAGTTACCTCTTCACGACAGGCACCTCCTTTGTGCCAACCGCTACTGTCGGAGCTTTGCGCTTCTTGAGCGCAAGATCCGGCAGTGGAACTACTTCTACCTCCTGAGAGAACTCCGGAGGGTATCCTTCGAGCGGAGCAAGTTCCGACTCGGGGATGTCAGCAAGCTAAAAACAAGAAACATATCAGTATTGCAGTATAACTCAAAGATTGAAACACATAAAATATGTGATGATGGAAGCTTACCGGCACCACGGGGTTTTCCGCCGTGTGCATGTCCAGAGAAACCTCCGGAATCCGCCTTTCGATCCGCTCCTTGATCAGCCATTTGATTTGGCTTATGTAGCCTTGAGTGGTGTAGGCTTTGGGGCTGACGCGAAGGGAGTCGGTTGGAGAAGACGTGATGGAGTGCATCAGTCTATCCCCGCGGTACTGAAGTGGCTGGATCCGATGTGAGACCCAGCACTGGACCAAGTCGGATCCCTTCAGACCATTGTGCTTAATCATATATTCGATCCGCCTCTTAGCGAGGATCAGATCATCAGTGAGAGCCGGAGCAGCCTCGTCCCAAGAAGGCTGGGCCATGGCGGCTCCGTCAACAAAAGCTAGCAAAGCAGTAGCTTTGCCGGGAGCCGGAATATCCCTATGGTAGAAAAAAGTGGCTGGCCATTGTTTGACCGAGTCACTGGCAGAAATTTTGGGATATGCCCGGTCACGTCTAAGAGAAAAGCTAATAGTGTCGGTGATGTAAGGAACACCGGCAGTGATAGAATTCCCCCGGACATGGAAATAAAACCGGAAGAGAAGCAAACTCGGCCTAATGCCGAGAAAGCCCTCGCAGAGCGCACCATACGCACTCATTTCTAGAAGTGAGTTGGGAGGAAGATTGTGGAGTTGAACTCCGTAATGATCTATCACCTCAGAGAAGAACTCCGAGGGAGGAAAAGACAGACCTCGATCAAGATGGGTGCCGAAGTGGACCCGCTCGTTGTCATGCGGGTTGGGGATGGTTTCACCGGAGCCGCTTCGCCAGTCGCCGGCGGCGAGAAGCCCCTCCTTCTCCACATTCTTGAGGCCTGCTTTGTCAAGGGCGCAGGGGATCCAGATTCCCCGGCAGCTTTCTTTCTCTGTTGCTGCTTCCGCCTTCGCCGCCGCCGCTGCTGCCGCCAAACCGGAGGAAGAAGATGATGAAGCCATTTTCTCTGGTGAGAGGGTGACCTTAAAGGGGCGGCGCTGGGAGCTATATGGGGGGAGGACGAGGAGGCTCTGTGCGTGCAGGAAGATTGGAAGAAATCCGAACCCCTTATATCCACCTACCTGCGTCAAGATTCGTGCAAACACTACAGTGCAACCGCCACGCGTCGTGGAAAGAACTAGGAAGGACCCACACGATGATTGTGTCGCCTCGATCTCCACGCACGCATTGAAACGGCGCCTCGGTTCCACGGACCCACCAACGGTCATGCTGACATAACGCCTGTCAGATGACGTGACTTGACCATGCTTGTGTCAGGTGGCGTTAGAGACCAAGTTCCGGCCTAGTTTAAAAACGAGCTGGAAAATCCGAGTAACCAATTTAAAGGTCCGACTTATTTTTAAGACCCGGATCGTATTTTTTGTTGTGAAGTTTCAGGAACCCTTCAAGATTCTGCAAGCCAAAGATCAAGCTAGACGATGATAAATCCGACTTTGGATCTTGGAGGCCTCCGGGGGCTGCTGTTGGGGATATACTTTCCGAGTATCCTCATAGTTCCTCACTGACCAGGGTGGCTCACTTCGGGTTAGAGCTTTGCTTCACGGGCGGCCCAGTCAGGGAGAAAGACGGAGTCTAATCCGGCTACGGGAAGGCCCAGAAGACTTACCGACTTAGGCCCATAATGTTACTTGTAGTTCAAGATGTACTCTGTAACTGACTCTTAGACGTAGCCGGATAGATCTCTCCTGTAAACCCTAGGCCGGATATCTATATAAGCCATCCTAGGGAGAGCCTTTAGGGCAGACCCAATACTTTAGACCCTCAACTCGCACAGGTGAAACCCTTGAAACCTATATTCCGGCTCTGCCGTATTACTGGATTGCTAGCAGGAGTAGGATCCGTCCAAAGCCGGCAGATTCGAACCTAGGTAAACTTGTGTGCTCACCGTCCCGGAACACCGTACGTCTCACACCCCTCTCTTCCGCACGCCTCGAGGACCCCCTCATGGCGTACTTGTCATCAATTCGACGACAACGTTGCTACTAGCACCGGTAGTGCGCCCTTCCAAGGCTCAGCTAGCAACACCTTTGGGGTGTTTCCTTGCTCCTACTGGTTCGATTAAACCTTGGTTTCATAACTGAGAGAAACTTGCTGCTGTGCTCATCATACCTTCCTCTTGGGGTTCCCAACGAGCTCTACATCAACAACGCACCAGCATTTTTCTGGTGCCGTTACCGGGAAACGAAGAAGAAGAAACTCCCACATCAACACTGAGCCATCACGAGGCGGCGTGGATAGCTCGCTGGAGTTCGAGCTGGCGACATCGATGCTAGGGTTGGGACACGAGGAAAGAACGGGTTCGGACCCCAACTTACCGACACAGCCTCTACTTGTACCGGTCGACGCGGGCGGTTGACGGGCCACCGTAATTTGTTTTACTAGCCGGGCCGATTTACGGGCTCCACTAGAGTGACCGATTTCGTGTGGTCCTGTAAAATTTAGAAAAAAAATCAAAAAATTGAAAAAATGAAAATTCTTCCATTATAAGCAACTTATAGTCTGTGTAAAATTTTGGACGCATTTTTAACAATTTCGGAAATATCGAGATTTTAGAAAACGTCGCATAAGTGAACCCAAATGGTCTATTTGAAAGAATGTGTTTTTTCGATCTTGACCAAATTTCTTCAAAAAGTTTACATACACAACAGTAAGAAAGAGAATTTGCGAAGAAAATTTCGACTTTGATTGTTTATAAATTTCTGGTGCCCTACTCAAAGTTAGGTCAAAACCGAAACGAACACCGTCACTACAAACTTTGCAAACTTTCTCGGAATGATCTCAAATTTGGCAGAGTCGTATGCCTTGGCATGGAAAACAATTCAACCGGGTTCATTTTTATTTTGTTTGAGTAAAATATAGTTTTTCCATTTTAAAATCGCAAAAACGACGTTTTTTGTAAAGCATCTACTAGAATGTCAATCCACGCGTGAGAACCAACACCACGAGGGGTAGTAGGAAACACTAGAGGCACATTTGACATGATGGATGATTGTGGGAATACTAGTTAGATATGGTTTTGCCTTCGGTCAAAGTGTGGTCAAAGTTGATAGGACTTGGGTAAATTTGAATTGTGACCGCTAGAAACCTGTATTTTTGGCAAAATCAATTTTAGGTGGAGGATGCAATGTTTCTTCATGGATCTAATCTCGTATCATCATAATCCAAACCTTAGACAGCCTAGCAGACACCGAGATGTTGACCCAACTTTGATCGGGCCACTGGAAATTCAAAAAAAAAAATTGAAACGTTGTGAAACCTTTGCCTCCCACCTATTTTTGTGCTATTTTCCATGACAAATATGAAACATGGGTTATAATAAAGCTTTCAACCATCTGCTCTCATAGAGTAGCTTTAGAGTGAAAGGTTCATGGCTTACTAGGCAGATGAGCTAGGTGGTGACCATGTCCACTGCAAACTTTGTCGGAATGACCTTGGCAAGAAAACAGTTCTGTCATGTTTATTTCCACTTTATTTGAGTAAAAAAATAGTTTTTCTATTTCAAATCGCAAAAACGACATTTTTGTGTGAAGCATCAACTAGAATATCAATCCAGGTACGAGAACCAACCCCACGAGGGGGTAGTAGGCAACACTAGAGACACATTTGACCACGTGGATGATTGTGGAATACTAGTTAGATGTGGTTTTTCCTCCGGTCAAAGTGTGGTCAAAGTTAGGTCTATTTATTTTCTATTTCTGTTTGTAAATCTCTTTCTTTTCTCAAACTCTAATCCTTTTGTGTATCCGTTTGCTACTTTTAGATGAAACACTCTAAAAAATGAAAAAAAATATGATTTTCAGAAAAAGTTGCTTACACTATTTATAAAAAGGTCGGTCAGTTTCATACCAAAAATTAAATGAACAAAGAAAAAAATGCCCACCTTGACAGAATTAGGTTTTAGGGTCTGAAATTCGAATAGAAATCAAGCCCACATAGGCGACAACTGCACAGACCCATAGTGCCTTGCGGCCCAAATCTACAAGGCCCACTAGGCAGGTGAGGTAAAGTTGAACAAGTAGTGATTTTTAAGAGGAGCTCGTTCCCTCTCTCATGCCGCCATATATAAGCTGGTCGTGCGTCCATTACCTTAGCAAGGTGGGACTAAATGTCCAACCCATCGTCTGCACAGACAACTCTTCGACGTTGCTGAAAACACTAATGGACCACAAGGACGACCAACCCAGGAGGGCCCCGAAAATTTAATGCGGCTAGTCTCAATGGCATATCCGTGGGAGAACAAGTTGGGCCGGTTGTCAGACTAACTACGCTGTTACTTTTTTCCTTCTACTCTATTTCTATCACTAAATCTCTTTCTATTCCCAAACACTTTTCCTTTTGTCAATCTATTTGATGCTTTCATACGAAAAATTCAGTAAATTTCAGAAGAACATAATACTTACATGCATTTGTGCCAATGAAACAACATAATATATTTTTGAAGAACAATTTCAAACATGATTGCTACCGGGTTTTTTGGCACACATTTTAAAATGACATATTGTTTAAACCAGTGATTCATATTGACATACACCACTGAAATGACACATTGTTCATAGAAACCACAACAAAAGAGCACATTGTTGACAGCAACCTACACCAAAAGGTCACAAACCTACCATATACATAAACGCCGACAAGAGATAAACTACTAGATACCTAACAACTAGACCAGGTGAAAGTGCATGTGTGTCCCCATGTGTCGTTTTGGTAATTAATGATAATCTTTATGAACTTATGTTTGCATTGAGTTTTACGTGTAGGATTTGTCCATAGACAATGTTTGAACCATATGTTGGCTTCAAGGTTGGGAGAAGAACAAAGTAAAGAAGATCAACTGTTGACCAAGGTTTCAATGAGTGATCTGGAGATTGGTCAAGTGAGAGTTGGGCCTATAGCAATGTGTCTTGAAGAATAAAGTTGGAATGATATCTCTTATGTACCTTCAAGACACCAACATAATAAAGAGAGAAGAAATGATGTGCAAGTTCAAGATAAGTCATCTTGAAAAGATCATTTGCTTGAAGCTTGCCAGCCTATGGTGATCATGTATATGGGAAGATGATACGCCCAAAATATAAGCTCTACCATAGTGGAGTATGGGGGAGCAATTTGCAAATCTTCATCAAGTTAGCGCAATCAAGAAAGGTGTTCCATCTTGAGGTGGAGAAGATCATCATCATCAAGCTCAAGTGGAATATGCGCAAGGCAAATGTATGTTCTTAATAGTGTTTAATTCTTGCCGGTATCATGGTGTTAGTTGGAGAGACCGGTTTATAGGAGAGATAATCGTACTATCAAGAGGGGCTCTCGAGTGAGTAACTCGATCATATCTTTCGGAGAGAGCTCAAACCTTTGCATTATTAGCATCATATTTCTTGATTATTATTTGAATCTTATCCATGTGAGGTTCTAGATCTTGTGGTAATATTCATAACAAACTCTAGTTCATCGAAAACAGATTCCATATGCATTCTCTATTGCGTTTTCGATGTTAGAGGTTTTACCGGTTCGTCTTTTTGAGAGAGGTCAAATCTTTCGGCATTTGGTTTTATCCTCCCTTGCTGTACTATGATGTTTTTCTGTATTATCTTGTAGATATTATTGTCCTCTTTAAAATGAGCCCAAGATCATCAAAATCAGAGTCCGGATGCAAAAGTTATGGTTGTTTTCGTATTGGTCTTTCTGCCAGTTTTTGTAAGACCGGAGATTCCGGACTAAATCTCTGGTCTATCTCCGGACCGCGTACATACTATCCTCCAGTTTGTCCCTATTTGGCCTGGATACACTGGAGACTCCGGACCAGACGATTCCTGGGCCTAACAGTTGGATTATTAGGGACCTATTTAAGGGGTCCTTCTTCCGCAATGGTTCCTAACCTTTCTTGCAAGTTTTCCCCTTCATTGTTGACCTTCTTAAGCTTTCTATCCCTCAATCCCTCCTATGATTCTTGCATATTCTTGAGGGATTTGAAAGAGGAGATCTAGATCTACAACTCACCAATCAATCTCTGCTCTAAGTGAGAGAAACATCTTGGGATCTAGATCTTGGAGTCTTTTGTGGATTTCCTCCATTGTTCTTCCTCTCTTATTTCCCCATAAGCTTTTGTAGTTTTAGTGGAATTTGGGAGTGAAGGACTTGAGCACTTCTTGTGTCCTTACCATTGCATTGGTGCATCGGTTTGAGTTCTCGGTGAGGATTCGATTGGGTGAAAGGTGAGAAGCCTTTTACTCTTGGGTTCTTGGAACATTAGACGATTTAGTTGTTTTGCAGGTTTGTAGATTACTTGGGGCCCCCAATTAAGTTGTGGAGCTTTCGCCAAGTTTGTTAGCTGGGAGCCTCCAATTGAGTTGTGGAGAAGTAACCCAATCTTGTGAGAGGTTCCGGATTGCCACCAACAAGTGCACCGATAGTGGAAGTGTGGATCGATCCCGTTGGGGTGAGATTCATAGGAGAACAAGAGATGCCTTTTATGTCATTGGTGGTTAGAAACCACCCCCTCTCCAAACGAGACATACTCAATTGTTGGGAGGAACTGGGTAAAACATCATCGTCTACGCGTGCCTCGGTTATCTCTATACCCGAGCTCTTACTTATGCACCTTACTTTGTGATAGCCTTCGTGCTTGAAGTCTATATCTTACTTTCACATAGTTGCTTGTCTTGCTTATCATAAAGTGTTGGTGCATATAGGTGAACCCTAGTTGTTCTAGGTTTTTTGCTTGACAAAGTAAACACTAGTTTAATTCCGCCTTTGTTAAGCCCCTCTCGTAAAAGTTTTAAACCGCATATTCACCCCCTCTAGGCGATATCCATGATCTTTCAAATGGTATCAGAGCCCGGTCTCTCATTTTAGGCTTCACCGCCTTGAGAGTAAAGATGTCAGCTAGGGGATTAGTGCACAATAAAATGTTCATATTCGATGGCACAAATTATGATATATGGAAAACTCGTATGCTTATTCATTTTCAAGACATGGACCCAAATTTGGAGCGTATTGTAGATATAGGTTTTTCTCTTCCTATGGATTTCCAAAATCTATCTTGTGAGGATGAGAAAAACTTATATCTTGATGCTCAAGCTTCTAATGTGCTTGTTAATGCTTTGAGCTATGTAGTTATATCTTCAATCATTGCTTTTTGGAGCGCTCATGAGTTATGGAAAAACTTCAAGATAAATATGTTTTGTCCAATATTATTGAGGATAATTGTGTTTCTTCCACTTCCGCCGTGATGAGTTGTCATCTTCTTCCACTTCACCAAAGTGTGGCAAGACACAAGGTAATGATATGGTGAGTGGTGATGAATATTGCAATGTTGATAGTAAGCTTACTCTTGATGATTTTTCATCTCTATCTCATTACAATGCTTCATCTTTGGACTTAAACATGTCTACCACTATATATGATTTATGTGGCATATTTGTAAAAAAATGACTATCGCACGAACCTTCATTAACCAACCATCTGATTCTATCCTCAAAAGCATTATCCACTTGTAGTTGTGGAAGATCCTAAGTAGAGCGAAGGATATGGGAGCACGCGCCGAGCTCAGAAAACTAGCGATATCTCTTCGTAGCTGATGGTCCTATGGCAGGGAGCTCTCCTATAACGAGCCTTTGTCGATTATGTTAAACTTTCGTGGCGGGGTGTTCCTGTTCCTGCTTTATGTGGTTTGCCTATAAGCGTTATGTTGTCGTGCTGCCATGTAGACATCTATTAACGTTTGTGTGGGTGTCTGTGGTGGTGTACAGTGGTGAAGCTGGAATTGGCAGGCAGTGATGTCAAAACTTAAAAGAAACTGCAATGATGATGTGAAAAAATTAATATTTATGGAGTCAATTATTGTGTATTAATAGCTGAGTTTCAATGCTCCCTATTTTTGTGTTGTCGCTTGACCACATAGATTGTATGCAGCTCCGCCACTGGTGGTGTACTGAACTTCTGTTTGACTCTCTGCTTTATTTATAAAGCTGGGATAAGGCCTTATGTTTGAAAAAAGATTCATGTGTCCAATGCACGGGCCAACATATGCACAAACCGTTTCCCGCTGAAAATGCATTGTGTTATCAATTTCTAGTTACATGTGCCACGCTTGATAAATTTTAAAAAGGTACCCATCGACCTTGTTACAATTAACGATACTCAACAATTTATACTAAACATTTTTACTTATGTATAACTCAGTTAACCACAATTAGCATTAACTTATAGTGAGAACCTTTGATGCTACGGTCTTATCTAACTAGTATTTTAAAATATAGTAAGCAAATCTAAAGTTAATACATATTCATGTATAATGTTCTTTTATATTTTTTCCTTAATGTTTTGGCATTATTAATACATGCTTCATGCATAACTAAGCCCATTTAATAAAAAATAGTTTCACTTTTTAATTTATATACAAATTCTCTTGAAATATTCTTTTGAGCTGGATTCCATATGAATCACCAAATGAATAATAGTATTATCCGTAAATAGATTCCGATTTCATGAAAAGTATTAGAGTGACTTTATGTGGCTTCATATATATTCTATAGTTTCCTTCAATATTTTTAGTGAGGTCTGTGCTAGCCAACATGTACAAATAATTATCTTGATGTAGGTTTTGAGATTGTATGATTGTCTACCTTATGTATTACATTAATGCACAAGATTCTAGAATGTATGGTGTGTTAAATACAACATTCTAGAGTGTATGATTTGTTGACCACTAGGTTAGTAATACTGTCGTTATAGTGGTTTCCCTTGTCTGGTCTAGAGAGGGAACCATTACCACATGACTAAATTATGAAATTTCTATTGTGAAAGGCCAAAAAAATAAAACATACTTTTCACGACATTGTAAAGCCTGATACTTGTAACTAGTTGAGGAAGAATTGATATCCCTAAAAGATAGAATGGCCATTTCTCTCTTCCTAAACGGATATGTCACATTAGAAACATATTTAGGATACAACGCTGGTAGAAATATAAAACCCTAATATTTGTTTCATATTGATCTGACCCTTGTGGAGGTATATATAGGAGTACATGAATGGGATATAATTTGAATACAAGAAGATGTAGAGTTATAGTGTAATCCATATACATATTCTAATACCCCCTTCAGTTGTAGCAGGAGTAAAGCGGGCGATTGCGATTGGATTTAGTCTTGTGCTTCCGTCATCTTCTCTTTCTTATAACATCAACCACGTCTCTGATAGACGCGATCATGGCTGGCACCTAGGGACAGTAACAGCGTATCAATATAGTGTCTCTCTTCCCTCTCGCGGTCACAAGGATAGTGTTGTGGACGTTGTTGACTGGAGTCCTTGACTTGTTGTACACGTTTACTTGATGTTGAGGTAGACGATCTTGATGTAGCCATAGTCAAGGTAGGTGTGGCCGATGTTGTAGTCGTCATACATTGTGTGGCTACTAGTGCCGAAGTCGCAAAATTTTGTTCTTTTTTGTATCTATGGGATGCATTTGTGGACGTTTGGCACATTATTGAGGTACTGTCGGGGATGTCTTGCAAATGTGTGAGCACGTATGCACGGTCGTAGGGATTATACGAATCCCAACGATGTCATAAATGAGACCACCAGTTTTGCTAGGATTATACGAAACCTACCTAGCACAGAGCTATTTTGCCAGAACTGTATGTGTGGTCGTAGGGACATCACAATTGTAATTTCAGTGTGTCAATGCAGTCTTAGCCATCGGACACGGCCAATGCCGTCATTTGTGTTGTCGATGTGGTCATGCAGTCGTTGTGCTTTGTAGTACATTGTACTGTTAGAGGGTGTTGTAGATGTATGCATTTCATGTGGATGGTATAGGGACATCGACGGTGTGTTGACAAAGATGTTGGTGAATATCATGTTGATGTATACCTTGGCGTGGTGGTGGTGACATTCGCGCGTTGCCGTCTCGCATGAGCTCATACATGGTCCGAACGCACCCGCACGTGGCCTGGGATCTCGGTGACGCATGTGGTGCAACTCTAGCTGCATCGAGACGTAACAGGTGATGCCTGGATATCACGCGAGAGTCAACTGCTATTTGCTAGCTGGAAGTCGAGGAGGATCTCTTCCCGTCGATTGTGCGCCACCGAGAGAAGATATCTTGCATAGATTTTTTTCGGATTTTTTGGGTAAGACGGGGATTTAGGGGTTTATTTGGTGGCTAATTGAGTCTAATCTAGAGTTTGGGAATTGAAATATTGAAAATTGGATCTAATATAATCTAAGAACCGATATAATCTTCAATTTTGATCGAGTGCCATGTCCCCGAGGAGAATAGATTGATCTCCCCAGGGCCCGCATGCTACAGAAGTGGTGGATAAAACCTAGGATCAGCGTCGAGACTAACTGTTATGATACCATGTAGAAATTGTAAAACCCTAATATTTCTTTCTTATTGATCTGACCCTCGTGGAGGTATATATAGAAGTAAACGGAGGGACACGACTTGGAGTAGAAGAAGATGTAGAGTACTAGTTTAATTGATTTTCATGTGTTATAAGCACGACAAGAAGATAACGAAGAACGAAAAGAAAATCACAGTAAGGGAACATAGATTTAACGTGGAAAAACCTCTCTAACAAAGAGAGAAAAAACCCCGGGCATCAGCCAACAAAACTTTACTATAACAAGAAGTGTTTACACAACGCCAGGATTTCACAGGTCCAACTTATCCCAGCCGGTGGCTTATAAGAGGTATATATAGCGGTGGAAACCTAGGTCTTGATTGATCCATACGGCAACGGGCCACGTTCCGCTCATCAGAAGTTAGCCTCCTTAATGAATTTGGATCATACTTCAACAATATGGTAGTGTGTTGTCACTTGCTAACTTTTCATTGGAAGTTCAAGATTGTGCGCCAAAGTTTATTGATTCAAAATGATTTGCATGAATGCAAGACAATTCTAGGAACATAAAATTCTACATTCTTCTAGGCTCTGTGGTATGAAATGGTTTTGTGGGCCATAGTACCTCTTGATGGTATCAAATGCACCAAAATGCTCGAAGATAAGGCACATGAAAAAACCAGCCATGCCCACTTTCTAAATTGGCATGCGGCCAATGTACTTTTCATATAGTAAATGCAATTCATGTGTTAATTAGCTTTAGCAAGTACCATTGGAAAAAATGACTGCCCATTGTCACAAGAAAATGTCTAGTACTGTTTTATTATTGCTTGCATACAAACATCATTGTCACCGTCTTGTCGATTTTCCCAGCAGATTGTGAAAGGGTGTACTCTGATGAAGGAGCAGATGGTTTAATTTGATGTAAGTGAAGAATTTTACTTGACTTGGTATGCCCGAATGGTCATGAATATGAATGAGCTATTTACAAAATAAGCGAACTCCTCATTATAAGTGGTCTTTAGATGAGGACATTATCTTCATCCTATTTGATTTGTGATAGTTATTGTGTTCTCCTTCAAACCCTAAATAATGGGCAAGGTAGGCAATGCCCAATAAATGATGAATGTTGAACTCGATGACCAGCTGAAGGAATCAAGAATTAGTCAGAAGTTGGAGTACTTAGCATGCAAGATCTTCGTTGTATGATGAGAGTTATGTATAGTATACATATGTATCGGCTTCCTTTATCCTTTGATTTGATGTTCTTATCATTTTTTTGCAAACACACGACGTGCCTTTCCTTCTTCTCGTGGTAGAATCCAATTCCCTCTTTGTCGACATTTTAACCGTCATGTCACCATTCCTAGGTGCCAACAACGACAATTGTCTCTCTGCCATATGCTTCCTACATTTACTTTCGTGTTTGTACAAAAATGAAAGGAAATACTACCTATCCTCCCCGCGTCTTCTTCCTCAGTCCATAATGGTTTTTTCCATCTCCATCCAGGCGTCAACCGTCTTCCGATCAGCATCAGGGACACCATGGCTCGATGGATGTCAAGCCATCGCCAGCGATGTGCACAGATGGATGTTGGTCCGGCATAGTGCTCGGCATTCACCGCACATGCCTCAATCGGATCAGCATCAACCCCAGAGTTTTACATTGTCATCGCGCTGAAACCGTGCTTACGCAAGAAGCCACACTTGATGCCCGGTAGCGTGTGCGATGAGGGCGACGAGTTCTTTCTTCGGTTGGAGCGAGTGGACTTCCCACCGGCTTCACTGGCGGCTTGCTTGGCCAAAAAATTGCACCTCTCTGCCCGGTAGAATTATCTGGGCGAATCCGCCTCTACGGATTTGAGGAGGCACATATCAAGGACCCAAACGTGTCACAACCACCTATTATATCTTCGTGGCATCTTTAGCTGCATTATTGTGGTGCTGATAGTTAATGGGGATAACAAGTTGGTTGTGCATCAGTTTAGTTATGGTGAAGACTGTGACTGGAATGATCGGTGTTCTGCAGCAGGCTAGGCATGCAACATAGGGGAATTTTGTTCTTCCTGGTGTTCTTTGGGAACCAAGTCTCAATTTCTGAGGTGAAAATCCTAGGTTTGACCTCACTGGTCGTACCTGGCAATACCGAATCTTTATTCGTCTCCTTGTTGAAGGCATTCTCTCGAGTTTATTTGAACTTTCTTCATGGTGAAAACCCATGATCTGATGATTAGACGAGGATGTTGTTTGTGCACTGTTTTCTTTCTGAAGGCGTCGTTTATTGGAGAACCTTTTTGAAGTCCGGGTGTGTCCATTTGAGGTGGTAGTTCCTGCTACTTTATTGATTAGTTCAGTGAGGTTTTTATATTTTATTTTGTTTTGGTTGTAAGCATATGTGATGTCTATCTTGATATTATGTTGTTACAGAGATCAGCTGTAATCGATATATTCGTGGTATTATTATATTCTTTTATGCAAAAAAACCTATCTTTTTTTTTGACATAGAACGTTCAAATTCCATTAAAATAGCGGCTTAGCGATCTCAAGCACCGCAACTACCAAGTCAGGTACTTCATCCATCCACTTGCGTCTGGATTCAGTCGCGCTCACACCTATCACCCCAAGGGCATGAGTGCGGCGTAATGGGAGACGAGCTACATGCAGCTCGTTATCGTTACCGTGCAAGCTGGGCCTCGGGGTTTGAATTGGGGTGACCTTTAACATGTTCGGATACCTGTGCTGAATAGTGCGTCGTATCATGTTAGCACTTGTTTCTGATATGGGCTTCGTAGATTTTCAGTGGGCAGCACCATGTGGGTCACAGGGTCAGTGAACACTTCAATGTGACATATGACTACTCAAGTGGAGGCAGCCTGTTTTCAGACCTGCCGTTCGCCAGAGGATTATCTTATGGAGTCATCGACACTCAATTGCTAATTGATCCTCTATGCAGTGTGTTATGAAATATCGATTTTTTTTCTTTTGTGGGGTAAGAAAAAGTTACTTATTCCTTGTTATCTGGACAAGGAAAAAAAGTACAACGAGTATATTTAAATTATCTTTTAGTAATTATTATTTGCATACTCCTAAATTTGTGATGTTGTGAATATTAAAAAATGTGAGTAAGAGCACGCCTCTCATATGTGTCGCTGAGTGTCTTTATCTTACTACTAAAAGGTCGTCTCTTAGCTAAGAAAAGGCAAACGCATTTTGTGTTCCTCTCTTCCAATTGAGCAGTTAACCTTGGTAGGGTAAAATCATTGTGCGTATCCTTATAATTAGCTGGTTAATTATTGTCCCATCCAAACATACCAATTATGAATAATACAGTAATAATATTGTCATCGGTAGGCTATATTTTTTTTAAATGATACAAATTATTTAATTCATATCACGAATAATACACAAATTTAGGAATTTTGAAAAATAGCTCGGCATCGATACTTGAACCACCGACAAGTACTCGTCGGTAGTTGAACTACCGACAGGTACTAATCGGTGTTTGAACCACCGATAGGCCGTCCGGTGACGGTGCAAGGTGGTGCATTGTCGAGTGCTTATTGGTGATTCAAACACCGACTAGTACATATTGGTAGTTCAACTACCGACGTGTACTTGTCGGTGGTTCAAGTACTGAGGCCGTGCTACTTAAAATTCCTAATTTTATGTATTATTCGTGATATTGAGTAAATATTTTGTATTGTTAATATTTTTTAAGCAATTAACGGGACTATAAACATGCATTGGCCTTGACAACTTATCCTGATCTCAGGTATGTATAGCACAAATTTCGAGAACGAACGAGTGAGCAGTTAACTTAACGACAGAATAAAATTAAACATGGGATGTTAACCACTTGCCGTGAGCACATGACAGCCACTGGCTGTCAGATCAACATATCCACTTACCATCACCAAATATCTCCCAACCACTTACCGGCTTCGTTCCACCGCCGGTGGTTGCAGTGCTGTCAGAGGCCATCAATCTCTGTTCCTGATGCTGTTTTTCTGATCCATGTACTGTGCCATACCTCCCTGCCGTACCCCATACCTTCAATCTACCCGGTGAAACTACGGTCTTGGAACTGATCGCGACGCAGACTGGTTGGCTGGGATACAGAGCGAAGTGTCGCTCGTCTCCCAACGCGTGCATTCGCCAAGGGCATGTGCTACCTTATTACTACAACCATGTGGATAAAAAGAATGTTTTACTGAGTTGAAATTAAGATGAATAACTACAAAGATTTGGTCCTGTCATCCCTAATTCCTGACTTTGTTAGAATCTTTCGGGAAAGCCCACATATGACCGCTGACTCTGCAATACTCTAAATATTTTGTTTAGGCATACCTAAGTTTGTCCCTCTTATACTCTAGTAACCCTGTTAGGATATTTTATTGTGAGACCTAGAATACAAGCTAACAAGACATGTGGATGACATAGTAATGGATTAAGTAGCACATATTAACTTATCAAGAAATCTGACTTTATGTTTCCTAAAATTTATGACAATAGAAGATTTCCTTGGATATTCGAAACTAAATTTTAAATCTTAAATTATTGTTAATAAATAGGTTTTTAGTTTAGCACAGAAAATCACAATGAAATGGTATAACAAACAACATGCATCTTAGTATCGAGTCAAAACCTGCATTTTAAAAGAAGCAAACTTGTTTAAGTCAACAAGGTATAATGAAAAATACCACTTGTAAAATATTATATTAGAAGATTATCTACAAATTAATAAGAACATATATTTAGTGGAAGAATACATTATAAAATAAAATAAAAATGTTTAATATAAATTGTTACATGGCATATATTGTCAAAATGAGCAAAACTAGCATCCATAGATAGAAACGTTTAATCGGCGTATTGTACAATTAAGTAGTCCAAACTATAAAATTGAATTATAGACACTCATGACCATTGTCATAAATTTTATTAATAATATTTTGTAGAGAATATGCTATTGAAACAACGGGAAGTGGGAACAGAGGATCCACTTGATGAACTCCTTTTGTGGAAAGATATTTCTTTCTTCCAATGCCATTTAGAAGTACTGTTGTGCTAAACTTTCTGAACTCAAAATGTTACATATCCAAGGTATCCACATTCCATTAAACCCTTTTTCCTCAAGATTTGTTGGATAGCGTCATATTCAACGAGGTCAAACCCTTCTTTAAAATCTAACTTTAAAATGATTGCACCAATTCAGAGTAGCTTTGCAACGATGAATATATTCGAACAACCAAGCCAAACATTCCTTGATGTTATGACTTCTTATAGAATTTTTTTTATGAACTAGCTCAAGATTTTTCCCTTTAAGCATGTTCAGAAGTAACTTAATTAGGAACTTTAAACATGAATTTAACTTGAAAATTGGACGGTAGTCATTTGGCACATCTAGAGAAGCCTTCTTTGAAATTAGTGCAATGACAATTATTTATGCTCTGAAGATATACAATACCCTACTGATAGTCTTTCTAGAGTTTGTAAAAACGCGATTTGATGATATGCTAGCAACTCTTCAAGAATTGCACATTAAATCCATATGAGCCCGATGATTTATCTACGAGTAAGCGATCAACCATCCAATCAATCTAAATCAAAGTGAAACTATATGATAAGAGCATCTCTAGAAGATCCTGGGCATGGGGCCAAAATTGGATTATACAGCCTTGGATTGATTCTGTGTCCCTAATAGATCTCTCATATTTGTCTGTCCTAGATAATTATATCCAGGGCCCACAACCCACTCCACCGCTATATACACTGGTTGGAGGGCAAATCCTAGTCGCTCGCTCGATTAATTCCCCCTGCTGCCTCGCCACCTCCTCCGCCGCCAAATCCCATTCTCCACCGCCTCCTGCCACAAAATCCGGTAGCTCCACCCCCGGATCTGCAAAATGTGGCACGTAAATAGTAGTGGAGGTGGTCATAGGGGCCCATCCGTGTCTCCGTGCCGCCATGGAGCTCTAGGTCATCCTCCCCGCACGCGCCCGTTGGAGCTCTCCGTTGAAGAGTACCACGAGCGGCGACATCGTCTTCGCCAGTAGGCAACAGCTAAATCTCAAAGTTGCCCAAATTTGAACTTCCCAGAAAAATTTGTAAACATTCATGTAAATCAAATCTATTAAGTTATGTGTTCTGGGTAAGTTTCATTGAATTTCGAGCATTTCATGTTCCCGTCCTAAATTTTGAACTTAAAATTGAACTTCCAAGAAAAATTTGAAAACATTCCTGTAAATCTCAACTAGTGGTTTATGTATCTGGGAAAAGTTTCACAGATTTTCGACAAACGGTTCTCGAATAAATAGAATCTGAAGTTTCTGTGCTAAATGGCTGTCTGGGTGAACTTTTCCCTTTGGTCGCTTCAGTTGTTAACAGCGATGGCACAGATTCAGACTAAGTCTCACAGTGACTTGACCACCACGTGATTGAAGCTCAGTCCCGAAGTACGATGTTGTCGGGTCTTAGTTTATTATTAGTAATGCAGAAAGGTCATTAGAATCAATGTACTGCTGTGTGAAGACCAACGTATAGGCATAACCATGTTGTGGGATTGACAAGAATATAGTACTTATGTTACAATACTTTTTGGATTACATTCGTGGAAATGGAGAGAAGTACACCATTGGTTACACAGACGCAAAGTAACACATAATCACTGTCAAGGGATGTAAATTTGATCTGGTACCACCTATTGTTAACATCTGGGCTCGTGTTTCCCTCAAGACGTGTTTATGCATCGGTTATTGCCAAGGGATGTAAATTAGATCTGGTACCGCCTACTGTTACACAGACGCAAAGTATCACGTCATACTTTGCGTCAAGTGTGTCTTTTCCCAGAAAACGCGTGACTACAATTGAAGCGAGTTTGCCTCTCCTTTTCTGCGCGTCGTCTTAGGACGCAATTCACACGACTCACTGACTAATCATCCTGGGCATGTCGCCGATTCACCGGCCGGCCGGCTCACTTCAAGTTCTTTTTTTTTTTTCGCGGAAGGCTCACTTCAAGTTCAGCTGCTTGTACTACGGTTGTACCCGTTCGGTACCAGCAAGGTATACGTACGGAATATTCAGGCCGGCCCCGGCCGGCTCTCCAGAGTGTGGATCCAAGTCACGCCCAAAGTGAAACACGGAAGAGCTGCCATTTTCCTACGTGACTGCAATTAGAAAACAGCCGGAAACATGGCTCAATTGCAGGGAAACTACTCGCCAATATGGTTTAATCATCTGCGATTGAAAATTACTACTAATACAAGACGGATATTGACAAGCTTCCCTGATTGGGATGCTAATCATTCTCGAACAGTAGTTGTCATAAATACGAACTCCTCGTCGTTTACCGTATTACTGTGTATGTATGTACTGTAACTCAATTCGTTATTTCTCCGCAGCATACAAATCATATTATATGCTAGAGTACCAAATTTCATGCATAGCAGTCTACTCATCATCAATGAGGATGATTTTCACCAAGTTATGATACCATAATGAATTCCAGTTCAGATGAGGCTCTGGAGCTAACGTGTGTGGGCCGATGATTAGAGGCTACACCTCACCAAACGTGTCCAGCACATCCGCGGCGTTGCCCGACGAGAACGGCCAATCGGCGGTTTCTGGCGTATACATCTCGGTGCTTATGATTCATGAGAACAACCAATAAATGTTTCTTTTCTGACGCTCCACGGAGGCTCCTGCGCTCGTCCATCCGCGGGCGATGCATGGGCGCGGTGAACCCAAGCTAGCCTCCCACCCCTTCCCCTCTTCCTCCTCCATCACCGCCGGCGGAACCGGGCAAAGTCCGGGCGGTGCCGGCGACGGCCTTCTTCTACCTGCACGCGCGGAGGACTGTGCGGGGTAGTGCAGTCCGGCGGCGGTGCACTGTTGTGGAGGCGACCTTGGCCGGACGGCCAGCGGCGCGGCGACGAGGGTGCTTCCCAGAGCCGGCGGTGGTGAGGCGGGTGTGGAGGAGGAAGGTTGACGTAGGCCATGGCAATGGGTGGTGCGGCCCAGATTTGGGCCAGTTTGAGCTCGATATGGGCTGACTGGCCCTGGCCTCTGCTTGGTCTCGAGTAGTTGGGCTCGGGAGCCTACCCCTGGCCACTAGACCAGGGCGCCAGAGTTGGGCCAGGCGGGCAGAACTCTAGTGGTGTTAGGCCACGTAGAGATAAACAAAACTTTTTCCTACGCAGTACATCCAGGATCTAGCTCGGGTGATAGGACATAGATTTACCACTAGAAGCGCAGCTGCGCAGTTGATGAATCACGTCACTTGATGTAGTGCAGTTCTCACGATCCGGTTCGATCCACGATCGTCGAAGTGCTGAACGTACAACACTTCCGCTAGTATCCACACGTACAAGGAGGAGCACCGGCGGTGGACTGCTAGGTCCGGTACGACGTCTGGACTGAACTGGAGCTAGGGTTTCCAACACATGAAATGACCTAACCGTAGCCTTTTGGGCATCTGCGCTCCAATATGTATAGCAAGTGAAAGTGGGCTACACTCACTTGTGGCCCGTTCACTAAAAGTATTATTCACTGTGAGTCTAACTCACTAACTTAGTACGGGTCTGATTCGGGTCCAACCCAAACAGATTTCCGGTTCGGGTCTAACCCAAACTTGCTCCTGCTCTTAAGTGTGTTACCTAACAAGTTTATGCTGATTCGGACACGATTCGAGTCTCACTCGTAATCGATCAGTCGGTAGCGGCTCCTAGCAGAACGTGTCGACTCCCAAGTACCAAAGAGTCATGATGATATACCTTTCAATTTGACTTTCGTCTGAGTCCTTCTTGCCTCACGGTACATCTTTTCAAGCTATAGGCGAATAATCGCTGTCCTTCAAATAGCTTAACACTTGCCTCGACATCCGACTAACTCTTAGTCGATCACCTCGGTTATTAACCAACTCGTGCATGGCCATGCTTTCCGAATCATATCACCCGAGAGGGCCCAAAGAATATCTCTCCAGTTGGATGGGGAAAATGCCATCTTGGTCATCCTCATCACGCAACTTGATTCTCAGTCGACCCGAACTCTTCCTTTATAACTACCCTTTGACGAAACAGCGTTTGACAGAACCTAAGTCGGTGATCCACAACTTGGATTGTGCAATAACCTCAGGTCTAAGGATTACATCGATTGAGACATACAAATGATGACTTTTCCGTTATATCTCAATATGGGTCAGTCCGACTCGGTAAACTCTTTAGCTGAATCCGTATAAGTCAGAATAGCATCACCATGCCCATGACAAGTGGAACTGAGTCATTGATGACCCACAAGTATAGGGGGTGTATCGCAGTATTTTCGAGGGAAGTGAAACCCAATTTATTGATTCGACATAAGGGGAGCCAAAGAATATTTATCAGCCGTAACAACTCAGTTGTCAATTCAGCTGCACCTGAAAACAATCTTGCTCACAGCAGTTTATTAGTAGCAACAGTTTTGTAGTAAGAATAGTAAAGTAACAGCAGTAGCAAAGCAAAGACAGTAGTAACAAAAGCAGTAATAGTGGGATTCGAGTGCGGTAGGCATAGGGATGGATGGACGGGCGTTGCATGGACAAGACAATTCACATAGCAATCATAACATAGGGCAATTGCAGATAAATAAGATAAAGTATCCAAGTACTAGACAATCCTAGGCATGTGTTCCATATATAGTCATACGTGCTCGCAATGAGAACTTGCACAACATCTTTTGTCCTGCCAGCCCGTTTGCAGCGGGGCCTCTAGGGAACTACTGGGAATTAAGGTGCTCCTTTTAATAGAGCACCAGAGCAAAGCATTAACACTCCGTGAACACATGTGATCCTCACATCAAAGCCATTCCCTTCCGGTTATCCCGATTTCTGTCACTTCAGGGCCATAGGTTCCGGACATCAACGTGTGTATACAACTTGCAGATAAGACCAAAAACAATACTATCATAATGAATCAATAACATGTTCAGATCTGAAATCATGGCACTCAGGCCCTAGTGACAAGCATTAAGCACAACAAGTCGCAACAAAGTCATAAAGCACTAATAAAAGATACTAGGCACCATGCCCTAACAATCTGAAGCCATTACATGAACGATCTCATCCAATCCCTACCATCTCCATAGCCTACAGCGGGGGATTACTCACTCATAGATGGGGGAAACATGGATGGTCGATGGAGAAGCGATGGTGATGATGATGGCGATGATCTCCTCCAATTCCCCATCCTGGCAGGGTGCCAGAACGGAGTTTCTGGTGCTGTTTCGTGGAATCTGGTGGTGGCGGCGAAGCGGAACTCCTTCTGGAAAAACGTCGAATCCCCCGAAGTTTTTAGGTTAGAAGGCTCCTTATAGGCGAAGAGAGAGGCCGAGGGGGTGCCTGGGGGGCCCACACCACCCCTTGGCGCGGCCTGGCCTGGCCCGCGCCACCAGGTGGTGTGGCCACCCCCTGGCTCTTCTCCGTCTCGTATTCTGGCTCCTGGAGTCTTGATACATTGCAAATGTATCTATAATTTTTGATGTTCCATGCTTGGTTTTATCTACTTTCTTATGTTTTGTCCACACTTTGGAGTACTTTTCATATGATTTCTTGAACTAACCTATTAACAAGATCCACAGTGCTAGTTGCCTGTTTTCTGCTGTTTTTGGTTTCAGGAAGTCAGAAAATGAATATTCTCGGAATTGGATGGGACAAAAGCCAAAGTTACTATTTTCCCGGAAGACTCACGGAGCCAGAAGGAGAGTCGGAGAGGGGCCACAGGGTGGCCACACCCCCCTTGGCGTGGGCCAGCCCAGGCCGCGTCAGGGCATGGTGTGGGCCCCCTGGCCAGCCACCGACCTTGCCTCTTTCGCCTATAAGAGCCTCCCGAGGCAGAAACCCTAAATCATCAATCAGAAATCCACGAAAAGTTCTGTAGCACCGCCACCACCGAAGGGGAGATTCGGGGGATAGAAAGTCTCTATTCCGGCACCCTGCCGGGACGGGGAAGTGCCCCCGAAGCCATCTCCATCGATCTCCACCACCATCTCCATCATCGTTGTTGATTCCCATGATGAGGAGGGAGTAGTTCTCTCTCGAGGCTAAGGGTTCTACCAGTAGCTATGTGTTCATCTCTCTCTCTATGCATGATCATATTGTGATCATGAGCTTTGTAATCAAGTAGATCTACCTTGCTACTCAAGTGCTTTAATAGATCTCTGCTCTCCCCATGTGTGTGAAAGTGACAGCGTGCATACCATGGTGGCACTTAGGCTAGAGATTACAAATACTTGTTATGAGTTATATTTGGAGTTGGATGTTTCTATGAAATTGTGGTGTTTGTTGGAACCATCTAGTGCTCAAGGTGACAGTGTGGGGTTTTCTAGATGGGAAAGACTTACTTTGAGGTGTGCTGTTATAGCCCTACCATGGATTAGAGTGTTCAACCGGAGAGTAGTTAAGAGCAGTATCATAAAGAGAAGATATGTATATGAGAGTGTTCACTAGTGAAAGTATGATCCCTAGGCCTTGTTTCTTAGCATCGAAACACCATTTGCTACTAGATCTGTTACATGTTTGCTTGCTTCCTTCTTTATTTCATTTTTACTTTAGTCTTTTCCACGCCATCAAGCTATTTTCTAGCACCGTTACCACTTATAATTATCTATACCACTTGTATTTCACTATCTCTTCGCCGAACTAGTGCACCTATACACCTGGCAAGTGTATTGGGTGTGTTGGGGACACAAGAGACTTCTTGTATCTTGATTGCAGGGTTGCTTGAGAGGGAATACCTTTGAACACTTCCTCCATGAGTTCGATAAAACTTGGGTGATCCACTTAAGGGAAAACTTGTTGCTGTTCTACAAACCTCTGCACTTGGAGGCCCAACAACTGTCTACAAGAATAGAAGTGCGTAGACATCAAGCTATTTTCTGGTGCTGTTGCCGGGGAGGTAAGGTAAAAGGTATTCACACCGGAGGATTAAAGAAGAAGAACCTCCCACGGCAAACGCCTATTTTCTGGCGCTGTTGCCAGGGAGGTAAGGTAAAAGGTATTCACATCGGAGGATTAAAGAAGAAGAACCTCCCACGGCAAACGCCTATTTTCTGGCGCCGTTGCCGGGGAGGTAAGGTAAAAGGTACTCACATCCTCCGGTGTGAGTGCTCGAAGTTATTTCCTTTAGATTCTGCAATTTTGTCTTTTTGTTTCTTGTTTTCACTAGTTAGGCTTAATGAAAAACAACAAAAAAATTAGAGAGCTTTTTAGTATTTTTCCTAAGTTAGAACTTGAATTGTCTGAAAAGAAAATTAAAAAACCCATGGAACTTTCTTTGCATGCTAATAGCAATGTTATTAGTATGAATCTTTTGAACACCTTTGTTACTAATGCTATGGAAACGTCTAAGCTTGGGGAAGTTGGTTCTTATGAAAATGATCTCTTTAGTTCCCTAGTTTTAAGGAAGGAAATTTGCTCTGATGATACTTTATCTCCCATATGTGGTAATTCTAATGATACTTGTGATATTTTAAATCCACATACTGAAAGCATCCCTTTTAAAATACCTATAAAAATTATTGATTGTGTTATGGATAACTACTATTTTGGAGATGGAACTGTCCATCCCGATGATCATTTGCTCTTTATACACGAATTATGCGGGTTGTTCAAGTGTGCAGGTATTACAATAGATCACGTCAAGAAGAAGTTATTCTGTTTTTCACTTAAGGGCAAAGCAAGGGAGTGGTATGAGCTACTAGATGATCCTCATCATTTGGAGTGGAAGGAACTTGAATCTCTCTTTTACTCTAAATTTTATCCTCCTCATGAAATTCATAAAGATAGGAATTACATTTATAATTTTCATACTCATGATGGAGAAAGTATTACCCAAGCATGGGGGAGATTGAAGTCACTAATGCTCAAATGTCCCATTCATGAGCTCCCCCATAATATTGTTATTAATAATTTCTATGCAAGTCTTTCAGGACATTACAAGGACTATCTAGATACTTGTTTAGAGGGATCCTTCACAAGTAAGGAGGTCAAAGCTAAGTGGGATCTTCTTGAAACAATTCAAAGCAATACCGAAGATTGGGATAACAACAATGAGTATGATTGCATTAAGTCTTTCGCTAAAACTACTGATTTTCAAGAGCTTAGTGCTAAATATGGTCTTGATCCTCAGATTCTTATTGATTGTTTTAAAACCTTTGCTTCTCATATTAATGCTCCTAAAGAAAAGTGGGACATGTATCATGAGCCTTTTAAAGACACTTGCATGGAAAATAAAATTGTTGTTAATGATAGCAATAAACATGCTCAAACCTCTGAAAGTACTATTTCTTATAAGCATGTTAGTTTTTGTGGAATACATAGACCTTGTGAGAATAATCAAATTGAAGAAGAATATTGTATCACCCACAGGAATGAAAAAACTAGAATGTGGTATAGGGCTTTAAATGATCTTAGTAAAAAGGTTTGTGCCCTTTATACTTTTATTTGTGAACTTTGTTTTGAAGTGGGTCATTTCAATTTTCAATGCTCAGGCCATAATAATAGCCCTTCTAATCCAATGAGTACTGCAAGTTTGTATTGTGATGACATGATCACTCCTAATCAACATGATGAACTTACATTATTTTTGGGATGTGAAGAGTTATCAAGAAAAACCTCTTTGGTAGATATGGGTGCTTTTGACATGAATAGTGTCCTACATGGTTGTCATCTTTATTGTGTTTTGATCTTATTAATGAAAAGAAGCAATCCTCCAAAGTTTCTTCTATTGTCTCTAACAATGAACCAGGGTATATGGAGAAGCTTCCTTTCAAGCCTCTCCCTCCTAAAGAGAAGAAGAAAAAGAAGAAAAGGAGGAGTAAAAGGAGAGAGGAAACGGTATTTTCCCCTAAGCATGTTGCTCCTATTATAGTTTTTGATGAGTCTGAACTCGATGATGTTCCTATGCCTATTACCTATAGTAGTGATCATGATTGGGAAAAGCACAATACTTTTGATATTGAAAATCTCTTCGGTACCAATTCTGAAAATGATGATATTAATAATTGCTATACTATTAGTGATATCCATGATCCTTCCAATGATGATATGTGTACAAATGAACACACTTGGGAAGATAACTATTCTATTGCTTATGATGATTGCAATGATGATTATGATATTTTCAGTCCACCTACTATTAAGGCGGAAATTAATTATGATTACAATATGCCTCCTATATTTGATGATTATGGTGATGAGAATAATAATGATAGCTATTTTGTTGAATTTGCTCCTACCACAATTAATAAGAATGACTATGCTTATGTGGAGAGTAATAATTATTATATGCATGTGGCTCATGATAAGAATGTTTCTTGTGATAGTTATATTGTTAATTTTATTCATGTTGCTACTGAAAGTTATTATGAGAGAGGGAAACATGGTTTTATGCATCTCAATAATATTAAGTTTCTCCTCTTTATGTTGAAAGTCTTGAAGTTGCACTTGTTTTGCTTTCCTATGATTGTTTCTTTGTGCTTTCATGACTTGTTTCTTTACAAGATTCCTATGCATAGGAAGTGGGTTAGACTTAAATGTGTTTTGAATTTGCTTCTTGATGCTCTCTTTTACTTCAATTCATATTTCTTATGTGAGCATCTTCTCAAACTATCATGCCTAACTTAAAGGCGTTAAACAAAAGTACTTGTTGGGAGATAACCCAAGAGTTTTAGATGAGTCTTGGAAGTTATTACTTCAGTAATAACCACTCCTTATCCTTTTTATTTGCTTTTTGTGCCAAGAGTAACCTCTAATGAGAGAGAAGTAATGCTTGGGAAAGTTGCTGTCCCGAAACAGATTTTTGTGCTTCACTGTAAAAATTCGTGAGAGAGCTCTGTATGTCGGATTGAGCTGTAATTGTTTGTGATTCTGACCCAGGTTGTTATCTAACTTTAGTTAGTTCAACACTTTTTGATTTGAGCAACAGAAGGTCTTCGAAAAAATTCGTCTTTACCTGCTGGCTGTTTTGACAGATTTCTGCCATTTTCTGCATTTGCTTCTTGTTGGTTCCTTTTTGAGTTCTTTGGGAATTGAGCTTTTCGAGGGAAGTGCTACAGTATCTTGTGTTTTAATGGAAGTTTATTTGGTGTTAGAACTGAACCTTAAGACTTATTTATCTTGAGTGCACTAATGTTGGTAATAAAGATTGTGTGAAGTTTTGTATGAAGGAAAAATTTCAGGTGTATGGAAGGAATGAGTAATGAGATGAAGAATGGACTAAAGCTCAAGCTTGGGGATGCCATGCGTGTCACCCCAAGAAATATCCAAGAAGTACAGCGTCAAAGCTTGGGGATGCCCAAGGCATCCCCTTCTCCATCAATAAAAATTACAGGTTTCTTCCAAACGCTTCATTTTTATTGTTTCATGCACAGTTGTGTTGTTCTTGGAGCGTCTTCTTTTTTGTTTTTGTTTTGGTTTTTCATTTGCTTTTGTTTGCTTAGTTTGCTGAATAAATTGGTTGGACCCCCTCTTTCATACATTGGTTTGCAAATAGTTTGGTTTGGATTGGAAAAGAGTAGGAAAGCTCATTCTTAAGTGGTAAAGAGAGCTTGTTTTTGACTGTGGCCTAGGCTTTGTCATGTCATGCTTGATATTGTTTTGGCTTTATGATTAGTATTATTTGCTGTAGCATGACTTGTTATAAACAATTGAGATTGCTTAATGTGCCTTGGATTAATCATGCGTTGTTTTAGCATATTAAAGCATAATATAGTGGTATTCTCCTTTGATGCTTTATTTGGGTTGACTTGGCGCATGCTCACACCATGTTACGACTGTCACAAGTCACCATAGCCTTTATGACCCTTTAGTTTTCAACTTGTAGTATCACTTTATGCTTTGATCAATGATGTTTTGTCTCTCTACATGATTATGGCCATTATTGCTCTCTTCGTTTGTCGCTCCTAGTCTTTTGCTAGCCTCCACAACCAAGTATGAGTTCCACTCATGCATCCAACTCCCTAAACCAAGTTATTCTAAAAGAGTCCACCATACCTACCTACTAGCTTATGCCATTCCAAGTATATTCATGCTTTTGTTTACCTTCCGAATTAAACTTGTTATGAGAAAACTAGTGATTAAAGCTCTCGCGAACTTGATGGCACACTTTATTTTTCTTGCCCTTAATAAACTTGAACCATTGTGTCGTCTATGTTGTATATGCTTGCACTTATTTGTTGGGAATTAGCAGAACCATGCTTTCATGGGGAACGCTTTCAACATTGCACTTGGTACTTGTACCTAGTTGATATCATGCTCTTTTGTATTTGGATGTCATCGGAGTGAAATGAAAGGGGAGCTTGTAAGTCAATGGAGTTATGTATATGTGTTAGAGAAACACCTAGGCCGCTTGTCTAATCCATGCTGACATGGTGGAAACCTGCAGCGTAACCATAATGAGTTGTCTATGAGCATTCTTCTTATAAAAAAAGAGTCCTATATTGAAAAAAAGAGATACTATGAAAAGAGGAAAGAGAGAAAAAAGCACCATATTCCCATGGTATATAAGAAGATTGCTAAGATGCTCGTTGTCTGCTTGCCTTGTCATTTTGATATGGGGATTCTTCCGTATCATCGGGCAAGGGGTACCCCGTTGGCGGTTCTCAATGATACACATGTACTTACAATGACAAGAACTTACCGGTGACTAAACTTGAGTAGCATGAGGAGCGACCCTCATATACAAGGGACATGAGATTTCTGACTTATACTTCGTCAAGCATGTACACCATAGTTTGTTCACTTTAACCTTAATCACTTCAAGATGCTTATGATAGGGGAAATGAGAGCTGAAAGCTATAAGTACCATAATTTTTGGAAGCTCTTTATGAGACTTGAATCCCTACTTCCTTTTATACAAAAGGCCTTTCTTCCACCATTATATTGAGTCTCCACCTTCTATCTTTATGCACCTACTTTGAGAGCATAGTGGCCATTCTTAGTTCTATGTGCATTGTCCCAAGACTAGTTGATTGATGCATAACTTGATATTGCTTGTTTTAAACTATTTGTATCTAGTCACTCTTATGAACTTTGAAGGTGTCCTATGCATTTATATTTGCTACTCTATGAGGGACAAGCTGATTACTATTATGCTATGTTTTCTTTATGTGAAACAAACAAACGTCTTGCAAAGCATTGTTATTCATGAATCTTTTGTTTGTGCCTTTTCATGTTGCATCATAGTTTCTTTGCTTATTGCTAGAACTTTGTCTTTCGTGTTATCATTGAAGTACTATGATCCCAGCTTTGAATGTTTTGCAAATACTTTGATCAAGTCTTTTTATCACTTACCTACTCGAGGACGAGCAGGATTTAAGCTTGGGGATGTTGATACATTGCAAATGTATCTATAATTTTTGATGTTCCATGCTTGGTTTTATCTACTTTCTTATGTTTTTTCCACACTTTGGAGTACTTTTCATATGATTTCTTGGACTAACCTATTAACAAGAGCCACAGTGCCAGCTGCTTGTTTTCTGCTGTTTTTGGTTTCAAGAAGTCAGAAAATCAATATTCTCGGAATTGGACGGGACAAAAGCCAAAGTTACTATTTTCTCGGAAGACTCACAGAGCCAGAAGGAGAGTCGGAAAGGGGCCACAGGGTGGCCATCCCCCCCTTGGCGTAGGCCAGCCCAGGCCGCGCCAGGGCATGGTGTGGCCCCCCTGGCCAGCCACCGACCTTGCCTCTTTCGCCTATAAGAGCCTCCCGAGGCAGAAACCCTAAATCATCAATCAGAAATCCACGAAAAGTTCCAGAGTGCCGCCGCCACCGAAGGGGAGATTCAGGCGACAGAAAGTCTCTGTTTCGGCACCCTGCCGGGACGGGTAAGTGCCCCCGGAGCCATCTCCATTGATCTCCACCACCATCTCCATCACCGTTGTTGATTCCCATGATGAGGAGGGAGTAGTTCTCTCTCGAGGCTAAGGTTTCCACTGGTAGCTATGTGTTCATCTCTCTCTCTATGCATGATCATATTATGATCATGAGCTTTGTAATCAAGTAGATCTACCTTGCAACTCAAGTGCTTTATGTTGGGGTTCCATGCATGAAAACAAAAAAATTTACTCTACGCCCCTGAACCCCTGAAGCTGCGAGGACCTATCTATTAGTAATACAGTAACGGGAGGGGCTTTTCGCGAACTTACCCTCGAAGACCGAAAAGCGTTGTCAACGCTCAGGAGAGCGTGGTTGATGTAGACGAGCCGAAGCCGACCTCAAGGTCGTGATGAAGTCCTTGCGCTGCTTCTGGCTCCAACGACTTGAGTTCCTCAAGTGTGACACCTCGTGGGAGTTACACACGTCTGGTGCCTGACGATGGCTCCCGCTTCCCTGATCCAGCAGTAGTTGCAGAAGTAGAGCTCCCAGATCCGAATCCCGCAGCGTGACGGCGCTCCGCGGTGAAGATGTCTCTCGCTCGCGCAGTCCAGACTTGGGACAACGGTCACGAGAGAGAGAGGGAGAGAGAAAATATCAATTGGAGGTCCTCCCAAAAGTGGGAGACCTTTATTGATTATTGGGTGTATTTTCTAGGCCAAATACCCCACCTTATAAGGGGGAGGGGAGGTACTACCTCCCCTCAAGTCCCGGGGTGGGACTAAAGGAGAGGAGGAGGGGAGGAGGTGGCCGCCGGCCACTAGTGGGCCCCACGGGGGGCTAGGCCCAGCCGGCCTCCCCCTTGCCCCTTCTCCCCTTTCTCCTTTTCCCTAATGGGCCTTCTCCCTTTGGAAATTGGCCCATTAAGCCTTTTTGACCTTTTAATTGGTTTTCTCTTTATTAAATAATTATGAATAAATGATTAAATCAATATTTAACATTCATTCACATATCATTTAATCTCTGTGGCCATGGAACACCTTCCACCTCCACTCCGGACATCCTCTGGACTTACCGAAACCCTTCCGGTTTTCTCCCTTCTTTTCTTCGGTGATTCTACCGATCCCATAAACACTCTCTAAGCATCATCAAGCCCTTAAGCGTGATACCCTACGGTTCGGGAACACTCCAGACATGATCGGGACACTCCCGCACCAATGATCAACAGAGGGACCTGGATGGCCATGTGACCCCTGTGCATTCCATGAAGATCTTTCATCGTTTGAAACAGTGACAGTCGTGTCTTATTCCCTTTGTCATTCGATACTTGCATTGCCCGAGATCTGATCAATGATATCTCCATGTCGAGTTCAATCTCGTTACTGAACAATGCTATTTGACTCGTTCCGACAAGTGATATCCCCGTGATCTAATCACACGGTGCGCAGCTATTGGATATAACTTCTCCGAGTGGGCCCTTGAGTATCTTCCTGTCACATGGACGGACAGATCCCGCTCTTGACATATATTGCCTCTACGGTTTCCTCCGAATACCTGAACACACCTTTATAACCACCGTTTTACCAGATGGCGTTTTATGCTATCTAAGCACTCTCGGGAGACAGTGATTGATATAGCCTCACGGTCTAAGGAATAGTCTACGAGGATCCTTTTCTAATCATCGTAACTTGAACTTCGTGACATGATCGAATCACGATGTTTAGGTTGGGTATTGGTTCATCATCTCATTCTTGGAATGAGATGACCTCATTTCAAACTAGCATAAATGCCACATGATCAGGAAACATGATCATCTGTTGACCAATGAACCAGTGACTAGAGTTTCACTGGGAACCCCTGGTTTGTTTATATATCACATGTGTATTGATGTTTCCACTCAACACAGTTATAGCATGATACAAAACTTAATCATAAACTATACGAAATATGATAATAGACCTTACTACTATTTGTCTCTAGGGCATATTTCCAACAGTCTCCCACTTGCACTAGAGTACAAATACACTAGCTGCATTTGTTCTTAATTATTGGCACCATATAACCGGTACCTAGAACATGCTTGCTCACGGAAGAGGTTGAGTCTTGGTTCTGTACTTTACAGTCCTAGATCCTTTGCAACTTACTAATGTCACTTTGATTAACATTAATATTTTATCATCACATGATAGCATCTGTGTGTATGCATCGTTGTCATGGCAGCAGAACGAGGCCTGATTCCAGGAGCCTATAGTGATGTTAGATCAACCTCGAGGGCTTTCTCATGGGCACTGTGCCCTGGGACACATCATTCTACGTTAAAAGCGAACTAGCCCCGTCATAACATTATACAACACTTTAGATGGTACCCTTATCTATTATTATAAATGTATTCATCGAAACACTAGTGCACTCGGTGCAACTTTCGATGTTTTGTTCACCTTGCTTCCTACTTGACTTTTATTGGTATCTAGAGGAGTTTCCAACATATTCCCTTATAACATAACTCTTTATGCTCTAAGATATGTTATCCTTTATGGATTTGGAAAATATGTCTACAGTTCTCTACTAGAGACCGCGAACAAACTTAGCTCAACATTCTGTGATTCGAACTTGATCACTTTCAAACGTTCCTTAATTGGATTACATATTATGCTAAGTTATCATCATGGTTTAGTAAGATAGAACCTATGTCTTAACATAGTAGATGATGATCATCCATTTCTTTCTTTTAACCATTGATGTTTAAACTTAATGCTATTCCTAATTTGAGTCATTAAGGACTAGTTCCTTAGTTAACTTCTATTCTAAAAATCCCTTTTAGAATCTCTTAAGGAATACTACATAATATCATAATACACTTATTATCAACTTCTACATCTTATAAATCATTATTTATAAGTATTTGCGCTTTCATCCTTAACTTACTTAAGAATTACTCCTATAAGCTCCCACTCAAACTATGTTTCTAACATATTTGGGTACGAGTCAGTACTCTTACTCAAACAATGTTCCTACATATTTGAATTTGAGACTCATATTGCTCCCACTTAAAAATATGTCAATCACATATTGTTTTAGGAAGACTTTCATAGCTCCCACTCAATTTTATGCAAATTGCATATCTCCTTTACTATTTTGAATAACTTCAAAATCCTTTGATCAAATATCAAACTTGGAGATTTACTATGAGATACTAGTACTTTACTAGTTTTAAATCCACTAGACATTTAGCACACATGAATCAAATTCATTTGAATTTGTCCAATACTTGACAAATTTGTGCTTTTTTCATTCACCCCTTTTTCCTACTATGGCTTTGCAGTCATTTGGGAAAATTCCAAGTAACCCCTTTACTTGTGAGATTCAGCAACGAATCGCTTTCTAATCTCAAGGGAATTTTGCTATTAGGATTTCTCATAATTCTAGTTTACCATCATTTCCTTTGTAGTTCGTAGGTATGCCATATTCCAAAAATTATGACAAGTGATTCACAAATGTTTCCATACAAGATATGGATTTACATTTTGAATCCTACTTCATATAGAGAAAAACAATAGTGGAGGGAAAAACACAAATGATCAAAATCATTGGTTCTTTCCTTCTGTGAAGAGAATTGTTCAGGAATGCTGTCCGTTGCACTTCTCAACACTCTGATGCAGGGTTTTGAATCCTCATCGTGTTTTACACTAATTTCCATTTGCTCCATAATTGAGAAATATCACTGAAGTGAGCTTTCTCAAGAATGTACCAAAATCCAAGCAATACGAATCTTGCTTTCCTTTTGGTTTGAGCTATGGGTTTCGTATTCAAAGTTTCCAATGAATACTCTACAAGGACTTATTCGCTATTGTTTTGGTTATATCGAATAACCCCAAAACTTTCACGAATTCTAATGGTTCACTGTAAACTCATTGAGTGCTAACTATTTCTAACTAATGGTCTCTACATATATACTACAACGATTTATTTGGTGCCTTCTATTCAACCCCTTTTGATATCTAATATCACATTGTGGTGCTTTGCATTTTGACGTTTCAAAACACTTTGCTTTCCACAATTTCTATTATCCCATTCTAATAAAGTTGAACTTCATTACTATTGATCAAATCATAGTGATTAGATTCTCTTTTATACTTATACCCATTGTTGATGAAACACTTTGATCAAATCAAACAGTTTCATATTCATGTTTCCTTTGGTAAACTACTTTACATATTTAAACAATCATTTAATGATAATTACCATTTTCGTTAAAACATAATACATCGAATATGTATTCTATTTAACAATTCTTTAAACACTTTGTAATCAAGTAACACACAGTGTTCAAGTTATTTCGCCGAACTTAGGCATGATTTATATGTGAAAAGAAATCAAATGACTTTCTTATATTATCGCATAACTTTGAATTTAACAATTGTTTCATTCATTAATGAAATATCATTAAATTGGGTATTTTTAAAACAAGGCATTTTTAATGTTTTACAAATGTTCATACATTATCAATTAGTTTCAAACAATAAGGATAATTCACACATAATCAAACAAGATATGAACACGAATAGAAATCATTCATGAAAGCAGAACAACTGTTTGTTACAAACTCATATGAATAACTGTCTCACGAAGTGTGAGACAAACTAAAGAAGTTCACAATCTCTTGATTACATTAATCATCCTAAACATAAACTAAGTGATAAATGTTGAGGGAGAGTGTCGTCGGCCGTCATCATCATGCTCGCCATCATCACGCAACGTCACCTCCTCTCCAGCAAGCACCTCTATGCAGAAGGACCTGTTTTCAATAAAACAGAACAAGTATCAGATATACTTAACACTGCAATGTGTTTGCAAGATTATAACATTTATAAAACTGTATATCAAATATATACCTTTGTCGTTGATGACCTAAGCGACATCTGGTTCAACCAACACATTCCTGAGATGTGTCATGAACCGGTGGAACTCCATTGTTTCCGTGTCGCCCCTCATTACGCAAGTCCTGACTTGTGCTTGGTAGCTTGGTGGCAGCGACCGCAGCACAACAGCATTTGCGAAAGAGCCTGTAATCCAGACGTCCAGGAAGTATGCTGGCCTCATGTACACATCATGCATGTGCTGTAAGTGGCTGTCCAGTGACGAGTTCTCCTCCATCTTAATGGCGAGGAAGTCTCCCATCAACTCATGCTCCCAGATGCGTGTCTGATCCATGAAATGTGTCCTAAGCTGTAGCATCACCGAACAAGGGTTGACATCACCCACGAAAGGCCATAGCTCGTCCACCATTCTGAAACGCATCACAACTGAAATATAGGAGGCCATCTCGCGAAAGAGATAGCGGTCTTTCCGCTCCTCTGGGGTCTCAAGGTCTATGGATGGATCCAGATCCATCCCGTCGAGTATGTAGTCGACCATGTCGTTCTCGCTAAGGAGAACATGGAGACTGGCAACCCAGGTGGAGAAGTTCGATCCATCTAATCTGAGCTTCTCTCCTTCCAACCATTTAGTTGTCAACACGAAAGAACCCATCTACATTTATAATTGCAAAAGGAATTTAGACTAAGTTTATAATTAAATGAGTTAATAATAACTCCACTCAGAAACACCTATCCCCAGTGAGGGTTCCTAGTGATAACACGACCCCTATCAGCCACATCTCCCTCGATCGTCACGGTCATCAATGTGGGTTCAAGGGTGGACGCTAAACATCTGTCACATCATTCATGCGACTCGTGCTCGATCTTTCGACCATCCGCGTTCCGAGGCCACGCTTCTCTAGCGTGCTAGGCTCGCCAACTCAACCTTAGTGTATTCGCTGTGCAACATGGCTTACACCCACTGTATGTGAACGTAGATATGTATGACACCCAGGCCTGTCACCCTGGATCGCCTCATACTGAAGAACTTTCTTGGTGGTGCACACTAAGGGGGAACACAATTGTTGGTTATTTTAACAGGGATCTTCTTATTAGGCTACCGTCGAGTATCTAATACTAGCACACAATAAGACATACAAACAATAACATTGAATGTAAATGCTATGTGATATGGTCCTTCACGTCGTGATCAACATCCGCCATTACCGGGTTCCGGCGCCAGGGTCCCGACGCCGTAGACACCAGGGTACCAGTGTCATTCCGGCGTGGTAGTTTGTCATTACCGTGACTAGCTACTACTATGCAACAAAAGGTAATTACTTTACCTTTGCCACAACCATATCACAAAGCAACGCCCTCCTGCAAAACAAAGTTAGACGCCTCTACTTTACCTTTGCATATTTTACGTGGCTGAATGGGCTTTCGTACAAGAACTGTTCTTACCTACGAACTTTCAACACAACGCTGATCAAGTAGTTGTCTATACTACACCCCTTTCGGGGCCCTCCGTTGCAAATGGTATACCAACTAATGCAAGAGAGACAGACACCCCCCTAAGCCACTTTATACGGTACAAGCCGTATGTCAAGCGTGGACCAGTCTCACGAATGAACGCGTAAAGTCGGTTGGGGGCTTCATCAAGCCTTACTTTGGTATACACAAGTACACGTGGGAGGGTAACAACTAAAAGATCAACGCCCACACGCTACATCTCGTGTGTTCTACCCGTACTAGCATTACTACACATAGATCTAGCTCTGATACCACTGTAGGGGTTCCGCGCATGAAAACAATAAAATTTTACTCTACGCCCCTGAACCCCTGAAGCTGCCAGGACCTATCTATTAGTAATACAGTAACGGGAGGGGCTTTTCGCGAACTTACCCTCGAAGTCCGAAAAGCGTTGTCAACGCTCAGGAGAGCGTGGTTGATGTAGACGAGCCGAAGCCGACCTCAAGGTCGTGATGAAGTCCTTGCGCTCCTTCTGGCTCCAACGACTTGAGTGCCTCAAGTGTGACACCTCGTGGGATTTACACACGTCCAGTGCCTGACGATGACTCCCGCTTCCCCGATCCAGCAGCAGTTGCAGAAGTAGAGCTCCCGGATCCGAATCCCGCAACACAACAGCGCTCCGCGGTGAAGATGTCTTTTGCTCGCGCAGTCCAGACTTGGGACCACGGTCACAAGAGAGAGAGGGGGAGAGAGAAAATATCAATTGGAGGCCCCCCCAAAAGTGGGGAGACCTTTATTTATTATTGGGTGTATTTTCTAGGCCAAATACCCCACCTTATATAGGGGGAGGGGAGGTACTACCTCCCCTCAAGTCCTGGTGTGGGATTAAAGGAGAGGAGGAGGGGAGGAGGTGGCCGCCGGCCACTAGTGGGCCCTGCGGGCGGGGGGGGGGGGGGCTAGGCCTAGCCGGCCTCCCCCTTGCCCCTTCTCCCCTTTCTCCTTTTCCCTAATGGGCCTTCTCCCTCCGGAAATTGGCCCATTAAGCCTTTTTGACCTTTTAATTTATTTTCTCTTTATTAAATAATTATGAATAAATGATTAAATCAATATTTAACATTCATTCACATATCATTTAATCTCCGTGGCCATGGAACACCTTCCACCTCCATTCCGGACATCCTCCGGACTTACCGAAACCCTTCCGGTTTTCTCCCTTCTTTTCTTCGGTGATTCTACCGATCCCATCAACACTCTCTAAGCATCATCAAGCCCTTAAGCGTGATACCCTACGGTTCGAGAACACTCCAGACATGGTCGGGACACTCCCGCACCTATGATCAACAGAGGGACCTGGATGGCCATGTGACCCCTGTGCATTCCACAAAGATCTTTCGTCGTTTGAACCGGTGACACTCGTGTCTTATTCCCTTTGTCATTCGATACTTGCATTGCCCGAGATCTGATCAATGACATCTCCATGTCGAGTTCAATCTCGTTACTGAGCAATGCTATTTGACTCGTTCCGACAAGTGATATCCCCGTGATCTAATCACACGCTGCGCAGCTATTGGATATAACTTCTCCGAGTGGGCCCTTGAGTATCTTCCCGTCACATGGACGGACAGATCCCGCTCTTGACATATATTGCCTCTACGGTTTCCTCCGAATACCTAAACACACCTTTATAACCACCGTTTTACCAGATGGCGTTTGATGTTATCTAAGCACTCTCATGAGACAGTGATTGATATAGCCTCACGGTCTAAGGAATAGTCTACGAGGATCCTTTTCTAATCATCGTAACTTGAACTTCGTGACATGATCGAATCACGATGTTTAGGTTGGGTATTGGTTCATCATCTCATTCTCAGAATGAGATGACCTCATTTCCAACTGGCATAAATGCCACATGATCAGGAAACATGATCATCTGTTGACCAATGAACCAGTGACTAGAGTTTCACTGGGAACCCCTGGTTTGTTTATATATCACACGTGTATTGATGTTCCCACTCAACACAGTTATAGCATGATACAAAACTTAATCATAAACTATACGAAATATGATAATAGTTCTTACTACTATTTGTCTCTAGGGCATATTTCCAACACTTTAATAGATCTCTGCTCTCCCCACGTGTGTGAAAGTGACAGCGTGCATTCCATGGTGGCACTTAGGCTAGAGATTACAAATATTTGTTATGATTTATATTTGGAGTTGGATGTTTCTATGAAATTGTGGTGTTTGTTGGAACCATCTAGTGCTCAAGGTGACAGTGTGGGGTTTTCTAGATGGGAAAGACTTACTTTGAGGTGTGATGTTATAGCCCTACCATGGATTAGAGTGTTCAACCAGAGAGTAGTTAAGAGTAGTATCATAAAGAGAAGATATTTATATGAGAGTGTTCACTAGTGAAAGTATGATCCCTAGGCCTTGTTTCTTAGCATTGAAACACCGTTTGCTACTAGATCTGTTACATGTTTGCTTGCTTCCTTCTTTATTTCAGTTTTACTTTAGTCTTTTCCACGCCATCAAGCTATTTTCTAGCACCGTTACCACTTATAATTATCTATACTACTTGTATTTCACTATCTCTTTGCCGAACTAGTGCACCTATACACCTGACAATTGTATTGGGTGTGTTGGGGACACAAGAGACTTCTTGTATCTTGATTGCAGGGTTGCTTGAGAGGGAATACCTTTGACCACTTCCTCCCTTAGTTCGATAAACCTTGGGTGATCTTTTTAAGGGAAAACTTGCTGTTGTTCTACAAACCTCTGCACTTGGAGGCCCAACAACTATCTACAAGAATAGAAGTGCGTAGACATCAAGTCTTCGGGTGAAATAGGATTTTTGGCATATTTTCCGGAATTTTTCCCGATAGTTGGTTTTCTGCACAAAAAGTAGACACCAAGGCAATTCTGCTGAAAAAAGCGTTAGTCCGCATTAGTTGTATCCAAATCACACAAGTATAGAGGAGAAACAATAGCAAAAGTGTTCGGGAAAGTAGATACGTTTTGGACGTATCAGTCATTAGCCGACTTTCCCATTAGTCTAAGTTGTGTGTCCAATACAACCTCAGTGACCAAGGACAACTAGTATAAACGACATGAATATATAGTTCCACAATAGAATCACATATTCAATAATATATATCAGTAGTTTATACAAGAACAATAACTTTATGAATATATTGGGAATAAAATCAAACATGATTGCCTCTAGGGCATATTCCCAACAGGTGGTCACCTGGCGGATCCGTGGAGGTTCTTGGAACTACAATTTGGGGGCAAATATTTGTCCCTGTTGCACCCTGCCCTCACGTGTCAGATTGACTTAGGCCAGACGGGCCTAGGTCTAGTGCTAGCCTCCTTCAACCGATTCGAGACACATCATTGCGGCATCTTCCGGTCTGAGGGTTCGTGTTCGCAGTTGTTGCTCAGACTGATGGCAGTCTGGTTGGACCGGGTGAGCATGATGGCAATGGAGTTGCTTCTTGGTGTGAGGATTTGTGGTGGTGTCAGATCCACTGGTGGATAATGAAGTAGGGACTAGAGCGGGAGTTGGCAATAACAGTGGCACCCTTGGTGCAGTGCAGCGGCAGGGCTTCACAAACCCATTTGGGCTCGGCCGGACTCACTAGTGGAAACGAGGCCTTTGGTTGAGCCTAGAAATGGGCTTTAACACCGGTTCTTCTATGAATCGGTGTTAAAGGGGGGCCTGTACCAGCGTGGCCCATGCAGCAAAAAGGAGCCCCCCCTTTAACACCGGTTCGTGGCACGAACCGGTGTTAAAGGCCCCTGCACCAGTGGCCCACGCAGCCCCCCTTTAACACCGGTTTGTGGCTTGAACCGGTGTTAAAGGGGGGGCTATATAAGACACCGCAGACCACACCCCACTCTTTCATTTTTTTCACTATCTCATTTTGGAGCCTAGCAAGAGGGTGTGAAGTGTGCTAGTTTGTGTTTTTTCGTATGCACAAGAGGTGTTCGGTGAAATGCCTGAGAGCTCAAAATAAGTTTTCTCATTGCTCTTTCCTTCTCGGTCGAGGTCGGCAACTATCCTTTCATGTGTCATTGATGTACTATATATATAAATGGTCATCTCCCTATTATTTTTTGATATATACTATATATTAATGCAGATGAACCGGCAATGGATGTATGGTGACCGCCGCACTTCCGAGTACATTACGAGCCTCCAAAATTTCATCGTTGAGGCTAATGCAAACCATGGTCACAATGGTTTTATGTGTTGTCCGTGTGTTCACTGTCAGAACAAGAAATACTACTCAAATACCAGAACCATTCACGCCCACCTGCTTCGATCCGGTTTCATGCCCGGCTATAATTGTTGGACCAAGCACGGAGAAAAAGGGGTTGTGATGGAAGACAACAAAGAAGAAGAGGATGATGACAAATATCATAATATGTATCCTGAATATGATGATACTGCAACGGGGGTAGATAATGAAGATCAAGAGGCAGCAGATGGGCCCGCTGATGACGATCTTGGTCGGGCCATTACTGATGCAAAGGAAGAATGTGAAACTGAAAAGGAGAAGGAGAAGCTGGAGCAGATGTTAAAGGATCACAAAACATTGTTGTACCCAACTTGCGAAGATGGCCACAAAAAGCTAGGTACCACACTGGATTTGCTGCAATGGAAGGCAGAGAACGGTGTGACTGACAGCGCATTTTCAAAGTTGTTGGTAAAAATGAAGAATCTTCTTCCAAGAAATAATGAGTTGCCCAACAGTACATACCAAGCAAAGAAGGTTGTATGCCCTCTAGGATTAGACGTGCAGAAGATACATGCCTGCATTAATGACTGCATCCTCTACCGCGGTGAGAAGTACGAGAATTTGGATGCATGCCCGGTATGCACTGCACATCGGTATAAGATCAGACGAGACGATCCTGGCGATGTTGAGGGCGAGGCCCCTAGGAAGAAGGTTCCTGCCAAGGTTATGTGGTATGCTCCTATAATACCACGGTTAAAACGTCTCTTTAGAAATAAAGAGCATGCCAAGTTGTTGCGATGGCACATGGAAGACCATAAGAAAGACGCGATGTTGAGACACCCCGCTGACGGGTCACAGTGGAGAAAAGTCGAGCGAGAGTACCCGGACTTCGCACGTGACGCAAGGAACTTAAGGTTTGGTCTAAGTACAGATGGCATGAATCCTTTTGGTGAGCAGAGCTGCAGTCACAACACCTGGCCTGTGACTCTATGTATCTATAACCTTCCTCCTTGGTTGTGTATGAAGAGGAAGTTCATTATGATGCCAGTGCTCATCCAAGGCCCGAGGCAACCCGGCAACGACATTGATGTGTACCTAAGGCCATTAGTTGAAGAACTTTTACAGCTGTGGGCCAAACCAGGTGTACGTATGTGGTATGAGCACAAAGGGGAGCCATTTGACCTACGAGCATTGCTTTTCGTAACCATCAATGATTGGCCTGCTCTTAGTAACATTTCAGGGCAGACAAACAAGGGATACAATGCATGCACACACTGTTTAGATGAGACTGAAAGTGTATATTTGGATAAATGTAAGAAGGTTGTGTACCTAGGGTATCGTCGATTTCTTCCAAACCTGCATCCAGTAAGAAAGAAAGGCAAGCATTTCAAACGTCTGGCAGAACCCCGGAGGAAGCCTGTCCTCCGTACCGGTGAGGAGGTATTTGGTATGGTCAAGGACCTAGAAGTAATCTTTGGAAAAGGTCCTGGCAGTCTATCTGTTCCGAATGACGATGCCGGACACGCGCCCATGTGGAAGAAGCAATCTATATTTTGGGACCTACCCTATTGGAAAGTCTTAGAGGTCCGCTCTTCAATCGACGTGATGCACGTGACGAAGAATGTTTGCGTGAACCTGCTAGGCTTCCTAGGAGTGTATGGGAAGACAAAAGATACACCGGAAGCACGGCAGGACCAGCAACGTCTGAAAGACCCTGAAGAGCCTATGCATCCTGAGAACGAGAAGGGTAAACGATGCCACTTAACTCCTGCCAGCTACGCTCTTACTAAAGCAGAGAAGGAAATCTTTTTTGAATGCCTGAGCAGTATCAAGGTCCCATCTGGCTTCTCGTCGAATATAAAGGGAATAATAAATATGGCAGAGAAAAAATTCCAAAACCTGAAGTCTCATGACTGCCACGTGATTATGACACAATTGCTTTCGATTGCATTGAGGGGGCTTCTACCTGAAAATGTTCGAGTACCCATTGTGAAGCTATGTGCATTACTCAATGCAATATCTCAGAAGGTAATCGATCCAGAAAGCCTACCAGGGTTACAGACAGATGTGGCCCAATGTCTTGTCAGCTTTGAGTTGGTGTTCCCACCATCCTTCTTCAATATTATGACGCATCTCCTGGTTCACCTAGTAGAAGAGATTGCCATTCTTGGTCCTGTATTTCTACACAATATGTTCCCCTTTGAGAGGTACATGGGAGTCTTAAAGAAATATGTTCATAACCGTGCTAGGCCAGAAGGAAGCATCTCCAAGGGCTATGTAACAGATGAGGTCATTGAGTTCTGTGTTGATTTTATTCCTGACCTTAAGGCGATTGGTGTTCTAGAATCACGACATGAGGGGAGACTACGTGGAAAAGGCACCCTAGGATGTAAAGCAATGATATGTAGGGACAGGCATTCTCTCAATCAAGCACACTACACGGTTTTACAAAGATCTATCTTGGTTGCCTCGTATATCAATGAACACAAGAATTTAATACGCCTCAAACACCCGGGGCAGTCTGATGAATGGATTATAAGTGAACACATGGCGAGTTTTGGCGGCTGGCTGCAAAGACTTCTCACGAATAACACCACTGTTGGGGATCAACTGTACTTGTTGGCCAGGACACCATCTTCGACTGTATGTACTTTCCAAGGGTACGAGATAAATGGGAATACATTTTACACGATAGGCCAAGATAAAAAGAGCACCAACCAAAATAGTGGTGTCCGCTTCGATGCAGCAGAAGACAATAGGCAAAAGACCACGTATTATGGGTTCATAGAGGAGATATGGGAACTTGACTATGGACCTAATTTTAAGGTCCCCTTGTTTCGATGCAAATGGGTCAAGCTAACAGGAGGGGGGGTTGAGGTAGACAAGAAGTACGGAATGACAACGGTGGATCTCAACAATCTTATGAAGGTAGACAAGAACTTAGACGAACCATTCGTCTTAGCCAATGATGTGGCTCAGGTTTTCTATGTGAAGGACATGTCTACCAAACCGAAAAAAAGAAAAAAATAAGCAAACAGATACATCACACGATGAGCCAAAGCGTCACATAGTTCTTTCAGGGAAAAGAAACATCGTGGGAGTGGAGGACAAGACAGACATGTCAGAAGATTATAATAAGTTTGATGAAATTCCTCCCTTCAGAGTGAAGACTGACCCAACCATCTTGTTAAACGGTGTTGATACTCCATGGTTACGGCCGACGCGATCATAAGATTGACTATATGTATTAATTGACCCATTTTTGGCACACATATGTATCTCAACATGGAAATCAATGTCATATTTCTTCTGTTAACAGTATATGTATTAAATGAGCCATTTTTCTTCCTTCTATTTCTTCCCTCCATTTTTCTTCCCGCCATTTTTTCCCGCCATTTTTTCCCGCCATTTTTCTTCCCGCCATTTTTCTTTAAGACTCAAGAAGAGGGTTCCTGCCAAGGTGACGGGGGGCCTTATCTGGGGGAGGCTTATCTGGGAGGGCCTTATCTGGGGGGTGGCTAACCTTTAGTACCGGTTGGTGGGTGCAACCGGGACTAAGGTGGTTTTTGTGTCATCTAACAAAACTATCGGTAGGATAAGGACGCGTGGGTAACCTTTAGTACCGGCTGGGGGCTCAAACCGGGACTAAAGCTGTCGGTAGGATAAGGATGCGTGGGTGGACTACACTGCTCGATGTAGCGCACGACGCCCTGTCGGAGGAAGAAGACAAAGTAGAAGCGGCGCCATGCCTATAAAAGGAGCATCGATACGCCATGGCAAGCAACTCAACAAGCCAACATGGATGGAGAGTTTCATCCCCATGGATGGAGGAAAGGGTTGGGAAATCTCCCGTGGCGGAACTTCTCGAAGATGCCCTTGGTGCACATGCCCTATGGCATCTTCGGAAGTTCCGCCTCGGAAAATACTTTCCTGCTAGCCCGTGAAAGACTACATCTCTGCCTCCCTGGGGTTAGAGGTATGGTGGAAGCCATGGGATAGAGTGGAGAGAGGCGGCAGATATGAGTCTAGATGTGCTATGGCAACGACCAAGCCAACATGGATGGAGAGTTTCATCCCCATGGATGGAGGAAAGGGTTTGGAAATCTCCCGTGGCGGAATTTCTCGAAGATGCCCTTGGTGCACACGCCCTATGGCATCTTCGGAAGTTCCGCCTCGGAAAATATTTTCCTGCTAGCCCATGAAAGACTCCATCTCCGCCTCCCTGGGGTTAGAGGTATGGTGAAAGCCATGGGATAGAGTGGAGAGAGGCGGCAGGTATAAGTCTAGATGTGCTATGGCAACGACCAAGCCTAAACCCTAAACCCTAAACCCTAAACCCTAAAGGGGCTACCCTCGTACGGAGAAAGCTACAAGGGTAGACGATCCGAGGCCCCCGGTCTAGGGTTTCACCGGAGGAAGCCCACCGGAGGAAGACCATTTTTCCCGCCATTTTTCTTCCCGCCAGTTCTTCCCTCCAGTTCTTCCCGCTAGTTCTTCACTATATATATATATATATGTAGGGTTGGCCTCCATTGTCATTGCACATCTCTAGACTCATATCTGCAACCTCATCACTCTTTCCCATGGCTTCCACCGTAGCACTAACCCCCAGGGAGGCGGAGGCGCTTTGCGCCTCGAACTACCCCTGCCCGCCGGGCTACTGTGTCCCCGTCGGCTGGATGCTGAGCACTAGAGGCGTGCCGGTTCCTCCTGTCCCTCTAGGTGTGGCGCGCCGGATGGCCATCACGAACCACTACTACTTCGAGCTCACGCCGGAGCAGCGGAGGAATCCCAGATGGCATCCCGACTATTTCCCTACTTGGGAAGCCTTCTTCGTGGATCAGCGTGAGAGGGCGCTCGCCAGGCACGAGGAGGATGGCCCACCTCCTCCGAACTTCAATGAGGCCGGCCGTCGGCTATGGTGGCGCGGTCGGACTCTCCAGAGCATCATGGCCTATGACACTGCCGCCGACTCTAACCCCCGTCTGCGCTACCCTCAAGTCCAGCCCACGCATACTCAGCCTTCAAGGTTCAATTACGGCGAACCCGACGACGACAGTGATGACGGCGGTGGCGAGTACGACGACTGCAGTGGCGAGTATTACAGGTGTAGGCAGGAGCATGACTGAATCACTCCAACATTCCGAAACAAGTTCGGCCGATTGTTCCTTAATCTGGCCATGTATCTTAATTTTTAGTTCTTTTATGTATCTTAATTTTCAGTCATGCTTTATGTAACTTACTATTAGTTGCATTCTGTATTTTAATTCCAGTTCTATCTCCTTCACAAAATGACCTATCTCATTCGAGGTTTCTTGGCGTTCGGGTCAAATGACCAATGTTATGGCTAGAATCAAGGCATAGTTTGTGATAATATGGCCATATTGTGCATACATGTGCATCATGGCATGGCAAACAATGTTGCAAGAGGAAGTTTTCCTTTTTATCGCACCAAAAGGCATTTTCCATTTTCCGAGCATAAAAAACGGACGGTTTTGTGAAGCAACCACCAAATGGCTAATTCAAAAAACCACCACCACATTTTACAAAAATACTAGACCACCTTATATGTACAATGTACCAACAGGGGGATCTGAAACCTTTCTGTCCACCTCTGGTAAAAAAGACAAATTCCTGCCGAATCGGTAGGAAGTGGGTCAGATATGAACTACATGTACATGATACGATGCTCATGATTTTTTACAAAAAACATTTTTAGGTTCACAATATGCTATTTTATCAAAAATCCAATACAAGTTGAGCGAGGCTTTGCCAGATTCAAGTGTATACAAAAGATGCGGCATTTAAATATCCAATCAATTCAAAAATGTTAATACAAAATAAAATATGATTTGCTCTAATAAATAGGGTTAGATTCCTTTTTAGATGCTTAATATTTCTTATGTTAAAATTTTAGGATTTGACAATTTATTTTTGTTTGAATTGAATAATCAAAATTTATATGTAAGTGTTTTAAACATTTTGAAAATTTTCATCTAAAGTAAATATAAAATGTTTTTACATGAATGGATAGATATTATTTTTCTGAAAATTATGATATATTATTCATATTTTTCTGAGTTGAAATGAATAAGATATGAATTTTCTAAATTCATATCCTATTTTTTGAATTATAAATGCCCCCACCCCTTTAATGCATGAAATAAATGCCCCCCCTTTAACACCGGTTCCAGCCACGAACCGGTGTTAAAGGAGGGGGGGCGCATTTATTTCGTTTCGTGCGTGCACACCCCCCCCTTTAACACCGGTTCGTGGCTGAAACCGGTGTTAAAGGGGGGGTGCGGGCACGAAACGAATTCCCCCCCTTTAACACCGGTTCCAGCCACGAACCGGTGTTAAAGGGTGGGGGGGTTATAACGCGAGCGCCACCACCCCTTCCTTCTTCCCCCAGCCAGATCGATTCTTCCCTGAGCCCTACTCGTCCGCGCCGCCACCCGCACTCATCCGCCGCGCCCGTCTTGCCGGAATATGCCGCGCTGCCAGCCAGATCGATCCTAGGCCGAGCTCGAATCTGTCGCTCCTCCCTAGCCGACCTCCTCAAGGGAGCCTCCTGTCCCTCTCCCCATTATCAGCTTCGATCGGTTGGATTCAGGAGGGTGCACGCATATACTACGGGCGGATGGGCTGAGGGCTGGCTGAGAGCCTCCCGTCCCTCTCCCGTACCGATGCCAAGCTGAGGGCGGGCTGCCGCTACACCGCGTCGAGGCCGTGGGCGGATGGACTCCCGAGGGACATGTGGGAGGCGCAGCTGTGCGTGCTGCAGGCGAGGTCAGAACGGCGGCAGAATGCGAGGAGATGCAGCGGCAATCGAATATAGCGTATCTGTTTCTAATTCGATTTTGTTTACACAAGATTATTTTGTAAGCTGCGGGCGAGGTCAGAATGGCGGCAGAATGCGAGGATTTTGTTTACACGACGACGGCGTTGCGCGAGCCGAGGCGCAGCGAGAAGACGGGACCGTGGCGCGCGGCAAGGCGGCACAGAGTGGCGTGGAAGGGCTTGTCGAGGAGGTGGAGATGGCCGAAGAAGGGGATGGCCCTCGGGCTCGGTGGGACCCTTATTATTATGTTCTTCTTCTTGCCGCCAAACCCTATCCGCCAACGGAACCTCCCTTCCTCTTCCCTCCCCTCCGACGCCGGAGGACACCGCCCAGCGAATCCGGTGATGTCAATGGCGACGGCGGGGCCCCCTACTCGTGGCTCTTCCCAACTCGGTGAGGGTTGATGGCCTGGATTCGCGTCGCCCTCGGCCCTCCCCTGTGCTCGGCGCATGGGGACGCGATGCGGGACAAGCTCCTACCAGAGGACCGCCTAATAGCAATCCAAGAGGAATTTGCTGGATTTTTTGTCGACGAGGTCATAGACCCTAAAGCATCCATGTAATGATCTCCATGTAATCAAATAGACATGCTCTGGATCCGGTTGTTTCTCCATGCATGTATGCTTGTAAGAGAAATTATATTATATATTGCATCAATGTGTATAAGTATCGTGTAGTAGCGTTCTGTATGTATACGAAAACTTGTTTCTAATGAAAACACAGAATAAAAAATAATTGAACACAAAACACAAAATGAAAAGAAAAACACAAAACTCTAAAACTCCATCCCCTGCCGCGGCAGCCAAATAACCCAAAATGCTGCAGCGGCAGGAAACCTTTAGTCCCGGTTCGTAACACGACCCGGGACTAAATGTCCTGCCGCCCAGCGCGCCTCTCAGGGCCACGTGGTTGGACCTCTAGCCCCGGTTCGTAACAGAACCGGGGCTAAATCTTGGACCTTTAGTCCCGCTTTGCAGTCCCGGTTCGCAATCCGGGACTAAAGGCCCTTACGAACCGGGGCTAATTGCCTGGTTTCTACTAGTGTTGGTGCGTGACTCGGCCGAGTTCTAGGGGTGCTGGTTTTGGGGTCTAGGCGAAAGCTTTGCAGGACCTTAGTCTATGCCGGCGAGAACGGCGCTCTCCTGCATCATTCACCTTCTTGGAGGCATCATCGCAAGCCCCTTCTCCTCCTTTAGATTCTCAAGCTCTGCTAGGAGTGCTGCCCCTTCGCCGAGTTCCCCTGGGCAGCCGAGAAGGTGCGGTAGAGGTCTGTTGGATTGGACTTGCTTGGTGTCACTTCGGCGCAACAGAAGACTACTAGATTCACTCAGCTCGCCGCAAACTTCTTTCTTTAGATCGGCTTGTTCTTGGTGTATTCTTCTGTTTCCTGTGTGTTTCTGTATAACTGGTAACCCCAACAGTTGTAAGTGTGTTGTAACTCCTAGCCGGTTGTTGGCTTTGTTAATTCAAAGCCGGGCTCGTTTCGAGCATTCCATCTAAAATATATATTTCTTTTTTGTTGATGCCAAAAATGCCTTACTGATCGTTTGTTGTATAAACTTATGTCGATCTTGTGCAACAAGTTAACTCCAATATGGCTCTAGTAAAAGTTTGTATTAGCGTGTGTGTTATAGGAGTGGTTTTGGTCATAATCAATGGCGATCTCAAAAAGATAAAGGCGAGTAATCCGTCAAAAAGAGAAGACGATGAGGAGTAGCGTGCAGCATGATGAAGTAAGACATGGGTCAGAGGAACGCTCCCTCCTTTGGGAAGTGCGGTCACAGAGTTGGCGATCAAGGGACTTACCACATTTGTCAGTTTAGCACGACCTGCCAAACGCACGTCGTCGTCAACACATAAGCATGATGTTGTGGTTGCCGAAGATCCAGACTTGCTTGGTGTCACTTCGGCGCAACAGAAGACTACTAGATTCACTCAGCTCGGCACAGACTTTTTTTTTTTTTGGAGCAACCAGCAGGAGCTCTGCCTTTTTATATAGAAGAAATAGAATTGGTCAGTTTGAAAGGGAAACTGACCGAAACCCGATACAAGGTATGTTAAGGACATATCCAAACCCACACGGCCAGTTTATAAGGAAAAACTGGCGAAAACCAAACAGCCCAAAGCTACCTCACCGGCCCTCGGGACCGCGCTCCACACGAGCCGACGACCCTCCTGCCCAAGCAAGAAGGGGCGACGCTCAGGAAGATCCAGAGCCGCCGCTCCGGCATCCGCACCGGTCCCGGGACCGCGCACACTAGCTAGAACCGATCCAACCCAAACGCAGCACACCGGCCCCGAGGCCGCGTCCCACTCGAGTCGACGCCCCTTCCGCCCTAACGGCAAGAGCCGACACTCGGAGCCGCTGCTCCAACATCCACGCCAACCCCAGGGCCGCGCACACTCCTAGCCGACGACGAAAAGCAGAGCTTAATAGGCCAACAACAAGAGGCGAAGAACTGGGCTTCCAAAGGCGACGCTCCCAAGGGAGAAACTTCTTTCTTTAGATCGGCTTGTTCTTGGTGTATTCTTCTGTTTCCTGTGTGTTTCTGTATAACTGGTAACCCCAACAGTTGTAAGTGTGTTGTAACTCCTAGCCGGTTGTTGGCTTTGTTAATTCAAAGTCGGGCTCGTTTCGAGCATTCCATCTAAAATATATATTTCTTTTTTATTGATGCCAAAAATGCCTTACTGATCGTTTGTTGTATAAACTTGTGTCGATCTTGTGCAACAAGTTAACTCCAATATGGCTCTAGTAAAAGTTTGTATTAGCGTGTGTGTTATAGGAGTGGTTTTGGTCATAATCAATGGCGATCTCAAAAAGATAAAGGCGAGTAATCCGTCAAAAAGAGGAGACGATGAGGAGTAGCGTGCAGCATGATGAAGTAAGACATGGGTCAGAGGAACGCTCCCTCCTTTGGGAAGTGCGGTCACAGAGTTGGCGATCAAGGGACTTACCACATTTGTCAGTTTAGCACGACCTGCCAAAAGCACGTCGTCGTCAACACATAAGCATGATGTTGTGGTTGCCGAAGATCCAGACTTGCTTGGTGTCACTTCGGCGCAACAGAAGACTACTAGATTCACTCAGCTCGGCGCAAACTTCTTTTTGTTTTTTTGGAGCAACCGGCAGGAGCTCTGCCTTTTCATATAAAAGAAATAGAATTGGCCAGTTTTAAAGGGAAACTGACCGAAACCCGATACAAGGTATGTTAAGGACATACCCAAACCCACACGGCCAGTTTATAAGGAAAAACTGGCGAAAACCAAACAGCCCAAAGCTACCTCACCGGCCCTCGGGACCGCGCTCCACACGAGCCGACGACCCTCCTGCCCAAGCAAGAAGGGGCGACGCTCAGGAAGATCCAGAGCCGCCGCTCCGGCATCCGCACCGGTCCCGGGACCGCGCACACTAGCTAGAACTGATCCAACCCAAACGCAGCACACCGGCCCCGAGGCCGCGTCCCACTCGAGTCGACGCCCCTTCCGCCCTAACGGCAAGAGCCGACACTCGGAGCCGCTGCTCCAACATCCACGCCAACCCCAGGGCCGCGCACACTCCTAGCCGACGACGAAAAGCAGAGCTTAATAGGCCAACAACAAGAGGCGAAGAACTGGGCTTCCAAAGGCGACGCTCCCAAGGGAGAAACTTCTTTCTTTAGATCGGCTTGTTCTTGGTGTATTCTTCTGTTTCCTGTGTGTTTCTGTATAACTGGTAACCCCAGCAGTTGTAAGTGTGTTGTAACTCCTAGCCGGTTGTTGGCTTTGTTAATTCAAAGCCGGGCTCGTTTCGAGCATTCCATCTAAAATATATATTTCTTTTTTATTGATGCCAAAAATGCCTTACTGATCGTTTGTTGTATAAACTTGTGTCGATCTTGTGCAACAAGTTAACTCCAATATGGCTCTAGTAAAAGTTTGTATTAGCGTGTGTGTTATAGGAGTGGTTTTGGTCATAATCAATGGCGATCTCAAAAAGATAAAGGCGAGTAATCCGTCAAAAAGAGGAGACGATGAGGAGTAGCGTGCAGCATGATGAAGTAAGACATGGGTCAGAGGAACGCTCCCTCCTTTGGGAAGTGCGGTCACAGAGTTGGCGATCAACGGACTTACCACATTTGTCAGTTTAGCACGACCTGCCAAACGCACGTCGTCGTCAACACATAAGCATGATGTTGTGGTTGCCGAAGATCCAGACTTGCTTGGTGTCACTTCGGCGCAACAGAAGACTACTAGATTCACTCAGCTCGGCGCAGACTTTTTTTTTTTTTTGGAGCAACCAGCAGGAGCTCTGCCTTTTTATATAGAAGAAATAGAATTGGTCAGTTTGAAAGGGAAACTGACCGAAACCCGATACAAGGTATGTTAAGGACATACCCAAACCCACACGGCCAGTTTATAAGGAAAAACTGGCGAAAACCAAACAGCCCAAAGCTACCTCACCGGCCCTCGGGACCGCGCTCCACACGAGCCGACGACCCTCCTGCCCAAGCAAGAAGGGGCGACACTCAGGAAGATCCAGAGCCGCCGCTCCGGCATCCGCACCGGTCCCGGGACCGCGCACACTAGCTAGAACCGATCCAACCCAAACGCAGCACACCGGCCCCGAGGCCGCGTCCCACTCGAGTCGACGCCCCTTCCGCCCTAACGGCAAGAGCCGACACTCGGAGCCGCTGCTCCAACATCCACGCCAACCCCAGGGCCGCGCACACTCCTAGCCGACGACGAAAAGCAGAGCTTAATAGGCCAACAACAAGAGGCGAAGAACTGGGCTTCCAAAGACGACGCTCCCAAGGGAGAACCTTCTTTCTTTAGATCGGCTTGTTCTTGGTGTATTCTTCTGTTTCCTGTGTGTTTCTGTATAACTGGTAACCCTAGCAGTTGTAAGTGTGTTGTAACTCCTAGCCGGTTGTTGGCTTTGTTAATTCAAAGCCGGGCTCGTTTCGAGCATTCCATCTAAAATATATATTTCTTTTTTGTTGATGCCAAAACTGCCTTACTGATCGTTTGTTGTATAAACTTATGTCGATCTTGTGCAACAAGTTAACTCCAATATGGCTCTAGTAAAAGTTTGTATTAGCGTGTGTGTTATAGGAGTGGTTTTGGTCATAATCAATGGCGATCTCAAAAAGATAAAGGCGAGTAATCCGTCAAAAAGAGGAGACGATGAGGAGTAGCGTGCAGCATGATGAAGTAAGACATGGGTCAGAGGAACGCTCCCTCCTTTGGGAAGTGCGATCACAGAGTTGGCGATCAAGGGACTTACCACATTTGTCAGTTTAGCACGACCTGCCAAACGCACGTCGTCGTCAACACATAAGCATGATGTTGTGGTTGCCGAAGATCCAGACTTGCTTGGTGTCACTTCGGCGCAACAGAAGACTACTAGATTCACTCAGCTCGGCGCAGACTTTTTTTTTTTTTTGGAGCAACCAGCAGGAGCTCTGCCTTTTTATATAGAAGAAATAGAATTGGTCAGTTTGAAAGGGAAACTGACCGAAACCCGATACAAGGTATGTTAAGGACATACCCAAACCCACACGGCCAGTTTATAAGGAAAAACTGGCGAAAACCAAACAGCCCAAAGCTACCTCACCGGCCCTCGGGACCGCGCTCCACACGAGCCGACGACCCTCCTGCCCAAGCAAGAAGGGGCGACACTCAGGAAGATCCAGAGCCGCCGCTCCGGCATCCGCACCGGTCCCGGGACCGCGCACACTAGCTAGAACCGATCCAACCCAAACGCAGCACACCGGCCCCGAGGCCGCGTCCCACTCGAGTCGACGCCCCTTCCGCCCTAACGGCAAGAGCCGACACTCGGAGCCGCTGCTCCAACATCCACGCCAACCCCAGGGCCGCGCACACTCCTAGCCGACGACGAAAAGCAGAGCTTAATAGGCCAACAACAAGAGGCGAAGAACTGGGCTTCCAAAGACGACGCTCCCAAGGGAGAAACTTCTTTCTTTAGATCGGCTTGTTCTTGGTGTATTCTTCTGTTTCCTGTGTGTTTCTGTATAACTGGTAACCCCAGCAGTTGTAAGTGTGTTGTAACTCCTAGCCGGTTGTTGGCTTTGTTAATTCAAAGCCGGGCTCGTTTCGAGCATTCCATCTAAAATATATATTTCTTTTTTGTTGATGCCAAAAATGCCTTACTGATCGTTTGTTGTATAAACTTATGTCGATCTTGTGCAACAAGTTAACTCCAATATGGCTCTAGTAAAAGTTTGTATTAGCGTGTGTGTTATAGGAGTGGTTTTGGTCATAATCAATGGCGATCTCAAAAAGATAAAGGCGAGTAATCCGTCAAAAAGAGGAGACGATGAGGAGTAGCGTGCAGCATGATGAAGTAAGACATGGGTCAGAGGAACGCTCCCTCCTTTGGGAAGTGCGGTCACAGAGTTGGCGATCAAGGGACTTACCACATTTGTCAGTTTAGCACGACCTGCCAAACGCACGTCGTCGTCAACACATAAGCATGATGTTGTGGTTGCCGAAGATCCAGACTTGCTTGGTGTCACTTCGGCGCAACAGAAGACTACTAGATTCACTCAGCTCGGCGCAGACTTTTTTTTTTTTTTGGAGCAATCAGCAGGAGCTCTGCCTTTTTATATAGAAGAAATAGAATTGGTCAGTTTGAAAGGGAAACTGACCGAAACCCGATACAAGGTATGTTAAGGACATACCCACACCCACACGGCCAGTTTATAAGGAAAAACTGGCGAAAACCAAACAGCCCAAAGCTACCTCACCGGCCCTCGGGACCGCGCTCCACACGAGCCGACGACCCTCCTGCCCAAGCAAGAAGGGGCGACACTCAGGAAGATCCAGAGCCGCCGCTCCGGCATCCGCACCGGTCCCGGGACCGCGCACACTAGCTAGAACCGATCCAACCCAAACGCAGCACACCGTCCCCGAGGCCGCGTCCCACTCGAGTCGACGCCCCTTCCGCCCTAACGGCAAGAGCCGACACTCGGAGCCGCTGCTCCAACATCCACGCCAACCCCAGGGCCGCGCACACTCCTAGCCGACGACGAAAAGCAGAGCTTAATAGGCCAACAACAAGAGGCGAAGAACTGGGCTTCCAAAGACGACGCTCCCAAGGGAGAAACTTCTTTCTTTAGATCGGCTTGTTCTTGGTGTATTCTTCTGTTTCCTGTGTGTTTCTGTATAACTGGTAACCCCAGCAGTTGTAAGTGTGTTGTAACTCCTAGCCGGTTGTTGGCTTTGTTAATTTAAAGCCGGGCTCGTTTCGAGCATTCCATCTAAAATATATATTTCTTTTTTGTTGATGCCAAAAATGCCTTACTGATCGTTTGTTGTATAAACTTATGTCGATCTTGTGCAACAAGTTAACTCCAATATGGCTCTAGTAAAAGTTTGTATTAGCGTGTGTGTTATAGGAGTGGTTTTGGTCATAATCAATGGCGATCTCAAAAAGATAAAGGCGAGTAATCCGTCAAAAAGAGGAGACGATGAGGAGTAGCGTGCAGCATGATGAAGTAAGACATGGGTCAGAGGAACGCTCCCTCCTTTGGGAAGTGCGGTCACAGAGTTGGCGATCAAGGGACTTACCACATTTGTCAGTTTAGCACGACCTGCCAAACGCACGTCGTCGTCAACACATAAGCATGATGTTGTGGTTGCCGAAGATCCAGACTTGCTTGGTGTCACTTCGGCGCAACAGAAGACTACTAGATTCACTTAGCTCGGCGCAGACTTTTTTTTTTTTTTGGAGCAACCAGCAGGAGCTCTGCCTTTTTATATAGAAGAAATAGAATTGGTCAGTTTGAAAGGGAAACTGACCGAAACCCGATACAAGGTATGTTAAGGACATACCCAAACCCACACGGCCAGTTTATAAGGAAAAACTGGCGAAAACCAAATAGCCCAAAGCTACCTCACCGGCCCTCGGGACCGCGCTCCACACGAGCCGACGACCCTCCTGCCCAAGCAAGAAGGGGCGACGCTCAAGAAGATCCAGAGCCGCCGCTCCGGCATCCACACCGGTCCCGGGACCGCGCACACTAGCTAGAACCGATCCAACCCAAACGCAGCACACCGGCCCCGAGGCCACGTCCCACTCGAGTCGACGCCCCTTCCGCCCTAACGGCAAGAGCCGACACTCGGAGCCGCTGCTCCAACATCCACGCCAACCCCAGGGCCGCGCACACTCCTAGCCGACGACGAAAAGCAGAGCTTAATAGGCCAACAACAAGAGGCGAAGAACTGGGCTTCCAAAGACGACGCTCCCAAGGGAGAAACTTCTTTCTTTAGATCGGCTTGTTCTTGGTGTATTCTTCTGTTTCCTGTGTGTTTCTGTATAACTGGTAACCCCAGCAGTTGTAAGTGTGTTGTAACTCCTAGCCGGTTGTTGGCTTTGTTAATTCAAAGCCGGGCTCGTTTCGAGCATTCCATCTAAAATATATATTTCTTTTTTGTTGATGCCAAAAATGCCTTACTGATCGTTTGTTGTATAAACTTATGTCGATCTTGTGCAACAAGTTAACTCCAATATGGCTCTAGTAAAAGTTTGTATTAGCGTGTGTGTTATAGGAGTGGTTTTGGTCATAATCAATGGCGATCTCAAAAAGATAAAGGCGAGTAATCCGTCAAAAAGAGGAGACGATGAGGAGTAGCGTGCAGCATGATGAAGTAAGACATGGGTCAGAGGAACGCTCCCTCCTTTGGGAAGTGCGGTCACAGAGTTGGCGATCAAGGGACTTACCACATTTGTCAGTTTAGCACGACCTGCCAAACGCACGTCGTCGTCAACACATAAGCATGATGTTGTGGTTGCCGAAGATCCAGACTTGCTTGGTGTCACTTCGGCGCAACAGAAGACTACTAGATTCACTCAGCTCGGCGCAAACTTCTTTTTGTTTTTTTGGAGCAACCGGCAGGAGCTCTGCCTTTTCATATAAAAGAAATAGAATTGGCCAGTTTTAAAGGGAAACTGACCGAAACCCGATACAAGGTATGTTAAGGACATACCCAAACCCACACGGCCAGTTTATAAGGAAAAACTGGCGAAAACCAAACAGCCCAAAGCTACCTCACCGGCCCTCGGGACCGCGCTCCACACGAGCCGACGACCCTCCTGCCCAAGCAAGAAGGGGCGACACTCAGGAAGATCCAGAGCCGCCGCTCCGGCATCCGCACCGGTCCCGGGACCGCGCACACTAGCTAGAACCGATCCAACCCAAACGCAGCACACCGGCCCCGAGGCCGCGTCCCACTCGAGTCGACGCCCCTTCCGCCCTAACGGCAAGAGCCGACACTCGGAGCCGCTGCTCCAACATCCACGCCAACCCCAGGGCCGCGCACACTCCTAGCCGACGACGAAAAGCAGAGCTTAATAGGCCAACAACAAGAGGCGAAGAACTGGGCTTCCAAAGACGACGCTCCCAAGGGAGAACCTTCTTTCTTTAGATCGGCTTGTTCTTGGTGTATTCTTCTGTTTCCTGTGTGTTTCTGTATAACTGGTAACCCTAGCAGTTGTAAGTGTGTTGTAACTCCTAGCCGGTTGTTGGCTTTGTTAATTCAAAGCCGGGCTCGTTTCGAGCATTCCATCTAAAATATATATTTCTTTTTTGTTGATGCCAAAACTGCCTTACTGATCGTTTGTTGTATAAACTTATGTCGATCTTGTGCAACAAGTTAACTCCAATATGGCTCTAGTAAAAGTTTGTATTAGCGTGTGTGTTATAGGAGTGGTTTTGGTCATAATCAATGGCGATCTCAAAAAGATAAAGGCGAGTAATCCGTCAAAAAGAGGAGACGATGAGGAGTAGCGTGCAGCATGATAAAGTAAGACATGGGTCAGAGGAACGCTCCCTCCTTTGGGAAGTGCGATCACAGAGTTGGCGATCAAGGGACTTACCACATTTGTCAGTTTAGCACGACCTGCCAAACGCACGTCGTCGTCAACACATAAGCATGATGTTGTGGTTGCCGAAGATCCAGACTTGCTTGGTGTCACTTCGGCGCAACAGAAGACTACTAGATTCACTCAGCTCGGCGCAGACTTTTTTTTTTTTTTGGAGCAACCAGCAGGAGCTCTGCCTTTTTATATAGAAGAAATAGAATTGGTCAGTTTGAAAGGGAAACTGACCGAAACCCGATACAAGGTATGTTAAGGACATACCCAAACCCACACGGCCAGTTTATAAGGAAAAACTGGCGAAAACCAAATAGCCCAAAGCTACCTCACCGGCCCTCGGGACCGCGCTCCACACGAGCCGACGACCCTCCTGCCCAAGCAAGAAGGGGCGACGCTCAAGAAGATCCAGAGCCGCCGCTCCGGCATCCACACCGGTCCCGGGACCGCGCACACTAGCTAGAACCGATCCAACCCAAACGCAGCACACCGGCCCCGAGGCCACGTCCCACTCGAGTCGACGCCCCTTCCGCCCTAACGGCAAGAGCCGACACTCGGAGCCGCTGCTCCAACATCCACGCCAACCCCAGGGCCGCGCACACTCCTAGCCGACGACGAAAAGCAGAGCTTAATAGGCCAACAACAAGAGGCGAAGAACTGGGCTTCCAAAGGCGACGCTCCCAAGGGAGAAACTTCTTTCTTTAGATCGGCTTGTTCTTGGTGTATTCTTCTGTTTCCTGTGTGTTTCTGTATAACTGGTAACCCCAGCAGTTGTAAGTGTGTTGTAACTCCTAGCCGGTTGTTGGCTTTGTTAATTCAAAGCCGGGCTCGTTTCGAGCATTCCATCTAAAATATATATTTCTTTTTTATTGATGCCAAAAATGCCTTACTGATCGTTTGTTGTATAAACTTGTGTCGATCTTGTGCAACAAGTTAACTCCAATATGGCTCTAGTAAAAGTTTGTATTAGCGTGTGTGTTATAGGAGTGGTTTTGGTCATAATCAATGGCGATCTCAAAAAGATAAAGGCGAGTAATCCGTCAAAAAGAGGAGACGATGAGGAGTAGCGTGCAGCATGATGAAGTAAGACATGGGTCAGAGGAACGCTCCCTCCTTTGGGAAGTGCGGTCACAGAGTTGGCGATCAAGGGACTTACCACATTTGTCAGTTTAGCACGACCTGCCAAACGCACGTCGTCGTCAACACATAAGCATGATGTTGTGGTTGCCGAAGATCCAGACTTGCTTGGTGTCACTTCGGCGCAACAGAAGACTACTAGATTCACTCAGCTCGGCGCAGACTTTTTTTTTTTTTGGAGCAATCAGCAGGAGCTCTGCCTTTTTATATAGAAGAAATAGAATTGGTCAGTTTGAAAGGGAAACTGACCGAAACCCGATACAAGGTATGTTAAGGACATACCCAAACCCACACGGCCAGTTTATAAGGAAAAACTGGCGAAAACCAAACAGCCCAAAGCTACCTCACCGGCCCTCGGGACCGCGCTCCACACGAGCCGACGACCCTCCTGCCCAAGCAAGAAGGGGCGACACTCAGGAAGATCCAGAGCCGCCGCTCCGGCATCCGCACTGGTCCCGGGACCGCGCACACTAGCTAGAACCGATCCAACCCAAACGCAGCACACCGTCCCCGAGGCCGCGTCCCACTCGAGTCGACGCCCCTTCCGCCCTAACGGCAAGAGCCGACACTCGGAGCCGCTGCTCCAACATCCACGCCAACCCCAGGGCCGCGCACACTCCTAGCCGACGACGAAAAGCAGAGCTTAATAGGCCAACAACAAGAGGCGAAGAACTGGGCTTCCAAAGACGACGCTCCCAAGGGAGAAACTTCTTTCTTTAGATCGGCTTGTTCTTGGTGTATTCTTCTGTTTCCTGTGTGTTTCTGTATAACTGGTAACCCCAGCAGTTGTAAGTGTGTTGTAACTCCTAGCCGGTTGTTGGCTTTGTTAATTTAAAGCCGGGCTCGTTTCGAGCATTCCATCTAAAATATATATTTCTTTTTTGTTGATGCCAAAAATGCCTTACTGATCGTTTGTTGTATAAACTTATGTCGATCTTGTGCAACAAGTTAACTCCAATATGGCTCTAGTAAAAGTTTGTATTAGCGTGTGTGTTATAGGAGTGGTTTTGGTCATAATCAATGGCGATCTCAAAAAGATAAAGGCGAGTAATCCGTCAAAAAGAGGAGACGATGAGGAGTAGCGTGCAGCATGATGAAGTAAGACATGGGTCAGAGGAACGCTCCCTCCTTTGGGAAGTGCGGTCACAGAGTTGGCGATCAAGGGACTTACCACATTTGTCAGTTTAGCACGACCTGCCAAACGCACGTCGTCGTCAACACATAAGCATGATGTTGTGGTTGCCGAAGATCCAGACTTGCTTGGTGTCACTTCGGCGCAACAGAAGACTACTAGATTCACTTAGCTCGGCGCAGACTTTTTTTTTTTTTTGGAGCAACCAGCAGGAGCTCTGCCTTTTTATATAGAAGAAATAGAATTGGTCAGTTTGAAAGGGAAACTGACCGAAACCCGATACAAGGTATGTTAAGGACATACCCAAACCCACACGGCCAGTTTATAAGGAAAAACTGGCGAAAACCAAATAGCCCAAAGCTACCTCACCGGCCCTCGGGACCGCGCTCCACACGAGCCGACGACCCTCCTGCCCAAGCAAGAAGGGGCGACGCTCAAGAAGATCCAGAGCCGCCGCTCCGGCATCCACACCGGTCCCGGGACCGCGCACACTAGCTAGAACCGATCCAACCCAAACGCAGCACACCGGCCCCGAGGCCACGTCCCACTCGAGTCGACGCCCCTTCCGCCCTAACGGCAAGAGCCGACACTCGGAGCCGCTGCTCCAACATCCACGCCAACCCCAGGGCCGCGCACACTCCTAGCCGACGACGAAAAGCAGAGCTTAATAGGCCAACAACAAGAGGCGAAGAACTGGGCTTCCAAAGACGACGCTCCCAAGGGAGAAACTTCTTTCTTTAGATCGGCTTGTTCTTGGTGTATTCTTCTGTTTCCTGTGTGTTTCTGTATAACTGGTAACCCTAGCAGTTGTAAGTGTGTTGTAACTCCTAGCCGGTTGTTGGCTTTGTTAATTCAAAGCCGGGCTCGTTTCGAGCATTCCATCTAAAATATATATTTCTTTTTTGTTGATGCCAAAACTGCCTTACTGATCGTTTGTTGTATAAACTTATGTCGATCTTGTGCAACAAGTTAACTCCAATATGGCTCTAGTAAAAGTTTGTATTAGCGTGTGTGTTATAGGAGTGGTTTTGGTCATAATCAATGGCGATCTCATAAAGATAAAGGCGAGTAATCCGTCAAAAAGAGGAGACGATGAGGAGTAGCGTGCAGCATGATGAAGTAAGACATGGGTCAGAGGAACGCTCCCTCCTTTGGGAAGTGCGGTCACAGAGTTGGCGATCAAGGGACTTACCACATTTGTCAGTTTAGCACGACCTGCCAAACGCACGTCGTCGTCAACACATAAGCATGATGTTGTGGTTGCCGAAGATCCAGACTTGCTTGGTGTCACTTCGGCGCAACAGAAGACTACTAGATTCACTCAGCTCGGCGCAGACTTTTTTTTTTTTTGGAGCAACCAGCAGGAGCTCTGCCTTTTCATATAGAAGAAATAGAATTGGTCAGTTTGAAAGGGAAACTGACCGAAACCCGATACAAGGTATGTTAAGGACATACCCAAACCCACACGGCCAGTTTATAAGGAAAAACTGGCGAAAACCAAACAGCCCAAAGCTACCTCACCGGCCCTCGGGACCGCGCTCCACACGAGCCGACGACCCTCCTGCCCAAGCAAGAAGGGGCGACACTCAGGAAGATCCAGAGCCGCCGCTCCGGCATCCGCACCGGTCCCGGGACCGCTCACACTAGCTAGAACCGATCCAACCCAAACGCAGCACACCGGCCCCGAGGCCGCGTCCCACTCGAGTCGACGCCCCTTCCGCCCTAACGGCAAGAGCCGACACTCGGAGCCGCTGCTCCAACATCCACGCCAATCCCAGGGCCGCGCACACTCCTAGCCGACGACAAAAATACTCCATGAGTAGGAAGGATACTGCCGAGCTTGCGAACTGTGCAGGTACACTGTGTCTTTTCCCGGAAAAACCGCGAGATGTGTTTGCCTCTCCTTTTCGTGCATCGTTTTATAGCAAGTCTAACAGCACCCTAAGAGGGGACAAACCCTTAAAATAACCGTCACTATAAGGGTTTCGCGAAAAATCGGCGCCGACCAGCACTTCAAATCAGACGATCCGTAAAAAAAAAGGGTCCGACTCGTAAACCCTCTTCTGGCCTGTACATAGGAGGGTGGAGAGGGCGACCCGAGCGCCAGCCCTCACTCCCACCAACCCTAGCGCGCGCTGAATCTTCAGGACGAGCTCGCCCACATCCGCCGCCCCCGCCGCCGCCGCTAGCCACCCGAATCCACCTCCCATGCCGCCACTGTCAGGCACCCATTCCGGCCATCCTCTCTACCTTCCGTGCCCTGCCTCCCCAAGCCCCCGCCACCGCCCGCTCCATCGAGGATGAACTCGGATGACCACCAAGATCTATCCGATTCGTCCTCCTTGTCGGAAGATTCCGACATCGAGGAACTCCTCCACGACGACGACGACGACTGCGAGGTGGCCCTTCTCCTCCTCGCCGTTAAGGAGCACGAGGACCGGTGGAAGATGCTGGATCGAAGGCGCGGGTCGATGAAGGGACGCACCTACATCCAGTGCAACTGCTTCCTCGGCCACGCCAACTTGATGCAGGATTATTTCGCCGAGGTACCTACATATCCGCCCAATCTTTTCCGTAAGAGGTACCGGATGCGGCGTAGCTTGCTTGTCAGAATCGTTCGAGAATATTTATTGATTTATTTGATTAGAACAATTGTTGTAATTTTAATGAAACAGTGTTGTAATAACTTGGATGATATTTGTTTGATCCTATGAACTATTATTTGATGTGTTTAATTGTTGTATTGATGTGTTTAATTGTTGTATTTCCATTTGAATGTGAAAGATAGGCTAAACCCTCTTTATATGGGCTGAAATGTGCCGACGGAGATCAGCGGCCGAACGAATAAGGGCGTTGTTAGTCATGCTCTTAGGACGCAATTCACACGACCCTTACCGTCGCCGGCCGGTTCACTTCAACTTCAGCTACTTGTACGGTAGTAGGGCGTACGCAAGGGTGGGGCCGGGTGGCCCGTGGCCCACCCAGAATTCTAGAGAAAAAATAGACTACTAGTATTAATCTAATGTTCATCATAAAAAAATCTGATGTTTAGATCGCGGGTCAGTTTGATATTTCTCCTATTATTAGAGTATTCATTTTCCAATCCTAGGCGTAGTTGATTGCAAAAAATAGGGACATCACTAAATTGATGGCGTGCTTCCCATCGCCCACACATGTCCTGTACTTTTTGTTAAAATCTAGCTTCTGCTATAAAATATCTATTTTTCTATAAAATGTCATGCTTTTGCTACATGTAGCAAAAACTAATTTGCTCATCGGACAAAAAATTAAAAGACAGATCTCGCCGAGTACCTCACATTTAGTCGACTCAATAAGTTTGTACTCTCTACTAATAATACGAATAAACAGACAGGACTAGACATATTTTAGTTCTAGATATATCCATATATAAACTTATATGAATCCGTTAATTTGGATTAGAGGGAGGATATAAACTTTATAATCCTCTATCAATCAATACAAGTTATTATTCTTTTCAAATATCACATTTTAGATAGATTTCGTGTCCCATATGGGTTACTGTAAAAAAAACATCTCTAGCAAGGGATAAGCTCTACTTACATAGGCCCAATAGCTAAAAAGAATTCCAATTTTCTAGTGTTTACTTGTCTTTGTTGTACTATAATTTTACAAAATTAAAATGTATTCTTGACCTGAAAATTGGAACATATATTATAGAATTGTAATATTACAAGATTCAATGGTGCTATTTATATTACTTTTTAGGCAGATTTTGTATTCCACATGGACCAACCAAAAACATTTGGACCGTGCCCACCCTCCAATTCATTCATGCGCTGCCGGCTGGTTGTACTCCCTCCGTTAGAAATATAAGACAATTTAGGTTTGTGAAATGAATGTATCTATACGCTTTTTAGTGTGTAGGTTTACTCCGAAACTTTACAAATATATACACTAAAAGACGTCCAGATACCCTTCAGTTCACAAAGTTAAAACGACCTTATATTTCTGAACAAAGGGAGTAGCCGCTAGGTACCAGCAAGGTATACGTACGGAATATTCAGGCCAGCCCGGCTCCCCAGAGTGTATCCAAGTCACGCCGAAAGTGAAACACGAGAAGAGGTGCCATTTTCCTGCGTGACTGCAATTGGAAAACAGCCGGAAACAGGGCTCAATTGCAGAGAAATTTGCCAATGTGGTTTAATCATCCGAGATTGAGAAAATACAAAACGGATATTGACAAGTTTGGTTCACTGGTGGTTGGGACGCTGACCATTTTCGACCAATAGTTGTTGTAATTAGGAACTTCTCATTTACCATATTACCGTGTTGTACTGTAACTCAATTCGTTATTTTTCCGCGGCATAGAAATCATATTATATGCTAGTAGGGAGTACCAAATTTCATGCATATACGCTGCTTCTACTCATCGTTAATGATAATCTTTTATATATGTTTGATTTTTCCGCATTTTTTTAAAAAACTTGTAGAGATATAATTTTTCACCAAGATATCATGATAATGAATTCCCTCTTCAGCCGATCGAGGCTCTGCGCTAACGTGTGTTTGCTGATGATCTAATCAGAGGCTACACCTCACCGCACGCGTGCAGCACATCCACGGTGTGTTGCCCGACGAAAGATCGTCCAATGGCGGTCTCAGGCGTATACACTCGGTGCTATTGGTCGAGGAAAAAAAATAGCGCGGTGCTTATGAATTATGATTCATGAGAACAACCAATAAGTGTTTCTTTTCTCTTGGTGCCTTATGGCTCTGTCGACTTGGAAGTACTCGCTCTGTTTTAAAATATAAGATGTTTTACCTTTGTGGAAGAAGTGTATCTAGAGACACAACCGGTCGCTCCCCTCGCGTCGCTTCCTCTAGGGTGACAGGGGAGCCAAACCCTAGCCCGCCGCCGCCCACCCCCACCTCCCCGCTCCCCTCGCCGTCCCTGGAGATGGCCGCCGGCAAAGCCACGCGTGCCACCCGTGAAGGGGGCGGCGGGGATTCACGCCTCGTAGCCTGTGGTTGGGGGCTGGAGGGAACGCGGCCTAGCGGCGAGAAGCATGGCGGCGCGCGGCGAGCGGTGACGGCGAAAGACCATGACGGAGGCGGTGGTGAAGGCTCTCGACACAGAGCCCTGTGGGGATCCTGGCGCTGGCTTGTCTTCTTCCTAACAACATGGACGCGGCAGCGCTGTGACGCACATACAAGGAGCAGACGGTGCTCCACCACGCAGATGTGGCTGCTCCGGCGGCGTCATGGCAACAACGATGGCGTTGGCGGTGGGGGATCTGGCTCCAGGTGCAACTGCTGGCCGGAGTGGCAGTGTTGGTCGGAGTTGGCGCTGGCGTTGGCGGCGACCTCCGGCGCGGGCCTGCAGGCCCGGATCTGGCCCGGTCTTCCCGAGCTAGACCTCGCGGCGTCGTCGTCCTCGCGCTGCTCCACCTCCCAGGTTGGCAGCGGCTGTGGTGGACTAGCGGTGCACTCCGTGGCAGGGCGGCTCTGCCACCATTGGTGGCAAGCTACGGTCTTCGCCCTCCTCGGATGGGCGAGACCTTGGCGGCGACCTCCGGCGAGTAGGGCTATTGGCAGGCATGGGAGGGTGTCCGTTTGCTGGTCGCCAAAGACGAGAGCATGCTCGCAGCTTCGTGCTTGCTGCTTGGACTCATCCCGGATCTGGCGGTGCCGATGGCTGAGCTCCTCCACCAAACTAGGTGGTGGAGAGGTGCAAGGTGGGGCCTTTGCGTCCTCTTGCACTCCGCTGCCGCTACCGTGCACCGACACCCATGGAGCTGGTTGGTTGCCGTCGTGTGCACTGGCATTGTGATGCTGATTTGGGCATCTCTGCCGCGGATCGGAGCTGGCTAGTGCACGAGTGCTCATTAGACGAGGTTTCTAGCTTGGGCGGTGCTCCATCGCCACGGAACCTGGAACTTGGGGTGGCCTTTGCCGGTAGATTGGTGGACCAATCGGATTGTCGGACTATTATGATGTTGTGGCGACAAGATCTTGTTGTCGGGTCTCAGTAGTTGCGCCGATGCGTGAGTGGTGGTCAGGGTGCTCCGGGCGAAAGCCTGCCCAACCTTGGTTGGTGCCGACAGCGGCGACGCCCTTGGGCGTCGTTACCCTCTTGGGGGCATTGTCGAGGAGCATCGACTCATCCCCATCCCTCGTGGTTCAGTTCCTCGGGTGAAAACCTAGATCTAGCTTGCCAGATCGGATGACGACGGCATCCTGGATGTCGCTCCCTCCTTGGAGGCGTTGTTCTTGGTGGTACGGTCTTGGATGGCACGCATGGTGATGGCGCATGCTTGGACTCTGGCGAGTAGATCCTTGGAGCTCTGACGTCGTTTTAGTTCGGATACCCCTCTAGCAGGGATTGTGGATTTGCTGAGGATCCTCTATTGCGATGTTTTGGTTGTATGGATTCACTCAACGGGGGTGGCTGACGGTTGCTGGCTTAGGTTGCAACGACGAAGTTCCTGGGGGTGGGCGGTGGTGCTGCTTCGTGAGCGTCTTCAAAACCGTAGTGGGCCAACTCTGCCCTTCTTTGCGGATTGGATTCTCCCTCCTGTGGTGGGGTGATGACCCACAAGTATAGGGGGTGTATCGCAGTATTTTCGAGGGAAATGAAACTCAATTTATTGATTCGACACAAGGGGAGCCAAAGAATATTTATCAGCCTTAAAAACTGAGTTGTCAATTCAGCTGCACCTGGAAACAATCTTGCTCACAGCAATTTATTAGTAGCAACAGTTTTGTAGTAGGAATAGTAAAGTAACAGCAGTAGTAAAGCAAAGACAGTAGTAACAAAAGCAGTAAACAGTGAGATTCGAGTGCGGTAGTCATAGGGATGGACGGACGGGCGTTGCATGGACAAGACAATTCACATAGCAATCAGAACATAGGGCAATTGCAGATAAATAAGATAAAGCATCCAAGTACTAGACAATCCTAGGCATGTGTTCCATATATAGTCATACGTGCTCGCAATGAGAACTTGCACAACATCTTTTGTCGTGCCAGCCCGTTTGTAGCGGGGCCTCTAGGGAACTACTAGCAATTAAGGTGCTCCTTTTAATAGAGCACCGGAGCAAAGCATTAACACTCCGTGAACACATGTGATCCTCACATCAAAGCCATTCCCTTCCAGTTATCCCGATTTCTGTCACTTCGGGGCCATAGGTTCCGGACAACAACTTGTGTAAATAACTTGCAGATAAGACCAAAAACAATACTATCATAATGAATTGATAACATGTTCAGATCTGAAATCATGGCACTCGGGCCCTAGTGACAAGCATTAAGCACAACAAGTCACAACAAAGTCATAAATCACTAATAAAAGATAGTAGGCACCATGCCCTAACAATCTGATGCCATTACATGAACGACCTCATCCATTCCCTACCATCCCCATAGCCTACATCGGGGGATTACTCACTCATAGATGGGGGAAACATGGATGGTCGATGGAGAAGCGATGATCTCCTCTAATTCCCCGTCCCGGTAGGGTGCCAAAATGGAGTTTCTGGTGCTGTTTCATGGAATCTGGTGGTGGCGGAGCGGAACTCCTTCTGGAAAAACGTCGAACCCCCTAAAGTTTTTAGGTCAGAAGGCTCCTTATAGGCGAAGAGAGAGGCCAAGGGGGTGCCTGGGGGGCCCACACCACCCCCTGGCGCGGCCTGGCCTAGCCCGCGCCACCAGGTGGTGTGGCCACCCCCTGGCTCTTCTCTGTCTCGTATTCTGGCTCCTGGAGTCTTCTGGTGAAATAGGATTTTTGGCATATTTTCTGGGATTTTTCCTGATAGTTGGTTTTCTGCACAAAAAGTAGACACCAAGGCAATTCTGTTGAAAACAGCGTTAGTCCGCGTTAGTTGCATTCAAATCACACAAGTTTAGAGGAGAAACAATAGCAAAAGTGTTCGGAAAAGTAGATACGTTTTGGACGTATCAACTCCCCCCAAGCTTAGCTTATTGCTTGTCCTCAAGCAATTCAGTTGAAAACTGAGTGTGATAAAAGAACTTTCAAGAACACATTTGCTTCATATGATGTAAATAATCTCAGCAATGTGATCAACTACTTAGACAGTTCATAATAAAGAGTATGCAACTAAGTCTACTTAATAGTCATTGCAAGCTATGATGAGATTCCAACTCAAGAATAATAAGTAGCATGAAGCACAAACATAAGCAACATTACAATGCTCATAAAAAGGTATGATAGAGTGGTATCTCGTTTGCCCTTTGATTATGAATGCCAAGGAACCTCTAAAGTTCAAGTGATGACTAGAAGTAAAGATATCAAGGATACAAGCATCAAAGTCATAACACAAATAATCAAGTAATGGAACAAACACAAAGAATGACAACTATGCTCTCAAGAAGATGCTCAAAGAATATGTGGAGACTCAACAAGTAAAGAAAAAGGTTTTGAATAATTTGAAAGGCTTCCAAATGCTGAAAGTATGGTACTCGATAGCTTTGAGCTCTCATTGCCCCTATCATAAGCATCTTTAATGTGGTTAAGGTGAAAGTGAGGTCCAATCTGAGTTATATGCTTGACAGACTATAAACTGAAAATCCCAAGTCCCTTGAGTACGAGGGCCGCTCCTCATGCTACTCAACTTTAGTTACCGGTAAGTTCTTTTCATCGTAAGTATGTGCGTATCATTAAGAACCGCCAACGGGGTACCCTTTGCCCGATGATATGGAAGAATTCCCATATCAAAATGACAAGGCAAGCAGACAATGAGTATCTCAGCAATCTTCTTATTTACCAAGGGAAAATGGTGTTTTTCTCTCTCTTTCCTCTTCTCATAAAACTCTTTTTTTTTCTTTTTCTCAATAGCTATCTCTCTCTCTCTTTTTTATAAAAAGAATGTTTCATAGATATCATTATGGTTACGCTGCAGGTTTCCACCATGTTAGCATGGATTAGACCAGCGGCCCAGGTGTTTCTCTAACACACATACATAACTCCATGGACTTATAAGCTCCCCTTTTATTTCACACCGACGACATCCGCAAACAAAAGAGCAAGATATCAACTGGGTATATATTTACATGTGTTGAAAGCGTTCCCCATGACAGCACGGTTCTGCTAATCCCCAGCCTATAATTTGCAAGCATATAACTTTCATGGAGAGTTCACAATGGTTCAGGTTTATTAAGTGCAGGAAATAAAGTGTGCCATCAAGTTCGTGAGAGTTTTATTAACTAATTTTCCCATAACAAGCAAACATTTTATTCGGAAGAAAACAAGGCATATTGAACATGTACGGGAGTAGCAAATGATGCTAATAGGTAGGTATGGTGGACACTTTGGAAATATTTGGTTTAGGGAGTTGGAAACATGAGTAAAACACTCTGTGGAAGTGAAGGCTAGCAATAGTAAGGGAGCGACAAACGAGAGAGCAATAGCTGTCATTATCATGCTTTCAACAAAACAGGACTACTCATGGCATGAAAGTGATTCAAGATCCTTAAGTCAAAATAATTCATCGAGGCTCAACTGATTATTACAGTCATGTGCATGCGTGAGCATGTGCCAAGTAAATTTAAATGAAACATTCAGAGGAGGATACCACGGTGTCATACCGATTTATAAATAGAGAAATGCAAGCAAACATTCATAAGACATGCTACAAACTATTAGCGAGCTGGAGCTAATCATAAGAAAGCAAGAACTACTAAGCATCCAAAGATAACATACACCCTACTCGAACGGACTAAGCAAGCCCACCGTGATGAGTATATGTACAAAAATGAAAACAAATAGAGTTTGTTACCAGCCTCTTACCACGCCTCAAGTTGTCATTGATCCTCATTATTGCTCTTCACTTGTGTGGCTTAAATAATAATATGAAACAAATATCCACTGAGGACTGCCGAACCCTGTAGCAAACTCGTAAAAACCAAACAAGAACGACAAATATTTTTGGTGTTTTCATATTTTAAACAAGAACCAACAAAGAAAAACAAGCAAAGCAAAATCTTTTTGGGTTTTTCGAATAGTTCAAACAAAGCAAAAAGGGAAAAGCAAACCAAGCAAAAAGAAGAAGCAAACCAAAGAGGAACAACATAAATATTTTTGGTCTTTTTGTGTTTTTAGAAAGCAAAAGCAAAGAAAAGAGAACAAAAACTAAAAAGAGAACGAAAACATGAATATACAAAGTACCGACACAACATGATATGGAGATGAGTGCGGTGTCGGCGTACCTCCCCCCAAGCTTAGGCTTTTGGCCTAAGTGGGTATCAATCCATGTACGAATAGGGATTCCAAACGGGCGGATCTTGGTAAGAATGGTCGTAGCTGGGCCCATGAGAGGAAGAAGAAGCTCCCCAATCATAAGCGGGCTGCTGATCTGAAGACTCTCCCTCATTCGAGGGCTGGACCGAATCATCCGTGACCTCCCTTCTAGTGTCCTGCTCTTGTTGGGAGAGCTCTCCCAAGTACATGTCAAGCTCCTCCTCAGTGAGGGACCATCCTTTCCTCTTATCAAGGTTAAACAAAACAGGTGCAGGCAAAAGAACAACACGCTCAGACTTTCTCTTTCTCCAACCAGCTTTGAGAAAGGTTATTTCATAAGACAACTCACTCATACTAGCCCACGAGGAAACAAATTTATGCTGTATCATGGAATTAAGATCAAGCCTCTCTATGGGAAACTGTAGGTCTAGATGATGAGGCACTAAACCATGCAATACTAGTAAACGAGAAGCAATAAGGACTCCACAAATTTCACCTTTCTCACGGTTAGCAGCAAGACGGAAAGCTATCAAAGCACCTAAGTTGTAAGACCTATCTCGTTTAAGAGCAGCAGAGATAAATGCTAGATCAAACAAAGATAACTTATTGGTAGTTTTCCTAGCAAGAACACACTTGGCAATAAAGTAGGCAAAGTAGCGAATGGAGGGAAGATGAATGTTATAGATTTTTCCATTCTCCTTCGAGAAGCTACTCCCTTGGCAAATTTCTGCGTATAAATCCATGAGTGGTTCAGGTTTCTCCTTAATCTTTCTACATGATCCCCATTGAGGTACCTTAATAGATGCACAAAAATCATCAAGAGAAAGGTCGACAGCTATATTGTAAATTTTGTAATGGACCATGGGGTTAGGCAAAGAGTGACTAAATTGGATGTCCTGCACCACAGACATGGTTAGCTTCACAAATTGACAAGGTTCATCTTCCAAAAAGTTCTCTAACCCTACATTAGAAACCAAAGTGTGGAAATCTTGTAGAATTCCTGCAGCTCTCATGAACTCAGAGCATGGATAAATGGAAGGAAAAACTTCCTCCTCCCGGTGGACCTTCATGACGTCAGGCACCCAAAGCTCATGTTGGTTTAGGTGGTGTTCACTCATCTTCTATTCTGAAATTTAAACACCTATTAAACAAGTGATTGCAAAGTAAATATAATGAAGGATTCTACTCATAGGGACTTGTAAGAGGCCTAAACATGCATAAAAACTATATCTCTAAGCATCAAACAAGCTTACAAGCCCTCATAACCAGTCACCTACAGCAATAAAATACTCAACATATTATCCACTAAACACAAATCTACTTGGACAAGGGGAGGAGTCACATACCAGGGAACAATTGCTCCAAATTTCAGCAAGAAAGATGGGCTGAGCAAGGAGATCGAAAAAATCGAGAGCAAGCCCAGCAAGAACGCGGTTTTGAGATATGAACTGGAGCTTACTCGGGAGAGAGAAAAAAGTGGCAGGTGAGAGAGTTAGTGGGGGGCCAGGGGTGGCCCACACCAGGGCATGGCGCCACCCAAGGCTGGACGTGCCACCATGTGATGTGCCTGCCTGGTGGGCCCCCCTGGTACCCCCCAGGTACTCCTCTGCCCCTTTTTTCACGTAAAAATTTAATGTGAATTTTCTGAAATTTTTTGAGACACTTTATTTTTGGGCATTTTTCAGAAATAGAAGAATGATTTTTCTTACAGACAGATTTTTTTTCTTTTGGAAACATGATGCAAGGACAAAACAAGGCTAGAACTATAGAAGTTCTAACATGCAAGCAACTAACAACAAAAAGAAAACTAAACGAAAGCAAAAACTAAAATGCAAAGGATAGAAATAAACGGAGATAATCATAATGAAAACATTGTTTCGTTCAATGGAATCCTTTTGTTAACAAGGTTGATCAAGTCTTGCTACCAAAACAATTGCATATGAGACAAAACTTTGTATTCCACTAATGATTATGTTACCTCAACCTTGATAGCAATGGTCCCAATCATAATAGTTTCAAATTTTTCTCTTGGTATGGGACAATACATTTCTCCAACTTGAATGCCTTCAACATGTTCAATTGAATTCAAACCACAAGTCCTTTCAATCTTCTTGGGGAAATAGACAGTATGTTCCTTGTCATTAACATTGAAGGTCACCTTTCCTTGATTACAATTAATAACAGCTCCTGCAGTATTAAGAAAAGGTCTCCCAAGAATAATAGACATATTATCATCTTTGGGCATTTCAAGCACAACAAAATTAGTCAATATCAAGCAATTGTGAGCCATCTGAACAGGTACATCCTCACATATACCCACAAGAATAGTGGTAGATTTATCAGCCATTTGCAAAGATATATCAGTTGGTATTAATTTTTCAAGTTGAAGCCTCTTATAGAGAGAGAAAGGCATAACACTAACTCCAGCTCCCAAATCACACAAAGCAGTTCTAACATAACAGTTCTTAATAGAGCAAGGGATAGTTGGAATCCCTGGGTCTCCAAGTTTTTTAGGAACATTACCATTGAAGGAATAATTAGCAAGCAAAGTAGAAATTTCTTCATTAGGGATCTTCCTTTTATTCGAGACAATGTCCTTCATATACTTTGAGTAAGGAGGCAATTTAATAGCATCAGTCAAAGGAATTTGCAAGAATAAAGGCTTCATCCACTCACAAAACTTATTATAGTGTTCATCTTCCTTTGACTTGTGTTCCTTATCAGGGAAAGGCATAGGTTTTTGGACCCAAGGTTCTCTTTCACTACCATGTTTCTTAGCAATAAAATCTTCTTTGGTGTATTTAGTATTCTTAGTGTGGTTTTCAGGTTCTTCTTCAACTTTTTCTTCATTAAGAACAACATTTTCTTCATTACCACTTTCAGTTTCAGCATCATAGATAGATATACTATTAGGATCTATAGCAGGTTCAGAGGGTTCTACAACAGTTTTATGTTTCTTTTTCCTTTTCTTACGAGTAGAACAACTATTTTTAGCTTGTTGAGAATCCTGCTCAATTCTTTTGGGATGCCCCTCAGGATATAGAGGATCCTAGGTAGCAGCACCACTTCTAGTTCTAATTTCATAAGCATGTTTTTCTTTAACAACATTAACTAGCAAGTCGTTTTGCACTTTAACGAGTTGATCTATTTGAGTTTGAACCATTTGAAAGTGTTTAACAATCATTTTAACATCATTAGAGGTTCTTTCCACAATATCTTTCAACTCAACAATAGCTCTAGTGTTTTCCATTAGATGATTTTGCACCCTTTTATTAAAGTTATGTTGCTTAACAATAAAGATATCAAATTCTTCTAAGCATTGATCAGGAGGTTTAGAGTAAGGGATATCACATTCATCAAAGTGTTGGAGAGAGTGTACCTCAATAGTGGATGAGTAGGGAATAGGCTTACATAATTCTTCTATAGGAGGTAAATTCTTGACATCTGCAGCTTTAATTCCCTTTTCCTTAAAACATTTCTTAGCTTCCTTCATCACTTCATCATTTAATTCAATAACTCCCCTCTTCTTTGATGTTGGAATAGGCACAGGAATAGATGGTTCAGGTACAATTACTTTAGGAATAGCTTGTTTAGGAGGAGTCCAATCTTCATAATTCTTGCTTCTTTTAGCAATTAATTCCTCAGCTTCCTTAGGAGTCCTATTCCTGAAAACACAATCAGCACAACTATCTAGGTATGTCCTAGATTATTCGGTTAGTCCATTATAAAATATATCAAGAAGCTCATTCTTAGGTAGTGGACTTCCAGCCTATGCATGAATCAAAGCACAAAACCTTGCCCAAGATTCAGGCAATACCTCTTTTTCTCCCTGTTTAAAATCAAAAAGTTCCTGCAAAATAGCATGTCTAGCACCGGGAGGAAAATATTTATGCAGGAAAGTACTAATCAAGCACTCAGGGCTATCAATAGATCCAGGAGGTAAATTACTAAACCAAGTTTTAGCTTCTCCTTTCAGTGAAAAGGGCAAAATCTTAGCAACAAAGTAAGTACGCATCTTAATATCATCAGAAAACAAGCCACTCATGGTAGAAAGTTCATTCATATGTGCTACCGCACTTTCATTCTTAGTCCCACAAAAAGGTTCTTTCTCGACAATAGCTATGTAAGATAGATCGAGAGAGAAATCATAATCTTCATCTATAATGTTTATGGGAGAAGCAGCAAACTTAGCAGCAGGAGATAATTTGGGTCTAATAGTATGCCTCTCAAGGAGACTCTTAGCAGCGCTCCTATCATGGGTGTTCTTACATTCTTTAATAAACTCATCGGTCATCTCAACATAACCATCTTCAATATCATACCTCTCTCTAGACTTAGGTGAGCTAACAAGTGTGGTAGTGTCTTCATTAGGAGTTTCGATATTTCCAACTATAGTTCTAGCAATCGTAGCATCTAGGAAAGGACCTAATGAACCATTCTTATCAAGCACAGTAGAAGCAGTATCATAAGCATCAGAAGTTTCAGATTCAGCAGTAGTAGCAGTGTGTGTAGCATGTGTATGTGGTGGTGTATAAGGAACTTACTCAAAACAGACGGTGAATCAAGAGCAGCAGAGGTGTTTAGAACCGTATCTCTTCTTGTAGTGGATGGTAAAATAAGAACCTTGCCATCACGAGACTTACCCATGATGGATGGATAGCAGCGAGCAATAGAGAATCCAAGTGAACTTAACAAATAAAGCTATGCTCCCCGGCAACGGCGCCAGAAAATAGTCTTGATGACCCACAAGTATAGGGGGTGTATCACAGTATTTTCAAGGGAAGTGAAACCCAATTTATTGATTCGACATAAGGGGAGCCAAAGAATATTTATCAGCCTTAACAACTGAGTTGTCAATTCAGCTGCACCTGGAAACAATCTTGCTCACAGCAGTTTATCAGTAGCAACAGTTTTGTAGTAGGAATAGTAAAGTAACAGCAGTAGTAAAGCAAAGACAGTAGTAACAAAAGCAGTAAACAGTGGAATTCGAGTGCGGTAGGCATAGGGATGGATGGACGGGCGTTGCATGGACAAGACAATTCACATAGCAATCAGAACATAGGGCAATTGCAGATAAATAAGATAAAGCATCCAAGTACTAGATAATCCTAGGCATGTGTTTCATATATAGTCATACGTGCTCGCAATGAGAACTTGCACAACATCTTTTGTCCTGCCAGCCCGTTTGTAGCGGGGCCTCTAGGGAACTACTGGCAATTAAGGTTCTCCTTTTAATAGAGCACCGGAGCAAAGCATTAACACTCTGTGAACACATGTGATCCTCACATCAAAGCCATTCCCTTCCGGTTATCCCGATTTCTGTCACTTCGGGGCCATAGGTTCCGAACAACAACGTGTGTAAACAACTTGCAGATAAGACCAAAAACAATACTATCATAATGAATCAATAACATGTTCAGATCTGAAATCATGGCACTCGGGCCCTAGTGACAAGAATTAAGCACAAAAAGTCGCAACAAAGTCATAAAGCACTAATAAAAGATACTAGGCACCATGCCCTAACAATCTGATGTCATTACATGAACGATCTCATCCAATCCCTATCATCCCCATAGCCTACAGCGGAGGATTACTCACTCATAGATGGGGGAAACATGGATGGTCGATGGAGAAGCGATGATGATGATGACGGCGATGATCTCCTCCAATTCCCCGTCCCGGCAGGGTGCCAGAACGGAGTTTCTGGTGCTGTTTCGTGTAATCTGGTGGTGGCGGCGGAGCGGAACTCCTTCTGAAAAAATGTCGACCCCCCCCCCCCCCGAAGTTTTTAGGTCAAAAGGCTCCTTATAGGCGAAGAGAGAGGCCGAGGGGGTGCCTGGGGGGCCCACACCACCCCCTGGCGCGGCCTGGCCTGGCCCGCGCCACCAGGTAGTGTGGCCACCCCCTGGCTCTTCTCCGTCTCGTATTTTGGCTCCTGGAGTCTTCTGGTGAAATAGGATTTTTGGCATATTTTCAGGATTTTTCTTGATAGTTCGTTTTCTGCACAAAAAGTAGACACCAAGGCAATTCTGCTGAAAACAACGTCAGTCCACGTTAGTTGCATTCAAATCACACAAGTTTAGAGGAGAAACATTAGCAAAATTGTTCGGGAAAGTAGATACATTTTGGACGTATCAGGAGGCTCGTGTTCAGTGTGCGCATCTAGACTAGGGTTTGTTTGGTTGCGTCGGTTGTAATGTTCGCCTAGCGGCCTCGGCCATGTACCATCTTAACTGTGTTAGGTGTGCGCCTTTTGGCGTTTGTCTATACTTTGTACGATACTCTTCTTTTCTGTCAATGAATCAAAACACAAGGCTTTTGCGTTTTTGCGAAAAAAGAAGTGTATCTAGACGCCATTTAGTGTGTAGGTTCACTCCAAATCTAAATGAACCACAGCCTAAAAGTGGTCTACGTACATTGCTTTCACGAAAATATCTTATATTTTGAAACAGAGGGAGTAGTACTAGGTGGGCGTGCGAGCTTCTCCTCGCCGCCTATATCGTGTTAGATATCGAGGCCGAGAACGCAAGTTTTCAGTAACGCCCTTATTTCTTTTTTTATCCAGTTCTTTCAATACACTAGCAATGCATACATAAGTAATTGGTGGAGTGTTATGAACACTTGGGCTCAATCATATTATTAGAATATAAATGATTATTTCTAGTTTAAAATAAATAAATGCTTTTTCCTTTCTGTAAGCACATGATTTCTCTAACCAATAAATTAACACATGAAGGATCGGTGATACAAAAATCTAGAACAATTATGCCCATCTGTAGTTAATTTTGCAAATTAAAGAAGAAGAAAGAGAATTGAGGAGAAGGAAATGACAGCTCACCATATACACAACAACGTCTACTTAGGGCGTCTGCCTGTTTCACAGAAGTTGAAGGAGAAGAGAGAGCTGGGAGTGGAGGATAGAAGTAGATGAGAGGGGTGGCCGACCTGAGGAGGAAGCGCCTTTCCTTGCTCTAGGCAAAGACGTGCCGGAAGGTTTAGAAAGAGTCGACCCACCCAGGCGCCTCCCTCTCCCACGCAGTGCTGCCCTAGAGTCAACGTCCCCACGCCTCCTCTGCAGGCTCAACTCCACGCCAAAGACCCTACCTCGAAATGCATCTCCAAGCCTCCCACCTGACCAGTGCCTCCTGCAACGCATCATTACTGCCGGGTCGTCCTCCTGCGTGACACCTCCGCCTGGATCAACGCTTCCGTGCATCCCTCCTCGTGCATGGTCGCACGGTGGTCGAGATGAGGTCGGGGGAGGCAGCCTAAACGAGTTACGGCTAAGTGGGCTTAGTGTGGTAGCATCAGAGAATCATTGGCGGCAGCCAGAAACCCTATCTCGAAGATTTCGAGGAAGACGAATAGAGAGATGAGGGAAAGAGAGGGTCAGTTTCACGGAAAATCGGTTTAGAGCACGGGCTCCATGGAGCCGATTTTGTTTTTGTTTATTTAAATTCATCAAATATTTTTTGAAAAAATACCTACGTGTAGCCAACAATATGAAATACATGTCTACAAAAAATTAATAGAAAATACATTATATTTTGGGCACAACGAATGAGACAAATATGACAAATTTTGGAAAAAGGACGACCCATTCAAAATTGCACTGTTTATATCAGAAAAATATCCAGATTAGAAAAAATATATTTTTTCTAAGACCAGAATACAAAGTATTTTCACATAAAATTCTGTAGGCGTGTATTATAAATTATTATTTGAAACTTTTTAAATCTTTAAATTTGAATTTTTCAGAAAAAAAAGTCCTCCGTGAACCCTGTCCGGACCCGCCCTCCATAGATACATTATGTGCAAGTTCCCTCATGGTAACCAAGTTTAAGATATACTAGTATTCTCTTTGCTTTGCACGAATCCTGATGTCTGATATGACGGTTCGCGGTGGCGGCTCAGAAATGGTCATCCAAAGCGCTGCGGCGCTTCTTCCACCATTCATTGCTCTCGAGTCTCGCTTATCATCACGAGCGAATAAACCGTGATCCAAATCGAGACGTGTCTAACAACAATTTGAGATAAATTTGAAGAAGCAAGTACAATGTAAAAAAAAAAGGAGGCGATGCTCCAGCATTCAAATCGAATCAAACACAGGAACACGTTTCATACTTCATAGAAACAGTAAACCAATACATGACACGAAGTGGGACAGAAGATGACTGCAAGCAAAGATCACCAATCTACCGGAACAAAGATTCATCAGCAACTTACTACGCGCCTACCTGCCTAACAGTCGATCAACTACGTCACGCAGACAAACGACACATCCATCTGCCGCATGCAGCGTTGGATCTGGATCAATCTCTGGTCCTGGATGAGGAGAAGCATCCGAAGATGAGCTCCATCATGCTCTTCTTCACCCCGTTATGGTCAGCCATGAACCTCCTCCTTCCGATGGATGATCCGCGCTAGGGCCGGAGGTGAACTTGAGCTCTGAAGTAAGCGAAACGACAAAGATTGAACGTCGAGAAGAGAACCGGGGATGTTTAGATTGGCGTGCTTCAGCAAACCTCTCCGGGGCCGTATTTATACTGCGTCAACTCTCGCTGACTCGAAACAGGAAGGAGAATAATCGCTCTGCAAAGCGCATGCATGGCTGACCACAGAAAGGTCCAGGGAATCGACTGGTGCGGACAGTTCAACGGGGAGCGTTGACTTGGAGGAATAAAAAACGACTCCAACACAAAGTGCAAAACATCGATCTTTTTTTTTTGACATGGCAAAACATCGATCTTGCTCGCCTTACATTTTGTTTCTCGCGTTTGCCTACCTTAATTAGCCATCAAATCAGGACGCGTCACCTGTATGCTTAATTAGTTAATGATTTTCTCACGTTTGCCTACCTTTTTTTTTTTTGAGATAACAACTGATGGAATTTCAGCAATGGCGAAACCGATTACAAACGACTCCAGAAAAAAAAGGAAAATACAACATGGACCCAGAAGACCACACACCGTACTTCCAAATCGCGATCAAGCCCATCATCCTCATCGTCACCACCCAAGTACCGGGATCGGACCCAGAAGCAGCACATCTTCCGGCACCATCGAATCACCGCCGCCACCTTCGCCACATTGGGCTTTGAACACCGCAGGAGTGCCCACCCTGAGGGGTGAGAGCTAAGAGACTTTTCCAGACCATCGGGCAGGCAGGAGATGGTGAAGACCAGGCAATACCTCCAATCCAAGATCCCCGAGCAGAAGGTCCCAACCATCGACGCCACATCGAGTCGCCTCCTCCCCTCGCCACCATGGCCGGCCAGAAGAAGGTTCAAGACGCGACAGTCGTATCTCAAAAAAACACCATAGAAAACCCTAACAAGGAAGGCGTTTGTACCATCCCCTTCCACTCCCTCGCCACAACGGCCGGCCGAGGGGAAGACAACAGCAGCAACAGCCCTCCGACTCCCGAAGCTCCACGGCAGAGTCGAAAAACGACCGTGCCCGGAGAGACCACCCACCCCAGATCCGTAGATCTGAGAGGAAACCAGGCCAGCAGCTCGCCGGCGCCGCCACAAGTGGCCTTGCCGAGATGGGGATCGAGCTCCGGCACCCTTATTCTGACGCGACGTCGCCTCCGCCATCCCGACGACGTCTCCCAACACCACAGCAGAGCTCAGGCCGTCACCACCGTCGCCGGGGGCAACCGCCGTCCACACTCCGGCGCAAGGTCTCCGCGCAGCAGGAGCCGCGCCGGCGTGCCCCTCACCAAGCAGGCCGCCCGCCATGGCCACCCGGCCCGCGCCGTCGCCTCCATGAGCGGGGGAAGCCCTTTCCCCCCCTCCCCCCCCCCCCCCCCCCGCCAGCGCCCAGGCTTTGCCTGGCGACGCCATCGGTGGCGGCGGGGAGGAGGAGGGAGAGGGGTTGGGGCTGGCCGGCGGCGGCGATTGGAGGTCGTCCCCGTCGCCCGCGCGGGGGGCGACGCGGGACGAGGGCGGCGGCTAGGGTTTCAGTATGATTTAGGCCCTGTTGTAAAATGAATTAGTAAAAATATATTTCATTAGTAATAAAAGTACAATGATCACAACGAATTACATATCGTAAGAGAAGTATAAATATGGAATCCACTAACTACTAATCAACCTGTTATGCAAAATATGCCGTTTTACTATCATCATTTCGTGGTACGAAGTCTTGGGGTTAGATATCGTGGTTTAGAAATGTTTATCCAAAACGCTGTGTCGGTAACCGAAATGTTTATGCAAATATTGTACTATTGTGGGTATATGTTTCTGCCTGCTGCCCCTGTTCCGGTCTCCCGGAGCTCCTTGGTGCTCACTGCCTAGATTGCACAGCGCCCGGCTGTCCCATCCCACAGCTCGTGTGTAGAAACTGACCCGCGCATGCGCCGCCCGTACTGCCGAAGGTGCGTACTCCTCGAGGTGACGCGATCGAGGCATGGAGAACAAGCATCCACAGGATATGGAGCTAAGTGTGCTGGCTGGAGCTTCAAAGAGTGAACAATACAAACCGAGTCCTTACAACTTGCAAAACATACCCTCACTACTTTGCAAGAAAAGCAATCGGGTCCGCCAACACCGCCAGTGAGCTTTGGCCTCAAGCAGTGAGCACCGCCACCAGCACCATCAAGGCCACGTGGAGCTGAGGAAGATAGAGACGTCACCGTGAGACCATAAAAGGGCCTCCGCTGGAGATTGAGAACACCCTGGGATGACACTGTTGCTAGGGCATGGATGTGTTGTCTGTCAGCGACATAATTCAGCAGATGAACTTGCGCTGCCGATGGAACACTCCAGTGAACAGCAGTATCATGCACTCCCCAAGATCCTCCGCTGCCGAAGGCCACCACCACGTGACTCCCCTCCACCGTACCGCCATGGCCAGCCAGAAGGGGAGTTGAGGACAGCAAAATCCAGCACCAAAGAGAAGCCAAGATCTGCTTATGGAAAGGACCCTCGCCAGGTCCACCCTTGAAGCCAAGCCTCCACCATGGAAGCTCAACTAACAACGATGGTGGCGATCGCCTGGGGCCGCGGAGAAGCACTAGCTCGGGAAGCCTCTGGAGGAAGGGGAAGACGGCCTTATTATCGGAGATTCCGCGCTCCAATCTTCTCCCAAGCCAGCACTCTTGCCATCAGAGGAGAGCATCGAGGAAGACGGAGCAGAGGATGCACCAGATCCGGCCGATGGAACCCGACGACCTACTCCCAGTCGCACAAGGGCACAACAATTACAACAACTAAAACTAGAACCTAAGCTATTGAGGTCGGCGCCTCTCCTCAGCCTCCATCGGCCAGCGACGCCGCCGACAGGAGCATCAGATCTGGCCGGGGGAGGTAGTCGACTCTCGAGGGGAAAGAGGTTGGTGGAAGACGCGAGAGAGGAGAGGTTGAACGGAAGAAATGAATGATGCCGAGTAGTACTAATTAACTCAACACTAGTGTTAGAATAACTTGTCTTGTCTGTGCAGTCCGGAGAACCAACATGCCTAATTAATGCAAGCTTGGCTTTGCATCGGCTTAACGTTTCTGGAGGGTAAGTTTGCAATAGATCTTATACTCACACAACGACTGAACCATGGATTTTAATTTCTGAAATCTGCACACCAGACTTACCATTCATGGTCAATCTCAACACTTTGACATGTTTGGCACATTAGGAAAAAGGAACGATCTTGACAGAGATAATTTGCTGCTCTCCTCAGCAAAACGAGACTTTCGGACCTTAGAAGGGTCGCTAAAGTTAGAGTTTGGTAACCGGCATCTTCGTTATGGTGACTATGACGGTGTTGTACGAGACACAAATAAGGTATACCCGTCTGCTCGTCCACCTCGCCGATGACATTGAGGAGGGCGGGGAATCGTATGGTAATCACTTCTATGGAGTGATAGATCTCGTCTAGTCTACATATGTTAGAGGTTCGGTGTTAGATGATTCCAGTTAATTCAAAGTTTCAATGACGATGACTTTGGCTTTGGAGCGTTGGTCCTTAAGAGCATGTGCACGAAGACTTCTCGAGTGTCATCAACAATGTCAGGTCGGCTTCGATAAAGGAGAGGCGCGTCGGCGGTTTGCTCTAGCGGCAATAGTGTTCATTAGGTGGTCCAAGGAGCTCGATATGATTTTTATTATGTTTGGGTCTTTTGTACTTATTGTGAACTTATGGAATATATTTGGATCTTTTCCGTGGAAAAAAAAACAGATCAACGGTGGGAGATAGGCCCAAAACAAATTTAGTGTCCTAACTTCGGGGATAAAAACTCAGGATTTAGTATGGACATACCCCACGAGTTTAATCTCTTGAAATGTTTACATTTTGACCTAACCTGCACTTTCGATGGTGTGTCATGTGTGCTATTACCGATCTAATTCGATCTAGTGCATGATTAAAGAAGCGTTTCCGTTACCTTTGTAACAAAATAAATTAAAGAGCTTGACGTAGCCCTGTTGATTGCTCTGTCGTGACAGTGACAACAACGCATTTCGGTGTGCTTTTTGGGGACGAGGAATCCCGTGCTAATTACTAAACCATGCAAAAAATTGCGTCCGGTTCACCTGGACCCGTAAGCTGGAAAGATTCGCGACAGCTTAACACTACAGGAATAGATAGCTATGTCGAGGGTCGGGAGCTACGCCGACGGCCAAACGTCGGGGCCGTCGGCGTAGGTCACGATCTGGGAGTCCCAGGAAGCTGGCCGTCGGCGTAGAATTGCCCTCGGCGTAGGAGAGCTACGCCGATGGCTGCCCTCGGCGTAGCCTACGCCGACAGATGCCCTCGGCATAGCTATTTTTCCTTTTACCTGATTAATCTTTGAAAAATCATAACTAAATCATTCTAATTAAAAAAATACAAATAATATATCACAATTTGCAGGAAAATAAGATCTATCTATCTACACTCAAATATTACACATTTGTAAATAAAAATTAAGTAAAACATAAAACATTACATATAGTTTAAAACGGGCATAAAAAATTCAAAAACGATCCAGCCTAATGCGTACCTTCGCGCGGTGTCATATTATGTGATATAGTTGCAAAGAAAAATATCAAACTTGGTATATTGTTTATGTCTCAAAAAAATCTTCACAAAATGACATATCTCATTCGAGGTTTCCTGACTTTCGGGTCAAATGAATAATATTATGACTAGAATCAAGGCATAGTTTGTGATAATGTGCCCATATTGTGCATGAATATGCATCATGGGACGGCAAACAATGTTGCAGGAGGAAGTTCTCCTTTTCATCGCACCAAAAAGCCATTTACCATTTTCCGATTGCAAAAAAAGGGAGGATTTGTGAAGCAACCACCAAATGGCTAATTCAAAATGCTACCACCCCATTTTTTCAAAAATACTATACCACCTTACATGGAAAATGTCCTAACAGGAGGATCTCAAACCTTTCCATCCATCTCTGGTGAAAAAGACAAATTTCTGCCAAATCAATAGGAAGTGGGTTAGATATGAACTACAGGTACATGATCTGATGCTCACGATTTTTTACAAAAAACATTTTTAGGTTCACAATATGCTATTTCATCAGAGATCCTGACATGGGTATACCCTACAGGTACTCGAGATTGGTATATACGGCCTAAATACGTAAAGGCCCACGGTGTCGCCAAGGCCCAAATGAAGGACTCGAGTAATCTACGGACTCTCGATTGCTTGAAGAACAAGAAGAAGCTAAAGATAGAAAGCTTGAAGGGGAAAACCTTAACTTGTAACCGACTCGACCTGCTATCCGAGACCTAGCCTACCTATATAAAGGCTAGGAGGGGGCGGCGAAGAGGACACAGGCAACCCTAGTTTCTACAACCCTTGCCAGATTGCATCTGCGTACCATTGTAATCTTCGATGCCTTCGATAATTCCACGAGCAGACAAGCAGGAGTAGGGACCTCTACGAGGCCTGAACCTGGGTAAATCTTTGAGTCCGTTGTGTGCTTGTTTGCTAGCCGATAGATGTCTTCAGCGCTCCCTCCTTCTCCAAAACCCAAGTCCATAACAATGGGCATTGATGAGTTAAACCCTCGTCAATTGGTGCCGTCTGTGGGAATCGGGAGTGCTGATGTTACGGCTTCTTCGGCCCCATCGACCGCGATCTACAACTCCACAAAAGCGGAGATCCGCCAGCTCTTCGGCGCGTTCGACTTCACCGTCCACACGCCGGCCACTCGCCCGGCCTTCGAGTACGTGGGCGACGGAATCAGCCTGGCGATAGGGAGCTTCCACTTCCAAGTCGGTCAGATGGGCATGCTTCGCATGCCAAATCAGCCGACGACACCGTCGATTGCCCCAACATCATGGTTCACTCCATCGATCGGCACCCTCAGTGAGCTCAACGCCCCGACAACAGTTGAGAACACGGTCAGGGACAACAGTCGCGACTCTGACCTGAGCGATCTGGCCACTGAAGATGGAACCTACGGTTCCGGATCTGAGAGTTGTGGAATCAGCAGCTTCCCCAATCACTTCATGTGCGCCATCATCAACGCAGGCGATACCTCTGCCAACCACGACAACACGGGCAATCGCGGTAACGGAACCGACCCGCCTAACGGCGGCAACGGTGGAAATGGCGGCAACGGCGGCAACGGTGGCAATCGCACCCCCGTCGACAATGGAAGAGCAGTCGAACCTCCAACCATATTAAACGAGCAAACCGGCGAACGCGTCGTGATCAGGCTCAACGAGCAAGAATGGGCTCGCTGCCGCGAAGCCCTACGAGGCGCTCCTCTACCCTTCGGATCCCCGCAAGAACTGCTGATGGGCTATCACTGGCTCCTGAAGGAAGAATTTAAGCGCCAAGTACAAACAATCACGCAACTCAAGACGCGCAAAAAGGCAGCAGACGAGTCGAGCCTTCGTCGTGCTAGGCTCTCCTCCCACGGAGGATCCTCCTCAAGGGGCAACGAGTACATCTCCAAGAAGAGGCAATCTCGGATGGCCCATCTCACCGAGCAAGAACGCATAGAAGCCGCAAAGGTCCTCGACTTCAGCTCTATGACAGTCGGCACACGGGGCAATGTGGTCCCCAAGACGCCGCAGGCTGCGGTGACAGCGACCACCATGTACCTCCTTAACAACCAGCCGCCAGCTGGAGATCCCCGAGCCGCCATGCACCGATCTACGATCGCGGGCTTGGGATTAATCGAGGCTGCCCTCGACAAGGAGCCAACACCAGAGCCGAAAAAGGGCAAAGCACTAGCAAAGCGCTACTCCTCACCCTCATCCAGCGACGACAGTCACGACCTGTCTCGACGCCGCCGCTCACGGCGACACGACCGCGACTATGATGCGCGCGACGACCTCACGCAGCACAAGATTGACAAATCAAAGGAGCGACGTGCTCGGTCGACTGACTCGGAAGAGGAAGATGTGGTGCTCTGCGGCGCCAGATGCTTCAGCAGATCCATTAGGCAGAAGCGAATGCCTAAGGGGTTCAAACTCCCATCAGAGAACCCGAAGTTTGACGGTCTATAGGACCCAAAGATCTGGCTGGAGGATCACATCTCTTCCGTCAGACTCCACGGGAGTAGTCGAAGCACAGCCATGCAATGCTTACATCTACAGCTGCAGGGCGCCGCCCGAGCATGGCTCAACAACCTCCCGCGCGGATCCATTCGCAGTTGGGATGAGCTGGTTTATAGCTTCATGCGCAACTTCAAAGGCACGTACAAGCGGCCAACATCAATCGAAGAGCTAAGATGCTGCCAGCAAAGATCGGGCGAATCGCTACGCTCCTACATCCAAAGGTGGTCCATCATCAAGAACTCCGCAGAGAACATCTCGGAGGATCACGTGATTGACGCATTCAACGGCGGCGTCCGCCGCATAGAGCTCAGGGAGGAGCTGGGCCGCTCGAAGCCCAAGACCATTGACCACTTGATGGAAATCGCGAATCGGTGGGCTGATGGAGAAGATTCGGTGAAAAATTGCGTTCACTCCGACGAGGAGGCAGAACTCGAGCGCAGACGCGACCGCCGAGGCAAACGCCGTATGCGCATCTACGATGGCCGCGACGACGTCAACATGGTCGCAGCTGGCTATGCCGATAGACGGGACGACAACCGCAACAATGGATACCGTAGCGGTGGATACCGCGACTCCGGGAACACCACGCAAGTGTGGCAATGCCGGGATCGTGACGAAGCACCCGCAACATCCATTGAAGACAAACTATCCGGGCCATGTACGGTGCACTTCTACATCGACAAGCATGATGGGAAGAAGAAGTCCAGCCACCTCCTCAAGTACTGTCGCGAGTTCCTCAAACTACACGAGGGATTAGCTCGGATGAACCGCAACACAGTCGAAAGAGGCTACAGAGCTGCTCCATGCGTCGTGGCACATGGCGCTCCGCCACCACCACCTGGAATGCCCCCAAACGCAGCTGCACCGGACCAGCACCAGGGAGGCGAACCCTACCCAAGGGCCATGGGTACCATGATGATCCAAAAAGGATAACCCTCCAATCGGGTGTAGAAGGCCATCACTCGCCAAGTAAACTTGCCCACACACTCGCCACCATCTACCACTGAGTACCTCAGTGGAAGCGAGTCATGCATCACCTTCGACAAACGCGACCACCCGCCTCAAGTACCTCGTCTAGGCCATTGTACCCTCGTACTCGAGGCGCAAATCAGAGGCTTCGACATGAGCCGCGTCTTCATGGATGGCGGAAGCGGCATCAACCTTATATTCGCGAGTACCTTGCGAGCAATGAGGATCCCTCTGACTTGCCTAGAGGCTTCGGACACAACATTCCATGGAATCGTCCCAGTAAAAGGCGTATATCCCCTGGGCAAAATCAACCTCGACGTTATCTTTGGCACGCCGAAAAACTTTCGACGTGAGCGCATCGACTGGCCTTCGCAGTACCACTGCATCCTTAGACGTGTCGTGTTCGCTAGGTCCATGGCAGTGCCACACTACGCCTACCTGCAGATGAAAATGCCAGGTCCCAATGGCGTCATCACGATCAATGGGAACTTCGAGAGATCTAACAGTTGCGACAGGGAATTCAACAGAATTTCCCAGTCCTTCGGCATGCAGGAAGAACTCGCAAGACTGAAAGAGTCGACAGACAACAGTCTGCCCCCCCTGAGCTGGCCAAGCTCACCCGATCTATCCTTCGACTCATCGGTGCACATAAAGAAAGTGCAGGTCCACCCATCGGATCCTGCCAAGACAACCCTCATCGCCAACAATTTGAGTCCCGCATAGGAACTCGCGCTCGTCAAATTCCTCAGTGAGCACTGGGAAATTTTCGCCTGGTGTCCTGCGGACATGCCAGGAGTTCCCAGGGAATTCGCCGAGCACGCACTCAACGTCAACCCCGACGCAAGGCCAGTCAAGCAAACAATTCGGCGATTGTCTGAGCCACGAGCTCAGGCAGTTGGAATGGAGATCAATAGACTCCTCGATGCCAAGTTCATACGCGAGATCAAGGAAAGCACTTGGCTCACCAACACGGTGTTGGTACCAAAAAAGGACACGGATATCCGGCGGATGTGCGTGGATTTCACCTCTCTGAATAAGCACTGCCCAAAGGATCACTTCCCGTTGCCACGCATCGACCAGATCATCGAATCCACCGCAGGATGCGAGCGCCTCTACTTCCTCGACGCCTACTCAGGCTATAATCAGATTCGAATGAAGGAGGAAGACCAAGAGAAAATAGCGTTTACAATGCCCTTTGGTGTGTTCTGCTACAACACAATGCCCTTCGGGCTAAAGAACGCGGGAGCCACCTACCAGCGGTGCATGCAGGCTTGCCTCAAGGAACAACTGGGTCGCAATATTCAAGTCTATGTCGACGACATAGTAATCAAGACCAAGGAAGAAGCCTCCCTAATCGACGATTTGTGCGAAACCTTCGCCAACCTCGACCGCTACCGGATCAAGCTCAATCTGTATAAATGCACCTTTGGTGTGCCATCTGGGCAACTACTCGGGTACCTCATCTACGCGAGGGGAATCGAGGCAAACCCGAAGAAAATAAAAGCCATACTGGCCATGGAGAAGCCGAAAAACATAAGGGGCGTTCAGCAGCTGGCTGGGCGAATCGTGGCCCTCAGTCGATTCATCAGTCGGATGGGTGAAAAGGCGCTGCCCTTCTACCAACTCCTCCGCAAAGCTGAAAAGTTTGAGTGAACTAACGAAGCGCAGGAAGCATTCGAAGACCTCGAGCGCCTTCTATCCACCTCGCCAGTACTAGTGACCTCATGGGAAAGGGAACCACTGTTGCTATATATCTCCGCCACCAACCAGGTGGTCAGCACAGTGCTCGTCGTTGAGTGAGCCAAGGAAAACAAGGTCCACGGGGTACAACGCCCAGTATACTACCTCAGCGAGGTCCTCACACCAACAAAACAGCAGTACCCGCACTACCAGAAGCTGGCGTACGGTGTCTTCATGACCGCCCGGCGACTGCGCCATTACTTCCAGGAACACCCAATCATGGTGGTCAACGACGCTGCTGGGGCATATCCTCAATAACCCCGACGCCACGGGACGAATCGCGCTTTGGGGAATAGAATTGTCTCCACGAGACATCACATACGACAAGCACGACGCAATCAAGTCGCAAGTTCTCCCTAACTTCCTCGTGCACTGGATGGAGAACCAGCTCCCGGACAAACCAGATATGTCCTACCTCTGGACAATACACTTCGATGGGTCCAAGCGGAAGGACGGAACAGGCGCAGGTGTCATTCTGACATCACCTCAAGGGGACAAGTTGAAGTATATCTTGCGAATGCAGTTCACAGCCTCCAACAACGAAGCTAAATACGAGGCCCTTTTGCACGGGATGAGGATGGCAAAAGCCCGTGGCGCCAAGAAGCTCATCATATACGGCGACTCCAAGTTGGTCGTCAACCAAACAATGCATGAGTGCGACGCACTGAATGACAACATGATCGCGTACCGCGACCTCTACGACATACTCGAAGGAGACTTCGACGGTTGCAAGCTGCGGCACGTAGGTCGCGAGAGCAATGAAGAGGCGGACGCACTTGCCAACATAGGCTCTACCTGCGCCCCCATACCACCCGGGGTATTTCTCGAGCGCATCTACGAACGCTCCATCAAGCCAAAGGCCGTAGAGAAGAAAACAAGCGTAGCAACGCACTCGGGGGCTACGCGCCCAATGAGTCAATGGCACTCGATGACTTGGAGCAGGACACAGGATTAGAGGGACCAATGACCGTCATGATGATCGAGCAATCCTGGACGCAACCGTACATCATGTACCTCCTCAGAAAAAGGCTACCGGACGATCCGACTGATGCACGGTACATCACGCGGCGATCCAAGGCATTCGCCGTTATCAACGGCGAACTATATAAACGCAGCATCACAGGAGTACTCCAGCGATGTGTCTCCATGGCCGATGGAAGAGCTGTTCTCCTCGACATCCATGAGGGGACCTCCGGGCACCACGTCGGTAGTCGCGCCCTTGTTGCCAAAGCTCTACGAGATGGATTGTATTGGCCTACGGCCATGCGCGATGCCAAGGACATCGTCCAAAAATGCAACGCTTGCCAACGATTCGCGGACAAGGCGCACGCACCGGGCGCAGAGCTCCGGCCAATTCCATTGGCCTGGCCCTTCGCGCAATGGGGACTCGACATGGTTGGCAAACTCCCAAGATCCTCACGAGGAGGCTACGTCTACCTCTTGGTCGCAGTCGACAAATTCAGCAAGTGGATTGAGGCCATGTCAGTGACCAACCAATCAAGACACATCGCAGTTAAGTTCTTCGAATCCATCGTCTACCGCTTCGGAGTGCCGCACAGCATCATCACCGACAATGGGACGAACTTCACATCCAAGGAGTTCCAAGAATTCTACGAGAATCTGGGGATCAACATCAGCTACGCCTCTGTAGCACATCCACAGACCAACGGTCAGGTGGAAAAAGCAAACGGGCTCGTCTGTGGCGGCATCAAGAAGCGACTCCTCCGGCCACTCGAACAAGCCGCAGGTTGCTGGCCAGACGAGCTGCAATCCGTACTCTGGAGCCTACGCACAACTCCAAACAGTGCCACGGGCTACACACCATTCTTTATGGTGCACGGAGCCGAGGCAGTGCTACCCGCCAAGGTACGGTACAAGGCACCGCGCGTGGTCGCTTACAGCGAACAAGAGTCATCCCTCGCAGTCGAAGACTCCATCGACCTCCTTGACGAGGCAAGAGAAATCGTCGCGGAAAGATCAATGATCTACCAGCAGAACCTGCGCAACTACCACAATAGGAGGCTACACCCCAGATCCTTCGTTGAAGGCGACCTGGTCCTGCGATTGAAGCAGCAGGGACATCTCAAGCTCGAGTCCCCCTGGGAAGGACCATACGTGATTACAGAAGTAATCCTAGGTGGCGCCTATCGCCTTCAATATTTAGAGACAGGAGTCGCATACTCCAACCCCTGGAACGTTGCACAGTTGAGACGCTTCTACCCTTAGTCGTTTTTACGTTTCCATCGCAAAATAAGGCACTCAGCCAAGGCTACTTAGCCACACATTGTACCTCGTACTGTCTCACGAATAAATAAAGCTAAGTGTCCCAAAACTCCGTGCCTTCCTTTATTTTTCTGCAACTTCTCGACTCGGGGGCTACGCCACCCTACACACATCTGTTCTACGAACTAAAACGTGATATCCTGAGTAGCTGGCACATCAATCGAAACCCTTGACACAACATCAACCCAGTTGCAACACATCTGACAGGTTGACAAGGGACTGAGATAAAACGCATGGCCAGGCTAACGAAAAGGAGTCGCATAGTGCAACGCACTCACACACTAGCAAGCTCTTTGTACATATTCGACAATAAATTATATACAACATTTATACGAACTTTACAACACGGGTACACTTATATGCAGGATACAAACTAAGCCACTACTGCAGCAAGAGAACGTTGGTTTGTTCCTCAAAGAAGTCGACGATCTTTTCTGTTGGGCGGACCACAGCCTGGTAGTGCGGCACCATATTCCAGGCAGAACTTGCTGGTGGCGCAGGCGGCCCAGCCGCAATTGCCGCAACATCTACGTTAGGACTATGTAGTCGCACCAGCGAGTGAGCGACCTTGGCACCAGCCACCAACTGTTGCCTCACGCACTCCCGAACCGCGGTCAGGTCTTGAAACTTGTCAAGGAGGGCCAGCAAGCTTGATGGAGTAACATCCAGCGGAAACATCGTCCGATAAATGTTCTTCAAGCATGACTGCGACTTCTTCAGAAAGTGCAGCACTCGCGACGCACGATCCTGCAGGGTTGCCAGCGCAATCGCACGATCATGATCTACCCAGAAGTATCCACTCTCTTAAAGTTGCTCCTGGGTAAGATCATGCATACGAATGGCAATTCTATCCTTCTCATCCTGCGGATGACGCGCGCTGACAACTACACGAAGCAGCAACAGCAGCATAACAACAGCGCACCATCGCGAGTGACTACAAGGAAAAGATAAGAGCAAGCAAACTAACACTTAAATTGGTCGCCTAGCTGCGTCACCTCGCCAAGTAGATACTGCTCTCGGGCGGCGGCTTTCTCCACCTTTGGCTTCCATACATCCGTGTTACCGCGAAGCACGGGCAACTCACGCTCCAGCTGCTTCACGCGGTCACGCAGTCGCGAAAGCAACGACAACTCATCTACCCTAGAGCACGGCGGTGCCAAAGTATCATCAAGAGGCGGCGAGTCCTGAGTTTCCCTCAAAGGATCACTTGATGTACCCTACCACAAGCCAAGATAGAAACAAATAAGACGACCAAATCAACATAAAGACAAAAGATTCAAGTGCATTCAAGACTAGATACACTCGCCAGCAGGCATGTTCTTAACAAAGGACATAAACTAGTTAACTATTACAAAGCTACTAAGGAGCGATTGGCTTCTTCGACTTCGACGGCTTCGGTGGCTTCATCGAGTCCGTGGCTGTGTCAGATGCCACTGACTTTCCGCCAGCCCCTGATGCCACAGCCTTTGTCGCCTTCTTGGCGCGTTGTAGCTCCTCAGAATACTTCGCAACCGTGTTTATCAGCTGCGGCCCATATTTACCATAGGCAGTCCCCAAAGGAGCAAAGACTACCTGCTGGTCGTCCGCGCTAACAGGCATCGCCTTCGACACCACGGCAGGGTCAATCTCGACTCCGTGGGCCTGCACCATGGCAAGTGACATGGACGCGCCAGCCACGCGGAGTGAGTTCTTGAAGCTGGAAGGAACACCCCTGGCGAGAGACTCCACCAGCTCGTCCATGTTCTCGATTAGCTCAGCCTTGGGCATCAACTCCTCCCGGAGGCGACTGAGAACGCCCTTGGCCTTGGAGAGCGTATCTTGAACGGCGGTGTTGTGGTCCTCGACTGCTAAAAGCGCACCCGCCAAAGCGTCGTCGCGGCAGAGGGCCTGAGGATCGAAGCTCAAACCGCTAGCATCTGCACACAAACCAACACATGGTATAAACATCAACGCCAACGGCAAACAACAAACGGAGAACAACAATGATATCCAAACAAGGTACCTGAGAGGGCTTTGGTAATCGAGAAAAGCTGTTTTTCGAACAACTTCTCCCTGGACGCAATGGACGCACGAAGATCCTCTTCGCGCCTTTGCGCCTCGTCACGCGCCGCGGTTGCCTCATCACGACCCTTCACAGCCGCGACAAGTGTTTTCACCATGGTGGCAGCGTTGCGCAGAAGGGCATTATGTTCAGCTACAGAACAAAAAGGACTGACTATCAGTCGACTATATAAAAAGGAGAAGAAGAAAAAGTGAAGAACACTTACTTTCAACCACGCGATGACGCGTCTCTAGCATTGCATGCTGGCGGCCCATCGCAAGTACTTGCTCCGCCAAGTGAGCGGCTTCTTTCACAAGGAGCTATCACACAACAAAGGATCAGCACAACCAATAGATACCATTGATGTGCTCGTCGTTCGACGTAGAGCTCGTTGGGAACCCCAAGAGGAAGGTATGATGAGCACAGCAGCAAGTTTTCCCTCAGTTATGAAACCAAGGTTTAATCGAACTAGTAGGAGCAAGGAAACACCCCAAAGGTGTTACTAGCTGAGCTTTGGCAGGGCGCACTACCGGTGCTAGTAGCAACGTGGAGACCTGCACAACACAACCACAGAACTTTGTCCCCAACTTGCGATGAGGTTGTCAATCTCACCGTGTTTTGCAGAAAACAAAGGATTAAACGTATCGAATGGAAAGAAGTAAAAGTTTGCAGAAAGTAAACACAAAGCAGTAAACAGTTGTAGATTGTATGTAAAGAGAAAGGACCGGGATCCATAGTTCACTAGAGGTGGCTCTCCTTAGATAGAAAACATGCTAGGTGAACAAATTAGAGCGGGGCAATTGACAAACACCGAGAAAACAATACATGCATATACTAATCATCTTGACTCCTTTGAGACTTGATTGGGCATTACAACATAATACATAAACCGCCATCCAACTGCATCTATGCCTAATAATCCACCTTCAGGTTATCATCCGAACCCCCTCCAGTATTAAGTTGCAAGCACCAGATTATTGCTTTATGAACTACGTGTAAAGTAAACAATACGATTGTTCTATGAACAAAGGATTGTTGTTTTCTCCCTAGTAGCAACAACACATCTAGTACCTTAGATATTTTAGTCACTTCCCCAGATTACCAGAGGCATGAACCCACTATCGAGCATAAATACTAACTCTTGGAGTTGCGAGCATCTACTTGGCCAAGATAGCTACTAACAACGGAAAGCATGCAAGATCACAAATAACAAAGACATGATAGAATCAATAATCAATCTGAAATAGCATCTCAATATCCATCGGATCCCCGCAAACACGACATGTATGAATTACAAATAGATGATCTTCATCATGAACGGAGCTCACAAGATCTAAACATGGAAGCACAAAGGAGGAGAACCAGCCATCTAGCTACTACATGGATCCGTAGTCCAAGGATGAACTACTCACGCATCACACCGGAGGCTTGCATGGTGATGAAGAAGGCCTCCAGGATGAATTCCCCTCTCCGGCAGGGTGCCGGGAAGAGCTTCAGATCCCTCCCGATCTAGGGATGGAGATGACGGCGGCTACAGACTCTTTCATGGATTTTTGATCGGGTACTTAGGGTTTTCGTCCCGAGGGCAATATATAGGCGGAAGGAGAGGCCGAGGGGGTGCCGGGAGCGGCCACACCACCCCCTGGTGCGGGCCAGGCCCGGCCGCGCGGCCAGGTGGTGTGGTGGCTCCCTGGCCCTTCTCCGTCTCGTATTCTGGCACTTGATCCCTTCCGAAAAAATAGGCACTTTGGCTTTTGTCCCGTCCAATTCCGAGAATATTTATTTTCTGACTTTCCTGGAACCAAAAACAGCAGAAAACAGGCAGCTGGCACTGTGGCTCTTGTTAATAGGTTAGTCCAAGAAATCATATGAAAAGTACTCCAAAGTTGGAACAAAACAAAAGAAAGTGGATAAAACCAAGCATGGAACATCAAAAATTATAGATACATTTGCAATGTATCAACATCCCCAAGCTTAGCTCCTGCAAGACGTTTGTTTGCAATGTATCAACATCCCCGAGTAGGTAAGTGATAAAAAGAAAGAATAATTTTTGAGGTGAAATGCACCATCAAAGACTTGATCAAAGTATTTGCAAAACATTCAAAGCTGGGATCATAGTACTTCAATCATAACATGAAAGACAAAGTTCTAGCAATAAGCAAAGAAACTATGATGCAACATGAAAAGGCACAAACAAAAGAATCAGGAATAACATGCTTTGCAAGACGTTTGTTTGTTTCACATAAAGAAAACATAGCGTAATAGTATTCAGCTTGTCCCTCAATAGAGTAGCAAATATAAATGCATAGGACACCTTCAAAGTTCATAAGAGTGTCTAGATACAATAGTTTAAAACAAGCAATATCAAGTTATGCATCAATCAACTAGTCTTGGGACAATGCGCATAGAACTAAGAATGGCCACTATGCTCTCAAAGTAGGTGCATAAAGATAGAAGGTGGAGACCCAATATAATGGTGGAAGAAAGGCCTTTGTAAAAGGAAGTAGGGATTCAAGTCTCATAAAGAGCTTCCAAAAATTATGGTACTTATAGCTTTCAGCTCTCATTGCCCCTATCATAAGCATCTTGAAGTGATTAAGGTTAAAGTGAACAAACTCTGGTGTACATGCTTGACGAAGTATAAGTCAGAAATCTCATGTCCCTTGTATACGAGGGCCGCTCCTCATGCTACTCAAGTTTAGTCACCGGTAAGTTCTTGTCATTGTAAGTACATGTGTATCATTGAGAACCGCCAACGGGGTACCCCTTGCCCGATGATACGGAAGAATCCCCATATCAAAATGACAAGGCAAGCAGACAACGAGCATCTCAGCATTCTTCTTATTTACCATGGGAATATGGTGTTTTTTTTCTCTCTTTCCTCTTTTCATAGTATCTTTTTTTCTTTTCTCTTTTTTCTCAATATAGGACTCTTTTTTTTATAAGAAGAATGCTTCATACACAGCTCATTATGATTACGCTGCAAGTTTCCACCATGTCAGCATGGACTAGACCAGCGGCCCAGGCGTTTCTCTAACACATATACATAACTCCATGGACTTACAAGCTCCCCTTTCATTTCACACCGACGACATCCATATACAAAAGAGCATGATATCAACTAGGTACAAGTACCAAGTGCAATGTTGAAAGCATTCCCCATGAAAGCATGGTTCTGCTAATTCCCAACAAATAAGTGCAAGCATATACAACATAGAAGACACAATGGTTCAAGTTTATTAAGGGCAAGTAAAGTAAAGTGTGCCATCAAGTTCGTGAGAGCTTTAATCACTAGTTTTCTCATAACAAGTTTAATTTGGAAGGTAAACAAAAGCATGAATATACTTGGAATAGCATAAGCTAGTAGGTAGGTATGGTGGACTCTTTGGAATAACTTGGTTTAGGGAGTTGGATGCATGAGTGGAACTCATACTTGTTTGTGGAGGCTAGCAAAAGACTGGGAGCGACAAACTAAGAGAGCAATAATGGCCATAATCATGCAGAGCGACAAAACATCATTGATCAAAGCATAAAGTGATACTAAAAGTTGAAAACTAAAGGATCATAAAGGCTATGGTGACTTGTGACAGTCATAACATGGTGTGAGCATGCGCCAAGTCAACCCAAATAAAGCATCAAAGGAGAATACCACTATACTATGCATTAATATGCTAAAACAACGCATGATTCATCCAAGACACATTAAGCAATCTCAATTGTTTATAACAAGTCATGCTACAACAAAGAATACTAAGCATAAAGCCAAAAAAATATCAAGCATGGCATGACAAAGCACAGGCCACAGTCAAAAACAAGCTCTTTTTACCACATAAGCATGAACTTTCCTACTCTTTTCCAAACCAAACCAAACCAAACCAATTGCAAACCAATGTATGAAAGAGGGGGTACAACCAATTATTTAGAAACTAAGCAAACCAAGCAAACTAAAAACCAAAACAAAAATGAAAAAGAAGAGGCTCCAAGAAAAAACATAATTGTGCATGAAACAATAAAAATGAAGCGTTTGGAAGAAACCTGGGATTTTTATTGATGAAGAAGGGGATGCCTTGGGCATCCCCAAGCTTTGACGCTTGTACTTCTTGGATATTTCTTGGGGTGACACGCGTGGCATCCCCAATCTTGAGCTTTAGTCCATCCTTCATCTTATTACTCATTCCTTCCATACACCTGAAAATTTTCCTTCATACAAAACTTTACACAATCTTTATTAGCAACATTAGTGCACTCAAGATAAATAAGTCTTAAGGTTCAGTTCTAACACCAAATAAACTTCCATTAGAACACTATCTACTGTAGCACTTCCCTCAAAAATCTCAATTCCCCAAAAGAACTCAAAAAGGAACCCACAAGAAGCAAATGCAGAAAATGGCAGAAATCTGTCAAAACAGACCAGCAGGTAAATACGAATTTTTTTGAAGACCTTCTGTTGCTCAAATCAAAAAGTGTTGAACTAACGAAAGTTAGATAACAACCTGGGGCAAGAGAAAAAATAATTACAGCTCAATCCGACATACATAGCTCTCTCACGAATTTTTACGGTGAAGCACAAACATCTGTTTCGGGACAGCAACTTTTCCCAATCATTACTTCACTCTCATTAGAGGTTATTCTTGGCAAAAAAGCAAATAAAAAGGATAAGGAGAGTTTATTACTGAAGTAATAACTTCCAAGACTCATCTAAAACTTTTGGGTTATCTCCCAATAAGTACTTTTCTTTAACGCCTTTAAGTTAGGCATAAGAAGCAAAGAAAGAATCAAGTGTTCTCAAATGAAGAAGCATTAAGATCAATACCAGAAATATTTTCAACAAGGCAAGGTATATCATCCAAATAAGTTCTAGAGGATCCTCTCTCAATGCTCTTAGGTTCACTATTCTCATCAAAAGGGTTTGCAGGAACAATCCAATCAAGATTCTTTTCTATGACATCATGTATTGCTACTAGTTTAAAGGGTATTGGTATCTTAGGTTCCTCCCCATTAGGTTCGGTTTTGTTCATATTTTCTCGTGTACCAACAACATCTACACATGAGCCTATCATATTGAAACGTTTAAAGACTTTTCTAGCTTCCTTGGCAACATCATAGAACTCCTTAAACAAAGTTTCTAGAATAAAATTCCTCTTTCAGGGTCCTCAATTTCTATAAGCTTAAGAAACATTACTTGCATTAAGGTGTTGAGGTTAACAAACCTAGCTTCTAACATGTGAATTAAAGAAGCTGCAGCAATCTCATAGTTTGGGGCAAGTTCTTCAAGGGATATATCCTCAGTATCTTCATGCTTACTAACATGATTAAAGAATTCTTCAATGTTATCTTTCCCAATTATAGAACCACTACCAACTGGAAGGTCTTTCAGGGTGAATGTAGGGATCGACATGGTGAGCAAGGGGAGAGCTGACTACTAAAGGAGACTTAATTTTTTTTGTGTTTTTGAAATAAGAAAGCAAACAAGTAAAACTAATTTTTTTGTGTTTTTGAAGAACAAAACAAGCAAACAAAGCAAAAAGAAACTAAGCAAAAAAAAACAACAAAGTAAAGAGATTGGTTATGAGGGACTCCCCTTTTGAAGATGTCCTTGACTCCCCGACAACGGTGCAAGAAAAGATCTAGATGTGCTCGTCGTTCGACGTAGAGCTCGTTGGGAACCCCAAGAGGAAGGTATGATGAGCACAGCAACAAGTTTTCCCTCAGTTATGAAACCATGGTTTAATCAAACCAGTAGGAGCAAGGAAACACCCCAAAGGTGTTACTAGCTGAGCTTTGGCAGGCGCACTACCAGTGCTAGTAGCAACGTGGAGACCTGCACAACACAACCACAGAACTTTGTCCCCAACTTGCGATGAGGTTGTCAATCTCACCGTGTTTTGCGGAAAACAAAGGATTAAACGTATCGAATGGAAAGAAGTAAAAGTTTGCAGAAAGTAAACACAAAGCAGTAAACAGTTGTAGATTGTATGTAAAGAGAAAGGACCGGGATCCATAGTTCACTAGAGGAGGCTCTCCTTAGATAGAAAACATGCTGGGTGAACAAATTACAGCAGGGCAATTGACAAACACCGAGAAAGCAATACATGCATATACTAATCATTTTGACTCCTTTGAGACTTGATTGGGCATTACAACATAATACATAGACCGCCATCCAACTGCATCTATGACTAATAATCCACCTTCAGGTTATCATCCGAACCTCCTCCAGTATTAAGTTGCAAGCAACAGATTATTGCTTTACGAACTGCGTGTAAGTAAACAATACGATTGTTCTATGAACAAAGGATTGTTCTTTTCTCCCTAGTAGCAACAACACATCTAGTACCTTAGAGATTTTTGTCACTTCCCCAGATTACCAGAGGCATGAACCCGCTATCGAGCATAAATACTAACTCTTGGAGTTGCTAGCATCTACTTGGCCAAGATAGCTACTAACAACGGAAAGCATGCAAGATCACAAATAACAAAGACATGATAGAATCAATAATCAATCTGAAATAGCATCTCAATATCCATCGGATCCCCGCAAACACAACATGTATGAATTACAAATAGATGATCTTGATCATGAACGGAGCTCACAAGATCTAAACATGGAAGCACAAAGGAGGAGAACCAACCATCTAGCTACTACATGGATCCGTAGTCCAAGGACGAACTAGTCACGCATCACACCGGAGGCTTGCATGGTGATGAAGAAGGCCTCCAGGATGAATTCCCCTCTCCGGCAGGGTGCCGGGAAGAGCTTCAGATCCCTCCCGATCTAGGGATGGAGATGGCGGCGGCTACAGACTCTTTCGTGGATTTTTGATCGGGTACTTAGGGTTTTCATCCCGAGGGCATTATATAGGCGGAAGGAGAGGCCGAGGGGGTACCGGGAGCGGCCACACCACCCCCTGGCGCGGGCCAGGCCTGGCCACATGGCCAGGTGGTGTGGTGGCTCCCTGGCCCTTCTCCGTCTCATATTCTGGCACTTGATCCCTTCCAGAAAAATAGGCTCTTTGGCTTTTGTCCCGTCCAATTCCGAGAATATTCATTTTCTGACTTTCCTGGAACCAAAAACAGCAGAAAATAGGCAGCTGGCACTGTGGCTCTTGTTAATAGGTTAGTCCAAGAAATCATATGAAAAGTACTCCAAAGTTGGAACAAAACACAAGAAAGTGGATAAAACCAAGCATGGAACATCAAAAATTATAGATACATTTGCAATGTATCAACCATCGACTGCAACACGAAAAGAAGAAAATCTACACTTACATGATCCTCCAATGACTCCGAAGTTGTCTGCTGTACCGTCATCCGGGCAACCATTCGATGCTCCCCTTCATGCGGAGAGCTGGAAGAGTTGTGCCCGGAGTGGGCCGCCAATGGAGGGGAAGGAGCGCGCTCGACCTCTTTCTTGGCCCTTAAGGTCGCGACTCCTATTTATTTCAAGAATTGGACGTCGCCAGAAGATGACGACGCCTCTTGACTGCAAGACAAAATCCACATCAAGAAAAGGCAAATCCAGAGAAAAACCAACAAGGGCAAATCAGAGAAGAACAAACAAACTAGAAAACTTACCAATCAAACTTGTCAAAGTCAAAAGTGGGCTCCCCCGACTCTGACGAGGACTCCTTGGGCAGTCGCATCTTCTTGCGAGAGGATGGTGCCACGGCGCTCACAGGAATAGCAGGGATCGGTGACTCCGCACCAACACCTGCACCTTCCAAATTCGAAGGAGACGACGCATCGGAATCCTCGCTGCGAGAACGCTTGCGAGTATCCGGACTACCGGACTCGGGGGCTTCCTCCTCCACATCAGATGGGACAGTCGACTCCAACCCGTCCTCTTTCAAGGCTTCGTGAGGGATAATCCCCTCAGGAAGAGGGGGCATACATGGTGACACCGCCCAATCCTGCATACAGACAGCAAAATTAGCACTAAGATAAGAAACAACAGAGAAGCAATTAACAAACTAAGCTACTTCGTAGCACAACTACACCTCGGGAGGAGGGTTAGCAGCATAAAACGGAGGAACAACTGGCTCACTAGGGAGCACATAATAGACGGTGTACTTGGTGACCAGTCGAACCCTTTTGTCCACCTCACTCGCGGACATGCCATCGGCAGACACACGAGTGGCATCGTCAGCGCCAGTCCACTAAAACATGGGGTGGACTCTGGCCTACAGGGGCTGGACACAATGGCGCAACCACGTACGAATTAGGGCGCAGCCTCCCTCCTCTTTGCTGACACGACTCTCGAGATTGCAGACACGCTCGTACAGCACATCTGTCTCCGCGGACTCGCCAGGCATGACTACATTTTTCCAGGAGCACCTCCTCGTGCACGGCATCGCCGAATCGAAAGGTGCGAGTCCGAAGTGCTCCCCGTCAGCCTTCTCATCGCGGATGTAGAACCACTTGTCCCTCCATCCTTGGACGGACGCTGTGAGCTTGATGTCGAAATAGGTGGCGGATGGGTCGACGTGAATTCCGCAACCACCTACATCGTACACTAAGGAGCCAGAAGCAGATTGGCGCTTCAACTTGAAGAGGCGCTTGAAGAGGCCGAAGTGCGGCTCGATTCCGAGCCAGCACTCGCAGAGGGTGATGAAGCAAGAGATGTGGAGGATAGAGTTCGGGGACAGCTGATGGAGCTGAAGCCTGTAGAAACAAAGGAGGCCCCTGAAAAAAGGATGCAGGGGCAACGAGAGGCCGGAAATGATGAATGCCAAAAACATCACTCGAAAACCAGCGGGAGGAGAAGGAATTGTCTCACCGCGGGGGACGCGCGCGTCGGCGACTGCGTCGGACAGCACTCCGTCTTGGCGAAGAAGACAAAGATCAGATGACTTGATGATGGAGGGACGCCACACGCCATTCATGACGCGGGTGCCCGTGCCCTTCTTCTTCCCGCCGGTGGCGGTGCTGGTGCCCGCAACGGCGGAGCCGCCCTTCTTCTTCACCGCAGCAGTGGTAGCCACGGAATCGGCCGCAGAACCTCCCTTCTTCTTCCCCATTGCGTAGCGGCGATGTGACCGGAGAAAGTAGCTAGGAAATGTGCGGAGCTGGTCCAGTGCCGCGAAGGAAAACAGAGCAGAGAAAGCAGGGGAGCAACGGCAATGGCGATGGAAGCAAAGGATGAATGAGAGGAGATGATAAATTACCGTCGCAGCACCACTACTTAACCCCTGGAAGATGCAATCCAACGGCTCAGAAAAACCCTACTGGACGCGTGGCAAACATCATGCTAGACACGTGGAGGAGTGGAAACGCGAACCGTCCCCCCACTGCTCCCATTACGCGCGGAAATCGAGGAGGCACGGTTAAAATAAAGATTACGCACGCCCAGTCAAATCAAAGCCAGGAGTGGGACCCACTACTCGTCACGTCCCGTCAAACTCGCTCACGCGGGCAACTGATGTCATGACATCGTCAGCACTGACGTCATCAAAGCTACGCAGCAGAAGACCTCGACTACTTTAGTCCTTGCTCGAGTCTTCGACTCCACCAAGCACTCGGGGGTTACTCCCACAGGGAGCGCTGGTCGCGCACCCTACGATTTTTCTTTCTTCTTTTTTCAGGAACATGGATAATCAAAGCAAACCCAACCACTCGAAGCATGGCTTGACTATGGACATGGGTTACTCCCATAGGGAGCACCGGAAGCAAACTCGACTGAAACAAGCAAACAAAAGACGACAGCAGTCGCAAAAGTTACTTAGTCCCTGCCTGAGTCTTCGACTGAACCAGGCACTCGGGGGCTACTCCCATAGGGAGCGCTGGTCGCGCACCCTATGATTATTTGTACTAAGTATTGTGTGTTGATAACATCCACACTCGAAGTTTATGGCGACACCGCCTCATTTCCCTACAAAGAGACTGCGTCTCCTGGGTCACCCGAATCGTCTCCGTGATGATAAAATTTCGGATGCCGCGCTTACAGCGTGAAGGTAAGACCTGAATAAGGCCTGGCAACGCATTTGCTGCGCACTATCAGAAATATATCCGTGCCTACAGGTACGATGAATATGCCTTGACGGACGCGTCGAGTGCTACACCCATATAACTGGAATTCGACTCCTGTAAGACCTCCGCGGCTTGAGTCGAATTACACCAGCACTTTTCCGGATTCGAGTCCGGGGACTCGAGTTCGAGTAGATTGCGTTGTTTCACCCTAAGGTGGTTAACTGATACCGATACATCGGTTAAATCAGGCACGCACATCAACAATCCCTATGACACGAACAAAGCAGTCGAAATATACTCATTCATGCACTCGAAAGACTTCAAAAAGTCCCCAGTCGAATCTGTGATTCCACTGGACACTCAGGGGCTACTGACATGGGTATACCCTACAGGTACTCGAGCTTGGTATATACGGCCTAAATATGTAAAGGCCCACGGTGTCGCCAAGGCCCAAATGAAGGGCTCGAGTAACCTACGGACTCTCGATTGGTTGAAGAACAAGAAGAAGCTAAAGATAGAAAGTTTGAAGGGGAAAACCCTAACTTGTAACCGACTCGACCTGCTATCCGAGACCTAGCCTACCTATATAAAGGCCAGGAGGAGGCGGCGAGGAGGACACACGCAACCCTAGTTTCCACAACCCTCGCCAGATTGCATCTACGCACCATTGTAATCTTCGATTTCTTCGATAATTCCACGAGCAGACAAGTAGGAGTAGGGACCTCTACGAGGCCTGAACCTGGGTAAATCTTTGAGTCCCCTGTGTGCTTGTTTGCTAGCCGATAGATGTCTCCAACGCTCCCTCCTTCTCCAAAACCAAAGTCCATAACAATGGGCATTAATGAGTTAAACCCTCGTCAGATCCACTTCAAGTTTAGCGAGGCTCAGCCCCGAGCTAAGAAGCTTCATGCCGGCCATTCGACAAAGTTTGACGATAGTTTGAAACGGGCATAAAAAATTCAAAAACGATCCAAACAATACCAAACCTTCGCATGGTGTCATATTATGTGATATATTTGCAAGGAAAAATATAAAACTTAGTATATTGATTATGCCTCAAAAAAATCTTCACAAAATGACCTATCTCATTCGAGGTTTCCTGACTTTCGGGTCAAATGACCAATGTTATGGCTAGAATTAATGCATAATTTGTGATAGTGTGCCCATATTGTGCATCAATGTGCATCATGGGATGGCGAACAATGTTGCAGGAGGAAGTTTTCCTTTTCTTCGCACCAAAAAGCCATATACCATTTTCCGACTGGAAAAAAGGGAGGGTTTGTGAAGCAACCACCAAATGGCTAATTCAAAATACTACCACCCCATTTTTCAAAAATACTATACCACCTTACATGGACAGTGTCCTAACAGGGGATCTCAAACCTTTTTGTCCATCCCTGGTGAAAAAGACAAATTTCTACCGAATCAATAGGAAGTGGGTCAGATATGAACTACAAGTACATGATCTGATGCTCACGATTTTTTAGAAAAATCATTTTTAGGTTCACAATATGCTATTTCATCAGAGATCCACTTCAAGTTTAGCGAGGCTCAACCTCGAGCTAAGAATCTTCATGCCGGCCATTCGACAAAGTTTGACGATAGTTTGAAACGGGAATAAAAAATTCAAAAACGATCTAAACAATGTGAAACTTTCGCATGGTGTCATATTATGTGATATAGTTGCAAGAAAAAATATAAAACTTAGTATATTGATTATGCCTCAAAAAACCCTTCACAAAATGACCTATCTCATTCGAGGTCTCCTTACTTTCGGGTCAAATAACCAATGTTATGGATAGAATCAAGACATAATTTGTGATAATGTGCCCATATTGTGTATGAATGTGCATCATGGGATGGCGAACAATGTTGCAGGAGGAAGTTTTCCTTTTTGTCGCACCAAAAAGCCATTTACCATTTTCCGACTACAAAAAAGGGAGGGTTTGTGAAGCAACCACCAAATGGATAATTCAAAATGCTACCAACCCATTTTTCAAAAATACTATACCATCTTACATGGACAATGTCCTAACAGGGGGATCTCAAACCTTTCCGTCTATCCATGGTGAAAAAGACAAATTTCTGTCGAATCAATAGGAAGTGGGTCAGATATGAACTACAGGTACATGATCTGATGCTCATGATTTTTTACAAAAATCATTTTTAGGTTCATTATATGCTATTCCTCAAAGATCCACTTCAAGTTTAGCGAGGCTCAGCCCCGAGCTAAGAATATTCATGCCGGCCATTCGACAAAGTTTGACGATAGTTTGAAACGGGCATAAAAAATTCAAAGACGATCCAAACAATGCGAAACCTTCGCATGGTATCATATTATGTGATATAGTTGCAAGGAAAATATAAAACTTAGTATATTGATTATGTCTCAAAAAAACGTTCACAAAATGACCTATCTCATTCGAGGTTTTCTGACTTTCGGGTCAAATGACCAATGTTATGGCTAGAATCAAGGCATAGTTTGTGATAATATGCCCATATTGTGCATGAATGTGCATTATGGAACCGCGAACAATGTTGCAGGAGGAAGTTTTCCTTTTCGTCGCACCAAAAAGTCATTTACCATTTTCCGACTGCGAAAAAAGGAGGTTTGTGAAGCAACCACCAAATGGCTAATTCAAAATGATACCACCCCATTTTTCAAAAATACTATACCACCTTACATGGACAATGTACTAACAGGGGGGTCTCAAATCTTTCCGTCCATCCCTGGTGAAAAAGACAAATTTCTGTCGAATCAAAAGGAAGTGAGTCAGATATGAACTATAGGCACATGATCTGATGCTCATGATTTTTTACAAAAATCATTTTTAGGTTCACGATATGCTATATCATCAGGGATCCACTTTAAATTTAGCGAGGCTCAGCCCCGAGCTAAGAATCTTCATGCAGGCCATTCGACAAAGTTTGACGATAGTTTGAAACGGGCATAAAAAATTCAAAAACGACCCAAACAATGCGAAACCTTCGCATGGTGTCATATTATGTGATATAGTTGCAAGGAAAAATATAAAACTTAGTATATTGATTATATCTCAAAAAAACCTTCACAAAATGACCTAACTCATTCGAGGTTTCCTGACTTTCGGGTCAAATGACGAATGTTATGGCTAGAATTAAGGCATAGTTTGTGATAATATTCCCATATTGTGCATGAATCTGCATCATGTGATGGCGAACAATGTTGCAGGAGGAAGTTCTCCTTTTCATAGCACCAAAAAGCAATTTACCATTTTTCGACTGCAAAAAAGGAAGGGTTTGTGAAGCAACCACCAAATGGCTAATTCAAAATGCTACCACCCTATTTTTCAAAAATACTATATCACCTTACATGGACAATGTCCTAACAGGGAGATCTCAAACCTTTTCGTCCATCCCTGGTGAAAAAGACAAATTTCTGCCGAATCAATAGAAAGTGGGTCAGATATGAACTACATGTACATGATTTGATGCTCACGATTTTTTATAAAAATATTTTTAGGTTTGCAATATGTTATTTCATTAGAGATCCACTTCAACTTTAGCGAGGCTCGGCCCCGAGCGAAGAATCTTCATGTCGGCCATTCGACAAAGTTTTAAACGGGCAAATAAAATTATGGCTAGAATCACGTCATAGTTTGTTATAAGTTGATATGGATATCATAGTTGGATTCCTATCATTTTTTGATCAATTTAGACATATTATTTGTCGAATTCTGATTTACGGATTTAAAGATATTAATTATTCCATATTAAATAGAAAAATACAAAATAAATAGAATCATTATATTTTTATTTGAATTCAATAATATTTTTACTTATTCATTGTTGTTACTTAAATAATTATTTGTAATTTCAAAAAATACAAACATATGACATGATGATATAAGAGTTAATAGGATTGATATCATAGTATTTACAATAAGGTATAAATTGCATCGCGAAGGAACAAAGAAGTTAATCGTGCTGGGGTTAGAGTAGTGTTAGGATGGGTGACCGACCGAGACTGCAATTTGACCTAAGATTAAGTGTAATTAGTGTTAAAATTGTTTTAAGTGGGGGATTAACGAGTCAAACAATTTAAAAAATAGAGAAAAAAAATTGAAAAAAAATTAATTTTTTTTGAAAATTATTTGTACAACCGGCCGTTAGGCTATGCCGACAGCCGCTATGCCGAGAGCAGCCGTCGGCGTAGCCTACGTCGACGGCTTTTTTATACGTCGACGGTCTTTATGCGCTACGCCGAGGGAGACCTTTGCCGAGGAGCTACGCCAAAGACAGCCCTCGGCATAGCATACGCCGACGACTTTTGGCTCTCGGCGTAGCAATGCCGTTCCTGTAGTGTAACCTCGGAAGTGTAGGTCCATCTCAACTTGTAGATACTAATGCATGTAGCCGCAGATTTTCCTACTCCGTACAAAAAATAATGAAAGCGGACGGGCGACATTCCTTGCATGCAGTCAATACTTTCTGGTCTTTTTGAATTGCTGGAAAGTTTTTTTTCGTATTGAACGTAGTGTGACAAATGAGAAGTAGATACTAATATTGTAAAATCATGTTTATATTATTATATTAGGACCGTACAAGTTATGATATTTGTAGCTGAACAAATATTAAATCATATTTCTGAATATCCAACAATTGCGAGAAATCCATATGTACAAAAGGAATAAATGTTTAATGTTCAAACTTCACTCCACAAGTTAATTACACAGCACTTTTGCATCTCCGTTTACTCATGGGAATAACAAACTTAGGATACAACAAATTGCATGACTGACTTTTTTTTTCTGAAAATTCCGTCTATTTATTGATAATCCTCAACAGTAGTACAAGGAGTGCAAAAAGTAATAAAAAATACAATATTCCAATACTCATTGGAAGCACTGCTCCACGTTCGGGTCTAATGCTAACGGTTGATGCGAAGAAGCAACACCTGGCTTCAATATTGAATCCAGTTCCCTCGTGGGTGCATATAAACCTATTGCTTAATAATATATTTTAAAGTGTTAAAAAAATTAGAAAAACATTCGTAAAACCGACATACTCTCCTTTTTGGAAAGGTTTGATGCATGTTAAAGAACTGTTTTTTGCTAATAGTTCTTTTAAAATTAGAAATAGCGAGAGTGTTCGCTTTTGGAAAGATGTATGGCTAGGAAATACATCATTATCTCTACAGTATCCATCCCTATATAACATTGTTAGTAGGAGAAATGTTTTGGTTGCTACGGTTTTATCTCAGACTCCTCTTAACATTGGTTTTCGACGGGGTTTGGCTGGTAATAAATGGACACAATGACTCCATTTATGCCAGCGGTTAATGATGATACAACTTAATGATAACCGAGATAGGTTAGTATGGAAACTAACTACCAATGATCAGTTTACGGTTAAATCTATATACTTAGATCAGATGAATGGTCATACTAGGTTTTTCCAGAAATACCTTTGGAAACTACAAATTTCACTAAAGATTAAAATCTTTATGTGGTTTCTTAAAAGCAAAGTCCTTTTAACTAAAGACAATCTAGCTAAGCGCAAATGGATGGGCTGTCAGAAATGTTGTTTTTGTGATTCAATGGAAACTATTGAACATCTGTTTCTTTCTTGCCCATTTGCTCGTATTATTTGGAAACTTGTTTTCGTTACTTTTAATATCCCTCCACCTTCCAACATTACTAATATGTTTGGTGATTGGTTGAATGGTATTGACAAAGCAAAGCAAGCTAGAATTCCGTTAAAAAAAGTAAAGCTAGAATTCGTATTGGAGTATTGGCTATTTGCTGGTCCATTTGGACAACAAGAAATAATATAGTCTTTAGTAAACAACCGGATACTAATTTTTTGCAGGTCATGCGGCTAGGAGCCCACTGGATACAACTATGGTCTTTACTCCTCCTAGTGGATCAGCGGGGGCATATGGAGGCTGGATGCGACCATCTACTTACGGTTACACAGGATTCCTATTTCCTGGCCACTGGATGGCGGCATGCTAGTAGAATTCAGAATGGATAGTCTGGTGTTGCTTTTCATTTTTAGATGGTTGATACATGTTTCAACTGTAGCTGATCCTTGATTGTAATATCTTGACAATTGTGTGGAATGCTGCAATAAAAAAGGCCGTGTGCATCACTTGACGTAGAGACCGGGGCAATGCTCCCATTTCGAAAACAAAGAAAAACATTCATATATAGATCCAGACATTCTAAGTTCTCACACAAGTTTTTAGGTAAAAGGAACATTTTTGTGTCATGTATAAAAATACAAATCTCGATATTCGAACATGAGTTTTCATGAGATATTTTTTAATATTTACGCAGGACACATAAATTGTACTGTATTTTTTTTGCTATTTTTTTTAAATAATACTTTTTTTTCATAGTTTTCACGAATAATATGCGATTGGAAGGATTGTCAAATATAGCGCGGTATCGGCTTTTGAAAAGCCGAAAGGACTAGTCTGTTTTTGAAAAACCGACTACCGTGTCGGTGGGTGTCAGGGCGTATCAGGGCCAGAGTTGGTTTTTGAAAAACCGACTACCGTGTCGGTGGGTGTCAGGACGTGTCAGGGCCAGAGTCGGCTTTTGAATAACCGACGAGGTCCGTGATGCGCGGGGCTGGCCATCACACGCGTGGATAAGAAGAGGGACTGGTCGGCTGTTGAATTAAAGACGAGTGCTGATCAGCTTTTCAATTAAAGACGAGGGCCGGTCGGCTTTTCAATTAAAGACGAGGGCCGGTCAGCTTTTCAATTGAAGACGAGTCGCTGTCGGGCCGGGTGGAGCCCACTCTCACACCTTTCGGCTTTTCAATTAAAAACGAGGGTTGGTCGGTTTTTGAACAGACGAAGCTGCGCTAGATTCCATAATCCCTCAGATCGCGTATTATTCGTGAAATTTCTAAAATTAAATGTATTATTTTAAAAAAATTAGCATTTTTTTTTGCCAAATTTTGTGTGTGAAAATAAAATATCCTCATGTACTACACACGAAAAATTAAAAAAGATGTTTGAACGAAGCAGTTTTTTTTAACGAAAAATGATGTTTACCAATCGAAAGAAGCAAATACTAGTAGAACAATTTTTACATATAACCGAGTGAATACATGACACAGAACAGAATCCGACAGATAAGATTCACCTAACAAAACAACACATCTATAGGGCTAATTTAGTAGTACTTGGCTAGCTCAAATTTTGCAAATCGACTGGAACACACATACGCACCAGAAATTACACGCCGGTATGGCTAGCTCACGTACGCACAACCAACCACGTTACAGAAACAAAGAAAACACTTTGATCATAATAAAACCACGCTCTGTCGATCCATCCTGACCGATTAATCCTTGGTGCTGGACGAGGAGAAGCAGCCGCAGAGAAGCTCCAAAATGCTCTTCTTCACTCCGTTGTGGTCGGCCATGGATCCTTCTGATCGAACCTTCTTCACTCCGTGTTCACTGCTGGAACGACCAAGATGGATTGGGGAAAGAGAAAGAAATCTTCTCTCGAGTTTGCGCAGCTACTGTAAAACTGACGAGCGATCGGGAGAGTTGGGTGTTTGGTGCGATCAAGGCTCCCCAATGTCCTATTTATACTACTACTAGTACCACGACTTGGCTGGGTAGCCTTGCGAGTTAGTCTGAAGTAAGGTTCAATGAACCGAGAACAGCTCCTAGCAAGGGACAGTTCAACTGGGGGCGATGATGACTTGAAAGAGTAAAAAATGACTTCAGTGCGTGTTTTACGAGAGTGTGTCAGTGTAAACATTCTCAAGTGTGAATTTCGGAGGCGTTCGACTCCTGACCTGAACTTTCGAGTAGACATTCTCAAGTGTTAATTTGGAGCAGTTAAATTGATGCCATTCCGTCGATCGTGTGCGACAAGCTGGAGGGAATATGGTGGTTAGCATTAGTGCCGTACGCGTATACTCATGGTGGAGCTGGATTCTGTGGTCAAATCAATGACGAGTAATTTTTGTCAAAAGGTCATTATATTGTGGCGCGTAGTGTGTAGTACTATTAACGCTGACTGAAGCACCGTTAGAATCTGACTAAGTTCCTTTTTAATGACCACAACAGTTTGGCCTAACTAAATTAATCAGGTTCTACCCAAGAAAGAATAGTCAAGTAGCTTGTTTTTCACTTTGAATGACTAGGGCCTTTTCGTTTTGAGAATCTGACATGTTTTATGTTCCTGCCAGTTCATGTGAGCGCATGACTTTGACTGCCGACGACTGCGACGTTAGTTTAATTAACAAGGTTTGATGTGATGCCTTTAGTGTTCAATCATTCGAAGGGATTTCTGGTCGGCATACAAGAGTAGTAAAAGGTACTGTAAAACTTGACACTTCTTTGGGAGTTCTTTTACGGTACCCTTATATGAATTACAGCCCTTTATTTTGGTGCATCGGAAGGCTCTTAATGGTATACTAGTGCCAACAAAGAGACTAGTATAATTTATACTAGTAAGAAAATCGACACTGCAAGATAGACAGGCCGTAGTTGGGCCTGGCCCAAATGTCCTTCGGGACACAAAACGGAGACTGTACCTGTCCATCTCGACAACAGAATCCATCGTGCTTGCCCAGGTTCGCTCGATTGGAGACAACCTCTCGCACGAAAGGCACTAACTATTCCTCTTGAACATCCAGAACCGATCTACTGCTCCTGTTCATCTGCCTTGGCAGATTACTTCTATTCTTCCATAGAACATAGACATCATTCTGGGCATCAGCGGCGCGGTGACCGCCGGCCGCAACCGCAAGACTGCGTTTTGCCGTCAGAGTTTTAATCATTACTAGACACTGAACACCCGATGTTAAGAGAAACCAAAAATTTCAGGTTAGTCTGTGCTCTGTGTCCGTTCAGTTTTTCCTTTTTCTATCTATTTTCAGTACCGTGAAAACTCAATTCGGAAGTTCAAACTTTGCCCAATTCCTTCGGACTCAGTAGGTCACAAACAGAAATCCAAAACATTGGATCTGTCGTCGAGACGGGCGGTTACCAGTCGAAAATTACCATGGATCCGCACGATCCGTCGTCCAGGAGGACCGCTGCCAACCAAGGACTCGACCATCATGTTGGAGAGCGCGCTCCATGATCCACGCTCACCGCGTCGTTATAGAAGGTGCCGCTGATGCCACCTATGGTTGTGTTGGTCGTTGTTCTGTTCGTCTATTTTCTCGGTTGTCCACTGCTCGACCGGTTGATGTTCGTCAAGACGGGGTTAGTTATATTTTCTTATGTTGGGCCTGTTGGGCCAAAATCCTCTCAGCCGTCAAATCTAATTATACTAGTCATGTTTAAGGAGCGGTAAAAGGTACTGTAAAACAGTTAGGTTGTACGCTGTAAACGGATTGAATTAATGACCCACGTCTCTCTATGGCTGTCCGCTGAAAGCTATCTACAGCTTGGTAAGCTCACTTGACAAGATGCCCACAAAATGGTTCGGTTCAAACCGCTCACCTTTTACACTGTCAAAATACTTTCAGTTTTGACAGGAAGATTCTTTGCCAGAAATCACACGGAAAACCCTTCCATAAAATAACTGACGTTGTTCTCCGAGTTATGACTTACGCCCTTTATTTTCGTGTGTAGGCTTGTGTGGTGTGCATGCATGATGGCAAATGCACAACACTCGTAGAGATATAAAATAGTCTACATGTTTCTTTTTTCGCATTGTCTGGAGTTTTCCTGGACATTTTCTCCGGTGTAAAAACCCGTGATCTACATTGGCATTTAGATTGGACGACGACGGGAATTATGCAATGTTATCTTTCTGAAGGTGTCGCTAGTTTTACTGCTGCGAGTGGCTAATCATGTTGGTAGGGCCTTTCTTTTCTTTTTTCAATCATTTGTGCTGCGTGCATCCTTGATGGCTCGACTAGTTCTTGATATTATGTTGTTGCAGAGTCCGGATGTAATCGATATCATTTTGATATCAATATATTTCCATTATCGAATAAATGTTGCTCTCTTCAAAAGAGAGAAACAAAATCCCTTGTAATGCCATGAAAGAGTTTGTGGCAGTTATTTCCCATTTGATGTTGAAACACGCAAATTCAATCTATTTCCAATATACAAAAAAGAAAAATAATGGTACAAATAGTATCTAAGATTTCTACATTCACAACAATTTTTGAATTATGAAATGTTCTATTTCTTGGTGTATTGATTGAATTTATGTTTGAAATTTGTATTATACTTATCTATGATATAATTGCTCTACTAAAATTTTCTATTTTCTATAAAAGGTACATTCTCTTGTTCATATGAATAGTGAGTAGTTTTCTTCAAAGGAAAAAGGTGACAAGTAGCATGAAGCACCGTTAGCCTTTGAACCACGGCCTTTTTAACGACCACAACAGTTCAACCTAGTCAAGTTTTATTTTCTTCCAGGATCGGCCTAACTAATCAAATTTTTCTCAAGAAATAGAATAATCGAGCTGATTTTGATCTTGAAAATCACAAATTCTATCTACATTTCATGAGACAAAAGAAACAAACCATGCCACAAATAGTATTCCCTCCGTCCTGAAATAAGTGACTTGGGTTGTGTATAGATTCGGATGGAGGGAGTAGATAGATTACTACCTCACAACATTTTTGAGTTGTCTACTATTTTATTTCTCAATGTGTACACTGAATTTACAATTAAACTTGTTGTATAATATAGATGGCTATGATGATATTGATCAAAATTTTGACAGAATTTGATTAACTATGCACTACAAATGTTTGTATTTTCCACAAAGGGGTCATTCTTCCTATGTGCTGCCCTTAGCCTTTTTAATTCTCCCGTGGTTCACAAAGCCGACCCCATCCCCGTTCTTCGGCGTTGACTTTCAGTGAAACTTCACCGACATTTCAGAAATTCCAGCCATTTCACTAGATACAGAATATTTTCTTCCATTTTAAACTGTTACAATTATTGACACGAACTCTAATATATTTCAAAAAAGTTTCTCAAAATTCCTTAGGATTTGGCCAAATTTTTAGTGATAATTTCGTCATTTGGCCAAAATATAAACCATAACAAGTGAAACTGTGAATTTTAATAAAATAAATTGAAAAATATTTCAAAATCGAATTTCAAACCATAATATATTCAAGAGGCCGCCACACCCCTGCCCACCACAACACACGTCTCACATGCCGACGCACCCATAACCCGCCGGGCAAACATATGAGCTTACAGTTGCCGGTCGCCACTGCCGTCACTCAACAGTTGATATTTACCCTGCTCGTGGGTCTGCCTCACGCTCCTATTTCAACCCTCCTTGCTCCTTCAGACCTTGTTCTGTTCTCAGTAATGCTACATCCACGGAATGATTTTTATGGAATCGTGCTTACGCGATTATGTGGAGAGAAACCGGTGGGATCATGTAGCTGAAATCACGGAAGGGTAAGGGATTTTAACCAACCAATCGATTACAAGTCTGTCCATAAATATTTTCCTTATCCAAACGTCCGTAAGTCTAGCATTATTGGTTCTGTTTCCTCCTCCACGCCTCTCCTTCCTCGCGTTGTAAGCCTACCTGGTTCAGCGTGCGGGTAATTTTACCCTGAGTTTAGGCATCTGTTGCTTCCATATGCACCAAACATGCATGCTAGGGTGTCAAGCGGGGCGGGTTGCGGCACAACTTTTTCACTAATCCTTCTCTAATTTTACTAAATTTTGAGACCCCTTTTTGCCTATAATTTACTTCACGGGTGGTGATGCGGGTGTCGCTTGCCACCCTAATGCATGCCGTGATAGAACATCTCACTAGAGGCAAAACAATACTCAATGGCGCAAATCATATAGAAATAACAAAAAATACTTTTATTTTCAAACCTGGCTATGCACATGACACTTGCAATGACAACACTACTTACCAACGAAGTAAACGATTGACCACCACCTTACACCTGACATCTAACCACACAAACATCAATTACTTGCTATACAGCGAGACACCCTTTTGAGATCTTGTTTGCATTTTCTTGTAGTTATTCTTCCGTGCTAGATGATGTGCAGCCGCAGAGTATCTGCCAAATGCTTCTCTTAACGCCGTTGCGACCAGCCATTTTGTCCTAGTTAGCTTCCTGCCGATATTTTTCCTAGCTCCACAGGCTGAAGTGCTCCAACAATCCGATCCTGAAACATCAAAGTTCCTGACTTAAATTTTCATAACCAAAGATCACGGGCCTCTCTAGCAATATAAATTTACTTAGCAACATACAAGAAGAGCTAGCACTAAGTATTACTCCTCGAATAAGGCTTTCGCCCCGCTAACACTAAGTATTACTATGAGTGTATAACAGCAATGAAAACGATATATACATTAAAAACGAAGTGTAACAGTTTTCATCTACAAAAGGCAGAAAAAATACCTGGAAGTAGCAACTGCTTGAGCTAATTAAGCAAAGATAGGACTGATTTGAAGCAACAAGCAGCACTCCCAAATACCTATTTATAGAGGCCACACACTATAATCACTAGTATTCCTAGTCTCTACATGAAAGTTACTAGGAACAGCACCTGAAAAGACACATGCAAATTCAGCGAAGAAGAAGCCATGCCAAGTCTCACATAACAATATATTCCGCTTATAGCACACCAAGTCTCACATAACAATATAGCAGTCCAAGTGTCACATAACCAGGGAAACTTGGGTTGCAAATACATAGAAAGTACAAGAATAATCCCTCAAAAAAAAACTCAATATAGACCAGGTCGCTGGTCATAGTTAATCTCTGCACTTGGGCGCTATCTTGTCTCCGTTTGTTCCTGTCCGTCAGCTTGAGTTTGACTGCGAGGTTAGTTTAACAAGCTCCGAGGTTTGATGCCTTCAATGCTCAATCATTCAAAGGGTTTTCTGGTCGGCATGGAAGCAGCACACTCGGTTAGGTCATACACGTAAACGAGTTCAGTTCAAAGCTACAGCTAGCTTAGTAAGCTCGCTTGACTGACCATGCATAGAACGCTTCAGTTCAACTGCTACTAGTGATACACGTCATGGAAATAAATATTGAGTATTAACGCTAATACGGACGTGGCAAATACCTTGTTACTTTTCGCTGGAAGTTTCTTGGGCACCAACTGGACGGCGTCACAGAAATCACAGGGAAAACCCCTCCATAAAAAAGACTGTCGTTGTTCACCTACTTATACTCCATCCGTCCCAAAATAAATGACTTTCATTTGTCTAGATTCGGATGCATCTTACACTAAAACAAGTCTAGATATATACGAATCTAGATAAAGTCAAATCATTTATTTTGGGACGGAGGGAGTATAATGTTTTGATTTACACCATTGATTTACTTCTTCAAGCTTGTGTGCTCTGCATGCATGATGCCAGATGCACAATGGCCGAGATATAAGTTACTGTATATGTTGTTTTCTTTAAAAAGAGAGAACAAATCCCTTGTAATGCCAGGAAAGAGTATTTGCATCATGGTTGTTCTGAACAGGGTTTTGTATATAAAAAATTAATTGGTGAGAATTCATAGGTTTTTGTTATCCAGCGATACAAAGTTTGAGCGTGTTTTCTTTGCGAGGTGGCATGCCATCCTCTACCACTAGATTAGTAACTTATCAAACTGAAAACACAAGGAAAATTAATTGGTGAGAATTCATAGGTTTTTGTTATCCAGCGATACAAAGTTTGAGCGTGTTTTCTTTGCGAGGTGGCATGCCATCCTCTACCACTAGATTAGTAACTTATCAAACTGAAAACACAAGGACGATTGGGATTGACTGATACCCTTTCATACATTGCAAACCAAAAGAGTATCGACCAATCATGACCGTCCTTATGTCTTCAGTTTCATAAGTTTGGGAGAGGCGGGATACCGAAGAAAAAGTCTAGTATATCGGCAACATGCAATTTTTCATGATTTTATTTTTTTCTGAGGTCAACGCAAAGGACTTAAATATTTGACGAATAATCAAGAAGAAGAGTTTTTTAGCAAACAAATGGCCCACACTACGTTGAAAAAGGAAACAGAGAAGACCTACTCCCTTCACACCATGTTTCTCAAAATTTTCCCTGGCAGGGCTCAGAGTCGCTTTATTCTTGATTCAACGGATAGTAATTATGCTTTTTTTTATTGGCAACCAAGGCCACCGTGCGAAAAAACTTTAGAGTTTAGCTCATTCCAAAGTTTCCAACATATTAGCATGATTCACATAGATGAAAAGATAACTTAGCAAATATGGCAGATTTATTTCCGGAGATGGTTACATGACACTTGTTTACAGTTCCTCACTACAGGAGAAGCTAGTTCGATACAACCACAATATTACAGACCAATTCAACCATACAACTTAGCAATATCTGATCACAACCATTTTATAAGTTCAGCATGAAGCAACTACTGGCAACATGTATGGACGGATTTCACCTATGACAAACTATTAGATATTTCACCTCTCTCTCTGTCATGCATAATATCCTGATCTTAGTTCTGAGGCGACCCACAACCAAAGATGAGCTGCCAGATGCTCTTCTTGACGCTGTTGCGGTCAGGTTTCCCCATTCTTCCTCCAGAGATATCCAAGCGCCACAAGCTTAAATGCTCCAAGATGACAACCCTGAAAAATAAAAGAGTAACATGGTAAACATAAGCCATCTTGGCCAAAAGCTCAGGCAACTGTACAATCTCCCCACTCTGCACCTAGCGAAATACCTGAAAATAACAACCCTGAAGTTTATACACAAGCTTGGTGCCTCTGGTGCAGGCAGGCTAGTCCTATTTATAGGCATTACGCAAATAGCAAATTCATGGTCAGTCACGCAGGACAAGTCTTTGGAATGGTGCCAGTCGTTACTAGGAAAACTTAGTGGAAATCCGCGTGAATATTCAGTGAAGAATGTCAGAATGACTAAAAAACATGAACTTGAAATGTGGACCACTTGCAGAAACTTCAGTCACACTTGCCAGCGGTTATAGTTTAATGTGATCGCTTGCTTAATTAATCTTTAACAACATGCCCTGCATAAAACGATTCTCGATCCCCAAACAGAATGTTTCGGAGTCAGCATATGTTTCTGTAAGATAAATTTTATGGATTTAATTTCTATATTCTGTCTTAAAAAGGCTTTAAGTAATGAATGTTTAATTGTTTAACCATGAATTTTAAGATACAATTGTAATTGACTACTAAGTTACACAAACGTGATGGATCTTTGTCGCGCATACGTGTACCAGCAAAAAAAATAAAGGAGGCCGATGCGTGAGCCGGGGTGTTGCTTATGTTGAAGCAAAAAAGTCAATCCACACAATAAATTCGGTGCACATACCTAGAAAAGTACACGAGTAATCACAGAAGAGTTACACTTATTTCAGACCAGGTCAGTGGCCATGGGTATACACTTGAGTTCGCCTTAACAAGTTTGAGTTTGTCAGAGAATCTTCAGTGCAGGATTCTTGCAAATTCTTAAAAAGTGTTTGAAATGCACGTTATACATTCCCTGCTACTACTAGTCTATTCCACCAGTTTATGTGTACTCGCTCCGATCCATTAATGTTCTCAGATTTGTCTAGATTCAGATGTATCTAGTCAAATATTAGTATTAGATACATAGAATCTAGACAAATCCGACAACATTAATTTGGATCGGAGGGAGTACTAGTTTTCTGCCGGAAGGATGTCTTGCAAGTGAAAAAGTTAATTTCTGCACTCGGGCAGAATACCTTAGTTTTCACTTGTCATAGAATGTTCAGTGAAAGATACTTGCTAAATCTTGCCAAGTAGAATAGAAAGCGACCAGAATGACTTGGGCTGACCAGACCAGACCCTTTCCTTTTGAGAATTCTGACATTCCGCGTGTTTCCCTCGGTCAGCGTGAGCGCGTAACTTGGAGCGAGGTTTGATGCCTTCAATTTTCAATCATTCAAAGAGTTTTCTGGTCGGCATGCAAGCAACACATTCGGTTAGGTTACATAGAACATGATGGTACGCGTAAACTGATTGAATTAACGACCCATATCTCTCTCTCGCTGTCTGCTGAAACCTACAGCTTAGTAAGCTCGCTTGACTGAAAATGCATAGAACGGTTCAGTTCAACTGCTGCTAGTGATACACATTATGAGAATTAATAGTAGTACGCTACGCGGCTGACCACCTTTACACTGTCAAAACTCAAAAAACTTTTGTACTTTTGACTGGAAGTTTCTTCAGCTAAAACTGGAGGGCGTCATAGAAATCACATGGAAAACCCCCTCCATAAGAAACCTGACGTAGTTCAGGTATTTACATAACTTAAGCTTGTGTGTTGTGCATGCAAGATGGAAGATACAAAATATGGTAGACATAAAGTACTGCATATTTAGGTTTCTTAAAAAGAGAAAGAAAATCCCTTGTAATCAAAATTAACCGGCGAGAAACCATAAGATGGTTGTTCTTATCAGGGTTTTGTATAACCCTCCATAAAAAATCCTTTTGCCTGGAAAGAGTTTGTGGATCGATGGTTGTTCTTATCAGGGTTTTGTATAGCCGAAATTAACCGGCAAGTAACCATAAGATTCCGATATCCGGTGATACAAAGTTTGAGATTTTTCTGTGACGTGGCAGTAGCACACAAACCTCTACCTCTTGGTCGGTAATATACATATGGACAAAGTGCACCTGTTATCATGATTTCGTTTTCTTTGGAGACAAAGGCAAAAGGAACTACCTTTTTCATCATTAATTAGGGAAAAAAGTTCTTAGCTTAAAAATGGCTCATACTGATCTGAAAAAGGTAACAAACGAATCCTAGTCTCTTCGCACCATGTTTCTCAATTTTTTTTGTCCCCGAAAGGGTCAGAGTCTCGTTTGATTCTTGATTCGATAGGCGGTAATGATGCTTGGAATCGAAGCGACCATGCGGGAAAACTCCAGAGTTTCACTCTTACAAAATTTACCAGGTGACTAGCATGATTTACTTGCATGACAAGAGAACAAAAACATATGAGAGATTTATTTCAAAATATGATTACATGACATTCATTTACATGTACCTCGCTACAGGAGAAGCTAGCACGATACAACCACGAGACTACAAATAAATTCAAGCATACAACTTAGCAATAGCTAATCACAACCTTTTTTTTTTAAGTTCAGCATGAAGCAACTTCTGGCGACCTATACGGAAAGATTTCACTTATGACAGACTATTAGACACTTCACCTATCGCTCTGTCGTGCATAGTATCCTGATCTTAGTTGCTGTTCTGAGGCGACCCGCAGCCAAAGATGAGCTGCCAGATGCTCTTCTTGACGCTGTTGCGGTCAGGTTTCCCCATTCTTCTTCCCGAGATCTCCGAGGGCCGCAAGCTGAATTGCTCCAAGATGACAACCCTGAAAAGTAAGAGGTAAACATGAACCACCGTTAGCTGAAAGCTCGGACAACTGTACAATTTCCCCAAGTTGAACCAAGTACAATACCTGAAAATAACAACTCTGAAACTGATTCAGGTAGACAGGCTCGGTGCGTCTGGTGCAGCCTGCTGGTCCTATTTATAGGCATTACGCAAGTAGCAATTCCATCACTAGGAAAACTTACTGGACATAGGCGCGAATATTCATTGAAGAGTGACTGAACAAGTCAGGAACTTGAAATTTGGACCGCCTGCAGAAACTTCAGTCACGCTTGCTAGTCAGGTTATAGCTTAATTAACATTGACCAACATGCCCTGCATAGAATAATTGTTGGATCTCCAAACAAAATATTTCAGAGCCGGCAAATGTTCCGGAGGATTTATTAAATTCTATATTTTTTTTGAAGATGGATTTTAGTACTAATGAATTTTAGGATACAAATATAATGGACTAGTGAGTTACTGGGACTTGGTGGATCTTTGCCCGGGTACGTACCAGCACATAAAACAACGGAGGCCGGTGAGTCTGCAAAGGTTTGCTTCTGTTGAAGCGAGAAGGTGTGAACCCACACCGCAATTCAGTTGCACATACCTAGAAAGGTACACGACTCATGACAAAACAGTGACACTTACTTCAGACCAGGTCACTGGTCATACAGATTGAGTTTGTCAGAGAATGTTCGGTGAACGATACTTGCAAAATCATGACAAGTGCTAAAATAAGCTTGCTTGTAATGCAACTTATACTTTCCTGCTAGTATATACTCCATCCGTTTTAAAATATGAGATGTTTTAGCTTTATGAAAAAAGTGTATCTAGACCACCTCTAGTGTGTAGATTTATATAGGTTTGAGACGCTCTAAAAAGGGTCTAGATACACTTATTTCGCAAAACTAAAACATCTATATTTTGAAACGGAGGGAGCACTACTCGGTCTACTCGTCCAGTCTCTACTAGTTTTCTTCCAAAAGAAAGTCTAGCAAGTGAAAACTACTAGAAAATGACCTCATGCGTGACTTGAGCAGTTGACCTGACCTGACGTTTGTTGTACTGTGTGATGTTGTCGGTCAGTGTAAGCGTACTTTGAGTCCGATGTTAAATTTAACTTCCTACGAGGTTTGATGCCTTCAATGTTGATGAATCATTCAACTCTGTTGGTCGGCTGTTAGTGCAACATGCACGGTAGGCTACAAATGGTGTACGTGTAATGGTAGAGTGAATCGGAATCATCCACGTCGGCAAGATTCGGGGAAAAACAACTGAAGGGCTACTACTGGTTGAACTGGTCAACTTAGAATAATTCACCGTAGGTAAATTCGCCCCTAGTGGCATAGTTAGAATTTACCTTTGTGTCGACGGATTTGCTAGTTCTCATGCGTCTGAGAACTTCTTAGGTCTCAGTCACCTCTTTCATCGTTCGATTTACCTCGTGATTCGTGCGATGTGGGAGTTACACATGAGTTGCAACTAGAGTGTAACTGAGAATTTAATGAGTTACAACTAGATTGCAACTGAGAATTAGTATAAATTTTATAAGCCTAGTTGCAACTGATAATTTAGTATAAATAGTAGGATGACATCAGCGACTTAGACATAAGAGTACTCAGGGGCCTGAGATCTAGGTACTCCCTTGTGTCAAACTTAATTTGAGAAAGATTTAAAATTTAGAGTAGCACATATTCACCGCCTCCTCTAGGTTCCCGTACGATCCCATTTTAATTGATATCAGATCCTCGGCTCTTATTTCGGGCTTTACCGCCTAAGAGAGTATGGGTACTAGATCGGAGGGTGAAGCTTCGGCTAATGTTCCAGTTACCATGGAAGATCTCGAGGGATTGAAAAATTTCTTGACTTCTACCATGGCAACTCAAATGCAAGAGATGCGTGAAATGATAGTGCGACTCATGCCTCCTAATAAATCCGCACGTCGCACTCCTCTAGAGGACACACCTTCTAAATCAAAGGATAATGCTTCAGCTAAATCTAATGAAGTGCCCTTCTCCTAGCGGGAGCCGTCCTCAAGGGTGGAATCATCGGGGGGCTTCACAACACTCAAATCATCAGAGTCCTCAGTTTTCTGGACGTCCGCCTCCTTGCTTCCTCTTTCCCTGGGTGGCTACAACCTTGAAATTGTCAAAGTTCGCGGAAGGGACAACTTCGATTGGAGTACGTGACGAATGAGAAACGGAGTTTTCATCGTGTTCCTCGGTGTCTCCCACAACCTCAACCTCTGTATTCTCCTCAGATTCAGCAGCAGGTTCTGGAACGTCACCAGTCTCACGCAGCACAGGAAGGGATTCCAAGTGATCATTGATTGCAAGTGTGCGATAAGCTGGACACCCGAAACTTCTTTTCCAACTGTATAACGAATATCGCGGATACGGTCCACCATGGGCTGTGTTTCCTTAATCTCTGTTGGAGTTGCGCCTTCTCCCCAAGACTTGAGTTTCCTCACATTTTTTGCCTGGTCGGAAGGAGCTAATCCATATTGCTGGCCCTCGGATGACTCATCCTTGATGTAGAACCATTTCTTGCTCCAATGTTGGGTAGAATCCACAAACTTGAGGTCAAAATAGTCGATGCCTGGACGAACATAGATGACAGCGCCTCCAAAATCATAGACAAATGATCTAGTCGCATTCCCTTTGATGGAAAAAAGGTGTTTCCAAAGGCCCCAATGGAGATGAATCCCAATAAAACTCTCACAGAGAGTAATGAAAACAACAATATGGAGGATGTACTTGGACGTGAGCTGGTAGAGCTGCACGCTATACACAAAAAGAAGCCCACGAAGGGATTCGTGGTCCGGGAGAGAAAGACCGCAATAGAGAAAGGCGATGAATATTACCCGCTATCCTTCTTTAGGCACAGGCGTGGCTTCGTCGCCAGGAAGCTTGAAGGAGCCCTCCTTCAAGAGCGAATACTTCCGGGCCTCGCGAACGTCCTGCTGTGTGCACTTGGAGGGGGTCCATCCAATCACCCACAGCTTCGCAGCCGTGGCATCGGCGGCGGAACCAGCACCCTTGTTTCTCCCCATGGCGATGGCGTCAGAGGAGTGAGCGCGCAAGAGAGATAGCAAGAAAGGTCTTAGCAGTAGCAAGGCACATATGCGGCACAAGGAGGAAGAAGGCTAGCGGTGGAGGGGGGATGAGCAGTAAAACATTCCCCCCTCAGCGCTTATAAAGTACCTCGACAGCCCAGGACTATTGGATCCAGAACACATGGCGTCACGATGGAACCTAAGGGAAACATGTGTTCACAGATAAAGGAGGGATCAGCCGTAATAAGAATTAATTACTGTGGTTACTTCGGAGAATATCGCCCGATGCCTTCCCGTGCGACGTGGGGTCGTGCAGTCAAACTCACCACTGACATGCCCCCACACGTTGTCAGCCTACGTCATGGGCCCACCACTGAAACGTCCCATCGGGAGCGCTAGAACATGACTAAGGGACGACATCACCGTCAAAAATGATGTCATGGGAAGCAATGAAAAACTTTGGGTGTACTAACAAGGAACTCGAAGAAATCGATCCAAGACTTGTGCCTATGCTCGGACTCAAGCGTCCTAACATAGCCTCGAGGGCTACTCCCATCGGGAGCGCTGGCCATGCACCCGATGATATTTGGTGGTTCAAGGAAAAGAATACCTAAGTCGATGATCTCCTCAGATGATAAAAATAACTTGATCTAAGCTCGGACGCAAGCGTTCGAACATAGCCTCGGGAGCTACTCCCATCGGGAGCACTGGCCACGCACCCGATAGAAATACAATTAAACTCCTCCGGAGTCGATAACTGATGAGTACATATTTGCATCATGTTTTACATTATTATTTTGCATTGTAGATGTAAGATCTTGGTATTTTACGACGCTCGCGTGCATATTTTATGTCTGGTTTCACCAGGATTAGGACAGATGATGGATCCAATGGATACAATTCTTGGAGCAGTTGTACTATGGAGAAAATAAGTTAAAAACAACGTAAATCGCTTATTTGGAAAATATTAACAATACCAGAAGAAACTAGAAGCAAACAAGTGAGGCAGAAGGTTAAACGACCAACTATACAACCGGAGCAAATTTTCTGGCTGTATAGCTCCAACCGTATATGGCGCCCCTCCGCCTCCTCAAATAGTTTCACCCTGTGCAACTGGTTCAGAAAAACGACATACAGAACACCCAGAAATCGTAGAAACCTCACCTCCGGAAGGCATCTAGAGGGGGAACTCATCCATCAGGGATCCACCTTCACCCTACGCAGATCCGAGAGGCTAAAGCATCGATCTTCATCAACCACCACTGCATCACCACTATCTTCATCCATCTCATCTACATCTTGTCTAGATCTTGTTGTAATTCCTATACTCGTGGTGGATTTATACAAGTACTGATTGGTTCCATTACTATTACCATAATGTTGATGCCTCCATGTCTAAGTAGATCTCTAGTTCTTGGGGAGATGGAGAAACCCTAGTATGAGATTGAAATAAGATAAAGTCTATTATGATATTCATCGTTGTGACCATGTGTTAGATTTTCTACATCTTGATGTTGAGAGAAGTAGACCTCTCAATATTTGCCTCTCATGGGGACTTGATAGAGGGAACTACTAGTTCGTAGACGGAGGTGTGCTAGCACTTACAGTGAATATGAAGCTGTTGGCACCCCTTACGTATCAACTTGGGAAACTGAAGAAACTCACAGAACATTATCCATGCCATGGGATACGTCCTACGGAATTACGTCCCTTAATAGCGTAGTAATTCGATTGATATCGATGACTGACTGTTGTGGTTATAAGGATGATGTGAGCAGCGGTTGCTGCCTATTTGTCCAAATACGGAGTTCCTCCCACACATACATAGTTGAGAATATTCATGATGATAATCTTTATCTTAGATCCTTATAATGCTAGTGGTGTATCCGCTACTCACTTAGAACGCTTTTTCCCTATTGTAGTTCCAATCTCTTTTACATATGCAATACTTACTTTCTATATTTAGTGATTCTACTTTACTTTATTATTGCTCTTATACCTAAAACCCCAAAACACCTTTTTACACAATACTCGCATTCTATCTTGTCACTTAGAACTTTATCTAGCATTTCTATCGTAATATTTATTTCAAGAGTTATTAGACTTCAGACTCCTACTCCCTGTGGGATCGATATCTTTATTTCGAAACTAGCTACAAATGATCTGTGCACTTGCAGTCATCAAACTATTTTCTGGCGCTGTTGCCGGGGAGCTAAGCGATGTAGGTCTTTTAGTTTTTGCTTATTTATTTTTGTCTTGCTAAATTTTGTTTTTAGTTACAGATTTCCACCAATATGATGGAGTTTGAGCATATGACTAGTGCTAACTCACTTAACTGCTTTAGGAAGCCCTATGATATTTATAAAAGAGACAACTCCAATGAGAATACAAGGGGGTTTGAAATAAATCCCCTACTACTAGGTATTGTACACAAGAAGCAATTTACTGGAGATGAAGAAGATCCTGATCCATATGAGCATATTGCATGTTTCAAAGATATATGTGGAACTTTTCTATTGATGGGATATACCGCTGATGAGGTAAGGGTTAAACTTTTTAGTCAGACTCTGACTAGTACAACTCTCTCATGGTATAGATCTCTGCCACCTGAAGCCACTACTACTTGGGATAATCTAGCCTGTGAATTTCTAGCAAAATATTATCCATTGTCAAAATCTTTGGAATCAGGCATCTTATAATGACTTGGAAGAACCATTCTAATGAAGGACTAGTAAGAGCTTATATCAGATTTAAAGATTTAGTATGACTATGTCCTCATCACGATTTACCTGAATGGTATTTATTGCATATCTTTTATGGCGGTTTAATTGAACCTAATAAAATTGAACTAGACTCTTTCGCTGAAGGAGCCTTTATGAATCTTCCTATACCTAAAGCTTGGGCTTTACTTAATAGAATTTCTGATCATAGAGTTTCATGGAATTTTGGTCTAGGAAGTGAAGGAGGCGTAGAAATAGAACATGATTGTATTCATAACTATAATAAAAAGGCAATGTTAAAGAATTATCTAAAAAACTTTATTTGGATTTAGATCTTGTGTTGCAAGTTGTTAAAGCTTTTACATAACATATCAAAGCTCCAAAAGAAGGTCCGGTCAAGTATGATCCACCATCCGAACCTAAGAAGAAAAGAGAAGATAAAGCAACACTGGCCTGCTTAAACCAATAAATGAGATGCCTTTCCCTAACACTGCACATAAGCATATTCTAAATATGAACAGGTCAAAGCAGTACAGGATAAGAAGGAAGAAGAAAGTACGCCAGAAGTCGTGGAACATCTGGAAGAAACCAAAGATGAAGAGGTAACCAAGGAAGCAATTATGGCTATGTACGCATATTGTAACATAGTTGAACTTGATGAAGAGACTTCCATATTGGTTGAAGGTAAAACAAAGGTAAAACATGTGGGTAAGCCTATTCTTCCCTGCATATTTAAAGGAATCTCGCATTACGGTTTATGTGATCTTGGCACCGAAGTTAATGTTATATCTTATAATTTCTACTTAGAAGTAAAAGAGGAAATAGAACCAGCTACAATTGAAAATACTGATATGACAATTATGTTAGCCAATAAAAATCTTAGAATTCCAATGGGAGTAGTTGAAGATGCAACTGTCACAATTGGCAATAAAAACTTTCCTATCGATTTTGTAGTTGTTGATATGCTAGCTGACACTCTTTGCCAATTATATTTGGAAGAAACATTTTGGGTGATATAGGTTCCTATGTTAATTTCAAGAAGGAGATTGAGTCTCTTAAGCTTGGGGGAACGGAAAATAAATTCCACTTTTCCAAATTTAAAGACAGGCCTCCACAAATACAAGAAGAAGAGGAAGAGAGAACTATTGAGGAAATGGCGGCTCTTTTCTTTGGTAATCAAGAAGAAGAAATAAATGAAAATCCAAATTATGAAGAAATAGTTATGGAGGACAAGTCTCTAGGAGAACTAGAAGATGAATTTGATTCACTTCCTATAATGGGACCTCCAACTGATGAGGCTTTTGAAGAGCCAGAAAAGAGAGGGTACGAGGAACTACCACCCCCAGAGTTGAAGACTCTACCAGATAATCTCAAATATAGGTTTCTAGATGATACAAATAAATTTCCTGTTATTATCAGTGCTAAACTTTCAGGAAAAGAAGAAGAAGAACTTATGGAGATACTTAAGGAGCATCGCAAGGCCTTTGGGTACTCAATGGATGACTTGAAGGGCATCAGTCCCATGATAGCCGGCCATCGAATATTCATGGAGGAAGGTGCTAAACCAGTTGCAGAATTTAATAGAAGATTGAAGCCTGAAATGAAAGAAGTGGTAAGAAAAGAAATTGTACACCTACTGGACGCAGGTATAATCTATCATGTTAAAGAAAGTGAATGGGTAAGTCCTGTTCATTGTGCCCTAAGAAGGGCGGTTTCACTATTGTTCGTAATGAAAATAATGAATTGATACCTACTAGAACTATTGTTGGGCATAGGATGTGCATAGACTTCAGAAAATTAAATAAAGAAACTAGGAAAGATCACTATCCTTTACCGTTCATAGATCAAACTTTAGAGAGGTTAGCAAACCATACTCATTTTGTTACTTGGACAGATACTCTATTTTTTCTCAAATAGTTGTTCATCTTGATGACAAACTTAAAACAACTTTCATTAGTCCTTACGGTTTACATGCTTACTAACGTATGCCTTTTGGTTTATGTAATGCTCCAGCTACTTTTCAAAGATGCATGACTGTTATTTTTGCGGATTTCACAGAACTTATAATGTAAGTATTTATGGATGACTTTCCTATCTATGGAACTTCGTTTACTAGTTGCTTGGATAATATCAAAAGAGTTTTGCAGCGTTGTGAAGAAACTAATCTTATTCTAAACTAGGAGAAATGCCATTTTATGGTCAAAGAAGATATAGTCCTTGGACACAAGGTATCATGTAAGGGAATTGAAGTTGATAGAGCTAAGGTTGAGGCAATAGAGAGAATGCCACAACCTAGGGATATTAAAGGTATAAGAAGCTTCCTTGGTCATGTGGGTTTTTATAGAAGGTTTATTAGAAATTTCTCTGGAATATCTAAACCTTTGACTAATCTCCTGCAAAAGGGAGTAAGGTTTAATTTTGATGATAAATGTCTTGAAGCCTTTGATAAACTCAAAAATGCTTTATCTCGTGCTCCCATCATTAAACCACCTATCTGGGATACAACCTTTGACTTAATATGTGAATCTAGTGATGATGTTGTAGGAGTAAATCTGGGACAACATATTGGTCACAGATTTAATATTATACATCATGATAGTAGAACTCTAAATGGTGCTCAGAAGAATTACCCTAAGGAAGAAAAGGAACTGTTGCTGTATTTTTCTCTTGTGATAAATTTCGTCCCTACATAGTTGATGCAATGGTAAGAGTTCATACGGATCGTGATGGTTTAAAAGAACTCCTTGAGAGGAAAGAACATAAGCCAAGACTGATCTGTTGGATTCTTTCACTTCAAGAATTTGAGTTGCAGATTATGCAGAGGCAGGAAATAAAAATGTTAAATGTAGTGCCCATGTTTACCCAGCAAGACACCAATCTTATTGAGAGGAACTTTAGTTCTGGTGATTTTCGTTTACAATAATTATTTAATGAATCAAGGTCAATTCCTTCAAGAGAGAAGAAGTCTTTGTTGTTGGAGGAACTTTTCATCTCCGAATAAGCAAATGGTAAGTGCAAGGTAAGTGTTCTTACCCAAATAAGTGATTTGTTTTCACAAATTTTACTTCTAATTTTTTTGTCTTTGAATTTCTTGTGTTTTTATGAAGTTTTAGAGGGGTTTTACCAACTACGGGCGGAACTATATGACCAGAGAGGGAGCTCCCGCCACATAGTTGGTCGTTAACTCTCTATATCATCTTTGTAAAATTGTTTTCGATATCTGAGCCTATACGGTCGCAACTATATGACCGGAGCCAAAATTATGGCCGTATAGTTGGTCGTTAAACTCTCAGATAGTTTTGCTTTTTGGTGTATGTATATATACGGTCGCAACTATACGAGCGGAGCAAAAATTCCAGCCATATAGTTGGTCGTTAAACTCTCGGACACTTTTGATTTTTGGTGTTTGTATCTATATGGTCGCAACTATACGACTGGAGCCAAAACTCTGGTTGTATAGTTGGTCATTAAACTCTCAAACACTTTTTGTTTGTCTTCTCATTAATTCATCTAAAAAAAACCTTATTATCGGTTCCGAGTCGTGATTTAATCGACCTGAACTCGAGATATTTGGAAATATCTGCCCGGAACCAACTATACGGCCGGAGCTATACGAGCTGCGCTCGTATAGTTGGTCGTTACGCGATAGGTCACTTCCAAATCCGTGATTTCTTTCCCTGTTTCGTTAAGATTCTTTTCTTGGACGACAATTTGGTATTTCTCGCGAGTTTTACCGACCTCTGACCCCCCTTATATACTGCAATTGTCACTCTCTCTAATCATAATCTCCAGGAACCAATCTAGCAATGCGCTATCCTGTCCTAGGCTGTGGGAAACCCATGGGGCTCATCGCTCCTTCTAGGGACCGATCTAGCAGCCCGTCCATGGAGGACGTTGACGAGGAGGTGGAGAGGTTTAGCCCGAGGTACAAGGAGTACGCCGAGCCAAGCTACTTCAACAACGATTTCGATGATGACGTGGTTGACGTCTACATCCACCGTGACGGCTATGATCCACCGGAGATTGATTGGGCGGCGATGAAGAAATCTCAACAAGAGAGATAAGATCCCAGGCCACATGGAAAAGGGCATGTGGAGACGGTCAAGTTCATCACCATAGATCCAAGGCCACACAAGCGTAAGGAATTATCTAATATTGGTGCAGGTGCTAGCAAGGGAACGAAGGCACCACTCTCTAAGCCAACCATTGGTGCTCGTATGGAGGTTAGGCCTCAAGAAGGGTGGAGGTATGGTTTCCACTTCCCCGATCCATCAATTATGGATGAGGAAGAAGAAGATGTCCCCAAGACCAAGAATAGCGTGCGGGCACTGGAGATATATCAGAAGCAGGAGCTACTCCATCGCATCGAAGTCCGTCACCGTGTCAATGAGATGGAGAAGAAGGAAGACCTCCTTCAATTGGTGACTGCTGGCTCGTGGTTGATGTAGAGCTCGTTGGGAACCCCAAGAGAAAGGTATGATGAGCACAACAGCAAGTTTTCTCTCAGTTATGAGACCAAGGTTTAATCAAACCAGTAGGAGCAAGGAAACACCCCAAAGGTGTTACTAGCTGAGCTTTGGCAGGGCGCATTACCGGTGCTAGTAGCAACGTGGAGACCTGCACAACACAACCACAGAACTTTGTTCCCAACTTGCGATGAGGTTGTCAATCTCACTGTGTTTTGCAGAAAACAAAGGATTAAACGTATCGAATGGAAAGAAATAAAAGTTTGCAGAAAGTAAACACAAAGCAGAAACAGTTTATAGATTGTATGTAAAGAAAAAGGACCGGGATCCATAGTTCACTAGAGGTGACTCTCCTTAGATAGATAACATGCTGGGTGAACAATGGGTGCGTTTGGATCCTAAGCAAAGTTGGTTATAGCCTAGCTAAGCAAGGATAAGTGTTTGGTAAGAGATAAAATACTAGTTTTGCCAGGCAAACTAGCCTCGGTTGGCTAGAAAAACTACGCTTAGCTGGGCGAGCCGATTTGGCTCGCTTCCGACGGCAAGGAGCTGGAGAAGTGCGCATAACTGCTTCTACGATGGTAACTCCCGTTCATACGTGGTAACAAGCTCATGGAACCAAACGAATAGCCAAGCCTTTTCCAGGCTATAGCTAGTGCTAGCTAGAAATCCTTGCTCGGCTAGGCATGGTTGGCTGAGGATCCAAACACACCCATTGTTTCTCGCGTTGCCTACCTTAATCGGCCAAAAAAATCACGTGTGTGTATGCTTGGTAATTGGTTAATAGGTATTTCCACATACCTACACGTGGAAATATTCTTTTTTGCTGATGCCAAAAATGCCATTCTGACGTTTGCATGGCCGGTCCCGAGGTTTATGTAAATATCGATTTTTTTAATATATGTGTATATTTCATTTTACTAATAAACACTTGCAACATAAAATTATGGATATCAAATAATTCTTATATATATACTCTTAATGGATTCTTCTACCATATCAAGATGCTCCACTGGTATGCCATTCATGGATAAGCTGCCATTCATGGATAAGCTTTTTCCTACTAGTGTGAGGAACGCGGTTTGCAGTGCTTGCTCAAGAAGAAACTCCTGGGACTTGCCTCCCTTGAGAGGATGCTGCCATAGTAGAGATCGGGGATCCTTTGGCTCTGGGAGGGTGATGCATGCACGCGTTTCGTTCACACGCATGCTAGGCACCCAAGGCGGAAGAACTTTATTAGCCACCTTCTAGTGGACAATGTTCGAATCTTCGAGCATGGGGACAAGGCTGAGGCCGTGGATAGTTTCTTCGAGGATTTGCTAGGAACAGCAACAGACTGACCTTTCTCGCTTGACCTGGATTTCCTGGGACTGCAATCGTCAGACCTACAACATCTAGACAGAGAATTCTCCGAGGAGGAAGTGCTGGCAGCCATCAGAGGCATGCCGTTGGACAAGTGTCCTAGACCGAACGGCTTCTCCGCCCATTTTTTCGTGACCCGTTGGAGCATTATCAAAAGCAAGCCATGGACGCTTTCAACTCGCTCTCTAGGCAAGACTGCCGGGGATTTGGAGCGGAGAACGGGGCTCTCATAACGCTCTTTCTCAAGAAGCCAGGTGCGGAGGAGGCGTGTGACTACCGACCGATTAGCCTAATCCACGGGATTCCCAAGTGGGTGGCCAAGGTGATCACAAACAGGGTGGCACCTGTTCTCCCACAATTGGTGGGGTACATCAGAGTGCATTTGTGCGTGGAAGATGCCTGCATGACAACTTTATGATGGTACAAGGGACAACCTGCAAACTACACACCAGCAAGACCCCATCAGTGCTCCTCAAGCTGGACATCACAAAGGCTCTTGGCACAATGGACTAGGCTTTCCTCTTGGAAGTCCTGAGAATGCTCGGCTTCGGAGAGAGACTCCTGACGTGCATATGTGCTCTACTCTCCACGGCCACCATGCGGGTCCTGATGAATGGCTACCCAGGGGCAAAGGTGGCCAACGGGCGAAGACTTTGGAAAGGAGACCCCCTCTCCCCGCAGCTGTTCGTCCTAATCATGGAGGTTTTTCACCTGATGATGTGAAAGCAGAAAGTCAGGCCCTTCTCACCAGGCTCGCAGCCACAGGTCTCCAACACCGAACCTCAATCTACGCGGATGACATGGTCACCTTCATGAGACCGCTAGTAGTGGATTTCCAGGTGATCTTCGGGATCACCGAAGATTTTGGCACGACATCAGGCTTACAGACCAACTTGGTCAAGTGCTCGGCTAACCTGATCAGATGCTCCGCCGAGGACAGAGACCTAGTCTCCCACGAGCTGCACTGCCCAATCATGCCTTTTCTGCTCTGCTACCTAGGGCTGCCGCTCTCCTTGCGGAAAACGTCCGTGGCGCAGCTGCGATCCCTAGTCGATCTGGTGGCCGACAAACTGCCATCGTTGATAGCCTCCATGCTCAATATAGGAGGGCGTATCGAGTTAGTAAAGACAATGCTTTCAGCTATCCTAATTTTCGCCATGATGTCCCTAGATATTCCTATAGAGACCATCATCACCATTGAGAAGATCGTCCGGGGTTTCCTCTCGAAAGGGAGGAAAGATATCCATGGTGGACATTATTTGGTGGCATGGGATAGGGTGTGAATGCCCAAGGAGCTAGGAGGGCTTGGCATCCCTGTTAGAGTATGATACATACAATGTTATTGTGGTAGTTTAGGATAGTTATGATTCTAGCCTAACTTGTATTGTACTCCAAGTTGATCCCTGTACGTCTATATATACTCGCCCATGAGGCTCAATAATATATTCATCATATTCCGCCAAACTCATACTCTTTCATGGTATCAGCCTAAATCGGTCTCAAACCCTAGCTTCCGCCGCGCTGCCCCCCGGGAGATCGATCGCCATGATCTCCGCGGGGGGCTGTGCAACCTGTATGCAAAGTTTGTTCGTCGATCCGTGATTGGCTACCCTGTAAGTCTTTTTCTCCGATCTCCTGATCAGCTTTATTTTTGGTTTACCGATCTTAGATCGGATTGAGTCACCCACCACCGTCGTCAGCGCCGTGCCTCCACTCCGACCATCGACATCAAGGATCCACATCGCGTTCGTGTGTCTGCCCCCTCCGCTGCTGCGCCTGCCTCGGCAGACTGTCACGGCCTCATGGCAAGGTACCGTGCACCACAGACGGCTACTACGCCTTCCTCGGAAGGCTACCGCGGCCGACCCCCTCGGATCCTCTTCGTTGTCATCGTCCGGGACTTCACCGACAACGTCGCCATCGAATCCGATCTACGCATCGTCCATGCCATGGCGCATACGGTGCACCGTCGGTCTGATCAACCGATCCCGCGCCTGTCTACGCCAAGCACGTCCCCGAGCATGCGCCTACCACCGATCGAGCTACGGGCTGCCGCTGTGTCGCCCTGTCGGGGCGCAGCGTCGCCGCCTTTGGTCCATGCTACCGGCTTCCAACAAGCCTTCCTTGGCGTGTACGTCGCTGGTGGTCTCCCAGCCGCTGCACCGACTTGCGCCCTGTAGCTATGCCGCCCCTCGGATGGTAGCGTGGCTGCACACAGTCTACTTCGCTGTCCTCGTGCATCGACGGCCTCGACTTTCACCGTGCCATCTCCTACGGCGCGGGTCGTCGCCGTCTGCACATGGTCTTCGTGACGTTGTTGAGTCTTCCTCGCCTACTTCGAGCACCGCCGCGCTTCACAAGGTAACTTGCAGGGCGCCCTCTCACCGTCATAGGTCCCGCCGACTACCCCATCGCCACTCTAGGCATCCAGCATGACTAACCCAGGTCGGCGCTGGTTTCGCCGCCTTCTACGTATTCGTCCACTACAACTTTGCCGCCAGCGTCATCGCCTCATCCCCAACTACACCACCTGCTACTCTACTCCGACAACCGCAGACAGCGCCATCATCTCTCCCTTAACAGCTCTACACGTCGCAACCGCTTTGGAGGCTTCCTCTACTAGTCTTTCTGACATGGCGACAAGTTCATGATGGTCCATGCCCCCGCACGCCTGGTACTGGCAACACCGGGAGTGCCTTCGTCCCCGACGCGTTCTCGAGTCTGGCAAACTCGGATCAGTGCCTCGTCTTCATCGGCTTCGACAATGTCTTCTTTGGCATCGACCCTTCTATGACTGCCTCGACCGCATCACCGACGAATTCTTCTTTGCATACTCGGTTCTGGCAAAACCGGAGTGTGCAATCGTCGCCGACGTGCACCTAGTTCTCGCAAAACTATGGCCACACCTCATCCTCGATGGCTCGGACTGCATCGACTTCGGCATCGACACCCTCAACGACTGCCTCGACGCGTCTCCGTCATCCTACTCGCGCACTATGTGCATGCGGTTTCACGTGCGGCTACCTCGACACGGGCATCCCCGACTACGGCATCGACCACGGCGACCCATCGCACGGCTACCTCGACCATGGCACCGCCTCACGCTCTCGGCTCCCTCGACATCGGCATAAGGGCTACCACCATTCTTGAGCATCACCAGCTTCCTCTACAGTTCAAGCTACCGCGATGCGACACCGTCCAAGACGTTTCCGCTACGACTGCGGGGGGATGTCAGCCTACTGGATACTACTTCGGTTTATATCTAGTCCGACCGTCCGCGACATTCCGGTTGTTCACGACGCTACCGCTACGGCTGCGGGGGGATGTTTGTTGGAGATATGCCCAAGAGGCAATAATAAAGTGGTTATTATCATATCTTCACACTTATGATAAATGTTTACATACCATGCTATAATTGTATTAACCGGAAACATTAATACTTGTGTGATTTGTAAACTAAAATAAGAGTCCCTAGTAAAGCCTCTTGTTAAACTAGCTTGTTGGTTAATATATGATCATGGTTTCCTGATCATGAACATAGAGATGTTATTAACAACAGGATCATATCATTAGGAGAATGATATGGTGGACATACTCCTATAGATAAGCGTAGCATAAAGATCAAGTCATTTCAATAGTTCAATTGCTATATGCTTTCTGATACATAGTAACCTAATTCCTTCGACCATGAGATCATGCATATCACCTTTACTGGATGGATGCTTTGATGTCATCAAACACCACACCGTAACAGGGTGGCTATAAAAGTGGCATTGAGTGTTCGGAAAGTATTGGTTGAAACACATGGATCAAGAGTGGGATTTGTCCATCCACATGACGGATAGATATTCTCTGGGCCCTCTCGGTGAAATGTCATCCAATTAGCTTGCAAGCATGTGACTTGGTCACAAGGGATCACATATCACGGGAACGAGAAAAGAGTACTTATCAGTAACGAGGTTGAACTAGGTATGCAGAGATACCGACGATCATAACCTTGGATAAGTAACATATCGTGAGACAAAGGGAAATTGGTATCGTATGTAAGTGGTTCATTCGATCGCAAAGTAATCGTAGAAATATGTGGGAGCCATATGAATTTCCAGATTCCTCTATTGGTTATTGTTCGGAGAAGTGTCTCGATCATGTCCGCATAATTCACGAACCGTAGGGAGACACACTTAAGGATTCGACGTTGTTTGAGTAGTTATGGTATTATGAGAAAGAGACCGAATGTTGTTCGGAGTCTCGGATGGGATCCGGGATATCACGAGGTGATCCGGAATGGTCCGGAGAATAAGATTCATATAAGGAAAGTCCCGTTTCGGAGTTCGGGAATGATTCCGGTGTTTTCATCGGGGATATTCTAGAAGGTTCCGGATTGTCCGGCACTCCGGGGGGGAAGGGGTACATGAATGTGTCATTACATATTGGAATGATTGCATCATGTACTAAGTGTTCTTGCTGTCCCAAATATAGGATTAAATTGAATCCTAAAACAGAAAAGTCAAATGTCCAGTTTGAAAGTCAAACTGCCAAAACAAGAAACTGTGGGAAACAAGCAAGAGGAGTTGGAACCAACCTGGAGGAGGAGTTGGACTCCTCCAGGCCGGCGCCCAGCCCAAGGCCGAGTTGGGGAGGGACTCCCTCCCTCCCCTGGCGCGCCCACACCCTCCCACCTATATAAGGAGGGGCAGGGCTCCCCTCCTAGACACACAAGTTTCCTATCCTCTAAACTAAACCCTAGATCTAGACCCCGGTTTAGAGCTATTCGGTTTAGAGCTTTCTAATTGGTTTAGAGCCCTCTAATTGGTGTGTCTAATTACTAGACCACTAATAGCCTCTCTCATAAGCTCCACCATACTCGCACCGGCTTAAGGCGAAGCCCTGCGGGATTTCCCCTCTACCTCCGGTACCACGCCGTTGTGCTGCCGGAATCGCGAGGAGAGTGCTACAACCTCCGCTGCCTGCTGGAACAAGGGAGAGGAAGGTCTTCGTCGAGTACCGAACGTGTGACCGACTGCGGGAGCGCTGCGGGAACGCGGCGCCGGAAGGATCGTCTACGCGATCTTGAGATCGGAAAGAGTACGACTACATCACCCACGAGAATCTGCTCTCGTTAACCGCTTTGGAATCTTCGAGGGTGAGTTCCTCTATCGACTCGTTGCTACAATCTAGTAGATAGATCTTGGCTTGTTTGTTTGTATGCGATAGAAAAATTTTGTTTTCCATGCTACGAACCCCTACAGTGGTATCAGAGCCGTGTCTATATGTAGATCTGTTGCACGAGTAGAACACAATGGTCATTGTGGGCGTTGATGCTTTTATTGTAGATTGCTTTGCGTGTACTTTGCATCTTGCGGTATGTTGGGATGAAGCGGCCCGGGCTAACCTTACATGACATCGTTCATGAGACTTGCTCCACGCTTGACATGCAACTTGTATTGCATAAGTGGCTTTGCGGGTGCATGTTTCTCCTAGCATAGTAAAGATCCAATTTACAACGGGTAATCAACAATGCTAGTATCAATGTTGTGGTTCTTGTTCGTAGGTTAGAACGACACTTATGGAAAGCCCCAAACCACGTAAAATATGCAAAGAAAGTAGAAGCGTCTAACTTTGTTTTGCAGGGGTGTGCAGTGATGTGATATGGCCATGATTGTGATTATATTTGATGTATGCAATGTTCCTTATTGTAAGTTGGCAACCGGCAGGAGCCATATGGTTGTCTTTAATTTCTGTTAAGACCTGCGTGTCTATTCAAAATAGTTGTAATAGTTGAAGCTGGTGGACGACAACCATGAAGAAGCGTCATTGACCTTGATGCTATGCCGATGATGATGGAGATCATGTTCGTGCTTGAAGATGGAGATCGGAAGCACAAAGAAGAAAGGCCATATCATATCACATATTATGAATTGCATGTGATGTTAATCCTTTATGCATCTTGTATTGCTTAGTAGACGACGGTAGCATTATAAGATGATCCCTCATGCACATAAATTTCAAGTTCTAAAGTGTTCACCCTTAGTATGCACCGTTGCCAAAGCTTGTTGCTTCGAAGCACCACGTGATGATCGGGTGTCTTTGATTCCGCGGGTGAATACAACGTAAGCAAGCCAGATTTGCTTATGCGGTAGCTAAGGTTTGATCTTGACGAGCCTAGCATGTACAGACATGGCCTCAGGAACACGGATCGCCGAAAGGTAAAGCATGAATCATATAGCAGATATGATGAACATGTCGATTGTTCGCCATTGAAGCTATATCAATTCTCGTGATGATCGGTTTTGATATGGGGGATTTGGTTCGTGTGATCACTAAAACAATGTGAGGGATATTGTTTTGAGTGGGAGTTCACCTAGATTAATTTAATTATTAATTAGAACTCAATTTATCATAAACTAAATCAAAGTGAATTTGCATAGTTGTTGTAGGCATTGGCATCCGTTTACCACCTTGCGCTTAGTTATAATTGAGATGATAGAACTATAGAATTCTGGTTAGATACTTTACGAACTGGTATCGTATTGTTTTAAGTGTTAATCTAAAATTTAAAAGTCCTATTGCAAACTTTCAGTAAGTTCCGGTTACTCCATGAAGTTTAATAATTAGTATTAAATCAAGAGTAACAATTCCAAGTGTTAGTATATAAGTATCATGTTTGTATCCATGATTCTTGATATTCAAAGGATTCCCTTAATATCAAGGTTATCTAGGATCTGAAAGAGTTGTTTCAGAAACCATGATGTGTGGAAGATATTGTGATATCTGAAACGAAGTTTTGGTTGCAACATGATAGAGTATAATATGGCAAAAGTCATGTTCTCATATTTGATGAGAATTTGCAAAAGGGTTGGAGACACTTGTTGTCCTAATCCTCCAAAAGGTTTTGGATAGCAACATTATACTCATAATTCATCGTTATAAGCTAAAAGTAGCTTGATCATGGACGATTCCATGATAAGGGTGAATATTTGATGTAGGTGAAATGTTTACTACACCAAGAGATTACTAAAGAAAGGAATTTGAAAGAACACCAAATATTTGATGATGGTGATCTACTTCAAAGTGCAAGTCCAAAGACATTGGTATTTAATTATACACGCTTTGGACTATATGTCATATGTATGACTCCACTATTGATGTTAATAGATTCTTTCAAACAGAAAAGGAAATACTGAAAGAAAATCTCATAAATATATGGCAGAAAAGAAAAGACTAGAATCGTTCAGTTTAAGTATATAGATGATATACATGTTATGGCTATATTCTTTGCTTGTTAAACAATGTGGTTCTTAAGTATTTGATACTGAATTTGTTGGTGTGAATCGTCATACGAAACAACACAATTCATGAACTACAATGGCCTAAGTAACTAGCAAAAGAATATGTGATGATGTTCATCGAGAACAAAATAAAGGGTTATTGTGTTGCTTGTTAAACATCAAAGCTTGCCTTCAAAGATTTGTTTTATCAGGTATTATGAGAACAAAAGGATTGTTCAAATAATTGCCGTAATCCATAAAAGATGGATGATTCGCAAATCTCGTTGGAGACATCACATCCATAAAACTAGTGCTAAAAATGTCGAAAGACAAATTGATTGAAAGATCACTTAGGAAGTGACATCGCCGTTTAAATTATATTTGAAAGAAAACATGAAGAAACTCCATGTTGATGGAATTTTGGAGTCTTCTGATTTTTGATCAAATGACGCTTGTGAAACTTTCTTAGAGATAATTAAAACTTCGTTCATAGGCCAAAAGGGAACGAACGACTAGCTTATTGGAACTTGTACATATTGTTGTACGAAGTCCGTTATGTGTAGTCAAGAGCGATGGATTTCAACTTCATATGCTTTCTCCGAAAATTTGAGTGAATATATGAATATTTACTTAATAAGGATGAAGTGTGAAATATTTGAAGAGTTCAAAGACTTTCAAGATGAAGTGCAAAATCATTGTAACAAGAATATAAACAGTTTATGATAAAGATCATAAAGGAAGATATTTGAGTTACAAGTTTAGCATAATACCTAAGATTTAAGGAATCGTTCCGTGGATTTGCATTTCCCGAAACACCATAAGAGTATGGAGCGTTCGAGATATGTAATTAAACCTTGTTTGACATGGTAAGATCAAAGGTATAGTTCATAAAACTGCCATAGTATTTTAAAGATTAAAAGCTTTAGAGATTACCGTTTTTCCACTAAAAAGAGCTCCATCATAATCCGTTGAAATGACACCATATAAGGTTATGGTTTGGGATAAAACCCAAGTTGTCCTTTCTTAAACATTGGTATGCTATGCATAAGAAAGATGTGTGCAACCAAAGTCGGATGAACCTGTCTTTGTATAAACTGTTCCTCCATAAAACACCGGAGACAAAAGAGTTTGTTGCTTAGAACGTCAAGTTTCTTTGAGAAGAAATTTTTCGTGAAAAGTTAAGTGGGAGGACAATAGAAACTTTGATAAGGTTAAAAGAACCTTAGCTATATGTGCAGAATTGCGCAGCGCCGAAAAGTGTTTCGGAGGCAGCAACAATGCTCATGGTTCACGTACCTCAAAAGGTTGTGGTCACGGAGATCCAAGTTCCTATTGAAACAAGTAGGTCGGATGAACAATCAAATACCAAGATTTGAGGGTTGAATCATTATTTGAGAATAATGAACCGACTACATGCAGAGAAGCGATGATGGGCCCTGACTCCGTAAAATGGCTTGAAGCCATAAAATCCGTGATAGTTCCATACACGAGAAATCAAGTTTTGAACTTGAAGGACCCTCGAGAAAGGTGTAAGACCTTATAGTTGTGTCTGGATCTATAAAGAAATAGACATGGATGTTTCACATCTAGTCGACATGTTGGGAAAGAGTTCACAACAATGTTCAAAGGTTGACTATGACAAGATTTTGATCTTTCATAGTGATATTTAGTCTAGACGGATTAATGTAGCAACCACTACATATAATTTGTTATATGGTAGTTGAATAAACAAAACAAGTTCTTCTAATAGAATCGTTACCTAGGACATGTGCATAACACGGTCCATAGGGTTTTGTTAATTCAAAGGATGCTAAAAGCATATGCAAACTTCAATGGTTAGAGTGAGCATAGCGGAGTTGGAATCTTCACTATGATGAAACTGTTAAAAGAGTTTAATTTCATCAGAGACAATGAAGATGCTTGCGTTTGCAAGAAATTAAGTGGGAGCGTAAAGACATGTTTCTAATACATTATGTGGAAGACATATTGTTGATTGGAAATAATGTATCTTTTATTAACACATATTAAGAATTTCATCCCGATGAAAGACTTAGGCAAAACCCAAATATTTGGCATCAATAGACGCTAATATGGTTGTGCCAGAAGTACATAGACGAGATATTGAATGAATTCAATATAGAAACTACAAGAAAGGTTCTTGTTGCACAGAAAGGATTGAAAGAGTTCAATGTTGATGATATATTCAAGTGTATTGGCACTTGGTAAGTGAAACAAAGATTCAAGTATAGATTGATACTTGATGTATGAAATCACAAAGAGTATTTATATCAATCATACTGTGATATGTACAAATCCAGATATGTCCTATGCTCTAAATGTTGTGAGCATATACCAGAATGATTTGTAAGATGATCATTGGACAATAGTAAGGATATTCTTATGATCTTTTGGAAGAACTAAGAGTATAATATTTGTAGAAGTGACAAATAGATGGTTAGTTCATTGTAAAAGTACTACATTGATACTAGCTTTGTCACAAAGTACAAATTAAGTTTATCTCAATCTAAACTAAGGGTGGCACAATATAATGGAAAGTGAGTTCCATAATGGATTTGGATGATTTCCAAAGTTAAGACATTGTGACAGATACTACAACAAAAGGCTAAGTATATGACTGCTATTATAGCAGCAAAAGAGGGCATTTGTGTCAAGAAGTTTGTTATCAAACTAGGTGTAGTTCACAGTGGGATAATACTATGAAGATATATTGTGCGACAATATTATCAAAATGTTTTAACCCCAAAGAGCTAAAGGTCACACCGAAAGACCAAATTTATACAAAGCCATCTCATTAGAGAATGAGTGATGCGTAGAGACGCAAAGACATGCAATTACACACGGACCTGGAAGTGTCAGATCCGGAGATCAGTTGACCACTAGCAATCGTGTACATACAACACCGGAAAGCCATAGGTGTTGAATACACAAAGATTTGAAACTAGATTATTGACTCTAGTGCAAGTGGGAGACTGTTGGAGATATGCCCAAGAGGCAATAATAAAGTGGTTATTATCATATCTTCACACTTATGATAAATGTTTACATACCATGCTATAATTGTATTAACCGGAAACATTAATACTTGTGTGATTTGTAAACTAAAATAAGAGTCCCTAGTAAAGCCTCTTGTTAAACTAGCTTGTTGGTTAATATATGATCATGGTTTCCTGATCATGAACATAGAGATGTTATTAACAACAGGATCATATCATTAGGAGAATGATATGGTGGACATACTCCTATAGATAAGCGTAGCATAAAGATCAAGTCATTTCAATAGTTCAATTGCTATATGCTTTCTGATACATAGTAACCTAATTCCTTCGACCATGAGATCATGCATATCACCTTTACTGGATGGATGCTTTGATGTCATCAAACACCACACCGTAACAGGGTGGCTATAAAAGTGGCATTGAGTGTTCGGAAAGTATTGGTTGAAACACATGGATCAAGAGTGGGATTTGTCCATCCACATGACGGATAGATATTCTCTGGGCCCTCTCGGTGAAATGTCATCCAATTAGCTTGCAAGCATGTGACTTGGTCACAAGGGATCACATATCACGGGAACGAGAAAAGAGTACTTATCAGTAACGAGGTTGAACTAGGTATGCAGAGATACCGACGATCATAACCTTGGATAAGTAACATATCGTGAGACAAAGGGAAATTGGTATCGTATGTAAGTGGTTCATTCGATCGCAAAGTAATCGTAGAAATATGTGGGAGCCATATGAATTTCCAGATTCCTCTATTGGTTATTGTTCGGAGAAGTGTCTCGATCATGTCCGCATAATTCACGAACCGTAGGGAGACACACTTAAGGATTCGACGTTGTTTGAGTAGTTATGGTATTATGAGAAAGAGACCGAATGTTGTTCGGAGTCTCGGATGGGATCCGGGATATCACGAGGTGATCCGGAATGGTCCGGAGAATAAGATTCATATAAGGAAAGTCCCGTTTCGGAGTTCGGGAATGATTCCGGTGTTTTCATCGGGGATATTCTAGAAGGTTCCGGATTGTCCGGCACTCCGGGGGGGAAGGGGTACATGAATGTGTCATTACATATTGGAATGATTGCATCATGTACTAAGTGTTCTTGCTGTCCCAAATATAGGATTAAATTGAATCCTAAAACAGAAAAGTCAAATGTCCAGTTTGAAAGTCAAACTGCCAAAACAAGAAACTGTGGGAAACAAGCAAGAGGAGTTGGAACCAACCTGGAGGAGGAGTTGGACTCCTCCAGGCCGGCGCCCAGCCCAAGGCCGAGTTGGGGAGGGACTCCCTCCCTCCCCTGGCGCGCCCACACCCTCCCACCTATATAAGGAGGGGCAGGGCTCCCCTCCTAGACACACAAGTTTCCTATCCTCTAAACTAAACCCTAGATCTAGACCCCGGTTTAGAGCTATTCGGTTTAGAGCTTTCTAATTGGTTTAGAGCCCTCTAATTGGTGTGTCTAATTACTAGACCACTAATAGCCTCTCTCATAAGCTCCACCATACTCGCACCGGCTTAAGGCGAAGCCCTGCGGGATTTCCCCTCTACCTCCGGTACCACGCCGTTGTGCTGCCGGAATCGCGAGGAGAGTGCTACAACCTCCGCTGCCTGCTGGAACAAGGGAGAGGAAGGTCTTCGTCGAGTACCGAACGTGTGACCGACTGCGGGAGCGCTGCGGGAACGCGGCGCCGGAAGGATCGTCTACGCGATCTTGAGATCGGAAAGAGTACGACTACATCACCCACGAGAATCTGCTCTCGTTAACCGCTTTGGAATCTTCGAGGGTGAGTTCCTCTATCGACTCGTTGCTACAATCTAGTAGATAGATCTTGGCTTGTTTGTTTGTATGCGATAGAAAAATTTTGTTTTCCATGCTACGAACCCCTACAATGTTAGAGTATGATACGTACACGGTTATTGTGGTAGTTTAGGATAGTTAGGATTCTAGCCTAATGATGACCCACAAGTATAGGGGGTGTATCGCAGTATTTTCGAGGGAAGTGAAACCCAATTTATTGATTCGACACAAGGGGAGGCAAAGAATATTTATAAGCCTTAACAACTGAGTTGTCAATTCAGCTGCACCTAGAAACAATCTTGCTCACAGCAGTTTATCGGTAGCAACAGTTTTGTAGTAGCAATAGTAAAATAGCAGCAGTAGTAAAGTAAAGACAGCAGTAACAATAGCAGTAAACAGTAGGATTCGAGTGCGGTAGGCATAGGGATGGATGGACGGGCGTTGCATGGACAAGACAATTCACATAGCAATCAGAACATAGGGCAATTGCAGATAAATAAGATAAAGCATCCAAGTACTAGATAATCCTAGACATGTGTTCCATATATAGTCATACGTGCTTGCAATGAGAACTTGCATAACATCTTTTGTCTTGCCAGCCCGTTTGCAGTGGGGCCTCAACGGAACTACTGACAATTAAGGTGCTCCTTTTAATAGAGCACCGGAACAAAGCATTAACACTCCGTGAACACATGTGATCCTCACATCAAAGCCATTCCCTCCGGTTATCCCGATTTCTGTCACTTCAGGGCCATTGGTTCCGGACAACAACGTGTGTATACAACTTGCAGGTAAGACCATAAACAATACTATCATAATGAATCAATAACATGTTTAGATCTGAAATCATGGCGCTCGAGCCCTAGTGACAAACATTAAGCATAACAAGTCGCAACAAAGTCATAAAGCACTAATAGAAAATACTAGGCACCATGCCCTAATAATCTGATGCCATTACATGAACGATCTCATCCAATCCCGACCATCCCCATAGTCTTCATCGGGGGATTACTCACTCATAGATGTGGGAAACATGGATGGTCGATGGAGAAGCGATGGTGATGATGGCGATGATCTCCTCCAATTCCCCGTCCCGGTAGGGTGCCAGAACGAAGTTTCTGGTGCTGTTTCGTGGAATCTGATGGTGGCGGCGGAGCGGAACTCCTTCTGAAAAACGTCGAACCCTCCCCTGAGTTTTTAGTTCAGAAGGCTTCTTATAGGCGAAGAGGGAGACCGAGGGGGTGTCTGGGGAGGCCAGACCACCCCCTGGCGCGGCCTGGGCTAGCCCACGTGGCCAGGTGGTGTGGCCTGGGCCTAGCCCCCCTCCGTCTCGTATTCTGACTCCTGGAGTCTTCTGGTGAAATAAGATTTTTGGCATATTTTCCGGGATTTTTCCTGATAGTTGATTTTCTGCACAAAAAATAGACACCAGGGCAATTCTGCTGAAAACAGCGTCAGTCCGTGTTAGTTGCATCCAAATCACACAAGTTTAGAGGAGAAACAATAGCAAAAGTGTTTGCGAAAGTAGATATGTTTTGGACGTATCACCTAACTCGTCTTGTACTCTAAGTTGATCCCTATATGCCTATATATACTCGCCCATGAGGCTCAATAATATATCCATCATATTCCGCCAAACTCATACTCTTTCAATTCCTAACTTGCGACTCATGAACGTCGCACTAAGGGCCAGATGTCTATGGTTGAAACCATAGTTTTAAAAACCGGACCGGTTCGGTGGTTTAACTAGAAAAACCTGAACCGATGGACTCATCCATTTTTTAAGAGGCACCGGTCCAAACAGCAAAAAATCCGGAAAAAAGAGATGTTTACTAGAGGAATCGAACTCGTGAACCTTATGCTAGGCATAAATAGCAACACGTAAAGCCCAATACCACTTGAACACGCCATGTTTTTTATTACATACTGAAATATACATTATATATACCTTTTATGGTCATTTTGTTCAAAAATTTGCTTAAATTTTGATGAAAAAGAATGGTTTTTATCGTCATCGAACCGAATAAACCGGTGGTCCGACCAGCAAACTAGTGAACCAGTCGTCTCACCGGTTCACTGACCGGTTCGGTTGTTAAAACTATGTTTGAAACGATTGGAGGTGGACATGCCATGGCACGGCCTCGACATCCAAGTTCTAGCACTCGTAGAGCAGCTATTCGACGCAGAGACGACCTCAGTGCTTGGGGATGGAGCCACTACTTTCTTCTGGTCGGACAAGTGGCTACCATGTGGATGGTCAGGGACATTCCGCCGAACCACTTTGTGGCAGTCCCAGTAAACGCGACCTCGACACGCCCGATGCGCGAGGGCTTGGGCGAGGCCTGGCTGCATGATGTTCCCCTTGACCTGAGCGCGAAGGCCATTAGAGAGATCCTTGAAGTCGCAGACCGGCTGGAGGAGATCACCCTGACATAGGGGACACATGATTTTGTCAAGTGGAACTGGGACCCCATCGGCCGCTGCTCTGCAAAGTCTTGTTACGAAGACATGTTTGTAGGTCGAACATCGATGGCAGGAGCACTGCAGATCTGGTGCTTTCGAGGTCCTGCCAACTGTAAGATCTCGCTTTGGCTAGTTGTGTGGAACAGATGCTGGACGGCCGACAGGTTGCGACGCCGCGGTCAGCAGCACCCGGCGGCAATGCCCGTTCTGTGACCAGTGTGAAGAGACTATCGATGATCTCCTCATGGGATGTGTTTTAGCGCGAGAAGTGCGGATGACCTGCCTTGGCTGGTGGGGCAGGGACCAGTGGACGCCGGATCACGACACAAAGCTCGTCGCTTGGCTCCAGGGCAGGCACGGTGGCAAGGGCCGCGAGCGCGACATCTGGACAGGTATTTCCTTTGTCTGCTAGACCCTTTGGTGTCACCGGGACGATATCATTTTTGAGGGTGCCACCCCCTCTTCCGCAGTGGTCATTCAGAAGATCTCCACGGAAGCCAAACTGTGGAGAGCTGCGTGGCTTTTCCGTGACTGCTTAAGTCAAGTGGACATGTGGAGATACCACGAGTAGTTGGTTAGTGTGTGTTGCCTTTGAAGCAGTGTGGGGTTACGTTCGAGGCGTCTGTGCCACGACACATTGTAAAACTTTGGGCTCTTGGCCCTCCTTCTATAAAAACGATACGTCTATCCTTAAAAAAAAATCATTCTAGCTGGGTACTATATCAAGTTCATCTGCTAGTACCCGCTCGGTACCAGCAAGATATACCTACGGAATATTCAGGCCGGCCGGCTCTCTCCATAGTGGATCCAAGTCATGTCCAGAGTGAAACATGGAAGTGGCGCAATTTTCCTGCGTGCCTGCAATTGGTAAACAGCCGGAAAACAGGCCTCAGTTGGGGGGGAACTTGCCAATGTGGTTTAATCATCTGAGATTGAGAAAGTATAAAAAAGATATTGACAAGTTTCCCTGATTGGGATGCGCTGATCATTCTCGACCAGTAGTTGCTGTACTTGGGAACTTCTCGTTTACCATATTACTGTAGTATGTATGTACTGTAACTCAATTCGTTATTTTTCCGCAGCACATAAATCATATTATATGCTACCAAATTTCATGCATAGGAGTATACTCATCATTAATGATGATCCTTTATATGTTTGATTTTTCTGCAATTTTTTAAAAATTAGTAGACATGATTTTTCACCATGTTATGATATTGTAATGAATTCCTGTTCAGCCGAGGCTCCGGAGCTAACGTGTGTAGGCTGGCTGATGATCAGAGGCTACACCTCACCACACGCGTGCAGCACATACATATCGGTGCTTATGATTCATGAGAACAACCAATAAGTGTTTCTTTTCTCTTGGTGCGTTATGGCTCTGTCGACTTGGAAGTAGTATTCTCTTTGCTTTTGCACTTGCACGAATCCTGAAGCCTAATCTGATGGTTCAAGGTGGCGGCTTAGAAATGTTGATCCAAAACGCACGGCGCTTCTTCCGCCATTCGTTGCTCTCACTTATCGTCACGAGTGTGTAAACCGCGATCCATATCGAGACGTGTCTAATGAGAATTTGAGTTATACGTACGGCTGCTTCCCATGAGGAGAGAGGCCGCGGCCCAAAAAAAACCATTTAGGGTTTCTTCCCTCCGCCGGCTACGCCGGAGGTCCGTTCCGTCTCTGATGATGGTCTTAGCGTCTTGGAGGTGTGGCGGACCACGGCCTCTCGCCGGTGGAAGGTTTTTGTTCTTCGGTTATGCTGTTTTGTTGTGTCTTTTTGGGATGTCGAAACGACGGCTACGTCCTGAAGTCAGAATAAAGTCCTCCCCGCTCTATCCTTGCTCCGGTGGTACGCCTAGCGCTAATGGAGGGCGCGTGGAGTCGTGTGTCCGGCTGATCTCTTAGGATCTTGTCGTTTTTCGTGTTAATTTCAGGTCAGTTTCTTCCAATCTACTAATGTCGTTATTGGCGATGGTTACTGTTTTAGTGCGCTGGTTCTTTGAGACATTAGCATGACGACTTCCCGTCTGTCTACTACGACAAGCTCTACTACGACAAGTTTTGCCCGGCTCCGGTGATGGAGGGGCGAGGACGGCGGCGCGCCTTCGTCTCGTGCTAGTGTTTGTAGTCTTCGCTAGGTGGTCCATCGACGTATTTGTAATTTTTATTACTTTTAGGCCTCTTTGTACTACTGTTGATGATTTATAATAGATCGGTGGAATTTTCGCAAAAAAAATGAGAATTTGAGTTAAATTGAGGAAACAAGTACATGTAAAATAAAAAATGAATCAAACACAGGAACACGTTTCAGAGAAAGAGTGAACTCATACATGACACGAAGTTACAAAAAGAAGATGAGAAGATTAACGAAAACAAAGCTCCTGCGTGAGCTGCAAGCAAAGATCACCAGTCTACTGGAACACGGATTCATCAGCAACTCTACGCGCCTACCTACCTGTCACCGGACAGTCGATCAACTACGTCACACAGACAGACAAACGACACGTCGTCCATCTGCCGCATGCAGCCTTGGATCTGGATCAATCTCTGGTCCTGGACGAGGAGAAGCAGCCGCAGATGAGCTCCATCATCCTCTTCTTCACCCCGTTGTGGTCAGCCATATCGGATGATCGGCGCCGCCGGAGGTGAACTTGAGCTCTGAAGCGAAACGACTAAAACTGAACGGTGAGAAGAAGAACTGGATGCTTGGCGTGCTTCGGCAAACCTCTCCGGAGCCGTATTTATACTGCGTCAACTCGCTGACTCGACACATGAAGGAGAATAATCGATCTGCAAAGCGCATGCATGGTTGACCAGAGAAAGGTCCAGGGAATCGACTGGTGCGGACAGTTCAACGGGGAGCGTTGACTTGGAGGAATAAAAAACGACTCCAACACAAAGTGCAAAACATCGATCTTGCTCGCCTTACATTTTGTTTCTCGCGATTGCCTACCTTAATTAGCCATCAAAGCTCTACAAAAATCACGTGTATACTCCCTTCGTTCAGGAATATAAGACGTTTTAGTTTTGTGAATCGAACGTATCTAGACGTCTTTTAGCGTATAGGTTCGTACTTATACATTAAAATACGTCTAGATATATTCATTTTACAAATTTAAAATGTCTTATATTTCTGAACGGAGGGAGTACTTGGTAATTGGTTAATGACTTTTGTCACGTGTATGCTTCCATGACCCCCTCTTCTAAACCGAAAACACAAGGACACTCAGATCGAGCAATACCTATTTTTGACATCCGAACCGAAGGAGTATGAGCAAAAAAAAATTGTAGTTCCCCGCATATCATTTATCATCCCCATGTACCTCATATATCCAGTATCCGTGTCCATTTTTAAGTAAATTGAAAAGCGGTCAACGATCGCCCAGACATAAATTTCCCACCCAACTGCTCCCGCCGGTGGACAATTTCGCAGTGGCGGAGGATCAACTCCGGCATCCAACTTCAATTCTCAATGCTAGCGAGTTCCACAGTCAGTTTTCGATTTTGCCAGACTATCCTCATCGGCAGGAGGGTGACGAGAAATAGCCTGAGGCGTCCATGGGCAGATAGAGAAGTTCTTGGTGCCGCCGGCCGGCCATCCGGAGTCGTCGTTCCGGCTGCCTCGTTCCGCTGGCCAGCTACACCGCGTGCTAGCTCGTGTCCGTCTAGTACAATTGCGGCTGTCTCGTTCCGTTGTGCTAGCTCGTTCCTGTATGCGTCCATAGCTTGTCGGCGTGCATAGCCAAGCTAGCTAGCTCTATGCACTTGAATGGAGGCCGCCGACGGTCTGGCACAGGGCAAGCTGGATCAGGGAACGTGTAGGTGGATCAGGGATATGAGGAAGACGACTGAATATTTTAGGAATATTTGGTTTTGGGTATACATATGCCGTATCTGTTTCGTACGGCTTTTTTTTCTGGCCAAGAAAAACAATTTGTGTTATATTACATCCGCGTTTTGCAGTATCGCGGGGGTGTAGTATGTGCTATAGATGCTCTTAGGTGAGTACTCCATATGCCTATTTCTTTTGCACATCGATTAAAGCCGTTAAAAGTTTCCATGCTTGCCCCTAATCAACGCATGTCTCCTTAAATAACGAGATAGAAATTTAAGGAAACTTTTAACGCTCCATAACACTCTTTAATCGGAGGGAGTAAATTTTCCTTTAAACCTTGTACTGACATGGCGTCGGGATTGAACCGGAAATTTCTACATACATACTATTCAAGAACTAAAATAATTTTATTTTTGGTTATAGATAAAAAAAAACATTGCGTGACCTAGCGTACGAGGTCGCTTGAGGGATGAGCACTAGAATGGAGAAGATCCAGCTAGCCCTCCAAGGACATACAGATACACATAAGCCATACAGTTACAAAATCCATAAATCTACATCAAATATCTATGAGATTTATGCACTCTAGATGGAACTTCAAAATAAACAAAAGATATTTAAGTAATCATGAAAATATATACACTTACTATATACTCTATGTGAAACTAACACACTAAATTAGATGGACAATCTTAATTATTTGGGTAGATTTAGAAAGAATTCAACTCAACTATTTCACTCAAAATCATCTAAAACATTTTTCACGACTAAAAGAAGCTTAATGTTCCATAAATAGTGTATTATCAAAAAAAAAGGTAGAAATTGAATAATAATTGAGCATCTTAATATTTATTATCATATTTTTTGCTTAATATATCTTTAAAGAAATCATTATTTAGTATTGTAATACCAAATTTTATGTAACTAGAAATTAATATATCCTAGTGAGTAAATAATTTATGACAAATAAAACTATTTAGTATAAATTAGCTAGGCTCTTTCATTATAAAATCATCGTTCGTGAGGATGAAATTGATGTGATACCTTAAAGAAAAAGCAAGATATTCTTCTTCACACAATTCCTTGATTCATATGACAAACAATAGTAATACACTAAATTTTGTTCTTAAATACAGGGCATGTTACAATGTATGAAACACATAGTTCATTTTTCATTCTTTTAACCCAAAGTAATAATAATGGTTTTTTCGGAAAATGAACTAAATAATTGAAAAGGAAACAATAATTTCGAATGGGTAAGGCGGGTTTTAAGACAAACCGGTTGTGTGCATATTGTATCTTCTAGAAGTCCATATTTAGGTACAACTAAGCCATACCGTCACAAAGTGGTTTGCGTGAAAGAAAAAAAGATTTTGTTTGTAAAATGAATCAGTAAAAATATATTTCATTAGTAATAAAAGTACAATGTTCACAATGGATTACATATTGGAAGAAAAGTATACATACGGAATCCACTAACTAGTAATCAACATGTTATGAAAATGTGCTGTTCTACTAGCATCATTTCGTGGTATTGGGGATAGATATCGTGGTTTAGAAATGTTTATCCAAAACATTGTCAGTTCTTCACGCCAATCATTTTTCTTCTCTTATTATCACTACGAGCGAGTACACGGCGATCCAATCTAAGCATGTGTAATGAATCCAAATAACCTCTGGGTGTTTTCAGCTTTGAGATATATTGAAGAAGCAAGTACAAGGGGCAATGCTCTAGCACTCAAAACGAAGCAACTGCAGGAACAAGTTTTATAGACTGGGTGAAATGATACATTACACAGAGTTACAAACAGAATATGAGAGGATTAACCTATACACCTGCAAGAGCTGCAAGCAAAGACCAGAAGATCACCAATCTACTGGAGCACAGATTCACCAGCACAGATCCAAATAAACACTGTAAAGAGGGTTGACCTAAAATGTTTTTCAGTGCCCCGAGAATTTTCTCTCCGCATCCCTATATACACAGGTTGCAAGGCCGTCCCGAGAGGGCCCTGTATACACATAGTTTGGCGGGAGGATAGTTTCAGGAGCGGCGGGACAATGCCATGACGGAACTCGCCGGAATCTGGCCAAATTCCGGCGAACCTCGATTAATATCGACTAGTATGGATAGATGCATACCAATAGAGGCCAGCGCTGGCTAGAATCGGTCCGTCTTTGTTGGAATCGGCCGTGGCGGAGGTCGTATATGCCAAAAGTGGGCTATTTTACGGTGTTTGTTCTGTGTTGGTCTATTTTGACCCAAAAATGTGTTCTCTGTGGCCTGTAAAATCCGTTTTCAGTTTGCTGGTTTATGGTGAATGCTTTAAACGTAACGATTGAAACTGAATCGCGAGCAGAACTGTGTCAAAAGGGGTTTGAACGATGCGTGGAGCTGGCATCAATTGCGTGTTGATTAATATGTCGAGAGGGACAAAAGCCATCGACGTGTTCGGTTACATGGGTGTAGTCCGGTTGGAGGACTCCTCCAATACTGTACAAACACAAATATAGAAAATACACAATATAATATCTAATAATGTGACAGCCCCCTTTACCTTGAGATTTCGTCTAAATTCATGTAGACCTTTAACTGGCAAGGCTTTTGTGAACCCATCTGCTACTTGATCTTTGTTTGAAATAAACCTGATATCCAACAATTTATTTGTAACCCTTTCTCTGACGAAATGAAAATCAATTTCAATGTGCTTGGTCCTTGCATGAAACATAGGATTAGCAGACAGATATGTAGCTCTCAGGTTATCACACCACAGACATGGTTTTTCTTGTAAGATAACACCTAGCTCACCAAGTAGAGCTTCAACCCATATCAACTCAGTTGTGGCATTTGCAAGTGCTTTGTATTCAGCTTCAGTACTTGACCTCAGTACTGTAGCTTGTTTTCTGGCACCCCATGAAATCAAATTTGGTCCAAAAAATATGGCAAAGCCTCCTGTAGATCTCCTGTCATCAAGACAACCTGCCCAGTCTGCATCAGAAAAAGCACTAACAGAGTAGATGAAGATTTCTAGAAAGTAAGTCCAGTCTTCAGAGTGCCCTGAACATATCTCAATATTCTTTTAGCAACTGTCCAATGAGAGGTTGTTGGAGCATGTAAGACTGACAAACTTTATTAACCGAGAAGGAAATATCAGGTCGAGTCAAAGTCAGATACTGTAAAGCACCCATAATACTTCTGTATTCAGTCATATCATTAGAACCAAGAGGAGTTCCCTCATCAAGAGACAACTTCTCAGCAGAAGATAAAGGTGTAGGACATGGAGTGCAATATTTCATACCAACTTCTGTAAGCAGATCAATAGCATATTTTTCCTGAGTGAGAAGCAAAGCATCATTCACTTTTTTTACCTCAATACCCAAGAAGAAATGAAGATCTCCCAAGTCCTTGAGGGCAAAGTCATCCTTAAGATCACGCAGCAAGGCAGAGATGGCTTGATTTGATGAACTAGTAACAATGATATCATCAACATAGATTAGAACAAATATCATAATACCTGACTTGTTGTAAAGAAACAATGAGGTATCAGCTATGGAAGGAACAAAACCAAGTGTCTGTAATTTTGCACTTAATCTGGAGTACCATGCTCTGGGAGCTTGTTTTAGATCATAGAGAGCCTTGTCAAGCTTGCATATAAAATGTGGATTATAAGGATCTTCAAAGCCTGGGGGTTGTTTCATATAGACTTCCTCTTCCAGAACACCATGAAGAAACGCGTTCTTGACATCTAGCTGCCTTAAATTCCAACCTCGAGAAATAACCACTGACAAAACAAGTCTGATAGTAGCTGCCTTGACAACAGGACTAAAAGTGTCCTCATAATCTATACCATATCTCTGTTTAAATCCTTTTGCAACTAGTCGAGCTTTGTACCTATCCACTGTACCATCTGCATTTTTCTTGACACGGTATACCCACTTACAATCAATAAGATTTTTGGTGGAGTCAGGAGGAACAAGCCGCCAAGTCTTATTTTCTAAAAGAGCATCATATTCCTCTGTCATAGCTTTGTGGCCACGATTATCTGAAAGAGCTTATGACAATGTGGAGGGTTCTCCTGTGGAAGTAAACAGTCCATATCTAATTATACCATCAGTATATTGTTTTGGCTTTCGTATACCTTTCTGAAGCCGTGTGCGAGGTTCCACAGGTGAAGGTGTTGGAGAAGCATTCACAGAGGATCTAGAACCAGAACCAACCAAGTCTGTGTCATTGTTTCCCTCATCATTACCCTTGTCGGCATCATTTTCCTCGTGTGGTTCCATGTCATCCGTGTCGTTTGCAGCATAAGAGAGCGGCACATCTGCTGCATGGTCATCAGATGGAGGGGACCGGCGCGACTCCCGCGCGTGAGTGCTGGGTGAGGACGACCTGGGCTGCATGCGGCGAGGCATCAGCTGGGACCCAGACCGGGCGGGCGGTGACAGCGACCGGCGTCTGTGACGCGTCAGCGGGGACAGGGAGGACGGCGAAAGCGACCTGCTGTGTGTCATCGGGGACAGCCGAGAGCGGGAAAAATGCTCATGCGCTGTACGAGAATCAGCTGTAGGAGAATCTGGCACAGTCAGCTCGGGATCCGAGGTAGATATCGGCTCTGTCTCATGGTTGATATTTCCTATATCTGCATCATTCGGACTTAAATTTTCTTCTGATGACTGTTGTGGTTCTCTAGTATCTGCAGTCACAGCATGTTCTAGAACAACTTGGTTATGATTAGTAACATTAGTATGATATGCATACTCATATGGTCATCAGTATGTGTTTCCCTGTTATTTATAGGAAGTAAAAGGATATCATTTTTGAGACGTGAACTAGCATTGGAGTGTAGTTCAGCAAAGGGAAAAACATTCTCATCAAACACCACGTCTCTAGAGATGTATACACGGCCTGTTTTGGTGTCTAGACACTTGACTCCTTTATGACGAGGACTATAGCCTAAGAACACACATCGAGTAGAACAAAAAGCAAGTTTCTTTGTGTTATATGGGCGAAGATTAGGCCAACATGCACACCCAAACACCCGGAGAGATTCATAATTAGGAGTGGTGTGGAGAAGACGTTCAACAGGAGTATCAAAATTAATAACCTTACTAGGGAGTAAGTTGATGAGAAAAGTGGCTGTGAGAAAAGCTTCATCCCAAAACTTGAGGGGCATAGATGCATTAGCAAGCAAGGCTAGACCAACTTCAACAATATGACGATGCTTGCATTCTGTTGAACCATTTTTTTGGTGGGCATGAGGACAAGACACATGATGAGTTATGCCCACCTTTTGAAAGAAACCATGGAGTTTTTCATATTCACCACCCCAATCAGTTTGCATAGTAATAATCTTTCTATCAAATTTCCTTTCAACAAGTTGCTGAAAATTAAGAAAGACTTGATACACTTCAGACCATTTCTTTAACAAGTAAATCCATGTAAACTTACTAAAATCATCAATAAAGCTTACATAATATGAATGTTTGCCAACAGAGGTAGGTGCTGGCCCCCATACATCAGAGAAAACTTGCTCCAAAGGAACAGTGGAAACACTAGTAGAGACAGGGTATGGTAACTGATGACTCTTAGCTAGCTGACAAGAATCACAAATGTATGGATTTATTTCTGGTGTATGAGATATATGATGCTTTCTAAGAATTTGCTGAACAACAAAGGAGGAAGGATGTCCTAGGCGGTGATGCCATGTAGAAGACGACGACTTTATTGTAATGAATGCTTGCTTGGAGGACCCAGTGGAGACAAGTACTAGCGGGTAGAGACCATCATTACATGGACCCTTAAACAGAATTCTCCTTGTGGCCTGATCCTTAATCAAGAAAAAATATGGGTGAAATTTAAGGAACACATCGTTATCTAGAGTAAGCTTATGAACGGAGAGAAGATTTTTGGATGCATCAGGAACATGAAGAATATCTTTGAGATGAAAGAGGCTATGGGGTGTGCACAACATTGATTGAACAATATGAGCAATTTGCATACCTTTACCATTGGTTGTGTGTACTTGATCATGTCGTGTGTATGTTTCCTGCATGGAGAGTTTGCTCAGCTGGTTGGAGACATGGTGGGTGGCGCCAGTATCAGGGTACCAATTTGTGTCAACACCGTAGGATGCCAAGTTGGCACCCTTGTTACCATCATCACCGCGACGGTCACGACGATCACAATCATCACCCCAACGATCACGGTTGGTCTGGAACCTCCACCAGCAGTCATTGGCAGTATGCCCATGTATCTTGCAAATCTGGCATGTGACATTGACATATGGAGTAGGAGCACGGCCACGATGATGATCACTGTCACGGCGGCCACTGTAATCTCGTCGTCTTCCACCATCATCATCACGACAGCGAGGACGGTCATCATACCTATCACAGCGGTCATCATACCCACGACGACGGTCATCATAGTTGCGGCGATCATCATAGTCACGACGGGTCTGATCATCTTGCCAATCATCATAGTCACGGCGGCTCCGATCATCCTGCCGACGGTAATCCTTGCCTTCATAGCGCCTCTCCACTAGGCGCCGATCATCCTGGAAGTCACGTGATGGTGGTGTAGGGCCGCCACTGAAAGAACATTTCATGTTTCCCTATGTTTTGCGTGTTAGATAACAATACTATGAAGACTTTTCATGTGTGCTAAGTGTGCAGGAAGTTTTGAGGGGGGCCGGATAATCCGCCCCTCCAAGGGTCGGATAATCCGGCCTACCTCATATCTCAAGGAAGCCAAGGCGCGTCACTCTGTGTCCAGTCGGATTTTCTCCCAGAAAATCCGAACTGGGGTGGTTTTTCCTTCCCAGGCCGGATAATCCGGGTTTCGCAAGGGCCAGATAATCTGCCCCCCAGTTTTCGAGAAAAAGGAGCCAAGGCGCGTCGCTCGGTATCCGGTCGGATTTTCTACCGGAAAATCCGAACTAGGGCGGTTTTTCTTCCCCAGGCCGGATAATCCGGCCTTCGCATAGGGCCGGATAATCCGACCCCTATAAGTTGATCAAGGGCAAGCTCGGCGCGACGCTCAGAGAGGGGGCAGATTTTCTGCTGGATATTCCGAGTCTGGGGCGGAGTTTCCCCAGACCGGATAATCCGGCCCTCACTTGGGCCGGATAATCCGGCCCCCAAAGTGTGCAACGGCTGGTTTTTGGAAGGGGGTATAAGTACCCCTTCTTCCCTAACGTCCAGAATTCTTGATTCATTCAAATTTGACCAGACCCTGTGCAAGAGCTCTAAATCTCGATCTCCCACTTCAACCACCCGAAGGTGTTGATCTTTGGTGGAATTGAAGGAGGAGAAGTTCATCATCAACATCAAGAATCAAGCGCTTCAACTCCTCTCTATTCACTTGGAGAAATCCCTGATCTAGTATTCTCGTTAATACCTAGATCGTGTTATTGTATTTGACAACTTTGTTCTTGTGGCAGCTTGTTGTCATTTCTGGAGCCTCCAAGTTTTTGTGGAGTTGTTGCCCCGCTAGTTGTGTAAAGGCGCCGGTGCCCGCCTCGAAGGGTACCTATAGTGGAAGGTGGATTAGGCCTATTGTGGCGAGATCTATCGGAGAACAGGGTGAGGCATTTTGTGGTGTGGTGGTCTTAGTACCGCCCACCCCTCCAACGCAGACGTACTTCCCTTAACAAGGAAGGAACTGTGGTCAAACAAATCCTGTGTCTCCGTGTGCTTCACTTCGGTTCACTCGTTCCTCTTCCACTCGCTCTTTACTCGCTAGTAGATAGGTTTGCATATAGGGAAATTCCACACATTAGTTTACCTAGAGAATTTACCTTTGTGCTAAGCCTAAAATTGAAAAAGAATTAAAAATTGGTGTAGCACCTATTCACCCTCCCCTCTAGGTGCCCATACGATCCATTTCAATTGGTATCAGAGCCCCGACTCTTAATTCGGGCTTAACCGCCTAAGAGTAGTATGGGTACCAGGGATGATGGAAATGAGGCTGTGGATAAGGTCACAATGGATGATCTCAAGTCGTTGGAAACAACCTTGTTGAAATCCTTTGAGGCCAAGATGGAGGAGGTGAATCAAATGATTGCTCGCCTTACATCATCCATAGCCCCATCTCCATTCTCCTCTGAGGCTCCCTCACCATCATCTAAGGAAAAGGGTAACACTGGATCTAAGGATGATGATGTGGAAGGTGAAAAACTAAATGGTTCAACCTCCAAAAGGGGAAGTGGTAAGGAGGAATATAGTGAGGTCCGCCACGTATATTCCCCCGACTCACCTATCCCTCATCCTCATATAAACAATAGGGGTGATCCACCCAAGCTCATTGTATCTTCTTTTAACCAATGGCAATTTCTAATGAAATCTCATGTTTGCAGCTCCTCTATTGAATTGTGGAGGATCATTGAAGAAGGTCTTCATGTTGGAGATCAAACCAATCTAACAAGAAGGGAAGTTGTGGATAGCCAGTTGAATGCCACTGCTCTCCACATGATACAGCTAGGTGTGGGTCCCAAGGACATGCCACACATTGAATATCTCAACACGGCTAAAGAGGCGTGGGATGCTCTTACGGACCTTTTTGTTGGAAATGAAAGCATGAGAAGAAACCGGTATGATGCCCTTAGTAATGAAGCTGAGGGATTCTACATGTTGGATGGTGAAAACCATGAGGACATGTATAGAAGACTCAAGGGCATCGCAACAACATTTCAGAAGCATGGGGCCACTCACATTGATGATGCATGGATAAAAAGAAAGTATGTGAGTGCCTTAATGCCTTTCGAACCGACGGATTTGAAGAGCTTGCAAGGTAGACACAACTATCATCAAATGACATCCAATGAAGTCATGCAAGAAATGTCGTCATTCAAAATGGCGGCAAAGAATGCTGAAGATGCCCATGCTCGGGCCATTGGAATGCAAAAGGGTGTCAATGCGGCTCTCAAAGCCAATGTTGTTGAGCAAGAGGATGATGAAGGAGCATTTGAGAGGGTATCCATGGACTGCCCCGATGAGGTCAAACGTGCTCATGGTGAGTACATGGCATTCTATGCAAGGAACTTCTGGAAGGACCCTGCCAAAGCCAAGTCTGAACTTGAGCACGAGAATGGGTCAAATGGAAGAAGATAAAGTGGCCCAAGATTGAGAACTTGCTTCAACTGTGGAGATAGACTGCACTTTGTAGCCGAGTGTCCTTATGAAAATAGAGAAGAGAATGGTGGCAGGCTCATTCTCAAAGAGAAATCCAAAGTTCCTAAGAAGAAGCCATTTGCGAAGAAGAATGGCCCTTTCAAGAAGCAACCCAAGATGGTCCTTGTAGCTCAAGAGGAATACTCCTCCACAAGTGAAGATGAAGAGGATGATGATAGTTCCCGCGAAGTGGCTGCTATAGCCACCACATCGACTCCCTCCTCTCTCTTCGACTCGCAGAACGAGAACGCCATCAACAAAAATGCCACTTGCCTAATGGTAAGAGGATCCGAGGTATCGACTTCTAACTCCTCATTTTCTAAGACTCACATAATTTTGGATATGGATGATCATGACAGTCTTGAAATGAAAGAAGAAGTTATTGCCTTGGATACTTTTTTCACTAACCTACAAGGTGAGCACAAACTCCATTTTGATACTCTTATGAGTCAACTTGCTCGAGCTGAAGATCTCCTTGAAGAAAAGGGCAGAATTTAAAGAGAAGATGCCTTGGAGATAGCCTCTTTGAAGAATGCCTTGGAAGAGGAAGAGGAAACTCGAGTTTCTTTGGAAGAAAGACTCGAATCCCTAGAGGTGTCACAAGAAGAAGCTGTAGCTCAGCTCATTAAAGAACGTGACCATGCCCTTGCCAAGGTAAAGAAACTAAAGAAAGAAAAGATTGATTTTGGGGCTGTTCATGCTAGACTTTTGGAGAAGTTTGATGATCTTGAAAGTGCTCACAAGGCATTGAAGAGTGATCATTCTACTCTAAATGAGTCTCATGACCAGCTCCAAACTCAATTGAAACGGTATAATGTACCAAGTACCTCATCTCCATCCTTTGGAAAAGAAGATCTTGCAAGGAGTTCTCAACACAAAGTTAAAGGGGTTATTGATGAGATACTGAGCAGGCAAAGGACAAACAACAGTAAAGAAGGTCTTGGTTATATACCCAAGATAAATAGCAGGAAAAACAAGAAGAAGAAGAAGAAGAAGAAGAAGAAGAAGACTGCTCAATCAAAGACTAGGAACATTACCAATGACAAGACTAATTATGATGGTTTTGCAGGGATCAACAATCCTAACTTTGAACTATATTGTGATGCTTATGGTGATGTTTATGCTAGTTATGTAGGGCCTTATGGTTGTTACATTCCTTGGTCTATTTGGGTTCCCAAGACCCTTGTTACTAACATGAGAGGACCCATTTAAAAATGGGTACCTAAAACCAAGAAGTAATTTTCTTGCAGGGCTATGCTTCCGGTGGTTCTAAATGGGTACTCGATAGCGGTTGTACAAGTCATATGACCGGAAGCAAGGAGATCATCACGGAGATGCGGCCAAACCTTGATCACATTACCGTCTCCTATGGTGACAAGTGAAAATCTGAGGTATTGGGTCTCGGCAAAGTTGTGGTGGCTCATGATATCTCTCTCGTGGACGTCATGCTTGTTGAGACCCTCGGGTATAACTTACTTTCTGTTCGTGCCCTTGGTAAGATGGGCTTTGCAGTTTACATTGATGCTGATTTGGTGGTACTCTTATGGAGCAAGTCTCTAAAAGTCGCTTTCGTGGGATATGTCGAAAACGACTTGTACATGGTAGACTTTTCGAGGAAAACCACTATAGGTCCGATGTGTCTTTTCGGAAAGGCTAACGCGGGTTGGCTATGGCATCGCCGACTAGCCCACGTCAATATGAGAACTTTGCAAAGTCTCCACAAGGGTAGCCACATTCTTGGACTAAAAGAAAATGTCTCTTTTGCCAAAGATCGTGTCTGTAGGGCGTGTGTTGAAGGGAAAATGCATGATTCTCCTCATCGAAGGAAAACTATTATCTCTTCAAAAAGGATCTTGGAGCTTCTTCATGTGGATCTTTTCGGACCTCCATCTCATGCAAGCCTCGGTGGGAAGAAGTATTGTCTAGTGATTGTTGATGATTACTCAAGATACACTTGGGTTTATTTCTTCAAGTTGAAGAGTGAAACTCAACAAACTATCATCGACTTCGCCAATGAGGTTCAACATCAACACAACGTCCCCATTCTGGCTATAAGGAGTGATAACGGCTCGGAGTTCAAGAACTACACCTTAAATGAGTTCCTAAGTGAAGAGGGGATAAGACATCAATATTTCGCTGCGTACACCCCTCAACAAAATGGTGTGGCCGAGAGGAAGAATCGAACTCTAATGGACATGGCAAGATCAATGTTGGCCGAATTCAAATCTCCATATAACTTCTGGGCTGAAGCAATCTCTACTGCTTGTCATTCATCCAATCGTTTATACCTCCACAAGATTTTGGACAAGACTCCGTATGAAATACTTACCGGTAACAGGCCAAACATCTCATACTTTCGGGTATTCGGGTGTAAGTGTTTCTTTCTTATTAAAGGTGTTCGTTTATCTAAGTTTGAATCTAAGGCTCTAGAAGGTATTTTTGTTGGTTATGGTGCCGAATCCCACACTTATAGAGTCTATAATAAGCTCTCCAGAACTGTTGTAGAATCTTGTAGTGTGGTGTTCGAGGAAAATGACGGTTCCCGTGTGGAGCAAGTTGGTGTTTGTGATGCAGATGTTGAAATACCCCAAGATGCCATAAGAAGAATGGGCGTGAGATTCTTCCGCCCCATTGAGGAACCCCTTGTGGCGGACCGGGAAGGACAATGCTCTACTCATATAGAGCCCTCATCTACACATACGCAACATGCTCCAACCACGGGGGCAACTTCTACACCATCTCCATCAACTGCTGAAGGTCAAGATGCTCCAGAAAGCTCCAGGCCGGATTTTCCGGTGGATACCGGATTATCCGGACACCCCGCTCCAGCTGTCCATGCAGCTCCTGGTGGTGAAGATATCAACACAAGATCCAGGCCAGATTTTCTGGCTGACCCCAGATTATCCGGCTCCTCGCCAGTTCAAGCAAGTCCCGGGCTTCCTGACGATGCTACTGCAAGTCCTCCCAGGCCGGATTATCCAGCCTCTTCATCGGCCGGATTATCCGACCCTGACTCTCTAGTTCTGCAGCCTCCTGTTATGGCTACGGACTCACCTCAAGGGCATGCATCTCCACCACCTGCTACTGATGTTCCAGCTACTGATCAAGGCGGAGAAAATGCCTCCAATGAAGACTCAAGTGATGAATCTCCTCCACCAAGAGACAACAAACTTATTGAACTTCGTCGCAAGGCTTGGGCTGATCATAACCTTGAGTTGAGGGGTCACACTCTCGACAAGGTTGTTGGTGATCTTCGACGAAGGGTGTCTACTAGAAGAGAATTGGCCAGTTTTGGTGAGCATCAAGCTCATATATCCATGGTGGAACCTAAGAAGGTCTTTGAAGCTCTTGAAGACCCAGACTGGCTTGTTGCTATGCATGAAGAATTAAATAATTTCGAGCGCAACAAAGTCTGGAAACTAGTGGAGAAACCCAAAGAGTGCCGCAATGTTATCGGCACCAAGTGGATTTTCAAGAACAAGCAAGATGAGAATGGCATTGTTGTGAGGAACAAGGCAAGACTTGTGGCACAAGGTTACTCCCAAGTTGAGGGCATCGACTTCGGCGAGACCTATGCTCCTGTGGCTCGTCTTGAGTCCATCCGTATCCTACTTTCTTATGCTGCTCATAACAATTTTAAGTTGCAGCAAATGGACGTCAAGAGTGCCTTCCTTAACGGTCCTCTACATGAGTTGGTATACGTAAAGCAACCCTCGGGGTTTGAGGATTCTAACTTCCCGAACCATGTCTACAAACTCGATAAAGCACTCTATGGCCTTAAACAAGCCCCACGTGCGTGGTATGAGCACCTTAAAGAGCTTTTGTTAGATCGTGGCTTCGAAGTTGGGAAAATCGACCCCACTATTTTTACTAAGAAGGTTAAGGGGGAGCTCTTTGTATGCCAACTATATGTAGACGATATCATTTTTGGTTCTACTAACAAAGCTTTTAACGATGAATTTTCAAAGCTTATGACTGACAGGTTTGAGATGTCTATGATGGGGGAATTACGGTTCTTTCTTGGATTCAAGATCAAGCAACTAAGAGAAGGAACCTTTATTAATCAAGCAAAGTACATCCAAGACATGCTCAAGAGATTCAAGATGACTGATCTAAATGGTGTCGCTACTCTGATGCAAACAAAGTGTCATCTCGAACTCAACCTCATGGTAAAGATGTGGACCAAAAGGCATACCGGTCCATGATCAGCTCTCTTCTTTACCTCTGCGCATCTAGACCCGATATTGTGTTGAGTGTGGGAGTGTGTGCAAGGTATCAAGCAGCTCCTAAAGAAAGCCACTTAGTGGCGGCAAGAGGATCTTTTGATATTTAGTTCATTCCCCCAACTTTGGTCTCTGGTATCCCAAGGGCTCCAATTTCTTTTTATGTGGATATACTGACTCAGATTGGGCTGGTGATAAGGATGATCGGAAGCCAACTTCTGGAGCTTGTCAATTCTTGGGAAGATCTCTTGTATGTTGGTCCTCCAAAAAGCAGAATTGTATATCTCTCTCCACCGCCGAAGCTGAATATGTTGCTGCTGCTAGCGCTTGTACTCAATTATTGTGGATGAGGCAAACTTTAAAGGAATACGGTGTCAATTGTGACAAAGTGCCTCTTTTATGTGATAATGAAAGTGCTATCAAAATTGCGTACAATCCAGTTCAGCACACAAGGACGAAGCATATTGAGATTCGAAATCATTTTATTCGTGACCATGTTGCTCGAGGTGATATTGATCTATCTTTTGTGAGCACGAAGAACCAACTGGCGGATATTTTTACAAAGCCACTTGATGAAGCAAGATTCTGCTATTTGAGGAATGAGCTAAATATCATTGATTCCGGGAGTTTGTCTTGATTACCCATGCACTCACTCGTACGTCTCAATCCTTGTTTGGTCTAGGTGTGGGCATGGATATAGGGGGAGTGTGGTCCTAACTTATTGGGTTAACCCTCCCCCCATAATGCCAATAGCAAGTTATATCATTTCTCTTAATATCATGTTGTGATATGTGAGCTTATTGATGAGTATTGGTCGTGAACCCAAGATATATCTTCGCGGTGTCACACCATACACTCCAACAAGGTGGCTTCGGCCACCGCCCTCTCCCTTGTGGAGAATTGGATCTTGTTGGATGTTATTTTCTCTCTCATGTTCTTATGGGAACCACACTCAATCTTGGCTTTTATTTGATTTGGATTTTGCAATTTTGAGTGTCTAGTACCATCTCAGTTTGACATTCTCAATCCTAAGCCTTCCCTACCCCTAAGACATCTATTCTTGCACACAAGTCCCTTGTACACCTTGTGGGGGTGTTGTTTAGGGACGCGCGGGCCTGGTTCTGTGTATAACAGAATCCCAGATTTTAGGCCGGATAATCCGGCCCAAGTGTTGGCCAGATAATCCAGCCCTTGCGGATTCGATCTTAAAGGGCAGGGCTCGGGGGGAAGGGCTCATATCGAGCAGCACTTCTCCCCCAGCCCTCTCCTTCTCCCCAGCCGCTGCCTGCCGCCCCTCACCCTCCTCGGAGCCTCTCCGGCCACCGGATTTTCCGGGCCTCCCCGGATCTTCTTCTCCACGCCTCCGGGTACATTCTCCTCCGCGTTCTTCCTCCAATGAGTGAGGGTAACTCCCTCTCTCCCCATCTTTGGCTAGATGTGTATCTTGTTGGGTGGAACGTTGTCTGAAAGGATGTGTTTTTGCATAGAACTCATAGTCTTACAGTTTCTAGGCCTGATCTACTTTTTTGCATGCATTCTTGGTGAAATTGAAAATTTCTGCCAGGGCTGGATTATCCGCCCCTGGCCAGGCCGGATAATCCGGCCTGACAGATTCAAGTCTGCTTCAGTTTCACTATGGTGTATGTATTGAGTAGTTTTGACCTATGAACTTTTTGCCTACTTGTTCCATGCTCTCTCCTGGACTTGTGTGTATGCTTATCCCCTTGCTATCGCCCTTATTCTTCTCACAGGTGGTTCCGGTGTTCCCAAGACCTACAAGCGCCATCCTCGCGCCAAGTACTTTCGGGACGAAGGTCAAGGTAACCTAGTGGATGAAGTTGAATTGCGGAGAAGGAAGAACAAAGAGAGGCGCATGGCTGAACAATCCAAGAGGACTAGGAAGGGTGTGTCCAAGAGGAAGGGAAAGGAGCCCAAGATCAACTACAGGGCTCTGGATGCGGTCTCCTTCTCTGCCATACGTCACCGTGACTTGTTTGCTAAGCTGCCTCATGATGATGAGTTGGGGGATACCCGGTTTTGGTGTGCAGAACAGAAAGGGATTTATGAAGACATCTATGCCAGGCTGAACATTAGGCCTATGCACCCTCTGGTACTTGTTGATGCTTTGGAGAAGGCGCATCTTGTGGATGCGATGTATGTGGCTGAGAGGATGGGGCTGCACCATCTCATGTCCCTGCAGTGCTCCTTTGACTCTGAGGTGGTGAAGCAATTCTTCTCCACTCTGGTGATTTATGGTGATGAGCGTCGCACTATGAAGTGGATGACTCATGACAGGCCCATGACTGCTGATTTTGACGTGTTTGCTGAGGTTTTGGGGTACTCCTTCCGCAGCAGGGATAGAGCCAGTGGCCACCGCATCATCACTCAGTTGAAGTCCAACAAGGATGCTGCTCTCTCTCCATGCACTATGGACAATGGAATTGTCGGTACTGTGGCTGATCTTGCTCCCAACTATGCTGCATTGGTGGGTCTCTTCCGTGACTCTATTACACCGAGTGGGGGCAACAATGACAGCATATGTGCTCACCTTGTTCAGCTACTTCCATTTTCTCATGAGGTTGCCTCCTGCGAGGACGAGTCAGTGCAGTACAGGCTGGATGTCATGGACTTCATTTACCATGAGCTGTGTGATGCTATGTTCAACCGTCTGTCCATTCCCTATGCGCCCTACATTATGTTGCTCATCCGCCACCTGCTTCCTGCCGAGGAGTTCCACATTGACTCGGTGCACAAGGCCAAGAAGATTTACAACAAGGTTCGGAAGACTGCTCACCCCTCCTCTGCTCCTGAGGGCCTCATGAGGGATGCTCGTAGGCCCCCAGTGCCTCCCGTGGCCCGCAAGATCAAGTAGCTGAACTGGTTCCAGCGTCACATCCTCTGCATGGGCGTGGACACACGCAAGGGTCAGTATGAGGCCTACAGGCAGCGCCATGAGTTGGCTCACTCTCAGCAGCTCATTCTCCACCACGTGTCTGGCGCTTTGGGTGCTCCTCCGGCTCCTACACCTCCTACTCCATATGCTCGGTGGAACTCTTCCTCCGGGTTGAGCTATGGTGAGCTAGAGCATCACTTGTTCCCCTCTGCGCCTGCTGCTGATGCTGATGATGAGGAAGGTGACACTGAGGAGCTTGAAGATGAGGATGAGGAAGAGCATGAGGACGAGGACGAGGACTATGATGAGTGATCCCATGGGGCGCTAGCATCGCTCTTCTCCCTTTTTGGTGTCTCGATGCCAAAGGGGGAGAAGTAGTTCTATTAGGTTGTCTGTGGATTTGCATGGGTCGAGCATAAGCACTTGCACTTTTTATTCATTATTTCTTGCTTATGCCCATTTAGCGTTGAACTTTTATATTCGTGGTTTGTGATTTGTGATTGAGACTTCATGTGGTTGTCTGGATGATACCTATGGACTTCATATCATGGATTATGCTCATGGTTATATCTATTCATATCCTATTGCTGGAGGTTTATCACGGAAGGCACGCGTTCATAATGGTTATCCAATAATAATTGTGATTTATGTCAAGGATGCCTATTCTATACTTCGGTGGCATGTGTTTTTGCCCATCTGTCTATGGAATAGATTCACCTATCTGTGTGCATTTGTATTCCAATGCAAAACTCTATTATGCACACATTGAGGGGGAGTCCCTTTCATAGTTATCTCTGTGTGTCTTGTGTCTTTCTCCTGCAAATCCTGGTATTGTCATCTAACACCAAAAAGGGGGAGATTGAAAGAACATTTCATGTTTCCCTATGTTTTGCGTGTTAGATAACAATACTATGGAGACTTTTCATGTGTGCTAAGTGTGCAGGAAGTTTTGAGGGGGGCCGGATAATCCGCCCCTCCAAGGGCCGGATAATCCGGCCTACCTCATATCTCAAGGAAGCCAAGGCGCGTCACTCTGTGTCCAGTCGGATTTTCTCCTGGAAAATCCGAACTGGGGCGGTTTTTCCTCCCCAGGCCGGATAATTCGGGTTTCGCAAGGGCCGGATAATCCGGCCCCCAGTTTTCGAGCAAAAGGAGCCAAGGCGCGTCGCTCGGTATCCGGTCGGATTTTCTACCAGAAAATCCGAACTGGGGCGATTTTTCTTCCCTAGGCCGGATAATCCGGCCTTCGCATAGGGCCAGATAATCCGGCCCCCAAAAGTTGATCAAGGGCAAGCTCGGCGCGACGCTCAGAGAGGGGGCAGATTTTTTGCCGGATATTCCGAGTCTGGGGCGGAGTTTTCCCAGACCAGATAATCCGGCCCTCACTTGGGCCGGATAATCCGGCCCCCAAAGTGTGCAACGGCTGGTTTTTGGAAGGGGTATAAGTACCCCTTCTTCCCCAACATCCAGAATTCTTGATTCATTCGAATTCGACCAGACCCTGTGCAAGAGCTCTAAATCTCGATCTCCCACTTCAACCACCCGAAGGTCTTGATCTTTGGTGGAATTGAAGGAGGAGAAGTTCATCATCAACATCAAGAATCAAGCGCTTCAACTCCTCTCCATTCACTTGGAGAAATCCCTGATCTAGTGTTCTCGTTAATACCTAGATCGTGTTATTGTATTTGACAATTTTGTTCTTGTGGCAGCTTGTTGTCATTTCAGGAGCCTCCAAGTTGTTGTGGAGTTGTTGCCCCGCTAGTTGTGTAAAGGCGCCGGTGCCCGCCTCGAAGGGTACCTATGGTGGAAGGTGGATCAGGCCTATTATGGCGATATCCATCGGAGAACAGGGTGAGGCCTTTTGTGGCGTGGTGGTCTTAGTACCGCCCACCCCTCCAGCGCAGACGTACTTCCCTTAACAAGGAAGGAACTGCGGTCAAACAGATCATGTGTCTCCGTGTGCTTCACTTCGGTTCACTCGTTCCTCTTCCACTCGCTCTTTACTCGCTAGTAGATAGGTTTGCATATAGGAAAATTTCACACATTAGTTTATCTAGAGAATTTACCTTTGTGCTAAGCCTAAAATTGAAAAAGAATTAAAATTTGGTGTAGCACCTATTCACCCCCCCCACTCTAGGTGCCCATACGATCCATTTCAGCCACGATGTGCTACGTTTGCAGAGGAAACAAACACATCTCCACTCTCATTGATTTTACGAAGTTGATCAAACGCCTTGAGCTGATTAAAAAGGCCACTAAGAGTGGTATTTAGATTAGCATTGACAGCAGTTTTCAGCGTGTTATATGACTCTCCAAGACCATATTAGCTCATCATCATCAAGGGCCTTGCCGGCAGTAGCAAGTTCAGCAGCTATATTTTTTATCTTAGCAAAATATTGTTCAGCAGAGAGGTCTTCCTTTTTTGTGTCATTCAACTGAGAACGGAGCTGCTGTGTCTGAGATCGAGATGAGGATGTGGTGAGATCCTCGAGAGATTTCCATACTGCCGCAGATGTTTCAAAACCAATAACATGAGATAGTATATCTGGCGACAAGGAATTTAAGAGATACCTCAGAACCTGCTGATCACCAGTAATCCACATGACATACTCATTGCTTTCAATTTTGATCTTCTTCCCATTGGTATCGTCAACCTCTATTTCCTCCGGCGGAGCTGGCTTAAGGCCCTTTACCAAGTTCAGAACCCTGGCACCACGTAAGGCAGGGATGATGAGAGCTTTCCACACAAGAGAGTTTTCTCGTGTCGGCAACTGAGTCGGCTGCGCCCCAAGAGCAGCAGCTAGTGCAGCAACGGACGTCGACGAGGAAGTTGTCATGGCGATCTTCCGGCGTGGCAACACAGACGAGGCAACGACGGGTTTTGCTGTTGATGGCGCGACCGTGAATCACAGCGGCGCAGATTTTCCTAAGGCTTTTTGTTGTGTTTGGTTTTTTGGCTTGTAGATCGGTTTTGGGTTGTGGTGGCGGCAGCAAGGGAGGATCCGATGCAACGGCGATAATGGATTTTTGTCTTGTGTTGAGCGGCGGCGGTAGAGGTCTGCTACGGCGACGATGTGGCTTTGGCGGCGGCAAGGGGAGTTGCGGCGGCGACGATTTTCAGGCAGCTAGGTCAGGAAGAGACATTAGCTCTGATACCATGTCAAAAGGGGTTTGAACGATGCGTGGAGCTGGCATCGATTGCGTGTTGATTATTATGTCGAGAGGACAAAAGCCATCGACGTGTTCGGTTACATGGGTGTAGTCCGGTTGGAGGACTCCTCCAATACGGTACAAACACAAATATAGAAAATACACAATATAATATCTAATAATGTTGACAAACTGGATGGTCAGATAATCAGATGGGCGTGCTATTTATAGAGTTAAATACACTTTTAGTCTCACATCTTGCACTCGGGGTGCAAATTAGCTCCACTTCTTGCAAAGTGGACGATTTTAGTCCCACAACTTGCACCCGGGGTGCAGTTTAGTCCAATTCAACGAATTTCAGGAAAATCTGACCGAAACCGAGGTAATTCGAGCGCGGCTGACGTGTCCCGACCGAGGCTTTGTTGCAAAATGGTACAGAAAAGATAGACGCGCTTAACAGAGGCCCTTCCACACTCTGGCTCGTTGGACAATTTTCAATACAGCCTACGACGTTTTCTTTGTCTTCTCGCCGCGTCCCCGCGTTCTTCTTTGCAACGAGGAACTGCAGCCTACGACGTTCATCTGCGTCCGTGATCTGATTAGTGTAGAAATCTATGTTGCTCTTTTTTGAGTTCAACACTACGATTGCCAGGACCTGCGGCCTCTGGCTCTGAGCGCCTCTTTCCCGACAAATATTTTTTTAGTTCGACACCATGATCGCTGGCACCTGCAGCATCTGGTTCTGAGCACCTCTGGCACCACGATCGCCGTTCACCATGACTTTCGGAGTACTGATCGTCCTTGCAAGATGAGTACTGATCGCCGGACTGTCGGAGCCCTCTTACTCCGCCATCCCGCTGCCGCCGCCGGGATCGACCGGTTCCTGAAGTGGCCGCCGCCGTCAGGGTCTGGATGGGAACTGCGTGGGACGGAGATTGGGTCTGGACTCACGAGAGAAGGGCGGAGACGGTGAAGTAAGGGAGCGAGCAGCGGGAGCGGGGCAGCCGGTGGGCAGCGGGAGAAGGGCGGACGGTGAGCAGCGTTAGCGAGCAGCGGGGATATGGAGCAAGGCGGCTGCTCTGTTTTGTTCTGTTCGTCGTGTTCGAGGTGTTCCCTTCGAGCAGATAAGGAGATAGGTTACAGACCGACTTTCTTCTGGACTGAATATCAAAAGTTGCACTCGAGATACCTCACCCGGGTTGAAAATGTTCAAAAAAGTCAGATCTGCCCGAAATTCGTTGAATTAGACTAAACTGTACCCCGGATACAAGTTGTGGGACTAAAATCGTCCACTTTGCAAGAAGTGGGACTAATTTGCACTCAGGGTGCAAGATGTGGGACTAAATATGTATTTAGCTCCTATTTATACTGCGTCAACTTACTGTCTCAAACAGGAAGTGAGAATAATTGTTCTGCAAGTAGTGCTCTGCCGCATGGGTTGACCACAGAAACGTCCAGAGGAATCGACTAGTGTAGAGCAGGCGCACCCCAGCATGGAACATAGCGTTGACTTGGAGAATAAGAAAGTAGAGTGCAAAACGTTGCGGTTCATCTTGATTAGTCTCTTTTGCTCGTCTTACATAATTTCTCGCATCGCATGTCTCCTTAGCCTTCGATCAAGCTGTACGAAATTTCACAATTATGTGTTGCATGTTAATAATTGGCCATAATACGGATTTCTTCAGAAATACGTCGACATATTCTTTCTATTGACGCCGAAAATGCCCTCAGCTTTACGCCCTTCCATCGATCGTGTGCAACAAGCTAGGTGGGATATAGTAGACTCGAAGAAATGAATGATGCTGAGTATTCTCTTTAGATATACTCCTTTCACAAAGCTAAAACATCTTATATTTTGAAACGGAGGAAGTAGTACTGATTAACTCAACACTAGTGTTACAGAACAATTTGCCTTGTCTCTGTCCTGAGAACCAACATGCCTAATTAAGAGCCACCACGCACCACGGGAAAAGACCCAACCTTATCCTCTCGGCTGCTCTCCCTCCAGCGGCTTGAGAGTCTTCTAGAGTTTTACGGGCCACTCCCGAGCCTCTTCCGCCGGCATGGCCGGCCGGAGATCGCGGAGGGGTGGTGCCGTCGTAGCTAGGAGTAGGAGTAGCGGCTGTTTGCCGGTAGTTGGCCGCTTGGCCGGTAGTTGGAGCAGAGCTCCGGAGCCTGCCACCCGGATTCTGAGAGTCTTAGGACTGTTCTTCTTCTTGCTTCTTCTCCAGTGGCCGCCGACGAGGAAGAAGAGGGCAGTAGCTGCTTCCCTGAATAAAGTCTCGGCGGTGTTTCCCCTCGTGCTTTTCGAGTGCTGCGTGCGTTGCGTTTCCCCGGCCGGCCGTGGCGGCGAGGGGGGAACGAGCGTACCTCGGCGAGCACTGCCGCATTCTTGCTCCAGGCCGGCCATGGTGGCGAGGTGGAGTGGTACTGCGGCTGTTTGGTCTCGATTTCGTCTTGGGGATTTTACCTTGGCCCCCTTCACTGTAGCTCGGCACCGCTGCTGCTTCTCTCGGCCTGCCTTGGTGGCGAGGGAGAGGAGTTCAGCGGCTCTATTGCTGCGGGTGGAGGTGGCTGGCTTCTTGTGGCGATGCTTCGACGTGGCATCGTGCAGTCATCTGCTTCGATTTTTGAACACCTTTCATGGTGGAAGGGGAATGAATCGCTGCGGATGAGGCCCCTGAATAAGCGTCTTGTTTGGGTTCTTCTACAGGCCGCTCTTCTTCACCTGCCTCTTCCCACGGGTGGCAGGTGTGGTGACTTTGGCGGGCTGGCTAGCACTGTTGGCGCCAGCGAAGAACCTTCTGCTACAGGATTCTTCTGCTCTGCATGTCTTCTTCGGTCTCCAATTGGCGCAGTGGTTGTGGTAAAAGGGGCGAGGACTGGGTGAGCAGCAGCGTCAGACATCAGTGGAGTTGGGAAGCAATTTTCTTAAGCTTCACCTCGGCGGCGGGTTAAAGCCGTCTGACATCCAAGGCCAATGTTACTTGGTCTATCCTGAAGCCGGTGAAGGGTTTCGGCCAATCTTCAACCTCTTTTGCGAGGCCCCTTTCGAGGTTAGCTGCCGCATACCTCGTCTGCGCGAGAGCATGGTTTTGTCCCCGTCCCTGTGCATGACGGCGGCGTGTTTGTCCTCCGGCTCAGTGGCGGAGAAGAGGAAAGACCGGTTTGGGTTGTATCTTCTTTCAGAGAGGTCTTTTCTATAAATGCTAGGGACCTATGTTTTATTTCTTATTTATTGGGGTCCTTTGTAATTATTTGTAACTTTCACCGCTTGAATTATATGTGATGCTTCCGGTCCCTTGGTGGCACTCCTTTAAAAAAACATGCCTAATTAATGCAAGCATGGCTTTGCATCAGCTTAACGTTTTTTGAAGGGTAAGTTCACTCTAGATCTTATACTCATACGATGACTGAACCATGAATTTTAATTTCTGAAATCAGCACACGAAACTTACCATTCACGGTCAATCTCAACACTTGACATGTTTCTCACATTAGGAAAAGGAACGATCGTTGGACCTGTGTTCGTCACTGTAGAAGGGTCCATAAAGATAAAGTTTGGTCAACCGACATCTTTGTTATGGGGACTATGACAGCGATGATCTCACCGATGGCATTGAGGAGGGTGGGGATTCGTATGGTCATCACTTACATGGAGTGGTCGATTTCGTTCGGTCTACGTGTATTAGAGGTTTGGTGTTAGATAGTTCTAATCAATTCAAGGGTTCAACGACGACAACTTTGGCTCTAGAGCGCCGGTCCTTAGGGTCGTGTTTGGTTCCGGTGCGAGTATTTCTTCCCACATACAAGTTGCACGCGCAGAGACTGAACGCGAGGATCCGCGGCTGGGCCAAATTCCCCCTTATTTGGTTCCCCGTATTGACATTGTTAAGGACTTGTGCAGAATTGAGGCCCTGTTGTTTGGTGGGCTGTATTAGGTCTGGGAGAAAGAAATGTGCATGTTTGGTTTCAGCTATCTCATGTTCTTTGGTAACCTCTTCCCCAGATGGCGAGCTTACCATACATCACAACCTTTTAAGCACCGCAAGCACACACCATAAAGCTCATTGCATAAAAAGTACATAAACATTGTAGCAACAACACGACATAAGTTCACAGCAATCGAGGCCAGACAAAAAAGTACTCAACAAAGATCAGAGGTCGATCATGGCAAGGGCTGGATCATGCTCCAGACACTTCTTCATGACTTCAGTCATGGTGTAGTCGAAGATGGTGACCTTGAACAGGTCACCCTTCAGCATCTTGAAGGTCAAGAAGTACCTGATCTTGACCTCGTGTGCAGTGGCGAAGCCTAGCCACCGTGGTCAAGGCAGATCCTGTCGCCGACATCCCGGAGCTTCACCCATCTAGCTGCATCTGGTGTTCGTCTTCAGCATGATCGTCCTCAGCACATTGCCGAGGAAAGGCCTGAAGCCATCTGGGATTGGCAGCATGTCTAACCTAGGTGCCAAGATCACTTTGGCAAAATTGGTTGGACCTACCTGGTCATGGAAGTGCCCTATCTTGAGAAGCCTGCCCTCGGCCTCTTGCTCCCACAACCCTCACCCCCATCGTCCCCCCTCTTGGAGGCACTACCCACAGCAGCATCTCTAGAGAATGTTCCCACATTGCTAGGGAGAGCACCTCCGATCAACGTCTTCGAGCACTACACCAGGAATCAGCACACAATGAACATAACACATGTGATCAGACTTGAACAATGAACATAACACATGTGATAGAGGGTGTATCGCAGTATTTTCGAGGGAAGTGAAACCCAATTTATTGATTTGACACAAGGGGAGCCAAATAATATTTATAAGCCTTAACAACTGAGTTATCACACTAGTGCACACCCCCCTCTAACACCGGTTTGGAGGGCCCTCTAACAGCGGTTGTAGAACCGCTGTTGAGGGTTCGGTGTTAGAGGGCCCCCCCTTTAACACCGGTTCTTATACGAACCGGTGTTAAAGGGTGGCGCACATGGGGCTGCCGCAGGGCTCAGGCCCCCCTTTAACACCGGTTCGTAACACGAACCGGTGTTAAAGGTTCTGTGCCGCGGCAGGAAAAGGAGATAAATCTCTGCCGCGGCAGAGTTCTGCCGCGGCAGGAAAACGGCCTAAATCTCTGCCGCGGCAGAGTTCTGCCCCTGCCCTGTTCTGGGCGTATTTCTGCGGCGCGGCGGGGACGGGGAGGGGGGAGGGGGAATCGATCGGGAGCGGTATACACATACATCGTCATCGGTATATACGAGTACATGAATAATTAAGCAACTATTATTATACACAACATCGTCATTGTGTGGTATTCTCCGTAAACGTTGAAGCATCAAGTACAAGACAAACACGTTCAAGCATATATACAACATTCATTTTGGTGGATATCTAAAGAGTTCTCCGCCAGGCGTGACGACCTCATCAAGTATGAACCCCGCCAATTCCTCTTGAATGGCTCGTATGCGGTCAAATGGTAGGAGTTGGTCCCGCATCCGTTCGATCTGAATATATATGAAGAATGGGGTTAATATATATATAAGAATAAAACTCAACACAATTGATGGTAATAAAATAATGTTGTGTACTTTGTTTACTTACTCTAAGTTGTTCTAGTGCGGCTTGGCCCGTCGCACATATCGTGTTGCGAATGAACTCGCAAACATAGTACCCAAATAAGTTATTATCGTGTCCCTGATGCGCGCACTTTACGAGAATAGAGAGTTCAATCAAAATAATAATCAATAAAGCATGATATAATGGAATTGGAAGCAGAATCAAAGAGATACGCAGACCTAGCTAGCTAGTATTACTTACATTTTGGTCTACAAATTTTAGTTCTTCTGACCATTCACCCACGGCCCTGCCCGTGAACCTTTTCCAAACCCTGTCCGGCAAAGAAAATGGATAAATGAGTAATTAATTACTTATTGTCACGAAAGTTGCCGATCTAGTGCGATAATATGATTGAAATTACCTCTGGAGCATCTCTCTAAAGTCTGCCCATAGCTCTTTTTCTTTTCGTAACGAGTCCATGACAAGGACTTTTCCTGAGTCAGGTTGAATGACTAGCAGAATAAAGTGGAACCTACGCACGCATAACTCATCATCAGTTACACTTAACATCGAGTAAGCCGAAACAGAATGTGTACAAGAGAGGGTAACAGTACTCACGAGAAGTTGTAAGGCAATAGTATTTCCCTTTTGGTTTGTTGTCTCAGTAAAGACCTTAGCAATAAATCTTCTGTTTGCCCGGGTTTGGTTCTTACCACTTCTTCATGAACTCTATTTGGGTCAACGAACCCAATGTCAAAAGGTCCTCCTTTCATGCATTCCATAACCTTTTTCCTGCATAATAGTGTATACATATATGGTGAGCATATATATATACATGCAATTAATGAAGTGAATGAGATGAGATAGAAAATACAGAAATAGTACTTACACACAATAAAGGCTGATGGCAGCTTTGTCGAGTTCCTTCTGATTGAATAGAAAATGCAAGTCTTGAATGTTGAAGGCGATCTCGTCGTCTCCGCACAAGAAAATCTGATCTCTTATATGCGCCGTGATCCATTCTTCCTTTCTCGTCTTGCAGAAATCAAGGTACCACTTGTGCAATCTTCGCATCTTTGTTGGTAGATTCTTGAGCTCCTCTTTCTTGACGAGATTCTTCCCATACTTCCATGGCTGTATGGGGTTGGCATCGCATTTGGGCAAGTTGTCTCCCATGATGTTCAAGTATGTAATGTAAGTCATCCCCATCTCATTGGCCTTTCTTTGTAGCTTTGCCTCGTAATCATTTACGGGAGGAGCGTCCCGTGTGTCGAACACTTGGAGCGGGATGCATGATTGGTTTTCCTGCTCTCCGAGCATGGGAACTGTTTTCTGGGGTGCCGCACGACTGCTACTTTCAGTCTCCCTACGGCGCCTTGCATCTGCCTTCAAAATCTGGCGCTCATAGTCCGGCACAAGTGGGGTTTCAGGTTTCAAAAGATTTTTGTAAAACTTATCCACCACCGGCGGATCTATTTTCTCCTTTGGCTCGTCCCGTCTAGGTGCAAAGAATTTCTTGACCTCTTCTTCCGAGATCCTATTGGTCTCCTCGTCGCTGCGATTCCACGGTAAAACCGGCAATGGCTTGGCGGAAGGCTGCGGGACGTAGTTTTTTGAACTCTTTGTGGAAGTGCTAGTGATGCTCTTCGTGGCAGTGCTCTTCCGCTTACGCTGAGGAGATGGCTGAAGCGCCGGAGATGGCTGGCGCGCCGGAGATGGCTGGCGCGCAGGAGATGGCTGACGGGCCGGAGATGGCTGGCGCGCCGGAGATGGCTGCCGCGCAGGAGATGGCTGAAGCGCCGGAGATGGCTGCCGCGCAGGAGATGGCTGAAGCGGCTCAGACTGCTGACGCTGCGGAGACGGCGGGGGTGCCAGTGGCCTCCAATTTGGAAGCACGATGTGTTCCTTCTTCCAAAGAATGGTTGTTTGCACTGCAAATTTGAGTTGAGTTTCCCCTTCACCTGTAGCATGGTCAAGCTGTGCTTCCTCATATTCCTTCACAACCTCATCCACCCCGACAATAGCATAGCCATCTGGAATCGGTCGGCAGTGGTAAGTTCCACCAGCTACAGGAGGTAAGGCATAGCCGACAACCACCTTAATGGATAAGCCCATTAATCTCACATGCAGCTCAGCGTGTTCGCTCTCCATGATCTCATCCACGGGGTATCGAGGACCCGCCATTTCAAGCGTGGGCTGCACGTTCTCCATGGAATCCACGCTGCTTTTCCGCGCAGAGTCTGGTCCGCCGACAGCTTCCAATGCAGGCTCTTCGTGCCGCTGAGATGGGCCGGTAGCTTTATGGCTCTGTTGTGCATTCACTTGTGCCTTCAGCGCCAGAAGTGCATGTTCTATCTGTGTCATCCGCTCTGTACGCTCTTTTTCTTTTTTGTCGCGCCATCTGTAAGAGCCGCTCCACTCGGCAAACCCATCCTTCCACGTCATACCCCCTGTGCCTCGTGCATGTCCAGGGTGTTCTTTTTTACCGATGGCGCGTGTGAGCTGGTCATTCTCTCTGTCAGGATGGAAGGTCCTGGTGGCTGTTTCCTCGTATGCCGTGATGAGTTCAGTGACGGGTTTGGCAAGGAGGGTTGGGAAGATACACAATCCTGTTTCTGGGTCCAACCTTGCCCCGATTCCGTAGAACCAAGTCTTTGCACGTAGGTCCCACCCATGTGTCTAGGGTGTGATCCCTCTGTCGCGCAGGGCCTTCTCAGCTTCCTCCCACTTAGGCCTCTGAGATATGTAGCCACCTGACCCTGTCCTCTGGTGATATTCCTTCTTCTGGGCATTTAGCGTATTGGTTTCTGACCTCTTTGTAGCTATAGCACCTTCCTTGTATGCCACAAATTCGCGCCAGTGAGGTCTTATCTTCGTATAATATGCGTCTTTGAAATCTGGAGTCTCGCGAGCTTTGACAAATTTGTTCAATTTTGTCTTCCAGTTGCGGAAAGCATCAGCCATCTTCTTTAGAGTCCACTCTTTGACCTTTTCCTTTATAACCGGTTTTTTTTCATCCTCCTCTGGCGGAAGGGTGAAATTTACCAAAAACGAATTCCAAAGCGTTTCTTTGGATCTTTCATCGACAAAGGTACCGTCGCCCTTCTTTGGCTTATTCCAATATTCAATTATGATTGGGATTTGGTCCCTAACAAGAACTCCAGCCTGACGTACAAATTTGTCTGCGGCCTGCCATCAACACGGACTGCTTCGATCGTGAACTTTGCACGATCTTTCAACCGATGGATCGCGCCTCGCTTGCTCTTTTTCGTAGAAGAAGATGGTTGTTGGCTGGTCGATCCAGAGGGCTAAAAGAAGAAAGAAGCGTTAATTAATACATGTAGAAGAAGATTGTTGGTGGAAGTCAGCAGAGGCTTAATCAATGCATATACCTCGCCGGACTTTGTAATCACTAAATTGCGTTCACCGGAGTCTTCATCTTCTCCATGACTACTTGAGTTGTCATCATGTCCCTCCAAGTCTAGATATTGTGAGGTGTCCTCATCGATAATGTTCTCCATTATTTCTTCTTCTTCAAGGTTTCTACTAAGTGGATCCATAGTTTCTAAAACAATAATATTATCTAGAGTAAGAGAGTAAACATTCAAGTGGACTTGGATTCATACGCGACAACTCGGATACAGTACTTAGTGATTAAGATAAAGTACAATAATATAAGATAAAGTACATTATTAATACATCACCGGAGAATAGCTCGGGTGCATTATAGGATAAAGTATAAGATAAAGTACATTATTAATACATCACCGGAGAATAGCTCGGGTGCATTATAGGATAAAGTATAAGATAAAGTACATTATTAAGATAAACTAGCGAATGCGGCTGCCGTGTTCTGTACTGCGGGAGCTCTGCAGCCACAGAAGAGGAACCATCACCGGAGAATAGCTCGGGTGAGATCCGTGAACCTGCCAGATATTGGAGAACCTAGTCTCCAAAAGATACATGTATCGCCGTACATGCTCGTCCTCCTCCCTGATATGACGACGTACCACCTCCTCGGGGGCTGGCTCCCTCTGCATCGCTCCTGGACCTCGTGGACGCCACCAAAGAAGCTCCGGGTCGACGATGATACCCGGATTCCTCACCAAGCTACGAGTCCCGACAAGTAGCACCTCCCAGTGCTAACCCGGCGGAGCCCAGACTTGGACATCCCCGACGGAGTCCAGTAGGCTCGGACGAGATGGACACGGCATAACTAAATAATAGCAATAAACAATCATAAAACATAAACATTAACTAAATCACTAAGTATATATTGCCCTAATAACAATAACCCTAAACCTATCACTAACTAAACTAAACCTCATTAACTAAGTATTCTAACTAAACCTAATCCCTAATAAACCCCAATCCCTAATAAAACCCTAAGCCCTAATAATAAAGTAACTAAAATCCCTAACTAAATCACTACTAAAATCCCTAACTAAATCACTAACTAAATCACTACTAAAATCCCTAACTAAAATCCCTAACTAAAATCCATAACTAAATCACTACTAAAATCCCTAACTAAATCCCTAACTAAATCACTACTAAAATCCCTAACTAAAATCCCTAACTAAATCACTACTAAAATCCCTAATTAACTAAATCCCTAATTAACTAAAATCCCTAACTAAAATCCCTAACTAAATCACTACTAAATCCCTAATTAACTAACAAAATCACACTAATTAACTAACAAAATCACACTAATTAACTAACAAAATCACACTAAAATCCCTAACTAAATCACTACTAATCCCTCGCCTCCCTTCTCCTCTTCCGCTTCCTCGTCGTCGCTGGCAAGAAGAAGAACATAATAATAAGGGTGCCGCCGAGCCCGAGGGCCATCCCCTTCTTCGGCCATCTCCACCTCCTCGACAAGCCCTTCCACGCCACTCTATGCCGCCTCGCCGCGCGCCACGGTCCCGTCTTATCGCTGCGCCTCGGCTCGCGCAACGTCGTCGTTGTGTCCTCGCCGGCAAAGGCGAGGCCAGCAAGCAGGCTTAAACAGGCTGAAGTCTGCCCTCCGATATTGTAAACAAAAAATTTACTACTAATAATCTTGTGCTAGGAGGCCCATTAGCTTACAAAATAATCTTGTGTAAACAAAATCCCCTGAATACACAAATGAAAAGCAATAAAGTCTCTATATACAAAAATAAAAATCAATCAAGTCCCTGTATACACAAACAAAAAGCAATCGGCCGGCTCCCTATACACATAAATAAAAATCAACCGGGTCTCTGCGCCAGCGAGCTGTGGCCAGGGAGCTCTAGCGGAGACGAGAACGAGGTCGCTCGGCGCCGGTGAGACGAGGTTGGGCGAGGTCACTGGGCACAGTGCATGGGATGCACGTGAAGTCGCAGCGTAGCCGAACGGGCCGGGGGAGCAAAGGGGAGGGGCGGCGGGGTGTACCTCTGGCCGGGGGCACACGCGAGGCGGCTGGATTGGCGGCGGCGGTTGGGGTGGTGGCGGCGCCGGAGAGAATCGGGCAGGCGCTCCCGCGGGATGGCGACGGCGACCGGCTGGGGGAAGAATCGATCTGGCTGGGGGAAGAAGGAAGGGGTGGCGCGCGCGTTATAACACCCCCCTTTAACACCGGTTCGTGGCTGGAACCGGTGTTAAAGGGGGGGAATTCGTTTCGCGCCCGCACCCCCCCCCTTTAACACCGGTTCCAGCCACGAACCGGTGTTAAAGGGGGGGTGTGCGGTTCGTGGCTGGAACCGGTGTTAAAGGGGGGGCATTTATTTCATGCATTAAAGGGGTGGGGGCATTTATAATTCAAAAAATAGGATATGAATTTAGAAAATTCATATCTTATTCATTTCAACTCAGAAAAATATGAATAATATATCATAATTTTCAGAAAAATAATATCTATCCATTCTTGTAAAAACATTTTATATTTACTTTAGATGAAAATTTTCAAAATGATTAAAACACTTACATATAAATTTTGATTATTCAATTCAAACAAAAATAAATTGTCAAATCCTAAAACTTTGAACATAAGAAATATTAAGCATCTAAAAAGGAATCTAACCCTATTTTATTAGAGCAAATCATATTTTATTTTGTATTAACATTTTTGAATTGATTGGATATTTAAATGCCGCATCTTTTGTATACACTTGAATCTGACAAAGCCTCGCTCAACTTCCATTGGATTTTTGATAAAATAGCATATTGTGAACCTAAAAATGATTTTTGTAAAAAATCATGAGCATCGTATCATGTACCTGTAGTTCATATCTGACCCACTTCCTGCCGATTCGGCAGGAATTTTTCTTTTTCACCATAGGTGGACGGAAAGGTTTCAGATCCCCCTGTTGGTACATTGTCCATATAAGGTGGTCTAGTATTTTTGTAAAATGTGGTGGTGGTTTTTTGAACTAGCCATTTGGTGGTTGCTTCACAAAACCGTCCGTTTTTTATGCTCAGAAAATGGAAAATGCCTTTTTGGTGCGGTAAAAAGGAAAACTTCCTCTTACAACATTGTTTGCCATGCCATGATGCACATGTATGCGCAATATGGCCATATTATCACAAACTATGTCTTGATTCTAGCCATAACATTGGTCATTTGACCCGAAAGCCAAGAAACCTCGAATGAGATAGGTCATTTTGTGAAGGAGAAAGAACTGGAATTAAAATACAGAATGCAACTAATAGTAAGTTACATAAAGCACGACTGAAAATTAAGATACATAAAAGAACTGAAAATTAAGATACATGGCTAGATTAAGTAACAATCGGCTGAACTTGTTTCGGAATGTTGGAGTGACTCAGTCATGCTCCTGCCTACACCTGTAATACTCGCCACTGTAGTCGTCGTACTCGCCGCCACCGTCATCGCTGTCGTCGTCAGGGTCGCCGTAATTGAACCTTGAAGGCTGAGTACGCATGGGCTGGACTTGAGGGTAGCGCAGACGGGGGTTAGAGTCGGCGGCAGGGTCATAGGCCATGACGCTCTGGAGAGTCCGACCGCGCCACCATAGCCGACGGCCAGCCTTGTTGAAGTTCGGAGGAGGTGGGCCGTCCTCCTCGTGCCTGGCGAGCGCCCTCTCACGCCGATCCATGAAGAAGGCTTCCCAAGTAGGGAAATAGTCGGGATGCCATCTAGGATTCCTTCGCTGCTTCGGCGTGAGCTCGAAGTAGTAGTGGTTCGTGATGGCCATCCGGCGCGCTACACCTAGAGGAACAGGAGGAACCGGCACGCCTCCGGTGCTCAGCATCCAGCCGACAGGGACACAGTAGCCCGGCGGGAAGGGGTAGTTCGAGGCGCAAAGCGCCTCCGCCTCCCTGGGGGTTAGTGCTATGGGGGAAGCCATGGGAAAGAGTGATGAGGTTGCAGATATGAGTCTAGAGATGTGCAATGACAATGGAGGCCAACCCTACATATATATATATATAGTGAAGAACTGGCGGGAAGAACTGGAGGGAAGAACTGGTGGGAAGAACTGGCGGGAAAAAATGGCGGGAAGAAAAATGGCGGGAAGAAAAATGGTGGGAAAAAATGGCGGGAAGAAAATGGCAGGAAAAAATGGCGGGAAGAAAAATGGAGGGAAGAAATAGAAGGAAGAAAAATGGCTCGTTTAATACATATACTGTTAACAGAAGAAATATGACATTGATTTCCATGTTGACATACATATGTGTGCCAAAAATGGCTCAATTAATACATATAGTCAATCTTATGATCGCGTCGGCCGTAACCATGGAGTATCAACACCGTTTAACAGGATGGTTGGGTCAGTCTTCACTCTGAGGGCGGAATTTCATCAAACTTATTATAATCTTCTGACATGTCTGTCTTGTCCTCCACTCCCACGATGTTTCTTTTCCCTGAAAGAACTATGTGACGCTTTGGCTCATCGTGTGATGTATCTGTTTGCTTATTTTTTTCTTTTTTTCGGTTTAGTAGACATGTCCTTCACATAGAAAACCTGAGCCACATCATTGGCTAAGACGAATGGTTCGTCTAAGTTCTTGTCTACCTTCATAAGATTGTTGAGATCCACCATTGTCATTCCGTACTTCTTGTCTACCTCAACCCCCCCTCCTGTTAGCTTGACCCATTTGCATCGAAACAAGGGGACCTTAAAATTAGGTCCATAGTCAAGTTCCCATATCTCCTCTATGAACCCATAATACGTGGTCTTTTTCCCATTGTCTTCTGCTGCATCGAAGCGGACACGACTATTTTGGTTGGTGCTCTTTTTATCTTGGCCTATCGTGTAAAATGTATTCCCATTTATCTCGTACCCTTGGAAAGTACATACAGTCGAAGATGGTGTCCTAGCCAACAAGTACAGCTGATCCCCAACAGTGGTGTTATTCGTGAGAAGTCTTTGCAGCCAGCCGCCAAAACTCGCCATGTGTTCACTTATAATCCATTCATCAGACTGCCCCGGGTGTTTGAGGCGTATTAAATTCTTGTGTTCATTGATATACGGGGCAACCAAGATAGATCTTTGTAAAACCGTGTAGTGTGCTTGATTGAGAGAATGCCCGTCCCTACATATCATTGCTTTACATCCTAGGGTGCCTTTTCCACGCAGTCTCCCCTCATGTCGTGATTCTGGAACACCAATCGCCTTAAGGTCAGGAATAAAATCAACACAGAACTCAATGACCTCCTCTGTTACATAGCCCTTGGAGATGCTTCCTTCTGTCCTAGCACGGTTATGAACATATTTCTTTAAGACTCCCATGTACCTCTCAAAGGGGAAGATATTGTGTAGAAATACAGGACCGAGAATGGCAATCTCTTCTACTAGGTGAACCAGGAGATGCGTCATAATATTGAAGAAGGATGGTGGGAACACCAACTCAAAGCTGACAAGACACTGGGCCACATCTGTCTGTAACCCTGGTAGGCTTTCTGGATCGATTACCTTCTGAGATATTGCATTGAGGAATGCACATAGCTTCACAATGGGTACTCGAACATTTTCAGGTAGAAGCCCCCTCAATGCAATCGGAAGCAATTGTGTCATAATCACGTGGCAGTCATGAGACTTCAGGTTTTGGAATTTTTTCTCTGCCATATTTATTATTCCCTTTATATTTGACGAGAAGCCAGACGGGACCTTGATACTGCTCAGGCATTCAAAAAAGATTTCCTTCTCTGCTTTAGTAAGAGCGTAGCTGGCAGGAGTTAAGTGGCATCGTTTACCCTTCTCGTTCTCAGGATGCATAGAATCTCCAGGGTCTTTCAGACGTTGCTGGTCCTGCCATGCTTCCGGTGTATCTTTTGTCTTCCCATACACTCCTAGGAAGCCTAGCAGGTTCACGCAAACATTCTTCGTCACGTGCATCACGTCGATTGAAGAGCAGACCTCTAAGACTTTCCAATAGGGTAGGTCCCAAAATATAGATTGCTTCTTCCACATGGGCGCGTGTCCGGCATCGTCATTCGGAACAGATAGACTGCCAGGACCTTTTCCAAAGATTACTTCTAGGTCCTTGACCATACCAAATACCTCCTCACCGGTACAGAGGACAGGCTTCCTCCGGGGTTCTGCCAGACGTTTGAAATGCTTGCCTTTCTTTCTTACTGGATGCAGGTTCGGAAGAAATCGACGATACCCGAGGTACACAACCTTCTTACATTTATCCAAATATACACTTTCAGTCTCATCTAAACAGTGTGCGCATGCATTGTATCCCTTGTTTGTCTGCCCTGAAATGTTACTAAGAGCAGGCCAATCATTGATGGTTACGAAAAGCAATGCTCGTAGGTCAAATGGCTCCCCTTTGTGCTCATCCCACATACGTACACCTGGTTTGGCCCACAGCTGTAAAAGTTCTTCAACTAATGGCCTTAGGTACACATCAATGTTGTTACCGGGTTGCCTCGGGCCTTGGAGGAGCACTGGCATCATAATGAACTTCCTCTTCATAAACAACCAAGGAGGAAGGTTATAGATACATAGAGTCACAGGCCAGGTGCTGTGACTGCAGCTCTGCTCACCAAAAGGATTCATGCCATCTGTACTTAGACCAAACCTTAAGTTCCTTGTGTCACGTGCGAAGTCCGGGTACTCTCGCTCGTCTTTTCTCCACTGTGACCCGTCAGCAGGGTGTCTCAACATCGCGTCTTTCTTACGGTCTTCCATGTGCCATCGCAACAACTTGGCATGCTCTTTATTTCTGAAGAGACGTTTTAACCGTGGTATTATAGGAACATACCACATAACCTTGGCAGGAACCTTCTTCCTAGGGGCCTCGCCCTCAACATCGCCAGGATCGTCTCGTCTGATCTTATACCGCAGTGCAGTGCATATCGGTCATGCATCCAAATTCTCGTACTTCTCACCACAGTAGAGGATGCAGTCATTAATGCAGGCATGTATCTTCTGCACGTCTAATCCTAGAGGGCAGACAACCTTCTTTGCTTGGTATGTACTGTCGGGCAACTCATTATTTCTTGGAAGAAGATTCTTCATTTTTACCAACAACTTTGAAAATGCGCTGTCAGTCACACCGTTCTCTGCCTTCCATTGCAGCAAATCCAGTGTGGTACCTAGCTTTTTGTGGCCATCTTTGCAAGTTGGGTACAACAATGTTTTGTGATCCTTTAACATCTTCTCCAGCTTCTCCTTCTCCTTTTCAGTTTCACATTCTTCCTTTGCATCGGTAATGGCCCGACCAAGATCGTCATCAGCGGGCCCATCTGCTGCCTCTTGATCTTCATTATCTACCCCCGTTCCAGTATCATCATATTCAGGATACATATTATGATAGTTGTCATCATCCTCTTCTTCTTCGTTGTCTTCCATCACAACCCCTTTTTCTCCGTGCTTGGTCCAACAATTATAGCTGGGCATGAAACCGGATCGAAGCAGGTGGGCGTGAATGGTTCTGGTATTTGAGTAGTCTTTCTTGTTCTGACAGTGAACACACGGATAGCACATAAAACCATTGTGACCACGGTTTGCATTAGCCACAACGATGAAATTTTGGAGGCCCGTAATGTACTCGGAAGTGCGGCGGTCACCGTACATCCATTGCCGGTTCATCTGCATTAATATATAGTATATATCAAAAAAATAATAGGGAGATGACCATTTATATATATAGTACATCAATGACACATGAAAGGATAGTTGCCGACCTCGACCGAGAAGGAAAGAGCCACGAGAAAACTTATTTTGAGCTCTCGGGCATTTCACCGAACACCTCTTGTGCATACGAAAAAAACACAAACTAGCACACTTCACACCCTCTTGCTAGGCTCCAAAATGAGATAGTGAAAAAATGGAAGAGTGGGGTGTGGGCTGCGGTGTCTTATATAGCCACCCCCTTTAACACCGGTTCAAGCCACGAACCGGTGTTAAAGGGGGGGCTGCGCGGGCCACTGGTGCAGGGGCCTTTAACACCGGTTCGTGCCACGAACCGGTGTTAAAGGGGGGCTCCTTTTTGCTGCACGGGCCACGCTGGTACATGCCCCCCCTTTAACACCGGTTCGTAGAAGAACCGGTGTTAAAGCCCATTTCCAGGCTCAACTAAAGGCCTCGTTTCCACTAGTGTCAATTCAGCTGCACCTGGAAACAATCTTGCTCACAACAGTTTATCAGTAGCAATAGTTCTGTAGTAGCAATAGCAAAGTAATAGCAGTAATAAAAGTAAAGACAGTAGTAACAATTGCAGTAAACAGTAGGACTAAAACGCGGTAGACATAGGGATGGATGGACGGACGTTGCATGGACAAGACATTCATATAGCAATCAATACATAGGGCATTTGTAGATAAATAAGATAAAGCATTCAAGTACTAAATAATCATAGGCATGTGTTCCATATATAGTCATACGTGCTCGCAATGAGAACTTGCACAACATCTTTTGTCCTGCCAGCCCGTTTGCAGCGGGGCCTCAAGGGAATTACTGGCAATTAAGGTGCTCCTTTTAATAGAGCACCGGAGCAAAGCATTAACACTCCGTGAACACATGTGATCATATTAAAGCCATTCCCTCCGGTTATCCCGATTATTGTCACTTCGGGGCCTTTGGTTCTAGACAACAATATGTGTATACAACTTGCAGGTAAGACCATAAACAATACTATCATAATGAATCAATAACATGTTCAGATCTGAAATCATGGCACTCGGGCCCTAGTGACAAGCATTAAGCATAACAAGTTGCAACAAAGTCAAAAAGCACTAATAATAGATACTAAGCACCATGCCCTAACAATCTGATGCAATTGCATGAATGATCTCATCCAATCCCTACCATCCCCATAGCCTATAGCGGGGGATTGGTCACTCATGGATGGGGGAAACATGGATGGTCGGTGGAGAAGCGATGGTGATGATGATGGCGATGATCTCCTCCAATTCCCTGTCCCGGCAGGGTGCCAGAACGGAGTTTCTGGTTCTGAATCACGAAATCTGGTGGTGGCGGTGTACCGGAACTCTTTCTGGAAAAACGTCGAACCCCCCTTGGTTTTTAGGTCAAGAGGCAACTGATAGGCGAAGAGGGGGACGACGGGGTGACCGAGGTGGCCACACCACCCCTAGGCGCGGCCTGGCCTGGCCGGCACGGCCAGGTGGTGTGGGCCCCTCGTGGCCCTCCTCTGTCTCGTCTTCTGGCTCCGTGAGTCTTCTGGTGAAATAGGATTTTTGGCATATTTTTCGGGATTTTTCCCGATAGTTGATTTTCTGCACAAGAACTAGACACCAAGGTAATTCTGCTGAAAACAGCGTCAGTCCATGTTAGTTGTATCCAAATCGCACAAGTTTAGAGGAAAAACAATAGCAAAAGTGTTCGGGAAAGTAGATACGTTTTGGACGTATCAACTCCCCCCAAGCTTAGCTTATTGCTTGTCCTCAAGCAATTCAGTTGAAAACTGAGTGCGATAAAAGAAACTTTCACGAACACATTTGCTTCATAAGATGTACATATTCTCAGCATATGATCAAACACTCAGGCAATTCATAATAAATAGTATGCAAGTAAGTTTACTTAATAGTCATTGCAAGCTATGAAGAGATTCCAACTCAAAAATAATAAATAGTATGAAACATAAACATAAGCAACATTGCAATGCTCATAAAAGGTATGATAAAGTGGTATCTCGCTTGCCTTTGATTGTAGAGCAAACATAAATGCCAAGGCACCTCTGAAGTTCAAGTGAAGACTAGAAGTAAAGATATCAAAGATACAAGCATCAAAGTCATGACACAATTAATCAAAATTTGGAGACAAGCATATTACACTAAGAATGACAACTATGCTCTGAAGGAAGTTCTCATAGAATATGTGGTGACTCAACAAGGAAATGAAAAGGTTTTGAAAAGTTTGAAAGGCTTCCAAATGCTGAAAGTATGGTAGTCATTAGCTTTGCGCTCTCACTGCCCCTATCATAAGCATCTTTAAATGATTAAGGTGAAAGTGAGGTCCAATACGAGTTATATGCTTGACAGACCATAAACTAGAAATCTCATGTCCCTTGAGTACGAGGGCCGCTCCTCATGCTACTCAACTTTAGTTACTGGTAAGTGATACATTGCAAATGTATCTATAATTTTTGATGTTCCATGCTTGGTTTTATATACTTTCTTGTGTTTAGTCCACACTTTGGAGTACTTCTCATATGATTTCTTGGAGTAACCTATTAGCAAGAGCCACAGTGCCAGCTGCCTGTTTTCTGCTATTTTTGGTTCCAGGAAAGTCAGAAAATGAATATTCTCGGAATTGGACGGGACAAAAGCCAAAGTGCCTATTTTTCCGAAAGTCATCAGATGCCAGAATATGAGACTGAGAGGGGCCAGAGGGCGGCCAGGCTTGGCCCGCGCCAGGGGGTGGTGTGGCTAGCCCAGGCATCCCCTCGGCCTCCCCTTCCGCCTATAAGATGCCCTCGGGACAAAAACCCTAAGTACCCGATCAAAAATCCACGAAAGAGTCTGTAGCCGCCGTCATCTCCATCCCTAGATCAGGAGGGATCTAAAGCTCTTCCTGGCACCCTGCCGGAGAGGGGAATTCACCCTGGAGGCCTTCTTCATCACCATGCAAGCCTCCGGTGTGATGCGTGAGTAGTTCATCCTTGGACTACGGATCCATGTAGTAGCTAGATGGCTGGTTCTCCTCCTTTGTGCTTTCATGTCTAGATCTTGTGAGCTCCATTCATGATCAAGATCATCTATTTGTAATTCTGTATGTTGTGTTTGCGGGGATCCGATGGATATTGAGATGCTATTTCAGATTGATTATTGATTCTGTCATGTCTTTGTTATTTGTGATCTTGCATGCTTTCCGTTGTTAGTAGCTATCTTGGCCAAGTAGATGCTAGCAACTCCAAGAGTTAGTATTTATGCTCGATAGTGGGTTCATGCCTCTGGTAATCTGGGGAAGTGACAGAAATCTCTAAGGTACTAGATGTGCTATTGCTACTAGGGAGAAAACAACAATCCTTTGTTCATAGAACAATCATATTGTTTACATTACACGCAATTCGTAAAAAAATAATCTGTTGCTTGCAACTTAATACTGGAGGGGGTTCGGATGATAACCTGAAGGTGGATTATTAGTCATAGATGCAGTTGGATGGCGGTCTATGTATAATGTTGTAATGCCCAATCAAGTTCCAAAGGAGTCAAGATGATTAGTATATGCATGTATTGCTTTCTCGATGTTTTTCAATTGCCCTGCTGTAATTTGTTCACCCAGCATGTTATCTATCTTAAGGAGAGCCACCTCTAGTGAACTATGGATCCCGGTCCTTTTATTTTACATACAATCTACAAACTATTTACTGCTTTGTGTTTACTTTCTGCAAACTATTATTTCCTTCCATTCGATATGTTTAATCTTTTGTTTTCCGCAAAACACGGTGAGATTGACAACCTCATCGCAAGTTGGGGACAAACTACTTACTGCTTTGTTTTTACTTTCTGTAAACTATTATTTCCTTCCATTCGATACGTTTAATCTTTTGTTTTCCGCAAAACATGGTGAGATTGACAACCTCATCGCAAGTTTGGGACAAAGTTGGGGACACTACTAGCACCGGTAGTGCGCCCTGCCAAGGCTCAGCTAGCAACACCTTTTGGGTGTTTCCTTGCTCCTACTGGTTCAATTAAACCTTGGTTTCATAACTGAGGGAAACTTGCTGCTGTGCTCATCATACCTTCCTCTTGGGGTTTCCAACGAGCTCTATATCAACACCGAGCCATCAAGCATTTTTCTGGCACCGTTGCCGGGGAGTCAAGGACATCTTCACAAGGGGAGTCCCTCATAACCAATCTCTTTTCTTTGTTATTTTTGTTTTGCTTAGTCTTTTTGCTTTGTTTGCTTGTTTTGTTCTTTCAAAAATACAAAAAATTTAGTTTTATAAGTTTGCTTCCTTATTTCAAAAACACAAAAAAATTAGTTCCTTTCTTAAGTTGCCTTTATGACTAGCTCTGCTCCAATCACTATTTCATTATGGATAGCTCACTTAGTTTCCTATTTGGGAACAGTATTATGACTGCTAAGGTAATAGATGAACCATAGCCTGCTAGAACCTCCATGGAAGAAGAAATTGCTGAACCTGAAAGCTCATTAGATGAAAAAGGGGAGGAGAGTGATGGACAAAAGGAGGAAGAATGGATCTACTCATGCCTACCTTCTAATGAGAGTAACTCTTTATCCCTTACATTATTTGATTGTCCCCCATGCTTATCAAAGGAGGGTGAATGTTATGTTCCCGAGGATTCTTTTGAAAATGTTTATAATAAAGCTCTAGTGCTTGTAGATCATGAAAAGAATGCCTTATGTGATAGTTATATTGTTGAGTTTATTCATGAGGCTACTGAAAAATTATTATGAGAGAGGAAAATACGGTTGTAGAAGTTTTTATGGTAATGAAACACCTCTCTATGTGCTGAAAGTTTTGAAGTTACTTTTGTTTTATCTTCATATGCCTGTCACTTTGCTCTTTGTGCATTTATGTGCATACAAGATTCCTATGCATAGGAAGTGGGTTAGACTTAAATGTGTTTTGAATTTGCTTCTTGATGCTCTCTTTTACTTCAATTCATATTTCCTATGAGAGCATCTTCTCAAATTTTCATGCCTAACTTAAAGGCGTTAAAGAAAAGTACTTGTTGGGAGATAACCCAAGAGTTTTAGACGAGTCTTGGAACTTATTACCTATGTAATAACCTCTCCTTATCCTTTTTATTTGCTTTTTGTGCCAAGAGTAACCTCTAATGAGAGAGAAGTAATGATTGGGAAAGTTGCTGTCCCGAAACAGATTTTTGTGCTTCCCCGTAAAAATTCCTGAGAGAGCTCTGTATGTCGGATTGAGCTGTAATTTTTTATGCTTCTGCCCCAGGTTGTTATTTAACTTTCGTTAGTCCAACACTTTTTGATTTCAGCAACACAAGGTCTTCGAAAAATTCGTCTTTACCTGCTGGTCTGTTTTTGACAGATTTCTGCCATTTTCTGCATTTGCTTCTTGTTAGTTCCTTCTTGAGTTCTTTTGGGGAATTGAACTTTTTGAGGGAAGTGATATAGTAGCTAGTGTTCTAATGGAAGTTTATTTGGTGTTAGAACTGAACCTTGAGACTTATTTATCTTAAGTGCACTAATGTTGCTAATGAGATTGTGTGAAGTTTTGTATGAAGGAAAAAATTTCAGGTGTATGGAAGGAACGAGTAATGAGATAAAGGATGGACTAAAGCTCAAGCTTGGGGATGACACGCGTGTCACCCCAAGAAATATCCAAGAAGTACAAGTGTCAAAGCTTGGGTATGCCCAAGGCATCCCCCTTCTTCATCAATAAAAATTCTAGGTTTCTTCCAAACGCTTCATTTTTATTGTTTCATGCACAGTTGTGTTTTTCTTGGAGCGTCTTCTTTTTCTTTTTTGTTTTGGTTTTTAGTTTTCTTGGTTTGATTAGTTTTCTGAATAAGTTGGTTGGACCCCCTCTTTCACACTTTGGTTTGCGAATAGTTTGGTTTGGTTTGGAAAAGAGTAGGAAAGTTCATGCTTTTGTGGTAAAAAGAGCTCATTTTTGACTGTGGCCTATGCTTTGTCATGCCATGCTTGATATTGTTTTGGATTTATGCTTAGTATTCTTTGCTATAGCATGACTTGTTATAAACAATTGAGATTTCTTAATGTGCCTTGGATGAATTATGCGTTGTTTTAGCATATTAAAGCATAGTATAGTGGTATTCTCCTTTGATGCTTTATTTGGGTTGACTTGGCAGATGCTCACACCATGTTATGACTATCTGTGGCGCCCCGCAAAAACCACTGCTAGAAAATCGCGGTGTTTTTGTGCATTGCATCATCATGACCGCATGCTCATGTCATCATGCCACATTGCATTTGAGCATCGTCATGTCATCATGCTTTTGTTTGTCTAAAACTACTTTCTAAAAGCCTAGTTTTGTTTTCTAAATATTCCCCGTCTTAATTTCAAATCAAAACTCCGGTCTTTTCCGGGTTCTTTTATTTGTCTAAAAACTATTTACAAAAGTCTATTTTGAACTAAAATAAAAGTGTATATTATTTTTGGGAGGCAGCCAACCAGGCCCGAAAGCCCGGTCGGCCACCTCCAAACCCTAGTCTAAAATATCTGGTTCTATTCCTATATCTACCCAACCCTAATCTACCCAGCCTCCCTCCACCTCACCCCAACCAATCCCCGCCCTCCACCTCACACATCCACCTCACCTGTACAATTCCAGGCCGCCACCTCATCACCCCACACCCACAACACACACACCACACCAGCCAGCTGGGCCCGCTCCACCCGCCACCTGCCGCCAAAAACCACCCATCGCCAGCCAACCGCACGCACACGCACGCCAACCCCCGCCTGGCCACCCCCTGCCCCACCTAGCCCCATCCCACGCGGTGGACACGCACGCCCCCGCTCCACCTCATTCTCCTGCCCGCGCGTGGCCCCCGCCACGACACGCCTCCCCAGGCTGTCTCCTCCTACCGCCCACGCACACCCCCACCTGCCTCCCTCGATCCCCACGCCTGGCCCGCGTCCCACCCGCCTGGTTCCGTTTCGCCGCTGCCGTCTCCTCCACCGACGCGCCGCCATGCCCCGGCCCCGCCCTTCGGCGCCGCCGCGAGGCCGCCGTCCTCTCTCTCCGCCTTTCTCCTCGCCAAGCCCCCGCCTCGCCGTTCTTCCCACCTGCGCCGCCTCTGCTTCCTCCGAGCGGACGTCGCCGCCAAGCTCCGCGCCGCCCTTCGCCGGCCTCCGTCCGCCCGGGCCCGAGATCCTCTGCCCCTCGTCATCTCCCTCCGTCGTTCGCTCCTGACGACCACAATCACGCGGCTTCGCCTCGTCTAGCTCCCCCATCGCCGCCAGCCCGCGGCTCCGTGTCCTCCCCAGAACGCCGCCGCTCGACCTCCTCGCCGGCCGCTCGACCTCCTCGCCGGCCGCGTCCGCGCCGGCCTCGCCTCCGACCGACTCGACGTCGCCCCGGCCTTGCTCCCTCTGCGCGTCAAGCTCCGCCCCTGCAGGTCGACCCTGTCACCGGACCTCCTCTCGCCGGCCCCTGCACGCCAACGCCTCGTCCGCATCCTTCTCTCTGACGCTGCCTCCCTCGGCCATCGTCGCTCCCTCGTGTCCCCGCCTCGGCAACCGCCGCCCGCCGGCGACCCTCTACGCTGCTCGGGCACGTCCACCTCTGCACTCCTCTGCGAGCCGGCCGAGTCGGGTTCCCCTCTGTCCACCGACAGAGGGGCCGTCGTCCCCCTACCCCATGCAGGAGCATCCCCCTAGCGTTCCCCATTGTTGGCCGCCTCCACTTCGACTCCAGCTGCCCGCCATGCTTCCTCTTCGAGGTCCCTTTTCAACCGCACCTCTCCAGTTCCTGGCCTGTGTGTTTGTGCTAATTGATGTCCCGTGATTTTGTTTGGCTGCGTGATCTGGAGGCTATCTGGTATTTTGTGAGTATGTGGGGTTGCTAACAAGATTTCCCGATGACACTTGAAGAGCTACATACAAGATCTCCTTCACGGTTTTCCGAAGCCCCGAGTTCCCCTCCCGAACCGAGTTCTTCGACATGTACGCCAAGATCTTACGAAGACTCCGGTACCAGTCCAAGATCGCCAATGACGCTCGAAGCCGAAACTCCAAGATTGTCCGCACGAGTCCGATGCCGAGGACCGGAACGCCAAGTTCTTCTTCTCGGACCCGAAGACGCCGAGACCCGGGACGCCAAGGTCTCTGCCGTGAAACGACAAGACCGACGACACGACCTGACGACCGCGGATGCGACAAGATCGTCTCTCGGACGTCAAGTTCTTCAACCCCGAGGACCGATCCATCGGAACGCCAAGACCTCCGTCCAAACCCGAGTTCTTCGTCGCATGTGTCAAGATCTATTCTGTTGCCCGAGAATGTTCCCGCCGAAACCGATCCCCGTCGAACCCTGTCGAACCCCGGACCCCTGGAACCCAAGACCTACCGAACCCAGATGTGTGACCCTAAGCCCTATCTTATAAATGTTATATACAAAACCTGTTGCATAATAATTGTTCGTCTCGCATGCATATCATAATCATGCCGGATCTTCTGCCGTAGTATTAAATATTGCATCCGGTGTTTCTTTTAGTGCTTTGCTTCTTCGCGGATTAGGACGATGAGTTGATGGGAGTATCAACAAGTTCTCCGGATATGAACCTTCGGTAGTGTTTCCCAGGCGAGCATCTCTTCCCCTTCTACCTATTTTTGCATTTATTGTCTTTATTTCCTCCTGTTGATCTATTGCTATCTGTGTCGCGATGCTTTAGTGTTCCGTACCAGTTATATCCCGTGCAACCTCTATATTGCCTTGGACACCTCCCATTACCTGTGTTTGGTAGGTAGCTGGCCTTGCGAGTCGTAGTTGCTTGCTCAGGTGCGATCTCGTGTTGCCAAGTACCACAGTTGTTGAAATGCTGGCAGATGCTTATTGGTGGAGATGCTTACTGGTGGAGATGATCATGACTTTAAGTACAACTATTAAAATGCTAGATATAACTAATGCAGAGGCATCGGTGGGCAATAGATGTTATTTGGTTCTTCCACGCTCACTTGTGTCCCGTAGGACCCCGAGTATTTGATACCTGTTCCTTGATTTTTCGCACTATTCACATCCGGGAGGCCTTATGGACCCCCCTGAGCCAGAGCTTGATTCATTTTTATTTCTTGGGGCCACAAAGTAGTTTGGGGCTTTATTACTATCTTGTACGTATGCCATGCTTTACTGCTTTATTTAAGATTGTGCGTGGAGCACCTGTACTGTTTAGGATCGCAGAGTGTTTTCGCGGTATCGACAAGCCCAGTCAAACTTTCGGGTTCCCAGTCGTTTACAGCCATTGATGCAAACCCTGGGTCCGTTCCAGAGCTGGCCAACTTCGTTGCGGGTAGCTTAGTAGGGTGGCCCCCTGAAATATTTTATGAATCCTGTGATCGCTTTGTCGTGAAAGCCTCGTTGGGTTTTGAGTTGGTTTTTCCGAGGTTGATCGAGTGTGTGTTGCTATTTGTGCACCCCTGCAGGGTAAAACTTTCTGAAAGCCGTGTCCGCGGTTATGGACGACTTGGAGCACAGTATCTCGATCATAGACAAGCATAACTAAAGTAGTGCTATAAATTTGACTTAATATATCTGACTAGTAATCAGCTTCACTATAACGGAATGGATATTAAAAATGCCAACAACTGGTGGAACTGTGGTGATATGTGTCATACTATACCTGCCTAGTAAGTATTGAACTCCAATGGAATGTGATAAAAGTGCCGACAACTGCTGGGTTTTGGTATTCCTCAGGACAATTATATCTGACTAGTAAAGGTTCCAACTACCACATGATGATAATTAAAACTGCCCACTACTTATGCTTCAGGATGACTCATGCTATCAATATCTGATTAGTAAGTGCTGCAACTATAATGGAATGATTAAAACTGCCAACTGTGTGAGTTCCTTGGTCCGACTTCCTCGTTTGGTCTCGAGGGGGAAATACTAGGATGGGTTTGTTTGGTGTTAGCTTCAGGTTGGATCCGAATAGGTCTTTCTTATCCCTCTCTGATAACCGCCAGTTTTATCAAGTCTCTATAGGTTGTTTAGTGCCGCTGCGCTCCCGCTTCAGCCCACCATACCTATGTAGGCGAGAGCCGCCGAATTCTAGCCTCGCCGTGTACTGGCCTCAGTACTGACGCTCCTCTTTTTCCTTTGCCCTTTGTCGGCACCCCTTTTCTTAGCAGGTTTTGAGTTCGACGTCGTTAGCAGGGTTACCCTTCCGGCTTGGCCTGGGAAGGGTTATGGACGCCATTGGTTATTCTTCAGGGCTCTTAGCCCCATTTGCATCTTGTCCGTACTCGGACGCTGCATTATTTTCAAGGTGATTTGGATCTTTGTAGTGTATATCTGTATTCTTGACTCTTGGAGTCGTGCTGTATATATATCTGTTCTGTGGGTCCCATCGAGGACTGTTGTGTAATGGTATTACTTCGTTTTTCCACCCGCACGAAAGTGCTTGATGGGCGTCCTTGAATCGTTTCTATGCGGGTTCTGCGGAAAGGGCTAAAACTTGCATAGGGCCGATTCGAGGGTGTTACACTATCTCAAGTCATCATAGCCTTTATGATCCTTTAGTTTTCAACTTGTAGTATCACTTTATGCTTTGATAAATGATGTTTTGTCGCTCTTCATGATTATGGCCATTATTTCTCTCTTAGTTTGTCGCTCCCAGTCTTTTGCTAGCCTCCACAACCAAGTATGAGTTCCACTCATGCATCTAACTCCCTAAACCAAGTTATTCCAAAGAGTCCACCATACCTACCTACTAGCTTATGCTATTCCAAGTATATTCATGCTTTTGTTTACCTTCCTCTTATTATGAGAAAACTAGTGATTAAAGCTCTCACGAACTTGATGGCACACCTTACTTTACTTGCCTTTAATAAACTTGAACCATTGTGTCTTCTATGTTGTATATGCTTGCACTTATTTGTTGGGAATTAGCAGAACCATGCTTTCATTGGGAACGCTTTCAACATTGCACTTGGTACTTGTACCTAGTTGATATCATGATCTTTTGTATATGGATGTCGTCGGTGTGAAATGAAAGGGGAGCTTGTAAGTCCATGGAGTTATGTATATGTGTTATAGAAACGCCTGGGCCGCTGGTCTAATCCATGCTGACATGGTGGAAACCTGCAGCGTAACCATAACGAGCTGTCTATGAAGCATTCTTCTTATAGAAAAGAGTCCTATATTGAGAAAAAAGAGAAAAGAAAAAAAAGATACTATGAAAAGAGGAAAGAGAGAAAAAAGCACCATATTCCCATGGTAAATAAGAAGAATGCTGACATGCTTGTTGTCTGCTTGCCTTGTCATTTTGATATGGGGATTCTTCCGTATCATCGGGCAAGGGGTACCCCGTTGGCGGTTATCAATGATACACATGTACTTACGATGACAAGAACTTACCGGTGACTAAACTTGATTAGAATGAGGAGCGCCCCTCGTATACAAGGGACATGAGATTTCTGACTTATACTTTGTCAAGCATGTACACCATAGTTTGTTCACTTTAACCTTAATCACTTCAAGATGCTTATGATAGGGGCAATGAGAGCTGAAAGCTATTAAGTACCATAATTTTTGGAAGCTCTTTATGAGACTTGAATCCCTACTTCTTTTTACAAAGGCCTTTCTTCCACCATTATATTGAGTCTCCACCTTCCATCTTTATGCACCTACTTTGAGAGCATAGTGTCCATTCTTAGTTCTATGTGAATTGTCCCAAGACTAGTTGATTGATGCATAACTTGTTATTGCTTGTTTGAAACTATTGTATCTAGTCACTCTTATAAACTTTGAAGGTGTCCTATGCATTTATATTTTCTACTCTATTGAGGGACAAGCTGAATACTTTTATGCTATGTTTTCTTTATGTGAAACAAACAAACGTCTTGCAAAGCATGTTATTCATGAATCTTTTGTTTGTGCCTTTTCATGTTGCATCATAGTTTCTTTGCTTATTGCTAGAACTTTGTCTTTCATGATATGATTGAAGTACTATGATCCAGCCTTGAATGTTTTGCAAATACTTTGATCAAGTCTTTGATGGTGCATGTCACCTCAAAAATTATTTCTTTTTATCACTTACCTACTCGAGGACGAGCAGGAGTTAAGCTTGGGGATGTTGATACATTGCAAATGTATCTATAATTTTTAATGTTCCATGCTTGGTTTTATCCACTTTCTTGTGTTTTGTTCCAACTTTGGAGTACTTTTCATATGATTTCTTGGACTAACCTATTAACAAGAGCCACAGTGCCAGCTGCATGTTTTCTGCTGTTTTTGGTTCCAGGAAAGTCAGAAAATGAATATACTCGGAATTGGACGGGACAAAAGCCAAAGTGCCTATTCTCCCGGAAGGGATCAAGTGCCAGAATACGAGACGGAGAAGGGCCAGGGGCCAGCCACCCCACCTGGCCGCGCGGCCAGCCTGGGCCCGCGCCAGGGGGTGGTGTGGTGGCGCCCGACAGCCCCTCGGCCTCTCCTTACGCCTATAAGTTTCCCTCGGGACGAAAACCCTAAGTACCCGATCAAAATTCCACGAAAGAGTCTGTAGCCGCCGTCATCTCCATCCCTAGATCGGGAGGGATCTGAAGCTCTTCCCGGCACCCTGCCGGAGAGGGTAATTCACCCTGGAGGCCTTCTTCATCACCATGCAAGCCTCCGGTGTGATGCGTGAGTAGTTCATCCTTGGACTACGGATTCATGTAGTAGCTAGATGGCTGGTTTCTCCTCCTTTGTGCTTTCATGTTTAGATCTTGTGAGCTCCGTTCATGATCAAGATCATCTATTTGTAATTCATACATGTTGTGTTTGCGGGGATCCGATGGATATTGAGATGCTATTTCAGATTGATTATTGATTCTATCATGTCTTTGTTATTTGAGATCTTGCATGCTTTCCGTTGTTAGTAGCTATCTTGGCCAAGTAGATGCTTGCAACTCCAAGAGTTAGTATTTATGCTCGATAGTGGGTTCATGCCTCTGGTAATCTGGGGAAGTGACAGAAATCTCTAAGTTACTAGATGTGTTGTTGCTACTAGGGAGAAAACAACAATCCTTTGTTCATAGAACAATTGTATTGTTTACTTTACACGCAGTTCATAAAGCAATAATCTGTTGCTTGCAACTTAATACTGGAGGGGGTTCGGATGATAACCTGAAGGTGGATTATTAGTCATACATGCAGTTGGATGGCGGTCTATGTATTATGTTGAAATGCCCAATCAAGTCTCAGAGGAGTCAATATGATTAGTATATGCATGTATTGCTTTCTCGGTGTTTGTCAATTGCCCCGTTGTAATTTCTTCACCCAGCATGTTATCTATCTAAGGAGAGCCACCTCTAGTGAACTATGGATCCCGATCCTTTTACTTTACATACAATCTACAATCTTTTACTGCTTTGTGTTTACTTTCTGCAAACTTTTACTTCTTTCCATTCGATACGTTTAATCCTTTGTTTTCCACAAAACACGGTGAGATTGACAACCTCATCGCAAATTGGGGACAAAGTTCTGTGGTTGTGTTGTGCAGGTCTCCACGTTGCTACTAGCACCGGTAGTGCGCCCTGCCAAACCTCAGCTAGTAACACCTTTGGGATGTTTCCTTGCTCCTACTGTTTCGATTAAACCTTGGTTTCATAACTGAGGGGAAACTTGCTGCTATATTCATCGTACCTTCCTCTTGGGGTTCCCAACGAGCTCTACGTCGAAAGTCGAGCGCATCAAGGCCCAGGCGTTTCTCTAACACAGATACAAACTCCATGATCTTACAAGTTCCACTTTTATTTCACACCGCCGGGATCCATAAGCAAAAGAACATGATATCGACGGGGTACAAAGTACAAGTGCAATGTTGAAAGCGTTCCCCATGATACATGGTTATGCTAATTTCAACTTATAAAGCGCAAGCATATATGCAACAAAGAAGGACCCAATGGTTCAAGTTTATTAGATGCAAAAAAGTAAAGTGTGCCATCAAGTTCGTGAGAGCTTTAATCACTAGTTTTCTCGTAACAAGTTTAATTTGGAAGGTAAACAAAAGCATGAATATACTTGGAATAGCATAAGCTAGTAGGTAGGTATGGTGGACTCTTTGGAATAACTTGGTTTAGGGAGTTGGATGCATGAGTGGAACTCATACTTGGTTGTGGAGGCTAGCAAAATACTGGGAGGGACAAACTAAGAGAGCAATAATGGACATAATCATGCAGAGCGACAAAACATCATTGATCAAAGCATAAAGTGATACTACAAGTTGAAAACTAAAGGATCATAAAGTCTATGGTGACTTTGGATAGTCATAACATGGTGTGAGCATGCGCCAAGTTAACCCAAATAAAGCATCAAAGGAGAATACCACTATACTATGCTTTAATATGCTAAAACAACGCATGATTCATCCAAGGCACATTAAGCAATCTCAATTGTTTATAACAAGTCATGCTACAACAAATAATACTAAGCATAAATCCAAAACAATATCAAGCATGGCATGACAAAGCATAGGCCACAGTCAAAAACAAGCTCTTTTTACCACATAAGTATGAACTTTCCTACTCTTTTCCAATCCAAACCAAACTATTTGCAAACCAATGTATGAAAGAGGGGGTCCAACCAATTTATTCAGCAAACTAAGAAAACCAAAGCAAACGAAAAAACAAAACGAAAACGAAAAAGAAGACACTCCAAGAACAATACAACCGTGCATGAAACAATAAAAATGAAGCGTTTGGAAGAAACCTGGGATTTTTATTGATGAAGAAGGGGATGCCTTGGGCATCCCCAAGCTTTGACGCTTGTACTTCTTGGATATTTCTTGGGTGACACGCGTGGCATCCCCAAGCTTGAGCTTTAGTCCATCCTTCATCTCATTACTCATTACTTCCATACACCTGAAATTTTTCCTTCATACAAAACTTCACACAATCTTTATTAACAACATTAGTGCACTCAAGATAATAAGTCTTAAGGTTCAGTTCTAACACCAAATAAACTTCCAATAGAACACAAGCTACTTTAGAACTTCCCTCAAAAATCTCAATTCCCCAAAAGAACTCAAAAAGGAACCAACAAGAAGCAAATGCAGAAAATGGCAGAAATCTGTCAAAACAGACCATCAGGTAAAGATGAATTTTTTCGAAGACCTTCTGTTGCTCAAATCAAAAAGTGTTGAACTAACGAAAGTTATATAACAACCTGGGTCAGAAGCACAAAAATTCATGCCTCAAAAAGACGTTCAGAGATTTTACACGAATTGTTACGGTGAAGCACAGAAATCTGTTTCGGGACAGCAACTTTCCCAATCATTACTTCTCTCTCATTAGAGGTTACTCTTGGCACAAAAAGCAAATAAAAAGGATAAGGAGCGGTTATTACAGAGGTAATAACTTCCAAGACTCATCTAAAACTTTTGGGTTATCTCCCAATAAGTACTTTTCTTTAACGCCTTTAAGTTAGGCATAAGAAGTAAGAAAGAATCAAGTGTTCTCAAATGAAGAAGCATTAAGACCAAATTTTGTTTTCATAGGAGAAGCAAAAGAAATATTATCTCTCTTCTTTGGGAAGTGTTCTATACCTTTCTTGAGTGGGAGTTGATATTTAATGGTGCCTTCTTTCATATCAATAATGGCACCAACAGTTCTAAGAAAAGGTCTTCCCAAAGTAATAGGACAAGAAGCATTGCATTCAACATCCAAAACATAGAAATCAACAGGCACATAGGCATTGTTAACCATAATAAGAACATCATTAAGACTCCCCATGAGTTTCTTTTTAGCATTATCATCAAGTGGGACATTCAAATAACAATCTTCAAGTGGAGGCAAATCAAGCATATCATAAGTCCTTCTAGGCATAATAGAAACACTACTATCAAGATCACATAAAGCTTTGAAATCAGAGTCATTCACTTTCATATTAATGATGGGTTCCCAACCATCTTCTTGTTTTATATGAATATAAGCTTTATGTTTCATCTTTTTTTTAATCTTTATGAGACCATCAGTAATGTGTTTTGTGAAGGCCATGTCCATAGCACTAGCATTAGGACTTTTAGCAAGCTTTTGTAGGAACTTAATAACTTCAGAGATGTTGCAACCATCAAGATCAAAATCATAATTATTATCTAGAGTAGTAGAACTATTATTAGCCTCAACACTAGTGGTGGTGATAGTAGAAACTGTAATGTTTCTAGCAATTTCATCTTCTCTTTCCCACTTAGCATGTAATTCAGCTAATAGTCTAATATTTTCATCAATTCTTACTTGTATGGCATTAGTGGCTGCAAAGGGATTGTCATTAGTTTCAGGTTTAGCAGCCATTTTATTAATCAATGAAGATTGAGCTTCAGACAAAGATTATATATTTGTTTTAGCATTAGAGAGTTTCAATTGTAAACTAGGAATTTCCCTATTTAGACTCTCAAGTTGATTGCTAATGTTCTTCAAAAGGATAGATTGTTCCTCCATAGTTTTAGTGAATAGTTTATTTTGCTCATATTGCATTTGCATGAAGTTCTTAGTGGCTCTTTCAACTTCTAAAATTCTTCCTTCACTAGGTAATCCAGGTTTACCATTATAACCATAAGTATTATTAGAAGGGTAGGGCCTATAATTGTTATTACCATACGCATTGTTGCTAAAATTGATATTTCTTATGAAGTTCACATCAACTTGCTCTTCTTGAGCAACCAAAGAGGCTAAAGGAACATTATTTGGATCAATATGGGCTTTCCCATTCACAAGCATAGACATAATAATATCAATCTTATCACTCAAGGAGGAGATTTCCTCAACAGAATTTACCTTCTTACCTTGTGGAGCTCTTTCAGTATGCCATTCAGAGTAATTAACCATCATATTGTCCAGAAGTTTTGTTGCAGCACCCAAAGTGATGGTCATAAATGTACCTCCAGCAACAGAATCCAATAGGTGTTGGGTCTGCAGCATAGAAAACAAAAAATTTCCTACGATGAGAACTACACGCCAAGATCTATCTACTAGGTACGGAGCAACGGGTGGACATACATCCATCAAGAACTTACCCTCGAAGACAACGAGTTTTGTTAACAAGTAGGAACTCGTGGTTGATGTAGTCGTACACTTGCCGATCTCAAGATCGTGTGGAAGTCCGAGCGCCGCAAATCATCAGTGCATCCGTACTCGCACACACGTTCAAGCCACCGGACAACCTCCACCTCTTCGCTCCAGCGATCCAGCGGAAGCAGCAACTCCTTCCAGACGAAATGCCACCGGGAACATGTATCTCGCTAATCCGAGACCATGGGGGAATAATTCTAGAGGGGGAGAGAGATCCTTCACGAGGAGGTGTGAGGAAGAAGGAGGAAGAGGGGGGCCTTTTCTAGGAGGAGGGGGTACCCCCTCCATGGCCGGCGCCTCATGGAGATGACCCCTCACCTCCTCCATTCATGTGGTGGCAACTCCCTCCACATTAAAATGCCTCTTCACATTCCCTTTTAAAGTCCCCACTTTAAATGCATTAAAATTCTCTAAGTTTAATCCTCTCTCATTTAATATAACTCTATTATTAAATTTATTCAGAATTTTGTTAATTACTTTAATTAACAAACATTCACATATAACTCCTTGCAATATTTCAATATCACATGCAGAACCACTTTCTGCAATTTCACCCGAAACAATTGTGGTTTCTATCGAAACAATTCCTGCGCTTTGCAATTCTTTCGTCTGAAACATATGTGCTCCAAAATGGTGTCCGGTAACTCTTAAGTATGTTACCCTACGGTTCGCGAATAATGCAGACATGATTGAGACTCCTCTCAGATCAATAATCAGAAGCGGGACCTGGAGATCCATACTGACTCCTGCATATTCAACGATGACTTCTGTGATCGTGAGAACCTTTAACGCTAGTAATTTAATCCCTTTGTCTCATGATATAATACATGTCCTAGATTCGATCATCGGTATCCAAATACCTAGTTTGATCTCGTTACCGACATGCACTCTTTTCTCGTTCCCGTGATATAACATTCTAGTGATCACATCACTTGCTTGCAAGCTATCTTAATGTGATATCACCGAGAGGGCCCAGAGTATATCTATCCATCATCGGGATTGACAAATTCCACTCTTGATCCATGAGCCTCAACATAACACCTTCGTAGCACTGAACCCATCTTTATAGTCACCATGTTACGGTGTGACGTTTGATGTTATCAACATACTCTTTAGGTGTTAGCAATTAACATGATCTCATGGTCTAAGGATAAAGATTACTTCGTATGATGTTATAGCAATATAAACATAATGACTTGATCGTAATGCTATACTTCGGATGAATGTTCATCACATCAATTCACAAATGTTGTGACCTTGTTATTAACAACATCCAATGTCCATGATCAGGAAACCTTGATCATCTTGTTAATCAACAAGCTAGTCTATAAGAGAGGCATAACTAGGAACCCTTTTTGTTTATTAAACACACATGTATTGATGTTTCCGATCAATACAATTATAGCATGCAAAATAAACATCTATCATATATAAGGAATACATAATAACAACTTTATTATTGCCTCTCAGGGCATATTTCCTTCAGTCTCCCACTTGCACTAGAGACAATAATCTAGTTCACATAGTGATAAATCTAACACCCATGGAGTTCTGGTGTTGATCATGTTTTTCCCTAGGGAGAGCTTTAGTCAACGGATCTTCTACATTTAGATCCGTGTGTACTTTACAAATCTTTATATCTCCATCCTTGACATGCTCACGGATGGAGTGAAACCGGTGCTTAATATGCTTGGAATTCTTGTGAGACCTTGGATCCTTGGCGTTGGCTATGGCTCCATTGTTGTCACAATAGATAACCATTGGGTCCAATGCACTAGGAACCACACCTAGTTCCGTAATGAACTCTTTCATCCAAACCGCTTCCTGCGCCGCTTCTGAAGCAGCAACATATTCCGCCTCCATCGTTGATCCAGCCACCACAGGTTGTTTGGAACTCCTCCAACTAACTGCTGCTCCGTTCAAGAGAAATACGTATCCGGATTGAGACTTAGAGTCATCCGGATCGGTGTCAAAGCTTGCATCGACATAACACTTAGCGACTAGCTCTTCTTCACCTCCGTATATAAGAAACATATCCCTAGTTCTGCTCAAGTACTTGAGGATGTTCTTGACCGCTATCTAGTGTTCCAAACCTGGATCAGATTGGTACTCCCTCCGTTCGGAAATATAAGATTTTTTAGCTTTGTGAATCGAATGTATCTAGACATCTTTTAGTGTATAGGTTCGTAGAGTTTCGGAGTGAACCTATACACTAAAAAATGTCTAGATACACTCATTTCACAAAGCTAAAGTGTCTTATATTTCCGAACGGAGGGAGTACCTACTAGTCAAACTAATAGCATGTGCCAGATCCGGTCTTGTACATAGCATGGCATACATAATAGAGCCTATGGCCGAGGCATAGGGGATCTTATCCATCATCTCTCTTTCTTCCGCCATAGCCGGACATTGAGTCTTTCTCAATGTCTTGCCTTGCAACATAGGTAAGAACCCCTTCTTACTTCCGTCCATATTAAACTTCTTTAATATCTTATCAAGGTATGTGCTCTGCGATGGCCCAATTAGGCGCCTTGATCTATCTCTATAGATTTTAATTCCTAATATATATGACGCTTCACCAAGGTCTTTCATCGAAAATTTGCTATTTAGATAACTTTTAACACTATTTAAAAGATCTATATCATTTCCAATCAATAATATGTCATCCACATATAATATCAGAAATGCCACATTGCTCCCACTCACTTTCTTGTAAATACAAGCCTCTCCATAAGTTTGGACAAATCCAAACTCTTTGATCACTTCATTAAAGTGGACATTCCAACTTCGGGATGCTTGCTTTAGTCCATAGATGGCTCGCTGAAGTTTGCATACCTTATTAGCATCCTTAGAATCGACAAAACCCTTAGGTTGTATCATATACATCTCTTCTTCAATATTACCATTGAGGAACGCAGTTTTGACATCCATCTGCCATATTTCATAATCGAAATATGCAGCAATTGCTAACATAATCCTAACCGACTTAAGCATCACTACGGGAGAGAATGTCTCATCGTAGTCAACTCCTTGAATTTGTCGAAACCCCTTTGCGACAAGTCGAGCCTTATAGATGGTCACATTACCATCAGCATCAGTTTTTCTTTTGAAAATCCATTTATTCTCAACGGCCTTTCAATCGTGAGGTAAGTCCACCAAGGTCCAAACCTGGTTCTCGTACATGGATTCCATCTCGGATTTCATGGCTTCTAGTCATTTTTTGGAATCCGGGCTCATCATCGCTTCTTCATACGTCGCGGGGTCATCCATTTCATCAACCATGAAATTCACAACAGGATTGCCGTATAGTTCAAGAGCTGCACGTGTCCTGCTTGACTTGCGAGGTTCGGTAGTGTCCTCTTTCGGAGTTTCATGATCAATATCATTAGCTCTCTCTTTGTTAGGTGAAGTCAACTCCGAAACAATTTCCGGTGCTGCGCTACTCGCCATTTCATGAAGAGAAGGTTCAATAACCTCTTCGAGTTCTACCTTCCGACTACTCACACCTTTCGCAAGAAACTCCTTATCAAGAAAGGATCCATTCTTGGCAACAAAAACCTTGCTCTCGGATCTGTGATAGAAGGTATACCCAATCGTTTCCTTAGGGTATCCTATGAAGACGCATTTTTCCGCTTTGGGTTCAAGTTTATCCGGCTGAAGTTTCTTCACATAAACATCACATCCCCAAACTTTAAGAAATGACAGCTTAGGTTTGTTTCCAAACCATTATTCATACGGTGTCGTTTCAACGGATTTAGATGGTGCCCGATTTAAAGTGAATGCAGCTGTTTCCAGTGCATAACCCCAAAAATGACAGTGGCAAGTCAGTCAGAGACATCATAGATCAAACCATATCCACTAAAGTACGATTACGGCGTTCCGATACACCATTACGTTGTGGTGTTCCGGCAGGCGTGAGTTGTGAAACTATTCCACACTCTTTCATGTGTGTGCTAAACTCGTAACTTAGATACTCACCTCCACGGTCAGACCGAAGAAATTTGATCTTTCTATTACGATGATTTTCCACTTCATTCTGAAATTCCTTGAACTTTTCAAAGGTTTCAGACTTGTGTTTCATCAAATAGATATACCCGTATCTACTCAAATCATCCGTGAAAGTAACAAAATAACGATATCCACCTCGCGTCGACACACTCATTGGTCCACACACATCAGTATGTATGATTTCCAATAAATCTGTCGCCCGTTCCATTGAACCGGAAAACAACGTTCTAGTCATCTTGCCCATAAGGCATGGCTCACATGTATCAAATGATTCAAAATCAAGTGATTCCAAAAGTCCATCAGAATGGAGTTTCTTCATGCGTTTAACGCCGATATGACCTAGACGTCAGTGCCACATATATGCAGATATATCATTATCAAGTTTAATCTTTTTAGCATTAACATTATGAATATGCGTAATATTACTATCGAGATCCAACTAAAATAAACCATTCAACACAGGTGCATGACCATAAAAGATATCATTCTTATAAATCGAACAACCATTGTTTTCAGATTTAAAGGAATAAGCGCTTTGCATCAAACACGATCCGGATACAATGTTCACGCTCAGTGCAGGCACCAAATAACAATTATTCAGATTTATAACTAATCCTGATGGCATATGGAGAGGCAGCGTCCCGACGGCGATCAACTCTTGATCCATTGCCGACCCGCATCCTGACCTCATCCCTTGCTAGTTGTCGCTTGTTCCGCAGCCCCTGAACCGAGTTACATATATTAGCAACCGATCCTGTATCAAATACCCAGGTGCTACTGCGAGTACTAGTCAAGTACACATCAATAACATGTATATCATATATACCTTTGTTTGCCTTGCCGGACTTCTTGTTCGCCAAATACTTGGGGCAATTGCGCTTCCAATGGCCAGTCCCCTTGCAATAGTAACACTCGGTGTCAGACTTAGGGCCAGCTCGGGGTTTCTTTTCAGGTGTGGCAACATATTTTCCACCCTTCTTTCCCTTGTGCTTGCCTTTCTTGTCCTTCTTGAAACCCGGTGGTCTTATTGATCATCAACACTTGATGTTCTTTCCTAATCTCCACTTCTGCAGTCTTAAGCATTGACAGAAGCTCGGGAATAGACTTCTTCATGCCCTGCATATTATAGTTCATCACGAAGCTCTTGTAGCTAGGTGGAAGAGATTGGAGAACACGATGTATGCCTAAGTCAATGGGAATCGTTATTCCCAAGTACACAAGTTTATCGGCGTACCCAGACATTTTGAGTACGTGCTCACTAACGGAGCTGTTCTCCTCCATCATGCAGCTAAAGAACTTTTCAGAAGCATTATAACTCTCTACGGCAGCATGGGTATCGAAAATCATTTTCAATTCGCCCATGGTACCAAAGGCATTGCCATTTTCGAAACGTTTTCGAAGTTCTGGCTCTAGCCCATACATTATGCCGAATGAACTAAGTTGTGGTCCTCCTGACGAGTCACATAGACATTCTTTTCCTTGTCAGGGGCATCAGGAGCTGGTGGGGGGCCTAGCAGAGCCTCTAGCACGTATTGCTTTTGTGCAGCAGTGAGGAGAATCCTCAAATTCATAGCCCAGTTGGTGAAGTTGCTACCATTCGCATCAAGTTTCTATTTCTCCATGAACACATTGAAATTAAAAGCTGGTGGTGCCATCTACAACAGAATTTGTAAAGTTTATTTAGACTAAGTTTATGATAGAGTGAGTTCAACTAATCCAAATTAGTAATGAACTCTGATGGCTCAATGCACGGCGCCCAGAAAATTGCTTGATGGCGGTGTTGATGTAGACCTCGTTGGGAACCCCAAGAGGAAGGTATGATGAGCAAAACAGCAAGTTTCCCTCAGTTATGAAACCAAGGTTTAATCGAACCGGTAGGAGCAAGGAAACACCTCAAAGGTGTTACTAGCTGAGCTTTGGCAGGGCGCACTACCGGTGCTAGTAGCAACGTGGAGACCTGCACAACACAACCACAGAACTTTGTCCCCAACTTGCGATGAGGTTGTCAATCTCACCGTGTTTTGCAGAAAACAAAGAATTAAACGTATCAGATGGAAAGAAGTAAAAGTTTGCAGAAAGTAAACACAAAGCAGTAAAAGATTGTAGATTGTATGTAAAGTAAAAGGACCGGGATCCATAGTTCACTAGAGGTGGCTCTCCTTAGAGAGATAACATGCTGGGTGAACAAATTACAGCAGGGCAATTGACAAACACCGAGAAATCAATACATGCATATACTAATCATCTTGACTCCTCTGAGACTTGATTGGGCATTACAACATAATACATAGACCGCCATCCAACTGCATCTATGACTAATAATCCACCTTCAGGTTATCATCCGAACCCCCTCCAGTATTAAGTTGCAAGCAACAGACTATTGCTTTACGAACTGCGTGTAAAGTAAACAATACAATTGTTCTATGAACAAAGGATTGTTGTTTTCTCCCTAGTAGCAACAGCACATCTAGTACCTTAGAGATTTCTATCACTTCCCCAGATTACCAGAGGCATGAACCCACTATCGAGCATAAATACTAACTGTTGGAGTTGCTAGCATCTACTTGGCCAAGATAGCTACTAACAACGGAAAGCATGCAAGATTTCAAATAACAAAGACATGATAGAACCAATAATCAATCTGAAATAGCATCTCAATATCCATCGGATCCCCGCAAACACAACATGCAGAATTACAAATAGATGATCTTGATCATGAACGGAGCTCACAAGATCTAAACATGAAAGCACAAAGGAGGAGAAACCAGCCATCTAGCTACTACATGGATCCGTAGTCCAAGGATGAACTACTCATGCATCACACCGGACGCTTGCTTGGTGATGAAGAAGGCCTCCAGGGTGAATTCCCCTCTCCGGCAGGGTGCCGGGAAGAGCTTCAGATCCCTCCCGATCTAGGGATGGAGATGACGGCGGCTACAGAATCTTTCGTGGATTTTTTGATCGGGTCCTTAGGGTTTTTGTCCTGAGGGCAATATATAGGCGGAAGGAGAGGACGAGGGGGTGCCGGGAGCCACCACACCACCCCCTGGCACGGGCCAGGCCTGGCCGCGCGGCTAGGTGGTCTGGCCGGCCCCTGGCCCTTCTCCGTCTCGTATTCTGGCACTTGATCCCTTCCGGGAGAATAGGCACTTTGGCTTTTGTCCCGTCCAATTCCGAGAATATTCATTTTCTGACTTTCCTGGAACCAAAAACAGCAGAAAACAGGCAGCTGGCACTATGGCTCTTGTTAATAGGTTAGTCCAAGAAATCATATGAAAAGTACTCCAAAGTTGGAACAAAACACAAGAAAGTGGATAAAACCAAGCATGGAACATCAAAAATTATAGATACATTTGCAATGTATCAACATCCCCAAGCTTAACTCCTGCTCGTCCTCGAGTAGGTAAGTGATAAAAAGAAATAATTTTTGAGGTGACATGCACCATCAAAGACTTGATCAAAGTATTTGCAAAACATTCAAGGCTGGGATCATAGTACTTCAATCATATCATGAAAGACAAAGTTCTAGCAATAAGCAAAGAAACTATGATGCAACATGAAAAGGCACAAACAAAAGATTCATGAATAACATGCTTTGCAAGACGTTTGTTTGTTTCACATAAAGAAAACATAGCATAAAAGTATTCAGCTTGTCCCTCAATAGAGTAGAAAATATAAATGCATAGGACAGCTTCAAAGTTTATAAGAGTGACTAGATACAATAGTTTCAAACAAGCAATAACAAGTTATGCATCAATCAACTAGTCTTGGGACAATGCACATAGAACTAAGAATGGCCACTATGCTCTCAAAGTAGGTGCATAAAGATAGAAGGTGGAGACTCAATATAATGGTGGAAGAAAGGCCTTTGTAAAAAGAAGTAGGGATTCAAGTCTCATAAAGAGCTTCCAAAAATTATGGTACTTAATAGCTTTCAGCTCTCATTACCCCTATCATAAGCATCTTGAAGTGATTAAGGTTAAAGTGAACAAACTATGGTGTACATGCTTGATGAAGTATAAGTCAGAAATCTCATGTCCCTTGTATATGAGGGTTGCTCCTCATTCTAATCAAGTTTAGTCACCAGTAAGTTCTTGTCATTGTAAGTACATGTGTATCATTGAGAACCGCCAACGGGGTACCCCTTGCCCGATGATACGGAAGAATCCCTATATCAAAATGACAAGGCAAGCAGACAACGAGCATGTCAGCATTCTTCTTATTTACCATGGGAATATGGTGCTTTTTTCTCTCTTTCCTCTTTTCATAGTATCTCTTTTTTTCTCTTTTTTCTCAATATAGGACTCTTTTTTTATAAGAAGAATGCTTCATAGACAGCTCATTATGGTTACGCTGCAGGTTTCCACCATGTCAGCATGGATTAGACCAGCGGCCCAGGCGTTTCTATAACACATATACATAACTCCATGGACTTACAAGCTCCCCTTTCATTTCACACCGACGACATCCAAATACAAAAGATCATGATATCAACTAGGTACAAGTACCAAGTGCAATGTTGAAAGCGTTCCCAATGAAATCATGGTTCTTGGATATTTCTTGGGGTGACGCGCGTGGCATCCTCGAGCTTGAGCTTTAGTCCATCCTTCATCTCATTACTCATTCCTTCCATACACCTGAAAATTTTCCTTCATACAAAAGTTCACACAATCTCATTAGCAACATTAGTGCAGTTAAGATAAAAGGTCTTAAAGTTCAGTTCTAACAGCAAATAAACTTCCATTAGAACACTAGAAACTGTAGCACTTCCCTCAAAAATCTCAATTCCCCAAAGGAACTCAAGAAGGAACCAACAAGAAGCAAATGCAGAAAATGGCAGAAATCTGTCAAAACAGACCAGTAGGTAAAGACGAATTTTTTTGAAGACCTTCTGTTGCTCAAATCAAAAAGTGTTGAACTAACGAAAGTTAGATAACAACCTGGGGCAGAAGCACAAAAAAGTACAGCTCAACCAGACATACAGAGCTCTCTCAGGAATTTTTACCGTGAAGCACAAAAATCTCTTTCGGGACAGCAACTTTCCCAATCATTACTTCACTCTCATTAGAGGTTACTCTTGGCACAAAAAGCAAATAAAAAGGATAAGGAGAGGTTATTACAGAGGTAATAACTTCCAAGACTCATCTAAAACTTTTGGGTTATCTCCCAATAAGTACTTTTCTTTAACGCCTTTAAGTTAGGCATAAAAATTTGAGAAGATGCTCTCATAGGAAATATGAATTGAAGTAAAAGAGAGCATCAAGAAGCAAATTCAAAACACATTTAAGTCTAACCCACTTCCTATGCATAGGAATCTTGTATGCATATAAATGCACAAAGATCAAAGTGACAGGCATAGGAAGATAAAACAAAAGTAACTTCAAAACTTTTAGCACATAGAGAGGTGTTTCATTACCATAAAAACTTCTATAACCATATTTTCCTCTCTCATAATAATTTTCAGTAGCCTCATGAATAAACTCAACAATATAACTATCACATAAGGCATGATTTTCATGATCTACAAGCACTAGAGCTTTATTATAAACATTTTCAAAAGAATCCTCGGGAACATAACATTCCCCCTCCTTTGATAAGCATGGGGGACAATCAAATAATGTAAGGGATAAAGAGTTACTCTCATTAGAAGGTAGGCATGGGTAGATCCATTCTTCCTCCTTTTGTCCATCACTCTCCTCCTCTTTTTCATCTAATGAGCTTTCAGGTTCAGCAATTTCTTCTTCCATGGAGGTTCTAGCGGGCGGTGGTTCATCTATTACCTTACCAGTCATCATATTGTTCCCAAATAGGAAACTGAGTGAGCTATCCATAATGAAATAGTGATTGGAGCAGAGCTAGTCATAAAGGCAACTTAAGAAAGGAACTAATTTTTTTGTTTTGAAATAAGAAAGCGAACTTGTAGAACTATTTTTTGTGTGTTCTTGAAGAACAAAACAAGCAAACAAAGCAAAAAGGAAACTAAGCAAAACAAAAACAACAAAGTAAAGAGATTGGTTATGAGGGACTCCCCTTGTGAAGATGTCCTTGACTCCCCGGCAACGGCGCCAGAAAATCACTTGATGGCTTAGTGCATGGCGCCCAGAAAATTGCTTGATGGTGGTGTTGATGTAGAGCTTATTGGGAACCCCAAGAGGAAGGTATGATGAGCACATCAGCAAGTTCCCTCAGTTATGAAACCAAGGTTTAATCGAACCAGTAGGAGCAAGGAAACACCCCAAAGGTGTAGCTAGCTGATTGTTGGCAGGGCGCACTACCAGTGCCAGCAACAACGTGGAGACCTGCACAACACAACCACAGAACTCTGTCCCCAACTTGCGATGAGGTTGTCAATCTCACCGGTTTTGCTGAAAACAAAGGATTAAACGTATCGAATGGAAGGAAGTAATAGTTTGCAGAAAGTAAACACAAAGCAGTAAACAGTTCGTAGATTGTATGTAAAAGAAAGGACTGGGATCCATAGTTCATTAGAGGTGGCTCTCCTTAAGATAGATAACATGCTATTTGAACAAATTATAGCGGCGCAATTGACAAACATCGAGAAATCAATACATGCATATACTAATCATCTTGACTCCTTTGGAACTTGATTGGGCATTACAACATTATACATAGACCGCCATCCAACTGCATCTATGACTAATAATCCACCTTCAGGTTATCATCCGAACCCCCTCCAGTATTAAGTTGCGAGCAACATATTATTGCTTTACGAATTGCGTGTAAAGTAAAAAATATGATTGTTCTATGAACAAAAGGATTGTTGTTTTCTCCCTAGTAGCAACAACACATCTAGTGCCTTAGAGATTTCTGTCACTTCCCCAGATTACCAGAGGCATGAACCCACTATCGAGCATAAATACTAACTCTTGGAGTTGCTAGCTTCTACTTGGCCAAGATAGCTACTAACAACGGAAAGCATGAAAGATCACAAATAAAAAAGACATGATAGAATCAATAATCAATCTGAACTAGCATCTCAACATCCATCGGATCCCCGCAAACACAACATGCAGAATTACAAATAGATGATCTTGATCATGAACGGAGCTCACAAGATCTAGACATGAACGCACAAAGGAGGAGAACCAGCCATCTAGCTACTACATGGACCCGTAGTCCAAGGATGAACTACTCACGCATCACAACGGAGGCTTGCATGATGATGAAGAAGGCCTCCAGGGTGAATTCCCCTCTCCGACAGGGTGCCGGGAAGAGCTTTAGATCCCTCCCAATCTAGGGATGGACATGACGGAGGCTACAGACTCTTTCGTGGATTTTTGATCGGGTCCTTAGGGTTTTCGTCCCGAGGGTATCTTATAGGCGGAAGGAGAGCCCGAGGGGGTGCTGGGGTCGGCCAGACCACCCCCTGGCGCGGGTCAGGCCTGGCCACGCGGCCAGGTGGTGTGGCCGGCCCCCAGCCCTTCCACGTCTCGTATTCTGGCATCTCATGACTTCCGGAAAAATAGGCACTTTGGCTTTTGTCCCGTCCAATTCCGAGAATATTCATTTTATGAATTTCCTGGAACCAAAAACAGCAGAAAACAGGCAGCTGGCACTGTGGCTCTTGTTAATAGGTTAGTCCAAGAAATCATATGAAAATTACTCCAAAGTGTGGACAAAACACAAGAAAGTGGACAAAACCAAGCATGGAACATCAAAACTTATAGATACATTTGCAATGTATCACCCGGCACCCTGCCAGAGAGGGGAATTCACCCTGGAGGCCTTCTTCATCATCATGCAAGCCTCCAGTGTGATGTGTGAGTAGTTTATCTTTGGACTACGGGTCCATGTAGTAGCTAGATGGTTGGTTCTCCTCCTTTGTGCTTTCATGTCTAGATCTTGTGAGCTCCGTTCATGATCAAGATCATCTATTTGTAATTCTGCATATTGTGTTTGCGGGGATCCGATGGATATTGAGATGCTAGTTCAGATTGATTATTGATTCTATCATGTCTTTGTTATTTGTGATCTTGCATGCTTTCCGTTGTTAGTAGCTATCTTGGCCAAGTAGAAGCTAGCAACTCCAAGAGTTAGTATTTATGCTCGATAGTGGGTTCATGCCTCTGCTAATCTGGGGAAGTGACAGAAATCTCTAAGGTACTAGATGTGTTGTTGCTACTAGGGAGAAAACAACAATCCTTTGTTCATAGAACAATCATATTTTTTACTTTACACGCAATTCTTAAAGCAATAATATGTTGCTCGCAACTTAATACTGGAGGGGGTTCGGATGATAACCTGAAGGTGGATTATTAGTCATAGATGTAGTTGGATGGCGGTCTATGTATAATGTTGTAATGCCCAATCAAGTTCCAAAGGAGTCAAGATGATTAGTATATGCATGTATTGCTTTCTCGATGTTTGTCAATTGCCCCGCTGTAATTTGTTCACCCAACATGTTATCTATCTTAAGGAGAGCCACCTCTAGTGAAATATGGATCCCGGTCCTTTCTTTTACATACAATATACGAACTGTTTACTGCTTTGTGTTTACTTTCTACAAACTATTACTTCCTTCCATTCGATACGTTTAATCCTTTGTTTTCAGCAAAACCGGTGAGATTGACAACCTCATCGCAAGTTGGGGACAGAGTTCTGTGCTTGTGTTGTGCAGGTCTCCACGTTGCTGCTGGCACTAGTACTGCACCCTGCCAACGTTCAGCTAGCTACACCTTTGGGGTGTTTCCTTGCTCCTACTGGATTTATAACCTTGGTTTCTTACTGAGGGAAAACTTGCTGCTGTGCTCATCATACCTTCCTCTTGGGGTTCCCTAACAAGCTCGATATATTTTGGGCCATCAAGAATTTTTCTGGCGCCGTTGCCAGGGAGTCAAGGACATCTTCTCAAGGGGAGTCCATCATAACCAATCTCTTTACTTTGTTATTTTTGTTTTGCTTTGTTTCTTTTTTGCCTTGTTTGCTTGTTTCTTTATCAAAAACACACAAAAATCCGTCTTACAAGTTTGCTTTCTTTATCAAAAAAAAAAATTAAGTCTCCTTTAGTTGTTACTTCTTCCTTAGTTCACCATGTTGATCCCTAAATTCACCCTGAAAGACCTTTCAATAGGTAGTGGCTCCATAATTGGAAAAGGTAATATTGAAGAATTCTTTAATCATGTTAGTAAACATTAGGATACCAAGGATAGATCCCTTGCAGAACTTGCTCCAAACTATGAGATTGATGCAACTTCTTTAGTTCACATGTTTGAAGCTAGGTTTGTTAACCTCAACCCCTTAATGCAAGTAATGTTCCTTAAACTTAAAGAAATTGAGGACCCTGAAAAGAGGGATTTTATTCTAGAAACTTTGTTTAAGGAATTCTATGATGTTGCCAAGGAAGCTAGAAAAGTCTTTGAACGTTTCAATATGCTAGGCTCATGCGTAGATGTTGTCGGTACACGAGAGAAGATGAACAAAACTGAACCTAATGGGGAGGAAACTAAGGTACCAATACCCTTTAAACTGGTAGCAATACATGAAGCCATAGAAAAGAATCTTGATTGGATTGTTCCTGAAAACCCTTTTGATGAAAATAGTGAACCTAAGAGCATTGAGAGAGGATCCTCTAGAACTTATTTATATGATATACCTTGCCTTGTTGAAGATATTTCTGGTATTAATCTTAATGCTTCTTCATTTGAGAACACTTGTTTCTTTTTCTTGCTTCTTATGCCTAACTTAAAGGTGTTAAAGAAAAGTACTTATTGGGAGATAACCCAAAAGTTTTAGATGAGTCTTGGAAGTTATTACTTCAGTAATAACCGCTCCTTATCCTTTGTATTTGCTTTTTGTGCTAAGAGTAACCTCTAATGAGAGAGAAGTAATGATTGGGAAAGTTGCTGTCCCGAAACAGATTTTTGTGCTTCACCGTAACAATTCGTGTAAAATCTCTGAACGTCTTTTTGAGGCATAAATTTTTGTTCTTCTTCCCCAGGTTCTTATCTAACTTTCGTTAGTTCAACACTTTTTAATTTGAGCAACAGAAGGTCTTCGAAAAAATTTGTCTTTACCTACTGGTCTATTTTGACAGATTTCTGCCATTTTCTGCATTTGCTTCTTGTTGGTTCCTTTTTGAGTTCTTTTGGGGAATTGAGTTTTTTGAGGGAAGTGCTACAGTAGCTAGTGTTCTAATGTAAGTTTATTGGTGTTAGAACTGAACCTTAAAGACTTATTATCTTGAGTGCACTAATGTTGCTAATAAAGATTGTCTGAAGTTTTGTATGAAGGAAAAAATTGAGGTGTATGGAAGGAATGAGTAATGAGATGAAGGATGGACTAAAGCTCAAGCTTGGGGATGCCACGTGTGTCACCCCAAGAAATATCCAAGAAGTACAAGCGTCAAAGCTTGGGGATGCCCAAGGCATCCCCCTCTTCATCAATAAAAATCCCAGGTTTCCTCCAAACGGTTCATTTTTATTGTTTCATGCATAGTTGTGTTGTTCTTGGAGCGTCTTCTTTTTGGTTTTTCGTTTGCTTTGTTTGCTTAGTTTCCTGAATAAATTGGTTGGACCCCCTCTTTCATACATTTGTTTGCAAATAGTTTGGTTTGGTTTGAAAAAGAGTAGGAAAGTTCATGTTTAAGTGGTAAAGAGAGCTTGTTTTTGACTGTGGCCTATGCTTTGTCATGCCATGCTTGATATTGTTTTGTCTTTATGCTTAGTGTTCTTTGTTGTAGCATGACTTGTTATAAACAATTGAGATTGCTTAATGTGCCTTGGATGAATCATGCGTTGTTTTTGAAGGAAATATGCCCTGGGAGGCAATAATAAAGTTGTTATTATGTATTCCTCGTATATGATAGATGTTTATTTTGCATGATATAATTGTATTGATCGGAAACTTCAATACATGTGTGTTTAATAAACAAAAAGGGTTCCTAGTTATGCCTCTCTTATAGACTAGCTTGTTGATTAACAAGATGATCAAGGTTTCCTGATCATGGACATTGGATGTTGTTAATAACAAGGTAAGCATTTGTGAAATGATGTGATCAACATTCATCCGAAGTATAGCATTATGATCAAGTCATTATGTTTATATTGCTATAACATCATACGACGTAATCTTTATCCTTAGACCATGAGATCATGTTAATTGCTAACACCAGAAGAGTATCTTGATAACATCAAACGTCACACCGTAATAGGGTGACTATAAAGATGGGTTCAGTGCTACGAAGGTGTTATGTTGAGGCTCATGGATAAAGAGTGGAATTTGTCAATCCTGATGACGGATAGATATACTCTGGGCCCTCTCGGTGATATCACATTAAGATAGCTTGCAAGCAAGTGATGTGATCACTAGAATGTTATATCACGGGAACGAGAAAAGAGTGCATGTCGGTAACGAGATCAAACTAGGTATTTGGATACTGATGATCGAATCTCGGACATGTATTATATCATGAGACAAAGGGATTAAGTTACTAGCGTTAAAGGTTCTCACGATCACAGAAGTCATCGTTGAATGTGCAGGAGTCAGTATGGATCTCTAGGTCCTGCTTCTGATTATTGATCTGAGAGGAGTCTCAATCATGTCTGCATTATTCGCGAACCGTAGGGTGACACACTTAAGGGTTACCGGACACCATTTTGGAGCACATATGTTTCAGACGAAAGGATTGAAAATCACAGGAATTGTTTCGATAGAAACCAGAATTGTTTCGGGTGAAATTGCAGAAAGTGGTTCTGCATGTGATATTGAAATGTTGCAAGGGGTTTTATGTGAATGTTTGTTAATTAAAGTAATTAACAAAATTCTGAATAAATTTAATGAAAGAGTTTTATTAAATGAGAGAGCATTAAACTTAGAGAATTTTAATGCATTTAAAGTGGAGGCTTTAAAAGAGAATGTGAAGAGGCATTTTAATGTGGAGGGAGTTACCACCACATGAATGGAGGAGGTGAGGGGTCACCTCCATGAGGCGCCGGCCATGGAGGGGGTACCCCCCTCCTCCTATAAAAGTCCCCCCTCTTCCTCCTTCTTCCTCACACCTCCTCGTGAAGGATCTCTCTCCCCCTCTAGAATTATTCCCCCATGGTCTTGGATTAGCGAGATACATGTTCCCGGTGGCATTTCGTCTGGAAGGAGTTGCTGCTTCCGCTGCATCGCTGGAGCGAGGAGGTGGAGGTTGTTCGGTGGCTTGAACGTGTGTGCAAGGATGGATGCGCTGCTGATTTGTGGTGCTCGGACTTCCACACGATCTTGAGATTGGCAAGTGTACGACTACATCAATCACGAGTTCCTACTCGTTAACAAAACTCGTTGTCTTCGAGGGTAAGTTCTCCATGGATGTATGTCCACCCGTTGCTCTCTATCTAGTAGATAGATCTTGGCGTATAGTTCTCATCGTAGGAAATTTTTTGTTTTCTATGCTGCAGACCCAACAGTGGTATCAGAGCCTGATCTATGCGTAGATGCTTTGCACGGGTAGTACACATATGTTTATATGTGGGCGATGATGATCATGTTATTGCATCTTCTATGTATTTTGGATATTGGTGGCATAGTGGGATGAAGCGACCCATACCAACCTTACATGTCATCATACATGAGACCGGTTCCACGACTGACATGCTACTTGTTTTGCATAAGTGGCTGGCGGGTGTCTATCTCTCCTACTATAGTAAATATCTGATTTACAACAAGTTGCTAATAACTTGGTTATCCTCGTTGTGGTTCATGTTCGTCGGTAAGACCGGTTCTATCTCCGAAAGCCCTAAGCCACTAAAACTTGCAGTTGATAAATTAGATGCGTCTAGTTTATATCTTTGCTGGGCTAGTGTCTTGATATGGTATTGTTGTAAGTAGATGTATGATAGATACTCTTACAACACACTCAACGTGTAAGTTCCATAGACCTGGGCCTTACACACAAAGGAATGATAGAGATCATACCACGATGCAAATGATAGAGATCAAATACATGGACCATATCATCTCACTTTACACATTAGATGTTAGCATCTTATACTGCTAGTTTGGCGCTTTTTGTAGCATTGTAAGATGATCCCTCATTTAGATATCAAGATAAAATGTGTTCTTACTTAAGTATGCACCGTTCTGTGGATTGTGTTTCGAGACATCACATGATGATCAGGTGTACTCGACTCTACGCTTTCATATAATGGTTGTAAGACAGTTTTACACACACGAATACTAAGGTTCTTACTTGGCGAGCCTAGCATGTACAGACATGGCCTCGGAACACGGACCAAAAGGTTAAGCATGAGTCATATAGTTGATATGATACCCATATAGATGCTCGCCTTTGAAGCTACACCGACTCACGTGATGATCGGACTTGGTGTAGTGGATTTGGTTCATGTAATCACCAAAAGGACATGAGGGATGTCATTTTTGAGTGGGAGTTCATTAGTAATTTGGATTAGTTGAACTCACTCTATCATAAACTTAGTCTAAATAAACTTTACAAATTCTGTTGTAGATGGCACCACCTGCTTTTAACTTCAATGTGTTCATGGAGAAAGAGAAACTTGCTGTGAATGGTAGCAACTTCACAAACTGGGCTATGAATTTGAGGATTCTCCTCACTGCTGCACAAAAGCAATATGTGCTAGAGGCGCCACTAGGCCCCCCACCAGCTCCTGATGCCCCTGACGAGGAAAAAATGTCTATATAACTCATCAGGAGAACCACAACTTAGTTCATTGCGGCATACTGTATGGGCTAGAGCCAGAACTTCGAAAGCGTTTCGAAAATGGAAATGCCTTTGATACCATGGGGAATTGAAAATGATTTTTGATACCCATGCTGCCGTAGAGAGTTATAATGATTCTGAAAAGTTCTTTAGCTGCATGATGGAGGAGAATAGCTCCGCTAGTGAGCACGTACTCAAAATGTCTGGCTACACCGATAAGTTTGTGTCCTTGGGAATAACGATCCCCATTGACTTAGGCATACATCGTGTTCTCCAATCTCTGCCACCTAGCTACAAGAGCTTCATGATGAACTATAATATGCAGGGCATGAAGAAGTCTCTTCCCGAGCTTCTGTCAATGCTTAAGACTGCAGAAGTGGAGATTAGGAAAGAACATCAAGTGTTGATGATCAATAAGACCACTGGTTTCAAGAAGGACAAGAAAGGCAAGAAGAAAGGAAAGAACGGTGGCAAATCTGTTTCCACACCTGAAAAGAAATCCCGAGCTGGCCCTAAGCCGGATACCGAGTGTTACTATTGCAAGGGGACTGGCCATTGGAAGCGCAAGTACCCCAAGTATTTGGCAGACAAGAAGGCCGGAAAGGCAAACAAAGGTATATGTGATATAGATGTTATTGATGTGTACTTAACTAGTACTCGCAGTAGCACCTGGGTATTTGATATAGGATCGGTTGCTAATATATGTAAACCGATTCAGGGGCTGCGGAACAAGCGACAGCTAGCAAGGGATGAGGTCAAGATGAGGGTCGGCAATGGATCAAGTGTTGATGTGATCGCCATCGGGACGTTACCTCTCCATATGCCATCGGGATTAGTTATAAATCTGAATAATTATTATTTGGTGCCTGCACTGAGCATGAACATTGTATCTGGATCGTGTTTGATGTAAAGTGGTTATTCCTTTAAATCTGAAAACAATGGTTGTTTGATTTATAAGAATGATATCTTTTATGGTCATGCACCTATGTTGAATAGTTTATTTCTATTGGATCTCGATAGTAGTATTACGCATATTCATCATGTTGATGCTAAAAGGATTAAACTTGATAATGATATATCTGCATATATGTGGCACTACCGTCTAGGTCATATTGGCGTTAAACGCATGAAGAAACTCCATTATGATGGAATTTTGGAATCACTTGATTTTGAATCATTTGATACATGTGAGCCATGCCTTATGGGCAAGATGACTAGAACGCTGTTTTCCAGTTCAATGGAATGGGCGACAGATTTATTGGAAAACATACATACTGATGTGTGTGGACCAATGAGTGTGTCGGCGCGAGGTGGATATCGTTATTTTGTTACTTTCACGGATGATTTGAGTATATACGGGTATATCAATTTGATAAAACACAAGTCTTAAACCTTTGAAAAGTTCAAGGAATTTCAGAACGAAGTGGAAAATCATCGTAATAGAAAGATCAAATTTCTGTGGTCCAACCGTGGAGGTGAGTATCTAAGTTACGAGTTTAGCACACACATGAAAGAGTGTGGAATAGTTTCACAACTCACGCCTGCCAGAACACCACAACATAATGGTGTGTCAGAACGTCATAATCGTACTTTATTGGATATGGTTCGGCCTATGATGTCTCTGACTGACTTACCACTATCATTTTGGGGTTATGCACTGGAAACCGCTGCATTCACTTTAAATAAGGCACCATCTAAATCCGTTGAAACGAGACCGTATGAATTATGGTTTGGAAACAAACCTAAGCTGTCATTTCTTAAAGTTTGGGGATGCGATGTTTATGTGAAGAAACTTCAGCCGGATAAACTCGAACCCAAAGTGAAAAAATGCATCTTCATAGGATACCCTAAGGAAACGATTGGGTATACCTTCTATCACAGGTCCGAGGGCAAGGTTTTTGTTGCCAAGAATGGATCCTTTCTTGAGAAGGAGTTTCTCGTGAAAGGTGTGAGTAGTCGGAAGGTAGAACTCGAAGAGGTTATTGAACCTTCTCTTCATGAAATGGCGAGTAGCACAACACCGGAAATTGTTTCAGAGTTGACTTCACCTAATGAAGAGAGAGCTAATATATTGATCATGAAACTCCGAAAGAGGACACTACCGAACCTCGCAGGTCAAGTAGGACACGTGTAGCTCCTGAACTGTACGGATCCTGTTATGAATTTCATGATTCATGAAATAGATGACCCTGTGACGTATGAAGAAGCGATGATGAGCCCGGATTCCAACAAATGGCTAGAAGCCATGAAATCCAAGATGGAATCCATGTACAAAAACCAGGTTTGGATCTTGGTGGACTTACCTCACGATCGAAAGGCCGTTAAGAATAAATGGATTTTCAAAAGAAAAACTGATACTGATGGTAATGTGACCATCTATAAGGCTCGACTTGTCGCAAAGGGGTTTCGACAAATTCAAGGAGTTAACTACGATGAGACAATCTCTCCCATAGCAATGCTTAAGTCGGTTAGGATTATGTTAGCAATTGTTACATATTTCGATTATGAAATATGGCATATGGATGTCAAAACTGCGTTCCTCCATGGTAATATTGAAGAAGAGTTGTATATGATACAACCTAAGGGTTTTGTCAATCCTAAGGATGCTGATAAGGTATGCAAACTTCAGCGATCCATCTATGGACTGAAGCAAGCATCCTGGAGTTGGAATCTCTGCTTTGATGAGGTGATCAAAGAGTTTGGATTTGTCCAAACTTATGGAGAGGCTTGTATTTACAAGAAAGTGAGTGGGAGCAATGTGGCATTTCTGATATTATATGTGGATGACATATTATTGATTGGAAATGATATAGATCTTTTAAACAGTGTTAAAAGTTATCTAAATAGCAAATTTTCGATGAAAGACCTTGGTGAAGCATCATATATATTAGGCATTAAAATCTATAGAGATAGATCAAGGCGCCTAATTGGGCTATCGTAGAGTACATACCTTGATAAGATATTAAATAAGTTTAATATGGACGGAAGTAAGAAGGGGTTCTTACCTATGTTGCAAGGCAAGACATTGAGCAAGACTCAAAGTACGGCTACGGCGGAAGAAAGAGAGATAATGGATAAGATCCCCTATGCCTTGGCCATAGGCTCTATAATGTATGCCATGCTATGTATAAGACCGGATGTGGCACATGCTATTAGTTTGACTAGTAGGTACCAATCTGATCCAGGTTTGGAACACTGGATAGCGGTCAAGAATATCCTTAAGTACTTGAGAAGAACTAGGGATATGTTTCTTGTATACGGAGGTGAAGAAGAGCTAGTCTCTAAGTGTTATGTCGATGCTAGCTTTGACACTGATCCGGATGACTCTAAGTCTCTATCCGGATACGTATTTCTCTTGAACGGAGCAGCAGTTAGTTGGAGGAGTTCCAAACAACCTGTGGTGGCTGGATCAATGACGGAGGCGGAATATGTTGTTTCTTTAGAAGCGGCGCAGGAAGCGGTTTGGATGAAGGAGTTCATAACGGAACTAGGTGTGGTTCCTAGTGCATTGGACCCAATGGTGATCTATTGTGACAACAATGGAGCCATAGCCAACGCCAAGGAACCGAGGTCTCACAAGAATTCCAAGCATATTAAGCGCCAGTTTCACTCCATCCACGAGCATGTCAAGGATGGAGATATAAAGATTTGTAAAGTACACACGGACCTAAATGTAGCAGATCCGTTGACTAAAGTTCTCCCTAGGGCAAAACATGATCAACACCAGAACTCCATGGGTGTTAGATTTATCACTATGTGAACTAGATTATTGTATCTAGTGCAAGTGGGAGACTGAAGGAATTATGCCATGAGAGGCAACAATAAAGTTGTTATTATGTATTCCTCGTACATGATAGATGTTTATTTTGCATGCTATAATTGTATTGATCGGAAACGTCAATAGATGTGTGTTTAATAAACAAAAAGGGTTCCTAGTTATGCCTCTCTTATAGACTAGCTTGTTGATTAACAAGATGATCAAGGTTTCCTGATCATGGACATTGGATGTTGTTAATAACAAGGTCACAACATTTGTGAAATGATGTGATGAACATTCATCTGAAGTATAGCATTATGATCAAGTCATTATGTTTATATTGCTATAACATCATACGAAGTAATCTTTATCCTTAGACCATGAGATCATGTTAATTGCTAACACCAGAAGAGTATCTTGATAACATCAAACGTCACACCGTAACAGGGTGACTATAAAGATGGGTTCAGTGCTACGAAGGTGTTATGTTGAGGCTCATGGCTCAAGAGTGGAATTTGTCAATCCCGATGACGGATAGATATACTCTAGGCCCTCTTGATGATATCACATTAAGATAACTTGCAAGCAAGTGATGTGATCACTAGAATGTTATATCACGGGAACGAGAAAATAGTGCATGTCGGTAACGAGATCAAACTAGGTATTTGGATACCGATGATCGAATCTCGGACATGTATTATATCATGAGACAAAGGGATTAAGTTACTAGCGTTAAAGGTTCTCATGATCACAGAAGTCATCGTTGAATGTGCAGGAGTCAGTATGGATCTCCAGGTCCCGCTTCTGATTATTGATCTGAGAGGAGTCTCAATCATGTCTGCATTATTCGCGAACCATAGCGTGACACACTTAAGGGTTACCAGACACCATTTTGGAGCACATATGTTTCAGACAAAAGGATTGCAAAGCACAGGAATTGTTTCGATAGAAACCAGAATTGTTTCGGGTGAAATTGCAGAAAGTGGTTCTGCATGTGATATTGAAATGTTGCAAGGGGTTTTATGTGAATGTTTGTTAATTAAAGTAATTAACAAAATTCTGAATAAATTTAATAAAAGAGTTTTATTAAATGAGAGAGCATTAAACTTAGAGAGATTTAATGCAATTAATGTGGAGACTTTAAAAGAGTATGTGAAGAGGCATTTTAATGTGGAGGGAGTTACCACCACATGAATGGAGGAGGTGAGGGGTCACCTCAGTGAGGCGCCGGCCATGGAGGGGGTCCCCCCTCCTCCTATAAAAGGCCCCCCTCTTCCTCCTTCTTCCTCACACCTCCTCGTGAAGGATATCTCTCCCCCTCTAGAATTATTCCCCCATGGTCTCGGATTAGCAAGATACATGTTCCCGGTGGCATTTTGTCTGGAAGGAGTTGCTGCTTCTAGACGAAATAACATAAGTATCACCTCTCAATACGAAATATATTAATGAATAACAGTGAATTATGACATAGAATAGTGACGCAAAATGGACGTATCACAGACCCAACAGTTTTAGCATAATAAAGCATAGTATAGTGGTATTCTCCTATGTTGCTTTATTTGGGTTGACTTGGCGCATGCTCACACCATGTTATGACTATCTCAAGTCACCATAGCATTTATGATCCTTTAGTTTTCAACTTGTAGTGTCACTTTATGCTTTGATCAATGATGTTTTGTCGCTCTGCATGCTTATGGCCATTATTGCTCTCTTAGTTTGTCGCTCTCAGTCTTTTGCTAGCCTCCACAACCAAGTATGAGTTCCACTCATGCATACAACTCCTTAAACCAAGTTATTCCAAAGAGTCCACCATACCTACCTACTATCACATGTTATTCCAAGTATATTCATGTTTTTGTTTATCTTCCAAACTAAACTTGTTATGAGAAAACTAGTGATTAAAGCTCTCACGAACTTGATGGCACACTTTACTCTTTTGCATTTAATAAACTTGAACCATTGGGTCCTTCTTTGTTGCGTATATGCTTGCGCTTTATAAGTTAAAATTAGCAGAACCATGTATCATGGGGAACGCTTTCCACATTGCGCTTGTACTTTGTACCCCGTTGATATCATGTTCTTTTGCTTATGGATCCCAGCGGTGTGAAATAAAAGTGGAACTTGTAAGATCATGGAGTTTGTATGTGTGTTAGAGAAACGCCTGGGCCGCTAGCCTAAGCCATGCCTAATAATGGTGGAAACTTGTAGCATCACCATAATGAGCACTCTATGAAGCATCCTCAATAAAAATCTATGCAAATAGCAAATAAAAAGATCGCTGAGATGCTCATTGTCTGCTTGCCTTGTCATTTTGATTATGGGATAGCTCTTGTATCATGTGCAAGGGGTACCCCGTTGGCGGTTCTTTATGATACATATGTACTTACAATGACAAGAGCTTACTCGTGACTAAAGTTGAGTAGCATGAGGTTCGGTCTTCGTAAGTAGGGGCATGAGATTTCGGTTTATAACTTGTCAAGCATATCCTCTTAGTTGTGTCACTTTAACCTTAATCACTTCAAGATGCTTATGATAGGGGTAATGAGAGCTGAAAGCTATAAGTACCATAATTTTTGGAAGCTCTTTATGAGACTTGGATCCCTACTTCCATCTATAAAGGCCTTTCTTCCACCATTATATTGAGTCTCCACCTTCTATCTTTATGCACCTACTTTGAGAGCATAGTGGCCATTCTTAGTTCTATGTGCATTGTCCCAAGACTAGTTGATTGATGCATAACTTGATATTACTCGTTTTAAACTATTTGTATCTAGTCACTCTTATGAACTTTGAAGGTGTCCTATGCATTTATATTTGCTACTCTATAAGGGACAAGCTGAATACTATTATGCTATGTTTTCTTTATGTGAAACAAACAAACATCTTGCAAAGCATTGTTATTCATGAATCTTTTGTTTGTGCCTTTTCATGTTGCATCGTAGTTTCTTTGACTTATTGCTAGAACTTTGTCTTTCATGTTATGATTGAAGTACTATGATCCCAGCTTTGAATGTTTTACAAATACTTTGATCAAGTTTATGATGGTGCATGTCACCTAAAAAAGTATTCTTTCTTTTTATCACTTGCGCTTGGGGATGTTGATACATTGCAAATGTATCTATAATTTTTGATGTTCCATGCTTGGTTTTATCTACTTTCTTGTGTTTTGTCCACACTTTGGAGTACTTTTCATATGATTTCTTGGACTAACCTATTAACAAGAGCCACAGTGCCAGCTGCCTGTTTTCTGCTGCTTTTGGTTCCAGGAAACTCAGAAAATGAATATTCTCGGAATTGGACGGGACAAAAGCCAAAGTTGCTATTTTACCGGAAGACATCTGGAGCCAGAATACGAGACAGAGAGGCGTTGGGTCCCGGCCACACCACCTGGTCGCGCAGCCAGGCCTGGCCCACTCCAGGGGTGGTCTGGCCGACCTTAGCACCCCTCGGCCTCTCCTTCCGCCTATATATTGCCTCTGATACCAAAACCCTAAGAACCTGATCAAAAATCCATGAAAGAGTCTATAGCCGCCGTCATCTCCATCCCTAGACCGGGAGGGATATGAAGCTCTTCCCAGCACCCTGCCGGAGAGGGGAATTCACCTTGGAGGCCTTCTTCATCATCATGCAAGCCTCTGGTGTGATGCGTGAGTAGTTCATATCTAGACTACGGGTCCATGTAGTAGCTAGATGGATGGTTCTCCTCCTTTGTGCTTTCATGTTTAGATCTTGTGAGCTCATTTCATGATCAAGATCATCTATTTGTAATTATGCATGTTGTGTTTGCGAGGATCTGATGGATATTGAGATGCTATTTCAGATTGATTATTGATTCTATCATGTCTTTGTTATTTGTGATCTTGCATGCTTTCCGTTGTTAATAGCTATCTTGGCCAAGTAGATGCTAACAACTCCAAGAGTTAGTATTTATGCTCGATAGTGGGTTCATGCCTCTGGTAATCTGGGGAAGTGACAGAAATCTCTAAGGTACTAGATGTGTTGTTGCTACTAGGGAGAAAACAACAATCCTTTGTTCATAGAACAATCGTATTGTTTACTTTACATGCAATTCATAAAGCAATAATCTATTGCTTGCAACTTAATACTGGAGGGGGTTCGGATGATAACCTCAAGGTGGATTATTAGTCATAGATGCAGTTGGATGGCGTTCTATGTATAATGTTGTAATGCCCAATCAAGTCTCAAAGGAGTCAATATGATTAGTATATGCTTGTATGCTTTCTCGATGTTTGTCAATTGCCCCGCTGTAATTTGTTCACCCAGCATGTTATCTATCTTAAGGAGAGCCACCTCTAGTGAACTATGGACCCCGGTCCTTTCTTTTACATTCAATCTACAAACTATTTACTTCTTTGTGTTTACTTTCTGCAAACTATTACTTCCTTCCATTCGATATGTTTAATCCTTTGTTTTCAGCAAAACCGGTGGGATTGACAAACTCATCGCAAGTTGGGGGCAAAGTTCTGTGGTTGTGTTGTGCAGGTCTCCACGTTGCTGCTAGCACCGGTAGTGCGCCCTGCCAACGTTCAGCTAGCTACACCTTTGGGGTGTTTCCTCGCTCCTACTGGATTGATAACCTTGGTTTCTTACTGAGGGAAAACTTGCTATTGTGCTCATCATACCTTCCTCTTGGGGTTCCCCAACGAGCTCGATATATTTTGGTCCATCAGTAAGTTCTTGTCATAGTAAATACATGCGTATCATAGAGAACCGCCAAGGGGGTACCCCTTGCCCGATGATACGGGAGAATCCCCATATCAAAATGACAAGGCAAGCAGACAATGAGCATCTCAACAATCTACTTATTTACCATGGGAAAATGGTGCTTTTTTTCTCTTTCCTCTTTTCTCATCATCTTTTTTTTCTTTTTTTTCAATAACTATCTCTCTCTTTTTTATAATAAGAATGTTTCATAGATTGCTCATTATGGTTACGCTGCAGGTTTCCACCATGATTAGGCACGGATTAGACCAGCCGCCCATGCGTTTCTATAACACACATACATAACTCCATGGACTTACAAGCTCCCCTTTTATTTCACACCGACGACATCCGTAAACAAAAGAGCATGATATCAACTGGGTATATATTTATAGGTGTTGAAAGCGTTCCCCGTGACAGCACTATTCTGCTAATCCCCAGCCTATAATTTCCAAGCATATAACTTTCATGGACAGTCACAATGGTTCAGATTTATTAAGTGCAAGAAATAAAGTGTGCCATCAAGTTCGTGAGAGCTTGACTAACTAACTTTCTCATAACAAGAAAAAATTTTATTCGGAAGAAAACAAGGCATACTGAAATATGCACGGAATAGCAAATGATCCTAATAGGTAGGTATGGTGGACACTTTTGGCAATATTGGTTTTGGGGAGTTGGAAACACGAGTAGAGCTCATACTCAGTGCAAGTGAGGGCTAGAAATAGTAAGGGAGCAACGAATGAGAGAGCAATAACTATCATAATCATGCTTGCAACAAAACATGACTAATCATGGCATGAAAGTGATTCAAGACCCCCGAGGCAAAATAATTCATCGAGGCTTAACTAATTATTGTTTCAGTCATATGCATGCGTGAGCATGTTCCAAGTCAATTCAAGTGAAATATTCAGAGGAGGATACTACAGTGTCATACCAAGTTATAAATAGAGCAATGCAAGCAAACATTCATATGACATACTACAAACCATTAGCAAGATGGAGCTAATCATAAGAAAGCAAGAACTACAAAGCATCCATAAATAACATACACCTTACATGAACAGACTAAGCATGCCCACAATGATGAGCATATGTACAAAAATGAAAACAAATAGAGTTCGTTACCAGCCTCTTACCACACCTCAAGTTGTCATTAAACTTCATTATTGCCCTTCACTTGTGTGGCTTGAATAATAACATGAAACCAAACTCCACTAAGGACCGCTGAACCCTTCAACAAACTTCGCAAAACCAAAGAAGAACAACAAATATTTTTGGTGTTTTTGATTTTTAAAGGCAAGAATGAAAAGGAAGAACAAGCAAAGAGAAATCTTTTTGGGTTTTTCGAATAGTTAAGACACAGCTAAAAGAAAGAGGCAAACCAAGGCAAAAAGAAAAAGAAACAAACAAAGAGGAACAACGAAAATATTTTTGGTCTTTTTGTGTTTTGGAAAGCAACAGAAAGCGAAACATGGATATATAAAGTACTGACTAAACATGATATGTTGATGAGTGTGATGTCGATGTACCTCTCCCAAGCTTAGGCTTTTTGCCTAAGTGGGAATCAATCCCAAGCTGGCCAAGATGGAGCGCCTCCGTAGTACGGCGAGGAGGTGCCCTTGTCCTGATACGAGCTCGAGGACGCCCCACTGTAGTGTGCATAATAGTCGTAGGAGGACACATCCTCCTGGTGTTGCCTGTGGAAACCAAGCAAGGGGAGTTGCTCGTCCACCTCCTCCTTAGAACGCGACCATGGCCTCCTGTAAATACTGAACAAAGTGGATTGTGGCAAATGAATTTCCCTCTCATCTCTGTCAGTAAACAATATCCTGTATACTAAACCCTCTGTACTAGAGTCAGCAGTGACTAAGTGATGTGTTTTCTCGGGAGAGAGAAAGAAGTGGCAAGTGAGAGAGTGAGTGGAGGGCCAGGGGTGGCCCACACCATGGACAGGCGCGCCCCTAGGGTGGCCACGCCACCAGGTGGTGTGCCTGCCTGGTGGGCCCCCTAGTACTCTTTAGGCACTCCCCTGCCCCTTTTTTCACGTAAAAATTTAATATGAATTTTATGGAATTTTTTGAGACACTTTATTTTTGAGCAATTTTCAGGTATAGATGAATGGTTTCTGATAGAAAGATGTTTTTGGAATGATGCAAAAGCAAAAAAACTAAAACTTCAGAAGTTCTAAGGCACTCTAATATGCAAGCAACTAGCAACAGAAAAGTAAACTAAGCGAAAGAAAAAACTAAAATGGATAAAATAAAAGTAAGCAAAGATACTCATGGTGAAAATATTGTTTTGTTCATTAAAATCCCTTTGTTAAAAAGGTTGATCAGGTCTTGTTACCAAAACAATTTTATATGAAACAAAACTTTGCATTCCACTAATGGTTATGTTACCTCAACCTTGATAGCAATGGTCCGAATCATAATACTTTCATATTTTTCTCGTGGTATGGGACGATATATCTCTCCAATTTGGATGCCCTCAACATGTTCAATTGAATTTAAACCATAATTCCTATCAATCTTCTTGGGGAAATAGACAATATGCTCCTTGTCATTAACATTAAAAGTCACCTTTCCTTGATTATAATTAATAACAGCTCCTGCAGTATTAAGAAAAGGTCTCCCAAGAATAATAGACATATTATCATCTTCAGGCATTTCAAGCACAACAAAGTCAGTTAATATACAACAATTATGAGCAATTGAATAGGTACATCCTCACATATGCCAATAGGAATGGTAGTAGATTTATCAGCCATTTGCAAAGATATATCAGTTGGTATTAGTTTTTTCAACTGAAGTCTCTTATAGAGAGAAAAAGGCATAACACTAACTCTTGCTCCCAAATCACACAAAGCAGTTCTAACATAACTATTTTTAATAGAGCATGGAATAGTTGGAATCCCTGGGTCTCCAAGTTTCTTTGGAACCTTACCATTAAAGGAATAATTAGCAAGCAAAGTAGAAATTTCTTCATTAGGGATCTTCCTTTTATTAGAGACAATATCCTTCATATACTTTGAATAAGGAGGCAATTTAATAGCATCAGTCAAAGGTAATTGCAAACATAAAGGTTTCATCTACTCACAAAACTTATTATAGTGTTCGTCTTCCTTTGACTTGTGTTTCTTATCAGGGAAGGCATAGGTTTTTGGACCCAAGGCTCTCTTTCACTACCATGTTTCTTAGCAACAAAATCTTCTTTGGTGTATTTAGTATTCTTAGTGTGTCTTTCCGGTTCTTCTTCAACTTTTTCTTTATCAGGAGCATCATTTTCCTCATTACCACTTTCAGTTTCAGCATCAGAGACAAATATACTATTAGGATCTTTAGCAGGTCCAGAAGGTTCTACAATAGTTTTATGTTTCTTTTTCCTTTTCTTAGGAGTAGTACCACTATTTTCAGTTTGTTGAGAATCCTGCTCAATTCTTTTAGGATGCCCCTCAGGATATAGAGGATCCTGGGTAGTAGCACCACTTCTAGTTCTAATTTCATAAGCATGTTTTCTTTAGCAGCATTAACTAGCAAGTCCTTTTGTACTTTAATAAGGTGATCAATTTGAGTTTGAACCATTTGAAAATGTTTAATAAGCATTTTAACATCATTAGAGGTTCTTTCCACAATATCCTTCAACTCAACAATAGCTCTAGAGTTTTCCATTAGATGATTTTGCACCCTTTTATTAAAATTATCTTGCTTAACAATAAAAACATCAAATTCTTCTAAGCATTGATCATGAGGTTTAGAATAAGGAAAATCACCGTCATCAAAATGTTGGAGAGAGTGTACCTCAATAGTGGATGAGTGGGGGATTGGCTTACATAATTCTTCTATAGGAGGTAAATTCTTCACATCTTCAGCTTTAATACCCTTCTCCTTAAGACATTTCTTAGATTCCTTCATCACTTCATCATTTAGTTCATTAACTCCCCTCTTCTTTGATGTTGGTATAGGCGCAGGCACAATTAACTCAGGTGTAGTTGTCTCAGGTATAGTTGGTTCAGGAGGAGTCCAATCTTCATAATTCTTGCTTATTTTAGCCATTAATTCCTTAGCTTCTTTGGGAGTTCTATTCCTGAAAACACAATCATCACAACTATCCAGGTATGTCCTAGATTCTTTAGTTAGTCCATTATAATATATATCAAGAAGCTCATTTTTATGTAAAGGACATCCAGCCTGTGCATGAATCAAAGCACAAAACCTTGCCCATGATTCAGGAAATATCTCTTTCTCTCCTTGTTTAAAATCAAAAAGTTCCTGCAAAATAGCATAACTAGCACTAGGAGGGAAATATTTCTGAAGGAAGGTACTAATCAAGCAATCAGGGCTATCAATAGATCCAGGAGGTAAATTATTAAACCAAGTTTTTGCTTCTCCTTTCAATGAAAAAGGAAAAATCTTAGCAACAAAGTAGGTGCGCATCTTAATATCATCAGAAAACAGGCCACTCATGGTAGAAAGCTCAGTCATATGTGCTACAGCACTTTCATTCTTAGTCCCACAAAAAGGTTTTTTCTCAACAATGGTTATGTAACATAAATCAAGAGAGAAATCATAATCCTTATCTTTAATGTTTATGGGAGATGTAGCAAACTTCTCATTAGGAGATAATTTGGGTTTTATAGTACGCCTCTCAAGGAGACTCTTAATAGCACATTTATCATGGGTGTTTTGTCATTCTTTAATAAATTCATCAGTCATCTCTATATAACCGTCTTCAATATCATAGCTCTCTCTAGACTCAGGTGAATTTACAGGTGTAGTAGTGTCTTCATTACGAGTTTCAGTATTTCCAGCTATAGTTCTAGCAATCGTAGCATCTAGGAAAGGACCTAATGAACCACTTTTATCAAGCACAGTAGAAGCAACATCATAAGTATCAGAAGTTTCAGATTCAGCAGTAGTAGCAGTGTGTGTAGCATGTGTATGTGGTGGTGTAAGGAGCTTACTCATAACAGATGGTGAATCAAGAGCAACAGAGGTGTTCAGAACTGTACCTCTCCTTGTAGTGGATGGTAAAATAGGAACCTTGCCATCACGAGACTTACCCATGATGGATGGATGGCAGCAAACAATAGAGATTCTAAGTGAACTTGATAAATAGAGCTATGCTCCCCGGCAACGGCGCCAGAACATAGTCTTGATAACCCACAAGTATAGGGGGTGTATCACAGTATTTTTGAGGGAAGTGAAACCCAATTTATTGATTCGACACAAGGGGAGCCAAAGAATATTTATAAGCCTTAACAACTGAGTTGTCAATTCAGCTTCACCTAGAAACAATCTTGCTCACAGCAGTTTATCAGTAGCAATAGTTTTGTAGTAGCAATAGCAAAGTAATAGCAGTGATAAAAGTAAAGACAGTAGTAACAATTGCAGTAAACAGTAGGACTAAAGCGCGGTAGGCATAGGGATGAATGGACGGGCGTTGCATGGACAAGACAATTCATATAGCAATCAATACATAGGGCATTTGCAGATGAATAAGATAAAGCATCCAAGTACTAAGTAATCATAGGCATGTGTTTCATATATAATCATGCGTGCTCGCAATGAGAACTTTCACAACATCTTTTGTCCTGCCAGCCCGTTTGCAGCGGGGCCTCAAGGGAACTACTGGCAGTTAAGGTGCTCCTTTTAATAGAGCATTGAAGCAAAGCATTAACACTCCGTGAACACATGTGATCCTCACATCAAAGCCATTCCCTCCTTAGTGACAAGCAATAAGCATAGTGACAAGCAATAAGCATAACAATTTGCAACAAAGTCAAAAAGCACTAATAATAGATACTAGGCACCATGCCCTAAAAATCTGATGCCATTACATGAACGATCTCATCCAATCCCTACCATCCCCATAGCCTATAGCGGGGGATTACTCACTCATGGATGGGGAAACATGGATGGTCGATGGAGAAGCGATGGCGATGATGATGGCGATGATCTCTTCCATTCCCCATCCCGGCAGGATGTCAGAACGGAGTTTCTGGTTCTGAATCATGAAATCTTGTGGTGGCGGTGTAGAGGAACTCTTTCTGGAAAAACGTCGAACCCCCCCTAGTTTTTAGGTCAAGAGGCAACTGATAGGCGAAGAGGGGGGCCAAGGGGGTGACCGAGGCGACCACACCACCCCCAGGCGCGCCTGGCCTGGCCCACGCGGCCAGGTGGTGTGGGCCCCTCGTGGCCCTCCTCCACCTTGTCTTCTAGCTCCGTGAGTCTTCTGGTGAAACAGGATTTTTGGCATATTTTCCGGGATTTTTCCTGATAGTTGATTTTCTGCACAAAAACTAGACACCAAGGTAATTCTGCTGAAAACAATGTTAGTCCGTGTTAGTTGTATCCAAATCACACAAGTTTAGAGGAAAAACAATAGCAAAAGTGTTCGGAAAAGTAGATACGTTTTGGACGTATCAAAAACACATGTGATTAGACTTGAACAATGAACATAACACATGGCCTCATATGCTATGCCACAGAGGTAAAGGGATGCTCCGCATGAGCAACATGAATGAAAAATGAATTTGGTTAGCACACAAATTTGTTTATGAAGAGGATCCCCTTGCCTGTCATTGTGGTACATACTAATCATCGGCCAAAGAAAGAAACAGATGACAAAAAATTCATGAAACTGTTTCAGAATTACTAGCACAAACAAGGTAGAGCTGGTGCTACACGTAACCAGAGGACGTGCACAACCTACTTCTTTGTGCATACCATCCGGTTCCTATAGCACCAGCTCTATGAACGCATTGTGCTAGGTGTCATCACAAGCCGCATTCACAGAATAAACAAACATTGCCTCATAATACAGAGCTTTGATAATATGAAGCGATGATCATACTGAACTAGGTTCCATCACCTTGAAAAGATGACAGAACCGAGTTCGGAATGATCATCGCTACCATTTCCTTGCGATGCATATTTAATCACTAGCAGTCGCATGAATGGATAACTATTTGTTGTGCCTCATATTAGGCATTGTGTGTCCAAGATCAATCATAACAGGCATGCTATCAAGCAACCTATTGGAATCTTGGCCGCAGAATGCAAATTAATCATCGGCCGAACAAGAAGAATATGAAGAGTGATGTGGAAACTAATCGATGCCTCATAAAAGATGTGCGCACATACACCAGGGAGAGGACTTTGTACTACCTAGTACAATGCACAACATAGTTTGTTATGAATGATTGCAGGTAGTACAGATTCATTCTCCGGTGTGATTTGGTGACAGTTTTAATCATCGGCCTAGAACAAGAAGATGAACAATGAAATCTGGCCATTAATTTTCCCCAATTTTCCCAATCGGACAAACCCTAAGCACAACATCTACCAGAATCTAGCCAGTAACAAGCGGAATATAGGCACAACAAGGAAAGAATCTACCCTAACACTATAAGATGACCAAAACCAGCACAAATAGGTATAAATCTACCGTGTATGTCACTCATACTCGGAGACTGAGTCGGCAAAAAATAGATCTGAGCCACTAAAACCTTATAGAGGTCGTGGTTCGAGGCCTTACCGCCATTGCCGAAGGATTCGTGCTTCGAGTTAGCCGATGAAGAAGAAGAAGAAGCAGATCCGCTCCGTCCACGATAAGCGCAGTACTCGCCTAGATCTGCGTCTGTCGACTACCTTCACGGTGGTCTTGGATCTTTCGGCGGGAGAGGAACCGCCGACGGTGCGAAGGGAGGAAGGGCGGTTGTGAATGGGGGAGAGAGAGAGCGGTGAGTGAGCGGTGAGGGGATTTATGGCGTGCGTTCTCGATGCATTGCGCCGTCTCTCCACCTTCTCCACGCGTGCCCCCGCGTGTCGTCGTGTGCACGCTTTTGGCTCCCCAGGGCCTATCTCCGCAAAACGCTCGATTTTGGCGTTCCCAGCGGACCATGATTTGGGGTGCTTTAAGACCCGTGCGATGCGAGCTCGGCCCGACGTGTGAATCTCCAAACGGGCTTATTTCTTCTGGCCCGGTGCGGGAAACAGCCGTGCGACCCACCAAACACGCCCTAGGAGCACGTGCACGAAGATTTCTCGAGTGGCATCAACAATGTCAGAACGGCTTCGGTAAAGGAGCGGCGTGTCGACAACTCGCTCTGACAGCAATAGTGGTCGTTAGGTGGTCCAATGATCTCAATGTAACTTTTAGTATACTAGTTGAATGCCTGTGCTTTGCTACGGCTCTATAAGTTTTCATGAGCATTGCGATGGTGTAAAACTAACAACTTGTAACCAGAGTCACTCACTCGTGAACCGATGAATCAGATGAGATGTGAGATGACCTGAGGGCACTTAATTAGGCAAAATGGTTCAAATTTTATCATGCACACACCAAAAAACTTGTATATTTATATGTTTTCTACACATGCAAATCTTCTCTTTTTAGTCAAGATGACTATCCTGGTGCTTACGTTAGTGGTTTTAGAGCTTCGCACAATGGCTGATCGGGGATTTTGAAATGTGATACACCTTCATACAATTCTCTCACCCAAATTTTACATGTCAAATATTATTGTGTTCAAAAATAGCACCTCGGTGCATGCCGTGGCTGCCGCTAGCCTGAGCTTTTTTGGCAGCATATGTTGCTGCCCCATGAGCATAGCTTTAAAAACCGACCGGACCACCAGTTCAACCAGAAAAAACCGAAGGCATCTTCGGTTGTTTAAGCGAAGTGGACCGAACGTGCAAGTGGACCAGGATAAACCGCTTGAACCGTGGTTGAATTGATGGTTTTTGTCCTTAAAGGCTCAACTCTCTAAGAATTGTAAAACTTATTTACCGCAGGTGGGAGTTAACCTTGCACAGGAACAATCCAATAACCATCTGATTGTCACGCCTTTGTTATTAATAAGAGACACGGACCTATTTTAGTAGACTAATGGTTGTGCTCGGTTGTTTTTAAAACGTGAGGGGCAGGTTGTTGTGATGGAGTCAAGGATGATTATCTCTCATGAAAAGATTACATATCCAGAGGCAAGACGTGTATACAATGGATTCTCGATAACACAAATTTCTTGTTTGAGCCTTGCGATGATTAATTCAACCGAACGGAAAGATTCACGTGATATTTTAGACAAACGGACCTAGTGATATACGTGTGAGAACTTAAAAAGGTTTTTAAATCATTGTCTCAAACTATCAATTCATCCGAGATACATCATGTTCGAACTTAGAATTTGGAAAAGGTATGAAATTGGCATTTGAGACTATTAACAACTTTATTATATGAATTATTGTTCTTGTAGGTTCCAAGTGTAGACACACTACAATATTTTTGCATGTATATTTATATATTTATTGCATTATTTACCAATAAATATATATGATTTTGTAGCTTAAAAAGACAGACAGTGAACCAGTGAACCGACTGTCCGAACTGTAAAAACCTAAACTATGCCATAAGCCCGTGTAACCGCCGGAATTTTAAGGGCGCCGGTGTTTTAACGAGCTAACAGCGCCTGTAACGGCCCGGCCTGTAAACGGAATTCACAAGGGCCTGTGAAAGGTCCGTTGCAGCCCCTATTTCTACCGACCGGGCGGGCGGAGACGGGTCAGAACCCGTGTCCCTCTGCCGCAAACCCTAGCCGCCGCCACATTTCCGTGCGTACTCCAGCGAGCAATTCCTCTCATTTCCGCGCGTACTCCGGCGAGCAATTCCTCCCATTTCCGCGCGAGAGAGATGGCGAGCAGGAGCGGGATGTTAGAGTATGTCACGGTTTGGACTATATTTGGTAGTTTAAGTTTGTAATCCAATTCTATCTCTATTAGGCTTCTTGCCCCTCCAAGTCTTCTAGTACTATATAAACAGCCTAAGGGCTCACGATGTAATCACCTCTTATAATATCAATACAATCTCTACTTCTGCAATCTTTCATGGTATCAGAGCGGTTCGCTCCGCCTAGGGTTTAGCCATTGCTTCCTCGCGCCGCCTCCGGCGAGATCGAGCTCCATGATCTCTGCCGGGGGCACCAAATCTCGTAGCTAGTTTTTCTTCCAATTCCCTAGATCTGTTTAGTAGTTTTAGCAAATTTATTTTTCCTATTAGAACTAATTTTCTTTTAGCCACCAAAAGCATCGTCCACAGCCGCATGTCGTCATCGCGCGCCTCTACTTCAACCTCGGCATCGACTCAACTTCGGCAAATCATCGTCAACGATCGTGACAAGGAGGCTCCGCGCGACGCCCCAAGGGACGCCTTCACCCACTGCGTCGGCTGCTCCGTCCTCACGTCGTCTCCACGCCGGTCTGTCTTCGCCAATATCTACCGGGACGCACGTCCCTGAGTATGCGTTTCGCCGTCAACAAAGGACTGCATCTTCATCACACGTGATCATCATCGCCGACAATCATCTATACCAACAACATCGCCACATCGTCGCCGCTATCACCAATCATGGTCAACGTCAACAAGTTCTTCTCCACGAGCGACGTCACGCTCACACAAACGGAAAATACGGTCTAAATCCCTGAAATCACCTACCGCTATAGCAAATCTCCATCAACAACTACCTCTTCGTCTTCGTCCACCACGACCTCGCTGCCAGAGTCACAGTCTAATTTTTATTTTTTACTTAATCAATTTTCTTCTTGCAACTACTTCATCTACTCCGACAAATCGGCGGACAACTTCTACACACCGATCGTTCACGGAGAATTTCTTTGCTGCTCCCTCCGGCTCTGGCTCGCATGGCTCGTGATGGTCCCTGTCTTCGCACGTCCGGTATTGGCAACACCGACGCGTGCCTTTGTCCCTGGCGCGCTCCTGAGTTTGGCAAGCTCGGCAAGGCGTGTCGCCTACCCCGACTACTCCGGATCCAACTACATCTACGTCAACTACTACGGTGAATTCTCCAGGCTCAACGACGACATCGACCACAACACTACGACAACATAAACATCATCAATTTCATCAATGGCAACTACATCACCAACGGCATCATCGACCACGACTACAACACCCTACTTCTGGCTACATCGACATCGACATCCACCGACATCCTCTACAGTTCGCACCTTCGGATTATGCTCCAGTCAGACCGTCCGCGACGCTCTGGCTGTTCTCGTCACTATCGATCCGACTGCGGGGGGGGGGGGGGGGGGGGGGGTGTTAGAGTATGTCACGGTTTGGACTATATTTGGTAGTTTAAGTTTGTAATCCAATTCTATCTCTATTAGGCTTCTTGCCCGCCAAGTCTTCTAGTACTATATAAACAGCCTAAGGGTTCACGATGTAATCACCTCTTACAATATCAATACAATCTCTACTTCCGCAATCTTTCACGGGAGTTGCGGACTCGGCAGCGGCCGTGCTAGGGGAGGAGGATGGAGTGGCCCTCGCGCACCAGGCGGCGACGACGAGGAGCGACGTCGCATCCGCTCCATCGGGGCCAAGAAGCGCGCTTGCAGGCGCCGGACGAACTGGGGGGTGACCCCCAGCTTCTCTGGCCCCCTACGCCCCCGGAGCACGCACCGTGCCGGCTCCGCAGTTCGAGCTCGCCGCCAACGGCAGGCGGCTACTTAGAGCTCGTCGCCGAGTAGGAGCTCGCATTTTGGACATACCAGGACGCGGGGGCGTCCTCCGCGAGCTCTCCCAACACTATTTTTTAATGTAATTTTACAATACTGGATGATGAACAAGCGCACGATCTTCCCTCATTAATTTAAATTTCAGTTGAAATCACGATTTAAGGGTTGAATTTATAGGCACCGTTCTCCTCTGATGAGTTTGAAACCCTAAATCGCGAGTACGGACAGCTGTACTCGCGATTTAAGGGTTGCTGATTTGAGGTGCGGTTAGTCATGCTCTGATCATACCAGTTCGATGGCCGCTATGCCCAGATGAGCTCAAGACTAAAAAAAACGTGAGGCAGCAGTTGAGGAAAAAATCCATCCATCGCATTGAGTGAGGCCACTAATCCACTGGGACCCACCCCTCTCTCTCTCCAGATATTTTGATCACGCCTTATCCTGTACGGGGCTCATCTTCCTCCTGAGACCACGTCTCCAGCTCCTCTTCCCTCCACAAAATTTCTTCTAATTTTGTCTTTAAAATCGGCAGGAAATCTACAAATACGAAGACCATCTTTCTACTCCCGCTCCCGCGTCCCGGCCAGTACCTCCCCGCCGTTGTCCGCATGGATTCCCGGCTAAGACCGGCCGAACGCTGCCGCGCCCTGCCACCGCCTGGACACCTCCATGACCACGCCGCGGTCCTGGAGCACCGGCACACATGCGAGGGCCACCCCGCCAGAGCCCCGACGAGTTCTGCTTGGAGCCTAACGCACCCATGGCCGCCTAATCGATTTCCCCCTTAGCCGGCCTCCCATCCTCTTCATCCCCGTCCCCTTCCATCCTCTGGTTCCCCACGAAAAGGGCCGAGCCGTAGTGTGGTGGAAAACAACCGAGTTGTCAACTATCCGTCCAGGTTGACTTGGCGGTGGCACATGTTGTAATATGTACAAACTTCCCGGGGCAAAAGAGTCAAAAATCGGGCAGACGGATTTTTTGGCTGACGAACGAGGCGAATCTTACTATTCATTAAAGGAGAAGCCGACCTGATGGTGGTATGTCGTACCTCTCACCCTGCAAATCTCGGCTCGCTGAAAAAACCAGAATCAAACCCCGTATCCACGAACGAGGCCTTCGCTTCCATCCCACACGGAAAAACCTCTTATCCCTGCAAGAATCAAAATAAAACCGGGCACGTCGGCATCTCCCTCACGTTGCGCACCAAAACGCACACGTTGAAAAACCGTGGCGAACCAGTGAGCCTTCACGATAAATCTGGGACAGTTCTAGAGTACCACGCAAGCACGATCCTCCTGCAGTTCTTGCCATAATCCTCCGCCACAGATCCCTCCCGTTTCCTCCGCATAGATAGATGCGTCGTTCATCCGCCTTCACTCCGTCTCACGCTACGCCCTAATCGCCGCGCGCGCCAAGGGCGTCGGAAGAGTACATCGGGCTGGAGGACTTCTCCGCCTGCATGCTGGCCTTCGGGCAACGCCGTCGCCTTACCCGGCTGCACCGCGCCTAAAGAAGCAGCGGAGACCAAAAGGCCAACGTGTGCTCCGCGTGGGAGGCCACCTCCGCCGCCGGTTCGTCGGCGCTGTCACCGCGTCGAGCAATCGAGTTGAGCAACGTCAGGCCGTATCCGCCTCAAACTGTAGCGCTAAGAATAGCTGGGCCGGGACCCACGGCCACGGGTACCAGGACCCAAGGCCCCGTCCGCCTCTGCTGGTCCTGGAGAGGACAAGACGCCGGGAAACTTCCGTTTCCTTTTCGAAGCAGCCGCCGATCCAGCCCGTAAGCTCATCTATCTTTGTTCTTCTACCAGACTGACTAGATGGCGATGGAAATGCAATGTTGCTCTGCATCTCTTTCTTCTCTAGATTGTTCATTTGGTAAATTTGTTCTAAATGGTGTTAATTTGTTCTATATATTCTATTTATCACCTAAAATTCAGTACTGCGAAACATTTTGTCCCATCATATAGATGCAACAACATTTTTTGATTAGTGATAAACCTTCACAGCCCAAAGAGTGAGTCGGATGGTTGGATGGACTAGAAAACATGAATATGCCCGTGCATTGCAACGGGGAGCAAATTATGTACTGTCGAGACACATGGAGTATGTTTTTGTTGCCACATCTTTGCAATGGGGAGAAAAATATACACATGAAGTATGTTTTTGTTGCCACATGTGTAAAATGGGGAGAAAATTATGTATGACGAGACACGTGAAGTATGTTTTTGTTGCTACGTCGCAGAAACCAACCTGCTCCAACACATCCATGGACTACCATTGTTGTCGCTTCATCCAGGCCATCCGGTATAACCACTGAGATACATGATAATGAAGCAACTATCTAGCATAAGCAATTGTAGTAACTTTCTGCTATCAAAGTTCATCTCCTCTGTGTCATAGCCTCTTGCTTTTTGGGCGTATAAAAATCAAGCTCGTGTACTCAGGCAAGCCAACTTCACTATTAAGAAAATAGTACATATCCACTTCTCCATTTCCATGTCTAGAAGTGATAATTTTAGAATGGTGATAAAAGTCAAATCTGAGAACTTTTGAAAGAATGTGATACTGTACATATCGGGCAACACCTATTTCCTTTTCCGTGATCCTCGGTCTGTAACATGACTTAAATATTTCCTCATAAAAATAATTGACTTGTCAGTGTCAACATTGTTGCAATTGTCAGTCTTTAGTCATCATGTCTCTTGAAATTGAAAACAATGTCTAAGGAGAAAGCCACCTTGTTCCTATCACTAAAAAGTTATATATTTTTATTTCATATAAGATAGATGATTTGGAAAACAAGTCCTTTCATGGCAGAGCCACCATTGCCCCTCTTGATGCACTCGGTCATCCTGGTGTAGCAAAAAAGCAGATGCGTGAAGGCTGCTTTCAAAATCTCCAATCACATAGAAAGTTGCTGCACGTGATGAAATCATTGTGCATCAGCCCAATCACAACCTTCTATCGGTCGGCGAAATCCTTCACTAGAGGATCCATTTCGCCAATGCTTGACTTGTTTAAACTTGAAGAAGCGTGTTCTAGTATTAAAATTTAGGTAGAGAAGAGATGTCATTGTAAAAAAGGAAGAAAAAAGCACAATGATGTTACACAATTCTACTTACATATACATGACTTGACAAACTTGATCAAATCACTTAAATGCTCCAGAAGCAATTCCTCCTATAAAGATATTTATGCATCAAAGTAGCCTTCTCCAAGAGAACTTATCAATTACCAGTTCAGGAATGTGGTTACAATTTTTAGCAGTTTGATAAATCACAAACCACGGTTCTCTCTTTGCTTAGCTTGTTATAATATCTAAACGGTTCAGTGATATGAATACCAATCTATTGTGTGTAGTGTCTGTCAACCTTTGCTTGTCTTGGATGGCTATTTTAACTCTAGCCCATGAATTTCACTAATAAAATCTATAGACCAAGGAGGGCACTATCTCCCTCAAACTTCCACCACCTCCACATTAGGGTAGCAGGTTTACTATTCTTGGTGAACCGGACAAAAAATTCAGATGATAAAAGATCTGATAATTCTCCTTGTTAAAATTAGTCCTCTTGCAGATGGTGCCGACTTTGCAAGTATTCGGCGGAAAGTCTTGCTATCTGAAGTTTTTTGGGAGCAGAAACAATGAATCAGGTTCTGAAACTTTTGTATCACTAATGAGTAAAGTGATACAAACACGTTAGATGTAGTCGTACTATAAGAACTTGAAAGTATATGTGAAAAAGTTCCACAACAAACATGACATGAGAAAGCACATATCTAGAAAATTCTGCTCCAGTATCATGTAAAAGTTTCATGTGATAAACTCATAAACATCACATTTTTAGATAGTAGAGATAATATACTGTTCACTGCACAACAATCACCTATGTGCTTCAATCTTCCAAACATTGGCCAAAAAATAGTATGGCACAAGAGTACAATAAATCATGACATTAAAGCTAACTTGGCATCAACAGTGCAACTTCATATCAATGGGCAAATGGACTGCCCGACATGCAAAAATGAAATTATCGCGTGCGTTACAGTGAACTTCTGTGTTTTATATAGAGATAAAATAATTGTCAGTGGCATTTTATCGGATAGGTGCCTTGCACCTCCACTGGCAATAGTACAGCACCAGCTATTTAAGGCTGAAAAGAAATACTTGTTGTAAGTTTAAATACCTGTTCGGCTTTCATTTTCTTGAAGTGGTTGACTTGATACATCTTGGTGTAAAATCCAAATTATGTGCGGCAACCAGCATCATCAGAGCATCATACATGTTTCCACTTGTTTGCATATCTCTTAAATGAATAACAGTCCCTCCGCTTCCAGGATTCAACTGTCGATGGGTATCTTTATGTTCAGAAACACAAAAATAGAAATCATGCCGAGCTTATTTAAATTGTTGCATGAGAACAAGAAACTTTTGAATGGAGTGCATGTATTTAACATGATTTTTTTGTAAAGGTAACAGTATGTTGTTGGCCTAATGCAAATGTACATGGCAAATATAAAAAAAGGTTGATGTTATCTAAAGTTAGAAATACAGACCTCGAAATCCTTGTAGGATTTGACCTCTGAGAAGGACCAAGCACAACTCTTTGAAAATTATTCTGCGTATCCATAAATTAGGCAATACTCCATTAAAACATACAATCATTGTGGCATCCATATACTCCATGCTCTATATGTCCAGCAGGATAGGGCACATTGGCATGGAAAGAATAGATGGCATGTTGATTTTGATTGCAAATGACACATCCATAATCAATCTTCTATGAAGTTCTGTGAAGCATTTTCTTTGCATTTAGTCTGTAATCAGAAGTGTCAAAAAAAGATTGTTTTAATTGAATACATGACTTCTAAAGCCACGAAAATCTTTGACTACATTGTTGAATTCTCTCAATTGTGAGAGTTACCATAGAAGAACTACAACACGTGCTCATGCCAACGAACTAAAGAGATGACCAGAATGAAACTTCTGTCTTTACGAAGTTTTTATCCATGATGGAAGAAAACATGAACACATTTAATAAACTTTGTATGGGCAATAACAGAAACTGCCCAACTGTAGTGAAGCCGAAGTATTGTACTACTCAAGCAAATAGTAATCAATACGGAGGAGGGTACGAACCTTCTTTAGTGTTCAGCTTGCCATGTTTAGAATTCTGCACGTCGTCCGCATCTGAGATGTAGCGCTTGTAGTTGCAAAGCTGCAGAGAGGAACGGCTGTGCCGGCTTACGCGCCCCAGACTGCAGAGAGTGAAATCAACAAAGAGGTAAGTTTGTGCAGACCATGTCCTCTAGTGATTGTTAAGATTATCCATTTGATTTTTGCCAACCTACAACTAAATATTTATATCAACAGTGAGATTGCTTGGACAGAAATACTTGTTTTAATATGTATTAACTTCTTTCAAAATTCGTTGTGGCCAGATTATTGTGTAGAACTAAGAAGATGATGCCGGTCACTGAAAATGAGGTGATGGATCAACCAGATCTGGTCTGTTCACTTCCCATAAGCAAAACACTAATTTTACTACCGTGATCGGTGAAGTAGCCAAGAATTTAACTATATATGAGAATGTTTGTCTACTTTTGCAAGAATTTAACTATACCCAAAAAACTTCTGCCTATTGGTATCCATCTATTTCTATTTTGTCAGCTTGCAATGTGATAGATTGTTAAAGTTTGGCTATGTAGTTAGTTCATTATATATATCGGACTATACTATGGTCATGTCAACAATATTTCTGTCAATGCTTATGCTTTTAGAGAGTTCATCATGACGTTAAGATAGCTACGGAAAAGAACCTCATATGCAAAAAATTGGCATCTTTGCTAGTAAAAAAATATAGTGTTTTCCTCTAACTGAAATTGTATCAATCTAAAGGGCCCTAGTTATGCACATGACCCACTGATCTAGCAAACCAAGAAATGGATGGGAGCTCTTGTACATCACCTTACAGAGAGAGTGACACAAAGTAGCTTTACATATCGTGTCGCCTCCCCGAATGTGGCGGCCATCCCCGCAGATGTCAAAAATAATGTCCCCGGACAGGAATGATGATGCAGGTCCCGGAGAGGGAAAAGGACGTGAGGGAGCCGTCGCTGGAGGCGGTGGATAGGAGGACTTCGGGGTTGGGGTCATCGTGCTGGTTGAAGAAGACTCCATGGAAGATGGTGCAATAGGAGAGGTCACGCTACCGCAGGATGCCCCGCCGGTACACCGCCTCGTCCCATTCATGCGCGTCCGTTCCGGGCTGCGGCTGCAACGCGGCCGTAGCCATGGCCATCTCCTTGCGATTCTTCCTACTTGCTGCTGAAAGACGGCGTATGGGCGGCCGCGGCCTCCTCGCCGAACTCGAGTAATACGATTGGGCAGAGGTCGTGCAGGACATCCTCGGTCGGGCAGCGGAACATGAAGCTGCTCAAAACTAAGAACTATCATCCCACAGTTTCCAATTATTAGACAATGATATGAGAATCAAAAATACACATTTGTTCGATCTCATGAATTTAATGCGCAAAAGCCTTTCCATCATCTCCCAACTCCGGTGAATTTGAGGCATAATCTCACCTATCTCACCCGGTTCCATAGACCTATAACATTCATTAAATCGCATGATAAAAAAATCCATCAGAATGCAGGTTTAGCTGAGACACTATTTAGCAAAGTTAAAGCCTAACACTCCAACACCCATCAACCGGAGAGAAAATATATGCATGTACGAGTCCCCTATTTCCATAAAGCACAATCATTGACAAGCAAACAAACTCTCAAGAATTAGTAGTAGAGAATAGTTAATCTAGATGAGACCTATATGTATTAAGGAATTACAGGCTCAATTGATTCGTCTCTCTCCCTCCCTACTATCACCATGCACACCGTTGTTACAATATTTGTTATTGTCTTCTGTAAATGTTTATTTGATTCACAGAAAATGTAATAGTTTAAAAGGAAAAATCCCTACCAAATATGGTGGTGGTTCTAAATCAGTGTTATGGAAGCAAACAAAGATCATCCCAGGTTCAATTGCATCTAGGTACATGTCTTCACGGGTTGTATCAGGTTACCAGCCAAGGAAAAGTGTACCTCACCTCCAAGATACATCAGAGGGTGGACTCCTACTGCTCAAGATCGATATAGGATCTAGGAATTCCCAGCTCTTCAACAAGTTACCTGGAACAGTACAAAGCAAATTGCGTGTAGAGAGAGATCGAGAGGCGTGGGATGCTCCTCCTGCTCGTCGACCCGGCGAGCCTCGTGCTTCCTTCCACACCTCATGCGTCGGCGGATCCGATGAGGGAGCTCGAGCGACCGACGAGTCCTGGTGATGACGTCTTCATCGGTGCCGTCAGCAGGTACGGGAACTGACTGAATCCTACCAATCAATAATAAGAACGATAATACACCCAATCAAGAATAAGAATAAGAAAAAACTGGATCGATCCGTACCAGACTAAGCTCTCTGATCGGATCTAGAGGTGGGAATCACGACACGAGCAAAACGGAATGGGCGAGCGCTGGGCGTGCATGATAGAGAGATGGGAGTGGAGGGCAGGGGAGGGGGCGAAACCTGAGGAGGGCTTCCGGGGAGGGATGGCGGTGTCGGCTCACCTGCAGTCAGCAGAGGTAGTGGCTGATGTCTCGATACCGTCGCCCTGCTTGAGAACCTGTTGTGTGCGTCGACGGAGATGGCCACCAGCATCCTCCCTCCGGCTTCCATTGGAACTTGGGTCCTGGAGCGGCGCGCATTTTGGAGCGCGATGAAGACCCCGGACAGGGTGGCGACCACCAGCGGGGGACGTCGAGCCGTCGAGGGCGTGGAGAAGTCGCACCTGCTATGCCAGTGAGTCCAACTCAATCGTCGTGGGGCGGTTTTGACAACGCGTTTTTTTTCTGTGATGCGCAGTTTGCGGGACGGTGGAGGAGGGAGACGTAGTTTGCGCGGGAGGGTTGACGAAGCATTGGACGAAGCCATCGACGTAGTGGCAGAAAACGGAACCGGTTCCTCCTTTTTAGATAGTAGAAGAAGGAGAAGCCGACCAGATGGTGGTACGTCGTACCTCCCACCCCACAAATATCGGCTCACTGAAAAAACCAGAATCAAACCCCGTACCCACGAACGAGGCCTTCGCTCCCATCCCGCACGGAAAAACCTCTCATCCCTGCAAGAATCAAAATAAAACCAGGCACGTCGGCATCTCCCTCATGTCGCGCACCAAAACGCACATGTTGAGAAACCGTGGCGAACCAGTGAGCCTTCACGATAAATCTGGGACAGTTCTAGAGTACCACGCAAGCACGATCCTCCTGCAGTTCTTGCCATAATCCTCCGCCACAGATCCCTCCCGTTTCCTCCGCATAGATAGATGCGTCGTTCATCCGCCTTCACTCCGTCTCACGCTACGCCCGAATCGCCGCGCGCGCCAAGGGCGTCGGGAGAGTACATCGGGCTGGAGGACTTCTCCGCCTGCATGCTGGCCTTCGGGCAACGCCGTCGCCTTACCCGGCTGCACCGCGCCTAAAGAAGCAGCGGAGACCAAAAGGCCAACGTGTGCTCCGCGTGGGAGGCCACCTCCACTGCCGGTTCGTCGGCGCCGTCACCGCGTCGAGCAATCGAGTTGAGCGACGTCAAGCCGTATCCGCCTCAAACTGTAGCGCTAGGAATAGCTGGGCCGAGACCCACGGCCACGGGTACCGGGACCCAAGGCCCTGTCCGCCTCTGCTTGTCCTGGAGAGGACAAGACGCCGGGAAACTTCCGTTTCCTTTTCGAAGCGGCCGCCGATCCAGCCCGTAAGCTCATCTATCTTTGTTCTTCTACCAGACTGACTAGATGGCGATGGAAATGCAATGTTGCTCTGCATCTCTTTCTTCTCTAGATTGTTCATTTGGTAAATTTGTTCTAAATGGTGTTAATTTGTTCTATATATTCTATTTATCACCTAAAATTCAGTACTGCGAAACATTTTGTCCCATCATATAGACGCAACAACATTTCTGATTAGTGATAAACCTTCACAGACCAAAGAGTGAGTCGGATGGTTGGATGAACTAGAAAACATGAATAAAAGAAACACTTAAGCATGTTTATATGAAGTTTTCTCAGCCATCTGCTCTGAAATCTTTTGCATGGACTTGACTCGGCAATGTGTGTCATACAATTTTCCTGTTCAAAAGAACTTGTTGAATACGGATAAATCACAGTATCTTTCTGAGTATTGTAGAGAACATGATGCTTGTGCTGAGAGCATGGAAAAAGAAATCATCAGACTGAGACCTCCAATGGTTGCTTAGTTTGCTTTGTTCTGTTCTGTTATGCGTGTGGAAGCCATGGGACTTCCATCATTGGCCACAACTTTTGACAGATAAAATTCTGTAGGCTAGAAATCAGTGAGGAAGACAGATTAATCTTGCTTGTGAGGATGATACATGGTAATGTAATGTGATGTGACTATTATGAGTAGAGAACCTATTATAATAGGGAATGATGGTGATTTTTTCTCCTTGCCATTCCTTTAGCCAAGAAAGTGATGCAACTTTTTTTCAAATCATTTTTTTGTCTTGTCAGATAAAGATTAGTTTTGTACGTACAGGTAGAACTCTTAAATACAGGACGATGACCCAACGACGCTGATGTGGTAGGAGGACTGCATGCGTCTATGCTCGAGGTAATAATCAATACCGAATTGTTTTGACTTTTGGGTATGTCTACTATTGAGGATAATTTCAGTACCATACTTTTGGTTATAGGTGAGGTGGTTCTCCAGCTAGAAGAGAAAGGATGAAGACAAAGGTGAACAATTATCGTTTGCAGTTGGGTTGTAGAAGAGTTTGCGCTGATATGTTATTGCTCGCATTCTCTCAAATGTTGGTTATTCGCAGGTGTAAGTGCTAAATGTAGGAATCCCGAAATATCTATGGTCCACAAAATGGGCGTAAGGTAACATGGATACGATTGCTTCAGGACCTATTGCTTATCTGAACGTGGACATATCAGTTTTTGGGCCTAGAAGTCTTATGCCTTGTGCTACACCTGAACTCATGAGTTGATCAAAGAAGCAAGAATAATGGTATTTAAGCCGTGCACCTCCTTTGTTTCTGAAAATTGGGAACAAATCAGAAATGGCTCCATGCAATTGCATAAGGGCAGGCACATTTTAAAATTCGTGAGAAGCACTGTGTATATAATATTAGAGCTTGTCCAGATAGATTCTAGATCGTCTATTTAATAGGTGCTAGATCCTGATGATCCATCTCTAATCGTCAGTGGTGGCAAGGGCGAAAGCTGGACCACCGAGCAACTGCCAATGGTGGCAAGGTCATTTCTTCCCTGGGATGTCATGTACTGGTATCATTTTTAACTGCTGTTGCCTAGTTCTGTACGAGTTATGTACACATGCAAGATGACTGCCAAAATGACTACACGTTGTAGTTAGAGTAAATATGAGAACATGTTTACATAATAGGTTATAGAAAGTTCATGTTTGAATTACTTCAATGGAGTTAAGAAACTGTTTGGGAGCAGTTTGTCAATATTTGCCCCACGTTGAGCTTGACATACAACACCAAAGCTTGCTGTAGCGGGTAAGCTTACTATTTTTTTGAAGACAACGTGCATGTCCCTGACTTTGCCCTGCTCCAGCAGCTTATGCCGGCAAAATCATATGAAAAGACACTGCAGGAGCAGACGTGCACGACTTCAGGTTCAGGTCGTTCTGCTGGAGATCCTCACAGGTCATTCGCAGTAGGAGGCGGCCTTGGTAATGTGCACAACGGCGCCAAGACAGTTCGACATATCTACTCTCCAACAGTCCAATTCTCAATCGATCAGTGGCAAAGAAGGAAAACATGGAGAATGCTTGAGACTGGAGCGAGCAACTCATTGCAACAGGATCTGAAAACACAGCCGAACCTTTTTCTCTCTGTTCACAGGAAGAAAAAGGAGAATGGGGTAAGAGTCCTTTTTTCTTCCAATAGAATCAGGTGACAATTAATTCCCATGTTGTGGTAGATAAAATAAAAAGTATGCAATTAGAAGCCATGTGATGCACTTCTCTGATTCGTTAGTAGTTTGGAGTCCATTCTTCCTCTGCAGATCAATTATATAGTTTTATGTTGTATGGCTACTACAAAGCGTCAATGAGCTGCAACTTTATTTTGTTTGCGTAGCTTTTTTCCACCTGGCAAAGTTGTTGTTTTGTTGATTTCCGTTGCTTCTTAGCTAGATGAGTGCTCTGGAGTTAATTTGTAAGATAGAGATCTGACATCGTTAGAGTGGTAACCAGTAGCAATGGAGAATGGAGTGGATATATAGCAATGTTTTCTCCCCTTAAATCTTGGACTCCGGTAGCATGCGACAACATATGGCATTACCAAATGGAATTTTGACATGTCGCACCCAAAATATTGTAGTTGCCATCCGACTGTAGGCTTCAAAGTCGGTCAGTTGCTAGGCTATCACGCCAGGAGACAAGAAATCGAACATGATCTCCATATAAATTCCGTAATCTTTGTCATTCTCTCCATAGATTTTCTATTCAAGGGTATAGAGAATAATCTATAACATTGAGAGTTATGAGCTTGAGAAATAATATACGGAATGCCTCCCGCTGTTTCCTTTGGAGGACGGGGATACCAGGATAGACAGGAAAAGCACCGACTGCCTCCTCACACGCCCGAGGATGACGTGTGTCGGAGGACGAGCCGTATGTGGCGGCGTCACTACAAGAGAAAAGAGTTTTTGTGACAAATCACTTTCGTCACCGAAAATGCCATTTCCGTCACTAAGTACTCCCTCGTGACGAAAACGTGGCGTCACCAGGGTCGTCACGGAAGCTCCGTCACAGATTCTTTTATAGTGACGGAATACAAATTTTCGTCACGCAAGATTGAGCTTCGGTGACAGTCCTTACGGCGTCACCTAAGATAGGTTATCCGTGACGGACCTTCTACGTCACCTAAAATAGGAAAATCTGTCACCGTTTAGCATATTCGTTGACGAAATATGCTATCACGGAAGATTTATGGCGTCACGAGGATTCTGGCAGGTGGGACCTGCAATGCTGATGTGGCAGCTAGCAGGTGGGTCCCACCATGATGACGTGGTGTCTGACAGGTGGGTCTGACGATGCTGATGTGGCAGCTGGCAGGTGGGTCCGATGATGATGACGCGTCAGCTGGTAGATGGGTCTGACGATGCTGACGTGGCAGCTGGCAGGTGGGTCTGACGATGCTGACGTGGCAGCTGACAGGTGGGTCCGACGATGATGACGTGGCAGCTGGCAGGTGGGTCCCACCACGATGACGTGGCATCTGACAGGTGGGGCCAATGTGATGACGTGTCACCTTCGTGTGGGGCCCGCGGAGATGACGTGGCAGCTGGCAGGTAGGTCCAGCGACGCTGACGTGGCAGCATGTAGGTGGGGCCATCAACGATGACGTGGCGTCTGCATGTGGAGCCCGCGATGATGACGTGTCATTTTTTGGGCCGGCCCATTCGGAACTGCCTTGTGGGCCGAAAGGAATGTGACGCCGTCACCAATTTTTTTGCACGGACAAATTTGATTAAAAATTGAAATTCCATGCAAATTACGAAACAAAATTAAATGGAAGCAAATATTTGAAATGGCAGAAAATTTATAAATATGAATTGTATCACACGCAAACTTTAAAATTCTGGTAGACTGAAACTGCTGTATCAAACTCGAATGACTAAAGGAATAAAAAACAATGTTTTGGCCCACCCGGCCCATTAGCGCGCAGAGATTTTGGGCCCAAGTCACGGGGACTGGGACTGGGAGTTCTGCGACATCCTCAACAGGTAACTAAGCATGCCATCCATTTCCTTCTGCCTCTTTTCACTGCTTCAAGTTCATCATCCTACTTCTTTCTCATCTCTTCAAATCTCCTTTTCTGCTCTTGCATCCGTTCCTCCATCTCGCGTTGAACCCTTTCAGCTGCATTCAACGAATCTTGTTCCTGACTTGATAACTTTTCTTCTAAATCACGGATGCGTCTAGCTGAGACGCTAGACCTCTTGGAAGCAGATGAAACTCCGATGCTGGAAAGGAAAGTAATTGATCTTGAATTGTTCTGGTCTCTGAGGACTTCTTCAACAATCTCCAGATCAGTTTTGGGAATCCAATCTTCTGGGTGTGGTCCCATTTTCTGAAGCACCATCTCAGTCTACAATAGGATAAAAAAATAGCAAGTCCAGAGTCAGAAGAAATCAAATAATTAGACAAACTAATGAGAAATGCATAGCACATAAAATAATTTACTTACATAAGCTTCTGCTGATTTCTGGGACATCATACCATCCTTGTTAGTGTGGCTTGCTTTAAAGAAAGCAATCGGGGAGGTATCGACGTCCTCGGTCTTCTGAGATTTCTACAAGAATTATGACACAGATGAATTATAAGTGTGTATGGCATGTTCACAAAAAGAAGTAGGTGTTGCATCTGAAGAGTTCGAATACTCACAAGTGCATGGTAATGTGCAACAAAGCTTCTTGAGCCAGTGGTGTGTTTCTTCGTCACAGCATCTCTATTCTTCTTGTTACTCTCGCAGATTGCCTATGTATAGATGCATGAATTTAGTATTCGACAGTACAGTAGTATGTCTGCGATAGATGTAGCTGAAACAACAGGAACCGTGTACCTTGTAGTGCTCATCATGCCATATATCAAGAAGCTCTGCCCAGCTTTCCTCGTCTACCTCTTTTGGTTTCAACAATAAAGCTTGCTCGCGGGTTAGTTCTTTAACATCTTTCCAATAGACCTTTTTCAGCCTCCAACGTTGTTGGCGAATACCTTTCTATAAAATGTCGGTGCAAATGTCTTTGCCAAGGTCACCACTGTTGTCCATTGCAAATTTTCCCTGCAGATAACATGGAACACAAATTCATATCAGCATTGAATGACAGAATTGTTAAAAAATCATCCACCAATGAGACATTTTATATGGAAAATGAATAAGAGGTTAACGGACTTACAGTTATAGACTTAATGGTTACCGGAATAATATCTTTCAGATGACCTTCCTTGTCACCATACTGCTTCTAGTGGGTTGCCAGTGGCATCTTGCTGCGTATGTGAATGCCACACTCTGAACTCAGTTTTGCTACTTGCACAGGATCAGTGGGTCTCCACATGCCAGGAGTGAAGTTGATCTGCATCTTAGCCCCTCCATTCCTTCTAGACCACTCGTGTATCCCATGCCCCATAGTAGGTTTGCGTACATTACGCTTTTCCTTTAGAGCACCCGTGTCTACAATTGCAACTGAAACCAGTGACAAAACAAGAGTCAAGACTTCAATTGAAAATTTTGCAACTAAACCAGTGAATAAATTGTAATACGTGCTGTCAATACCTTTCCGTTCGCTGCGGACAAGTACATTCTCCTCTGGTGAGTTGCTGCCTCTAGAGGTTTGAATTAGCATGGCGAGGATTCATTTCCATTAGTACCCCATTCCCCTGCTTTCTGGGTAGGGGTCTTTGTTTCACCATCATCTTGAGTCTCTGCATTTGCTGCTGACCTTGTTACAACATTTGGAGGCACAAATGTTTTTGAGCGCTTCTGCTTCTTTTCTTTTGTAGAACCTTCCGTTACCTGCATTTTAATAGATCAAGCCATAAATATTAAAGCAATCTGTACATATCCTACATGTGAAGGCAGGAGAATGCTGCATTTCTTAACCTTAGAGGAAGATTTAACAACATCATGGTCCTCTTCATCCGGAATAAACACATCATCATCAGTGGGCTCGTCGGCAGGATCAGGTTCATAATTAGGGTCCTCGGTGATATCCTTCTCCTGTGGCTGTGCCTCTTACTGTGTTGTCACTGCCACCGGTTTCTTAACAGTACCAAACACAAATTCACGCGCCATCGCCGTGAAATCCAACATTGGCTTGCCATGTTCAATAGCATTCTGCTTCAGTGCTTCAGACATACGAGACACGTTCTCATCCATCACTTGTTTCCTAACATTTTCATATGCGTCTACTATTTTGACTTGAGTAACTGAAAACAATCAAGCAAAGGCAAGTCATGATCATACTCATTAGTACAAACAGAGTAGACAAGATCATTAAAGCAAAAATTATGTGATCCATACTGTAAAATTAACATGCTCACAAAACATTATTCTATTGCCTCCAAATCTTGTATCGTCATTAAGTTAACTGTCTAAACCCTACTGTCAACAAGTTCAGTTAAGTGTCAGGTTTAGTGTATTAGGTATCAAGTTGTTCAGTTGCGTCAGTTAAGACGCCAAGCAACAGGGTTTATCCAACAAGTTGTGCCTTATTACCTGAACCATTATGTAGGAACAGAAACCTAAATCTAACACATAGTTATAAGATCGGATCATAGGGTGTCATGCTCAACACATTCATGGCATCTGGAACCATGATCTATGAAATTAAAACCCAAGACAAGCACATTGTCGAAGGATTCGGATCATAGGGTGTCACGTTCAACACGTGTTAGGCATCTCGAACCATGTCTATGATCTAAAACCTAGATCTTGCACATAAGCTGCATCATCTTGAACAACAATCTACACATGTTGATCTACTAGAACTCATGCTTGACTGATCTAGAAAGAGGCATAGACCTAGGGCGGCAGAAAAATGACCTGAGCGTTTACGCTTTTGCTTCGGTGTCGGTGGTAGCACATTCCGGCGTGGTGTGCCGCTTCGAAGACTGTCGGACATGTCGCCCGCCGCAGAGGGGAAATCCGCCGGCACATTCCGGCGTGGTGTGTCGCTTCGAAGACTGCCGGACATGTCGCCCGCCGGCAACCAACGCCTTGCTTGACGGATCTGGGGTCGAGGAAAGTGGCGATGGGGTTCTAGGTGGGCGGTGAACAAGGAACGAAATTAGGGGATGGGTATGCGGGAGGTGGGGGCACGCCGTTTTTAAAGTGTCGTGGGGGCGGCAAATTGTTAGCGCCAAAATGGGCGGGCGGTGGAAAACAAAAGAGGTGGGAACGAAATTTTTCGGTACACAAGTGGAGGGAATGAAAACCATTCATTGTAAATTTGATTGGAAAAAACAGAGGAAACGGAACGGGAGGTTTACAAGCGGGGATTATCTCTAATTACATATTGTAATTAAATAAATCCTAACACATGCAACGGTTTAGGTTTTGCCACTACTTAGACCTCCCGTGCGGAATTTGTAATATGGTTTACAAGCCGGGATTATCTCTAATTCATTGTACTATAAATTTATTTGGCCATGAACCATATTAAATTATTTGAATAAGTCATTTGTTTATATATGAAAAGGAAAACAAAATATGTTCATTCACGTACAACAGTTGGATTACTGAGCAAACAATACCATTAGTTTCCTTCATTCCACAACTCCAACTTGAAAGTTGAAGCACAATATCACTTAAACAAGTAAACCTCATTGATTCAAAAAAAAACAGAAGAGTAGTGTGTGTTACATATTAGATATGTAGCCAGCAAAATTTTCTAACATCCACCAAAAGGTAGGTGATCTCATTAGACTTTACACCCAGAAACTCAGCAAATAGTTTTGTAACTAGGAACAGGGGCGGATCTGCTTGGTCACACCCTGATGCACATGCAACAGGGTAGAAAAAGCATTTTTAGTCTTACATATTAGACTTAAGCATAGTGTATCAGGAAAACTTAAACAAAGTGCATCAGGGTAAGTTTAATCCTAGATCCTCTTCCTAGTCTAGGAAGAGGCAGACATGGAAATCTGATAGGGTCAGGACATGGTCTGGACGTCCGTACTAGCCCTCTGACATCTCCTCCTCCTTGACGGGCATGGTCTGCGTGTCCCTGTCACCGCCACTGCCATCATCGTCGCTGTCATCGTCGCTGCTGGTGTCGTACTCCCGGTGGGAGAGCCTACCGCCATAGATTGTGAGGACCAGCTCCCTGTTGCCCGCATAGTAGTCGAACGCCAGGATGTTGCCTAGCGAAATAGTGTAGCACTTGACGAACTTGGGCCAGCCCCTGCGGAGGTACAAGCGGCCGTCTCGATGATCGAAATACATCTCCACATCGAAGGTCAGCCTTCTGTTACGCTCTCGGACGCGCACAGTGTTGGGCTGGTCGCCGCTGATGTAATCTTTGAAAGCATGGCAGAGGGAGAGCTTGTCCCACTTGTCCTCGTGAAGGATGTGGATGAACATAAAGTCAGGGTTCGGATACAGCGGCAGATGGGGTGGTGGAGACGGTGATGGCGACGGCGACGGCGACGACGATGGCGATGGCGATAGAGAAGTGGCCCTGCCCTTGCCGCTTCCCCTGCCCGTACGACGGACAACGCGCGTTGCCGGCGTACGCGTCTGTCCTTCACGTCCCCTGCCCGCCGTCGCCTTGGCACCCCTAAGCATGGACACTAGCGTAGGCAGCAAATCATTTATTCTTCTAAATATGAAGACGAAACCCTCTCGGTTACGCCACCCTTCTGAATGCGCTTTCTTCGAGTATATGAGAACAACTTGTCCTTCTTCTAGATCTGTGCTCTGTACGAAACACTTCCACCCATCTGGATCGAAGAAGAGGCGATCATCCTTTTCTATCTTGAAGTCGATGGGGGTGATCTCCTCTTTAGGAAGACACACTCCAGTTGAGCCTCCCTCACAGATTTGTAGAGCATTAACAACCTTCTTAGGCAATTTCTAATCAATACAAAACAAGATATATAAGTTAGTAAGTCGATGTCATAAACCACATAGACAAATTGCATACACGCATGGCAACAAAAAAGAATTAAAAGAAAGTTATATGAATGTACCATGTGGTACAGCTTAAGATTCGTTTTGGTCAAGCGGGTTACGAATGGCAACCCGACAATTTTGCCCATGTTCGATTGAAGTTCCAGCAGATGCTCTTGCTCACTCTTAGTAAGCCGGCATCTTTGGGCGATGAGTGGTCCGAGATCACGCTTCTGCGAAGATGCTCCTGCCAAGTTAAAGAATGGGCTACGCATAAAAATTTAGCACACATTAACAAATGGTAAAAGTGTAGGAAACACATTATAGGTATTACAGCGTCACAGCAACGTATTTCATCACAACAATACAAATATTGTTTCTGCAAATACTTGCAAGTTATTTCAATACTACAAGCACTAGTCATAGCATAGGAAAGCTCCAGACTCCTATTCTGTCAGATATAAGTTCTCTAAGAACTACCTTTGCTGTGTTGGATTTTAGAAACATCGTAAGTACTACATTAGTTCTTGCCATATATAGTAGCTAGATGGTCGATCTTTTTTGGGAGACTAGGAAGTTTAGGCCTATTTCTTATAGAAACAGATCATAGCTAGTAATTATGTTCTGTTTTAGTCACCAGAATATAATGCTTCAGCGATTTAGCACATCATAGATGGCAAGTTAGTGTAGGTTCTTACATTTCCGATGTTGTGGTTGCATGTGGTACAGCCGACCCCAAAACTGTCCCTCTATGCATCATGTGGTTGTACTTTCTAGGCATGTGTTTCTGGTTCATTGTCATTCATGCTCTGGACCTTGCTTACTGCGAGTTGTTTCCGTGCAACAAGGAAAATAGCCAGGTGGTATTTTCTACACATGAACATCCATCCATAATTCCGGCATCGACAATTTCTTAAGACATGTCATGCCTAACTAATTTATCATCTATATATGTGTGTGTCCAAACAAGTTCCATTTTTCATATCAAGATGTAGCTAGCTAAACTTGTTATGTTTGATGGAGAGAATGAATGTGATCTGGTCATCTTGGTCATGGCAGAATGATGCATTATTGTGCACCAAGGAAATGGACCACCACCAAACTTCACTTTGAATCTCTGGCTTGTCAGTATTGTACATTAGATTTACTTTTTCATGCCTGATGTGCTAAGTTATAGCTATAGTGTATTCCTACCTATTAGGAAAACATTTATTCACAAGTGTTATCTGTTGCTCACCCTTGGCTAGGATTTTCAAGAAGTGGCACATGTTCTAACATCTTCTAGTTTCTCTTATTTGCAGGCACACAACGACGCAACTTCCTATAAGTACAAGGTTATCAAGTATTGGGATATAATTAGCACACTTTACTCAAGGGATCGAGCTACTGAGCGGGAGCTAGGACTGCAGCTGAAAGCCGTGCGGAAATGGCGGACGAGAACGCTAACAATGACAACATCATTCATCAAGCTGTGTTGATATAATGAGCAGACAAGTGTATTTGTGGATACATTGATCTTTATTCATGTTGTAGTTGATTTTTATTTTGAAAATATCATATTTTATTTACATTATGTAATTGAATTTTGAAGCCAAATGTGTTGTTGATTTCACAATTGGCTTAAAATGGTAGCCAAACAGAAGCTGTAAATCATTTCATTTCAAAATTCCAGGTGGCAGCCAAACATAAAAATTCATTAAGGAATTTAAATTCCATCCAAATGAAGTGACATGGGGATTTCATTTCATTTCATTTCAACCAAATGAAATGAATGCATAGGAGCCAAACGATCCCTAATATATTTTCCTACACATGCATTGTAGAGTTCAGACCTTATGCAATGTTTCCTTCCAGTAGTGTTTGATTCATGGGATTGTAATGTGCAGGAATTATTCCAGTAGGTACACTAGTGTATTTTCATGGGAAATCTAGCTTCAGATATAGCTCGTGGAAAACCCTACTGGACAAACAATGCAGGCATGATTTCAGTGGGCAGCACAAGTAAATCCAACATGATTGGGCTCACCTTCAGCGCGGAGCAAGGTTGCGGAGATGCGGTCAATGCCGACGGGCCGGCGTCGCGGTGGTGTGGCCGGAGTCGATGCGGACGTGCACGTCATTACGGGCGGCGGATGCGTTGTGGAGATGCGCGGCGGCGTGGCTGTGGAGAAGCGCGGTGGCGGGGTTGCAGAAATACGGTCATCGGTGGCTGGACGATCCTGACGGAGGCGATGCGGACGACCACGGCGGTGCGGAGATGCGGAGGCGATGCGGAGATGCGGATGGAGAGGAGCAGTTTGGGGAAAGTACGAGCAGGGGCTAGGATATCTGCAGCGATAGATTTTTTCCCCAATTAGGTAAATTATTATTTGTACTAACATTGGTGCATGTTGGACCCACTTATACTAACATTGGTGCATGTGGGACCCACTTATCAATGTTTAAAATAGCGGGCTATTTGATTTAGCAGCGCCGATTTTAAAAGCTATCAAAAGCTATAGCGGAGCTATAGCGCGATATGCCCATTTAGCGAGTTTGCTAAATAATGATTTTAAAAAAAAAGAGCAGTACATATTGGTATATATATCAATAATTTACAAATATTTGACAGTTTTACAGATCAATGCTCTGATCAACTCACTTATAACAGGTTTGACAGTGCATAGTGCATATTACATAGTAAAATTTGAAACAGAGCCACTTATACTAGAATTGGTGCATGTGGGACCCAATGGCATCTGTGGTTCCTGTTTGGCTGAGTTTGGGAAAAATGTGACCCTGATGACACATGTGGGTCTAGTTACACTAGCATCGGTGCATGCGAGTACCGATGGCATCTATGGTTATAGTCTGAGTGAGTTTGGGCAAAAGTTTGACTGAAATTGTATAGACTTTCATGTTGAGTGAGTTTGGGCAAAAGTTTGAGTGAGTACCGACGGCATCTGTGATTACAATTCTAGACTTTCATCAAGGCAAGTTTATATCTGTTGACAATCATATTCCTTTGAACTAGTATAGCCAGTGCACAAACACAACTAAACACACATATAACATTACATAGATATGTTTGCTAGCTCACGGTACTTTAAGAAACAAGCATACTAAAGTAGTTCAACTTAGAAAGTAAACAACAACAAAGTACCATGATTTGTACTACATAAACAACATACAACATCACGAATATAACTGGCTATAGTCTAGTAACGTGCATTAATTCCAGCCGGTGGCGTTGGAGGCGGTGGGGTCGGTGGCTTTGTCGCCCCTGGTAGTGGTGGTGGTGTCGCCCCAGCCAGCGGTGGTGGTGTTGCCCCAGCCAGTGGTGTCGTTCTGCTCGCCGTCCTAGTCATCTTCGCCCGCTTCTCGTGAGCGTTTGGTGACATGCACCACCTCTCCATCCGCCTCTTCCGCTCCCCAGACCGCCTGCTGCTCTTCCCAGCTCGCCCTCGCCTGTTCCCTTTCAGCCTGCTGCGTTGCATCATCCTGCTCGTCATCTGCATCACTCTGGTCTGCAGCAGCTGCCGCCTCGGCCGCAGCTTTTGCCGCCTCGGCCTTTTCTGCTGCCGCCTTTTCTGCTGCATTAATTGCAGCCTTGCGAGTCCCCCAGTCTAGCCCGTCCCTTAAGGTAATGAGCCTACGATACAGCTCGTAGGCAACATACCCGTCTCTTGCTGCATACTCTAGGTTCATCGCGGAAAGTGGCTTGTTCTCCCATACTTCGTGGCCATCAGCCGGGAGTGCCTTGCAATTCCCGAGATCTCTGTCAATGATGATCACTGCTAGAGATAACATCCCGTCCCTGTCATACGGCTGATTCCAATGGAACCGTTCTTCGGTCTTAAACATGTCTTGGATGTCGATGTGGTACTGTTCTGGAATGGTGATATCCTCATGTGCAAGCTTCTCTTTATCACTCCTGATGTCCATGTTAGCGAAAGTGATCCCCTTTTCCTGAAGGAACTCTGTCAGTTTCGGACAAGGCTCCCTTCTCCTACAGTATAAATGCAAATTAAGACATGAAAATAATTTGGATGATGTACAATTATTTGATGATAATGTTAAACAAGGTAATTGCATAACCGTACCATTAGGCTATGTACAACACCCACAGATCATGCATAATACTTAAACTAACATGTCTAAGTATTTGAAATAAACGAGTGCAAGCAATGTATTTGCATTGGCTAATTATACATGATCTCAAATGGAAAATAAAAATATGCACATAACCAGTCTCAGACAAGGCTCCCTTCTCCTGCAGTATAGATGCAAACTATGACATGACAATAATTTGGATGGTGTACAATTATTTGATGACAACGTTGAACAAGGAAATTGCGAAACAGTGCTATTAGGTCACGTACAATGCCCATAGATCATGCATAATACTTGATCTAACAAAATACACAAGGACTTAAACCTATAGGAATTAAACAATGCACATAGGAAAATTTTCTAAGGATCAAAATCCTCCAAAATTCATATGAGATTCCTTTGAATCAAACAAGCCCTGCATCAAAGGAGGCTTGATGTGAAAACATTCGTACAGGGTACAATTCTATGAATCAAACATGTGCTGATGGAAAAAACATAGGGATTGAATCCTGTACAAACCCATAGGAAATCCTTTGAATCAAAGGAGGCCTGAAATAGAAATGCCCAACTTGCAGTAGTGGAACACGAGGATAGTCTCCTTCAGGGCGATCTAGACGACGGCGAGCTTTTGTGACGGAGCTTCGTGCCGCCTATTCCTTGTGTACTCGAGGTCGAGTCTGAGGAAGTTGTAAGTCTCTTTCTCGAGCAATTGCTCGAACTTCTCCAGCATGTGATTCAAGTAGTTCACATCGTTGGTGTACACCACCTCCATAATCTTCGTGCCATAGGCACAGATGGGCTTGATGTCAACCGTGGTTTTCCCGTCATCGAGGATGTCTCCATAGGGATCCATGGATGCGTGAGTTCCCCGTCGTGTGGAGGAGGAAGACGCGAGAGGAAGAAGAACAGATGAGAAGCGGACGCGTTGCGGTTATTGTGGTGTTACGACGGCGGTGGAGTCGAGGCGGAGGGCCCGTACATCGATGTAGTCGACCCGTTACGGTGCGATGCGGTTAGTGCGGTGCAGTGCGGTCAGTTTTGTTACGGCGCGACGCGTTTAGGAGTGGTGCGATGCGGTTATTGCGGTGCAGTGGGGTAAGTTTTAATTTGTTACAGTGCGACGTGTTTAGGTGTGGTGCATGCGATGCGGTTATTGCGGTGCAGCAGTGGGATCAGTTTTGTTACGATGCGACGCGTGTAGGTGTGGTGCGGTCCGGTCGTGGCTGCAAACTTTCAACAATTGAACGCACGGGGCTTTCACCAATCCTCTGGTCGTGGCTGCAACTTAATTTCAAAAATTAAACCCACGGCTTTCCTACAACTTTCAACTCAAGTTTGACCTAAGCTTGTAAAGTGCATAACTAATTCAAAATATCTCATAAAAATTGAAAACCTACACACTGATAAATTTTACGTGAACTAGTTGACATGAATTTTTTTAAACTTGAAACATTTCATTCTCATCAAAATAACAATCCCGCATATGAGCTTCCACATAGAATGTACCATGACTCACGTGGGTCCACATACACAAGCATTGGTGCAAGTGGGCCCAATAGCATATGTGGGTCCAGTTTGACTAAGATTGGACTTAAGTTGACCCTGATGACACATGTGGGCCCACATAGCTAGCAGCGGTGCATGTGGGACCCTATGGCATCTGTGGGTCCAGTTTGACTAAGATTGGGCTTAAGTTGACCCTGATGACACATGCGGGCCCACATAGCTAGCAGCGGTGCATGTGGGACCCTATGGCATCTGTGGGTCCAGTTTGACTAAGATTGGGCTTAAGTTGACCCTGATGACACATGTGGGCCCACATAGCTAGCAGCGGTGCATGTGGGACCCTATGGCATCTGTGGGTCCAGTTTGACTAAGATTGGGCTTAAGATGACCCTGATGACACATGTGGGCCCACATAGCTAGCATCGGTGCATGTGGGACCCTATGGCATCTGTGGGTCCAGTTTTACTAAGATTGGGCTTAAGCTGGCCCTGATAACACATGCGGGCCCACATAGCTAGCATCAGTGCATGTGGGACCCTATGTCATCTGTGGGTCCAGTTTGACTAAGATTGGGCATAAGTTGACCCTGATGACAAATGTGGGCCCACATAGCTAGCACCAAGTGTTTCCACAAAGCCGTGGATTTTTGCCCGGTTTCCACGTTTTGGCCGTTCGGTCCAACGTATCGCCCAGTTTTGGCATGTTTTGAGCGTAACCGACACACGCGAGACGCTAGTCGTGTTTTCCACGATGTCGGGCTGTTTTCCACGATGTCTCCCGGTTTCCACGTTTTGCCTATTCGGTCCAACGTATCTCCCAGATTTGGCCTATTTTGAGCGTAACCGACATACGCGAGACGCTAGTCGTGTTTTCCACGATGTCGAGCACCAAGTGTTTCTGCTACTATATGCCAAGATACTTCCATGATGTTGAGGTACGTTCTTCCAGACTTGTTCAGTCTTTTGTTTCGCCAGGTTGTTATAGATTTTTTTCCTTCTAGCAATGTTGTCATCTTGCTGCCTTGTTCGAATAGGAATGACCGAATGTTAGCTTTTTAGATGCATGATGTTCAAACTCATGAACTTGGCTTGGTCAAAATCGCGTCGAACAAATATAATGCATTATGATGTGCAAGCTCTCTTTCAAAGTTTTACCAATGTACAAACCGCATGCTATACCTCCATTTTAACAACATATAAAAATATGGTATCAAAATTTGAAAGTTAACTTGCTCAAAATTCAAATTTGATTTGGAGGTGATTTAGTATTTTTAAATTTCTACATGCACTAAGTTTTGAATCTAAAAAAACTCTACAAACGAATAATGTGGCCCCTACATTCCTTCAAATAATGGTGAAAACCGCATGGAATTCAGACAAACATAACTCCTCAAATCCAAATCTGAATTTTTCTAAAATTCATGTCAAAACCACCTATTTGATGTGTTTAACTGAATTTTCAAATTTGTACATGCACCAAGTTTTGAATCTGAAAAAACTCTACAAATAAATAATGTGGCCCCTACAGTCCTCCAAACATTGGTAAAACCCTCATGCAATTCAGACAAACACGGCTCGTCAAATCCAAATCTGATTTTTTATCAAAAAATTCTGAAAACTAGTCGGAATCTGCAAAATATTTAAAAATGATAAAAACAAGAGTAAAAAACCTAAGTACATAAAAATATTACATTTATTTTACATACAGTTATCGAATCTTTATTACAAGCTATATTACAACTTACAAGTAATATTGAAATAATAACAAAATGTTTAAAAAAAGGAACTCAGCCCAGCCAGGCCTTCTGCCCGGACAAGCTACCTACGACCGAACTGGGTCTCTTTCAGCCCATTATGTCCCCAATGCCGCACGGCGTCAGACGGGTTGGACGGCTGGGAGTTTAGTCCCACCTCGCCAACTGGAGAGGATTCCGACCAGCTTAAATAGCCGCGCGTTCGGCTGCTATCAACATCCTCTCTGTTCTATCTTACTTGCTATTAGGAATTCTACTTTGGGCCGTTGGGCCTACTGGCAGGTCACAGGCCTGTATCCTGGCCATTCATTTGGTTTCTAGTCGTATGCAGGCCGTGATCCCCTTGAGAAATATCCTGCTAGTGGGTGGCCTTTTTTTGCTTTATTTGATCTTTTTTGTCCTATATTTTAACATAAATTCATACGTTTTTAATACAAATTTACATGGCATAGTGCATATACAGCACTATCTCTGCACTTAAATGGCCCAAACCATTTCAAATTTTGAAACACTACTACAATTTGCTACACCTATCAAAACCTTCCAATTTAGAATTGACGCAATGAAATACATTTTTCTAACTGGCAGTACAACTATCATGGCACAACACAGATACATATATAAGAAACAAGCAATTAAGAGCATGTAACCATAACCTTACTAGCAGCATAATAACATAGTAGTCTTACGGGAACTTCACCCTACCATCACAAGGTTACCACTTATATATAACCACAGTACCAAAAGAACATAGTTCTCAACCACTTCTACCTAGTTAACCAGTTCGACATATTAACCATATATACATAAACATCATCGCTATACTGATGATGTGACCATGCATATTAGTAGCTGATATCAATATTCACTCCTCTTCAGTCTCGGAGTCGCTCAACACAAACTCATCTGGCTAGAGGACCCTGGGTAGAGCTTCGTGCCTGCCACGATCACGCTGGTCACCCTCAAAGTAGTCCTCACCCAGACGTCCATGAGTGGCTACCTCTCGGACATGCTGCACAAGCCCCACCCTCAATCCCCCATGTGGCTTGAAGTGGTGGAATGGGCTCCTGTAGAACTCGGTGCTGAATGGCAGGTAAGCAGAAATCCCCTTGCGCCTGAGCTTCTTTTCTTCTTTCCTCACAAAGGACTTGTATGTCCATTGCTCCACTTCAACATCTGAACCAGAGAAATACTGCACAATAAATAAAACAAGAAAACAGTTAGTACTGCCTACTAAATATAAAAACCTACTACTTTTGTGCATATCCAAATGCACTACAGCTGCTTGGAATAACATACCTCCTCATCAGGCCATGGGGAGAGTACATCATAGGCATCACCTGGGGTTGGTGCCTGCCAGACAATTAAGATAAATGAACACTAGCATTTAAGGTAATTACTAAAAGCATTCAATATTAATAAATGAAAAACACTAGCAAAAATTAATAGCACAATAATTCGACTTCACAAATCTGATCATAAAAACAACATTGATTCAAGAAACAAATCATTAAACAACATCAATGCTTTTTATACTACATTCCATTAAATTACAATGATTATTTGGAGGTTGGAATTGAAGGTAAAGAAACTAGACTATACATTCAAACAAAAAAATATCAAGGATCAATCAGTTTAGTATCAGGTTGCATGAAGCTCCAGCAAGTCAAAATAGAGTAGTACAAAGTCTGTAAACTAATTAGTCTACACAAATCTATTCATACAAGCATAAGCATCTAAAGAAATGTGTCTTAAAATCAATTGGTACAAGTAAAGAAAAACAAAAGTAAGTACACAGATCACTGCTTTGCACACTATTATGAGGCACCACTACAATTAATTAATAACATACATGCCATATGGTTACAACCACATTGTTCAGATCTAGTGCTAGAAGTTAATAAAATTCTATAAGTAATTTTAACACATTTCCCATAAAAGCAATTAAAGCAAAAAAAAGGAAACTACAAAAGTATACCGAAGCTAGATAACCACATTATATCACAGCAGCTAATTCAGACTAGTTGAATAGTTGTAGCCAGCTAACCACATTATACCACATGTACCAAAAAGAAAACAAGCCATACTGTTAACTAGTTGAAACTAACTAACCACATTATATCACAGCAGCTCAAATGAGAATCATGTAAACCATCTTCCTTCAACATAATACGAATTAACTACAAATTAAACTCTGTCAATTTAACAACAAATAAACCATCTTCCTACTAATTAGAAAAACTTCACCAATGGACTATCAGCATTGGTCATCTATAAAATTACACAACGAATCTACAGACCCAGCCTTTGGATTGTCCTGGTTTGACATGGATTGATGTGGTTTAAATCCTATCTAAGTCAAAATATACTCTAATCCAATCTAATCTAGTCCAATCTAACGTAGAGGTGGGTTAACCGAACATAGCCCAAAGGATATGAATCCCTAACACTGCAAGAGCTGAATCTACAAAACACATCTTACTTCCAAATAATTTGTAGGGATTGAACGGAAATTAGAAGAAAATAATACTAACCTGCATCGCGGCGACCTGTGGAGACTGGACCGGCGCTAGATCCTCCGCGCCGCCGACCGGCACGTTCAGATCTAGCATTTCCACCTCGCCGAGGTCCGCATGCACCAAGTCCTCCTCTTCGAGCGCCAGAGCGACCAGCGCGGACCGACGACCTCCTCTACCGACATGGCCCTCCACCACCTCGACCGCATCTGGGCGGCTCACGGCTCCAAACCCCGCCCTTGCAGAACCGCCTACATCGCCGCCGGACCCCACTCCCGCCATACTCGGCGTTGAAATATCGCGGTATGGGAGAGGTCGAAGGCCTCAGGCGGAGGAGACGATGGGGAGAGATAGGGTTTTCTCCCGCGCTCTTCTTTCCGTATCTGGTGAGGCAAAATGGGGCAAATGGTGGGGATGAGGCCAGGCGAAGCGGCCGAGGGAGCTCTTATACGTCGCGTCGGTTCGTTTCAGCTGACGTCACCCGCGCACGTGACACCCACCCATACAAAACTGAATTTTTTCAGCAGACTACTTCTATTTTCTGGATAACTGAATTTTTCAATTTCTACATGCACCAAGTTTTGAATCTGAAAAAACTCTACAAATGGAAAATGTGCCCCTTGGAGTCCTTCAAACAATGGTGAAAACCTCATGGAATTCAGACATACACAACTCCTGAAATCCAAATCTGAATTTTTAGGTCGAACGCAGAGGACGTATATGTACGAACCAAGCTGACCTAACAATATATCCATGATTAAACCACATCTTGTGGACCTAAAAATGATTTTTGCCAAAACAAATTAGGTTGCAATGATGTAGATGTAGATCAATATTTCAATGTTTTGATCATATTGACCAAAATTTGACTTGAGGTAAAATTTGAGCAAACAATCATTTGACAATGAACAAAGTGGTCACATTCCAACTAAATGACTCCAAATACCATACCATGTTGGTGAAATACAAATTTTATTCAAATTTTTGAACTACCTTTACAAAATGTAGTTGAATTTCAATTATTAAAATGGAAAATGGTATTTGAAATCATAATTGGACCAAAAACCCAAAAGATGAAATGTGTGCTATGACAAGATACACCTACATGCCAAATCTTAGACCATTCTGAGAAAGTATGCCATGGAGTTGGGCATCTCCTAGATAATTTAGGTACTTACACATGAGACTCACACTTGAAACCAAGTGTGAGAGAACAACCTCAACTTTCATTCAACAAACTCAAGGTTTATTATTTTTTGTGCAAACTAGGGTACAATATAAGACACATGGCCAATGTTTTACTTTTTTTTGATTTTTTTAATTTGCTTAATTTGTATCAATTAGTATCCTGTTTGCTTAATTTTAATTTACTTTTTTACCATTTTCTTAATTTGCTGCTTATTAATGTGTTGATTCCATAGTGTGTATCAATTAGTATCCTGTTAAGTGTAATGATCAATGCGTTTGAAACTTAAATTCATCCGAGTCTTGTTTCATTCTAGTGATTATGATTGCTCATATGATATCTATCAGTTAATAGTTATCAGATTACATTCTGAATTTATATAATATAGAATTTGTAGAGATTTCCGTTGCAACGTGCCACTCTCCCAAATGTCATGCGTGGGTCCAATGTGAAAGCAATGGGAAAGTGGACTACATGCAGGACTACATGATTCCACACCCACGCATGCACCAGAGGAAACCGAACCGCCAGCATCTATATAACACATCGGTCTCATCGTCTCTCCCACCATCGTCCACTTCTTCCCCAATCTGCCGAAAACCCCAATCCGCTCCCACCACCACACCACCAATCTCATCCCTTAGTGAATCTGCAAGATGAAGCGCGCTCACGAAGACGAGCCGGAGTCGAAGGCGGTCGGCGGCTCTGGCGATGCACCCGCGGTCGTCGCCGCTGTGGCGGGCGAGGAGTCTTCTTCGGGAGCACCAGCCGCTTGTCGGCGCGCCGTGACCGTTGCGGACTCCACCGTACCGGTCGTGGTCGCTGTCGATGATGAGAAGAAGGAGGACGTCGTGGCTCCCGCGGTAGATCTACAGAACCCGCATGCAGGCCGCCAGGTCATCGTCGTGCCGGACGATGAGTACTATGATGGCGAAGACCCTGACTCCATCGAGTACCTCTATGAACAAGCCCGCAAAGAAGATGTATCGTTCACGGAGGAGGCCTCCGACGACGGCACCGAGGTTCTGAGTTGTTCTATTCGATCTCCTCTGTTCATCTTACTGTTCACATAGGGTTTGTTCGTAGAGTAGATTGATTTGTGTTGTCTAGGTGGTCTTCTAGATATTCTTGATTCTAGGGTTCGTATGGTTTCTTTGTAGTTGACTTTGATTTGATCTGCCATATAGTATTCTTACTCATATGATATATGTGGGTTCATGGTTATCAGATTAATTTCTGAATGTTGTGCCTTAAATTCATCCGAGTCTGATTTGATTGTAGAGATTATGATAACAGAGATTTTTGTTTAGGAAGAAAAGATTGATCTAATGCATAGAATTTATAATTACCATTTTCTTTTGCTGCTTATTAATGTGTTGATTCCATAGTGTGTATCAATTAGTATCCTGTTAAGTGTAATGATCAATGCGTTTGAAACTTAAATTCCTCCGAGTCTTGTTTCATTCTAGTGATTATGATTGCTCATATGATATCTATTAGTTAATAGTTATCAGATTACATTCTGAATGTGTTAAGGTAGTTACCTTGCACATGATTGATCAACACAAGCGACTTAAATTTATTTGAGTCTAATTTGATTCTAGGGATTATGATATCAAGAATTTTGTTTGGGAATAAAGGATTGATCTGATGCATGGAATTCATAATTACCATTATCTAAATTTGCTGCTTATTAATGTGATGATTCCATAGTGTGTTTGAATCAGTATCGTGTTTAGTGTAACAATCAATGTGTTTAAAACTTAAATTCATCGAAGCCTTCTTTAATTCTACTTATTATGATTGCTCATATGATATCTATCGGTTCATAGTTATCAGATAACTTTCTGAATGTGTTAAGGTAGTTAACTTGTAAATGATTCATCATTAAGTGCCTTAAATTCATCTGAGTCTAATTTGATTGTAGATATTATGATAACAATAATTTTATTTGGGAAGAAATGATTGATCTGATGAATCGAATTTAATGTGTAATGATCAATGCGTTTGAAACTTAAATTCATCCGAGTCTTCTTTCATTCTAGTGATTATGATTGCAAGAATTTTATTTAGGCAAAATTGGTTATTTGCCCCTAAAGTTCACATGCCTTGAATTATGTCCCTAAAGAATATTGTTCTTTAATAAATTATCCATTATGTACTTTGAAGCAGATAGAAATGAACGCTCAGGCGTTCCAGCGCTCACTAGACATGATAAGACAAAACTGTCCTCGATTCATCAAATATTGGTCACACAACATTATCCTCGATTCATCAAATGTTAGTACTATCACCGCAACACAAAACTATCCTCGATTCATCAAATGTTAGTACTATCACCGCAACAATTTAGAATAATTTTGGCAGCATTGTTAATTTTTTACAACTTATTTCATTTGATCATTGTTGTGCTCCTGTTTATCTCACTTCTTACGTATTTCAAAATTCACAGGAAGACTCTGACGACGTGGGCCATGGCAAGGACGACAGGGACCGCAATAGCCGCTTTGTTCTTAAGCGGCTGGTGAGTGGCCAGATACCTTTCCGCAGCCGCAGGGAGCTATCTTGCCCATTTTGCGGCAGGGTCATCACCAAGAACTTAGAGAGCATGATCCAGCACGCGGATGGTGTTGGCGTAGGCAGCAGGCAGAAGCACAAGGGCCACACCAAGGCGAAGCATGCCGCCTTTGGCAGATTCCTCGACAAGTACGTCAAGGGTGGCCTCATCCCGGTTATCGGTCCTGCTGTTGGCCCTCATGTTCTGTTTCCACAAGTTTAGTTTATGTTTGTGTTGTCCCCCTGGAGATGAAGAGAAACTAAGTGTTGTTTGAAGACTAAGTTTTTATTATGTATGGTGGAAGCTGGGCAATCATACCTAGTTGTTTAAGACTATGTTAATGTGTATGGAGTTTGCTGTTGCGTTACTGGTGCACTTGTTATCTGAACTCTCATGTTGATGCACACTGCATTTGTTTACTAAATTAGATGGTTTGATGCTTTATTTTGTAGCTAAGGAAGTTTGAAGTAAGTTTGGACTATAAAAAGTTTTTGAAACCAATCTCAAACCAGAAACTTATGTACTTTACATACTGATGATCCTTCAGAATGTCTAAAAACAACCACAAACATGAAAGGCAAACTCCTTATTTCCAATACTTTTCATAAAATTTGCAAAATATTCTAAGTAAAGGATTTAATTAATATAGCTAATTCTTTCCTTGTTAGTCTCAAGATTCTATTTTAGAGGATCTTACAGGACCTAACTATGACGACTAAGTCAGAGCAATAAAAACCAAATCAATTTCCTTGCTCTGCGCACTAAATGTAATCAATATATTTCCTTGTTTTGCCTAACGGCTAAAGCTAATCACGTCGAGCCCACAAATTAAGCTTACAACTGGGTCCAGGCCCGGCATGCAAGCATAGTCGGACCATATATATACGCTCTCCCTCCAACAAACCCTAAAGGCATAGTTGGAGTCAGCGCCGCCATCTAAACCACCTTTGCCTAGGCCGCAGATCTGTCGAGAGAGAGGGATGGAGAAGGGCAAGATCGTTGCGGTAAAAATCTAACCTATCTAGTTTGCATGTACTGGATCTATTTGGACAAAAATGTATGGCCAATGATCTTTAAATTTTCTTTTTTGATTCGTAGTGTCCTTGGTGTTTTGACACCAAGGGTCTGTGCGGCCTGGGCGATAAGATCAAGTCCTTTTTCGTTCTCACCCTTGTAGAGAATTTTGAAGAAATGACGGTACTGGTTTTTTTTGTATTATCATCAGTCTTTTCTGTTCCACCCTTTTGTCATGAATTATAGCATCTGTTAGTTTGACATGTAGTAAACATGTTCCATTTTTCTTCAGTTAATACCCTTCTATGCTAGAGCGAATTTCCTTAAGAAGTTTGCCATCGACTCTGTCGATCACGAGAATGATTTTATGGTTGAGGTGGTTACGGAAGAAGGGTTCGAATTCAACGTTGATTGTATCAACAAGGATGGAAGAACATATCTTGAAGGCCAATATTGAAGAGAATTTGCTAGAGTCTACAATCTGGATGTTGGAATGGAGCTTGTCTTCTCTACCGACACACAAGGTCCATCTACCCCTGTGACGTCGATCAACCTACCGATCACCCACCCATGTAAGTAACTGCTTATTTGAAGTACTCCCTCTGTTTACAAATATACGATATTTACGAGTTTGTATAAAATGGATGTATATATGTAGATCCACTAAAATATTTAGGTTCACCCATTTTGCTCGGTTTCTAGTCTACTTTGTAATGTGTAGAATGTCATCGATGGAATTGTCTCTAGTTTTTTCCTTTTGAAAAAAGAAGTAGTTGCTTTGTGTTTAGCATGATATTTTTTCCTTGTTCCTAAACAATCTTAATGTTAACGTACCTACCATGCATTAATCTTAATTTTGATTCAGTAATATTCATTTAATTAAGTATTTGAACTTGTACAGCATATTACAATCTGACCCAGGATAAGAAATGCATACTTGACGCTATGCATGCCACTGATGGAACCATAATTAACTGGAGAATGATGGAGTCAGTGGTCAGCAATGTTGACATCATTGACACGCTGGTTGATGAACATGGAGCTGGGCCTTATCAAGTTGGAAAATGTGAGTCTCTAATCCAGACATTAAGCTGGACAAATTGCAGGAAGAAAGAGCGGGTAAGTATGAGTGATCTACTTTGTTGTGTCTGTAATTTTCCGATTAACAAATGTTCACATTGTGCATGTGGACCAAGAACAGAAACTCCCGCGACGCCTTATCCATGAAGACATGGCTGAATATGGTGATATCACAATTGTGTGTGATAAATACATAAAGGTCAAAGGGTCGTACTCAATTTCTCCTGAGGATGGCCGAGTATGCTGCGCTGGGTGGAGGGAAGTGATCTCAAAAGAGGAGGATTTTCGGCGAATTGGAGACAAGTTGTTTTTCATGTTGTACGTGGGACGTAAGGGGGCTTTCCTATTTGCCTTCTATGTTCCAAATGTGGAACTTTAGTAGCCTTGATCATTTTCACTATGATGGTCATGGGTCATTTGTTGACCTAATAATATGAGATGTTAAGACAATATTTTACGGTCCTTTCATTATGTGGCATTAGTATGTCTGAAGACATGGTTAAGTGTAATGGTACTATTAAATTTTTTATGAGCTGAAATATATTATGCCTATTGTTGCTGCCAATTATAGTGAAATCGTGATAATTGAGTTCATTTCATCAGTATCTATGAATATTTTATGAGCTACAAATTTTATGCGTGCACAACTTACTAGACGGACATGTCTGTCGCGTAGGTTGTGTCACGTAAAGAAGTATCTATCTCCAGTAAATATATTTTGCTGCTCGAAGTAAGTATGACAAAAACAAGCAAAAACATCTAGGTACGACCATATATATCATTGTAATTAATAATTTTGTGTATAACATGGTTACTGGGAATTGAATGCAACAGTCTCCATAACTAGTATCAAACAGTACAACTGCGTGCTAGTATTTTAGTAACGCATTTTCATAAGGTACTAGTCAATATCACTATCAACATCTGAAATGCTCCTTCCAAATTCATCGACAACCGGTTCCAAGTCTTCTTGTTCTTCGTCGCTCAGGTCCATATCATTGTTTACACCATTTTTTCCTGCTAGTTGTCTAACAGTCTAAGAGTCAACAAATATCACATCATCAGAGCGATCAGCCATGTCGTCTTCATGATCATCAACATATTCATCTTCCTCGTCCTCAATTTGGTGAACAATGGGATCTTCCGAGCCTAGGTCTTCCTGGTATGCACCTGCATTGCCTTCATCATCTTTTTCTGAAACATCGTATACATTCCTGTGCTTGAAAGTTTGCACCACCTTCCAAGGATCACCAAATTTTGTGTCTTCCAAGTAAAAACAAGTTTCTGCTTGGTGAGCTAATATGAAAGGGGCGTTCTTGTACCACAATACAGACGTATTGATGCTTTTAAAGTATCCATCATCCTTCATCTCCGTGGTTTTCCTACTTCCAAGGTCAAACCAATCATAGTGGAACAAGAACACGGATCTGTCGTCGTGCTTGTTTCTCGGGTACTGTAACTCAAGGACCTCCTTCATCACACCGTAGTATTCTTGATCTTGTTCGTCAGAAACGGATCCCCTTGTCATTATGCCTGAGTTTTGAGTCCTGATGTTCTTCTCACGCTCGACGGAACGGAACCTAGCGCCATTTACATTGCATATAGGGTGTACAACTACACGAGCATCTGGACCAAGTGCTAGTGATTTTAAATCTTCTGGAGCATTGTCCAAATTACTGACATGTTTTTTAAACCATGCAGGGAATTCTTTCTCTAGTTCCGCCTCAATGTTGTTCACACCCCTGTTCTGTAGTTGTTGTCAGAAATTCCTAAAAATCAAAAACAAATTAGTAATGGTACTGCTATAACACAAAATATTACTGAAAATTTCGAATGATTAATAAAAAGATAAATAGACCTACCGAATATAATTTTGTGCCTCATCACAGTTCTGAAGTACATACCAAACCATACTGTCAAATTCTTTGGGAAAATACTTCAACTTGGATAGTCCTAAACCTCTGGATCCATCTGAAAAATATCAAACTCTAGCGGATCAACTCTTTGTTTCTTATCTTGGTTCCTCTCAGGCTTGTTATGTCTGGTTTCTATGACATCGCCCAAAAATGTAGAGCAATGATGCAAGCACTCATCCATGATATATCCCTTAGCAATTGAACCTCCAAGCCTTGATGTGCTACGCATAGTTGATTTCAGGTACCCGAGCCTTCTTTCAACTGGATACATCCAACCATATTGAACAGGCCCCCTCTAAAGTGCCTCATCAGGTAGATGAATAGCCAGGTGCACCATTACATCAAAGAATGATGGGAGAAATAGCAGCTCAAGCTTGCAAAGAATTATGACAATTTCAACCTTCATTCGACGTAGCACAGATGCTCTTAGAGTTTTGGCACACAACTCCCTGAAAAAGTTTCCCAGTTCAGCAATGGTCTCATACATCGCCTTTGATGCAATCCCTCTCAGACCAGCTGGCAACACACGCTGCATAAGTATGTAGCAGTCATGCGTCTTCAGACCGTGCACTTTACCCCCTGGGATGTCCACACATCTTGCTAAGTTTCCAGCAAAACCATCTGTGAACCTAGTGTTGGCCAAATACTTGCACAATTTTTGTTTGCCTTCCTTTTTAAGCGTCCACGGTGCTTTCTCCTTTGAAAAACCCTTGGCCTCAGGTTTCATCCAGAACTTCTTCCTGACATTAAATTTCTCCAAATCCATTCTACCACCAACAGTGTCCTTGTTCTTTCCATCAAGCTCAAGAAGGGTACCAAGGACATTGTCCAATATGTTCTTCTCAATGTGCATCACATCTAGGTTGTGAACAAACTTCAATCTTGACCAGTATGGCAGATCATATAAGCTGATCTTGAGGTGCCAGGTTGGCTCACCAGTCATGCCACGCTTTCTCTTCCTAGTTGATGGATTTTTCCCTGGCCTGTAATCCTGAACTCTCTGTACCCTCTCCTCTCTTTCTACAAGTGTGAAACTTGTTGGTGCATCCTTAGGTTCAGGTTTTCCATTGAAGGTTTTGCTACTCCTCCACTTGTGATCGTGAGGCAGAAATCGACAATGACCAATATAACCAATTTTATTATGCAAAGACTCGTAGCAAGGATCCTTATCGCAGTGCGCACATGCGAAAAACCCTCTTGTGCTACGGCCAGACATCGTGGCATATCCAGGATAGTCATGAATCGACCAAAGAAACGCATCATGCAATGGAAACTCTCTACCTGTGCACGCATCATATGTGCCCACGCCACTCCATAGCTTCATCATATCTTTTATCAATGGCTGCATAAATACATGAAAATCCTTTCCTGGTGAATTTTTTCCAGGGATTAGCAATGACATCATGAAGTTGGATTGATCCAAGGCACATCCATGGTGGGAAGTTGTATGGAATGACAAAAACTGGCCACATACTGTATGAACTACTCATGTTTCCGTATAGGTTGAATCCATCTGTCGCAATACCAAGCCTTATGTTACGGGCATCTGAAGCAAACCATCCAAACTCCTTGTCAAAGTGCTTCCATGCTTCACCATCAGCTGGGTGCCTCAAAATACCCGGTTGTGCAACCCTATTCTCCTTGTGCCACTTGGTGTTCATCGATGCTTCCTTGGAAACAAAAAATCTCTGTAACCTTGGGATTATAGGAAAGTATCGAAGCACCTTATGGGGAATCTTTCTCTTTGCTTCCGGGTCTTTCCACCTTGAAAATCCACACTCGGGACAATGAGTTTTTTTTGGCATGGTCTCCCCAAAACAGAGCACAGTCATACTTGCATACATGAATTGTGTCATAACCAAGCCCAACCTCAGAAAGAACACTCTTAGCTTCAGCATAGGACTTGGGAAAATTCACTTTTGGCAAAGCAGCACATAAGACAGCCATAAATTAATCAAAAGCTCTATTTGTGACCCGGTTGTATGATTTCACGTAAAGCATCTTCATAATGAATGACAACCTCGTCTCAGTGGTGCATCCCTCGTGAAGCTCTTTCTTAGCTTCTTCGATGAGTTTCGCATAGAAATTAGTGTCACTTGGGCCTCTGTCACCAGAATCATGCAGCTCATCTAACATCTTGTCAACATGATCATTATGATTCTCATTTCCATCATCATAATCATCATCGTCATCGCTTTGATACAAACTATGATCATAGTTTTCATCAGGACCATCATCTTCTCCATGACAACTCCACTTTGTGTACGAAACGGCCATACCATTGACGTGTAAGTGATACTCAATAGTTTCCTAAGTCTGCTGTGTAATATTAAGGCATTTTTGGCATGGGCACAATATTGATGCACCTTCGTTGCAGTTTGCGCGGGCAAACTCCATAAAATCGCGGACACCTTGTATGTAAAAAGGGGTGAACTTGCGCCCATGAGTAATCCACTGTCGATCCATCGCCTACAAAAATATATATAATGTGTTCCAGTCGAGTCATGATGCCATTCAATTTGTACTAATCGATGTGAAAATTGTTTACCAAAGTCCAAATAAATCACAATGTGTAACATAAACACCAATCCAAATCAATTTCATAACAGATCTCAAAGGAACTCACATGTGCTTCCTATCGCCGTGCGCCGGCCTGCCGCGAAGCCTCGCTAGCTGGGATCGTGATCGATCGTCGTGATCGCGTAGGCGTAAGTCGCCGGGACTTGCAGATGAAAGGCCAGCGAATGTCGTGATCGCCTGGACAAGGGATACCCTTGACGACGCTCGTTCGCAAGAACAGAGAAGAAAACTGTTTGGAAGATCGCACAAGTCCTAACTATAACGATTTGTGTTTGTACATGCCACGTACTGCACATAGAGTTTACAAAATGGTAAGCCAATCAAACAATTCAAAAACCGAACGGTAGCTCAGCGGTAACGAAACGTTTTACTTTGTACTAGGTCCTCGGTTCAAAACCCATCTTTGCCCTTTTATTGTTTTTAACACAATTGCTAACTCGTTGGTCCCACGAACAATCGGTGACGGCTTAATCTACGACGCTCTAAAATCCGTCGTGCGGATAATCGACGACGGTTTGCCGTGACACGAAACACGACCGTCACGCATTATCAAGCATACGTGACGCCCAAAACTAATCCGTCACCTATGGTTACTTTCGGTGACGGTTCTGAATTTTGTCACCAGGCAATTCGTCATCGATTCTAGGATCTGTTGTAGTGCGTTGACGGAGTGCCTCTAGCTGTTCACTCCGGTGCTAGGGGATCATTGAAGATTAACCCGTAGCAACGCACAAGTATTGTGAAGAGTTGGGGTATAGATAGAATAACCGATGTATCCTCTCAAAAAAATAAAACCGATATAGAAAGCTCATCTAATTAAGTCATATACTCGGTTACGACTCCGCGTTCACTTGGGCTGCGAGTTGGACGGTTCGTTCTCTACCGTACGGGATGCGAGTTCAATGGTTCCCCCACGCCCACATCAAGGCCACCAAGACATGCCGCGTAGGAACCGGATGGACTTTCGCCTGCTCCGCTCTCCCGCGGATACAACACTCTCCCATGCCGGAATTGGATCGATTTAGCAACCAAATTTCAGAATTTTCACTCTTCTTTTGTTATGTATACACAGTGCAGGGACTCCATGTGGATGGCGCTCTGGACAGACGGCGAGGAGCAGGCGGCGTCCTTGAGGGAGGCGAAGGATAACCTGACACTAATCGAGGGGCAGCAGCCAGAGTGGAAAAAGCTTTTTGGAGGCGACACCATCTGCTTCTTGGACATCGTCGTCAGCAGGATTGCGCAATGGATGGGGGTGTTTGAGGAGATCGTCAGGGTACGGCTGATGACCGAGGAGGAGCATCGGGTGTTGTGCCGGTGGGCGATGGGAGTACACGACGAAGAGGTAGTGCCTGCCAGAAAGGGGCCACCTGCTTGCTGCCTTGGCGTCGACAAGGGACAAGTTCGTGTCCATTGCCAAGGCAATGGCTATAGAAAAGTAGTATGCTGGACCTGCAACAGTGGCTACGTAAGTTTCAGGTGATCATTGTTTTAAGTTTAACGACAGTGGTTGTTTCAGGCACTTTGTTAATCGGCAGTGGATAAGAGTTCCTTGTTACGTCAATCTTCTGTTTGTTTTCAGTTTATCGTATCTCTTTCTTAGTCCTGCCTCACAAATCCTTGCAATCCTTCTTCATTTCTATCTTGCAGGTTTTCTTCATGGATCATACGTGTATATGTGATGACGATGAGTCAACATCTAAGGAGAATATGTTCATAAAGATAAAAAGTTTAGAGATATGACAAATTTGATCATGTAATTTGAATAAAAGTCTTTCCTATCAACTTTGGAGCAACGGATTAATCATGAATGATTGAGTCGGAACAGGAGACTCTAGCATGGATGGCAACATTTGTATGCTGTGAGCCAGAAGTGGGACATGTTAGAAAAAAGATACTCCCTCCGATCCAAATTAATTGACTTCGATTTGTCAAGATTCGGATGTATCTAGCACTAAAACATGTCTAGATACATCCGAATCTACACAAATCTGAGTCAATTAATTTAGATCGGAGGGAGTATTTGCATCAAGTGTGCCTTTTTTGGTTTGGGGAGACGGGTTTACGAGTGGGACAGTGAGTCAGTTGTCTATATAAATCAATTTCGGTGTACTTTTCCAGGACATTATAGGGCTGCAGATATATCACAAATAACAGAACTTCAAATGGGATACATCAAATTAACACTCTTCACTTGATAAAAGGAAATTTTATAATTAAGAAAAGCTCTTTTTAGTACCATTGATGTTCGATTATCTGGCCATCATGTGCAAAACAAACTTTCGGAATATGGACTTATTCACAAACATGAATGGAATAAGATGGACGTGGGATAGAAAAGAAAGAGAAAAGATAAAGGATGGATGACGAATATGGTAAAGGGGCTATCATTTATAAATAAATGATGACTTATCCACAAACATGGAGGGAATAAGATGGATTGAGGTATAGAAAACAAAGAGAAAGGATAAAGGGTGGACGATGGATATGGGAAACGGGCTATCTGGACGACGGATATGGAAAATGGGCTATCATTTATAAATAAATGATGTCCGTGGCAACGCACGGTATTCTGCTAGTCTTTTTAATAGTATAGATTTGGATGTTTTGTACTTCTTGTGAACTCATGAAATATATTCGGATCTTTTCCGTAAAAAAAACAGATCAACGGTCTGAGATAGTAGGCCCAAAACAAATTTAGTGTCCTAACTTCGGGATAAAAACTCAGGGTTGAATATGGACATGCCGCACGAGTTTAATCTCTTGAAATGTTTACATTTTGACATAACGTGCACTTTCGATGGTGTGTCATGTGTGCTATTACCGATCTAATTAGATCTAGTGCATGGTTAAAGACGCGTTTCCGTTACCTTTGTAATAAAAGAAGTTAAAGAGCTTGACGTAGCCCTGTTGATTGCTCTGTCGTGACAGTGACAACAACGCATTTCCGTGTGTTGTTTGGACGTGTAAGCTGGAAAGATTCGCGACAGCTTAACCTCGGAAGAGTAGGTCCATCTCAACTTGAAGATACTAATGCATGTAGCCGCAGATTTTCCTGCTCCGTACAAAAAATAATGAAAGCGGACGGGCGATATTCCTTGCATGCAGTCAACACTTTCGGGTCTTTTTGAACTTTTTAGTTCCACATTTTGTACCGTGGGAACGATTTAGTCACACATTTTGTAAAGTGAGCAAAACTAGTCCTATAACTTATATGTCAGGAGTATTTTAGTCCAATTTGATTGAATTTCAGCAAGTTTGATCTAATCTGTCCAACTATGGCGTGACAATTTTTTCAAATTGACCCTTTGTATTTTTTCTGTGGCAGTTGTTTCCTTGATGCTGATCAACAGGCAGCCCATCTACCACTAGACGTACAAAATAGTAAAAAGTCTAGTGGGGGAGGAAGGCTGCTCAAGCCACTAAGTTGAACGATAATGATTCATACTTTCTAGGGGTGTAATTCTTTTTATACAATACAGACGCGCACACACACGTTCAAATGCGCACGTTCACTGTTAAAGTAATCTTGTGCGTGGAGGCTTTTATTTTGAACTCGGGCTAGACGGAGGCCTTTATTTTTAACATTTAAAAAATGCAATTTAAAGTATAAAACACCTTTAAAAAATACGCACATGTGGGCAATGGTATATACCTATAGCTTAAGCGTGAACACATGCAGAGGCGCTGAGGAGCTCTGCTGCGCACGCTGAGGCGCACTGCCGCTGCTTGTGGGCCCATGAAGTTCGGCTGCATGTGGGCCAACGAGGCGAGTCTTTGCGTGCATGCTGAAGCCATCTCGTGCCCACCACTCCTCTCCTTATACCTATAGCTTAACGTGAACGCATGCAGAGGAGCTCTGCCGTGCACGCTGAGGCGCACTGTCACTGCTTGTGGGCCCATGAATAATCTTTCAATGTGCAAAATTTTAACCCGGATTGGTTATATTGGGGCTACAGACATAAACAATTCTGACAAGATATGAAGGTGAACCGTTTACAAATCTAGATTTATAATTTTATCTTTTCTATGTTGCCTAGAACAGAAATTATTTCAAGTTAAAAATTTGTATTTTTTAAATTTTTACATCTGTAGAACACGTATTTTTAAATGTACAAAACAAAGGCTTATATGTAGCTTGGGGGTGTATACATGACACGTGCACGCGAGTTAGGACGCGTGGGCCCGAAATTAGTGTATAATAAACAAATGTTCTCTTATTTAACAAATATATGTTTGTGTTGTAGTGGCAAGCTTCTAGTAGTACTAATTTATCAGCGTAGTCCTGAGTTGGACACCCACAAGTCCAATTTTCAGATTTTATTTTGTCAGGCCGTACCTAGGTCGCAAGCATCACAGAAAAATACACAAACGTCATTTTGCAAAAATCTTTAGAATGAGTTTCGCCCTAGAAGTGGATGAATTCTATCAAAATCGCAGAAATTTGATCAAATTAGACTAAAATGCTCTCAGGTTACAGGTGGTGGGACTAATTTTGCTTACTTTACAAGATATGAGACTAAAATGCATCCATGGTGCAAGTTGTGGGACTAAAAATGTATATACCTCTTTTTGAATTGCCGGAAAGTTTTTTGTTTTGCGAATTGAACGTAGTGTGACAAATGAGAAGTAGATACTAATATTGTAAAATCATTTTTTTATTAGGCCCCCGTACAGGTTATGATATTTTTTTTTGCGAAATTCCACCGATCTATTAATAATCATCAACAGCAGTACAAAGAGTCCTAAAAGTAATAAAAATTACAAATAGGTCAATGGACCACCTAGCGACAACTACAAACACTGGCACGAGCCGAAGGCGCGCCGCCGTCCTCGCCCCTCCATCACCGGAGCCGGACAAAGCTTGTCGTAGTAGAGCTTGTTGTAGTAGACGAACGGAAAGTCGTCGTGCTAAGGTCCCAAAGGACAAGCATACCAAAGCAGCGATCATCGCCGAAGATGACAAACGTAGATCGGAAGAGACTGACCTCAAACCATACCAACAGATACGAAAAACGACTGAATCCCAAGGAATCCGTCGGACACATGACTCCACGCGCCCTCCGCCGATACTAGATACACCAACAGAGCGAGGATAGGACGGGGAGGACCTTATTCTGACTTCAGGACGTAGCCGCCGCCTCAACATCCTGAAAAAGACACTGAAAACAGTCTAGACGAAACACTGAGACCTTCCGCCGGCGAGAGGCCGTGGTCCGCCACGTCTCCAAGGCCCTAAGGCCGCCGGAGACGGGACGAACCGGTGGCGTCGCTGGCGGAGGGAAAGAAACCCTAGATGGGTTGTAACCGCCACCTTCTCTCCTCTGTACGGTTGTACCGGTTCGTGTTTCTGGCGTGTTGCGTACAGGTTATGATATTTGTAGCTGAATATTTTTGAATATCCAACAATTGCGAGAAATCCATATGTACAAAAGGAATAAATATTTAATGTTCAAACTTCACTCCACAAGTTAATTACACAGCACTTTTATTTTGCAAAAAAAATCACACGGCACTTTTTCATCTCAGTTTACTCATGGGAATAACAATCTTAGGGCACAACAAATTGCATGACTGCCTTTTTTTTTGCGAAAATTCCGCCCATTTATTGATACATATAAACCTATTGTTTAATAATATATTTTAAAATGTTAAAAAATTAGAAAAATATTCATATATAGATCTAGACATTCTACGTTTTCACACAAGTATTTAGGTAAAGGAACATTTTGTGTCACGCATAAAAAGACAAATCTCGATATTCGAACAAGACTTTTCATGAGATATTTTTTATTTTTTACGCAGGACTCATAAAATGTACAGTATTTTTTTTTGCCCAATTTTGTGTATGAAAATAAAATATCCTCATGTACTACTGACAAAAAAATTAAAAAGATGTTTGACCGAAGAAGTTTTTTTGTAACGAAAAATGATCGTTTACCAGCCGAAAGAAGCAAATACTAGTAGAACAATTTTTTACATATAACCGAGTGAGTACATGACACAGAACAGAATCCGACAGATAAGATTCACCTAACAAAACAACACATCTATAGGGCTAATGTAGTAGTACTTGGCTAGCTCAAATTTTACAAATCGACTGGAACACACATACGCACCAGAAACTACACGCCGGTATGGCTACCTCACGTACGCACAACCAACCACGTTACAGAAACAAAAAAAAAAACACTTTGATCATAAAAGAAACCACGCTTTGTCGATCCATCCTGATCTCGATTAATCTTTGGTGCCGGACGAGGAGAAGCAGCCGCAGAGGAGCTCCCAAATGCTCTTCTTCACTCCGTTGTGGTCAGCCATGGATCCTTCGGAGCGATGAACCTCTCTAGCTCGCAGATGAAATTCAGTTCACGTACTGCTAGCTGGAACTTTGAAGGCATTCGACCTCTGACCTGAACTTTCGAGTAAACGTTCTCAAGTGTTAATTTTGGAGCAGTTAACTCGATGCCATTCCATTGATCGTGTGTAATAAGCTAGAAGGAGTATGGTAGTTGGTGTAGTGCCGTACGCTTATACTCTCAGGGTGGAGCTGGATTCTATGGTCAAATCAATGGCGAGTAATTTTTGTCAAAAGGTCATTATATTGTGGCGCGTAGTGTGTACTACTATTAACGCTGACTGAAGCACCGTTAGAATCTGACTAAGTTCCATTTTAATGACCACAACAGGTTGGCCTAACTAAATTAATCCACTTTTGCTCCGGTGTCCTCCCCCCGGGGAACGTTTGGACGCGGGCTCAGAACAGACGGCCGCGATGAAGATTCGGACGGTTCGGATGAACACAGGTTAAAGGGTCCCAGGTTTCGGATTGTTCAGCGAAACCCGCTAAAGCGCGTCTGTACGGTGCGGTGTATGGTGTGGGTGTACACGCGTGGACATACGAGTACAGTATTTTGTACGGTGTGTGCGGGTGATGTCAGCTGAAACGAAGCGACGCGACGTATAAGAGCTCCCTCGGCCGCTTCGCCTGTCCTGATCCCCACCATTTGGCCTCTTTTGCCTCACCAGATACGGAAAGAAGAGCGCAGGAGAAAACCCTAGCTCTTCCCATCGTCTCCTCCGCCTGAGGCCTTCGAGCTCTCATCTGCCGCGAGATTTTGACACCGGCGATGGCGGGAGTCGGCTCTGGAGGCGATGCGGGCGGTTCTGCAAGGGTGGGGCTTGGAGCCGTGACCCGCCCAGATGCGGTCGAGGTGGTCGAGGTCCATGGCGGTGGCAGTGGTGGTACGGCCGCTTTGTCCTTTTTGGCCAATGCGGCTCTAGGAGAGGAGGAGATGGTGGATGCGGAGGTCGGCGAAGCTGAACGTGGCAGTCGGCGCCGCGGAAGATCTGGCGCCGGTGCAGCCTCAGGAGGTTCCTGCGCTCTAGGTAAGAGTTTTTTTCCTTCTAATTTCCGTTTTCCCCTTCTGGTTGTTTGAATGGAAGATCTGTTTAGTAGTTATTTGTTAGGGATTAATATCTTTTAGGGATTTATTGGAAGGAAGGTGGGTTGTGTAGATTCCGTGTGTAGATTTTTGTTTACGGATTCATATATTTTGACGAAATTTATTCAGTGAAGCATGTATGTAGCCCTAGGAATTGCTTCAGTGCATCAGATTTTGTTGTTCCAGGCCATGTTTTGTCCCATGATTACTCAATGGCTTTGTGGATATGGAAATAGTGTTGTAAAAAATAGCTTGTGTCGTCTGACCCATTTGATGCTCTAGAAATTGTTGGGTCCGCAGCATAGAAAACAAAAAAAATTGCTAGGATGAGAACTACACGTCAAGATCTATCTACTAGGTACAAAGCAACGGGTGGACATACATCCATCGAGAACTTACCCTCGAAGACAACGAATTTTGTTAACAAGTAGGAACTCATGGTTGATGTAGTCGTACACTTGCCGATCTCAAGATCGTGTGGAAGTCCGAGCAGGTTCGGCTCCAGCACGTCCTTTAGATCCAGCTCCAGCAAGTCCAGCACCGCAAAGCAGCGGTGCATCCGTGATCGCATACACGTCCGGTACCCCGACAACCTCCGTCCCTCGCTCCAGCAAAGCAGCGGAAGCAGCAACTCCTTTCCAGATAAAGCCACCGGAAACATGTATCTCGCTAATCCGAGACCATGGGGGAATAATACTAGAGGGGGAGATAGATCCTTCACGAGGAGGTGTGAGGAAGAAGGGGTGTGAGGGCGGCCTTTTATAGGAGGAGGGGAGGGTACCCCTCCCCATGGCCGGCGCCTCAAGGGGTGACCCTTCACCTTCTCATTCATGTGGTGGTAACTCCCTCCACATAAATTTGCCCCTTCACATTCTCTTTTAAAGTCTCCAATTTAAATGCATTAAATTTCTCCAAATTTAATGCTCTCTCATTTAATAAAACTCTTTTATTATTTTTATTCAGAATTTTGTTAATTACTTTAATTAACAAACATTCACATAAAACCCCCTGCAATATTTTAATATTACATGCAGAACCAATTTCAGCAATTTCACCCGAAACAGTTTCGGTGTCTATTGAAATAATTCCAGTGCTTTCTTAAATCTTTATCTGAAACATATTTGCTCCAAATGGTGTCGGTATCCCTTAAGTGTGTCACCCTATGGTTTGCGAATAATGCAGACATGATCGAGACCCTTCTCAGATCAATAATCAGAAGCGGGATCTGGAGATCCATACTGACTCCTACACATTCAACGATGACTTATGTGATCGTGAGAACCTTTAACGCTAGTAACTAAATCCCTTTGTCTCGCGATATATTACATGTTCAAGATTCAAGCATTGGTATCTCCATACCTAGTTTGATCTCGTTGCCGACATGCACTCTTTTCTCGTTCCCGTGATATAATATTCTAGTGATCACATCACTTGCTTGCAAGCTATCTTAATGTGATATCACTGAGAGGGCCCAGAGTATATCTATCTGTCATCAGGATTGACAAATTCCACTCTTGATCCATGAGCCTCAACATAACACCTTCATAGCACTGAACCCATCTTTATAGTCACCCTGTTATGGTGTGACGTTTGATCTTATCAAGATACTCTTCCGGTGTTAGCAATTAACATGATCTCATGGTCTAAGGATAAAGATTACTTCGTATGATGTTATAGCAATATAAACATAATGACTTGATCGTAATGCTATACTTCGGATGAATGTTCATCACATCATTCCACCAATGTTGTGACCTCGTTATTAAAAACATCCAATGTCCATGATCAGGAAACCTTGATCATCTTGTTAATCAACGAGCTAGTCTATAAGGGAGACATAACTAGGAACCCTTTTTGTTTATTAAACACACATGTATTGATGTTTTCGATCAATACAATTATAGCATGCAAAATAAAAATTTATCATAAACATGGAATAAGATGATAACCACTTTATTATTGCCTCTCGGGCATATTCCCTTCAGTCTCCCACTTGCACTAGAGTCAATAATCTAGTTTGAAAAACTTTGCGTATTAAACACCTATGGCTTTCTGGTGTTGCATATATGCTATTGCTAGTGGTTAACATAATCTCCGGATCTGACAGTTTCAGGTCCGTGTGTATTTGCATGTCTTTGCGTCTCTACGCATCACTCATTCTCAAATGAGATGGCATTGTATAAATTTGGTCCTTTGGTGAGACCTTTAGTTTGTTCCGGTTAAAATATGTTGATATTATTGTCACACAATATATCTTCATAGTATTAGCCCACTTTGAACCACACCTAGTTTGATAACAAACTACTTAACACAAATGCCCTCCTTTGCTGCTACTATAGCAGTTATATACTTAACCTTTTGTTGTAGTATCCGTCATAATGTCTCAACTTTGGAACTCATCCAAATCCATCATGGAACATCCTTTCCATTACATTGTGCCACTCATAATCTAAATTGAGATAAATTTAATTTGTATCTTGTGACAAAACTAGTATCAATGTAACACTTTACAATAAACTACCTTTAACTATTTGTCACTTATACATGATATATTCTTAGTTCTTCCAAAGCTCATAAGAATATCTTTACTATTGTCCAATGATCATCTTATGGATCATTCTGGTATGTGCTCATAACATTTAGAGCATAGGACATTCTTGATATATACATATCACGGTATAATCGATCAAAATCTTCATGTGATTTTACTCACCAAGTGTTGGAACACTTGAATCTTGATACAATCCTTTCCATGCAGCAAGAACCTTTCTTGTTGTTTCCATATTGAACCCTTTCAATATCTTATATATGTATGTCTGGCACAACCATATTAGCGCCTTAATCTATCCATATAGATATTGATGCCAAATATTCTCGGTTTACCCAAGTCTTTCATCGAAATCTTATTTTAATGAAATTCTTAACTTGTGTCAATACAAGATACATCATTTCCAATCAACAATATGTCCTCTACATAATGTATTAGAAATATGTCTCAGCGCTTCCACTTAATTTCTTGCAAATGCAAGCATCTTCATCATCTCCGATGAATTTAAACTCTTTTAACAGTTTCATCATGGTGAAGATTCCAACTCCGCTATGCTTACTTCAACTATTGAAGTTTGAATGCCATTTTAGCACCCTTTGAATTAATAAAACCCTTCGTACCATGTCATGTACACGTCCTAGGTAACTGTTCTATTAGAAGAACCTTGGTTTGTTTATTCAACTACCATATACCAAATTATATGTAGTGGTTGCTACATTAATCCGTCAAGACTATATATCGCTATGAAAGATCAAATCTTGTCATAGTCAACTCCTTGAACATTTCCGTAAACTTCTTTCCGACATGTCGACTATTTCATAGATGTTAAACATCCATGTCTATTTATTTATAGATCCAAACACGACCGATAGGCTTCATGCCTTTCAGGAGGGTCTTCCAAGTTCAGAAACTTGATTTCTCGTCTATGGATACTATCACGGATTCTATGACTTCTAGTCATTTTATGGATTCAGGGCCCATCATCGCTTCTTTGCATGTAGTTGGTTCATTATTGTCAAAACAATAACGACTTGCTTATCAAATCTTACTATTTGATTCTTACCGACCCACACGGTTCAATGGGAACTCTAATCTCCGAGATCACACCCTTTGTAATCACGGGAGCCATGAGCATTGTGGCTGCCACCGGGACACTTTCCGGCGCTGCGCTACTTAGCACATATAGCTAAGGTTCAACAACCTTATCAAAGTTCTATTGTCCTCCCACTTAACTTTTTGCGAAAAATTCCTTCTCAAGAAACTTGACGTTCCAAGTAACAAACTCTTTTGTCCTCGGTGTTATGGAGAAATTCCCAAAAAATTCTTTGGGATAACCTACAAAGACGTGCTTATCCGACTTTGGTTGTAAACATTTTACTTATGGATAGCATACCAAAATTTAAGAAAGGACAATTCGGGTTTTATCCCAAACCATAACTTATATGGTGGCATTTCAACGAATCACGATGGTGCTTTTTTCAGTGTAAAAGCGGTAGTATCTAAAGCTCCAATCCTTAAAACATAATGGCAGTTTTATAAATGACACCTTTGATCTTACCATGTCAAACATGGTTTGATTTCATCTCTCGAATATGCCATACTCCTATGGTTTATCAGGAAATACAAATCATGGAACAATTCCTCAAATCTTAAGTGTTTTGCTAAACATGTAACTCAAATATCTTCCTTTATGATCGAATCATAAACTCTTTATTTTCTTGTTACAATGATTTTCCACTTCATCTTGAAAGTTTTTGAACAATTTTCAAATGTTTCATACTTCTTCCTTATTAAGTAAATATATAGACCGATTTACTTAAATTTCTGGAGAAAGCATATGCAGAAAAAAGATTCATCGCATATGGCTATATATAATGGACTATATACATCAACATGCATAATATCCAATAAGTTAGTCATCCGTTCCTCTTTGGCCTATGGACGGAGTTTCAATTATCACGAGGAAAGTTTCACAAGCGTCAATTGATCAAAATCAAACGACTCCAAAAATCCATCAACATGGAGTTTCTTCATGTTTTCTTTCCAATATAATTTAAACAGCGATGTCACTTCATAAGTGATCTTTCAATCATTTGTCTTGCGACATTTTAGCAATAGTGTTTATGGATGTGATTTCTCCCACTAGACCTGTAAAAGTTCATCCATCATTTATGGAATATGGTAATTATTTGAACAACCATTATTCTCGTAATACCGGAACAAAATAACAATTATTAAAACAAATCTTGAAGGCTAGGTTTGACGACAACGAAAAACACAATAACACTTTATTTGTTTTCGATGAACATCATCACTTATTCTCTTGCCAGTTACTTAGGCCATTGCAGTTCATGAATTGAGTTGTCCTGTATGACACTTCATACCAACCAATTCGGTATCCAATACCGGTATCCAATACCTAAGAGCCACATTGTTTAACAAGCAAGGAATACTACCATAACATGTATATCTTCTATATACCTAAGTTGGACATCTCCAACCTTTTCTTTTCTGCCAAATATTTTATAGATTCTCTTTCAACAATTCCTTTTCTTTTAAAAGAATCTATCAACATCAATAGTGGTGTCATTCACATGACACATAGTACAAAGCGTATATAGTCAAATACTAATACCTTTGGACTTGACCTTTGAAGTGGATCACCATCATCAAATGTTTGGTGTTCTTTCAAAAATCCATTCTTTAGTAATCTATTAGTGTAGTAAAAATTTTACTTATATCTTCTATTCATCCTTATGATGACAACTTTCATGATTAAGCTACTATAGCCTGTAAGGAAGAATCGCGAGTATAATGTTAGTTCCCAAAACCTTTTGGGAGATCCGGATGCTTAGCATCTCCATCCTTCACAAATTCTCATACAATATGAGAACATGTATTTTGCTAAATTATACTCTATCATAATGCAACCAAAAACATTGTTTCAGATATCACAATATCTTTCACACATGATGGTTTCTGAAACAATTTCCAGCTCCTATATAATCTTGATATTAAAACAACTTTTGAATATCAATAATCATGGAGGCAAACATGATACTTTAGATACTAACATTGGAATCTTTACTCTTTATTTAATACTACTTATTAAACTTTATGGAGTAAATAGAGTTTGCTAAAAGTTTGCAATAGGACTTCTAAACTTTAAATTGACATTCAAAACAATATGATACCAGTTCGTAAAGTAAATATCCAGAATTCTATAGTTCTATTATCTCAATTAAAACTAAGCATAAGGTAGTGAACAGATGCCAATGACTACAACAAATTATGCAAATTCACTTTGATTTATTTTATGACAAATTGAGTTCTACTAATCCAAATTAGAAATAAACTCCCACTCAAAAACGACATCCCTCGTGTCCTTTTGGTGATTACATGAACCAAATCCACTACACCAAGTCCGATCATCACGTGAGTTGATGTAGCTTCAAAGGCGAGCATCTATATGGGCATCATATCAACTATATGACTCATGCTTAACCTTTCGGTCCGTGTTCCGAGGCCATGTCTGTACATGCTAGGCTCGCCAAGTAAGAACCTTAGTATTCGCGTGTGTAAAATTGTCTTACACCCGTTCATATGAAAGCGTAGATTTGAGTACACCTGATCATCACGTGATGTCTCGAAACACGATCCACAGAACGGTGCATACTTAAGGAAGAACACATTTTTATCTTGATATCTAAATGAGGGATCATCTTACAATGCTACAGAAAGCGCCAAACTAGCAGTATAAGATGCTAACATCTAATGTGTAAAGTGAGATGATATGGTCCATGCATTTGATCTCTATCAATTGCATCGTGGTATGATCTCTATCATTCCTTTGTGTGTAAGGTCAAGGTCTATGGAACTTACACGTTGAATGTGTTGTAAGAGTATCTATCATACATCTACTTACAACAATACCATATCAATACACTAGCCCAACAACAATCTAAAATAGACACCTCTAATTTATCAATTGCAAGTTTTACGTGGCTTAGGGCTTTCGGAGCTAGAACCGTTCTTACCTACGAACATGAACCACAACGAAGATAACCAAGTTATTAGCAACTCGTTGTAAATCAGATATTGACTATAGTAGGAGAGACATACACCCGCCAGCCACTTATGCAAAACTAGTTGCATGTCAGTCGTGGAACAGGTCTCATGTACGATGACATGTAAGGTTGGTCCAGGCCGCTTCATCCCACTATGCCACCAATATCAAAATATACATAGAAGATGCAATAACATGATCATCATCGCCCACATATAAATATATGTGTACTACCCGTGCAAAGCACCTACGCATAGATCAGGCTCTGATACCACTGTTGGGTCCGCAACATAGAAAACAAAAAAAATTCCTACGATGAGAACTACACGCCAAGATCTATCTACTAGGTACAAAGCAACGGGTGGAAATACATCCATCAAGAACTTACCCTCGAAGACAACGAGTTTTGTTAACGAGTAGGAACTCGTGGTTGATGCAGTCGTACACTTGCCGATCTCAAGATCGTGTGGAAGTCCGAGCAGGTCCGTCTCCAGCACGTCCTTCAGATCCAGCTCCAGCAAGTCCAGCACCGCAAAGCAGCGGTGAATCCGTGATCGCACACACGTCCAGTACCCCGACAACCTCCATCCCTCGCTCCAGCAAAGCAGCGGAAGCAGCAACTCCTTTCCAGATAAAGCCACCGGGAACATGTATCTCGCTAATCCGAGACCATGGGGGAATAATACTAGAGGGGGAGAGAGATCCTTCACGAGAAGGTGTGAGGAAGAAGGGGTGTGAGGGGGGCCTTTTATAGGAGGAGGGTAGGGTACCCCTCCCCATGGCCGGCGCCTCAAGGGGTGACCCTTCACCTTCTCATTCATGTGGTGGTAACTCCCTCCACATAAATTTGCCCCTTCATATTCTCTTTTAAAGTCTCCACTTTAAATGCATTAAATTTCTCCAAATTTAATGCTCTCTCATTTAATAAAACTCTTTTATTATTTTTATTCAGAATTTTGTTAATTACTTTAATTAACAAACATTCACATAAAACCCCCTGCAACATTTCAATATTACATGCATAACCAATTTCAGCAATTTCACCCGAAACAGTTTCGGTGTCTATTGAAATAATTCCAGCGCTTTCTTAAATCTTTATCTGAAACATATTTGCTCAAAATGGTGTCGGTATCCCTTAAGTGTGTCACCCTACGGTTCACGAATAATGCAGACATGATCGAGACCCTTCTCAGATCAATAATCAGAAGCGGGACCTGGAGATCCATACTGACTTCTACACATTCAACGATGACTTCTGTGATTGTGAGAACCTTTAACGCTAGTAACTAAATCCCTTTGTCTCGTGATATATTACATGTCCGAGATTCGATCATTGGTATCTCCATACCTAGTTTGATCTCGTTGCCGACATGCACTCTTTTCTCGTTCCCGTGATATAACATTCTAGTGATCACATCACTTGCTTGCAAGCTATCTTAATGTGATATCACCGAGAGGGCCCAGAATATATCTATCCGTCATCGAGATTGAAAAATTCCACTCTTGATCCATGAGCCTCAACATAACACCTTCGTAGCACAGAACCCATCTTTATAGTCACCCTGTTACGGTGTGACGTTTGATGTTATCAAGATACTCTTCCGGTGTTAGCAATTAACATGATATCATGGTCTAAGGATAAAGATTACTTCGTATGATGTTATAGCAATATAAACATAATGACTTGATCTTAATGCTATACTTCGGATGAATGTTCATCACATCATTCCACCAATGTTGTGACCTCGTTATTAACAACATCCAATGTCCATGATCAGGAAACCTTGATCATCTTGTTAATCAACAAGCTAGTCTATAAGAGAGGCATAACTAGGAACCCTTTTTGTTTATTAAACACACATGTATTGATGTTTCCGATCAATACAATTATAGCATGCAAAATAAACATTTATCATAAACATGGAATAAGATAATAACCACTTTATTATTGCCTCTCGGGCATATTCCCTTAAGAAATTGATATAGTGCTTCTGTTGTATTATTAGCTTGTAGTACCTAAAGGCAACTAGTATGTTTGTACATAAATCACTTGCTATTACGAGAAGCCAAATCCTTGTGTTATTATCTAAAGATATATCAGTGTTAGCTCTAGGAAATACTTCAGTGCATAGGATAATTTGAGGTTGTTTAACTCTGAATTGACACAATGCTGTCTTCATAGTTTTGTTCAAGTTTTTTCTGTACTTGTTAGACAAGTTCTGTTAAATGCATGCTTAGTTGTGTAGTGGCAGTGTTTAGCAAATAGGAGGAATTGGTGGTGCATATTTGTTATTGTTTAGTATATGGTATTGTTAGTACAATTTAGGCTCTACATGTACCACTACTTAGTTTACTGTCATGAAATAGTATGTACAATTGTAATGGTCATGTTTCTTATTCATTTAGGTTGCATCAGAAGTAATTTTTTGAACACTTGTTTTAATAATTTCATGTTCTCATTCTATAGTAAGTTTTGAAAATGAAGAAGGTACACTTGATCTTGTTCTGTTTATCTCCAAAACTTAGCCTATTTTTAGCTCTAAAATTTAATGTATGCTAGAAAATAGGTTGCATAATTATTGTATTTTATGTACATGTAACATAATTGCATAAACCATTTAATTTAATGGCATGTAGCATTAATAACATTGATGTACTAGTTAATCACTATTAGTTTAATGATCAGATTTATGAAACATAGTTGTTATGCTATAAATATTTGCTAGTGTTGTTCATTTAGTTGTAATGAAAGGTTCCAATAATTAATGTTTATCTTATTTTCTGGCAGGCACTAATCCCTGGTGCTAGCTATGATGTACTCTCCTCGGTGCCCGGCGAGGAGGTTTTTTCTTCCATCTGTTCAAGTGCTTAGACATGCACAAAAATAATAGCTATTTTATATAGTAGGAAGTATTAACTCTTGTGTTCTTTTTTTGACTGTGTAGTACATTTCTGGTTTAGATGTTGATGTGGAGCAATGGACGTACAAGTCCTTTGTGAAGAAAGAAGAGAAGAAACTGAGGCGTCAGGGAATTTCTACCTACCTGCCATATACCACAGAATTCTACAGGTGCCTATTCCACCACTTCAAGCCACATGGTGGCCTTAGGGTGGGGCTTGTCTAGCATGTCCGAGAGGTTGCCACCCGAGGACGTTTGGGTGAGGATTCATTTGTGGGTGACCTGTGTGATCGTGGTAGGCATGAAGCTCTCCTAAGGGTCCTCGAGCCAGATGAGTTTGAGTACATCGAGTCGGAGATGAAGAGCATGAGTGAATGTCAAGATAATTGTTGACAGTTAGTGCCATTAGGCAGCTTCTAGTATGTATGGTACATCATCAATACTGATGATGTTTATGTCTGGTTACTACGTTGAACTGCTTAACTAGGTAGAAATTGTGGAGAACTTGTTTATTTTGATTGTGTAATGAGTACCGGTAACCTTCTCTTGGTGATGTTCCCCTAAGACTACTAAAATATAATTATGCTAGTAATGTACATATGGTAATATATAAGTCAGTATTTTTGTCATGTCCTTCTTTATTATTTCCCTATCTGTGATGTGGCATGATAGCACTACTATCACTTAGTAATCTGTTTTTCAATGTGTATTTTCTAAATTGGAAGGTTTTGAAAGGTTTACCTCATTGCAGTATTGTTGGTATTTTTGAAAATCAATTGTACACTTTAAAAAGATAAATGGTCTGAGTATTTACAATTGACTAGATTTTTGAATGGTGTATTATGTATAATATAAAACTAAATAGAAGTGTATGAGATAATGCTCTATATGCATCATGGCAGCCAAATCTATATAAATAACGTCTGAACTTTTTATGTTTAAATATAGGGGAAAACTTAAGAAAAGAAGAAAAAATCCCGCCTACTAGCAGGATTTTTATGAAGCCCACGACCTGCATACGACTAGAAACTGACTTAACGGCCAGGATGCATGCTCAAATTATTGGCTCGCTTAGACTTAGAAATCGAAGGAATTATAAAGATCAATTGAGATATTCTCAAATTATTTGCTCACTCATGTATCTAGCTAGCGCTACGAGGCCTGACATCTCTTTTGCTATAAGCAAACTGAGTCAATTTGTATCAAATCTTGGAGATGATCATTGGCATGCTCTTGAGAGAGTTTTGCGCTATTTGAAAGGCACTACGAGTTATGGTATTCACTATACTTTTATCCACGGGTACTTGAGGGTTATAGTGATTCAAATTGAATATCTGATGCTGATGAGATTAAGACCACTAGTGGTTATTTGTTTACACTTGGTGCTGGCGCTGTTTCCTGGAAGTCTTGCAAGCAGACCATCTTAACAAGGTCAACTATGAAAGCAGAACTCACAACATTAGACACAACCACTGTTGAAGTAGAGTGGATTCATGAGCTTTTGATGGACTTATCTGTGGTTGAAAAACTAATACCCGCTATACCAATGAACAGTGAAAATCAAACTGTGATTGTCAAAGTAAACAGTTCTAAGGATAATATGAAGTCATCATGGCATGTGAAGAGGAGATTGAAATCTATCAGGAAATTGAGAATCTCTGGAGTTATTGTGTTGAATTATATCCAAACATCTAAGAACCTGGCAGATTCCTTCACAAAGGGTTTATCACATAATGTGATAGATAATGCATCGAGGGAGATGGGTTTGAGACCGACACAATGAGTTGTTCGCAATGATAACCCTCTCTACGTGATCGGAGATCTCGTGAACTAGAGATGGGAGACAAGTTGTTAATCAGCTGAGAGGAGATTATGCTCATATTATATTTACATCTCCGTAAAGATGCAATACTTTCTTATTCTGTATGGTAGGTTTATATTTATCTTAATATGTTCTAAGTGGCTTTTCTAAGCAGAGATGTTGGCCTGCAGAACATCTACACCTATATGAGTCTGATTGTTAAACGTCGTAGTTCGTGTGAGTTGGTTGTTCTCTAATAAACTCATGAAAGGCCCTAGAGTATGACGCATAAGCCCCAAACTGCGGGGAAGCCCTGCGGCAGCCCTGTACTAGTCTAGATTTTATGTGAAACTAGTGTGCAGAAAACTTGTAGTTCTAAGCATAGTCCACTATTCAAGTTGCTAGCTAGTGTACCATGAATTTTAACGTAGAAGTTCAACTTAACAGTCTCCACTACACACCGGTATATAAAACAACATTCTAGAATGGAAGTGAGGTGATGTGCCAATGAGACCTTATGGGGGTTGTTGGTATTTGGTGAGTATTGGGCTGTTGGCCCATTAGACAAATTCTGAAATTCTCTTTGGCCCATTTGTATATGGAAGCATATGGCTGTGCTAGTGGTGCTAAAGTTTAGTCCTAGATTGGTAGTTGAGTGAGAGTTATACCTCCTTATATCTAGGCTGTTCCACCACTTACTAAGGTGTGAGAAGAATAGCAGCTCTCGTGCACTCCTCCTCCGACACCGCCTGCCTCGCCTTGTCACGATGCGCACGCACCGTGTGTTGCGGGAATCTCGTAGAGCCGAGATTTATTTTTGCTAATCGGGAAAATTAATCATAGATTAATTACGAGTCATTAATGGATGCATTAATTAATGAGCCGTTTCCAGACTTTATGGGACATGGGCTATTACCGACTCGGACATGGACTGAGCCCCACAATCTCACTGACTTTTGTCTACCTACGTATTTGCGCTAAACCTAATCGACACGATCTACCTACGCGTCTCCTTCTAGTCTATTGTGCCGCCACTTTCGTCTTCCTCATCCCGGCTTGAGGCGTGCACTGCGTATCAGGACAGTAGGCCATCAGAACCCTGCCTCTTGTGAATCTGTACGGGTGAGGGGCGATCAGGTTTTTGGGGAGCGTTTCCACGTGACTACTGACGCCATCACGGATGACTCCTTCCCTAACAAGGACTTCTTTTCGAACATCAATAGGATCTACATCGACGACATGGCCGACGACGCTGCTGCCGCCGCTACACCGTATGTGTTCTCAATCCATCTCTTTCAGATTATGCTAGAGTGTCTAGTTCTAGCGTTTGGTATAGATGTAATAGGTTTGTCTTATTTAGATGTAATCTGTTCATCTACTTTGTTAATCTGCATGATTTGTTTTGGTACTGTTTGTATGATCATGCTTCATCAGTTTATTATTCAGATTAAATCATATGGATTATTGCTTATATTTTCAACAATCCAAAAACCTGATTATAGGAAACTGAATTTTACTGGTGTAGCCACGGCTACTAGGCCTCCTTCGTTTGACGTATGCACTATAAGGGATGGCACCGAGAGCAATTCTATGGTTTAAAAACCTAAACTGCTATAGCACCACTCTTGGCAAACCTGAATGAGATCTTTCTGCTGAGCAGGAAGAGGCCTTTAATAAAGCCGATACCATGTGTATGGCGGCTCTATTCAGTATTCTTGAGGACAACATTGTTGACCCATACATGTCATTTGATAATGGCAAAGACGCGTGGGATGCGCTCGAGGCTAAGTTTGGGGTCTCGGACGCTAGCATTGAGTTTTATGTCATGGAACAATTCTATGACTACAAGATGGTTGATGAGCGCTCTGTCGTTAAGCAAGCTCATGAGATACAATCACTTGCGAAAGAACTTGAGCAGTTCAAGTGTACCTTACCGGACAAGTTTGTGGCCGAAGGCATTATTGCCAAGCTTCCTCCCATGTGGAGGAAATTTGCTACTTCTCTAAAACATAAGAGACAAGAGTTTTCCGTTACAGATCTCACTGGGTCTCTTCATGTGGAAGAGAAGGCGAGAGCAAATGACACATGTGCTCGAGGATTTCAGGGAGCTTCTAGTGCTAATTTGGTATAGAAGAAAAACTTCCAGTCCCACAAGTGTAAGAATAAGAACAAATCTGATGGAAAAGGGAAGTTTGATGGCAAGAACAAGGCCACTCACTCAATCAACTTTAAGAGGAAAAATGATAAGAACAAAGGCTCTTGCCACGTCTATGGTGATCCTGATCATTGGGCTCCTAGCTGCCCTAATCACTTTGACAGGCGACAACATGGGAACAATGGCAAGACCACTAATATTATTGTTAGCGATACTAAGATAAAGGACACTAGGTATGGTATTTTACCTACTATCCTTTCAATATGTCATTCTCTTGAATAGTGGATTGACACGGGTGCTAATACACATGTATGTTCCGATATTTCCATGTTCTCTTCTTATCAGGTCACAAGGGCTTCCTCCATGCTGATGGGAAATGGCTCATGTTCTTCTGTTCATGGTGTTGGTGCGGTAAATCTGAAGTTTACTTCGGGGAAGATCGTACATCTAAAGAATGTGCAGCACGTTCCCTCCATCAATAATATAAGCATCTCGTCAGCGAATTGCTTCTATGTCGAGATGGTTTTAAGTTGGTTTTTTAGTCCAATAAAGTTGTAATTTCCAAGTATGTACAATTTGTTGGAAAGGGTTATGAGTGTAGAGGTATGTTCCTCTTATCTTTGTTAGACTTATGTATTAAAGTTATTAATCATGTCTACAATGATAATGAGTCCAATATTTGGCATTCACGACTTTGTCATATTAACTTTGGTTGCATGACGTGGCTAGCCAATATGAGCTTAATTCCGAAATTTACCACTATCAAAGGTTTTAAGTGCCAAGTTTGTGTGCAATCAAAGCAACCCCACAAGTCTCATACGACTGTGAAACTGAGAAACTTAGCACCACTAGAACTTATACATTCAGATTTCTGTGAGATGAATGGTGTGTTGACAAGAGGGGGAAAAGATACTTTATGACGTTGATTTATGACTCCACTAGATACTGTTACGTTTTATTTTGAAATCTAAAGATGAAGCTTTGAATTACTTCAAAAACTATAAAGCTAAAGCAGAAAACCTACTTGATCTTAAAATCAAGCGGCTAAGGTCGGAACGTGGTGGAGAGTACTTTTCAAATGAATTTGATCTATTCTGTACGAAACATGGTATTATCCATGAGAGGACGCCTCCCTACTAAGGTTAGTCAAATGGGGTGGCCGAAAGAAAGAATCGCACTCTAACTGATTTGGTTAACGCCATGTTAGATACGTTGGGTCTTTCCAAGAAATGGTGGGGTAGGCACTAATGACTACATGTCATGTCCTAAACCATGTTCCTGTAAAGTATAAAACCATGACTCCATTTGAGGAATGGGATAAGAAAAGGCTTAAACTCTCTTACTTACGAACTTGGGGATGTTTGGCGAAAGTCAATATTCCAATACCCAAGAAGCGAAAGCTTGGACCAAAAACCGTGGATTGTGTTTTTCTAGGATATGCTTTTTCATAACATTGGCTACAAATTTTTTATAGTAAAATCCGAGGTATCCGACATGCATGTTGGTACGATTATGGATTCGAATGATGGGACTTTCTTTGTGGACATCTTTCCCTTGAAAGGAATGTCTAGGTCATCAAATCAGGAGATGACTAGTTCAACTAATCAGGAATTTGTTATAATTCCTGAACCCACCATTCCGATAAAACACAATGATGATCCTGTGGAGGATGATAATGAAGCTCCTAAAAGGAGCAAGAGACATAGGACTGCAGAGTCATTTTGTGATGATTTCATTGTGTACCTTGTGGATGATACTCCCACCTCTATTTCAGAAGCCTATGTATCACAAGATGCTGACTACTAGAAAGAAGCTGTCCGTAGTGCGATGGTTTCCATCTTAGCTAATGGAACTTGGGAGGTCACTAAACGTCCTTATGGGTGCAAACCTGTAGGATGTAAGTGGGTGTTCAAGAAAAAGCTTAGACCTGATGGTACTATAGAAAAGTACAAGGTACATCTTGTGGCCAAGGGTTATACCCAGAAAGAAGGTGAAGACTTTTTTGATACCTACTCACATGTAGCCAGATTGACCACTATTCGAGTACTACTATCCTTGGCTGCCTCACATGGTCTTCTCGTTCATCAAATGGACGTTAAGATAACTTTTCTAAATGGAGAGCTAGATGAGGAAATTTATATGGAGCAGCCTGATGGATTTGTAGTAGATGGTCAAGAAGGAAAGGTGTGTAAGTTAGTGATTTCCTTATATAGTATTCAGCAAGCTCCTAAGCAGTGGCACAAGAAGTTTGAAAGAACTTTAACCACTGAAGGCTTTGTTGTAAATGAAGCTGATAAGTGTGTGTACTATCGCCATGGTGGGGGCGAGGGAGTTATTATGTGTCTCTATGTCGATGACATATTTATATTCGGGACCAACCTCACTGCTATTGAGGAGGTCAAAGAGTTCCTATCTCGCTGCTTTGATATAAAGGACTTGGGAGTGGCTGATGTAATCTTAAACATCAAGGTACTAAAGGATGACAATGGTGGGATTACACTTCTTCAGTCCCACTATGTGGAAAAGTGTAGGGGTTCGTAGCATGGAAAACAAAAATTTTCTATCGCATACAAACAAACAAGCCAAGATCTATCTACTAGATTGCAGCAACGAGTCGATAGTGGAACTCACCCTCGAAGATTCCAAAGCGGTTAACGAGAGCAGATTCTCGTGGGTGATGTAGTCGTACTCTTTCCGATCTCAAGATCGCGTAGACGATCCTTCCAGCGCCGCGTTCCCGCAGCGCTTCCGCAGTCGGTCACACGTTCGGTACTCGACGAAGACCTTCCTCTCCCTTGTTCCAGCAGGCAGCGGAGGTTGTAGCACTCTCCTCGCGATTCCGGCAGCACAACGGCGTGGTACCGGAGGTAGAGGGGAAATCCCGCAGGGCTTCGCCTTAAGCCGGTGCGAGTATGGTGGAGCTTATGAGAGAGGCTATTAGTGGTCTAGTAATTAGACACACCAATTAGAGGGCTCTAAACCAATTAGAAGGCTCTAAACCGAAACAGCTCTAAACCGGGGTCTAGGTCTAGTTTCTAGTTTAGAGGATAGGAACTTGTGTGTCTTGTGTTGTGTTGTGTTGGGAGGGGAGCCCTGCCCCTCCCTTTATAGGTGGGAGGGCTGGCGCGCTAGGGGAGGGAGGGAGTCCCTCCCCAACTCGGCCTAGGGCTGGCCGCCGGCTTGGGGAGGAGGACTCCTCCCCCAATTCGGTTTCCTCCTCTCCTCCCACTTCCCAAAAACTGCCGTTTGACTTTCAAACTAGCCGTTTGACTTTTTCAATTTAGGATTCAATTTAATCCTTTATTTGGGACAGCAAGAACACTTAGTACATGATGCAATCATTCCAACATGCAATGACACATTCATGTACCCCTTCCCCTCCGGAGTGCCGGACATTCCGGGAACTTCTAGAATGTTCCCGATGAAAACACCGGAACCATTCCCCAACTCCGAAATGGGACTTTCCTTATATGAATCTTATTCTCCGGACCATTCCGGATCACCTCGTGATATCCCGGATCCCATCCGAGACTCCGAACAACATTCGGTCTCTTTCTCATAATACCATAACTACTCAAACAACGTCGAATCCTTAAGTGTGTCTCCCTACGGTTCGTGAATTATGCGGACATGATCGAGACACTTCTCCGAACAATAACCAATAGAGGAATCTGGAAATTCATATGGCTCCCACATATTTCTACGATTACTTTGCGATCGAATGAACCACTTACATATGATACCAATTTCCCTTTGTCTCACGATATGTTACTTATCCGAGGTTATGATCGTCGGTATCTCTGTATACCTAGTTCAACCTCGTTACTGATAAGTACTCTTTTCTCGTTCCCGTGATATGTGATCCCTTGTGACCAAGTCACATGCTTGCAAGCTAATTGGATGACATTTCACCGAGAGGGCCCAGAGAATATCTATCCGTCATGTGGATGGACAAATCCCACTCTTGATCCATGTGTTTCAACCAATACTTTCTGAACACCCAATGCCACTTTTATAGCCACCCTGTTACGGTGTGGTGTTTGATGACATCAAAGCATCCATCCAGTAAAGGCAATATGCATGATCTCATGGTCGAAGGAATTAGGTTACTATGTATCAGAAAGCATATAGCAATTGAACTATTGAAATGACTTGATCTTTATGCTACGCTTATCTATAGGAGTATGTCCATCACATCATTCTCCTAATGATATGACCCTGTTGTTAATAACATCTCTATGTTCATGATCAGGAAACAATGATCATATATTAACCAACAAGCTAGTTTAACAAGAGGCTTTACTAGGGACTCTTATTTTAGTTTACAAATCACACAAGTATTAATGTTTCCGGTTAATACAATTATAGCATGGTATGTAAACATTTATCATAAGTGTGAAGATATGATAATAACCACTTTATTATTGCCTCTTGGGCATATCTCCAACAGTCTCCCACTTGCACTAGAGTCAATAATCTAGTTTCGAACCTTTGTGTATTCAACACCTATGGCTTTCCGGTGTTGTATGTACATGATTGCTAGTGGTCAACTGATCTCCGGATCTGACACTTCCAGGTCCGTGTGTAATTGCATGTCTTTGCGTCTCTACGCATCACTCATTCTCTAATGAGATGGCTTTGTATAAATTTGGTCTTTCGGTGTGACCTTTAGCTCTTTGGGGTTAAAACATGTTGATAATATTGTCGCACAATATATCTTCATAGTATTATCCCACTGTGAACTACACCTAGTTTGATAACAAACTTCTTGACACAAATGCCCTCTTTTGCTGCTATAATAGCAGTCATATACTTAGCCTTTTGTTGTAGTATCTGTCACAATGTCTTAACTTTGGAAATCATCCAAATCCATTATGGAACTCACTTTCCATTATATTGTGCCACCCTTAGTTTAGATTGAGATAAACTTAATCTGTATTTTGTGACAAAGCTAGTATCAATGTAGTACTTTTACAATGAACTAACCATCTATTTGTCACTTCTACAAATAATATACTCTTAGTTCTTCCAAAAGATCATAAGAATATCCTTACTATTGTCCAATGATCATCTTACGAATCATTCTGGTATATGCTCACAACATTTAGAGCATAGGACATATCTGGATTTGTACATATCACAGTATGATTGATATAAATACTCTTTTGTGATTTCATACATCAAGTATCAATCTATACTTGATTATTTGTTTCACTTACCAAATGTCAATACACTTGAATATATCATCAACATTGAACTCTTTCAATCCTTTCTGTGCGACAAGAACCTTCTCTTGTAGTTTCTATATTGAACTCATTCAATATCTTATCTATGTACTTCTGGCACAACCATATTAGCGTCTATTGATGCCAAATATTTGGGTTTTGCCTAAGTCTTTCATCGGGATGAAATTCTTAATATGTGTTAATAAAAGATACATTATTTCCAATCAACAATATGTCTTCCACATAATGTATTAGAAACATGTCTTAGCGCTCCCACTTAATTTCTTGCAAATGCAAGCATCTTCATTGTCTCCGATGAAATTAAACTCTTTTAACAGTTTCATCATAGTGAAGATTCCAACTCCGCTATGCTCACTCTAACCATTGAAGTTTGCATATGCTTTCAGCATCCTTTGAATTAACAAAACCCTATGGACCGTGTTATGCACATGTCCTAGGTAACGATTCTATTAGAAGAACTTGTTTTGTTTATTCAACTACCATATAACAAATTATATGTAGTGGTTGCTTTCATTAATCCGTCTAGACTAAATATCACTATGATAGATCAAATCTTGTCATAGTCAACCTTTGAACATTGTTGTGAACTCTTTCCCAACATGTCGACTATTTCATAGATGTGAAACATCCATGTCTACTTCTTTATAGATCCAGACACAACTGTAAGGTCTTACACCTTTCTCGAGGGTCCTTCAAGTTCAAAACTTGATTTCTCATGTATGGAACTATCACGGATTTTATGGCTTCAAGCCATTTGACGGAGTCAGGGCCCATCATCGCTTCTTTGCATGTAGTCGGTTCATTATTCTCAAATAATGATTCAACCCTCAAATCTTGGTATTTGATTGTTCATCCGACCTACTTGTTTCAATAGGAACTTGGATCTCCGTGACCACAACCTTTGAGGTACGTGAACCATGAGCATTGTTGCTGCCTTCGAAACACTTTTCGGCGCTGCGCAACTCTGCACATATAGCTAAGGTTCTTTTAACCTTATCAAAGTTTCTATTGTCCTCCCACTTAACTTTTCACGAAAAATTCCTTCTTAAAGAAACTTGACGTTTTTAAGTGACAAAACACTTTTGTCTCCGATGTTATGGAGGAGTACTTAACAGTTATTCGAAATAACATACAAAGACAGGTTCATCCGACTTTGGTTGCAAACATCTTTTTTTATGCATAGCATACCAATGTTTAAGAAAGGACAACTTGGGTTTTATCCCAAACCATAACCTTATATGGTGTCATTTCAACGGATTATGATGGAGCTCTTTTCAGTGGAAAAACGGTAATCTCTAAAGCTTTTAATCTTTAAAATATAATGGCAGTTTTATAAATTATACCTTTGATCTTACCATGTCAAACAAGGTTTAATTACATATCTCGAACGCTCCATACACTTATGGTGTTTCGGGAAAATGCAAATCCACGGAACGATTCCTTAAATCTTAGGTATTATGCTAAACTTGTAACTCAAATATCTTCCTTTATGATCTTTATCATAAACTGTTTATATTCTTGTTACAATGATTTTGCACTTCATCTTGAAAGTCTTTTGAACTTTTCAAATATTTCATACTTCATCCTTATTAAGTAAATATTCATATATTCACTCAAATTTTCGGAGAAAGCATATGAAGTTGAAATCCATCGCTCTTGACTACACATAATGGACTTCGTACAACAATATGTACAAGTTCCAATTAGCTAGTCATTCGTTCCCTTTTGGCCTATGAACGAAGTTTTAATTATCTCTAGGAAAGTTTCACAAGCGTCATATGATCAAAAATCAGAAGACTCCAAAATTCCATCAACATGGAGTTTCTTCATGTTTTCTTTCCAATATAATTCAAACAGCGATGTCACTTCCTAAGTGATCTTTCAATCAATTTGTCTTTTGACATTTTAGCACTAGTTTTATGGATGTGATTTCTCTAACGAGATTTGCGAATCATCCATCTTTTATGGATTACGGCAATTATTTGAACAACCCTTTTGTTCTCATAATACCTGATAAAACAAATCTTGAAGGCAAGCTTTGATGTTTTAACGAGCAACATAATAACCCTTTATTTGTTCTCGATGAACATCATCACATATTCTTTTGCTAGTTACTTAGGCCATTGTAGTTCATGAATTCTGTTGTTTCGTATGACGATTCATACCAACAAATTCAGTATCAAATACTTAAGAACCACATTGTTTAACAAGCAAAGAATATAGCCATAACATGTATATCATCTATATACTTAAACTGAACGATTCTAGTCTTTTCTTTTCTGCCATATATTTATGAGATTCTCTTTCAGTATTTCCTTTTCAGTTTGAAAGAATCTATCAACATCAATAGTGGAGTCATACATATGACATCTAGTCCAAAGCGTGTATAATTAAATACCAATGTCTTTGGACTTGCACTTTGAAGTAGATCACCATCATCAAATATTTGGTGTTCTTTCAAATTCCTTTCTTTAGTAATCTCTTGGTGTAGTAAACATTTTACCTACATCAAATATTCACCCTTATCATGGAATCGTCCATGATCAAGCTACTTTTAGCTTATAACGATGAATTATGAGTATAATGTTGCTAACCAAAACCTTTTGGAGGATTAGGACAACAAGTGTCTCCAACCCTTTTGCAAATTCTCATCAAATATGAGAACATGACTTTTGCCATATTATACTCTATCATGTTGCAACCAAAACTTCGTTTCAGATATCACAATATCTTCCACACATCATGGTTTCTGAAACAACTCTTTCAGATCCTAGATAATCTTGATATTAAGGGAATCCTTTGAATATCAAGAATCATGGATACAAACATGATACTTATATACTAACACTTGGAATTGTTACTCTTGTTTTAATACCAATTATTAAACTTCATGGAGTAACCGGAACTTACTGAAAGTTTGCAATAGGACTTTTAAACTTTAGATTAACACTTCAAAACAATACGATACCAGTTCGTAAAGTAACTAACCAGAATTCTATAGTTCTATCATCTCAATTATAACTAATCGCAAGGTGGTAAACGGATGCCAATGACTACAACAACTATGCAAATTCACTTTGATTTAGTTTATGATAAATTGAGTTCTAATTAATAATTGAATTAATCTAGGTGAACTCCCACTCAAAACAATATCCCTCACATTGTTTTAGTGATCACACGAACCAAATCCACCACATCAAAACCGATCATCACGAGAGTTGATGTAGCTTCAATGGCGAACAATCAACATGTTCATCATATCTACTATATGACTCATGCTTTACCTTTCGGCGATCCGTGTTCCTGAGGCCATGTCTGTACATGCTAGGCTCGTCAAGATCAAACCTTAGCTTCCGCATAAGCAAATCTGGCTTGCTTACGTTGTAGTCACCCGCGGAATCAAAGACACCCGATCATCACGTGGTGTTTCGAAGCAGCAAGCTTTGGCAACGGTGCATACTAAGGGTGAACACTTTAGAACTTGAAATTTATGTGTATGAGGGATCATCTTATAATGCTACCGTTGTCTACTAAGCAATACAAGATGCATAAAGGATTAACATCACATGCAATTCATAATATGTGATATGATATGGCCTTTCTTCTTTGTGCTTCCGATCTCCATCTTCAAGCACGAACATGATCTCCATCATCACCGGCATAGCATCAAGGTCAATGACGCTTCTTCATGGTTGTCGTCCACCAGCTTCAACTATTACAACTATTTTGAATAGACACGCAGGTCTTAACAGAAATTAAAGACAACCATATGGCTCCTGCCGGTTGCCAACTTACAATAAGGAACATTGCATACATCAAATATAATCACAATCATGGCCATATCACATCACTGCACACCCCTGCAAAACAAAGTTAGACGCCTCTACTTTCTTTGCATATTTTACGTGGTTTGGGGCTTTCAATAAGTGTCGTTCTAACTTACGAACAAGAACCACAACATTGATACTAGCATTGTTGATCACCCGTTGTAAATTGGATCTTTACTATGCTAGGAGAAACAGGCACCCGCAAAGCCACTTATGCAATACAAGTTGCATGTTAAGCGTGGAGCAAGTCTCATGAACGATGTCATGTAAGGTTAGCCCGGGCCGCTTCATCCCAACATACCGCAAGATGCAAAGTACACAAAAAGCAATCGACAATAAAAGCATCAACGCCCACAATGACCATTGTGTTCTACTCGTGCAACAGATCTACATATAGACACGGCTCTGATACCACTGTAGGGGTTCGTAGCATGGAAAACAAAAATTTTCTATCGCATACAAACAAACAAGCCAAGATCTATCTACTAGATTGCAGCAACGAGTCGATAGTGGAACTCACCCTCGAAGATTCCAAAGCGGTTAACGAGAGCAGATTCTCGTGGGTGATGTAGTCGTACTCTTTCCGATCTCAAGATCGCGTAGACGATCCTTCCAGCGCCGCGTTCCCGCAGCGCTTCCGCAGTCGGTCACACGTTCGGTACTCGACGAAGACCTTCCTCTCCCTTGTTCCAGCAGGCAGCGGAGGTTGTAGCACTCTCCTCGCGATTCCGGCAGCACAACGGCGTGGTACCGGAGGTAGAGGGGAAATCCCGCAGGGCTTCGCCTTAAGCCGGTGCGAGTATGGTGGAGCTTATGAGAGAGGCTATTAGTGGTCTAGTAATTAGACACACCAATTAGAGGGCTCTAAACCAATTAGAAGGCTCTAAACCGAAACAGCTCTAAACCGGGGTCTAGGTCTAGTTTCTAGTTTAGAGGATAGGAACTTGTGTGTCTTGTGTTGTGTTGTGTTGGGAGGGGAGCCCTGCCCCTCCCTTTATAGGTGGGAGGGCTGGCGCGCTAGGGGAGGGAGGGAGTCCCTCCCCAACTCGGCCTAGGGCTGGCCGCCGGCTTGGGGAGGAGGACTCCTCCCCCAATTCGGTTTCCTCCTCTCCTCCCACTTCCCAAAAACTGCCGTTTGACTTTCAAACTAGCCGTTTGACTTTTTCAATTTAGGATTCAATTTAATCCTTTATTTGGGACAGCAAGAACACTTAGTACATGATGCAATCATTCCAACATGCAATGACACATTCATGTACCCCTTCCCCTCCGGAGTGCCGGACATTCCGGGAACTTCTAGAATGTTCCCGATGAAAACACCGGAACCATTCCCCAACTCCGAAATGGGACTTTCCTTATATGAATCTTATTCTCCGGACCATTCCGGATCACCTCGTGATATCCCGGATCCCATCCGAGACTCCGAACAACATTCGGTCTCTTTCTCATAATACCATAACTACTCAAACAACGTCGAATCCTTAAGTGTGTCTCCCTACGGTTCGTGAATTATGCGGACATGATCGAGACACTTCTCCGAACAATAACCAATAGAGGAATCTGGAAATTCATATGGCTCCCACATATTTCTACGATTACTTTGCGATCGAATGAACCACTTACATATGATACCAATTTCCCTTTGTCTCACGATATGTTACTTATCCGAGGTTATGATCGTCGGTATCTCTGTATACCTAGTTCAACCTCGTTACTGATAAGTACTCTTTTCTCGTTCCCGTGATATGTGATCCCTTGTGACCAAGTCACATGCTTGCAAGCTAATTGGATGACATTTCACCGAGAGGGCCCAGAGAATATCTATCCGTCATGTGGATGGACAAATCCCACTCTTGATCCATGTGTTTCAACCAATACTTTCTGAACACCCAATGCCACTTTTATAGCCACCCTGTTACGGTGTGGTGTTTGATGACATCAAAGCATCCATCCAGTAAAGGCAATATGCATGATCTCATGGTCGAAGGAATTAGGTTACTATGTATCAGAAAGCATATAGCAATTGAACTATTGAAATGACTTGATCTTTATGCTACGCTTATCTATAGGAGTATGTCCATCACATCATTCTCCTAATGATATGACCCTGTTGTTAATAACATCTCTATGTTCATGATCAGGAAACAATGATCATATATTAACCAACAAGCTAGTTTAACAAGAGGCTTTACTAGGGACTCTTATTTTAGTTTACAAATCACACAAGTATTAATGTTTCCGGTTAATACAATTATAGCATGGTATGTAAACATTTATCATAAGTGTGAAGATATGATAATAACCACTTTATTATTGCCTCTTGGGCATATCTCCAACAAAAAGATATTGAGTCGCTTTGGGTATTGAGACTGCAAGTCTTCTCCAACACCTTATGATCCGAGTGTGCTACTTCGAAAGAATCGAAGGAATGCTAAAGATCAATTGAGATATCCTCAAATTATTGGTTTGCTCATGTATCTAGCTAGCTCTACAAGGCCTGACATTTCCTTTGCTGTAAGCAAACTGAGTCGATTTGTATCAAATCCTAGATATGATCATTGGCATGTGATACATTGCAAATGTATCTATAATTTTTGATGTTCCATGCTTGGTTTTATCTACTTTCTTATGTTTTGCCCACACTTTGGAGTACTTTTCATATGATTTCTTGGACTAACCTATTAACAAAGTGCCACAGTGCCAGTTGCCTATTTTCTGCTGTTTTTGGTTCCAGGAAAGTCAGAAAATCAATATTCTCGGAATTGGACCGGACAAAAGCCAAAGTTGATATTTTCCCGGAAGACTCACGGAACCAGAAGGAGAGTCGGAGAGGGGCCACAGGGTGGCCACACCACCCCGTGGCGCGGGTCCCCCTTGGCCGCGCCAGGGCATGGTGTGGGCCCCCTGGCCAGCCACCGACCTTGCCTCCTTCGCCTATAAGAGCCTCCTGATACCAAAATCCTAGATAGTCAAGCCTCCAACTACGAAAAGTTTCACAACGCCGCCGCCACCGAAGGGGAGATTCGGGAGACAGAAAGTCTCTATTCCGGCACCCTGCCGGGACGCGGAAGTTCCCCTGGAGCCATCTCCATCGATCTCCACCACCATCTCCATCACCATTGCTGATTCCCATGATGAGGAGGGAGTAGTTCTCTCTCGAGGCTAAGGGTTCTACCGGTAGCTATGTGTTCATATCTCTCTCTATGCATGATCTTATTGATATCATGAGCTTGTAATCTATAGATCTACCTTGCTACTCAAGTGCTTTAATAGATCTCTGCTCTCCCCATGTGTGTGAAAGTGACAGCGTGCACACCATGGTGGCACTTAGGCTAGAAATTACAAATACTTGTTATGAGTTATATTTGGAGTTGGATGTCTTTATGAAATTGTGGTGTTTGTTGGACTCATCTAGTACTCAAGGTGACAATGTGGGGTTTCTAGATGGGAAAGATGAACTTTGAGGTGTGCTGTTATAGCTCTACCAACGATTAAAGTGTCCAACCGGAGAGTAGTTCAGCGTAGTATCATGAAGATTATATATTTATATGAGAGTGTTCACTAGTGAAAGTATGATCCTAGGCCTTGTTTCTAAGCATTGAAACACCGTTTGCTATTAGATCTGTTACATGTTTGCTCGCTTCTATCTTTATTTCAGTTTGCCTTTAGTCTTTTCCACGCCAATAAGCTATTTTCTATCACCGTTACCACTTATAATTATCCATACCACTTGTATTTCACTATCTCTTCGCCGAACTAGTGCACCTATACACCTAATAAGTGTATTGGGTGTGTTGGGGACACAAGAGACTTCTTGTATCTTGATTGCAGGGTTGCTTGAGAGGGGATACCTTTGACCACTTCCTCCCTGAGTTCGATAAACCTTGGGTGATTCACTTAAGGGAAAACTTGCTGCTGTTCTACAAACCTCTGCACTTGGAGGCCCAACAACTGTCTACAAGAATAGAAGTGCATAGACATCAAGCTATTTTCTGGCGTCGTTGCCGGGTCGGTAAGGTAAAAGGTATTCACACCGGAGGATTAAAGAAGAAGAACCTCCCACGGCAAACGCCTATTTTCTAGCGCTGTTGCCGGGGAGGTAAGGTAAAAGGTACTCACATCCTCCGGTGTGAGTGCTCGAAGTTATTTCCTTTAGATTCTGCAATTTTGTCTTTTTGTTTCTTGTTTTCACTAGTTAGGCTTAATGGAAAACAACAAAAAAGTTAGAGAGCTTTATAGTATTTATCTTGAGTTAGGACATGAAGTGTTTGAAGAGAAAATTAAAAAACCTATGGAACTTTATTTGCATGCTAATAGCAATGTTGTTAGTATGAATTCTTTGGACACCATTATTGCTAATGCTATGGAAAAGTCTAAGCTTGGTGAAGCTAGTTTTTATGAAAATGATATTTTTAGTTCCCCAGCTTTGGAAGATGGCTATTCTATTGCTTATGATGATACCAAACCTCCAATATATGATGATTACAATGATGAATATGATATTTTCAGTCCACCTACTATTGAGGAGGAAATTAATTATGATTACAATATGCCTCCTATATTTGATGATTATGGTGATGAGAATAATAATGATATCTATTTTGTTGAATTTGCTCCCACTACAATTAATAAGAATGACCATGCTTATGTGGAAAGTAATAATTATTATATGCATGTGGCTCATGATAAGGATGTTTTGTGTGATAGTTATATTGTTAATTTTATTCATGATGCTACTGAAAATTATTATGAGAGAGGGAAACATGGTTATATGCATCTCAATAATATTAGGTTTCCCCTCTTTATGTTGAAAGTCTTGAAGTTGCACTTGTTTTGCTTTACTATGCTTGTTGCTTTGTGCTTTCATGACTTGTTTCTTTACAAGATTCCTATGAAGTGGGTTAGACTTAAATGTGCTTCGAATTTGCTTCTTGATGCTCTCTTTTACTTCAATTCATATTTCTTATGTGACCATCTTCTCAAACTATCATGCCTAACTTAAAGGCGTTAAAGAAAAGTACTTATTGGGAGATAACCCAAAAGTTTTAGATGAGTCTTGGAAGTTATTACCTCTATAATAACCGCTCCTTATCCTTTTTATTTGCTTTTTGTGCCAAGAATAACCTCTAATTAGAGAGAAGTAATGATTGGGAAAGTTGCTATCCCTAAACAGATTTCTGTTCTTCACCGTAAAAATTCGTGTAAAATCTCTGTGCGTCCTTTTGAGGCGTGAATTTTTTTGCTTCTGCCCCAGGTTGTTATCTAACTTTCGTTAGTTCAACACTTTTTGATTGAGCAACAGAAGGTCTTCGAAACAATTCGTCTTTACCTGCTGGTCTGTTTTGACAGATTTCTGCCATTTTCTGCATTTGCTTCTTGTTGGTTCCTTCTTGAGTTCTTTTGGGGAATTGAGCTTTTTGAGGGAAGTGCTACAGTAGCTAGTGTTCTAATGGAAGTTTATTTGGTGTTAGAACTGAACCTTAAGACTTATTATCTTGAGTGCACGAATGTTGCTAATAAAGATTGTGTGAAGTTTTGTATGAAGGAAAAATTTCAGGTGTATGGAAGGAATGAGTAATGAGATGAAGGATGGACTAAATCTGAAGCTTGGGGATGCCAAGCGTGTCACCCCCAGAAATATTCAAGAGTACAAGCATCAAATCTTGGGGATGCCCAAGGCATCCCCCTCTTCATCAATAAAAATCTCAGGTTTCTTCTAAACGCTTCATTTTTATTGTTTCATGCATAGTTGTGTTGTTCTTGGAGCGTCTTCTTCTTTGTTTTCATTTTGGTTTTTAGTTTGCTTTGGTTTTCTTAGATTCATGAATAAATTGGTTGGACCCCCTCTCTCATTCATTGGTTTGCAAATAGTTTGGTTTGGTTTGGAAAAGAGTAGGAAAGTTCATGCTTATGTGGTAAAAAGAGCTTGTTTTTGACTGTGGCCTATGCTTTGTCATGCCATGCTTGATATTGTTTTGGCTTTATGCTTAGTATTCTTTGCTGTATCATGACTTGTTATAAACAATTGAGTTTTCTTAATGTGCCTTGGATGAATCATGTGTTGTTTTAGCATATTAAAGCATAGTATAGTGGTATTCTCCTTTGATGCTTTATTTGGGTTGACTTGGCGCATGCTCACACCATGTTATGACTATCTCAAGTCACCATAGCCTTTATGATCCTTTAGTTTTCAACTTGTAGTATCACTTTATGCTTTGATTAATGATGTTTTGTCGCTCTGCATGATTATGGCCATTATTGCTCTCTTAGTTGGTCGCTCCCAGTCTTTTGCTAGCCTCCACAACCAAGTATGAGTTCCACTCATGCATCCAACTCCCTAAACCAAGTTATTCCAAAGAGTCCACCATACCTACCTACTAGCTTATGCTATTCCAAGTATATTCATGCTTTTGTTTACCTTCCAAATTAAACTTGTTATGAGAAAACTACTGATTAAAGCTCTCACGAACTTGATGGCACACTTTACTTTTCTTACCCTTAATAAACTTGAACCATTGTGCCGTCTATGTTGTATATGCTTGCACTTATTTGTTTAGGATTAGCAGAACCATGTTGTCATGGGGAACGCTTTCAACATTGCACTAGTACTTTGTACCTAGTTGATATCATGCTCTTTTGTCTATGGATGTCGTCGGTGTGAAATGAAAGGGGAGCTTGTAAGTCCATGGAGTTATGTATATGTGTTAGAGAAATGCCTGGGCCGCTGGTCTAATCCATGCTGACATGGTGGAAACCTGCAGTGTAACCATAATGAGCTGTCTATGAAGCATTCTTCTTATAAGAAAAAATAGTCCTATCTTGAGAAAAAAAAGAGAAAAAGAAAAAAAAAGAGATACTATGAAAAGAGGAAAGAGAGAAAAAAAGCACCATATTCGAATGGTAAATAAGAAGAATGCTGAGATGCTCGTTGTCTGCTTGCCTTGTCATTTTGATATGGGGATTCTTCCGTATCATCGGGCAAGGGGTACCCCGTTGGCGGTTCTCTATGATACACATGTACTTACGATGACAAGAACTTACCGGTGACTAAACTTGAGTAGCATGAGGAGCGGCCCTCGTATATAAGGGACATGAGATTTCTGACTTATACTTCGTCAAGCATGTACATGATAGTTTGTTCACTTTAACCTTAATCACTTCAAGATGCTTATGATAGGGGCAATGAGAGCTGAAAGCTATAAGTACCATAATTTTTGGAAGCTCTTTATGAGACTTGAATCCCTACTTCCTTCTATGAAGGCCTTTCTTCCACTTATATATTGAGTCTCCACCTTCTCTCTTTATGCACTTACTTTGAGAGCATAGTGGCCATTCTTAGTTCTATGTGCATTGTCCCAAGACTTGTTGATTGATGCATAGCTTTGATATTGCTTGTTTTAAACTATTTTTATCTAGTCATTCTTATGAACTTTGAAGGTGTCCTATGCATTTATGTTTGCTACTCTATGAGGGACAAGCTGAATGCTATTATTCTCTGTTTTCTTTATGTGAGACAAACAAACGTCTTGCAAAGCATTATTATTCATGAATCTTTTGTTTGTGCCTTTTCATGTTGCAACATAGTTTCTTTGCTTATTGCTAGAACTTTGTCTTTCATGTTATGATTGAAGTACTATGATCCCAGCTTTGAATGTTTTACAAATACTTTGATCAAGTCTTTGATGGTGCATGTCACCTCAAAAATTATCTTTCTTTTTATCACTTACCTACTCGAGGACGAGCAGGAGTTAAGCTTGGGGATGTTGATACATTGCAAATGTATCTATAATTTTTTATGTTCCATGCTTGGTTTTATCTACTTTCTTATGTTTTGTCCACACTTTGGAGTACTTTTCATATGATTTCTTGGACTAACCTATTAACAAAGTGCCACAGTGCCAGTTGCATGTTTTCTGCTGTTTTTGGTTCCAGGAAAGTCAGAAAATCAATATTCTCGGAATTGGACCGGACAAAAGCCAAAGTTGATATTTTCCCGGAAGACTCACAGAGCCAGAAGGAGAGTCGGAGAGGGGCCACAGGGTGGCCACACCACCCCATGGCACGGGTCCCCCTTGGCCGCGCCAGGGCATGGTGTGGGCCCCCTGGCCAGCCACCGACCTTGCCTCCTTCGCCTATAAGAGGCTCCCGATACCAAAACCCTAGATAGTCAAGCCTCCAACTAAGAAAAGTTCCACAGCACCGCCGCCACCGAAGGGGAGATTCGGGGGACAGAAAGTCTCTGTTCCGGCACCCTGCCGGGACGGGGAAGTGCCCCTAGAGCCATCTCCATCGATCTCCACCACCATCTCCATCACCATTGCTGATTCCCATGATGAGGAGGGAGTAGTTCTCTCTCAAGGCTAAGGGTTCTACCGGTAGCTATGTGTTCATCTCTCTCTCTATGCATGATCTTATTGAGATCATGAGCTTGTAATTTATAGATCTACCTTGCTACTCAAGTGCTTTAATAGATCTCTGCTCTCCCCATGTGTGTGAAAGTGACAGCGTGCACACCATGGCGGCACTTAGGCTAGAGATTACAAATACTTGTTATGATTTATATTTGGAGTTGGATGTCTTTATGAAATTGTGGTGTTTGTTGGACTCATCTAGTACTCAAGGTGACAGTGTGGGGTTTCTAGATGGGAAAGATGAACTTTGAGGTGTGCTGTTATAGCCCTACCAACGATTAGAGTGTCCAACCGGAGAGTAGTTCAGCGTAGTATCATGAAGATGATATATTTATATGAGAGTATCCACTAGTGAAAGTATGATCCCTAGGCCTTGTTTCTAAGCATTGAAACACCGTTTGCTATTAGATATGTTACATGTTTGCTTGCTTCTATCTTTATTTCAGTTTGCCTTTAGTCTTTTCCACGCCAATAAGCTATTTTCTATCACCATTACCACTTATAATTATCCATACCCCTTGTATTTCACTATCTCTTCGCCAAACTAGTGCACCTATACACCTGACAAGTGTATTGGGTGTGTTGGGGACACAAGAGACTTCTTGTATCTTGATTGCAGGGTTGCTTGAGAGGGGATACCTTTTACCACTTCCTCCCTGAGTTCGATAAACCTTGGGTGATCCACTTAAGGGAAAACTTGTTGCTGTTCTACAAACCTCTGCACTTGGAGGCCCAACAACTGTCTACAAGAATAGAAATGCGTAGACATCAGCATGCTCTTGAGAGAGTTTTGCGCCATTTGAAAGGCACTGCGAGTTATGGTGTTCACTATACTGGGTATCCGGGGGGTACTTGAGGGTTATAGTGATTCAAATTGGATCTATGATGCTGATGAGATTAAGGCCACTAGTGGTTATTTGTTTACACTTGGTGGTGGTGCTGTTTCCTGGAAGTCTTGCAAGCAGACCATCTTAACGAGGTCAACTATGCAAGCAGAACTCACAACATTAGACACAACCACTATTGAAGCAGAGTTGTTTCGTGAGCTTTTGATAGATTACCTGTGATTGAAAAACCAATACCCTCTATCCCGATAAACAGTGATAATCAAACTGTGATCGTCAAAGTAAACAATTCTAAGGATAATATGAAGTCATCATGGCAGGTGAAGAGGAGATTGAAATCTGTCAGAAATTCAAAAACTCTGGAGTTATTGTGTTGTATGATCCAATAGAATGTTCAGTTGTCTCCAAATCTGAGTCACCAAAATAGTCATAAGCATTATCCCTAGCAACTAATACCTGAAACAATGTTGGGGGGATACCCCCGGGTAGGGTCACGCCGGGGTATAAAGGCCGAGTTAGCCGAGGTACGGCAAGGTCAAAGCGAATGCTGCCCGAGTCACCTCAAGGCAGGCCGATCACGGAGTAACCCGGACCAGGGGATGTCCACCTAACGGGGTCTCAGCCGACTTATATCGTGAGTCGGTGAGATGAATCTAACTTGTGTGCAGGAACAGGTGTGGCCGGATCAACTATGTACGATCCGGGTTATATCAAGCTTGTAGGAGAAGGAAGGTATCTCGCTGGTCAAAGGTGACCACTATGCGCAGAGCATGAGCGAAGCGGACAGAGGCAGAACCACCGAGGCGTGGCTGACAAAGGTGACGATGCCTATGTCGGATGACGCAGGCGCCACAGAGGCTCACGTAGCCTCTGCATGGATGACGCGGGGGAAAAGTGACCCGGTCGGCTTACTATTTTGGGAAGAGGCATATTCCCTGGAATATGCCTCCACGTATGCCCTAATTGGAGACCTAGCCACCCCTATATAAGGAGGGCTAGGGCCTCTGTAGAAAGGGTTGAGTTTTACTGGGTTGATCTCTAGTTGGTTAGATTTTACTTGGTTCTGGAGGGCTAGCTAGTGGTGAGAGTAAGAGAGCTCCTTCTTCCTCCTCTCTCCAGTACAGCTCAAGGAGCACTTGTAATCTATGGAAGTGAATCAAATACAAAGCTTCTGTGTGTAGAATCACCACACTATCCCTCCCTGCATTCCCCTAGTGCATTTAGTCCCCACCTTTAGCCTATCCATGGCATCTGCCGTGACACCACCACGACAGTTGGCGCCCACCATGGGGCTAGCGGCGCTAGCAGGGGTGAAGATCCGGATAGGAAACGTCACCGGCACCGGCGAACGCATCGTCTCCAGGCTCATTCAGCGCTTTGGAGCGCTGGACTTTGTCAGCGACAACGCTGGCTGCTTCGGCAAGCGTCCTCTTCCCCGCAACGGCCTCTTCGTCAAGCTCGGCGTGCACAAGGTCTACGTTGTTTTCGATGTGTCGTGTGTTCATCCGCGGCAAGTCGCTGAAGGAGGCGAGCCACCCCTTAGCGTGATTCGCGGGGCGCGTATCGCTCGCTCCCCGAACCGTGCTGAGGTGATGATGACTGCGCCTGGCGCTAGCGCAAGCAAGGATCCGGCACCAGATCCGGAGGTAACGCCTAAGGCGCCGAGGAAAAGTAGAGGTCCTCCACTAGAGAGGCCGGAGAATGTATTGCAGCAAGCGATGGATAGCTTGGAAAACCCAGTAGCAGCAGTGGTAGACCGGCTCAGGCACAGGCCGAGCTAGAGGAAACTAGGCAAAAAATTCTAGAGGGTGCAAAAAAGATAGCCGCGGCTCAGCAGTCGTTGAACATGACACTGCGTGAGTACGCAAAGGCAAATAAAGCAGATGTTGTAAAAGTGAAGGGGAGAAATCTCATGAGTGAAATGAACAAAGAGGGTGATACTAGGATTGAGGAGTCAGAGAACTGTTTATCCATGGGGCTGCTGAAGTATAGTACCCCGGCGAAAAAACTCAGAGCAGCGGATGCAGCTGCGTCCGAGTTAGAGGGTCTAACGGGTGAAGCCCATCAGAGACAGCAAGATAGGGTCAACAAGTTGGTTCAGATCACAAACAGGCAAAATGAGGAATTGCTCAGGGCTAACCCAGAGAGAGCTGGGGCCTCCAAGATCGTTCATTCGGCAGTGGGTAACCCGGAGAAATCCGCTGGAGCTGCATTGTCTCCTCATGGTGGTCCTAAGAGAGAAGAGGTAGTAACCTCGGCCATAAAGAACAAGCAGATAGTCCCGTATGACCCGACAAGGGAAGGGAAAGGAAAAGAAGTGCAGAGAAATGAGGATCGACGAAGTGTGAGCCGAGGTAACCGCGACCAAGGCAATGCCGGTCAAGGTAATGCTTTAAATGACAATGCCGGACAGCGTAACTCGGCAGGAGCAGGACAACCGCAGCAGCGGAATATACCAAGGCAAGATCAAAGTGTCGGCCGAGGTATGCAACAGAGAGGTGCTCCACGAGAGCAAGACCGATATAATGATGGTGACTCAGAAATGGTGAACGCGGGATACCCAAGGCCGGACTATCATGTGATAGGGTCAAGATTGGGAAGCAGGGAATTGATGCCTGACGATGCCAGATTAAAACTGGATCAGCTGTATAGGTCGGAACAGATTGAATGTCAAGGTCCCCCGGGTCCTGCATGTTTTGGACCCCGGATCATGAAGGAACCTCCGGTACCTAACTTCTAGCTACCTAGAGGCACTAAGACATACGATGGCAGCACAAAGCCGGAGGATTGGTTGATTAACTATGCTACAGCTGTGAAAATTGCTACAGGCAACTTGAGATGGGCTGTGAGATACATACCCCAGATGTTGGAGGGGCCAGCGAGGGTTTGGCTAAACAATTTGCCGCCTAGAAGTATTAACTACTGGATTGATTTTGAGGAAATGTTTATCAGCAATTTCTCAAGTACGTATCAGAGGCCGAATAGGCCACAAACCCTAGCAATGTGTAAGCAGAGACCGAATGAAACGGACCGGGAGTTCTTAACCCGGTGGTGTACCGTGCGAAACTCGTGTGAGGGGGTGATTGAGTCATAGGCCATAGCATGGTTTGCGCAAGGATGAAGATATGCAAGCATGTTGTGGCAAAGATTGCCAAGGGATATGCCAACTACGTTGGCAGAGACAATCCGGATTGCTGATTCGTATGCGTTGGATGATCCAACTCAGCCCAGGCTCGTGTCAAACGAGTCAAATGAGGAGTGCTACCAGAGAGATGGAGCTGGGTCATCCCGGAGGAATGACTACCGGGGTAAAAGAAGAGATGACAGACCGGATTACCGGAACAATTCGCAACAAGTTGCTGCTGTGAATCAAGATTAGCCCGGAGCCGGGGGAATCAACGTCAGAAAACTGGAGGGCAACAATGGACACCGAGAAATGATGGCAAGAAAACTTGGACGCCAGAGCAAAAGAAACAGTGGCAAGAAAAGAAGGACCGTTTGAGGTATACTTATGAGTCGATGCTGGATCAACCGTGTAAATTTCACATGCCAAATCCGAGTAACCCAGCGGGTCACACAACAAGGCAATGTGAGTGGATGCGTAAGATAGAACAAGGTGGTTCGGGGAATGCTCAGGCACCTCGGAATGATCAACCTCGGCAGGAGTTACCCCAGCAACAATTGCTCTCCGGAGCGAACACGCAACAGCTAATGTTGCCTGCCCCTCCGCTGAGGTATGACAACCATGAGAGAAGGGATGCAGTGCACCAAGTGGAATACCAGCATCAGCCAGATCAGAGGTACCCCGGAAACGAGGGGAGGAATGAGTACAGAGAGCATCATCAGAGTTACTGTGTGTTTACCACAGAGGAAACAGATAGAAAGAGCTTGCAGTGCTGACACATGGAGGTGAATGCGGTAATGCCAGCAGTGACGAGGTATATGCCTTGGTCAGACCAGGAAATCACCTAGAGTATCAAAGATCATCCCAAGCTTATGCCAAGTCCTGGTTCATATGCGCTAGTGCTGGATCCGAAATTCATTGGGCCTCACATCATTGTGAGATTCTCCAAGGTACTAATTGACAATGGCAGTAGCATCAACATCATGTATGCGAATACAATGCGCAAGTTGGGTATCTCGGAGAACATGCTCCAAGCTACAAGGACAACTTTCCATGGAATTGTGCCAGGCATTTCTTGTGAGCCCATAGGCAAGGTCCGGGTTGACGTAATGTTCGGCACGAGAGATAACTGCCGAACTGAGAATTTGGAGTTTGAAGTGGTGAACTTAGAAAGCGCGTATCACGTGTTACTCGGAAGACCAGCACTGAACAAGTTCATGGCAAGTTGTCACATCAGTTATCTGAAGATGAAGCTGCCCGGGCCAAATGTGGTAATTACCATAGCTGGAGATTTCCGACGTTCCATTGAGTGTGCGTCAGCCGGGTCTAACCTAGCCGAGTCACTCGTGATTGCGCAAGAGAAAAGGAAGATACAGGAGGTGGCGGCGTTGGCTCAGTCCGTGCAACAATATATGCCGGCGTTGAGTAATCCGCATGGTAGTGTCTCATTCCAAGCCACAAAGGATACCAAGGAAGTGCCTGTTGATGACATGTTCCCAGAGCGCACCATGAGAATTGGTGCAGGGTTAAATGATAAATAGGAAAGCGAGCTCGTCAACTTCCTCCATGAGAATCGGGATATTTTTGCTTGGTCCACATAGGACTTGCAAGGTGTTCCGAGGGAGTTGGCCGAGCACTCTTTGAACGTGGGACCCGAAGCAAGGCCGGTGAAGCAACCTCTCCGCTGCTTCGCTGAAGATAGGAGAAAAGTCATTGGAGACGAGATAGCTCGGTTACTAGCAGCAGGATTTATCATGGAAGTTCTTTACCTGGATTGGCTATCTAATCCGGTGCTGGTGGAGAAGAAGAAGGATGATCCGAATGTGGCAGTGGTTTGGCGTATGTGTATCGATTATACGAACCTGAATAAGGCGTGTCCAAAAGATCCATTCCCACTGCCAAGGATAGATCAGGTCATAGATTCAACTGCTGGGTGCGAACTGTTGTCATTCATTGATGCATATTCTGGTTTCTACCAGATACCCCTGAATCCAGATGATCAAATAAAAACTGCATTTATCACCCCATATGGGGCTTATTGCTATCGCACCATGCCATTTGGTTTACGTAATGCAGGGGGCAACGTACCAAAGATGTATGCAGAAATGTTTGCACGACCAAATTGGTCAAAATGTACAGGTGTATGTGGATGATGTGGTTATCAATACCAAGGAAAGCAAAATGCTCCTTGACGATATCAGGCAGACATTCACGAACCTAACGAGGTTCTGGATGAAGCTTAATCCAGAAAAATGTACCTTTGGTGTCCAAACTAGAAAATTACTCGGATTCCTTGTCTCCAGCCGAGGTATCGAAGTCAATCCAACTGAAATCCGGGCCATAGAGCGAATGGAACTGCCGAAGTGTCTTAACGATGTCCAGAAGTTCACTGGTTGCCTGGCATCGTTAAGTCGGTTTGTATGTCGGTTGGGAGAAAAGGCATTGCCTCTCTATCAACTCATGAAAAAGTCGGACAAGTTCATTTGGACGCCGCAGGCTAATGAAGCCTTTATCCAATTAAAGAAAATGTTAGCCACTGCACCAGTGTTAGCCTCTCCACTGTCAAAGGAGCCAATGCTGCTCTATATAGCCGCAACCAACCGAGTTGTAAGTGCAGTAATTGTTGTAGAACGCGACGAAGAGGGTAAGTCAGTGCAAAGGCCGGTGTATTATCTGAGCGAGGTATTATCAGCCTCAAAGCAAAATTATCCGCACTATCAGAAAGTGGCGTATGGTGTGTACATGTCGGCAAAGAAGCTAAAGCATTATTTTGAGGAGCACCCCATCAAAGTAATATGTGAAGCTCCCATATCCGAGATAATGAGTAACAAGGATGCAAGTGGCAGAATTGCAAAATGGGTAATTGAACTAGCTCCCTATGCGCCACAATATGACAGAAGAGAAGCAATCAAGTCTCAGGCTGTGGCCGACTTTTTTGTGGACTAGGCCGAGGTACAATATGAACCACCGCTACCAGATCCGAACTACTGGAGAATGCACTTTGACGGGTCAAAAACAAAAACTGGGTTAGGCGCCGGAGTTGTGCTTACCTCGCCAAAGAATGACTAGTTGAAGTATGTGCTCAGATCTATTTCGCAGCGTCAAACAATGTCGTCGAATATGAAGCACTTGTGCATGGGCTCAAAGTGGCAAAAGAAATTGGGATACGTCGGATCTAATGCTTTGGCGACTCGGATTTGGTAGTTCAGCAAGTGTCGGGGCTGTGGGACGCTCTTGATCCAAACATGGCATTATACAGATTCCATGTGTAGAAAATATCTGGTTACTTTGAGGGATGCGAATTTCGTCATGTGCCCCGCATGGAAAATGAGGCTGCCGACGTATTGTCGAAGCTCGGATCAACCCGACAAGCAATTCCACCGGGTGTAGCATTAGAACACCTCAGAAAACCATCTATCAGACCGTACCCAGAAACTGACTCAATCTACGTCCCGAAGGATCCGGAGTCTGGAGCTACACCCATGGACATTGACATGGGAGATGGTGCGCGAAACCCGGGGACTGCCTCGGCAAACCCGGGGACTGCCTCGGCAAACTCGGGGACTGCTCAGCGTGATCTGGTTGAGGTTATGCCGGTGGATCATATGCAAATTGATGAGGATGTGTTCCCTATATGAGCAATACCAGCTTGGGCACTACCTATATTTCAATTCCTGAAAGATGGAACTTTACCCGCTGAGGAGGTGCTATCTAGGCAAACTTAGAGGAGAGCAAAGGCATACACGATCATCAATTCCGAGCTATACAAAATGAGTGTGACTAATTTCCTCCAGCGGTGTGTACACCTGGAAGAAGGGCTTGACATCCTCCGAGATATACATCAAGGGGAATGTGGGCATCATGCCTCATCCAGAGCCTTGGTAGCAAAAGCTTTCCGGCATGGATTCTACTGGCCAAGTGCCTTAGAACAAGCAGAGGATTTGGTAAGAAAATGCAATGGTTGTCAGAGGTATGCTACCAAGACACATATGCCAATGTCGGAACTCAAGACCATACCAATCACATGGCCATTTTCCGTATGGTGTTTGGACATGGTTGGCCCATTCAAACCAGCAAGGGGAAATATGACTCACATTTTGGTCATGGTGGATAAGTTTACAAAGTGGATTGAAGTAAAGCCAATAAGAAAATGTGATGGAGCTACGGCCATGACATTTCTCAAAGACATCATCTTGAGATACGGTTATCCTCACAGTATCATAACTGATAATGGCAGAAATTTTGCTAAAGGAGCATTTGCGCAATTATGCCAAGATAAGAAGATCCGGCTGGACATTGCCTCGGTAGCCCACCGCGCATCGAACGGACAAGTGGAAAGATCCAACGGATTAGTATTATCCGGGATAAAACCCGGGCTCATTGAGCCGCTGCAAAGATCAGCGGGGTGCTGGATAGAAGAATTACCAGCAGTATTGTGGAGTTTAAGAACAACTCCGAATCGATCAACAGGCTATACACCATTCTTTCTGGTATATGGGGCAGAAGCTGTATTACCAGCCGACATAGAGCATGACTCGCCTAGGGTCACCCAATACACAGAAGCCGAAGTGCAAGAAGCCCGGCAAAATGATGTTGATCTGCTGGAAGAAGCAATAGAATTGGCATTGTCCAGATCCGCCATATATCAGCAAAATCTCCGACGCTATCATAGCCAGAAAGTAAACCCCCGAGTCTTCCGGGAAGGTGATCTGGTACTCCGGTTGGTACAACGTACTGCTGGCATGCATAAGTTATCCCCCCTATGGGAAGGGCCATTCATTATGAGCAAAGCATTGCACAATGATTCTTATTATCTTATCGATGCAAGGCCATAGGAAAAGAACAAGGCGGATAGGTCCGGCGAGCAATCTAAGCGTCCATGGAATGTATCTCTACTTCGTCCTTTCTACACTTAGCAGAGAAGTGTATGTATTCGAGTCTCTCATATGTCGGTGTGTATGTCGGCAATGAGTTTATCAATGAAATGTTGGCACCTCGAGTAGTAACTCGGGGACTGCCTTAATAGTATTTGTTGTCTTCTGTATTCCTCATTTATATGTCGGCTGGCGTAAGTTTTTCTACTTAACCCGGATTAGTAGTGTGTGAGCACCAAAACCCCAACTCTTCGACTTGCTGCTGTCCAACAAGATTTGGCTTCATGGCAAGCAAGAGAACAAGTTTGGAATTGCGTAGCACATGAAAAACGACTAAGGAAAGGAACTTAATCGAGCCGACGTTTGTTTTTCGGACTAACCTTATGTTTACTTTCGATTTACTATGCTGAATTATTTTGAGCTAATCCTAAAGTTTCCAAGTATTGTTAAGACAATTTTTGAAGCTCGAACTCGTAAGTCATAAAACCGAATCAAGGTAGACATGAGCCGAGCCAGAAGATTGGATGAACAAGAAAATGAAACTCGGGGACTACGCCCAAGTTAATCCGGCATAAAAACTTAGTAGCAAAATATCACTTATGTGCCTGATACAATTCCACCCGGCATACCGGGGATCTAACGAAATTTAAAGTGTTTATCAAGGAGTAGCAGGAGGAGGTAATTCGGCGCCAGCAGGGGCAGCCTCGGCCTCAGCTTCAGAATCATCTGCATCTTCTTCGACGTCTGAGACTTCATCCTCTTCGTCCTCATCCGACTCATCTTCAGCATTTTCAACGTTTTCATCATCGGCGGCATCTAGGAAGCTGGGTCCCTCGTTCCATTGATGAATGGGGGCGTATTGGATGAAGCTGTGAGCACAAACCTTGCGCCGAGCTACCCAATCCGGGTTAGTAGACCACTTTGATCCAGTGCGCATGCGCACAAGAAGATTGAGGTCAATCTTCTCATACCACGTAAGCACGTAGTGGAGAACGATCTCAGCTCCGGCGCGTCCAGCAGATTCTCTCTAGAGATCGAGCCGAGTCCCGCATTCCATAAGCCTAGCAAAAAGAATAGACATATTCTCCGGAGTATCTTCCTCAGGCCAAAAGGCCTTGAAGATCCAGATTACTACGTCCAAGACGTCCTTGCCATAGTTCTTCACAAGTTCGACACGAGAGGACAAGCTGACCAGCAAGTCCTCCATGTCATATGGAATTTCTCCAGCGCTAGGGACAATTGGGGTACCCCTCTTCTGGCGGAACTTGGCAACATCTTTGGATGCGACGACTTCGCGCTCTGGGAATTTGCCTGAAAAAATAAGACAGGTGGAGTAAGTAAAGGAAGCAAACCCGGAAAGGTCAGTGTGTGTTGAAGGAAAAGAACTTACCAGCAATATGGCTGTGGATCCGGGTTAGCTCCTTGGTGCACTTGTCACGCCTCTCCCGGAGTTGAACAAGCTCAGCGTTCGCCGACTCAAGTTTAGAGTCAGCCTCCTTAAGCAATTCTTGATCCTTGGAAATCTGGAGGTTGAGGCGCTCGCGCTCTTCAGTAAAGTCCTGGCCAGCCTTTTAAAGTTCGGTTTGATGATGTGCTTTTAGCTTCTTCATATCTGCCTTGAGCTTGGCAATTTCATCATCTTTGGCACGGAGGAGGGCAAGCTCATCATCTTTCTTTTTGAGCTCGGCCTGATGCTGCCCTGCTTGTTCGAGAAAATGCAGCATCATATCAGGCACGGGCACACTATCTTCAAGAGATGCTGAAATAGTTTGTTGACCCGGCAAAGCCGAGGTATGAATGTTTGACGAGCCAAGGAGAAAAGGAGATAGAGAGCATAGCCAAAAACGACTTACCCTTGATTTGGTCCAAGTTTTTCCTCATGATGGTGTTCTCAGCTTCCACCTCAGCTGTGAAATCCGAATGATGGATTAGTTCGGCAGAAATGGATGAAGAAAAACAGAAAAATGCCAAGGGAGAAAACTTACCCCTTTTCTCGTATTCAGCGAGAAGTGTATTATGTTTTGCGCGCAGCATCTTGTGAGTGTCCAGGAGACGCTGAAACTCAGCGCTCCGGCGGTTGGTGGTCACCTGAAAAGAGTACAAAAAGATAGCTTAGTCTTGTGCATATTTGAAGTGTACAAGAACCGGGTCAAGTGGAACTTAACCCGGCTCTAGGTGTGTGCATATTCGAAGTGTACAAAATCCGGGCCAAGTGGAACTTAACCCGGCTCTAGGTGTGTGCATATTCGAGTGTACAAGATCCGGGCCAAGTGGAACTTAACCTGGCTCTAGGTGTGTGCATATTCGAAGTGTACAAGATCCGGGCCAAGTGGAACTTAACCCGGCTCTAGGTGTGTGCATATTCGAAGTGTACAAGATCCGGGCCAAGTGGAACTTAACCCGGCTCTAGGTGTGTGCATATTCGAAGTGTACAAGATCCGGGCCAAGTGGAACTTAATCCGGCTCTAGGTGTGTGCATATTCGAAGTGTACAAAATCCGGGCCAAGTGGAACTTAACCCGGCTCTAGGTGTGTGCATATTCGAAGTGTACAAGATCCGGGCCAAGTGGAACTTAACCCGGCTCTAGGTATGTGCATATTCGAAGTGTACAAGATCTGGGACAAGTGGAACTTAACCCGGCTCTAGGTGTGTGCATGTTTGAAGTTATCAAGGAGCTACGTTAGTTTTCTAAGGAGCATCCGGCAGAGTAACAAGTTACTCCCCCGGAGGCTCGGGGACTAATGGTTATATCACTAATATCTACAACATGTTAAGGAAAAGACGAGGTAACGTACCTCCATCATCCGACCCGCAAGGCTAATTGCCTTGGCAGCAGTATTCATCTGCGCAGCAAATTCGGTGGGACCGAACTTCTCCGGGAGATCGTTGTTGTGGACGAACTCCGCCTTATTCCAGTTATTTACAAACTCGATCAAGGTCGGAGGGTATCGTTCACCGCTGAGCATGTGGGGGGGCAACTAGACCCTTGGCATGTGCTTCCCTCCTCTCAACCTGGGCAAGAGCAGGGCTGGTGTGCAAAACAAGTTGCGCGTCAGCTGGCTCGGCAGGGGCGTCCTTCGGTGGTGGAGTCTTCTTCGAAAGCATGGACGCGAGTGTGCGTTGTCCAGCCTCGATGGACGCTGCCCTGGTGGCATCAGGAGCCTTTTTGCCCTTAGGTTGCTGCTGAGAAGTGGAAGTTGTTGCAGCGGATTTGCCCTTGGGAGCTACCTTGGCGCTAGCCTTGGTGCTGCTGGTATCTTCTCGCCGAGCCTTGGAAGACTCAGACGAGGCGGAGGGGCTTGATGCTGCTACTGTTGCTTTTCCTGTTGCTGCTGGGGCTGGAGTTGGTGCTGGTGCTGGCGCTGCTTTCTGCTTCGGCGGAGGTGCCAAAGGAACCTTTGTGATAGCTGGTTGCGGCGGAGCCGAAGTTGTGGTTGCTGCTGCCTCGGCAAAGCTAGTCTCCCCCGCTCCGGGGTTGCTCTCCTCTTGACGAGGTGGGCTGGAACCCGGAGCAGCCGCTGAGCCCTCCGGAATGGGGCTCAGCGGGCGTGAATCGTCGCCACGAGAGGGAGAAGGGCTATGTCGGAGCGGCGAGGCGATGTCGGATCCACTCTGTGGGACCTCCACCGCGGCCCTACCGAATCAAATAATGTATGATGAGAAACTATAAGGGAAGGGCAAGTAAATAGCAAAGGGAGAAGCGACTTACTCATCCGAAGTCAGGGGCTCCTTCGGCTTGCATGCTCTCCGGGCCACAGCCTTAGTGGTGGCCTTGGTGGCGGCTTTGTCCGCGGACTTATTTTACCTCTTGGCTGGCTGAGAAGGCCTGGAGGAGGATGCAGAGGCATCTCCCCTTCTCTTCTTCGGCGCAACCGGGACAGGCTCACCCACGGCAAGGGGAGGATCTTCATGGATCTGCCCACCGGGGTTAGCTGATGCCGGAAAAGCATAAGAAAGGGGGATAGCGTCAAATGCTTCCATCACCTCAACATCCGAGTCATCTTCATCATCGGGCCAATCTCTAATGGAAGAGAGTTTACCGGTGGGTCGCTTCGTCGCGTCGGCCATCGGAAGGAACATCTCCTGATCCGGTTCCTCCTCGTCCGAGGTATCCCGGTCAGGCGCCCATTTGAGAGAAGGCTCGGTGCCATCCTCAGTAGTTTGCTGAAGGAATTGCTAAGGGAAAGAAAATACAGCAGGGTTAAACATACAACAAAGACCGGCATATGATTTAATTCAGAGAGAGTTTGCGGAACGAAACTTACCGCGGGGGGAATCCTATCACGGCAATAGTGTTCAATTCCCCACGTCCACTCAGAAGAAAAGTCCTTCTTAGTGGTGAAGAGGGACTTGACCCGGCGAAAGATCTCGCTGTTGCTCAACTCAAAAGAGGAGGTCCGGTTGGGGTCGCGGCCCCAGCTCATATGACAGACTTTGTGCGTGCGTTTCTGGAGGGGGGAGATCCGGTTGCGAACAAACGTAATCATGGCATTCTCATTACGCAACTCAAGATCTTTCAACTCCTGGAACCTCTTGTTTACCTGGTTTGCCAGGACAGTGGGTTTCTTGGGGACCTTCTCCCACAAATCTGGGTTAGGAGGACCCGGAGCATAAGGGCGCAGCCGGATCAGATCCTTAGTCGTGTTGTTCCGGACATAGAAGAAAGTCCAGGCCCATCCCTTGCAGGAGTCAAGCCCCATGACTCGGGGGAAGATGGACTGCTTCCGGGGAGAGATTGACGCAGCGTCGAACTACGTGAGCTGCTTGTCCTCCGGGTCAAGCTAAATGTTTGGAATCACGTTCTGACGGAGGCCAAAGAACCGGATCCAGAGCTCCTTCGTGGGCCATAGTCCGGCGTAACCTTCAATGGTGGAGGCAAAGGCGGAGAGATACGTGATGGCATTCGCCGGAAGGTGGTGCGGCTGGAGCTCATACGTATTAAGCCAATCATGGAAAAAATCGCTAATTGGTAGACCAAACCCCCGTTGGAAGTGGGATAGAAACACCACATACTCACCCGGATTGGGTGAGAGGGCAAGCTCGGAGGCAGCGAGGCGTGCGGTGACTCCCTCTGGGGTGCGCCTGGTGCGGTACAACCAATCCAGGTCATCCTGGCAAACCCAGGATCCAGCCCACGCGCCCGCGGTCGGCGTTCGCCGCATCTTCTTCCATTTCTTGCTCTGCGACGGTGAGTTCCTCCTCAGTCATCTCAAGATCGCTATCCCCGCTGGCACTAGCAGCGGCGGGGGGCACTGGCTTGGACTGGCAACGACCCGTGGCGGAGGAAATGCTCGGAGGCGGCGGCGACGTTGGTGCGCGTGGAGGCAGTGCGGCGGCAGCGCTGCTACTCAGACGCGGTGGTGGCGGCGCTATCGCGGGAGAAGATGAGGAAGAAGTAGAGGCAGAGGGGCGCGGAAGTGGCGAAAGGACCCAAGGGGCGCGCCCTTCCCCTATTTAACCACTCCCTTAAGGGGGTAGTGGGATCGCATTTTGCGGGTGGGCCACACGGTGTGGCAGTGTGCAGCACGGATCAACCAATCAGCAGTAAGCCACACGAATGGCCACAGGGCGCAGCGGATCCCATGACGTGACATTATGGTGCAGTTAACGAAGAGGCAGGCATGACGCGACATGGGCAACAGTAACTTCTGACAATTACTGCGGCGGTTACGGTTGCTCGCCCTTAAAATGAGGCAAACGTGATGATTAACCTCCACGTGGGGAAGCGTACGGGAGAAGGAGGAGTGACCCGGATGGGTATGAGGTAACCCGGCCAGCAAGTAAAAACTTGGAATGTGCCAAGGGAAAATAAACCCATGAAATCCGAGATAGGAGGTAACTCAGAAAAGGAACACAAAGCTCGATGAAATTGAACCTGCTGTGGCCTTAGCGGCTAAGGCAGCTAAGACCGCACCAGCATCGGGGACTGATGTTGGGGGATACCCCTGGGTAGGGTCGCGCCGGGGTATAAAGGCCGAGTTAGCCGAGGTACGGCAAGGTCAAAGCGAATGCTGGCCGAGTCACCTCAAGGCAGGCCGAATCAGGGAGTAACCCGGACCAGGGGATGTCCACCTAACTGGGTCTCAGCCGACTTATATCGTGAGTCGGTGAGATGAATCTAACTTGTGTGCAGGAACAGGTGTGGCCGGATCAACTATGTACGATTCGGGTTCTATCAAGCTTGTAGGAGAAGGAAGGTATCTCGCTGGTCAAAGGTGACCACTGTGCGCAGAGCATGAGCGAAGCGGACAGAGGCAGGACCACCGAGGCGTGGCCGACAAAGGTGACGATGCCTATGTCGGATGACGCAGGCGCCGCAGAGGCTCACGTAGCCTCTGCATGGATGACGCGGGGGAAAAGTGACCTGGTCGGCTTACTATTTTGGGAAGAGGCATATTCCCTGGAATATGCCTCCACGTATGCCCTAATTGGAGACCTAGCCACCCCTATATAAGGAGGGCTAGGGCCTCTGTAGAAAGGGTTGGGTTTTACTGGGTTGATCTCTAGTTGGTTAGATTTTACTTGGTTCTAGAGGGCTAGCTAGTGGTGAGAGTAAGAGAGCTCCTTCTTCCTCCTCTCTCCAATACAGCTCAAGGAGCACTTGTAATCTGTAGAAGTGAATCAAATACAAAGCTTCTGTGTGTGGAATTACCACACTATCCCTCTCTGGATTCCCCTAGTGCATTTAGTCCCCACCTTTAGCCTATCCATGGCATCTGCCGTGACACCACCACGACAAACAACAAACAAATAAAGATCTTAGTTCTGCTTTTATCATTATTGCAACCATTGCATGTAACAAAAAGATCAGCTTTACCTCACTAATAAATTATGTGTCCAATTCATCATCATCGTTTTTCTCTCTGTCAACATCGTCAATCTCCACCTGACAATTTAAAGAACAATTAATACCAAATTTAATCGCAAACCTAAGAAAAACCATAAATATGCCACTCACATTTTCTTCCTCGGCATTGCCATCAACATCTTCTTCCACTTCGACGGACTCGTCGTCGAAAACTATGTTCTCATCCAAAGACCGATCAACCTCTTCCGAGCTAGAGTATTCATCCTCCGTGTACCCATAATCTTCATCTATCCTACTGGATTCTGACATCAACTGTGCCAGTGCGAAAATCAAATCAAAAACTGATTATGCCTACAATTTCTATGAGCATTACATGCAATAGGGGAAGGTATTACCTCTCAAAACACGAAGATCAATGGAGATGTAGGAGGTCAGGCAACCGAAGAATCAAACCCTAGATTGGTCACTTGTCACGGCGACCTGATATCTGGAGGGAGGTAACAAAGTTAACCTTGTCTGCAAGGCCGCGTCGACTAGCCGTCGCTACGGAGTTAGGGTTAGGATTCCGGTGGCTGCCCTTTTTAGATCAGAGCAGAGAGAAACTAGATTGGTTCAGGCGACCTCGGTGGCCTTCCTGGACACTTTTTCCTGCGGTGACAGCGGTCTCGACCGGCGCCCTCCCACTTGTACGTGCAATTACAGGAGGTGGGACCGGCACACCCTCAGACTGTGTACAAACCGACTCCATCTTGTATCGAATATGGTGGGGATATGCCGACGGTTATCGGGTTTCGGGTGGAGCTAGACACAGAACCTAACCCGCACGGGGTTTGTAGCCCTTCAACTCATCGGCCAAACGGGGGGGGGGGGGGGGGGACACTAAAGCAAGCCTCAAATTAATTAGGTTCTACCCAAGAAAGAATAGTCAAGTAGCTTGGTTTTCACTTTGAATGACTAGGGCCTTTTGGTTTTGAGAATCTGACATGTTTTATGTTCCTGCCAGTCCATGTGAGCGCGTGACTTTGACTGCTGATGAAAAGAAAATGTTACTCCCATCGGGAGCCGGTATAAAGCATTAAACTATCTGATAAAAGTCAGAAATATTGGCAGCTCAGGAAGCCAATCGCCAAAAAACCAAAATCTCGGATCGCGCTCAAACGCGACAAAAATCCGAATGCCATTTTCAAAAACATGAAGGTAAGACCCTAGGATTCGTCCTGTGTGGCCTGATAATCGCACAAGAATGCGCTCTGCCAGTAAAATATCCGTATCAACGATGCGATAAAAAATCTCGACGGACGCGTTGGGTACCCGATAAAATAAAACTAGGATTCAGTATTCGATAAGACCTCAGTGGCCCGAACTGAATTACGCCAGTAGTAAATTCCGAGTTCAGGCCTGGGGCCTTGAATTTGATGTAGGACAACCTTGATTTTGCCCAGGAGCAATTAACTGATTCCCGATCCGTTGGAAGCATCAGACTCGTTGTACCAAATCCCTATGAAAAAAATAAAAATAAAGAAATAAAAATAAAGGAGAAGAAGGAAAAAGAAACTTTGAGACTCAACTTGAAACTGCGGTGCAAGAAGAGTCCCGGGGGCTACTGACATAGGTATGATTACTCGGATGCTTATGATTTGCTACCCTATACTGGGTAAAAGGCTTCCGTCCCATGAAGATTTCAGATAATAGCCCAAGGAAGCAGTCGACAAAGACTTTGATCGTATTAGGAAAGAGACTATGAACCGGCATTGTGTTGGTATTGTAATTACGTGTATGTAAAACCTATTTGCATACAGCTTTGTGACCCGGCCTATTATATATAGGACGAGATAAGCCCAAGTGAAGGTACCAAAAACTCCTAGGCAACTTGTAATAGTGTGATTTCTAAATATTCATGCGACTTTGACTCCATTATTTTCCTGACATCTGGCAAAATCTCCAGCGTTCTCTTTTCCGCGAAACCCTAAGTCCTTCACCATGGACATTGCCGAGGTTACCCCTCGTCACCTGGTGACTTTCCTCCTCTCCCGCCATGCCATTTTGCGATCTGGTCTGTAGACTTGCTACTCTTATCGCAGAATCGAGCAGGTGGTGAACTCACATAGTGGAGCAGATTGAGCAAGCCCTCCAAGGTCCTAGATGGACCCACTCGGCTCCCCGGCAAACGTGACGCCTAGATCAGATTTATCTAACAGGGCTTCATGGTCAAACTGGTGTCGTTGGTGTTGCAGATCGAGATGACCGAGGAAATGCACTAGGCATTACAAAAATACCCCACCATACCCGGTGGATTTTTGGAATGGCACAAGCGAGAAGTACCTCCAAATCTGACTACATATAGTGCATGATTAAAGACATTTCTGTTACCTTTATAACAAAATAAATTAAAGAGATTGACGTAGCCATGGGCGGATCCCGCGTCCCTCCGTTCCGGGCAGCCGCCCAGGCTTGTCAAAAACGCAAAGCTTACGTTTTTATCGATTTTTGTACTAGCAATTTTATATAAAAAAAAATCACATCTTAAACTCGTTTTGTTAGCCTTCCGAAAGTTTCTAGGTCCGCCACCGGACCTAGCCCTGTTGATTGTTCTACCATGATGGTGACAATAGCATTTCCATGTGTTGATTGGGGACGCGGAATCTCGCCCTAATTACTAAGGTCATCTCCAACAGCCCCCGCAAAATGGACATGCCTTTTGACCGTTTCGGTCCGTTTGTGGGGAGGGGTGAACAGAACCCGGGACGATGTCCGGCCTGCCATGGCCGATGCACCCAACGGTGTCCCCTCCCTATTTTTTCTCACAAGTGTTATTGATGTTTTCTAGAGATACACACATTTATATAAACCAAAATAGTTCCGCAATTCAAATTAAAATAGATAGTTTACAACAAATAGAGTACATAGTCCAAATCAAGTTTATAGTATCAAATTTAATAAAATTAAAATTCAAGCAGGTGGCACAATCGGCTGTTCTGTTGGTTGGTTTCTAGAAAATTCCCATATATGGTCAATTAAATAATTTTGGAGTTGGTTGTGAGTAGCCCGATCTTGAATGTCATGATACACCTGCAAGAATTCCGCAAAACTATGTGGCGGACCTGGTGCAGGTTCAACCAATTCTCCCTGAAATTCCCAGCCTTGGTCATATATTCGATCATCATGCTCATCTTCGACGATCATATTGTGCATGATCACACAAGCTGTCATCACTTCCCATATTGTGTCCTTGCTCCAAATTCTAGCAGGTTGCCACACTATAGCCCACCGGGATTGCAGCACACCAAAGGCTCTCTCCACATCCTTTCTTGCGCTTTCCTGCTCCTGGGCAAACCTCTTATGCTTCTCTTCGGTAGGGTTCTGTATGGTCTTCACCAAGGTAGACCAAGTAGGATAGATACCATCTGCTAGGTAATATGCCTTGTTGTAGGTGTGGCCTCGCACCTGATAGTTCACACGGGAAGCGGTGCCTGCTGCACGCCTAGAAAACACATTGGACCTCTGAACAACACAGATGTCATTATGGGAACCAGCCATGTCAAAGAAAGAGTGCAAAATCCAAAAATCATGGGATGCAACAGCCTCAAGAATGACTATGCACCCCTTTGTATGTCCTTTATATTGCCCCTGCCAGGCAAACGGACAGTTCTTCCACTCCCGGTGCAATCTATTCTTCCAATCATTCCTGGAAATCCTCTAGTTTCATTGAAAGCCAGAAGTTGGCGAGTGTCCTCCGCATTGGGTGGCCTCAGGAATTCTTCACCAAAAACCACCACCATAGCTTTGCATAACCTATACATTGCTTCCAGACAAGTAGACTTGCTCACGCGCAAGTACTCATCGACACAATCAACGGCTACTCCATAAGCAAGCATGCGAATAGCTGCGGTACATTTTCGGTAGGAGGTGAAGCCGAGCTTACCGGCCGCATCTTTCTTCAAAGAGAAGTAATCGCCATGATCCCTCACTCCGTGAAAAATACGCATGAACACCTTCCTCGACATCCGAAAGCGCCACCGACATCCGAAATAATCCCGAAACAACTTCTCGTGGTCGGCGACTCAGCCACGTTCCAGTGCCCCCGACCGGCCATTGACGGAACATTTTTGTGTCACGTATAAAAAGACAAATTTCGATGTCCGAACATGAATTTTCATGAGATATCTTTTATGTTTTTTACATAGGCCACGTAAACTGACACCAAATCATCCATCCCCCGTTTCACAAAAAAAAAAGCATCTTGCTATCTGTCTGTTGGAAGCTAGCTTAGCTAAGCTACTTTGACAGAAGCACGCACATAACCAAAAATGCAGTTTAACACCCGAACGAAGCAAATACTAGAACGGAATTTCTTACATATATACGAGTGAGTACATGATACAAACAGAATCCGACAAAAAAGAGATTCACCTAACAAAACAGGACATAATCTATAGGGCTTATAGAGTACTACTTGGCTAGCTCAAATTTTGCAAAATGGACTAGAACACAACACACGCACGCACCAGAAACTACACGCCGGTATGGCTACCTCACGTACGCACAACCAACCACGTTACAGAAACAAAGAAAACACTTTGATCATAATAAAACCACGCTCTGTCGATCCATCCTGACCGATTAATCTTTGGTGCCGGACGAGGAGAAGCAGCCGCAGAGGAGCTCCAGAATGCTCTTCTTCACTCCTTTGTGGTCAGCCATGGATCCTTCTGGTCGATGAACCTCTACCTCGCAGTTGAAATTCAGCTCACTGCTACTGTAAAACTGACGAGCAATCGGGAGAGTTGGGTGTCTGGTGCGATCAACGCTCTCCAATGTCCTATTTATACTAATCCCACGACTTGGCTGGGTAACCATGCGAGTTAGTCCGAAGTAAGGTTCAATGAACCGAGAACAGCTCCTAGCAAGTACTAGCAAGGGACACTTCAACTGGGGCGAGGGATGACTTGAAAGAGTAAAAAATGACTTCAGTGTGTCGGTGTAAATATTCTCAAGTGTGAATTTTGGAGGCGCTCGACTTCTGACCTGAACTTTCGAGTATACGTTCTCAAGTGTTAATTTGGAGCAGTTAAATTGATGCCATTCCGTCGATCGTGCGCGACAAGCTGGAGGGAATATGGTGGTTAGCATTAGTGCCGTACGCGTATACTCATGGTGGAGCTGGATTCTGTGGTCTAATCAATGGCGAGTAAATTTTGTTAAAAGGTCATTGTGACGACGAGTAGCGTGTAGTACTATTAACGCTGACTGAAGCACCGTTAGCCTCTGACTAACAGCCTTTTTAATGACCACAACAGTTTGGCCTAACTAATTAATCAGGATATATCTGCGCTCAAGAGAGAATAGTCAGGTAATCGAGCTTGGCTTTCACTCTTGAATGAATCGGGCCTACCCAGGCTCTTCCTTTTGAGAATCTGACATTTTGTATGATCCTGCCAGTCCATGTGAGCGCGTGACTTTGACTGCCGACGACTGCGACGTTAGTTCAACAAGCTTGCTTAGAGGTATGATGCGATGCCTTCAGTGTTCAATCATTCCAAGGGTTTTCTGGTCGGTAAGATCGCTTGACAAAGATGCGCATAGAATTGTTCGGTTCAAACCGCTGCTAGTGATACAGACACGGCTCACCTTTTACACTGTCAAAATATTTCTAATTTCGACTCGAAGATTCTTTGCCAGAAATCACACGGAAAACCCTTCCATAAAATAACTGACGTTGTTCTCCGAGTTATGACTTACCCCCTTCATTTTCGTGTGTAAGCTTGTGTGGTGTGCATGCATGATGGCAGACGCACAACACTCGTAGAGATACAAAGTACTGTTCATGTTGCTTTCTTCAAAAGAGAGAAATAGAAATCCATTGTAATGCCAAGAAAGAGTTTGTGGCACTTATTTCCCTTGTCATGTTGAAACCTGTAAATTCAATCTATTTCCAAGATACAAAAAAGATAAATCATGCTACAAATAGTATCTAAGATTTCTACATTCACAACAATTGTTTGAATTGTGATCTATTCTATTTTTTGTGTATGGATTGAATTTATATTTAAAATTTTTAGTATATGTAACTATGATATAATTGTTCTAAATTTGACCTTAAAAAATATAATTGTTCTAAATTTGACCACATTTTAATGAATATCTGGTACAAATAAAATTTCTATTTTCTTTGAAAAGTACCCATAACCAGTCGGGCAAACATATGAGATACATCTCGCACAATGGTCCTCGCAAATGCAAGGGCGTCATCTTTATTACACCGAAAATAAGAAGTAACTACTTCTTATGTCATTATTGTTTTTCTCTTAGTTAAATCTTTCTTCACAAAATATAAGGCATTCCACACATATGTCTAAGTCTAGTTCTAAGAAATAACAGGAAGTAATGAAACACTTTTATGGCAAAGATTATAATACTGCTTTTCTCAACAAACTAAACATCACTTTTGTTCTTCATTTTTTCTACGAATTAAGTACTATTCCTAGTTCGATAGCTAATAGTATTATTATTTATTTATTCATGTTCTTTTTTATTTGCCCTTGATAGATCCCTTGGTCATTAACCAAGGATTTGTCAACAAATCAACCTTTGATGTCGACCATCTCTATCCCATGCAAAAGTAAGTTGCACCCCTATTCCAAAACAATTGCACCAATCTAATTCCATCCTAGTAGAAGAATTTGAGTTAAACATTTAGTAGGTGTATTTTAGGAACTATGATGTAAATAAATGTGTATTTATTATCACTAACTTCCATGATATCCATTCAAAAAAGTACGAGTACCTTATACTACCTCTTTTCGGGATTATTAGTTTTAATGACCAAGTTGCTAATACCAAGACCCTCCATAACTCTCTCTCATTATTCTTTGCATGCACCAATAGTCTTACATGCATGAGAGAAGTGAGAGAAAAAAGAGAACATACATTAAACGTGAGACTCTAATAAATGAGATAACCCTTATAATCTCAAACAATATAAAAAAGCTCTCCGGACCTATAATCCCAAACAGAGGTAGTACCTTTATTTAGATAAATGAAAGAAAAAGAACAACACAATATCATCCTATTCTCCTTTGGATCCACCTTAGTTTTCTTTCTATTAATTAACACATGTACATAAATTTTGTTTCTATATGTATGAATGGAAGAGCTTGTTTCTTTCTATATGAATGGCAGAGCGTTTGGGTGTTGGCCCCTATGAGGAAAATATTAGTAAAAGTCATGTATTTCGTTAAGCAATGATGTGCCACTATATTTTTTCAACAAATCAATGTCCTTCAATGTTGATCATCTCTACCCCGTCTAAGAGAAAATGACAATCTTGTTCTAAAGCAATTGTGCTAATCATTTTCATCATAATAAAGGACTAATAACTTTAAAATTTAATATTGTAGATATATTGATATATATGCACTATTATACAAATAACTGTATATGTATTGTCACTAACATCAATTGTATCTGCTGAAGCAATACCATATCATGTATCCTTGTTTGAAAGAAAAGAAAGAAAAAGAGGGAACGAACATATTCTCCATTACATCCGGTGGCTTAGTTATTTTGATTTCGTTTCTTTTGATTATCAGATCTACATAAACATTGTTTCTATCCTTATGATTGGCGGAGAATTTGCATTGTCCCGTATGAATAAAATGTTACTATAACTTGTGTATATGTTGATTTCTATTTTTTCAAAAGTTGAAAATTGTAATATCGTGAAAACTACTTCCCTGAAAATTTAGGTACTTCTTCGTTTGCGCCCACCTTTCGTGCGTTATTCATTCTGTCCCTGCTGGGCCGTGTCATATATTTTCATTGGGTACTTCTTCCACCTTTAGCAGCCAATTTGTCATCCATAGGTGAAAGGACGTGTAGACTTGAGGTGAAGGTTTAAGTATAATTTTCAACAATTTTCTGTTATAAGACTACAATATATGGCTCAGCTTGCACCTATTTATTCTCTGTCGTGTTCTTTCAGTTCTAATATCCAAATGACCTGTACATAGTACTTGAGGTGTGTTTATAGTTTAGTCGGTAATATAGGTGTCTTCATCTAAAAAAGAATGATACTGTATGCATCACTTCGAAGCAGAGGCTGGGAGTGTCAACCTATGTTTCTAAAATATCTAAAAGAGTAAGATAGATGTCTTCTGATTATTTTTCTATACTGTACTCTCTTCATTGATGTACACCGTGAATAAATTCACACTATATAGCTGACTAAATCCAAATAGGTTTTTTTTTTGCATTAATTGTCATATAGAAAGTACTTTCCACATATGAAACGGAAGTCATATAGCTGAAAAAGCGTACAAAGCATAATGTTTTTATAAATCACGTGCAAACTAATGTTTGTATCAACATGATGCTAAATTCTTCAAGAAAAAAACTACCTACTCTAGATAGCTCTTTTCTTCTCAACAAAGAAAATCTCCTTTTATATCACGTGGAAAGAAAAGTTAAGTCACATATATCTTCTTAGCTTGCCGAGATATGTCGCCGAGATGAACTATGAGAATTTACCCTGGATAGACATATGAAGCAACTTAGGCTAAAATCATTTTCAAACATGACATTATAAATAATGCATATTCGAAACAATTTTATTTTGTGAGAAGGCAAGGATAGATACCAAACCCTAGCTGCCGTCTCCAACTGTCCTCCACTGGTGGATCACTGCCCACACCCTCTCTTCCGGTATTCGGCCATTGCAGAACAGTGGGGAAGCTTCGATATACCGGGGCAACCATAGTTTTTCTCGTTAGGATATTTTTTCCACATGATGTTTTGGTCTCTAGTTGCCAGTGGCGAGGCGACGACGTCACCATCGGCAAGGAGTAAGTCCTCCCGTCTCGCCCTTGTTCCGGTGGTGCTTCTTGGCATCGCTGGGAGGCTTGTGGAGGTTGGTGTGTTTTACCGTGCATGCAAGACAGAGATATTTGGACTAATATGCTTTGGATCAATTCAAGTGCTTGGCAACGACTCTAGCTCTGAGGCGCTAGTCGTTAGGGGCATGTGCACGAATACTTCCAAGGTGTCACCAAAAATAACATCGGCGTGTTGCAGCTTGTTTGGCGGCAATTGTGGTTGTTCGGTGGTTCAGGGACCTCGATATTTTTTTAATTATGTTTTGTGTGCTTTGTACTTTTTATGTACTCCCTCCGACCCAAATTAGTTGACTTAAATTTGTCAAGATACGGACGAATCTAATACTAATAAATCATGTCTAGATATAATCGAATCTATACAAACATAAGTCAACTAATTTCGATCGGAGAGAGTACTCTTATAATAAATCCTACTCCCTCCGTCTCAAAATATCTAGATTTATCTAAATTTTGATAAATTCCCAACATCTATTATTTTGAGACGGGGAGAGTAGTATTTTTCAAAAAGAAAAGTAGATGAATTTATGGGCTAACTGATCTACCTGTGATAAGTGGTGACTCTACGAAATCTCGCGCCATAGCTGCATAAATAGAATCAATGGATATGGTTGCTGGTGGCAGCAATGTCCGGCTATCCTGATCCTCGTTGTTTCGTTTTGTAGTTTGGATGCGGACGTAGAAATAGACTCGGTGAGTCACACCGCTGACCGCCCATTAATTTCCTTTATGGAGTCGTTTAGATTAGAAACGGGCTAGAGACGGACTCCATGCATGAGCCACATGGGTGACCTGCCACGTCTAATATATGTGTTACGTAACTGTACGATTATATGTTTCTCTAATTAAATCTTGGCCGTAAATTATATATCTAACCGTTCAAATAATTTAGATGATGTGGATCAACGTGGAGCCTCGAAAAATACCCTTATATTGCTTTTAGTATATAATAGAATAGATGGTCCACAGAGCCCAGCACTGAGCACCCCGACGAGCAAGAAGAGTTATTATTGTGAATACTTTGTTACTTTTCGCTGGAAGTTTCTTGGGCACCAACTGGACGGCATCACAGAAATCACATGGAAAACCCCTCCATAAAAAGGACTGGCGTTGTTCACATACTTATATAATGTTTTGATTTACACCATTGATTTTCTTCTTCAAGCTTGTGTGCTGTGCATGCATGATGGCAGATGCACAATGGCAGAGATATAAATTACTGTATATGTTTTTTTTAAGAGAGAACAAATCCCTTGTAATGCCAGGAAAGAGTATTTGCATCACGGTTGTTCTGAACAGGGTTTTGTATAGAAAAAAATATTTAGCGAGAAACCATAGGTTTTTGTTATCCGGTGATACAAAGTTTGAGCGTGTGCCTGTTTTCTTTGCGAGGTGGCATGCCATCCTCTACCACTCGATTAGTAACTTATAAAACTAAAATCACAAGGACGATCGGGATTGGCTGATACCCTTTCGTACATTGCAAACCAAAAGAGTAACGACCAATCCTGGCTGTCCTTATGCCTTCAGTTTCATAAGTTCGGGAGAGGGGGGCCACTGAAGAAAAAGTCTAGTATATCGGCAAAATACAATTTTCCATGATTTTATTTTTTTCTGAGATCAACGCAAAGGACTTACATTTTTGACCAATAATCAAAAAGAGAGTTTTTTAGCAAACAAATGGCCCACACTACGTTGAAAAAGAATACAGAGAAGACCTACTCCCTTCACACCATGTTTCTCAAATTTTTCCCCGGCAAGGCTCAGAGTCACTTTATTCTTGATTCAACGGATAGTAATTATGCTTTTTTTATCGGCAACCGAGGCCACCGTGCGAAAAAACTTTAGAGTTTAGCTCATTCCAAAGTTTCCAACATACTAGCATCATTCACATAGATGAAAAGAAAACTTAACAAATATGGCAGATTTATTTCGGGAAATGGTTACATGACACTTGTTTACAGTTCCTCACTACAGGAGAAGCTAGTTCGATACAACCACAATAGAGTTAAACACCTGAGTGGTCTATTAAGTTGCCACCCACGAGCGCATTGGTCACTAACTGGGAAAATGCAAACTACCGGTCACGAAGTTGTGTGGTTGTGCTCCGTTAGTCATTCCGTCACATCCGCCGTTAATTTGTTGATGTGGTTATCAGTTTTTTGCAAATATCCCATTAAAATTTAGTTTCTTCTAATTGCTAGGTCCTTTTCCCCTTCACTGCTTAGATCAATCTTCGTTGGCCTTCCCGCCGTGCTCCCGCTAGTCCCGTCACTTTTGTGGGATAGTCGTGTCACCGGATAGCGGTATGAAAGCTGGAATTGCCCCACAAGCAGAAGGCGGGAACAACTCAAGAGGTAATTAATCCTGCTTTGTTCTCTCTATAGATCAGAAAAGCTCCACGTTGTCTACAATATTCTGGGATGATGGTCTCTGAAGAAGCTCACTAATTTTACCATGCTCAGAAGAGGTACATGTTGCTGGTGCATCCTGAGTGGATATGTGCGTGCGTAAATCTCCTGGCTGCCCTTGATCTTGCCGATCTTGACCGTGTCATAGCGGCAAACAAGCGCTCCGAACAAGACTGTACTAGTGGGGAGGGCGGCCTTGCTGCTGCGTGGCTGGCTCGCAGCCGACTTGCGCAATCCTGTTGGCCACGACGATTGGTGGGTGGCTTCCGTGGTGCGTACGTCATGGGAGGTATTTGATATATGTCTAGGGCCCTACATCTATTTTGATGGCCCAACCATAGAATAGTGTCAAAAAATTACCTAGTAATTAGAGAAAATAACATTGTGGCATTTAAAATAAATGTAGCCACGTCAGCGACTTAACAGCAAACATGACGAAATGACTAATGGGGCACATCCACACAACTTCGTGACTGATAGTTTGCATTTTTCCAGTAGGTGACCAATGCGCTCATGCATGGCAACTTGATAGACCACACAGGTGTTTAACTCACCACAATATTACAGACCAATTCAACCATACAACTTAGCAATATCTGATCACAACCATTTTATAAGTTCGGCATGAAGCAACTACTGGCAACATGTACTGAAGGATTTCACCTATGACAAACTATTAGATACTTCACCTCCCTCGCTGTCATGCATAATATCCTGATCTTAGTTCTGAGGCGACCCACAGCCAAAGATGAGCTGCCAGATGCTCTTCTTGACGCTGTTGCGGTCAGGTTTCCCCATTCTTCTTCCAGAGATATCCAAGCGCCAAAAGCTTAAATGTTCCAGGATGACAACCCTGAAAAATAAAAGAGTAACATGGTAAGCATAAGCCATCTTGGCCAAAAGCTCAGGCAACTGTACAATCTCCCCACTCTGCACCTAGCGAAATACCTGAAAATAACAACCCTGAAGTTTATACACAAGCTTGGTGCCTCTGGTGCAGGCAGGCTAGTCCTATTTATAGGCATTACACAAGTAGCAAATTCATGGTCAGTCACGCAGGACAAGTCTTTGGAATGGTGCCAGTCGTTTACCAGGAAAACTTAGTCGAAATCCACATGAATATTCAGTGAAGAATGACTGAATGAGTGCAAAACATGTACTTGAAAGGTGGAACACTTGTAGAAACTTCAGTCACACTTGCCGGCGTTATAGCTTAATGTGATCGCTTGCTTATTAATTAATGTTTAGCATCGTGCCCTACATAGAACGATTCTCAATCTCCAAAAGAAGGTTTCGGAGTCGGCGCATGTCTATCTATTCTATTATATACTAAAAGTAATATAAGGGTGTTTTTCGAGACACCACGTTAAGCCACATCATCTAAAATTAATATGACAGTTAGATATAAAATTTGTGGTTAGGATTTATTGAAAAGTAAAGTCACGTAAATGTGTACATACTCCAGCTGATATGGATTTGACACGCTGTATGGTCGTACGAAATAAAACATGAAAAGCCGAACGGACACGGTCTAAAACACCCATATCTTGCCGCTGCCATCCCGTATCCAATCGGCGATCACGATGAAAACCTTACCCTAATCTTTAGCGCGATGAGAAGGGCTGGCTCGATCTCCGCTGCCATGGCCCGACGAACATGCCCATCTCTTCGTATTTCCGCAGGAATAGCTGCACAACAAGGCCGCTCCATCCAAAGAAGATGGTACCCAGCAGGCACCAGAGAAATACGACCGATTCTCCTGTAAGTACAACTCCTCATCCATGCACGGTATATTATTTTATTCTGTAAAGCACACCGAGCCACAAATTGATCCGTACAACCGGAGGTACAGCTAGCTGATTGATGTATGAATAACGCCCTTAGGAATTTATCTTGGTCCATTGATCGGTTGATATAGGTGATGCTCCGATGGGTATTATTTCCCAAAAATGTTGAGTTTAGTACAGTAATAATTATAATTCTCCTCTCAAGGAATAACACGACTGATTGAGTCACCGCAGATACATCACTTCAGCTTATGCAGCCTGATATAGCTAAAGGTATTCTTAATCTAACCTTATTATTTTCTAATTTCCTTTATTTAATATAATGTATTTTATAATTAAGCGTCCCGAGTTGGTCGCTGGTTTCAGTCAACTGCTGCTTTGTTCTAATTCACATCTCTACAAATGAATCTCCGTTGGTGGATTTGTGTTTGAGATGAGGGATTTTTATTACAAGATAGGAGACATTCTCTTCTGCATAAATATTATATATATTAAAAATCATGAGAAAAAAGCGAAGTAGAAAATAAGAATAATGCATAACAAAAAGGCTAGGTTGGTTTGTGCAGAATTTCCCGTCCTACGCAAGTGCAATGGGTTTCGAATGTGATTTTAAATTGTTCGAGTTCAAGGAAAAGACATGAGATATCACTCAGATATCTATACACTTTCTGTCAAACGTCAACAGTAAATAGGCATGTGTGTGCACAAGATAAAACGACAACCAATTAAAAATGTCAATAAAAAAACTCAATCGACAAAGAGCATCATTTAAGAAGAAGTTGAGAGCCATGGTTTTATCTTCAATGCCCATAGTGTAGACTTGTGGTCCAAACAAAATATCACTTCTTTAGGTAAATTTGCATAACTCGAGTCTCTAGGATTTATTATTTTAAGGTTATTCGATTTATGGAATTATATTTTGTAGAAAACTTTCCTTTAGACTAGGAAAGGAAAAGAAACATCACTTTGTACTCTGTATATATGGAAAAACATTTCGGGCCTAACCTTTTGCAAAAAATAGTATCTATTGTTAGATCATGATGAAAATTGTGATGCTACGTGCTACTAAAAAGAAGTGTATGTTGATGACCGCATGGCAGGAATTTGGTATTGCCAATGAGGGAGTCGAACAACATAGGAAAATCAAAGATTGATTAAAACACAGATTTTTCAGGACTATGTCATCCAAGCATTTATCGACAAACCAATAAGACGTGAATAATAGTTTAGAAAATCTTCCTTAAAAAGCGGTGCACAAAAGTAAAGGAGTAAATGAAAACATATAAACTAAAAGATACCGTTCTATTTTGAGTGTCCACAAAAAATATTGAGAAATATGAATTATTACAATGACATTCATTTGTAATATTGAGATGTCATTGTAAACTAAATGAAAAATATTGTTGGTATAGATGTTAGTGTCCTAAATTATCAAAATATCTTTAATTGGACATAATTAAGTTCTAATGATTAATTGGACATTTTATGACAAACTAAAGACAATGCCCTCGCATTTGCGAGGGCCATCTTGCTAGTTTGTGTGTAAGGTAAGTTTTATGGATTTAATTTCTATATTTATCTTAAAAATACTTCAAGTAATGTTTAATTGTTTAACCATGTATTTTAAGAAGAATTGTAATTGACTAGTGAGTTACACAAACTTGATGGATCTTTGTCGCGGATAGGTGTACCAGCAAATAAAAACAAAGGAGGCTGATGTGTGTGCTGGGGTGTTGCTTCTGCTGAAGCTAAAAAGTGAATCTACACAGCAAATTCGGTGCACATACCTAGAAAAGTACACGAGTAACCACAGAAGAGTGATACTTATTTCAGACCAGGTCACTGTCCATCGTATACACTTGAGTTCGCCTTAACAAGTTTGAGCTTGTGAGAGAATGTTCGGTGCAAGATACTGGCAAGTTCTTAAAAAGTCGGTGAAATGCAAGTTATACATTCGCTGCTACTAGTAGTCTACTCGACAAGTCTATCTGTACTAGTTTTCCGCCAGAAGGATGTCTTGCAAGTGAAAAGGTTAATTTCTGCACTCGGGCAGAATAGGTAGTTTGAATTGTCATAGAATGTTCAGTGAAAAATACTTGCTAAATCTTGCCAAGTAGAACTGATAGCGACCAGAATGACTTGGGCTGACCAGATCCTTTCCTTTTGAGACTTCTGACGTTCGCCTTAACAAGTTTGAGCTTCTCAGAGAATGTTCAGCGCAAGATACTTGAAAATTCTTAGCAAGTTATACTTTTGCTGCTACTACTCGTCTACTCGACCAGTCTATCTGTACTAATTTTCTGCCAGAAGGATGTCTTGTAAGTGAAAAGGTTAATTTCTGCACTCGGGCATAATAGCTTTGTTTTCACTTGTCATAGAATGTTCGGTGAAAGATACTTGCTAAATCTTGCCAAGTAGAACAGAAAGCGACCAAAATGACTTGGGCTGACCAGAATACCCTTTCCTTTTGAGAATTCTGACATTCCGTTTGTTTCCCTTGGTCAGCATGAGCGCGTAACTTGGACAGAGGCGGAAGTTGTGATTGAATGTTACCTCTTCACGACAGGCACCTCTTTTGTGCCAACAGCCACTGTCGGAGCTTTGCGCTTCTTGAGCGCAAGATCCAGCAATGGAACTACCTCCACCTCCTGAGAGAACTCCGGAGGATATCCTTCGAGCGGAGCAAGTTCCGACTCGGAGAGGTCAGCAAGCTGAAAAGAAGAAAACACATCAGTATTGTGATATAACTCAAAGATTGGAACACATAAAAAGGTGTACTGATAGAAGCTTACCGGCACTACGGGGTTATCCGCCGTGTGCATGTCCAGAGAAACCTCCGGGATTCTCCTCTCGATCCGCTCCCGGATCAGCCACTTGATCTGGCTTATGTAGCCTTGAGTGGTGTAGGCTTTGGAGCTGATGCGGAGGGAGTCTTTCAGAGACGACGTGATGGAATGCATCAGTCGGGTTCCGTGATACTGGAGGGGCTGGATCCGACGTGAGACCCAGCACTAGACCAAGTCGGATCCCTTTAGATCCTTGTGTTTAATCAAATATTCGATCCGCCTCTTAGCGAGGATCAGATCGTCGGTGAGAGCCGGAGCAGCCTCGTCCCAAGAAGGTTGGGCCGTGGCGGCTCCGTCGATGAAAGCCGGCAAAGCAGTGGCTTTGTCGAGAGCCGGAATATCCCTATGATAGAAAAATGTGGCTGACCATTGTTTGACCGAGTCATTGGCTAGAATTTTGGGATATGCCCGGTCGTGTCTAAGCGAAAAACTAATAGTGCCGGTGATATAAGGAACACCGACGGTAATGGAGTTTCTCCGGACATGGAAATAGTACCGGAAGAGAGTCAGACTCGGCCTAATGCCGAGAAAGCCCTCGCACAATGAAGCATATGCGCTCATTTCTAACAGAGAGTTGGGAGGAAGATGATGGAGTTGAACTCCGTAATGATCTATCACCTCGGAGAAGAACTCCGAGGGAGGAAAGGACAGATCTCGGTCGAGATGGGTGCTGAAGTGGACCCGCTCGCCGTCGCGCGGGTTGGGGACGGTTTCTTTGAAGCCGCTCCGCCAGTCATCGGCGACAGGAAGTCCCTCCTTCTCCACGTTCCTGAGGCCCTCCTCGTTGAGAGCGCAGCAGATCCAGAGACTGCGAAAGCTCTCCTTCTCCGCCACCGCTTCCGCCGTCGCCGCCGCTGCCGCCAAGCCAGAGGAAGAAGATGAATCCATTTCTCCGGTGAGTGATTGACCTAAAAGGGGCGGCGCTGGAAGTTTTGTGGAGGAAGAACGGGGGAGCTCTGTGCGCGCTGGGAGATTGGGAGGAGAGGAAAAGGCAAGGGACTGGTGAAAGAAGAGGGAAGAAATCCTAACCCCTCATACCCACCTAACTGCGCCAAGATTCATGCAAATGCTACAGTGTAACCGCCACACGTCGTGGAAGGAGCTAGGAAGGACCCGCGAGATGATTGCATCACCTCGATCTCCACGCACGCATTGAAGCGGCGTCTCGGTTCCGCGGTCCGCGGACCCGCCAACGGTCATACTGACGGAATGCCTGTCAGATGACGTTACCTGACCATGACTTGTGTCAGGTGGCGTTGAGAACCAAGTTCTGGCTTAGTTTGAAATCGAGCTGGAAAATCCGAGTAACCTACTGATAGGTCTGACTTATTTTTTAAGACCCGGATCGTATTTTTGTTGTGAAGTTTCAGGAACCCTTCAAGATTCTGCAAGCCGAAGATCAAGCTAGACGATGATAAATCCGACTTTGGATCTTGGAGGCCTCCGGGGGCTGCTGTTGGGGATATACTTTCCGGGTATCCTCATAGTTCCTCACTGACCAGGGTGGCCCACTTCGGGTTAGAGCTTTGCTTCACGGGCGGTCCAGTCAGGGAGAAAGACGGAGTCGAATCCGGCTACGAGAAGGCCCAGAAGACTTACCGACTTAGGCCCATAATGTTACTTGTAGTTCAAGATTACTCTGTAACCGACTCTTAGTCGTAGCCGGATAGATCTCTCCTATAAACCCTAGGCCGGATATCTATATAAGCCGTCCTAGGGAGAGCCTTTAGGGCACCCAATACTTTAGACCCTCAACTTGCACAGGCGAAACCCTTGTAACCCATATTCCAGCTCTGCCGTATTACTGGATTGCTAGCAGGAGTAGGATCCGTCCAAAGCCGGCGGATTCGAACCTGGGTAAACTTGTGCTTACCGTCCCGAAATACCGTACGTCTCACACCCCTCTCTTCCGCACGTCTCGAGGACCCCCTAATCGCGTACTTGTCATCAATCCGACGACAGAACTGAAAGCGACCAGAATAACTTGGGCTCACCTGACCCTTTTCCTTTTGAGAATTCTGACGTTATGTGTGTTCCTGTCGGTCAGTGTGAGCGGGTGACTTGGACTGCGAGTGCGAGGTTCATTTAACAACCTCTGAGGTTTGATCCCTTCAGTTATTCAATCATTCAAAGGGTTTTCTGGTCGGCATGCAAGAAACACATTCCTCGGTTAGGTTACATAGAACATGATGATACGCGTAAACGGAATGAATTAACGACCCATATATAGTATCTCCCTGGCTGTCCGTTGAAAGCTAGTACTGCTTAGTAAGGTCGCTTGACTGAAGATGCATAGGACGGTTCAGCTCAACTGCTGGTAGTGATACACGTTATGGTAATTAATAGTACGCGGCTGACCACTTGTACACTGCCAAAACTCAAAATAGTTTGTTACTCCCTCCGTTTCAAAATATAAGATGTTTTAGTCTTGTGAAAAGAGTGTATCTAGATCCCGTTTAGTGTCTAGCTTCAGAAGCTAGACACTAAACGGGGTCTAGATACACTCAGAAGCTAGACACTAAACGGGGTCTAGATACACTCTTTTCACAAAGCTAAAATATCTTATATTTTGAAACGGAGGGAGTACTTTTGACTGGAAGTTTCTTCGGCACAAAGTGGAGGACATCATAGAAATCACAGCGAAAACCCCTCCATAAGAAAACCCGACGTAGTTCAGGCATATTTTTTATTTATTTTTGCGTGTCAGGTATTTACATAACGCATGCTTGTTTGCTGTGCATGCAAGATGGAAGATGCATAATTAAGTTTCTTTTAGAGAAAAGAAAATCCCTTGTAATGGCAGGAAAGAGTCTGTGGATCGATGGTTGTTGGGTTTTGTATAGCCAAAATTAACCGGCGAGGAACCATAAGATTCCGATTTACTGTGATACAAACTTTGAGTTTTTTATGTTACGTAGAAGTAGCACACAAACCTCCACCTCTTGATCTGTAATATACCATATGGACAGAGTGCATCATGATTTCATTTTCTTTCGAGGCAAAAGCAAAAGGAACTACCTATTTGATCATTAAGTAGGGAGAAAATTTCTTAGCATAAAAATGGCTCACACTGCCCTGAAAAATGAAACAAACCAAGCCTCGTTTGCTTCGGAGCATTTCTCAAAAATTTGTCCCCGAAAGGGCTCAAAGCCTCGTTTGCTTCTTGATTCGGTAGGCACTAAGGATGCTTGGAATCCAGGCGACCATGCGGAAAAACTCCTGAGTTTCACTCTTACCAAATTTTCTCGGCGACTAGCTCGATACAACCACGAGTGTACAAACAAATTCAAGCATACAACTTAGCAATATCTAATCACAACCATTTTTTATGTTCAGCATGAAGCAACTCTTGCCGACCTATACGGAAAGATTTCACTTATGACAGACTATTAGACACTTGACCTATCGCTCTGTCGTGCATAATATCCTGATCTTAGTTGCTGTTCTGAGGCGACCCGCAGCCAAAGATGAGCTGCCAGATGCTCTTCTTGACGCTGTTGCGGTCAGGTTTCCCCATTCTTCTTCCAGAGATCTCCGAGGGCCACAAGCTGAATTGCTCCAAGATGACAACCCTGAAAAGTAAGATAGGTAAGCATGAGCCACCACTAGACAAAAGCTCAGGCAACTGTACAATTTTCCCAAGTTGAACCTAGTACAATACCTGAAAATAACAACCCTGAAACTGATTCAGGTAGACAGGCTCGGTGCGTCTGGTGCAGCCTGCTAGTCCTACTTATAGGTATTACGTAAGTAGCAATTCCATCACTAGGAAAACTTACTGGACATAGGCGCGAATATTCATTGAAGAGTGACTGAACAAGTCCGGAACTTGAAATTTGGACCACCTGCAGAAACTTCAGTCACGCTTGCCAGTCAGGTTATAGCTTAATTAACATTGACCAACATGCCCTGCATAGAATAATTGTTGGATCTCCAAACAAGAAGTTTCAGAGTCGGCAAATGTTCCAAAAGCTCAGGCAACTGTACAATCTCCGCACTTTGAACCTAGTGAAATACCTGAAAATGGGAACCCTGAAGTTTATACACAAGCTTGGTGCCGCTAGTTCAGGCAGGCCAGTCTTATTTATAGGCGTTTCGCAAGAAGCAAATTCATGGTCAGTAGTGCGAGACAAGGATTTGGAAAGGTGCCAGTTGTTACCAGGAAAATTTATGGAAATCTGCGTGAATATTCAGTGAAGAATGACTGAATGAGTCCAAAACTCAACTTGAAATTTGGACCATATGCAGAAACTTCAGTCACACTTGCGAGGGGTTGTAGCTTGATGAGATTACTAGCTTCGTTAACGTTTAAAAACATGCTCTGCATAGAACGATTCCCGGATTTCCAAGGAGGATGCTTCGGAGTCAGCACTCGAGCTTGATGGATCTTTGACACGGATACGTGTGCCCGGGCGTTGCTTCTGATGAAGTGAAACAAGGGAATCCACACAACAAATTCGGTGCACATACCTAGAAAAGTACACGAATAATCACAGAAGAGTGACACTGCTTATTTCAGACCAGGTCACTGTCCATGGGTATACACTTGAGTTCACAAGTGTGAACTTGTAATGTTCAGTGCAAGATACTTGCATCCTCTTAACAAGTGGTTGAAATGCAAGTTGTGCATTTGCTGCTACTACTTGTCTACTCGACCAGTCTATCTGTACTAATTTTCTGCGAGAAGGATGTCTTGCGAAGTTCAGAGAGACCGGGCCGCCCGCGTCGCTCTCGCATGCAACCGGGGGCTCCCCCCACGCCGCCACCTCAACCTCGTCTCCCCTCCCTCGGCGCCACCTGAGTGCGTTCCCGGACGAAGGCCGAGTAGCCTCGGCGCCTTCTTCCCCCATGAATAGCAACGGGGCGCGGGCCTCTGAAGCAGCTCGAGGGCGCGGCTCTGCGCGCATGGAGCGGCGGCGTGGCGGTGGCAACCTCAGACGCAAGCGGGAGTCCGTGGCGGCGGCGCGGCTGTGCGGGGCCGCTCGGGGCAGACCACGGCGCAAAATCGAGGTGAGGCCTGCTGGGGCGCGGGGCAGACATGCGGCGGCCTGCCGGGGCGCGGGGCAGACACGCTCGACCTAACGCGGCGGTGGCCTGGCATGCAACGCGGTGCAGGGAGGCGACGGGCGCCGGCCTGGCATGCGATGCGGTGCAGGGAGGCGCCGGGCTGCAGTGCAAGGTGCGGTGGCCGGTGGTGTACCAGATCTGGGCCGGTGTGGGCCCGATCTGGATCTTGTGGGCCAGATCTGGGCTAGTGAGGGCCTAATCTTTGCCTTGCAGGGCCCTGGCCGCCACGTCTTGTGTCCCTGGCCGGGAGGTTGCTGCGCACCAGCCATGGCCGTGCGGCCGGGGGCCAGGTCCGGGCCAGGCGGGCCTAGAACTAGAGGCTGTCGCCGGGTCCCGTCTTGCAAGCAGTCCGAAGGTGCCATGATTGTCTTGCTTGCCAACGGTGTGCTGTTGGGTGTTGGTTCGCATGGCCCTCCTTGTTCTGTCGGTGGTCTTGGTGTGGTGATGGTTATTGCCCGATAGGTGCGAGATTGTTGTTTTTCTCAAACTGGCGGCGACCCGGGTGAGCACGGTGGCGACGGCGCTGCTGCTTTGTGGCGGCAGATCCACTGGTGGACGAAGAAGTAGGAACTAGCGTTAGGGTTAGCGGCGACGGTGACACCCTTGCTGTAGTGTGGTGGCGGGGCTTCACGAGTCCACTAGGGCTCAGCTGGGTCAGTGAGGGCCTGGTTTTCCCATGCTGCTACATCCGGTCGGTTGTCGCCCTCAGACGGTGGAGGTAGTTACCTCCCGCGCGTTACTCTACCGCTGACTCCCGCCGAAGTTTCTTCTTTTCGGTCGTACCAGCCTCACATCGTGGATCATGGTGAGACAATGATGGTGACTGCAAGGCCGTGTGGGTGTGTGCTGGTGGAGTAATTCGAAGCGTCCGGGAGCGTATGCTTTGAGGGGTCAGGAGAAATCATTGTCGTGTAGACACCGACGCAGCGACACCTATGGGTGTCGCCGTCCTTCCTAAACGGTATCGGGTGTATGTGTCCCCCACCTCCTATAGGCAGTCACGTCGTTGTCGTCGCTTTCCTTCTTGGAGGTGCTGCTTGGTATGCGACGTTTCGGTGTGCTAGGAGCGTGATGGAAATTATCCGGAGGGCACAGCTATGGCGGACCATCCCGTTTTCGTCGAGCCACTGTTGTCGGCTTTTTTTTCTTTTTTTTTTCATTTTCTTTGTTTTTTTTTTTTAAAATTGTGCTGTCTTGCATAACAGCTGTATCAATTGTGCTTGGTATATTTATAGCTGTGCGTAAACCTGGGAATGGTTCTCATTTAACCGGGTGTACCAGTTCGGTTGCTCCACATGGGTTTCTTTAGTTCGGTTTCTAATGGGTTTGCTCTCAAAAAAAGTTTGGTTTAGTTCGGTTCATCTAGAAATTGGTTTGGGTGTGGTCAGTTATGGGTCTGGTTTCAGTTCGAAACAAGCTTAACCCATGATTTCCAACCGGTTAGTCAGAGCGGTTCCCAGTCCTCCGCTACTCCCATCCCTTGCGTGTATCGACGCCGCCGCCTTTTCGTCACCTACCTCGAGTCGTCGACCTGCCACCCGTGTCCGTCGACTGCGGCGACGAAATGGGAGGAGGGTTCTTCTCCTGCCGCCACGGCGCAGGCATCTGCTCCTCAACTTCGGCTCGGACCCGGCGACCAGGAAGGTCTAGCAGCGTGTGCCTCTCAGCTCCGGAGACGGCCGGCACGGCGGCACCGGCATCCCAGGCAGCTGCTGCGGCGTTGCCTGAAACCATGTCTGTGCCATATACGCGTAGCCAGCCTACAACGCTACTGCGACGAGCTCATCGGAGACCTCCGGCGCAAGACCGGCATCGAGCAAGTCATCAGGGCGCCCTCGTGTCGCCTGCGAGCACACCCCACGGCACGGCCGTCACTGTCGCCTCGCTTCTGCAACTGCAGCTGCTGCTTGCCGGCGCTCACGGCTGCCTGGGCCAGCATCTGCGACAGTACCGGCAGTGGCCTTGTCTTCCTGGCCGACAAGGACCTGCCAGCGGCCGGCGCATCGGGCGCTGCCGCACCAGGTGGATACTGAGTTGGTGCAGCACATGCTAAGCGAGGGTAGAGCTTTATGCGCAAGAGCGAGTTCAGCAAAGGGCAGGTGCATTTGGTACAGTCAACTTCGTCTCGGGCGCTTGTTCACAACGGCACCTTCTCTCCGGCGAGCTCGTGCTGTTTTTGCCCTCATGCTTCTCCTAAGACCTTGTCCTGTTTGATGAGCCGCTACGCATGCTGATCAAGGAGGACAAAGTGGATAGCGTGTTAGTTTGGTTCAGGTAGGTGAAACTTCTCTGTCTTTGCTCTGTTTGACACTAGCGACAGCTAGAACAGCTGACAAAACGTAGCTCCGTAATATACAGGTTCAAACCATTTGACTGAACGGTCCTTAAACAGTTTCAACCCACAGATTGGCCCTCGGTTCAGTTCAGTTTGGGTGGAACTATTAGACAAGTTTGGTTTTAGTTGGGTTGACAAAATAGTAAAACGGGTTTAGTTCAGGTTGGGTTTTCAATTTTATTTGTGCGGGTACAGTTGAGGTATGGTTCAGTTCTGGACCCATTCTAAGGTTTAGCTGGGCGCATGTCTGATTGGAGGATGTCTTGCAAGTGAAAAAAGTTAATTTCTGCACTCGGGCATAATAGCTTTGTTTTCACTTGTCATAGAATGTTCAGTGAAAGATACTTGCTAAATCTTGCCAAGCAGTAGAACTGAAAGCGACCAGAATAACTTGGGCTCACCTGACCCTTTTCCTTTTGAGAATTCTGACGTTATGTGTGTTCCTGTCGGTCAGTGTGAGCGGGTGACTTGGACTGCGAGTGCGAGGTTCATTTAACAACCTCTGAGGTTTGATCCCTTCAGTTATTCAATCATTCAAAGGGTTTTCTGGTCGGCATGCAAGAAACACATTCCTCGGTTAGGTTACATAGAACATTATGGTAATTGGTACACGTAAACGGATTGAATTAACGACCCATATATAGTATCTCCCTGGCTGTCCGTTGAAACCTAGTACTGCTTAGTAAGCTCGCTTGACTGAAGATGCATAGAACGGTTCAGTTCAACTGCTGCTAGTGATACACGTTATGGTAATTAATAGCATGCGGCTGACCACTTTTACACTGCCAAAACTCAAAATACTTTGATACTTTTGACTGAAAGTTTCTTCGGCACAAAGTGGAGGGCATCATAGAAATCACAGGGAAAACCCCTCACTCCATAAGAAAACCCGACGTAGTTCAGGTATATTTTTTATTTATTTTTGCGGGTGAGGTATTTATATAACGCATGCTTGTTTGCTGTGCATGCAAGATGGAAGATGCATATTTAAGTTTCTTTCAGAGAAAAGAAAATCCCTTGTAATGGCAGGAAAGAGTCTGTGGGTCGATGGCTGTTCTTAACAGGGTTTTGTATAGCCAAAATTAACCGGCGGGAAACCATAAGATTCCGATTTACTGTGATACGAAGTTTGAGTTTTTTATGTTATGTAGAAGTAGCACACAAACCTCTACCTCTTGATCGGTAATATACCATATGGACAAAGTGCATCATGATTTCATTTTCTTTCGGGGCAAAAGCAAAAGGAACTACCTATTTGATCATTAAGTAGGGAGAAAATTTCTTAGCATAAAAATGGCTCACACTGCCCTGAAAAAGGAAACAAACCAAGCCTAGTAGTCTCTTCATAGCATTTCGCAAAAATTTGTCCCCGAAAGGGCTCAAAGCCTCGTTTGCTTCTTGATTCAATAGGCACTAAGGATGCTTGGAATCCAGGCGACCATGCGGAAAAACTCCAGAGTTTCACTCTTACCAAATTTTCTAGGTGACAAGGATGATTCACATGCATGACAAGAGAACAAACAGATATGCGAGATTTATTTCCAAATATAGTTACATGACACTCTTTTACATGTAAGAGAAGCTAGCTCGTTACAACCAGGAGAGTACAAACAAATTCAAGCATACAACTTAGCAATATCTAATCACCACCATTTTTTAAGTTCATTATGAAGCAACCTCTGGCAACATATATGGAAGGATTTCACTTATGACAGACTATTAGACACTTGACATATGGCTCTGTCGTGCATAATATCCTGATCTTAGTTGCTGTTCTGAGGCGACCCGCAGCCAAAGATGAGCTGCCAGATGCTCTTCTTGACGCTGTTGCGGTCAGGTTTCCCCATTCTTCTTCCCGAGATCTCCGAGGGCCACAAGCTGAATTGCTCAAAGATGACAACCCTGAAAAGTAAGAGAGGTAAACATGAGCCACCGTTAGCCAAAAGCTCAGGCAACTGTACAATTTTCCCTGAAACCTATAATACCTGAAAATAACAACCCTGAAATTGATTCAGGTAGACAGGCTCGGTGCGTCTGGTGCATCCTGCTGGTCCTATTTATAGGCATTACGCAAGTAGCAATTCCATCACTAGGAAAACTTACTTGACATAGGCGCGAATATTCATTGAAGAGTGACTGAACAAGTCCGGAACTTGAAATTTGGACCACCTGCAGAAACTTCAGTCACGCTTGCTAGTCAGGTTATAGCTTAATTAACATTGACCAACATGCCCTGCATATAATAATTGTTGGATCTCCAAACAAAATGTTTCAGAGTCGGCTAATGTTCCGGAGTAGTAGTTATTAAGTTCTACTCTCTCCGTCCACAAATAACTGACTTGAGTTTGCATAGATTCAAATATATCTATACACTAAAATAGCAAGTTCGTTACTAGGAAAACTTACTGACATAGGCGCGAATATTCATTGAAGAATGACTGAACAATTCCGGAACTTGAAATTTGGACCACCTGCAGAAACTTCAGTCACGCTTGCTAGTCAGGTTATAGCTTAATTAACATTGACCAACAATGCCCTGCATAGAATAATTGTTGGATCTCTAAACAAAATGTTTCAGAGTCGGCAAATGTTCCGGAGTAGTTATTAAGTTCTTTTTTTTTTTGGAAGATGGCTTTTAGTAATGTTAATTAATTGTGTAACCATGAATTTTAGGATACAACTATAATGGACTAGGGAGTTAGTGGGACTTGGTGGATCTTTGCCCGGGTACGTACCAGCAGCACATAAAACAACGGAGGCAGATGAGTGTGCAAAGGTTGCTTCTGTTGAAGCGAGAAGGTGTGAACCCACACTGCAAATTCAGTTGCACATACCTAGAAAGGTACACGACTCATCACAAAACAGTGACACTTACTTCAGACCAGGTCACTGGTCATACAGATTGAGGTTGTCAGAGAATGTTCGGTGAAAGATACTTGCAGAATCATGACAAGTGCTAAAATAAGCTTGCTTGTAATGCAACTTATACTTTGCTGCTAGTATATACTACTCGGTCTACTCGGCCAGTCTGTACTTGTTTTCTTCCAAGAGGAAGTTTAGCAAGCGAAAACTATCAGAAAATGACCTCATGCGTGACTTGAGCAGTTAATCTGACCTAATTTTTTTTAAAGGAGCATATTATATATTAATATGGTAAGATACCAATTACACCCAGCTTCTATAACAACACATTGCAATAGCGGCCATAGCGATCATACGGATGCACAAACACCGCCATCGCACGATCATAGATCTTAGACTTTCACCCTAAAAAAAGTCCACACTGTCAAAACAATACCATCAACTAGGTCATTGCCAGGCACAACCAATTAAGACCAGACCCGGGGTTCTCACCTTGAAAGGTAAGAGTGTGAACCTCTCATGTGCAGTCGCCCCCACTTGTAAGCCACTGCTCCAAGTCACAAGTCACCAAACCAATTTCTCATCACCACCCAGACTCGAACCATCATTGTTAGTCCTCGGATCTCGGACTCCATGACATTCTCCGTCAGCACCATGGAACTATAATATGCCCCATGATATTAACATCCAACAGAGCTTCGAAGCGCACACTCTAAATCCAAATGGCCAGAAAAAACATGGGTACACACGACTGAATACCTTCCGATCCAGCAATCTCCAGGCATGATGCGCCCATACGAGTTTGCCGATGTAGCCTTCCGGAACTCGACACTCTGACCAGATCAACGAGGGCGAACATCAAACAGATCTTTTTGGCACGGGAACCCTAGGACCACCTCCATTATTCGCAAGACTCACATGCCCCCACGCCGTCAGTCGAAATCCAACAGGAAGGCAGCAGAAAAGGATAGCACGAAGGCACGTTTGCAAGAGCACGAAACCCCCACAGCAATAACCCAATCCAGATGTCCAAATCGAGGCTCAGGAGGCCTAGATCGTGGCCCAACCGGAGGTCCAGATCGCAGCCTAGAGAAGTAGATCGTGTCCCAACCGGAATCCAGATTACATGCCGAAAGGCCGATGGCCTCGACGGCGGTGCACCACCTCCCCTTCTTTGCCTCTCCGCTAGAGAACTTAGGCTCCAGCCGCTCGGCAGCGCTGCCCTGTGCCATCCAATGCCGCCGCACCACCACTTGAGAGATGTCGCCGATTGCACCTCTCCTGCCCTCCATCGGTTTGATGGCGAGGGCGCCGCCACCGCCGCCGGCGTTGACGATTGTGGTGGCCGGGGATCAGAGATCGAGTTTGGGGATGGGCGCCTCCGGAGTCGCTCGGGAGGGGAGCGACCCGGGAGGGAGTCAGGAGGGGCACCTGACGTTTGTTGTATGTGAGGTTGTCGGTTAATGTCAGCGTACTTTGACTCTGATGTTAAATTTCGCTTTCTCCGATGTTAGATGCCTTCAGTGTTGAATCATTCAACTCTGTTGGTGGGCTCTTAGTGCAACATGTACGGTTGGCTACAAATGGTGCACGTGTAATGGTAGAGTGAATCTGAACCATCCATCTCAGCAAGATTCGGGGAAAAACAATTGAAGGGCTACTACTGGTTGAACTGATCAACTTAGAATAGTAGGTAAATTCACCGTAGTTGCATATCTAGGGAATTTACCTTTATGTCAAGCCTAATTAGAAAAAGAATTAAAATTTGGAATAGCACCTATTCACCTCCCTCCTCTAGGTTCCCATACGATCCCATTTCAATTGGTATCAAATCATCGGCTCTTATTTCGGGCTTTACTTCCTAAGAGTATGGGTACTAGATCGGAGGGTGAAGCTTCGGCTAGTGTTCCAGTTACCATGGAAGATCTCGAGAGATTGAAAAATTCCTTGACTTCTACCATGGAAACTCAAATGTAAGAGATGCGTGAAATGATAGGGCAACTCATGCCTCCCAATAAATCAGCATCTCCCACTCCTCCAGACGACACACCTTCTAAATCAAAGTATGATGCTTTGGCTAAATCTAATGAAGTGCCCTTCTCCTAGCATGAGCCGTCCTCAAGGGTGGAATCATCGGGGATTCGCAGTACTCGAATCATCAGAGTCCTCAATTTCCTAGACGTCCGCCTCCTCGCTTCCTCTTTCCCTGGGTGGCTACAACCTTGAAATTATCAAAGTTCGCGGAAGGGACAACTTTGATTGGAGTACGTGACGAATGAGAAATATAGTTTTCATCGTGTTCCTCGGTGTCTCCCACAACCTCAACCTCTATATTCTCCTCGAATTCAGCAGCAGGTTTTGGGACTGCACTAGTCTCAGGCAGCAGAGGAAGGGATTCCAAGTGATCATGGATATCAAGTGTGCTATAAGATGGACACCTGAAACTTCTTTTACAACTGTATAACGAGTAGGATACGATCCACCATGGGCTATGTTTCCTTAATCTCTGTTGGTGTTGCCCCTTCTCCCCAAGACTTGAATTTCCTCACGCTTTTTGCCGGGTTGGAAGGAGCTAATCCATATTGCTGGCCCTCAGATGACTCATTCTTGACGTAGAACCATTTCTTGCTCCAATGTTGGGAAAAATCCACAAACTTGAGGTCAAAATAGTCGATGTCTGGACAAACATAGATTTCAACGCCTCCAACATCATACAGAAATGCTCTAGTCGCATTCCCCTTGATGGAAAAAAGGAGTTTCCAAAGGCTCCAATGGAGATGAATCCTAAGAAAACTCTCACAAAGAGTAATAAAGACATCAATATGGAAGATGGAGTCGGGCATGAGCTGGTAGAGCTGCACGCTGTACATAAAAAGAAGCCCACAAAGGATTCGTGGACAGGGAGAGAAAGACCGTAATAGAGAAAGGCGATGAACATTACCCGCCATCCTCCTTCAGGCACAGGCGTGGCCTCGTCGCCGGGAAGCTTGAAGGAGCCCTCCTTCAAGAGCGAATACTTCCGGGCCTCACGAACGTCCCATGCGTGCACTTTTTTTTCGAAATGGGGAGCATAGCCCCGGCCTCTGCATCAAGTGATGCACACCGCCTTTCATTTATTGCAAAGTTTAGTTATATACATCACAGATCAGCTAGGGTTGAGACATGAATCAACCAACGAAAAATGAAAAGCAACAAAAAGATATCAATTTGGAAGTCTACTAATATGCCGCCATCCAGTAGCCTGAAAATAGAAGTCCTGAGCAACCGTCAACAGCCGGTTGCATCCAGTAACCATAGGCTCCCGCTGATCCACCGGGAGCAAGTGACACCATAGCTGTATCCAGTGCACAACGAGTCGAATAACCTGCAAAAAACTAGTACCCGATTGTTTGTTAAAGATAATACTGTTCCGACATGTCCAAATAGACCAACATAAAGCTGAAACCCCGACACGGATTCTAGCCTTATTCTTTTTATCAATTCCATTCATCCAGTTACCAAACATATTAGTAATGCTAGTTGGAGGAGTTATATTATAGGTAAAGTTTACTATTCGTCATATAATTTTTACAAACTGACACGAGATAAAGAGATGTTCTATAGACTCCATTGAGTCACAAAAAACAACACTTTTGACACCCATTCCAATTGCGCAGCTTGGAGGGGGTCCATCCAATCACCCGCAGCTTTGCAGCCGTGGCATCGGCGGTGGAACCAGCACCCTTGTTTTTCCCATGGCGATGGCGGCGGAGGAGAGAGCGCGCAAGAGAGATAGCAAGAAAGGTTTTAGCAGTAGCAAGGAACATATGCGGCGCACGGAGGAAGAAGGCTAGCGGCGGAGTACTGCTACAAATCCCAACTCCCTACAATACTCCCACATGAAAAATAATCCGTACTTACCAATAACGGAATTATGTACTTTTCTCAATTAAAAAGTTATACGTGAAAAAGAGTAGGAAGAGTATTTGTACATCTTCTAAAGAACGATGAACCACTCACCACAAAAATCAAACAACACCAAGATCCACCACCCACCCACCCCAACCACATCCTTCTCCGTAAAAAAAATAGAATGTACTTAGCAGTAACACGTATTATGTACTTTGAAAAATTAAAAATGTATACATCTCAAAGAGTAGGCTGACTAATGCTACCAATCCCGGTAAACAACCCCAATCCCACGTAAAAAATAACCTGTACTTAACAATATCGATAATATGTAGTTTGGTCAATTAAAAAATTATACTCTACCATCAAAAATAGTATATATATTATATACTCCGGACACTTGCATAATGTACATCTTCAACAATCAACAATGGCCCGATCCCGAGTCAATAGACTGAGTACTGCTAAAAAACAATCTGTACCCACCAATAACGGAATTATGTACTTTGGTCAATTTAAAAATTGTACATGCGAAATAGTAAAAATACTACCTGTACACCTTCCGAAAAACGATGAACCACCCACCAAAATAAACAACCCCGGAACCCCACGAACCTGAACACCCTTCCACTACAAAAATAGCTTGTACTTACCCGTAACACATATTCTGTACTTTGTTCAATGGGAACATTATACTTGACAAAATAACATTCCACAAAATAATTATATGAACTTACCCATAAAAAAAACTGTGAACTTTCATCACTATAAACATTGTACCTGACACCGTATGATATCCATATGCATAGAAATGCTACCGCCCACCCGTATAATACCCGGATCTAGGCTAATGCCAACCCGTGAAAAATATTCAGTTAAAAGTGCTACCACCTACCCATATAATTCCAGAAAACATAGTGCCTGGAAAATCAAAAGGAAAAATCAAAGAAAGTAGGGACAACAATTTGTACTGATTTAAAAAAAAGGAAAAACAGAGAAGCTGACGGAGGAGGAAGAATCGAGAAGAAAAAGGCAACGAACTAGAAGGAGAAGACGAAGGAGAATCAAGCGAAGGAGATGATGACGGCGGCAAGGCGGAAGAAACCGTCTCCATCGGGAACGAATGTAACAAAGAAGAAAGAAGATAGAAGGGAAAAGTAAGAAAGATAACGGTTCGTCCAAAAATCTAGATCCGATAACGACCCACTAACCCGAAGAGGGCACAAGACGCACTAGAAGCCAACACGTGTCGCACACCGAGGGGCACCCGGGATCGCGGAAACGCATGAGGATGAACCACGTGTTGACGTGACAGCGCCCACGCGGGGCCTTTGCGAAGGTCGACCTTTTTCTAGGTTTCAGAAAGGAAATAGCCGAGGCAACATGAGAGGCCGGTAGCTATAGAGATCTGAGATCCGAACGGGCCAGGACTCAGCAGCCCAGGAGACTCTTAAACAGGTTTTAGGTGCGGCAGAAAAACAGCACGATCTAACAGGTAAATTAAGCGCAACGACTAGCTTAGAGAACAGGTAATAAGGACAATTAACGTTTCTTAAAACCATATACACGGCTAGCGAGCTGCTAGCCTCCGGTGAGACTGAATCAATACTAGTCAAGTTACCCACACAAAATCAAAAGAAACGCCATGCATGCATGCAGCAACAAGCTATATATGGCAGCAGGTGGAAGCTCTCTCCTGGCGCCCAAGTCGTCGCAGACGTGTGAGTGCTCATTATTGCTCAATAGGAGAACTGGAGGTTGCTGATGAACGACTGGCTAAACCCCCAATTGGCGGGCGCGACGTTGGGGAACACAATGGTCTGGCCGCCGGTGGTGGTGACGCCGAAGGTAAGAGCCTGGCCAACGAGTCCGGCGAGGCACTGCCAGTTTGCGCCCCAGTTCCTGCTCATGGCCACCTGCCCCGTGGTCGCAGCCTTGACCCACACCGCCTGCACGGAGCCGCTCCCGCCGACGTTGGTGACGAGCACCAGCTCGAAGTAGTTCTTCCCGGCGATGGTGAACCTGACCCCGCCCTGCTTGGCGCACGGCACGCGCTGGTAGAGCACCTGGATGATGCCGGCCTCGAAGATGCCGATCTGGAGCCAGGACGGCTGCGCCATGTCGAAATGCGCGCGCGGCGGGTTGCACCAGCCGCCGTTGTTGCTGGCGAGCGCGTAGTTGGGCGGGCAGAGGTTGGTGGCCGTGACGACGACGGAGGCGCCCTGCTGCCGGCACGTGTTCGCCGGGTTGGACTGGAAGTCGCACGCGATCTGGAAGCACTGCCCGCACGACACGCCGCCGTTGAACATCGCCGAGCTCAGCGCCGCGTTCTTCGTGCCGTACCCCGTGCTGTACAGGTTGCCGTACCCGCACGCTCCGCCTGCACATAGACACAGCGTACGCATCAGGTGTACGTGCATGCAGATCACAGCAAACGTTGTTCGATCGCTATACCAATCAAACATGTTCCGATATATAGATGCAGCATGTATTGTTTACGTACCCATCGTGCCGGAGCCGTCGGCGCCTCCGTAGAAGGTGGCGGAGCCCTTGGACCAGCCCGCCGATGCCGGGGCGAGGAGGAGTAGCGCCACCGCGACGACGGCGGCTAGAGATTTGGACGCCGCCATTGTCATTGTCATGGACGATGGACCCAAGAAAGGAAAATGTGGACAAGGGAACTCAGGAGAATGTGACAAGTACAACTCTGTACTATATGGCATGGGTTAGGCGCAGTTCTTAAGTAGGAACAGTGCAGATCAAGGACTCTAACTAGCTAGCTAGCATCATAATTAATCAATTCAGCGATCGATCGGAGAAACTGAGGGCACGTGAGGTGGTGCAGCTACAGTTGCGCATCGATCAGATCGGCGATGTGCGCGGCTACCTCGCAAGGCTTTTAAATTCCACGGGCTTACATGGTCAAGGCTTTCCACGATTCTGATCTGCATTAACTTGTTGCATCCAGTTGCACGCCACAGCTGAGTGCAAGAGTCGATGGATCGTTGCATTTTCCTGGTTCACATGTCTTCTTGATGCTACGATCTGATCGAGCTAGATATGAACGGTTATAAACAAGCTGATCGATTCCGTGGAGAATTATTAGTGGTGGTTCTTTATGCAACCTTGTTACATGGGAGGTTGACATGACTCGTGAGATTTAGATTATCTTAATAAGTAACCCACTGGGTCGGAGAAGTCGTCGCCCTTCGATCATGCGCGTATTCAGATCCGATGCATGAATCCGCGCGCACACCCCTAACATACATGCCGTCCAGATTTTGGTTTTTGGGTATGGACCGACACAGACTGGAACCCCATTGGTACGAACCGGAAACAAATATCTGATTGAATTCCAAAATAATTTGTTACCAAAATATTTCAATGAATTTCACAAGTATTCAGCACTCATTATAAACATTGATTTTCAATATTTTAATCATAATAATATATGGGAAGGACTGAGCGCCCTTCGGGGATGCGAGGCTTCCCATCCTCCGGGTGCTGGTGCTGACACGTGTCCGATAGGGCCACCTACTCTGTAGAAATCCCGACGCGCTAAAAAAAAGGATATCCAAACGACGTCCTCGTGTCTCTCGAGTCCCTACCCGCATCTCCCTACCCCGTTGCTCCTCCATGATCCCCGGACCTCGTCGGAGAAGATAGTCGTCAGAGAAGATAACTGGTCACCGGAGTAGATGGCACCTCAGCTTCACCGGCCAACCATAGCATCGCCGGTCCCGATCGTAGCACCTCTGACCACCACCGGTAGAACTGGTTGCTCCCCCGACGATAGCAGCCCACCCCACACGGTAGCACCGCCGGCCACCACCACCATTAGCATAGCCAAATTAATGGCGTTGGCAGCAAACACCACCCGCGATGGTAGCATCGGTTGAAGCCGTTCGCAGCAGCTCCACCCTTCGGTGGTAGCATGGCCGAAATTCGATGGCATCAGCTCCACATGCTGGTGGTAGCACCGCCGGAAGCCGATGCCAACAGCTCCACCCGCCGGTGGTAGCATCCTGCCAGAAGCCGATGGCAGCAGCTCCACCCGCCGGCGGTAGCATCGCCGGAAGCCGATGACAGCAACACCACCCGCCGGTGGTAGCATCACCGGAAGCCACTGGCTGCAACACCACCCACCGGTAGTAGCATCGCCGAAAGTCAATGGCAGCAACACCACATGCCGATGGTAGCATCGCCGGAAGATGATAGAAGCAACACCAACTGCCGGTGGTAGCATAGCCGGAAGCCGCTGGCAGCAACACCACCTGCTGGTGGTAGCATGGCCGGAAGCCCATGGGAGCAACACCACACGCATCCGTGGCCATTGCCGCACCTTGCACACGCCGTCACCCATGGCAGCACCACCGCACATGGCACAAGGCCTGCAAAAAAACTGTCGATGCTGTGGCGTGAGATCCAGACGGGACGACGTGAACTCCTTGATGGTGACTTGATCTTGCGGAGATCTGGCTATGGTTAGAGCTTGGAGTGGGAAAGGGAACTGGCAGCAGCGCTCGTAGCAACGCTTGCCCGTGCTCGCAGCATCTCCGGTCAGCTCTGGCGGCAGTGCTCGAAGCTAGCAACCCCGCCGGCCCCTGGTAGCAACAACAACAGCTGCTCATAGCATCCCCTGCCTATGCTCGCAGCATATCCGGTCAGCTCCGGCATGACGCTCGTAGCAACCGCATCCGCTTCTAGTAGCATCCTCTGCCCGTGCTCGTAGTATGTCTAGCCAGGTCCGGCAACGGCGTTCATGGAAACTGCATCGGCCGCCCGTAGCAGCCCCTCCTGCTCGCAACATCTCCGGTTATCGCCGACGCGCGGTGCTCGTAGCAACATCGTCCTCCGCTTGCAGCAACCACGCTGGCCGCTCGTAGCAACACCTACCATTTCTCACAGCACTTCCGGCAAGCTCCGGAGACAACGCTCGTAGCAGCCGCGCCGTCCTCTCCCGATCGTAGCAGCCCCTGCCCGTGCTAACAACATCTTCATTTAGCTCCGGCAACATACACAGCATCTCCGGTCTAGGCTTGCAGCTCCGGCACAGCAACGACGACTTGGCGTCGCAGCATCTTCGGTATGGGCTTGCACCTCCGGCGGAATTAGAAGCTAGCAAAGGCGAGGCTTGGGATACAGATGAGCCCGGATTCACCACAAGGGCGTTGGTCCCCCGGCATCACAGGTGCCCTACGATTGTTGGAGATTCGTGCAAAGTCCACGAAGTCAACAACCGTCACATATTCACACTTAAGCCCTCTTGGAAAGTTGGAAACAATCTGAGCTCCACCCGACAGTGAAACTTGTATGTTTCTTGACTGGATCTGTTGAAATTTCTATGAATCTTCAAATTTTTGTTATTTTTTCTAATTTTGTACTATTAATTTAGTTGTTTTTTCTATTTTCTTACGGTTGCTATTGAATCATGTACGAATCGTGTACATGTCTGCAAATTCAAAGCAGTTTTAGATCTTTAATAAATCTTATATGACTCTTGACTAAGGTGAAAGAGTTTTCCTGTAAAATAGTTTCACGAATATTCAACAAATCAATGGTAACGATGATGCCGGGGGACCAACCTAAATATGGTATTGCATTTCCATGGGACACAGCGATAGTCTTTTGACGCGCTGGGAGAGAGGAAAATAAATGAGTGGAAGAGACCGGTGGGAATAGACGAGGCCCACCAATCACCAACGCGTCTGTTTCATCAGCTCGTAGTGGGATGCGTGGCGTGAGCGCGCGCGGAGGCCGGAGGACGGGAGGAGCGCGATCCTCCGGAGGCATTGAATTGTTTACCGTAATACTTTCTCTGTCTCAAAATAAGTAATTTTTATTTGTCTAGATTTGAATATATCTCATACTAAAATAAGTCTAAATACATACGAATCTAGCCAAATCAAATTCACTTCTAGTCAGTCAAATCACAACAGTTTTGTTTTCACCAAAAAAATCACTATAGTTTTGGTTATCTATACTATTAACTAGCATGGTGGGGCATCGTCTCAATATTTTTCGAAAGAACTATGGTTCTATAGTCACAATAGACAAATTATAATTAATATGGTTCTATAGTCACATTAAGTATTATGCTTCATAAAAAATTGTGCGAGAGAAATATTTAATTATCTGCAATTTTAGACAATAAACAATGTGCCAAAAGATGTAGTCCCTCTGATCCATATTAATTGTCATGAAAATAGATATATTTAGACATGTTTTAGTGCTAGATACATCCATTTCAGCGACAAGTAATATGGATCGGAGGGAGTATCAATGACTATTGGTGTCTGTTGTATGCGTCAAGATTGGACCAGTACATACAATTAAATTTATGTTGCAAGTTATGATGTAGTTTTTGTTTGATGCTACTTCATGCAAAAAAATAATTAAATAATATGTTTTTTTCATAATTTCTAGGAATAATATGTGAATTGAGGGAATAACGAATCTAGCACAGCGTCGGCTTTTGAAGCCCCGACCACGCCTGGTCGGCTTTTGAAGTGCCAACGACAGTGGAGACAGGGGCCCACCTAGTCGGGCTGTCGGCCGACAGCAGAGGAGTGTCCTCGCGTCGGTATTGAAGCCTCGACAGCCGTTGTCGGTTTTTGAAATCCCGAGGACTCCTCTTCTTATCCCCGCGCGGGCGCCTGCTAGCCCCACGGGCCTTCTTCTTCCTCTTCCTCCTTGCTTCTTCCTTCTTCCTCTCGTTTTCATCCAAACTTGCACCGATTTTTACCCTATTTTCGTTCAGATTTCGACCTAAAGTTGCTGCTGAAACACATTAGGAAGCTAGTAGAGTTCAGGTCTACTCATGGGATAGCCTGGTGAAGTGATTTGAGGCGTTTTTGTGGAGGGATTTGATGGTGTTCTTGGTGAGCAATGGCTATGGTGGTGGCTGGGGCTGCAGCTTGAGCCAGCTGCATGGTGCAGGTGCCGATCCGGTGAGTGGAGGCTGCTGCACGACAAGACTTCGCATGCTTTAAGGGTATACCCTAATTTTTTGCTAACTGTAGTCATTTGTGTATGTTTATCGGTAGCCTTGAATGTGGTCTGTTAACTACAAGATTATTCGGCTATAGGATAGTATAATGTGTCATTGTACGGGCATTTGACAAATTGCGGTCTTTTTTTAGGTCGAAAGTTATGTCAAATAATATAGTGTTTAGGTTCTACTGTGGTGACGGTGTTGTCAGAACAAAGGAGCACAAAGTTGATTTGGGCGAGTTTAATTTTATTGATGAAGTGCTCCAGGATCCTGAAACAATGTATGTTACTATCAGTGTGCATGTATTATGGACAATTCAAGGATTAAACCTGATTTTTGTTTGAGAACGATAGAAGTGCGAGCTAAATGGGTCAAATGGGTGAAAGCCTGTGAGAAAACGGGAGTTAACCCCACTGTCTTAGTGCTTCCTATGGCGAAAGAGCCTGTGCACGATCATGGCCAGAGCAGTCAAACCCAACATATTGGTGGTGGTTATGATCATGACCAGAGCAGTCAAGCCGAAGACGAAGGTGGTGGTGGCTGATAACCCACAAGTATAGGGGATCGTGTGTAGCCTTTTCGATAAGTAAGAGTGTCGAACCCAACGAGGAGCTAAAGGTAGGATAAATATTCTCTCAAGTTCTATCAACCACTGATACAACTCTACGCACACTAAACGTTTGCATTATTTAGGAAATAAAACTAGAGCAACAATACGAGTAATAAAGATAGCTTTGCATGATAATAATAACAAGAAAGTAAAACTAGTTGCTGCAGCAATAAAATACACTAAACTAACAGAACCATGAGTGTGGAATAGTGGTGGCTTTATCCAAGTTTAAATAGCGAATAGATCGGGTTCATTGTCTTCGATGCAGTTTTCTATGTGGGAGAGGCTAAATATACATGCGCTTCACTATTTGGAATTACATATACTATATGATTGGATTGTTAGCAAGCATCCGTAAGTACTAATTAATGTATTAAGGTTTCCCCAACCATAGCCTTAAGTTTAATGGTCCTCTTACTTCCATACGTGCAACGTTCCGGTTCGTGTCCTCAGATTTATGTCACTCCGGCAGAACTTCCCCCCTTCCTCTTACATATACTACAAACTCTATGATGTTTAATCCATGCGCGCACAAATATAATGTACACCAAAGGACTGTACCATATCAACATACAACTCTAATGAACCAAAGACGTTCAACCATTCAATCTAAGAACAAAAAATATATGCAAACATGACATAGATCATAGGATTATAACTTATAGCATCAAACATCATGTTTACATAGGACGGTATAAAGGTGTGTGAGAGGATGAACCACTGCATACTAGGAGGATTAGGTGATGGATATGGAGGTGAAGATGGTAAAGAAAGCGGCGGCGGCACCAGCGGCGGCACGGGGGACTCTTCCCCGCCGCCGGTATCATGGGGGAGCACCGCCCCTTAGCCCCCTTCCTTCATGGCTTCTTGGGAGCCCTCTCCCATGGAGATGGGATCCATGGGGGAGGCAAAAACGTGGCTTTGGTGGCTGCAAATTCGTGGGTGGATATGCCCTGAGCAAATTAAGTTTCCTCCCTTTATATAGCTTCTCGGATTCCCGTTACCCCATCTTGGGCTGCAGTAAATCGGGCCTAAAAGACTCGTCCGAACTCGGAATCAGATGAATTTTATGTCCAGAACGTTTGTCGCAAAATTTTCAACAACTTTGTAGTTGAAGAGTTTTCCGTTTGACACCGTCTTCGACCTGAAACGTGACCATCTTCAAAAAGAGTTCTGAGATAGATTTCTGATAAAATTTCCAATTTGACTCCAACAAGGTTTCCACTTGTATTTTTGGTAATTCCTACACATCAAAGTGTAAAACAATAACATTGTACACTTTTGCAACTATTAGTAGGTTAGTCCAAATAAATCATAAACTTTATACAAAAAGGAGTGTCAAAAGCATATTTTTAGCATAAAACCATCAAAAATTATAGATACGTTATGAACGTATCAGTGGCTACTATCATGGACAGAGCAGTCAATGCCAAGATGGCGGTGGTGGTTATGAATCTGGTTAGAGTAGTTATGCACACACCAAGGGTGGTGATTATGAATCAGCTGAAGGTAGTCATGGTACAGGAGAATATATTTTCAGTGATGAGGCCAATAAAGATGAGATACACGAAGGTTGGTTGCAAGATCAAATGGCAGGCGAAGATTCAGAAGGAGAAAGTGATAACTCTCATGATTCGATCGAGTCTGATCAAGAAGAGATCATCCAATCTATTCTGGCATCATGGAATAATGACCACATAGCAGCAATGAATGTGAACGATGGGCATGATTCCGCGTGACACTATCACGCGAACAACATATCCTTGGGTGCATTACATCCTAGCAAGAGACATCTGTAGGAAGCAATCGTTGAGTGGGCATCGTCCATGCAACGGATCTTCAAGACGACGGTGTCATCCCAAAAATATTTGACATTGGTCTGCCAGGTAGCCGGATGTCCGGCCAGGGTCTATGCCCATCATCCTTTATATGAAACCAACTAGAAGGTTATCGATGTTGTGTTGCACACATGTCAACATCCCAACGTCCTTGAAGACCATCATAATCTCACGTCAACCCTCCTGGCTAGACTGTTATACACTAAGATAGTGGAGACCAAAGCCATGGTGGTGAAAGCTATCATCAACAAAGTTGTTGTCAGATTTCACTACAAAATTTTCAGGAATGGATAGAGCACGAGCCTGTGGAGAGGTGGTCTCTACTGCACGACACTCATGGTGCTAGGTGACTATAAATCTTGCTGAAACTTACAACTTCGTCTTGAGAGGAAGCAGGGCTCTGCCATTAACAGGTATTGTGGAGTGTATTTTCACCGGAACTTTGAAGTACTTCAGAGATAGACTCCGGATTGCTCAGATGCATATCATCAAAAACCCAAACACGAGGTATTGTTCAAAGATCATGGATTACATGAATGCCAAGATGGAAAAGGCTCGGTCTATGCATGTCGTCGCCTTCGATAATCAAGAAAGAAGATTCGAGGTGCGCCTCCCTTCCAATAGGATTGGATCTGGAGAAGAGGTAAATACACAAGAGGTGAGGATAGGCAATGAAGAGTGGCCGACGTTTCAGTGTACCTGCAACAAACCCAAGCTGCTGCATCTGCCTTGCTCTCATGTACTTGATGCGTGCGGGCGGTTAGGTATGGATGCAATATCGTTTGTATCTCCTTATTTTCTTAAGGAGTCAGTGATCAATACATGGACTAGCAAGATGATGGGATATAGGGCATGTGGAAATTTTAACAAAGTAAATCCGGGTGAAAGGATTTACATCCTAGATCCTGGACTAATGCGGACAGGCAGAGGAAGACGACGATGTGTCCGCATCCATAATGATATGGATGAATCTGAAGCCGGAGGCCCTACTAGACAATGTTTTCTATATAATCATTTTAGTCATAGAGACACCAATTGTCACATCTTCGGGACTAGAGGAGCGGCTCCTCGTCGATGTGGCAGGCGAGGAACGAGAGGTAGAGGAAGAAACTAGAATTTTTAATATGTATGGAACTATGTTTTAAATTTGTAATTTGTATGGAACTATATTTTAAATTTGTAATTTGTATGGAACTATGTTTTAAATTTGTAGGTTGTATTGAACTATGTTATAAATTTGTTTTTCGTACAGAACTATATTTTAAATTGTACTTTGTATGGAATTATGTTTTAAATTTGCTAATCTATATGGAAAAATGTTTTAATTTTCTATTATGCAGATTTCAGGATCTTTGCTTAACGCTGACATAGATAGTAAGCACCGGTCAACGTTATTGGCCGCTGAACCAGGGAGCTTGAAGCACCTACTGACTCGCACTCCCATGTCTAACTAGATGATACACCCTAATTTGATGCAAAGGTATGAGACATTTATTTCTAGTTGGGTTTCAAATATTTGTGGGCCAAAATAATTAAATTGGTATGCTATCTCGGTATGCAGGTTCAAGAGGGCAGAACTTTTACCATTTGTGCGTCTAGTTGAGGTCACTCGTACGCAAGAGATAGAAGGACGACAACATGGCTTCCAAACCACGCGCCTGCACTATGCTGTGTTTACTTTCGACCAGTGGCAGCAGCAGTAGCCGCACATCCCCTTCATGGGTTATCTTCCTGAGGGTAAGCATTTTCCTATCTTATCTTGTTGCATGTAGTATATAGTCATTGAGTACTTAATATTTTTCCATGACAGGAGGATATGGAGACCCAAGCATGTCCTCTATGGCTTCGTGGGCGACTAATGAGGAGGAGGATCAGTAGTCTCGGTAGGATCAGGTTGACTGGTTTGGGCAGTATCAGACGCAGCAGACTTCACCACATTTCCCCACACAGGATACACAGACCCAGGGTGACGGGTCAACTCTACCTCCCCGTAATGTGGGGCCACCCAGAAGGTACGTATGGAATTGACCGGTTCCAGGGCAACCCCGTGACCGGTGGCAGTGATATATATGTATGTATGAGACATTTATATCTATCTATGTATGAGACTTGTATCTATCTATGTATGAGACACCTTTCTATTATTTTACATTTTGTATTCGACAAACACTTCAACATAGCTTGCAACACAGTTCAACATAACTTGCGGTACATAAATAAGAGCGCTCTCTAACCCTACGACTATGCCTTATCCTTGCCCTTGGACGATGACTCGTCTTTTCCCTTTGACGATGACTCACCCTTACTCTTCTTGGCCTGCGCCTTCTTCATGGCCTGCCTCTTGTCTCACTCAGCTCTCGCCCCGGTACCAACGGGCGGCGGCATGAAGAGATCATCTTCATATTCACTCTCTTCTAGACAAGATGAAAAGGTCTCATCCTTCCTCTGCTTGTCATTGCTCTTCTTGGCCTGCACCTTCTTCGGGGCCTGCGCCTTGTCACGCTCTATTCTCTCCCTGGTACCACCAACCGGCGGCATGAAGAGATCGTCTTCATCTTCACTCTCTTGTATCCACAGACAAGGGTACTTGGCTTCTCTCTTCCTTGCACCTTCATTTAAGAATCTAAGCTTTCCCTACCTAGCACTGATCCTAAGAATCTCTTGCCGTATCTCCTCTGGGGTCCTCTTCGGCCACCCTTTTCTACGCAATGCCTCACCTAGCTCAGTGAGGAGATAATCACTAGAAATTAGTTCCTCTAATTGGGCTGGATTATTGTCTATCCTAAAGTTCCTGGCCAAATTAAAAAGGTTGACAGACATGTTTGTCTCGAAACTGCGGTCGTAGGGAAAACCGGGAAACATACTGGTTAAAAATGTGAATGCCGTGCTTACACAACTTTGTGAGGGGGGGGGGGGGTTATAGGGTAAATGAACAAGAAATTGCGGGAACTCATTGGCGAAAAACATTTTTGCGGGAAAAACTAAGATACATTGTCTCCGAAATTAACTGACAAGTACAGACTAATGTTGAAATTAAGATACATCACAACACAACAACTGAAATAAAGATACATCATGACACTACAACTGGAATGAATATGCATCACGACACTATAAATGAAATGAAGATACATCACGACACTACAACTGAAATGAAGATACCATGCTAGTGAGACATACGTCTATCTTCCCTGAGTCCAGCGCGGGTACTTCCCAGTCTTGTCACCATGTTTCTCTGCCGCCTGCACCTCAGTAGCCCTTTCTCTTAATCTCTTCCTTTCCGTATCCTGAGTCTCCTTGCGCACCTGTTCCTCCGCATACATGCGCTCCTCCTCTTTCTTCCTCCTCTTCATGTTTATCTCCCGGTTCCGAGCTCTCTCCTCTCTTATTGTTTTCAGCTCTCTCTCCTGCTCATTCTTCTCACTCTCGGCCCTCTTTTCGGCACGTTCCTCTTCGTGAAAGGAAGCCCACGCAGCTCGGCTCCTATCACGAATCTCTTGCATTGCCCAAGCTGGCGGCTCCATGTAAATCCAGTGGTACCACTTGCAAAGAGGAGGAGGAGACTACAAGCACATTAATGGAATGAATAAAAAACACATAATAACATGAATCATTCATATTCACCATGCTCTGGGAACATACTGGAGGCCTCTCATACGATGGACTTGCTTGCCGGTGCGGGCTTGCGTCATAGTTGGGACACATGAAAAACTTCATGCCCATGCAGGTGGAGAAATCGATCGACTCCTTGATCTTGGGAAGATGGCCGCACCAATAACGCTCGTGTGTCACCCCTTGTGGCAACCTGGCATCTTTCATCTTCCTAAGACTATACTTTGGGTCCGAACATGGCACACTCATGATGGAGAGGAGAAAGAAATGCGACAGAACAAGAAGGAACATATGAACTGGGTAAAGAGATAACATCTCCGTGCCCAAATTTATAGAGGCACTGGGAAGAATAGGCGAAACAAAAAGGCGGGAAAAATATTGGCGGGTAAATGGCGCGAAATAGTGATACGTTCAAAACGTATCTACTTTTCCGAACACTTTTGCTATTGTTTCTCCTCTAAACTTGTGTGATTTGGATGCAACTAATGCGGACTGACGCTGTTTTCAGTAGAATTGCCTTGGTGTCTACTTTTTGTGCAGAAAACCAACTATCAGGAAAAATCCCGGAAAATATGCCAAAAATCCTATTTCACCCGAAGACTCCAGGAGCCAGAATACGAGACGGAGAAGAGCCGGGGGGTGGCCACACCACCTGGTGGCACGGGCCAAGCCAGGCCGCGCCAGGGGGTGGTGTGGGCCCCCCAGGCAACCCCCTCGGCCTCTCTCTTCGCCTATAAGGAGCCTTCTGACCTAAAAACTTCGGGGGGTTCGACGTTTTTCCAGAAGGAGTTCCGCTCTACCGCCACCACCAGATTCCACGAAACAGCACCAGAAACTCCGTTCTGGCACCCTGCCGGGACGGGGAATTGGAGGAAATCATCGCCATCATCATCACCATCGCTTCTCCATCGACCATCTATGTTTGCCCCATCTATGAGTGAGTAATCCCCCGCTGTAGGCTATGGGGATGGTAGGGATTTGATGAGATCGTTCATGTAATGGCATCAGATTGTTAGGGCATGGTGCCTAGTATCTTTTATTAGTGCTTTATGACTTTGTTGCGACTTGTTGTGCTTAATCACTAGTGGAAAACGGGCCTCCAGTCCCGGCTCGTAAGGGGATTTAGTCCTGGTCCTGATAACCGGGACTAGAGGGGCAGGACTAAAGGCCCACCCATTAGTCCTGGCCCTCTTACCAGCCGGGACCAATGGGCATCCACGTGGCTGTCTCTGCGGGTGCTGGGTGCCCCCCATTAGTCCCGGTTCGTATTACGAACCGGGACAAATGGTTCTCTGCCGCGGCAGCATTTTAGGCACTTTCTCTGCCGCGGCAGAGAATTTAATTTGTATTCTTTTTTTTCATTTCAAAATAGTTTTCTACGCTACCACATACCGTACATGTTCGTGCATACATAAGATAACTTCTCTTAAGATCGAGCATACAAATATATACATGATAGTTACACATGGAGATCACAATTATCGAGACTAGAGCCCGTCTATTCAATTACACGGTCGGGGATCATCGGCGCCTATTCACACTAAATTCTCCGGCGTCGTCTATCATCTCGTTCATCAAGAATCCTGCCAGTTCTTCAGCAATTGCTACTACGCGTTGCTGTGGTAGGAGCTGATCCCGCATTTTCTCGAACTATATAAGAAAAGGAGATCAATATGAATATCAATCATGATAACAAAAAGTGACGGTAATAAAAATAATGTTATGAATGTATTGCTTACATCGACTCTATAATCATTCAGCTCACTGGTAAACATGCGAATGAACTCGCAAACGTAGAATCCACATAGATTCATCCCCTGTGGCTGCCTCGCGCACTTTACGAGAATAGAATTCAATCAAAATAATAATCATGCATCATAATTGTATTGAAACTAGAAGTAAAGAGATGCGCCTACTACTTATCGAGACCGGCTTAAACGTCAGCTTCTCAGTAAAGTCACCCGTAACCGCACTCTTGAACTGGTTCCAAACCCTACCCGGTAAAGAAAATGAATGAGTTATTTATTACGTGATATCTCAGGAAATCAACGAAAGAGACCACTGTAGCGCAAAAATTACCTCTGGAGCATGTCCTGCATGTCACTAAACTGTTCCAGGGGTCTCTTTAATGGGTCCATGACTTCAACTCTTCCCTTATCAAGTTGAATGTCCATGAGAATCCAGTGGAAACTGTACACGTTTATATATACATCAGTAACTCATCAATTACACTTAACATCGAGTAAGCAAAAGAGAATGTGTACAATAGAGTAAGACACTCACGCGAAATTGTAAGGAAACAGTATGTGGTCATAGAAATTTTGCTCCGTTAGAAACCTTAGAAGGTTTCCTGTGTTTCCTCGAGTTTTTGCTTTAGCGTCCGACAATGTATTTTATCTGGGTCAATGAACCCAACACTGAAGATTGACCTTCTTTTACATTCCATGATCTTCATTCTGCATAATAATAGAGTACAAAAGGATATAATTAGGATAATTACATGCAATGAACTGAACAACTGAAAAAAATGAACAGCTTATATATAGACAATGAATTCAACAACTTACAGACAATAGCAACTCATGAGACTTTTGTCGATGGCGTCGAAAGTGTATAACTAGAAGAGTTCTGGAAACTCAACATGGACCTCTTCTTCTCAGAAGTAGTAGTCATGTGGGACTTTCACCACGATCATTATTCTCTCCTCATTTATGGCATTCAAGTACCATTTATGTAAACTCCGCATTTGTGTTAGCAGTTGTTGGAACTGCTCAAAGCTGACTAGAGGCTTCCCTGGGACATATGTAGGGACTACCTGAGCCTTGGGTAACTTATCGTCCTGGGAACCTAGAAATTCCTCAACAGTCACATTCATAGCGGCCGCAAGCTTCTTAGCTTCTTCCATATCCTGCTGGGGAGTGTCATAGGATACCACCTTGAGGGGTGGGGTCGATTTTTTGGCCTGTTCCCCGAGTTGGGGACGTCCTTTCTTTTCCCGGTTGCACTTTGACTTGATGATTTGCTCCCGCTTGCACTTCTACTTGATTTGCTCTTCTTCACTTCCTTCTGAAGTGTGCGTCGATAGTCATCTGGCTTATGGTGCAAGTCATATTGCGATTTTGTGTTCAGAAAAGAAAGTGCATACACTTTTTGCTTCTCGGTGTATACCGGGGCGGGCTCGGGTTTCTTCTTTTGAAGCTGCGCAACACATTCGGCCTTTACGATCATGTCGGTTTCGTCGTCAGTACGATCGTAAGGTCTGATAGAAAGATTCTTATGAGGTACTCTTGGGAGGGGCGACATTTGTCGTTTTGGGCTCCTGCGTTGTTTAGTACTAATCGGAGGCTGCGGCGGAGATCGACATGGACTCGGGCTGTGGTGGTCGTAGTCATGGGGTGGGCTTCTTGGAGGTGATGGAGGTGAAGGTGACATGCGACCACTCGGAGGCGGTGTTGGCTTTGGCGTCCAGCCTGGAAGCTTGATGTTGTTCTTGTCCCATAGAATGATACCACCCAGTACTTCTCCGAGTGTCCTGTCACCTTTAGGTCCAGGGATGTCAAGCTCCATTGAGTCCCACCCCATTGAGATTTCATCCACACCAACTTTAGCATAGCCAGCTGGAATCTCACGGCCATGCCAGCGTGCGCCAGGTGGACAAGGTAAAGCACATCCGACCGCCACCTTGATGGATAGGTTCTTCACCTTCTGATGGAGCTCACAAGATGCCTGCTCCTTGATTCCATCCACGGGGTAGCCGGGACCGCCATCTACCATACGTGCATCGTCAGAAGGGACCTCTGATTCAGCCACGCTGCTTTTCCGCTGAGATGGGACGGCGGTAATATTGAGTACAGGATCTTGTAGGCGCGCTGCTCCTCGAAGTTCGTCAATCTGTTGCTGATGCATTCGAAGTGTTCCTATCAACTCGGTGAACTTGTCTCCCTCCTCCTCCTGCTGTCGCCTCTTTGCTCCCTCTCGGCTCCTATAAGTATCTCTGTCTTTGGGAAACCCTATCTCCCACGTATAACTAGGGCCAAGGCCTCGTACACGTCCTCCGCGTTCGTCATTCCCGAGGACCTTTGTCAGCAAGTCTTTCTCTCTATCGGGACGGAACTTTGTTGTCCCCGCTTTAATCTCCTTCACCACTTTCTGCCATGTATCCCGGGGTATCCTAATCCCGTCACTGCAAATAAGGTCCCCTGTACTTTCGTCATACTCACTCCCATGCCCAAGGAACCAATTCCTTGCCCTCAGATCCCATTCTTCGCGTATTGGTTCTAGAGTGATCCCTTTAGCAAGCAGCTCATTCTCTTTAGCATCCCACTTTGGCATGGCAGCCGCGTAGCCCCAGGTGATGGTGATATTTCTTCATCGCGGCATTTTTCTTGTTCTTTCCGACATTTCCATAGCAGGTTGTGACTCCTTGTACTTCACAAATGCATCCCAGTTAGCCTGCTGCTTCGTTAGATAACATTCAAATTTAGGAGCCTTCTTCGTATTCTGATACTTTTTTCCATAATGCTTTCTTCCAGTTCTTGAATAGTTCGGCCATCTTCGTAAGAGTCCACTGCTTGACTTTCTTCCTCAATGCAGCTGTGTCGGCATCATCCTCACATTCTAGCAGGGTGAAATGTGTCATGAGGTCATTCCAAAGACCCTCTTTGCACCTGTCGGAGACATACTCACCCTCTTTCGCCCCTTTGGTCTTATTCCACTCTCGAACGGTGATCGGGATGCGATCCCTAACCATAACTCCGCATTGTTGTTTAAATATAGTTTTAGCCTTTTCGGGTTCCACCGGTTCACCCCGTGGTGATACCCGCGTAATTGTATAACGCGTAGATGCGTCCAACTTTTTGGCCGGGCCTCGTTTGGAATTTTTTTGCTCGATGTGGAGGCCTAAGAGAAGAAACATTCGTCAATTTATATATATATATATATACAACTCAGTTAATGCATATACTGATCACCAGACTTCATATATATACCTCGCCGTCGGCTTCTCCACCACCGGAGCCGTCGGCTTCTCCTTGATCATTTCGGTCGACCTGCTCTCCCTCACCGGAGGGGTTCAGATAAATCGACAGAGATTCGGGTGGATCAACATGGGGGGTGTCGTTGATCATATCCTCGAGAATTTCTTCCTATGCTAGGTCTCTCTGGATTGGATCCATATTTTTCTACAAAATGCACAGAATAACATTTTTCATTCAATATTGCTGCATAAAATAACACTAAACAATAATATGAACACGCAATTTGCTACAATAATACTAAACAATAGCAAAATTCTAGTGATGCCCTAACCCTAACCCTAAGTCCGGGCGGCCCACAAGCACCACCACCCTAACCCTATCTCCGGGGGCCCACGAGCACCACCACCCTAACCCTAAGTCCGGTGGTCCGCGAGCACCACCACCCTAACCCTAAGTCTAGTGGCCCGCGAGCACCACCACCCTAACCCTAAGTCCGAGGGCCCGCGAGCACTACCGGACTTAGGGTAGTTATTTATTTAGCTTAAGTCTGGGGGCCCGCGAGCACCACCACCCTAACCCTAAGTCCGGTGGCCCGCGAGCACTACCATCCTAACCCTAAGTCCGGGGGCCCGCGAGTACTACCACCCTAACCCTAAGTCCGGGGGCCTGCGAGCACTATCACCCTAACCCTAAGTCCGGGGGCCCGCGAGCACTACCACCCTAACCCTAAGTCCGGTGGCCCGCGAGCACTACCACCCTAACCCTAAGTCCGGTGGCCCGCGAGCACCACCACCCTAACCCTAAGTCCGGGGGCCCACGAGCACTACCGAACTTAGGGTAGTTATTTCTTTAGCTTATCTTTATTTAGCACTGATGCTTGTCTGTCTCAATCGACACTATAATACTACATACTATATAATATACTACTATATATATTATTACTAGTAATAAATATATATACACAAACATATATATATACTATATTTATATACTAGTAATAAATATTACAATATAAAAAAGATACAAGAAATAAAAAAACATACACTAGAAATTAATATATACTATACTAGAAATATATACTATACTAGAAATTAATATATACTATACTAGAAATTAATAAAAAAACATACACTAGAAATATAAAAAAGATAAAAAAACCGCCGGCGTGCACACACCGGCCTGCTTGCCCGCTGTGGTCGGCGCCACCGCCGGCGTGCACGACGGCATTCAGATGATGGCGGCGCGCGGCGGCACAGGGCCGGAAAGCAGAGGGCGCCGCGCGCGGGGGTTCTAGAGGTGGCGGCACGACGAAGTTCGGATGGCGGCGCGCGGACGGCGCAGGGCCGAAAAAAGAAGAGGGTCGCGGGGGTTTATTACCTAGTCGACGGGGATGCACGCGCACGACGGCGGTGCGACGGCGGCAGCGCGGATGGCCGGAGAAAAATTTGGCAGCCTGCCGGCGTAGTTCTTCATCCTCGCACGCGATTTTCCCTGAAGTGAGTGGAGATGGTGGGGGAGTGAAGGGACGATGATATAAGGGGAAGGACCTTTAGTCCCGGTGCGTGCCACCCACCGGGACTAAAGGGTTTTCGGCCCAGCCCAACAGGCGCGCGCCAACGCCACACCTTTAGTCCCGGTGTCTAGCACGCACCGGGACTAAAGGTCCCTCTTTCAAAAAAATTCACCCTGGTGCGCGCCTATTTAAAAAAAATTCAATTAGCATATTATTTAAACATTTGAATTTTATAGTTTTTGCATACTTATGAATTTGAGAAAAATTTCAACATGAAAAGTTCTTGAATTTGAATAACTAATCCAAATCTACTTTCTGTTTTATAAAATAATTATTCTAACTAGTGAAACTAATAACCATTTTGCCATTTTCAATTTAAAAATTCATTAAATATTATATTTTGCATATTTTTAAATAAGTGATTCAAATCAATTTTCTGTTTTATAAAATAATTATTCTAACTAGTCAAACTATTAACCACTTTGCCATTTTCATGTAATTCCGACGCTCCGGTGGTCTTCCTCCGGCGAAACCCTAGACCAGATCGTCTACCCCGCCTTATTTTTTCCCGCCCGTTCTCTTCTGGATCGTAGCCCCTTTAGGGTTTAGGGTTTAGGGTTTTTGGTTTAGGGTTTAGGGTTTAGGGTTTTTGGTTTAGGGTTTAGGGTTTAGGGTTTTTGGTTTAGGGTTTTCAGTTTAGGGTTTAGAGTTTTTAGTTTAGGCTTTAGGGTTCCCTCCTCTGACTTAGGGTTTAGGGTTTAGGGTTGAGACTCATATCTGCCACCTCTCTCCACTCTATCCCATGGCTTCCACCATACCTCTAACCCCAAGGAGGCGGAGATGCCATAGGGCGTGTGTACCAAGGGCATCTTCAAGAAGTTCCGCCACGGGAGATTTCCCAACCCTTTCCTCCATCCATGGGGATGAAACTCTCCATCCATGTTGGCTTGGTTGTTGCCATAGCACATCTAGACTCATATCTGCCGCCTCTCTCCACTCTATCCCATGGCTTCCACCATACCTCTAACCCCAGGGAGGCGGAGATGGAGTCTTTCACGGGCTAGCAGGAATATATTTTCCGAGGCGGAACTTCCGAAGATGCCATAGGGCGTGTGCACCAAGGGCATCTTCGAGAAGTTCCGCCACAGGAGATTTCCCAACCCTTTCCTCCATCCATGGGGATGAAACTCTCCATCCATGTTGGTTTGGTCGTTGCCATAGCACATCTAGACTCATATCTGCCGCCTCTCTCCACTCTATCCCATGGCTTCCACCATACCTCTAACCCCAGGGAGGCGGAGATGGAGTCTTTCACGGGCTAGCAGGAATATATTTTCCGAGGCGGAACTTCCGAAGATTCCATAGGGCGTGTGCACCAAGGGCATCTTCGAGAAGTTCCGCACGGGAGATTTCCCAACCCTTTCCTCCATCCATGGGGATGAAACTCTCCATCCATGTTGGCTTCTTGAGTTGCTTGCCATGGCGTATCGATGCTCCTTTTATAGGCACGGCGGCGCTTCTACTTTGTCTTCTTCCTTCGACAGGGCGTCGTGCACTACATGCTTTATCTCATCGAGCAGTGCGTCCACCCACGCGTCCTTATCCTACCGACAGCTTTAGTCCCGGTTTGAGCCTCCACCCGGTACTAAAGGTTACCCACGCGTCCTTATCCCACCGACAATTTTGTTAGATGACACAAAAACCACCTTTAGTCCCGGTTGCACCCATCAGCCGGTACTAAAGGTTAGCCACCCCTAGATAAGGCCCTCTCAGATAAGCCTCCCCCAGATAAGGCCCCCATCTTGCGTTCCCGCGCTTTCCACCGGTTCCCACCTCTGTCTTCCCGCCATTTTGTCAGTATATATATGTACGCTTGGCCTCCATTTACATATCACATCTAGACTCATCATTCTCTTCCCATGGCTTCCATCGTATCTCTAACCACCCGGGAGGCGGAGGCGCTTTGCGCCTCGAACTACCCCTGCCCACCGAGCTACCGTGTCCCCACCGGCTGGATGCTGAGCGCCGGAGGCGTGCCAGTCCCTCCTGTCCCTCTAGGTGTGGAGCGCCGGATGGCCATCACGAACCACTACTACCTCGAGCTCACGCCAGAGCAGCGAAGGAATCCCAACTGGCATCCCGACTATGTCCCGACTTGGGAAGCCTTCTTCATCAATCAGCGTGAGAGGGCGCTCGCCAGGCACGAGGAGGATTGCCCACCTCCTTGGAACTTCGACGAGGCCGGCCATCGGCTATGGTGGCGTGGCCGGACTCTCCAGAGTGTCATGGCCTACAACACGACCGACAATAACCCCCGCCTGCGGTACCCTCAAATCCAGCCCACGCGTGCCCAACCTTCAAGGTTCGACTACGGCGACCCCGACGACGACAGCAACGATGGCGCCAGCGACTACGACGACTACAGTGGCGCGTATTACAGGGCTAGGCAGGAGCATGACTGAATCACTCCAACCATTAGGCATGTTTCTTAATTTTCAGTTGTGCTATGTATCCTTAGTGTTTGTGGGTTCCTTCTCTTGTGATGGTTCCTTCTCTTTGTGTGATCACCTACCGCGGCTCAGAACGTCTAGTTTGATTGAGCAAGATGTATTACATGAAAGGGGACCTTTATGCCTCAAATAAAAGGTTTAATACATTACATAGATTTATGTCTCAAATAAAAGGTTTAATTACATAGATTTATATCTCAAATAAAAGGTTTAATTACATAGATTTATGTCTCAAATAAAAGGTTTAATACATTATTACACATCACCAACATCTAGTGTTGTGGTTTTCTTCTGCACCGTAGCCATGGAGAATCTTCATCATTTAACAGGATGCTTGGGTTAGTTTTCACTTTGAAGGGCGGAATTTCATGAAACTTATTGTAATCTTCTGACATGTCTGTCTTGTCATCCACTCCCATGATGTTTCTTTTCCCTGAAAGAACTATGTGGCTCTTTGGCTCATCGTATTTTGTACTCTTTTGCTTATCTTTCCTTTTTCTCGGTTTGGTAGACATGTCCTTCACATAGAAAACCTGAGCCACATTGTTGGCTAGGACGAATGGTTCATCCATGTACGCAAGATTGTTGAGATCCACTGTTGTCATGCCGTACTTTTCGTCTACATGTACCCCGCCTCCTGTCAGCTTGACCCATTTGCACCGAAACAAAGGGACCTTAAAAGTAGGTCCATAGTCAAGTTCCCATATCTCCTCTATGTACCCATAATATGTGTCAATCTTCCCATTGTCATCTGTTGCATCAAAGCAGACACCACTGTTTTGGTTGGTGCTCTTTTTATCTTGGGCAATCGTGTAAAATGTATTCCAATTTATCTCGTACCCTTGGAAAGTACATATAGTCGAAGATGGTAACCTGACCAACGAGTACAACTCATCTCCAACAGTGGTGTTATTCATGAGATGTGTCTGCAACCAATTGCCAAAATTCTTCTCGTGTTCCCCTTTAATCAAGGTTTCAGGCTTCCCCGGGTTTTCGGAGCGTAGAATATTCTTGTGTTTCTCGATATACGGAGCCACCACGGTGGAATTGTGTAGAACTGTGTAGTGTGCTTGAGTGAAAGAATGCTCGTCCCTACATACCATTGATTTCCTTCCTAGTGTGCCTTTTCCAGTCATCCTCCCCTCATACCGAGATTCAGGAACACCAATCGGCTTAAGGTCAGGAAGAAAGTCAACACAAAACTCAATGACCTCCTCTGTTCCATAGCCCTTGGAGATGCTTCCTTCTGGCCTAGCACGGTTATGAACATATTTCTTTAAGACTCCCATGAACCTCTCGAAAGGGAACATATTGTGTAGAAACACAGGACCGAAAATTCTAATCTCTTCGACTAGGTGAACTAGGAGGTGCGTCATAATATTGAAGAAGGATTGCGGGAACAACAACTCGAAGCTGACCAGACAGTGGACCACATCAATCTGTAACCCTGATAGACTTTATCGATCGATTACCTTCTGAGAAATTTCATTGAGGAATGCACATACCTTCACAATGGCTAGTCGAACATTTTCTGGTAGAATTCCCCTCAATGCAACCGGAAGCAATTGCGTCATAAGCACATGGCAGTCATGAGACTTTAGGTTTTGAATTTTTTTCTCTTTCATATTTACTATTCCCTTTATATTCAACGAGAAGCCAGACGGGACCTTGCTACTGAAAAGGACTTCAAAAAAGATTTCCTTCTCTTCTTTGGTAAGAGCGTAGCTGCCAAGCCCTTGAAACTGCCCTGGATGCTTGCCGTCTCGTCCTTTATGATGTTGCTGGTCCTCCCGTGCTGCCGGGGTATCTTTTGACTTCCCATACAAGCCCAGGAAGCCTAGAATATTCACGCAAAGATTCTTCGTCAGGTGCATCACGTCGATTGCAGAGCGGACCTCATGCACTTTCCAATAGGGTAGCTCCCAAAATATAGATTTCTTCTTCCACATGGGTGCGTGTCCGGTAATGGGGTCTTTCGGAACAGGTTGTCCTCCAGGACCCTTTCCAAAGATTACATCCAAATCCTTGACCATACCAAATACATCAGCACCACTACGGGGGACAGGCTTCGTCCAGGTTTCTGCCTTGCCATTGAAATGCTTGCCTTTCTTCTTTAAGGGATGACTGGGCGGAAGAAAACGACGATTGTACGGGTACACATTCTTTCTACATTTATCCAGATATATACTTTCAATCTCATCTAAACAGTGTGTGCATGCATTGTATCCTTTGTTCGTCTGTCCTGAAATGTTACTAAGAGCAGGCCAATCATTGATGGTTACAAACAACAACGCTTATAGGTCAAATTCCTGCTGTTTGTGCTCATCCCACACACGTACACCTGGTTTGGCCCACAACTGTAGAAGTTCATCAACTAATGGCCTTAGGTACACATCAATGTCGTTGCCGGGTTGCTTCGGGCCTTGGATGAGCACTGGCATCATAATGAACTTCCGCTTCATGCACAACCAAGGAGGAATGTTGTAGATACATAGAGTCACGTGCCAGGTGCTGTGACTGCAGTTCTGCTCCCCAAAAGGATTCATGCCATCGGTACTTAGACCAAACCATAAGTTCCTTGCGTCACCAGCAAAGTCCGGGAAGTCTCTCTCGATTTTTCTCCACTGCTGACCATCAGCAGGGTGCCTCAAAATCCCGTCTTTCTTACGGTCTTCCATGTGCCATCGCAACAACTTGGCATGCTCTTTATTTCTGAACAAATGTTTCAACCGTGGTATTATAGGAGCATACCACATCACCTTGGCAGGAACCCTCTTCCTGGGTTGCTCGCCCTCAACATCACCAGGGTCATCTTTTCTGATCTTATACCGCAATGCAGTGCATACCGGGCATTTATCCATATTCTCGTACTTCTCACCGCGGTAGAGGATGCAGTCATTAGGGCATGCATGTATCTTCTGCACGTCTAATCCTAGAGGGCAGACAAGTTTCTTTGCTTCGTACGTACTGGAGGGCAATTGGTTATTTCTTGGAAGCAGCTTCTTCATTATTACCAGCAACTTTTCAAATACCAAGTCAATCATACCGGTCTCCGCCTTCCACTTCAACAATTCCAGTGTGCTACCCAGCTTCTTCTGGCCATCTTCACAAGTTGGATACAGCAATGTGTTGTGGTCCTGTAACATCTGCTCGAACTGCAACCTCTCCTTTTCTGTGTCGCAGTCTCGCCTTGCATCAGTAATGACCCGACCAAAATCATCAACAGGGTCATCTGGTTCCCGTTCTTCACCCCCTTCTTTTTCATTATCTTGAACTGCGGTATCATCGTATTCAGGGAACATAGATCGGTAGTTGCCATCATCGTTCTCTTCTTCATCGCCGTCTTCCATCATAACCCCTCTTTCTCCGTGCTTGGTCCAAACATTATAGCCGGACATGAAACCGGACCGAAGCAGGTGGCTCTGAATGACTCTTGAGGAAGTATGAGCCTGATCATTCCAACATTCAATACATGGACAACACATAAAACCATCCCACTGCTTGTTCGCCTCGGCCACAAGGCGAAAAGAACGCACGCCTTCTCTGTAAGCGTCAGAGCGTCGGTCACCGTACATCCATGGGTGGCTCATCTGCATCATACAACCATGCATATATATCAAACGCAATCATGATGCTTAAGTTAGTACCGCGCAGTCAAAACGAGAAAATAGTTGCTAACCTTTTAGGACACTTCAAAACAAAGAGGAGAAACCTTAAGTGTCACTCTGACACCTCATATCATATTTTGTCTTGTGTAAACTCAAGTGGCATCGCTCTAATAGGCATTTCACCGAACACCTCTAGTGCATATGAAGAAAAAAAGTTAGCACAAAGTTATACCCACCTCTCACATAGGAAAAAAATAGGAGAGAGTGGAGGGCTGGGTGCATATATATAGGGCCAGACCAAACCGGGACTAAAGGTTCTGCCAGGAGCACGCGCACCGGCCCAGACCCATTTGTCCCGGTTTTTATCTCAAACCAGGACTAATGGTTCCTTACAGACTGGGACATAGTGCCTCGGCCTCCTCGGGCCGTCTGGTTCGGACCATTAGTCCCGGCCCCAGCCACGGCCGGGACTAATGCCCCGAACCAAAGGCCCATTTTCTACTAGTGAATGCTTGTCACTAGGGCCCGCGTGCCATGATTTTAGATCTGAACATGTTATTGATTCATTATGATAGTATTGTTCTTGGTCTTATCTGCAAGTTGTATACACACGTTGTTGTCCGGAACCTATGGCCCTGAAGTGACAAAAATTGGGATAACCGGAAGGGAAAGGCTTTGATGTGAGGATCACATGTGTTCACGGAGTGTTAATGCTTTGCTTCGGTGCTCTATTAAAAGGAGCACCTTAATTGCCAGTAGTTCCCTAGAGGCCCCGCTGCAAACGGGTTGGCAGGACAAAAGATGTTGTGCAAGTTCTCATTGCGAGCACGTATGACTATATATGGAACACATGCCTAGGATTGTCTAGTACTTGGATGCTTTATCTTATTTATCTGCAATTGCCCTATGTTCTGATTGCTATGTGAATTGTCTTGTTCATGCAACACCCGTCCATCCATCCCTATGCCTACCGCACTCAAATCCCACTGTTACTGCTTCTGTTACTACTGTCTTTGCTTTACTACTGCTGTTACTTTGCTATTCCTACTACAAAACTGTTGCTACCGATAAACTGCTGTGAGCAAGATTGTTTCCAGGTGCAGCTGAATTGACAACTCAGTTGTTAAGGCTTATAAATATTCTTTGACTCCCCTTGTGTCGAATCAATAATTTGGGTTTCACTTCCCTCGTAAATACTACGATACACCCCCTATACTTGTGGGTCATCAAGACTATTTTCTGGCGCCGTTGCCGGGGAGCATAGCTTTATTTATCAAGTTCACTTGGATTCTCTATTGTTCGCTGCTATCCATCCATCATGGGTAAGTCTCGTGATGGCAAGGTTCCTATTTTACCATCCACTACAAGAAGAGGTACGGTTCTGAACACCTCTGCTGCTCTTGATTCACCATCTGTTTTGAGTAAGTTCCTTACACCACCACATACACATGCTACACACACTGCTACTACTGCTAAATCTGAAACTTCTGATGCTTATGATGCTGCTTCTACTATGCTCGATAAGAGTGGTTCATTAGGTCCTTTCCTAGATGCTACGATTGCTAGAACTATAGCTGGAAATACCGAAACTCCTAATGAAGACATTACCACACATGTTATCTCACCTAAGTCTAGTGAGAGTTATGATATTGAATATGGTTATGTTGAGATGACCGATGAGTTTATTAAAGAATGTAAGAACACCCATGATAGGAGTGCTGCTACGAGTCTCCTTGAGAGGCGTACTATTAGACCGAAATTATATCCTGCTGCTAAGTTTGCTGCTTCTCCCATAAACATTATAGATGAAGATGATGGGTTTGTAGCATGGAAAACAAAAACTTTCTACCGCAAGAATGAACAAAAACCAGATCTAATCTAGATAAAAGCCAAGATCTAATCTACTAGACATGAGCAACGAGATAGATCGGTACTAACCCTCGTAGAACCGAAAGCGTTAACGAGATTAGATCTCGTGGATGATGTAGTCGATCACTTGCCGATCTCAAGATCGAGTAGATGGTCCTTCTGGCGCCGTGTTCCGGCAGCGCTTCCACAGACGGTCACACGTGCGGAGTCGAAGCAGACCTTCCTCTCCCCGTTTCAGCGAGCAGCGGAGGTAGTAGATCTTCTCCACGCAATCCCAGCAGCACGACGGCGTGGTGGTGGTGGTGGAGAGAATTCTGCAGGGCTTCGCCTAAGCCGGAGCAGATGGAAGGAGGAAGAGAGAGGCGGCTAGGGTTTGGAGTGGGAGGGGGTAAGGAGGGGTGGCGCCTCCACCCCTCTATATATAGAGGGAGGGGTGTGGCCTAGGGTTCCCACCCCTAGGCCCACCCCTTAGGGCCGGCGCACTAGGGAGCTTGGAGGGAGAGTCCTTCCCCCCCAAGTTTCCCCTTTAAACTCCCCTTATCTTATCTTATCTCGGTTTTCAAATAAACTCCAAGATATCTTCTAGAACCTTCCGGAACATTCCGAAACCTTCTAGAATCCCCATACAAACACTCTGGAACATTTCCTAACTTAGAAAATGATCCCCATTATATGAATCTTATTCTCCGGACAATTCCGGATCTCCTCGTGATGTCTCGGATCCAATCCGAGACTCCGAACAACATTCGGTCTCCAACGCACATTCAATATCTACTTAAAAACAACTTCGAACCTTAAGTGTGTCACCCTACGGTTCGTGAATATGCAGACATGATGAAGACACCTCTCCGATCAATAACCATCAGCGGGATCTGGAGATCCATAACGGCTCCCACATACTCAACGATGACTTCATGATCGATAGAACCATTAACATACGAAACCAATTCCCTTTGTCACGCGATACTCTACTTATCCGAGGTTTGATCATCGGTATCTCCATACCTAGTTCTACCTCGTTATTGATAAGTACTCTTTACTCGTTCCGTGTTATGCCATCCCTTGTGACCTAGTCACATGCTTGCAAGCTAACTAGATGACATTCCACCGAGAGGGCCCAGAGCATATCTATCCTTCATATGGATGGACAAATCCCAATCTTGGTCCATGCGCTTCAACACATACTTTCAGAATACCTAATGACACCTTTATAACCACCCAGTTACGAAGTGGTGTTTGATGTCATCAAAGTACTCATCCGGTGATGGTGATTAACACAACCTCATGGTCGAAGGATTAGGTTACTATGTATCGAAAGCTAATAGCAATGTGAACTTAATGACTTGATCTAATGCTACGCTTACTATGGGTGTGTGTGTCCATTACATCATTCTCCTAATGATATAACCTTGTTATTAATGACATCCAATGTCCATGATCAGGAAACCATGATCATCAATTAATCAACAAGCTAGTTTAACAAGAGGCTTACTAGGGACTCTTTTATGTTTACAAAACACACATGTATTAGTGTTTCCTTATAATACAATTACAGCATGGGATGCAAACTTTCATCATAAACACAAAGATATAATAATAACCATTTTTATTATTGTCTCTTGGGCATATCTCCAACAGTCTCCCACTTGCACTAGAGTCAATAATCTAGATTACATGGTAATATACCTAACACCCATGGCGTTCTGGTGTTGGTCATGCTTTGCTCTAGGGAGAGGTTTAGTCAACGGATCTGCCACATTCAGATCAGTGTGTACTTTGCAAATCTTTATGTCACCATCTCGGACATACTCGCGAATAGCATGGAAACGTAGCTTGATGTGCTTCAGCTTGCTATGTGACCTTGGCTCCTGTGCATTAGCTATGGCACCTGTGTTGTCACAGTAGATGGCCATCAGGTCCAACGCACTAGGAACCACGCCAAGTTCAGTAATGAACTCCTTCATCCATATGGCTTCTTGCGCAGCCTCCGAAGCAGCTATGTATTCCGATTCAGTTGAAGATTTCGCCACAATGCTTTGCTTGGCACTTCTCCAGCTCACTGCAGCACCATTCAAAATAAATACGTATCCAGACTGTGACTTCGAGTCATCTGGATCGGTGTTCCAACTAGCATCAGTGTAACTGTTTACAACAAGCTGTTCATCACCTCCATAAGAAAGAACCATATCCTTAGTCCTATTCAGGTACTTAAGGATATTCTTGACCGCTGTCCAGTGCCCCATTCCAGGATCACTTTGATATCTGCTAGTCAAACTAACATCATGTGCTATATCCGGTCTTGTACACAACATGGCATACATGATAGAACCTATGGCTGAGGCATAGGGAACATTATTCATCTTCTCTCTATCTTCTGCCGTAGCTGGACTTTGAGTCTTACTCAAGGTCTTACCTGACAACATGGGCATGAACCCTTTCTTGCTCTCTTCCATTCTAAACTTCTTTAGAACTTTGTCCAGGTATGTACTTTGTGAAAGCACTAGCAGGCGTCTTGATCTATCTCTATAAATCTTGATGCCTAGAATATATGCCGCTTCGCCAAGATCCTTCATTAAAAAACTATTATTCAAATAGGCTTTGACGCTATTAAGAAGTTCTACATCATTCCCAATCAACAGTATGTCATCTACATATAGTACTAGGAATGCTACAGAGCTCCCACTCACTTTCTTGTAAATACAAGCTTCTCCATAAGTTTGTATAAAACCAAATTTTTTGATTACTTTATCAAAACGTTGATTCCAACTCCGGGACACTTGCTTCAGTCCATAAATGGAGCGCTGAAGTTTGCATACCTTGTCAGCATCACTAGGATCGACAAAACCCTTGGGTTGTACCATGTACAACTCTTCCTCAATGTCACCATTAAGGAACGCCGTTTTGACATCCATCTGCCATATCTCATAATCAAAATATGCAGCAATTGTTAACAAAATCCTCACAGACTTTAGCTTCGCTACTGGTGAGAAAGTCTCATCATAGTCAACACCTTGAATTTGTCGGAACCCTTTCGCGACAAGTCGAGCTTTATAGACAGTAACATTACCATCAGCATCTGTTTTTCTTTTGAAAATCCATTTGTTCTCGATAACCTTACGGCCATTCGGTAAGTCCACCAAAGTCCATACTTGGTTTTCGTACATGGATCCCATTTCGGATTTCATGGCTTCTAGCCATTTGTCGGAATCTTGCTCACCATAGCTTCTTCATACGTCGCAGGATCATCAGTGTTGTCCACCAACATGACGTTCAAGGCAGAGTCATACCACTCAGGAGTGGTACGAACCCTTGTTGACCTGCGAGGTTCAGCAGCAACTTCGTTCGAAGTTTCATGATCACCATCATTAGCTTCCTCTCCAGTTGGTGCAGGCGGCACAAAACCATCTTCCGGTGCTGCGCTACTCTCAACCCTGAGAGAAGGTTCAATAACCTCGTCGAGTTCTACTTTCCTTCCTATCACTTCTTTCGAGAGAAACTCCTTCTCAAGAAAGGATCCATTCTTGGCAACGAAAACTTTGCCTTCGGATCTATGATAGAAGGTATACCCAATTGTTTCTTTAGGGTATCCTATGAAGACGCATTTCTCCGCTTTGGGTTCTAGCTTATCAGGTTGTAACTTCTTTACATACGCTTCGCAACCCCAAACTTTAAGGAACGACAACTTAGGTTTCTTTCCAAACCACAATTCGTACGGTGTCGTTTCAACGGATTTAGATGGTGCCCTATTTAAAGTGAATGCGGCTATCTCTAATGCATATCCCCAAAACGATAGCGGTAAATCTGTAAGAGACATCATAGAACGAACCATATCTAAGAGAGTTCGATTACGACGTTCGGACACACCATTACGCTGTGGTGTTCCCGGCGGTGTCAACTGTGAAAGTATTCCACATTTCTTTAAATGCATGCCAAACTCATAACTTAGATATTCACCTCCGCAGTTAGAACGCAGAAACTTGATCTTCTTGTTACGATGATGTTCCACTTCACTTTGAAATTCCTTAAACTTCTCGAAAGTTTCGGACTTATATTTCATAAAGTAGACATACCCATATCTACTTAAGTCATCCGTGAAAGTGAGAACATAACGATATCCACCACGCGATGCTACACTCATTGGACCGCACACATTGGTATGTATTATTTCCAATAAGTCTGTAGCTCGCTCCATTATTCTAGAGAATGGAGTCTTAGTCATTTTTCCCATTAGACATGCTTCGCATATTTCAAGTGATTCAAAATCAAGTGATTCAAGAAGTCCATCAGAATGGAGTTTCTTCATACGCTTCACTCCAATGTGACCAAGACGACAGTGTCACATGTATGTAGAATTATCATTCAATTTTGTTCGTTTAGCATCTATGTTGTGAACATGTGTATCACTACTATCGAGATTCAGCAAGAATAAACCATTCATCTCAGGTGCATTACCATAAAAGATATTACTCATATAAATCGAAGAAACTTTATTCTCGGACTTAAAAGAGTAACCATCTCGCAATAAACAAGATCCAGATATAATGTTCATGCTTAACGCTGGCACCAAATAACAATTATTCAAATTTAAAACTAATCACGAAGGTAGATGTAGAGGGAGCGTGCCCACGGCGATCACATCAACCTTGGAGCCATTTCCAACGCGCATCGTCACCTTGTCTCTCGCCAGTCTTCGTTTATTCCGCAGTTCCTGTTTCGAGTTACAAATATGAGCAACCGAACCAGTATCAAATACCCAGGCACTACTACGATTACTAGTAAGATACACATCAATAACATGTATATCGAATATACCTTTCTTCTTGATGTTGACGTTCTTCAGATCTGCTAGGTACTTGGGGCAGTTGCGCTTCCAGTGACCAGCGCCCTTGCAGTAGAAGCATTCAGTTTCAGGCTTAGGACCAGCCTTGGGCTTCTTAGCAGGTGCGGCAGCTTTCTTGCCGTCCTTCTTGAAGTTGCCCTTGTTCTTAGGCTTGCCCTGTTTCTTGAAATTGGTGGTCTTATTGACCATCAACACTTGGTGCTCCTTCTTGATCTCCACTTCAGCAGTTTTCAGCATGGACGATAGTTCAGGCAACGTCTTGTTCATGCAGTGCATATTGTAGTTCATCACAAAGTTCTTATAACTCGGTGGCAGTGATTGGAGGACACGGTGAATCCCTAATTCACTAGGAATCGTTATCCCCAACTCTTGGAGCTTGTTTGCGTGCCTAGACATGGTGAGCACGTGCTCGCTAACGGAGCTTCCCTCTTTCATCTTGCAGGTAAAGAACTTTTCGGAGGCCTCATAGCTCTCCACGGCCGCGTGAGTCTCAAAAATGAGCTTGAGCTCCTTAATGATCTCGAACGGGTCGTGGTGCTCAAAGCGCTTCTGAAGCTCCGTTTCCAAACCATACAGGATGGCACACTGAACTGTGCAGTAATGATTTTTCCGAGTGGCGTAAACATTTTTTACGTCATCGGTGGCATCTTCTGCAGGTGGGTCACCTAGCGGTGCATCGAGCACATAGGTCATCTAACCAGCCCTGAGGACAATCTTTAGACCACGGAGCCAGTCCGTGAAGTTGCTTCCATTGTTCTTAAGTTTTTCTCTCTCTAGGTACGCATTGAAATTGATGGAGAGGTTCGCCATAATATACAACAAATTTGCAAGTAGTTTAGACTAAGTTTATGATAAATTTGAGTTCAACTTCAATTCTTAAATTAACTAGGTGAACTCCCACTCAAAACAACATCCCTCACATTGTCTTAGTGATTACATGAACCAAGTCCACTACACCAAGTCCAATCTTCACGAGAGAAGATGTAGTTTCATCGGCGAACAATCTTCATGTTCATCATATCATTCATATGACTCGTGCTCTACCTTTCGGCATTCCATGTTCCGAGACCATGTTTGTACATGCTAGGCTCGTCAAGATTAACCTTAGTTTCCACATGTGCAAATCTGGCTTGCACCCGTTGTATGCACACGTAGAATCTATCACACCCGATCATCACGAGATGCTTCGAAATGACGAGTCTTAGCAACGGTGCCAACTAAGGACGAACACTTTTATTACTTGATATTTAGTGAGAGGGATCATCTTATAATGCTACCGTCGCGATCTAAGCAATACAAGATGCATAAAGGATTAACATCACAGGCAATTCATAATTAGTGTGATATGATATGGCCCTTTCTTCTTGTGCCTTCGATTTCCATCTCCAAAGCACGAACATGATCTCCATCATTACCAGCATTGCGTCAAGGTCAGTGGCGCCGCTTCATGGTTGTCCATCATCATAAGCAACTATTACAACTACTTGGAATAAAGTTATTACAAGATGAATAAACACGCAGGTCTTAACAGAATTAAAGACAACCATTAGGCTCCTGCCGGTTGTCATATTACAACAAGGATCATTGCATACATCAAATATAATCACAATCACACGATGGCCATATCACATCACAAAACCCCTGCAAAAACAAGTTAGACGCCTCTAAATTTCTTTGCAAGTTTTACGTGGTTTGGGGCTTTCAAATAAGAACGGATCTTACCTACGAAACTGAACCACAACGTTGATACAAGTGCTATCAAGTGCAAAGTGTAGATTTGATCTATACTATGATGGGAGAGACAGACACCCGCAAAGCCACTTGTGCAAAGAAAGTTGCACGTCAAGCGTGGAGCAAGTCTCATGTGCGATGACATGTAATGTTAGCCCGAGCCGCTTCATCCCACCATACCGCAAGATGCAAAGTACACACAGCAAAAGACGGCATGAGCTGCAACGCCCACAGCACCATTGTGTTCTACTCGTCCAACAGATCTACGCATAGACAAGGCTCTGATACCACTGATGGGTTCGTAGCATGGAAAACAAAAATTTTCTACCGCAAGAACGAACAAAACCCAGATCTAATCTAGATAAAAGCCAAGATCTAATCTACTAGACATGAGCAACGAGATAGATCGGTACTAACCCTCGTAGAACCGAAAGCGTTAACGAGATTATATCTCGTGGATGATGTAGTCGATCACTTGCCGATCTCAAGATCGAGTAGATGATCCTTCCGGCGCCGTGTTCCGGCAGCGCTTCCGCAGACGGTCACACGTGCGGAGTCGAAGCAGACCTTCCTCTCCCCGTTCCAGCGAGCAGCGGAGGTAGTAGATCTTCTCCACGCAATCCCAGCAGCACGACAGCGTGGTGGTGGTGGTGGAGAGAATTCTGCAGGGCTTCGCCTAAGCCGGAGCAGATGGAAGGAGGAAGAGAGAGGCAGCTAGGGTTTGGAGTGGGAGGGGGTAAGGAGGGGTGGCGCCTCCACCCCTCTATATATAGAGGGAGGGGTGTGGCCTAGGGTTCCCACCACTAGGCCCACCCCTTAGGGCCGGCGCACTAGGGAGCTTGGGGGGAGAGTCCTTCCCCCCAAGTTTCCCCTTTAAACTCCCCTTATCTTATCTTATCTCGGTTTTCAAATAAACTCCAAGATATCTTCTAGAACCTTCCGAAACATTCCGAAACCTTCTAGAATCCCCATACAAACACTCTGGAACATTTCCTAACTTAGAAAATGATCCCCATTATATGAATCTTATTCTCCAGACAATTCCGGATCTCCTCGTGATGTCTCGGATCCAATCCGAGACTCCGAACAACATTCGGTCTCCAACGCACATTCAATATCTACTTAAAAACAACTGCGAACCTTAAGTGTGTCACCCTACGGTTCATGAATATGCAGACATGATGAAGACACCTCTCCGATCAATAACCATCAGCGGGATCTGGAGATCCATAACGGCTCCCACATACTCAACGATGACTTCGTGATCGATAAAACCATTAACATACAAAACGAACTCCCTTTGTCATGCGATACTCTACTTATCCGAGGTTTGATCATCGGTATCTCCATACCTAGTTCTACCTCGTTACTGATAAGTACTCTTTACTCGTTCCGTGTTATGCCATCCCTTGTGACCTAGTCGCATGCTTGCAAGCTAACTAGATGACATTCCACCGAGAGGGCCCAGAGCATATCTATCCGTCATATGGATGGACAAATCCCAATCTTGGTCCATGCGCTTCAACACATACTTTCAGAATACCTAATGACACCTTTATAACCACCCAGTTATGAAGTGGTGTTTGATGTCATGAAAGTACTCATCCGGTGATGGTGATTAACACAACCTCATGGTCGAAGGATTAGGTTACTATGTATCGAAATCTAATAGCAATGTGAACTTAATGACTTGATCTAATGCTACGCTTACTATGGGTGTGTGTGTCCATTACATCATTCTCCTAATGATATAACCTTGTTATTAATGACATCCAATGTCCATGATCAGGAAACCATGATCATCAATTAATCAACAAGCTAGTTTAACAAGAGGCTTACGAGGGACTCTTTTATGTTTACAAAACACACATGTATTAGTGTTTCCTTATAATACAATTATAGCATGGGATGCAAACTTTCATCATAAACACAAAGATATAATAATAACCATTTTTATTATTGCCTCTTGGGCATATCTCCAACAGAAGATTATGATTTCTCTCTCGATCTATCTTACATAGCTATTGTCGAGAAAGAACCTTTTTGTGGGACTAAGAATGAAAGTGCGGTAGCACATATGAATGAACTTTCTACCATGAGTGGCTTGTTTTCTGATGATATTAAGATGCGTACTTACTTTGTTGCTAAGATTTTCCCCTTTTCACTGAAAGGAGAAGCTAAAACTTTGTTTAGTAATTTACCTCCCAGATCTATTGATAACCCTGAGTGCTTGATTAGTACTTTCCTGCAGAAATATTTTCCTCCCAGTGCTAGACATGCTATTTTGCAGGAACTTTTTGATTTTAAACAGGGAGAAAAAGAGGTATTGCCCGAATCTTGGGCAACGTTTTGTGCTTTGATTCATGCATAGGCTGGAAGTCCTTTACCTAAGAATGAGCTTCTTGATATATTTTATAATGGACTAACCGAGGAATCTAGGACATACCTAGATAGTTGTGCTGATTGTGTTTTTAGGAACAGGACTCCAAAGGAAGCTGAGAAATTAATGGCTAAAATAAGCAAGAATTATGAAGATTGGACTCCTCCTAAACAAGCTATACCTGAAGTAATTGTACCTGAACCATCTATTCCTGTGCCTATTCCAACATCAAAGAAGAGGGGAGTTATTGAATTAAATGATGAAGTGATGAAGGAAGCTAAGAAATGTCTTAAGGAGAAGGGAATTAAAGCTGCAGATGTCAAGAATTTACCTCCTATAGAAGAATTATGTAAGCCTATTCCCTACTCATCCACTATTGAGGTACACTCTCTCCAACACTTTGATGAAGGTGATTTCCCTTACTCGAAACCTCCTGATCAATGCTTAGAAGAATTTGATATATTTATTGTTAAGCAAGATAACTTTAATAAAAGGGTGAAAAATCATCTAATGGAAAACACTAGAGCTATTGTTGAGTTGAAAGATATTGTAGAAAGAACTTCTAATGATGTTAAAATGATTGTTAAACATTTTCAAATGGTTCAAACTCAAATAGATCAACTCGTTAAAGTGCAAAACGACTTGCTAGTTAATGCTGCTAAAGAAAAACATGCTTATGAAATTAGAACTAGAAGTGGAGCTGCTACCCAGGATCCTCTATATCCTAAGGGACATCCCAAAAGAATTGAGCAGGATTCTCAAAAAGCTGAAAATGGTGGTTCTACTCATAAGAAAAGGAAAAAGAAACATAAAACTGTTGTAGAACCCTCTGAACCTGCTATAGATCCTAATAGTATATCTATCTCTGATGCTGGAACTGAAAGTGGTAATGAAGAAAATGTTGTTCCTAATGAAGAAAAAGTTGAAGAAGAACCTGAAAACCACACTAAGAATACTAAATACACCAAAGAAGATTTTATTGCTAAGAAACATGGTAGTGAATATAGCCTTGGGTCCAAAAACCTATGTCATTCCCTGATAAGAAACACAAGTCAAAGGAAGATGAACACTATAATAAATTGCCTCCTTACTCAAAGTATATGAAGGACATTGTCTCGAATAAAAGGAAGATCCCTAATGAACAAATTTCTACTTTGCTTGCTAATTATTCCTTCAATGGTAAGGTTCCTAAGAAACTTGGAGACCCAGGGATTCCAACTATCCCTTGCTCTATTAAGAATAGTTATGTTAGAACTGCTTTGTGTGATCTCGGAGCTGGAGTTAGTGTGATGCCTTTCTCTCTCTATAAGAGGCTTCAGCTTGAAAAATTGATACCAACTGATATATCTTTGCAAATGGCTGATAAATCTACCACCATTCCTGTGGGTATATGTGAGGATGTACCTGTTCAGGTGGCTCACAATTGCTTGATATTAACTGACCTTGTTGTGCTTGAAATGCCTGAAGATGATAATATGTCTATTATTCTTGGAAGACCTTTTCTTAATACTGTAGGAGCTGTTATTAATTGTAATCAAGGAAAGGTGACCTTCAATGTTAATGACAAGGAACATACTGTCTATTTCCCCAAGAAGATTGAAAGGACTTATGGTTTGAATTCAATTGAACATGTTGAAGGCATTCAAGTTGGAGAAATATATTGTCCCATACCAAGAGAAAAATTTGAAACTATTATGATTGGGACCATTGCTATCAAGGTTAAGGTAACATAATCATTAGTGGAGTACAAAGTTTTGTCTCATATGCAATTGTTTTGGTAGCAAGACTTGATCAACCTTGCTAACAAAAGGATTCCATTGAACAAAACAATGTTTTCATTATGATTATCTCCGTTTATTTCTATCCTTTGCATTTTAGTTTTTGCTTTCATTTAGTTTTCTTTGTGTTGTTAGTTGCTTGCATGCTAGAACTTCTGTAGTTCTAGCCTTGTTTTGTCTTTGCATCATGTTTCAAAAATAAAAAAAATCTGTTTGTCAGAAAAATCATTCTTCTATTTCTGAAAAATGCCCAAAAATAAAGTGTCTCGAAAAATTCTAGAAAATTCATATTAAATTTTTATGTGAAAAAGGGGCAGAGGAGTACCTGGTAGGTACCATGGGGCCCACCAGTCAGGCACACCACATGGTGGCGCGGCCAGCCTTGGGTGGCGCCATGCCCTGGTGTGGGCCACCCCTGGCCCCCACTAACTCTCTCACCTGCCACTTTCTTCTCTCTCCCGAGTAAGCTCCAGTTCATATCTCAAAATCGTGTTCTTGCTGTGTTTGCTCTCTATTTTTTCGATCTCCTTGCTCAGCCCATCTTTCTTGCTGAAATTTGGAGCAATTGTTCCCTGGTATGTGACTCCTCCCCTTGTCCAAGTAGATTTGTGTTTAGTGGATTATATGTTGAGTATTTTGCTGGTCTAGGTGTTGGGGGGATACCCCTGGGTAGGGTCACTCCGGGGTATAAGGGCCGAGTTAGCCGAGGTTCGGCAAGGTCAAAGCGGATGCTGGCCGGGTCACCTCAAGGCAGGTCGGATCACGGAGTAACCCGGACTAGGGGGGGTCGCCTAACATTGTCTCATCCGACTTAAGGAGTAAAGTAGGAAGTGCTTGTCTAACTTATATGCAGGAACAAGTGTGGCCGGATCTACTATGATCCGGGTCCTCGCTTAGCTTCTGGGAGAAGGAAGGAATCTCTCTGGTCAAAAAGAAGGTCCGGTACGCACTGCATGAGCGGAGAAAGCGAGGGCAAGACCACCGGGTCATGGCCGACAAGGGTGACGACGCCCATGTCAGCTGACGCGGGCGCCGCAGAGGCTTACGTCGCTAAAGCATGTGTGACGCGGGGGAAAAGTACCCCGGTCGGGTTACCACTTTGGGAGGGGGCATATTCTTAGGAATATGCCTGCACGTATGCCCTAGGCAGGGACCAAACTTCCTCTATATAAGGAGGGCTAGGTTTCTGGTAGAGGGGGTTGGTTGAGCTCTAGTTGGTTTGGTGATTCCATTGTCACTGGTTGAGTTCTTTGAGGCCATAGTGCTAGTTGATCTAGGGTTCTAGGGAAAAATAGTAGGCAAGAGTAAGAGAGCTCCTTCTTCCTCCTCTCGCGAATACAACTCAAGGAGCACTTGTAATCTTGAAGGAAATCAATACAAACTTCTATGTGGAGAATCACTCCACTATCCCTCCCTGGATTCCCCTAGCGTGTATTAGTCCCCACCTTTAGCCTATCCATGGCATCTGCCGTGACACCACCACGACAGTTGACGCCCACCGTGGGGCTAGCGGCGCTAGCAGGGGTGAAGATCCGGACGGGAAACCTCATCGGCACCGGCGAACGCGTCGTCTCCGGGCTCGTTCAGCGCTTTGGAGCGCTGGACTTCGTCAGCGACAACGCTGGCTGCTTCGGCACGCGCCCACTTCCGCGCAACGGCCTCTTTGTCAAGCTCGGTGCGCACAAGGTCTACGTTGCGGTGGACGTATCAGGCGTTCATCCACGCCGCGTCATCGACGCGGGGGAACCACCCCTCACTATGGCTCACGGGGCGCGTATCGCTCGCTCCCCGGACCATGCGGAGGTGATGATGACTGCGCCAGGTGCAGGCGCGAGCAAGGATCTGGCACCGGACCCGGAGGTAACACCTAAGGCACCGAGGAAAGGTAGAGGACCTCCACTAGAGAGGCCTGAGAACGTACTGAGAGAAGCTATGGATAGCTTGGCTAACCCGGTAACAGCAGTGGTAGATCCGGCTCAGGCACAGGCCAAGCTAGAGGAAACTAGGCAAAAGATACTAGAGGGTGCAAAGAAAATAGCCGCGGCTCAGCAGTCGCTGAACATGACGCTGCGTGAGTATGCAAAGGCAAACAAAGTTGATACAGTAAAAGTAAAAGGGAGAAATCTCATAAGCGAGATGAACAGAGAAGGTGATGATGGAGCCGAGGGGTCGGAAAACTATTTGTCTGTGGGGATGCCGAGGTATAGTACCCCGGCGAAGAACCTCAGAGCAGCAGATGTGGCTGCGTCCGAGTTAGAGGGACTGACGGGTGAGGCTCGTCAACGACATCAAGATAGGGTTAACGAGCTGGTTCGGATCGCGAACAGACAGAACGAAGAACTGCTACGAGCTAACCCGGAGAGAGCTGGATCTTCCAAAATCGTGCATTCGGTGATGGGTAACCTAGAGAAATCTGCTGGAGCCGCATCATCGCCTCATGGTGGTCCAAGGAGAGAAGAGGTAGTAACCTCGGCCAGACGGAACAAACAGATCGTCCCGTACGACCCGACGCGTGCGGGAAAAGAAAAAGAAATGCGGAAAAATGATGATCGACGGAGTGTGAGCCGAGGTGAAGCTGGCCGAGGTAATCACGACCAAGGCAATGCTGGTCAAGGGAACGCTGCCAATGGCAATGCCGGACAGCGAAACTCCGCAGGAGCAGGACAACCGCAACAGCGGAATATACCAAGGCAAGAGCAAAGCGCCGGCCGAGGTATGCAACAGAAAGGTGCGCAACGAGAGCAAAACCGATACAATGACGGTGATTCGGAAATGGTGAACGTGGGTTACCCGAGACCGGATTATCATGTGATGGGGTCAAGGTTGGGAAGCAGGGACTTGATGCCGGATGACGCCAGGTTAAAACTGGATCGCCTGTATAGGTCGGAACAGATCGAGTGTCAAGGTCCCCCGGGTCCAGCGTGCTTTGGACCCCGGATCATGAAAGAGCCACCGGTACCCAACTTCCAGCTGCCCAGAGGCACGAAGACGTACGACGGCAGTACCAAGCCGGAGGATTGGCTGATAAACTATGCTACGGCTGTGAAAATTGCCACAGGCAACTTGAGATGGGCTGTACGATACGTACCCCAGATGTTGGAAGGTCCGGCCAGAGTATGGCTCAATAATTTACCACCTGGAAGCATCAACTGCTGGATAGATTTTGAAGAAATGTTTATCAGCAACTTCTCAAGTACATATCAGAGGCCGAATAGGCCGCATACCCTAGCAATGTGCAAGCAAAGATCTAATGAGACGAACCGTGAATTCCTGACCCGGTGGTGTGCCGTGAGAAACTCGTGTGAGGGTGTCATAGAGTCATAGGCCATAGCATGGTTTGCACAAGGGTGCAGGTATGGCGGCGAGTTATGGATGAAGTTGCAAAGGAAAATGCCAATTATGCTGGCAGAGATGATCCGGATTGCTGATTCGTATGCTTTGGGCGATCCGACTCAACCTAGGCTCACGTCAAATGAGTCAAACGAGGAATACTATCAGAGGGATGGAGCTGGGTCATCCCAGAGGAACGATTACAGAGGAAAAAGGAGAGATGATAGACCGGAACATCGCTACGGCTCGCAACAAGTTGCAGCTGTGAATCAAGATCAGCCCGGAGCAGGGAGCAACCAACGCCAGAAAACAGGAGGGCAGTGGACTCCAAGAAACGATGGCAAGAAAACATGGACTCCGGAGCAAAAGAGACAGTGGCAGGAAAAGAAAGACCGTCCGAGGTATACCTATGAGTCGATGCTGGACCAGCCGTGTAAATTTCACATGCCAAATCCGAATAGCCCGGCGGGTCACACAACAAGGCAATGTGAGTGGATGCGTAAGATAGAACAAGGTGGTTCGGGGAATGCTCAGGCACCCCAGAATGATCAACCTCGACAGGAGTTACCTCGGTAGCAATTGCTCTCTGGGGCGAACACGGAACAGCTAATGTTGCCTCCCCCTCCACCGAGGTATGACAACAATGAGAGAAGGGATGCGGTGCATCAGGTGGAAAATCAGCAACAACCGGATCAGAGGTACCCCGGAAACGAGGGAAGGAATGAGTACAGGGAACATCACCAGAGTTATTGTGTGTTCACGACTGAGGAAACAGATAGAAAGAGCTTGCAGCGCCGACATATGGAGGTCAATGCGATCATGCCGGCAGTAACGAGGTACATGCCTTGGTCGGACCAGGAAATCACCTGGAACATCAAAGATCATCCTAAACTCATGCCGAGCCCAGGTTCGTATGCGCTAGTGCTAGATTCTACATTCATTGGACCGAACATCAATGTGAGGTTCTCCAAGGTACTAATTGATAATCGCAGTAGCATTAACATAATGTATGCGGATACGATGCGCAAGTTGGGCATCTCGGAGAACATGCTCCAGGCTACGAGAACAACTTTCCATGGCATTGTACCAGGCATTTCTTGTGAGCCCATAGGCAAAGTCCGGGTCGACGTGCTATTCGGCACAAGGGATAACTGCCGAACTGAAAATCTGGAGTTTGAGGTGGTGAACTTGGAAAGTGCATATCACGCGTTACTCGGAAGACCAGCATTGAACAAGTTCATGGCAAGCTACCACATCAGTTATCTGAAGATGAAGTTGCCCGGGCCAAATGGAGTGATTACCATTGCTGGAGATTTCCAACGTTCCATTGAGTGTGTTTCAGCCGGGTCTAACCTAGCCGAGTCACTCGTGATTGCGCAAGAAAAAAGAAAAATCCAAGAGGTGGCGGCATTAGCTCAGTCCACGCAACAATATATGCCGGCGTTAAGTAACCCGCATGGCAGCGTTTCATTTCAAGCCGCAAAGGACACCAAGAAGGTTCTAGTTGATAACATGTTCCCGGAGCGCAACGTAACAATTGGTGCCGGGTTAACTGACAAATAGGAAAGCGAGCTCGTCAACTTCCTCCATGAGAATCGGGATATTTTTTGCTTGGTCTACACAGGACTTGCAAGGTGTTCCGAGGGAGTTGGCCGAGCACTCTTTGAACGTAAGACCCGGTGCAAGGCCGGTGAAGCAACCTCTCCGCCGCTTCGCCGAGGATAGGAGAAAAGTCATTGGAGACGAGATAGCTCGATTGCTAGCAGCAGGATTTATCATGGAGGTGCTGTATCCGGATTGGCTCTCTAATCCGGTGCTGGTGGAAAAGAAGAAGGACGATCCGAACGTGGCAGTGGTTTGGCGTATGTGTATTGATTACACGAACCTGAACAAGGCGTGTCCAAAAGATCCATTTCCACTGCCGAGGATAGATCAGGTCATAGACTCGACCGCGGGATGTGAACTATTGTCATTCATTGATGCATATTCTGGCTTCCACCAGATACCTCTGAACCTGGATGATCAAATAAAGACTGCGTTTATTACCCCGTACGAGGCTTACTGCTATCGCACTATGCCGTTCGGTTTACGTAATGCAGGTGCAACGTACCAAAGATGTATGCAAAAATGTTTGCACGAGCAAATAGGTCAAAACGTACAAGTATACGTGGACGATGTGGTTATCAAGACCAAGGAAAGCACAACGCTGCTTGACGACATAAGGCAAACATTCGCGAACTTGAGAAGGTTCCGGATGAAGCTTAAACCGGAAAAATGTACCTTCGGTGTCCCGGCTGGAAAATTACTCGGGTTTCTCGTCTCTAGCCGAGGTATCGAAGTTAATCCAACTAAGATCCGAGCCATCGAACGAATGGAGCTGCCGAAGTGTCTTAACGACGTCCAGAAGTTCACTGGATGCCTAGCATCGTTGAGTCGGTTTGTATGTCGGTTGGGAGAAAAGGCACTGCCTCTCTACCAACTCATGAAAAAGTCGGATAAATTCGTTTGGACGCCACAGGCCGATGAAGCCTTTGCCCACTTAAAAAAGATGTTGGCCACTGCACCAGTGTTAGCCTCTCCACTATCAAAGGAGCCAATGTTGCTCTACATAGCCGCAACCAATCGGGTTGTAAGTGCAGTGATTGTAGTGGAGCGCAATGAAGAGGGTAAGTCAGTGCAGTGGCCAGTATATTACTTGAGCGAGGTGTTGTCTACCTCAAAACAGAACTACCCGCACTTTCAAAAGGTGGCATATGGTGTCTATATGGCGGCCAAGAAGTTAAAGCATTACTTTGAGGAGCACCCCATCAAAGTAATATGTGAAGCTCCCATATCCGAGATAATTGGTAACAAGGATGCGAGTGGCAGAATTGCAAAATGGGCAATTGAGTTAGCCCCTTATGTGCCCCAATACGACAGAAGGGAAGCGATCAAGTCCCAGGCTGTGACGAACTTTTTTTGTGGATTGGGCCAAGGTACAATACGAACCACCGCCACCAGATCCGAACCACTGGAGGATGCACTTTGACGGGTCGAAAACCAAAACCGGATTAGGCGACGGGGTTGTGCTTACCTCGCCAAAGAAGGACCAGCTAAAGTACGTATTGCAGATCCATTTCGCGGCATTAAACAATGTTGCTGAGTATGAGGCTCTTGTGCATGGGCTCAAAGTGGCAAAGGAGATTGGCATACATCGGATAATATGCTTTGGGGACTCGGATCTGGTGGTGCAGCAGGTGTTCGGAGTGTGGGACGCCCTGGATCCAAACATGGCACTATACAAATTTCACGTGCAGAAGATATCTGGTTACTTCGAGGGGTGTGAATTTCACCATGTACCCAGAGTGAAAAACGAGGCTGCCGACATGTTGTCGAAGCTCGGATCAACCAGACAGGCAATTCCACCAGGTGTAGGATTGGAACACCTCAGAAAACCATCTATCAGGCCGTCCCCAGGAACCGACTCGATCTATGTCCCGGAAAATACGGAATCCGGAGCTGAGCCCATGGACATCGACACGGGAGGTAGTACGCGAGACCCGGGGACTACATCAGCAAACCCGGGGACTGCCTCGGCAAACCCGGGGACTACCTCGCTAGACCTGGGGACTGCTCAGCATGATCCGGCTGAAGTTATGCCAGTGGATCAGATGGAAATTGATGAGGAGATGTTCCCTCCACGAGCGATACCAGCTTGGGCACTGCCTATATTCCGATTCCTGAAAGACGGAACGTTACCCACTGAGGAGGTGTTAGCCAGGCAAACTCAGAGTAGAGCAAAAGCATACACAATCATCAATTCCGAGTTATACAAACAGAGTGTAACCATTGTCCTCCAACGACGCGTTGACCCGGAAGAAGGGCTTGACGTCCTCCGAGATATACACCAAGGAGTATGCGGGCATCATGCCTCATCCCGAGCCTTGGTGGCAAAGGCGTTCCGGCATGGATTCTACTAGCCAAGTGCCTTAGAATAAGCAGAAGATCTAGTGAGAAAATGCAATGGTTGTCAAAGGTACGCCACTAAGACGCATATGCCTATGTCGGAACTCAAGACCATACCAATTACGTGGCCATTTGCTGTATGGTGCTTGGATATGGTTGGCCCGTTCAAACCAGCAAGAGGAAACATGACACACATTTTGGTCATGGTGGACAAGTTTACAAAATGGATTGAAGTGAAACCTATAAGAAAATGTGATGGAGCTACGGCCGTGACATTTCTCAAAGACATCATCTTGAGATATGGTTATCCACACAATATTATAACTGATAATGGAACAAATTTTGCGGAAGGAGCATTTGCGTGCTTCTGTCGAGATAAGAAGATCCGACTCGATGTCGCTTCGGTAGCCCACCCCGCATCGAACAGACAAGTGGAAAGATCCAACGGATTAGTATTATCCGGGATAAAACCCCGGCTCATTGAGCCGCTGCAAAGATCGGCGCGGTGCTAGATAGAAGAACTACCAGCGGTACTGTGGAGTTTAAGAACAATTCCGAATCGATCAACAGGCTATACGCCATTTTTTCTGGTATATGGGGCAGAAGCTGTATTACCAGCCGACATAGAGCATGATTCGCCTAGGGTCACCCAATACACAGAAGCCGAAGTGCAAGAAGCCCAGCAAAATGATGTTGATCTGCTGGAAGAAGCGAGAGAACTGGCACTGTCCAGATCCGCCATATATCAGCAAAATCTCCGACGCTATCATAGCCAGAAAGTGTGCCCCCGCGTCTTTCGGGAAGGCGATCTGGTGCTCCGGTTGGTACAACATACTGCTGGCATGCATAAATTGTCCCCCCATGGGAAGGGCCATTCATTGTGAGCAAAGCATTGCACAATGATTCTTACTATCTTGTAGATGCAAAGCCATAGGAAAAGAACAAGGCGGATAGGTCCGAAGAGGAATCTAAGCGACCGTGGAATGTAGCACTACTTCATCCCTTCTACACTTAGCTAAGAAGTGTATGTATCCGAGTCGTCTCATATGTCGTTAGGTAGGTCGGCAATGAGCTTATCAATGAAATATCAGCGCCTCGAGCAGTAACTCGGGGACTGCCTTAATAATGTTTGTTGTTACTTTTTATGCGGTAGCTGGAATAAGTTGTTCTACTTAACCCGGATTAGTAATGTGTGAGCACCAAAAACCCAACTCTTCGACTTGCTGCTGTCCAACAAGAATTGGCTTCATGGCAAGCAAGAGAACAAGTTTGGAATTGCGTAGCACATGAAAAACGACTAAGGAAACGAGTTTATTCGAGCTAACGTTTGTTTTTCGGACTAACCCTATATTTATTTTCAAGTTATTATGCTGAATTATTTTGAGCTAAGCCTAAAAGTTTCTAAGTATTGTTAAAACAATTTTTGAAGCTCGGGTTCATAAGTCGTAAAACCGAATCAAGGTAGACACGGACCGAGCCAGAGAATTGGACGAACAAGAAAATGAAACTCGGGGACTGCGCCCAAGTTAATCCGGCATAGAAATGTAGTAGCAAAATATCACATATCCAGCATACAATTGCACCCGGCATACCGGGGATCTGATAAATTTTCAAGTTTTTTGGAACTAAGGAGCAGCACGAGGAGGAAGTTCGACGTCGTCGTCGTTGTCTTCAATATCTGAAGCATGATCTTCTCCGCCCTCATCCGACCCATCTTCAACGTTCTCATTGTGCTCGTCCCCAGCAGATTTCAGGAAGCTCGGTCCTTCAACCCAGTCATGAATAGGAGAATATTCGACGAGGCTGTAGGCGCAAGCCTGGCACCGAGCTACCCACTCCGAATCATCGGTCCATATGGATCCGGTGCGCCGTCGTGTAAGGAGGCTGAGGTCGATCTTCTCGTACCATGTGAGAATATGGTGAAGGATGGTATCCGCTGCGGCACGCCCAGCGGACTCTCTCCAGAGGTCAACCTGGGTCTCAGTTTCCATTAACTTCTCGAAAAGAATCGCGATGGTCTTCGGGCTACTCTCCCCGGTCCAGAACGTATTGAAAATGCGAACTGCAACATCGAGGATATCCTTGCCATAATTCTTGATGGTATCCACGCGAGAGGACAAGCTGGCCAATAGGTCCTCCATGTCTAAGGGAATGTTCTCACCATCAAGAGCGACGTGAGTACCCCTCTCTCGGCAAAATTTGGCAACAGCAGCGCTTGCAATAGAAGTACCCTCTAGAAAGTGGTCTAGAAACAAGGCAAGGGAAGAAGGTAAAGAAAAGATATATAAGGTAACCCAGAGAATTATGTCGGATAAGGGAAAGGAACTTACGAGAAATATGGTTATGGATCTGGGTTAACTCCTTGATGCAGGCATCACATCTTTTGCGAAGTTGCTCAAGCTCAGCGTTTGCCGACCCAAGCTGGAGGTCGGATTCTCTGAGTAGGCCCTGGTCCTTGGAGATCTGGAGAGTAAGGCACTCACGCTCTTTTGTGAAGTTTTGGCCAACCTTTTGGAGTTCGGTTTGGTGCTGGGCCTTCATCTTCTCCATCTCAGACTTGAGCTTGGCAATCTCGTCGTCCTTAGTCCGGAGGAGAGCGAGCTCATCATCCTTTTTCTTCAGCTCGGCTTGATGCTGCCCTGCTTGTTCGAGAAAATGCAGCATCATATCAGGCACGGGCACACTATCCTCAAGCGATGCTGAAATAGTATGTTGACCCGGCAGAGCCGAGGAGTGAATGTTTGCCGAGCCAAGGAGAAGAAGAAATGGAAAACACTACGAGGTCGAACAAAAGAGGACATACCCCAGATTTCCTCCAAGTTCTTCCGCATGATCTTGTTCGCAACCTCCACCCCAGCTGCAGAAACCGAATGAGGAGATTAGTTCGACGGAAGAAAGTGAAGAAAAACGGAGAGGTGCCGAGGGAGAAAATTACCCCTCTTTTCATGTTCTACACTAAGTGCAACATGTTTTGCACGTAGCATCTTGTGGGTATCTAGCAGGCGTTGGAATTCAGCGCTCCGGCGATTGGTGGTTACCTGAAAAAAGTACAGAAGTGTAAAATTAGCTTGGTACATATTCGAAGTGTACAAGATCCGGGCCAAGTGGAACTTAACCCGACTCTAGGTGTGTGCAGATTCGAAGTGTACAAGATCCGGGCCAAGTGGAACTTAACCCGGCTCTAGGTGTGTGCATATTCGAAGTGTACAAGATCCGGGCCAAGTGGAACTTAACCCGGCTCTAGGTGTGTGCATATTCGAAGTGTACAAGATCCGGGCGAAGTGGAACTTAACCCGTCTCTAGGCGTGTGCATATTTGAAGTGTACAAGATCCGGGCCAAGTGGAACATAACCCGACTCTAGGTGTGTGCAGATTCGAAGTTTACATGCAACTACGTTAGTTTTCTAATGAGCATCCGGCCGAGTAACAAGCTACTCCACCGGAGGCTCGGGGACTAATGGTTATTATCTACAGGGTGTAAAGGAGAAACGACATACCTCCATCATTCGCCCCGCCAGGTTAATTGCCTTAGCGGCGGTATTCATCTGGACCGAAAATTCTGCGGGGCCGAACTTTTCCGGGAGATCGTCGTTGTGGACGAACTCCACCTTGTTCCAGTTCATGACGAACTCGACAAGGCTCGGAGGGTACCGCTCGCCGGTGGGCATATGGGGTGCCACCAAGCCCTTCGCGTGAGCTTCTTTCCTCTCAACTAGGGCAAGAGCTAGGCTGGTATGCAGAACCATCTGCTGCGCATCAGTTGGCTCGGCAGGAACATCCTTCGCTGCTGGAGTTTTCTTGGGAAGCATTGATGCTAGGGTTCGCTGCCCAGCCTCGACAGGTGCAGACTTGGTGGCATCCGAAGCCTTTTTTCCCTTATCTTGCTGGGAAGAAGTAACTGCGGTGGATTTCCCCTTAGAGGCTGCTGGAGTAGTTCCTCGCCGAGGCTGAGATGACTCGGACGAGGCAGAAGAACTTGGCACTGGAGCTCTTGTAGCTGGACTTGGAGCTGTGGTTGGTTTTCTTGGTGCTGGAACAGATGCTGGAGCCGGTTCGATCGCTGATACTGGAACTGCTGCTGGTGCTGGTGTTGAGATAGACTCGGTGGTTGCTGGTTGCGGCGTTGCCGAAGTGGTGGACACCGTCGCCTCGGCTGGACTGACCCCTCCCGCTCCGAGGTCGCGTTCCTCTCGATGAGGTACTGCGGAACCCGGAGCAGCCGTGGAACCTTCCGGAATAGGGGTCAGCGGGCGTGACTCATCGTCACGAGGAGGAGAAGGGCCAGACCAAAGGGGTGAAGAGATGCTTGATCCGCTCTGAGGGACCTCCACTGGAGGCCTGAAAAAGAGAATAATGTCAGAAGAGAAATTACCACGATGCAAGGAAAAGTGAGTTACGCAACGAAAAATGACTTACGCATCCGAGGTTTCGGCCTCCTTGGGTTTCCGAGCCCTTCGTGCCAGGGCTTTGCTTGCCCGCTTGGAGGCAGTCTTGTCTCCGGCCTTCTTTTGCCTTTTTGTGGGCTGAGAAGGTTCGGAGGAAGAACTTGATGTGGCTCCGCGCTTCTTCTTCGACGCCACCGGAACCGGCTCGCCCGTAGCAAGTGGAGGATCCTCGTGGATATGCCCACCGGGGTTAGCTGATGCCGGAGAGGCGAAAGAAAGAGGGACAGCCTCAACAGGTTCAATCACGTCAACATCCGAGTCATCCTCATCATCGGGCCAATCTCTAAGAGAAGAGAATTTACCGCTGGGTCGTTTGGTAGCGTCGGTCATAGGGAGGAACATCTCCTGGTCTGGCTCCTCCTCATCCGGGATTTCTCGGTCCGGCGCCCACTTAAGGGTCAGATCCGTATCATCCTCGAGAGTTTGCTGAAGGAACAGCTGAGAAAAAGCATGAAGAACAGAGTCAAAAATACAACAAAAACCGACACATATTTGATCCGAAATAAGTTTGCCCCGCGAAGCTTACCGTGGGAGGGAGCCTGTCACGACAGTAGTGCTCAATTCCCCACGTCCATTCGGCGGAGAAATCCTTGTGGGTGGTGAAAAGAGCCTTAACCCGGCGAAAGATCTCCGTGTTGCTCAACTCGAAGGAGGAGGTTCGGTTGGGGTCGCGGCTGAAACTCATGTGGCACAACTTGTGGGTGCGCTTCTGGAGGGGAGAGATTCGGTTGCGCACGAACATGATCATAGCATCCTCGTTGCGCAATCTGAGTCTCTTCAGCTCCGCGAACCTCTTGTTAACTTGGTTGGCCAGAGCTGTAGGCTTCTTGGGGACCTCCTCCTAGAATTCCATGTCAGGTAGACCCGGAGCGTAGGGCAGCAACCGAATCAAATCTTCGGTGCCCTCATTCCGGACATAGAAGAAGGTCCGGGCCCATCCTTTGCAGGAGTCAAGCCCGGTAACCCGGGAGAAAAAGGAAAGTCTCCGGGGTGAGATGGAGGCAGCTCCAAATTGGGTGAGCTGCTTATCCTCCGATTCTACTTGGATGTTGGGGATGACGTTGCGACGAAGGCCGAAAAACTGGATCCACAGCTCCTTCGTGGGCCATAGTCTGGTGTAGCCTTCGATCATAGAGGCAAAGGCGGAGAGAGAGGTGATAGCGTTGGCTGGGAGATGGTGCGGCTGCAAGTGGTAGGTCCTAACCCAATCCCGGAAGAAATCACTCACCGGCAGACCAAATCCCCGTTGGAAGTGGGACATGAACACAACGAACTCACCCGGATTGGGTGAGGGGGCCAGTTCGGCGGAGGGGAGATGAGCGGCAACGTCGGCAGGAATGCGTCTGGTCCGGTAGAGCCAGTCAAGGTCATCTTGGCAGACCCATGATCCGGCCCACGCGCCGTGGTCCGCCGCGGCGGCGTCCTCCTCCATCTCCTGCTCGGTGACGACGAGATCCTCCTCGGTCATCTCGTATTCGCTATCCTCGCTGGAGCTAGCGGTGGCAGAGATCCGAGGCCTAGATTGGCGTGGACCCGTGGCGAAGAAGCTGCGCAGCGGTGGCTGCGATGAAGAGGCACGGGGAAGGTGCGGCGGCGGCGTGGTCTCTAGGAAGACGAAGGAGAAAGGCAAGGGGCAGAGGGGCGCAGAAATGGAAAAATGCTAAGGGGTGCGCCCCTCCGCTACTTAACCGCCCCCTGAGATGGGTGAGTGGGATCGCGCTGAACCAACAAGCCACACGGTGTGGCCGTGTATCACCCGCCTCAGCCAATCGTAGAGGAGCCACACGGAGGGCCATAGAGTAGAAGCAATCCCATGACGCGATGCGCTGATGCGGTAAACGAGGAGGCAGGCATGACGTGACCCACGCATAGTGATAACTGACAATTACTGCGGCGGTTACTGTGCAGACCCTTAAAATAAGGCGAGATAATGATTAGCCTCCACGTGGGTTGGCGTATGAGAGAAGGAAACGGGGCCCGGATCAAACCATGATAACCATGGGATCCGAGCCAAAATGGTAACCCGGACGGCAAGCGAAAACTTGGAACGTGCGAAAGGAACGTAAATCCATATAATCCGAGATAAAGAGCTAACCCGGAATTAAACATCCAAGGCTCGAACATAAATGAACCTGATGTGGCCTTAGCGGCCAAGGCAGCTAAGACCGCACTAGCTTCGGGGACTAATGTTGGGGGGATACCCCTGGGTAGGGTCACTCCGGGGTATAAGGGCCGAGTTAGCCGAGGTTCGGCAATGTCAAAGCGGATGTTGGCACTACTAGGAAATAGCCTATCTGTGGCGCATGAAAAGGAGACTTCTGTGGCGCATATCTTTGTCGCCACTGTTACCTCGCCACTGATAACTACTTCCTGTGGCGCATATGGATATGCGCCACAGAAGTTCCAGACTTCTGTGGCGCATTCCTTCATATGCGCCACAGGAATAACTTCTGTGGCGCATTTAAGTGTATGCGCCACAGATATGCCATGCGCCACTAACTATATAATTATATGCGCCACTGATTGTGTAACATGTATTCGAAGTAAAATACTTTCCTGGTGTATAATCAGGTATTTATAAAGGATTTATACAGGATTTATCCAAATGAGTATAAAATACATTGCACAAGTAGTAGATGCATGAAAACCGACATATATATTATACAAACACTTATAGCCCGATCGAGATACATATATAGTGTCAAGTGCCAAATTTTTACACAAGCGCCGAATACAAAGTTCATATCATCTCACATTACAAATATGAAGTGGCCACCGCCGCCTACACTAGGATCAAATAGAATACAACTGTGATAATGGTGAGCAAGAGCATTAGCCCGACCAATATCTTCGTCCGGTTCTTCTTCCACAAGTGGTTCCTCCACTTGGCTATCGCCTCCTCTCTAGTCGTGTATCCTTTGTAGATGTTGCCGCTGAACTTGTTCACTTGTTTGTGGCAATCCTCCCACTCCTCGTAGACTCCTAGAACCCTACCCATGTACACCACATACCACCTCGTCGCCATCTCTATAGACGACAAGGCATATTAGTAAAAATACAACAAAAAGAATGAATAAAGGGTTCAAATCCATATATATATATATGTTCATAGAATATAAAACAAAGGATCCATAAACCTAAAAGTTAGATCATCATAGAAGCAATAAGTTCAACGACAGCACGACCACAAGGTAGTTTAAGTCTAACAACAATGACCATTTCGACCACGAGATAGTAAAGTTTATGACACACACACTAATACAGCAGGCGTCCATCAAGAATATACACACACTGGATCATGCTAGAGGCACACATCGATCACGATGAAGACTTCCTCTTCTGGCACGGCTTCGGGAACGGTAGATAGCCCTCTTTCGTCATCCACGTCCTTGTGTCACCCTGCTTACGGAGGCGTTCTTCGATCTCCCTCTTACTCAACCCTCTGGCTTGTTGTAGGGCACCGCCCCTTGTGTTGACATCTTCAATGATGATTTGTGAAAACTTCATCTGAATGTGATGGAAGTCTTCTCTAAGATCAGCATCGTCGATTTTCGACAAAGTTTCGGCCCATCCTCGGAGACTAGATGGCAGCGTTAGGTTATGGCAATCCCGAACATAGCCTTTAAGGTGATGGGGGATGTAGAAGGCCTCCTTGGCACCGGCAGTCGACTGCTTGACGTAGGGGAAGTCGAGCACGTGCTTGAACACGTGTTTGCCATCCTTGATACATTCCCCTATCTACGAAGGTGCATCCCTTCTTGGTGTAGCCCTCGAGAGCCTCATTGAGAACACCCCTTATTCTAGTGTAGTCTTTCTTCTTCGTCAAACTCCCTGAGTCGAAATACGTGGCTAGAGAATACCTCGGGGCAAGGACGACGAGCGTTCAGTGTTTGTCTCTGCGCAACACAATTGGAACGGAATGTTGGAAAAAGAGCAAAGGAAAGAAATCTATAAGAAATGCATAAGTTACGGTGACGATGAGCGTGTGTGTGTACTTACTCGGGAAAGAAAGGCAAAAGAAGTGTGCCCTTCCTCTTGTTGTCCACCATGAACTTCTCGAGGTACGCCATCGCCTTGGTCCGTGTCTCTGATCCTTCGACCAATTGGCTGTCCCGCATGTAGTAGGGATCCACTATCGCGATTTCCGGGGTACTTTCTCTCTTGATCGTGAGCGCCATATTGAGCGCGTATATGCGGACCAAGTTATAGTCCAGCCGTTTCGTGAGAAACAGCTTGAATATGTCCTTGAACGCTATGAAGAATATATCCGTGGGGGGTTCATCGACGAAGCCCACGTCCAATGGCACCTTGGCCATGAAAACCGGGTAATTTGGATCGTCCTCTTTAAGGAGGGCCTCTAGTGTCTTGACACCCTCGTGCAAAGTTAACATGGCTCCAACCGCAATGTGGATCATATCCGGAGTCAATATCGGATCACCAGCTACATGCACTCGGGGCAAGCCAAATTGTGTGGATGGTATGACGACGGTGTCCTGACCCCGGATCCTCTTCGGAAGAGGCTGGCTCGCACCCTTCTTATTATTATTACCTCTCTTCCTGTAGTGCTTCTTCTTCACAACAGTGTCAGCCATTGCCATCTGCTCATCAGTCGCCTTTTGGAGTGTGTTGGGGCTGAAAACTAATCCCGGTTTCTCTTGTGGTGGATCGGCGGCCGGGGGCGTCTCTTGAGAAAGACCATGGAAGACCAGGCGCTGCGTGCATGTATTGGGCCGATCAGCTTGATGGTCGTCGCGAGCTGCGAAGGGTTCTTCATCCACAGAAGGCATATACAATCCTTTGGCGGCCCCGGTGTTGATGAAGTCATCAACGTTGACCAATTCATCATCATCTTCATGGGTGCCATCATGTGGTGGTGGTAGCGGGGGCGACGACGGTTGCAGCACAACGTCTTTGCCATGTGGCGGTGCACACGCTGCCAAGAGTTGATGGTGACGGCTGGTGGTGGCGACAACGGCGGCTACTGGCTTCCGAGGTGGTGGCCGGGCGATGATCGGTCGAGAGGTGGCGCTGGTGCTCCCCCCCGCAAGACGAATCTGGGTATTCGGCCTTGTCAAGGGCCAGTTGTAGCATTCCCCAAGGGTCTTGTGTTCGTCGGCTCCCTGAGGTTGAATGGGAGGGTCCATGTCATCGCACCCTGGCAACACCTGAGCCAACCTGACCTTCATCACATCATCATCCATTGGATTGTTGTGCATCATGCGGCTCGCCGGTTGTATAAGAGTGCCCTTGGCAACATCCTTCAACTCACCGCCGACATCTTTAAGCAGGAGTACGCAAGAAGTGTCCTGAGGCAAAAACATGTTGTTGGGCGTCATGAGATGGCAACAGTCATAAATCAAAGGCATAAAGGAGATGACGTGCACTAACTAATTAGTTAACTTGGTGATGGCGTGGATCTCGGCTAATGTAGAGACACGACGGATGCCGGCGGCCGGCCTATCATCATCTGCAATCTCCCACTCGGGTGCCTCACGAAGCACCGCCACCGTCGGCTGCGCCTTATTGGTATCTTTCGCGGGAGGGGGCGTCGGTGTGACCAAAACAAGGGGCTGCGTTCTGACGTTGACGGCCGGCGGGGTCACCAGGTTCGGCGACACGGTAACATTGATGCCCGAGTTGCTGCCGCTTAAGCTGGGCAGATGTATCGGCCCCTGTAGACCTCCCGCATTCCAAGCAGTAAGCCCCTCGAAAAACTCAGGAGGGATCATCGAGCGGAGCTTCTCTCCCACTAACTTGTCCACTATTTTCTGGTCCACTGCCTTCTCCTCCAGTTTCTGCACCTTCATCTTCAGCTCTGCAACAACGGCTTTATCCTAGTTCTTCCTCTCCCTTCTTTTCCTGGCGTCCTCTTTGTAGAACTCCTTGAACTTCATGCTCGTACCGAAGCCGGACACAAGGCCAGTTGAGGACGGCGGCAACCCCTTGTCCCTCTTCTTGTAAGCATTGGTCGCCCTGTTGAAAACCGTGTCCCACGGCTCCGTCGAATCCTGGGACGACTCTGTGGCAGTAGCGTTCAGTTCCTCCTCTTGCAGAGACAAGGAAAGGTGAACCCATTTAGATTCTTGGCTTCATTATCTTAATTAGAACGCAATAGACTTGAGATCGGCGATAAATTCCTTACTAGATTCTTCTCGAATTCCTTCACCTCCGGATCGTCGGTGATGAACTCCCCTGTTTCCTTGTCCAGGTAGTAGCGGGCCCGAACGAATTGCCTAAGCTGCAAGTCCGTGATTTTAAGCCAAGGGTTGTCTTTACCAAGGCGTTCAAGCTCGGCGTCCTCCTTGTCCCAAATGGCCTGTTTCCCCCTGTAACCGCCGCTTCCAAGGTGGTGGTTACCTATGTTTTGTTCCCGCATACTCCTTCCCCATTGAGTCCATTTTATAGCGTCAGCGGTAGCTATATCCGCCTTGAATATCCTAAACTCCTCTTCGTCGAGCATCGGATTTTTCTTACTAATAGCCTCCCAGCTTTCACCTTTGTCAATGCTATTCTTCACCCGGGTTTTCCAGCTGCTCAAGGCGTTGCTCATCTTCGTGAGGGCTAGTCTGTTCACCGGGTTCTTATTTCTCTCGAGGTTTCTAAACTGCTCTGGGAATCTGTATCGCTTGTGAAGCTTCTTAAGGAGGTTATCGACCAAAGCTGCATGGTCAGCATGTCTGATGTACTTCGTGTTGATCGACATGCTTTCCCGGATGATGCACCCGAGTTGCAGGCCGTACCCTTTAGCAATCGCCTCTGGCGCAATGGGTTGGCCACTTTCTGTGACCTCAGTGAACTCATCACAGACAGTGGCGAGCACTAGCACCTTCCGCTCCTTCTGTTCCTTCTTCTTCTTCTTCTTCTTCTGAGAAGCGGCCGGGTTGCCGCTACCGCCATCCGTCCTCTCGCCCCCATCGGTGCGGGTGCCACCATCGATGGTGTCATCCTCTTCGCCGCCGCCTTCACTAGTTCCATCGTAGTCGTCTTTGCCCCCCCTCGTAATTAGGATCTCCACCCTCATTGGCCCCAGCAGCTCTGGCGACGGTCGCCTCCTCCTCCGGTGGTGGTGTCATCCTCATCGCCTCCTCTTCCTCCTCCTCCTGTTGGGACCCCTGCCAGAATGACTGGTTGGCCTGTCTAGCTTGTTCTTCGACACTGATCATGTGCTTAGAAGGGCCAGACTCCTTGTTGCCCGACATGTTTGCACTACTCTATTTAAAAGAGGCAAAATGTTAGCACAAATCTCGGCCGAAAAATTCGGCATGACCTTTGCTAATTTTTTGACCTAGGAGTGCCCATTTCTCAACCGAAACGGAAGTGAATCGACACTTCGGGAGAAATGGGCAACTCAAATGACATCCCTGCAAGACAAAACACCCCATCACCATATTGACAGCCCCATGCATTGACCCCAGCATCCATCATATCCATCATCCACATGCAGTATATATATAACATATATACTAGTCCATCATCACATCACAACCCCATGTATATATATAACAGATATAGTAGTGTAACGACATAAGTACTTGCTGAACAGCAGAAGTGTAACAGAAGTGTAGTAATTGCTATAGTACTAGGCTGAAGTGTAACGGTAGTACTTGCCGAACAGCAGATAACAGTTTAACATCCTAATAAATCTAGGTACAGGTCAATTAAATAGATGACACAGATACAGGTCAATTACTAAGAAGGTTCTGTCCCTCGATGTTAATGGAAAATTACCACTTCAAACAAAACACAAAGCTGTGAACCTGATATAACCACCTATATCAGGGCATACACATGGTTGCCATTTACATGGGATAAGTCATGAACTAGAAGACAGAAATCTTTCAGAAACATAAATTAGCAACAACGAGTTTTTACTAAGAAATGGCTGATCTTTGGATGGGTTGGCGGTTAATACCGTGCCTCAAATTCTCATCTATGACCAACAGTTGCATAGTAAACAGCTTAGCAGACTCGCAGTAAGCAAAGTAGAAACAACTATAACCAAATTCTCATCTATGACCACCCACACATCCTCCCTAAACCTAGTATTTCTTACATCTCCAATGATCCTTCTACAACAGCTATAAAACATCCTTCACTTCCATCAAACTTGACCAAAAGTGAGAGCACCCAACATAATTCTTATCTTGAGCATTGATACTGGATTTAATATACTTAGCCATCAAAACCCTCTGCTACAGATATAGCACAAGGTAAAAAAAGTAAATTCCAATCACATATCCCATGTTTAGGTTACTAATACTTAGCCCATGTTTCACATAGCAGTATAGCACAAGGTAAAAAAAGTAAATTCCAATCACATAGCAGTATAGCCCATGTTTCACATAGCAGTATAGCAAATTTCCATCATGTAAAAAAAGTAAATTCCAATCACCACCAAATGGAATCTAAAGAGACCCATAATTGGCAATACCATGAATCATGTAAACTCGTTAAGACTCTCAAGCCCAGCAAAGTTAAGATGAACAAGCAATCCAGCACCATGAAAAATATTTTATACTTATTATGCTTTAATGCCTCTAGACAAACAAATAAGCAAGACATCCTTAACGACAGCATTCGTAACTTTTTCAGGTGATATACTTGGATAACCATAGTATTGACCTATAATTATAAATAGCACACAAAGGTGCATTCGACAGGTAGAAGCAACACCTTCTAACAAGATAACAGACCAATTCTAAAAACATACCCCCCTGAAGAATGAATGCTTGTATATTGCATTGGTAACAGAACAATGTTATGAGAAGTGAGGAACACTCCCCCTGCTGCTAAACAAAAGTAAATTTGGCTCTGTGTGCTATATAGAAATGGTGGACACAGGGACGGTGGACGGCGGACGGTGGACGGTGGACGGTGGACGGCGGACGGTGTACGACGGGCGGTGTATGGCGGGTGGTGCAGAAGCAATAGTGCAGCATTACCTAGGGACGATGGCGGATGGTGACGAGGTGGATGGCGAACGGCGAGGTGGACGGCGGATGGCAAGGTGGCTCTCCACGGACAGGCTCCTCCTCCACGGGCAGGCTCCTCCTCCACGGGCTCTGGCGATGGGGGGTGGCTCTCCTCCACAGGCTCCGGCGCGGTGGTGATGGCGCTGCGGACGGGCTCGTCCTCCACGGGCTCTCCACCATGGCGGCTCCGGCGCTAGGGTTGCGACTACAGATAGAGGCAACGACGGATCGATTGACTAAGTGTGGATCAAGAGAGAGAAAGGGGGGATTAGGGGGAGAGGCCGATCGAACCGTTCTGTGGCTAAGTGTGAAAGTTCTGTGGCGCATTCCCACAGAATGCGCCACAGAAGTTGGAACATCTATGGCGCATTCTTAAGGAATGCGCCACAGAACTTCTTGACATAGTAAAACCCGTGGCGTCTCGTAGTATGACAAGATCTGATACTTGTCCTAGTGGTCTTGCTCGCTTGCTCTCACCTGGGGCAGCCAGGTTTGAATCCTGGCTGTCTCACACATTTTTTTCTTTTTTTTTAATATTTTTAATTACATACATATGCATATTTATTCAAAAAAAGTAAGAACATATACATATATGCATATTTATTCACATATGCATATTTATTCAAAAAAAGCAAGAACATATACATATATGCATATTTATTCAAAAAAAGCAAGAACACATATGCATATTTATTCAAAAAAAGCAAGAACACATATGCATATTTATTCATACATATATATTTGTGTGTTTGCTTTGTCACACACAAATGTGAATTTGTATATCCACACGATTATCACATTATATGTTTTAGTCTCTAACTAATACCCACACGAATTAATACACCAAAAAGTCACACAATTGCTAGTGTCTCTTCACAATCTTCTTGCCCTTTTTCGCCGCGGTTGAATACTTTAGCCCGTGCACTTTGAGATTTCTTCTTGTGAATGGACAACCTTTAGTAGGCAGTGTGGTCTTCCTTCTTACTTTAGTAGTAGTAGGCATGTCGAAGTACTTGTCGAATTCCTCTTCGATCTTCGGGTTGCCGTTTTTGTCAAAGTTTTGCTCGTTGGCGGCTCCGTCCATTCCGATGATGCTCCTCTTGCCCCTCCTAACTACAACACGGTTGGGCTTTGACGGGTCGGTAATAAAAAAGCATTGATCAACTTGGCTAGCGAGTACCCAAGGCTCATTTTTTGCGGAGGCGTTCTTTGTTGATTTGGCATCTGGTATAACCATTGTGGTGAAATAGCGGCCTTCTTTTTCCACGTTCTTGGACCATCTAACACGGAACATCGGTACGATCTCTCCACAGTAGTCGAGCTCCCATATCTCCTGGATCCTTCCGTAGAATCTTTCCATCACAGTAGTCTCGTCATCAGCAAAGGATAACATAGTTACTCCTGAGTTTTGATATTCACTATTCTTGTCCTTTTCCTCGGTGTAGAATCTGTAACCATTTATGTCGTATGACTGATAGGTCCTTAGGTTGTGCCCTGGGCCCTGCGACAAGGAGAATATGAGTTTTTGATCTTCCGTAGAAGGCGTCTGTGGGGGATTGTCCAGTTGCCTTTTCTTGAACCAACCCGTGAAGCTAGAGTTGTGCTCTCTGGTTACGTCTCCCTTCTTCCTCGGCCGGCCCTGGTCGACGTACTCCTGCTCGATTAAGCTTCTGTGATCTTCGACCCAAGGGCCGACCACTTCAATGTGTTGTAGCGCGACTCGGTGTGCCCTTTCAAAATCAGTGCGTCGACCATCAATGCCGACATGTAGTGAGCGGCAGCCCTCACGATGACCATATCCACCTAGCCTGCCGAGGTGCTTCTTTGTGGGTATTCCAACATCCTCGTTCTCGGTGGTTAGATAATTCTGGCAGAAGGAGATGCACTCGTAGATCAGAAAGCCCTTGGCCTATGCTTCCATCTGGACGAGACCTGTTGCGAACGAATCCTTTGATGATACCGTTTAGCCTTTCAAATGGCATCATGTTGTGCAGGAATGTCGGCCCGAGCTGGATGATGTCGTCCACGACATGTACAAGCAGATGCACCATGATGTCAAAGAATGCGGGCGGGAAGTAAATCTCAAGCTCGCATAGTATCATCACGATCTCTTCCTGTAGCCTGTCGAGCTGCTTCACACCGATCGACTTCCTAGATATGACGTCGAAAAATTTACAGAGGCCAAACAACGTCTCATGGACATGCTCGTCCATTATCCCACGGATCGCAATAGGGAGTATCTGCGTCATCAACACGTGACAGTCGTGAGACTTCATACCGCTGAACCTCTTCTTCGCCACGTCCAAATATCTGCTTATCTTCCCCGAGTAACCGTGAGGAACTTTCACTCCTAAGAGGCACCTAAAAAACTGCTCGAGCTCCTCCAGACTCAGAGTGAAGCAGGCAGCGCGAAGCACCACCTCATTCTTCTTAACTCTTTTGCGGCAACCTTGAGTCCCTTCCTGATGATGATGATCATCATTATCATCATCATCACTATCAGGGTACTGAAGATCTTTCTTTATGCCAAGCAATTTAAGGTCCTTTCTTGCTTTTGGCCCATCCTTGGTCCTCTCCGGCATGTTCAGTAGAGTGCCAAGCAGACTCTCGGTAACGTTCTTCGTGATGTGCATTACATCGAGGCTATGGGGAGTGTGAAGGACCTTCCAATACGGCAGGTCCCAGAAAACAGACCTTGCTTTCCATACACCCAGCAGCGGCTTTGTCCTCGGTCGTTTTGTTCCAGGCGCAGGGCAATCTACCCAATTATTCAAAAGCTCCTCGATTTCTTCACCGCTCCTCGGACGCGGGGCTCTTTCGGGCTTGTCCTTACCATTGAACATGTCACCATGTTTTCTCCACGGGTGATCCATGCGGAGCCACTTTCGAGTACCTTGGAACACGGTTTTCGAAGACCCGGGATCCCTTGGTAGCTGGAGATGCGGTGTCTCATCCATGCACTTGACGCATGCATTGTGTCCGTGGTTCACCTTGGCCGATACATATGCGTAACCAGGATAGTCCTGCACGGTCGTGAGCAACGCGGCTCTCAGATGGAAATATTCTTTAGTGTAGGCGTCCCACGTATGAGCCGACGTCTCCCACAAGCTGGCTAACTCCTCTCTCAGTAGCCTGAGATACAGATGCATATCGATACCTGGTTGTTTCGGCCCCTGAATAAGAATGCTCATGTGTACATACCTTTTCTTCGTGCATAGCCACGGGGGGAGGTTGTATGGCCATACAAACACGGGCCAGGTGCTATGTGTGCTACTCTGGTTTCCAAAAGGATTGAGTCCATCGGTGCTCATACCCAGCCTGACGTTCCTTGCATCGCCCCCGAACTCTTCGAACTCGATGTCTAATGCGTTCCACTGGCTAGCGTCTGAAGGGTGTGTCAGGATCTTGCCCTTCTCTGGATCATCTTCGGGTTTCTCTCTTTCCGCGTGCCATTGCATGAGCTTTGCTTCCTTAGGATCTACGAAATATCGCTGCAGACGAGGGGTGATAGGAAAGTACCATACCACTTTTCAAGGAACTTTCTTGTTCCCTCTCTTGTACCGTCCTTGACCACACACCGGATAAGTGGTTCTATCCGCGTACTCGTTCCAATAAAGTTCACAATCATTGATGCATGCGTGGTATTTAATGTGTGGTAGGTCGAGAGGGCACACGATTTTCTTGGCCTCCTCGATACTTGTTGGCAATGTGTTCCCCTTAGGAAGTCGGTCGTGCCAGTATCCATGTTCGCGTTGAAGCTCACATCGGTCCATTTGTGTTCGGCCTTCATCTCTAGAGCCTTGAGCGTTACACTCAAACGTGTATCCTCGGGGCGACACCCAGGATACAATGGAGTCATCCCGTCTACCTCCATTTGGGCCAGCTTGGCTTTCTCTCTGGCTGCAACTTTGTCGTTGCTCATCTCCTTGAGGAGCAGTTCTTGAACATGAGGGTCCTGCAAGATCGAAGTTAGCAGCGTCTGTGTGTTCGCGTCTTCTCCTTCTTCATGATCATGCACGTTGTCATCTCCTTCTCCATGCTGATCATGCCCGCCGGCATCTCCTTCGTCATGATGATCATGCCCGCTGGCATCTCCTTCGTCATGATGATCATGCCTGGTAGACTCTTCGTCTTCTCGCCCGCCCACGTCTTCGTGACTACCACCATGTCCTGCCGGCTCCTCATTGAGGTCGCGCATGAAACCGCGCCTAAGCAGGTGACCCTCCAATTGTCCAGATTCAGGGTCGATCCAGCGCTGCAGTTTGCATGTTCAACATGGACATCTTATCATGGTCTTGTTGTTCAGAATCATGTCCTCCTTCGCGCCTTTCTTGTACCTAGCAATTCGACCTTCGCTCATCGTGAGGACCATGGTTGCCTGAGCGGTCAAAATAGAGAATATAGGTGAGAACCACACCATATGAACACACACATGCATGAATGCTAGCCGGAAAAATTTCGGCATGACCTTTCCTAAAATTAGGACATATGGGTAGTGCAAAAATTTGCCTAAATGGAAATGAATCAACATTTCGGCAAACATCGATGCAACCACACCGGCCGGGCCCGACAACAACAAGAAAACAACAAAAAACTTCCTCCCATTGCAAACATTCATGCACCACACACAAGCATCGTCTCGCCATGGATCGCACACACACACCGCCCGCGCGACAAGCTTCACCTACATGTTCATGATGGCCAAGTACTCACCTAGCTATAGTAGACACAATAATAGCGAGATGAGACCGCGCGATGAGAGAGTATGGACAAATAGATCTACAATGCAAGTTGGTGGAGAGGAAATTAGTAAACAAATAGAGAGATGTGAGAGGGAAAAGTAAGGAACTTTTAGATCTAGAAGTTGGAGATCTACTTACCAATTTATGGATTAAAGTAGGTTTAGATATAAGAAAATGGAGAAAGTATGGGCAAGATGGGGTGTGAGGGAGGCGGAAGACGAGTTGGGAGGAGGTAGAGATGTGAAATGGGTGGTGGTGGGATAGATAGATAAGAAAGCTAGCTCATGTCACCTTTTTAACATATGGATCTAGACGCCCTCATCTGTGGCGCATATGGAGGAAATGCGCCACAGATGATGAAACTTCTGTGGCGTATTTCTACCATGTGCGCCACAGAAGTGGGTGAATAAGATTCCCTCTGTGGGGCCCACCCCCAAGTTCTGTGGCGCATGCTAGGATATGTGCCACAGAAGTGAAACACATCTGTGGCACATATGTCAACATGCGCCACAGAACTTGGGTGAATTAGATTCCGTGGTGGGGCCCCCCTCCATGTTCTGTGGCGCATGAGAAAATATGCGCCACAGAAGTTTCCTCTTCTGTGGCGCATATTACAGAATGCGCCACAGAACTTGGATCATCCCCCCCGCCGGCGGGTCCCACCAATCTTCTGTGGCGCATGCTCTGGAAAATGCGCCACAGAACTACCAAACTTCTGTGGCGCATGCTTTCCAGTGCGCCACTGATGTCTTCCTGTGGCGCACAGATTGGCTCATGCGCCACTGAACATGTTGTCTATCTATAGGCTGTTTCCTAGTAGTGTGGCCGGGTCACCTCAAGGCAGGCCGGATCACGGAGTAACCCGGACCAGGGGGGGTCGCCTAACATTGTCTCATCCGACTTAAGGAGTAAGTCGGAAGTGCTTGTCTAACTTATATGAAGGAACAGGTGTGGCCGGATCTACTATGATCCGGGTCCTTGCTTAGCTTCTGGGAGAAGGAAGGAATCTCTCTGGTCAAAAAGAAGGTCCGGTACGCACTGCATGAGCGGAGAAAGCGAGGGCAGGGCCACCGGGTCATGGCCAACAAGGGTGATGACGCCCATGTCGGCTGACGCGGGCGCCGCAGAGGCTTACATCGCTAAAGCATGTGTGACGCGGGGGAAAAGCACCCCGGTCGGGTTACCACTTTGGGAGGGGGCATATTCTTAGGAATATGCCTCCACGTATGCCCTAGGCAGGGACCGAACTTCCTCTATATAAGGAGGGCTAGGTTTCTGGTAGAGGGGGTTGGTTGAGCTCTAGTTGGTTTGGTGATTCCATTGTCACTGGTTGAGTTCTTTGAGGCCATAGTGCTAGTTGATCTAGGTTTCTAGGGAAAAATAGTAGGCAAGAGTAAGAGAGCTCCTTGTTCCTCCTCTCGCCAATACAGCTCAAGGAGCACTTGTAATCTTGAAGGAAATCAATACAAACTTCTGTGTGGAGAATCACTCCACTATCCCTCCCTGGATTCCCCTAGCGTGTATTAGTCCCCACCTTTATCCTATCCATGGCATCTGCCGTGACACCACCACGACAGTAGGTGACTGGTTATGAGGTCTTGTAAGCTTGTTTGATGCTTAGAGATATAGTTTTGATGCATGTTTAGGCCTCTTGCAAGTCCCTATGAGTAGAATCCTTCATTATATTTACTTTGCAATCACTTGTTTAATAGGTGTTTAAATTTCAGAATAGAAGATGAGTGAACACCACCTAAACCAACATGAGCTTTGGGTGCCTGAGGTCATGAAAGTCCACCGGGAGGAGGAAGTTTTTCCTTCCATTTATCCATGCTCTGAATTCATGAGAGCTGCAGGAATTCTACAAGATTTCCACACTTGGGTTTCTAATGCAGGGTTAGAGCACTTTTTGGAAGATGAACATTGTCAATTTGTGAAGCTAACCATGTATGTGGTGCAGGACTTCCAATTTAGTCACTCTTTGCCTAACCCCATGGTCCATTACAAAATTTACAATATAGCTGTCGACCTTTCTCTTGATGATTTTTGTGCAGCTATTAAGGTACCTCAATGGGGATCATGTAGAAAGATTAAGGAGAGACCTGAACCACTCATGGATTTATACGTAGAAATTTGCCAAGGGAGTAGCTTCTCGAAGGAGAATGGAAAAATCCGTAACATTCATCTTCCCTCCATTCGCTACTTTGCCTACTTTATTGCCAAGTGTGTTCTTGCTAGGAAAAATGCCAATAAGTTATCTTCGTTTGATCTAGCATTTATCTCTACTGCTCTTAAACGAGATAGGTCTTACAAATTTGGTGCTTTGATAGCTTTCCGTCTTGCTGCTAACCGTGAGAAAGGTGGAATTTGTGGAGGCCTTATTGCTTCTTGTTTACTAGCATTGCATGGTTTAGTGCCTCATCATCTAGACCTACAGTTTCCCATAGAGAGGCTTGATCTTAATTCCATGATACAACATAAATTTGTTTCCTCGTGGGCTAGTATGAGTGAGTTATCTTATGAAATAACCTTTCTCAAAGCTGGTTGGAGAAAGAGCAAGTCCGAGCGTGTTGTTCTTTTGCCTGCACCTGTTTTGTTTAACCTTGATAACAGGGAAGGATGGTCCCTCACTGAGGAGGATCTTGACACGTACTTGGGAGAGCTCTCCCAACAGGAGCAGGACACTAGAAGGGAGGTCACGGATGATTTGGTCCAGCCCTCGAATGAGGGAGAGTCTTCATATCAGCAGCCCGCTTATGATTGGGGAGGTTCTTCTTCCTCTCATGGGCCTAGCTACGACCATTCTTACCAAGATCCGCCCGCTTGGAACCCCTATTCATACATGGATTGATACCCACTTAGGCCAAAAGCCTAAGCCTGGGGGGAGGTATGCCGACACCGCACTCATCTTCATATCATGTTGCGTCGGTACTTTGTATATTCATGTTTTCGTTCTCTTTTTAGTTTTCGTTCTTCTTTGCTTTTGCTTTCTAAAAACACAAAAAGACCAAAAATATGTCTATTGTTTCTCTTTGGTTTGCTTCTTCTGTTTTCCTTGGTTTGCTTTCCCCTTTTTGCTTTGTTTGAACTATTCAAAAAACCCAAAAAGATTTTGCTTTGTTTGTTTTTCCCTTTTGGTTCTTGTTTAAAAATCAAAAACACCAAAAAATTTGTCGTTCTTCTTTGGTTTATTCAGGGTTCGGCAGTCCTTAGTGGATATTGGTTTCATATTATTATTCAAGCCACACAAGTGAAGAGCAATAATGAGGATCAATGGCAACTTGAGGCGTGGTAAGAGGCTGGTAACAAACTCTATTTGTTTTCGTTTTTTGTACATATACTCATCACTGTGGGCATGCTTAGTCCATTCATGTAGAGTGTATGTTTTCTTTGGATGCTTAATAGTTCTTGCTTTCTTATGATTAGCTCCAGCTCGCTAATAGTTTGTAGCATGTCTTATGAATGTTTGCTTGCATTACTCTATTCATAAATTGGTATGACACCGTGGTATCCTCCTCTGAATGTTTCATTTGAATTGACTTGGCACATGCTCACGCATGCACATGACTGTGATAATCAGTTAAGCCTTGATGAATTATTTTGCCTTGAGGATCTTGAATCACTTTCATGCCATGAGTAGTCCTGTTTTGTTACAAGCATGATAATGACAGCTATTGCTCTCTCGTTTGTCGCTCCCTTACTATTGCTAGCCTTCACTTTCACTGAGTATGTTTTACTCAAGTTCCCAACTCCCTAAACCAAATATTTCCAAAGTGTCCACTATACCTACCCATTAGCATCATTTGCTACCTCCGTGCATATTCAATATGCCTTGTTTTCTTCCGAATAAAACGTTTGCTTGTTATGAGAAAGTTAGTTAGTAAAGCTCTCACGAACTTGATGGCACACTTTATTTTCTTGCACTTAATAAACCTGAACCATTGCGTCCTTCTTTGTTGCGCATATTCTTGCGCTTTATGAATTGAAGTTAGCAGAACCATGTATCATGGGGACCGCATTCAACGCTTCATAGGTACTTTGTACCTAGTTGATATCATATGCTTTTGTTTATGGATCCCGGCAATGTGAAATAAAAGTGGAACTTGTAAGATCATGGAGTTTGTATGTATGTTAGAGAAATTCCTGGGTCGCTAGCCTAAGCCATGCCTAATCATGGTGGAAACTTGCAGCATAACCATAATGAGCATTCTATGAAGCATCCTAAATAAAAATCTATGCACATAGTAAATAAAAAGATCGTCGAGATGCTCATTGTCTGCTTGCCTTGTTATTTTGATTATGGGATAGCTCCCGTGTCATGTGCAAGGGGTACCCCGTTGGCGGTTCTCTATGATACATATATACTTACAATGATAAGAGCTTACTTGTGACTGAAGTTGAGTAGCATGAGGATCGGTCTTCGTAAGTAAGGGGCTTGAGACTTTGATTTATAACTTGTCAAGCATATCCTCTAGGTTGTGTCACTTTCACCTTAACCACATTAAAGATGCTTATGATAGGGGAAATGAGAGCTCAAAGCTAACGAGTACCATACTTTCAGCATTTGGAAGCCTTTCAAATTATTTAAAACCTTTTCTTGTTGAGTCTCCATTTATTCTCTGAGCACCTTCTTGAGAGCATAGTTGCCATTCTTTGTGTTTGTTCCATTACTTGATTATTTGTGTTATGACTTTGATGCTTGTATCCTTGATATCTTTATTTCTAGTCATCACTTGAACTTCAGAGGTGCCTTGATATTCATAATCAAAGGCAAGCGAGATACCACTCTATCATACCTTTCTATGAGCATTGTAATGTTGCTCATGTTTGTGCCTCATGCTACTTATTATTCTTGAGTTGGAATCTCTTCATAGCTTGCAATGACTATTAAGTAGACTTGGTTGCATACTCTTTATTATGAATTGTCCAAGTAGTTGATCACATTGCTGAGAATATTTACATCATATGAAGCAAATGTGTTTGTGAAGGTTCTTTTATCGCACTCAGTTTTCAACTGAATTGCTTGAGGACAAGAAATAAGCTAAGCTTGGGGGGAGTTGATACGTCCAAAACGTATCTACTTTCCTGAACACTTTTGCTATTGTTTCTCCTCTAAACTTGTGTGATTTGGATGCAACTAATGCGGACTGACGCTGTTTTCAGCAGAATTGCCTTGGTGTCTACTTTTTGTGCAGAAAACCAACTATCAGGAAAAATCCTGGAAAATATGCCAAAAATCCTATTTCACCCGAAGACTCCAGGAGCCAGAATACGAGACGGAGAAGAGCCGGGGGGTGGCCACACCACCTGGTGGCGCGGGCCAGGCCAGGCCGCGCCAGGGGGTGGTGTGGGCCCCCCAGGCACCCCCTCGGCCTCTCTCTTTGCCTATAAGGAGCCTTCTGACCTAAAAACTTTGGGGGTTCGACGTTTTTCCAGAAGGAGTTCCGCTCCGCCGCCACCACTAGATTCCACGAAACAACACCAGAAACTCCGTTCTGGCACCCTGTCGGGACGGGGAATTGGAGGAGATCATCGCCATCATCATCACCATCGCTTCTCCATCGACCATCCATGTTTCCCCCATCTATGAGTGAGTAATCCCCCGCTGTAGGCTATGGGGATGGTAGGGATTGGATGAGATCGTTCATGTAATGGTATCAGATTGTTAGGGCATGGTGCCTAGTATCTTTTATTAATGCTTTATGACTTTGTTGCGACTTGTTGTGCTTAATGCTTGTCACTAGGGCCCGAGTGCCATGATTTCAGATCTAAACATATTATTTATTCATTATGATAGTATTGTTCTTGGTCTTATCTGCAAGTTGTATACACACGTTGTTGTCCGAAACCTATGGCCCCGAAGTGACAGAAATCGGGATAACCGGAAGGGAAAGGCTTTGATGTGAGGATCACATGTGTTCACGGAGTGTTAATGCTTTGCTCCGGTGCTCTATTAAAAAGAGCACCTTAATTGCCAGTACTTCCCTAGAGGCCCCGCTGCAAACGGGCTGGCAGGACAAAAGATGTTGTGCAAGTTCTCATTGCGAGCACGTATGACTATATATGGAACACATGCCTACGATTGTCTAGTACTTGGATGCTTTATCTTATTTATCTGCAATTGCCCTATGTTCTGATTGCTATGTGAATTGTCTTGTTCATGCAACGCCCGTCCATCCATCCCTATGCCTACCGCACTCGAATCTCACTGTTACTGCTTCTGTTACAACTGTCTTTGCTTTATTACTGCTGTGACTTTGCTATTCCTACTACAAAACTGTTGCTACTGATAAACTGCTGTGAGCAAGATTGTTTCTAGGTGCAGCTGAATTGACAACCCAGTTGTTAAGACTTATAAATATTCTTTGACTCCCCTTGTGTCAAATCAATAAATTGGGTTTCACTTCCCTCGTAAATACTGCGATACACCCCCTATACTTGTGGGTCATCAAATAGTTGCAGGAGAAAAAGGCGGGAAAAAACAGCGGGAGAAATATTTGGCGGGATTCTGCTGGCGGGAGATAAACTACTCAAACCGAAAACTGTTGGCGGGAGATAAACGGCAGAAACCGAAAACTGAGTTAGGTTAACATGTATCATGATCCATGCAGGCTTCGGGAGAATCTAGGGCAATCGGTGCTTCAAAGGCCAACCATACTCGTCAGTGCTTTAACCACCGACGGGCTGACTGCCACCCTCCGACACCCCAATCGGGATTTGAAATACCAACAAGATCCTATCGGTATTTGAAATACCGACGCCGTGCTACTTATGAAATTCCCCCAATTCGCGTATTATTCCTAGAAATTATGAAAAAAAGTATTATTTAAAAAAGCGCTACTTCAGTCTGATATTAGACCTTATGCTCGCCATTTTGTAATTGACTTAGAGTCAATGATACATTGCAAATGTATCCATAATTTTTGATGTTCCATGCTTGGTTTTATCTACTTTCTTGTGTTTTATTCCAACTTTTGAGTACTTTTCATATGATTACTTGGACTAACCTATTAACAAGATGCCACAGTGCCAGCTGCCTATTTTCTGCTATTTTTGGTTCCAGGAAAGTCCGAAAATGAATATTCTCGGAATTGGACTGGACAAAAGCCAAAGTTGTTATTTTCCCGGAAGACTCACGGAGCTAGAAGGAGAGTCGGAGAGGGGCCACACCACCCCTAGGCGCAGGTCCCCCTTGGCCGTGCCAGGGCATGGTGTGGGCCCCCTAGCCGCCCACTGACCTTGCCTCTTTCGCCTATATATCTCCCCCGAGGCAAAAACTCTAAATCATCAATCAGAAATCCACGAAAAGTTCCGTAGCACCACCGCCACCAAAGGGGAGATTCAGGGGACAGAAAGTCTCTGTTCCGGCACCCTGCCAGGACGGGGAAGTGCCCCCGGAGCCATCTCCATCGATCTCCACCACCATCTCCATTGCCGTTGCTAATTCCCATGATGAGGAGGGAGTAGTTCTCTCTCGAGTCTAAGGGTTCTACCGGTAGCTATGTGTTCATCTCTCTCTATGCATGACCTTATTGAGATCATGAGCTTGTAATCTATAGATCTACCTTGCTACCCAAGTGCTTTAATAGATCTCCGCTCTCCCCATGTGTGTGAAGTTGACAGTGTGCACACCATGGTGGCACTTAGGCTAGAGATTTCAAATACTTGTTATGAGTTATATTTGGAGTTGGATGTCTTTATGAAATTGTGGTGTTTGTTGGACCCATCTAGTACTCAAGGTGACAGTGTGGGGTTATCTAGATTGGAAAGGCTTACTTTGAGGTGTGCTGTTATAGCCCTACCATCGATTAGAGTGTCCAATAGGAGAGTAGTTCAGCGTAGTATCATAAAGAAGAATATATTTATATGAGAGTGTTCACTAGTGAAAGTATGATCCCTAGGCCTTGTTTCTAAGCACTGAAACACCGTTTGCTATTAGATCTATTACATGTTTGCTTGCTTCTATCTTTATTTCAGTTTTACTTTAGTCTTTTCCATGCCATCAAGCTTTTTTCTATCACCATTACCACTTATAATTATCTATACCACTTGTATTTCACTATCTCTTCGCCGAACTAGTGCACCTATACACCTGACAAGTGTATTGGGTGTGTTCGGGACATAAGAGACTTCTTGTATCTTGATTGCAGGGTTGCTTGAGAGGGGATACCTTTGACCACTTCCTCCCTGAGTTCGATAAACCTTGGGTGATCCACTTAAGGGAAAACTTGCTGCTGTTCTACAAACCTCTGCACTTGGAGGGCCAACAACTGTCTACAAGAATAGAAGTGCGTAGACATCAAGCTATTTTTTGGCACCGTTGCCGGGGAGGTAAGGTAAAAGGTACTCACATCCTCCGGTGTGAGTGCTCGAAGCTATTTCCTTTAGATTCTGCAATTTTGTCTTTTTGTTTCTTGTTTTCACTAGTTAGGCTTAATGGAAAAAAATTAGAGAGCTTTATAGTATTTATCTTGAGTTGGGACATGAAGTGTTTGAAGAGAAAATTTAAAAACCTATGGAAATTTATTTTCCTACTAATAGCAATGTTGTTAGTATGAATTCTTTGGACACCGTTATTGCTAATGCCATGGAAAAGTCTAAGCTTGGGGAAGCTAGTTTTTATGAAAAGTCTCTTTTTGGTTCCCCAACTTTGGAAGATAGCTATTCTATTGCTTATGATGATACCAAACCTCCAATATATGATGATTACAATGATGAATATGATATTTTCAGTCCACCTACTATTGAGGAGGAAATTAATTATGACTACAATATGCCTCCTATATTTGATGATTATGGTGATGAGAATGATGATGATATCTATTTTGGTGAATTTGCTCCCACTACGATTAATAAGAATGACTATGTTTATGTGGAGAGTATTAATTCTTTTATGCATGTGGCTCATGATAAGAATGTTTTATGTGATTGTTATATTGTTAATTTTATTCATGATGCTACTAAAAGTTATTATGACAAAGGGAAACATGGTTTTATGCATCTCAATAATATTAAGTTTCTCCTCTTTATGTTGAAAATTTTGAAGCTGCACTTGCTTTGCTTTCCTATGCTTGTTGCTTTGTGCTTTCATGACTTGTTTCTTTACAATATTCCTATGCATAGGAAGTGGGTTAGACTTAAATTTGCTTTGAATTTGCTTCTTGATGCTCTCTTTTACTTCAATTCATATTTTTTATGTGAGCATCTTCTCAAACTATCATGCCTAACTTAAAGGTGTTAAAGAAAAGTACTTATTAGGAGATAACCCAAAAGTTTTAGTGGAGTCTTGGAAGTTATTCAGTAATAACCGCTCCTTATCCTTTTTATTTTCTTTTTGTGCCAAGAGTAACCTCTAATGAGAGAGAAGTAATGATTGGGAAAGTTGCTATCCCGAAACAGATTTCTGTGCTTCACCGTAAAAATTCGTGTAAAATATCTATACATCCTTTTTAGGCATGAATTTTTGTGCTTCTGCCCCAGGTTTTATCTAACTTTCGTTAGTTCAAAACTTTTTGATTTGAGCAATAGAAGGTCTTCGAAAAAATTAATCTTTACCTGCTGGTCTGTTTTGACAGATTTCTGCCATTTTTTGCATTTGCTTCTTGTTGGTTCCTTTTTGAGTTCTTTTGGGGAATTGAGCTTTTTGAGGGAACCGCTACAGTAGCTAGTGTTTTAATGGAAGTTTTATTGGTCTTAGAACTGAACCTTAAAGACTAATTATCTTGAGTGCACTAATGTGCTAATAAAGATTGTGTGAAGTTTTGTATGAAGGAAAATTTTCAGGCGTATGGAAGGAATGAGTAATGAGATGAATGATGGACTAGAGCTCAAGCTTGGGGATGCCACACGTGTCACCCCAAGAAATATCCAAGAAGTACAAGCGTCAAAGCTTGGGGATGCCCAAGGCATCCCCCTCTTCATCATAAAAATCACAGGTTTCTTCCAAACGCTTCATTTTTATTGTTTCATGCACAGTTGTGTTGTTCTTGGAGCGTCTTCTTTTTTGTTTTTGTTTTGGTTTTTCGTTTGCTTTGTTTGCTTATTTTGCTGAATAAATTGGTTGGACCCCCTCTTTCATACATTGGTTTTCAAATAGTTTGATTTGGATTGGAAAAGAGTAGGAAAGTTCATGCTTAAGTGGTAAAGAGAGTTTGTTTTTGACTATGGCCTATGCTTTGTCATGCCATGCTTGATATTGTTTTGGCTTTAGGCTTAGTATTCTTTGTTGTAGCATGACATGTTATAAACAATTGAGATTGCTTAATGTGCCTTTGAAGAATCATGCGTTGTTTTAGCATATTAAAGCATAGTATTGTGGTATTCTCCTTTGATGCTTTATTTGGGTTGACTTGGCACATGCTCACACCATGTTATGACTATCCCAAGTCACTATAGCCTTTATGATCCTTTAGTTTTCAACTTGTAGTATCACTTTATGCTTTGATCAATGATGTTTTGTCGCTCTGCATGATTATGGCCATTATTGTTCTCTTAGTTTGTCGCTCCCAGTCTTTTGCTAGCCTCCGCAACCAAGTATGAGTTCCACTCACCAACTCCCTAAAACAAGTTTTTCCAAAGAGTCCACCATACCTACCTACTAGCATATGCTATTCCAAGTATATTCATGTTTTTGTTTACCTTCCAAATTAAACTTGTTATGAGAAAACTAGTGATTAAAGCTCTCACGAACTTGATGGCACACTTTACTTTTCTTGCCCTTAATAAACTTGAACCATTTTGTCATCTATGTTGTATATGCTTTCACTTATTTGTTGGGGATTAGAAGAACCATGTTGTCATGGGGAATGCTTTCAAATTTGCACTTGTACTTTGTACCTAGTTGATATCATGCTCTTTTGTCTATGGATGTCGTCGGTGTGAAATGAAAGGGGAGCTTGTAAGTCCATGGAGTTATGTATGTGTGTGAGAGAAACGCCTGGGCCGCTGGTCTAATCCATGCTGTCATGGTGGAAACCTGCAGTGTAACCATAATGAGCTGTCTATGAAGCATTCAGCTTATAAAAAAAAGAGTCAGATATTGAGAAAAAAGAGAAAAAAGAAAAAAGAGATATATGAAAAGAGGAAAGAGAGAAAAAAGCACCATATTCCCATGGTAAATAAGAAGATTGTTGAGATGCTCGTTGTCTACTTGCCTTGTCATTTTGATATGGGGATTCTTCCGTATCATCGGTGTCGTGGTGGTGTCACGGCAGATGCCATGGATAGGCTAAAGGTGGGGACTAATATGCGCTAGGGGAATCCAGGGAGGGATAGTAGAGTGATTCTCCACGCAGAAGCTTTGTATTGATGTTCTATCTCCAAGATTACAAGTGCTCCTTGAGTTGTATTGACAAGAGGAGGAAGAAGAAACTCTCTTACTCTTGCCTACTATCCAGCCCAAGAACCCTAGATCCACTAGTGCTCAACCAACTAGAATTCTGCCAACCTCTCCTCTAGAAAAACTCAACCCTTTCTACCAGAGCCCTAACCCCCCTTATATAGTGGTGGTTCGGTCTTGGCCTAGGGCATACGTGGAGGCATATTCCTAAGAATAAGCCCCCTCCCAAAGTAGTAACCCGACAGGGGTGCTTTTCCCCCGCGTCACACTTGCTTTGACGACGTAGCCTCTGCGGCGCCCGTGTCAGCCGACGTGAGCGTCATCACCCTTGTCAGCCACAATCCGGTGGTCCTGCCCTTGCTTTATTCGCTCATCCAGTACGCACCGGACCTTCTTTTTTGACCAGAGAGATTCCTTCCTTCTCCTAGAAGCCAAGCGAGGATCCGGATCACAATAGATCCGGCCACACCTGTTCCTGCATATAAGTTAGACAAGCATTTCCGACTTACTCCTTAAGTCAGACGAGACAATGTTAGGCGTCCCCCCTGGCCCGGGTTACTCCGTGATCCGGCCTTCCTTGAGGTGACTCGGCCAGCATCCGCTTTGACCTTGCCGACCCTCGGCTAACTCGGCCCTTATACCCCGGAGTGACCCTACCCGGGGGTATCCCCCCAACATTAGTCCCCGAAGCTGGTGCGGTCTTAGCAGCCTTGGTCGCTAAGGCCACATCAGGTTCATTCATATTCGAGCCTCGGACGTTTAGTTCCGGATTAACTTCTTGTCTTGAATTATATGGATTTACGTTCCCTTCGCACGCTCCAAGTTATCACTTGCCGGCCGGGTCACCACTTCGGCTCGGATCCTATGGTTTTACTTTCCCTCTGCACACTTTCAAGTTTTCACTTGCCGGCCGGGTTACCATTGTGGCTCGGATCCGGGCCTTGCTTCCTTCTCTCATACACCAACTCACGTAAAGGTTAATCATTACGTTGCCTCATTTTAAGGGCCTACACAGTAACCGCCACAGTAACTGTCAGTGATTACTGTGCGTGGGTTACGTCACGCCTGTCTCCTCGTTTACCGCAACTGCACGTCGTGTCATGGGATCATATTTACTTTGTGGCCCCCGGTGTGGCTTCTCTCTGATTGGCCGATGCCGGTGATACACGGCCACACCGTGTGGCTTTCCGGCGTAGCACAATCCCACTCATCGATCACTGGGTGCAGTTAAATAGGGGAGGGGCGCGTCCCTTAGCACTTTTCCATCTCCGCGCCCCTTTGCCCGTTCCTCTTCTTCTTCCTCGCGACCGCGCCGCCGCCAGTGCCCGTTGCAGCAGCGCCGTCGCCGCACCTTCTCCGTGCCTCCGCACCGCAGCCACCGCTGCACAACTGCTTAGCCACGGGTCCTTGTCAATCTAGACCACAGAGCCCCGCCGCCGCTAGCTCCAGCGAGGACAGCAGATTCGAGATGACAGAGGAGGAGCTCATCACCGTCGAGCAGGAGATGGAGGAGGACGCCGGCGCGGCGGACCGCGACGCGTGGGCCGGTTCGTGGGTCTGCCAGGACGACATCGACTGGCTCTACCGGACCCGGCGTATTCCCGCCGGTGTCGCCGCTCGTCTCCCCTCCTCAGAATTGGCCCCCTCACCCAATCCGGGTGAGTTCGTTGTTTTCCTATCCCACTTCCAACGGGGATTTGGTCTTCCGGTGAGTTATTTCTTCTGGGACTGGGTCCGGATCTATCACTTGCAACCACATCATCTCCCGGCGAACGCCATCACCTCTCTGTCCACTTTCGTCTCTACGATCGAGGGCTACACCGGACTATGGCCCACGAAGGAGCTGTGGATCCGGTTCTTCGGCCTCCGTCGCAACATCGTCCCCAACATCCACGTTGAGTCGGAGGACAAGCAGCTCACTCAGTTCAGAGCTGCCTCGATCTTGCCCCGGAGATTTTCAATCTTTCCCCGGGTCACCGGGCTTGATTCCTGCAAAGGATGGGCCCGAACCTTATTTTACGTCCGGAACGAAGGTACCAAAGACTTGATCCGGTTGCTTCCCTACGCTTCGGGTCCCCCTGACACGGATTTCTGGGAGGAGGTCGCCAAGAAACCTACAGCTCTGGCCAACCAAGTCCACAAAAGGTTCGTGGAGCTGAAGAAGCTCGGATTGCGCAACGAGGATGCCGTGATTACATTCGTGCGCAACCGAATCTCTCCCCTCCAACGGCGCACTCACAAGTTGTGCCACATGAGCTTCAGCCGCGACCCCAACCGAACCTCCTCGTTCGAGTTGAGCAATACGGAGATCTTCCGCCGGGTCAAGGCTCTTTTCACCACCCATAAGGATTTCTGCGCCGAATGGACGTGGGGAATCGAGCATTACTGCCGTGACAGGCTCCCTCCCGCGGTAAGCTTCGCGGGGTAAACTTATTTCCGATCAATTACGTGTCGGTTCTTATCATATTTTTGAGTCTGCTCTTTGTGCTTTTTTCTCAGCTGTTTCTCCAGCAAACCCTCGAGGATGGCACGGATCCGACCCTTAAGTGGGCCCCAAACCAAGAAATCCTGGATGAGGAGGAGCCGGACCAGGAGATGTTTCTCCCCATGACCGACGCCACCAAACGACCCAGCGGTAAATTCTCTTCTCTTAGAGATTGGCCCGACAATGAGGATGACTCAGATATCGACATGATTGAACCTATTGAGGCTGCCCCTCTTTCTTTTGCCTTCCCGGCATCAGCTAACCCCGGTGGGCATATCCACGAGGATCCTCCACTTGCCACGGGCGAGCCTGTTCCGATGGCGTCGAAGAAGAAGCACGGATCCGCGTCAAGTTCTTCTTCTGAACCTTCTCAGCCTACCAAAAGGCAAAAGAAGGCCGGAGACAAGACTGCCTCCAAACGGGCAGGCAAAGCCCCGGCACGGAGGGCCCGGAAACCTAAGGAGGCCGAGACCTCGGATGCGTAAGTCATTTTTCACTGCGCAACACACTTCCTCCTGCATCGAGGTAATTTCACTCCTGACATCATTTTCTTTTGCAGGGCTCCTATGGAGGTCCCTCAGAGCAGAACGAGCATCTCTTCTCCCCTTCGGTCTAGTCCTTCCCCTCCTCGTGACGACGAGTCTCGCCCGCTGAGCCCTATTCCAGAGGGCCCTGCGGCCGCTCCGGGTTCCGCAGTACCTCCTCTAGAGGAATGCGACCTCGGATCAGGAGGGGTTGGATCGGCCGAGGCAACGACATCCGCCACTTCGGCATTGCCACAACCAGCAACCACCAAGTCTACCGCAACTCCAGCACCAGCAGCAGCTCCAGCACCAGCCACCGAACCAGGGCCTATCCCGGCTCCGAAGAAACCAATAGCAGCTCCTAGTCCTGCTACCAAAGCTCCCGTGCCAAGTTCGTCTGCCTCGTCCGAGTCATCCCAAGCTCGGCGAGGAACCACTCCAGTGGCTTTCAAGGGAAAATCCACTATGGTCACATCCTCCCAGCAAGCCAAAGGCAAGTCTACCTCCGTAGAGGCCGAGCAGCGAACCTTGTCGTCAATGCTTCCGAAGAAGCCACTAGCAGCGACGGATCCTCCTGCCGAGCCAGCCGATTCGCAGCAGATGGTTCTTCACACCAGCCCAGCTCTTGACCTGATTGAGAGGAAGGAAGCTCACGCAAAGGGCTTGGTGGCACCCCACATGCCCACTGGCGAACGGTACCCTCCGAGCCTTATCGAGTTCGTCATGAATTGGAATAAGGCGGAGTTCGTCTACAACGACGATCTCCCGGAAAAGTTCGGCCCCGCTGAATTTTCCGCTCAGATGAATACTGCCGCCAAGGCCATTAACCTTGCTGGGCGAATGATGGAGGTACATCGTTTATTCTTTACATGCTGTAGATAATAACCATTAGTCCCCGAGCCTCCGGCGGAGTAACTTGTTACTCGGCCGGATGCTCATTAGAAGATCAACGTAGCTGCATGTAAACTTCAAATATGCACACATTTAGAGCCAGGTTAAGTTCCACTTGGCCCGGATCTTGCACACTTCGAATATGCACACACCTAGAGCCGGGTTAAGTTCCGCGTGGCCCGGATCTTGTACACTTCGAATATGCACACACCTAGAGCCGGGTTAAGTTCCGCTTGGCCCGGATCTTGCACACTTCGAATATGCACACACCAAGAGCCGGGTTAAGTTCCGCTTGGCCTGGATCTTGTACACTTCAAATATGCACACACCTAGAGCCGGGTTAAGTTCCGCTTGGCCCGGATCTTATACACTTCAAATATGCACACATTTAGAGCCGGGTTAAGTTTCGCTTGGCCCGGATCTTGTACATTTCAAATATGCACACACCTAGAGCCGGGTTAAGTTCCGCTTGGCCCGGATCTTGTACACTTCAAATATGCAACAAACTAATTTTACACTCATGTACCTTTGTCAGGTAACTACCAATCACTGGAGCGCCGAATTTTAGCGCCTGCTTGATACCCACAAGATCTTGCGTGCAAAACATGTTGCACTTGGCGCGGGGCATGAAAAGAGGGGTAATTTCCTTCCTCAACACCTCTCCGTTTCACTTGTTTCCGCTGGACTAACCTCCTCATTCGGTTTTTTGCAGCTGGGGTGGAGGCTAAAAACAAAATTATGCGGAAGAACCTGGAGGAAATCCGAGGTATGTCCTCTCTCACCCAACCTTGTTGTGTTTTCCATTTCTTCTTCTCCTTGGCTCGGCAAACATTCACTCCTCGGCTTTGCCGGGTCAACATACTATTTCAGTATCGCTTGAGGATAGTGTGCCCGTGCCTGATATGATGCTGCATTTTCTCGAACAAGCAGGACAGCATCAAGCTGAGCTGAAGAAGAAGAATGATGAGCTTGCCCTCCTCCGGACCAAGGACGACGAAATAGCCAAACTCAAGGCCGAGATGGAGAAGATGAAGGCCCAACACAAAACCGAGCTCCAAAAAGTTGGCCAGAATTTCACCGAAGAACGTGAGCACTTTACCCTCCAGATCTCCAAGGACCAGGACCTGCTCAAGGAATCCGAGGTCCAGCTTGGGTCGGCGCTCGCTGAGCTTGAACAACTTCACCAGAGACGCGACAGTTGTATGAAGGAGTTGACCCAGATCCATCGCCATATCTCACGTAAGTTTCTTCCCCTTATTCGACATAGTTTTCCGGGTTAGCTCATATGCCTTTGCTTCGGCATCTTCCCTTTCGTTGTTTCCAGATCATTTTCTGGAGGGTTCTCCCATCGCCAGTGCTGCCGTTGCCAAATTCCGCTGAGAGAGGGGTACTCCCATCGCTCTTGATGGTGAGAGCACCCCCTTAGACATGGAGGACCTGTTGGTCAACGTGTTAGCTCAGGTGGAAACCATCAAGAACTATGGGAAAGATCCCCTCGATGTCACGGTCCGGATCTACAACACATTCTGGCCAAGCGAGAGCGCTCCGGAAAGGATCACGCTCCTTGCCGAAAAACTGATGGAGGTTGAGACTCAGCTTGACCTCTGGAGAGAATCCGCCAGGCGTGCGGCAGCAGATACCCTCCTCCATCATATCCTTACATGGTACGAGAAGATCGACCTGAGCCTCCTCACACGTCGGTGCACCGGATCCAAATGGACCGATGATCCGGAGTGGGTAGCTCGGCGCCAGGCTTGCGCCTACAGCCTCGTCGAATATTCTCCAATCCATGACTGGGTTGAGGGGCCGAGCTTTCTGGAGTTCGGCGGGGACGAGCAGACGGAGAACGTGGAGGATGGGTCGGGTGAGGATGAAGAAGACTCTGCTTCAGATATTGAAGACAGTGAAGACGACGCCGAACTTCCTCCTCCTGCTGCTCCTTAGTGGAGAAAAAACTTGAAAATTTATCAGATCCCCGGTATGCCGGGTGCAATTGTATGCTGAATACATGATATTTTGCTACTATGCTTGTATGCCAGATTAATTTGGGCGTAGTCCCCGAGTTTCATTTTCTTGTTTGTCCAATTCTCCGGCTCGATCCGTGTCTACCTTGATTCGGTTTTATGACTTACGAATCCGAGCTTCAAGAATCGTTTTAACAATACTTAGAAACTTTGAGGCTTGGCTCAAAATAATTCAACATAATAACTTGAAAGTAAATACGGGGTTAGTCCGAAAAAACAAACGTTAGCTGGAATAAGATTGTTTCCTTAGTGGTTTTTCACGTGCTACGCAATTCCAAACTTGTTCCCTTGCTTGCCATGAAACCAATTCTTGTTGGACAGCAGCAAGTCGAAGGGTTGGGTTTTTGGTGCTCACACATTACTAATCCGGGTTAAGCGAAACGAGTCATTCCAGCTAACGCATAAAAAGTAATAACAACCATTTATTAAGGCAGTCCCCGAGTTACTGCTCGAGGCTCCGCTATTTCATTGATAAGCTCATTGCCGACATACATACCGACATATGAGATGACTCGGATACATACACTTCTTAGCTAAGTGTAGAAGGGACGAAGTAGGGCTACATTCCATGGTCGCTTCGATTCCTCTCTGGACCTGTCCGCCTTGTTCTTTTCCTGTGGCTTCGCATCTATAAGATAGTAGGAATCATTGTGCAATGCTTTGCTCACAATAAATGGTCCTTCCCATGGGGGGGGATAATTTATGCATGCCAGTAGTACGTTGTACCAACCGGAGCACCAGATCGCCTTCCCGGAAGACTCGGGGGCACACTTTCCGGCTATGATAGCATCGGAGATTTTGCTGATATATGGCGGATCTGGACAGTGCCAGTTCTCTCGCTTCTTCCAGCAGATCAACATCATTTTGCCGGGCTTCTTGCACTTCGGCTTCTGTGTATTGGGTGACCCTAGGCGAATCATGCTCTATGTCGGCTGGTAATACAGCTTCTGCCCCATATACCAGAAAAAATGGCGTATAGCCCGTTGATCGATTCGGAGTTGTTCTTAAACTCCACAATACCGCTAGTAGTTCTTCTATTCAGCACCCCGCTGATCTTTGCAGCGGCTCGATGAGCCGGGGTTTTATCCCGGATAACACTAATCCGTTGGATCTTTCCACTTGTCCGTTCGATGCGGGGTGGGCTATCGAGGCTACATCGAGTCGGATCTTCTTGTCTCGGCAAAAGCGCGCAAATGCTCCTTCCGCGAAATTCGTTCCATTATCAGTTATAATACTGTGTGGACAACCGTATATCAAGATGATGTCTTTGAGAAATGTCACGGCCGTAGCTCCATCACATTTTCTTATAGGCTTCACTTCGATCCATGTTGTAAACTTGTCCACCATGACCAAGATGTGTGTCATGTTTCCTCTTGCTGGTTTGAACGGGCCAACCATATCCAAGAACCACACAGCAAATGGCCATGTAATTGGTATGGTTTTGAGTTCCGACATAGGCATATGTGTCTTGGTGCCGTACCTTTGACAACCATTGCATTTTCTCACCAGATCTTCTGCTTGCTCCAAGGCACTTGGCTAGTAGAATCCATGCCGGAACGCCTTTGCCACTAAGGCCCGGGATGAGGCATGATGCCCGCATTCTCCTTGGTGTATATCTCGGAGGATGTTAAGTCCTTCTTCCGGGTCAACACACCGCTGGAGGACATTGGTTACACTCTGTTTGTATAGCTCGGAATTGATGATTGTATAAGCTTTGGCTCTCCTCTGAGTTTGCCTGGCTAGCACTTCCTCAGTGGGTAAGGTTCCATCTTTCAAGAATTGGTATATAGGCAGTGCCCAAGCTGGTATCGCTCACGTAGGGAACATCTCCTCATCAATTTCCATCCGATCCACCGGCATAACTTCAGCCGGATCACGCTGAATAGTCCCCGGGTCTAGCGAGGTAGCCCCCGGGTCTACTGAGGCAGACCCCGGTTTTGCCGAGGTAGTCCCCCGGTTCGGCGTGCTACCTCCCATGTCAATGTCCATGGGCTCAGCTCCGGATTCCGCGCTTTCTGGGACATAGATTGAGTCGGTTCCTGGGGACGGCCTGATAGATGGTTTTCTGAGGTGCTCCAATGCTACGCCCGGTGGAATTGCCTTTCGGGTCGATCCGAGCTTTGACAGCATGTCGGCAGCTTCGTTTTCCACGCGAGGTACATGGTGAAATTCGCATCCCTCAAAGTAACCCGAGATCTTCTGCACATGAAATCTGTATAGTGCCATGTTTGGATCCAGGGCGTCCCACACTCCGGACACTTGCTGTATTACTAGATCCGAGTCGCCAAAGCATATTATCCGACGTATGCCAATCTCCTTTGCCACTTTGAGACCATGCACAAGAGCCTCGTACTCAGCGACATTGTTTGATGCCGCGAAATGGATCTGCAATACGTACTTGAGCTGATCCTTCTTTGGCGAGGTAAGCACAACCCCGGCACCTAACCCGGTTTTGGTTTTCGATCCGTCAAAGTGCATCCTCTAGTAGTTCGGATCTGGTGGCGATGGTTCGTATTGTACCTCGGCCCAATCCACGAAAAAGTCCGCCACAGCCTGAGACTTGATCGCTTCTCTCCTATCATACTAGGGTGCGTAAGGTGCTAGCTCAATCGCCCATTTCGCAATTCTGCCATTCGCATCTTTGTTACCCATTATCTCGGATATGGGGGCTTCGCATATCACTTTGATGGGATGCTCCTCAAAGTAGTGCTTTAACTTCTTTTCCGCCATATAAACACCGTATGCCACCTTTTGAAAATGTGGGTAGTTCTGTTTTGAGGCAGACAATACCTCGCTCAAGTAATACACAGGCCTCTGCACCGACTTACCCTCTTCATCACGCTCCACTATAATCACTGCACTTACAACTCGGTTGGTTGCGGCTATGTAGAGCAACATTGGCTCCTTTGACAGTGGAGAAGCTAACACTGGTGCAGTGGCCAACATCTTTTTTAAGTGGGCAAAAGCTTCATCAGCCCGCGGCGTCCAAACGAATTTATCTGACTTTTTCATGAGTTGGTAGAGAGGCAGTGCCTTTTCTCCCAACCGACATACAAACCGACTCAACGAGGCCAGGCACCCAGTGAACCTCTAGACATCGTTGAGACACTTCGGCAGCTCCATTCGTTCGATGGCTCGGATCTTAGTCGGATTAACCTCGATACCTCGGCTGGAGACAAGAAATCCGAGTAATTTTCCAGCCGGGACACCGAAGGTACATTTCTCCGGGTTAAGCTTCATCCGGAATCTCCTCAAGTTCGTGAATGTTTGCCTTATGTCGTCAAGGAGCGTTGCGCTTTCCTTGGTCTTAATAACCACATCATCCATGTAGACTTGTACATTTTGACCTATTTGATCGTGCAAACATTTTTGCATACATCTTTGGTACGTTGCTCCTGCATTTCGTAAACCGAACGGCATAGTGCGATAGCAATAAGCCCCGTACGGGGTAATAAAGGCAGTTTTTATTTGATCATCCGGGTTCAGAGGTATCTGGTGGAAACCAGAATATGCGTCAATGAATGACAACAGTTCACATCCCGCGGTTGAGTCGGTAACCTGATCTATCCTCGGCAGTGGAAATGGATCTTTTGGACACGCCTTGTTCAGGTTTGTGTAATCGATACACATACGCCAAACCGCTGCCACGTTCGGATCATCCTTCTTCTTTTCTACCAACACCGGATTAGAGAGCCAATCCGGATATAGCACTTCCATGATAAATCCTGCTGCTAGCAGCCGAGCTATCTCGTCACCAATGACTTTTCTCCTATCCTCGGCGAAGCGTCGAAGAGGTTGCTTCACCGGCCTTGCTCCGGGTCTTACGTTCAAAGAGTGCTCGGCCAACTCCCTCGGAACACCTTGCAAGTCCTATGCGGACCAAGCAAAAATATCCCGATTCTCACAGAGGAAGTTGACGAGCTCGCTTTCCTATTTGTCAGTTAACCCGACGCCAATTGTTACGGTACGCTCCGGAAACATGTTATCCACTGGAATCTTCTTGGTGTCCTTTGCGGCTTGAAACGAAACGCTACCATGCGGGTTACTTAACACAGGCATATACTGCTGCGCGGACTGAGCTAATGCCGCCACCTCTTGGATTTTTCTTTTCTTTTGTGCAATTACGAGTGACTCGGCTAGGTTAGACCCGGCTGAGGCGCACTCAATAGAACATCGGAAATCCCCAGCGATAGTAATTGCTCCATTTGGCCCGGGCAACTTCATCTTCAGATAACTAACGTGGCAACTTGCCATGAATTTGCTCAGTGCTGGTCTCCCGAGTAATGCATGATACGCGCTCTCCAAGTTCACCACCTCAAACTCCAAATTCTCAGTTCGGCAGTTATCCCTCGTGCCGAATAGCACGTCGACCCGGACTTTGCCTATGGGCTCAGAGGAGATGCCTGGTACGATGCCATGGAAAGTTGTTCTTCTAGCCTGGAGCATGTTCTTCGAGATGCCCAACTTGCGCATCGTATCTGCATACATGATGTTAATGCTATTGCCATTGTCGATCAGTACCTTGGAGAACCTCACATTAATGTTCGGTCCAATGAATGTCGGATCTAACACTAGTGCATACAAGCCTGGACTTGGCATAAGCTTGGGATGATCTTCGACGCTCCAGGTGATTTCCTGGTCCGACCAAGGCATGTACCTCGTCACTGTAGGCATAACCGCGTTAACCTCCATATGTCGGCGCTGCAAGCTCTTCCTATCTGTTTCCTCTGTTGTGAACACACAATAGCTCTGGTGATGCTCCCTGTACTCATTCCTTCCCTCATTTCCGGAGTATCTCTGATCCGGTTGTTGCTGGTTTTCCACCTGATGCGCTGCATCTCTTCTGTCATTGTTGTCATACCTCGGCGGAGGGGGAGGCAGCATTAGTTGTTGTGTGTTTGCTCCGGAGAGCAATTGCTGCCGGGGTAACTCCTGCCGAGGTTGATCATTCCGGGGTCCCTGAGCATTCCCCGAACCACCTTGTTCTATCTTACGCATCCACTCACATTGCCTTGTCGTGTGACCCGCCGGGCTGTTTGGATTTGGCGTGTGAAACTTACACGGCTGGTCCAACATTGACTCATAGGTATACCTCGGACGGTCTTTCTTTTCTTGCCATTGCTTCTTTTGCTCCGGAGTCCAAGTTTTCTTGCCATCGTTTCGAGGAGTCCATTGCCCTCCCGTTTTCTGGCGTTGGTTGCTCCCTGCTCCGGGTTGATCTTGATTCACAGCTGCAACTTGTTGCTAACTGTACCGATGATCCGGTCTATCGTCTCTTCTTTTCCCCTGTAATCGTTCCTCCGGGATGAACCGGCTCCGTCCCTCTGATAGTACTCCTCATTTGACTCGTTTGACACGATCCTGGGCTGAGTCGGATCACCCAGAGCATATGAATCCGCAAGCCGGATCATCTCTGCCAACGTGACTGGCATTTTCCCTTGTGCGAACCATGCTATGGCTTGTGACTCTATGACTCCCTCACACGAGTTTCTCACGGTACACCACCGGGTCAAAAATTCACGATCCGTTTCGTTAGATCTCTTCTTGCACATCGCCAGGGTCTGCGGTCTATTCGGTCTCTGATATGTACTTGAGAAGTTGCTGATAAACATTTCTTCAAAATATATCCAGCAATTGATGCTTCCGGGTGGCAAATTATTCAGCCATACCCTAGCCGGACCTTCCAACATCTGGGGTACATATCGTACAGCCCATCTCAAGTTGCCAGTTGCAATTTTCACAGCTGTTGCGTAGCTTATCAGCCAATCCTCCGGCTTTGTACTGCCGTCATACGTCTTTGTGCCCTTGGGTAATTGGAAGTTGGGTACTAGCGGTTCCTTCATGATCCGGGGTCCAAAGCACGCTGGACCCGGAGGACCTTGACATTCGATCTGTTCCGACCTATACAGGCGATCCAGCTTTAACCTGGCGTCATCCTGCATCAAGTCCCTGGTTCCCAATCTCGACCCTATCACATGATAGTACGGTCTTGCGTATCCCGTATTCATCATCTCCGTGTCTCTGTCATTGTATCGGTTTTGCTCTCGTTGTGCTCCTTTCTGTTGCATACCTCGGCCAGCACTTTGCTCTTGCCTTGGTATATTTCGCTGCTATGGTTGACCTGCTCCTGCCGAGTTTCGCTGTCCGGCATTGCCATTGGTAGCATTCCCTTGACCGACATTGCCATGGTCGTGATTACCTCGGCCAGCTTCACCTCGGCTCACACTTTGCCGATCCTTGTTTTTTCGCATCTCTTTTTCTTTTCCCGCACGCGTTGGGTCGTACGAGACGATCTGCTTGTTCCGTCTGACCGAGGTTACTACCTCTTCTCTCCTTGGGCCACCATGAGTCGATGACGCGGCTCCAGCGGATTTCTCCGGGTTACCCATCGCTGAATGGACGATCTTTGAAGCTCAAACTCTCTCCGGGTTACCTCTCAGCAGCTCCTCGTTCTGCCTGTTCGCGATCCGAACCAGCTCGTTAACCCGGTCTTGCTGCCTCTGTCGAGCCTCACTCGTCAGACCCTCTAGCTCGGACGCTGCGGTATCTGCTGCTCTGAGGTTCTTCCCCGGGGTACTATACTTCGGCAACCCCACAGACAGATAATTTTCCGACTCTTCTGGTCCATCATCACCTTCTCTGGTCATCTCGTTTATGAGATTTCTCCCTTTTACTTTTACCGCGTCAACTTTGTTTGCCTTTGCGTATTCACGCAGCGTCATGTTCAACGACTGCTGAGCCGCTGCTATTTTCTTTGCGCCCTCCAATATCTTTTGCCGGGTTTCCTCTAGCTCGGCCTGTGCCTGAGCCGGATCTACCACTGCTGCCACCGGGTTTGCCAAGCTATCCATAGCTTCCCTCAGCACGTTCTCAGGCCTCTCTAGCGGAGGACCCCTAGCTTTCCTCGGTGCCTTAGGCGTTACCTCCGAGTCTGGCGCTGGATCCTTGCTCGTGCCCGCGCCTGGCACAGTCATCATCACTTCTGCATGGTCCGGGGAGCGAGCGATACGCGTCCCGCGAGCCACAGTGAGGGGTGGTTCTCCCGCATCTACGACGCGACGCGGATGAACGCAAGACACGTCCACAGCAACATAGACCTTGTGCGCACCGAGCTTGACGAAGACGCTGTTGCGCGGAAGGGGGCGCGTGCCGAAGCAGCCAGCGTTGTCGCTGACGTAGTCTAGCGCTCCAAAGCGCTGAACGAGCCCGGAGACGATGCGTTTGCCGGTGGCGATGAGGTTTCCCGTTCGGATCTTCACCCCTGCTAGCGCCGCTAGCCCCACGGTAGGTGCCAACTGTCGTGGTGGTGTCACGACAAATGCCATGGATAGGATAAAGGTGGGGACTAATATGCGCTAGGGGAATCCAGGGAGGGATAGTAGAGTGATTCTCCACGCATAAGCTTTGTATTGATGTTCTATCTCCAAGTTTACAAGTGCTCCTTGAGCTGTATTGACAAGAGGAGGAAGAAGAAACTCTCTTACTCTTGCCTATTATCCAGCCCAAGAACCCTAGTTCCACTAGTGCTCAACCAACTAGAATTCTGCCAACCTCTCCTCTAGAAAAACTCAACCCTTTCTACCAGAGCCCTAACCCCCCTTATATAGTGGTGGTTCGGTCCTGGCCTAGGGCATACGTGGAGGCATATTCCTAAGAATATGCCCCCTCCCAAAGTAGTAACCCGACAGGGGTGCATTTCCCCCGCGTCACACTTGCTTTGACGACGTAGCCTCTGCGGCGCCCGCGTCAGCCGACGTGAGCGTCGTCACCCTTGTCGGCCATGATCCGGTGGTCCTGCCCTTGCTTTATTCACTCATCCGGTACGCACCGGACCTTCTTTTTTGACCAGAGAGATTCCTTCCTTCTCCTAGAAGCCAAGCGAGGATCCGGATCACAATAGATCTGGCCACACCTGTTCCTGCATATAAGTTAGACAAGCATTTCCGACTTACTCCTTAAGTCGGACGAGACAACGTTAGACGTCCCCCCCTGGCCCGGGTTACTCTGTGATCCGGCCTGCCTTGAGGTGACTCGGCCAGCATCCGCTTTGACCTTGCCGACCCTCGGCTAACTCGGCCCTTATACCCCGGAGTGACCCTACCCGGGGGTATCCCCCCAACAATCGGGCAAGGGGTACCCCGTTGGCGGTTCTCTATGATACACATGTACTTACGATGACAAGAACTTACTGGTGACTAAAATTCAGTAGCATGAGGAGCGGCCCTCGTATACAAGGGACATGAGATTTCTAACTTATACTTTGTCAAGCATATACTCCATAGTTTGTTCACTTTAACCTTAATCACTTCAAGATGCTTATGATAGGGGCAATGAGAGCTGAAAGGTAAAAATTACCATAATTTTTGGAAGCTCTTTATGAGACTTGAATCCCTGTTTCCTTCTATGAAGGGCTTTCTTTCACTTATATATTGAGTCTCCACTACCTTCTATCTTTATGCACCTACTTTGAGAGCATAGTGGCCATTCTTAGTTCTATGTGCATTGTCCCAAGACTAGTTGATTGATGCATAACTTGATATTGCTTGTTTTAAACTATTTGTATCTAGTCACTCTTATGAACTTTGAAGGTGTCCTATGCATTTATGTTTGCTACTCTATGAGGGACAAGCTGAATACCACTATGCTATGTTTTCTTTATGTGAAACAAACAAACGTCTTACAAAGCATTGTTATTCATGAATCTTTTGTTTGTGCCTTTTCATGTTGCAACTTAGTTGCTTTTCCTTATTGTTAGAACTTTATCTTTCATGTTATGATTGAAGTACTATGATCCCAGCTTTCAATGTTTTACAAATACTTTAATCAAGTTTATGATGGTGCATGTCACCTCAAAAATTATTCTTTCTTTTTATCACTTACCTACTCGAGGACGAGCAGGAGTTAAGCTTGGGGATGTTGATACATTGCAAATGTATCCATAATTTTTGATGTTCCATGCTTGGTTTTATCTACTTTCTTGTGTTTTGTTCCAACTTTGGAGTACTTTTCATATGATTTCTTGGACTAACCTATTAACAAGATGCCACAATGCTAGCTGTCTATTTTCTGCTGTATTTGGTTCCAGGAAAGTCAGGAAATGAATATTCTCGGAATTGGACCGGACAAAAGCCAAAGTTGTTCTTTTCCCGGAAGACTCACGAAGCCAGAAGGAGAGTCGGAGAGGGGCCACAGGGTGGCCACACCACCCCTAGGTGCGGGTCCCCCTTGGCAGCGCCAGTGCATGGTGTGGGCCCCCTCGTCGCCCACCGACATTGCCTCTTTCGCCTATATATCTCCCCCGAGGCAAAAACCCTAAATCATCAATTAGAAATCCACGAAAAGTTCCGCAGCACCGCTGCCACCGAAGGGGAGATTCGGAGGATAGAAAGTCTCTGTTCCAGCACCCTGCCGGGACGGGGAAGTGCCCCCGAAGCCATCTCCATCGATCTCCACCACCATCTCCATCGTCGTTGCTGATTCCCATGATGAGGAGGGAGTAGTTCTCTTTCGAGGCTAAGGGTTCTACCGGTAGCTATGTGTTCATCTCTCTCTCTCCATGCATGATCTTATTGAGATCATGAGCTTGTAATCTATAGATCTACCTTGCTACTCAAGTGCTTTAATAGATCTCTGCTCTCCCCATGTGTGTGAAGTTGACAGTGTGCACACCATGGTTGCACTTAGGTTAGAGATTTCAAATACTTGTTATGAGTTATATTTGGAGTCGGATGTCTTTATGAAATTGTGGTGTTTGTTGGACTCATCTAGTACTCAAGGTGACAGTGTGGGGTTATCTAGATTGGAAAGGCTTACTTTGAGGTGTGTTGTTATAGTCCTACCATCGATTATAGTGTCCAACCGGAGAGTAGTTCAGCGTAATATTATAAAGAAGAATATATTTATATAAGAGTGTTCACTAGTGAAAGTATGATCCCTAGGCCTCGTTTCTAAGCACTGAAACACCGTTTGCTATTAGATCTATTATATGTTTGCTTGCTTCTATCTTTATTTCAGTTTTACTTTAGTCTTTTCCATGCCATTTAGCTATTTTCTATCACCATTACCACTTATAATTATCTATACCACTTGTATTTCACTATCTCTTCGCCGAACTAGTGCACCTATACACCTGACAAGTGTATTGGGTGTGTTGGGGACACAAGAGACTTCTTGTATCTTGATTGCAGGGTTGCTTGAGAGGGGATACCTTTGACCACTTCCTCCCTGAGTTCGATAAACCTTGGGTGATCCACCTAAGGGAAAATTTGCTGTTGTTCTACAAACCTCTGTACTGGAAGGCCCAACAATTGTCTACAAGAATAGAAGTGCGTAGACATTAGTTAACCAAACCTATATGTTGATTCGTAAATTTTAATTTCTAGCTTCATGATGTTTACGTATATTAATTACAAAGATCAATTAGTCATGGTATATTTAATAAATATAAATCTAATTAATTGTCAGATTATGTTATGTATAATTAAGAAAACGGACCAGTTCAGGTCATATTAAAAAAGTAATGGTTCTGGTTAGTTGGCTAAATATTTTGGTTTAGTGGGAGATTTTCTAGACCAATTATATATTTTTTATTCATCATATATTCTTTAATATGATAATTATGGTTTGTTATGACCTTGTATGATGGATTGAAGATCACATTTTAATGACTAAAACAACTTTTAACACACAATAATGTTAAAGTTATGATTGGGTGCTTGTCTAGGGATTTATAAGTTTTGATTACTTAATAACAAAATATTTGTTAAGCGAAGTTAAGAAAAAAATCTTGTTGTCTGCTAGATCAACTATTACTAATAATTTCGACTTTATCTTGTCAGAATCAATTTCTTTCATCATTACTCCAACTCATGAAATAATAACATGCGTTGACCATTCTAAATATCTCAGGTTTTGAATATAGACATCGTCTCTAAGATAAACATAAAATTTAAATAAATATATTTCAAATAATTAAAACCTATATTTAGTTTTTGTGCTCATATGTACTGCTACTATTTTTCTTAATCTCTCAAATATTGTACTCCCTCCATCCCAAAATATAAGGTGCCTAAGGATTAGTCAAAATTCAACATTTTTTAAGTTTGACCATGATTATACACAAAAATATAAAAGTTTATAATACTAAATTAATATCAATAGATTCACCATAAAGTATATTTTCTTAATATGTCCATTCAATATTTTAGATGTAGGTATTTTTTTTCTAAATATTTGGTCAAAGTTAGTAAGGTTTGACTTTTGACCAATCCTTAGGCACCTTATATTTTGGGACGGAGGGAGTACAATATGACATGTATTGAGACAAAAATTGTCATATTTTTATGTGTTTTATTTACCTCATTCACATGTATCTTCCAACCCTTTGATACATTTGTTCTACATGGACTCCCTTATTACTAAATTAAATAACTACAAAATTCTCAAGTAGTGGCATTATTTTCAATACAGGGAATTAGATTCCCATGGAGAAATGTTTGTCGGTGTGTTATTTTTGTCATGGACGTGTTGAAATTTTTCGCTTTTGTCGCATAAATATAATATACGTGGCCAAATGAATTGTCGATGCAGGAGCCTGGTCGCCTCTTTGACTACATAATTCCTTTGCCTAAAAACATATCTTTATATATTGCTTTCATTTAAAATAACATGTTTCAATCTCTGACTGGTGCCTTTCACCCTCGACAAACTGATAAAGGCTCCTGGATGCGATAGAGGCACTAATCAATCCGCTAATTGTAGTTTAGGTATGTTACCTTAGTGTGTTCTTCACGGTAAACACTACAGGAATCTTCTCCTTTGCCGTGTATCAGAAAGACACGGCAAAGACATGCTAAGACACGGCAAAGCCGTTGCCGTGAGTCAACCCACGACAAAGAGTGGACGGAAGCGCGAGGGCTTTCACCTGGACACACGAAAAAGACCTTTGCCGTGAGTTTTCCAGCACGCCCGGCAAAGTAAAGCAGTTAACGGGCATCTCGTGCCCAAACGACGTGCCGAGTCTGTGCCATGCGTTGGTCTTTGCCGCACGCCGCCGCTTTGCCGTGCGTTAGTCTTCGCCGTGAGCCTCCGCTTTGCTGTGCGTTGGCGCTTTGCCGTGTGTCTACGGCGTTGCCGTGCGCTTTTTTTTGCCGTGTGTCTACCGCGTTGCCGTGCGCTTTTCTTTGCCGTGTGCCTCGCATGTTGCCGTGTGCTCTTCTTTGCTATGTGTTATTCTTCCTTCCGCACGGCAAAACGCCTGGAGCCACCACCCTAGCGTGCCAGATGCTACAGCTTGGCGCCACGTGTCTCCTTTGCCGTGTGTATGCCCACGGCAAAGAGACAAAATGTCCTTTGCCGTGTGCATGCACACGGCCAAGGAGCTGTTGTATTTTTTTGGTTTCTTTTCGCTATATTTCCTGCATTTGCAAATTTCAAATAAATATATATATAAAGGCCAACATTTGTGGCATCACAAGAGCATATGTGCATGCATATAACCAAAGTTTTGCATAAATACATCAAACACACCACAAATAGATCAAACACACCACAAAATAGCTCCACATGTTCACATAGAGTTCACAAGTTGATCTTGCAATATTACAAGTTCACCAACCACAAGTCCTCACTCCATAGGAACATATAGTCAACATGTAGGCCACAAACGGTGAAGATCAACCTCTAGAGTGATTCCTCCTACAAAATCAAAAGCAAATACATAAGATTCACATGCCACACTAGATATGATCAAACGAGAAACTTAGAAACCTCTACAAGTAGCTCACATGAGAGTAAATTCAATATACAAGTTACAAGCTCTATTTCTATGGAAAAGTTCATGTTTTCCTCTATGGCTATGTTTCTCTATGGCTAAGTTTGGCTAAGTGACATGGCATGGCTCATTTTGAACCCAAAATTAGGAGAACTAACCTTGATGGTAGCTAACCATGTCCTTCTCCGTCTCCTCCGTGTCCTTCTCCGTCTCCTCCGTGTCCTTCTCAGGTTTTGAATATAGACATCGTCTCTAAGATAAACATAAAATTTAAATAAATATATTTCAAATAATTAAAACCTATATTTAGTATTTGTGCTCATATGTACTGCTACTATTTTTCTTAATCTCTCAAATATTGTACTCCCTCCATCCCAAAATATAAGGTGCCTAAGGATTAGTCAAAATTCAACATTTTTTAAGTTTGACCATGATTATATACAAAAATATAAAAATTTATAATACTAAATTAATATCAATAGATTCACCATAAAGTATATTTTCTTAATATGTCCATTCAATATTGTAGATGTAGGTATTTTTTTTCTAAATATTTGGTCAAAGTTAGTAAGGTTTGACTTTTGACCAATCCTTAGGCGCCTTATATTTTGGGACGGAGGGAGTACAATATGACATGTATTGAGACAAAAATTGTCATATTTTTATGTGTTTTATTTACCTCATTCACATGTATCTTCCAACCCTTTGATACATTTGTTCTACATGGACTCCCTTATTACTAAATTAAATAACTACAAAATTCTCTAGTAGTGGCATTATTTTCAATCTAGGGAATTAGATTCCCATGGAGAAATGTTTGTCGGTGTGTTATTTTTGTCATGGACGTGTTGAAATTTTTCGCTTTTGTCGCATAAATATAATATACGTGGCCAAATGAATTGTCGATGCAGGAGCCTAGTCGCCTCTTTGACTACATAATTCCTTTGCCTAAAAACATATCTTTGTATATTGCTTTCATTTAAAATAACATGTTTCAATCTCTGACTGGTGCCTTTCACCCTCGACAAACTGATAAAGGCTCCTGGATGCGATAGAGGCACTAATCAATCCGCTAATTGTAGTTTAGGTATGTTACCTTAGTGTGTTCTTCACGGTAAACACTACAGGAATCTTCTCCTTTGCCGTGTATCAGAAAGACACGGCAAAGACATGCTAAGACACGGCAAAGCCGTTGCCGTGAGTCAACCCACGACAAAGAGTGGACGGCAGCGCGAGGGCTTTCACCTGGACACACGACAAAGACCTTTGCCGTGAGTTTTCCAGCACGCCCGGCAAAGTAAAGCAGTTAACGGGCATCTCGTGCCCAAACGACGTGCCGAGTCTGTGCCGTTCGTTGGTCTTTGCCGCACGCCGCCGCTTTGCCGTGCGTTAGTCTTCGCCGTGAGCCTCCGCTTTGCCGTGCGTTGGCGCTTTGCCGTGTGTCTACGGCGTTGCCGTGCGCTTTTTTTTTTGCCGTGTGTCTACCGCGTTGCCGTGCGCTTTTCTTTGCCGTGTGCCTCGCATGTTGCCGTGTGCTCTTCTTTGCTATGTGTTATTCTTCCTTCCGCACGGCAAAACGCCTGGAGCCACCACCCTGGCGTGCCAGATGCTACAGGTTGGCGCCACGTGTCTCCTTTGCCGTGTGTATGCCCACGGCAAAGAGACAAAATGTCCTTTGCCGTGTGCATGCACACGGCCAAGGAGCTGTTGTATTTTTTTGGTTTCTTTTCGCTATATTTCCTGCATTTGCAAATTTCAAATAAATATATATATAAAGGCCAACATTTGTGGCATCACAAGAGCATATGTGCATGCATATAACCAAAGTTTTGCATAAATACATCAAACACACCACAAATAGATCAAACACACCACAAAATAGCTCCACATGTTCACATAGAGTTCACAAGTTGATCTTGCAATATTACAAGTTCACCAACCACAAGTCCTCACTCCATAGGAACATATAGTCAACATGTAGGCCACAAACGGTGAAGATCATCCTCTAGAGTGGTTCCTCCTACAAAATCAAAAGCAAATACATAAGATTCACATGCCACACTAGATATGATCAAACGAGAAACTTAGAAACCTCTACAAGTGGCTCACATGAGAGTAAATTCAATATACAAGTTACAAGCTCTATTTCTATGGAAAAGTTCATGTTTTCCTCTATGGCTATGTTTCTCTATGGCTAAGTTTGGCTAAGTGACATGGCATGGCTCATTTTGAACCCAAAATTAGGAGAACTAACCTTGATGGTAGCTAACCATGTCCTTCTCCGTCTCCTCCGTGTCCTTCTCCGTCTCCTCCGTGTCCTTCTCCTATACACGGTCAAAAGAAAAATCATGAGATTGCTACATTTTCGACAAGTGGCATAGCTACAATTTTGCATCTTCAAGTTGAAATTCTACAAGTGACATGTTTTCACCTAGAAACTGCGTCAGGCTCTGGATGATGTTCGGATGGGCGAGGGTATGAGGAGTCATCGGGCTCTGACTGGGCTGTTCCTGGAAGGGCGGCACGTTCGATCCACTCGTCGACCCACCTATTAAGTACACGGGCAACTACAACATGGGGAAATATTACGACCATTAAACAATGAGACAAGATAACATAAGATGGAGATATTAAGTTAACCACTTATCCACGGGAAGGCGAAAGGAGGACTAGGAATACTCCCCGGTGCAGCAATCAGAAGTTGTTGGTTCATAAACCAGCTCATCATCTACTGTTGCTGCATCTGCGCCTGCTGCTCCTTAAGCTGCTGCTCCAGCTGTGGTTGCCGCTGTTGGGACTCCTCTCGGATTCTCTGTTCCCTTGCTTCCATCTCCGCCTACATTGTGTCGTTGCGATACGTCATTAACATTGCAATGGAAAACATGTAATTAAGCATAGAGGATCGAGGAAGAACATACCCGTAAGCGGTCCATAGCTATATCCGAAGCCCGTGGGAGGGTCTGCACCTGAGGCCCGCCACTCTTACAACCACTACGGGCCTGGCATAGAGATGGAACGGTCATTGGGTCGACGGACCCGTCACCAATCCATAGGCGGCCATGCTTCAGGCCTTCTCCCGCTAGCACCGCAACCTCGGGGTCAAACTCCTCGGTGAGTGGATCGGAGTCCTCGCCGTGCTTCTGCTTGTACCCTGTGATGTATGTTGCACACTTGACCTCGGATACATCGTTGACCCACATGGACCCCGTCTTAGGATGCGGCTTCTTCCTGGTCTTCATTTTTTGATAGAGGCCAAATAAGCTTGGCTTCACGCCTGTTGTAGTTTCCTGTGGAAGAGAACATGTAATTAAGTGAAGGGGGACACCCTTGTGGAGTAAACAATCACGTGAAAGCAAAGAATGAAGGAAACATTTGCTCACCTCTCTTTGGATGTGAAGGGCGAGGGGGATGCTGCCTTGGATATTTGATCCACCTCCCATCTCCTCCCGCCTCTTCTTTGCCTCCTCGTGCTTCTTGAGGTACTGGGGGGACGTCCACCACATTACCATCGCTAGAAAGCAGCATCTGTCGCTACCGACATATTGAGGAGGGTTCTACATTCACAAGGTACACCCATTAGTACAATAGAAACTGCATGGCGGTCAAGAAAATAATAACACAGAAATGCAACTACCTACAGATACTGCCATGGTGCCATGAGCGTTTGCCGAGCCTCGTCCTTAGTCATCCAAATACAGCGGTCGGCATGCCAGTCGTGGGCGCACGGAACACGTGCCTCGTAGTGCATGCCGGTCACCCTCCTCTTGCACATCTCGTGTAAGACCGCATCGCATTGCCTTTCACGACCAGCAGCCTTCGTGTAGTATCGCTAAAACCATGCACATAGGTAAACAAGGGACCAAAGCCATTAGTGCAACTAGTGTCAACCTCGGAGTGTTAGAATGCTGAGACATTAAAAATCACATACCAGAAAAGCTGTACAACCACCTCCTGCATGTTGTCGCAATCGGTGTCCAGATCCGGAGCGTAGCTGTAGTGCTTCCAAGTCCAAGCTACGTCGACACCACCACCAGGGAGTTCGACAAGCCCAGGGAAATTGTGCCTAAGAAGGCCTCCAAGGATGTTCGCGTAGAAACGTCCACCCTTTTGATTAGGATCCTCATACGTGAACGAACTGCACAATGAAAAGCCATAATTAGTATGTATGTGATAAAAATTTCGACAGTGATGAAATTCCGTTAATGAAAAGCCAAAATCAGCATTTACCTCTTTCCAGCGGGCACGAGAACAACATGGCTATAGGGCCACGTTTTTATCCTAGGGAGTCTCGTTATCCCACGCTTATATGGCTTCTTGTCACATGGCTTCAAATTTTCGGAGGGTGGCACGTACTCCTCCGCTGGCGGTTCCCAAACTAGGCTGCCGTCAGCCTCAAACGGTAGACCCCCTAGCCCCTCATCCTCTGAGTGGTCCTCCAAGTCCTCCGCCTGCCCGTCCTCCCCACCCTCCTCCTCCTGCTCCTCATACTCCTTGTCCTCCTCCTGCTCCTCGTGCTCCTCACTCTCCTGTTCCTCCTGCTCCTCAGCGTCATTAGCATCCTCCTCATCCTCGGCTGGGGGGGCTAGGATCCTTCCTCCCACGCCTCCCACGCTGCTGGGGTAGGCACGGTCGAGGACTATCACGCTGTCTTGAGGCCGATGCTGAAGCTTTTTTCGAACCACTCGGATTCGTCACAATGTCTGCCAAGTCCTTGAACTTTTTTCGAATGCCCTTGCCCTTTCCTCCTGTCATGTTTCAATCACCTGCAAACATAATGAAAAGAGTAGTTTATTAGTAATGATGTAAATAGATGGAAATTAGTGAAAGCAACAATGATGTAAATAGATGAAAATTAGTGAAAGCAACAATGATGTAAATAAATGAAAATTAGTGAAAGCAACAATGATGTAAATGGATGAAAATTAGTGAAAGCAACAATGATGTAAATAGATGAAAATTAGTAAGCACATAGTTCTTACAAATAAACCAGCTCGACAATCACTATTACATAGAGTTATTAATACTACATAGATCAGAAGCCTATTTCGACATTAGTAACGGGACCACATGTTTCGTCATCGATATCAGGCTCGTTGCACCAATAATCATCAATGAAACCTGGAGGTGGTCCCTTTGGATCGAGGTCAATGCCTGCTTTGAACGTCTCCAGCAAACTCACGTCTTGATTGTCACGGACATCCTCAACTTCATCTTCTGCACTGTCTTCCTCCATGCCCGCATCTTGTTCTTGCTCATCGTCTACGACCATGTCATCATCGGCCGGCAAGTCAACAGTGAAAAAACCAGGGAGCCCTTCTTCCTGATAAAACTCGGCATCCTTTGTTGAGGGGTCTACGCAACGGTAATCATCCTTGTTTGGCAGGGGCGGCCTATTGCGTGAAGGTACCGTCACCACAACATCCCATCCCTGTAGACGTTTTGCCGGGTTTTTGCACGGGTATGGGAGATAGTATACTTGCAAGGCCTGGGTAGCCAAAATGTACACATCCTCTCCCTTATAAACGGAGCTTCTTTCAACTTCGACCAATCCAATTTTAGGATACCGTCTCACCCGACGTGGGTTGAACCAATGACATTTGAATACGACGGGATTTAACCCTTTGTCAAACCCGTAATTCAGCTCGTATATACCCTCGACTCTTCCATAGTAATGGAGTCCATCATCACCTTTAGATACCACCCCACTATTTATTGTCTTCCGGTTGGGCCGGTTTGTTGTGTATTCATGGGCATGGAAGCGATACCCGTTCACGTCATAAGCATTGAACGTGTGGACGGAATGGATAAAGCCCCTGGCAATTTTTCTTAGCTCGGGATTCATCTCTTTGTCGGTCCTTGCCTACAAGTTTAGCACGATAAGTTTAGAACGAAAAATGACCAATGAATGTCAGCAGTGCAAGCAAAGTTGGATAGAATAGTACCAAACCACAGAACCAGCTAATGAAACCGAAACCACCACCCTTATCGAAAAGATCCTTAGATTCTTCTAGGGTAGGATTCCTATGGGTATACCTCCAATGTTTATGAGTGAATTGTCTATACCAATGTAAAGAGGAAGAGTTAGCCACATACGAGTGAATGTCTAGGAATAACTAAATGGTGAGCACTTACTCGATGTATGGCTTCACTTCCTCCATGGTGTTCAAGACATATGAGTGGATCAAGTCCCGCTCATGTATATTCGTTGTGTACCTCTTTGAGCCACTTGACTTGCCACCAAGCCCTATGAAGATGCTAAGCTTGGGTACATCTTCAGTGTTGGCGGCATTGTAACGAAGGACTGGGTTGCGCTTTGTGGGAATGTTGGCATCATAGTGCTTAGTGGTGAAGTTTGCCACCTCCTCGTTAAGGAATTCCTCAGCAATGCATGCTTCGATCTTGCATTTATTGCCTGTTTTTTCACGAAGCTTCTTTGTTTCTCTCTCAGGCGGAAACTGCCAACGACCCCACGCATGCCCCCCTTTAGAGCCTCCTCCGCGAGGTGCAAGATCATATGTTGCATCGGATTAAAGAATGCTGGCGGAAGGAGCCTCTCTAGATCGCAAAGCAACTCGGGTGCCTGTTCATGTAGCTTCTCAACCACTTTGGTGTCTAACTCCCGAGCACAAATCTGGCGGAAGAAAAAGCTCAACCACGACAGCACTCGCCAAGTCTCCTCATCGACATAGCCTCGAATCATCACCGGCATTATCCGCTCAAGCCATACATGGTAGTCATGACTCTTAAGCCCTTGTACTCGCAAAGTTTGCATGTTCGCACCCCTCATCCAGTTGGCTGCGTACCCATCAGGGAAAAACAAACATTGCTTGATCCACTGGGAGATCTCCCTTTTTTGGGGCTTTGTTGGGCAGAACGGAGCCTTTGGCTTAGTCCACCCTTTTTTGGCGCCAGCAGGTGGCTGCATATTCAACTTTGGCCTATCGCACCATTTTTCTTCATCAATCCGAGCCTTGACGTTATCCTTCGTCTTCTCAGTATCCATGATTGTGCTCCAAAGGGCCTCGCTAATATTCTTTTCGGTGTGCATTATATCAATGTTATGTGGGAGCTCGAGATCCTCAAAGTAAGGAAGCTTCCAATAGCACGATTTGTGGGTCCATTGGTGTGTCTCCCCATATCCCAAGAAACCATTCCCATCGGGGCTAGGCTGGAGAGCTTCTAACTCATCCTTGAGTTCATGTCCGATCTTGAGAAGTGGCTCGGGTCATGGACAACACGGCCTTTCTTAAAACTTTTTTTATCACTCCTGTATTTATGATTCTCCTTAAGGAACTGTCGAGCTTCATCAAAGCATGAATACTTGGCTCCCTTATCAAGCCAGAAGAAAGTCACAGCCTGCCTGCACACAGGGCAGGGCCACTTCCCATGTGTACACCACCCGCAGAACAAAGCACGTGTTGGTAGGTCATGCAGAGATGTGTGGTACCAGACATACATATCGAAGTGCTCCTTCTTTGCTGCGTCATATGTTCAGATCCCGTGACCTTCCCAGCCAAAAAGCAAGTCATCCACCAGTGGTTCCAGGTACACGTTCATGTTCTTACCTGGGTATTTCGGCCCTAGGATTATCATCGACACAAACATGTTCTCTGATCTCATGCAGACGCCAGGGGGGAGGTTCAGGAGAATAACGAACACTAGCCAACAACTGTATGTTGCAGCCGACATACCATATGGATTAAACCCATCGGTTGATATCGCAACTGCTACGCTCCTCGAGTCACCGGCTTTCAGTGGATATTTAATGACAAAGTTCTTCCATGCACTACCATCCGACGGATGTATCATCTTGTCGAGGTATCTTTTCCCTTCTACGGGCCACTGCATCTATTGAGCAGTATCTTCGTTCATGAAGAGTCGTTGGATCCTCGGTAGGACTGGAAGATACCGGAGGATCTTCTGCGCAACCACAGTCTGCCTCTTCTGACCATCACCATTGGGGTCAACCTCAAAGAACCTAGAGGATTTGCAATGGATGCAATAATTTGTGTCGGCGTGCTCCTTTGTGAATAGCATGCATCCCTTTGGACAAGCGTGTATCTGCTGAGATGACATCTTAAGGTCACTGAGCAATTTGGTTGAATGGTAAAAGTTCTGCGGCAAGAGATGCCCTTTTGGCAGAATGCTACCAACGACGGCCAGAAGTTCATCGAACCCATCTCTGCACAAGTTCCTGTGGCACTTGAAGGCCATAAGGCGAGCGATGGCATCTAATTGGGTTACATCTGTATTAACATGTAGGGGTTTCTGCGAAGCAAACAAAGCCTCGTAGTACTTATATGTGTTTATCTCCGACTCCTCACTTGTCTCCACATCCTGAGGTGTCTCCGCCTCTACATGAGGGCTTTTAGGCACATTACCATTAGCCATGTTTTCTAAGCACTTATCAAACCCAGTATCATATTCTCCCCTAGGCTGAATCTGTCGCACCTCCATCCTAGCACGTTTGGATAACTTTTCTCCATGGAAAGTCCAAGTCTGGTAGGACGGTGTGAAGCCAAACTTGAGCAAGTGAGTACTCATAGTTTCCTTATCATGTGGTTTTTCGTTAGCGCACTTTCTACAAGGGGAAAATACTGTTCTCGGTCTGCTAGAGATATTAAAAGCCTTGTTCACAAACTGCTCGGTCTTTTCTCCCCATTCCTGAGTATAGTTCCACTGACTGATTCTGCCATCGTACATCCAGTCACGATTCTCCATCCTCTAATCAGTACGAAAACAGACATATATTTCAATTAATCATGACATTAAATAAATCTGGTATTAGTTCGGTTAATTTTAGCAAACATAGATTTTACGCCATACACACACTTATCTCTCTAATAGGTAAAGAGGGTCCTAGCAACCGACGGATCCGTAGATTAAGTACATTCTCCCTGCTCTACACCGATCCGAGACAGAATTTCGGCAGCACCTCCCCGCTGCTCTCACGATACACGTCTCGACAAAATGACGAGAGGAATGTGCATCCGAAGAACAACGGGGAGGCGCTGTCAAAATCCTGTCGCAGACCGAAGTAGAACAGGGAAAACGTACCCAACTACGCATCCGTCGGCTGTCCTGATAAATGCCGTAAGAGTTACGGTTATATAATATGCGAGACCACTAATGCATATTTATCCGCGTAACCCTTACGGCCGGGAAGAGACGCCTAGGTAACCCAACAGACTTGGTGATCTAGACATGAAAATAACCCTAGGTACAAGAGAGGAGAACAGATATGATCGAGAGGTGAAGAAGATCAGTGAACCTCCCGCAAAATGCCCACCCTCAAACTCAATAGATATCCTACACGAAGAAGAATAGTTTATCAATTGAAATTTCCACAATAATAGAGATCAAGGTGGTTCCTCAATAATCTACCTACAGTTTTTGCTGCAAGAGGGGAGCCCTTTAGCTTTTCAGCTATCTTATATCGTGTGTCGATTAACCCACTATGATCTTTTATTGATTGCTCATCATCAAAAACACATGCTAGAAAAATTAAATTGAATATATTTTGTATAGAGAAATGCTACATAGAAGCATAGACGATTCATTAAGTTGGAGAGAATAGCCAAAATACCACTAGTCAAAACCTAAAGTGCCAAAATACCACTGGTAAAAACCAACTAGCCAGAATACCACTCAATTTCAGTTCTTCATGCCAAAATACCACTAGTGACTAATTGTGGCTAACATATTCAAACAAATACCACTGGTGACTTACGGTTTTGCACCGGACCTGGTGGACAAGATGGGGGCAACGGCGAGGTGGAGCAGGGTCAGGGTGAGCTCGAGCTCGAGGGTGAGCTGAGAAAGGTGTGGTCGCGCAAGTGGATAGGGGCGAGCGTGGCCCCACGCGAGCTTAGTGGATAGGGTGTGGCACTCCTTTGCCGTGAGCCGAGAAGATACACACGACAAAGCCATCTCTACTGTGGGTAGCTCTTCAGGACGCACGACAAAGACGTATCTGCCATGTACCTACTCACGGCAAAGAGCAGAGACAGTACAACAAAAAGGTTCCATAGCTACTCTTACCAACTACCTAAACTTACCGCACTGGCAGAGCCCATACTTTGGCAACCTTGCCAACCAAAGTTCGAATCCCACAAAGGCTGGATTGGGCCATTTTTTAATTAAATCTATGATTTGCCGTGCGCCAACTCACGGCAAAGCCGTCTCTGCCGTGTGTCAGCACACGGCGAAGAGCCCTTTTCCTTTTCTTTTTCCTCTTCAATTGTATTTATTCTAATACTATATTTATTCTTTAAATTAGTTTAAGTTTTTAGTGTATATTTGTTAGTATTAGTTGTGACAATGTGTATACGACATGGTTCTGGACTTATATAAGGGGGGGACTCCCTGTTCCGGTCAGGGTTCCACAGGTCTAGGGGGTAGTGGACGCGAGGCCCGCGGGTCAGGGTTCCGCAGGAAACCGCGCTCCGGGGCATCGAAACACCTCAAGGACTTGCATGTGGCCCTAGCACATGCATGAAAGTGTGGTGCTATGTTGAAACATACAAAACCTAGTCCCCGGGTGCATGTGTCCCCTTCGCAGGCATCCACTGTAACCTAAAAGCAAGGGTTCCGGGCTCGTCTAAGGGGGAAAGTCCCCATTCCGGCACTAGAGAGTAGGATATTGTCACTCCCCTTGTGACCCAACATGGTTTTAAATCATCCTATGACCTAAACAAACACAAAACAAGAGAGGGCTACACCGGGCTACCCCCGTCAGAAGAAAGTCTAGGGGGTAGACGACGCGAGGCCCATAGGTCAGGGTTCCGCAAGAAACCGTGCTCCGGGGCATCGAAACACCCCAAGGACTTGCATGTGGCCCTAGAACATGCATGAAAGTGTGGTGCTATGTTGAAACATACAAAACCTAGTCCCCGGGTGCATGTGTCCCCCTTCGCAGGCATGCACTATAACCTAAAAGCAAGAGTTCCAGGCTCGTCTAAGGGGGAAAGTCCTTGTTCTGGCACTAGAGAGTAGGATATTGTCACTCCCCTTGTGACCCAACATGGTTTTACATAATCCTATGACATAAACAAACACAAAACAAGAGAGGGCTACACCGGGCTACCCACGTTAGAAGAAAGTCTAGGGGTAGACGACGCGAGGCCCACGGGTTAGGGTTCCGCAGGAAACCGTGCTCCGGGGCATCGAAACACCTCAAGGACTTTCATGTGGCCCTAGAACATGCATGAAAGTGTGGTGCTATGTTGAAACATACAAAACCTAGTCCCCGGGTGCATGTGTCCCCCTTTGCAGGCATGCACTTTACCCTAAAAGCAAGAGTTCCGAGCTCGTCTAAGGGGGAAAGTCCCCGTTCCGGCACTAGAGAGTAGGATATTGTCACTCCCCTTGTGACCCAACATGGTTTTACATCATCCTATGACCTAAACAAACACAAAACAAGAGAGGGCTACACCGGGTTACCCCCGTCAGAAGAAAGTCTAGGGGGTAGACGATCCGAGGCCCACGGGTCAGGGTTTCGCAGGAAACCGTGCTCCGGGGCATCGAAACACCTCAAGGACTTCCATGTGGCCTTAGAACATGCATGAAAGTGTGGTGCTATGTTGAAACATACAAAACCTTGTCCCCGGGTGCATGTGTCCCCTTCGCAGGCATCCACTATAACCTAAAAGCAAGGGTTCCGGGCTCGTCTAAGGGGGAAAGTCCCTGTTCCGGCACTAGAGAGTAGGATATTGTCACTCCCCTTGTGACCCAACATGGTTTTAAATCATCCTATGACCTAAACAAACACAAAACAAGAGAGGGCTACACCGGGCTACCCCCGTCAGAAGAAAGTCTAGGGGGTAGACGACGCGAGGCCCACGAGTCAGGGTTCCGCAGGAAACCGTGCTCCGGGGCATCGAAACACCTCAAGAACTTGCATGTGGCCCTAGAACATGCATGAAAGTGTGGTGCTATGTTGAAACATACAAAACCTAGTCCCCGGGTGCATGTGTCCCCCTTCGCAGGCATGCACTAAACCTAAAAGCAAGGGTTCCGGGCTCGTCTAAGGGGGAAGTCCCCGTTCTGGCACTAGAGAGTAGGATATTGTCACTTCCCTTGTGACCCAACATGGTTTTACATCATCCTATGACCTAAACAAACACAAAACAAGAGAGGGCTACAGCGGGCTACCCCCGTTAGAAGAAAGTCTAGGGGGTAGATGATCCGAGGCCCACGGGTCAGGGTTCCGCAGGAAACCGTGCTCCGGGGCATCGAAACACCTCAAGAACTTGCATGTGGCCCTAGAACATGCATGAAAGTGTGGTGCTATGTTGAAACATACAAAACCTAGTCCCCGGGTGCATGTGTCCCCCTTCGCAGGCATGCACTGTAACCTAAAAGCAAGGGTTCCGGGCTCGTCTAAGGGGGAAGTTCCCGTTCCGGCACTAGAGAGTAGGATATTGTCACTCTCCTTGTGACCCAACATGGTTTTACGTCATCCTATGACCTAAACAAACACAAAACAAGAGAGGGATACATCGGGCTACCCCCGTTAGAAGAAAGTCTAGGGGGTAGACGACGGGAGGCCCACGGGTCAGGGTTCCGCAGGAAACCGCGCTCCGGGGCATCGAAACACCTCAAGAACTTGCATGTGGCCCTAGAACATGCATGAAAGTGTGGTGCTATGTTGAAACATACAAAACCTAGTCCCCGGGTGCATGTGTCCCCCTTCGCAGGCATGCACTGTAACCTAAAAGCAAGGGTTCCGGGCTCGTCTAAGGGGGAAGTTCCCGTTCCGGCACTAGAGAGTAGTATATTGTCACTCTCCTTGTGACCCAACATGGTTTTACATCATCCTATGACCTAAACAAACACAAAACAAGAGAGGGCTACACCGGGCTACCCCCGTCAGAAGAAAGTCTAGGGGTAGACGACGGGAGGCCCACGGGTCAGGGTTCCACAGGAAACCGCGCTCCGGGGCATCGAAACACCTCAAGGACTTACATCTAGCCCTAGAACATGCATGAAAGTGTGGTGCTATCTTGAAACATACAAAACCTAGTCCCCAGGTGCATTTGTCCCCCTTCGCAGGCATGCACTGTAACCTAAAAGCAAGGGTTCCGGGCTCGTCTAAGGGGGAAAGTCCCCGTTCTGGCAGTAGAGAGTAGGATATTGTCACTCCCCTTGTGACTCAACATGGTTTTACATCATCCTATGACCTAAACAAACACAAAACAAGAGAAGGCTACACCGGGCTACCCCCGTCAGAAGAAAGTCTAGGGGGTAGACGATGCGAGGCCAACGGGTTAGGGTTCCACAGGAAACCGTGCTCCGGGGCATCGAAACATCTCAAGGACTTGCATGTGGCCCTAGCACATGCATGAAAGTGTGGTGCTATGTTGAAACATACAAAACCTAGTTCCCGGGTGCATGTGTCCCTCTTCGTGAGAATATCATTTTGCGGCCCAAAAGTTGGGGTGTCCAGGCAACGCGGTACCCAAGTTCCCTGATATCATCCGCGATGACTATAGTTGGCGTGCCAAATACTCAGTGGGTCTTTTTTGGCACGAATTCAACTTTATGTTTCAATACAAAAAATCAGGCTAACGGCCGTCAAGTTGGGCCCCCCTGTCAGTTCTCGCCGTTATGTCGCTCTTGTCGCTCCCGTCGCTTGGGTGTCAATTAAGCTCGCAGTGTTGGCGCTTGCATCCATTACGCGTCTTCTTCTTCCCCGGAGCAGCAATCTGTGGGGCATCGCAGCCATGGCACGGAGCTGGGACATGGACGAACCTGCTCGGCCCAGCTCTCCTGCCTGTAGGCTTGCAGCGTTGGTGCCTCCATTACTCGTCTTCTTCCCCGGAGCGGCAATCTGTGGTCGCGGCCATGGCGCAGAGCTAGGAAGTGACGAAGCTGCTCGGCCCCGCTCTCCTCCCCATCCTGAGTCGGAGCTCGCCCTCACCATGGACGCACCCATGGCACGGTCGGGGACGAGAATTGGTTCCCCGTGAGATGTATCACCTTGTCGACCATGCTTGGTGCTGTTTTTCTCCTCTAGAATCTGAGCTCGCCGTCGCCGTGGTTGCACCCGCACCAGTTCTGCCACCTCTGCCGAGGTCTCTGTGGTAGCTCAAGTTCTGGGGCTCTCCAAGTTCTGCCATGTTGGGCCTGTAAGTGTTGTTCTATGTTAAACTAGCAAATCTTGTTTGTTCAAATCTCTTGGGTTGTACCAACTTCATTGTGTTTAATTATGAAAGACAAAATATAAATGACTTCTCTCAATTTCTCGCATAGAAAAATGCACAGTTAATTTCATATTCTCGCGGGAACTGGCCTCACTTGTTGAACCGACGGCACTGTCATGATCTCCACGTAACCAAGGTGAGTTCTCGAACCGAAAGTTGCAGTTACCACGTTTCTTCTGCAGTCATTCCTCTTCCTCAGTCATTCCTCTGCAGTTTTTCCTGGGCGCTTTTTCTTCCTCTGTTCTAGAACCGTCGGTTCATCTTCTTGTTCCTCTCGAAGGAAGTTCCTTGCAGGCAGTTCCTTTCACCCATTTCCTTGCAGGCATGGATGATGGGAAACGCACAACAGAGACCCACTTGGTCCCTGCCCATGGAACCACGACTTTGACAGTGGTGTAGACAAATGATGAAGCGACTATGGAGACAACTGTCGCCAGGTTTGAGCAATTGCTTGAGAAAGAGAAGCACAAGTTTGTGGGGTTAGACTTGGAGTACACCCGTGCAAATAAGCGAAAAAATCCTCCACAAGAGATCGCTGTCGTGCAAATTGCCATACATGAGGAGGTCCTCATTTACCACTTCTGCAGGTATGTGAAATTTAAATTTGAGATCACCACTTCTGCATCCCTTGTTCCCTTACATCCCTAGAACCATCTAAGTGCAGGAGTAAACCAACTGAGATGCGTTGTCCGGCTCTGGTCGAGTTCTTGTGTAGGAAAGGGATAGCTTTCACTAGCGTGGATATCACAAATGACACAATTATGCTTTCTCGTGCGTTGATAAAAATCCCAGAGGGGCACCACATCGACATCCAAAATCTGTACAAGATCAAATCATACCCAGCAAAGGATGGCATGGGTGATCTGGCAGCAAAAATCATCGATAAATCCTATGAAAAACTGAAGAAATTGAAGCGACTCGATCACGACTACTAGGAGTGGAAGCCGATGAGCCAGCCGAGCCTCGAGTATGCAGCCAGAGACGCCTACATGGCGTACGAGTTGTACAGTAAGCTCATTACCATGAAAGATGGGATGGTTAAGGCGAGGTTTTTTGCAAGAGAGTTATGCCCTGGTTGCAAGCTAGCCCAGGAGAAGAAGCGCGAGGAGGACAGAAAGCGGTTTCAGGACGAGCAGGGATCTTGGGACGGTGGGGACATCAAGCGGCTGAAGGGGAAGCAAGTCAAGGACAATAACAAGTGGTGGTGATACATTATGTGTTTGAACTAGATTTTAGTTTCTAGTTTATTATGTGTGTGATACATTTAGTTACTTCAATACAAAATTTGAACCAATTTAACTTGTTGATGTATTTCTTGACAATTATAATATAATTGAGCACTAGAAATATTTTGTAGTGTGCATGAGCATGATTAGTAAATATAATTTAACACTAGAAACTTAAGGCACTCCATATAAAGGAGTAGATTAATATATAAGGTTCACCAGAGACACCACGGATATATTTTCTTACATGCCATACACAGGTAATAATTAACTAGAACAAAACAAAAGCAGGGGCTACAGCAGGAGACCGGGACATGGAGACGCCTAGCAGGGCAGGGGTTTATCAGCAGGAGGCAGCGACAGCCTAGTCGATGGGATACATGCCAGTCCTGACATACTTCCGGAGGAATTTGCCGTAGGCTGCATGCCGCGCCAAGGTAATCGGCCTATGGCTTCTGCCTCTGCCTCTGCCTCTGCCAACGCCCTCCGCGTGCTGGATCATGCTGTTGAGGTCCACGTTGATTGCTCTGCCACAGAATGGGCAAAACAGTCTCCCCCTACGGTGCAAACGGATTAGCCCACACCATAACCGCCTCAGCACGTAGCGGCCCTTGTTGTCCCTGGATTCCTTGCTAGCATCCACTTCATCATCATCCTCCTATTGATTTTTAAGAACATAACTTATACTCGTACATATGATTGAATTGTATTACAACTAAAGAATTGACAACGTGTTTATGTAAGACAATATATCCGTGGATATCAAAGATAAAGCATCTCAGCAATAGTTTGATCGGTTCATATATCATTTCATCTCAACACAATGACAAATAATTGCATCAGATTGCGGCCTCATAAGTTTATTCAGGGATGGCGTGAGTGAACCAAGTAACAATTGCACAACCTGTATTGTTGTTGTACATCGCCCCAGGTTAACTAACTCGTCCCTGAAAAATCTGACACCAATGTGTCTGCCTCTCTTTTGGGACAAATTTGAATCATTGGCCACAATAAGAAATTGAAATGTAATCGTACAAAACATTATTCAGGGATATACATAGTCGTGTACAAAAACAAGCCTAAATATTGTAATTATAAATAAAAAACCAAACAATTAATCCTCAGGTTCATGTTAAAAATACTTATGATCAAAACCATTCATATACATATGCATCATACCAATCATTAAAAGATTAGAAACAATTCAAGGATCATATATGTAGTTCCACATGAGAATAAATCTAGGGCCTCATAATTTGTTTTAGAGATGGAGTAGGCGAACCAAAGTACCAACAACACAACATATATTGTTTGTGTGCATTACTGCCTCAGGTTCACCAACCCATCCCTAAAACACGACACCATCATATGTGTCTCCCCTTGAACTCTTTTGGGGCAAATTTCAATCATCGGCCTCGGTGACAAACTAAAATGTAATTCTTATACACTATGAATGCATGGAATAGATAATTTGAATATCATAGTTCTATGAATGTAGAATAAAGTTTGCAGCCTCATAAGTTTATTCAGGGACGGCGTAAGTGGACCAAGTAACAATTGCACAACCTATATTGTTCTTGTACATCTCCCTAGGTTCACTAACTCGTCCCTAAAAAAATCTGACAACAATGTGTCTGGCTCTCTTTTGGGGCAAATTTGAATCATTGGCCACAATAATAAATTGAAATGAAATTGTACAAAACATTATTCAGGGATATACATAGTCAGGTACAAAAACAAGCCTAAATATTGTAATTATAAATAAAAAACCAAACAATTAATCTTCAGGTACATGTTAAAAATACTTATGATCAAAACCATTCATATACATATGCATCATAGAAATCATTAAAAGATCAGAAACAATTCAAGGATCATATATGTAGTTCCATATGAGAATAAATCAAGGGCCTCATAATTTGTTTCAGAGATGGAGTTGGAGAACCAAAGTACCAACATCACAACCTATATTGTTTGTGTGCATTGCTACCTCAGGTTCACCAACCCATCCCTAAAAACGACACCATCATACGTGTCTCCCCTTGAACTCTTTTGGGGCAAATTTCAATCATCGGTCTCGGTGACAAACTAAAATGTAATTCTTATACACTATGAATGCATGGAATAGATAATTCAAATATCATAGTTCTATGAATGTAGAATAAAGGTTGCAGCCTCATAAGTTTCTACAGAGATGGCGTAAGCGAACCAAGTAACAATTGCATAGCTTATATTGATCATGTACATGGCCCCAGGTTCGCTCACTCATCCCTGTAAAAATTTGACACCAATGTGTCTGCCTCTCTTTGGGGAAATTTTGAATCATTGGCCACAATAAGAAATTGAAATGTAATCGTACCAAACAATATTCAGGGATATACAAATGCATCATACAACGCATTCATAGATCAGAAATAATACAAATATTATATATTTAGGTTCCATATGAGAGAAAAAATTAGGGCCTCATTTTTTAGCGATGGAGTCGGAGAACCAAAATACCAACAGCACAACCTATATTGTTTATGTGCATTGCTGCCTCAGGGCCACTAACCATCCTTAAGAAAACGATACCATCAGATGCCCTTGCACTATTTTGGGGCAAAATTGAATGATTGGGCTCAATAAGGAATAGAAATGTAATGTTATAGGCCTGCTGTGTATCGAAATCAACACTCAACTAGCAAACTCAACTAGATAGCAGATGAGCAGATTGGGGTTTTGTGACTAGACGGATTGGGGTTTTGTGACTAGATGGCAGATGCATCAATCAACCGATTGAATCATATATATACTACCCTACTTCAAGAGCAAAAGAATCTGTACACGATTGAGCAAATCCTATGTATGAACAGTGAAAACTGTGGCTGCGACTAGAGAAGCTAGCAATGTAGTACCTCGGACTCCTCATCGGGGACCTCCTCCTCGAACTCATCATTCTCCATGATTGTGTCGAAGATTTCTTGGATGGCGATGGGGTCATCGATGTAGATCACCAGATTGCCTCCGCCTGCCGCCTGCCCCATCCAGATTTGCCGATGGCACCACGACGTTGTCGGCCACCTGCTGCTCAGCGGCGACGGCTACTACCGGCTGCTCGGCGGCGATGGCTACCACCTGCTGCTCGGCGATGACGGCTACCAACTGCTGCTCGGCAGCGACGGCTACCACCTGCTGCTCGGCGGCGATGGCTACTGGCTAGACGGATGAGTTCACACCCTTGACGGCGTGGAGATGAGCGGCGTTCGTGCCCGAAGAAGACGCCTCCGTCTGCTTGGCGACGACCGAGCCATCTGCTGCTTCGCCTTCAACTGGCTTCACCTCCGGATCTTATAAACACCAGACCGTTTGTAGTCCTCGAGTGGACACGTGTGGTGGGCGGGGGGTGGGGGTGGGGGCGGGGGGCTACCATGATCTCCATCCTTTTTTTTCGGTTCCCTTTTTTTTGAAACAGCCACGATCTCCACTTTAGAGCTGCATTGAAAACACGCTCATGCCAGACCGCGATTCCACTTCATGCAAGTGGCGTGGAACTAATTTCTAGCAACGTTAGATCTACTCGAGGGAGGCCCTTGACTCATGGAATTTACTAGCGGTAGGGCCCAGTTGGAAGTGAGATTGAGAGCACTGCGTATAAATGGGATATGTCTGATTAAAATCAAGTGGCAATAAATTGCAGCGTCCCGTCGATAACCATGCACTCGATGACCCCGTTGCCCTGTGCATGAGTTGTAGTAGCAGTAATAGGCTTTTCAGACTTGATTAAACTTGACATGACCACTCGACGACTTTTTCGATGGACGACATCGTGTTCCTTCCTGTAGAAGTCTCGCGGAGGGAGACGTCCATGCTGTCTCACGCTGTACTGTGAAGGGCACGAGGTGTGCAACGATCATCGTTGGATCGAACAGAATCAACGGTTGGTGCGCACGATCCGCGTGACAACTGTGACAACCAATCAGGGAGTAGGAGACAGGGTGAGCACAGTTTTGGGCTTCTACGAAAGATAGAGAGGGGGGTGGGCAAAACTAAGTAGTACCGCATAAAACCAAGGGCAAAACTGAGTAGTATAAAAATGGAAAGTGTCTTGTACAATGAAATACATCGTGGAATACATCGAATTATGCCAAGATAGATCCACTAGAGTTCATTGGATGTGTGTTCTTCTCATAAACCACACCAAGTGTCATTGAATGTGTGTTCTTCTAAACAAACCACATAAGGATCCACCAGTGTCATTGCATGTCTGTTCTTTTCATGAACCACATAAGGATGGCCCACCATTGTCATTGCATGTCTGTTCTTTTCATGAACCACACCCAGTGTCAGTGCATGTCTGTTATATTCATGAACCACACCCAGTTTCACTGCATGTCTATTATTTTCATGAACCACATAAGGATCTACCAGTGTCATTGCATGTCTTTTACTTCCATAAACCACATGTGGATCCACCGGTGTCATTGCATGTGTGTTCTTCTAAACAAACCACATAAGGATCCACCAGTGTCATTGCATGTCTGTTCTTTTCATGAACCACATAAGGATGGGCCCACCAGTGTAATTGCATGTATGTTCTTTTCATGAAGCACACCTAGTGTTAGTGCATGTCTGTTCTATTAACGAACCACACCCAGTGTCAGTGCATGTCTGTTCTATTCATGAACCACATAAGGATCTACCAGTGTCATTGCATGTCTTTTACTTCCATAAACCACATGTGGATCCACCGGTGTCATTGCATGTATGTTCCTCTAAACAAACCACATAAGGATCCACCAGTGTCATTGCGTGTGTGTTCTTCTCATGAACCACACCCAGTGTCATTGCATGTGTGTTCTTCTTTCTAAACAATGCACATAAGGATCCACACTGTCATTGCCTGTCTGTTCTTTTCATGAACCACAGAAGGATCCACCAGTGTCATTGCATGTCTGTTCTTTTCATGAATCACAGCCAGTGTCATTGCATGTCTGTTCTTTTCCATAAACCACATATGGATCCACCTAGTGTGAATGCATGTCTGTTCCTCGAAACAAACCACATAAGGATCCACCAGTGTCATTGCGTGTCTGTTCTTTTCATGAACCACACCCAGTGTCATTGCAGGCATGTTCTTCTAAACAAACCACATAAGGATCCACCAGTGTCATTGCCTATATGTTATTTTCATGAACCACACCCAGTGTCATTGCATGTGTGTTATTCTAAACAAACCATATAAGTCATTGCATGTCTGTTCTTTTCATGAACCACACCCGGTGTCATTGCATGTCTGTTCTTTTCATGAACCACGGCTAGAGTCATTGCATGTTTGTTCCTCTAAACAAACCACATAAGGATCCACCACTGTCATTGCATGTCTATTCTTCTCATGAACCACATAAGGATCTACCAGTGTCATTGCATGACTGTTCTTTTCATGAACCATACCCAGTGTCATTGCATGTGTGTTACTTCCATAAACCACATGTGGATCCACCGATGTCATTGCATGTCTGTTCCTCTAAACAAACCACATAAGGATCCACCGGTGTCACTACATGTTTGTTCTTTTTATGAACCACACCCAGTGTCATTGCATGTGTGTTCTTCTAAACATACCACATAACGATCCACCAGTGTCATTGCATGTGTGTTCTTTTCTTGAACCACATAAGTATGGGCCCACCAGTGTCATTACATGTCTGTTCTTTTCATGAACCACACCAAGTATCAGTGCATGTCTGTTCTATTCATGAACCACACCCAGTTTCACTGCATGTCTGTTCTTTTCATGAACCACATAAGGATCTACCAGTGTCATTGCATGTCTTTTACTTCCATAAACCACATGTGGATCCACCGGTTTCATTGCATGTGTGTTCTTCTAAACAAACCACATAAGGATCCACCAGTATCATTGCGTGTCTGTTCTTTTCATCAACCACATAAGGATGGGCCCACTAGTGTCATTGCATGTCTGTTCTTTTCATGAACCACAGCTAGTGTCAGTGCATGTCTGTTCTATTCACGAACCACACCCAGTTTCACTGCATGTCTGTTATTTTTATGAACCACATAAGGATCTACCAGTGTCATTGCATGTCTTTTACTTCCATTAACCACATGTGGATCCACCGGTGTCATTGCATGTCTGTTCCTCTAAACAAACCACATAAGGATCCACCAGTGTCATTGCGTGTCTGTTCATCTCATGAACCACATAAGGATCTACCAGTGTCATTGCATGTCTGTTCTTTTCATGAACCACACCCAGTGTCATTGCATGTGTGTTACTTCCATAAACCACACGTGGATCCACCGGTGTGATTGCATGTCTGTTCCTTCCATAAACCACATAAGGATCCACCAGTGTCATTGCCTGTCTGTTCTTCTCATGAACCACTCCTAGTGTCAATGCATGTCTGTTCTTTTCATGAACCACACCCAGTGTCACTGCATGTCAGTTCTTTTCATGAACCACATAAGGATCTACCAGAGTCATTGGATGTGTGTTCTTCTCATGAACCACACGTGGATCCACCGGTGTCATTGCATGTCTGTTCCTCTAAACAAACCACATGTGGATCCACCGCTGTCACTGCGTGTGTGTTCTTTTCATGAACCACACCCAGTGTCATTGCATGTGTGTTCTTCTAAACAAACCACATAAGGATCCACCAGTGTCATTGCATGTCTGTTGTTTTCATGAACCACATAAGGATGGGCCCACCAGTGTCATTGCATGTCTGTTCTTTTGATGAACCACAGGCAGTGTCAGTGCATGTCTGTTCTATTCATGAACCACACCGAGTTTCACTGCATGTCTGTCCTTTTCATGAACCACATAAGGATCTACCAGTGTCATTGCATGTCTTTTACTTCCGTAAACCACATGTGGATCCACCGGTGTCATTGCATGTGTGTTCTTTTCATGAACCACATAAGGATGTGCCCACCAGTGTCATTGCATGTCTGTTCTTTTCATGAACCACACCCAGTGTCAGTGCATGTCTATACTTTTCATGAACCACACCCAGTGTCATTGCATGTCTGTTCTATTCATGAACCACATAAGGATCTACCAGTGTCATTGCATGTCTTTTACTTCCATAAACCACATGTGGATCCACCGGTGTCATTGCATGTCTGTTCCTCTAAACAAACCACACAAGGATCCACTAGTGTCATGGCATATGTGTTCTTCTCATGAACCACACCTAGTGTCATTGCATGTGTGTTCTTCTAAACAAACCACATAAGGATCCACTAGTGTCATTGCCTGTCTGTTCTTTTCATGAACCACATAAGGATCCACCGGTGTCATTGCATGTCTGTCCTTTTCATGAATCACAGCCAGTGTCACTGCATGTCTGTTCTTTTCATGAACCACATAAGGATGGGCCCACCAGTGTCATTGCATGTCTGTTCTTTTCATGAACCACATCCAGTGTCAGTGCATATCTATACTTTTCATGAACCACACCCAGTGTCAGCGCATGTCTGTTCTATTCATGAACCACATAAGGATCTACCAGTGTCATTGCATATCTTTTACTTCCATAAACCACATGTGGATCCACCGGTGTCATTGCATGTCTATTCCTCTAAACAAACCACATAAGGATCCACCAGTGTCATTGTCTGTCTGTTCTTTTCATGAACCACTCCTAGTGTGAGTGCATGTCTGTTCTTTTCATGAACCACACCCAGTGTCACTGCATGTCAGTTCTTTTCATGAACCACATAAGGATCTACCAGAGTCATTGGATGTGTGTTCTTCTCATGAACCACACGTGGATCCACCGGTGTCATTGCATGTCTATTCCTCTAAACAAACCACATGTGGATCCACCGGTGTCATTGCGTGTGTGTTATTTTCATGAACCACACCCAGTGTCATTACATGTGTGTTCTTCTAAACAAACCACATAAGGATCCACCAGTGTCATTGCATGTCTGTTCTTTTCATGAACCACATAAGGATGGGCCCACCAGTGTCATTGCATGTCTTTTCTTTTCATGAACCACACCCAGTGTCAGTGCATGTATGTTCTATTCATGAACCACACCCAGTTTCACTGCATGTCTATTCTTTTCATGAACCATATAAGGATCTACCAGTGTCATTGCATGTCTTTTACTTCCATAAACCACATGTGGATCCACCAGTGTCATTGCATGTGTGTTCTTCTAAACAAACCACATAAGGATCCACCAGTGTCATTGTCTGTCTTTCTTTTCATGAACCACATAAGGATGGACCCACCATTGTCATTGCATGTCTGTTCTTTTCATGAACCACACCCAGTGTCAGTGCATGTATGTTCTATTCATGAACCACACCCAGTTTCACTGCATGTCTATTCTTTTCATGAACCACATAAGGATCTACCAGTGTCATTGCATGTCTTTTACTTCCATAAACCACATGTGGATCCACCGGTGTCATTGCATGTGTGTTCTTCTAAACAAGCCACATAAGGATCCACCAGTGTCATTGGCTGTCTATTCTTTTCATGAACCACATAAGGATGGGCCCACTAGTGTCATTGCATGTCTGTTCTTCTCATGAACCACACCCAGTGTCATTGCGTGTCTGTTCTTTTCATGAACCACACCTAGTGTCAGTGGATGTCTATTCTATTCATGAACCACATAAGGATCTACCAGTGTCATTGCATGTCTTTTACTTCCATAAACCACATGTGGATCCACCGGTGTCATTGCATGTATGTTCCTCTAAACAAACCACATAAGGATCCACCAATGTCATTGCGTGTGTGTTCTTCTCATTAACCACACCCAGTGTCATTGCATGTGTGTTCTTCTTAACAAACCACATTAGGATCCACCAGTGTCATTGCATGTCTGTTCTTTTCATGAACCACATAAGGATGGGCCCACCAGTGTCACTGCATGTCTGTTCTTTTCATGAACCACATCCAGTCTTAGTGCATGTCTGTTCTATTCATGAACCACACCAAGTTTCACTGCATGTCTGTTCTTTTCATGAACCACATAAGGATCTACCAGTGTCATTGCATGTCTTTTACTTCCATAAACCACATGTGGATCCACTGGTGTCATTGCATGTGTGTTCTTCTAAACAAACCACATAAGGATCCACCAGTGCCATTGCCTGTCTGTTCTTTTCATGAACCACATAAGGATGGGCCCACCAGTGTCATTGCATGTCTATTATTTTCATGAACCACACCAAGTGGCAGTGCATATCTATACTTTTCATGAACCACACACAGTGTCATTGCATGTCTGTTCTATTCATGAACCACATAAGGATCTACTAGTGTCATTGCATGTCTTTTACTTCCATAAACCACATGTGGATCCACCGGTGTCATTGCATGTATGTTCCTCTAAACAAACCACATAAGGATCCACCAGTGTCATTGCGTGTCTGTTCTTCTCATGAACCACATAAGGATCTACTAGTGTCATTGCATGTCTGTTCTTTTCATGAACCACACCAAGTGTCATTGCATGTGTGTTACTTCCTTAAACCACATGTGGATCCACCAGTGTCATTGCATGTATGTTCCTCTAAACAAACCACATAATGATCCACCAGTGTCATTGCCTGTCTGTTCTTTTCATGAACCACTCCTAGTGTCAGTGCATGTCTGTTCATTTCATGAACCACACCTAGTGTCACTGCATGTCAGTTCTTTGCATGAACCACATAAGGATCTACCAGAGTCATTGGATGTGTGTTCTTCTCATGAACCACACGTGGATCCACCGGTGTCATTCCATGTCTGTTCCTTTAAACAAACCACATGTGGATCCACCGGTGTCATTGCGTGTGTGTTATTTTCATGAACCACACCCAGTGTCATTACATGTGTGTTCTTCTAAACAAACCACATAAGGATCCACCAGTGTCATTGCATGTCTGTTCTTTTCATGAACCACACCCAGTGTCAGTGCATGTCTGTTATATTCATGAACCACACCCAGTTTCACTGCATGTCTGTTGTTTTCATGAACCACATAAGGATCTACCAGTGTCATTGCATGTCTTTTACTTCCATAAACCACATGTGGATCCACCGGTGTCATTGCATGTGTGTTCTTCTAAACAAACCACATAAGGATCCACCAGTGTCATTGCCTGTCTGTTCTTTTTATGAACCACATAAGGATGGGCCCACCAGTGTCATTGCATGTCTGTTCTTTTCATGAACCACACCTAGTGTCAGTGCATGTCTATTCTTTTCATGAACCACACCCAGTGTTAGTGCATGTATGTTCTATTCATGAACCACATAAGGATCTACCAGTGTCATTGCATGTCTTTTACTTCCATAAACCACATGTGGATCCACCGGTGTCATTGCATGTCTGTTCCTCTAAAAAAACTACATAAGGATCCACCAGTGTCATTGCGTGTGTGTTCTTCTCATGAACTACATAAGGATCTACCAGTGTCATTACATGTCTGTTCTTTTCATGAACCACACCCAGTGTCATTGCATGTGTGTTACTTCCATAAACCACACGTGGATCCACCGGTGTGATTGCATGTCTGTTCCTTCCATAAACCACATAAGGATCCACCAGTGTCATTGCCTGTTTGTTCTTCTCATGAACCACTCCTAGTGTCAGTGCATGTCTGTTCTTTTCATGAACCACACCCAGTGTCACTGCATGTCCGTTCTTTTCATGAACCACATAAGGATCTACCAGAGTCATTGGATGTGTGTTCTTCTCATGAACCACACGTGGATCCACCGGTGTCATTGCATGTTTGTTCCTCTAAACAAACCACATGTGGATCCACTGGTGTCACTGCGTGTGTGTTCTTTTCATGAACCACACCCAGTGTCATTGCATGTGTGTTCTTCTAAACAAACCACATAAGGATCCACCAGTGTCATTGCATGTCTGTTCTTTTCATGAACCACATAAGGATGGGCCCACCAGTGTCATTGCATGTCTTTTCTTTTCATGAACCACACCTAGTGTCAGTGCATGTCTGTTCTATTCATGAACCACACCGAGTTTCACTGCATGTCTGTCCTTTTCATGAACCACATAAGGATATACCAGTGTCATTGCATGTCTTTTACTTCCGTAAACCACATGTGGATCCACCGGTGTCATTGCATGTGTGTTCTTTTCATGAACCACATAAGGATGGGCCCACCAGTGTCATTGCATGTCTGTTCTTTTCATGAACCACACCCAGTGTCAGTGCATGTCTATACTTTTCATGAACCACACCCAGTGTCATTGCATGTATGTTCTATTCATGAACCACATAAGGATCTACCAATGTCATTGCATGTCTTTTACTTCCATAAACCACATGTGGATCTACCGGTGTCATTGCATGTCTGTTCCTCTAAACAAACCACACAAGGATCCACTAGTGTCATGGCGTATGTGTTCTTCTCATGAACCACACCCAGTGTCATTGCATGTGTGTTCTTCTAAACAAACCACATAAGGATCCACTAGTGTCATTGCCTGTCTGTTCTTTTCATGAACCACATAAGGATCCACCGGTGTCATTGCATTTCTGTCCTTTTCATGAATCACAGCCAGTGTCACTGCATGTCTGTTCTTTTCATGAACCACATAAGGATGGGCCCACCAGTGTCATTGCATGTTTGTTCTTTTCATGAACCACACCCAGTGTCAGTGCATATCTATACTTTTCATGAACCACACCCAGTGTCAGCGCATGTCTGTTCTATTCATGAACCACATAAGGATCTACCAGTGTCATTGCATGTCTTTTACTTCCATAAACCACATGTGGATCCACCGGTGTCATTGCATGTCTATTCCTCTAAACAAACCACATAAGGATCCACCAGTGTCATTGTCTGTCTGTTCTTTTCATGAACCACTGCTAGTGTGAGTGCATGTCTGTTCTTTTCATGAACCACACCCAGTGTCACTGCATGTCAGTTCTTTTCATGAACCACATAAAGATCTACCAGAGTTATTGGATGTGTGTTCTTCTCATGAACCACACGTGGATCCACCGGTGTCATTGCATGTCTATTCCTCTAAACAAACCACATGTGGATCCACCGGTGTCATTGCGTGTGTGTTATTTTCATGAACCACACCCAGTGTCATTACATGTGTGTTCTTCTAAACAAACCACATAAGGATCCACCAGTGTCATTGCATGTCTGTTCTTTTCATGAACCACATAAGGATGGGCCCACCAGTGTCATTGCATGTCTTTTCTTTTCATGAACCACACCCCGTGTCAGTGCATGTATGTTCTATTCATGAACCACACCCAGTTTCACTACATGTCTATTCTTTTCATGAACCATATAAGGATTTACCAGTGTCATTGCATGTCTTTTACTTCCATAAACCACATGTGGATCCACCAGTGTCATTGCACGTGTGATCTTCTAAACAAACCACATAAGGATCCACCAGTGTCATTGTCTGTCTGTTCTTTTCATGAACCACATAAGGATGGACCCACCAGTGTCATTGCATGTCTGTTCTTTTCATGAACCACACCCAGTGTCAGTGCATGTATGTTCTATTCATGAACCACACCCAGTTTCACTGCATGTCTATTCTTTTCATGAACCACATAAGGATCTACCAGTGTCATTGCATGTCTTTTACTTCCATAAAGCACATGTGGATCCACCGGTGTCATTGCATGTGTGTTCTTCTAAACAAACCACATAAGGATCCACCAGTGTCATTGGCTGTCTATTCTTTTCATGAACCACATAAGGATGGGCCCACTAGTGTCATTGCATGTGTGTTCTTCTCATGAACCACACCCAGTGTCATTGCGTGTCTGTTCTTTTCATGAACCACACCCAGTGTCAGTGGATGTCTGTTCTATTCATGAACCACATAAGGATCTACCAGTGTCATTGCATGTCTTTTACTTCCATAAACCACATGTGGATCCACCGGTGTCATTGCATGTATGTTCCTCTAAACAAACCACATAAGGATCCACCAATGTCATTGCGTGTGTGTTCTTCTCATTAACCACACCCAGTGTCATTGCATGTGTGTTCTTCTTAACAAACCACATTAGGATCCACCAGTGTCATTGCATGTCTGTTCTTTTCATGAACCACATAAGGATGGGCCCACCAGTGTCACTGCATGTCTGTTCTTTTCATGAACCACATCCAGTCTTAGTGCATGTTTGTTCTATTCATGAACCACACCAAGTTTCACTGCATGTCTGTTCTTTTCATGAACCACATAAGGATCTACCAGTGTCATTGCATGTCTTTTACTTCCATAAACCACATGTGGATCCACTGGTGTCATTGCATGTGTGTTCTTCTAAACAAACCACATAAGGATCCACTAGTGTCATTGCCTGTCTGTTCTTTTCATGAACCACATAAGGATGGGCCCACCAGTGTCATTGCATGTCTGTTCTTTTCATGAACCACACCAAGTGTCAGTGCATATCTATACTTTTCATGAACCACACACAGTGTCATTGCATGTCTGTTCTATTCATGAACCACATAAGGATCTACCAGTGTCATTGCATGTCTTTTACTTCCATAAACCACATGTGGATCCACCGGTGTCATTGCATGTATGTTCCTCTAAACAAACCACATAAGGATCCACCAGTGTCATTGCGTGTCTGTTCTTCTCATGAACCACATAAGGATCTACTAGTGTCATTGCATGTCTGTTCTTTTCATGAACCACACCAAGTGTCATTGCATGTGTGTTACTTCCTTAAACCACATGTGGATCCACCGGTGTCATTGCATGTATGTTCCTCTAAACAAACCACATAACGATCCACCAGTGTCATTGCCTGTCTGTTCTTTTCATGAACCACTCCTAGTGTTAGTGCATGTCTGTTCATTTCATGAACCACACCCAGTGTCACTGCATGTCAGTTCTTTTCATGAACCACATAAGGATCTACCAGAGTCATTGGATGTGTGTTCTTCTCATGAACCACACGTGGATCCACCGGTGTCATTGCATGTCTGTTCCTCTAAACAAACCACATGTGGATCCACCGGTGTCATTGCGTGTGTGTTATTTTCATGAACCACACCCAGTGTCATTACATGTGTGTTCTTATAAACAAACCACATAAGGATCCACCAGTGTCATTGCATGTCTGTTCTTTTCATGAACCACATAAGGATGGGCCCACTAGTGTCATTGCATGTCTTTTCTTTTCATGAACCACACCCAGTGTCAGTGCATGTATGTTCTATTCATGAACCACACCCAGTTTCACTGCATGTCTGTTCTTTTCATGAACCATATAAGGATATACCAGTGTCATTGCATGTCTTTTACTTCCATAAACCACATGTGGATCCACCAGTGTCATTGCATGTGTGTTCTTATAAACAAACCACATAAGGATCCACCAGTGTCATTGCATGTCTGTTCTTTTCATGAACCACATAAGGATGGGCCCACCAGTGTCATTGCTTGTCTGTTCTTTGCATGAACCACATCCAGTCTCAGTGCATGTCTGTTCTATTCATGAACCACACCCAGTTTCACTGCATGTCTGTTCTTTTCATGAACCACATAAGGATCTACCAGTGTCATTGCATGTCTTTTAGTTCCATAAACCACATGTGGATCCATCGGTGTCATTGCATGTGTGTTCTTCTAAACAAACCACATAAGGATCCACCAGTGTCATTGCCTGTCTGTTCTTTTCATGAACCGCATAAGGATGGGCCCACCAGTGTCATTGCATGTCTGTTCTTTTCATGAACCACACCCAGTGTCAGTGCATATCTATACTTTTCATGAACCACACCCAGTGTCATTGCATGTATGTTCCTCTAAACAAACCACATAAGGATCCACCAGTGTCCTTGCGTGTGTGTTCTTCTCATGAACCACACCCAGTGTCATTGCATGTGTGTTCTTCTAAACAAACCACATAAGGATCCACCAGTGTCATTGCATGTCTATTCTTTTCATGAACCACATAAGGATCCACCGGTGTCATTGCATGTCTGTTCTTTTCATGAACCACATAAGGATCTACTCATGAACCACATAAGGATCTACCAGTGTCATTGCATGTCTTTTACTTCCATAAACCACATGTGGATCCACCGGTGTCATTGCATGTTTGTTCCTCTAAACAAACCACATAAGGATCCACCAGTGTGATTGTGTGTCTGTTCTTCTCATGAACCACATAAGGATCTACCAGTGTCATTGCATGTCTGTTCTTTTCATGAACCACACCCAGTGTCATTGCATGTGAGTTACTTCCATAAACCACATGTGGATCCACCGGTGTCATTGCATGTCTGTTCCTCTAAACAAACCACATAAGGATCCACTAGTGTCATTGCCTGTCTGTTCTTTTCATGAACCACATAAGGATGGGCCCACCAGTGTCATTGCATGTCTGTTCTTTTCATGAACCACACCCAGTGTCAGTGCATATCTATACTTTTCATGAACCACACCCAATGTCATTGCATGTATGTTCTATTCATGAACCACATAAGGATCTACCAGTGTCATTGCATGTCTTTTACTTCCATAAACCACATGTGGATCCACCGGTGTCATTGCATGTATGTTCCTCTAAACAAACCACGTAAGGATCCACCAGTGTCATTGCGTGTATGTTCTTCTCATGAACCACACCCGGTGTCATTGCATGTGTGTTCTTCTTAACAAACCACATAAGGATCCACAAGTGTCATTGCATGTCTGTTCTTTTCATGAACCACATAAGGATGGCCCCACCAGTGTCATTGCATGTCTGTTCTTTTCATGAACCACACCCAGTGTCAGTGGATGTCTGTTCTATTCATGAACCACACCCAGTTTCACTGCATGTCTGTTCTTTTCATGAACCACATAAGGATATACCAGTGTCATTGCATGCCCTTTACTTCCATAAACCACATGTGGATCCACCGGTATCATTGCATGTGTGTTGTTCTAAACAAACCACATAAGGATCCACCAGTGTCATTGCCTATCTATTCTTTTCATGAACCGCATAAGGATCTACCAGTGTCATTGCATGTCTTTTACTTCCATAAACCACACGTGGATCCACCGGTGTCATTGCATGTTTGTTCCTCTAAACAAACCACATAAGGGTCCACCGGTGTCATTGCGTGTGTGTTCTTCTCATGAACCACACCCAGTGTCATTGCATGTGTGTTCTTCTAAACAAACCACATAAGGATCCACCAGTGTCATTGCCTGTCTGTTCTTTTCATGAACCACATAAGGATCCACCGGTGCCATTGCATGTTTGTTTTTTTATGAATCACAGCCAGTGTCACTGCATGTCTGTTCTTTTCCATAAACCACATAAGGATGGGCCCACTAGTGTGATTGCATGTTTGTTCTTCTCAGGAACCACACCCAGTGTCATTGCGTGTCTGTTCTTTTCATGAACCACACCCAGTGTTAGTGGATGTATGTTCTATTCATGAACCACATAAGGATCTACTAGTGGCATTGCATGTCTTTTACTTCCATAAACCACATGTGGATCCACCGGTGTCATTGCAAGTTTGTTCCTCTAAACAAACCACATAAGGATCCACAAGTGTCATTGCGTGTTTGTTCTTCTCATGAACCACATAAGGATCTACTAGTGTCATTGCATGTCTGTTCTTTTCATGAACCACACCCAGTGTCATTGCATGTGCGTTACTTCCATAAACCACATGTGGATCCACCGGTGTGATTGCACGTCTGTTCCTTCCATAAACCACATAAGGATCTACTAGTGTCATTGCCTGTTAGTTCTTTTCATGAACCACTCCTAGTGTCAGTGCATGTCTGTTCTTTTCATGAACCACACCCAGTGTCACTGCATGTCAGTTCTTTTCATGATCCACATAAGGATCTACTAGAGTCATTGGATGTGTGTTCTTCTCATGAACCACACGTGGATCCACCGTTGTCATTGCATGTCTGTTCCTCTAAACAAACCACATGTGGATCCACCGTTGTCATTGCATGTGTGTTCTTCTTAACAAACCACATAAGGATCCACCAGTGTCATTGTCTATCTGTTCTACTCATGAACCACATCAGGATCTACCAGTGTCATTGCATGTCTTTTACTTCCATAAACCACACGTGGATCCACCGGTGTCATTGCATGTATGTTCCTCTAAACAAACCACTTAAGGATCCACCGATGTCATTGCGTGTGTGTTCTTCTCATGTACCACACCTAGTGTCATTGCATGTGTGTTCTTCTAAACAAACCACATAAGGATCCACCAGTGTCATTGCCTGTCTGTTCTTTTCATGAACCAAATAAGGATCCACCGGTGTCATTGCATGTCTCTTCTTTTCATGAATCACAGCGAGTGTCACTGGATGTCTGTTCTTTTCCATAAAGCACATAAGGATGGGCTCACCAGTGTCATTGCATGTCTGTTCTTCTCAAGAACCACACCCAGTGTCATTGCGTGTCTGTTCTTTTCATGAACCACACCTAGTGTCAGTGCATGTATGTTCTATTCATGAACCACATAAGGATCTACCAGTGTCATTGCATGTCTTTTACTTCCATAAACCACATATGGATCCACCGGTGTCATTGCATGTATGTTCCTCTAAACAAACCACATAAGGATCCACCAGTGTCCTTGCGTGTGTGTTCTTCTCATGAACCACACCCAGTGTCATTGCATGTGTGTTCTTCTAAACAAACCACATAAGGATCCACCAGTGTCATTGCATGTCTATTCTTTTCATGAACCACATAAGGATCCACCGGTGTCATTGCATGTCTGTTCTTTTCATGAACCACATAAGGATCTACTCATGAACCACATAAGGATCTACCAGTGTCATTGCATGTCTTTTACTTCCATAAACCACATGTGGATCCACCGGTGTCATTGCATGTTTGTTCCTCTAAACAAACCACATAAGGATCCACCAGTGTGATTGTGTGTCTGTTCTTCTCATGAACCACATAAGGATCTACCAGTGTCATTGCATGTCTGTTTTTTTCATGAACCACACCCAGTGTCATTGCATGTGAGTTACTTCCATAAACCACATGTGGATCCACCGGTGTCATTGCATGTCTGTTCCTCTAAACAAACCACATAAGGATCCACTAGTGTCATTGCCTGTCTATTCTTTTCATGAACCACATAAGGATGGGCCCACCAGTGTCATTGCATGTCTGTTCTTTTCATGAACCACACCCAGTGTCAGTGCATATCTATACTTTTCATGAACCACACCCAATGTCATTGCATGTATGTTCTATTCATGAACCACATAAGGATTTACCAGTGTCATTGCATGTCTTTTACTTCCATAAACCACATGTGGATCCACCGGTGTCATTGCATGTATGTTCCTCTAAACAAACCACGTAAGGATCCACCAGTGTCATTGCGTGTATGTTCTTCTCATGAACCACACCCGGTGTCATTGCATGTGTGTTCTTCTTAACAAACCACATAAGGATCCACAAGTGTCATTGCATGTCTGTTCTTTTCATGAACCACATAAGGATGGCCCCACCAGTGTCATTGCATGTCTGTTCTTTTCATGAACCACACCCAGTGTCAGTGGATGTCTGTTCTATTCATGAACCACACCCAGTTTCACTTCATGTCTGTTCTTTTCATGAACCACATAAGGATCTACCAGTGTCATTGCATGCCCTTTACTTCCATAAACCACATGTGGATCCACCGGTATCATTGCATGTGTGTTGTTCTAAACAAACCACATAAGGATCCACCAGTGTCATTGCCTATCTATTCTTTTCATGAACCGCATAAGGATCTACTAGTGTCATTGCATGTCTTTTACTTCCATAAACCACACGTGGATCCACCGGTGTCATTGCATGTTTGTTCCTCTAAACAAACCACATAAGGGTCCACCGGTGTCATTGCGTGTGTGTTCTTCTCATGAACCACACCCAGTGTCATTGCATGTGTGTTCTTCTAAACAAACCACATAAGGATCCACCAGTGTCATTGCCTGTCTGTTCTTTTCATGAACCACATAAGGATCCACCGGTGCCATTGCATGTTTGTTTTTTTATGAATCACAGCCAGTGTCACTGCATGTCTGTTCTTTTCCATAAACCACATAAGGATGGGCCCACTAGTGTGATTGCATGTTTGTTCTTCTCAGGAACCACACCCAGTGTCATTGCGTGTCTGTTCTTTTCATGAACCACACCCAGTGTTAGTGGATGTATGTTCTATTCATGAACCACATAAGGATCTACTAGTGGCATTGCATGTCTTTTACTTCCATAAACCACATGTGGATCCACCGGTGTCATTGCAAGTTTGTTCCTCTAAACAAACCACATAAGGATCCACAAGTGTCATTGCGTGTTTGTTCTTCTCATGAACCACATAAGGATCTACTAGTGTCATTGCATGTCTGTTCTTTTCATGAACCACACCCAGTGTCATTGCATGTGCGTTACTTCCATAAACCACATGTGGATCCACCGGTGTGATTGCACGTCTGTTCCTTCCATAAACCACATAAGGATCTACTATTGTCATTGCCTGTTAGTTCTTTTCATGAACCACTCCTAGTGTCAGTGCATGTCTGTTCTTTTCATGAACCACACCCAGTGTCACTGCATGTCAGTTCTTTTCATGATCCACATAAGGATCTACTAGAGTCATTGGATGTGTGTTCTTCTCATGAACCACACGTGGATCCACCGTTGTCATTGCATGTCTGTTCCTCTAAACAAACCACATGTGGATCCACCGTTGTCATTGCATGTGTGTTCTTCTTAACAAACCACATAAGGATCCACCAGTGTCATTGTCTATCTGTTCTACTCATGAACCACATCAGGATCTACCAGTGTCATTGCATGTCTTTTACTTCCATAAACCACACGTGGATCCACCGGTGTCATTGCATGTATGTTCCTCTAAACAAACCACTTAAGGATCCACCGATGTCATTGCGTGTGTGTTCTTCTCATGTACCACACCTAGTGTCATTGCATGTGTGTTCTTCTAAACAAACCACATAAGGATCCACCAGTGTCATTGCCTGTCTGTTCTTTTCATGAACCAAATAAGGATCCACCGGTGTCATTGCATGTCTCTTCTTTTCATGAATCACAGCGAGTGTCACTGGATGTCTGTTCTTTTCCATAAAGCACATAAGGATGGGCTCACTAGTGTCATTGCATGTCTGTTCTTCTCAAGAACCACACCCAGTGTCATTGCGTGTCTGTTCTTTTCATGAACCACACCTAGTGTCAGTGCATGTATGTTCTATTCATGAACCACATAAGGATCTACCAGTGTCATTGCATGTCTTTTACTTCCATAAACCACATATGGATCCACCGGTGTCATTGCATGTATGTTCCTCTAAACAAACCACATAAGGATCCACCAGTGTCCTTGCGTGTGTGTTCTTCTCATGAACCACACCCAGTGTCATTTCATGTGTGTTCTTCTAAACAAACCACATAAGGATCCACCAGTGTCATTGCATGTCTATTCTTTTCATGAACCACATAAGGATCCACCGGTGTCATTGCATGTCTGTTCTTTTCATGAACCACATAAGGATCTACCAGTGTCATTGCATGTCTTTTACTTCCATAAACCACATGTGGATCCACCAGTGTCATTGCATGTTTGTTCCTCTAAACAAACCACATAAGGATCCACCAGTGTGATTGTGTGTCTGTTCTTCTCATGAACCACATAAGGATCTACCAGTGTCATTGCATGTCTGTTTTTTTCATGAACCACACCCAGTGTCATTGCATGTGAGTTACTTCCATAAACCACATGTGGATCCACCGGTGTCATTGCATGTCTGTTCCTCTAAACAAACCACATAAGGATCCACTAGTGTCATTGCCTGTCTATTCTTTTCATGAACCACATAAGGATGGGCCCACCAGTGTCATTGCATGTCTGTTCTTTTCATGAACCACACCCAGTGTCAGTGCATATCTATACTTTTCATGAACCACAACCAATGTCATTGCATGTATGTTCTATTCATGAACCACATAAGGATCTACCAGTGTCATTGCATGTCTTTTACTTCCATAAACCACATGTGGATCCACCGGTGTCATTGCATGTATGTTCCTCTAAACAAACCACGTAAGGATCCACCAGTGTCATTGCGTGTATGTTCTTCTCATGAACCACACCCGGTGTCATTGCATGTGTGTTCTTCTTAACAAACCACATAAGGATCCACAAGTGTCATTGCATGTCTGTTCTTTTCATGAACCACATAAGGATGGCCCCACCAGTGTCATTGCATGTCTGTTCTTTTCATGAACCACACCCAGTGTCAGTGGATGTCTGTTCTATTCATGAACCACACCCAGTTTCACTTCATGTCTGTTCTTTTCATGAACCACATAAGGATCTACCAGTGTCATTGCATGCCCTTTACTTCCATAAACCACATGTGGATCCACCGGTATCATTGCATGTGTGTTGTTCTAAACAAACCACATAAGGATCCACTAGTGTCATTGCCTATCTATTCTTTTCATGAACCGCATAAGGATCTACTAGTGTCATTGCATGTCTTTTACTTCCATAAACCACACGTGGATCCACCGGTGTCATTGCATGTTTGTTCCTCTAAACAAACCACATAAGGGTCCACCGGTGTCATTGCGTGTGTGTTCTTCTCATGAACCACACCCAGTGTCATTGCATGTGTGTTCTTCTAAACAAACCACATAAGGATCCACCAGTGTCATTGCCTGTCTGTTCTTTTCATGAACCACATAAGGATCCACCGGTGCCATTGCATGTTTGTTTTTTTATGAATCACAGCCAGTGTCACTGCATGTCTGTTCTTTTCCATAAACCACATAAGGATGGGCCCACTAGTGTGATTGCATGTTTGTTCTTCTCAGGAACCACACCCAGTGTCATTGCGTGTCTGTTCTTTTCATGAACCACACCCAGTGTTAGTGGATGTATGTTCTATTCATGAACCACATAAGGATCTACTAGTGGCATTGCATGTCTTTTACTTCCATAAACCACATGTGGATCCACCGGTGTCATTGCAAGTTTGTTCCTCTAAACAAACCACATAAGGATCCACAAGTGTCATTGCGTGTTTGTTCTTCTCATGAACCACATAAGGATCTACTAGTGTCATTGCATGTCTGTTCTTTTCATGAACCACACCCAGTGTCATTACATGTGCGTTACTTCCATAAACCACATGTGGATCCACCGGTGTGATTGCACGTCTGTTCCTTCCATAAACCACATAAGGATCTACTATTGTCATTGCCTGTTAGTTCTTTTCATGAACCACTCCTAGTGTCAGTGCATGTCTGTTCTTTTCATGAACCACACCCAGTGTCACTGCATGTCAGTTCTTTTCATGATCCACATAAGGATCTACTAGAGTCATTGGATGTGTGTTCTTCTCATGAACCACACGTGGATCCACCGTTGTCATTGCATGTCTGTTCCTCTAAACAAACCACATGTGGATCCACCGTTGTCATTGCATGTGTGTTCTTCTTAACAAACCACATAAGGATCCACCAGTGTCATTGTCTATCTGTTCTACTCATGAACCACATCAGGATCTACCAGTGTCATTGCATGTCTTTTACTTCCATAAACCACACGTGGATCCACCGGTGTCATTGCATGTATGTTCCTCTAAACAAACCACTTAAGGATCCACCGATGTCATTGCGTGTGTGTTCTTCTCATGTACCACACCTAGTGTCATTGCATGTGTGTTCTTCTAAACAAACCACATAAGGATCCACCAGTGTCATTGCCTGTCTGTTCTTTTCATGAACCAAATAAGGATCCACCGGTGTCATTGCATGTCTCTTCTTTTCATGAATCACAGCGAGTGTCACTGGATGTCTGTTCTTTTCCATAAAGCACATAAGGATGGGCTCACCAGTGTCATTGCATGTCTGTTCTTCTCAAGAACCACACCCAGTGTCATTGCGTGTCTGTTCTTTTCATGAACCACACCTAGTGTCAGTGCATGTATGTTCTATTCATGAACCACATAAGGATCTACCAGTGTCATTGCATGTCTTTTACTTCCATAAACCACATATGGATCCACCGGTGTCATTGCATGTATGTTCCTCTAAACAAACCACATAAGGATCCACCAGTGTCCTTGCGTGTGTGTTCTTCTCATGAACCACACCCAGTGTCATTGCATGTGTGTTCTTCTAAACAAACCACATAAGGATCCACCAGTGTCATTGCATGTCTATTCTTTTCATGAACCACATAAGGATCCACCGGTGTCATTGCATGTCTGTTCTTTTCATCAACCACATAAGGATCTACTCATGAACCACATAAGGATCTACCAGTGTCATTGCATGTCTTTTACTTCCATAAACCACATGTGGATCCACCGGTGTCATTGCATGTTTGTTCCTCTAAACAAACCACATAAGGATCCACCAGTGTGATTGTGTGTCTGTTCTTCTCATGAACCACATAAGGATCTACCAGTGTCATTGCATGTCTGTTTTTTTCATGAACCACACCCAGTGTCATTGCATGTGAGTTACTTCCATAAACCACATGTGGATCCACCGGTGTCATTGCATGTCTGTTCCTCTAAACAAACCACATAAGGATCCACTAGTGTCATTGCCTGTCTATTCTTTTCATGAACCACATAAGGATGGGCCCACCAGTGTCATTGCATGTCTGTTCTTTTCATGAACCACACCCAGTGTCAGTGCATATCTATACTTTTCATGAACCACAACCAATGTCATTGCATGTATGTTCTATTCATGAACCACATAAGGATCTACCAGTGTCATTGCATGTCTTTTACTTCCATAAACCACATGTGGATCCACCGGTGTCATTGCATGTATGTTCCTCTAAACAAACCACGTAAGGATCCACCAGTGTCATTGCGTGTATGTTCTTCTCATGAACCACACCCGGTGTCATTGCATGTGTGTTCTTCTTAACAAACCACATAAGGATCCACAAGTGTCATTGCATGTCTGTTCTTTTCATGAACCACATAAGGATGGCCCCACCAGTGTCATTGCATGTATGTCCTTTTCATGAACCACACCCAGAGTCAGTGGATGTCTGTTCTATTCATGAACCACACCCAGTTTCACTGCATGTCTGTTCTTTTCATGAACCACATAAGGATCTCCCCGTGTCATTGCATGCCTTTTACTTCCATAAACCACATGTGGATCCACCGGTATCATTGCATGTGTGTTGTTCTAAACAAACCACATAAGGATCCACCAGTGTCATTGCCTATCTATTCTTTTCATGAACCGCATAAGGATATACCAGTGTCATTGCATGTCTTTTACTTCCATAAACCACACGTGGATCCACCGGTGTCATTGCATGTTTGTTCCTATAAACAAACCACATAAGGATCCACCGGTGTCATTGCGTGTGTGTTCTTCTCATGAACCACACCCAGTGTCATTGCATGTGTGTTCTTCTAAACAAACCACATAAGGATCCACCAGTGTCATTGCCTGTCTGTTCTTTTCATGAACCACATAAGGATCCACCGGTGCCATTGCATGTTTGTTTTTTATGAATCATAGCCAGTGTCACTGCATGTCTGTTCTTTTCCATAAACCACATAAGGATGGGCCCACTAGTGTGATTGCATGTCTGTTCTTCTCAGGAACCACACCCAGTGTCATTGCGTGTCTGTTCTTTTCATGAACCACACCCAGTGTCAGTGGATGTATGTTCTATTCATGAACCACATAAGGATCTACTAGTGGCATTGCATGTCTTTTACTTCCATAAACCACATGTGGATCCACCGGTGTCATTGCAAGTTTGTTCCTCTAAACAAACCACATAAGGATCCACAAGTGTCATTGCGTGTTTGTTCTTCTCATGAACCACATAAGGATCTACTAGTGTCATTGCATGTCTGTTCTTTTCATGAACCACACCCAGTGTCATTGCATGTGTGTTACTTCCATAAACCACATGTGGATCCACCGGTGTGATTGCACGTCTGTTCCTTCCATAAACCACATAAGGATCTACTAGTGTCATTGCCTGTTAGTTCTTTTCATGAACCACTCCTAGTGTCAGTGTATGTCTATTCTTTTCATGAACCACACCCAGTGTCACTGCATGTCAGTTCTTTTCATGATCCACATAAGGATCTACTAGATTCATTGGATGTGTGTTCTTCTCATGAACCACACGTGGATCCACCGTTGTCATTGCATGTCTGTTCCTCTAAACAAACCACATGTGGATCCACCGTTGTCATTGCATGTGTGTTCTTCTAAACAAACCACATAAGGATCCACCAGTGTCATTGTCTATCTGTTCTACTCATGAACCACATAAGGATCTACCAGTGTCATTGCATGTCTTTTACTTCCATAAACCACACGTGGATCCACCGGTGTCATTGCATGTATGTTCCTCTAAACAAACCACATAAGGATCCACCGGTGTCATTGCGTGTGTGTTCTTCTCATGAACCACACCTAGTGTCATTGCATGTGTGTTCTTCTAAACAAACCACATAAGGATCCACCAGTGTCATTGCCTGTCTGTTCTTTTCATGAACCAAATAAGGATCCACCGGTGTCATTGCATGTCTCTTCTTTTCATGAATCACAGCCAGTGTCACTGGATGTCTGTTCTTTTCCATAAAGCACATAAGGATGGGCTCACCAGTGTCATTGCATGTCTGTTCTTCTCAAGAACCACACCCAGTGTCATTGCGTGTCTGTTCTTTTCATGAACCACTCCTAGTGTCAGTGCATGTCTGTTCTTTTCATGAACCACACCAAGTGTCCCTGCATGTCAGTTCTTTTCATGAACCACATAAGGATCTACCAGAGTCATTGGATGTGTGTTCTTCTCATGAACCACACGTGGATCCACCGGTGTCATTGCATGTCTGTTCCTCTAAACAAACCAGATAAGGATCCACCAGTATCAATCCGTGCCTGTTCTTCTCATGAACCACATAAGGATCTACCAGTGTCATTGCATGTATGTTCTTTTCATGAACCACTCCCAGTGTCATTGCATGTGTGTTACTTCCATAAACCACATGTGGATCCACCGATGTCATTGCATGTCTGTTCCTCTAAACAAACCACATAAGGATCCACCAGTGTCATTGCCTGTCTGTTATTTTCATGAACCACTCCTAGTGTCAGTGCATGTCTGTTCTTTTCATGAACCACACCCAGTGTCACTGCATGTCAGTTCTTTTCATGAACCACATAAGGATCTACCAGAGACATTGGATGTGTGTTCTTCTCTTGAACCACACGTGGATCCACCGGTGTCATTGCATGTCTGTTCCTCTAAACAAACCACTTGTGGATCCACCGGTGTCATTGCGTGTGTGTTCTTTTCATGAACCACACCCAGTGTCATTACATGTGTGTTCTTCTAAACACATCGCATAAGGATCCACCAGTGTCATTACATGTATGTTCTTTTCATGAACCACATAAGGATGGGCCCACCAGTGTCATTGCATGTCTGTTCTTTTCATGAACCACACCCAGTGTTAGTGCATGTATGTTCTATTCATGAACCACACCCAGTTTCACTGCATGTCTGTTCTTTTCATGAACCACATAAGGATCTACCAGTGTCATTGCATGTCTTTTACTTCCATAAACCACATGTGGATCCACCGGTGTCATTGCATGTGTGTTCTTCTAAACAAACCACATAAAGATCCACCAGTGTCATTGCATGTCTGCTCTTTTCATGAACCACATAAGGATGGGCCCACCAGTGTCATTGCATGTCTGTTCTTTTCATGAACAACACCCAGTGTCAGTGCATGTCTGTTCTTTTCATGAACCACACCCAGTGTCAGTGCATGTCTGTTCTATTCATGAACCACATAAGGATCTACCAGTGTCATTGCATGTATTGTACTTCCATAAATCACACGTGGATTAACCGGTGTCATTGCATGTCTGTTCCTCTAAACAAACCACATAAGGATCCACCGGTGTCATTGCGTGTGTGTTCTTCTCATGAACCACACCCAGTGTCATTGAATGTGTGTTACTTCCATAAACCAAATAAGGATCCACCAGTGTCATTGCCTGTGTGTTCTTTTCATGAACCACTCCTAGTGTCAGTGCATGTCTATTCTTTTCATGAACCACACCAAGTTTCACTGCATGTCAGTTCTTTTCATGAACCACATAAGGATCTACCAGAGTCATTGGATGTGTGTTCTTCTCATGAACCACACGTGGATCCACCGGTGTCATTGCATGTCTGTTCCTCTAAACAAACCACATAAGGATCCACCTGTGTCATTGCGTGTGTGTTCTTCTAATGAACCACACCCAGTGTCATTGCATGTGTGTTCTTCTAAACAAACCACATAAGGATCCACCAGTGTCATTGTCTGTCTGTTCTTTTCATTAACTCCATAAGGATCCACCGGTGTCATTGCATGTCTGTTCTTTTCATGAATCACAGCCAGTGTCACTACATGTCTGTTCTTTTCCGTAAACCACATAAGGATGGGCCCACCAGTGTCATTGCATGTCTGTTCTTCTCATGGACCACACCCAGCGTCATTGAGTGTCTGTTCTTTTCATGAACCACACCCAGTGTCAGTGAATGTTTCTTCTATTCATTAACAACATAAGGATCTACCAGTGTCATTGCATGTCTTTTACTTCCATAAACCACATGTGGATCCACCGGTGTCATTGCATGTATGTTCCTATAAACAAACCACATAAGGATCCACCAGCGTCATTGCGTGTCTGTTCTTCTCATGAACCACATAAGGATCTACCAGTGTCATTGCATGTCTATTCTTTTCATGAACCACACCTAGTGTCATTGAATGTGTGTTACTTCCATAAACCACCGGTGTGATTGCATGTATGTTCCTTCCATAAAACACATAAGGACCCACCAGTGTCATTGCCTGACAGTTCTTTTCATGAACCACTCCTAGTGTCAGTGCATGTCTGTTCTTTTCATGAACCACACCCAGTGTCACGGCATGTCAGTTCTTTTCATGAACCACATAAGGATCTACTAGAGTCATTGGATGTGTGTTCTTCTCATGAACCACACGTGGATCCACCGGTGTTATTGAATGTCTGTTCCTCTAAACAAACCACATGTGGATCCACCGGTGTCATTGTGTGTGTGTGTTCTTTTCATGAACCACACCTAGTGTCATTGCATGTGTGTTCTTCTAAACAAACCACATACGGATCCACCAGTGTCATTGCATGTCTGTTCTTTTCATGAACCACATAAGGATGGGCCCACCAGTGTCATTGCATGTCTGTTCTTTTCATGAATCACAGCCACTGTCACTACATGTCTGTTCTTTTCCATAAACAACATAAGGATGGGCTCACCAGTGTCATTGCATGTCTGTTCTTCTCAAGAACCACACCCAGTGTCATTGCGTGTCTGTTCTTTTCATGAACCACACCCAGTGTCAGTGCATGTCTGTTCTATTCATGAACCACATAAGGATCTACTAGTGTCATTGCATGTCTTTTACTTCCATAAACCACATGTGGATCCACCGGTGTCATTGCATGTCTGTTCCTCTAATCAAACCAGATAAGGATCCACCAGTATCATTGCGTTTCTGTTCTTCTCATGAACCACATAAGGATCTAACAGTGTCATTGCATGTATGTTCTTTTCATGAACCACACCCAGTGTCATTGCATGTGTGTTACTTCCATAAACCACATGTGGATCCACCGGTGTCATTGCATGTCTGTTCCTCTAAACAAACCACATAAGGATCCACCAGTGTCATTGTCTGTCTGTTCTTTTCATGAACCACTCCTAGTATCAGTGCATGTCTGTTCTTTTCATGAACCACACCCAGTGTCACTTCATGTCAGTTCTTTTCATGAACCACATAAGGATCTACCAGAGTCATTGGATGTGTGTTCTTCTCATGAAACACATGTGGATCCACCGGTGTCATTGCATGTCTGTTCCTCTAAACAAACCACTTGTGGATCCACCAGTGTCATTGCGTGTGTGTTCTTTTCATGAACCACACCCAGTGTCATTACATGTGTGTTCTTCTAAACAAACCACATAAGGATCCACCAGTGTCATTGCATGTATGTTCTTTTCATGAACCACATAAGGATGGGCCCACCAGTGTCATTGCATGTCTGTTCTTTTCATGAACCACACCCAGTGTTAGTGCATGTATGTTCTATTCATGAACCACACCCAGTTTCACTTCATGTCTGTTCTTTTCATGAACCACATAAGGATCTACCTGTGTCATTGCATGTCTTTTACTTCCATAAACCACATGTGGATCCACCGGTGTCATTGCATGTGTGTTCTTCTAAACAAACCACATAAGGATCCACCAGTGTCATTGCATGTCTGCTCTTTTCATGAACCACATAAGGATGGGCCCACCAGTGTCATTGCATGTCTGTTCTTTTCATGAACCACACCGAGTGTCAGTGCATGTCTGATCTTTTCATGAACCACACCCAGTGTCAGTGCATGTCTGTTCTATTCATGAACCACATAAGGATCTACCAGTGTCATTGCATGTCTTGTACTTCCATAAACCAGACGTGGATTCACCGGTGTCATTGCATGTCTGTTCCTCTAAACAAACCACATAAGGATCCGCCGGTGTCATTGCGTGTGTGTTCTTCTCATGAACCAAACCCAGTGTCATTGAATGTGTGTTACTTCCATAAACCAAATAAGGATCCACCAGTGTCATTCCCTGTCTGTTCTTTTCATGAACCACTTCTAGTGTCAGTGCATGTCTGTTCTTTTCATGAACCACACCCAGTGTCACTGCATGCTAGTTCTTTTCATGAACCACATAAGGATCTACCAGAGTCATTGGATGTGTGTTCTTCTCATGAACCACACGTGGATCCACCGGTGTCATTGCATGTCTGTTCCTCTAAACAAACCACATAAGGATCCACCAGTGTCATTGCGTGTGTGTTCTTCTCCTGAACCACACCCAGTGTCATTGCATGTGTGTTCTTCTAAACAAACCACATAAGGATCCACCAGTGTCATTGTCTGTCTGTTCTTTGCATGAACTCCATAAGGATCCACCGGTGTCATAGCATGTCTGTTCTTTTCATGAATCACAGCCAGTGTCACTGCATGTCTGTTCTTTTCCGTAAACCACATAAGGATGGGCCCACCAGTGTCATTGCATGTCTGTTCTTCTCATGGACCACACCCAGTGTCATTGAGTGTCTATTCTTTTCATGAACCACACCCAGTGTCAGTGCATGTTTGTTCTATTCATTAACCACATAAGGATGTACCAGTGTCATTGCATGTCTTTTACTTCCATAAACCACATGTGGATCCACCGGTGTCATTGCATGTATGTTCCTATAAACAAACCACATAAGGATCCACCAGTGTCATTGCGTGTCTGTTCTTCTCATGAACCACATAAGGATCTACCAGTGTCATTTCCTGTCTATTCTTTTCATGAACCGCACCTAGTGTCATTGGATGTGTGTTACTTCCATAAACCACCGGTGCGATTGCATGTCTGTTCCTTCCATAAAACACATAAGGATCCACCAGTGTCATTGCGTGACAGTTCTTTTCATGAACCACTCCTAGTGTCAGTGCATGTGTGTTCTTTTCATGAACCACACCCAGTGTCACTGCATGTCAGTTCTTTTCATGAACCACATAAGGATCTACTAGAGTCATTGGATGTGTGTTCTTGTCATGAACCACACGTGGATCCACCGGTGTTATTGAATGTCTGTTCCTCTAAACAAACCACATGTGGATCCACCGGTGTCATTGTGTGTGTGTGTGTTCTTTTCATGAACCACACCTAGTGTCATTGCATGTGTGTTCTTCTAAAAAAACCACATAAGGATCCACCAGTGTCATTGCATGTCTGTTCTTTTCATGAACCACATAAGGATGGGACCACCAGTGTCATTGCATGTCTGTTCTTTTCATGAATCACAGCCAGTGTCACTGCATGTCTGTTCTTTTCCATAAACAACATAAGGATGGGCTCACTAGTGTCATTGCATGTCTGTTCTTCTCATGAACCACGCCCAGTGTCATTGCGTGTCTGTTCTTTTCATGATCCACACCCAGTGTCAGTGCATGTCTGTTCTATTCATGAACCACATAAGGATCTACTAGTGTCATTGCATGTCTTTTACTTCCATAAACCACATGTGGATCCACCGATGTCATTGCATGTTTGTTCCTCTAAACAAACCACATAAGGATCCACCAGTGTGATTGTGTGTATGTTCTTCTCATGAACCACATAAGGATCTACCAGTGTCATTGCATGTCTGTACTTTTCATGAACCACACCCAGTGTCATTGCATGTGAGTTACTTCCATAAACCACATGTGGATCCACCGGTGTCATTGCATGTCTGTTCCTCTAAACAAACCACATAAGGATCCACCAGTGGCATTGCCTGTTTGTTATTTTCATGAACCACTCCTAGTGTTAGTGCATGTCTGTTCTTTTCATGAACCACACCTAGTGTCACTGCAAGTCAGTTCTTTTCATGAAACACATAAGGATCTACCAGAGTCATTGGATGTGTGTTCTTCTCATGAACCACACGTGGATCCACCGGTGTCATTGCATGTCTGTTCCTCTAAACAAACCACATGTGGATCCACCGGTGTCATTGCGTGTGTGTTCTTTTCATCAACCACACCCAGTGTCATTGCATGTCTGTTGTTCTAAACAAACCACATAAGGATCCACCAGTGTCATTGCATGTCTGTTCTTTTCATGAACCACATAAGGATGGGCCTACCAGTGTCATTATATGTCTGTTCTTTTCATGAACCACACCCAGTGTCAGTGCATGTCTATTCTATTCATGAACCACACCCAATTTCACTACATGTCTATTCTTTTCCTGAACCACATAAGGATCTACCAGTGTCATTGCATGTCTTTTACTTCCATAAACCACATGTGGATCCACCGGTGTCATTGCATGTGTGTTCTTCTAAACAAACCACATAAGGATCCACCAGTGTCATTGCCTGTCTTTTCTTTTCATGAACCACATAAGGATGGGCCCACCAGTGTCATTGCATGTCTGTTCTTTTCACGAACCACACTTTGTGTCAGTGCATGTCTGTTCTGTTCATGAACGACACCTAGTGTCAGTGCATGTCTGTTCTGTTCATGAACCACACCCAGTGTCAGTGCATGTCTGTTCTATTCATGAACCACATAAGGATCTACCAGTGTCATTGCATGTCTTTTACTTCCATAAACCACATGTGGATCCACCGGTGTCATTGCATGTCTGTTCCTCTAAACAAACCACATAAGATCCACCATTGTCCTTGCGTGTGTGTTCTTCTCCTGAACCACACCCAGTGTCATTGCATGTGTGTTCTTCTAAACAAACCACATAAGGATCCACCAGTGTCATTGCATGTCTGTTCTTTTCATGAACCACATAAGGATCCACCAGTGTCATTGCATGTCTGTTCTTTTCATGAATCACAGCCAGTGTCACTACATGTCTGTTCTTTTCCATAAACCACATAAGGATGGGTCCACCAGTGTTATTGCATGTCTATTCTTCTCATGAACCATACCCAGTGTCATTGCGTGTCTATTCTTTTCATGAACCACACCTAGTGTCAGTGCATGTCTGTTCTTTTCCGTAAACCACATAAGGATGGGCCCACCAGTGTCATTGCATGTCTGTTCTTCTCATGGACCACACCCAGTGTCATTGAGTGTTTGTTCTTTTCATGAACCACACCCAGTGTCAGTGCATGTTTGTTCTATTCATTAACCACATAAGGATGTACCAGTGTCATTGCCTGTCTTTTACTTCCATAAACCACATGTGGATCCACCGGTGTCATTGCATGTATGTTCCTATAAACAAACCACATAAGGATCCACCAGTGTCATTGTGTGTCTGTTCTTCTCATGAACCACATAAGGATCTACCAGTGTCATTGCCTGTCTATTCTTTTCATGAACCAGACCTAGTGTCATTGAATGTGTGTTACTTCCATAAACCACCGGTGCGTTTGCATGTCTGTTCCTTCCATAAAACACATAAGGATCCACCAGTGTCATTGCGTGACATTTCTTTTCATGAACCACTCCTAGTGTCAGTGCATGTGTGTTCTTTTCATGAACCACACCCAGTGTCACTGCATGTCAGTTCTTTTCATGAACCACATAAGGATCTACTAGAGCCATTGGATGTGTGTTCTTCTCATGAACCACACGTGGATCCACCGGGGTTATTGAATGTCTGTTCCTCTAAACAAACCACATGTGGATCCACCGGTGTCATTGTGTGTGTGTGTTCTTTTCATGAACCACACCTAGTGTCATTGCATGTGTGTTCTTCTAAACAAACCACATAAGGATCCACCAGTGTCATTGCATGTCTGTTCTTTTCATGAACCACATAAGGATGGGCCCACCAGTGTCATTGCATGTCTGTTCTTTTCATGAATCACAGCCAGTGTCACTGCATGTCTGTTCTTTTCCATAAACAACATAAGGATGGGCTCACTAGTGTCATTGCATGTCTGTTCTTCTCATGAACCACGCCCAGTGTCATTGCGTGTCTGTTCTTTTCATGATCCACACCCAGTGTCAGTGCATGTCTGTTCTATTCATGAACCACATAAGGATCTACTAGTGTCATTGCATGTCTTTTACTTCCATAAACCACATGTGGATCCACCGGTGTCATTGCATGTTTGTTCCTCTAAACAAACCACATAAGGATCCACCAGTGTGATGGTGTGTCTGTTCTTCTCATGAACCACATAAGGATCTACCAGTGTCATTGCATGTCTGTTCTTTTCATGAACCACACCTAGTGTCATTGCATGTGAGTTACTTCCATAAACCACATGTGGATCCACCGGTGTCATTGCATGTCTGTTCCTCTAAACAAACCACATAAGGATCCACCAGTGGCATTGCCTGTTTGTTCTTTTCATGAACCACGCCTAGTGTTAGTGGATGTGTGTTCTTTTCATGAACCACACCTAGTGTCACTGCATGTCAGTTCTTTTCATGAACCACATAAGGATCTACCAGAGTCATTGGATGTGTGTTCTTCTCATGAACCACACGTGGATCCACCGGTGTCATTGCATGTCTGTTCCTCTAAACAAACCACATGTGGATCCACCGGTGTCATTGCGTGTGTGCTCTTTTCATGAACCACACCCAGTGTCATTGCATGTCTGTTGTTCTAAACAAACCACATAAGGATCCACCAGTGTCATTGCATGTCTGTTCTTTTCATGAACCACATAAGGATGGGCCTACCAGTGTCATTGCATGTCTGTTCTTTTCATGAACCACACCCAGTGTCAGTGCATGTCTATTCTATTCATGAACCACACCCAATTTCACTGCATGTCTATTCTTTTCATGAACCACATCAGGATCTACCAGTGTCATTGCATGTCTTTTACTTCCATAAACCACATGTGGATCCACCGGTGTCATTGCATGTGTGTTCTTCTAAACAAACCACATAAGGATCCACCAGTGTCATTGCCTGTCTTTTCTTTTCATGAACCACATAAGGATGGGCCCACCAGTGTCATTGCATGTCTGTTCTTTTCACGAACCACACTTAGTGTCAGTGCATGTCTGTTCTATTCATGAACGACACCCAGTGTTAGTGCATGTCTGTTCTGTTCATGAACCACACCCAGTGTCAGTGCATGTCTGTTCTATTCATGAACCACATAAGGATCTACCAGTGTCATTGCATGTCTTTTACTTCCATAAACCACATGTGGATCCACCGGTGTCATTGCATGTATGTTCCTCTAAACAAACCACATAAGGATCCACCAGTGTCCTTGCGTGTGTGTTCTTCTCCTGAACCACACCCAGTGTCATTGCATGTGTGTTCTTCTAAACAAACCACATAAGGATCCACCAGTGTCATTGCATGTCTGTTCTTTTCATGAACCACATAAGGATCCACCGGTGTCATTGCATGTCTGTTCTTTTCATGAATCACAGCCAGTGTCACTACATGTCTGTTCTTTTCCATAAACCACATAAGGATGGGTCCACCAGTGTTATTGCATGTCTATTCTTCTCATGAACCACACCCAATGTCATTGCGTGTCTATTCTTTTCATGAACCACACCTAGTGTCAGTGCATGTCTGTTCTATTCATGAACCACATAAGGATCTACCAGTGTCATTGCATGTCTTTTACTTTCATAAACCACATGTGGATCCACCGGTGTCATTGGATGTCTGTTCCTCTAAACAAACCACATAAGGATCCACTAGTGTCATTGCGTGTCTGTTCTTCTCATGAACCACATAAGGATCTACAAGTGTCATTGCATGTCTGTTCTTTTCACGAACCACACCCAGTGTCATTGCATGTGTGTTACTTCCATAAACCACATGTGGATCCACCGGTGTGATTGCATGTCTGTTCCTTCCATAAACCACATAAGGATCCACCAGTGTCATTGCCTGTCTGTTCTTTTCATGAACCACTCCTAGTGTCAGTGCATGTCTGTTCTTTTCATGAACCACACCCATTGTCACTGCATGTCAGTTCTTTTCATGAACCACATAACGATCTACCAGAGTCATTGGATGTGTGTTCTTCTCATGAACCACATGTGGATCCACCGGTGTCATTGCATGTCTGTTCCTCTAAACAAACCACATTAGGATCCATCGGTGTCATTGCGTGTGTGTTCTTCTCATGAACCACACCCAGTGTCATTACATGTGTGTTCTTCTAAACACACCACATAAGGATCCACCAGTGTCATTGCCTATATGTTCTTTTCATGAACCACATAAGGATCCACCGGTGTCATTGCATGTCTCTTCTTTTCATGAATCACAGGCAGTGTCACTGCATGTCTGTTCTTTTCCATAAACCACATAAGGATGGGCCCACTAGTGTCATTGCATGTCTGTTCCTCTAAACAAACCACATAAGGATCCACCAGTGTCATTGCGTGTCTGTTCTTTTCATGAACCACACCCAGTGTCATTGCATGGGAGTTCTTCTAAACAAACCACATAAGGATCCACCAGTGTCATTGCCTATATGTTCTTTTCATGAACCACACCCAGTGTCATTGCATATGTGTAATTCTAAACAAACCACATAAGTCATTGCATGTTTGTTCATTTCATGAACCACACCTAGTGTCATTGCATGTCTGTTCTTTTCATGAACCACGGCTACAGTCATTGCATGTTTGTTCCTCTAAACAAACCACATAAAGATCCACCAGTGTCATTGCATGTCTGTTCTTTTCATGAACCACATAAGGATCTACCAGTGTCATTGCATGTCTGTTCTTTTCATGAACCAAACCCAGTGTCATTGCATGTGTGTTACTTCCATAAACCAAATGTGGATCCACCGGTGCCATTGCATGTCTGTTCCTCTCGACAAACCACATAAGGATCCACCAGTGTCATTGCCTGTCTGTTCTTCTCAGGAACCACTCCTAGTGTCAGTGCATGTCTTTTCGTTTCATGAACCACATAAGGATGGGCCCACCAGTGTCATTGCATGTCTGTTCTTTTCATGAACCACATCCAGTGTCAGTGCATGTCTGTACTTTTCATTAACCACACCTAGTGTCAGTGCATGTCTGTTCTATTCATGAACCACATAAGGATCTACTAGTGTCATTGCATGTCTTTTACTTCCATAAACCACATGTGGATCCACCGGTGCCATTGCATGTCTGTTCCTCTAAACAAACCACATAAGGATCCACCAGTGTCATTGCGTGTGTGTTCTTCTCATGAACCACACCCAGTGTCATTGCATGTGTGTTCTTCTAAACAAACCACATAAGGATCCACCAGTGTCATTGCCTGTCTGTTCTTTTCATGAACCACATAAGGATCCACCGGTGTCATTGCATGTCTGTTCTTTCCATGAATCACAGCCAGTGTCACTACATGTCTGTTCTTTTCCATAAACAACATAAGGATGGGCTCACCAGTGTCATTGCATGTCTGTTCTTCTCATGAACCACACCCAGTGTCATTACGTGTCTGTTCTTTTCATGATCCACACCCAGTGTCAGTGCATCTCTGTTCTATTCATGAACCACATAAGGATCTACTAGTGTCATTGCATGTCTTTTACTTCCATAAACCACATGTGGATCCACCGATGTCATTGCATGTTTGTTCCTCTAAACAAACCACATAAGGATCCACCAGTGTGATTGTGTGTCTGTTCTTCTCATGAACCACATAAGGATCTACCAGTGTCATTGCATGTCTGTTCTTTTCATGAACCACACCCAGTGTCATTGCATGTGAGTTACTTCCATAAACCACATGTGGATCCACCGGTGTCATTGCATGTCTATTCCTCTAAACAAACCACATAAGGATCCACCAGTGGCATTGCCTGTTTGTTCTTTTCATGAACCACTCCTAGTGTTAGTGCATGTCTGTTCTTTTCATGAACCACACCTAGTGTCACTGCATGTCAGTTCTTTTCATGAACCACATAAGGATCTACTAGAGTCATTGGATGTGTGTTCTTCTCATGAACCACACGTGGATCCACCGGTGTCATTGCATGTTTGTTCCTCTAAACAAACCACATGTGGATCCACCGGTGTCATTGGGTGTGTGTTCTTTTCATGAACCACACCCAGTGTCATTGCATATGTGTTCTTCTAAACAAACCACATAAGGATCCACCAGTGTCATTGCATGTCTGTTCTTTTCATGAACCACATAAGGATGGGCCCACCAGTGTCATTGCATGTCTGTTCTTTTCATGAACCACACCCAGTGTCAGTGCATATCTATTCTATTCATGAACCACACCCAGTTTCACTGCATGTCTATTCTTTTCATGAACCACATAAGGATCTACCAGTGTCATTGCATGTCTTTTACTTCCATAAACCACATGTGGATCCACCGGTGTCATTGCATGTGTGTTCTTCTAAACAAACCACATAAGGATCCACCAGTGTCATTGCCTGTCTGTTCTTTTCATGAACCACATAAGGATGGGCCCACCAGTGTCATTGCATGTCTGTTCTTTTCACGAACCACACCTAGTGTCAGTGCATGTCTGTTCTGTTCATGAACCACACCCAGTGTTAATGCATGTCTGTTCTGTTCATGAACCACACCCAGTGTCAGTGCATGTCTGTTCTATTCATGAACCACATAAGGATCTACCAGTGTCATTGCATATCTTTTACTTCCATAAACCACATGTGGATCCACCGGTGTCATTGCATGTCTGTTCCTCTAAACAAACCACATAAGGATCCACCAGTGTCCTTGCGTGTGTGTTCTTCTCATGAACCACACCCAGTGTCATTACATGTGTGTTCTTCTAAACACACCACATAAGGATCCACCAGTGTCATTGCCTATATGTTCTTTTCATGAACCACATAAGGATCCACCGGTGTCATTGCATGTCTCTTCTTTTCATGAATCACAGGCAGTGTCACTGCATGTCTGTTCTTTTCCATAAACCACATAAGGATGGGCCCACTAGTGTCATTGCATGTCTGTTCCTCTAAACAAACCACATAAGGATCCACCAGTGTCATTGCGTGTCTGTTCTTTTCATGAACCACACCCAGTGTCATTGCATGGGAGTTCTTCTAAACAAACCACATAAGGATCCACCAGTGTCATTGCCTATATGTTCTTTTCATGAACCACACCCAGTGTCATTGCATATGTGTAATTCTAAACAAACCACATAAGTCATTGCATGTTTGTTCATTTCATGAACCACACCTAGTGTCATTGCATGTCTGTTCTTTTCATGAACCACGGCTACAGTCATTGCATGTTTGTTCCTCTAAACAAACCACATAAGGATCCACCAGTGTCATTGCATGTCTGTTCTTTTCATGAACCACATAAGGATCTACCAGTGTCATTGCATGTCTGTTCTTTTCATGAACCACACCCAGTGTCATTGCATGTGTGTTACTTCCATAAACCAAATGTGGATCCACCGGTGCCATTGCATGTCTGTTCCTCTCGACAAACCACATAAGGATCCACCAGTGTCATTGCCTGTCTGTTCTTCTCAGGAACCACTCCTAGTGTCAGTGCATGTCTTTTCGTTTCATGAACCACATAAGGATGGGCCCACCAGTGTCATTGCATGTCTGTTCTTTTCATGAACCACATCCAGTGTCAGTGCATGTCTGTACTTTTCATTAACCACACCTAGTGTCAGTGCATGTCTGTTCTATTCATGAACCACATAAGGATCTACTAGTGTCATTGCATGTCTTTTACTTCCATAAACCACATGTGGATCCACCGGTGCCATTGCATGTCTGTTCCTCTAAACAAACCACATAAGGATCCACCAGTGTCATTGCGTGTGTGTTCTTCTCATGAACCACACCCAGTGTCATTGCATGTGTGTTCTTCTAAACAAACCACATAAGGATCCACCAGTGTCATTGCCTGTCTGTTCTTTTCATGAACCACATAAGGATCCACCGGTGTCATTGCATGTCTGTTCTTTCCATGAATCACAGCCAGTGTCACTACATGTCTGTTCTTTTCCATAAACAACATAAGGATGGGCTCACCAGTGTCATTGCATGTCTGTTCTTCTCATGAACCACACCCAGTGTCATTACGTGTCTGTTCTTTTCATGATCCACACCCAGTGTCAGTGCATCTCTGTTCTATTCATGAACCACATAAGGATCTACTAGTGTCATTGCATGTCTTTTACTTCCATAAACCACATGTGGATCCACCGATGTCATTGCATGTTTGTTCCTCTAAACAAACCACATAAGGATCCACCAGTGTGATTGTGTGTCTGTTCTTCTCATGAACCACATAAGGATCTACCAGTGTCATTGCATGTCTGTTCTTTTCATGAACCACACCCAGTGTCATTGCATGTGAGTTACTTCCATAAACCACATGTGGATCCACCGGTGTCATTGCATGTCTATTCCTCTAAACAAACCACATAAGGATCCACCAGTGGCATTGCCTGTTTGTTCTTTTCATGAACCACTCCTAGTGTTAGTGCATGTCTGTTCTTTTCATGAACCACACCTAGTGTCACTGCATGTCAGTTCTTTTCATGAACCACATAAGGATCTACTAGAGTCATTGGATGTGTGTTCTTCTGATGAACCACACGTGGATCCACCGGTGTCATTGCATGTTTGTTCCTCTAAACAAACCACATGTGGATCCACCGGTGTCATTGGGTGTGTGTTCTTTTCATGAACCACACCCAGTGTCATTGCATATGTGTTCTTCTAAACAAACCACATAAGGATCCACCAGTGTCATTGCATGTCTGTTCTTTTCATGAACCACATAAGGATGGGCCCACCAGTGTCATTGCATGTCTGTTCTTTTCATGAACCACACCCAGTGTCAGTGCATATCTATTCTATTCATGAACCACACCCAGTTTCACTGCATGTCTATTCTTTTCATGAACCACATAAGGATCTACCAGTGTCATTGCATGTCTTTTACTTCCATAAACCACATGTGGATCCACCGGTGTCATTGCATGTGTGTTCTTCTAAACAAACCACATAAGGATCCACCAGTGTCATTGCCTGTCTGTTCTTTTCATGAACCACATAAGGATGGGCCCACCAGTGTCATTGCATGTCTGTTCTTTTCACGAACCACACCTAGTGTCAGTGCATGTCTGTTCTGTTCATGAACCACACCCAGTGTTAATGCATGTCTGTTCTGTTCATGAACCACACCCAGTGTCAGTGCATGTCTGTTCTATTCATGAACCACATAAGGATCTACCAGTGTCATTGCATGTCTTTTACTTCCATAAACCACATGTGGATCCACCGGTGTCATTGCATGTCTGTTCCTCTAAACAAACCACATAAGGATCCACCAGTGTCCTTGCGTGTGTGTTCTTCTCATGAACCACACCCAGTGTCATTACATGTGTGTTCTTCTAAACACACCACATAAGGATCCACCAGTGTCATTGCCTATATGTTCTTTTCATGAACCACATAAGGATCCACCGGTGTCATTGCATGTCTCTTCTTTTCATGAATCACAGGCAGTGTCACTGCATGTCTGTTCTTTTCCATAAACCACATAAGGATGGGCCCACTAGTGTCATTGCATGTCTGTTCCTCTAAACAAACCACATAAGGATCCACCAGTGTCATTGCGTGTCTGTTCTTTTCATGAACCACACCCAGTGTCATTGCATGGGAGTTCTTCTAAACAAACCACATAAGGATCCACCAGTGTCATTGCCTATATGTTCTTTTCATGAACCACACCCAGTGTCATTGCATATGTGTAATTCTAAACAAACCACATAAGTCATTGCATGTTTGTTCATTTCATGAACCACACCTAGTGTCATTGCATGTCTGTTCTTTTCATGAACCACGGCTACAGTCATTGCATGTTTGTTCCTCTAAACAAACCACATAAGGATCCACCAGTGTCATTGCATGTCTGTTCTTTTCATGAACCACATAAGGATCTACCAGTGTCATTGCATGTCTGTTCTTTTCATGAACCACACCCAGTGTCATTGCATGTGTGTTACTTCCATAAACCAAATGTGGATCCACCGGTGCCATTGCATGTCTGTTCCTCTCGACAAACCACATAAGGATCCACCAGTGTCATTGCCTGTCTGTTCTTCTCAGGAACCACTCCTAGTGTCAGTGCATGTCTTTTCGTTTCATGAACCACATAAGGATGGGCCCACCAGTGTCATTGCATGTCTGTTCTTTTCATGAACCACATCCAGTGTCAGTGCATGTCTGTACTTTTCATTAACCACACCTAGTGTCAGTGCATGTCTGTTCTATTCATGAACCACATAAGGATCTACTAGTGTCATTGCATGTCTTTTACTTCCATAAACCACATGTGGATCCACCGGTGCCATTGCATGTCTGTTCCTCTAAACAAACCACATAAGGATCCACCAGTGTCATTGCGTGTGTGTTCTTCTCATGAACCACACCCAGTGTCATTGCATGTGTGTTCTTCTAAACAAACCACATAAGGATCCACCAGTGTCATTGCCTGTCTGTTCTTTTCATGAACCACATAAGGATCCACCGGTGTCATTGCATGTCTGTTCTTTCCATGAATCACAGCCAGTGTCACTACATGTCTGTTCTTTTCCATAAACAACATAAGGATGGGCTCACCAGTGTCATTGCATGTCTGTTCTTCTCATGAACCACACCCAGTGTCATTACGTGTCTGTTCTTTTCATGATCCACACCCAGTGTCAGTGCATCTCTTTTCTATTCATGAACCACATAAGGATCTACTAGTGTCATTGCATGTCTTTTACTTCCATAAACCACATGTGGATCCACCGATGTCATTGCATGTTTGTTCCTCTAAACAAACCACATAAGGATCCACCAGTGTGATTGTGTGTCTGTTCTTCTCATGAACCACATAAGGATCTACCAGTGTCATTGCATGTCTGTTCTTTTCATGAACCACACCCAGTGTCATTGCATGTGAGTTACTTCCATAAACCACATGTGGATCCACCGGTGTCATTGCATGTCTATTCCTCTAAACAAACCACATAAGGATCCACCAGTGGCATTGCCTGTTTGTTCTTTTCATGAACCACTCCTAGTGTTAGTGCATGTCTGTTCTTTTCATGAACCACACCTAGTGTCACTGCATGTCAGTTCTTTTCATGAACCACATAAGGATCTACTAGAGTCATTGGATGTGTGTTCTTCTCATGAACCACACGTGGATCCACCGGTGTCATTGCATGTTTGTTCCTCTAAACAAACCACATGTGGATCCACTGGTGTCATTGGGTGTGTGTTCTTTTCATGAACCACACCCAGTGTCATTGCATATGTGTTCTTCTAAACAAACCACATAAGGATCCACCAGTGTCATTGCATGTCTGTTCTTTTCATGAACCACATAAGGATGGGCCCACCAGTGTCATTGCATGTCTGTTCTTTTCATGAACCACACCCAGTGTCAGTGCATGTCTATTCTATTCATGAACCACACCCAGTTTCACTGCATGTCTATTCTTTTCATGAACCACATAAGGATCTACCAGTGTCATTGCATGTCTTTTACCTCCATAAACCACATGTGGATCCACCGGTGTCATTGCATGTGTGTTCTTCTAAACAAACCACATAAGGATCCACCAGTGTCATTGCCTGTCTGTTCTTTTCATGAACCACATAAGGATGGGCCCACCAGTGTCATTGCATGTCTGTTCTTTTCACGAACCACACCTAGTGTCAGTGCATGTCTGTTCTGTTCATGAACCACACCCAGTGTTAATGCATGTCTGTTCTGTTCATGAACCACACCCAGTGTCAGTGCATGTCTGTTCTATTCATGAACCACATAAGGATCTACCAGTGTCATTGCATGTCTTTTACTTCCATAAACCACATGTGGATCCACCGGTGTCATTGCATGTCTGTTCCTCTAAACAAACCACATAAGGATCCACCAGTGTCCTTGCGTGTGTGTTCTTCTCATGAACCACACCCAGTGTCATTGCATGTGTGTTCTTCTAAACAAACCACATAAGGATCCACCAGTGTCATTGCCTGTCTGTTCTTTTCATGAACCACATAAGGATCCACCGGTGTCATTGCATGTCTGTTCTTTTCATGAATCACAGCCAGTGTCACTGCATGTCTGTTCTTTTCCATAAACAACATAAGGATGGGCTCACCAGTGTCATTGCATGTCTATTCTTCTCATGAACCACACCCAGTGTCATTGCGTGTCTGTTCTTTTCATGATCCACACCCAGTGTCAGTGCATGTCTGTTTTATTCATGAACCACATAAGGATCTACTAGTGTCATTGCATGTCTTTTACTTCCATAAACCACATGTGGATCCACCGGTGTCATTGCATGTTTGTTCCTCTAAACAAACCACATAAGGATCCACCAGTGTGATTGTGTGTCTGTTCTTCTCATGAACCACATAAGGATCTACCAGTGTCATTGCATGTCTGTTCTTTACATGAACCACACCCAGTGTCATTGCATGTGAGTTACTTCCATAAACCACATGTGGATCCACCGGTGTCATTGCATGTCTGTTCCTCTAAACAAACCACATAAGGATCCACCAGTGGCATTGCCTGTTTGTTCTTTTCATGAACCACTCCTAGTGTTAGTGCATGTCTGTTCTTTTCATGAACCACACCTAGTGTCACTGCATGTCAGTTCTTTTCATGAACCACATAAGGATCTACCAGAGTCATTGGATGTGTGTTCTTCTCATGAACCACACATGGATCCACCGGTGTCATTGCATGTCTGTTCCTCTAAACAAACCACATGTGGATCCGCCGGTGTCATTGCGTGTGTGTTCTTTTCATGAACCACACCCAGTGTCATTGCATGTGTGTTCTTCTAAACAAACCACATAAGGATCACCAGTGTCATTGCATGTCTGTTCTTTTCATGAACCACATAAGGATGGGCCCACCAGTGTCATTGCATGTCTGTTCTTTTCATGAACCAAACCCAGTGTCAGTGCATGTCTATTCTATTCATGAACCACACCCAGTTTCACTGCACGTCTATTCTTTTCATGAACCACATAAGGATCTACCAGTGTCATTGCATGTCTTTTACTTCCATAAACCACATGTGGATCCACCGGTGTCATTGCATGTGTGTTCTTCTAAACAAACCACATAAGGATCCACCAGTGTCATTGCCTGTCTGTTCTTTTCATGAACCACATAAGGATGGGCCCACCAGTGTCATTGCATGTCTGTTCTTTTCACGAACCACACCTAGTGTCAGTGCATGTCTGTTCTGTTCATGAACCACACCCAGTGTCAGTGCATTTCTGTTCTGTTCATGAACCACACCCAGTGTCAGTGCATGTCTGTTCTATTCATGAACCACATAAGGATCTACCAGTGTCATTGCATGTCTTTTACTTCCATAAACCACATGTGGATCCACCAGTGTCATTGCATGTATGTTCCTCTAAACAAACCACATAAGGATCCACCAGTGTCCTTGCATGTGTGTTCTTCTCATGAACCACACCCAGTGTCATTGCATGTGTGTTCTTTTCCATAAACCACATAAGGATGGGTCCACCAGTGTCATTGCATGTCTGTTCTTCTCATGAACCACACCCAGTGTCATTGCGTGTCTGTTCTTTTCATGAACCACACCTAGTGTCAGTGCATGTCTGTTCTATTCATGAACCACATAAGGATCTACCAGTGTCATTGCATGTCTTTGACTTTCATAAACCACATGTGGATCCACCGGTGTCATTGCATGTCTGTTCCTCTAAACAAACCACATAAGGATCCACCAGTGTCATTGCGTGTCTGTTCTTCTCATGAACCACATCAGGATCTACCAGTGTCATTGCATGTCTGTTCTTTTCACGAACCACACCCAGTGTCATTGAATGTGTGTTACTTACATAAACCACATGTGGATCGACCGGTGTGATTGCATGATTGTTCCTTCCATAAACCACATAAGGATCCACCAGTGTCATTTCCTGTCAGTTCTTTTCATGAACCACTCCTAGTGTCAGTGCATGTCTGTTCTTTTCATGAACCACACCCAGTGTCACTGCATGTCAGTTCTTTTCATGGACCACATAAGGATCTACCAGAGTCATTGGATGTGTGTCTTCTCATGAACCACACGTGGATCCACCGGTGTCATTGCATCTCTGTTCCTCTAAACAAACCACATGTGGATCCACCGGTGTCATTGTGTGTGTGTTCTTTCCATGAACCACACCTAGTGTCATTGCATGTGTGTTCTTCTAAACAAACCACATAAGGATCCACCAATGTCATTGCATGTCTGTTCTTTTCATGAACCACATAGGGATGGGCCCACTAGTGACATTGCATGCCTCTTCTTTTCATGAACCACACTCAGTGTCAGTGCATGTCTGTTCTATTCATGAACCACACCCAGTTTCACTCCATGTCTGTTCTTTTTATGAACCACATAAGGATCTACCAGTGTCATTGCATGTCTTTTATTTCCATAAACCACATGTGGATACACCGGTGTCATTGCATGTGTGTTCTTCTAAACAAACCACATAAGGATCCACCAGTGTTATTGCATGTCTGTTCTTTTCATGAACCACATAAGGATGGGCCCACCAGTGTCATTGCATACTGTTCTTTTCATGAACCACACCCAGTGACAGTGCATGTCTGTTCTTTTCATGAACCACACCCAGTGTCAGTGCATGTCGGTTGTATTCATGAACCACATAAGGATCTACCAGTGTCATTGCATGTCTTTTACTTCCATAAACTACGTGTGGATCCACCGGTGTCATTGCATGTTTGTTCCTCTAAATAAACCACATAAGGATCCACGAGTGTCATTGCGTGTCTGTTCTTCTCACGAACCACATAAGGATCTACCAGTGTCATTGCATGTCTGTTCTTTTCATGAACCACACCCAGTGTCATTCCATGTGTGTTACTTCCATAAACCACATGTGGATCCACCAGTGTGATTGCATGTCTGTTCCTTCCATAAACCACATAAGGATCCACCAGTGTCATTGCCTGTCTGTTCTTTTCATGAACCACTCCTAGTGTCAATGCATGTCAGTTCTTTTCATGAATCACACCCAGTGTCACTGCATGTCAGTTCTTTTCATGAACCACATAAGGATCTACTAGAGTCATTGGATGTGTGTTCTTCTCATGAAACACGCGTGGATCCACCAGTGTCATTGCATGTCTGTTCCTCTAAACAAACCACATAAGGATCCACCGGTGTCAATGAGTGTGTGTTCTTCTCATGAACCACACCCAGTGTCATTGCATGTGTGTTCTTCTAAACAAACCACATAAGGATCCACCAGTGTCATTGCCTGTCTGTTCTTTTCATGAACCACATAAGGATCCACCGGTGTCATTGCATGTCTGTTCTTTTCATGAATCACGGCCAGTGTCACTGCGTGTCTGTTCTTTTCCATAAACCACATAAGGATGGGCCCACCAGTGTCATTGCATGTCTGTTCCTCTAAACAAACCACATAAGAATCCACCAGTGTCATTGCGTGTATGTTCTTTTCATCTACCACACCCAGTGTCATTGTATGTGTGTTCTTCTAAACAAACCACATAAGGATCCACCAGTGCCATTGCCTATATGTTATTTTCATGACCACACACAGTGTCATTGCATGTGTGTTATTCTAAACAAACCACATAACTCATTGCATGTTTGTTCATTTCATGAACCACACCTGGTGTCATTGCATGTCTGTTCTTTTCATGAACCATGGCTAGAGTCATTGCATGTCTGTTTCAATAAACAAACCACATGAGGATCCACCAGTGTCATTGCATGTATGTTCTTTTCATGAACCACATAAGGATCTACCAGTGTCATTGCATGTCTGTTCTTTTCATGAACCACACCAAGTGTCATTGCATGTGTGTTACTTCCATAAACCACATGTGGATCCACCGGTGTCATTGCATGTATGTTCCTCTCAACAAACCACATAAGGATCCACCAGTGTCATTGCCTGTGTGTTCTTTTCATGAACCACTCCTAGTGTCAGTGCATGTCTTTTCTTGTCATGAACCACATAAGGATGGGCCCACCAGTGTCATTGCATCTCTGTTCTTTTCATGAACCACACCCAGTGTCAGTACATGTCTGTACTTTTCATGAACCACACCCAGTGTCAGTGCATGTTTGTTCTATTCATGAACCACATAAGGATCTACTAGTGTCATTGCATGTCTTTTACTTCCATAAACCACATGTGGATCCACCGGTGTCATTGCATGTCTGTTCCTCAAAACAAACCACATAAGGATCCACCAGTGTCATTGCGTGTGTGTTCTTCTCATGAACCACACCCAGTGTCATTGCATGTGTGTTCTTCTAAACAAACCACACAAGGATCCACCAGTGTCATTGCCTATCTGTTCTTTTCATGAACCACATAAGGATCCACCGGTGTCATTGCATGTATGTTCTTTTCATGAATCACAGCCAGTGTCACCGCATGTCTGTTCTTTTCCATAAACCGCATAAGGATGGGCTCACCAGTGTCATTGCATGTCTGTTCTTCTCATGAACCACACCCAGTGTCATTGCGTGTCTATTCTTTTCATGAACCACACCCAGTGTCAGTGCATGTCTGTTCTATTCATTAACCACATAAGGATCTACCAGTGTCATTGCAGGTCTTTTACTTCCATAAACCACATGTGGATCCACCGGTGTCATTGCATGTTTGTTCCTCTAAACAAACCACATAAGGATCCACCAGTGTCATTGCGTGTCTGTTCTTCTCATGAACCACATAAGGATCTACCAGTGTCATTGCATGTCTGTTCTTTTCATGAACCACACCCAGTGTCATTGCATGTGTGTTACTTCCATAAACCACATGTGGATCCACCGGTGTCATTGCATGTCTGTTCCTCTAAACAAACCACATGTGGATCCACCGGTGTCATTGCGTGTGTGTTCTTTTCATGAACCACACCCAGTGTCATTGCATGTGTGTTCTTCTAAACAAACCACATAACGATTCACCAGTGTCATTGCATGTCTGTTCTTTTCATGCACCACATAAGGATGGGCCCACCAGTGTCATTGCATGTCTGTTCTTTTCATGAACCACACCCAGTGTCAGTGCATGTCTGTTCTATTCATGAACCACACCTAGTTTCACTGCATGTCTATTCTTTTCATGAACCACATAAGGATCTACCAGTGTCATTGCATGTCTTTTACTTCCATAAACCACATGTGGATCCACCGGTGTCATTGCATGTGTGTTCTTCTAAACAAACCACATAAGGATCCACCAGTGTCATTGCCTGTCTGTTCTTCTCATGAACCACTCATAGTGTCAGTGCATGTCTGTTCTTTTCATGAACCACACCCAGTGTCACTGCATGTCAGTTCTTTTCATGAACCACATAAGGATCTACCAGAGTCATTGGATGTGTGTTCTTCTTATGAACCACACGTGGATCCACTGGTGTCACGGCATGTCTGTTCCTCCAAACAAACCACATGTGGATCCACCAGTGTCATTGCGTGTGTGTTCTTTTCATGAACCACACCCAGTGTCATTGCATGTGTGTTCTTCTAAACAAACCACGTAAGGATACAACAGTGTCATTGCATGTCTGTTCTTTTCATGAACCACATAAGGAAGGGCCCACCAGTGTCATTGCATGTATGTTCTTTTCATGAACCACACCCAGTGTCAGTGCATGTCTGTTCTATTCATGAACCACACCCAGTTTCACTACATGTCTGTTCTTTTCATGAACCACATAAGGATCTACCAGTGTCATTGCATGTCTTTTACTTCCATAAACCACTTGTGGATCCACCGGTGTCATTGCATGTGTGTTCTTCTACACAAACCACATAAGGATCCACCAGTGTCATTGCCTGTCTGTTCTTTTCATGAACCACATAAGGATGGGCCCACCAGTGTCATTGCATGTCTGTTCTTTTCATGAACCACACCCAGTTTCAGTGCATGTCTATTCTTTTCACGAACCACACCTAGTTTCATTGCATGTCTGTTATTTTCGTGAACCACATAAGGATCTACCAGTGTCATTGCATGCCTTTTACTACCATAAACCACATGTGGATCCACCGGTGTCATTGCATGTCTGTTCCTCTAAACAAACCACATAAGGATCCACCGGTGTCATTGTGTGTGTGTTCTTCTCATGAACCACACCCAGTGTCATTGCATGTGTGTTCTTCTAAACAAACCACATAAGGATCCACCAGTGTCATTGCCTGTATGTTCTTTTCATGAACCACATAAGGATCCACCGGTGTCATTGCATGTCTTTTCTTTTCATGAATCACAGCCAGTGTCACTGCATGTCTATTCTTTTCCATAAACCACATAAGTATGGGCCCACCAGTGTCATTGCATGTCTGTTCCTCTAAACAAACCACATAAGGATCCATCAGTGTATTTGCGTGTCTGTTCTTTTCCTGAACCACACCCAGTGTCATTGCATGCGTGTTCTTCTAAACAAACCACATAAGGATCCACCAATGTCATTGCCTATATGTTATTTTCATGAACCACGCCCAGTGTCATTGCATGTGTGTTATCCTAAACAAACCACATAAGTCATTGCCTGTTTGTTCATTTCATGAACCACACCCGGTGTCATTGCATGTCTGTTCTTTTCATGAACCACGGCTAGAGTCATTGCATGTCTGTTCCTCTAAACAAACCACATAAGGATCCACCAGTGTCATTGCATGTCTGTTCTTCTCATGAACCACATAAGGATATACCAGTGTCATTGCATGTCTGTTCTTTTCATGAACCACACCCAGTGTCATTGCATGTGTGTTACTTCCATAAACCAAATGTGGATCCACCGGTGTCATTGCATGTCTTTTACTTCCATAAACCACATGTGGATCCACCAGTGTCATTGCATGTCTTTTACTTCCATAAACCACATGTGGATCCACCGGTGTCATTGCATGTCTGTTCCTCTCAACAAACCACATAAGGATCCACCAGTGTCATTGCCTGTCTGTTCTTTTCATGAACCACTCCTTGTGTCAGTGCATGTCTTTTCTTTTCATGAACCACATAAGGATGGGCCCACCAGTGTAATTGCATCTCTGTTCTTTTCATGAACCACACCCAGTGTCAGTGCATGTCTGTACTTTTCATGAACCACACCCAGTGTCAGTGCATGTCTGTTCTATTCATGAACCACATAAGGATCTACTAGTGTCATTGCATGTCTTTTACTTCCATAAACCACATGTGGATCCACCGGTGTCATTGCATGTTTGTTCCTCTAAACAAACCACATAAGGATCCACCAGTGTCATTGCGTGTGTGTTCTTCTCATGAACCACACCCAGTGTCATTGCATGTGTGTTCTTCTAAACAAACCACACAAGGATCCACCAGTGTCATTGCCTGTCTGTTCTTTTCATGAACCACATAAGGATCCACCGGTGTCATTGCATGTCTGTTCTTTTCATGAATCACAGCCAGTGTCACCGCATGTCTGTTCTTTTCCATAAACCACATAAGGATGGGCTCACCAGTGTCATTGCATGTCTGTTCTTCTCATGAACCACACCCAGTGTCATTGCGTGTCTATTCTTTTCATGAACCACACCCAGTGTCAGTGCATGTCTGTTCTATTCATTAACCACATAAGGATCTACCAGTGTCATTGCATGTCTTTTACTTCCGTAAACCACATGTGGATCCACCGGTGTCATTGCATGTTTGTTCCTCTAAACAAACCACATAAGGATCCACCAGTGTCATTGCGTGTCTGTTCTTTTCATGAACCACACCCAGTGTCATTGCATGTGTGTTACTTCCATAAACCACATGTGGATCCACCGGTGTCATTGCATGTCTGTTCTTCTAAACAAACCAGATAAGGATCCACCAGTGGCATTGCCTGTCTGTTCTTTTCATGAACCACTCCTAGTGTAGGTGCATGTCTGTTCTTTTCATGAACCACACCCAGTGTCACTGCATGTCAGTTCTTTTCATGAACCACATAAGGATCTACCAGAGTCAATGGATGTGTGTTCTTCTCATGAACCACACGTGGATCCACCGGTGTCATTGCATGTCTGTTCCTCTAAACAAACCACATGTGGATCCACCGGTGTCATTGCATGTGTGTTCTTTTCATGAACCACACCCAGTGTCATTGCATGTGTGTTCTTCTAAACAAACCACATAACGATTCACCAGTGTCATTGCATGTCTGTTCTTTTCATGAACCACATAATGATGGGCCCACCAGTGTCATTGCATGTCTGTTCTTTTCATGAACCACACCCAGTGTCAGTGCATGTTTGTTCTATTCATGAACCACACCTAGTTTCACTGCATGTCTATTCTTTTCATGAACCACATAAGGATCTACCAGTGTCATTGCATGTCTTTTACTTCCATAAACCACATGTGGATCCACCTGTGTCATTGCATGTGTGTTCTTCTAAACAAACCACATAAGGATCCACCAGTGTCATTGCCTGTCTGTTCTTTTCATGAACCACATAAGGATGGGCCCACCAGTGTCATTGCATGTCTGTTCTTTTCATGAACCACAACTAGTGTCAGTGCATGTCTGTTCTGTTCATGAACCACACCCAGTGTCCGTGCATGTCTGTTCTATTCATGAACCACATAAGGATCTACCAGTGTCATTGCATGTCTTTTACTTCCATAAACCACATGTGAATCCACCGGTGTCATTGCATGTATGTTCCTCTAAACAAACCACATAAGGATCCACCAGTGTCCTTGCGTGTGTGTTCTTCTCATGAACCACACCCAGTGTCATTGCATGTGTGTTCTTCTAAACAAACCACATAAGGATCCACCAGTGTCATTGCATGTCTGTTCTTTTCATGAACCACATAAGGATCCACCGGTGTCATTGCATGTCTGTTCTTTTCATGAATCACAGCCAGTGTCACTGCATGTCTTTTCTTTTCCATAAACCACATAAGGATGGGCCCACCAGTGTCATTGCATGTTTGTTCCTCTAAACAAACCACATAAGGATCCACCAGTGTCATTGCGTGTCTGTTCTTTTCAGTAACCACACCCAGTGTCAGTGCATGTCTGTTCTATAAATGAACCACATAAGGATCTACCAGTGTCATTGCATGTCTTTTACTTCCATAAACCACATGTGGATCCACCGGTGTCATTGCATGTCTGTTCCTCTAAACAAACCACTGAAGGATCCACCAGTGTCATTGCGTGTCTGTTCTTCTCATGAACCACATAAGGATCTACCAGTGTCATTGCATGTCTGTTCTTTTCATGAACCACACCCAGTGTCATTGAATGTGTGTTACTTCCATAAACAACAGGTGGATCCACCGGTGTGATTACATGTTTGTTCCTTCCATAAACCACATAAGGATCCATCAGTGTCATTTCCTGTCAGTTCTTTTCATGAACCACTCCTAGTGTTAGTGCATGTCTGTTCTTTTCATGAACCACATAAGGATCTACCAGAGTCATTGGATGTGTGTTCTTCTCATGAACCACACGTGGATCCACTGGTGTCATTGCATGTCTGTTCCTCTAAACAAACCACATGTGGATCCACCTGTGTCATTGTGTGTGTGTTCTTCCATGAACCACACCTAGTGTCATTGCATGTGTGTTCTTCTAAACAAACCACATAAGGATCCACCAGTGTCATTGCATGTCTATTCTTTTCATGAACCACATAAGGATGGGTCCACCAGTGTCATTGCTTGTCTGTTCTTTTCATGAACCACACCTAGTGTCAGTGCATGTCTGTTCTATTCATGAACCACGCCCAGTTTCACTGCATGTTTGTTCTTTTCCTGAACCACATAAGGATCTAACAGTGTCATTGCATGTATTTTACTTCCATAAACCACATGTGGATCCACCGGTGTCATTGCATGTCTGTTCCTCTAAACTAACCACATAAGGATCCACCAGTGGCATTGCCTGTCTGTTCTTTTCATGAACCACTCCTAGTGTAGGTGCATGTCTGTTCTTTTCATGAACCACACCTAGTGTCACTGCATGTCAGTTCTTTTCATGAATCACATAAGGATCTACCAGAGTCATTGGATGTGTGTTCTTCTCATGAACCACACGTGGATCCACCGGTGTCATTGCATGTCTGTTCCTCTAAACAAACCACATGTGGATCCACCGATGTCATTGCGTGTGTGTTCTTTTCATGAACCACACCTAGTGTCATTGCATGTGTGTTCTTCTAAACAAACCACATAACGATTCACCAGTGTCATTGCATGTCTATTCTTTTCATGAACCACATAAGGATGGGTCCACCAGTGTCATTGCATGTCTGTTCTTTTCATGAACCACACCTAGTGTCAGTGCATGTCTGTTCTATTCATGAACCACACCTAGTTTCACTGCATGTCTATTCTTTTCATGAACCACATAAGGATCTACCAGTGTCATTGCATGTCTTTTACTTCCATAAACCACATGTGGATCCACCGGTGTCATTGCATGTGTGTTCTTCTAAACAAACCACATAAGGATCCACCAGTGTCATTGCCTGTCTGTTCTTCTCATGAACCACTCATAGTGTCAGTGCATGTCTGTTCTATTCATGAACCACACCCAGTGTCACTGCATGTCAGTTCTTTTCATGAACCACATAAGGATCTACTAGAGTCATTGGATGTGTGTTCTTCTTATGAACCACACGTGGATCCACTGGTGTCATGGCATGTCTGTTCCTCCAAACAAACCACATGTGGATCCACCAGTGTCATTGCGTGTGTGTTCTTTTCATGAACCACACCCAGTGTCATTGCATGTGTGTTCTTCTAAACAAACCACATAAGGATACACCAGTGTCATTGCATGTCTGTTCTTTTCATGAACCACATAAGGATGGGCCCACCAGTGTCATTGCATGTATGTTCTTTTCATGAACCACACCCAGTGTCAGTGCATGTCTGTTCTATTCATGAACCACACCCAGTTTCACTGCATGTCTGTTCTTTTAATGAACCACATAAGGATCTACCAGTGTCATTGCATGTCTTTTACTTCCATAAACCACTTGTGGATCCACCGGTGTCATTGCATGTGTGTTCTTCTACACAAACCACATAAGGATCCACCAGTGTCATTGCCTGTCTGTTTTTTTCATGAACCACATAAGGATTGGCCCACCAGTGTCATTGCATGTCTGTTCTTTTCATGAACCACACCCAGTTTCAGTGCATGTCTATTCTTTTCACGAACCACACCCAGTTTCACTGCATGTCTGTTCTTTTCATGAACCACATAAGGATCTACCAGTGTCATTGCATGTCTTTTACTTCCATAAACCACATGTGGATCCACCGGTGTCATTGCATGTCTGTTCCTCTAAACAAACCACATAAGGATCCACCGGTGTCATTGTGTGTGTGTTCTTCTCATGAACCACACCCAGTGTCATTGCATGTGTGTTCTTCTAAAAAAACCACATAAGGATCCACCAGTGTCATTGCCTGTATGTTCTTTTCATGCACCACATAAGGATCCACCGGTGTCATTGCATGTCTGTTCTTTTCATGAATCACAGCCAGTGTCACTACATGTCTATTCTTTTCCATAAACCACATAAGGATGGGCCCACCAGTGTCATTGCATGTTTGTTCCTCTAAACAAACCACATAAGGATCCATCAGTGTCATTGCGTGTCTGTTCTTTTCCTGAACCACACCCAGTGTCATTGCATGCGTGTTCTTCTAAACAAACCACATAAGGATCCACCAATGTCATTGCCTATATGTTATTTTCATGAACCACGCCCAGTGTCATTGCATGTGTGTTATCCTAAACCAACCACATAAGTCATTGCCTGTTTGTTCATTTCATGAACCACACCCGGTGTCATTGCATGTCTGTTCTTTTCATGAACCATGGCTAGAGTCATTGCATGTCTGTTCCTCTAAACAAACCACATAAGGATCCACCAGTGTCATTGCATGTCTGTTCTTTTCATGAACCACATAAGGATCTACCAGTGTCATTGCATGTCTGTTCTTTTCATGAACCACACCCCGTGTCATTGCATGTGTGTTACTTCCATAAACCACATGTGGATCCACCGGTGTCATTGCATGTCTGTTCCTCTCAACAAACCACATAAGGATCCACCAGTGTCATTGCCTGTCTGTTCTTTTCATGAACCACTCCTAGTGTCAGTGCATGTCTTTTCTTTTCATGAACCACATAAGGATGGGCCCACCAGTGTCATTGCATCTCTGTTCTTTTCATGAACCACACCCAGTGTCAGTGCATGTCTGTACTTTTCATGAACCACACCCAGTGTCAGTGCATGTCTGTTCTATTCATGAACCACATAAGGATCTACTAGTGTCATTGCATGTCTTTTACTTCCATAAACCACATGTGGATCCACCGGTGTCATTGCATGTCTGTTCCTCTAAACAAACCACATAACGATCCACCAGTGTCATTGCGTGTGTTTTCTTCTCATGAACCACACCCAGTGTCATTGCATATGTGTTCTTCTAAACAAACCACACAAGGATCCACCAGTGTCATTGCCTGTCTGTTCTTTTCATGAACCACATAAGGATCCACCGGTGTCATTGCATGTCTGTTCTTTTCATGAATCACAGCCAGTGTCACCGCATGTCTGTTCTTTTCCATAAACCACATAAGGATGGGCTCACCAGTGTCATTGCATGTCTGTTCTTCTCATGAACCACACCCAGTGTCATTGCGTGTCTATTCTTTTCATGAACCACACCCAGTGTCAGTGCATGTCTGTTCTATTCATTAACCACATAAGGATCTACCAGTGTCATTGCATGTCTTTTACTTCCATAAACCACATGTGGATCCACCGGTGTCATTGCATGTTTGTTCCTCTAAACAAACCACATAAGGATCCACCAGTGTCATTGCGTGTATGTTCTTCTCATGAACCACATAAGGATCTACCAGTGTCATTGCATGTCTGTTCTTTTCATGAACCACACCCAGTGTCATTGCATGTGTGTTACTTCCATAAACCACATGTGGATCCACCGGTGTCATTGCATGTCTGTTCCTCTAAACAAACCACATAAGGATCCACCAGTGGCATTGCCTGTCTGTTCTTTTCATGAACCACTCCTAGTGTAGGTGCATGTCTGTTCTTTTCATGAACCACACCCAGTGCCACTGCATGTCAGTTCTTTTCATGAACCACATAAGGATCTACCAGAGTCATTGGATGTGTGTTCTTCTCATGAACCACACGTGGATCCACCGGTGTCATTGCATGTCTGTTCCTCTAAACAAACCACATGTGGATCCACCGGTGTCATTGCGTGTGTGTTCTTTTCATGAACCACACCCAGTGTCATTGCATGTGTGTTCTTCTAAACAAACCACATAACGATTCACTAGTGTCATTGCATGTCTGTTCTTTTCATGAACCACATAAGGATGGGCCCACCAGTGTCATTGCATGTCTGTTCTTTTCATGAACCACACCCAGTGTCAGTGCATGTCTGTTCTATTCATGAACCACACCTAGTTTCACTGCATGTCTATTCTTTTCATGAACCACATAAGGATCTACCAGTGTCATTGCATGTCTTTTACTTCCATAAACCACATGTGGATCCACCGGTGTCATTGCATGTGTGTTCTTATAAACAAACCACATAAGGATCCACCAGTGTCATTGCCTGTCTGTTCTTTTCATGAACCACATAAGGATGGGCCCACCAGTGTCATTGCATGACTGTTCTTTTCATGAAACACACCTAGTGTCAGTGCATGTCTGTTCTGTTCATGAACCACACCAAGTGTCAGTGCATGTCTATTCTATTCATGAACCACATAAGGATCTACCAGTGTCATTGCATGTCTTTTACTTCCATAAACCACATGTGAATCCACCGGTGTCATTGCATGCATGTTCCTCTAAAAAAACCACATAAGGATCCACCAGTGTCCTTGCGTGTGTGTTCTTCTCATGAACCACACCCAGTGTCATTGCATGTGTGTTCTTCTAAACAAACCACATGAGGATCCACCAGTGTCATTGCATGTCTGTTCTTTTCATGAACCACATAAGGATCCACCGGTGTCATTGCATGTCTGTTCTTTTCATGAATCACAGCCAGTGTCACTGCATGTCTTTTCTTTTCCATAAACCACATAAGGATGGGCCCACCAGTGTCATTGCATGTCTGTTCCTCTAAACAAACCACATAAGGATCCACTAGTGTCATTGCGTGTCTGTTCTTTTCAGTAACCACACCCAGTGTCAGTGCATGTCTGTTCTATTCATGAACCACATAAGGATCTACCAGTGTCATTGCATGTCTTTTACTTCCATAAACCACATGTGGATCCACCGGTGTCATTGCATGTCTGTTCCTCTAAACAAACCACAGAAGGATCCACCAGTGTCATTGCGTGTCTGTTCTTCTCATGAACCACATAAGGATCTACCAGTGTCATTGCATGTCTGTTCTTTTCATGAACCACACCCAGTGTCATTGAATGTGTGTTACTTCCATAAACAACATGTGGATCCACCGGTGTGATTACATGTCTGTTCCTTCCATAAACCACATAAGGATCCACCAGTGTCATTTCGTGTCAGTTCTTTTCATGAACCACTCCTAGTGTCAGTGCATGTCTGTTCTTTTCATGAACCACATAAGGATCTACCAGAGTCATTGGATGTGTGTTCTTCTGATGAACCACACGTGGATCCACCGGTGTCATTGCATGTCTGTTCCTCTAAACAAACCACATGTGGATCCACCTGTGTTATTGTGTGTGTGTTCTTTCCATGAACCACACCTAGTGTCATTGCATGTGTGTTCTTCTAAACAAACCACATAAGGATCCACCAGTGTCATTGCATGTTTGTTCTTTTCATGAACCACATAACAATGGGTCCACCAGTGTCATTGCATGTCTGTTCTTTTCATGAACCACACCTAGTGTCAGTGCATGTCTGTTCTATTCATGAACCACACCCAGTTTCAATGCATGTCTGTTCTTTTCCTGAACCACATAAGGATCTACCAGTGTCATTGCATGTCTTTTACTTCCATAAACCACATGTGGATCCACCGGTGTCATTGCATGTGTGTTCTTCTAAACAAACCACATAAGGATCCACCAGTGTCATTGCCTGTCTGTTCTTTTCATGAACCACATAAGGATCTACCAGTGTCATTGCATGTCTTTTACTTCCATAAACCACATGTGGATCCACCGGTGTCATTGCATGTTTGTTCCTCTAAACAAACCACATAAGGATCCACCAGTGTCATTGCGTGTCTGTTCTTCTCATGAACCACATAAGGATCTACCAGTGTCATTGCATGTCTGTTCTTTTCATGAACCACACCCAGTGTCATTGCATGTGTGTTACTTCCATAAACCACATGTGGATCCACCGGTGTCATTGCATGTCTGTTCCTCTAAACAAACCACATAAGGATCCACCAGTGGCATTGTCTGTCTGTTCTTTTCATGAACCACTCCTAGTGTAGGTGCATGTCTGTTCTTTTCATGAACCACACCCAGTGTCACTGCATGTCAGTTCTTTTCATGAACCACATAAGGATCTACCAGAGTCATTGTATGTGTGTTCTTCTCATGAACCACACGTGGATCCACCGGTGTCATTGCATGTCTGTTCCTCTAAACAAACCACATGTGGATCCACCGGTGTCATTGCGTGTGTGTTCTTTTCATGAACCACACCTAGTGTCATTGCATGTGTGTTCTTCTAAACAAACCACATAAGGATCCACCAGTGTCATTGCATGTCTGTTCTTTTCATGAACCTCATAAGGATCCACCGGTGTCATTGCATGTTTGTTCTTTTCGTGAATCACAGCCAGTGTCACTGCATGTCTTTTCTTTTCCATAAACCACATAAGGATGGGCCCACCAGTGTCATTGCATGTATGTTCCTCTAAACAAACCACATAAGGATCCACCAGTGTCATTGCGTGTCTGTTCTTTTCAGTAACCACACCCAGTGTCAGTGCATGTCTGTTCTATTCATGAACCACATAAGGATCTACCAGTGTCATTGCATGTCTTTTACTTCCATAAACCACATGTGGATCCACCGGTGTCATTGCATGTCTGTTCCTCTAAACAAACCACAGAAGGATCCACCAGTGTCATTGCGTGTCTGTTCTTCTCATGAACCACATGAGGATCTACCAGTGTCATTGCATGTCTGTTCTTTTCATGAACCACACCCAGTGTCATTGAATGTGTGTTACTTCCATAAACAACATGTGGATCCACCGGTGTGATTACATGTCTGTTCCTTCCATAAACCACATAAGGATCCACCAGTGTCATTTCGTGTCAGTTCTTTTCATGAACCACTCCTAGTGTCAGTGCATGTCTGTTCTTTTCATGAACCACATAAGGATCTACCAGAGTCATTGGATGTGTGTTCTTCTCATGAACCACACGTGGATCCACCGGTGTCATTGCATGTCTGTTCCTCTAAACAAACCACATGTGGATCCACCTGTGTCATTGTGTGTGTGTTCTTTCCATGAACCACACCTAGTGTCATTGCATGTGTGTTCTTCTAAACAAACCACATAAGGATCCACCAGTGTCATTGCATGTTTGTTCTTTTCATGAACCACATAACGATGGGTCCACCAGTGTCATTGCAAGTCTGCTCTTTTCATGAACCACACCTAGTGTCAGTGCATGTCTGTTCTATTCATGAACCACACCCGGTTTCACTGCATGTCTGTTCTTTTCCTGAACCACATAAGGATCTACCAGTGTCATTGCATGTCTTTTACTTCCATAAACCACATGTGGATCCACCGGTGTCATTGCATGTGTGTTCTTCTAAACAAACCACATAAGGATCCACCAGTGTCATTGCCTGTCTGTTCTTTTCATGAACCACATAAGGATCTACCAGTGTCATTGCATGTCTTTTACTTCCATAAACCACATGTGGATCCACCGGTGTCATTGCATGTTTGTTCCTCTAAACAAACCACATAACGATCCACCAGTGTCATTGTGTGTCTGTTCTTCTCATGAACCACATAAGGATCTACCTGTGTCATTGCATGTCTGTTCTTTTCATGAACCACACTCAGTGTCATTGCATGTGTGTTACTTCCATAAACCACATGTGGATCCACCGGTGTCATTGCATGTTTGTTCCTCTAAACAAACCACATAAGGATCCACCAGTGGCATTGCCTGTCTGTTCTTTTCATGAACCACTCCTAGTGTAGGTGCATGTCTGTTCTTTTCATGAACCACACCCAGTGTCACTGCATGTCAGTTCTTTTCATGAACCACATAAGGATCTACCAGAGTCATTGTATGTGTGTTCTTCTCATGAACCACACGTGGATCCACCGGTGTCATTGCATGTCTGTTCCTCTAAACAAACCACATGTGGATCCACCGGTGTCATTGCGTGTGTGTTCTTTTCATGAACCACACCTAGTGTCATTGCATGTGTGTTCTTCTAAACAAATGACATAACGATCCACTAGTGTCATTGCATGTCTGTTATTTTCATGAGCCACATAAGGATGGGCCCACCAGTGTCATTGCATGTCTGTTCTTTTCATGAACCACACCCAGTGTCAGTGCATGTCTGTTATATGCATGAACCACACCCAGTTTCACTGCATGTCTATTCTTTTCATGAACCACATAAGGATCTACCAGTGTCATTGCATGTCTTTTACTTCCATAAACCACATGTGGATCCACCGGTGTCATTGCATGTGTGTTCTTCTAAACAAACCACATAAGGATCCACCAGTGTCATTGCCTGTCTGTTCTTTTCATGAACCACATAAGGATGGGCCCACCAGTGTCATTGCATGTCTGTTCTTTTCATGAACCACACCTTGTGTCAGTGCATGTCTGTCCTGTTCATGAACCACACCCAGTGTCAGTGCATGTCTGTTCTATTCATGAACCACATAAGGATCTACCAGTGTCATTGCATGTCTTTTACTTCCATAAACCACATGTGAATCCACCGGTGTCATTGCATGTATGTTCCTCTAAACAAACCACATAAGGATCCACCAGTGTCCTTGCGTGTGTGTTCTTCTCATGAACCACACCCAGTATCATTGCATGTGTGTTCTTCTAAACAAACCACATAAGGATCCACCAGTGTCATTGCATGTCTGTTCTTTTCATGAACCACATAAGGATCCACCGGTGTCATTGCATGTCTGTTCTTTTCATGAATCACAGCCAGTGTCACTGTATGTCTTTTCTTTTCCATAAACTACATAAGGATGGTCCCACCAGTGTCATTGCATGTCTGTTCCTCTAAACAAACCACATAAGGATCCAGCAGTGTCATTGCGTGTCTGTTCTTTTCAGTAACCACACCCAGTGTCAGTGCATGTCTGTTCTATTCATGAACCGCATAAGGATCTACCAGTGTCATTGCATGTCTTTTACTTCCATAAACCACATGTGGATCCACCGGTGTCATTGCATTTCTGTTCCTCTAAACAAACCACAGAAGGATCCACTAGTGTCATTGCGTGTCTTTTCTTCTCATGAACCACATAAGGATCTACCAGTGTCATTGCATGTCTGTTCTTTTCATGAACCACACCCAGTGTCATTGAATGTGTGTTACTTCCATAAACAACATGTGGATCCACCGGTGTGATTACATGTTTGTTCCTTCCATAAACCACATAAGGATCCACCAGTGTCATTTCCTGTCAAGTCTTTTCATGAACCACTCCTAGTGTCAGTGCATGTCTGTTCTTTTCATGAACCACATAAGGATCTACCAGAGTCATTGGATGTGTGTTCTTCTCATGCACCACACGTGGATCCACCGGTGTCATTGCATGTCTGTTCCTCTAAACAAACCACATGTGCATCCACCTGTGTCATTGTGTGTGTGTTCTTTCCATGAACCACACCTAGTGTCATTGCATGTGTGTTCTTCTAAACAAACCACATAAGGATCCACCAGTGTCATTGCATGTCTGTTCTTTTCATGAACCACATAAGGATGGGTCCACCGGTGTCATTGCATGTCTGTTCTTTTCATGAACCACACCTAGTGTCAGTGCATGTCTGTTCTATTCATGAACCACACCCAGTTTCACTTCATGTCTGTTCTTTTCCTGAACCACACAAGGATCTACCACTGTCATTGCATGTCTTTTACTTCCATAAACCACATGTGGATCCACCGGTGTCATTGCATGTGTGTTCTTCTAAACAAACCACATAAGGATCCACCAGTGTCATTGCCTGTCTGTTCATTTCATGAACCACATAAGTATGGGCCCACCAGTGTCGTTGCATGTCTGTTCATTTCATGAACCACACCTAGTGTCATTGCATGTCTGTTCATTTCATGAACCACACCCAGTGTCAGTGCATGTCTGTTGTATTCATGAAGCACATAAGGATCTACCAGTGTCATTGCATGTCTTTTACTTCCATAAACCACATGTGGATCCACCGGTGTCATTGCATGTCTGTTCCTCTAAACAAACCACATAAGGATCCACGAGTGTCATTGCGTGTCTCTTCTTCCCATGAACCACATAAGGATCTACCAGTGTCATTGCATGTCTGTTCTTTTCACGAACCACACCCACTGTCATTGCAAGTGTGTTAATTCCATAAACCACATGTGGATCCACCGGTGTGATTGCATGTCTGTTCCTTCCATGAACTACATAAGGATCCACCAGTGTCATTGCCTGTCTGTTCTTTTCATGAACCACTCCTAGTGTCAGTGCATGTCAGTTCTTTTCATGAACCACACCCAGTGTCACTGCATGTCAGTTCTTTTCATGAACCACATAAGGATCTACCAGAGTCATTGGATATGTGTTCTTCTCATGAACCACACGTGGATCCACCGGTGTCATTGCATGTCTATTCCTCTAAACAAACCACATAAGGATCCACCGGTGTCAATGCGTGTGTGTTCTTCTCATGAACCACACCCAGTGTCATTGCATGTGTGTTCTTCTAAACAAACCACATAAGGATCCACCAGTGTCATTGCCTGTCTGTTCTTTTCATGAACCACATAAGGATCCACCGGTGTCATTTCATGTCTGTTCTTTTCATGAATCACGACCTGTGTCACTGCATGTCTATTCTTTTCCATAAACCACATAAGGATGGGCCCACCAGTGTCATTGCATGTCTATTCCACTAAACAAACCACATAAGGATCCACTAGTGTCATTGCGTGTCTGTTCTTTTCATGTACCACACCTAGTGTCATTGCATGCGTGTTCTTCGAAACAAACCACATAAGGATCCACCAGTGTCATTGCCTATATGTTCTTTTCATGAACCACACCCAGTGTCATTGCATGTGTGTTATTCTAAACAAACCACATAAGTCATTGCATGTTTGTTCATTTCATGAACCACACCCGGTGTCATTGCATGTCTGTTCTTTTCATGAACCACGGCTAGAGTCATTGCATGTCTGTTCCTCTAAACAAACCACATAAGGATCCACCAGTGTCATTGCATGTCTATTCTTTTCCTGAACCACATAAGGATCTACCAGTGTCATTGCATGTCTGTTCTTTTCATGAACCACACCTAGTGTCATTGCATGTGTGTTACTTCCATAAACCACATGTGGATCCACCGGTGTCATTGCATGTCTGTTCCTCTAAACAAACCACATAAGGATCCACCAGTGTCATTGCCTGTCTGTTCTTCTCATGAACCACTCCTAGTGTCAGTGCATGTCTATTCTTTTCATGAACATCACCCAGTGTCACTGCATGTCAGTTCTTTTCATGAACCACATAAGGATCTACCAGAGTCATTGGATGTGTGTTCTTCTCATGAACCACACGTGGATCCACCGGTATCATTGCATGTTTGTTCCTCTAAACAAACCACATGTGGATCCACCGGTGTCATTGTGTGTGTGTTCTTTTCATGAACCACACCCAGTGTCATTGCATGTGTGTTCTTCTAAACAAACCACATAAGGATACACTAGTGTCATTGCATGTCTGTTCTTTTCATGAACCACATAAGGACGGGCCCATCAGTGTCATTGCATGTCTGTTCTTTTCATGAACCACACCCAGTGTCAGTGCATGTCTGTTCTATTCATGAACGACACCCAGTTTCACTGCATGTCTGTTCTTTTCATGAACCACATAAGGATCTACCAGTGTCATTGCATGTCTTTTACTTCCATAAACCACATGTGGATCCACCGGTGTCATTGCATGTGTGTTCTTCTAAACAAACCACATAAGGATCCACCAGTGTCATTGCCTGTCTGTTCTTTTCATGAACCACATAAGGATGGGCCCACCAGTGTCATTGCATGTCTGTTCTTTTCATGAACCACACCTAGTGTCAGTGCATGTCTTTTCTATTCACGAACCACACCCAGTTTCACTGCATGTCTGTTCTTTTCATGAACCACATAAGGATCTACCAGTGTTATTGCATGTCTTTTACTTCCATAAACCACATGTGGATCCACCGGTGTCATTGCATGTCTGTTCCTCTAAACAAATCACATAAGGATGCACCAGTGTCATTGCGTGTGTGTTCTTCTCATGAACCACACCCAGGGTCATTACATGTGTGTTCTTCTAAACAAACCACATAAGGATCCACCAGTGTCATTGCATGTCTGTTCTTTTCATGAACCACATAAGGATCCACCAGTGTCATTGCATGTCTGTTCTTTTCATGAATCACAGCCAGTGTCATTGCATGTCTGTTCTTTTCATGAACCACACTCAGTGTCATTGCATGGGTAGCCGTTAGACCGAGTCTTCTAGAAGGCACGCCCTAACACAGTTGTTCTGCTTGACGATTGTTACATACCGTTCGATTGGGGCACTTGGACGATTGGGATGGTCTTCGTGAGAGCGATCCGCGAGTAGACTATTCTGCGGCATGATTGGCCACGCTTGCTTTGGACAAACTGGCAACACCGGGCGCTCCCCTGTTTCGAGTGTCACGTCTCACGAGTTCAGTGGGCCACATCCCAGTGTCACGTCTCCATTACTTCTCTTCCTCCCCGTACTTCTCTTTCTTACCCTCGAAGCCACTTTCCCCACTTTACTCCCATCCCGCCGTAGCCGCTAGCCGATGACGCCTCCATCCCAATCCCCTCTCCGGCAGCCACCCCCCACCCCTCTCGCCATGGGTTCAAGGGGAGACGGCGAGGAAACGCGTCGTGACGATAGGGACAGTGATTTCGATGTGAGTCATCTCATCTCTATTTCTATCATCTGTGGCCAGTTATCTATTTTTTGAGCTAGATCTAATCTGTTTACTCATGCGCGTATGATGTGTTAGGACAACCAGATGATGTATGACTCCGACTATCACGGTTTAGAGGATGAAGACAGTCCTCTGGTATGTAAACATGGATATGTGCCTGCTAAGTTTGTAGCCTTCGAAGGACGAAACGCAGGCAGGAGGTTTCTATGGTGTCAAGGACATCGTGCAATGATGCAAGGCGGAAGTTGCGGTGTTGTCAAATGGGTAGATCCAGAGTGGCCCAAATCAATGCAAAAAAACGCTGGACAAACTATGGGAAATGACTGTCAAGTTGAAAGAATCCGTATTCAGCTCACTTCTTGATAGTGTTGAGATGAATCTATGGGAACCAGTTGACACGACCAAGCATAAACGAGATCTCAAGTGGGTGCAAGACAAGGTTATCAATGTCGAGAAGGAGAGGGATGCGGCGTTGGCCCTGAAGGCTAAAGCAGAGCAAGAACTGACTCAAGCAAGGAACGATCTCCACCAGGCCCAAGTCCTGTAGTACACAACTACGAGTATTGACAAGTGCATGAGGAAAAATGCAGAGAAACAATTGAAGCTGTGCAAGGAAGATGCTAAAATGAAGGAGCAGACAATTCGATCCTTGCTCTCGTAGGAAGATGCTCATCGGGCCAAGATTAGGAAGATCAAGGAGATGTGTGATAACTAGTTCTATTTCGCTTAATCTCCGTGCCTTTTTAAGTTGTAATATTTGTACTTGTTGACCTAGCGGTCCGAACTATTGGTCCCGGATTCCAGGGAGGAAAAAAATTGCTCTGACCCCGCATTAATTTGTGGAAGAATTTGTGATTTAGATCAATTTCTGCCTCAATTTAGATCTCTGTCCCGGATTGTGAACATAACCGTGGACCAAAGACACCTTTTCTACTAGTGTATTCTGACACTGGTGGTTTGTTTAAACGTAATCTACGTGGATTGTGCCGCATGGAAATGGCACAACCACAATTTATAAAGTGGAAGCACGTACAACCGGTTACTGGAGATCTGGGAGCTTCGCCAGATGCAGGGGATGCAGGAGCAGAGAGGCGGTGAGATAGACAGGCTCAAGATTAGGCCAGAAAGTGGTACCCATTTCCTCCTCATCTGGGCATTATCGGTGACAACATTGTTGTTTATGTTGCCACGTCGTTGTGCACCATCTGAAATAAGTTGTTGCTTCGTGGAGTGTGGCAGCTTAAATAATTTATTTATGTGCCACTTACATTCTGTCGTATTTGGAGACCTCCTGCCCCTAGCAATCGTGGAACCGGTGGATCATTGTTTTCAGATAGCAGTGGCATAATCACAATTTCGGATTCAACTATCGACTCAGGCGTTTCCAAACCCTAAGTCGCGGTACATTTTACTCAGAGAACATGGGTAGATTGTTTCGCCTAGCAACGTGCCACACACAGAGCGATCAGAATTTAACAGAATTACATATATAGGTTCAAGTTCAACACATTACTATGCATCTTCATTACCAGCAGCCTTCTGCCGCGGCCTGGGTGCCAAGCCTTCACGTCCAATGACTTCTTCATTTCCTGCCTTCTTCCTCTTCCTTGGTGCCAATTTTCTTAGCTTCACGTACTCTGCATCGCCGGGACAATGGGCACCGGAATCGTGTCCATCATCATCTTTCCACTCGTTTTTAATTTCTTCGGGCAGCAAAATGACTGAACCGGCAGTCATGTTTCTAACCTTGCGGCACTTCCTGTCAAAGAAACAAGATTGTTGCATAACTGCCCAATGTCAACAGAGTAAATAAAACAAAAATTACAATTCAGCACAAACATGCGAACCCCAAGCGACCTTTGCTTACCAGGAGCTAATTGCGTTCGAGCAACCACCCTGTCCAAGAATAGAAGGGCGACTCCCAGTTGCAGCAGCTTCCACATCCAGTACATCACAATTCAGCTCAAACATGCAATCCGAAGCATACCTTTTCATCAACCCAATTAGCTGACTGTCACACGATATAGGAACATGGATGCCACGTTCATCCATGAAGCTGAACTTTGCAGTCTGCTTCGGCCATACTTCAACATGATTACGCAGAGCAGCAACCATACCAGATACAATGCAGATCTGCGCAGGCGCTTCTTCCATCGTGAAATAATGGTGTCCATACCTGTTGCCCTTAGAGTCATACCTATAGAGGACTACAGTAACCAGGTAAGGGGGTCTGCGCAGATTCCACTTGACATAAAACTGTGTACAAAATATGTTTGTCAGCGATGGGCTAACAAACAATTTGAGGTTCAGTAGCCAGCTAGCAGTTGTAACTAGTGCGAATAGCAAAGAGAAGGGTAGATCACCTGCTTGTAGACAAAACTTCTTCTTTCTTGATAGTAGGATCTGCCATCCTCCGAGCTGCTCGGCTCGTCGTCGGCGGAGGAGGGCTAGAGCCTCGCAACGGCGGCTACGGCATGCGCCATTGGAGCCCGGTATCAGCGACTGGGCGCAGCAACTTGGCCCCGGAAGTCAAATGTCCGAAGGGATCGTCCTGCCTGGAGGGTGGATTCCGACGCCGCCGGTGCCACGGGAAAGCTGGGAATGGATTTGTGAAATTGGTCAATGCATCCAATCCACTTAGCTGCTCGATTTGCCTAAGAGGTTGCCACGTTGGCGCCCGCGTCACGGACAGATAACCGACATGTGGGTCCCGACCGTCTACTTCACGGGGTGGTTTAACGAAATGTTTGTATTTGGCAGGGGTGAGATGAGTTTGCCTCGAAATGGCCCCTCTCAATAGTTGGCGGCCCAACTTTTCGAAACGCGGTAATTTCAGGCAACTTAGGTACCGCCATGCGCTGGCCTGCCAAATTTGGTACCGCAGATGAACAAGCCCGCCCTTCGCAGGCATGCACTGTAACCTAAAAGCAAGGGTTCCAGGCTTGTCTAAGGGGGAAAGTCCCCGTTCTGGCACTAGAGAGTAGGATATTGTGACTCCCCTTGTGAGCCAACATGGTTTTACATCATCCTATGACCTAAACAAACACAAAACAAGAGAGGGCTACACCGGACTACCCCCGTCAGAAGAAAGTCTAGGGGGTAGACGATCCGAGGCCCACGGGTCAGGGTTCCGCGGGAAACCGTGCTTCGGGGCATCGAAACACCTCAAGGACTTGCATGTGGCCCTAGCACATGCATGAAAGTGTGGTGCTATGTTGAAACATACAAAACCTAGTCCCCGGGTGCATGTGCCCCCCTTCGCAGGCATGCACTTTAACCTAAAAGCAAGGGTTCCGGGCTCGTCTAAGGGGGAAAGTCCCCGTTCGGCATTAGAGAGTAGGATATTGTCACTCCCCTTGTGACCCAACATGGTTTTACATCATCCTATGACCTAAACAAACACAAAACAAGAGAGGGCTACACCGGGCTACCCCCGTCAGAAGAAAGTCTAGGGGGTAGACGACGCGAGGCCCACGGGTCAGGGTTCCGCAGGAAACCGCGCTCCGGGGCATCGAAACACCTCAAGGACTTGCATGTGGCCCTAGAACATGCATGAAAGTGTGGTGCTATGTTGAAACATACAAAACCTAGTCCCCGGGTGCATGTGTCCCCCTTCGCAGCCATGCACTGTAACCTAAAAGCAAGGGTTCCGGGCTCGTCTAAGGGGGAAAGTACCCGTTCCGGCACTAGAGAGTAGGATATTGTCACTCCCCTTGTGACCCAACATGGTTTGACATCATCGTATGACCTAAACAAACACAAAACAAGAGAGGGCTACACCGGGCTACCCCCGTCAGAAGAAAGTCTAGGCGGTAGACGATCCGAGGCCCACGGGTCGGGGTTCCGCAGGATATAAGTAACTTAAACAAAGAAATTAATAGAAACGGTAGAAGAAAATGGAGAAAAAAACTCACGGCAAAGCCTGGGCCCACGACAAAGCATGCTTTGCCGTGGGTAGCTCTTCAGGACGCACGACAAAGACGTATCTGCCGTGTACCTACTCACGGCAAAGAGCAAAGACAGTACAACAAAAAGGTTCCATAGCTACTCTTACCAACTACCTAAACTTACCGCACTAGCAGAGCCCATACTTTGCAACCTTGCCAACCAAAGTTTGAATCCCACATAGGCCGATTTGGGTTTTTTTTAATTAAATCTATGATTTGCCGTGTGTCAACTCACGGCAAAGCCGTCTCTGCCGTGTGTGAGCTCACGACAAAGATCCTTTTTCCTCTTCAATTGTATTTATTCTAATACTATATTTAGTTAAAAATAAACAACTCACGACAAAGCTTGAGCGCACGGCAAAGCCGCTCCGTTAGTCCTCTCCGTTGCCCCCTCCGTCAACAGCGGAGCGGTGGGCCCTTCTGCAGGGGAATATCCACACGGAGGGGGCCGAATATGCCGCGCTGCCATGTGAGCTGTCGCTTTGCCGTGCGTTTTTATTTCCTTTGCCGAGCGTTTTGTCTCTGCCGTGTGTTTCTTATGGTTGTTGCCGTGAGGTTTTTCGTTGCCGTGAGGGGATTTTCTCCGTGCCGTGTGTCGTTTCGTTGCCGTGGGTCCTGCCGGCGGGCTCACGGCAAAGTTTTGTTTGCCGTGTGACGGCTCACGGCAAAGTTGCAACGCACGGCAACGAGCTTTTTTCCTGTAGTGAAAGTCTTGGTGTTTGAGATGGTACCACACAGAATAAATATTTTTTGGCTATGTCAAATTCTTGTTATTTTGGTACAGATAGTGTTTATTGTGCATCCGCTAATGGATCCACCGATTGTCAAAGCTTGCATTTCCGTTCTTTTCCTATCAAACCTTGGGATTTGCGCTATAAGCATATCATTCCATGATATCCTTTTGAATAGGTGTTGTTGTTCCTCTTGATAGCGAGTGAATAGGGACATCTTGTCAATCTCGAAGCTCCATAAGTCGTGAGGACGTAGTATAGTATGTGCATATAGATGGCACACACACACACATGCTCATGGTATGTCTAATATACAAGGTTTTATACACTAATAGAGCGAATTCTATCCTTATTGTTTATACATACATGTTAGTAGATAATTAGGAGAGTACCCCAATTTTTTGAACTTTTATTATCTTTAAATGAACTTAACACACATAAATTATAAGTTATAAAATATTGTACCGTTGGTGTGAACTACTTGGAATTACCCTCACATGATTTATCTTAGTTATGGAATCTTAATTATGCACTAGTAGAAAATGGGCCTTTGGTTCGGGCCACTAGTCCCGGCCGTGGCTGAGGCCGGGACTAATGGTCCGAACCAGACGGCCCGAGGAGGCCGAGGCACTTTGTCCCGGTCCGTAAGGAACCATTAGTCCTGGTTTGAGATACAAACCGGGACAAATGGGTCTAGGCCGGCGCGCGTTCTCCTGACAGAACCTTTAGTCCCGGTTTGTATCTCAAACCGGGACTAATGGCCTGACCCTATATATATGCACCCAGCCCTCCACTCTCTCCTATTTTTTCCTATGTGAGAGGTGGGTATAACTTTGTGCTAACTTTTTTTCTTCATATGCACTAGAGGTGTTCGGTGAAATGCCTGTTAGAGCGATGCCACTTGAGTTCACACAAGACAAAATATGATATGAGGTGCCAGAGCGACACTTAAGGTTTCTCCTCTTTGTTTTGAAGTGTATAAAAGGATAGCAACTATTTTCTCGTTTTGACTGCGTGGTACTAATTTAAGCATCGTGATTGCGTTTGATATATATGCATGGTTGTACGATGCTGATGAGCCACCCATGGATGTACGGTGACCGACGCTCTGACGCTTACAGAGAAGGCGTGCGTTCTTTTCTCCTTGTGGCCGAGGTGAACAAGCGGCGGGATGGTTTTATGTGTTGTCCATGTATTGAATCTTGGAATGAGCAGGCTCACACTTCCTCAAGAGTCATTCAGAGCCACCTCCTTTGGTCCGGTTTCATGTCCGGCTATAATGTTTGGACCAAGCACGAAGAAAGAGGGGTTATGATGGAAGACGGCGATGAAGAAGAGAACGATGATGACAACTACCGATCTATGTTCCCTGAATACGATGATACCGCAGTTGAAGATAATGAAGAAGAAGGGGGTGAAGAACGGGAACCAGATGAGCCCGTTGATGATTTTGGTCGGGTCATTAGTGATGCAAGGCGAGACTGCGACACAAAAAAGAAGAGGTTGCAGTTCGAGCAGATGTTACAGGACCACAACACATTGCTGTATCCAACTTGTGAAGATGGCCATAAGAAGCTGGGTAGCACACTGGAATTGTTGAAGTGGAAGGCAGAGACCGGTATGACTGACTCGGGATTTGAAAAGTTGCTGGTAATAATGAAGAAGTTGCTTCCAAGAAATAACCAATTGCCCTCCAGTACGTACGAAGCAAAGAAACTTGTCTGCCCTATAGGATTCGACGTGCAGATACATGCATTCCCTAATGACTGCATCCTCTACCGCGGTGAGAAGTACGAAAATATGGATAAATTCTCGGTATGCACTGCATTGTGGTATAAGATCAGAAAAGATGACCCTGGTGATGTTGAGGGCGAGCAATCCAGGAAGAGGGTTCCTGCCAAGGTGATGTGGTATGTTCCTATAATACCACGGTTGAAACGTTTGTTCAGAAATAAAGAGCATGCCAAGTTGTTGCGATGGCACATGGAAGACCGTAAGAAAGATGGGATGTTGAGGCACCCTGCTGATGGTCGGCAGTGGAGAAAAATCGAGAGAGACTTCCCGGACTTTGCTGGTGACGCAAGGAACTTATGGTTTGGTCTAAGTACCGATGGCATGAATCCTTTTGGGGAGCAGAACGGCAGTCACAGCACCTGGCCCGTGACTCTATGTATCTACAACCTTCCTCCTTGGTTGTGCATGAAGCGGAAGTTCATTATGATGCCAGTGTTCATCCAAGGCCCGAAGCAACCCGGCAACGACATTGATGTGTACCTAAGGCCATTAGTTGATGAACTTCTACAGTTGTGGGCCAAACCAGGTGTACGTGTGTGGGATGAGCACAAACAGCAGGAATTTGACCTACAAGCATTGCTGTTCGTAACCATCAATAATTGGCCTGCTCTTAGTAACATTTCAGGACAGACGAACAAAGGATATAATGCATGCACGCACTGTTTAGATGAGACTGAAAGTATATATCTGGATAAATGTAGAAAGAATGTGTACCCGTACAATCGTCGTTTTCTTCCGCCCAGTCATCCCTTAAAGAAGAAAGGCAAGCATTTCAATGGCAAGGCAGAAACCCGGACGAAGCCTGTCCCCCGTAGTGGTGCTGATGTATTTGGTATGGTCAAGGATTTGGATGTAATATTTGGAAAGGGTCCTGGAGGATAACCTATTCCGAAAGACCCCATTACCGTACACGCACCCATGTGGAAGAAGAAATCTATATTTTGGGAGCTACCCTATTGGAAAGTGCATGAGGTCCGCTCTGCAATCGACGTGATGCACCTGATGAAGAATCTTTGCGTGAATATTCTAGGCTTCCTGGGCTTGTATGGGAAGTCAAAAGATACCCCGGTAGCACGGGAGGACCAGCAACATCATAAAGGACGAGACGGCAAGCATCCAGGGCAGTTTCAAGGGCTTGCCAGCTACGCTCTTACCAAAGAAGAAAAGGAAATCTTTTTTGAAGTCCTTTTCAGTATCAAGGTCCCGTCTGGCTTCTCATCGAATATAAAGGGAATAGTAAATATGAAAGAGAAAAAATTTCAAAATCTAAAGTCTCATGACTACCATGTGCTTATGACGCAATTGCTTCCGGTTGCATTGAGGGGAATTCTACCAGAAAATGTTCGACTAGCCATTGTGAACGTATGTGCATTCCTCAATGCAATTTCTCAGAAGGTAATCGATCGAGAAAGTCTATCAGGGTTATAGATTGATGTGGTCCAATGTCTGGTCAGCTTCGAGTTGTTGTTCCCGCCATACTTCTTCAATATTATGACGCACCTCCTAGTTCACCTAGTCGAAGAGATTAGAATTCTTGGTCCTGTGTTTCTACACAATATGTTCCCCTTCGAGAGGTTCATGGGAGTCTTAAAGAAATATGTTCATAACCGTGCTAGGCCAGAAGGAAGCATCTCCAAGGGCTATGGAACAGAGGAGGTCATTGAGTTTTGTGTTGACTTTCTTCCTGACCTTAAGCCGATTGGTGTTCCTGAATCTCGGTATGAGGGGAGGATGACTGGAAAAGGCACACTAGGAAGGAAATCAATGGTATGTAGGGACGGGCATTCTTTCACTCAAGCACACTACACAGTTCTACACAATTCCACCGTGGTGGCTCCGTATATCGAGAAACACAAGAATATTCTATGCTCCGAAAACCCGGGAAAGCCTGAAACCTTGATTAAAGGGGAACATGAGAAGAATTTTGGCAATTGGTTGCAGACACATCTCATGAATAACACCACTGTTGGAGATGAGTTGTACTCGTTGGCCAGGTTACCATCTTCGACTATATGTACTTTCCAAGGGTACGAGATAAATGGGAATATATTTTACACGATCGCCCAAGATAAAAAGAGCACCAACCAAAACAGTGGTATCCGCTTTGATGCAACAGATGATAATGGGTAGATTGACACATGTTATGGGTACATAGAGGAGATATGGGAACTTGACTATGGACCTACTTTTAAGGTCCCTTTGTTTCGGTGCAAATGGGTCAAGCTGACAGGAGGCGGGGTACATGTAGACGAAAAGTACGGCATGACAACAGTGGATCTCAACAATCTTGCGTACATGGATGAACCATTCGTCCTAGCCAACGATGTGGCTCAGGTTTTCTATGTGAAGGACATGTCTACCAAACCGAGAAAAGGGAAAGATAAGCAAAAGAGTACAGAATACGATGAGCCAAAGCGCCACATAGTTCTTTTAGGGAAAAGAAACATCGTGGGAGTGGATGACAAGACAGACATGTCAGAAGATTACAATAAGTTTCATGAAATTCCGCCCTTCAAAGTGAAAACTTACCCAAGCATCCTGTTAAATGATGAAGATTCTCCATGGCTACGGTGCAGAAGAAAACCACAACACTAGATGTTGGTGATGTGTAATAATGTATTAAAACTTTTATTTGAGACATAAATCTATGTAATGTATTAAACCTTTTATTTGAGACATAAAGGTCCCCTTTCATGTAATACATCTTGCTCAATCAAACTAGACGTTGACGATCGGGTTCTGAGCCGCGGTAGGTGATCACACAAAGAGAAGGAACCATCACAAGAGAAGGAACCCACAAACACTAAGGATACATAGCACAACTGAAAATTAAGATACATAGCACAACTAAAAATTAAGAAACATGCCTAATGGTTGGAGTGATTTAGTCATGCTCCTGCCTAGCCCTGTAATACGCGCCAGTGTAGTCGTCGTAGTCGCCGGCGCCGTCGTCGTTGTCGTCGTCGGGGTCGCCGTAGTCGAACCTTGAAGGTTGGGCACGCGTGGGCTGGATTTGAGGGTACCGCAGGCGGGGGTTATTGCCGGTCGTGTTGTAGGCCATGACACTCTGGAGAGTTCGGCCACGCCACCATAGCCGACGGCCGGCCTCGTTGATGTTCGAAGGAGGTGGGCCGTCCTCCTCATGCCTGGCGAGCGCCCTAAGTCAGAGGAGGGAACCCTAAACCCTAAACCAAAAACCCTAAACCAAAAACCCTAAACCCTAAACCAAAAACCCTAAACCCTAAACCAAAAACCCTAAACCCTAAACCCAAAACCCTAAACCCTAAACCAAAAACCAAAAACCAAAAACCCTAAACCCTAAACCCTAAAGGGGCTACGATCCGGAAGAGAACGGGCGGGAAGAAAACGGGCGGGAAAAAATAAGGCGGGGTAGACGATCCGGGGCCCCCGGTTTAGGGTTTCGCCGGAGGAAGACCACCGGAGCGTCGGAATCACATGAAAATGGCAAAATGGTTAATAGTTTGACTAGTTAGAATAATTATTTTATAAAACAGAAAATAGATTTGGATTACTTATTCAAATTCAAGAACTTTTCATGTTGAAAATTTTCTCAAATTCATAAGTATGCAAAAACTGTAAAATTCAAATGTTTAAAAAATATGTTAATTGAATTTTTTTAAAACAGGCGCGCCCCTGGGGTGAAAATTTTGAAAAAGGGACCTTTAGTCCCGGTACGTGCTACGCACCGGGACTAAAGGTGTGGCGTTGGCGCGCGCCTGTTGGGCTGGGCCGAAAACCCTTTAGTCCCGGTGGGTGGCACGCACCGGGACTAAAGGGGGGACCTTTAGTCCCGGTCCGTATAACGCACCGGGACTAAAGACCCTTTAGTCCCGGTTCGTTATACGGACCGGGACTAAAGGTCCCCCACTATACATTTGGCGCGCCCCTCCTTCTCCCCGCGCGCCCCTTCTTCTCCCCACGCAAAGAACCCCCATGCGCGAGGACGACCTGACGCCGGCAGGCTGCCCGATTCTCCGGCCGCCACCACCCCAACCGCCACCGCCACCGCCGCCAACCGCCACCGCCACTCCAGCCGCCGCGCGCGCTCCCGCCAGAGGTACCCCGCGCCTCCTCCCCTTCGCTCCCCCGTCCGGCTACGCGACGGCGCGGCGGCGCCGGCACTGTAGGCGAGCAGGCCGGGTCGCCCCCTCCCCTTCGCTCCCCCCCCGCGCGCTGGCCGGCGGCTTTTTTTTTAGAATTGTAATATTATTACTAGTGTAATATAGGAATTATTGCTAGTGTAATATAGGAATTAGTAGTAGTGTATATTAGGAATTATTAGTAGTGTAATTAATATAGAAATTATTATTAGTAGTGTATATTAGTAGTAGTGTATATTAGGAATTATTTGTAGTGTAATATAGGAATTATTATTAGTAGTGTATATTAGTAGTAGTGTATATTAGGAATTATTAGTAGTGTAATATAGGAATTATTATTAGTAGTTTATATTAGTAGTAGTGTATATTAGGAATTATTAGTAGTGTAATATAGGAATTATTATTAGTAGTGTATATTAGTAGTAGTGTATATTAGGAATTATTAGTAGTGTAATATAGGAATTATTATTAGTAGTATATATTAGTAGTAGTGTATATTAGGAATTATTAGTAGTGTAATATAGGAATTATTATTAGTAGTGTATATCAGTAGTAGTGTATATTAGGAATTATTAGTAGTGTAATATAGGAATTATTATTAGTAGTGTATATTAGTAGTAGTGCTTGCGGGCCACCGGACTTAGGGTTAGGGTGGTGGTGCTCGCGGGCCACCGGACTTAGGGTTAGGGTGGTCGTGCTCGCGGGCCCCCGGACTTAGGGTTAGGGTGATGGTGCTCGCGGGCCACCGGACTTAGGGTTAGGGTGGTAGTGCTCGTGGGCCCCCGGACTTAGGGTTAATGTGGTAGTGCTCGCGGGCCCCCGGACTTAGGGTTAAGGTGGTGGTGCTCGCGCGCCACCGGACTTAGGGTTAGGGTGGTAGTGCTCGCGGGCAGCCGGACTTAGGGTTAGGGTGGTGGTGCTCGCGGGCCACCGGACTTAGGGTTAGTGCTCGCGGTCCCCCAGACTTAGGGTTAATGTGGTAGTGCTCGCGGTCCCTCGCACTTAGGGTTAAGGTGGTCGTGATCGCGGGCCACCGGACTTAGGGTTAGGGTGGTAGTGCTCGCGGGCAGCCGGACTTAGGGTTTATGTGGTAGTGCTCGCGGGCCCCCGGACTTAGGGTTAGGGTGGTAGTGCTCGCGGGCCCCCGGACTTAGGGTTAATGTGGTAGTGCTCGCGGTCCCCCGCACTTAGGGTTAAGGTGGTCGTGCTCGCGGGCCATCGGACTTAGGGTTAGGGTGGTAGTGCTCGCGGGCAGCCGGACTTAGGGTTAATGTGGTAGTGCTCGCGGGCCCCCGGACTTAGGGTTAGGGTGGTAGTGCTCGCGGGCCCCCGGACTTAGGGTTAATGTGGTAGTGCTCGTGGTCCCCCGCACTTAGGGTTAAGGTGGTCGTGCTCGCGGGCCACCAGACTTAGGGTTAGGGTGGTAGTGCTCGCGGGCAGCCGGACTTAGGGTTAATGTGGTAGTGCTCGCGGGCCCCGGGACTTAGGGTTAGGGTGGTAGTGCTCGCGGGCCCCCGGACTTAGGGTTAATGTGGTAGTGCTCGCGGGCCCCCGGACTTAGGGTTAAGGTGGTGGTGCTCGTGGGCCACCGGACTTAGGGTTAGGGTGGTAGTGCTCGCGGGTAGCCGGACTTAGGGTTAGGGTGGTGGTGCTCGCGAGCAGCCGGATTTAGGGTTAGGGTGGTGGTGCTCGCGGGCCATCGGACTTAGGGTTAGGGTGGTAGTGCTCGCGGGCCCCCAGACTTATTATTATTGTAGCAAATTGCGTGTTCATATTATTGTTTAGTATTATTTTATGCAGCAATATTGAATGAAAAATGTTATTGTGTGCATTTTGTAGAAAACTATGGATCCAATCTAGAGAGACCTAGCACAGGAAGAAATTCTCGAGGATATGATCAACAACACCCTCCATGTTGATCCACCCGAATCTCCGTCGATTTATCTGAACCCCTCCGGTGAGGGAGAGGAGGTCGACCGAAATGATCAAGGAGAAGCCGACGGTTCCGGTGGTGGAGAAGCCGACGGCGAGGTATATATATATGAAGTCTGGTGATTAGTAGATGCATTAACTGAGTTGTATATATATAAATTGACGAATGTTTCTTCTCTTAGGCCTCCACATCGAGCAAAAAATATTCCAAACGAGGCCCGGCCAAAAAGTTGGACGCATCTACGCGTTATACAATTACGCGAGTATCACCACGGGGTGAACCGGTGGAACCCAAAAAGGCTAAAACTGTATTTAAACAACAATGCGGAGTTATGGTTAGGGATCACATCGCGATCACCGTTCGAGAGTGGAATAAGACCAAAGGGGCGAAAGAGGGTGAGTATGTCACCGACAGTGCAAAGAGGATCTTTGGAATGACCTCATGACACATTTCACCCTGCCAGAATGTGAGGATGATGCCGACACAGCTGCATTGAGGAAGAAAGTCAAGCAATGGACTCTTACGAAGATGGCCGAACTATTCAAGAACTGGAAGAAAGCATTATGGCAAAAGTATCAGAAGACGAAGAAGATTCCTAAATTTGAATGATATCTAACGAAGCAGCAGGCTAAGTGGGATGCATTTGTGAAGTACAAGGAGTCACAACCTGCTATGGAAATGTCGGAAAAAAACAAGAAAAATGCCGCGATGAAGAAATATCACCATCACCTGGGGCCAGGGGGCTACGCGGCTGCCATGCCAAAGTGGGATGCTAAAGAGAATGAGCTGCTTGCTAAAGGGATCACTCCAGAACCAATACACGAAGAATGGGATCTGAGGGCAAGGAATTGGTTCCTTGGGCATGTGAGTGAGTATGAAAAAAGTACAGGGGACCTTATTTGCAGTGACGGGATTAGGATACCCCGGGATACATGGCAGAAAGTGGTGAAGGAGCTTAAAGTGGGGACAACAAAGTTCCGTCCCGATAGAGAGAAAGACTTGCTGACAAAGGTCCTCGGGAATGACGAACGCGGAGGACATTTACGAGGCCTTGGCCCTAGTTATACGTGGGAGATGGGGTTTCCCAAAGACATAGATACTTATAGGAGCCGAGAGAGAGCAAAGAGGCGACGACAGGAGGAGGAGGGAGACAGGTTCACCGAGTTGCTAGGAACACTTCGAATGCATCAGCAACAGATTGACGAACTTGAGGAGCAGCGCGCCTACAAGATCCTGTACTCGATATTACCGCCGTCCCATCTCAGCGAAAAAGCAGCGTGGCTGAATCGGAGGTCCCTTCTGACGATGCACGTATGGTAGATGGCGGTCCCGGCTACACCGTGGATGGAATCAAGGAGCAGGCATCTTGTGAGCTCCATCAGAAGGTGAAGAACCTATCCATCAAGGTGGCGGTCGGATGTGCTTTACCTTGTCCACCTGGCGCACGCTGGCATGGCCGTGAGATTCCAGCTGGCTATGCTAAAGTTGGTGTGGATGAAATCGCAATGGGGTGGGACTCAATGGAGCTTGACATCCCTGGACCTGAAGGTGAGAGGACACTCGGAGAAGTACTGGGTGGTATCATTCTATGGGACAAGAACAACATCAAGCTTCCAGGCTAGACGCCAAAGCCAACACCGCCTCCGAGTGGTCGCATGTCACCTTCACCTCCATCACCTCCAAGAAGCCCACCCCATGACTACGACCACCACATCCCGAGTCCATATCGATCTTCGCCGCAGCCTCCGATTAGTACTAAACAACGCAGGATCCCAAAACGACAAATGTCGCCCCTCCCAAGAGTACCTCATAAGAATCTTCCTATCAGACCTTACGATCGTACTGACGAGGAAACCGACATGATCGTAAAGGCCGAATGTGTTGCGCAGCTTCAAAAGAAGAAACCCGAGCCCGCCCCGGTATACACCGAGAAGAAAAAAGCGTATGCACTTTCTTTTCTGAACACAAAATCGCAATATGACTTGCACCATAAGCCAGATGACTATCGACACACACTTCAGAAGGAAGTGAAGAAGAGCAAATCAAGTAGAAGTGCAAGCGGGAGCAAATCATCAAGTCAAAGTGCAACCGGGAAAATAAAGGACGTCCCCTAGCTCGGGGAACAGGCCAAAAAATCGATCCCACCCCTCAAGGTGGTATCCCATGACATTTCCCAGCACAATATGGAAGAAGCTGCGAAGCTTGCGGCCTCTATGAATGCGACTGTTGAGGAATTGCTAGGTTCCCAGGACGACAAGTTACCCAATGCTCAGGTAGTCCCTACATATGTCCCAGGAAAGCCTCTGGTCAGCTTTGAGCAGTTCCAACAACTGCCAACACAAATGCATAGTTTACATAAATGGTACTTGAAAGCCGTAAAGGAGGAGAGAATAATGATCGTGGCGAAAGTCCCACATGACTACTACTTACGAGAATAAGAGGTCCATGTTGAGTTTCCAGAACTCTTCCAGTTATACATTTTCGACGCCCTCGACAAAAGTCTCATGAGTTGCTATTGTCTATAAGCTGTTGAATTAATTGTCTATATATAAGCTGTTCATTTTTTTCAGTTATTCAGTTCATTGCATGTAATTATCCTAATTATATCCTTTTGTACTCTATTATTATGCAGAATGAAGATCATGGAATGTAAAAGAAGGTCAATCTTCAGTGTTGGGTTCATTGACCCAGATAAAATACATTGTCAGACGCTAAAAGATAAACCCGAGTACACACAGGAAAACCTTCTAAGGTTTCTAACGGAGCAAAATTTCTGTGACCATATACTGTTTCCTTACAATTTCACGTGAGTGTCTTACTCTATTGTACACATTCTCTTTTGCTTACTCGATGTTAAGTGTAATTGATGAGTTACTGCTGTATATATAAACGTGTACAGTTTTCACTGGATTCTCATGGACATTCAACTTGATAAGGGAAGAGTTGAAGTCATGGACCCATTAAAGAGACCCCTGGAACAGTTTAGTGACATGCAGGACATGCTCCAGAGGTAATTTTCGCGCTACATCGGTCTCTTTCGTTGATTTCCTGAGATATCACGTAATAAATAACTCATTCATTTTCTTTACCGGGTAGGGTTTGGAACCAGTTCAAGAGTGCGGTTACGGGTGACTTTAGTGAGAAGCTGACGTTTAAGCCGGTCTCGGTAATTAGTACGCGCATCTCTTTACTTCTAGTTTCAATACAATTATGATGCTGGATTATTATTTTGATTGAATTCTATTCTTGTAAAGTGTGCGAGGCAGCCACCGAAGACGAATCTATGTGGATTCTACGAGTTCATTCGCACGTTTACCAGTGAGCTAAATGATTATAGAGTCGATGTAAGCAATACATTCATAACATTATTTTTATTACCGTCACTTTTTGTTATCATGATTGATATTCATATTGATCTCCTTTTCTTATATAGTTCGAGAAAATGCGGAATCAGCTCTGACCACAGCAACGCGTAGTAGCAATTGTTGAAGAACTGACAGGATTCTTGATGAACGAGATGATAGATGACGCCGAAGAATTTAGTGTGAATAGGCGCCGATGATCCCCGACCGTGTAATTGAATAGACGGGCTCTAGTCCCGATAATTGTGATCTCCATGTGTAACTATCATATATATATATTTGTATGCTCGATCTTAAGAGAAGTTATCTTATGTATGCACGAACATGTACGGTATGTGGTAGCGTAGAAAACTATTTTGAAATGAAAAAAAAGAATACAAATTAAATTCTCTGCCGCGGCAGAGAAAGTGCCTAAAATGCTGCCGCGGCAGAGAACCATTTGTCCCGGTTCGTAATACGAACCGGGACTAATGGGGGGCACCCAGCACCCAGAGAGACAGCCACGTGGATGCCCATTGATCCCGGCTGGTAAGAGGGCCGGGACTAATGGGTGGGCCTTTAGTCCCGCCCCTCCAGTCCCGGTTACCAGGACCTGGACTAAAGCCCCTTACGGGCCGGGACTGGAGGCCCGCTTTCCACTAGTGGGGTGTACTTTATCGTATTTGTTGTTGGCCTGTCTTACACATATTTTTTCTTGAGACAATGTATGAGTGTAATATTTTTCTCTATGCCGTAATTATGAAGGCCATGTAATTTCTTGCCCCTTTTTCCATAATTGTTGACTATTACTTGTCTACCTCTAAGTCTATGCACTTTACTTGGTCGTGTTGGCGGGAACAAATCAACATGACGCTTAATTTAAATTTATTTAATTTCTCTACCTCTAAGTCTATGGATTTTACTTGGTCATGTTGAAGGGAACAAATCAGCATGATGCTTGATTTAACTTTCTTTAATTTTGTTTTAAAAAATTAACCAACACACTTAGGCCAGAATTTATGATAGCCAACTCTAAGTGTAGCTGATACATTCTTGCATAGTTTAGTTCCTTATCAGTAAAATCATCGGTCGGCATATATGTGTACCGTGTCGAGGTATGTACGTAAATGTAACTCCAGGACTGCTCTTTATTGTATGGGCTAATCAACAGGAGTCCATGTCGAATTAAACACCTTTATTTAGGCATCGGTTTTTTTATCTGTTGTGATCTGGCCGGCCACCCGAACTGGATGTCCTGATATGTACCCATTATCGAGTCTAGTCCGTAGTTTACAAACTATATCATCGTATTTTCTTTGCACATCCTATTTGTATTTATCTTTCTTATCTTGTACGACAGTCTCCTTTCATATTTGATAGTTATATTGAACATACACGCCATATAATATAATATAGATGTTTCACGTTACATTTGCAAACATATCTCGTGTCAAAGAGGCTACATAAACATTAATCTTTTGTTAAATCCTAACCGTACATTTTAGATCTAACCATCAAGGTAATTTTGATGATGTGGATTATCGCAGTGTCTCGAAAAATAGTCTTATATTGTTTTTAGTATATATATTATATATAATAAATTAGGTTAAGGTCGACCAGGTTTTTTTGTAGATCTCGGATTTTTTCTCATGGTTGCCACGAGCAGGATTATCCTTGTAATATTTGTCTCGGCTGGAGATTCGTACTCCCGCCTTCCCTGCAACGTCGACCGGGTTGTTCCATTTCTTTTCCCTAGAATACTGGTGGCGGTACTCTTGCCGATATTGATGGATTACTCTAATGGTTGCGCGCGTGCACGTAGCCTTGGCACTGCATATCAAATTAAAATTATGGGAGAACCCTCGTTAGTATTTACATCTTCATGGTTTGACATTTGTGTCATGTTTATTGGGATGCCTTCAGACAAGTACATGATTGTGTCACGGAAGAAGAAGATTTTGTGGACCTTCAAAATTTGCTCGTTTTCTTTCAGGATTTATTTTGTAGTCGTTGAAGACAGTTTATATTTCTCTACCATGCACTATTTATTACTATGAATATATGTGGTATTGATTGTAAAAAAAAACCGCGTGCGAACAGTCTTATTTACTGGATGTCTCTCGATCGATCTAATAGTTTTTTTTTTTGACCTGACGATCGATCTAATAGTTGGTGACTCGCGAGTAGTCCAACTTTTTTAAGGTCGCGGGTGTTCAAAACTAATGCGGGTTCTGGTGCGTAACACTACAAGAGAAGACTGATATGCCGACGGCCGGGCCCGTCAGCGTAGCCCCAAAATCCTGTCGGCATAGGATGCGCCAGCGGTTGCCGTCGGCGTATGGTCGTCGGCGTACAAGCCTGTAGGCGTAGCCCGTCTACCCGTCGGCGTAGAAAAGTCGTCGGTGTATATAGCTACGCTTCCACCTAGATGACTAACGGCCATTTGGCTACGTCGACAGCAAAGTAGTCCGTCTAGACTTTTCAAAAAAAACAATTTTTTAATTTTTTTAAACATTTTTGAATTGTTTAACTCGTTAATCTCACATAGACATTTTTAATTCTAAGTACACTTAATCTCTAGTTAAATTACACTAGTACTCAAACTTCCCGATCGACCACTCATCTTAACACTACTCCAGCCCCAGCATGCATAACTTTCCATTCCTTCCACATGAGCTTCCGACAAAAAATTAGAACTTATTGTGAATACTACCATATCAATCCTATTAACCATTAGAATATAATATTAGACGTCTATATTTTTTACATTCATACAATTATTTAAATAAACAACAATGAATAAGTAATAAGAATCTTAAATTCAGATATAAATAAAATAAATTTTATTTATTTTGCTTTTTTTCATTTAAAATTGAATAATTCATATCTATAAATTCGTAAATCATAGTTCAACAAATAATATATCCAAATAGATCATAAAAATAAGAGGAATCCAAATATGATATCCTTATCATCTATTTAATTATGTATCATAACTTTTTAATAGTAGTGTAACCGAAACTATGCGACGATTCATGAAACACCCTGTTTTTGGCACTCGGAAAAAAGAAAATGGCTTTTTGGTTCGACAAAAAGCAAAACTTGCATTGAACCTCTCATGAAGTAGCATATTGTGAACCTAAAAATGATTTTTGCAAAAAATTATGAGCATCAGATCATGTACCTGTAGTTCAAATCTCACTCACTTCCTACCGATTCGATATGAATTTATCTTTTTCACGAGGGGTATACGGAAAGCTTTGAGATAACCCGGTTGGAACATTGTCCATGCAAGGTGGTCTAATATTTTTGAAAAATGGGGTGGTATCATTTTGAAACTTTTATTTGATGGTTGCTTCACAAAACACTTTTTTTTGTACTTGGAAAATGAAAAATAGCATTTTGGTACGACGAAAAGGAAAAGTTCCTTCTGTAATATTGTTCGCCATCCCATGATACACATGGGTGCACGATATGGGCACATTATCGCAAACTATGTCGTAATTTTAGCCATAACATTGGTCATTTGACCTGAAAGCTAGAAAAACCTCGATTGAGATAAGTCATTTTCTGAAAGTTTTTTTGATACACAATTAATATACCAATTTTGGTATTTTTCTCTCCAACTATGTCACATAATATGACACCACGTGAAGGTTTCGCATTGTTTCGATCATTTTTAAATATTTTATGCCCGTTTCAAACTAACGTCAAACTTTCTAAATCGATGGACATGAAGATTCTTAGCTGGGGGCTGAGCCGCGCTAAACTTGTATTGGATCTCTCATGAAATAGCATATTATGAACCTAAAAATGATTTTTACAAAAAAGTCATGAGCATCAGATCATGTACCTGTAGTTCAAATCTGACTCACTTCCTACCGATTTGGCATGCATTTGTCTTTTTCACGAGGGGTAGAAGGAAAGCTTTGAGATATCCCGGTTGGGACATTGTCCATGCAAGATGGTCTAGTATTTTTGAAAAATAGAGTGGTATCATTTTGAAACTTTTATTTGGTTGTTGCTTCACAAAACACCCTTTTTTGCACTTGGAAAATGAAAATGGCTCTTTTGTACGACGAAAAGGAAAACTTCCTCCTGCAATATTGTTTGCCATCACATGATATACATACGTGTACAATATGAGCATATTATCACAAACTATGCCGCGATTCTAGCCATAAGATTGGTCATTTGACCTGAAAGCTAGAAAACCTTGATTATGATAGGTCATTTTGTGAAGGTTATTTTGAGACACAATCAATATACCAAGTTTGGTATTTTTTCTTCCAACTATGTCACATAATACGACAGCACGCGAAGGTTTTGCACTGTTTCGACCATTTTTCAGTTTTTATGCCCGTTTCAAACTATCGTCAAACTTTCTAAATCGGTGGATATGATGATTCTTAGCTCGGGGCTGAGCCTCACTAAACTTGCATTGGATCTCTGATAAAATAGCATATTGTGAACTTAAAAATGATTTTTGTAAAAAATCATGACCATCAAATCATGTACCTATAGTTCAAATGTGACTCACTTCCTACCGATTCAGCATGAATTTATCTTTTCACAAGGGGTGGACGAAAAGCTTTTAGATACCCCGATTGGGACATTATCCATTTAAGGTGATCTAGTATTTTTGAAAAATATGGTGGTATCATTTTGAAACTTTCATTTGATAGTTGCTTCACAAAACACACCGTTTTTTCCACTCGGAAAATACAAATATGTTATACGGAAGTATTTGTATTATATATATATATTTGAACAAAAATGTAATATTTGAGTTTATATAGATAGATCTTATTTTTCTGCAAATTTTGATATATTATATGTATTTTTCTGAATTTAAATGATTTAGTTATAATTTTTCTAAGGTTAATGTGGTAAAAAGGAAAAATAGCTGACGCCGTCGCTCTGTTGTTAGCCTAGTCGTCTACACCGACGGTTCTGTTTATGCCGACGGCTATCGTCAGCCTATTTATTCTACGCCGATGGCAAAACTGGGCCAACGGCCACGCGATCGGGCTGCCGAACCTGTCAAGCTGCGCCAACAGCCCCCATATTTTTCCGTGGACGTATAAAGTTATTCCCGTAGTGTAATGGTTGCCCGCTGGATCTCCGGCCGGACGTCACCATGTGCCAGGCGCGTTCAACGGAGGTGGGCGTGGCGTACCCTTCGATCATTCGCGTATTCATATCCGATACATGGAACATAACGTGATTTTAGGGCTGTATAATCAACGACCAACACTACCAATACACGGAAAAAACCACGCATACATAAACGCCGGGCAACTCCGCCTCGCGATCGCGATTCAATCCACCACGCGCGGGTGCCACATGGACATGGACACCCAGGCGGACCACCAACCCTCCGACGATCCTTCGCCGCCGCCGGCGTATCCTCCCTGGATTCTGCTCGACTACTTCGGCTGCCGCGACGATGCGGACGCCACGACAGTGGCGCACGGTCGCACCTCCAAAGGCCGCCCCTTCAGTGTCGCCTTCGTCTTTGCCGCGCCGCCAGCGGTATCGCGCCTGCGCGTCGACACAGCCCCGGCCTGCTGGACGGGGTACACATCATCTCTCATGCCATCGCGGCTCACAGGGACTCCGTCCTCGTCCAAATCCAGATAGGGAGCCACGGTGCAAGCAGCTGCTTGGACGACGACGATCGGAACACGTCGGACGACTAATTCCTCTACCGCGCCGGCGACGCCTCCCGGCCGCCGTCACTCTCGCTGCTGCCTCCTTGCTACCTCACCGGCCAGCAAGAGGTACGGAGGCCGGAAGACGGGCGCTATATGGACGTACAAGGGATCTCGCTCCTGCGGTACGGCCGACACGCGGTGCTGGTGGCAGCGTTGGATTGTGCTTGATCTTCTAGGAGTGGGAGCTCATGCGGCTGCCCTTCGTCCACGACGAGGGCAAGAGGCATGAGATCTTCTGCTGGGAGACAGACGGGGTCATACCCGTCGTGGATCGTTACTTGCTATGGGTGGACTACTTCCGTGGGATCAGGGCCGGCCTATATTTTTCGGGGCCCTTGGGCGAAGTCGATAAAAGGACCCCTAATGAAAAAAAATATATATATATACGTATAACTAAATATATAGACGATGTGTTAATTTTACTTGCAAAATATTTAAAAGCATATAACCACATGTTCATAGTCGAGATGTCTATAAATAATTATCAAGCACCAAAGCATTGTGATATTTAGATAGAAAGAAAAAATAAAAATGGTAGGAAAACATAATAAGTATTTCATGCTAGCAAATACCTAAAAGAAACAGCCTCCAACTCCAATGAAATCATCGACAATTAAGCTTCAGTGCTTCGGAAAAAGCTTCTTCCTGCATTTCTAGATGCAAAATCATCGAGGACACTATCAAGATTAATATTGTCCAATATATCCTTTTCAATACAACATCTAGCCAAGCCATTCAATCTGTCTTGTAACATAGTTGACCTCAAACAGTTCTTCAGTAGCTTTATTTTAGAGAAACTTCTTTCAGCTGAGGCCATAGTGACAGGTGAAGTCAAAAGGATCCGATAAGCAACTGAGACATTTGGATAGCAATCGACAGCTGTAATGAATTGAAGAATGTCATCCGCTGACATCAAATTATTTGGCAAAGTTACTTACAACACCTTTAACTCAGAGAAAAAATCATCAAGATCGACATCACACAAATTCTTATGAGTAAAAGTTTCTGCAAAAGTAGTGCAAGATTTTCATAGATTACTATCATCCATGGACTTCAGATTCTTTGAATTGAATAAGAAACCAAACACCTTTTCAAATTCCTTCAGCTGCTCAAATCGACTATTCAATGAAGCAATTGCAGTGTCAACAATGACAAGAAAGTAAGAAACTCTGAAAGATTCAATAGCTGACAACTGCAATTCGTCGTCTTCATCATTGATTTCATCAAAATGCTTCTTCCTTTTACTTTGACGTTTTGTACGAAATTTTGGCTCTATGTTCATATAAGATGCAAGGTTTTTGGCACTTTCAATGTTAGTATTGAATCCTTCAACTCTGAACTTCTGAAAAAATTTAATGACCCCTTCAATATGTTTGACAGTAGCATCAATGCACATAATTTTTTCTTGTAACTTCTTGCTCACCATATTTATAGAAAATAAAACCTCATGCCAAATAACCATACCAACTAAAGTCTCAAATTTCCCAAGTGCTTTGTACAAAGATTGAGCATCACTAACCATAGCTGGATCATCAGTTGAAGCCTCCTCTAGTTTCTTCAAAGCTAATCTTACTTGGGCAGTTTGGAACCTTATAGGTTGCACACTCTTTATTCGACTCTCCCAACGAGTATCTGACAATGGTTTGAGAGTCATATTTGGAACATTATCAAGCAAAATCTTCCACCGCTTGGTAGAACGTGCAAACAATACATATATACGCTGGATAATACCGAAGAATGAAATAGCTTGTTCGCATAATTTCGCCATATCACAAAGAGTGAGATTCAAACTATGACATGCACATGACATGTATAATGCTTTCGGGTTTACTGTAAGCAAGCGATTTTGAACACCTTGCTTTTTTCCCTTCATGTTGGAACCATTGTCATAACCTTTCCCCCTCACATTAGCAACATCCAAGTCAAGAGCATCCAATGTATCCAACAATACATTAAAAAGACTCAATCCTGATGTGTCATCAACCTTTATGAATCCTAGGAAAAACTCCTCCACTCTCGGGATGTCAGTTGATATATTGACACAACGCACAATTAGCGTCATTTGTTCTTCATGGCTCACATCTGGGGTACAATCCAAGATAACAGAGAAACACTTGGCATCCTTAATGATCTTTAACATAACCTTTCTCACAGCATCGGCAAGGAGCGATATCAACTCATTTTGAATGTTGTGGCCAAGATAATGATGATGAATTTCATTGTTTTGAATGCGCCTAATATGTTCTTGCATCACATGATCAAATTCAGCAATCATTTCAACCGTGCCTAGAAAATTTCCATCAGTATCTTGATACAACTTCTCATTTGACCCTCGAAAGGCCAAATTATGTTTTGCAAGAAACTTCACTGCAGCAACTATTCTTTGCAAAACCTGTCGCCAACGCTCTTTTTCTTTTGCAACCAACCGTTGCATGTCATCATCAATTGTTTTCTTTTTGCTTAACCTCAACCTTAGTTCATTCCATGTATTCATGTTTGTCAAATGCTCAACACTCTTCTCATGATCTTTGAGTCTTGGGCTAAGACGCTGCCAATCCCTCAATCCATCAGATGCTAGCAAGGACTTATTATTATTTGATTTGAACAACTTGCAGCAGAAACAATAAACTTTGTCCACCTTTTTGGAGTAAACCAACCACTTTCTATCAACAACCTCACGATTGGCTAACTTTCTGGAGTAGTATTCATAAGAAAAATGTCTATCTTTGTCATCCGTAGGAAACTCCAGACCCAATTCTCTCACAGGCCCCTTTTCAATTAAAATATCCCTTTTGCAATTATCAAGATTATCCCATGTTCTAGGATCATAGATTGATGAAAGAGAATCATCTTGTTCATCACTATTAGGAGCATCTGCATGGCAAACAAAAGATTGTAATTAGTTACTTACTTACACTTGGAAAAATTGACGCTAGTTAGTTATTTACCGTTTTCCGGGGATTGTTCATCACCACTAGAAGCATCTTGTTCTTCCCCCCTATTCTCCTCATTAACATTAACATTAACATCAACATCAACATCTGCATGGCAAACAAAATATTATAATTAGTTACTTACCTACACTTGAAAAATTGACGCTAGTTAGTTATTTACCATTTTTCGGGATTGTTCATTGGCCTCAAGATCTGCATTTGAATTATTCTCATCATCTTCTCCAAGATTAGATTCTTTCCTTTGATTATTATTGTTGACATCAACACTACTTTTTGTTGGGAAAAACTTATTTAAAGCACCTCTTTGTGAATCAATTAGCTGATTCTCTCTCTTTCTTTTCCTCTTTTTCGCAGCACCCAACAATTGCTTTCCCATCATAACACCTATCACATATTGTAATTTTAAAAATTATAACCCTAATTGATTATGACTAATTGAGAGATTAATCAGAACTTAGAAAGATTAGATGAGGGATTAATTAGAAGACGTAAACTTACAGAGGGAAACTAGGCGCCTGTCCTATGAATTGTGAATTTGTGATGGAGAGAGAGCAGCTGCTGGACGAGAAACGGAGTCACGGACACCTGCGGACAGGGCCTGGACCGCTGGACGCCTCACGCCTGGTCAGACCTGAGACGAACTGACGAGCCGCCCGGCGAGTCGGCGACAGAGGAACTGACGAAGAGAAGACCTCCTGTGGCCTGTTCTGTTGACTCGCGAGACAGGCAACAAACGATAAAACGAAACCCCGACGGCGACGGCCCGATCCCCTGACCCCCGCGACGCGCGACGCCTGCCTTTTCACGATCGATCTGGTCGATCAGAATTCCAGAAGGAGACAGCCACGGGATCCTATCGCTATCGATCTCCTCATCTCGATCGGAAACTGGAAACAGGTACATGCAGCTCCAACTCGAGGCCCGGCCCAGGAGGTACGCGTCCAAAAAAAATATCCTGTTCAGCGCCTGGGCCTGCTGCTGCAGAAAAATTCTTGGGCACCCCCTCCGGTCTGGGCCCATGGCGGTTGCACAACCCTGCCATGGGCCAGAGCCGGGCCTGCGTGGGATCATCTGCGCCGACCTATGGCAGGAGACGCCTGAACTGCGCTACGTGTCTCTTCTAGAGGAGCCCAACCCTTGGAGATACCAGGATCGCTGGGGGCCGTCCTACAGGACCGTTTCTGCCACGGATGGTGGCTTGTCCGTGAGGTTCGTGGAGATCTTCCCCCGCTGCTGTTGCGGCTGCCCTGGCGCGGCGGAGCTATGGCTACAGCGCAGCATCGCCTGCGCGGTCTCCAGCTACGCCTTCACAATAACCATGTGGGCACTCACCATGGACGACATGACCACGTGGAACAAGGTCCGGGTTGTGGACTGCGATGATCTCTGGTCACTCCCCGGCTACCACGGCGTCATCTCGCGTATCAGGCCCGAGTACCCCCACCGTGAGCATAGACGACCCCGAGGTTCTCTTCTTCGTGGTGGCCAAAAGCGCATACGACAAAGGCGTCGACGGTGACCTTGGGACATGGCAGATCGAGTTTGACACTAGGCGCACGGAGTTGCGCTCCATCCGCTACTACCATGACAGGGAATTCTTCTTCGGATCCAAGTTCATTGCCTCCCCGGTATCCCAATATTTCGACACCTCCTCTGGAAACCGTACCCTAGCAAGAGGAAAAGAAACAGATCTAGAAGCACAAGCGAGGCCATCGAAATTGACCTTTCCAAGGATGGCTTCCCCCAAAGACACAAGAATGGCGACGCTGCGGGAGATACCCGATTTGCCGCATGATGACATGATGAAAGTGTTCAGGTCTTTATTGGCGCTTCCGATGGATATGCGGAAGGATTATTGTGTCTTGATCGGAAAATTTGTCTTTCTTTGATATATAGGTGGGTGTCGGACTATCGGTAAATTGATAGATTGAAATCTTAATGCATATTTTATTATGTACTAAGTGATGAAGAAAGCTTAAAAATAAGAAAACACAGTCTTTCAGCCAGGGACGCGTCGCTTCTTTCCTCCGCCTCGCGCATCGTCGGATCAATTTCATCGCGCGGTCAAAAGCTCGCCACATTTCAACCTAATCGCTCCCTGACCGATTTGCTTCAAACACGTATCGAGTAGCAACCACACCATTTGGAAGAGAGGTTTCTCGTGCTTGGTGGGGTGTTCGCGGAGGAGACCTGCCGACGCGGAGAGATTCCGCTCGACGCCGTCGTCGGTTGCTTCCGGGGGAAAGACTCCATGCCTCCATACTCCTGTGGTGAGTGATTCTGTTCGCTTCTATCCTCGCGCTTCCCCTGTCTCTCCCCTTCCCCTCCACCCGCACCCATTCCCCTAGCGATTCTACCCTAGCTACTCTTCGTGTGCATAGAGATGGCATCTCCGGGGCATGCGGGAGAAGAGATCTGCCGGCCACTAGCCCCGTTCGGTGAGTTAGCCTCTCCACGCACCTTCATTTATGTCCGGATTGTTCTCCATGAGTTTCCCCCTTTTCATGTGACATCCGCGCTAAAATTAGGTTTCTTTTCCTCTGGGTAGGAAGTGAGGATCGCTGCTAGATACATCTGAGATGGATAAAAAGCTACAGATGGTTGTACAGATGGAAGTGAGTTCTGTACCCAAATTATTTTTGCTGCCTACCATGTAATTTTTTTGCTACTATTATGTGTTTTTTCTTCATTGTTTAGGATGAGCGAATCATGTTATTATTCATTAGGAAATGTAGGATATGGATATATGAGTTTTTAATGGATTATGTCTAGATGTGCACAATTTTAAGTCGGTTAATGGGTTTTTTTACTTGTTGTTTCCGCATTGGAGCAAACTATGATGGTGTTTTGTTACATAGAAGCTATTTTTTCTTGTCCATTTTTATGCTTCATATGTGGTTATATTTTACATCTTTTTGCAGCAGTACAATGTTCGCTTTCCCCCTGATTTTTTCATTGATTTGGTGTGTTGTTTTTGTTCCTAGTTCTTAGGGGGGGGGGGGGGGTGAGGATGTTAAGTGGTGTTCTAAGAATCGTTTTGTTGCTAAGAGTTTGCGCTCCATTACGAATAGTCTACCTCCAAAGAAGAGGGCAGTGATCGAGGGGAAAAGTGCGTTCCGAGAACTGCTTAAGGGGTCACCTTTTAATGTGTCGAGTGAGCACATTGACTATATTGTGGAGCATATTACCCCAGGGCTGCGTGAGTTCAAGGTTGGTAAGAAGAGGATAGTTTTCACTGTAGACATGGTTACCAAATGTTTGGTATATGCTCAGGAACAAAACCAATTGTGCTGCTTAAAAGGACTGAACAGTCTTCACTGTGTGATGTATATAGAGGTGACAAGAACAAGCCAGACATCCCCACCGCAGTCAAGGTGCTTAAATCATGTGAAGATATAGATGAGAAAACTATAATTAGGCCATGGGACCTTCTTTGTAGGGCAACACTTGTGGATCCTAGCAGCAACAGCCATTCAAACTGATTAGTTTGCATGGAATAAGTTCATCTTGGATTTGGCTATGCAAGAGGTTGTCGCTAAGATTTAGAAGAGAGAGGAGATGTCACTTGTTAAGAAGGAAAAGGACAATCTGGTGGCTGTTGAGCCCAATGATGTGATTGAGAAGGGAAAGGATGTGTCATTGGTTGTTGAGCCTACCACTAAGAAGTCTATGTTGTACTAGATTTCTGGGTCATTTTCCTTTCTTGATGTAAGTATATCTTTTGTTTTCTCCTTATTTTTGTACTGATTGTTTATGTAGTTACTTTTTTGATTTCTGTTCCTTGTGTATTTTTGTCTTTTCGCCATGTGTTGTGTCATTGTGTTTCCAACAGATTGTCTACATGGACCATCTAGAGGACCATCTAGAGTTTCCACCAAATAAATATGCCATAAACTACTCGCTACCAAGAGTATGTCATGTCAACAATGGAGACTTCCAGTTTGTAGTGAAATAGGACCTTGGAAATAAGATCCTGAAGAACACGACTATTTTCGGGAGGTGTCATGTACACCACCTTATGACCATTTTTGTTCATTTGTTGTTATGTGTTACATTTTATGCTAAATTATGGTTTTGGCATTACAGCGTTTTCCAATTTTGTGTAGTTTCTCCACATTAGTCAAACACCTTATGCAATCATGAACCAACCTATTGAAGAACATGAGATTGATCCATCTGCATCTTTAAACGAATGGCTTGTGCTCCCTAGTAGCCAGCAACTGGAGGTAGATTTTTTGCTACAATTCTTTATACTTTTTGCTATAATGTGTAATTTAGTTTGCTATACTTTTTTCAGCTGTTTTTCTTCTTTACATGTGAATGCTACATTCTGGTCTATCTTTTTGCTACAATTATTTATACTTTCTGCTACAATGTGTACTACACTGTGCTACCATATGTAACTTTGTTTATTATTATCCTAGTTGCTTTTATTCTTTCATGTAAATGTTGCATTCTAGTTTATATTGTTCCTACAATTCTTGATACTAGTTGCTTCAACATATACTAGACTTTGCTACCACATGTAACTTAGTTACTACCTTCAATATTACAATTTTTTGTAAATGTTGCATTCTGGTATATATTGTTGCTACAATGAATGTTTATTTTTTGCTACAACATGTATTAGATTTTGCTACCATATTTCTTATCTTTCCTAACTTCCTTTTCATGTGCATGTTGCATTTTATTCACCAACCTTGCTTTATTCTGGTATATGATTTTTCTACTCCCTCCGTCTTAAAATAGATGTCTCAAAGTTTTCAAAATGTGTATGTATCTAGACTAAATGACATCTAGATACATTCAAATTTAAACAAATTTGCGACATCTATTTTGAGATGGAGGGAGTACATTTCTTTAAACATTTTGTGACATTCTATATCATGTTTGCAATCAAATGATTTTTTATCCTTTTTTAACATGTTTTCTGTGTTTTTCCTACAGATACCACCTCGCTTCAAGCATTTGCACGAGAAGCACATTGTTATTCTGGCCAATGATATTGATGTAACTATGAAGAGCATTAACATTGGCTTCAAACAAATGTATTCTCACCAGATGTCTGCCCTACTAACTGACGTTGATGCTGCACTAAAAGAAGAAGAATGTCCAAGTGTCTTGTTCCCAACAAATATCATCCCGGAGGAAGGGATCGACATAGCTGCTGATGTTGGATCCAAGGAGCACGGTGTAGCCAAAGATGGAGAGGAACCCGAGGATAGGCAAGATCAATATGATGAGGACATCACCAATGAGTCTACAGATGAAGATGACTAAGAGAATCTTGCTAAGAATGCAAAACCACCTCGGAAGTCCCACAAAGAATTGTTCTTTTGAACCATTTGTCCACTGGAGGTGTTGGTGATGATCCACCTGCCATTAATAGTCCGGTCAGGTCGCCATACCGTACCAGCCCTCCTTCAGGCATATCAATTGAAGCATGGAATGCAGCGCCTGATGCTCCATCATTTGATCTTTTTTCTCAACAAGATGATGTTGTTTTAGATAAGCCAGTTGATGCATGTATGTTGTTCCCCTTTATTGTACATTTCCTTTTTGTTTTCTTACATATAGCTATTTTTTGTTACTTACATGTTTATTTTCTTTAGGCCCCATCAATGCTAATGAAAAAGATGCCCCAAACAAGGTTGTGGTGTCTCCTATGGATACCGAGGAGGTTAGATCGTGTGACGATCTGATCAAGGTAGCAACTCCGGAGATCCTAGTAGCACAGGTCAGAAAACTACTTTATGGAACATATGTACTTTTTCCATTATTTGCTGCAATACTTTAAAGTTCTTTGCTACTTTTGTTTATGTGGTTTTGCTGCATTCACCCTTTCTGTTGCAGATGTTGTCACAAATTTTTCTGCCACAGCTAATGGTAGTGTTGGTATTGGAACTCTCGAAGATAAGAATAGGCTCAAGAGGGCAGCCAAAGAAGCATTGTCACCTCCCAAAATGAAAAATATCAAGGTCTCTCAAGAAGTTATCCATATGTACAACAAGTTCGTCATGCATGCTCATAAATTTAAGAGGGCTAAGAAAATCACACCGTGAGTATCTCCTAGTTATTTTTTTGGATGCTCCATTACTCCACACATATTTCTACATTACTCCCTAAAAGTAAATGCATTCTAGTTGCTGCAATTAGGTTTTAAATTGTGCTCCCTACCATAAGAAATATGCATTCTAAAAGATGTTTGCCTATCCCTCTGTTTGCAGCAAACAATTCGTGAGGTTCGGTCGCTTCTATAGCTCATATAAGGGCTTCCAAGAATCTCTCCGTCCATGCTAGTATCTGAGCAATGAAGTGATCAATGTATGGGTCGAAAAATTTAACCATGTTGCAAAAGCTTGTGCTGACAAAAATCCTCAATCGATGGCCTCACTGATTTTTTAAGAGGCACCGGTCCAAACAGCAAAAAAGGGTAAAAAATATATATGTTACAATAAGAATCGAACTCACAACCTTCTCCTATCTAAAAATAGCACTAGATGAGGCTCAATATCAATTGGTCTCACCATCGTTTGTGAATATATATTGAAATATACTCTATATTTACCTTTTATGGTCCTTTTGTTTCTAAATTTGATTAAATTTTAATTAATAAAAGCGGTTCTTTGTCACCATTGGACCAGATGAACCAGTGGTCCGACCAGTAAACCAGTGAACCAGTTGCTTCACTGGTTCGCTCACGGATCCGGTGTTCTTAAAACTATGATATTGCCCCGAGGGCCTCACCTAGGGTGCTCCAAAATGAATGCACCCTACCAAAGATTCCCTTATGCATCATGATTTTATTGCGTTACTGCTGTAAGTACTATCTTATGTTTTTCTCGCTTGTGGAAGTATCCTTCTTTACAAAAAATATATATCATCATAGGTATTTCATTTTTATATGCACGCAACTTTAACATTTTAAACTTGTATTATACGACTTTTCACTAAGTTAATATATCGCAAGACATGTGAATGATTATATGTGTAAAATCCGTACCCCAGCAAAGCTATTTTTTCTCCGGATTCTACAAGTTTTTTTATCGTACTGAAATTTCTATATTGTAAAATATGTACATGATGTAAAAAATTAAATTTGTAGCAATATATAAACTAAACTCCAAGACGTAGTTACATTACACGACACTTCTGCATCTCCCTTTATTCAAGGGAATAAGAAACTCGCAAGACAACAAATTCCATGATTGACTTACATATACCAAAATGAACCAAACAACCCAGATCTACTTGACAACCCAATACTCCTTGGGAACACTGCACCACTTTCGGGTTTGATGCTATCGGTTGATGCAAAGAAGCAACACTTCCAATTTCCTTTTTATTGAAATCACAAACTTGCACTCACACAAGCAGGTACATCAGAGATCATACATTTACTACGAAAAGAAGATGAAAAGCACAAGAAAATTCAGCGACGAACAAGTCGTGTTCTGTGAAAACTCTCTGCTTGGGTTGCACGTACATTGAAAATTGCATGAATGGTCACCAAAAAAAAGAGGTCAACTATATATGCTTCTGCTAGCGCTAAGCTATCTTGTCTCTCGTACTTCAGTGATCAGCTTTAGAACCGAAAACAACCAGAAAATGATTGTTGAATGGCTTGACTGACCTGGCCGTCTTCTTTTGGCCATTCTGACGTTTTTTTCTTGTTATGCTGTCGGTGAGCGTAAGCCGGTGCAACTTTGACTGCGACGTTAATTAGTTCTAAGAGATCGAAGTTTGACTCCTTGAGTGTTCCATAATTCAACAGTTTTCTCATTGGCATGCATGAGGCACAATCGGGTGCGTATGGTACGCGTAAATGGAGAGGGAATGGTCGTCCATCTTGTTAGGTGTCCGTTGAAAGCTCAATTGGCTGAAGCATGGAACGTATACCTGTGATGATACGAACAGGTTCAACTACTGACGTAATGGAGCCTGATGTTCAACGCAAATTAACTATTGCACGCAGTGGAGCTTGATATTTTATAACATACAAATGAGCCCGGTATGGGAACATATATTTTTTCACTGATAACCGATCGAGCGAATACATGACATGAAAGGAACGCCACAAACAGAAAATTCACCTAGTACAAAACAACACATCTATATAGGGCTAGCTGAACTCCTATAAATCGACTGGAACACATGCCATGCGCATCAACAAGCTATGCATGCCTCTAGAATGGTCAACCACTCGTTGCAGAGACTAAGAACACTTTGACTGGAGAGCCAGCGTCCGAGCAAGCTTTGTGGTTGTGGATCGATTAGTCTTTGGTGCTGGAAGAGGAGAAGCAGCCGCATATGAGCTCCAAAATGCTCTTCTTCACTCCGTTGTGGTCAGCCATCCTTCTGATGGATGATGAACGAGCTAGCTCGCAGATGAACTTCAGTTCACAGATGGGATGGCAAAACTCCTAAGTTGCAATGCAACAGCTAATATTGAGCAAGAGGAAGAGAGTTGGATGATTGGTGCCTGAACAAGCATCTCCAATGCCCTATTTATACCGGTACTAGTACGAAATACTTGTGTCGCAGTACAGGGAGAAGGCTGGCTTGCTTTGCAAGTTGAAATTTTTTCTACCAATGATCAAAGAAAGATTTTCTAGACTGAGAACTAGTCCTAGCAAGTACTGGTAGTAGTAGCAGCAAGGGAAAGTTCAACTGAGGCGATGATGACTTGAAAGAGTAAAAAAATGACTTCAACGCGTCCTTTATGGGAGTGTCAGTGTCAACATTCTCAAGTGTGATTCTTTTTAGGCGTTTTGACCTCTGACCTGAACTTCTCTAGCAAACTTGATGCCCTTCCACGTGGACTAGATTGAAGATGGTGATTTTATTAGCGCCGTTCTACGCGGTATACCGTCCGGGATAGAGGCTTGATTCTGTGGTCAAATAAATGCCCAGCAAGTTCGGGCAAAAGTAAATGGTGACGAGTAGCGCGTAGTAGGAGTACTAACGATGACTGAAGGACCACGAACAACGGCCTTTTTAATTACCACAACACTTCGAGACCTAATCAAGTTTTTTTGAAAATCAGCCTAACTAATAAAGTTCTCCTCAAGAAGGAGTAATCAAGTAATGGAGCTTGGCTTGCACTCATCTGGAGTTCGATCTTGCAACTCAGTAATTCAATCTACATTTAAGAGAAAAAAGAAAAAAAAACATGCCAGAGATAGTAGCTTAGAGACACGCTATTTCACCTAAGTGTGCAGTATAGTTATTCTACATCCACCCCTTTCTTTACGACAGTATGACGTATTTTGTTTACATGACATACAAAAATATGGCGTTACAGATTCTTTTATGTTTTTATTACACAGTAATGATTCATACTCTACGTTTTCTATGACAATTTTTTGTGGGTCAACATGAACGTACTTATTTATATGCAAAACATAAATTTCTAATGTAACAATCGTGAGAATGCCACGGTGTAACCTAACGTTTCTACACCCTGGGTGTTGAAGAGCGTTTCTACTTAATAATATCACAATTCGGGACATGTTTTGGCTACTATTTAATTTCTCAATGCGTAGATGGAACATACATTTGAAGAGACAAAAGAGATAAATCATCCTATTTTAGATTACTATTCAACCCAACTATTGAGTTACATACTATTTTATTTCTAGATATGTATAATGAATTTAGATTTCAAATTTCTAGTATGATAGATAGTTATGATGTAATTATTGTTATAAAGGAAGAACTTCTCGTAACTATTTGATCCTACCTATGTTTGGGATTATTAGTCCGAAGAGCTTTTTTATACTACTATTGTTTGATATTATAAGGACTATCTCATTTATTAGTCTCTCTCGTTCAATGCATGTTCTCTTTTTTCTCTTACTTCTCTAATGCATGTAAAACTATTGATGCATGCATATATTAATAAGAGAGAGTTATGGAGTGTCTTGGTATTAGCAACTTGGCCCATAGGACTAATAATCACAAATAAAGGTAGTACTACTAAAAGCTTATATACCTCCTCTTTTCCCGAATATCATGTGTCGGTCCCATAATCATTTCTTAATTCTTCGGTGGTTCAAAACACACGTCCCGCCCCATCCTCCTTCGCAACATCAACTGTCAATGAAATTTTGCTGAATTTTGGATTTTTCAATTTTTTTTGTAGATATCTGAATATTTTCTATCATTTATATTATTTGAACCATTGCGATAGATTATATCAATTATATTAGTTTTAAAAATGTTCGTTAAAATTCTTCATGCTTAGGCCAGATTTAACAAAGAAAAATGGTTCATGCTCAGTGAATTTAATGGAATAAGTTTGAACTGAAATATTTCCAAAACTGAAAGTGAAAACCAACGTAAAGTAAAGGTGCCCACCCCCCCCCCCCCCCCCCCCCCCCCCGGCGCCCATAACCCGTCAGACAAACATGTGTCCGTCACCACACCGGTCACCATTTTACCTTGCCCGTGGGTGCCTCATGCTCCACTTTCACCCCTCCCCATATAGTGAAGTTTTGTTGGCTGGCGTCCATGATTTTTTTCTCACTTTATTGGAGAGGTTTTTCACGCTAAAATCTCATGTCTCCTGTGTGTTCTTGTTTTTGTTCTTCGTTATTTGTTTGTCCCGTTTATAACACTTTCTCATGTTGTAAGCCTACCGAACTAAGATTCTTGATATTAATATATTATCTTCAATAATAAAAAAGGTAAGCAGGTAGTTTTACAGAAAACATGCATATCCTGATAGAACTTCTCACTAGGTAGAGAAGTACTCATTTCCACAAGTCGTATAGAAATAAGAATTATTATATTTTTTTTTCAAAACATGGCTATGTACATGACACTTGCAAACACAACATATCAACAAACCAAACAACTGAGCAGCACCTTACAGCTCACGTCTAACCACACACACACATCAATTTCTTGCTGTACTAGCGAAACTAAAGTATAATTAAGTTATTGGAAACACGCACGACTTTAAGATCTTGCTTGCATTTCTTGTAGTTATTCTTCCGTGCTAGATGATGAGCAGCCGCAGAGTATCTGCCAGATGCTCCTCTTGACGCCGTTGCGACCAGCCATTTCTCATTGGTAGCTTCCTCACGTTTTTTTTTCTAGCTCTACAGGCTGAAATGCTCCAACAATTCGTTCCTGAAACATCAAAGTTCGTGACTTAAGTTAGCGACTTGCTATTTTCGGACCAAAGATCACGGGCCTCCTCTAGCACTATAAATTTACCTAACAATATACCAGCAGAACCAGCATTAAGTACTACCACAAGTCTAAAGCAGAAATGAAAAAGGTACTCCCTTCGTTTTAAAATATAAGATATTTTAGCTTTGTGAAAGGAGTGTATCTAGACCCCTTTTAGTGTCTAGGTTCACTCTAAACCTAGATGAACCTAGACACTAAAAGAGGTCTAGATACATTTCATTCACAAATCTAAAACGTCTTATATTTTGAAACGGAGGGAGTATATACGTTAAAAACAAAGTGTAAGAGGTATCATCTCCAGAGGCAGAAAATTACCTGCAAGTAGCAACTGATTGAGCTAATTAAGCAAAGACATGACTGATTTGAAGCAACAAGCAGCACTCCCAAATACCTATTTATAGAGGCCACACACTCTCACTAGTAGTCGCACAAGCAGTTCACTGTAATCACTAGCATTCCTAGTCTACATGGAAGTTACTAGGAACAGGGCCTGAAAAGACACATGCAAATTCAGTGAAGAAGAAGCCATACCCCATGATATACTGCTTATAACCAGGGAAACTTGGGTTACACGTACATGGAAAAGTACAAGAATGATCATTCATACAAGAAAACTCAATATAAACCAGGTCGCTGGTCATAGTTAATCTCTCCACTTTCCAGAAAGATACTTGCTAAATCTTGCCAAGCAGAAAGGAGATTGCTTGTAATGTGTGTATATGCTGCTATATATTTGACCACTGACCAGTCTTGAACTGAAAGGATCTTTTCCTTTTGAGAACTCTGATGACGTTTTGTGTGTTCGTGACTTGGACTGCGAGGTTCGTGTAACAAGCTCCGAGGTTTGATGCCTTCAAATTTCAATCATTCAAAGGGTTTTCTGGTCGGCATGCAAGAAACACATTCCTCGGTTAGGTTACATAGAACATGATGGTACGCGTAAACGGATTAAATTAGCGAAAGCTACAGCTTTTTAAGATCGCTTGACTGAAGATGCATACAACTACGATCGCTTGGTCAGTTCAACTGCTACTAGTGGTACACGCTATGGAAATTATAAATGTCTAACGCCAATATGGACGTGGATCAAAACTTTGTTAATTTTCGATGGAAGTTTCTTTGGCACAAACTAGACGGCGCCATAGAAATCAGAGCGGAAAACCCCTCCATAGAAAAGACTGACGTAAACTTTACAGTTTAGCTCATTCCAAAGTTTCCAACAGAATAGCATGATTCACTGGCAAAACTACTACGCGAACGATCAATTTCAATCCGTGTTGAGTTTGTGTCGAATATTAGTGTACGAGTTATGTTACGTTTGGATTTGTGTTGTATTATGAATATGATACAAGTAGTACTAGAGTCGGATTCTTGTAGCCTAGGCCTCCCATATAATATGAGGGGCTGCCACACAATATAATCTATGACGACTTGATAGCAGCAGGCGCGCAAGGGAAACCGGCGGCTTGTGCCGACGAACAAGGCAGCCGGTGCAGCGGTATCAATGGGGAGGAGCGCCTGTAGTCATGCCCCGCAGAGTAGACAATTTGTCGAATTGCGTTATCAAATCTCGGTGTTGTCATCATGCTGTGATTGCTTGGTTTGTCGGTAGATCGATTTGGCGCCTGTGATTGTAACAATACGATCTGTGTATGACGACTGATCCAGCTATCGTGCTACATGTAGCCGGTGTTTTTTCAAAAAGGGAAAAAATCCCCGGCCTCTGCATCGGTTGATGCACACAGACTATTATTTTAAGAATCCAAATATTCAATGTTATTACAATTCAAGGATCACTCAATGTCAAAACATGGATCAACCAACGAAAAATATGAGTTAATAGACTAAACATCATGCTCTAGTCTATTAAAACACAGCCAACCAGACTGGCTGAAGATGTGCTCAACGACCATCAGGAGTCGACTGCACCCAGTAGCCATGATATTCCACTAGTCTTGCGGCGATATGGGTGCTCAAAACTGCACCCAATATGCCATCATGTGGATAACCTGCAAAATATTGAAAGTTTTTGTTCTATTAAAGAAAATATCATTTCTACATCTTCAAATAGACCAACATAAGACCGAAACATCAATGCGAATACTAGCTTTAGATGATTTATGAATTCCATTCAACCAATTTCCAAACCTATTTGTAACATTAGATAGAGGAGGAAGATCATATGAAAAATGAATGACGCACCACAAAAGGCGAGCAAAAGGGCAAGATATAAACAAATATTCTATGGTCTCATGTGATCCACAAAAACAACACGTAGTACACCCTACCTAAATTCTTTTAGCCAGATTATTCTTAGTAAGCAACACCTTATTATTGAGAAACCACGTTAAAATCTTTATCTTGAGGGGTGTTTTATTTTTCAAAGATATTTCCGAACGAACATCTAATCATTTATAAAGTCTTCATACATGAATTTGACTGAAAACACCTCAGATGATGTCAAGTTCCACATGCAGCCGGCGTGATGGAGGGTTCTCATGTGACTCGGGTCTACAGATTTCAGACAGTTTTCATCGTGCGTCTAGCATCTTTCATTCATATTCATGAAAAGAAAACTTAACAAATATGGTAGATTTATTTTTGAATATTGTTACATGACACTTGTTTACATATTCCTCGCTGCAGGAGAAGCTACCCCGATACAACCACAACACTACAGACCAATTCAACCATATACAACTTGGCAATATCTGATCACATCCACTTTTTAGTTCAGCATGAAGCAACTTCTGGTGACCTATATGGAAGGATTTCACCTATGGCGAACTATTAGACACTTAACCTCTTGCTCTGTCGTGCATAATATCCCGATCTTAGTTGTTGTTCTGAGGTGATCCGCATTCGAAGAGGAGCTGCCAGATGCTCCTTTTGACATTGTTGTGGTCAGGTTTTCCATTATTTTTCTAGAGATCTCCGAGCGCCCACGTCCCCCACGTCACCTCCCCGAGTGAGGCGACCGGGGGATCCCTCCCAAGCCGCCCAAGTCTTCCCACCCCTCTCCCAACCCTCCCGCCGCCGTCCGCAGCCGCCACCGGGCCTTGCCCGTGTGGATCCGCGGTGCTGGCGGCGGCGGCCTTGCTCTTCCTGAGCACTTGGAGCCCTGACTCGGGTGGATGCTACCGACGGCGGTGTTGGCGGCGGCGCGGCTAGCCCCGGGTGGCCACGTGACGGAGGTGATGCCCCTTGGCAGCAGAGCGCGGCGACGGTGTTCAGGCGGCGGCTAGAGCCTGCTCGGCCCAGATCTAGGCCCGTTTGGGCCCCATCTAAGTCGGGCGGGGATGGCGACAGTGCTGGCGGCGACGTGTCCTGGAGATGGTCCTTGGGCAGTGGTGGGACTTGGCTGGTAGTGGTGTTGTTGTGTGCCTACTGCAGCGTGGTGGTAGGGGCTTTGCGGGCCCAATCTGGGCCTGGCCGTGCTCGCCAGGCATGGTTTGCCCTTGCTGCCGCGTTCGGTCGGTTACTGTGAAAGCAGTGGAGGGTGTTTCCTCCCGCGCGGCGGCGGTGCTGCCACCGCCGAGTCCTGGCCTACTACCTGTTCTCCATCTGTTAGGTCTTGTGTCTGTGTTCACAGTGAGACGACGATGGTGCCGTCAAGATCGTGGTGGCGCGAGTTGGTGGGCGGAGTGGAGGGCGGAGGCCTACGAAGTGCTCGGGGTAGAGGCGTTTTGCGGTCGGGAGAAATCCATGTCGGTTTGCTGACTCCAATGAGGTGACGCCTACGGGTATCGCCTTTCCCTCTTGAGGGTGTTGGGTGTACCCCTTTCCTTCTCGCCTCCGTGTATAGGGGAAACCCTAGGACAAGTCCAAGCAGTAGCGTCGTCATCTTCGCAGTCCTTCTTGAAGGTGTTGCTTGATACGCGATGCTTCGAAGGTTCAGGAGTGTGGTGGGACTGAGTCGGAGGGCGCAGCGGTGGCGAGCCATCATCGTTTAGTTGATCTGCCATTGTTGGCATTGTTTTCTCTTTGTTTATCTCTTTTTTGGTTTGGGCTAGTTTGTGCTGAGGCCCCAGCAGCTGTATCGTTATATCTGGTGATGGCTATATTAATATAGCAGGACGAAAGCCTGATTCGAGGAGGATCTCGGAGTGCCACAAAGCTGAAATTCTCCAAGATGAAAAAAACCCTAAAAAATAAATGAGTAACCTGGAAAACATAAGCAAAAACTCGGGTAACTAAACAATCTCCCAGTTTACACCAAGTAGAATACCTGGAAAATATCAGTCCTGGAGTTAATTAAGCTCGCTACCTCTGGTCTACGCATGCTGGTCCTATTTATAGGCATTACGCAAGTAGCAAATTCATAGTTAGTAGTTGGGAGACGAGGCTTTGGAATGGTGTCGGTCGTTACCAGGAAAACTTGGTGGAAATCTCTAGCTTTATTGATGTTTACCAACATGCCCTGCAGAGGACGATTCTCGGAACTCCAAACAAAATGCTTAAGAGTCAGCACATCTGTCTAGGCCCGGAATAGTTTGGATGGATGGCGGCGACCAGATCTGGATCTAGGCCCGCGAGCCTAGATCTAGGTCTAGTGGGCCCGGAGGTGACCAGATTTGGACTTGTGGGCCCATGTCAGGTCCGGGTCGCCGTCCCTGTGTCCCCATCCTGTTCACGACGCTCGGTAGTTCTGGGTTGGGCCGTTGTTCGACAACTGTCGAGTGTCGTCTTTGTCGGTTTGCCGGGCGGGGTTCTTGGCACCGGTGCATGCTTGCCGGGTAGGTAGCATGTCATCCCCCGACCCTCGGGTGGGTCGGTGGTCCGGTGGTGATTTCGGCCGGGTCCGCGCTGCGGCCTGACATCGGCGTCCGGATTTCGGTTTGGTGGGATCTCGGCGAAAGCTGCACTTGGCTTAGGCTAAGGCCGGTGACGGCGTCACCTCCGGGTGTCGTTCCCTTATTGAAGGCGTCCCGACGTTGATCCCCTGGGCCATCTTGATGGATTCCATCCCTCCGTCCCAAGTTGTTCCCTGGGTCGTCTCGCTTTGGGCTAGTCTCTCTGGTAGTGTCTTGTGGTGCACCTTGTATCCTCTCACGAGTGTCGCAGTCCGCACATACCGTCGGCCTGGCTACATTTACACGGTATGGCTGCGGTAGCTGATGTCCCCTCTAGCGCCTTTGGGGGCTCTGCTAGGGGGCGTTTGGTCGTAGCCATTACCGGTGGGCTTTTCCCAATGCCAGGGGAAGATGCTATGTCTAAAGCTGGGCCTTGCCCGAGCTATGGGGGTGGTGGGTCAGGGTCTATGTGAAACCTTGCAGGACCTCGGCTCCTGCCGACGACGATATCGCGTTCTTGCGCCATTCACCTTCTTGGAGGCGTCTGATGCGTTGCTAACGTATCCATAATTTTTGATGTTTCATGCTTGGTTTTTATCTACTTTCTTATGTTTTGTTCCAACTTTGGAGTACATTTTATACACTTTCTTCGACTAACCTATTAGCAAGATGCCACAGTGCCAGCTGCCTGTTTTCTGCTGTTTTTGGTTCCAGGAAGTCAGAAAATGAATATTCTCGGAATTGGACGGGACAAAAGCTAAAGTCAATATTTCACCGAGGGGAACACGAAGCCAGAAGACGAGACGGAGAGGGGCCAGGGGCCGGCCACACCATAGGGTGCACGGGTCCCCCTGGCCGCGCCACCAGGTGGTGTGGGCCCCTCCGGCCTCCACTGACCTTGCCCTTTCTGTTGGAGATATGCCCAAGAGGCAATAATAAAGTGGTTATTATCATGTCTTCACACTTATGATAAATGTTTACATACCATGCTATAATTGTATTAACCGGAAACATTAATACTTGTGTGATTTGTAAACTAAAATAAGAGTCCCTAGTAAAGCCTCTTGTTAAACTAGCTTGTTGGTTAATATATGGTCATGGTTTCCTGATCATGAACATAGAGATGTTATTAACAACAGGATCATATCATTAGGAGAATGATGTGATGGACATACTCCTATAGATAAGCGTAGCATAAAGATCAAGTCATTTCAATAGTTCAATTGCTATATGCTTTCTGATACATAGTAACCTAATTCCTTCGACCATGAGATCATGCATATCACCTTTGCCGGATGAATGCTTTGATGACATCAAACACCACACCGTAACAGGGTGGCTATAAAAGTGGCATTGAGTGTTCGGAAAGTATTGGTTGAAACACATGGATCAAGAGTGGGATTTGTCCATCCATATGACGGATAGATATACTCTGGGCCCTCTCGGTGGAATGTCATCCAATTGGCTTGCAAGCATGTGACTGGGTCACAAGGGATCACATATCACGGGAACGAGAAAAGAGTACTTATCGGTAACGAGGTTGAACTAGGTATGCAGAGATACCGACGATCATAACCTCGGATAAGTAACATATCGTGAGACAAAGGGAAATTGGTATCGTATGTAAGTGGTTCATTCGATCGCAAAGTAATCGTAGAAATATGTGGGAGCCATATGAATTTCCAGATTCCTCTATTGGTTATTGTTCGGAGAAATGTCTCGATCATGTCCGCATAATTCACGAACCGTAGGGAGACACACTTAAGGATTCGACGTTGTTTGAGTAGTTATGGTATTATGAGAAAGAGACCGAATGTTGTTCGGAGTCTCGGATGGGATCCGGGATATCACGAGGTGATCCGGAATGGTCCGGAGAATAAGATTCATATAAGGAAAGTCCCGTTTCGGAGTTCGGGAATGATTCCGGTGTTTTCATCGGGGATATTCTAGAAGGTTCCGGATTGTCCGGAGCTCCGGAAGGGGAAGGGGTACATGAATGTGTCATTACATATTGGAGTGATTGCATCATGTACTAAGTGTTCTTGCTGTCCCAAATATAGGATTAAATTGAATCCTAAAACAGAAAAGTCAAATGTCCAGTTTGAAAGTCAAACGGCCAAAAACAAGAAACTGTGGGAAACAAGCAAGAGGAGTTGGAATCAACTTGGAGGAGGAGTTGGACTCCTCCAGGCCGGCGCCCAGCCCAAGGCCGAGTTGGGGAGGGACTCCCTCCCTCCCCCTGGCGCGCCAGCCCCCTCCCACCTATATAAGGAGGGGCAGGGCTCCCCTCCACATACACACAAGTTCCTATCTTCTACCTCCGGTTTAGAGCCGTTTTGGTTTAGAGCTTCTAATTGCTTTAGCCTGCGGTTTAGAGCCTTCTAATTGGTTTAGAGCCTTCTAATTGGTGTGTCTAATTACTAGACCACTAATAGCCTCTCTCATAAGCTCCACCATACTCGCACCGGCTTAAGGCGAAGCCCTGCGGGATTTCCCCTCTACTTCCGGTACCACGCCGTTGTGCTGCCGGAATCGCGAGGAGAGTGCTACAACCTCCGCTGCCTGCTGGAACAAGGGAGAGGAAGGTCTTCGTCGAGTACCGAACGTGTGACCGACTGCGGGAGCGCTGCCAGAACGTGGCGCCGGAAGGATCGTCTACGCGATCTTGAGATCGGAAAGAGTACGACTACATCACCCACGAGAATCTGCTCTCGTTAAACACTTTGGAATCTTCGAGGGTGAGTTATTCCATCGACTCGTTGCTGCAATCTAGTAGATAGATCTTGGCTTGTTTGTTTGTATGCGATAGAAAATTTTTGTTTTCCATGCTACGAACCCCTACAGTGGTATCAGAGCCGTGTCTATATGTAGATCTGTTGCACGAGTAGAACACAATGGTCATTGTGGGCGTTGATGCTTTTATTGTCGATTGTTTCTTGTGTACTTTGCATCTTGCGGTATGTTGGGATGAAGCGGCCCGGGCTAACCTTACATGACATCGTTCATGAGACTTGCTCCACGCTTGACATGCAACTTGTATTGCATAAGTGGCTTTGCGGGTGCCTGTTTCTCCTAGCATAGTTAAGATCCAATTTACAACGGGTGATTAACAATACTAGTATCAATGTTGTGGTTCATGTTCGTAAGTTAGAGCGACACTTATTAACAGCCCCAAACCACGTAAAACATGCAAAGAAAGTAGAGGCGTCTAACTTTGTTTTGCAGGGGTGTGCGGTGATGTGATATGGCCATGATTGTGATTATATATGATGTATGCAATGTTCCTTATTGTAAGTCGGCAACCGGCAGGAGCCATATGGTTGTCTTTTATTTCTGTTAAGACCCGCGTGTCTATTCAAAGTAGTTGTAATAGTTGAAGCCGGTGGACGACAACCATGGAGAAGCGTCATTGACCTTGATGCAATGTCGGTGATGATGGAGATCATGTTCGTGCTTGAAGATGGAGATCAGAAGCACAAAGAAGAAAGGCCATATCATATCACAAATTATGAATTGCATCCTTTATGCATCTTGTATTGCTTAGTAGACGACGGTAGCATTATAAGATGATCCCTCATGCACATAAATTTCAAGTTCTAAAGTGTTCACCCTTAGTATGCACCGTTGCCAAAGCTTGCTGCTTCAAAGCACCACGTGATGATCGGGTGTCTTTGATTCCGCGGGTGAATACAACGTAAGCAAGCCAGATTTGCTTATGCGGTAGCTAAGGTTTGATCTTGACGAGCCTAGCATGTACAGACATGGCCTCAGGAACACGGATCACCGAAAGGTAAAGCATGAATCATATAGTAGATATGATGAACATGTCGATTGTTCGCCATTGAAACTATATCAACTCTCGTGATGATCGGTTTTGATGTGGTGGATTTGGTTCGTGTGATCACTAAAACAATGTGAGGGATATTGTTTTGAGTGGGAGTTCACCTAGATTAATTTAATTATTAATTAGAACTCAATTTATCATAAACTAAATCAAAGTGAATTTGCATAGTTGTTGTAGTCATTGGCATCCGTTTACCACCTTGCGCTTAGTTATAATTGAGATGATAGAACTATAGAATTCTGGTTTGTTACTTTACGAACTGGTATCGTATTGTTTTGAAGTGTTAATCTAAAGTTTAAAAGTCCTATTGCAAACTTTCAGTAAGTTCCGGTTACTCCATGAAGTTTAATAATTAGTATTAAATCAAGAGTAACAATTCAAAGTGTTAGTATATAAGTATCATGTTTGTGTCCATGATTCTTGATATTCAAAGGATTCCCTTAATATCAAGGTTATCTAGGATCTGAAAGAGTTGTTTCAGAAACCATGATGTGTGGAAGATATTGTGATATCTGAAACAAAGTTTTGGTTGCAACATGATAGAGTATAATATGGCAAAGTTCATGTTCTCATATTTTGATGAGAATTTGCAAAGGGTTGTAGACACTTGTTGTCCTAATCCTCCAAAAGGTTTTGGATAGCAACATTATACTCATAATTCATCGTTATAAGCTAAAAGTAGCTTGATCATGGACGATTCCATGACAAGGTGAATATTTGATGTAGGTAAAATGTTTACTACACCAAGAGATTACTAAAGAAAGGAATTTGAAAGAACACCAAACATTTGATGATGGTGATCTACTTCAAAGTGCAAGTCCAAAGACATTGGTATTTAACTATACATGTTTTTGACTATGTGTCATATGTATGACTCCACTGTTGATGTTGATAGATTCTTTCAAACAGAAAAGGAAATACTGAAAGAAAATCTCATAAATATATGGCAGAAAAGAAAAGACTAGAATTGTTCAGTTTAAGTATATAGATGATATACATGTTATGGCTATATTCTTTGCTTATTAAACAATGTGGTTCTCAAGTATTTGATACTGAATTTGTTGGTATGAATCGTCATATGAAACAACACAATTCATGAACTACACTGGCCTAAGTAACTAGCAAAAGAATATGTGATGATGTTCATTGAGAACAAATAAAGGGTTATTGTGTTGCTCGTTAAACATCAAAGCTTGCCTTCAAGATTTGTTTTATCAGGTATTATGAGAACAAAAGAGTTGTTTAAATAAATTACCGTGATCCATAAAAGATGGATGATTCACAAATCTCGTTGGAGAAATCACATCCATAAAACTAGTGCTAAAAATGTCGAAAGACAAATTGATTGAAAGATCACTTAGGAAGTGACATCGATGTTTGAATTATAATGGAAAGAAAACATGAAGAAACTCCATGTTGATGGAATTTTGGAGTCTTCTGATTTTTGATCAAATGACGCTTGTGAAACTTTCCTAGAGATGATTAAAACTTCGTTCATAGGCCAAAAGGGAACGAATGACTAGCTTATTGGAACTTGTACATATTGTTGTACGAAGTCCGTTATGTGTAGTCAAGAGCGATGGATTTCAACTTCATATGCTTTCTCCGAAAATTTGAGTGAATATATGAATATTTACTTAATAAGGATAAAGTATGAAACATTTGAAAAGTTCAAAGACTTTCAAGATGAAGTGCAAGATCATTGTAACAAGAATATAAATAGTTTATGATAAGATCATAAAGGAAGATATTTGAGTTACAAGTTTAGCATAATACCTAAGATTTAAGGAATCGTTCCGTGGATTTGCATTTTCCCGAAACACCATAAGAGTATGGAGCGTTCGAGATATGTAATTAAACCTTGTTTGACATGGTAAGATCGAAAGGTGTAATTCATAAAACTGCCATTGTATTTTAAAGATTAAAAGCTTTAGAGATTACCGTTTTCCACTGAAAAGAGCTCCATCATAAACCGTTGAAATGACACCATATAAGGTTATGGTTTGGGATAAAACCCAAGTTGTCCTTTCTTAAACATTGGTATGCTATGCATAAGAAAGATGTGTGCAACCAAAGTCGGATGAACCTGTCTTTGTATAAACTGTTCCTCCATAAAACACCGGAGACAAAAGTGTTTGTTGCTTAGAACGTCAAGTTTCTTTGAGAAGAAATTTTTCGTGAAAAGTTAAGTGGGAGGACATTAGAACTTTGATAAGGTTAAAAGAACCTTAGCTGTATGTGCAGAGTTGCGCAGCGCCGAAAAGTGTTCCGGAGGCGACAACAATGCTCATGGCTCACGTGCCTCAAAGGTTGTGGTCACGGAGATCTAAGTTCCTATTGAAACAAGTAGATCGGGTAAACAATCAAATACCAAGATTTGAGGGTTGAATCATTATTTGAGAATAATGAACCGACTACATACAGAGAAGCGATGATGGGCCCTGACTCCGTAAAATGGCTTGAAGCCATAAAATCCGTGATAGTTCCATACACGAGAAATCAAGTTTTGAACTTGAAGGACCCTCGAGAAAGGTGTAAGACCTTATAGTTGTGTCTGGATCTATAAAGAAATAGACATGGATGTTTCACATCTATGAAATAGTCGACATGTTGGGAAAGAGTTCACAACAATGTTCAAAGGTTGACTATGACAAGATTTGATCTTTCATAGTGATATTTAGTCTAGACGGATTGATGTAGCAACCACTACATATAATTTGTTATATGGTAGTTGAATAAACAAAACAAGTTCTTCTAATAGAATCGTTACCTAGGACATGTGCATAACACGGTCCATAGGGTTTTGTTAATTCAAAGGATGCTAAAAGCATATGCAAACTTCAATGGTTAGAGTGAGCATAGCGGAGTTGGAATCTTCACTATGATGAAACTGTTAAAAGGGTTTAATTTCATCAGAGACAATGAAGATGCTTGCATTTGCAAGAAATTAAGTGGGAGCACTAAGACATGTTTCTAATACATTATGTGGGGGACATATTGTTGATTAGAAAAGATGTATCTTTTATTAACACATATTAAGAATTTCATCCCGATGAAAGACTTGGGCAAAACCCAAATATTTGGCATCAATAGACGCTAATATGGTTGTGCCAGAAGTACATTGACAAGATATTGAATGAGTTCAATATAGAAACTACAAGAGAGGTTCTTGTCGCACAGAAAGGATTGAATGAGTTCAATGTTGATGATATATTCAAGTGTATTGACATTTGGTAAAGTGAAACAAATAATCAAGTATAGATTGATACTTGATGTATGAAATCACAAAGAGTATTTATATCAATCATACTGTGATATGTACAAATCCAGATATGTCCTATGCTCTAAAAGTTGTGAGCGTATACCAGAATGATTCGTAAGATGATCATTGGACAATAGTAAGGATATTCTTATGATTTTTTGGAAGAACTAAGAGTATATTATTTGTAGAAGTGACAAATAGATGGTTAGTTCATTGTAAAAGTACTACATTGATACTAGCTTTGTCACAAAGTACAAATTAAGTTTATCTCAATCTAAACTAAGGGTGGCACAATATAATGGAAAGTGAGTTCCATAATGGATTTGGATGATTTCCAAAGTTAAGACATTGTGACAGATACTACAACAAAAGGCTAAGTATATGACTGCTATTATAGCAGCAAAAGAGGGCATTTGTGTCAAGAAGTTTGTTATCAAACTAGGTGTAGTTCACAGTGGGATAATACTATGAAGAGATATTGTGCGACAATATTATCAACATGTTTTAACCCCAAAGAGCTAAAGGTCACACCGAAAGACCAAATTTATACAAAGCCATCTCATTAGAGAATGAGTGATGCGTAGAGACGCAAAGACATGCAATTACACACGGACCTGGAAGTGTCAGATCCGGAGATCAGTTGACCACTAGCAATCGTGTACATACAACACCGGAAAGCCATAGGTGTTATATACACGAAGGTTCGAAACTAGATTATTGACTCTAGTGCAAGTGGGAGACTGTTGGAGATATGCCCAAGAGGCAATAATAAAGTGGTTATTATCATGTCTTCACACTTATGATAAATGTTTACATACCATGCTATAATTGTATTAACCGGAAACATTAATACTTGTGTGATTTGTAAACTAAAATAAGAGTCCCTAGTAAAGCCTCTTGTTAAACTAGCTTGTTGGTTAATATATGGTCATGGTTTCCTGATCATGAACATAGAGATGTTATTAACAACAGGATCATATCATTAGGAGAATGATGTGATGGACATACTCCTATAGATAAGCGTAGCATAAAGATCAAGTCATTTCAATAGTTCAATTGCTATATGCTTTCTGATACATAGTAACCTAATTCCTTCGACCATGAGATCATGCATATCACCTTTGCCGGATGAATGCTTTGATGACATCAAACACCACACCGTAACAGGGTGGCTATAAAAGTGGCATTGAGTGTTCGGAAAGTATTGGTTGAAACACATGGATCAAGAGTGGGATTTGTCCATCCATATGACGGATAGATATACTCTGGGCCCTCTCGGTGGAATGTCATCCAATTGGCTTGCAAGCATGTGACTGGGTCACAAGGGATCACATATCACGGGAACGAGAAAAGAGTACTTATCGGTAACGAGGTTGAACTAGGTATGCAGAGATACCGACGATCATAACCTCGGATAAGTAACATATCGTGAGACAAAGGGAAATTGGTATCGTATGTAAGTGGTTCATTCGATCGCAAAGTAATCGTAGAAATATGTGGGAGCCATATGAATTTCCAGATTCCTCTATTGGTTATTGTTCGGAGAAATGTCTCGATCATGTCCGCATAATTCACGAACCGTAGGGAGACACACTTAAGGATTCGACGTTGTTTGAGTAGTTATGGTATTATGAGAAAGAGACCGAATGTTGTTCGGAGTCTCGGATGGGATCCGGGATATCACGAGGTGATCCGGAATGGTCCGGAGAATAAGATTCATATAAGGAAAGTCCCGTTTCGGAGTTCGGGAATGATTCCGGTGTTTTCATCGGGGATATTCTAGAAGGTTCCGGATTGTCCGGAGCTCCGGAAGGGGAAGGGGTACATGAATGTGTCATTACATATTGGAGTGATTGCATCATGTACTAAGTGTTCTTGCTGTCCCAAATATAGGATTAAATTGAATCCTAAAACAGAAAAGTCAAATGTCCAGTTTGAAAGTCAAACGGCCAAAAACAAGAAACTGTGGGAAACAAGCAAGAGGAGTTGGAATCAACTTGGAGGAGGAGTTGGACTCCTCCAGGCCGGCGCCCAGCCCAAGGCCGAGTTGGGGAGGGACTCCCTCCCTCCCCCTGGCGCGCCAGCCCCCTCCCACCTATATAAGGAGGGGCAGGGCTCCCCTCCACATACACACAAGTTCCTATCTTCTACCTCCGGTTTAGAGCCGTTTTGGTTTAGAGCTTCTAATTGCTTTAGCCTGCGGTTTAGAGCCTTCTAATTGGTTTAGAGCCTTCTAATTGGTGTGTCTAATTACTAGACCACTAATAGCCTCTCTCATAAGCTCCACCATACTCGCACCGGCTTAAGGCGAAGCCCTGCGGGATTTCCCCTCTACTTCCGGTACCACGCCGTTGTGCTGCCGGAATCGCGAGGAGAGTGCTACAACCTCCGCTGCCTGCTGGAACAAGGGAGAGGAAGGTCTTCGTCGAGTACCGAACGTGTGACCGACTGCGGGAGCGCTGCCAGAACGTGGCGCCGGAAGGATCGTCTACGCGATCTTGAGATCGGAAAGAGTACGACTACATCACCCACGAGAATCTGCTCTCGTTAAACACTTTGGAATCTTCGAGGGTGAGTTATTCCATCGACTCGTTGCTGCAATCTAGTAGATAGATCTTGGCTTGTTTGTTTGTATGCGATAGAAAATTTTTGTTTTCCATGCTACGAACCCCTACACTTTCGCCTATAAGAAGCCTCCGATGCAGAAACCCTAGAAAGTCAAGCCTCCAGCCACGAAAAGTTCCGCAGCGCCACTGTCACCGAAGGGGAGATTCGGGGGACAGAAAATCTCTGTTTCGGCACCCTGCCGGGACGGGGAAGTGCCCCCGGAGCCATCTCCATCGATCTCCACCACCATCTCCATCGCTGTTGATGATTCCCATCATGATGAGGGAGTAGTTCTTCCCTGAGGCTAAGGGTTCTACTAGTATCTATGTGTTCATCTTTCTCTATGCATGATCATATTGTGATCATGAGATTTGTAATCAAGTAGATCTACATTGCTACTCAAGTGCTTTAACAGATCTCTACTCTCCCCATGTGTGTGAAAGTGACAGCGTGCACACCATGGTGGCACTTAGGCTAGAGATTACAAATACTTGTTATGAGTTATATTTGTAGTTGGATGTCTCTATGAAATTGTGGTGTTTGTTGGAACCATCTAGTGCTCAAGGTGATAGTGAGGGGTTATCTAGATGGGGAAAGCAAACTTTGAGGTGTGCTGTTATAGCCCTACCGTGGATTAGAGTGTCCAACCGGAGAGTAGTTCATAGTAGTATCATAAAGAGATGATATTTATATGAGAGTGTTCACTAGTGAAAGTATGGTCCCCAGCCCTTGTTTCTAAGCATTGAAACACCGTTTGCAACTAGATCTGTTACATGTTTGCTTGCTTCCATCTCTTTGCCTTTAGTCTTTTCCTCCCGTCAAGCTCTTTTCTGGCACCATTGTCTTATATCCATACCACTTGTATTTCACTATTTCTTCACCGAACTAGTGCACCTATATAACTGGCAAGTGTATTGGGTGTGTTGGGGACACAAGACACTTCTTGTATCTTGATTGCAGGGTTGGTTGAGAGGGATACCTTTGACCACTTCCTCCCTGAGTTCGATAAACCTTAGGTAATCCACTTAAGGGAAACTTGCTGCTGTTCTACAAACCTCTGCACTTGGAGGCCCAACAACTGTCTACAAGAATAGAAGTGCGTAGACATCAAGCTATTTTCTGGCGCCGTTGCCGGGGAGGTAAGGTAAAAGGTACTCACATCCTCCGGTGTGAGTACTCGAAGTTATTTCCTTTAGATTCTGCAATTTTGTCTTTTTGTTTCTTGTTTTCACTAGTTAGGCTTAATGGAAAACAACAACAAAATTAGAGAGCTTTATAGTATTTATCTTGAGTTAGGACATGAAGTGTTTGAAGAGAAAATTAAAACACCTATGGAACTATATTTGCATGCTAATAGCAATGTTGTTAGTATGAATTCTTTGGACACCATTATTTCTAATGCTATGGAAAAGTCTAAGCTTGGGGAAGCTAGTTTTTATGAAATTGATCATTTTAGTTCCCCAGCTTTGGAAGATATCTATTCTATTGCTTATGATGATACCAAACTTCTGATATATGATGATTACAATGATGAATATGTTATTTTTAGTCCACCTACTATTGAGGAGAAAATTAGTTATGATTACAATATGCCTCCTATATTTGATGATTATGGTGATGAGAATAATAATGATAGCTATTTTGTTGAATTTGCTCCCACTACAATTAATAAGAATGACTATGTTTATGTGGGGAGTATTAATTCTTTTATGCATGTGGCTCATGATAAGAATGTTTTATGTGATAGTTATATTGTTAATTTTATTCATTATGCTACAAAAAGTTATTATGAGAGAGGGAAACATGGTTTTATGTATCTCAACCATATTAAGTTTCCCCTCTTTATGTTGAAAGTCTTGAAGTTGCACTTGTTTTGCTTTACTATGCTTATTGCTTTGTGCTTTCATGACTTGTTTCTTTACAAGATTCCTATGCATAGGAAGTGGGTTAGACTTAAATATGCTTTGAATTTGCTTCTTGATGCTCTCTTTTACTTCAATTCATATTTCTTATGTGAGCATCTTCTCAAACTATCATGCCTAATTTAAAGGCGTTAAAGAAAAGTACTTATTGGGGGATAACCCAAAAGTTTTAGATGTGTCTTGGAAGTTATTACTTTTGTAATAACCGCTTATTATCCTTTTTAATTGCTTTTTGTGCCAAGAGTAACCTCTAATGAGAGAGAAGTAATGCTTGGGGAAGTTGCTGTCCCAAAACAGATTTTTATACTTCACCGTAAAAATTCGTGTAAAATCTCTGTACGTCGTTTTGAGGCGTGAATTTTTGTGCTTCTGCCCCAGGTTGTTATATAACTCTCGTTAGTTCAACACTTGTCGATTTGAGCAACAGAAGGTCTTCGAAAAAATTGGTTTTTACCTGCTGGTCTGTTTTGACAGATTTCTGCCATTATTTGCATTTGCCTCTTAATCTCTTTCTCTTTGAGTTCTCTTTGATAATTTGTACTTTTTAAAGGAAGTGGTACAGTAGCTTTTGTTATAATGGAAGTTTTAATTGTGTTGGAACTGAACCAAAAAGACTTATTATCTTGAGTACACTAATGTTGCTAATAAAGATTGTGTGAAGTTTTGTATGAAGGAAAAATTTCAAGTGTATGAAGAAAATGATGTAATGAGATGAGGAATGGACTAACGCTCAAGCTTGGGTATGCCACGCGTGTGACCCCAAGAAATATTCAAGAGGTACAAGCGTCAAAGCTTGGGGATGCCCAAGGCATCCCCTTCTTCATTAATAAAATTCCAGGTTTCTTCGAAACACTTCATTTTTATTGTTTCATGCATAGTTGTATTGTTCTTAGAGCGTCTTCTTTTTCTTTTTTGTTTTCGTTTTTCGTTTTCTTGGTTTTCTTAGTTTGCTTGAATAAATTGGTTGGACCCCCTCTTTCATACATTGGTTTTCAAATAGTTTGGTTTGGATTGGAAAGAGTAGGAAAAGTTCATGCTTAAGTGGTAAGGGAGCTTGTTTTTTACTGTGGCCTATGCTTTGTCATGCCATGCTTGATATTGTTTTGGCTTTATGCTTAGTGATCTTTTCTATAGCATGACATGTTATAAACAATTGAGATTGCTTAATGTGCCTTTGAAGAATCATGCGTTATTTTAACATATTAAAGCATAGTATTATGGTATTCTCCTTTGATGCTTTATTTGGGTTAACTTGGTGCATGCTCACACCATGTTATGACTATCCAAAGTCACCATAGCCTTTATGATCCTTTAGTTTTCGACTTGTAATATCACTTTATGCTTTAATCAATGATGTTTTGTCGCTCTGCATGATTATGGCCATTATTGCTCTCTTAGTTTGTCGCTCCTAGTCTTTTGCTAGCCTCCGTAACCAAGTATGAGTTCCACTCATGCATTCAACTCCTTAAACCAAGTTATTCCAAAGAGTCCACCATACCTACCTATTAGCAATTGCTATTCCAAGTATATTCATGTTTTTATCTACCTTCCAAATTAAACTTGTTATGTGAAAATTAGTGATTAAAGCTCTCACGAACTTGATGGCACACTTTACTTTTCTTGCATTTAATAAACTTGAACCATTGGGTCCATCTTTGTTGCGTATATGCTTGCGCTTTATAAGTTGAAATTAGCAGAACCATGTATCATGGGGAACGCTTTCAACATTGCACTTGTACTTTGTACCCCGTTGATATCATGTTCTTTTGCTTATGGATCCCGGCGGTGTGAAATTAAAGTGGAACTTGTAAGATCATGGAGTTTGTATGTGTGTTTGAGAAACGCCTGGGCCGCTAGCCTAAGCCATGCCTAATCATGGTGGAAACTTGCAGCATCACCATAATGAGCACTCTATGAAGCATCCTCAATAAGAACCTATGCAAATAACAAATAAAAAGATCGCTAAGATGCTCATTGTCTGCTTGCCTTGTCATTTTGATTATGGGATAGCTCCTATATCATGTGCAAGGGGTACCCCGTTGGCAGTTCTTTATGATACATATGTACTTACAATGACAAGAGTTTACTCGTGACTAAAGTTGAGTAGCATGAGGTTCAGTCTTCATAAGTAAGGGGCATGAGATTTCGGCTTATAACTTGTCAAGCATATCCTCTTAGTTGTGTCACTTTAACCTTAATCACCTTAAATATGCTTATGATAGGGGCAATGAGAGCTGAAAGCTAACAAGTACCATAATTTTTGGAAGCTCTTTATGAAACTTGAATCTCTGCTTCCTTCTATGAAGGCCTTTCTTTTACTTTTATGTTGAGTCCCCACCTTCTATCTTTATGCACCTACTTTGAGAGCATAGTGGACATTCTTAGTTCTATGTGCATTGTCCCAAGACTTGTTGATTGATGCATAGCTTTGATATTGCTTGTTTTAAACTATTTGTATCTAGTCACTCTTATGAACTTTGAAGGTGTCCATGCATTTATATTTGGTACTCTATGAGGGACAAGCTGAATGCTACTATGTTATGTTTTCTTTATGTGAAACAAACAAAAATCTTGCAAAGCATTGTTATTCATGAATCTTTTCTTTATGCCTTTTCATGTTACAACATAGTTGCTATGTCTTATTGTTAGAACTTTATCTTTCATGCTATGTTGAAGTACTATGATCCCAGCTTTCAATGTTTTACAAATACTTTGATCAAGTTTATGATGGTGCATGTCACCTCAAAAATTATTCTTTCTTTTTATCAGTTACCTACTTGAGGACGAGCAGGAGTTAAGCTTGGGGATGTTGATACGTTGCTAACGTATCCATAATTTTTTATGTTCCATGCTTGGTTTTTATCTACTTTCTTATGTTTTGTTCCAACTTTGGAGTACTTTTTATACACTTCCTTGGACTAACCTATTAACAAGATGCCACAGCGCCAGCTGCCTATTTTCTGCTGTTTTTGGTTCCAGGAAGTCAGAAGATGAATATTCTTGGAATTGGACCGGACAAAAGCCAAAGTCAATATTTCACCGAGGGGAACACAGAGCCAGAAGACAAGACGGAGAGGGGCCAGGGGCCGGCAACACCATAGGGTGGCACAGGTCCCCCTGGCCACACCACTAGGTGGTGTGGGCCCCTCCGGCCTCCACCGACCTTTCCCTTTCGCCTATAAGAAGCCTCCGATGCAGAAACCCTAGAAAGTCAAGCCTCCAGCCACGAAAAGTTCCGCAGTGCCGCCGCCACCGAAGGGGAGATTCGGGGGACAGAAAGTCTCTGTTCTGGCACCCTGCCGAGAAGGGGAATTGCCCCCGAAGCCATCTCGATCGATCTCCACCACCATCTCCATTGCCGTTGATGATTCCCATGATGATGAGGGAGTAGTTCTTCCTCGAGGCTAAGGGTTCTACAAGTAGCTATGTGTTCATCTCTCTCTATGCATGATCATATTGTGATCATGAGCTTTGTAATCAAGTAGATCTACCTTGCTACTCAAGTTCTTTAATAGATCTCTGCTCTCCCCATGTGTGTGAAAGTGACAACGTGTGTTATATTTGGAGTTAGATCTCTGCTCTACCTTGGGGATGTTATGAGTTATATTTGTAGTTGGATGTCTCTATGAAATTGTGGTGTTTGTTGGAACCATCTAGTGCTCAAGGTGATAGTGAGGGGTTATCTAGATGGGGAAAGCAAACTTTGAGGTGTGCTGTTATAGCCCTACCATGGATTAGAGTGTCCAACCGGAGAGTAGTTCAGAGTAGTATCATAAAGAGATGATATTTATATGAGAGTGTTCACTAGTGAAAGTATGATCCCTAGGCCTTGTTTCTAAGCATTGAAACACCGTTTACAACTAGATCTGTTACATGTTTGCTTGCTTCGATCTTTATTTCAGTTTGCCTTTAGTCTCTTCCACACCATCAAGCTATTTTCTGGCACCGTTGTCTTATATCCATACCACTTGTATTTCACTATCTCTTCGCCAAACTAGTGCACCTATACACCCGACAAGTGTATTGGGTGTGTTGGGGACACAAGAGAATTCTTGTATCTTGAATGCAGGGTTGCTTGAGAGGGATACCTTTGACCACTTCCTCCCTGAGTTCGATAAACCTTGGGTAATCCACTTAAGGGAAACTTGTTGCTGTTCTACAAACCTATGCACTTGGAGGCCCAACAACTGTCTACAAGAATAGAAGTGTGTAGATATCAGCGTCGCCACAAGACCCTCCTCCTTTGGCTCCTCAAGTTCTGCTAGGTGGCTGCTCCGTCGTCAAGCCTCCCGTGGGCTACTACCTTGGTGTGTTGGAGGTTTGTTGGTGTGGATTTGGTCGCGATCACCCCGGTGCAACACAAGACAAGGCTCCCTCATCTTGGTGTTTCCTGTGTTGCCTTGTGTTGTGTTTTGTGGTGGGCTCCTAGGGCGTGGGTGTGTTGTAACTCGTGTTGTAATTCCTAGCCGGTTGTTGGCTTTGTTAATTCAAAGACGGGCTCAGTTCGAGCATTCCGTCTAAAAAAAGAGTCAACACATGTTTATGTAAGATACAATTTAGGGAGTCAATTTCTATGTTTTATTTTGAAAAAAGCATTAAGTAATGTTAATTGTTAAACCATGATTTGAAGATTTAAATGTACTAGCTTTGTTCCAAAATGTAAGTCATTCTAGCCGTTCAACTTTGAAAGATTTGCGGAAGTATAGATTGTATTGATATTGCATGGGGTGATTACATTGAGAGCCCTTAGGTTGTTTATATAGTATTAGAAGACTTGGGGGAAAGAAGCCTAGTAGAGATAGAATTGGATTACAATGTTGAACTACCAAATATGTCTAGCCATAATATAATCTAACACCCCCCCCCCCCCCCCCCCCCCCCCGCAGTCGGATCGGTAGTGACTCGGATGGTCTGACTGGAGAATAAGCCGAAGGTGAGGTGGTAGCCCTTGTTGCCGATGTCGATGTAGCCGGGAGTGAGGGTGTTGTAGTTGTGGTCGATGGTGTCGTTGGGGAAGTCGTCACCATTGATGAAGTCGATGATGTTGTTGTGTTGTCGTCGATGTCGTTGTTGAACCTAGAGAATTCACCGTAGTAGTTGACATAGACGTAGTTGGATACGGAGTAGTCAGGGTAGGCGACACGCCTTGCCGAGCTTGCCAAACTCAGGAGTGCACCGGGGACAAAGGCACGCGTCGGTGTTGCCAATACCAGACGTGCGAAGACAGGGACCATCACGAGCCATGCGAGTTAGAGCCAGAGGGAGCAGCAAAGAAATTCTCCGTGAACAGTCGGTGCGTAGAAGTTGTCCACCGATTTGTCAGAGTAGATGAAGTAGTTGGAAGAAGAAAATTGATTAAGTAAAAAATAAAAATCAGACTGTGACTCTAGCGGCGAGGTCATGGTGGATGAAGATGAAGAGGTAATTGTTGATGGAGATTTGTTGTAGTGGTAGTTGATTTCGGGGATTTGGACCCGTATTTTCCGCTTGTGTGAGCGCGGTGTTGATACGTTGCTAATGTATCTATAATTTTTTATGTTCCATGCTTGGTTTTTATCTACTTTCTTATGTTTTGTCCATACTTTGGAGTATTTTTATACAATTTGTTGGACTAACCTATTAACAAGATGCCACAGTGCCAGTTGCCTATTTTCTGCTGTTTTTGGTTCCAAGAAAGTCAGAAAATGAATATTCTCGAAATTGGACCGAACAAAAGCCAAAGTTGATATTTTACCGAAAGACTCACGGAGCCAGAAGATGGGACGGAGAGGGGCCACAGGGCGGCCACACCATGTGGTGGCGCGGGCTAGCCCTGGCCACGCCACCAGGTGGTGTGGGCCCCTGGTCCACCCATCGATTTAAACATCATCTACATCATTCCCAAACTTTTCCTAAAGAAAATCAAATCAAAAGGAAGTAAAAAGGAGGAATGGTCATTTTGCCATTTTAATCCACTACACTACTTTGGCTATTCCTAGCACTCATTTCTTAACAGAAACAATTCTTGATCTTTGTACCCCTTGCTAGTACACATAATGAGGTACCAAGGCCCACCGTTTGATCTGCTAAAAACATTCTTTTACCTATTTTAAATGGCATTTGAAAATTGAATCCAATGCATATGCATAGATCACCCCTATTTCAAAAACCATCTATTTGAGCTCCACTTTCAAAACCCTTGCAACCAGAGACTACCTAGCACTAGTGGAGATCACTCAAAAATTTTGAAACCAAAATTTAAAACCTTTTCTCTTTTGGCCATTTTGTCAAACACCTTGCTGGCAAGATCATTGTGGACTAACTATTACTGTTTTGGGCTGATATTGTCTAGCAAATTTGAAGTGCTTTGATCATCTTTGTCTCCCTCAAGCCTAACTAGACCCACACCAGCACATCCCCTACCTCCTAGATGCACTGCACTGCCATGCCGAGCCACCTCTCGCCGGCCGACCGTGCACTCGCAGCAGCAGCCCTCTCCAGCCTCTCTCACCATGTCTAGCAGGTTGCCAGTGGTCCACCTCCACCGTCCAACCAGCCCCAGGCCAGAGACAGAGAGCAGAGCGGCCAGGAACCGCCACGCCCGGAGCTGGTCGACCATGCCGATGCCGCCCGCAGAGCACGCTCTGTCCCCGCGTGCACAGACCGCCCCTTGGCCACAACCCGCACCCACCGCTCTGCCATGACCTAGGGAACACCCCAGACACCCCCGTTCGCCGCCCAAAGCACCACAGCCACCGCTCGCCGTGGACATTGCCGCTTCTGCCGCTCAGAGCGCCACCTCGCCCAGACTGCATACCACCGCCCCTACGCTCGCATTCACTTCCTAGAGCACCGCCAGGAGACCGCCTATCGATCGCCACCCTCCGCCATGCCGCTAGCCGCCCGTAGCCGTGTCGCTGGAGTCGCCTGCCCATACCCTTCGGTCTCACCGTCGGGCCTATATAAACCAGCCTCCCCCGCACCATTTCTCCACACCCACTCACTCCCCACCTCTCACTGATCCTTTCACCCCTCTCGCCGGAACCAAGCGAGCTCTGCCTCGCCGGAATTGGAGCCGCAGCAGAAGGAGAAGGACGCCGCTGATTGCGACCACCCCAAGCTCCGCCACAACCATGCCTCGCCTCGCTGTCGAGCACCAGTTCGTTTGCCCGGCTCGCCAACCCCGATGGAGCCCTGGTACGTCCCCAGCAGACCCCCACCGAGCCGCTAGGGTTCGAGATCGCCGGCGACCTGTTCGCCGTCGACGACGACCCTCCGCCGTAGATCCCCCTTCTAATCCTACGGCCCACAGCGCGCGTACCGTTTCGCGTGATAAGACCCACTGACAAGCGGGACCCCCCTGTCAGCTGAGCCCCGCGCCGTGGAGCGCCACTGGGCCGACCCAAGTTCTTTCCCGCGCTATCCCACCCGTTCAAATCTGGATTTTTCTTTTTAGTTAAATCTAGTTTCTGTTCACTAGTTTAAAATTCAATTCTGGGAGTTTTAAAAATCCAAATTGCATGAAACCAATTTTGTCTGAAAGGTATTGAGATGATCTATCCAAGACCGTTGGATTTAATTCAATTAGAGTTATAGATCTCTCCTAATAAAAATAACAAAACAGAAGTAATTGCAACTTGCAACATTTTTATAAAATCAACCAAGTTAGCTTTTGAGTTCATTCCAACTCTCAAAAATCGCATTTTATCATATCTATCTAAATATGTAATAATATTAAGGTTTACATGCAGTGACTTTGGACTAGTACCAAAATAATGCTATATAGGCATTTCTAGTCACTTTAAATCATTAAATAATGAATTTAACCAAAGAAATATTGATCCAACCTTTAAATCTCATTCCCACATGTTAAGATATGTGGTGATGACATGTGTCCACAGGATCCCATATTTTAAGGGGTGAATATTAAATCTTAGTTAATTTTTCAATGAGTATAAATTACTTTTCTAAAATAAAAAGGAGGAAACTATTGAATAAAACTTGTGATGCTTGTGATGATAATAGATCATCAATTGTGTGCCATAGAGTACTAAGTAACATAGTTAAGTATTATTTGGTGATTGTGTACTCCGTATGTATTTATAGACGATAGTACCGACCAAGTCTACGAGGAGGAGGAGTTCTACCAAGAAGAAGAAGAAGAAGCAAACTTCAACCACTGCACCAACCAAGGCAAGCTAGCACTATCCAAGATTAACCCTTGCAAGTTGTACTTGCAAGCCACCATTAACAATGCAAGATAACCCTTGCAAGTTTAGTGCTTAGCAAGTTAGGATTAAACTAGATGGTTTAGCAAAGATGCCTTAAGCATGCTTTGAGCACCCCTTTTTGACTATCAGTGTCCCAAGTCTTACTTATAAGTTTTACTCCCCTTAGTACACAAAGTTCTTTACTTGTTTTGAAGGTAGCATAAAAAGTATAAAACTTGACCTATTTAGAACCCTTTAGATGTCATTCTATGGCATGAGATTGAACCCATCTTTTCCACCTTAGTGAACACTCTTTACTTAGTATTTTAGAGTAGATCAAAAACTTGAGTCACTTTAGATCGGAACACTTGGTGAAAATGAATTATGAAAACCTTGGAATGATGAGTCATTCTATTGAGATGTTTTGACATGCGTTGAGAAACACAAACGGTTGATGATGATGAAAATGTTGAGGCATGAGCCTTAACCAGTTTATAAAACTGATGGTTGGATTCGGATGCGATACCATTCCAAATTTACCGTACAACCATAATACCTGAATTGGGTAAGGCTTAGCTGGAAATTTATATGCATTAGTATTAGTTCCCTCGCGGGAGAGGTTTGAGCTGAGGCTACCTCTCAATGTTGTCCACCTATGCAGTGCCCGAGATGATTGATGGTCATGGTTGGGAGGCCATGCTCATAGGAGAGGTGCTTATACTAGGGTGTGTAAAGGGAAGGTTATGTTTGATTATCTGCATACTAAGTATGATGATTCATGGTTATCCCTAACAGATGTATCGAATCTTGTGGTGAAAGTGTACCACCTCTGCAGAGTGTCAAACTATTCGAATAGCCGCTTCCACGGTTATGGACAGCTGGAATGGCCATACTGTTTCGTTGTCAGATGTTTTCCAAATAACTTTGAAATGAATGATGAATCTTGACTTGACCACAACAGGGTTGTGTTTATGACAATAGCTTCCCAACTTAAGTGATTCTAGAACTTTATCTTTCTTTGCTTCTGAACTTAGCTTAGGTTTCAAACTTAACTTTATATTTAAACTTAGGTCTAGAACTTTAACTTAGAATTATACTGCTTGTTAGTGGTAGTCTGCAAGTACTTAAAGAGTACTCATGGCTTTTGTCCCTGGCTATTATCGTGGCCAGACTATGAAGGAGATTATCAAGATGATGGTCAACAGGACGGCTATGATAACTAGGACTATCTGCCTTCGTCAGCATTGCATGTGCCCCTGAAGATGGACCCCACCGCTACGCTTATCTTTTATTCTCGTTGCTTGTTGTATTAAAGACTGGATCATGATATCCTTATTTGTGTAAGACCTTATGTATGGTTTGTAATGGATGATGTACTGTGATATCCAATCCGTTATGTCTCGCAAAAATGGTAATCCTGGGATTGCAAGGTATGGCATAACGGGCATCTGGGATTAAAAATCCAGGTGTTAACAAGTTGGTATCAGAGCCATCCTGACCATAGGAGACCCTAGTTAGAATGGACATTCAAACAAAAACTTAGTTTCAAAACCAAAGTGAGTATTTATGAAAAACTATCTCCTCTCTTACCCTTGTGGATTATTTCACAAAAAAATTCATGTTCCTCAAAATTATTACACTACTACTTAAAATTTGACACACTTGATCACTTCACTAACTTCCTCATCCTTAATTCTTGTAGATGGAGACTCAGTTCAGCAAGTTTTACCAGTTGGGAAACGGAGGTCAGCTGATCTTCGAGAGGGATCTGGATTCACTGTCGGAGTTACTGGGACGCCCACATCCGGAGTTTCTTGGAGCTCAACTTCCAGGACCCCCAGGAGGAGACCTACAGTGGCTTTTTGATGCGCTCGACGATCAACGTAGAGCTCGTTGGGATCCCCAAGAGGAAGGTATGACGAGCACAGCAGCAAGTTTCCCTCAGTTATGAAACCAAGGCTTAATCGAACCAGTAGGAGCAAGGAAACACCCCAAAGGTGTTACTAGCTGAGCTTTGGCAGGGCGCACTACCGGTGCTAGTAGCAACGTGGAGACCTGCACAACACAACCACAGAACTTTGTCCCCAACTTGCGATGAGGTTGTCAATCTCACCGTGTTTTGCGGAAAACAAAGGATTAAACGTATTGAATGGAAAGAAGTAAAAGTTTGCAGAAAGTAAACACAAAGCAGTAAACAGTTGTAGATTGTATGTAAAGAAAAAGGACCGGGATCCATAGTTCACTAGGGTGGCTCTCCTTAGATAAATAACATGCTGGGTGAACAAATTACAGCGAGGCAATTGACAAACACCGAGAAAGCAATACATGCATATACTAATCATCTTGACTCCTTTGAGACTTGATTGGGCAATACAACATAATACATAGACCGCCATCCAACTGCATCTATGACTAATAATCCACCTTCAGGTTATCATCCGAACCCCCTCCAGTATTAAGTTGCAAGCAATAGATTATTGCTTTACGAACTGCGTGTAAGGTAAACAATACGATTGTTCTATGAACAAAGGATTGTTGTTTTCTCCCTAGTAGCAACAACACATCTAGTACCTTAGAGATTTCTATCACTTCCCCAGATTACCAGAGGCATGAACCCACTATCGAGCATAAATACTAACTCTTGGAGTTGCTAGCATCTACATGGACAAGATAGCTACTAACAACGGAAAGCATGCAAGATCTCAAATAACAAAGACATGATAGAATCAATAATCAATCTGAAATAGCATCTCAATATCCATCAGATCCCCGCAAACACAACATGTATGAATTACAAATAGATGATCTTGATCATGAACAGAGCTCACAAGATCTAAACATGAAAGCACAAAGGAGGAGAAACCAGCCATCTAGCTACTACATGGATCCGTAGTCCAAGGATGAACTACTCACGCATCACACCAGAGGCTTGCATGGTGATGAAGAAGGCCTCCAGGGTGAATTCCCCTCTCCGGAAGGCCTCTAGGGATGGAGATGACGGCGGCTACAGACTCTTTCGTGGATTTTTGATCGGGTACTTAGGGTTTTCGTCCCGAGGGCAACTTATAGGCGGAAGGAGAGGCCGAGGGGGTGCTGGGGTCGGCCAGACCACCCCCTGGCGTGGGCCAAGCCTGGCTGCGCGGCCAGGTGGTGTGGCCGGCCCCCAGCCTTTCTCCGTCTTGTATTCTGGCACTTGATCCCTTCCAGTAAAATAGGCACTTTGGCTTTTGTCCCGTCCAATTCCGAGAATATTCATTTTCTGACTTTCCTGGAACCAAAAACAGCAGAAAACAGGCAGCTGGCACTGTGGCTCTTGTTAATAGGTTAGTCCAAGAAATCATATGAAAAGTACTCCAAAGTAGGAACAAAACACAAGAAAGTGGATAAAACCAAGCATGGAACATCAAAAATTATAGATACATTTGCAATGTATCAACATCCCCAAGCTTAACTCCTGCTCGTCCTCGAGTAGGTAAGTGATAAAAAGAATAATTTTAAGGTGACATGCACCATCAAAGACTTGATCAAAGTATTTGCAAAACATTCAAAGCTGGGATCATAGTACTTCAATCATAACATGAAAGACAAAGTTCTAGCAATAAGCAAAGAAACTATGGTGCAACATGAAAAGGCACAAACAAAAGATTCATGAATAACAATGTTTTGCAAGACGTTTGTTTGTTTCACATAAAGAAAACATAGCATAAAAGCATTCAGCTTATCCCTCAATAGAGTAGCAAATATAAATGCATGGGACACCTTCAAAGTTCATAAGAGTGACTAGATACAATAGTTTCAAACAAGCAATAACAAGTTATGCATCAATCAACTAGTCTTGGGACAATGCACATAGAACTAAGAATGGCCACTATGCTCTCAAAGTAGGTGCATAAAGATAGAAGGTGGAGACTCAATATAATGGTGGAAGAAAGGCCTTTTGTAAAAGGAAGTAGGGATTCAAGTCTCATAAAGAGCTTCCAAAAATCATGGTACTTATAGCTTTCAGCTCTCATTGCCCCTATCATAAGCATCTTGAAGGTGATTAAGGTTAAAGTGACACAACTAAGAGGATATGCTTTACAAGTTATAAACCGAAATCTCATGCCCCTTACTTACGAAGACCGATCCTCATTCTACTCAACTTCAGTCACGAGTAAGCTCTTGCCATTGTAAGTATATGTGTATCATTAAGAACCGCCAACGGGGTACCCCTTGCACATGATACGGGAGCGTTCCCATAATCAAAATGACAAGGCAAGCAGACAATGAGCATCTCAGCGATCTTTTTATTTGCTATTTGCATAGGTTTTTATTGAGGATGCTTCATAGAGTGCTCATTATGGTGATGCTGCAAGTTTCCACCATGATTAGGCTTGGCTTAGGCTAGCGGCCCAGGCGTTTCTCTAACACACATACAAACTCCATGATCATACAAGTTCCACATTTATTTCACACCGCCGGGATCCGTAAGCAAAAGAACATAATATCAACGGGGTACAAAGTACAAGTGCAATGTTCAAAGAGTTCCCTATGAAACATGGTTCTGCTAATTTCAACTTATAAAGTGCAAGCATATACACAACAAAGAAGGACCCAATGGTTCAAGTTTATTAGAGGCAATAAAGTAAAGTGTGCCATCAAGTTCGTGAGATCTTTAATCACTAGTTTTCTCATAACAAGTGAAAGGTAGACAAAAGCAAGAATATACTTGGAATAGCATAAGCTAGTAGGTAGGTATGGTGGACTCTTTGGAAAAAAAACTTGGTTTAGGGAGTTGGATGCATGAGTGGAACTCATACTTGTTGGTGGAGGCTAGCAAAAGACTGGGAGCGACAAACTAAGAGAGCAATAATGGCCATAATCATGCAGAGCGACAAAACATCATTGATCAAAGCATAAAGTGATACTACAAGTTGAAAACTAAAGGATCATAAAGGCTATGGTGACTTGAGATAGTCATAACATGGTGTGAGCATGCGCCAAGTCAACCCAAATAAAGCATCAAAGGAGAATACCACTATACTATGCTTTAATATGCTAAAACAATGCATGATTCATCCAAGGCACATTAAGCAATCTCCATTGTTTATACAAGTCATGCTACAACAAAGAATACTAAGCATAAAGCCAAAACAATATCAAGTATGGCATGACAAAGCATAGGCCACCGTAAAAAACGAGCTCTTTTTACCACATAAGCATGAACTTTCCTACTCTTTTCCAAACCAAACCAAACTATTTGAAAGCCAATGTATGAAAGAGGGGGTCCAACCAACTTATTCAGAAAACTAAGCAAACCAAGCAAACTAAAAACCAACACAAAAACGAAAAAGAAGACGCTCCAAGAAAAACACAATTGTGCATGAAACAATAAAAATGAAGCATTTGGAAGAAACCTGGGATTTTTATTAATGAAGAAGGGGATGCCTTGGGCATCCCCAAGCTTTGACGCTTGTACTTCTTGGATATTTCTTGGGGTGACATGCGTGGCATCCCCAAGCTTGATCTTTAGTCCATCCTTCATCTCGTTACTCATTTCTTCCATACACCTGAAAATTTTCCTTCATACAAAACTTCACACAATCTCATTAGCAACATTAGTGCACTTAAGATAAACAAGTCTCAAGGTTCAGTTCTAACACCAAATAAACTTCCATTAGAACACTAGATACTGTAGCACTTCCCTCAAAAAGCTCAATTCCCCAAAGGAACTCAAGAAGGAACTAACAAGAAGCAAATGCAGAAAATGGCAGAAATCTGTCAAAACAGACCAGTAGGTAAAGACGATTTTTTTTGAAGACCTTCTGTTGCTCAAATAAAAAAGTGTTGAACTAACGAAAGTTAGATAACAACCTGGGGCACTTGATCCCTTCCGGAAAAATAGGCACTTTGGCTTTTGTCCCGTCCAATTCCGAGAATATTCATTTTCTAACTTTCCTGGAACCAAAAACAGCAGAAAACAGGCAGCTGGCACTGTGGCTTTTGTTAATAGGATAGTCCAAGAAATCATATGAAAAGTACTCCAAAGTAGGAACAAAACACAAGAAAGTGGATAAAACCAAGCATGGAACATCAAAAATTATAGATACATTTGCAATGTATCACTTGTCACCATAGATCTTAGAGGAAGCATCGAAGCACTAACTTCTGGGAGAATTCAGTTCTCCATGAGATAGAACAACTGGCTAGATGGATTATCCAGGGCAATGCATGAATCTCTCGCACGTCTATGTGCTCTCAGCGTCAACAAGATCCAAGGAACCCGTTTTGCCCACTATGCAAGACGTGACTTCATGGGAATGCCGATGGAGATGCCAAGTCACCCAGAATTGAGGCGTCAAGTGGAAAATCTTGACTTCTTGCTGCACGACAGACAGTAGGAACTGGACAATGCCAGGGAGTTAGCCAACCAGAACCGTGCCATTGCCGACCAGAAGGCCCAAACTTTCGCACTGCTTGTCCAAGACCGTCAGTCTCTTTGCCGCCAGCGTGCTAAGAAGGATCGCACGATCGCCTGCCTTCGCAAGAAGGTGGCCGACCTGGAGAAGACCATCAAGGAGTAGGAAGCTTAGCTTGCAGCAAAGGAAGAAGAAGATGAGGGTGAAGACATCCAAGGAGACATGGATTCTTACCTCCACAACGATGATGACTTTCTGGAGGAGGATGTCGTGGACTTCTACACTGACGATGATGACTCCGACTTCATCGACGATGAGTAGATGCACTAGAGCACTGTCATAGCATGAGATGTATCATCTCATTGTATCGTAGCTTACAGAATGGTTCTTCAAACCATCTGTTTTCCCTTTGATTGTTGTGGTGTGTGTTGTATCGTGTGCTTGCTTGCATGAATGAAAATGAAGTTAGTTGAAAAACCGGAGTCTAACTCAAAGTTTTATCTTTGAAAATCCCAAACCATGAACCTTAGAATTTCCCTCTTACCCCTATATCTATCTCAATCTTCAGATGACTCGTGGGAACCAAGGAGGGAGCAACTCGTCGCAAGACCCAATGCTGCAGATCTTGCAGAATCTCATCGCTAACCGTGAAGCAAGCAGGGCAGAACACCAAGCCAACCTAGCAACACTTCAACAGATCGCCCAGATGGCTCTTAACAACCAAGGCCATGGAAATCAGGATCAACAGGGATCCAAACTCAAAAAAATTCAGAACACCAATCCCCCAATCTTCAACCAATCTGAGAACTCATTAGATGCTGATGACTGGTTACATACCATGGAAAACAATTTAGAGGTTGCTAGAGTTGATGAAAATGAGAAAGTTCTCTTTGCCACCCACTATCCGCAATATGAACCATGGTCAAGTGATGACATGGGAAGTTTTCAAAGTCAAGTTCAGCCGCACCCACGTGCCACAAGGTCTAGTCAACAGAATGAGAGATGAGTTCTATGAATTGAAGCAAGGGAGAATGACTGTGGTGGAGTACCATGACAGATTGCTGTCACTTGCCAGATATGCACCTGATGAGATCAACACGGAGGCCAAGAAGAAGGAGAGATTCTTGAACGGACTGCATGATGAGGTGCAGACTGTCCTTGTCAATATCCGCTTCCAAGATCTCGAATAGCTAGTCGACTCAGCCATTCAGATGGAAGGGAAGATTAACCAGGCAAACGACAACTGCAAGCGTCGTATGATGCAGCAGTCTGGATCCAACAGTCACCAGAAGTACCGTCCAAACCCTTCACCAGGATATGCACCAAGGAACAACCGACCCCCAAATGCTCGCCCAAGCTACCCTAACCGTAGCGAAGGCAATGTGAAGTCCGGAGGAAACAATCACAACTCCGGTAATGCCAACAATTTCAACCGTGCACCTCCCAAGAGCAACAACAACAACAACACTGCACCCAGAACTGGCAGGAATGCTGTGCCTGTCGCAATTAAGGACAAGTCCCAGATCACTTGTTTTGAGTGTGGAGTGAAGGGTCACTACTCCAATGAGTGTCCCAAGAAGACTGCAGCCAATGCCGATGTGAATGCCCCAACTCAGCAGCAACGTCGTGTTCAACCAGGAAGGAGATTTGCCCCAGGGAACCCTCACAACCGCAATGGCCATCTCTTTCACATGAACGCAGAAGAAGCCTAGGAAGCGCTAGATGTAGTGTTGGGTATGTTTTCTATCAACTCAGTTTTAGCAAGAGTATTGTTTGATTCAGGAGCATCGCATTCATTTGTCACCGAAGAATTTGCATGCACTAGTAAGATTCATCCAACCAACCTGAAGCATGTCATGATACTTCAAATCCCCGGTTCAACAACCAAATCTAGAAAAAATTGCAAAGCTGTACCTATCAGAATACATGGGATAGATTTTTATGCCAACCTAATTGTACTTGGAACCAAAGGATTGGAGGTAGTACTAGGTATGCACTAGATGTCAAGGCATAAAGGACTGATAGACTGTGCTAAGAAAGCCATTACCATGACCAGTAGTTCCGGAGTCACAGTAGAGCATATCTCTGAAACCTTACCCCGTCAATTCAAGTGCAACAAGAGTGTATCCCTGCCCACCATAGACCAAGTCAGAGTAGTCTATGAATACCTCGACGTATTCCCAAATGAATTGCCAGGTATGCCCCCGGATAGGGATATTGAGTTCATTATCGAACTAATCCCCGGAACCGGACCTATAGCCAGAGACCCTATAGCATGAACCCCTCAGAGTTAGTGGAACTGAAGAAGCAGTTGGATGCCATGTTAGAAAAAGGCTTGATTCAACCAAGTGCATCACCATGGAGATCACTGGTGTTATTCGTCGACAAGAAATATGGAGGCAACCGTCTGTGCATAGATTACAGAAAGTTGAATGATGTCACCATCAAGAACAAGTACCCTTTGCCAAAGATAGAGGATCTATTTGATCAGTTGACCGGAGCTCAGGTATTGTCAAAGATTGATCTTAGGACTGGTTATCACCAACTTAAGATTCATGCAACGGATATTCTGAAGACTGCCTTTACTACTCGCTATGGTTTATACGAGTATACGATTATGTCTTTTGGATTAACCAATGCCCCTTCTTATTTCATGAATCTCATGAATAAGATCTTTATGAATTTCCTAGATAAGTTTGTAGTTGTGTTTATTGACGACATCCTTATCTACTCCAAGTCATAAGAAGAGCATGAGCAACATCTGAGAGTTATCCTAGAAACCCTGAGAGAGCATCAGTTATATGCCAAGTTCAGCAAGTGTGAGTTTTGGCTGAAAGAAGTAGGATTCCTAGGACATATTGTGTCTGCCGGAGGAGTCTCTGTTGATCCCGCCAAGATCAAAGATGTCGAAGAATGGAAAGACCCAACCACTCAAACCCAAGTCCGTGCATTTCTCGAATTAGCGGGATATTAGCGCAAGTTCGTAGAAGGATTCTCGAGCATAGCCCGACCAATGACCCAATTGTTGAAGAAGGACAAGAAGTTTGAATGGATAGACAAGTGTGAAGCCAGTTTTCAGGAGCTGAAGAAGAGATTGATATCAGCCCCAATATTGGTCATGCCAGACATCAAGAAGCCGTTTGATGTGTTGTGACGCATCCAAGATTGGTCTAGGATGTGTATTGATGCAAGAAGGCAAAGTTATCACGTATCTGTCTCGACAACTGAAGCAGCATGAGAAGAACTATCTGACCCATGATCTTGAGCTAGCAGCTGTGGTTCTAGCATTGAAGACATGGCGTCATTATCTGATGGGTAATCGCTGTGAGATTTACTCAGATCACAAGAGCTTGAAGTATATCTTCACTCAGAAGGAGCTGAATATGAGGCAAAGGAGATGGATAGAGTTAATCAAGGATTATGACCTTGACATTCACTATCACCCCGGTAAGGCCAATGTGGTAGCGGATGCTCTTAGCAGATTGCCGTGTCGGCTAAACACCATGATCAAGGAGAAGCAACCAAGTTTGTATGAGGAGTTGGAGCAGTTCAGGACTGAATTAGTTAGCAATGGATTCCTAGCTAGCATTGAACTTCAACCCACTTTGATTAGCCAAATCAAGGAAGCCTAGAAGGGAAACGAAAGTATCGACGGAATCAAACGTCGTATTGGTACCAGAAAGGTACCTGGATTCACTAAAGACGAAGAAGGAGTACTGTGGTACAAAGGACGTATCTATGTGCCAGCAGATTTGGAACTGAAGGAAGTTATCATGAAGGAAGCTCATGATACTCTTTATTCTATCCACCCCAGAGGAACAAAGATGTATCAGGATTTGAAAGAGCAATTTTGGTGGCACAAGATGAAGAGAGAGATCGGAAGCTACATCGCCAAATGTGACATCTGTCAAAGAGTCAAAGCAGAGCATCAGAGACCTGCAGGACTGTTGCAACCATTGCAGATTCTGGAATGGAAATGGGATTCCGTTGGAATGGACTTTATCACCGGTTTGCCTACTTCTAGTAGGGGGAATGACTCAATCTGGGTCATAGTTGATAGACTGTCCAAGGTAGCCCATTTTATACCTGTCAAGACTACCTACCAGAGTGCCAAACTAGCCGAGCTATACATTGCTAGGATTGTTAGTCTGCATGGAACCCCTAAGACCATCGTATCGGATCGAGGAACCCAGTTTACTTCAAGATTTTGGCAGAAAGTTCAGGAAGGTTTAGGAACCAAGTTGAACTTCAGTACCGCTTATCACCCGCAAACAGATGGACAGACTGAGAGAGTCAACCAGATCTTAGAGGATATGCTTAGAGCTTATGTTTTGGAATACGGATCAAAATGGGAAGATTGCCTACCTTTCGCAGAATTCTCATATAACAACAGTTATCAAGCTAGTTTGCAGATGGCACCATTTGAATTCCTATACGGAAGAAAGTGTCGTACCCCTTTGAATTGGTCGCAAGTAGGAGAGAGTCAGATCTTTGGACCCGACATTCTCCGAGAAGCAGAAGAGAAAGTTCACAAAGTCCATGAGCACCTCAAGACCGCCCAATCCAGAAAAAAGAGTTATGCTGACAAAAGAAGGAGAGACCTGACTTTCAATGTCAGAGAATTTGTATATCTCAAAGTTTCACCATTGAAAGGAACTCAACGCTTTAGTCTGAAGGGAAAACTAGCCCCCAGATATATCGGACCTTTCAAGATTCTAAACCGTCGAGGAGAAGTATCGTATCAACTGGAACTGCCTGAAAAGATGTCAGCCATCCACAATGTGTTCCATATCTCGTTACTTCGCAAATGCTTGGAAGTACCCGAGAAGGCTGAAGTTTTCAAGAACATCGATCACAGAGCTGTGGAAATCAACAATGACCTAACCTATCGGGAAGTACCCATCCGTATCTTAGAAGAAGTCTACAAAACCACCAGGACCAGGAGCATCAAGTTTCTTAAGATTCAGTGGAGCAACCATACCGAGGAGGAAGCTACTTGGGAGCGAGAAGATTACATTAGGACAGAGTTCCCAGATCTCTTTAGTTCCTAGTTTTCTTTGTAAATATCGGGACGAGATTTTGTTTAAGGGGGGAAGGTTTATAACATCCCAAAACTTCAATCCAAGCTTATCAAGATCTAAATCATCAAATTTGGGGTTAACAAAAACTTTTCCAAATTTAAAAGGAAAGCATTCATATATGTGTGCATTTAAAATAGGAGTTGTTTTGAATTGCCATGATTGAGTGATCCAATGCTTGTAAAATGTTTCTTAGGTGATTTAAACATTATCTACATCATTCCCAAACTTTTCCTAAAGAAAATCAAATCAAAAAGAAGTAAAAAGGAGGAATGGTCATTTTGGCCATTTTAATCCACTACACTACTTTGGCTATTCCTATCACTCATTTCTTAACAGAAACAATTCTAGATCTCTGTACCCCTTGCTAGTACACATAATGAGGTACCAAGGCCCACCTTTTGATCTGCTAAAAACACTTTTTTACCTATTTTAAATGGCATTTGAAAATTGAATCCAATGCATATGCATAGATCACCCCTATTTCAAAAACCATCTATTTGAGCTCCACTTTCAAAACCCTTACAACCAGAGACTACCTAGCACTAGTGGACATCACTCAAATATTTTGAAACCAAAATTCAAAACTTTTTCTCTTTCGGCCATTTTGTCAAACACCTTGCTGGCAAGATCATTGTGGCCTAACTATTACTGTTTTGGGCTGATATTGTCTAGCAAATTTGAAGTGCTTTGATCATCTTTGTCCCCCTCAAGCATAACCAGATCCACACCAGCACATCCCCTACCTCCTAGCTGCACTGCACTGCCATGCCGAGCCACCTCTCGCCCGACGACCGTGCACTCGCAGCAGCAGCCCTCTCCAGCCTTTCTCACCATGTCTAGCAGGTTGCTAGTGGTCCACCTCCACCGTCAAACCAGCCCCAGGCTAGAGACAGAGAGCAGAGCGGCCAGGAACCGCCACGCCCGGAGCTGGTCGACCATGCCGATGCCGCCCGCAGAGCACGCTCTGTCCCCGCGTGCACAGACCGCCCCTTGGCCACAACCCGCACCCACCGCTCCGCCATGACCTGGGGAACACCCCAGACACCCCCGTTCGCCGCCCAAAGCACCACAGCCACCGCTCGTCGTGGACATTGCCGCTTCTGCCGCTCAGAGTGCCACCTCGCCCAGACCGCATACCACCTCCCCTATGCTCGCATTCACTTCCTAGAGCACCGCCAGGAGACTGCCTGTCGATCGCCACCCTCCGCCATGCCGCTGGCCGCCCATAAACGTGTCGCCGGAGTCGTCTGCCCATACCCTTCGGTCTCACCGTCGGGCCTATATAAACCAGCCTCCCCCGCACCATTTCTCCACACCCACTCACTCCCCACCTCTCACTGATTCTTTCACCCCTCTCGCCGGAACCAAGCAAGCTCTGCCTCGCTGGAATTGGAGATGGAGCAGCTGCAGCAGGAGGAGAAGGGCGACGCTGATTGCGACCACCCCAAGCTCCGCCGCAACCGCGCCTCGCCTTGCCGTCGACCACCAGTTTGTTTGTCTGCCTCACCGACCCCGCTAGAGCCCTGGTACGTCCCCAGCAGACCCCCACCAAGCCGCTAGGGTTCGAGCTCGCCGGCGACCTGTTCGTCGTCGATGACGACCCTCAGCCGTAGATCCCCCTTCTAATCCTACGGCCCACAGCGCGCGTATCGTTTCGCGTGATAAGACCCACTAACAAGCGGGACCCCTGTCAGCTGAGCCCCACGCCACGGAGCGCCACTAGGCCGGCCCAAGTTCTTTCCCGCGCTAGCCCACCCGTTCAAATCTGGATTTTTCTTTTTAGTTAAATCTAGTTTGTGTCCACTAGTTTAAAATTCAATTCTGAGAGTTTTACAAATCCAAATTGCATGAAACCAATTTTGTCCGAAAGGTATTGAGATGATCTATCCAAGCCCGTTGGATTTAATTCAATTAGAGTTACAGATCTCTCCTAAGAAAAATAACAAAACAGAAGTAATTGCAACTTGCAACATTTTTATAAAATCAAACAAGTTAGCTTTTGAGTTGATTCCAACTCTCAAAAATCGCATTTTATCTTATCTATCTAAATATGTAATAATATTAAGGTTTACATGTAGTGACTTTGGACTAGTACCAAAATAATGCTATATAGGCATTTCTAGTCATTTTAAATCATTAAATAATGAACTTAAACCAAAGTAATATTGATCCAACCTTTAAATCTCATTCCCACATGTTAAGATATGTGGTGATGACATGTGTCCACATGATACCATATTTTAAGGGGTGAATATTAAATCTTAGTTAATTTTTCAATGAGTAGAAATTACTTTTCTAAAATAAAAAGGAGGAAACTATTGAATAAAACTTGTGATGCTTGTGATGATAATAGATCATCAATTGTGTGCCATAGAGTACTAAGTAAACTAGTTAAGTATGATTTGGTGATTGTGTACTCCGTATGTATTTATAGACGATAGTACCGACCAAGTCTACGAGAGGAGGAGTTCTACCAAGAAGAAGAAGAAGAGGCAAACTTCAACCACTACACCAACCAAGGCAAGCTAGCACTATCAAATATTAACCCTTGCAAGTTGTACTTGCAAACCACCATTAACAATGCAAGCTAACCCTTGCAAGTTTAGTGCTTAGCAAGTTAGGATTAAAGTAGATGGTTTAGCAAAGATGCCTTCAGCATGCTTTGAGCACCCCTTTTTGACTATCAGTATCCCAAGTCTTACTTACAAGTTTTACTCCCCTTAGTACACAAAGTTCTTTACTTGTTTCGAAGGTAGCATAAAAAGTATAAAACTTGACCTATGTAGAACCCTTTAGATGTCATTATATGTCATGAGATTGAACCCATCTTTTCCACCTTAGTGAACACTCTTAACTTAGTATTTTAGAGTATATCAAAAACTTGAGTCACTTTAGATGGGAACACTTGGTAAAAATGAATTATGAAAACCTTGGAATGATGAGTCATTCTATTGAGATGTTTTGACATGTGTTGAGAAACACAAATGGTTGATGATGATGAAAATGTTGAGGCATGAGTCTTAACCCGTTTATAAAACTGATGGTTGGATTCGGATGCGATACCATTCCAAATTACCGTACAACCACAATACCTGAATTGGGTAAGGCTTAGCTGGAAATTTATATGCATTAGTATTAGTTCCCTCGCGGGAGAGGTTTGAGCTGAGGCTACCTCTCAATGTTGTCCACCTATGCAGTGCCCAAGATGACTGATGGTCATGGTTGGGAGGCCATGCTCATAGGAGAGGTGCTTATACTAGGGTGTGTAAAGGGAATGTTATGTTTGATTATCTGCATACTAAGTATGATGATTCAGGGTTATCCCTGACAGATGTATCGAATCTTGTGGTGAAAGTGTACCACCTCTGTAGAGTGTCAAACTATTCGAATAGCCACGTTCACGGTTATGGACTGTTGGAATGGCCGTACTATTTCGTTGTCAGATGTTTTCCAAATAACTTTGAAATGAATGATGAATCTTGACTTGACCACAATAGGGTTGTGTTTATGACAATAGCTTCCCAACTTAAGTGATTCTAGAACTTTATCTTTCTTTGCTTCTGAACTCATCTTAGGTTTCAAACTTAACTTTATATTTAAACTTAGGTCTAGCACTTTAACTTAGAATTATACTGCTTGTTAGTGGTAGTTTGCGAGTACTTAAAGAGTACTCATGGCTTTTGTCCCTGGCTATTATCGTGGCCAGACTATGAAGGAGATTATCAAGATGATGGTCAACAGGACGGCTATGATAACTAGGACTATCTACCTTCGTCAGCATTGCATGTCCCCCTGAAGATGGACCCCACCGCTACGCTTATCTTTTATTCCCACTGCCTGTTGTATTAAAGACTGGATCATGATATCCTTATTTGTGTAAGACCTTATGTATGGTTTGTAATGGATGATGTACTGTGATATCTAATCCGTTATGTCTCGCAAAAATGGTAATCCTGGGATTGCGAGGTATGGCATAACGAGCATCTGGGATTAAAAATCTGGGTGTTGACAGATTCGGGGGACAGAAAGTCTCTATTCTGGCACTCTGTCGGGACGGGGAAGTGCCCCCGGAGCCATCTCCATCGATCACCACCACTATCTCCATCACCGTTGCTGATTCCCATGATGATGAGGGAGTAGTTCTTCCTCGAGGCTAAGGGTTCTACCGGTAGCTATGTGTTCATCTCTCTCTCTATGCATGATCATATTGTGATCATGAGCTTTGTAATCAAGTAGATCTACCTTGCTACTCAAGTGCTTTAATAGATCTCTACTCTCCCCATGTGTGTGAAAGTGACAGCGTGCACACCATGGTGGCACTTAGGCTAGAGATTACAAATACTTGTTATGAGTTATATTTGGAGTTGGATGTCATTATGAAATTGTGGTGTTTGTTGGAACCATCTAGTGCTCAAGGTGATAGTGTGGGGTTATCTAGATGGGAAAGTCTTACTTTGAGGTGTGCTGTTATAGCCCTACCATGGATTAGAGTGTCTAACCGGAGAGTAGTTCAGAGTAGTATCATGAAGATAATATATTTATATGAGAGTGTTCACTAGTGAAAGTATGATCCCTAGGCCTTGTTTCTAAGCATTGAAACACCATTTGCAACTAGATCTGTTACATGTTTTCTTGTTGCCATCTTTATTTTAGTTTGCCTTTAGTCTCTTCCACGCCATCAAGCTATTTTCTAGCACAGTTGTCTTATATCCATACCACTTGTATTTTACTATCTCTTCGTCGAACTAGTGCACCTATACACCTGACAAGTGCATTGGGTGTGTTGGGGACACAAGAGATTTCTTGTATCTTGATTGCAGGGTTGCTTGAGAGGGATACCTTTGACCACTTCCTCCCTGAGTTCGATAAACCTTGGGTAATCCACTTAAGGGAAAACTTGCTGCTGTTCTATAAACCTCTGCACTTGGAGGCCCAACAACTGTCTACAAGAATAGAAGTGCGTAGACATCAAGCTCTTTTCTAGCGCCATTGTTGGGGAGGTAAGGTAAAATGTACTCACATCCTCTGGTGTGAGTGCTCGAAGTTATTTCCTTTAGATTCTGCAATTTTGTCTTTTTGTTTCTTGTTTTTATTTTCACTAGTTAGGCTTAATGGAAAATAAAAAAAATTAGAGAGCTTTATAGTATTTATCTTGAGTTAGGACATGAAGTGTTTGAAGAGAAAATGAAAAAACCTATGGAACTTTATTTGTGTGTTAATAGCAATGTTATTAGTATGAATTCTTCGAACACTATTATTGCTAGTGCTATGGAAAAGTCTAAGCTTGGGGAAGCTGGTTTTGATGAGCATGATATTTTTAGTCCCCCGAGCATGGAGGAGGAAATTTACTTTGATGATACTATGCCTCCAATATATGATGATTACAATGCTGAATATCATATTTTCAGTCCACCAACTAATGAGGAGAAAATTAATGATTACACTATGCCTCCTATATTTGATGATTATGGTGATGACAATAATAATGATAGCTATTTTGTTGAATTTGCTCCCACCACAATTAATAAGAATGACTACGTTTATGTGGAGAGTATTAATTCTTTTATGCATGTGGCTCATGATAAGAATGTTTTATGTGATAGTTATATTGTTAATTTTATTCATGATGCTACTGAAAGTTATTATGAGAGAGGGAAACATGGTTTTATGCATCTCAATAAAATTAGGTTTCCCCTCTTTATGTTGAAAGTTTTGAAGTTGCACTTGTTTTGCTTTACTATCTTGTTGCTTTGTGCTTTCATGACTTGTTTCTTTACAAGATTCCTATGCATAGGATGTGGGTTAGACTTAAATGTGCTTTGAATTTTCTTCTTGATGCTCTCTTTTAATTCAATCCATATTTCTTATGTGAGCATCTTCTCAAACTATTATGCCTAACTTAAAGGCATTAAAGAAAAGTACTTAACCCAAAAGTTTTAGATGAGTCTTGGAAGTTATTACTTTTATAATAACCGCTCCTTATCCTTTTTATTTGCTTTTTGTGCCAAGAGTAACCCCTAATGAGAGAAAAGTAATGATTGGGAAAGTTGTTGTCCCGAAACAGATTTTTGTGCTTCACTTTAAAAATTCGTGTAAAATCTCTGTATGTCTTTTTGAGGCATGAATTTGTGTGCTTCTGCCCCAGGTTGTTATCTAACTATCGTTAGTTCAACACTTTTTTGATTTGAGCAACAGAAGGTCTTCAAAAAATTGGTTTTTACGTGCTGGTCTGTTTTGACAGATTTCTGCCATTATTTGCATTTGCCTCTTAATCTCTTTCTCTTTGAGTTCTCTTTGATCATTTGAACTTTTTTTAAAGGAAGTGCTACAGTAGATTTTTTAATGGAAGTTTTACTTGTGTTGGAGCTGAACCAAAAATACTTATTATCTTGAGTGCACTAATGTTGCTAATAAAGATTGTGTGAAGTTTTGTATGAAGGAAAAATTTCAGGTGTATGGAAGGAATGATGTAATGAGATGAAGAATGGACTAAATCTCAAGCTTGGGGATGCCACGCGTGTCACCTCAAGAAATATCCAAGAAGTACAAGCGTCAAAGCTTGGGGATTCCCAAGGCATCCCCTTCTTCATCAATAAAAATCCCAGGTTTCTTCGAAATACTTCATTTTTATTGTTTCATGCACAGTTGTGTTGTTCTTTGAGCGTCTTCTTTTTCATTTTCATTTTGGTTCTTCGTTTGCTTGGTTTTCTTAGTTTGCTGAATAAATTGGTTGGACCCCCTCTTTCATATATTGGTTTTCAGATAGTTTGGTTTGGATTGGAAAAGAGTAGGAAAGTTCATACTTAAGTGGTAAAGAGAACTTGTTTTTGACTGTGGCCTATGCTTTGTCATGCCATGCTTGATATTGTTTTGGCTTTATGCTTAGTATTCTTTGTTGTAACATGACTTGTTATAAACAATTGGGATTGCTTAATGTGCCTTGGAAGAATCATGCGTTGTTTTAGCATATTAAAGCATAGTATTGTGGTATTCTCCTTTGATGCTTTATTTGGGTTGACTTGGTGCATGCTCACACCATGTTATGACTATCCAAAGTCACCATAGCCTTTATGATCCTTTAGTTTTCGACTTGTAATATCACTTTATGCTTTGATTAATGATGTTTTGTCGCTTTGTATGATTATGGCCATTATTTCTCTCTTAGTTGGTCGCTCCTAGTCTTTTGCTAGCCTCCATAACCAAGTATGAGTTCCACTCATGCATCCAACTCCAAATAAAACCAAATTATTCCAAAGAGTCCACCATACCTACCTATTAGCATTTGCTATTCCAAGTATATTCATGTTTTTATCTACCTTCTGAATTAAACTTGTTATGAGAAAACTAGTGATTAAAGCTCTCACGAACTTGATGGCACACTTTACTCTTCTTGCCCTTAATAAACTTGAACCATTTTGTCGTCTATGTTGTATATGCTTGCACTTATATGTTGGGGATTAGCAGAACCATGCTGTCATGGGGAACGCTTTTAACATTGCACTTGTACTTTGTACCTAGTTGATATCATGCTCTTTTGTCTATGGATGTCGTTGGTGTGAAATGAAAGGGGAGCTTGTAAGTCCATGGAGTTATGTATGTGTGTTAGATAAAACGCCTGGGCCGCCGGTCTAATCCATGCTGTCATGGTGGAAACCTGCAGCGTAACCATAATGAGCTGTCTATGAAGCATTCTTCTTATAAAAAAGTGATAGATATTGAGAAAAAAGAGAAAAAAAGAGATATGAGAAAAGAGGAAAGAGAGAAAAAGCACCATTTTCCCATGGTAAATAAGAAGATTGCTGAGATGCTCGTTGTCTGCTTGTCTTGTTATTTTGATATGGGGATTCTTCCGTATCATCGGGCAAGGGGTACCCCGTTGGCGGTTCTCTATGATACACATGTACTTACTATGACAAGAACTTACCGGTGACTAAACTTGAGTAGCATGAGGAGCGGCCCTCGTATTCAAGGGACATGAGATTTCCAACTTATACTTTGTCAAGCATATACTCCATAGTTTGTTCACTTTAACCTTAATCACTTCAAGATGCTTATGATAGGGGCAATGAGAGCTGAAAGCTAATAAGTACCATAATTTTTGGAAGCTCTTTATGAAACTTGAATCCCTACTTCCTTCTATGAAGGCCTTTCTTTTACTTTTATGTTGAGTTTTCACCTTCTATCTTTATGCACCTATTGAGAGAGCATAGTGGCCATTCTTAGTTCTATTGTCCCAAGACTTGTTGATGCATAACTTGATATTGCTTGTTCTTAAACTACTTGTATCTAGTCAGTCTTATGAACTTTGAAGGTGTCCTATGCATTTATGTTTGCTACTCTATGAGGGACAAGCTGAATGCCACTATGCTATGTTTTCTTTATGTGAAACAAACAAACTTCTTGCAAAGCATTGTTATTCATGAATCTTTTGTTTGTGCCTTTTCATGTTGCAACATAGTTGCTATGTCTTATTGCTAGAACTTTATCTTTCATGCTATGTTGAAGTACTTTTATCCCAACTTTCAATGTTTTACAAATACTTTGATCAAGTTTATGATGGTGCATGTCACCTCAAAAATTATTCTTTCTTTTTATCACTTACCTACTTGAGGACGAACAGGAGTTAAGCTTGGGGATGTTGATACGTTGCTAACGTATCTATAATTTTTTATGTTCCATGCTTGATTTTATCTACTTTCTTATGTTTTGTCCACACTTTGAAGTATTTTTATACACTTTCTTGGACTAGCCTATTAACAAGATGCCACAGTGCCAGTTGCCCGTTTTCTGCTGTTTTTGGTTCCAGGAAAGTCAGAAAATGAATATTCTCGGAATCGGACCGGACAAAAGCCAAAGTTGATATTTTACCGGAAGACTCACGGAGCCAGAAGACGAGACGGAGAGGGGCCACAGGGCGGCCACACCATGTGGTGGCACAGGCTAGCCCTAGCCACGCCACCAGGTGGTGGCGCAGGCTAGCCCTAGCCACGCCACCAGGTGGTGTGGGCCCCTGGTCCGCCCACCGACCTTGCCTCTTTGCCTATAAGATGCCTCCCTATGCAAAAACCCTAAATTGAAAGCCTCCAGCCACGAAAAGTTACGCAGCGCCGCCACCACCAAAGGGGAGATTCGGGGGACAGAAAGTCTCTATTCTGGCACCCTGCCGGGACGGGGAAGTGCCCCCGGAGCCAACTCCATCGATCACCACCACCATCTCCATCACCGTTGTTGATTCCCATGATGATGAGGGAGTAGTTCTTCCTCGAGGCTAAGGGTTCTACCGGTAGCTATGTGTTCATCTCTCTCTCTATGCATGATCATATTGTGATTATGAGCTTTGTAATCAAGTAGATCTACCTTGCTACTCAAGTGCTTTAATAGATCTCTACTCTCCCCATGTGTGTGAAAGTGACAGCGTGCACACCATGGTGGCACTTAGGCTAGAGATTACAAATACTTGTTATGAGTTATATTTGGAGTTGGATGTCTTTATGAAATTGTGGTGTTTGTTGGAACCATCTAGTGCTCAAGGTGATAGTGTGGGGTTATCTAGATGGGAAAGTCTTACTTTGAGGTGTGTTGTTATGGCCCTACCATGGATTAGAGTGTCCAACCGGAGAGTAGTTCAGAGTAGTATCATGAAGATAATATATTTATATCAGAGTGTTCACTAGTGAAAGTATGATCCCTAGGCCTTGTTTCTAAGCATTGAAACACCATTTGCAACTAGATCTGTTACATGTTTTCTTGTTGCCATCTTTATTTTAGTTTGCCTTTAGTCTCTTCCACGCCATCAAGCTATTTTCTAGCACCGTTGTCTTATCTCCATACCACTTATATTTTACTATCTCTTCGTCGAACTAGTGCACCTATACACCTGACAAGTGTATTGGGTGTGTTGGGGACACAAGAGATTTCTTGTATCTTGATTGCAGGGTTGCTTGAGTGGGATACCTTTGACCACTTCCTCCCTGAGTTCGATAAACCTTGGGTAATCCACTTAAGGGAAAACTTGCTGCTGTTCTACAAACCTCTGCACTTGGAGGCCAAACAACTGTCTACAAGAATAGAAGTGCGTAGACATCAGGTGTCGCTCATGGAGAAGAACTTGTTGGCGTTGACGATGACCACAATTGGTGGTGGCGGCGACGATGCGGCGATGTTGTCGGTATAGATGGTTGTCGGCGATGATGACCACGGGTGATGAAGGTGCTACCCTTTGTTGACGGCAAGGCGCGTACTCAGGGACGTGCGTCCCGGTAGATGTTGGCGAAGACGGGCCGGCATGGAGATGACGTGAGAACGGAGCAGCCTACGCAACGCGTGAAGGCGTCCCTTGGGGCGCCGCGCGGAGCCTCCTTGCCACGATCGTTGACGATGATTTGCCGGAGTTGAGTCGACACCAAGGTTGAAGTAGAGGTGAGTGATGACGACATGTGGCTGTGGACGATGATTTTGGTGGCTACAAGAAAATAGATCTAATAGGAAAAAGGAATTTGCTAGAACTACTAAACTGATCGAGGGAATTGGAAGAAAAACTAGCTACGAGATGCGATGCCCCTGGCGGAGATCATGGAGATCGACCTGCCGGGGGCGGCGCGGCGAAAGCGGTGGCTAAAACTTAGGCCGAGGAGCGACACGCTCTGATACCATGAAAGATTATGGAAATATAGATTATATTGATATTGCAAGAGGTGATTACATTGAGAGTCCTTAGGCTGTTTATATAGTACTAGAGAACTTGAAGGGCAAGAAACCTAGTAGAGATAGAATTGGATTACAATATTGAACTAGCAAATATGTCAAGCCGTAATAGACTCTAGCAAACTTGATGCATCTTTGACTCGGATACCTGTACCAGCATATAGAAACAAAGGATGCCGACACATTTGGTGGGGTGTTGCTTCTGTTGAACGAAAAAGTGAATCCACACTACAAATTAGGTGCAGGTACCTAGAAAAATTACAAGTATAATCACAGAAGACTGTCACTTATTTCAGAACAGGTCACTGGCTACGGGTATACGCTTGAGTTAGTCTTAATATTTTAATAAGTTTGAGCTTGTCAGATCAAGTTCAGTGCAAGATACTTGCAAATTCATAACAAGTGGTTGCATTGCAAGTTACACATTTGCTAGTACTCGTCTACTCGACCAGTCTGTACTCGTTTATTTCCAAAAGGATTTCTTACAAGATGAAAAACTAAAGAAAACGAACCATGCGTGACTTGAGCAGTTGACCTGACCTGACGTACGTTGCATGTACCTGGAAACGCACACGAATAATCACAAGAAAAGAGCTCACAAAAAAATAGAAGGTGGGTTGTCATAGTCACATCTCTGCACTTGGGAAGAATTAAGAATAGCCTAGTTTTTAGTGGGAGATACTTGCTAAATCTTACCAAGTAGGAAAACAAGGTTGCCTCTGTCTTGCCTCCGGTAAATTAACCAGTGACCAGTTTTAGAACTGAAACTCTGAAAGCGACCAGAATGACTTGGGCTGACCTGACCCATTCCTTTTGAGAATTCTGACGTTCTGTGTGTTCCTGTCGGTCAGCGTGAGTGCGTGAGGTTAATTAACAAGCGCTGAGGTTTGATGCTTTCAATTTTCAATCATTCAAAGGGTTTTCTGGTCGGCATGCAAGAAACACATTCAGTAAGGCTATATAGAACGACGTAGTCCGTTAAGGCTACAGCTTGGTATTCTTCGGTAATACTCTCTCTGTTTCGAAATAAATGTCGGAGATTTGTTTAAATTCGTATGTATCTAGACGCGTTTTTTGTCCCCGATAGTGCTCAAAGTCTTATGTGATTCTTGATTCGATAGGTAGTAATGATGTTTGGAATCCAGGTGACCATGCGGAAAAACTCTAAAGTTCAAAGTCTTATGTGATTCTTGATTCGATAGGTAGTAATGATGTTTGGAATCCAGGTGACCATGCGGAAAAACTCTAAAGTTTCACTCTTACGAAAATTTCCAGGTTACTAGCATGATTCACATGCAAAAAAAAACGAGACCAGCAGGAGGGAGGAGCCCCTGCGGCAATTTATTAAGAAAGGAGGAGCTATAGGCACACACCCGCACGAGTTTTGGGATTCGAATGCGGGTGGCGGGGGCGCGTGTAGACGGCTGCGGGCTGCCAACCAACTGGTCGAGGCCCAGTTCCTATTATTCATATGCATGACAAGAGAACAAACAGATATGCAAGATTTATTTCCGAATATGGTCACATGACACTCTTTTACATGCACCTCACTGCAAAAGATAAGCTAGCATACAACCACAATACTACAAACAAATTCAACCATACAATTTAGCAATATCTAATCACAACCATTTTTTAAGTTCAGCATGAAGCAACTTCCTGCGACCTATATGGAAGGATTTCACTTATGACAGACTATTACACACATCACCTACCGCTCTGACGCGCATAATATCCTGATCTTAGTTGCTGTTCTGAGGCGACCCGCAGCCAAAGATGAGCTGCCAGATGCTCTTCTTGACGCTGTTGCGGTCAGGTTTTCCCATCTTCCAGAGATCTTCGAAATGCTCCAAGATGACAACCCTAAAAATAAAAGCGTAAAATGGTAAACATAAGCCATCATTGACCAAAAGTTCAGGCAAATGTACAATCTCCCCACTTTGAACCTAGGACAATACCTGAAAATAACAACCCTGAAGTTTATGCACAAGCTTGGTGCCTCTGGTGCAGGCAGGCCAGTCCTATTTATAGGCATTACGCAAGTAGCAAATTCATGGTCAGTAGAACAACACAAGCCTTTGGAATGGTCCCAGTCGTTACCAGGAAAACTTAGTGGAAGTACGCGTGAATATTCAGTGAAGAATGACTGAATGAGTCCAAACATGAACTTGAAATTTGGACCACGAAACTTGAGTCACACTTGCGAGGGGTTATAGCAAATTCGGTTGCACATAGCTAGAAAAGTCCAAACTTGAGTCACACTTGCGAGTAGTAGTAATAGACTTTAGTCCGTCTTACATAGCATGAGCTTGTCACAGAATGTTCAGGGAAAGATACTTGCAAAATCTTAATAACTGCAAAAAACAGCTTGCTTGCAATGCAAGTTATACATTTTGTGCTAGTATATACTACTCGTCTACTCGATCAGTCTGTAGTAGTTTTCTGCCAAAAGGAAGTCTAGCAAGTGAAAACTATCAGAAAAAGCCTCATGCGTGACTTGAGCAGTTGACCTGACCTGAAGTTTGTTGTATGCGATGTTGTCGGTCAGTGTGAGCGTACTTTGATTGCAATGTTAAATTTAACTTTGTGGTTTGATGCCTTCAATGTTGAGTCATTCAACTGTTTGTTGGTCCGTTTTTATGCAACAGGTATGGTAGGCTACAAGTGGTACGTGTAATTGTTAGAGTATGTCATGGGCCTGGGCTATACTGCCATACCAAATGTTATGGTATTGCTAGAGGGAGGGCGCAAGAGGACCGGCCGAGGGCCTTGCCCACGGCCGGTGGCAAGAGGGAAGGGATTTCCTTCTTAATTCTTGCTTGATTAGATTGATACATCTCCTCTCCTTATATAGAGAGGTTTACTTGACTCCCAAACAAGGCTTACTTGAACCCTAAGCAAGTGACCCTTATCTCTAATTAACCCTAAGACTAATAGGCTATACTGCCAGCCCAGGCCCATGACGTACTCTAACAGTAATGGTAGACTGAATCTAAATAATCCACTTCAGCGTGTTGGGGAAAAACAACTGAAGGGGTACCACTGGTTGAAGTGAGCAGCTTAGAACAGTTCAGTTATAACGACGTCTTCCGTGAAAGATTGCGGATGTATAGATTGTATTGATATTGCTTGAGGTGATTACATTAAGAGTTCTTAGGCTATTTATATAGTACTAGAAGACTTGAGGAGCAAGATGCCTAATAGAGGTAGAATTGGATTACAATCTTAAACTACCAAATATATCTAGCCGTAACATACTCCAACACCCCCCGCAGTCGGATCGGTAGGGACGCGGACGGTCTGACTGGAGAATAAGCCGAAGGTGAGGTGGTAGCCCTTGTTGCCGATGTCGATGTAGCTGGGAGTGAGGGTGTTGTAGTTGTGGTCGATGGTGCCATTGGGGAAGTTGTCTATCTCCTCCTATCCCCCTCCCCCATGCGTCGATGCCGATGTAGATTTTAGGTATAGTTTAGGGATTAGTTCTTGTGTGTGCCCTAGATGGTCGTCTGGGAGTAGGGCTCTGGTCTTCGCCGGTCAGATCCAGAGCATCTTGGTGCTCTCGATTGCGGCGACACTCCTCCGGTGGCAGCATGTGGGGTGGCTGGCGGCGGGGAGGCCATGCATCATCTTTCCAACTATTTAAGCTATACTATTACCGTGGTGTTCTTTTGTATAATTGTTATTTGATTAGAATATTGTTACTATTGGATAAATAGATCACATGTGTCACCTAATGAGGGTGTGTGCATTAATCAACGCATAGATGGGGTTTATCTTTTATTTCAAAGAAAAAATGTGTTTCACCAAAAGCGTGCAATAACATGGTCATTAGCATAGTATAATGAAGTTGGTTTTAGGTTTGGTGTAATTTCTTACAATGATTAACATAATTGATTCTAACTAATAAGTGTACTTGAAAGCATTTGAAGTTATTATATTATATTTGCGAAAGATGAAATATATGCTCGCCTACTGTTGGGTTCCGCAGCACAAGACAAAAAAATTCTAACTACGCGAACACAATAATCAAGATCTATTATATATATATAGACATAAGTAATGAAGAGGAAACAATATTCATACCATTGAAGACCGAGGTGATGGGTTCGTAGCATGGAAAACAAAAAATTTCTACCGCAAGAACGAACAAAACCCAGATCTAATCTAGATAAAAGCCAAGATCTAATCTATTAGATATGTGCAACGAGATGGATCTGTACTAACCCTCGTAGATCCGAAAGCGTTACGAGATTGGATCTCGTGGTTGATGTAGTCGATCACTTGCCGATCTCAAGATCGTGTGGACGATCCTTCCGGCGCCGTGTTCCGGCAGCGCTTCCGCAGTCGGTCACACGTGCGGAGTTGAAGCAGACCTTCCTCTCCCCATTCCAGCGAGCAGCGGAGGTAGTAGATCTTCTCCACGGAATCCCAGCAGCACGACGGTGTGGTGGTGGTGGTGGAGTAGAGAATTCTGCAGGGCTTCACCTAAGCCTGAGCAAAGGGAAGGAGGAGGAGAGAGGCAGTGGTTGGGGCTTGAAGTGTAGGGGGCAAGGGGGTGGCGCCCCCACCCCTCTATTTAAAGGAGGGAGGCGCCATGGGAGGGGGAGTCCTAGTAGGACTCCCCTCCCTCCTTGGCCGGCGGATTGGGAAGGGGGGAGGAGTCCTCCTCCCCCACTACTCCTTGTCTTGCCCTACAAGGATTCCTTGATCCTTTTTTGGTTTTCAAGCAAACTAAAAGAAATCTTTTAGAACCTTCCGGAAATTCCGAAACCTTCTAGAATCTCCATACAAACACTCCGGAACATTTCCTAACTTAGAAAATGATCCCCAATATATGAATCTTATTCTCCGGACAATTCCGGATCTCCTCGTGATGTCCCGGATCCAATCCGAGACTCCGAACAACATTCGGTTTCCAACGCACATTCCATATCTACTTAAAACAACTTCGAACCTTAAGTGTGTCACCCTACGGTTCGTGAATATGCAGACATGATGGAGACACCTCTCCGATCAATAACCATCAGCGGGATCTGGAGATCCATAACGGCTCCCACATACTCAACGATGACTTCGTGACCCATAGAACGATTAACATACGAAACCAATTCCCTTTGTCACGCGATATTCTACTTATCCGAGGTTTGATCGTCAGTATCTCCATACCTAGTTCTACCTCGTTACTGATAAGTACTCTTTACTCGTTCCATGTTATGTCATCCCTTGTGACCTAGTCACATGCTTGCAAGCTAACTAGATGACATTCCACCGAGAGGGCCCAGAGCATATCTATCCGTCATATGGATGGACAAATCCCAATCTTGGTCCATGCGCTTCAACACATACTTTCAGAATACCCAATGACACCTTTATAACCACCCAGTTACGAAGTGGTGTTTGATGTCATCAAAGTACCCATCCGGTGATGGTGATTAACATAACCTCATGGTCGAAGGATTAGGTCACTATGCATTTGAAAGCTTATAGCAATACGAACTTAATGACTTGATCTTATGCTACGCTTATTATGGGTGTGTGTCCATCACATCATTCTCCTAATGATATAACCTTGTTATTAATGACATCCAATGTCCATGATCATGAAACCATGATCATCTACTAATCAACAAGCTAGTTCAACAAGAGGCTTACTAGGGACTCTTTTATGTTTACAAAACACACATGCATTAGTGTTTCCTTATAATACAATTATAGCATGGGATGTAAACATTCATCATAAACACAAAGATATAATAATAACCACTTTTATTATTGCCTCTTGGGCATATCTCCAACAGTCTCCCACTTGCACTAGAGTTAATAATCTAGATTACATGGTAATATACCTAACACCCATGGCGTTCTGGTGTTGGTCATGCTTTGCTCTAGGGAGAGGTTTAGTCAACGGATCTACCATATTCAGATCAGTGTGTACTTTGCAAATCTTTATGTCACCATCTCGGACATACTCGCGAATAGCATGGAAACGTAGCTTGATGTGCTTCAGCTTGCTATGTGACCTTGGCTCCTGTGCATTAGCTATGGCACCTGTGTTGTCACAGTAGATGGCCATCGGGTCCAACACACTGGGAACCACGCCAAGTTCAGTAATGAACTCCTTCATCCATATGGCTTCTTGTGCAGCCTCCGAAGCAGCTATGTATTCCGATTCAGTTGAAGATTTCGCCACAACGCTTTGCTTGGCACTCCTCCAGCTCACTGCAGCACCATTCAAAATAAATACGTATCCAGACTGCAACTTCGAGTCATCTGGATCGGTGTTCCAACTAGCATCAGTGTAACCGTTTACAACAAGCTGTTCATCACCTCCATAAGAAAGAACCATATCCTTAGTCCTATTCAGGTACTTTAGGATATTCTTGACCGCTGTCTAGTGTTCCATTCCAGGATCACTTTGATATTTGCTAGTCAAACTAACAGCATGTGCTATATCCGGTCTTGTACACAGCATGGCATACATGATAGAACCTATGGCTGAGGCATAGGGAATATTATTCATATTTTCTCTATCTTCTGTCGTAGCCGGACTTCGAGTCTTACTCAAGGTCTTACCTGACAACATGGGCACGAACCCTTTCTTTCTCTCTTCCATTCTAAACTTCTTTAGAACTTTGTCTAAGTATGTACTTTGTGAAAGCGCTATTAGGCGTCTTGATCTATCTCTATAAATCTTGATGCCTAGAATATATGCCGCTTCGCCAAGATCCTTCATTGAAAAACTATTATTCAAATAGGTTTTGACGCTATTAAGAAGTTCTATATCATTCCTAATCAACAATATGTCATCTACATATAGTACTAGGAATGCTACAGAGCTCCCACTCACTTTCTTGTAAATACAAGCTTCTCCATAAGTTTGTATAAATCCAAAGTTTTTGATTACTTTATCAAAACGTTGATTCCAACTCCGGGATGCTTGCTTCAGTCCATAAATGGAGCGCTGAAGTTTGCATACCTTGTCAGCATCTTTAGGATCGACAAAACCCTTGGGTTGTACCATATACAACTCTTCCTCAATGTCACCATTAAGGAACGCCGTTTTGACATCCATCTGCCAAATTTCATAATTGAAATATGAAGCGATTGCTAACAAAATCCTCACAGACTTTAGCTTCGCTACTGGTGAGAAAGTCTCATCGTAGTCAACTCCTTGAATTTGTCGGAACCCTTTCGCGACAAGTCGAGCCTTATAGATGGTAACATTACCATCAGCATATGTTTTTCTTTTGAAAATCCATTTGTTCTCGACAACCTTACGACCATCCGGTAAGTCCACCAAAGTCCATACTTGGTTTTCGTACATGGATCCCATTTCGGATTTCATGGCTTCTAGCCATTTGTCAGAATCTGGGCTCACCATAGCTTCTTCATACGTCGCAGGGTCAACAGTGTTGTCCACCAACATGACGTTCAAGGCAGAGTCATACCAATCAGGAGTGGTACGATTCCTCGTTGACCTACGAGGTTCAGCAGTAACTTCGTTCGAAGTTTTATGATCACCATCATTAGCTTCCTCTCCAATTGGTGCAGGCGGCACAAAAACATCTTCCGGTGCTGCGCTACTCTCAACTCCGAGAGAAGGTTCAATAACCTCGTCGAGTTCTACTTTCCTTCCAGTCACTTCCTTCGAGAGAAACTCCTTCTCAAGAAAGGACCCATTCTTGGCAACGAAAACTTTGCCTTCGGATCTATGATAGAAGGTATACCCAATTGTTTCTTTAGGGTATCCTATGAAGACGCATTTCTCCGCTTTGGGTTCAAGCTTATCCGGTTGTAACTTCTTTACATACGCTTCGCAACCCCAAACTTTAAGGAACGACAACTTAGGTTTCTTACCAAACCACAATTCATACGGTGTCGTTTCAACGGATTTAGATGGTGCCCTATTTAAAGTGAATGCGGCTGTCTCTAATGCATAGCCCCAAAACGATAGCGGTAAATCTGTAAGAGACATCATAGACCGAACCATATCTAAGAGAGTTCGATTATGACGTTCGGACACACCATTACGCTGTGGTGTTCCCGGCGGTGTCAACTGCGAAAGTATTCCACATTTCTTTAAATGCATGCCAAACTCATAACTTAGATATTCACCTCCGCGGTCAGAACGCAGAAACTTAATCTTCTTATTACGATAATTTTCCACTTCACTTTGGAATTCCTTAAATTTCTCAAAAGTTTCGGACTTATGTTTCATAAAGTAGACATACCCATATCTACTTAAGTCATCCGTGAAAGTGAGAACATAACGATATCCACCACGCGATGCTACACTAATTGGACCGCACACATCGGTATGTATTATTTCCAATAAGTCTGTAGCTCGCTCCATTATTCCAGAGAATGGAGTCTTAGTCATTTTTCCCATTAGACATGCTTCGCATCTTTCAAGTGATTCAAAATCAAGTGATTCAAGAAGTCCATCAGAATGGAGTTTCTTCATACGCTTCACTCCAATGTGACCAAGACGACAGTGCCACATGTATGTAGAATTATCATTCAATTTTATTCGTTTAGCATCTATGTTGTGAACATGTGTATCACTACTATCGAGATTCAATAAGAATAAACCATTCATCTCAGGTGCATTACCATAAAAGATATTACTCATATAAATCGAACAACCTTTATTCTCAGACTTAAAAGAGTAACCGTCTCGCAATAAACAAGATCCAGATATAATGTTCATGCTTAACGCAGGCACCAAATAACAATTATTCAAATTTAAAAATAATCCCAAAGGTAGATGTAGAGGGAGCGTGCCGACGGTGATCACATCAACCTTGGAGCCATTTCCAACGCGCATCGTCACCTCGTCTCTTGCCAGTCTTCGTTTATTCCGCAGCTCCTGTTTCGAGTTACAAATATGAGCAACCGAACCAGTATCAAATACCCAGGCACTACTATGATTACTAGTAAGATACACATCAATAACATGTATATGGAATATACCTTTCTTCTTGATGTTGCCATTCTTCAGATCCGCCAGGTACTTGGGGCAGTTACGCTTCCAGTGACCGGCACCCTTACAGTAGAAGCATTCAGTTTCAGGCTTAGGACCAGCCTTGGGCTTCTTAGCAGGTGCGGCAGCTTTCTTGCCGTCCTTCTTGAAGTTGCCCTTTTTCTTAGGCTTGCTCTGTCTCTTGAAATTGGTGGTCTTATTGACTATCAACACTTGGTGCTCCTTCTTGATCTCCACTTTAGTAGTTTTCAGGATGGACAATAGTTCAGGTAACGTCTTGTTCATGCAGTGCATATTGTAGTTCATCACAAAGTTCTTATAACTTGGTGGCAGTGATTGGAGGACACGGTGAATCCCTAACTCATTAGGAATCGTTATCCCCAACTCTTGGAGCTTGTTTGCGTGCCCAGACATGGTGAGCACATGCTCGCTAACGGAGCTTCCCTCTTCCATCTTACAGGTAAAGAACTTTTCGGAGGCCTCATAGCTCTCCACGGCCGCGTGAGTCTCAAAAATGAGCTTGAGCTCCTTAATGATCTCGAACGGGTCGTGGTGCTCAAAACGCTTCTGGAGCTCCATTTCTAAACCGTACAGGATGGCACACTGAACTATGGAGTAATGATTTTTCCGAGTGGCGTAAACATTCTTTACGTCATCGGTGGCATCATCTACAGGTGGGTCACCTAGAGGTGCTTCGAGCACATAGGTCATCTGACCAGCCCTGAGGACAATCTTCAGACCATGGAGCCAGTCCGTGAAGTTGCTTTCATTGTTCTTAAGCTTTTCTTTCTCTAGGAACGCATTGAAATTGATGGAGAGGTTCGCCATAATCTACTACAAATTTGCAAGTAGTTTAGACTAAGTTTATGATAAATTGAGTTCAATTTTAATTCTTAAGTTAACTAGGTGAACTCCCACTCAAAACAACATCCCTCACGTTGTCTTAGTGATTACACGAACCAAGTCCACTACACCAAGTCCGATCTTCACGAGAGAAGATGTAGTTTCATCGGCGAACAATCTTCATGTTCATCATATCACTTATATGATTCATGCTCTACCTTTCGGTATTCCGTGTTCCGAGACCATGTCTGTACATGCTAGGCTCGTCAAGATCAACCTTAGTTTCCGCATGTGCAAATCTGGCTTGCACCCGTTGTATGCACACGTAGAATCTATCACATCCGATCATCACGAGATGCTTCGAGGCGACAAGTCTTAGCAACGGTGCCAACTAAGGACGAACACTTTATTACTTGAAATTTAGTGAGAGGGATCATCTTATAATGCTACCGTCGTGATCTAAGCAATACAAGATGCATAAAGGATTAACATCACAAGCAATTCATAATTAGTGTAATATGATATGGCACTTTCTTCTTTTGCCTTTGATCTCCATCTCCAAAGCATGGACATGATCTCCATCATCACCAGCATTGCGTCAAGGTCAGTGGCGCCGCTTCATGGTTGTCCATCATCACTAGCAACTATTACAACTACTTGGAATAAAGCTATTAGAAGATGAATAGACACGCAGGTCTTAACATAATTAAATACAACCATTAGGCTCCTGTCGGTTGCCATATTACAACAAGGATCATTGCATACATCAAATATAATCACAATCACATGATGGCCATATCACATCACAAAACCCCTGCAAAAACAAGTTAGATGCCTCTAATTTTCTTTGCATGTTTTACGTGGTTTGGGGCTTTCGAATAAGAACGGATCTTACCTACGAAACTGAACCACAATGTTGATACAAGTGCTATCAAGTGCAAAGTGTAGATTGGATCTATACTATGATGGGAGAGACAGACACCCGCAAAGCCACTTGTGCAAAGCAAGTTACACGTCAAGCGTGGAGCAAGTCTCATGTGCGATGACATGTAAGGTTAGCCCGAGCCGCTTCATCCCACCATACCGCAAGATGCAAAGTACACAAAGCAAAAGATGGCACGAGCACCAACGCCCACAAAACCATTGTGTTCTACTCGTGCAACAGATCTACGCATAGATACGGATCTGATACCACTGAAGGGTTCGTAGCATGGAAAACAAAAAATTTCTACCGCAAGAACGAACAAAACTCAGATCTAATCTAGATAAAAGCCAAGATCTAATCTATTAGATATGTGCAACGAGATAGATCTGTACTAACCCTCGTAGATCCGAAAGCGTTACGAGATTGGATCTCGTGGTTGATGTAGTCGATCACTTGCCAATCTCAAGATCGTGTGGACGATCCTTCCAGCGCCGCGTTCCGGCAGCGCTTCCGCAGTCGGTCACACGTGCGGAGTTAAAGCAGACCTTCCTCTCCCCGTTCCAGCGAGCAACGGAGGTAGTAGATCTTCTCCACGGAATCCCAGCAGCACGACGGTGTGGTGGTGGTGGTGGAGTAGAGAATTCTGCAGGGCTTCGCCTAAGCCTGAGCAGAGGGAAGGAGGAGGAGAGAGGCGGCGGCTGGGGCTTGAAGCGTAGGGGGTAAGGGGGTGGCGCCCCCACCCCTCTATTTAAAGGAGGGAGGCGCCATGGGAGGGGGAGTCCTAGTAGGACTCCCCTCCCTCCTTGGCCGGCGGATTGGGAAGGGGGGAGGAGTCCTCCTCCCCCGCTACTCCTTGTCTTGCCCTAGAAGGATTCCTTGATCCTTTCTTGGTTTTCAAGCAAACTCCAAGAAATCTTCTAGAACCTTCCGGAACATTCCGAAACCTTCTAGAATCTCCATACAAACACTTCGGAACATTTCCTAACTTAGAAAATGATCCCCAATATATGAATCTTATTCTCCGGACAATTCCGGATCTCCTCGTGATGTCCCGGATCCAATCCGAGACTCTGAACAACATTCGGTTTCCAATACACATTCCATATCTACTTAAAACAACTTCGAACCTTAAGTTTGTCACCCTACGGTTCATGAATATGCAGACATGATGGAGACACCTGTCCGATCAATAACCATCAGCGGGATCTGGAGATCCATAACGGCTCCCACATACTCAACGATGACTTCGTGATCGATAGAACCATTAACATACGAAACAAATTCCCTTTGTCACGCGATATTCTACTTATCCGAGGTTTGATCATCAGTATCTCCATACCTAGTTCTACCTCGTTACTGATAAGTACTCTTTACTCGTTCCATGTTATGTCATCCCTTGTGACCTAGTCACATGCTTGCAAGCTAACTAGATGACATTCCACCGAGAGGGCCCAGAGCATATCTATCCGTCATATGGATGGACAAATCCCAATCTTGGTCCATGCGCTTCAACACATACTTTCAGAATACCCAATGACACCTTTATAACCACCCAGTTACGAAAAGGTGTATGATGTCATCAAAGTACCCATCCGGTGATGGTTATTAACATAACCTCATGGTCGAAGGATTAGGTTACTATGCATTTGAAAGCTTATAGCAATACAAACTTAATGACTTGATCTTATGCTACGCTTACTATGGGTGTGTGTCCATCACATCATTCTCCTAATGATATAACCTTGTTATTAATGACATCCAATGTCCATGATCAGGAAACCATGATCATCTACTAATCAACAAACTAGTTCAACAAGAGGCTTACTAGGGACTCTTTTATGTTTACAAAACACACATGCATTAGCGTTTCCTTATAATACAATTATAGCATGGGATGTAAACATTCATCATAAACACAAAGATATAATAATAGCCACTTTTATTATTGCCTCTTGCGCATATCTCCAACACGAGGTACGCCTCGTATGTTGATGAAGACGAACAACTCCTTGCTCCAAGCGCCGAGCTCCGAGCGCCCCAAGTGTGGCGCCTCCGAAGTTCTACACACGCCCGGTGTAAGCGACGTCTCCCGGGATCCGATCCAGCCGAGCAGCGGAAGAAGAAAGATGACAGATCGAACAGCGCATCACGGTAGTGCAGAGGTGGAGAACTCAAGTCCCTCAAAGTTATCTCCCATATTATGGAGAAATCTCTAAGGAAAATGAGAGAGAGAGAGAAGAGAGAATGGGATGTCTTCCAAGAGGAGGGGTGCCCCTTTATTTATAGTAGGATGGGAGGGCCAACACCCAAGGGGCGAGCGGTGTGGGGCACACCTGCCGGCCACCAAGGGAGCTGCCGGCCCCAAGGTAGGCCCTAGGCGGGGATCCCACTAGGGCTTGGCCTGCTGGCCCCTCCTTCCCATGCGCCTTGCCCTCTTGGGCCTCCGCTCTGCGTGAGGACCATAAGCCATGGGCTGCCTTTTAAAATAAATAAATATATGTTTTATTATTAATTCAACTAATTAATATAAAACACATATATTATTATATCTTTCACTCCGGAACTCCTTCCGAACCCCTCCGATCAACGTCTGGTTCTACGTCCGGTTTCTCTCTCTCATTTCTCTTGTGGTGCCGGATCAATTCCTATGCGTCCCCATCCTTAAGTGTTCCACCCTTCAGTTCAGAAACACTTCGGACATGACCGAGACCCCTCTCATATCAATGATCATCAGAGGGACCTGGATGCCCATAATGTCCCCTGTGCGTTTCACGAATCTAATCGCTTGAACCTTCAAAGTCGTGTCCCACTCCCTTTGCCACTTGCTACGTAGTTCATCTGAGATTTAATCTTCAGTATCTCCATGTCTAGTTCGATCTCGTTACCGATGAACTCGTTTACTCGTTCGCATGTTGTTGCATTCCATGACCTAGTCACACGCTTGGAACCTTCGTCAATGCAATGTTACTGAGTTGGCCACGTGTATCTATCCGTTACTTGGATTAGCAAATCCTAGTCTTGATACATACTCATCTTCACGTCCCTTCAGAAAACCCAAGTGGTACCTTTTTTAACACCCTTTTATAGCTTGATGCTTGATAACATCAAGGCTCCCTCCAGTAACGGTGATTATGTATTATCTCACGGTCAAAGGATTAGGTTGCGAGGTTTCTTTGTTATTATCAATGATGAACGTTTGTAACTAGATGTCATTATGATATAACTTTGGGAAAATGGTGTTAAAACATTCTTTGTTGATTATTCTTTTTTCTCCTTTAAAAGGATTAGTTTTGACAAAATTAAAAGCATATATTTTTTTCTTTAAAGAATCCACATCAAGCCATAGAGACAAATAGTTAACAAATGAATTATTTAAATCTTATTTGGTTATAAAAAAATACCTTAGCTATGTTCCATATGGGAAATATATTATATATCTAAAAATTATAAATCATTTTATTAAAATTATTCTAGAGCCCTTTTTGGGTGTCATATGCTTTTCCGGAGATGACTTTGCAAAACATATATATATAAAATATTTTTTTATAAGATTTCATATTTGGTTTCGAAATAGCTTTCTTAAATCCAATGAGCATATTATTTATTTCAGAAACTTTCAAAAATTGATTTGAATGGTTTTGAGAAAATTTAAACCCTAATGGGAGTATGTGCCTATAATTGCGTTTATTCCTAAAATCATGGGATTTAATCCTTCAAAATTATTTTTAGCGGAAAAAGGTGTTGATATACAAAACATGTCTATCTCTATGTTTTGAGAGTTTTCCTAGAAAATTTAAATAGTATTTGAACTATTTTGGAGATACAATAAATAAATAGAAAAATAAATCAAACAAAAAGGAAAGACATGCATCCAGTAGGCCGACCTAGACCTTCCAAGATGAACAACCCACCCGGGAACTCCCCTTCCCTCTCTCTCTTTCCGCCCAACTCCAGACCACCCCCTCATCCTACACAAAAAGAAAAAGAAAGAAAAGAGAAACCAACACGCCGGCCCCACCTGCCATCCCCGCTCATCCCCAACCTCATGTCCCCACGACCTCTCCCATGTCCCCGACGTTGTCGCCCCCTTCCCAATCTCCCCACCTCCCCCGTTCGAGCCTTCAACCCCCCGCCCCACACTAATAAATCCCCTTGTCATCGGCCCCTTAATTTTACCCCTCTTCACGCACCGGACCCAGTTGCTAGGCTGCCTTGATTCCTCGACCGAGTACGAAGCTACCAGTGCACCCCTCACCCTATTTTCCCCTCTCTCTCAGCAACTCAATGATGACAATAACTCCCAGAGATTGATACCATCCAAAGCACTCCGGTCGGTCCTCCATGTAGGTCTAGGAAGCCACCACAGCCACCAGTGACCTCTCCTAGATGCTCAGCTTCTCGCCATCCTCTCCACGATCACCGAAGACCACCGCATCCTTTTCTCATTGTCGACTAAGCCTCCAGCCACGGTCGTCTCCATTTCTAGTGACCAAGCCACTCGGTAACCCTATAGCCTTTCTCTCCCTGCCATCTGATCGGGATTCAGCGCTCCAGATTAGAAAGATTTCGCAAATCGGTACCGGCCAATCGCCCAGCGCCGCATGGCCTACCTCATTAGCATCGCGTGGATTGCCGCATTGCTAGCACCACGTAGGCGGCCAGTTAGCGCCATGTCAGCTAGTGGGAAAATCGCATGCCACCACGTGGCATTTTTCTGTTATTTTCTTTTTTGTTTTAAAATGGATAAAAATACCCCAACTTCTAAAATTCATAGAAAATGTTATACTAATCATAAACATGCATATGATATATGGTTGGATTTATAAAATTGTGTAGAACCTTATTATGTAACAAAATTTGAAGTTTGATAAAGCTAAAATTTATATATTTTAAACATTTTTGGGTATTTTTATCATAAAAATAATTTGGCAAGTCCAAATAATGCAAATGATATATTTTTGGATATTCAGTTTGAACAATATTACATAATTGCCATTTAGGTATTATGGGCATATTTTAATTCTAAAAATGATTTTGGTGATTATTTTTGCAAAAATGCTAATATTATAGTACCCTCTCTAATAGGAGGAGAGCGTAAAATTTTAATGTATGTTTAAATTGGAGATATTTAAATATGAAACTATATCATTTTAAATGGTACTTTAGACATAACTAAAAATAAGGAAATGATTTTAAAATGAATCTTTTTGCAAAATGTTCAATATTGATTAATTTGTCCAATAATACTAAAGGATGAGATTTTCCAACATGTTTACACCAAATATATATGCTTGCGACCTAGTGCTTCTATAAATACTATGTCTCTAATAACAAACCATATGGCAATAAATCCTTTTAACCTTAGACTTTATAAAAATGATATAATGGTTAAAGAAAATATTTTAATAAAACATTTATAGAAGAAACAACACCTTTTAGCATGCTTGGCTTACTTTTCTTTGTATTGTATTAAATTGTGTGTTTTCTTTGTTTGTTTATTCATTGTAATATTCATGAAACTTGTAGGTTATCTGGAGGGTAACCATTGTGGTTGTGAGGAGAGTGAATCCAACAACTCCCAAAAATGCATGTTCACTTCATAATGCACTACTATATTCATATGCACTAGTTGTTTTCAAAGATTGCATGTGTAGGTTTATTTATAGTATTATGCTATGGTGTGCAACCCAGATAGGATAGCCACATGTATCTTGATTGATGAGTAGAAAATAACGTAGGAATGGAATGGTTATCCATGTTATAGATTCATGGGTGGATTCATATCAAGTTATATAGTATTGAAAGGATATTATTTTTGTATAATGAAAATAACATAACTTCATGAACCACATGTGTGAATGGTGTTGATATTTTAAGGTTGAGTACCAATAAGGAATTATATCTATGATACTATATCTATGGTCCCACCTCCATATCTGTGGGAGCATTTCTATGGAGCCATATCTATATTTTGCTTCTATCTTATATGCACCCGTGGAAAACACCCAGGCTTAAAGAGATTGGAGGCGTTTATGTTTACAACCTTCCATGTACGACCTCATGTCAAATGGTTGTGTCTTGACTATTAGGTTGTGGGACCCTGACTCTTAGTGACCAGAAAGGTAGTTTATGTAGGTGGGTATGTTCCGAGGTGTGTCTCAGGGGACTACTTTTGAAAGGCCTCGTCTTGGTATTATCCTGGACATTTCACAATTGGGTTGTAATGTTGTATGTGTTGCTGGGGTTGATTGGGTCTTGTTGGTAAAGTGTACCAACCTCTTGATAGGTTTAAAACTAAGTACTTAGCCATGTCCCTGGTTATAGATAACTTTGAGCAACTGACATTGAAGCAGTTCAAGAATATCTCCTTTCCAATATCTTAATTGTTTGTTGGGTGATCAAGGGCATGATGGTTCATTGATATCTATGAATAGTACCAAGGGTCACTATTATCTATAGGTGCTACCACTTTATTTAAAACAAAATTGTATGTAAAAATGGTGGGACAAAACCATTGGTTTATGCAAATTCAGCCAAATATCCATTTAGCCAAATATTGCATGTACATGATAGGTTGAGATTCATATCCACCAAATAGGAGAACTTTCCAATAAATTCAAAGTATTGACCATTCGTGGCTACAAATTTTCATGTTGCAATTTGATATGAAGATGAGTGAGGTATGATGTTAGGGTCACGAGTCTCCACTCATCATGTTATCACCTATTGCTCTGAATGGAGCCTATTATCATTATTTGTCTTCTGTTGTTGAGCTTGATTTGTGAGAAGCTAGCCCTTCTGCTATGCAATTTGTGTAGGGGTTCCGTGTATGAAAACAATAATTTTTGCCCTACGCCCCTGAACCCCTGATGCTATCAGGACCTATCTATTAGTAATACAGTAATGGGAGGGGCTTTTCGCAAACTTACCTTCAAGACCGAAAAGCGTTGTCAATGCTCAGGAGAGTGTGGTTGATGTAGACGAGCCGAAGCCGACCTCAAGGTCGTGATGAAGTCCTCGCGCTCCTGCGGGTCCAACGACTTGAGTGCCTCAAGTGCGACACCTCGCGGGGAGTTACACACGTCCAGTGCCTGACAATGACTCCCGCTTCCTCGATCCAGCAGCAGTTGCGGAAGTAGAGCTCCTGGATCTGAATCCCGCAGCATGACGGCGCTCCGCGGTGAAGATGTCTCTCATTCGCGCAGTCCGAACTTGGGACCACGGTCACGAGATACAGAGAGAGAGAGAGAGAGAGAATATCAATTGGAGGTCTTCCCAAAAGTTAGAAGACCTTTATTGAATATTCTGTGTATTTATCTGACCAAATACCCCCACACTATATAGGGGAGGGGAGCTACTACCTCCCTCAAAGTCCCGGGGTGGGACTAAAGGAGAGGAGGGGGAGAGAGGTGGCACCGCCGGCCACCCCATGGGCCCCACGTGGGGGGGGCACTAGGGCGCCGGCCTCCCCTCTTGTCCCTTCTCCCTCTTGCCTTTTCCCTAATGTGCCCTGTTTCCTCCGGAATTGGCCCATTAAGCCTTTGGCCTTTTAAATTGATTTTCTCTTTATTAAATAATTATGAATAAATGATTAAATCAATATTTAACATTCATTCATATATTATTCAATCTATGTGGCTATGGAACACCTTCCACCTCCACTCCGGACATCCTCCGGACTTATCGAAACCCTTCCGGTTTTCTCTCTACTATTCTTCGGTGATTCTTCCGGTCCTATAAACACTCTCTAAGCATCATCAAACCCTTAAGCGTGATACCCTACGGTTCGGGCACACTCCAGACATGGTCGGGACACTCCCGGACCAATGATCAACAGAGGGACCTGGATGACCATGTGCCCCCTATGCGTTCCACGAAGATCCTTCGTCGTTTGAACCGGGATAGTCGTGTCTTATTCCCTTTGTCTCTCGATACTTGCATTGCTCGAGATCTGATCAATGACATCACCATGTCGTGTTCAATCTCGTTACCGAACAATGCTACTTAACTCGTTCCGACAAGTGATATCCCTGTGATCAAATCACATGTTGCGCAGCTATTGGATATAACCTCTCCTCAGTGGGCCCTTAAGTATCTTTCCGTCACATGGACAGACAAATCCCGCTCTTTACATATATTACCTCTACGATTTCCTCCGAGTACCTGAACACACCTTTATAACCTCCGTATTATCAGATGGCGCTTGATGCTATCAAAGCACTCTCGAGAGATAGTGATTGATATAGCCTCACGGTCTAAGGAATAGTCTACGAGGATCCATTTCTAATCATCGTAACTTGAACTTCGTGACATGATCGGGTCATGATGTTTAGGTTGGGTATTGGTTCATGATCTCATTCTCAGAATGAGTTAACTCCATTTCCAATTGGCATAAATGCCACATGATCAGGAAACATGATCATCAGTTGACCAATGAATCAGTGACTAGAGTTTCACTGGCAACCCCTGGTTGTTTATATATCACATGTGTATTGATGTTTCCACTCAGTAAAGTTACAACATGATATAAAACTTAATCATAAACTATATAAAATATGATAATATTCCTTATTACTATTTGTCTCTAGGGCATATTTCCAACAGTCTCCCACTTGCACTAGAGTACAAATAAACTAGTTGCATTTGTTCTTAATCATTGGCACCAAATCCGGTACCCTGAACATGCTTGCTCATGGAAGAGGTTGAGTCTTGGGCCTGTACTTTATAGTCTCAAATCCTTTGCAACTTACTAATGTCACCTTGATTGACATTAATACTTTATCATCACATGATAACATCTGTGTGTATGTATTGTTGCTATGGCAACCGAACGAGGCCTGATTCTAGGAGCCTACAGTGACTCTAGGTCAACCTCGAGGGCTTTCTCATGGGCACTGTGCCCTAGGACACATCATTCTATGTTAAAAGCGAACTAGCCCCGCCATAACATTATACAACACTTTAGATGGTACCCTTATCTATTATTATAAATATATTCATCGAAACACTAGTGCACTCTGTGCAACTTTTGATGTTTTTGTTCACCTTGCTTCCTACTTGACTTTAATCGGTATTACAGGAGTTTCCAACATATTTCCTTATAACATAACCCTTTATGCTTTAAGATATTTCATCCTTTTATGGATTTGGAAAATATCTCTACAGTTCTCTATTAGACACTGCGGACAAACTTAGCTCAACATTCTGTGATTCAAACTTAATCACTTTCAAACGTTTCTTATTGGATCATATATTATGTTAAGTTATCATCATGGTTTTCTAAGATAGAACCTATGTCTCAACATAGTGGATTATGATCATCCTTTTCTTTCTTTCAACCATTGATGTTAACATAATACTATTCCTAATTTGAGTTATTACGGACCAGTTCCTTAATTAACTTCTATTCTGAAACCCTTTTCAGAATCTCTTAAGGAATACTACATAATATGATAATACACTTATTATTAACTTCTACACCTTATAAATCATCATTTATCGGTATTTGCGCTTTTATTCTTAACACACTTAAGAATTACTCCTATAAGCTCCCACTCAAAATATGTTCCTACATATTTGGATATGAGTCAGTACTCTTACTCAAACTATGATCCTACATACTTGAATTTGAGACTTACATTGCTCCCACTCAAAAATATGTCATTCACATATTGTTTTAGGAAGACTTTTATAGCTCCCACTCAATTTCATGCAAATTGCATATCTACTCACTATTTTGAACAACTTCAAATCCTTTGATCAAATATCAAACTTGGAGATTTACTATGAGATACTAGTACTATTACTAGTTTTAAATCCTTTAGACACTAAGCACACTTGAATAAAATTCATTTGAATTCGTCCAATACTTGACAAATTGTGCTTTTGTCATTCACCCCTTTTTCACTATGGCTTTGCAGTCATTTGGGAAAATTCAAGTAACCCTTTTACTTGTGAGATTCAGCAACGAATTGCTTTCTAATCTCAAGGAAATTTTGTTTTGGGATTTCTCATCATTCTAGTTTACCATTATTTCCTTAGTAGTTCGTAGGTATGTCATATTTCAAGAATCATGACAAATGATTTACAAATGTCTCCATACAAGATATGGATTACATTTTGAATCCTACTTCATGTAGTGAAAATACCAGTGGGGACAACACAATGATCATTATCATTGATTCTTTCCTTTGTGAAGAGAATCATTCAGGAACGTTGTCCGTTGCGCTCCTGAACACTCTGATGCAGACATTTGAATCCTCATCGTGTTTTTCACTATCTTCTAGTTGCTTCATAATTGAGAAATATCATTGAATGCGAACTTTCTAAAAAATGTACCAAAATCCAAGCAATACTAGTTTTGCTTCTCTTTTGATTTCAGCTATAGATTTCATATTCAAAGTTTCCAATGAATACTCTACAAGGACTTATTCATTATTGTTTTGGTTATATCGAATAACCCCAAAACTTTTACGACTATCCATACTAGATATGGAGCCGCTTTCACGAATTCAAATGGTTCACTATATATTCTAATTGAGTGCTAACTATTTCTAGCTAATGGTCTCTACATCTACACTACAACGATTTATTTGGTGCCATCTATTTACCCATTTTGATATCTAATATGACATTGTGATGCTTTGCATTTTGACGTTTCAAAACACTTTGCATTTCACAATTTCCTTATGCCATTCTTATAAAGTCGAATTTTATTACTATTGATCAAATCATAGTAATTAGATTATCTTTTATATTTATACCCTTTGTTGATGAAACACTTTGATCAAATCGAATTATTTCATATTTATGTTTTATTTGGTAAACTTATTTACACATTTAAACAATCATATAATGATAATTACCATTTTTTAAAACACAATACATCGAATGTGTATTCGGAAATGCACTTGTACTTGTACACATGGGTGTGTAACCTATCTTGTCCGTTTGAAGTCTGGTAGATGCTTTGAGACCCATAAATGTTGCTATGAGAGATTGTGTTTTCTCTCCAATTTATGCATTTCTTCATAGGTTATCAGACACGGGAATCTCGGGAAAGTATGTGAATCAACCAGTGGACAAGACATAAACTAGACAGAAGCCTTGCACAGAATTTTGGGAAAAAGTAGCAGGCCTCTACTACTAGCCTTTCTTGGTGGACAACCTGGCGGATTTGGGAAAATTCCTACTATCTACGATGGAAAAGCTATACCCCACAACCCCTTCCTTTCTAGCATCTTCTCTTCGCCTCAGCACCAAGGCGCACGAGCTCGTCCTCATAGGTCACCGCGTCGAGGTGACCTTCCCGTGCCATCCGCATGATCACGCTGCGCCTCCCCGCTCAATAAACACGCAATTCTCCACACCACCATGGCACCATGCTCCACCTCGTGGACACACTCTCCCTCCACAGCTGCACCGTCTAGGTACCGACCATGACGCCGACGCCAACAGCGATGTCCTTCGGCTCGTGCGCCAACTAAGCCTGAGAGACAAGGCCGTTGTTGGCTCGGCTGGCAGGTCCCTTCTACCGCCGATGACCCCGACGTGCTTAACGTAATATCCAACGAGGCTGCCAAGGTGGTTGGGCCGGGCTCGGCTCTCGTGATAGCGAGCGGAGGTGGCATGCAGACAATAGGAGTTGTGGTCGCCATATGGATGCGCATGCTCAAGGTCACCAACTTCAACGGCGGGAGAACTCTAGAGACAACATCCTATGGCATCCTGAAGCTGGTCCTGGCAAACACCAATGGCTCGTGAGGGTGGAGCGGCCAGGACCTGGAGATTGTGGAGGTCGTTGCGGACCAGGTCGCCGTGGTGTTCTCCCACATGATGGTGCTAGAGGGGTGGCAGTTGCTTCGCGACATGCTCGCCGAGCAGCACGGCAACCTGCCATACACGAAGCACGAGGCTGCGACGGATGATAGAGGTCATCCACTCCGTCCAGAGCGAAAGGTGTGGCGCCATGCAAAGGAATATGCACTCTGTTCACAGGCTGCTCTCCATGATGCGGCACGCCGCCTCCGCCGCCGAGCATGCCATGCGCCTCGAGCAGAGCTCATTGTCGATGCCATCGCGCGAGCGAGCATGCTCTCGTTAGCGCTGGCGAACGCTAGATGCTGACGATGAATCGTGTGGTGTTCGGCCTCCACGCGCTGGTCAGGGAGGCCATGGCCATGGCAGTGAAGGGCACATCCAAGCCCTTCGCGAACTTCGAAAGAGAGGAAATGACGACCTAGGCGGTGTCGTGCACTCGTGTTGTCTTTCTGGAATGTGTATCTCATGGGATGTCTCTTTTTTCTTGAACGGACGTATGATGTCTCCTAGGGATTAGAATGGCATGAGCTAGGGGTAGGGCTTAGGCGCCAGGTAGTCTAGGAAGATGCTGCGGGACGCGCGGAGTAAAACAAGGAGAAAAGTATAGGCTGATGTGAGTGGAAAATTCATGAGCACAAAATAAAACATTGTAGGTCCAAACACTAGTGGAAACGAGGTCTTTTGTTGATCCCGAAAAGGGGCTTTAACACCGGTTCTTCTACGAACCGGTGTTAAAGGGGGGGCCGTACCAGCGTGGCCCCTGCGGCAAAAAAGGAGCCCCCCTTTAACACCGGTTCGTGCCACGAACCGGTGTTAAAGGTCCCTGCAGCAGTGGCCCGTGCACCCCCCCCTTTAACACCGGTTCGTGGCATAAACCGGTGTTAAAGGGGGGGGGGCTATATAAGACACCACCCCAGCCCACACACACCCCACTCTTCCATTCTTTCACATTTTGGAGCCTAGCAAGAGGGTGTGAAGAGTGCTAGTTTGTGTTTTTTCATATGCACTAGAGGTGTTCGGTGAAATGCCCGAGAGCTCAAAATAAGATTTCTTGTTGCTCTTTCCGTCTCGGTCGAGGTCGGCAACTATAGTTTCATGTGTCATTGATGTACTATATATATAAATGGTCATCGCCCTATTATTTTTTGATATATACTACATATTAATGCAGATGAATCGGCAATGGATGTATGGTGACCGCCGCACTTCCGAGTACATTACGGGCCTCCAAAATTTCATCGTTGTGGCTAATGCAAACCATGGTCACAATGGTTTTATGTGCTGTCCGTGTGTTCACTGTCAGAACAAGAAAGACTACTCAAATACCAGAACCATTCACGCCCACCTGCTTCGATCCGGTTTCATGCCCAGCTATAATTGTTGGACCAAGCACGGAGAAAAAGGGGTTGTGATGGAAGACAACGAAGAAGAAGAGGATGATGAAAACTATCATAATATGTATCCTGAATATGATGATAATGCAACGGAGGTAGATAATGAAGATCAAGAGGGAGCAGATGGGCCCGCTGATGACGATCTTGGTCGGGCCATTACTGATGCAAAGGAAGAATGTGAAACTGAAAAGGAGAAGGAGAAGCTGGAGGAGATGTTAAAGGATCACAAAAAGCTAGGTGCCACACTGGATTTGCTGCAATGGAAGGCAGAGAATGGTGTGACTGACAGCGCATTTTCAAAGTTGTTGGTAAAAACGAAGAATCTTCTTCCAAGAAATAATGAGTTGCCCGACAGTACATACCAAGCAAAGAAGGTTGTCTGCCCTCTAGGATTAGACGTGCAGAAGATACATGCCTGCATTAATGACTGCATCCTCTACCGCGGTGAGAAGTACGAGAATTTGGATGCATGCCTGGTATGCACTGCATTGCGGTATAAGATCAGACGAGACGATCCTGGCGATGTTGAGGGCGAGGCCCCTAGGAAGAAGGTTCCCGCCAAGGTTATGTGGTATGCTCCTATAATACCACGGTTAAAACGTCTCTTCAGAAATAAAGAGCATGCCAAGTTGTTGCGATGGCACATGGAAGACCGTAAGAAAGACGCGATGTTGAGACACCCCGCTGATGGGTCACAGTGGAGAAAAGTCGAGAGAGAGTACCCGGACTTCGCACGTGACACAAGGAACTTAAGGTTTGGTCTAAGTACAGACGACATGAATCCTTTTGGTGAGCAGAGCTGCAGTCACAGCACCTGGCCTGTGACCCTATGTATCTATAACCTTCCTCCTTGGTTGTGTATGAAGAGGAAGTTCATTATGATGCCAGTGCTCATCCAAGGCCCGAGGCAACCCGGCAACGACATTGATGTGTACCTAAGGCCATTAGTTGAAGAACTTTTACAGCTGTGGGCCAAACCAGGTGTACGTATGTGGGATGAGCACAAAGGGGAGCCATTTGACCTACGAGCATTGCTTTTCATAACCATCAATGATTGGCCTACTCTTAGTAACATTTCAGGGCAGACAAACAAGGGATACAATGCATGCACACACTGTTTAGATGATACTGAAAGTGTATATTTGGATAAATGTAAGAAGGTTGTGTACCTAGGGTATCGCCGATTTCTTCCGAACCTGCATCCAGTAAGAAAGAAAGGCAAGAATTTCAAACGTCTGGCAGAACCCCGGAGGAAGCCTGTCCTCCGTACCGGTGAGGAGGTATTTGGTATGGTCAAGGACCTCGAAGTAATCTTTGGAAAAGGTCCTGGCAGTCTATCTGTTCCGAATGACGATGCCGGACACGCGCCCATGTGGAAGAAGCAATCTATATTTTGGGACCTACCCTATTGGAAAGTCTTAGAGGTCCTCTCTTCAATCGACGTGATGCACGTGACGAAGAATGTTTGCATGAACCTGCTAGGCTTTCTAGGAGTGTATGGGAAGACAAAAGATACAACGGAAGCACGACAGGACTAGCAACGTCTGAAGGCCCCTGAAGAGCCTATGCATCCTGAGAACGAGAAGGGTAAACGATGCCACTTAACTCCTGCCAGCTATGCTCTTACCAAAGCAGAGAAGGAAATCTTTTTTGAATGTCTGAGCAGTATCAAGGTCCCGTCTGGCTTCTCGTCGAATATAAAGGGAATAATAAATATGGCAGAGAAAAAATTCCAAAACCTGAAGTCTCATGACTGCCACGTGATTATGACACAATTGCTTCCGATTGCATTGAGGGGGCTTCTACCTGAAAATGTTCGAGTACCCATTGTGAAGCTATGTGCATTCCTCAATGCAATATCTCCGAAGGTAATCGATCCAGAAAGCCTACCAGGGTTACAAACAGATGTGGCCCAATGTCTTGTCAGCTTTGAGTTGGTGTTCCCACCATCCTTCTTCAATATTATGACGCATCTCCTGGTTCACCTAGTAGAAGAGATTGCCATTCTCGGTCCTGTATTTCTACACAATATGTTCCCCTTTGAGAGGTACATGGGAGTCTTAAAGAAATATGTTCATAACCGTGCTAGGCTAGAAGGAAGCATCTCCAAGGGCTATGTAACAGAGGAGGTCATTGAGTTCTGTGTTGATTTTATTCCTGACCTTAAGGCGATTGGTGTTCCAGAATCACGACATGAGGGGAGACTGCATGGAAAAGGCACCCTAGGCTGTAAAGCAATGATATGTAGGGACGAGCATTCTCTCAATCAAGCACACTACACGGTTTTACAAAGATCTATCTTGGTTGCCCCGTATATCAATGAACACAAGAATTTAATACGCCTCAAACACCCGGGGCAGTCTGATGAATGGATTATAAGTGAACACATGGCGAGTTTTGGCGGCTGGCTGCAAAGACTTCTCACGAATAACACCACTGTTGGGGATCAGCTGTACTTGTTGGCCAGGACACCATCTTTGACTGTATGTACTTTCCAAGGGTACGAGATAAATGGGAATACATTTTACACGATAGGCCAAGATAAAAAGAGCACCAACCAAAACAGTGGTGTCTGCTTCGATGCAGCAGAAGACAATGGGCAAAAGACCATGTATTATGGGTTCATAGAGGAGATATGGGAACTTGACTATGGACCTAATTTTAAGGTCCCCTTGTTTCGATGCAAATGGGTCAAGCTAACAGGAGGAGGGGTTGAGGTAGACAAGAAGTACGGAATGACAACGGTGGATCTCAACAATCTTATGAAGAACTTAGACGAACCATTCGTCCTAGCCAATGATGTGGCTCAGGTTTTCTATGTGAAGGACATGTCCTCCAGACCAAAAAAAAAAGAAAAAATATGCAAACGAATACATCATATGATGAGCCAAAGCGTCACATAGTTCTTTCAGGGAAAAGAAACATCGTGGGAATCGAGGACAAGACAGACATGTCAGAAGATTATAATAAGTTTGATGAAATTCTGCCCTTCACAGTGAAAACTGACCCAAGCATTCCGTTAAGTAAAGAAGATGCTCCATGGTTACGTCTGAAGCGATCATAAGGAAGGACATATGCCAAGAAGTTCATGCTCATATTATGTAACTCTAGTTCATGTTTTTAATGGCCGCACGAAATAATGACGACACTCACCCCTATTATTATTGTTGACTCGTGTTTTGTCCCGGTTGGTGTCTCCAACCGGGACTAAAGGTTCATCTTTAGTCCCGGTTGGTGTCTCCAACCGGGACTAAAGGTTCATCCCGCCATTTTTTCCCGCCATTTTTCTTCCCGCCAGTTCTTCTTCCCGCCATTTTTCTTCCCGCCATTTTTCTTCCCGCCAGTTCTTCCCTCCAGTTCTTCCCGCTAGTTCACTATATATATATGTAGGGGGTTGGCCTCCATTGTCATTGCACATCTCTAGACTCATATCTGCAACCTCATCACTCTTTCCCATGGCTTCTACCGTAGCACTAACCCCCAGGGAGGCGGAGGCGCTTTGCGCCTCGAACTACCCCTGCCCGCCGGGCTATTGTGTCCCCGTCGGCTGGATGCTGAGCGTCGGAGGCGTGCCGGTTCCTCCTGTCCCTCTAGGTGTGGCGCGCCGGATGGCCATCACGAACCACTACTACTTCGAGCTCACGCCGGAGCAGCGGAGGAATCCCAGATGGCATCCCGACTATTTCCCTACTTGGGAAGCCTTCTTCGTGGATCGGCATGAGAGGGCGCTCGCCAGGCACGAGGAGGACAGCCCACCTCCTCCTAACTTCAACGAGGCCGGCCGTCGGCTATGGTGGCGCGGTCGGACTCTCCAGAGCGTCATGGCCTATGACACTGCCGCCGACTCTAACCCCCGTCTGCGCTACCCTCAAGTCCAGCCCACGCGCTACCCTCAAGTCCAGCCCACGCGTACTCTCCAGAGGTTCAATTACGGCCACCCCGACGACGACAGCGATGATGGCGGCGGCGAGTACGACGACTACAGTGGCGAGTATTACAGGTGTAGGCAGGACCATGACTGAATCACTCCAACATTCCGAAACAAATTCGGCCGATTGTTATTTAATCTGGCCATGTATCTTAATTTTCAGTTCTTTTATGTATCTTAATTTTCAGTTCCAGTTCGGCCGATTGTTACTTAATCTGGCCATGTATCTTAATTTTCAGTTCTTTTATGTACCAACAGGGGATCTGAAACCTTTCCGTCCACCTCTGGTGAAAAAGACAAATTCCTACTGAATCGGCAGGAAGTGGGTCAGATATGAACTACAAGTACATGATACGATGCTCATGATTTTTTACAAAAATCATTTTTAGGTTCACAATATGCTATTTTATCAAAAAACAATGCAAGTTGAGCGAGGCTTGGTGAGATTCAAGTGTATACAAAAGATGCGACATTTAAATATCCAATCAATTCAAAAATGTTAATACAAAAGATGCGGCATTAAAATATGATTTGATCTAATAAAAATCATTTTTTAGATGCTTAATATTTCTTATGTTCAAAGTTTTAGGATTTAACAATTTATTTTTGTTTGAATTGAATAATCAAAATTTATATGTAAGTGTTTTAATTATTTTGAAAATTTTCATGTAAAGTAAATATAAAATGATTTACATGAATGGATAGATATTATTTTTCTGAAAATTATGATATATTATTCATATTTTTCTGAGTTGAAATGAAAAAGATATGAATTTTCTAAATTCATATCATATTTTTTGAATTAAAAATGCCCCTTTAATGCATGAAATAAATGCCCCCCCTTTAACACCGGTTCCAGACAGGAACCGATGTTAAAGGGGGGGGCATTTATTTCGTTTCCCGCGTGCACCACCCCCCCCCCCTTTAACACCGGTTCGGGGCTGGAACCGGTGTTAAAGGGGGGGGGGGGTAATAAACGCGCGCGCGAAACGAATCTCCCCCATTTAACACCGGTTCCAGCCCCAAACCGGTGTTAAAGGGGGGTATTAAATGCGCCATCCCCTTCCTTTCTTCCCCGTAGAGCCAGATCGATCGAACCCCTCGCCGTCGCCACCGCACGCCCTCGCCACCGAAGCCCTCCAGCCCTCGCCGTCGCCGCCCTCGCCACCGCGCGCACGCCATTGAAGCCGACGACCGCCACCGCGCGCGCGCCACCGAAGCCGACGACGACGTCGGCGCCTACAAGAACCCCGACGCCGTGGTGAGCTAGCGGACCGCGCCTGGTCGTCCCCTCTGTTTCCTTCCCTTCTCTGTTTCCTCCTGGCACGCGGCGGTGTGGAGCTCGCGCGGTGGTGCCACCGACCGGCAGAGTGGAGCTCGCGCGGTGGCGCCACTCCGTCCTCTGCGTCGTTCGAAATTTGCTATTGATTCCATTTACAATCTACAAGAAATGTTGTAAGCTAGAGGGTTCGAAATTTACTACTCTAATTTTTGATTCAATTTCATATACTTCTGTATATAAATCAAACCATTGTACTTATTAGTAGTAGGATCAAATCGGACACGAAAACTGCAATAGGAATGTAGGTACGAAACAGATGTACCAAGATGAAATCGAACAAGATTTGTAGAAAGTATGATTTCAAACCATTGTACTTATTAGTAGTAGCTAGGATCAAATCGGACACGAAGACAGCTTTGACAGGGGAAGACCCAAACCTGATTTCGAGCTCGCATTGTCGGTGGTAGCTCGCGTCATCGGGTGTGGCGGGCAGGAGCGGCTACGCGAGCGCGTCCACGGATTGGGGCCAATGACAGGGATGTGGAGGGGATGGGTCAGGGAGGAGGATTCGTCGGGGAGGCCTAGGGCCCAGGCGCGGTACGGGGACGGCCTCCCCTCTCGGCTGCGGGGGCGGCCTAGGTGGGGTGCAAGCTCCGGTGGTGGCCATGGGGTGCGAGCTCGCGATGCGGCCTAGGTGGGGTGCAAGCTCCGATGTGGCCTAGGTGGGGTGCGTTATGCCAGCGATGTCGGGGTGTATGCATGGTCCTTCTGGGTTGCAGGTGTGTCCACTGGTAACGACGGCACGGCGTCCCTCTCTTCGGCGATGCGATGTGTCGTTGGTCGTCGGAGTGGTGGCTAGAGTTCGCGGATGTCGGTGGCGGCCTTAGAAGGTGGACTACGCGGGCAGCTCTTTGGCGAGCGTCGTGGCTTCTCCCCTCGGTCTGGGGCCTATCTTGGGGACATCCCCTCCACATTGTATTTGTTCTGCCAAGTTGTTTTCCGTCGCTATAATGTTTGCCTTGGCCTCCTCTTTCGAACAACGCCCGTTTTAGGTAGGACGCATCATGCTACCTCGCGCTCCCTAGGTCGCTCTCCAATGCCGCCAGCCTCCGGTCAGCCACTGTAGCTAGCCCCTCTCATATGCATCAGGGATTTCTCCGAATTAGGGTTTGGACCCCTCGGAACTCGTTTAAAATGATCAAGCATCCTTAGGGTTTTAATTTCATTTGTGTATTTTTGTATGAATAATATGTATATTTGTGTATGAATCCAAGTCCACTTGAATGTTTACACTCTTACTCTAGATAATATTATTGTTTTAGAAACTATGGATCCACTTAGTAGAAACCTTGAAGAAGAAGAAGAAATAATGGAGAACATTATTGATGAGGACACCTCACAATATCTGAACTTGGAGGGACATGATGACGACAGCTCAAGTACTAGTCATGGAGAAGATGAAGACTCCGGTGAACGCAATTTAATGGTTACAAAGTCCGGCGAGGTATATGCATTGATTAAGCCTCTGCTGACTTCCACCAATAATCTTCTTCTACATGTATTAATTAACGCTTCTTTCTTCTTTTAGCCCTCTGGATCGACCAACCAGCAACCATCTTCTTCTACGAAAAAGAGCAAGCGAGGCGCGAGCCAGCGGTTGAAAGATCGTGCAAAGTTCACGATCGAAGCAGTCCGTGTTGATGGCAGGCCGATGGAGCCCAAGAAGGCCGCAGGCAAATTTGTACGTCAGGCTGGAGTTCTTGTTAGGGACCAAATCCCAATCATAATTGAAAATTGGAATAAGCCAAAGAAGGGCGACGGTACCTTTGTCGATGACAGATCCAAAGAAACGCTTTGGAATTTGTTGTTGGTAAATTACACCCTTTCGCCAGAGGAGGATGAAAACAACCCGGTTATAAAGGAAAAGGTCAAAGAGTGGACTCTAAAGAAGATGGCTGACGCTTTCCGCAACTGGAAGACAAAATTGAACAAATTTATCAAAGCTGGCGAGACTCCAAATTTCAAAGACGCATATTATGCGAAGATAAGACCTCACTGGCCCGAATTTGAGACATACAAAAAAAGTGCTATAGCTAAAAAGAGGTCAGAAACCAATACGCTTAATGCCCTGAAGAAGGAATATCACCAGAGGACGGGGTCAGGTGGCTACATATCTCAGAGGCCTAAGTGGGAGGAAGCTGAGAAGACCCTGCGCGAGAGAGGGATCACACCCCAGACAGATGGGTGGGACCTACGTGCAAAGACTTGGTTCTACGGAATCGGGGCAAGGTTGGACCCAGAAACAGGATTGTGTATCTTCCCAACCCTCCTTGCCAAACCCGTCACTGAACTCATCACGACATACGAGGAAACATCCGCCAGGACCTTCCATCCCGACAGAGAGAATGACCAGCTCACACGCGCCATCGGTAAAAAAGAACACCCTGGACATGCACGAGGCACAGGGGGTATGACGTGGAAGGATGGGTTTGCCGACTGGAGCGACTCTTACAGATAGCGCGGCAGAAAAGAAAAAGAGCGTACAGAGCGGATGACACAGATAGAACATGCACTTGCGGCGCTGCAGGCGCAAGTGAATGCACAACAGAGCCATCAAGCTACCGGCCCATCTCAGCGGCACGAAGAGCCTGCATTGGAAGCTGCCCGCGGCCTAGACTCTGCGCGGAAAAGCAGTGTGGCTTCAACGGAGAACATGCAGCCCACGGTTGAAATGACGGGTCCTCGATACCCCGTGGATGAGATCACAGAGAGCGAACACGCTGAGCTGCATGTGAGATTAATGGGATTATCCATTAAGGTGGCTGTCGGCTATGCCTTACCTCCTGTAGCTGGTGGAACTTACCACTGCCGACCGATTCCAGATGGCTATGCTATTGTCGGGGTGGATGAGGTTGTGAAGGAATATGAGGAAGCACAGCTTGACCATGCTACAGGTGAAGGGGAAACTCAACTCAAATTTGCAGTGAAAACAACCATTCTTTGGAAGAAGGAACACATTGTGCTTCCAAATTGGAGGTCACTAGCACCCCCGCCGTGTCCACAGCGTCAGCAGTCTGAGACGCTTCAGCTATCTCCTGCGCGGCAGCCATCTCCGGCGTGGCAGCCATCTCCTGCGTGGCAGCCATCTCCGGCCCGTCAGCCATCTCCTGCGCGGCAGCCATCTCCGGCCCGTCAGCCATCTCCGGTGCTTCAGCCATCTCCTCAGCGTAAGCGGAAGAGCACTGCCACGAGGAGCATCAGTAGCACTGCCACAAAGAAATCCGCAGGAAACCGTACGCCAAAGAGTTCAAAAAACTACGTCCCGCAGCCTTCCGCCAAGCCATTGCCGGTTTTACCGTGGAATCGCAGTGACGTGGAGACCAATAGGATCTCGGAAGAACAGGTCAAGAAATTCTTTGCACCTAGACGGGCCGAGCCAAAGGAGAAAATAGATCCGGCGGTGGTGGAGAAGTTTTACAAAAATCTTTCGAAACCTGAAACCCCACTTGTGCCGGACTACGAGCGCCAGATTTTGAAGGCGGATGCAAGGCGCCATAGGGAGACTGAAAGTAGCAGTCGTGAGGCACCCCAGAAAACAGTTCCCATGCTCGGAGAGTAGGAAAACCAATCATGTGCCCCGCTCCAAATGTTCGACACACGGGACGCTCCTCCCGTAAATGATTACGAGGCAGAGCTACAAAGAAAGGCCAATGAGATGGGGATGACTTACATTGCATTCTTGAACGTCATGGGAGACAACTTGCCCAAATGCGATGCCAACCCCATACAGCCATGGAAGTATGGGAAGAATCTCGTCAAGAAAGAGGAGCTCAAGACTCTACCAACAAAGATGCGAAAATTGCACAAGTGGTACCTTCATTTCTGCAAGACGAGAAAGTTAGAATGGATCATGGCGCATATAAGAGATGATATTTTCTTTTGCGGAGATGACGCGATCAACTTCAACATTCAAGACTTGCATTTTCTATTCAATCAGAAGGAACTCGACAAAGCTGCCATCAGCCTTTATTGTGTGTAAGTACTATTTCTATAATTTATATCTCATCTCATTCACTTTATTAATTGCATATATATATATATGCTCACCATATATGTATATACTATTATGCAGGAAAAAGGTTATGGAATGCAGGAAAGGAGGCCCTTTTGACATTGGGTTCGTTGACCCAAATAGAGTTCATGAAGAAGTGGTAGAAACCAAACCCGGGCAAACAGAAGATTACTTGCTAACGTCTTTACTGAGACAACAAACCAAAAGGGAAATACTATTGCCTTACAACTTCTCGTGAGTACTGTTACCCTCTCTCTTGTACACATTCTATTTCAGCTTACTCGATGTTAAGTGTAACTGATGATGAGTTATGCGTGCGTAGGTTCCACTTTATTCTGCTAGTCATTCAACCCGACTCAGGAAAAGTCCTTGTCATGGACTCGTTACGAAAAGAAAAAGAGATATGGGCAAACTTTAGAGAGATGCTCTAGAGGTAATTTCAATCATATTATCGCACTAGATCGGCAACTTTCGTGACAATAAGTAATTAATTACTCCTTTATCCATTTTCTTTGTCGGACAGGGTTTGAAAAAGGTTCACGGGCAGGGCCGTGGGTGAATGGTCAGAAGAACTAAAATTTATAGACCAAAATGTAAGTAATACTAGCTAGCTTCCAATTCCATTATATCATGCTTTATTGATTATTATTTTGATTGAACTCTCTATTCTCGTAAAGTGCGCGTATCAGGGACACGGCAATAACTTATGTGGGTACTATGTTTGCGAATTCATTCGCAACACGATATGTGCGACGGGCCAAGCCGCACTAGAACAACTTAGAGTAAGTAAACAAAGTCCACAACATTATTTTATTACCATCAATTGTGTTGAGTTTTATTCTTATATATATATTGACGGCCCATTCTTCATATATATTCAGATCGAACGGATGCGGGACCAACTCCTACCATTTGAACGCATACGAGCCATTCAAGAGGAATTGGCGGGGTTCATACTTGATGAGGTCGTCACGCCTGGCGGAGAACTCTTTAGATATCCACCAAAATGAACGATGACGATGTATGTGCCGATGACGATGTATGTGCCGATGACGATGTTTGTGTATAATAATAGTTGCTTAATTATTCATGTACTCGTATGTACCGATGACGATTTATGTGTATACCGCTCCTGATCGATTCCCCCTCGCTCCCCCCCCCCTCGCGCAGAAATACGCCCAGAACGGGGCAGAGGCAGAAGTCTGCCGCGGCAGCAGGAAAACGGCCTAAATCTCTGCCGCGGCAGAAGAACCTTTAACACCGGTTCCGGATACGAACCGGTGTTAAAGGGGGGGGGCTGAGGCCTGCGGCAGCCCCACGTGCGCCACCCTTTAACACCGGTTCGTATAAGAACCGGTGTTAAAGGGGCCCCCCCTCTAACACCGAACCCTCAACAGCGGTTGGGGAACCGCTGTTAGAGGGCCCTCCCAACCGGACTTAAAGGGGGGGCCTGCACTAGTGAAACTTGGGCGAGGATCTCAAAGATTGGATGAACGGTTAAGATAGGTCCAGTACTCATGTGTACAAGTACAAAATCTATTCTCATATGTATTTACTTTTAACAATTCACTAAACACTTTGTATTTAAGTAATACCCGGTTTTCAAGTTATTTTGCCGAACTTATATGTGATAAGAAATCAAATGAACGCGAATATGTGATAAGAAATCAAATGACTTTCACATATTATCAACATAACTTCAAATTTAAACAATGGTTTCATTCATTAATGAATATCATTTAAGTTGAGTATTTTAAGGCATTTTAATATTTTACAAATGTTCATGCATTATCAATTAGTTTCAAAAAACAAGGATAATTTATATATAATCAAACAAGATATGAATGCGAATAGAAATCATCCATAAAAGTGGAACAATTGTTTGTTACAAACTCATATGAATAACCGTCTCACAAAGTGTGAGACAAACTAAAGAGGTTCACAATCTTTTGATTACAATAATCATCCTAAACATAAACTATGTGATAAATATCGAGGGAGAGTGTCTTTGGCCATCATCATCATGCTTGTCATTAACATGAAACGTCACCTCCTCTCCAGCAAGCACACATGTAGAAGGACCTGTTTTCAGAAAAACAGAACAAGTATCCAATATACTTAACACTACAAATGTGTTTGCAAGATTATAACATTTATAAAATTATATATCAAATATATACCTTTGTCATTGATTCCGGGTTTCTCTTTTTCTACTGTGATTCTGTCTTACGAATGATTGCTTTCATTGTACCCTTAAGTGTATCCCCTCACGACTCGGGAATGCTCTAGACATGATCGATATCAATGATCAACAGAGGGATCAGGGATGCCCATGTGACCCCTATGCATTCTTGATGACAATGTCGTTTGAACCGGTAAATGTAGCATCAAATTTCCTTTTGTTTCTTGATACAACTTGTCCGAGATCCGATCATTGGTATCACATACCTTGTTCAATCTCATTACCAACAAGTTCTGTTTTACTTGTTACCATGATATTACATCCCCGTGACCGAATCACATGTTGCAACATTTATGGATGTAATCTAACCAAGCCGGACGTATGTATCTTTACCTGTCATGTGGGTGAACAAATCTCGATCTTGTGGTCACATGTCATCTACTGTTCCTTTGGAATACCCAACATACACCTTTATTGCCACCGTATTACCAGATGACGTTTGATGCAGTCAAAGCAGCCTCGGGAAATAATGAGTAATATGAAGTCACGGTCTAAGGAAAAGGAGTCTAGATTTTAGCTATTGCAACAATGAACTATATGACTTGATTGTGTCGTAATCCTTTGAGGAATGTCCGTCACATCATTCTCCAATGATATGACCTCGTTGTCAATTTGCATAAATGCCCATGATCTTGAAATCCATATCATGCTCATGACCAACGAACTAGTATTAATAGAGGCTACTAGGGACTTGTTTGTTTCATACCACACCTGTACCAATGTTTCTACTTGATACAGTTATAACATAATATGAAACTATTATAAACTAATTGAGATATGACAATAAAAACCTATTTATTATTTCCCTCTAGGGCGTATCTCCTTCATATTTTTCCTTGCAACTATGTCACATAATATAACACCAGGCGAAGGTTTTATATTGTTCAGACCGTTTTTGAATTTTTTATGCCTGTTTCAAACTATGGTCAAACCGTCGGGCATGAAGATTCCTACCTAGGGGCCTCGCTATACTTGCATTGGTTCTCTGAAGAAATATCATATTGTGAGTCTAAAAATGATTTTTTTCAAAAAATCATGAGCATTAGATCATGTACCTGTAGTTCAAACCGGGCCCACTTCCTACCGATTCGGATGACATTTGTCTTTTTCACCAGGGGTGGATGGAAAGGTTTGAGATACCCTAGTTGGGACATTGTTCATGTAAGATGGTCTAGTATTTTTGAAAAATAGGGTGGTAGCATTTTTAATTATGCCTTTGGTGGTTGCTTCCCAAAGGCCCCATTTTTGGCACTCGTAAAATGGAAAGTGGCTTTCCGTGCGACGAAAAGGAAAACTTCCTCCTACAACATTGTTCGCTATCCCAAGATGCACATGCATGCACACTATCACAAACTAGAACGTGATTCCAGCCATAACATTGGTCATTTGGCCCGAAAGCCATGAAACCTGAACATGATAGCTCATTTTGAGATGCAATCAATATACCAAGTTTGGCATTTTTCCTTGCAACTATGTCACATAATATGACACTGATGGCTGTGAAATATAGCCATCTACATCCCCATTTAAACTGGATATTATTCATATTTTTGATGAAATATCTCTCTAACCTTGCCACTAATGCCTAATGATCAAAGGAGTATGCAATCCTTTCTTTCTATTTTTCCCTGTGCAGATAATGATGTTTGATGATGGGAATTATAACATTAAAGTCAAAGATACGAGATTTCCAACAACCCAAACAAACCAGGGGTCGTGGAGTGGAGACAGAAGCTTTAACGACCAACTATACGGCGGGGATAAAATTTCGGCTGTATAGTTCTGGCCGCATAGTTGCCATCGACACCACTAGGTTAAATAGAACAACTTTCGTGAAGGGATCCCTATATAAATAGGCTTCGGGCGATGAGAAACAGAGCCCTAGAGCCGCCATAGAATCCCAGAAACCTGCATCCACAAGACCGAAGAGCCGCCAGAGGAATAGACTTAGATCTAATCTCCAAACCCTTCTCCACCACCATAGCCATATTCCACCACTTGTAATAGTAGATCTCATCTTTGATTGGCGACATTGTAAGACTATTTGTTATCAATCTTATGGTTTCCATTGCAATGTTTATGATTGTTGATTTCATCTCTATGTGTGAGTAATATTCTTTGGGCTAAGGGTTTCGGCCTAGCCATGTAGATTTTGTGCATGTTATTTATTATAGATGGGATCATGTATTAGTTTGTATGATATGATGATTATTGTACACTCTCTTTCCTCAATCCAAGGACTTGTCAGGTACCCAAGACCCCGAGGATTGAGCCAGGTATAGGGAGTATGAGTAATGACTATTCTGCGGGTTGGGAATTCTAGTGATAGAAGGGGTAGTTCGGCTGTATGTGAGGGATTTACTTGGGATTAACGGTGACATCACTATGCATATCATTAGTTCTCTTTCTTCTATGAATGATACTAGTAGGTTATTGCTATGAGCGGTTGCAGAGACAATAGCAATTATGGATGCACTTCTCATATATAATTATCTTGCTCTAACAATTACATGCATACTTTATTATTATATTTTATTCCCATCAGATGTTTTGCACAACTACAGGTGAAACCGAAATCCCTAGGCCCTCTCTCTCCATCATCGACAACAACAAAAGACAGTAAACTCTTGATCCGGTAAAACACAAAGAATTCTAAAACTCTCGAAGGTTCGTTAAACTAACTTCAATATGCTTTCTCCTTCCCGAGGATTTGATAACCTAGGTCTACTGGGGAAAAATAGCTATACTACATTCATAATCCGGATCGAAGGTATCAGACACCACGATGAAGGTTTTACATTGTCCGGACTGTTTTTGAATTTCTTATGCCCATTTCAAACTATGGTCAAAACGGCGGGCCTGAAGATTCTTACCTAGGGGATGAGCCTTGCCAAACTTGCATCGGATCTCTTAAGAAACTTCATATTGTGAGTCTAAAAATATTTTTTTAAAAAAATCATGAGCATTAGATCATGTACATATAGTTCAAACTGGACCCACTTCTGCTACTGATTCGGCATACATTTGTTTTTTCACCAGGAGTGGACGGAAAGGTTTGAGATACCCCGGTTGGTACATTGTCTATATAAGGTTGTCTAGTATTTTTGGAAAATGGGTGGTAGCATTTTGAATTATGCCTTTGGTGGTTCCTTCATAAAACACCCCGTTTTTGGCACTCGTAAACTGGAAAATGGCTTTTCCATGCGACAAAAAGGAAAAATTCCTGTTGTAACATTGTTCTCCATCCCAAGATGCATATGCGTGCACAATATGGACACACTATCACAAACTATACCACGATTCTAGCCATAACATTCGTCATTTGGCCCAAAAGCCACGAAACCTCACACATGATAGCTCATTTTGAGAAGGACTTTTTGAGATGCAATCAATATACGAAGTTTATTATTTTTCCTTGCACCTATGTCACATAATATGAAACCACGTCGGACCGTTTTTGAATTCTTATGCCCATTTCAAACTATGATCAAAACAACGAGCATGAAGATTCATAACTAGGGGATGAGCCTCGCTAAACTTGCATTGGATCTGTGAAGAAACATCATATTTAGAGTCTAAAAATGATTTTTTCAAAAAATTATGAGCATTAGATCATGTAAATGTAGTTTAAAAACCATTTTATGGAATTTAGGAATAGTAGAAAACTAGAAATATTAAATAATTGAATTCTCATCAAGAATAAATTGTATTTTTATTAGATAGATATTTCTTTTATGAACATTTTGATATGATATATGTATTTTTCTAGTTTGTAATTATTTCACTATGTATTTTGCAAGGCCGATCATAGTTTCAATATGCAATAAGGTAGGAACCACATTTTAAACTAATAAGTTCATTTTTTCTAAAGGTCCTTTAGTCCTAGTTTTTAATACCAACCGGGACTAAAGGTGGACGGTTGGCGCGCCCTTTCGGCGACAGCCAAAAATTGGCTCAGTACCGGTTGGTGGCACCAACCGGGACTAAAGGACAAACCTTTAGTCCCGGTTGGTGCCACCAACCGGGACTAAAGGGTATTTAGTCCCAGTTGATGGCACCAACCGGGACTAAAGGCCCTTGGCATATAAACCGCCGCTGCTCCTCTCCCCCAAATCCCATATCATTATATCCCGAGCAGAGGAGCCGATGACGACCATTTCCTAACGCTGGCAGGCTGCCCGACTCCATCGCCATCTGCGTTGTCCATCTGCCGTCGTCGTCTGCCATCACAGGAGGCGCCGAGGATGACCCCGAGCCTGCGTCGTCTCCATCCACGCGCGTCCCGGCCTCCACCACCGCCAACCACCACTGTCGATTGTCACCGTGTCTAGGTGCGCCCCTCTCCCTCTCCCTCTCGATCCCTCCCGATCCGATCCCTAGGGAATTAGCTAGGGAATTAGGGAATACATTGTTTATGAATTAGCTAGGGTTAGGATTTGGGAATTAGCTAGGGAATCAGGGTATAATTAAATTGTTGAATTAAGGTTAGGGTTAGGGAATAAATTGTTGAATTAGCTTTTACGGAATTAGGGTTAGTAGTAGTAGTAGTAGTAAAAGTCATGTGTAAAAGACAAAATTTTAGATGCTATAAAAACATGATTATTCTTAGAAAATTTTAGATGCTATAACATGTATTCGGGTCGGGGGAGTAATGTCTTCAGGTCGGGAAGGCAACGCGCGCCATATAGGGACGACAGACAGGAGCGGAAAAATTCGCGCGGTGTCCTTAATTCATTAGTGTTTTGCTATGTTTATAGCATTGAAATAACTTGCAAGTCTTTGTAGAAACTATGGACTGCGACGAAGAACAAGAAGAGATATTGTAGGATATGATAGTCGATGAAGATATCAACTTACGGTATCTGAACGACTTCGGTGAGGGAGTGGAGGATCTCGAGCGAAGAGACGGCTCCGGTGTTGGAACCTTGACTACAAAGTCTGGCGAGGTATATAAATTAAGCCGTCGCTGACTAGATGCATTAATTAATTTATATATATATATTAAATTTTATATATATTAATGATTCTTTATTCTTTTAGCCCTTCGGATCGAAGCAATCTTCTTGTGTAAAGAAACTAGGCCCGACCAAAAAGTTGGGCCCCGATTCTAGGTTCAGGATCGAAGAAGTCGCTGGAAATGGCACCCCGATTGCTCCCGCGCAGAATGCAAGATTATTTGTAAGTCAATGCAGAGTTATTGCTAGGCACAACATCCTGATCACCAATCAAGAATGGAATAAGCCAAAGGCGAATGAAGTTAGTAATGTCGAGGATAGAACCAAAGATACACTTTGGAATAAGCTCATGAGAAATTTCACCATACCGCCAGAGGTGGATCAAAGAAACAAAGTTATAGAGCCAAAAGTCAAGGCTTAGGTTCTTAAAAAGATGGCCACACAATTTACCAACAATAATAAAAGATTGTACAAGGAGTTTACTGAGCGAATGGGAAGCTAAGAGGTTTAACATGCTGGAAGGCAGGGGTTTCTAAAGAACATTTTAATCTCTTTTCGATTTAGGAAAATTGCATGTGTTCTGACCGGCATGTAACCTTGGACTCTCAAAGATCAACTTTTGTGGGTGACTGGAATTATTCTGGGCATGGTTGGATCGTTGAAATTAACACAAGAAATTTGAGAGAAATCAATCAAGTTTGATACAAATGTAACTGTGCAGATGAAGGGCTACAGTGCACGAGAAGTCGTAAGGAGTAGTCATTGATTAAGACATAGAAAATACTCTAGTTTTGTGAATAAGCGTACAAAACAAGGTTATATTGAAAAATGATTAGTTTTCAATAGTAGAATGGAACAAAGGTTACATCAATAGTTTAGTACTACCTCCGACCCGTAATACTTCAAAACTGCGACACTTATTAGTAGCTATTTTACAAAGAAGATATCATAGAAAATCAACTCTTCTTATAGCGTCCACTGGACCAATATAAGAGGAAAACGAATGTATATAGGACTTGTTGCTCCATATTTTGATGTTGCGGCGAACCTTTTTTCTTTCCACAATGAAGTTACCATACACGTTTTACACGTTTAGGAAACCAACCTTTTGATCAGTAATCTTGTATATTGACGGCAAATGCATCATATGTTTTCCTAGGAAAACAGCGCAATATATATCATGATGAAGGGCTGCTGTGCACGAAAAGTTTTAAGAGTAGTCATTTGGATAGACTACTTCAGTTTTGAATGATCTGATCCAGAGGCAAGCTTTCTACTCAAATTGCTATGACTGGCCAACTAATGATCGGACTACCTATCTTGATGCTTTGAATCTGTATTCAGAGCTTTTTTCCAACTACCGGGACTACTAATTTCAAGTACAAAGCTATCCTATGGATATGCTACTGCTCTTACTTTCTACCTGAATCCGAGGAGATTAGGAATAGATGGACTTTTAGTAGGATCTATTTTATTGACAGGATTTATCACTACTTTAGCTACTTTAGCAGCTTGGCCAGTTACCCGGAATTCGCGATTATTCTATTTCCTGATGCTCACAATGTATAGTGGTCAAATAGGATTATTTTCTTCGTGAGACCTTTTACTTTTTTTTATCATGCACCTGGTGCAGCAGCTAATTGAGTGGCTTTAGAAGCTTGTGTACAAGCTCGTAACGAAGGGCACGATCTTACTCGTGAAGGTAATGAAATTATCCGAGCAGCTTGCAAATGGAGTCCTGAAGCCCAAGCAGGAGTAACTGCAGTGACTGCCATCATAAGAGAATCTCTTCTGCTCAAAGCATCTGCTACCTTGTTTTCTTTGCCATTTTAGTATTCAATCTTGTAATCGAATTTTTTTTCACATATTGTTCCCAATAATCCATTTGATTCATGAATAATACAAAGCCCAATAAAATAATCAAAGCTTTGATTCATGAATAATAAGATCAAACTCATTAGAATCAAGAAAGGGAGGGTTAGAAGCCAATTCAAGCCCCGATTGGTTTCACTTTGGCACTGTTTTAAGGTGACGTGTCTTGACATACTGTCTGACCCATCTTGTCACGCTGTGAAACATTCCGCGAAGCATCTGCGATATTGCTTCGGTAGGCGTGGGGATCAGTTGGATCTTTGATTGAGTAATTTTTATTTTTTTATTGACCTCCTCCAGACCAGAGAGGAGGTCAAATTCGAGTTTCAATTCAATTTTGTGGCTCTCTCTCTCCCTCCCTTTCGCCGCGTGCGCCGTCCAATCCAAACCAATCCCAAATCCCAACTCGTGTGTTCCCGGTCTATGTTCTTACTCTTAATCGAATTCTAAAGAAACGTCAGTTTCAAATCACTTCTATTGGGCTGGAGGAGTTCAAGTCGGACCCGTACCTAGCGACGCTGCTCAACTGCATGCTCTGGGTGTTCTACGGGAACAACAACTGGAAACGGTTGCTAATACCCCGTAGGCTGAGGAGCAAAAGGAGAAATCCGCCTAAGGAGGGGCTCGCGTCTGATTAGCTAGTTGGTGAGGCAATAGCTTACCAAGGCGATGATCGCTATTCTAAATCGAAGTAAAGTCAAACTTTCTAGTGTATTTATTATATTGTGGTTTTATTACATTAATAATAGAAAGGAGATAAAATGAGATTGGATCTATCCGGCTGCACTTTATAATATATTTTAGTATTTTTCGGATAAATAAGAAAAGGGTCCTTGCTGATTCACACGGGATTCCACGTGCCCCATGCTACTCGGGTCAGAGCGTAAGCTAGTGATGCTTTCAGCTACTGGACTTTAGCCATCTAGGGTGCGACACTCAACCGCTTCGCCTAGCAGCACAACGCTTGTATTGCTCTCCCACAACCCCGTTTTCACGGTTTAGACTGCTCCCATTTCGCTCGCCGCTACTACGGGAATCGCTTTTGCTTTCTTTTGACACGAGGAACTCACCATGAATCCATTAATTGCTGCTGCTTCTGTTATTGCTGTTGGATTGGCCGTAGGGCTTGCTTCTATTGGGCCTGGAGTTGGTCAAGGTACTGCTGCAGGACAAGTTGTAGAAGGTATTGCGAGATAGCCAGAAGCAGAAGGTAAAATACGAGGTACTTTATTGCTTAGTCTAGCTTTTATGGAAGCTTCAACAATTTATGGACTAGTTGTGGCACTAGCGCTTTTATTTGCGAACCCTTTTGTTTAATCCTAACAAATAAGACCTTCTTAAGTATTGCAAAAGAAGGGGTCTGCTGATAGAGCTAGGTGGGGAGGCGATACTAGTTATCAGGTCATAGAGAGGCCTGGCCCATTGGAATTTGATCTATCCTTCTATTTTTCAAGATAATTCGGATTTGTTGGCAAAAATGCGAAGAAATAGATTCTTCATTCCATTACAATAGGCCGATCCTAAGTTAATTTAGGAGTTATGGATAAAGTTTCTTCATTCTTTCATAGAATGATAGAAAGCAGCGCTGTAGGGTTTAGGTCAAAAATAAATATAGGTAAGGTAGGTATCCAACCGGGCCTTCCTTTACTGAATCTATTAGTAGTGGAACTTTTTGACATATGCCTTTGTTTAGGCATTGGTATGAGACTAACTCAAAAGAGTGAGGCGAGACCCTGAAGAAGGGACCCCACAGAGTGCAACCCGCGGAGTGCAACGCACGGAGTGCCGCAGTGCCGCTTCGTCTAGCAGCACAACGCTTGTATTGCTCTCCCACAACCCCGTTTTCACGGTTTATGCTGCTCCCATTTCGCTCGCCGCTACTACGGGAATCGCTAGTAAATAAAATTCTAGATAGGAAGTGGGTTGGTCTCAAAATAAATGAGTTGTTAGTTGTAGAATATTACTCTCGTCTTATCATTCTATTTCCATTGACAAAGGTCTATTGAACAAATAGAATTTGTGGATAGATAGGTCTGGGTCTAGTGAATAAATGGATAGAGCCTGGCTCCAATTCTGGTAAAATAAAAAGGAACGAGCTTAACTTCCTAATTAGAATAATTCCCCGCTCTACCATGAACTTCTTGTCAAACTTGTCGTAAAGGGTCTTCTCTTCCCAAATCAAACATACCTACCTTCAACTATTGATTAGTTTGCCCTTGGCTTTCCACTCGGCACCGTCGGATCACTAAGGCCGACTTTCGTCTCTGCTCGACGGGTGAGTCTTGCAGTCAAGCTCCCTTCTACCTTTGCGCTCGAGGACCAATGTCCGTCTGGCCCGACTGGATTTACCACCTTGTTTTCTTTCCTCGATTGCTCTGACCAGCCATTGTTGAATCGATTCTTTCGCATGCTTTCAAGATGTGGGTATAGTGAGAGCGACATACCTAGTATGTCGTACTTTTTTATCACTAAAAATGGATAATAATCCACCCTTCAATAAGAAAAACTCTTTTGTTTGTAAGAAAGGAATGAGAGAGATATGGGCACATGCAAGTTCCTAGGGTCTATATCGCTAGTCAAGGATCAGAAAATAATATTGTTCAATCAGTAGACTTCAAATCTAGATCTGCTAAGATCCCAGGACGTGATTAGGCGGGGACAGGATTTGAACCTGCAGTCTTCAGGTCATGAGCCTGAGGCTCAATTCCTTCCCGAAAGAATAGTAGACTGAAAAACGTATCTTACTCGTTCCCTCAACTGCTCGACTGAAAGAACTCTTAGTTCTCATTCTGTTCTTTCTTGTTTTTTCAGGATCCAGGAACGGAGCCTGCTCATGGATGACATGGTTGGGTATGATCATAGAAAATATTCTCCTCAAGTGAACCAGCCTATCCTTCCTAGGTAGGAGACTTACGTGTTGATCCGATCTTTATCTTTTTGCTCAAAGAACGAATAAAACCCCTTGTCGAAGCCCTTTATTATAAGCTTCCCTGGATTTGGGAAGTTTCTCTTTCACGGTATTGAGATCGTTTGATCGACACCGCCCGCCTGCTGGCCGGGCGAATCGAAGTTATCTTCCGGTCAACTGTCTACCCAGTCAAGTGTAAAAAACACAGTGCGAGTCTTCATAGGGCGATTGTCACTGCTTATGGACCCGAACCTGGGTGATCTATCCATGACCAGGATGAAGCTTGGATGAAACTAAGCAGAGGTCCGAACCAACTGATGTTGAAGAATCAGCGGATGAGTTGTGGTTAGGGGTTAAATGCCACTCGAACCCCTCTAAATTTTTCCTTTTATTGAAAGAATTCTCAAAATTTAAGGGAGAAACTAATTAGAAAAAAGGCCAGAAAGGAGTAGAAATTGCGTATAGAAATAGATTCCACTTGTAAGAGCAGGTTGAAGCGCTTAGGCTACTTCAGCTATATGCTTAACACATACCTCCTGGACGACTCTTTCTTTGAATAAGCGTACAAAAAGGTAACCCAGACTTGGTGCACTCGGGTGCATGCGCACCCTATATGCGTAAAAAAATGTAGATATTAGAAAATGTGTCGATTTTTTTTGAAAATGTTTAGGGTCAAAGATAATCATGTATTGTAGTTGTGTAAACACTTTGACCAAGAAATGACTAGTATACAAAATTAGGCAAAAAAGTGAAATTTCTGAGGTATATAACGTGTATGTAGTGTTGTTTTTGGAAAATCCTTCACCTAGATTGGAATAAAAGTCGTTTGTTGGCAAAATCTTTTATACGGGTACAATACTTGAAACCGAAAACCCGACTGAAAGTTTTGGTTTTTTTGAACCTCTTTTAAATTACTATTTTTTTTTTGCAATATAGGATGCGCGCGCACCCGGATTCACGGCTGTATTTTTGTACAAAAAGGAGGTTATATTGGACAATTGGCTAGCTTTCTGTAGTAGAAAGTAATAGCAGTTATATCAATTGTTTCACAGATATTGTATAAAGAAGATAATCATTAAAAATCAAGTCTTCTTCTAAAGTCCGCTGGAACAAAAAAAACGAATGTATATTGGAGTTGTTACCCCATAATTCAAAGCGTTGTGGCGATTTTTTTTCTTTTTGCACAACAAAGTTACCTTTCACGGTTAGGAAACAAATCTCTTGATCAGTAATCTTCTATATTGACGACAAATGCAACATATTTTTTTCAGGAAACAATTCAATATATATCGTAATCCGCACATATATCGTAATTCAATATATACATAGGTTTTTTGGGAGCGCTTCCGCGCGACTACTGACGCCATCATGGACGACTCCTTCCCGGATGAGGACTTCTTTTCGAACATCAGCAGCCTCTACATGAACGACATGGCCGACGACGTTGTTGTCACCGCTGCTGCTGCTGCTAGCGCCACGGCTAGTAGTACTAGTAGTAGTAGTAGTAGTAGTAGTAGTAGTAGCAGCAGCAGCAGCAGCAGCAGTAGTAGGAGCAGTAGTAGTAGTAGCAGCAGCAGCAGCAGCAGTAGTAGTAGTAGCAGCAGCAGCAGCAGTAGAAGTAGCAGCAGCAGCAGCAGTAGTCAGCAGTAGCAGCAGTAGTAGTAGTAGTAGTCTTCAGCAACTGCAGCGGCAGCAACAGCAGCAGCAACAGTAGTAGTAGTAGTAGTAGTAGTAGTAGTAGTAGTAGGTACCTTTCACGGTTAGGAAACAAACCTCTGAATCAATAATCTTCTATATTGACGACAAATGCAACATATGTATTTCAGGAAACAATTCAATATATATATCATAATTCGCATGTATGTCACAAAAGAACGAAGTACTTGAGATTTATTCAAACACATGATTACATGACAATTTTTTACATTTCCCTCACCGCGGAGGGGGAGGCTAGCCTGACACAAGCACATGACTACAAACCAATTAAACCAATTAACTCAGCAAAAACATTCTGAAATTTAATCACGCCCACAACTTAACTAAATTAAACTTCCGGCATTGAAATGTACGAAACAATTTCACCTACATATGTAGTGCGAGGCCCATGACATAAGTCGCCGGATCTTAATTAATCCTTGGTCTTAGGCGATAAGCAGACGCAGAGGACCTGCCAGATGCTCTTCTTGACACTGTTACGGTTGGATTTCCCCATTCTTCTCCTGGGAAATCTTTGAGGGTCAAAGGAAGAAGTGCTTAAGAAGTCAGTCCTGGAAATAGCAGAGCAACAAGTTATGAGGTACTCGATTCTAAACGAAGTATTACCAAAGTAACTACTGGGTACTGGCTAACATTAATGAACATGTAAATTAAGCCTATTCTTACTAGGAATACTATAACAGGGAAAGAATATATACCTGGAATGTACAGCTCCTGAAGGAAGGTACACAAGCTTGATCGATGGCTGTGACGCAAACAAGCTCCCTATATTTATAGGTAATAGCAGAGGAGCAAAGTGGTCACGAGACTATCATACATGCATGCTTTGGAAGTATCAGACATTGCTGGGAAAAGGTAAGAGTGAGACTCCCATGAATATTATGTGAAGAAGGACTGAACAAGTCCAGAACTTGAACTTGAACTTGAAATGTGGTCCACTTGTGGAAAACCTCAGTGATACTTGCTAGTCAAGCAATTAGCTTAGTTAATTTACACCAATGCCCTCTCTTTGGTATAGTCACGCTGCATGGAACGAGTCCATTACACGTCAAGATTTTCATACATGTAGGTCAAATATGACTATTTAGTTTTTTTGTTTTCCAGGTTGATTAGGTGATGTATATATATGCATGAGAAGGATGGGCTGTAGTGATTGGTGCATACGCGTAAAAGCGAAGAAGAGCTAGCATTGCGTATAGGGGGGTGTTGATTGCTTCATGCTGAAGCGATCGGAAGAGGTGAGTCCTGCGGGAAGATTCAGCGAAGAATGCATGCTGTAACAATTGGGGGACGTGCGCGCATGCATGCATTCGCGTTTTCTTTTCTGTCCAAAACAGCCCTCGCACACCGTTTTATTATTGGTCAAAATAGATGATGGTGGTGAATAGTCGTAATTGCTCCACAGCACCAAGGAGCATTCTACAAAAATCGGAAACAGCATCCTGAAATCTTAAAAGCTTCTGAAAAAAAGAATGCAAATATAGATGCGTAGTATGTGCGTATAAATTTTCATCACCGTATCTTTTCATCAGTGAACGAAAGGCGAATGCTTCGCTTGGTATCTCCGTAAGAGGGTAATTCTTATAAAAGATAATCTTATTAAGAGGAATTTGTTACTATAATGAGACAATCCGGTATTTATTTTTCCAGCGTAAATTTGCTCGTGCTATATGATCAATCATCCAAGTAGCTTATGGTTTATCTCCTCAGCTGTCGGTAGCCAATGTATTTGGTAACTGGTTACATGGGATATAGGATGAATACCGGATTTTGTTTATTTGGTAACTGTTTACATGGGATACATGATGAATACCGGACTTTGTTTATGGTGGGAGCGCTTACCATTATTTGGTCGCTTTGGCTATGTAAAATGACAAGATTTTTAATAACATTGTGTCTTCTTCCCTGCATGTTATCTATCGGGCCACGGCTATCCTACGATCATGGACTACTCTCTAACTTATGGAGTTTCGCGACTTGTTTGTGGAGGGGTGTACGCGATTGGAGGACACAATGAGAGATATTTTCTCTCGACATGGATGACAGCGTGATCTGCGGATAGATCTTCCATAGCTCGAGGCCTTTTTTTTATCTTATAACATGGATTGTAATACTAATACTTTTTCTTTGGTCACTAGTTGTGTGATTGATCGGCTGTGTGCATCCTAGGTATGCAGATGTCGGGTGTAAACATTACTTTGAGTAATAAAGCGTCTATTTTCAAAAAAACGGAAGGCGAATGTTGTGGGGCAAAAAAGAGTAACTCTTTTTTTAGTTTATCTTTTCAGGACTAGGAAATCCCGTGAGATCTGATCGCTGCGGACGCACATAGCCGCCCAGCTTGCTCCTCTGATCGCCACCCCTCCCCTTCCCTCCCATCCCCTCCCGAGTCGCCTGCGCGGCAGTGGCCCGGGAGGGCAATCGTCCTCTAGAAAAGCAGGTCAGCTCATGGCATCCAAGGAAGTTGCCACCAACAGCGCCGGCGGCGCCCGGACGCCAAATGGTGGGAGTTTAGGAGGTCATCTATGCCGAGCCTCTCCGCGCGGAGGTGATGTAACGATGGGATGCACGGCGGTGGAGGGACAGACGACGAATCTCCGTCGTTGGGCAGCGGATGGCTGCGTGGGGGCCTGCTCGTCTGCATTGAGATTAAAGGCAGTGGTCATAAGATTCCTCTCGCGCCAAGATAAGGATCTACTTGATGCTTGCCTTCTTTAATTTGGCTAGAGTGTCGAGTTCCGGAAGGCTCCACCGGCGAACTCCCATGGGTGAATCATGCCTATGGATTGCCGGATCGGATGGGATTCAGTCACGTGCAACCATGTTTTCTGACAGTTTGGTTTCAGAGGGGGTGAGATGAAGCTCTGCAGTCCGTTGCCATCGTGGAACATGTCTTTAGTTCCATGGTGAAGTCAGTGTGCGGAGAATATCATGAAAGCCACGATCAGAGGACTAACACTGGTGGTTCAAGTCCTGGTGGTGATGAGGAATTGGCTTGGCGATTTGTCACTTGTAGTAGCCGCACCGAAAATTGGGGGCAGCAACACATGAGAAGTTCACGGTCTAACCTTGTAGGATAAAAATCGGAGGTCTGACCTTAATTGGTTGTGCCTGAAGGCATTGTTTTGTGAGTTAGGACTTTCTCCAGGGTGAAAACCTATGATCTTTCATCAGGCGATGACAACACTTGTGCAATGTTTCCTTCTTGAAGTCATTGATACATTGCAAATGTATCTATAATTTTTGATGTTCCATGCTTAGTTTTATCCACTTTCTTGTGTTTTGTTCCAACTTTGGAGTACTTTTATTATGATTTCTTGGACTAAACTATTAACAAGAGCCATAGTGCCAGCTGCCTGTTTTCTGTTGTTTTTGGTTCCAGAAAAGTCAGAAAATGAATATTCTCGGAATTGGACGGGACAAAAGCCAAAGTGCCTATTTTTCCGGAAGGGATCAAGTGCCAGAATACGAGACGGAGAGGGGCCAGGGGCCGGCCACACCACCTGGCCGCGCGGCCAGGCCTGGCCCGCGCCAGGGGGTGGTCTGGCCGACCCTAGCACCCCCTCGGCCTCTCCTTCCGCCTATAAGTTGCCCTCGGGACGAAAACCCTAAGGACCGGATCAAAAAACCACGAAATAGTCTGTAGCCGCCGTCATCTCCATCCCTAGATCGGGAGGGATCTGAAGCTCTTCCCGGCACCCTGCCGGAAAGGGGAATTCACCCTGGAGGCCTTCTTCATCACCATGCAAGCTTTCGGTGTGATGCGTGAGTAGTTCATCCTTGGACTACGGATCCATGTAGTAGCTAGATGGTTGGTTTCTCCTCCTTTGTGCTTTCATGTTTAGATCTTGTGAGCTCTGTTCATGATCAAGATCATCTATTTGTAATCCATACATGTTGTGTTTGCGAGGATCCGATGGATATTGAGATGCTATTTCAGATTGATTATTGATTCTATCATGTCTTTGTTATTTGAGATCTTGCATGCTTTCCGTTGTTAGTAGCTATCTTGGCCAAGTAGATGCTAGCAACTCCAAGAGTTAGTATTTATGCTCGATAGTGGGTTCATGCCTCTAGTAATCTGGGGAAGTGATAGAAATCTCTAAGGTACTAGATGTGCTGTTGCTACTAGGGAGAAAAGAACGATCTTTTGTTCATAGAAAAATTGTATTGTTTACTTTACAGGCAGTTCGTAAAGCAATAATCTGTTGCTTGCAACTTAATACTGGAGGGGGTTCGGATGATAACCTGAAGGTAGATTATTAGTCATAGATGCAGTTGGATGGCGGTCTATGTATTATGTTGTAATGCCCAATCAAGTCTCAGAGGAGTGAAGATGATTAGTATATGCATGTATTTCTTTCTCGGTGTTTGTCAATTGCCCCGCTCTAATTTGCTCACCCAGCATGTTATCTATCTAAGGAGAGCCACCTCTAGTGAACTATGGATCCCGGTCCTCTTTTTCTTTACATACAATCTACAATCTTTTACTGCTTTGTGTTTACTTTCTGCAAACTTTTACTTCTTTCCATTCGATACGTTTAATCCTTTGTTTTCTGCAAAACACGATGAGATTGACAACCTCATCGCAAGTTGGGGACAAAGTTCTGTGGTTGTGTTGTGCAGGTCTCCACGTTGCTACTAGCACCGGTAGTGCGCCCTGCCAAAGCTCAGCTGGTAACACCTTTGAGGTGTTTCCTTGCTCCTACTGGTTCGATTAAACCTTGGTTTCATAACTGAGGGAAACTTGCTGCTGTGCTCATCATACCTTCCTCTTGGGGTTCCCAACGAGCTCTACATCAACACCACGCACCAAGCACTTTTCTGGGCGCCGTGTATTGAGCCATCAAGCGATTTTCTGGCGCCATTGCCGGGGAGTCAAGGACATCTTCACAAGGGGAGTTCCTCATAACCAATCTCTTTACTTTGTTGTTTTTGTTTTGCTTAGTTTCCTTTTTGCTTTGTTTGCTTGTTTTGTTCTTCAAAAAACACAAAAAAATTAGTTTTACTTGTTTGCTTTCTTATTTGAAAAACACAAAAAAATTAGTTCCTATCTTGAGTTGCCACTATGTCTAGCCTTGCTCCAATCAGTATGTCACCCGAGGAAATGATTCTCACTTTTAAACAAGGAATTGGGGAAAGTTTTAAGGAAGCTTGGTCTAGAATCTCTGATCTACATGAAAAGACCGAGCCTAAAATGATTCAAGGCTTGTTCCTTAGCATTTTTTACCTTGGGATTGCTCTTTGCTATAGATATGCTTTAGATGCTATTGCGGGAGGAGATTTCCTCCAAAGTAATGAGGATGATGCCATTAATGCTATAAATAAATTGATCCTCACTTACAATTTGCCTAGCCAAACTGATACTTCTTTCGCAAAAATATTTGCTAGGTTGGACACTCTTGAGGCTAGCACTACTAGATTAGAAGGGTGCTATCATACTCTTAGGAAGCATCACGATTATGTTCCAATAAACTCTGAACCATCAAAGTGGTTCCCTACAGTAAAGATTGAGATAAACAATGAAACTTTTCAAGCCCGCTGTGACATCATGTCTGAATTTTGCCTTATGCCTAGAGATATTTATAAATCTCTGAATACTTGGGGGCTCATTGAAGGAGGAAAATAAATATCTCTTACTAATAATACTACCATATTACCTCTTGGAATTTCTGAAGGAGTGTTTACAAAGATCCTTGAGAAAACGATTTCTATTGATTATCTTGTTATTGAATGTGCAGGAAAAGGACAAATTACACTTGGAAGGTCCCTATTAGAACTCCTTGGAGCAATAATAGATGTGAGAAAGGGGACCATGCACCTTTCTTCTCCACCAAACAATCACATTTTCCCAAAAGTTAAGAATAAAAATAAGAGAGGTAAGGGCAAGAAAGTTGGTTTTAATGCTTCTTCATTTGAGAACACTTGATTCTTTCTTTGCTTCTTATGCCTAACTTAAAGGCGTTAAAGAAAAGTACTTGTTGGGAGATAACCCAAGAGTTTTAGATGAGTCTTGGAAGTTATTACTTCTGTAATAACCTCTCCTTATCCTTTTTATTCGCTTTTTGTGCCAAGAGTAACCTCTAATGAGAGTGAAGTAATGATTGGGAAAGTTGCTGTCCCGAAACAGATTTCTGTGCTTCACCGTAAAAATTCCTGAGAGATCTCTGTACGTCTTATTACGCTGTAATTGTTTGTGCTTCTGCCCCAGGTTGTTATCTAACTTTCGTTAGTTCAGCACTTTTTGATTTGAGCAACAGAAGGTCTTCGAAAAAATTCGTCTTTACCTGCTGGTCTGTTTTGACAGATTTCTGCCATTTTCTGCATTTGCTTCTTGTCAGTTCCTTCTTGAGTTCCTTTGGGGAATTGAGCTTTTTGAGGGAAGTGCTACAGTAGCTAGTGTTCTAATGGAAGTTTATTTGGTGTTAGAACTGAACATTAAGACTTATTTATCTTAAGTGCACTAATGTTGCTAATGAGATTGTGTGAAGTTTTGTATGAAGGAAAATTTTCAGGTGTATGGAAGGAATGAGTAATGAGATGAAGGATGGACTAAAGCTCAAGCTTGGGGATGCCACGCGTGTCACCCCAAGAAATATCCAAGAAGTACAAGCGTCAAAGCTTGGGGATGCCCAAGGCATCCCCTTCTTCATCAATAAAAATTCCAGGTTTCTTCCAAACGCTTCATTTTTATTGTTTCGTGCACAGTTGTGTTTCTCTTGGAGCGTCTTCTTTTTCGTTTTTGTTTTGGTTTTTAGTTTGCTTGGTTTGCTTAGTTTTCTGAATAAGTTGGTTGGACCCCCTCTTTCATACGTTGGTTTGCAAATAGTTTGGTTTGGTTTGGAAAAGAGTAGGAAAGTTCACGCTTTTGTGGTAAAAAGAGCTCGTTTTTGACTGTGGCTATGCTTTGTCATGCCGTGCTTGATATTGTTTTGGCTTTATGCTTAGTATTCTTTGCTGTAGCATGACTTGTTATAAACAATTGAGATTGCTTAATGTGCCTTGGATGAATCATGTGTTGTTTTAGCATATTAAAGCATAGTATAGTGGTATTCTCCTTTGATGCTTTATTTGGGTTGACTTGGCACATGCTCACACCATGTTATGATTATCTCAAGTCACCATAGCCTTTATGATCCTTTAGTTTTCAACTTGTAGTATCACTTTATGCTTTGATCAATGATGTTTTGTCGCTCTGCATGATTATGGCCATTATTGCTTTCTTAGTTTGTCGCTTCCAGTCTTTTGCTAGCCTCCACAACAAAGTATGAGTTCCACTCATGCATCCAACTCCCTAAACCAAGTTTTTCCAAAGATTCCACCATACCTACCTACTAGCTTATGCTATTCCAAGTATATTCATGCTTTTGTTTACCTTCCACTTGTTACGAGAAAACTAGTGAGTAAAGCTCTCACGAACTTGATGGCACACTTTAGTTTATTGCCTCTAATAAACTTCAACCATTGTGTCGTCTATGTTGTATATGCTTGCACTTATTTGTTGGGAATTAGCAGAACCATGCTTTCATGGGGAACGCTTTCAACATTGCACTTAGTACTTGTACCTAGTTGATATCATGCTCTTTTGTATATGGATGTCGTCGGTGTGAAATGAAAGGGGAGCTTGCAAGTCCATGGAGTTATGTATATGTGTTAGAGAAACGCCTGCCGCTGGTCTAATCCATGCTGACATGGTGGAAACCTGCAGCGTAACCATAATAAGCTGTCTATGAAGCATTCTTCTTATAAAAAAAGAGAGTCCTATTGAGAAAAAAGAGAAAAGAAAAAAAGAGATACTATGAAAAGAGGAAATAGAGAAAAAAGCACCATATTCCCATTGTAAATAAGAAGAATGCTGAGATGCTCGTTGTCTGCTTGCCTTGTCATTTTGATATGGGGATTCTTCCGTATCATCGGGCAAGGGGTACCCCGTTGGCGGTTCTCAATGATACACATGTACTTACAATGACAAGAACTTACCGGTGACTAAACTTGAGTAGCATGAGGAGCGGCCCTCGTATACAAGGGACATGAGATTTCTGACTTATACTTCATCAAGCATGTACACCATAGTTTGTTCACTTTAACCTTAATCACTTCAAGATGCTTATGATAGGGGCAATGAGAGCTGAAAGCTATAAGTATCATAATTTTTGGAAGCTGTTTATGAGACTTGAATCCCTACTTCCTTTTTACAAAAGGCCTTTCTTCCACCATTATATTGAGTCTCCACCTTCTAACTTTATGCACCTACTTTGAGAGCATAGTGGCCATTCTTAGTTCTATGTGCATTGTCCCAAGACTAGTTGATTGATGCATACTTTGATATTGCTTGTTTTAAACTATTGTATCTAGTCACTCTTATGAACTTTGAAGGTGTCCTATGCATTTATATTTGCTACTCTATTGAGGGACAAGCTGAATACTATTATGCTATGTTTTCTTTATGTGAAACAAACAAACGTCTTGCAAAGCATGTTATTCATGAATCTTTTGTTTGTGCCTTTTCATGTTGCTCCATAGTTTCTTTGCTTATTGCTAGAACTTTGTCTTTCATGTTATGATTGAAGTACTATGATCCCAGCCTTGAATGTTTTTCAAATACTTTGAATAAGTCTTTGATGGTGCATGTCACCTCAAAAATTATTTCTTTTTATCACTTACCTACTCAAGGACGAGCAGGAGTTAAGCTTGGGGATGTTGATACATTGCAAATGTATCTATAATTTTTGATGTTCCATGCTTAGTTTTCTCCACTTTCTTGTGTTTTGTTCCAACTTTGGAGTACTTTTCATATGATTTCTTGGACTAACCTATTAACAAGAGCCACAGTGCCAGCTGCCTGTTTTCTGTTGTTTTTGGTTCCAGAAAAGTCAGAAAATGAATATTCTCAGAATTGGACGGGACAAAAGCCAAAGTGCCTATTTTTCCGGAAGGGGTCAAGTGCCAGAATACGAGACGGAGAGGGGTCAGGGGCCGGCCACACCACCTGGCCACGTGGCCAGGCCTGGCCCGCGCCAGGGGGTGGTCTGGCCGACCCCAGCACCCCCTCGGCCTCTCCTTTCGCCTATAAGTTGCCCTCGGGACGAAAACCCTAAGGACCAGATCAAAAATCCACGAAAGAGTCTATAGCCGCCATCATCTCCATCCCTAGATCGGGAGGGATCTGAAGCTCTTCCCGGCACCCTGTCGGAGAGGGGAATTCACCCTGGAGGCCTTCTTCATCACCATGCAAGCCTCCGGTGTGATGCGTGAGTAGTTCATCCTTGGACTACGGATCCATGTAGTAGAGATGGCTGGTTTCTCCTGCTTTGTGCTTTCATGCTTAGATCTTGTGAGTTCCGTTCATGATCAAGATCATCTATTTGTAATTCATACATGTTGTGTTTGCGGGGATCTGATGGATATTGAGATGCTATTTCAGATTGATTATTGATTTTATCATGTCTTTGTTATTTGAGATCTTGCATGCTTTCCGTTGTTAGTAGCTATCTTGTGCAAGTAGATGCTAGCAACTCCAAGAGTTAGTATTTATGCTCGATAGTGGGTTCATGCCTCTGGTAATCTGGGGAAGTGATAGAAATCTCTAAGGTACTAGATGTGTTGTTGCTACTAGGGAGAAAACAATAATCCTTTGTTCATAGAACAATCGTATTGTTTACCTTACACGCAGTTCGTAAAGCAATAATCTGTTGCTTGCAACTTAATACTGGAGGGGGTTCGGATGATAACCTGAAGGTGGATTATTAGTCATAGATGCAGTTGGACGACGGTCTATGTATTATGTTGTATTGCCCAATCAAATCTCAAAGGAGTCAAGATGATTAGTATATGCATGTATTGCTTTCTCGGTGTTTGTCAATTGCCCCGCTGTAATTTGTTCACCCAGCATGTTATCTATCTAAGGAGATAACATCATACCTCTTTTACTTCTCAATTGCCCAATCAAGTCTCAAAGGAGTCAAGATGATTAGTATATGCATGTTCAAACTTTTACTTCTTTCCATTCGATACGTTTAATCCTTTGTTTTCTGCAAAACACGATGAGATTGACAACCTCATCGCAAGTTGGGGACAAAGTTCTGTGGTTGTGTTGTGCAGGTCTCCATGTTGCTACTAGCACCGGTAGTTCGCCCTGCCAAAGCTCAGCTGGTAACACCTTTGAGCTGTTTCCTTGCTCCTACTGGTTCGATTAAATCTTGGTTTCATAACTGAGGGAAACTTGCTGCTGTGTTCATCATACCTTCCTCTTGGGGTTCCCAACGAGCTCTACATCAACATCACGCACCAAGCATTTTTCTGCGCGCCGTGTATTGAGCCATCAGACATCGCTATTGGAGAGGTTGGACTTCTGTTGTTGTTCTGGCGGTGTTAGTGTCACTGCTATAAGGATTTGATCGCGGTAGCAGGACTTTTCTTTTTTGTAATTTTTCTTCTTATTTTCTGGGTTGTGTGCATCTGTTAGGCCGTTAGGGAATTGCGTTGTTTGCTGAGGTTGAGTGTAATTGGTATGTTCACGATATTAATATATGCTCTTTATCAAAGATAAACTTTTTTTGTGTAGCCTACAAATTAACATGCTATCTATTGAATGTTTACAAATATGTAAAGCATGCATATATAGTATCTGTTACAATTTTCAGGAACTTATTTTTTTCTATTTTTTAAAATTACGGTCTCCCTCATCCCATGGTCCAAAACGCATCATGATGCTAGTAGCCATCCAAGAGTTTCAAACCATTTTGGATGTCCCAGACGTACTACCAATCTGGTGGATAAAAATATGTTTTCATCACCACCTTTGTTTCAACAAGATCTTGGAAACTAGATCTCGATTAAACATGTTTTCACGATTTTATTCCTGATTATTTTAAGTATCTATTGAATTCTATGTCATTTTGTTTATATTAACTGGTGTTGTCCTTTTACCATCAAAATGGATTTTTAACCTGTATTTTCTACATGCACCAATACTTAAGTCGAAATAAGAGGTGAGTGTACCTCACTTCTTGGTTAGAGTGGAAGTACAACTTAGCCACTGAGGTTTAAGTCGTCACACTCACAAATATGAGTTCTTGTTGTTTTTAAACAATCATGTGGGGTTCTCCCGTACGGTTTTTTTAAAAAAATTTACTAAAGTCTAAATGTTGAAGGCTAATATCTGCACTTTGTATTCTTTTTCTCCACCTTCCCCGACATTAGTTGCATTGCAATTGCGTAATTTGTTTAACACAATGACATGCATCTAATTTCTATCTTGCCCTTTTGCTCGCCTTTTGTGGCAAATTAGCCATTTTGCTTATGATTTACCCCCTCCGACTGATATTGCAAACATGTTTGGTAATTGGTTACATAGTTTTGATAAGTCATGTAAGGCTAGGATTTGCATCGGTGCTTCAGCCTTATGTTGATCTATTTGGAGATGCAGGAATGATATTATCTTTAACAAATCCAAAAAAAATAAAATCTTATGCGGGTTATCCACATGGTGACACATTGGGTGTAGCTTTGGACATTCCTATCTACACCAAACAAGCGGGATATTATGGCTACTAGGTGCAGCCATCTCCTGATGGTCGCTGGGCACATCTTCAGCCAGTCTGCCTGGATGCATTTTGATAGATTGGATTATGATGTTTAGTTGCTCGTTTATTATTTTTCTCTGGTTGATTTTGGTGTCGAGCTTAAGTGATCCGTGATTTGTAATACTTTTGAAGTTTGAATTTTTAATAAAAGGTTGTGTGCATCGACCGATGCAGAGGCCGGGGTACATCCCCTTTTCAAAAAAATGCATCTATAATTTATATGTATTTTGAGGAAGTATGTTACTTGACATTTTTTCTTTGTTGGGGGCAAGAATCCACCGTGCACCTGTGTTCTTGACCGGAAGACGACCTCTCCATGACACCGTGTCACTAGTGGAAACGAGGCCTTTGGTTGAGCCTGGAAATGGGCTTTAACACCGGTTCTTCTACGAACCGGTGTTAAAGGGGGGGCCTGTACCAGCGTGGCCCATGCAGCAAAAAGGAGCCCCCCTTTAACACCGGTTCGTGGCATGAACCGGTGTTAAAGGCCCCTGCACCAGTGGCCCGCGCAGCCCCCCCCCCTTTAACACCGGTTCGTGGCTTGAACCGGTGTTAAAGGGGGGGACTATATAAGACACCGCAGCCCACACCCCACTCTTCCATTTTTTCACTATCTCATTTTGGAGCCTAGCAAGAGGGTGTGAAGTGTGCTAGTTTGTGTTTTTTTCGTATGCACAAGAGGTGTTCGGTGAAATGCCCGAGAGCTCAAAATAAGTTTTCTCGTTGCTCTTTCCTTCTCGGTCGAGGTCGGCAACTATCCTTTCATGTGTCATTGATGTACTATATATAAATGGTCATCTCCCTATTATTTTTTGATATATACTATATATTAATGCAGATGAACTGGCAATGGATGTACGGTGACCGCCGCACTTCCGAGTACATTACGGGCCTCCAAAATTTCATCGTTGTGGCTAATGCAAACCGTGGTCACAATGGTTTTATGTGCTGTCCGTGTGTTCACTGTCAGAACAAGAAAGACTACTCAAATACCAGAACCATTCACGTCCACCTTCTTTGATCCGGTTTCATGCCCAGCTATAATTGTTGGACCAAGCACGGAGAAAAAGGGGTTGTGATGGAAGACAACAAAGAAGAAGAGGATGATGACAACTATCATAATATGTATCCTGAATATGATGATACTGCAACGGGGGTAGATAATGAAGATCAAGAGGCAGCAGATGGGCCCGTTGATGACGATCTTGGTCGGGCCATTACTGATGCAAAGGAAGAATGTGAAACTGAAAAGGAGAAGGAGAAGCTGGAGCAGATGTTAAAGGATCACAAAACATTGTTGTACCCAACTTGCGAAGATGGCCACAAAAAGCTAGGTACCACACTGGATTTGCTGCAATGGAAGGCAGAGAACGGTGTGACTGACAGCGCATTTTCAAAGTTGTTGGTAAAAATGAAGAATCTTCTTCCAAGAAATAATGAGTTGCCCGACAGTACATACCAAGCAAAGAAGGTTGTCTGCCCTCTAAGATTAGACGTGCAGAAGATACATGCCTGCATTAATGACTGCATCCTCTACCGCGGTGAGAAGTACGAGAATTTGGATGCATGCCCGGTATGCACTGCACTGCGGTATAAGATCAAACGAAACGATCCTGGCGATGTTGAGGGCGAGGCCCCTAGGAAGAAGGTTCCTGCCAAGGTTATGTGGTATGCTCCTATAATACCACGGTTAAAACGTCTCTTCAGAAATAAAGAGCATGCCAAGTTGTTGCGATGGCACATGGAAGACCGTAAGAAAGACGCGATGTTGAGACACCCTGCTGATGGGTCACAGTGGAGAAAAGTCGAGCAAGAGTACCCGGACTTCGCACGTGACGCAAGGAACTTAAGGTTTGGTCTAAGTACAGATGGCATGAATCCTTTTGGTGAGCAGAGCTGCAGTCACAGCACCTGGCCTGTGACTCTATGTATCTATAACCTTCCTCCTTGGTTGTGTATGAAGAGGAAGTTCATTATGATGCCAGTGCTCATCCAAGGCCCGAGGCAACCCGGCAACGACATTGATGTGTACCTAAGGCCATTAGTTGAAGAACTTTTACAGCTGTGGGCCAAACCAGGTGTACGTATGTGGGATGAGCACAAACGGGAGCCATTTGACCTACGAGCATTGCTTTTCGTAACCATCAATGATTGGCCTGCTCTTAGTAACATTTCAGGGCAGACAAACAAGGGATACAATGCATGCACACACTGTTTAGATGAGTCTGAAAGTGTATATTTGGATAAATATAAGAAGGTTGTGTACCTAGGGTATCGTCGATTTCTTCCGAACCTACATCCAATAAGAAAGAAAGGCAAGCATTTCAAACGTCTGGCAGAACCCCGGAGGAAGCCTGTCCTCCGTACCGGTGAGGAGGTATTTGGTATGGTCAAGGACCTAGAAGTAATCTTTGGAAAAGGTCCTGGCAGTCTATCTGTTCCAAATGACAATGCCGGACACACGCCCATGTGGAAGAAGCAATCTATATTTTGGGACCTACCCTATTGGAAAGTCTTAGAGGTCCGCTCTTCAATCGACGTGATGCACGTGACGAAGAATGTTTGCGTGAACCTGCTAGGCTTCCTAGAAGTGTATGGGAAGACAAAAGATACACCGGAAGCACGGCAGGACCAGCAACGTCTGAAAGACCCTGAAGAGCCTATGCATCCTGAGAACAAGAAGGGTAAACGATGCCACTTAACTCCTGCCAGCTACGCTCTTACCAAAGCAGAGAAGGAAATCTTTTTTGAATGCCTGAGCAGTATCAAAGTCCCGTCTGGCTTCTCGTCGAATATAAAGGGAATAATAAATATGACAGAGAAAAAATTCCAAAACCTGAAGTCTCATGACTGCCACGTGATTATGACACAATTGCTTCCGATTGCATTGAGGGGGCTTCTACCTGAAAATGTTCGAGTACCCATTGTGAAGCTATGTGCATTCTTCAATGCAATATCTCAGAAGGTAATCGATCCAGAAAACCTACCAGGGTTATAGACAGATGTGGCCCAATGTCTTGTCAGCTTTGAGTTGGTGTTCCCACCATCCTTCTTCAATATTATGACGCATCTCCTGGTTCACCTAGTAGAAGAGATTGCCATTCTCGGTCCTGTATTTCTACACAATATGTTCCCCTTTGAGAGGTACATGGGAGTCTTAAAGAAATATGTTCATAACCGTGCTAGGCCAGAAGGAAGCATCTCCAAGGGCTATGTAACAGAGGAGGTCATTGAGTTCTGTGTTGATTTTATTCCTGACCTTAAGGCGATTGGTGTTCCAGAATCACGACATGAGGGGAGACTGCGTGGAAAAGGCACCCTAGTATGTAAAGCAATGATATGTAGGGACGGGCATTCTCTCAATCAAGCACACTACACGGTTTTGCAAAGATCTATCTTGGTTGCCCCGTATATCAATGAACACAAGAATTTAATACACCTCAAACACCTGGGGCAGTCTGATGAATGTATTATAAGTGAACACATGGCGAGTTTTGGCGGCTGGCTGCAAAGACTTCTCACGAATAACACCACTGTTGGGGATCAGCTGTACTTGTTGGACAGGACACCATCTTCGACTGTATGTACTTTCCAAGGGTACGAGATAAATGGGAATACATTTTACACGATAGGCCAAGATAAAAAGAGCACCAACCAAAATAGTGGTGTCCGCTTCGATGCAGCAGAAGACAATGGGCAAAAGACCACGTATTATGGGTTCATAGAGGAGATATGGGAACTTGACTATGGACCTAATTTTAAGGTCCCCTTGTTTCGATGCAAATAGGTCAAGCTAATAGGAGGGGGGGTTGAGGTAGACAAGAAGTACGGAATGACAATGGTGGATCTCAACAATCTTATGAAGGTAGACAAGAGCTTAGACGAACCATTTGTCTTAGCCAATGATGTGGCTCAGGTTTTCTATGTGAAGGACATGTCTACCAAACCGAAAAAAAGAAAAAAAATAAGCAAACGGATACATCACACGATGAGCCAAAGCGTCACATAGTTCTTTTAGGAAAAAGAAACATCGTGGAAGTGGAGGACAAGACAGACATGTCAGAAGATTATAATAAGTTTGATGAAATTCCGCCCTTCAGAGTGAAGACTGACCCAACCATCCTGTTAAACGGTGCTGATACTCCATGGTTACGGCCGACGCGATCATAAGATTGACTATATGTATTAATTGAGCCATTTTTGGCACACATATATATCTCAACATGGAAATCTGTCATATTTCTTCTGTTAACAGTATATGTATTAAATGAGCCATTTTTCTTCCTTCTATTTCTTCCCTCCATTTTTCTTCCCACCATTTTTCTTCCCCCCATTTTTCTTCCCGCCATTTTTTCCCGCCAGTTCTTCCCGCCAGTTCTTCCCTCCAGTTCTTCCCGCCAGTTCTTCCCGCCAGTTCTTCACTATATATATATAGGGTTGGCCTCCATTGTTATTGCACATCTCTAGACTCATATCTGCAACCTCATCACTCTTTCCCATGGCTTCCCCCGTAGCACTAACCCCTAGGGAGGCAGAGGCGCTTTGCGCCTCGAACTACCCCTGCCCGCCGGGCTACTGTGTCCCCGTCGGCTGGATGCTGAGCGCCGGAGGCGTGCCGGTTCCTCCTGTCCCTCTAGGTGTGGCGCGCCGGATGGCCATCACGAACCACTACTACTTCGAGTTCACGCCGGAGCAGCGGAGGAATCCCAGATGGCATCCCGACTATTTCCCTACTTGGGAAGCCTTCTTCGTGGATCGGGCGTGAGAGGGCGCTCGCCAGGCACGAGGAGGACGGCCCACCTCCTCCGAACTTCAACGAGGCCGGCCGTCGGCTATGGTGGCGCGGTCGGACTCTCCAGAGCATCATGGCCTATGACACTGCCGCCGACTCTAACCCCCGTCTGCGCTACCCTCAAGTCCAGCCCACGCCTACTCAGCCTTCAAGGTTCAATTACGGTGACCCCGAAGATGACAGCGATGATGGCGGCGGCGAGTACGATGACTACAGTGGCGAGTATTACAGGTGTAGGCAGGAGCATGACTGAATCACTCCAACATTCCGAAGCAAGTTCGGCCGATTGTTACTTAATATGGCCATGTATCTTAATTTTCAGTTCTTTTATGTATCTTAATTTTCAGTCATGCTTTATGTAACTTACTATTAGTTGTATTCTGTATTTTAATTCCAGTTCTATTTCCTTCACAAAATGACCTATCTCATTCGAGGTTTCTTGGCTTTCGGGTCAAATGACCAATGTTATGGCTAGAATCAAGGCATAGTTTGTGATAATATGGCCATATTGTGCATACATGTGCATCATGGCATGGCAAACAATGTTGCAAGAGGAAGTTTTCCTTTTTATCGCACCAAAAAGGCATTTTCCATTTTCCGAGCATAAAAAACGGAAGATTTTGTGAAGCAACCACCAAATGGCTAATTCAAAAAACCACCACCACATTTTACAAAAATACTAGACCACCTTATATGGACAATGTACCAACAGGGGGATCTGAAACCTTTCCGTCCACCTCTGGTGAAAAAGACAAATTCTTGCCGAATCGGTAGGAAGTGGGTCAGATATGAACTACAGGTACATGATACAATGCTCATGATTTTTTAGAAAAATCATTTTTAGGTTCACAATATGCTATTTTATCAAAAATCCAATGCAAGTTGAGCGAGGCTTTGTCAGATTCAAGTGTATACAAAAGATGCGGCATTTAAATATCCAATCAATTCAAAAATGTTAATACAAAATAAAATATGATTTGCTCTAATAAAATAGGGTTAGATTTCTTTTTAGATGCTTAATATTTCTTATGTTCAAAGTTTTAGGATTTGACGATTTATTTTTGTTTGAATTGAATAATCAAAATTTATATGTAAGTGTTTTAATCATTTTGAAAATTTTCATCTAAAGTAAATATAAAATGTTTTTACATGAATGGATAGATATTATTTTTCTGAAAATTATGATATATTATTCATATTTTTCTGAGTTGAAATGAATAAGATATGAATTTTCTAAATTCATATCCTATTTTTTGAAATATAAATGCCCCCACCCCTTTAATGCATGAAATAAATGCCCCCCTTTAACACCGGTTCCAGCCACGAACCGGTGTTAAAGGGGGGGGGCACATTTATTTAGTTTCGTGCGCGCACACCCCCTCCTTTAACACCAGTTCGTGGCTGGAACCGGTGTTAAAGGGGGGGTGCGGGCGCGAAACGAATTCCCCCCCCCCTTTAACACCGGTTCCAGCCACGAACCGGTGTTAAAGGGGGGGTTATAATGCGCGCCTTCCCCTTCCTTCTTCCTCCCAGCCAGATCGAAAGCGCGCGCGCAGAGAAAAGCAGAGGAGAGCCAGCGCCGTCCAGCCGTCGCCGTCGCCGCCCTCGCCGTCGCCATCCCACGGGAGCGCCGTCGCCCCCCTCCCCGCGCGCGAGCCGTCGCCGTCGCCCCCCTCCCCGCGCGTGAGCCGTCGCCGTCGCAGTCGACGCCCCCCACCGCGCCAGCACCGTCCGCCATCGCGCGCGCCCGCGTCGGCCGCCACCCCCGTCGCCGCCACTCGGATCCGCCGCGCGCCAACACCGAAGCCTCCGCCAACTCGGAGCCGCCGCCGCCAACCCCGCGTCCACGACCGCTGCCGCCGACCCCGTTCGCGAGAGTTGCCGCCACCGGCGGTGAGAGCTCTCTGTTTGTGTTTTGGAGATATTGGATATTGGTGATAAATGTTATTTGTGTGTATATTGGATAAATGTTGCATATATGTATATATATTGTTGTGTATGAATAATTTTATTTGTGTGTAATTGCATATATGTTGTATATATTGTTGCATATATGTATATAATTAGTTATTAGTATTTTATAAGTGTGTAGTTTAGTGTGTATTATTAGTACTTTAGTGTTAGTATTGGTTTAGGGTTTATTTAGTTTAGGGTTATTAGTTTAGGGTTTATTTAGTTTAGTGTTATTAGTTTAGGGTTATTTATTTAGTTTAGGGTTATTTAGTTTAGGGTTATTTATTTAGTGTAGTTTAGTGTATTTAGTTTAGGGTTATTTAGTGTATTCTATAGTTAGTATTAGTTTAGGGTCGTCACCTCGCTACTCTGCAAGCGCCGCCGCTGGCCGTCGTAGTTAACGTCGCTCCGGTGACCCCTAGGTAGTGGCGCCGCCCGTTTTAGGTAGGCCGCATCACGCTGAGGCGAACCCGCTACCTCACGCGCCCTAGGTCGCTCTCCAGCGCCGCCAGCCGCCGCTTTCTAGAGCATCCTCCGGTCAGCCACTGTAGCTAGCCCCTCTCATATGCATCCGGGATTTCTCCGAATTAGGGTTTGGACCCCTCGGAACTCGTTTAAAATGATCAAGCATCCTTAGGGTTTTAATTTCATTTGTGTATTTATTTGTGTATTTTTGTATGAATAATATGTATATTTGTGTATGAATCCAAGTCCACTCAAATGTTTACTCTCTTACTCTAGATAATATTATTGTTTTAGAAACTATGGATCCACTTAGTAGAAACCTTGAAGAAGAAGAAATAATGGAGAACATTATCGATGAGGACACCTCACAATATCTGAACTTGGAGGGACATGATGACAGCTCAAGTAGTCATGGAGAAGATGAAGACTCCGGTGAACGCAATTTAGTGATTACAAAGTCCGGCGAGGTATATCCATTGATTAAGCCTCTGCTGACTTCCACCAACAATCTTCTTCTACATGTATTAATTAACGCTTCTTTCTTCTTTTAGCCCTCTGGATCGACCAGCCAACAACCATCTTCTTCTACGAAAAAGAGCAAGCGAGGCGCGAGCCATCGGTTGAAAGATCGTGCAAAATTCACGATCGAAGCAGTCCGTGTTGATGGCAGGCCGATGGAGCCCAAGAAGGCCGCAGACAAATTTGTACGTCAGGCTGGAGTTCTTGTTAGGGACCAAATCCCAATCATAATTGAATATTGGAATAAGCCAAAGAAGGGCGACGGTACCTTTGTCGATGAAAGATCCAAAGAAACGCTTTGGAATTCGCTGTTGGTAAATTTCACCCTTCCGCCAGAGGAGGATGAAAACAAACCGGTTATAAAGGAAAAGGTCAAAGAGTGGACTCTAAAGAAGATGGTTGACGCTTTCCGCAACTGGAAGACAAAATTAAACAAACTTGTCAAAGCTCGCGAGACTCCAGATTTCGAAGACGCATATTATGCGAAGATAAGACCTCACTGGCGCGAATTTGTGGCATACAAGGAAGGTGCTATAGCTACAAAGAGGTCAGAAACCAATACGCTAAATGCCCAGAAGAAGGAATATCACCAGAGGACAGGGTCAGGTGGCTACATATCTCAGAGGCCTAAGTGGGAGGAAGCTGAGAAGGCCCTGCGTGACAGAGGGATCACACCCCAGACACATGGGTGGGACCTACGTGCAAAGACTTGGTTCTACGGAATCGGGGCAAGGTTGGACCCAGAAACAGGATTGTGTATCTTCCCAACCCTCCTTGCCAAACCCGTCACTGAACTCATCACGACATACGAGGAAACAGCCGCCAGGACCTTCCATCCCGACAGAGAGAATGACCAGCTCACACGCGCCATCGGTAAAAAAGAACACCCTGGACATGCACGAGGCACAGGGGGTATGACGTGGAAGGATGGGTTTGCCGAGTGGAGCGACTCTTACAGATGGCGCGGCAGAAAAGGAAAAGAGCGTACAGAACGGATGACACAGATAGAACATGCACTTGTGGCGCTGCAGGCGCAAGTGAATGCACAATAGAGCCATCAAACTACCGGCCCATCTCAGCGGCACGAAGACCCTGCATTGGAAGCTGCCGGCGGCCTAGACTCTGCGCGGAAAAGCAGCGTGGCTTCCACGGAGAACGTGCAGCCCACGCTTGAAATGGCGGGTCCTCGATACCCCGTGGATGAGATCACGGAGAGCGAATATGCTGAGCTGCATGTGAGATTAATGGGCTTATCCATTAAGGTGGCTGTCGGCTATGCCTTACCTCCTGTAGCTGGTGGAACTTACCACTGCCGACCGATTCCAGATGGCTATGCTATTGTCGGGGTGGATGAGGTTGTGAAGGAATATGAGGAAGCACAGCTTGACCATGCTACAGGTGAAGGGGAAACTCAACTCAAATTTTCAGTGAAAACAACCATTCTTTGGAAGAAGGAACACATCGTGCTTCCAAATTGGAGGCCACTGGCACCCCCGCCGTCTCCGCAGCGTCAGCAGTCTGAGGCGCTTCAGCCATCTCCTGCGCGGCGCCATCTCCGGCGCTTCAGCCATCTCCTGCGCGGCAGCCATCTCCGGCGCGCCAGCCATCTCCTGCCCGTCAGCCATCTCCGGCGCTTCAGCCATCTCCTCAGCGTAAGCGGAACAGCACTTCCACGAAGAGCATCACTAGCACTGCCACAAAGAGTTCAAAAAACTACGTCCCGCAGCCTTCCGCCAAGCCATTGCCGGTTTTACCGTGGAATCGCAGTGACGAGGAGACCAATAGGATCTCGGAAGAAGAGGTCAAGAAATTCTTTGCACCTAGACGGGCCGAGCCAAAGGAGAAAATAGATCCGGCGGTGGTGGAGAAGTTTTACAAAAATCTTTTGAAACCTGAAACCCCACTTGTGCCGGACTACGAGCGCCAGATTTTGAAGGCGGATGCAAGGCGCCGTAGGGAGACTGAAAGTAGCAGTCGTGCGGCACCCCAGAAAACAGTTCCCATGTTCGGAGAGCAGGAAAACCAATCATGCGCCCCGCTCCAAGTGTTCGACACACGGGACGCTCCTCCCGTAAATGATTACGAGGCAGAGCTACAAAGAAAGGCCAATGAGATGGGGATGACTTACATTGCATACTTGAACATCATGGGAGACAACTTGCCCAAATGCGATGCCAACCCCATACAGCCATGGAAGTATGGGAAGAATCTCGTCAAGAAAGAGGAGCTCAAGAATCTACCAACAAAGATGCGAAGATTGCACAAGTGGTACCTTGATTTCTGCAAGACGAGAAAGGAAGAATGGATCACGGCGCATATAAGAGATGAGATTTTCTTGTGCGGAGACGACGAGATCGACTTCAACATTCAAGACTTGCATTTTCTATTCAATCAGAAGGAACTCGACAAAGCTGTCATCAGCCTTTATTGTGTGTAAGTACTATTTCTGTATTTTCTATCTCATCTCATTCACTTCATTAATTTCATGTATATATATATGCTCACCATATATGTATATACTATTATGCAGGAAAAAGGTTATGAAATGAATGAAAGGAGGACCTTTGGACATTGGGTTCGTTGACCCAAATAGAGTTCATGAAGAAGTGGTAAGAACCAAACCCGGGCAAACAGAAGATTTATTGCTAAGGTTTTTACTGAGACAACAAACCAAAAGGAAAATACTATTGCCTTACAACTTCTCGTGAGTACTGTTACCCTCTCTTGTATACATTCTGTTTCGGCTTACTCGATGTTAAGTATAACTGATGATGAGTTATGCGTGCGTAGGTTCCACTTTATTCTGCTAGTCATTCAACCTGACTCAGGAAAAGTCCTTGTCATGGACTCGTTACGAAAAGAAAAAAAGCTATGGGCGGACTTTAGAGAGATGCTCCAGAGGTAATTTCAATCATATTATCGCACTAGATCGGCAACTTTCGTGACAAAAAGTAATTAATTACTCCTTTATCCATTTTCTTTGCCGGACAGGGTTTGGAAAAGGTTCACGGGCAGGGCCGTGGGTGAATGGTCAGAAGAACTAAAATTTGTAGACTAAAATGTAAGTAATACTAGCTATCTAGGTTTGCGTATCTCTTTGATTCTGCTTCCAATTCCATTATATCATGCTTTATTGATTATTATTTTGATTGAACTCTCTATTCTCGTAAAGTGCGCGCATCAGGGACACGGCAATAACTTATGTGGGTACTATGTTTGTGAGTTCATTCGCAACACGATATGTGCGACGGGCCAAGCCGCACTAGAACAACTTAGAGTAAGTAAACAAAGTACACAACATTATTTTATTACCATCAATTGTGTTGAGTTTTATTCTTATATATATATTGACCCCATTCTTCATATATTCAGATCGAACGGATGCGGGACCAACTCCTACCATTTGACCGCATACGAATCATTCAAGAGGAATTGGCGGGGTTCATACTTGATGAGGTCGTCACGCCTGGCGGAGAACTCTTTAGATATCCACCAAAATAAACGTTGTATATATGCTTGAACGTGTTTGTCTTGTACTTGATGCTTCAACGTTTATGGAGAATACCACACAATGACGATGTTGTGTATAATAATAGTTGCTTAATTATTCATGTACTCGTATGTACCGATGATGATGTATGTGTATACCGCTCCCGATCGATTCCCCTCCCCCCCTCCCCGTCCCCGCCGCGCCGCAGAAATACGCCCAGAACGGGGCAGGGGCAGAACTCTGCCGCGGCAGAGATTTAGGCCGTTTTCCTGCCGCGGCAGAGATTTATCTCCTTTTCCTGCCGCGGCACAGAACCTTTAACACCGGTTCGTGTTACGAACCAGTGTTAAAGGGGGGCCCTGAGCCCTGCGGCAGCCCCACGTGCGCCACCCTTTAAGAACCGGTGTTAAAGGGGGGGCCCCTCTAACACCGAACCCTCAAACCGGTGTTAGAGGGGGGGTGTGCACTAGTGTGTGATTGAGTGCTTGTGTAGAAGGGGAGGGGCGGGGGAATGACATCGAAACGACATGTCAAATCAATTCATGTGCCGACGAAGCAAAAAACGTAGAAAACCTAGACGGCATGGCAAAAGCACGTGAGGCCATTGTAGTGTAATTTAGGTTTTGACATTTTTTGGGTCTCAATATTGGATGATACTGTACATTATTTATCTCAACGTTGGAGGCAACTTTTAGGGAGGTACGTGTAACTGTTTGGGGCTGGAAGCGTCCGAATGGATGACGATAGATTGTAGGCTGATCATTGAGCAAGAATCTTGCACAAACAAAATTGTCTTGTGCGTCATTTGGGTCTTGTTAGTTTAAGCAGCTGCGTCATTTTTTCTCGATGTCATGATTTCTCTAAACTCTCCAAATGTGCAGAACAACGCCAGGCCTCATATGCCTTTATAAAATTATGTTATTCATTAGTGCACACTAACAAAGCAATAATAAAATTATACTGTGCATTATATTAGTCTTTACATCCTTTCTTATTAATTCAGTGCCTAGTATATCAACTCTTTTACTATCTTTTGCACATACATATGTATGCAAAGAGAAATTTGTAGAAATAAGTATCATGGCATATAGTTCACTCGATCATTAAAAATAAGAAGTTCGAATGTCTTCACCGATATTCAAATACCATGGATCTATCAAATGTATTGATTTTTTAATTTGCTATTACATTATAGTAATATTTTTCTTATGGAATAATAATATATTTTAAGTCTTTTATTTGTGAACAAGGGGCGGAGCATGCCAGACATTGTCGAGCGGCCCAAAATGGATAATTATGCTTTAAGTTTTATTAATATTTCAAATTTGAGCATAAATATTAAAATATCTTTAACTTATTTTCTAGAGTAGGGGGACCATTGCCCCCCCCCCCCCCCCCCGACCCTAGGAAAGCTCTTGCACTTTAAACATGGCCCCTTGGTGTCTGTTTTGCCTTAGGGCCCCTAAAATCTGTGGACCGGCCCTAGTGGTGATTAGCACCGATGGGTCCTACACCGTGCTTCTCAAGCCACCTGCAGGAGGCCGTGACATTGATGCCGATGCTCACAGAGCATGGCACCAGTCTTCCTAGCGTCGATGACCACGACCCTCGGCGATCCACGACTACGACAGTCATACAAGACCCTGGTCCATGGCTTCTCTGCGCGGTTGACGGAGGAGGAGGTGGAGTGGGTCTCCGCCAAGCCAGGATTTGGCCGGGCCTTCCCCAACGTCATTCGGTACCGCCAGACAACACGAACGCCGGAATTCTTCGGCCTCACCTACCACATGGGGGAGTCGTCCGACAACTGGCCCGACTTTGGTGGCCTTGGCATGATAATCAGCGCCGTGGATGGTAGCATCACCAAATCTCATCCATTGATGAATGACATTGGATTTGAGGGCATCGAGCCCTCACAACGATGGAAGGGCTCATGCAACAAGGACTTTGGACGCCACCGATAGGCATGGCACCCACATGATGACCATAGCGGCCGGTAACTTCATCGTTGACGCCAACTTCAACGACCTCGCTAGCGGAAACACATCTGGAATGGCTACGTGGGCGCATGTCACCGTCTACAAGGCGTGTAGCAAAAGGGAATGCTCTGATGAATCGATGATGTCATCCATCATTGCGGCGGTGGATGATGGGGTCGATGTAATCTTGCTATCCATGGCAGAAGCTCCACGCTGACGTACGACCACGACCAGGTAGTCGTGGCCTCTTTCTATGCCATGTGGGTCAGTGTCCTCATCGTATCTATCGGACGAGGGGTGACCACGGAAATGCCCATGATTATTGACTTAGGTTTTTATGGAAAGAGAGCATTGGTGATTTTATCGGCCTATCAGATAAACAAGGGAGTCGAAGTCATGTCTGATTATTTAAGAAGACGTTTACAAGGTTGCCGGTTTGCTAGATGCAATCTAACCTATGATGGGTTGCGTTTTGTTCAAAGCTACGGTTCCCTCTCCATCAACTTCTCCCAGCCTTTATATGAGAGGCTAGGTCCCAGAGTCTTGGACGGATCGGTTACAAGTTTGAAATATAATTCTACTACCATGTCAGTTTAGACTTTTGCCTTGATCCACACACCTGGTTCCTGGCCTTTGGATGCTTCCAGGAGTCTTGACTTGTTGTGGACTGTATGGGCCATGGTCTAGATACGTACAAGCTATACCAATTATGGGAATCTGATAAGTTATAACCATGTTAGTAGCCCCTGAGACTCTACTCGCATCGTAGATTCGGGTCGAGTCTCAAAGAAATTTTCACCATAGATCCTGAAAATTTCTTCGAGTAAATAAATTGTAAGTTTAATTATATTTGTTATGGAGATTTTGGTATAACGAGTCTGGTGCATCCGACGGATCGGAACCAGTTAATTTCTCTTGGGCAAAAACATCGTGAATCTACTACAAGCTCAAATCTCCGGACTCGAACCTGGTATATGTTGGTGTAATCTAGTTCGATCCCTAGAGGTCTTATCGAGTACTAAATTCTGGTTTTTGTGGTTTGGATACCCAACGCTTCCGTCAGAATTTTCATCGTATCGTGGATACGGAAAATTACTAGAAGAGCGCATTCGTGTGTTATTACTAGGCCTCACAGGACAAATCCCCGGGTCTTACATTCATGTCGATAGACACGGCATTCAGACATGCTATCGCGACGGACGTTGTCCAATTTTTTTTAATTTTTCGTCGACTGTCTTGTTTCGCTAATGGAGTTGCTGAAGTTGTCAATGTGTTGTAATTTTTATCGTGTGCTCTGTTTAACGCTCCTAGTGGGAGTAACCGTTTTAGTATATACTTGGGTAATGCCCATAGGCTCAAGTCATTATCATCCGAGGAAATCTTCGACTCGGGCCTTGAATCTATATTTTTTGTCGAGTTCTTTACTGGTATACCCGAACCTTTTCGTCGTTTCTCATGACATCATTACTGACTATGATGGTGTGCTTCAATTATGTTGGAGCGCTCCTATTGGAACATTTTAGTGGAAGGACCATGACACAGGCTGACGACGTGTGGGCACGTGTCACTGGTCAGTTTGACCGCACGGCCCCATGTTGCGCGGGAATCGAGGTACCGTGCAATTTTCTCATAAAGATACCATGGTAATTATTTCTTATTAGAGCAGACTCTTCATTTATCTATGAACACGTGTTGATCATAGATTTCATCCTGACGAGATATCTTCCGGATCCAACGGCTCTGGAAAAACAACATGTATGTCAATATGTTCTACAAGTGATCAAGCTTATGGTTTTCGTGTCTTTATGTTGATCAGAGAATAAGCCGAGACTAGAGTTTTTAATAAATCTCAAATTTGTATTAGATTAGGTTATAATCAAGCCAGAAGATCCAAAATCGGGTAAAACTATATTTTACTACATGTAGTTCGGAAATTTATATATGAATACATATTTGTTTTACCGTATGATTTATAAATGGTTATAAATGTGACTTCATGCATGGTTTTTTTGTTTAGCTAGACAAGCACCCTTGATTTAGGCTGGACATAGTGGGAATATCATAGTTGGTATCATGTATAACATGCATGCAAAAAGTTGATGTGACATATCATTTAATGAAGAGAGAGGTGATAGTGGTATCATAATATGATATGGCATCATAACACATAAAAATAAAAAAATTAATGATAAATGCATCTTGTACTTACACAAGTTTGGATTGAGATTTTACAAATAATTAAATAGAATAAGGTTACGATACTACTCGATGATACCATGCACTACAGATGTAATATCATACACTAGTTTCATATGCATGATACTAGTAATATGATACTCACACTATGATCCGCCTTAGCATGCATCTATTTTTACATATGGTTATTTTGTTGATCTCCGAATCAAAAAATGCAAACCAATAATTTCTTTAAATTGTTGCCTGATGGGCTCATTCATCAATTTTCCTTTAGTGATTCACATTTGGAAGGTTTTCAGGAAGGTGTTCAAAAATCCAAGTATTATATATTTCGTGCCAGAATGTCTAAATCAAAGAATAAAATAAAATGTACAAATGTGAACCTATTGAAATAAGAAACTCCAAATGAGTGAATGGATTTTTGGATTATTAGACAGAATTTTTATAATTAAATTCAGAATATAAATCATGACTATAGTAGCTATGATCACGTGAAACTCTAACATATTATATTTATTAAACAACACGGACGGTAGCGGTGCAAACTCTACAACAACAATAGTAAAATAATAGATTAAACCACAGGGCACGTACTGATTGTTTGTAGACGGAGAAGCCGTTGGTGCAGAGATTGCAGAGATTTGTCGAAGAAGACGATGTTAAATACGACACGCATGTGGTACGTCTTGTCGATCAGAAGACATGTAGTGATGATGAACTTGAGTTGTTACATGGAGCGCTTCCCAAAAACCTTATTCTCTCTCTCCCGTATAGAATCGAAAAAGCGAGTCATTTCGCAGACCATATCTCCCGTTCGTTGGTGCACATCGGTGTGCGGGATGGAGTAGACTACAGTGGAGACGCAAATAGAGAGGCTGGAAAATCCTAGAATGATTTCGGTGTGTTACATGGTGGAAGACGCATAGAGCGGCTCCGAAGTCCCCGTGCAGAATATAACATAGACCGATACCACGTCGCGCATGAGTTCGAATCGGTTACAGTATCCCAAGATTCGGGAGCGATCCGAATTGACTAACTGTTGACACGCCTATTAAAATCGTAGTAGTTTTCTTGAGCAGCAAAAAGATAAAGCTTGGCTCATTTCGCAAACCGCGACGCGCGCACGTCATGACGAGATGAGCAGGCGAGCGCGCATCATTGTAGGAGGAGCGCGCGTGTAGCATTTTTCTTCTCACTCACTTACAAAGTGGTAAGATACTCCACCTTATTAAGTGGTCCAACTCTCCTCTAATTTTCCATATGGGACTAAACTTTAACTCTCACTCCTCTTGTCACTCACACATGAGTTGCATCATATATGGCCTTCCACACATACATGGAGTTTGAGAGTTAGGGAAAATCTGAAATCACACATAGGTCTAATGATTTAGCTTATTTATAACAATCTCCCACAAGATCTCAAATGCCTATTTAAAGATTTGTCAATCCTTGTTACTTCTTTATATACCAGTATTTTAACAAAGACTATTAAGTTGAACTTCTGTCTAAAGTCTTGAGATTATTTCCTCCATCCAAATCACTTGCATGTAGCCACTGTAGATATTGGATTTTATTAGAGTAACACTTGCTTAATAAGTTGGTTTTCTGTTGGAATTTGGTGAGTTTTGGGCTATTGGCCCATTAGACAAATTCTGAAATTTTCTTTGGCTCATTTGTGCATGGCAGCATATGACTGTGCAAGTAGTGATAAAGTTTAGTCCTACATTGCTAGTTGAGTGAGAGTTACAACTCCTTATATACTAGGCTATTCCACCACTCACTAAGGTGTGAGAAGAAGAGTAGCTATCACACACTCCTCCAACGCCGCCCGCCTGGCCACGCCTCACCTCGTCACGACGCGCACGCGCCGCAGATTGCGGGAATCTCGCCGAGCCGAGCTTTATTTTTGCTAGTCGGGAAAATTAATCTTGGATTAATTACGAGTCATTAATGGACGCGTTAATTAGTCAGCCGTTTCCAGTCTTTATGGGACAAGGGCTATTACCGACTCGGACGTGGGCTGAGTCCCACGATCTCCCTGACTTGTGCTATATAAGCGTCTGTGCTAAACCTAATCGACACCGCTTAACACGCGTCTCCTTCCAGTCTATTGCGTCGCCGCCATCATCTTCCCTATCCCGGCTTGCGGCATGCACCGCAGATCGGGACAGTAGGCTTCCGGAACCCCACCTTCTTGTGAACCTGTACGGGTAAGAGGCGATCAGGTTTTTGGGGAGCGCTTCCGCGCCAGTACTGACACCATCACGGACGACTCCTTCTCGGACGAGGACTTCTTCCCAGACATCAGCAACCTCTACATCAACGACATGGCCGGCAATGTTGCTGCCACCGCTGTTGCTGCTGCCGCTGCTCTACTGTACGTAATACTGAACTTTCTATTTCAGATTCTGCTAGAGTTCCTTATTCTAACGTTCGGTGTAGATGTGATAGGTTTATCTTATTTAGATGTAATATGTTCATCTACTTTGTTGATCTGCATGATTAGTTTTGGTACTGTCTCTATGATCATGTTTTATCAGTTTATTATTCGAATTAAATCATATGAATTATTGCTTATATTTTTAACAATCCAAAAACCTGATTATAGGCAACTGAATTCCACTGGTGTAGCCGCGCCTACTAGGCCTCCTTCGTTTGATGCCATGCACTATAAGAGATGGCGCGCGAGAGAATTTCTATGGTTTAAAAACCTAAACTGCTATAGCGCCACTCTTGGCAAACCTGAAGGAGATCTTTCTGCTGAGCAGGAAGCGGCCTTTAAGAAAGCCGATACCATGTTTATGGCGGCTCTGTTCAGTATTCTTGGGGACAATATTGTTGACCCATACATGTCATTTCATAATGGCAAAGACGCGTGGGATGCCCTCGAGGCCAAGTTTGGGGTCTCGGACACTAGCACTAAGTAGTATGTCATGGAGAAATTCTATGACTACAAGATGGTTGATGAGCGCTCTGTTGTTGAGCAAGCTCATGAGATACAATTACTTGCCAAAGAACTCGAGCAGTTCAAGTGTACCTTACCGGACAAGTTTGTGGCCGGAGGCATTATTGCCAAGCTTCCTCCCATGTGGAGGAGTTTTTCTACTTCTCTAAAACATAAGAGACAAGAGTTTTCCGTTACGGATCTCATTGGGTCTCTTCATGTGGAAGAGAAGGCGAGAGCAAAGGACACACGTGCTCGAGGTTTTAAGGGAGCTTCTAGTGCCAATTTGGTATACAAGAAAAACTTCCAATCCCACAAGTTCAAGAATAAGAACAAATCTGATGACAAAGGGAAGTTTGATGGCAATAACAAGGCCACTCACTCCACCAACTTTAAGAGGAAGAATGATAAGAAGAAAGGTTCTTTCCATGTCTGTGGTGATCCTGATCATTGGGCTCCTAGCTGCCCTAATCGCTTTTACAAGCGGCAACATGGGAATAGAGACAAGACCGCTAGCGTTGTTATTAGCGATACTGAGATGAAGGACGTTGGGTACGGTATTTTACCTACTATCCTTTCAGTATGTCATTCTCCTGAATGGTGGATTGACACGAGTGCTAATACACATGTATATTCTGATATATCCATGTTATGTTCTTATCAGGTCGCAAGGACTTCCTCCGTGCTGATGGGAAACGGCTCACGTGCTTCTGTTCATGGTGTTGGTACGGTAAATCTGAAGTTTACTTCGGGAAAGACCGTACAGCTGAAGAATGTGCAGCACGTTCCCTCTATCAATAAGAATCTCATCAGCAGATCGCTTCTATGTAGATATGGTTTTAAGTTGGTGTTTGTGTCCAATAAAGTTGTAATTTCTAAATATGTACAATTTGTTGGAAAGGGTTATGAGTGCGGAGGTCTGTTCCGCTTATCTCTGTCAGACTCATGTACTAAAGTTATTGATCATGTTTGCAATGATAATGAGTCCAATATTTGGCATTCACGACTTTGCCATATTAACTTTGGTTGCATGACGTGGCTAGCCAATATGAGTTTAATTCCGAAATTTACCACTGTCAAAGGTTCTAAGTGCCAAGTTTGTGTGCAAGCAAAGCAACCCCGCAAGTTTCATACGGCTGAAGAACCGAGAAACTTAGCACCTCTAGAACTTATACATCCAGATCTTGTGAGATGAATGGTGTGTTGACACGAGGTGGAAAAAGATACTTTATGACATTGATTGATGACTCCACTAGATACTTCTATGTTTATCTTCTGAAATCTAAAGATGAAGCTTAGAGTTACTTCAAAAACTATAAAGCTGAAGCAGAAAACCAACTTGAGCTTAAAATCAAGCGGTTAAGGTCGGATCGTGGTGGAGAGTACTTTTCAAACGAATTTGATATATTCTGTACGGAACATGGTATTATCCATGAGAGGATGCCTCCCTACTCATCTCAGTCAAATGGGGTGGCCGAAAGAAAGAACCGCACTCTAAATGATTTGGTTAACGCCATGTTAGATACATCGGGTCTTTCCAAGGAATGGTGGGGGAGGCGCTAATGACTACGTGTCATGTCCTAAACCGTATTCCCATAAAGGATAAAACCATGACTCCATTTGAGGAATGGGAGAAGAAAAGGCTTAAACTCTCTTACTTATGAACTTGGGGATGTTTGGCAAAATTCAATATTCCAATAGCCAAGAAGCGAAAGCTTGGACCAAAATCCGTGGATTGTGTTTTTTTAGGATATGCTTTTCATAGCATTGACTATAGATTTTTGATAGTAAAATCTGAGGTATCCGACATGCATGTTGGTACGATTATGGAGGCGAATGATGCGACTTTCTTTGAGGACATCTTTCCCATGAAAGATATGTCAAGCTCATCAACTCAGGAGATGACTAGTTAATCTAGTCAGGAATTTGTTATAATTCCTGAACCCACTATGCCGATAGAACACTATGATGATCCTGTGGAGGACGACAACGAAGCTCCTAAAAGGAGCAAGAGACAAAGGACTGCAAAGTCATTTGGTGATGATTTCATTGTGTACCTTATGGATGATACTCCCACCTCTATTTCAGAAGCCTATGCATCTCAAGATGCTGACTACTGGAAAGAAGCTGTCCGTAGTGAGATGGATTCCATCTTAGCTAATGGAACTTGGGAGGTCACTGGTCGTCCTTATGGGTGCAAACCTGTAGGATGTACGTGGGTGTTCAAGAAAAAGCTAAGACCTAATGGTACCATTGAAAACTACAAGGCACGTCTTGTGGCCAAGGGTTATACCCAGAAAGAAGGTGAAGACTTCTTTGATACCTACACACCTGTTGCCAGATTGACCACTATTCGAGTACTATAATCCTTGGCTGCCTCACATGGTCTTCTCGTTCATCAAATGGACGTTAAGACAGCTTTTCTAAATGGAGAGCTAGATGAGGAAATTTATATGGAGCAGCCTGATGGATTTGTAGTAGATGTGATGGGTTCGTAGCATGGAAAACAAAAAATTTCTACCGCAAGAACGAATAAAACCCAGATCTAATCTAGATAAAAGCCAAGATCTAATCTATTAGACATGTGCAACGAGATAGATCTGTACTAACCCTCGTAGATCTGAAAGCGTTACGAGATTGGATCTCGTGGTTGATGTAGTCGATCACTTGCCGATCTCAAGATCATGTGGACGATCCTTCCGGCGCCGCGTTCCGGCAGCGCTTCCGCAGTCGGTCACACGTGCGGAGTCGAAGCAGACCTTCCTCTCCCTGTTCCAGCGAGCAGCGGAGGTAGTAGATCTTCTCCACGGAATCCCAGTAGCACGACGGTGTGGTGGTGGTGGTGGAGTAGAGAATTCTGCAGGGCTTCGCCTAAGCCTGAGCAGAGGGAAGGAGGAGGAGAGAGGCGGCGGCTAGGGCTTGGAGTGGAGAGGCCAGGGGGTGGCGCCCCCACCCCTCTATTTAAAGGAGGGAGGCGCCATGGGAGGGGGAGTCCTAGTAGGACTCCCCTCCCTTCCTTGGCCGGCGGATTGGGAGGGGGGGAGGAGTCCTCCTCCCCCACGACTCCTTGTCTTGCCCCACAAGGACTCCTTGATCCTTTCTTGGTTTTCAAGCAAACTCCAAGAAATCTCCTAGAACCTTCCAGAACATTTCGAAACCTTCTAGAATCCCCATACAAATACTCCGGAACATTTCCTAACTTAGAAAATGATCCCCAATATATGAATCTCATTCTCCGCACAATTCCGGATCTCTTCGTGATGTCCCGGATCCAATCCGAGACTCCGAACAACATTCGATCTCCAACGCATATTCCATATCTACTTAAAACAACTTCGAACCTTAAGTGTGTCACCCTACGGTTCGTGAATATGCAGACATGATGAAGACACCTCTCCGATCAATAACCATTAGCGGGATCTGGAGATCCATAACGGCTCCCACATACTCAACGATGACTTCTTGATCGATAGAACCATTAACATATGAAACCAATTCCCTTTGTCCCGCGATATTCTACTTATCTGTGGTTTGATCGTCGGTATCTCCATACCTAGTTCTACCTCATTACTGATAAGTACTCTTTACTCGTTCCGTGATATGTCATCCCTTGTGACCTAGTCACATGCTTGCAAGCTAACTAGATGACATTCCATCGAGAGGGCCCAGAGCATATCTATCCGTCATATGGATGGACAAATCCCAATCTTGGTCCATGCGCTTCAACACATAATTTCAGAATAGCCAATGTCACCTTTATAACCACCCAGTTATGAAGCGGCGTTTGATGTCATCAAAGTACCCATCCGGTGATGGTGATTAACATAACCTCATGGTCGAAGGATTAGGTTACTATGCATTTGAAAAGCTTGTAGCAAAACGAACTTAATGACTTGATCTTATGCTATGCTTACTTATGGGTGTGTGTCCATCACATCATTCTCCTAATGATATGATCTTGTTATTAACGACATCCAGTGTCCATGATCAGGAAACCATGATCATCCATTAATCAACAAGCTAGTTTAACAAGAGGCTTACTAGGGACTCTTTTATGTTTACAAAACACACAAGTATTAATGTTTCCGGTTAATACAATTATAGCATGGGATGTAAACATTTATCATAAACATAAAGATATAATAATAACCACTTTATTATTGCCTCTTGGGCATATCTCCAACAGTCTCCCATTTGCACTAGAGTCAATAATCTAGTTAAAAAACTTGTGCATTCAACACCTATGGCTTTGTGGTGTTGTATAGACACTATTGCTAGTGGTAAACATAATCTTCGGATCTGACACTTCCAGGTCCGTGTGTATTTGCATGTCCTTGTGTCTCTATGCATTACTCATTCTCCAATGAGATGGCATTGTATAAAATTTGGTCCTTTGGTGAGACCTTTAGTTCCTTGGGATTAAATCATGTTGATACAATTCTCGTACAATGTATCTTCATAGTATTATCCCGCTATGAACCACACCTAGTTTGATAAGAAACTACTTGACGCAAATGCCCTCATTTGCTGCTACAATAGCAGTCATATACTTAGCCTTTTGTTGTAGTATCTGTCACAATGTTTTAACTTTGGTACTCAACCAAATCCGTTATGGAACTTCCTTTCCATTACATTGTGCCACCCATAGTTTAAATTGAGATAAACTTAATTTGTGACAAAACTAGTATCAATGCAACAATTTACAATGAACTATTTGTCACTAATATATAAATAATATATTCTTAGTTCTTCCAAAGATCATAGGAATATCCCTACTATTGTCCAATGATCATCTTATGAGTCATTCTGGTATATGCTCATAACATTTAGAGCATAGGACATATCTGGATGTGTACATCTCAAAGAATGATTGATCAAAATATTCTTGTGATTTCACCAAGTGTCAAAACACTTGAATCTCGTGTCAACACACTTGAATCTTGATTCAGTCCTTTCCGTGCGTCAAGAACCTTTCTTGTTGTTTCCATATTGAACTCATTCAACATCTTATCTATGTACATTTGGCAAAACCATATTAGCGCCTCAATCTATCCATATAGACATTGATGCCTAATTCTTGGGTTATGCCCAAGTCTTTCATCGAAATGAAATTCTTAACCTGTATCAATAAAAGATACATCATTTCTAATCAACAATATGTCTTTCACATAATGTATTAGAAATATGTCTTAGCACTCCCACTTAATTTCTTGCAAAATGCAAACATCTTCATCGTCTCTGATGAAATTAAACCTTTTAACGATTTCATCACGGTGAAGATTCCAACTCCGCGATGCTCACTTCAACCATTGAAGTTTTGCATACTCTTTTAGCATCCTTTGAATTAACAAAAAACCCATTGGATCGTGTCATGTACACGTCCTAGGTAACCATTCTATTAGAAGAACTTGTTTTGTTTGTTCAACTACCATATACCAAAATATATGTAGTGGTTTCTATATTAATCCGTCCAGACTAACTATCGCTATGAAAGATCAAATCTTATCATAGTCAATTCCTTGAACATTGTCATAAACTCTTTCCGACATGTCGACTATTTCATAGATGTGAAACATCCATGTCTATTTCTTTATAGATCCATATACGACTATAAGGTCTTGCACCTTTCCAGAGGGTCTTTCAAATTCAAAGCTTGATTTCTCGTGTATGGAATTATCACGGATTTTATGGCTTCAAGCCACATAACGAAGTCAGGGCCCATCATTGATTATTTGCATGTAGTCGGTTCATCATTGTCAAACAACAATGATTTAACTCTCAAATCTTGGCATTTGATTACTTACCCGACCTACTTGGTTCAATAGGAACTTAGATCCCCGTGAACACATCCTTTGAGGCACGTGAGCCATGAGCATTGTTGCTGCCTCCGGGACACTTACCGATGCTGCACAACTCAGCACATATTAGCCAAGGTTCAACAACCTTGTCAAAGTTCTATTGTCCTCCCACTTAACTTTTCACCAAAAAATCCTTCTCAAGAAACTTGACATTCTAAGTGACAAACACTTTTGTCTTCGGTGTTATGGAGGAATACCCAATGGTTATTCGAAATATCCTACAAAGACATGCTTATCCGACTTTGATTGTAAACATTTTACTTATGCCTAGCATACCAAAAATTTAAGAAAGGACAACCTGGGTTTTATCCCAAACCATGACTTATATGGTGTCATTTCAACGGATCACGATGGAGCTCTTTTCAGTGTAAAAGCGGTAGTCACTAAAGCTTTAATCTTTAAAATATAATGGCAGTTTTATAAATGACACTTTTGATCTTACCATGTCAAACAAGGTTTCATTACATATCTTGAACACTCCATACTCCTATGGTGTTTTGGGAAATGCAAATCCATGGAATGATTCCTCAAATCTTAGGTGTTTTGCTAAACTTGTAACTCAAACATCTTTATGATCCAATCATAAACTTTTTTTTTATTTTCTTGTTACAATAATTTTCCACTTCATCTTGAAAGTCTTTGAACATTTTCAAATGTTTCATACTTCTTCCTTATTGATTAAGTATATACATATACTCACTCAAATCTTCGGAGAAAGCATATGAAGTTGAAATCCATCGCCCACGACTACACATAATGGACTATATACATCAATATGTACAAATTCCAATTAGTTAGTCGTCCGTTCCTCTTTTGGCCTACGAACGGAGTTTTAATTATCTCCAGGAAAGTATCACAAGCGTCATTTGATCAAAATCAAAGACTCCAAAAATCCATCAACATGGAGTTTCTTCATGTATCCCTAATATAATTTAAACGGTGATGTCACTTCGCAAGTGATCTTTCAATCATTTGTCTTGCGACATTTTAGCATTAGTTTTATGGTCGTTATTTCCCCAACCAGACTTGTATATCATCCATCTATTATGGAATACGGTAATTATTTGAACAACCTTTTGTCGTCATAATACCTGATCAAAATAACAATTATTGAAACAAATCTTGAAGGCAAGCTTTGATGTTAACGAGCAACACAACAACCCTTCGTTTGTTTTCGATGAACATCATCACATATTCTCTTGCTAGTTACTTAGGCCATTGCAGTTCATGAATTGTGTTGTCCTGTATGACACTTCATACCAACCAATTCGGTATCCAATACCGCAGAACCACATTGTTTAACAACCAAGGAATACAGCCATAACATGTATCTTCTTATATACCTAAGTTGGACATCTCCAATCTTTTCTTTTCTGCCAAATAATTTATAGATTCTCTTTCAACAATTCCTTTTCTTTTAAAAGAATCTATCAACATCAATAGTGGTGTCATTCACATGACACATAGTACAAAGTGTGTATAGTCAAATACTAATACCTTTGAACTTGCACTTTGAAGTGGATCACCTTCATCAAATGTTTGGCATTCTTTCAAAATTCCATTCTTTAGTAATCTTTTAGTGTAGTAAACATTTTACTTACATCTTCTATTCATCCTTATCATGACAATTTTCATGATCAAGCTGCTATAACTTATAAAGGTGAATTGCGAGTATAATGTTTCTTTTCCAAAAACTTTTGGAGGATTAGGACGACTGGCGTCTCCAATCTTCACAAATTCTCATCAAATATGAGGACGTATACTCTATCATGTTGTAACCAACACATTGTTTTAGATATCACAATACCTTTCACATATGATGGTTTCTGAAACATTGCTTTTAGCTCTTAGATAAACTTGATATTAAAAACAATCTTTTGAGTATCAAGGATCATGGAGGCAAACATGATACATTAGATACTAACACTGGAATTGTTACTCTTGATTTAATACTGTTTATTAAACTTCACAGAGTAAACGGAGTTTGATGAAAGTTTGCAATATGACTTTTAAACTTTAGATTGACACTCAAAACAATACGATACCAGTTCATAAAGCAAATATCCAGAATTTCTATAGTTCTACTATCTCAACTATAACTAAGCGTAAGGTGGTGAACGGATGCTAATGACTACAACAAACTATGCAAATTCACTTTGATTGTGTTTATGATAAATTGAGTTTGACTAATCCAAATTACAAAAGAACTCCCACTCAAAACAACATCCCTCGAGTTGTTTTAGTGATTACACGAACCAAATCCACTACACCAAGTCCGATCATCACGTGAGATGATGTAGCTTTAAAGGCGAACAATCAACATGTTCATCATATCATCCATATGACTCATGCTTTACCTTTCGGTATTCCGTGTTCCGAGACCATGTCTGTACATGCTAGGCTCGTCAAGGTTAACCTTATCCGCATGTGCAAATCTGGCTTGCACCCGTCGTATGCACACGTAGAATCTATCACACCCGATCATGACGAGATGCTTCGAAACGACGAGTCTTAGCAACGGTGCCTACTAAGAACGAACACTTTATTACTTGATATTTAGTGAGAGGGATCATCTTATAATGCTACCATCGCGATCTAAGCGATACAAGATGCATAAAGGATTAACATCACAGGCAATTCATAATTAGTGTGATATGATATGGCCCTTTCTTCTTATGCCTTTGATCTCCATCTCCAAAGCATGGACATGATCTCCATCATCACCAGCATTGCGTCAAGGTCAGTGGCGTCGCTTCATGGTTGTCCATCATCACTAGCAACTATTACAACTACTTGGAATAAAGCTATTACAAGATGAATAGACACGCATGTCTTAACAGGATTAAAGACAACCATTAGGCTCCTGCCGGTTGCCATATTACAACAAGGATCATTGCATACATCAAATATAATCACAATCACATGATGACCATATCACATCACAAAAACCCTGCAAAAACAAGTTAGACGCCTCTAATTTTATTTGCATGTTTTCGTGGTTTGGGGCTTTCGAATAAGAACAGATCTTACCTACGAAACTGAACCACAACGTTGATACAAGGGCTATCAAGTGCAAAGTGTAGATTGGATATATACTATGATGGGAGAGACAGACACCCGCAAAGCCACTTGTGCAATACGAGTTGCACGTCAACTGTGGAGCAAGTCTCATGTGAGATGACATGTAAGGTTAGCCCGGGCCGCTTCATCCCACCATCCCGCAAGATGCAAAGTACACAAAGCAAAAGACGGCATGAGCACCAACGCCCACAAAACCATTGTGTTCTACTCGTGCAACAGATCTACGCATAGACACGGCTCTGATACCACTGATGGGTTCGTAGCATGGAAAACAAAAAAATTCTACCGCAAGAACGAACAAAACCCAGATCTAATCTAGATAAAAGCCAAGATCTAATCTATTAGACATGTGCAACGAGATAGATCTGTACTAACCCTCGTAGATCTGACATCGTTACGAGATTGGATCTCGTGGTTGATGTAGTCGATCACTTGCGGATCTCAAGATCGTGTGGACGATCCTTCCGGCGCCGCGTTCCGGCAGCGCTTCCGCAGTCGGTCACACGTGCGGAGTCGAAGCATACCTTCCTCTCCCTGTTCCAGCGAGCAGCGGAGGTAGTAGATCTTCTACAGGGAATCCCAGCAGCACGACGGTGTGGTGGTGGTGGTGGAGTAGAGAATTCTGCAGGGCTTCGCCTAAGCCTGAGCAGAGGGAAGGAGGAGGAGAGAGGCGGCGGCTAGGGCTTGGAGTGGAGGGGGCCAGGGGGTGGCGCCCCCACCCCTCTATTTAAAGGAGGGAGGCGCCATGGGAGGGGGAGTCCTAGTAGGACTCCCCTCCCTTCCTTGGCCAGCGGATTGGGAGGGGGGAGGAGTCCTCCTCCCCCACGACTCCTTGTCTTGCCCCACAAGGACTCCTTGATCCTTTCTTGGTTTTCAAGCAAACTCCAAGAAATCTCCTAGAACCTTCCAAAATATTCTGAAACCTTCTAGAATCCCCATACAAATACTCCGGAACATTTCCTAACTTAGAAAATGATCCCCAATATATGAATCTCATTCTCTGGACAATTCTGGATCTCCTCGTGATGTCTCGGATCCAATCCGAGACTCCGAACAACATTCGGTCTCCAACGCATATTCCATATCTACTTAAAACAACTTCGAACCTTAAGTGTGTCACCCTACGGTTCGTGAATATGCAGACATGATGAAGACACCTCTCCGATCAATAAGCATCAGCGGGATCTGGAGATCCATAACGGCTCCCACATACTCAACGATGACTTCGTGATCGATAGAACCATTAACATATGAAACCAATTCCCTTTGTCACGCGATATTCTACCTATCCGAGGTTTGATCGTTGGTATCTCCATACCTAGTTCTACCTCGTTACTGAGAAGTACTCTTTACTCGTTCCATGATATGTCATCCCTTGTGACCTAGTCACATGCTTGCAAGCTAACTAGATGACATTCCACCGAGAGGGCCCAGAGCATATCTATCCGTCATATGGATGGACAAATCCCAATCTTGGTCCATGCGCTTCAACACATACTTTCAGAATACCCAATGTCACCTTTATAACCACCCAGTTACGAAGCGGCGTTTGATGTCATCAAAGTACCCATCCGGTGATGGTGATTAACATAACCTCATGGTCAAAGGATTAGGTTACTATGCATTTGAAAAGCTTGTAGCAAAACAAACTTAATGACTTGATCTTATGCTATGCTTACTTATGGGTGTGTGTCCATCACATAATTCTCCTAATGATATGATCTTGTTATTAACGACATCCAATGTCCATGATCAGGAAACCATGATCATCCATTAATCAACAAGCTAGTTTAACAAGAGGCTTACTAGGGACTCTTTTATGTTTACAAAACACACAAGTATTAATTTTTCCGGTTAATACAATTATAGCATGGGATGTAAACATTTATCATAAACATAAAGATATAATAATAATCACTTTATTATTGCCTCTTGGGCATATCTCCAACAAGATGGTCAAGAAGGAAAGGTGTGTAAGTTAGTTAAGTCTTTATATGGTCTGAAGCAAGCTCCTAAGAAGTGGCACGAGAAGTTTGAAAGAACTTTAACCACTGAAGGCTTTGTTGTAAACGAAGCTGATAAGTGTGTGTACTATCGCCATGGTGGGGGAGAGGGAGTTAGTATGTGTCTCTATGTCGATGACATATTGATATTCGAGACCAACCTCCTTGTTATTGAGGAGGTCAAAGAGTTCCTATCTCGCTGCTTTGAGATGAAGGACTTGGGAGTGACTAATGTAATCTTAAACATCAAGCTACTGAATGATGACAATGGTGGGATTACACTGCTTCAGTCCCACTATGTGGAAAAGATATTGAGTCGTTTTGGGTATAGCCACTTCAAGTCTTCTCCAACGCCTTATGATTCGAGTGTGCTACTTCGAAAGAATCGAAGGAATGCTAAAGATCAATTGAGATATTCTCAAATTATTAGCTCGCTCGTGTACTTAGCCAGCGCTACGAGGCCTGACATCTCCTTTGCTACAAGCAAACTGAGTCGATTTGTGTCAAATCCTGGAGATGATCATTGGCATGCTCTTGAGAGAGTTTTGTGCTATTTGAAAGGCACTGCGATTTATAATATTCACTATACTGGGTATCCTTGAGTACTTGAGGGTTATAGTGATTCAAATTGGATATCTGATGGTGATGAGATTAAGGCCACAAGTGGTATTTGTTTACACTTGGTGGTGGCGTTTTTTCCTGGAAGTCTTGCAAGCAGACCATCTTAATGAGGTCAACTATGGAAGCAGAACTCACAACATTAGACATAGCCATTGTTGAATCATAGTGGCTTCGTGAGCTTTTGATGGACTTACCTATGGTTGAAAAACCAATACACGCCATCCCGATGAACTGTGATAATCAAACTATGATCGTCAAGGTAAACAGTTCTAAGGATAATATGAAGTCATCAAGGCATGTGAAGAGGAGATTGAAATCTGTCAGGAAACTGAGAAACTCTGGAGTTATTGTATTGGATTATATCCAAACATCTAATAACTTGGCAGATCCCTTCACAAAGGGCCTATCACGTAATCACATTCATCAAATACATAGATCATAATAGAAGACAACTCACTATTATACAACTCAACTTGCAATGAGTAAAGAAAACACAATAAAGATACATAGAGTAAAACATCATTGGTAATGGCAAACTTAGCTCTTGGTCGAAGAATAGTTGATAATTTGTTGGAGTTCACAAATAACTGGTTTTTCAAAGAAAGCTTTCAAAGTAGTAAACTTCAAGATAAGAGCAATGTGCAAAACAAGGAACATAAGAAACATGATTGAATAAATCATCATATGAATGAATGAAACACATCAACTCAAAATACTTGCTGAGATAGAAGGGAATAGGTTTACTGACTCAACTACGAAGTAAAAGAAAGGCCCCTTTAAAGAGGGAAGCAGGGATTACAAGTCTCATAAAGAGCTCCCAAAAATTATGATACTTACTAGCTTTCAGCTCTCATCGCCCCTATCATAGGCATCTTTAGGTGATTAAGGTTAAAGTGAGGTATAATCTGAGTTATATGCTTCACAGAATATAAATTGAAGATCCCAAGTCCCTTGAGTACGAGGGCCGCTCCTCATGCTACTCAACTTTAGTTACCGGTAAGTTCTTGTCATCGTAAGTATGTGCGTATCACTGAGAACTGCCAACGGGGTACCCCTTGCCCGATGATACGGAAGAATCCCCATATCAAAATGACAAGGCAAGCAGACAATGAGTATCTCAGCAATCTTCTTATTTACCATGGGAAAATGGTGCTTTTTTCTCTCTTTCCTCTTTTCATAGTATCTCTTTTTTTTCTTTTCTTTTTCTCAATAGCTATCTCTCTCTTTTTTATAAGAAGAATGCTTCATAGATATCATTATGGTTACGCTGCAGGTTTTCACCATGTCAGCATGGATTAGACCAGCGGCCCAGGCGTTTCTCTAACACACATACATAACTCCATGGACTTACAAGATCCCCTTTTATTTCACACCAACGACATTCGCAAACAAAAGAGCAAGGTATCAACTGGGTATATATTTACAAGTGTTGAAAGCGTTCCCCATGACAGCACGGTTCTGTTAATCCCCAGCCTATAATTTGCAAGAATATAACTTTCATGGAGAGTTCACAATGGTTCAGGTTTATTAAGTGCGGAAAATAAAGTGTGCCATCAATTCGTGAGAGCTTTAATCACTAACTTTCTCATAACAAGTTTAATTTTGGAGGTAGACAAAACAGGAATTTACTTGGAATAGCAATAATGCTACTAGGTAGGTATGGTGGACACAAATGGCAAAGGTTTTGGTTTAAAGGAGGTGGATGCACGAGAAGAAATCCCTCTCAGTACAGGTTTTTGGCTAGCAAGGCTGGGTAGCAAGTACAAGAGTTGAAGGAAACAAACAAACATACAAGTGATAAAGACAAACATGCAATCTTCCTTGGAAGCACAAAATATCTTAACTAGAGAATACTAAACTTATGAGCAAATCAAGAAAGAAAGATGATGAAATTATTTTTCTTTAGAGTACTTCTATCTTTTTCAACTCTCAAAAAGGGTGTTGCTACTGACCGAGCCAGGTTTGCCAAAACCAACTAAATTAACACAATGATCCCAAAGTTCTACCAATACTAACAACAAGATCAATCATATAACCACGAATTGAAAACTAATATAAGCTGCAAAAGAGTGAATGATAGAACTTCTCATTAGCACTCCATAACGGAAACTCACACCAAGGGATACAAATCTAACGAGAGAGGGGGCACTTCCATAATGCAAACCATACTACATAATAACTCCTCTATTCATGATATGACACTACTAATAAGGTAAAAGATAGAAGATAGTGATATGATACCGTGGAACTCCCCCAAGCTTGGAACAAACCAAGGGGATGCCAAACCTGATGACGAATTACTCCTTTGGTGGTGGTGGTATCCTCTCGATGAGCTCTCTGATCAGTTTCCCCAAGTGCTCAATCTCGAAAGTGAGATTACGAATAAGATGTGAGTTTTGCTCAATGCGGCTCATGATCATGTTGGGTTGAGAATTCCAGCTCTTGCTATTCTTTCCCCACTCTTCCTCCTTTAAGTCATCTTTTCCTGCATGGCTAGAACGAGGAAAATCCCAATTGGAGGGTAATTTATCCTTGGGCATATTCTGGTATTGATGCTCATGGATAAGGGTATGGAAAGGATTCTTGGTGCGTGGAGGAAGTGACCAGGGATCTAAACGGTGATGAGGAGGCTTCCCTCCAATGGCTGGATTTTCCACCACTCCAATGCTTGCAATGGTAGTGCCGGTGTGCGGGTGTTGGCCTTGCTCCTCTTCACCTTCGCTCTTGGTCTCCTTCTCCTTCCTGGGGTCTTGGAGGTCTTCCTCCATGGGCTCCTTCCCTCTATCCTTGGCAGACACCATTGTGCTTCTAAACTTTCAAAGAGTATGTCCTGGCAGAAACAGATCGAAATGAAAACACGACAAAAACACAATATACGAACCTCGAGAGATCCGGGGGTTATATATTACGAAGTTTCATAGCAAAAGGAAGGTACTGGGAGAAAACGGGTCGGAGACAAAGTCCTGCGTGGCCTCACCACCTGGTGGCGCGGCCAGGGGTGGGCCCATGCCATGGGGCGGTGTGGGCCACCCCGGCTCCGTTTCCGTCCCTTTTTCGCTTCGAAACTTTCCTTATTGACTGAAAACTGCAAAAATATAGTTGGATTGTATTTTCGCGGAACTTTTCTTACCAGAACTGTTACCTATTTGAAAACAGACTCTGCAGGTTTCTGAATTTGGTATTGAGTGGATCCTTCTAGAGTCATCACTTGAATATCATCGATATCTTCATCTTCATATACTTATTACTTGAGTCATAAAACCTTTCTCTTCCTTATTACACCATTATCTCCACTTTCCTGGAAATTTCTTTCACACAAAACTTCACACAATTCTTATTAGCAACATTAGTATAAGTGAAGTGATAAAACCTTTTGAGTCCAACTTCAACCGAAAACCATCAAAACAAAAGCTACTGCAGCAACTCCTTCCGAAAACCCAAAAAGAATTCAAAAAGGAAATCGAATAAAGAAGCAAATGCAAGATTGGCAAAATCTATCAAAACAGACCAGCAGGTAAAGATCAATTTTTTAGAAAATCTTCTGTTGCTCAAATAAAAAAGTGCAAAACTAAAGAAAGTTAAATAGCAACCTGGGGCAGAAGCACAAAAAAATACAGCTCAATCCGACGTACAGAGATCTCTCACGAATTTTTACGGTGAAGCACAAAAATCTGTTTCGGGACAGGAACTTCCCCAAATCTTACTTCTCTCTCATTAGAGGTTGATCGTGACACAAAAACCAAACAAAACGGATAAGGAGCGGTTATTAGCAAATTAATAACTTCCAAGACTCAAAGAAACAAAAACAAACTGAAAGCAAAAAAAAATTGGGTTGTCTCCCATAAAGCTCTTTCTTTATAGCCATTAAGATGGGCATGATAATTTTGAAGAAGCTCTCATAGGGATATGAATTGAAGTGAAGGAGAGCATTAAGAAGCAAAAACACACACATTTAAGTTTAACCCACTTCCTATGCAAGGGGATTTTGTAAACAAACAAGTTATTGAAACCAAAGGAAACTTGCATAAGAAGGCAAAAGAAGCGCAACATAAAAACTTTCAGCATAAAACGAGGAAACTTGATATTATTAAGATGCATAAGAACACTTTTCCCTCTCTCATAGTAGCTTTCAGTATCATGCATAAACTTAACAATATAGCTATCACAAGGACTATCATAGCAATGATCACATATTCTAACAGAAAACACAGGAATACTAGCTCTCATAACACTACTATGTGAAACAATATTAGAGGTATCCTTACAAAGGATAGGGTGTCCCTCTTCCTCATACTTAGTGACAAAGTCTTTCACACTTGCTATTATAGGTTCATCAACCATTTGTTTATCAGGTTCAACAGCCTTATTCATAATTTCATTAACCATACTAGCTATCATAGAATGTTCCTTTACCTTAACTAGAAAAGGCATTTTCTCAATATAAGCTTCAGGTAAAACATGATTAGCAGTATAAACTTTAGTATTTCTTGCAGGAACGCTCTTAGCAACATCTTTATAAGGTTCGTGATACTTATTCCACTTCTTTTTAGGCACTTCAATATAAGAAGCAAAAGCCTTAAAATAAGAAGCAATAGCTTGAGAGTCTAGACCATAAGAATTACTAATATTTTGAAAGTCATCAGTTCCCATAAAAGATTCAATGCATTCATTCTCCCAAGATTTAACATTGTCTTGAATACGATCTAGAAGGTCCCATTTAACTTCTACTTCCATGCGAGTGAATGATCCAGCACAAGAAGCATCTAATAAATCCTTGTCATGTAGAGGGAGCCTTGCATAAAAGTTATTGATAATAATACTGTTGGGGAGCTCATGAATGGGACATTTGAGCATTAGTAACTTCAATATCCCCCAAGCTTGAGCTGTACTCTCTCCATCAAGAGGCCAAAAGTTGTATATTTGATTCCGATCTTTATGAATCTCACTAGGAGGATAAAACTTTGAATAAAAGAGAGGCACTATTTCCTCCCATTCCAGAGCTTGACCATTCTTCAGCAGCTCATACCATTCCTCAGCACTTCCTTTCAGTGATAATGAGAATAACTTCTTCTTAACTTGATCTGTAGTAATACCTGCACACCTGAACAACCCGCATAATTCGTGTATAAAGAGTAAATGATCACTGGGATGGACAGTTCCATCCCCAACATAGTAGTTATCCATAACACGATCAATAATTCTTGTAGGTATTTTGAAAACATCTTTCTCAGCAGGTGGTGGATTATCTACTACCTTAGCAGTGGTAGTAGCATTACCAAATAAGAAACTCAGCGAATTATCCATAACGAGAATAAAGCAACTAGCAGAAGTAAACAATACTCACAGTAGAAGTTTCCTTTACCAGTTCCACTCTCCAATAGTGCTTCACTCCCCGGCAACGGCGCCAGAAAATAGTCTTGATGACCCACAAGTATAGGGGGTGTATCGCAGTATTTTCGATAAGTAAGAGTGTCGAACCCAACGAGGAGCAGAAGGTGCTGGCTAGTGGTATGGATCAGGAATTCTATGCAAATACTTAGCAAACGGATTTTTAGGGGTTTTCGACAAAGTACGAGTAAACAAAAGACAGTAAGAATGAATGCAGCAAGTGGCCCAATCCTTTATGCAGCAAAGGACAAGCCGGTTGTATTTCTATATATGACCAAACGTTCTCGAGGACACATGGGAAGACTGTCAAGTGCTTTCTCTTCATATAATCAATTAATCTTCTCTAGCTTGCTAAGTGTTGTGTGGGTGAACCTGTGCTAATGTACCGTCCCATCCAAGACTTAATACATACTTGTGATTAAACCCCCTTGCAAACATCCGTAAGTACAAGAAAGTAATTAAGGTAAAACCTAACCATAGCTTTAAACTCTAAGACCCTTACGTCCCTTGTGCAATGGTTTCCTAACGGGGGTTCAGGTTTCTGTCACTCCGGCAACCCCTACGATTAGTAGCCAAATACACAATGCATTCCCCTAGGCCCTTATAGGTGAAGTGTCATGTAGTCGATGTTCACATGACACCACTAGAAGAAGTACACCACAACTTAAATAACAATCTATTGAATCTTTCTCAACGCAACTCCACTACTAACAACAAGACTTCTCCCATGTCCTCAAGAACAAAACGAACTACTCACAAGACATCATATGGACCATGATCAGAGATGGAATAATGATGTATAACAATCTGAACATAAACAATAATTCAATGGTTCACTCAATAGCATCAACTACAAAGAGTAATCAACATCGGGAAAGTTTCCCCTATGAACTATGGCAAGATTCAACCAATTGTTACAGCAATATGGAGATGGTGATGAGGGTGTGATACGTCCAAAACGTATCTACTTTCCCGAACACTTTTGCTATTGTTTCTCCTCTATACTTGTGTGATTTGGATGCAACTAATGCAAACTGACGCTGTTTTCAGCAGAATTGCCTTGGTGTCTACTTTTTGTGCAGAAAATCAACTATCAGGAAAAATCCCATAAAATAAGCCAAAAATCCTATTTCACCCGAAGACTCCAGGAGCCAGAATACGAGACGGAGAAGAGCCCTGGGGTGGCCACACCTGGCCTGGCCTGCGCCAGCAGGTGGTGTGGTCCCCCCAGGCACCCCCTCGGCCTCTCTCTTCGCCTATAAGGAGCCTTCTGACCTAAAAACTTCGGGGGGTTCGATGTTTTTCCAGAAGGAGTTCCACTCCGCTGCCACCACCAGATTCCACGAAACAGCACCAGAAACTCCATTCTGGCACCCTGCCGGGACGGAGAATTGGAGGAGATCATCGCCATCATCATCACCATCGCTTCTCCATCGACCATCCATGTTTCTCCCATCTATGAGTGAGTAATCCCCCGCTGTAGGCTATGGGGATGGTAGGGATTGGATGAGATCGTTCATGTAATGGCATCAGATTGTTAGGACATAGTGCCTAGTATCTCTATTAGTGCTTTATGACTTTGTTGCAACTTTGTTGTGCTTAATGCTTGTCACTAGGGCCCGAGTGCCATGATCTCAGATCTGAACTTATTATTGATTCATTATGATAGTATTGTTTTGGGTCTTATCTACAAGTTGTATACACACGTCGTTGTCCGGAACCTATGGTCCCGAAGTGACAGAAATCGGGGTAGCCGGAAGGGAAAGGCTTTGATGTGAGGATCACATGTGTTCACAGAGTGTTAATGCTTTGCTCCGGTGCTCTATTAAAAGGAGCACCTTAATTGCCAGTAGTTCCCTAGAGGCCCCGCTGCAAACGGGTTGGCAGGACAAAAGATGTTGTGCAAGTTCTCATTGCGAGCACGTATGACTATATATGGAACACATGCCTAGGATTGTCTAGTATTTGGATGCTTTATCTTATTTATCTGCAATTGCCCTATGTTCTGATTGCTATGTGAATTGTCTTGTCCATGCAATGCCCGTCCATCCATCCCTATGCCTACCGCACTCGAATCCCACTGTTTACTGCTTTTGTTACTACTGTCTTTGCTTTACTACTGCTGTTACTTTACTATTCCCACTACAAAACTGTTGCTACTGATAAACTGCTGTGAGCAAGATTGTTTCCAGGTGTAGCTGAATTGACAACTCAGTTGTTAAGTCTGATAAGTATTCTTTGGCTCCCCTTGTGTTGAATCAATAAATTGGGTTTCACTTCCCTCGAAAATACTGCGATACACCCCATATACTTGTGGGTCATCAAGACTATTTTCTGGCGCCGTTGTCGGGGAGCATAGCTTTATTTATCAAGTTCACTTGGATTCTCTATTGTTCGCTGCTATCCATCCATCATGGGTAAGTCTCGTGATGGCAAGGTTCCTATTTTACCATCCACTACAAGAAGAGGTACGGTTCTGAACACCTCTATTGCTCTTGATTCACCGTCTGTTATAAGTAAGCTCGTTACACCACCACATACACATGCTACACACACCGCTACTACTGCTGAATCTGAAACTTCTGATGCTTATGATGCTGCTTCTACTGTGCTTGATAAGAGTGGTTCATTAGGTCCTTTCCTAGATGCTACGATTGCTAGAACTATAGCTAGAAATACCGAAACTCCTAATGAAGACACTACCACACATGTTAGCTCACCTGAGTCTAGTGAGAGTTATGGTATTGAAGAAGATTATGTTGAGATGACCGATGAGTTTATTAAAGAATGTAAGAACACCCATGATAGGAGCGCTGCTAAGAGTCTCCTCGAGAGGCGTACTATTAGACCCAAATTATATCCTGCTGCTAAGTTTGCTGCTTCTCCCATAAACATTATAGATGAAGATTATGATTTCTCTCTCGATCTATCTTACATAGCTATTGTCGAGAAAGAACCTTTTTGTGGGACTAAGAATGAAAGTGCGGTAGCACATATGAATGAACTTTCTACCATGAGTGGCTTGTTTTCTGATGATATTAAAATGCGTACTTACTTTGTTGCTAAGATTTTCCCTTTTTCACTGAAAGGAGAAGCTAAAACTTGGTTTGGTAATTTACATGTTGGACCTATTGATAGCCCTCAGTGCTTGTTTAATACTTTCCTGCAGAAATATTTTCCTCCTAGTGCTAGACATGCTGTTTTGCAGGAACTTTTTGATTTTAAACAGGGAGAAAAAGAGGTATTGCTCGAATCTTGGGCAAGGTTTTGTTCTTTGATTCATGCACAGGCTGGAAGTCCATTACCTAAGAATGAACTACTTGATATATTTTATAATGGACTAACCGAAGAATCTAGGACATACCTAGATAGTTGTGCTGATTGTGTTTTCAGGAATAGGACTCCCAAGGAAGCTGAGGAATTAATGGCTAAAATAAGTAAGAATTATGAAGATTGGACTCCTCCTAAACAAGTTATTCCTGAAGTAATTGTACCTGAACCATCTATTCCTGTGCCTATTCCAACATCAAAGAAGAGGGGAGTTATTGAATTAAATGATGAAGTGATGAAGGAAGCTAATAAATGTCTTAAGGAGAAGGGAATTAAAGCTGCAGATGTCAAGAATTTACCTCCTATAGAAGAATTATGTAAGCCTATTCCCTACTCATCCACTATTGAGGTACACTCTCTCCAACACTTTGATGAAGGTGATATCCCTTACTCTAAACCTCCTGATCAATGCTTAGAAGAATTTGATATCTTTATTGTTAAGCAAGATAACTTTAATAAAAGGGTGCAAAATCATCTTATGGAAAACACTAGAGCTATTGTTGAGTTGAAAGATATTGTGGAAAGAACCTCTAATGATGTTAAAATGATTGTGAAACACTTTCAAATGGTTCAAACTCAAATAGATCAACTCGTTAAAGTGCAAAACGACTTGCTAGTTAATGCTGGTAAAGAAAAACATGCTTATGAAATTAGAACTAGAAGTGGTGCTACTACCCAGGATCCTCTATATCCTGAGGGGCATCCCAAAAGAATTGAGCAGGATTCTCAACAAGCTGAAAATAGTGGTTCTACTCGTAAGAAAAGGAAAAAGAAACATAAAACTGTTGTAGAACCCTCTGAACCTGCTATAGATCCTAATAGTATATCTATCTCTGATGCTGAAACTGAAAGTGGTAATGAAGAAAATGAAGTTCCTAATGAAGAAAAAGTTGAAGAACAACCTGAAAACCACACTAAGACTACTAAATACACCAAAGAAGATTTTGTTGCTAAGAAACATGGTAGTGAAAGAGAACCTTGGGTCCAAAAACCTATGCCTTTCCCTGATAAGAAACACAAGTCAAAGGAAGATGAACACTATAATAAGTTTTGTGAGTGGATGAAACCTTTATTCTTGCAAATTCCTTTGACTGATGCTATTAAATTGCCTCCTTACTCAAAGTATATGAAGGACATTGTCTCGAATAAAAGGAAGATCCCTAATGAAGAAATCTCTACTTTGCTTGCTAATTATTCCTTCAATGGTAAGGTTCCTAAGAAACTTGGAGACCCAGGGATTCCAACTATCCCTTGCTCTATTAAGAACAGTTATGTTAGAACTACTTTGTGTGATTTGGGAGATGGAGTTAGTGTTATGCCTTTCTCTCTCTATAAGAGGCTTCAGCTTGAAAAATTGATACCAACTGATATATCTTTGCAAATGGCTGATAAGTGTACCACTATTCCTGTGGGTATATGTGAGGATGTACCTGTTCAGGTGGCTCACAATTGCTTGATATTAACTGATTTTGTTGTGCTTGAAATGCCTGAAGATGATAATATGTCTATTATTCTTGGGAGACCTTTTCTTAACACTATAGGAGCTGTTATTAATTGTAATCAAGGAAAGGTGACCTTCAATGTCAATGACAAGGAACGTACTGTCTATTTCCCCAAGAAGATTGAAAGGACTTGTGGTTTAAATTTAATTGAACATGTTGAAGGCATTCAAGTTGGAGAAATATATTGTCCCATACCAAAAGAAAAATTTGAAACTATTATGATTGGGACCATTGCTATCAAAGTTGAGGTAACATAATCATTAGTGGAATACAAAGTTTTGTCTCATATGCAATTGTTTTGGTGGCAAGACTTGATCAACCTTGCTAACAAAAGGATTCCATTGAACAAAACAATGTTTTCATTATGATTATCTCCGTTTATTTCTATCCTTTGTATTTTAGTTTTTGCTTTCGTTTAGTTTTCTTTGTGTTGTTAGTTTGCTTGCATGCTAGAAGTTCTGTAGTTCTAGCCTTGTTTTGTCCTTGCATCATGTTTCCAAAAAGAAAAAAAATCTGTCTGTCAGAAAAATCATTCTTCTATTTTTGAAAAAAACCCAAAAATAAAGTGTCTCGAAAAATTACAGAAAATTCATATTAAATTTTTACGTGAAAAAAGGGGTAGAGGAGTACCTGGTAGGTACCATGGGGGCCCACCAGGCAGGCACACCACATGGTGGCGCGGCCAGACCTGGGTGGCGCCATGCCTTGGTGTGGGCCACCCCTGGCCCCCCACTACCTCTCTCTCCTGCCACTTTCTTCTCTCTCCCGATAAGCTCTAGTTCATAGCTCAAAATCGCGTTCTCTTTGTGCTTGCCCTTGATTTCTTCGATCTCTTTGCTCAGCCCATCTTTCTTGCTGAAATTTGGAGCAATTGTTCCTTGGTATGTGACTCCTTCCCTTGTCCTAGTAGATTTGTGTTTAGTGGATTATATGTTGAGTATTTTGCTGCTGTACGTGACTGGTTATGAGAGCTTGTAAGCTTGTTTGATGCTTAGAGATATAGTTTTGATGCATGTTTAGGCCTCTTGCTAGTCCCTATGAGTAGAATCCTTCATTATATTTACTTTGCAATCACTTGTTTAATAGGTGTTTAAATTTCAGAACACCAAGCATGAACAGCCACACTTTTGGAGAGATATTTGAGAGTGATGCACCTAGGAGGTCAAGGCCCTCAAGAACAGCCTCTCAAGCTAGGCCATCATATAATGAAGACCTCATTGCATCACGTATTGGCAGTGAAAGAGATGATGGAGATGCTCACCCATCCTCTTTCCCTTGTTTTACTTTCTTGCGAGCTGCAGGTATTCTTGATGATTTCTTGCTACTGATTGAGAGGGTTGGCTTGACCTCTTATATGCAAGATGAGAGTGCACAATACGCTATGCTCACCAAAACTTTTGTTGAGAGCTTCTCATTTTCTAACACATCCTATCATTCTACTGTCTCATTTAAAATCTATGATATGCCCTTCACCATGCCTTTGGAGAGATTTTGCAGTAATGTAGGTGTGCGTATGACAGGGACCGTGAAGAAAATTCAAGGGCGGCCTGCTGATTTGTTGGAGCTTTACCGAGGAGTGACCAATGATGATGACCGCGTGGCGTAGCACGAAAAGATAAGAAATATCCAACTCCCTTCTCTTAGATACTTTGCATACTATCTTGCCACTAGTGTTTTGGGTAGGGAGAACACGAGTAATATCTCCAACTATCACTTAGCTTTCCTTGCTGCTGCGCTCAACAATGATACTCGGTACAATCTTGGCTCTCTTATTGCTCGCCGCCTAGCTGCTAGGGGGCCTATCTATGGGGGCATCATTGCCTCGCGTGTAGTTGATGCATAGATCTTTCTGTGGCTCCTGATGATGTTATGCTAGCACTACAGAGGCTCGACCTTGTTGCCATGGAAACTCATCACTTTGTCACTGCTACCTCTGATTTGAACAATCTGGTATATAGGATGCTTTTCACTGACGGGGATGAAAGGGAGATCCTTTTGCCCTAGCCTGCTTTGTTCAGTGTTGACAGGAGACCATGGTCACGCTCCAAGGAGGAGGTGGACGAGTAGCTTTGCTTGTTGGGTTTCCACGAGCAGCACCAGGAGGATGTGCCCTCCTATGATTATTCCGCACATTATGGAGGGATGTACTCTGGCTCGCACCAGGACGAGGGCACCTCCTCATCGTACCCCGGTGACACTTCATCTTGGCCAGCCTGGGATTGATACCCACTTAGGCCAAAAGCCTAAGCTTGGGGGGAGGAACACCGACACCGCACTCATCTTTGCTTTGCTTGTTTTTCTCTTTTGGTTTTCGTTTAAAAATCGAAAACACCAAAAATATTTGTCGTTCTTCTTTGGATTTTGTGAGTTGGCTACAGGGTTCGGCGGTTCTCAGTGGATTATTGGTTTCATATTATTATTCAAGCCACGCAAGTGAAGAGCAATAATGAGGATTAATGACAACTTGAGGCATGGTAAGAGGCTGGTAACGAACTCTATTTGTTTTCATTTTTGTACGTATACTCAGCATTGTGAGCTTGCTTAGTACGTTCATGTAGAGTGTATGTTATCTTTGGATATTTAGTAGTTCTTGCTTTCTTGTGATTAGCTCCAGCTCGCTAATAGTTTGTAGCATGTCTCATGAATGTTTGCTTGCATTATCCTATTCATAAATTGGTATGACACTGTGGTATCCTCCTCTAAATGTTTCATTTGATCGACTTGGCACATGCTCATGCATGCACATGACTGTAATAATCAGTTAAGCCTTGACGAATTATTTTGCCTTGAGGATCTTGAATCATTTTCATGCCATGAGTAGTCTTGTTTTGTTGCAAGCATGATAATAACAGCTATTGCTCTCTTGTTTGTCGCTCCCTTACTTTTGCTAGCCTTCACTTCCACTGAGTGTCTTACTCATGTTTCCAATTCCCTAAACCAAATATTTCCAAAGTGTCCACCATACCTACCCATTAGCATCATTTGCTACTTCCGTGCATATTCAATATGCCTTGTTTTCTTCTGAATAAAATGTTTGCTTGTTATGAGAAAGTTAGTTAGTAAAGCTGTCACGAACTTGATGGCACACTTTATTTTCCGCACTTAATAAACCTGAACCATTGTGAACTCTCCATGAAAGTTATATGCTTGCTAATTATAGGCTGGGGATTAGCAGAACCGTGCTGTCACGGGGAACACTTTCAACACTTGTAAATATATACCCAGTTGATACCTTGCTCTTTTGTTTGCGGATGTCGTCGGTGTGAAATAAAAGGGGAGCATGTAAGTCCATGGAGTTATGTATGTGTGTTAGAGAAACGCCTGGGCCGCTGGTCTAATCCATGCTGACATGGTGGAAACCTGTAGGGTAACCATAATGATATCTATGAAGCATTCTTCTTATAAAAAAAGAGAGTTATAGCTATTGAGAAAAAGAAAAAAAGAGAGATTTATGAAAAGAGGAAAGAGAGAAAAAAGCACCATTTTCCCATGGTAAATAAGAAGATTGCTGAGATACTCATTGTCTGCTTGCCTTGTCATTTTGATATGGGGATTCTTCCGTATCATCGGGAAAGGGGTACCCCGTTGGCGGTTCTCAATGATACGCACATACTTACGATGAAAAGAACTTACCGGTAACTAAAGTTGAGTAGCATGAGGAGCGATCCTCGTACTCAAGGGACTTGGGATTTCTAGTTTATAGTCTGTCAAGCATATAACTCAGATTGGACCTCACTTTCACCTTAACCACATTAAAGATGCCTATGATAGGGGCAATGAGAGCTCAAAGATAACAAGTACCATACTTTCAGCATTTGGAAGCCTTTCGAATTTCTCAAAACCTTTTTCTTCTACTTGTTGAGTCTCCACACATTCTTTGAGCACCTTCTTAAGAGCATAGTTGTCATTCTTTATGTTTGTTTCATTACTTGATTATTTGTGTTATGACTTTGATGCTTGTATCCTTGATATCTTTACTTCTAGTCATCACATGAACTTCAGAGATGCCTTGACATTCATAATCAAAGGCAAGCGAGATACCACTCTATCATACCTTTCTATGAGCATTGTAATGTTGCTTATGTTTGTGTTTCGTGGTACCTATTATTCTTGAGTTGGAATCTCTTCATAGCTTGCAATGACTACTAAGTAGACTCAGTTCCATACTCTTTATTATGAATTGTCTAAGTAGTTGATCACATTGCTGAGAATATTTACATCATATGAAGCAAATGTGTTCGTGAAAGTTCTTTTATCGCACTCAGTTTTCAACTGAATTTCTTGAGGACAAGCAATAAGCTAAGCTTGGGGGGAGTTGATACGTCCAAAACGTATCTACTTTCCCGAACACATTTGCTATTGTTTCTCCTCTATACTTGTGTGATTTGGATGCAACTAATGCGAACTGATGCTGTTTTCAGCAGAATTGCCTTGGTGTCTACTTTTTGTGCAGAAAATCAACTATCAGGAAAAATCTCGGAAAATATGCCAAAAATCCTATTTCACCCGAAGACTCCAGGATCCAGAATACGATATGGAGAAGAGCCCTGGGGTGGCCACACCACCTGCTGGCGCGGGCCAGGCCAGGCCGCGCCAGGGGGTGGTGTGGGCCCCCCAGGCACCCCCTCGGCCTCTCTCTTCGCCTATAAGGAGCCTTCTGACTAAAAACTTCGGGAGGTTCGACATTTTTCCAGAAGGAGTTCCGCTCCGCCGCCACCACCAGATTCCATGAAACAGCACCAGAAACTCCGTTCTGGCACCCTGTCGGGACGGGGAATTGGAGGAGATCATCGCCATCATCATCACCATCGCTTCTCCATAGACCATCCATGTTTCTCCCATCTATGAGTGAGTAATCCCCCGCTGTAGGCTATGGGGTGATGGGATCGTAGCATGGAAAACAAAAAAATTCTATCGCAAGAACGAACAAAACCTAGATCTAATCTAGATAAAAGCCAAGATCTAATCTATTAGACATGTGTAACGAGATAGATCTGTACTAACCCTTGTAGATCCGAAAGCCTTGTGTGAGATTGGATCTCGTGGTTGATGTAGACGATCACTTGCCGATCTCAAGATCGAGTAGACGATCCTTCCGGTGCCGCGTTCCGGCAGCGCTTCCGCAGTCGGTCACACGTGCGGAGTCGATGCAGACCTTCCTCTCCCCGTTCTAGCGGGCAGCGGAGGTAGTAGATCTCTCCACGGAATCCCAGCAGCACGACGGCGTGGTGATGGTGGTGGAGTAGATAATTCTTCAGGGCTTCGCCTCAGCCTAAGCAGAAGGAAGGAGGAGGAGAGAGACGGCTAGGAAAAGAGTGGTGGGGCAAGGGGGTGGCGCCTCCACCCCTCTATATATAGAGGGAGGGGTGTGGCCTAGGGTTCCCACCTCTAGGCCCACCTCCTAGGGCCGGCGCACAAGGGAGAGGGGGAGGGAGTTTCCTTCCTCCCCAAGTCTCCCCTTTTCCTTTCTTGGTTTTCAAGTAAAGTCCACGGAACCTTCTGGAACTTTCCGGAACATTATGAAACCTTCTAGAACCCCCATATTAACCCTCCGGAACATTTCCGAACCTAGAAAATGATCTCCATTAAATGAATATTATTCTTCGGACAATTCCGGATCTCCTCGTGATGTCTCAGATCCAATCCGAGACTCCGAACAACATTCGATCTCCAACGCACATTCCATATCTATCTAAACAACATCGAACCTTAAGTGTGTCACCCTACGGTTCGTGAATATGCAGACATGATGGAGACACCTCTCCGATCAATAACCATCAGCGGGATCTGGAGATCCATAACGGCTCCCACATACTCAACGATGACTTCGTGATCGATAGAACCATTAACATACGAAACCAATTCCCTTAGTCACGCGATATTCTACTTATCCGAGGTTTGATCGTCGGTATCTCCATACCTAGTTCTACCTCGTTACTGATAAGTACTCTTTACTCGTTCCATGTTATGTCATCCCTTGTGACCTAGCCACATGCTTGCAAGCTAACTAGATGACATTCCACCGAGAGGGCCCAGAGCATATCTATCCGTCATATGGATGGACAAATCCCAATCTTGGTCCATGCGCTTCAACACATACTTTCAGAATACCCAATGACACCTTTATAACCACCCAGTTACAAAGCGGTGTTTGATGTCATCAAAGCACCCATCCGGTGATGGTGATTAACATAACCTCATGGTCGAAGGATTAGGTTACTATGCATTTGATAAGCTTGTAGCAATACGAACTAAATGACTTGATCTTATGCTACACTTACTTTGGGTGTGTGTCCATCACATCATTCTCCTAATGATATGACCTTGTTATTAATGACATCCAATGTCCATGATCAGGAAACCATGATCATCTATTAATGAACAAGCTAGTTCAACAAGAGGCTTACTAGGGACTCTTTTATGTTTACAAAACACACAAGTATTAGTGTTTCCTAATAATACAATTATAGCATGGGATGTAAACATTCATCATAAACACAAAGATATAATAATAACCACTTTTATTATTGCCTCTTGGGCATATCTCCAACAGTCTCCCACTTGCACTAGAGTCAATAATCTAGATTACATGGTAATATACCTAACACCCATGGCGTTCTGGTGTTGGTCATGCTTTGCTCTAGGGAGAGGTTTAGTCAACGGATCTGCCACATTCAGATCAGTGTGTACTTTGCAAATCTTTATGTCACCATCTTGGACATACTCGCGAATAGCATGGAAACGTAGCTTGATGTGCTTCAGCTTGCTATGTGACCTTGGCTCCTGTGCATTAGCTATGGCACCTGTGTTGTCATAGTAGATGGCCATCGGGTCCAACGCACTAGGAACCACGCCAAGTTCAGTAATGAACTCCTTCATCCATATGGCTTCTTGTGCAGCCTCCGAAGCAGCTATGTATTCCGATTCAGTTGAAGATTTCGCCACAACGCTTTGCTTGGCACTCTTCTAGCTCACTACAACACCATTCAAAATAAATATGTATCCAGACTGTGACTTCGAGTCATCTAGATCGGTGTTCCAACTAGCATCAGTGTAACTGTTTACAACAAGCTGTTCATCACCTCCATAAGAAAGAACCATATCCTTAGTCCTATTCAGGTACTTTAGGATATTCTTGACCGCTGTCCAGTGCTCCATTCCAGGATCACTTTGATATCTGCTAGTCAAACTAACAGCATGTGCTATATCCGGTCTTGTACACAACATGGCATACATGATAGAACCTATGGCCGAGGCATAGGGAATATTATTCATCTTCTCTCTATCTTCTGCCGTAGCTGGACTTTCAGTCTTACTCAAGGTCTTACCTGACAACATGGGAACGAACCCTTTCTTGCTCTCTTCCATTCTAAACTTCTTTAGAACTTTGTCCAAGTATGTACTTTGTGAAAGCGCTATTAGGTGTCTTGATCTATCTCTATAAATCTTGATGCCTAGAATATATGCCGCTTCGCCAAGATCCTTCATTGAAAAACTATTATTCAAATAGGCTTTGATGCTATTAAGAAGTTCTATATCATTCCCAATCAATAATATGTCATCTACATATAGTACTAGGAATGCTACAGAGCTCCTGTTGGGTCCGCAGCATAGAAAACAAAAAATTTGCTACGATGAGAACTATACGCCAAGATCTATCTACTAGATACAGAGCAATGGGTGGACATACATCCATGGAGAACCTACCCTCGAAGACAACGAGTTTTGTTAACGAGTAGGAACTCGTGGTTGATGTAGTCGTACGCTTGCCGATCTCAAGATCGTGTGGAAGTCCGAGCACCGCAAATCAGCAGCGCATCCGTCCTCGCACACACGTTCAAGCCACCGGACAACCTCCACCTCCTCGCTCCAGCGAATCAGCGGAAGCAGCAACTCCTTCCAGACGCAAGGCCACCGGGAACATGTATCTCGCTAATCCGAGACCATGGGGGAATATCTAGAGGGGGAGAGAGATCCTTCACGAGGAGGTGTGTTTTGTGAGAGGGGAGAGGGGGGCTTTATATAGGAGGAAGGGAGACCCCTCCCCTCCCATAGCCGGCGCATGAGGGGGGGACTCCTCCCCTCCTTCATTCATGTGGTGAACCTCCACTCACATAAACATGGCCTCCACCCAAAATCCCACTCACATGTATTTAATTTCCACCAAATTAAATGCAACTCTCAATTAATAAAACTCTTTTATTTATTTTATTCAGAATTTTGTAATTACTTTAATTAACAAACATTCACATAAAACCCCTTGCAACATTTCAATATCACATGCAGAACCACTTTCTGCAATTTCACCCGAAACAATTCCGGCTTCTATCGAAACAATTCCTGTTTCTATCAAAACATTTCCTGCACTTTGCAAACCTTTTGTCTGGAACATACGTGCTCCTAAATGGTGTCCGACAACCCTTAAGTGTGTCACCCTACGGTTCGCGAATAATGCAGACATGATTGAGACTCCTCTTAGATCAATAATCAGAAGCGGGACCTGGAGATCCATACTGACTCCTGCATATTCAACGATGACTTCTGTGATCGTGAGAACCTTTAACGTCAGCAATTTAATCCCTTTGTCTCATGATATAATACATGTCCAAGATTCGATCATCCTTTTTCGTGCTTACTTGCGAGCATTGGAAGTATCCAAATACCTAGTTTGATCTCGTTACTGACATGCACTCTTTTCTCGTTCCCGTGATATAACATTCTAGTGATCACATCACTTGCTTGCAAGCTATCTTAATGTGATATCACCGAGAGGGCCCAAAGTATATCTATCCGTCATCGGGATTGACAAATTCCACTCTTGATCCATGAGCCTCAACATAACACCTTCATAGCACCGAACCCACCTTTATAGTCACCCTGTTACGGTGTGACGTCTGATATTATCAAGATACTCTTCCGGTGTTAGCAATTAACATGATCTCATGGTCTAAGGACTAAGACTACTTTGTATGATGTTATAGCAATATAAACATAATGACTTAATCGTAATGCTATACTTCGGATGAATGTTCATCACATCATTTCACAAATGCTGTGACCTTGTTATTAACAACATCCAATGTCCATGATCAGGAAACCTTGATCATCTTGTTAATCAACAAGCTAGTCTATAAGAGAGGCATAACTAGGAGCCTTTTTTGTTTATTAAACACACATGTATTGATGTTTCCTATCAATACAATTATAGCATGCAAAATAAACATCTATCACATACAAGGAATACATAATAACAACTTTATGATTGCCTCTCAGGGCATATTTCCTTCAGTCTCCCACTTGCACTAGAGACAATAATCTAGTTTTTATAGTGATAAATCTAACACCCATGGAGTTCTGGTGTTGATCATGTTTTGCCCTAGGGAGTACTTTAGTCAACGGATCTGCTACATTCAGGTCCGTGTGCACTTTACAAATCTTTATATCTCCATCCTTGACATGCTCGCGGATGGAGTGAAAACGGCGCTTAATATGCTTAGAATTCTTGTGAGACCTTGGTTCCTTGGCGTTGGCTATGGCTCCTTTATTGTCACAATAGATCACCATTGGGTCCAACGCACTAGGAACCACACCTAGTTCCGTTATGAACTCCTTCATCCAAACCGCTTCCTGCGCTGCTTCTGAAGCAGCAACATATTCCGCCTCCGTTGTTGATCCAGCCACCACAGGTTGTTTGGAACTCCTCCAACTAACTGCTACTCCGTTCACGAGAAATACGTATCTGGATTGAGACTTAGAGTCATCCGGATCAGTGTCAAAGCTAGCATCGACATAACACTTAGCGACTAGCTCTTCTTCACCTCCGTATACAAGAAACATATCCTTAGTTCTTCTCAAGTACTTAAGGATATTCTTGACCGCTATCCAGTGTTTCGAACCTGGATCAGATTGGTACCTACTAGTCAAACTAATAGCATGTGCCACATCCGGTCTTGTACATAGCATGGAATACATTATAGAGCCTATGGCTGAGGCATAGGGGATCTTATCCATTATCTCTCTTTCTTCCGCCGTAGCCAGACTTTGAGTCTTACTCAATGTCTTGCCTTGCAACATAGGTAAGTACCCCTTCTTACTTCCGTCCATATTAAACTTCTTTAATATCTTATCAAGGTATGTACTCTGTGATAGCCCAATTAGGCTTCTTGATCTATCTCTATAGATTTTAATGCCTAATATATATGAAGCTTCACCAAGGTCCTTCATCGAAAATTTGTTGTCTAGATAACTTTTAACATTGTTTAAAAGATCTATATCATTTCCAATCAATAATATGTCATCCACATATAATATCAGAAATGCCACATTGCTCCCACTCACTTTCTTGTAAATACAAGCCTCTCCATAAGTTTGGACAAATCCAAACTCTTTGATCACCTCATCAAAGCGGAGATTCCAACTCCGGGATGCTTGCTTCAGTCCATAGATGGATCGCTGAAGTTTGCACACCTTATCAGCATCCTTAGGATCGACAAAACCCTTAGGTTGTATCATATACAACTCTTCTTCAATATTACCATTGAGGAACGCAGTTTTGACATCCATCTGCCATATTTCATAATCGAAATATGCAGAAATTGCTAACATAATCCTAACCTACTTAAGCATCGCTACGGGAGAGAATGTCTCATCGTAGTCAACTCCTTGAATTTGTCGAAACCCCTTTGCGACAATTCAAGCCTTATATATGGTTACATTACCATCAGCATCCTCTTTTCTTTTGAAAATCCATTTATTCTCAACGGCCTTTCGATCGTGAGGTAAGTCCACCAAGGTCCAAACCTGGTTTTCGTACATGGATTCCATCTCGGATTTCATGGCTTCTAGCCATTTGTTGGAATCAGGGCTCATCATCGCTTCTTCATACGTCGCAGGGTCATCTATTTCATCAATCATGAAATTTATAACAGGATTGCAGTACAGTTCAGGAGCTGCACGTGTCCTGCTTGACCTGCGAGGTTCGGTAGTGTCCTCTTTCGGAGTTTCATGATCAATATCATTTGCTCTCTCTTCATTAGTTGAAGTCAACTCCGAAACAACTTCTGGTGTTGCGCTACTCGCCATTTCATGAAGAGAAGGTTGAATAACCTCTTCGAGTTCTACCTTCCGACTACTCACACCTTTCGCGAGAAACTCCTTCTCAAGAAAGGATCCATTCTTGGCAACAAAGACCTTGCCCTCGGATCTGTCATAGAAGGTATACCCAATCGTTTCCTTAGGGTATCCTATGAAGACGCATTTTTCCGCTTTGGGTTCGAGTTTATCCGGTTGAAGTTTCTTCACATAAACATCGCATCCCCAAACTTTAAGAAATGACAGCTTAGGTTTGTTTCCAAACCATAATTCATACGGTGTCTTTTCAACGGATTTAGATGGTGCCCTATTTAAAGTGAATGCAGCGGTTTCCAGTGCATAACCCCAAGATGACAGTGGCAAGTCAGTCAGAGACATCATAGATCGAACCATATCCAATAAAGTACGATTACGACGTTCTAGCACACCATTACGTTTTGGTGTTCCGGCAGGCGTGAGTTGTGAAACTATTCCACAGTCTTTCATATGTGTGCTAAACTCGTAACTAAGATACTCTCCTCCACGGTCGGACCGCAGAAATTTCATCTTTCTGTTACGATGATTTTCCACTTCATTCTGAAATTCTTTGAACTTTTCAAAGGTTTCAGACTTATGTTTCATCAAATAGATATACCCATATCTACTCAAACCATCCGTGAAAGTAACAAAATAACGATATCCACCTCGCGCCGACACACTCATTGGTCCACACACATCAGTATGTATGATTTCCAATAAATTTGTCGCCCGTTCCATTGAACCCGAAAACGGCGTTCTAGTCATCTTGCCCATAAGGCATGGTTCACATGTATCAAATGATTCAAAATCAAGAGATTCCAAAAGTCCATCAGAATGGAGTTTCTTCATGCGTTTAACGCCAATATGACCTAGACGGCAGTGCCACATATATGCAGATATATCATTATCAAGTTTAATCCTTTTAGCATCAACATTATGAATATGCGTAATACTACTATCGAGATCCAACAGAAATAAACCATTCAACACAGGTGCATGACCATAAAAGATATTATTCATATAAATCGAACAACCATTGTTTTCAGACTTAAATGAATAACCACTTTGCATCAAACACGATCCGGATACAATGTTCACGCTCAGTGCAGGCACAAAATAACAATTATTCAGGTTTATAACTAATCCTGACGGCATATGGAGAGGCAGCGTTCCGACGGCGATCACATCAACTCTTGATCCATTGCCGACCCGCATCGTGACCTCATCCCTTGATAGCTGTCGCTTGTTCCGCAGCCCCTGAACCGAGTTACATATATTAGCAACCAATCCCGTATCAAATACCTAGGTGCTACTGCAAGTACTAGTCAAGTACACATCAATACCATGTATATCACATATACCTTTGTTTGCCTTGCCGGCCTTCTTGTCCGCCAAATACTTGGGGCAGTTGCGCTTCCAATGGCCAGTCCCCTTGCAATAGTAGCACTCGGTGTCAGACTTAGGGCCAGCTCAGGGTTTCTTTTCAGGCGTGGCAACAGATTTGCCGCCCTTCTTTCCCTTCTGCTTGCCTTTCTTGTCCTTCTTGAAACTAGTGGTCTTATTGATCATCAACACTTGATGTTCTTTCCTAATCTCCACTTCTGCAGTCTTAAGCATTGACAGAAGCTTAGGAAGAGACTTCTTCATGCCCTGCATATTATAGTTCATCACGAAGCTCTTGTAGCTAGGTGGCAGAGATTGGAGAACACGATGTATGCCTAAGTCAATGGGAATCGTTATTCCCAAGGACACAAGCTTATCGGCGTACCCAGACATTTTGAGTACATGCTCACTAACGGAGTTGTTTTCTTCCATCATGCAGCTAAAGAACTTTTCAGAAGCATTATAACTCTCTACGGCAGCATGGGTATCGAAAATCATTTTCAATTCTCCCATGGTATCAAAGGCATTGCCATTTTCGAAACGTTTTCGAAGTTCTGGCTCTAGCCCATATAATATGCCGCAATGAACTAAGTTGTGGTCCTCCTGACGAGTTATATAGACGTTCTTTTCCTCGTCAGGGGCATCAGGAGCTGGTGCAGGGCCTAGTGGCGCCTCTAGCACATATTGCTTTTGTGCAGCAGTGAGGAGAATCCTCAAATTCATAGCCCAGTTGGTGAAGTTGCTACCATTCGCAGCAAGTTTCTCTTTCTCCGTGAACACATTGAAATTAAAAGCAGGTGGTGCCATCTACAACAGAATTTGTAAAGTTTATTTAGACTAAGTTTATGATAGATTGAGTTCAACTAATCCAAATTACTAATGAACTCCCACTCAAAAACGACATCCCTCGTGTCCTTTTGGTGATGACATGAACCAAATCCACTACACCAAGTCCGATCATCACGTGAGTCGGTGTAGCTTCAAAGGCGAGCATCTATATGGGCATCATATCAACTATATGACTCATGCTTAACCTTTCGGTCCGTGTTCCGAGGCCATGTCTGTACATGCTAGGCTCGTCAAGTAAGAACCTTAGTATTCGCATGTGTAAAACTGTCTTACACGCGTTGTATGAAAGCGTAGAGTCGAGAACACCCGATCATCACGTGATGCCTCAAAACACGATCCACAAAACGGTGCATACTTAAGGAAGAACACATTTTATCTTGATATCTAAATGAGGGATCATCTTATAATGCTACCAAAAGCGCCAAACTAGCAATATAAGATGCTAACATCTAATGTGTGAAGTGAGGTGATATGGTCCATGCATTTGATCTCTATCATTTGCATCGTGGTATGATCTCAATCATTCCTTTGTGTGTAAGGCCAAGGTCTATGGAACTTAAACGTTAAGTGAGTTGTAAGAGTATCTATCATACATCTACTTACAACAATACCATATCAAGACACTAGCCCAGCAACGATCTAAACTAGACGCCTCTAATTTATCAATTGCAAGTTTTACGTGGCTTAGGGCTTTCGGAGATAGAACCGGTCTTACCTACGAACATGAACCACAACGAGGGTAACCAAGTTATTAGCAACTTGTTGTAAATCAGATATTGACTATAGTAGGAGAGACAGACACCCACTAGCCACTTATGCAAAACTAGTTGCATGTCAGTCGTGGAACCGGTCTCATGTACGATGACATGTAAGGTGGGTCCGGGCCGCTTCATCCCACTATGCCACCAATATCCAAAGTACATAGCAGATGCAATAACCTGATCATCATCGCCCACATATAAACATATGTGTACTACCCGTGCAAAGCATCTACGCATAGATCAGGCTCTAATACCACTGTTGGGTCCGCAGCATAGAAAACAAAAAAATTCCTACGATGAGAACTATACGCCAAGATCTATCTACTAGATACAGAGCAACGGGTGGACATACATCCATGGAGAACTTACCCTCGAAGACAACGAGTTTTGTTAACGAGTAGGAACTCGTGGTTGATGTAGTCGTACGCTTGCCGATCTCAAGATCGTGTGGAAGTCCGAGCGCCGCAAATCAGTAGCGCATCCGTCCTCGCACACACGTTCAAGCCACCGGACAACCTCCACCTCCTCGCTCCAGCGAATCAGCGGAAGCAGCAACTCCTTCCAGACGCAAGGCCACCGGGAACATGTATCTCGCTAATCCGAGACCATGGGGGAATATCTAGAGGGGGAGAGAGATCCTTCACGAGGAGGTGTGTTTTGTGAGAGGGGAGAGGGGGGCTTTATATAGGAGGGAGGGAGACCCCTCCCCTCCCATATCCGGCGCATGAGGGGGGGGGACTCCTCCCCTCCTTCATTCATGTGGTGAACCTCCACTCACATAAACATGGCCTCCACCCAAAATCCCACTCACATGTATTTAATTTACACCAAATTAAATGCAACTCTCAATTAATAAAACTCTTTTATTTATTTTATTCTGAATTTTGTTAATTAATTTAATTAACAAACATTCACATAAAACCCCTTGCAACATTTCAATATCACATGCAGAACCACTTTCTGCAATTTCACCCGAAACAATTCCTGTTTCTATCGAAACATTTCTTGCGCTTTGCACACCTTTTATCTGGAACATATGTGCTCCTAAATGGTGTCCGGTAACCCTTAAGTGTGTCACCCTATGGTTCGCGAATAACGCAGACATGATTGAGACTCCTCTCAGATCAATAATCAGAAGCAAGACCTGGAGATCCATACTAACTCCTGCATATTCAACGATGACTTCTGTGATCGTGAGAACCTTTAATGTCAGCAATTTAATCCCTTTGTCTCATGATATAATACATGTCCAAGATTCGATCATCGGTATCCAAATACCTAGTTTGATCTCGTTACCGACATGCACTCTTTTCTCGTTCCCGTGATATAACATTCTAGTGATCACATCACTTGCTTGCAAGCTATCTTAATGTGATATCACCGAGAGGGCCCAGAGTATATCTATCTGTCATCGGGATTGACAAATTCCACTCTTGATCCATGAGCCTCAACATAACACCTTCATAGCACTGAACCCACCTTTATAGTCACCCTGTTACGGTGTGATGTTTGATGTTATCAAGATACTCTTCCGGTGTTAGCAATTAACATGATCTCATGGTCTAAGGACTAAGACTACTTTGTGTGATGTTATAGCAATATAAACATAATGACTTGATCGTAATGCTATACTTCGGATGAATGTTCATCACATCATTTCACAAATGTTGTGACCTTGTTATTAACAACATCCAATGTCCATGATCAGGAAACCTTGATCATCTTGTTAATCAACAAGCTAGTCTATAAGAGAGGCATAACTAGGAGCCCTTTTTGTTTATTAAACACACTTGAATTGATGTTTCCTATCAATACAATTATAGCATGCAAAATAAACATCTATCACATACAAGGAATACATAATAACAACTTTATTATTGCCTCTCAGGGCATATTTCCTTCAGCTCCCGCTCACTTTCTTGTAAATACAAGCTTCTCCATAAGTTTGTATAAATCCAAAGTTTTTGATTACTTTATCAAAACGTTGATTCCAACTCCGGGATGCTTGCTTCAGTCCATAAATGGAGCGATGAAGTTTGCATACCTTGTCAGCATCTTTAGGATCGACAAGACCCTTGGGTTGTACCATATACAACTCTTCCTCAATGTCACCCTTAAGGAACACCGTTTTGACATCCATCTGCCAAATCTCATAATCGAAATATGCAGCAATTGCTAACAAAATCCTCACAGACTTTAGCTTTGCTACTGGCGAGAATGTCTCATCGTAGTCAACTCCTTGAATTTGTCAGAACCCTTTCGCGACAAGTCGAGCTTTATAGACGGTAACATTACCATCAGCATCTGTTTTTCTTTTGAAAATCCATTTGTTCTCGACAGCCTTATGGCCATCCGGTAAGTCCACCAAAGTCCATACTTGGTTTTCGTACATGGATCCCATTTCGGATTTCATGGCTTCTAGCCATTTGTCGGAATCTGGGCTCACCATAGCTTCTTCATACGTCGCGGGGTCATCAGTGTTGTCCACCAACATGACGTTCAAGGCAGGGTCATACCAATCAGGAGTGGTACGAACCCGCGTTGACCTGCGAGGTTTAGCAACAACTTCGTTCGAAGTTTCATGATCACCATCATTAGCTTCCTCTCCAATTGGTGCAGGCGGCAAAAAAACATCTTCCGGTGCTGCGCTACTCTCAACTCCGAGAGAAGGTTCAATAACCTCGTCGAGTTCAACTTTCCTTCCAGTCACTTCCTTCGAGAGAAACTCCTTCTCAAGAAAGGATCCATTCTTGGCAACAAAAACTTTGCCTTCGGATCTATGATAGAAGGTATACCCAATTGTTTCTTTAGGGTATCCTATGAAGACGCATTTCTCCGCTTTGGGTTCAAGCTTATCAGGTTGTAACTTCTTTACATATGCTTCGCAACCCCAAACTTTAAGGAACGACAACTTAGGTTTCTTTCCAAACCACAATTTGTATGGTGTTGTTTCAACGGATTTAGATGGTGCCCTATTTAAAGTGAATGCGGTTGTCTCTAATGCATAGCACCAAAACAATAGCGGTAAATCTGTAAGAGACATCATAGACCGAACCATATCTAAGAGAGTTCGATTATGACGTTCGGACACACCATTACGCTGTGGTGTTCCCGGCGGTGTCAACTGCGAAAGTATTCCACATTTCTTTAAATGCATGCCAAACTCATAACTTAGATATTCACCTCCGCGGTCAGAACGCAGAAACTTAATCTTCTTGTTATGATGATTTTCCACTTCACTTTGAAATTCCTTAAACTTCTCGAAAGTTTCGGACTTATGTTTCATAAAGTAGACATACCCATATCTACTTAAGTCATCCGTGAAGGTGAGAACATAACGATATCCACCACGCGATGCTACACTCATTGGACCGCACACATCGGTATGTATTATTTCCAATAAGTCTGTAGCTCGCTGCATTATTCCAGAGAATGGAGTCTTGGTCATTTTTCCCATTAGACATGCTTCGCATCTTTCAAGTGATTCAAGAAGTCCATCAGAATGGAGCTTCTTCATATGCTTCACTCCAATGTGACCAAGACGAAAGTGCCACATGTATGTAGAATTATCATTCAATTTTGTTCGTTTAGCATCTATGTTGTGAACATGTGTATCACTACTATCGAGATTCAGTAAGAATAAACCATCCATCTCAGGTGCATTACCATAAAAGATATTACTCATATAAATCGAACAAACTTTATTCTCAGACTGAAAAGAGTAACCGTCTCGCAATAAACAAGATCCAGATATAATGTTCATGCTTAACGTAGGCACCAAATAACAATTATTCAAATTTAAAACTAATCCCGAAGGTAGATGTAGAGGGAGCGTGCTGACGGCGATCACATTAACCTTGGAGCCATTTCCAACACGCATCGTCACCTCGTCTCTCGCCAGTCTTCGCTTATTCCGCAGCTCCTGTTTCGAGTTACAAATATGAGCAACCGAACCAGTATCAAATACCCAGGCACTACTACGATTACTAGTAAGATACACATCAATAACATGTATATCGAATATACCTTTCTTCTTGATGTTGCCGTTCTTCAGATCCGCCAGGTACTTGGGGCAGTTATGCTTCCAGTGACCGGCACCCTTACAGTAGAAGCATTCAGTTTCAGGCTTAGGACCAGCCTTGGGCTTCTTAGCAGGTGCGGTAGCTTTCGTGCCGTCCTTCTTGAAGTTGCCCTTGTTCTTAGGCTTGTCCTGTTTCTTGAAATTGGTGGTCTTATTGACCATCAACACTTGGTGCTCCTTTTTGATCTCCACTTCAGCAGTTTTCAGCATGGACGATAGTTCAGGCAACGTCTTGTTCATGCAGTGCATATTGTAGTTCATCACAAAGTTCTTATAACTCGGTGGCAGTGATTGGAGGACACGGTGAATCCCTAACTCATTAGGAATCGTTATCCCCAACTCTTGGAGCTTGTTTGCGTGCCCAGACATGGTGAGCACGTGCTCGCTAACGGAGCTACCCTCTTCCATCTTACAGTTAAAGAACTTTTTGGAGGCCTCATAGCTCTCCACGGCCGCGTGAGTCTCAAAAATGAGCTTGAGCTCCTTAATGATCTCGAACGGGTCGTGGTGCTAAAAGCGCTTCTGAAGCTCCGTTTCTAAACTGTACAGGATAGCAGACTGAACTGTGGAGTAATGATTTTTCCGAGTGGCGTAAACATTCTTTACGTCATCGGTGGCATCTTCTGCAGGTGGGTCACCTAGCGGTGCTTCGAGCACATAGGTCAACTGACCAGCCCTGAGGACAATCTTCAGTCCATGGAGCCAGTCCGTGAAGTTGCTTCCATTGTTCTTAAGCTTTTCTTTCTCTAGGAACGCATTGAAATTGATGGAGAGGTTCGCCATAATCTACAACAAATTTGCAAGTAGTTTAGACTAAGTTTATGATAAATTTGAGTTCAATTTTAATTCTTAAATTAACTAGGTGAACTCCCACTCAAAACAACATCCCTCACATTGTCTTCGTGATTAAACGAACCAAGTCCACTACACCAAGTCTGATCTTCACAAGAGAAGATGTAGTTTCATCGGCGAACAATCTTCATGTTCATCATATCATTTATATGGTTCATGCTCTACCTTTCAGTATTCCGTGTTCCGAGACCATGTCTGTACATGCTAGGCTCGTCAAGATTAACCTTAGTTTCCGCATGTGTAAATTTGGCTTGCACCCGTTGTATGCACACGTAAAATCTATCACATCCGATCATCACGAGATGCTTCGAAATGACGAGTCTTAGCAACGGTGCCAACTAAGGATGAACACTTTATTACTTGATATTTAGTGAGAGGGGTCATCTTATAATGCTACCGTCACGATCTAAGCAATACAAGATGCATAAAGGATTAACATCACAGGCAATTCATAATTAGTGTAATATGATATGGCCCTTTCTTCTTGTGCCTTTGATCTCCATCTCCAAAGCACGGACATGATCTCCATCATCACCAACATTGCGTCAAGGTCAGTGGCGCCGCTTCATGGTTGTCCATCATCACTAGCAACTATTACAACTACTTGAAATAAACCTATTACAAGATGAATAGACTCACAGGTATTAACAGAATTAAATACAACCATTAGGCTCCTGCCGGTTGCCATATTACAACAAGGATCATTGCATACATCAAATATAATCACAATCACATGATGGCCATATCACATCACAAAACCCCTACAAAAACAAGTTAGACGCCTCTAATTTTGTTTGCATGTTTTACGTGGTTTGGGGCTTTCGAATAAGAACGGATCTTACCTACGAAACTAAAACCACAACATTGATACAAGTGCCATCAAGTGCAAAGTGTAAATTGGATCTATACTATGGTTGGAGAGACAGACACCCGCAAAGCCACTTATGCAAAGCAAGTTACACGTCAAGCGTGGAGCAAGTCTCATGTGAGATGACATGTAAGGTTAGCCCGAGCCGCTTCATCCCACCATACCGCAAGATGCAAAGTACACAAAGCAAAAGACGGCACGAGCACCAACGCCCAGAAAACCATTGTGTTTCTACTCGTGCAACAGATCTACGCATAGACACGGCTCTGATACCACTGATGGGCTCATAGCATGGAAAACAAAAAATTTCTACCGCAAGAACGAACAAAACCCAGATCTAATCTAGATAAAAGCCAAGATCTAATCTATTAGACATGTGCAACGAGATAGATCTGTACTAACCCGTGTAGATCCGAAAGCCTTGTGCGAGATCGGATCTCGTGGTTGATGTAGACGATCACTTGCCGATCTCAAGATCGAGTAGATGATCCTTCCGGTGCCGCGTTCCGGCAGCGCTTCCGCAGTCGGTCACACGTTCGGAGTCGATGCAGACCTTCCTCTCCCCGTTCCAGCGAGCAGCGGAGGTAGTAGGTCTCTCCACGGAATCCCAGCAGCACGGCGGCGTGGTGGTGGTGGTGGAGTAGATAATTATGCAGGGCTTCGCCTAAGCCTGAGCAGAAGGAAGGAGGAGGAGAGAGACGGCTAGGGCAAGAGTGGAGGGGCAAGGGGGGTGGTGCCTCCACCCCTCTATATATAGAGGGAGGGGTGCGGCCTAGGGTTCCGACCCCTAGGCCCACCTCCTAGGGCCGGCGCACAAGGGATAGGGGGGAGGGAGTTTCCTTCCCCCCAAGTCTCCCCTTTTCCTCTCTTGGGTTTCAAGTAAAGTCCACGGAACCTTCTGGAACTTTTCGGAACATTCTGAAACCTTCTAGATCCCCCATATTAACCCTCCGGAACATTTCCGAACCTAGAAAATGATCTCCATTATATGAATCTTATTCTCCGGACAATTCCGGATCTCCTTGTGATGTCTCAGATCCAATCCGAGACTCCGAACAACATTCAGTCTCCAACGCACATTCCATATCTACCTAAACAGCATCGAACCTTAAGTGTGTCACCCTACGGTTCGTGAATATGCAGACATGATGGAGACACCTCTCCGATCATTAACCATCAGCAGGATCTGGAGATCCATAACGGCTCCCACATACTCAACGATGACTTCGTGATCGATAGAACCATTAACATACGAAACCAATTCCCTTTGTCACGCGATATTCTACTTATCCGAGGTTTGATCGTCGGTATCTCCATACCTAGTTCTACCTCGTTACTAATAAGTACTCTTTACTCGTTCCATGTTATGTCATCCCTTGTGACCTAGTCACATGCTTGCAAGATAACTAGATGACATTCCACCGAGAGGGTCCAGAGCATATCTATCCGTCATATGGATGGACAAATCCCAATCTTGGTCCATGCGCTTCAATACATACTTTCAGAATACCCAATGACACCTTTATAACCACCCAGTTACGAAGCGGTGTTTGATGTCATCAAAGCACCAATCCGGTGATGGTGATTAACATAACCTCATGGTCGAAGGATTAGGTTACTATGCATTTGATAAGCTTGTAGCAATACGAACTAAATGACTTGATCTTATGCTACACTTACTTTGGGTGTGTGTCCATCACATCATTCTCCTAATGATATGACCTTGTTATTAATGACATCCAATGTCCATGATCAGGAAACCATGATCATCTATTAATGAACAAGCTAGTTCAACAAGAGGCTTACTAGGGACTCTTTTATGTTTACAAAACACACAAGTATTAGTGTTTCCTAATAATACAATTATAGCATGGGATGTAAACATTCATCATAAACACAAAGATATAATAATAACCACTTTTATTATTCCCTCTTGGGCATATCTCCAACATGGGGTTGGTAGGGATTGGATGAGATCGTTCATGTGATGGCATCAGATTGTTAGGGCATAGTGCCTAGTATCTCTATTAGTGCTTTATGACTTTGTTGCAACTTTGTTGTGCTTAATGCTTGTCACTAGGGCCCGGGTGCCATGATCTCAGATCTGAACTTATTATTGATTCATTATGATAGTATTGTTTTGGGTCTTATCTACAAGTTGTATACACACGCCATTGTCCGGAACCTATGGTCCCAAAGTGACAGAAATCAGGGTAGCCGGAAGGGAAAGGCTTTGATGTGAGGATCACATGTGTTCACGGAGTGTTAATGCTTTGCTCCGATGCTCTATTAAAAGGATCACCTTAATTTCCAGTAGTTCCCTAGAGGCCCCGCTGCAAATGGGCTGGCAGGACAAAAGATGTTGTGCAAGTTCTCATTGCGAGCATGTATGACTATATATGGAACACATGCCTAGGATTGTCTAGTATTTGGATGCTTTATCTTATTTATCTACAATTGCCCTATGTTCTGATTGCTATGTGAATTGTCTTGTCCATGCAACGCCCGCCCATCCATCCATATGCCTACCGCACTCGAATCCCACTGTTTACTGCTTTTGTTACTACTATCTTTGCTTTACTACTACTGTTACTTTACTATTCCCACTACAAAACTGTTGCTACTGATAAACTGCTGTGAGCAAGATTGTTTCCAGGTGCAGCTGAATTGACAACTCAGTTGTTAAGGTTGATAAGTATTCTTTGGCTCCCCTTGTGTCGAATCAATAAATTGGGTTTCACTTCCCTCGAAAATACTGTGATACACCCCCTATACTTGTGGGTCATCAGGGTGCAGATGATGATGGTGGTGATGATGATGATGATGATCCCTATGAAGTCCAGCTTGATGGTGGTGTTGATGGCGACGATCTCCCCTCTCCGGGAAGGAATTCCCCCGGCAGAAATCTGTCTGCCGGAGAGTTCTTTCTCTCTCGGTGTTTTCCGCCCCGCAGAGGCGGCATAATCTTTCTGTGGTTTCTCCCCCAGTCTTAGGGTTTCGAGAGGAAGATATACGCCAGAGGGGAGAGGCTGGAGTGGGCCAGGGTTGCCACACCACTCCCTGGCGCGGCTTGGGCTTGCCCATGCCATGGGGTGGTGTGGGCCCCCTATGGCCCACCTCCACTCCATCTTCTGGCATCTTGAGTCTTCTCGAAAAATAGAATTTTCCGTATATTTTCCCGGATTTTCTGATCTTCGCGAATTTTGCCTCAAAACAGCACCTTTTCCATCAGAATCCTCACTGCAGCAGTCCATGCTCCAAAAGTCATCAATCATGCAAAAACAGATGAAATAACATAAGTATCACCTCTCAATACAAAATATATCAATGAATAATAGTGAATTAAGACATAGAATAGTGATGCAAAATGGACGTATCAATACATTTGCAATGTATCAACATCCCCAAGCTTAACTCCTGCTCGTCCTCGAGTAGGTAAGTGATAAAAAGAAAGAATAATTTTTGAGGTGACATGCACCATCATAAACTTGATCAAAGTATTTGTAAAACATTGATAGCTGGGATCATAGTACTTCAATCATAACACGAAAGACAAAGTTCTAGCAATAAGACAAAGAAACTATGATGCAACATGAAAAGGAACAAACAAAAGATTCATGAATAACAATGCTTTGTAAGATGTTTGTTTGTTTCACATAAAGAAAACATAGCATAATAGTATTCAGCTTGTCCCTCACAGAGTAGCAAATATAAATGCATAGGACACCTTCAAAGTTCATAAGAGTGAATAGATACAAATAGTTTAAAACAAGCAATATCAAGTTATGCATCAATCAACTAGTCTTGGGACAATGCACATAGAACTAAGAATGGCCACTATGCTCTCAAAGTAGGTGCATAAAGATAGAAGGTGGAGACTCAATATAATGGTGGAAGAAAAGCCTTCATAGAAGGAAGCAGGGATTCAAGTCTCATAAAGAGCATCCAAAAATTATGGTACTTAATAGCTTTCAGCTCTCATTGCCCCTATCATAAGCATCTTGAAGTGATTAAGGTTAAAGTGAACAAACTATGGTGTACATGCTTGACGAAGTATAAGTTAGAAATCTCACGTCCCTTGTATACGAGGGCCGCTCCTCATGCTACTCAAGTTTAGTCACCGGTAAGTTCTTGTCATTGTAAGTACATGTGTATCATAGAGAACCACCAACAGGGTACCCCTTGCCCGATGATACGGAAGAATCCCCATATCAAAATGACAAGGCAAGCAGACAACCAGCATCTCAGCAATCTTCTTATTTACCATGGGAATATGGTGCTTTTTTCTCTCTTTCCTCTTTTCATAATCTTTTTTTCTTTTTCTCTTTTTTCTCAACATAGGACTATTTTTTTATAAGAAGAATGCTTCATAGACAGCTCATTATGGTTACGCTGTAGGTTTCCACCATGTCAGCATGGATTAGACCAGCGGCCCAGGCGTTTCTCTAACACATATACATAACTCCATGGACTTACAAGCTCCCCTTTCATTTCACACCGACGACATCCATATACAAAAGAGCATGATATCAACTCGGTACAAGTACCAAGTGCAATGTTGAAAGCATTCCCCATGAAAGCATGGTTCTGCTAATCCCCAACAAATAAGTGCAAGCATATACAACATAGAAGACACAATGGTTCAAGTTTATTAAGGGCAAGAAAAGTAAAGTGTGCCATCAAGTTCGTGAGAGCTTTAATCACTAGTTTTCTCATAACAAGTTTAATTTGGAAGGTAAACAAAAGCATGAATATATTTGGAATAGCAAAAGCTAGTAGGTAGGTATGGTGGACTCTTTGGAATAACTTGGTTTAGGGAGTTGGATGCATGAGTAGAACTCATACTTGGTTGTGGAGGCTAGCAAAAGACTGGGAGCAACAAACTAAGAGAGTAATAATGGCCATAATCATGGAGAGCGACAAAACATCATTGATCAAAGCATAAAGTGATACTACAAGTTGAAAAATAAAGGATTATAAAGGCTATGGTGACTTTGGATAGTCATAACATGGTGTGAGCATGCGCCAAGTCAACCCAAATAAAGCATCAAAGGAGAATATCACTATACTACGCTTTAATATGCTAAAACAACGCATGATTCATCCAAGGCACATTAATAAATCTCAATTGTTTATAACAAGTCATGCTACAACAAAGAATACTAAGCATAAATCTAAAACGATATCAAGCATGGCATGACAAAGCATAGGCCACAGTCAAAAACAAGCTCTTTTTACCACATAAGCATGAACTTTCCTACTCTTTTCCAAACCAAACCAAACTATTTGCAAACCAATGTATGAAAGAGGGGGTCCAACCAATTTATTTAGAAAACTAAGCAAACCAAGCAAATGAAAAACCAAAAGGAAAACGAAAAAGAAGACGCTCTAAGAACAACACAACTGTCCATGAAACAATAAAAATGAAGCGTTTGGAAGAAACCTGGGATTTTTATTGATGAAGAAGGGAATGCCTTGGGCATCCCCAAGCTTTGACGCTTGTACTTCTTGGATATTTCTTGGGGTGACACGCGTGGTATCCCCAAGTTTGAGCTTTAGTCCATCCTTCATCTCATTACTCATTCCTTCCATACACCTGAAATTTTTCCTTCATACAAAACTTCACACAATCTTTATTAGCAACATTAGTGCACTCAAGATAAATAAGTCTTAAGGTTCAGTTCTAACACCAAATAAACTTCCATTAGAACACTAGCTACTGTAGCACTTCCCTCAAAAAGCTCAATTCCCCAAAATAACTCAAATAGGAACCAACAAGAAGCAAATGCAAATAATGGCAGAAATCTGTCAAAACAGACCAGAAGGTAAAGACGAATTTTTTCGAAGACCTTCTGTTGCTCCAATCAAAAAGTGATGAACTAACGAAAGTTAGATAACAACCTGGGGCAGAAGCACGAAAATTCACGCCTCAAAAAGACGTTCAGATATTTTACACGGAATTTTATGATAAAGCATAGAAATATGTTTTGGGACAGCAACTTTTCCAAGCATTACTTCTCTCTCATTAGAGGTTACTCTTGGCACAAAAAGCAAATAAAAAGGATAAGGAGCGGTTATTACAGAGGTAATAACTTCCAAGACTCATCTAAAACTCTTGGGTTATCTCCCAACGAGTAATTTTGTTTAACACCTTTAAGTTAGGCATGATAGTTTGAGAAGATGCTCACATAAGAAATATGAATTGAAGTAAAAGAGAGCATCAAGAAGAAAATTCAAAACACATTTAAGTCTCCCACATCCTATGCTTAGGAATCTTGTAAAGAAACAAGTCATGAAAGCACAAAGCAACAAGAATAGAAAAGCAAAACAAGTGCAACTTCAAGACTTTCAACATAAAGAGGGGAAACTTAATATTATTGAGATGCATAAGACCATGTTTCCCTCTCTCATAATAACTTTCAGTAGCATCATGAATAAAATTAACAATTTAACAATCACAAGAAACATTCTTATCATGAGCCACATGCATAAAAGAATTAATACTCCCCACGTAAACATAGTCATTCTTGTTAATTGTAGTGGGAGATAATTCAACAAAATAGCTATCATTATTATTCTCATCACCATAATCATCAAATATAGGAGGCATATTGTAATCATAATTAATTTTCTCCTCAATAGTAGGTGGACTAAGAATATCATACTCATCATTGTAATCATCATATATTGGAGGTGTGGTATCATCATAAGCAACAAAATAGCTATCTTCCAAAGCTGGGGAACTAAAAAGATTATTTTCATAAGAACTAGCTTCCCCAAGCTTAGACTTTTCCATAGCATTAGCAATAATGGTGTCCAAAGAGTTCATACTAACAATATTGCTATTAGCATGCAAATAAAGTTCCATAGGTTTTTTAATTTTCTCTTCAAACACTTCATGTCCTAACTCAAGATAAATACTATAAAGCTCTCTAATTTTGTTGTTGTTTTACATTAAGCCTAACTAGTGAAAACAAGAAACAAAAAGACAAAATTGCAGAATCTAAAGGAAATAACTTCGAGCACTCACACCAGAAAATAGGCGTTTGCCGTGGAAGGTTCTTCTTTTTTAATCCTCTGGTGTGAATACCTTTTACCTTACCTCCCCAGCAACGGCGCTAGAAAATAGCTTGATGTCTACGCACTTCTATTCTTGTAGACAGTTGTTGGGCCTCCAAGTGTAGAGGTTTGTAGAACAGCAACAAGTTTTCCCTTAAGTGGATCACCCAAGGTTTATCGAACTCAGGGAGGAAGTGGTCAAAGGTATTCCCTATCAAGCAACCCTGCAACCAAGATACAAGAAGTCTCTTGTGTCCCTAACACACCCAATACACTTGTCAGGTGTATAGGTGCACTAGTTCAGCGAAGAGATAGTGAAATACAAGTGGTAAGGATAATTATAAGTGGTAACGGTGATAGAAGATAGCTCGATGGCGTGGAAGAGACTAAAGGCAAACTTAAATAAAGATGGAAGCAAGCAAACATGTAACAGATCTAATTGAAAACGGTGTGTCAATGCTTAGAAACAAGGCCTAGGGATCATACTTTCACTAGTGAACACTCTCATATAAATATCTTCTCTCCATGATACTACTCTTAACTACTCTCTGGTTGAACACTCTAATCGATGGTAGGGCTATAACAGCACACCTCAAAGTTCATCTTTCTAATGGCTCAATGCACGGCGCCCAGAAAAATGCTTGGTGGCGGTGTTGATGTAGAGCTCGTTGGGAACCCCAAGAGGAAGGTATGATGAGCACAGCAGCAAGTTCCCCTCAGTTATGAAACCAAGGTTTAATCGAACCAGTAGGAGCAAGGAAACACCCCAAAGGTATTAGTAGCTGAGCTTTGGCAGGGCGCACTACCGGTGCTAGTAGCAACATGGATACCTGCACAACAAAACCACAGAACTTTGTCCCCAACTTGCGATGAGGTTGTCAATCTCACCGTGTTTTTCGAAAAACAAAGCATTAAACGTATCAAATGGAAAGAAGTAAAAGTTTACAGAAAGTAAACACAAAGCGGTAAAAGATTGTAGATTGTATGTAAAAGTCAAGGACCGGGATCCATAGTTCACTAGAGGTGGCTTTCCTTAGATAGATAACATGATGGGTGAACAAATTACAGCGGGGCAATTGACAAACATCGAGAAAGCAATACATGCATATACTAACATCTTGACTCCTTTGAGACTTGATTGGGCATTACAACATTATACATAGAACGCCATCCAACTACATCTATCACTAATAATCCACCTTCAGGTTACCATCCGAACCCCCTCCAGTATTAAGTTGCAAGCAACAGATTATTGCTTTACGAACTGCGTGTAAAGTAAACAATACGATTGTTCTATGAACAAAGGATTGTTGTTTTCTCCCTAGTAGCAACAGCACATCTAGTACCTTAGAGATTTCTGTCACTTCCCCAGATTACCAGAGGCATGAACCCACTATCGAGCATAAATACTAACTCTTGGAGTTGCTAGCATCCACTTGGCCAAGATAGCTACTAACAACGGAAAGCGTGCACGATCTCAAATAACAAAGACATGATAGAATCAATAATCAATCTGAAATAGCATCTCAATATCCATCGGATCCTCGCAAACACAACATGTATAGATTACAAATAGATGATCTTGATCATGAACGGAGCTCACAAGATCTAAACATGAAAGCACAAAGGAGGAGAAACCATCCATCTAGCTACTACATGGATCCGTAGTCCAAGGATGAACAACTCACGCATCACACCGGAGGCTTGCATGGTAATGAAGAAGGCCTCCAGGGTGAATTCCCCTCTCCGGCAGGGTGCCGGGAAGAGCTTCAGATCCCTCCCGATCTAGGGATGGAGATGACGGCGGTTACAGACTCTTTCGTGGATTTTTGATCGGGGACCTAGGTTATTCGTCCCGAGGGTAACTTATAGGCGGAAGGAGAGGCCGAGGGGGTGCTGGGGTCGGCCAGGCCTGGCCGCGCGGCCAGGTGGTGTGGCCGGCCCCTGGCCCCTCTCCGTCTCGTATTCTGGCACTTGATCCCTTCTGGAAAAATAGGCACTTTGGCTTTTGTCCCACCCAATTCTGGGAATATTCATTTTCTGACTTTCCTAGAACCAAAAACAGCAGAAAAAAGGCAGCTGCAATGTGGCTCTTGTTAATAGGTTAGTCCAAGAAATCATATGAAAAGTACTCCAAAGTTGGAACAAAACACAACAAAGTGGATAAAACCAAGCATGGAACATCAAAAATTATAGATACATTTGCAATGTATGAACATCCCCAAGCTTAACTCCTGCTCATCCTCGAGTAGGTAAGTGATAAAAAGAAATAATTTTTGAGGTGGCATGCACCATCAAAGACTTGATCAAAATATTTGCAAAACATTCAAGGCTGGGATCAAAGTACTTCAATCATAACATGAAAGACAAAGTTCTAGCAATAAGCAAAGAAACTATGATGCACATGAAAAGGCACAAACAAAAGATTCATGAATAACAATGCTTTGCAAGACATTTGTTTGTTTCACATAAAGAAAACATAGCATAATAGTATTCGGCTTGTCCCTCAATAGAGTAGAAAATATAAATATGTAGGACACCTTCAAAGTTCATAAGAGTGACTAGATACAATAATTTAAAACAAGCAATAACAAGTTATGCATCAATCAACTAGTCTTGGGACAATGCACATAGAACTAAGAATGGCCACTATGCTCTCAAAGTAGGTGCATAAAGATAGAAGGTGAAGACTCAATATAATGGTGGAACAAAGGCCTTTGTAAAAGGAAGTAGGGATTCAAGTCTCATGAAGAGCTTCCAAACATTATGGTACTTATAGTTTTCAGATCTCATTGCCCCTATCATAAGCATCTTGAAGGTGATTAAGGTTAAAGTGACACAACTAAGAGGATATGCTTGACAAGTTATAAACCGAAATCTCCTGCCCCTTACTTACGAAGACCGATCCTCATGCTACTCAACTTCAGTCACGAGTAAGCTCTTGTCATTGTAAGTATATGTGTATCATTAAGAACCGCCAACGGGGTACCCCTTGCACATGATACGGGAGCTTTCCCATAATCAAAATGATAAGGCAAGCAGACAATGAGCATCTCAGCGATCTTTTTATTTGCTATTTGCATAGGTTTTTATTGAGGATGCTTCATAGAGTGCTCATTATGGTGATGCTGCAAGTTTACACCATGATTAGGCATGGCTTAGGCTAGCGGCCCAGGCGTTTCTCTAACACACATACAAACTCCATGATCTTACAAGTTCCACTTTATTTCACACCGCCGGGATCCGTAAGCAAAAGAACATAATATCAATGGGGTACAAAGTACAAGTCCAATGTTGAAAGTGTTCCCCATGGTACATGGTTCTGCTAATTTCAACTTATAAAGCGTAAGCATATACGCAATAAAGAAGGACCCAATGGTTCAAGTTTATTAGAGGAAATAAAGTAAAGTGTGCCATCAAGTTCGTGAGAGCTTTAATCACTAGTTTTCTCATAACAAGTGAAAGGTAAACAAAAGCAAGAATATACTTGGAATAGCATAAGCTAGTAGGTAGGTATGGTGGACTCTTTGTAATAACTTGTTTTAGGGAGTTGGATGCATGAGTGGAACTCATACTTTGTGGTGGAGGCTAGCAAAAGACTGGGAGTGATAAACTAAGAGAGCAATAATGGCCATAATCATGCAGAGTGACAAAACATCATTGATCAAAGCACAAAGTGATACTACAAGTTGAAAACTAAAGGATCATAAAGGCTATGGTGACTTGAGATAGTCATAACATGGTGTCAGCATGCGCCAAGTCAACCCAAATAAAGCATCAAAGGAGAATACCACTATACTATGCTTTAATATGCTAAAACAACGCATGATTCATCCAAGGGACATTAAGCAATCTCAATTGTTTATAACAAGTAATGCTACAGCAAAGAATACTAAGCATAAAGCCAAAACAATATCAAGCATGGCATGAAAAAGCATAGCCACAGTCAAAAACTAGCTCTTTTTACCACATAAGCATGAACTTTCCTACTCTTTTCCAAACCAAACCAAACTATTTGCAAACCAATGTATGAAAGAGGGGGTCCAACCAACTTATTTAGAAAACTAAGAAAATCAAGCAAACTAAAAACCAAAACGAAAACGAAAAGGAAGACGCTCCAAGAACAACACAACTGTGCATGAAACAATAAAAATGAAGCGTTTGGAAGAAACCTGGAATTTTTATTGATGAAGAAGGGGATGCCTTGGGCATCCCCAAGCTTTGACGCTTGTACTTCTTGGATATTTCTTGGGGTGACACGCGTGGCATGCCCAAGCTTGAGCTTTAGTCCATCCTTCATCTCATTACTCGTTCCTTCCATACACCTGAAAATTTTCCTTCATACAAAACTTCACACAATCTCATTAGCAACATTAGTGCACTTGAGATAAATAAGTCTCAAGGTTCAGTTCTAACAGCAAATAAACTTCCATTAGAACACTAGCTATTGTAGCACTTCCCTCAAAAAGTTCAATTCCCCAAAAGAACTCAAAAAGGAACCCACAAGAAGCAAATGCAGAAAATGGCAGAAATCTGTCAAAACAGACCAGCAGGTAAAGACGAATTTTTTCGAAGACCTTCTGTTGCTCAAATCAAAAAGTGTTGAACTAACGAAAGTTAGACAACAACCTGGGTCAGAAGGACAAACAATTACAGCTCAATAAGACATACATAGCTCTCTCAGGAATTTTTACGGTGAAGCACAGAAATCTATTTCGGGACAGCAACTTTCCCAATCATTACTTCACTCTCATTAGAGGTTACTCTTGGCACAAAAAGCAAATAAAAAGGATAAGGAGAGGTTATTACAGAGGTAATAACTTCCAAGACTCATCTAAAACTCTTGGGTTATCTCCCAACAAGTACTTTTCTTTAACGCCTTTAAGTTAGGCATAAGAAGCAAAGAAAGAATCAAGTGTTCTCAAATGAAGAAGCATTAAGACCAAATTTTGTTTTCATAGGAGAAGCAAAAGAAATCTTTTCTCTCTTTTTAGGGAAGTGTTCTATACCTTTCTTGAGTGGGAGTTGATATTTAATGGTTCCTTTTTTCATATCAATGATGGCACCAACAGTTCTAAGAAAAGATCTTCCCAAAGTAATAGGACAAGAAGCATTGTATTCAACATCCAAACATAGAAATCAACGGGGACATAGGAAACGTTAACCATAATAAGAACATCATTAAGACTCCCCATGAGTTTCTTTTTAGCATTAGCATCAAGTGGGACATTCAAATAACAATCTTCAAGAGGAGGCAAATCAAGCATATCATAAATCCTTCTAGGCATAATAGAAACACTACTATCAAGATCACACAAAGCTTTGAAATCAAAGTCATTCACTTTCATATTAATGATGGGTTCCCAACCATCCTCTTGTTTTATAGGAATAGAAGCTTTATGTTTCATCTTTTCTTCCTTAATCTTTATGAGGGCATCGGTAATGTGTTTTGTAAAGGCCATGTTCATAGCACTAGCATTAGGAATTTTAGCAAGCTTTTGTAGGAACTTAATAACTTCAGAGATATTGCAACCATCAAGATCAAAATCAACTTTATCATCTAAAGTAGTAGAACTATTTGTAGCATCAACACTAGTGGTGGTAATAGTAGAAACACTAATGTTTCTAGCAATTTCATCTTCTCTTTCCCACTTAGCATGTAATTCAGCTAATAGTGTAACATTTTCATCAATTCTTACTTGTATGGCATTAGTAGCTACAAAGGGATTCTCATTAGTTTCAGGTTTAGCAGCCATTTTATTCAAAGTAGATTGAGCTTCAGCCAAAGATGCTATATTTCTTTCAGCATTAGAGAGTTTTTCCTCAATAGTTTTATTGAAAGCAGTTTGTTTACCAATAAACTCTTTAAGCATAACTTCAAGTTCAGAGGGAGCACTCTTATTATTGTTGTAAGAATTTCCATAAACATTACCATTGTTGGGAGGATATGGCTTATAATTGTTGTTACCAAAATTGTTCCTATAAGCATTATTACCATAAGCATTGTTGCCAAAGTTGTTATTTGTTATGAAGTTCACATCAACTTGCTCTTCTTGAGCAACCAAAGAAGCTAAAGGAACATTATTTGGATCAATATGGGCTTTACCATTAACAAGCATGGACATAATAATATCAATCTTACCACTCAAGGAGGAGGTTTCTTCAACATAATTTACCTTATTACCTTGTGGAGCTCTCTTAGTATGCCATTCAGAATAATTAACCATCATATTATCCAATAGTTTTGTTGCAGCACCCAAAGTGATGGTCATAAAGGTACCTCCAGCAGCTGAATCCAATAGGTTCCTTGAAGAATAGTTCAATCCTGCATAAAAAGTTTGGATGATCATCCAAGCAGTCAGTCCATGAGTGGGACAATTCTTTACCAAAGATTTCATTCTTTCCCAAGCTTGAGCAACATGCTCATTATCAAGTTGTTTAAACTTCATGATTTCACTTCTCATGGATATAATCTTAGCAGGAGGATAGTATTTTCCAATAAAAGCATCTTTGCACTTAGTCCAAGAATCAATACTATTCCTAGTTAAGGAATTCAACCATTCTTTAGCTTTTCCTCTTAGAGAGAAAGGAAACAATTTCAGTTTAATAATATCACCATCTATATCCCTATCCTTTTGCATCTCACAAAGTTCAACAAAGTTATTTAGATGGGAAGCAGCATCTTCATTACCAATACCAGAAAATTGTTCTCTCATAACAAGATTGAGCAAAGCAGGTTTTATCTCAAAGAAAGTATTTTCAGCCACAGGTGGAGCAATAGGTGTTCTCATAAAATCATTGTTGTTGGTGCTAGTGAAGTCACACAACTTAGTGTTTTCAAGAGTAGTCATTTTTTTGGGGTTTTCAAATAAGAAAGCAAACTAGTAAAACTAATTTTTTTGTGTTTTTTTAAAGAACAAAACAAGCAAACAAAGCAAAAAGAAACTAAGCAAAACAAAAACAACAAAGTAAAGAGATTGGTTATGAGGGACTCCCCTTGTGAAGATGTTCTTGACTCCCCGGCAACGGTGCCAGAAAAATGCTTGATGGCTCAATGCACGGCGCCCAGAAAAATGCTTGGTGGCGGTGTTGATGTAGAGCTTGTTGGGAACCCCAAGAGGAAGGTATGATGCGCATGTTGGAGATATGCCCTAGAGGCAATAATAAATATAGTTATTATTATATATCTTTGTGTTTATGATAAATGTTTGCATTCATGCTATAATAGTATTAACAAGGAAACCATTAATACTTGTGTGATTTGTAAACTTAATTTGAAGTCCCTAGTATAGCCTCTATACTTCACTAGCTTGTTGGTTGATTGATGATGTGGTTTCTTTGTCATGAACATTGAGATGTTATCAACAACAAGATCATATCGTTAGGAGAATGATATGGTGGACATACTCCTATAGATAAGCGTAGCATAAAGATCAAGTCATTTCAATAGTTCAATTGCTATATGCTTTCTGATACATAGTAACCTAATTCCTTCGACCATGAGATCATGCATATCACCTTTACTGGATGGATGCTTTGATGTCATCAAACACCACACCGTAACAGGGTGGCTATAAAGGTGGCATTGAGTGTTCGGAAAGTATTGGTTGAAACACATGGATCAAGAGTGGGATTTGTCCATCCACATGACGGATAGATATTCTCTGGGCCCTCTCGGTGAAATGTCATCCAATTAGCTTGCAAGCATGTGACTTGGTCACAAGGGATCACATATCACGGGAACGAGAAAAGAGTACTTATCAGTAACGAGGATGAACTAGGTATGCAGAGATACCGACGATCATAACCTCGGATAAGTAACATATCGTGAGACAAAGGGAAATTGGTATCGTATGTAAGTGGTTCATTCGATCGCAAAGTAATCGTAGAAATATGTGGGAGCCATATGAATTTCCAGATTCCTCTATTGGTTATTGTTCGAAGAAGTGTCTCGATCATGTCCGCATAATTCACGAACCGTAGGGAGACACACTTAAGGATTCGACGTTGTTTGAGTAGTTATGGTATTATGAGAAAGAGACCGAATGTTGTTCGGAGTCTCGGATGGGATCCGGGATATCACGAGGAGATCCGGAATGGTCCGGAGAATAAGATTCATATAAGGAAAGTCCCGTTTCGGAGTTCGGGAATGATTCCGGTGTTTTCATCGGGGATATTCTAGAAGGTTCCGGATTGTCCGGCACTCCGGGGGGGGAGGGGTACATGAATGTGTCATTACATATTGGAATGATTGCATCATGTACTAAGTATTCTTGCTGTCCCAAATAAAGGATTTATTTAAATCCTAAATTGAAAAGTCAAACGGCTAGTTTGAAAGTCAAACGGCAGTTTTGGGAAGTGGGAAAAGAGGAGGAGAGGTGGAGGCCGAGTTGGAGGGGAATTCCTCCCCTTGGCCGGCGCACCTCCCTAGGCCGAGTTGGGGAGGAACTCCTCCCCTTGGCCGGCCAGCCCTCCCACCTATATAAGGAGGGGCAGGGCTCCCTCCTAGGACACACAAGTTTCCTATCCTCTAAACTAAACCCTAGATCTAGACCCCGGTTTAGAGCTATTCGGTTTAGAGCCTTCTAATTGGTTTAGAGCCCTCTAATTGGTGTGTCTAATTACTAGACCACTAATAGCCTCTCTCATAAGCTCCACCATACTCGCACCGGCTTAAGGCGAAGCCCTGCGGGATTTCCCCTCTACCTCCGGTACCACGCCGTTGTGCTGCCGGAATCGCGAGGAGAGTGCTACAACCTCCGCTGCCTGCTGGAACAAGGGAGAGGAAGGTCTTCGTCGAGTACCGAACGTGTGACCGACTGCGGGAGCGCTGCGGGAACGCGGCGCCGGAAGGATCGTCTACGCGATCTTGAGATCGGAAAGAGTACGACTACATCACCCACGAGAATCTGCTCTCGTTAAACACTTTGGAATCTTCGAGGGTGAGTTATTCCATCGACTCGTTGCTACAATCTAGTAGATAGATCTTGGCTTGTTTGTTTGTATGCGATAGAAAATTTTTGTTTTCCATGCTACGAACCCCTACAGTGGTATCAGAGCCGTGTCTATATGTAGATCTGTTGCACGAGTAGAACACAATGGTCATTGTGGGCGTTGATGCTTTTATTGTAGATTGCTTTTTGTGTACTTTGCATCTTGCGGTATGTTGGGATGAAGCGGCCCGGGCTAACCTTACATGACATCGTTCATGAGACTTGCTCCACGTTTGACATGCAACTTGTATTGCATAAGTGGCTTTGCGGGTGCCTGTTTCTCCTAGCATAGTTAAGATCCAATTTACAACGGGTAATCAACAATGCTAGTATCAATGTTGTGGTTCTTGTTCGTAAGTTAGAACGACACTTATGGAAAGCCCCAAACCACGTAAAATATGCAAAGAAAGTAGAAGCGTCTAACTTTGTTTTGCAGGGGTGTGCAGTGATGTGATATGGCCATGATTGTGATTATATTTGATGTATGCAATGTTCCTTATTGTAAGTTGGCAACCGGCAGGAGCCATATGGTTGTCTTTAAATTCTGTTAAGACCTGCGTGTCTATTCAAAATAGTTGTAATAGTTGAAGCTGGTGGACGACAACCATGAAGAAGCGTCATTGACCTTGATGCTATGCCGGTGATGATGGAGATCATGTTCGTGCTTGAAGATGGAGATCGGAAGCACAAAGAAGAAAGGCCATATCATATCACATATTATGAATTGCATGTGATGTTAATCCTTTATGCATCTTGTATTGCTTAGTAGACGACGGTAGCATTATAAGATGATCCCTCATGCACATAAATTTCAAGTTCTAAAGTGTTCACCCTTAGTATGCACCGTTGCCAAAGCTTGCTGCTTCGAAGCACCACGTGATGATCGGGTGTCTTTGATTCCGCGGGTGAATACAACGTAAGCAAGCCAGATTTGCTTATGCGGTAGCTAAGGTTTGATCTTGACGAGCCTAGCATGTACAGACATGGCCTCAGGAACACGGATCGCCGAAAGGCAAAGCATGAATCATATAGTAGATATGATGAACATGATGATTGTTCGCCATTAAAACTATATCAGCTCTCGTGATGATCGGTGTTGATGTAGTGGATTTGGTTCATGTGATCACTAAAACAATGTGAGGGATGTTGTTTTGAGTGGGAGTTCACCTAGTTTAATTTCATTAATTAATTTGAACTCAATTTGTCATAAACTTAGTCTAAACTATTGCAAATATGTTGTAGATCAATGGCAGCCCCTACCATCAATTTTAATGCGTTCCTAGAGAAAGAAAAGTTGAAAAACAATGGAAGCAACTTCGCGGATTGGTTCCGCAATTTGAGGATTGTCCTCACAGCTGGTAATTTGACCTATGTGCTGGATGCACCGCTGGGTGACCCACCTGCAGCTGATGCTACCGATGAAGTAAAGAATGTTTACCTCGCTCGGAAGAATCAGTACTCCATAGTTCAGTGTGCTATCTTGTATGGTTTAGAATCGGAGCTTCAGAAAAGGTTTGAGAATTCAGACCCATATGATATTGTCGAGGATCTCAAATTAATTTTTGAGACTCATGCGGCAATTGAAAGTTATGAAGCTTCTGAAAAGTTCTTTAACTGCAAGATGGAAGAGGGCAGCTCCGTCAGTGAGCATGTGCTTAAGATGTCTGGGCACGCAAATAAACTCCAAAGCTTGGGTATAGTGATTCCTAATACTTTGGGGGTTTACCGCATCCTCCAATCACTACCACCAAGTTACAAGAACTTTGTGATGAACTACAACATGCAGAACATGAACAAAGAGTTGCCAGAACTATTTGCTATGTTAAAGTCTGCAGAAGTGGAGATCAAGAAAGAGCACCAAGTGTTGATGGTCAATAAGACCACCAAATTCAAGAAAGGCAAGTCTAAGCAGAAGGGACACTTCAAGAAGGGTGGTAAGAAAGTTGCCATGCCGACGAAGAAGACCAAGGCTGGACCTAAACCTGAAACTGAGTGCTTTTACTGCAAGGGAGAAGGTCACTGGAAGCGGAATTGCCCAAGGTACTTGGCGGATTTGAAGAACGGCAACATCAAGAAGAAAGGTATATCTGATATACATGTTATTGATGTGTATCTCACTAGTACTCGTAGTAGTGCCTGGGTATTTGATACTGGTTCGGTTGCTCATATTTGTAACTCGAAACAGGAGCTGCAGAATAAACGGAAGCTAGTGAAGAACGAGGTGACGATGCGCGTAGGAAACGGATCAAAGGTTGATGTGATCGCGGTCGGCACGCTACCTCTTCATCTACCATCGGGATTAGTTTTATACTTAAATAATTGTTATTTAGTGCCTGCGTTGAGCATGAACATTATATCAGGATCTTGTTTATTGCGAGACGGTTACTTGTTTAAATCCGAGAATAATGGTTGTTCGATTTATATGAGTAATATGTTTTACGCACATGCACCTTTGATAGATGGTCTATTCTTGTTGAATCTCGATAGTAGAAATACACATATTAATAACATTGAAGCTAAACGATTGAAATCAAGCGATAACTCGACCTATATGTGGCACTGTCGTCTTGGTCACATTGGAGTGAAACGTATGAAGAAACTCCATTCCGATGGACTTCTTGAATCACTTGATTTTGAATCACTTGAAAGATGCGAAGCATGTCTGATGGGTAAAATGACTAAGACTCCATTTTCTGGTATAATGGAGCGAGCTACGGACTTACTAGAAATCATACATACCGATGTGTGTGGTCCAATGAGTGTAGCATCGCGCAGTGGTTATCGTTATGTTCTTACCTTCACGGATGACTTGAGTAGATATGGGTATATCTATTTTATGAAACATAAGTCCGAAACTTTCGAGAAGTTTAAGGAGTTTCAAAGTGAGGTAGAGAATCAACGTAACAAGAAGATTAAATTTCTACGTTCTGATCGTGGAGGTGAATATCTAAGTTACGAGTTTGGCGAGCATTTAAAGAAGTGCGGAATACTTTCGCAGTTGACACCGCCGGGAACACCACAGCGTAATGGTGTGTCTGAACGTCGTAATCGAACTCTCTTAGATATAGTTCGTTCTATGATGTCACTTACAGATCTACCACTATCATTTTGGGGTTATGCATTAGAAACAGCCGCATTCACTTTAAATAGGGCACCGTCTAAATCCGTTGAAACGACACCATATGAATTATGGTTTGGGAAGAAACCTAAATTGTCGTTCCTTAAAGTTTGGGGATGCGAAGCCTATGTAAAGAAGTTACAGCCGGACAAGCTTGAACCCAAAGCGGAAAAATGCGTCTTCATAGGATACCCGAAGGAAACTATTGGGTATACCTTCTATCATAGATCCGAAGGCAAAATCTTCGTTGCCAAGAATGGATCCTTTCTAGAGAAGGAATTTCTCTCGAAAGAAGTGACTGGAAGGAAAGTAGAACTCGACGAGGTTGTCGAACCTTCTCTCGAAATTGCGAGTAGCGCAGCACCGGAAGAAGTTCCTGTGGTGCCTGCACCAATAAGAGAGGAAGCTAATTATGGTGATCATGGAACTTCGGTTGAAGTTGCTACAGAGCCTCGGAGGTCAACGAGAAATCGTACCACTCCAGATTGGTATGATTCCGTTATGAATGTCATGTTGGTGGACAACACCGATGACCCCGAGACATATGAGGAAGCGATGATGAGCCCAGATTCCAATAAATGGCAAGAAGCCATGAAATCCGAGATTGGATCCATGTACGAAAACCAAGTATGGACTTTGGTGGACTTACCGGATGGCCGGAAGGCTGTCGAGAACAAATGGATTTTCAAGAAGAAAACAGATGCTGATGGTAATGTTACTGTCTATAAAGCTCGACTTGTCGCAAAAGGGTTTCGACAAATTCAAGGAGTTGACTACGATGAGACTTTCTCACCGGTAGCGAAGCTAAAGTCTGTGAGGATTATGTTAGCAATCGCTGCATATTATGATTATGAGATATGGCAGATGGATGTCAAAACAGCATTCCTCAATGGAGACATTGATGAAGAGTTGTATATGATACAACCCAAAGGTTTTGTCGATCCTAAAGATGCTAACAAGGTATGCAAGCTTCAACGGTCCATCTATGGATTGAAGCAAGCATCCCGAAGTTGGAATCAACGTTTTGATAAGGTAATCAAAAGTTTTGGTTTTATACAAACTTATGGAGAAGCTTGTATTTACAAGAAAGTGAGTGGGAGCTCTGTAGCATTCTTAATACTGTATGTGGATGACATATTGTTGATTGGGAATGATGTAGACCTTCTTAATAGTGTCAAAGAGTATTTGAATAATAGTTTTTCAATGAAGGATCTTGGCGAAGCAGCTTACATATTAGGCATAAAGATTTATAGAGATAGATCGAAACGCCAAATATCATTGTCACAAAGTACATATTTGGACAAGGTTCTAAAGAAGTTTGGAATGGAAGAAAGCAAGAAAGGGTTCTTGCCCATGTTGCCCAATACGACCTTGAGTAAAACTCAAAGTCCGACATCGGCAGAAGATAGAGAAAGGATGAGTAAGAATCCCTATGCCTCAGCCATAGGATCTCTAATGTATGCCATGCTATGTACTAGACCCGACATCGCATATGCTGTTAGTCTAACTAGCAGATATCAAAGTGATCCAGGAGTGGATCATTGGACAGCGGTCAAAAACATCCTTAAGTACTTGAGAAGAACTAAGGATATGGTTCTTTCTTATGGAGGTGATGAACAGCTCGTTGTTAATGGTTACACCGATGCTAGTTGGAACACCGATCCGGATGATTCTAAATCACAATCTGGATACGTATTTATTTTGAATGGTGCAGCAGTTAGCTGGAGGAGTGCAAAAGCAAAGCGTTGTGGCGAGATCTTCAACTGAATCGGAATACATGGCTGCTTCGGAGGCTTCACAAGAAGCGATATGGATGAAAGAGTTCATTACAGAGCTGGGTGTGGTTCCTAGTGCGCTGGACCCAATGTCTATCTACTGTGATAACATGGGCGCCATAGCCAATGCGCAAGAACCAAGGTCACACAAGAAGCTGAAGCATATCAAGCTACGTTTTCACGCTATTCGAGAACATATCCAGGATGGGGATATAAAGATTTGCAAAGTACACACAGATCTGAATGTGGCGGATCCGTTGACTAAACCTCTCCCGAGGGCAAAACATGACCAACACCAAACTGCCATGGGTGTTCGGTATATTACCATGTAATCTAGATTAGATGACTCTAGTGCAAGTGGGAGACTGTTGGAGATATGCCCTAGAGGCAATAATAAATATAGTTATTATTATATATCTTTGTGTTTATGATAAATGTTTGCATTCATGCTATAATAGTATTAACAAGGAAACCATTAATACTTGTGTGATTTGTAAACTTAATTTGAAGTCCCTAGTATAGCCTCTATACTTCACTAGCTTGTTGGTTGATTGATGATGTGGTTTCTTTGTCATGAACATTGAGATGTTATCAACAACAAGATCATATCGTTAGGAGAATGATATGGTGGACATACTCCTATAGATAAGCGTAGCATAAAGATCAAGTCATTTCAATAGTTCAATTGCTATATGCTTTCTGATACATAGTAACCTAATTCCTTCGACCATGAGATCATGCATATCACCTTTACTGGATGGATGCTTTGATGTCATCAAACACCACACCGTAACAGGGTGGCTATAAAGGTGGCATTGAGTGTTCGGAAAGTATTGGTTGAAACACATGGATCAAGAGTGGGATTTGTCCATCCACATGACGGATAGATATTCTCTGGGCCCTCTCGGTGAAATGTCATCCAATTAGCTTGCAAGCATGTGACTTGGTCACAAGGGATCACATATCACGGGAACGAGAAAAGAGTACTTATCAGTAACGAGGATGAACTAGGTATGCAGAGATACCGACGATCATAACCTCGGATAAGTAACATATCGTGAGACAAAGGGAAATTGGTATCGTATGTAAGTGGTTCATTCGATCGCAAAGTAATCGTAGAAATATGTGGGAGCCATATGAATTTCCAGATTCCTCTATTGGTTATTGTTCGAAGAAGTGTCTCGATCATGTCCGCATAATTCACGAACCGTAGGGAGACACACTTAAGGATTCGACGTTGTTTGAGTAGTTATGGTATTATGAGAAAGAGACCGAATGTTGTTCGGAGTCTCGGATGGGATCCGGGATATCACGAGGAGATCCGGAATGGTCCGGAGAATAAGATTCATATAAGGAAAGTCCCGTTTCGGAGTTCGGGAATGATTCCGGTGTTTTCATCGGGGATATTCTAGAAGGTTCCGGATTGTCCGGCACTCCGGGGGGGGAGGGGTACATGAATGTGTCATTACATATTGGAATGATTGCATCATGTACTAAGTATTCTTGCTGTCCCAAATAAAGGATTTATTTAAATCCTAAATTGAAAAGTCAAACGGCTAGTTTGAAAGTCAAACGGCAGTTTTGGGAAGTGGGAAAAGAGGAGGAGAGGTGGAGGCCGAGTTGGAGGGGAATTCCTCCCCTTGGCCGGCGCACCTCCCTAGGCCGAGTTGGGGAGGAACTCCTCCCCTTGGCCAGCCAGCCCTCCCACCTATATAAGGAGGGGCAGGGCTCCCTCCTAGGACACACAAGTTTCCTATCCTCTAAACTAAACCCTAGATCTAGACCCCGGTTTAGAGCTATTCGGTTTAGAGCCTTCTAATTGGTTTAGAGCCCTCTAATTGGTGTGTCTAATTACTAGACCACTAATAGCCTCTCTCATAAGCTCCACCATACTCGCACCGGCTTAAGGCGAAGCCCTGCGGGATTTCCCCTCTACCTCCGGTACCACGCCGTTGTGCTGCCGGAATCGCGAGGAGAGTGCTACAACCTCCGCTGCCTGCTGGAACAAGGGAGAGGAAGGTCTTCGTCGAGTACCGAACGTGTGACCGACTGTGGGAGCGCTGCGGGAACGCGGCGCCGGAAGGATCGTCTACGCGATCTTGAGATCGGAAAGAGTACGACTACATCACCCACGAGAATCTGCTCTCGTTAAACACTTTGGAATCTTCGAGGGTGAGTTATTCCATCGACTCGTTGCTACAATCTAGTAGATAGATCTTGGCTTGTTTGTTTGTATGCGATAGAAAATTTTTGTTTTCCATGCTACGAACCCCTACAGCGCACAGCAGCAAGTTTCCCTCAGTTATGAAACCAAGGTTTAATCGAACCAGTAGGAGCAAGGAAACACCCCAAAGGTGTTACTAGCTGAGCTTTGGCAGGGCGCACTACCGGTGCTAGTAGCAATGTGGAGACCTGCACAACACAACCACAGAACTTTGTCCCCAACTTGCGATGAGGTTGTCAATCTCACCGTGTTTTGCGGAAAACAAAGGATTAAACGTATCGAATGGAAAGAAGTAAAAGTTTGCAGAAAGTAAACACAAAGCAGTAAAAGATTGTAGATTGTATGTAAAAGAAAAGGACCGGGATCTATAGTTCACCTGAGGTGGCTCTCCTTAGATAGATAACATGTTGGGTGAACAAATTACAGCGGGGCAATTGACAAACACCGAGAGAGCAATACATGCATATACTAATCATCTTGACTCCTTTGAGACTAGATTGGGCAATACAACATAATACATAGACCGCCATCCAACTGCATCTATTAAGTTATCATCCGAACCCGCTTCAGTATTAAGTTGTAAGCAACAGATTATTGCTTTACAAACTGCGTGTAAGGTAAACAATACGATTGTTCTATGAACAAAGGATTGTTGTTTTCTCCCTAGTAGCAACAACACATCTAGTACCTTAGAGATTTCTGTCACTTCCCTAGATTACCAGAGGCATGAACCCACTATCGAGCATAAATACTAACTCTTGGAGTTGCTAGCATCTACTTGGCCAAGATAGCTACTAACAACGGAAAGCGTGCAAGATCTCAAATAACAAAGACATGATAAAATCAATAATCAATCTGAAATAGCATCTCAATATCCATCGGATCCCCGCAAACACAACATGTATAGATTACAAATAGATGATCTTGATCATGAACGGAGCTCACAAGATCTAAACATGAAAGCAAAAAGGAGGAGAAACCAGCCATCTAGCTACTACATGGATCCGTAGTCCAAGGATGAACTACTCACGCATCACACCGGAGGCTTGCATGGTGATGAAGAAGGCCTCCAGGGTGAATTCCCCTCTCCGGTAGGGTGCCGGGAAGAGCTTCAGATCCCTCCCGATATAGGGATGGAGATGACGGCGGCTACAGACTCTTTCGTGGATTTTTGATCGGGCACCTAGGATTTTCGTCCCGAGGGTAACTTATAGGCGGAAGGAGAGGCCGAGGGGGTGCTGGGGTCGGCCAGACCACCCCCTGGCGCGGGCCAGGCCTGGCCACACGGCCAGGTGGTGTGGCCGGCCCCTGGCCCCTCTCCGTCTCGTATTCTGGCACTTGATCCCTTCCGGAAAAATAGGCACTTCGGCTTTTGTCCCGTCCAATTCCGAGAATATTCATTTTCTGACTTTCCTGGAACCAAAAACAGCAGAAAACAGGTAGCTGGCACTGTGGCTCTTGTTAATAGGTTAGTCCAAGAAATCATATGAAAAGTACTCCAAAGTTGGAACAAAACACAAGAAAGTGGATAAAACCAAGAATGGAACATCAAAAATTATAGATACATTTGCAATGTATCACTTTCCCATCTAGAAAACCCCACACTGTCACCTTGAGTACTAGATAGGTCCAACAAACACCACAATTTCATAGAAAGATCCAACTCCAAATATAACTCATAACAAGTATTTGTAATCTGTAGTCTAAGTGCCACCATGGTGCGCACACTGTCACTTTCACACACATGGGGAGAGCAGAGATCTAATAAAGCACTTGAGTAGCAAGGTAGATCTATAGATTACAAGCTCATGATCACAATATGATCATGCATAGAGAGAGATATGAACACATAGCTACCGGTAGAACCCTTAGCCTCGAGAGAGAACTACTCCCTCCTCATCATGGGAATCAGGAACGATGATGGAGATGGTGGTGGAGATCGATGGAGATGGCTTCGGGGGCACTTCCCCGTCCCGGCAGGGTGCCGGAACAGAGACTTTCTGTCCCCCAAATCTCCCCTTTGGTGGCGGCGGCGCTGCGGAACTTTTTGTGGCTGGAGGCTTGATGATTTAGGGTTTTGGTATCGGGAGGCTCTTATAGGCGAAGGAGGCAAGGTCGGTGGAGTGCCAGGGGGCCCACACCACCTGGTGGCACGGCCAGGGCTAGCCCGCGCCACCACATGGTGTGGCCAGGCCCTGGCCCTCCTCCGTCTCTGCTTCGGGCTCCGTGAGTCTTCCGGTAAAATAGGAACTTTGGCTTTTGTCCCGTCCAATTCTGAGAATATTGATTTTCTGACTTTCCTGGAACCAAAAACAGCAGAAAACAGACAACTGGCACTGTGGCTCTTGTTAATAGGTTAGTCCAAGAAATCATATGAAAAGTACTCCAAAGTGTGGACAAAACATAAGAAAGTAGATAAAACCAAGCATGGAACATCAAAAATTATAGATACATTTGCAATGTATCAAGAGTATGTCCATATTATATTTACATCTCCATAAAGATGCAATACTCTCTTATTCTGCATGGCAGGTTGATATCTATCTTAATATGTTCTAAGTGGCTTTTCCAAGCAGAGATGTTGTCCTGCAGAACATCTATTGAGGAACACACCTATATGAGTCTGACTGTCAAACGTCGCAGTCCGTGAGAGTTGGGTGCTCTCTAATAAAATCATGAAAGGCCCTGGAGTATGACACTTAAGCTCCAAACCGCGGGGAAGCCCTACGGCAGCCCTGTACCGGTCTAGATTTTGTGTGAAACTAGTGTGGAGAAAACTTGTAGTTCAATACATAGTCCACTATTCAAGTTTCTAGCTAGTGTAGCATAAAGTTTAATATGGAAGTTCAACTTAACAGTCTCCACTACACACCGGTATATAAAACAATATTCTAGAATGGAAATGAGGTGATGTTCCAATGAGACTTTGTGGGGGGATTGTTGGAATTTGGTGAGTTTTGGGCTATTGGCCCATTAGACAGATTCTGAAATTCTCCTTGGCCCATTTGTGCATGGAAGCATATGGCTGTGCAAGTGATGCTAAAGTTTAGTCCCACATTGCTAGTTGAGTGGGAGTTACACCTCCTTATATACTAGGATGTTCCACCACTCACTAAGGTGTGAGAAGAAGAGCAGCTCTCGCACACTCCTCCTCCGACGCCGCCCGCCTCGCCACGCCCCGCCCCGCCTCATCACGACGCGGGGTTGCAGGAATCGAGCCGAGCTTTATTTTTGCTAGTCGGGAAAATTAATCTTGAATTAATTACAAGTCATTAACTGACGTGTTAATTAGTCGGCCGTTTCCAGTCTTTATGGGACACGGGCTGTTACCGACTCGGACATGGGCTGAGTCCCACGATCTTCCTGACTTGTGTTATATAAGCGTCTGCGCTAAATCTAATCGGCACTGCTTAACACATGCGTCTCCTTCCAGTCTATTGCGCCGCCGCCTTCGTCTTCCCCATCCCGGCTTGTGGCGTGTACCGCAGATAGGGACAGTAGGCCTCCGGAACCCTGCCTTCTTGTGAACCTGTACAGGTGAGGGGCGATCAGGTTTTTGGGGAGCGCTTCCGCGCGACTACTGACGCCATCATGGACGACTCCTTCCCGGATGAGGACTTCTTTCCGGACATCAGCAGCCTCTATATGAACGACATGGCCGACGACGTTGTTGCCACCGCTGCTGCTGCTGCTAGCGCCGCGGCTAGTAGTAGTAGCAGCAGCAGCAGCAGCAGCAGTAGTAGTAGTAGGGGCAGTAGTAGTAGTAGTGGTAGTAGTAGTAGCAGCAGCAGTAGTAGTAGTAGTAGTAGCAGCAGCAGCAGCAGCAGCAGAAGTAGCAGCAGCAGTAGCAGTAGCAGTAGTCAGCAGTAGCAGTAGCAGTAGCGGTAGTAGTAGTAGCAGTAGTAGTAGTAGTAGTAGTAGTAGTAGTCAGCAGCAGCGGCAGCGGCAGCAGCAACAGCAGCAGCAGCAGCAACAGTAGTAGTAGTAGGTACCTTTCACGGTTAGGAAACAAACCTCTGAATCAATAATCTTCTATATTGACGACAAATGCAACATATGTATTTCAGGAAACAATTCGATATATATATCATAATTCGCATGTATGTCACAAAAGAACGAAGTACTTGAGATTTATTCAAACACATGATTACATGACAATTTTTTACATTTCCCTCACCGCGGAGGGGGAGGCTAGCCTGACACAAGCACATGACTACAAACCAATTAAACCAATTAACTCAGCAAAAACATTCTGAAATTTAATCGCACCCACAACTTAACTAAATTAAACTTCCGGCATCGAAATGTACGAAACAATTTCACCTACATATCTACATATGTAGTGCGAGGCCCATGACATAAGTCGCCGGATCTTAATTAGTCCTTGGTCTTAGGCGATAAGCAGACGCAGAGGACCTGCCAGATGCTCTTCTTGACACTGTTACGGTTGGATTTCCCCATTCTTCTCCTAGGAAATCTTTGAGCGTCAAAGGAAGAAGTGCTTAAGAAGACAGTCCTGGAAATAGCAGAGCAACAAGTTATGAGCTACTCGATTCTAAACGAAGTATTAACAGAGTAACTACTGGGTACTGGCTAACATAAATGAACATGTAAATTAAGCCTATTCTTACTAGGAATACTATAACAGGGAAAGAATATATACCTGAAATTTACAGCTCCTGAAGGAAGGTACACAAGCTTGATCGATGCCTCTGACGCAAACAAGCTCCCTATTTATAGGTGATAGCAGAGGAGCAAATTGGTCACGAGACTAGCATACATGCAAGCTTTGGAAGTATCGGACATCACTGGGAAAAGGTAAGAGTGAGACTCCCATGAATATTCTGTGAAGAAGGACTGAACAAGTCCCGAACTTGAAGTTGAACTTGAAATGTGGTCCACTTGTGGAAAACTTCAGTGATACTACTTGCTAGTCAAGCAATTAGCTTAGTTAATTTACACCAATGCCCTCTCTTTGGTATAGTCACGCTGCATGGAACGAGTCCATTACGTCAAGAATTTCATACATGTAGGTCAAATATGACTATTTAGTACTCTCTCCCTACGTGTCGAAATAGTTGTCGGAGATTTGCCTAAATTCGAATGTATAAGTACATTGAAATTGAGACGAATCTCTGACACATCTATTTCGAGACGAAGAGAGTACTTTTGTTTACCAGATGGATTAGGTGATGCAAGTATGCATGAGACGGAAGGGATGTTGGGAACTTGATCGATATTTGCCGCGTAGGTGCATACGCGTAGAAACGAAGAAGAGCTAGCTAGCATGCCGTATAGCCTGGGTTGATTGCTTCATGCCGAAGCGATCGGTGAAGAACGGAAAAGGCGAAGCCTGCGGGAAGATTCGGTGAAGAACGATCCCGGCTGGCGGTAACAATTGGGGGACGTGCGCGCATCCATGTTCGAGCCCGAGCGAGTATAACTACAGTACACGCGTGCATTCGCGTTTTTTTTTCTGTCCGAACAGCCCTTGTGCACCGTTTTATTTGTTGAAATAGACGATCATGGTGAATAGTCGTAATTGCTCCACAGTTCCAAGGAGCACTCTACAATGGTGAATAGTCGTAATTGCTCCACAGCTCCAAGGAGCACTCTACAAAAATCGAAAACAGTATCCTGAAATCTTAAAAGCTTCTGGAAAAAAAGAATGTAAATATAGATATGTAGTATATATGTGCTTATAATTTTTTTTCTTCGAGAATTTAGAGGGGGGGGGGGGGGGGGGGGGGGGGAGAAAATCCCCACCGCTTGTAATATTACCGAACTGACTAACTTGGTAGTCACAGCATACACATAATAAGTTTGAGAGGGGGATACAAGGGGATTTAGAGTAAGAGTACAAGCTTAGACAGCAACAGAGTGAAGGAGAGTACGAAGGCTGTCTAAGCAGCCATGGTATCTAGTATATAGGTGCGTATAAATTTTCATCGCCACATCTTTTCGTCTGTGAAAACTACGTAAGAAAGGCGAATGCTGTGGGGCCAAAAAGAGTTACTCTTTTTTAAGTTTATCTTTTCAGGACTAGAACTCCCGTGAGATTTGATCGCTGCGGCCGCACCTAGCCGCCCAGCTTGCTCCTCCGGTCGCCGCACCTAGCCGCCCATCTTGCTCCCTGCCGGATCGTCTGCGCGGTGGCGGCCCTGGAGGGCAATCGTCATCTAGAAAAGCAGGCCGGCTCATGGCGTCCAAGGTCGTTGCCACCGCCAGCGCCGGCGGTGGTGGCGGCGCCCGACCGCGAATTTGTGGGAGGTTAGGAGGCGCTCCCTGCCGAGCCTGTCTGAGCGGAGGTGACACAGCGATGGGATGCGCGGCGGTGGAGGGCCAGACGACGGATCTTCGTCGTTGGGCAGCGGATGGAGGTGTGGGAGCCTGCTCGTCTGTATTGAGATTAAAGGCAACGGTCATAAGATTCCTCTCAGCGCTAAGATAAATATCTACTTGATGCTTGCCCTCTTTGATCTGACCAGAGTGTCGAGTTTCGGAAGGCTCTGCCGGCGAACTCCCATGGGTGAATCATGCCTGGGGATTGCCAAATCGGATGGGACTCGGTCGCGTGCAACCATGTTTTTTCTGACCGTTTGGTTTCAGAGGGGGTGAGGCGAAGCTCTGCAGTATGTTGCCATCGTGGAACATGTCTTTAGTTTCATGGTGAAGTCAGTGTGCGGAGAATATCATGGAAGCCAAGATCTGAAGACAAACATTGGTGGTTCAAGTCCTGTGGTGATGAGGAATTGGCTTGGCGATTTGTCACTTGTAGTAGCCGCACCAGAAAGTGGGGGCGGCAATGTCCATCTTCATCGTGCAGCAGCTCCGGCTCACGACATCCAAGGTGCCCCAATTGTGGCCCCTCGTGGTTTTTTACACATACGGTGTACGATGACGACCTCCAGCTCCCCGATCCTGCCGGAGAGCAGAAGTAGATCTCCGGCTTGGAGTCCCTGTAGCGCAATGGCGTGCTGCAGGTGTGTCGTCTCTTGCGCGAACAGTGCTTTCTTGGACCGTGCCAACGCGTGGAGAGAACTATGTAGAGAGAGAAGGTGGAATTCTCTAAGGAAAATGTCTTAGAGAATATCTCAAATTGTGTATTTAATCCTCTTTATATAGACTAAGGGAGGTGTGCCCTCCTCTTAGGTTCCCCATGTGGGACTATTAGAAAATATCAGAAAATTCGGATCACAATCGGCCTGATCCCCCCTCCCCCCTCCCCCCCCCCCACCCCCCCGTGCGGCGGCAACTTATTTCCCGCCCATGTGGGTTGTTTGCTTTTTTGCTGTATTATTTTTTCATTTTCTACAGCATTTCTTCTTAGTAAAATCCTTGTGAGGTTTTGGCCTAATAAGAAAATTTTCTTTATAAATATTAATCCAAATATATTTAGAATTTATTAATTCATAATTAACATATAATAAATACATATTTAAATTCCCATTTATCTGAAACTTCTTCTAGTCATTTTCCTTCTTTCTTTTTCCAAACAATTTCGGATCTCTCCGCGGAGCAATTACGGCTTTCTCTTTCTCTAGTGTGATTCCAACTTACAGAGTATCTCTAGATCATCATACCTTAAGTGTATTTCCCCACGGCTCAAGAATAACACATACATGATCTCCATCAATGATCAATATAGGGACCGGGATGCCCATATGACCCATGTACATTCCACGATGATAATGTCGATTGAACCGTAAAACGTCGAGTTCAATTCCCTTTGTTTATCTGATACGACTTGCCAAAGATTCGATCATTGATATCACATTTACCTTTTTCAATCTCGTTACCGACAAGTCCTGTTTTACTTGTTGTCGTGATATTATATCCTCGTGACCTAGTCACATGTTGCAATATTATGGATGTAATATCACCAAGCCGGCCGTATGTATCTTACCCGTCACATGGGTGAACAAATCCCTCTCTTGACATATAATGCCTCTGCATGCCTCTCCGAATACCTGAACACACCTTTATAATCACCGAGTCACAAAGTGATGTTTGATGCTATCTATGTTTTCTCAGATGGCAGTGATTGATATGGTCTCATGGTCTAAGGAGAAGGAGACTGCGTTTCAGCTATTGCAACAATAAACTCTCTGACTTGATCGTGTCGCAATTTTTGGGTAATGTCCATCACATCATTCACCAATGATATGGCCTCGTTGTCAATTGGCATAAATGCCCCATGATCAGGAAACTTTGATCATCGGTTGGCCAATGAACTAGTATTAACAGAGTCTATTAGGTACTTGGTTTGTTTCATACCACACCTGTATCAATGTTTCCTCTTGATACCGTTATAACATAATATGAAACTATTACAAACTAATTGAGATATGATAATAAAAACCCATTTCTTATTTTCCTCTAGGGCATATCTCCTTCAAGCAACATAGGAGAAGTTCACAGTCTTACCATGCACGATGAAAATCCGAGGTCTGACCATAATTGGTTGTGCCTGGCAATGGCCTTGTTGAAGGCATTGTTTTGTGAGTTGGGACTTTCTCCAGGATGAAAATCTATGATCTTTCATCGGGGCGACGATAGGACTTGTGCAATATTACCTTCTTCAAGGTGTCGCTATTGGAGAGGTTGAATTTCTGTTGTTATTTTGGTGGTGTTAGTGTCGCTGCTATAAGGATTTGATCGCAGTAGTGGGACTTTTCTTGTTTTAATTTTTCTTCTTCTTTTCTGGGTTGTGTGCATCTATTAGGCCGTTAGGGTATTGTGTTGTTGCACAGGTTGAGTGTAATTGGTATGTTCACGATATTAATATATGTTCTTTATAAAAAATAAACTTTTTTGTGTAGCCTACAAATTAACATGCTATCTATTGAATGTTTACAAATATGTAAAGCATGCATATATAGTATCCCCTACAATTTTCACGAACTTATTATTTTTTATTTTTTAAAATTACGGTCTCTCTTGTCACATGATCCAAAACGCATCATGATGCTAGTATCCATCCAAGAGTTTCAAACCATTTTGGATCTTCGGAAAGTCTATGTCCAGACGTACGACCAGTCTGGTGGATAAAAATATGTTTTCATCACCGCCTTTGTTTCAACAAGGTCTTGGAAACTAGATCTCGATTAAACATGTTTTCACAATTTTATCCCTGATTATTTTAAGTATCTATTGAATTCTATGTTATTTTGTTTATATTATCTGGTGTTGTACTTTTACCATCAAAATAGATTTTTAACCTGTATTTTCTACATGCACCAATACTTAAGTCAAAATAAGAGGTGAGTGTACCTCACTCCTTGGTTAGAGGAGTAGAAGTACAACTTAGCCACTGAGGAGTAGGAGTAGAAGTCGTCACACTCACATATATCAGTTCTTGTTGTTTTTAAACAATCATGTGGGGTTCTTCCGTACGGCTCTTTTTAAAAAAAAAAGTTTACTGATGTCTAAATGTTGAAGACTAATATCTGGACTTTGTATTCTTTTTCTCTACCTTCCGCGGCATCAGTTGCATTGCAATTGCGTAATTTGTTTAACACAATGGCATGCATCTAATTGCTTTGACACATGTTTGGGCACGTGCTTTGTTTCACGAAATATATAAATTGAACCAAGGTCCGAACTCAACACCTATTAGAATACAGCTTTCACAAGACTTTTAAACTAGACTAAGGATGGTCATAGTGGGAAGTATCATATACTAGTATCATGCACAGAATACTAATATATGATACTGTCCTATAGTGCTTAGTATCATATAAGTGTATCATAGTCTTACGGTATTTAATTATTTGTAAAATCTTAATACATTTTGATGTACAAGATATATTTGACATCATATTTTCTGATTACACGTGCTATGATACTGTATCATGTTATGATGCTACTAGCACCGCTCTCTTTATTAATTGTTATGACATATCAACATTTTGCCAAGGTGGCATGTAAGATGCACCTTATGATACTACCACTATGACTAGCCTAACTGTAAATGTTGAGATTATGTACTCTTATCCTTGAGAAAGATGAAATTTGTCATGGTTGTGTAATGCAGACACTAGCCTCCATGTCTCCCGTTCTGTGGCTAAACCTAAACCATACATAGACATCACCACATCAAGGGGACACTCGCGTGCTGCCTGCCTCACTTACGCTCGCTTACACCACTAACCCATCGACATCTATTCGGTACTCCGCCCAATCGACATCAGGTCCCAAAAGACTCAAAGTACGCAACTGCTTAGCCATTCTCGTCCATCTTGGATGGTGACTCGGACATGGCGCCGCCCCACGGCCATGATGCATGGATCGTGGTTTGCATCATCTGATGGACCTGCTGGCTGCAGGACGCGGAGAAGCGAGCTAGCGATCCGTAGAGTGCACCAGATGAGTGGTTTCACCGCAAGGTACGCAACAATCAACACGTACGTACCTTAGCTTAAATAATGATTGAGATGCGATCGAAAGAGAGACGTTTTTAGTGAAGTGGAAAGGCATGATGCATTGGCGAAATGAACTGGTGCGGGTTCGCGCAAGCGGTCCTGCCCAACCGTCTGCTCATGTCGTGCACAATCGATGAGCCGGTCAGCAACGACGCATATGAGTGAACTGCCTGCCTCGCTCGTTCATCGTCTACAATGGGAGGTAGCTAGCACTGCCCCACAGCAGCCTCCTCCCTCACCTCATCTTGCTCGCTCGATCGCTCGCAATGGCGATCCACAATTCCCTTTTTGCCCGCACCATGCATCAAGGCGTTGCTGCTGCTCCTGGCGGCGGTGACAGGGCCGGCCCATAGGACGGGGTAGAGGGGCCTCTCCCCGGGGCCCTATGATATAGGGGTATTGGTCCAGTCTTGCTTGTGTACCCTATTTTTTAGTCATAATAGTGTATAATAATTTTAGAAAATATAGATGATCCAATTTGTAGCCTACCATGCATCTACTCATACTCCTATATTCTGAAAAAAAAATACTCAACATTTCTAAATATTTCTCTAAATTCTCCAAACCGGCAGGTGCCGGGCCTCATATGCCTTTATAAAATTATGTTATTCATTAGTGTTAGAGTATTAGGTATATACGATTGTTATGATAGTTTAGATAAAGTTAGGATTTGTTTACGTACAGTCCTAACTTGACTCGTACTTCAAGATAATTCTCTATATGTCTATATATACTCGCACATGAGGCTCAATAATATATCCATCATATTCCGCCAAATTCATACTCTTTCATGGTATCAGCCTAATCGGTCCAAACCCTAGCCGCACACTTCCGCCGCGCCGTCCCCGGGGGATCGATCTCCATGATCTCCGTCGGGGGCCGCGTGATCCGTACGCAGGATTCGTCCGCCGATCCGTGATCGACTGCCTTGTAAGTCTTTTTTTCCGATCTCTTGATCGGTTTTTTTTTTGGTTTACCGATCTTAGATCGGATTGAGTCGCCCACCGCCGTCGTCATCGTCGCGCCTCTACTCCGACCATCGGCATCGAGAATCTACACCCCCGCGCCCGTGCGCCTGCCTCCTCCGTTGTTGCGCCTACCTCGGCAGGCTGTCACAGCCTTAGGGCAGGCTACCGCGCACCGCGGACGGCTGCTACGCCTTCCATTGGAAGGCTGCCGCCGCCGCCCCCCGCGGATCGTCTTCGTCGTCATTGTCCGGGATTTCACCAACTACGTCGCCATCGACTAAGATCTACGCGTCGTCCATACCCTGGCGCATACGGCGCACCGTCGGTCTGATCAACCAATCCCACGCCTGTCTACGCCAAGCACGTCCCCGAGCACGCGCCTACCACCTATCGAGCTATGGGCTGCCACTGTGTCGCCCCGTCGGGCCGCAGCGCCACCGCCTTTGGTCTATGCTACCGGCTTCCAACGCGCCTTCCTTGGTGTGTACGTCGTTGGTGATCTCCTAGCCGCTGCACCGACTTGCGCCATGCAGCTATACCACCCCCTTGGGTCATAGCGTGGCTGCACGCAGTCTAGTTCGCCGTCCTCGTGCATCGACGGCCTCGGCACTACTAGGAAACAGCTTATCTGTGGCGCATGAAAATGATACTTCTGTGACGCATATGTCAGTCGTCACTGTTACCTCGCCACTGATAACTACTTTCTGTGGCGCATATAGATATGTGCCACAGTAGTCTCAGACTTTTGTGGCACATTTCTTCATATGCACCACAGGAAGAAGTTCAATGGCGCATTTACATATATGTCAAGCCTATGTGCCACTGACTATATCATGATATGTGCCACTGATTGTGTAACACGTATTCAAAGTAAAATACGTTCCTGGTGTATAATCAGGTATTTATATAGGATTTATACAGTATTTATCCAGATGAGTATAAATAGTACATTGCACAAGTAGTAGATGCATGAAAACCGACATATATATAACACAAAAACACTTAGAGCCCGATCGAGATACATATATAGTGTCAAGTGCCGAATTTTTACACAAGTATTGAATACAAAGTTCATATCATCTCACATTACAAATATGAAGTGGTCACCGCCGCCTACACTAGGATCAAATAGAATACAGCTGTGATGATGGTGAGCAAGAGCATGAGCCCGGCCAATATCTTCATCTGGTTCTTCTTCTACAGGTGGTTCCTCCACTTGGCTACCGCCTCCTCTCTAGTCGCGTATCCTTTGTAGATGTTGCCGCTGAACTTGTTCACTTGTTTGCGACAATCCTCCCACTCCTCGTGGACTCCTGGAATCCTACCCATGTACACCACATACCACCTCGTCGCCATCTCTATAGACGACAAGGCATATTAGTAAAAGTACAACGAAAAGAATTAATAAAGGGTTCACATCCATATATATATGTTCACAAAATATAAAACAAAGGATCCATAAACCTAAAAGATAGAATCTCGCGATCATCATAGAAGTAATAAGTTCAACGACAACACGACCACAAGGTAGTTTAAGTCTAACAACAATGACCATTTCAACCACAAGATAGTAAATTTTACGACACACACACTATAGCAGGCGTCCATCAAGAATATACACACTGGATCATGCTAGAGGCACACATCGATCATGAAGACTTCTTCTTCTCACTCGGCTTCGGGAACGGTAGATAGCCCTCTTTCGTCATCCGCGTCCTTGCGTCACCCTGCTTATGGAGGCGTTCTTCGATATCCCTCTTACTCAACCCTATGGCTTGTTGTAGGCCTCCCCCCTGTGTTGACATCTTCAATGATGATATGCGACAACTTCATCTGAATGCGATGGAAGTCTTATCTAAGATCATCATCATAGATTCGCGCCAAAGTTTCGGCCCACTCTTGGAGACTAGATGGCAGCGTTAGGTTCTGGCAATCCCGAACATAGCCTTTAAGGTGATGGAGGACGTAGAAGGCCTCCTTGGCACCACCAGTTGTCGGCTGCTTGACGCAGGGGAACTCAAGCACATGCTTGAACACGTGTTTTCCATCCTTGATACATTCCCCCTTATCTACGAAGGTGCATCCCTTCTTGGTGTAGCCCTCGAGAGCCTCATTGAGAACACCCCTTATTCTGGTGTAGTCTTTCTTCTTCGTCAATCTCCCCGAGTCGAAATACGTGGCTAGCGAATACCTCAGGGAAAGGACGATGAGTGTGTAGTATTTCTCTCTACGCAACACAATTGGAACAGAATGTTGGAAAAAGAGCAAAGGAAGAAATCTATAAGAAATGCATAAGTTACGGTGGTGATGAGCGAGTGTGTACTTACTCGGGAAAGAAAGGCAAAAAAAGTGTGTCCTTCTTCTTGTTGTTCACCATGAACTTCTCGAGGTACGCCGTCGCCTTGGTCCGTGTCTCTGATCCTTCTTCGACCAACTGGTTGTCCCGCGTGTAGTAGGGATCCACTATTGCGATTGTCGGGGTACTCTCTCTCTTGATCTTGATCGCCAGATTGAGCGCGTATAGGCGTACCAAGTTATAGTCCAGCCGTTTCGTGAGAAACAGCTTGAATATGTCCTCGTACACTATGAAGAATATATCCGCGGGGGGTTCATCGACGAAGCCCACGTCCAATGGCACCTTGGCCGTGAAAACTGGGTAATGGATCTTCGTCTTTAAGAAGGATGCCCTCCAGTGTCTTGACACCCTCGTGCAAAGTTAACATGGCTCCAACCGCGATGTGGAGCATATCCAAAGTTAGTATCGGATCACCAGCTACATGCACTCGGGGCAAGCCATATTGTGTGGATGGTACGATGATGGCGTCCTGAGCCCGGATCCTCTTCGGAAGAGGCTGGCTCGCACCCTTCCTTATTATTAGTACCTCTCTTCCTATAGTGCTTCTTCTTCACAACAGTGTCAACCACTGCCATCTGCTCATCGGCCGCCTTTCGGAGTGTGTTGGGGCTGAAAACCAATCCCGTTTTCTCCTATGGTGGATCGGCGGCCGGAGGCGTCTCTTGAGAAAAACCATGGAAGACCAGGCGTTGCGTGCATGTATTGGGCCGACCAGCTTGATGGTCGCAAGCTGTGAAGGGTTCTTCATCCATAGAAGGCATATACAATCCTTTGTCAGCGCCGGTGTTGATGAAGTCGTCAACGTTGACCAATTCATCATCATCTTCATGGGTGCCATCATGTGGTGGTGGTAGTGGGGGCGACGGCGGTTGCGGCACAACGTCTTTGCCATGTGGCGGTACACACGCTGCAAAGAGTTGCTAGTGACGGCTGGTGGTGGCAACGACGGCGGCTGCTGGCTTCCGAGGTGGTGGACGGGCGATCGATCGAGAGGTGGTGCCTATGCTCTCCCCACAAGATGAATCTGGGTATTCGGCCATGTTAAGGGCCACTTGTAGCATTCTCCAAGGGTCTTGTGTTCGTCGGCTCCTTGAGGTTGAAAGGGGGGGTCCATGTCATCGCACCCTAGAAACACCCGAGCCAACCTGACCCTCATCCCGTCATCATCCATTGGACTGTTGTGCATCGTGCGGCTTGTTGGTTGTATGAGAGTGCCCTTGGCAACATCCTTCAACTCACCGCCGACATCTTTAAGCAGGAGTACGCAAGAAGTGTCCTGAGGCAAAACATGTTGTTGGGCGTCATGAGATGGCAGCAGTCATGCATAAACAAGTTAGACGCCTCTACTTTGTTGTTGCATGTTTTACGTGGCTCATGGGAGTAGATGCTAAGAACGATTCTTACCTACGGAAAGCCACAACGGTGATATTATGGTTGCCAAACTCCGGTGTTAATCCCATGACAACTATAGTGAGAGAAACTGACATCCACCAGCCGCATGTGTGGTACAAGTCACACGTCAAGTGCGGAGCCGGTCTCGCGAACGACGTCGCGTAAGGTTGGCCTGGACCGCTTCAATCTCACTATCCCGCGTCATAAGAAGAACACAAACAAGAGGCTTGCAACAGAAAACATCAACGCCCGCAACAACCATGTTGCGTTCTACTCGTGAATCACATCTACGCATAGATCTAGCTCTGATACCACTGAAGGGTTTCGCAACATAGTAAATCAAAATTTTCTACGGAAGCGAACAGAGGGAAAGCCAAGATCTAATCTAGGAGATGCAAACAACGAGAGAGATTGTATTAGATCTTCATACCCTTGAAGATTCGCACAGCGGAACGTTCGTCGGAACGTGGGTGATGTAGTCGTACTCGCTTCTCCTCCTCGCGATCCGATCCGATCTAGCACCACAAGTGGCGGTGCCTCCGTGAGATGCACACGTGCGGCACCTCGACGTCTCCTCCTTCCTCGGACCAGAAAGTATGGTGGAGAGATAGATTGGATCTACAGCACGACGGCGTGGTGTATATGGTGGAGAATTTCTGCCGCAGGGCTTCGCCTACAAACAGTCGGGAGGGAGAGAGGAAGGGCAGCAGGGCAACTGGGTTTGGAGGAAGGTGTAAGGGGTTGTGAGAGGGGGCGCACCAGCCCTCTATATATAGATGGGGGGTGCGGCCAGCCCTAGCCTCTCCTCCAAGCCTATCTCTAGTTTAAACAATTTAAACTCTCCCTTATCTAGAAATCCTATCTTATCTTATCTCTAGTTTAAACGATTTAAACTTATCCAAGATCGGATGGGCCCTATGGGGCCTTGTGCCCCTGGCCCAATGCGGCCAGGACACTCCCTCATAGGCCCATGCCTCCTCCCGGAAGGTGGGACCACGTTGGCCCCCTTCCGGAAGGTTCTAGAAGCTTCCGGTACAATACCGATTAATCCGAAACAATTCCGAGCTCCAAAAACTGCACTGCCTTATATGAATCTTATTCTCCGGACCATTCCGGAACCTCTCGTGACATCCCGGATCCCATCCGAGACTCCGAACAAAAATTCATAAACCAATTATCCAATCTATCCTAGCGTCGAGACACGTTAAGTGTGTGACCCTGCGGGTTCGAGAATATGCAGACATGATCTTCTATCAATAATCAACAGCGGGGTCTGGTGTGGCATCCCGCAAAAACCACTACTAGAAAATCGCGTGATTTTGTGCATTGCATCTTCATGACCGCATGCTCATGTCTTCATGCCACATTGCATTTGAGCATCGCCATCACCTTGCATTTGTTCGCATAAAACTATTTTCGAAAAGACTGGTTTTGTTTTCTAAACACCCCGTCTTTATTTCAAATCCAAAACCCAGGTCTCCGGAATATTTGTTTTGTCTACCCGCGGTTTTGCAAAAACCCTGTTTAAAGTAAATAAAATGTTTAATTATTTTAGGGGGCAGCCGCACCGGGCCGATCCGACCCAGTCGGCCACCCCCAGTACAAAACCAGCCACCTAAATCTTTTCTACCCAGACCTAATCTACCCAGCCCCCCTCCACCTCACCCCACCCAATCCTCTCTCGCCACCTCACCCTCTCCCTTCTCTCCCTCCATTCCTAGCCTGCCACCTCATCCTACCCTCCCCACTCCCTCCACCGCCAGGACCTACCCACACACTCACCCCACACAGCAGATCCCCACCACCCCTGGTCCCACCTCCCTCTTCTCTCACCCCGCTCCCTCTCTTCCCTCTGGCCCCCACCCGACCTGGTCAACCGCCCCTGCCCCGCGTCCCTCACGCGTTCTCCCCAACCGCGACCCTCTTCCCCCGCCTCCCCCTTCTCCCAGGCGCGCGCCGCCGCCGGACCCCAGGCGCCATGCAACCGCGCCCCGGCGCCCTTCCTCCGCTCCCCACCTCCCTCAACCTCTGTCGCCTCCCCTCCCCGTCGCTCCTGACCGCTCCGCTCCGGCCCTCCCTCTCCTCTCCTCTGGCCGCCCGCGTCGCCCCGTCGACCTCCTCTGCCGGCCTCTGCCGCCGTCGACCTCCACCAACCCTGGCGCCGGCCCCCCGCCACCGAGCCGCGTCCCCGGCCTCCGCCCCCGTCAGCGAGCTCCTCCTCCGCGGCCCCTCTCCGGTCGCTGTCCCCGGCCCTCCTCCACGACCCCCTCTGTCCATGCCCCCCGCTCGCCACCGGCCCCTGTAGGCCTCGTCCTCGCCCGCGACCTTGCCAGCGTCGCCCCTCACCGCGCGACCCCTCTGCCCGACCTATGTTTCACCGCCCCTCACCTACACCTCGCCATGGCCGCGCCTCCCTATTCCTCTCCCTTGCCGTCCCAGGCTTGCTGCCGCCAGTTCTCTCCGGAGCGAGCTTGTCGACCCGTGCACCCATCACTTGTGCTGCTTCCGTTCAGGTCCCTGCTACTTCCTTTTCTTCTGCCATGTGGTTCTGCTCGTGCGGTTACAAAAGAGGTACAGGTGTGGTGCTATGATGTTGCAACAGAGAAGGCCGTATGTAGATGGATGTGAGGGTATGGTGGTGGACTATGAAGATGGTGATGCCACCCAAATAATATCGAAGGCCGCAAGATATCTAATTCCTTGTCTCGTCAAGATCTTCCGAAGAGGAATCGACAAGAGTCCGGTGCGACAAGATCTTCTCCCCGATATGGCAAGCTCTCCACCCCGGTTACGCCAAGTTCGTCGAGAACCCGGTCGCCAAGGTCGCCGACGCGGATACGCCAAGTTCTTCGCCCCGAATGCCAAGACCGACTCGATGGCGCGGACCCGACAAGATCTCCGCAACGACAAGTTCTCCTTCCCGGAAGCATTGACGTCCGTGCGACCAGATCTGCTTCCCGGATCCGAAGACCCCGTTACCCGATCCACTCAAGTTCGCCATCGCGAGTCCGAACTTCATCGTTTCCCCTGTCGAACCCTGAGACCAACCCCGAACCCCCCGGAGCCCAAGATCTGCCGAACCCTAATGTGTGACCCCTTTCTCGAGCCCTATTTTTATAAATGAAATATATAACTTGTTGCATATTAAATTGTCGTATTTGCATGCATATTGGTGTGGTTTGGGGGCCCTATGCCGATTCACCTCATTATTAAATATGGGGCCATATGCGGGCAAATCTAGTCTTATATTGGCCTCATTTAAATTTGTGTAGAGAACCGGTAACTTATCTTGCCCTGTTATTACAACATTTAATTTGCGGGGTAGATAAATAACTTGAACCATTTAATTAATTGTCGGGACCCCGGTTCCACTTAATATTGCCCAATTGCATCGCATCTTGCCATGTCATTCATCATACATGCATCATGCTGATCTTCTGCCGTTGTATTAAATAGTGCATCCGGTGTTTATTCTAGTGTTTTGCTTCTTCGCGGATAAGGCCGTTGAGTTGATGCGAGTGTCGACCCGATCTTCGGTTGAACCTTCGGCAATGTTTTCAGGCGAGCATCTCCCCCTTTCTACCTATCTTACTTTTATAGTCTTTATTCCCTCCTGTTGATCTATTGCTATCTGTGTTGCGATGCTCTAGTTTTCGTACCCGTGATATCCCTTGCAGCCTTATATTGCCTTGGACACCGCCTATTACCTGTTGTTTGGTAGATAGTCGGACCTGCGCGTCGTAGTCGCTTGCTCAAGTGCTGTTGCGTGTTGTCAAGTGCCACAGTTGTTGGAGTATTGCCGCATGTCTAATGTTGGAGATGATCATGGCTTTAGTTATCATCGTTTAATTCAATTATTGTTTAACAACTAAAATTGAAGTAGGTAAGCAGAGGCACAGGTGGGTAATAGATGTTATTTGGTTGTTAACCGTCCACTTGTGTCCCATAGGACCCCGAGTTCTTGACACCTGTTCCGAGATCGAGCGCGCTAACCACATGTGGGGAGATATGGGCCCCCCATCGATTTAGTACCTGATTTCAAAGTATTGTACTGGGGGCCACAAACTAGTTTGAGGTTTTATTTACTATCCTGTACTTATGCCATGCTTTACTGCTTTATTTAAATTGTGCGATGGATAGCACACTGTACTGTTTAGGAAGCGGAGTGTTTTCGCGGTATCGACAGTCCCAGTTTTGGGATTTGCTGTCGTTTACAGCCACTGGCGCAAACCCTGAGTCCGTCTCGGAGACCGGCCGACTTCGTTGCGGGTGTACTTAGTGGGGTGGCCCCCCGTGCTTGCTTTGGGTCTGGGAAACGTCGTGACTTAGGCCCCGCCGACATACCGATGGGTGTATGTTAATTGATCTGGCAAAAAGGGTCGAAGTGCGTGTGGATACTTTGGTGCACCCCTGCAGGGTTTAATCTTTTTGAGAAGCCGTGTCCGCGGTTATGGACGACTTGGAGCACAGTGCTTGATCATAGACAACTATAACTAAAGTTTACTGCTATAATTTGACTTGTATCCGCTATGACTAGTAATCAGCTTCACTGCAATGGAATGGCTAAATAAAAGTACCAACAACTGCTGGGTTTTGGGATATCTTATGCTAATTGAATCGGACTAGTAAGTGCTGCCACTAGAACGGAATGGTTCACTAAAAGTGCCCACTGCTTACTTTATCAGGATGACTACCTATATTTGACTAGTAATTGCTGCAACGGTAACTGAATAAATAAAACTGCCAACTGTGTGAGTTCCTCGGTTGACTTCCTCGTTTGGTCTCGAGGGGGAAACACCAGGATGGGTTTGTTTGATGGTAGCATCAGGTTGGTTCCGCATAGGTCTTTCTTACCCCTCTCTAATAGCCGCCAGTTGTATCGAGTCTCTATAGGTTGTTTAGTGCATGCTGCCGCTGCCGCTCAGTCCACCATACCTATGTAGGCGAGGACCGCCGAATTCTAGTCTCGCCGTGTACTGGCCTCAGTACTGACGCTCTCTCTTTTTCCTTTGCCCTTTGTCGGCACCCCTTTTGTTTAAGAAGGTTTGAGATCGACGTCGTTAGCAGGGTTACCCTTCCGGCTTGGCCTGGGCAGGGTTATGGACGCCATTGGTTATTCTTCCGGGCTCTTAGCCCCATTTGCATCTTGTCCATAGTCGGACGCTCAATCGTTTTCAAGGTGATTTGGATCTTTGTATACTATATCTGTATTCTTGACTCATTGAGTCGCTGTTGTATACATACCTGTTCTGTGGGTCCCATCGAGGACTGTTGTGTAATGTTATTACTTCGTTTTCCACCCGCACGAAAGTGCCTGGTGGGCACCTTTGAATCGTTTCTATGCGGGTTTGGCGGGGATCGCTGAAACTTGCATAGGGCCGATTCTGAGGGTGTTACAGAGTGGTATCAGAGCTCAGCAGTTGCGATACCCCACAAGTCCAGCCTGTAGGATAACGCAGCTAACAGCCGAAGTAGAGTGTCAAAACTATTTTTGCAAAATCGGTTGGATAGATCTGGTTAGGTCTGCTTTTACTCCTTACCCCTCTCCTATTCTCCTCTTACCTCTACGTGTTTTGAATCCGCTCTCTTCTCTTTCTTCGAGTCCAGGAATTCTCGTGGCTGGGTTTCGTCGCACCTTCAGTGTTTCGCTTCCTCTTCTGGTAACGATGCTTCTACATCTGGTCTTCATGCTATCCGAGGAACCCTTCGTCTGGTGGACTTCTCTTTGTTCCTTCTCGTGCCTTCCGGTGTTTTCCGACGCGACGACATCATCTACGCCAGATCCGATGCAGAGTATGCATCACTCCTTTGTTTCCGAACCTCGATTGTCGAGATCTTCAGTCCGATTCCGAGAATGGTTGCACCCTTTTCTACTGATTGTGCAGAGTAATAGTTTGGGTGCGTGATGGATTGGCCCCCATGCCGACTACCCCTTCTATTCGCTTTTGTACATTGAAGTGGATAAGAATGCATCGATTCTCTCTTTCTATCGAAGCTAGAGGTGGCTTTATTGGTTGATACCTCCACCTTCGCCTTTGTTTCCTGGAGTGTTCTCTCGACGATCACGGACAACGACCTCTTGTTAGTCATGTCGCGAAGATCTACACGAAGCGAGAAGATTCAGATCGCGGACCTTCCTTCCGGTACCATGAGGCGGATCTCGAGGGCGAGATCCATTGTTAGTGGTGTCGAATTGTGGCATCCCGCAAAAACCACTACTAGAAAATCACGTGATTTTGTGCATTGCATCTTCATGACCGCATGCTCATGTCATCATGCCACATTGCATTTGAGCATCGCCATCACCTTGCATTTGTTCGCATAAAACTATTTTCGAAAAGACTGGTTTTGTTTTCTAAACACCCCGTCTTTATTTCAAATCCAAAACCCGGGTCTCCGGAATATTTGTTTTGTCTACCCGCGGTTTTGCAAAAACCCTGTTTAAAGTAAATAAAATGTTTAATTATTTTAGGGGGCAGCCGCACCGGGCCGATCCGACCCAGTCGGCCACCCCCAGTACAAAACCAGCCACCTAAATCTTTTCTACCCAGACCTAATCTACCCAGCCCCCCTCCACCTCACCCCACCCAATCCTCTCTCGCCACCTCACCCTCTCCCTTCTCTCCCTCCATTCCTAGCCTGCCACCTCATCCTACCCTCCCCACTCCCTCCACCGCCAGGACCTACCCACACACTCACCCCACACAGCAGATCCCCACCACCCCTGGTCCCACCTCCCTCCTCTCTCACCCCGCTCCCTCTCTTCCCTCTGGCCCCCACCCGACCTGGTCAACCGCCCCTGCCCCGCGTCCCTCACGCGTTCTCCCCAACCGCGACCCTCTTCCCCCGCCTCCCCCTTCTCCCAGGCGCGCGCCGCCGCCGGACCCCAGGCGCCACGCAACCGCGCCCCGGCGCCCTTCCTCCGCTCCCCACCTCCCTCAACCTCCGTCGCCTCCCCTCCCCGTCGCTCCTGACCGCTCCGCTCCGGCCCTCCCTCTCCTCTCCTCTGGCCGCCCGCGTCGCCCCGTCGACCTCCTCTGCCGGCCTCTGCCGCCGTCGACCTCCACCAACCCTGGCGCCGGCCCCCGCCACCGAGCCGCATCCCCGGCCTCCGCCCCCGTCAGCGAGCTCCTCCTCCGCGGCCCCTCTCCGGTCGCTGTCCCCGGCCCTCCTCCACGACCCCCTCTGTCCATGCCCCCCGCTCGCCACCGGCCCCTGTAGGCCTCGTCCTCGCCCGCGACCTTGCCGGCGTCGCCCCTCACCGCGCGACCCCTCTGCCCGACCTATGTTTCACCGCCCCTCACCTACACCTCGCCATGGCCGCGTCTCCCTATTCCTCTCCCTTGCCGTCCCAGGCTTGCTACCGCCAGTTCTCTCCGGAGCGAGCTTGTCGACCCGTGCACCCATCGCTTGTGCTGCTTCTGTTCAGGTCCCTGCTACTTCCTTTTCTTCTGCCATGTGGTTCTGCTCGTGCGGTTACAAAAGAGGTACAGGTGTGGTGCTATGATGTTGCAACAGAGAAGGCCGTATGTAGATGGATGTGAGGGTATGGTGGTGGACTATGAAGATGGTGATGCCACCCAAATAATATCGAAGGCCGCAAGATATCTAATCCCTTGTCTCGTCAAGATCTTCCGAAGAGGAATCGACAAGAGTCCGGTGCGACAAGATCTTCTCCCCGATATGGCAAGCTCTCCACCCCGGTTACGCCAAGTTCGTCGAGAACCCGGTCGCCAAGGTCGCCGACGCGGATACGCCAAGTTCTTCGCCCCGAATGCCAAGACCGACTCGATGGCGCGGACCCGACAAGATCTCCGCAACGACAAGTTCTCCTTCTCGGAAGCATTGACGTCCGTGCGACCAGATCTGCTTCCCGGATACGAAGACCCCGTTACCCGATCCACTCAAGTTCGCCATCGCGAGTCCGAACTTCATCGTTTCCCCTGTCGAACCCTGAGACCAACCCCGAACCCCCCGGAGCCCAAGATCTGCCGAACCCTAATGTGTGACCCCTTTCTCGAGCCCTATTTTTATAAATGAAATATATAACTTGTTGCATATTAAATTGTCGTATTTGCATGCATATTGGTGTGGTTTGGGGGCCCTATGCCGATTCACCTCATTATTAAATATGGGGCCATATGCGGGCAAATCTAGTCTTATATTGGCCTCATTTAAATTTGCGTAGAGAACCGGTAACTTATCTTGCCCTGTTATTACAACATTTAATTTGCGGGGTAGATAAATAACTTGAACCGTTTAATTAATTGTCGGGACCCCAGTTCCACTTAATATTGCCCAATTGCATCGCATCTTGCCATGTCATTCATCATACATGCATCATGCCGATCTTCTGCCGTTGTATTAAATAGTGCATCCGGTGTTTATTCTAGTGTTTTGCTTCTTCGCGGATAAGGCCGTTGAGTTGATGCGAGTGTCAACCCGATCTTCGGTTGAACCTTCGGCAATGTTTTCAGGCGAGCATCTCCCCCTTTCTACATATCTTACTTTTATAGTCTTTATTCCCTCCTGTTGATCTATTGCTATCTGTGTTGCGATGCTCTAGTTTTCGTACCCGTGATATCCCTTGCAGCCTTATATTGCCTTGGACACCGCCTATTACCTGTTGTTTGGTAGATAGTCGGACCTGCGCGTCGTAGTCGCTTGCTCAAGTGATGTTGCGTGTTGTCAAGTGCCACAGTTGTTGGAGTATTGCCGCATGTCTAATGTTGGAGATGATCATGGCTTTAGTTATCATCGTTTAATTCAATTATTGTTTAACAACTAAAATTGAAGTAGGTAAGCAGAGGCACAGGTGGGCAATAGATGTTATTTGGTTGTTAACCGTCCACTTGTGTCCCGTAGGACCCCGAGTTCTTGACACCTGTTCCGAGATCGAGCGCGCTAACCACATGTGGGGAGATATGGGCCCCCCATCGATTTAGTACCTGATTTCAAAGTATTGTACTGGGGGCCACAAACTAGTTTGAGGTTTTATTTACTATCCTGTACTTATGCCATGCTTTACTGCTTTATTTAAATTGTGCGATGGATAGCACACTGTACTGTTTAGGGAGCGGAGTGTTTTCGCGGTATCGACAGTCCCAGTTTTGGGATTTGCTGTCGTTTACAGCCACTGGCGCAAACCCTGAGTCCGTCTCGGAGACCAGCCGACTTCGTTGCGGGTGTACTTAGTGGGGTGGCCCCCCGTGCTTGCTTTGGGTCTGGGAAACGTCGTGACTTAGGCCCCGCCGACATACCGATGGGTGTATGTTAATTGATCTGGCAAAAAGGGTCGAAGTGCGTGTGGATACTTTGGTGCACCCCTGCAGGGTTTAATCTTTTCGAGAAGCCGTGTCCGCGGTTATGGACGACTTGGAGCACAGTGCTTGATCATAGACAACTATAACTAAAGTTTACTGCTATAATTTGACTTGTATCCGCTATGACTAGTAATCAGCTTCACTGCAACGGAATGGCTAAATAAAAGTACCAACAACTGCTGGGTTTTGGGATATCTTATGCTAATTGAATCGGACTAGTAAGTGCTGCCACTAGAACGGATGGTTCACTAAAAGTGCCCACTGCTTACTTTATCAGGATGACTACCTATATTTGACTAGTAATTGCTGCAACGGTAACTGAATAAATAAAACTGCCAACTGTGTGAGTTCCTCGGTTGACTTCCTCGTTTGGTCTCGAGGGGGAAACACCAGGATGGGTTTGTTTGATGGTAGCATCAGGTTGGTTCCGCATAGGTCTTTCTTACCCCTCTCTAATAGCCGCCAGTTGTATCGAGTCTCTATAGGTTGTTTAGTGCATGCTGCCGCTGCCGCTCAGTCCACCATACCTATGTAGGCGAGGACCGCCGAATTCTAGTCTCGCCGTGTACTGGCCTCAGTACTGACGCTCTCTCTTTTTCCTTTGCCCTTTGTCGGCACCCCTTTTGTTTAAGAAGGTTTGAGATCGACGTCGTTAGCAGGGTTACCCTTCCGGCTTGGCCTGGGCAGGGTTATGGACGCCATTGGTTATTCTTCCGGGCTCTTAGCCCCATTTGCATCTTGTCCATAGTCGGACGCTCAATCGTTTTCAAGGTGATTTGGATCTTTGTATACTATATCTGTATTCTTGACTCATTGAGTCGCTGTTGTATACATACCTGTTCTGTGGGTCCCATCGAGGACTGTTGTGTAATGTTATTACTTCGTTTTCCACCCGCACGAAAGTGCCTGGTGGGCACCTTTGAATCGTTTCTATGCGGGTTTGGCGGGGATCGCTGAAACTTGCATAGGGCCGATTCTGAGGGTGTTACATCTGGGCACCCATATTGACTCCCACACATTCATCGATGATCATATCGGATGAACCACGATGCCAGGATTCAATCAATCCCATATATATATTCCCTTCGTCTCGCGATATTTTACTTGCCCGAGATTCGATCGTTGGTACCGTCATACCTAGTTCAATATCGTTCACAGCAAGTACTTTACTCGTTCCGTAATCCGATATCACTTTGTGATTAACTCCTTAACCACATGCTTGCAAGCGGTGTTGATATCGATTATCGAGTGGGCCCGAAGTATATCTCTCCAACTTGGGAGGGACAAATCCCATCTCGATACATACAACCCAACAGATACTTTCCGATCACCTGAGAGACACCTTTATGATCACCCTCTCATAGGATGACGTTTGATGACCTCAAAGCTTTCTTCCGATACCAGGGAGTTGCATTATCTCATGGTCTAAGGAATACAATATTTGACATAGGAAAAGCTTTGCAAAGATGAACACAATGACACGATCTAATTGCTTCGCGTAGTTTGGGCCTGTCCACCATATCATTCTCCAATGATATGATCTCATTATCAATTGACAACTCATGTCTATGGTTAGGAAACCTTAACCATCATTGATCAATGAGCTAGTCCATAGAGGCGTACTAGGGACACGGTGTTGTTCACAAACCACACAAGTATTAATGTTTCCGCTTAATACAATTCTAGCATGGAATATAAACTTTATCATGAACAAGAATTATAATAATAACATCTTTATTATTGCCTCTAGGGCATAATTCCAACAGTCTCCCACTTGCACTAGAGTCAATAATCTAGTTTACATTTGGCAACAATCTCACACCCATGGCACTGAGGTGCTGATCATGTTTTACACGTGGAAGAGGTTTAGTCAATGGATCTGCGACATTCAGATCTGTATGTACTTTGCTGATCTTCAGATCCCCATCTGCTATATAATCTCGGATTATATGAAACTTGCGGTTGATATGCTTGGTCTTTGGATGATATCTTGGTTCCTTAGCGAGTGCTATGGCGCCAGTGTTGTCACACAATATCTCCAGTGGGTCCAATGCACTTGGAACCACGCCAAGCTCAGTGATGAAGTTTATGATCCAAACTCCTTCACTTGATGCTTCTGCAGCAGCCATGTATTCCGCTTCTACTGTAGATCCCGCGATCACGCTTTGCTTGCAGCTTCTCCAGCTCATAGCTCCTCCATTCAAAATATACACGTATCCTGTCTGAGATTTAGAATCATCCTTGTCGGTGTCGAAACTAGCATCGACGTAACCTTTTACGACGAGCTGTTCATCACCCCCATAGACTAAGAACATTTCTTTAGTCCTATTTAGGTACCTTAGGATGTTCTTCACGGCTGTCCAGTGTTCCACTCCTGGATCACTTTGATATCTGCTCGTCAAACTAAGAGCATTGGACACATCCGGTCTAGTACACAGCATGGCATACATGATGGAACCTATGGCCGAGGCATAAGGCACTTTGCTCATAGCTTCCCTATCATTTACCGTAGCTGGACACTGAGCCTTGCTCAATATCTTACCTTACAACATAGGCACTGAACCTTTCAATGCCTTATCCATTCTGAACCTTTTCAGAACTTTGTCTAGGTATGTACTCTGGCTTAAAGCTATCAGGCGTCTTTGTCTATCTCTATAGATTTTGATGCCCAATATATAAGCAGCTTCACCTAGGTCTTTCATTGAAAAACACTTGTTCAAATAACTCTTCACATCGTTAAGCATGTTGATGTCATTTCCAATAATCAATATGTCATCCACATATAGTACCAGAAACGTCACCGAGCTCCCACTCACTTTCTTGTAGATGCAAGCTTCGTAGCAATTTGGAACAAATCCAAAGCTCTTGATCACTTGATAAAAACGAAGGTTCCAACTCCGAGATGCTTGCTTCAGTCCATAAATGGAACGCTGAAGTTTGCATACTTTATCAGCATCCTTAGGATCGACAAAACCTTCGGGTTACATCATATACAACTCTTCATCAATGTTGCCATTGAGGAAAGCAGTCTTGACATCCATTTGCCATATTTCATAATCATGAAACGCAGCAATTGCTAATAAAATCCGAATGGACTTAAACATCGCTACGGGAGAGAAAGTCTCATCGTAGTCAACACATTGAACTTGTCGAAAACCTTTCGCAACAAGCCGTGCTTTATAGACGGTAACATTACCATTCGCGTCCGTTTTCTTCTTGAAGATCCATTTGCACTCAACGGCCTTTCGGTCGCTAGGAGGGTCCACCAAAGTCCATACTTGGTTTTCGCTCATGGATCCCAATTCGGATTTCATGGCTTCTAGCCATTTCTCAGAGTCTGGGCTCATCATCGCTTCCTCATAGTTCGTAGGTTCGCTGTCTTCTACTAACAAGACAGTCAAGACAGGGTTGCCGTACCACTCAGGAGGGGCACGCGACCTTGTCGACCTGCGACGTTCAGTAGCAGCATCGTCCGAAGCTTCATGATCCTTGTCATTAGCTTCCTCTATTGTTGGTGCAGGCGGCACTGGAACAATTTCAGGTGCTGCGCTACTCTCCAATTCAAGAGAAGGTTCAATAACCTCGTCTAGCTCTACTTTCCTCCCACTCACTTCTTTCGAGAGAAACTCCTTCTCAAGAAAGGAACCGTTCTTTGCGACAAACACTTTGCCTTCGGTTCTGTGATAGAAGGTATACCCAATAGTTTCCTTAGGGTATCCTATGAAGACGCACTTCTCCGCTTTGGGTTCGAGCTTGTCCGGCATCAACTTCTTGACGTAAGCTTCGCATCCCCAAACTTTAAGAAACGACAACTTAGGTTTAGCACCAAACCACAGTTCATACGGTGTCGTCTCAACCGATTTAGATGGTGCCCTATTTAAAGTGAATGCAGCGGTTTCTAATGCATAACCCCAAAATGATAACGGCAAATCAGTAAGAGACATCATCGATCGGACCATATCTAATAGGGTTCGATTCCGGCGTTCAGACAGACCATTGCGCTGTGGTGTTCCGGGTGGCGTGAGTTGTGAAACGATTCCACTTGCTTTGAGATGCGTGAGAAAATCATAACTCAAATATTCGCCCCCACGATCGGATCGTAGAAACTTAATCTTTCTGTTACGATGGTTCTCCACTTCATTCTGAAATTCTTTGAACTTTTCAAACGTTTCAGATTTATGTTTCATTAAATAGATATACCCATATCTACTTAAGTCATCGGTAAAAGTGAGAAAATAGCGATATCCACCGCGCGTCGAAACACTCATCCGTCCGCATACATCGGTATGTATGATTTCCAACAAGTCCGTTGCTCGCTCCATCATACCGGAGAACGGGGTTTTGATCATCTTGCCCATGAGGCATGGTTCGCATGTGTCAAATGATTCAAAATCAAGAGACTCCAAAAGTCCATCAGAATGGAGTTTCTTCATGCGCTTTACACCAATATGACCTAGACGACAGTGCCACAAATAAGTAGTATTATCACTATCTACTTTGCATCTCTTAGCCTCAATGTTATGGATGTGTGTTTCATCCCTTTCGAGATTTAGAAGAAATAAACCATTCACAAGAGGTGCATGACCATAAAAGATGTTACTCATATAAATAGAACAACCATTATTCTCCGATTTAAATGAATAACCGTCTTGCAATAAACACGATCCATAAATAATGTTCATGCTCAACGCAGGCACATAATAACATTTATTAAGGTTTAAAACTAATCCCGAAGGTAAAACTAAGGAGAGCGTGCCGACGGCCATCACATCAACTCTTGATCCGTTGCCAACGCGCATCGTCACCTCATCCCTCGCAAGCCGCCGTCTATTCCGTAGCTCCTGTTTCGAGTTACAAATATTAGCAACTGAACCGGTATCAAATACCCATGCACTACAACGAGGGCTAGTAAGGAAAACATCAATAACATGTATATCAAATATACCTTTGACGGTGCCAGCCTTCTTGTCCGCTAAGTACTTCGGACAGTTGCGCTTCCAGTGACCCTTGTCCTTGCAATAGAAGCACTCAGTGTCCGGCTTAGGACCAGACTTGAGCTTCTTCTCAGCAGGGGCAACGCGCTTGCCGCCGCCTTTCTTGAAGGTCTTCTTTGCACCTTTACCTTTCGTAAAGGAGGGCTTTTTGACCATCAACACATGATTATCCTTTTTGATGTCCACCTCCGCAGCCTTCAGGTTGCGAAGAGCTCGGTGATCGTATCAGTGGAACCAATCTGAAGGTGAGTCACTACAAAACTTTTGTAGCCGGGAGGGAGTGATTGCAGAACCCTGTCAATCTTGAGCTCCTCTGGAATCTTGCAGTCCAGTTGCTCAAGGCGTTGAGTGTATCCCGACATCTTAATGGCGTGCTCACTAACGGAACTCCCTTCCTCCATCTTGCAGTTAAAGAACTTCTTAGAGATCTCATATCTCTCAGAACGGGCCTGAGTCTGAAACATGGTTTTTCAGCTCCTCGAGAATCTCAAAGGGCCCGGGATAGTTTTCAAAACGATTTTGAAGTTCCGGTTCCATAGCAAACAACATGGTGCTCTTAATCACACCATAATCATCTTTGCGCGACTGATAGACAGCTTTCTCATCAGCCGGCGCAGTTGCAGCAGGGGGGTTACCTAACGCTTTCTCAAGGACATAGTCCTTTTGTCCGCCAGACAGAATGATTCTTAGATTGCGGAACCAGTTGGTGAAGTTAGACCCATTGTTTCTAAGCTTTTCTTTCTCAGCAAAAACGTTGAAGTTGAAGTTGGACTTGGCCATGTGATCTACAGTATTTGCAAGTACAATTTAGACTATGTTCATGATAAATAGTTTAACTTAATCAAATTACTAGATGAACTCCCACTAAATTCAACATCCCTCAAGTTGTTTAGTGAACACGATCCAAATTCACCACACCTAATCCGATCTTCACGAGAAGAGATGTGGTTTCAATGGTGGACAACGAAGTGTCGATCATATCATTCATATGACTCATGCTTAACCTTTCGGTTCTTGTGTTCCGAGGCCATGTCTGTACATGCTAGGCTCGTCAAGTTAGACCCAAGTATTTCCGCGTGTGCAAAACTGGCTTGCACCCGTTGTATGTGAGCGTAGAGTCTATAGCACCCAATCATCACGTGATGCTTGGACATGACGAACTTTCGCAACGGTGCATACTTGGGGAGAACACAGTTTTTATCTTGATCTTTAAGTGAGGAATCATCTTATAATGCTACCGTCGCGATCTAAGCATAATAAGATACATAAAAGGATAAACATCACATGCATATAACTTTATGTGACATGGTATAGCCAATCTTCGCGCAATGATCTCCATCTTGTGCGTTCCGGCATGATCTCCATCACTCCACCATGATTGCCTCTACCACGAATAGCAACTACAACTATTGATAACTACTTAGCGATAAAGTAAAGCTATTACATGGCGTATAAGAAGTTGACTCGTAGGTCATACACAGTTATAAAGACAACCATATGGCTCCTGCCGGTTGTGTACTCATCGACATGCAAGTCGTGAAACATTACAAAACATGATCATCGCATACAATATACACATCACATCTTGGGCCATACCATATCACAGAAAACACTCCCTGCAAAAACAAGTTAGACGCCTCTACTTTGTTGTTGCATGTTTTACGTGGCTCATGGGAGTAGATGCTAAGAACGATTCTTACCTACGGAAAGCTACAACGGTGATATTATGGTTGCCAAACTCCGGTGTTAATCCCATGACAACTATAGTGAGAGAAACTGACATCCACCAGCCGCATGTGTGGTACAAGCCACACGTCAAGTGCGGAGCCGGTCTCGCGAACGACGTCGTGTAAGGTTGGCCTGGACCGCTTCAATCTCACTATCCCGCATCATAAGAAGAACACAAACAAGAGGCTTGCAACAGAAAACATCAACGCCCGCAACAACCATGTTGCGTTCTACTCGTGAATCACATCTACGCATAGATCTAGCTCTGATACCACTGAAGGGTTTCGCAACATAGTAAATCAAAATTTTCTACGGAAGCGAACAGAGGGAAAGCCAAGATCTAATCTAGGAGATGCAAACAACGAGAGAGATTGGATTATATCTTCATACCCTTGAAGATTCGCACAGCGGAACGTTCGTCGGAACGTGGGTGATGTAGTCGTACTCGCTTCTCCTCCTCGCGATCCGATCCGATCTAGCACCACAAGTGGCGGTGCCTCCGTGAGATGCACACGTGCGGCACCTCGACGTCTCCTCCTTCCTCGGACCAGCAAGTATGGTGGAGAGATAGATTGGATCTACAGCACGACGGCGTGGTGTATATGGTGGAGAATTTCTGCCGCAGGGCTTCGCCTACAAACAGTCGGGAGGGAGAGAGGAAGGGCAGCAGGGCAACTGGGTTTGGAGGAAGGTGTAAGGGGTTGTGAGAGGGGGCGCACCAGCCCTCTATATATAGAGGGGGGTGCGGCCATCCCTAGCCTCTCCTCCAAGCCTATCTCTAGTTTAAACAATTTAAACTCTCCCTTATCTAGAAATCCTATCTTATCTTATCTCTAGTTTAAACGATTTAAACTTATCCAGGATCGGCTGGGCCCTATGGGGCCTTGTGCCCCTGGCCCAATGCGGCCAGGACACTCCCTCATAGGCCCATGCCCCCTCCCGGAAGGTGGGACCACGTTGGCCCCCTTCCGGAAGGTTCTAGAAGCTTCCGGTACAATACCGATTAATCCGAAACAATTCCGAACTCCAAAAACTGCACTGCCTTATATGAATCTTATTCTCCGGACCATTCCGGAACCTCTCGTGACATCCCGGATCCCATCCGAGACTCCGAACAAAAATTCATAAACCAATTATCCAATCTATCCTAGCGTCGAGACACGTTAAGTGTGTGACCCTGCGGGTTCGAGAATATGCAGACATGATCTTCTATCAATAATCAACAGCGGGGTCTGGGCACCCATATTGACTCCCACACATTCATCGATGATCATATCGGATGAACCACGATGCCAGGATTCAATCAATCCCATATATATATTCCCTTCGTCTCGCGATATTTTACTTGCCCGAGATTCGATCGTTGGTACCGTCATACCTAGTTCAATCTCGTTCACAGCAAGTACTTTACTCGTTCCGTAATCCGATATCACTTTGTGATTAACTCCTTAACCACATGCTTGCAAGCGGTGTTGATATCGATTACCGAGTGGGCCCGAGTATATCTCTCCAACTTGGGAGGGACAAATCCCATCTCGATACATACAACCCAACAGATACTTTCCGATCACCTGAGAGACACCTTTATGATCACCCTCTCATAGGATGACGTTTGATGACCTCAAAGCTTTCTTCCGATACCAGGGAGTTGCATTATCTCATGGTCTAAGGAATACAATATTTGACATAGGAAAAGCTTTGCAAAGATGAACACAATGACACGATCTAATTGCTTCGCTTAGTTTGGGCCTGTCCACCATATCATTCTCCAATGATATGATCTCATTATCAATTGACAACTCATGTCTATGGTTAGGAAACCTTAACCATCATTGATCAATGAGCTAGTCCATAGAGGCGTACTAGGGACACGGTGTTGTTCACAAACCACACAAGTATTAATGTTTCCGCTTAATACAATTCTAGCATGGAATATAAACTTTATCATGAACAAGAATTATAATAATAACATCTTTATTATTGCCTCTAGGGCATAATTCCAACACCTTATTGGTATATTTGGCGGGAGGGGGCGTCGATGTGACAAAAATGAGCGGCTGCGTCCCGGCGTTGACGGCCGGTGGGGTCACCAGGTTCGGTGACACGGTAACATTGATGCCCGAGTTACTGCCGCTTAAGCTGGGCAGATGTATTGGCCCCTGTCGACCTCCCGCATTCCTAGCAGTACGCCCCTCGAAAAACTCAGGGGGTATCATCGAGCAGAGCTTCTCTTCCACTAACTTGTCCACCGTTTTCTCGTCCACTGCCTTCTCCTCTAGTGTCTGCACCTTCATCTTCAGCTCTTCAACATCGGCTTTATCCATAGCCACTGACTGGTTCTTCCTCTCCCTTCTTTTCTTGCCATCCTCTTTGTAGTACTCCTTGAACTTCATGCTCATACTGAAGCCGGACACACGGCCAGCTGAGGACGGCGACAACCCCTTGTCCCTCTTCTTGTAAGCATTCATCGCCCTGCTGAAAACCGTGTCCCATGGCTCCGTCGAATCCTGGGACGACTCTGTGGCAGGAGCGTTCATTTCCTCCTCCTATAGAGACAAGGAAAGGTGAACCCATTTAGATTCTTGGCTTCATTTTTTTAATTAGAATGCAATAGACTTGAGATCAGCGATAAATTCCTTACCAACTTCTTCTAGAATTCCTTCACCTCCGGATCATCGGTGATGAACTCCCATGTTTCCTGGTCCAGGTAGTAGCGGGCCCGAACTAATTGCCTAAGCTGCAAGTCCGTGATTTTAAGCCAAGGGTTATCTTTACCAAGGCGTTCAAGCTCGGCGTCCTCCTTGTCCCAAATGGCCTGTTTCCCCCTGTAACCGCCGCTTCCAAGGTGGTGGTTACCTATGTTCTATTCCCGCATAGTCTTGCCCCAGTTAGTACAATGTATAGCGTCAGCGGTAGCTATATCCGCCTTGAATATCTTAAACTCCTCTTCGTCGAGTGATACATTGCAAATGTATCTATAATTTTTGATGTTCCATGCTTGGTTTTCTCCACTTTCTTGAGTTTTGTCCACACTTTGGAGTACTTTTCATATGATTTCTTGGACTAACCTATTAACAAGAGCCACAGTGCCAGCTGCCTGTTTTCTGCTGTTTTTGGTTCCAGGAAAGTCAGAAAATGAATATTCTCGGAATTGGATGGGACAAAAGCCAAAGTGCCTATTTTTCAGGAAGTCATCAGATGCCAGAATACGAGACGGAGAAGGGCTGGGGGCCGGCCACACCACCTGGCAGCGCGGCTAGGCCTGGCCCGCGCCAGGGGGTGGTCTGGACGACCCCAGCACCCCCTCGGCCTCTCCTTCCGCCTATAAGATGCCCTCGGGACAAAAACCCTAGACCCGATCAAAAATCCACGAAAGAGTCTATAGCCACCATCATCTCCATCCCTAGATCGGGAGGGATCTGAAGCTCTTCCCGGCACCCTGCCGGAGAGGGGAATTCACCCTGGATGCCTTCTTCATCACCATGCAAGCCTCCGGTGTGATGCGTGAGTAGTTCATCCTTGGACTACGGATCCATGTAGTAGCTAGATGGCTGGTTCTCCTCCTTTGTGCTTTCATGTCTATATCTTGTGAGCTCCGTTCATGATCAAGATCATCTATTTGTAATTCTGCATGTTGTGTTTGCGGGGATCCGGTGGATATTGAGATGCTATTTCAGATTGATTATTGATTCTATCATGTCTTTGTTATTTGTGATCTTGCATGCTTTCCGTTGTTAGTAGCTATCTTGGCCAACTAGATGCTAGCAACTCCAAGAGTTAGTATTTATGCTCGATAGTGGGTTCATGCCTCTGGTAATCTGGGGAAGTGATAGAAATCTCTAAGGTACTAGATGTGCTGTTGCTACTAGGGAGAAAACAACAATCCTTTGTTCATAGAACAATCGTATTGTTTACTTTACACGTAGTTCGTAAAGCAATAATTTGTTGCTTGCAACTTAATACTGGAGGGGGGTCGGATGATAACCTGAAGGTGGATTATTAGTCATAGATGCAGTTGGATGGCGGTCTATGTATAATGTTGTAATGCCCAATCGAATCTCAAAGGAGTCAAGATGATTAGTATATGCATGTATTGCTTTCTCGATGTTTGTCAATTGCCCCGCTGTAATTTGTTCACCCAGCATGTTATCTATCTTAAGGAGAGCCACCTCTAGTGAACTATGGATCCCGGTCCTTTTTTTACATACAATCTATAAACTGTTTACTGCATTGTGTTTACTTTCTGCAAACTATTACTTCTTTCCATTCAATACGTTTAATCCTTTGTTTTTCAGCAAAACACGGTGAGATTGACTGAAGGGAATATGCCCGAGAGGCAATAATAAAGTGGTTATTATCTTATTCCATGTTTATGATAAATGTTTATTTTACATGCTAGAATTGTATTGATCGGAAACATCAATACATGTGTGTTTAATAAACAAAAAGGGTTCCTAGTTATGCCTCTCTTATAGACTAGCTTGTTGATTAACAAGATGATCAAGGTTTCCTGATCATGGACATTGGATGTTGTTAATAACAAGGTCACACCATTGGTGGAATGATGTGATGAACATTCATCCGAAGTATAGCATTACGATCAAAGTCATTATGTTTATATTGCTATAACATCATATAAAGTAATCTTTATCCTTAGACCATGAGATCATGTTAATTGCTAACACCGGAAGAGTATCTTGATAACATCAAACGTCACACCGTAACAGGGTGACTATAAAGGTGGGTTCAATGCTACGAAGGTGTTATGTTGAGGCTCATGGATCAAGAGTGGGATTTGTCCATCCCGATGACGGATAGATATACTCTGGGCCCTCTCGGTGATATCACATTGAAATAGCTTGCAAGCAAGTGATGTGATCACTAGAATGTTATATCACGGGAACGAGAAAAGAGTGCATGTCGGTAACGAGATCAAACTAGGTATTTGGATACCGATGATCGAATCTCGGACATGTAATATATCGCGAGACAAAGGGATTTAGTTACGACGTTAAAGGTTCACACGATCACAAGAGTCATCGTTGAATATGTGGGAGTCAGTATGGATCTCCAGGTCCCGCTGCTGATTATTGATCAGAGAGGGGTCTCGATCATGTCTACATTATTCCTGAACCGTAGGGTGACACACTTAAGGGATACCGACACCATTTGGAGCAAATATGTTTCAGATAAGGATTTAAGAAAGCGCTGGAATCATTTCGATGGAAACCGAAATTGTTTCGGGTGAAATTGCTGAAACTGGTTCTGCATGTGATATTGAAATGTTGCAGGGGGTTTTATGTGAATGTTTGTTAATTAATGTAATTAACAAAATTCTGAATAAAATAAATAAAATAGTTTTATTTAATGAGAGCTTGCATTAAATTTGGTGGAAATTTAATGCATGTGTGAGTTGAATTTTGAGTGGAGGTTTTTTATGGGAGTGGGAGCTCCACCCACATGAATGTGGAAGAGGTGGGGGCACCACCATGGCTGCCACGCCATGGCCCTTGGGTGCCCCCCCTCTCCCCTATAAAAGGCCCCCCTCTCCTCCTCTCACAACACACCTCCTCGTGAAGGATCTCTCTCCCCCTCTAGTTATTCCCCACGGTCTCGGATTAGCGAGATACATGTTCCCGGTGGCTTTATCTGGAAAGGAGTTGCTGCTTCCGCTGCTTTGCTGGAGCGAGGGATGGAGGTTGTCGGGGTATTGGACGTGTGTGCGATCACGGATGCACCGCTGCTTTGCGGTGCTGGACTTGGTGGTGCTGGAGCTGGATCTGAAGGACGTGCTGGAGCCGGACCTGCTGGACTTCATCACGATCTTGAGATCGGCAAGTGTACGACTACATCAACCACGAGTTCCTACTCGTTAACAAAGCTCGTTGTCTACGAGGGTAAGTTCTCATTGGACGTATGTCCACCCGTTGCTTTGTACCTAATAGATAGATCTTTGTGTGTAGTTCACACCGTAGGAAAATGTTTGTTTTCTATGATGCGGACCCAACAGTGGTATCAGAGCCTGATCTATGCTTAGGTTCTTAGCACGTGTAGTACACTTATGTTGATATGTGGGCGATGATGATCATGTTATTGCTTCTTTCATGTATTTTGGATATTGGTGGCATAGTGGGATGAAGCGGCCCGGACCTACCTTACATGTCATCGTACATGAGACCGGTTCCACGACTGACATGCAACTTGTTTTGCATAAGTGGTTGGCGGGTGTGTGTCTCTCCTACTATAGTCAATATCTGATTTACAATGAGTTGCTAATAACTTAGTTATCCTCGTTGTGGTTCATGTTCGTAGGTAAGAACGGTTCTATCTCCGAAAGCCCTAAGCCACGTAAAACTTGCAATTGATAAATTAGAGGCGTCTAGTTTAGATCGTTGCTGGGCTAGTGTCTTGATATGGTATTGTTGTAAGTAGATGTATGATAGATACTCTTACAACACATTCAACGTGTAAGTTCCATAGACCTTGGCCTTACACACAAAGGAATGATAGAGATCATACCACGATGCAAATGATAGAGATCAAATGCATGGACCATATCATCTCACTTTACACATTAGATGTTAGCATCTTATACTGCTAGTTTGGCGCTTTCTGTAGCATTGTAAGATGATCCCTCATTTAAATATCAAGATAAAATGTGTTCTTTCTTAAGTATGCATCGTTCTATGGATTGTGTTTTGAGACATCACGTGATGATCGGGTGTTCTCAACTCTACGCTTTCATGCAATGGGTGTAAGACAGTTTTACACACGCGAATACTAAGGTTCTTACTTGCCGAGCCTAGCATGTACAGACATGGCCTTGGAACACGGACCGAAAGGTTAAGCACGAGTCATATAGTTGATGTGATGACCATATTGATGCTCGCCTTTGAAGCTACACCGACTCACGTGATGATCGGACTTGGTGTAGTGGATTTGGTTCATGTAATCACCAAAAAGGCACGAGGGATGTCGTTTTTGAGTGGGAGTTCATTTCTAATTTGGATTAGTCAAACTCAATTTATCATAAACTAAATCTAAGTGAATTTGCATAATTTGTTGTAGTCATTCGCATCTGTTCACTACCTTATGCTTAGTTTTAATTGAGATAATAGAACTATAGAATTCTGGATATTTACTTTACGAACTGGTATCGTATTGTTTTGAATGTCAATTTAAAGTTTATAAGTCCTATTGCAAACTTTCAGCAAACTCTATTTACTCCATGAAGTTTAATAAGTAGTATTAAATCAAGAGTAAGAATTCCAATGTTAGTATCTAAAGTATCATGTTTGCCTCCATGATTATTGATATTTAAAAAGTTGTTTTAATATCAGGATTATATTGGAGCTGGAAATTGTTTCAGAAACCATCATGTGTGAAAGATATTGTGATATCTGAAACAATGTTTTTGGTTGCATTATGATAGAGTATAATTTAGCAAAATACATGTTCTCATATTGTATGAGAATTTGTGAAGGATGGAGATGCTAGGCATCCAAATCTACCAAAAAGGTTTTGGGAACTGATATTATACTCGTGATTCTTCCCTATAAGCTATAGTAGCTTGATCATGAAAGTTGTCATGATAAGGATGAATAGAAGATGTAAGTAAAATGTTTACTACACTAATAGATTACTAAAGAATGGATTTGTGAAAGAATGCCAAACATTTGATGATGGTGATCCACTTCAAAGTGCAAGTCCAAAGGTATTAGTATTTGACTATATATGCTTTGTACTATGTGCCATGTGAACACCACTATTGATGTTGATATATTCTTTTAAAAGAAAAGGAATTGCTGAAAGAGAATCTATAAAATATTTGGCAGAAAATAAAAGGTTGGAGATGTCCAACTTAGGTATATAGAAGATATACATGTTATGGCTATATTCCTTGCTTGTTAAACAATGTGGTTCTTAGGTATTGGATACCGAATTGGTTGGTATGAAGTGTCATACAGGACAACGCAATTCATGAACTACAATGGCCTAAGTTACCAGCAAGAGAATGAGTGATGATGTTCATCGAAAACAAAATAAAGTGTTATTGTGTTTTTGTTGTCATCAAACCAAGCCTTCAAGATTTGTTTAAATAATTGTTATTTTGTTCCGGTATCATGAGAACAATGGCTGTTCAAATAATTATCGTATTCCATAAAGGATGGATGAACTTTTACAAGTCTAGTTGGAGAAATCACATCCATAAACACTATTGCTAAAATGTCGCAAGACAAATGATTGAAAGATCACTTATGAAGTGACATCGCTGTTTAAATTATATTTGAAAGAAAACATGAAGAAACTCCATGTTGATGGATTTTTGGAGTCTTTGATTTTGATCAATTGACGCATGTGAGACTTTCCTCGAGATAATTGAAACTCCGTCCATAGGCCAAAGAGGAACGGATGACTAACTTATTGGATATTATGCATGTTGATGTATATAGTCCATTATGTGTAGCCATATGCGATGGATCTTTTTTCTTCTCCAGAAATTTGAGTGAATATATCTATATATTTACTTAATAAGGAAGAAGTATGAAACATTTGAAAAATTGTTCAAAGACTTTCAAGATGAAGTGAAAAATCATTGTAACAAGAAAATAAAAGAGTTTATGATTTGATCATAAAGGAAGATATTTGAGTTACAGGTTTAGCAAAAACACCTAAGACTTGAGGAATTGTTCCATGATTTGTGTTTCCCGATAAACCATAGGAGTATGGCATGTTCGAGAGATAAAATCAAACCATGTTTGACATGGTAAGATCAAGGGTGTCATTTATAAAACTGCCATTATGTTTTAAGGATTGAAGCTTTAGAGACTACCGCTTTTACACTGAAAAGAGCACCATCGTGATCCGTTGAAATGACACCATATGAGTTATGGTTTGGGATAAAACCCGAATTGTCTTTTCTTAAATTTTGGTATGCTATGCATAAGTAAAATGTTTACAACCAAAGTCGGATAAGCACGTCTTTGTAGGTTATCCCAAATAATTTGTTGGGAATTCCTCCATAACACCGAGGACAAAAGAGTTTGTCGCTTAGAACGTCAAGTTTCTTGAGAAGGAATTTTTCGTGAAAAGTTAAGTGGGAGGACAATAGAACTTTGATAAGGTTGTTGAACCTTAGCTATATGTGCTAAGTAGCGCAGCGCCGGAAAGTGTCCTGGTGGTGGCCACAATGCTCATGGCTCTCGTGATTACAAAGGGTGTGATCTTGGAGATTAGAGTTCCTATTGAACCATGTGGGTCGGTAAGAATCAAATAGTAAGATTTGAAACAGAAGTCGTTATTGTTTTGACAATGATGAACCGACTGCATGCAAAGAAGCGATGATGGGCCCTGACTCCATAAAATGACTAGAAGTCATAGAATCCGTGATAGTATCCATACACGAGAAATCAAGTTTCTGAACTTGGAAGACCCTCCGGAAAGGCGTGAAGCCTATCGGTCGTGTTTGGATCTATAAAGAAATAGACATGGATGTTTGACATCTATGAAATAGTCGACATGTCGGAAATAAGTTTACGGCAATGTTCAAGGAGTTGACTATGACAAGATATGATCTTTCATAGCGATATATAGTTTTGACGGATTAATGTAGCAACCACTACATATAATTTGGTATATGGTAGTTGAATAAACAAAACAAGGTTCTTCTACTAGAACGGTAACCTAGGACATGTACATGACATGGTCCGAAGGGTTTTGTTAATTCAAAGGGTTCTAAAAGGGCATGTAAACTTCAATAGTTGAAGTAAGCATAGCGGAGTTGGAATCTTCACCATGATGAACTGTTAAAAAAAAGTTTAAATTCATCGGAGATGATGAAGATGCTTGCATTTGCAAGAAATTAAGTGGGAGCGCTGAGACATATTTCTAATACATTATGTAGAGGACATATTGTTGATTGTAAATGATGTATCTTGTATTGACATAAGTTAAGAATTTCATTAAAATAGGATTTCGATGAAAGACTTGGGCAAACCCAGAATATTAGGCATCAATATCTATATGTATAGATTAAGGCGCTAATATGGTTGTGCCAGACATACATATATAAGATATTGAAAGGGTTCAATATGAGATATTGAAAGGGTTCAATATGGAAACAACAAGAAAGGTTCTTGCTGCATGGAAAGGATTGTATCAAGATTCAAGTGTTTCAACACTTGGTGAGTAAAATCACATGAAAATTTTGATCGATTATACCATGATATGTATATATCCAGAATGTCATATGCTCTAAATGTTATGAGCATATACCAGAATGATTCATAAGATGATCATTGGACAATAGTAAAGATATTCTTATGAGCTTTGGAAGAACTAAGAATATATCATGTATAAGTGACAAATAGTTAAAGGTAGTTCATTGTAAAGTGTTACATTGATACTAGTTTTGTCACAAGATACAAATTAAATTTATCTCAATTTAGACTATGGGTGGCACAATATAATGGAAAGGATGTTCCATGATGGATTTGGATGAGTTCCAAAGTTGAGATATTGTGACGGATACTACAACAAAAGGCTATGTATATGACTGCTATAGTAGCAGCATAGGAGGGCATTTGTGTTAAGTAGTTTGTTATCAAACTAGGTGTGGTTCAAAGTGGGCTAATACTATGAAGATATATTGTGTGACAATAATATCAACATATTTTAACCCGAACGAACTAAAGGTCTCACCAGAGGACCAAATTTATACAATGCCATCTCATTTGAGAATGAGTGATGCATAGAGACGCAGAGACATGCAAATACACACGGACCTGAAACTGTCAGATCTAGAGATTATGTTAACCACTAGCAATTGCGTATATGCAACACCAGAAAGCCATAGGTGTTCAATACGCAAAGTTTTTCAAACTAGATTATTGACTCTAGTGCAAGTGGGAGACTGAAGGGAATATGCCCGAGAGGCAATAATAAAGTGGTTATTATCTTATTCCATGTTTATGATAAATGTTTATTTTACATTCTAGAATTGTATTGATCGGAAACAGCAATACATGTGTGTTTAATAAACAAAAAGGGTTCCTAGTTATGCCTCTCTTATAGACTAGCTTGTTGATTAACAAGATGATCAAGGTTTCCTGATCATGGACATTGGATGTTGTTAATAACAAGGTCACACCATTGGTGGAATGATGTGATGAACATTCATCCGAAGTATAGCATTACGATCAAAGTCATTATGTTTATATTGCTATAACATCATATAAAGTAATATTTATCCTTAGACCATGAGATCATGTTAATTGCTAACACCGGAAGAGTATCTTGATAACATCAAACGTCACACCGTAACAGGGTGACTATAAAGGTGGGTTCAATGCTACGAAGGTGTTATGTTGAGGCTCATGGATCAAGAGTGGGATTTGTCCATCCCGATGACGGATAGATATACTCTGGGCCCTCTCGGTGATATCACATTGAAATAGCTTGCAAGCAAGTGATGTGATCACTAGAATGTTATATCACGGGAACGAGAAAAGAGTGCATGTCGGTAACGAGATCAAACTAGGTATTTGGATACCGATGATCGAATCTCGGACATGTAATATATCACGAGACAAAGGGATTTAGTTACGACGTTAAAGGTTCACACGATCACAAGAGTCATCGTTGAATATGTGGGAGTCAGTATGGATCTCCAGGTCCCGCTGCTGATTATTGATCAGAGAGGGGTCTCGATCATGTCTACATTATTCCCAAACCGTAGGGTGACACACTTAAGGGATACCGACACCATTTGGAGCAAATATGTTTCAGATAAGGATTTAAGAAAGCGCTGGAATCATTTCGATGGAAACCGAAATTGTTTCGGGTGAAATTGCTGAAACTGGTTCTGCATGTGATATTGAAATGTTGCAGGGGGTTTTATGTGAATGTTTGTTAATTAATGTAATTAACAAAATTCTGAATAAAATGAATAAAATAGTTTTATTTAATGAGAGCTTGCATTAAATTTGGTGGAAATTTAATGCATGTGTGAGTGGAATTTTGAGTGGAGGCTTTTTATGGGAGTGGGAGCTCCACCCACATGAATGTGGAAGAGGTGGGGGCACCACCATGGCTGCCACGCCATGGCCCTTGGGTGCCCCCCTCTCCCCTATAAAAGGCCCCCCTCTCCTCCTCTCACAACACACCTCCTCGTGAAGGATCTCTCTCCCCCTCTAGTTATTCCCCATGGTCTCGGATTAGCGAGATACATGTTCCCGGTGGCTTTATCTGGAAAGGAGTTGCTGCTTCCGCTGCTTTGCTGGAGCGAGGGACGGAGGTTGTCGGGGTATTGGACGTGTGTGCGATCACGGATGCACCGCTGCTTTGCGGTGCTGGACTTGGTGGTGCTGGAGCTAGATCTAAAGGACGTGCTGGAGCCGGACCTGCTGGACTTCATCACGATCTTGAGATCGGCAAGTGTACGACTACATCAACCACGAGTTCCTACTCGTTAACAAAGCTCGTTGTCTACGAGGGTAAGTTCTCGTTGGATGTATGTCCACCCGTTGCTTTGTACCTAATAGATAGATCTTAGCGTGTAGTTCACACCGTAGGAAATTTTTTGTTTTCTATGTTGCGGACCCAACATTGACAACCTCATCGCAAGTTGGGGACAGAGTTCTATGGTTGTGTTGTGCAGATCTCCATGTTGCTACTAGCACCCGTAGTGCGCCCTGCCAAGGCTCAGCTAGCAACACATTTGGGGTGTTTCCTTGATCCTACTGGTTCGATTAAACCTTGGTTTCATAACCGAGGGAAACTTGTTGCTGTGCTCATCATACCTTCCTCTTGGGGTTCCCAACGAGCTCTACATCAATACTGAGCCATCAAGCACTTTTCTGGTGCCGTTGCCGGGGAGTCAAGGACATCTTCACAAGGGGAGTCCCTCATAACCAATCTCTTTACTTTGTTATTTTTGTTTTGCATAATTTTTTTTGCTTTGTTTGCTTGTTTCTTTATCAAAAACACAAAAAAATTAGTTTTACAAGTTTGCTTTCTTTATTGAAAACACAAAAAAATTAGTTCCTATCTTGAGTTGCTATTATGTCTAGCATTGCTCCAATCACTTTATCACCTGAGGAAATGATTTTCACTTTTAAACAAGGAATTGAGGAGAGCTTAGAGGAAGCTTGGTCTAGAATCTCTGATCTACATGAGAAAACTAAGCCTAAAATGACTCAAAGCTTGTTTCTTAGCAGTTTTTACCTTGGAATTGCTCTTTGCTATAGATATGCTTTAGATGCTGTTGTGGGAGGAGATTTCCTCCAATGTAATGAGGATGATGCTATTAATGCTATAAAGAAATTAATCCTCACTTACAACTTGCCTAGCGAAACTGATATTTCTTTCGCAAGAATATTTGCTAGATTGAACACTCTTGAGACTAGCACTGCTAGCTTAAAAGATTGCTATAATACGCTTAGGGAGCATCACAATTATGTTCTCATAAATTCTGAACCATCAAAGTGGCTCCCTACATTAAAGATTGAGATAAACACTGAAACTTTTCAAACTCGCTGTGATATCATGTCTGAATTTTGTCTTATGCCCAAAGATATGAATCTCTGAATGTTTGGGGGCATACTGACGGAGGAAAAGAAATATCTCTTGCTAATAATGCTACCATTTTACCTATTTGAATAGCTGAAGGAGTGTTTACAAAGATCCTTGGGAAAATGATTTCTACTGATTATCTTGTTATTGAATGTGCAGGAAAAGGACAAATTACACTTGGAAGGTCCCTATTAGAACTTCTTGGAGCAATAATAGATGTGGGAAAGGGGACCATGCACCTTTCTTCTCCACCAAACAATCATATTTTCCCCAAGGTTAAGAATAAAAGTAAAAGAGGTAAGGGCAACAAATTTGGTTTTAATGCTTCTTCGAACACTTGATTCTTTCTTGCTTCTTATGCCTAACTTAAAGGCGTTAAAGAAAAGTACTTATTGGGAGATAACCCAAAAGTTTTAGATGAGTCTTGGAAGTTATTACCTCTGTAATAACCTCTCCTTATCCTTTTTATTTGCTTTTTTGTGCCAAGAGTAACCTCTAATGAGAGAGAAGTAAGGATTGGGAAAGTTGCTATCCCGAAACAGATTTCTGTGCTTCACCATAAAAATTCGTGTAATATTTCTGAACGTATTTTTAAGGCGTGAATTTTTTTGATTCTGACCCAGGTTGTTATCTAACTTTCGTTAGTTCAACACGTTTTGATTTGAGCAACAGAAGGTCTTCGAAAAAATTCGTCTTTACCTGCTGGTCTGTTTTGACAGATTTCTGCCATTTTCTGCATTTATTTCTTGTTGGTTCCTTTTTGAGTTCTTTTGGGGAATTGAGATTTTTGAGGGAAGTGCTACAGTAGCTAGTGTTCTAATGGGAGTTTATTTGGTGTTAGAACTGTACCTTAGGACTTATTTACCTTGAGTGCACTAATGTTGCTAATAAAGATTGTGTGAAGTTTTGTATGAAAGAAAAATTTCAGGTGCATGGAAGGAATGAGTAATGAGATGAAGGATGGACTAAAGCTCAATCTTGGGATGCCACACGTGTCACCCCAAGAAATATCCAAGAAGTACAAGCATCAAAGCTTGGGGATGCCCAAGGCATCCCCCTCTTCATCAATAAAAATCCTAGGTTTCTTCCAAACGCTTCATTTTTATTGTTTCATGCACAGTTGTGTTGTTCTTGGAGCGTCTTCTTTTTCGTTTTCGTTTTGGTTTTTTGTTTGCTTAGTTTTATGAATAAATTGGTTGGACCCCCTCTTTCATACATTGGTTTTCAAATAGTTTGGTTTGGTTTGGAAAAGAGTAGGAAAATTCATACTTATGAGGTAAAAATAGCTTGTTTTTGGCTGTGGCCTATGCTTTGTCATGCCATGCTTGATATTGTTTAGGCTTTATGATTAGTATTATTTGTCGTAGCATGACTTGTTATAAACAATTGATATTGCTTAATGTGCCTTGGATGAATCATGCGTTGTTTTAGCATATTAAAGCATAGTATAGTGGTATTCTCCTTTGATGCTTTATTTGGGTTGACTTGGCGCATGCTCACACCATGTTATGACTATCCAAAGTCACCATAGCCTTTATGATCCTTTAGTTTTCAACTTGTAGTATCACTTTATGCTTTGATCAATGATGTTTTGTCGCTCTGCATGATTATGGCCATTATTGCTCTCTTAGTTTGTCGCTCCCAGTCTTTTGCTAGCCTCCACAACCAAGTATGAGTTCCACTCATGCATGCAACTCCTTAAACCAAGTTATTCCAAAGAGTCCACCATACCAACCTACTAGCTTATGCTATTCCAAGTATATTCATGCTTTTGTTTACCTTCCAAATTAAACTTGTTATGAGAAAACTAGTGATTAAAGCTCTCACGAACTTGATGGCACACTTTACTTTTTTGCATCTAATAAACTTGAACCATTGGGTCCTTCTTTGTTGTGTATATGCTTGTGCTTTATAAGTTGAAATTAGCAGAACCATGTATCATGGGGAACGCTTTCAACATTGCACTTGTACTTTGTACCCCGTTGATATCATGTTCTTTTGCTTATGGATCCCGGCGGTGTGAAATAAAAGTGGAACTTGTAAGATCATGGAGTTTTTATGTGTGTTAGAGAAATGCCTGGCCGCTAGCCTAAGCCATACCTAATCATGATGGAAACTTGCAGCATCACCATAATGAGCACTCTATGAAGCATCCTCAATAAAAACCTATGCAAAAGCAAATAAATAGATCGCTGAGGTGCTCATTGTCTGCTTGCCTTGTCATTTTGATTACGGGATAGCTCCTATATCATGTGCAAGGGGTACCCCGTTAGCGGTTCTTTATGATGCGCATGTACTTACAATGATAAGAGCTTACTCGTGACTAAAGTTGAGTAGCATGAGGTTCGATCTTCGTAAGTAAGGGGCATGAGATTTCGGTTTATAACTTGTCAAGCATATCCTCTTAGTTGTGTCACTTTAACCTTAATCACCTTCAAGATGCTTATGATAGGGGCAATGTGAGCTGAAAGATATAAGTACCATAATTTTTGGAAGCTCTTTATGAGACTTGAATCCCTACTTCCTTTTATAAAGGCCTTTCTTCCACCATTATCTTGAGTCTCCACCTTCTACCTTTATGCACCTACTTTGATAGCATAGTGGCCATTTTTAGTTCTATGTGCATTGTCCCAAGACTAGTTGATTGATGCATAACTTGATATTGCTTGTTTTAAACTATTTGTATCTAGTCACTCTTATGAACTTTGAAGGTGTCCTATGCATTTATATTTGCTACTCTACGAGGGACAAGCTGGATACTATTATGCTATGTTTTCTTTATGTGAAACAAACAAACGTCTTGCAAAGCATTTTTATTCATGAATCTTTTGTTTGTGCCTTTTCATGTTGCATCATAGTTTCTTTGTCTTATTGCTAGAACTTTGTCTTTCATGTTATGATTGAAGTACCATGATCCCAGCTTTGAATGTTTTACAAATACTTTGATCAAGTCTTTGATGGTGCATGTCACCTCAAAATTTATTCTTTCTTTTTATCACTTACCTACTCGGGGACGAGCAGGAGTTAAGCTTGGGGGTGTTGATACATTGAAATGTATCTATAATTTTTGATGTTCCATGCTTGGTTTTATCCACTTTCTTGAGTTTTGTCCACACTTTGGAGTACTTTTCATATGCTTTCTTGGACTAACCTATTAACAAGAGCCACAGTGCCAGCTACCTATTTTCTGCTGTTTTTGGTTCCAGGAAAGTCAGAAAATGAATATTCTCGGAATTGGATGGGATAAAAGCCAAAGTGCCTATTTTTCCGGAAGTCATCAGATGCTAGAATATGAGACGGAGAAGGGCTGGGGGCCGGCCACACCACCTGGCCGCGCGGCCACGCCTGGCCCGAGCCAGGGGGTGGTCTGGCCGACCCCAGCACCCCCTCGGCCTCTCCTTCCGCCTATAAGATGCCCTCGGGACAAAAACCCTAGACCCGATCAAAAATCCACGAAAGAATCTGTAGCTGCCGTCATCTCCATCCCTAGATCGGGAGGGATCTAAAGCTCTTCCTGGCACCCTGCTGGAGAGGGGAATTCACCTTGGAGGCCTTCTTCATCACCATGCAAGCCTCCTGTGTGATGCATGAGTAGTTCATCCTTGGACTACGGATCTATGTAGTAGCTAGATGGCTGGTTATCCTCCTTTGTGCTTTCATGTCTAGATCTTGTGAGCTCCGTTCATGATCAAGATCATCTATTTGTAATTCTGCATGTTGTTTTTGTGGGGATCCGATGTATATTGAGATGCTATTTCAGATTGATTATTGATTCTATCATGTCTTTGTTATTTCTGATCTTGCATGCTTTCCGTTGTTAGTAGCTATCTTGTCCAAGTAGATGCTAGCAACTCCAAGAGTTAGTATTTATGCTCGATAGTGGGTTCATGCCTCTAGTAATCTGGGGAAGTGAGAGAAATCTCTAAGGTACTAGATGTGTCGTTGCTACTAGGGAGAAAACAACAATCCTTTGTTCATAGAACAATCATATTGTTTACTTTACACATAGTTTGTAAAGAAATAATCTGTTGCTTGCAACTTAATACTGGAGGGGGTTCGGATGATAACCTGAAGGTGGATTATTAGTCATAGATGCAGTTGGATGGCGGTCTATGTATAATGTTGTAATGCCCAATCGAATCTCAAAGGAGTCAAGATGATTAGTATATGCATGTATTGCTTTCTCGATGTTTGTCAATTGCCCCCCTGTAATTTGTTCACCCAACATGTTATCTATCTTAAGGAGAGCCACCTCTAGTGAACTATGGATCCCGGTCCTTTTCTTTTACATATAATATACAAACTGTTTACTGCTTTGTGTTTACTTTCTACAAACTATTACTTCCTTCCATTCGATACGTTTAATCCTTTGTTTTCCGCAAAACACGGTGAGATTAACAACCTCATCGCAAGTTGGGGACAAAGTTCTATGGTTGTGTTGTGCAGGTCTCCACGTTGCTACTAGCACCGGTAGTGCGCCCTGCCAAGGCTCAGCTAGCAACACCTTTGGGGTGTTTCCTTGCTCCTACTGGTTCGATTAAACCTTGGTTTCATAACTGAGGGAAACTTGCTGTTGTGCTCATCATACGTTCCTCTTGGGGTTCCCAACGAGCTCTACATCAATACAGAGCCATCATCGAGCATTGGATTTTTCTTACTAATAACCTCCCAGCTTTCACCTTTGTCAATGCTATTCTTCACCCGGGTTTTCCAGCTGCTCAAGGCGTTGCCCATCTTCGTGAGGGCTAGTTTGTTCACCGGGTTCTTTCTCTCGAGGTTTCTAAACTGCTCTAGGAATATGTATCGCTTGTGAAGCTTCTTAAGGAGGTTATTGATCAAAGCTGCATTGTCAGCATGTCTGATGTACTTCGTGTTGATCGACATGCTTTCCCGGACGATGAACCCGAGTTGCAGGCCATACCCTTTAGCAATTGCCTCTGGTGCAATGGGTTGGACACTTTATGTGACCTCAGTGAATTCATCGCAGACGGTGGCGAGCACTGGCACCTTCCGATCCTTCTTTTCCTTCTTCTTCTTCTGAGAAACGACCGGGTTGCCGCTACCGCCATCCGTGCACTCGCCGCCATCCGTGCAGGCGCTGCCATCGGTGGTGTCATCCTCTTTGCCGCCGCCTTCACTAGTTCCATCGTAGTCGTCATCATCCCCCTCATAATCAGCATCCCCTCCCTCATTAGCCCCAGTAGCTCTAGTGATGGTTGCCTCCTCCTCTGGTGGTGGTTTCATCCTCATCGCCTCCTCCTCCTCCTGTTGGGACCCCCGCCAGAATGACTTGTTGGCCTATCTAGCTTGTTCTTTGACGTTGATCATGTGCTTAGAAGGGCCGGCCTCGTTGTTGCCCGACATGTTTGCACTACTCTATTAAAAAGAGGCAAAAAGTTAGCACAAATCTCGGCCAAAAAATTTGGCATGACCTTTGCTAATTTTTTGACCTAGGACTGCCCATTTCTCAACCGAAACGGAAGTGAATCGACACTTCGGGAGAAATGGGAAACTCAAATGAAATCCCTACAAGACAAAACACCCCATCCCCATATAGCATCACCATATAACAACACCATATAGCAGCACCATATAGCAGCACCATATAACAGCACCATATAATAGCACCATGTAACAGCAGCACTATATAACAACACTATAATTAGTGTTAAAAACTTAAGATGAAACCAGATGTATCAAATTCAGGTTATCTGCAAGAAAGAGGTTAAGGATTTAGAAGAACAAGCTGCAGAAGATAACCAAAGACGTTTAGATACATTCAGTTATAGAGGCAATGATCAAAAGAACAGTGATACCAGAACAAAGAAGTAGGAAATTTATCATCTTAGCAGCAACAAAACAAATCATGATACCATAGAGATAGATTGTGTTGCGGTAAGTAGTTCTAGAAGACAAAAGGCCCAAACCAACATGCAATAAGTTACTTCCACAAATTAGACACACCCCATCTTCATCTTCTCTTCCTTGGTCAGAGCTACAGGAGCATAGAGCCACCTCATGCTCACGCAAACAAACAAGCAAGGTGGGTTCCTCCTATCTTCAGTTTTGAAATATTAATTGCCATCATAGTATTTCAATTACAGAATATAATCTAATCACATTTTCCCTATTAATATGGCTAAATCATGGGATGACCATGAATGAGCTCTCTCTATGTCATGGTCATGACAGGTGTGTGCTTCTCATCCCCTTGACCATGACCAAAGAATGACTTGACTACATGGTAGTAGTAGCAGTACTACAATGCACATTGTATTCATTTCACTTGCTTGCTTTGAGTATCAGTAAAGACATAATCTTTTCGTAAATACCATATCTATAGATATATTGACATGCATTTGTGTGATACTAGAAAACAAGCAAAACGTCAACTGTTAGGAAACCAGAGGGAGTATACCATATCTATAGGTATATTGACATGCATTTGTGTGATACTAGAAAAAAATCATTGTGAAAGAATTTGTGGCTGCATATAACATATGCAGAGAGTTCTATCATGAGCCCATCTTGATCTATGAAGCAAATCAACAATCGATAATACAAATAGCTATTTTCTGGAATAATTCAAGTGTGTCATATTTGTTTTGAATCTTATACTATTTTAAAAACATCAATCCTACTTTATTGATATAATTGATTAGTAAATTAATCCTTCATGTGAATTTAAAGGTAGATTCTCACTCTCTCAGGCATGTACAAAGAATTTAACAAAAAAGTTGTGAGTTATGACAACTACCCAACACAGAAACTAGATCTGTTAGTGGCTTCATGTGAAGTTGAAAATGATTTTAAATAACAAAACCTGAACAAATAGTCTTTTTGCTGATCGTTGGGATCATGCAGATGATAGTTTTGAGCAATATCCATGAAAACTGGACAACTCTCCTCCATGTACGGGTTCGTCAGACAGCGCTAGGGCTCCGGCGCGGAGGTGGCTGCAGAGCTCTGGCGATGGGGGCGGCTCTCCTCGACGGGCTCCAGTGGTGGGGGCAGCTCTCCTCCATGAAATCCTCCTCCAGCGGTGGGTACGGGCTCCGGCGGAGCGGGTGCGAGAGCTAGGGTTTGTCGGGCGCGATTGGGGAAAGAAGTGGAAGGGGAAAAGGGGAAGGGGCGAGCCGTTTTAGCTAAGTGCCAAGGTTCTGTGGCGCATTCCTCCGAATAACTTCTGTGGCATGATACATTGCAAATGTATCTATAATTTTTGATGTTCCATGCTTAGTTTTATCCACTTTCTTGTGTTTTGTTCCAACTTTGGAGTACTTTTCATATGATTTCTTGGACTAACCTATTAACGAGAGCCACAGTGCCAGCTGCCTGTTTTCTGCTGTCTTTGGTTCCAGGAAAGTCAGAAAATGAATATTCTCGGAATTGGACAGGACAAAAGCCAAAGTGCCTATTTTTCGGAAGTCATCAAGTGCCAGAATACGAGCCGGAGAGGGGCCAGGGGGACACCACACCACCTGGCCGCAAGACCCAGCCTGGCCCGCGCCAGGGGGTGGTGAGGCCAGCCCTGGCACCCCCTCGGTCTCCCCTTCCGCCTATAAGATGCCCTCAGGATGAAAACCCTAAGTACCCGATCAAAAATCCACGAAAGAGTCTGTAGCCGCCGTCATCTCCATCCGTAGATCGGGAGGGATTTGAAGCTCTTCCTGGCACCCTGTCGGAGAGGGGAATTCACCCTGGAGGCCTTCTTCATCACCATGCAAGCCTCCCATGTGATGCGTGAGTAGTTCATCCTTGGACTACGGATCCATGTAGTAGCTAGATGGCTGGTTCTCCTCCTTTGTGCTTTCATGTCTAGATCTTGTGAGCTCCGTTCATGATCAAGATCATCTATTTGTAATTCTGCATGTTGTGTTTGCGGGGATCCGATGGATATTGTGATGCTATTTCAGATTGATTATTGATTCTATCATGTCTTTGTTATTTCTGATCTTGCATGCTTTCCGTTGTTAGTAGCTATCTTGTCCAAGTAGATGCTAGCAACTCCAAGAGTTAGTATTTATGCTCGATAGTGGGTTCATGCCTCTGGTAATCTGGGGAAGTGACAGAAATCTCTAAGGTACTAGATGTGCTGTTGCTACTAGGGAAAAGAAAACAATCCTTTGTTCATAGAACAATCGTATTGTTTACTTTACACGCAGTTCATAAAGCAATAATCTGTGGCTTGCAAGTTAATACTGGAGGGGGTTCGGATAATAACCTGAAGGTGGATTATTAGTCATAGATGCAGTTGGATGGCGGTCTATGTATAATGTTGTAATGCCCAATCAAGTCTCAAAGGAGTCAAGATGATTAGTATATGCATGTATTGCTTTCTCGATGTTTGTCAATTGCCCCGCTGTAATTTGTTCACCCAACATGTTATCTATCTAAAGAGAGCCACCTCTAGTGAACTATGGATCCCGGTCCTTGTCTTTTACATACAATCTACAATCTTTTACTGCTTTGTGTTTACTTTCTACAAACTATTACTTCTTTCCATTCGATACGTTTAATCCTTTGTTTTCTGGAAAACACTGTGAGATTGACAACCTCATCGCAAGTTGGAGACAAAGTTCTGTGGTTGTGTTGTGCAGGTCTCCACGTTGCTACTAGCACCGGTAGTGCGCCCTACCAAAGCTCAGCTAGTAACACCTTTGGGGTGTTTCCTTGCTCCTACTGGTTCGATTAAACCTTGGTTTCATTTCTGAGGGAAACTTGTTGTTGTGCTCATCATACCTTCCTCTTGGGGTTCCCAACGAGCTCTACATCAACCACGCACCAACACTTTTCTGGACGCCGTGCATTGAGCCATCATGTCGCATTTCGGAGGAATGCGCCACAGAACCTTGGCACTTAGCCAAATAAACGGCGTGAGGCTGTACTTGGACAGCAAACACACACTAGCCTAGCGGTTATGATGCATATTCAAAGACCTGTGGCAGCCAGGTTTGAATCCTGATTGGGTCAAAAAATATTTATTTAAAAATTATATGTTACAAATATATTTAAAACCAAGCACATACACATGCATATTTATTCAAACCAATATTTTTTCTTTATTTAAAAATTATATGTTACAAATATATTTAAAACCAAGCACATACACATGCATATTTATTCAAAAACACATGTGAATTTATATACCCACTCGAATATCACGATATATGTTTAGTCTCTAATTTGAATTAATACATATGAATTAATACACAAAAAAGGTCACACATAGTCATGTGACGTGTCGAGCTAGCGTCTCTTCACAATCTTCTTGCCCTTTTTCGTCGCAGTTGAATACTTTAGCCCGTGCACTTTGAGATTTCTTCTTGTGAATGGACAACCTTTAGTAGGTAGTGTGGTCGTCCTTCTTACTTTAGTAGTAGTAGGCATGTCGAAGTACTTGTAGAATTCCTCTTCGATCTTCGAGTCGCCGTTTTTGTCGAAGTTTTGCTCATTGGCGGCTCCTTCCATTCTGATGATGCTCCTCTTGCCCCTCCTAACTACAACACGGTTGGGCTTTGACGGGTCGGTAATAAAAAGAATTGATCAACTTGGCTAGTGAGTACCCAAGGCTCAGTTTTTGCGGAAGCGTTCTTCGTTGATTTGGCATCTGGTATAACCATTGTGGTGAAATACCGGCCTTCTTTTTCCACGTTCTTGGCCCATCTAACACGGAACATCGGTACGATCTCTCCACAGTAGTCGAGCTCGCATATCTCCTCGATCCTTCCATAGAATCTTTATATGACAGTAGTCTCGTCATCAGCAAAGGATAACATAGTTACTTCTGAGTTTTGATATTCATTATTCCTGTCCTTTTCCTCGGTGTAGAATCTGTAACCATTTATGTCATATGACTGATAGGTCCTTAGGTTGTGCACTGGGCCCTGCGACAAGGAGAATATGAGTTTTTGATCTTCCGTAGAAGGCGTCTGTGGGGGATTGTCTAGTTGCCTTTTCATGAACCAACCCGTGAAGCTGGAGTTGTGCTCTCTCGTTACGTCTCCCTTCTTCCTCGGCCGGCCTTGGTCGACGTACTCCTGCTCGGTTAAGATTATGTGCTCTTCCACCCAAGGGCCGACCACTTCAATGTGTTGTAGCGTGACTCGGTGTGCCGTGTCAAAATCGGTGCGTCGACCATCAATGCCGACATGCAGTGAGCGGCAGCCCTCGCGGTGACCATATTATTGGGTTTGCATCATAGAAAACAAAAAATTCCTACGATGGGAACTATATGCCAAGATCTATCTACTAGATACAAGCAACAAGTGGATATACATCCATAGAGAACTTACCCTCGAAGACAACAAGGCTTTGTTAACGAGTTGGAACTCGTGGATGATGCAGTCGTACGCTTGTCGGTCTCAAGATCATGTGGAAGTCCTAGCGCCGCAAATCAGCAGCACATCCATCCTCGCACACACGTTCAGGCCACCGAACAACCTCTACCTCCTTGCTCCAGCGAATCAGCGGAAGCAGCAACTCCTTCCAGATGCAATGCCATCGGGAACATGTATCTCGCTAATCCGAGACCATGGGGGAATATATCTAGAGGGGGAGAAGGATCCTTCACGAGGAGGTGTGCTTTGTGAGAGAGGATAAGGGGATTTTTATAGGAGAGGGGGGCTCCTCCCCTACCATGGTCGGCGCCCATGGGGGGTGCCCCCACCTCTTCCTCATTCATGTGGTGGAAGCTCCACTCACATCAATTTAGCCTCCACCCAAAGTTCCACTCACATGAATTTAATGCAACTCTCATTTAATAAAACTCTTTTATTAATTTTATTCAGAATTTTGTTAATTACTTTAATTAACAAACATTCACATAAAACCCCTTGTAACATTTCAATATCACATGCAGAACCAGTTTCTGGAATTTCACCCAAAACAATTCCGGTTTCCATTGAAATAATTCCAGTGCTTTGCAATTCTTTCGTCTGAAACATATGTGCTCCAAAATGGAGTTTGGAAACCCTTAAGTGTGTCACCCTATGGTTCGCGAATAATGCAGACATGATTTAGACTCCTCTTAAATCAATAATCAGAAGCGGGACTTGGAGATCTATACTGACTCCTGCACATTCAATGATGACTTCTGTGATCGTGAGAACCTTTAATGCTAGTAATTTAATCCCTTTGTCTCATGATATATTACATGTCCAAGATTCGATCATCGGTATCCAAATACCTAGTTTGATCTCGTTACCGACATGCACTCTTTTCTCGTTCCCGTGATATAACATTCTAGTGATCACATCACTTGCTTGCAAGCTATCGTAATATGATATCGCCGAGAGGGCCTAGAGTATATCTATCCGTCATCAGGATTGCCAAATTCCACTCTTGATCCATGAGCCTCAAAATAACATCTTCGGAGTATCTGAACCCACCTTTATAACCACCCTTTTACGGTGCGACGTTTGATGTTATCAAGTTACTCTTCTGATGTTAGCAATTAACATGATCTCATGGTCTAAGGATAAAGATTACTACATATGATGTTATAGCAATATAAACATAATGACTTTGATCATAATGCTATACTTCAGATGAATGTTCATCGCATCATTTCACAAATGCTATGACCTCGTTATTAACAACATCCAATGTCCATGATCAGGAAACTTTGATCATCTTGTTAATCAACGAGCTAGTCTATAAGAGAGGCATAACTAGGAACCTTTTATTTGTTTATTAACACACATGTATTGATGTTTCGTATCAATACAATTATAGCATGCAAAATAAACATCTATCATATACAAGGAATACACAATAACAACTTTATTATTGCCTCTCAAGGCATATTTCCTTCAGTCTCCCACTTGCACTAGAGACAATAATCTAGTTCACATAGTGATAAATCTAACACCCATGGTGTTCTGGTGTTGATCATGTTTTCCCCTAGGGAGAACTTTAGTCAACGGATCTGCTATATTTAGGTCCATGTGTACTTTACAAATCTTTATATCTCCATCCTTGACATGCTCCCGGATGGAGTGAAACCGGTGCTTAATATGCTTGGAATTCTTGTGAGACCTTGGTTCCTTGGCTTTGGATATGGCTCCATTGTCGTCACAATAGATCACCATTGGGTCCAATGCACTAGGAACCACACCTAGTTCAGTTATGAACTCCTTCATCCAAACCGCTTCCTGCGCCGCTTCTGAAGCAGCAACATTGCCTCCATCGTTGATCCAGCCACCACAGGTTGTTTAGAACTCCTCCAACTAATAGCTACTCTGTTCAAGAGAAATACATATCCGGATTGAGACTTAGAGTCATCTGGATCGGTGTCAAAGCTAGCATCAGCATAACACTTAGCAACAAGCTCTTCTTCACCTCCGTATACAAGAAACATATCCTTAGTTCTTCTTAAGTACTTAAGGATTCTTGACCACTATCCACTGTTCTGAACCTGGATCAGATTGGTACCTACTAGTCAAACTAATAGCACGTGCCACATCCGGTCTTGTACATAGCATGGCGTATATTATAGAGCCTATGGCTGAGGCATAGGGGATCTTATCCATTATCTCTCTTTCTTCCGCCGTAGCCGGACTTTGAGTCTTACTCAATGTCTTGCCTTGCAACATAGGTAAGAACCCCTTCTTACTTCCATCCATATTAAACTTCTTTAATATCTTATCAAGGTATGTACATTGCGATAGCCCAATTAGGCGCCTTGATCTATCGCTATAGATTTTAATGCCTAATATATATGAAGCTTCACCAAGGTCCTTCATCGAAAATTTGTTGTTTAGATAACTTTTAACACTGTTTAAAAGATCTATATCATTTCCAATCAATAATATGTCATCCACATATAATATTAGAAACACTAGTAGAAAACGGGCCTCCAGTCTCGGCCCGTAAGGGGCTTTAGTCCCGGTCCTGGTAACCAGGACTGGAGGGGCAGGACTAAAGGTCCACCCATTAGTCCCGGCCCTCTTACTAGCCGGGACCAATGGGCATCCACGTGGTTGTCTCTGCGGGCGCTGGGTGCCCCCCCATTAGTCCTGGTTCGTATTACGAACCGGGACAAATGGTTCTCTGTCGCGGCAGAATTTTAGGCACTTTCTCTACCGCGGCAGAGAATTTAATTTGTATTCTTTTTTCATTTCAAAATAGTTTTCTACGCTACCACATACCATACATGTTCGTGCATACATAAGATAACTTCTCTTAAGATCGAGCATACAAATATATACATGATAGTTACACATGGAGATCACAATTATCGGGACTAGAGCTCGTCTATTCAATTACACGGTCGGGGATCATCGGCGCCTATTCACACTAAATTCTCCGGCGTCATCTGCCATCTCGTTCATCAAGAATCCTGCCAGTTCTTCAGCAATTGCTACTACGTGTTGCTGTGGTAGGAGCTGATCCCGCATTTTCTCGAACTATATAAGAAAAGGAGATCAATATGAATATTAATCATGATAACAAAAAGTGACGGTAATTAAAAATAATGTTATGAATGTATTGCTTACATCGACTCTATAATCATTCAGCTCATTGGTAAACGTGCGAATGAACTCGCAAACGTAGAATCCACATAGATTCGTCTCCTGTGGCTGCCTCGTGCACTTTACGAGAATAGAATTCAATCAAAATAATAATCATGCATCATAATTGTATTGAAACTAGAAGTAAAGAGATGCGCCTACTACTTACCGAGACCGGCCTAAACGTCATCTTCTCAGTAAAGTCACCCGTAACCGCACTCTTGAACTGGTTCCAAACCCTACCCGGTAAAGGAAATGAATGAGTTATTTATTACGTGATATCTCAGGAAATCAACGAAAGAGACCGCTGTAGCGCAAAAATTACCTATGGAGCATGTCCTGCATGTCACTAAACTGTTCCAGTGGTCTCTTTAATGGGTCCATTACTTCAACTGTCCCCTTATCAAGTTGAATGTCCATGAGAATCCAGTGGAAATTGTACACGTTTATATATACATCAGTAACTCATCAATTACACTTAACATCGAGTAAGCAAAAGAGAATGTGTACAATAGAGTAAGACACTCACACGAAATTGTAAGGAAACAATATGTGGTCACAGAAATTTTGCTCCATTAGAAACCTTAGAAGGTTTTCCTGTGTTTCCTCGGGTTTTTCCTTTAGCGTCCGACAATGTATTTTATCTGGGTCAATGAACCCAACACTGAAGATTGACGTTCTTTTACATTCCATGATCTTCATTCTGCATAATAATAGAGTACAAAAGGATATAATTAGGATAATTACATGCAATGAACTGAACAACTGAAAAAATGAACAGCTTATATACAGACAATAGAAACTCATGAGACTTTTGTCGATGGCGTCGAAAGTGTATAACTGGAAGAGTTCTGGAAAATCAACATGGACCTCTTCTTCTCGGAAGTAGTAGTCATGTGGGACTTTCGCCACGATCATTATTCTCTCCTCCTTTACGTCTTTCAAGTACCATTTATGTAAACTCCGAATTTGTGTTGGCAGTTGTTAGAACTGCTCAAAGCTGACCAAAGGATTCCCTAGGACATATGTAGGGACTACCTGAGCCTTGGGTAACTTGTCGTCCTGGGAACCTAGAAATTCCTCAACAGTCACATTCATAGTGGCCGCAAGCTTCTTAGCTTCTTCCATATCCTGCTGGGGAGTGTCATAGGATACCACCTTGAGGGGTGGGGTCGATTTTTTGGCCTGTTCCCCGAGCTAGGGGACGTCCTTTCTTTTCCCGGTTGCACTTTGACTTGATGATTTGCTCCCGCTTGCACTTCTACTTGATTTCCTCTTCTTCACTTCCTTCTGAAGTGTGCGTCGATAGTCATCTGGCTTATGGTGCAATTCATATTGTGATTTTGTGTTCAAAAAATAAAGTGCATACGCTTTTTGCTTCTCGGTGTATATCGGGGCGGGCTCGGGTTTCTTCTTTTGAAGCTGCGCAACATATTCGGCCTTTACGATCATGTCGGTTTCCTCGTCAGTACGATCGTAAGGTCTGATAGAAAGATTCTTATGAGGTACTCTTGGGAGGGGCGACATTTATCGTTTTGGGCTCCTGCGTCGTTTAGTACTAATCGGAGGCTGCGGCGGAGATCGAGATGGACTCAGGTTGTGGTGGTCGTAGTCATGGGGTGGGCTTCTTGGAGGTGATGGAGGTGAAGGTGACATGCAACCACTCGGAGACGGCGTTGGCTTTGGCGTCCAGCCTGGAAGCTTGATGTTGTTCTTGTCCCATAGAATGATACCACCCAGTACTTCTCCGAGTGTCCTCTCACCTTCAGGTCTAGGGATGTCAAGATCCATTGAGTCCCACCCCATTGCGATTTCATCCACACCAACTTTAGCATAGCCAGCTGGAATCTCACGGCCATGCCAGCGTGCGCTAGGTGGACAAGGTAAAGCACATCCGACCGCCACCTTGATGGATAGGTTCTTCACCTTCTGATGGAGCTCACAAGATGCCTGCTCCTTGATTCCATCCACGGGGTAGCCGGGACCGCCATCTACCATACGTGCATCGTCAGAAGGGACCTCCGATTCAGCCACGCTGCTTTTCCGCTGAGATGGGACGGCGGTAATATTGAGTACAGGATCTTGCAGGCGCGCTGCTCCTCGAAGTTCGTCAATCTGTTGCTGATGCATTCGAAGTGTTCCTATCAACTCGGTGAACTTGTCTCCCTCCTCCTCCTGCCGTCGCCTCTTTGCTCTCTCTCGGCTCCTATAAGTATCTCTGTCTTTGGGAAACCCCATCTCCCATGTATAACTAGGGCCAAGCCCTCGTACACGTCCTCCGTATTCGTCATTCCCGAGGACCTTTGTCAGCAAGTCTTTCTCTCTATCGGGACGGAACTTTGTTGTCCCCGCTTTAATCTCCTTCACCACTTTCTGCCATGTATCCCGGGGTATCCTAATCCCGTCACTGCAAATAAGGTCCCCTGTACTTTCGTCATACTCACTCCCATGCCCAAGGAACCAATTCCTTGCCCTTAGATCCCATTCTTCGCGTATTGGTTCTAGAGTGATCCCTTTAGCAAGCAGCTCATTCTCTTTAGCATCCCCACTTTGGCATGGCAGCAACGTAGCCCCCTCGCCCCAGGTAATGGTGATATTTCTTCATCGTGGCATTTTTCTTGTTTTTTTCCGACATTTCCATAGCAGGTTGTGACTCCTTGTACTTCACAAATGCATCCCAGTTAGCCTGCTGCTTCGTTAGATAGCATTCAAATTTAGGAGCCTTCTTCGTCTTCTGATACTTTTGCCATAATGCTTTCTTCCAGTTCTTGAATAGTTCGGCCATCTTCGTAAGAGTCCCCTACTTGACTTTCTTCCTCGATGCAGCTGTGTCGGCATCATCCTCACATTCTGGCAGGGTGAAATGTGTCATGAGGTCATTCCAAAGACCCTCTTTGCACCTGTCGGAGACATACTCACCCTCTTTCGCCCCTTTGGTCTTATTCCACTCTCGAACGGTGATCGGGATGCGATCCCTAACCATAACTCCGCATTGTTGTTTAAATAGAGTTTTAGCCTTTTCGGGTTCCACCGGTTCACCCTGTGGTGATACCCGTGTAATTGTATAACGCGTAGATGCGTCCAACTTTTTGGCCGGGCCTCGTTTGGAATATTTTTTGCTCGATGTGGAGGCCTAAGAGAAGAAACATTCGTCAATTTATATATATATACAACTCAGTTAATGCATCTACTGATCACCAGACTTCATATATATACCTCGCCGTCGGCTTCTCCACCACCGAAGCTGTCGGCTTCTCCACCACCGGAGCCGTCGGCTTCTCCTTGATCATTTCGGTCGACCTCCTATCCCTCACCAGAGGGGTTCAAATAAATCAACGGAGATTCGGGTGGATCAACATGGGGGTGTCGTTGATCATATCCTCGAGAATTTCTTCCTGTGCTAGGTCTCTCTGGATTGGATCTATAGTTTTCTACAAAATGCACACAATAACATTTTTCATTCAATATACAAATAATTCCTATATACAAAATATTTCCTATATAAAAATAATTCCTATATACAAATATTTCTATATACAAAGATTTCCTATATACAAATAATTCCTATATACAAATAATTCCTATATACAAATATTTCTATATACAAAATATTTCCTATATACAAATAATTCCTATATACAAATATTTCTATATACAAAAAATTTCTATATACAAATATTTCCTATATACAAAGATTTCCTATATACAAATAATTCCTATATACAAATAATTCCTATATACAAATATTTCTATATACAAAATATTTCCTATATACAAATAATTCCTATATACAAATATTTCTATATACAAAAAAATTCTATATACAAATATTTCCTATATACAAATATTTTCTATATACAAATAAATCCTATATACAAATAATTCCTATATACAAATATTTCTATATACAAAATATTTCCTATATACAAATAAATCCTATGTACAAATATTTCTATATACGAAAAAATTCTATATACAAATATTTCCTATATACAAATATTTTCTATATACAAATAATTCCTATATACAAATATTTCTATATACAAAAAAATTCCTATATACAAATATTTCTATATACAAAAAATTTCATCTATACAAATAATTCCTATATACAAATATTTCCTATATACAAATATTTTCTATATACAAATAATTCCTATATACAAATATTTCTATATACAAAAAAATTCCTATATACAAATATTTCTATATACAAAAAAATTCATATATACAAATATTTCTATATACAAAAAAATTCTATATACAAATATTTCCTATACACAAAATATTTTCTATACACAAAATATTTCCTATATACAAAATTTCTATATACAAATATTTTTATATACAAAAAAATTCTATATACAAATATTTCCTATACACAAAATATTTTTCTATACACAAAATATTTCCTATACACTTCTATACCAGCGGTGGCGGTGGCGACCAGCGAGGGGAGGGGTGAGGCCGGGGCTGTGGCGGCGTGGGTGGCCGCGGCAGCGTGGGGAGGTATGGTGGCCGGGGCGGTCAGCCGGGGAGGCGTGACGCGGGGAGGAGCTCGTGGCGGCGAGGGGAGGCGCGACGCGGGAAGGTTAGCCGGGGAGGCGCGGCCGAGGACGGCGCCGGAGATTTGGCAGCCTGGCGGCGTAACGCTGCTCCTCCCGAGTGCTTCCTTCGGTCGATGGATTCGACCGGGGAAGAAGCGGCGCATTAAGTACCCACCCACCCTTTAGTCCCGGTGCGTGGCTAGAACCGGGACTAAAGGGGGGCCTTTAGTCCCGGTTCCAGCCACGAACCGGGACTAAAGGCCCCCCTTTAGTCCCGGTTCTAGCCACGCACCGGGACTAAAGGCTTTGGGTGCCTTTTCGCATGCAGAGCCTTTAGTTTCGGATGGTGTTCTAGGCCGGGACTAAAGGCCCAAATTTGCGCGCGCTGGGACTAAGTTGGCGCCTGTTTTTTCAAATATCACAATTTGTAGCTATTAGATTTTTTAAACATTTGAATTATATAGTTTTTGAGTACTTATGAATTTGAGAAAATTTTCAACATGAAAAGTTTTTGAATTTGAATAAGTAATCCAAATCTATTTTTTGTTTTATAAAATAATTATTCTAACTAGTGAAACTAATAACCATTTTGCCATTTCCAATTTAAAAATGCATTAACTATTATATTTTGCATATTTTTAACATGAAAAGTATTTGAATTTGAATAAGTAATCCAAATCTGTTTTCTGTTTTATAAAATAATTATTCTAACTAGTGAAACCAATAACCATTTTGCCATTTCCAATTTAAAAATGCATTAACTATTATATTTTGCATATTTTTAACATAAAAAGTTTTTGAATTTGAATAGTAATCCAAATTTATTTTCTGTTTTATAAAATAATTATTCTAACTAATGAAACTAATAACCATTTTGCCATTTCCAATTTAAAAATGCATTAACTATTATATTTTGCATATTTTTAACATAAAAAGTATTTGAATTTGAATAAGTAATCCAAATCTATTTTCTTTTTTATAAAATAATTATTCTAACTAATCAAACTATTAACCATTTTGCCATTTTCATGTGATTCCTCCGGCGAAACCCTAGACCGGGGGCCTCGGATCATCTACCCCTGTAGCTTTCTCCGTACGAGGGTAGCCCCTTTAGGGTTTAGGGTTTAGGCCTGGTCGTTGCCATAGCACATCTAGACTCATATCTGCCGCCTCTCTCCACTCTATCCCATGGCTTTCACCATACCTCTAACCCCAAGGAGGCGGAGATGGAGTCTTTCATGGGCTAGCAGGAAAATATTTTTAGAGGCGGAACTTCCGAAGATGCCATAGGGCGTGTGCACCAAGGGCATCTTTGAGAAATTCCGCCACGGGAGATTTCCAAACCCTTTCCTCCATCCATGTTGGCTTGGTCGTTGCCATAGCACATCTACACTCATATCTGTCGCCTCTCTCCACTCTATCCCATGGCTTCCACCATACCTCTAACCCCAGGGAGGCGGAGATGTAGTCTTTCACGGGCTAGCAGGAAAATATTTTCCGAGGCGGAACTTCCGAAGATGCCATAGGGCGTGTGCACCAAGGGCATCTTCGAGAAGTTCCGCCACGGGAGATTTCCCAACCCTTTCCTCCATCCATGGGGATGAAACTCTCCATCCATGTTGGCTTGTTGAGTTGCTTGCCATGGCGTATCGATGCTCCTTTTATAGGCACGGCGCCGCTTCTACTTTGTCTTCTTCCTCCGACAGGGCATCGTGCACTACATCGAGCAGTGCAGTCCACCCATGCGTCCTTATCCTACCGACAGCTTTAGTCCCGGTTTGAGACCCCACCCGGTACTAAAGGTTACCCACGCGTCCTTATCCCACCGACAGTTTTGTTAGATGACACGAAAACCACCTTTAGTCCCGGTTGCACCCACCAGCCGGTACTAAAGGTTAGCCACCCCCCAGATAAGGCCCTCCCAGATAAGCCTCCCCCAGATAAGGCCCCCCCATCTTTTGTCCCGGTTTGAGCCCCCACCCGGGATGAAAGTTTTCCGCGCCACTGCGTTCCCGCGCTTTCCACCGGTTCCCACCTCTGTCTTCCCGCCATTTTTTCAGTATATATATGTACGCTTGGCCTCCATTTACATATCACATCTAGACTCATCATTCTCTTCCCATGGCTTCCATCGTATCTCTAACCACCCGGGAGGCGGAGGCGCTTTGCGCCTCGAACTACCCCTGCCCACCGGGCTACCGCATCCCCACCAGCTGGATGCTGAGCGCCGGAGGCGTGCCGGTCCCTCCTGTCCCTCTGGGTGTGGAGCGTCGGATGGCCATCACGAACCACTACTACCTCGAGCTCACGCCAGAGCAGCGGAGGAATCCCAACTGGCATCCCAACTACCTACCGCGGCTTAGAACGTCTAGTTTGATTGAGCAAGATGTATTACATGAAAGGGGACCTTTATGTCTCAAATAAAAGGTTTAATACATTACATAGATTTATGTCTCAAATAAAAGGTTTAATTACATAGATTTATGTCTCAAATAAAAGGTTTAATACATTATTACACATCACCAACATCTAGTGTTGTGGTTTTCTTCTGCACCGTAGCCATGGAGAATCTTCATCATTTAACAGGATGCTTGGGTCAATTTTCACTTTGAAGGGCGAAATTTCATGAAACTTATTGTAATCTTCTGACATGTCTGTCTTGTCATCCACTCCCACGATGTTTTTTCCCTAAAAGAACTATGTGGCGCTTTGGCTCATCATATTATGTACTCTTTTGCTTATCTTTCCTTTTTCTCGGTTTGGTAGACATGTCCTTCACATAGAAAACCTGAGCCACATCGTTGGCTAGGACGAATGGTTCATCCATGTACGCAAGATTGTTGAGATCCACTGTTGTCATGCTGTACTTTTCGTCTACATGTACCCCGCCTCCTGTCAGCTTGACCCATTTGCACCGAAACAAAGGGACCTTAAAAGTAGGTCCATAGTCAAGTTCCCATATCTCCTCTATGTACCCATAATATGTGTCAATCTGCCCATTGGCATCTGTTGCATCAAAGCGGACACCACTGTTTTGGTTGGTGCTCTTTTTATCTTGGGCGATCGTGTAAAATGTATTCCCATTTATCTCGTACCCTTTGAAAGTACATATAGTCGAAGATGGTAACCTGGCCAACGAGTACAACTCATCTCGAACAGTGGTGTTATTCATGAGATGTGTTTGCAACCAATTGCCAAAATACTTCTCGTGTTCCCCTCTAATCAAGGTTTCAGGCTTCCCCGGGTTTTCGGAGCGTAGAATATTCTTGTGTTTCTCGATATATGGAGCCACCACGGTGGAATTGTGTAGAACTGTGTAGTGTGCTTGAGTGAAAGAATGCCCGTCCCTACATACCATTGATTTCCTTCCTAGTGTGCCTTTTCCAGTCATCCTCCCCTCATACCGAGATTCAGGAACACCAATCGGCTTAAGGTCAGGAAGAAAGTCAACACAAAACTCAATGACCTCTTCTGTTCCATAGTCCTTGGAGATGCTTCCTTCTGGCCTAGCACGGTTATGAACATATTTCTTTAAGACTCCCATGAACCTCTCGAAGGGGAACATATTGTGTAGAAACACAGGACCGAGAATTCTAATCTCTTCGACTAGGTGAACTAGGAGGTGCGTCATAATATTGAAGAAGGATGGCAGGAACAACAACTCGAAGCTGACCAGACATTGGACCACATCAATCTGTAATCCTGATAGACTTTCTCAATCGATTACCTTCTGAGAAATTGCATTGAGGAATGCACATACCTTCACAATGGCTAGTCGAACATTTTTTGGTAGAATTCCCCTCAATGCAACCGGAAGCAATTGCGTCATAAGCACATGGCAATCATGAGACTTTAGGTTTTGAAATTTTTTCTCTTTCATATTTACTATTCCCTTTATATTCGACGAGAAGCCAGACGGGACCTTGATACTGAAAAGGACTTCAAAAAAGATTTCCTTCTCTTCTTTGGTAAGAGCGTAGCTAGCAAGCCCTTGAAACTGCCCTGGATGCTTGCCGTCTCGTCCTTTATGATGTTCCTGGTCCTCCTGTGCTGTCGAGGTATCTTTTGACTTCCCATACAAACCCAGGAAGCCTAGAATATTCACGCAAAGATTCTTCGTCAGGTGCATCACGTTGATTCCAGAGCGGACCTCACGCACTTTCCAATAGGGTAGCTCCCAAAATATAGATTTCTTCTTCCACATGGGTGCATGTCCAGTAATGGGGTCTTTCGGAACAGGTTGTCCTCTAGGACCCTTTCCAAAGATTACATCCAAATCCTTGACCATACCAAATACATCAGCACCACTACGGGGGACAGGGTTCGTCCGGGTTTCTGCCTTGCCATTGAAATGCTTGCCTTTCTTCTTTAAGGGATGACTGGGCGGAAGAAAACGACGATTGTATGGGTACACATTCTTTCTACATTTATCCAGATATATACTTTCAGTCTCATCTAAACAGTGCGTGCATGCATTGTATCCTTTGTTCGTCTGTCCTGAAATGTTACTAAGAGCAGGCCAGTCATTGATGGTTACGAACAGCAACGCTTGTAGGTCAAATTCTTGTTGTTTGTGCTCATCCCACACACGTACACCTGGTTTGGCCCACAACTGTAGAAGTTCATCAACTAATGGCCTTAGGTACACATCAATGTCGTTGCCGGGTTGCTTCGGGCCTTGGATGAGCGCTGGCATCATAATGAACTTCCGCTTCATGCACAACCAAGGAGGAAGGTTGTAGATACATAGAGTCACAGGCCAGGTGCTGTGACTGCAGTTCTGCTCCCCAAAAGGATTCATGACATCAGTACTTAGACCAAACCATAAGTTCCTTGCGTCACCAGCAAAGTCCGGGAAGTCTCTCTCGAATTTTCTCCACTGCCGACCATCAGCAGGGTGCCTCAACATCTCATCTTTCTTACGGTCTTCCATGTGCCATCGCAACAACTTGGCATGCTCTTTATTTCTGAACAAACGTTTCAACCGTGGTATTATAGGAGCATACCACATCACCTTGGCAGGAACCCTCTTCCTAGGTTGCTCGCCCTCAACATCACCAGGGTCATCTTTTCTGATCTTATACCGCAATGTAGTGCATACCGGGCATTTATCCATATTCTCGTACTTCTCACTCCGGTAGAGGATGCAGTCATTAGGGCATGCATGTATCTTATGCACGTCTAATCCTAGAGGGCAGACAAATTTATTTGCTTCGTACGTACTGGAGGGCAATTGGTTATTTCTTGGAAGCAGCTTCTTCATTATTACCAGCAACTTTTCAAATCCCGAGTCAGTCATACCGGTCTCTGCCTTCCACTTCAACAATTCCAGTGTGCTACCCAGCTTCTTCTGGCCATCTTCACAAGTTGGATACAGCAATGTGTTGTGGTCCTGTAACATCTTCTCGAACTGCAACCTCTCCTTTTCTGTGTCGAAGTCTAGCCTTGCATCACTAATGACCCGACCAAAATCATCAACGGGCTCATCTGGTTCCCGTTCTTCACCCCCTTCTTTTTCATTATCTTCAACTGCGGTATCATCGTATTCAGGGAACATAGATCGGTAGTTGTCATCATCGTTCTCTTCTCCATCGCTGTCTTCCATCATAACCCCTCTTTCTCCGTGCTTGGTCCAAACATTATAGCCGGACATGAAACCGGACCGAAGCAGGTGGCTCTGAATGACTCTTGAGGAAGTGTGAGCCTGCTCATTCCGACATTCAACACATGGACAACACATAAAACCATCCCGCCGCTTGTTCGCCTCGGCCACAAGGCGAAAAGAACACACGCCTTCTCTGTAAGCGTCAGAGCGTCGGTCACCGTACATCCATGGGTGGCTCATCTGCATCATACAACCATGCATATATATCAAACGCAATCACGATGCTTAAATTAGTACCGCACAGTCAAAACGACAAAATAGTTGCTAACCTTTTAGGACACTTCAAAACAAAGAGGAGAAACCTTAACTGTCGCTCTGGCAGCTCATATCATATTTTGTCTTGTGTGAACTCAAGTGGCATCGCTCTAATAGGCATTTCACCGAACACCTCTAGTGCATATGACGAAAAAAAGTTAGCACAAAGTTATACCCACCTCTCACATAGGAAAAAAACAGGAGAGAGTGGAGGGCTGGGTGCATATATATAGGGCCAGGCCATTAGTCCCGGTTTGAGATACAAACCGGGACTAAAGGTTCTGCGTGCCGGCCCAGACCCATTTGTCCCGGTTTGTATCTCAAACCGGGACTAATGGTTCCTTACGGACCGGGACATAGTGCCTCGGCCTCCTCGGGCCGTCTGGTTCGGACCATTAGTCCCGGCCCCAGCCACGGCCGGGACTAATGGCCCGAACCAAAGGCCCATTTTCTACTAGTGAAATGCCACATTGCTCCCACTCACTTTCTTGTAACTACAAGCCTCTCCATAAGTTTGGACAAATCCAAACTCTTTGATCACCTCATCAAAGTGGAGATTCCAACTCCGGGATGCTTGATTCAGTCCATAGATGGATCGCTGAAGCTTGCATACCTTATCAGCATCCTTAGGATCGACAAAACCCTTAGGTTGTATCATATAAAACTCTTCTTCAATATTACCATTGAGGAACGCAGTTTTGACATCCATCTGCTATCATCGGATTGATGATAAGTACGCCATGAGGGGGTCCTCGAGGCGTGCGGAAGAGAGGGGTGTGAGTCGTACAGTATTCCGGGACGGTGAGCACACAAGTTTACCCAGGTTCGAATCCGCCGGCTTTGGATGAATCCTACTCCTACTAGCAATCCAGTAATACGGTAGAGACGGAATATGGGTTACAAGGGTTCGCCTGTGCGAGTTGAGATTGTAGACTATTGAGTGTTTCCCTAAAGGCCCTCCCTAGGACGGCTTATATAGATATCCGGCCTAGGGTTTACAGGAGAGATCTATCCGGCTATGACTAAGACTTGGTTACAGAGTACATCTTGAACCACAATTAACACTATGGGCCTAAGTCGGTAAGTCTTCTGGGCCTTCCCGTAGCCAGATTGGGCTCCGTCTTTCTCCCTGACTGGGCCGCCCGTGAAGCAAAGCTCTAACCAGAAGTGAGCAACTGTGAGGATACCCGGAAAGTATATCCCCAACAGCAGCCCCCAGAAGCCTCCAAGATCCAAAGTCGGATTCATCATCGTCTAGCTTGATCTTCGGCTTGCAGAATCTTGAAGGGTTCCTGAAACTTCACAACAAAAAATACGATCCGGGTCTTAAAAATAAGTCGGACCTATTAATATGTTACTCGGATTTCCTAGCTTGATTTTCAAACTAAGCCGGAACTTGGTCTCTGACGTCACCTGACGCTGGTCATGGTCAAGTCACGTCATCTGACAAACATCCTGTCAGCACGACCGTTGGTGGGTCCGCCGTTTGCGGAACCGAGGCGCCATTTCAATAAGTATGCGGAGATCGAGGCGACGTGATCATCGCGTGGGTCCTTCCTAGCTCCTTCCACGATGCGTGGTAGTTATACAATGCGGTTGGCACGAATCTTGGCGCGGGTAGGTGGTTATAAGGGGTGAGGATTTTTCCTCTCCTCTCTTCACTTGTTCCCTCTGCCGTTTCTTCTCCTCCACTCCCCAGCGCACAGAGCTCTCCCTCCTCCTAGATTTCCTAGCGCCGCCCGCGCACCAGAGAAATGGCTTCCTCTTCCTCTTCCGGCTTGGCGGCAGCAGCGGCGACGGCTGCGGCACAGAAGGAGAGCAACCGAGGAGTTTGGATCCTGTGCCTCCTTGACGACGAGAAACTCCAAGTCGTGGAGAATGAAGGTCTCCTCCGCGCCAGCGACTGGCGAAGCGGTTTCGGCGATACCATCCCCCACCCGCGCGTCGACGAGCAGGTCCACTTCGGCACCCACCTCGATAGAGGTTTGTCCTTTCCTCCCTCGGAATTCTTTTCCGAGGTGATCGATCACTACTGTGTACAGCTCCACCATCTTCCCCCGAACTCCATCTTAGAGATGAGTTCTTACGCAGCTCTATGCGAGGGGTATCTCGGCATTAGGCCGAGTCTCACCTTGGTTCGTTTCTACTTCCACGTACGTAGAAACTCCATTACTGCCGGTAATCCTTACGTTACCGGTAATATTAGTCTTTCTCTTAGACGTGAGCGTAGCCATCCTCGTATTTCTGCTAGTGACTCGGTCAAACAATGGCCGGCCACTTTCTTCTACCATAAGGATATTCCTGCTCCCGACAAAGATACCGCTTTGCCTGCTTTCATCGACGGAGCCGCCATGGCCCAACCGTCTTGGGACGAGGCTCCTCCGGCTCTCAGTGACGATCTGATCCTTGCTAAGAGGCGGATCGAATATCTGATAAAACACAAGGGCCTGAAAGGGTCTGACTTAGTCTAGTGTTGGGTGTCACGTCGGATCCAGCCTCTCCAGTACCACGGCGACCGACTGATGCATTCCATCACGTCGTCAAAACAAGACTCCCTCCGCATCAGCCCCAATTCCCTGAAAACGCAGGACTACATAAGCCAGATTAAATGGCTGATTAAGGAGTGGGTTGAGAGAAAGATTCCGGGGGTGTCTCTGGACATGCACACAGCGGAAGACCCTGTGGTTCCGGTAAGCTTCAATGGTAAATCCCTTTTATGTGTTTCACCTTTCAAGTTATGTTGCAATACTGAGATATTTTCTTCTTTTCAGCTTGATGACCTCCTCGAGTCGGAACTTGCTCCACTCGAGGGATATCCTCCGGAGTTTTCTCAGGAGGCTGAACTGGTTCCACTGCCGGACATTGTGCCCAAGAAGTGCAAGGCTCCGACCATGGCCGTCGGCACAAAGGAAGTGCTAGTCGTGAAGAGGTAACTTTCAACACAACTTCCGTCTTTGTTCCTTACTCGAATTTTACTTCCGAGATGTAATTCTTTCCATTCTTATTACACTATCAGAGCTAAGCAGCTCATCAAGGGTAAGGGGAAGGGAAGTTCTTCGAAACCCTTGCGGCATACGAAGCTGACCATGGCTTCTCCGACTCCTTCCCCACAATCCTCTGCAACGCCGGTGATTACTCCATCCCTGGTTGTCGCAAAAGATCCGGCTCCTTCAACGGGGACAGTGATCCTCGAATCACAAACTGACGCCACCACAAGTGTCTTAGGTTTAGATAAGGGTGAACCCTCTTCGGGTAATGATCCCTCGGCAGAGATCTTCGCCAAAAACCTCCTTAACAATCCGGAGCTTGCCATGTTTGGCTTGTCCCGGAAATCTACGGAAGAGATCCAGCGGCTGACCCGGCAAGGCCTGGAGAAGAGAAATCTTTTTGCCGAGGAAGAAGCACAAGAGGCGGAAGACATCAAATACTCCGACCTTCTTGAACAAGTTCGCCTTCGCGACGAGGGACTTAGAAATGGTGTACTTCCACCACCTCCGGTTATTCCACTCACCCTCACCGAGAAGGTTACCACCGAGGTGAACATGTGTCTGAGCAAGCTCACACATGAACATCATGTAAGTCGGAATTCCAACTCACGATTTTCTTTAATGCATTTCATATCATATCCTCTAGCCCCCAAGCATGAAGTAGGATATACAATCCAGGTTTATGCTTCCTTAGGATGCCAAAGAATGAACTAGTGTAGCCCCCAAGGCTCGTGCTGATATTAGTAACAATATTAGCCCGAGTCTTCAGTAGACTTCTGACTCTAGGTATTCTGCAACAAGCGGAGAGATATCAAGGCTCTCCGACTTGAAAATGTTGAGCTAAAGGTTTCCAAGGATGAGGCCGAAGGTAAACATTCCGAGACTCAAGCCTTGTCCTGTATTTTCACAGTCGAATATTTTTTGCTAAACTATTGTTCTTTTTGACTTACAGCACTGGTAAAACAGTCCTGCGCTATGATTGAAGAGGCCGAGAACCTCGAAACCTTGGTGGTGGAGAACAAAGAACTTCACCAACAGCTGGATAAGCTCAAGGCGGATCATGAGAAGAGCATCGCTCAAGTTCTCGAATCCTCCTCCATGGCTACTACCGAGCATGATCGCAAGATTGCGGCTCAAGATCAGAGAATGTCAGATCTCAACAATGAACTTTGTAGAGAGAAGCACCTTTCCGAGGCGCTCTGGGCTGAACTCCGGAGTCTTCAGGAAGAGAAGACCAAAGTTGACGATGTCATCTTCGGTAAGTTTCCACCTGTCTGACTTGCCTTTTTTCTTCGACTTCTTTCAATGTCGGATTTTCTTAACCATTTTTGTGTTATGTGTATAGGTCCTCTAAACTTGACGGACTCCACCTCTGCTGAGCCTCGCACCCACCGACTTACCCAAGTCGGTGATTTGCTTCATGACTTCTGCCAATCCCTTGAGGATATTAGCGAAGCTCTCAAGGTTCCAGACATGCATGACATGTCCGACTTTCAGGTGCGAGATAAGGCAAAGGATATGCCGCAACTTGTCCAGGATTGGAACATGTCCTACGCGTGATCCGTAGCGCAGAACGCTCTCACCATGGTCATGAGCCACCATGGAAGCATGGAGATATGGCAAGTGACCAGAGGGTATTCTATAGTGGATGAAGACGGACATGAGCAAGACATCAAGGCCATTATGGACTCCTGCGCCGGATATGGATGTCATGTAGCTGACTTAACCAGCTATCACACTCCCTTCTTCACCCGCGTAGACACACCGCCTCCGCCTCCGGAAGAAGCAGCTGAAGTTTGCGATGATGAACAGACCATATCGGATCTGAACATCTCAGAACGTTATCAAACCGAGGCCGATGCATCCAGCAAGCCGACAGCTCCTGCATCCTCTCCTGCATCATAAATTATCAGAAACAAATGTATTATTCCAGGAAACATTTGTGGGTCTATAAATATGCAGTACTTATAACTTTGCTAGTGCTAAGCTTTTGATCTATTCAGCACTTTTTGCTTTAAATTTTGTGTGCCTGGAATGTTTACATAAGCACTTATAATTTTCCGTCTATACTTATCGTTTATCTGGCTTTCCACCTCGTCCCTTTCGTGAGCCGGCTAAACCTTCTGCATGGAAACTTTGCCGAGCAACGGAGCTCAATTGCTAAACCAATTTAAACTCGGAAACAAAGCTGGCTTCCAGTACCAACAATTCACTACTCAGAAAATACCCGCATCTAGCAATCAGATAAATAACCAAAGTATAGACTAGAAACTTTAGCGTTATACCCAAAGGTAGCATTTTTAGAATCGAAAATCTAAACCAAAACAAACATGAGCATAAAGTACTTTCAAGTATTCTGGGATTTTCGACTAGGACATGATCATTCGGAAATAAGATGGTAAAAACTTCTCAGAAAAAACTTGTGGCAACCAAGACTTTTATTTCTCATAGAACATGTACACATATATGATTACAAAGAAGGATAAACTAAGAATAAAAGGGACGTAGCTGAGCTATATTCCACGGTCTGTCTAACTCATCCGGATTTGTACTACCTCCAGCTCTCTTTCTCTTCTTAGTAGAAGGTCTTTCTTTGACTGGCCTCATGTCAGTTAAGTAGTACGAACCATTGTGCAATACTCGACTAACTAAAAAGGGCCCTTCCCATACTAGGGAAAGTTTTTGCTTTCTTTGTTGCACAAGACGAAGAACCAAATCACCTTTATTGAAAGATCTGCTCCTATCCTTGCTGCACCGGAACCATACGAACCGATGTTGCTTTATCTTGCTGCGACAAACAAAGTCGTTAGTATCGGCATGGTGGTGGAGAGACTGGAGGAAAATCAGGAACACCTGGTGCATATAGCGTGGTATGCGCTCTTGAACGGAACCACTTCAAAGGAAAGTGCTTTCGTCCGGAAGTTCTTTGAAGTTCCAAAGGTAACATCCAAAGTGATTTCTCCCAGTGAATTAGCTTGTCTTCCTAGGACAACTCCGTGAAAGATCACAGAGCTATGGTTCAACTGGGTCTCCGAGATCTTCATCCGGCGTAGCGTTTCAACATACAGAATGTTGATACTGCTGCCACCGTCCATGAGAGTCTTGGAGAAACCATAACAGTCAATAAGTGGATTGACGATTAAGGCGTATTTTCCTCGCCTGTGAAACTTAGGTGGATGATCAGCGCGGTCAAATGTGATTGCCACTTCCGACCAGTCCAAGAATTGAGGGACCTCCGGAACTGTTGCATTGAGCTCATGTAGAACTGCTTTCTTGACCTTTGCTGGTTGAGATCCAAGGAAGGTGACGTAAGTGTCTTTCTTGGTCGGAAAGTTTTTCTTCCCTTCCGGATTGGGATTTGAAGCATCGGCTTCCTCCATGTCAGAATCTTCCTTGGTCTCTTTATCTTTTTCGGGATTCTTCTTTCCCTTCTTCCGCTTAGCTTTGTAGCCAGCGGTGTCATCTCTTTTGATGTCGTCATTGAAATGACATTCGGCGTTGGTGTGGGACGAGCCCCCATTAGCATCTAAGTGATGCACACATGGGTTATTGTAAATGTCGGCCCAAGTGTAGGTTTTGCCTGGTTGCTGGTCTCCTCTACCTTTAACTCTCGAAGTCCCACGGCCACGCCCGCAGCCTCCGCCGCGTCCTCCTCGTCCTCTAGACCCGAAAGTAGTAGTGACCACCGCCGTTTCCGCGTTGGGTTTCTCTTCTGAGGTATTCTTGCGCTTCTAAGCTTGTTGCTTTGGTTGTTTTGCCGATTGTGGCACAGCCAGGGTGTTGAGTAATCCCTCTGCATCGTCGTCAGCATCTACATACTTGCTCATTGTTTCTATCATCTCTCCCAAATCAGTGACCTTGTCACACTTCAAGCGATGACGCAGTAGAACAATTGGGAGACAAGCAATGAAAGCTTCAATCGCAGTTTGATCATTGACTCCTTCACAGGAGTTCTTGGTGTTGATCCATCATCCGAGGTAATCCCGACAAGTTTCTCCGGCCCGTACAGGGCCTCCGGTATGTGCCTTCGAAATTCCGAAAGAACGCACTTTGCATGTCATACCAGTTGTGGATGGTGTTCTCCGGAAGTTCATTAAGCCATGATCGTGCCGTCTTCCACAACATGAGTGGGAGATATAGGGTTGCGACCAGGCTGTTTCCGCCTTTGGCGATGCAGCAAGCTTGGAAGAAATCCTGTAGCCAGGTATCTGGCCGAGCAATGTTGTCGTAGGCTTGGATATGTTGTGAGATAGCAAATCCTTCCGGGAATCTTGTAGCTCTGATGCGTGGTCAGAAGCACTTTGGGCCCATGTAGATATCATCGTTTTCGTAGCACCGCGCCTCTATATTGGAGTTGATCATGTGCCTTGCATCATTCGGGGATAGAGATCGTCCCGAGTGTCGACTGTGGCTGCGGTGCCTTGGAGCCGGACTTCGGCATCTGCCACCACCTCCTCCACCATGACGCCCTCCTTGGCCTCCTTGAGAGCCGTTGTGATGGCTACTTGGTGGAGAGGGTGGAGCAGCTGGGTTTTTTCCGGCTGATCGCCGGCCTCCGTCCGGAGCGTCATTATTCCGGTTCCGGGGAGGGTCTTCATTGTGACGAGCCCCCTGCCGGCTTGTCCCGGCAGGGTGTCCGTCATTCCTTCATCCGTCATCCGAACGGCTTGCATGTCTAGGAGGTGGCATTCTTTGTCGGTCCTCCTCTTGACGTTTCTGTTTATCGTCGTCCCTGCGGTCTTTCGACTCTCGCGGGGGTGGGTTCCTCGGATTCAGTGCAGCAATTGCCTCTTGCTCCGCAACTGGGTTAACGCTCCGCAACTGTCTCGAAGATCCGGTTCTTGAGTAATTGTCTTCCCGGCGATCGGGGCGGTGGTGCTGCTCCGATACGCGTTGGGGTCTTACGTCAGGCCATGCTGGATCCGTGTGGCATTGGTCGGAGTCAGACACCAGCTTTTGGCTTCCGGACATGGCGACCTTTTGCTGCTCCAGTCCCTTGTTGAGTAGTTTGATTCCCAAACGGATCTCCTCCAGGCCTAGATTAGCCGATAAAATTTCTCGGGGTGCCACAGTGTTCTGTACTGGGGTTGGGTATACCTAATCTCCTTTGCTATCTTTCCGAGGCTTCCCCATTTCTTCTCCGAAAAGGATGGCGTGAATCCGCGGGAATTGGTTGTCACTGGTATGACGCTTCCTGGTCTTCTGGTATTGCCTGGAGTTGTACTTCTCCGCAGATGCCATGCGTTTCTTTTCCTCCTCAATGTTTTTGGCTTCATCGAGGAGTGCTTGACGACGCGCTTCTAGTGCCTGTGCCCTCTCGTCTAGTTCTTCAGCAGTGAGTTCTGCAGCTGTAGGAATAGGTGTGGTTAATGCAGCATCGATGAATTTATGTGCACCTTCCGTGGTCACGTGTCCATCCACCAGTTCTTCTTTTTCGGCTCTTCTGGGATAAGTGCTCCATCTGAGTCTTCCTCATATTCCTCAGCAATCACCTCCTCTGTCAGAGGGTCTTTTGCCGGGGTTTTGTTCTTCTTGTTCTTCTTCTTCGCCTTCTCGGCAGCGCCGGTAGCAAAGACGGCTCTGGGTCTGTTTCCCGGAGTCAAGCTCTGATCGGTACTTTCGGACATCTGGACTTCGGGATTATCTCTGATTTCCATGTCATCCTGCGCTTTGGGAGAGTGTTCCCCGGATCCTTCATCCATGGCTTCTCCTTCTTCTGTAGTTTTGGAGTTGTACTCCTCTTCATATTCCGCGGAGAACTTTTGGAAATCTGCCGACGTCATCGATTCATCCGAGGAGGCGGGTACATCGGCTTTTGTTCCAATTGCCTCCAGCACCGAGTCGGTGTTGTCTCCACCATCGGCAGAGCCAGATCCGGATCCCACATATCCGATGAAGTGCGATGCGTGCTTCCTAAGGTACCTGCGACTCTTGCGATCAGCTTCGTTGAAACTTTTGATGGTCTTGAGAATTGCATCTACCCCCGAGTTTTGCATTATCATACGCCAAAGCGTGTACCTCAGGAAAGGCATGTCTATCCCGACGTCATCAGAGCTGGAATCAGTGTCATTGATATGCTCCTCCTGAATTTGGACTTCTGCAGGTGGGTCGATCTAGGATTCGGTCTCTCCAAAGAGATCCACTCCAGATTCGACATGGACCGCTAGGTTTGCTTCAGGTTCGGATTTCTCCACTATCTCCGCAACTGGTGCGGGCTAGGTGGGATTAGGGTTTTCTGAGATCCGGAACTCTGCTGCCTCCATGGACAAAGGGGACCCAGAAGATTCTTCTGCCGCTATCATCACCGCTGGGGTGGGTGGGACAGGTTCAGCGAAACCGATGTAGACATCGATCTCGCCAAAAGACATGATGGTGTAGGCAGTTACATCCTCCCTAGCCGGAATCCAGGTCTCGTCGAGAACGATGAGAGGGACGTCGCTGGCGTAGAGGATGCGACCGACGGCGATAGTCTTGCTGATTCCGATTCTTGCAGATTCTGCTCGGAACACAGATCTGAAGCTCCCCACAGTGGGCGCCAACTATCGTCGGATTGATGACAAGTACGCCATGAGGGGGTCCTCGAGGCGTGCGGAAGAGAGGGGTGTGAGTCATACGGTATTCCGGGACGGTGAGCACACAAGTTTACCCAGGTTCAAATCCGCCGGCTTTGGACGGATCCTACTCCTGCTAGCAATCCAGTAATATGGCAGAGCCGGAATATGGGTTACAAGGGTTCGCCTGTGTGAGTTGAGATTGTAGACTATTGAGTGTTTCCCTAAAGGCCCTCCCTAGGACGGCTTATATAGATATCCGGCCTAGGGTTTACAGGAGAGATCTATCAGGCTATGACTAAGAGTTGGTTACAAAGTACATCTTGAACCACAAGTAACCCTATGGGCCTAAGTCGGTAAGTATTCTGGGCCTTCCCGTAGCCGGATTGGGCTCCATCTTTCTCCCTGACTAGGCCACCCATGAAGCAAATCTCTAACCCGAAGTGGGCCACCCTGGTCAGTGAGGAACTGTGAGGATACCCGAAAAGTATAACCCCAACATCTGCCATATTTCATAATCGAAATATGCAGCAATTCCTAACATAATCCTAACCGACTTTAGCATCGCGACGGGAGAGAATGCCTCATTTTAGTCAACTCCTTGAATTTTTCGAAACACCTTTATGACAAGTCGAGCTTTATAGATGGTCACATTACCATCAGCATCAGTTTTTCTTTTGAAAATCCATTTATTCTCAATGGCCTTTCAATCGTGAGGTAAGTCCACCAAGGTCCAAACCTGGTTTTCGTACTCATCATCGCTTCTTCATACGTCGCAGGTTCATCTATTTCGTCAATCATGAAATTCATAACAGGATTGCCGTATAGTTCAGGAGCTGCACGTGTCCTGCTTGACCTGCGAGGTTCGGTAGTGTCCTCTTTCGGAGTTTCATGATTATTATCATTAGCTCTCTCTTCGTCAGGTGAAGTCAACTCCGAAACAATTTCCGGTGCTGCACCACTCGCCATTTCATGAAGAGAAGGTTCAATAACCTCTTCGAGTTCTATCTTCCGACTACTCACACCTTTCGCGAGAAACTCCTTCTCAAGAAAGGATCCATTCTTGGCAACAAAAACCTTGCCCTCAGATCTATGATAGAAGGTATACCCAATCATTTCCTTAGGGTATCCTATGAAGATGCATTTTTCCGCTTTGGGTTCGAGTTTATCCAGTTGGTGTTTCTTCACATAAATATCGCATCCCCAAACTTTAAGAAATGACAACTTAGGTTTGTTTCCAAACCATAATTCATACGGTGTCGTTTCAACGGATTTAGATGGTGCCCGATTTAAAGTGAATGCAGCGGTTTCCAGTGCATAACCCCAAAATGATAGTGGCAAGTCAGTCAGAGACATCATAGATCGAACCATATCCAATAAGGTATGATTACGATGTTCCGACACACCATTACGTTGTGGTGTTCTGGAAGGCGTGAGTTGTGAAACTATTCCACAGTCTTTCATATGTGTGCTAAACTCGTAACTAAGATACTCTCCTCCACGGTCGGACCGTAGAAATTTGATCTTTTTGTTACGATGATTTTCCACTTCATTCTGAAATTCTTCGAACTTTTCAAAGGTTTCAAACTTATGTTTCATTAAACAGATATACCCGTATTTACTTAAATCATCCGTGAAAGTAACAAAATAACGATATCCACCTTGCGCCGACACACTCATTGGTCCACATACATCAGTATGTATGATTTCCAATAAATCTGTCGCTCGTTCCATTGAACCGGAAAACGGCGTTCTAGTCATCTTGCCCATAAGGCATGACTCACATGTATCAAATGATTCAAAATCAAGGTATTCCAAAAGTCCATCATAATGGAGTTCCTTCATGCGTTTAATGCCAATATGACCTAGACGGAAGTGCCACATATATGCAAATATATCATTATCAAGTTTAATCCTTTCAGCATCAACATTATGAATATGCGTAATACTACTATCAAGATCCCACAGAAATAAACCATTCATCACAGGTGCATGACCATAAAAGATATCATTCATATAAATCAAACAACCATTGTTTTCAGATTTAAAGGAATAACCACTTTGCATCAAACATGATCCGGATACAATGTTCATGCTTAGTGCAGGCACCAAATAACAATTATTTAGATTTATCACTAATCTCGATGGCATATGGAGAGGAAGCGTTCTGACGGTGATCACATCAACTCTTGATCCATTGCCGACCCACATCGTGACCTCGTCCCTTGCTAGCTATCGCTTGTTCCGCAGCCCCTGAATCGAGTTACATATATTAGAAACCGATCCTGTATCAAATACCCAGGTGTTACTGCGAGTACTAGTCAAGTACACATCAATAACATGTATATCACATATACCTTTGTTAGCCTTTCCGGCCTTCTTGTCCACCAAATACTTGGGGCAGTTGCGCTTCCAATGGCCAGTCCCCTTGCAATAGTAGCACTCAGTATGAGACTTAGGGCCAGCACGGGATTTCTTCTCAGGTGTGGCAACAGATTTGCCGCCCTTCTTTCCCTTCTGCTTGCCTTTCTTGTCTTTCTTAAAACCGGTGGTCTTATTGATCATCAACACTTGATGTTCTTTCCTAATCTCCACTTCTGCAGTTTTAAGCATTGACAGAAGCTCGGGAAGATACTTCTTCATGCCCTGCATGATATAGTTCATCACGAAGCTCTTGTAGCTAGGTGGTAGAGATTGGAGAACACGATGTAAGGTCAATGGGAATCGTTATTCCCAAGGACACAAGCTTATCGGTGTACCCAGCCATTTTGAGTACGTGCTCACTAACGGAATTGTTCTCCTCCATCATGCAGCTAAAGAACTTTTCAGAAGCATTATAACTCTCTACGGCAGCATGGGTATCGAAAATCATTTTCAATTCTCCCATGGTATCAAAAGCATTGCCATTTTCAAAACGCTTTCGAAGTTCTGTCTCTAGCCCATATAGTATGCCGCAATGAACTAAGTTGTGGTCCTCCTAACGAGTTATATATACATTCTTTTCCTCGTCAGGGCATCAGGAGCTGGTGGGGGCCTAGTGGCACCTCTATCACATATTGCTTTTGTGCAGCAGTGAGGAGAATCCTCAAATTCATAGCCCAGTTGGTGAAGTTACTACCATTCGCAGCAAGTTTCTCTTTCTTCATGAACACATTGAAATTAAAAGCAGGTGGTGCCATCTACAACAGAATTTGTAAAGTTTACTTAGACTAAGTTTATGATAGACTAAGTTCAACTAATCAAAATTACTAATGAACTCCCACTCAAAAACGACATCCCTCGTGTCCTTTTGGTGATTACATGAACCAAATCCACTACACCAAGTCCGATCATCACGTGAGTCGGTGTAGCTTCAAAGGCGACCATCTATATGGGCATCATATCAACTATATGACTCATGCTTAACCTTTCGGTCCGTGTTCCGAGGCCATGTATGTACATGCTAGGCTCGACAAGTAAGAACCTTAGTATTCACGTGTGTAAAGCTGTCTTACACCTGTTGTATGAAAGCGTAGAGTCGAGTACACCCGATCATCACGTGATGTCTCAAAACACGATCCATAGAACGGTGCATACTTAAGGAAGAACTCATTTTATCTTGATATTTAAATGAGGGATCATCTTATAATGCTACTAAAAGCGCCAAACTAGCAATATAAGATGCAAACATCTAATGTGTAAAGTGGGATGATATGGTCCATGCATTTGATCTCTATCATATGCATCATGGCATGATCTCTATCATTCCTTTGTGTGTAAGGCCAAGGTCTATGGAACTTACACATTAAGTGTGATGTAAGAATATCTACCATACATCTACTTACAACATTACCATATCAAGACACTAGCTCAGCAACGATCTAAACAAGACGCCTCTAATTTATCCATTACAAGTTTTACGTGGCTTAGGGCTTTCGGAGATCGTACCGGTCTTACCTACGAACATGGAACCACAATGAGGATAACCAAGTTATTAGCAACTCGTTGTAAATCAGATATTGACTATAGTAGGAGAGACAGACACCTGCCAGCCACTTATGCAAAACTAGTTGCATGTCAGTCGTGGAACCGGTCTCATGTGCGATGACATGTAAGGTTGGTCTGGGCCGCTTCATCCCACTATGCCACCAATATCCAAAATACATGAAAGAAGCAATAACATGGTCATCATCGCCCACATATAAACATATGTGTACTACCCGTGCAAAGCACCTACGCATAGATTAGGATCGGATACCGCTGTTGGGTTCGTAGCATAGAAAACAAAAAAATCCTATGATGAGAACTATACGCCAAGATCTATCTACTAGATGCAAGCAACGGTGGATATACATCCATAGAGAACTTACCCTCGAAGAGAACAAGGCTTTGTTAACGAGTTTGAACTCGTTAAGGATGTAGTCGTATGCTTGCCGATCTCAAGATCGTGTGGAAGTCTTAGCGCCGCAAATCAGCAGTGCATCCGTCCTCGCACACGCGTTCAGGCCACCGAACAACCTCCACCTCCTCGCTCCAGCGAATCAGCGGAAGCAGCAACTCCTTCCAGACGCAATGCCACCGGGAACATGTATCTCGCTAATCCGAGACCATGGGGGAATATATCTAGAGGGGTGATGACCCACAAGTATAGGGGGTGTATCGCAGTATTTTCGAGGGAAGTGAAACCCAATTTATTGATTCGACACAAGGGGAGCTAAAGAATACTTATCAGCCTTAACAACTGAGTTGTCAATTCAGATGCACCTGGAAACAATCTTGCTCACAGCAGTTTATCAGTAGCAACAGTTCTGTAGTAGGAATAGTAAAGTAACAGCAGTAGCAAAGCAAAGACAGTAGTAACAAAAGCAGTAAACAGTGGGATTCGAGTGCGGTAGGCATAGGGATGGATGGATGGCCGTTGCATGGACAAGACAATCCACATAGCAATCAGAACATAGGGCAATTGCAGATAAATAAGATAAAGCATCCAAGTACTAGACAATCCTAGGCATGTGTTCCATATATAGTCATACGTGCTCGCAATGAGAACTTGCACAACATCTTTTGTCCTGCTAGCCCGTTTGCAGCGGGGCCTCTAGGGAACTACTGGCAATTAAGCTGCTCCTTTTAATAGAGCACCGGAGCAAAGCATTAACACTCCGTGAACACATGTGATCCTCACATCAAAGCCTTTCCCTTCCGGCTACCCCGATTTCTGTCACTTCGGGACCATAGGTTCCGGACAATGACGTGTGTATACAACTTGTAGATAAGACCAAGAACAATACTATAATAATGAATCAATAATAAGTTCAGATCTGAAATCATGGCACTCGGTCCCTAGTGACAAGCATCAAGCACAACAAAGTTGCAACAAAGTCATAAAGCACTATTAGAGATACTAGGCACTATGCCCTAACAATTTGATGCCATTACATGAACGATCTCATCCAATCCCTACCATCCCCATAGCCTACAGTGGGGGATTACTCACTCATAGATGGGGGAAACATGGATGGTCGATGGAGAAGCGATGGTGATGATGATGGCGATGATCTCCTCCAATTTCCCATCCCGGCAGAGTGCCAGAACGGAGTTTCTGGTGCTGTTTCGTGGAATCTGGTGGTGGTGGCGGAGCGGAACTCCTTCTGGAAACACGTCTAACCCCCCGAAGTTTTTAGGTCAGAAGGCTTCTTATAGGCGAAGAGGGAGACCGAGGGGGTGCCTGGGGCCACCACACCAGGCCTTGACGCGGCCAGGCCTAGCCCGCGCCTGGGGGGGTGTGGCCAGCCCCTGGCCCTCCTCCGTCTTGTATTCTGGCTCCGTGAGTCTTCTGGAAAAATAGGCACTTTGGCTTTTGTCCCGTCCAATTCCGAGAATATTCATTTTCTGACTTTCCTGGAACCAAAAACAGCAGAAAACAGGCAGCTGGCACTATGGCTCTTGTTAATAGGTTAGTCCAAGAAATCATATGAAAAGTACTCCAAAGTGTAGACAAAACACAAGAAAGTGGATAAAACCAAGCATGGAGCATCAAAAATTATAGATACATTTGCAATGTATCAACATCCCCAAGCTTAACTCCTGCTCGTCCTCGAGTAGGTAAGTGATAAAAAGAAATAATTTTTGAGGTGACATGCACCATCAAAGATTTGATCAAAGTATTCATAAAACATTCAAAGCTGGGATCATAGTACTTCAATCATAACATGAAAGACAAAGTTCTAGCAATAGGCAAAGAAACTATGATGCAACATGAAAAGGCACAAACAAAAGATTCATGAATAACAATGCTTTGCAAGACGTTTGTTTGTTTCACATAAAGAAAACATAGCATAATAGTATTCAGCTTGTCCCTCAATAGAGTAGCAAATATAAATGCATAGGACACCTTCAAAGTTCATAAGAGTGACTAGATACAATAGTTTAAAACAAGCAATAACAAGTTATGCATCAATCAACTAGTCTTGGGACAATGCACATAGAACTATGAATGGCCACTATGCTCTCAAAGTAAGTGCATAAAGATAGAAGGTGGAGACTCAATATAATGGTGGAAGAAAGCCTTTTGTAAAAGGAAGTAGGGATTCAAGTCTCATAAAGAGCTTCCAAAAATTATGATACTTAAAGCTTTCATCTCTCATTGCCCCTATCATAAGCATCTTGAAGTGATTAAGGTTAAAGTGAACAAACTATGGTGTACATGCTTGACGAAGTATAAGTTAGAAATCTCATGTCCCTTGTATACGAGGGTCGCTCCTCATGCTACTCAAGTTTAGGCACCGGTAAGTTCTTGTCATCGTAAGTACATGTGTATCATTGAGGACCGCTAACAGGGTACCCCTTGCCCGATGATACGGAAGAATCCCCATATCTAAATGACAAGGCAAGCAGACAACAAGCATCTCAGCATTCTTCTTATTTACCGTGGGAATGTGGTGCTTTTTCTCTCTTTCCTCTTTTCATAGTATCTCTTTTTTTCCTTTTCTATTTTTCTCAATAGGACTCTTTTTTTATTAGAAGAATGCTTCATAGACAGCTCATTATGGTTACGCTGCAGGTTCCACCATGTCAGCATGGATTAGACCAGCGGCCCAGGCGTTTCTCTAACACATATATATAACTCCATAGACTTACAAGCTCCCCTTTAATTTCACACCGACGACATCCATATACAAAAGAGCATGATATCAACTAGGTACAAGTACCAAGTGCAATGTTGAAAGCGTTCCCCATGAAAGCATGGTTCTGCTAATTCCCAACAAATAAGTGCAAGCATATACAACATAGAAGACACAATGGTTCAAGTTTATTAAGGGCAAGTAAAGTAAAGTGTGCCATCAAGTTCGTGAGATCTTTAATCACTAGTTTTCTCATAACAAGTGGAAGGTAAACAAAAGCATGAATATACTTGGAATAGCATAAGCTAGTAGGTAGGTATGGTGGACTCTTTGGAATAACTTGGTTTTAGGGAGTTGGATGCATGAGTGGAACTCATACTTTGTTGTGGAGGCTAGCAAAAGACTGGGAGCGACAAACTAAGAGAGCAATAATGGCCATAATCATGCAGAGCGATAAAACATCATTGATCAAAGCATAAAGTGATACTACAAGTTGAAAACTAAAGGATCATAAAGGCTATGGTGACTTGAGATAGTCATAACATGGTGTGAGCATGTGCCAAGTCAACCCAAATAAAGCATCAAAGGAGAATACCACTATAGTATGCTTTAATATGCTAAAACAACGCATGATTCATCCAAGGCACATTAAGCAATCTCAATTGTTTAAAACAAGTCATGCTACAGCAAATAATACTAAGCATAAAGCCAAAACAATATCAAACATGGCATGACAAAGCATAGCCACAGTAAAAAATGAGCTCTTTTTACCACATAAGCATGAGCTTTCCTACTCTTTTCCAAACCAAACCAAACCAAACCAAACTATTTGAACACCAATGTAAGAGAGAGGGGGTCCAACCAATTTATTCAGAAAACTAAGCAAACCAAGCAAACTAAAAACCAAAATGAAAACAAAAAAGAAGACGCTCCAAGAAAAACACAACTGTGCATGAAACAATAAAAATGAAGCGTTTGGAAGAAACCTGGGATTTTTATTGATGAAGAAGGGGATGCCTTGGGCATCCCCAAGCTTTGATGCTTGTACTTCTTGGATATTTCTTGGGGTGACACGCGTGGCATCCCCAAGCTTGAGCGTTAGTCCATCCTTCATCTCATTACTCATTCCTTCCATACACCTAAAATTTTTCCTTCACACAATCTCATTAGCAACATTAGTGCACTTAAAATAAATAAGTCTCAAGGTTCAGTTATAACACCAAATAAACTTCCATTAGAACACTAGCTACTGTAGCACTTCCCTCAAAAAGCTCAATTCCCCAAAAGAACTCAAGAAGGAACTAACAAGAAGCAAATGCAGAAAATGCAGAAATCTGTCAAAACAGACCAGCAGGTAAAGACGAATTTTTTCGAGGACCTTCTGTTGCTCAAATAAAAAAGTGTTGAACTAACAAAAGTTTGATAAAAACCTGGGTCACAAGCAAAAAACATTAGAGCTCAATACGACATACAGAGCTCTCTCACGAACTTTTACGGTGAAGCACAAAAATCTGTTTCGGGACAGCAACTTTCCCAATCATTACTTCTCTCTCATTAGAGGTTACTCTTGACACAAAAAGCAAATAAAAAGGATAAGGAGCGGTTATTACTGAAGTAATAGCTTCCAAGACTCAACTAAAACTCTTGGGTTATCTCTCAACAAGTACTTTTCTTTAACGCCTTTAAGTTAGGCATAAGGAAAAACTAAAATGGATAGAATAGAAGTAAGCGAAGATAATCATGGTGAAAACATTGTTTTGTTCAATGAAATCCTTTTGTTAACAAGGTTGATCAGGTCTTGTTACCAAAACAATTCCATATGAGACAAAACTTTGTATCCCACTAATGATTATGTTACCTCAACCTTGATAGCAATGGTCCCGATCATAATAGTTTTAAATTTTTCTCTTCGTATGGGACAATATATTTCTCCAACTTGAATGCCCTCAACATGTTCAATTGAATTCAAACCATAAGTCCTTTCAATCTTCTTGGGGAAATAGATAGTATGTTCCTTGTTATTGACATTGAAGGTCACCTTCCCTTGGTTACAATTAATAATAGCTCCTGCAGTATTTAAGAAAAGGTCTCCCAAGAATAATAGACATATTATCATCTTCAGGCATAAAAGTTTGAGAGGATGCTCTCATAAGAAATATGAGTTGAAGTAAAAGGGAGCATCAAGGAGCAAATACAAAACACATTTAAGTCTAACCCACTTCCTATGCATAGGAATCGTGTATGCAAATAAATTTGCAAAGAACAAAGTGACAGGCATAGGAAGATAAAACAAGAGTAACTTCAAAACTTTCAGCACATAGAGAGGTGTTTCAATACCATGAAAACTCCTACCACCATATTTTCCTCTCTTAAAATAATTTTCAGTAGCCTCATGAATAAACTCAACAATATAACTATCATGTAAAGCATGCTCTTCATGATCTACAAGCACTAGGGCTTTATCATAAACATCTTCAAAAGAAACCTTGGGAACATAATATTCATCCTCCTTTAGTAAGCATGGAGGACAATCAAATAATGTAAGGGATAAAGAGTTACTCTCATTAGAAGGTAGGCATAGGTAGCTAATCCATTCTTCCTCCTTTTGTTCATCACTCTCCTCCTCTTTTTCATCTAATGAGATTTCAGGTTCATCAATTTCTTCTTCCATAGGATCCTGCAAGGCATTAGTCTCTTCCATTTGTGGAAAGCATCTATTAAAATATTCAAGGATATGGCTATTTTCATCCTTGTAATTATCAAAGCAAAATTTAAGTATACCATAAACCTCATACTTATAAGGTGAATCATCAATATTTTCAAGCAAACTAGCAAGTTCAAAAGCACCCTTCCAAGCAATAAATTCTTCAATTTGTTCTGCATCATAAAAGTCATAAATTCCTTTAGAATAGGAAGATATGGTATCATTATCACTATACTCACATTGAAAAGGGAGGTGTTTATACCTCTTTCTGCAACAAGACTCATCACAACAATAAGTAACATTATAAGTAGAGCACACGTTTCTAGCAATGGTATACAATCTATCAATTTGTTCCCATAAGTGTTTCCCTTTTTGTGACAAGCGGTGTTCCTTATAATAATATTTTTGATCTTCCGTGAACCCACCTTGCCAATAAGCTTCAGTTTCAAAGAAACCAACCATTAACAACAAGCATGAAAAAACAAGACAATAACAGACCAACGAAAATAACAACTAGAGTAGGAACTAATTTTTTGTGTATTTTCAATAAAGAAAGAAGCAAACAAGGAAGAAATAAACTTAGCTTGAACAATAGTGAATCCAAGTGGACTTGATAAATAAAGCTATGCTCCCCGGCAACGGCGCCAAAAAATAGTCTTGATGACCCACAAGTATAGGGGTGTATCGTAGTATTTTCGAGGGAAGTGAAACCCAATTTATTGATTCGACACAAGGGGAGCTAAAGAATACTTATCAGCCTTAACAACTGAGTTGTCAATTCAGATGCACCTGGAAACAATCTTGCTCACAGCAGTTTATCAGTAGCAACAGTTCTGTAGTAGGAATAGTAAAGTAACAGCAGTAGCAAAGCAAAGACAGTAGTAACAAAAGCAGTAAACAGTGGGATTCGAGTGCGGTAGGCATAGGGATGGATGGACGGGCGTTGCATGGACAAGACAATCCACATAGCAATCAGAACATAGGGCAATTGCAGATAAATAAGATAAAGCATCCAAGTACTAGACAATCCTAGGCATGTGTTCCATATATAGTCACACGTGCTCGCAATGAGAACTTGCACAACATCTTTTGTCCTGCTAGCCCGTTTGTAGCGGGGCCTCTAGGGAACTACTGGCAATTAAGCTGCTCCTTTTAATAGAGCACCGGATCAAAGCATTAACACTCCGTGAACACATGTGATCCTCACACCAAAGCCTTTCCCTTCCGGCTACCCCAATTTCTGTCACTTCGGGACCATAGGTACCAGACAACTACGTGTGTATACAACTTGTAGATAAGACCCAGAACAATACTATCATAATGAATCAATAATAAGTTCAGATCTGAAATCATGGCACTCGGGCCCTAGTGACAAGCATTAAGCACAACAAAGTTGCAACAAAGTCATAAAGCACTAATAGAGATACTAGGCACTATGCCCTAACAATCTGATGCCATTACATGAACGATCTCATCCAATCCCTACCATCCCCATAGCCTACAGTGGGGGATTACTCACTCATAGATGGGGGAAACATGGATGGTCGATGGAGAAGTGATGGTGATGATGATGGCGATGATCTCCTCCAATTCCCCGTCCCAGCAGAGTGCCAGAACAGAGTTTCTGGTGCTGTTTTGTGGAATCTGGTGGTGGCGGCGGAGTGAAACTCCTTCTGGAAACACGTCGAACCCCCCGAAGTTTTTAGGTCAGAAGGCTTCTTATAGGCGAAGAGGGAGACCGAGGGGGTGCCTGGGGCCACCACACCAGGCCTTGGCGCGACCAGGCCTAGCCCGTTCCTGGGGGGGTGTGGTCCAGCCCCTGGGCCTCCTCCGTCTCGTATTCTAGCTCCATGAGTCTTCCGGAAAAATAGGCACTTTGGCTTTTGTCCCGTCCAATTCCGAGAATATTCATTTTCTGACTTTCCTGGAACCAAAAAAGGAAGCTGGCACGGTGGCTCTTGTTAATAGGTTAGTCGAAGAAATCATATGAAAAGTACTCCAAAGTGTGGACAAAACACAAGAAAGTGGATAAAACCAAGCATGGAGCATCAAAAATTATAGATACATTTGCAATGTATCAAGGGGGAGAGAGATCCTTCATGAGGAGGTGTGCTTTATGAGGGAGGAGAAGGGGGCTATTTATAGGAGAGGGGGCTCCTCCCCTACCATGGCCGGTGCCCATGGGGGGTGCCCCCACCTCTTCCTCATTCATGTGGTGGAAGCTCCACTCACATCAATTTAGCCTCCACCCAAAGTTCCACTCACATGCATTAAATTTCCACCAAATTTAATGCAACTCTCATTTAATAAAATTCTTTTATTTATTTTATTCAGATTTTTGTTAATTAATTTAATTAACAAACATTCACATAAAAGCCCTTGTAACATTTCAATATCACATGCAGAACCAGTTTCTGCAATTTCACCCGAAACAATTCCGGTCTCCATCGAAATAATTCCAGTGCTTTGCAATTATTTCGTCTGAAACATATGTGCTCCAAAATGGTGTTTGGCAACCCTTAAGTGTGTCACCCTACGGTTCGCGAATAATGCAGACATGATTTAGACTCCTCTTAAATCAATAATCAGAAGCGGGACCTGGAGATCCATACTGACTCCTGCACATTCAACGATGACTTCTGTGATCATGAGAACCTTTAACGCTAGTAATATAATCCCTTTGTCTCATGATATATTACATGTCCGAGATTCTATCATCGGTATCCAAATACCTAGTTTGATCTTGTTACCGACATGCACTCTTTTCTCGTTCCCGTGATATAACATTCTAGTGATCACATCACTTGGTTGCAAGCTATCTTAATATGATATCACCGAGAGGGCCCAGAGTATATCTATCCGTCATCGGGATTGACAAATTCCACTCTAGATCCATGAGCCTCAACATAACATCTTCGGAGTATCTGAACCCACCTTTATAGTCACCCTTTTACGGTGTGACGTTTGATGTTATCAAGTTACTCTTCTGATGTTAGCAATTAACAGGATCTTGTGGTCTAAGGATAAAGATTACTTCGTATGATGTTATAGCAATATAAACATAATGACTTTGATCGTAATGCTATACTTCGGATGAATGTTCATCACATCATTTCACAAATGTTGTGACCTCGTTATTAACAACATCCAATGTCCATGATCAGGAAACTTTGATCATCTTGTTAATCAATGAGCTAGTCTATAAGAGAGGCATAACTAGGAACCTTTTATTTGTTTACTAAACACATGTATTGGCATTTCCTATCAATACAATTATAGAATGCAAAATAAACATCTATCATATACAAGGAATACATAATAACAACTTTATTATTGCCTCTCAGGGCATATTTCCTTCACATATCCATGGAGCCTGCCGAGGTGCTTCTTGGTGGGTATTCCAACATCCTCATTCTCGGTGGTTAGATAATTCTGGCAGAAGGAGATGCACTCGTAGATCAGAAAGCCCTTGGCTATGCTTCCATCTGGCAGGACCTATTGCAAACGAATCCTTTGATGACACCGTTTAGCCTTTCAAACGGCATCATGTTGTGCAGGAATGTCGGCCCGAGCTGGATGATGTCGTCCACGACATCTACAAGCAGATGCACCATGATGTTGAAGAATGCGGGCGGGAAGTAAATCTCAAGATCACATAGTATCATCACAATCTCTTCCTGTAGACTATCAAGCTGCTTCACACCGATCGACTTCCTAGATATGACGTCGAAAAAGGTACAGAGGCCAAACAGCGTCTCACGGACATGCTCGTCCATTATCCCGCGGATCTCAACAGGGAGTATCTACGTCATCAGCACGTGACAGTCGTGAGACTTCATACCGTTGAACCTCTTCTTCGCCACATCCAGATATCTGCTTATCTTCCCCGTGTAACCGTGAGGAACTTTCACTCCTAGGAGGCACCTGAAAAACTGCTCGAGCTCCTCTAGACTCAGAGTGAAGCAGGCAGCGCGAAGCACCACCTCATTCTTCTTAACTATTTTGTGGCAACCTTGAGTGCCTTCCGTCTGATCATCATCATCATTATCACTATCAGGGTACTGAATATCTTTCTTGATGCCAAGCAATTTAAGGTCCTTTCTTGCTTTTGGCCCATCCTTGGTCCTCTCCAGCATGTTCAGTAGAGTGCCAAGCAGACTCTCGGTAACGTTCTTCGTGATGTGCATTACATCGAGGCTATGGGAGTGTGGAGGACCTTCCATACGGCAGGTCCCGGAAAACAGACCTTGCTTTCCATACACCCAGCAGCGTCTTTGTCCTCGGTCTTTTTTTCCCGGCGCAGGGAAATCTACCCAATTATTCCAAAGCTCCTCGATTTCTTCGCCGCTCCTCGGATGCTGGGCTCTTTCGAGCTCGTCCTTACCATTGAACAGGTCACCACGTTTTCTCCACGGGTGATCCATGTGGAGCCACTTTCGAGTACCTTCGAACACGGTTTTCGAAGACCCGGGATCCCTTGGTAGCTAGAGATGCGGTGTCTCATCCATGCACTTGACGCATGCATTGTGTACGTGGTTCACCTGGGCCGACACATACGTGTAACCAGGATAGTCCTGCACCGTCGTGAGCAACGTGGCTCTCAGATGGAAATATTCTTTAGTGTAGGCGTCCCACGTACGGGCCGGCGTCTCCCACAAGCTAGCTAACTCCTCTCTCAACAGCCCGAGATACATATGCATATCTATACCTGGTTGTTTCGGCCCCTGAATAAGAATGCTCATGTGTATGTACCTTTGCTTCGTGCATAGCCACGGGGGGAGGTTGTACGGTCATACAAACATGGGCCAGGTGCTATGCGTGCTACTCTGGTTTCCAAAAGGATTGAGTCCATCAGTGCTCATACCCAGCCTGACGTTCCTTGCATCTCCCCTAAACTCTTCGAACTTGATGTCTAATGCATTCAACTGGCTAGCGTCTGAAGGGTGTGTCAGGATCTTGCCCTTCTCTGGATCATCTTCGGGTTTCTCTTTCCGCGTGCCATTCCATGAGCTTTGCTTCCTTAGGCTCTACGAAATATCATTGCAGACGGGGGTGATAGGAAAGTACCATACCACTTTTTGAGGAACTTTATTGTTCCCTCTATTGTACCATCCTTGGCCGCACACCGGACATGTGGTTCTATCCGCGTACTCGTTCTGATAAAGTGCGCAATCATTGATGCATGCGTGGTATTTAATGTGTGGTAGGTTGAGAGGGAACATGATTTTCTTGGTCTCCTCGATACTTGTTGGCAATGTGTTCCCCTTAGGAAGTCGGTCATGCCAGTATTCCATGTTCGTGTTGAAGCTCACATCGGTCCATTTGTTTTCGGCCTTCATCTCCAGAGCCTTGAGCGTTACACTCAAACGTGTATCCTCGGGGCGACACCTAGGATACAATGGAACCATCCCGTCTACCTCCATTTGGGCCAGCTTGGCTTTCTCTCTGGCTGCAGGTTTGTCGTTGCTCGTCTCCTTGAGGAGCAGTTCTTGAACATGAGGGTCCTGCAAGGCCGAAGTTAGCAGCGTCTGTGTGTTCGCGTCTTCTCCTTCTTCATGATGAGCATGCTGGTCGCCATCTCCTTCTCCATGCTGATCATGCCCGCCGACATCTCCTTCATCATGATGATCATGCCCGCCGGCATCTCCTTCGTCATGATGATCATGCTCGGTAGACTCTTCATCTTCTCTCCCGCCCACGTCTTCGTGACCACCATGTCCTGTCGGCGCCTCATTGAGGTCGCGCATGAAACCGTGCCTGAGCAGGTGACCCTCCAATTGTCCAGAATCAGGTCGATCCAGCGCTGGAGTTTGCATGTTCGACATGGAGATCTTATCATGGTCTTGTTGTTCAGAATAATGTCCTCCTTCGTGTCTTTCTTGTACCTAGAAATTCGACCTTCGCTCATCGTGAGGACCATGGTTGCCTGAGCGATCAAAACAGAGAGTATAGGTTAGAACCACACCATATGCACACACACATGCATGAATGCTAGCCGGAAAAATTCGGCATGACCTTTCCTAAAATTAGGACATATGGGTAGTGCAAAAATTTGCCGAAATGGAAATGAATCAACATTTCGGCAAACATCCATGTACCACACCGGCCGGGACAACAACAAGCAGGCAACAAAAAACTTCCTCCCAATGCAAACATTCATGCACCACACAAGCATCGTCTCGCCATGCATCGCACACACACCGCCCGCGCGACAAGCTTCACCTACATGTTCATGGGCAAGTACGCACCTAGTATACTCAATAATAGCGAGACGAGACCACGCGATGAGAGAGTGTGGACAAATAGATCTACAAGTTGGTGGAGAGGAAATTAGTAAACAAATAGAGATGTGAGAGAGAAAAGTAAGGAACTTTTAGATCTACAAGTTGGAGGGAAGCTTCCACTTACCAATCTATGGACTAAAGTAGGTTTAGTTACAAGAAAATGGAGAAACTATGGGCAACATGGGGTGAGAGGGAGGAGGAAGACGAGTTGGGAGGAGGTAGAAAGGAAGAAGAGATGTGAAATGGGTGGTGGTGGATAGATAGGGTGAGAGCTTGCCACCTTTTTCACATGGATCTGGACGCCCTCATCTGTGGCGCATATGGAAGAAATGCACCACAGATGCTCAAACTTCTGTGGCGCATATGGCCATATGCGCCACAGAACATATGGTGCAGGTTAAAGTGGTAGGACCCAGGGTTAGGTTTCTGTGGCGCATGTGTGGATATGCGCCACAGAAGCGAAACATATCAGTGGCGCATATCCACACATGCGCCACATGTCGTGGGTGAAAAAGTATCCGTGGTGGGGACCGCCTCCAAGTTCTATGGCGGATAGTGAAATATGCGCCACAGAAGAGGCAACTTCTATGGCGCATATTTTGTTATGCACCACAGAACTTCTATCGCCCCACCCCGGCTGGCGGGTCCCACCAAACATCTGTCGCGCGTGTTGTATGAAATGCACCGTAGAAGTTTTTAGTGTCTGTGGCGCATGTTCCCTAATGCTCCAGTGACAAGTATCTGTGGCGCATGGATTTACATATGCGCCACAGAGTAACTTGTCTACCTATAAGTGGTTTCCTAGTAGTGCGGCTTTCACTACGCCATCTCCTACGGCACAGATCGCCACCGTACATGGTCTTCGTCACGTCGCCGGGTCTTCCTCGCCTACTTTGAGCACCGCTGCCGCGCTTCACAAGGTAACCTGCAGGGCGCCCTCACACCGTCGCAGGTCCAGCCGACTACCCCATCACCACTCTAGGCATCCAGCATGACTAACCTAGGTCACCGCTGGTTTCGCCGCCTTTTACGTCTTCGTCCACTATAACTTTGCCGCCAGCATCATCGCGTCATCCCCGACTACACCACCTGCTACTCTAATCCGACAACCGCGCACAGTGCCGGCATTTCTCCCTTCGCCGCTCTGCGCGTCGCAACCGCTCTGGAGGCTTCCTCTGCTAGTCTTTCTGACATGGTGATAAGTTCATGATGGTCCCTGCCCCAGCATGCCTGGTACTGGCAACATCGGGAGTGCCTTCGTCCCCGACGCTTTCCCGAGTATGGCAAGCTCGGATCGGTGCCTCGTCTTCATCGGCTTCGACAACGTCTTCTTCGGCATCGACCCCTCTACGACTGCCTCGATCGCGTCACCGACGAGTTCTTCTTTGCATACTCGGTTCTGGCAAAACTGGAGAATGCGTTCGTCCCCGACGTGTGCCTAGTTCTAACAAAACTATGGCCGCACCTCGTCCTCAACGGCTCGGACTGCATCGACTTCGGCATCGACACCCTCAACGACTGGCTCGACGCGTCTCCGTCATCCTCCTCACGCGCTATGCGCATGTGGCTTCACGTGCGGATACCTCGACACCGGCATCCCCGACCACGACATCTACCACGGCGACCCATCACACGGCTACCTTGACCATAGCACCGCCTCACGCTCTCGGCTCCCTCGACATCGGCACAAGGGCTACCACCTCGCTTGAGCATCATCAGCTTCCTCTACAGTCCAAGCTACCGCGCTGCGACACCGTCCACGACGTTCCCGCTCGGACTGCGGGGGGATGTCATCCTACTGGATGCTACTTCGGTTTATCTCCAGTCGGACCGTCCGCGATGTTCCAGTTGTTCACGACGCTACAGCTACGACTGCGGGGGAGTGTTAGAGCATTAGTTATATATGGTTGTTATGGTAGTTTAGATAAAGTTAGGATCTGTTTACGTATAGTCCTAACTTTACTCGTACTCCAAGATAATCCTCTGTATGCCTATATATACTCGCCCATGAGACTCAATAATATATCCATCATATTCCGCCAAGCTCATGCTCTTTCAATTACTACTAACAAAGCAATAACAAAACTATACCATTCTGCAATCTCTACCCTCCAATTGCCGATGGTTCTACTTGTCCCCATCATACTCGTTTGAGAGAGTCTTTACATCCTCTCTTATTAATTCAATGCCTAATATATCAATTGTTTTAATTTTTTTCACAGAAATATGTATGCAAAGATAAATTGCAGAAATAAGTATCATGGCATATAGTTCGCTGGATCAATAAAAATAAGTACTTCGAATGTCTTCACCTATATTCAAATACCACAGATCTATCAAATGTATTGATTATTTAATTTGCTGTTACATCATAATAATATTTCTCTTAAGGAATAATAATATATATTAAGTCTTTTATTTGTGCACAAGTGGTGGAGCATGCTAGACATTGTCGAGAGTCCCAAAACGCTAATTATATTTTCATTTCTATTAATATTTAAAATCTGAGCATAAATATTAAAATATCTCTAACGTGTTTTCTAGAGTAGGGGGCCATTGCCCCCCCCCCCCCTCGACCCTAGTAAAACTCTTGCAATTTAAATGTGGGCCCTTGTTGTCTGTATTGCCCTAGGGCCACCAAAATCGATGGATCGACCCTGGTGGTGATCAGCACCGATGTGTCCTGCTGTCAATGACCACGACCCTCGGCGATCCATGACTGCGACTGTCACACCTGACCCTACTCCACGGTTTCTCTGCGTGGTTGACAGAGGACGAGGTGCAGCCTCCGCCAAGCCAGGATTCATTCAGGCCTTCCCCAACGTCATCCGGTACCGCCAGACAACACGAACGCTAGCGTTCCTCGGCCTCCCTACCACATGGGGGAGTCACCCGATGACTGCCTAGCTTTGGCAGCCTTGGCATGGTAATCGGCATCATGGATGGTAGCATCGCCAACTCTCATCCGTCGATGAATCATGCTGGATTCAAGGGCATCAAGCCGCCACAACGATGGAGGGGCTCATGCGACAAGGACTTCAAGTGCAATAGGAAGATCATCGGGGTCAAAAGTGTTTTTTCTTCGGACCACCTTTGGACACCGCCGACAGGAACGACACCCACATGATAACCATCACGGCCGGCAAGTTTGTCGCCGATGCCAACTTCAAGAGACTCGCTAGCGGAAACGAGTCTAGCATGGCTCCGTGGGTGCATGTCCCTGTCTACAAGGCGTGCGGCAAACGAGAATGCTCTGACAAATTGATAATGCTGATACGTCCATTTTGCATCATTGTTCTATGTCATAATTCACTGTTATCCATTGATATATTTCATATTAAGAGATGATACTTATGTTATTTCATCTGTTTTTGCATGGTTTATGACTTTTGGAGCATGGACCGCTGCAGTCAGGATTCTGATGGAAAAGGTGCTGTTTGGAGGCAAAATTCTCCTAGATCAGAAAATTCAGGATAATACATGGAAAATTCTATTTTTCCAGAAGACGAAGGAAGCCAAAAGGGGAAGTTGAGATGGGCCACAGGGGGCCCACACCACCCCCTGGCACGGGCCAGCCTAGGCCGCGCCACCAGGTGGTGTGGCCGCCCTGGTCCACCCCTGGCTCTCCCCTCTAGCGTATATAATCCTCCTGAAACCCTAATACTCGGGGGGCGACCACAGAAAGATTCCGCCACCTCTGCGGGGCGGAAAACACCGAGAGAGAAAGATCTCTCCGGCAGACAGATTTCTGTCGGGGGAATTCCTTCCCGGAGAGGGGAGATCGTCGCCATCAACACCACCAACAAGATGGACTTCATCAGGATCATCATCATCATCACCATCAGAACCATCATCACCTCTCCATATTGCTGTAACAATTGGGTTGAATCTTGCATAGTTCTTAGGGGAAACTTTCCCGGTGTTGATTACTCCTTGTAGTTGAGGCTATTGAGTGGAACCATTGAATTATTGTTTATGTTCAGATTTTTATACATCATTATTCCATCTCTGATCATGATCCATATTGTTGGGTCCGCAGCATAGAAAACAAAAAAATTCCTACGGTGTGAACTACACGCCAAGATTTATCTACTAGGTACAAAGCAACGAGTGGACATACATCCAACAAGAACTTACCCTCGTAGACAACGAGCTTTGTTAACGAGTAGGAACTCGTGGTTGATGTAGTCGTACACTTGCCGATCTCAAGATCGTGATGAAGTCCAGCAGCTCCGGCACCATCAGGTCCAGCACCATCAAGTCCAGCACCGCAAAGTAGCGGTGCATCCGTGATCGCACACACGTTCGGTCCACCGAACAACCTCCGCCTCCTCGCTCCAGCGATGCAGCGGAAGCAGCAACTCCTTTCCAGATAAAGCCACCGGGAACATGTATCTCGCTAATCCAAGACCATGGGGAATAACTAGAGGGAGAAGAGAACCTTCACGAGGAGGTGGTGCAAGATGAGAGGAGGGAGTGGGGGGCCTTTTATAGGGAGAGGGGGCAGCCCCTCACCATGGCCGGCGGCCAAGGGAGGTGCCCCCACCTCTTCCACATTCATGTGGGTGGAGCTCCCACTCACATAATTAGCCACCCACTCAAAATTCCACTCACCTCCATTAAATTTCCACCAAATTTAATGCAAGTTCTCATTAAATAAAACACTTTTATTTATTTTATTCAGAATTTTGTCAATGACATTAATTAACAAACATTCACATAAAACCCCCTGCAACATTTCAATATCACATGCAGAACCAGTTTCTGCAATTTCACCTGAAACAATTCTGGTTTCCATCGAAATGATTTCAGCGCTTTCTTAAATCTTTATCTGAAACATATTTGCTCCAAATGGTGTCGGTATCCCTTAAGTGTGTCACCCTACGGTTCGCGAATAATGTAGACATGATCGAGACCCCTCTCTGATCAATAATCAGCAGCGGGACCTGGAGATCCGTACTGACTACCACATATTCAACGATGACTCTTGTGACGTGTGAACCTTTAACGTCGTAACTAAATCCCTTTGTCTCGCGATATATTACATGTCCGAGATTTGATCATTGGCATCCAAATACCTAGTTTGATCTTGTTACTGACATGCACTCTTTTCTCGTTCCCGTGATATAACATTCTAGTGATCACATCAGTTGCTTGCAAGCTATTTCAATGTGATATCACCGAGAGGGTCCAGAGTATATCTATCCGTCATCGGGATGGACAAATCCCACTCTTGATCCATGAGCCTCAACATAACACCTTCGTAGCACTGAACCCACCTTTATAGTCATCCTGTTACGGTGTGACGTTTGATGTTATCAAGATACTCTTCCGGTGTTAGCAATTAACATGATCTCATGGTCTAAGGACTAAGATTACTTTGTATGATGTTATAGCAATATAAACATAATGACTTTGATCGTAATGCTATACTTCGGATGAATGTTCATCACATCATTCCACCAATGGTGTGACCTTGTTATTAACAACATCCAATGTCCATGATCAGGAAACCTTGATCATCTTATTAATCAACAAGCTAGTCTATAAGAGAGGCATGACTAGGAACCCTTTTTGTTTATTAAACACACATGTATTGATGTTTCCGAATCAATACAATTCTAGCATGTAAAATAAACATTTATCATAAACATGGAATAAGATAATAACCACTTTATTATTGCCTCTCGGGCATATTCCCTTCACATATGATGTCTTGTGAGCAGTTTGTTTTGTTCTTGAGGACATGGGAGAAGTCATGTTGTTATTAGTGGAATTGTGTTGAGAAAGATTCAATAGTTTGTTAATTAAGTTGTGGTGTACTTCTTCTAGTGGTTTCATGTGAACGTCGACTACATGACACTTCACCTATATGGGCCTAGGGGAATGCATTGTGTATTTGGCTACTAATCGTAGGGGTTGCCATTGTGACAGAAACATGAACCCCCGTTAGGAAACCATTGCACAAGGGACGTCAGGGTCTTAGAGTTTAAAGCGGTGGTTAGGTTTCTACCTTAATTACTTTCTTGTACTTACGGATGTTTGCAAGGGGTATAATCACAAGTATGTATTAGTCCTAGAAAGGTCGGTACATTAGAATAGGTTCACCCACACAACACTTAGCAAGCTAAAGAAGATTAATCAACTATATGAAGCAAAAGCACTTGACAGTCTTCCCATGTGTCCTCGAGAACGTTTGGTCATCTTAAGTAATACAACCGGCTTATCCTTTGCTGCATAAAGGATTGGGCCACTTGCTGCATTTATTCTTATTGTCTTTTATTTACTCGTACTTTATTTACTTGCATTGTTAAAAAACCCTAAAAATCCGTTTGCTAAGTATTTGCAGAGAATTCCTGATCCATACCACTAGCTAGCACCTTCTGCTCCTCGTTGGGTTCGACACTCTTACTTATCGAAAATACTGCGATACACCCCCTATACTTGTGGGTCATCAAGACTATTTTCTAGCGCCGTTGCCGGGGAGTGAAGCGCTAACGGAGAGTGGAACTGGTAAAGGAAACTTCTACTGTGAGTATTGTTTATTTTTGTTGGTTACTTTATTTTCAATATGGAAAATTCGCTGATTTTCTTGTTTCATAATGCTACTACCACTGCTAGGGTAGTAGATGAACCACCACCTGTTGAGAATGATGCTTTTAAAATACCTACAAGAATTATTGATCATGTTATGGATAACTATTATGTTGGAGATGGAACTATCCATCCCGGTGATCATTTACTCTTTATACACGAATTATGCAGGTTGTTCAAGTGTGCGGGTATTACTACAGATCAAGTTAAGAAGAAGTTATTCTCATTATCACTGAAAGGAAGAGCTGAGGACTGGTATAAGCTGCTGAAGAATGGTCAAGCTCTTGAATGGGAGGAAATAGTACCTCTCTTTTATTCAAAGTTTTATCCTCCTAGTGAGATTCATAAAGATCGGAATCAAATATACAACTTTTGGCCTCTTGATGGAGAGAGTATAGCTCAAGCTTGGGGGAGACTGAAGTTACTAATGCTCAAATGTCCCATTCATGAGGTTCCCAACAATATTATTATCAATAACTTGTATGCAAGGCTTTCTCTTCATGGTAAGGATTTATTGGATGCTTCTTGTGCTGGATCATTCACTCGCATGGAAGAAGAAGCTAAATTGGATCTTCTAGACCGTATTCAAGACAATGCTGAAGCATGGGAGAATGACAAAGGAAGAAAGTCAGGTATAAATTATGATTATGAATGCATTGAATCTTTTATGGGAACTGATGACTTTCAAAATATTAAAAATGCTTATGGTCTAGACTTTCAAGCTATTGCAACTTATTTTAAGGCTTTTGCTTCCTACATTGAAGTGCCTAAAAAGAAGTGGAATAAGTATCATGAACCATATAAAGATGTTGCTAAGAGTGTTCCTACAAGAAATACTGAAGTTTATACTGCTAATCATGTTTTACCTGAACCTTACATTGAGAAAATGTGTTTTCTAGTTAAGATAAAGAAACATTCTATGATAGCTAGTATGGTTAATGAAAGTACAAATAAAGCTGTTGAACCTAATAAACAAATGGATGATGAGCCTATAATATAAAATATGAAAGACTTTGTCACTAAATATGTAGAAGAGGGACATACTATCCTTTGTAAGGATACCTCTAATATTGTTTCACAAAGTAGTGTTATAAGAACTAGTAGTCCTGTGTTTTCTGTTAGAATAAGTGATCATTGCTACGATGGTTCTTGTGATAGCTATATTGTTAAGTTCATGCATGATACTGAAAGCTACTATGAAAGAGGGAAAGTTATTCTAATGCATCTCAATAATATCAAGTTTCCTCGTTTTATGCTTAAAGTCTTTATGTTGCACTTATTTTGGCTTCCTATGCTAGTAGCCTCTAGTTTCAACAACTTGTTTGTTTACAAAATTCCCTTGCATAGGAAGTGGGTTAGACTTAAACATGTGTATTTTTGCTTCTTAATGCTCTCTTTCACTTTAATTCATATTCTTATGTGAGCATCATCGAAATTATCATGCCCATCTTAATGGCTATAAAGAAAGAGCTTATTGGGAGACAACCCAATCTATTCTTGCTTTCAGTTTGCTTTCATTTAGTTGAGTCTTGGAAGTTATTACTTCGGTAATAACCTCTCCTTATCTGTTTTGTTTTGTTTTTGTGTCAAGATCAACCTCTAATGAGAGAGACGTAATACTTGGGGAAGTTGTTGTCCTGAAACAAATTTTTGAGCTTCACTGTAAAAATTCGTGAGAGATCTATGTATGTCTGTTTGAGCTGTAATTGTTTGTGCTTCTGCCCTAGGTTATTATTTAACTTTCGTTAGTTTTGCACTTTTTGATTTGAGCAACAGAAGATTTTTGAAAAAATTGATCTTTACCTGCTGGTCTGTTTTGATAGATTTTACCACTCTTGCATTTGCTTCTCTATTCGATTTCCTTTTTGGATTCTTTTTGGGTTTTCGGAAGGAGTTGCTACAGTAGCTTATGTTTTGATGGTTTTCAGTTGAAATTGGACTTAAGAGGTTTTATCACTTCACTTATACTAATGTTGCTAATGAGAACTGTGTGAAGTTTTGTGTGAAAGAAATTTCCAGGTTAGTGGAGATAATGGTGTCATAAGGAAGTGAAAGGTTCCATGACTCAAGTAATATGTGTATGAAGATGAAGATATTGATGATATTCAAGTGGTAACTCCGGAAGAATCTACTAAATGCCAAACTCAGAGACCTACAGAGTCTGATTTCGAATAGGTAACAATTCTGGTAAGAAAAGTTCCACGAAAGATCTGTCCAGTTATATTTTTGCAATTTTTATCCAACAAGGAAAGCTACAAAGTGAAAGAGGGACGGAAATGGAGCCAGGGTGGCTCACACCACCCTGTGGCGTGGGCTCTCCCCTGGCCGTGCCACCAGGTGGTGAGGCCACCCCGGACTCCCTCTCCGACCCGTTTTCTCCCAGTACCTTCCTTTTGTTATGAAACTTCGCAATATATAATCCCCCGGATCCCCCGAGGTTCGTATATCGTGTTCTCATCGTGTTTTCGTTTCGATCTGTTTCTGCCAGGAACTATTCTTGAAAGCTTAGAAGTACAATGGTGTCCGCCAAGGATAAGGGAAAGGAGCCTATGGAGGAAGATCTCCAAGACCCCGGGCAGGAGAAGGAGATCAAGAGTGAAGATGAAGAGGAGGCAAAGCACACCGGCACTACCATTGCAAGCATTGGAGTGGTGGCGAACCCTTCCAGGATCAGAAGGACTGCCCGGACGTCAACTGGAGGGAGCCTCCGCGTCACTGTTTGGCTCCACGGACACCTTCTCCAAGCACCAAGAGTTCCTTCCATACCTTTATTCATAACCCTGCAGGAAAAGAAGACCGCAAGGAAGGAGAGTGGGGGGGAAATCGCAAGAGCTGGGATCCGCAGCCCGACATGATCATGAGCCGTATTGAGCACAACTCTAAGTTGATTCGCACTCTCACCTTCGAGATTGAGGACTTGGGGAAACTGGTCAAAAAGCTCATCGAGAGGATACCACCACCGAAGGAGTAATTCGTCATCAGGTTTTGGCATCGCCTTGGCTTGTTCCAAGCTTGGGGGAGTGCCACGGTATCATATCACTATCTTCTATCATTTTACCCTTTTAGTAGAGTCATATCATGAATAGAGAAGTTATCATGTAGGATGGTTTGCATTATGGAAGTGTCCCCTCTCTCGTTAGATATGTATCCCTTGGTTTTAGTTGCCGTTATGGAATATTAATGAGAAGTTCTATCATTTACTCTTTTGCATATCTTATATTAGTTTTCAATTCATGGTTATATGATTGATCTTGTTGTTAGTATTGGTATCACTTTTGGATCATTGAGTTAATTTAGTTGGTTTTGGCAAACCTAGCTTGGTCAGTAGCAACACTATTTTTGAGAGTTGATTGAAAAAGATAAAATTACTCTAAAGAAATATAATTTCATCATCTTTCTTTCTTGATTTGCTCATAAGCTTAGTATTCTCTAGTTAAGATCTTTTGTGCTTCCAAGGAAGATTGCATGTTTGTTTTTATCACTTGTATGTTTGTTTGTTTCCTTCAACTCTTATACTTGCTACCCAGCCTTGCTAGCCAAAAACCTGTACTAAGAGGGCATTCTTCATGTGCATCCAATCCTTAAACCAAAACGCATGCCATTTGTGTCCACCATACCTACCTAGTAGCATTATTGCTATTCCAAGTAAATTCATGTTTTTATCTACCTTCCAAATTAAACTTGTTATGTGAAAATTAGTGATTAAAGCTCTCACGAACTTGATGGCACACTTTACTTTCTTGATTTAATAAACTTGAACCATTGGGTCCATCTTTGTTGCGTATATGCTTGCGCTTTATGAGTTGAAGTTAGCAGAACCATGTATCATGGGAAACGCTTTCAACACTGCATTGGTACTTTGTACATAGCTGAAATCTTCTTCTTTTGCTTATGGATCCCGGTGGTGTGAAATAAAAGTGGAACTTGTAAGATCATGGAGTTCGTATATGTGTTAGAGAAACGCCTGGGCCGCTAGCCTAAACCATGCCTAATCATGGTGGAAACTTGCAACATAACTATAATGAGCATTCTATGAAGCATCCTCAATAAAAACCTATGCAAATAGTAAATAAAAAGATCGCTGAGATGCTCATTGTCTGCTTGCTTTGTCATTTTGATTATGGGATAGCTCCTGTGTCATGTGCAAGGGGTACCCCGTTGGCGGTTCTCTATGATACATATGTACTTACAATGACAAGAGCTTGCTCGTGACTGAAGTTGAGTAGCATGAGGTTCGATCTTCGTAAGTAAGGGGCATGAGACTTCAATTTATAACTTGTCAAGCATATCCTCTTAGTTGTGTAACTTTAACCTTAATCACCAAAATATGCCTATGATAGGGGCAATGAGAGCTGAAAGCTAATAAGTACCATAATTTTTGGGAGCTCTTTATGAAACTTGAAATCTCTGCTTCCCTCTGCGAAGGGCCTTTATTTTACTTTTTAGTTGAGTCAGTAAACCTATTCCCTTCTATCTCAGCAAGTACTTTGAGTTGTTGTGTTTCATTCATTCATATGATGTTTTATTCAATCATGTTTCTTATGTTCCATGTTTTGCACATTGCTCTTATCTTGGTGTTTACTTCTTTGAAAGCTATCATTGAAAATCAGTTATGTGTGAACTCCTCCAAATTATCAACTATTCTTCGACCAAGAGCTAAGTTTGCCATTACCAATTATGATTCACTTTATGTATCTTTATCGTGTTTCCTTTACTTATTGCAAGTTAAGTTATATAATAGTGAGTTGTCTTCTATTATGATCTATGTATTGATGAATGTGATGCTTCTTGTCCGTATTCTTTTATCGACTCTTCACTCCATAAACCTGAGGCCATGTTTATTAACCTCAGTTTCGCTTGGGGACAAGCGAAGTGTAAGCTTGGGGGTGTTGATACGTCCATTTTGCATCACTATTCTATGTCATAATTCACTGTTATTCATTGATATATTTCATATTAAGAGATGATACTTATGTTATTTCATCTATTTTTGCATGGTTGATGACTTTTGGACATGGACCGCTGTAGTCAGGATTTTGATGGAAAAGGTGTTGTTTGGAGGCAAAATTCGCGAAGATCAGAAAATCCAGGAAAATACATGGAAAATTCTATTTTTCTAGAAGACGAAGGAAGCCAGAAGGGGAAGCTGAGATGGGCCACAGGGGGGCCACACCACCCCCTGGCGCGGGCCAGCCTAGGCCACGCCACCAGGTGGTGTGGCCGCCCTGGTCCACCCCTGGCTCTCCCCTCTAGCATATATAATCCTCCCAAAACCCTAATACTCGGGGGGTGACCATAGAAAGATTTCGTCGCCTCTGCGGGGTGGAAAACACCAAGAGAGAAAGATCTCTCCGGCAGACATATTTCTGCCGAGGGAATTCCTTCCTGAAGAGGGGAGATCGTCGCCATCAACACCACCATCAAGCTGGACTTCATCAGGATCATCATCATCACCATCATCACCATCAGCACCATCATCACCATCTCCATATTGCTGTAACAATTGGGTTGAATCTTGCATAGTTCTTAGGGGAAACTTTCCCGGTGTTGATTACTCGTTGTAGTTGATGCTATTGAGTGGAACCGTTGAATTATTTTTTATGTTCAAATTGTTATACATCATTATTCCATCTCTGATCATGATCCATATGATGTCTTGTGAGTAGTTCGTTTTGTTCTTGAGGACATGAGAGAAGTCATGTTGTTATTAGTGGAATTGTGTTGAGAAAGATTCAATAGTTTGTTAATTAAGTTGTGGTGTACTTCCTCTAGTGGTGCCATGTGAACGTCGACTACATGACACTTCACCTATATGGGCCTAGGGGAATGCATTGTGTATTTGGATACTAATCGTAGGGGTTGCCAGAGTGATAGAAACCTGAACCCCCGTTAGGAAACCATTGCACAAGGGACGTCAGGGTCTTAGAGTTTAAAGCTAGGGTTAGGTTTCTACCTTAATTACTTTCTTGTACTTACGGATGTTTGCAAGGGGTATAATCACAAGTATGTATTAGTCCTAGGAAGGTCAATACATTAGCACAGGTTCACCCACACAACACTTAGCAAGCTAAAGAAGATTAATCAACTATATGAAGTGAAAGCACTTGACAGTCTTCCCATGTGTCCTCGAGAACGTTTGGTCATCTTAAGTAATACAACCAGCTTGTCCTAGGGAGCAAGTGGCCCAATCTTTTCTTCAGCAAAGGACAAGCCGGTTGTATTACTTAAGATGACCAAACATTCTCGAGGACCCACGGGAATATCGTCAAGTGCTTTCGCTTCATATAGTTGATTAATCTTCTTTAGTTTGCTAAGTGTTGTGTGGGTGAACCTGTGCTAATGTACCGACCTTCCTAGGACTAACACATACTTGTGATTATACCCCTTGCAAGCATCCGCAAGTACAAGAAAGTAATTAAGATAGAAACCTAACCACAGCTTTAAACTCTAAGACCCTGACATCCCTTGTGCAAATGTTTCCTAACGAGGGTTCAGGTTTCTGTCACTCCGACAACCCCTACGATTAGTAGCCAAATACACAATGCATTCCCCTAGGCCCATATAGGTGAAGTGTCATGCAGTTGATGTTCACATGACACCACTAGAAGAATAACACCAAAACTTAAATAACAAACTATTGAATCTTCCTCAACACAACTCCACTACTAACAACATGACTTCTCCCATGTTCTCAAGAACTAAACCAAGTACTCACAAGAAATCATATGGATCAAGATCAGTGATGAAATAATGATAAGTAACAATCTAAACATAAATGATAATTCAATGGTTCCACTCAATAGCATCAACTACAACAAGTAATCAATACCGGGAAAGTTTCCCCTAAGAACTATGCAAGATTCAACCCAATTGTTACAGCGGTATGGAGTGGTGATGATGGTGCTGGTGGAGATGATGATGGTGATGATGATGATCCCGATGAAGTCCAGCTTGATGGTGGTGTTGATGGCGACGATCTCCCCTCTCCGGGAAGGAATTTCCTGGCAAATTTCTGCCTGCCGGAGAGCTCTTTCTCTCTCTGTAGTTTTCTGCCCCATAGAGGCGGCGGAACATTTCTGTGGTCCCTCCACTAGGCTTAGGGTTTCGTGGGGATAATATACGCCAAAGGGGAGATCCAGGAGTGGGCCAGGGTGGCCACACCATCTGGTGGCGTGGCTAGGGGTGGCCCGCGCCAGGGGATGATGTGGGCCCCCTGTGGCCCATTTCAACTCCCCCTTCTAGCATCCTTCATCATCTGGAAAAATAGGATTTTCCATATATTTTTTGGGATTTTCTGATCTTCGCGAATTTCGCCTCCAAACGGTGCCTTTTCCATTAGAATCCTGACTTCAGCGGTCCATCCTCCAAAAGTCATCAACCATGCAATTATAAATGAAATAACATAAGTATCATCTCTTGATATGAAATATATCAATGAATAACAGTAAATTATGATATAGAATAGTGATGCAAAATGGACATATCAACTCCCCCCAAGCTTAGACTTCGCTTGTCCCCAAGCAAAACTGAGCTCAATAAACATGACCTCGGGTTTATGGAGTGAAGAGTCGATAAAAGAATACGGACAAGAAGCATAACATTCATCAATACATAAATCATAATAGCAGACAACTCACCATTATATAACTTAACTTGCAATAGGTAAAGGAAACACAATAAATATACATAAAGTAAATCATAATTGGTAATGGCAAACTTTGCTCTTGGTCAAAGAATAGTTACAATTCGCAGGAGTTCAAACATGATGGGTTTTCAGTGATAGCTTTCAAAGCAATACTCACTAAGATAAGAGCAATGTGCAAAACAAGGAACATAAGAAACATGGTTGAATAATCATCATATGAATGAATGAAACACAACAACTCAAAATACTTCTGAGATAGAAGGGAATAGGTTTAGTGACTCAACTAAAAAGTAAAAGATAGGCCCTTCGCAGTGGTAAGCAGGGATTTCAAGTTTCATAAAGAGCTTCCAAAAATTATGGTACTTACTAGCTTTTAGCTCTCATTGCCACTATCATAAGCATCTTGAGGTGATTAAGGTTAAAGTGATCAAATATGAGGACATGCTTGACAAGTTATAAGTTGAAAATCTCATGCCCCGTGCTTACGAGTACCAGATCTCATGGTACTCAACATTAGTCCCCGGTAAGCTCTTGTCATTGTAAGTACATATGTATCATAGAGAACCGCAAACGGGGTACCCCTTGCCCGATGATACGGAAGCATTCCCATATCAAAATGACAAGGCAAGCACACAATGAGCATCTCAACGATCTTTTTATTTGCTATTTGCATAGGTTTTTATTGAGGATGCTTCATAGAGTGCTCATTATGGTTATGTTGCAAGTTTCCACCATGATTAGGCATGGCTTAGGCTAGCGGCCTAGGCATTTCTCTAACACACATACAAACTCCATGATCTTACAAGTTCCCCTTGAAGGGAATATGCCCGAGAGGCAATAATAAAGTGGTTATTATCTTATTCCATGTTTATGATAAAAGTTTATTTTGCATGCTATAATTGTATTGATCGGAAACGTCAATACATGTGTGTTTAATAAACAAAAATGGTTCCTAGTTATGCCTCTCTTATAGACTAGCTTGTTGATTAACAAGATGGTCAAGGTTTCCTGATCATGGACATTGGATGTTGTTAATAACAAGGTCACAACATTTGTGAAATGATGTGATGAACATTCATCCGAAGTATAGCATTACGATCAAGTCATTATGTTTATATTGCTATAACATCATACGAAGTAATCTTTATCCTTAGACCATGAGATCATGTTAATTGCTAACACCGGAAGAGTATCTTGATAACATCAAACGTCACACCATAACAGGGTGACTATAAAGATGGGTTCAGTGCTACGAAGGTGTTATGTTGAGGCTCATGGATCAAGAGTGGAATTTGTCAATCCCGATGACGGATAGATATACTCTGGGCCCGCTCGGTGATATCACATTGAGATAGCTTGCAAGCAAGTGATGTGATCACTAGAATGTTATATCGCGGGAACGAGAAAAGGGTGCATGTCAGTAACGAGATCAAACTAGGTATTTGGATATCGATGCTCGAATGTCGGACATGTATTATATCATGAGACAAAGGGATTAAATTACAAGCATTAAAGGTTCTCACGATCACAGAAGTCATCGTTGAATATGAAGGAGTCAGTATGGATCTCCAGGTCCCGCTTATGACTATTGATCTGAGAGGAGTCACAATCATGTATGCATTATTCGTGAACCGTAGGGTGACACACTTAAGAGTTACCGGACACCATTTTGGAGCACATATGTTTCAGCCAAAAGAATTGCAAAGTGCAGGAATTGTTTCGATAGAAACAGGAAATTGTTTCGGGTGAAATTGCAGAAAGTGGTTCTGCATGTGATATTGAAATATTGCAAGGGGTTATATGTGAATGTTTGTTAATTAAAGTAATTAAAAATATTCTGAATAAATTTAATAAAAGAGTTTTACTAAATGAGAGAGCATTAAACTTGGAGAATTTTAATGCATTTAAAGTGGGGACTTTAAAAGAGAATGTGAAGAGGCATTTTAATGTGGAGGGGTTACCACCACATGAATGGGGGAGGTGAGGAGTCACCCCCCCATGCGCCGGCCATGGAGAGAGGGGCACCCCCCTATTCCTATAAAAGGCCACCCTCTCCCTCCTTTTTCCACACACCTCCTTTTGAAGGATCTCTCTCCCCCTCTAGAATTATTCCCCCATGGTCTCGGATTAGCGAGATACATGTTCCCGGTGGCATTTCGTCTAGAAGGAGTTGCTGCTTCCGCTGGATCGCTGGAGCGAGGAGGTGGAGGTTGTCCGGTGGCTTGAACGTGTGTGCGAGTACGGATGCGCTGCTGAGTTGGGGCACTCGGACTTCCTCACAATCTTGAGATCGGCAAGTGTACGACTACATCAACCACGAGTTCCTACTCGTTAACAAAACTTGTTGTCTTCGAGAGTAAGTTCTCGATGGATGTATGTCCACCCGTTGCTCTGTAGCTAGTAGATAGATCTTGGCGTGTAGTTCTCATCGTAGGAAATTTTTTGTTTTCTATGCTGCGGACCCAATAGTGGTATCAGAGCCTGATCTATGCGTAGCTGCTTTGCACGGGTAGTACACATATGTTTATATGTGGGCAATGATGATCATGTTATTGCATCTTCTATGTATTTTGGATATTGGTGGCACAGTGGGATGAAGCGTCCCGGACCAACCTTACATGTCATCGTACATGAGACCGGTTCCACGACTGACATGCAACTTGTTTTGCATAAGTGGATGGCGGGTGTCTGTCTCTCCTACTATAGTCAATATCTGATTTACAACGAGTTGCTAATAACTTGGTTATCCTCGTTGTGGTTCATGTTAGTAGGTAAGAAAGGGTCTATCTCCGAAAGCCCTAAGCCACGTAAAACTTGCAATTGATAAATTAGAGGCGTCTAGTTTAGATCGTTGTTGGGCTAGTGTCTTGATATGGTATTGTTGTAAGTAGATGTATGATAGATACTCTTACAACACACTCAACATGTAAGTTCCATAGACCTTGGCCTTACACACAAAGGATTGATAGAGATCATACCACGATGCAAATGATAGAGATCAAATGCATGGACCATATCATCTCACTTTACACATTAGATGTTAGCATCTTATACTGCTAGTTTGGCGCTTTCTGTAGCATTGTAAGATGATCCCTCATTTAGATATCAAGATAAAAATGTGTTCTTCCTTAAGTATGCACCGTTCTGTGGATCGTGTTTCGAGACATCACGTGATGATCGGGTGTACTCGAATCTACACTTTCATAGGAACGGGTGTAAGACAGTTTTACACATGCGAGTACTAAGGTTCTTACTTGGCGAGCCTAGCATGTATAGACCTGGCCTCGGAACATGGAGCGGAAGGTTAAGCATGAGTCATATAGTTGATATGATGCCCCTATAGATGCTTGCCTTTGAAGCTACATCAACTCACGTGATGATCGGACTTGGGGTAGTGGATTTGGTTCATGTAATCACCAAAAAGGCACGAGGGATGTTGTTTTTGAGTGGGAGTTCATTTCTAATTTGGATTAGTCGAACTAAATTTGTCATAAACTAAATCGAAGTGAATTTGCATAATTTGTTGTAGTCATTGGCGTATGTTCACTACCTTATGCTTAGTTGTAATTGAGATAATGGAACTATATAATTCGGGGTATTTACTTTACGAACTGGTATCGTATTGTTTTGAATGTCAATTTAAAGTTTAAATGTCCTATTGCAAACTTTCAGCAAACTCTATTTACTCCATGAAGTTTAATAAGTAGTATTAAATCAAGAGTAAGAATTCCAATGATAGTATCTAAAGTATCATGTTTGCCTCCATGATTATTGATATTCAAAAGTTGTTTTAATATCAAGATTATATTGGAGCTGAAAATTGTTTCAGAAACCATCATGTGTGAAAGATATTGTGATATCTGAAACAATGTTTTTGGTTGCATTATGATAGAGTATAATTTAACAAAATACATGTTCTCATATTGTATGAGAATTTGTGAAGGATGGAGATGCTAAGCATCCGGATCTCCCAAAAGGTTTTGGGAACTAACATTATACTCGCGATTCTTCCTTATAGGCTATAGTAGCTTGATCATGAAAGTTGTCATGATGAGGATGAATAGAAGATGTAAGTAAAATGTTTACTACACTGATAGATTACTAAAGAATGGATTATTTAAAGAATACCAAACATTTGATGATGGTGATCCACTTCAAAGTGCAAGTCCAAATGTATTAGTATTTGACTATATACGCTTTGTACTATGTGTCATGTGAATGACACCACTATTGATGTTGATAGATTCTTTTAAAAGGAAAAGGAATTGCTGAAAGAGAATCTATAAAATATTTGGCAGAAAAGAAAAAGTTGGAAATGTCCAGCTTAGGTATATAGAAGATATACATGTTATGGTTGTATTCCTTGCTTGTTAAACAATGTGGTTCTTAGGTATTGGATACCGGTATTGCATACCGAATTGGTTGGTATAAAGTGTCATACAGGACAACGCAATTCATGAACTACAATGGCCTAAGTAACTAGCAAGAGAATAAGTGATGATGTTCATCGAAAACAAATAAAGTGTTATTGTGTTTTTCGTTGTCGTCAAACCTAGTCTTCAAGATTTGTTTTAATAATTGTTATTTTGTTCCGGTATTACGAGAACAATGGTTGTTCAAATAATTACCGTATTCCATAAAGGATGGATGAACTTTTACAAGTCTAGTGGGAGAAATCACATCCATAAACACTATTACTAAAATGTCGCAAGACAAATGATTGAAAGATCACTTATGAAGTGACATCGCTGTTTAAATTATATTGGAAAGAGAACATGAAGAAACTCCATGTTGATGGATTTTTGGAGTCTTTTGATTTTGATCAATTGACGATGGTGAAACTTTCCTCGAGATAATTGAAACTCCGTTCATAGGCCAAAGAGGAACGGATGACTAACTTATTGGATATTATGCATGTTGATGTATATAGTCCATTATGTGTAGCCATATGTGATGGATCCTTTTGTTTCATATGCTTTCTCCAGAAATTTAAGTGAATATATCTATATATTTACTTAATAAGGAAGAAGTATGAAACATTTGAAAATTGTTCAAAGACTTTCAAGATGAAGTGGAAAATCATTGTAACAAGAAAATAAAGAGTTTATGATTCGATCATAAAGGAAGATATTTGAGTAACATGTTTAGCAAAAAACACCTAAGACTTGAGGAATTGTTCCATGATTTCTGTTTTCCCGATAAACCATAGGAGTATGGCATATTCGAGAGATGAAATCAAACCATGTTTGACATGGTAAGATCAAAGGTGTCATTCATAAAACTGCCATTATGTTTTAAGGATTGAAGTTTTAGAGACTACCGCTTTTACACTGAAAAGAGCACCATCGTGATCCGTTGAAATGACACCATATAAGTTATGGTTTGGGATAAAACCCGAATTGTCTTTTCTTAAATTTTGGTATGCTATGCATAAGTAAAATGTTTACAACCAAAGTTGGATAAGCATGTCTTTGTAGGTTATCCCAAAGAATTTGTTGGGAATTTCTCCATAACACCGAGGACAAAAGAGTTTCTTACTTGGAACGTCAAGTTTCTTGAGAAGGAATTTTTCGCGAAAATTTAAGTGGGAGGACAATAGAACTTTGATAAGGTTGTTGAACCTTAGCTATATGTGCTAAGTAGCACAGCGCCGGAAAGTGTCCCGGTGGCGGCCACAATGCTCATGGCTCACGTGATTACAAAGGGTGTGATCTCGGAGATTAGAGTTCCTATTGAACCGTGTGGGTCGGTAAGAATCAAATAGTGTGATTTGATAAGCAAGTCGTTATTGTTTTGACAATGATGAACCGACTACATGCAAAGAAGCGATAATGGGCCCTGACTCCATAAAATGACTAGAAGTCATAGAATCCGTGATAGTATCCATACACGAGAAATCAAGTTTCTAAACTTGGAAGACCCTCCGGAAAGGCGTGAAGCCTATCGGTCATGTTTGGATCTATAAAGAAATAAGACATGGATGTATACCATCTATGAAATAGTTGACATGTCGGAAAGAAGTTTACGACAATGTTCAAGGAGTTGACTATGACAAGATTGAAGGAAATATGCCCTGAGACGCAATAATAAAGTTGTTATTATGTATTCCTTATATATGATAGATGTTTATTTTGCATGCTAGAATTGTATTGATCGGAAACATCAATACATGTGTGTTTAATAAACAAAAAGGGATCCTAGTTATGCCTCTCTTATAGACTAGCTTGTTGATTAACAAGATGATCAAAGTTTCCTGATCATGGACATTGGATGTTGTTAATAACAAGGTCACACCATTGGTGGAATGATGTGATGAACATTCATCCGAAGTATAGCATTACGATCAAGTCATTATGTTTATATTGCTATAACATCATACGAAGTAATCTTTATCCTTAGACCATGAGATCATGTTAATTGCTAACACCTGAAGAGTATCTTAATAACATCAAACGTCACACCGTAACAGGGTGACTATAAAGATGGGTTCAGTACTACGAAGGTGTTATGTTGAGGCTCATGGATCAAGAGTGGAATTTATCAAGCCCGGTGACAGATAGATATACTCTGGGCCCTCTCGGTGATATCACATTGAGATAGCTTGCAAGCAAGTGATGTGATCACTAGAATGTTATATCACGGGAACGAGAAAAGAGTGCATGTCGGTAACAAGATCAAACTAGGTATGGAGATACCAATGATTGAATCTCGGACATGTAATATATCACGAGACAAAGGGATTTAGTTACAAGCGTTAAAGGTTCTCACGATCATAGAAGTCGTCGTTGAATGTGTAGGAGTCAGTATGGATCTCCATGTCCCGCTGCTAATTATTGATCGGAGAAGGGTCTCGATCATGTCTGCATTATTCGCGAACCGTAGGGTGACACACTTAAGAGTTACACCATTTTGGAGCACATATGTTTCAGACAAAAGAATTGCAAAGCGCAGGAATTGTTTCAATAGAAATCGGAAATTGTTTCGGGTGAAATTGCAGAAAGTGGTTCTGCATGTGATATTGAAATATTGCAAGGGGATATATGTGAATGTTTGTTAATTAAATTAATTAACAAAATTCTGAATAAATTTAATAAAAGAGTTTTATTAAATGAGAGAGCATTAAACTTGGAGAATTTTAATGCATTTAAAGTGGAGACTTTAAAAGGGAATGTGAAGAGGCATTTTAATGTGGAGGGGTTACCACCACATGAATGGGGGAGGTGAGGGGTCACCCCCCCCCCCCCATGCGCTGGCCATGGAGAGGAGGGGCACCCCCCTCCTCCTATAAAAGGCCACCCATTCCCTCCTTCATCCTCACGCCTCCTTGTGAAGGATCTCTCTCCCCCTCTAGAATTATGCCCCCATGGTCTCAGATTAGCGAGATACATGTTCCCGGTGGCATTTCGTCTGGAAGGAGTTGCTGCTTCCGCTGGATCGCTGGAGCGAGGAGGTGGAGGTAGTCCGGTGGCTTGAACGTGTGTGCGAGTACGGATGTGCTGCTGAGTTGCGGCGCTCGGACTTCCTCACGATCTTGAGATCGGCAAGTGTACGACTACATCAACCACGAGTTCCTACTCGTTAACAAAACTCGTTGTCTTCGAGGGCAAGTTCTTGGTGGATGTATGTCCACCCGTTGCTTTGTACCTAGTAGATAGATCTTGGCGTGTAGTTCACACCGTAGGAAAATATTTGTTTTCTATGCTGCGGACCCAATAGTGGTATCAGAGCCAGGTCTATGCGTAGGTGCTTTGCATGGGTAGTACACATATGTTTATATGTGGGTGATGATGATCATGTTATTGCATCTTCTATGTATTTTGGATATTGGTGGCATAGTGGGATGAAGCGGCCCAGACCAACCTTACGTGCCATCGTAAATGAGACCGGTTCCACGACTAACATGCAACTTGTTTTGCATAAGTGGCTGGCGGGTGTCTGTCTCTCCTACTATAGTCAATATCTGATTTACAACGAGTTGCTAATAACTTAGTTATCCTCGTTGTGGTTCATGTTCGTAAGTGATAACGGTTATATCTCCTAAATCCCTAAGCCACGTAAAACTTGCAATTGATAAATTAGAGGCGTCTAGTTTAGATCGTTGCTGGGCTAGTGTATTGATATGGTATTGTTGTAAGTAGATGTATGATAGATACTCTTACAACACATTCAACGTGTAAGTTCCATAGACCTTGGCCGTACACACAAAGGAATGATAGAGATCATACCACGATGCAAATGATAGAGATCAAATGCATGGACTATATCATCTCACTTTACACATTAGATGTTAGCATCTTATACTGCTAGTTTGGCGCTTTTGGTAGCATTGTAAGATGATCCCTCATTTAGATATCAAGATAAAATTTGTTCTTCCTTGAGTATGCATTGTTCTATGTATCGTGTTTCGAGACATCACGTGATGATCGGGTGTACTCAACTCTACGCTTTCATACAACGGGTGTAAGATAATTTTACACACGCGAGTACTAAGGTTCTTACTTGGCGAGCCTAGCATGTACAGACATGGCCTCGGAACACGGACCGAAAGGTTAAGCATGAGTCATATAGTTGATATGATGCCCATATAGATGCTCGCCTTTGAAGCTACACCGACTCACATCATGATCGGACTTGGTGTAGTGGATTTGGTTCATGTAATCACCAAAAAGGCACAAGGGATGTCGTTTTTGAGTGGGAGTTCATTAGTAATTTGGATTAGTTGAAGTCAATATATCATAAACTTAGTCTAAATAAACTTTACAAATTCTGTTGTAGATGGCACCACCTGCTTTTAATTTCAATGTGTTCATGGAGAAAGAGAAACTTGCTGCGAATGGTAGCAACTTCACCAACTAGGCTATGAATTTGAGGATTCTCCTCACTGCTGCACAAAAGCAATATGTGCTAGATGCACCGCTAGGCCCCCTACCACCTCCTGATGCCCCTGACGAGGAAAAGAATGTCTATGTGACTCGTCAGGAGGACCACAACTTAGTTCATTGTGGCATACTGTATGGGCTAGAGCCAGAACTTCGAAAGCGTTTCGAAAATGGCAATGCCTTTGATACCATGGGAGAATTGAAAATGATTTTCGATACCCATGCTGCCGTAGAGAGTTATAATGCTACTGAAAAGTTCTTTAGCTGCATGATGGAGGAGAACAGCTCCATTAGTGAGCATGTACTCAAAATGTCTGGGTACGCCGATAAGCTTGTGTCTTGGGAATAACGATTCCCATTGACTTAGGCATACATCATGTTCTCCAATCTTTGCCACCTAGCTACAAGAGCTTCGTGATGAACTATAATATGCAGGGCATGAAGAAGTCTCTTCCTGAGCTTCTGTCAATGCTTAAGACTGTAGAAGTGGAGATTAGGAAAAACATCAAGTGTTGATGATCAATAGGACCACCGGTTTCAAGAAGGACAAGAAAGGCAAGCACAAGGGAAAGAAGGGTGGCAAATCTGTTGTCGCGCCTGAAAAGAAACCCCGAGATGGCCCTAAGTCCGACACCGAGTGCTACTATTGCATGGGGACTAGCCATTGGAAGCGCAACTGCCCCAAGTATTTGGCGGACAAGAAGTCTAGCAAGGCAAACAAAGGTATATGTGATATACATGTTATTGATGTGTACTTGACTAGTACTCGCAGTAGCACCTGGGTATTTGATACGGTATCAGTTGCTAATATATGTAACTCGATTCAGGGGCTACGGAACAAGCGACAACTAGCAAGGGATGAGGTCACAATGCGGGTCGGCAATGGATCAAGAGTTGATGTGATCGCCGTCGGAACGCTGCCTCTCCATATGCCATCGGGATTAGTTATAAACCTGAATAATTGTTATTTGGTTCCTGCACTTAGCATGAACATTGTATCCGGATCATGTTTGATGCAAAGTGGTTATTCGTTTAAATCTGAAAACAATGGTTGTTCGATTTATATGGATAATATCTTTTATGGTCATGCACCTGTGTTGAATGGTTTATTTTTGATGGATCTCGATAGTAATATTACGCACATTCATAATGTTAATGCTAAAAAGATTAAACTTGATGATGATATATCTGCATATATGTGGCAGTGCCGTCTAGGTCATATTGGCGTTAAACGCATGAAGAAACTCCATTCTGATGGACTTTTGGAATCACTTGATTTTGAATCATTTGATACATGTGAGCCATGCCTTATGGGAAAGATGACTAGAACGTCGTTTTCCGGTTCAATGGAACGGGCGACAGATCTATTGGAAATCATACATACTGATGTGTGTGGACCAATGAGTGTGTCGGCGCGAGGTGGATATCGTTATTTTGTTACTTTCACGGATGATTTGAGTAGATACGGGTATATCTATTTGATGAAACACAAGTATGAAACTTTTGAAAAGTTCAAGGAATTTCAGAATGAAGTGGAAAATCATCATAATAGAAAGATCAAATTTCTACGGTCTGACCGTGGAGGAGAGTATCTAAGTTACGAGTTTAGCACACACATGAAAGAGTGTGGAATAGTTTCACAACTCACGCCTGCCGGAACACCACAACGTAATGGTGTTTCGGAACGTCGTAATCGTACCTTATTGGATATGGTTCGATCTATGATGTCTCTGACTGACTTGCCACTGTTATTTTGGGGTTATGCACTGGAAACAGCTGCATTCACTTTAAATCGGGCACCATCTAAATCCGTTGAAATGACACCGTATGAATTATGGTTTGGAAACAAACCTAAGCTGTCATTTCTTAAAGTTTGGGGATGCGATGTTTATGTGAAGAAACTTCAACCGGATAAACTCGAACCCAAAGTGCAAAAATGCGTCTTCATAGGATACCTTAAGGAAACGATTGGGTATACCTTCTATCACAGATCTGAGGGCAAGGTTTTCGTTGCCAAGAATGGATCCTTTCTTGAGAAGGAGTTTCTCGCGAAAGGTATGAGTAGTCGGAAGGTAGAACTCGAAGAGGTTATTGAACCTTCTCTTCATGAAATGGCGAGTGGCACAGCACCGGAAGTTGTTTCGGAGTTGACTTCACCTAATGAAGAGAGAGCTAATGATATTAATCATGAAACTCCGAAAGAGGAAACTACCAAACCTCGCAGGTCAAGCAGGACACATGTAGCTCCTGAACTGTACGGCAATCCTGTTGTGAATTTCATGGTTGATGAAATGGATGACCTTGCAACGTATGAAGAAGCGATGATGAGCCCGGATTCCAACAAATGGCTAGAAGCCATGAAATCTGAGACGGAATCCATGTACGAGAACCAAGTTTGGACCTTGGTGGACTTACCTCACGATCGAAAGGCCGTTGAGAATAAATGGATTTTCAAAAGAAAAACTGATGTTGATGGTAATGTGACCATCTATAAGGCTCGATTTATCGCAAAGGGGTTTCGACAAATTCAAGGAGTTGACTACGATGAGACATTCTCTCCCGTAGCGATGCTTAAGTTGGTTAGGATTATGTTAGCAATTGCTGCATATTTCGATTATGAAATATGGCAGATGGATGTCAAAACTGCGTTCCTCAATGGTAATATTGAAGAAGAGTTGTATATGATACAACCTAAGGTTTTTGTCGATCCTAAGGATGCTAATAAGGTATGCAAACTTCAGCGATCCATCTATGGACTGAAGCAAGCATCCCGAAGTTGGAATCTCCGCTTTGATGAGGTGATCAAAGAGTTTGGATTTGTCCAAACTTATGGAGAGGCTTGTATTTACAAGAAATTGAGTGGGATCAATGTGGCATTTCTGATATTATATGTGGATGACATATTATTGATTGGAAATGATATAGATCTTTTAAACAGTGTTAAAAGTTATCTAAACAGCAAATTTTCGATGAAAGACCTTGGTGAAGCGTCATATATATTAGATAGATCAAGGCGCCTAATTGGGCTATCGCAGAGTACATACCTTGATAAGATATTAAAGAAGTTTAATATGGATGAAAGTAAGAAGGGGTTCTTACCTATGTTGCAAGGCAAGACATTGAGTAAGACTCAAAGTCTGGCTACGGCGGAAGAAAGAGAGATAATGGATAAGATCCCCTATGCCTTGGCCATAGGCTCTATTATGTATGCCATGCTATGTACAAGACCGGATGTGGGACATGCTATTAGTTTGACTAGTAGGTACCAATCTGATCCAGGTTCGGAACACTGGATAGCGGTAAAGAACATACTCAAGTACTTGAGAATAACTAGCAATATGTTTCTTATATACGGAGGTGAAGAAGAGCTAGTCGCTAAGTGTTATGTTGATGCTAGCTTTGACACCGATCCGGATGACTCTAAGTCTCAATCTGGATACGTATTTCTCTTGAACAGAGTAGCAGTTAGTTGGAGGAGTTCCAAACAATCTGTGGTGGCTGGATCGACGACGGAGGCGGAATATGTTGCTGCTTCAGAAGCGGCGCAGGAAGCGGTTTGGATGAAAGATTTCATTACGGAACTAGGTGTGGTTCCTAGTGCATTGGACCCAATGGTGATCTATTGTGACAACAATGGAGCCATAGCCAACGCAAAGGAACCGAGGTCTCACAAGAATTCCAAGCATATTAAGCGCCGGTTTCACTCCATCCGCGAGCATGTCAAGGATGGAGATATAAAGATTTGTAAAGTACACACGGACCTAAATGTAGCAGATCCATTAACTAAAGTTCTCCCTAGGGCAAAACATGATCAACACCAGAACTCCATGGGTTAGATTTATCACTATGTGAACTAGATTATTGTCTCTAGTGCAAGTGGGAGACTCAAGGAAATATGCCCTGAGAGGCAATAATAAAGTTGTTATTATGTATTCCTTATATATGATAGATGTTTATTTTGCATGCTAGAATTGTATTGATCGGAAACATCAATACATGTGTGTTTAATAAACAAAAAGGGTTCCTAGTTATGCCTCTCTTATAGACTAGCTTGTTGATTAACAAGATGATCAAGGTTTCCTGATCATGGACATTAGATGTTGTTAATAACAAGGTCACACCATTGGTGGAATGATGTGATGAACATTCATCCGAAGTATAGCATTACGATCAAGTCATTATGTTTATATTTCTATAACATCATACGAATTAATCTTTATCCTTAGACCATGAGATCATGTTAATTGTTAACACCGGAAGAGTATCTTGATAACATCAAACGTCACACCGTAACAGGGTGACTATAAAGATGGGTTCAGTACTACGAAGGTGTTATGTTGAGGCTCATGGATCAAGAGTGGAATTTGTCAATCCCGATGACAGATAGATATACTCTGGGCCCTCTCGGTGATATCACATTGAGATAGCTTGCAAGCAAGTGATGTGATCACTAGAATGTTATATCACGAGAACGAGAAAAGAGTGCATGTCGGTAATGAGATCAAACTAGGTATGGAGATACCGATGATCGAATCTCGGACATGTAATATATCGCGAGACAAAGGGATTTAGTTACAAGCATTAAAGGTTCTCACGATCACAGAAGTCATCGTTGAATGTGTAGGAGTCAGTACGGATCTCCAGGTCCCGCTGCTGATTATTGATAGGAGAAGGGTATCGATCATGTCTGCATTATTCGCGAACCGTAGGGTGACACACTTAAGAGTTACCGGACACCATTTTGGAGCACATATGTTTCAGATGAAAGAATTGCAAAGCGCAGGAATTGTTTCAATAGAAACCGGAAATTGTTTCGGGTGAAATTGCAGAAAGTGGTTCTGCATGTGATATTGAAATATTGCAAGGGGCTATATGTGAATGTTTGTTAATTAAAGTAATTAACAAAATTCTGAATAAATTTAATAAAAGAGTTTTATTAAATGAGAGAGCATTAAACTTGGAGAATTTTAATGCATTTAAAGTGGAGACTTTAAAAGGGAATGTGAAGAGGCATTTTAATGTGGAGGGATTACCACCACATGAATGGGGGAGGTGAGGAGTCACCCCCCCATGCGCCGGCCATGGAGAGAGGGGCACCCCCCTATTCCTATAAAAGGCCACCCTCTCCCTCCTTTTTCCACACACCTCCTTTTGAAGGATCTCTCTCCCCCTCTAGAATTATTCCCCCATGGTCTCGGATTAGCGAGATACATGTTCCCGGTGGCATTTCGTCTAGAAGGAGTTGCTGCTTCCGCTGGATCGCTGGAGCGAGGAGGTGGAGGTTGTCCGGTGGCTTGAACGTGTGTGCGAGTACGGATGCGCTGCTGAGTTGGGGCACTCGGACTTCCTCACAATCTTGAGATCGGCAAGTGTACGACTACATCAACCACGAGTTCCTACTCGTTAACAAAACTCGTTGTCTTCGAGGGTAAGTTCTCGTTGGATGTATGTCCACCCGTTGCTTTGTACCTAGTAGATAGATCTTGACGTGTAGTTCACACCGTAGGAAATTTTTTGTTTTCTATGCTGCGGCCGACAAAGATTTGATCTTTCATAGTGATATTTAGTCTTGACGGATTAATGTAGCAACCACTACATATAATTTGGTATATGGTAGTTGAATAAACAAAACAAGGTTCTTCTAATATAATGGTTACCTAGGACGTGTACATGACACGGTCTGAAGGGTTTTGTTAATTCAAATGGTGCTAAAAGGGCATGCAAACTTCAATAGTTGAAGTAAGCATAGCGGAGTCGGAATCTTCACCATGATGAAATTGTTAAAAGAGTTTAAATTCATCGGAGATGATGAAGATGCTTGCATTTGCAAGAAATTAAGTGGGAGCGCTGAGACATATTTCTAATACATTATGTAGAGGACATATTGTTGATTGGAGATGATGTATCTTGTATTGACACAAGTTAAGAATTTTATTAAAATAAGATTTCGATGAAAGACTTGGGCAAACCCAAAATATTTGGCATCAATATCTATATGGATAGATTAAGGCGCTAATATGGTTGTGCCAGACATACAAATATGAGATATTAAAAGGGTTCAATATGGAAACAATAAGAAAGGTTCTTGCTGCATGGAAAGAATTCTATCAAGATTCAAGTGTTTCAACACTTGGTGAGTAAAATCACATGAAGATTTTGATCGATTATACCGTGATATGTATATATCCAAAATGTCCTATGCTCTAAGTGTTATGAGCACATACCAGGATGATTCATAAGATGATCATTAGAAAATAGTAAAGATATTCTTATGAGCTTTGGAAGAACTAAGAATATATCATGTATAAGTGATAAATAGTTAAAGGTTGTTCAATGTAAAGTGTTACGTTGATACTAGTTTTGTCACAAGATACAAATTAAATTTATCTTAATTTATACTATGGGTGGCACAATGTAATGGAAAGGATGTTCCATGATGGATTTGGATGAGTTCCAAAGTTGAGACATTGTGACGGATACTACAACAAAAGGCTAAGTATATAACTGCTATAGTAACAACAAAGGAGGGCATTTGTGTTAAGTAGATTGTTATCAAACTAGGTGTGGTTCAAAGTGGGCTAATACTATGAAGATATATTGTATGACAATAATATCAACATATTTTAACCCGAACGAACTAAAAGGTCTCACCAAAGGACCAAATTTATACAATGCCATCTCATTTGAGAATGAGTATTGCGTACAGACGCAAAGACATGCAAATACACACGGACCTGAAACTGTCAGATCCAGAGATTATGTTAACCACTAGCAATCGTGTATATGCAACACTAGAAAGCCATGGGTGTTCAATACGCAAAGTTTTTCAAACTAGATTATTGACTCTAGTGCAAATGGGAGACTGAAGGGAATATGCCCGAGAGGAAATAATAAAGTGGTTATTATATTATTCCATGTTTATGATAAATGTTTATTTTGCATGATATAATTGTATTGATCGGAAACGGCAATACATGTGTGTTTAATAAAAAAAAAGGGTTCCTAGTTATGCCTCTCTTATAGACTAGCTTGTTGATTAACAAGATGATCAAGGTTTCCTGATCATGGACATTGGATGTTGTTAATAACAAGGTCACAGCATTTGTGAAATGATGTGATGAACATTCATCCGAAGTATAGCATTACGATCAAGTCATTATGTTTATATTGCTATAACATCATACGAAATAATATTTATCCTTAGACCATAAGATTATGTTAATTGCTAACACCGGAAGAGTATCTTGATAACATCAAACGTCACACCGTAACAGGGTGACTATAAAGATGGGTTCAGTGCTACGAAGGTGTTATGTTGAAGCTCATGGATCAAGAGTGGAATTTGTCAATCCCGATGACGGATAGATATACTCTGGGCCCTCTCGGTGATATCACATTGAGATAGCTTGCAAGCAAGTGATGTGATCACTAGAATGTTATATCACGGGAACGAGAAAAGAGTGCATGTCGGTAACGAGATCAAACTAGGTATTTGGATACCGATGATCGAATCTCAGACATGAATTGTATCATGAGAAAAAGGGATTAAATTACAAGCATTAAAGGTTCTCACGATCACAGAAGTCATCGTTGAATATGCAGGAGTCAGTATGGATCTCTAGGTCCCGCTTCTGACTATTGATCTGAGAGGAGTCTCAATCATGTCTGCATTATTCGCAAACCATAGGGTGACACACTTAAGGGTTACCGGACACCATTTTGGAGCACATATGTTTCAGACGAAAGAATTGCAAAGCACAGGAATTATTTCGATAGAAACCGGAAATTGTTTCGGGTGAAATTGCAGAAAGTGGTTCTGCATGTGATATTGAAATATTGCAAGGGGTTATATGTGAATGTTTGTTAATTAAAGTAATTAAAAAATTCTGAATAAATTTAATAAAAGAGTTTTATTAAATGAGAGAGCATTAAACTTGGAGAATTTTAATGCATTTAAAGTGGGGACTTTAAAAGGCAATGTAAAGAGGCATTTTAATGTGGAGGGGTTACCACCACATGAATGGGGGAGGTGAAGAGTCCCCCCCATGCGCCGGCCATGGAGAGAGGGGCACCCCCCCCCCCTCCTCCTATAAAAAGGCCACCCTCTCCCTCCTTTTTCCACACACCTCCTTGTGAAGGATCTCTCTCCCCCTCTAGAATTATTCCCCCATGGTCTCGGATTAGCGAGGTACATGTTCTCAGTGGCATTTCGTCTGGAAGGAGTTGCTGCTTCCACTGGATCACTGGAGCGAGGAGGTGGAGGTTGTCCGGTGGCTTGAACGTGTGTGCGAGTACGGATGCGCTGCTGAGTTGCAGTGCTCGGACTTCCTCACGATCTTGAGATCGGCAAGTGTACGACTACATCAACCACGAGTTCCTACTCGTTAACAAAACTCGTTGTCTTCGAGGGTAAGTTCTCGATGGATGTATGTCCACCCGTTTCTCTGTACCTAGTAGATATAGCTTGGCGTGTAGTTCTCATTGTAGGAAATTATTTGTTTTCTATGCTGCGGACCCAACACCCCTTTTATTTCACACCACCGGGATCCATAAGCAAAAGAATCATGATATCAACTAAATAAGTGCAATGTTGAATGCGTTCCCCAAGATAACATGGTTCTGCTAACTCTCAACTTATAAAGTGCAAGCATATATGCAACATAAATGGGCACAATGGTTCAAGTTTATTAAGTGCAAGAAAGTAAAGTGTGCCATCAAGTTCGTGAGAGCTTTAATCGCTAATTTTCACATAACAAGTTTAATTCGGAAGGTAGATAAAAACATGAATTTACTTGGAATAGCAATAATTCTAATAGGTAGGTATGGTGGACACAAATGGCATAGGTTTTGGTTTAAGGATTGGATGCACGAGAAGCATTCCCTCTCAGTACAGGTTTTTAGCTAGGAAGGCTGGGTAGCAAGTATAAGAGTTGAAGGAAACAAACAAACATACATGTCATAAAAACATGCAATCTTCCTTGGAAGCACAAAAGATCTTAACTAGAGAATACTAATCTTATGAGCAAATCAAGAAAGAAAGATGATGAAATTATATTTCTTGAAAGTACTTTTATCTTTTTTCATTAAATTCTCAAAGTAGTGTTGCTACTAACTAGAGCCAAGTTTGCCAAAACCAACTAAATTTACTCAATGGTCCCAAAGTGATACCAATACTAACAACAAGATCAATCATATAATAGCAATTGAAAACTTATATAAGATATGCAAAAGAGTAAATGATAGAACTTCTCTATTCATGATATGACTCTACTAAAAAGGTAAAAAGATAGAAGATAGTGATGTGATACCGCGGCACTCCCCCAAGCTTGGAACAAACCAAGGGGGTGCAAAAACTTGATGACGAATTACTCCTTCGGTGGTGGTGGTGTTCTCTCATCATCGTTCGACTTCCAAGGTAAGGGCTCCCCATCAACAAAAGACATCCTGGTCTCCATCATCCTGAAACTAGCAGCAGCACTTATGCAATTAAACCTAACCTCATACTCACAGTTTTGGTTTTTCACGTCGTAGAGCTGTGCTTGCAGTTAGTTGTTCGTTCGGTGGAGTGAGAGAATTTCATCCTTAAGCTCAGCAGTCTCCTTTTGGTGCTTTGCGATGAGTTCGGAACAAATCTTATGGATGATATCCACTTCGCGTCCCGCCATCTTCTTGTACCTAAAGACTTCTTGCTCCAGTGCTTCCATCCTGTCCTCCAGACTTCCTTCACCTTTAGGGCCCTGAACCTCTTTTATCTGTACATTCCCATCTTCGAGCAACAACTCCTTGGGATGAATCTTCAACTCACACATGTACGGGTTGATGATGTCCATAGAGGAATCTTCCTTGGCTGATCCAGAGGAAGACATCGTGGCTCCAAAACTGAGACTCTACCTATCAGAAACAGATAGAAATGAAAACACGACAAGAACACGATACACGAACCTCGGGGGATCTGGGGGATTATATATTACGAAGTTTTACAATAAAAGGAATATACTGGGAGAAAACGGGTTGGAGGCGGACTCCAGGGCGGCCACACCACCTGGTGGCGTGGCCATGTGGGCCTACGGCACAGGGTGGTGTGAGCCACCCTGGCTCCATTTCCGTCCCTCACTCGCTTCGTTTCCTTCCTTGTTAGATAAAAACTGCAAAAATATAACTTGACAGATTTTTCACGAACCTTTTCTTACCAGAACTATTACCTATTCAAAAACGGACTTTGCAGGTCTCAATTTGGTCTTTGATAAATTTTTCCGGAGTTACCACTTGAATAGCATCAATATCTTCATCTTCATACACATATTGCTTGAGTCATTTAACCTTTCACTATCTTATTACACCATTTTCTCCTACAAACTAGAAATTTCTTTCACACAAAACTTCACACAATTCTCATTAGCAACATTAGTGCACGCAAGGTAATAAACCTTTTAGGTTCAATTTCAACTGAAATCCATCAAAACATAAGATACTGAAACAACTCCTTCCGAAATCCCAAAAGGAATTCAAAAGGAAAATCGATTTAAGAGGCAAAATAGACCAACAGGTAAAGATAAATTTTTTCGAAAATCTTCTGTTGCTCAAATCAAAAAGTGCAAAACTAACTAAAGTTAAATAACAACCTAGGGCTGAAGCACAAAAAATTACAGCTCAATCCGATGTACAGATATTTTTCACGAATTTTTACAACAAAGCGCAAAAATCTATTTCGGGACAGCAACTTTCCCAAATATTACTTCTCTCTCATTAGATGTTGATCTTGACACAAAAACCAAACTAAAAGGATAAGGAGAGGTTATTACCGAAGTAATAACTTCGGAGACTCAAATAAATGCAAACAAACTGAAAGAAAAATATATTGGGTTGTCTCCCAAAAAGCTCTTTCTTTATAGCCATTAAGATGGGCATGATGATTTCAATAATGCTCACATAGGAATATGAATTGAAGAAAAAGAGAGCATCAAGAATAAAAAATACACATGTTTAAGCCTAACCCACTTCCTATGCAAGGAAATTTTGTAAGAAAATAAATTGTTGAAACCAAAGGCTACTAGCATAGAAAGGCAAAACAAGTGCAATATAAAGACTTTCAGCATAAAGTGAGGAAACTTAATATTATTGAGATGCATAAGAACACTTTTCCCTCTCTCATAATAACTTTCAGTATCATGCATAAATTTAACAATATAACTATCACAAGAACCATTGAAGCAATGATCACTTACTCTAACAGAAAACACAGGAACACTAGCTCTCATAACACTATTTTGTGAAATAATACTAGAAGTATCCTTACAAAGAATAGTGTCTCCATCTCCTACATATTTAGTGACAAAGTCTTTCACATTTGCTATCATAGGTGCAACAACTACTTGTTCATCAGGTTCAACAGCTTTATTTGTACCTTCATTAACCATACTAGCTATCATAGAATGTTCCTTTATCTTAACTGGGAAAGGCATTTTCTCAATGTAAGGTTCGGGTAAAAAATGATTAGCAGTATAAACTTCAGTATTTCTTGCAGGAACACAATTAACAATATCTTTATAAGGTGCATGATACTTATTCCACTTATTTTTAGGAATTTTAATATATGAAGCAAAAGCTTGAAAATAACTCGCAATAGCTTGAGAGTCTAGACCATAAGCATTTTTAATATTCTGAAAGTCATCAGTTCTCATAAAAGATTCAATGCATTCATAATCATAATTTATACCTGACTTTCTTCCTTTATCATTCTCCCATGCTTCAGTATTGTCTTGAATACAGTCTAGAAGATCCCATTTAGCTTCTTCTTCCATGCGTGTAAATGATCCAGCACAATAAGCATCCAATAGATCCTTATCATGAAGAGAAAGTCTTGCATAAAAGTTATTGATATTAATATTGTTGGGGAGCTCATGAATAGGACATTTGAGCATTAGTAACTTCAATCTCCCCCAAGCTTGAGCTGTACTCTCTCCATCAAGAGGCCAAAAGTTATATATTTGATTCCGATCTTTATGAATCTCACTAGGAGGATAAAATTTTGAATAAAAGAGAGGCACTATTTGTTGGAGATATGCCCAAGAGGCAATAATAAAAGTGGTTATTATTATATCTTTGTGTTTATGATGAATGTTTGCATCCCATGCTATAATTGTATTATAAGGAAACACTAATACATGTGCGTTTTGTAAACATAAAAGAGTCCCTAGTAAGCCTCTTGTTAAACTAGCTTGTTGATTAATTGATGATCATGGTTTCCTGATCATGGACATTGGATGCCATTAATAACAAGGTTATATCATTAGGAGAATGATGTAATGGACACACACACCCATAGTAAGCGTAGCATAAGATCAAGTCATTAAGTTCACATTGCTATGAGCTTTCGATACATAGTAACCTAATCCTTCGACCATGAGGTTGTGTTAATCACCATCACCGGATGGGTACTTTGATGACATCAAACACAACTTCGTAACTGGGTGGTTATAAAGGTATCATTGGGTATTCTGAAAGTATGTGTTGAAGCGCATGGACCAAGATTGGGATTTGTCCATCCATATGACGGATAGATATGCTCTGGGCCCTCTCGGTGGAATGTCATCTAGTTAGCTTGCAAGCATGTGACTAGGTCACAAGGGATGGCATAACACGGAACGAGTAAAGAGTGCTTATCAGTAACAAGGTAGAACTAGGTATGGAGATACCGATGATCAAACCTCGGATAAGTAGAGTATCGCGTGACAAAGGGAATTGGTTTCGTATGTTAATGGTTCTATCGATCACGAAGTCATCGTTGAGTATGTGGGAGCCGTTATGGATCTCCAGATCCCGCTGATGGTTATTGATCGGAGAGGTGTCTTCATCATGTCCACTTATTCATGAACCGTAGGGTGACACACTTAAGGTTCGAAGTTGTTTTAAGTAGATATTGAATGTGCGTTGGAGACCGAATGTTGTTCGGAGTCTCGGATTGGATCCGGGACATCACGAGGAGATCCGGAATTGTCCGGAGAATAAGATTCATATAATGGGGATTATTTTCTAAGTTAGGAAATGTTCCAGAGTGTTTGTATGGGGATTCTAGAAGGTGTCGGAATGTTCCGGAAGGTTCTAGAAGATATCTTGGAGTTTATTTGAAAACCGAGATAAGATAAGATAAGATAAGATAAGGGGAGTTTAAAGGGGAAGCTTGGGGGGAAGGACTCTCCCCCCAAGCTCCCTAGTGCGCCGGCCCTAAGGGGGGGGCCTAGGGGTGGGAACCCTAGGCCACACCCCTCCCTCTATATATAGAGGGGTGGAGGCGCCACCCCTCCTTGCCCCTTCCCACTCCAAACCCTAGACGCCTCTCTCTTCCTCCTTCCATCTGCTCCGGCTTAGGCGAAGCCCTGCAGAATTCTCTCCACCACCACCACCACGCCGTCGTGCTGCTGGGATTGCGTGGAGAAGATCTACTACCTCTGTTGCTCGCTAGAACGGGGAGAGGAAGGTCTGCTTCGACTCTGCACGTGTGACCGTCTGCGAAAGCGCTGCCGGAACGCGGCGCCGGAAGGATCATCTACTCGATCTTGAGATCGGCAAGTGATCGACTACATCATCCACGAGATCTAATCTCGTTAACGCTTTCGGTTCTACGAGGGTTAGTACCGATCTATCTCGTTGCTCATGTCTAGTAGATTAGATCTTGGCTTTTATCTAGATTAGATCTAGGTTTTGTTCGTTCTTGCGGTAGAAAAATTTTATTTTCCATGCTACGAACCCATCACTATCTCCTCCCATTCAAGAGATTGGCCATTCTTCGGCAGCTTATACCATTCCTCAACTCTTCCTTTCAGTGATAATGAGAATAATTTCTTCTTGACTTGATCAGTTATAATACCTACACACTTGAAAAACCCGCATAATTCGTGTATAAAGAGCAAATGATCACCGGGATGGACAGTTCCGTCTCCAACATAATAGTTATCCATAACACGATCAATAATTCTTGTACATATTTTAAAAATATCATTCTCAGCAGATGGTGGTTCATCTACTACCTTAGTAGTGGTAGTAGCATTACGAAATAAGAAACTAAGTGGATTATCGATATTGAAAATAAAGTAACTAACAGAAATAAACAATACTCACAGTAAAACTTTCCTTTATCAGTTCCACTCTCCAATAGCGCTTCACTTCCCGGCAACGGCACCAGAAAATAGTCTTGATGACCCACAAGTATAGGAGGTGTATCGCAGTATTTTCGATAAGAAAGAGTGCCGAACCCAACGAGGAGCAGAAGGTGTTGACGAGTGGCTTGGAGCAGGAATTCTCTATAAATACTTAGCAAACAGATTTTTAGGGGTTTTTGATAATGCAGGTAAATAAAGTACAAGTAAACGAAAGACAATAATAAAGAATGCAGCAAGTGGCCCAATCCTTTCTTCAGCAAAGGACAAGCCGTTTGTATTACTTAAGATGACCAAACGTTCTCGAGGACACATGGGAATATCGTCAAGTGCTTTCGCTTCATATAGTTGATTAATCTTCTTTAGTTTGCTAAGTGTTGTGTGGGTGAACCTGTCCTAATGTACCGACCTTTCTAGGACTAATACATAGTTGTGATTATACCCCTTGCAAGCATCCGCAAGTATAAGAAAGTAATTAAGATAGAAACCTAACCACAGCTTTAAACTCTAAGACCCTGACATCCCTTGTGCAAAGGTTTCTTAACGAGGGTTCAGGTTTCTGTCACGCCAACAACCCCTACGATTAGTAGCCAAATACACAATGCATTCCCCTAGGCCCATATAGGTGAAGTGTCATGTAGTTGATGTTCACATGACACCACTAGAAGAATAACACCACAACTTAAATAACAAACTATTGAATCTTCCTCAACACAACTCCACTACTAACAACATGACTTCTCCCATGTTCTCAAGAACTAAACGAACTACTCACAAGACATCATATGGATCAATATCAGAGATGAAATAATGGTAAGTAACAATCTAAACATAAATGATAATTCAATGGTTCCACTCAATAGCATCAACTACAACAAGTAATCAATACCGGGAAAGTTTTCCCTAAGAACTATGCAAGATTCAACCCAATTGTTATAGCGGTATGGAGTGGTGATGATGGTGCTGGTGGAGATGATGATGGCGATGATGATGATGAGGATCCCGATGAAGTCCAGCTTGATGGTGGTGTTGATGGCGACGATCTCTCCTCCCCGAGAAGGAATTTCCCCAGCAGATTTCTGCCTGGCGGAGAGCTCTTTCTCTCTCTGTAGTTTCCCGCCCCGTAGATGCGGCGGAACCTTTCTGTGGTCCCTACCCTAGGCTTAGGGTTTCGTGGGGATAATATACGCCAAATGGGAGACCCAGAAGTGGGCCAGGGTGGCCACACCACATGGTGGCGCGTCTAGGGTGGCCCGCACCAGGGGGTGGTGTGGGCCCCCTGTGGCCCATATCCACTCCCCTTGTGGCATCCTTCGTCCTCTGGAAAAATAGGATTTTCCATATATTTTCTGGGATTTTCTGATCTTCGCGAATTTCGCCTCCAAACGGTGCCTTTTCTATCAGAATCCTGACTTCAGCGGTCCATCCTCCAAAAGTCATCAACCATGCAATTATAGATGAAATAACATAAGTATCATCTCTTAATATGAAATATATCAATGAATAACAGTAAATTATGATATAGAATAGTGATGCAAAATAGACGTATCACACCACGAAGAGGAATCCGAGACAACTAACTAAAGGTTACTCCACGCCTCCTTATTAAATCGCCGGACATCTCCACACCGCCCCCACCACGTTGTCGCCTGAGAGGGCCTCCTTCCCTCTCGCTCTGGGCCGTGGAGCGCTGATCTTGCCAGCGGACAACAAGGACAAAGATTGGTGAAGGCTATGTCATGTGTATAAGATAGAAGATAGCCAAGATCACCCCACGCTAGCACCGAGAGTGCCTCAAGCCAGGATTGAGCTTGCCTACCGATGATGTCGACCGATACCACGAGGTACTGGAGCACCACAACGATGCCCCCAAGAGGGTAATGATGCCACACGTCATCGTCGTGGAGACTGAAATGGTCAAGGATTTTCACCCAGAGCTTTGACATAGGGAAGGTAAACCACAACGATGCCCCCAAGAGGGTCACGACACCCGCTGGCGCCGAAGCATTGAGTTTTCGCCTGAAAAACATTCACACCACATACCAATATTGAAGGTGCCACGTTGTCCCAAGCCAGGCCTCCAACACTCAATCTGGGAGCCGCCATTGCCGAAGTGCCACCGACACTAGGATCCCCGTCGTTCCCTACTTGTCATCCTCATGGCCAAGGAGAAGCACCATCACCACCACCACGTTGCTCGTCGAAGAGTCATTCGTGCAGTCCACCTTCCGGAGTCTCCACCATGGATTCCAAATACGCACACCACCGAAACGACAGACATAGAACAACTAGTCCATCGGTATTAGCGACTGGAGACAGCGTAAAGACAAGGGTAACAAGCATGACGAACACAACACCTCTGCGCCGCCTACAAGCTACCCACAACATGTAGCAGCAGCCAGATCCGGGCCCACTTGGCCCATATTTAGCCTCTAGACATGCTGCAGGCGGGAGGATAGCCCATGTTGCCCAGCCACTTGGAGTTGCCGCCAACCGCACAGATCGGCTGAAGCCCGCACAACCCAGATCGGGACCAGATCTGGCCCGCCTGGCCCATATCGGGTCTTGATCTGGCAATCCACGCTGACATGGGCCACCGTCGCCCCTGACATCGCTGCTTCCATCCGTCGCACCGTCTTCACCACACTCATGTGTTGCCATTCGTTGGCCTGGTCTCGTGCCGCAGATGCGCACGCAGCCTTGCCACAGGCATGTAGCACACCGCAAGGCCACCACATCGTCGTCGAAGACGACCACGCCGCCGCACCCCTCGACCAGCATGACACCCTCGATGCTCGCAGAGTCCCGCGCCACGTCCTCCCCGCGGGGGTAATAAGGGGGGAAGCCCTGCCGCAACCGACACCTGGGCTTCGCCCCGACGTGTTCACCGGCGGCAGCGTGGAGGGGGGAGAGGTGACGAGGGGCTGTGAGGAGGGTCTGCGCTGGGTGCTGCCGGTCGCTCACGGGAGCGACATGGGGCTCTTGCTCCCATCTACAACTCCGGGTATGCATGGTATCCAGGACGAGTAGCTAGAAGATTCCGACGACGCGTACAAAATGGGAGTTGGGCACATCAACGTGTCCAGGGCCATGGACCCTGGGCGAGTACGAGCGAGCGGCAGTACGCGGCCCACCTCTGCTAGCTCCACGCTCGGCGAGGCTGCACTGTGCGCCGTTTCGCGCAAACGACTCGTGGAGATGCTCGGAACTGCCCACCACGCATCCGTCCAACCTCAACGACCCGAGCATCACGGTCCCGCTGCAACCGGCGGGGTTCTCCGTGGTAAGGACGCTCACAAGCGTCACACCTCCGTACTCTGAGCCAGAGACATATATACACGGCCAAGGTGGTCATGCCCCCGGAGGTGCGCGCGACCGTCGACCCAAGCACTCTCACCTTGGCCTATCCTGGGCAGAAGGCCACGTACCAGATCTCGGTCAGCAGCACCGGCCGGAACTCCCCGGTCCAAGGAGCTGCGTACCAGGCCACCGTCGAATGGTCTTCAAGCTGGCACACGGTCACAAGCCCCATGCTCGCGGTGGTCGGCCTAGCCACCTCTCAGCCGTCCACGGCGTGGAGGCTGGAGGCAGGGCGTCGATCGTCCACTTGTGCGTTTTCTACTATATTTTCTTTGCTGTCCCGATCAAACCGCGCGCCCACCAGCAGGCATTGCTGGCGGTTCTAAATCGTGGCACGCTTGGCTGGTGAATCTTGAGGCTTCGCTCATGTGTTGACCTAATGCATGGATGTGGAATTAAAAATTAGGAATTCAGATGAGAATCCACTACAGGAAAAAAGCTTGCTGCTCGTGAGGCGCAACTTTGCCGTGAGCCATCACACGGTAAAGAAAGCTTTACCATGAGTAAGCAAGAAGGGCTCACGGCAAAGAAAACTAGCACGGCACAGCGAAAGTCCAACGCACGGCAATGACAAGCCTCACGGCAACGGCCAGAAAGAAAGCACGGCAAAGAACGAACGCTCGGCAAAGCCAAATAAAACGCACGGCAAAGAGAGTTCACATGGCAGCGCGGTATATTCGGCCCCTCCTTGGGAATATTCCCCTGCAGAAGGGCCCACCACTCCGCTGTTGACGGAGGGGGCGACAAAGAGGGCTAACGGTGCGGCTTTGCCGTGTAGCCTAGAAGGGGAACCCACGACAACGATCCCTTTGCCGTGTGTTTTTTTGTTTTTTTTTCTTTTACATTTTGTTCTATCGATTATATTTCTTTGGTTAAAGTTACTTATATTTATTTATTAAATTAATTTAATTTAATTAGGATGGCTCTGATTAAATAAATATTCCTCTCGATCACCGTCTATATATATACTTGGTTTTACCGGAACAGGGACGATATCCTACCCGGTTTCACCGGAACGAGGACTTTCCCCCTTAGACGAGTCTGGAACCTTCGCTTTTAGGTTACAACGGATGCCGGCGAAGAGGGACGCATGTACCCGGGGACTAGGTTTTATATGTTTCAACATAGCACCACACTTTCATGCATGTGTCATGGCCACATGCAAGTCCTTGAGGTGATCCGATGTCGCGGAGCGTGGTTCCCTGCGGAACCCTGACCCGCGGGCCTCGGATCGTCTACCCCCCTAAACTTTCTTCTGACAGGTGTAGCCCGGTATAGCTCTCTCTTGTTTTGTGTTTGTTTAGGTTATAGGATGATGTAAAACCATGTTAGGTCACAAGGGGAGTGAGAATATCCTACTCTAGTGCCGGAACGAGAACTTTTCCCCTTAGACAAGTCTGGAACCTTCGCTTTTAGGTTACAGCGGATGCCTGCGAAGGGGGACGAGTGCACCCGGGGACTAGGTTTTGTATGTTTCAACATAGCACCACACTTTTATGCATGTGCTAGGGCCACATGCAAGTCCTTGAGGTGTTCCAATGCACCGGAGCGCGGTTTCCTGCGAAACCCTGACCCGCGGGCCTCAGATTGTCTATCTCCCTAGACTTTCTTCTAACAGGGGTAGCCCGGTGTAACTCTCTCTTGTTTTGTGTTTGCTCACGACAAAGAGCTCTTTGTCGTGCATGTCTCTGAGGTACACGGCATATAGGTCATTGTCGTGTGTATTCTTTTGGCACACGGCAAAGTGGTGGTGCCCTATCCACTAATACCGGGTGGGCCCACGGCCGCCCCTATCCACTCGCACGACCTCACGCCCAGCTCGCGCGCTCGACCTAGCTCGACCACACAGCAGCCTTCGCCGCCACGCGTCCTAGCTGCTGCTGCCTCCGCAGCCCGCTGTTGCCGGCTGCCGCCACCGTGCTGCCTCCCCCACTGCAGGCCCGCCCCTGCTCCCTTCGCCCCCGCCGCAGCCCCCTCCTCCCTCCCCCCGTCCTACCGCCATGGCCCTCCTCCACCGAGCTTGCTAGGGCCATGGTCAAGACGGGAGGAGCCCGGTCGGCTGCTCCCCGTCCTCCACCGAGCGACGCTCGCGGTGAAGGCCCCCTCCTCCACCAAGCGACAGCAAGGCGCAGGTACTAGCTATTTTTTTCCTTTTTTTGTTAGCATATATTACTAGTATGTTGGATTTATTAGTACTAGTTCTAGATAGTGTTGTAGATATGTTACTTTTAGTACATTAGGGTAGTAAATTAAGTAAATTAATGTAGGTGTATTTAGCAAAATGGGTATATAGGTAGATTTAGCCAAATGGATACACTACATGTGGCATATTTGGATGTATTTGGTACAATGTTAAATGAAACTAGCTAGTGGACACTAAAATATATGTGGCATATTTTAGTACATTTCGGTAAGGGCTCCCTGACCCTGAACAATATATGTGGCATATTTTGGTGCAATATAAAAAAAGAACTAGGGGACAATAAAATGGATAGGTGGAAATTTGTGGAAATTTCAATTGATAAACTATTCTTCTTCGTGCATGATATCTATTTAGTTTGAGGGTGGGGCTATCGACGGTGTAGGGCATTTTGCGGGAGGGTCGATAATCTTCTTCACCTCTCGATCACACTTCGAGGGTAAAAATCTGTTCTCCTCTCTTGTACCTAGGGTTATTTTCGTGTCTAGATCACCAAGTCTGTCGTGTTACCTAGGCGTCTCTTCCCGGCCGTCAGGGTTACGCGGATAAATATGTATTAGTGGTCTCACATATTATATAACCGTAACTCTTACGGCATTTATCGGGACAGTCGGCCGATGCGTAGTTGGGTACATTTTCCCTATTCTACTTCGGTCCGCGACAGGATTTCGGCCGTGCCTCCCCGTTGTTCTCTGGATGCACATTCCTCTCGGCTTTTTGTCGAGACGTGTATCGGGAGAGCAGCGGGGAGGTGCTGCCAAAATTTTGTCTCGGATCGGTGTAGAGCAAGGAGAACGTACTCAATCTACGGATCCGGCGGATCCGGCGGTTGCTAGGACCCTCTTTACCTATTAGAGAGATAAGTGTGTGTATGGCGTAAAATCTATGTTTGCTAAAATTAACCGAACTAATACCAGATTTATTTAATGTCATGATTAATTGAAAGCATTGTATATGTCTGTTTTCGTACTGATTAGAGGATGGAGAATCATGACTGGATGTACGATGGCAGAATCAATCAGTAGAACTGTACTCAGGAATAGGGAGAAAAGACCGAGCAGTTCATGAACAAGGCTGTTAATATCGCTAGCAGACCTAGAATAGTATTTTGCCCTTATAGAAAGTGCGCTAACGAAAAAACACAAGACAAGGAAACTATGAGTACTCACTTGCTCAAGTTCGGCTTCACACCGTCCTACCAGACCTGGACTTTCCATGGAGAAAAGTTATCCAAACATGCTAGGATGGAGGTGCGGCGGATTCAGCCTAGGGGAGAATATGATACTAGGTTTGATAAGTGCTTAGAAAACTGGGCTAATGATAATGTGCCTGAAAGCCCTCATGTAGAGGCGGAGACACCTCAGGATGCGGAGACAAGTGAGGAGCCGGAGATAAACACAAAGAAGTACTATGAGGCTTTGTTTGCTTGGTAGAAACCCCTACATGTTAATACAGATGTAACCCAATTAGATGGCATCGCTCGCCTTATGGCCTTCAAGTGCCATAGGAACTTGTGCAGAGATGGGTTTGATGAACTTCTGGCCGTCATTGGTAGCATTCTGCCGAAAGGGCACCTCTTGTCCAAAGGGATGCATGTTATTCACAAAGGAGCATGCCGACACAAATTATTGCATCCATTGCAAATCCTCTAGGTTCTTTGAGTTTGACCCCAATGGTGATGGTCAGAAGAGGCAGACTGTGGTTGCGCAGAAGATCCTCTGGTATCTTCCAGTCCTACCGAGGATCCAACGGCTCTTCATGAATGAGGATACTGCCCAACAGATGCAGTGGCCCATAGAAGGGAAAAGATACCTCGGCAATATGATACATCTGTCGGATGGTAGTGCATGGAAGAACTTTGTCATTAAATATCCACTGAAAGTCGGTGACTCGAGGAGCGTAGCAGTTGTGATATCAACCGATGGGTTCAATCCATATGGTATGTTGGCTGCAACATACAGTTGTTGGCCAGTGTTCGTTATTCCCTTGAACCTCCCCCCTGGCGTCTGCATGAGATCAGAGAATATATTTGTGTCGATGATAATCCCAGGGCCAAAATACCCGGGTAAGAACATGAACATGTACCTGGAACCGCTGGTGGATGACTTGCTTCGTGGCTGGGAAGGTCGCGGGACCCGAACATATGACGAAGCAAAGAAGGAGCAGTTCGATATGTATGTCTGGTACCACACATCTCTGCATGACCTACCAGCACGTGCTTTGTTCTGCGGGTGGTGTACACATGGGAAGTGGCCTTGCCCTGTGTGCAGGAAGGCTGTGACTTTCTTCTGGCTTGATAAGGGAGGCAAGTATTCCTGCTTTGATGAATCTTGACGGTTCCTTAAGGAGAATCATAAATACAGGAGTGATAAAATATGTTTCAAGAAAGGCCATGTTGTCCATGACCCGAAGCCACTTCTCAAGACCAGACATGAACTCAAGGCTGAGTTAGAAGCTCTCCATCCTAGCCCCAATGGGAATGGTTTCTTGGGATATGGGGAGACACACCAATGGACCCACAAACCGTGCTTATGGAAGCTTTCTTACTTTGAGGATCTCGATCTCCCGCATAACATTGATATAATGCACACTGAAAAGAATATTAGCGAGGCCCTTTGGAGCACAATCATGGATACTGAGAAGACGAAGGATAACATCAAGTCTCGGATTGATCAAGAAAATGTGCGATAGGCCAAAGTTGAAGATGCAGCCACCTGCTGGCGCCAAAAAAGGGTGGACTAAGCCAAAGACTCCGTTCTGTCCAACAAAGCCCCAAAAAAAGGGAGATCTGCTAGTGGATCGCGCAATGTTTGTTTTTCCCTAATGGGTATGCAGCCAACTGGATGAGGGGTGTGAACATGTAAACTTTGCGAGTACAAGGGCTCAAGAGTCATGACTACCATGTATGGCTTGAGCAGATAATTCCGGCGATGATTCGAGGCTATGATGATGAGGATACTTGGTGAGTGCTGTCGAGGTTGAGCTTTTTCTTCCGCCAGATTTGTGCTAGGGAATTAGACACCAAAGTGGTTGAGAAGCTACATGAACAGGCACCCGAGTTGCTTTGCGATCTAGAGAGGCTCCTTCCGCCAGGGTTCTTTAATCCGATGCAACATATGGTCTTGCACCTCACGGAGGAGGCTCTAAAGGGGGGCTGCATGGGGCCGTTGGCAGTTTCCGCCTGACAGAGAAACGAAGAAGCTTCGTGAAAAATAGGCAATAAATGCAAGATCGGAGCATGCATTGCCGAGGCAATCCTTAATGAGGAGGTGGAAAACTTCACCACTAACCACTATGATGCCAACATTCCCACAAAGCACAACCCAGTCCTTCGTTACAATGCCGCCAACACTGAAGATGTACCCAAGCTTAGCATCTTCGTAGGGCTTGGTGGCAAGTCAAGTGGCTCATAGAGATACACAACGAATACACATGAGCGGGACTTGATCCACTCATATGTCTTGAACACCATGGAGGAAGTGAATCCATACATCGAGTAAGTGCTCACCATTTAGTTATTCCTAGACATTCACCCGTATGTTAGTGGCTAACTCTTCCTCTTTACATTGGTATAGACAATTCACTCATAAACATTGGAGGTATACCCACAGGAATCCTACCCTAGAAGAATCTAAGGATCTTTCCGATAACGGAGGTGGTTTCAGTTTCATTAGCTGGTTATGCGGTTTGGTACTATTCTATCCAACTTTGCTTGCATTGCTGACATTCATTGGTCATTTTTCGTTCTAAACTTATCGTGCTAAACTTGTAGGCAAGGACCGACAAAGAGATGAATCCCGAGCTAAGAAAAATTGCCAGGGGCTTTAACCATTCCGTCTGCATATTCAATGCTTATGACGTGAACGGGTATCGCTTCCATACCCATGAATACACAACAAACTGGCCCAACCGGAAGACAATAAATAGTGGGGTGGTATGTAAAGGTGATGATGGACTCCATTACTATGGAAGAGTCGAGGGTATATACGAGCTGAATTACGGGTTCGACAAAGGGTTAAATCCCGTCGTATTCAAATGTCATTGGTTCGACCCACGTCGGGTGAGACAGGATCCTGAAATTGGATTGGTCGAAGTTGAAAGAAACTCCGTTTATAAGGGAGAGGATGTTACATTTTGGCTACCCAGGGCTTCCAAGTATACTATCTCCCATACTCGTGCAAAAACCCGGCAAAATGTCTACAGGGATGGGATGTTGTGGTGATGGTACCTTCACGCAATAGGCCGCCCCCGCCAAACAAGGATGATTACCGCCACGTAGACCCCTCAACAAAGGATGCCGAGTTTTATCAGGAAGAAGAGCTCTCTGGTTTTTTCACTGTTGACTTGTCGGCCAATGATGACATGGTCGTAGACGATGAACAAGAAGAAGATGCGGGCATGGAGGAAGATAATGCAGAAGATGAAGCTGAGGATGTCTGTGACAAGCAAGATATGAGTTTGCTAGAGGCGTTCAAAGCAGGCATTGACCTTGATCCAAAGGGACCACCTCCAGGTTTCATTGGTGCAACGAGCCTGATAGCAATGACGAAACATGTGGTCCAGTTACTAATGTCGACATCTGATCTATGTAGTATTAATTGTGAGGCTAGCCTTTTTGTAATAACTCTATGTAATAGTGATTGTCGAGCTGGTTTATTTGTAAGAACTATGTACTTACAAATTTTCTTCTATTTACATCATTGTTGCTTTCACTAATTTTCATCTATTTACATCATTGTTGCTTTCACTAATTTTCGTCTATTTACATCATTGTTGCTTTCACTAATTTTCATCTATTTACATCATTGCATACTAATAAACTACTCTTTTCATTGTGTTTGCAGGTGATTGAAACATGACAGGAGGAAAGGGCAAGGGCATTCGAAAAAAGTTCAAGGACTTGGCGGACATTGTGACGAATCCGAGTGGTTCGAAAAAAGCTTCAGCTTCGGCCTCAAGACAGCGTGATAGTCCTCCACCGTGCCCTCCCCAGCAGCGTGGGAGGCGTGGGAGGAAGGATCCTAGCCACCCCCCCCCCCCCCCCCAGCCGAGGATGAGGAGGATGCTGATGACGCTAAGGTGGGGCAGGAGAGTGAGGAGCACGAGGAGCAGGAGGAGGACCAGGAGTATGAGGAGCAGGAGGAGGAGGGTGGGGAGGACGGGCAGGTGGAGGACTTGGAGTACCACTCGGAGGATGAGGGGCTGGGGGGTCTACCGTTTGAGGTTGATGACAGCCTAGTTTGGGAACCGCCAGCGGAGGAGGAGTACGTGCCACCCTCCGAAAATTTGAAGCCACGTGACAAGAAGCCATATAAGCGTGGGATAATGAAACTTCCCAGGATAAAAACGTGACCCTATAGCAATGTTGTTCTCGTGCCCGCTGAAAAGAGGTAAATGCTGATTTTGGCTTTTCATTATCGAAATTTTATCACTGTAGAAATTTTTATCACATACATACTAATTTTGGCTTTTCATAGTATAGTTCGTTCACATATGAGGATCCTAATCAAAAGGGTGGACGTTGGTACGCGAACATCCTTGGAGGCCTTCTTAGGAGCAGATTTCCTGGGCTTGTCGATCCCCCTAGTGGTGGCGTCGATGTAGCTTGGACTTGGAAGCACTACAGCTACGCTCCGGATCTGGACACCGATTGCGAAAACATGCAGGAGGCGATTGTAGAACATTTCTGGGTATATGAGTTTGAACATCTCAGCATTCTAACACTCCGAGGTTGACACTAGTTGCACTAATAGCTTTGGTCCCTTGTTTACCTATGTGCATGGTTTTAGCGATACAACACGAAGGCTGCTGGTCGTGAAAGGCAGTGCGATGCGGTCCTACACGATATGTGCAAGAGGAGGGTGACCGGCATGCACTACGAGGCACGTGTTCAGTGCATCCGCGACTAGCACGCTAACCGCCGTATTTGGATGACTAAGGACGAGGCTCGTCAAATGCTCATGGCACCATGGCAGTACCTGCAGGTAGTTGCATTTCTGTGTTATTAATTTCTTGACCACCATGTAGTTTCTGTTGTACTAATGGGTGTACCTTGTGAATGTAGAACCCTCCTCAGTATGTCGGTAGCGACAGACGCTGCTTTCTGGCGATGGTAATGTGGTGGACGTCCTCCTGGTACCTCAAGAAGCACGAGGAGGCAAAGAAGAGGCGGGACGATATGGGAGGTGGATCACATATCCAAGGCAGCATCCCCCTCGCCCTTCACATCCAAATAGAGGTGAGAAAATGTTTCCTTTATTCTTTGCTTTCACATGATTGTTTACTCTGCAAGGGTGTCCCCCTTCACTTAATTACATGTTCTCTTTCGCAGTAAACTGCAATAGGCGTGAATCCAAGCTTATTGGGGCTCTACCAAAAGATGAAGACCAGGAAGAAGCCGCATCCGAAGACGGGGTCCATGTGGGTCAACGATGTATCCGAGGTCAAGTGTGACACATACATCACGGGGTACAAGCAGAAGCACGACAAGAACTCTGATCCACTCACTGAGGAGTTTGACCCCGAGGTGGCGGTGCTGGCGGGACATGGCCTGAAGCATGGCCGCCTATGGATTGGTGACGGGTCCGTCGACCCAATGACCGTTTCATCTCTACACTAGGCCCGTAGTGTTTGTAAGAGTGGCGGGCCTCAGGTGCAGACCCGCCCACGGGCTTCGGATATAGCTATCGAACGCTTACGGGTATGTTCTTCCTCGGTCCTCTACGCTTAATTACATGTTTTCCATTGCAATGTTAATGACATATCGCGACGACACAATGTAGGAGGAGATGGAAGCAAGGGAACATAGAATCCGAGAGGAGTCCCAACAGCGGCAGGCACAGCTGGAGCAGCAGCTTAAGGAGCACCAGCAGCAGCAGGCGCAGATGCAGCAGTAGATGTAGCAGCAGATGATGAGCTGGTTTGTGAACCAACAGCTTCTGACTGCTGCACTGGGGAGTATTCCTACTCCTCCTTTCGCCTTCTCGTGGGTAAGTGGTTAACTTAATATCTCCATCTTATGTTATCTTGTCTCATTGTTTAATGGTCGCAATATATTCCCCATGTTGTAGTTGCCCGGGTACTTACCAGGTGGGTCGACGAGTGGATCGAACATGCCGCCCTTCTAGGAACAGCCTAGTCAGAGCCCGATGACTCCTCATACCCTCGCTAATCCGAACATCATACGGAGCCTGACGAGTTTCCAAGTGAGTTCTCCTAAAAACATGTCACTTATAGAATTTCAACTTGAAAATGCAAAATTGTAGCCATGCCACTTGTAAAAAATATAGCAATCTCATGATTTTTCTTTTGATCGTGTATAAGGAGAAGGACACGGAGGAGATGGAGAAGGACACAGAGGAGATGGAGGACACGGAGGAGACGGAGAAGGACATAGAGGAGATGGAGGACACGGAGGAGACGGAGAAGGACATGTTTAGCTACCATCAAGGTTAGTTCTCCTAAATTTGTCAGTTGTTCAAAATAAAGCCATGCCACGATACTTCTAGATTATTAAGCCATGCCATGTCACTTAGCCAAACTTAGCCATAGAGAAAACTTAGCCATGCCACTTGTTCAAAATGTCACTTGTGAAATTCATGTACTCGTCGAAATTTACTTGTCAAATTCATGTACTTGTCTAATTCCATGCCATTGTGAAATTTAACTTGTCATATTCATGTGCTTGTCAAATTTTACTTGTCATTTTCATTTAGTTTTACTTTTGAACTTGTAGGATCTCATCGAGGATGCATTCATGGATGTGTAGCACTTGAGCTTGAGGAGAACTTGATGGTGATGATCATGTGATGGTCATGTTGTGGTTATGTACTTGGTGATGATCTAGAGCACTTGTAGCTCAAATTTGTAATATTTGCGGTGGTTGCATGTTGATGATAATGCGTTATGTTCCTGTGAACTTGTTTTGATCATGTTTATGTGTGTGATGATCTTGTGATCATGTTTGATATGATACAAATGATCTTGTTTACATGTGTGATGATCTTGTGTTATGATTCCTATATATTGTGTATTTAAATGCAGGTAATAACAAAAAACAGAGAAAAAATGGAAAATGCAGGGGTAGCGTCAAAATCTGGAATGCCGAGAGGGCAGCTCCAGCCGTTTTGCCGTGTGTTTGTTGGTATATACGCACGACGAAGAATAGCTCACGGCACAGGGTAACACATGGCAAACATTCACTCATGGCAAAGGGCGGCTCACGGCAAGGGCTACGCACGGCAAAGCAGCAAGTGCACGGCAACAAAGCGTCCCACGGCATAGGCCCACCCCATGGCAAAGACGCGTCCAAGGCAAAGGCGTACTGTCGCCGTCCCCGCGGTCCTCCTCTAGTTATCTCCTTTTCTTTGCCGCGCGTGAGGAAGACCCACGGCAAAGGCCGTTGCCGTGCGCGTACTCGAGAGCTCACGGCAAAGCGGCTTTGCCGTCGCGCATGTTGCCGTCTATTCGTTGCCGTCTGGCGGCGCACGATAAAGACATTGCCGAGAGAAAAAGGTCCTTTGCCGTGTCTTCCTGGCGCACGGCAAAGAAGAGAAATCCTGTAGTGATCTGAGGCCGACCAGCAGTTTGGGCTAATACTGTAGTCGAGACGATAGGCACCATTTTGCACCCATTCTTTCAGTTTTAGAGTGTGACATACGTATATAATCATACCTGTATAGAAACACCCACGCACACACTTCAGACTTCGATCGGCACGTAGCAGGCCGTGGGCCGTCAAGCCCGGCCAGAACGAGCTAGGAGACTGCCGTCAGAGCACGTACGCCAACACCATAGCAGTTGTGATCGACCGTGGCCGTGACTGACACGTTTTTGTGCGTGGTGGTGGATGCATGCAACTACCCTCTTGTAAACTGAGATGTTAATACTTGATGATAGAGGGAGTGAGGGAAGGAGGGAGATGGGTGGATTATTGTAAGAGGAGAATAATTGATGGGGCAGGCATCCAGGCATGCTAGAACATTGCAGTGGCTTGGCTGTGCAATCAACTAGGATATTTCTTCTTTTTATGTGCACATGCATTTAGCTAGTCTGCATAATTATTCTTATCAGAAATTCCATGGGTGTAATCTTAAGTAATTGTCCATGTCTTAATGCCTCATCATGGTGGCTTTCAAGTATTGATCATCTAAATGCATGATCTTGGTGGCGTTAATGTTTGTCCATCATTCCTAAATAAAACAAAAATATCCACTCGCAAAAAAAAATCTGATTTAGGTAGCATCATATTTTCATGAATATTAGAAATGGTTTCTAGAAACAAAACAAAAATGGTAATTCAGCTTTCTAGTGCGAGATATAGTTAGAAGTTCTTATATTTGTGGTACTTGAGTATGCGTAGCTGTAGGGGCAGCGGGTGTATCTGTTGTAGCAGGGATATTCTTATCAATTACTTCAACATGCCACGATGTTAAATGGTCAGTGTTTGATATATATTTGTGTGTGTTGTTTCTGTATGAGGGGTGGAAAAACAACAAGTATGTCAATATGTTCTACAAGTGAGCAAGCTTGTGGTTGTCATGTCTTTATGTTGATACCACAGAGAATCAGCCAAGGCTAGATTTTTTTTCAATTTTTCAAATTTGTATTAGATTAGGTTATAATCGAGGTCGAAGATCCAAAATCGGGTAAAACTATATTTTACTACAATAGTCCGGAAATTTAGACATGAATACATATTTGTTTTATCCTATGATTTATAAATGGTTATAAATATGACTTTCATGCATGGTTTTTTGTGTAGCTAGATGAGCATCCTTGATTTAGGCTAGCCATAGTGGGAGTATTATACTAGGGGGTATCATGCATAATATGCATGCAAAACTGATGTGGCACATCATTTAATGAAAATAGAGGTGATAGTGGTATCATAATATGATATTGTATCGTAGAACATCAAACTAAAAAAATTAATAATAAATGCATCTTCTACACAAGTTTAGATTGAGATTCTACAAATAATTAAATAGAATGAGGTTATGATACTACTAGATGATACCGTGCACTATAGAGGTAGTATCCTATACTAGTATCATATGCATGATACTAGTAATATGATACTCCCACTATGACCAGACTTAGCATGCAACTAAATTTTACATATGGTTACTTTGTTGATCTCCAAATCAAAGAATGCAAACCAATATTTTCTTTAAGTTGTTGCCTAATGGGCTCATTCATCAATTTTCCTTTAGTGATTCACATTTGGAAGGTTTTCAAAAATCCAAGAATTTATATATTTCATACCAGAATTTCTAAATCGAAGAATAAAATAAATGTACAACTACGAACCTGTTAAAATAAGAAACTCCAAATGGGTAAATGGATTTTTAGATTATTAGGAAGAATTTCCATAATTAATTCTAGAATATAAATCACGACTACAACAGCTATGGTCATGTGAAACTCTAATCTATATGTATTAATCAACACGAACAATAGTAGTGCAAACTCTACAACAGCCATAGTAAAATAATAGATTAGACCACATGGCATGTACTGGTCGTTTTTAGATGGAGAAGCCGTTGGTCCAGAGATTGCAGAGACTTGTCGAAGAAGATGGCGTTAAATACGACACACACGCGGTCCGTCTTGATGACCGGAAAGACGTGTTGTGATGACAAACTTGAGTTGTCGCGCGGAGCGCTTTCCAAAAACCATATTCGGCCTCTCCCGTATAGGATCGCAAAAATGAGTGGTTTCGCAGACCTTATCTCCCATTCACCGGTGCACACCGGCACGCGGGGTGGAGTAGACTGCGGTGACGATGCAAGTAGAGAGGCTGGCAAAATCTTAGATTGATTTCGGTGTGTTACGTGGTGGAAGAAACATAGAGCGGCTCAAAAGACCCCGTAAAGAACATAACGTAGGCCGATGCCAGTCGCGCACAAGTTCGGGTCGATTACAATAGCCCATGATCCGGGCGCGACTCGAACCGACTAACTGTTGACACGCCTGTCAAAACCACAGCAGTTTTTTTGAGCAGCAAAAAGATAAGCTCGGCTCATTTTGCAAACCACGATGCGTGCGCATCGTGACGAGGCGAGCATCGTCAGAGGAGGAGCACACGTGTAGCACTTTTCTTCTCGCTCACTTACAAAGTGGTGACACTCCACCTTATAAAGTGATGCAACTCTCAATTCAATGGTTTTATGGAAGCCTTCTTGCTCAGTAGCAGTAGTTATTACAGAACTTGGGAAATTTCAATGCTGGACTTGGGCATATGTCTTTCAATTCAATGAACAGGACAAATGCATCTAGGATGCCAGATATTTTCAATTCGAGTAATCAACCTCAACATCACGTGGGTGTGTTAAGCAATTCCATGAAAGATGAAACCAAAGCTTTTGAGTTTGTCTTGGTATGCATATTCATCTAGTGCCTTGTTTGTCATGGTTCATTTTGTGCAGACATTAGTTGCTATGCGAGTTTTTGGACATCGATAATCTCCTAGATATACCCTGTTTCACCATATTTTGTCAATAGCCATTGCACACGTTCAATACACATTATTTGCAATATCCATTGCATGAGTAAACATACCTTTGATTGCCAGTTTTTATCACTAGTAGTTGTACACGCAATGCTAGTTAAATGAATCATGATTATAATCATGCAATGGAGCAGTAATTAGTAGGAATTTATTATGACATATGTATAAATTTAAGTGATAATTTTATCCAACATAAATCCTGAGCATCTAGTCTATAGGAACAGTGTATGTGCAAACCATGTTCATGTAACATAATTAAGACATGAAAAAGTTATAGTTCTATTTGCATTTCTTACCTTTAGTGTCATTGATGTGGAAGAAAACTACACGACATGTTATTTTATAGTTTTTATTATATTGGTCTGTAGATATAGATGTGGATCACATGTTTATAAAACAAAAACGCTACTGTGTGGTTTTCTTATGAGACAAATCTACTCATATCGAACTTGAAGATTCTGACCTCTCTTGCTGTTAATGACACGTTTGCTGCTTTTTCAGGATCACCTTGTGGCGGCACGTGGTTCAAAGAAGTAAACCCTAAAAGGGATCACATGTTCCATGACCACATCGCTCAGATGGAGAAGTTTCAGCAGAGTTAATGGGGGGAGCGGGTTCTGGGCTGGGTGTTCGGATGGTAGAATCTGGACTGGGGGTGGGTGAAACTACTGTACTAGCGACCTTCCTGAAGGAGATATGCCCTAGAGGCAAATAATAAATGAGTTTTTATTATCATATCTCAATTAGTTTATAATAGTTTCATATTGTGCTATAACTGTGCCAAGTAGAAACATTGGTATAGGTGTGGTATGAAACAACAAAGTCCCTAGTAGCCTCTATTCATACTAGTTCGTTGGTCACGAAGATGATCTGGGTTTCAAGATCATGGGCATTTATGCCGACTGACAACGGGATTATATCATTGGAGAATGATGTGATTGGACATTCCTCGAAGGATTGCAACACGATCAAGTCATATAGTTCATTGTTGCAACAGGTATACCTAGACTCCTTCTCCTTAGACCGTGAGCTCATATTACTCACTGTTTCTCGAGGCTGCTTAGACTGCATCAAGCGCCACTTGGTAATACAGTGGTTATAAAGGTGTACGTTGGGTATTCCAAAGGAACAATAGATGACATGTGACTGCAAGACCGGAATTTGTTTACCCACATGACGGGTAAAGATACATACGGCCGGCTTGGTGAGATTACATCCATAAATGTTGCAACATGTTACTAGGTCACGGGGATGTAATATCACGATAACAAGAAAACAAAACTTGTTGTGAACGAGATTGAACAAGGTATGGGATACCAATGATTGGATCTCGGACAAGTCGTATCGAGAAACAAAAGGAAGAGGATGCCCAGGGCTGTGCGCGGGGTGGGGCCCACCCCTGGCCGGCGGCCCATGAGGCCCATGCGCCTCCCCCCTCTCTCCCTTGTTTAGTCCCACATGGGAAACCCAAAGGGGAGGGCACACCCCTTCCCCCTATATAAAGGGGTGCCCATGGGTGGGATCAAACACTACAATATTTGGAGAATTCCTTCGGTTGACTTCCTCCTTCCCTCTCTCTCTCTCTAGCCCTTGTGACCATGGCCCCAAGTTTGGGCTATGCGATCGAGGCACATCTGCAGTACGCCGTTACGCAGCAGGGATTCCTAGCCATATATCAACTTCCGCACTCCCAGTGGGATCGGGGAGCCGGAGGTCTCATCGTGCACCGGATGTGTACAAAGACACGAGGCGCAACACTTGGGGCGCTTAAATGTCGTGAGCCGGAGATGTTGCACGATGAAGATGATGAAGATCAAGAAGGAGCAAGGGGTGACCTGCGAGGAGCTTCGCGACCTTGAGGTCGGCTACGAGTACGACTACTTCAACCACATTCCCCGCGGAATGTTAACCGCGTACGGTCTACAAGGGTATGTATTCTATACGCATTGGCCGTTACTTCATTACTACATAGATAGATCCTACGCAAGTTTTGGGGTTACATCGTAGGAAAAATTTTGTTTTCCGCACTGATCCCCTACAAAGGTATCAGAGCCGATCTATGCGTAGGAGTGTTGTACGGCCAGTACACACAAGTATTGTGCGGGCATTGATCCCTTAGTTGTTACCCTCTAACGTGTACTTATTTATATCGCGGTATTGTTTGATGAAGCGGCCTGGACCGACCTTATGTGTATTCGTACGCGAGACTGGTTCCACGCTCAACATACGGCTTGTACCGTATAAGTGGCTAGCGGGTATCTGTCTCTCATTCGATAGTTGATATAGCATTTACAACAGAGGGCCCCGAAAGGGGTGTAATAGAGACAACTGTCGGATCCATGTTGTGGTTGGAAAGTTCGTAGTTTAGAAACGGTTCTATTGCGAAAGCCCTAACAACCACGTAAAACTTGCAATAGATAAAGTAGAGGCGTCTAACTTTATTTTGCAGGGGGATGTGATTATGATATGGCATTGGTCGTTATGAAGGTAAAGTAGTTTACTTTTCTGTTACTAAGTAGTATAGTAATAGTCATCGTTCCGATGGACGACCTGGTGGAGGCGTCGTGGACTTGGCGTCAAACCAAGGGCACGATGGAGATCATGTCGGAGCGCTCGATGGAGATCAAGGCGTAAGAAAGACCATATCATATCACATTATACATATGATATTGATACCTGTTTTACATCTTATTGTGTGCTAGTATTAGATACTCAACGGTAGCAAAATAAGATAATCCCTATTTAATTCCAATATTCCGTGTTCCCCTTGTGTGTGCACCACCAAGAAAGTTCTTCGGTATGAGGCGATCCAGGGTTACAGGCTTGGGTGTCAGACATATCTACGTTCGCATACAGTGGGTGTAAGCCATGTTGCACAGCGAATACACACAAGTTAGATTTGGCGAGCCTAGCACGCTAGAGAAGTGTGGCCTCGGAACACAAGAGATCAAAAGATCGAGCATGAGTCACATGGATGATGTGATTGACATTAGTGAATGTCTACCTTTGATAATGCACTGATGGCCGTGATGATCGGGGGAGGTGCAGAGGATAGGGATCATGCGATCACTAAAATCGTTCAGGGGATGACAATTTTAGTGGAGACCAATTATAAATTGATCTCTTATTATAAACTTAGTCTAGATGTATGTTTGTAAATATCTTATTAGATCTTACCCTATCCCATTGAGGTCCTTTGCGACCATGGAAATATATTGCTTAATTTGGAACTTAGCAAAAGGGTCCAACTTCATAGATTAATACCCACGTCTGAGGGATGTCCTCGTAAACGGTGATCTTCTCTTCTTGACACAATAACCATTAGGAGATAATCTGATGACTCCGGATTGTTTGCAAAAACACTTAGCAATCTTGCATCACAGTTAAGAACTCTTGGAAGGGCTTGATTGCGAATGGAGGTCATGGATGAAAAGGTATATGTAAGATATACAAAATTATAAATGTGGTTCTTGCAGAACTCATTGTAGTTTTCAAATTATTTGATACTTGTCCCGTTTTATGAAAAACAGGATGATATGCTTGAGAATTGCTGGTTTTGAGGCAATGTGACTTGATGACGGCAAGCAAATCAATTGATGACCGACATCACCTCTTTCCTCAAAGTTTGTCATTTGGATTAGTGGACTTGAATATAATTTTGTAATCCTAGTTTTTATGTCTTGCTTTTGGCGAGACGATTATTCATATGAACAAGTTACAAACCAGTTTGTACTATTCTTATGAACAATACCATTATGGTCACATTATGATTACAAATAAGTTATTCTCATCACTATGTTAATGATAATAGTTTAAACATTTATAAAGGATTAGAATGCTAAAAGATATCCAAAGCTTAATAATGAAAAGACACTACAGTTTAAGTCATTTTGGTTATTGCAGGTTCTTTATGAAAGATCGGGGTCCTAGATGCTTAATCTAGAGACTTTGCAAAACCAAGCCTCTTGAGCAGAATGACTAAAACTCCGCATTCTGGTAAAACGGTGATATGCGAAGAAATGTTGAAACTTATACATAATGATGTATCATATTTTCAACAAATAGTGGAAATCATTAGTTAATTGTGGACTTAAGTGAATAAGTGTATTTACTTAATGAAACATAAGTTTGAAATGATTTCAATTGTTCAAATGAGTTCATAACAAAATGGAATATTGAATTAACTGAATTAACAAGTCTCTTCGATTTGATCGACATGACTAAGGTATTCAAGTTAAGTTTAGCATAAAAAGGAACTTGTGAAAGATGTTTCACAAATTATGATAATTAGACGAATTCAAACTATGTTAAAATGTATAAACATCATAATCATTATGTATTAGATGCATATGGTATAATATTATCTCTTATTAGGGTTATAGTTGTCTTTTGGAGTTAAAAGATCGAAATAAGTAAACACTCATTTGAAATACAAAGGAACATCTAAAGATTCGTGGAAACAACACCATAAGTGTTATGGCAAGTTCGAGTTTCTGGAGATTTCGACAAGTCGAAGTCATGGCGAATAAACAAGTCTTTGTAGAGCATTCTTAGGAAGCTATGAATGCATCATCCACAAGGGGCAAACCTGTTGTTGTCCAAAGTTGACGTGTCTTGATGAAAATACAGGTGGAAGAAAGTAAAAGATCAAAACAAGGTATTTGACCTTGCCTCTGAATTGTTGAGTGGCGCAGTGGAATTTGTTTTGTGAAACCAAACTCTACAAATAGAGGAGAAATTGTTGATAATGATCAGAAAGTTTCAAGTGAATACTTTTACTAAAGAAAGTAAGATTCAACTATATATTCTACAAGTTTGTGGAATTATATTATTGATTCACTTGTCATGTTTTGAACAAGACATACCTACAAATTACAAAGAAGCGTGATGGACCTGAGTGCGAGAAATGACTAGGAGTCATAAAATCCTATATTAAGTTACATTTAAGATTGCAAAGTAACATGTTACTTGATTTTATTAAAGTAAAGAAGTTTACTTGATATATCTGAATGACTACAAAGTCATAAGAAGGAAATGAAACTTAACGAATGACAAAAAGCTCGATTTGTCACAAGTTTGGACAAATTCAAGAAGTTGACTACAACAGTAGTGATACTTAAGTCTTTTGGATTTACACTAGAAATATATGGATATTGAAGTCTCGTATTTGGAATTCTCAAATTGATGATGATCAAAGAATTTTGGAATGTCCAAGATTGTAGAGAGGACCTAGATTTGAGTGGGAGCAAATCATCTTGGCTAATTCATAATATGTAGCTGACATATTTTGAGTGGGAGCTAAGTGAAATCCCTGGATCTCAAACATGAATGTCATATTTGAGTGGGAGCTAAGTGAAATCTTTGGATCTCAAACATGAATGTCATATTTGAGTGGGAATGTGAAATCATTCTGGGATATGTGGACGACATATATGAATGATGTGATTGGTGTTAATAACGTTTAAGTTAGATAAATAAGGATGCAGTTGAAGTGATTAAACAATAAGATCTATCAAGATAGATTGGTGAGTTTAATAAACACTGAATGTCGAATGCTTCCTAGACTTATTCTGAAAGATGTTCAGAACATCCTAAGCTAGATTCTGAAGTAGCTCAGAATGGAACAAGGTGAGAAAGTAGTTCTTACCATATGAAGCATTGAGTTAGTATTGCAACTATGGTTGAAAGAAAGAGATGCGTTGCATCTCCTATGCCTTAGTCATAGGTTCTTCCATATAACCATGTTGTATACTCGACATAATGTGACCCGAAGTTCTGGTTGGTAAGAAAAAGTCTTAACTATAAGAACGTGTCTTTAAGTGATTCCTGAGTTGATCACTGAACCAGAATTGAGTTTGTACATAAATGGCAAGAAGCAATGTAAGTGGCATAGATGCATTTCATGCACTAGGATCTACATAGATATAGAAGTATAAAGGCTACATCTGATGTGATGTATAATGTTATGGCGGGGCTAGTTTGCTTTTAGCGTAGAATGATGTGTCCCAAGGCCCAGTGCCCATGAGAAAGCCCTCGAGGTTGATCTAACGTCACTGTAAGCTCCTGGAATCCGGCCTCGTTCTGCTGTCATGACTATAGTATATACATAAAGGATAGCAAAGTGTGTTTTAAAGTTTAGATGACAACGGTGAAAATGATCGTCATCATAAACACTAGAAACAAAGGTCTCACTTTGTTGCCAAACAAATATTTCGACCCATTATAAGATAATGGTGTGAATGTCAGATTAGGAAGACATTAACGATTTGCAAAAGACATAATGATCTGGTAAAACAGAACATGGACATGACGTTTCCCATGAGCATGCATGATCTGTAAACGCATAGGAATATGGTTTATACAAGTAAAATGCGAGCTGGATTATTTGTACTCTAGTGCAAGTGGGAGACTGAAGGAGATATGCCCTAGAGGCAAATAATAAATGGGTTTTTATTATCATATCTCAATTAGTTTATAATAGTTTCATATTGTGCTATAACTTTGCCAAGTAGAAACATTGGTACAAGTGTGGTATGAAACAACAAAGTCTCTAGTAGCCTCTATTCATACTAGTTCGTTGGTCAAGAAGATGATCTGGGTTTCAAGATCATGGGCATTTATGCCGACTGACAACGGGATCATATCATTGGAGAATGATGTGATTGGACATTCCTCGAAGGATTGCAACACGATCAAGTCATATAGTTCATTGTTGCAACAGCTATACCTAGACTCCTTCTCCTTAGACCGTGAGCTCATATTACTCACTGTTTCTCGAGGCTGCTTAGACTGCATCAAGCGTCACTTGGTAATACAGTGGTTATAAAGGTGTATGTTGGGTATTCCAAAGGAACAGTAGATGACATGTGACTGCAAGACCGGGATTTGTTTACCCACATGATGGGTAAAGATACATACGGCCGGCTTGGTGAGATTACATCCATAAATATTGCAACATGTTACTAGGTCACGGGGATGTAATATCACGATAACAAGAAAACAAAACTTGTTGTGAATGAGATTGAACAAGGTATGGGATACCAATGATCGGATCTCGGACAAGTCGTATCGAGAAACAAAAGGAAGAGGATGCTACATTTAGCGGTTCAAACGACATTGTCATCAGGAATGTATAGGGGTCACATGGACATCCCTGGTCCCTCTATTGATCATTGATACAGATCATGTCTAGAGCATTCCCGAGCCGTGAGAGGATACACTTAAGGGTACGATGAGAGCGATCATTCGTAAGACGGAATCACATAGAGAAAGAGAAAGCCGGAATCGTTCCACAGAGAGATCCGAAGTTGTTTGGAGAAAGAATAAAGGACCGGAATCATTCCGGGAAAGATTCGAAGTCGTTCGGAGGAAATCGAAAGGGAAGCGAAAGGTGTTTCAGGTCAAGACGGATTTTTTAATATGTATTTACATATTAATTAGTGTAATTAATATTAAATATAATATTAAAATCTAATTTGAAGGATTATTCTACTAATGGGCCAAACTTCCTAGTGAATAAAGGCCCATGAGGGAAAACCGGAGGAGGGAAGGGCCAAGGGCCAAAGGGCCAAGGCCCAGGCGCCTCAAGGGGGCCCATCCGGCTAGCCTAGGGATGTGCGCGGGGTGGGGCCCACCCCTGGCCGGCGGCCCATGAGGCCCATGCGCCTCCCCCCTCTCTCCCTTGTTTAGTCCCACATGGGAAACCCAAAGGGGAGGGCACACCCCTTCCCCCTATATAAAGGGGTGCCCATGGGTGGGATCAAACACTACAATATTTGGAGAATTCCTTCGGTTGACTTCCTCCTTCCCTCTCTCTCTCTCTCTAGCCCTTGTGACCATGGCCCCAAGTTTGGGCTATGCGATCGAGGCACATCTGCAGTACGCCGTTACGCAGCAGGGATTCCTAGCCATATATCAACTTCCGCACTCCCAGTGGGATCGGGGAGCCGGAGGTCTCATCGTGCACCGGATGTGTACAAAGACACGAGGCGCAACACTTGGGGCGCTTAAATGTCGTGAGCCGGAGATGTTGCACGATGAAGATGATGAAGATCAAGAAGGAGCAAGGGGTGACCTGCGAGGAGCTTCGCGACCTTGAGGTCGGCTACGAGTACGACTACTTCAACCACATTCCCCGCAGAATGTTAACCGCGTACGGTCTACAAGGGTATGTATTCTATACGCATTGGCCGTTACTTCATTACTACATAGATAGATCCTACGCAAGTTTTGGGGTTACATCATAGGAAAAATTTTGTTTTCCGCACTGATCCCCTACAAAGGTATCAGAGCCGATCTATGCGTAGGAGTGTTGTACGGCCAGTACGCACAAGTATTGTGCGGGCATTGATCCCTTAGTTGTTACCCTCTAACGTGTACTTATTTATATCGCGGTATTGTTTGATGAAGCGGCCTGGACCGACCTTATGTGTATTCGTACGCGAGACTGGTTCCACGCTCAACATACGGCTTGTACCGTATAAGTGGCTAGCGGGTATCTGTCTCTCATTCGATAGTTGATATAGCATTTACAACAGAGGGCCCCGAAAGGGGTGTAATAGAGACAACTGTCGGATCCATGTTGTGGTTGGAAAGTTCGTAGTTTAGAAACGGTTCTATTGCGAAAGCCCTAACAACCACGTAAAACTTGCAATAGATAAAGTAGAGGCGTCTAACTTTATTTTGCAGGGGGATGTGATTATGATATGGCATTGGTCGTTATGAAGGTAAAGTAGTTTACTTTTCTGTTACTAAGTAGTATAGTAATAGTCATCGTTCCGATGGACGACCTGGTGGAGGCGTCGTGGACTTGGCGTCAAACCAAGGGCACGATGGAGATCATGTCGGAGCGCTCGATGGAGATCAAGGCGTAAGAAAGACCATATCATATCACATTATACATATGATATTGATACCTGTTTTACATCTTATTGTGTGCTAGTATTAGATACTCAACGGTAGCAAAATAAGATAATCCCTATTTAATTCCAATATTCCGTGTTCCCCTTGTGTGTGCACCACCAAGAAAGTTCTTCGGTATGAGGCGATCCAGGGTTACAGGCTTGGGTGTCAGACATATCTACGTTCGCATACAGTGGGTGTAAGCCATGTTGCACAGCGAATACACACAAGTTAGATTTGGCGAGCCTAGCACGCTAGAGAAGTGTGGCCTCGGAACACAAGAGATCAAAAGATCGAGCATGAGTCACATGGATGATGTGATTGACATTAGTGAATGTCTACCTTTGATAATGCACTGATGGCCGTGATGATCGGGGGAGGTGCAGAGGATAGGGATCATGCGATCACTAAAATCGTTCAGGGGATGACAATTTTAGTGGAGACCAATTATAAATTGATCTCTTATTATAAACTTAGTCTAGATGTATGTTTGTAAATATCTTATTAGATCTTACCCTATCCCATTGAGGTCCTTTGCGACCATGGAAATATATTGCTTAATTTGGAACTTAGCAAAAGGGTCCAACTTCATAGATTAATACCCACGTCTGAGGGATGTCCTCGTAAACGGTGATCTTCTCTTCTTGACACAATAACCATTAGGAGATAATCTGATGACTCCGGATTGTTTGCAAAAACACTTAGCAATCTTGCATCACAGTTAAGAACTCTTGGAAGGGCTTGATTGCGAATGGAGGTCATGGATGAAAAGGTATATGTAAGATATACAAAATTATAAATGTGGTTCTTGCAGAACTCATTGTAGTTTTCAAATTATTTGATACTTGTCCCGTTTTATGAAAAACAGGATGATATGCTTGAGAATTGCTGGTTTTGAGGCAATGTGACTTGATGACGGCAAGCAAATCAATTGATGACCGACATCACCTCTTTCCTCAAAGTTTGTCATTTGGATTAGTGGACTTGAATATAATTTTGTAATCCTAGTTTTTATGTCTTGCTTTTGGCGAGACGATTATTCATATGAACAAGTTACAAACCAGTTTGTACTATTCTTATGAACAATACCATTATGGTCACATTATGATTACAAATAAGTTATTCTCATCACTATGTTAATGATAATAGTTTAAACATTTATAAAGGATTAGAATGCTAAAAGATATCCAAAGCTTAATAATGAAAAGACACTACAGTTTAAGTCATTTTGGTTATTGCAGGTTCTTTATGAAAGATCGGGGTCCTAGATGCTTAATCTAGAGACTTTGCAAAACCAAGCCTCTTGAGCAGAATGACTAAAACTCCGCATTCTGGTAAAACGGTGATATGCGAAGAAATGTTGAAACTTATACATAATGATGTATCATATTTTCAACAAATAGTGGAAATCATTAGTTAATTGTGGACTTAAGTGAATAAGTGTATTTACTTAATGAAACATAAGTTTGAAATGATTTCAATTGTTCAAATGAGTTCATAACAAAATGGAATATTGAATTAACTGAATTAACAAGTCTCTTCGATTTGATCGACATGACTAAGGTATTCAAGTTAAGTTTAGCATAAAAAGGAACTTGTGAAAGATGTTTCACAAATTATGATAATTAGACGAATTCAAACTATGTTAAAATGTATAAACATCATAATCATTATGTATTAGATGCATATGGTATAATATTATCTCTTATTAGGGTTATAGTTGTCTTTTGGAGTTAAAAGATCGAAATAAGTAAACACTCATTTGAAATACAAAGGAACATCTAAAGATTCGTGGAAACAACACCATAAGTGTTATGGCAAGTTCGAGTTTCTGGAGATTTCGACAAGTCGAAGTCATGGCGAATAAACAAGTCTTTGTAGAGCATTCTTAGGAAGCTATGAATGCATCATCCACAAGGGGCAAACCTGTTGTTGTCCAAAGTTGACGTGTCTTGATGAAAATACAGGTGGAAGAAAGTAAAAGATCAAAACAAGGTATTTGACCTTGCCTCTGAATTGTTGAGTGGCGCAGTGGAATTTGTTTTGTGAAACCAAACTCTACAAATAGAGGAGAAATTGTTGATAATGATCAGAAAGTTTCAAGTGAATACTTTTACTAAAGAAAGTAAGATTCAACTATATATTCTACAAGTTTGTGGAATTATATTATTGATTCACTTGTCATGTTTTGAACAAGACATACCTACAAATTACAAAGAAGCGTGATGGACCTGAGTGCGAGAAATGACTAGGAGTCATAAAATCCTATATTAAGTTACATTTAAGATTGCAAAGTAACATGTTACTTGATTTTATTAAAGTAAAGAAGTTTACTTGATATATCTGAATGACTACAAAGTCATAAGAAGGAAATGAAACTTAACGAATGACAAAAAGCTCGATTTGTCACAAGTTTGGACAAATTCAAGAAGTTGACTACAACAGTAGTGATACTTAAGTCTTTTGGATTTACACTAGAAATATATGGATATTGAAGTCTCGTATTTGGAATTCTCAAATTGATGATGATCAAAGAATTTTGGAATGTCCAAGATTGTAGAGAGGACCTAGATTTGAGTGGGAGCAAATCATCTTGGCTAATTCATAATATGTAGCTGACATATTTTGAGTGGGAGCTAAGTGAAATCCCTGGATCTCAAACATGAATGTCATATTTGAGTGGGAGCTAAGTGAAATCTTTGGATCTCAAACATGAATGTCATATTTGAGTGGGAATGTGAAATCATTCTGGGATATGTGGACGACATATATGAATGATGTGATTGGTGTTAATAACGTTTAAGTTAGATAAATAAGGATGCAGTTGAAGTGATTAAACAATAAGATCTATCAAGATAGATTGGTGAGTTTAATAAACACTGAATGTCGAATGCTTCCTAGACTTATTCTGAAAGATGTTCAGAACATCCTAAGCTAGATTCTGAAGTAGCTCAGAATGGAACAAGGTGAGAAAGTAGTTCTTACCATATGAAGCATTGAGTTAGTATTGCAACTATGGTTGAAAGAAAGAGATGCGTTGCATCTCCTATGCCTTAGTCATAGGTTCTTCCATATAACCATGTTGTATACTCGACATAATGTGACCCGAAGTTCTGGTTGGTAAGAAAAAGTCTTAACTATAAGAACGTGTCTTTAAGTGATTCCTGAGTTGATCACTGAACCAGAATTGAGTTTGTACATAAATGGCAAGAAGCAATGTAAGTGGCATAGATGCATTTCATGCACTAGGATCTACATAGATATAGAAGTATAAAGGCTACATCTGATGTGATGTATAATGTTATGGCGGGGCTAGTTTGCTTTTAGCGTAGAATGATGTGTCCCAAGGCCCAGTGCCCATGAGAAAGCCCTCGAGGTTGATCTAACGTCACTGTAAGCTCCTGGAATCCGGCCTCGTTCTGCTGTCATGACTATAGTATATACATAAAGGATAGCAAAGTGTGTTTTAAAGTTTAGATGACAACGGTGAAAATGATCGTCATCATAAACACTAGAAACAAAGGTCTCACTTTGTTGCCAAACAAATATTTCGACCCATTATAAGATAATGGTGTGAATGTCAGATTAGGAAGACATTAACGATTTGCAAAAGACATAATGATCTGGTAAAACAGAACATGGACATGACGTTTCCCATGAGCATGCATGATCTGTAAACGCATAGGAATATGGTTTATACAAGTAAAATGCGAGCTGGATTATTTGTACTCTAGTGCAAGTGGGAGACTGAAGGAGATATGCCCTAGAGGCAAATAATAAATGGGTTTTTATTATCATATCTCAATTAGTTTATAATAGTTTCATATTGTGCTATAACTTTGCCAAGTAGAAACATTGGTACAAGTGTGGTATGAAACAACAAAGTCTCTAGTAGCCTCTATTCATACTAGTTCGTTGGTCAAGAAGATGATCTGGGTTTCAAGATCATGGGCATTTATGCCGACTGACAACGGGATCATATCATTGGAGAATGATGTGATTGGACATTCCTCGAAGGATTGCAACACGATCAAGTCATATAGTTCATTGTTGCAACAGCTATACCTAGACTCCTTCTCCTTAGACCGTGAGCTCATATTACTCACTGTTTCTCGAGGCTGCTTAGACTGCATCAAGCGTCACTTGGTAATACAGTGGTTATAAAGGTGTATGTTGGGTATTCCAAAGGAACAGTAGATGACATGTGACTGCAAGACCGGGATTTGTTTACCCACATGATGGGTAAAGATACATACGGCCGGCTTGGTGAGATTACATCCATAAATATTGCAACATGTTACTAGGTCACGGGGATGTAATATCACGATAACAAGAAAACAAAACTTGTTGTGAATGAGATTGAACAAGGTATGGGATACCAATGATCGGATCTCGGACAAGTCGTATCGAGAAACAAAAGGAAGAGGATGCTACATTTAGCGGTTCAAACGACATTGTCATCAGGAATGTATAGGGGTCACATGGACATCCCTGGTCCCTCTATTGATCATTGATACAGATCATGTCTAGAGCATTCCCGAGCCGTGAGAGGATACACTTAAGGGTACGATGAGAGCGATCATTCGTAAGACGGAATCACATAGAGAAAGAGAAAGCCGGAATCGTTCCACAGAGAGATCCGAAGTTGTTTGGAGAAAGAATAAAGGACCGGAATCATTCCGGGAAAGATTCGAAGTCGTTCGGAGGAAATCGAAAGGGAAGCGAAAGGTGTTTCAGGTCAAGACGGATTTTTTAATATGTATTTACATATTAATTAGTGTAATTAATATTAAATATAATATTAAAATCTAATTTGAAGGATTATTCTACTAATGGGCCAAACTTCCTAGTGAATAAAGGCCCATGAGGGAAAACCGGAGGAGGGAAGGGCCAAGGGCCAAAGGGCCAAGGCCCAGGCGCCTCAAGGGGGCCCATCCGGCTAGCCTAGGGATGTGCGCGGGGTGGGGCCCACCCCTGGCCGGCGGCCCATGAGGCCCATGCGCCTCCCCCCTCTCTCCCTTGTTTAGTCCCACATGGGAAACCCAAAGGGGAGGGCACACCCCTTCCCCCTATATAAAGGGGTGCCCATGGGTGGGATCAAACACTACAATATTTGGAGAATTCCTTCGGTTGACTTCCTCCTTCCCTCTCTCTCTCTCTCTAGCCCTTGTGACCATGGCCCCAAGTTTGGGCTATGCGATCGAGGCACATCTGCAGTACGCCGTTACGCAGCAGGGATTCCTAGCCATATATCAACTTCCGCACTCCCAGTGGGATCGGGGAGCCGGAGGTCTCATCGTGCACCGGATGTGTACAAAGACACGAGGCGCAACACTTGGGGCGCTTAAATGTCGTGAGCCGGAGATGTTGCACGATGAAGATGATGAAGATCAAGAAGGAGCAAGGGGTGACCTGCGAGGAGCTTCGCGACCTTGAGGTCGGCTACGAGTACGACTACTTCAACCACATTCCCCGCGGAATGTTAACCGCGTACGGTCTACAAGGGTATGTATTCTATACGCATTGGCCGTTACTTCATTACTACATAGATAGATCCTACGCAAGTTTTGGGGTTACATCGTAGGAAAAATTTTGTTTTCCGCACTGATCCCCTACAAAGGTATCAGAGCCGATCTATGCGTAGGAGTGTTGTACGGCCAGTACGCACAAGTATTGTGCGGGCATTGATCCCTTAGTTGTTACCCTCTAACGTGTACTTATTTATATCGCGGTATTGTTTGATGAAGCGGCCTGGACCGACCTTATGTGTATTCGTACGCGAGACTGGTTCCACGCTCAACATACGGCTTGTACCGTATAAGTGGCTAGCGGGTATCTGTCTCTCATTCGATAGTTGATATAGCATTTACAACAGAGGGCCCCGAAAGGGGTGTAATAGAGACAACTGTCGGATCCATGTTGTGGTTGGAAAGTTCGTAGTTTAGAAACGGTTCTATTGCGAAAGCCCTAACAACCACGTAAAACTTGCAATAGATAAAGTAGAGGCGTCTAACTTTATTTTGCAGGGGGATGTGATTATGATATGGCATTGGTCGTTATGAAGGTAAAGTAGTTTACTTTTCTGTTACTAAGTAGTATAGTAATAGTCATCGTTCCGATGGACGACCTGGTGGAGGCGTCGTGGACTTGGCGTCAAACCAAGGGCACGATGGAGATCATGTCGGAGCGCTCGATGGAGATCAAGGCGTAAGAAAGACCATATCATATCACATTATACATATGATATTGATACCTGTTTTACATCTTATTGTGTGCTAGTATTAGATACTCAACGGTAGCAAAATAAGATAATCCCTATTTAATTCCAATATTCCGTGTTCCCCTTGTGTGTGCACCACCAAGAAAGTTCTTCGGTATGAGGCGATCCAGGGTTACAGGCTTGGGTGTCAGACATATCTACGTTCGCATACAGTGGGTGTAAGCCATGTTGCACAGCGAATACACACAAGTTAGATTTGGCGAGCCTAGCACGCTAGAGAAGTGTGGCCTCGGAACACAAGAGATCAAAAGATCGAGCATGAGTCACATGGATGATGTGATTGACATTAGTGAATGTCTACCTTTGATAATGCACTGATGGCCGTGATGATCGGGGGAGGTGCAGAGGATAGGGATCATGCGATCACTAAAATCGTTCAGGGGATGACAATTTTAGTGGAGACCAATTATAAATTGATCTCTTATTATAAACTTAGTCTAGATGTATGTTTGTAAATATCTTATTAGATCTTACCCTATCCCATTGAGGTCCTTTGCGACCATGGAAATATATTGCTTAATTTGGAACTTAGCAAAAGGGTCCAACTTCATAGATTAATACCCACGTCTGAGGGATGTCCTCGTAAACGGTGATCTTCTCTTCTTGACACAATAACCATTAGGAGATAATCTGATGACTCCGGATTGTTTGCAAAAACACTTAGCAATCTTGCATCACAGTTAAGAACTCTTGGAAGGGCTTGATTGCGAATGGAGGTCATGGATGAAAAGGTATATGTAAGATATACAAAATTATAAATGTGGTTCTTGCAGAACTCATTGTAGTTTTCAAATTATTTGATACTTGTCCCGTTTTATGAAAAACAGGATGATATGCTTGAGAATTGCTGGTTTTGAGGCAATGTGACTTGATGACGGCAAGCAAATCAATTGATGACCGACATCACCTCTTTCCTCAAAGTTTGTCATTTGGATTAGTGGACTTGAATATAATTTTGTAATCCTAGTTTTTATGTCTTGCTTTTGGCGAGACGATTATTCATATGAACAAGTTACAAACCAGTTTGTACTATTCTTATGAACAATACCATTATGGTCACATTATGATTACAAATAAGTTATTCTCATCACTATGTTAATGATAATAGTTTAAACATTTATAAAGGATTAGAATGCTAAAAGATATCCAAAGCTTAATAATGAAAAGACACTACAGTTTAAGTCATTTTGGTTATTGCAGGTTCTTTATGAAAGATCGGGGTCCTAGATGCTTAATCTAGAGACTTTGCAAAACCAAGCCTCTTGAGCAGAATGACTAAAACTCCGCATTCTGGTAAAACGGTGATATGCGAAGAAATGTTGAAACTTATACATAATGATGTATCATATTTTCAACAAATAGTGGAAATCATTAGTTAATTGTGGACTTAAGTGAATAAGTGTATTTACTTAATGAAACATAAGTTTGAAATGATTTCAATTGTTCAAATGAGTTCATAACAAAATGGAATATTGAATTAACTGAATTAACAAGTCTCTTCGATTTGATCGACATGACTAAGGTATTCAAGTTAAGTTTAGCATAAAAAGGAACTTGTGAAAGATGTTTCACAAATTATGATAATTAGACGAATTCAAACTATGTTAAAATGTATAAACATCATAATCATTATGTATTAGATGCATATGGTATAATATTATCTCTTATTAGGGTTATAGTTGTCTTTTGGAGTTAAAAGATCGAAATAAGTAAACACTCATTTGAAATACAAAGGAACATCTAAAGATTCGTGGAAACAACACCATAAGTGTTATGGCAAGTTCGAGTTTCTGGAGATTTCGACAAGTCGAAGTCATGGCGAATAAACAAGTCTTTGTAGAGCATTCTTAGGAAGCTATGAATGCATCATCCACAAGGGGCAAACCTGTTGTTGTCCAAAGTTGACGTGTCTTGATGAAAATACAGGTGGAAGAAAGTAAAAGATCAAAACAAGGTATTTGACCTTGCCTCTGAATTGTTGAGTGGCGCAGTGGAATTTGTTTTGTGAAACCAAACTCTACAAATAGAGGAGAAATTGTTGATAATGATCAGAAAGTTTCAAGTGAATACTTTTACTAAAGAAAGTAAGATTCAACTATATATTCTACAAGTTTGTGGAATTATATTATTGATTCACTTGTCATGTTTTGAACAAGACATACCTACAAATTACAAAGAAGCGTGATGGACCTGAGTGCGAGAAATGACTAGGAGTCATAAAATCCTATATTAAGTTACATTTAAGATTGCAAAGTAACATGTTACTTGATTTTATTAAAGTAAAGAAGTTTACTTGATATATCTGAATGACTACAAAGTCATAAGAAGGAAATGAAACTTAACGAATGACAAAAAGCTCGATTTGTCACAAGTTTGGACAAATTCAAGAAGTTGACTACAACAGTAGTGATACTTAAGTCTTTTGGATTTACACTAGAAATATATGGATATTGAAGTCTCGTATTTGGAATTCTCAAATTGATGATGATCAAAGAATTTTGGAATGTCCAAGATTGTAGAGAGGACCTAGATTTGAGTGGGAGCAAATCATCTTGGCTAATTCATAATATGTAGCTGACATATTTTGAGTGGGAGCTAAGTGAAATCCCTGGATCTCAAACATGAATGTCATATTTGAGTGGGAGCTAAGTGAAATCTTTGGATCTCAAACATGAATGTCATATTTGAGTGGGAATGTGAAATCATTCTGGGATATGTGGACGACATATATGAATGATGTGATTGGTGTTAATAACGTTTAAGTTAGATAAATAAGGATGCAGTTGAAGTGATTAAACAATAAGATCTATCAAGATAGATTGGTGAGTTTAATAAACACTGAATGTCGAATGCTTCCTAGACTTATTCTGAAAGATGTTCAGAACATCCTAAGCTAGATTCTGAAGTAGCTCAGAATGGAACAAGGTGAGAAAGTAGTTCTTACCATATGAAGCATTGAGTTAGTATTGCAACTATGGTTGAAAGAAAGAGATGCGTTGCATCTCCTATGCCTTAGTCATAGGTTCTTCCATATAACCATGTTGTATACTCGACATAATGTGACCCGAAGTTCTGGTTGGTAAGAAAAAGTCTTAACTATAAGAACGTGTCTTTAAGTGATTCCTGAGTTGATCACTGAACCAGAATTGAGTTTGTACATAAATGGCAAGAAGCAATGTAAGTGGCATAGATGCATTTCATGCACTAGGATCTACATAGATATAGAAGTATAAAGGCTACATCTGATGTGATGTATAATGTTATGGCGGGGCTAGTTTGCTTTTAGCGTAGAATGATGTGTCCCAAGGCCCAGTGCCCATGAGAAAGCCCTCGAGGTTGATCTAACGTCACTGTAAGCTCCTGGAATCCGGCCTCGTTCTGCTGTCATGACTATAGTATATACATAAAGGATAGCAAAGTGTGTTTTAAAGTTTAGATGACAACGGTGAAAATGATCGTCATCATAAACACTAGAAACAAAGGTCTCACTTTGTTGCCAAACAAATATTTCGACCCATTATAAGATAATGGTGTGAATGTCAGATTAGGAAGACATTAACGATTTGCAAAAGACATAATGATCTGGTAAAACAGAACATGGACATGACGTTTCCCATGAGCATGCATGATCTGTAAACGCATAGGAATATGGTTTATACAAGTAAAATGCGAGCTGGATTATTTGTACTCTAGTGCAAGTGGGAGACTGAAGGAGATATGCCCTAGAGGCAAATAATAAATGGGTTTTTATTATCATATCTCAATTAGTTTATAATAGTTTCATATTGTGCTATAACTTTGCCAAGTAGAAACATTGGTACAAGTGTGGTATGAAACAACAAAGTCTCTAGTAGCCTCTATTCATACTAGTTCGTTGGTCAAGAAGATGATCTGGGTTTCAAGATCATGGGCATTTATGCCGACTGACAACGGGATCATATCATTGGAGAATGATGTGATTGGACATTCCTCGAAGGATTGCAACACGATCAAGTCATATAGTTCATTGTTGCAACAGCTATACCTAGACTCCTTCTCCTTAGACCGTGAGCTCATATTACTCACTGTTTCTCGAGGCTGCTTAGACTGCATCAAGCGTCACTTGGTAATACAGTGGTTATAAAGGTGTATGTTGGGTATTCCAAAGGAACAGTAGATGACATGTGACTGCAAGACCGGGATTTGTTTACCCACATGATGGGTAAAGATACATACGGCCGGCTTGGTGAGATTACATCCATAAATATTGCAACATGTTACTAGGTCACGGGGATGTAATATCACGATAACAAGAAAACAAAACTTGTTGTGAATGAGATTGAACAAGGTATGGGATACCAATGATCGGATCTCGGACAAGTCGTATCGAGAAACAAAAGGAAGAGGATGCTACATTTAGCGGTTCAAACGACATTGTCATCAGGAATGTATAGGGGTCACATGGACATCCCTGGTCCCTCTATTGATCATTGATACAGATCATGTCTAGAGCATTCCCGAGCCGTGAGAGGATACACTTAAGGGTACGATGAGAGCGATCATTCGTAAGACGGAATCACATAGAGAAAGAGAAAGCCGGAATCGTTCCACAGAGAGATCCGAAGTTGTTTGGAGAAAGAATAAAGGACCGGAATCATTCCGGGAAAGATTCGAAGTCGTTCGGAGGAAATCGAAAGGGAAGCGAAAGGTGTTTCAGGTCAAGACGGATTTTTTAATATGTATTTACATATTAATTAGTGTAATTAATATTAAATATAATATTAAAATCTAATTTGAAGGATTATTCTACTAATGGGCCAAACTTCCTAGTGAATAAAGGCCCATGAGGGAAAACCGGAGGAGGGAAGGGCCAAGGGCCAAAGGGCCAAGGCCCAGGCGCCTCAAGGGGGCCCATCCGGCTAGCCTAGGGATGTGCGCGGGGTGTGTCCCATCCCTGGCCGGCGGCCCATGAGGCCCATGCGCCTCCCCCCTCTCTCCCTTGTTTAGTCCCACATGGGAAACCCAAAGGGGAGGGCACACCCCCTCCCCCTATATAAAGGGGTGCCCATGGGTGGGATCAAACACACCAATATTTGGAGAAGTTCTTTGGTTGGCTTCCTCCTTCCCTCTCTCTCTCTCTCTAGCCCTTGTGACCATGGCCCCAAGTTTGGGCTGTGCGATCGAGGCACATCTGCAGTACGCCGTTGCGCTGCAGAGATTCCTAGTCGGATATCAACTTCCGCACTCCCGGCGAGATCGGGGAGCCAGAGGTCTCATCGTGCATCGGATGTGTACGAAGACACGAGGCGCAACACTTGGGGTGCTTAAATGTCGTGAGCCGGAGCTGTTGCACGATGAAGATGATGAAGATCAAGAAGGAGCAAGGGGTGACCTGCGAGGAGCTTCGCGACCTTGAGGTCGGCTACGAGTACGACTACTTCAACCACGTTCCCCGCGGAACGTTAACCGCGTACGGTCTACAAGGGTATGTATTCTATACGCATTGGCCATTGCTGCATTACTACATAGATAGATCCTAGGCAAGTTTTGGGGTTACATCGTAGGAAATTTTTTGTTTTCCGCACCGATCCCCTACACTTCCTTGGTGCATGCTGTCATCTGCCTCTAGAACGGAACCAAAATCGGTGTGGGTGTCTTCTTATTGTTGTGTTTCCATGCTTGAATCTGGCAGCTCTGGAATCCAGCTATCCTTAGAGACTGATGTGGATGAAACATGAACGATGCCTTGTTGCTGGGGTTCGTCGGATCCATCGGAGGGTTGGAAGATCCAGTTCGATCCTATTGCAGGATATGACATGTTGCATCAAAGAAAGATGATCGTGAAAATCCAACATGCACAAACACTCGACGGAGGAGGGATGCAATTTGGGACTTGGGATTTACCTAAGAAGCAAGTCCATGAAACCCTTGTTGCCACCACCCATCATCCTTTCCTCGATGAGTTTCCTCTCCAGCAGGTCGGATCGGTGGATGGGATTCAAAGTGAGGAAGGCATGAGCGACGGGATCGACCACTGGGTGTCCGAAGCTGAGGTAGACGAGAACGACGGAAGAGACGAGGTACAAGGGAGATTCAAAATTCAAACTGGGGAGTAGGGCAAGTGGGGACTAGACAGGGAGGATGAAAAGGGGTTCCAATATGTCTAGTATGATGGTGTACCATGCTCTGCGGTATCCGCGTCTCCGTCTATGAATCGATAAACACGGTATACAAAAAGAGTCCAGTATTGGATGGAAAATACTAGTCAACGAGGCTGGGTGTGGGACCACGGCGCGAATCGGCTATGATATGGGAAGGGCACCATATGAGCTTGCAAATGTCTTATTGCCACATTGTTGTGGTATTTTTTTTTCGAATCACATCGTTGTGGGTATTCAGAACGACAGAGGTGCGTACTGCTTCAATCTGCCGAGATAACTCTTCTTCCCCCCTCGAGACGTAGGCACCCGACGGTGGCGGCATGGGTAAATCCAGCCAAACGCTTCTCCTCTAGATGCACGGCGTCGATGGCATCCCGCCCTGCCGTTTTCCTTCCCGGCAGCCACTCTCTGTCCCTCACATCTCATCTCTCTCTAATCTATGCTGCAGGAATGGGCTGACTCGACCCATCTCCAGCGCCGGCCCACTGCTTCCCAAGCTTCCCTCCCGTTAGTTCTGATATAGGTCCGTTGACGCACGCCACCCTACTATTCTAGTTTGGCTTTTGCTTCAGTTTCTTCCCTCCCCTGTGAACTTATGAAATTGAAAACACAAGGACAACTATGATTGGCCGATACCTCCTCCCCTTCCGAACTGAAGGGGTATCATCCAATCCTTGTTGTCCTCGTGTTTTAAGTTCCATTAGTTTGGAGGAGAGGGGGCTTCTATTTTTGTCATATCCTATGTGTTTTATTGTCCTTCACAATCAAGTCGAAATTATAGGTTCATCTTTACAATGAATCCAATTTGTTTATGCGTTGACATAGATTGTTTTAGTAGTTATAAGAGCTCAGGTTTCACCCGGGGAAGAAACCGAGCAACGCTGGCCCTTCGTCTTCCAGGTCCCCGTACCATGTTGTGTTGCTCCCCGAGGAGATCTCTGGGAAGACGCAGGTTGACGCGGCCTCCCTGCTGAGAGTCCAGCACCTACAGCGGCTAGACGCGTGGGAGAGCGGGGAGGCGGCGGTTGGACCGATCGGAGTGCTGCCCATCTCTCTGAAGATTCTGAAATGGAGTAAGGGACTGTTTTTTCCAATAATGATGGATCATGGCCAGTTAGCAGCTGCCCATGATCATGGCTAGTTGGGTCAACAAACTGGCAGACGTAACTGCACCTAAAGGTCTATCGGAACCATTGAAGTACACTGCACAACAAAGGGCAGAGTTGCGTTTCAGTTACTGGCAAGGTCCCTAGAAGTTGTAGTAAGTCAGCTTCAAGTGCTCAAGAAAAGGGTGGACTACGCTAAAGCAGATTGCTGAAAAGGACGAGCTTGCTGAGAGAAAAGAGAAGATGAATAACTTGTAATCCCGTTTAATCGAGAGTTATCAAGAGTTTAATCAAACCAGCTAGCATAAGGATCAGCCAGCGTAAGGTGTACGTACCGTCCTAAAATTTGGTAAAGCTCAGTCGTCAACGTTTGACAATTTAGGCTAGTGTAGAAAAATTGCCAAAAATTGAAGCCTAATAAATCGGCTACCAATTTATTAGGGCTGCCAAAAAGTTCGGCCCTAGCGCACCTCGCCGCCGCTCCTAGATCTGCCGCCACCGCCTCCCTCCATCTCTCTCGATCTCAATCTCCAGGAGAGACATGATGGTATTGCTGCTGCCTCGCGCGGCCTTCCTGGTGCTCCTGCTCGTCCTCGTGGTGGCCGCGCCGGCGAGCCCCATCTCGCAGCCGCCCTCGCCCGGCGCGCCCATCGCGTCCCTGCTCCTCCGCCCCGACAACGACAACCGATCCGCTGCGTCCCCCGCCCCCGCGAGCTCCCCCGGCGAGGACAAGGCGGCGGCAGCCTCCCCTCCGGCGTCCACCGACACGTTCCCCGCCGAGGCCCCCTCCTCCGCGCACTCGACGGCGCCGTCGTCGGCTCTGCATTCTGCCGCCACTTCATCCCCCGCCCCTGCCGCAGACAAGGAAGGCGACGCCAACGGTTACAACAAGAAGAAGAAGGAGAAGGCCCCGGCGGCGATGGATGTGATGGCCGGCAGTGCCGGCGCAGAGGAGCAGCCGCAGAAGAAGGCGGACGTGGCGGACAGGAGTGAGGGGATGAGCGGCGGGACGAAGGCGGGCGCGTTCCGTTTTTCTTCCTCTTACCGCTACAAGAGACAGGTGTACCGCCATGAATGCTGTGTGTTTCCAAGAGCATGTCCGGTAAGGTCATGCAGGATGCGGTGACGTCCTTCTGTACCATTGCACATGCCGTACATGCCCTACGAGGTTCATTGTATTGCACCCAAAATTGGGCTCATAATTGTCAACATTTGGCAATTTTGGCTAGTAGTATTTGATTAGAACAGTTGCCAAATATTAGAGCCCAACAAATTGGCTCCAAACAAAGCAAGCTCTAAGTTCTTTGGGTATACTGCTAAATTCATTGCGTGAGTTCTGACGGATTGCATTATCAACCCCGTTGAATTGATGAATTCCATTCTTTTTAGAATCCGTTCTCTTCTTTTTACCATTACAAGCCATGCATGCCGCCTGTTCCCTTTGGTCACACGGGTTTCACTGGACTGGAGCCAAATTTTGGTAAAGCTCATACAGTAATTGGCAACATTGACAATTTTGGCTAGTGTTTGATTAGAAGAATTGTCAAAAATTTGGCAACATATGGAATGGATAATGGCTTCCAAAAGAAAATAAGCACACATGCCTCAAAGACTCAGGTAAAAGCTGGTCTGATGCTAGTCAGAGTACTTAATCAAAGCACAGTGTTACACTAGACTTCCGTGGTTTTGAGTTGTATATCCATATGTTTCCGTGGCTCTTATAGCTTCTTATGTTTCTTATGTGCTTTTAGTAGGACACTTTTTTTCTCTGAATGATTTTGTTGTCTGGTCTGTTGTTAATTAAAGTTATGGAATCTCTTGTTAGGTTCAGGGTACTCTGCGGCCCGCAAACATTTTCTAGCATGTCCTTTGTTTCACAAATGGTCTTTGTATTATTTCACCAAATGACCTTTGTATTCGTCCAATGCATGCTTGACTCTATTCATGCGCTTGCTGCTTTTACATAGGTTGTCCAACATCTAAGTGCAAACTTCTTTATTTATTCTGGCCGCTTCTTTAACACACAACAAGCAGCGTCTTCTGTTTCTATTCAAAGCTGCTGCTCGATAATTTAGACTTTTCCCCATATTTTCTTCGCAAAATATGTGCCAACTTTATATGGATAAAGCAAGGTATGTCAAAAGCAAAAACATAGTCTACAGTTTTTCGTGAATGAGTACAATGAAAATATTGTTATCATTCATTTCATGACAATAGACAAAAAAAAAAACATATGATTTTGTACTTATTCCATCGGGATGTGCCGTGACAAAGGTTTTATTTTGGTGCTACTGATCTCTAAATAGACCGAGCTCTGTTATTTTTTCCTCGCTGTGCTGGGGTAGTCAAGTTCTCTATAATCATTATCAAGAAAGTTACTGTCAATCCACTTTTGCATATTAATATTGTCTGAAGTCAAACTTTGATCAAATTTATATAGAAATTTACCAACTTGTACAATAGCGAATCAATGCTATTAAATTCACAATTGAATGTAATCTGATAACACGTATATTTGTTATTGTAAATGTTGACAGAACAAATGTAATATTCAAAGTAAATTAAAACGGTAGAATACATACTTGTGGCAAAAAAAAATTGAAAAAGGCATTGACGAATTTGTAGCAAGGGTACCACAGATAATGCAAAGAGAGGCGTGCTTGGAGTTTTGGGTATCCCACGAGAATCAAGAAATGAGAGGTACCTTCTAAAACCAATGTTCAAGGGTATCTGAGCTAAGACATTTGCGACGAAAATATTTTCATATTTCACAATATTAAATAGTGATGGATATTGTTTTACCAACTGTGTATTTTGCATTCATGTACCCTCTCAGAACCTAGTATTGGAACTGTCCTCAACCTTGAAATAGCCTCTACCAAAAAAACTCATCCTCTACCCACATAAGACCTTTTCAAAAGGAAGAATTAGTCGACTTCACTTGACTTCTGAAAGTTTTTTACTTAAATACTTGTTGAGTAGCAATCCTTGCCACATGCCCTTATCATTAAGCAATTTAAATAACCATTTGCTTGATAAACATTTATTTTTAATTTCTAGTACCTCTATACCAAGACCACTTTGATCCTTTGGTATACATATTATATTCCACTTTGATACTCTATACTTTCTTTTATTCCACTTTGGTAGTTGGCTTCATTAGCATCCCTTAATTCTTCCCGCTCAACCATATTTAGAGGATGACTTCCTGCCCTCAAATCAAGTTCATTAATTATATAGAGTAGTCTCTCCTTTTTCTTTTTATATTTTCCACTCAAGTTTTTACTCATCCTTTTAAAAGATGGCGCAAATGACGTATTTTATTTTGTAGTTTTAATGTGTGTTCCTAAATTTACCAGAGTTCTATCTTTGGATTTCTCTAGCACTTTTTATTTATTTTTATACCAGGCATTTTTTCGGACCAAATGGTTTATCCACATCGTATATCATTTGCTCGATTTTATTGATTTGTTGTTGGTCTGATAAAAACTTGGCATTCTAAAGTTTTAGCCTGATCGCAAATGGATAACAAACCCTTTTCACTCCCGTATATTTATATTTCTCTTGGAATTATTCTTTCAATTAAGTAAATCAATGACATGGGCTATTGTTTATTTCTGTTTTTATTTCTATATACAGCTACATGTCACACTAAATCAGTCTGGACACTTGTAGAAACTGCGACCATAATTCTCCACGAGCCGAGTAAAAAGGGTGCCGTAAAACTAACATCTTTTCAAACTTCAGCATAATATAACCATATTTGTAAAATAATTTAGAAATTAACCATTTTTTATGATGCCCTGGTCCGTGACTGTTTTGTGACCTCCGGTCTAATTTACACTTTTTTTACAAGAATTAACTCTTACTTTTAGTAAGAGTATTATGTACTAAAAATAAGAGTTTTTTTACAAGAATTAACTCTTATTTTTCTGACCTCGGGTGTAATTTACTCTTTTTTACAAGAATTTACTCTCATGTACTCCCTCCGTCTAGAAATATAAGATGTTTCACAAAGCTAAAACGTCTTATATTTCTAGACGGAGGAAGTACTATCTTATTATACTATAGCTTAAGTCTGAGCAAAACGAGTCATCCGAGGCCATCTCTCCGCGCGCGTGTTTCTAGTTGTTTTATCTTCACTCTGAGTCATCTCAATCGCGCAGTTTCACATATTGAACAAAGTCTTACGAGATGGCCCCTCCCGTCCCCGCCCCCGCCCCCTCCCCCAATCGAGCTCCTGTGTCCCGATCTCCCGACCATCCTAGCCCCTCCTTGGTCTACCCAACAACATGCGCCGCCCTCTCCGCTCCCGAGCTCTTCCTCTCACCTACGCTCCTTCCACCCCCTTCACTCACGAGGCCACCGTATCCCGTCTAACTCTCGCATCCAGCGCTGGCCTCCTCTGCTTCCCTGCATCGAACCTGCACAATACCGATTCAACATCGCATCCGACCTCGCGCACCCGTCCACCACCACGCTTTGCCGGTGGTGAGGAAGATAAGGAGGAGGTTAGCGCGTGGGATGGTGGGGGTAAGAGAGAGGGGGTGGCGCGAATAGAGACGCTCCTATGTGGAACTACGCGAAGATATTGTATTATCCTCACTGCTTTGACTGGAAAATCAGGGACGGATGGTTGAAAAAAAGAATTAAAAAGAAGAAGGCTCGTGAGGCATGCGATAACGCGGTGCAAAGCGATTTGCTAGAACCCGGAATCTATACTAACCGAACGGAAGAATCGCTGAACGAAAAGCGTGGAGTCCTAACAGGGCGAGAAATGGTCGCGCCTTGCGAGAAACGGTTGTGTTTCATGTCACTTCAACAATTAATACGTATGTAAATAAGCTAATTTTGGCCCCTCTTAGGCTCTGTAACTGAATTTGCTTTTTAATATATTAGCATATCTTAAGAATACATGAGATGCTTGTGTAAATTGATACATGCTCTACGTTGCTCTTTACACGAGTTAACAAAAATTTCAGTGTTCTTGACTTGGAGCATCTCTATGAGTAATGATCAAGCGGATTCTGTCGACTAAGTGGGTCCAAAATAAATGTCATAACTTCTATTTTTTATTTTGATGTATAAAAATTATCAAACTTGATTACATATTAGATCTTGCTTTTATGTAAAGATTCGTGGCAACTTCCAGCCATACCTTCTTTTTAAAATTGTATTGCCAGTGAATAATTTGGAATATATCAAGTATAACTCCTGTATAGAATTAGTATGTATGTAATCAGGTCTATATTGACTGAACTAATCATTTCATAATCCGGCCACTTATTAAATGATGAATACAAAGTTTTGCTTCCCCTGGAGCTCTGCAATCCAAATAGTTGCAAGTATCGATTTTGAGGCAGTTGAACAAGGCTACTATGTATCTTCATAAGTTTGTTTGTTTTGGTACCATTAGTTTTTTACTTTGATCATATAACATATCGGTTTCTTGTGGTACTGAACTTGGTCTATTGCTCGATGTATTTTTGCTTAAAGTTTGCTCTTGAAAAAACACTGATATCCCTATGTTGCTTATGAGCTTTAATATGAAATAAGGATCCGCTTCTTGCGTTTAAGGTCAGATCTCTCAGTTTTAGACATGTCTAACACGTAAATGACTCATTTGTCTATCGATTAAAACACTCAACGACGTACATGCTCATATATTTAATTTATGGTAATATAAACAAAACAAAATATGTTACAACAGTGAGTACAATACAGCTATCACAATCTGTCAAATAGACTGTTTCTAGATATTTTCAAGCAAGCATATCTACCTTGCTCCCACACGGTGGGTAAATAATTGATGGGAGTGAACAGTGGGTGGTTTACTTGTGACGAGCAAGTCGAGATACGAACATTTCCTCTTTTGGCATGGGAGCCTAGCACCTTCCCCCACCCACCACCTTGCTCAAAACCATCAAAGAAACCCCACGTTGAGTTCACAGGCTCTCTCTCTCTCTCTCTCCCCTCGCACACTCTCCCACTCAACTGCTATCCACGGCGACGCAGGCGGCGGGCGGCGGACTACGCACCGACGCGGCGGCGATCGATGGACGGCTTTAACCACCCAGGTAAACCACGACCTAAATCGTTCTTGGGTGCTGGGCAAGGGTTCCTGGGGAGAAAGACAGTCGCCATTTCTTGATTTCTGACCGCTGCTTCTGGTCGCCAGGACGACCGGCAGTCTGCGTCTGCTGCGATGAAGAAAGATTGCGTCTGGATGAGGACGGAGCTTGCGAGGATTGCCTGATGCCGCGGCAGCACTTGTATGGTATGAAGCGGTTCTTCGTCGTGGCTTCCGACGAGTACAGAGACAACTTGGTGAGAGCTAACCCCCTTTCCTCCCGCATTGATTCCAACGATTTCTTCACAGCTACCGGTGCTTCCGGCGATGCTGCTCCTAGAATTTTCGGGTTCATCGATCGTGTGTGAGGAGACTGGGTCTCAACTCGTGTATTCAGTTGAGCATTCAGTTTCTGAGAAAGAAATGAGTGCCTGAAGTTACCAATTACTCTGTTCCCTGCTCTGCTTTTTCTGTTCCTCCCTCTCTGAAACCAACTCTTTCATGTGTGTGTCCACAGCGAAATTGTTAATTCACCCCCGTTTCTTTGCCAGAACATTAAGATTCAGTACCGTGCAAAATAGGTTCCACTGTATATATCCACATTACTTTCCATGTTGAAGTCAAAATATTCATACCTATACTCTAGACCTTTTCTGCTACTAGTTTGAAATAATAATTTCCAATACTGCAATACTGACCTCCAGTAAAGAATCAATGAACGCATTGATGATTTTTTTTCTTAGGAAAGATTCCTTTCCCAATATTGGACTAGGTTACTATCAGCTTTTCTCGAAAGCTTGGTATTTGTCTGCCTAATGTATAACAAGTTATTCCATGACAGGTAGTAATCACTTCATGATTGTCCTCTGGTAGTCATGCCATCTGAATTGTGTCTGCACTTCCTGCAGAAAAGCATGAAGCTCAACACCTAGACACGGTGAAACTGATGACTCTAACCAATCTGTATCTTATTTCTTAACCTTCAACAGCGCATACAGCGGGAGATTGCAAGCCGTCTTAGGAATCTGATCTCTCTGTCTGAGCCTGTCAACCTGGAACTTGCCAATGGCCATGCATATCCTGTAGAAGCTGAAGGGGAGTTTGGCCAGATAGTTTTTAGGCATGGATGGAAGGAGTTTGTGAGTGCAAACCACATAGAAGAAAATGACTCCATTCTCTTTGTGTACCGTGGGAAGTCTAGATTAAAGGTTCATATTTTCGACTCATCCGGTCATGAGAAGTCTTCATGTTCTCAACCATCTTCCGCGGCATTTGGAGCAGTTCCTCCTTGTTCTCAAATTGTTGGTCCATCCCCATCTCGGATTATTGACATGTCCAATTCTGATGCTGATGATGATGACGTTGTGATAGAAGGCACGAGAGAATCTTGCAGGGGGCAAAAGCGGACACGTAGTTGTGCAGAAACTCAGAAGATGGATTCGATATCCTCCCCTTCTACTAAATCAGGTAATGTTATTATTGCTGTCTTTGCATTCTTTTTTATATTTCTGCGTTTTAAATGAATTCTGGTCAGGCTATGCTCACCCTAAGAGAGTATGGTGCGGTTTTCAGGATATGGAGCTCCCAAGCCGCATGATCGGGCATCTGTGAATCCTGAAGTCGGTTCAGAACCTTTGTCCAGCAACCTCCGGGCGCCTTTCCGGCGGCCCTACATTCTACCCAAGATGACAATTCTACCTACACAACTGAAGGAGAAAGTTGAGGAGAAAGTCCAAGCGATTGGATCTGAACTTCCAATTTTTGTGAGAGTGATGACTGCTACAAATATTGGTGGCGCTGCCCACAGCCCAGGTGAAATGGTGAGGCTACCTACATACTATCTAACCTACAGCTGCAACTATGAACGGGGTGTAGTTTTTTTGCTGATTCTGTACTGAAAATTTTGAGGCCAGCGTCGGTGTTATATTCTCTGTTGAATTTATTACCATTGATCTGAATTTCAACAAGAATTGATCAGTTGCACTGACACTTTTTTGGCTAGTCTTTTGGCATGGTGTATGCTTCTGCGTGTCTCCCGGACAAGACACAGCCTCTCCTGCTTCAGCTGGAGGGTAGGAAGAAACAGTGGCCTGCCACATTGAGCGTCACGCGTCGCAACACGAGGCGGATTTACGACGGCTGGAAGGAGTTCGCCACGGACAACCAGCTGAAGGCGGGAGACATCTGCCTCTTCGAGGTGTCAAGCAGGGACAGTACGAGCCTCACGATGACAGTCCATCTGGTCCGCTGAGTCGGAAGTGGAGCCGTACCTGGCTACTTCATCTATGTTCTGTAGTGTAGTGTTGACTCTCCGAAACCGTACCCTTAGATGAGAGAACTGAGTGCTCAACAACTTGATTTAGATTATTTGTGTTTGCTGAACGACTCTGTCTTGCAGTACCATCTAAATATGTGGGGAAAGACCAAACCCTATTCAGACCTCTGGTGTGCCTGTTTAATTCCCCTCCTCTACTGTTGCTGGTTATTTCTTGCTAAGACAAATTTTATTTTGTTGCTAATTGGGATGTCTGTAGCTCCAGGTGACCAAATTTGGACTCTGGATCTGTAGAAAGTAGATGCTTGAAGAACCAGCTAAATCTGAGGGGTCAGCTCTGAATATGTTTCAAGATCATCAGAGCAGAGAAACAGAGAATGCCTAGAAGAGAAGCAATCAAGCAATGGTGAGCATAAAAGACTAGTCGCACGTGCTGGTGATAGAAGATTTTATGATTTTTCAATAGATGAACTACCGGTGGTTATCATAGATTCACTTATAGTGCTTCTTCTGTCTCGAATTAGATATTTTGAGGTTTGTAAAGTGTTCAACTGTGAGTTTTCTCCAACTGTTTTCCATAACTTGGGCACCGTCAGCGTGGGCTTGTGAGATACAGGCTACAGCAGGTTTGCTCTGTTTTTTCCTTTCCGTGGTCCCATACGACCACCTTATTTCTGTTAACATACTGATGCACATACTTGCTTTTATCTGATATAAATTTGGCCACTAAAAAGATATCACCCGCATGTATCCACGAGCTTCTCAGTGTTGATTGTAAAAACGTTATTTTGTTAATAATAAAGCTCTATATTATCTTTTTCGCAACAAAAAAAAGCTCTCTCTGTCTAACCCTCAAAAAAGAAAACAATTTTGAAAAGCAGTGGTAAAAACAATTGAGAACCTGGGAGAGTACAAGCCCATCATGTAGGAAATTTGAACAAAAATAACCCAATTAAATAAAAAATTCACGAAATAAACACCGGCCATCGAAATTTCGCGGAACTAAACCTTTTTGCAACGCCGTAGATTATGGCGCCGCACCCTGAAGAGCAGCGCCATGCACCGTGGCGCTGCACGTCTGCCAGCGTGGCGTCGACATGGTCTCGCGGGGCCCAGTTCTGTAAGTGCGGCGCCACACACTATGGCGCCACACTGCTATGTGCGGCGCCACGCGGGCGCCACGGCGCGTGGCGCCGCACTTTAGGTCTTGTACCAGCCGCGCGGCCGCCCCAGCCCGACCCAGGCTCACTTTCTCAAATCCCCCAACGAACAGAGAGGCGGTGGCGGCGGCTGTGGTAAGACTCCTCCCTCAAATCCCTCCCTCCAAAAGGCCAAATTGGACCCTTCTCCCCGTGGATTTTGATCCCCCCAAATGCCTAGAGGTATTCTTCTCCTTTCTCTTTGTTTTCACCCATTAAATTCTTGGTTTGACCCATATCTTGGAAACCCTAGATTGATATGCAAGATGTATGGTAGATTTTGGAATAGGTATTGTTGAATTGGCATAGGGATGGGTATTATGTTAATGTCACCAATGAGTATGTATTGAGTATGTTGACCATGGTATTATTGTTGTGATTATTTTAGGAATGTCAAGAATTGTTCATGTTCATCATGTAGACAAGGATGCCTTTTTGAGAGGTAATATAGAACCGGACCCGGATGAGCTTGACTTGGTGTTTGATCGTAGTCCCACCTATGCCGAGGTCTTAGAGCAAGTTAGGATTAAATTGAAATGGATGGACCCAAATGATGTTGTTGAGTTAGAGGGGAAGGCATAATGTGGCTTTTGGAATGCACACCCGTTGGAAGACCATGTGTATCTTCTCCGAGCCCCGTTGGTTTGCATACAAGGAGGTGGTGCGGAGTCGCTAGACAAAGCTCTTGAACTATTTGCCACCAAGAAGTTTGATAATAACTTGCACTTGGATTTGAACCGTACTGCCTCCCCATTGGGTTCTAAGAGTCCTCCACCAATAAACCAAGAGGTATTGATTGAACCTCCATTTATCCAAACATTGACCCCGATTTCGAAGAACCAAGATGAAGTGTTGGAAGAGCAAAATGATGATTATTGGCACGATGAGAATGAGGTTGAGCTCCATGACAACAATGTTGGAGATTTGGATAAATATATTACGCAAGAGAACATGGACCGTGACATCCCGTATACTCGATGCTATGCATCGGACTCGGATGATGATGGTCCCGAAGAAGGACTTGACAAGGAGGGGTTCACGGCTAGAGAGGCTGAAATCCACGAGAACGTATTGGGGCAGGACCACATGGTATCTTTGTTCCGTGATGTTAGTCTCGCGGATGAAGCCACGGTTGATGGCGGGGAGGGCATAGTGCTTGGACCAAGGTCAAGTTCTTACCGTGATGGTAATCAAGATAATAATGGCTTTTCTCGTGGATCGAGGTTCAAGACCTTGTTGGAATTTAAGCAATGGATAAAGGACTTCTTGGTTAAGCATCATCGCCCTTACATGGTGGTGCACTCGGACGTGAAGAAGCGTTACACGGTTAAATGCGAGGAGGATGGATGTCCTTGGATTGTGCGTGCAAGACCATTTAAGGGAGGTCCAAGTTGTCACATATCTAGTTGTGTATCAACTCACATGTGCCGAGGCCCGACGGTGGATGGCAAGGATGTGAAGCACGCGCACCAACAACTCACCTTCGAATTTATTGCTTATAGGCTTTCCAATAACATCAAGTCATTTCCAATAATGACCATCAAAATGGTCCAAGAGCTTGTGAAAGCCCTCTTTCACTACAAGGTGTAATATGGGAAGGCATGGAAGGCGAAGCAAGCCGCATTCAAGATGTTGTATGGTGATTGGAAGGAATCTTATAACCGGATCCCTAGGTTGTTGTTAGCGATGGCCAATGCTAACCCAAGCATGATTCATATCATTGAACCTTTTGGGAACAAGACAAGGATAATGAACGGAAAAACCGTTCGAGTATTTGGACGTGCATTTTGGGGTTTCGAGCAATGTGTTCGGGCTTTTGAACATTGTAGGCCTGTTATATCCGTTGATGGCACCTTTTTGACCGGACAATACAAGGGCACTATCTTGATTGCAATAGCTAGCGATGCCAACAACCGGTTGGTTCCTTTGGCGTTTGCTTTGGTTGAGGTGGAAAATAATGATAATTGGGAGTGGTTCTTCCATATTTTGAGAACCAAGGTCTTACCCGCTCAAAGGGAATTATGTGTCATCTCGGATCGTCATCAAGGAATTCTCAATGCGGTGATGCTTGACATTCCCGGACATGTCCCATTGCACCATCGATGGTGCATGAGACATTTTGTTTCAAACTTCTATAGGGCATGCAAGAGCAAGGACTTGTCTGATGATCTACAAGATTGTTGTCTCGCTTTCACGGAGCGTCGTTTCTCAAACTTGTACAACAAATTATTCCATAACAAAGAACTCAATGTGGGGGGCAAAGAGTTCCTCCTTAGGAACACTGAAGATATGGGAAAGTGGGCACGAGCTTTCGATGAGGGTGGCCGGAGGTACGGTCAAATGACAAGCAATATGGCAGAATGCTTCAACAAGTTGCTCAAAGGTTTCCACGCATTGTCCGTCACTGCAATAGTCCAATACACATTCGACAAGATGAATGAGTATTTTCTAAAGTACTCAGCTAAAACGGATAGGCAGATTGCGGGAGACTACAAGGACAAGCATAAATACAAGTTCCCACCGAAGGTTGACGATTGGATGCAATTTCAGTCAAAGAAAGCGGACTCCCAAATTGTCACGGAATTTTATAATGATGAGCTAATTTACCAAGTTACGGAGCCAGAAGGAACCACGACTGATGGTGTCCAACACGGAGGTTGAGCTTTCAAGGTCTCGCTCAAAACTTGTGAGTGCACTTGTGGTAGGCCATTGTTGCTTCATCTTGCTTGCTCGCACTTGCTAACGGCAGCTCGAAGGCGACATCTTGATTGGAATAATCCTCTTACGGTGAGAGAGTCCGAATTCTCAATCGAGACTACTAAGAAGACATGGGCTCCTAGATTTCACCCATACCTGGACCAATCTCAATGGCCGAAGTACCATGGAATTCAAGTATGGCCGGAGTACCTAAGACAAGCATAATCCAGCTGCACATGAAGTGATACACCGTTTAGTAAAACAATATTTTTTGAGGTCATGCAAACATAGAAAACTTTATAAACAAGTGATTACCTGACGGTACAACCAAGCCAACGCCGCCGAACCCCAGCTGAAATCTGAGTCAAAAACTGTGAGCACCTTAAGCCAATGCCACTGAGCATGATCCCCGCTGCTGTCAGGAAAGAGAGTCCTCGTGATGATATACCACACATACACACAAGCGTACGTCATGACCGTGTCCTCGTCAACATCCTCGGGGCAGGTCTTAAAATTCTGTCTAATCCAGCTGAAAGTAGCCTCGGCAGCTACCCTTAGTGTTACTCCCTTCTCATTTACAACCTCGGGTGGATCCTTCCCTATAAGGATAACCATCTGATCACGCCACCCGTCTGAATCTGTGCTTATGCACACAGGGTTTCCCTCGATTGGGAGTGCCAGGATCATGCTCATGTCCTGCAAAGTGATCGTAGTCTCACCGGTCCTAAGGTGAAAAGTGTGTGTCTCCGGCCTCCACCGGTCGACAAGCGCGGTGATCGCAGCGGGGTTAAACTTTGGTGTCGACCGAGTGACCATGTGGATAAAGGGGAGGAGTCCTAGTTGCTCGATGTACGGAGTGTACCGCTCATCGTAAGTCAGGTTCTTCACCGACGAGACCTCGTGATACCTAAGTCGAAGAGGTACAAGCTCCTGCAAACATGGCCTAGGTTAGATTTACATCTCAACAAACCGGAGCAATAGGAACTACCGTGTGGTTTTTTTTAGTACCTGTCTCTTTTCTAACAACTTGTAGAAACGGTGTTGAACATCGTAGTGAGGATTGAGAAGACTCATCCTACATATTTCAAATAGATACCATAAGAACAATTATTCTCACATTACATATATTCCACTTTAGCAAAACTATACTTGCAACATTACAAATGTCCCACCATAATCTATCTACAAATGTCCCACCATAATCAATTATGAGGATTGCTACTATGAACCACACATACTAACATATATATTGGATTAGTATGCTAAAATAACCAACTAAAGTTCTACCATTGAATACTAAGCTATTGCTATACAAATACTACTAAGACTAAAGATCAACTATACATGGCAATGCTTCATATTAATTTCACTATCACATCCAACTTAGGGTTTCACCAAAAAATGCAAATGAGGGCAAAAAGTAAGAAATTTGTGGATAAAATTGAGGGGACTTCGTGAGAATACCTGGGAGAGGGGATTGAGAGCACAAATCTTGGAGAAAATGAGCAGATGTGGGGAGGGGATCATGTATGGGTGATAGCCGCCGCCGCCATTGACCTTCTCTGTTTCGTGGATGGGTAAGGAAGTGAGCCTGGGTCGGGCTAGGACGGCCGCGCGACTGGTACAAGACCTAAAGTGCGGCGACATAGTGTGTGGCGCCGCACTGCTATGTGCGGCGCCATAGTGTGTGGCGTCGCACTTACGGAACTGGGCCCCGCGAGACCATGTCGACACCACACTGGCAGACGTGTAGCGCCACGGTGCATGGCGCTGCTCTTCAGGGTGCGGCGCCATCGTCTACGGCGTTGCAAAAATGGTTAGTTCCGTGAAATTTCGATGGCCGGAATTTATTTCGTGAATTTGTTATTTAATTGGGTTATTTATGTTCAAATTCCCCATCATGTAATGGGCCGCAATCTGGAACTTCGGTCTGAGCCGTGCTTGGGTGACGGCAGAGTACGGCCACAAAAAGCTCTAGACATTATATACTACTATACGCTTTAAAGTGGAAATCAAGCTGACCTTTCCCATATAGGAAGCCAGCTGAGCTAGAGTGAAAAAAAAGAACAAAAACAGAGAACATGATTCCTAATCAAGGGTTAATTGAATAGACGCCACTTTAATTTTTGGCTATTTGAGAAACATCACTGCAATTCTCTCTATGTTTTACAGATGTCATTATGCTCATTGAAACACACGTACCAAACACTATACATTTGTATTCAGTCATATATACGTATAAATGGTGGGCCGCCCTAAGCAAGTTTTTTTGGGGTGGGGGAGGCAAACAAAGCCAAATCAGCTTAGAGCAACTCCAGCCGCGCTACAATCCGGGACTGTGAAATTGCTATGCAGCGTGCGAGATCCAGTTTTAGCTCGCGCGCGGCATTTCTCCTCCGGCGAACACGCTAAATTCGGCGCGCGGAAATAGAGCTCAGAAAGAACCCCCAGCAGATGCGCAAAAATACAGCACGCGGGCGCCGACGCAAACAGGTTTTACAACAAACTATATGTTCAAGAAGATCAAATAAATTCAATAAAAAATTGTCTAGTTATTATTACAACACAACCAAATGGTACATGAATAGTATAACAAATATAGAAATTGTTCATCAACAAATACAACAAGTTTTTCATCAAACACTATAATAAATTGTTTTCTAATAATACAACAAACAACAAATAAAAGGAGGGCTCAACGTTGTGCTCCAAACCATTTTCACCACTCCTCGATGAGATCTTTTTGAAAATTATCATGGATCTCGTTATCGCGAATGGAATGATATGAGGAAATAAAACGCGTCAATTTATGCTCTCTCATATGCACTTGTACGGGAATCCCCATCAAATCATAGTGATGGCTCCGATCTACATCTTTGCCATGATCATCCTCTATGATCATGTTATGCATGATCACACAAGCGGTCATGATGTATCAAAGATATTCTTGATCCTAAAATCTAGCCGGTCCTCGTACAATAGCAAATTGGGCTTGCAAAATTCCAAAGATTCTCTCCACATCTTTTCTAGCCACCGCTTGTGCGGCATGGAAATCCTTTTCTTTCTTACCTTTGGGTTTGTGAATCGGCTTCAAAAAAGTTTGTCACCTTGGGTAGATGCCATCTACAAGATAATGGCCATAGTTGTATGTGTGGTCATTTGCTTTAAACTCTACCTGTGGACCTTCACGCAATGCAATCCTTGACATAAGAGGAGAACGTTGAACAATATTGATATCATTGCAGGACCCGGGCATTCCAAAACAGCATGCCAAATCCAAGTTTCATAATCTGCCACAGCTTTGATGATAGTGCAATTCTTCTTGTGATATTTGAATTGTCCATGCCATGGCGCAAGACAATTCTTCCAACTCCAATGCATACAGTCAATAGAGCCAAGCATTCCAGGGAACCCCCGAGCCTTGTTCTCCTCCAAAAGCCTAGTTGTGTCTTCGGTATTGGGAGCTCTCAAGTAGATGACGGTGCCAAACACGCGCACAATTGCGATGGCAAAGCGCTTGACACACTCAATGGCTTGACTCTCACGCATTGCCAAATGGTCGTCAACAAGGTCCGCTGGAATACCGTATGCCATCATACGCAAGGCAGCGGTCACCTTCTGGTAGGTGTTATGTCCAAGCTCTCCGGCAGCATTCCTTCTTCGCTCGAAGAACCGATCAAACTTGGTCATCTCTTCGCAAATGCATTTGAACAAACCAGTGTGAAAGAACATTTCATGTTTTCCTATGTTTTGCGTGTTAGATAACAATACTATGGAGACTATTCATGTGAGCTAAGTGTGCAGGAAGCTTTGAGGGGGCTCGGATTATCCGCCCCACCAAGGGCCAGATAATCCGGCCTACCTCATTGCTCAAAGGGAGCCAAGGCGCGTCGCTCTGTATCCAGTCGGATTTTCTCCCGGAAAATCCGAACTGGGGCGGTTTTTCTTCCCTAGGCCAGATAATCCGGCTGTCGCATGGGCCGGATAATCCGAACCCCAGTTTTTGAGCAAAGGGAGCCAAGGCGCGTCGCTCGGTATCCGGTCGGATTTTCTCCCGGAAAATCCGAACTGGGGCGGTTTTTCCTCCCCAGGCCGGATAATCTGGCATTCACATAGGACCGGATAATCCGGCCCCCAGAAATTGATCAAGGGCAAGCTCGGTGTGATGCTCAGATAGGGGGCGGATTATCTGTCGGATATTCCAAGTCTGGGGCGGTGTTTTCCCCAGGCCGGATAATCTGGCCCTCACTTGGGCCAGGTAATCCGTCCCCCAAAGTGTCCAACGGCTGGTTTCTGAAGGAGGTATAAATACCCTTTCTTCCCCAACATCCAGAACTCTTGATTCATTCGAAATTGTCCAGACATTGTGCAAGAGCTCTCATTCTTGATCTCCCACTTCAACCACCCGAAGGTCTTGATCTTTGGGGGAATTGAAGGAGGAGAAGTTCATCATCATCATCACGAATCAAGCGCTTCAACTCCTCTCCATTCATTTGGAGAAATCCATGATCTAGCATTCTTGTCAATACCTAGATTTTGTTCATTGTATTTGATAACTTTGTTCTTGTGGCAGCTTGTTGTCATTTCGGGAGCCTCCAAGTTGTTGTGGAGTTGTTACCCCGCTAGTTGTGTAAAGGCGTCGGTGCCCACCTCGAAGGCCTTTGGTGGCGAGATCCATCGGAGAACAGGGTGCGGCCTATTGTGGTGTGGTGGTCTTAGTACCGCCCACCCCTCCAACGTAGACATACTTCCCTTAACAAGGAAGGAACTGCGGTCAAACAAATCCTGTGTCTCCGCGTGCTTCACTTCGGTTTACCCGTTCCTCTTCCACTCGCTCTTTACTCGCTAGTAGATAGGTTTGCATATAGGGAAATTCCACCTAATAGTTTATCTAGAGAATTTACCCTTTGTGCTAAGCCTAAAGTTGAAAAGGTATTAAAATTTGGTGTAGCACCTATTCACACCCCCCCTCTAGGTGCCCATACGATCCATTTCAATTGGTACCAGAGTCTCGACTCTTAATTCAGGCTTAACCGCCTAAGAGTAGTATGGGTACCAAGGATGATGGAAATGAGGCTGTGGATAAGGTCATAATGGATGATCTCAAGTCGTTGGAAACAACTTTGTTGAAATCCTTTGAGGCCAAGATGGAGGAGATGAATCAAATGATTACTCGCCTTACATCATCCATAGCCCCATCTCCATCCTCCTCTGAGGCTGCCACACCATCATCTAAGGAAAAGGGTAACACCGGATCCAAGGATGATGATGTGGAAGGTGAAAAACTTAATGGTTCCACCTCCAATAAGGGAAGTGGTAAGGAGGGATATAGTGAGGTTCGCCACGTATATTCCCCCGACCCACCTATCCCTCATCCTCATATAAACAATAGGGGTGATCCACCCAAGCTCACTGCATCCTCCTTTAATCAATGGTAATTCCTAATGAAATCTCATGTTTGCAGCTCCTCTATTGAATTGTGGAGGATTATTGAAGAGGGTCTTCATATTGGAGATCAAACCAACCTAACGAGAAGAGAAGTTGTGGACAGCCAGTTGAATGCCATCGCTCTCCACATGATACAGCTGGGTGTGGGTCCCAAGAACATGCCACACATTGAACATCTCAACACAGCTAAAGAAGCTTGGGATGCTCTTACGGATCTCTTCGTTGGAAATGAAAGCATGAGAAGAAATAGGTATGATGCCCTTAGTAATGAAGTTGAGGGATTCTACATGTTGGATGGTGAAAACCATGAGGACATGTATAGAAGACTCAAGGGCATCGCAACAACATTTCGAAAGCATGGGGCCACTCACATTGATGATGCATGGATAAAAAGGAAATATGTGAGTGCCTTAATGCCTTTCGAGCCAACGGACTTGAAGAGCCTACAAGGTAGACATAACTATCATCAAATGACATCCAACAAAGTCATGCAAGAAATGGCATCATTCAAAGTGGCAGTAAAGAATGCTGAAGATGCCCGTGCTCGGGCCAATCGAATGCAAAAGGGTGTCAATTTTGCTCTCAAAGCCAATGTTGTTGAGCAAGAGGAAGATGAAGGAGCTTTTGAGGGGGTATCCATGGACTGCCCCGATGAGGTCAAACGTGCTCATGGTGAGTACATGGCATTTTATGCAAGGAACTTTTGGAAGGACCCTGCCAAAGCCAAGTCTGAACTTGAGCGCAAGAACGAGTCAAATGGAAGAAGAAAAAGTGGCCCAAGATTGAGAACTTGCTTCAACTGTGGAGATAGAATGCACTTTGTAGCCGAGTGTCCATATCAAAATAGAGAAGACAATGGTGGCAGGCTCATTCTTAAAGAGAAATCTAAAGCACCTAAGAAGAAGCCATTTATTAAGAAGAATGGCCCTTTCAAGAAGCAACCCAAGATTGTCTTGGTAGCTCAAGAGGAATACTCCTCCGCAAGTGAAGATGAAGAGGATGATGATAGTTCCCGCGAGGTGGCTGCTATAGCCACCACATCGACTCCCTCATCTCTCTTCGACTCGCCAAACGAGAACGTCATCAACAACAACACCACTTGCCTAATGGCAAGAGGGTCTGAGGTATCAACTTCTAGCTCTTCATTTCCTAAGACTAACATAATTTTGGATATGGATGATCATGACAGTCTTAAAATGAAAGAAGAAGTTATTGCACTGGATACTTTTTTCACTAACCTACAAGGTGAGCACAAACTCCATTTTGATGCTCTTATGAGTCAACTTGCTCAAGCCGAAGATCTTCTTGAAGAAAAGGGCAGAATTGAAAGAGAAGATGCCTTGGAGATAGCTTCTTTGAAGAATGCCTTGGAAGAGGAAGAGGAAGCTCGAGTATCTTGGGAAGAAAGACTCGAATCCTTTGAGGAGTCACAAGAAGAAGCGGTAGCTCAGCTCATTAAAGAACATGACCATGCTCTTGCCAAGGTAAAGAAACTAAAGAAAGAAAAGATTAACTTTGGGGCTGTTCATGCTAGAATTTTGGAGAAGTTTGATAATCTTGAAAGTGCTCACAAGGCATTGAAGAGTGATCATTCTACTTTAAATGAGTCTCATGAACAGCTCCAAACTCAATTGAAACGGTATGATGTGCCAAGTACCTCTACTTCATCCTCTGGAAAAGAAGACCTTGCAAGAAGTTCTCAACACAAAGGTAAAGGGGTTATTGATGAGATACTAAGCAGGCAAAGGACAGACAATAGTAAAGAAGGTCTTGGTTACATACCCAAGACAAAGAGCAAGAAAAACAAGAATAAGAAGAAGAAGAAGAAGAAGAAGAAGAAGAAGAGCAAGACTTCTCAACCAAAGACTAGCAACATTACCAATGATAAGACTAATTATGATGGTTCTGCAGGGATTAACAATCCTAACTTTGAACTATATTGCAATTATTATGGTGATGTCTATGCTAGTTATGTAGGTCATTATGACTGTTACATTCCTTGGTCTATTTGGGTTCCCAAGACCCTTGTTACTAACATGAGAGGACCCATTGAAAAATGGGTACCTAAAACCAAGAAGTAATTTTCTTGTAGGGCTATGCTTCTGGTGGTTCTAAATGGGTACTCGATAGCGGTTGCACGAGTCATATGACCGGAAGCAAGGAGATCATCACGGAGATGCGGCCAAACCTTGATCACATAACCGTCTCCTATGGTGACAAGTCAAAATCTGAGGTATTGGGTCTCGGCAAAGCTGTGGTGGCTCACGATATCTCTCTCATGGACGTCATGCTTGTTGAGACCCTCGGGTACAACTTACTTTCAGTTCGCGCCCTTGGTAAGATGGGCTTTGCAGTTTATATTGATGCTGATTTGGTGGTACTCTTGAGGAGCAAGTCTCTAAAAGTCACTTTCGTGGGATATGTCGAAAACGACCTATACGTGGTGGACTTTTCGGGGAAAACCACTACAGGCCCGATGTGTATTTTCGGAAAGGCTGACGCGGGTTGGCTACGGCATTGCCGACTAGCCCACGTTAATATGAGAACTTTGCAAAGTCTCCACAAGGGTGGCCACATTCTTGGACTAAAAGAAAATGTCTCCTTTGCCAAATATCATGTTTGCAGGGCGTGTGTTGAAGGGAAAATGCATGACTCACCTCATCGAAGGAAAACTATTATCTCTTCAAAAAGGATTTTGGAGCTCCTTCATGTGGACCTCTTCGGATCTCCATCTCATGCAAGCCTCGGTGGGAAGAAGTATTGTCTAGTGATTGTTGATGATTACTCAAGATACACTTGGGTTTATTTCTTCAAGTTGAAGAGCGAAACTCAACAAACTATCATCGACTTCGCCAATGAGGTTCAACATCAACACAATGTCCCCATTCTGGCTATAAGAAGTGATAACGGCTCTGAGTTCAAGAACTAAACCTTAAATGAGTTCCTAAGTGAAGAGGGAATAAGACATCAATATTCCGATGCGTACACCCCTCAACAAAATGGTGTAGCCGAGAGGAAGAATCGAACTCTAATGAATATGGCAAGATGAATGTTAGCCGAATTTAAATCTCCATATAACTTCTGGGCTGAAGCAACCTCTACTACTTGTCATTCATCCAACTGATTATACCTCCGTAAGATCTTGGACAAGACTCCGTATGAAATACTTACCGATAACAAGCCAAACATCTCATACTTTCGGGTATTCGGGTGTAAGTGTTTCTTTCTTATTAAAGGAGTTCGTTTATTTAAGTTTGAATCTAAGGCTTTAGAAGGTATTTTTGTTGGTTATGGTGCCGAATCCCACACTTATAGAGTCTACAATAAGCTCTCCGAAACTGTTGTAGAATCTTGTAGTGTGGTGTTCGAGGAAAATGACGGTTCCCGTGCGGAGCAAGTTGGTGTTTGTGATGCAGATGTTGAAATACCCCAAGATGCCATAAGAAGAATGTGCGTGGGATTTTTCTGCCCCATTGAGGAACCCCTTGTGGCGGACCGGGAAGGACAATGCTCTACTCATATAGAGCCATCATCTACACATACTCAACATGTTCCAACCACGGGGGCAACTTCTACACCATCTCCATCAACTGCTGAAGGTCAAGATGTTCCAGAAAGCTCCAGGCCAGATTTTCTGGTTGAAACCGGATTATCCGGCCACCCCGCTCCAGCTGACCATTTTGCTCCTGGTGGTGAAGATATCAACGCAAGCTCCAGGCCGGATTTTCCAGCAAGCCCCGGATTATCCAGCCCCTCGCCAGTTCAAGCAAGCCCCAGGTTCCCTAATGATACTGCTATAAATATTCCTAGGCCGGATTATCCGGCCTTTCCATCGACCGGATTATCCGGCCCTGACTCTCCAGTTCAGCAGCCTCCTGTTACGGCTACTGACTCACCTCAAGGGCACGCGTCACCACCACCTGCTGCTGATATTCCAGTTCCTGATCAAGGTCGAGTAAATGCTTCCAATGAAGATTCAAGTCATGAACCTACTCCTCCAAGAGACAACAAACTTATTGAACTTCGTCGCAAGGCTCGAGCTGATCGAAACCTTGAGTTGAGGGGTCACACTCTCGACAAGGTTGTTGGTGATCTTCGACGAAGGGTTTCTACAAGAAGAGAATTCGCCAGTTTTGGTGAGCATCAAGCTCATATCTCTATGGTGGAACCTAAGAAGGTCTTTGAAGCACTTGAAGACCCAGACTGTGTTGTTGCTATGCACGAAGAATTAAATAATTTCGAGCGCAACAAAGTCTGGAAACTCGTGGAGAAACCCAAAGAGTGTCGCAATGTTATCGGCACCAATTGGATTTTCAAAAACAAGCAAGATGAGAATGGCATTGTTGTGAGGAACAAGGCAAGACTTGTGGCACAAGGTTACTCCCAAGTTGAGGGCATTGACTTTGGCGAGACCTATGCTCCGGTGGCTTGCCTTGAGTCCATCCGTATCCTTCTTGCTTATGATGCCCATAACAATTTTCAGTTGCAGCAAATGGACGTCAAGAGTGCCTTCCTTAACGGTCCTCTACATGAGTTGGTATATGTAAAGCAACCCCCGGGTTTTGAGGATCCTAACTTTCCGAACCATGTTTACAAACTCGATAAGGCACTCTATGGTCTTAAACAAGCCCCATGTGCGTGGTATGAGCACCTTAAAGAGCTTTTGTTAGATCGTGGCTTCGAAGTTGGGCAAATCGATCCCACTCTTTTTACTAAGAAGGTTAAGGGGGAGCTCTTCGTATGCCAACTATATGTAGATGATATCATTTTTGGTTCTACTAATAAAGCTTTTAATGATGAATTTTCAAAGCTTATGACTGACAGGTTTGAGATGTCTATGATGGGGGAATTACGGTTCTTTCTTGGATTCGATATCAAGCAACTTAGAGAAGGAACTTTTATTAATCAAGCAAAGTACATCCAAGACATGCTCAAGAGATTCAAGATGACGGATCTAAATGGGGTCGCCACTCCGATGCAAACAAAATGTCATCTTGAACTTAACCCACATGGTAAAGATGTGGACCAAAAGGTATACCGGTCCATGATCGGCTCTTTTCTTTACCTTTGCGCATCTAGACCCGATATCGTGTTGAGTGTGGGAGTGTGTGCAAGGTATCAAGCAGCTCCTAAAGAAAGCCACTTAGTGGCGGTCAAGAGGATCTTTCGATATTTGGTTCATTCCCCTAACTTTGGTCTCTGGTATCCCAAGGGCTCCAATTTCTCTCTATGTGGTTATACTGACTCAGATTGGGCTGGTGATAAGGATGATCGAAAATCCACTTCTAGAGATTGTCAATTCTTGGGAAGATCTCTTGTATGTTGGTCCTCTAAAAAGCAGAATTGTATATCTCTCTCCACCGCCGAAGCTGAATATGTTGTTGCTGCCAGCGCTTGCACTCAACTATAATGGATGAGGCAAACTTTAAAGGAATACGGTGTCAATTGTGACAAAGTGCCTCTTTTATGTGATAATGAAAGTGCAATCAAAATTGCGTACAATCCTGTTCAGCACACAAGGACGAAGCATATTGAGATTCGGAATCATTTTATTCGAGACCATGTTGCTCGCGGAGATATTGATCTATCTTTTGTGAGTACGAAGAACCAACTTGCGGATATCTTTACAAAGCCACTTGATGAAGCAAGATTCTGCTACTTGAGGAATGAGCTAAATATCATTGATTTCAGGAGCTTGTCTTGATTACCCATGCACTCACTCGTTCATCTCAATCCTTCTTTGGTCTAGGTGTGGGCATGGATATAGGGGGAGTGTGGTCCTAACTCATTGGGCTAACCCTCCCCCCATAATGCCAATAGCAAGATAAATCATTTCTCTTAATATCATGTTGTGATATGTGAGCTTATTGATGAGTATTGGTCGTGAACCCAAGATATATCTTCGCGGTGTCACACCATACACTCCAACAAGGTGGCTTCGGCCACTGCCCTCTTCCTTGAGGAGAATTGGATCTTTTTGGCTGTTCTTTGCTATCTCATGTTCTTATGGGAATCACACTCAATCTTGGCTTTTATTTGATTTCGATTTTGCAATTTTGAGTGTATAGTACCATCTCAGTTTGGCTCTCTTAATCCTAAGCCTTTCCCTACCCCTAAGCCATCTATTCTAGCACACAAGTCCCTTGTACACCTTGTGGGGCTGTTGTTTGGGGACACGTGGGCCTGGTTCTGTGTACAACAGAATTCCATATTTGAGGCCGGATAATCCGGCCCAAGTGTAGGCCGGATAATCTGGCCCTGGCGGATTTTGTCTTAAAGGGCAGGGATCGGGGGGAAGGGCTCATAACGAGCAGCACTTCTCCCCCAACCCTCTCCTCCTCCTCAGTCGCCGCCTACAGTCCTCCACCCTCCCCAGAGCCTCTCCGGCCACCGGATTTTTCGGGCCTCCCCGGATCTTCTTCTCCGCGCCTCCGGGTACCTTCTCCTCCGCGTTCTTCCTCTAATGAGTGAGGGTAACTCACTCTCTCTCCATCTTTGGCTAGATGTGTTACTTGTTGGGTGGAACGTTGTCTAGAAGGATGTGTTTTCGCATAGAAATCGTAGTCTTGCAGTTTCTAGGCCCGGTATACTTTTTTGCATTCAATCTAGGTGAAATCAAAATTTTCTGCCAGGGCCGGATTATCCGCCCCTGGCCAGGCCGGATAATCCGGCCTGACAGATTCGATTCTGGTTCAGTTTCACTATGGAGTATGCATTGGGTAGATTTGTCCTATGAACTTTTTGACTATTTTTTCCATGCTCTCTCTTGGCCTTGTGTGTATGCTTATCCCCTTGCTATCGCCCTTATTCTCCTCACATGTGGTTCCAGTGTTCCCAAGATGTAGCATCCCAATTGTCTAACAATTAGAATGCTACTAGCCTAGTCTATATAATGCTACTTCCTACATATGATTAGTTGCATCATTATTATATCATGCTCATGTCATCATGCCACCTTGCATTTGAGCATCATATAAAACCCTTTTCATTTGGTTTTTCTCTCATATGCATTTATTAATTGTATTTGCCTCTTGATACATTGTAGTTGGCTCTTGATATATTGTTAATGCCCAAATTGAGTTGGGGTCCTATCTCTCTAATTCCTTCCACCTACTAACTTGTCAAATTCATTTCTTCCATGAATCCATTTTTTTTATTCTACCATATGTTGTCAAGTGGGATAATCTTTTTTTTTGCCTTGTGTATTTGAACTCATGTTCATTTGAAATATATGGATCTAGTCAACTTGTAATTCTATCTTGCCTCTATCTCTCTTTTATCTATGTGTGTGTGCCATCCTCTCTTTTTTTATTTCCTTTGCTTTAGCACATGCCATCTATTTCCCTTTTCCTATGCCACATGAAATACTAGGACACTCCTTAGCCACATGAAATAATAACACTTCCATGTACCATCCTTTCTACTCACTTCCTTTTGGAGTTTTGGTTTATTTGAATGTGGTGCAAACCACTTATCTACCCATCAATTCCTTCCCCGCTCTAATTTTTGTAGAACACCTCCCTCCTTCTATCCCTAAGCTAGCTAAACCTAGCTACACATACACACACACCTTCTAACCCTAGCTAACCGTGAGCATGTACCCATACACACACTCTTTTTAGATATATGCCATGCATGCATGCAATTGTATGTGTGTAGGAGTATATGCCATGCATGAGTAGTGTGTGTGTATGTGACCTATATACCTTCTCTCTCTAGATCATATCTCTCTCCCCACAACCTAGTTTCTTTTCCTAGCTAGATAAATCCTCTATCCTACCTGGGGGTGCAGGAGCACCACTCCATCCACACATGCGAATCTCTCTCTCTCTATATATATATATATCTTTATCCTAGCTAAACATCCCAGCTAGCTAAAACCCTCTCTTGTTTTGCACCACCCGCTGCCTTCTTCTCTGAACCAATCGATCAGGTCCAGGCCAACCCGGCCCTGGCTGCGCCCTCTCTTGCTTCCGACCGAACCAAACCCCAGCTGAGTTGGTCGCCCCGCCCTGTTGCAGCCCGACCAGACTCAAGCCATGCTCCTGTTTATCTTCTCGCTGCTCACGTGCACCCTGACGCCAGCAGTGCATCCCATGGCACGCCGCTCGCGTGCTCGCCCTCCCTTATCCCGTCTTAAAGCAGCAGAGGCAGGAAAGCCCCATCCTCCCCAACAACCTCCCTCGAGATCCATCTTGGCTTATCCCTTCCTTCCTCTCCACAATGTCTCGCCATGCCGACGAACGGACGCTCTGCTGGAGCCTGGCCACCTTGCCCATGAGCTACCTGGGTTCATGCTGGAGCCGCGCAGTACAGGGAGCGAGGTGGAGAAGCGGAAGAACGCGTGCCGGAGGCCATGAACCTCGTCTGCGACCTCGACGTCCCTGCAGCACCCGCTGCCGCCGTCTCCCTCCTCTCCTCTGGCCGAGCTCCGTCGATGCCTCGGTACCGTCTCGGTGAGCTCCACCTCCCCTTCTTTACAACCGGCACCGCGCGCAGCCGCCTCTCGCACGACGCACACCGCGCGCACGCAGGCAGCGCTCGCCGCGCGCGCGACCAACAGCAGCAGCGAAACAGCGCGCACCCTATGTTCTTCGCCTTGCCCCGTCTGCTGCAGTCCTCCTTCGCAAAATCCCCAAACACCAAAGTTGTAGCCCGATCCACCCTCTACAACTTTCCTTATTACGCAAGGGTGAAATTCGCCGCCGTTCGGTCGCAATCGTCGTCGCAACCCAGTCCGATCTCAGCCGTTTTCTGAAAACTGTCCGTCAGTTTTAAACCGTAGAGACACCTCTGTTCATCATGTTTTTACCGTCGATACAGTCCACCCCGGCCGAAATACCAAACATTAACTTTGTAGAGAGAAGTGAGATCTACACTTTTTGTTTTCACATCATCTTCAAATTCCCAACTAATCGCTCTACATCGTCCTCCGAAATCAAGATCAGCTAACCTTTTCCGCGTGTAAAAATTTCAGTTATGTCAGTCATCGATGACATTTTTGCTCGCAGCCCCCTGGAGTTTTCAAAATTTCACCCCGCCGTCCTCGGCTCGCCCACGTGTCACGTCCGGGCTGGGCGCGCACGCAGGTGGGCCCGCTCCTGACCCTGGCCCGCGTGTCGGTCACCGTGGGTAAGTTTGAGCCGGTGACAAAAGTTCCAGATCCTTTTTCTTTTAATAAAAATAATTCCTGAAAATGCCTAATATGTTTTAATATCCAGAAATTAATAATTTTTAATTAGTAATCCAAATAATACAAATGATATGTGTTTTTGAATCAGAAAAATGTGAGGATTTCAAATATGTCATCCAAAAGGAATGTTTGACTATTTTAAATTTTCGAAATTGTTTAATTGCATTAAAAATTCCTTTTCTTAATTAATTAATAACTTTAAATCTACAACTCCAAATTTGACAAATAATATATCTAAATTGATCAACGTGACGAGCCCGTTCTAACTACGTATTCCTTGATATGAATTGCAGCATGTATCATATAAACATTAAGTGGACAGCAAGTTATATGGGAGCAAAACATGACTAAAACTTAATAAAATGCTTTATTCTTGTACCCCCACACCTCACCCATGTCATGCTACATTATTGCCATGTAAATTATGCATCATTCATCATGGCATGCTTGTTTGCTTATCGTATCTTATTCATATGCTTGTGCACTTTATTTATGTTGGCCCTTGTTTGTTCGGTTCTTCTTCGAATAGACGCCGAGCAGGAGAAATATAAGAAATCCCAGGAGTACTACCCAGATCCGTCTCTCGCTTCAACTGAGCTACCAGGAAAGCACTACCACATGCTTGCATACATATAGTACCTATTGCCTCTATCTTGTTCTTGCATCATTGAGTCGCGATTGCATTAAATTGAATCCCAAGTACTGCATAGCCTTTACTCTTAAACCCCACCGAAGCTTGTCCCTCCATCTCATGAGCCATTACTACAGGAGTTGTTTGAGCCATGCGAGTCGTAGAACAACATGTGTAGGGTATGTGAGTGTCTGATGGATAACAAGGTACCTAAATAACTTAACCTGAGTAGTAATAGGATAATTAATGAAAGCGGCACCGGTGGGCAATATCTGCTATTTGGTTTTTCATGCTCACTTGTGTCCCGTAGGACCCCGAGTACTTGATTCCTGTTCCTTGACTATTCGCACTATCCACATCCGGGAGGCCTTATGGACCCTCCTGAGCCAGAGCTTGATTCATTTCTATTTCTTGGGGCCACAAAGTAGTTTGGGGCTTTGTTACTATCCTGTACTTATGCCATGCTTTACTGTTTTATTTAAGATTGTGCGTGGAGCACCTGTACTGTTTTGGATGCGGAGTGTTTTCGCGGTATCGACAAGCCCAGTCACACTTTCGGGTTCCTAGTCGTTTACACCCATTGACGCAAACCTTGGGTCCGTCTCGGAGCCGGCCAACTTCGTTGCGGGTAGCTTAATGGGGTGGCCCCCTGAAATATTTCTAAATCCTGTGATCGCTTTGTCGTGAATGCCTCGTTGGGTTTTGAGTTGGTTTTTCCGAGGTTGATCGAGTGTGTGTTGCTATTTGTGCACCCCTGCAGGGTAAATCTTTCTGAAAGCCGTGTCCGCGGATATGGACGACTTGGAGCACAGTTTCTCGATCATAAACAAGTATAACTAAAGTACCGCTTTTAATTTGACTAAGTACCTGACTAGTAAATAGTGCAATACTCATGGAATGGTTAATAAAACTGCCAACGGATGGGTTGTTCGTCCGCTTTCTCGTTGGCAAGCGAGAAGGAGGATGGATTTGTTACTTTATACTGTTATAACTGTTGTTCCTAATTAACGGATATCCGTCTATCATTGGTTAGGCGGATGGTTAGCGAGTATCTATAGACTTTTAGCTATTATCTTTTGCTGCAATTGCGTCACCCCAGGTACATGTTCCCTTTAGAGGCATAAAGACTTGCTGAGTACCCCTAGGGTCTCACACGATAAATTGTTTGATTCAGATAAACAGGTGTATTCGCAAGATGGATACTGGGTGGAGGAGACGGATGATGTTGGCAACGATCACTCGGTGTAGAGATTCCGGGGATGGGGATCCGCGAGATCTGTGGGCGAGATGTGTTTATTTATGTGGTATCTTATGCCGATTTGCTTCTTATCCGTACTTGGATCTTGATTTCCGCTTCCGCCTGATACTCTGATGTTTGATGTATGAGAAGCTATCCTAAATTATTATCTCTATCTAGGATATTTGGATCTTGACATATGGCGTTGCAATATTTCTATTTCTTTTAGATGGAATGGCTCTGAGGACTGTTGTATGGTAGCTTGCATACATACTCACTTATGTATGTATTTGATCTCTTCGCCTGTTGCCTACGCCGCTCGCTCTTGTCCCGATGTCTTGGAAGTGGTTAGGACGGCCGACGGGTCTACACGTGGGCGGTCCTCTGGGCCCCCGTTGTACTATTTTAACCACTTCCGTTTCATCCAGGCTTGAACTTAGAGCGTAGGGTCTGAGGTAGTTACAATTGGTATCAGAGCCATCCCGCCCTTCAGGGTCTCAGCCAAATGGTCGTTGTCAGTCTAGCAAATATTTTGGTAGCTATGTATACTAGGAAAAAACAAAACGTGAGAGTAGGACTGCTTCCATTTTTCTTCTTACCCACCCACCCACCCTTTTCTGGTAAAGAAGTGTAACGTTTTCAATCCTTTTTTAAAATTCAAACTAGGATTCACGTGTTCTGGGTTCCGTAGTACCATAGGTTGTGTGTGTGTAATTATTTGTCTATATGTTGCATCCAACTTGTTATCACAATCTGCCTTTGGTTATCAACTGTTGGTACATTCCATACTAACAGGCTTTTGTAAACCGGCGCGATTTATTCGACTCCTTGTTAACCGGTGCCATCTTGTTAAGGGTGTTCTTCCTTCCAGCATGCTTTCACGGAATGTGGAGTGCTAATTTCTATCTGATAAGTGGTTTTGCGCATCTATTGGTATCTGAATGCCGAAAAATGCGGAATTTTTTTCTTTGATACATCTGTGTTTCCACACTCCTCTTCAGTCGTGTGTGAAACATTATCTTTCTTCCTTTTATCGGCATGTTCATGCTAACCCATTCTTTTGTCACCGGCGCTTAATCCTGGAGTTTTACTTCATCTTCAAATTCTCTTGGGCTAATTACATAACAAGTGTTGATCCGATGCTGGTGATTGTAAATTGGTTCTCGGCATAGCTATATGACACTTATCATGAGTGGAGTATGGTTAATGTTATCAATTTCATCCTCCAAATGGTGACGGTTATCTCCTATGATTTGAGTTACACCGTGATCATATCTATGCATATTCAAGTATCTTTGGCAATCCGGAGTTTCTCAAGGCACTACGGTGGTCTATCATCTGTTTATCATGCTTCACATCTTTTTGGAACTCCATATCTGCAAAATTCTCTTTGATACGAGGGAATTGCATCTTTTCGTCTCTGATAGCTTTTCTTAAGGTATGAGCTATCATCGTTCCTTTATCCAAGATCTCTTTATCTTTGTAACCGGCGATCCAATCGACAATGTGAACCAGGCGGCATTTCTTGTTCTCTCCCGAAGGACCAGATAATCTATTCTGCCAGTGCATCTCTTTCAACATGAATCCTTGCTCGTAATGTCGATCTTTCAAAGAGCATTGGGCTCAGAAAGTGTTTCGAGCATTTGTTCATTTCTCCTGCCTCTTGAACGTGATATTCTTGGAATATCTTGTTAATCCGTGGTGGTTAGGACAGCCGACGGGTCTACACGTGGGCGGTCCTCTAGGCCCCCGTTGTACTATTTTAACCACTTCCGTTTCATCCAGGCTTGAACTTAGAGCGTAGGGTCCGAGGTAGTTACACAAGACCTACAAGCACACCCCCCCCCCCCCCCCCCGCGCCAAATACTTTCTGGACGACGGACAAGGTAACTTGGTGGGCGAAGTTGAGTTGAGGAGGAGAAAGAACAAGGAGAAGCGCATGGTTGAACAAGCTAAGAGAACTAGGAAGGGGGTGTCCAAGAGGAAGGGCAAGGAGCCCAAGATCAACTACAGGACTTTGGATGCGGTCACCTATTCCTCCATCCGTCACCGTGACTTGTTTGCTGAGCTGCCTCGTGATGATGAGCTGGGGGATACTCGTTTTTGGTGTGCAGAACAGAAGGGAATCTATGAAGATGTGTATGCCAGGCTGAACATTAGGCCTATGCACCCACTGGTACTTGCTGATGCTTTGGAGAAGGATCATCTTGTGGATGCGATGTTTGTGGCTGAGAGGATGGGGCTGCACCATCTCATGTCTCTCCAGTGCTCCTTTGACTCTGAGGTGGTGAAGCAGTTCTTCTCCACTTCGGTTATTTGTGGAGATGAGCGTCGCACTATGAAGTGGATGACTCATGACATGCCTATGACTGCTGATTTTCACGTGTTTGCTGAGGTTCTTGGATACTCTTTCCGCAGCAGAGATAGAGCCAGTGGCCACCGCATCATCACCCAGCTGAAGCCCAACAAAGATGCAGCTCTCTCTCCTTGCACTGTGGACAATGGCATTGTGGGCACTCTGGCTGGCCTTGCTCCCATCTATGCTGCCTTAGTGGGTCTCTTCCGTGACTCCATTACTCCGAGTAGGGGCAACAATGACAGCATCCGTGGTCACCTTGTTTAGCTACTTCAATTTTCTCATGAGGTTGCCTCTTGCGAGGACGAGTCGGTGCAGTACAGGCTGGATGTCATGGACTTCATTTACCATGAGTTGACTGATGCTATGTTCAACTGTCTGTCCATTCCCTATGCACCCTACATTATGTTGCTCATCAGGCACCTGCTTCCTGCTAAGGAGTTCCACATTGACTCAGTGCATAAGGCCAAGAAGATCTACAACAAGGTTCGGAAGACCTCTCACCCCTCCTCTGCTCCTGAGGGCCTCATGAGGGATGCTCGCAGGCCTCCAGTGGATGTTCGCAGGCCCCCAGTGCCTCCCGTTGCCTGTGAGATCAAGCAGTTGAACTGGTTCTAGCGTAACATTCTGTGCATGGGGGTGGACACGCGCAAGGGTCAGTACGAGGCATACAAGCAGCGCCATGAGTTGGCTCACTCCCAGCAGTTCATTCTCCACCATGTGTCCGGTGCTTCAGGTGATCCTCCGGCTCCTACACCTCCCACTCCGTATGCTCGGTGGAACTCTTCCTCCGGGTTGAACTATGGTAAGTTGGAGCGTCACTTGTTCCCCTCTGCGCCTGCTGCTGATGATGAGGATGAGGATGGTGACACTGAGGAGCTTGAAGATGAGGATGAGGATGAGAATGAAGATAAGGAAGAGGACGAGGACTATGAGTGATCCTATGGGGCGCTAGCATCGCTCTTCTCCCTTTTTGGTGTCTCGATGCCAAAGGGGGAGAAGTAGTTCTATTAGGGTGTCCGTGGATTTGCATGGGTTGGGCATAAGCACTTGCATTTTTCTATTCGTCATTTTCTTGCTTGTGCCCATTTAGCGTTGAACTTTAAATTTGTGGTTTGTGGTTGGTTGAGACTCTATGTGGTTGTCTGGATTATTATGCCTATGGATTTCATCTCATGGATTATGCATACGGAGCTATCTATTCATATCCTATTGCTAGAGGTTCTTATCACGGAAGGCGCTCATATTGGTTATCCGGTAATAATTGTGGCTTATGTCAAGGATGCCTTCCCTCTACCTCGGTGGTATGTGTATGTTGCTCACATGTCTATGGAATAGATTCACCTATTTGTGTGCATTTGTATTCCAATGCAAAATTCTATTATGCACACATTGAGGGGGAGTCTCTTTCATGGTTATTACTGTTTGTCTTGTGACTTTCTCCTGCAAATCCTGGTATTGTCATCTAACACCAAAAAGGGGGAGATTGAAAGAACATTTCATGTTTTCCTATGTTTTGCGTGTTAGATAACAATACTGTGGAGACTATTCATGTGCGCTAAGTGTGCAGGAAGCTTTGAGGGGGCCCGGATTATCCGCCCCACCAAGGGCCGGATAATCCGGCCTACCTCGTTGCTCAAAAGGAGCCAAGCCGCGTCGCTCAGTATCCGGTCGGATTTTCTCCCGGAAAATCCGAACTGGGGCGGTTTTTCTTCCCCAGGCCGGATAATCCGGCTGTCGCATAGGCCGGATAATCCGGCTTCTAGTTTTTGAGCAAAGGGAGCCAAGGCGCGTCGCTCAGTATCCGGTCGGATTTTCTCCCGGAAAATCCAAACTGGGACGGTTTTTCCTCCCCAGGCCGGATAATCCGGCCTTCACATAGGACCGGTTAATCCGGCCCCCAGAAGTTGACCAAGGGCAAGCTCAGCGCGATGCTCAGATAGGGGCCGGATTATCTGCCGGATATTCCGAGTCTGGGGCGGTGTTTTCCCCAGATCGGATAATCCGGCCCTTACTTGGGCCGGATAATCCGGCCCCCAAAGTGTCCAACGGCTGGTTTCTGAAGGGGGTATAAATACCCTTTCTTCCCCAACGTCCAGAACTCTTGATTCATTCGAAATTGTCCAGACATTGTGCAAGAGCTCTCATTCTTGATCTCCCACTTCAACCACCCGAAGGTCTTGATCTTTGGTGGAATTAAAGGAGGAGAAGTTCATCATCATCATCACGAATCAAGCGCTTCAACTCCTCTCTATTCATTTGGAGAAATCCCTGATCTAGCATTCTTGTCAATACCTAGATCTTGTTCATTGTATTTGATAACTTTGTTCTTGTGGCAGCTTGTTGTTATTTCGGGAGCCTCCAAGTTGTTGTGGAGTTGTTGCCCCGCTAGTTGTGTAAAGGCGTCGGTGCCCGCCTCGAAGGGTACCTATAGTAGAAAGGTGGATCAGGCCTTTGGTGGCGAGATCCATCGGAGAACAGGGTGAGGCCTATTGTGGCGTGGTGGTCTTAGTACCGCCCACCCCTCCAACGTAGACGTACTTCCCTTAACAAGGAAAGAACTGCGGTCAAACAAATCTTGTGTCTCCGCGTGCTTCACTTCGGTTTACCCGTTCCTCTTCCACTCGCTCTTTACTCGCTAGTAGATAGGTTTGCATATAGGTAAATTTCACCTAATAGTTTATCTAAAGAATTTACCCTTTGTGCTAAGCCTAAAGTTGAAAAAGTATTAAAATTTGGTGTAGCACCTATTCACCCCTCCCCTCTAGGTGCCCATACGATCCATTTCACAGTGCTCATCCTAAAATGCCGACGAAAATACTCCTCTAGAAAGGTGGCATTGTCGTTGAAATACCTCCTCATCAACCTCTCGTGCCCTTCAATCTCCACAACTTGCGCCTACCGAAAATCAAGCCACCGCGCTCCGGTTCTTTCGTCTTGCGCCAAGCTAATAGCATCGACATGTTCTCATCTTCCTCGAGCTCTAGTTCCTCGTCGGATGAATCATACGCTATCCTCTACAAGCACGAATATACGCTCAATTCGTCTACCGAAAGTAAAATAAAATTTGAAGTCGCGGCGGCGGCAAAAAAGCATGTGCCAAGTAGCTTCCCGGGTCAAGTAGCTTGGCGCGAGAGGACGCACGGCACCGGCCACCCGAGTCGATTCCCGCCGCGGCGAGCTCCAAGGAGGTGCGAGGAGGCGCGGCGGCGGCGGATCTGCAGCTTCCGCGCGCGAGCGAGCGGCGGAGGCGGCGAATCGAAGCGGCGGTGTCGGCGCAATCACGGAAGTGGAATGGAGGCAGTGAACGCGCGGGGGGAAGTTTCACCGACAGTTGGCGTTCGTGCGCGCGAGAGAGTGCTAGCGCGCGCCGGCTGTCGGGCACCAAATTTGGGGCGTGCGGGTGGGCAAGTTGACGCGCGCCCGGATTTTTTAGTGCGCGCCGGATTTTCACGCGCCTGCTGGAGGACGAAAAATTTCCCCGCGCGCGCTATGTCAACGGTTATTTTTACAGCGCAACACATCTGTTGAAGTTGCTCTTAGGACATGTACAATTGTTTAGACACCAGCCGTCTGCAGTACGTGTCCATGCCACCTCTAGACAATGTTGTAGACAACTTCTACGGTAGGTTGTCCTTTTTAGTGGTCTGTAGAAACTTACACTTGATGGACTAAAAATTCCATAGATCAACATGAATTTTATCTTCGTGTTTTGTAATGTTGCTTGTTCATCAATAACTCAACATTATCCTTCATGCAGATAGTATCATCTACACGATTCCATCCTCCATTGAATTTTCTGATTACAAGAAATCGGCTTTGCCGATTCTTAAGCCATCCACCTCCTCGGCTATCTGTACCCAGCCATGATTGGAATTGATATTCTATCAATCAGAACCACCGCATCCATCTCAGTCTATAGGCAAGCAATCAAGGGCGTCCACCCTCCTGCAGCGATGGATCAGATGGGGAGACGGCCACCGGTGGATCCCTAGGAAGAAAAGAAATTATTGTCGATTAACAAATACAGTGAGATGGATGTCGCTATGGACTGGACAATGGACGATGTCGGGAAGAAAACCATCAGATGAAGGAACTTGTTTTGGTGCCGCAGGTACCGACCATCCATACAACATAAGGAGCGTAGAACATGGAGTTGTACAATTGGACGCCTAATACTCTGATCATGGAGCTATATTCTGTCAATTTTATCCCAATGTCGCTAATACCAGAAATTGCAGTTGTTATAAATGTATACCAAAATACGCTTAACGATTAGTCAAAAGTCAATATTTTTTAAGTTTAAACATGATTATACACAAAAATATAAAAATTTATAATACTAAATTAATATCAATAGATTCACCATAAAGGATATTTTCTTAATATGTCCATTCAATATTGTAGATGTAGATATTTTTCTAAATATTTGGTCAAAGTTAGTAAGGTTTTAACTTTTAACCAATCCTTAGGCGCCTTATATTTTGGGACGGAGGGAGTATTATACTTTATTTGGGTCGAGTCGGACCATGTCAGCCTGATTCAGGTGGGGCCAACCATGTATATGTATATACAACTCTAGTACAAGTGTATATCATTTGATATGTGTGTATGGCATAATGATATCTATGAAACATACATAGAATTGTAGAGGCGTTTATCAAAAGTTGAAAGTTGCAGTGGCATCACTCAAATAGCAAGAAATTATAGTGGCGTCTATCCAATTAACCCTCTAATCAAATCTCCCCTAACCTAAAAATCATTAGCCACGTCACATGAAAACGGCCGAAAACCACAACTGATATAAGCATTATTTTAAGCTGACAGGGTTCCACTAAGAGGTTCCTGAGCTTTCCAGAGAGACGGAGAGCCTTCTGGACGTCCACCACACGAAGAACACGATGGAACACGCAAAAAAGCATAAACACAAATACAAATCAATTGCTCACTCTGGCGACCACCGGTCCAATACAATCCTCAAGGGGATCGGTATCGGGTGAAGTATTCCCTCGATCTCAATCAGAGAGTAAGAACACCTCAGTGAGAACCTTGATAGCTCAACTCACGATCACGCAAGAGGGAGTCTTGTACAACTTGGACACCATCAAGGTAAAATCCAAAGAGGTTTGTGATAATAGAGGCTCCAAGGGAGATGAGACACAACTAGAAATATCCAATTTAGGGTTTCTAGTCTGTCATTCATGTCTAAGCCTTAGGGAAAGATCCAAAAGGGGTACTTATAGTACTTGGGACGATGTAGTAGGTAAAGGAAATATTCCGGTGTATCAAACCCAAAGTGTGTGTATACAGGTGCAATCCGGTGGTGTCGGGCATGGCGTCGGTTGGTTCGGCGAGCATACCAGTGGGTCGGACGTGGCACCGGATTGGTTCATCGGGGAGACCGGATAGTTGGTCTAGGCATTGGTTCGCCGGCGCCGGGGTCTGAGCCGGTTTGACCGGCGCTGAAACCGGCGAGGATCGGAGCTGGTGCCAATTCGCTTGGTTCCTCGCCTTGATGACGATCCAACTTGGTGTATCTCTTGTGGTTTATAACTAAGGACACATGAACCTTATGGTGAAGGAGCTTGGCTCGGGCGAAAAAGTCATGGATCCACTTGGAGGGCTTAGTAGTGTCTTGATAGAGTCATCCGAAGGGAGTGTTATACGGTTTTCCTTAAGGCCTTGTTTAATTTTCTCGTATTTTTATCTTGAGGTTTGGGGATGGGAGGGGATTTTGTGTTCACCCAATACTCTCCAATCTTCTCGAATATTCTTTCCCAAAAATACTTTACCATGAGGAGAGTTTTTAATCTTGCCAAAACAAGAGAATTTGGGGATATCCCGGGATTATCCCGATCAAAACCAGCATAATATACGGACTACGGGGATTTTCTAAAAATTGAAATAATCCCCGCGAATACACTAGCGAATACGAGAGAAGTAAGCGATGTAACTTGGGCACCGTCAGCTTGAGCTTGTGAGAGTAGCTTATCCCACATAATGACTGGCTTGGCTAGTTCAAAATTGGCCTAGAAACGGGATATAATTTTAATACAGAGTTGACTTTTAAATTTGGAATTCGTCTAGAAAGAGTTCTAAGCGGGATCCCGCCTTGCAACCCTACTTGTGAGATAGTACAGCAGGTTTGCTCTGTTTTTTCCTTTTAGTGGTCGCATACATGATCACGTTATTTCTGTTAACATATCCTTGCTTTTATCTGATATATAAATTTGGCGACTAAAAAGATATCGCCCACATGTATCCACGAGCTTCTCGGTGTTGATTGTAACTGTTAATTGGGCTGTCTTCAGATAGGTGCAAGATTATGTTTTTAAAGACTTTTAAAGTTTGCTCGTTTTCTTTTAGGCTTTATTTTATAATCGTTGAAAATAGTCGATGTATCTCTACCATATACTATTCGCTACTATAAATATATCACGGTATTGATTGACAACGTTATTCTGTTAGTAATAAAGCTCTCTCTATCTGCATTTAATTTGCATCAAGCCGAGATGTTTTAGACGAAACGGTATCTCGCCCCATGGCGATTCTGACGGCGCCCTAGGGCGTGACCGCCGCCGCCCGGCGGCTACCTCCTCCGGTGCCTCCCTGGGCACCGTGAGTCCACGTACCCGCCTAGGGTTCCCTTCCTCTCCCTGGTTCCCTTCCAGGCGGTGAGTTTTTTAAGGTCTGGATCGATCTAGTTTAAAGTTGGTTGGTGAGTTTCGATTGTGGTAATCTCTTGTTGTGGTTTGCTTTAGTTCTGATCTGTGGTCAGCTGTTCGTCTGCTTGATTTGGATTTCCGTCTGTGAGCAAGGTTCAGATTGATTTGGCAACGTAAAGCTGTTTGCTAGGTGGGAGTCTGAAGGTCCTGTTCTAGTTTGCATGAAGTTTACAATCTAGGAGAAAAGCTCAGAGTTGTAGTCAGAGAAAGTTTGGTCTGTTCGTGCGGTATTGACATGAATTGCATCAGTCTAAACTGTCGCGGGGATGGGAGTCATGGGACAGCATATGAGTTGGGGGTTTTGCAAAAAATGCATCAACCGAAGGTTTTCTTTCTATGTGAAACAACGCAAAGTGCTAACCGCATGAAACGCCTACGTTGTCGTCTAGGATTGAAGGGTTTTGCAGGAGTGGATAGTTGTGGCATGAGTGGGGGTCTGGCCCTTTTCTGGCATGAAAGTATTTATGTGGAGGTAAAGGAGGCACAAATGAACGTTTGATTGATGTTTGGATGAGAATTTCTCCTAATGAGCCATTATTTCATGTAACTTTCGTGTATGGCGAGCCAAGAACTGAAAATAGACACCGTATGTGGTCGAAGCTAGTGGCCCTGAAAACGGCGTGTCCTCTTCCTTGGGCTGTGATTGGTGATTTTAATGAAGCACTCTGGTCTTGCGGCATTCAGAGATTGCTTGCAGCTATGCGATCTAAAGGATCTAGGCTTCAGTGGTCTACCATTTACATTTGATAATAAGCGATCTGGCCATAATAATGTGCAAGTTTGTTTGGATAGAGCGGTGGCGGATGATCGTTGGCGAGATATCTATACTAATTCTTCTGTGGTTCACCTTGTGACACCTTGTTCAGATCATTGTCCGCTTCTCTGGACTATCGATAAAGAAGTCAGGGAGTTTAACAACTCTAAATGTATGAGGTACGAGATTTTTTGGGAGAGGGACCCAGCTCTGAAAGAGGTTACTGAATCATCATGGTACAATCTTGGTCATATGTCAGATCTTGGGAGTGTTAATCTAGGCCTTGGGTTGGTAATGAAGACATTGCATAGTTGGGGGAGACAGCGTTTTGGTAACGTCACACGTGAGCTGAAAAAGTTACGTGATGAGCTAGCCATGCTCCAGGAATCAAATGCACCACGTGAGGAAATCCGTATTGTCACGGATCTTATGATGAAATTATGTATAGGGAGGAGATGCTATGGTTGCAGCATTCACGCATAGACTGGCTACGAGAAGGAGATCGCAACACAATTTTTTTCCTCATGAGGCTGTATGGAGGGCTCGGAGAAATAAAATTGCGAAGCTTAGGGATGATAATGGGATTATTAATACGGTCCCCCCTGATACGCAAAGAATGGCAGTCTCCTATTTTAAATCTTTGTATACCCGTGATCCAACTTTGGGCCATGAGTCCATTACAAATCTTTTTCAAGAAAAGATCAATGATGAGATGAATACGCAGCTTTGCATGGACTTCACTGATAATTAAATTGCGGATGCATTATTCCAAATTGGACCTATTAAGGCTCCAGGGCTGGATGGATTTCCGGCTAGGTTTTACCAAAGAAATTGGGAAGTGGTTAGAACTGAAATTATCTCGGCTGTCAGGCAGTTCTTTGATACAGGCCATATGCCAGAAGGTACGAACGACACCTCTATCGTTCTTATTCCGAAAATTGATAACCCTATGGATTTAAAGGACTATCGGCCTATTGGCTTGTGCAGTGTTCTATACAAGATTGTTTCTAAATGTTTGGTGAACAGATTAAGACCTCTATTGGGGAAGGTGATTTCTGAGAATCAAAGTGCTTTTGTTCCAGGGCGTATGATTACTGATAATGCTTTGATGGCCTTTGAGTGTTTACATTTTATGGAACACGGCACTTCGGTGAACTCTGATTTCTCTGCTTATAAATTGGATCTATCAAAAGCATATGACAGGGTGGATTGGCTATTTTTGGAGAATACTATGCATAAATTGGGGTTCTCTCACCGATGGGTGCAATGGATCATGGCGTGCGTGACCACGGTTAGGTATTCTGTGAAATTTAATGGGACCCTTTTGGAAGCATTCTCTCCTACTCGTGGCCTTCGACAGGGGATCCTCTTTCTCCCTTCCTGTTCTTGTTTGTTGCAGATGGTTTATCAGCTGTTTTACAGAAGGAGGTTGAAAGTAATGGAATTTCGCCAATCAAAGTTTGCCGTTCTGCCCCGGGTATATCGCACTTGTTATTTGCGGATGATACTTTGCTCTTCTTTAGGGCAACAGAAGCTCAGGCTGCCCGTGTGAAACAGGTGATTAATACCTTTGAAGTAGGTACGGGTCAACTCGTTAACCCTGCCAAATGTTCTTTATTGTTTAGTGCCTCGTGCCATGAGGACAATCAAGTGCAAATTCGTAATGTTATGAATGTGGAGCAACATATGTTTGATGCCAAATACCTAGGACTACCTACCCGAGATGGAAGGATGCATAAAGGAAGATTCCTAAATCTTCAATCTCGTTTGAGTAAATTATTGTTGGCTCTGAGGGATGGTCTTCTTTCTCAGAGTACAAGAGAAGTTTTGATTAAATCTATTGCTAAAGCCATCCCGGCATATGTTATGGGGGTATTCAAATTACCTTACTCAAGATATGTGATGAGTTGACACGATTGATTCGTGGATTTTGGTGTGCTTAAGACTAAATATTTTTCACATGGTGAACTTTATGACACGGTGTTTGCCGGGAATCCATCGTCGACGTGGACGGCTATCTCACATGGCTTAGAGTTATTAAAGAAAGGTCTTATCTGGCGAGTTGGTAATGGAAAAAAAATTCATATCTGGCACGATAGTTGGTTACCCAGAATGTCTTGTTTAAAAGTAGTCTCGCAAAGAGGCAACAGACGTGCTCGACGTGTTGCAGAGTTATTGGGTGATCAGGGGAATTGGGTAGAAGAATTGGTTCACAGTACCTTTTTGCCTATGGATGTGGAGATTATTTTGAAGATTAAAACATCTAGCCGATTGGATGACGACCTTCTTGCATGGCAACCGGAGAGGTCTGGCCGGTTTACTGTTCGCAATGCGTACAAACTGGCATTCCATGAGTCACCTGAACAATGTGCCATTGCTACGTCTAGTTCCATCCCTGATGGCGCAAATGCATGCTGGAAACGGATCTGGAAGGCCGGAGTTCTGCCAAAGGTCAAAACATTTGCGTTTAAGGCTGCTTCAAATGGCCTAGCGTTAGAAAAGAATAAAAAAGACAGAGGTTTTGGTGTCACAGGCAGGTGCCTTATTTGTGATAGGGAAATAGAAGACGTTGCTCATGCTTTGTTTAAATGTTCTCATGCGATGAACCTATGGAAGGCGATGAGAGAGGTTTGGCAGCTTCCTTCAAATATTGATTTACAAGCTGATCCACACAAGTGGTTTCAGTCAATTATCGAGAAGGATCCTATTAGTATGGTGGATTCAATCTTGTTGATCGCCTGGCATATCTGGTATGCGCACAATGAGGTGACGCATCAAAAAACCCTACCGACGATCGATGGATCGAAGCGGTTTCTGATGAGCTATGTTAAGACACTAACGAGCATTAGTACCTTAACAACTGAGGAGATCATTAAGGGTAAAGGCCCTGCGGTAGATTCTGTGGAGCCTTTGGTAAAGAGACCTCTTGCTCAAAAGTGTTGGATCAAGCCTTCCCCGGGTTGGGTCAAACTGAACTGTAATGGATCTTATAGGCAGGAGGACGGCTCTGCCGGTGCTGGTATGATTCTCCGAGATGATGAGGGCAATATCGTATTCTCTTCATGTAGACAATTGTTTAGCTGCGATGATCCCCTTAAGCTGAAACGAAGGCATGTTTAGAAGGGCTTCGCCTGGCTTTGGAGTGGAGCGACAAACCTGTGGAGTTAGAGTTAGACTGCTCATCTCTGGTTGATGCAATTAGAGGGAAGTTTCAAGATAGATCTTCTTTAACTCATCTAATCTCGGAGATTAAGGAGATTATTCTGGGTAGTAGGATTATTTCTATTGTAAAAGTGGATCGATCTCAAAATAGGGCTAGTCATTGTCTCGCAAACTTCGCGAGGACAGATGCTAGAACTGTTGTTTGGCTTGGTATAGGACCTGAAGTTTTGTCTCAGTACCTGGAACTTGATCTCCTTGTAAGCCTTATTGCTTAATAAAGCCACTTTTACCCGCAAAAGCTCTCTCTATCTAACCCTCAAATAAAAAACTTGAAAGGCAGCCGTAAAAACAATTGAAAACCTGGGAGAATACAAGCCCATCATGGAATGGGCCGTACTCTGGAACTTGGGTCTGGGCCATGCTTCGGTGACGGCAGAGCACGGCCACAAACCGTAGACTTTGATTCCTCACCCAAAGAAAAAAAAAACTGTGCCTGTTTTGCCAAGGATTTCGCAGTCTGGTAACAGGAAGCAGCACACCGTCCCAGTCACACTCATACATTGATATTTCAAGGAGAAAATGAAAAAAGTGGAGGCTAAGCGAAACCACCACCTCAGGGGCATTGATTGCACGATTTGTTCGGTTTAATGGGTTTTCCGACAGGTGGAGCTCGCTGTCAAGTCCAACGTGAGACGGAGGGCGTCCATCCCGCCCAACCATCCATGTAGCTGATGCCGCTGTAGGCCTCATCCAGCCTGCCCGCATGGCCTAGGACGTCGACGACGTAGGCGTAGAGGTCTGGTGTGGGTTCCACGCCGTGGTCTCTCTTCATGCCATGGAATAGCTCCAGGCCACGGTCGACCAGCCCAGAGTGGCTGCAGGGTGCATGCTGCTAAAACGGCGATGAAGGTCACCTCGCCACTTGCCACCACCCACCGCCTCGTCGCCCAGCCCGTGCATCCCGTAGGCCATGATGAGGACGTTCCAGGTGATCACGTTCCTCCTCGGCAACCAGTTGAACACCATCCTTGACAACGCCAGACAACCGCACTTGGCGTACATGTCCACCAGCGTGCTGCCCACCGCGATGTCCGACTCCAGCACATGCCTCACCGCGTAGCCGTGGATATCCTTCCCCCTCGCTGGCGTCGCCAGGACCACCGCGATGTCCGACTCCAGCACATGCCTCACCGCGTAGCCGTGGATATCCTTCCCCCTCGCTGGCGTCGCCAGGACCACGCAGCCCAGGAGGAGCGTCATCAGGGTGATGTTGTTCGGCATGCACGCTTGTTGTCCTACTACGTCTTCCATAGGTGGCAGCCGCATCTCCATGACGAGCTGGAATGCCTCGGCGATGAGGCCCTGCACGACGCAGCCGGTGATGAGGGTGTTCCATGAGACGACATCGGGAGGTCGATCATGTCGAAGATAGAGCACGCCACATCCATCATGCCGAGGCGCGCGTACATGTCCATCAACGCGCTCTCCACGAACCAGCCCGCCATGCCGCGCTTCACCACGTACCCATGCACGGCCTCCTTGCCGGTGAACGGCCTCGGAGAACGGCAAGCCGGGAGCACGTCAGCCATGGTGGTCTCACTGGGCGCGCACCCGGCCTCCGATTCCATCCGGGGGAAGAGATCCAGTGCCTCCTCGTCCATGCCAGCCTACGCGTAGCCGCAGATCATGTCGTTCCACATCCCGAGCTGTCGGCCCGGCTCCAGCACCATGTCGAACACACTCTGTGTTTTCTACCTTCTCATTGTCGATGTACATGTCCACGAGCGCGCTTGCCATGAACGAGTTGGTCGTGAGGTCTTCGTCTTTGAGGACGAAGGCGTGCATCTCCTGCCAGGGCGAGCATCTCCAGCCTCAAGCACGCCCCACCTGTCGGTCCACGCCCTCCGTCAAGACAACACCATGTCATACCTGACAGCGGACCCCACCTGTCGAAAAACCGATTAAACCGAGCAAATCATACAATCAGTGCTCTCTGTCGAGCACCTGCCCCTGAGGTGGTGGTTATGTGTCACTTAGCCTCCACTTGGTGGTCATATGACACCGACGCCCTAATTGTGATGGTTTTTTGTCATTTCCTCATATTTCAAGCTAGTGCCCTTTCCACTTGGCCAAAGCATATAGGCTTCAAGAGGGAAATCAAGCTGACATTTCCCGTATAGGCGGTCAGCTAAGGAAGAGTAAAAAGGAAAAGAACAAAACCGAGAACACTATTCCCCTCTCTACAGCCACTCTAACCAAAAGCAGCGACGGAGCCAGAAATTGAGTAGAGCCAGGGCGAATATACAAGGTTAATTTTTTACCTAAAAAATCAAGCCTAATTAACAAAACAAGCAAATGGGTAGGAGCCGGGGCGGTCGCCCATGCCCATGCTCGCCCTCATAGTGGGGCCGCCATCAGAAGGGAAATCAAGCTGCAAAACCCCCCAGCCAAGCCCACAGATTTCCAACCCCTATAGTAGTAGTACAGTAGTAAAATTTCTACAGCCACTCTAATCAAACCTCCCCTAACTGTGGACTCATCAGCCACGTCACATTAAAACCGCCGAAAACCACTGCTGATATAAGCATTATGGCTGCCGGAGGCGGTTCCTGAGCATTCCAGAGAGGCGGAGAGCCTTCTGGACGTCCATCTACCATCATAGCCTGCCCATCTGGCAAGGACCCAGCGGCCATCGAAAAGGAAAGAATCTCAAAAACAGTTCGTTCAAGGAACAAAGACATCCTTCCGTAAAGAAAAAAAATGGAATAAAGCCAACCTAGTCTACACCTTCCCAATCAATCAACAGGGGGCTATTTTGCTGGAATCCAACCACCTTAAATACCGCTGCTTGGGGCGCAATCCTGGTAGTAGCCCAGAAATAGCACCCAGCGTCTCTTCTTCCCTCCCAGCTTCAACACCTTCGTCCAGCTTCTTTCCTTGCAAACTCACTCACAGGGCAGACAGAGAGAGACATACATACGTACATACATGGCGGCCGAGAAGCAGCGCACCATCGGCCTGGCGATGGACTACTCGTCGTCGAGCAAGGCCGCGACCAGGTGGGTGGCCAGTAACCTGGTGAAGCCCGGCGACCGGATCATCCTCATCCACGTCCTCCCCAAGGGAGCGGACGCCAGCCACAAGGGGCTCTGGAAGAGCACCGGCTCACGTATGTACTAACAAACACTGAATTTCTCGGTTCAGTTACCTGGCTTCTACTCTTTTCTGTCTCGCAAAGAAGATCTTGCAACTGACACCATTGTCTGCGGTTTCCTCAACTGAAGCTCTGATCCCTCTGCTGGAGTTCATGGAGATGAACGTGCAGGCGAGGTACGGGGTCAACCCTGACAAGGAGGTGCTGGAGATCCTGCAGGCCGAGTCCAAGTCCAAGCAGGTAATAATAGCTCGACGACAACCACTGAATTGTTCGTAGAATTGTCTGCGATGCAGCACTCTCCCAGTTCAGCGAACAGTATAAGCACATTTCTACTACCTCTGTTACAAAGTATAAGACGTTTTGGTAGACTATTTGGGCCTACTATAAAATATCTTATATTTTGGAACGGTGGTAGTAATTTTTAACACATGGTATTTTCGCACCAAACTATACAACTGATCCATATCAGCAGGAGTTTTGCACGAGTTCATCTCGGTCTAAATTAGATATAGTTCTTCTGTGGGGATCTGAGTATAAATTAATGGAGTTGCTTAACGAGAGGTACAGAGAGTTGTCGGACTAATAACCAACAAGGATATATGTGGGTCCTAAGTAAACTGATGCAATCTAGTGTACAGGTGCAATCTAAACCGATGAAAACGTTCAGCAATAGTAAATGCACCATGTGATTCATGTACTCCCTCCGTCTCAAAATAGACGTCGCAATTTTTTCTAAATTTGGATGAATCTACACACATAAATTTAGTGTCTAGGTTCATCCAAATTTAGACAAACTTTCGACATCTATTTTGAGACGGAGGGAGTACTAGTATATGACTTATTTGCAGTATGGCTTGCCTAAACCTCACATTTCAGAAGAAACATTTTACGTTACTTTCTCCTATAAGTTTTGCACAAGCCTGCCTAGATCGCAGGAAGTCCTTAAATAAGAAGGCAAGAAGTTAGTACTACCTCAGCACTTATTAACATCAAATTCCACATTTCATCTAAAGTAAACCTGAATTCACAAACCAAATGTTGGCCAACTACCTTCTGATTAAAAAAAAACAAAGCAGCAGTAGATAAGAAATTATCTGCACAACATATAACCAAATTGTGCTTCCTTCAAATTTTCCTGAGGTTATATCCATTACACAGTTCATTGTCCCTGGCTTGCCACTGGCTCCCACTTTCTAGAAAAATGATGTTCTATCAGAATGTGCTGCTAACTGAATCATCGATTCCATGCCGGCTGCATCAGGTGGAAGTACTGGCAAAAATATACTGGGGTGATGCAAGGGAGAAACTTTGCGAGGCCGTAGATGATCTCAAGGTGGACTCTGTTGTGCTTGGTTGCAGGGGCTTAGGGCCCTTAAAAAGGTAAATCTGAACCTCTTCTCAGTTAAACTATGAGTATCTAATTCTTGGCTAATCAGAGTTTCTCATATGTCTACATCTCCTTGGACCTCAATGCAGGGCTCTCCTCGGAAGCGTCAGCAATTATGTCGTCAACAATGCAACCTGCCCAGTTACGGTGGTGCGGGGACCAGCTTGATCAAACGCACAATGCTTTTGCTTACCGATATCACTTCTGGAATGGTGGGCTAGTCTGTGTGTCCTGTTCATTGGTCTCTTAGCGTTGCTCCAGTATCCAAGTTGCTCACATGATGTTATATAATGGGAGAGTGATATTTGGCTATGACAGTTTGCTTTTTCAGATTCTTGGTAATAGCTGTCAACTTGTCATAGTGCAATTTCAGTGTGTTTTTCTCTGTATCTCCTACTGCTAAACTCCAGCAGTTCCTTATAACTATAAGTACAAAGTTGCCTACATTGTTCAGTGGTGCATATTCGTTTATGTGCAAAATTGTTTTGGTTGCTTGTCAACGAAACCCAGCAGACATGGGACCTTTTATTTGTTGGCAGTTGATATGTAGAATGAATGAAAATAAACTGCCCCTGTTAGGCAGCTCTCTGTACCAGAATGGAATATTCAAGACCAGGTATTTTCTTATAACTGAAAAAACTGAGACAAAAAAGTAAGAAAAAAGGCATCTAAACATCAATACATGAAGCTTCCTTTCCTAATTGCAGATACATGCTCTTTATTCTTAGATTATATCAGCAGTATACATCCAAATTCTCTTAAGACAAATAAAAAGTCTGCAACTCAGAGATAGTACAAGATTTCTCTGGAGCATATAAATCAGAACATCTTACCAGTGCCATCTTTGCGTGGGAGAGATTCTTCAAGATCCATTCTGCGCCAACTCCCAGCCAAAGATGACAGCTGATCAACCTTATCATACAACCCAAGAAGACCACCTGTATGGACAAAGAGGACTTTTCGCCCTTTCCACTTGGCTGGATTGTTAGACATGTCTTTCAGCATTCCATATACTCCCTTCCCGCTGCAGAAAAACATATTAAATATCTTCATTACGGAAAATAAATGGTAATCACAAGAAAAGCAAGATAAACGTTAAATCTCTTCATGAACTTGCCAGAAGGATCCTTGTATTAGCTTATGTTCATGGAGAAAAACATTTCAAGCTTTTTTATTTAACCAAACAGGATATCAAATCAAATATCACATCACATGCAAAAGGAAAGTATTGCACCTGTACACTGGATCAAGCACAATGCCTGTTGCTGTTGCTATATCTTTCACGAACTTAAGCTCCTCGGTTGTGTTCATGGCATAACCTAAGCCCTTAGCCTGTCAAGAAGTTGCACTTGAGCACCAAAATATTCAAATCCGACCAATTTACATGAATGTGATGAATCTAATTAGAGTTGGACAAAAATGTGAACTGTGAAATGAACAACAAGCAGAAAACCCATGTCATGTGCACATATAAACATGGTAGAGAATGTGCTGATATCCATCAACAGACTGCCAACTTAACTGTGGAGTCTATGGTCAAATATTTTTACTTAGTTTGCGAAAAAAATACTATTAAGTAATGAGATAAATTATACTCACATCCTCAATGGTGACTATATCATGTGAATTCAAGCCAGATTGAAGTCCATCAATTAGGCCTTGAACATAGTCATAGAAGTACTGAGGGTCATCACAAACAGAAAACGCATGGACCTATCCTACAAGAGGATGATTAGTATGGAAACTTCAGCGGGATAAGAAAATAACAAAGAAGGCACATACTTTTGCCTTTAGGCTACTCAATTTTGATCCTAAAGCAAGACCAGCAATGGTTCCACCACTGCACAAAGTACAATATTCATCAAGCCGTAAAGATACAATGTCACAACATTGAGGATGCAGGCATGACATAATTTCTGAGTGCATGCACATAACTACCCCATGACGAGTAAGGAAGTGCTAATGAAATACCTGCCACAGGCAACAACGATATCATCAAACTGAACATCACCAGATAATTGAATTTGCTGCTCAATTTCCCTTACTGCTTCAACATATCCCCTACATAACAGCAATTCACAGCATATATTACGAACATAAGATCCAAAATTATAAAGTGGATATCATTTGCAGGAAATCATGAGACCTATTTGAGCTCCAACACTTCTCTTTACAGCACATAACCTTATATTTTCTTTGAATCGCATAATTTTACATTCATAACCATTATCTGTAGCATAGCGTGAATATACCCTATATTTTCTTCAGCCTATGTTTACGTATTGAACACAGTGAGGCACAACTCTTAGTATTCTTTGCTCCACTGGTTAACCACGGTATGATATAATGCCCAGATCTTCTTGCTTATATGAGATCCGGTATGTTCAGTGCCTAGACAACTCACAGATACGGCAAAATTGCATACTGACATCCATTTGAAAAAATTGCAGTAACCACTACTTTTCTGATGGACTGAGACACACCCCAATCCAGGAATGATATTCATTAAGGAAAGTCAAACTATGCTGTAAACATGGCATCATAAACATTTAATTGCAGCATAACACTCAGCATCAGATATTTATGATAATACCAAGTTCCAAGTGAGTTTGATCCACCAACAGGAATCACGTATGGCTTCCGTCCTTCTTCCAAAAGCCTCTTTTTAAGCAATTCAGCTAAAGCCTATAACAAACAAATTGATACTTTGGTTAGGAACTTCTTAAGGAATACACAAGCTTTGAAGCATGATAAAAAAAATTGGAAAGGAAAAATAATCAGTGAGTAAGTATTAATAAGCAGTAGCACAGAACACTTTATTAACATGTAGCCAGAGAATAAGCAGAAAATCAACAATTACAATGAAGGGAAAGGATGACAGTACTAAATACTATTATGATTTATGATCGGAAAAAAACACGGTATTTTAGCAACATAAATAACTAATGAAGCGTTGCTAATGAGTAGCATTCACGCACAAACAAAGGTTTTGGCTACACATGCGCTGACAGAACTATGAAAAACTCAAAGCAGTAACAGAATACATCATGGGGAAGAGCATACCACACTGCCAATTTTTCCATATTCTTCTTTTGAGACAAGATCAATGTGTGCTCCCAGCAGTCTCTCCACAAGGAGATTGCCAACCAAACCAGGGTCCTTATCCACAAGAAGCTGAAAATGCCCCACCAAAACCAGGTCAAACTACCTGCATTACCACGCAGCATTCTATCAATCTCACCTCACAAGCACAAAGATCACCTTGGAAGTACGCAATATCAGGTAACAATCAAGATTGAGATACTTGGCAGCCACTGTCGTCGCACGGCAATGGTTGCTCTGGATACCACCGACAGTGATAACACAGTCGGCACCCTGCGCGACGGCATCTGACAACAGAAACTCTAGCTTCCGAACCTTGTTCCCGCTGAGCTGCATACCGGACAGGTCGTCTCTCTACAACAATATCACCAAAGCTCCCGTGTCGTCAGAATACATATATCACTAAGCATTTTATGTTCTACGATTATAGTACATCACTAGAAAATGAAAAGAATTGTGGTTCGTGCAGCACCTTGATCCATACTTCTGTGCCTTCTGGCAGGTTTGGCAGATTCCACTTGTGTATTGGGGTCGGGAACTGTTTTAGGTACGAAAACAAAGCTAAGAGTTACTACACGCGAGTGATCATTTTACACACGGTCTCTGGTAAAATTGAACTACATCGACGTCACCGGGTAATCAAATCTAAATTGCTTTGAAGTCGCCGATTAGTCATTGGAGCAAGTAGAGGTCCAGCGGCAGAGACGATGAAGCTTACTTGGCCGAGTGAGAAGATGTGGGAAGGGGCAAGGGAGAGGTGCGAGGCCCAGGACGGCGGCGCGTAGGGCTTCTTGGAGAGGAAGCTGCCGATCTGTGATGCGGCGGGAGGGGCGGCGGAGACCCCTGCCATGCCGATAGCGGCGACCGAGCTTCGACGGCGGACGGTGGCGAGGGGGGAGAAGAGTGGGAGAGTGGAAGTGAGCGCGACGGGAAGTGCCGGCCTGAGGAGCATGGGGGGAATTGGCCGATTCACACGCACTCGCCGGCGAAAGGCGGCCGCACCAACCCCGCCGCCCACGTGTCAGGGTCAGTTCGCGACTGATAATCTGAGGTAGTAGTACGAACTTAGTTTTTTTTTTCGAGAATATATTAAATATTTTTTAGATCTACGAACTTTTATTTGGTAATTTGTTTTTTTTTTTGGGTAAAATCAGACCTTTATCAAGATGAAAGAGTCACAGGAAGCTCACCCTCTAGCTCTTGAATAACAACATCAGGTCCAGAACCAAGCTACACAATAGTTCTACGCTCTGTACTCGCAAAGTTTGCAAGACAGTGACTAACCTTAATTTTCGCACCGCCCACTTTTACAAAATGACACACCCTTTTGTTACTAGCCAATAGCTTGATATGTGAGATAATGTTGGAATATTGCAATCTGTCCAAACCTTTCTCCTTCGCAGCATTAATCACGAGGGCACAATCAGATTCCACCATAATCGACAGTTGGCTTCGTGCACTCAATTCGGCTTATGCAGCATCAACACAACGTGGAAGAAAACGACAAGCTGAAAAGATCAGTTGCCCTTCCTCATCTCTCAATACCATGCCACACTCAGTCGTTCCATCTTTAATATGAAAAGAGCCACTAATAGATTACTTAACATAGCCCGATGGAGGTTTAGACCAAGATTTTTCTGCCACTCTGGCCGAGGGCACCGTCGGAGCATTCTGAATCATAGGTTGTTTGCCTTTGATGATCATCTCTGTGGAAACATCACACCTAGTCAGAATTTTCCAATAGCCGCATAAAAACCTTTTAGAGCTCTCAATCACGGGGATATGTTTATTATGTGTAGCTTCATTGCGGCAGTGCCAAGCTCTCCAAGTAACCAATAAGGTGCCATCAACCATCCGATCAGGTATGATTATCATCGAGATTTGAACCAACCACAAGGTTGTTGGTTCATATCATTAGTAGAGGGAAGCTCCCAAACTAGCCTCGTATGACGTCATAGATCATAAGCATGTGGACAATGATGTAGGTCATGCGCCACCGTTTCCTTGTGAAAGCCACAAATATTGCAAAAACCCGTAACTTTCATATTTCTCCAAAGCCTATTATCTTTTGTGGCCAGCACATTACTTACTGTCTTCCAGGCAAATATTTTAACCTTACGAGGTACATTAGCACGCCATATCCTTCTCCAACAAGGATCATTACCAGGCGACCTTGTACTTTATGCACCAAAAGCATGTTGCTCGTCTATGTCATTCAAGGCTAGCTTGTAGGATGTACGGACAGAAAACATGCTTGGTTTTTCTGGTTGCCATGCAAGAAAGTCTGAACCACCACGACTTGATGTTTTAATCTTTAGAATTTCTTTTGCCTTCGAAGGGAAGAGGGTATCACGTACAAGTTGTTCAATCCAATTACCATGGGGGTCAAGTAATTGCGAGACATAGCACAAACGAAAATTACCTTGATTACTTAGCACTTTTCCATAAGATTGACGAGGGATCCAACTAAAGAGAATATGCCCGAGAGGCAATAATAAAGTGGTTATTATCGTATTCCTTATTTATGATAAATGTTTATTTTACATGCTATAATTGTATTAATTAGAAACGTTAATACATGTGTGTTTAATAAATAAAATAAAGAGTTCCTAGTTATGCCTCTCAATAAACTAGCTCGTTGATTAACAAGATGATCAAGGTTTCCTGATCATGGACATTAGATGTTGTTGATAACGAGGTCACAACATTGGTAGAATGATGTGATGAACATTCATCTGAAGTATAACATCACGATCAAAGTCATTATGTTTATATTGCTATAATATTATACGAAGTAATCCTAGACCTTCGATCATAAAATCATGTCAATCACTAACACTAGAAGAGTATCTTGATAATATCAAACGTCACACCATGACAGGGTGACTATAAAGGTGGGTTCAGTGCTACGAAGGTGTTATGTAGAGGCTCATAGATCAAGAGTGGGATTTGTCTATCCCGATGATGAATAGATATACTCTGGGCCCTCTCGGTGATATCACATTGAGATAGCTTGCAAACAAGTAATGTGATCACTAGAATGTTATATCACGGAAACGAGAAAAGAGTGCATGTCAGTAACAAGATCAAACTAGGTATGGGGATACCGATGATCGAATCTCGGACATGTAATTGAAGGAGATATGCCTTAGAGGCAAATAATAAATAGGTTTTTATTGTCATATCTCAATTAGTTTATAATAGCTTCATATTGTGCTATAACTGTGCCAAGTAGAAACATTGGTACATGTGTGGTATGAAACAATCAAGTCCCTAGTAGCCTCTATTCATACTAGTTCATTGGTCATGAGGATGATCTGGGTTTCAAGATCATGGGCATTTATGTCAATTGACAACGGGGTCATATCATTGGAGAATGATGTGATGGACATTCCTCAAGGGATGCAACACGATCAAGTCATATAGTTCATTGTTGCAACAACTATACCTAGACTCCTTTTCCTTAGACCGTGAGCTCATATTACTCACTGTTTCCTGAGGCTGCTTTGACTGCATCAACCGTCATCTGGTAATACGGTGGCCATAAAGGTGTACGTTGGGTATTCCAAAGGAACAGTTGATGACATGTGACTGCAAGACCGGGATTTGTTCACCCACATGACGGGTAAAGATACATACGGCCGGCTTGGCGAGATTACATCCATAAATGTTGCAACATGTGACTCGGTCACGGGGATGTAATATCACGGTAACAAGAAAATAGAACTTGTTGTGAACAAGATTGAACAAGGTATGTGATACCAATGATCGGATCTCGGACAAGTCGTATCGAGAAACAAAAAGAATTGGATGCTACATTCAGCGGTTCAAACGACATTGTCATGGGGAATGCATAGGGGTCACATGGATATCCCTAGTCCCTCTATTGATCATTGATACAGATCATGTCTAGAGCATTCCCGAGCCGTGAGAGGATACACTTAAGGGTACGATGAGAGCGATCATTCGTAAGACGGAATCACAGTAGAGAAAGAGAAAGCCGGAATTGTTCCGCGGAGAAATCCAAAGCTATTCGGAAAAAGAATAAAGGACCGGAATCATTCCGAGAATTCCGAAGTTGTTCGGAGGATATAGAAAGGGGAACCGAAAGGTGTTTCGGGTTGAATCAGGTTTTGTAATATGTATTTACATATTAATTAGTGTAATTAATATTAAATCTAATTTGAAGGGTTATTACTAATGGGCCAAACTTCCTAGTGAATAAAGGCCCATGAGGGAAAACCGAAGTAGGGAAGGGCCAAGGGCCAAAGGGCCAAGGGCCAGGCGCCTCAAGGGGGCCCACCCGGTCAGCCTAGGGCTGTGCGCGGGGAGGGGCCCACCCCTGGCCACCCATGAGGCCCATGCGCCTCCCCCCTCTCCCTTGATTAGTCCCACATGGGAAACCCAAAGGGGAGGGCACACCCCCTCCCCCTATATAAAGGGGTGCCCATGGGTGGGAATAAATACACCAAGTTTTGGAGAAGTCCTTTGGTTGACTTCCTCCTTCCCTCTCTCTCTAGCCCTTGTGACCATGGCCCCAAGTCTGGGCTGTGCGAACAAGGCACACCTTGAAAGAACATTTTATGGTTTCCTGACTTTTGAGTGTCAGATAACAATACCGTGGAGTTTTCTCATGTGCGCTAAGTGTTCAAGTGTTTTGGGGGGGCGGATTATCCGCCCCACCAAGGGCCGGATAATGCGGCCTATTGATACGTCCAAAACGTATCTACTTTCCCGAACACTTTTGCCATTGTTTCTCCTCTATACTTGTGTGATCTGGATGCAACTAATGTGAACTGACGTTGTTTTCAGCAGACTTGCCTTGGTGTCTACTTTTTGTGCAGAAAATCAACTATCAGGAAAAATCCCGGAAAATATGCCAAAAATCCTATTTCACCCGAAGACTCCAGGAGCCAGAATACGAGACGGGGAAGAGCCCTGGGGTGGCCACACCACCTGGTGGCACGGGCCAGGCCAGGCTGCGCCAGGGGGTGGTGTGGGCCCCTCAGGCACCCCCTCGGTCTCTCTCTTCGCCTATAAGGAGCCTTCTGACCTAAAAACTCCGGGGGGGTCGACGTTTTTCCAGAAGGAGTTTCGCTCCGCCGCCACCACCAGATTCCACGAAACAGCACCAGAAACTCCGTTCTGGCACCCTACCGGGACGGGGAATTGGAGGAGATCATCGCCATCATCATCACCATCGCTTCTCCATCGACCATCCATGTTTCCCCCATCTATGAGTGAGTAATCCCTCGCTGTAGGCTATGGGGATGGTAGGTATTGGATGAGATTGTTCATGTAATGGCATCAGATTGTTAGGGCATGGTGCCTAGTATCTTTTATTAGTGCTTTATGACTTTGTTGCGACTTGTTGTGCTTAATGCTTGTCACTAGGGCCCGAGTGCCATGATTTCAGATATGAACTTATTGTTGATTCATTATGATAGTATTGTTCTTGGTCTTATCTGCAAGTTGTATACACACGTTGTTGTCCAGAACCTATGGCCCCGAAGTGACAGAAACCGGGATAACCGGAAGGGAAAGGCTTTGATGTGAGGATCACATGTGTTCATGGAGTGTTAATGCTTTGCTCCGGTGCTCTATTAAAAGGAGCACCTTAATTGCCAGTAGTTCCCTAGAGGCCCCGCTGCAAACGGGCTGGTAGGACAAAAGATGTTGTGCAAGTTCTCATTGCGAGCACGTATGACTATATATGGAACACATGCCTAGGATTGTCTAGTACTTGGATGCTTTATCTTATTTATCTGCAATTGCCCTATGTTCTGATTGCTATGTGAATTGTCTTGTCCATGCAACGCCCGTCCATCCATCCCTATGCCTACCGCACTCGAATCCCACTGTTTACTGCTTTTGTTACTATTGTATTTGCTTTACTACTGCTGCTTTACTATTCCTACTACAAAACTATTGCTACTGATAAACTGTTGTGAGCAAGATCGTTTCCAGGTGCAGCTGAATTGACAACTCAGTTGTTAAGGCTTATAAATATTCTTTGGCTCCCCTTGTGTCGAATCAATAAATTGGGTTTCACTTCCCTCGAAAATACTGCGATACACCCCCTATACTTGTGGGTCATCAAGACTATTTTCTAGCGCTGTTGCCGAGGAGCATAGCTTTATTTATCAAGTTCACTTGGATTCTCTATTGTTCGCTGCTATCCATCCATCATGGGTAAGTCTCGTGATGGCAAGGTTCCTATTTTACCATCCACTACAAGAAGAGGTACGGTTCTGAACACCTCTGTTGCTCTTGATTCACCGTCTGTTATAAGTAAGCTCGTTACACCACCACATACACATGCTAGACACACTGCTACTACTGCTGAATCTTAAACTTCTGATGCTTATGATGCTGATTCTACTATGCTTGATAAGAGTGGTTCATTAGGTCCTTTCCTAGATGCTACGATTTCTAGAACTATAGCTGGAAATACCAAAACTCCTAATGAAGACACTACCACACCTGTTAGCTCACCTGAGTCTAGTGAGAGTTATGATATTGAAAAAGATTATGTTGAGATGACCGATGAGTTTATTAAAGAATGTAAGAACACCCATCATAGGAGCGCTGCTAAGAGTCTCCTTGAGAGGCGTACTATTAGACCCAAATTATATCGTGCTGCTAAGTTTGCTGCTTCTCCCATAAACATTACAGATGAAGATTATGATTTCTCTCTCGATCTATCTTACATAGCTATTGTCGAGAAAGAACCTTTTTTGGGACTAAGAATGAAAGTGTGGTAGCACATATGAATGAACTTTCTACCATGAGTGGCTTGTTTTCTGATGATATTAAGATGCGTACTTACTTTGTTGCTAAGCTTTTTTCCCTTTTCACTGAAAGGAGAAGCTAAAACTTGGTTTAGTAATTTACCTCCTGGATCTATTGATAGCCCTGAGTGCTTGATTAGTACTTTCCTGCAGAAATATTTTCCTCCCAGTGCTAGACATGCTATTTTGCAGGAACTTTTTGATTTTAAACAGGGAGAAAAAGAGGTATTGCCCGAATCTTGGGCAAGGTTTTGTGCTTTGATTCATGCACAGGATAGAAGTCCATTACCTAAGAATGAGCTTCTTGATATATTTTATAATGGACTAACTGAGGAATCTAGGACATACCTAGATAGTTGTGCTGATTGTGTTTTCAGGAATAGGACTCCTAAGGAAGCTGAGGAATTAATGGCTAAAATAAGCAAGAATTATGAAGATTGGACTCCTCCTAAACAAGCTATACCTGAAGTAATTGTACCTGAACCATCTATTCATGTGCCTATTCCAACATCAAAGAAGAGGGGAGTTATTGAATTAAATGATGAAGTGATGAAGGAAGCTAAGAAATGTCTTAAGGAGAAGGGAATTAAAGCTGCAGATGTCAAGAATTTACCTCCTATAGAAGAAATATGTAAGCCTATTTCCTACTCATCCACTATTGAGGTACACTCTCTCCAACACTTTGATGAAGGTGATATCCCTTACTCTAAACCTCCTGATCAATGCTTAGAAGAATTTGATATCTTTATTGTTAAGCAAGATAACTTTAATAAAATGGTGCAAAATCATCTAATGGAAAACACTAGAGATATTGTTGAGTTGAAAGATATTGTGGAAAGAACCTCTAATGATGTTAAAATGATTGTTAAACACTTTCAAATGGTTCAAACTCAAATAGATCAACTCGTTAAAGTGCAAAACGACTTGCTAGTTAATGCTGGTAAAGAAAAACATGCTTATGAAATTAGAACTAGAAGTGGTGCTGCTACCCAGGATCCTTTATATCCTGAGGGGCATCCCAAAAGAATTGAGCAGGATTCTCAACAAGCTGAAAATAGTGGTTCTACTCGTAAGAAAAGGAAAAAGAAACATAAAACTATTGTAGAACCCTCTGAACCTGCTATAGATCCTAATAGTATATCTATCTCTGATGCTGAAACTGAAAGTGGTAATGAAGAAAATGAAGTTCCTAATGAAGAAAAAGTTGAAGAAGAACCTGAAAACCACACTAAGACTATAAATACACCAAAGAAGATTTTGTTGCTAAGAAACATGGTAGTGAAAGAGAACCTTGGGTCCAAAAACCTATGCCTTTCCCTGATAAGAAACACAAGTCAAAGGAAGATGAACACTATAATAAGTTTTGTGAGTGGATGAAACCTTTATTCTTGCAAATTCCTTTGACTGATGCTATTAAATTGCCTCCTTACTCAAAGTATATGAAGGACATTGTCTCGAATAAAAGGAAGATCCCTAATGAAGAAATCTCTACTTTGCTTGCTAATTATTCCTTCAATGGTAAGGTTCCTAAGAAACTTGGAGACCCAGGGATTCCAACTATCCCTTACTCTATTAAGAACAGTTATGTTAGAACTGCTTTGTGTGATTTGGGAGATGGAGTTAGTGTTATGCCTTTCTCTCTCTATAAGAGGCTGCAGCTTGAAAAATTGATACCAACTGATATATCTTTGCAAATGGCTGATAAGTGTACCACTATTCCTGTGGGTATATGTGAGGATGTACCTGTTCAGGTGGCTCACAATTGCTTGATATTAACTGATTTTGTTGTGCTTGAAATGCCTGAAGATGATAATATGTCTATTATTCTTGGGAGACCTTTTCTTAACACTACAGGAGCTGTTATTAATTGTAATCAAAGAAAGGTGACCTTCAATGTCAATGACAAGGAACATACTGTCTATTTCCCCAAGAAGATTGAAAGGACTTATGGTTTAAATTTAATTGAACATGTTGAAGGCATTCAAGTTGGAGAAATATATTGTCCCATACCAAGAGAAAAATTTGAAACTATTATGATTGGGACCATTGCTATCAAGGTTAAGGTAACATAATCATTAGTGGAGTACAAAGTTTTGTCTCATATGCAATTGTTTTGGTAGCAAGACTTGATCAACCTTGCTAACAAAAGGATTCCATTGAACAAAACAATGTTTTCATTATGATTATCTCCGTTTATTTCTATCCTTTGCATTTTAGTTTTTGCTCTCATTTAGTTTTCTTTGTGTTGTTAGTTTGCTTGCATGCTAGAACTTCTGTAGTTCTAGCCTTGTTTTGTCTTTGCATCATGTTTCCAAAAGAAAAAAATATGTCTGTCAGAAAAATCATTCTTCTATTTCTGAAAATTGCCCAAAAATAAAGTGTCTCGAAAAATTCCAGAAAATTCATATTAAATTTTTACGTGAAAAAAGGGGCAGAGGAGTACCTGGTAGGTACCAGGGGGGCCCACCAGGCAGGCACACCATGTGGTGGCGCGGCCATCCCTGGGTGGCGCCATGCCCTGGTGTGGGCCACCCCTGGCCCCCTACTACCTCTCTCACCTGCCACTTTCTTCTCTCTCCCGAGTAAGCTCCAGTTCATAGCTCAAAATCGCGTTCTTTCTGTGCTTTCTCTCGAGTTTTTTGATCTCCTTGCTCAGCCCATCTTTCTTGCTAAAATTTGGGGCATTTGTTCCTTGGTATGTGACTCCTCCCCTTGTCCAAGTAGATTTGTGTTAAGTGGATTTTATGTTGAGTATTTTGCTACTGTAGGTGACTGGTTATGAGAGCTTGTAAGCTTGTTTGATGCTTAGATATATAGTTTTGATGCATGTTTAGGCCTCTTGCAAGTCCCTATGAGTAGAATCCTTCATTATATTTACTTTGCAATCACTTGTTTAATAGGCGTTTAAATTTCAAATTACCAAGCATGAACAATCATACTTTTGGAGAGATTTTGCAGCATTGTAGGTGTGCGTATGACAGGGACCGTGAAGAAAATTCAAGGGCGACCCGCTGATTTGTTGGAGCTTTACCCAGGGGTGATCAATGATGATGACCGCGTGGCACAGCGCGGAAAGATAAGAAATATCCAACTCCTTGCTCTTAGATACTTTGCATATTATCTTGCCACTAGTGTATTAGGTAGGGAGAACACTAGTAATATCTCTAACTATCACTTAGCTTTCCTTGCTGCTGCACTCAACAATGATACTCAGTACAATCTTGGCTCTCTTATTGCTCGCCGCCTAGCTGCTAGGGGGCCTATCTATGGGGGCATCATTGCCTCGCGTGTAGTCAATGCATTAGGTCTTTAAGTGGATCCCGATGATGCTATGCTAGCACCACAGAGGCTCGACCTTGTTTCCATGAAAACTCATCACTTTGTCACTGCTACCTCTCATTTGAACAATCTAGTATATAGGATGCTTTTCATTGACGGGGATGAAAGGGAGATCCTTTTGCCACAACCTGCTTTGTTTAGTGTTGACAGGAGACCGTGGTCGCGTTCCAAGGAGGAGGTGGACGAGCAGCTGCGCTTGCTGGGTTTTCACGAGCAGCACCAGGAGGATGTGCCCTCCTATGATTACTCCGCACATTACGGGGGGACGTACTCGAGCTCGCACCAGGACGAGGGTACCTCCTCGTCGTACCCCGATGACACTTCATCCTGGCCAGCTTGGGATTGATACCACTTAGGCCAAAAGCCTAAGCTTGGGGGGAGGTACGCCGACACCGCACTCATCTCCATATCATGTTGCGTCGGTACTTTGTATATTCATGTTTTCGTTTTCTTTTTAGTTTTCGCTCTTCTTTGCTTTTGCTTTCTAAAAACACAAAAAGACCAAAAATATTTTTGTTGTTTCTCTTTGGTTTGCTTCTTATTTTTGCCTTGGTTTGCTTTTCCCTTTTTGCTTTGTTTGAACTATTCGAAAAAACCAAAAAGATTTTGCTTTGCTTGTTTTTCTCTTTTGGTTCTTGTTTAAAAATCGAAAACACCAAAACTATTTGTCGTTCTTCTTTGTTTTTTTTGCGAGTTTGCTACAGGGTTCGGAAGTTCTCAGTGGATTATTGGTTTCATATTATTATTCAAGCCACACAAGTGAAGAGCAATAATGAGGATTAATGACAACTTGAGGCATGGTAAGAGGCTGGTAACGAACTCTATTTGTCTTCATTTTTGTACATATACTCATCATTGTGAGCTTGCTTAGTCCGTTCATGTAGGGTGTATGTTATCTTTGGATGCTTAGTAGTTCTTGCTTTCTTGTGATTAGCTCCAGCCCGCTAATAGTTTGTAGCATGTCTCATGAATGTTTGCTTGCATTTCTCTATTCATAAATTGGTATGACACTGTGGTATCCTCCTCTGAATGTTCCATTTGATTGACTTGGCACATGCTCACGCATGCACATGACTGTAATAATCAGTTAAGCCTCGATGAATTATTTTGCCTTGAGGATCTTGAATCACTTTCATGCCATGAGTAGTCTTGTTTTGTTGCAAGCATGATATTGACAGCTATTGCTCTCTCGTTTGTCGCTCCCTTACTATTGCTAGCCTTCGCTTCCACTGAGTGTTTTACTCAAGTTTCCAACTCCCTAAACCAAATATTTCCAAAAGTGTCCACCATACCTACCCATTAGCATCATTTGCTACTTCCGTGCATATTCAATATGCCTTGTTTTCTTCCGTATAAATTGTTTGCTTGTTATGAGAAAGTTAGTTAGTAAAGCTCTCACGAACTTGATGGCACACTTTATTTTCTTGCACTTAATAAACCTAAACCATTGCGTCCTTCTTTGTTGTGCATATGCTTGCGCTTTATGAGTTGAAGTTAGCAGAACCATGTATCATGGGGACCGCTTTCAACGCTTCATAGGTACTCTGTACCTAGTTGATATCATGTTCTTTTTCTTATGGATCCCGGCGGTGTGAAATAAAAGTTGAACTTGTAAGATCATGGAGTTTGTATGTATGTTAGAGAAACGCCTGGGCCGCTAGCCTAAGCCATGCCTAATCATGGTGGAAACTTGCAGCATAACCATAATGAGCATTCTATGAAGCATCCTCAATAAAAATCTATGCACATAGTAAATAAAAAGATCGCCGAGATGCTCATTGTCTGCTTGCCTTGTATTTTGATTATGGGATAGCTCCCGTGTCATGTGCAAGGGGTATCCCGTTGGTGGTTCTCTATGATACGTATGTACTTACAATGACAAGAGCTTACTTGTGACTAAAGTTGAGTAGCATGAGGATCGGTCTTCGTAAGTAAGGGGCATGAGGCTTCGATTTATAACTTGTCAAGCATATCCACTTACTTGTGTCACTTTCACCTTAACCACTTTAAAGATGCTTATGATAGGGGCAATGAGAGCTCAAAGCTAACGAGTACCATACTTTCAGCATTTGGAAGCCTTTCAAAATTATTCAAAACCTTTTTCTTCTATTGTTGAGTCTCCATATATTCTTTGAGCACCTTCTTGAGAGCATAGTTGTCTTTCTTTGTGTTTGTTCCATTACTTGGTTATTTGTGTTATGACTTTGATGCTTGTATCATTGATATCTTTACTTCTAGTCATCACTTGAACTTCAGAAGTGCCTTGACATTCATAATCAAAGGCAAGCGAGATACCACTCTATCATACCTTTCTATGAGCATTGTAATGTTGCTTATGTTTGTGCCTCATGCTACTTATTATTCTTGAGTTGGAATCTCTTCATAGCTTGCAATGACTATTAAGTAGACTTGGTTGCATACTCTTTATTATGAATTGTCCAAGTAGTTGATCTCATTGCTGAGAATATTTACATCATATGAAGCAAATGTGTTCGTGAAAGTTCTTTTATCGCACTCAGTTTTCAACTGAATTGCTCGAGGACAAGAAATAAGCTAAGCTTGGGGGGAGTTGATACGTCCAAAACGTATCTACTTTCCCGAACACTTTTGCTATTGTTTCTCCTCTATACTTGTGTGATTTGGATGCAAATAATGCGAACAGACGTTGTTTTCAGCAGAATTGCCTTGGTGTCTACTTTTTGTGCAGAAAATCAACTATCAGGAAAAATCCCGGAAAATATGCCAAAAATCCTATTTCACCCGAAGACTCCAGGAGCCAGAATACGAGACGGAGAAGAGCCCTAGTGTGGCCACACCACCTGGTGGCGCGGGCCAGGCCAGGCCATGCCAGGGGGTGGTGTGGGCCCCTCAGGCACCCCCTCAGTCTCTCTCTTCGCCTATAAGGAGCCTTCTGACCTAAAAACTCCGGGGGGTTCGACGTTTTTCTAGAAGGAGTTCCGCTCCGCGCCACCACCAGATTCCACGAAACAGCACCAAAAACTCCATTCTGGCACCCTGCCGGGACGGGGAATTGGAGGAGATCATCGCCATCATCATCACCATCGCTTCTCCATCGACCATCCATGTTTCCCCCATCTATGAGTGAGTAATCCCCCGCTGTAGGCTATGGGGATGGTAGGGATTGGATGAGATTGTTCATGTAATGGCATCCGATTGTTAGGGCATGGTGCCTAGTATCTTTTATTAGTGCTTTATGACTTTGTTGCGACTTGTTGTGCTTAATGCTTGTCACTAGGGCCCAAGTGCCATGATTTCAGATATGAACTTATTATTGATTCATTATGATAGTATTGTTCTTGGTCTTATCTGCAAGTTGTATACACACGTTGTTGTCCGGAACCTATGGCCCCGAAGTGACAGAAACCGGGATAACCGGAAGGGAAAGGCTTTGATGTGAGGATCACATGTGTTCATGGAGTGTTAATGCTTTGCTCCAGTGCTCTATTAAAAGGAGCACCTTAATTGCCAGTAGTTCCCTAGAGGCCCCGCTGCAAACGGGCTGGTAGGACAAAAGATGTTGTGCAAGTTCTCATTGCGAGCATGTATGACTATATATGGAACACATGCCTAGGATTGTCTAGTACTTGGATGCTTTATCTTATTTATCTACAATTGCCCTATGTTCTGATTGCTATGTGAATTGTCTTGTCCATGTAACGCTCGTCCATCCATCCCTATGCCTACCGCACTCGAATCCCACTGTTTACTGCTTTTGTTACTATTGTCTTTGCTTTACTACTGCTGCTGCTTTACTATTCCTACTACAAAACTGTTGCTACTGATAAACTGCTGTGAGCAAGATTGTTTCCAGGTGCAGCTGAATTGACAACTCAGTTGTTAAGGCTTATAAATATTCTTTGGCTCCCCTTGTGTCAAATCAATAAATTGGGTTTCACTTCCCTCGAAAATACTGCGATACACCCCCTATACTTGTGGTCATCACCTATGTCATCGATCAAAGGTAGCCAAGGCACGACGCTCAGATTGGGTTCGGATTTTCTCCCGAAAAATCCGAACTGGGGCGGTTTTTCCTCTCTAGGCCGGATAATCCGGCATTCGTATGGGCCGGATAATCCGGGCCCCAGAAATCGATCAAAGGCTGCCAAGGCGCGTCGCTCGTAGTCCGGTCGGATTTTCTCCCAGAAAATCCGAACTGGGGCAGTTTTTCCTCCCCAGGCCGGATAATCCGGCCTTCACATGGGGACGGATAATCCGGACCCTAGGAGGCGATCAAGGGCAGGCTCGGCGCGTCACTCAGAGTGGGGGCGGTTTATCTGCCGGATAATCCGAGTCTGGGGCGGAGTTTTCCCTAGGCCGGATAATCCGGCCCTCACTTGGGCCGGATAATCCGGCCCCCAAAGGCTCCAATGGCTTGGATTTGGAAGGGGGTATAAATATCCCTTCTTCCCCAATGAGCAGAACTCTTGATTCACTCGAAATTGTTCAGACCCTTAGCAAAAGCTCTCTCACTAGATATCCCACTTCAACCACCTGAAGGCTTCGATCTTTGGGAGAATTGAAGGAGGAGACAATCTTCATCGCCATCACGAATCAAGAGCATCAACTCCTCTCCATTCATTTGGAGAAATCCCTGATCTAGTATTCTTGTCAATATCTAGATCTTGTTCTTTTTTACTGATAACTTGTTCTTGTGGCAGCTTTTGTCATTACGGGAGCCTCCAAGTTGATTGTGCAGTTGTGCCCTGCTAGTTGTGTAAAGGCACCGGTACCCGCCTCGAAGGGTTCCTATAGTGGAAAGGTGGATCAGGCCTTTGGTGGCGGGATCCATCGGAGAACAGGGTGGGGCCTATTGTGGCGTGGTGGTCTTAGTACCGCCCACCCCTCCAACGCAGACGTACTTCCCTTAACAAGGAAGGAACTGCGGTAAAACAAATCCTGTGTCTCCGCGTGCTTCACTACGGTTCACTCGTTCCTCTTCCACTCGCCCTTTACTCGCTAGTAGATAGGTTTGCATATAGGGAAATTCCACCTAATAGTTTATCTAGAGAATTTACCCTTTGTGTTAAGCCTAAAATTGAAAAGGCATTAGTTTGGAGTAGCACCTATTCACCCCCCTCTAGGTGCCCATATGATCCATTTCAATTGGTATCAGAGCCCCGGCTCTTTATTCGGGCTTAACCGCCTAAGAGAAGTATGGGTACCAAGGAGAATGGGAATGAGGCTATGGATAAGGTCACAATGGATGACCTCAAGACGTTGGAAACAACCTTGTTGAAATCCTTTGAGGCCAAGATGGAGGAGATGAATCAAATGATTGCTTGTCTCACATCATCCATAGCCCCATCTCCATCCTCCTCTGAGGCCGCCACACCATCATCCAAGGATAAGGCTAACACCGGATCCAAGGATGATGAAGTGGTAGGTGAAAAACATAATGGTTCCACCTCCAAGAAGGGAAGTGGTAAGGAGGAATATAGTGAGGTTCGTCATGTATATTCCCCCGACCCACCTATCCCTCATCCTCATATAAACAATAGGGGTGATCCACCCAAGCTTACTGCATCCTATTTTAATCAATGGCAATTCTTAATGAAGTCTCATATTTGCAGCTCTTCTATTGAACTTTGGAGGATTATTGAAGAGGGTCTTCATATTGGAGATCATACCAACCTGATAAGAAGAGAAGTTGTGGACAGCCAACTGAATGCTACGGCTCTCCACATGATACAGCTCGGTGTGGGTCCCAAGGACATGCCCCACATTGAACATCTCAACACAGCTAAAGAAGCTTGGGACGCCATCACCGACCTCTTCATTGGGAATGAAAGCATGAGAAGGAATAGGTATGATGCCCTTAGTAATGAAGCTGAAGGATTCTACATGTTGGATGGTGAAAACCATGAAGACATGTATAGAAGACTCAAGGGCATTGCAACAACATTTAGAAAGCATGGAGCCACTCACATTGATGATGCATGGATAAAAAGAAAATATGTGAGTGCCTTAATGCCTTTCGAGCCAACGGACTTGAAGAGCTTGCAAGGTAGACACAACTACCATCAAATGACATCCAATGAAGTCATGCAATAAATGGTGTCATTCAAAGTTGCTGCAAAGAACGCTGAAGATGCCCGTGCCCGTGCCATTGGAATGCAAAAGGGGGTCAATGTTGCTCTAAAGGCTAATGTTGTTGAGCAAGATGAGGACGAAAGAACTTTTGAGGGGGCCTCCATGGACTGCCCCGATGAAGTCAAACGTGCTCATGGTGAGTATGGCGTTTTACGCAAGGAACTTTTGGAAGGATCCCGCCAAGGCCAAGTCGGAACTCGGGCGCAAGAATGGGTCAAGTGGAAGAAGAGAAAGTGGCCCAAAACTGAGAACATGCTACAATTGTGGAGATAGGTTGCACTTCGTACCCGAGTGTTCCTATCAAAATAGAGAAGACAATGGTGGCAGGCTCATTCTTCAAGAAAAATCCAAGGCGCCTAAGAAGAAGCCATTTATTAAAAAGAATGGCCCCTACAAGAAACAACCCAAGATCGTCTTGGTGGCACAAGAAGAATACTCCTCTGCAAGTGAAGATGAAGAGGATGAAGATAGCTCTCGTGAGGTGGCTGCTATAGCCACCACATCGACTCCATCATCTCTCTTCGACTCGCCAAATGAGAACGTCATCAACAACAACGCCACCTGCCTTATGGCAACAGGGTCCGAGATATCAAGTTCTAGCTCTTCATTTCCTAAGACTAATATAAATTTGGATATGGATGATCATGCTAGTCTTAAAATGAAAGAAGAAGTTATTGCTTTGGACAACCTTTTCACTAACCTGCAAGGTGAGCACAAACTTCATTGTGATGCTCTTATGAGTCAACTTGCCCAAGCCGAAGATCTTCTTGAAGAAAAGGGCAGAATTGAAAGAGAAGATGCCTTGGAGATAGCTTCTTTGAAGAATGCCTTGGAAGAAAAAGAGGAAGCTCGAGTATCTTTGGAAGAGAGACTCGAATCCATTGAGGAGTCACATGAAGAAGTTGTGGCTCAGCTCATCAAAGAACGTGACAATGCTCTTGCCAAGGTAAAGAAACTAAAGAAAGAAAAGATTGAATTTGGGGTTGCTCATGCTAGACTCTCGGAGAAGTTTGATAAACTTGACAGTGCTCACAAGGCATTGGAGAGTGATCACTCTACTCTAAATGAGTCTCAGGACCATCTCCAAACTCAATTGAAGATGTATGATGTGCCAAGCACCTCCACATCATCTTATGAAAAAGAAAAACTTGCAAGAGGTTCTCAACACAAAGGTAAAGAAGTTTTAGATGAGATACTGAGCAAGCAAAGGACAAACAATGGAAAAGAAGGTCTTGGTTATATTCCCAAGACAAAGAACAAGAAAAACAACAACAAGAAGAAGAAGAGCAAGACTGCTCAACCAAAGACTAGCACCACCACCAATGACAAGTCTAATTATGATGGTTTTGCAGGGGCTAACAATCCTAACTTTGAGTTATATTGTGATCATTATGGTGATGTTTATGCTAGTTATGTAGGTCCTTATGATTGTTAGATTCCTTGGTCTATTTGGGTCCCCAAGACCCTTTTCACTAACATGAGAGGACCCATTGAAAAATGGGTACCTAAAACCAAGAAGTAACTTTCTTGCAGGGCTATGCTTCCGATGGGTCTAAATGGGTACTCGATAGCGGATGCACGAGTCACATGACTGGAAGCAAGGAGATCATCATGGAGATGCGGCCAAATCATGATCATATAACCGTCTCCTATGGTGACAAGTCAAAATCTGAGGTATTGGGTCTCGACAAAGTCGTGGTGGCTCACGATATCTCTCTCGTGGACGTCATGCTTGTTGAGACCCTCGGGTACAATTTACTTTCAGTTCGCGCCCTTGGTAAGATGGGCTTTGTAGTTTATATTGATACTGATTTGGTGGTACTCTTGTGGAGCAAGTCTCTAAAAGTCGCTTTCGTGGGATATGTCGAAAATGACCTGTACGTGGTGGACTTTTCGGGGAAAACCACTACAGGCCCGATGTGTCTTTTCGGAAAGGCTGACGCGGGTTGGTTATGGCATCGCCGACTAGCCCACGTCAATATGAGAACTTTGCAAAGTCTCCACAAGGGTGGCCACATCCTTGGACAAAAAGAAAATGTCTCCTTTGCCAAAGATCGTGTTTGCAGGGCTTGTGTTGAAGGGAAAATGCATGACTCTCCTCATCGAAGGAAGACTATTATATCGTCAAAAAGGATCTTAGAGCTTGATGTCTACGCACTTCTATTCTTGTAGACAATTGTTGGGCCTCCAAGTGCAGAGGTTTGTAGAACAACAGCAAGTTTTCCCTTAAGTGGATCACCCAAGGTTTATCGAACTCAGGGAGGAAGTGGTCAAAGGTATCCCCTCTCAAGCAACCCTGCAATCAAGATACAAGAAGTCTCTTGTGTCCCCAACACACCCAAAACACTTGTCAGGTGTATAGGTGCACTAGTTCGGCGAAGAGATAGTGAAATACAAGTGGTATAGATAATTATAAGTGGTAACGGTGCCAGAAAATAGGTTGCTGGCGTGTGGTTGACGTGGGAAAAGACTAAAGGCAAAATGAAATAAAGAAGGAAGCAATCAAACATGTAATAGATCTAATTGCAAATGGTGTATCAATGTTTAGAAACAAGGCCTAGGGATCATGCTTTCACTAGTGAACACTCTCATATAAATATCTTCTCTTCATGATACTACGCTGAACTACTCTCTGGTTGGACACTCTAATCCATGGTAGGGCTATAACAGCACACCTCAAAGTAAGCCTTTCCCATCTAGATAACCCCACACTATCACCTTGAGCACTAGATGGTTCCAACAAACACCACAATTTCATAAAGACATCCAACTCCAAATATAACTCATAACAAGTATTTGTAATCTCTAGCCTAAGTGCCACCATGGTGTGCACGCTGTCACTTTCACACACATGGGGAGAGCAGAGATCTATTAAAGCACTTGAGTAGCAAGGTAGATCTACTTGATTACAAAGCTCATGATCACAACATGATCATGCATAGAGAGAGAGATGAACACATAGCTACCGGTAGAACCCTTAGCCTCGAGGAAGAACTACTCTCTCTTCATCATGGGAATCAGCAACGGCGATGGAGATGGTGGTGGAGATCGATGGAGATGGCTCTGGGGGCACTTCCCCGTCCCGGCAGGGTGCCGGAACAGAGACTTTCTGTCCCCCGAATCTCCCCTTCGGTGGCGGTGGCGCTATGGAACTTTTCGTGGATTTCTGATTGACTATCTAGGGTTTTTGCCTCGAGGGAGATATATAGGCGAAAGAGGGAAGGTCGGTGGCCGGCCAGGGGGCCCACACCATGCCCTGGCGCGGCCAAGGGGGACCCACGCCTAGGGGTGGTGTGGCCACCCTGTGGCCCCTCTCCGACTCTCCTTCTGGCTCCATGAGTCTTCTGGGAAAATAACAACTTTGGCTTTTGTCCGGTCCAATTCTGAGAATATTCATTTTCTGACTTTCCTGGAACCAAAAACAGCATAAAATAGGTAACTGACACTGTGGCATCTTGTTAATAGGTTAGTCCAAGAAAGTCTATGAAAATTGCTCCAAAGTGTGGACAAAACACAAGAAAGTAGATAAAACCAAGCATGGAACATCAAAAATTATAGATACATTTGCAATGTATCAACATCCCCAAGCTTAACTATTGCTCGTCCTTGAGTAGGTAAGTGATAAAAAGAAAGAATAATTTTTGAGGTGACATGCACCATCATAAACTTGATCAAAGTCTTTGTAAAACATTCAATACTGGGATCATAGTACTTCAATCATAACATGAAATACAAAATTCTAGCAATAAGACAAAGAAACTATGTTCAACATGAAAAGGCACAAACAAAAGATTCATGAATAACAATGCTTTGCAAGACGTTTGTTTGTTTCACATAAAGAAAACATAGCATAGTAGTATTCAGCTTGTCCCTCATAGAGTAGCAAATATAAATGCATAGGACACCTTCAGAGTTCATAAGAGTGACTAGATACAAATAGTTTTAAACAAGCAATATCAAGGTATGCATCAATCAACAAGTCTTGGGACAATGCACATAGAACTAAGAATGGCCACTATGCTCTCAAAGTAAGTGCATAAAGATAGAAGGTGGAGACTCAATATATATAGTGGAAGAAAGGCCTTCATAGAAGGAAGTAGGGATTCAAGTCTCATAAAGAGCTTCAAAAAATTATGGTACTTAATAGCTTTCAACTCTCATTGCCCCTATCATAAGCATCTTGAAGTGATTAAGGTTAAAGTGAACAAACTATGGTGTACATGCTTGACGAAGTATAAGTTAGAAATCTCATGTCCCTTGAATACGAGGGCCGCTCCTCATGCTACTCAAGTTTAGTCACCGGTAAGTTCTTATCATCGTAAGTACATGTGTATCATAGAGAACCGCCAACGGGGTACCCCTTGCCCGATGATACGGAAGAATCCCCATATCAAAATGACAAGGCAAGCAGACAACGAGCATCTCAGCAATCTTATTATTTACCATGGGAATATGGTGCTTTTTTCTCTCTTTCCTCTTTTCATAATCTCTTTTTTTCTCTTTTTTCTCAATATAGGACTCTTTTTTATAAAAAGAATGCTTCATAGATAGCTCATTATGGTTACGCTGCAGGTTTCTGATGGCTCAGTGTTGATGTAGAGCTTGTTGGGAACCCCAAGAGGAAGGTATGATGAGCACAACAGCAAGTTTCCCTCAGTTATGAAACCAAGGTTTAATCGAACCAGTAGGAGCAAGGAAACACCCCAAAGGTGTTGCTAGCTGAGCCTTGGCAGGGCGCACTACCGGTGCTAGTAGCAACGTGGAGACCTGCATAACACAACCACAAAACTCTATCCCCAACTTGCGATGAGGTTGTCAATCTCACCGTGTTTTGCTAAAAACAAAGGATTAAACTTATCGAATGGAAGGAAGTAATAGTTTGCAGAAAGTAAATACAAAGTAGTAAACAATTTATAGATTGTATGTAAAGAAAGGACCGGGGTCCATAGTTCACTAGAGGTGGCTCTCCTTAAGATAGATAACATGCTGGGTGAACAAATTACAGCGGGGCAATTGACAAACATCGAGAAAGCAATACATGCATATACTAATCATCTTGACTCCTTTGGAACTTGATTGGGCATAACAACATTATACATAGACCGCCATCCAACTGCATCTATGACTAATAATCCACCTTCAGGTTATCATCCGAACCCCCTCCAGTATTAAGTTGCAAGCAATAGATTATTGCTTTACGAATTGCGTGTAATGTAAACAATACGATTGTTCTATGAACAAAGAATTGTTATTTTCTCCCTAGTAGCAACAACACATCTAGTACCTTAGAAATTTCTGTCACTTCCCCAGATTACTAGAGGCATGAACCCACTATCGAGCATAAATACTAACTCTTGGAGTTGCTAGCATCTACTTGGGCAAGATAGCTACTAATAACGGAAAGCATGCAAGATCACAAATAACAAAGACATGATAGAATCAATAATCAATCTGAAATAGCATCTCAATATCCATCGGATCCCCACAAATACAACATGCAGAATTACAAATAGATGATCTTGATCATGAACGGAGCTCACAAGATCTAGACATGAAAGCACAAAGGAGGAGAACCAGCCATCTAGCTACTATATAGATCCGTAGTCCAAGGATGAACTACTCACGCATCACACCGGAGGCTTGCATGGTGATGAAGAAGGCCTCCAGGGTGAATTCCCCTTCCCGGCAGGGTGCCGGGAAGAGCTTCAGATCCCTCCCGATCTAGGGATGGAGATGTATAGTTGATACTCTTACAAAACACCTAACGTGTAGGTTCCATAGACCTTGGCCTTACACACAAAGGAATGATAAAGATCATACCACGATGCACATGATAGCGATCAGGTGCAAGAACCATATCATTCCACTTTTATGCATATGATGTTTTGTTTGCATCTTATATTGGTTGTTTGGCATTTTAGTAGAATTATAAGATAATCCCTCATTTAGATATCAAGATAAAAATGTGTTCTTCCTTAGTATGCATCGTTCTATGGATCGTTGTTTCAAGGCATCACGCGATGATCGGGTGTTTTTGATTCTAGGATTTCATACAACGGGTGTAAGATAGTTTTACACATGCGAGTACTAAGGTTCTTACTTGGCGAGCCTAGCATGTACATACATGGCATCGGAACACGGACCGAAAGGTTAAGCATGAGCCATATAGTTGATATGATGTCCATATAGATGCTCACCTTTGAGACTGCACTGACTGATGACTGCAAGTGCATAAATAGTTTGTAGCTAGTTTCGAAATAAAGATATCGATCCCACAGGGAGCAGGAGTCTGAAGTCTAATAACTCTTGAAATAAATATTACGATAGAAATGCTAGATAAAGTTCTAAGTGACAAGGTAAAATACGAGTATTGTGTAAAAAGGTGTTTTTGGGTTTTGGGTATAAGAGCAATAAAATAAAGTAAAGTAAAACAACTGAGTACAGAAAGTAAGTATCGCGTATGTAAGAGAGATTGGAACTACAGTAGGAAAAAGGCATTCTCAGGGAGTAGCGGATACACCACTAGTATTATAAAGATCTAAGATAAAGATTATCATCATGAACATTCTCAACTATGTATGCGTGGGAGGAACTCCGTATTTGTACGAATAGGCAACAATCGCTGCTCACATCATCCTCATGACCACAACAGTCAGCAATCGACATCAATCGAATTACTGTGCTATTAAGGTACGTAATCCCGTAGGACGTATCCCATGGCATGGATAGTGTTCCGTGAGTTTTCTCGGTTTTCCAAGTTGATACATAAGGGGTGCCAACAGCTTTATAGTCATTGTAAGTGCTAGCACGCCTCCGTCTACCAACAAGTAGTTTCCTCCATCAAGTCCCTACAAGAGGCAAATATTGAGAGGTCGACTTCTCTCAACATCAAGATGTAGAAAATCTAACGCATGGCCACAGTGATGAATATCATAATAGACTTCATCTTATTTCAATCTCATACTAGGGTTTCTCCATCTCCCCAAGAACTAATGATCTACTCAAACATGGAGGCAATCAACATCATGGCAATGGTAATGGAAACAATCATAGATGAACAGTACTTGTATAAATCCATAATGAGTATAAGAATTACAACAAGATCTAGACAAGATGTAGATGGGATGGATGGAGATGGTGGTGATGCAGTGGTGGATGATGACGATCGATGCCTTAGCCTCTCGGATCTGTGCAGGGCGAAGATGGATCCCCGATGGATGAGTTCCCCCTCTAGATGCCTTCCGGAGGTGAGGTTTTTGCGATTTCTGGGTGTTCTGTATGTCGTCTCCTTGAACCAATTGCACAGGGTGAAACTATTTGACGAGGCGGAGGCGGCGCCAACTATACGGCCGGATCTATACGGCTAGAAAATTGCTCCTAGTTGGTCGTTGGACTCTCTGCCTCCCTTGTTCGCTTCTGGTTTTCTTCTAGTATTATTAATATTTCCTACATAAGCGATTTATGTTGTTTTTGACTCCTTTTATCCTCAATGCAACTGCTCCAAGAAGTGTATACATTGGATCCATCATCTGTCCTGATCCTGGTGAAAACAGACATAAAATGTGCGCGCAAACGCTATAAAATACCAAGATCCTACATCTACAATGCAAAATAATAATGTAAAACATGATGCAAATATGCACTCATCAACTTCCCCAAGCTTAGACTCTTGCTCGTCCCGAGCAAGCTCTAGCTTAATGGATGTGATCCTCATATTCATGAAGCTGAGTCGATAAAATAAATGAGGTAATTACAACATGTGTTTATCATGTATGATACATAGGAATAAGTTCAGGAATAGTACCTTAGTCGAACCATCGGAATAGTATTTAGAAGGCTTGCACACCTTAGTGATCAGTAGTTCATGAAAGATGAATCTCAACATAATGTAAAAGAATCCGGTTCAACCGAATGAGTTAACGAGGTAGTCCCAAGTGTTTTAGGATAAACGTATTCACTTGGGATTTAGAATCTCAAAAGTATCTCTTTGTCATACTACAATTCGGTGGTATATGCCTACTTGCTCTTTGCACACTCGCTCTTTTTATTCTTCTTTTTCTTTTCTTTTGTATATATATGCTCACACTTTTGTTTAAGTGTTGTGCAAAGGAGCTAGCCATACATTTCACTTCATGTAGAAATTCAAAGTTTAACGATCTCAATTACCAAATTCCAACTGTATATGAAGCATTCTTATGACTTGAAGATTCTATCCCGACTTGTTCCCACTCTATTTTGATAGCACTTTTATTTCCTTTGTTGAAGGTTTCTTTTCCAACTTAACTGTGTAGATAATTTTTCTTTGTAAATCAAACCATAGACTTACAACATATTGACTAAATTATCTTTAGGTGTTCTATTAATACCAATGGTGTGGAAGACTCCTATTGCTATCATCAAGTGCAAGTAAAATTAAACTCAAGCCATTCATATATCAATAAAGAAACACAAACTCAATATTACTCCATATATAATAATAAACTCGGAATTTCATAAAAGGGATCGACTATTCTTGAAGGGATCTCTAATGATGCAAACTTTATTTCTAGTTTGAACTAATGCGAAAATAGTAATAAAAACTTATAAGATAGATTACAAGGTCTTAAAGATCTCCCCAAGCTTGGAATCAAGCCAGGCGAGATCAAATAATCCCTTGCGATTATTTGACACCGTGATTGTTGTAGATCAATGGGGTGCCATGGCATGTAACACTGATACGTTGCTAACGTATCTATAATTTCCGATGTTCCATGCTTGGTTTATATCTACTTTCTTATGTTTTTTCCACACTTTGGAGTACTTCTTATACACTTTCTTGGACTAACCTATTAACAAGATGCCACCGTGCCAGTTGCCTGTTTTCTGCTGTTTTTGGTCCCAGGAAATTCAGAAAATGAATATTCTCGGAATTGGACCAGAAAAAAGCCAAAGACGTTATTTTCCCGGAAGACTCACGAAGCCAGAAGGAGAGACGAAGGGGGGGGGGCACAAGGTGGCCACACCACCCCTAGGCGTGGGTCCCCCTGGCCGCGCCAAGGCATGGTGTGGGCCCCCTGGCCGGCCACTGACCTTGCCCCTTCGCCTATAAAATCCTCCTGATCCAAATACCCTAAATCGAACAGCCTCCAGCCACGAAAAGTTCCGTAGTGCCGCCACCACCGAAGGGGAGATTCGGGGGACAGAAAGTCTTTGTTGCGGCACCCTGACGGGACGGGGAAGTGCCCCTGGAGCCATCTCCATCGATCTCCACCACCATCTCCATCGTCGTTGCTGATTCCCATGATGAGAAGGGAGTAGTTCTCTCTCGAGGCTAAGGTTTCTACCGGTAGCTATGTGTTCATCTCTCTCTATGCATGATCATATTGTGATCATGAGCTTTGTAATCAAGTAGATCTACTTTGCTACTCAAGTGTTTTAATAGATCTCTGCTCTCCTCATGTGTGTGAAAGTGATAGTGTGCACACCATGGTGGCACTTAGGCTAGAGATTACAAATACTTGTTATGAGTTATATTTGGAGTTGGATGTTTCTATGAAATTGTGGTGTTTGTTAGAACCATCTAGAGCTCAAGGTGACAGTGTGGGGTTATCTAGATGGGGAAAGCGAACTTTGAGGTGTGCTGTTATAGCCCTACCATGGATTAGAGTGTCCAACCGGAGAGTAGTTCAGAGTAGTATCATAAAGAGAAGATATTTATATGAGAGTGTTCACTAGTGAAACTATGATCCCTAGGCCTTGTTTCTAAGCATTGAAATTTCATTTGCAACTAGATCTGTTACATGTTTGCTTGTTTCCATCTTTATTTCAGATTGCCTTTAGTCTCTTCCATGGTATCAAAGCTATTTTCCAGCATAGTTACCACTTATAATTATCCATACCACTTGTATTTCACTATCTTTTCACCGAACTAGTGCACGTATACACCTGACAAGTGTATTGGGTGTGTTGGGGACACAAGAGACTTTTTGTATCTTGATTGCAGGGTTGCTTGAGAGGGGATACCTTTGACCACTTCCTCCCTGAGTTCGATAAACCTTGGGTGATCCACTTAAGGGAAAACTTGCTGCTGTTCTACAAACCTCTGCACTTGGAGTCCCAACAACTGTCTACAAGAATAGAAGTGCGTAGACATCAAGCTATTTTCTGGCGCCTTTGTCGGGGAGGTAAGGTAAAAGGTACTCACATCCTCTGGCTACTAAGCTATCTTCTAGTACTGTTGCTAGTGTGTGAGTGCTCGAAGTTATTTCCTCTAGGTTCTGCAATTTTGTCTTTTTGTTTCTTGTTTTCACTAGTTAGGCTTAATGGAAAACAACAACAAAATTAGAGAGCTTTATAATATTTATCTTGAGTTAGGACATGAAGTGTTTGAAGAGAAAATTAAAAACCTATGGAACTTTATTTGCATGCTAATAGCAATGTTGTTAGTATGAATTATTTAGACACCATTATTGCTAATGCTATGGAAAAGTCTAAGCTTGGGGAAGCTAGTTTTTATGAAAATGATCTTTTTAGTTCCCCAGCTTTGGAAGATAGCTATTCTATTGCTTATGATGATACCAAACCTCCAATATATGATGATTACAATGATGAATATGATATTTTCAGTCCACCTACTATTGAGGAGAAAATTAATTATGATTACAATATGCCTCCTATATTTGATGATTATGGTGATGAGAATAATAATGATAGCTATTTCGTTGAATTTTCCCCCACCACAATTAATAAGAATGACTATGCTTATGTGGAGAGTAATAAACATTTTATGCATGTGGCTCATGATAAGAATGTTTCATGTGATCGTTATATTGTTAATTTTATTCATGATGCTACTGAAAGTTATTATGAGAGAGGGAAACATGGTTTTATGCATCTCAATAATATTAAGTTTCCCCTCTTTATGTTGAAAGTCTTGAAGTTGCACTTGTTTTGCTTTCCTATGCTTGTTGCTTTGTGCTTTCATGACTAGTTTCTTTACAAGATTCCTATGCATAGGAAGTGGGTTAGACTTAAATGTGCTTTGAATTTGCTTCTTGATGCTCTCTTTTACTTCAATTCATATTTCTTATGTGAGCATATTCTCAAACTATCATGCCTAACTTAAAGGCGTTAAACAAAAGTACTTATTGGGAGATAACCCAAAAGTTTTAGTTGAGCCTTGGAAGTTATTGCTTTAGTAATAACCTCTCCTTATCATTTTTGTGTGGTTTTTATGCCAAGAGTAACCTCTAATGAGAGAGAACTAATGCTTGGGAAAGTTGCTGTCCCGAAACAGATTTTTGTGCTTCACTGTAAAAATTCGTGAAAAATCTATGTACGTTGGTTTGAGTTGTAATGTTTTGTGCTTCTGCCCCAGGTTGTTACCCAACTTTCGTTAGTTCAACCTTTTCTATTTGAGTAACAGAAGGTCTTTGAAAAAATAGGTTTTTACCTGCTGGTCTGTTTTGACAGATTTCTGCCATTATTTGCATTTGCTTCTTGTTGATTTATTTTTGGGTTCTTTTTGTGGAATTGAGCTTTTTAAGGGAAGTGCTACAGTAGCTTGTGTTTTAATGGAAGTTTTATTGGTGTTGAAACTGAACCCAAAGACTTATTATCTTGAGTACACTAATGTTGCTAATAAAGATTGTGTGAAGTTTTGTATGAAAGAAAATTTTCAGGTGTAGGGAAAGAATGATGTAATGAGATGAAGAATGGACAAAAGCTCAAGCTTGGGCATGCCACCCCATGTTACCCCAAGAAATATTCAATAGGTACAAGCGTCAAAGCTTGGGGATGCCCAAGGCATCCCCTTCTTCATCAATAAAAATCTCAGGTCTTTCTAGACACTTCGTTTTTATTCTTTCATGCACTATTGTGTTGTTCTTGGAGCGTCTTTGTTTTTGTTTTTAGTTTTCTTTTGCTTGGTTTGTTGCAATAAGTTGGTTGGATCCCAACACTTCTTTTGGAGAGAGACACACCATGTTATTCATTGCCTAGAACACTCTAGTTTTCACTCTTATTGTTCTGCGAGTGTTCTCCTTTGCTAGCACTGCATTTAGCTTTAGTTCTCGATTGGTGTTGGAAAAGAGTAGGATAGTTCATGCTTATAAGTGGTATAAAAGGAGCTTGTTTTTGACTGTGATTTAAACTTTATCATGTCATGCTTGATATTTTTTTGACTTTATGCTTAGTGATTTTTGATATAGCATGACATGTTATAAACAAGTGAGATTGCTTAATGTGCCTTGAAAGAATCGTGCGTTGTTTTAGCATATAAAAGCATAATATTGTGGTATTCTCCTTTAATGCTTTATTTGGGTTGACTTGGCATATGCTCACACCATGTTAAGACTATACCAAGTCACCATAGCCTCTATGATCATTTAGTTTCGACTTGTAATATCACTTTATGCTTTAATTAATAATGTTTTGTCGCTTTGCATGATTATGGACATTATTGCTCTCTTAGTTGGTCGCTCCCAGTATTTTGCTAGCCTCCATACCAAGTATGAGTTCCACTCATGCATCCAACTCCAAATAAAACCAAGTTATTCCAAATAGTCCACCATACCTACCTATTAGCATTTGCTATTCCAAGTATATTCATGTTTTTATCTACCTTCCGAATTAAACTTGTTATGTGAAAATTGGTGATTAAATCTCTCACGAACTTGATGGCACACTTTACTTTTCTTGCCCCTAATAAACTTGAACCATTGTGTCATCTATGTTGTATATGCTTGCACTTATACGTTGGGGATTAGAAGAACCATGCTGTCATGGGGAACGCTTTCAACATTGCACTTGTACTTTGTACCTACTTGATATCATGCTTTTTTGTCTATGGATGTCGTCGGTGTGAAATGAAAGGGGAGCTTGTAAGTCCATGGAGTTATGTATGTGTGTTAGAGAAACGCCTGGGCCGCCGGTCTAATCCATGCCGTCATGGTGGAAACCTGCAGCGTAACCATAATGAGCTGTCTACGAAGCATTCTTCTTATAAAAAAAAGTGTCAGATATTGATAAAAAAGAGAAAAATAAAAAAAAGAGATATGAGAAAATAGGAAAGAGAGAAAAAAGCACCATTTTCCCATGGTAAATAAGAAGATTGCTGAGATGCTTGTTGTCTGCTTGCCTTGTCATTTTGATATGGGGATTCTTCCGTATCATCGGGCAAGGGGTACCCTGTTGGCGGTTCTCTATGATACACATGTACTTACTATGACAAGAACTTACCGGTAACTAAAATTGAGTAGCATGAGGAGCGACCCTCGTATTCAAGGGACATGAGATTTCCAACTTATACTTTGTCAAGCATATACTCCATAGTTTGTTCACTTTAACCTTAATCACTTCAAGATGCTTATGATAGGGGAAATGAGAGCTGAAAGCTAACAAGTACCATAATTTTTGGAAGCTCTTTATGAAACTTGAATCGCTTCTTCCTTCTATGAAGGGCCTTTCTTCTACTTTTATATTGAGTCTCCACCTTCTATCTTTATGCACCTATTTTGAGAGCATAGTGGCCATTCTTAGTTCTATGTGCATTGTCCCAAGACTTGTTGATTGATGCATAATTTTGATATTGCTTGTTCTTAAACTATTTGTATCTAGTCACCCTTATAAACTTTGAAGGTGTCCTATGAAATTATGATTTGCTACATTATGAGGGACAAGCTGAATGCCACTATGCTATGTTTTCTATATGTGAAACAAACAAACGTCTTCCAATGCATTGTTATTCATGAATCTTTTGTTTGTACATTTTCATGTTACAACATAGTTGCTAGGTCTTATTGTTAGAACTATATCTTTCATGTCTATGTTAGAGTACTTTGATCCTAGCTTTCAATGCTTGCAAATGGTTTGATCTTAATTGTGATGGTGCATGTCACCTCAAAAATTATTCTTTCTTTTTATCACTTACCTACTCGAGGACGAGCAGGAGTTAAGCTTGGGGATGTTGATATGTTGCTAACGTATCTATAATTTTTTATGTTCCATGCTTGGTTTATATCTACTTTCTTATGTTTTGTCCACACTTTGGAGTACTTCTTATACACTTTCTTGGACTAACCTATTAACAAGATGCCACCGTGCTAGTTGCCTGTTTTCTGCTATTTTTGGTCTCAGGAAAGTCATAAAATGAATATTATCAGAATTGGTCCAGACAAAAGCCAAAGACGTTATTTTCCCGGAAGACTCACGGAGCCAGAAGGAGAGACAAAGGGGGGCCACAAGGTGGCCACACCACCCCTAGGTGCGGGTCCCCCTGGCCACGCCAGGGCATGGTGTGGGCCCCCTGGCCGGCCACCGACCTTGCCCCTTCACCTATAAAATCCTCCCGATGTAAAAACCCTAAATCGAACAGCCTCTAGCCACGAAAAGTTCCGCAGCGCCGGTGCCACCGAAGGGGAGATTCGGGGGACAGAAAGAGTCTGTTCCGGCACCCTGCCGGGACAGGGAAGTGCCCCCGAAGCCATCTCCATCGATCTCCACCAGCATCTCCATCGTCGTTGCTGATTCCCATGATGAGGAGGGAGTAGTTCTCTCTCGAGGCTAAGGTTTCTACCGGTAGCTATGTGTTCATCTCTCTCTATGCATGATCATATTGTGATCATGAGCTTTGTAATCAAGTAGATCTACTTTGCTACTCAAGTGCTTTAATAGATCTCTCCTCTCCCCATGTGTGTGAAAGTGACAGCGTGCACACCATGGTGGCACTTAGGCTAGATATTACAAATACTTGTTATGGGTTATATTTGGAGTTGGATGTTTCTATGAAATTGTGGTGTTTGTTGGAACCATCTAGAGCTCAAGGTGACAGTGTGGGGTTATCTAGATGGGGAAAGCGAACTTTGAGGTGTGTTGTTATAGCCCTACCATGGATTAGAGTGTCCAACCGGAGAGCAGTTCAGAGTAGTATCATAAAGAGAAGATATTTATATGAGAGTGTTCACTAGTGAAAGTATGATCCCTAGGCCTTGTTTCTAAGCATTGAAATTTCGTTTGCAACTAGATATGTTACATGTTTGCTTGCTTCCATCTTTATTTCAGATTGCCTTTAGTCACTTCCACGCTATCAAAGCTATTTTCTGGCACAGTTACCACTTATAATTATCCATACCACTTGTAATTCACTATCTTTTCGTCGAACTAGTGCACCTATACACCTGACAAGTGTATTGGGTGTGTTGGGGACACAAGAGACTTTTTGTATCTTGATTGCAGGGTTGCTTGAGAGGGGATATGTTTGGCCACTTCCTCCTTGAGTTCGATAAACCTTGGGTGATACACTTAAGGGAAAACTTGTTGCTGTTCTACAAACCTCTCCACTTGGAGGCCCAACAACTATCTACAAGAATAGAAGTGCGTAGACATCAAACATCACAGTGCGTAGCTTCTTGTTGGTCTCCTCCAAAGTAGTTATGCGGTTGTAGCACCTTCGCAAATTAGACTGCAAAGTGTCCATTCTATCTACAAGCTTAGTCACCAATGGAAAGAGGTCTTCCTTCTTTTCCATCTCATTGAGACGGTGGCGGACTTCAACGCGATGGAGTAGCTCCAGCTTCTGATATATCTCCAATGAACGTACGTGATCCTTGGTCCTAGGTACAGCTTCTTCTTCCTTATCCATAACTGATGGATCAGGGAAGTGGAAACCGTACCTCCACTCTTCTTGAGGCTTGACCTTCATGCGAGCACCAATGGTTGGCTTCTCGAGTGGTACCTCGGCTCCCTTGCTAGCACCTGCATCAATATTAGATAATTCCTTACGCTTGTGTGGCCTTTGATCTGTAGTGATGAACTTGACCATCTCCACGCGCCCTTTTCCATGCGGTTTGCTATCTTCTCTCTCTTGTTGAGCTTTCTTCATTGCCGCCCAATTGATCTCCGGTGGATCATAGATGTCACGGCGGATGTAGACGTCAACCACATCATTGTCGGAATTGTTGTTGAAGTATCTAGGCTCGACGTACTCCTTGTAACTTTGGCTAAACCTCTCCACCTCCACATCAGCGTCCTCCATGGACGGGCTACTTGAGCGGTCCCTGGACGGAGCAATGATCCCCATGGGTTTTCCACGGCCTGGGACGGGATAGCACATTGCTAGATTGGTTCCTAGAGATTATGATTATAGAGGGATACAATGGCAGTATATAAGGGGGGTCAGAGGTCGGTAAAACTCGTGAGAAACACCAAATTGTCGCGCAAGAAAATAATCCAAACGAAACAGGGAAAGAAATCACGGATTTGGAATTGTCCTGCCGCGTAACGACCAACTATACGGGCGCGACTCGTATAGCTCCGACCGTATAGTTGGTTCCTGGCAGATATTTCCAAATATCTCAAGTCCAGGTCGATTAAATCACGACTCGGAACCGACAATAACATTTTTTTATTTTATAGATGAATAATAAACAAAAGATCGAATGAAAAAGTGTCTGAGAGTTTAACGACCAACTATACGACCAGAATTTTTGTTCTGGTTGTATAGTTGCGACCATATAGATACAGACACCTAAAGCAAAACCATCTGAGAGTTTAACGACCAACTAGACGGCCGAAATTTTTTGCTCCGCTCATATAGTTGCGACCGTATAAGATCAGATAGCAAAAACAATTTCATGAAGATGATACAGAGAGTTTAATAACCAACTATACGACGGGAGCTCCCTCTCCGGACGTGTAGCTCCGCCCGCATAGTTGGAAAACCCACTCTAAAACTTCAGAAAAATACATGGAATTCAAAGGCAAAAATTTTAAAAGTAAGAATTGTGAAAACAAATCACTTATTTGGGTAAGAACACTTACCTTGCACTTACCATTGTTTATTCGAGGATGAAAAGTTTCTCCCATAACAAAGACTTATTCTCTTTTGGAGGAATTGACGTTAGTTCATTGAATAATTCCCGTAAACGAAAATCACCAGGACTAAAGTTCCTCTTAATAAGATTGGTGTCTTGTGGGGCAAACATGGACATTGCATCTAACATCTTTATTTCTCGTCTCTACATAATCTGCAATTCAATTCTCAAAGTGAAAGAATCCAACGGATCAGCCTTGGCTTATGGTCTTTCCTTTCAAGGAGTTCTTTTAAGCCATCATGATCCATGTGAACTCTTACCTTTGCATCAACTATATAGGAACGAAATTTATCACAAGAGAAGAATACAGCAAAAAGTTCCTTTTCTTCCTTAGGGTAGTTCTTTTGAGCACCATTGAGAGTTCTACTAGCATGATGTATAATATTAAATCCACGACCAATATGTTGTCCTAGAGTGATATCAACTAAATAAAGTGCAATGTTGAAAGCGTTCCCCATGGTAGCATGGTTCTGCTAATTCAAAACTTACAAAACGCAAGCATATACGCAACATAGATGGGCACAATGGTTCAAGTGAAGGGAATATGCCCTAAGAGGCAATAATAAAGTTGTTATTATACATATTCCAAGTATATGATAGATGTTTATTTTACATATTATAATTGTATTAATTTGGAAATGTTAATACTTGTGTGTTTAATAAACAAAATGAAAGTTCCTAGTTATGCCTCTCTTATAAACTAGCTCGTTGATTAACAAGATGATCAAGGTTTCCTGATCATGGACATTGGATGTTGTTAATAACGAGGTCACAACATTAGTGAAATGATGTGATGAACATTCATCTGAAGTATAACATTATGATCAAAGTCATTGTGTTTATATTGCTATAATATCTAACAAAGTAATCCTAGTCCTTAGACCATGAGATCATGTTAATCACTAATACTGGAAGAGTATCTTGATAAGATCAAACGTCACACCATGAAAGGGTGATTATAAAGGTGGGTTCAGTGCTACGAAAGTGTTATGTAGAGGCTCATGGATCAAGAGTGGGATTTGTCCATCCCGATGACGGATAGATATTCTCTGGGCCCTCTCGATGATATCACATTGGTTAGCTTGCAAGCAAGTGATGAGATCACTAAAATGTTATATCACGGGAACGAGAAAAGAGTACATGTCGGTAACAAGATCAAACTAGGTATGGATATACCGATGATCGAATCTCGGACATGTAATATATCTCGAGACAAAGGGATTTAGTTACTAGCATTAAAGGTTCTCATGATCACAAAAGTCATCGTAGAATGTGTAGGAGTCAGTATGGATCTCCAGGTCCCGCTTCTGATTATTGAACTGAGAGGGGTCTCGATCATGTCAGCATTATTCACAAACCGTAGGGTGACACACTTAAGGGACACCAACACCATTTGGAGCAAATATGTTTCAGACGAATGAATTGCAAAGCGCTGGAATTATTTCAATAGACACCGAAACTGTTTCAAGTGAAATTGCTAAAATTGGTTCTGCATGTAATATTGAAATGTTGTAGGGGGTTTTATGTGAATGTTTGTTAATTAAAGTAATTAACAAAATTCTGAATAAAATTAATAAAAGAGTTTTATTAAATGAGAGAGCATTAAATTTGGAGAAATTTAATGCATTTAAAGTGGAGACTTTAAAAGAGAATGTGAAGGGGCTTTTTAATGTGGAGGGGGTTACCACCACATGAATGGGGGAGGTGAGGGGTCAACCCAATGGGGCACTGGCCATGGGTAGGGGTACCCCCTCCTCCTATAAAAGGCCACCCCTCTCACCCTTCTTCCACACACCTCCCCGTGAAGGATCTCTCTCCCCTCTAGAATTATTCCCCATGGTCTCGGATTAGCAAGATACATGTTCCTGGTGACATTTGGTCTAGAAGGAGTTGCTGCTTCCGCTACATCGCTGGAGCGAGGAGGCGTAGGTTGTTCGGTGGCATGAACGTGTGTGCGAGTGCGGATGCGCTGCTGGTTTATGGCGCTAGGACTTCCACACGATCTTGAGATCGGCAAGCGTACGGCTACATCATCCATGAGTTCCTACTCATTAACAAAACTTTGTCTTCGAGGGTAAGTTCTCTATGGATGTATATCCACCCGTTGCTTGTATCTAGTAGATAGATCTTGGCGTATAGTTCCCATCGTAGGAATTTTTTGTTTTCTATGCTGCGAACCCTTCAGTGGTATCAGAGCCTGATCTATGTGTAGGTGCTTTGCACAGGTAGAACACATAAGAGTATGTGGGCGATGATGATCATATTATTTCTTCTTATATGTACTTTGTATATTAGTGGCATAGTGGGATGAAGCGGCCCAGACCAACCTTACATGTCATCGGACATGAGACCGGTTCCACGGCTGACATGATACTAGTTTTGCATAAGTGGTTGGCGGGTGTATGTCTCTCCTACTATAGTCAATATCTGATTTACAACGAGTTGCTAATAATTTGGTTATCATCGTTGTGGTTCCATGTTCGTAGGTAAGAACTGTTCTATCTTCGAAAGCCCTAAGCCACGTAAAACTTGCAATTGATAAATTAGAGGCGTCTAGTTTAGATTGTTACTGGGCTTGTGTCATGATATGGTAATGTTGTAAGTTGATGTATAGTTGATATTCTTACAACACACCTAACGTGTAAGTTCCATAGACCTTGACCTTACACATAAAGGAATGATAAAGATCATACCACGATGCATATTATAGTGATCAAATGCAAGAACCATATTTACACATATGATGTTTGCATCTTATATTGCTTGTTTGGCGTTTTAGTAGCATTATAATTTGATCCCTCATTTAAATATCAAGATAAAAAAATGTGTTCTTCCTTAAGTATGCATCGTTATATGGATCATGTTTCGAGACATCACGTGATGATCGGGTGTACTCGACTCCGTGCTTTCATACAACGGGTGTAAGACAGTTTTACACACGCGAGTACTAAGGTTCTTACTTGGCGAGCCTAGCATGTACAGACATGGCCTCAGAACACGGACCGAAAGGTTAAGCATGAGTCATATAGTTGATATGATGCCCATATAGATGCTCGCCTTTGAAGCTACACCGACTCATGTGATGATCGGACTTGGTGTAGTGAATTTGGTTCATGTAATCACCAAAAAGACACGAGGGATGTTGTTTTTGAGTGGGAGTTTAGTTGAACTCAATCTATCATAAACTTAGTCTAATTAAACTTTACAAATTCTGTTGTAGATGGCACCACCTGCTTTTAATTTCAATGTGTTCATGGAGAAAAAGAAACTTGATGCGAATGGTAGCAACTTCACCAACTGGGCTATGAATTTGAGGATTCTCCTCTCTGCTGCACAAAAGCAATATGTGCTAGAAGCGCTGCTAGGCCCCCCACCAGCTCCTGATGCCCCTGACGAGGAAAATAATGTCTATCTAACTCATCAGGAGGACCACAACTTAGTTCATTGCGACATACTGTATGGGCTAGAGCCAGAACTTCAAAGATGGCAATGCCTTTGATACCATGGGTGAATTGAAAATGTTTTTCGATACCCATGCTGCCGTAGAGAGTTATAATGCTTCAGAAAAGTTCTTTAGCTGCATGATAGAAGAGAACAGCTCCGTAAGTGAGCACGTACTCAAAATGTCTAGGTATGCCGATAAGCTTGTGTCATTGGGAATAACGATTCCCATTGACTTAGGCATACATCATGTTCTCCAATCTCTGCCACCTAGCTACAAGAGCTTCGTGATGAACTATAACATGTAGGGCATGAAGAAGACTCTCCCTGAGCTTCTGTCAATGCTTAAGACTGCAAAAGTGGAGATTAGGAAACAACATCAAGTGTTGATGGTCAATAGGACCACCGGTTTCAAGAAAGACAAGAAGGGTAAACAGAAGGGATAGAAGGGCGGAAAATCTATTGCTGCGCCTGAAAAGAAATCCCAGGCTGGCCCTAAGTCTGATACCGAGTGCTACTATTGTAAGGGGACTGGCCATTGGAAGCGCACTGCCCCAAGTATTTAGGGGATAAGAAGGCCGGCAAGGCAAACAAAGGTATATGTGATATACATGTTATTGATGTGTACTTGACTAGTACTCACAGTAGCACCTGGGTATTTGATATCAAATCAGTTGTTAATATATGTAACTCGATACAGGGGCTACGGAACAAGCAACAGCTAGCAAGGGATGAGGTCACGATGCGTGTCAGCAATGGATCAAGAGTTGATGTGATCGCCATCGGAACGCTGCCTCTCCATATGCCATCGGGATTAGTGATAGACTTAAATAATTGTTATTTGGTGTCTGCGCTGAGCATGAACATTGTATCCGGATCATGTTTATTGCAAAGCGGTTATTCATTTAAATCAGAAAACAATGGTTGTTCGATTTATATGGATAATATCTTTTATGGTCATGCACCCGTGATGAATGGTTTATTTCTGTTGAATCTCGATAGTACTCATACGCATATCCATAATGTTGATGCTAAAAGGATTAAACTTAATGATGATATATCTGCATATATGTGGCACTTCCGTCTAGGTCATATTGGCGTTAAACACATGAAGAAACTCCATTCCGACAGACTCTTAGAATCACTTGATTTTGAATCATTTGATACATGTGAGCCATGCCTTATGGGCAAGATGACTAGAACGCCGTTTTTTCTGGTTCAATGGAACGGGCGATAGATTTATTGGAAATCATACATACTGATGTATGCGGTCCAATGAGTGTGTCGACGCGAGGTGGATATCGTTATTTTATTACTTTCACAGATGATTTGAGTAGATACGGGTATATCTATTTGATGAAACATAAGTCTAAAACCTTTGAAAAGTTCAAGGAATTTCAGAATGGAGTGGAAAATCATCGTAATAGAAAGATCAAATTTTTGCGGTCTGACCGTGGAGGTGAGTATCTAAGTTACGAGTTTAGCACACACATGAAAGAGTGTGGAATAGTTTCACAACTCACGCCTGCCGGAACACCACAACGTAATGGTGTGTCGGAACGTCATAATCGTACTCTATTGGATATGGTTTGATCTATGATGTCTCTCACTGACTTGCCACTATAATTTTGGGGTTATGCACTGGAAATCGCTACATTCACTTTAAATCGGGCACTGTCTAAATCCGTTGAAACAACACCGTATGAGTTATGGTTTGGAAACAAACCTAAGCTATCATTTCTTAAAGTTTGGGGATGCGATGTTTATGTGAAGAAACTTCAGCCGGATAAACTTGAACCCAAAGCAGAAAAATTTGTCTTCATAGGATACCCTAAAGAAGCAATTGGGTATTCCTTCTATCATAGATCTGAAGGCAAGGTTTTTGTTGCCAAGAATGGATCCTTTCTAGAGAAAGAGTTTCTCGTGAAAGGTGTGAGTAGTCGAAAGGTAGAACTCGAAGAGGTTATTTAACCTTCTCTTCATGAAATGGCGAGTGGCGCAACACATGAAGTCGTTCCGGAGTTTACCTCACCAAATGAAGGAGGAACTAATGATAATGATCATGAAACTCCGAAAGAGGACACTATCGAACCTCGCAGGCCAAGCAGGACACGTGCATCTCCTGAACTGTACGGGAATCCTATTGTGAATTTCATGGTTGATGAAATAGATGACCCTGCAATGTATGAAGAAGAAATGATGATCCCAGATTTCAACAAATGGCTAGAAGCCATGAAATCCGAGATGGAATCCATGTACGAAAACCAGGTTTAGACCTTGGTGGACTTACCTCATGACCGAAAGGCCGTTGAGAATAAATGGATTTTCAAAAGGAAAACTGATGGTAATGTAACCATCTATAAAGCTCGACTTGTCGCAAAAGGGTTTCGACAAATTCAAGGAGTTGACTATGATGAGACATTCTCTTTCGTAGCGATGCTAAAGTTAGTTAGGATTATGTTAGCAATTGCTGCATATTTTGATTATGAATATGGTAGATGGATGTCAAAACTACGTTCCTCAATGGTAATATTGAAGAAGAGTTGTATATGATACAACCAAAGGGTTTTGTCGATCCTAAGGATGCTAACAAGGTGTGCAAGCTTCAGCGATCCATCTATGGACTGAAGCAAGCATCACGGAGTTGGAATCTCTGCTTTGATCAGGTGATCAAAGAGTTTGGATTTGTCCAAACTTATGGAGAGGCTTGTATTTACAAGAAAGTGAGTGGGAGCAATGTGGCATTTCTGATATTATATGTGGATGACATATTATTGATTGGAAATGATATAGATCTTTTAAACAGTGTTAAAAGTTATCTAAACATCAAATTTTCTATGAAGGACCTTGGTGAAGCGTCATATATATTAGGCATAAAGATCTATAGAGATAGATCGAGACGCCTAATAGGGCTATCGCAGAGTGCATACCTTGATAAGATTTTAAAGAAGTTTAAAATGGACGAAAGTAAGAAGGGGTTCTTACCTATGTTGCAAGGCAAGACATTGAGTAAGACTCAAAGTCCGGCTACAGCGGAAGAAAGAGAGATAATGGATAAGATCCCCTATGCTTCAGCCATAGGCTCTATAATGTATACCATGCTATATACAAGACCGAATGTGGCACATGCTATTAGTTTGACTAGTAGGTACCAATCTGATCCAGGTTTGGAACACTGGATAGTGGTCAAGAATATCCTTAAGTACTTGAGAGGAAATAAGGAAATGTTTCTTGTATACAGAGGTTAAGAAGAGCTGGTCGCTAATTGTTATGTCGATGCTAGCTTTGACACTGATCCGGATGACTCTAAGTCTCAATCCGGATACATATTTCTCATGAACGGAGCAGTAGTTAGTTGGAGGAGCTCCAAACAACCCGTGGTAACAAGGTCAACAACGGAGGCAGAATATATTGCTGCTTCAAAAGCAGCACAAGAAGCAGTTTGGATGAAGGAGTTCATTACCGAACTTGGTGTGGTTCCTAGTGTGTTGGATCCAATGGTGTGACAACAATGGAGCCATAGCCAACACAAAGGAACCAAGGTCTCACAAGTATTCCAAGCATATTAAGCGCCGGTTTCACTCCATCCGTGAGCATGTCAAGGATGGAGATATAAAGATTTGTAAAGTACATACGTATCTCAATGTAGCAGATCCGTTCACTAGAACTTTCTTGGTGGTGCACACACAAGGGGAACACGGAACGTCGAAATTAAATAGGGATTATCTTATTTGCTACCGTTGAGCATCTAAATACTAGCATCTAAATATTTGCAAAAACTGGTATCAACATCATATGTATAATGTGATATGATATGGTCCTTCTTGCGCCTTGATCTCCATCGAGCGCTCCGGAATGATCTCCATCCTGCCCTTGGTTTGACGCCAAGTCCACGACGCCGCCACCAGGTCGTCCATCGGAACGATGACTATTACTATACTACTTAGTAATAGAAAAGTAAACTACTTTACCTTCGTAATGACCAATACCATATCATAATCACATGCCCCCTGCAAATAAAGTTAGACGCCTCTACTTTATCTATTGCAAGTTTTACGTGGTTGTTAGGGCTTTCGCACTAGAACCGTTTCTAAACTACGAACTTTCCAACCACAACATGGATCCAACAGTTGTCTCTACTACACCCCTTTCGGGGCCCTCCGTTGTAAATGCTATATCAACTATTGAATGAGAGACAGACACCCGCTAGCCACTTATACGGTACAAGCCGTATGTTGAGCGTGGAACCAGTCTCGCGTACGAATACGTGTAAGGTCGGTCCGGGCCGCTTCATCAAACAATACCGCGATATAAACAAGTACGCGTTAGAGGGTAACAACTAAGGGATCAATGCCCGCACAAAACTTGTTCGTACTGGCCGTACAACACTCCTACGCATAGATCGGCTCTGATACCACTATTGGGGATCGGTGCGGAAAACAAAAAATTTCCTACGTTGTAACCCCAAAACTTGCCTAGGATCTATCTATGTAGTAATACGGTAACAACCGATGCATAGAGAATACATACCCTTGTAGACCGTACGCGGTTAACATTCCGCGGGGAACATGGTTGAAGTAGTCGTACTCGTAGCCGACCTCAAGGTCGCGAAGCTCCTCACAGGTCACCCCTTGCTCCATCGTCATCTTCATCGTGCAACAGCTCCGGCTCATGACATTTAAGCGCCCCAAGTGTTGCACCTCGTGTCTTTGTACACATCCGGTGCACGATGAGACCTCCGGCTCCCGATCCCGCCGGGAGTGCAGAAGTTGATATCCGACTAGGAATCCCTGCAGCGCAACAGCGTACTGCAGGTGTGCCTCGATCGCACAACCCCGACTTGGGGCCATGGTCACGAGGTATAGAGAGAGGGAGGAGGAGTAAGTCAACCAAAGGACTTCTCAAGTTTTTGGTGTGTTCAATCCCACCCATGGGCACCCCTTTATATAGGGGGAGGGGGTGTGCCCTCCCCTTTGGGTTTCCCATGTGGGATTAATCAAGGGAGAGAGGGGGAGCGCATGGGCCTTCATGGGCCGCCGGCCAGGGGTGGGCCCCACCCCGCGCACAGCCCTAGGCTGGCCGGGTGGGACCCCTTGAGGCGCCTGGGCCTTGGCCCTTCCCTCCTCCGGTTTTCCCTCATGGGCCCTATTTCCCTAGGAAGTTTGGCCCATTAGTGGAATAACCCTTCAAATTAGATTTTAATATTATATTTAATATTAATTACACTAATTAATATGTAAATACATATTACAAAATCCATCTTGACCCGAAACACCTTTTGGTCCCCTTTCGATTTCCTCTGAACGACTTCGGATCTTTCCCGGAATGATTCCGGTCCTTTATTCTTCCTCCGAACAACTTCGGATCTCTCTGTGGAACGATTCCGGCTTTCTGTTTCTCTACTGTGATTCCGTCTTACGAATGATCACTCTCATTGTACCCTTAAGTGTATCCTCTCATGGCTCGGGAATTCTCTAGACATGATCTATATCAATGATCAACAGAGGGACCAGGGATGTCCATGTGACCCCCTATGCATTCCTGATGACAATGTCGTTTGAACCGTCTAAATGTAGCATCCTCTTCCTTTTATTTCTCAATACAACTTGTCTGAGATCCGATCATTCGTATCCCATACCTTTGTTCAATCTCGTTCACAACAAGTTCTGTTTTCTTGTTACCGTGATATTACATCCACGTGACCCAGTCACATGTTGCAACATTTATAGATGTAATCTCACCAAGCCGGCCGTATGTATCTTTATCCGTCATGTGGGTGAACAAATCCCGGTCTTGCAGTCACATGTCATCAATTGTTCCTTTGGAATACCCAACATACACCTTTATGGCCACTGTATTACCAGATGATGGTTGATGTAGTCAAAGCAGCCTCGGGAAACAGTGAGTAATGTGAGCTCACGGTCTAAGGAGAAGGAGTCTAGGTATAGTTCTTGCAACAATGAACTATATGACTTGATCGTGTTGCAATCCTTCGAGGAATGTCCAATCACATCATTCTCCAATGATGTGATCCCGTTGTCAGTCGACATAAATGCCCATGATCTTGAGACCCAGATCATCTTCGTGACCAACGAACTAGTATGAATAGAGGCTACTAGGGACTTTATTGTTTCATACCACACCTGTACCAATGTTTCTACTTGGCACAGTTCTAGCACAATATGAAACTATCATAAACTAATTGAGATATGACAATAAAAACCTATTTATTATTTGCCTCTAGGGCATATCTCCTTCAATAACATCATACGAAGTAATCCTAGTCCTTAGACCATGAGATCATGTCAATCACTAACACTGGAAGAGTATCTTGATAACATCAAACATCACACCATGACAGGGTGACTATAAAGGTGGGTTCAGTGCTATGAAGGTGTTATGTAGAGGCTCATGGATCAAGAGTGGGATTTGTCCATCCCGATGACAGATAGATATACTCTAGGCCCTCTCGGTGGTATCACATTGAGATAGCTTGCAAGCAAGTGATGTGATCACTAGAATATTATACCACGAGAACAAGAAAAGAGTGCATGTTGGTAACTGATGTCTGCAAGAGCACAGATCGTTTGTAGCTAGTTTTGAAGTATAGATATTGATCCCATAGTGATCCCAAAGGTAAGTGTTTATGGGTGAAGTCTCTATCACACACGAAGTTGTCAGAGGTCTTTGAGTGAATTGACCGCAAGTGTTGAAATAGGAATGGGATTTTGATTAAATGAGATGTATTTATATAGAACTAAAATGTAAACTTCAGAAATATAAAGCATAAAAGTAAAGAACGACTTGGTTGTTTGTTGTTTCCTGCAGATGGCAAAAGAAGGCGCGGGGAGATTCAGTTCATGGTGATAGTGAGTGTGCCAGGTGAACAGATGATAAATGTAACAATTATAATCTTATAAGTATATGTGTAGGCGAGCAACCCATAGTTAGTTGGAACTCCTCTTGGTATATTTCATTCCAACTTCAATAATCCTACTAGCGTATTACCAAAACCATGGTCAGACACTAGATGATTAAGACCCTTCAGGGCGCTTAGCGATTAAGCTCCTTGGATTGGACTAATGCAATAAGAAAATTAAAGTGGTTCCTCGTTATCCTCAAGTCTACTAGCTTTCCATTGATATCCCCATGTCACCCGGGGGTCGCCGGTTCACTAGCGAACAAGATCTTATCTATGTAGAACGAAGCATCATGTTATCTGGGCCCTTAATTGGACAACAAGAATTAGGCATCCCACAAATAGTCAAGCACACATAATATAGTAATTAGAATCAATCACAAATTAATGGAAAATATATGAAGGCACATCACATCTCACCAATCCCCTACATCTCCCATGCCCAAGGGAATTACTCACACATGAGAAAAGAACGGATCATCAATATAATTAAATAAAGGGAATTAGTCTTTGTATTACCGTGGAGATCCACAATAAGAATAGAAAAATATCCAACACAATTCAAGATGGCAAGAAACAATCTCAAACCCTAGTCTTGCAACGTAGAGATCCCTCTCTCTCAAGTACAAGTAGTGGCTATGGGGGTGTATTGGCTAGGAGGTCGAAGATCGTGGAGCGCGATGAAGAACGTCTTCCACTTCTTCTCCGGATCTCTTATTTCTCCCTTCTGGATGGTATGGTGGTTGCTATGTTGTGTTTTCGTCCCCGGTCCCTTCACGAAAGTTGTCCCTTTTGATAAGACAGAGGTGGCGACAACTATACGGCAGGAATTATACAGTCGGAAAAATATTCCTGCCATATAGTTGCTCGTTAAAACTTCTGTGAGGTCCCCTCGCGTGCTTCCAAAGTGAGACTTGCTTGTTTTCTCCAGAATATTGCGTTTCTCTAGTTAAAACCTTCTGTTGATGTTCATAACCTGAAACACACATTAAAAACCAAGTTTTCTTTTCTACCGAAGTATTAGTGTTACGTAAAGACAGAAAACGACCAAATCTAGGAGAAAACCATTAATAAAAGCCATAAAAAATGTGTCGAATCTCACAGCTATCAACTCCCCCAAGCTTAGACGTTGCTCGCCCTCGAGTGACAAGGAAATAAGGAAGAATAGCGGAGATTCAAGACTGAAAATAAAGGAACTCACAAGTTTGAATTGGTGTCAAATTCTTTTCTTCATAATCCCTGCAATCTTAAATATGATCATACAGGTATTCACAAGTTTGCACTGAGTCCACTTCCTAACCACGTATATCTTATTAGCAAATAAATCATATGCTTACGCAAATGTTGAAACTTTAGCTAGGAAAGTGAGACGAATTCTTTTGGTGCCTCTCTTGATGGAGAGATGAAAGCTTTTTGTTCTTGTTTGTTTAACCAATTAAGAGTACTCAAGTTGGCATCAAAGCATTTAATTTAAGAACAACTCATCTACCCCATGTCAAAATTTCAAGACTATTAAAGCACATCTTTCTTTTCTTTTGCCTTTCAAAAACTTTAGCTCTTTCATAGAGAAATCATGCCACTATTTTTATCATGTTTAATTGGGGTTGTGTTGTGCACTCCTGACCATGCCAATAAATAATTGTTGAGCAATAATGGGCCATAGGAGTACTACAACTTCACTTGGAACGTGAAACCATGAGGAGACTAAAAAATTATCCGTCATAGCATTGCTGCTACAGACGTTTACATAACTTAATAGCCGAAATCAAGTGGTTTCCCACATTTAGATCATTCGTTGGCTAGCGGAGTTAATAGTTCCCCATGGAGCACGACAGAGTTGCAATGACATGCGTAAAGCAGTATCTTACAGTAATTAGTAGAAAAAGTAGTGGCATAATTTCTACTACTTCGAAGCATCCATTTTATCAAACAATTTCAATCAAGGGTACTATTAAGTCTATTTATATTAAGCTCAAATGGGATGTAGTAGCTCTAAAATTAAATTTTTTGGGCTAAGCATGGACTCAAGTCATATTTCAGATGCTTTTTCTTATTGTAAAAATGATTGAAGTATTTTTAACCAAGTTCTTTGCTCATTGTTTCAAAGCTAAAAAGGAGACACTATCTAAGGAATATAATTTATAGTATAACAAGCTAAGTGGGGAGTGACTCCAGTGCAAACGAGTAAATAATTGTTGGATCAATTTAAGGTTGCAGAAAGGATGATGAAAGAAATATGATACCTCTCCTTACTTGCTTCATTCTTGTATTTGAGTTGAACCCCCTTTATGTTTCCCTATTGCCAAGTCACCTAAAATTAAGCAATCTCCGAGAGAAACAAAGAAATGAACTTGCAAATAAAGCTACAACTAATTCTTTTTTTGTATTTTCGGTTTAGACATGCAAAGCTAAAAATAAACATGCAAATTTGTAGAAATAAAATAAATCAAAAGAAGAAATAAAAATATGAATGCAAAGTTTGGAGATTCTCAAACCTCCCCCAAGCTTAGGCTATTGCCAGGCTCAGTTGTTGCCGTCATTTGGCGGCTGGTGCGGATACTGCTGGTAGTAGTCGGAGAAGTGGGTCATGAAGTAACTGAAGTTGTGAGTCAAAGTGTTCACATCTTCATTCACTTCCTGAAGAGTGTGGTCGATCTCCCCAACGTGCTGGTTGAGCTGTTGGAACTCTTGATAGGGGACATAGTTGTACCCCTGTTGTGGCTAGTTGGGCCACGGGTCCCAAGCTCCCCCTTGTTGTTGTTGTTGTCCCTCCCAAGCAGGGTTGTGTCCATGCTCTTCCTCCTTCTCCTACTCCTCCTCATCCTGCTTCCCTCGTTCTTCATCTTCCTCTTCCTCGGGATGGAGCTCGGCCATGATCTCCATCACTTGGTCCTTGGTGTGGATCCAAGTGTCCTTCTCCATAATCGAGAAGGCTTGGGGGCAGGGCAACTGAACCTGCTCACCATGTGCATCACCAAGATAATTGAATTGATATGCTCGGAGCCTCCGGTTAGCATGGTAAACATCAAGGAAGCCACAAGCAGTCAAATACTTGACGTCCATGATTTTGGAGCCGTCAATAGGTTCCATAACCGGTAGTACAATATTTAATGCATAGGCAATGTGGGTTACCAATCCACCAATGCGAATATCACCTTTGGTCTTGTTGCTTTGGTGGCGAAAGTGCTGGAAGAATAGAGTTGCAGGACTGGGGCTTTCTGGTGAAGTAGGGAAGAGGGCCTTGGTGATCATTGCCATGTCCGCATTGGCCATGGAGCCAATGTCACCTCTTCCCAGTAATGTGTTGGCAAGGAACCGAGTGTAGTAGCAGATGGTTGGGTTCTGAATGGTGGACATCTTATTATGATAAAAGGGTCTGCCACCATTAACATAAATAACCTCCCAAATCTCTCCACTTGTGACGCTATAGAGGTTAGTAACAGTGGGCTCCCCAGTATGAGGGAAGCTGAAAGCATTGCAAAATTGTTCGAAACTTATGTTATAGTGTTGCCGGTTCATGGTAAAGCTTATCGTGCACATATTACCTTTCTCCTTGTGGTCATCATCACAGGAGGTAAGGAACTCATGGGTAAGCTCGGCGTAGGTATCGTGGCTTGCAAAGCCAAGTACCGCCAACCCCGCCATGCTGCACATGAGGTCAAAATCCTCCTTCAACCCTGACGCGGTGAGAAAGTTGTGGTTGGCCCATCTGTGGGCAGCACCCTCCTCAATGAGACAATGTCCAACTTGGAGTTGCACGGGGCTCGGGACCCCGAGATCGAGCCCTCGCCCCGTTGGCGCTTGCTCGAATGAAAGAGGTTACCGATTTTGTTCATCGTGATGCACTAAAAAATTTCACCATAAAACCTTAGGCATATATTTTCTACATGATATATGAATGATTCTACATGTAAAATTCAATCCTAACGTGAGAAATTAATAGGAAAAACAAAATAAGCTTGAGTTCATCCACTAGATCAATGTGAGAGTTTCAACCATGGAAATCTAAAAATAAAACATGGATAGGGAGAGAAACATACCGATCTGTTGATTCCCCCACTCAAACGAATGAAATCCGCGAAGAATCAAGAGTTCTAGGTGGATTTTGAGAGGTTTGGAGAGAGAATATGAGATAAATAATGAGGAGAGGAGGAAGACCTAGACGCCCTGGTGCGATTTTGTGGTTGCACCAAACTATACGGTCGGAACTATATGGGCAGGTGGTGTTATTCCGCCCATATAGTTCCGGCGGCGCCACCAACTACGGTTTCTTTATACAGAAAACAGCTATATGGACACAACTATACGACCGGATTACAATGATCCCGCTGTATAGTTGGTCGTTAAACTCTCTACCTCTCGAGATAAATTTCTAAAACTAGCATCGATATCTATACGACCGGAACTATACGACCAGAATTTTTATTCCCGCCATATAGTTGGTCATTAAACTCTCAGTACCTTTGGGATGAAATTTTACGAAGGCATCGATATCTATATGACCGGAACTATATGGCCGGAATTTTTATTCCCACCGTATAGTTGGTCGTTAAACTCTCAGTACCTTTTAGAAAATTTTGTATGAAGGCATCGATATCTATACAACCGGAGCTATACGGTCAGAATTTTTATTCCCGCCGTATAGTTGGTCGTTAAATTCTCTTTGTCTTCGAGGAAAATTTGTTGATGACAAAGATATCTATGTGTCCGGAACTATACGGCCGGAATTTTTGTTCCCGCCGTATAGTTGGTCGTTAAACCATCAGTAATCATCAAAAAAAAAATATTTCTTCAAGGATACCTTCTTATCCCAAAACTTAGTGAAATACCTTATTTTTAATAGAAAATTGATAGTAAAAACTGTCGACCAACATTAGCGTATTAAAAGCAAATTTTTAGCTTCTGTAAATAGAAAACTCAAACTTTTATTCTTATTCTTATTCTATACTCATTCAATCGATGTTTCTACTACTTTTTGACAGCTGCATCTTCACGGGCGCGCTTCCTCAAGAATGTCTGTGAAAAAGTGGTAGGAAGGCGATGAACTTCTTATTCTCTAATATTTTTAATTGACGAGATGCGTTGACTCCCATTAAGCATTTATTAAGAATGGTTGAGTAACTCAACCTCTTCTCTCTTCTTGAATTCTTACCTTGGGTTGCCCCTTATCAAAGGCACTTACCACATGAACTCGTTTTTCTGGTGGAACATATCTTTCTCCTGCTTCTAGCTTCTTTGGAAAATACCGGATGATTTCAGCATCATAAACATTGAAGATTATCTTTCCTTCAGCACAATCTACTGATGCACCTGCAGTTCTAAGAAAAGGTCTTGCAAGTATTATAGATAATTTTTCATCTTCTAGCATTTCAAGAATAATAAAATCTGTGGGAATAGCATGCTCATCTATTCTAAGTAAAACATCCTCAATCATACCAACGGGTTGTTTAGTGGACTTGTCAGCCATCTATAAAGTGATAGTAGTAGGAGAATACTTCCCTAATCCTAACCTTTTATAGAGGGAGTATGGCATTACACTAACTCCTGCTCCTAGGTCACACAAGGCATTATGAATATCAGTTTTACCTATTGAGCATGAAATAGTTGGTATTTCGGGATCTCCAGACTTAGACAATAGCTTCCCATTAGCAAGATAGCTAGTTACCATGGCAACAGTTTCAGTTATTTCTTTCTTTCTACTAAGAATATCATGGAGGAATTTACTATAAGTAGGAACTTTAATTGCATCCGCAAATGGAATTTCCAGACGAAGGTCACTAAGTGCCTTTGTGAAAGAATTATAAATTACCTAATCTGGTGCTTTCTTTTTTCGATCTGGATAAGGAAGCTTTTTCTCACCTGACTTACTCTTGTCTTTTACCTTTTGTGGGGGGTAAGGCTCTTTTGTTGCTTTCTTATGTTGTTTCTTATGGCTTTTCTTCTTTTCTACTACAACAACTTCATCTTCCTTGCTTATTTCTTTATCTTCTCTTAGATCAACTGTCTCTGCATCAGAGTCATAATGGTCATCTTGTGCATCATTTTGGTCCTCCTTGGTTTGATCTTGTGTTTCATTTTCATCTTAAGGATCCACCAATGTATCATCTTCTTGGCTTGCTTTGAGCAAGGCTTTTTCCTTTCGCTCTTTTTCAGCTTCATATTCTGGTGGTCCTAAGGGTCCTGTAACAACTGCACCCCTTCTTGTGACAACATTAGTAGAAACATGAATATCTTTATCTTCACGAAGAAAAATTTGATATCCAGATGCTATTTGTTCACACTGGGTTTCAATCATACTAAGATACTTGTGAAATAATTTTATTTCTTGGCCAATCTCTTCATAATTTTTCGTGAGTTCAGCCAAAATATTTTTGTGTTTTTGGAAATACTTATGCAAGTTATTATGAGATTTTACTTGTCGATGTTTTACTTCTTGAAAAACTTTTCTAGTTTCATCTTCTTCAGTTAAAACTTGTAACAAATCTACTTTGTTTTCCTTAACAAGTTCAGAAGGTATACCTTTTTCTTTCATAGTTTTGCATGATGGGTTCGTAGCATGGAAAACAAAAAAAATCTACCGCAAGAACGAACAAAACCCAGATCTAATCTAGATAAAAGCCAAGATCTAATCTATTAGACATGTGCAACAAGATAGATCTGTACTAACCCTTGTAGATCCGAAAGCCTTGTGCGAGATCGGATCTCGTGGTTGATATAGACGATCACTTGTCGATCTCAAGATCGAGTGGACGATCCTTCCGGCGCCGCGTTCCGGCAGCGCTTCCGCAGTCGGTCACACGTGCGGAGTCGAAGCAGACCTTCCTCTCCCTGTTCCAGCGAGCAGCGGAGGTAGTAGATCTCTCCACGGAATCCCAGCAGCACGATGGCGTGGTGGTGGTGGTGGAGTAGAGAATTCTGCAGGGCTTCGCCTAAGCCAGAGCAGAGGGAAGGAGGAGGAGAGAGGCGGCTAGGGTTTGGAGTGGAAGGGGGCAAGGGGGGTGGCACCTCCACCCCTCTATATATAGAGGGAGGGGTGCGGCCTAGGGTTCCCACCCCTAGGCCCACCTCCTAGGGCCGGCGCACAAGGGAGCTTGGGGGGAGAGTCCCCCCCCCCAAGTTTCCCTTACTTACCCTCCAAGTTTCCCTTTATCCTTTCTTGGTTTTCAAGTAAACTCCAAAAAATCTTCTAGAACCTTCCGGAACATTCCGAAACCTTCTAGAATCCCCATATAAACACTCCAGAACATTTCCTAACTTAGAAAACGGTCCCCATTATATGAATCTTATTCCCCGGACAATTCTGGATTTCCTCGTGATGTCCTGGATCCAATCCGAGACTCCGAACAAACATTCGGTCTCCAACACACATTCCATATCTACTTAAAACAACTTCGAACATTAAGTGTGTCACCCTACGGTTCGTGAATATGCAGACATGATGGAGACACCTCTCCGATCAATAACCATCAGCGGGATCTGGAGATCCATAACGGCTCCCACATACTCAACGATGACTTCGTGATCGATAGAACCATTAACATACGAAACCAATTCCCTTTGTCACGCGATATTCTACTTATCCAAGGTTTGATCGTCGGTATCTCCATACCTAGTTCTACCTCGTTACTGATAAGTACTCTTTACTCGTTCCATGTTATGTCATCCCTTGTGACCTAGTCACATGCTTGCAAGCTAACTAGATGACATTCCACCGAGAGGGCCCAGAGCATATCTATCCGTCATATGGATGGACAAATCCCAATCTTGGTCCATGCGCTTCAACACATACTTTCAGAATACCCAATGACACCTTTATAACCACCCAGTTACGAAGCGGTGTTTGATGTCATCGGAGTACCCATCCGGTGATGGTGATTGACATAACCTCATGGTCGAAGGATTAGTTTACTATGCATTTGAAAGCTTGTAGCAATACGAACTAAATGACTTGATCTTATGCTACACTTACTATGGGTGTGTGTCCATCACATCATTCTCCTAATGATATGACCTTGTTATTAATGACATACAATGTCCATGATCAGGAAACCATGATCATCTATCAATCAACAAGCTAGTTCAACAAGAGGCTTACTAGGGACTCTTTTATGTTTACAAAACACACAAGTATTAGTGTTTCCTAATAATACAATTATAGCATGGGATGTAAACATTCATCATAAACACAAAGATATAATAATAACCACTTTTATTATTGCCACTTGGGCATATCTCCAACAGTCTCCCACTTGCACTAGAGTCAATAATCTAGATTACATTGTAATATACCTAACACCCATGACGTTCTGGTGTTGGTCATGCTTTGCTCTAGGGAGAGGTATAGTCAACGGATCTGCCACATTCAGATCAGTGTGTACTTTGCAAATATTTATGTCACCATCTTGGACATACTCGCGAATAGCATGGAAACGTAGCTTGATGTGCTTCAGCTTGCTATGTGACCTTGGCTCCTGTGCATTAGCTATGGGACCTGTGTTGTCACAGTAGATGGCCATCGGGTCCAACGCACTAGGAACCACGCCAAGTTCAGTAATGAACTCCTTCATCCATATGGCTTCTTGTGCAGCCTCCGAAGCAGCTATGTATTCCGATTCAGTTAAAGATTTCTCCACAACGCTTTGCTTGGCACTCCTCCAGCTCACTGAAGCACCATTCAAAATAAATACGTATCCAGACTGTGACTTCGAGTCATCTGGATCGGTGTTCCAACTAGCATCAGTGTAACTGTTTACAACAAGCTGTTCATCACCTCCATAAGAAAGAACCATATCCTTAGTCCTATTTAGGTACTTTAGGATATTCTTGACCGCTGTCCAGTGCTCCATTCCAGGATCACTTTGATATCTGCTAGTCAAACTAACAGCATGTGCTATATCCGGTCTTGTACACAGCATGGCATACATGATAGAACCTATGGCCGAGGCATAGGGAATATTATTCATCTTCTCTCTATCTTCTGCCATAGCTGGACTTTGAGTCTTACTCAAGGTCTTACCTGACAACATGGGCACGAACCCTTTCTTGCTCTCTTCCATTCTAAACTTCTTTAGAACTTTGTCCAAGTATGTACTTTGTGAAAACGCTATTAGGCGTCTTGATCTATCTCTATAAATCTTAATGCCTAGAATATATGCCGCTTCGCCAAGATCCTTCATTGAAAAACTATTATTCAAATAGGCTTTGACACTATTAAGAAGTTCTATATCATTCCCAATCAACAATATGTCATCTACATATAGTATTAGGAATGCTATAGAGCTCCCACTCACTTTCTTGTAAATACAAGCTTCTCCATAAGTTTGTATAAATCCAAAGTTTTTGATTACTTTATCAAAACGTTGATTCCAACTCCGGGATGCTTGCTTCAGTCCATAAATGGAGCGCTGAAGTTTGCATACCTTGTTAGCATATTTAGGATCGACAAAACCCTTGGGTTGTACCATATACAACTCTTCCTCAATGTCACCATTAAGGAACGCCGTTTTGACATCCATCTGCCAAATCTCATAATCGAAATATGCAGCAATTGCTAACAAAATCCTCACAGACTTTAGCTTCGCTATTGGTGAGAATGTCTCATCGTAGTCAACTCCTTGAATTTGTCGGAACCCTTTCGCGACAAGTCAAGCTTTATAGACGGTAACATTACCATCAACATTTGTTTTTCTTTTGAAAATCCATTTGTTCTTGATAGCCTTACGGCCATCCGGTAAGTCCACCAAAGTCCATAATTGGTTTTCGTACATGGATCCCATTTAGGATTTCATGGCTTCTAGCCATTTGTCGGAATCTGGGCTCACCATAGCTTCTTCATACGTCGCAGGGTCATCAGTGTTGTCCACCAACATGATGTTTAAGGCAGGTTCATACCAATCAGGAGTGGTATGAACCCTCGTTGATCTGCGAGGTTCAGCAGCAGCTTCGTTCAAAGTTTCATGATCACCATCATTAGCTTCCTCTCTAATTGGTGCAGGCGGCACAAAAACATCTTCCGGTGCTGCGCTACTCTCAACTCCGAGAGAAGGTTCAATAACCTCGTCGAGTTCTACTTTCCTTCCAGTCACTTCCTTCGAGAGAAACTCCTTCTCAAGAAAGGATCCATTCTTGGCAACGAAAACTTTGCCTTCGGATCTATGATAGAAGGTATACCAATTGTTTCTTTAGGGTATCCTATGAAGACGCATTTCTCCTCTTTGGGTTCAAGCTTATCAGATTGTAACTTCTTTACATATGCTTCGCAACCCCAAACTTTAAGGAACGACAACTTAGGTTTCTTTCCAAACCACAATTCGTACGGTGTCGTTTCAATGGATTTAGATGGTGCCCTATTTAAAGTGAATGCGGTTGTCTCTAATGCATAGCCCCAAAACGATAGCGGTAAATCTGTAAGAGACATCATAAACCGAACCATATCTAAGAGAGTTCGATTACGACGTTCGGACACACCATTACGCTGTGGTGTTCCCGGCAGTGTCAATTGCAAAAGTATTCCACATTTCTTTAAATGCATGCCAAACTCATAACTTAGATATTCACCTCCGCGGTCAGAACGCAGAAACTTAATCTTCTTGTTACAATGATTTTCCATTTCACTTTGAAATTCCTTAAACTTCTCGAAAGTTTCGGACTTATGTTTCATAAAGTAGACATACCCATATCTACTTAAGTCATCCGTGAAAGTGAGAACATAACGATATCCACCACGTGATGCTACACTCATTGGACCACACACATCGGTATGTATTATTTCCAATAAATCTGTAGCTCGCTCCATTATTCCAGAGAATGGAGTCTTAGTCATTTTTCCCATTAGACATGCTTCGCATCTTTCAAGTGATTCAAAATCAAGTGATTCAAGAAGTCCATCAGAATGGAGCTTCTTCATATGCTTCACTCCAATGTGACCAAGACGACAGTGCCACATGTATGTAGAAATATCATTCAATTTTGTTCGTTTAGCATCTATGTTGTGAACATGTGTATCACTACTATCGAGATTCAGTAAGAATAAACCATTCATCTCAGGTGCATTACCATAAAAGATATTACTCATATAAATCGAACAACCTTTATTCTCAGACTTAAAAGAGTAACCGTCTCACAATAAAGAAGATCCAGATATAATGTTCATGCTTAACGCAGGCACCAAATAACAATTATTCAAATTTAAAACTAATCCCAAAGGTAGATGCAGAGGGAGCGTGCCGACGGTGATCACATCAACCTTGGAGACATTTCCAACGTGCATCGTCACCTCGTCTCTCGCCAGTCTTCACTTATTCCGCAGCTCCTGTTTCGAGTTACAAATATGAGCAACCGAACCAGTATCAAATACCCAGGCACTACTACAATTACTAGTAAGATACACATCAATAACATGTATATCGAATATACCTTTCTTCTTGATGTTGCCGTTCTTCAGATCCGCCAGGTACTTGGGGCAGTTATGCTTCCAGTGACCGGCACCCTTGCAGTAGAAGCATTCAGTTTCAAGCTTAGGACCAGCCTTGGGCTTCTTAGCAGGTGCGACAGCTTTCTTGCCGTCCTTCTTGAAGTTACCCTTGTTCTTAGGCTTGCCCTGTTTCTTGAAATTGGTGGTCTTATTGACCATCAACACTTGGTGCTCCTTTTTGATCTCCACTTCAGCAGTTTTCAGCATGGACGATAGTTCAGGAAACGTCTTGTTCATGCAGTGCATATTGTAGTTCATCACAAAGTTCTTATAACTCGGTGGCAGTGATTGGAGGACACGGTGAATCCCTAACTCATTAGGAATCATTATCCCCAACTCTTGGAGCTTGTTTGCGTGCCCAGACATGGTGAGCACGTGCTCGCTAACGGAGCTACCCTCTTCCATCTTACAGTTAAAGAACTTTTCGGAGGCCTCATAGCTCTCCACGGCCGCGTGAGTCTCAAAAATGAGCTTGAGATTCTTAATGATCTCGAACGGGTCGTGGTGCTCAAAGCGCTTCTGAAGCTCCGTTTCTAAACCATACAGGATGGCACACTGAACTGTGGAGTAATGATTTTTCCGAGTGGCATAAACATTCTTTACGTCATCGGTGGCATCTTCTGTAGGTGGGTCACCTAGCGGTGCTTCGAGCACATAGGTCAACTGACCAGCCCTGAGGACAATCTTCAGTCCACGGAGCCAGTCCGTGAAGTTGCTTCCATTGTTCTTAAGCTTTTCTTTCTCTAGGAACGCATTGAAATTGATGGAGAGGTTCGCCATAATCTACAACAAATTTGCAAGTAGTTTAGACTAAGTTTATGATAAATTGAGTTCAATTTTAATTCTTAAATTAACTAGGTGAACTCCCACTCAAAACAACATCCCTCACATTGTCTTAGTGATTACACAAACCAAGTCCACTACACCAAGTCCGATCTTCACGAGAGAAGATGTAGTTTCATCAGCGAACAATCTTCATGTTCATCATATCATTTATATGATTCATGCTCTACCTTTGGGTATTCCGTGTTCCGAGACCATGTCTGTACATGCTAGGCTCGTCAAGATTAACCTTAGTTTCCGCATGTGCAAATCTGGCTTACACCCGTTGTATGCACACATAGAATCTATCACATCTGATCATCACGAGATGCTTCGAAACGACGAGTCTTAGCAACGGTGCCAACTAAGGACGAACACTTTATTACTTGATATTTAGTGAGAGGGATCATCTTATAATGCTACCGTCGCGATCTAAGCAATACAAGATGCATAAAGGATTAACATCACAGGCAATTCATAATTAGTGTGATATGATATGGCCCTTTCTTCTTATGCCTTTGATCTCCATCTCCAAAGCACGGACATGATCTCCATCATCACCAGTATTGCGTCAAGGTCAGTGGCGCCGCTTCATGGTTGTCCATCATCACTAGCAACTATTACAACTACTTGGAATAAAGCTATTACAAGATGAATAGACACGCAGGTCTTAACAGAATTAAAGACAACCATTAGGCTCCTGCCGGTTGCCATATTACAACAAGGATCATTGCATACATCAAATATAATCACAATCACATGATGGCCATATCACATCACAAAACCCCTGCAAAAACAAGTTAGACGCCTCTAATTTTCTTTGCATGTTTTACGTGGTTTGGGGATTTCGAATAAGAACGGATCTTACCTACGAAACTGAACCACAACATTGATACAAGTGCTATCAAGTGCAAAGTGTAAATTGGATCTATACTATGGTGGGAGAGACAGACACCCGCAAAGCCACTTGTGCAAAGCAAGTTACACGTCAATCGTGGAGCAAGTGTCATGTGCGATGACATGTAAGGTTAGCCCGAGCCGCTTCATCCCACCATACCGCAAGATGCAAAGTACACAAAGCAAAAGACGGCACGAGCACCAACGCCCACAAAACCATTGTGTTCTACTCGTGCAACAGATCTACGCATAGACACGGCTCTGATACCACTGATGGGTTTGTAGCATGGAAAACAAAAAAATTCTACCACAAGAACGAACAAAACCTAGATCTAATCTAGATAAAAGCCAAGATCTAATCTATTAGACATGTGCAACGAGATAGATCTGTACTAACCCTTGTAGTTTTAAAAGCCTTGTGCGAGATCGGATCTCGTGGTTGATGTAGACGATCACTTGCCGATCTCAAGATCGAGTGGACGATCCTTCCGGCGCCGCGTTCCGGCAGCGCTTCCGCAGTCGGTCACACGTGCGGAGTCGAAGCAGACCTGCCTCTCCCCGTTCCAGCGAGCAGCGGAGGTAGTAGATCTCTCCACGGAATCCCAGCAGCACGACGGTGTGGTGGTGGTGGTGGAGTAGAGAATTCTGCAGGGCTTCGCCTAAGCCAGAGCAGAGGGAAGGAGGAGGAGAGAGGCGGCTAGGGTTTGGAGTGGAAGGGGGCAAGGGGTGGCGCCTCCACCCCTCTATATATAGAGGGAGGGGTGCGGCCTAGGGTTCCCACCCCTAGGCCCACCTCCTACGGCTGGCGCACAAGGGAGCTTGGGGGGAGAGTCCTTCCCCCCCAAGTTTCCCTTACTTACCCTCCAAGTTTCCCTTTATCCTTTCTTGGTTTTCAATTAAACTCCAAAAAATCTTCTAGAACCTTCCGGAACATTCCGAAACCTTCTAGAATCCCCATATAAACACTCCAGAACATTTCCTAACTTAGAAAACGATCCCCATTATATGAATCTTATTCCCCGGACAATTCCGGATCTTCTCGCGATGTCCCGGATCCAATCCGAGACTCCGAACAAACATTCGGTCTCCAACACACATTCCATATCTACTTAAAACAACTTTGAACCTTAAGTGTGTCACCCTATGGTTCGTGAATATGCAGACATGATGGATACACCTCTCCGATCAATACCCATTAGCGGGATCTGGAGATCCATAACGGCTCCCACATACTAAACGATGACTTCGTGATCGATAGAACCATTAACATACGAAACCAATTCCCTTTGTCACGCGATATTCTACTTATCCAAGGTTTGATCGTCGGTATCTCCATACCTAGTTCTACCTCGTTACTGGTAAGTACTCTTTACTCGTTCCATGTTATGTCATCCCTTGTGACCTAGTCACATGCTTGCAAGCTAACTAGATGACATTCCACCGAGAGGCCCAGAGCATATCTATCCGTCATATGGATGGACAAATCCCAATCTTGGTCCATGCGCTTCAACACATACTTTCAAAATACTCAATGACACCTTTATAACCACCTAGTTACGAAGCGGTGTTTGATGTCATCAAAGTACCCATCCGGTGATGGTGATTAACATAACCTCATGGTCGAAGGATTAAGTTACTATGCATTTGAAAGCTTGTAGCAATACGAACTAAATGACTTGATCTTATGCTACACTTACTATGGGTGTGTGTCCATCACATCATTCTCCTAATGATATGACCTTGTTATTAATGACATCCAATGTCCATGATCAGGAAACCATGATCATCTATCAATCAACAAGCTAGTTCAACAAGAAGCTTACTAGGGACTCTTTTATGTTTACAAAACACACAAGTATTAGTGTTTCCTAATAATACAATTATAGCATGGGATGTAAACATTTATCATAAACACAAAGATATAATAATAACCACTTTTATTATTGTCTCTTGGGCATAGCTCCAACATTGCATACCTCAGGCATAAGATCAGGACTTATCCAAACTATCCCTTTTTCCGGCTTAGTGCAAAAATCAGAATTATATAAAGAATCATTCTTAGCCCTAGTAGACATCAATTCCAAAGATTCTTTAATAGTTAGACTATTTATTGATCCTCGTGCTGAGAAGTCAAGAAACTCTCTACATTGAGTATTGAGACCATGGTAAAATATATGTCAAATTGTTAGTTCAGAATAGCCATGATTAGGAATACTATTGATCATTCCAAAGAATCTTTCCCAGGCTTGTGGGTAGTTTTCTCCCATGTTCTAACTAAAGTTGCCTATGATCTTTCTTAGTTCAGTTACCTTTTTAAAAGGATTAAACCTATTTATGAATTTAACAATGTAGTTTTCCCAACATTTAATGTGATGGCAAGGGAGAGAATATAACCAGTCTAGACCTTTACCTTTAAGAGACCATCGAAATAATTTAAGACAAGAGAAGTCTCTTGGCAAACCTTTTGGTCCAAGCGATGTTATCACATCGTCGAACTCTCTAATATGCCTTCCTAGGTCTTCATCTTTCCTTCCACTGAAAGCTTTCTCCTGCAAAATTTTAATAATTCCACCATCAAATCGATATTCTCTAACTCCGGGATTAGGGAATTGATGGCCCAAAATATATCGAGCTCGTTGGGGAACCCCAACAGGAAGGTATGATGAGCACTGATACATTGCAAATGTATCTATAATTTTTGATGCTCCATGCTTGGTTTTATCTACTTTCTTGTATTTTGTACACACTTTGGAGTACTTTTCATATGATTTCTTGGACTAACCTATTAACAAGAGCCACAGTGCCAGCTGCTTGTTTTCTGCTGTTTTTGGTTCCAGGAAGTCAGAAAATGAATATTCTCGGATTTGGATGGGACAAAAGCCAAAGTCATTATTTTACTAGGGGACACTTGGAGCCAGAATACAAGACGGAGAGGGGCTGGGGCCTAGCCACACCACTTGGTCGCGCGGCCAGGCCTGGCCCGCGCCAGGGGGTGGTCTGGCCGCCCCAGGCACCCCCTCGGCCTCTCCTTCTGCCTATATATTGCCTCTGATACGGAAACCCTAAGTACCCGATCAAAAATCCACGAAAGAGTCTGTATCCACCGTCATCTCCATCCCTAGATCGGGAGGGATTTGAAGCTCTTCCCGGCACCCTGCCGGAGAGGGGAATTCACCCTGGAGACCTTCTTCATCACGCAAGCCTCCGGTGTGATGCGTGAGTAGTTCATCTCTGGACTACGGGTCCATGTAGTAGCTAGATCGCTGGTTCTCCTCCTTTGTGCTTTCATGTCTAGATCTTGTGAGCTCCGTTCATGATCAAGATCATCTATTTGTAATTCTGCATGTTGTGTTTGCGGGGATCCGATGGATATTGAGATGCTATTTCAGATTGATTATTGATTCTATCATGTCTTTGTTATTTGTGATCTTGCATGCTTTCCGTTGTTAGTAGCTATCTTGGCCAAGTAGATGCTAGCAACTCCAAGAGTTAGTATTTATGCTCGATAGTGGGTTCATGCCTCTGGTAATCTGGGGAAGTGACAGAAATATCTAAGGTACTAGATGTGTTGTTGCTACTAGGGAGAAAACAACAATCCTTTGTTCATAGAACAATCAGATTGTCTACTTTACACGCAATTTGTAATGCAATAATCTGTTGCTTGCAACTTAATACTGGAGGGGGTTCGGATGATAACCTGAAGGTGGATTATTAGTCATAGATGCAGTTGGATGGCGGTCTATGTATAATGTTGTAATGCCCAATCGAATCTCAAAGGAGTCAAGATGGTTAGTATATGCTTGTATGCTTTCTCGATGTTTGTCAATTGCCCCGCTGTAATTTGTTCACCCAACATGTTATCTATCTTAAGGAGAGCCACCTCTAGTGAACTATGGACCCCGGTCCTTTCTTTTACATTCAATCTACAATCAACTGTTTACTGCTTTGTGTTTACTTTTTGCAAACTATTACTTCCTTCCATTCGATACGTTTAATCCTTTGTTTTCATCAAAACCGGTGAGATTGACAACCTCATCGCAAGTTGGGGGCAAAGTTCTGTGGTTGTGTTGTGCAGGTCTCCACGTTGCTACTAGCACCCGTAGTGCACCCTGCCAAGGCTCATCTAGTAACACCTTTGGGGTGTTTCCTTGCTCCTACTGGATTGATAACCTTGGTTTCATACTGAGGGAAAACTTGCTGTTGTGCTTACCATACCTTCCTCTTGGGGTTCCCCAATGAGCTCGATATATTTTGGGCCATCAAGAACAGCAGCAAGTTTTCCCTCAATTATGAAACCAAGGTTTAATAGAACCACTAGGAGCAAGGAAACACCCCAAAGGTGTAGCTAGCTGAACTTTGGCAGGGCGCACTACCGGTGCTAGCAACAACGTGGAGACCTGCACGACACAACCACATAACTTTGTCCCCAACTTGCGATGACGTTGTCAATCGCACCGGTTTTGCTGAAAACAAAGGATTAAACGTATCGAGTGGAAGAAAGTAATAGTTTGCATAAAGTAAACACAAAGTAGTAAACAGTTGATTGTATATTGATAGTAAAAGAAAGGACCGGGGTCCATAGTTCACTAGAGGTGGCTCTCCTTAAGATAGATGACATGTTGGGTGAACAAATTACAGTGGAGAAATTGACAAACATCGAGAAAGCATACAAGCATATACTACTCATCTTGACTCCTTTGATATTCGATTAGGCATTACAGCATTATACATAGACCGTAATCCAACTACATCTATGACTAATAATCCACCTTCAGGTTATCATCCGAACCCCCTCCAGTATTAAGTTGCAAGAAACGGATAATTGCATTACGAATTGCGTGTAAAGTAAACAATACGATTGTTCTATGAATAAAGGATTGTTGGTTTCTCCCTAGTAGCAACAACACATCTAGTACCTTAGAGATGTCTGTCACTTCCCCAGATTACCAGAGGCATGAACCCTCTATCGAGCATAAATACTAACTCTTGGAGTTGCTAGCATCTACTTGGCCAAGATAGCTACTAACAACGGAAAGCATGCAAGATCACAAATAACAAAGACATGATAGAATCAATAATCAATCCGAAATAGCATCTCAATACCCATCGGATCCCCGCAAACACAACATGCAGAATTACAAATAGATGATCTTGATCATGAATAGAGCTCACGAGATCTAGACATCATAGCAGGAAGGAGGAGAACCAGCCATCTAGCTACTACATGGACCCGTAGTCCAGAGATGAACTACTCACGCATCACACTGGAGGCTTGCATGCTGATGAAGAAGGCCTCCAGGGTGAATTCCCCTCTCCGGCAGGGTGCCGGGAAGAGCTTCAGATCCCTCCCGATCTAGGGATGGAGTTGACGGCGGCTACAGACTCTTTTGTGGAATTTTGATCGGGTACTTAGGGTTTATGTATCGGAGGCATCTTATAGGCGGAAGGAGAGGCTGAGGGGGTTCCTAGGGCGGCCAGACCACCCCCTGGCGCGGGCCAGGCTAGGTCGCGCAGCCAGGTGGTGTGGTGGCCCCTGGACCCTCTTCGTCTCGTATTCTGGTTCCAGGTGTCCCTCGGTGAAAAACTGACTTTGGCTTTTGTCCCGTCCAATTTCGAGAATATTCATTTTCTGACTTTCTTGGAACCAAAAACAGCAGAAAACGGGCAGCTGGCACTATGGCTCTTGTTAATAGGTTAGTCCAAGAAATCATATGAAAAGTACTCCAAAGTGTGGACAAAACACAAGAAAGTGGATAAAACTATGCATGGAACATCAAAAAATATAGATATATTTGCAATGTATCAACATCCCCAAGCTTAACTCCTGCTCGTCCTCGAGTAGGTAAGTGATAAAAAGAAAGAATAAATTTTGAGGTGACATGCACCATCATAAACTTGATCAAAGTATTTGTAAAACATTCAGAGATGGGATCATAGTACTTCAATCATAACATGAAAAACAAAGTTCTAGCAATAAGACAAAGAAACTATGTTGCAACATGAAAAGGCAGAAACAAAATATTAATGAATAACAATGCTTTGCAAGACGTTTGTTTGTTTCACATAAATAAAACATAACATAGTGGCATTCAGCTTGTCCCTCATAGAGTAGCAAACATAAATGCATAGGACACCTTCAAAGTTCATAAGAGTGACTAGATACAAATAGTTTAAAACAAGCAATATCAAAGTTATGCATCAATAACCAAGTCTTGGGACAATGCACATAGAACTAAGAATGGCCACTATGCTCTCAAAGTAGGTGCATAAAGATAGAAGGTGGAGACTCAACATAAAAGGTAAAAGAAAGGCCTCCATAGAAGGAAGTAGGGATTCAAGTTTCATAAAGAGCTTCCAAAAATTATGGTACTTAATAGCTTTCAGCTCTGATTGCCCCTATCATAAGGATCTTGAAGTGATTAAGGTTAAAGTGAACAAACTATGGTGCATATGTTTGACGAAGTATAAGTTGGAAATCTCATGTCCCTTGAATACGAGGGCTGCTCCTTGATACATTGCAAATGTATCTATAATTTTTGATGTTCCATGCTTAGTTTTATCCACTTTCTTGTGTTTTGTTCCAACTTTGGAGTACTTTTCATATGATTTCTTGGACTAACCTATTAACAAGAGCCATAGTGCTAGCTGCCTGTTTTCTGTTGTTTTTGGTTCCAGGAAAGTCAGAAAATGAATATTCTCGGAATTGGACGGGACAAAAGCCAAAGTCCCTATTTTTCCGGAAGGGATCACGTGCCAGAATATGAGACGGAGAGGGGCCAGGGGCCGGCCACACCACCTGGCCGCGCGGCCAGGCCTGGCCCGCGCCAGGGGGTGGTGTGGAGGCTCCCGGCACCCCCTCGGCCTCTCCTTCCGCCTATAAGTTGCCCTCGGGATGAAAACCCTAAGTACCCAATCAAAAATCCATGAAAGAGTCTATAGCCGCCGTCATCTCCATCCCTAGATCGGGAGGGATCTGAAGCTCTTCCTGGCACCCTGCCAGAGAGGGGAATTCACCCTGGAGGCCTTCTTCATCACCATGCAAGCCTCCGGTGTGATGCGTGAGTAGTTCATCCTTGGACTACGGATCCATGTAGTAGCTAGATGGCTGGTTTCTCCTCCTTTGTGCTTTCATGTTTAGATCTTGTGAGATCCGTGCATGATCAAGATCATCTATTTTTAATCCATACATGTTGTGTTTGCGGGGATCCGATGGATATTGAGATGCTATTTCAGATTGATTATTGATTCTATCATGTCTTTGTTATTTGAGATCTTGCATGCTTTCCGTTGTTAGTAGCTATCTTGGCCAAGTAGATGCTAGCAACTCCAAGAGTTAGTATTTATGCTCGATAGTGGGTTCATGCCTCTGGTAATCTAGGGAAGTGACAGAAATCTCTAAGGTACTAGATGTGTTGTTGCTACTAGGGAGAAACCAACGATCCTTTGTTCATAGAAAGGAATGAGTAATGAGATGAAGGATGGACTAAAGCTCAAGCTTGGGGATGCCACGCGTGTCACCCCAAGAAATATCCAAGAAGTACAAGTGTCAAAGCTTGGGGACACCCAAGGCATTCCCCTTCTTCATCAATAAAAATCCCAGGTTTCTTCCAAACGCTTCATTTTTATTGTTTCATGTACAATTGTGTTTTTCTTGGAGCGTTTTCTTTTTCGTTTTTGTTTTGGTTTTTAGTTTGCTTGGTTTTCTTAGTTTTTTGAATAAATTGGTTGGACCCCCTCTTTCACACTTTGGTTTGCATTTAGTTTGGTTTGGTTTGGAAAAGAGTAGGAAAGTTCATGCTTATATGGTAAAAAGAGCTCGTTTTTGACTGTGGCCTATGCTTTGTCATGCCATGCTTGATATTGTTTTGGATTTATGCTTAGTATTCTTTGCTGTAGCATGACTTGTTATAAACAATTGAGATTGCTTAATGTGCCTTGGATGAATCATGCGTTGTTTTAGCATATTAAAGCATAATATAGTGGTATTCTCCTTGGATGCTTTATTTGGGTAGACTTGGCACATGCTCACACCATGTTATGACTATCTCAAGTCACCATAGCCTTTATGATCCTTTAGTTTTCAACTTGTAGTATCACTTTATGCTTTGATCAATGATTTTTTGTCGCTCTGCATGATTATGGCCATTATTGCTCTCTTAGTTTGTCGCTCCCAGTCTTTTGCTAGCCTCCACCACCAAGTATGAGTTCCACTCATGCATCCAACTCCCTAAACCATACCTACCTACTAGCTTATGCTATTCCAAGTATATTCATGCTTTTGTTTACCTTCCACTTGTTATGAGAAAACTAGTGATTAAAGCTCTCACGAACTTGAAGGCACACTTTACTTGACTTGCCCTTAATAAACTTGAACCATTGTGTGTTCTATGTTGTATATGCTGGCACTTATTTGTTGGGAATTAGCAGAACCATGCTTTCATGGGGAACGCTTTCAACATTGCACTTGGTACTTGTACCTAGTTGATATCATGCTCTTTTGTATATGGATGTCGTCAGTGTGAAATGAAAGGGGAGCTTGTAAGTCCATGTAGTTATTTATATGTGTTAGAGAAACGCCTAGGCCGCTGGTCTAATCCATGCTGACATGGTGGAAACCTGCAGCGTAACCATAATGAGCTGTCTATGAAGCATTCTTCTTATAAAAAAAAGAATCCTATATTGAGAAAAAAGAGAAAAAGAAAAACAAAGATACTATGAAAAGAGGAAAGAGAAAAAAAGCACCATATTCCCATGGTAAATAAGAAGAATGCTGAGATGCTTGTTGTCTGCTTGCCTTGTCGTTTTGATATGGGGATTCTTCCGTATCATCGGGCAAAGGGTACCCCGTTGGTGGTTCTCAATGATACACATGTACTTACAATGACAAGAACTTACCAGTGACTAAACTTGAGTAGCATGAGGACCGGCCCTCGTATACAAGGGACATGAGATTTCTGATTTATACTTCGTCAAGCATGTACACCATAGTTTGTTCACTTTAACCTTAATCACTTCAAGATGCTTATGATAGGGGCAATGAGAGCTGAAAGTTGTAAGTACCATAATTTTTGGAAGCTCTTTATGAGATTTGAATCCCTACTTCCTTTTACAAAAGGCCTTTCTTCCACCATTATATTGAGTCTCCACCTTCTATCTTTATGCACCTACTTTGAGGGCATAGTGGCCATTCTTAGTTCTGTGTGCATTGTCCCAAGACTAGTTGATTGATGCATAACTTGACACTGCTTGTTTTAAACTATCTGTACCTAGTCACTCTTATGAACTTTGAAGGTGTCCTATGCATTTATATTTGCTACTCTATGAGGGACAAGCTGAATACTATTATGCTATGTTTTCTTTATGTGAAACAAACAAACGTCTTGCAAAGCATTGTTATTCATGAATCTTTTGTTTGTGCCTTTTGATGTTGTATCATAGTTTCTTTGCTTATTGCTAGAACTTTGTCTTTCATGTTATGATTGAAGTACTATGATCCCAGCTTTGAATGTTTTGCAAATACTTTGATCAAGTCTTTGATGGTGCATGTCACCTCAAAAATTATTTCTTTTTATCACTTACCTACTCAAGGACGAGCAGGAGTTAAGCTTGGGGATGTTGATACATTGCAAATGTATCTATAATTTTTGATGTTCCATGCTTAGTTTTATCCAATTTCTTGTGTTTTGTTCCAACTTTTGAGTACTTTTCATACAATTTCTTGGACTAACCTATTAACAAGAGCCACAGTGCCAGCTGCCTGTTTTCTGCTATTTTTGGTTCCAGGAAAGTCAGAAAATGAATATTCTCGGAATTGGACGGGACAAAATCCAAAGTGCCTATTTTTTCGGAAGGGATCAAGTGCCAGAATACGAGACGAAGAGGGGCCAGGGGCCGGCCACACCACCTGGCCGCGCGGCCAGGCCTGGCCCGTGCCAGGGGGTGGTGTGGTGTCTCCCGGCACCCCTTCGGCCTCTCCTTCTGCCTATAAGTTGCCCTCGGGACGAAAACCCTAGTACCCGATCAAAAATCCACGAAAGAGTCTGTAGCCGCTGTCATCTCCATCCCTACATCGGGAGGGATCTGAAGCTCTTCCTGGCACCCTGCCGGAGAGGGGAATTCACCCTGGAGGCCTTCTTCATCACCATGCAAGCCTCCGATGTGATGCGTGAGTAGTTCATCCTTGGACTATGGATCCATGTAGTAGCTAGATGGCTAGTTTCTCCTCCTTTGTGCTTTCATGTTTAGATCTTGTGAGCTCCATTCATGATCAAGATCATCTATTTGTAATCCATACATGTTGTGTTTGCATGGATCCGATGGATATTGAGATGCTATTTCAGATTGATTATTGATTCTATCATGTCTTTGTTATTTGTGATCTTGCATGCTTTCCGTTGTTAGTAGTTATCTTGGCCAAGTAGATGCTAGCAACTCCAAGAGTTAGTATTTATGCTCGATAGTGGGTTCATGCCTCTCGTAATCTGGGGAAGTGACAGAAATCTCTAAGGTACTAGATGTGATGTTGCTACTAGGGAGAAAACAACAATCCTTTGTTCATAGAACAATCGTATTGTTTACTTTACACGCAGTTCGTAAAGCAATAATCTGTTGCTTGCAACTTAATACTGGAGGGGTTTCGGATGATAACCTGAAGGTGGATTATTAGTCATAGATGCAGTTGGATGGTGGTATATGTATAATGTTGTAATGCCTAATCAAGTCTCAGAAGAGTCAAGATGATTAGTATATGCATGTATTGCTTTCTCGGTGTTTGTCAATTGCCCCGCTGTAATTTGTTCACCTAGCATGTTATCTATCTTAAGGAGAGCCACCTCTAGTGAACTATGGATCCCGGTCCTTTTCTTTACATACAATCTACAAACTGTTTACTGCTTTGTGTTTACTTTCTGCAAACTTTTACTTCTTTCCATTTGATATGTTTAATCCTTTGTTTTCATCAAAACACGGTGAGATTGACAACATCATCGCAAGTTGGGGACAAAGTTCTGTGGTTGTGTTGTGCAGGTCTCCACGTTGCTACTAGCACCGGTAGTGCGCCCTGCCAAGGCTCAGCTAGCAACACCTTTGGGGTGTTTCCTTGCTCCTACTGGTTAGATTATACCTTGGTTTCATAACTGAGGGAAACTTGCTGTTGTGGTCATCATACCTTCCTCTTGGGGTTCCCAACGAGCTCTACATCAACCACGAGCCATCAGGAGCTCACAAGATCTAGACATGATAGCACAAAGGAGGAGAACCAGCCGTCTAGCTACTACATGGACCCATAGTCCAGAGATGAACTACTCACGCATCACACCGGAGGCTTGCATGATGATGAAGAAGGCCTCCAGGGTGAATTTCCCTCTCCGGCAGGGTGCCGGGAAGAGCTTTAGATCCCTCCCGGTCTAGGGATCGAGATGACGGTGACTACACACTCTTTCGTGGAATTTTGATCGGGTACTTAGGGTTTCTGTCTCGGAGGCATCTTATAGGCGGAAGGAGAGGCCGAGGGGGTGCCTAGCGTGGGCCAGGCTGGGCCACTTGGCCAGGTGGTGTGGCGGCCCCCTGGCCCCTCTCTGTCTCGTATTCTGGCTGTCGGTGTCCCTCGGTGAAAAACTGACTTTCGCATTTGTCCCGTCCAATTCCGAGAATATTCATTTTCCGACTTTCCTAGAACCAAAAATAGCAGAAAACAAACAGCTGGCACTGTGGCTCTTGTTAATAGGTTAGTCCAAGAAATCATATGAAAAGTACTCCAAAGTGTGGACAAAACATAAGAAAGTAGATAAAACCAAGCATGGAACATCAAAAATTATGGATACGTTAGCAACGTATCAACATCCCCAAGCTTAACTCCTGCTCGTCCTCGAGTAGGTAAGTGATAAAAAAAAGAATAATTTTGGAGGTGACATGCACCATCATAAACTTGATCAAAGTATTTGTAAAACATTCAAAGCTGGGAAATACTTCAATCATAACATGAAAAACAAAGTTCTAGCAATAAGACAAAGAAACTATGTTGCAACATGAAAAAGCACAAACAAAAGATTAATGAATAACAATGCTTTGGAAGATGTTTGTTTGTTTCACATAAAGAAAACATAGCATAGTGGCATTCAACTTGTCCCTCATCATAAGAGTGACTAGATACAAATAGTTTAAAACAAGCAATATCAAAGTTATGCATCAACCAACAAGTCTTGGGACAATGCACATAGAACTAAGAATGGCCACTATGCTCTCAAAGTAGGTGCATAAAGATATGTAGGGGTTCGTAGCATGGAAAACAAAATTTTCTATCGCATACAAACAAACAAGCCAAGATCTATCTACTAGATTGTAGCAACGAGTCGATGGAATAACTCACCCTCGAAGATTCCAAAGTGTTTAACGAGAGCAGATTCTCGTGGGTGATGTAGTCGTACTCTTTCCGATCTCAAGATCGCGTAGACGATCCTTCCAGCGCCGCGTTCCCGCAGCGCTCCCGCAGTCGGTCACACGTTCGGTACTCGACGAAGACCTTCCTCTCCCTTGTTCCAGCAGGCAGCGGAGGTTGTAGCACTCTCCTCGCGATTCCGGCAGCACAACGGCGTGGTACCGGAGGTAGAGGGGAAATCCCGCAGGGCTTCGCCTTAAGCCGGTGCGAGTATGGTGGAGCTTATGAGAGAGGCTATTAGTGGTCTAGTAATTAGACACACCAATTAGAGGGCTCTAAACCAATTAGAAGGCTCTAAACCGAATAGCTCTAAACCGGGGTCTAGATCTAGGGTTTAGTTTAGAGGATAGGAAACTTGTGTGTATGTGGAGGGGAGCCCTGCCCCTCCTTATATAGGTGGGAGGGGGCTGGCGCGCCAGGGGGAGGGAGTGGAGTCCCTCCCCAACTCGGCATTGGAGTTGGCCGCCGGTTGGAGGAGGTCTCCCTCTCCAACTCGGTTTCCCTCTTTTCCTCCTCTTTCCACTTTCCAAAAACTTGCCGTTTGACTTTCAAACTAGCCGTTTGACTTTTCAATTTAGGATTTAAATAAACCCTTTATTTTGGACAGCGAGAACACTTAGTACATGATGCAATCATTCCAACATGCAATGACACATTCATGTACCCTTCCCCTTCCGGAGTGCCGGACATTCCGGGACCTTCTAGAATGTTCCCCGATGAAAACACCGGAATCATTCCCGAACTCCGAAACGGGACTTTCCTTATATGAATCTTATTCTCCGGACCATTCCGGATCACCTCGTGATATCCCGGATCCCATCCGAGACTCCGAACAACATTCGGTCTCTTTCTCATAATACCATAACTACTCAAACAACGTCGAATCCTTAAGTGTGTCTCCCTACGGTTCGTGAATTATGCGGACATGATCGAGACACTTCTCCGAACAATAACCAATAGAGGAATCTGGAAATTCATATGGCTCCCACATATTTCTACGATTACTTTGCGATCGAATGAACCACTTACATACGATACCAATTTCCCTTTGTCTCACGATAGTTTACTTATCCGAGGTTATGATCGTCGGTATCTCTGCATACCTAGTTCAACCTCGTTACTGATAAGTACTCTTTTCTCGTTCCCGTGATATGTGATCCCTTGTGAGCCAGTCACATGCTTGCAAGCTAATTGGATGACATTTCACCGAGAGGGCCCAGAGTATATCTATCCGTCATATGGATGGACAAATCCCACTCTTGATCCATGTGTTTCAACCAATACTTTCCGAACACTCAATGCCACTTTTATAGCCACCCTGTTACGGTGTGGTGTTTGATGACATCAAAGCATCCATCCAGTAAAGGTGATATGCATGATCTCATGGTCGAAGGAATTAGGTTACTATGTATCAGAAAGCATATAGCAATTGAACTATTGAAATGACTTGATCTTTATGCTACGCTTATCTATAGGAGTATGTCCATCACATCATTCTCCTAACGATATGATCCTGTTGTTAATAACATCTCTATGTTCATGATCAGGAAACAATGATCATATATTAACCAACAAGCTAGTTTAACAAGAGGCTTTACTAGGGACTCTTATTTTAGTTTACAAATCACACAAGTATTAATGTTTCCGGTTAATACAATTATAGCATGGTATGTAAACTTTTATCATAAGTGTGAAGACATGATAATAACCACTTTATTATTGCCTCTTGGGCATATCTCCAACAGTCTCCCACTTGCACTAGAGTCAATAATCTAGTTTCGAACCTTTGTGTATATAACACCTATGGCTTTTCGGTGTTGTATGTACACGATTGCTAGTGGTCAACTGATCTCCGGATCTGACACTTCCAGGTCCGTATGTAATTGCATGTCTTTGCGTCTCTACGCATCACTCATTCTCTAATGAGATGGCTTTGTATAAATTTGGTCTTTCGGTGTGACCTTTAGCTCTTTGGGGTTAAAAACATGTTGATAATATTGTCGCACAATATATCTTCATAGTATTATCCCACTGTGAACTACACATAGTTTGATAACAAACTACTTGACTCAAATGCCCTCTTATGCTGCTAAAATAGCAGTCATATACTTAGCCTTTTGTTGTAGTATCTGTCACAATGTCTTAATTTTGGAAATCATCCAAATCCATTATGGAACTCACTTTCCATTATATTGTGCCACCCTTAGTTTAGATTGAGATAAACTTAATTTGTACTTTGTGACAAAGCTAGTATCAATGTAGTACTTTTACAATGAACTAACCATCTATTTGTCACTTCTACAAATATTATACTCTTAGTTCTTTCAGAAGATCATAAGAATATCCTTACTATTGTCCAATGATCATCTTACGAATCATTCTGGTATATGCTCTCAACATTTAGAGCATAGGACATATCTGGATTTGTACATATCACAGTACGATTGATATAAATACTCTTTGTGATTTCATACATCAAGTATCAATCTATACTTGATTATTTGTGTCACTTTACCAAATGTCAATACACTTGAATATATCATCAACATTGAACTTATTCAATCCTTTCTGTGCAACAAGAACCTTTTCTTGTAGTTTCTATATTGAACTCATTCAATATCTTGTCTATGTACTTCTGGCACAACCATATTAGCGTCTATTGATGCCAAATATTTGGGTTTTGCCTAAGTCTTTCATCGGGATGAAATTCTTAATATGTGTTAATAAAAGATACATTATTTCCAATCAACAATATGTTTTCCACATAATGTATTAGAAACATGTCTTAGCGCTCCCACTTAATTTCTTGCAAATGCAAGCATCTTCATTGTCTCTGATGAAATTAAACCCTTTTAACAGTTTCATCATAGTGAAGATTCCAACTCCGCTATGCTCACTCTAACCATTGAAGTTTGCATATGCTTTTAGCATCCTTTGAATTAACAAAACCCTATGGACCGTGTTATGCACGTGGCCTAGGTAACGATTCTATTAGAAGAACTTGTTTTGTTTATTCAACTACCATATAACAAAATTATATGTAGTGGTTGCTACATTAATCCGTCTAGACTAAATATCACTATGAAAGATCAAATCTTGTCATAGTCAACCTTTGAACATTGTTGTGAACTCTTTCCCAACATGTCGACTATTTCATAGATGTAAAACATCCATGTCTATTTCTTTATAGATCCAGACACAACTGTAAGGTCTTACACCTTTCTCGAGGGTCCTTCAAGTTCAAAACTTGATTTCTCGTGTATGGAGCTATCACGGATTTTATGGCTTCAAGCCATTTGACGGAGTCAGGGCCCATCATCGCTTCTTTGTATGTAGTCGGTTCATTATTCTCAAACAATGATTCAACCCTCAAATCTTGGTATTTGATTGTTTACCCGATCTACTTGTTTCAATAGGAACTTAGATCTCCGTGACCACAACCTTTTGAGGTACGTGAACCATGAGCATTGTTGCTGCCTCCGAAACACTTTTTGGCGCTGCGCAACTCTGCACATATAGCTAAGGTTCTTTTAACCTTATCAAAGTTTCTATTGTCCTCCCACTTAACTTTTCACGAAAAATTTCTTCTCAAAGAAACTTGACGTTTTAAGTGACAAACACTTTTGTCTCCGATGTTATGGAGGAGTACTTAACAGTTATTCGAAATAACATACAAAGACAGGTTCATCCGACTTTGGTTGCAAACATCTTTCTTATGCATAGCATACCAATGTTTAAGAAAGGACAACTTGGGTTTTATCCCAAACCATAACCTTATATGGTGTCATTTCAACGGATTATGATGGAGCTCTTTTCAGTGGAAAAACGGTAATCTCTAAAGCTTTTAATCTTTAAAATACAATGGCAGTTTTATGAATTACACCTTTCGATCTTACCATGTCAAACAAGGTTTAATTACATATCTCGAACGCTCCATACTCTTATGGTGTTTCGGGAAAATGCAAATCCACGGAACGATTCCTTAAATCTTAGGTATTATGCTAAACTTGTAACTCAAATATCTTCCTTTATGATCTTTATCATAAACTGTTTATATTCTTGTTACAATGATTTTGCACTTCATCTTGAAAGTCTTTGAACTTTTCAAATGTTTCATACTTCATCCTTATTAAGTAAATATTCATATATTCACTCAAATTTTCGGAGAAAGCATATGAAGTTGAAATCCATCGCTCTTGACTACACATAATGGACTTCGTACAACAATATGTACAAGTTCCAATAAGCTAGTCATTCGTTCCCTTTTGGCCTATGAACGAAGTTTTAATTATCTCTAGGAAAGTTTCACAAGCGTCATTTGATCAAAAATCAGAAGACTCCAAAATTCCATCCACATGGAGTTTCTTCATGTTATCTTTCCAATATAATTCAAACAGCGATGTCACTTCCTAAGTGATCTTTCAATCAATTTGTCTTTCGACATTTTAGCACTAGTTTTATGGATGTGATTTCTCCAACGAGATTTGTGAATCATCCATCTTTTATGGATTACGGCAATTATTTGAACAACCCTTTTGTTCTCATAATACCTGATAAAACAAATCTTTGAAGGCAAGCTTTGATGTTTAACGAGCAACACAATAACCCTTTATTTGTTCTCGATAAACATCATCACATATTCTTTTGCTAGTTACTTAGGCCATTGTAGTTCATGAATTGTGTTGTTTCGTATGACGATTCACACCAACAAATTCATTATCAAATACTTGAGAACCACATTGTTTAATAAGCAAAGAATATAGCCATAACATGTATATCATCTATATACTTAAACTGAACAATTCTAGTCTTTTCTTTTCTGCCATATATTTATGAGATTCTCTTTCAATATTTCCTTTTCTATTTGAAAGAATCTATCAATATCAATAGTGGAGTCATACATATGACATATAGTCCAAAGCGTGTATAATTAAATACCAATGTCTTTGGACTTGCACTTTGAAGTAGATCACCATCATCAAATATTTGGTGTTCTTTCAAATTCCTTTCTTTAGTAATCTCTTGGTGTAGTAAACATTTTACCTACATCAAATATTCACCCTTATCATGGAATCTTCCATGATCAAGCTACTTTTAGCTTATAACGATGAATTATGAGTATAATGTTGCTATCCAAAACCTTTTGGAGGATTAGGACAACAAGTGTCTCCAACCTTTTTGCAAATTCTCATCAAATATGAGAACATGACTTTTGCCATATTATACTCTATCATGTTGCAACCAAAACTTCGTTTCAGATATCACAATATCTTCCACACATCATGGTTTCTGAAACAACTCTTTCAGATCCTAGATAACCTTGATATTAAGGGAATCCTTTGAATATCAAGAATCATGGATACAAACATGATACTTATATACTAACACTTGGAATTGTCACTCTTGATTTAATACTAATTATTAAACTTCATGGAGTAACCGGAACTTACTGAAAGTTTGCAATAGGACTTTTAAACTTTAGATTAACACTTAAAACAATACGATACCAGTTCGTAAAGTATCTAACCAGAATTCTATAGTTCTATCATCTCAATTATAACTAAGCGCAAGGTGGTAAACGGATGCCAATGACTACAACAACTATGCAAATTTACTTTGATTTAGTTTATGATAAATTGAGTTCTAATTAATAATTAAATTAATCTAGGTGAACTCCCACTCAAAACAATATCCCTCACATTGTTTTAGTGATCACACGAACCAAATCCACCACATCAAAACCGATCATCACGAGAGTTGATATAGCTTCAATGGCGAACAATCGACATGTTCATCATATCTACTATATGATTCATGCTTTACCTTTCGGTGATCCGTGTTCCTGAGGCCATGTCTGTACATGCTAGGCTCGTCAAGATCAAACCTTAGCTACCGCATAAGCAAATCTGGCTTGCTTACGTTGTATTCACCCGCGGAATCAAAGACACCCGATCATCACGTGGTGCTTCGAAGCAGCAAGCTTTGGCAACGGTGCATACTAAGGGTGAACACTTTAGAACTTGAAATTTATGTGCATGAGGGATCATCTTATAATGCTACCGTTGTCTACTAAGCAATACAAGATGCATAAAGGATTAACATCACATGCAATTCATAATATGTGATATGATATGGCCTTTCTTCTTTGTGCTTCCGATCTGCATCTTTTAGCACGAACATGATCTCCATCATCACCGACATTGCATCAAGGTCAATAATGCTTGTCCATGGTTGTCGTCCACCGGCTTCAACTATTACAACTACTTTGAATAGACACGCGGGTCTTAACAGAAATTTAAAGACAACCATATGGCTCCTGCCGGTTGCCGACTTACAATAAGGAACATTGCATACATCATATATATTCACAATCATGGCCATATCACATCACTGCACACCCCTGCAAAACAAAGTTAGACGCCTCTACTTTCTTTGCATATTTTACGTGGTTTGGGGCTTTCAATAAGTGTCGTTCTAACTTACGAACAAGAACCACAACATTGATACTAGTATTGTTAATCACCCGTTGTAAATTGGATCTTAACTATGCTAGGAGAAACAGGCACCCGCAAAGCCACTTATGCAATACAAGTTGCATGTCAAGCGTGGAGCAAGTCTCATGAACGATGTCATGTAAGGTTAGCTCGGGCCGCTTCATCCCAACATACCGCAAGATGCAAAGTACACAAAAAGCAATCGACAATAAAAGCATCAACGCCCACAATGACCATTGTGTTCTACTCGTGCAACAGATCTACATATAGACACGGCTCTGATACCACTGTAGGGGTTCGTAGCATGGAAAACAAAATTTTCTATCGCATACAAACAAACAAGCCAAGATCTATCTACTAGATTGTAGCAACGAGTCGATGGAATAACTCACCCTCGAAGATTCCAAAGTGTTTAACGAGAGCAGATTCTCGTGGGTGATGTAGTCGTACTCTTTCCGATCTCAAGATCGCGTAGACGATCCTTCCAGCGCCGCGTTCCCGCAGCGCTCCCGCAGTCGGTCACACGTTCGGTACTCGACGAAGACCTTCCTCTCCCTTGTTCCAGCAGGCAGCGGAGGTTGTAGCACTCTCCTCGCGATTCCGGCAGCACAACGGCGTGGTACCGGAGGTAGAGGGGAAATCCCGCAGGGCTTCGCCTTAAGCCGGTGCGAGTATGGTGGAGCTTATGAGAGAGGCTATTAGTGGTCTAGTAATTAGACACACCAATTAGAGGGCTCTAAACCAATTAGAAGGCTCTAAACCGAATAGCTCTAAACCGGGGTCTAGATCTAGGGTTTAGTTTAGAGGATAGGAAACTTGTGTGTATGTGGAGGGGAGCCCTGCCCCTCCTTATATAGGTGGGAGGGGGCTGGCGCGCCAGGGGGAGGGAGTGGAGTCCCTCCCCAACTCGGCATTGGAGTTGGCCGCCGGTTGGAGGAGGTCTCCCTCTCCAACTCGGTTTCCCTCTTTTCCTCCTCTTTCCACTTTCCAAAAACTTGCCGTTTGACTTTCAAACTAGCCGTTTGACTTTTCAATTTAGGATTTAAATAAACCCTTTATTTTGGACAGCGAGAACACTTAGTACATGATGCAATCATTCCAACATGCAATGACACATTCATGTACCCTTCCCCTTCCGGAGTGCCGGACATTCCGGGACCTTCTAGAATGTTCCCCGATGAAAACACCGGAATCATTCCCGAACTCCGAAACGGGACTTTCCTTATATGAATCTTATTCTCCGGACCATTCCGGATCACCTCGTGATATCCCGGATCCCATCCGAGACTCCGAACAACATTCGGTCTCTTTCTCATAATACCATAACTACTCAAACAACGTCGAATCCTTAAGTGTGTCTCCCTACGGTTCGTGAATTATGCGGACATGATCGAGACACTTCTCCGAACAATAACCAATAGAGGAATCTGGAAATTCATATGGCTCCCACATATTTCTACGATTACTTTGCGATCGAATGAACCACTTACATACGATACCAATTTCCCTTTGTCTCACGATAGTTTACTTATCCGAGGTTATGATCGTCGGTATCTCTGCATACCTAGTTCAACCTCGTTACTGATAAGTACTCTTTTCTCGTTCCCGTGATATGTGATCCCTTGTGAGCCAGTCACATGCTTGCAAGCTAATTGGATGACATTTCACCGAGAGGGCCCAGAGTATATCTATCCGTCATATGGATGGACAAATCCCACTCTTGATCCATGTGTTTCAACCAATACTTTCCGAACACTCAATGCCACTTTTATAGCCACCCTGTTACGGTGTGGTGTTTGATGACATAAAAGCATCCATCCAGTAAAGGTGATATGCATGATCTCATGGTCGAAGGAATTAGGTTACTATGTATCAGAAAGCATATAGCAATTGAACTATTGAAATGACTTGATCTTTATGCTACGCTTATCTATAGGAGTATGTCCATCACATCATTCTCCTAACGATATGATCCTGTTGTTAATAACATCTCTATGTTCATGATCAGGAAACAATGATCATATATTAACCAACAAGCTAGTTTAACAAGAGGCTTTACTAGGGACTCTTATTTTAGTTTACAAATCACACAAGTATTAATGTTTCCGGTTAATACAATTATAGCATGGTATGTAAACTTTTATCATAAGTGTGAAGACATGATAATAACCACTTTATTATTGCCTCTTGGGCATATCTCCAACAAGATAGAGGGTGGAGACTCACCAAAAGGTAAAAGAAAGGCCTTCATAGAAGGAAGTAGGGATTCAAGTTTCATAAAGAGCTTCCAAAAATTATGGTACTTAATAGCTTTCAGCTCTCATTGCCCCTATCATAAGCATCTTGAAGTGATTAAGGTTAAAGTGAACAAACTATGGTGTATATGCTTGACAAAGTATAAGTTGGAAATCTCATGTTCCTTGAATACGAGGGTCGCTCCTCATGCTACTCAAGTTTAGTTACCGGTAAGTTCTTGTCATAGTAAGTACATGTGTATCATAGAGAACCTCCCACGGGGTACCCCTTGCCCGATGATACGGAAGAATCCCCATATCAAAATGACAAGGCAAGAAGACAATGAGCATCTCAGCAATCTTCTTATTTACTATGGGAATATGGTGTTTTTTCTCTCTTTCCTCTTTTCTCATATTTTCTCTTTTTTTCTCTTTTTTCTCAATATCTGACTCTTTTTTTTATAAGAAGAATGCTTCATAGACAGCTCATTATGGTTATGCTGCAGGTTTCCATCATGACAGCATGGATTAGACCAGCGGCCCAGGCGTTTCTCTAACACACATACATAACTCCATGGACTTACAAGCTCCCCTTTCATTTCACACAGACGACATCCATAGATAAAAGAGCATGATATTAACTAGGTACAAAGTACAAGTGCAATGTTGAAAGCGTTCCCCATGACAGCATGGTTCTGCTAATCCCCAACAAATAAGTGCAAGCATATACAACTTAGACGACACAATGGCTCAAGTTTATTAAGGGCAAGAAAAGTAAAGTGTGCCATCACGTTCGTGAGAGCTTTAATCACTAGTTTTCTCATAACAAGTTTAATTCGGAAGGTAGATAAAAACACGAATATACTTGGAATAGCATATGCTAGTACGTAGGTATGGTGGAATCTTTGGAATAACTTGGTTTTAGGAGTTGGATGCATGATTGGAACTCATACTTTGGTTGCGGAGGCTAGCAAAAGACTGGGGGCGATCAACTAAGAGAGCAATAATGGCCATAATCATGCAGAGCGAAAAAACATCATTGATCAAAGCATAAAGTGGTACTACAAGTTGAAAACTAAAGGATCATAAAGGCTATGGTGACTTGGGATAGTCATAACATGGTGTGAGCATGTGCCAAGTCACCCCAGATAAAGCATGAAAGGAGAAAACCACAATACTATGCTTTAATATGCTAAAACAACGCATGATTCTTCAAAGGCACATTAAGCAATCTCAATTGTTTATAACAAGTCATGCTACAACAAAGAATACTAAGCATAAAGCAAAATCAATATCAAACATGACATGACAAAGCATAGGCCACAGTCAAAAACAAGCTCTCTTTACCACTTAAGCATGAACTTTCGTACTCTTTTCCAACCCAAACCAAACTATTTGAAAACCAATGTATGAAAGAGGGGGTCCAACCAATTTATTCAGCAAACTAAGAAAACCAAGCAAACGAAAAACCAAAATGAAAACGAAGAAGAAGACGCTCCAAGAACAACACAACTGTGCTTGAAACAATAAAAATGAAGTGTTTGGAAGAAACCTGGGATTTTTATTGATGAAGAGCGGGATGCCTTGGGCATCCCCAAGCTTTGACGCTTGTACTTCTTTGATATTTCTTGGGGTGACATGCGTGGCATCCCCAAGCTTGAGCTTTAGTCCATCCTTCATCTCATTACTCATTCCTTCCATACACCTGAAATTTTTCCTTCATACAAAACTTCACACAATCTTTATTAGCAACATTAGTGCACTCAAGATAATAAGTCTTTAGGTTCAGTTCTAACACCAATAGAACTTCCATTAAAACACTAGCTATTGTAGCACTTCCCTCAAAAATCTCAATTCCCCAAAAGAACTCAAAAAGGAACCAACAAGAAGCAAATGCAAATAATGGCAGAAATCTGTCTAAACAGACCAGCAGGTAAATACGAATTTTTGCGAATACCTTCTGTTGCTCAAATCCAGTGTTGAACTAACGAAAGTTAGATACCAACCTGGGGCAGAAGCACAAAAATTCATGCCTCAAAAGGACGTACAGAGACTTTACACGAATTTTTACGGTGAAGCGCAGAAATCTTTTTCAGCATAGCAACTTTCCCAATCATTACTTCTCTCTCATTAGAGGTTACTCTTGGCACAAAAAGCAAATAAAAAGTACAAGGAGTGGTAACTTCCAAGACTCATCTAAAACTTTTGGGTTATCTCCCAATAAGTACCTTTCTTTAACGCCTTTAAGTTAGGCATAAGAAGCAAGAAAATGGATCAAGTGTTCTCAAATGAAGAAGCATTAAGATTAATACCAGAAATATCTTCAACAAGGCAAGGTATCTCATCCAAATAAGTTCTAGAGGATCCTCTCTCTTAATGATCTTTGGTTCACTATTTTCATCAAACGGGTTTTCGGGAACAATCCAATCAAGATTCTTTTCTATGGCTTCATGCATTGCTACAAGTTTAAAGGGTATTGGTATCTTAGTTTCCTTCCCATTAGGCTCGGTTTTGTTCATCTTTTCTCGTGTACCAATAACATCTACACATGAGCCTAGCATATTAAAATGTTCAAAGACTTTTCTAGCCTCCTTGGCAACATCATAGAATTCCTTAAGCAAAGTTTCTAGAATAAATTCCCCCTTTTCAGGGTCCTCAATTTCTTTAAGTTTAAGAAACATTACTTGCATTAAGGGGTTAAGGTTAACAAACCTAGCTTCCAACATGTGAACTAAAGAAGCTGCAGCAATTTCATAGTTTGTAGCAAGTTCTGCAAGGGATCTATCCTCAATATCCTCATGTTTGCTAACATTATTAAAGAATTCTTCAATATTATCTTTTCCAATTATATTGCCACTACCTATTGAAAGGTCTTTTAGGGTGAATTTAGGGATCAACATGGTGAGCTAAGAAAGAGGTAACAACTATATAAAGACTTAATTTTTTTGTGTTTTTAATAAAGAAAGAAAACTAGTAAAACTAATTTTTTTGTGTTTTTGATAAAGAAACAAGCAAACAAAGCAAAAGTAAACTAAGAAAAACAAAAATAACGAAGTAAAGAGAGTGATTATGAGGGACTCCCCTTGTGAAGATGTCCTTGACTACCCGGCAGCGGCGCCAGAAAAATAGCTTGATGGCCCAAAATATATCGAGCTCGTTGGGGAACCCCAAGAGGAAGGTATGATGAGCACAGTAGCAAGTTTTCCCTCAATTATGAAACCAAGGTTTAAACGAACCAATAGGAGCAAGGAAACACCCCAAAGGTGTAGCTAGCTGAACTTTGGCAGGGCGCACTACCGGTGCCAGTAGTAACATGGAGACCTGCACAACACAACCATGGAACTTTGTCCCCAACTTGCGATGAGGTTGTCAATCTCACCGGTTTTGCTGAAAACAAAGGATTAAACGTATCGAGTGGAAGAAAGTAATAGTTTGCAGAAAGTAAACACAAAGCAGTAAACAGTTGATTGTAGATTGATAGTAAAAGAAAGGACCGGGGTCCATAGTTCACTAGAGGTGGCTCTCCTTAAGATAGATGACATGTTGGGTGAACAAATTACAGCGGGGCAATTGACAAACATCGAGAAAGCATACAAGCATATACTACTCATCTTGACTCCTTTGAGATTCGATTGGGCATTACAACATTATACATAGACCGTAATCCAACTGCATCTATGACTAATAATCCACCTTCAGGTTATCATCCGAACCCCCTCTAGTATTAAGTTGCAAGCAACGGATAATTGCATTATGAATTGCGTGTAAAGTAAACAATACGATTGTTCTATGAACAAAGAATTGTTGTTTTCTCCCTAGTAGCAACAGCACATCTAGTACCTTAGAGATTTCTGTCACTTCCCCAGATTACCAGAGGCATGAACCCACTATCGAGCATAAATACTAACTCTTGGAGTTGCTAGCATCTACTTGGCCACGATAGCTACTAACAACAGAAAGCATGCAAGATCACAAATAACAAAGACATGATAGAATCAATAATCAATCTTAAATAGCATCTCAATATCCATCGGATCCCCGAAACACGATATGCAGAATTACAAATAGATGATCTTGATCATGAACAGAGCTCACAAGATCTAGACATGATAGCACAAAGGAGGAGAACCAGGCATCTAGCTACTACATGGACCCGTAGTCCAGAGATGAACTACTCACGCATCACACTGGAGGCTTGCATGATGATGAAGAAGGCCTCCAGGGTGAATTCCCCTCTCCAACAGGGTGTCGAGAAGAGCTTCAGATCCCTCCCGATCTAGGGATGGAGATGACAGCGGCTACAGACTCTTTCGTGGAATTTTTATCGGGTACTTAGGGTTTCTGTATCGGAGGCATCTTATAGGCGGAAGGAGAGGCCGAGGGGGTGCCTAGGGCGGCCAGACCACCCCTTAGTACGGGCCAGGCTGGGCTGCGCGGCCAGGTGGTGTGGCGGCCCCCTGGCCCCTCTCCGTCTCGTATTCTGGCTCCGGGTGTCCCTCGGTGAAAAACTGACTTTGGCTTTTGTCCCGTCCAATTCCGAGAATATTCATTTTCTGACTTTCCTGGAACCAAAAACAGCAGAAAACAGGCAGCTGGCATTGTGGCTCTTGTTAATAGGTTAGTCCAAGAAATCATATGAAAAGTACTCCAAAGTGTGGACAAAACATAAGAAAGCGGATAAAACCAAGCATGGAACATCAAAAATTATGGATATGTTAGCAACATAGCAGGAACTCTATTGGTTGTTTAAGAAATTCAGAACTTGGAGCACTGTATTCCCTAAGAGTTTTCTCAAGTTTCATAGGAGTTGTCGTGTAAATAGACATGATTTCCATAATATCACTCACTTTTCAATTTCAACTTTATTTGATCTTAAAAGTTTTTCTATAATTTCTTTGCGCCTCTGAACAGGCACGCGCTCAATATAATCCGGCAGGTAGCTCCTACCAGAGCGTGTAGACCCTTTGTCTTCTAAGGAGAACATTTTGTAGTAGCAACACCTGAAATGTCAAAAGTCAAACACTTAGCACTTAGCTCCCCGGCAGCAGCGCCAAAAAATAGCTTGATGTCTGCAAGAGCACAAATCGTTTGTAGCTAGTTTCGAAGTATAGATATTGATCCCACAGGGAGCCCAAAGGTAAGTGTTTATGGGTGAAGTCTCTGTCACACCCGAAGTTGTCAGAGGTCTTCGAGTGAATTGACTGCAAGTGCTAAAATAGGAATGGGATTTTGATTAAATGAGATGTATTTATATAGAACTAAAATGTAAACTTCAGAAATATAAATCATAAAAGTAAAGAACGACTTGGTTGTTTGTTGTTTCATGTAGATGGAAAAAGAAGGCATGGGGAGATTCAGTTCATGGTGATAGTGACTGTGTCAGGTGGACGGATGATAATGTAACAATTATAATCCTATAAGTATATGTGTAGGCGAGCAACCCATAATTAGCCGAAACTCCTCTTGGTAGATTTCATTCCAACTTCAATAATCCTACTAGCTTGTTACCAAAACCATGGTCAGACACTAGACGATTAAGAACCTTCAGGTCGCTTAGCGATTAAGCTCCTTGGATCAGACTAATACAATAAGCACAGTGTTTCCTCATTATCCTCGAGTCTACTAGCTTTCCATTGATATCCCCATGTCACCCGGGGGTCGCTGGTCCACTATCGAACATGATCTTATCTATGTAGAACAAAACATCATGTTGCCTGGGCCCTTAATTAGACAACAAGCATTAGGCATCCCACAGATAGTCAAGCACACATAATATAGTAATTAGAATCAATCACAAACTAATGGAAAATATATGAAGGAACATCACATCTCACCAATCCCCTACATCTCTATCGTTGTATTGGGAACGGCAGTACCTAAACAGGATAGATAGAGGTGTGGGGACTAGTAGGGGAGCTCTCGATGGCATCCACAGGCGGGATTGGATACGAGCAAGTGTAGCTAGACGCAAGAAGTACCCAGGTTCGTAGCCCTCGTGGTGAGGTAAAGCTTCTACTCCTACCGATCTAACTATGAGTGGTATACGGGCTACAATCGCTCCTAGAGCTGTATCTTCTATCTACCTCCTTAAATGTACTGAGACCAACCCTTGCTATGAGAGCCTTGCCTCTTCTTATATAGGCAGAGAGGCAACACTCTCATTGGCCAGTCCGGCTGGCGGGCCCCACAGGCAGGTCCCAACTGGCTGGTCATCTACAGTATCCGGTGCACTTACATCCCATCAGGGTACATGGAGTAGGGTCGTCGTGGGTACAGTGAACGTCGTGCGAGCCTGTCGTCAGCATCTGGCCGTTGTTCCCGCGTCACCCAGCAAAGTATTCGGTATGGCTGTGTAGTTGCGGGTCTTGTCATCATACCAGGGCGTACCGCGCACTGTGCAGCACGTCGCTTTATCCTCCTGATTGAGTCCGGCTACGCTGGTGTAGCCGTCTCGTGCCTTGCTGCTCCTCGTGGTTCCGGCTACCGTGAAGTATCTGGCATGAGTTGCTCATGTCTGGTTGCGCTCAGCTAGCCGGACGCGAACCGACTGTCGTAGTTCTTGTTTGGTTGGGGTATTCGGAGGTCATCCCCCCGACAATCTCCCACGCCCAAGGGAATTACTCACACATGAGAGAAGAACAGATCATCAATATAATTAAATAAAGGGAATTCGTCTTTGTATTACCGTGGAGATCCATAATAAGAATAGAAAAATATCCAACACAATTCAAGATGGGAAAAAACAATCTCAAACCCTAGTCTTGCAAGGTAGAGATCCCTCTCTCTCTCTCTCAAGTACAAGTAGTAGCTATGTGGGTGTATTGGCTAGGAGGTCGAAGATCATGGAGCACAATGAAGAATGTCTTCCCCTTCTTCTCCGGATCTCTTCTTTCTCCCTTCTAGATGGTATGGTGGCTGCTGTGTTGTGTTTTCATCCCCGATCCCTTCACGGAAGTTGTCCCTTTTGACAAGACAGAGGCGGCGGCAACTATGCGGCGGGAACTATACAGTCGGAAAAATATTCCCGCCATATAGTTGCTCGTTAAAGCTTTTGTGAGGTCCCCTCGCATGCTTCCAAAGTGAGACTTGCTTGTTTTCTCCAGAATATTGTGTTTCTCTAGTTAAAACCTTCTATTGACGTTCATAACCTGAAACACACATTAAAAACCAAGTTTTCTTTGCTACCGAAGTATTAGTGTTACGTAAAGATAGGAAACGATCAAATCTGGGAGAAAACCATCAATAAAAGCCATAAAAAATGTGTCGAATCTCACAGCTATCAGTAATAAGATCAAACTAGGTATGGGGATATCGATGATCGAATCTCGGACATGTAATATATCACGAGACAAAGGGATTTAGTTACGATGTTAAAGGTTCACACGGTCACTAGAGTCATCGTTGAATGTGTGGGAGTCAGTACGGATCTCTAGGTCCCGCTACTTATTATTGATCGGAGAGGGGTCTCTATCATGTCTGCATTATTCGCGGACCGTAGGTGACACACTTAAGGGATATCGACACCATTTGGAGCAAATATGTTTCAGATAAAGATTTAAGAAAGCACTGGAATCATTTCAATGGAAACCAAAATTGTTTCAGGTGGAACTGCAGAAACCTGGTTCTGCATGTGATATTGAAATGTTGCAGAGGGTTTTATGTGAATGTTTGCTAATTAAAGTAATTAAAAAATCCGAATAAAAGAAATAAGTTTTATTAAATGAGAGATTGCATTAAATTTGGTGAAAATTTAATGGAGGTGAGTGGACTTTTGAGTGGAGGCATGTTTATGTGAGCGGGAGCTCCACCCACATGAATAATGAAAGAGGTGGGGGCACCATCTTGGCCGCCGGACATGGGACTCCTCCTCTCATCTCACACCTCCTCGTGAAGGATCTCTCTCCCCTCTAGAAATTATTCCCCATGGTCTCGGATTAGCGAGATACTTGTTCCCGGTGGCTTTATCTAGGAAGTAGTTGCCGCTTCCGCTGCATCACTAGAGCAAGGACGCAGAGGTTGTTGGGGTACTAGATGTGTGTGCGATCATATGTCTGTTGCTCTGCAGTGCTGGACTTGCTGGTGCTCAACCTACTGGACTCGTTGGACTTCATCACGATCTTGAGATCGGTAAGTGTATGACTACATCAACCATGAAATCAGTTTTGTTACCAATGCTTTATCGCTCTTCAAGGGTATGTTCTCTATGGATGTATATCCACCCGTTGATTGTATCTAGGTAGATATATCTTGGTGCTTAGATGTTCACATCGTAGGAATTTTTTTGTTTTCTATGATGTGAACACCAACTGTTTGAGGGCTCGATGGCTGACAGTTTTTATCTGCATAACCCGTCTATATGAAAGAGGCTTGCTTTAGATTCTACTCAGGCAAATGTGGATAAGGAGGCTGGCTCGAGTCTGAATGAAGGTGGAATGAAGCCCTCAATAGTGGCAAACCTTGTTGAACATCTAGAAGGTGGTTCAGATGATAAAAAGGATGCAGGGGTTACACCGCAGAAGAATGTGAACAAGAAAAATATGAATATGATATGACAATTGATGGATCGACGACCTCCTTTGAGGAGGACCGCCGGGAGCAATGAAACTCCTAGGATTAAATTGTCGGGGTCTTCAGGGGGCACCGGCAGTAACATCGCTTCTGAAAATTCATAAGCGAAGGGGGCAGATGTACTTTTTCTCTCTGAAATGCACCTCGACGAGTGGCTTGCTGAGTGTTTGTGTCGCAGAATGCAGATGGACCATAAAATCATTGTGAGAAGTGATGGGCCAAAAGGTGGTTTATTGCTTCTTTGGAAGAAGGATGTGGGAGTGGAACTTTAGTACAAAATGGACAACTACATTGATGGGACTTTTGGGAGAGGTCAGGAGAATATTTGGCGATTCAACGACATGTATCGAGAGACAAAGTGGGAAGACAAGCACAAAACATGGTTGAGGATTATGAATCTTCATGCCCAAAGCACTATGCCATGACTGATCCTTGGTGACCTTAATGAAATTATGTATCCTTTTGAGAAGTAAGGTGGTAATCCAAGACCACCCCAATATATGCAGGCATTTAGAGATGTTTTGGTGGATTGTAACCTGTCTGGTTTAGGCTATGTGGGGGACAAATTTACTTGGCATATGGGTGCGGTGACCCAGCATACCACTGCATGATGTAGTACATTATAGTCGTTGACATAACACCAACAGAACACCATTCACTAGTATTACATCGCTCAGAGTGGTACAACAGAAACACAACAGGTCCAAGACATGACTATAGATTACAACTTGACTCTTTACAAAAGATCTAGAGAACACTCTAGGTTAAAGAGAGAGAAAGAAACTTCTTACAAAGAAGAACTAGAAATAATAACTCAGAGCTATCTGGCTAAAAAGACTAACATCTAAACTATCTGGCTTGCAATTGATACTAATGCAATGCTCTACAGAAGTAGGTTTTATGGCTAGAGTATCTACTCCTATCTAATCAGAACTTCGTCTTCACTTTGATTGATGAATATGTTGACTTCATTGACTTTATTGAAGAACTTGAGCTATTGATGATGGTTTCTTGAGCAGAAATTGATGTTGATGTCGTCTTCAACGGCTTAGAACCTAGCAAGGGTTAAGAAGATACGGTTGAGTATGAGCGTACTCAGCAAGTTCACTAAAAAGGAGTGTTTGATGCACTAACTACAGCCACAGATCATAGGTCGTAGGCAATGCAGGTTTTCGTAAACATTTCTTCAAAGGTTGCTTTTATTCTGAAAAGCTATGTCCGTCAGCCTTCACATGGTTACCAAAACTTTCATCGAGTTCATTTCCTGCCGCGTTCGTAGCTCCTTCCCGGAACAGAGAGTAACATGTCATAGTTCTTACACTCTATAGAGGTGCGTTGCTTTACCCATGAGAGATTTTAAGCCTTGTTGCACATCCGGGCATGCATTCTTGTTCACACTTCCTTGGTATGAGGCCCGGGCTAAGATCCAAGCCAATCGCTGCCCTCTCTGTGACCCCACATGAAGACATGACCTCCCCAAATAGATATACCTCCGTTAACCCCCATATAGGCAGATATAACCCTAGCAACCCCTTGGAGACTCCAGTGAGCAGATCATGTCCCTAGTAACCCCCATATAGGCAGATATACCTCCGATAGACCCTCATGGAAAGTCTAGACACCAATATCGCGGGGAACTAAGGGTCCCACCCATCTGCTGGATTCTCTGCGAGAAATCTACAGCCTCATGATAAGGTCACCTGTCCATGCGAAAGGAAGTAGATCCAGCTGACTTCTCCATCCCATTCCAAATCTCATGGTTAACGCGTAATATACGGCACTGGAATCATCGACGACATTGGTTGATTAAGTCCTAGATATTATGTGTTGGAAATATGCCCTAGAGACAAATAGTTATAAGGACTATTATCATATTTCATATAGTTTATGATTAAGTTTTATATCATGCTATAACTGTATTGAGTGGAAACATCAATACACGTGTGATATACAAACAACTAGGGGTTCCCACTGAAACTCTAGTCAGTGGTTCATTGGTCAATAGATGATCATGTTTCCTGATCACGTGGCATTTATGCCAGTTGGAAATGGAGTCAACTCATTCTGAGAATGAGATGATGAATCAATACCCAACCTAAACATCGTGACCCGATCATGTCACGAAGTTCAAGTTATGATGATTGGAAAAGGATCCTCGTAGACTATTCCTTAGACCATGAGGCTATATCAATCATTGTCTCTCGAGAGTGCTTAGATAGCATGAAGCGCCAGTTGGTAATACAGTGGTTATAAAGGTGTGTTCAGGTACTCGAAGGGAACCGTAGAGGCAATATATGTCAAGAGCGTGATTTGTCCGTCCATGTGACGGGAAGATACTCAAGGGCCCACTCGGAGAGGTTATATCCAAAAGCTGCGCGGCGTGTGATTTGATCACAGGGATATCACTTGTCGGAACGAGTCAAGTAGCATTGTTTGGTAACGAGATTGAACACGACATGGTGATGTCATTGATCAGATCTCGGGCAATGCAAGTATCAAGAGACAAAGGGAATAATACATGACTGTCTCAGTTCAAACGACGAAAGATCTTCATGGAACGCATAGGGGTCACATGGCCATCCAGGTCCCTTTGTTGATCATTGGTCCGAGAGTGTCCCGACCATGTCTGGAGTGTTCCTAAACCATGGGGTATCACGCTTAAGGGCTTGATGATGCTTAGAGAGTGTTTAAAGGATCGGTAGAATCATCGAAGAATTCTAGAGAGAAAACCGGAAGGGTTTCGGTAAGTCCAGAGGATGTCCAGAGTGGAGGTGGAAGTGTTCTGTAACCATGGAGGTTGAATAATATGTGAATGAATGTTAAATATTGATTTAATCATTTATTCATAATTATTTAATAAAAGAGAAAATCAATTAAATGGTCAAAAAGCTTAATGGGCCAATTCCCGGAGGGGAAAGGGCCTAAGAGGGGACCACACCCCTAGGAGAGGCCTAGGGGGTGGTCGGTGGCCCTAGTGGGCCTGCCCCACGTGGGGCCCATGGGTGGGAACTGGCCGGCGCGCCTCCCCACCTCTCCCTCTCTTTTAGTCCCACCCCAGGACTTTGAGGGAGGTAGTACCTCCCCTCCCCCTATATATAGTGGGGGTATTTGGCTAGATAAATACACCCAATAATCAATAAAGGTCTTCTCACTTTTGGGAGGACCTCCAATTGATCTCTCTCTCTCTCTCTCTCTCTCTCTCTCTCTCTCTCTCTCTCTCTCTCTCTCTCTCTCTCTCTCTCTCTCTCTCTCGTGACCATGGTCCCAAGTTTGGACTGTGCGAACGAGAGACATCTTCACCGCGGAGCACCGTCGCGTTGCGGGATTCGGATCCAGGAGCTCTACTTCCGTAACTGCTGCTGGATCGGGGAAGCGAGAGTCATCGTCAGCCACCGGACGTGTGTAACTCCCCACGAGGTGTCGCACTTGAGGCACTCAAGTCGTTGGAGCCAAGGGAGCGCAAGGACTTCATCACGACCTTGAGGTCGGCTTCGGCTCGTCTACATCAACCACGCTCTCCTGAGTGTTGACAACGCTTTTTGGTCTTCAAGGGTAAGTTCGCGAAAATCCCCTCCCATTACTGTATTACTAATAGATAGGTCCTGGCAGCATCAGGGGTTCAGGGGCGTAGGGTAAAATTTTATTGTTTTCATACGTGGAACCCCTACAGTGGTACTAGAGCTAGATCTATGTGTAGTAATGCTAGTACGGGTAGAACACAAGAGATGTAGCGTGTGGGCGTTGATCTTTTAGTTGTTACCCCCCCACATGTACTTGTGTATACCGTAGTAATGCTTGATGAAGCGGCCCCCAACCAACTTTACGCATTCATTCACGAGACTGGTCCATGCTTGACATAGGGCTTGTACCGTATAAAGTGGCTTAGGGGGGTGTCTGTCTCTCTCGCATTAGTTGGTATGCCATTTGCAACGGAGGTCCCCAAAAGGGGTGTAGTAGAGACAACTACTTGATCAGCGTTGTGCTGAAAGTTCGTAGGTAAGAACGGTTCTTGTGCGAAAGCCCATTCAGCCACGTAAAACATGCAAAGATAAAGTAGAGGCGTCTAACTTTGTTTTGCAGGGGGCGTTGCTTTGTGATATGGTTGTGGCAAAGGTAAAGTGATTACCTTATGCTACGTAGTAGTAGATAGTCACGGAAATGACAAACTACCACGCCCGAATGACACCGGTACCCTGGTGTCTACTGCGTCAGAACCCTGGCGCCGGAATCCGGTGACGACGGATGGAGATCACGGCGTGAAGGACCATATCACATCGCATTTACATTCAATGTTATTGTTTGTATATCTTATTGTGCGCTAGTATTAGATACTCGACAGTAGCCTAATAAGATGATCCCTGTTAAAATTACCAACGATTGTGTTCCCCCTTAGTGTGCACCACCAAGAAAGTTCTTCGGTATGAGGCGATCCATGGTACAGGCTTGGGTGCCAGACATATCTACGTTCGCATACAGTGGGTGTAAGCCATGTTGCATAGCGAATACACTAAGGTTGAGTTGGCAAGCCTAGCATGCGTAGACATGGCCTCGGAACGCGGATGGTCGAAAGATCGAGCACGAGTCAAATGAATGATGTGACCGACGTTTAGCGTCCACCCTTGAACCCACATTGATGGTCGTGACGATCGGGGGAGATGTGGCTGATAGGGGTTGTGTTATCACTAGGAACCCTTATGGGGATAGGTGTTTCTGAGTGGAGTTATTATTAACTCATTTAATTATAAACTTAGTCTAAATTCCTTTTTGCAATTATAAATGTAGAAAATGGTTCTCCCCGAGATTACCTTCCCTATTGACGATTGGTTAAAAGGAGAAAAGCTCAAGTTAGATGGATCCAACTTTTCTGCATGGGTCATGCGCCTTTTTGATCTCCTTGGTGAGAACAAAATCGCTGACTACATGATCTACGAGATGTACTTGGAGCCACTTGATACATTGCAAATGTATCTATAATTTTTGATGTTCCATGATTGGTTTTATCCACTTTCTTGTGTTTTGTTCCAACTTTGGAGTACTTTTATTATGATTTCTTGGACTAACCTATTAACAAGAGCCACAGTGCCAGCTGCATGTTTTCTGCTGTTTTTGGTTCCAGGAAAGTCAGAAAATGAATATTCTCATAATTGGACGGGACAAAAGACAAAGTGCCTATTTTTCCGGAAGGGATTAAGTGCCAGAATACGAGACGAAGAAGGGCTGGGGGCCGGCCACACCACCTGGCCGCGCGGCCAGGACTGGCCCACGCCAGGGGGTGGTCTGGCCGACCCCAGCACCCCCTCGGCCTCTCCTTCCGCCTATAAGTTGCCCTCGGGATGGAAACCCTAAGTACCCAATCAAAAATCCACAAAAGAGTCTATAGCCGCTGTTATCTCCATCCCTAGATTGGGAGGGATCTGAAGCTCTTCCCGGCACCCTGCCGGAGAGGGGAATTCACCCTAGAGGCCTTCTTCATCACCATGCAAGCCTCCGGTGTGATGCGTGAGTAGTTCATCCTTTGACTACGGATCCATGTAGTAGCTAGATGGCTAGTTTCTCCTCCTTTGTGCTTTCATGTTTAGATCTTGTGAGCTCCGTTCATGATCAAGATCATCTATTTGTAATTCATACATGTTGTGTTTGCGGGGATCCGATGGATATTAAGATGCTATTTCAGATTGATTATTGATTCTATCATGTCTTTGTTATTTGAGATCTTGCATGCTTTCCATTGTTAGTAGCTATCTTGGCCAAGTAGATGCTAGCAACTCCAAGAGTTAGTATTTATGCTCGATAGTGGGTTCATGCCTCTGGTAATCTAGGGAGGTGACAGAAATCTCTAAGGTACTAGATGTGTTGTTGCTACTAGGGATAAAACAACGATCCTTTGTTCATAGAACAATTGTATTGTTTACCTTACACGCAACTCGTAAAGAAATAATCTGTTGCTTGCAACTTAATACTGGAGGGGGTTCGGATGATAACCTGAATGTGGATTGTTAGTCATAGATGCAGTTGGATGGCGGTCTATGTATTATGTTTTATTGCCCAATCAAGTCTCAAAGGAGTCAAGATGATTAGTATATACATGTATTGCTTTATCGGTGTTTGTAAATTGCCCCGCTGTAATTTGTTCACCCAACATGTTATCTATCGAAGGAGAGCCACCTCTAGTGAACTATGGATCCCGGTCCTTCTTCTTTACATACAATCTACAACTGTTTACTGCTTTGTGTTTACTTTCTGCAAACTTTTACTTCTTTCCATTCGATACGTTTAATCCTTTGTTTTCCACAAAACACGGTGAGATTGACAACCTCATCGCAAGTTGGGGACAAAGTTCTATGGTTGTGTTGTGCAGGTCTCCACGTTGCTACTAGCACCGGTAGTGCGCCCTGCCAAAGCTCAGCTAGTAACACCTTTGGGGTGTTTCCTTGCTCCTACTGGTTCGATTAAACCTTGGTTTTATAACAGAGGGAAAACTTGCTGCTATGCTCATCATACCTTCCTCTTGGGGTTCCCAACGAGCTCTACGTCGATTGTCGAGCACATCAAGCTATTTTCTGGCACCGTTGTCGGGGAGTCAAGGACATCTTCACAAGGGGAGTCCCTCATAACCAATCTCTTTACTTTGTTGTTTTTGTTTTGCTTAGTTTCTTTTTGCTTTGTTTTCTTGTTTTGTTCTTCAAAAAACACAAAAAAATTAGTTTTACTTGTTTGCTTTCTTATTTGAAAACCCAAAAAATGACTACTCTTGAAAACACTAAGTTGTGTGACTTCACTAGCACCAACAACAATGATTTTATGAGCACTCCTATTGCTCCACATGTGGCTGAAAATACTTTCTTTGAGATAAAACCTGCTTTGCTCAATCTTGTTATGAGAGAACAATTTTCTGGTATTGGTAATGAAGATGCTGCTTCCCATCTAAATAACTTTTTTGAACTTTGTGAGATGCAAAAGCATAGGGATATAGATGGTGATATCATTAAGCTGAAATTGTTTCCTTTCTCTTTGAGAGGAAAAGCTAAAGAATGGTTGAATTCCTTAACTAGGAATAGTATTGATTCTTGGACTAAATGCAAAGATGCTTTTATTGGAAAATACTACCCTCCTGCTAAGATTATATCTATGAGAAGTGAAATAATGAAGTTTAAACAACTTGATAATGAGCATGTTGCTCAAGCTTGGGAAAGAATGAAATCTTTGGTAAAGAATTGTCCCACTCATGGACTGACTGCTTGGATGATCATCCAAACTTTTTATGCAGGATTGAACTATTCTTCAAGGAACCTATTGGATTCAGCTGCTGGAGGTACCTTTATGACCATCACTTTGGGTGCTGCAACAAAACTATTGGATAATATGATGGTTAATTATTCTGAATGGCATACTGAGAGAGCTCCACAAGGTAAGAAGGTAAATTCTGTTGAGAAAACCTCCTCCTTGAGTGATAAGATTGATATTATTATGTCTATGCTTGTTAATGGGAAAGCCCATATTGATCCAAATAATGTTCCTCTAGCTTCTTTGGTTGCTCAAGAAGAGCAAGTTGATGTGAACGTCATAAGAAATAACAACTTTGGCAACAATGCTTATGGTAATAATGTTTATAGGAACAATTTTGGTAACAACAATTATAAGCCATACCCTCCCAACAATGGTAATGCTTATGGAAATTCTTACAACAATAATAAGAGTGCTCCCTCTGAACTTGAAGTTATGCTTAAAGAGTTTATTAGTAAACAAACTGCTTTCAATAAAACTATTGAGGAAAAACTCTCTAATGCTGAAAGAAATATAGCATCTTTGGTTGAAGCTCAATCTTCTTTGAATAAAATGGCCGCTAAACCTGAAACTAACGACAATCCCTTTGCAGCTACTAATGCCATACAAGTAAGAATTGATGAAAATGTTAGACTATTAGCTGAATTACATGCTAAATGGGAAAGAGAAGATGAAATTGCTAGAAACATTAGTGTTTCTACTATCACCACCACTAGTGTTGAGGCTAGTAATAGTTCTACTACTTTAGATGATAAAGTTGATTTTGATCTTGATGGTTGCAATATCTCTGAAGTTATTAAGTTCCTACAAAAGCTTGCTAAAAGTCCTAATGCTAGTGCTATGAACATGGCTTTTACAAAACATATTACTGATGCTCTCATAAAGATTAAGGAAGAAAGGATGAAACATAAAGCTTCTATTCCTATTAAGCAAGAAGATGGTTGGGAACCCATAATTAATATGAAAGTGAATGACTTTGATTTCAAAGCTTTGTGTGATCTTGATAGTAGTGTTTCTATTATGCCTAGGAGGATTTATGATATGCTTGATTTGCCTCCTCTTGAAGATTGCTATTTGATTGTCCCACTTGATGCTAATGCTAAAAAGAAACTCATGGGGAGTCTTAATGATGTCCTTATTATGGTTAATGATTCCTATGTCCCCGTTGATTTCTATGTTTTGGATGTTGAATACAATGCTTCTTATCCTATTACTTTGGGAAGACCTTTTCTTAGAAATGTTGGTGCCATCATTGATATGAAGGAAGGCACCATTAAATATCAACTCCCACTCAAGAAAGGTATAGAACACTTCCCTAAAAAGAGAGAAAAGATTTCTTTTGCTTCTCCTATGAAAACAAAATTTGGTCTTAATGCTTCTTCATTTGAGAACACTTGATTCTTTCTTTGCTTCTTATGCCTAACTTAAATGCATTAAAGAAAAGTACTTGTTGGGAGATAACCCAAGAGTTTTAGATGAGTCCTGGAAGTTATTACCTCTGTAATAACCTCTCCTTATCCTTTTTATTTGCTTTTTGTGCCAAGAGTAACCTTTAATGAGAGTGAAATAATGATTGAGAAAGTTGTTGTCCCGAAACAGATTTCTGTGCTTCACCATAAAAATTCTTGAGAGATCTCTGTATGTCAGATTGAGCTGTAATTTTTTGTGCTTCTGACCCAGGTTGTTATCTAACTTTCTTTAGTTCAACACTTTTTGATTTGAGCAACAGACGGTCTTCTAAAAAATTCGTCTTTACCTGCTGGTCTGTTTTGACAGATTTCTGCCATTTTCTGCATTTGCTTCTTGTTGGTTCCTTCTTGAGTTCTTTTGGGGAATTGAGCTTTTTGAGGGAAGTGCTACAGCATCTAGTGTTCTAATGGAAGTTTATTTTCTGTTATAACTGAACCTTGAGACTTATTTATCTTGAGTGCACTAATGTTGCTAATAAAGATTGTGTGAAGTTTTGTATAAAGGAAAATTTTCAGGTGTATGGAAGGAATGAGTAATGAGATGAAGGATGGAATAAAGCTCATGCTTGGGGATGCCACGCGTATCACCCCAAGAAATATCCAATAAGTACAAGCGTCAAAGCTTGGGGATGCCCAAGGCATCCCCTTCTTCATCAATAAAAATCCCAGGTTTCTTCCAAACGCTTCATTTTTATTGTTTCATGCACAGTTGTGTTGTTCTTGGAGCGTCTTCTTTTTCGTTTTCGTTTTAGTTTTTAGTTTGCTTGGTTTGTTTAGTTTTCTAAATAAGTTGGTTGGACCTCCTCTTTCATACTTTGGTTTGCAATTAGTTTGGTTTGGTTTGGAAAAGAGTAGGAAAGTTCATGCTTATGTGGTAAAAAGAGCTAGTTCTTGTCTGTGGCCTGTCCTTTGTCATGCCATGCTTGATATTGTTTTGGATTTATGCTTAGTATTCTTTGCTATAGCATGACTTTTTATAAACAATTGAGATTGCTTAATGTGCATTGGATGAATCATGCGTTGTTTTAGCATATTAAAGCATAGTATAGTGGTATTCTCCTTTGATGCTTTATTTCGGTTGACTTGGCACATGCTCACACCATGTTATGACTATCTCAAGTCACCATAGCCTTTATGATCCTTTAGTTTTCAACTTTTAGTATCACTTTATGCTTTGATCAATGATGTTTTGTCGCTCTGCATGATTATGGCCATTATTGCTCTCTTAGTTTGTTGCTTCCAGTCTTTTGCTAGCCTCCACCACAAAGTATGAGTTCCACTCATGCATCCAACTCCCTAAACCAAGTTATTCCAAAGAGTCCACCATACCTACCTACTAGCTTATGCTATTCCAAGTATATTCATGCTTTTGTCTACCTTTCACTTGTTATGAGAAAACTAGTGATTAAAGCTCTCACGAACTTGATGGCACACTTTACTTTTTTGCCTCTAATAAACTTGAACCATTGGGTCCTTCTTTGTTGCTTATATGCTTGCGCTTTATAAGTTGAAATTAGCAGAACCATGTTTCATGGGGAACGCTTTCAACATTGCACTTGTACTTTGTACCCCGTTGATATTATGTTCTTTTGCTTACAGATCCCGACGGTGTGAAATAAAAGTGGAACTTGTAAGATCATGGAGTTTGTATGTGTGTTAGAGAAACGCCTGGGCCGCTAGCCTAAGCCATGCCTAATCATGATGGAAACTTGCAGCATCACCATAATGAGCACTCTATGAAGCATCCTCAATAAAAACCTATGCAAATAGCAAATAAAAAGATCGTTGAGATGCTCATTGTCTGCTTGCCTTGTCATTTTGATTATGGGAAAGCTCCCATATCATGTGCAAGGGGTACCCCGTTGGCGGTTCTTAATGATACACATATACTTACAATGACAAGAGCTTACTCATGACTGAAGTTGAGTAGCATGAGGATCGGTCTACGTAAGTAAGGGGCATGAGATTTCGGTTTATAACTTGTCAAGCATATCCTCTTAGTTGTGTCACTTTAACCTTAATCACCTTCAAGATGCTTATGATAGGGGCATGTTATTCATGAATCTTTTGTTTGTGACTTTTCATGTTGCATCATAGTCTCTTTGCTTATTGCTAGAACTTTGTCTTTCATGTTATGATTGAAGTACTTTGATCCCAGCCTTGAATGTTTTGCAAATACTTTGATCAAGTCTTTGATGGTGCATGTCACCTCAAAAATTATTCTTTTTATCACTTACCTACTCGAGGACGAGCAGGAGTTAAGCTTGGGGATGTTGATAAATTGCAAATGTATCTATAATTTTTGATGTTCCATGCTTGGTTTTATCCACTTTCTTGTGTTTTGTTCCAACTTTGGAGTACTTTTATTATGATTTCTTGGACTAACCTATTAACAAGAGCCATAGTGCCAGCTGCCTGTTTTTTGCTGTTTTTGGTTCCAGGAAAGTCAGAAAATGAATATTCTCGGAATTGGACGGGACAAAAGCCAAAGTGCCTATTTTTCTGGAAGGGATCAAGTGCCAGAATACGAGACGGAGAAGGGTTGGGGGCCGGCCACACCACCTGGCCGCACGGCCAGGCCTGGCCCGCGCCAGGGGGTGGTCTGGCCGACCCCAGCACCCCCTCGGCCTCTCCTTCCGCCTATAAGTTGCCCTCGGGACAGAAACCCTAAGTACCCGATCAAAAATCCACGAAAGAGTCTATAGCCGCCGTCATCTCCATCCCTAGATCGGAAGGGATCTGAAGCTCTTCCCGGCACCCTGCTGGAGAGGGGAATTCACCCTGGAGGCCTTCTTCATCACCATGCAAGCCTCCGGTGTGATGCGTGAGTAGTTCATCCTTGGACTACGGATCCATGTAGTAGCTAGATGGCTGGTTCTCCTCCTTTGTGCTTTCATGTTTAGATCTTGTGAGCTCCGTTCATGATCAAGATCATCTATTTTTAATTCATACATGTTGTGTTTGCGGGGATCCGATGGATATTGAGATGCTATTTCAGATTGATTATTGATTCTATCATGTCTTTGTTATTTGAGATCTTGCATGCTTTCCGTTGTTAGTAGCTATCTTGGCCAAGTAGATGCTAGCAACTCCAAGAGTTAGTATTTATGCTCGATAGTGGGTTCATGCCTCTGGTAATCTGGGGAAGTGACAGAAACCTCTAAGGTACTAGATGTGTTGTTGCTACTAGGGAGAAAACAACGATCCTTTGTTCATAGAACAATTGTACTGTTTACCTTACACACAGTTCATAAAGCAATAATCTGTTGCTTGCAACTTAATACTGGAGGGGGTTCGGATGATAACCTGAAGGTGGATTATTAGTCATAGATGCAGTTGGATGGCGGTCTATGTATTATGTTGTATTGCCCAATCAAATCTCAAAGGAGTCGAGATGATTAGTATATGCATGTATTGCTTTCTCGGTGTTTGTCAATTGCCCCGCTGTAATTTGTTCACCCAGCATGTTATCTATCTAAGGAGAGCCACCTCTAGTGAACTATGGATCCCGGTCCTTCTTTACATACAATCTACAACTGTTTACTGCTTTGTGTTTACTTTCTGCAAACTTTTACTTCTTTCCATTTGATACGTTTAATCCTTTGTTTTCCGCAAAACACGGTGAGATTGACAACCTCATCGCAAGTTGGGGACAAAGTTCTGTGGTTGTGTTGTGCAGGTCTCCACGTTGCTACTAGCACCGGTAGTGCGCCCTGCCAAAGCTCAGCTAGTAACACTTTTGGGGTGTTTCCTTGCTCCTATTGGTTCGATTAAACCTTGGTTTCATAGCTGAGGGAAAACTTGTTGTTGTTCTCATCATACCTTCCTCTTGGGGTTCCCAACGAGCTCTACGTCGATCGTCGAGCGCATCACCACCCTATTCTCATGAGACCAAGGAGTAGCGGGATCTCCGCTGCCATCGTCGTGTGATGGCCACATTCATATCAGTAACGATGCGCCTCGGATGGAAGATGGGCTATGGCCAATGGTGGGAAGTTGATACATTGCAAATGTATCTATAATTTTTGATGTTCCATGCTTGGTTTTATCTACTTTCTTATGTTTTGTTCCAACTTTGGAGTACTTTTCATATGATTTCTTGGACTAACCTATTAATAAGAGCCACAGTGCCAGCTACCTGTTTTCTGCTGTTTTTGGTTCTAGGACAGTCAGAAAATGAATATTCTCGGAATTGGACGGGACAAAAGCCAAAGTTCATATTTTTCCTGAAGACTCACAAAGCCAGAAGACGATATGGAGGGGGGCCACAGGGTGGCCACACCACCCCTTGGCACGGGCCAGCCCAGGCCACGCTAGGGCATGGTGTGGCCCCCCTGGCTGGCCACCGACCTTGCCTCTTCGCCTATAAGATGCCTCCCGATACCAAAACCCTAAATCGTCAATCAGAAATCCACGAAAACTTTCGCAGCACCGCCGCCACCGAAGGGGAGATTCGGGGGACAGAAAGTCTCTATTCCAGCACCCTGCCGGGACGGGGAAGTGCCCCCGGAGCCATCTCCATCGATCTCCACCGCCATCTCCATCACCATTGCTGATTCCCATGATGAGGAGGGAGTAGTTCTCTCTCGAGGCTAAGGGTTCTACCGGTAGCTATGTGTTCATCTCTCTCTCTCTCTATGCGTGATCATATTGTGATCATGAGCTTTGTAATCAAGTAGATCTACCTTGCTACTCAAGTGCTTTAATAGATCTCTGCTCTCCCCATGTGTGTAAAAGTGACAGTGTGCACACCATGGTGGCACTTAGGCTAGAGATTACAAATACTTGTTATGAGTTATATTTGTAGTTGGATGTCTTTATGAAATTGTGGTGTTTGTTGGAACCATCTAGTGCTCAAGGTGACAGTGTGGGGTTTTCTAGATGGGAAAGACTTACTTTGAGGTGTGCTGTTATAGCCCTACCGTGGATTAGAATGTCCAACCGGAGAGTAGTTCAGCGTAGTATCATAAAGAAGAATATATTTATATGAGAGTGTTCACTAGTGAAAGTATGATCCCTAGGCCTTGTTTCTAAGCACAGAAACACCATTTGATATTAGATCTGTTACATGTTTGCTTGCTGCCATCTTTATTTCAGTTTGCCTTTAGTATCTTCCACGCCATCAAAGTATTTTCTAGCACCATTGTCTTATATCCATACCACTTGTATTTTACTATCTCTTCGCCGAACTAGTGCACCTATACACCTGACAAGTGTATTGGGTGTGTTGGGGACACAAGAGACTTCTTGTATCTTGATTGCAGGGTTGCTTGAGAGGGATACCTTTGACCACTTCCTCCCTAAGTTCGATAAACCTTGGGTGATCCACTTAAGGGAAAACTTGCTGCTCTTCTACAAACCTCTGCACTTGGAGGCCCAACAACTGTCTACAAGAATAGAAGTGCGTAGACATCAAGCTATTTTCTGGCGCCGTTGCCGGGGAGGTAAGGTAAAAGGTACTCACATCCTCCGGTGTGAGTGCTCGAAGTTATTTCCTTTAGATTCTGCAATTATATCTTTTTGTTTCTTGTTTTCACTAGTTAGGCTTAATGGAAAACAACAACAAAATTAGAGAGCTTTTTAGTATTTTTCCTAAGTTAGAACATGAATTATCTGAAAAGAAAATTAAAAAACCCATGGAACTTTCTTTGCATGTTAATAGCAATGTTATTAGTATGAATCTTTTGAACACCTTTGTTACTAATGCTTTGGAAACGTCTAAGCTTGGGGAAGTTGGTTTTTATGAAAATGATCTTTTTAGATCCCCAGCTTTAAAGAAGAAAATTTGCTCTGATGATACTTTATCTCCCATATGTGGTAATTCTAATGATACTTGTGATATTTTAAATCCACATACTGAAAGCATCCCTTTTAAAATACCTATAAAAATTGTTGAACGTGTTATGAAGAACTACTATTTTGGATATGAAACTGTCCATCCTGGTGATCATTTACTCTTTATACATGAATTATGTGAGTTGTTCAAGTGTGTAGGTATTTCAATGAACCAAGTTAAGAGGAAGCTATTCCATTTTTCACTTAAGGGCAAAGCAAGGGAGTGGTATGAGCTACTAGATGATCCTCATCATTTGGAGTGGAAGGAACTTGAATCTCTCTTTTACTCTAAATTTTATCCTCCTCATGAAATTCATAAAGATAGGAGTTATATTTATAATTTTCATCCTCATGATGGAGAAAGTATTTCCCAAGCATGGGGGAGATTGAAGTCACTAATGCTCAAATGTACCATTCATGAGCTCCCCAGTAATATTGTTATTAATAATTTCTATGCAAGTCTTTCAGGACATTACAAGGACTATCTAGATACTTGTTTAGAGGGATCCTTCACAAGTAAGGAGGTCAAAGCTAAGTGGGATCTCCTTGAAACAATTCAAAGCAATACCGAAGATTGGGATAACAACAAAGGTAAAGAACCAGGTATAAACTATGAGTATGATTGCATTAAGTCTTTCGCTGAAACTGCTGATTTTCAAGAGCTTAGTGGTAAGTATGGTCTTGATCCTTAAATTCTTATTGATTGTTTTAGAACCTTTTCTTCTCATATTAATGCTCCTAAAGAAAAATGGTACATGCATCATGAGCCTTTTAAAGACACTTGCATGGAAAATGAAATTGTTATTAATGATAGCAATAAACATGCTCAAACCTCTAAAAGTACTATTTCTTATAACAATGTTAATTTTTTTGGAATACATAGACCTTGTGAGAATAATCAAATTGAAGAAGAATATTGTATCACCCACAGGAATGAAAAAACTAGAATGTGGTATAGGGCTCTAAATGATCTTGGTAAAAAAGTTTGTGCCCTCTATCCTTTTATTTGTGAACTTTTCTTTGAAGTGGGTCATTTCAATTTTCAATACTTAGGCCATAATAATAGCCCTTCTAATCCAATGAGTACTGCAAGTTTGTATTGTGATGACATGATCACTCCAAATCAGCATGATGAACTTACATTATTTTTGGGGTGTGAAGAATTATCAAGAAAAACTTCTTTGGTAGATGTGAGTGCTTTTGGTATGAATAGCGTCATGCATGGTTGTAATCTTTATTGTGTTGATAATTTCCACACAAATACTTATATACAAAATATTATAAATGATGAGATTTTACCAAAATATGACAGGACTAATATGTGTTTTGGCCTTATTAATGAAAAGGAGGAATCCTCCAAAGTTTCTTCTATTGTCTCTAACAATGAGCCGGGGTATATGGAGAAGCTTCCTTTCAAGCCTCTCCCTCCTAAAGAGAAGAAGAAATAGAAGAAGAGGAGGAGTAAAAGGAGAGAGGAAATGGTATTTTCCCCTAAGCATGTTGCTCCTATTATAGTTTTTGATGAGTCTGAACTCGATGATGTTCCTATGCCTATTACCTATAGTAGTGATCATGATTGGGAAAAGCACACTACTTTTGATATTATAATCTCTTTGGTACCAATTCTGAAAATGATATTAATAATTGCTATACTATTAGTGTTATCCATGATCCTGCCAATGATAATATGTTTACAAATGAACACACTTTGGAGGATAACTATTCTATTGCTTATGATGATACTATACCTCCAATATATGATGATTGCAATGATGAATATGATATTTTTAGTCCACCTACTATTGAGGAGGAAATTAATTATGATTACAATATGCCTCCTATATTTGATGATTATGGTGATGAAAATAATAATGATAGCTATTTTGTTGAATTTGCTCCCACTACAATCAATAAGAATGACTATGTTTATGTTGGGAGTATTAATTCTTTTATGCATGTGGCTCATGATAAGAATGTTTCGTGTGATAGTTATATTGTTAATTTTATTCATGATGCTACTGAAAGTTATTATGAGAGAGGGAAACATGGTTTTATGTATCTCAACATTATTAAGTTTCCCCTCTTTATGTTGAAAGTCTTGAAGTTGCACTTGTTTTGCTTTTCTATGCTTGTTGCTTTGTGCTTTCATGACTTGTTTCTTTACAAGATTATTTTGCATAGGAAGTGGGTTAGACTTAAATGTGTTTTGAATTTGCTTCTTGATGTTCTCTTTTACTTCAATTCATATTTCTTATGTGAGCATCTTCTCAAACTATCATGCCTAACTTAAAGGCATTAAAGAAAAATACTTATTGGGAGATAACCCAAAAGTTTTAGATGAGTCTTGGAAGTTATTACTTTAGTAATGACCGCTCCTTATCCTTTTTATTTTCTTTTTGTGCCAAGAGTAACCTCTAATGAGAGAGAAGTAATGATTGGGAAAGTTGGTGTCCCGAAACAGATTTATGTGCTTCACCGTAAAAATTTGTGTAAAATCTCTGAACATCCTTTTGAGGCGTGAATTTTTGTGCTTCTGCCCCAGGTTGTTATCTAACTTTCGTTAGTTCAACACTTTTTTATTTGAGCAATATAAGGTCTTCTAAAAAAATCGTCTTTATCTGCTGGTCTGTTTTGACAGATTTCTGCCTTTATTTGCATTTGCTTCTTGTTGGTTCCTTTTTGAGTTCTTTTGGGGAATTGAGCTTTTTGAAGGAAGTGCTGCAGTAGCTTGTGTTTTAATCGAAGTTTTATTGGTGTTAGAACTGAACCTAAAGACTTATTATCTTGAAGTGCACTAATGTTGCTAATAAAGATTGTGTGAAGTTTTGTATGAAGGAAAAATTTCAGGTGTATGGAAGGAATGAGTAATGAGATGAAGGATGGACTAAAACTCAAGCTTGGGGATGCCACGTGTGTCACCCCAATAAATATCCAAGAAGTACAAGCATCAAAGCTTGGGGATGCCCAAGACATCCCCCTCTTCATCAATAAAAATTCCAGGTTTCTTCCAAACGCTTCATTTTTATTGTTTCATGCATAGTTGTGTTGTTCTTGGAGCGTCTACTTTTTCCGTTTTTGTTTTCGTTTTTTGTTTTCTTGGTTTTCTTAGTTTTCTTAATAAATTGGTTGGACCTCCTCTTTCATACATTGGTTTTCAAATAGTTTGGTTTGGTTTGGAAAAGAGTAGGAAAGTTTATGCTTAAGTGGTAAAGAGAGCTTGTTTTTAACTGTGGCCTATGCTTTGTCATGCCATGCTTGATACTATTTTGGCTTTATGCTTAGTATTCTTTGTTGTAGCATGACTTGTTATAAACAATTGAGATTGCTTAATGTGCCTTGGATGAATCATGCGTTGTTTTAGCATATTAAAGCATAGTATTGTGGTATTCTCCTTTGATGCTTTATTTGGGTTAACTTGGCGCATGCTCACACCATGTTATGACTATCTCAAGTCACCATAGCCTTTATGATCCTTTATTTTTCAACTTGTAGTATCACTTTATGCTTTGATCAATGATGTTTTGTCGCTCTGCATGATTATGGCCATTATTGCTCTCTTAGTTTGTCGCTCCTAGTCTTTTGCTAGCCTCCACAACCAAGTATGAGTTCCACTCATGCATCCAACTCCTTAAACCAAGTTATTCCAAAGAGTCCACCATACCTACCTACTAGCATATGCTATTCCAAGTATATTCATGTTTTTGTTTACCTTCCAAATTAAACATGTTATGAGAAAACTAGTGATTAAAGCTCTCACGAACGTGATGGCACACTTTACTTTTCTTGCCCTTAATAAACTTGAACCATTGGGTCCTTCTTTGTTGCGTATATGCTTGCGCTTTATAAGTTGAAATTAGCAGAACCATGTATCATGGGGAACGCTTTCAATATTGCACTTGTACTTTGTACCCCGTTGATATTATGTTCTTTTGCTTATGGATCCTGGCGGTGTGAAATAAAAGTGGAACTTGTAAGATCATGGAGTTTGTATGTGTGTTAGAGAAACGCCTGGGCCGCTAGCCTAAGCCATGCCTAATCATGGTGGAAACTTGCAGCATCACCATAATGAGCACTCTATGAAGCATCCTCAATAAAAACCTATGCAAATAGCAAATAAAAAGATCACTGAGATGCTCATTGTCTGCTTGCCTTGTCATTTTGATTATGGGATAGCTCCTTTATCATGTGCAAGGGGTACCCCGTTGGCGGTTCTTTATGATACATATGTACTTACAATGACAAGAGCTTACTTGTGACTAGAGTTGACTAGCATGAGGATCGGTCTTCGTAAGTAAGGGGCACGAGATTCCGGTTTATAACTTGTCAAGCATATCCTCTTAGTTGTGTCACTTTAACCTTAATCACCTTCAAGATGCTTATGATAGGGGCAATGAGAGCCGAAAGCTATAAGTACCATAATTTTTGGAAGCTCTTTATGAGACTTGAATCCCTGCTTCCTTCTATGAAGGCCTTTCTTCCACCATTATATTGAGTCTCCACCTTCTACCTTTATGAACTTACTTTGAGAGCATAGTGGCCATTCTTAGTTCTATGTGCATTGTCCCAAGACTAGTTGATTGATGCATAACTTGATATTGCTTGTTTTAAACTATTTGTATCTAGTCGCTCTTATGAACTTTGAAGGTGTCCTATGCATTTATATTTGCTACTCTATGAGGGACAAGCTGAATGCCACTATGCTATGTTTTATTTATGTGAAACAAACAAACGTCTTGCAAAGCATTGTTATTCATGAATCTTTTGTTTGTGCCTTTTCATGTTGCAACATAGTTGCTTTGTCTTATTGTTAGAACTTTATCTTTCATGCTATGTTGAAGTACTATGATCCCATCTATCAATGTTTTACAAATACTTTGATCAAGTTTATGATGGTGCATGTCATCTCAAAAATTATTCTTTCTTTTTATCACTTACCTACTCGAGGACGAGCAGGAGTTAAGCTTGGGGATGTTGATACATTGCAAATGTATCTATAATTTTTGATGTTCCATGCTTGGTTTTATCTACTGTCAGGAATCCCAACCTTTAAATAAGATTGAGTCCCCTGTGTTTACAATGCTAGTCCCTGGATCATTAGCTAGCATCCACAGTTATGATGTATATCAAGAGACAAAGGTCATAATACAACTTTATAACCAGGAATAACATAATTTTTATTACATCAAACATAGCTCATTTGGCTATTACTTTACATTGCAGCGGAATAACTATAGTCATGGGTCCTTCATCTTCAAAGTGCCACAGGCAGATGTTGGTTGTAGGCTTTGTAATCCTAATCAATCAATCTTCACTAAAATCAATCAAACCTGCAACATTACAAGTTACAGCCACAGAGGGTCAATACATTTGAATTGTATTGGCAAGTGATACTTTGGTAGTATAGTGGAGTCTATCATCTATATGCATTTGGCTAGGTGGAGTTGAGGCTTGCATTGCTCAAAATAGATTTTTCCCTATCATTTTGAAAACACTAAGTTTTGTTTGGCAAAAACTTTCCAAGGCATCTACCAATCAAAGGCTGAAGATCCACTCAGGGCATCTACCAATCAAAGACTGAAGATTTGCTTGGCAAAAACATTTTTCCCAATCTAAGATTTCGAGATCCTTGTACCAAGCCATCTCTCCATCAAAGATTGAAGATTTCAAACAACCCTTGTTCACCCACAAGTTTTATTTAGAAATTTGAGTGATGAGATTCTTGATTGCTTCCATGTCTTGATGCTCAAATTGTCCTTTACCAGGGACATGGCTAAGTACTTAGGTTTTACACTCTGCAGAGGTGGTGCACTTTCCCCACTAGACTTGGTTTCCCAAGACAAGATCTTTCAGAAGCCTTCCCTTAGACCATCATGGACGCGTTCCAACCTATCAAACACTACCACCCACTGTCCATATGGCTCAGTTCTTGCAACCTATATGATCATGGCAGAGCCCATATTGCCAAGTGGTTGCACTTGAAGCTTCTCAACATTTGACATCTCAAATCTATTTTTTCCTGGGTGGCCATCCACAAGTGAGATACACAAGCCAAGTCCATGGCCTTGTGAACCACTCAACACAAACCATTCCTTCCATTTCCACCCAGGTGATTCATTCACTTAGTTGTTTTATTAAACAAAACATAAGTCCACAGACTTAGAAATTTTTTCCATAGTGTGAATAAATAAACCACCCTTGTTTTCTAATAGCTAGGCTAAGCTTGATAGTAATAGGATTCTTACTTAGGAAAAATCCTACTAAGGATTCATCTACAAGGTTTTCTATAGCAAAGTCTATACTTATCAAAACAAAAACCATGAAAGTTTTTCTTAGCAAAAACACTAATGCATAGTGAAAATAATGGGACAAAAGATATGAAGCATCACTTGCCTTTTTGGTAGAGTATATAGGTTCACTCCTTGTCCTTGAAACAATCACACTCTTCAAGTCACTACAATTCAACCAAGCAAGGCACAAACTCAATCTACCAATCAAGCAAAACAACACACACAAAATAACAAAGTCAAAGAAATGCATGCAAGCATGCAAAAGAGGGTTCTAATTGTAAGGATGGTTTCCACTAGTCTTCTAAACTTTGTAAGTTCCAAATTGGTCATTTACCAAAATGGTAAAGTCATTTGCAAAGAGGTTTCACTTCAAAACCTTTTTCAAAACAAAGTGTTATTTTATGTGGTGTAGAAATATTTCTATTAGGGCATTAATCTATAGGATTCACCCAATGAGTTGCTATTGCAAAACTTGGTGTTTTGGGTCAGTAGGTTTGGTCCAAAACATTTTCCCAAAGTTTTCTTTACAAAAACATTTTTATAACCAAAATCTTTATTTCCATTTGGCTAGGAATGGGCTAAATCAAGTTTTCCATCCTAAACTTTACTAAATCCAATTTACAAACTATGTGTTGGTTCCTAGGGTCAGTAAGGTCACAACAAACCCTTTTGCAAAGGTTTTAACCCAAAAATCATTTTTAAACAATTTTTCTAATCTAATCAAGCACACAAAAGAATCTGCAAAGTTAAACAAGCTAACAGATTCTATTTGCCAAACTAAGGGCAGGGTTGGCTAGGGCTTGTCTTGCTGAATCCAACGACATAAAATTTGTAATTTTTGGACATGTGGATCCAAAGATACAAGGGTTTGAAGTTTGCAAAATATTCTGTTTTCAAATCTGTTTTTAAACAGAATAGGGGACACGCGGCGCAATTCTATTCGTCGGTACCGCTTCGGCCGGATCGGCAATGCGGTGCGTTAGATCTAAGTTTAATCGTGCGGTCCAGAAAGCATACCTCTTCGCGACTAAGTGGATCTATCCTATTCGTTCGATCTAAATCGAATGGCTGTAACTGTCTGGCCAAAAAGCAGCGGCGCTGATGGTGGCTAGCGGCGGCGGAGCGGTCGGTCGATGACGGAGGCGATGCTACAGGGGTGAGGGAGAAAGGGAAGAGGCTCACCGGGTTCGCAGACGCTTGGGGAAGCTCAACGTGGCCGTATCTCGTCGAGGGGCGCACGGGAATGAGGTGGATTGCTCGTCGGAGTTCCTGCTGGCGTCGGTTGCGCGTGGTCGTTGTCGAAGTTGACTCTGTGGTTCACCCCGAAGCAAAACGAGGGCAGTGTTAGAAGCGTAAGATCAAGGCAGAGCTGTGTGTGTGTGAACGAGAGGGCGCGGGGCGGTCGGAAACTACCTGTGGAGCTCGCCGGAGTTGAAGACAGACGGCGGTTGCTCACTGTCGACGACGGAGGTGACGCTACGGTGTGAGCTAGGACACGAGAATGATGGCATTAGTTGCGGAAGAAGTCATTGGTCTTAGGCGCATCATCGAAAAGAAGAGGGGCGGTCAGAACATTACCAAGGGAGTCGCCGGAGAAATTGCAGACGGCAGCGTGAGTCGAGCTTGTCCTTGTCGACGCTGTGATGCTCGCGCGGATGAACGGGAGGCATAGTGAGGTGCGCCAGAGGCTGGGGATCATGTGAGCATGGTCGAGGAGGCTCAGGGTAACGTCGGCTGGCCGGAATTGCTGGTGGAGTTCGCCGGAGTAGAGGGCGATGCAGAGAAGAATTGGGGCGGCCTGGAGGCAGAGGGAAGGCGGTGTCTAGGGGAAATGGAAGAGAAGACGCAGGCGTTTAAGTAGGCATCGTCGTGGCGAGAGATTAACGCAGCACTAACGCGAATTTAATCGGCGGAATCAAAGCAGAAAACCGCCGGCGAGTTCAACGTAGGGAGGAAGACGATGAACAGCTGTCGGTGGGGTCCACGGGCAGTGAGAGAGAGGGAAAAGGAAAGGGGTCCACTTGTCATTCACTCAGTGGGTTTGTTCGAGTGTGAGGAAAACGGTTCGGGCGTGGGTGAAACGACGAACAGTGATGTGGGCCTACCTGGCAGTGAGGGGGAGAGTGTGGGGTTTGGGGCCACCTGTCAGCTTCTGTGTGGGTGCGGTTTTGAGTGAGAAAAGTTTCGTGGAGGGGGAGAAAGACTGGGCTGGACTGGGCCTTAGTGGGCTGGGTCTGTTTTCCTATTTTTTTCTGTCTAAATCTTTTTCTAATTCTAATTCTATTTTTCTGTTTGAATTTCAAACAATTATTCAAACATTCAAACAACACTCCAATCAATTCAATCAAACAACAAACTTTTCATTTGAATTTGGTTCTGTTTGTCAACATAATCCAAATCTCAAAATGAAATAATATTTTTATTTATTTTATGATCCATTCAATTAAATAAAATGGATCTTTAGTTATTTAATAAAATAGGGTTTGATTTAATTAATAGAATTACCCAATTCCTTTCAGTAGGTTTTTATTTGTTTAGTTGGTTCAAATAATTCATCTTGAATTATTTGGAAAGTATTCTAATATGATTTATTAATCATTTAAGATTGGGTATTTGTTTTAATTCCAATGGAATTTAATATAGTTTTAATTCCCAAATTTTTTTATTTGGAGGTTTTAATTTTTTATTTAAGTTGATTAAACAACTTTTATTCCACTTGGGTGAATTCCAAATATCATTTTCTCATGTATTCTTATTTAGAGATTTGTCCTTATTAAGATAGGGATAGAATGGTTATTGCCATTTTATCTTATTTGGAATATTCTTTATCCTTTTATTTTATTTGGATTGGGATTATAATCATTCCATTTGCTTAATGGATTAGGCCAAGATTTGATTTGGTCTTTAAATAAACTTTATTTAATATTTTTATCTTTGTCTTATAAAATCCATATCTTTTTATTTATAGATCCAAACTTGGTGATTCCAATTTGTGAAATCTTATTTTATTATTTGTTTATCCTTTTGAATCCTTTTAGGATCTATTGTTCACCACTTGGTATGGATTTTAGATGAGGGCTTTAATGGCTTTGGAAATTCAATTCCTTTATTAAATCCATAAAGATTTTTATTTATGGTTCCAAATTAAGTGAAACCAATTTCTATGGTCTTTCTTGATCCTTTGTGAAAATTTGTTGATCAAATTTGGTATGGATCAAATCCATGGATTTGGAGATATCTTTGGAAAATGATTTTCTTCCATTAGGGCTTAGGGTTTTGGATTTATTTTCCAAATGTTTAAATTTCCAGATACATTCATTGAGGAATGCATTTCCCTTGATTTGGATTTTTGTTGAACTCAAACTTTAACCAAAGTTTGTTCAGGATGGGATTTTAAGTTTCCTTTTAGAAACAAAAGTTTCTTTTCACCCTGATTTTCAACAAAAATTTATTTTGTTTATTTATTTTTCACATTACAAGATTTGGAAAATCTTGGGATGTGACATCTACTTTCTTATGTTTTGTTCCAACTTTGGAGTACTTTTCATATGATTTCTTGGACTAACCTATTAACAAGAGCCATAGTGCCAGCTGCCTGTTTTCTGCTGTTTTTGGTTCCAAGAAAGTCAAAAAATGAATATTCTCGGAATTGGACGGGACAAAAGCCAAAGTTCATATTTTTTCGGAAGACTCACGGAGCCAGAAGACGAGATGGAGGGGGGCCACACCACCCCTTGGCGCGGGCCAGCCCAGGCCGCGCCAGGGCATGGTGTGAGCCCCCTGGCTGGCCACCGACCTTGCCTCTTCGCCTATAAGATGCCTCCCGATACAAAAACCCTAAATCATTAATCAGAAATCCACGAAAAGTTCCGCAGCGCCGCCGCCACCGAAGGGGAGATTCGGGGACAGTAAGTCTTTGTTCCGGCACCCTGCTGGGACGGGGAAGTGCCCCCGGAGCCATCTCCACCGCCATCTCCATCACCATTGCTGATTCCCATGATGAGGAGGGAGTAGTTCTCTCTCGAGGCTAAGGGTTCTACCGGTATATATGTGTTCATCTCTCTCTCTATGCGTGATCATATTGTGATCATGAGCTTTATAATCAAGTAGATCTACCTTGCTACTCAAGTGCTTTAATAGATCTCTGCTCTCCCCATGTGTGTGAAAGTGACAGCGTGCACACCATGGTGGCACTTAGGCTAGATATTACAAATACTTGTTATGAGTTATATTTGGAGTTGGATGTCTTTATGAAATTGTGGTGTTTGTTGGAACCATCTAGTGCTCAAGGTGACAGTGTGGGGTTTTCTAGATGGGAAAGACTTACTTTGAGGTGTGGTGTTATAGCCCTACCATGGATTATAGTGTCCAACTGGAGAGTAGTTCAGCGTAGTATCATAAAGAAGAATATATTTATATGAGAGTGTTCACTAGTGAAAGTATGATCCCTAGGCCTTGTTTTTAAGCACTGAAACACCGTTTGCTATTAGATCTGTTACATGTTTGCTTGCTGCCATCTTTATTTCAGTTTGCCTTTAGTCTCTTCCACGCCATCAAAGTATTTTCTGGCACTGTTGTCTTATATCCATACCACTTGTATTTTACTAGCTATTCGCCGAACTAGTGCACCTATACACCTGACAAGTGTATTGGGTGTGTTGGGGACACAAGAGACTTCTTGTATCTTGATTGCTGGGTTGCTTGAGAGGGATACCTTTGACCACTTCCTCCCTGAGTTCGATAAACCTTGGGTGATCCACTTAAGGGAAAACTTGCTGCTGTTCTACAAACCTCTGCACTTGGAGGCCCAACAACTGTCTACAAGAATAGAAGTGCGTAGACATCAGAAGTCTTAATCCCCAAATGGTTATGGCACATCTGAGATCGCATTTCGTGGAACAAGTGCGCATATGGGAGTATGAGCTGATGGGGGGCTTCCTCTCCATAAAGATGGAGGAAGGCTCCTCACTGGATGATCACTTGTTGAGCATATATGATGCATACATGAGTCTGGCATACTTTCTGGACAACTGGTTCGCAAGCTCTTTTGCAATAGGAATTGTGTTGCAGTCGCTACCACCAAGATTCCAAGCACAAGTCAGGATTTGCATTATGAGAGGTGACGCGGAAACACAGGATTTCCACGAGTTCATATCACATTTCAGAGATGTGGTGGTTGAACCAGATGTCGCTCAGGTCATCAGTGACAAAGGTATATATTTGATATACAACTTTATAAATGTTATAATCTTGCAAACACATTTGCAGTGTTAAGTATATTTGATACTTGTTCTGTTTTACTGAAAACAGGTCCTTCTGCATGAGAGGTGCTTGCTGGAGAGGAGGTGACGTTGCGTGCTGATGGCGAGCATGATGATGATGGCCAACGACGCTCTCCCTCGACATTTATCACTTAGTTTATGTTTTTGGATAGTTATTGTAATCAAAATATTATGAACTTCTTTAGTGTGTCTCACACTTTGTGAGACGGTTATTCATATGAGTTTGTAACAAACAGTTGTTATACTTTTATGAATGATTTCTATTCGTGTTCATATCTTGTTTGATTATATGTGAATTATCCTTGTTAATTGAAACTGATTGATAATACATGAACATTTGTAAAATATAGCAATGCCTTAAAATACCCAACTTAATGATATATTCATTAATGAATGAAACCATTGTTTAAATTCAAAGTTATAATGATAATATGTGAAAATCATTTGATTTCTTATCACATATAAATCATGCCTAAGTTTGGAAAAATAACTTGAACACCGTGTATTACTTGAATACAAAGTGTTTAATGAATGTTAAAAGTAAATACATATTCGATGTATTAAGATTTAACGAAATGGTAATTATCATTATGATTGTTTAATTGTGTAAAGAAGTTTACCAAAGGAAACATGAATATGAAACTATTTGATTTGATCAAAGTGTTTCATCAATAAAAGGGTATAAATATAAAAGAGAATCTAATTACTATGATTTGATCAATAGTAATGAAATTCGACTTTATAAAGAATGGCATAAAAGTAATTGTGAAATGCAAAGCATTTTGAAACGTCAAAATGCAAAGCATCACAATGTGATATTAGATATCAAAGTGGGTAAATAGATGGCACCAAATAAATCGTTGTAGTGTAGATGTAGAGACCATTAGTTAAGAAATAGTTAGCACTCAATTAGAATATATAGTGAACCATCTAGATTCGTGAAAGCGGCTCCATATCTAGTATGGATCGTCGTGAAAGTTTTGGGGTTATTCGATATAACCAAAACAATAGCGAATAAGTCCTTGTAGAGTATTCATTGGAAATTTTGAATACAAAATCCATAGCTGAAACCAAAAAAGAAGCAAAACTAGTATTGCTTAGTTTTTGGTACATTTTCGAGAAAGTTCGCATTCAGTGATATTTCTCGATTATGGAGCAAATGGAAGATAGTGTGAAACACGATGAGGATTCAAATCCCTGCATCAGAGTGTTGAGAAGCGCAACGGACAAAGTTCCTGAACGATTCTCTTCACAAAGGAAAGAATCAATGATAATGATCATTGTGTTTTCCCCACTGGTGTTTTCACTACATGAAGTAGGATTCAAAATGTAACACATATCTTGTGTGGAGACATTTGTGAATCATTTGTCATGATTCTTGAAATATGACATACCTACGAACTACTAAGGAAATAATGGTAAACTAGAAATATGAGAAATCCTAGAAGCAAAATTCCCTTGAGATTAGAAAGCAATTCATTGCTGAATCTCACAAGTAAAAGGGGTTACTTGGAATTTTCCCAAATGACTGCAAAGCCATAGTGGAAAAGGGGGTGAATGACAAAGGCACAATTTGTCAAGTATTGGATGAATTCAAATGAATTTGATTCAAGTATGCTAAATATATAGTGCATTTAAAACTAGTAAAAGTACTAGTATCTCATAGTAAATCTCCAAGTTTGATATTTGATCAAAAGATTTTGAAATTGTTCAAAATAGTGAGTAGATATGCAATTTGTATGAAATTGAGTGGGAGCTATGAAAGTCTTCCTAAAACAATATGTGATTGACATATTTTTGAGTGGGAGCAATATAAGTCTCAAATTCAAATATGTAGAAACATAGTTTGAGTAAGAGTAGTGACTCATACCCAAATATGTTAGAAACATATTTTGAGTGGGAGCTTATAGGAGTGATTCTTAAGTATGTTAAGAATAAAAGCACAAGTACCAATAAATAATGATTTATGAGGTGTAGAAGTTGATAATAAGTGTATTATGATATTATATAGTATAGCTTAAGGGATTCTGAAAAAGGTTTCAGAATAGAAGTTAATTAAGGAACTGGTCCTTAATAACTCAAGTTAGGAATAGTATTAAGTTTAACATCAATGGTTGAAAAGAAAGAAAAGGATGATCATCATCCACTATGTTTAGACATAGGTTCTATCTTAGAAAACAATGATGATAACTTAACATAATATGTAATCTAATAAGGAACGTTTGAAAGTGATTAAGTTTGAATCACAAAACATTGAGCTAAGTTTGTCCGCAGTGTCTAATAGAGAACGGTAGACATGTTTTCCAAATCCATAAAGGATGACATATCTTAAAGCATAAAGGGTTATGTTATAAGGGAATATGTTGGAAACTCCTGTAAATAACGATTAAAGTCAAGTAGGAAGCGAGGTGAACAAAAACATCGAAAGTTGCACATAGTGCACTCGTGTTTCGATGATTACATTTATAATAATAGATAAAGGTACCATCTAAAGTGTTGTATAATGTTATGGCGGGGCTAGTTTGCTTTTAACGTAGAATGATGTGTCCCGGGGCATAGTGCCCATGAGAAAGCCCTCGAGGTTGATCAAAAGTCACTGTAGGCTCCTAGAATCAGGCCTCGTTCTGCTGCCATAGCAACGATGCATACACACAGATGTTATCATGAGATGATAAAGTATTAATGTCAATCAAGGTGACATTAGTAAGTTGCAAAGGATTTGGGACTATAAAGTACAGACCCAAGATTCAACCTCTTCCATGAGCAAGCATGTTCAGGTTACCGGATATATGGTGCCAATGATTTAGAATAAATGCAGCTAGTGTATTTGTACTCTAGTGCAAGTGGGAGACTATTGGAAATATGCCCTAGAGACAAATAGTATAAGGACTATTATCATATTTCATATAGTTTATGATTAAGTTTTATATCATGCTATAACTGTATTGAGTGGAAACATCAATACACATGTGATATACAAACAACCAGGAGTTCCCAGTCAAACTCTAGTCACTGGTTCATTGGTCAACAGATGATCATGTTTCCTGATCATGTGGCATTTATGCCAGTTGGAAATGGAGTCAACTCATTCTGAGAAGGAGATGATGAATCAATATCCAACCTAAACATCGTGACCCGATCATGTCACGAAGTTCAAGTTACGATGATTAGAAAAGGATCCTCGTAGACTATCCCTTAGACCGTGAGGCTATATCAATCACTGTCTCCTCAGAGTGCTTAGATAGCATTAAGCGTCACTTGGTAATACCGTGGTTATAAAGGTGTGTTCAGGTACTCGGAGGAAACCATAGAGGCAATATATGTCAAGAGCGGCATTTGTCCGTCCATGTGACGGGAAGATACTCAAGGGCCCACTCGGAGAGGTTATATCCAAAAGTTGCGTAGCGTGTGATTTGATCACAAGGATATCACTTGTCGAAACGAGTCAAGTAGCATTGTTCGGTAACGAGATTGAACACGACATGGTGATGTCATTGATCAGATCTCGGGCAATGCAAGTATCGAGAGACAAAGGGGATAAGACACGACTGTCCCGGTTCAAACGATGAAAGATCTTTGTGTAACGCATAGGGGTCACATGGCCATCCAGGTCCCTCTATTGATCATTGGTCCGGGAGTGTCCCCACCATGTCTGGAGTGTTCCTGAACCGTGGGGTATCACGCTTAAGGGCTTGATTATGCTTAGAGAGTATATAAAGGATCGGTAGAATCATCGAAGAATTGTAGAGAGAAAACCGGAAGGGTTTTGGTAAGTCCGGAGGATGTCCACAGTGGAGGTGGAAGTGTTCCACAACCATGGAGGTTGAATAATATGTGAATGAATGTTAAATATTGATTTAATCATTGATTCATAATTATTTAATAAAAGAGAAAATCAATTAAATGGTCAAAAGGCTTAATGGGCCAATTCCCGGAGGGAAAAGGGCCTAAGAGGGGACCACACACCTAGGAGAGGCCTAGGGGGTGGCTGTTGGCCCTAGTGGGCCTGCCCCACATGGGGCCCATGGGTGGGGGCTGGCCGGCGCGCCTCCCCACCTCTCCCTCTCTTTTAGTCCCACCCCGGGACTTTGAGGGAGGTAGTACCTCCCCTCCCCCTATATATAGTGGGGGTATTTGGCAAGAAAAATACACCCAAAAATCAATAAAGGTCTTCTCACTTTTGGGAGGACCTCCAATTGATCTCTCTCTCTCTCTCTCTCTCTCTCTCTCTCTCTCTCTCTCTCTCTCTCTCTCTCTCTCTCTCTCTCTCTCTCTCTCTCTCTCTCTCTCTCTCTCTCTCTCTCTCTCTCTCTCTCTCTCTCTCTCGTGACTGTGGTCCCAAGTTCGGATTGCGTGAACGAGAGACATCTTCACCGCGGAGCGCCGTCGCGCTGCAGGATTTAGATCCAGGAGCTCTATTTCCACAACTGCTGCTGGATCAGGGAAGCGGTAGTCATCGTCAGGCACCGGATGTGTGTAACTCCCCGCGAGGTATTGCACTTGAGGCACTCAAGTCGTTGGAGCCAAGGGAGCGCAAGGACTTCATCACGACCTTGAGGTCGGCTTCGGCTCATCTACATCAACCACGCTCTCCTGAGTGTTGACAATGCTTTTCGGTCTTCAAGGGTAAGTTCGCGAAAATCCCCTCCCGTTACTGTATTACTAATATATAGGTCCTGGCAGCATCAGGGGTTCAGGGGCGTAGGGTAAAATTTTATTGTTTTCATACACGGAACCCCTAAATTATGTTCATTTACCACTAGAACTGTATCAATATATTATTACCCTTTGGTAAATAATCCATAATCATATTATTATGAAAATAGTGTTTTCTGACCTTTTTGAAATGCAGGTGATGACAACATTTGAGTTACAAGCATTTGATAGAAAATAATCAAAGGACATGAGCAAGTGTGAACTTGCCTTTTGTGATTGCCAGACTATGCAATCACGATCTTCGAGACAATAGAAGATCCAAAATCTAGAAATAGCAGCATTGGTCCGGGTTTGAAAAAGTAATGTTTAAAGAAGCAAGATGCAATTATGCATAAGTAATGTAATGCAAGTTTGATAAACGCGAATTCCTGGAGTAATCATATCGAATCTAGGGTTTGAAAACTAGGGATGGTTTCTTTAGAATGTGTTTCACTTTTATACTAGCTTCACACTTGTGCTTCTTATTAAGGGTTGTGAGAGTGTGTGTGAAACAATATGTAAATACAACACGTAGCATACAATACTAAAGCACTCAAATGGGGCATGGTATCTAAAAGATTTCTTAAGCAAGATTATTAACCAATTAGAGCCTTTATAGAAATGTTGAAGGATTACTTTTAATGTTTCTTAAAAGAATAACCTTTTAGAAAAAGATTACTTTACAAGGTAAAAGCATTTAAGTGTTTAACATGCAAAGTATAAAAGTGAAGTATAATAATATTCTAAGATTGAGGGGAATTGTTACTTGGTAATTAAGATAGGTGTTGGTGTAATAGGTTGTTAAGAGTTAAAGGATTTATTTATAAAATTGTTGTTTAAAGTGGCAAAACGAATAACTTTTGAAGAAAAGATTTCTTTGTTAAAGTTTAAACAATCTCTGTGGTTAATCGAATGAGATCGATGTCGTTTGCGTTTATCCGTTAAGCTTGGATTTAGATGCTTTCCGACTTAATTGGAACATACTAAAGTTAACTATAAAACATAATATAATTTAGTCCTTATGCTCATAACTTTGGTAGACCAAAGTTAACTTCAAAGGGAACATAAATAGACTTAGAGGTTGTGATGTATCTAGATGATTATTGAATTCTAGGGTTAATACAAAGATGGTTAAGAATGTGAATTCATTCTCTTTAAACTTAAGTGAATGATAAGTTTAAAGGTGATTTGCTATTATGGAAATGCTTTGACTTATTAAGGAAAGCAAATTAAATGATCTCATTAAAGTGTTAAGGTTTAAAACCATGTTAAGCATGATTAAGAAATATATAGCATTCACTTTTATTCTAAGTGAATGATGTTTAAAATAGTTGGTTTAATTTGGAGTTATGGTTTTAAAGAGTTCTCTAAAAATTCATATTTTACACTTAAATATTATTATTATGGACTCCAGTTAGGTTTTTTGGAATTAGTAATTAGATGTAAGGTTTTATATAACATTGTGATTATTTCTTATTTAAGAAGTGTTTTTAAAGAATTTACAAAATAGGTATTTATAAAATAGATAAGGATTTATTACTTTAAAATCTTAAAAACCTTTGGAACAATATATTTAGTATTTTTATAGTAAAATATATTTATTCAAGATCTTAAAAATGATTTTTATTTATTCATAAGGGTTAGTTTATTTTTATAAAATTCCACAAAGTATTAATTGTCTTTGAATATTTTCTTCAAGTTTTACTTGTAAACAAAATAAGTTAGTATATTTATAAAATGGTAGACTTATTCTTATATGCAAAAATGATTTTTTATTCATTTTTAGGATGTTTCCTTATTTTATGAAATTTCATTTAGGGTTTAATGGTGTTAATATTTATTTGCATTTTATTTAACTCAAACAAACAATGTTATATTTTCCTAGGTATAAATTATTTTTGTGATCATTTTTATATATCATATGTATTTTAAGGATTTTTTTCTGTATTTTCTAGAGATGAAATAAGTTAAGGGGCATTTTGGTAATTTTAAATTTTATTTACTCATGTATTCTCTTTTTTCTTTAAGAGATACTGGTCCACGGGTCAACCCGGCCCACTAGGCTAGGCTCAACCGGCCTAGGTGGTCTACTGGGACGATCAGACTGACCCAGTTCACACCCCTCTCCTCTCCCCGACTCGATCTTCTCCCTCTCTCGTTCTCCTATGGTTGACGCTTTGTGCTGCGGCGGTCTCCGCTAGATTCCTGTGAACTCCGGCCACTCCAGCCGCGCCATTGGTTCTAATCGATCAATGTGATGCGTCGAGCTCCACCTTCCTACCCAATTTGATTTGTGATACCTGTCTTCTTCTGGCCGCCCCGCAACCCTACTGGTGCTAGGGTTATGACCAGAGCACCGCGATTGTACTCCACCGCCATGCTGAGGTTGCTAGGGGATCTGGATCTCCCTCTTCACGCCGGTGGACTGCTGGTTGCGGCTATGCACAGGCGCAACACCACCCAGCTCCCCGTGCCGCCGTGTCGTGGTCACCGCATGAGCTGGTGCCGCCTGTGCTTCTTCTCCGGCGAGCTCTGCTCCGCCTCTAGGTAGGTATCCCTTCCCTCCTCTTCTCTACTCTTTCTATGATCTCTTAGTGTTGACATGGGATGGTGTATTATCTATGTCATGTCCTGTTTGGTTTGTTGGTGAAGCAATTGATGACCATGTCGGGGTCTAGTTTGCTTTTGCACTTTTGGAGCTGTTAGCAGACAAGAAAACAAATGGTTTTGCTAAAAGCATGTTACCAAATTGGTGGCTGGCTAAGACAATAAGATTCTATGCTTTGATTTATTGAACCTTTGGTTCAATGATGATCTGGAGTATGTGCTGGACAACGTAATACTAGAAATGGAATGATTCCTCTGTGACTACCTTTGAGCCGATGCACTGTAGGTTACATTATGGAGATCTCGGAATTGATCTGTGGTATCTATTGAATTTAGGTCCGGCTGTATCTCTGCTGGTTCTAAGAATTATTTGAGATCAGATAGTGTTCTTGAACCTATACTATTTCTATGATTGAGTTAATGAATCTGTCTCCAATAGTCAGATCCCCAAAGCTTAAACCATTGTGGTGATTCCTGATTATGAGGATGATCTATTACTATCCAACTTTTCTCTAATTAGCTTGTGGATTTATCAACTAGTCCTGTGGTTCATGATTTCTTCTTAATCTATGGTACTAATCCATATGATGTATTTCTAGCAATTATGGCTTGGGTTATCTGTGGGGGTGGATAAGTATTGTACCTTGTCTGATCGATGCTTTATTTGTGAAATATTGTCTCAACTTGGATGGCTGGTCAATTTTGGGTATGGGTACTTGTTGTGATACTATCCCTAAGCAAATTATCTTTATAGTGTGGGCATCTGAATATTATGGTTCCAGAAACTTGATTGAGTAATACATATCTATCCTGATGATAGAATTAAACATTTGAAATGATCTCCAACAAACTTAGTTGGAGAGATGATTAGGATATTATTGTATGACTACCATAGATTATTTGCTATGCTAAACAAATCTTCTAGCCGACCTGATCTGTCAGTTTAAACTGAACCTAGTGTTAAGTGATGATTTTAATCCTTCTTGAATTTGCTTGTGTTTAATTAAAATGATTCCTATCCAAGCATGGCTAGTAAAATGATTTGTCTACTGTATGTGTTCCATGTGCCTTACTCTAGATCTATCAATTATGCTTGAGGTCAAGTGAGGTATTTTGAATTACCTCAGCAATCTGAACAGTGTCCAATGGTCTAAAAATGATTCCTGGTTGCATGGTCTAGGAAGATGATTTGAGAGTTTTGTTTGATCTCAAAGTTTATTAGCTGCTGATTCAAATAGTGGATTCTGTTAGTCTGGTTGTTCCACTGTGGTGCCTCTTTAGAGCGTGCACAGTGGATATATGATAGTAGCATGATTTTCTGCTACAAATCTTCTCTGCCAATGATGCTTGGTCTAAGGCCCAATTTTTATGGATAAGAACATATATTTACTTTGGCTCCCCCTTTTAGCTCAATGATGAACTCCTCATAGCAACACTATGTGGATATGAGAGCTTTACCTTCTAAACCATTACCTAGATACATGATTAAAATAGAGGTTATGGTTAGTAGTGTGGATTAAGCTCATTAACTGGTGGGTGCTTAATTATTTACTTGTATATGTGCCCAATGCATTTCTGTTAAGCTAGATTTACACCTTTGGTGCCTTGTATGAGTGTGCATATGGTAAGTCCTTGCTTAACAGGATATGTTTTGATGGTGCTCATACTTTGAGAAAATTAGAACCCAAGTTAGATAAGAATATGACATGATGCTACTCCTGTGGTTGGACTAGTTTGCTCATCCGTAGCTAGATCCACAGCTTCTCAAGCTCTTGGTAATCTGTACCTCTTCTTCTTTTATCCTCCTCCTTATTGTTGTCCTACTCTTCCTCTATTCTTGATACCTCTCTTCTACTAATGGTGAACTAGCAAGATCAGGTGACATCTTGGTATGTTTGTGATGGATGGTTTTGTGGTGATAGGTTGTGGACGTGTGGTATGTCGTAAACGTATCTATAATTTTTGATGTTCCATGCTTGTTTTATATCTACTTTCTTATGTTTTGTCCATACTTTGGAGTATTTTTACACATTTTCTGGAACTAACCTATTAACAAGATGCCACAGTGCCAGTTGCATGTTTTCTGTTGTTTTTGGTTTCAGAAAAGCTAGTAATAAAATATTCTCGGAATTGGACCGAACAAAAGCCAAAGTCAATATTTTACCCGAAACAATACGGAGTCCGGAGGGGAGACAAAGTGGCGCACCAGGCGGCCACACCTGGTGGTGGCGCAGCCTAGGGGGGCACGCCACCAAGGGGTGTGGGCCCCCTGTTACTCCACCGACCTTGCCCTTCCGCTTATAAAAGCCTCCCGGGACGAAAACCCTAAGTACCCGATCAAAATTCCACGAAAGAGTCTGTAGCCGCCGCCATCTCCATCCATAGATCGGGAGGGATCTGAAGCTCTTCCCGGCACCCTGCCGAAGGTGAGAGATCACCCTGGAGGCCTTCTTCATCACCATGACTGCCTCCGGTGTGATGCGTGAGTAGTTCATCTCTGGACTACGGGTCCATGTAGTAGCTAGATGGTTGGTTCTCCTCCTTTGTGCTACCATGTTTAGATCTTGTGAGCTCCGTTCATGATCAAGATCATCTATTTGTAATCCTACATGTTGTGTTTGCGAGGATCCGGTGGATATTGAGATGCTATTTCAGATTGATTATAGATTCTATCATATCTATGTTATTTGTGATCTTGCATGCTTTCCGTTGTTAGTAGCTATCGTGGCCAAGTAGATGCTAGCAACTCCAAGAGGGAGTATTTATGCCCGATAGTAGGTTCATGCCTCTAGTAATCTGGAGAAGTGACAGGAATCTCTAAGGTACTAGATGTGTTGTTGCTACTAGGGAGAAAACAACAATACTTTGTCCATGGGATAATCGTATTGTTTACTTTACACACTTTGCTTAATGCAATTATCTGTTGCTTGCAACTTAATACTGGAGGGGGTTCGGATGATAACCTGAAGGTGGATTATTAGTCATCGATGCAGTTGGATTACGGTCTATGTATAATGTTGTAATGCCCAATCAAATCTCATAGGAGTCAAGATAATTACTATATATGCATGATGCTTTCTTGGTGTCTGTTAATTGCCCCGCTGTAATTTGTTCACCCAACATGTCATCTATCTTAAGGAGAATCACCTCTATTGAACTATGGACCCCGGTCCATTCTTTTACCATCAATCTACAATCTTTTTACTGTTTTCTATTTACTTTCTGCAAACAATTACTATCTTCCACACAATACGTTTAATCCTTTGTTTTCGGCAAAACCGGTGAGATTGACAACCTCACTATAAGTTGGGGGCAAAGTTCTGTGGTTGTGTTGTGTAGGATTCCAAGTTGGAGACAACACCTTGGAGTTGTTTCCTTGATCCTACTGGTTCGATAACCTTGGTTTCATAACTGAGGGAAAACTTGCTGTTGTGCTCATCATACCTACCTCTTGGGGTTCCCCAACGAACTCGATATATTTTGAGCCATCAACATGGTGGTCTAGGTGAAATGGACGTGTGTGGAGTTCCTATCCACGGCCGGTCACATACATCACTGCTTGCTTCCTTGTGTTGTTGACAGCACACTAATTGCATGTGGTGACTAAGCTTCTATAGGTGGACCTACTAAGTGCAAGTACATATGCTTTGTTTGGTTGGAATTGAGGATCAGATCAAGTGAAAACTTGATATTTCCTAGCTGTTTATCTTTTTACTATATCTGATTTGGTGAAATTTTCCCCTTGGCTAATGATGCTTAGGCTGAAACTTTCTTGGATGATAAGAACAGATACTACCCCTGGTGAAACTTGCCCCTTCGAAATCAAACTCGATGATGAGACAAACAGTACATTACACTGGAAATCTAAGAGTTCGATTAATACACTAACCCCTTATTCCTTTATTTTTGTTTTGTTTTATTTTGAGTTGATTTGCAGGTATAAAATCATTCAAAGACGATTAAGAAGATCTAGTGTAGGATGAGTTGTGGTTTATCACTTTCTTGTAATACTTATTCCATCCTTGTAATTATTTATTTATTCTTTTGTAATATATTATTAATTTAATTATCTGTAAGGACAATGTAATATTGTTTGTTTTAAATAATAAAAGTGGAATTTTCTTTTACTTGCAATTCTCTTCATTTCTTTTATTCCCTTAAAGGGCAATGTAATGTTCATTATTATGTTTTATTTCTTTTATACTTGAGACTTGTAAATATGGAATATTATTCATAAATAGGAATTCAATTCTGATTTCTTATTATAATTTATTTCTTCATTTATAATTCAATTTCAAATGTCTATTGAATTCAAATTTATCATTTGAATCTTCAAATTTGAAATGATTCCCCTCAAACACAAAGATACACTAGAGGTCATGTCAAAATCTGTCGCACTTTCTCGGATGTTCCCATCGGAGCAAGAGAGATCTTGATCCCTATCTGGCTTCTTTAGTTTTGCGCGAAAATTCCCTGGATTTTCTTATGCATGAATGCAATGCACACACCTCATCTCAGCTTATTTCTAAGCTCTAATGCTAGGATGTTACAATGGGCCTAATCAGGGAGCGATTGGATAGGGCATTAGTAAATGATGCTTGGAAAGAAAAGTTTGCTTTAGCAATTCTTGAACACTTACCTTATAGCAGATTGGACCATAGACCTTTACTGTTAAACTGTGATCCTACTCCATTGTTGACCTTGAATAGCTTGGCCTCTCCCCTTCCCCCTCCTATGATTCTTGCATCTTTTTGAGGGTGTTGGGAGAGGAGATCTAGATCTACAACCCCACCAAACCAAATCCTTTCTTTGTGAAGGAATCCTTGGATCTAGATCTTGGAGAGCCTATTGTGTTCTTCCTCTCTTATTCCCCTAATAGCTTTTGTAGATTTAGAGGAATTTGAGAGTGAAGGACTTGTCTCTTGCATTTGGTGCATAGGTTTGAGTTATCTTCGGAGATTCGGCGAGTTCAAGTTCCTAGGCTTGTTTCTCTTGGGTTCTTGGAACCCTAGACGGTTGTGTGGAGTAGTAGTGAGTTCTTGGGACCTCCAATTGAGTTGTGGAGATTCCTCAAACTTGTGGTGTTTTGTGGCATTGTTCTTGGGGCCTCTAATTGAGTTGTGGAGATTCCTCAAGCTTGTGGCCTTTGTGGTGTTTCTTGGGAGCCCTCCAATTGAGTTGTGGAGATTGCCCAAAGCCTTGTACGAGTTCGGTGACCGTCCTCAAGTGTCTCAAAGTGGATCGTGAGTAGGCCTTTGTGGCGAGCTCACGGGGTAATAGGGTGATCCTTTTGTGGCATCGGTGAGTTGCGTGCCTTCACATCTTGGGGTGAGGCCTTGTGTGGCGTTGGGTGAGCATCGAGCCACCACACCCTACCTCAAGGTGATCCATTTGTGGCGTTCGGAGAGCATTGCATCATCGCACCTCTCCAACGGAGACGTAGCTTCTTTGAAAGTGAAATTCAGGATAAAAAGCATCATCTCCGCGTCCATCGGTTATCTCCCCACTAAGACCTTTACTTATGCAATTTACATTATGATAGCCATCGTGCTTGAAGTATTTTATCTTGCTATCACCTTGTTGCTTGTCTTGCTTAGCATAGGTTGTTGGTGCACTTAGTTAAACCTAGTGATTTTAGGTTTTATGCTTTATAAATTAAATGTTAGTTTTATTCTGCATTTTTAGAGCCTAAACCATAATATTCACCCCCTCTAGGCGACATCCTTTGTCCTTTCAACACCGAAAAATGTGATTAAACATAAAGAGCTAGCTTCGGAAATTGAGAAATTGCTAGAGCGGGAAGAGATCTTATGGGCCCAACGCTTGTAAACTAGCTGCAATTTGGGGATCGGAATACATATTTTTTCCACAATTTTGCCAATGCGAGGAGATAGAGGAATAAGATAGAGAAGCTTAGAGACAGTCAGGGCAATTTTGTTAGAGGGTATGACCTATTTAAATTCTATGATCTCTGATTTTTCTCTAGCTTATTCTTAAAGGAAGTTTATGACACTGATCCAACTATGCTGGAGAAGGTGGTGCCGAGGATGGCCCCTCAGATGAACATTGCACTCTCTGCACCTTACACAACAGAGGATGTTAGAAAAGCCCTATTCTCTATTGGTGATATGAAAGCCACTAGCTCGGATGGATTACATGCAATATTTTTCAAGAAGTGCTAACAAAGGAGGTCCTGGATACCATAAATAATAAATCCATTCCAGAAGGGTGGAATGATACTGTGATCGTGTTGATTCCCAAGGTAGAGACTCCTAAGAAAATTTCTCAATATAGACCAATTAGTCTATGTAATGTTCTATACAAGGTAATATCTAAGATGATTGCCTTTTGCTTTAAACATATCCTTGATGAGATTATCTCTCTGGTCCAAAGTGTGTTTGTTCCTAGGAGGATTATTAGAGATAATATTCTATTAGCTTATGAGAGTCTTCATTATCTGAAAAATAAAACGAAAGGAAAGGTGGGGTACTGTGATGTGAAGCTGGTTATGCATAAAGCATACGACCGTGTGGAATGTGGTTTCTTGGAGAGAATGCTGGAAAGGTTGGGTTTAAATCAGAGTTTGTTGGGATGATCATGGCGTGTGTTCAGTCGGTGAAGTATAACATTAGATATAATGACAAAGAAACATAAGGTTTTACTCCTACTGGAGGGTTGAGACAGGGGGATCCTCTCTCCCCTACTTGTTCTTAATTTGTGCGAAGGGTTTATCAAGTCTATTGGCTTAACAAGAGGAGGTTTATCTTGTGCAGAAATACACCATCAGTTTCATATCTATTATTTGCTGATGATTCCCTAATCTTTATAAAAGCAAACTTAAGTAAAAGTGTTATTTCGGTCCGAATGTTAATACTCAAGATAAAACATATGTTTGTCAAGAGCTGAACATTACGATAGAAGCACTTTCAAATAGATATCTTGGTTTGCTCTCTATGATTGGTTTAGACATAAGCGATAACTTTTTATATCTTTTGGAAAGAATCATTGAGAGGTTAAAGGGATGGAAGGAGAAGATGATGTCTATGGGAGCAAAGGAATTTTTACTAAAATCGGTGATTCAATCTATACCGATTTTTGCTATGGCTATTTTTAAAATCCCAAGGAAAATTTATAAGGAGCTCAGAAATGCTATGGAAGCCTTTTGGTGGGGGGACTCGGATGGGCAAAGAAGGATGCATTGGTGCGCTTGATGGAGAATGTGCATACCAAAAAATGATGAAGGTATGAGATTTAGAGATTTACATGCTTTCAACCTTGCAATGATGGCTAAACAAACCTCGAGACTTCTAAATAAACCTAAGTCTTTATATGCTCAAGTGATTATCCAGATGGAAAGTTGTTGAATGCTGGTCCCAATAAGGGATCATCCTTTACTTAGCAAAGTATTATCAAAGGTATGCGCACTTTTAAAAGAGGTCATATTTGGAGAGTCGGAAATAGAAGATGTATTAATATTTGGGAGGATCACTGGGTTCCTGGAATATTCTCTAGAAAATCGAGTCTAGAAGAGGGCAAGTTATATATCGTATGGTGGATGAGCTCATCTGTCCGATTTCAGGTTAGTGGGATGAAGAAACTATACGGACAATCTTTAACCCTCTGGAAACACGGTGTATTTTATAGATTCCTTTGAGTAATTATCTTGAAGATGATTTTGTAGCTTGGCATAAAACAAAGTCTTACACTTTCTCTGTCCATTCTGCTTATTATACAGAATGGGAGCATCAGTACAGCCACAAAGTTAGACATAATGATGTCCAAGGGACTACATATAAATACCCCGAGTGGGAGATTCTTTGGAAACTAAGTGTTCTGGCTAAAGTGAAGAGTTTTACTTAGAGAGCTCTGCACGGTCTAATACATGGCATGAGGGTACTAGCAAGTATACATATAAAAGTTTCTTCGCAATGTCCTATTCATATGCAGGGATATAAGGATTAAACATATAATGTTTACATACAAGAGGGCGAAGAAACTTTGGAAATCACTTGGTTTGGAGGATATAATCAGACAAACTTCAACTTTGGACAACTCAGGTTCGGTTGTGCTGGAAAATATTCTTAGAAGCCCGAGACGGAATTCACCAGTTCTTGGTCAACTGGGTTTACATGAAACGATTGTGGTGGTAGGGTGATATATATGGTTGCTTCAGCATCTAGCTCCACCTTTTCAATAAATGCATTAACTCTGAATTTTGGTTCCGTGAGAGGAAACTCGACACCACAGGAAATTAAATGGACGAAGCCCCCTTATATGAGCTACAAACTTTAACATGTATGCCTCTTTCTTTCCTTGTGGTGATGGTGTTACAGCAGCAATTGTGCGTAACTGCAAAGGTGAAGCTGTGGCGGGTTGGGCAAAGCTAATGGTAACCTCCTCGACTCAACAGTTAAAACCCTTGCTCTGAAACTTGGTCTGGAATTAGTGGAGAGGATTGGATGTTCGCCAGTCTTCATTGAGTTAGACAACCTTGATGTGGTCGATGCCTGCACGGAATAAATTGAGATTTGGTCTCCCTACACGTCCATTCTTGCAGATTGCTTCCAGCCAATCCAGAGGATTGGAAATATCACTTTCCAACATTGCCCCAGAGAAACAAATAAGGTTGCGCACAATTTGGCTAGAGCTAGTTATAATTCAAATTCTTCTTATAATTGGGTCGGTGAACCCTCTAGTTTTATTTTGCAAAGTCTTCTAGATGATGTAAAAAAATCATGAGGAGCTGCAAGTTTCAAACGTTTTAATGAGCCGGTTTGCAGGGCTAATATATGTTGGAGATTTTTTTCTAAAAAATCAAATCTAGTACTCCCAGCCGCAAAATCCGTTTTGAACGAGACAAGGCGGCACGTGAAGTTCACGCTACGAAATTCCCATCGTCGTCGTCAGTGTTTTATCCTTTTTTTTCTGAAGACCAGAACAGGGGCACCTCCTTCGGTCCACCCCCAGGTGGCGCCGCGGTAGTGAGCCCCTGTGCGGCGCGTGCTTCACCCCTCACCGTCCACCACCCTACCTGCTCAGACCGAACCTGGGGGCCCAACGCCTCGCGCGCCCCACGCGCCCGCCCTGTCAGCGAGACAAGCTACGACTCTAGAAACCCTCGCGCCGTTCGTCCCAGAACAAGAGACGTCTTGTTGACTCCTTGCTCCGGGGGTCTGACCTGACCTCTGCTTAGCGGCGAAGCCACACAGAAAACGGCTGAAAACCAGGAGAAATCTCGCTGTCCGAAATCTGGAACTGGAAATGAGTCGCCGCTTCCCAGTTCCCCGCCTCCGCTGCTGACCACCGGGAGCACTCTGGCCGTGGCCTCCCGAGGAACAGCTCGCCGGGTCAGTGCGTTCCCTCACCGCCCCCCCTGTTTTTCCCAGTCCCGTAGAAGTTTTCACGAGTTCAGGATTCTACTAGGGCGTCTTCTTTTTCCGGTCAAGTAATTTCCGGCGTTCTCCGGGGATTCGCAATGCGCGCGGCGGGGATGGAGATTGATTAGGGGCTCCCGGGGTCATTTTTTGAATGTTCCGTGGCATTTGCGTGGCGGCGGGATTCGATTCCCGGACGGGTTTCCTGCCCCCTTTTTTAGCGCTTTTCCTTTCCTTCCGGGTATCAGCTGGGAGGAAGGTTGAGATTTGGGGGATTCGGGGAGCCGATTCCGCGGGGGCTGTTTTATTGGTACGTGATTGTGCGTATAAATCTATTCTCGCGCAGCTAAACTTCCCCGTCTTCTCCTCTCCTCTCCTCTCCTCTTCTCTGGGGTTTATGGGGATGCTCCGGTAGCCTCTTCGGAAGCCGTCAAATCTCGGTATGTGCGAGTTGTGCGCGGAGGACAGCCGAATCGTTTCGAGTTCCTCTTCTTTCGCGTTTAATTGTTTCTACCAGTACAATTTTTTCCCGTTCCTGGGAGTAATTTACACTATGTATGTACTTTACCTGTTCCATTGAGCCTGAAGTGCTGATGCGACGAATACCGTGTGCAGGGCCAAGAGATGGCTGACCAGGAGAGGGATGACATCCCTATGCTGCTGAGAAACGTCGAGCTGCCAAGGTTCCCTCGAAGCACATCCATGTGTATGCCGGTCAGGGATGACGACTACGAGGAAGACACCTATGTGGCCCACACCGGTCCTCTATCCAGTCAACCGCCGCCGACCCAGATCGCGGCGGCCAGCAATCCGTTTATGCACACGCCAGACAGGCCGCCGCGGCATCCACAGGTGAAGCCAGTCAGCAAGCCGCAGGCCGTCATGCCGGAAGAGGCTGGAAGGAACAGGTGGTCTCACACTGGAGATGCTCCCAAGAACGAGCATCTGATGATGTCTGGGCCTTTGGGGCAATGCGATAATCCGGACTGCGTTCAATGCCCTCCTGCCTGCAAGAACAAGAGATATTTCCAGAGAGCTCCGAATCATATCGACAATAAGGTGGCTTTGTTTCCACTTGCTACCTAAATGGTCTTCTAAGTTACTTGATTTGCTCTATGCTTGATAATTGCGCTTTAGATCAGTCCGCTGTTTCTTTTAGTAAAACAACATATCATGGATGAGTACATGAACTGTGGTATTGATGTGTTCTTCTTTGCTCCTTTGAAGCTCCATAATATTCTCTATGGTCACCATCGTGGGTGGAAGAAGAGCATTGAGCGTTTTCTTTCATACATTCCGATCATGAATCCACACGCGAAGATTGTACAACACTGGAATCAATTCTTTGTGATTTCTTGCCTGGTTGCCATCTTCATCGATCCTCTCTTCTTCTTCCTATTGTCAGTACAGAAGGTAATATTGTACAAGTTTGGCAGCTATAAACTCCATTTTTTTTCTACATGTTGTCCCGGACAGTGACAGAGTCTCCAATATACACCTTTTTCCTGAGAAAATGGTAGGAGCGCTGCCTTTGAGTTTTGTAAATTTAGAAGCATCATATGTCTGTAAGATTTAGGTTTGCCAGTGCACACCTTTGAGCATTATTTTTCTACTTGCATGCGCTTGATTAGGTTTAGTAATAACATCCACACATGGCAAATCAAAATACTTATCTGTATATTAGCGGATAAAGTTTTAAAAGTTTATGAAGTTTGATTCTATGCTGTACAAAATAGCACCTAAAGAAGAATGTAGTACTAATTAACAGAACTATGCATTAGATAGGTTTGCTTGGATGCTTACATCTGTCTATTGCTGCTTTATCTTAAAGCTCAGCTGTGGTGCTTGTTACTGATCTTGGGAGAGCTTGTCACATTATAGAGTACATGTCCTGTTGCAGCATGGTATTGCTACTTTCACCTCCAAGAGGTGTTATCTATTGTGGTGATAGAGGTAGGAGCAATAAGGTTTATGACATTCTTTGGGACACACTCACTCTCAGAAGTCTTACTATAGACAATTAGTCATATTAATTTATTTGGTTCAAGAATTTGCAATATGAGGATATGTTCATATCAGCTAATACGCTGTTCTTGCAGTAACTCTGATCAAAACAGACCCTCATTTATCATTTTCTTTTGGGCTCCATGCAGGGTAACAAATGCATAGTGTTAAACTGGAAGTTCGCTACAGGGCTTGCCGTTGTAAGGAGTGTTTCTGATGCTATCTATTTTCTGCACATGCTTCTTCAGGTAAGTGACTGATCACTTGTGATATTTTATAATCTAGACACAGCTTCACATTTTATGAGCCATGAATCAAGTACAAGATGAAACGATATAAATGACATATTGTTAACTTGGTATCCATATTGAGTGTAATATTGACCTTAATAATTTGTTGATTTTACTTTGATTGAATGATTTTTATTATCTTGTTAATTGGTTTGGAATGCTGCTAGTTATGTGTTAAATTTTGGAGAAAATAGTTGACCACTTCAAAGTTGTTCCATGAAAATAAAATCTTGTCAGCTTAAAAAGCTGACTACCTTATTTGTTTACAAGGTGATATATATAAACTTCTCTTTCAGTTCAGACTGGCTTATGTGGCTCCAGAGTCAAGAGTAGTGGGAGCTGGAGATTTAGTTGACGAGCCAAAGAAAATTGCTGTTCATTATCTTCGTGGACATTTTTTACTTGATTTTTTCGTTGTGCTTCCACTCCCTCAGGTAAATGCTTTGTCTTTCTACATTCGTACCAGTGGTTTTAGACATTAAGCTTTCTCATCTCACTCTTGGCAACGACTATATGTGTGCCAAAATATTTTGTTGTCAAACACATTGAACATACATGTATTGAGCATTTTGACTTCCTCATCTGATTACTGTTCCATTTGCTTGTCTAAATTTGCTTGATCTCCTTTCCAAGTTCATTGCCGCTAGACATTCATTGAAACAGTTTTGACATTTTGTAAACCTTCTTGCTATGTTGATGATTTGTGCTAAGTTTTTTCTTTGTTATTTGATGAAGGTAATGATATTGGTAGTCATTCCTAGATATGTTGGGTTATCAACAGCCGACATCGCCAAGAATTATTTGCGTGTCACTATTCTGCTTCAATATGTCCCCCGCATCATCAGATTTGTACCATTGCTTGGTGGCAGGCAGTCTGCCACTGGATTCATATTTGAGTCAGCATGGGCTAATTTTGTGATCAACCTTCTAATGTTTGTTATGGCGGGACATGTTGTTGGCTCGTGTTGGTACCTTTTTGGATTACAGGTTAGTTCATTTCTATTGCAATGCATATTTATAACTTGTATTGACAAAAACAAAATTTCAAATTTAGAGAATCGTAACAATTGACTTATTCTTTTGTATTTTACTGGTGTGGAAATATGACCTTCGCTGTCATTGGTATAAACTATAAAGAGGGGTCCTGAGGCACATCTAGTTGCATTCACCAGTATATGCTCTGCATTTTAATATGATAATACATTATGAAACTGCCATATACACCTGCTCAATTTGATTTCTACTATGTTCAGATTTATATGTACTTTAGTAGTTATCCTTTGTTATAAGTTGATGGATTTGCCCAATTAATGCTTAAGAGATGTTGCCGATAATGAAGACCAGTAGAGATATGTTAATATTAATTTTCTTATGGTCATATTTTTCACAGAGGGTTAACCAATGCCTACAAAATGCTTGTTTTGCATCAAAAATTCCATTTTGTGAGGTTTTTCGAGACTGCGGACGCGGCTTTGATATTGAGGGGCAGACTGGGTTAAACAGGCAGCAATGGTACGATGACTCAGCTTCAACAGCTTGTTTTAACACTGATGGCACTAGTTTCCAGTATGGGATTTATCAGCAAGCTGTTATGCTGGCTACAAAACGCAGTGCTGTTACGCGTTATATATATTCTTTATTTTGGGGGTTTCAGGTGAACCTCTTCCACAATACTCTTCTGAATCTTTACCTTTTCTTATCTCTGTTCTGATCAGTGGTGTTCCATTCTATTTGTATATGTGCTAATTTTGAGGATTTTATATTATCCCTGACTAAAGTGTAAATGGTCTAATTTCAGCAAATAAGCACTTTAGCTGGAAATCTTGTCCCAAGTTACTTTGAAGGAGAAGTCCTCTTCACTATGGCTATTGTTGGTTTGGGACTGCTGCTTTTTGCATTACTTATTGGCAACATGCAAAATTTTCTCCAAGCTCTTGGAAGCCGGTATGTGGTTGTACCATGGGCTTATTTACCATGCAATAGTATCCACCTTACTGCTTGAGCTCGCCCTGGCTATCCACGGAAACCTCACGCTAATTATTTCATTACTGTGTGTGGCATGGCATATTGACCAGTTGAATCCAATTATCTGTAGTAATATTGAATCTTGTTTTACGAAAATCTCGTGTCTTTCGTAGGAAACTAGAAATGCAACTTCGACGGCGTGATGTTGAGCAGTGGATGAGCCATAGACGTCTGCCTGAAGATTTGAGAAGGTTTTCTTCGTAACTGTTAAACAAATATTATTATTTTACATACTTAGTGGACTTGTACAGTTGTGCCATAAATATATTTTTGACGTGTTTCTAATCTGCTTCTTTGCTTGACATGCTACATGAACTTGCTTTCACTTATATTTATCGTTTCTGCTGTTCGAATAGAAATAAAAATTTGCCAAATACTGTTCCTGTCAATTTCTCATGTTTCATTGAAAACTATCTTTAGACTTCATGAAATGCTATTTTATTTTGTTCCGTGGAAAAAGAAATGTCTGTTGTAATTTGCAAACAAGATTTAACAGAAATATAACAATGATTTGACACGCGTTCTAAGTTGGCATGTAAGTAGCTAACCTCCATACCTATGACATTTGCTATCTCATGGCAATGTCAATGAGAACTTGATATGTGGTTGGAAATATTATTTTCATATTAATCACTGGGTGTTTTGGTTCTACACTTCAAAGATAGTAACCTTTGAAGGTTTCCAAATGCACAGGAGGGTTAGACATGCAGAACGGTTCACCTGGGCAGCTACTCAAGGAGTAAACGAAGAAGAGCTCTTAAGTAATTTACCAGAAGATATCCAAAGGGACATACGGCGGCACTTTTTTAGATTCCTTAATAAGGTTCGTTGTAAATTTGTTGCCATGATTTACTCTTGATGAACAGGACATGGAACTATTAAGAAAAAAATGAGATTTAAAATGGAGGTGTCCACCAAATGGTTGACCCCAATATGAACAACTACAGACGTAATATTTTTCCCTAGAAAAGAGGTATACACTTAATCTGTTCAGGTTGTAGGTTCGCCTTAGTATCCATGCCTGTCTGGTAATGACCCTCCTCTCAGCTTGTAAAGAATCATTGAGTGTAATTATTTTGCAGGTTCGACTGTTCACCTTGATGGATTGGCCAATCTTGGATGCTATCTGTGACAAATTAAGACAAAACTTGTATATCAGTGGGAGTGACATCCTTTATCAAGGTGGCCCTGTTGACAAAATGGTTTTCATAGTGAGAGGCAAGTTGGAAAGTATCAGTGCGGATGGAAGCAGGGCTCCGTTACATGACGGAGATGTATGTGGAGAGGAGCTCCTCACGTGGTACTTGGAGCACTCTTCAGCGAATAAAGGTTCACAATTTCTTCCCTGCATCCCTGTAGTTATACTACTACTACTACCACTACACAGTTCATAATTGAAACCGCACATGCACTGCTCCTGTTTCAGATGGCGGGAAAATCAAATTTAATGGTATGCGCTTGGTTGCAATTCGTACCGTGAGATGTTTAACGAACGTTGAAGCTTTTGTTCTTAGAGCAAGTGACCTCGAAGAAGTCACTTCACAGTTTGCACGGTTCTTGCGCAATCCACGAGTGCAGGGGGCGATCAGGTAGCCATTTGCTTGTCCAATTTACTATTGTATGATTATCTATTTGTTAAAAGTTGTGTTCCACTTGAATTGTTGGATGTTGAGACTGTTGTACTGATTAATTTTACCGCTGAGAAAATATGAGTAACTTTGCTAGTTTGCCACCCAGCCGGATTATTATTTATTTTCGTAGGAAAGAACTATTATGGTACGCTAAATATCCTTTTTCTGTACTCATGTATTGACTGATGTGCTTGAATCTTGATGCTGCATCTGCATCCAACAGGTATGAATCGCCCTACTGGAGGACCATTGCTGCAGCGCGCATCCAAGTTGCCTGGAGGTACCGGAAGAGGCGACTAAAGCGAGCCGAAAGATCAAGGCCTAGCGAAGAACCTGATCGTGTACCTAGGTCGTCTGCTTTTCAGCACTAACAGAACGGGTGATAGTCTGCCTAAATGGATACTAACTACTGGTTGTAGTCTACAATACAAATGCTAGAAATCATGAATCCTTGTCTGCACTTGGTCGAATGTGTTTCCGTGGGCTTGACATATTTTCGATTTCCCAGTTCGCTTATTTTGTAGCCTGGCTCCGGAGATTTGAAACTAATCTCCTGTACATAATGAATGAGATGGACAGTTAGTCTCTTCGTAGTTTCGTTTTAGCATCTTCATTCTTTGTTTATGAAATCCTAGGTGCATTGCTAATCTTGTGGCTCGGTTGGCTCCAGTTCATTGTCTCGATAAGATGCAACATTTTGTGTTGGGTTCTCTACAAGACTATTCAACTTGCAGCAAATAGAGTATTCAGCCGTGCATTTCTATCAAAATGTCAATACAACATATCTTGGGACGGTATTTGGACTTGATTGATGTATGCCGCTTCAATATCCTTAACTGATGCCATGTCTGCTCTTGTCGTTCTAAATCTTGATTACAAAGTTCTGCAAATATCAGACTGTCAGAAAATTTACAAACCAGTTCCATCACCGCCGGTTAGTTGGGGACGAGAGCCTTTTGCTGCAGTGTTGAAATCAAACCAGCCATGTGAATTTTTCTACCGCGAACAACATAGAAATGCCAATGCAACATATATATTGGAACTATCTTTGTGTTGGGTTTAACTCGCAGCAAATTTTGTGTTGGGTTCTCTAGAAGAGTAGTGTTCAACGCGCAGCAAATATGATTGAAACATATGCCAATGCAACATATGTTGGAACTATCTTTGCACTATGATTGAGTGAATATCCATGTCTGATCTTGCTCCAGACTGTCTGAAAATTTACAAGTTCATCACCGCTGAGCAGTTGGGCAAGAGCAGGAACAAGATCAGAGAGGAGAACACCATGTGAGCCTTTTGCTGCAATGTCGAAACCTAAACCATCATATACATTTTTTTTACAGGGATCGAGCGAGCCACTGACCCAGTAAACAAGACTGAACACTACCACTAAACCGTCAGATTAATAAGCGAAAAGGTCGCGGTGTCTGGCGGCCATTGCATCTACTTGCGGCCGCGGCCTTGGCCGTCGGCGTCGTCGGCGCTGAGCGCGACGTCGCGGACGTTCTTCACGAACTCGCCCCAGCCGAGCCAGGACCCCTGCACCGCCGGGTCGTAGCTGGTGGAGAGCACCCCGTACGGCACGCCAAACAGGAGCCCGAACAGCAGGAACGCCACCCAGACCGGGGGCTGCAGGTCGCGGACCCCGGTCGCCTCTCCGGCCACGCGCAGCGCCGCCTCGCCCGCCGCGGTGGCCGCGAGCGCTGCCGCCGGCACCCGCCATGTCATCCGCTGCAGCACCTCCTCCGACTCGAGGAACGCGAGGTCGCCGCCCCCGCGCTCTCGACGCCCTTCCCACTCCTCCCACTCCTCGTCGCCGACCGACGCGTCGGCGACCAGCAGCGACCCGAGGAGAAACGAGGCGAGGGAGTAGACGAGGGGCATCCAGGCCGGCACGCGCTCCACGCCCGCGGCGTCGCCGAGGTAGCCGAGCAGCGCGGGCACGCCCGCGAAGGAGAAGGCCGCGACGGCCGGGAGCTTCCACAGCACGCCGAGGTCGGGGAGGTCGGCGTCGAGGAGCGCACGGACGAGCTCGTCGTCGTCTTGGGCGTTTCCGAACGCCTCCGACTCCTCGACGAGCCCCGCGTCGACGAGGTTCTGGAGGAAGGTACGCAGGTCGCTGTTGCTGCTCCGGTAGGCGTGGAGCATCTTCCCGGCCACCGTCCAGAGATCGTCGTCCTTGGCCGCGCGGCGGGCCTCGTCTTCGGTGGCGTCGGAGCCGCTGGGGGTCGAGCGAAGGCGGACGTGGCGGTGGCGGAGGCGAGGAGGGAGCCGGAGGGGGGACCGGGAGAAGAGGGGGGAGGAGGTGGGGGTGAATCGGGGGGAGAGGAGAAGAGACTCCATCGTTGCTCAGGTCCCACGGCCAATCTGAGGGATTTTGTGGCTCATCCCTCTGCTCAGGTCAGCCTTTTCTTCTCCTTGATTGTTTTGCTTTATTCTTGCTTGCAACTTGTCAAGATAACGACGGAGTGTCATCATATCAAGCGAGTTCCAAAATAAGGAAACTATCACGTGAGACTGAGAAAGTGCACCCAATGATCTACATAATCGGGGATTATAGGTATTTTTTTGTCAAATGCTAAGAGCACCACTCGTGGGTCGTTTCGACGAAATCGAAAGCTAAATAGCCGGACGAAGAAAGTTTTCGGTGTGGAACGACTGTTTTTCTACTCGCGTTCTCAGGCCGAATTCCTAGGTGAAGCGAAAAAAGCAACATATTTAAATTTTTCATTCCCGCCGACAAAATCTCGGCCAAAGATGTTCGACAGAAGTACGCCCAAAAAATTCGGCGACCAAATTATTACAGAACAAGATGAAATAGCTCGTCGATCAGTCGTCGACGGGAATGGCCTCCTTCGACATGTCCGGTGCGACAGGGATGGGTGCATCGGCGTCATGGTCGCCCGACCGGTTGGAGCAGGTGGAAGCATAGCTCAGCGAAGCAGGTGCGGCGAAGGATGTCGGCGCGGAGCTTGGCGTGCTAGCGGCGATGTCCTCCTGAAGGATGGCGTTGCAGCGCGCCATGTACCAGGCCTTGACCGGCGTGCTCATCGTCGAGGTGTCTTCGCCGCCCATGAGGAACTGAAGATCCGTGTTCCTCTTCTTGGCGGCATAGTTCTCTTTGAGTAGGTCGAGCTTGTGGTCTTGGTTCTGGAGCAGCTACGCCCACCTCTCGTCGGCCTTCTCCTCCCTCTTCTTGGTATGGGCCTTGGTGTCGGCAATGCACTTCTCAATGGAATCCTGGAGACGCTTGGCGGGAGGTCCTGCGGCTTTGAGCATCTTCGCCTTCTTCTGGCCGACCTCTGGCCTTCCTTCGTTGTCATTAGGGGGAGGATCCTCTGGGTTGTACATGTCGTCCTTGGTCTTGCTAAGGCTCACGCGAGTGTCCACCCGTTTCTGGCATTTCTCTATCGCGGAAAACACATAGTGGAACTTGAACTCCGTCTTGGTGTCATCCTGGTACAAGCCGAGTGCACGAAGGAGATGCAAAGGCAAGTCAAAGTGTGTCAGGATAGGCATGAACAAGTACCTTCGGCTAGTGTTCGACGAAGTACCTTGCCATCCATGCTTTCACCGCTGACGGGTGTGCGGTCGACCTCCTCGAGAATGCTGTGCCACTTGCTGCACGCCTGCTGGATGAGCCCCTAGTGGTTAATCATGGCTTTCTCGTCGCACTCCATGTGAACTTTGTTGTACTTTAGATCACAAAGGTTGCGCTCGTCGAATGCTAGCTTCGCGCGCTTCCAGTAATTGTCTGAGTTTTGGTTGGCGCCGGTGATGGGATCCATGCTCACTGCTTTCCAGGCGTCGCCGAGGCAAAGGTCCTCAAGTGACGTCCACTTGATCCAGGGCTGCGGCGCCAAGGTGCCCGCCTTCTTCTTGCCTTTGCCTTTGGCTTTCACGGGAGCATCCTCTTCGGCATCGTTCTTGGCCTCCTCGGCTTGTGTCTGGTCGCTGAATTCCTAAGAGTCGATGCCGTGTTCAGCCTTAGCCCGGGACTGTTCTTGAGTGAAGAAGGATGCCGTGTTCGCCGCCGAACCCGAGGAGATCATGTTCTGCATGTACACTTCGACCGACATTCTGCCGAGCACACTGCGGCCATCGGCTTCGCCGAAGGTAGCGGGTGATGAACTGCCGGCGAATGGGAGAGGGCCACGGCGCACGGACGATGAAGTGGCGTCGTACACCAGAGAACTGGAGTAGGGAACGTTGATGTCGACGTTGAAGGCTGGAGGAGGGTGATGTGCGGGACAGGGGAAGAGCACATTCGGGTTGAACCCGCCGTCGAACTCGGGGGAGGAGGAAACACGTTCGCCTGGCTCTCCTGGAACATGGCTGGAGAGATCGGTGAGAATCCGGCCGGCGAGCCGACGCTTGGCTGGCTCCCCCAAACGCCACGTACCGCGGAAGAGACGCCGCCGCACGCGCCTGCGCTTCCCTCATCGCCTGCGATTCGACCGTCGCCTGGGCCTCAGCGAACGCCTTCACCTCCTTGGACCTTGCCCCCTGTCTCTGTGGCTGTTCGATTCGACCTTCCTCTTTCGGACTAGGGCCAGCCACTCAGCGTCGGTCAGACCATCTAGCCTCGATGTTGGCGCTCTTGGCTTCCTCACCTTTTTCTCCTTAGGTTCGCCGGCGGCGGATCGGGGTTTGACGAAACCCTTTGGCGGCATGGTGGGCGGGAGCTCAGCGAACTGGCGGGAGATGTGGGGGGAAATGGAGAGGAAAGATGGGAGGGAAGAAGAAAAGGGCGGGACCTCGGCCTTCAGTTGCTGACAGGGTTGGCCCACCCTCGTTTTCGCTTTATCCGGCGTTCCCAGGACATTCCCGGTGCCCCGGGATTGGCCTAGGAACCCTGGACGAAAGTTGGGCCAAATCCGGATAATCAACGTGCTGGGAACGTGACTGGGCGAAAAATCACCGTCCGGACGAAAAAAAAGCCCTAGAAACGGTGTCCTAGGAACCCGAGTGGTGATGCTCTAAGGTTTTACTCCCTCTGTTTTCACAACATAAGCTTTTTTTAACAAACTTCCACCTGTTCCACAATGTAAGACTTTTTAGCAATCTATTTTCCTGTCATGCGATCCAATCTTCTCGCACGCCTACCCACCCCCAACACAACTCCTTACCTCATGCTCCTCCAAACAACAACTTCACCATCACCCTTACCATATTTGACTCTAGCATAGCTTGGGCAACCACCTTCACCATCGACAGAGCTCGTTCACTGCCATGGACGATATGGACCTCAAGTTTGAGCTGCTCCATCATTCCGGGCCAAAGGAAGTCGGAGGATCAAGGTGAGATGAGTTTGTGCTGACATGGTCTGGTTATGGCGAGACTCTGGCGAGCTAGCTTTGTTGTCTGGGTGCTCGGGCGGGTGAGGTTGGTGCTCTAACATAACGCTAGTTTTTCAATTTTTTCATACCGTATAATCTGATCAAAATTCTACAAACTCGTATGTGTTTTGTTGCGAAAGAACATGTGAGAGGCTGCGACGATTATGGGCGTTTGCTAGACAAGTTTTTTTTTTTTAGATTTTTGGTGTTGCATGCATGTGTTCAAAATGCTGCAAGCACATACTTGTTTGGCTGCATCGGTATTTTCGAGACGCCTCAAATCTTGTTTGCACGTTTTTGTAACATTTTCCTCAAAAAGTATTACATATCCACAATTTTGTTCAATTATACTATTTTCTAAAAGTACTGTGAGACATCTTTGAACATTGTAACATCTTTCTAAAAAAATGTTGCATAACCACCTTTTTGTTGCATAACTATTTTGAAATGTTGCGAAACTATTTTACACATCTTTAACATTTTCCTGAAAAAACGGTTGCGATGATGTTGCAATAGTATGTTTTTTTGCAACGCTGGTGGTTTTTTTTGTTGCGAATCATGGACGGCGTAGATTTGCCTGATCGAACAGCCCCACTGGCGACCAATCTTTCCCCCAAATTGATCACTCGACAGCTAGCGCACACCTTATAGTTGAAAATATATATTTTATTAGCATACTAATGGGGATATGACGGTTAAATTCAAACAAAAAAATGCAGATATCGCAATTTCTTTTATGAAGGGATTACTTTTTTTTTGAGAATTTTCTGCAGGAATTACTAGAAGACGAGCGTTTCTGGCCTTGAAAGTACCTCGTGGTCGTAATGGAATGTGGCCCATACATGTTCGATCCCGAACATCAAGAACAGTATGTATTCGTCTATGTCTGTATAGTCCGTTGCGAATACCAAATCGTTCCGAAGGAAAGATCCGTATATTGCGGCGACACGCACGCACGGCCAAGACCCGACCCACCCTTGCCCGCGAGAGATCGATCTATCCGGCGGCCGTCCATGGACGACGGCGAGACGGCACCACCGGCGGCGAACATGCGGAGCAAGAAGAAGAGCACGTACATACCTCACGAGCTCGTCACCTTGATCCTGACCCGTCTGCCGGCGGAGTCGCTGCTGCGGTTCAGCGGCGTCTGCAAGGCGTGGCGATCCACCATCTTCCTCGACGCGACCTTCCACCGCGCGCACATCCGTCTCCAGAATCCGTTCCTCCTCGTCTCCCCACAGACGCTCAGGGACGGTAAGGTGCACACGGACACGGTCATCTTGTACAGGTGGGATGACAGCCAGCAGGGCGCCGCTCTTCCGGTGGTGCACGCCACCGACGACATGTCCTCGGAGGAGATACCACACGGATTCGCGCACTGCGACGGGCTGATCCTGCTGCCCAGCGAGTCCACCGTGCGCGTCCTCAACCCGGCGACGCGCCGCACCGTGACACTACCGTGGAGCCCTGGCGCCGAGCATCCGGCCCCAGGGCCCGATGTCCCACTCTACCACCAGTCATTCGGTTTCGGGCACGACCCTCGCTCTGACAACTATAAGGTGGCACGCTTCTTCTACCGTTCTATCTACAAGTCTGGCACAAGCGACTGCCAATACACCACCGGGATGGAAGTCTTCACCGTTGGAACTGACCTGCATTGGCGCGAGACGACGGAGGACCCGCCATACCCAGTGTTGGCACGAAAAACAGCGACATTCTTCAAGGGGTCTCTGGTCTGGCCCATCGACGAGTGCATCCTCGGGCACCTCCCGCCAGGTTTCCTCCATTTCAGCTTGGAAGATGAGACGTTTGGTGTCATGCCGCCACCTCCTTGCAGCCGGAGGTTGTACTATGTATGGTGCCCTCTAGCTGAGCTGCGCGGGGAGCTCTGCATGGCCGTTAAAGGGGCCGACAGCAACACGATCGAGATGTGGATGTGCGACAACATCGAGAACCCACGATGGGATCAACGCTACAACATCAATGCTACGTCATACATCCCCCCTGATTTCAATCCGATTGCCCTACTCGATGATGAGATTGTTTTCAAGGAATATTATTTCGGTACCAGACGCTACAATCTCAGAACCAAAACTTACGCAGATGAGTTCCTCATGAAGCACTTGGCGTATCACAATCCAATCACAGGCATGCTTGGATACCAAGAAAGGCGTTTCGCATACATTGACGTGATCCCCTACGTTCCAAGCCTCATTCATATCTAGTAGAAGGTTGGTGTTTCTTAACGAATATTCTTGCTCCGACGATGGACTACAAGACTCCCCACGCTACACAGTTAGTTTTACTTGTAATGATTTATCTTGGTTACTTTCGTTCTTCACCATGTAATTTGCTACAAGTTGATAAAACTCTAGGTGTCGATTTGAACAAAATCACGCTTCGGTGCATTTTTTCTTACCCCAATCCCGACAGGCGAGCCAAGTTGGATTGCATGATCAGAGAAATAAAAAGTCCATGAGGTATTCTTCTGGAGAAATCTCTAGTGAGGGCGGATTGATCTTCTGTCCAATCTTTCTCCGGGCTTTGAAAAAGCCCCAAAAGTAATAAGTCGACTTAGAGTATGTGCCACATCTATGATCGGTCAATTGAGACTATTGAGTGCGGATGTTTGGAGCTCGGGCGGCTGCACACAGACCGCTTTTTAACCATTCAAATCTGATAGTTTGAAGTTTTTTTTAAAATTGACCAAATATTTTAGATGTAGAAAATATCATGCTCTACAAACTTAAAAAAAATCAATTCAAAATACTCGGTATTTTTAGCTGCACAAAAATGCTAAAATCTGACATCTAAAATAGTGAACGTGTAAAAATTCAGTCCAAGCTTAGTGAGATTTTTTCAGTACTGTTAAGCTTAGAATATTAGGTATCTCGGATTGAGATATTGTGTGTTGGTACAATACATCATTATCTACATCCGGAATCTTCGATTTTATCAAGTTATCAAAGGATTTAGATTTATCCAAAATGAGGAAGAAGCGTGTATTTTTTAGAAAGTGAGTGGGAGCTTAGTGGCATTCCTGGTACTACATGTGGATGAAATATTGTTAATAGGGAATGATGTAAATCTTTTGAATAGTGTAAAACATTATTTAAACAGTAAATTCTCTATAAAGGAAATGGGTGAAGCTGCATATATATTAGGCATTAAGATTTATAGAGATAGATTAAAGCGCTTATTAGCACTTGGTCAGAGCACTTACCTAGAGAAAGTTCTGAAACATTTTAGAATGGATGAGGCAAAGAAAGGCTTCTTGCCCATCGTAAAAGGTAAACTGTTAAGTATGACTCAATGCACAGTATGACATGCTAACGATTCGACCAGACGTGGTACTGGCTCTTAGTTTGACGAGTAGTTTCCAAAGTAACCTTGTGTTGGTTCATTGGATAAAAACTAAGAACATCCTCAAGTATTTGAAAAGAACTAAGGATATGGTTCTTGTCTTTGGAGGTCGTGATGAAGAACTTGCCGTAACTGGTTACATGGATGCAAGCTTCAGCACTGATCCAGATAACTCGAAATCTAAAGAAGGGTATGTGTTTCTGGTAAACGATGGCGCTCTAAGATGGAGGAGCAGGAAGCAATCCTCGGTGTCTCAATCTACAATTGAATAAGAGTACATTTCTACCCTAGAAGCGGCAAATGAAGTTGTCTGGCTGAGGAAGTTCATCGCTGAATTTGGAGAGTTCGCAAGCACGCAAGACCCTATGTGCATCTACTGTGACAACATGGGTGGGGGGGGGGGGGGATTGTAAACGTGAAGGATCATAGGTTCCGCTCCAATTCCAAGCACATACTCTCAAGTTACCATGTAATAAGAGAGTTTGTTAGCGAGGGTGACATTAGAATTTACAAAGTACATACATATGTGAATGTAGCATATCCATTCACAAAGACTCTACGACGAGCTAAGCATGATCAACACCGGGAATATATTGGTGTTAGATTATTTCTAGATGTAAACTAGTTTATTTGTACTCTAGTGCAAGTGGGAGACTGAAGGAGATATGCCCTAGAGGCCAATAATAAAATTTCTTTATTGATATATCTCAAATATTCATAATAGTTTTGTATCATGCTATAATTATATAAAGTAAAATATTAATACATTTATGGTATATAAACAAACCAAGTCCCTAGTATCCTCTTGACTAGTTTGTTCGTCATTTGATGATCGAGCTTTCCTGATCATGGACTTATTAACATCAACCGACAACAGGGTCACTTCATTAGATGAATGATGTGATGGAAACACCCAACCGTAGTATTATAATGTGATCCAGTCACAAAGTTCAACATTGCAATATCTAGCAAAGCATAGTAACTCATTCCTTAGACCGTGAGGTCATATTTAATCACTATATCCTGTTGCTGATTTGATCACATCAATCGTCACACCATAACAGGATGATCATAAAGGTGTATATTAGATATTCGAAAGGAATAGGTTGAGGCGTATGTATCAAGATCGGGATATGCCTATGTTGGAGATATGCCCTAGAGGCAATAATAAATATAGTTATTATTATATATCTTTGTGTTTATGATAAATGTTTGCATTCATGCTATAATAGTATTAACAAGGAAACCATTAATACTTGTGTGATTTGTAAACTTAATTTGAAGTCCCTAGTATAGCCTCTATACTTCACTAGCTTGTTGGTTGATTGATGATGTGGTTTCTTTGTCATGAACATTGAGATGTTATCAACAACAAGATCATATCGTTAGGAGAATGATATGGTGGACATACTCCTATAGACAAGCGTAGCATAAAGATCAAGTCATTTCAATAGTTCAATTGCTATATGCTTTCTGATACATAGTAACCTAATTCCTTCGACCATGAGATCATGCATATCACCTTTACTGGATGGATGCTTTGATGTCATCAAACACCACACCGTAACAGGGTGGCTATAAAGGTGGCATTGAGTGTTCGGAAAGTATTGGTTGAAACACATGGATCAAGAGTGGGATTTGTCCATCCACATGACGGATAGATATACTCTGGGCCCTCTCGGTGGAATGTCATCCAATTAGCTTGCAAGCATGTGACATGGTCACAAGGGATCACATATCACGGGAACGAGAAAAGAGTACTTATCGGTAACGAGGATGAACTAGGTATGCAGAGATACCGACGATCATAACCTCGGATAAGTAACATATCGTGAGACAAAGGGAAATTGGTATCGTATGTAAGTGGTTCATTCGATCGCAAAGTAATCGTAGAAATATGTGGGAGCCATATGAATTTCCAGATTCCTCTATTGGTTATTGTTCGGAGAAGTGTCTCGATCATGTCTGCGTAATTCACGAACCGTAGGGAGACACACTTAAGGATTCGACGTTGTTTGAGTAGTTATGGTATTATGAGAAAGAGACCGAATGTTGTTCGGAGTCTCGGATGGGATCCGGGATATCACGAGGTGATCCGGAATGGTCCGGAGAATAAGATTCATATAAGGAAAGTCCCGTTTCGGAGTTCGGGAATGATTCCGGTGTTTTCATCGGGGATATTCTAGAAGGTTCCGGATTGTCCGGCACTCCGGGGGGGAAGGGGTACATGAATGTGTCATTACATATTGGAATGATTGCATCATGTACTAAGTGTTCTTGCTGTCCCAAATATAGGATTAAATTGAATCCTAAAACAGAAAAGTCAAATGTCCAGTTTGAAAGTCAAACTGCCAAAAACAAGAAACTGTGGGAAACAAGCAAGAGGAGTTGGAGTCGACTTGGAGGAGGAGTTTCTCTCCTCCAAGCCGGCGGCCAGCCTAGGCCGAGTTGGGGAGGGACTCCCTCCCTCCCCTGGCGCGCCCACCCCCTCCCACCTATATAAGGAGGGGCAGGGCTCCCCTCCTAGACACACAAGTTTCCTATCCTCTAAACTAAACCCTAAATCTAGACCCCGGTTTAGAGCTATTCGGTTTAGAGCCTTCTAATTGGTTTAGAGCCCTCTAATTGGTGTGTCTAATTACTAGACCACTAATAGCCTCTCTCATAAGCTCCACCATACTCGCACCGGCTTAAGGCGAAGCCCTGCGGGATTTCCCCTCTACCTCCGGTACCACGCCGTTGTGCTGCCGGAATCGCGAGGAGAGTGCTACAACCTCCGCTGCCTGCTGGAACAAGGGAGAGGAAGGTCTTCGTCGAGTACCGAACGTGTGACCGACTGCGGGAGCGCTGCGGGAACGCGGCGCCGGAAGGATCGTCTACGCGATCTTGAGATCGGAAAGAGTACGACTACATCACCCACGAGAATCTGCTCTCGTTAAACACTTTGGAATCTTCGAGGGTGAGTTATTCCATCGACTCGTTGCTACAATCTAGTAGATAGATCTTGGCTTGTTTGTTTGTATGCGATAGAAATTTTTTGTTTTCCATGCTACGAACCCCTACAGTGGTATCAGAGCCGTGTCTATATGTAGATCTGTTGCACGAGTAGAACACGATGGTCATTGTGGGCGTTGATGCTTTTATTGTAGATTGCTTTTTGTGTACTTTGCATCTTGCGGTATGTTGGGATGAAGCGGCCCGGGCTAACCTTACATGACATCGTTCATGAGACTTGCTCCACGCTTGACATGCAACTCGTTTTGCATAAGTGGCTTTGCGGGTGCCTGTTTCTCCTAGCATAGTAAAGATCCAATTTACAACGGGTGATCAACAATGCTAGTATCAATGTTGTGGTTCTTGTTCGTAAGTTAGAACGACACTTATGGAAAGCCCCAAACCGCGTAAAATATGCAAAGAAAGTAGAAGCGTCTAAACTTTGTTTTGCAGGGGTGTGCAGTGATGTGATATGGCCATGATTGTGATTATATTTGATGTATGCAATGTTCCTTATTGTAAGTTGGCAACCGGCAGGAGCCATATGGTTGTCTTTAATTTCTGTTAAGACCTGCGTGTCTATTCAAAATAGTTGTAATAGTTGAAGCTGGTGGACGACAACCATGAAGAAGCGTCATTGACCTTGATGCTATGCCGGTGATGATGGAGATCATGTTCGTGCTTGAAGATGGAGATCGGAAGCACAAAGAAGAAAGGCCATATCATATCACATATTATGAATTGCATGTGATGTTAATCCTTTATGCATCTTGTATTGCTTAGTAGACGACGATAGCATTATAAGATGATCCCTCATGCACATAAATTTCAAGTTCTAAAGTGTTCACCCTTAGTATGCACCGTTGCCAAAGCTTGCTGCTTCGAAGCACCACGTGATGATCGGGTGTCTTTGATTCCGCGGGTGAATACAACGTAAGCAAGCCAGATTTGCTTATGCGGAAGCTAAGGTTTGATCTTGACGAGCCTAGCATGTACAGACATGGCCTCAGGAACACGGATCGCCGAAAGGCAAAGCATGAATCATATAGTAGATATGATGAACATGATGATTGTTCGCCATTAAAACTATATCAGCTCTCGTGATGATCGGTGTTGATGTAGTGGATTTGGTTCGTGTGATCACTAAAACAATGTGAGGGATGTTGTTTTGAGTGGGAGTTCACCTAGTTTAATTTCATTAATTAATTTGAACTCAATTTGTCATAAACTTAGTCTAAACTATTGCAAATATGTTGTAGATCAATGGCAGCCCCTACCATCAATTTTAATGCGTTCCTAGAGAAAGAAAAGTTGAAAAACAATGGAAGCAACTTCGCGGATTGGTTCCGCAATTTGAGGATTGTCCTCACAGCTGGTAATTTGACCTATGTGCTGGATGCACCGCTGGGTGACCCACCTGCAGCTGATGCTCCCGATGAAGTAAAGAATGTTTACCTCGCTCGGAAGAATCAGTACTCCATAGTTCAGTGTGCTATCTTGTATGGTTTAGAATCGGAGCTTCAGAAAAGGTTTGAAGAGTCAGATCCATATGATATTGTCGAGGATCTCAAATTAATCTTTGAGACTCATGCGGCAATTGAAAGTTATGAAGCTTCTGAAAAGTTCTTTAACTGCAAGATGGAAGAGGGTAGCTCCGTCAGTGAGCATGTGCTTAAGATGTCTGGGCACGCAAATAAACTTCAAAGTTTGGGTATAGTGATTCCTAATACTTTGGGAGTTTACCGCATCCTCCAATCACTACCACCAAGTTACAAGAACTTTGTGATGAACTACAACATGCAGAACATGAACAAAGAGTTGCCAGAACTATTTGCTATGTTAAAATCTGCAGAAGTGGAGATCAAGAAAGAGCACCAAGTGTTGATGGTCAATAAGACCACCAAATTCAAGAAAGGCAAGTCTAAGCAAAAGGGACACTTCAAGAAGGGTGGTAAGAAAGTTACCACGCCGACGAAGAAGACCAAGGCTGGACCTAAACCTGAAACTGAGTGCTTTTACTGCAAGGGAGAAGGTCACTGGAAGCGGAATTGCCCAAGGTACTTGGCGGATTTGAAGAACGGCAACATCAAGAAGAAAGGTATATCTGATATACATGTTATTGATGTGTATCTCACTAGTACTCGTAGTAGTGCCTGGGTATTTGATACTGGTTCGGTTGCTCATATTTGTAACTCGAAACAGGAGCTGCAGAATAAACGGAAGCTAGTGAAGAACGAGGTGACGATGCGCGTAGGAAACGGATCAAAGGTTGATGTGATCGCGGTCGGCACGCTACCTCTTCATCTACCATCGGGATTAGTTTTATACTTAAATAATTGTTATTTGGTGCCTGCATTAAGCATGAACATTATATCAGGATCTTGTTTATTGCGAGACAGTTACTTGTTTAAATCCGAGAATAATGGTTGTTCGATTTATATGAGTAATGTGTTTTATGCACATGCACCTTTGATAGATGGTCTATTCATATTGAATCTCGATAGTAGAAATACACATATTAATAATATTGAGGCTAAACGTTTGAAATCAAGAGATAATTTGACCTATATGTGGCACTGTCGTCTTGGTCACATTGGAGTGAAACGTATGAAGAAACTCCATTCCGATGGACTTCTTGAATCACTTGATTTTGAATCACTTGAAAGATGCGAAGCATGTCTGATGGGTAAAATGACTAAGACTCCATTTTCTGGTATGATGGAGCAAGCTACAGACTTATTGGAAATCATACATACCGATGTGTGTGGTCCAATGAGTGTAGCATCGCGCAGTGGTTATCGTTATGTTCTTACCTTCACGGATGACTTGAGTAGATATGGGAATATCTATTTTATGAAACATAAGTCCGAAACTTTCGAGAAGTTTAAGGAGTTTCAAAGTGAGGTAGAGAATCAACGTAACAAGAAGATTAAATTTCTACGTTCTGATCGTGGAGGTGAATATCTAAGTTACGAGTTTGGCGAGCATTTAAAGAAGTGCGGAATACTTTCACAATTGACACCGCCGGGAACACCACAGCGTAATGGTGTGTCTGAACGTCGTAATCGAACTCTCTTAGATATGGTTCGTTCTATGATGTCACTTACAGATTTACCGCTATCATTTTGGGGTTATGCATTAGAAACAGCCGCATTCACTTTAAATAGGGCACCATCTAAATCCGTTGAAACGACACCGTATGAATTATGGTTTGGGAAGAAACCTAAATTGTCGTTCCTTAAAGTTTGGGGATGCGAAGCCTATGTAAAGAAGTTACAGCCGGACAAGCTTGAACCCAAAGCGGAAAAATGCGTCTTCATAGGATACCCGAAGGAAACTATTGGGTATACCTTCTATCATAGATCCGAAGGCAAAATCTTTGTTGCCAAGAATGGATCCTTTCTAGAGAAGGAATTTCTCTCGAAAGAAGTGACTGGAAGGAAAGCAGAACTCGACGAGGTTGTCGAACCTTTTCTCGAAATTGCGAGTAGCGCAGCACCGGAAGAAGTTCCTGTGGTGCCTGCACCAATAAGAGAGGAAGCTAATGATAGTGATCATGAAACTTCGGTTGAAGTTGCTACAGAGCCTCGGAGGTCAACGAGAACTCGTACCACTCCAGATTGGTATGATTCCGTTATGAATGTCATGTTGGTGGACAACACCGATGACCCCGAGACATATGAGGAAGCGATGATGAGCCCAGATTCCAATAAATGGCAAGAAGCCATGAAATCCGAGATTGGATCCATGTACGAAAACCAAGTATGGACTTTGGTGGACTTACCGGATGGCCGGAAGGCTGTCGAGAACAAATGGATTTTCAAGAAGAAAACAGATGCTGATGGTAATGTTACTGTCTATAAAGCTCGACTTGTCGCAAAAGGGTTTCGACAAATTCAAGGAGTTGACTACGATGAGACTTTCTCACCGGTAGCGAAGCTAAAGTCTGTGTGGATTATGTTAGCAATCGCTGCATATTATGATTATGGGATATGGCAGATGGATGTCAAAACAGCATTCCTCAATGGAGACATTGATGAAGAGTTGTATATGATACAACCCAAAGGTTTTGTCGATCCTAAAGATGCTAACATGGTATGCAAGCTTCAACGGTCCATCTATGGATTGAAGCAAGCATCCCGAAGTTGGAATCAACGTTTTGATAAGGTAATCAAAAGTTTTGGTTTTATACAAACTTATGGAGAAGCTTGTATTTACAAGAAAGTGAGTGGGAGCTCTGTAGCATTCTTAATACTGTATGTGGATGACATATTGTTGATTGGGAATGATGTAGACCTTCTTAATAGTGTCAAAGAGTATTTGAATAATAGTTTTTCAATGAAGGATCTTGGCGAAGCAGCTTACATATTAGGCATAAAGATTTATAGAGATAGATCGAAACGCCAAATATCATTGTCACAAAGTACATATTTGGACAAAGTTCTAAAGAGGTTTGGAATGGAAGATAGCAAGAAAGGGTTCTTGCCCATGTTGCCCAATACGACCTTGAGTAAAACTCAAAGTCCGACATCGGCAGAAGATAGAGAAAGAATGAGTAAGACTCCCTATGCCTCAGCCATAGGATCTCTAATGTATGCCATGCTATGTACTAGACCCGACATCGCATATGCTGTTAGTTTAACTAGCAGATATCAAAGTGATCCAGGAGTGGATCATTGGACAGCGGTCAAAAACATCCTTAAGTACTTGAGAAGAACTAAGGATATGGTTCTTTCTTATGGAGGTGATGAACAGCTCGTTGTTAATGGTTACACCGATGCTAGTTGGAACACCGATCCAGATGATTCTAAATCACAATCTGGATACGTATTTATTTTGAATGGTGCAGCAGTTAGCTGGAGGAGTGCAAAGCAAAGCGTTGTGGCGAGATCTTCAACTGAATCGGAATACATGGCTGCTTCGGAGGCTTCACAAGAAGCGATATGGATGAAAGAGTTCATTACAGAGCTGGGTGTGGTTCCTAGTGCGCTGGACCCAATGTCTATCTACTGTGATAACATGGGCGCCATAGCCAATGCGCAAGAACCAAGGTCACACAAGAAGCTGAAGCATATCAAGCTACGTTTTCACGCTATTCGAGAACATATCCAGGATGGGGATATAAAGATTTGCAAAGTACACACAGATCTGAATGTGGCGGATCCGTTAACTAAACCTCTCCCGAGGGCAAAACATGACCAACACCAAACTGCCATGGGTGTTCGGTATATTACCATGTAATCTAGATTAGATGACTCTAGTGCAAGTGGGAGACTGTTGGAGATATGCCCTAGAGGCAATAATAAATATAGTTATTATTATATATCTTTGTGTTTATGATAAATGTTTGCATTCATGCTATAATAGTATTAACAAGGAAACCATTAATACTTGTGTGATTTGTAAACTTAATTTGAAGTCCCTAGTATAGCCTCTATACTTCACTAGCTTGTTGGTTGATTGATGATGTGGTTTCTTTGTCATGAACATTGAGATGTTATCAACAACAAGATCATATCGTTAGGAGAATGATATGGTGGACATACTCCTATAGACAAGCGTAGCATAAAGATCAAGTCATTTCAATAGTTCAATTGCTATATGCTTTCTGATACATAGTAACCTAATTCCTTCGACCATGAGATCATGCATATCACCTTTACTGGATGGATGCTTTGATGTCATCAAACACCACACCGTAACAGGGTGGCTATAAAGGTGGCATTGAGTGTTCGGAAAGTATTGGTTGAAACACATGGATCAAGAGTGGGATTTGTCCATCCACATGACGGATAGATATACTCTGGGCCCTCTCGGTGGAATGTCATCCAATTAGCTTGCAAGCATGTGACATGGTCACAAGGGATCACATATCACGGGAACGAGAAAAGAGTACTTATCGGTAACGAGGATGAACTAGGTATGCAGAGATACCGACGATCATAACCTCGGATAAGTAACATATCGTGAGACAAAGGGAAATTGGTATCGTATGTAAGTGGTTCATTCGATCGCAAAGTAATCGTAGAAATATGTGGGAGCCATATGAATTTCCAGATTCCTCTATTGGTTATTGTTCGGAGAAGTGTCTCGATCATGTCTGCGTAATTCACGAACCGTAGGGAGACACACTTAAGGATTCGACGTTGTTTGAGTAGTTATGGTATTATGAGAAAGAGACCGAATGTTGTTCGGAGTCTCGGATGGGATCCGGGATATCACGAGGTGATCCGGAATGGTCCGGAGAATAAGATTCATATAAGGAAAGTCCCGTTTCAGAGTTCGGGAATGATTCCGGTGTTTTCATCGGGGATATTCTAGAAGGTTCCGGATTGTCCGGCACTCCGGGGGGGAAGGGGTACATGAATGTGTCATTACATATTGGAATGATTGCATCATGTACTAAGTGTTCTTGCTGTCCCAAATATAGGATTAAATTGAATCCTAAAACAGAAAAGTCAAATGTCCAGTTTGAAAGTCAAACTGCCAAAAACAAGAAACTGTGGGAAACAAGCAAGAGGAGTTGGAGTCGACTTGGAGGAGGAGTTTCTCTCCTCCAAGCCGGCGGCCAGCCTAGGCCGAGTTGGGGAGGGACTCCCTCCCTCCCCTGGCGCGCCCACCCCCTCCCACCTATATAAGGAGGGGCAGGGCTCCCCTCCTAGACACACAAGTTTCCTATCCTCTAAACTAAACCCTAGATCTAGACCCCGGTTTAGAGCTATTCGGTTTAGAGCCTTCTAATTGGTTTAGAGCCCTCTAATTGGTGTGTCTAATTACTAGACCACTAATAGCCTCTCTCATAAGCTCCACCATACTCGCACCGGCTTAAGGCGAAGCCCTGCGGGATTTCCCCTCTACCTCCGGTACCACGCCGTTGTGCTGCCGGAATCGCGAGGAGAGTGCTACAACCTCCGCTGCCTGCTGGAACAAGGGAGAGGAAGGTCTTCGTCGAGTACCGAACGTGTGACCGACTGCGGGAGCGCTGCGGGAACGCGGCGCCGGAAGGATCGTCTACGCGATCTTGAGATCGGAAAGAGTACGACTACATCACCCACGAGAATCTGCTCTCGTTAAACACTTTGGAATCTTCGAGGGTGAGTTATTCCATCGACTCGTTGCTACAATCTAGTAGATAGATCTTGGCTTGTTTGTTTGTATGCGATAGAAAATTTTTGTTTTCCATGCTACGAACCCCTACAGCCTATCCGAGTGACAAACTAGATACTCTGGACCCACTCAGTAAGATTACATTAATGAGCTTGTAAACATGTGACTAGATCACGAGGATGTAATATCACTGGAATGCGTAAATGCATTTGTCGGTAACAAGATCGAACTAGGTATGTTAATACCAGAGATCAAGTCTTCGACAAACCAGGTATCATAGTGCAAAGGTAATGAGACTCGATATTTAAAGGGTTCAAGCGATCAATCAATTAGTGGAATGCAAAGGGGCCATCATGAGTTTCCAGACACCGTTGTTGGTCATTGGTCGGAGAGATGTATCGATCATATCCGAGCATTCCCGAACCGTAAGGGTGTCACGCTTAAGGGTACAAACACTTAGGGTTGATCCGCGATCGTAAGAGAAATAGAAGAGAGAGAACTAGAATCGTTCTGGAGAGACACGAAGATGTCCGGAGGGCTTCGAAAGGTGTTTCGAAGTATAAGGAATGAATTAATATGTATTTATTATTAATTAAATGAATTAATTAACAAATGTATATTCAATTATTAAAAGGAGCAAAAGCCCACCTAATGGGCCCTCCCCTCTGGGAGGGCCCGAGAGGGCAAGGAGGCGGGAGGGTGGGGAGCCCCTCCCCCCACCGTCGACCGGCATGGGACAAGGGCACGAGGGGTGGGACCCACCCCATGATGGCGGCCTGCCTCCTCCTACTCTCCCTTTGACTAGTTCCATGATACGTTGCTAACATATCCATAATTTTTGATGTTCCATGCTTGGTTTTATCTACTTTTTTATGTTTTATTCACACTTTGGAGTACTTTTTATATGATTTCTTGGACTAATCTATTAACAAGATCCACAGTGCCACATGTGCTTGCCAACTGGGTTTACAAGAAACAATAGTTGTAGCTGCATGGTACATATGGTGGCAGAGACGAGAGGCAGTAAAAGGGGTATCCGTGGCACCCGTAGCAAGAACTGCTTTCTCTATACACGCGCTGACTATAAATTATGGATCAGTTTCGAGCACTTCAAAACATAGATCATTGGTTTGGAGCAAACCTCCACATGGACATTATAAATTAAATGTGGATGCAAGCTTTTTTCCTACGGGTTTGGGAGCTGCAGTAGCAATTATACGCAACAATCACGGGGCGATAATTGCTGGTGGTGCTATTCCTCTGAAGAATATGTTGGATGCAGCAACAGCCGAAGCCACATCTCTTCAGTTTTGGTTTGCAATTGTTAGAAGACATTGGGTGTTCACCTGCCATTGCGGAATCTGATAGCCTCGAACTGATAAATGCTTACACAGGAGCAATTGACCTTTTGAGTCCTTACATGACAATTTTAGCTGATTGTTTTCAGGTTGCTCGCAGGATTGGTTTACTCAAATTTGAACACTGTCCAAGAGAGACAAACAAGGCGACGCACAACTTAGCTAGACTATGTTTTGAATCTGATAGTATTTTTTTTTGGGATGGTGATCCACCTCCCTCTGTGTTAAGTGATGTAATGAATGATTTGGTTTTGTTAGATCAATAAAGTGCACCGTTTGTTTAAAAAAAAGAGCCACAATGCCAGCTGCCTGTTTTCTGCTATTTTTGGTTCTAGGAAAGTCAGAAAATGAATATTCTCGAAATTGGACGGGACAAAAGCCAAAGTCAGTTTTTCACCGAGGGACACCAGGAGCCAGAATACGAGACGGAGAGGGGTTGGGGCCCAGCCAGACCACCTGGCCGCGCGGCCAGGCCAGGCCCGCGCCAGGGGTGGTCTGGCCGCCCCAGGCACCCCCTCGGCCTCTCCTTTCGCCTATATATTTCCTCCGATACAGAAACCCTAAGTGCCCGATCAAAATTCCACGAAAGAGTCTGTAGCCACCGTCATCTCCATCCCTAGATCGGGAGGGATCTTAAGCTCTTCCCGGCACCCTACCGGAGAGGGGAATTCACCTTGGAGGCCTTCTTCATCATCATGCAAGCCTCTGATGTGATGCGTGAGTAGTTCATCTCTGGACTAAGGGTCCATGTAGTAGCTAAATGGCTGGTTCTCCTCCTTTGTGCTATCATGTTTAGATCTTATGAGCTCCGTTCATGATCAAGATCATCTATTTGTAATTCATACATGTTATGTTTGCAGAGATCCGATGGATATTGAGATGCTATTTTAGATTGATTATTGATTCTATCATGTATTTGTTATTAGTGATCTTGCATGCTTTCCGTTGTTAGTAGCTATCTTGGCCAAGTAGATGCTAGCAACTCCAAGAGCTAGTATTTATGCTCGATAGTGGGTTCATGCCTCTAGTAATCTGGGGAAGTGACAAAAATCTCTAAGGTACTAGATGTGCTATTGCTACTAGGGAGAAAACAACAATCCTTTCTTCATAGAACAATCGTATTGTTTACTTTACACGCAATGCATAATGCAATTATCTGTTGCTTGCAACTTAATACTAGAGGGGGTTCGGATGATAACCTGAAGGTGGATTATTAGTCATAGATGCAGTTGGATGGCGGTCTATGTATAATGTTGTAATGCCCAAGCGAATGTCAAAAGAGTCAAGATGAGTAGTATATGCATGATTGCTTTCTCGATGTTTGTCAATTGCCCCGCTGTAATTTGTTCACCCAGCATGTCATCTATCTTAAGGAGAGCCACCACTAGTGAACTATGGACCCTGGTCCTTTCTTTTACCATCAATATATAATCAACTGTTTACTGCTTTGTGTTTACTTTCTGCAAACTATTACTTTCTTCTATTCGATACGTTTAATCCTTTGTTTTTAGTAAAACCGGTGAGATTGACAACCTTATCGTAAGTTGGGGGCAGAGTTCTGTGGTTGTGTTGTGTAGGTCTCCACGTTGTTGCTGGCACCGGTAGTGCGCCCTGCCAAAGTTCAGCGAGCTATACCTTTGGGGTGTTTTCTTGCTCCTGCTGGATTGATAACCTTGGTTTTATAACTGAGGGAAAACTTGCTGCTGTGCTCATCATACCTTCCTCTTGGGATTCCCCAACGAGCTCGATATATTTTGGGCCATCATCCCACCCTGGGATTTTGAGGCAAGGAGTGCTTCCTCTTCCCCTATATAATAAGGAATTAGATTTTTTTACTTCTCTCTCTCTCCCTCTCGTGCGTGTTCCCTAGTTAGGAACGTGCGCTACGAGGTATAGATTTCTCCACCATACGCACGCCATCATGCAATTGGAGTCGGGCTGGATCTTCCTCTTCCACTGCCTTGCCAGACCGGGACCCGGGGGACGTCTTTACACCGGACGTGTGTAAAACTTCGGAGGCACCGCCATTTCTGATGCTGGACACTTGAAGCCTTCTCGACCTTGAGGTCGGCTACGCTTTGGCTACATCAGCAACGTTTGTGCAGGAATGCAATCCTGCTTCCTGTCTTCAAAGTTATGAACAATGTATCCCGCTTGTTACCATACATCTGCATAGATAGATCTTAGCTATGGAGTTCGTCATTAAAAAAAATTCTGCCATGGAACCCCTTCAGAGGATTTGTCGGAGACTCTACACCTCGATATGTCGCGGGTCCTACATCTCCCCTCCTCTAGAGAACTATAGCTTCTCGTCTCAACATAGTGGTGGAGCTTGTCGTCCCCTCTAGGCGCACGACGCGCGCCTAACAATCGAGGTGCATATCTTGGCGAAATCCTTCCTCTGTTTGTACCAAAGACGACCACGATGGCGTTGGAATGGTGTCGTTAAACCTTGTTGGGGTGTGGTTTTTAGAGCCACCTCTTGGAAACGTCTTACTGTGGTAACCGAGCGAAAGCTCCGCAACAACGATGCCCGTGGGTACCATTTTTCGAATTTAAGGGTTCGCAAGTGAAACTCGTGTTGCTTGTCCGGCGGAGGAAGTCGGGCTAGTTTTGTGCCCTTCATCACTCTTGTTGGTTGTGCAAGCTTGGATATAATCAAATGGTGATGGTAGTGATATTGCCACGAGCTTCATGTTACTAGTGCGGTCTTGGTTGATCGCCCCCTTCGATGACGCAGGTCGCCTCCTCACCTAAGTGCTTGGGAATATCCCTTTGGCTGAGTCTGCGATCAAGGTTTTTGGCATTGGTGGAATCTCGATCTTGCAATGCCCTTCGATGGCATTGGTAGAAACTCCTCGCAGTTCTGGCACTCAATCATCCACGCAAGCTTCGTGTCTGCATCGTTCTCTCGGCGGAGTAAGGCCCTTCGTGACTATGTCAGCTTCACTCGTTGATCCTCGTATGCTCATGGTCTGCCAGTTTGTGGATAGTCGCCATGCAAGCAACTGGTGGTGGTGTTGCAATCTGAAAGGTCTCGGGACTATGATTTCCTTTGTTGGCACTCCTCAAGACACTGCATATGCATGTGTTCCAGGTCATGGTCGCCGTACGAGCACGCCGATGGTGCTTCTCAAGTGTATCACCTATAAACCTCTACCCTCGCCCCCGTTGCGTGTGTTGTTTTTTTGGCTTTCCTCTAGTTCCACTCCCTGCAAAATTCTAGTTCACTTTGAAGCTTGAACCCATCTTATAATACGTTGCAGAGCCTTATAGGCAGAATTGAATACAGTTCTGGTGGACAGTCTTCTCCCTCCCGGCCACTCAAAAAAAAAAAAAAACTGGGAGCTGGAACGAATAGAAACATATACTTACATACATATTTCCTCTATAGAATTTTAGACCCCATTTGGATGCAAAGTATTTTTTGGATATTTTCAGGGTGATGTGATTTTTGAGAAAACAATGATATTAGGCACTTTGAGGTGTTTGGAACGGGGGCGAGCAACAGACATGTATCAACACATTTCCCCCTATATTTGTGTCCAAAATTATCAGTGTTCAACATTTGGTTTCAGAAAATCAGAAACAGAAGCGTTGCTCATGATCGTGTACATCTTTATCGAAAAAATGATTATCGTGTACATACACAAATTACTATCCGCTAGGCTTGCCTTATCTGTGATGGCTGTAGCCCATACGTGTTCGAGCCGTACATCACAAACAGTACGTGTTCGTCCGATAGTACAATCCGTGGCGAATACCAGAAAAAGGATCCGTATATGATACTGTAGTATATTGCGGCGACACGCAAAGGCCGAGACCTGAATCACCACCCCTGCGCGTGAGAGATCATCTTTTCTGCGGCCGGCCATATGGACGACGGCGAGACGGCAGTCCATTGGAGGAACAAGGAGAGCACCTACACTACATACCACACAAGCTCGTCGTGCTGATCCTGGCCCATCTGCCGGTGCGGTCGTCTCCAGAAGCCATTCCTACTAGTCTCCCCTCTAACGTTGGGGGACATGGTCCTCCTGTACAAGTAGGATGACATCACACCACCAACATGTCCTTTTGAGGAGATAATGCACGGGCTCGCACAGTGTGACGGGCTGATCCCCCTGCCCAGCGAGGCCACCGGGCAACGCGCCGCACCGTGACACTACCGTGGAACACCGCCGCCGAGCGTCTATTCCTAGGGCCCGAAGTCTCGCTCACTCTACCACTAGTTCGGTTTCGGGCAAGACCCTTGCTCTCAGGCTGGCCACAACGCTGGTATCATAGCCTGTATCATAGAGTCCAGCTAAGCAAAAATGCAAACTAAGCAAAAATGCAAACGTGGCATATGATTAAGGAGGAGAGAGAGGACTGCAGTATCAAAGGTAGATACAGTATCATGCGAACGGATCTGGAATATTTTATGCCAAAATCGATCCCGTGTGCTTCCCGTCCCCATCCTTTCTTCCTCCTCTGCGACCCCTCCCTCTCCATATCCCCGTCCAACACCACCGCCGTCCAGCGCATCCACCTCCCATTCCTGCCCTGCCTCCTCCATCTCCGACTGCGTTCTCCATCCCACCTGCAGGCGGCACGACCAGAACCATGGCGAGATCGAGCACTCGCAACGAGACTGCGCAGGTCCGGCCGGCGGCCACCTCGCTATCGCAGCAGTTCCTCGGTGCCCCGATGACCTCATGCGCCAACCCCTCTCAATCACTGCAGTTTTACCCCGGCGCTCCGGTGTGCTCCACCGGGAACACCTTGACGCCGCCGCACTTCTACCCGGCGCCCCGAAGAACTCCTCCACCAACCCTTCTTTGAATCAATGGTAAGTCTGGTTAACAAGCTTTGCATCAATTACACAAATTGTAAGGGAAATCCTACTTACAGATGCAAGTTCTATCACTATACTAATGCAAGTACTCCGTCAGACTGTTGATATGACCTTTCTAGTTCCTGTTAATTGTAATGCCAAATTGAACTTGCAAACTTTGAGGCAAATCAGACATTAGCAGCTTTATAATGTCCAAACATTGGTAGACAGAAAAGATGGGTTAGTGTGTTGTCAAATAATTTGGTGAACATTGGTAGACAGAAAACTGAGATGTAGCCTGTATGTACATATGCTGTAACTGAAAGTACGTGTGAAAACTGAGTCAATCTGCTGGAATATGTGTGAAATAATTTCTTGGATCTGTAGCAGTTAATTCAATTCTCCATGTATGTACATATGCTGTAACTTGAGAGGTAGCCTTAGTTGACATCCGTTTAGAGTAGAAAAAGAGATAGGCTTAATAGAAGCATCAGTCAAATGTAGAGACACCTGCAAGTATTATACAGGAGTATTATTTTAGAACTGGAAACTTTTTCAGTTTTGTTTCAGAGTAGGCTTAATAGAAGCATCAGTCAGACACCTGCAAGTATTATACAGGAGTATTAATATAGAACTGAAAACCTTTTCAGTTTGATTTCAGAATTCAGTTTGATTGTCCTGGTCTTCCAAAGTTGCTATTGTTTCACTTTACATGCTATCTCCATTGTCCGATATTGGACTCATGAGTTGTGGTATTTTACAGGAGGCCAATGTACACACCTGCACCCGATGGTTTGCTTAGTTCTGGACAATGCCCGCCACTGCATCTGTATAACTTCCAACCACAGCCAATGAACCATCATGAACAGGGACACCAGAGGATGGAGAATTTCCACTTTATATGACCGGGGCGATCTCCACCATATTATGCTAGCTTGCCTCATTCTACACAATATGATAGTCGAAGATGAAAAGGAAGAGGCGAGCGTTTGTCGAGGTACTTGAAAGAGATGCTAGAATCTATGATCGTCCGACACATAATCTCTAAAAAATGATTTGATTGAAAATATTTGGAAAAAGTTTGGGCCACAATAGATTATCCTTGAATCTGGATCCATGTAATGCAATATATATTGCAATAATGTTATATTAGCGCTTTATTAATTATATGGAAGTCTATTCAATTTTGTGCTAGTGTATATCCATGTGTACAAATAAACAAAATCTTATATCCGTACATGCCACAAATAGATCACACTGTTGAGATAGTAGGATAGATCCCACAAAGTAATAAATGTAACTCTCTTTGTTACCACATGTATGATACTACCCATTGTGGAGGTAGTAACATAGACTAGTATCATATGCATGATACTACTCTATGATACTATCCATTATGACTAGTCTCAGGCCTACAAGGTGGCGTGCTTCTTTTACTATTCTAGTATTTACAAGCCGGAGACACGGATTGTCGCTACACCACCAGGATGGAAGTCTTCACCGTTTGGCACGAGAAGATGGAGAACCTTACATACCCTGTGTTGGCACGACGTATGCCGATCGACCTTCTTCAAGGGATCTCTTGTTTGGACCATCGAGACCGGAATAAACTTAGGCACACCCCGCCAAGTTTCCTCCGTTTTAAATTGGAAGACGAGACGTTTGGGGTAATGCCACCGCCACATCCTTGCTACCAGAGTCTGTACTGGGGGGAGCTCTGCTTGGCCATTGTGGGAGGGCCCAATATCAATATCGAGACCCCGCGATGGGATCGTCGCTACACCATCAATGTAGGGACAAACGTGCCCCCTTTCTTCTCGATCCAGCTGCCATACTTGATGATGAGATCGTTTTTAAGGAATGGTTTTTAGTACAAGACGTTACAATCTCAAAACCAAAACTTGCACGGACAAGTTCTGTATGATGGAATTGCCGTACCACAATTCAGTCATAGGCATGCTTGGATACAAAGAGGGGTGTTTCGCCAACATTGCGGTGATCCCTTTACATTCCAACCCTCATTTAACTCTATGGGAAGGTTGGTGTTTCGTGATGGATAGTGTTGCATGAACTACGAGACTCCCTATGCTACACACCGTTTACTTTTACAGTTTTACTTGTAACGATTTATGATTTATTTTAGTAGCAGTAGTAATTTTCATTCTTCGCCATGTATTTGTTACACTTGATAAAACTCTAGGTGCCGATTTGAACAAAATCAATCGCCATGGGCATGCTACCAAGCAAAGATGTTCTTGTTCTCATGGAAGAACTCGACGAGCGCGCTTTACTATTTGGGATCTAGTCCCACGCCAATGACGGTGGTCTTGGAGGTATCGCCTTCCACAAGTTCCACCAGCTTGGTTTCAATAGCTGCCTTAAATGCGGGTTCAGAGGCTTTAGTGTTTTTTTCTCTTCCTCTAATCCTGACAGGCTGGTGAGCCAAGTTGGATTGCATGATCATAGAAAGAAAAAGTCCACGAGGTTATGTTAGGGCTTGTTTGGAAGCCATCATTTCGTATCATTTGGTAGAAATGAAATGATTTGTACACAAATGACTAGGTTAGGAACAAGAATTGACTTAACATACCATACCCATTTGCTGGAATTTTCAATTGCAATGATGGTTTTAATTCCGCGATAGCTAAACACGTTTTATAGATTGAATTCCAAGTGCCCACTCCCTAGAATTTCTAATTAAAATGACAGATGCAATTCCGGAACAACCAAACAAGTCTACCATGGAATTGTCAAATGAATTTTACATTTTTGGTCCCAAATAATGGGAGCCAAACGAGCCCTAATAAATCTCTTCCTTCATCTTTCGTGTGCCTTTGTCCATACATAATGCGTCGAATTAGATTATATGCCACATCTTTGGTCTGCCAATTGATACAATGCCCCCATGATATCTGATTGATCTGGAGGAGCAAAAGTAGACCCATAACAGAATGCAACAAGAGGATTACATGGCTTGTGCTGTTGTGCAGCCGCCGCCACAAAATTGATCTTTTTCTTCCAATCTTAATGCAAAGACATGCAGCCTTTTGCATGTTCTTGTCTTGGAAATAAAACAAAGTGCAACGAAACAAGAAACTAAGTACACTGCTAACTTGCTAAGGGAAAGAAAGATCTCGGCATCAAGACTGTAGATACATGCTACAAAGGCCAAAAGGGGAGCTAAAAACCCTTGCCCTCTCCCAAAGGCAGGCCCCATCGATGATTGTTTGGCTGAATTTTAAGCAAAAAATCTGCGAATTCCGTTGCGTCCAAAGAGACCACCAGATAGCAAAGCTGGACTGAAAATTTATACTCCCTCCAATCCATATTATGTATCTAGACATGTTTTAGTGCTAGATAAATGCAACCAATGACAATTAATATACCACACTAGTATTCATATTCTGATTGTTCTGTTTCTTGATTTAGCATTCTTGCCGGGGACATATGCACAGAAATCTCGTGTGGAATTTCTATGTTCCTAATGCAAACACACTCGTAATAAAGCTCTAAATCCTACCTGTAACCATTCTTCTATTTACAGCATGGTTTAACCAAGTCGAGCACTGTTCCAGCTTACAAGGTTTAAATCAAACCTAGCACTGTTATCACCTCATCTGCCTACTCGTCAGACGTCAGTCATCTTCTTCCTCCTCGTCATCCTCGTAGTACTCCCACTCATCGTCGTCGTCCTCCTCCTCATCCTCGTCTTCTACGGACGAATCCCCCATGGCCACGGACAGCGCGCTCCAGTGCCGCACGGCGAGCTCCCACCCGACCACCGACCCCGCCTCCTCCGTGGCGTCCCACCTCGACGAGAAGAACCCGTACTGGGACCCGAGCAGCCCCGCCGCAAAGAGCACGGCCGAGCCCGCTTTCCCGGCCCACGACGGCGCGTCCACCGCCGCCGCGCCGCTGTTGAGCACCGCCAGGAGCGCGGCCTCCGCCACCACCGCCGCCGCGGGGGGCGCCAGCATCCGCCACATCATATCGCCCCTCATCTCCTCGGACAGGTCGAGGCCAAGCCCGAACGGCGTCCCGCCCGCGCGCCATTCTTGGCGGTTTTTGGCCACCGACGTCATCGTCGCTGTGGTGTCGGTGGTGACCTCGACGTTGCCGGAGCTGGACGACGGACGGAAGGCGGTTGCGCCAGCGCGCCGAAGCGGGGCGGTTGGGAGGAGACGGCGGGAGACGGTGGCTCTGGAAGGGAAGAGGAGCAACTCCATGGCGGACGGCCAGCTGCTAGTTTGGGTGGGGTGTGCTGTGAGTTGTGACCGTTCGTGTGAAGACGAGAAAAGAGTGAAGGGCGCGGCGCGCGCGCGCGTGCGTTATCTCTGGAATTGCAAACGGGGGATATTTTCCTGTCAGAAAACGTGAGATATTTTGCTCTGTTTTCAGGAACCAAAAATAATGAAAATTGGAGAATTTCAACCCACGGGAAAGGTCTCTACAAGTGCCATTTGGTTAAGTGGCTGTGAGATTGCTTTTTTCTTACAATCATCCCGGCTCCATTCATAGAATCAACGCAAAATCTGCACGAGCTCAGGTCTGAGTTTTACACCACATTCAAGTGTGTCTGAAAGGTTTTCCAAAAAGCAGCACGATCTAAACAAGGTAGAACTAGCAAAAGCAGAGCTACCGGAACTGAAGATCTATATACAAAGCCTCCAGGATGCATCAACACCGGCTGTCAACGCAACGGCAAACGCTACAAGCCTAGACCGGAGAGACAAGGTAGTAGTAGCTTCGAGGGTCGATGTGGGAGTAGCCCGTGAACCTTGTGAAATGTCTTTTTAACGTGCACAATTTTAAAATGTTTCGGTCAGTTTCAATCAGTCTAGATTTTACAGAACACAATAAAACTTGATGATGTGTCACTTCACAAATCTAAAAGTAAGGGATCAACAGGTGAGACATGTACGCGATCTAGCGTGCATTCTAGAATCGGTCCATGTACCTTGCGTTGCTGGTGTGAGAAAGATAGACTAGGAGAATTGACCACACTTAGACCTTTTCTATTGCATGTATATATAGACAAATTACAATCCCAATCATAAATGGGAGATCACAAATATTACTCTCCATGATTGAAGGGATTGGGGTATGTGACATAACTGTCTAACACTCCCGGCAGTCACAACGGGAGGAGGACAGACGTTGAGACTGGACCATAAATCCAGAAACAACGGTGACGAAAGTCTCTTTGTCAAGATGTCGGCAAACTGTTGTGATGAGGGAACATGCAGTACGTGGACTTGGCCCATGGCAACACGATCGCGAACAAAGTGAAGGTCGATCTCGATATGTTTGGTGCGCTAATGCTGGACGGGGTTCGTGGACATGTAGACGGTGCTAACATTGTCACAGAACACGACCGTAGCAGGAGGGGATGGTCGATGAAGCTCATGGAGAAGTTGGCGAACACAACTAGCCTCAGCAACGACGTTAGCCACCGCACGGTACTCGGCTTTGGCGTTGGAGCGGGAGACCGTGTGCTGCCGCTTCGAAGACCATGAGACGAGGTAGACGCAGAAGCCGGACGTAGAACGACGAGTATCGGGGCAGCCGTCCCAGTCGACGTCGGTGTAGGTGACCATGGAGTCCGGCGAGGACAAGTGAAGCTGGAGGCCATGAGAGAGTGTGCCCTTGACGTAGCGCAAGATGCGCTTGATGGCCGCCAGGTGCTGCTCGCGAGGGTCGTGCATGTGGAGGCACACCTGCTGGACAGCGTACGCGATGTCGGGTCGCGTGAAGGTGAGATACTGGAGCGCACCGGCAAGGCTCCGGTACTCAGTCGGGTCGTCGACGGGAGGGCCAGCGGTGGCGGCGAGCTTCAGCGACGTGTCAACCAGTGTCATCGCGGACTTGGAGGCAGTCATCCCGACTTTGTCTAGAATCTCCGTGGCATATTTGGCTTGCGAGAGGTGCATGCCGTTGGAGTCGCGGGTGACCGCGATGCTGAGGAAGTAGTGAAGGTTTCCCATATCTGTCATGGCAAACTCGGAGCGGAGAGAGGCTATAATCCGATCGAGGAGCTATGGTAAAGAGGCGGCGAGGATGATGTCGTCGACGTAGAGTAGGAGAAAGGTCGTGCCCTCCGTGCACTGAAGGACAAACAACGACGTGTCAGAGCGCGAGCACGTGAAGCCAGTCGAGGTGATGAAGCTCGCGAACCGCTGATACCATGCGCGAGGAGCCTTCTTGAGACCGTAGAGTGAACGGTTCAGCCGACAGACGTGCTCGGGGCGTGTAGAGTCAATGAAACTTGTGGGTTGTAGATAGTAGATGACCTCGACGAGCTTGCCGTGGAGGAGGGCATTCTTGACATTGAGACGACGAGTCTCCCACTTAAGGGAGAGCGCGAGGGAGAGGATAACGTGGACCATGGCCGGTTTGACAACCGGGTTGAACGTCTCGTCGAAGTCGACGCCTTGCTCCTGAGAGAAACCGCGAAGGACCCAACGGGCTTTGTAGCGGTCGAGGGATCCATCGGGCCTGAGCATGTGGCGGAAGACCCACTTGCCCGTGACGATGTTGGTGTTCGTTGGAGGAGGCACAAGCTCCCAGGTGTCGTTGCTGAGGAGAGCGCGGTACTCCGCGGTCATAGCATCGAGCCAGTTGGGATCCTTGAGAGCCGCACGTGCCAAGGTGGGAACCGGGGAGTACCTGCTGACAGAGGAAACGTGTAGGTTAAGCCGCTCACGGGGGGCTTATGAATGCCGGAGGTGCTGCGCGTGCGATGCGCGGGCTAGGGCGTCGGCGAGGGGGCGCGTGGCGGAGAGGGGACAGCGAGACGACAAGAGGAGGGATGTCATCATCGAGGAACTCGTATGTGGCAGTGGAGGGTGGTTGCGGTGAAGTAAAAGGGAAAGTAGACTCATCAAAAACAACATGTCGAGAAATGATGATGCGATGAGTAACGAGATCCATGCAGCAATAACCTCTATGGTGAGAAGAATATCCAAGAAAGATGCAAGCACTAGAACATGGTGCGAGTTTGTGAGGCATAGTGGAGGCGGTGTTCAATCAAAAACGCGAAGAGCGGAACAGTCAGGATGGGTGTTATGAAGAGCAAAATATGGAGATGGAGTGCTAATGGTTTTGGTAGGGAGGCGATTAATGGCGTGGTGGAGCGCTTCTACCCAAAAAACGAGGCAGTAAGCTAGCTTGAAATAAGAGAAAATGTACGATGTCATTGACTATACGTATATTGCGTTCTGCTTTACCGTTTTATTGGGAGGTATATGGACACGAAGAACAAACGTGTATGCCATGCTCAGCAGTGAGGGAGTGGAGTTTGGCGTTATCAAACTCACGACCATTGTCACACTGTATGGACGCAAAAGACAAGTTAAACTGTGTATGGGCGAATACGCAAAAAGTGGCGAGCGTAGTGTAAGTGTCGGACTTTTGGCGTAGAGGAACAGTCCATAAAAATGAGTGAAATTATATGGAATCACTAAGAAATATTTGTTGCCAGAAATACTCAAGATTGGTGATGTCCAAAGATCACAATGTATTAATTCAAATGGACGAATAGTTCTAGTGGTAGAGGAAAAAAAGGCAAACGTACATGACGTCCAAGTTGACATGCATGACAAAGAGTACGATGATTTATTTGTTTAATACAAGATAAAGAAATTGCTGCGAAAGACGACGATAAGCGTCATGACTGGGATGACCGAGATGACGATGACAAACGTCATGGGAGATGGTGGTCGTGGTGAGAGCACGGGGCGCCGGACGCTGGAAGGAGTAAAACTCCCCCGTACTATTGCACTGAAGAATCTCATGCCGGGTGGGAATGTCCTTCACAGAAAAACCAAAAGGGTCAAACTCGATAGAACAATTATTATTAGTAGTAAACTGACGGACAGAGATAAGATTTTTAATTATTTTAGGTCTGACAAGGACATCACAAAGATGAAGACGACGATTAGATAAATAGGAAGGAAGAGATGCATGCCCAGATGTGGAGACGGGAACGGAGGAACCGTCTCCAATAGTGAGATGACGATAAATAGGATACAGAGAGTGGTGACGGCGATGGTGAAGAAGGTGCGACACTTTGGGAAGACGTTGGACTTGAAGTCGAGGACGGCGGGGACGAGGGAGCGAATGCTCTAGATGGCGGTGGACTGCGCCCAAAGGTGAGCGTTGGGGTGGGGCGCGGCTAGCTCAGAAGGCGCCATGGGAGGAGAATGAGGGAGGAGGAGGCGCCGACGGCTAGGGTTGGGAAGGGGGTGCCGGTGGCTAGGGTTGGAGGAGAGGGAGAGGCGGAAGCGGTTGGAGGATGTTTAGGTTAATACCATATGAGAAAGATGGACTAGAAGAATTGACCACACTTAGTTTTTTTCCATTGCATGTATATATAGACAAATTAGAATCGATGCGTTCCATGTACCTTGCGTTGCTGGCTTCTTGGCGACAGGAGAGGAGTTGAGATCTTCAGGGTTTGAACAATTGGACGCTCGGCTTAGTCAGCCACTGGTCAGCTCAAATTGAGTGTTCATAATACCTTGTGAAATGTCTTTTTAACATGCATGTTATCTAGTGTGTACAATTATAAAATGTTTTGGTCAGTTTCAATCAGTCTAGATTTTACGGAGCACAGTGAAACTTGATGATTTGATGATGTGTCACTTCACAAATCTAAAAGTAAGAGATCAACGATGTGAGATATGTACCGATCTAGCATGCATTCTAGAATCTATGTGTTCCATATACCTTGCGTTGCTGGCTTCCTGGCGACAGGAGAGGAGTTGAGATCTTCAGGGTTTGAACCATTGGACGGCTTAGTCAGCCACTGGTCAGCTCAAATCGAGTGTTCAAAATACATTGTGAAATGTCTTTTTAACGTGCATGTTATCTAGCATGCACAATTTTAAAATATTTTGGTCAGTTTTAATCAATCTAGAGTTTACAGAACATAATGAAACTTGATGATGTGTCACTTCACAAATCTAAAAGTAAGAGATCAACGGGGTGAGACATGTACGCGATCTAGCATAAATTCTAGAATCGCTGCGTTCCATGTACCTTGTGTTGTTGGCTTCCTGACGACAGGAGAGGAGTTGAGATCTTCAGGGTTTGAACCATTGGACGCTCGGAGTTCTAGTCCCTCCACCATGTGATCCTTGATGATCATTCTCTATCTTTTTACTTAGTTCAGAGTCAATCTCCAATCTAGTGCAGATAAAGCCATGGTTGGAAATTAAATTACCATTCTAAATTTTCAAAGGCACCATAAAGTAGCACCACATACAGAATTTAAAACTGCGTGTTTCTTGTGTTCTACCCAGAATTTGGCCTCTCAAATGTAATCATCACCAACATGAACATTAAAGAAATTTGAGATGATATGCCAAATTAGCTTAGCTACAACAATGCACTGAAAGAATATATGTTGTATTGATTCATCTATAGCATATATAATGCATGATTCAGATTTGTTTAAATGCATTTTCTTCATGTTATCTCTAGTTATAAGCATGTTCTGAGATAAAAGCTAGAGGAAGATATGAACTCTAGGAGATAATTGCCGGTATGAAAATAGGCATGATCCCTGATACATTGCAAATGTATCTATAATTTTTGATGTTCCATGCTCGGTTTTATCTACTTTCTTATGTTTTGTCCACACTTTGGAGTACTTTTCATATGATTTCTTGGAATAACCTATTAACAAGAGCCACAGTGCCAGCTGCCTGTTTTCTGCTGTTTTTGGTTCTAGGAAAATCAGAAAATGAATATTCTCGGAATTGGACGAGACAAAAGCCAAAGTTCCTATTTTACGGGAAGACTCATGGAGCCAGAATACGAGACGGAGGAGGGCCAGGGCCTGGCCACCCCCCCCTCCCAGGCGCGGGTACCCCTAGGCCGCGCCAGGGCATGGTGTGGGCCCCCTAGGCACCCGCTCGGTCTCCCTCTTCGCCTATAAGAAGCCTTCTGACCTAAAAACTCTGGGGGGTTCGACGTTTTTCCAGAAGGAGTTCCGCTCCGCCGCCACCACCAGATTCCATGAAACAACACTAGAAACTCCATTCTGGCACCCTGCCGGGACGGGGAATTAGAGGAGATCATCGCCATCATCATCACCATCGCTTCTCCATCGACCATCCATGTTTCCCCCATCTATGAGTGAGTAATCTCCGGCTGTAGGCTATGGGGATGGTAGGGATTGGATGAGATCGTTCATGTAATGGCATCAGATTGTTAGGGCATGGTGCCTAGTATCTTTTATTAGTGCTTTATGACCTTGTTGCGACTTGTTGTGCTTAATGCTTGTCACTAGGGCCCGAGTGCCATGATTTCAGATCTGAACATGTTATTGATTTATTATGATAGTATTGTTTTTGGTCTTATCTACGAGTTGTATACACATGTTGATGTCCAGAACCAATGGCCCCGAAGTAATAGAAATCGGGATAACCGGAGGGAATGGCTTTGATGTGAGGATCACATGTGTCCACGGAGTGTTAATGCTTTGCTCCGGTGCTCTATTAAAAGGAGCACCTTAATTGCCAGTAGTTCCCTAGAGACCCCGCTGCAAACGGGCCGGCAGGACAAAAGATGTTGTGCAAGTTCTCATTGCGAGCACGTATGACTATATATGGAACACATGCCTAGGATTGTCTAGTACTTGGATGTTTTATCTTATTTAACTGTAATTGCCCTATGTTCTGATTGCTATGTGAATTGTCTTGTCCATGCAACGCCCATCCATCCATCCCTATGCCTACCGCACTCGAATCCCACTGTTACTGCTTTTGTTACTACTATCTTTACTTTACTACTGGTGTTACTTTGCTATTCCTACTACAAAACTGTTGCTACTGATAAACTGCTGTGAGCAAGATTGTTTCCAGGTGCAGCTGAATTGACAACTCAGTTGTTAAGACTGATAAGTATTCTTTGGCTCTCCTTGTGTCGAATCAATAAATTGGGTTTCACTTCCCTCGAAAATACTGTGATACACCCCCTATAGTAGTTTCGACACAAAGGGGAGCCAAAGAATACTTATCAGTCTTAACAACTGAGTTGTCAATTCAGCTGCACCTGGAAACAATCTTGCTCACAACAGTTTATCAGTAGCAACAGTTTTGTAGTAGGAATAGCAAAGTAACAGAAGTAGTAAAGTAAAGACAATAGTAACAAAAGCAGTAAACAGTGGGATTCGAGTGCGGTAGGCATAGGGATGGATGGACGGGCGTTGCATGGACAAGACAATCCACATAGCAATCAGAACATAGGGCAGTTGCAGATAAATAAGATAAAGCATCCAAGTACTAGACAATCCTAGGCATGTGTTCCATATATAGTCATACGTGCTCGCAATGAGAACTTGCACAACATCTTTTGTCCTGCCAGCCCGTTTGCAGCGGGGCCTCAAGGGAACTACTGGCAATTAAGGTGCTCCTTTTAATAAAGCACTAGAGCAAAGCATTAACACTCTGTGAACACATGTGATCCTCACATCAAAGCCTTTCCCTTCTAGCTACCCCGATTTCTGTCACTTCGGGACCATAGGTTCCGGACAAAGACGTGTGTAAAAAACTTGTAGATAAGACCAGAAACAATACTATCATAATGAATCAATAACATGTTCAGATCTGAAATCGTGGCACTCGGGCCCTAGAACAAGCATTAAGCACGACAAGTCGCAACAAAGTCATAAAGCACTAATAAAAGATATTAGGCACTATGCCCTAACAATCTGATGCCATTACATGAACGATCTCATCCAATCCCTACCATCCCCATAGCCTACAGCGGGGGATTACTCACTCATAGATGGGGGAAACATGGATGGTCGATGGAGAAGCGATGGTGATGATGATGGCAATGATCTCCTCCAATTCCCCGTCCCGGCAGGATGCCAGAACGGAGTTTCTGGTGCTGTTTCGTGGAATCTGGTGGTGGCGGCGGAGTGGAACTCCTTCTGGAAAAACATCGAACCCCCCGAAGTTTTTAGGTCAGAAGGCTCCTTATAGGCGAAGAGAGAGGCCGAGGGGATGCCTGGGGGGCCCACACCACCCCCTGGCGCGGCCTGGCCTGGTCCGTGCCAGCAGGTGGTGTGGCCACCCCAGGGCTCTTCTCCGTCTCGTATTCTGGCTCCTGGAGTCTTCGGGTAAAATAGGATTTTTGGCATATTTTCCGGAATTTTTCCTGATAGTTGATTTTCTGCACAAAAAGTAGATACCAAGGCAATTCTGCTGAAAACAGCGTCAGTTCGCATTAGTTGCATCCAAATCACACAAGTATAGAGGAGAAATAATAGCAAAAGTGTTCGGGAAAGTAGATACGTTTTGGACGTATCAACTCCCCCTAAGCTTAGCTTATTGCTTGTCCTCAAGCAATTCAGTTGAAAACTGAGTGCGATAAAAGAACTTTCATGAACACATTTGCTTCATATGATGTAAATATTCTCAGCAATGTGATCAACTACCTAGACAATTCATAATAAAGAGTATGCAACTGAGTCTACTTAATAGTCACTGCAAGCTATGAAGAGATTCCAACTCAAGAATAATAAGTAGCATGAAGCACAAACATAAGCAACATTACAATGCTCATAGAAAGGTATGATAGAGTGATATCTCGCTTGCCTTTGATTATGAATGCCAAAGCACCTCTGAAGTTCAAGTGATGACTAGAAGTAAAGATATAAAAGATACAAGCATCAAAGTCATAACACAAGTAATCAAGTAATGGAACAAACACAAAAAATGACAACTAATGCTCTCAAGAAGGTGCTCAAAGAATATGTGGAGACTCAACAAGTAGAATAAAAAGGTTTTGAATAATTTTGAAAGGCTTCCAAATGCTGAAAGTATGAAACTTGTTAGCTTGAGCTCTCATTGCCCCTATCATAAGCATCTTTAATGTGGTTAAGGTGAAAGTGACACAACTAAGAGGATATGCTTGACAAGTTATAAATTGAAGTCTCATGCCCCTTACTTACGAAGACCGATCCTCATGCTACTCAACTTCAGTCACAAGTAAGCTCTTATCATTGTAAGTACATACGTATCATAGAGAACCGCCAACGGGGTACCCCTTGCACATGACACGGGAGCTATCCCATAATCAAAATACAAGGCAAGCAGATAATGAGCATCTCAGCGATCTTTTTATTTACTATGTGCATAGATTTTTATTGAGGATGCTTCATAGAATGCTCATTATGGTTATGCTGCAAGTTTCCACCATGATTAGGCATGGCTTAGGCTAGCGGCCCAGGCGTTTCTCTAACATACATACAAACTCCATGATCTTACAAGTTCCACTTTTATTTCACACCGCCGGGATCCATAAGCAAAAGAACATGATATCAACTAGGTACAGAGTACCTATGAAGCGTTGAAAGCGGTCCCCATGATACATGGTTCTGCTAACTTCAACTCATAAAGCGCAAGCATATGCACAACAAAGAAGGACGCAATGGTTCGGGTTTATTAAGTGCAAGAAAATAAAGTGTGCCATCAAGTTCGTGAGAGCTTTACTAACTAACTTTCTCATAACAAGCAAACATTTTATTTAGAAGAAAACAAGGCATATTGAATATGCACGGAGATAGCAAATAATGCTAATAGGTAGGTATGGTGGACACTTTGGAAATATTTGGTTTAGGGAGTTGGAAACATGAGTAAAACACTCAGTGGAAGTAAAGGCTAGCAATAGTAAGGGAGCGACAAACAAGAGAGCAATAGCTGTCATTATCATGCTTGCAACAAAACAGGACTACTCATGGCATGAAAATGATTCAAGATCCTCAAGGCAAAATAATTCATCGAGGCTCAACTGATTATTACAGTCATGTGCATGTGTGAGCATGTGCCAAGTCAATCAAATGAAACATTCAGAGGAGGATACCATGGTGTCATACCAATTTATGAATAGAGTAATGGAAGCAAACATTCATGAGACATGCTACAAACTATTAGCGGGCTGGAGCTAATCACAAGAAAGCAAGAACTACTAAGCATTCAAAAATAACGTACACCCTACATGAACGGACTAAGAAAGCTCACAAAGATGAGTATATGTACAAAAATGAAGACAAATAGAGTTCGTTACCAGCCTCTTACCACGCCTCAAGTTGTCATTAATCCTCATTATTGCTCTTCACTTGTGTGGCTTGAATAATAATATGAAACAAATAATCCACTGAGAACTGCTGAACCCTGTAGCCAACTCGCAAAAACCAAAGAAGAACGACAAATATTTTTGGTGTTTTCGATTTTAAACAAAAACCAAAAGAGAAAAACAAGCAAAGCAAAATCTTTTTGGGTTTTTCGAATAGTTCAAACAAAGCAAAAAGGAAAAAGCAAACCAAAGAGAAACAACAAAAATATTTTTGGTCTTTTTGTGTTTTTAGAAAGCAAAAGCAAAGAAGAACGAAAACTAAAAAGAGAACGAAAACATGAATATACAAAGTACCGATGCAACATGATATGGAGATGAGTGCGGTGTCGGCGTACCTCCCCCCAAGCTTAGGCTTTTGTCCTAAGTGGGTATCAGTCCCAGGCTGGCCAAGATGAAGTGTCACCGGGGTACGACGAGGAGGTACCCTCGTCCTGGTGCGAGCCAGAGTACATCCCTCCGCAATGTGCGGAATAATCATAGGAGGGCACATCCTCCTGGTGCTGCTCGTGGAAACCCAACAAGCGAAGGTGCTCATCCACCTCCTCCTTGGAGCGCGACCACGGTCTTCTGTCAACACTGAACAAAGCAGGCTGGGGTAAAAGGATCTCCCTTTCATCCCCGTCAGTGAAAAGCATCCTATATACTAGATTGTTCAAATCAGAGGTAGCAGTGACAAAGTGATGAGTTTTCATGGCAACAAGGTCGAGCCTCTGTGGTGCTAGAATAACATCATCAGGAGCCACCGAAAGATCTAATGCATCGACCACACGCAAGGCAATGATGCCCCCATAGATAGGCCCCCTAGCAGCTAGGCGGCGAGCAATAAGAGAGCCAAGATTGTACCGAGTATCATTGTTGAGCGCAGCAGCAAGGAAAGCTAAGTGATAGTTGGAGATATTACTAGTGTTCTCCCTACCCAATACACTAGTGGCAAGATAGTAAGCAAAGTATCTAAGAGCAGGGAGTTGGATATTTCTTATCTTTCCGCGCTGCGCCACGCGGTCATCATCATTGGTCACCCCTTAGTAAAGCTCCAACAAATCAGCGGGTCGCCCTTGAATTTTCTTCACGGTCCCTGCCATACGCACACCTACAATACTGCAAAATCTCTCCAAAGGCATGGTGAAGGGCATATCATAGATCTTAAATGAGACAGTAGAATGATAGGATGTGTTAGTAATTGAGAAGCTCTCAACAAAAGTTTTGGTGAGCATAGCGTATTGTGCACTCTCATCTTGCATATAAGAGGTCAAACCAACCCTCTCAATCAGTACCAAGAAATCATCAAGAATACCTGCAGCTTGCAAGAAAGTAAAACAAGGGAAAGAGGATGGGTGAGCATCTCCATCATCTCTTTCACTGCCAATACGTGATACAATGAGGTCTTCATTGTATGATGGCCTAGCTTGAGAGGCTGTTCTTGAGGGCCTTAACCTCCTAGGTGCATCACTCTCAAATATCTCTCCAAAAGTGTGGTTGTTCATGCTTGGTATTCTGAAATTTAAACACCTATTAAACAAGTGATTGCAAAGTAAATGTAATAAAGGATTCTACTCATAGGGACTTGCAAGAGGCCTAAACATGCATCAAAACTATATCTCTAAGCATCAAACAAGCTTACAAGCTCTCAAAACCAGTCACCTACAGCAGCAAAATACTCAACATACAATCCACTAAACACAAATCTACTTGGACAAGGGGAGGAGTCACATACCAAGGAACAATTGCTCCAAATTTCAGCAAGAAAGATGGGCTGAGCAAAGAGATCGAAGAAATCGAGGGCAAGCACAGAGAGAACATGATTTCGAGCTATGAACTAGAGCTTACTCGGGAGAGAAAAGAAAGTGGCAGGAGAGAGAGGTAGTGGAGGGCCAGGGGTGGCCCACACCAAGGCATGGCACCACCCAGGTCTGGCCGCGCCACCATGTGGTGTGCCTGCCTGGTGGGCCCCCCTGGTACCTACCAGGTACTCCTCTGCCCCTTTTTTCACGTAAAAATTTAATATGATTTTTCTGGAATTTTTTGAGACACTTTATTTTTGGGCATTTTTCAGAAATAGAAGAATGATTTTTCTGACAGACAGATTTTTTTTTTCTTTTTGGAAACATGATGCAAGGACAAAATAAGGCTAGAACTACAGAAGTTCTAGCATGCAAGAAAACTAACAACACAAAGAAAACTAAACAAAAGCAAAAACTAAAAATGCAAAGGATAGAAATAAACGGAGATAATCATAATGAAAACATTGTTTTGTTCAATGGAATCCTTTTGTTAGCAAGGTTGATTAAGTCTTGCTACCAAAACAATTGCATATGAAACAAAACTTTGTATTCCACCAATGATTATGTTACCTCAACCTTGATAGCAATGGTCCCAATCATAATAGTTTCAAATTTTTCTTTTGGTATGGGACAATATATTTCTCCAACTTGAATGCCTTCAACATGTTCAATTGAATTTAAACCATAAGTCCTTTCAATCTTCTTGGGGAAATAGACAGTATGTTCCTTGTCATTAACATTGAAGGTCACCTTTCCTTGATTACAATTAATAACAGCTCCTGCAGTATTAAGAAAAGGTCTCCCAAGAATAATAGACATATTATCATCTTCAGGAATTTCAAGCACAACAAAATCAGTTAATATCAAGCAATTATGAGCCACCTTAACAGGTACATCCTCACATATACCCACAGGAATAGTGGTAGACTTATCAGCCATTTGCAAAGATATATCAGTTGGTATTATTTTTTCAAGCTGAAGCCTCTTATAGAGAGAGAAAGGCATAACACTAACTCCAGCTCCCAAATCACACAAAGCAGTTCTAACATAACTATTCTTAATAGAGCAAGGGATAGTTGGAATCCCTGGGTCTCCAAGTTTCTTAGGAACCTTACCATTGAAGGAATAATTAGCCAGCAAAGTAGAGATTTCTTCATTAGGGATCTTCCTTTTATTCGAGACAATGTCCTTCATATACTTTGAGTAAGAAGGCAATTTAATAGCATCAGTCAAAGGAATTTGCAAGAATAAAGGTTTCATCCACTCACAAAACTTATTATAGTGTTCATCTTCTTTTGACTCGTGTTTCTTATCAGGGAAAGGCATAGGTTTTGGACCCAAGGTTCTCTTTCACTACCATGTTTCTTAGCAATAAAGTCTTCTTTGGTGTATTTAGTATTCTTAGTGTGGTTTTCAAGTTCTTCTTCAACTTTTTCTTCATTAGGAACTTCATTTTCTTCATTACCACTTTCAGTTTCAGCATTAGAGATTGATATACTATTAGGATCTATAGCAGGTTCAGAGGGTTCTATAATAGTTTTATGTTTCTTTTTCCTTTTATTACGAGTAGAACCACTATTTTTAGCTTGTTGAGAATCCTGCTCAATTCTTTTGGGATGCCCCTCAGGATATAGAGGATCCCGGGTAGCAGCACCACTTCTAGTTCTAATTTCATAAGCATGTTTTTCTTTAGCAGCATTAACTAGCAAGTCCTTTTGCACTTTAACGAGTTGATCTATTTGAGTTTGAACCATTTGAAAGTGTTTAACAATCATTTTAACATCATTAGAGGTTCTTTCTACAATATCTTTCAACTCAACAATAGCTCTAGTGTTTTCCATTAGATGATTTTGCACCCTTTTATTAAAGTTATCTTGCTTAACAATAAAGATATCGAATTCTTCTAAGCATTGATCAGGAGGTTTCAAGTAAGGGATATCACCTTCATCAAAGTGTTGGAGAGAGTGTACCTCAATAGTGGGTGAGTAGGGAATAGGCTTACATAATTCTTCTATAGGAGGTAAATTCTTGACATCTGCAGCTTTAATTCCCTTCTCCTTAAGACATTTCTTAGCTTCCTTCATCACTTCATCATTTAATTCAATAACTCCCCTCTTCTTTGATGTTGGAATAAGCACAGGAATAGATGGTTTAGGTACAATTACTTCAGGTATAGCTTGTTTAGGAGGAGTCCAATCTTCATAATTCTTGCTTATTTTAGCCATTAATTCCTCAGCTTCCTTGGGAGTCCTATTCCTGAAAACACAATCAGCACAACTATCTATGTATGTCCTAGATTCTTCGGTTAGTCCATTATAAAATATATCAAGTAGTTCATTCCTAGGTAATGGACTTCCAGCCTGTGCATGAATCAAAGCACAAAACCTTGCCCAAGATTCGGGCAATACCTCCTTTTCTCCCTGTTTAAAATCAAAAAGTTCCTGCAAAACAGCATGTCTAGCACTAGGAGGAAAATATTTCTGCAGGAAAGTATTAAACAAGCACTCAGGGCTATCAATAGATCCAGGAGGTAAATTACCAAACCAAGTTTTAGCTTCTCCTTTCAGTGAAAAAGGGAAAATCTTAGCAACAAAGTAAGTACGCATTTTAATATCATCAGAAAACAAGCCACTCATGGTAGAAAGTTCATTCATATGTGCAACCGCACTTTCATTCTTAGTTCCGCCAAAAGGTTCTTTCTCGACAATAGCTATGTAAGATAGATCGAGAGAGAAATCATAATCTTCATCTATAATGTTTATGGGAGAAGCAACAAACTTAGCAGCAGGAGATAATTTGGGTCTAATAGTACGCCTCTCAAGGAGATTCTTAGCGGCTCTCCTATCATGGGTGTTCCTACAATCTTCAATAAACTCATCAGTCATCTCAACATAATCTTCTTCAGCATCATAACTCTCACTAGACTCAGGTGAGCTAACAGGTGTGGCAGTGTGTTCATTAGGAGTTTCGGTATTTGCAACTATAGTTCTAGCAATCGTAGCATCTAGGAAAGGACCTAATGAACCACACTTATCAAGCACAGTAGAAGCAGCATCATAAGCATCAGAAGTTTCAGATTCAGCAGTAGTAGCAGTGTGTGTAGCATGTGTATGTGGTGGTGTAAGGAACTTACTCAGAACAGACGGTGAATCAAGAGCAGTAGAGGTGTTCAGAACCGTACCTCTTCTTGTAGTGGATGGTAAAATAGGAACCTTGCCATCACGAGACTTATCCATGATGGATGGAAAGCAGCGAACAATAGAGAATCCAAGTGAACTTGATAAATAAAGCTATGCTCCCCGGCAACGGCGCCAGAAAATAGTCTTGATGACCCACAAGTATAGGGGGTGTATCGCAGTATTTTCGAGGAAAGTGAAACCCAATTTATTGATTCAACACAAGGGGAGCCAAAGAATACTTATTAGTCTTAACAACTGAGTTGTTAATTCAGCTGCACCTGGAAACAATCTTGCTCACAGCAGTTTATCAGTAGCAACAGTTTTGTAGTAGGAATAGCAAAGTAAAACCAGTAGTAAAGTAAAGACAATAGTAACAAAAGCAGCAAACAGTGGGATTCGAGTGCGGTAGGCATAGGGATGGATGGACGGGCGTTGCATGGACAAGACAATCCACATAGCAATCAGAACATAGGGCAATTGCAGATAAATAAGATAAAGCATCCAAGTACTATACAATCCTAGGCATGTGTTCCATATATAGTCATACGTGCTCGCAATGAGAACTTGCACAACATCTTTTGTCCTGCCAGCCCGTTTGCAGCGGGGCCTCTAGGGAACTACTGGCAATTAAGGTGCTCCTTTTAATAAAGCACCGGAGCAAAGCATTAACACTCCGTGAACACATGTGATCCTCACATTAAAGCCTTTTCCTTCCGGCTACCCCGATTTATGTCACTTCGGGACCATAGGTTCCGGACAACGACGTGTGTAAACAACTAGTAGATAAGACCAGAAACAATACTATCATAATGAATCAATAACATGTTCAGATCTGAAATCATGGCACTTGGGCCCTAGTGACAAGCATTAAGCACGACAAGTCGCAACAAAGTCATAAAGCACTAATAAAAGATACTAGGCACTATGCCCTAACAATCTGATGCCATTACATGAACGATCTCATCCAATCCCTACCATCCTCATAGCCTACAGCGTGGGATTACTCACTCATAGATGCGGGAAACATGGATGGTCGATGGAGAAGCGATGGTGATGATGATGGCGATGATCTCCTCGAATTCCTCGTCCCGGCAGGGTGCCAGAACGGAGTTTCTGGTGCTGTTTCGTGGAATCTGGTGGTGGCGGCGGAGCGGAACTCCTTCTGGAAAAACGTCGAACCTCCCGAAGTTTTTAGGTCAGAAGGCTCCTTATAGGCGAAGAGAGAGGCCGAGGGGGTTCCTGGGGGTCCCACACCACCCCCTGGCGTGGCCTGGCCTGGCCCGCGCCAGCAGGTGGTGTGGGCACCCCAGGGCTCTTCTCCGTCTCGTATTCTGGCTCCTGGAGTCTTCGGGTAAAATAGGATTTTTGGCATATTTTCCGAGATTTTTCCTGATAGTTAATTTTCTGCACAAAAAGTAGACACCAAGGCAATTCTGCTGAAAACAGCGTCAGTTCGCATTAGTTGCATCCAAATCACACAAGTATAGAGGAGAAATAATAGCAAAAGTATTCGGGAAAGTAGATACGTTTTGGACGTATCAATTCCCTAATAAGAAACACAAGTCAAAGGAGGATGAACATTATAATAAGTTTTGTGAGTGGATGAAACCTTTATTCTTGCAAATTCCTTTGACTGATGCTATTAAATTGCCTCCTTACTTAAAGTATATGAAGGATATTGTCTCGAATAAAAGGAAGATCCCTAGTGAAGAAATTTCTACTTTGCTTGCTAATTATTCCTTTAATGGTAAGGTTCCAAAGAAACTTGGAGACCCTGGGATTCCAACTATCCCTTGCTCTATTAAAAACATTTATATTAGAACTGCTTTGTGTGATTTGGGAGCTGGAGTTAGTGTTATGCCTTTCTCTCTCTATAAGAGGCTTCAGCTTGAAAAATTAATACCAACTGATATATCTTTGCAAATGGCTGATAAATCTACCACTATTGCTGTTGGTATATGTGAGGATGTACCTGTTCAAGTGGCTCATAATTGCTTGATATTAACTTATTATGTTGTGCTTGAAATGCCTGAAGATGATAATATGTCTATTATTCTTGGGAGACCTTTTCTTAATAGTGCAGGAGCTGTTATTAATTGTAATCAAGGAAAGGTGACTTTCAATGTTAATGACAAGGAACATACTGTCTATTTCCCTAAGAATATTGAAAGGACTTATGGTTTGAATTCAATTGAACATGTTGAGGGCATTCAAGTTGGAGAAATATATTGTCCCATACCAAGAGAAAATTTTGAAACTATTATGATTGGAACCATTGCTATCAAGGTTGAGATAACATAATCATTAGTGGAATACAGAGTTTTGTCTCATATGAAATTGTTGTGGTAACAATACCTGATCAACCTTGTTAACAAAAGGATTTCGTTGAACAAAACAATGTTTTCACCATGATTATATCCGCTTACTTCTATTTTATCCATTTTAGTTTTTGCTTATGCCTAACTTAAAGGCGTTAAAGAAAAATACTTATTGGGAGATAACCCAAAAGTTTTAGATGAGTTATGGAAGTTATTACTTCAGTAATAACCGCTCCTTATCCTTTTTATTTGCTTTTTGTGCCAAGAGTAACCTCTAATGAGAGAGAAGTAATGATTGGGAAAGTTGTTGTCCCGAAACAGATTTCTATGCTTCACCGTAAAAATTCGTATAAAATCTATGTACGTCCTTTTGAGGCGTGAAGTTTTGTGCTTCTGCCCCAGTTTGTTATCTAACTTTCGTTAGTTCAACACTTTTTGATTTGAGCAACAGAAGGTCTTCAAAAAAAATCGTCTTTACCTGCTGGTCTGTTTTGACAGATTTCTGCCATTTTCTGCATTTGCTTCTTGTTGGTTCCTTTTTAAGTTGTTTTGGGGAATCAAGCTTTTTGAGGGAAGTGCTACAGTAGCTAGTGTTTTAATGGAAGTTTATTTGGTGTTAGAACTGAACCTTAAGACTTATTTATCTTGAGTGCACTAATGTTGCTAATAAAGATTGTGTGAAGTTTTGTATGAAGGAAATTTTTTAGGTGTATGGAAGGAATGAGTAATGAGATGAAGGATGGACTAAAGCTCAAGCTTGGGGATGACACGCGTGTCACTCCAAGAAATATCCAAGAAGTACAAGCGTCAAAGCTTGGGGATGCCCAAACGCTTCATTTTTATTGTTTCATGCACGGTTGTGTTGTTCTTGGAGCGTCTTCTTTTCGTTTTTGTTTTGGTTTTTCGTTTGCTTTTGTTTGCTTAGTTTTCTGAATAAATTGGTTGGACCTCCTCTTTCATGCGTTGGTTTTCAAATAGTTTGGTTTGGTTTGGAAAGAGTAGGAAAGCTCATGCTTAAGTGGTAAAAAGAGTTTGTTTTTGACTGTGGCCTATGCTTTGTCATGCCATGCTTGATATTGTTTTGGCTTTATGTTTAGTATTATTTGCTGTAGCATGACTTGTTATAAACAATTGAGATTGCTTACTGTGCCTTGGATGAATCATGCGTTGTTTTAGCATATTAAAGCATAGTATAGTGGTATTCTCCTTTGATGCTTTATTTGGGTTGACTTGGCGCATGCTCACACCATGTTATGACTATCTCAAGTCACCATAGCCTTGATGATCCTTTAGTTTTCAACTTGTAGTGTCACTTTATGCTTTGATCAATGATGTTTTGTCGCTCTGCATGATTATGGCCATTACTTCTCTCTTAGTTTGTCGCTCCCAGTCTTTTGCTAGCCTCCACAACCAAGTATGAGTTCCACTCATGCATCCAACTCCCTAAACCAAGTTATACCAAAGAGACCACCATACCTACCTACTAGCATATGCTATTCCAAGTATATTCATGCTTTTATTTACCTTCCAAATTAAACTTGTTATGAGAAAACTAGTGATTAAAGCTCTCACGAACTTGATGGCACACTTTACTTTTCTTGCCTTTAATAAACTTGAACCATTGTGTCGTCTATGTTGTATATGCTTGCACTTATTTGTTGGGGATTAGCAGAACCATGCTGTCATGGGGAACGCTTTCAACACTGCACTGGTACTTTGTACCTAGTTGATATCATGCTCTTTTGTCTATGGATGTCGTCGGCGTGAAATGAAAGGGGAGCTTGTAAGTCCATGGAGTTATGTATATGTGTTAGAGAAACGCCTGGGCCGCTGGTCTAATCCATGCTGACATGGTGGAAACCTGTAGCGTAACCATAATGAGCTGTCTATGAAGCATTCTTCTTATATAAAAAAAGAGTCCTATATTGAGAAAAAAAGAGAAAAAGAGAAAAAATGAGATTATGAAAAGAGGAAAGAGAGAAAAAAGCACCATATTCCCATGGTAAATAAGAACATTGCTGAGATGCTCGTTGTCTGCTTGCCTTGTCATTTTGATATGGGAATTCTTCTGTATCATCGGGCAAGGGGTACCCCGTTGGCGGTTCTCTATGATACACATGTACTTACGATGACAAGAACTTACCGGCGACTAAACTTGAGTAGCATGAGGAGCGGCCCTCGTATACAAAAGACATGAGATTTCTAACTTATACTTCGTCAAGCATGTACACCATAGTTTGTTCACTTTAACCTTAATCACCTTCAAAATGCTTATGATAGGGGCAATGAGAGCTGAAAGCTATAAGTACCATAATTTTTGGAAGCTCTTTATGAGACTTGAATCCCTACTTCCTTCTATGAAGGCCTTTCTTCCACCATTATATTAAGTCTCCACCTTCTACCTTTATGCACCTACTTTGAGAGCATAGTGGCCATTCTTAGTTCTATGTGCATTGTCCCAAGACTAGTTGAGTGATGCATAACTTGATATTGCTTATTTTAAACTATTTGTATCTAGTCACTCTTATGAACTTTGAAGGTGTCCTATGCATTTATATTTGCTACTCTATGAGGGACAAGCTGAATACTATTATGCTATGTTTTCTTTATGTGAAACAAACAAACGTCTTGCAAAGCATTGTTATTTATGAATCTTTTGTTTGTGCCTTTTCATGTTCCATCATAGTTTCTTTGTCTTATTGCTAGAACTTTGTTTTTCATGTTACGATTGAAGTACTATGATCCCAGCTTTGAATGTTTTACAAATACTTTGATCAAGTTTATGATGGTGCATGTCACCTCAAAAATTATTCTTTCTTTTTATCACTTACCTACTCGAGGACGAGAAGGAGTTAAGCTTGGGGATGTTGATACATTGCAAATGTATCTATAATTTTTGATGTTCCATGCTTGGTCACTGTGGAGTACTTTTCATATAATTTTTTATGTTCTACTTTCTTATGTTTTGTCCACACTTTGGAGTACTTTTCATATGATTTCTTGGACTAACCTATTAACAAGAGCCACAGTGCCAACTGCCTGTTTTCTGCTGTTTTTGGTTCCAGGAAAGTCAGAAAATAAATATTCTCGAAATTGGACAGGACAAAAGCCAAAGTTCCTATTTTACCGGAAGACTCACGGAGCCAGAATACGAGACGGAGGAGGGCTAGGGCCTGGCCACACCCCCCCGGCGCGGGTACCCCTAGGTCGCGCCAGGGCATGGTGTGGGCCCCCCAGACACCCCCTCGGTCTCCCTCTTCGCCTATAAGAAGCCTTCTGACCTAAAAACTCTGGGGGTTCAACGTTTTTCTAGAAGGAGTTCTGCTTCGCCGTCACCACGAGATTCTACGAAACAGCACCAGAAACTCCGTTCTGGCACCCTGCCGGGACGGAGAATTGGAGGAGATCATCGCCATCATCATCACCATCACTTCTCCATCGACCATCCATGTTTCCCCCATCTATGAGTGAGTAATCCCCCGCTGTAGGCTATGGGGATGGTAGGGATTGGATGAGATTGTTCATGTAATGGCATCAGATTGTTAGGACATGGTGCCTAGTATCTTTTATTAGTGCTTTATGACTTTGTTGCGACTTGTTATGCTTAATGCTTGTCACTAGGGCCCGAGTGCCATGATTTCAGATCTGAACATGTTATTGATTTATTATGATAGTATTGTTTATGGTCTTACCTACAAGTTGTATACACATGTTGTTGTCCGGAACCAATGGCCCCGAAGTGACAGAAATCGGGATAACCGGAGGGAATAGCTTTGATGTGAGGATCACATGTGTTCATGGAGTGTTAATGCTTTGCTCCGATGCTCTATTAAAAGGAGCACCTTAATTGCAAGTAGTTCCCTTGAGGCCCCGCTGCAAACGGGCTGGCAGGACAAAAGATGTTGTGCAAGTTCTCATTGCGAGCACGTATGACTATATATGGAACACATGCCTAGGATTATCTAGTACTTGGATGCTTTATCTTATTTATCTGCAATTGCCCTACGTTCTGATTGCTATGTGAATTGTCTTGTCCATGCAACGCCCGTTCATCCATCCCTATGCCTACCGCACTCGAATCGTACTGTTTACTGCAATTGTTACTGTTGTCTTTACTTTACTACTGCTGCTACTTTGCTATTTCTACTATAAAACTGTTGCTACTGATAAACTGCTGTGAGCAAGATTATTTCCAGGTGTAGCTGAATTGACAACTCAGTTGTTAAGGCTTATAAATATTCTTTGGCTCCCCTTGTGTCGAATCAATAAATTGGGTTTCACTTCCCTCGAAAATACTGCGATACACCCCTATACTTGTGGGTCATCAATCCCCCCCCCCAAATTAATTATAGGATACAAAGAAGTAATACAGAATTCATCCTTACTCTTGTATTGCCAAAACAAGCATCATTATCAGTGGAAAAAATAAATGCTAGTGGCTAGCCCTTCCAACTCCTACCAATTTTAGATTAAGGAATCAGTTTCCTAAAAGTGAGTTTAAGATGAGTACCATCCCAAATTTGGTGAACATTTTTCTTCTCTTCATTGCAGCTAGCCACCATAAAGGTCACATAATTGGACCGCCAAAGGAGAGGCACCACACCAGGCCCCCTCCCCCAATCTAACTTGGGCACCATTACCTATTTTCCATCTTTAGCCAAATCTAACACTATTAAGTGCCCACATTACTCCCTTCTAGAACTAAGAATCACCTACATTTTTGCTGCAGAAGATGTTGGAGTTTCAAGTGTTATATTAAAAATCTACTAAGGATTTTTAGATTTTACCATCATCTTTAATATATCTAATTAATCCAAGATCTAATAAGACAAAGAGTAACATTGGATAAATCAGGAATTTCGATGCCCTCGTATTTTTTTCTTACAAATAAGTTTCCAACTTGCAAGATGAACCTTTCTGATCAGTTGTGATTAGTATAATATATGATATTCAAATATCAAATACATTTAATGAATGCATTGTCAGATTATTATTTAACACACTATAATTTGCAAGACACATTTGACCATGAAAAGAAGAGTATAGTGAGTCAATCTAACGCTCAAGTTATACTCTTGACGTTCCTACAAATTTGCTTACATACTAATACTAGATACCACTATTGAGATATTTGTTAGATTACGCAATAGATATGTCTGCCAAAATGTTAAAGATATTTAATTCTTAATGCAGTTGCACAAAATAACAAGGTGCATAATTTTGATAATTTTTAATCAATGTCTATAGTAGAAAACTAAATTATTTTCCTTACAAAATACATTTATGTTTTGCACGATGTAACTGTATTCTTGAATGTACATTACAATGCAATTAGTGCTACAATTAATATTAATAACATTTCATATATGTTCAAATTTACTAACAACACAATGGGAAAGATACTCACATTAAGGTTGTTGAAGAATAATTTTTTATAAAAAATATTTAATTTAGTATAAATATATTGATTTAACTTGTCTTAGTGAGTATATACGATTGTATCTTTAGAGTAGTCATCATTCATGTGCGGGCTTCTGGCCGAGCCGTGGAGACGCTTAATGTTTGTGCTAGCCATGGGGCCACTATTAGATCCCACTATGAATGCACTACCAACTCTTATTAACATGATGTTCCTGACTGATGTGTTGTTTTTCTGCCACCAACTTCATATTTATATAGGAAAATTTCTGCCTCATGCAGAGTAGAGGAAATTGAACCACCCGAAACAAAAGGCTCTAGTGTAGAAATGAAGGATAACCCATCGTAGTCTCTAAAACACAGACCTGAAGTCTTCAAATGGAAATTATAATGATAGCCGCCTCAACTACTATTGAGCTTGCATCATTGACACGGCAACGGACCAATGAGCAACTTTGGGAGAGATCTCAAACTCGATATCCCTTTGCATATAGCCATTGCGCTTCCTTAAATCTAGTGACGAACTTTCCCCTACTCGAAAAAGTTATTACATTGAAATTTCAAAGATTAGTTAAATGTTAACCATAAATCATTTTCTTTGCCCCATCAACTCAGCTTGCCCTCTCAAAGATGTTCGTCAAGATCATCCACTTGGCAATTTTCTAGCAAAAAACTTTACATATTTTAAAACAAATGTTCATGTATTAAAATAATAATTACCCATGACATTAAAATTAAATATTATCATACTCATAATATGTTCAAGTATTTATCATTTAAAAGTAAAAAAAGTTGATAAACTCAGGAATATAGGAAAAGATAGGAATAAGAGAAAAATCAACAATAAAAGGAAAGAAAGAGAAAATCAGGCATCGATCAGTCTCGCTTAAGGCGGTAGATAGGATTCACGCCTTCAACATAGTGTGTCGATATATCTATGGATTGTGCCCGTATAAAGGCCTTATGATGACATGAAAGACTACTTGTTCCCAAACCGAAACTTTCAAAGCACAAATACATAGCCTTAGTTTTTGCAAATTTTGCTAGACTAGAGCAAAGAACCGTTGTTTGGTTAGGTTCAGCACAAGTGTTGCACTCCAGGTAGTTCGACTTGACAATGATGTAACACATTCTGCTGAATATATCTCCTTTACCCGCAAAAATACACATGATGTTTCTTTTGTTCAATTTAGTAAGAAAATTATACATGTAAATTGTTAAATAATGAAAAAACCATATATGTAGAAAATGGCTAGTAATTTGCCCCTTGAGTTCTGCCAGAAAATATGATCATTTTGAGGGTTGTGCAATAACCACAAAATGAGTAACTATCTGTCTTGTGCCTTTTGCACAGGTTGCAAGTCGTTATATTTATGTACCTTATTTACAACGGGGTGTTTCTTATGTGTAAGACTTTTTTTGTATTTTTCACTTAAAAGATACAATTTTTACAAGGGGATGTTTCTTGTGTGTAAGCCTTGCTTAGCGGCGGATCCCCCCCCCCCCCCCCCCCCCCCGGCGCCCGGGTTGACTATTAAAAAGGGAGATAAAATGGGATCGTATATACGTGTCCATGCTGGCAGTTCCCCCCTCTCCTTTGTTTATTAATGTTCATTTTAATTACGGGGAAAAAAAGTCGACCCAAAAACCAAACTTTTACTTTAAAATTCATGTAAAATAACGAACTGAACAGGGCAGTAGCACATCATTTTTTTCCCCTGCGCCCACGATCTGATGCATACAACTTGCTACTCGTTCCATTTCTGCAGTTTTTTTCTTTTCCAAATCGAAAGAATAAGATGTAAACTATATGATGAGCTACACTGGAGTGACTCCAGCACACCACATGCAGCTCGGAGATCTGCTAGCTCATCCGGATCTCCTCTACCTGCTAGCATGCATCCAAAAGCATCTAATAGAAGCATCCTTTTTTACCTGAATTATTCCTCTTTCTTTTCGCCTACCTCTCGTATATGCGTATTAGTATGTCTGTATCTGTAGTCCTGTACACATGCGCTAATCACGTACGGATCCTATGCTGATGGCCTGCTTCGATTACATGGCCTCGTCAGGGAAAATCTTATCAATACTGTAGTACGTACTTGAGCACCGACATTGCATGACAGTGCGCTCTGACACGCCTGTTCTGTCCGACTGTCTCGGACAGCCTCCTGTCGCTTCCACCAGGCTTTGTTCTGATTTCTACCTCCGCTTTCTCGAGGCGATAATCTGTGGTGCCTCGATCGGCTAGTGGAATGGGCAACGGCGGTCGATGACTCTGTGTTGTCGAAGCGGCGAGGATATCAATCAAAAGGTTGGATAAACTGAACCTAATCAAGAACTAGTACGTACAGTACTTACCACAAATTTTGTGGTCACTAGTCCGACAATGCTATTGATCACAGAAGAGACGAAAGAGGAATCCGCAGCTAGTCACCACGCGCATTTCTCCCATCTCACTGTACAGGTCCATGGATTGACCTGAGATCGATGTACCACACGGACTGGCTATTAGAATTACTCCCCTGTCCCAAAATAAGTGACTTGAGTTTGTATAGATCCGCATATATATATGTACTAAAACGTGTCTAGATATATCCGAATCTAGATAAACCCACGTCATTTATTTTGGGACGAAGGGAGTAATACTTGTTACGTACTGAATACCGGCTGTAATTCTGACAGGACATACTACTCCGTGTCGAAGTCTTGTACGACAGGTACTACATACCTCTCCTTCATGTAATATAAACTCATGGACGTGAGGCTCGTTGATTATCCAAGTAGTCCCAAAATTACTACTGATTGTACGTTTTACACTGGCGGCCCTTGCCGAGGTGGTTCTCGCAGAGGGAGTAGCCGACCAGCGTGGGCTGGCTGCAGCGCCACCCCCGCCCGTTCACGCGGCTGCACCGCCGCACCGGGACCCTCCAGCAACACCGCGGGGTCAGGGCCGGTCCTGAGATTTCGGCGTCCGGGGTGAAACTAAAATTTTGGGTTCCTTATTATAATTTTTTATGGATATATGAGATGATGAAAAATAAATAGTTTAAGTATACTTCCAACTATAATATTCATATAAAAATAATAATGTTTATATGATACCTTAAAATTTCCTCCAAAAATTCCTAGAAGCAAAGTCCGTGACGATGAAATGAATATCAATCTCGTCCACTAACTTCTTCTCGATGCATAGAGTCGCCAAACCGTTTTACCTCTCCTGAGACATTATAGATCTCAAATAGGTTTTTAATAATTTTAATTTTGAAAAGCTTCTTTCAACTGATGCAACAGTCACAGGCATAGTAAATAAGTTCCGATAAGCGATACAAATATTAGGATAACAGTTTGTTTCCCTGATAAACTCAAAAATTTCCATAGCAGACATTGATGTATTTGGCAAAGTGAACTTCATAACACTTAACTCAGAAATAAAGTGCATTTAACTCAACATCACATATATCAGGTTTACCATTTGTACGAGACCGAGTAATTTTTTTTGCAAATGTTGTGCAATGTTCCTTCAATTGAGAACCATCCAATGCCTTCAAGGATGTCGAACTTATTAAAAACCCAAACTTTTGAATGACTGGAGTTCTTAAAATCTACGCTAAGAATTCTAATTAGAATTAAGATTTAAGAACTAAGAATTAGGACGTAACCAGCAGAGACATGGGCGGGAGCGGACCACTAGACCAGCAGCCAGGCGGTCGATCGTCTCGTCGATGGTCTAGCCTTCGCGCCTGGCGTCGATCGTCGAGGGCCTCGAGACTCCCCGCTCCCATATCCCGATCCGATATTCCGATCCAGTGGAGGCGACAAGACTCGGGTAGGAGACGTACAGTCAATTGTTGGTTCCGTTTGACTGGGAGGAAGTGAAGCGACCGACGCCATCTAGGACTAGGAGTCGAGCGGTTGGCCTCCGCCTTAGCCTCGCCCTGTACCTATATCAATCATCTCGGATCAGAGTCTACGACAGCGGAAAAAATACCAATTAATCCACCAGCCTAATAAAAAAATCTTTGTTTACGATATATAATAGGAATATCTATATACATATTTTAGGAGGGCCTCTACTTTTTTGGGCTGGCCCTGCGCGGGGTTGCGCCGCCTCTTGGGCCCATCGCTCTTGATCCCTTCCTTCCCGTGCACGGCCGCCGTTGGCGACGTCACTGGCATGACTCCGTTGACGAGACGTTCTTTCTCCGGCACTGATCAGCGACCAGTCGCGATGCCCATTCTCTAGGCTGCAGTGCAATAAATAGCATTTGATTATGTTTTTCGGCTCTTGGCTTCAGCTGATGATACTACTGGTACTAATATCCAAAAAAAAAAAGATCTAATGCATGGCGAATTGGCAATTTTATGCATCACCAATTATGGCATTATCGAATTGCATATCCAAGGAATTCCGAGGAAAAAAAGGATGCTAAACTTGCTAGATAGTACTTTCTCTGGTCCATATTAATATTCTCAACTTTGTCTAGATTCGGATGAATCTAGTCTAAATCATTAACTAGTACATTCGAATATAGATAAAATTAAGAACAATAATATGGATCGAGGTAGTATTAGATTCCAGGTGATTGCACGAGTTTCCATTAATTTCCCGTGATCCGATCACCCTGAACGGATCCGTCAAAGTTGCAATTAAGAAGAATTCCAGTTCCAACTCCCAATTACTCCAGTAAGCACAGCAGAGTATATTTTCGATGCTACTAATCATTCTATTGAAATTTGGGTGTGGGCCTTGGCCCATAGCCTAATACAAATTCTGAAATTCTCTTGGCCCATTCATGCCTAGCAAGGGGTGGCACCAAAGTTTAGTCCCACCTTGCTAGTTTAGAGGGAGTTGGACCAATATATATAGTGGAGTGTTTCACTACCTCCTAAAAAGAGTGAAGAGGAGTGGCATACACGCGCGCTCCTCCTCCGCCGCCCGCCTCGTCACGACGCGTCGCGGCGCGGCGCGGCGCGGCGCGACGCGACGCGACGCGGTTTGCGGAATTGTGCCTCGGTGCCGATCTTATTTGCTGCTCGGGAAAATTATTGTGCGCTCTCTGCCTCGATCAGGTTTTTGGGGAGCGTGTCTGCGCGACTACTGACGGCATCACGTCGACCGACCACTCCTTCCCCGACGAGGACTTCTTCCCGGACATCAGCAGCCTCTACATCGACGCCATGGCTGACGACACTGGTGTCAACCCCAACCTGAACGCGAACCCGATTCCTCCTCCAGCACCGTACGTAATCTGTTCCTATCTAGTTCAGTTTCTTGTACTAGCTTTTGGAATAGATGTGATTTGTTTATTCTGGTTGAATATGATCTGTTCGTTTATTCTGCTAGTATACATGATTAGATTAATTCTAGCACTTATAGTCATGATTTATTATTACTTATTTCAGATTAAATATTATGGTAATTTGCTTATATTTTCAACAATCCAAAAACCTGATTATAGGCAACTGAATTCAACTGGTTTAGCCGCGGCTACAAGGCCGCCTCCTTTTGACGGTGTCAATTATAAGAGATGGCGCACGGGAGCAGTTCTATGGTTGAGAAACCTAGGCTGCTATAGCGCCACTCTTGGCAAACCTGAGGGAGACCTTTCTCCTGTTCAGGAGGAAGCGTTTCAAAAAGTCGACACCATGTTTATGGGGGCTTTGTTCAATATTCTTGGTGACAACATTGTTGACACCTATATGTCATTTGATAATGGCAAGGATGCGTGGGATGCACTGGACGCCAAGTTTGGTGTTTCGGATGCTGGCACTGAACTGTATATCATGGAGCAATTCTATGACTACAAGATGACTGATGACCGTCCCATCGTGGATCAGGCTCATGAGATACAGTCCCTTACCAAAGAACTCGAGCAGTTCAAGTGTAACTTATCGGACAAGTTCGTGGCCGGAGGCATTATTGCTAAGCTTCCTCCTTCTTGGAGGAACTTTGCTACCTCTCTGAAACATAAGAGACAGGAGTTTTCTGTTTCGGATCTCATCGGATCTCTTCATGTTGAAGAAGAGGCGAGAGCAAAAGATACACGTCCTCGAGGCTTTGATAGAAGTTCTAGCGCACATGTAGTGCAGAAAAACAACTTCCAGTCCCACAAGTTCAAGAATAAAAACATGTCTGATGGCAAAGGAAAGTTTGATGGCAAAAATAAGGCCGCACAGACTACCAACTTCAAGAAGAAGACTGAGTATAAGAAGAAAGGATCCTGCCATGTCTGTGGTGATCCTAATCATTGGGCTCCTAGCTGCCCCAATCGCTTTGACAAGCGTCCACATGGAAATAGTGGCAAGTCCGCTAATGTTGTTCTTGGTGATATTGAGATGAAGGATGTTGGGTACGGTATATTTCCCACTGTTCTTTCAGTTTGTAATTCACCTGATTGATGGATAGACACTGGTGCAAATATACATGTATGTGCTGATATTTCCATGTTCTCTTCTTATCAGGTCGAACGGGCTGGCTCCGTGCTGATGGGAAACGGCTCACGTGCTTCTGTTCAAGGTGTTGGTACGGTGGATCTGAAGTTTACTTCGGGGGAGATCGTACAGCTGAAGAATGTGCAGCACGTTCCCTCAATCAATAAGAATCTCGTCAGCGGATCTCTTCTGTGTCAAGATGGTTTTAAGTTAGTCTTTGAGTCCAATAAAGTTGTAATTTCTAAGTGTGGACAATTTGTTGGAAAGGGTTATGAGTGCGGAGGCTTGTTCCGCTTATCTTTGTCAGACTTATGTACTCAAGTTATTAATCATGTTTGCAATGATAGTGAATCCAATATTTGGCATTCACGACTTTGTCATATTAATTTTGGGTGCATGACGCGGCTTGCCGATATGAATTTAATTCCGAAATTTACTACTGTCAAAGGTTCCAAGTGTCAAGTATGTGTGCAAGCTAAGCAACCTCGCAAGTCTCACAAGACTGCCGAGGTACGAGATTTGGCACCAGTGGAACTAGTACATTCAGATCTTTGTGAGATGAATGGTGAGTTGACAAAAGGTGAAAAGCGATATTTCATGACTTTAATTGATGATTCCACTCGATACTGTTATGTGTATCTTCTGAAATCTAAAGATGAAGCTTTTAATCACTTCAAAATCTATAAAGCTGAATCAGAAAACCAACTTGATCGAAAGATTAAGCGACTTCGGTCTGATCGTGGTGGAGAGTATTTTTCCAACGAATTTGATTCCTTTTGTGCGGAGCATGGTATTATCCATGAGAGGACGCCTCCCTACTCACCTCAGTCAAATGGGGTGGCCGAAAGAAAGAACCGTACTCTAACTGATTTGGTTAAAGCCATGTTAGATACATCGGGTCTATCCAAGGAATGGTGGGGGAGGCGATAAAGACTGCGTGTCATGTCCTAAACCGTATTCCCAAAAAGAACAAAACCATTACTCCATTTGAGGAATGGGAAAGGAAAAGGCTGAAACTCTCCTACTTACGAACTTGGGGTTGTTTGGCGAAAGTGAATGTGCCGATACCCAAGAAGCGCAAGCTTGGACCAAAAACCGTGGATTGTGTCTTTCTGGGATATGCATTTCATAGCATTGGCTATAGATTTTTGATAGTGAAATCTCAGGTATCTGACATGCATGTTGGTACAATCATGGAGTCGAATGATGCGACTTTCTTTGAAGACATCTTTCCCATGAAAGATTCGTCTAGTTCATCAAATCAGGAGATGCCTAGTTTATCTAGTCAAGAATTAATCACAATTCCTGAACCCACCATTTCGATAGAACACCCTGATAATCCTGTGGAGGATAACAGTGAAGCTCCTACCAGAAGTAAGAGACAAAGGACTGCGAAGTCCTTTGGTGATGATTTCATTGTATACCTCGTGGATGATACTCCCACTTCTATTTCAGAAGCTTATGCATCTCAAGATGCTGACTACTGGAAAGAAGCCGTTCGCAGTGAGATGGATTCCATCATAGCAAACGGAACTTGGGAAATTACTGATCGTCCTTATGGGTGCAAACCTGTAGGATGTAAGTGGGTGTTTAAGAAGAAGCTTAGACCTGATGGTACTATTGAGAAGTATAAGGCACGTCTTGTTGTGAAGGGTTATACCCAGAAAGAAGGCGAAGACTTCTTTGATACTTATTCACCTGTGGCTAGATTGACCACCATTCGAGTACTGCTATCCTTGGCTGCCTCGCATGATCTTCTCGTTCACCAAATGGACGTTAAGACGGCTTTCCTAAATGGAGAGTTAGATGAGGAAATTTATATGGATCAGCCGGATGGATTCGTGATAGATGGTCAACAAGGCAAGGTGTGCAAGTTACTGAAGTCTCTGTATGGTCTTAAGCAAGCACCTAAGCAGTGGCATGAGAAGTTTGAAAGGACTTTAACTGATGAAGGCTTTATTGTAAACGAAGCTGACAAGTGTGTGTACTATCGCCATGGTGGGGGCGAGGGAGTCATCTTATGTCTGTATGTTGATGATATACTGATATTCGGGACCAATCTTAATGTTATCAATGAGGTCAAAGACTTTCTATCTCGTTGTTTTGAGATGAAAGATCTAGGAGTGGCTGATGTGATATTGAACATCAAGCTGCTGAAAGATGATGATGGTGGGATAACACTGCTTCAGTCTCACTATGTGGAAAAGATCTTGAGTCGTTTTGGGTATAGCGAATGTAGATCTTCTCCTACACCATATGATCCTAGCGTGTTGGTTCGAAAGAATCAGGGAGATCCTAAGGATGCTAAAGATCAGCTGAGATATTCTCAGATTATTGGCTCGCTTATGTATTTAGCCAGCGCTACGAGGCCTGACATCTCCTTTGTTGTAAGCAAGTTAAGTCGATTTGTCTCAAATCCTGGAGATGTTCATTGGCAGGCCCTTGAAAGGGTTTTGCGTTACTTGAAAGGCACCGCGAGCTATGGGATTCACTACTCCGGGTATCCAAGGGTACTTGAAGGGTATAGTGACTCAAACTGGATTTCTGATGCTGATGAGACTAAGGCCACGAGTGGTTATGTGTTTACACTTGGTGGTGGCGCTGTTTCTTGGAAGTCTTGCAAGCAGACCATCTTAACGAGGTCAACTATGGAAGCAGAACTCACAGCATTAGACACAGCCACTGTTGAAGCAGAGTGGCTTCGTGAACTCTTGATGAACTTACCTGTGGTTGAAAAACCAATACCCGCAATCCTTATGAACTGTGATAACCAAACTGTGATCATAAAAATAAACAGTTCTAAGGACAATATGAAGTCATCAAGACATGTGAAGAGGAGATTGAAATCTGTCAGGAAAATGAGAAACTCCGGAGTTATTGCATTGGATTATATCCAAACATCTAAAAATCTGGCAGATCCCTTTACAAAGGGTCTATCACGTAATGTGATAGATAATGCATCGAGGGAGATGGGTTTGAGACCCACTTTTTGAGTTGCTCACAGTGGTAACCCGATCTATGTGATCGGAGATCCCGTGAAGTAGAGTTGGGAGACAAGGTGTTGGTCAACTGGGAGGAGAGTATCCTTATAGCATACTACCACTCCGTATAGATGCAATACTCTCCTATTCTGCATGGCAGGTTGGTATTTACCTTAATGTGTTCTGAGTGGCTTGTTTAAGCAAAGATGTTGTCCTGCAGAACATCTTTTGAAGAACACACCTATATGAGTCTGACTGTCAAACGTCGCAGTCCGTGAGAGTTGGGTGCTCTCTAATAAACTCATGAAAGGCCATGGAGTATGACGCATAAGCTCCAAACCACGGAGAAGCTTCGCGGCAGCGCTGTATCGGTCTAGACCTTATGTGAAACTAGTGCGCACCAAACTTGTAGTTCAAGGCATAGTCCACTATTCAAGTTGCAATCTAGTGTAGCATGAAGTTCTAAGTGGAAGTTCAACTTAACAGTCTCCACCTCGCACCGGTATATAAACAATGCTCTGGAACTGATTGATGTGATGATATGTGCCTATGAGAATTTGTGGGGGATTGTTGGAATTTGGGTGTGGGCCTTGGCCCATAGCCTAATACAAATTCTGAAATTCTCTTGGCTCATTCATGCCTAGCAAGGGGTGGCACCAAAGTTTAGTCCCACCTTGCTAGTTTAGAGGGAGTTGGACCAATATATATAGTGGAGTGTTTCACTACCTCCTAAAGAGAGTGAAGAGGAGTGGCATACACGCGCGCTCCTCCTCCTCCGCCGCCCGCCTCGCCTCGCCTCGCCACAACGCGCGCGCGCGCCGCGATTTGCGGAATTGTGCCTCGGTGCCGATCTTATCTTTTTGCTGCTCGGGAAAATTATTGTGCGAGTTATTTTTCTGTCAGCCGTTTCCGGTATTTCCGGAAACGTGGGCTGTTACTACTCGGACGTGGGCTACGCCCCACGTCTTATCGGACCGGCGCCTATATATAAACGGCCTTAGGCAAAAACCCTAATACGAGAAAATACACATCTCTCTGCCTCCAGAACCTTGCGCCGCCGCTACACCTTCTCCATCCCCTCTTCCGGCGTGCACCGGACGACGGGACAGTAGGCCTCCGGAACCACCGCCTCTCGTGAACCTGTACGGGTGAGGGGCGATCAGGTTTTTGGGGAGCGTGTCTGCGCGACTACTGACGGCATCACGTCGACCGACCACTCCTTCCCCGACGAGGACTTCTTCCCGGACATCAGCAGCCTCTACATCGACGCCATGGCTGACGACACTGGTGTCAACCTCAACCCCAACCTGAACGCGAACCCGATTCCTCCTCTAGCACCGTACGTAATCTGTTCCTATCTAGTTCAGTTTCTGTTGCAGTTTCTTGTACTAGCTCTTGGAATAGATGTGATCTGTTTATTCTGGTTGAATATGATCTGTTCGTTTATTCTGCTAGTATACATGATTAGATTAATTCTAGCACTTATAGTCATGATTTATTATTACTTATTTCGGATTAAATATTATGGTAATTTGCTTATATTTTCAACACATTCACGTAGAGTACTCTCTCCGTCCCAAAATAAGTGACATGGATTTGTCTAGATTTGAATGTATCTAGACACGTTTTAATATATAGGTATATGCGAATCTAGATAAACTCAAGTCACTTGTTTGGGACGGAAGGAGTATATTTTTATGCCTGTGCAAGAAGACAGATTAGGTCGATGGTAGCATGCGAAGAGCACACATGGTCCATGCAGCATGTCTCCCATAAACAGGGTAGGGTGCGTTGCATTTCGGTTGCACCCAGCGGAGGACTAGTAGTACATAAAGATGCAACAATGTGGGCATCGGAAGGAAGGACGAGAACAAGGCAGATCAATCGCACGTCGACAGAAGAAAACAAATTGCTTAAACTGGAAGCCCGAGTGCACACTGGAACAGTCTTCCATTTTCTCGTCTAATCTAACGCTAGTGCAGTACAGCAGTGTGGTTGTGTCTACTAGCATGGACGGATCGGACATTTGGAGGACCGATGGATGAGTGTATCGCGTCGCTAATGTGCTACTCACTGCCACTACACGGTACTCCCTCCGTTTCAAAATATAAGATTTTTTAGCTTTGTGAAAGGAGTGTATCTAGACTTCTTTAGTGTGTAGGTTCACTCCAAATCTAGACGAATCTACACACTAAAAGAAGTCTAGATACACTCATTTCACAAAGTTAAAACATGTTATATTTTGAAACGGAGGGAGTAATATTTACATACAGATATCACAGTTATTATTATTACAGTCAAATATCTTAGCATCACAGCAACCTTCAAAGACACCACCTGACAAGCACGTGATGGATGAACTAGCATCCATGACACCAATGTTAACACAATTACAATGACAACAATAGAAAGATAGTCTAGCGTAAAATCTAATATTCTGTTCCCTGACAACAATAAACTTGTCGGGAACAGCCACACCTTGGACATCATCTCCTTCTCAACACCAAGATGCATAACCTGTAATTAGGAGAAGTACTGCATAACGATTAAAAGCCTTACACATAGACAGTACAACCCACCAGAGGAAGAGCTCTATACGGCTGGCAATACTGTGAAACACTTGACTCACACTACAAGTATGCGTCAAGTGTGTTGCAAGCATAACAAAGTAATAAGGCAGCATTTAGAAAACAACACCTGGGGGAACCTAGTGGGAACATATAGAAACTTATAAACGACCCAAGTGTAGTTGTTCAGTTCATAAACAAGGCAAGAAACAACAAAGTGACCCTGCTAGCGTTGCAAAGAATTAGTGTATATACTACACTAGTAGGCTCAGGAACGGCGGCCCGCATGGTGGTCTTGAAGTGCAATATGAAGGGAAACGTAAAGTTCAGTATAAGTAGCAGTGGTATGTGTAAGTTTTCAGGTATAAAGAGTTCTGTATTCATTTTTAGAACTTGCAATAAGATAGGCATGGTTCTTTGACTCGGAGAGAGTAACTCAATTTCTTGAGCTAGCTGCATGAATAGAACACATGTAAATTTTCATCCTGAACCTTTTATATTACAAATTGCCAAATTGTACAAATTCTAAATGTTGGCTGGCTAGCAAGGACTGAAATTCGAGTACAGAAAATAGGTGAGGTGTCACAATATTTCAAGAAGCGTCGAGAAAGAATAAATATCGTACAAGATGGATCACAAAATAGGGGAAATAGGGGACTAAAAGGTCCCTCTAACTGAATGGAGAAAGCACTTACACTTCCTCGGCTGTGTTTTCTTCAATCACAAAAACACCGTTGTATCACCTTGCTTCAAAGAACTTATGCTGCAGATATGAAATTCTGAAAGAACAGAAGCTGAAAGAAGACAACTACAAAGTGAAACAAATACTTAACCTCACAATGGTGCAGTTCAGATTTTAAACAAATAAAATTTCATGGCTTTCAATGAGACATAAACCAATAGCAGGTTTGAAGACCAAAACATGACCGTAGGCACTGATTCATTACATGTGGGATGTGGTAGACTTCATACACCTGGATACACACCCGATACATTCCTAGGCGTATCATAGCAGTATCTGGTGACCTAACAATGGCATTGGTCACAAATTAGAGAAAAATACTGAACACTTGCACAATCTATAAATTAATAGTGGAAAACAATATACTACCTCCCGTCCATAAGTTCTCAACTTTGTCTAGATACGAATGCACCTAGTCTAAATGCTTAACTAGATACATACGAATCTAGACAAAGTTGAGAACATTAATATGGACCGGAGGGAGTAACAATATTGTCCTCAAATAATTAAAGCAAATACAACTTCAAGAAGATGAACAAAAGCAACAAGATTTAGGTTAGTTTTGTTTTTAACTGTAATCATTTTGGATGAAAGGCTGTTTGCATAACAGCGTGAGCATTCTATTCACGGCAGCGGGTTAAAAAGTATATTACCATAGCGAGTCAAGCTGCACAGACCATACTCAGCTTGCACCACCCCCTCGGCTCCACCCTCTACCAAACTGAGCTCTACCTCAATGAACTGAGTTTTACAAGGTAAGATAGGTCTAAGCAACAGTGCCGGAGCCAGAGGGATCGGTAGAAGGAGCAGCAGTGCCGGCATCTGGATCGCCGGATCCGGCTGAAGGGACATTAGTCTCGGCAATGATTTCCTCGTCAACCTCTTCTTCGCCCTCCTCTTCGCTTTCCTCGCTGTCGTCGAGGGGGATACTCGGACCCTCGACAAAGGTGTCGATGTTGGCATAAGGAATGAAGGAGTAAGCCGTCTCCTGGCGTTGCTTGATGAGCTCCGGATCTGTCGTCCATTTGGAGCCAGCACGCATAGCCTTAAGAACTTCGAGATTGATGCCCTCATACCAGGAGAGTACGAAGGACAAGGCCAAATCAGCACCAACCCGGGCAGCAGATTCCCGCCATTCATTGATCCTATCATCGCTGGTCATTAGCCACTTCACCAATTCTGTGACGGATTTTGGAGGTTCAATTCCTGGCCAGAGAGCACCAAAGGTGTGAATGGCGGCATTAAGCACGTTAACTTTGATAATATTCAGTAGTTTGAGGCGAGCCGACAGAGAAGCCAAGTGGTCTCCCATCTCCCAGGCATCAGATATGGGGCCAAACTCGGCTCTCTTCAGTCGGGCCCTGCTGGCAGCGGTATCGGCAACAAGTTCGGAATGAGGGAAATTCTCTGAAGAAAAGCAGGGAGTATGTCGGATTCAGGCAAATGTCGGCATATAATTTATGTAAGCAGAAAATGAAGAACGAAAAGAACTTACTGGCCATCTCACTATTGATTCTGGTCAGCTCGGACAGCCAGACATGGGCCTTGCCCTTAAGCACATCCAATTCCTTCTGGGCCGAAGTGGCCTGTGCCTCGGCGTTGTCAAGCAAGTCCTTATATTTTTGGGCCTGGCCCTCCAAGCACTCCTTCTCCTCGGCAATGGTCTGAGCAGAAGAGGCAGTAACCTTCTCAATCTCGGCCTTGTACTCTTTCTTCATGTCTTCGAGTTGTGCCTTCAACCGAGACACCTCGTCTTGCTCTTTCTTGAGCTCGGCTTGGTGCTTCTCATCCCTCTCCTTCAATTGGCTCACCAGGTCCGACATGGATGTGCAGTCCTTGTGGCGGTCCTCAAGGGCCTTTTTCTCGGCTGCGCCGAGATACCAAGCTTAGTATATCTAAAATGGAGCAAGTGCAAAATAAAGCACAAAAGATGTCATACCCTGGATGTCGGCGATCCGCTTCAACAACTCATCGACTTGATCTTTTGTCCCAGCTGAGTATGTCGGTAAAAGTTAATATCGGCGAAAGAAGAAAACGAAAAATTCATATCAAGGCAGTCCAGACATAGTTGGTATGTCAGCAAAGGTTCATGTCGGCAAGAAGAAAATATACCTTTGTTTTGTAACTCGGCCTGCAGCAACTTGTGCTTATCAGAGAGTAGCTTATGCTCCAAAATGAGATTCTGGCAAGATGGAATGTTAGCAAAACAATTTTGATAGTTTCAGGCTGGATAATTCTTACCCAACCCAAATCTCAGGGACTAGCGAAACAATTTAAGAGCTTACTCAACCTGAATCTCGGGGACTAGCGAAACAATTTAAGAGCTTCAGGCTGAGTAATCCTTACTCAACCTGAATCTCGCTGACTAGGGGGGGTGTATGTTTTGCAGAAATCTGAAAAGAATGGAAAATGTAATTACCGCGACAGACTTGGCAGCCTCGTCCACAGCGAGCTTCGCCTCGTACATTTTCTGGGCGACCATGCTTGGACCTGCCGGATGAGGGTTTTCAGAGCTCACCTCACTCATGTCGATAGCATTCCAATCCATGGCGTAATGTTCAAGTGAGCCCAGGCTTGTCCCGCTCAGAGTCCGGCACGAGACAAATCCATGACCAACCGGGGCGTTCTGGCTGCTGCGTCCCCCCACCTCGTTGTTGCCCTGCCAGAGAGAGAGAGAGAGTTAGAGATGGAACGAGACGGGGTCAGCACAAATCCGGCCGGCCGGAGGCATCCATCCAAACCAGCGACACTCACCCTGATGAGGTGAGGTGCAACGAAAATTAACAAGCAGACACCCATCTATCTGTTGGAGTGTTCCTCTAATATAAGAGGAGAGATTTGGAAACCAAAATCAAATTGCATACTGTACATACGTTCATTCATGCACGCGTGTAACTGCTCCCTACGTCCGTACCTGCGCCGGCCGGGAGTGCTCGTCCCCGAGATCCACATTTGGGCGGTGCAACTTGCTCTTCTCCCCCGCATCTTCCTCCTCCCGCGAGAGCCAATGGCGTTTGTTGGCCGGCGGTTGACGGATCTGAGGGGTGGCGCAGCGGGGAGGGGGTCAGAGCCTGCGCCTGCGGCCTCCGCCGGATCCTCATCGCCGGACAGGCGACGGCAGGGATGGATCGAGAGAGAGCGCTGGAGATTTGGGGAGGGTTGCAAATCGAAACGGGGTCTGGTCTGCCGTCTGGGGTGCTCACGCACCTCCATGTGCGTGCGTGCGTGGCGTGCGTGCGCGGTACAAACTGGTGTTGTGTACCAGTACGCCGTCTGCGGGGGGTGGGGTGGGGGGGGGGGGGGGGGGGGGGGGAGGGGAACGGGACGCCTCCCGCGACCGCGAGGCAGGTCAGGCAGGCAGGTGGGATTTGTCTCGTACGTACAAAAGATGCCTACTATACGTATTTTGGTGATCAGGTCTTTCAGGTGACGCTAGATGAGACGCGGTGTACCTACTTTCAGACGTACGTATACTATACGTGCAAGCGTAGCCCATGCCGTTGGGGACTGGCTATTGCTAACTTGGCGAGGAAACATACTCACGATAATGAAAAGGTGAACATATCAATATTCACCGCATTTTTATTTATTTTTTTAAAAAATCCATCGATCTAATAATAATCATCGACAATAGTAAAAAAAAACCTAAAAGTAATTAAAATTACAAATAGATAATTGGATCACCTAGCGACGAGGCTGAGCGGTTGAGCTCTTATCTTAAGTGAACCCACTTCTTTTTTTAGACTCTTTTTTGCAAGGACCGAGGCATCAAAATCTTTAGCAGATCTTCCTTCCGCTTGATCCTTAATTGGAAGGAAATAACAGCATTGCAAGGTATTGTTAATTTTATCTATGGACAACAAGCGATTGAGAGACACGATCAATAACTTCGCATATACTCCCTCCATTCAGAAATATAAGACATTTTAATTTCGTGAAATAAATATATCTAGACGCTTTTCAGTGTATAGTTCATTCCAAAACTCTTCGAACCTATACAAGAAAAGACGTCTAGATACATTCGATTCACAAAGCTAAAACGTCTTGTATTTCCAAACGGAGGGAGTATGTGTTTGTTCCATTGCCAAAACTTATTCGACTCACTCATGGTCCACAAGCCCGTAGGCTCCACTTTTTGCCAATTTTCACCACACTTGAGATGGCCATTTAGGGCGTGTTCGGCAATCCTCCGGCTTCCCAGAAATCCTCAGATCCTGCTTCACGGTCGCTCGCCAGCTTCTCAGGTGGAGCAGAAAACGTTCGGCAGGGACCGATCGCTCCGCTTATGCTTGGGAGCTTTTTCTATTGTTTTTTTTTTTTACTGTACGTGTTTGTCTATTCCTATATGTGTTTGTATACATGAAATTTGGTTCAATTAGCAGCGAGGGCATCACCTTGCTGTAGCTACAGCAGATGGACGGCGCGTCGGCGGGCGGGGGTTCCGGTTGCTACTGCTTGAGGTCGGACTCGACGGCCGGTGCTGCTTGACGAGGGCGGAGGGGTCGCGGAGGCCGGAGGCGGCGGCCGGAGCACTGGGGCGCGTAGGCGACCGCGAGATCGCTGGACGAGAGCTGGGCGGCGGCGTGTGAGCAGAGATACGGGGGTCGTGGCGGAGCGGTCGCTGAGGCCGGAGGCGCCGGCCGGAGCACTGGGGCGCGCGACGACCGCGAGCTCGCTGGAGGAGAGCTGGGCGGCGGCGTGCGAGCGGGTATACGGGGGTCTCGGCGGAGAGGTCGCGGAGGCCGGAGGCGCCGGCCGGAGCACTGGGGCACGGCGACGACCGCGAGCCCGCTGGAGCCAGAGATGCTTGGGTTGATTTTTTTGGTACCCAGCGATAGAACCTGTCGACCCGTAGTGGTGGTAACAAACCGTGTGTATTTGACTTGGCGGTGGCAATTTCGGTGTAATTTCTAACTGCTCCGATTTTGCCGATCCGTGGATTTGCGGGATAGGTGCTCTGTGTTTTGTGTGTAAATTTTAGCCAGCTTCTCGGATCTAGCTTCCTGGAGTTAGACTGTTCGGCGCTGCTCTCCGAAGAATTTTACAGAAGCTGGAAGCCACACCATTCCCAAGCGCACTTTTTTTCTCTTCTACACGGAGGCATACCTAAGGTTATTATAGCAAAGTGAGTCATCAATCAAACATGTATAGAATAAATAAAATTCATAAATCGTGCATGGACATGAATGTCACCGATGGTTTCTACCTTATATTTTGGATTTTTTTTCTCAAAAAACTGGCCAAGGAAGTGGTGCAACGTAATATATCTTATATTTTGTATTTTTTTTCTCAAAAAATATACACCTTATATCTGGGAACCGAGGAAGTATTTAGTAGAGTGTTTAATGAGTTCTCAAAAAAAAAGTAGAGTGTTTAATGGGGAGTGACCGGAGCAGCCTGGGCAACCGCCAGGAGTCGTCGAGCCCTAGCTCCACCACAATTTTAAAAATATTTTATGTAGAATGTATAATAAAAATAAGTTTTATAGAAGCATAAATTTTTAGTGTAAATTTTATTGGTTTGTTTAAGCCGGACTGTTGATAAAAGTATTAATCTAACTGAATGGAGAAAGCACTTACACTTCCTCGGCTGTGTTTTCTTCAATCACAAAAACACCGTTGTATCACCTTGCTTCAAAGAACTTATGCTGCAGATATGAAATTCTGAAAGAACAGAAGCTGAAAGAAGACAACTACAAAGTGAAACAAATACTTAACCTCACAATGGTGCAGTTCAGATTTTAAACAAATAAAATTTCATGGCTTTCAATGAGACATAAACCAATAGCAGGTTTGAAGACCAAAACATGACCGTAGGCACTGATTCATTACATGTGGGATGTGGTAGACTTCATACACCTGGATACACACCCGATACATTCCTAGGCGTATCATAGCAGTATCTGGTGACCTAACAATGGCATTGGTCACAAATTAGAGAAAAATACTGAACACTTGCACAATCTATAAATTAATAGTGGAAAACCATATACTACCTCCCGTCCATAAGTTCTCAACTTTGTCTAGATACGAATGCACCTAGTCTAAATGCTTAACTAGATACATACGAATCTAGACAAAGTTGAGAACATTAATATGGACCGGAGGGAGTAACAATATTGTCCTCAAATAATTAAAGCAAATACAACTTCAAGAAGATGAACAAAAGCAACAAGATTTAGGTTAGTTTTGTTTTTAACTGTAATCATTTTGGATGAAAGGCTGTTTGCATAACAGCGTGAGCATTCTATTCACGGCAGCGGGTTAAAAAGTATATTACCATAGCGAGTCAAGCTGCACAGACCATACTCAGCTTGCACCACCCCCTCGGCTCCACCCTCTACCAAACTGAGCTCTACCTCAATGAACTGAGTTTTACAAGGTAAGATAGGTCTAAGCAACAGTGCCGGAGCCAGAGGGATCTGTAGAAGGAGCAGCAGTGCCAGCATCTGGATCGCCGGATCCGGCTGAAGGGACATTAGTCTCGGCGATGATTTCCTCGTCAACCTCTTCTTCGCCCTCCTCTTCGCTTTCCTCGCTGTCGTCGAGGGGGATACTCGGACCCTCGACAAAGGTGTCGATGTTGGCATAAGGAATGAAGGAGTAAGCCGTCTCCTGGCGGTGCTTGATGAGCTCCGGATCTGTCGTCCATTTGGAGCCAGCACGCATAGCCTTAAGAACTTCGAGATTGATGCCCTCATACCAGGAGAGTACGAAGGACAAGGCCAAATCAGCACCAACCCGGGCAGCAGATTCCCGCCATTCATTGATCCTATCATCGCTGGTCATTAGCCACTTCACCAATTCTGTGACGGATTTTGGAGGTTCAATTCCTGGCCAGAGAGCACCAAAGGTGTGAATGGCGGCATTAAGCACGTTAACTTTGATAATATTCAGTAGTTTGAGGCGAGCCGACAGAGAAGCCAAGTGGTCTCCCATCTCCCAGGCATCAGATATGGGGCCAAACTCGGCTCTCTTCAGTCGGGCCCTGCTGGCAGCGGTATCGGCAACAAGTTCGGAATGAGGGAAATTCTCTAAAGAAAAGCAGGGAGTATGTCGGATTCAGGCAAATGTCGGCATATAATTTATGTAAGCAGAAAATGAAGAACGAAAAGAACTTACTGGCCATCTCACTATTGATTCTGGTCAGCTCCGACAGCCAGACATGGGCCTTGCCCTTAAGCACATCCAATTCCTTCTGGGCCGAAGTGGCCTGTGCCTCGGCGTTGTCAAGCAAGTCCTTATATTTTTGGGCCTGGCCCTCCAAGCACTCCTTCTCCTCGGCAATGGTCTGAGCAGAAGAGGCAGTAACCTTCTCAATCTCGGCCTTGTACTCTTTCTTCATGTCTTCGAGTTGTGCCTTCAACCGAGACACCTCGTCTTGCTCTTTCTTGAGCTCGGCTTGGTGCTTCTCATCCCTCTCCTTCAATTGGCTCACCAGGTCCGACATGGATGTGCAGTCCTTGTGGCGGTCCTCAAGGGCCTTTTTCTCGGCTGCGCCGAGATACCAAGCTTAGTATATCTAAAATGGAGCAAGTGCAAAATAAAGCACAAAAGATGTCATACCCTGGATGTCGGCGATCCGCTTCAACAACTCATCGACTTGATCTTTTGTCCCAGCTGAGTATGTCGGTAAAAGTTAATATCGGCGAAAGAAGAAAACGAAAAATTCATATCAAGGCAGTCCAGACATAGTTGGTATGTCAGCAAAGGTTCATGTCGGCAAGAAGAAAATATACCTTTGTTTTGTAACTCGGCCTGCAGCAACTTGTGCTTATCAGAGAGTAGCTTATGCTCCAAAATGAGATTCTGGCAAGATGGAATGTTAGCAAAACAATTTTGATAGTTTCAGGCTGGATAATTCTTACCCAACCCAAATCTCAGGGACTAGCGAAACACGGAGGCATACCTAAGGTTATTATAGCAAAGTGAGTCATCAATCAAACATGTATAGAATAAATAAAATTCATAAATCGTGCATGGACATGAATGTCACCGATGGTTTCTACCTTATATTTTGGATTTTTTTTCTCAAAAAACTGGCCAAGGAAGTGGTGCAACGTAATATATCTTATATTTTGTATTTTTTTCTCAAAAAATATACACCTTATATCTGGGAACCGAGGAAGTATTTAGTAGAGTGTTTAATGAGTTCTCAAAAAAAAAGTAGAGTGTTTAATGGGGAGTGACCGGAGCAGCCTGGGCAACCGCCAGGAGTCGTCGAGCCCTAGCTCCACCACAATTTTAAAAATATTTTATGTAGAATGTATAATAAAAATAAGTTTTATAGAAGCATAAATTTTTAGTGTAAATTTTATTGGTTTGTTTAAGCCGGACTGTTGATAAAAGTATTAATCTAATTGGTAGGATCAATCGCTGGAAGAACCCTTTTTGCACAGGGCTATTCCGTGACCAGGAGCGGCTGGAGGGCCGACGTGCTGTGGACGAGGAGGCGGCTTTGCTGGCTGTAGCAGATGATAGCGGGGGTAGAGAGAACGGGGATTCGGAAACTGAAATTTATTTCATTATTGCTTGATAGACTTCAATGTGGAACGGCTAATTATATAAAAGTCTGACTCCAGAGAGAACGACCGATACTTTCATAATACAAACTTTTAGATCCTATACATACTCAACTAGGACTCTCCTTATGTGACTTTTACTTTAAGAGCATCTTTAGCAGATACCGCATCCGGCCATACCGTAAAATGTGTATGTGATAAATCACAACTCGTCTCTGCGGTAGAAAAACGTTGACGCGAAACAGATACCGCATATATGTACCGCAAAACAAAATATACCACGAATATTTCATCGTCTTATAGGTAGACACGCGGATCTGGATTGGACCTGGCATGTTGTGCTCGCCGCTGGTTCGAGAATACATACCAATTCAAATCACGCCACCGTCAGCCGAAATTACGCCACCGTGAATCGCGCCGCCGCCGCCTGAATTCGCCTGTCCCATCTTGCTGCGCATGCTCGCTGCTTGCTGCGCGCATACTAGCTAGCTGCTTGGTGCGCATGCTAGCTAGATGCTGCTCGCTACTTGCACGCATGCTTGCTTGCTCTGCGCGTGCTCGCCCGTCTCTGCTTGGCTAGCTAGCTGCTTGCTGCGCGCGTGCCTAGCTAGCTGCTTGTGACCCTTCGCAGCTGCGGTGACCAACTTCTGGCGGTGGCCGTGACGGTGGGATGGTCGAGATCGATCTCCGGCGGCCGACTTTCAGTAGCGGCGACGAGGCACTATAGCTGAATATTTTCTCCTGCCAGACATCTTTTCGTCTGCGGTAAACCGCATTGGGAATCCTCTATACGGAAAATATGTAGCACGGATACGTCTATTTGCGGTGAACCGCAAATTTTTTTTCGATGCGGTATGGTTTGTGGTATCTAGAAAAGACATTTTTTTCACGTCATATCGCAAACTAGCAGTTATTTTGCGAGACAGGACCGAATGCGGTATCTGGTAGAGATGCTCTAATAGCTCCACCTTGTGGCGGTAGGGGATACCCCACTACATAACATCTCTCCTTTCCTTGACAAGCAGCTCGTCCTCGAGCTAAAATTCAAAATTCTGGATAAATTTTGACAAAGTAAGTTTGGGGCTCCCAAGTGGCATCCATCTCCGAAGACCCGGCCCACTAGACCAGCAAATGTTGAGCTCCTCGGCAGACTCTAGAACTAAGCACCTTGATCGGAGAAGGTATACCGTGTCCATCTTTAATTGCTGCAAAGTAAGGCCCTTCTGCTGAAACCTCACCATGCAATTTCTTCGGTAGGTTCACATGAAAAACATCGTGGAGGTGCAATCCTTCAGGAAGCTCAAGCTTGTAAGAGACATGACCAATAAGCTCTAGAATTTTATATGGGTTGTAAAATCGGTGAGCAAGCTTGCCTTGCTTGTGGCTAGGCAATGACATTGCTTGACGATGGTGAAGCTGCAACCATGCACATTCACCCACATCAAGGTGCAACTCGTAGTACCTTTTGCTGCATTGTTGGGCCTGAAGGAGACGCTCTTAGAGCAGCTCTAACAGAACCCGTAAAAACATGAATTGTATAACGTGTTTATAGTCTCCTGTAAACGGCTTTTACAGTTCGAAAACGTGAAACGCACAGCTGTGCCAGTAAATTGGAACTGCAAATTTCAAAACATGTGAACGCGGGTGAAAGGGCAAAATGTCCTTATCCAGTATTTTGGTTAATCCTCACACTGGAGCTAGAGAGCGGACTAATGTTTCTACTAGTGTCCCTACAGGTGATAGCCCGTATTTGATAATGAGAGGTGGTGTGTGACCCCCCATTTGTTTCTGAAGTGAAGAGCCGGTGTCTTCGTGGCGTTTCTCTCTTATATCTATTTTGAGTCTAGTAGGAAGCACCGCATTATTGAGAGGGGTGATTGATACGTCCATAACGTATCTATAATTTTTGATGGTTTTACGCTAATAATATGCTTTCGATACTCCATTTTTTATATAAAGTTTATGATTTATTTGGAATAACCTACTAATAGTTGCAAAAGTGCACAATGTTCTTGTTTTACACTTCGATGTGTAGGAATTACCAAGAATACAAGTGAAAACCTTGTTGGAGTCAAATTGGGATTTTGCAGAAATCTGTCTCAGAACTCTTTTTGAAGATGGTCACGTTTCGGATCGAAGACGGCGTCAAACGGAAAACTCTTCAACTACAAAGTTGTTAGAAATTTCGCGACAAACGTACTGGACATAAAATTTAGCTGATTCCGAGTCCGGACGGGACTTTTAGGTCCGATTTACTGCAACCCAAGATGGGGTGACGGGAATCCGAGAAGCTATATAAAGGGAGGAAACTTAATTCGCCCAGGACACCTCCACCCACGAATTTGCAGCCAGCAAAGCCACGTTTTTTCCTCCCCTATGGATCCCATCTCCATGGGGAAGGACTCCCAAGAAGCCATGAAGGAAGGGTGCTAAGGGGCGGTGCTCCCCTGTGATACCGGCGGCGGGGAAGGAGTCCTCCGTGCCACCGCCGCTGCCTCTTCACCATCTTCACCGCCATCTCCATCGATCTCCACCACCATCTCCATCTCCATTGCTGATTCCCATGATGAGGAGGGAGTAGTTCTCTCTCGAGGAAAAGGGTTCTACCAGTAGCTATGTGTTCATCTCTCTCTATGCGTGATCATATTGTGATCATGAGCTTTGTAATCAAGTAGATCTACCTTGCTACTCAAGTGCTTTAATAGATCTCTGCTCTCCCCATGTATGCGAAGTTGACAGTGTGCACACCATGGTGGCACTTAGGCTAGAGATTTCAAATACTTGTTATGAGTTATATTTGGAATTGGATATCTTTATGAAATTGTGGTGTTCGTTGGACTCATCTAGTACTCAAGGTGACAGTGTGGGGTTATCTAGATGGGAAAGATGAACTTTGAGGTGTGCTGTTATAGCCCTACCAACGATTAGAGTGTCCAACCGGAGAGTAGTTCAGCGTAGTATCATAAAGAAGAATATATTTATATGAGAGTGTTCACTAGTGAAAGTATGATCCCTAGGCCTTGTTTCTAAGCACTAAAACACCGTTTGCGACTAGATCTGTGATACATCGCAAATGTATCTATAATTTTTGATGTTCCATGCTTAGTTTTATCCACTTTCTTGTGTTTTGTTCCAACTTTGGAGTACTTTTCATATGATTTCTTGGACTAACCTATTAACAAGAGCCACAGTGCCAGCTGCCCATTTTCTTCTGTTTTTGGTTCCAGGAAAGTCAGAAAATGAATATTCTCGGAATTGGACAGGACAAAAGCCAAAGTGCCTATTTTTCCGGAAGGGATCAAGTGCTAGAATACGAGACGGAGAGGGGCCAGGGGCCGGCCACACCACCTGGTCGCGCGGCCAGGCTTGGCCTACGCCAGGGGGTGGTTTGGCCGACCCTAGCACCCCCTCGGCCTCTCCTTCCGCCTATAAGTTGCCCTCGAGACGAAAACCCTAATTACCCGATCAAAAATCCATGAAAGAGTCTATAGCCGTCGTCATCTCCATCCCTAGATCGGGAGGGATCTGAAGCTCTTCCCGGCACCCTGCCGGAGAGGGGAATTCACCCTGGAGGCCTTCTTCATCACCATGCAAGCCTCCGGTGTGATGCGTGAGTAGTTCATCCTTGGACTACGGATCCATGTAGTAGCTAGATGGATGGTTTCTCCTCCTTTGTGCTTTCATGTTTAGATCTTGTGAGCTCCGTTCATGATCAAGATCATCTATTTGTAATCCATACATGTTGTGTTTGTGGGGATCCGATGGATATTGAGATGCTATTTCAGATTGATTATTGATTCTATCATGTCTTTGTTATTTGAGATCTTGCATGCTTTCCGTTGTTAGTAGCTATCTTGGCCAAGTAGATGCTAGCAACTCCAAGAGTTAGTATTTATGCTCGATAGTGGGTTCATGCCTCTGGTAATCTGGGGAAGTGACAGAAATCTCTAAGCTACTAGATGTGATGTTGCTACTAGGGAGAAAACAACGATCCTTTGTTCATAGAACAATTATATTGTTTACTTTACACGCAGTTCGTAAAGCAATAATCTGTTGCTTGCAACTTAATACTGGAGGGGGTTCGGATGATAACCTGAAGGTGGATTATTAGTCATAGATGCAGTTGGATGGCGGTCTATGTATTATGTTGTAATGCCCAATCAAGTCTCAAAGGAGTCAAGATGATTATTATATGCATGTATTGCTTTCTCGGTGTTTGTCAATTGCCCCGCTGTAATTTGTTCACCCAGCATGTTATCTATCTAAGGAGAGCCACCTCTAGTGAACTATGGATCCCGGTCCTTGTCTTTACATACAATCTACAATCTTTTACTGCTTTGTGATTACTTTCTGCAAACTATTACTTCTTTCCATTCGATACGTGTAATCCTTTGTTTTCCGCAAAACACGGTGAGATTGACAACCTCATCGCAAGTTGGGGACAAAGTTCTGTGGTTGTGTTGTGCAGGTCTCCACGTTGCTACTAGCACCGGTAGTGCGCCCTGCCAAAGCTCAGCTAGTAACACCTTTGGGGTGTTTCCTTGCTCCTACTGGTTCGATTAAACCTTGGTTTCATAACTGAGGGAAAACTTACTGCTGTGCTCATCATACCTTTCTCTTGGGGTTCCCAACGAGCTCTACGTTGAAAATCGAGTGCATCAATCTGTTACATGTTTGCTTGCTTCCTTTTTTATTTCAGTTTGCCTTTAGTCTTTTCCCACGTCAACTACACGCCAGCAAGCTATTTTCTATCACCATTACCACTTATAATTATCCAGACCAGTTGTATTTCACTATCTCTTCGCCGAACTAGTGCACCAATACACCTGACAAGTGTATTGAGTGTGTTGGGGACACAAGAGACTTCTTGTATCTTGATTGCAGGTTTGCTTGAGAGGGGATACCTTTGACCACTTCCTCCCTGAGTTCGATAAACCTTGGGTGATCCACTTAAGGGAAAACTTGATGTTGTTCTACAAACCTCTGTAGTTGGAGGCCCAACAACTTTCTACAAGAATAGAAGTGCGTAGAAATCAGTGATCTCGATGCGCTCTTTGGGGATGTTCTTCACCACATACACATCCTAATATGTTCAGCCACACACCCACTCAAGGAGAGACAGAAAGTCGTTGTGGAAAATGAGCTAAAAAGGAAGGTTTCTGCGAAACCGGTGAGGGTTCTGGTTACTCTTTGCCTAAAATGATTCAAGGCTTGTTCCTTAGCAGTTTTTACCTTGGGATTGCTCTTTGCTATAGATATGCTTTAGATGCTATTGTGGGAGGAGATTTCCTCCAATGTAATGAGGATGATGCCATTAATGCTATAAAGAAATTGATCCTCACTTACACTATGCCTAGTCAAACTAATATTTCTTTCGCAAAAATATTTGCTAGGTTGAACACTCTTGAGGCTAGCACTACTAGCTTAGAAAGTTGCTATAACACGCTTAGGGAGCACCACAATTATGTTCCAATAAATTCTGAACCATCAAAGTGGCTCCCTACAGTAAAGATTGAGATAAACACTGAAACTTTTCAAGCCCACTGCGATATCATGTCTGAATTTTGTCTTATGCCCAAAGATATTTATGAATCTTTGAATCTTTGGGGGCTTACTGAAGGAGGAAGAGAAATATCTCTTACTAATAATACTACCATATTACCTCTTGGAATAGCTGAAGGAGTGTTTACAAAGATCCTTGGGAAAACGAATTCTATTGATTATCTTGTTATTGAATGTGCAGGAAAAGGACAAATTACACTTGGAAGGTCCCTATTAGAACTTTTTGGAGCAATAATAGATGTGGGAAAGGGGACCATGCACCTTTCTTCTCCACCAAACAATCATATTTTTCCTAAGGTTAAGAATAAAAATAAGAGAGGTAAGGGGAAGAAATTTGGTCTTAATGCTTCTTCATTTGAGAACACTTGATTCTTTCTTTGCTTCTTATGCCTAACTTAAAGGCGTTAAACAAAAGTACTTGTTGGGAGATAACCCAAGAGTTTTAGATGAGTCTTGGAAGTTATTACCTCTGTAATAACCTCTCCTTATCCTTTTTATTTGCTTTTTGTGCCAAGAGTAACCTCTAATGAGAGTGAAGTAATGATTGGGAAAGTTGCTGTCCCGAAACAGATTTCTGTGCTTCGCCGTAAAAAATCCTGAGAGAGCTCTGTACGTCGGATTGAGCTGTAATTTTTTGTGCTTCTGCCCCAGGTTGTTATATAACTTTTAGTTAGTTCAACAATTTTTGATTTGAGCAACAGAGGGTCTTCGAAAAAATTCGTCTTTACCTGCTGGTCTGTTTTGATAGATTTCTGCCATTTTCTGCATTTGCTTCTTGTTAGTTCCTTCTTGAGTTCCTTTGGGGAATTGAGCTTTTTGAGGGAAGTGATACAGTAGATAGTGTTCTAATGGAGGTTTATTTGGTGTTAGAACTGAACCTTGAGACTTATTTATCTTAAGTGCACTAATGTTGCTAATGAGATTGTGTGAAGTTTTGTATGAAGGAAAAATTTTAGGTGTATGGAAGGAATGAGTAATGAGATGAAGGATGCACTAAAGCTCAAGCTTGGGGATGCCACGTGTGTCACCCCAAGAAATATCCAAGAAGTACAAGCATCAAAGCTTGGGGATGCCCAAGGCATCCCCTTCTTCATCAATAAAAATCCTAGGTTTCTTCCAAACGCTTCATTTTTATTGTTTCATGTACAGTTGTGTTTTTCTTGGAGCGTCTTCTTTTTCGTTTTTGTTTTGGTTTTTAGTTTGCTTAGTTTTCTGAATAAGTTGGTTGGACCCCCTCTTTCACACTTTGGTTGGTTGGTTGAATAAGCGGTGAGACCATTCCTGCTCCTCCCGCTGGTTTCCGAGTGATGTTTCTTGCATTCGTCATTCGCGGTCTTTCCTTGCCTCTCCACCCCTTTCTTAGGGGTCTTCTTTGTTTCTACGGGCTCTAGCTCCATCAGCTATCCCCAAATTCAATCCTCCACATCACCTGCTTCATCACTCTTTGCGAGTGCTGGCTCGAAATCGAGCCACACTTTGGTCTTTTCAAGCGCATTTTTAAATTGAAGTGTCAGTCCGCATCTGGCTCTTTCGTTTATGATATAGGTGGTTGCGGAATCCATGTCGACCCATCCGCCACCTACTTCGACATCAAGCTCACCAAGTCCGTCTAGGGATGGAGGGACAAATGGTTCTATGTCCGTGATCAGAAGTCCAAAGATGAGCACTTTGGACTCGCGCCCTTCGATCCCGCGACTCCCTGCAAGAAGATGCATTCCTGGAAGAACGTAGTTATGCCTGGCGAACTCGCGGATACAGACGTGCTGTATCAACGCGTCTACGACCTTGAGAGTCGCATAGGTGCAGAAGAGGGAGGCTGCGCCCTTATCCGAACCTGGCTGCGTCGTCGCGTCCAACCCCTTCAAGCTAGAGTTCATCCCATGTTTCAATGGGCTGGCGCTGATGATGCCACTCGCGTGTATGCCGATGGCATGTCCGTGAGTGAGGTGGATAAGAGGGTTCGAATGGTCACGAAGTACACTGGCAAGGATGTGCTTCCGAGTGAGCCAGTTGTTACTCCTTTTTATGCTTCGAATCCTCCTCCTGAGATACAGTTGTGCTACGCAGTAGCTTATTTTCTTGATTGATTTTCTGTTGCTTACTTGTTCTTTTTGCTGATCTTTGCTGTCTATATGCAGGATTGGGCGGTGTCGCCTTGTATCTCCCTGAGGGGATTATTCCTCACGAAGCTTTGGAAGAGGACGAGTCTGAGTCGACTGTCCCTTCTGATGTGGAAGAGGAAGCCCCCGAGTCCGAGAGCCCGGATACTCACAAGCGTTCGCGTAGCGAGGATTCTGACGTGTCGTCTCCTTCGACTCCAGAAGGCACGGCTGTTGGCGCGGAGTCGCCAATTCCCACCGTTCCTATAAGAGCTGTGGCACCATCTTCTCGCAAGAAGATGCGATTGCCTAAGGAGTCTTCGTCGGAGTCGGTGGAGGCCACGTTTGATTTTGACAAGTTTGACTGGTAAGTTTTCGAGTTCATTTGTTCTTCTCTGTTTTCTTCTTGTTAGCTTTGCCCTGGAGTTTGCCCTTTCTCAATGTGGATTTTGTCTTGTAGTCAAGAGGCGTCGTCATCTTCTGGCGACGTCGAGTTTTTGAAGGAATCGGGAGTCGCGACCTCAAGGGCCAAGGAAGAGGTCGAGCGCGCTCCTTCCCCTCCGGTGGCGGCCCACTCCGGTCACAATTCTTCGAGCTCTCCTCACGTAGGGGAGCATCGAATGGTTGCTCGGATGACGGTATAGCAAACCTCTTCGGAGTCGTTGGAGGATCATGTAAGTATATCTTTTATTCTTTGTTAGTGTGGTAGTCGATGTTATCCGTTGCTTTCACTGATTCCTTGTTTGTGCGACAACTCCTTGTAAAGGAAGCCGCGCAAGTGGCAGAGCAGGTGATGGCGATGGGTCGCCAGCATGCAATGCTGGAGACACGTCACCGCGTGTTCGAAAGTGAGTGTTCTACACTTATTCTTTTTCGTCTTCTCCTTTTTTGGTATAGTCGACTGATAGTCAACTTTTGATTGCCGTGTATCTGAACATAACGCTTTACTGCGCAACGTCGCCACCTTGGAGAAAACGCTTGCCGCGGCTGTGAAGGGTCGCGACGAGGCACTCGCAGCTCGTGACGAGGCACAGAAGCGTGAAGAGGATCTGCGTGCCTCATTTGCGGCCAGGGAAAAGTTGTTCAAAGAACAACTGTTCTCAGTCGCCAAGGCTCTCTCAGGTACCTTTTACTTGTGGATATTGTTGTCTTTCTCTACCCTTAGTGTTTTTTGCTGGTAGCGCTGAAGTTTTTGATCCATGCATGGGTTCATGTGCAGATGCTGGCAATCTGAGCTTTGACCCGCAGGCCCTTCGTCGCGATGATGCTCTGGCAGGCGCGATGTCTGCAGTGGAGGACCGTAGCACCGCTATCCAAGATACACTTTTTGAGGCCAAGGTCGCCCTCAGTCGCCTCCGGGAAGAGTTGATGCCGAAGGCTGAGCTGATTGATAACATGGATGAGCTGGTGAAGTCATTCGCCGGTGGTGTGCCTTCCGCCTACAAGAACGTCCATGACACTCGCGATGGTGCAGGCCCACGGATCTGATATCGATCCTTCCGTGGTGTTGAAGGAGATGCATGTTGGAGCGGATGGTCAGCAGGTAGTCTTCGCTCCTTTTGCGACTGCCTGTGCTAAATATGGCCATCACTTGATAAATACTGTTGCAAAGTACTCAGAGGAGCTCCAACGTGCTAAGAAGGCGGCGAAAGCCTCGGCCTCAGGGGCCGGCGAAAAGTCAGTGGCGTCTGACACTGCCACGGACTTGATGAAGTCCCCGAAGCCGTCGAAGTCGAAGAAGCCAGCTGCTCCGTAGTTATCTTTTGTAATAGTTGATTGATTGTTCTTTTGGTTTAAGAACATGCCTGCTGGCGAGTGTGTCTGTGAATACTTATGCCGATTCTGAATGCAGTTGTTCCCTTTTGCCTTTGTGTTAATTTGGTCACCTTATTTGCCTCTGTCTTGACTTGTGGTAGGGTACATCAAGTGATCCCGTGGGAGGAACCCAGGACTCACCATCTCTTGATGATATAGTGGCACCACCGCGCTCCAGGGTAGAGGAGCTATCCTTGCTTTCGTGACTTCGTGATCACGTGAAGCAGCTGGAGCGTGAGTTGCCCGTGATCCGCGGTAGCGCAGACGTGTGGAAGTCGAAGGCGGAAAAGCCGCCGCCCACGAGCAATATCTGCTCGGCGAGGTGACGCAGCTGGGCGACCAGTTTAAGTGTTAGTTTGCTTATTCTCATCTTTTCCTTTGTAGTTACTCGCAGCGGTACGTTGTACTCATGCTATTGATGCTGCTTCGTGTAGTTGTTAGCGTGCGCCATCCGCAGGAGGAGAAGGATAGAATTGCCATTCGCCTTCATGATCTCACCCATGAGCAACTTCAAGAGAGTGGATACTTCTAGGTAGATCATGATCGTGCGACTGCGTTCGCGACCCTGCAGGATCGCGCATCGCGAGTGCTGCTCTTCCTGAAGAAGTCGTAGTCGTGCTTGAAGAACATTTATCGGGCGATGTTCCTGCTGGACGACACTCCATCAAGCCTGCTGGCTCTTCTTGCCAAATTTCAAGATCTGTCCGCGGCTCGTGAGTGCGTGAGGCAGCAGTTGGTGGCTGGTGCCAAGGCTGCCCTCTCAATGGTGCGATTGCACATGCTTGACGTGGATGTTGCTGCCATTGCCTCTGGGCCGCCAGCGCCACCAGCAGGATCTGCCTGGAATATGGTACCGCACTATCAGACGGTGGACCGTCCAGCAAAGGAGATCGTCGACTTGTTTGAGGAACAAACCAACGTTCTTCTGTTGCAAGAGTAGCCAAATTTGTATCCTATACATAAGTGTACTTGTGTTGTAAAGTTCGTATAGATGTTGTAAATTTATTGCCGAATGTGTATAAAGAGCTTTGTGAGCGTGAGGTGCGTTGCACTATGCGAGTCATTTTCGTTAGCCTGGCCATCTTTTATCTTAGTCCCTTGTCAACCTGTCAGGTGTGTTGCAGCTGAGTTGAGTTTGTGTTAAGGGGTTCGATTGATGTGCCAGCTACTCAGGATATCGCGTTTTTGGTTCGAAGAACAGATGTATGTAGGGTGACGCAGCCCCCGAGTATAAAAATTGACAAAGTAAAGGAGAACACGGAGTTTTGGGGCACTTAGCTTTTATTTATTCGAAGAACAGTGCGAGGTACAATGTGCGGCTAAGTAGCCTTGGTTGAGTAGCCTTATTTGCGATGTAAAAGAAAAAACGACTAGAGGTAGAAGCGTCGCAGTTGTGCGACGTTCCAAGGGTTGGAGTATGCGACTCCTGTCTCTAAATCTTGAAGGCGATAGGCGCCACCTAGGATTACTTCTGTAATCACGTACGGTCCTTCCCAGGGAGACTCGAGTTTGAGATGCCCCTGCTGCTTCAGTCGTAGGACCAGGTCCCCTTCGACGAAGGATCTGGGGCAAAGCCTTCTACTGTGGTAGTTGCGCAGGTTCTGCTGGTAAATTGTGAATCTTTCTGTGGCGATTTCTCTTGCTTCGTCAAGGAGGTCGACGGAGTCTTCGAGTGCAAGGGATGACTCTTGTTCGCTGTAAGCGACCACGCGCGGCGCCTTGTACCGTACTTCGGCGGGTAGTACTGCTTCTGCTCCGTGCACCATAAAGAATGGCGTGTAACCTGTGGCACTGTTTGGAGTTGTACGTAGGCTTTAGAGTATGGATTGCAGCTCATCTGGCCAACAACCCGCGGCTTGTTCGAGTGGTCGGAGGAGTCGCTTCTTGATGCCGCTGCAGACGAGCCCGTTTGCTTTTTCCACCTGACCGTTGGTCTGTGGATGCGCTACTGAGGCGTAGCTGACGTTGATCCCCAGGTTCTCATAGAATTCTTGGAACTCCTTGGATGTGAAGTTCATCCCATTGTCGGTGATGATGCGGTGCGGCACGCCGAAGCGGTAGACAATGGACTCGAAGAACTTGACTGCGTTGTAGCCTGATTGGTTGGTCACCGGCATGGCCTCGATCCACTTGGTGAATTTGTCGACTGCAACCAAGAGGTAGACGTAACCTCCGCGCGAGGACCTTGGAAGCTTGCCAACCATGTCGAGCCCCCACTGTGCGAAGGGCCAGGCCAATGGAATAGGCCGTAGCTCTGCGCCTGGTGCGTGTGGCTTGTCCGCGAATTGCTGGCAAACATTGCATTTTTGGACTATTTCCTTGGCGTCGCGCATGGCCGTGGGCCAGTAAAATCCAGCTCGTAGAGCTTTGGCAACGAGGGCGCGACTGCCGGCGTGGTGCCCGCAGGTCCTTTCATGGATGTCAAGGAGAACTGCTCTTCCATCGGCCATGGAGACGCATCGTTGTAGCACTCCTGTGATGTTGTGTTTATACAGTTCGTCGTTTGATAACGGCGAATGCCTTGGAGCGCCGCGCGATGTGCTGTGCATCTGTCGGGTCATCCGGTAGTCTCTTGCTGAGGAGGTATGTAATGTACGGCTGCGTCCAAGATTGCTCGATGATCATGACGCTCATTGGTCCCTCGAGTCCTGTGTCCAGCTCCAAGTCATCGAGTGCCATTGGCTCATTGGATGGCGTAGCCTTCGAGCTCGTTGCTGCGCTTGTTTTCTTCTCTGCGGCCTTTGGCTTGATGGAGCATTCGCATATGCGCTCGAGAAATACCCCAGGTGGTATGGGGGCGCGGGTAGAGCCTATGTTGGTGAGTACGTCCGCCTCCTCGTTGCTTTCGTGACATATGTGTCGCAACTCGCAACCATCAAAGTCTCCTTCGAGTGTATCGTAGAGGTCGCGGTACGCGATCATGTTGTCGTTCAGTATGTCGCACTCGTGCATTGTTTGGTTGACGACCAACTTAGAGTCGCCATATATGATGAGCGTCTTGGCGTCGCAAGATTTTTTCATCCTCATGCCGTGCAATAGGGCCTCGTATTCAGCCTCGTTGTTTGAGGCTGTGAACTGCATTCGCAGGATATACTTCAGCTTGTCCCCTTGAGGTGATGTCAGTATGACACCTGCGCCTACTCCGTCTTTCCGCTTGGACCCATCGAAGTGCATTGTCCAAAGGTAGGACATATCTGGCTTGTCCGGGAGCTGGTTCTCCATCCAGTGCACGAGAAAGTCAGGGAGCACTTGCGACTTGATTGCGTCGCGTTTTTCGTATGTGATGTCTCGTGGAGACAACTCTATTCCCCAAAGCGCGACTCGCCCCGTGGCGTCGGGGTTATTGAGGATATGTCCCAACGGGGCGTCATTGACTACCACGATTGGGTGTTCCTAGAAGTAGTGGCGCAGTCGTCGGGCGGTCATAAAGACGCCGTACGCCAGCTTCTGGTAGTGCGGGTACCGCTATTTTGTTGGCGCGAGGACCTCGCTGAGGTAGTATACCAGGCGTTGTACGCCGTGGACCTTGTTTTCTTCAGCTCGCTCGACGACGAGCACTGTGCTGACCACCTGGTTGGTGGCGGAGATGTACAGCAACAGTGGTTCCATTTCTCGTGGAGTCACCAGTACTGGCGAAGTGGATAGCAGGCGCTTAAGGTCTTCGAATGCTTCTTGCGCTTCATTGGTCCACTCGAATTTTTCAGCTTTGCGGAGGAGCTGGTAGAAGGGCAGTGCCTTTTCACCCATCCGACTGATAAATTGACTGAGGGCCGCGATTCGTCCGGCCAGTTGCTGGACGCCTCTTATGTTCTTTGGCTTCTCCATGGCCAGTATGGCTTTTATCTTCTTCGGGTTCCCCTCGATTCCCCTTGCGGAGATGAGATACCCGAGTAGCTGCCCAGATGGTACGCCGAAGGCGCATTTGTCCAGATTGAGCTTGATCTGGTAGCGATCAAGGTTGGCGAAGGTTTCGTGCAAATCATCGATTAGAGAGGCTTCCTCCTTGGTCTTGATTACTATGTCGTCGACATAGACTTGGATGTTGCGACCCAGTTGCTCTTGAGGCAAGCCTGCATGCATCGCTGGTAGGTGGCTCTCGCGTTTTTAGCCCAAAGGGCATTGTGTTGTAGCAGAACACACCAAAGGGCGTTGTAAACGCTGTTTTCTCCTGATATTCCTCCTTCATTCGAATTTGATTATAGCCTGAGTAGGCATCGAGGAAGCAGAGGCGCTCGCATCCCGTGGTGGAGTCGATGATCTGGTCGATCCGTGGCAGCGGGAAGTGATCCTTTGGGCAGTGCTTGTTTAAAGAAGTGAAGTCCACGCACATCCGTAGGATATCCGTGTCCTTTTTTGGTACCAGCACCGTATTGGCGAGCCAAGTGCTTTCCTTGATCTCGCGTATGAACTTGTCCTCGAGGAGTCTGTTGATCTCCATTCCAACTGCCTACGCTCGTGGCTCAAATAGTCGCCTGATTGTTTGCTTGACTGGCCTTGCGTCGGGGTTGACGTTGAGTGCGTGCTCAGCGAATTCCCTGGGAACTCCTGGCATGTCCGCAGGACACCAGGCAAAGATTTCCCAGTGCTCACGGAGGAATTCGACGAGCGCGAGTTCCTATGCGGGACTCAAGTTGTTGGCGATGAGGTCCGTCTTGGCGGGATCCGATGGATGGAACTGCACCTTCTTTGTGTGCACAGATGAGTCGAAGGAGAGGTCAGGTGAGCTTGGCCTACTCAGGGGAGGCAGACTGTTGTCTGTCATCTCTTTCAGTCTTGCGAGTTCCTCCTGCATGCCGAAGGACTGGGAGATTCTGTTGAATTCCCTATCGCAACTGCCAGATCGCTCAAATCTCCCGTTGATCGTTATCACGCCGGTGGGACCTGGCATTTTCATCTACAGGTAGGCATAGTGGGGCACTGCCATGAACCTAGCGAATGCGACGTGCCCAAGGATGCAATGGTATTGTGAGGGCCAGTCGACGACCTCAAAGTCGATGCGTTCGCGCCGGAAGTTCTTCGGCGTGCCGAAGATGACGTCGAGGTTGATTTTGCCCAGGGGGTATACGCCTTTCCCTGGGACGATGCCGTGGAACATTATGTCCGATGCCTCCAGGCAGGTTAGAGGGATCCTCATTGCTCGCAAGGTACTCGCGAATATGAGGTTGATGCCGCTTCCGCCATCCATGAAGACGCGACTCATGTAAAAACCTCCAATTTGAGCCTCGAGTACGAGGGGGCAATGACCTGGGCGAGGTATCTGAGGCGGGTGGTCACGTTTGTCGAAGGTGATGCACGACTCGCTGCCACTGAGGTACTCAGTGGTGGATGGTGGCGAGTGCGTGGCCAAGTTGACTTGGCGAGTGATGGCCTTCTGCACCATGTTGGAGGGGCGCCCCTTTTGGATCATCATGGTACCCATGGCCCGTGGGTACGGTTCGCCCCCGTGGTGCTGGTCCGGTGCGGCTCCGTTCGGGGGTGGCCCAGGTGGTGGTGGTGGTGCACCATGTGCCACGGCGCCTAAAGCGGCTCCGTAGCCTCTCTCGACTGCATTGTGGTTCATCCGAACCAATCCCTCGTGTAGCTTGAGGAACTCGCGATAGTCCTTGAGGATGTGGCTGGACTTTCTCTTGCCATCATGTTTGTCGATGTAGAAGTGTACCGTGCATGGACCGGACAATTTGTCCTCGATGGAGGTCGCGGGTGCTTCATCGCGAGTGCGGCGTTGCCATACTTGCGTGGTTTTCCCGGAGTCGCGGTATCCGCCGCTGCGGTATCCGCTATTGCGGTTATCGTCACGTCTATCGACGTAGCCGGCCGCGACCATGTTGACATCGTCGCGGTCATCGTAGATGCGCATGCGGCGCTTGCCTCGGCGGTCGCGTCTGCGTTCGAGTTCTGCCTCCTCGTCGGAGTGAGCGTGATTTTTTACTGAATCTTCTCCATCGGCCCACCGATTCGCGATCTCCATCAGGTGGTCGATGGTCTGGGGCTTTGAGCGGCCCAGCTCCTCCCTGAGCTCTAGGCGGCGGACACCACCGTTGAATGCATCAATCGCGCGGTCTTCTGAGATGTTTTCCGCGGAATTCTTGATGATGGACCACCTTTGGATGTAGGAGCGCAGCGATTCGCCAGATCTTTGCTGGCAGCATCTCAGCTCTTCGATTGATGCGGGTCGTTTGTACGTGCCCTTAAAGTTGCACACGAAGCTGTAAACCAGCTCATCCCAACTGCGAATGGATCCGCGTGGGAGGTTATTGAGCCATGCCCGGGCGGCGCCCTATAGCTGTAGCTGCAAGCATTGCATGGCAGTACTTCGACTGCCTCCGTGGAGCCTGACAGAGGAGATGTGGTCCTCCATCCAGATCTTGGGGTCCTGCAGACCGTCAAATTTTGGGTTCTCCGATGGGAGTTTAACCCTTTAGGTATTCGCTTCTGCCTAATGGATCTGCTGAAGCATCGGGCGCCGCAGAGCTCCCCATCTTCTTCTTCCGTGTCAGTCGACCGAGCACGTCGTGCCCTTGATTTGTCGATCTTGCACTGCGTGAGGTCGTCGCGCACATCGTAGTCGCGGTCGTGTCGCTGTGAGCGGCAGCGTCGACACAGGTCGTGACTGTCATCGCTGGATGAGGGCGAGGATTGGCGCTTTGCTAGCGCTTTGCCCTTTTTTGGGTCTAGTACTGTCTCTTTGTTGAGGGCGGCCTCGATTAACCCCAAACCCGCGATCGTAGATCGGTGCATGGCAGTTCGGGGATCTCCAGCTGGCGGCTGGTTATTGAGGAGGTCCATGGTGGCTGCCGTCACCGCAGTCTGTAGCGTCCTGGGAACCACGTTGACTCTCGTGCGACTGTCATAGAGCCGAAGTCGAGGACTTTTGCGGCCTCTATGCGCTCTTGTTCGGTGAGGTGAGCCATTCGCGACTGCCTCTTCTTGGCGAGGTATTCGTTGCCTCTTGAGGAGGATCCTCCGTAGGATGAGAGCCCAGCACGACGAAGGCTCGATTCGTCCACTGCTTTTTTACACGCCTCAAGTTGCGCGATTGTTTGCAGTTGGCGCTTGAATTCTTCCTTCAGGAGCCAGTGATAGCCCATCAGCAGTTCCTGCGGGGACCCAAAGGGTAGAGGTGTGCCCTGTAGGCCTTCGCAGCAGCGATCCCACTCTTGCTCGTTTAGCTTGATTACGACGCGTTCGCCGGTTTGCTCATTGATTATGCTAGGAGGTTCGACTGCTCCTCCATTGTTGACGGGAGCGTGATTGCCGCCATTACCGCTGTTGCCACCGTTGTCGGTGTTGGGTGGATCGGTGTCGTTACCGGTGTTACCACCGTTGTCGCGATTGGCGGAGGTGTCGCATACATTGATGACGGCGCACATGAAGTGATTGGGGAAGCTGTTGCTTCCACAACTTTCAGATCCGGGTTCCATCTTTAGTGTCCAGATCACTCAGATCGGAATCGCGACTGCTGTCACTGATCGTATTCTCTACTGCCACCGGGGTGTTGAGCTCGCTGAGGGTGCCAATCGATGGAGGGAACCATGATGCCGGGGCAATCGCCGGTGATGTCGGCTGATCAGGCATGCGAAGCGTGCCCATCTTACCAACTTGGAAGCGGAAGCTCCCAATCGCTAGGCTGATTCCGTCGCCCACAGACTCGAAGGCCGGGCGGGTGGCCGGCGTGTGGACGGTGAAGTCGAAGGCGCCGAAGAGTTGGCGAATCTCCGCTGTTGCGGAGTTGTAGATCGCAGTTGATGGGGCCGAAGAAGCCGCAACATCAGCACTCCTAATTCCCACAGACGGTGCCAATTGATGAGGGTTTAACTCATTAATGCCCATTGGTATGGACTTGGGTTTTGGAGAAGGAGGGAGCACTGTAGACATCTATCGGCTAGCAAACAAGCACACAAGGGACAAAGGATTTACCCAGGTTCAGGCCTCATAGAGGTCCCTACTCCTGCTTGTCTGCTCGTGGAATTATCGAAGGAGTCGAAAGTTACAATGGTGCGCAGATGCAATCTGGCGAGGGTTGTGGAAACTAGGGTTGTGTGTATCCTCCTCGCCGCCCCCTCCTAGCCTTTATATAGATAGGCTAGGTCTCGGGTAGCAGGCGAGTCGGTTACAAGTTAGGGTTTTCCCCTTCAAACTTTCTATCTTTAGCTTCTTCTTGTTCTTCAAGCAATAGAGAGTCCGCAAGTCACTCGAGTCCTTTCATCCGGGCCTTGGCGACACCATGGGCCTGTTGGTATTCGGACCGTATATACCAAGATCGAGTACCTGTAGGGTATACCCATGTCAGGAACGCTTTCAACATTGCACTTGGTACTTGTACCTAGTTGATATCATGCTCTTTTGTATATGGATGTCGTCGGTGTGAAATGAAAGGGGAGCTTGTAAGTCTATGGAGTTATGTATATGTGTTAGAGAAACGCCTGGGCCGCTGGTCTAATCCATGCTGACATGGTGGAAACCTGCAGCGTAACCATAATGAGCTGTCTATGAAGCATTCTTCTTATAAAAAAAGAGTCCTATTGAGAAAAAAGAGAAAAAAAGAGATACTATGAAAAGAGGAAAGAGAGAAAAAAGCACCATATTCCCATGGTAAATAAGAAGAATGCTGAGATGCTCGTTGTCTGCTTGCCTTGTCATTTTGATATGGGGATTCTTCCGTATCATCGCGCAAGGGGTACCCCGTTGGCGGTTCTCAATGATACACATGTACTTACGATGACAAGAACTTACCGGTGACTAAACTTGAGTAGCATGAGGAGCGGCCCTCGTATACAAGGGACATGAGATTTCTGACTTATACTTCGTCAAGCATGTACACCATAGTTTGTTCACTTTAACCTTAATCACTTCAAGATGCTTATGATAGGGACAATGAGAGCTGAAAGCTATAAGTACCATAATTTTTGGAAGTTCTTTATGAGACTTGAATCCCTACTTCCTTTTTACAAAAGGCTTTTCTTCCACCACTATATTGACTCTCCACCTTCTATCTTTATGCACCTACTTTGAGAGCATAGTGGCCATTCTTAGTTCTATCTGCATTGTCCCAAGACTAGTTGATTGATGCATAACTTGTTATTGCTTGTTTTAAACTATTGTATCTAGTCACTCTTATGAACTTTGAAGGTGTCCTATGCATTTATATTTGCTACTCTATTGAGGGACAAGCTGAATACTTTTATGCTATGTTTTCTTTATGTGAAACAAACAAACGTCTTGCAAAGCATTGTTATTCATGAATCTTTTGTTTGTGCCTTTTCATGTTGCATCATAGTTTCTTTGCTTATTGCTAGAACTTTGTCTTTCATGTTATGATTGAAGTACTATGATCCCAGCTTCGATTGTTTTGCAAATACTTTGATCAAGTCTTTGATGGTGCATGTCACCTCAAAAATTATTTCCTTTTATCACTTACCTACTCGAGGACGAGTAGGAGTTAAGCTTGGGGATGTTGATACATTGCAAATGTATCTATAATTTTTGATGTTCCATGCTTAGTTTTATCCACTTTCTTGTGTTTTGTTCCAACTTTGGAGTACTTTTCATATGATTTCTTGGACTAACCTATTAACAAGAGCCACAGTGCCAGCTGCCTGTTTTCTGCTGTTTTTGGTTCCAGGAAAGTCAGAAAATGAATATTCTCGGAATTGGACGGGACAAAAGCCAAAGTGCCTATTTTTCCGGAAGGGATCAAGTGCCAGAATACGAGACGGAGAGGGGCCAGGGGCCGGCCACACCACCTGGCTGCGCGGCCAGGCTTGGCCTGCGCCAGGGGGTGGTCTGGTCGACCCCAACACCCCCTCGGCCTCTCCTTCCGCCTATAAGTTGCCCTCTAGACGAAAACCCTAAGTACCCGATCAAAAATCCACGAAAGAGTCTATAGCTGTCGTCATCTCTATCCCTAGATTGGGAGGGATCTGAAGCTCTTCCCGGCACCCTGCCAGAGAGGGGAATTCACCCTGGAGGCCTTCTTCATCACCATGCAAGCCTCCGGTGTGATGCGTGAGTAGTTCATCCTTGGACTACGGATCCATGTAGTAGCTAGATGGATGGTTTCTCCTCCTTTGTGCTTTCATGTTTAGATCTTGTGAGCTCTGTTCATGATCAAGATCATCTATTTGTAATCCATACATGTTGTGTTTGCGGGGATCCGATGGATATTGAGATGCTACTTCAGATTGATTATTGATTCTATCATGTCTTTGTTATTTGAGATCTTGCATGCTTTCCGTTGTTAGTAGCTATCTTGGCCAAGTAGATGCTAGCAACTCCAAGAGTTAGTATTTATGCTCGATAGTGGGTTCATGCCTCTGGTAATCTGGGGAAGTGACAAAAATCTCTAAGGTACTAGATGTGCCGTTGCTACTAGGGAGAAAACAACGATCCTTTGTTCATAGAACAATCGTATTGTTTACTTTACACGCAGTTCGTAAAAGCAATAATCTGTTGCTTGCAACTTAATACTGGAGGGGGTTCGGATGATAACCTGAAGGTGGATTATTAGTCATAGATGCAGTTCGATGGCGGTCTATGTATTACGTTGTAATGCCCAATCAAGTCTCAAAGGAGTCAAGATGATTATTATATGCATGTATTGCTTTCTCAGTGTTTGTCAATTGCCCCGCTGTAATTTGTTCACCCAGCATGTTATCTATCTAAGGAGAGCCACCTCTACTGAACTATGGATCCCGGTCCTTGTCTTTACATACAATCTACAATCTTTTACTGCTTTGTGATTACTTTCTGCAAACTATTACTTCTTTCCATTCGATACGTTTAATCCTTTGTTTTCCGCAAAACACGGTGAGATTGACAACCACATCGCAAGTTGGGGACAAAGTTCTGTGGTTGTGTTGTGCAGGTCTCCACGTTGCTACTAGCACCGGTAGTGTGCCCTGCCAAAGCTCATCTAGTAACACCTTTGTGGTGTTTCCTTGCTCCTACTGGTTCGATTAAACCTTGGTTTCATAACTGAGGGAAAACTTACTGCTGTGCTCATCATACCTTCCTCTTGGGGTTCCCAACGAGCTCTACGTTGAAAGTCGAGTGCATCAATCTGTTACATGTTTGCTTGCTTCCTTTTTTATTTCAGTTTGCCTTTAGTCTTTTCCCACGTCAACTACACGCCAGCAAGCTATTTTCTATCATCATTACCACTTATAATTATCCATACCACTTGTATTTCACTATCTCTTCGCCGAACTAGTGCACCTATACACCTGACAAGTGTATTGGGTGTGTTGGGGACACAAGAGACTTCTTGTATCTTGATTGCAGGATTGCTTGAGAGGGGATACCTTTGACCACTTCCTCCCTGAGTTCGATAAACCTTGGGTGATCCACTTAAGGGAAAACTTGCTGCTGTTCTAGAAACCTCTGTACTTGGAGGCCCAACAACTGTCTACAAGAATAGAAGTGCGTAGACATCAGTGATCTTGATGTGATCTTTGGGGATGTTCTTCACCACATACACATCCTAATATGTTCAGCCACACACCCACTCACAGAGAGACATAAAGTCGTTGTGGAAAATGAGCTAAAAAAGAAGGTTTCTGCGAAACCGGTGAGGGTTCTCGTGCCTGCTGACTCGTGTACTAACGAGCTCGTTGGGGAACCCCAAGAGGAAGGTATGATGAGCAAAGCAGTAAGTTTCCCTCAGTTATGAAACCAAGGTTATCAATCTAGTAGGAGCAAGGAAACACCTCAAAGGTGTTGTTAGCTGGTCTTTGGCAGGGTGCACTATCAGCGCCAGCAGCAACGTGGAAACCTCCAGGGTGAATTCTTGCCTCCGGCAGGGTGCCGTAGTCCAGAGATGAACTAATCATGCATCACACCGGATGCTTGCATGATGATGAAGAAGGCCTCTAGGGTGAATTCTCCCCTCCGGCAGGGTGCCGGGAAGAGCTTCAGATCCCTCCCGATCTAGGGATGGAGATGATGGCGGCTACAGACTCTTTCATGGAATTTTGATTGGGTACTTAGGGTTTCTGTATCGGAGGAAATATATAGGCGAAAGGAGAGGCCTAGGGGGTGCCTGGGGCAGCCATACCACCTCCTGGCGCGGGCCAAGCCTGGCCGCGTGATACGTCCAAAACGTATCTACTTTCCCGAACACTTTTGCTATTGTTTCTCCTCTAAACTAGTGTGATTTGGATGCAACTAATGCAGACTGACGTTGTTTTCAACAGAATTGCCTTGGTGTCTACTTTTTGTGCAGAAAACCAACTATCAGGAAAAATCCGGGAAAAAAATGCCAAAAATCCTATTTCACCTGAAGACTCCAGGAGCTAGAATACGAGACAGAGAAGAGCCAGGGGGTGGCCACACCACCTGCTGGCGCGGGCTAGGCCAGGCCACGCCAGGGGGTGGTGTGGGCCCCCCAGGCACCCCCTCGGCCTCTCTCTTGGCCTATAAGGATCCTTCTGACCTAAAAACTTCGGGGGGGGTCGACGTTTTTCCAGAAGGAGTTCCGCTCCACCGCCACCACCAGATTCCACGAAACAGCACCAGAAACTCCGTCCTGGCACCCTGCCGAGATGGGGAATTGGAGGAGATCATCGCCATCATCATCACCATCGCTTCTCCATCGACCATCCATGTTTCCCCCATCTATGAGTGAGTAATCCCCCGCTGTAGGCTATGGGGATGGTAGGGATTGGATGAGATCGTTCATGTAATGGCATTAGATTGTTAGGGCATGGTGCCTAGTATTTTTTTATTAGTGCTTTATGACTTTGTTGCGACTTGTTATGCTTAATGCTTCTCACTAGGTCCCGAGTGCCATGATTTCAGATCTGAACATGTTATTGATTCATTATGATAGTATTGTTTATGGTCTTACCTGCAAATTGTATACACATGTTGTTGTCCGGAACCAATGGCCCTGAAGTGACAAAAATCGGGATAACCGGAGGGAATGGCTTTGATGTGAGGATCACATGTGTTCATGGAGTGTTAATGCTTTGCTTCGGTGCTCTTTTAAAAGGAGCACCTTAATTGCCAGTAGTTCCCTTGAGGCCCCGCTATAAACGGGCTGGCAGGACAAAAGATGTTGTGTAAGTTCTCATTGCGAGCACGTATGACTATATATGGAACACATGCCTAGGATTATCTAGTACTTGGATGCTTTATCTTATTTATCTGCAATTGCCCTATGTTCTGATTGCTATGTGAATTGTCTTGTCCATGCAACGCCCGTCCATCCATCCCTATGCCTACCGCACTCGAATCCTACTGTTTACTGCAATTGTTACTGCTGTCTTTACTTTACTGCTGCTGCTACTTTGTTATTCCTACTATAAAACTATTGCTACTGATAAACTGCTGTGAGCAAGATTGTTTCCAGGTGCAGCTGAATTGACAACTCAGTTGTTAAGGCTTATAAATATTCTTTGGCTCCCCTTGTGTCGAATCAATAAATTGGGTTTTACTTCCCTCGAAAATACTGCGATACACCCCCTATACTTGTGGGTCCTCACCGCGCGGCCAGGTGGTGTGGCCGGGCCATAGCCCCTCTCCATCTCGTATTCTGGCTCCTGGTGTCCCTCGGTACAAAACTGACTTTGGCTTTTGTCCCGTCCAATTTCGAGAATATTTATTTTCTGACTTTCCTGGAACCAAAAACAGCAGAAAACAGGCAGCTCGCACTGTGGCTCTTGTTAATAGGTTAGTCCAAGAAATCATATGAAAAGTACTCCAAAGTGTGGACAAAACATAGGAAAGTAGATAAAACCAAGCATGGAACATCAAAAATTATGGATACGTTAGCAACGTATCAGTGCTGCCCGTGTGGTCGTCGGAATTTCCGGTCCACCGGAAATTCCTGGTGAATACCGGAATGGCGTACATAACTGAGGTTCGGTTGGCCACTGGGTTCTTCGGTCGTCGTCGGAACTTCCAGCGTGGAGTCCGGTTCGCCGGAGCCGTCGCCGGTATTTCTGGCGCACCAACCGGCGTCGCCGGACTTATTGCCGGTTCTATTGCTGGACCCTCGAAACGGCTTCTTTTCCACCTCGGACTATATATACCCCTTTCTTCTCTACTAAGAGGTTAGGCATTCTAGTTCATATACATGCTTGAAGCTCTCTCTCTCTCCATTGTTGAAACAGAATTTCTTGAGGATCTCTCATTCTACCCAACCAATTCCAAATCCCTTTCGTAGAAAGCAAGAGGAGGTCCCGATCTACGTTTCCACCAAGCCAAAGTTCATTCCCCTTTGATTTCATCAATTTAGCTTGTTACTCTTGGGTTTGTTGGAAACCTTTGGTAGCTAGGGTCGCCCGGAGGCATTCGGCTTGTGATTTACTCCGTGGAAAGTTTGTGAGGGTTTGGAGACTACCTTAAAGTCTACCACGAGTAAGTGAGCTATTCTGTCGTGGGATAGGCTCGGAGAAGAAGGTGGGTCTTCGTGGCGTTGGGGAATCCTTCGTGGAACCTCACACCTCTCCACGTGACGTAGCCCCCTGATACGTCCAAAACATATCTACTTTCCCGAACACTTTTGCTATTGTTTCTCCTCTATACTTGTGTGATTTGGATGCAACTAATGCGAACTGACGCTGTTTTCAGCAGAATCACCTTGGTGTCTACTTTTCATGCAGAAAATCAACTATCAGGAAAAATCCCGGAAAATATGCCAAAAATCCTATTTCACCCGAAGACTCCAGGATCCAGAATACGAGACGGAGAAGAGCCCTGGGGTGGCCACACTACCTGGTGGCGCGGGCCAGGCCAGGCCGCGCCAGGGGGTGGTGTGGGCCCCCAGGCACCCCCTCGGCCTCTCTCTTCGCCTATAAGGAGCCTTCTAACCTAAAAACTTTGGGGGGGGGTCGATGTTTTTCCAAAAGGAGGTCCGCTCTGCTGCCACCACCAGATTCCATGAAACAGCACCAGAAACTCCGTTCTGGCACCCTGCCGGCACGAGGAATTGGAGGAGATCATCGCCATCATCATCACCATCGCTTCTCCATCGACCATCCACGTTTCCCACATCTATGAGTGAGTAATCCCCCGCTGTAGGCTATGGGGATGGTAGGGATTGGATGAGATCGTTCATGTAATGGCATCAGATTGTTAGGCCATGGTGCCTAGTATCTTTTATTAGTGCTTTATGACTTTGTTGCAACTTGTTGTGCTTAATGCTTGTCACTAGGGCCCGAGTGCCATGATTTCAGATCTGAACTTATTATTGATTCATTATGATAGTATTGTTTTTGGTCTTATCTACAAGTTGTTTACACACGTTGTTGTCCGCAACCTATGGCCCCGAAGTGACAGAAATCGGGATAACCAGAAGGGAAAGGCTTTGATGTGAGGATCACATGTGTTCACGGAGTGTTAATGCTTTTCCCCGGTGCTCTATTAAAAGGAGCACCTTAACTGCCAGTAGTTCCCTAGAGGCCCCGCTGTAAACGGGTTGGCAGGACAAAAGATGTTGTGCAAGTTCTCATTGCGAGCACGTATGACTATATTACGGAACACATGCCTAGGATTGTCTAGTACTTGGGTGCTTTATGTTATTTATCTGCAATTGCCCTATGTTCTGATTGCTATGTGAATTGTCTTGTCCATGCAACGCCCGTCCATCCATCCCTATGCCTACCGCACTCGAATCCCATTGTTACTGCTTTTGTTACTACTGTCTTTGCTTTACTACTGTTGTTACTTTACTATTCCTACTACAAAACTGTTGCTACTGATAAACTGCTGTGAGCAAGATTGTTTCTAGGTGCAGTTGAATTGACAACTCAGTTGTTAAGGCTTATAAATATTCTTTGGCTCTCCTTGTGTCGAATCAATAAATTGGGTTTCACTTCCCTCGAAAATACTGCGATACACCCCCCTATACTTGTGGGTCATCAAGACTATTTTCTGGCGCCATTGCCGGGGAGCATAGCTTTACTTATCAAGTTCACTTGGATTCTCTATTGTTCGCTGCTACCCATCCATCATGGGTAAGTCTCGTGATGGCAAGGTTCCTATTTTACCATCCACTACAAGAACATGTATGGTTCTGAACACCTCTACTGCTCTTGATTCACCGTCTGTTTTGAGTAAGTTCCTTACACCACCACATGCACATGCTACACACACTGCTACTACTGCTGAATCCGAAACTTCTGATACTTATGATGCTGCTTCTACTGTGCTTGATAAGAGTGGTTCATTAGGTCCTTTCCTAGATGCTACGATTGCTAGAACTATAGCTGGAAATACCGAAACTCCTAATGAAAACACTACCACACCCGTTAGCTCACCTGAGTCTAGTGAGAGTTATGATGCTGAAGAAGATTATGTTGAGATGACTGATGAGTTTATTGAAGAATGTAAGAACACCCATGATAGGAGCGCTGCTAAGAATCTCCTTGAGAGGCGTACTATTAGACCCAAATTATCCCTTGATGCTAAGTTTGTTGCTTCTCCCATAAACATTATAGATGAAGATTATGATTTCTCTCTCGATCTACCTTACATAGCTATTGTCGAGAAAGAACCTTTTTGTGGGACTAATAATGAAAGTGCGGTAGCACATATGAATGAACTTTCTACTATGAGTGGCTTGTTTTCTGATGATATTAAGATGCGTACTTACTTTGTTGCTAAGATTTTCCCCTTTTCACTGAAAGGAGAAGCTAAAACTTGGTTTAGTAATTTACCTCCTGGATCTATTGACAGCCCTGAGTGCTTGATTAGTACTTTCCTGCAGAAATATTTTCCTCCCAGTGCTAGACATGCTATTTTGCAGGAACTTTTTGATTTTAAATAGGGAGAAAAAGAGGTATTGCCTGAATCTTGGGCAAGGTTTTGTGCTTTGATTCATGCACATGCTGGAAGTCCATTACCTAAGAATGAGCTTCTTGATATATTTTATAATGGACTAACCGAAGAATCTAGGACATACCTAGATAGTTGTGCTGATTGTGTTTTCAGGAATAGGACTCCTAAGGAAGCTGAGGAATTAATGGCTAAAATAAGCAAGAATTATGAAGATTGGACTCCTCCTAAACAAGCTATACCTGAAGTAATTGTACCTGAACCATCTATCCTGTGCCTATTCCAACATCAAAGAAGAGGGGAGTTATTGAATTAAATGATGAAGTGATGAAGGAAGCTAAGAAATGTCTTAAGGAGAAGGGAATTAAAGCTGCAGATGTCAAGAATTTACCTCCTATAGAAGAATTATGTAAGCCTATTCCCTACTCACCCACTATTGAGGTACACTCTCTCCAACACTTTGATGAAGGTGATATCCCTTACTTGAAACCTCCTGATCCATGCTTAGAGGAATTTGATATTTTTATTGTTAAGCAAGATAAGTTTAATAAAAGGGTGCAAAATCATCTTATGGAAAACACTAGAGCTATTATTGAGTTGAAAGATATTGTGGAAAGAACCTCTAATGAAGTTAAAATGATTGTTAAACACTTTCAAATGGTTCAAACTCAAATAGATCAACTCGTTAAAGTGCAAAACGACTTGCTAGTTAATGCTGCTAAAGAAAAACATGCTTATGAAATTAGAACTAGAAGTGGAGCTGCTACCCAGGATCCTCTATATCCTGAGGGGCATCCCAAAAGAATTGAGCAGGATTCTCAACAAGCTGAAATAGTGGTTCTACTCGTAAGAAAAGGAAAAAGAAACATAAAACTGTTGTAGAACCCTCTGAACCTGCTATAGATCCTAATAGTATATCTATCTCTGATGCTGAAACTGAAAGTGGTAATGAAAAAAATGAAGTTCCTATTGAAGAAAAAGTTGAAGAAGAACCTGAAAACCATACTAAGACTACTAAATACACTAAAGAAGATTTTATTGCTAAGAAACATGGTAGTGAAAGAGAACCATGGGTCCAAAAACCTATGCCGTTCCCTGATAAGAAACACAAGTCAAAGGAAGATGAACACTACAATAAGTTTTGTGAGTGGATGAAGCCTTTATTCTTGCAAATTCCTTTGACTGATGCTATTAAATTGCCTCCTTACTCAAAGTATATGAAGGACATTGTCTCGAATAAAAGGAAGATCCCTAATGAAGAAATCTCTACTTTGCTTGCTAATTATTCTTTCAATGGTAAGGTTCCTAAGAAACTTGGAGACCCAGGGATTCCAACTATCCCTTGCTGTATTAAGAATAGTTATGTTAGAACTGCTTTGTGTGATTTGTGAGCTGGAGTTAGTGTTATGCCTTTCTCTCTCTATAAAAGGCTTCAGCTTGAAAAATTGATACCAACTGATATATCTTTGCAAATGGCTGATAAATCTACCACTATTCCTGTGGGTATATGTGAGGATGTACCTATTCAAGTGGCTCACAATTGCTTGATATTAACTAATTTTGTTGTGCTTGAAATGTCTGAAGATGATAATATGTCTATTATTCTTGGGAGACCTTTTCTTAATACTACAGGAGCTGTTATTAATTGTAGTCAAGGAAAGGTGACCTTCAATGTTAATGACAAGTAAAATACTGTTTATTTCCCCAAGAAGATTGAAAGGACTTATGGCTTGAATTCAAATTAACATGTTGAAGGCATTCAAGTTGGAGAAATATATTGTCCCATACCAAGAGAAAAATTTGAAACTATTATGATTGGGACCATTGCTATCAAGGTTAAGGTAACATAATCATTAGTGGAGTACAAAGTTTGTATCATATGCAATTGTTTTGGTAGCAAGACTTGATCAACCTTGCTAACAAAAGGATTCCATTGAACAAAACAATGTTTTCATTATGATTATCTCCGCTTATTTCTATCCTTCGCATTTTAGTTTTGCTTTCGTTTAGTTTTCTTTGAGTTGTTAGTTGCTTGCATGCTAGAACTTCTGTAGTTCTAGCCTTGTTTTGTCCTTGCATCATGTTTCCAAAAAAAGAAAAAAAATCTGTCTGGCAGAAAAATCATTCTTCTATTTGTGAAAAAAGCCCAAAAATAAAATGTCTCTAAAAATTCCAGAAAATTCATATTAATTTTTTACGTGAAGAAGGGGCAGAGGAGTACCTGGTAGGTACCAGGGGGCCCCACCAGGCAGGCACACCATGTGGTCGCGCGGCCAGCCCTGGGTGGCGCCATGCCCTGGTGTGGGCCACCCCTGGCCCCCCACTACTTCTCTCACCTGCCACTTTCTTCTCTCTCCCGAGTAAGCTCTAGTTGATAGCTCAAAATCGCGTTCTTTCTATGGTTACTCTCGATTTCTTCGATCTCTTTGCTCAGCCCATCTTTCTTGCTGAAATTTGGAGCAATTGTTCCTTGGTATGTGACTCCTCTCCTTGTCCAGGTAGATTTGTGTTTAGTGGATTATATGTTGAGTATTTTGCTGCTGTAGGTGACTGGTTATGAGATCTTGTAAGCTTGTTTGATGCTTAGAGATAAAGTTTTGATGCATGTTTAGGCCTCTTGCAAGTCCCTATGAGTAGAATCCTTTATTATATTTACTTTGCAATCACTTGTTTAATAGGTGTTTAAATTTCAGAATAGAAGATGAGTGAACACCACCTAAACCAACATGAGCTTTGGGTGCCTGAGGTCATGAAGGTCCACAGGGAGGAGGAAGTTTTTCCCTCCATTTATCCATGCCCTGAGTTCATGAGAGCTGCAGGAATTTTACAAGATTTCCACACTTTGGTTTCTAATGCAGGGTTAGAGCGTTTCTTGGAAGATGAACCTTGTCAATTTGTGAAGCTAACCATGTATGTGGTGCACGATTTTCAATTTAGCCACTCTTTGCCTAACCCCATGGTCCATTACAAAATTTACAATATTGCTGTCGATCTTTCTCTTGATGATTTTTGTACAGCTATTAAGGTACCTCAATGGGGATCATGTAAGAAGATTAAAGAGAGACCGGAACCACTCATGGATTTATACGCAGAAATTTGTCAAGGGAGTAGCTTCTCGAAGGAGAATGGAAAAATCCGTAACATTCATCTTCCCTCCATTCGCTACTTTGCCTACTTTATTGCCAAGTGTGTTCTTGCTAGGAAAACTGCCAATAAGTTATCTTTGTTTGATCTAGCATTTATCTTTGCTGCTCTTAGACGAGATAGCTCTTACAACTTGGGTGCTTTGATAGCTTTCCGTCTTGCTGCTAACCGTGAGAAAGGTGGAGTTTGTGGAGGCCTCGTTGCTTCTCGTTTGCTAGCATTGCATGGTTTAGTGCCTCATCATCTAGACCTACAGTTTCCCATAGAGAGGCTTGATTTTAATTCCATGATAAAGCATAAATTTATTTCCTCGTGGGCTAGTTTGAGTGAGTTATATTATGAAATAACCTTTCTCAAGGCTGGCTAGAGAAAGAGCAAGTCCGAGCGTGTTGTTCTTTTGCCTGCACTTGTTTTGTTTAACCTTGATAACAGGGAAGGATCGTCCCTCACTGAGGAGGAGCTTGACACGTACATGGGAGAGCTTTCCCAGCAGGAGCAGGACACTAGAAGGGAGGTCACGGATGATTCGGTCCAGCCTTCGAATGAGGGGGAGTCTTCATATCAGCAGCCCACTTATGATTGGGGAGCTTCCTCTTCTTCTCATGGGCCCAGCTACAACCATTCTTACCAAAATCCGCCCGCTTGGAACCCTTATTCGTACATGGATTGATACCCACTTAGGCCAAAAGCCTAAGCTTGGGGGGAGGTACGCCGACACCGCACTCATCTCCATATCATGTTGCGTCGGTACTTTGTATATTCATGTTTTTGTTCTCTTTTTAGTTTTCGTTCTTCTTTGCTTTTGCTTTCTAAAAACACAAAAAGACCAAAAATATTTTTGTTGTTTCTCTTTGGCTTGCTTCTTCTTTTTGCCTTGGTTTGCTTTTCCCTTTTTGCTTTGTTTGAACTATTCGAAAAACCCAAAAAGATTTTGCTTTGCTTGTTTTTCTCTTTTGGTTCTTGTTTAAAAATCAAAAACACCAAAAATATTTGTCGTTCTTCTTTGGTTTTTGCGAGTTTGCTTCAGGGTTCGGCAGTCCTCAGTGGATATTGGTTTCATATTATTATTCAAGCCACACAAGTGAAGAGCAATAATGAGGATCAATGACAACTTGAGGCGTGGTAAGAGGCTGGTAACGAACTCTATTTGTTTTCATTTTTGTACATATACTCATCACTGTGGGCATGCTTAGTCCGTTCATGTAGAGTGTATATTTTCTTTGGATGCTTAGTAGTTCTTGCTTTCTTATGATTAGCTCCAGCTTACTAATAGTTTGTAGCATGTCTCATGAGTGTTTGCTTGCATTACTCTATTCATAAATTGGTATGACACCATGGTATCCTCCTCTGAATGTTTCATTTGAATTGACTTGGCACATGCTCATGCATGCACATGACTGTAATAATCAGTTGAGCCTCGATGAATTATTTTGCCTTGAGGATCTTGAATCACTTTCATGCCATGAGTAGTCTTGTTTTGTTGCAAGCATGATAATGACAGCTATTGCTCTCTCGTTTGTCGCTCCCTTACTATTGCTAGCCTTCACTTCCACTGAGTGTTTTACTCAAGTTTCCAACTCCCTAAACAAAATAATTCCAAAGTGTCCACCATACCTACCCATTAGCATCATTTGCTACTTCCGTGCATATTCAATATGCCTTGTTTTCTTCCGAATAAAATGTTTGCTTGTTATGAGAAAGTTAGTTAGTAAAGCTCTCACGAACTTGATGGCACACTTTATTTTCTTGCACTTAATAAACCCGAACCATTGCGTCCTTCTTTGTTGTGCATATGCTTGCGCTTTATGAGTTGAAGTTAGCAGAACCATGTATCATGGGGACCGCTTTCAACGCTTCATAGGTACTCTGTACCTAGTTGATATCATGTTCTTTTGCTTATGGATCCCGGCAGTGTGAAATAAAAGTGGAACTTGTAAGATCATGGAGTTTGTATGTATGTTAGAGAAACGCCTGGGCCGCTAGTCTAAGCCATGTCTAATCATTGTGGAAACTTGCAGCATAACCATAATGAGCATTCTATGAAGCATCCTCAATAAAAATCTATGCACATAGTAAATAAAAAGATCGCCGAGATGCTCATTGTCTGCTTGCCTTGTATTTTGATCATGGGATAGCTCCCGTGTCATGTGCAAGGGGTACCCGTTGGCGGTTCTCTATGATACGTATGTACTTACAATGACAAGAGCTTACTTGTGACTGAAGTTGAGTAGCATGAGGATAGGTCTTCGTAAGTAAGGGGCATGAGACTTCAATTTATAACTTGTCAAGCATATCCTCTTAGTTGTGTCACTTTCACCTTAACCACATTAAAGATGCTTATGATAGGGGCAATGAGAGCTCAAAGCTGACGAGTACCATACTTTCAGCATTTGGAAGCCTTTCAAAGTACTCAAAACCTTTTTCTTCTACTTATTGAGTCTCCACTTATTCTTTGAGCACCTTCTTGAGAGCATAGTTGTCATCCTTTGTGTTTGTTCCAAAACTTGATTATTTGTGTTATGACTTTGATGCTTGTATCTTTGATATCTTTACTTCTAGTCATCACTCGAACTTCAGAGGTGCCTGGGCATTCATAATCAAAGGCAAGCGAGATACCACTCTATCATACATTTCTATGAGCATTGTAATGTTGCTTATGTTTGTGCTTCATGCTACTTATTATTCATGAGTTGGAATCTCTTCATAGCTTGCAATGACTATTAAGTAGACTCTGTTGCATACTCTTTATTATGAATTGTCTAGGTAGTTGATCACATTGCTGAGAATATTTACATCATATGAAGCAAATGTGTTCGTGAAAGTTCTTTTATCGCACTCAGTTTCCAACTGAATTGCTTGAGGACAAGCAAATGTGTTCTTTTGTCAAATGTTGTTTATTGGATGATTTCTTAATAAAGGTTGTGTGCATCAACCGATGCAGAGGCCGGGGTTATTCCCCTTTTTGAAAAAAAAACAAGCTAATCTTGGGGGGGAGTTGATACGCCCAAAACGTATCTACTTTTTCGAACACTTTTGCTATTGTTTCTCTTCTTTACTTGTGTGATTTGGATGCAACTAATGCGAACTGACGCTGTTTTCAGCAGAATCGCCTTGGTGTCTACTTTTTGTGCAGAAAATCAACTATCAGGAAAAATCCCGGAAAATATGCCAAAAATCCTATTTCACCCGAAGACTCTAGGAGCCAGAATACGAGACGGAGAAGAGCCCTGGGGTGGCCACACCACCTGGTGGCGCGGGCCAGGCCAGGCCGCGCCAGGGGGTGGTGTGGGCCCCCCAGGCACCCCCTCGGCCTCTCTCTTCACCTATAAGGATCTTTCTGACCTAAAAACTTCGAGGGGGGGTCAACGTTTTTCCAAAAGGAGTTCCGCTCTGCCGCCACCACCAGATTCCACGAAACAGCACCAGAAATTCCGTTCTGGCACCCTGCCGGGGCAGGGAATTGGAGGAGATCATCGCCATCATCATCACCATCGCTTCTCCATCGACCATCCACGTTTCCCACATCTATGAGTGAGTAATCCCTCGCTGTAGGCTATGGGGATGGTAGGGACTGTATGAGATCGTTCATGTAATGGCATCAGATTGTTAGGGCATGGTGCCTAGTATCTTTTATTAGTGCTTTATGACTTTGTTGCAACTTGTTGTGCTTAATTCTTGTCACTAGGGCCCGAGTGCCATGATTTCAGATCTGAACTTATTATTGATTCATTATGATAGTATTGTTTTTGGTCTTATCTACAAGTTGTTTACACACGTTGTTGTCCGTAACCTATGGCCCCGAAGTGACAGAAATCGGGATAACCGGAAGGGAAAGGCTTTGATGTGAGGATCACATGTGTTCATGGAGTGTTAATGCTTTCCTCTGGTGCTCTATTAAAAGGAGCACCTTAATTGCCAGTAGTTCCCTAGAGGCCCCGCTGCAAACGGGCTGGCAGGACAAAAGATGTTGTGCAAGTTCTCATTGCGAGCACGTATGACTATATACGGAACACATGCCTAGGATTGTCTAGTACTTGGGTGCTTTATGTTATTTATCTGCAATTGCCCTATGTTCTAATTGCTCTGTGAATTGTCTTGTCCATGCAACGCCCGTCCATCCATTCCTATGCCTACCGCACTCGAATCCCATTGTTACTGCTTTTGTTACTACTGTCTTTGCTTTACTACTGCTGTTACTTTACTATTCCTACTATAAAACTGTTGCTACTGATAAACTGCTGTGAGCAAGATTGTTTCCAGGTGCAGCTGAATTGACAATTCAGTTGTTAAGTCTTATAAATATTCTTTGGCTCCCCTTGTGTCAAATCAATAAATTGGGTTTCACTTTCCTCGAAAATAATGCGATACACCCCCTATACTTGTGGGTCACCACCCCCTTCCCAAATATGGTGAACACGGGAATACGTCTTCGTCTCCGCGTGCTTTGGTTATTTCTTAACCAATCTCTTACTTGTGTTGTCTACTTCGTGATAGCCTTCGAGTTTGAAGTATCTTATATCATCATCTAGGTTGCCTCACCTAGTTTGAATTTAGGCACACTTATATTTCGCAAAGCCTAAAACTTGCAAAGGATTACAAATAATTTTGTAGAAACCTATGCCCCTCCTCTAGGTAAACCATCTTACACTTTTTGCGTGTAAACTGATCGATGAACACGTGTTTAATCAAAGTTCCTGATTGTGATTCATACATATATTTACATAGATTAACAGTGAATCAAAAGCTGCGCGCGATTGGGGATTAATACTACGGGGGGTGCCGCTGCATCCTAGACCAAAAATGAACCCCTCGGCGTGGGTTGCAGGGTGCAGTGGCGTTGTGGCGGCGAGGACCTCACTCGTTAGTGAGGTCACCGAGCTTGACCTTCACAACGGCGGCCACGCTGCTGCTAGTGCGCGCATCCTCCCTCTCCCTGGCCTCGCGCGCTTCGTTGAGGGCGATGGCCCGCTCGATGTCGAGATCCATGGCGACAGCGAGCTCGGACTCGTGCACCATGTTCTCCATGGCTATGTGCTCCTCGTCGTTGTCGATGGTGTAGTCTGTCGCACCTACGACAGTCACCGGAGGAGGAGACAGCGAGCTGAAGCCGTCGAAGGAGGGAGGAGAGGGAGGAGTTGGGCCGCGCAAGGATCCCTCCTCGACATGTGGCGTGAGTGCCTGGTGGCGAGCTGCTCACGGCGACCATCATCCCTCACCGCTAGCCACCACGCCGGTGCGTAGGCGCGGAGAGATGACGCCGGGGACACGTCGCGGTTCACCCACTAGAGGGCGGCGCGCTTCTTCGCGCCCTCCGACCGGACGAACTTGGCGTGCGCGACGTCAGCGACACGGCGCGGAGGACGGTCGCTGCTGCCCCCTCCTCTGCATTTCCCTCCGCCTACCCCGTAGCTACCTCTAGACATGGCCTCGATCTCGCTCGGGTGCGGGCGCGATTGCTCGTCGGAGTTTGAGCTGGCAGCGGCGCTAGGGTTGTGAGGGGCAAAAAGAACGGGTTTGGACCCCTACTCACCGTCGACGCGGCCTCTATTTGTACATGTCGACACGGGCGATTAACGGGCCAGGCTGATTAACAGACTCCGTTATAGAGGCTGATTTCACGTGGACCCGTAAATCTGCCGAAATTTTATAGTTTCAACGATTTTACGATCTTCGTAGAGCTGCTCTTAGACTTCTTGGAGAAAACGTGCACACCTAGAACAAGTTCAACTGTAGCAACCTAGGCCTCAACAACCACGTATGCCGGCAGTGGCAAAGGATCACGAAGGCTTGAAGGGTATATCACCAACTGAGGAGTGGTAGGACGTGTTGAGCGAGAACCAATCGCTGACTTGGTGGCAATACGCAGCCAGTCCACCCGGGTTCAAATCTTCATGGGAACCGAATTATTATTCATGCGCGTATAATCCGCTGCTGGAGAGGTCTCGTCTACCTAACAACGTATAGTCCGTGAGGGATCATTTTCCGGGGTCAATGTTTTAAGACGTGTTGAGCTGTCCAAGCCAATCAAAATTCGGTGTTGGCACCTCTGCGGCTGACTAAATCGAAAGAATTACTCTTTCCATTTAAAATATAAAGTGCTTTATCTTTTGTGAAATGTATATATCTATCAATTTTTAGTGTGTAGATTCTGAGTGAACTTCAAAATAAAAATGGTCAAGATGCATTCGTTCGAGATGCATTCCATTCACAGAAGATAAAACATTATGATTTGGAGATGTTAACTACGAGATGAGCTACACTGGAGTGACTCCACCACACCACATGCAGGCTCATCCGGATCTCCTCTACGTGCTAGCATCCAAAAGCATCTAAAGAAGCATCCTTTTTTTACCAGCATTATTTGTCTTTCTTTTATTATGTCTGTATCTGTACACATGCGCTTATCTAACGGATACACGTACGGATCCTATGCTGATGGCATGCTTCGATTACATGGCCTCGTCAGGAAAGCTTATCAATAGTGTATTCGTTGTTCTTGAGCACCGACATGACATGATAGTGCGACACTGACACGTTCCCTGCCGTCTGTCTGTCATTGTCTCAGACAGACTCGAACCAGGCTTTGTTCGGATTTCTGCCTCCCCTTTCTTGAGGCGATAATCTGTGGTGCCTAGATCCGGTGGTGCAATGGCCACAATGGCGGTTGATGACTCCGCCTTGTCGAAGCAGCCAGGACATGACCGAACCAGGATATTCAATCAAAACGTTCGATAACTGAACCTAATCAAGTACTTACCACAAATTTTGTGGTTACTAATCCGCAATGCTATTAATCACAGAGACCTAAGAGGAATTCACATCTATAGTCACCATGCGAAAGTTCTTCCTAATAAGATTAAACAAAAATCTCACTGTACGGTTCCATGGATCGATCTCAAATGTGCCGCAGCGCTGGCAGGCTCGGTGGCATCCGGCGCCACGGTGACGGTGACCAGCGACATCGCGGCGGCACTCTTCCTACTGCCGGCCGACTCGGTGCGGCCGAGCTTGGTCCCGCCGGCGCTACGCACACCGCCTCCGCCACCACCGTTGGTGGCGCTCCGGGACTGGCGGCCCTTGCCGAGGTGATGCTCGCAGAGGGAGTAGCCAACCAGCGTGGGCTGGCTGCAGCGCCATCCTCGCCCGTTGACGCGGCTGCACCGGACCCCTCCAGCAGCACCGCCGCGCTGCGCCGCCTCTTGGGCCCGTCGTTCTTGATCCCTTCCTTCGCGTGCTGCACGGCCGCCGTTGGCGCTGGCATTGCCTGGACGACTCCGTTAACGAGACGTTCTTCCCCAGCGCTGATCACCGGCCATTGGTACTGTTCGCGATGCCCATTCCCTAGGCTGCATTGCAATACAGAACATTTGATTATTTTATTGTCGGCACTTGGCTTCAGGTGATGATACTACTGGTAGTGGTACTAATATCCAAAAAGAAAAAAAAAATGATCTACTGTCAGTATGCATGGCGAATTGGCAATTTTATGCATCACCAATTATGGCATTATCGAATTGCATACCCAAGGAATCCCGAGGAAAAAAAGGACGGTGTACGTACTTGCTAGTAGATATTAGATTCGAGGTGATTGCACGAGTGCCCGTTTCCTTTAATTTCCCGTGATCTGATCACCCTGAACGGATCCGTCAAAGTTGCAATTAAGAAGAATTCAAGTTTCAACTCCCAATTACTCCAGTAAGCACAGCATGTGGCGCGCGTGACCGGAAGCTAGCTAGCGCCTAATTCTCGATGCTAATCATTCATGTAGAGTATATTTTTATGTATGTGCAAGAAGACAGAATAGGTCGATGGTAGCATGCGAGCACACATGGTCCATGCAGCATGTCTCCCATAAACTTGCACCCAGCGACAGACAAATACAACAATGTGTGTATGGGGAGGATGAAAACAAGGCAGACAGGCTGTAAGGCCATGATCGTCGTCGAGACCGCACGTTAGATAGGGAAAAAAAAAGCAAACTAGATGCCCGAGTGCACACTGGAACAGTCTTCCGTTTTCTCGTCTAACGCTAGTGCAGTAGAGTGCTGTGATTGTGTGGTGTCTATCATGAATGGATTGGAGATTTCGGAGGATGGTGTCTATCATGAATGGATTGGAGATTTCGGAGGACTGATGATGAGAGTGTATCATAGGAGCACTAGTGTACACACTGCACTGCACTGCATTGCCCACAGTAGTAGGGGGGGGGGGGGGGGGGGGGGGTCTGTCTGACGAGTGAGAACCAAGGCGGATGGTGGCAAGTATTAAATTGGTTGGACCGGTGCAGTAGAGTGCGTCGCCCACCCACGGCATATAGAAACGGCAGCAGGCCCAGCGAAGGGGAAAATAAAGAGGCCTTGGATGCTTTCCATGTCTATTTGATTTATGGGTTCACGAAGATGAGAGACAGAAGACATTTTCTTGTTTAGTTCATGTTCCGGTTTTAGTAGGTGGTCACAAGGGATCACGTACGTACCTCCCATGGCCGTCTTGTGCTCCCTGACGTTGTGCACCACCACCACCACGACCCGAGGCGTTCTGGCTGCTGCGTCCCCCCAACACGTTGTTGCCCTGCCAGAGAGAGAGAGATAGAGATGGAACGAGATGGGGTCAGCATAGATCTGGCCGGAGGCATCCATCCGAGACGGCGGAACCCACCGCCCTGATGAGACAAGGTGCAACGGAAATTCTATATCTATCTGTTGGACTGTTCCTACATATAGGAGCAGAGATTTGCAAACGAAAACCAAAATTGCATCCGTGACCGTGACCGTGCATACATTCATGCACGGAGGACGCGTGTAACCGCTAGCTCGAATACATGTGCGTACCTGCGAGGGCTCGTCCGCGAGATCCACATTTGGGCGGTGCAACTCTCCCGACTTGCTCTCCTCCTCCGCATCTGCCGCCTCCTCCCCCGAGAGCCAATGGTGTTGGTTCGGCGGCGCGGTGGACGGATCTGAGGGGTGGTGCAGCGGGGAGGGGATCAGAGCCTGCGCCTGCGCCTGCGCCTGCTGTCTCCGCCGGATCCTCATCGACGGCACGGCAGGGAGGGATCAAGAGGAGAGATAGCAGTGGAGGAGATTTGGGGGGTGCTCTCTCACTCACCTCGCCTCGTGGATCGATTGCATTTATTTATGGGAGAGGAGAGGAGAGGGGAGGACTGGAGGGGACAAGTAGGCTAGTGCAGCGCAGCAGATTGGTGCAACAGATACAGATCGATGGGATGCGGTGCAGATCGGTGAGAGACGGGAAGGAGGGGGCGGAGCGGAAGGCGTGATCTGAGGTGAGGTGGGTTTGTCTCTCGCATGCGATGCGATGTGCGTGCGTGCGTGCGCGGTACAATACAACTGGTGTTGTGTACGCCGGGCAGGCAGGTGAGATTTGTCTCGTAGGAGTACGTACGTATTCGGGCTGGCAGTCCAGTTTGTATCCGTAGCTTGCAGGATTCTCTCCTCTAGGCTCCACTAGATGAGATGGGTTTTATCACAAGTGTGTACGCACTTGCCGACGTATCCTATACGTGCAAGCGTTGCCCATGCCGATTGGGATTCGATTCGCTAATGCTAACTTGCCAAGGAAATAGGCTAGTGCTAATTTGTTATTATCCACGGACGATGACGGATTCAGAGTCACGATAGATCAATATATACCTTCAGATATATGTGTTTGTTCCATTGCCACATCGATCTTACCCGCCTCACTCATGGTCAACAAGCCGTAAGCTCGACCGTTTGCCAATTTTTACCGCACTTGAGATTGCAATTTTATTCCCCGCGCACTCTTTTTCTCTTCTAAACACGTAAGGATTCGGTTCTCGCTCGGAAAAAACTGACCGCCTCCGAATGCCACCCCCTCGATCGGTTTTCCCATAAAACCCGCCTCCGAAAGAACGGTCGACTCTAGTAAACTTCTTTTGGAGGCAGACAGGAAAAGACCCGAAATGGCGCCCAACTGAGGATTCGCAGAGCAGGCCCACATATGGTAGCCTACGACGCCAGCTGGCATATCTACGTCCATAAATATAGCAGTTGGAACGTCCCACATCGCCAAAAGGTACATTCTTCTCCGGTTGTCTTGTGGTGCAAAACAGAGTGTAGAGCATCCAGGAAGGAGGGGATGGCTATGCAAGCGTGTGCTAGCTAGCTAGCAATCAATCAGATCTTATGTTGCATTGTCGTTTAACAATCTTCGTCGGTTTAGGGCTTACTGTCACACCTCCGACACAACCTAATTGGCGGTGGAGAACTCCTTAGGATCAAGAGCACTGGATCTAAGAAAATCCATGACCTCGTACTGAAATAAATATGCACGTATTTGAAGGGATCCCTCATGCATGCAACGGGTCATGTTTTGCAAAGGTAATAAAACATGATGTAAATTGGGTCCGACCTGATTCGGTGCCAAGCATATGGGTAATAGCATGCCATAAGAACAGCTTGTACATTTCCTTTTCTCGCTCCGTTCTTAAATGTATACTTTGGAAAATCTTTATCTAACACCTAAATATGTCCTTCCCTCAACCGCTCCACACAAAAAGTGATTTGGGATTTAACCCTCGGTAAACGCCACAGGGTTGCAGTTTTTGCCCCCTTCATGGATCCTTCGCTTTGGCATGCAACTAAAGGAGGTGAGGCATCCTTGTTTCTCTTCAATGGTGTTCACAAAGGCATGGTCTCTGTTTCGTTAGGTGATGTCACCGTGTCAAATAAATATGCCTCTCTTCTTCCTCGCCATGGCAACGACCTCCATGGAGGCATCAAGATGATGGTGAACTCTTTTATCACCAACTGTTCGCAAGGTGAGATGTATCGTTTTTGTGAGTCATTGGTTGTTGATGTCTTGTGCACTGGTGCTAGTGGCCAGGGCAAGATGGTGGTCCAGGAATGGGGTTGGTGGACGGACGCATACAATGTTCTCTCTTGATCTTGTCGGTGGAACACGAAAGTTTTAAGTCCAGACCAGCATGGGACCGTTCCGCAACTAATGGGCCACAACAATAATTTCCTCACTGCCTGCAACAAAGCCTCTAATATCCATTTTGGTGATGGTGCTGCAGTGGAACTTGCAATGTTGAAGGCCAGACTTCTTTTCCGGCATTGTGGAGTTTGGCAGCAACTGTTGGCTTCGAGTTGTGCCGGCACCCTAGTTACTTATGCTTAATTTTCATTTTATTGGGGTCCTTTCTGGCTAGTTTCCTAGACACATGTCTTCTATAGGCGCGTCAAGCACTTTCAGCATGTTTGTACTCTGCATGTTTGTGGATCACGTGATGCGGTTACTGTAAAAATGGCAAGTCGTCTTCGCGTGTTCAGAAAAACAGTAAACATGGTAAAAACTAGTAAACGGTAACCACCAGCAGTAGTACAGTCAAAGCTGGAAACAATTACTGTCGAGTGAAACGAAAGCATTTTTACTGCAACGAATTTTGTGCTTCAAGCTCTCCTCGAGCACGGCTAGCCTGCACGGTAATCAGCGAGCAATCCATGTTTGTGACTCGGTGCGTGAAGAGCTACTACTCATTATGTTACCATTATGTTTGGGCATGGGCTGTCACGGGCAGAGAAAGTCTTCCGAGAGTGGAAGCCTTTGGTAACAAAATTCTTTACTTCGGTTACAAACATTAATCATGATCCGTAAAATGCGCATGTTATCACCGACATTTTTTTCCTCTTTTTTAAGCGTTTCCATCTACATACCACTAGTGCACACCCCCCCTCTAACACCGGTTTGGAGGGCCCTCTAACAGCGGTTGTAGAACCGCTGTTGAGGGTTCGGTGTTAGAGGGGCCTCCCCTTTAAAACCGGTTCTTATACGAATAGGTGTTAAAGGGTGGCGCACGTGGGGCTGCCGCAGGGCTCAGCCCCCCCTTTAACACCGGTTCGCAACACGAACCGGTGTTAAAGGTTCTGTGCCGCGGCAGGAAAAGGAGATAAATCTCTGCCGCGGCAGGAAAACGGCCTAAATCTCTGCCGCGGCAGAGTTCTGCCCCTGCCCCGTTCTGGGCGTATTTCTGCGGCGCGGCGGGGACGGGGAGGGGGGGAATCTATCGGGAGCGGTATACACATACATCGTCATTGGTACATACGAGTACATGAATAATTAAGCAACTATTATTATACACAATATCGTCATTGTGTGGTATTCTCCGTAAACGTTGAAGCATCAAGTACAAGATAAACACGTTCAAGCATATATACAACGTTCATTTTGGTGGATATCTAAAGAGTTCTCCGCCAGGCGTGACGACCTCATCAAGTATGAACCCCGCCAATTCCTCTTGAATGGCTCGTATGCGGTCAAATGGTAGGAGTTGGTCCCGCATCCGTTCGATCTGAATATATATGAAGAATGGGGTCAATATATATATAAGAATAAAACTCAACACAATTGATGGTAATAAAATAATGTTGTGTACTTTGTTTACTTACTCTAAGTTGTTCTAGTGCGGCTTGGCCCGTCGCACATATCGTGTTGCGAATGAACTCGCAAACATAGTACCCACATAAGTTATTGCCGTGTCCCTGATGCGCGCATTTTACGAGAATAGAGAGTTCAATCAAAATAATAATCAATAAAGCATGATATAATGGAATTGGAAGCAGAATCAAAGAGATACGCAGACCTAGCTAGCTAGTATTACTTACATTTTGGTCTACAAATTTTAGTTCTTCTGACCATTCACCCACGGCCCTGCCCGTGAACCTTTTCCAAACCCTATCCGGCAAAGAAAATGAATAAAGGAGTAATTAATTACTTGTTGTCACGAAAGTTGCCGATCTAGTGCGATAATATGACTGAAATTACCTCTGGAGCATCTCTCTAAAGTCTGTCCATAGCTCTTTTTCTTTTCGTAACGAGTCCATGACAAGGACTTTTCCTGAGTCGGGTTGAATGACTAGCAGAATAAAGTGGAACCTACGCACGCATAACTCATCATCAGTTACACTTAACATCGAGTAAGCCGAAACAGAATGTGTACAAGAGAGGGTAACAGTACTCACGAGAAGTTGTAAGGCAATAGTATTTCCCTTTTGGTTTGTTGTCTCAGTAAAGACCTTAGCAATAAATCTTCTGTTTGCCCGGGTTTGGTTCTTACCACTTCTTCATGAACTCTATATGGGTCAACGAACCCAATGTCAAAAGGTCCTTCTTTCATGCATTCCATAACCTTTTTCCTGCATAATAGTATATACATATATGGTGAGCATATATATATACATGCAATTAATGAAGTGAATGAGATGAGATAGAAAATACAGAAATAGTACTTACACACAATAAAGGCTGATGGCAGCTTTGTCGAGTTCCTTCTGATTGAATAGAAAATGCAAGTCTTGAATGTTGAAGTCGATCTCGTCGTCTCCGCACAAGAAAATCTCATCTCTTATATGCGCCGTGATCCATTCTTCCTTTCTCGTCTTGCAGAAATCAAGGTACCACTTGTGCAATCTTTGCATCTTTGTTGGTAGATTCTTGAGCTCCTCTTTCTTGACGAGATTCTTCCCATACTTCCATGGCTGTATGGGGTTGGCATCGCATTTGGACAAGTTGTCTCCCATGATGTTCAAGTATGCAATGTAAGTCATCCACATCTCATTGGCCTTTCTTTGTAGCTCTGCCTCGTAATCATTTACGGGAGGAGCATCCCGTGTGTCAAACACTTGGAGCGGAGCGCATGATTGGTTTTCCTGCTCTCCGAGCATGGGAACTATTTTCTGGGGTGCCGTAGGACTGCTACTTTCAGTCTCCCTACGGCGCCTTGCATCCGCCTTCAAAATCTGGCGCTCGTAGTCCGGCACAAGTGGGGTTTCAGGTTTCGAAAGATTTTTGTAAAACTTCTCCACCACCGCCGGATCTATTTTCTCCTTTGGCTCGGCCCGTCTAGGTGCAAAGAATTTCTTGACCTCTTCTTCCGAGATCCTATTGGTCTCCCCGTCGCTGCGATTCCACGGTAAAACCGGCAATGGCTTGGCGGAAGGCTGCGGGACGTAGTTTTTTGAACTCTTTGTGGCAGTGCTAGTGATGCTCTTTGTGGCAGTGCTCTTCCGCTTACGCTGAGGAGATGGCTGAAAAGCGCCGGAGATGGCTGACGGACAGGAGATGGCTGGCGCGCCGGAGATGGCTGCCGCGCAGGAGATGGCTGAAGCGCCGGAGATGGCTGCCGCGCAGGAGATGGCTGAAGCGGCTCAGACTGCTAACGCTGCGGAGACGGCGGGGGTGCCAGTGGCCTCCAATTTGGAAGCACGATGTGTTCCTTCTTCCAAAGAATGGTTGTTTTCACTGCAAATTTGAGTTGAGTTTCCCCTTCACCTGTAGCATGGTCAAGCTGTGCTTCCTCATATTCCTTCACAACCTCATCCACCCCGACAATAGCATAGCCATCTGGAATCGGTCGACAGTGGTAAGTTCCACTAGCTACAGGAGGTAAGGCATAGCCGATAGCCACCTTAATGGATAAGTCCATTAATCTCACATGCAGCTCAGCGTCTTCGCTCTCCGTGATCTCATCCACGGGGTATCGAGGACCCGCCATTTCAAGCGTGGGCTGCACGTTCTCCGTGGAAGCCACGTTGCTTTTCCGCGCAGAGTCTAGGCTGCCGGTAGCTTCCAATGCAGGCTCTTCGTGCCGCTGAGATGGGCCGGTAGCTTGATGGCTCTGTTGTGCATTCACTTGCGCCTGCAGCGCCACAAGTGCATGTTCTATCTGTGTCATCCGCTCTGTACGCTCTTTTTCTTTTTTGTCGCGCCATCTGTAAGAGTCGCTCCACTCGGCAAACCCATCCTTCCACGTCATACCCCCTGTGCCTCGTGCATGTCCAGGGTGTTCTTTTTTACCGATGGCGCGTGTGAGCTGGTCATTCTCTCTGTCGGGATGGAAGGTCCTGGCGGTTGTTTCCTCGTATGCCGTGATGAGTTCAGTGATGGGTTTGGCAAGGAGGGTTGGGAAGATACACAATCCTGTTTCTGGGTCCAACCTTGCCCCGATTCCGTAGAACTAAGTCTTTGCACGTAGGTTCCACCCATGTGTCTGGGGTGTGATCCCTCTGTCGCGCAGGGCCTTCTCAGCTTCCTCCTACTTAGGCCTCTAAGATATGTAGCCACCTGACCCTGTCCTCTGGTGATATTCCTTCTTCTGGGCATTTAGTGTATTGGTTTCTGACCTCTTTATAGCTATAGCACCTTCCTTGTATGCCACAAATTCGCGTCAGTGAGGTCTTATCTTCGCATAATATGCGTCTTCGAAATCTGGAGTCTCGCGAGCTTTGACAAATTTGTTCAATTTTGTCTTCCAGTTGCGGAAAGCGTCAGCCATCTTCTTTAGAGTCCACTCTTTGACCTTTTCCTTTATAATCGGTTTGTTTTCGTCCTCCTCTGGCGGAAGGGTGAAATTTACCAACAGCGAATTCCAAAACATTTCTTTGGATCTTTGATCGACAAAGGTACCATCGTCCTTCTTTGGCTTATTCCAATATTCAATTATGATTGGGATTTGGTCCCTAACAAGAACTCCAGCCTGACGTACAAATTTGTCTGCGGCCTTCTTGGGCTCCATCGGCCTGCCATCAACACGGACTGCTTCGATCGTGAACTTTGCACGATCTTTCAAACGATGGCTCGCGCCTCGCTTGCTCTTTTTCATAGAAGAAGATGGTTGCTGGCTGGTCGATCTAGAGGGCTAAAAGAAGAAAGAAGCGTTAATTAATACATGTAGAAGAAGATTGTTGGTGGAAGTCAGCAGAGGCTTAATCAATGTATATACCTCGTCGGACTTTGTAATCACTAAATTGCGTTCACTGGAGTCTTCATCTTTTCCATGACTACTTGAGCTGTCATCATGTCCCTCCAAGTTCAGATATTGTGAGGTGTCCTCATCGATAATGTTCTCCATTATTTCTTCTTCTTCAAGGTTTCTACTAAGTTGATCCATAGTTTCTAAAACAATAATATTATCTAGAGTAAGAGAGTAAACATTCAAGTGGACTTGGATTCATACACAAATATACATATTATTCATACAAAAATACACAAATAAATACACAAATGAAATTAAAACCCTAAGGATGCTTGATCATTTTAAACGAGTTCCGAGGGGTCCAAACCCTAATTCGGAGAAATCCCGGATGCATATGAGAGGGGCTAGCTACAGTGGCTGACCGGAGGATGCTCCAGAAAGCGGCGGCTGGCGGCGCTGGAGAGCGACCTAGGGCGCGCGAGGTAGCGGGTTCGCCTCAGCGTGATGCGGCCTACCTAAAATGGGCGGCGCCACAACCTAGGGGTCACCGGAGCGACGTTAACGACGACGGCCAGCGGCGGTGCTTGCAGAGCAGCGAGGTGACGACCCTAAACTAATACTAACTATAAAATACACTAAATAACCCTAAACTAAATACACTAAACTACACTAAATAAATAACCCTAAACTAAATAACCCTAAACTAAATAAATAACCCTAAACTAAATAAACCCTAAACTAATAACCCTAAACTAAATAAACCCTAAACTAATACTAACACTAAACTACTAATAATACACACTAAACTACACACTTATAAAATACTAATAACTAATTATATACACATATGCAACAATATATACAACATATATGCAACAATATATATATGCAATTACACACAAATAAAATTATTCATACACAACAATATATATACATAATTGGCGGCGGTGGCTCCGAGTTGGCGGCGGCGGCGGCTCCGGGTTGGCGGTGGCGGCCGACGCGGGCGCGCGCGGTGGCGGACGGTGCTGGCGCGGCGGGGGGCGTCGACTGCGACGGCGACGGCTCGCGCGCGGGGAGGGGGGCGTCGACGCTCCCGCGGGATGGCGACGGCGAGGGCGGCGACGGCGAGGGCTGGATGGCGACGGCTCTCCTCTGCGCGCGCGCTTTCGATCTGGCTGGGGGGAAGAAGGAAGGGGAAGGCGCGCGCGTTATAACCCCCCCCCCCCTTTAACACCGGTTCGTGGTTGGAACCGGTGTTAAAGGGGGGGAATTCGTTTCGCGCCCGCACCCCCCCCTTTAACACCGGTTCCAGCCACGAACCGGTGTTAAAGGGGGGGCGCCCCCTTTAACACCGGTTCGTGGAACCGGTGTTAAAGGGGGGGCATTTATTTCATGGATTAAAGGGGTGGGGGCATTTATAATTCAAAAAATAGGATATGAATTTCTTATTCATTTCAACTCAGAAAAATATGAATAATATATCATAATTTTTAGAAAAATAATATCTATCCATTCATGTAAAAACATTTTATATTTACTTTAGATGAAAAGTTTCAAATTAAAACACTTACATATAAATTTTGATTATTCAATTCAAACAAAAATAAATTGTCAAATCCTAAAACTTTGAACATAAGAAATATTAAGCATCTAAAAAGGAATCTAACCCTATTTTATTAGAGCAAATCATATTTTATTTTGTATTGACATTTTTGAATTGATTGGATATTTAAATGCCGCATCTTTTATATACACTTGAATCTGACAAAGCCTCGCTCAACTTGCATTGGATTTTTGATAAAATAGCATATTGTGAACCTAAAAATGATTTTTGTAAAAAATCATGAGCATCGTATCATGTACCTGTAGTTTATATCTGACCCACTTCCTGCCGATTCAGCAGGAATTTGTCTTTTTCACCAGAGGTGGACGGAAAGGTGTTAGATCCCCCTGTTGGTACATTGTACATATAAGGTGGTATAGTATTTTTGTAAAATGTGGTGGTGGTTTTTTGAATTAGCCATTTGGTGGTTGCTTCACAAAATCGTCCGTTTTTTATGCTCGGAAAATGGAAAATGCCTTTTTGGTGCGATAAAAAGGAAAACTTTCTCTTGCAACATTGTTTGCCATGCCATGATGCACATGTATGCACAATATGGCCATATTATCACAAACTATGCCTTGATTCTAGCCATAACATTGGTCATTTGACCCGAAAGCCAAGAAACCTCGAATGAGATAGGTCATTTTGTGAAGGAGATAGAACTGGAATTAAAATACAGAATGCAACTAATAGTAAGTTACATAAAGCACGACTGAAAATTAAGATATATAAAAGAACTGAAAATTAAAATACATGGCCAGATTAAGTAACAATCGGCCGAACTTGTTTCGGAATGTTGGAGTGATTCAGTCGTGCTCCTGCCTACACCTGTAATACTCGCCACTGTAGTCGTCGTACTCGCCGTCGTCGTCATCGCTGTCGTCGTCGGGGTCACCGTAATTGAACCTTGAAGGCTGAGTACGCGTGGGCTGGACTTGAGGGTAGCGCAGACGGGGGTTAGAGTCGGCAGCAGTGTCATAGGCCATGATGCTCTAGAGAGTCCGACCGCGCCACCATAGCCGACGGCCGGCCTCGTTGAAGTTCGGAGGAGGTGGGCCGTCCTCCTCGTGCCTGGCGAGCGCCCTCTCACGCCGATCCACGAAGAAGGCTTCCCAAGTAGGGAAATAGTCGGGATGCCATCTGGGATTCCTCCACTGCTCCGGCATGAGCTCGAAGTAGTAGTGGTTCATGATGGCCATCCGGCACACCACACCTAGATGGACAGGAGGAATCGGCACGCCTCTGGCGCTCAGCATCCAGCCAACGGGGACACAGTAGCCCGGCGGGCAGGGGTAGTTCAAGGCGCAAAGCGCCTCCGCCTCCCTGGGGGTTAGTGCTACGGTGGAAGCCATGGGAAAGAGTGATGAGGTTGCAGATATGAGTCTAGAGATGTGCAATGACAATGGAGGCCAACCCTACATATATATATAGTGAAGAACTGGTGGGAAGAACTGGAGGGAAGAACTGGCGGGAAGAAAAATGGCGGGAAAAATGGCGGGAAAAAATGGCGGGAAGAAAAATGGTGGGAAAAAATGGAGGGAAGAAATAGAAGGAAGAAAAATGGCTCATTTAATACATATACTGTTAACAGAAGAAATATGACATTGATTTCCATATTGAGATACATATGCGTGCCAAAAATGGCTCAATTAATACATATAGTCAATCTTATGATCGCGTCGGCCGTAACCATGGAGTATCAACACCGTTTAACAGGATGGTTGGGTCAGTCTTCACTCTGAAGGGCGGAATTTCATCAAACTTATTATAATCTTCTGACATGTCTGTCTTGTCCTCCACTCCCACGATGTTTCTTTTCCCTGAAAGAACTATGTGACGCTTTGGCTCATCGTGTGATGTATCTGTTTGCTTATTTTTTCTTTTTTTCGGTTTGGTAGATATGTCCTTCACATAGAAAACCTGAGCCACATCATTGGCTAAGACGAATGGTTCGTCTAAGTTCTTGTCTACCTTCATAAGATTGTTGAGATCCACCGTTGTCATTCCGTACTTCTTGTCTACCTCAACCCTCCCTCCTGTTAGCTTGACCCATTTGCATCGAAACAAGGGGACCTTAAAATTAGGTCCATAGTCAAGTCCCCATATCTCCTCTATGAACCCATAATACGTGGTCTTTTGCCCATTGTCTTCTGCTGCATCGAAGCGGACACCACTATTTTGGTTGGTTCTCTTTTTATCTTGGCCTATCGTGTAAAATGTATTCCTATTTATCTCGTACCCTTGGAAAGTACATACAGTCGAAGATGGTGTCCTGGCCAACAAGTACAGCTGATCCCCAACAGTGGTGTTATTCGTGAGAAGTCTTTGCAGCCAGCCGCCAAAACTCGCCATGTGTTCACTTATAATCTATTCATCAGATTGTCCCGGGTGTTTGAGGCGTATTAAATTCTTGTGTTTATTGATATACGGGGCAACCAAGATAGATCTTTGTAAAACCGTGTAGTGTGCTATATTGAGAGAATGCCCGTCCCTACACATCATTGCTTTACATCCTAGGGTGCCTTTTCCACGCAGTCTCCCCTCATGTCGTGATTCTGGAACACCAATCGCCTTAAGGTCAGGAATAAAATCAACACAGAACTCAATGACCTCCTCTGTTACATAGCCCTTGGAGATGCTTCCTTCTGGCCTAGCACGATTATGAACATATTTCTTTAAGACTCCCATGTACCTCTCAAAGGGGAACATATTGTGTAGAAATACAGGACCGAGAATGGCAATCTCTTCTACTAGGTGAACCAGGAGATGCGTCATAATATTGAAGAAGGATGGTGGGAACACCAACTCAAAGCTGACAAGACATTGGGCCACATCTGTCTGTAACCCTGGTAGGCTTTCTGGATCAATTACCTTCTGAGATATTGCATTGAGGAATGCACATAGCTTCACAATGGGCACTCGAACATTTTCAGGTAGAAGCCCCCCTCAATGCAATGGGAAGCAATTATGTCATAATCACGTGGCAGTCATGAGACTTCAGGTTTTGGATTTTTTTCTCTGCCATATTTATTATTCCCTTTATATTTGATGAGAAGCCAGACGGGACCTTGATACTGCTCAGGCATTCAAAAAAGATTTCCTTCTCTGCTTTGGTAAGAGCGTAGCTGGCAGGAGTTAAGTGGCATCGTTTACCCTTCTCGTTCTCAGGATGCATAGGCTCTTCAGGGTCTTTCAGACGTTGCTGGTCCTGCCGTGCTTCCGGTGTATCTTTTGTCTTCCCATACACTCCTAGGAAGCCTAGCAGGTTCACGCAAATATTCTTCGTCACGTGCATCACGTCGATTGAAGAGCGGACCTCTAAGACTTTCCAATAGGGTAGGTCCCAAAATATAGATTGCTTCTTCCATATGGGCGCGTGTCCGGCATCGTCATTCGGAACAGATAGACTGCCAGGACCTTTTCCAAAGATTACTTCTAGGTCCTTGACCATACCAAATACCTCCTCACCGGTACGGAGGACAGGCTTCCTCCGGGGTTCTGCCAGACGTTTGAAATGCTTGCCTTTCTTTCTTACTGGATGTAGGTTCGGAAGAAATCGACGATACCCTAGGTACACAACCTTCTTACATTTATCCAAATATACACTTTCAGTCTCATCTAAACAGTGTGTGCATGCATTGTATCCCTTGTTTGTCTGCCCTGAAATGTTACTAAGAGCAGGCCAATCATTGATGGTTACGAAAAGCAATGCTCGTAGGTCAAATGGCTCCCCTTTGTGCTCATCCCATATACGTACACCTGGTTTAGCCCACAGCTATAAAAGTTCTTCAACTAATGGCCTTAGGTACACATCAATGTCGTTGCCGGGTTGCCTCGGGCCTTGGATGAGCACTGGCATCATAATGAACTTCCTCTTCATACACAACCAAGGAGGAAGGTTATAGATACATAGAGTCACAGGCCAGGTGCTATGACTGCAGCTCTGCTCACCAAAAGGATTCATGCCATCTGTACTTAGACCAAACCTTAAGTTCCTTGCGTCACGTGCGAAGTCCGGGTACTCTCGCTCGACTTTTCTCCACTGTGACCCATCAGCGGGGTGTCTCAACATCGCGTCTTTCTTACGGTCTTCCATGTGCCATCGCAACAACTTGGCATGCTCTTTATTTCTGAAGAGACGTTTTAACCGTGGTATTATAGGAGCATACCACATAACCTTGGCAGGAACCTTCTTCCTAGGGGCCTCGCCCTCAACATCGCCAGGATCGTCTCGTCTGATCTTATACCGCAGTGCAGTGCATACCGGGCATGCATCCAAATTCTCGTACTTCTCACCGCGGTAGAGGATGCGGTCTTTAATGCAGGCATGTATCTTCTGCACGTCTAATCCTAGAGGGCAGACAACCTTATTTGCTTGGTATGTACTGTCGGGCAACTCATTATTTCTTGGAAGAAGATTCTTCATTTTTACCAACAACTTTGAAAATGCGCTGTTAGTCACACCGTTCTCTGCCTTCCATTGCAGCAAATCCAGTGTGGTACCTAGCTTTTTGTGGCCATCTTCGCAAGTTGGGTACAACAATGTTTTGTGATCCTTTAACATCTGCTCCAGCTTCTTCTTCTCCTTTTCAGTTTCACATTCTTCCTTTGCATCAGTAATGGCCCGACCAAGATCGTCATCAGCGGGCCCATCTGCTGCCTCTTGATCTTCATTATCTACCCCCGTTGCAGTATCATCATATTCAGGATACATATTATGATAGTTGTCATCATCCTCTTCTTCTTCGTTGTCTTGCATCACAACCCCTTTTTCTCCGTGCTTGGTCCAACAATTATAGCTGGGCATGAAACCGGATCGAAGCAGGTGGGCGTGAATGGTTCTGGTATTTGAGTAGTCTTTCTTGTTCTGACAGTGAACACACGGACAACACATAAAACCATTGTGATCACGGTTTGCATTAGCCACAACGATGAAATTTTGGAGGCCCGTAATATACTCGGAAGTGCGGCGGTCACCGTACATCCATTGCCGGTTCATCTGCATTAATATATAGTATATATCAAAAAATAATAGGGAGATGACCATTTATATATATAGTACATCAATGACACATGAAAGGATAGTTGCCGACCTCGACCGAGAAGGAAAGAGCAACGAGAAAACTTATTTTGAGCTCTCGGGCATTTCACCGAACACCTCTTGTGCATACGAAAAAAACACAAACTAGCACACTTCACACCCTCTTGCTAGGCTCCAAAATGAGATAGTGAAAAAACGGAAGAGTGGGGTGTAGGCTGCGGTGTCTTATATAGCCCTCCCCCCTTTAACACCGATTCAAGCCACGAACCGGTGTTAAGGGGGGGTGCGCGGGCCACTGGTGCAGGGGCCTTTAACACCGGTTCGTGCCACGAACCGGTGTTAAAGGGAGGGCTCCTTTTTGCTGCCCGGGCCACGCTGGTACAGGCCCCCCCTTTAACACCGGTTCGTAGAAGAACCGGTGTTAAAGCCCATTTCCAGGCTCAACCAAAGGCTTCGTTTCCACTAGTGTACGTACTCCCTCTGGTGCATATGAATTCATCCGAATCTAGATAAAATTAAGAACAATAATATTTTTCGAGGGAGTACTTTTTCTAGACCTGTACCGAGCGTCCCTAGGAGGATGGATTCCCATCCAACCTCCGGCTCGGGAGCCGCACGATCAAAAACACGTGCGTCTGATCCGTAAAAGGGGACTAACCTAGCTGAAGCCTCACGTTGAGCCTCCTCTCTGCCGCTAAAAAATATCCTTCCTCTACTGCCTCTACTCCCGCACAAAACCAGCGACATCGCAGCTCGTCCCACCGCCGCATCTTTCAGAGCTTCGGCAAGACCTTGTCGTCACGCATCATCGTCGACCACCGCTCGTCGTAGCACGCCCTTCGTCGTTTGTAGCATTCCGGCCCATGGTTTGTAGCACCATCGTCCAAGTCTAAAAGCAGCGCGGACTCCGGCAAGTAGCATTGACACCATCGCATTACCGTCACGGCCAATCCCCTACACCGACGGCCCGGTCTACGCCGACGGCTGCCGTCGGCCTATACCATCCTATGCCGATGGCAAACCTGGGCCGACGGCTGGTTTGCTCGTCTTCCCGCCTTAGGGCCTTCGCCGATGGCCCCGACAAATAGTCGCCGGCGTAGTGCTAGGCCGTCGGCGCCTTCGTCTTCTCCTGTAGTGGCTTGTGCAACACCCCAAAATGAGTATGTCTATCTTGTGGCTTTTGCATAGCTCCCAAGTTATTATATTTATGCACCCATGTTTCTTGTGTGTAAGATTTATATTTTTTCAATACTTAAATGATATTGATACATTCTTTTTTTAAGCAAGGGAAGGACCTAGAAGGGTCCGGTGCTGCATTAATCGGTGGGCAATATTACATACATGGCCTCAGAAAAAAGCAGGGAAGCACATAGGCCCTGGTCTTTTACATAAAGGACCTCAAAATAAAAAAGGGAATTGCAATCGGGTCCTTCTCCACCGGGGAAGATGATGCACTCGTCAACGCCACGGCAACCAGCACCCACGCCGGGGATGGAACCACTTGGTGGAGGCGTGACGGAGAATGCCATGATGGAGTGGCGTAGGAGTCTTCACATTGACAAGGAAGCCTGGAGGTTGAAGCCGCGACTCGTCCAGAACCGCCGGGCGGAGTGGTTACCTTGCCAAAAATAGCGGTGGCGCAAGCTCGCCGTCGCTTGGGAACTCCGCCAGTCGCAGCAACAAATTCCCACCAGCGAGGGGGAAAGCCGGTCACTCCCTTCCCATCACTTAGACCACCTCCACGGTGGCTGCAAAGGAGAGGAAAACGAGTAGAACAAACCTTCTCCACGCTAGGACCGCAAGCCTTCAACTGCCGCAAGAAGAAGCAGAGGCCACCTAACTTCGCACTGCTGCCAGAAGTCGGAGAAGGTAGCCGAAGAAGATAGTAGCAGAAGGCAAGCGCCGCATGGATCTTATTACAAGGGAGAGTGGTGGTCTTCTCGTCCACCGCCTTCGGCTCTCCCTACGAGAGCACCACCACTAGGAGAAGAGGGACCACATCGAAAAAGGGGAGATCCAAGCCCACCTGCTCGAAGTACACGATGGAAGCCTTATTCGGAAGGATGCACGTGCTTGACTCATTCCTCTGGACCACCGCTTGCCACCGGCGAGGCACATCGGAGCGAGGGAGCCACAAGGCATGGTGGATCTGGCCACCGGAGTCCACCAACCGACCCTTAGTCGCCACAAGGGTCAAAACAACTACAACTAAAATACGCAGGGGTGGGTCCCTCGCCCAGTCTCGACGCCGGCAATCGCCGGAGAAGAGAGGGGGAGGGGCCAGACGGCCTCAAGGAGAAAGGAACCTTGGTGGAGAGATGGGGAAGGAGAGCGGTGGGAAGAAGAAGAGGAATGGTTTTGTCTATAAAAAGGAGACCATTCTCCTAAGAAAAAGAGAGAAACGCCGAAAAATAGTTCACCCGAGAGCCAAACTATTTACTTCTTCAAAATTCCTGTAAAATGTCTATAGAATCGGGGTGAATGAACACTGAACGGGGCAATAGCACATCCTTTTTTTCCCTGTTGGATCAGTGCCCACGATCTGATGCATACAATACTACTCGTTACATTTCTGCTGTTTCTTTTCCTTTTCCTCGAATCAAAAGAATAAGATGTTAGCTATGCGACGAGCTTCATTAGAGTGACTCCACCAGACCGCATGGATGTTGGGGATCTGCTAGCTCATGTGCAAGCATCTAACGGAAGCATCCTTTTTTTACCCGAATTATTTCTCTTTCTTTTCGTCTAGCTCTCGTATATGCGTATTAGTATATGTCTGTATCTGTACACATGCGCTAATCTGACAGCTACAGTACGGATCCTATGCTGATGGCCTGCTTCGATTACATGACCTCGTCAGGAAAAGCTTATCAATAGTGTATTCATTGTACTTAAGCACCGACATGACATGGCAGTGCGACACTGACACGTTCCCTGCCTGTCAGTCTGACTGTCTCCGGCAGATTCGTGTCCACTAGGCTTTCTTGATCGAGGCGAAAATCTGTGGTGCCTCCATGGTGGTGCAATGGCCAACGGCGGCAGATGACTCTGTGTTGTCGAAGCGGCCAGCATATTATTTTTTTTCAATCAAAACGTTCGATAAACTGAACCTAATAATCAAGTAGTACCACAAAATTTGTGGTCACTAGTCCGACAATGCTATTATTCACAGAAGAGACGCAAGAGGAATCCACAACAGCTAGTCACCACGCGAACTGCTCCTATCTCACTGTACAATTCCATCCATCGACCTGATATCGATGTGCCGCAGCGTCGGCGACTCGTTGGCGTCCGGCACGACGGCGACCACGGCCATCCCGACGGCGTTCTTCCTGCTCTCGGTGCGGCCGAGCTTGGTCCCGCCGGTGGCGTTACTGTTGGCGCTCCGGGACTGGCGGCCCTTGCCGAGGTGGTGCTCGCAGAGGGAGTAGCCGACTAGCGTAGGCTGGCTGCAACGCCACCCGCGCCCGTTGACGCGGCTGCACCGGGACCCCTCCAGCAGCACCGCTGGGCCGCGCCGCCTCTTGGGCCCGTCGCTGTTGATCACTTCCTTCCCGTGCACGGTCGCAGTTGGCGACGTCACTGGCATGAATGCGTTGACGAGACGTTCTTCTCCAGCTCTGATCACCGGCCAGTCGTGCTCATCGCGATGCCCATTTTCTAGGCTGCATTGCAATAAAGAATATTTGATTATTTTATCGGCACTTGGCTTCAGCTGATGATAGTACTAATATATATACAGTAATGATCCATTGCCAATATAGCGTATTGGCCATTTTATGCATCAATAATCATTCGAATTGCATACCCAAGGCATGTGGGGGTGGGTGGGTGGGTGGGGGGGGGGGGGGGGGGGGTAGGGGCTACGAGGAGGATGCTAATAAGCTTGCTATACAGTACTAGTGTTAGAGTACGAATACATATATGTATATGATAACTCTATATATACCCCCACAAGGGTCAATCAATAACACACTGAAATATTAGAAATTCATTATTTTCCACATGGTATCAGAGCGGTTAGCCTCACGGCGCCGATCCTAGGTTCTTCCTCCACTTCCGCAAAGCGCGTCGCCCCCGGGGATGTCATCTCCTCGGGGGCGCGGCACCCGGTCTCGATCAAAGATCTGACCGGTTCTTTAGACTAGATTAGATCAATTTCGGTTGTTAGATTAGATCCAATTTTCGAAGTTTAAAGTTCTTAGATTAGATCTAATTAGCCAAAATAAATTTAGGTTACAACCCACATCCGGCGAGATCGATGCAAGATTGATCTCACGCGGTGCCTTGATCCAATCTGGTGCCGCGTCCCGACGGCGGAGGTTGTCCTGTGCGGGCACTGGAGCCGCAAGGTTGCTGCACACGCATGTACACCATCTGCCGGTGGTCTAAATGCGCACTTCGGCAAGCAGCAAGCAGCTCCACGGGTGCACTAACGTCATGCACTAGAAGACAAGCCTAAGGACAATCCGTGTCTACTCTGGGACGGTGCTCTCCTTAGATTCCAACCAGCTACGACACCCAAGACATGGCAAAAGAGGACGCAAAAGAGGACGCGGAACCACTGGATCGTCATCACGCGCACAACCTCATCAAGATCTGCACCGCATCGAGCCGGACTACAACGACCCGAACAACTACATCAAGCTGTACGACACCATCAAACTACGAGCAAGGCTTCGACATCATCGCCGTCACAAGGGACGCCTTCGAGCGACGATCATCACCGACACGCCTACTCCGACATCGCCGACACATCATCGCCAAGATCTACATCAACGTGGTCTTCATCAACATCTTCGTCGATACACAGCCGCCGCCGCTATACCCGTCCACACGATGGACATACGACTACGACGCCATCTGACAGTACAACTGCAAGGCACGACGACGGCATGGCCGCGTCCACGACACTGACGACTGCATCAACAAACCGGCATCACAATTAGTGATGCCCCTACGACCGCGCATACGGTTCTGGCAAAACCGTGTGTGCTTGGTGGCTTCCTTCAGTCCTGGCAAAACTGGTGGTCTCACCTACAATCGCATCCACGAGACGCTCCCGACGGTACATTTATAAGGTGCAAAACGTCTACAACTGCAGCTTCGTCAACAACAACAACAAAAAACGCGCAATTTTTTTTGCGTCTCCGGCAATGGCGGCCACACAACATACAACGACTACGACATCGACCACACCCACCTCGACCACGGCTACATCACAATCGACATCGACATCGACATCAAGAACAACGTCTACAGCAACTCAAGAACTCCAGTCAACAGCGTCCGCATCGTCACTTGCGTCCACGCCACTCCCGCTGTGACTGCGGGAGGGAAGAGAGGCACCAGAAGGGGACGCAGTCACCGTCCCTAGGAGCCAGCCATGATCATGTTCACATAGGTGATGATGATAAGGAGGTGAAGACGACGGAAGCGCAAGACTTCAAATTCAGTCGCAAACGTCCGCTTTACTCCCGCTACGACTGAGGGGGATGTTAGAGTACGAATACATATATGTGTATGAGATAGACTAGGATTCTAAGATCATCTTGTACTCCAAGTCTACCTACCCCTTGTAACTCTATATATACCCCCACAAGGGTCAATCAATAACACACTGAAATATTAGGAATTCATTATTTTCCACAACTAGTAGTAGATTCCACGTGAATGCACGAGTGTCTGTTTCCTCTCCCCTGATCTGATCAGCCTGACTGGTGTCGTCAAAGTTCCAACTCCCAATTAATCCAGTAAAGTACAACGTGTGGTGCGACGCCAGATAGCTAGTGCCTAATTGTCGATGCCACTAATCATGTAGAGTATAGTACTGTTTTGTATGCATGTGCAACAAGACACAGAATAGGTCGATGGCAGCATGCGAAGAGCACACATGGTCCATGCAGCATGTCTCCCATAAACAGGGTAGGGTGCGTTGCATTTCGGTTGCACCCAGCGACAGATGCAACAATGTGGGTATGGGAAGGATGAGAACAAGGCAGACAGACAGGTTGTGCATGTGAGGCCATGATCGTCGTCGAGATCAATCGCACGTCGACACAAAAAAAAATCCCGCAAATTGGATGCCCGAGTGCAATAGAGTACCGTGACTGTGTCCATCACTAGCGTACTACTCACTGCGTTGCACTGCCTACACGATCGAGGAGGGGGCTTTGTCTGACGAGTGACAACCAAGGAGGCAGGTGGTGGCAGTAGTAGTATTAAATTGGTTGACCCACGGCATATAGAAACGGCAGCAGCGCCAGCCAGCACAGCAGGCCCGGTCGAACGGGTTATGAAAGAGGCCTTTGGATGCTTTCCATTTCTATCTGAGTTAGTATGTAGTATATCGTTACCATCACCGTTGATCAATCACTGGCAACGCACGCAGATGACACGAGACGCTTTCCAACGGATCACGTACCTCCCGTGGCCGAGGCCGTCTGCTGCAGCTGCCCCGGCCTGACGTTGCGCACCACCGCCACCACCACGACCCGGGGCGGTCTCGCTGCCGCTGCGTCCCCCCACCACTTTGTTGTTGCCCTGCCAGAGAGAGAGAGAGAGAGAGAGAGAGAGAGATGGGGTCAGCATAGATCTGGGCGGAGGCATCCATCAGAGACGGCGACACCCACCCTGATGAGATGAGATGAGGTGCAACGGAAATTTACAAGCAGACAGACATCTGTATCTACCTGCTCGACTGTTCCTCTAATCTAATATAGGAGCAGAGATTTGCAGACCAAAATTGCATACATTCATGCACGTGTATGTAACCGCTCGAATATATCTGCGTACCTGCGGCGGCTGCGAGGGCTCGTCCCCGAGATCCACATTCGCGCGGTGCAACTCCCCCGACTTGCTCTTCTCCTCCTCCTCCCGCGAGAGCCAATGGTGTTAGTTCGCCGGCGGTGGCGGCGCGGTGGACGGATCTGAGGGGTGGCGCAGCGGGGAGGGGACCAGAGCCTGAGCCTGAGCCTGTGGCCTCCGCCGGATCCTCATCGCCGGACAGGCGACGTCAGGGCGGGATCGAGAGGAGATTTGGGGAGGGTGCAAATCGAAGGGGGGTGTGGTCTGGTCTGGGGTGCTCTCTCACTCACCTCGCCTCACATCATGGATCGATGCATTTATTTATGGGAGAGGCTAGGGGAGGACCGGGGGACAAGTAGGCTAGTGCAGTGCAGCAAATTGGTGCAACAGATCGATGGGATGCGGTGCAGATCGGGGAGAGAGAGGGGGCGGTCGGGCGGACCGGAAGGCGTGATCTCTCTGGGGTGGGGTGGGGCTGCTTTGTTGCCCTCGCGCTCGGTCTCTCGCATGCGATGCGATGTGACCCAATACTCCATGTGCGTGCGTGCGCGCGCGGTACAATACAACTGGCGTTGTGTACTCCATCCGGAGGGAGTACAAAAGATACAGTTTGTATCCGTAGTTTGTATCTGGGGTGATCAGCTGACTACGCGTTGTCACAACTCACAAGTGTCTACGAAGTTGCCCAGGTATCCTATACGTGCAAGCGTAGCCCATACCGTTGGGACTGGCTACATGCTACCTTGGCGAGGAAACAGACCTACGATAATCAGAACTTCAGAAGAGTGACGATATCAACATCGTGGCATATTTGATTTGAAGGAAATAACAACACTGCGTGGGTATTGTTAATTTGTCGTTATCCAAGGACAATGATGGGTTGGGAGGCATGATTAATATCTTTGCATATGTCACTACAGGAAGCGCTCGGTCGCTACGCCGGCAGCGTATTACCGTCGGCGTAAAACTGCGTCGACGCAAATCATCCAGTCGTCTACGTCGTTCAGTCTGCCCATCCACTACACCGACGACTTTGCTGTCGGCCTAGTGGACCACGTGGCGGGACCTGGGGTGGCGAGGGAAGCTTCTACGCCGATGGATTTGCCTTTGGCCTAGCAGACCACGTGGCGGGACCTAGGGTGGCGAGGCCAGCTACTATGCCACCGGCTCAGCTGTGTGCTGCCGTCGGCACAGATCTAAACGTGGTAGCACCAGAGGACCAAATGGTCATAACTATGCCGACGACAATGCCATCGGCACAGGGTCTACCAAGTTATTTTTAAATTTTTGTTTTACCAGCTTTTCCTGCATAATGCAATCACAACATATATAGTACCAAGTGCACACACGATACATATATGTATAGTATCATCGTCCAAAATAAGACCATCAAGTGCATACACAATACATATATAGTATCATCATCATCATACATATAGAGTGCCCAACATGTAGCCCTAGACCCTACACCTAGCTCTAGCTCGAGAACCGAGATATCCCGGCTGAAGTCAAGCATCCTATGTCGAGGTCCCGTAGAATCAACAACGGAAGCAGGGCTAAGCATGCACGAGGAGAAGCACCAGGAGAAGCATCACCGGTATGCAGCGGTGTGATCTCACGCGACGAACCCGGCGTGGGAGAAGCACAATCAAAGTGTTGGTTCCTAGAACATCCCGTTCCCTACATGTTTGAGCAAGAGTTAGCAACTTGTGAGGCATGTTGGCCTAGAGAGGAGTAGGTAACAAGTGGTTAGACAAAAGAACTTACCAGGGTCCCTGTGTAGTAGGTGCGAGTGAATTCTTCCTTCGATGGCATCACTGGGAACGGCCCTGACCTAGGTACTCGTTCTGGTACCAGTGCCGAATCCCGCTCTCTAGTGGTCATAAGCCTCTTGAACGACTGCAAGATGGTTTAGATGTCAGGCGTTGCAGAGATAAAGGTTCAAACTAGCTATCTAGGGGGAGTGAGACTTACCTCATTCATGGTTTCCTGGAACTCCTCGTATGCATCATTCTTCGGTTGCCACTCCTGAATAGCCACCTTATTTTCCGCATGATGTGCATCGTAGGTCGCGTAACTTAGGCTACAATTTCAAAAATAATGAATCTCGTCAAGTTAGCCATTTAGGAACGAATGTCGGAAAGAGGATGAAAATGAGAAAAATTTACATCGGTGGATCGACGCGGCCGTCGAGGAGGCGGGATAGAGGGGCCATCGGCGGTGAGGGTAGCCTTGATACGCGTGAGGTTCGTGGTAGGCTTAGTCACCGCATTAAGAATGCGGAGACGGCCATGCTGCATGCCGTTCCCCGCCACGATCAACAAAATCTTGTCGGTATCCTCGTTAATGGATCATTTTTTTCCGGATGAAAAGCCTAGAACATCGAGTAGTATTTGCCCAAGTCATCTTCGGTATCACCGAAGTACTCAGGTAGCAAGGGTTGAGGCTCGTTTAGATAGACCTTCTTTTGGTGCATCTTCTGCCATGTTGCAATGTCGGAAACAGACTGCCCTAGATGGCCCTCCTGCATCGCCAAAGAAATGTTATGCATATCAAGTAGGAACGTGAGGTGAAATAAATGAAGGTTGTTCCATGCATATATATACCGGCTTTTCCTTGAAGCGATCATGGTTGCGGTTTCCGCTCGCTCACGATCTTGAACTCGGTGTCTTCCCCGAGCCACCTCATAGCCAACGCCTCACATGCGTCTTCTTTCCCATCGGTCCAATAGAGCATAACCAACAAAATCAATACTCATTTAAAAACAGATAATACAATTGCAACTTAGCAGCAACATAGAATCTCATTGACAATTTACTTACCGACATGTAATTGGCCAACGTCATCTTAGGCAAGTTCTTGACATTGTCTTCCTTCTTGGCCCTCTCGCCCTACTCATACTTGAAGTGATTCATGGTCATATGCTTTTCATTATTCCATGGCTGCCATATCAACTTCTAGCAAGCCCCCAGCAAAGTCATCCTCTTGGCCTCATCCTCCGGAAACACCCTGTAATGGTTCTTCAATCATGCATAAAAAATTATGAGAGTCATGCTTTAGCACGGTGGGGTCATCCAAGAAGAACTACACGCGTGGGAGATGACATTTCTTGGACACACCATCGTGCTGCTAGATCCATGGTTCTAGAAGGTTTACTTACGCAATCCCAACTAGATCCGGGAGCGGTCATTGAGCACCAGACATGTGCGAAACCACTGGTACCTGGATTATCGTGTGAGGAGCAATGCGACCTTGAGGTCGACTACGAGTACGACTAAATCATCCATGTTCCCATGAACGTTAAATACTTTCGGTATACATGGGTATGTCACCGAAACTTCTCCATTACTCCTAGATAGATATTGGTATATGGTATTGCACTTTTTAAGAAAAAATATTGTCTTCTGCTACGAACCCCTTCAGATATGCCAATCGAGGTATACCTAGGAAGTGGAGTCACCTCGCATATCCATGATGGCGAGTGGGCTCAATTGCCCAACGACTACATGGCACGGTCCCGCGAGGCGGCGGGGCAGATGATGGCCGATGCAGAGAGGAAGGGCTCCGGCGGCGGGGAGAGCGAGCGTGCCACGGTAGGGTGCTGCAGAGTGGTCAGCAAGCCACGGCGGGACGCGAGGGAGGAGGGAGAGAAGGAGAACGGGGCGAGCGGGGCAGAACCGCGTCGTGCGGGAGAGGCAACAGAGACGTGGAGGCGTGGGGACGGATACGGGACGGTGGGTGTGTCACTTAGGAGTCGTGTCGGGGTTGGGTCTGGGCGTACGCAGGGGTGGGGTTAGCTCGCGCGCCGTGTGCTGCACGGGAGCGAGTCACGACACGGGATGGGACCGGGGTGGAGCGGGCGGTAGCGGTAGATGGGTGTGGGTTCTGGCGGCGGGGAAGGGGTAGGACTAGGATTAGATTTAGGTAGGCATTTAGGGTTAGGGTTTGGTACTAGAGGGATCTAGGGTCACGATTCAGCCAGGGTGGTAGGCTGCTGCTAGCCAGGCTTTTGGGCCTAGCCAGTGGCGGCTTCCCCTGGAAAACGTTTTATGTTTTTTTTATTTTATAACACTTTTGTAAATAGTTTTTAGGCAAACAAAATATCCCAAAAGACTAGGGTTTATAATTTTAAATTCAAGAAGGGGTCTAATTAGAAAACAGGATAGGCTTTTGGCAAATAGTTTTAGAGAAACCATGTATGATGACATGACAATGCTCAAATGCAATGTGGCATGATGACATAAGCATGCGTTCATGATGATGCACCAACAAAAACACCAAGCGGTTTTCTAGTAGTGGTTTTATCGGGGTGTTACATAAAGGAAAGACAAAATACCTCCTATCGGGATGGTGTATATGAAGGAAAAATCAAGCAGCTAATAAAAATATATAAATCTCGGACCGTGGCTAAATGCGACAAAACTTCGAATGCCGTGTTTAGAAACATGAAGGTAATGTTGGGTCCGCAGCATAGAAAACAAAAATTTTCCTACGATGAGAACTACACGCCAAGATCTATCTACTAGATACAGAGCAACGGGTGGACATACATCCATGGAGAACTTACCCTCGAAGACAACGAGTTTTGTTAACGAGTAGGAACTCGTGGTTGATGTAGTCGTACGCTTGCCGATCTCAAGATCGTGTGGAAGTCTGAGCGCCGCAAATCAGCAGCGCATCCGTCCTCACACACACGTTCAAGCCACCGGACAACCTCCACCTCCTCGCTCCAGCGAATCAGCGGAAGCAGCAACTCCTTCCAGACGCAAGGCCATCGGGAACATGTATCTCGCTAATCCGAGACCATGGGGGAATATCTAGAGGGGGAGAGAGATCCTTCACGAGGAGGTGTGGTTTGTGAGAGGGGAGAGGGGGGCTTTATATAGGAGGGAGGGAGACCTCTCCCCTCCCATAGCCGGCGCATGAGGGGGGGGGACTCCTCCTCTCCTTCATTCATGTGGTGAACCTCCACTCACATAAACATGGTCTCCACCCAAAATCCCACTCACATGTATTTAATTTCCACCAAATTAAATGTAACTCCCAATTAATAAAACTCTTTTATTTATTTTATTCAGAATTTTATTAATTACTTTAATTAACAAACATTCAGATACAACCCCTTGCAACATTTCAATATCACATGCAGAACCACTTTCTGCAATTTCACCCAAAATAATTCCGATTTCTATCGAAACAATTCCTGTTTCTATCGAAACATTTCCTGCGCTTTGCAAACCTTTTGTCTGGAACATATGTGCTCCTAAATGGTGTCCGACAACCCTTAAGTGTGTCACCCTACGGTTCGCGAATAATGCAGACATGATTGAGACTCCTCTCAGATCAATAATCAGAAGCGGGACCTGGAGATCCATACTGACTCCTGCATATTCAACGATGACTTCTGTGATCGTGAGAACCTTTAACGTCAGCAATTTAATCCCTTTATCTCATGATATAATACATGTCCGAGATTCGATCATCGGTATCCAAATACCTAGTTTGATCTCGTTACCGACATGCACTCTTTTCTCGTTCCCGTGATATAACATTCTAGTGATCACATCACTTGCTTGCAAGCTATCTTAATGTGATATCACCGAGAGGGCCCAGAGTATATCTATCCGTCATCGGGATTGACAAATTCCACTCTTGATCCATGAGCCTCAACATAACACCATCATAGCACTGAACCCACCTTTATAGTCACCCTGTTACGGTGTGACATTTGATGTTATCAAGATACTCTTCCGGTGTTAGCAATTAACATGATCTCATGGTCTAAGGACTAAGACTACTTTGTATGATGTTATAGCAATATAAACATAATGACTTGATCGTAATGCTATACTTCGGATGAATGTTCATCACATCATTTCACAAATGCTGTGACCTTGTTATTAACAACATCCAATGTCCATGATCAGGAAACCTTGATCATCTTGTTAATCAACAAGCTAGTCTATAAGAGAGGCATAACTAGGAACCCTTTTTGTTTATTAAAGACACATGTATTGATGTTTCCTATCAATACAATTATAGCATGCAAAATAAACATCTATCATATACAAGGAATACATAATAACAACATTATTATTGCCTCTCAGGGCATATTTCCTTCAGTCTCCCACTTGGACTAGAGACAATAATCTAGTTTATATAGTGATAAATCTAACACCCATGGAGTTCTGGTGTTGATCATGTTTTGCCCTAGGGAGTACTTTAGTCAATGGATCTGCTACATTCAGGTCCGTGTGCACTTTACAAACCTTTATATCTCTATCCTTGACATGCTTGCGGATGGAGTGAAACCGGCGCTTAATATGCTTGGAATTCTTGTGAGACCTTGGTTCCTTGGCGTTGGCTATGGCTCCATTATTGTCACAATAGATCACCATTGGGTCTAACGCACTAGGAACCACACCTAGTTCCGTTATGAACTCCTTCATCCAAACCGCTTCCTGCGCTGCTTCTGAAGCAGCAACATATTCCGCCTCCGTTGTTGATCCAGCCACCACAGGTTGTTTGGAACTCCTCCAACTAACTGTTGCTCCGTTCAAGAGAAATACGTATCCGGATTGAGACTTAGAGTCATCCGGATCAGTGTCAAAGCTAGCATCGACATAACACTTAGCGACTAGCTCTTCTTCACCTCCGTATACAAGAAACATATCCTTAGTTCTTCTCAAGTACTTAAGGATATTCTTGACCGCTATCCAGTGTTCCGAACCTGGATCAGATTGGTACCTACAAGTCAAACTAATAGCATGTGCCACATATGGTCTTGTACATAGCATGGCATACATTATAGAGCCTATGGCTGAGGCATAGGGGATCTTATCCATTATCTCTCTTTCTTTCGCCGTAGCCAGACTTTGAGTCTTACTCAATGTCTTGCCTTGCAACATAGGTAAGTACCCCTTCTTACTTCCGTCCATATTAAACTTCTTTAATATCTTATCAAGGTATGTACTCTGCGATAGCCCAATTAGGCGTCTTGATCTATCTCTATAGATTTTAATGCCTAATATATATGAAGCTTCACCAAGGTCCTTCATCGAAAATTTGCTGTTTAGATAACTTTTAACATTGTTTAAAAGATCTATATCATTTCCAATCAATAATATGTCATCCACATATAATATCAGAAATGCCACATTGCTCCCACTCACTTTCTTGTAAATACAAGCCTCTCCATAAGTTTGAACAAATCCAAACTCTTTGATCACCTCATCAAAGCGGAGATTCCAACTCCGGGATGCTTGCTTCAGTCCATAGATGGATCGCTGAAGTTTGCACACCTTATCAGCATCCTTAGGATCGACAAAACCCTTAGGTTGTATCATATACAACTCTTCTTCAATATTACCATTGAGGAACACAATTTTGACATCCATCTGCCATATTTCATAATCGAAATATGCAGCAATTGCTAACATAATCCTAACCGACTTAAGCATCGCTATGGGAGAGAATGTCTCATCGTAGTCAACTCTTTGAATTTGTCGAAACCGCTTTGCGACAAGTCGAGCCTTATAGATGGTTACATTACCATCAGCATCAGTTTTTCTTTTGAAAATCCATTTATTCTCAATGGCCTTTCGATCGTGAGGTAAGTCCACCAAGGTCCAAACCTGGTTTTCGTACATGGATTCCATCTCGGATTTCATGGCTTCTAGCCATTTGTTGGAATCAGGGCTCATCATCGCTTCATCATACGTCGTAGGGTCATCTATTTCATCAATCATGAAATTCATAACAGGATTGCCGTATAGTTCAGGAGCTGCATGTGTCCTGCTTGACCTGCGAGGTTCGGTAGTGTCCTCTTTCGGAGTTTCATGATCAATATCATTAGCTCTCTCTTCATTAGGTGAAGTCAACTCCGAAACAACTTCCGTTGTTGCGCTACTCGCCATTTTATGAAGAGAAGGTTCAATAACCTCTTCGAGTTCTACCTTCCGACTACTCACACCTTTCGCGAGAAACTCCTTCTCAAGAAAGGATCCATTCTTCGCAACAAAGACCTTGCCCTCGGATCTGTGATAGAAGGTATACCCAATCGTTTCCTTAGGGTATCCTATGAAGACGCATTTTTCCGCTTTGGGTTCGAGTTTATCCGGTTGAAGTTTCTTCACATAAACATCGTATCCCCAAACTTTAAGAAATGACAGCTTAGGTTTGTTTCCAAACCATAATTCATACGGTGTCTTTTCAACGGATTTAGATGGTGCCCTATTTAAAGTGAATGCAGCGGTTTCCAGTGCATAACCCCAAAATGACAGTGGCAAGTCAGTCAGAGACATCATAGATCGAACCATATCCAATAAAGTACGATTACGACGTTCTGACACACCATTACGTTGTGGTGTTCCGGCAGGCGTGAGTTGTGAAACTATTCCACAGTCTTTCATATGTGTGCTAAACTCGTAACTAAGATACTCTCCTCCACGGTCGGACCGCAGAAATTTGATCTTTCTGTTACGATGATTTTCCACTTCATTCTGAAATTCTTTGAACTTTTCAAAGGTTTCAGACTTATGTTTCATCAAATAGATATACCCGTATCTACTCAAATCATCCGTGAAAGTAACAAAATAACGATATCCACCTCGCGCTGACACACTCATTGGTCCATACACATCAGTATGTATGATTTCCAATAAATCTGTCGCCCGTTCCATTGAACCGGAAAACGGCGTTCTAGTCAACTTGCCCATAAGTCATGGCTCACATGTATCAAATGATTCAAACTCAAGTGATTCCAAAAGTCCATCAGAATGGAGTTTCTTCATTCGTTTAACGCCAATATGACCTAGACGACAGTGCCACATATATGCAGATATATCATTATCAAGTTTAATCCTTTTAGCATCAACATTATGAATATGCGTAATACTACTATCGAGATCCAACAGAAATAAACCATTCAACACAGGTGCATGACCATAAAAGATATTATTCATATAAATCGAACAACCATTGTTTTCAGACTTGAACGAATAACCACTTTGCATCAAACACGATCCGGATACAATGTTCATGCTCAGTGCATGCACCAAATAACAATTATTCATGTTTATAACTAATCCCGACGGCATATGGAGAGGCAGCGTTCTGACGGCGATCACGTCAACTCTTGATCCATTGTAGACCCGCATCGTGACCTCATCCCTTGCTAGCTGTCGCTTGTTCCGCAGCCCCTGAACCGAGTTACATATATTAGCAACCGATCCCGTATCAAATACCCAGGTGCTACTGCGAGTACTAGTCAAGTACACATTAATAACATGTATATCACATATACCTTTGTTTGCCTTGCCGGCCTTCTTGTCCGCCAAATACTTGGGGCAGTTGCGCTTCCAATAGCCAGTCCCCTTGCAATAGTAGCACTCAGTGTCAGACTTAGGGCCAGCTCGGGGTTTCTTTTCAGGCGCGGCAACAGATTTGCCGCCCTTCTTTCCCTTCTTCTTGCCTTTCTTGTCCTTCTTGAAACCGGTGGTCTTATTGATCATCAACACTTGATGTTCTTTCCTAATCTCCACTTCTGCAGTCTTAAGCATTGACAGAAGCTCGGGAAGAGACTTCTTCATGCCCTGCATATTATATTTCATCACGAAGCTCTTGTAGCTAGGTGGCAGAGATTGGAGAACACGATGTATGCCTAAGTCAATGGGAATCGTTATTCCCAAGGACACAAGCTTATCGGCGTACCCAGACATTTTGAGTACGTGCTCACTAACGGAGTTGTTTTCTTCCATCATGCAGCTAAAGAACTTTTCAGAAGCATTATAACTCTCTACGGCAGCATGGGTATCGAAAATCATTTTCAATTCTCCCATGGTATCAAAGGCATTGCCATTTTCGAAACGTTTTCGAAGTTCTGGCTCTAGCCCATACAGTATGCCGCAATGAACTAAGTTGTGGTCCTCCTGACGAGTTATATAGACGTTCTTTTCCTCGTCAGGGGCATCAGGAGCTGGTGGGGGGCCTAGCGGTGCCTCTAGCACATATTGCTTTTGTGCAGCAGTGAGGAGAATCCTCAAATTCATAGCCCAGTTGGTGAAGTTGCTACCATTCGCAGCAAGTTTCTCTTTCTCCATGAACACATTGAAATTAAAAGCAGGTGGTGCCATCTACAACAGAATTTGTAAAGTTTATTTAGACTAAGTTTCTGATAGATTTAGTTCAACTAATCCAAATTACTAATGAACTCCTACTCAAAAACGACATCCCTCGTGTCCTTTTGGTGATTACATGAACCAAATCCACTATACCAAGTCCGATCATCACGTCAGTCGGTGTAGCTTCAAAGGCGAGCATCTATATGGGCATCATATCAACTATATGACTCATGCTTAACCTTTTGGTCCATGTTCCGAGGCCATGTCTGTACATGCTAGGCTCGTCAAGTAAGAACCTTAGTATTCGCGTGTGTAAAACTGTCTTACACCCGTTGTATGAAAGCGTAGAGTCGAGAACACCCGATCATCACGTGATGCCTCAAAACACGATCCACAAAACGGTGCATACTTAAGGAAGAACACATTTTATCTTGATATCTAAATGAGGGATCATCTTATAATGCTACCAAAAGCGCCAAACTAGCAATATAAGATGCTAACATCTAATGTGTGAAGTGAGGTGATATGGTCCATGCATTTGATCTCTATCATTTGCATCGAGGTATGATCTCTATCATTTCTTTGTGTGTAAGGCCAAGGTCTATGGAACTTACACGTTAAGTGAGTTGTAAGAGTATCTATCATACATCTACTTACAACAATACCATATCAAGACACTAGCCCAGCAACGATCTAAACTAGACGCCTCTAATTTATCAATTGCAAGTTTTACGTGGCTTAGGGCTTTCGGAGATAGAACCGGTCTTACCTACGAACATGAACCACAACGAGGATAACCAAGTTATTAGCAACTCGTTGTAAATCAGATATTCACTATAGTAGGAGAGACAGACACCCGCTAGCCACTTATGCAAAACTAGTTGCATGTCAGTCGTGGAACCGGTCTCATGTACGATGACATGTAAGGTTGGTCCGGGCCGCTTCATCCCACTATGCCACCAATATCCAAAGTACATAGAAGATGCAATAACATGATCATCATTGCCCACATATAAACATATGTGTACTACCCGTGCAAAGCATCTACGCATAGATCAGGCTCTGATACCACTGTTGGGTCCGCAACATAGAAAACAAAAATTTTCCTACGATGAGAACTATACGCCAAGATCTATCTACTAGATACAGAGCAACGGGTGGACATACATCCATGGAGAACTTACCCTCGAAGACAACGAGTTTTGTTAACGAGTAGGAACTCGTGGTTGATGTAGTCGTACGCTAGCCGATCTCAAGATCGTGTGGAAGTCCGAGCGCCGCAAATCAGCAGCGCATCCGTCCTCACACACACGTTCAAGCCACCGGACAACCTCCACCTCCTCGCTCCAGCGAATCAGCGGAAGCAGCAACTCCTTCCAGACGCAAGGCCACCGGGAACATGTATCTCGCTAATCCGAGACCATGGGGGAATATCTAGAGGGGGAGAGAGATCCTTCACGAGGAGGTGTGGTTTGTGAGAGGGGAGAGGGGGGCTTTATATAGGAGGGAGGCAGACCCCTCCCCTCCCATAGCCGGTGCATGAGGGGGGGACTCCTTCCCTCCTTCATTCATGTGGTGAACCTCCACTCACATAAACATGGCCTCCACCCAAAATCCCACTCACATGTATTTAATTTCCACCAAATTAAATGCAACTCTCAATTAATAAAACTCTTTTATTTATTTTATTCAGAATTTTGTTAATTACTTTAATTAACAAACATTCACATAAAACCCCTTGCAACATTTCAATATCACATGCAGAACTACTTTCTGCAATTTCACCCGAAACAATTCCGGTTTCTATCGAAACAATTCCTGTTTCTATCGAAACATTTCCTGCACTTTGCAAACCTTTTGTCTAGAACATATGTGCTCCTAAATGGTATCCGGCAACCCTTAAGTGTGTCACCCTATGGTTCGCGAATAATGCAGACATGATTGAGACTTCTCTCAGATCAATAATCAGAAGCGGGACCTGGAGATCCATACTGACTCCTGCATATTCAATGATGACTTCTGTGATCGTGAGAACCTTTAACGTCAGCAATTTAATCCCTTTGTCTCATGATATAATACATGTCCGAGATTTGATCATCGGTATCCAAATACCTAGTTTTATCTCATTACCGACATGCACTCTTTTCTCGTTCCCGTGATATAACATTCTAGTGATCACATCACTTGCTTGCAAGCTATCTTAATGTGATATCACCGAGAGGGCCCAGAGTATATCTATCCGTCATTGGGATTGACAAATTCCACTCTTGATCCATGAGCCTCAACATAACACCTTCATAGCACTGAATCCACCTTTATAGTCACCCTGTTACGGTGTGACGTTTGATGTTATCAAGATACTCTTCCGGTGTTAGCAATTAACATGATCTCATGCTCTAAGGACTAAGACTACTTTGTATGATGTTATAGCAATATAAACATAATGACTTGATCGTAATGCTATACTTCGGATGAATGTTCATCACATCATTTCACAAATGCTGTGACCTTGTTATTAACAACATCCAATGTCCATGATCAGGAAACCTTGATCATCTTGTTAATCAACAAGCTAGTCTATAAGAGAGGCATAACTAGGAACCCATTTTGTTTATTAAACACACATGTATTGATGTTTCCTATCAATACAATTATAGCATGCAAAATAAACATCTATCATATACAAGGAATACATAATAACAACTTTATTATTGCCTCTCAGGGCATATTTCCTTCAACAGGTGTAGTAGTGTCTTCATTAGGAGTTTCAGTATTTCCAGCTATAGTTCTAGCAATCGTAGCATCTAGGAAAGGACCTAATGAACCACTCTTATCAAGCACAATAGAATCAGCATCATAAGTATCAGAAGTTTAAGATTCAGCAGTAGTAGCAGTGTGTGTAGCATGTGTATGTGGTGGTGTAACGAGCTTACTCATAACAGATGGTGAATCAAGAGCAACATAGGTGTTCAGAACCGTACCTCTTCTTGTAGTGGATGGTAAAATAGGAATCTTGCCATCACGAGACTTACCCATGATGGATGGATGGCAGCGAACAATAATGAATCCAAGTGAATTTGATAAATAAAGCTATGCTCCCCGGCAACGGTGCTAGAAAATAGTCTTGATGACCCATAAGTATAGGGGGTGTATCGTAGTATTTTCGAGGGAAGTGAAACCCAATTTATTGATTCGACACAAGGGGAGCCAAAGAATATTTATAAGCCTTAACAACCGAGTTGTCAATTCAGCTGCACATGGAAACACTCTTGCTCACAGCAGTTTATCAGTAGCAACAGTTTTGTAGTAGGAATAGTAAAGTAATAGCAGTAGTAAAGGTAAAGACATCAGTAACAATAGCAGTAAACAGTAGGATTCGAGTGCGGTAGGCATAGAGATGGATGGACAGGCGTTGCATGGATAAGACAATTCACATGGCAATCAGAACATAGGGCAATTGCAGATAAATAAGATAAAGATTCCAAGTACTAGATAATCCTAGGCATGTGTCCCATATATAGTCATACATGCTCGCAATGAGAACTTGCACAACATGTTTTATCCTGCCAGCCCGTTTGCAGCGGGGCCTCAAGGGAACTACTGGCAATTAAGGTGCTCCTTTTAATAAAGCACCAGAGCAAAGCATTAACACTCCGTGAACACATGTGATCCTAACATCAAAGCCATTCCCTCCGGTTATCCCGATTTCTGTCACTTCGGGGCCATTGGTTCCAGACAACAACATGTGTATACAACTTGCAGGTAAGACCACAAACAATACTATCATAATGAATCAATAACATGTTCAAATCTGAAATCATGGCACTCGGGCCCTAGTGACAAGCATTAAGCACAACAAGTTGCAACAAAGTCATAAAGCACTAATAGAAGATACTAGGCACCATGCCCTAACAATCTGATGCCATTACATGAACGATCTCATCCAATCCCTACCATCCCCATAGCCTACAGCGAGGGATTACTCACTCATAGATGGGGGAAACATGGATGGTCGATAGAGAAGCGATGGTGATGATGATGGTGATGATCTCCTCCAATTCCCCGTCCCGGCAGGGTGCCAGAACGGAGTTTCTGGTTCTAAATCATGGAATCTGGTGGTGGCGGCGGAGCGGAACTCTTTATGGAAAAACGTCGAACCCTCCTGAGTTTTTAGGTCAGAAGGCATCTTATAGGCGAAGAGGGAGACCGAGGGGGTGTCTGGGGCGGCCAGACCACCCCCTGGCGCGGCCAGGCCTAGCCCGCACGGCCAGGTGGTGTGGCCTGGGCCCAGCCCCTCTCCGTCTCGTATTCTGGCTCCGGGAGTCTTCTGGTGAAATAGGATTTTTGGCATATTTTTCGGGATTTTCCTGATAGTTGATTTTCTGCACAAAAACTAGACACCAAGGCAACTCTGCTGAAAACAGCGTCAGTCCATGTTAGTTGTATCCAAATCACACAAGTTTAGAGGAGAAACAATAACAAAAGTGTTCGGGAAAGTAGATACGTTTTGGACGTATCAGGTAGTACGGGTGTATGTGAGGGATTTACTTGGTATTAATGGTGACATCACTATGCATATCATTAGTTCTCTTTCTTCTATAGATGAGACTAGTAGGTTATTGCTATAAGAGGTTGCGAAGGCAATAGCAATTATGGATGCACTTCCCACATATAAGTATCTTTCTCTAACAATTACATGCATACTTTATTATTATCTTTTATTCCATCATATGTTTGGTACAGCTACAGGTGAAACCGAAAGCCCTAGGCCCTCTCTCTCCATCATCGACAACAACAAAAGACAGCAAACTCTTGGTCCGGTAAAACATAAAAAGAATTCTAACACTCCTTAAGGTCCGTTAAAGTAACTTCACTATGCTTTCTGCTTCCCGAGGATTCTGTAACCTAGGTATACTAGGGAAAAAGTGCTATACTACATCTGTAATCCGAATCGAAGGTATCAACAACCTATCAATTGAAGCTGACCATGAAGAACTATATATTCTGATTCCTAATATTAGTTATTCAGAAAATGATTTATTTTATTTGGATTATTTGCAAATGATCCTATGGTAATGCTAGCTTGATATCTTGAGAAGAAATTGAGTTCCTATTAATGTGGACATAGAACTAATATGCATGTTTGATTCCTGGATCATCTTCTAGGAAAATGATAGAAACTCTTATGTTGAATTGGATTGGTATTTAAATGAGGTGACCATTTCTGGAGTGGTCGTTGTGATTAAATCTGCCACTGTGGTGCCTCCCTTGTGGAGTGTGCACAGTTGTAGTTTGAATATGAATATGACTTGCTAGTCCTACTTGGTGGTTTGAATTGCTCACCAGCCTATGATGCAAAGTCTGAGGCTTCTATTTATTTAAGAACAAATACTATAGTGGTCTTTATTCTCTGTGATGAGCTTTGCATAGCATCTATATGCAAAACTGAGAGAAAAACTCTCCATCCAATCCTCCTAGATCAGATCTAGTTGAAGAGCAGATGGAACTGGGTGATGTGTATTATTTCCCTTGTATTCCCAGATCTATATGTAAGATACAGGAACAAATTCTACATGATCTAGTGGTTAGTTGATTTTTACCTGTTGTTGCTGAGTGATCTATATCCTGTTGGAGATCTTAGTATCCTGATCCACCTCTCCTTCTACTACTTGATCTACTTCAGCAGCTCCAGCCTAGCCTTCTCCTCATGGAGCTACTGCTGGCGTTTAGCTTCTCCTTTGTTGCTGGCTTGATCTTGATCTCCTCCTTGTCCTAGCTATTGGATGCCTTCTTGAAGCAACCATAAGTTGGGTGATGGTTTAGTGGGATGATTTGGTATTTTTGTTGATGTAAAAATGGTGTGGATTTATATTTGGAAGGAATGATTATGTTCTTGGGTTCTTGGAATGAACTGTTGATGCTCTTGTGATAAAATTGATGACATACTAGTTGAAATCAGTAGTATCTAGTGGTGATATTGAGGTGGCGGTGAAATGACTTCTAGGCTTTGTGGAGAGTGTGTGTTCTGCCTGGAAGTTTAGCTTCCACGACAACACTCCCTCTTATTATATTTTGGTGTATTGCTCCTGTGTTGACAACACAACATGTGCATGTTGTGTGTGTGCTGCTTGCAAGTGGGACCCTTCACTTATGGATTAGCTCAACGCTGAAGATATTTTTTGGCTGGTTATTACTGTTTTGCCTTTACATGTTTACTACCTTGGTGAAACTTGCCCCTTAAGGCTAGTGATGGTGATCTGAGGTCATTTAGTATCAAACGGATACTCCCTCTGTCCCGGTTTACTGGGCCTAATCTGAAAAAACATTTGTCCCACAATACCTCCCGTCTAAGGCCTGCATTCATTTAATTAAGAGTAGTAACCCCTCACTAATTACCCATGCATGCGGGTGGGGTGGAAAACAAAAGCAGTTTGCATGCCTCATTGGTTACATGCGTGCAGTGTTAAACAAATGGATTTAATGGTGGCAGCTAATTAGAGAAAGGAGAAGTCCAATGAAAAATTGCCTTGATCATAATGCAAAACGTTTTGAGCCCTGTAAACTGAGACAGAGGGAGTAGATTCTACACTTGTTCCATTTCCAAACACTCGATGATGAGCTTAAGCATATCATTAGTATGCTAAATCTGAGAGTAAGCTAACACACTAACCCCTTTTCATTTTATTACTTGTTTCTTGTTGTATTTGTTTGCAGATTAAGAAGAACAAGACGGTAGTCTAGGTTTTAGTGTAGAGTTTTCTTATCCATTGTAATCTTGTACTGTATTAATAAAGTTAGAACTTTCTTTTCTATTTATCAATTGTAACAACAATGTAATTTTTTATTATTGTAATAAAGTTAGAATTCCTTCTTTTTGTAACTTGAATCTATTAAATATTTATATATTACTTATGAATATGAATTCAATTCTTATTTATTATTGTAATTCATTTCTTTATTTATAATTCAATTTCAAATTTCTTTTGAATTCAAATATATCATTTGAAACTTCAAATTTGAATTGCTTTCTCCTCAATCACAAAGATACAGTAGAGGTCATGTCAAAATCTGTCGCACTTGCCCGGATGCTTCCATCGGAACAAGAGAGATCTCGATCCCTCTATAGCTTCTTTAGTTTTGCGCAAAAATTTTCCGGATTTTTTTATGCATGAATGCAATACACACACATGTGTTCTCTCTATTCCTAGATGCTAATGCTGGGATATTACAGTACTTTTGTTACATTCTCTGATCCAAAATAAGTGTCTTAAGTTTATCTTGATTCGGATGTATCTAAACACGTTTTAGTGTATGGATACATTTAAACTTAGACAAACTTAAGACACTTATTTTGGATTGGAGAGAGTAAAAAAGATCTTATGTTGGTAAACTCATACGTTTCTCAAGCACAACTATCCTTCATTTGTGAGGGTTTCTCAAGTACATATGAGATACTTATATTTATTACTTCATACTCTAAGCCTAGGAAGAGTACCGAATAATCCCCAAGCGATTTGTAATACAGCGATTCTCTCAATATGCAGGCGACTTTGATTCTATTGTTTCCTGACATCCGACGAAATCCCTAGCGTTCTCTTTTCCGCAAAACCCTAAGTCCTTCTTCATAGATATTGCCGAGATCGCCCCTCGTCACCGATCAAAACTTCAGAAGTGTTCATATTAGACTGATTAGTTCATTCACGGTAAGAAATAAGTCACTAGTTCACTTGTAATTTCTATTTTTTGTTTCTGCAAATTAGATTCTATTTAGTTAGTTAAAAATCATTGTAGATCTGAATAATGAAGAACAAGAAAAAGCGAGAAAGTGTAGTGATTCGAAACGTATGTGGGATAAAGCTGTAAAGAAACCGACGATAAGTTCGACGTCAACACCAATATCTATTGAGATTGAAAGCCAAACTCAAAATGAAAATGTGAGCAATCCTCCTTCTCATGAATTGCATTTGGCACTAGTGCAAACACATAATAATGATAGCAGAGAACCACATAATGATGTTATCGATGTTAATTATCAAGATGCTATAAGAAGGCAAGAGGAGTCTGATCATATTCTATGATTTTAATGATCAAGGTGCTATAAGAAGGAGATACATTGCATTAGGGCCATGTCAACCAAGGCAACATGATTTTCCAATAAGAAATATTGAAGGTAATCGACGCTTTACCTCTCATTGGTTTGACAAATGCAAATGGCTTAAATATAGTGTTTATCTAGATGCAGTGCTTTGCTTTGTTTGTTACTTGTTATTAATATGCTTGATCTCACTAAGTAAGAATTGTTGAATCTGTGAGAAGATAGTGGATGGAATCATTTTCTTGAAAATATCAAGGCTTTTTGTTTGAAGCGTGAGGTCAAAGTCCCTTGTGATCTTAGAGTCCTAGTCTATCTCATATACGTATATGTATCTATATTCTAACATCCCTGACATGGATGCACGCTATAAGCCAATTCATAGATCTAAAAAGATTTTCAAAAATGTCAATAATATCCACCGCTTCCGTGTTGATATACTTTTGGGTATTCTTGATAGGCAATATCAAGAGCTTGAAAATAGGTTTGATGAGGTAAAGACTCGGTTACTTATTTGCATATCATCATTCAATCATGCTGCTTATGATTAAGACAAGTTGGTCAAGCTTGCTCACTTTCTATCCTATAAGGATTTTTCAAAGCTAGAGTTATCAAAGCTTCCTTATCATTTAGGATGTTTGTGGGTACCATGAAAATCATGGCTCGGTCACTGACTGGAGTGACCCCATCACAGCACATGCACCTCGGAGATCTGCTAGCTCATCCGGATCTCCTCTACATGCTACCATCCAGAAGCATCAAACAGAAGCATCCTTTTTTACCCGAATTATTTCTCTTTTTTTTCGCCTACCTCTCATATATGCGTATTAGTATGTCTGTATCCGTACACATGCGCTAATTGGGCGGATACACGTACGGGTCCTATGCTGATGGCTTGGCTTCGTCAGGAAAAGCTTATCAATAGTGTATTCGTTGTACTTGAGCACCGACATGGCATGACAGTGAGACGCTGACACGTTCCATGCCCCTGTCTGTCTGACTGTCCCGGACAGCCTTGTGCCGTGTCCACTCCCACCAGGCTTCGTTCGGATTTATGCCTCCGCTTTCTCGAGGCGATAGTCTGTGGCGTGCCTCCATCCGGTAGTTCAATGGGCAATGGCGGTCAATCAGTTGGCTCTGTGTTGTCGACGCACCACGCGAACTTCTCCCTACTAGGATTAATAAAAAAATCTCATTGTACAGTTCCATCGATCGACCTGAGATCGATGTGGCGCAGGGTCGGCGGCTCGCTGGCGTCCGGCACCGCGGTGACGGTGACGACGGCCATCGCGGCTGCGGCAGCCTTCCTGCTGCTGGCCGGCTCGGTGCGGCCGAGCTTGGTCCCACTAGCGCTACGCCCGCCGCCGCCATTCGCGCTGGCGGCGCTCCGGGACTGGCGGCCCATGCCGAGGTGGTGCTCGCAGAGGGAGTAGCCGACCAGCGTGGGCTGGCTGCAGCGCCACCCGCGCCCGTTCACGCGGCTGCAGCGGGACCCCTCCAGCAGCACCGCCGGCCCGCGCCGTCTCTTGGGCACGTCGCTCTTGATCCCGTCCTTCCCGTGCACGGCCGCCGTTGGCGACGTCACTGGCATGACTCCGTTGGCGAGACGTTCTTCCCCGGCACCGATCACCCGCCAGTCGTGCTCATCGCGATGCCCATTCTCTAGGCTGCAGTGTAATAAATAACATTTGATTATTTTATCAACATCCGGCTTAAGCTGGTGATACCACTGGTACAAATATTCAAAAAGAAAAATGATCTACTGTCAATATGGAGATTATTTTGACCATGGCCATTTTATGCATTACCAGTAACTATGCCATGATAGAATTGCATACCCAAGTCACCCCGGGCAAAAACAAAAAGGAAGCGACACTTGCTACACAGTAGATTCTACGTGAACGGATCCATCAAAGTTGCAATGAAGAAGAATCCAGTTCCAACTCCCAATTACTCCACCATGTAGTGCGACGCAAGGTAGCTAGCGCCTAATTGTCGATGCCACTAATCATTCATGAAGAATATATATTTGGTATGCATGTGCAAGAAGACAGAATATCTCGATGGTAGCATGCGAGCACACATGGTCCATGCAGCATGTCTCCCATAAACAGGGGTAGGGTGCGTTGCATTTCGTTTGCACCTAGTGACAGATGCAACAATGGTGGGTATGGGAAGGATGGGAACAAGGCAGAGACAGGCTGTAAGGCCATGATCGTCGTCGAGATCGAACATTCGACCGGAAAAAAAAACTTGATGCCCGAGTAAACACTGGAACAACCTCCCGTTTGCTCGTCTAAGGCTAGTGCAGTAGAGTAGTGTGATTGTGCCTATCATGGATGGATCGGAGATTTGAAGGACGGATGGATGGATCGTCGCTACTCCTCGCTAGTGTACTACTCAAAAACTGACGAGGAGGGGCTTGTCTGACGAGTGACAACCAAGCAAGGAGGCGGGTGGTGTAGTACTGTAGTACTCCCTCCGATTTCAAAATATAAGATGTTTTAGGTTTGTGAAGAAAATGAATCTAGACTTGTTTTAGTACGTAGGTTCACTTAACTTTGGGATGAATCTACACACTAAAAGAAGTCTAGATTCATTTTCTTCACAAACCTAAGACATCTTATATTTTGGAACGGAGGGAGTATTAAATTGGTTGGACCGGTGCGTGTCATGCGTCGCCCACCCACGGCATATAGAAACGGCCGGCAGCAGCGCCAGTGAACGGGAAAGAGGCCTTGGATGCTTTCCGTTTCTATTCGATTTACCAGTTGAGGTTCCGGTTTTAGTTGGCCGTCACAACGGGATCACGTACCTCCCGTGGCCGTGTGCTGCTGAACCGGCCTGACGTGGCGCACCACCACCACCACGACCCGGGGCGGTCTCGCTGCCGCTGCGTCCCCCCACCACGTTGTTGCCCTGCCACAGAGATAGAGAGAGAGATGGGGTCAGCATAGATCTGGCCGGAGGCATCCACCCAAGACGGCGCCGCCCACCCTGATGAGATGAGATGAGGTGCAACGGAAATTTACAAGCAGAAATCCATTTGTATGTTCGACTGTTCCTCTAGTCTAATCTAATATAGGAGCAGAGATGTGCAGACCAAAATCAAATAGTAGCATCCGTGACCGTGCGCGCATTCATGCACGGGTGTAATAACCGCTCGAGTGTGCGCGCGTGCGTACCTGCGGCCGGGAGGGCTCGTCCCCGAGATCCACATTTGGGCGGTGCAACTCCCCCAACGTCTTCGCCTCCTCCTTTCCCGGGAGCCAATGGTGTTGGTTGGCCGGCGGTGGCGGCGCGGTGGACGGATCTGAGGGGTGGTGCAGCAGGGAGGGGACCAGCGCCTGCGCCTGCGCCTGCGGCCTCCTCCGGATCCTCATGGACGGGCGGGAGGGTGGGGGAGAGATCGATCACTGGAGATTTGGGGAGGGTGCAAATCGATCGAAGGGGGGGTCTGGTCTGGTCTGGTCTGGGGTGCTCTCTCACTCACTCACCTCGCCTCGTGGATCGATTGCATTTATTTATGGGAGAGGAGAGGGGAAGGGAGGACTGGAGGGGACAAGTAGGCTAGTGCAGTGCAGTGCAGCAGATTGGTGCAACAGATGCAGATCGATGCGATGGGGGTGCACATATCCTACAGATCGGTGAGGGTGAGTGAGGCGGGCGGGGGCGGGGGCGGGGGCGGGGGCGGAGCGGAAGGCGTGATCTGAGGTGTGGTGGGGCTGCTTTGTTGCCCCTCGCGCTCGGTCTCTCGCATGCGCTGCGTTGCGATGTGACCCAATACGCCATGTGCGTGCGTGCGCGGTACAACGGGTGCTGTGTGCTCCATCCACAAGGGAGTGGGACGCCTCCCGAGGCAGGTGAGATTTGTACCGTACGTACTAAATACAAAAGATGCAGTTTGTATCCGTAGCTTGCAGGATTCTCCTCCTCCTCCTCCTGGCCCTAGCTGGAGCCTCGGGGGTGATCAGGTGACTACACGTTGTCAAACCTCACAAGTGTGTACGTTTTTTTTCTTTTGAGGGACTCACAAGTGTGTACGTAGTTGCCGACGTATTCTATACGTGCAAGCGTAGCCCATTGCGTTGGGGATTGGCTAATGCTAAACTTGGCGACGAAATAGACTCACAAGTCACAATAATAAAAAAAGTGAAGATATCGACAACATGGCATGTTTATTTGATTGGAATGAAAAAACAGAATTGCAGCCTATTGTTAATTTGTTATCCACGAACAATGAGGGATTGAGCGGCACGATCAATATCCTTTTTTTTTGTTGCGAAACACACGATCAATGTCTTTAGAAATACCTTTAGATATATGTGTTTGTTCCATTGCCACAGCTCACTCGCCTCACTTCTGGTCCACATAGGCCTGTAGGCTCGCCTTTTTGCCAATTTTCACCGCACTTATTTGCGATGGCTATTTTATTCGCCACACAACTTTTTTTCTTCTACACACAAACATACCTAAGGTTATTATAGCAAACTGAATCATCAATCAAACATGTATACTAGAATAGATACGATTCATAAAACCGTGTGTGAACATGAATGTCGACGATGAGTTCTATCTTCTTTTATTTCAAAAAAGTTGGTATCACTAGTAGAAAACTGAGAATAGTGACCGGAGTCGGTTTTCACTAGGGAAAAAACGAACCACCTCCGAATGCCGCCCCTCAGCCGGTTTCTCATAAAACCTGCCTCCAAAAGATCGACCGCCTAGAGTATTGGAGTCGGTTCTAGTAAACATTTTTTTGGAGCCATACGGGAAAAGTTGACGCATCCACTAAGTAGAGCCTGGCTGGAAAAAAATGTCTCCCAAAAAACGAAACATTAGAGCATCTCCAGTCGTCTCCCAATACGGCATCCGGCGATAGCTGATGACCCACAAGTATAGGGAGTGTATCGCAGTATTTTCGATAAGTAAGAGTGTCAAACCCAACAAGGAGCAGAAGGTGCTGGCTAGGGGTATGGATCAGGAATTCTCTGCAAATACTTAGCAAACGGATTTTTAGGGTTTTTTGATAAAGCAAGTAAACAAAGTACGAGTAAACAAAAGACAATAAGAATAAATGCAGCAAGTGGCCCAATCTTTTATGCAGCAAAGGACAAGCCGGTTGTATTACTTAAGATGACCAAACGTTCTCGAGGACACATGGGAAGACTGTCAAGTGCTTTCGCTTCATATAGTTGATTAATCTTCTTTAGCTTGCTAAGTGTTGTGTGGGTGAACCTGTGCTAATGTACCGACCTTCCTAGGACTAATACATACTTGTGATTATACCCCTTGCAAACATCCGTAAGTACAAGAAAGTAATTAAGGTAGAAACCTAACCACAACTTTAAACTCTAAAACCCTTACATCCCTTGTGCAATGGTTTCCTAACGGGTGTTCAGGTTTCTGTCACTCCGGCAACCCCTACGATTAGTAGCCAAATACACAATGCATTCCCCTAGGCGCATATAGGTGAAGTGTCATGTAGTCGACGTTCACATGACACCACTAGAAGAAGTACACCACAACTTAAATATCAAACTATTGAATCTTTCTCAACACAACTCCACTACTAACAACATGACTTCTCCCATGTCCTCAAGAACAAAACGAACTACTCACAAGACATCATATGGATCATGATCAGAGATGGAATAATGATGTATACCAATCTGAACATAAACAATAATTCAATGGTTCACTCAATAGCATCAACTACAAAGAGTAATCAACACCGGAAAAGTTTTCCCTATGAATTATGCAAGATTCAACCCAATTGTTATATCAATATGGAGATGGTGATGATGGTGCTGATGGTGGTGGTGATGATGATGATCCCGATGAAGTCCAGCTTGATGGTGGTGTTGATGGCGATGATCCCCCCTCTCCGGGAAGGAATTCCCCCGGCAGAAATCTGTCTGCCGGAGAGATCTTTCTCTCTCGGTGTTTTCCGCCCTGCAGAGGCGGCGGAATCTTTCTGTGGTCGCTCCCCGAGTCTTAGGGTTTCGGGAGGATAATATACGCCAGAGGGGAGAGCCAGGGGTGGACCAGGGCGGCCACACCACCTGGTGAAATAACATAAGTATCACCTCTCAATATGAAATATATCAATGAATAACAGTGAATTATGACATAGAATAGTGATGCAAAATGGACGTATCAACTCCCCCCCAAGCTTAGACTTCGCTTGTCCCCAAGCGAAACTGAGCTCAATAAACATGACCTCAGGTTTATGGAGTGAAGAGTCGATAAAAGAATACGAACAAGAAGCATCACATTCATCAATACATAGATCATAATAGAAGACAACTCACTATTATATAACTCAACTTGCAATGAGTAAAGGAAACACAATAAAGATACATAAAGTAAATCATAATTGGTAATGGCAAACTTAGCTCTTGGTCGAAGAATAGTTGATAATTTGCTGGAGTTCACAAATAACTGGTTTTCAATGATAGCTTTCAAAGTAGTAAACATCAAGATAAGAGCAATGTGCAAAACAAGGAACATAAGAAACATGATTGAATAAATCATCATATGAATGAATGAAACACAACAACTCAAAATACTTGCTGAGATAGAAGGGAGTAGGTTTACTGACTCAACTAAAAAGTAAAAGAAAGACCCTTCACAGAGGGAAGCAGGGATTGCAAGTCTCATAAAAAGCTCCCAAAAATTATGGTACTTACTAGCTTTCAGCTCTCATTGCCCCTATCATAGGCATCTTTAGGTGATTAAGGTTAAAGTGATCAAATATGAGGATATGCATTAACAAGTTGTAAATTGAGAATCTCATGTCCCTTGAATACGAGGGCTGCTCCTCATGCTACTCAAGTTTAGTCACCGGTAAGTTCTTGTCATCGTAAGCATATGTGTATCATAGAGAACTGCCAACGGGGTATCCCTTGCCCGATGATACGGAAGAATCCCCATATGAAAATGACAAGGCAAGCAGACAACAAGCATCTCAGCAATCTTCTTATTTACCATGGGAATATGGTGCTTTTTTCCTCTCTTTCCTCTTTTCATAATCTCTTTTTCCTTTTTCTCTTTTTTCTCAATATCGGACTCTTTTTTTTATAAAAAGAATGCTTCATAGATGCTCGTTATGGTTACGCTACAGGTTTCCATCATGTCAGCATGGATTAGACCAGCGGCCCAGGCGTTTCTCTAACACACATGCATAACTCCATGGACTTACAAGCTCCCCTTTCATTTCACACTGACGACATCCATAGACAAAAGAACATGATATCAACTAGGTACAAAGTACCAGTGCAATGTTGAAAGCGTTCCCCGTGACAGCATGGTTTTTCTAATTCACAACTTACAAAGCGCAAGCATATACGCAACATAGGTGAGCACAATGGTTCAAGTTTATTAAGTGCAAGAAAGTAAAGTGTGCCATCAAGTTCGTGAGAGCTTTAATCACTAATTTTCACATAACAAGTTTAATTTGGGAGGTAGATAAAACAAGAATTTACTTGGAATAGCAATAATGCTAATAGGTAGGTATGGTGAACACAAACGGCGTGGGTTTTGGTTTAAAGGAGTGGATGCACGAGAAGAATTCCCTCTCAGTACAGGTTTTTGGCTAGCAAGGCTGGGTAGCAAGTATAAGAGTCCAAGGAAACAAGCAAACATACAAGTGATAAAGACAAACATGCAATCTTCCTTGGAAGCACAAAAGATCTTAACTAGAGAATACTAAACTTATGAGCAAATCAAGAAAGAAAGATGATGAAATTATTTTTCTTTAGAGTACTTTTATGTTTTCATTCAACTCTCAAAAATGTGTTGCTACTGACCGAGCCAGGTTTGCCAAAACCAACTAAATTAACTCAATGATCCCAAAGTGATACCAATACTAACAACAAGATCAATCATATAACCACTAATTGAAAACTAATATAAGCTATGCACAAGACTAAATGATAGAACTTCTCATTAATATCCCATAACGGCAACTCACACCAAGGGATACATATCTAACAAGAGAGGGGACACTCCCATAATGCAAACCATCCTACATAATAACTTCTCTATTCAGGATATGACTCTACTAATAAGGTAAAAAGATAGAAGATAGTGATGTGATACCGCGACACTCCCCCAAGCTTGGAACAAACCAAGGGGATGCCAAACCTGATGACGGATCACTCTTTCGGTGGTGGTGGTATCCTCTCATCTTCGTCCGACTTCCAGGGTAAGGGCTTTCCATCAACAAAGGACATCGTGGTCTCCAGCATCCTGAAACTTGCAGCAGCACTTATGCATTTAAATCTAACTTTGTACTCACAATTTTGATTTTGAACATCGTAGAGCTGTGCTTGAAGTTCATTGGTTGTTTGGCGGAGTGAGAGAACTTCATCCTTGAGCTCAACGGTCTCCTTTTGGTGCTCGGCGATGAGTTCGGAACAAATCTTGTGGATGATATCCACTTCGCGTTCCGCCATCTTCTTGTACCTAAAGACTTCTTGCTCTAGTGCTTCCATCCCGTCCTCCAGACTTCCTTCACCTTTAGGGCCTTGAACCTCTTCTATCCGGACCTCCCCGTCTTCAAACAATAACTCCTTGGGATGAATCTTCAACTCCCTCATGTATGGGTTGATGATATCCTCTAAGAGATCCTCCTTGGTTGATCCAGAGGAAGACATTGTGGTTCCAAATCTAGGACTCTACCTGTCAGAAACAGATCGAAACGAAAACATGACGAAAACACGATATACGAATCTCGGGGGATCCGAGGGGTTATATATTACGAAGTTTCATAACAAAAGGAAGGTACTGGATGAAAACGAGTCGGAGGCGGAGTCTGGGGTGGACTTACCACCTGGTGGCGCGGCCAGGGGTGGTCCCATGCCACAGGGTGGTGTGAGCCACCCTGGCTCCGTTTCCGTCCCTCTTTCGCTTCGTAACTTTCCTTATTGGCTAAAAACTGCAAAAATATAGTTGGATTGTATTTTCACGGAACTTTTCTTACCAGAACTATTACCTATTTGAAAACAGACTCTGCAGGTCTCTGAATATGGTCCTTGATAAATTTCTCCGGAGTTATAACTTGAAAGGCATCAACATCTTCATTGTAAGAATCTCCAGCAATATAGTGCTTGAGTCGCTGCCCATTCACTACTTGTGTAGTATTATCTTTTAAAGAAGAAATTTTTATTGCTCCCGAACGGTACACTTCTTCAATAATGAAGGGTCCTTCCCATTTTGACAGTAGCTTTCCTGCAAAAAATCTGAGACGAGACCTATACAATAGAACTTTCTCACCAACATGAAATTCTCTCTTAAGTATTCGCTTGTCATGCCATATTTTAACTTTTTCCTTAAAGAGCCTAGCATTTTCATAGGCTTCACTCCTCCATTCATCTAAAGAACTTAAGTCAAATAATCTTTTCTCACCAGCGAGCTTACAATCTCTATTTAGTTCTTTAACTTCCCAGTAAGCTTTGTGTTCTAATTCTAAAGGTAGGTGACAAGCTTTCCCATAAACCATTTTATAAGGAGACATCCCCATGGGATTTTTGTAGGCAGTTCTATAAGCCCATAAAGCATCATTCAACTTTTTAGCCTAGTTTTTTCTAGATCTATTAACAGTCTTTTGCAAGATGGATTTAATTTCTCTATTTGATAACTCTACTTGCCCGCAAGTTTGGGGGTGATAATCTAAAGCAATTCTATGATTAACATCATATTTAGCAAGGGTCTTTCTAAAACCACCATGAATGAAATGAGAACCCCCATCAGTCATGAGATACCTGGGCACTCCAAACCTAGGAAAGATAACATCCTTAAGCATTTTTAGAGAAGTCTCTCCATCAGCACTCTTCGTAGGAATGGCTTCTACCCACTTAGTAACATAATCAACGATAACAAGAATATGAGTATAACCTTTTGAGGGGGGGAAAGGACCCATAAAGTCAAATCCCCAGCAATCAAAGGGTTCAATAACTAGAGAGTAGTTCATAGGCATTTCATTGCGTCTAGAAATATTACCAACACGCTGACATTCATCACAAGATAAAACAAATTTTCTTGCGTCTTTAAAAAGGGTAGGCTAGTAGAAACCTGATTGTAGCACCTTTTGCGCAGTTCTATCTCATGCATGATGTCCTCCATAAGCACTACCATGACATTTACGCAATATCTCCTTTTGTTCATATTCTAGAACACATCTTCGCATAATACCATCCACTCCTTCTTTATATAAGTGTGGGTCATCCCAGAAATAATGCCTCAAATCATAGAAGAACTTCCTTCTTTGCTGAGCCATAAAAGTTGGAGTCAAATACTTGGAGATAATAAAGTTAGCATAATCAGCGTACCAAGGGCTCCCTCGCGAGCTTACCCCTACTGCAGCCAACTTTTCATTTGGGAAACTATCATTGACAGACATAGGGTCAAAAGAGATGTTTTCCAATCGAGATAAATTATCCGCTACAGGGTTTTCAGCACCTTTCCTATCTACTATATGTAGATCAAACTCTTGTAAAAGCAACACCCATCTAATAAGCCTAGGCTTAGCGTCCTTCTTCGTCATAAGGTACTTAATAGCAGCATGATCAGTATAAATGGTGACTTTTGAGTCTACAATATAGGGTCTAAACTTATCACAAGCAAAAACGACAGCTAGAAATTCCTTTTCAGTAGTAGCATAATTCCTTTGAGCAGCGTCTAGAGTCTTACTAGCATAATGAATAACGTTTAGCTTTTTATCAATTCGCTGCCCAAGGACAGCACCTACAGCAAAATCACTAGCATCACACATTATTTCAAAAGGTAAACTCCAATCAGGTGGTTGAACGATAGGAGTTGTGGTTAAAGCCTTCTTAAGAGTTTCAAAAGCTTCCTTACAATCATCATAAAAAACAAAGGGTACATCTTTTTGAAGAAGATTAGTGAGGGGTTTTGATATCCTAGAAAAATCTTTAATAAACCTTCTATAGAAACTAGCATGACCAAGGATACTACGAATACCTTTGATGTCTCTTGGACATGGCATCTTCTCAATTGCCTCAACCTTAGCTCTATCAAATTCTATGCCTCTTTCAGAAACTTTATGCCCAAGGACAATCCCTTCATTAACCATGAAGTGGCATTTCTCCCAATTAAGAGCAAGATTAGTTTCTTCACACTTCTGCAAAACTTTATCAAGGTTGTGCAGACAATTATCAAAAGAAGTTCCATAGACAGAAAAGTCATCCATGAACACTTCTACAATTTCCTCACAAAAGCCATGAAAGATAGCAGACATGCATCTTTGAAAAGTAGCAGGAGCATTACATAAACCAAAAGGCATACGTCTATAAGCATAAGTACCGTAAGGGCAAGTAAACGTAGTTTTTTCTTGGTCTTGTTATTTAACAGCAATTTGAGAGAAACCAGAATAACCATCAAGAAAACAAAAATGGGTCTTTTTAGACAACCTTTCCAACATTTGATCAATAAAAGGAAGCGGGTAGTGATCTTTCTTAGTAACTTTGTTGACTTTCCTAAAATCGATGCACATCCTGCCTACTACTATTCTTTGGGGAATAAGCTCATCGTTATCATTAGGAACAACAGTAATACCTCCTTTTTAGGAACACAATGAACAAGACTAACCCATTCACTATCAGCAATAGGGTAAATAATACCAGCATCAAGGAGTTTCAATACCTCATTTCTTACCACTTCCTTCATCTTAGGATTTAAACGTCGTTGGTGCTCTATGATGGCTCAATGTACGACGCCCAGAAAAATGCTTGATGGCAGTGTTGATGTAGAGCTCGTTGGGAACCCCAAAAGGAAGGTATGATGAGCACAATAGCAAGTTTCCCTCAGTTATGAAACCAAGGTTTAATCGAACCAGTAGGAGCAAGGAAACACCCCAAAGGTGTTACTAGCTGAGCTTTGGCAGGGCGCACTACCGGTGCTAGTAGCAACGTGGAGACCTGCACAACACAACCACAGAACTTTGTCCCCAACTTGCGATGAGGTTGTCAATGTCACCGTGTTTTGTGGAAAACAAAGGATTAAACGTATCAAATGGAAAGAAGTAATAGTTTGCAGAAAGTAAACACAAAGAAGTAAACAGTTGTAGATTATATGTAAAGAAAAAGGATCGGGATCCATAGTTCACTAGAGGTGGCTCTCCTTAAGATAGATAACATGCTGGGTGAACAAATTACAGCGGGGCAATTGACAAACACCGAGAAAGCAATACATGCATATACTAATCATCTTGAATCCTTTGAGACTTGATTGGGCATTACAACATTATACATAGACCGCCATCCAACTGCATCTATGACTAATAATCCACCTTCAGGTTATCATCCGAACCCCCTCCAGTATTATGTTGCAAGCAACAGATTATTGCTTTGCGAACTGCGTGTAAAGTAAACAATACGATTGTTCTATGAACAAAGGATTGTTGTTTTCTCCCTAGTAGCAACACTACATCTAGTACCTTAGAGATTTCTATCACTTCCCCAGATAACTAGAGGCATGAACCCACTATCGAGCATAAATACTAACTCTTGGAGTTGCTAGCATCTACTTGGCCAAGATAGCTACTAACAACGGAAAGCATGCAAGATCACAAATAACAAAGACATGATAGAATCAATAATCAATCTGAAATAGCATCTCAATATCCACCGGATCCCCACAAACACAACATGCAGAATTACAAATAGATGATCTTGATCATGAACGGAGCTCACAAGATCTAAACATGAAAGCACAAAGGAGGAGAACCAGCCATCTAGCTACTAAATGGGTCCGTAGTCCAAGGATGAACTACTCACGCATCACACCGGAGGCTTCCATGGTGATGAAGAAGGCCTCCAGGGTGTATGCCCCTCTCCGGCAGGGTGCCGGGAAGAGCTTCAGATCCCTCCCGATCTAGGGATGGAGATGACGGCGGCTATAGACTCTTTCGTGGATTTTTGATCGGGCCCTTAGGGATTTTGTCCCGAGGGCAATATATAGGCGGAAGGAGAGGCCGAGGGGGTGCCGGGAGCGGCCACACCACCCCCTGGCGCGGGCCAGGCCTGACCGCGTGGCCAGGTGGTGTGGTGGCCCCCTGGCCCCTCTCCGTCTCGTATTCTGGCACTTGATGACATCCGGAAAAATAGGCACTTTGGCTTTTGTCCCGTCCAATTCCGAGAATATTCATTTTCTGACTTTCCTGGAACCAAAAACAGCAGAAAACAGGTAGCTGGCACTGTGGCTCTTGTTAATAGGTTAGTCCAAGAAATCATATGAAAAGCACTCCAAAGTTGGAACAAAACACAAGAAAGTGGATAAAACCAAGCATGGAACATCAAAAATTATAGATACATTTGCAATGTATCAACATCCCCAAGCTTAACTCCTGCTCGTCCTCGAGTAGGTAAGTGATAAAAAGAAAGAATAATTTTTGAGGTGACATGCACCATCAAAGACTTGATCAAGGTATTTGCAAAACATTCATAGCTGGGATCATAGTACTTCAATAATAGCATGAAAGACAAAGTTCTAGCAATAAGACAAAGAAACTATGATGCAACATGAAAAGGCACAAACAAAAGATTCATGAATAACAATGCTTTGCAAGACGTTTGTTTGTTTCACATAAAGAAAACATAGCATAATAGTATTCAGCTTGTCCCTCAATAGAGTAGCAAATATAAATGCATAGGACACCTTCAAAGTTCATAATAGTGACTAGATACAATAGTTTAAAACAATCAATATCAAAGTATGCATCAATCAACTAGTCTTGGGACAATGCACATAGAACTAAGAATGGCCACTATGCTCTCAAAGTAGGTGCATAAAGATAGAAGGTGGAGACTCAATATTATGGTGGAAGAAAGGCCTTTGTAAAAGGAAGTAGGGATTCAAGTCTCATAAAGAGCTTCCAAAAATTATGGTACTTATAGCTTTCAGCTCTCATTGCCCCTATCATAAGCATCTTGAAGTGGTTAAGGTTAAAGTGACACAACTAAGAGGATATGCTTGACAAGTTATAAACCGAAATCTCATGCCCCTTACTTACGAAGACCGATCCTCATGCTACTCAACTTTAGTCACGAGTAAGCTCTCGTCATTGTAAGTACGTGTGTATCATTAAGAACCGCCAACGGGGTACCCCTTTCACATGATACATGAGCTTTCCCATAATCAAAATGACAAGGCAAGCAGACAATGAGCATCTCAGCGATCTTTTTGTTTGATATTTGCATAGGTTTTTATTGAGGATGCTTCATAGAGTGCTCATTATGGTGATGCTACAAGTTTCCACCATGATTAGGCATGGCTTAGGCTAGCGACCCAGGCGTTTCTCTAACACACATACAAACTCCATGATCTTACAAGTTGCACTTTTATTTCATACCGCCGGGATCCGTAAGCAAAAGAACATGATATCAACGGGGTACAAAGTACAAGTGCAATGCTGAAAGCGTTCCCCATGGTACATGGTTCTGCTAATTTCAACTTATAAAGCGCAAGCATATACGCAACAAAGAAGGACCTAGTGGTTCAAGTTTATTAGATGCAAAAAGTAAAGTGTGCCATCAAGTTCGTGAGAGCTTTAATCACTAGTTTTCTCATAACAAGTTTAATTTGGAAGGTAAACAAAAGCATGAATATACTTGGAATAGCATAAGCTAGTAGGTAGGTATGGTGGAATCTTTGGAATAACTTTGTTTAGGGAGTTGTATGCATGAGTGGAACTCATACTTTGTTGTGGAGGCTAGCAAAAGACTGGGAGCGACAAACTAAGAGAGCAATAATGGCTATAATCATGCAGAGCGACAAAACATCATTGATCAAAGCATAAAGTGATACTACAAGTTGAAAACTAAAGGATCATAAAGTATATGGTGACTTGAGATAGTCATAACATGGTGTGAGCATGTGCCAAGTCAACCCAAATAAAGAATCAAAGGAGAATAACACTATACTATGCTTTAATATGCTAAAACAATGCATGATTCATCCAAGGCACATTAAGCAATCTCAATTGTTTATAAAAATTCATGCTACAGCAAAGAATACTAAGCATAAGGCCAAAACAATACCAAGCATGGCATGACAAAGCATAGGCCACAGTCAAAAACAAGCTCTTTTTACCACATAAGCATGAACTTTCCTACTCTTTTCCAAACCAAACCAAACTATTTGCAAACCAATGTATGAAAGAGGGGGTCCAACCAATTTATTCAGCAAACTAAGCAAACAAAAGCAAACGAAAACCAAAACGAAAAACGAAAAAGAAGACGCTCCAAGAAAAACACAACTGTGCATTAAATAATAAAAATGAAGCGTTTGGAAGAAACCTGGGATTTTTATTGATGAAGAAGGGGATGCCTTGGGCATCCCCAAGCTTTGACGCTTGTACTTTTTGGATATTTCTTGGGGTGACACACGTGGCATCCCCAAGCTTGAGATTTATTCCATTCTTCATCTCATTACTCATTCCTTCCATACACCTGGAATTTTTCCTTCATACAAAACTTCACACAATCTTTATTACCAACATTAGTGCACTTAAGATAAATAAGTCTTAAGGTTCAGTTCTAACACCAAATAAACTTCCATTAGAACACTAGCTACTATAGCACTTCCCTCAAAAATCTTAATTCTCCAAAAGAACTCAAAAAGGAACCAACAAGAAGCAAATGCAGAAAATGGCAGAAATCTGTCAAAACAGACCAGCAGGTAAAGACGAATTTTTTCGAAGACCTTATGTTGCTCAAATAAAAAAGTGTTGAACTAACAAAAGTTATATAACAACCTGGGGCAGAAGCACAAAACATTACAGCTCAATCCAACATACAGAGCTCTCTCACGAATTTTTATGGTGAAGCAGAAAAATCTGTTTCATGACAGCAACTTTACCAATCATTACTTCTCTCTCATTAGAGGTTACTCTTGGCACAAAAAGCAAATAAAAAGGATAAGGAAAGGTTATTACAGAGGTAATAACTTCCAAGACTCATCTAAAACTTTTGGGTTATCTCCCAATAAGTACTTTCCTTTAACGCCTTTAAGTTAGGCATAAGAAGCAAAAAAAAGAATCAAGTATTCTCAAATGAAGAAGCATTAAGACCAAATTTTGTTTTCATAGGAGAAGCAAAAGAAATCTTTTCTCTATTTTTAGGGAAGTGTTATATACCTTTCTTGAGTGGGAGTTGATATTTAATGGTGCCTTCTTTCATATCAATGATGGCACCAACAGTTCTAAGAAAAGGTCTTCCCAAAGTAATAGGACAAGAAGCATTGTATTTAACATCCAAAACATAGAAATCAACGGGGACATAGGAATTGTTAACCATAATAAGAACATCATTAAGACTCCCCATGAGTTTCTTTTTAACATTATCATCAAGTGGGACATTCAAATAGCAATCTTCAAGAGGAGGAAAATCAAGCATATCATAAATCCTTCTAGGCATAATAGAAACACTACTATCAAGATCACATAAAGCTTTGAAATCAAAGTCATTCACTTTTATATTAATGATGGGTTCCCAACCATCCTCTTGTTTTATAGGAATAGAAGCTTTATGTGTCATCTTTTCTTTTTTAATCTTTATGAGAGCATCAATAATGTGTTTTGTAAAGGCCATGTTCATAGCACTAGCATTAGGACTTCTAGCAAGCTTTTGTAGGAACTTAATAACTTCAGAGATATTGCAACCATCAAGATCAAAATCAAATTTATCATCTAAAGTAATAGAACTATTACTAGCCTCAACACTAGTGGTGGTAATAGTAGAAACACTAATGTTTCTAGCAATTTCATCTTCTCTTTCCCACTTAGCATGTAATTCAGCTAATAGTCTAACATTTTCATCAATTCTTACCTATATGGCATTGGTAGCTGCAACGGGATTATCATTAGTTTCAGGTTTAGCAGCCATTTTATTAATCAATGAAGATTGAGCTTCAGACAAAGATGATATATTTCTTTCAGCATTAGAGAGTTTCAATTGTAAACTAGGTATTTCCCTATTTAGACTCTCAAGTTCATGGCTAATGTTCTTCAAGATGGTGGATTGTTCCTCCATAGTTTTAGTAAATAGTTTATTTTGCTCATATTGCATTTGCATGAAGTTTTTAGTGGCTCTTTCAACTTCTAAAATTCTTCCTTCACTAGGTAATTCAGGTTTACCATTATAGCCATAAGTATTATTAGGAGGGTAGGGCCTATAATTGTTATTACCATAAACATTATTGCCAAAATTGTTGTTCCTTATGAAGTTCACATCAACTTGCTCTTCTTGAGCAACCAAAGAGGCTAAAGTTACATTATTTGGATCAATATGGGCTTTCCCATTAACAAGCATAGACATAATAATATCAATTTTATCACTCAAGGAGGAGGTTTCCTCAACAGAATTTACCTTCTTACCTTGTGGAGCTCTCTCAGTATGCCATTCAGAATAATTAACCATCATATTGTCCAAAAGTTTTGTTGCAGCACCCAAAGTGATGGTCATAAAGGTACCTCCAGCAGCAGAATCCAATAGATTCCTTGAACAATAGTTCAATCCTGCATAAAAAGTTTGGATGATCATCCAAGCAGTCAGTCCATGAGTGGTACAATTCTTTACCAAAGATTTCATTCTTTCCCAAGCTTGAGCAACATGCTCATTATCAAGTTGTTTAAACTTCATTATTTCACTTCTCATGGATATAATCTTAGCAGGAGGATAGTATTTTCCAATAAAAGCATCTTTGCACTTAGTCCAAGAATCAATACTATTTCTAATTAAGGAATTCAACCATTCTTTAGCTTTTCCTCTCAAATAGAAAGGAAACAACTTCAGCTTAATAATATCACCATCTATATCCCTATGATTTTGCATCTCACAAAGTTCAACAAAGTTATTTAGATGGGAAGCAGCATCTTCATTACCAATTGACCAGGGTTTAACTCATCAATGCCCATTGTTGTGGACTTGGGTTTTGGAGAAGGAGGGAGCGCTGGAGACATCTATCGGCTAGCAAACAAGCACACAGGGGACAAAGGATTTACCCAGGTTCAGGCCTCATAGAGGTCCCTACTCCTGCTTGTCTGCTCGTGGAATTATCGAGGGAGTCGAAAGTTACAATGATGCGCAGATGTAATCTGGTGAGGGTTGTGGAAACTAGGGTTGTGTGTCTCCTCCTCGCTGCCCCTCCTAGCCTTTATATAGATAGGCTAGGTCTCGGGTAGCAGGTCGAGTCGGTTACAAGTTAGGGTTTTCCCCTTCAAACTTTCTATCTTTAGCTTCTTCTTGTTCTTCAAGCAATCGAGAGTCCGTAGGTTACTCGAGTCCTTTTATCTGGGCCTTGGTGACACCGTGGGCCTGTGCGTATTTGGACCTTATATACCAAGCTCGAGTACCTGTAGGGTATACCCATGTCAGTAGCCCCCGAGTGTCCAGTGGAATCGTAGATTCGACTGGGATTTTTTTGAAGTCTTCGAGTGCCTGAATGAGTACATTTCGACTGCTTCTATTTGTGTCATAGGGATTGTCGATATACGTGCCTAATGTAACCGAAGTATCGGTATCAGTTAACCACCTTAGGGTGAGACAACGCAATCTACTCGAACTCGAGTCCCCGGACTCGAATCCGGAAAAGTGCTGGCGTAATTCGACTCAAGCCGCGGAGGTCTTACAGGAGTCGAATTCCAGTTATATGGGTGTGAGCACTCGACACGTCCGTCAAGGCATGTCCATCGTGCCTATAGGCACGGATATATTTCTGGTAGTGTGCAGCTAGATGCGTTGCCAGGCCTTATTCAGGTCTTACCTTCACGCTGTAAGCGCGGCATCCGAATTTTATCATCACGGAGACGATTCGGGCGACTGATAAATTCTAAATGTATCTATAATTTTTGATGTTCCATGCTTGGTTTTATCTACTTTCTTATGTTTTGTCCACACTTTGGAGTACTTTTCATATGATTTCTTGGACTAACCTATTAACAAGATGCCATAGTGCCAGTTGCCTGTTTTCTGCTGTTTTTGGTTCCAGGAAGTCAGAAAATGAATATTCTCGGAATTGGACGGGACAAAAGCCAAAGTTCCTATTTTACCGGAAGATTCAAAGAGCCAGAATACGAGACGGAGGAGGGCCAGGGCCTGGCCACACCCCCTAGGCGCGGGCTAGCCCTAGTCGCGCCACCAGGTGGTGTGGGTCCCCTGGCACTCCACCGACCTTGCCTCCTTCGCCTATAAGAGCCTCCCGATACCAAAACCCTAAATCATCAAGCCTCCAGCCACGAAAAGTTCCGTAATGCCGCCGCCACTGAAGGGGAGATTCGGGGGACAGAAAGTCTCTGTTCCGGCACCCTGCCGGGATGGGGAAGTTCCCCTGGAGCCATCTCCATCGATCTCCACCACCATCTCCATCACCATTGCTGATTCCCATGATGAGGAGGGAGTAGATCTCTCTCGAGGCTAAGGGTTCTACCGGTAGCTATGTGTTCATCTCTCTCTCTCTATGCATGATCTTATCTAGATCATGAGCTTGTAATCTATAGATCTACCTTGCTACTCAAGTGCTTTAATAGATCTCTGCTCTCCCCATGTGTGTGAAAGTGACAGCGTGCTCACCATGGTGGCACTTAGGCTAGAGATTACAAATACTTGTTATGAGTTATATTTGGAGTTGGATATCTTTATGAAATTGTGGTGTTTGTTGGAACCATCTAGTACTCAAGGTGACAGTGTTGGGTTTTCTAGATGGGAAAGATGGACTTTGAGGTGTGCTGTTATAGCCCTACCATTGATTAGAGTGTCCAACCGGAGAGTAGTTAAGAGTAGTATCATAAAGAGAAGATATTTATATGAGAGTGTTCACTAGTGAAAAGTATGATCCCTAGGCCTTGTTTCTAAGCACTGAAACACCGTTTGCTATTAGATCTGTTACATGTTTGCTTGCTTCCATCTTTATTTCAGTTTTACTTTAGTATTTTCCACGCCACCAAGCTATTCTCTATCGCCGTTACCACTTAGAATTATCTATACCACTTGTATTTCACTATCTCTTTGCTGAACTAGTGCACCTATACACCCGACAAGTGTATTGGGTGTGTTGGGGACACAAGAGACTTCTTGTATCTTGATTGCAGGGTTGCTTGAGAGGGAATACCTTTGACCACTTCCTCCCTGAGTTCGATAAACCTTGGGTGATCCACTTAAGGGAAAACTTGTCGCTGTTCTAAAAACCTCTGCACTTGGAGGCCCAACAACTGTCTACAAGAATAGAAGTGCGTAGACATCAAGCTATTTTCTGGCGCCGTTGCCGGGGAGGTAAGGTAAAAGGTACTCACATCCTCCGGTGTGAGTGCTCGAAGTTATTTCCTTTAGATTCTGTAATTTTCTCTTTTTGTTTCTTGTTTTCACTAGTTAGGCTTAATGGAAAACAACAACAAAATTAGAGAGCTTTATAGCATTTATCTTGAGTTAGGACATGAAGTGTTTGAAGAGAAAATGAAAAAACCTATGGAACTTTATTCGCATGCTAATAGCAATGTTGTTAGTATGAATTCTTTGGACACCATTATTGCTAATGCTATGGAAAAGTCTAAGCTTGGGGAAGCTAGTTCTTACGAAAATGATCTTTTTAGTTCCCCAGCTTTGGATAGCTATTCTATTGCTTATGATGATACCAAACCTCCAATATATGATGATTACAATGATGAATATGATATTTTCAGTCCACCTACTATTGAGGAGAAAATTAATGATTACAATATGCCTCCTATATTTGATGATTATGGTGATGGGAATAATAATGATAGCTATTTTGTTGAATTTGCTCCCACTACAATTAATAAGAATGACTATGTTTATATGGAGAGTGTTAATTTTTTAAGCATGTGGCTCATGATAAGAAATGTTTTGTGTGGTAGTTATATCGTTAATTTTATTCATGATGCTACTGAAAGTTATTATGAGAGAGGGAAACATGGTTTTATGTGTCTCAACATTATTAAGTTTCCCCTCTTTATGTTGAAAATTTTGAAGTTGCACTTGTTTTGCTTTCCTATGCTTGTTGCTTTGTGCTTTCATGACTTGTTTCTTTACAAGATTCCTATGCATAGGAAGTGTGTTAGACTTAGATGTCTTTTGAATTTGCTTCTTGATGCTCTCTTTTACTTCAATTCATATTTCTTATGTGAACATCTTCTCAAACTATCATGCCTAACTTAAAGGCGTTAAACAAAAGTACTTGTTGGGAGATAACCCAAGAGTTTTAGATGAGTATTGGAAGTTATTACTTCAGTAATAACCGCTCCTTATCCTTTTTATTTGCTTTTTGTGCCAAGAGTAACCTCTAATGAGAGTGAAGTAATGATTGGGAAAGTTGTTGTCCCGAAACAGATTTTTGTGCTTCACCGTAAATATTCCTGAGAGAGCTCTGTATGTCGGATTGAGCTGTAATGTTTTGTTCTTATGCCCCAGGTTGTTATCTAACTTTCGTTAGTTTAACACTTTTTGATTTGAGCAACAGAAGGTCTTCGAAAAAATTCGTCTTTACCTGCTGGTCTGTTTTGACAGATTTCTGCCATTTTCTGCATTTGCTTCTTGTTAGTTCCTTCTTGAGTTCCTTTGAGGAATTGAGCTTTTTGAGGGAAGTGCTACAGTAGCTAGTGTTCTAATGGAAGTTTATTTGGTGTTAGAACTGAACCTTAAGACTTATTTATCTTAAGTGCACTAATGTTGCTAATAAGATTGTGTGAAGTTTTGTATGAAGGAAAATTTTCAGGTGTATGGAAGGAATGAGTAATGAGATGAAGGATGGACTAAAGCTCAAGATTGAGGATGCCACGCGTGTCACCCCAAGAAATATCCAAGAAGTACAAGCGGCAAAGCTTGGGGATGCCCAAGGCATCCCCTTCTTCATCAATAAAAATTCCAGGTTTCTTCCAAACGCTTCATTTTTATTGTTTCATGCACAGTTGTGTTTTTCTTGGAGCGTATTATTTTTTGTTTTTGATTTGTTTTTAGTTTGCTTGGTTTGCTTAGTTTTCTGAATAAGTTGGTTGGACCCCCTCTTTCACACTTTGGTTGCAAATAGTTTGGTTTGGTTTGGAAAAGAATAGGAAAGTTCATGCTTATGTGGTAAAAAGAGCTCGTTTTTGACTGTGGCTATGCTTTGTCATGCCATGCTTGATATTGTTTTGGCTTTATGCTTAGTATTCTTTGCTGTAGCATGACTTGTTATAAACAATTGAGATTGCTTAATGTGCCTTGGATGAATCATGCGTTGTTTTAGCATATTAAAGCATAGTATAGTAGTATTCTCCTTTGATGCTTTATTTGGGTTGACTTGGCACATGCTCACACCATGTTATGACTATCCAAAGTCACCATAGCCTTTATGATCCTTTAGTTTTCAACTTGTAGTATCACTTGATGCTTTGATCAATGATGTTTTGTCGCTCTGCATGATTATGGCCATTATTGCTCTGTTAGTTTGTCGCTCCTAGTCTTTTGCTAGCCTCCACAACAAAGTATGAGTTCCACTCATGCATCCAACTCACTAAACCAAGTTATTCCAAAGAGTCCACCATACCTACCTACTAGCTTATGCTATTCCAAGTATATTTATGCTTTTTTTTACCTTCCACTTGTTATGAGAAAACTAGTGATTAAAGCTCTCACAAACTTGATGGCACACTTTACTTTACTTGACCTTAATAAACTTGAACCATTGTGTCGTCTATATTGTATATGCTTGCACTTATTTGTCGGGAATTAGCAGAACCATGCTTTCATGGGGAACGCTTTCAACATTGCACTTGGTACTTGTACCTAGTTGATATCATGCTCTTTTGTATATGGATGTCGTCGGTGTGAAATGAAAGGGGAGCTTGTAAGTCCATGGAGTTATGTATATGTGTTAGAGAAACGCTTGGGCCGCTGGTCTAATCCATGCTGACATGGTGGAAACCTGCAGCGTAACCATAATGAGCTGTCTATGAAGTATTCTTCTTATAAAAAAAGAGTCCTATATTGAGAAAAAAGAAAAAAAAAGAGATATTATGAAAAGAGGAAAGAGAGAAAAAAGCACCATATTCCCATGGTAAATAAGAAGATTGCTGAGATGCTTGTTGTCTGCTTGCCTTGTCATTTTGATACGGGGATTCTTCCGTATCATCGGGCAAGGGGTACCCCGTTGGCAGTTCTCTATGATACACATATACTTACGATGACAAGAACTTACCGGTGACTAAACTTGAGTAGCATGAGGAGCGGCCCTCGTATTCAAGGGACATGAGTTTTCTAACTTATACTTCGTCAAGCATGTACACCATAGTTTGTTCACTTTAACCTTAATCACTTCAAGATGCTTATGATAGGGGCAATGAGAGCTGAAAGCTACAAGTATCATAATTTTTGGAAGCTCTTTATGGAACTTGAATCTCTGCTTCCTTCTATGAAGGCTTTTCTTCCACCATTATATTGAGTCTCCACCTTCTATCCTTATGCACCTACTTTGAGAGCATAGTGGCAATTCTTAGTTCTATGTGCATTGTCCCAAGACTAGTTGATTGATGCATAACTTGTTATTGCTTGTTTTAAACTATTGTATCTAGTCACTCTTATGAACTTTGAAGGTGTCCTATGCATTTATATTTGCTACTCTATTGAGGGTCAAGCTGAATACTATTATGCTATGTTTTCTTTATGTGAAACAAACAAACGTCTTGCAAAGCATTGTTATTCTTGAATCTTTTGTTTGTGCCTTTTCATGTTGCAACATAGTTTCTTTGTCTTATTGCTAGAACTTTTTTCATGTTATGATTGAAGTACTATGATCCCAGCTTTCAATGTGTTGCAAATACTTTGATCAAGTCTTTGATGGTGCATGTCACCTCTAAAATTATTTCTTTTTATCACTTACCTACTCGAGGACGAGCAGAGTTAAGCTTGGGGATGTTAATACATTGCAAATGTATCTATAATTTTTGATGTTCCATGCTTGGTTTTATCTACTTTCTTATGTTTTGTCCACACTTTGGAGTACTTTTCATATGATTTCTTGGACTAACCTATTAACAAGATGCCACAGTGCCAGTTGGGTGATCCACTTAAGGGAAAACTTGCTTCTGTTCTACAAACCTCTGCACTTGGAGGCCCAACAACTGTCTACAAGAATAGAAGTGCGTAGACATCAGTGACCCAGGAGACGTAGTCTCTTTGTAGGGAAAATTATGAGGCGATGTCGCCATGAACTGCGAGTACTGACGTTATCAACACACAGTTTTCTGTGCAAATAATCATAGGGTGCGCGACCAGCGCTCCCTATGGGAGTAGCCCCCGAGTGCCTGGTTGAGTCGAAGACTCAGGCAGGGACTAAAGAACTTTTGCGACTGCTATCGTCCTTTGCTCGCTTGTTTCAGTCGAAGACTCAGGCATGGACTAAAACACTTTTGCGATTGCTTTCGTCTTTTGCTTGCTTGTTTCAGTCGAAATTGTTTCTGGCGCTCCCTATGGGAGTAACCCACGTACACAATCAAACCATGTTTCGAGTGGTTGGGTTTGATTGTGATTGCCCACATTCCTGCAACAAGAAAAGAAAAATCGTAGGGTGCGCGGCCAGCGCTCCCTATGGGCGTAGCCCCCGAGTGCTTGGTGGAGTCAAAGACTCCAGCAAGGACTAAAGTAGTCGAAGTTTTCCGTTGTGTAGCTTTGATGACGTCAGTGTTGACGCTTGTATGACCTTAGTTGCCCGCGTGAGCGAGTTTGATGGGACGTGACGAGCAATAGGTCCCACTTCCTGACTTTGATTTGACTGGGCGTGCGTAATCTCATTTTTAACTGCGCCTCCTCGATTTCTGCGCGTAATGGGAGAAGTGGGGGGACGGTTCGCACTTCCTCTTCTCCACGTGTCCAACACGATGTGTGCCACACGTCCAGTAGGGTCTTTTTGAGTCATTGGATTGCATCTTCTAGGGGTTAAGTAGCGCTGCTACGACGGTAATTTCCCATCTGCGCTCTTTCTTCCTTGCTGCCATCGCCATTGCTGCTGCTCTTCTGCTTTTTCGTGCGCTCGTTTTCTCCACAATGCTGGACCACCTCCGCTCGTTTCCGAGCTACTTTCTGCGCTCGTATCACCGCCGTTCAATGGGGAAGAAGAAAGGAGGCGTTTTTGCTGATTCCGCGGCCACCGTCGCCGCAACGAAGAAGAAGGGTGGCTCCGCTGCTACGAGCACCAGCGCCGCCGCCGACGGGAAGAAGAAGGTCGCGGGCACCCGCGTGACAAATGGTGCATGCGCCCTTCCATCATTAAGGCGTAGGATCTCCGTCTTCTTCGCCAAGACGGAGTTATGTCCGTAGCAGTCGCCGATGCGTGTGTCCCCAGCGATGAGACCATTCCTGCTCCTCCCGCTGGTTTTCGAGTGATGTTTCTCGCATTCGTCATTCACGGTCTCTCCTTGCCTCTGCATCTCTTTCTTAGGGGTCTTCTTTGCTTCTATGGGCTCCAGCTCCATCAGCTGTCCCCAAATTCTATCCTCCACATCACCTGCTTCATAACTCTTTGTGAGTGCTGGCTCAGAATCGAGCCACACTTTGGTCTTTTTAAGCGCATTTTTAAATTGAAGCGTCAGTCCGCATCTGGCTCTTTAGTTTATGACGTAGGTGATTGCGGAATCCATGTCGACCCATCCGCCACCTACTTCGACATCAAGCTTACCAAGTCCGTCCAGGGGTGGAGGGACAAATGGTTCTATGTCCGCGATCGGAAGGCCAAAGATGAGCACTTTGGACTCGCGCCCTTCGATCCCACGACTCCCTGCAAGAAGATGCGTTCTTGGAAGAACATAGTTATGCCTAGTGAACTCGCGGAGACAGACGTGCTGTATCAACGCGTTTGTGACCTCGAGAGTCGCATAGGCGCACAAGAGGGAGGCTGCGCCCTTATCAGAACTTGCCTGCGCCGTCGCGTCCAGCCTCTCCAAGCCAGAGTCCATCCCATGTTTCAATGGGGTGGCGCTGATGATGCCACTCGCGTGTCTGCCGATGGCATGTCCGCGAGTGAGGTGGATAAGAGGGTTCGACTGGTCACGAAGTACACTGGCAAGGATGTGCTTTCGAGTGAGCCAGTTGTTCCTCCGTTTGATGCTTCGAATCCCCCTCCTGAGGTACATTTGTGCCACGCAGTAGCTTACTTTAGCGATTGCTTTTCTGTTGCCTACTTGTTCTTTTTGCTGATCTTCACTGTCTGTATGCAGGATTGGGCGGTATCGCCTTGTATGCCCCCTCTTCCTGAGGGGATTATTCCTGGCGAAGCTTTGGAAGAGGACGAGTCTGAGTCGACTGTCCCTTCTGATGTGGAAGAGGAAGCCCCCGAGTCCGAGAGCCCGGATACTCGCAAGCATTCGCGCAACGAGGATTCCGACGCGTCGACTCCTTCGACTCCGGAGGGAACGGCTGTTGGCACGGAGTCGCCAATTCCCGCCGTTCCTGTGAGAGCTGTGGCGCCATCTTCTCGCAAGAAGATGCGATTGCCTAAGGAGTCTTCGTCGGAGTCGGCGGAGGCCACATTTGACTTTGACAAGTTTGACTGGTAAGTTTTCGGGTTCATTTGTTCGTCTTCTGTTTTCTTCTTGTTGGCTTTGCCCTGGAGTCTGCCCTTACTCAATGTGGATTTTGTCTTGTAGTCAAGAGGCGTCGTCATCTTCTGGCAACGTCGAGTTTTTGAAGGAATCGAGAGTCGCGACCTCAAGAGCCAAGAAAGAGGTTGAGCGCGCTCCTTCCCCTCTGGTGGCGGCCCACTCCGGGCACAATTCTTTGAGCTCTCCTCACGTAGGGGAGCATCGAATGGTTGCTCGGATGACGGTACATCAAACTTCTTCGGAGTCATTGGAGGACCATGTAAGTATATCTTTTCCCTCTTTTTAGTGCGGCAGTCGACGTTCTCTGTTGCCCTCACTGATTCCTTGTCTGTGCGACAACTCCTTGTAAAGGAAGCCGCGCAAGTGGCGGAGCAGGTGATGGCGATTGGTCGCCAGCATGCAATGCTGGAGACGCGTCACCGTGTGGTCGAAAGTGAGTGTTCTACACTTATTCTTTTTCGTCTTCTCCTTCTTTGGTATAGTCGACTGATAGTCAACTTTTGATTGCTAAGCAGCTGAACATAATGCCTTGCTCCGTAACGTCGCCACCTTGGAGAAGACATTGGCCGCAGCTGTGAAGGGGCGCGACGAGGCAATCGCAGCTCGTGACGAGGCATAGAGGCGCGAAGAGGATCTGCGTGCCTCCTTTGCGGCTAGGGAAAAGTTGTTCGTAGAGCAACTGTTCACAGTCGCCAAGGCCCTCTTAAGTACCTTCGCTGGTAGATATTTATTGTTTTCCTTCTCTTCATCTAGAGTTTTTGCTGGTGGCGCTAAAGGTTTGATCCATGTGTGGGTTTTTTGTGCAGATGCTGGCGATTTGAACTTTGACCCGCAGGCCCTTCGTCGCGACGACGCTCTGGCCGGCACGGTGTCTGCAGTCGAGGACCGTAGCGCCGCCATCCAAGATACATTGTCCAAGGCAAAGGTCACCCTCAGTTGACTCCGGGAGGAGCTGATGCCGAAGGCGGAGCTGATCGATAATGTGGACGAGCTGGTGGAATCACTCGCCGGTGGTGTGCCTTCCACCTACAAGAACTCCCTCCGCACGGCCGTCGCGTCTATGTCACTCGCGATGGTGCAAGCCCACGGAGCTGATATCGATCCTTCCACGGTGTCGAAGGCGATGCCTGTTGGCGCGGATGGTCAGCAGGTAGTATTTGCTCCCTTTTCAACTGCCTGTGCCAAATATGGACATTCCTTGATAAATACCATTGCCAAGTATTCGGAGGAGCTCCAACGTGCTAAGAAGGCGGCGAAAGCTTCAGCCTCAGGGGCCGGCGGAAAGTCAGTGGCGTCTGATACTGCCACGGACTTGATGAAGCCCCCGAAGCCGTCAAAGTCGAAGAAGCCAGCTGCTCCATAGTTAGCTTTTTGTAATAGTTGATGAATTGTCCTTTTGGTCTAAGAACATGCCTGCTGGCGAGTGTGTTTGTGAATACTTATGATGATCCTGAATGCATCTGTTCCTTTTGCCCCTTTGTGTTAAGTTGGTCGCCTTATTTGCTTCTGTCTTGGCTTGTGGTAGGGTACATCAAGTGATCCCGTGGGGGGAACCCAGGACTCGCCATCTCTTGGTGATATAGTGGCACCACCGCGCTCCAGGGTAGAGGAGCTATCCTTGCTTTCGCGACTTCGTGATCGCGTGAAGCAGCTGGAGCGTGAGTTGCCCATGATCCGCGGTAGCGCGGACGTGTGGAAGTCGAAGGATGAAAAGCCGCTGCCCGCGAGCAATATCTGCTTGGCGAGGTGACGCAGCTGGGCGACCAGTTTAAGTGTTAGTTTGCTTATTCTCATCTTTTCCTTTGTAGTTATTCGCAGAGGTACGTTGTACTCATGCCATTGATGATGCTTCGTGTAGTTGTTAGCGCGCGCCATCCGCAGGAGGAGAAGGATAGAATTGTCATTCGTCTTCATGATCTCACCCAGGAACAGCTTCAAGAGAGTGGATACTTCTGGGTAGATCATGATCGTGCGACTGCATTGGTGACCCTGCAGGATCGCGCATCGCGAGTGCTGCTCATCCTGAAGAAGTCACAGTCGTGCCTGAAAAGCATTTATCGGGCGATGTTCCCGCTGGACGACGCTCCGTCAAGCCTGCTGGCTCTTCTTGCCAAATTTCAAGATCTGTCCACGGTTCGCGAGTGCGTGAGGCAGCAGTTGGTGCCTGGTGCCAAGGTTGCCCTCTCGATGGTGCGATTGCATAGGCCTGACATGGATATTGCCGCCATTGCCTCTAGGCCGCCAGCGCCACCAGCAGGATCTGCCTGGAATATGGTGCTGCACTATCAGGCGGTGGACCGCCCAGCCGAGGAGATCGTCGACTTCTTCGAGGAACAAACCAATGTTCTTCTGTTGCAAGAGTAGCCAAATATGTATCCTGCACATAAGTGTAGTTGTGTTGTATAGTTCGTATAGATGTTGTAGATAATTTATTGTCGAATGTGTATAAGGAGCTTTGTGAGCGTGAGGTGCGTTGCACTATGCGAGTTCTTTTCGTTAGCCTGGCCATCCTTTATCTCGTTCTCTTGTCAACCTGTCAGGTGCGTTGCAGCTGGGTTGAGTTTGTGTTAAGGGGTTCGATTGATGTGCCAGCTACTCAAGATATCGCGTTTTGGTTCGAAGAACATATGTGTATAGGGTGGCGCGGCCCCCGAGTATGAAGATTGACAAAGTAAAAGAGAACACAGAGTTTTGGGGCACTTAGCTTTTATTTATTCGAAGAACAGTACGAAGTACAATGTGTGGCTAAGTAGCCTTGACTGAGTAGCCTTATTTGCGATATAAAAGTAAAAACGACTAGGGGTAGAAGCGTCGTAGTTGTGTGACGTTCCAAGGGTTGGAGTATGCGACTCCTGTCTCTAAATCTTGAAGGCGATAGACGCCACCTGGAATTACTTCTGTAATCACATATGGTCCTTCCCAGGGGGGACTCGAGTTTGAGATTCCCCTGCTGCTTCAGTCGCAGGACCAGGTCACCTTCGATGAAGGATCTGGGGTGAAGCCTTCTACTGTGGTAGTTGCGCAGGTTCTGCTGGTAGATCGTAGATCTTTCTGCGGCGATTTCTCTTGCTTCGTCGAGGAGGTCGACAGAGTCTTCGAGTGCAAGGGATGACTCTTGTTCGCTGTAAGCGACCACGCGTGGCGCCTTGTACCGTACCTCAGCGGGTAGTACTGCTTCTGCTCCGTGCACCATAAAGAATGGCGTGTAGCCCGTGGCGCTGTTTGGAGTTGTACGTAGACTCCAGAGTACAGACTGCAGCTCATCTGGCCAGCAACCCGCGGCTTGTTCGAGTGGTCGGAGGAGTCGCTTCTTGATGCCGCTGCAGACGAGCCCATTTGTTTTTTCCACCTGACCGTTGGTCTGTTGATGCGCTACTGAGGCGTAGCTGATGTTGATCCCCAGGTTCTCACAGAGCTCTTGGAACTCCTTGGATGTTAAGTTCGTCCCGTTGTCGGTGATGATGCTGTGCGGCACGCCGAAGCGGTAGACGATGGACTCGAAGAACTTGACTGCGCTGTGCCCTGATTGGTTGGTCATTGGCATGGCCTCGATCCACTTGGTGAATTTGTCGACTGCAACCAAGAGGTAAACGTAGCCTCCACGCGAGGACCTTGGAAGCTTGCCAAACATATCGAGCCCCCACTGCGCAAAGGGCCAGGCCAATGGAATAGGCCGTAGTTCTACGCCTGGTGCGTGTGGCTTGTCCGCGAATCGCTGGCAAGCATTGCATTTTTGGACTATGTCCTTGGCGTCGCGCATGGTCGTGGGCCAGTAAAATCCAGCTCGTAGAGCTTTAGCAACGAGGGCGCGACTGCCGGCGTGGTGCCCGCAGGTCCCTTCATGGATGTCGAGGAGAACTGCTCTTCCATCGGCCATGGAGACGCATCGTTGTAGCACTCCTGTGATCCTGCGTTTATATAGTTCGCCGTTGATAACGGAGAATGCCTTGGAGCACCACGCGATGTGCCATGCATCTGTCGGATCGTCCGATAGTCTCTTGCTGAGGAGGTATGTAATGTACGGCTGCGTCCAAGATTGCTCGATCATCATGACACTCATTGGTCCCTCGAGTCCTATGTCCACCTCCAAGTCATCGAGTGCCATTGGCTCATTGGGTGGCGTAGCCCCCGAGTCCGTGGCTGTGCTTGTTTTCTTCTCTGTGGCCTTTGGTTTGATGGAGCGTTCGCATATGTGCTCGAGAAATACCCCAGGTGGTATGGGGGCGTAGGTAGAGCCTATGTTGGCGAGTGTGTCCGCCTCCTCGTTGCTTTCGCGACCTATGTGTCGCAACTCGCAACCATCAAAGTCTCCCTCGATTGTATCGTAGAGGTCGCGGTACGCGATCATGTTATCGTTCAGTGCGTCGCACTCGTGCATTGTTTGGTTGACGACCAACTTGGAGTCGCCATATATGATGAGCCTTTTGGCGCCACAGGCTTTTGCCATCCTCATCCCATGCAACAGGGCCTCGTATTCAGCCTCGTTGTTTGAGGCTGTGAACTGCATTCGCATGATATACTTTAGCTTGTCCCCTTGAGGTGATGTCAGTATGACACCTGCGCCTGCTCCGTCTTTCCTCTTGGACCCATCGAAGTGCATTGTCCATAGGTAGGACATATCTGGCTTGTCCGGGAGCTGGTTCTCCATCCAGTGCACGAGAAAGTCAGGGAGCACTTGCGACTTGATGGCGTCGCGTTTTTCGTATGTGATGTCTTGTGGAGACATCTCTATTCCCCAAAGCGCGACTCGCCCCGTGGCGTCGGCGCTATTGAGGATATGTCCCAACGGGGCGTCGTTGACTACCACGATTGGGTATTCCTGGAAGTAGTGGTGCAGTCGCCGGGCGGTCATAAAGACGACGTACGCCAGCTTCTGGTAGTGCGGGTACCGCTGTTTTGTTGGCGTGAGGACCTCCCTGAGGAAGTATACCGGGCGTTGTACACCGTGGACCTTGTTTTCCTCAGCTCGCTCGACGACGAGCATTGTGCTGACCACCTGGTTGGTGGCGGAGATGTACAGCAACAGTGGTTCCCTTTCTCGCGGAGTCACCAGTACTGGCGAAGTGGATAGCAGGCGCTTGAGATCTTTGAATGCTTCTTACGCTTCATTGGTCCACTCGAATTTTTCAGCTTTGCGGAGGAGCTGGTAGAAGGGCAGTGCCTTTTCACCCATCCAACTGATAAATCGACTGAGGGCCGCGATTCGTCCAGCTAGTTGCTGGATGCCTCTTATGTTCTTCGGCTTCTCCATGGCCAGTATGGCTTTTATCTTTTTCGGGTTCGCCTCGATTCCCCTCGCGGAGATGACATATCCGAATAGCTGCCCAGATGGTACGCCGAAGGCGCATTTGTCCGGATTGAGCTTGATCCGGTAGCGATCGAGGTTGGCGAAGGTTTCACGCAAATCGTTGATTAGAGAGGCTTCCTCCTTTGTCTTGATTACTATGTCGTCGACATAGACTTGGATGTTGCGACCTAGTTGTTCCTTGAGGCAAGCTTGCATGCATCGCTGGTAGGTGGCTCCCGCGTTTTTTAGCCCGAAAGGCATTGTGTTGTAGCAGAACACACCAAAGGGCGTTGTAAACGTTGTTTTCTCCTGATCTTCCTCCTTCATTCGAATTTGATTATAGCCCGAGTAGGCGTCAAGGAAGCAGAGGCGCTCGCATCCCGCGGTGGAGTCGATGATCTGGTCGATTCGTGGCAGCGAAAAGTGATCTTTTGGGCAGTGCTTGTTTAAAGAAGTGAAGTCCACACACATCAGTAGGATATCCGTGTCCTTTTTTGGTACCAGCACCGTATTGGCGAGCCAAGTGCTTTCCTTGATCTCGCGTATGAACTTGGCCTCGAGGAGTCTGTTGATCTCCATTCCGACTGCCTGCGCTCGTGGCTCAGACAGTCGCCTGATTATTTGCTTAACTGGCCTTGCGTCGGGGTTGACGTTGAGTGCGTTCTCGGCGAATTCCCTGGGAACTCCTGGCATGTCCGCAGGACACCTGGCAAAAATTTCCCAGTGCTCACGGAGGAATTCGACGAGCGCGAGTTCTTATGCGGGACTCAAGTTGTTGGCGATGAGGGACGTCTTGGCGGGATCTGATGGATGGACCTGCACCTTCTTTGTGTGCACAGATGAGTCGAAGGAGAGGTCAGGTGAGCTTGGCCTACTCAGAGGAGGCAGACTGTTGTCTGTCGTATCCTTCAGTCTTGCGAGTTCCTCCTGCATGCCAAAGGACTAGGAGATTCTGTTGAATTCCCTGTCGTAACTGTCAGATCGCTCAAAGCTCCCGTTGATTGTTATGACGCTGTTGGGTACTGGCATTTTCATCTGCAGGTAGGCGTAGTGGGGCACTGCCATGAACCTAGCGAATGCGACGCGCCCAAGGATGCAATGGTATTGTGAGGGCCAGTCGACGACCTCAAAGTCGATGCGCTCGCGCCGGAAGTTCTTTGGCGTGCCGAAGATGACGTCAAGGTTGATTTTGCCCAGGGGGTATACGCCTTTCCCTGGGACGATGCCGTGGAATATTGTGTCCGATGCTTCCAGGCAGGTTAGCGGGATTCTCATTGCTCGCAAGGTACTCGTGAATATGAGGTTGATGCCGCTTCCGCCATCCATGAAGATGCGACTCATGTCGAAGCCTCCAATTTGTGCCTCGAGTACGAGGGGGCAATGACCTGGGCGAGGTATCTGAGGTGGGTGGTCGCGTTTGTCGAAGGTGATGCATGAATCGCTGCCGCTGAGGTACTCAGTGGTGGATGGTGGCGAGTGCGTGGCCAAGTTGACTTGGCGAGTGATGGCCTTCTGCACCCTGTTGGAGGGGCGCCCTTTTTGGATCATCATGGTACCCACGGCCCGTGGGTACGGTTCACCCCCGTGGCGCTGGTCCGGTGCGGCTCCGTTCGGGGGTAGCCCAGGTGGCGGTGGTGGTGCGCCATGTGCCATGGCGCCTGGAGCGGCTCCGTAGCCTCTTTCGACTGCATTGCGGTTCATCCGAACCAATCCCTCGTGTAGCTTGAGGAACTCACGACAGTCCTTGAGGAGGTGGCTGGACTTTCTCTTGCCATCATGCTTGTCGATGTAGAAGTGTACCGTGCATGGCTCGGACAGTTTGTCCCCGATGGAGGTCGCGGGTGCCTCATCGCGAGTGCGGTGTTGCCACACTTGCGTGGTTTTCCCGGAGTCGTGATATCCGCCGCTACGGTATCCGCTGTTGCGGTTGTCGTCACGTCTATCGGCGTAGCCGGCCGCGACCATGTTGACATCGTCGCGGTCATCGTAGATGCGCATGCGGCATTTGCCTTGGCGGTCGCGCCTGCGCTCGAGTTCTGCCTCCTCGTCGGAGTGAGCACGGTTCTTCACTGAATCTTCTCCATCGTCCCACCGATTCGCGATCTCCATCAGGTGGTCGATGGTCTGGGGCTTTGAGCGGCCTAGATCCTTCCTGAGTTCCATGCAGCGGACACCACCGTTGAATGCATCAATCGCGCGGTCTTCCGAGATGTTCTCCGCGGAGTTCTTGATAATGGACCACCTTTGAATGTAAGAGCACAGCGATTCGCCAGATCTTTGCTGGCAGCATCTCAGCTCTTCGATTGATGCGGGCCGCTTGTACGTGCCCTTAAAGTTGCGCACGAAGCTGTAAACCAGCTCATCCCGGCTGCGAATGGATCCGCGTGGGAGGTTATTGAGCCATGCTCGGGCGGTGCCCTGCAGCTGTAGCTGCAGGCATTGCATGGCAGTGCTTCGACTGCCTTCGTGGAGTTTGACGGAGGAGATGTGGTCTTCCAGCCAGATCTTGGGGTCCTACAGACCATCAAATTTCGGGTTCTCCGATGGGAGTTTGAACCCTTTAGGCATTCGCTTCTGCCTAATGGATCTGCTGAAGCATCGGGCGCCGCAGAGCTCCCCGTCTTCTTCTTTCGTGTCAGTCGAACGAGCACGTCGTGCCCTTGATTTGTCGATCTTGCGCTGCGTGAGGTCGTCGCGTGCATCGTAGTCGCGGTCGTGTCGCCGTGAGCAGCGGCGTCGAGACAGGTCGTGGCTGTCATCGCTGGATGAGGGCGAGGAGTGGCGCTTTGCTAGCGCTTTGCCCTTCTTTGGGTCTGGTACTGGCTCCTTGTCGAGGGCGGCCTCGATTAATCCCAAACCCGTGATCGTAGATCGGTGCATGGCAGTTCGGGGATCTCCAGCTGGCGGCTGGTTATTGAGGAGGTACATGGTGGCTGCCGTCACCGCAGCCTGCGGCGTCCTAGGGACCATGTTGCCTCTCGTGTCGACTGTCATAGAGCCGAAGTCGAGGACTTTTGCGGCCTCTATGCGTTCTTGTTCGGTGAGGTGAGCCATCCGCGACTGCCTCTTCTTGGCGAGGTATTCGTTGCCGCTTGAGGAGGATCCTCCGTGAGGAGAGCCCAGCGCGACAAAGGCTCGATTCATCCGCTGCCTTTTTACGTGCCTCAAGTTGCGCGATTGTTTGCAGTTGGCGCTTGAATTCTTCCTTCAGGAGCCAGTGATATCCCATCAGCAGTTCCTGCAGGGACCCAAAGGGTAGAGGTGTGCCCTGTAGGGCTTCGCAGCAGCGATCCCACTCTTGCTCGTTGAGCTTGATTACGACGCGTTCGCCGGTTTGCTCATTGATTATGCTGGGAGGTTCGACTGCTCCTCCATTGTTGACGGGAGCGCGATTGCCGCCGTTACCGCCGTTGCCACCGTTGCCACCATTGCCGGCGTTGGGTGGATCGGTGCCGTTACCGGTGTTACCACCGTTGTCACGATTGGCGGAGGTGTCGCCTGCGTTGATGACGGCGCACATGAAGTGGTTGGGGAAGCTGTTGCTTCCACAACTTTTAGATCCGGAACCGTAGGTTCCATCTTCAGTGGCCAGATCGCTCAGATTGGAATCGCGACTGCTGTCGCTGATCGTGTTCTCGACTGCCACTGGGGCGTTGTGAAGGAAATATGCCCTGAGAGGCAATAATAAAGTTGTTATTATGTATTCCTTATATATGATAGATGTTTATTTTACATGCTATAATTGTATTGATAGGAAACATCAATACATGTGTGTTTAATAAACAAAAAGGGTTCCTAGTCATGCCTCTCTTATAGACTAGCTTGTTGATTAACAAGATGATCAAGGTTTCCTGATCATGGACATTGGATGTTGTTAATAACAAGGTCACACCATTGGTGGAATGATGTGATGAACATTCATCCGAAGTATAGCATTACGATCAAGTCATTGTGTTTATATTGCTATAACATCATACGAAGTAATCTTTATCCTTAGACCATGAGATCATGTTAATTGCTAACACCGGAAGAGTATCTTGATAACATCAAACTTCACACCGTAACAGGGTGACTATAAAGATGGGTTCAGTGCTACAAAGGTGTTATGTTGAGGCTCATGGATCAAGAGTGGAATTTTTCAATCCAGATGATGGATAGATATACTCTGGGCCCTCTCGGTGATATCACATTAGGATAGCTTGCAAGCAAGTGATGTGATCACTAGAATGTTATATCACGGGAACGAGAAAAGAGTGCATGTCGGTAACGAGAACAAACTAGGTATGGAGATATCGATGATCTAATCTCGGACATGTAATATATTGAGAGACAAAGGGATTTAGTTACAAGCGTTAAAGGTTCTCACGATCACAGGAGTCATCGTTGAATGTGTAGGAGTCAGTACGGATCTCTAGGTCCCGCTGCTGATTATTGATCAGAGAAGGGTCTCGATCATGTCTGCATTATTCGCGAACCGTAGGGTGGCACAGTTAAGAGTTACCAGACACCATTTTGGAGCACATATGTTTCAGACGAAAGAATTGCAAAGCGCAGGAATTGTTTCAATAGAAACCAGAAACTCGGGTGAAATTGCAGAAGGTGGTTCTGCATGTGAAATTGAAATATTGCAAGGGGCTATATGTGAATGTTTGTTAATTAAAGTAATTAACAAAATTCTGAATAAATTTAATAAAAGAGTTTTTATTAAATGAGAGAGCATTAAATTTGGAGAAACTTAATGCATTTAAAGTGGAGACTTTAAAAGGGAATGTGAAGAGGCATTTTAATGTAGAGGAGTTACCACCACATGAATGGGGGAGGTGAGGGGTCACCCCCCATGCGCCGGCCTTGGAGAGAGGGGGCACCCCCCTCCTCCTATAAAAGGCCACCCATTCCCTCCTTCATCCTCACACCTCCTTGTGAAGGATCTCTCTCCCCCTCTAGAATTATTTCCGCATGGTCTCGGATTAGCGAGATACATGTTCCCGGTGGCATTTCGTCTGGAAGGAGTTGCTGCTTCCGCTGGATCGCTGGAGCGAGGAGGTGGAGGTTGTCCGGTGGCTTGAACGTGTGTGCGAGTGCGGATGCGATGCTGAGTTGCGGCGCTCGGACTTCCTCACGATCTTGAGATCGGCAAGTTTACGACTACGTCAACCACGAGTTCCTACTCGTTAACAAAGCTCGTTGTCTTCGAGGGTAAGTTCTCTATGGATGTATGTCCACCCGTTTGCTTTGTACCTAGTAGATAGATCTTGGCATGTAGTTCACACCGTAGGATTTTTTTTGTTTTCTATGCTGCAGACCCAACACGTTGAGCTCGCTGAGGGTGCCGATCGATGGAGGGAACCATGATGCCGGGGCAATCGCCGGTGCTGTCGGCTGATCAGGCATGCGAAGCGTGCCCATCTGACCGACTTGGAAGCGGAAGCTCCCAATCGCCAGGCTGATTCCGTCGCCCATAGACTCGAAGGCCGGGAGGGTGGCCAGTGTGTGGACGGTGAAGTCGAAGGCGCCGAAGAGGTAGCGAATCTCCACTGTTGCGGAGTTGTAGATCGCAGTTGATGGGGCCGAAGAAGCCGCAACATCAGCACTCCCAATTCCCACAGACGACGCCAATTGACGAGGGTTTAACTCATCAATGCCCATTGTTATGGACTTGGGTTTTAGAGAAGGAGGGAGCGCTGGAGACATCTATCGGCTAGCAAACAAGCACACAGGGGACAAAGGATTTACCCAGGTTCAGGCCTCGTAGAGGTCCCTACTCCTGCTTGTCTGCTCGTGGAATTATCGAGGGAGTGGAAAGTTACAATGATGCGCATATGTAATATGGCGAGGGTTGTGGAAACTAGGGTTGTGTGTCTCCTCCTCGCCGCCCCTCCTAGCCTTTATATAGATAGGCTAGGTCTCGGGTAGCAGGTCGAGTCGGTTACAAGTTAGGGTTTTCCCCTTCAAACTTTCTATCTTTAGCTTCTTCTTGTTCTTCAAGCAATCGAGAGTCCGCAGGTTACTCGAGTCCTTTCATCCGGGCCTTGGAGACACTGTGGGCCTGTGCGTATTTGGACCGTATATACCAAGCTCGAGTACCTGTAGGGTATACCCATGTCACCAATACCAGAAAATTGTTCTCTCATAACAAGATTAGGCAAAGCAGGTTTTATCTCAAAGAAAGTATTTTTAGCCACAGGTGGAGCAATAGGTGTGCTCATAAAATCATTGTTGTTGGTGCTAGTGAAGTCACACAACTTAGTGTTTTCAAGGGTAGTCATTTTTTTGGGTTTTCAAATAAGAAAGCAAACTTGTAAAACTAATTTTTTGTGTGTTTTTTGATAACAAAACAAGCAAACAAAGCAAAAAGAAAACTAAGCAAAACAAAAACAACAAAGTAAAGAGATTGGCTATGAGGGACTCCCCTTGTGAAGATGTCCTTGACTCCCCGGCAACGTTGCCATAAAATCGCTTGATGGCTCAATGCACGGTGCCCAGAAAAATGCTTGATGGCGGTGTTGATGTAGAGCTCATTGGGAACCCCAAAAGTAAGGTATGATGAGCACACCAGCAAGTTTCCCTCAGTTATGAAACCAAGGTTTAATCGAACCAGTAGGAGCAAGGAAACACCCCAAAGGTGTTACTAGCTGAGCTTTGGCAGGTCGCACTACCGGTGCTAGTAGCAACGTGGAGACCTGCACAACACAACCACAGAACTTTGTCCCCAACTTGTGATGAGGTTCTCAATCTCACCGTGTTTTACGGAAAACAAAGGATTAAACGTATCGAATGGAAAGAAGTAATAGTTTGTAGAAAGTAAACACAAAGAAGTAAACAGTTGTAGATTGTATGTAAAGAAAAAGGATCGGGATCCATAGTTCACTAGAGGTGGCTCTCCTTAAGAAAGATAACATGCTGGGTGAACAAATTACAGCGGGGCAATTGACAAACACCGAGAAAGCAATACATGCATATACTAATCATCTTGACTCCTTTGAGACTTGATTGGGCATTACAACATTATACATAGACCGCCATCCAACTGCATCTATGACTAATAATCCACCTTCAGGTTATCATCCGAACCCCCTCTAGTATTAAGTTGCAAGCAACATATTATTGCTTTACGAACTGCGTGTAAAGTAAACAATACGATTGTTCTATGAACAAAGGATTGTTGTTTTCTCCCTAGTAGCAACAACACATCTAGTACCTTAGAGATTTCTGTCACTTCCCCAGATTACTAGAGGCATGAACCCACTATCGAGCATAAATACTAACTCTTGGAGTTGCTAGCATCTACTTGACCAAGATAGCTACTAACAACGGAAAGCATGCAAGATCAAAAATAACAAAGACATGATAAAATCAATAATCAATCTGAAATAGCATACCAATATCCATCGGATCCCCGCAAACACAACATGCAGAATTACAAATAGATGATCTTGATCATGAACGAAGCTCACAAGATCTAAACTTGAAAGCACAAAGGAGGAGAACCAGCTGATGCACTCGACTTTCAATGTAGAGCTCGTTGGGAACCCCAAGAGGAAGGTATGATGAGCACAGCAGTAAGTTTTCCCTCAGTTATGAAACCAAGGTTTAATCGAACCAGTAGGAGCAAGGAAACACCCCAAAGGTGTTGCTAGCTGAGCTTTGGCAGGGCGCACTACCGGTGCTAGTAGCAACATGGAGACCTGCACAACACAACCACAGAACTTTGTCCCCAACTTGTGATGAGGTTGTCAATCTCATCGTGTTTTGCGGAAAACAAAGGATTAAACGTATCGAATGGAAGGAAGTAAAAGTTTGCAGAAAGTAAACACAAAGCAGTAAAAGATTGTAGATTGTATGTAAAGAAAAGGACCGGGATCCATAGTTCACTAGAGGGGGATATCCTTAGATAGATAACATGCTGGGTGAACAAATTACAGCGGGGCAATTGACAAACACCGAGAAAGCAATACATGCATATACTAATCATCTTGACTCCTTTGATACTTGATTGGGCATTACAACATAATACATAGACCGCCATCCAACTGCATCTATGACTAATAATCCACCTTCAGGTTATCATCCGAACCCCCTCCAGTATTAAGTTGCAAGCAACAGATTATTGCTTTACAAACTACGTGTAAAGTAAACAATACAATTGTTCTATGAACAAAGGATCGTTGTTTTCTCCCTAGTAGCAACAGCACATCTAGTACCTTAGAGATTTCTGTCACTTCCCCAGATTACCAGAGGCATGAACCCACTATCGAGCCTAAATACTAACTCCTGGAGTTGCTAGCATCTACTTGGCCAAGATAGCTACTAACAATGGAAAGCATGCAAGATCTCAAATAACAAAGACATGATAGAATCAATAATCAATCTGAAATAGCATCTCAATATCCATCGGATCCCCGCAAACACAACATGTATGAATTACAAATAGATGATCTTGATCATGAACGGAGCTCACAAGGTCTAGACATGAAAGCACAAAGGAGGAGAAACCAACCATCTAGCTACTACATGGATCCATAGTCCAAGGATGAACTACTCACGCATCACATCGGAGGCTTGCATGGTGATGAAGAAGGCCTCCAGGGTGAATTCCCCTCTCCGGCAGGGTGCCGGGAAGAGCTTCAGATCCCTCCCGATCTAGGGATGGAGATGACGGCGGCTACAGACTCTTTCGTGGATTTTGATTGGGTGCCTAGGGTTTTCGTCCCGAGGGCAACTTATAGGCAGAAGGAGAGGCCGAGGGGGTGCCGGGAGCCACCGCACCACCCCCTGGCGCGGGCTAGGCCTGGCCGCGCGGCCCGGTGGTGTGGCCGGCCCCTGGCCCCTCTCCGTCTTGTATTCTGGCGCTTGATCCCTTCCGGAAAAATAGGCACTTTGGCTTTTGTCCCGTCCAATTCCGAGAATATTCATTTTCTGACTTTCCTGGAACCAAAAACAGCAGAAAACAGGCAGCTGGCACTGTGGCTCTTGTTAATAGGTTAGTCCAAGAAATCATATGAAAAGTACTCCAAAGTTGGAACAAAACACAAGAAAGTGGATAAAACCAAGCATGGAACATCAAAAATTATAGATACATTTGCAATGTATCAACATCCCCAAGCTTAACTCCTGCTCGTCCTCGAGTAGGTAAGTGATAAAAAGAAATAATTTTTGAGGTGACATGCACCATCAAAGACTTGATCAAAGTATTTGCAAAACATTCAAGGCTGGGATCATAGTACTTCAATCATAACATGAAAGACAAAGTTCTAGCAATAAGCAAAGAGACTATGATGCAACATGCAAAGGCACACACAAAAGATTCATGAATAACAATGCTTTGCAAGACATTTGTTTGTTTCACATAAAGAAAACATAGCATAAAAGTATTCAGCTTGTCCCTCAATAGATTAGCAAATATAAATGCATAGGACACCTTCAAAGTTCATAAGAGTGACTAGATACAACAGTTTCAAACAAGCAATAACAAGTTATGCATCAATCAACTAGTCTTGGGACAATGCACATAGAACTAAGAATGTCCACTATGCTCTCAAAGTAGGTGCATAAAGATAGAAGGGTGAGACTCAATATAATGGTGGAAGAAAGGCCTTTGTAAAAGGAAGTAGGGATTCAAGTCTCATAAAGAGCTTCCAAAAATTATGGTACTTATAGCTTTCAGCTCTCATTGCCCCTATGATAAGCATCTTTAAGTGATTAAGGTTAAAGTGACACAACTAAGAGGATATGCTTGACAAGTTATAAACCGAAATCTCATGCCCCTTACTTACGAAGACCGATCCTCATGCTACTCAAATTCAGTCATGAGTAGGCTCTTGTCATTGTAAGTATATGTGTATCATTAAGAACCGCCAACGGGGTACCCCTTGCACATGATACGGGAGCTTTCCCATAATGAAAATGACAAGGCAAGCAGACAATGAGCATCTCAGCGATATTTTTATTTGCTATTTGCATAGGTTTTTATTGAGGATGCTTCATACAGTGCTCATTATGGTGATGCTGCAAGTTTCCACCATGATTAGGCATGGCTTAGGCTAGCGGCCCAGGCGTTTCTCTAACACACATACAAACTCCATGATCTTATAAGTTCCACTTTTATTTCACACCGCCGGGATCCGTAAGCAAAAGAACATGATATCAACAGGGTACAAAGTACAAGTGCAATGTTGAAAGCGTTCCCCATGAAACATGGTTCTGCTAATTTCAACTTATAAAGCGCAAGCATATACGCAACAAAGAAGGACCCAATGGTTCAAGTTTATTAGAGGCAAAAATTAAAGTGTGCCATCAAGTTCGTGAGAGCTTTAATCACTAGTTTTCTCATAACAAGTGGAAGGTAGACAAAAGCATGAATATACTTGGAATAGCATAAGCTAGTAGGTAGGTATGGTGGACTCTTTGGAATAACTTGGTTTAGGGAGTTGGATGCATGAGTGGAACTCATACTTTGTTGTGGAGGCTACTAAAAGACTGGGAGCGACAAACTAAGAGAGCAATAATGGCCATAATCATGCAGAGCGACAAAACATCATTGATCAAAGCATAAAGTGATACTACAAGTTGAAAACTAAAGGATCATAAAGGCTATGGTGACTTGTGACAGTCATAACATGGTGTAAGCATGTGCCAAGTCAACCCAAATAAAGCATCAAAGGAGAATACCACTATACTATGCTTTAATATGCTAAAACAACGCATGATTCATCCAAGGCACATTAAGCAATCTCAATTGTTTACAACAAGTCATGCTACAACAAAGAATACTAAGCATAAAGCCAAAACAATATCAAGCATGGCATGACAAAGCATAGGCCACAGTAAAAAACAAGCTCTTTTTACCACATAAGCATGAACTTTCCTACTCTTTTCCAAACCAAACCAAACTATTTGCAAACCAATGTATGAAAGAGGGGGTCCAACCAACTTATTCAGAAAACTAAGCAAACCAAGAAAACTAAAAACCAAAACAAAAATGAAAAAGAAGACGCTCCAAGAAAAACACAACTGTGTATGAAACAATAAAAATGAAGCGTTTGGAAGAAACCTGGAATTTTTATTGATGAAGAAGGGGATGCCCAAGGCATCCCCAAGCATTGACGCTTGCACTTCTTGGATATTTCTTGGGGTGACACGCGTGGCATCCCCAAGCTTGAGCTTTAGTCCATCCTTCATCTCATTACTCATTCCTTCCATACACCTGAAAATTTTCCTTCATACAAAACTTCACACAATCTCATTAGCAGCATTAGTGCACTTAGGATAAATAAGTCTCAAGGTTCAGTTCTAACACCAAATAAACTTCCATTAGAACACTAGCTACTGTAGAACTTCCCTCAAAAAGCTCAATTCCCCAAAGGAACTCAAGTAGGAACTAACAAGAAGCAAATGCAGAAAATGGCATAAATCTGTCAAAACAAACTAGCAGGTAAAGACGAATTTTGTCGAAGACCTTCTGTTGCTCAAATCAAAAAGTGTTGAACTAACGAAAGTTAGATAACAACCGCGGTCAGAAGCACAAAAAATTACAGCTCAATCCGACGTACAGAACTCTCTCAGGAATATTTACGGTGAAGCACAGAAATCTGTTTCGGGACAGCAACTTTCCCAATCATTACTTCACTCTCATTAGAGGTTACTCTTGGCACAGAAAGCAAATAAAAAGGATAAGGAGAGGTTATTACAGAGGTAATAACTTCCAAGACTCATCTAAAACTCTTGGGTTATCTCCAACAAGTACTTTTCTTTAACGCCTTTAGGTTAGGCATAAGAAGCAAAGAAAGAATCAAGTGTTCTCAAATGAAGAAGCATTAAGACCAAATTTTGTTTTCATAGGAGAAACAAAAGAAATATTTTCTCTCTTTTTAGGGAAGTGTTCTATACCTTTCTTGAGTGGGAGTTGATATTTAATGGTGCCTTCTTTCATATCAATGATGACACCAACAGTTCTAAGAAAAGGTCTTCCCAAAGTAATAGGACAAGAAGCATTGTATTCAACATCCAAAACATAGAAATCAACAGGGACATAGGAATCGTTAACCATAATAAGAACATCATTAAGACTCCCCATGAGTTTCTTTTTAGCATTAGCATCAAGTGGTACATTCAAATGACAATCTTCAAGAGGAGGCAAATCAAGCATATCGTAAATCCTTCTAGGCACAATAGAAACACTACTATCAAGATCACACAAAGCTTTGAAATCAAAGTCATTCACTTTCATATTAATGATGGGTTCCCAACCATCTTCTTGTTTTATAGGAATAGAAGCTTTATGTTTCATCTTTTCTTCTTTAATCTTTAGGAGAGCATCAGTAATGTGTTTTGTAAATGCCATGTTCATAGCACTAGCATTAGGACTTTTAGCAAGATTTTGTAGGAACTTAATAACTTCAGAGATATTGCAACCATCAAGACCAAAATCAACTTTATCATCTAAAGTAGTACAACTATTACTAGCCTCAACACTAGTGGTGGTAATAGTAGAAACACTAATGTTTCTAGCAATTTCATCTTCTCTTTCCCACTTAGCATGTAATTCATCTAATAGTCTAACATTTTCATCAATTCTTACTTGTATGGCATTAGTAGCTGCAAAGGGATTCTCATTAGGTTCAGGTTTAGCAGCCATTTTATTCAAAGAAGATTGAGCTTCAGCCAAAGATGCTATATTTCTTTCAGCATTAGAGAGTTTTTCCTCAATAGTTTTATTGAAAGCAGTTTATTTACTAATGAACTCTTTAAGCATAACCTCAAGTTCAGAGGGAGCACTCTTATTATTGTTGTAAGAATTTCCATAAGCATTACCATTGTTGGGAGGATATGGCTTATAATTGTTGTTACCAAAAAAATTCCTATAAGCATTGTTGCCAAAGTTGTTATTTCTTATGAAGTTCACATCAACTTACTCTTCTTGAGTAACCAAAGAGGCTAAAGGAACATTATTTGGATCAATATGGGCTTTCCCATTACAAGCATAGACATAATAATATCAATCTTATCACTCAAGGAGGAGGTTTCTTCAACAGAATTTACCTTCTTACCTTGTGGAGCTCTCTCAGTATGCCATTCAGAATAATTAACCATCATATTATCCAATAGTTTTGTGGCACCACCCAAAGTGATGGTCATAAAGGTACCTCCAGCAGCTGAATCCAATAGATTCCTTGAAGAATAGTTCAATCCTGCATAAAAGTTTGGATGATCATCCAAGCAGTCAGTCCATGAGTGGGAAATTTCTTTACCAAAGATTTCATTCTTTCCCAAGCTTGAGCAACATGCTCACTATCAAGTTGTTTAAACTTCATTATTTCACTTCTCATAGATATAATCTTAGCAGGAGGATACTATTTTCCAATAAAAGCATCTTTGCACTTAGTCCAAGAATCAATACTATTCCTAGTTAAGGAATTCAACCATTCTTTAGCTTTTCCTCTCAAAGAGAAAGGAAACAATTTCAGTTTAATAATATCACCATCTATATCCCTATGTTTTTGCATCTCACAAAGTTCAACAAAGTTATTTAGATGGGAAGCAGCATCTTCATTACCAATACCAGAAAACGGTTCTCTCATAACAAGATTGAGCAAAGCAGGTTTTATCTCAAAGAATGTATTTTCAGTCACAGGTGGAGCAATATGAGTGCTCATAAAATCATTGTTGTTGGTGCTAGTGAAGTCACACAACTTAGTGTTTTCAAGAGTAGTCATTTTTTTGGGTTTTCAAATAAGAAAGCAAAACAAGTAAAACTAATTATTTTTGTGTTTTTGAAGAACAAAACAAGCAAACAAAGCAAAAAAAGAAACTAAGCAAAACAAAAACAACAAAGTAAAGAGATTGGTTATGAGGGACTCCCCTTGTGAAGATGTCCTTGACTCCCCGGCAACGGCGCCAAAAAAGATCTTGATGCACTCGACTTTCAACGTAGAGCTCGTTGGGAACCCCAAGAGGAAGGTATGATGAGCACAGCAGTAAGTTTTCCCTCAGTTATGAAACCAAGGTTTAATCAAACCAGTAGGAGCAAGGAAACACCCCAAAGGTGTTGCTAGCTGAGCTTTGGCAGGGCGCACTACCGGTGCTAGTAGCAACGTGGAGACCTGCACAACACAACCACAGAACTTTGTCCCCAACTTGCGATGAGGTTGTCAATCTCACCGTGTTTTGCGGAAAACAAAGGATTAAACGTATCGAATGGAAGGAAGTAAAAGTTTGCAGAGAGTAAACACAAAGCAGTAAAAGATTGTAGATTGTATGTAAAGAAAAGGATCGGGATCCATAGTTCACTAGAGGTGGCTCTCCTTAGATAGATAACATGTTGGGTGAACAAATTACATCGGGGCAATTGACAAACACCGAGAAAGCAATACATGCATATACTAATCATCTTGACTCCTTTGAGACTTGATTGGGCATTACAACATAATACATAGACCGCCATCCAACTGCATCTATGACTAATAATCCACCTTCAGGTTATCATCCGAACCCCTCCAGTATTAAGTTGCAAGCAACAGATTATTGCTTTACGAACTGCGTGTAAAGTAAACAATACAATTGTTCTATGAACAAAGGATCGTTGTTTTCTCCCTAGTAGCAACAGCACATCTAGTACCTTAGAGATTTCTGTCACTTCCCCAGATTACCAGAGGCATGAACCCACTATCGAGCATAAATACTAACTCTTGGAGTTGCTAGCATCTACTTGGCCAAGATAGCTACTAACAACGGAAAGCATGCAAGATCTCAAATAACAAAGACATGATAGAATCAATAATCAATCTGAAATAGCATCTCAATATCCATCGGATCCCCGCAAACACAACATGTATGAATTACAAATAGATGATCTTGATCATGAATGGAGCTCACAAGATCTAAACATGAAAGCACAAAGGAGGAGAAACCAGCCATCTAGCTACTACATGGATCCGTAGTCCAAGGATGAACTACTCACGCATCACACCGGAGGCTTGCATGGTGATGAAGAAGGCCTCCAGGGTGAATTCCCCTCTCCGGCAAGGTGCCGAGAAGAGCTTCAGATCCCTCCCGATCTAGGGATGGAGATGACGGCGGCTACAGACTCTTTCGTGGATTTTTGATCGGGTACCTAGGGTTTTCGTCCCGAGGGCAACTTATAGGCGGAAGGAGAGGCCGAGGGGGTGTCGGGAGCCACCACACCACCCCCTGGCGCGGGCTAGGCCTGGCCGCGTGGCCAGGTGGTGTGGCCGGCCCCTGGCCCCTCTCCGTCTCGTATTCTGGCACTTGATCCCTTTCGGAAAAATAGGCACTTTGGCTTTTGTCTCGTCCAATTCCGAGAATATTCATTTTCTGACTTTCTGGAACCAAAAACAGCAGAAAATAGGCAGCTGGCACTGTGGCTCTTGTTAATAGGTTAGTCCAAGAAATCATATGAAAAGTACTCCAAAGTTGGAACAAAACACAAGAAAGTGGATAAAACCAAGCATGGAACATCAAAAATTATAGATACATTTGCAATGTATCACCAGTCATCTAGCTACTACATGGATCCGTAGTCCAAGGATGAACTACTCACGCATCACACCGGAGGCTTGCATGGTGATGAAGAAGGCCTCCAGGGTGAATTCCCCTCTCCGGCAGGGTGCCGGGAAGAGCTTCAGATCCCTCCCGGTCTAGGGATGGAGAAGATGGCGGCTACATACTCTTTCGTGAATTTTTGATCGGGCCCTTAGGGTTTTCGTCCCGAGGGCAATATATAGCGGAAGGAGAGGCCAAGGGGGGGCCGGGAGCGGCCACACCACCCCCTGACGCGGGCCAGGCCTGGCCGCGCAGCCAGGTGGTGTGGTGGCCCCTTGGCCCCTCTCCATCTCGTATTCTGGCACGTGATGACATCCGGAAAAATAGGCACTTTGGCTTTTGTCCCATCCAATTCCAAGAATATTCATTTTCTGACTTTCCTAGAACCAAAAACAGCAGAAAACAGGTAGCTGGCACTATGGCTCTTGTTAATAGGTTAGTCCAAGAAATCATATGAAAAGTACTCCAAAGTTGGAACAAAACACAAGAAAATGGATAAAACCAAGCATGGAACATCAAAAGTTATAGATACATTTGCAATGTATCACTCTACTACTGGTTTTGCATCTGGTTCTATATTGATAGAATGATGACATATAGTAGGTGAAATCCCTTTTAAATCATCCAGAGTATAGCCCATAGCTCCTCGGTGTTTCTTCAAAACCTCCAATAACCTTTCTTCTTCCTTTCCTGAAAGTTTAGAGCTAATAATAACAGGATATATCTTTTTATCATCAATACAAGCATATTTAAGATCATCAGAGAGAGGTTTTAGATCGAAAATCGGATCCTTTTTAGGTGGCAACATGGTACCCAAGTCTTCTACAGGCAAGTTAGGCTTAAGCATCTTAGGCTGATTACGGAGAATCTCGTCAATCTCATTCCTTTCTTCCATGAAGATTTCACTTTCATGATCTTCCATAAATTGCTGCAAAGCATTGTTAGGAGCAAGAGAAATAGAAGCAAGTTGTTCAACTCTAAAATCCTCATTATGGGTTTCCTCTTCACAAGGTTCTTTAGTGAATTTTGAGAAATTAAACTCATAAGATTCCCCATCAAACTTAGTCAAGATTTTCTCCCTTTTGCAATCTATAATAGCTCCACAAGTACTCAAGAAAGGTCTATCAAAAATAATAGGATAAGTTTTACTAGCAGCTGAACCAAGTACTAGAAAATCAGCAGGGTACTTAATCTTACCACAAAGAACTTCCACGTCTCGTACAATACCAATTGGAGAGATGGTCTCTCTATTAGCAAGGTGAATAACCACATCAATCTCTTCCAATTCGCAGGGACTGATTTCATGCATAATTTCTCTGTAAAGCTCATAAGGAATAGCACCGGAACTTGCACCAATATCAGATAAACCATAATAGCAATGATCACCAATTCTAACAGAAAGCACATGGACACTAGCTTTTTTAGTTCTATTAGGATGTGAAACAATGTTAGAAGCATCCTCACAAAAGACTATGTGTCCATCCTCTACGCTTTTAGTGACAAGGTCTTTCACAATTGCTACAACAGGTTCAATGTTTATTTGTTCATCAGGTTTTACAGTTCTCTTTGCACTTTTAATGATTACACTAGTTATCAAAGGATGATCCTTTACCTTATCCGGGAAGGGTTTCTCGATATAAAGTTCAGGTAAGATGTGATCAATAGTGTAAAACTCAGTACTCCCAACAGGAACACAGTCAACGATATCTTTATAAGGTACATGGTACTTGCTCCATCCCCTTTTGGGGATTTCAATATAAGAAGCAAAAGCCTTAAAGCAATTTGTAATAACATGTAAATCAAGACCATAAGTATTATTAATATTTTAAAAGTCATCAGTTCCCATAAAAGATTTAGTGCATTCATAATCATAATTTATACCTGACTTTCTACCTTTGTCATTCTCCCAAGCTTCAGCATTGTCTTGAATACGGTCCAGAAGATCCCAGTTAGCTTCTTCTTCCATGCGAGTGAATGATCCAGCACAAGAAGCATCCAATAAATCCTTATCATGTAGAGGGAGCCTTGCATAAAAGTTATTAATAATAATATTGTTGGGGAGCTCATGAATGGGACATTTGAGCATTAGTAACTTCAATCTCCCCCAAGCTTGAGTTGTACTCTCTCCATCAAGAGGCCAAAAGTTGTATATTTGATTCCGATCTTTATGAATCTCACTAGGAGGATAAAACTTTGAATAAAAGAGAGGTACTATTTCCTCCCATTCCAGGGCTTGACCATTCTTCAGCAGCTTATACCATTCCTCAGCTCTTCCTTTCAGTGATAATGAGAATAACTTCTTAACTGGATCTGTAGTAATACCTGCACACTTGAACAACCCGCATAATTCATGTATAAAGAGCAAATGATCACCAGGATGGACAGTTCCATCCCCAACATAGTAGTTATCCATAACACGATCAATAATTCTTGTAGGTATTTTAAAAGCATCACTCTCAGCAGGTGGTGGTTCATCTACTACCTTAGCAGTGGTAGTAGCATTACCAAATAAGAAACTCAGCGAATTATCCATAACGAAAATAAAGCAACTAACAGAAGTAAACAATACTCATAGTATAAGTTTCCTTTACCAGTTCCACTCTCCAATAGCGCTTCACTCCCCGGCAATGGCACCAGAAAATAGTCTTGATGACCCACAAGTATAGGGGGTGTATCGCAGTATTTTTGATAAGTAAGAGTGTCGAACCCAACGAGGATCAGAAGGTGCTGGCTAGTGGTATGGATCAGGAATTCTCTGTAAATACTTAGCAAACGGATTTTTAGGGGGTTTTGATAAAGCAAGTAAACGAAGTACGAGTAAACAAAAGACAATACGAATAAATACAGCAAGTGGCCCAATCCTTTATGCAGCAAAGGACAAGCCGGTTGTATTACCTAAGATGACCAAACGTTCTCGAGGACACATGGGAAGACTGTCAAGTGCTTTCGCTTCATATAGTTGATTATTCTTCTTTAGCTTGCTAAGTGTTGTGTGGGTGAACCTGTGCTAATGTACCGACCTTCCTAGGACTAATACATACTTGTGATTATACCCCTTGCAAACATCCGTAAGTACAAGAAAGTAATTAAGGTAGAAACCTAACCACAACTTTAAACTGTAAGACCCTTACATCCCTTGTGCAATGGTTTCCTAACGGGGGTTCAGGTTTCTGTCACTCCGGCAACCCCTACGATTAGTAGCCAAATACACAATGCATTCCCCTAGGCGCATATAGGTGAAGTGTCATGTAGTCGACGTTCACATGACATCACTAGAAGAAGTACACCACAACTTAAATATCAAACTATTGAATCTTTCTCAACACAACTCCACTACTAACAACATGACTTCTCTCATGTCCTCAAGAACAAAACGAACTACTCACAAGACATCATATGGATCATGATCAGAGATGGAATAATGATGTATAACAATCTAAACATAAACAATAATTCAATGGTTCACTCAATAGCATCAACTACAAAGAGTAATCAACACCGGGAAAGTTTCCCCTATGAACTATGCAAGATTCAACCCAATTGTTACAACAATATGGAGATGGTGATGATGGTGCTGATGGTGATGATGGTGGTGATGATGATGATGATGATGATGATCCCGATGAAGTCCAGCTTGATGGTGGTGTTGATGGCGACGATCTCCCCTCTCTGGGAAGGAATTCCCCTGGCAGAAATCTGTCTGCCGGAGAGATCTTTCTTTCTCGGTGTTTTCCTCCCCGCAGAGGCGGCGGAATCTTTCTGTGGTTGCTCCCCGAGTCTTAGGGTTTCGGGAGAATAATATACGCCAGAGGGGAGAGCCAGGGGTAGACCAGGGCGGCCACACCACCTGGTGGCGCGGCCTAGGCTGGCCCGTGCCAGGGGGTGGTGTGGGCCCCCAGTGGCCCATCTCCAGCCCCCCTTCTGGCTTCCTTCGTCTTCTGGAAAAATAGGATTTTCCATATATTTTCCCAGATTTTCTGATCTTCGCGAATTTTGCCTCCAAACAGCACCTTTTCCATCAGAATCCTGACTGCAGCGGTCCATGCTCCAAAAGTCATCAACCATGCAAAACAGATGAAATTAACATAAGTATCACCTCTCAATATGAAATATATCAATGAATAACAGTGAATTATGACATAGAATAGTGATGCAAAATGGACGTATCAATAGCCCGTATGGGGAACACCAGATGATTTTTAGTTATAGGGGTAGGTGCTACTTAGTCATGCCCTCAATACTAAAGATAGTGGGGAGGCTGTCGGGTGGACCCTTGTGGTCAAAAGTGGTAGCCAACGCCCCCGATTGACTTCCTGTGGGAGGGGGTTGGGCTAGGAGCGCCGGATGTTTTTTGAGCACCCCCGGATGAAAATTTTATTTGGAGAGGCCGGCTGGGAGCGATTTTACGCCCCCCCCCCCCCCCCCCCAAAAAAAACCGTTTAGGGGGATGGAGTGGAGATGCTCTTAGAGATGCTGGAAATAGAAGCCCGCCTACAGTATCCGTGAGCCGGACCAAAACAACGGCCGCCTCAGGAGCTCTATTTTTTGGAGTTAGCCCGATATAGCGTCCAACTGAGGATTCGTCGAGCAAGCCTGCATATGGCATCCTTCGACACTAGGTGGCATATCAATGTGCTCAAATGTCGTAGCGTGATGCGCCATTTGGAAAGTCTCGACGTTGCCAAAAGGTACATTCTTCTCCAGTTGTCTTGTGGTCCAAAACAGTGTCAAGCCTCCAGAAAGGTGGGGATGGCTAAACATTATGCAAGGGGGTGCTAGCTAGCGATCGCTCGCATCTTATGTTGCATTTTTTCACGATCTTTGTCTGTTTAGGGCATCATGTCCTACTGTCGCACCTCTGACACGGCCTAATTGGCGGTGGAAAACTCCTTAGGGTCAAGAGTGCTAGATCAAAGCAACATCCCAAGGAAAGCGACAAATAAAATTCATGATCTCGTATTAGAATAAATATGCAATTATTTTAAGGTATGCCATCATGCCACGGGTCATATTTGCTAAGGTAAAAAAACACAATGATGTAAATTGGGTCCGAGCCGAGTCGGTGCCAAGCACATGGGTAACATCATGCCATAAGAACAGCTTGTACATTTCCTTTTCTCACTCGGCTATAACATGTCTGCATAGGAAAATCTTTATCTAGCACCCAAAATATGCCCCTCCGTCAACCGCTCGAGACAAAAAGTTATTAGGGAGGCAAGGCTTACCCCTAGGTGAACGCCGCAAGGCCGCTAGAGGAGGTGAGGCATCCATGTTTCTCTCTCATGGTGTTCGCAAAGGTAGGGTCGCTGTTTCATTAGGTGATGTCGTCGCTTTTTCGCCATGGCAACTACCTCCATGGAGGCATCAAGAAGTTGGTGGCCTCATTTTATCGCCAACTATTCGCAATGTGAGATGTATCGTTCCGCTAGGGCAAGATGGTGGTCTAGTAATGGGGATGGTGGTCATACACGTGCATTGTTCTTTCCCGACCTTGTCGGCAACGAAAGAGTTAGGTCCAGGCCAGATGTTCCGCGACTAATGTGCCACAACGGAAATTGCCCTTGCTGCTGCAGCAAGTGTTCATTGGATCTAAAATCCATTTTGGCGATGGTGCCGCACTGGATCTTGCAATGTTGGAGGTCACACTTCCCTTCCGAAGCTGCGGAGTCCAGAGTTTGGCAACAACTCTTAGCTTCGATCGTGTGCCAGCATCCTAGGTAGTTATGCTTAATTTTCCTTTTATTGGGGTCCTTCTGCATTGTTTTCTAGACACATGTCTTCTCTGGGCTTGTCAAACATTTTGGGCAATACGCTGTATGTTTGTGTCTCAAATGATGCGTGGTCATTGGTTAGTAGTGTAAAAAAAGGCAAGTCTTCTTCGTGTGTTCAGAAAAATATTAAACATGGTAAAAACTAAACGGTAACCACCAGCAATAATACAGTCAAAACTGGAAACGATTACTGTCGAGTGAAAGGAAAGCCATTTTACTGCAATGAAATTTGTGCCTCAAGCTCTCGTCGAGCACCGCTGGCCTGCACGGTAACCAGCGAGCAATCCCTGTCGGGGACTCACAAGAGTGTGAAGAGCTACAGGTTACCATTATGTTTTGGACATGGGCTGTCACGGGCAGAGAAAGTCTTCAGAATGGGAGCATTCAGTAACAAAATTCTTTACTACTCCCTCCGACCTATATTACTTGACTTGGATTTATCTAGATTCAGATGTATCTAGCCCTAAAACATGTCTAGATACATCCGAATGACAAATCCAAGTCAAGTAATATGGGTCGGAGGGAGTAGGTGAAATTTCTTCGGTTAGAAACATTAATCATGATCCGTAAAATTCGGACGTTATCACCGACAAAATGTATTAGGGGGCGTTACCACCGTACTGTATTTTTTTTCGAGAATGACTGTACTATATTTAGGGGACGGTTATATCAGTTACTACCACTTTTATTTTTGTGAGAACAAGTTACTACCACCTTTTTTTTTAAAGCGGAAAGCTTTGCCTCGTCCATTAATTAAAAAGAAGGTGTCTAGTTTTTAGGAGAAAATTGGATGAAGACCAAGTACAATAGGGCCAAGCCCACCCAAACAACACACTCAGACACACCACCTGCTAAACATAACAGAGATCCGAACAACAGGACCACACCCACACTAGCCAACACAAGAGACCACAAAGCGACAAGAACAAACACGACACACCTACACCTCACCGGCAATACAAGCCAAGACACCATCAAGCAAGTGCAGATGCCTTGTCTATAACACCCCTCTTCTTATTTTCAGGGTAGGCCGCAACCAAGGTGGCGAGAAAATCACAAATCTCTCTAGCGATGACAGCCATGGGCACCGGTGTCAATGCTCCTGACTTATCAGCCCCATCACCTATAGGAACCACATGTCCGCTGGACTCAGACAAGAAAGAGACTGTAGCATCGATATCACCACTATCCTCAAAGACAAGCGCACACCTAGGCGGAGAAGCCACAACCGAGATCTCATGCGAGTCACTTCCTCGGCGGAAGGAGGCAGAACCATACCACCACACAACTCCAGAAGCTCATGCATGATCTGCATGACCGGAGCCGTGATTTCCGAGCTCACCCTAGCACGAGGAGAGAAACATCCATAGAGGCCTGCAACACTCGCTTCCACTTTGCCAACATCAGGCACAACCGACACAACCAAAGGATCAGTAGGTGTCCGGGAGAGCCTATCCAACGCAGCTTCAGCCCGCTCCAGAAAGCCTCCAATCGCCAGCAGCCAGTCGTGCAAGGAGTCAACAACTTCATTAAGAGGACGGACTACCTCCTCAAGCCGAAGGGATGCCACGTTAAGAAGCTAAGAGTGCAACAACTCAGCTTGCTCCTCCAAAGCGGATTGCAACGACATATCCGCTGAGACCGAAAAGCCAACATGAGTAGAAACAACTGATGCCCAAGTCCCACGACGAGGCACATTTGATAGGAGGAAGACCTCAATCTGGGCTCGACGTGGAGCATGAGCTTGACCATGCTCGACAACGAGGCGAGGCGACGACGATAGAATAGGGCCTGCCAACAAGCCGAGAGGACGCCAAGCGTTGCGGTAGTCACGAGCCCGATGACCGTTCACAAGGCATCGAGAGCACCTAAAAGGTTCACTACGGTGACCGGGAGCGAGGCACCTACAACATCTTCCCTGAAGCCAAGCAGGGACGGGACGACGAGTAGCTCGCAGGACTAATACAGCCGGGCGGCATGGGCCGCAACGCGGCATCACCTCCTGCCATCCCTCACGCGCTCCCACCTCATGATGCACACTTGGGCAAGCGGCCGAAGCCAAACACGTGCCCTCAAGTCGCTTGAGTCTGGGAGTGCTGGCCTCCCAGACGCCGCCGGCTGCCACCAAGGCCTTTGAGAATAGTTACTACCACCTACTACTCGTCAAAACGGTGACAGCCCTTCCCGGCCATCTCGGCAATTGTCCATAGTAGGACAGGACTACCGTTGGGCCCGTTAACGTTTTTTTTTTCAGAATCTGAACTTCTCTTCAGGTCTGAACCACGTGGACTGCATCTCGTTTACCATGAGACACGACGAAAGACCGAAACAAATTATACTCCGTAGTTAACTTTTTCCTTTCGCAGGGGAGTAAAATAAACTCCGCGAAGAGAAATCTATACTTCTTATAAAGCAGAATCCCAGTAGCTGCAATTAATGTTAGTCTATCCGTACATACAAGCCATCCACAACATCTAATACTTTGTTAGCCAGTCAAATGTCTAGTTCATCCCTCTAATATCTATTAATAATATTCTTTACATGCAAACTCTCCATGTCACATCATCAAATTGTGCATGTCACCATTTTGTATCCATCTAATATACAACAATCGCATGTCAATACATTATCTGACCTTTTCCTTAGAAATAATAATTTTATGTAAATTAAATTTAGCATCTCGACTATTTTTATCATTTGAATCTTGGATTTATTATAAAAAATAATGTGTATTATACTACTTCCTCCAATCCAAATTAATTGACTCACATTTGTTTAGATTCAGATGTATTTGTTTTAGTGCTCGATACACCTATATCTAGATAAATCTGAATCAATTAATTTGGATTAGAGGAAATATTTTATTTATACAACTAGAATTTCTTATAAGATGTCCGCTGCAATGCGTCAGATATCCTTCTAATAATATTATACGAGGTACTCCATCGTCTATTGATCAGGGCTAATTTGGGATCGTGTGTCGTGTCTTGTGCATGTTTTGGAAGGGTATATAAAAAATCAAGCATGTATTGATCTCAAATAAAAATTGCACTAAGCAAAATTTTCAGAACACTTATTTGTGGATTTATGCGGGCATTTACTCGCAGACCTAGCAGCTTGTTATCCTCTCACGTGAATAATATCCAGGAAGGCAAAATGAACAGGTGAATGGTTGGAGTTTACGGGCAGAGATCCTGCACGAGCGGCACGGTGGCATGGCCATCACACGCAGATGGACCATGAGATGATTCAGATGGTTCTGTGATGGGCACCGGGACGTCCAGATTCTGGACGCATCTTATGTCGGTACGCAGCCATGTGCAGTGCAGGCTAGCACACATGCGTTCAGAACTCGCTTAGCATGCTAACTCGAGCACACGGCCGAAACAAAGAGAAAATGTGTGATTCTGTCTCTCGAAATAGGCTTTGGTCCCATTTTATAAATAAAACAACTAGATGAGATCACTGGTGGGTTAGACAGCACAACGTCCAAAGAAAAATGCTGAGACAGCAACAAACACACGCCCACATGAACAAAGAAGAAATAAAATAAAGACATAGGCTGATCCACTAAACGAAGGAGACCCGTAACCGCTGCGCCATCTAGAGGAGTACCATCACACTCCTAGCGGTCAAGTACCAAGCAAAAGCCTTGCATTTGATATATTAAAAAGAAGAGAAAGGGCAAAGTACAATAGAAAGTTTGATCCGGGGAAAACCGCTACAAAGACCAAAAAAACTCAACAAATAGATAGCCTCTAGTCTACAATAAACTCGTGGTAGAATAAAACAACCACCACTCGCCAACGCCCAATGTTTCGCTTCCTGCTTGAGATGATCCATGATTTGATCCATGGTCTTAAATTGGTTCTCAAAAATCCTTCTGTTACGTTCTTTTCATATGTTCCAAATTATCAGCATGACAATAGAATCCAACCGTTTGCGTTCTTCTCCTTGCAGCCTCTCCCTTGACTGACTCCACCAAATTCTCAAGGTTTGGTTCATGTTTGGAATAGCTTGTGAGAGATCAGTCCACAGTAAAGTTTTGCTCTAAATCAAGTTAACGACTGCACATATAAAAAAAGATGACTATGGTCTTCCTCGGCTGAGTTGCAAAATACACAGCCATCATTATGAGGCAGACCTCTTTTAGCCAAACGATCTGCCGTCCAAACCCTGCCTCTAATAATCAGCCAAGTGGTAATTTTGCAACGTAGAGGAGCTCATGATTTCCATATAGCTTTTGCTGATTCCCACTGCACTGTGGCGGAAAAGTGAGCATTGTATGCTGATTGAGAGGTGTACAAACCGCTTGAGTTCCACGACCAAGTCCATTCATCTTCACATTCGGGCACGGGATTAATTGCTCTAATTTCTTCCCAAATGAAAAGTGTTTGTAAGAAACCTTCAATGTTGATTGTTTTCTTAATGTCTTCAATCCACGAGCTACCCGTGAGGGCTTCAGCGACTGTTTCCCTTGCCCTAGTGACTGGATTTATGCTCTAGAAAACGACCGGCACAAAATCTTCGATAGATTTTCCATTTATCCATTTGTCCGTCCAAAAAAAGAATCTCTTCCCGTTCCCCACCTTGACAGAAGTCGCAGCATTGAAAATGTGTCGCACTCGATCATCGAGAGGTGATACCAACATGCACCATGGTTTTTGCCCCTCGGCTCTTAAGTTCCAAGCCCATCTAACCTTCAGAGTTGTGTTCATGTATTCTAAATTGAGAATTCCCAAACCTCCATTTGGTTTGGGTTGGCATACTGTTTTCCAATTGACCAGACAATGCCCTCCATTTGCAGCATCTGTACCCCTCCAAAACAAATCCCGACGTATCTTATCAATTGCCTTGGAGACCCACGGAGGCGGGTCGAGAGACAGCATGTGAAAAATAACCATCGCGCTCAACACTGATTGTACCAAGATCAAACGGCCTCCCTGCGTGAGCATGTATGTCCTCCATGCTGCTAATCTGTTTCGTATTTTGTCAATCAAGCATTGGAAATCCTATTTTCTTACTGTGCTGAAGTGTAAGGGAAGCCTAAGATACCTAATCGGTAGTTTTGCCATTTGATAATTTAGTAGCAAACTAATTTCTTTCATCACATTCTCCTCACCGAAAATTGGAGATACTAAACTCTTCGTCATGTTGCAAGTTAAGCCTGATGCCTCTCCAAAAATTCCAAGCAAACATTTAATAGCCATTTCATTTCTCCTGGCCGCCCTAAGGAATATAATCATATCATCTGCATATACCAACATGCCTTGTGGAACGACCACAGAAAATGTGAGATAGCCCCTAGATCTTCGGCTTTCAAGAAGAGAAGATTAAGAGCGTCCATGACCAAGATGAATAGCATAGGGGAGAGGGCGTCTCCTTGTCTCAAACCACGACCGTGCCAAATGGTTGGCCCCAGAACACCATTAAGTAAGATGCTTGAGGACCCGGAAGAGAGAAGCATGTATATCCAGGCCAGCCATCTCCTTCCAAACCCTTTTTTGACCAAAACCTCTATTAGAAACTGTCAGGAGGCGACGGTGTCAAAAGCTTTGGCTATATCTAGTTTGAGAAGTAAACTTTCTACTCTTTTCCTTCTCAAGAATTTAGTTGTTTCTTTAACCAATTTGAAATTGTCATGAAGTGATCGCCCTCTGAGGAACGCACCCTGATTGCATCCCACAAGATCAGGTAGCACCGGACTGAGCCGCTTGGCAAGCACTTTAGAGAAAATCTTTACGACACTATGCACTAAGCTGATCGGCCTAAAGTCTCCCGGCGTACATGCTCCAGGCTTCTTGGGAATAAGCACCGTAAAAGCGCTATTTATTTTTCCATAGCACGACCGTCCATCAGATGTAAGCATTTGAAAATATCCATCATGTCTTCCTTTATGACTTGCCAACATTTCTGGTAAAAGGCTACAATGAAACCGTCTGGTCCGGGGGCTTTTTCATTTGGCATCTCCTTAATTGCTTCCCACACTTCACGTTCTGTAAACTCTGTTTCCAAATTTTGTAAATCCACTTGGTTCATCCGAAGGAAATCCAGATTGAGGGAAGCATCTCTGACTGATGGAGTACCATATCTGTTTTTGTAATGATTAAACAGCAAGCTTTCAATTTTCTTGTGTGAGGTTACAACCAAATCACTGTCCTTTAGTCTCCCTATGAAAATTTTCCTACGTCTATGAGTTGCCTGGTTGTGAAAATAGCTAGTATTGGCGTCTCCAGCGATAAGCCACGAAATACGAGATCTTTGCCTGGCCATTGTCCTCTCAAGTCTCAACCGTGCAGAGACCCACTAGTTTCTTCTTGATTTCCCGATGAAGCCACCGCTCCTGAAAAGATAGAACTCTGCAATCTTCCGCCTGATCTAAGAGACCAATAATCGTGTTGGCCCAGACAATTTGGGTTTTGATATCCCCAAAATTCTTGTTGTTCCAACTTTGTAGTGCCTGAGCTGTCTTCCGTAATTTGCAAATGAATCTGTCAATAGCGTTCGTTGGCCAAACAATTCCATGCATATTCCAAGCTTGCTGAACAACATCGATAAATCCTTCCCTGTTTAACCAGTGAGCTTCAAACCTGAATCTCCTGCTTTTTGGGGATTCAAAAACCGTTGACAAGAGGGCAGTGATCGGACAAGGCTGATGATAGACCCCGAAGAAAACAGCCTGAAAATAACGTGCACCATTCAGCCGAGCCTAAAACTCGATCTAATCTGCTGAGAGTGGTGTTCTGCTTGTCGTTTGTCCAAGTGAAGGCCCTCCCATTTAGCATGATGTCGTTTAACATCAGATCATCAACGACCTTCCTAAATTTTCTCATCAACCTTCGGTTAAGGTTACGGTTATTTTTATCCTGTGCGCTCAAGATCAGATTGAAGTCACCCATGATTGCCTATGGACCCGCATGATTGTCTCTGATGGACTTAATCTCCTCGAGGAAACTCAGTTTATCTCGCTCATCTTGGGGTCCATAGACAGACGTTAACCAAAACGGGGTAGAGAAGTCCCTTGTGAAACGAACTGTAACCGAATAGTTTCCAACATGAAACGGATCACCACTGATTCTAGCCGTGTCCCAAGCAATAAGGACTCCACCACGAGTATCATCTGCTGGAAGATAACAGAAATCATCATACGAGGGGCCCAAGCATTGCATTACTAGATAAATAGAGAAGTTCTCGATCTTTGTCTCTTGCAGACAAACGATCGTCGCTCTAGAAGAAACGACCACATTTCTCACAGCATCTCTACGTCCCTGCCATTAAGGCCTCTCACATTCCAACATAGAACAATAATATTGTCAACATCCATTGAAAACTATGATGAATCGACCAAGAAAACGACCAAGAACCGCACCCCTAGACGAGGTCCGTGACGACCAGATCTTCCTGCTCTGTAGGATCAGGAGCATGTATCTATGGTACTCCCTCCGTCTTAAAATAGATGTCTTAGAAAATAGATGAATCTGTATACTAAATAGTGTCTAGATTTATCCAAAATTTAAAAAAGCAGAGACATCTATTTTGAGACGGAGGGAGTACAATAATCTTGAGAGGCGCCGCCAGTTTCTTTATTTCTTCAAAGGTGAGCTCTTTATCCACCATCTCTTTTAATTTTGTCATTGCTTCTTTCCATAACGGAAGATCTCCAAAGGTGAGGAAATCGGTAATCGTTAACTGCTCGGTCAGCTTGGGAGTAGCGAGTAATCGGAATTCAAATGATTAACTGATTTAATCGTTCGGCTATTAATCGGTGCAACCTACACAAATTAGTACATAAAACACGTGTATATAAGAAAGAAATAGTATATGGACCTGTATATGCCTAACCCTATTTATCTAGAGCCTAAAAGCACAATAAAACACATACGCTTCTTCTCTGACCTCTGAAGTTGCACTTCTCCCACCACCTACCCAGGGTACTGGTTGGTGACGGTGGAACCGAGCTCTTGGAGGCGGTAATTGAGCGGGAGCTTCGCAAAACCTACTTCATTGGGGCGGTATAGCGGTTGGACGGACGATATGCGTTAAAAAATTTGCAATTTGTTTGACCAATTGTAGTAGTTAATCGGGAATATACCTAGTAATCGGTCTGTCAGAGCTATTAGTCAGCATAAAGGATTAACTCAACGGATTAGTGGTAATCGACACGGTTAGGTCCCTAGTAGGATTAATCGGCCTATTAATTACTGATTCAGATGATTTTTTAAACAGTGAAGATCCCTCAAGCTTAAACCTGCTTTTTTTGCCAACACGATCTGGGCCTTTTGTTCTGCAGACAAACCCGGCCGTCAGCTGCTGCTTGGCTAATCTGTTGCTTTTACGACAAGGAGTGGCATCAGTTTGCGCTTTCTTGCCGCCTCTCTGTCTGGATTGCATATCAGGGAGTGGGAGCAGAGGTGGTTGTAGTTCTCTGAGAGCTCTGCGTGAAAGGTTGGCAAGAGCTTGCCAATTTTCAGGGGATATAGGACCAAGAGACGGTGCATCCTGCATTCCTGCTGAATGTTTGCGAAGTTTCTCGTGCGCCCAGGCGTGGGAGACGAAGTCGCATCAGGTTCAGGTGTCACCGTACCACAGACAACAACAGTAGACTGAGGATGGGCCTCCATGTTTTCCTCACGCTGGGATAGCAAGGCCAGATCATTTTCTGTTATTACTGGATCGACTGGGTTGTGTATCGTTTCACATTGGGACAAACTGAAGTTGGGCGAGGCCATCTCCTACAATTAAGGAAATATTTCACGCTAAGCAAAATTGCTTGATGTGTACTTCGTGCAAAGGATGGACTTGATGGCTGGGGAACAGATAAGAAAATAGCTCTTGTTCGGGGTTGCTTTCGATGTGACGTGGTGCAGGTCGAAAATTAAAGTTCGCCGGATCACATACAGTGAGCTGTACACAAGCTGACAAAACTTTTCGGCCGAGAAGAGAGGGTGAACAAAAAGTTAAATTCATCCTTAGTCACTTGCTTAGCAAAGCCAATACCTGTCATTGTACAACGAAAATACGAGTTTACAGTCACTGAAGACGCATCGGAGCATCACTCACGGACACCACGCGTGAAGTAGCGATGTATTTTATGACGTGGAGCTGAGTAGGGCCCACTGGCAGGCCGTGTTGTTTTACAAAAAATGACCCTCAAATAAAATACATCAACCATCCCCTTCTCCGAGGGTCGTCTGCCTCCCCTGGTCCGTGTTCCTCCCCAACCTCCAGAGCTCACCGCCGGCCGCCTCCCTAGCTCCGCGAGCTACTTCTCCGGCCACAACCTGCACGAGCTCCGCTTCTTTACCATGCTGGTGAGAGGAATCGAGGAATCTGAAGGTCTTCGCTAGCCAAGAACGGAGGAACGCCGGCACCGGTCAGTCTCCCACCACGCATCGGCGGCCATAGCTTGTAGTCCTTGAACGCCTCGAGCTTGTGGTCCTCGACGAGGATGAGCAAACAGCCGCAGCGACGCACTCGACGAGGACCTCGCTTCCGTCGTCGTTAGCGTCCTTGGCGGCGTGGCCCAATCCCTGGCGGGGGCGAGCCGGCGCCGTTGGTCTTCCTCATGGGCAACGTTGAGGAGAGCACGGAGGCCCAGAGGCGTCCACAAGCAGAGCACGGAGAGGGGACGGCGCCAGTGATGCGGCAGGTGCTGACGAGGACGCCGCCGATTCAGATTCAACCTGTTCCACCTAGTCGATTCCGATTTATACGAGAACGGCGACAGAATTCGTAGGGGAACGATGGCAGATTTCGAAGGCAACGACGACGCGTTCGGGGGATTGCGGTCTAGCTGTGCGCGAGCGTTCGGACCTAGCCCTGCTCGTGCAGTCGCGCCTACCACCACCCCCCGTCACAACGACGCCGGTCAAGGAGTATTCATAACAGCAAGACATGAGCTAGCACGCAAGTTGTCGACCTCTCCGCTTCTTCTCCGGCCATAACCTGCACGAGTATTCATAACAGCAGGAAATGAGCTAGCTCACAACCGCCACTGTGGCTGACCACCAGTGCAGCGAGCGCATTCATAACAACAAGACAGGAGCTAGCTCGCAAGCTCTCGACCTCTCCCTAGTTTCGCTTGTGTACCCAAAAAGCTGCTCCAAGACCCGAGCCATGGAGGAAAGTGGGCAACACCGCAAGCCAGCGACGGAGGCGACGGCAGCGGCTTTGAAGGAAGCATGCGCGAGTCGGGTTGGGACGGGGAAGAGAACAGAGAGAGAGAGAGGAGGAGGAGGAGAGGGTTTGGGTGAGACTGACAGGTGGGTCCCACCGGTCTGTCTGTGTAACCACTGGGCAAAGCAGTTAAGCTATTGACTGGTAAAAAATAAATTTTAGGGCTTTTCTGCAAAGCAGTTAAGCTATTGACTGGTAAAAAATAAATTTTAGGGCTTTTCTGCAAATGAAACATAACTAGAGGCTGTCAGTGGGTCCCAACTCGCCGCGTCATCAAATACATCTCTACGGCGCGAGCGGTGACCGTGGGTGATGCTTCGACGCGTTTTTAGTGACCGTAAAGTCGTATTCCTGTTGTACAATGAACGTATTGACTTCGCTAAACAAGTTTAGTGACTAATGATGGATTTAACTCGCGAGAACGAACGTCAAAGCCACATCGTAGTCATACGTTGATCCCTGATACGTACTCCCTCCGATTCACACTATAAGACCTCGTTTACTTCTCTTGTTTCTCCCGGGTTCGGAGGGTATTTTCCCTGCCCACTCGCTAATCCCTGAAAACACCGGCAAGACTGTTTACTTCGAGGGTTTTTGCGAGTATAATCCTGGCCCGTCCCAAGAAATACCGGCCCAAAACGGACAGAGAGCGTGTATTCTCACACACGAGTCTACCCTCGTGTATTGGCGAGGAAGGAAAGCGAGCGGACCGGCGACGACACGGCGGCGCAAACTGGGGGCGGCGCGACGTCAACCTGGGGAAGCTCCCGACGGGCACCTCCTCCGGCTTCTCTCCGATGAGTCCCCCTCCCCACCCCTACGCATCTTCCCATCTACTCCCGTCCTAGGGTTTCTCGGCCGCCGGTGGCATCCACCTCCCTCCCCCTGGCCTGGTTCTTTTGATCTTGGGGAGAGAAGAGAGAGAGACCATACACGGCACGGTGGAGATGGATTTGAGGAACATTGGCAGGTCAACTCAACCTAGTATGTATCTGCTTTCCACCATGGATGTTCTTGTTGTAGTACTACACACATAGCTCCTGATGTGGTAGACCACGTTTGTCAAGACGGTCAGCAGTCCACGCCCCGACTTTTAGAAACAACCATGCCGCCAATTTGCAGTACATGGGTGCCCATGAGCACCAGATTGGCTTAGCAGCTGAAAGGGCATTTATGCCCTTCCTACTATTTTGATGTTTGGTGACAACACTTGGATAAGTTTAATTGTCTGTTAAATGTTTCAGGAGATACCTGCTGCTCTCGTGTTTGTTGCAATAAAGGAAAAGAGCCCCCCCCCCAGGATCATGTCTGTGCAGGAAACATGTCCTAGCCGGACTGTCCGGCAGAATTAGGCCAGAGTGTCCGCCCCCGGCCGGACTGTCTGGCCTTGGTAAGTGGGCAACTTCGTCGGACATTTTGTATGCCTGTTTGGACACTGCCCGGACACAATCCAGACTCTGGCCAGAAACTTGGCCAGGCCGGAGTGTCCGGCTAGTCTCGCCCGGAGTGTCCGGCTAGCCCGGACTATCCGGCTGGTGTTGGCCGGACTGTCCGGGGTAAGTGGCTCCAACGACTCTAATTCTAGGGGGCCTATATAAAGGCCCCCCTTCTTCTACCTTGGAAGTTGCTCGTCCACCTCAAGAACTCCAGCACCATTTGAACCACCAAATCCACAAGATCTCCTCACCCAACCATCCAAAGTCATTGATCTTTGGAGAATCGAAGGAGGAGTCCTTGATCTACATCTTCACCAAGAGAGATCTTCATTTCCCCCTCATTCACTTGAGGGCCCCTTGCTCTAGTGTTTCATTGGAAACCCTAGCTTGTGATTTGGTTCTTACTAGCTTGTCTTTGATTGTTTGACATCTAGCTTGTACTTGGGAGCCTCCAATTAAGTTGTGGATGTGTGCCCCGAACTTGTTGTAAAGGTGTCGGCTTCCACCTCGAAGGTTGCCGTATAGTGGAAGAGGTGAATCGAACCCGTTGGGGTGAGGTTCATCGGAGAACAAGGGAGGCCTCTCATGGCGTTCGTGGTTTGAAACCACCCCCTCTCCAAACGTAGACGTACTTCCCCTCAAAAGGAAGGAACTACGGGAAACAAATCCTTGTGTCTCCGCGTGCTCCACTTTGGTTACTTCTATCCTTTACCGCACTTTACCTATCTAGTTATTGCTTAGTATATGTCCTAGATTGACATATAGGTAAATTCACCATAGTTGCATAATCTAGAGAATTTACCTTTCATGTCAAACCCTAAATTGAAAAAGAGTAAATTTTGAAGTAGCACCTATTCACCCCCCCTCTAGTTGCCCATACGATCCTTTCAATTGGTATCAGAGCCTCGGCTCTTTATTCGGGCGTAACCTCCTAAGAGATTATGGGAAACCCATATGAGGAAGAAAGTGAGGCTAGCCATTCGGTGACCATGGTAAATCTCAAGAATTTGGAAACAAGCTTGAGCTCTACCTTGGGCAACGAAATCCAACAGTTGCGGCAACTCGTTGAGCAACTTGTTAGGGATAAGCAAACCTCATCTCCTCCCTCTCTAGAGGAAACACCACCTAACCCAAAGGCAAATGCTCCGGCTAAGCCTTTGGAGGAAGTGGCGGGGGATGAACATAATTCCACTAAATTCACCACCAAAAAGGGTGATGGGAAGGAAGAGCACCATGCGGTTCCTGGATGGTACTCTCCCGACCCTCCCATCCCTCACCCACATATAAATAATAGAGGTGACCCACCTAAGTTAGCTACACATACTTTTGCTCAATGGCAAGTTTTAATGAAATCTCATGTGCGCAACTCTTGCATTGATTTGTGGAATATTATTGAAGAAGGACTCAAAATTGAGGATCCAACCAACTTGACTAGAAGAGAAGTGGTCAATAGCCAACTCAATGCGACTGCTTTGTACATGATCCAACTTGGAGTGGGGCCAAAGGATTTTCCCCACATTGAGCACTACAATACCGCCAAGGAAGCTTGGGATGCTCTCATTGACTTGTTTGTTGGCAATGAGAGTATGAGAAGAAATAGATACAATGCCTTAAGCAATGAGGCGGAAGGTTTCTTCATGAAGGATGGTGAGGATCATGAAGACATGTATCGAAGACTCAAATCCACAACCACCGCCTTCAGGAATGTTGGTGCCTCTCACATTGATGATGCTTGGATCAAGAGGAAGTATGTGAGTGCTCTCATGCCTTTCGAGCCTACTGACTTGAAGAGTCTCCAAGGAAGACACAACTACCTGATAAGTCTATTTTGCATCACTACTCTATGTCATAATTCACTGTTATTCATTGATATATTTCATATTAAGAGATGATACTTATGTTATTTCATCTGTTTTTGCATGGTTGATGACTTTTGGAGCATGGACCGCTGTAGTTAGGATTCTGATGGAAAAGGTGCTATTTGGAGGAAAAATTCGCGAAGATCAGAAAATCCGGGAAAATATACGGGAAATCCTATTTTTTCAGAAGACAAAGGAAGCCAGAAGAGGGACTGGAGATGGGCCATAGGGGGCCCACACCACCCCCTGGCACGGGCCACCCTAGGCTGCGCCACCAGGTGGTGTGGCCGCCCTGGCCCACCTCTGGCTCTCCTCTCTGGCGTATATATTCCTCCCGAAACCCTAAGACTCAGGGAGCGACCACAGAAAGATTATGCCGCCTCTGTGGGGCGGAAAACACCGAGAGAGAAAGATCTCTCTGGCAGACAGAATTCTGCCGGGGGAATTCCTTCCCGGAGAGGGGAGATCGTCGCCATCAACACCACCATCAAGATGGACTTCATCAGGATCATCATCATCACCACCATCATCACCCTCATCACCATCTCCATATTACTGTAACGATTGGGTTGAATCTTGCATATTTCATAGGGGAAACTTTCTCGGTGTTGATTACTCTTTGTAGTTGATGCTATTGAGTGAACCATTGAATTATCGTTTATGTTCATATTGTTATACATAATTATTCCATCTATGATCATGATCCATATGATGTCTTGTGAGTAGTTCGTTTTGTTCTTGAGGACATGGGAGAAGTCATGTTGTTAGTAGTGGAATTGTTTGAGAAAGATTCAATAGTTTGATATTTAAGTTGTGGTGTACTTCTTCTAGTGGTGTCATGTGAACGTCGACTACATGATACTTCACCTATATGGGCCTAGGGGAATGCATTATGTATTTGGATACTAATCGTAGGGGTTGCCGGAGTGACAGAAACCTGAACCCCTATTAGGAAACCATTGCACAAGGAACGTAAGGGTCTTAGAGTTTATGTGGTTAGGTTTCTACCTTAATTACTTTCTTGTACTTACGGATCTTTGCAAGGGGTATAATCACAAGTATGTATTAGTCCTAGGAAGGTCGGTACATTAGCACAGGTTCACCCACACAACACTTAGCAAGCTAAAGAAGATTAATCAACTATATGAAGCGAAAGCACTTGACAGTCTTCCCATGTGTCCTCGAGAACGTTTGGTCATCTTAAGTAATACAACCGGCTTGTCCTTTGCTGCATAAAGGATTGGGCCACTTGCTGCATTTATTCCTACTGTCTTTTATTTACTTGTACTTTATTTACTTGCTTTATCAAAAAATCCTAAAAATCCGTTTGCTAAGTATTTGCATAGAATTCCTGATCCATACCACTAGCCAGCACCTTCTGCTCCTCGTTGGGTTCGATACTCTTACTTATCAAAAATACTGCGATACACCCCCTATACTTGTGGGTCATCACTACCATCTTATGACCTCCAATGAAGTTATGTAAGAGATGGCCGCCTTCAAGGTTGCTGCCAAGAATGCCAAAGATGACCAGGCTTATGCCATTGGAATGAGTAGTGGTGTCAATCTTGCCTTGAAGGCCAAGGTTGTGGAGTATGATGAAGATGAAGGAAGTGATGAGGGACTTTCAATGAGCCACCCCGAAGATGTCAAGGTTTCTCATGGTGAATACATGGCCTTCTATGCAAGAAACTTTTGGAAAGATCCCGCCAAGGCCAAGATGGAAATGCAACGAAGAAGCAACCCCAATGGGAGAAGAGATAATGGGTCCAAGTTGAGAACTTGCTTCAATTGTGGTGACCGTTATCACTTTGTTGCTGCTTGTCCCTATGAGAAAATAGAAGATCATGGGGGTAAACTTGTGTTGAAGAAGACCTCCAAAGCTCCTTACAAGAAACCCTTCATCAAAAGGAATGCAACCAACAAGAAGTCGGGTGAAATTGTCTTGATCACACATGAAGAATTCTCCTCCGATGATGAAGATGAAGATGAAGAAGAGGAAACATCAAGTGGTTTGGTGGCTCTTGCCACCACTTCTACCCCTACATTCTCACTCTTCAACTCTCCAAATGAGAATATCTCCAACAAGAACGTCACTTGTCTTATGGCAAGAGGAACGGAGGTATTATCATCATCACACTCCACTTCTTTAATCAATGATGAATTTGATGATGAGTTATATCTTGAGGTCAAAAAGTAATTAGTTGCTTTTGATGTGTTTATGAACAACTTGCAAGGGGAACACAAGAAACATGTTGTGGACCTCTTAAATCAACTTGCACACACACAAGAACTTCTATATGAGAGATGTAAATTAGGTAGAGAGCACATGATTGAGGTAGAAGCTCTAAATAATGCTCTAGAAGAAGAACAAGAAACTAGAGTGTCTCTTGAAACTAAACTTGAAGGGCTTGATGAAGCAAATGATCTCATCATTAATAAACTCATCAAGGAACGTGACCATGCTATTGCTAAATATAAAAGGGCTAAAAACGACAAGATTGATTTTGATGTTGTTCATGAAAAACTTGTCGAGGACTTTAGGATGCTTGACAAGACTCACAAGGCCTTGGAGAGTGAACTCTTGTTACTCACAAAGTCTCGTGAAAAGCCTCAACTCAATTGGCCAATATTACTTCACCTAGTACTTTCATTCCCTCTAGTTGTACAAGTATACTTGAAGAAAATGCTAGGTTGAAGGGGGAGCTAGCTAAGGCCACCTTTCCCAAAGGAAACAAGTCAATTGATGGACTCTTGAGTAAGCAAAGGTAAAGTAGCGAGAAAGAGGGCATTGGATTTGTCTCTAAAGGGAAGAAGAAGAAGAAGAAGAAGAAGAACAAGAAAAGGAAGGCCAAGCCTACACAAGAAAAGGACAAGGTCATTGTGGATAGTAAGTCCACGAATGGAAAAACTATGTCTCATGATGATTTTGTAGGAAGGGCTAACCCTCACTATGTTTTAATGCGTGATTATTATGGTGATGTATGTGAACAATATGTTGGACCATTTGATGGTTATATTGCTTGGTTTATTTGGGTTCCCAAGCCCCTTGTTGCTAACAAAAGAGAACCCATTGAAAAATGGGTACCTAAAAAGTAGTTTGATCTTTTGTAGACCTATGCTTCCGGAGGGTCAAAATGGGTGCTTGATAGTGGATGCACAAGTCATATGACCCGAAGCGCATCGAGTGTCAAGGAGTTGAGACCAAATATTGATCAAATATCCATTACATATGCAGACAAGTCAAAGTATAAGGTAATGGGTTTCGGCAAAGTTGTGGTTGCACAAGATATCACTCTCGTGGACGTCATGCTTGTTGAGACCCTTAGATATAATTTACTTCCAATCCGTGCTCTTGGAAATATGGGTTTTGCCGTCTTTATTGATAATGATATTGTGATCCTCATGTGGAGCAAGTCTCTAAAGGTCGCTTTCGTTGGGTACGTCGAAAATGACTTGTATGTGGTGGACTTCTCTAGGAAAACCACTACAAGTCCGATGTGCATATTCAGAAAGGCTGATGTGGGTTGGCTATGGCATCGCCGTCTAGCCCATGTCAACATGAGAACTTTGCAAAGCCTCCACAAGGATGGTCATATTGTTGGACTAAAAGAAAATGTTTGCTTTGCCAAAGATCATGTTTGTAGGGCATGTGTTGAAGGAAAGATGCATGATTCTCCCCACAAGCCTAAGAACTACATCAAGTCCAAGAGGATCTTGGAGCTCCTTCATGTGGATCTCTTTGGTCCACCATCTCATGCAAGCCTTGGTAGGAAGAAATATTGTTTGGTGATTGTTGATGACTACTCGAGATACAGTTGGGTATATTTCTTCAAGCTGAAAAGTGAGACCCAAGAAAACTTCATTGACTTCATCAACATGGCTCAACGTCAACACAATGTCCCAGTATTAACAATAAGAAGGGACAACGGTACCGAGTTCAAGAACTACACATTGAATGGATTTCTTAGTGATGAGGGAATAAAACATCAATATTCCGCTGCATATACCCCTCAAAAAAATGGTGTAGCTGAGAGGAAGAACCAGACTCTTATTGATATGGCAAGGATCATGTTGGTAGAGTTTAAATCTCCATATAATTTTTGGGCTGAAGCAGTCTCCACCACATGCCATGCATCAAACCGTCTCTACCTCTGAAAAGAATTGATCAAGACTCCATATGAAATTCTTACCGATAACAAGCCTAACGTTTCATACTTTCGGGTGTTCGGTTGTAAGTGCTTATATCACATTAAGGGTATTCGTTTGTCCAAGTTCGATTCCAAAGCATTAGAGGGTATTTTTGTTGGTTATGGTCTCGAATCCCACACTTATAGAATCTATGACAAGCTCTCTGGAACTGTCATAGAATCTTGTAGTGTGGTGTTTAAAGAATATGATGGTCCCCAAGCGGGGTGTGTTGATGTTTGTGATGTAGATGATGAAATGCCTCAGGATGCCATAGAAAGAATGGGTGCGGGTTTCATCCGTCCTGTTGAGGAACCCCTTATGGTGGATCGAGAAGAACTATGCTCTACTCAAGTGGAGCCCTCATCTTCACAACATCAGCAAGCTCCTATCGAGGAGGACAATGACCCATGCCAAAGACAAGCTGTGGACCCTCAACCTGTTGATCAAGTAGAAACCTCTAGCCAGGAGGTGCTTGAGTCTCCATTTGATAGAATGTCTAGTGGTGCTAAGGCTATTACACAAGGAAGGTCTATAGAAACTGCCATAAGGGAAGCTCAATGCATGTCTAGAAGTATGCTTGATCAAGACCAAGGTCAATCTTTGCCTCTTGTAGAAGAGAATAATTCCAATGATGATCAAGGTCAATTTGATGGTCAAGACGAGGACCAAAATGATGAAGTGATCCCCACAAGAAACAATAAGGAGATCGAAACTTGTCGCCAAGCTAGAATGGATAGAATATTGGAATTCAGAGACCACGCTCTTGATAATGTGGTAGGAGATCTAAGAAGAGGGATATCCACTCGAGCTGAACTAAAGAACTTTGGTGAGCACCAAGCACACATTTCCGTGGTGGATCCAAAGAAAGTATGGGAAGCTCTTGAAGATTCGGATTGGTTGGATGCAATGCACAAAGAGCTCAACAACTTTGAGAGAAACAAAGTGTGGAAGTTAGTTGAAAAGCCAAAAGATTGCCGCAATGTTATAGGCACCAAATGGATATTCAAGAACAAGAGATATGAGCATGGAATTGTGTTGAGGAACAAGGCAAGATTGGTTGCACAAGGGTTTTCTCAAATTGAAGGCATTAATTATGGAGAGACATATGCACCCGTGGCTCGCCTTGAGTCCATCTGTATCCTTCTTGCTTATGCGGCACATCATAAATTTAAACTACAACAAATGGATATAGAAAGTGCATTTCTTAATGGTCCTTTGCATGAGTTGGTATACGTAAAGCAACCCCCGGGGTTTGAGGATCCCAACTTTCCAAACCACGTCTACAAACTTGATAAGGCGCTCTATGGGCTCAAACAAGCTCCACGCACGTGGTATGAGCATCTTAGAGAGTTGTTGTTAGATCGTGGGTTTGAGGTTGGGAAAATAGATCCCACCCTTTTTACTAAGAAAGTCAATGGGGAACTTTTTGTATGCCAAATATATTTAGATGATATTTTCTTTGGCTCATCTAACAAAGCTTTTAATGATGAATTCTCAAAGCTTATGACTGACAGGTTCAGGATGTCTATGATGGGAGAATTGAGAGTATTTCTTGGTTTTGAGATCAAGCAAGTGAGAGGAGGAACATTCTTCAACCAAGCCAAGCATACTCAAGATATGCTCAAAAGATTCAACATGAAAGATCTAAATGGAGCTCCCACTCCCATGGCCACAAAGACCCATCTTGAACTAAACCCAAATGGTAAAGATGTGGATCAAAAGGTATACTAGTCCATGATTGGCTCTTTGCTTTACCTTTGTGCGTCTAGACCCGATATTGTGTTGAGTGTAGGAGTGTGTGCAAGATATCAAGCGGCTCCTAAAGAAAGCCATTTGATGGCGGTCAAGAGAATCTTTTGATATTTGGTTCATACCCCAAACTATGGTATTTGGTATCCTAGGGGCTCAACTTTCTCTCTTTGTGGATACACAGATTCGGATTGGGCTGGTGACAAGGATGATAGGAAATCAACCTCCGAGGCTTGCCAATTCCTTGGGAGGTCCTTGGTGTGTTGGTCTTCTAAGAAGCAAAATTGTATATCTCTGTCCACCGCCGAAGCCGAGTATGTGGCCATTGCTAGTGCTTGTACCCAATTTCTATGGATGAGGCAAACTTTAAAGGAATACAATGTCCATTGTGACAAAGAGCCTCTTATATGTGACAGTGAAAGTGCTATCAAGATTGCCTATAACCTAGTGGATCATACAAGGACAAAGCATATTGAGATCCGTCATCACTTCATTAGAGATCATGTTGCTCGAGGTGATATTGAGCTATCCTATGTGTCAACCAAAGACCAACTTGCCGACATTTTCACGAAGCCACTTGATGAAGCAAGATTTTGTTATTTGAGGAATGAACTAAATATCATAGATTCTAGGAGCTTGACTTGATCACCTTGCATACTCACCTATGTCTTGACTCATATTTGGTGTAGGTGCAGGCATGGAGATAGGGGGAGTGCGGTCCTAATACATTGGACTATCCCCCCCATAATGCCAACATTAAGAAATTCAATCCTCTTAATATCATTTAGTGATATGTGAGCTTCATTGATGAGTAGTGGCTATGAATCCAAGGAAAATTCTTTGCGGTGTCATGCTACAAACTCTTACATGGTGGCCTCGACCACCACCCTCTTCATTATTGAAGAGTTGAGTCTTGACTCGTTTGGTTTGGATCTTAATTTGTCATATTTTGACTATCTATGGTTTCTTGGTTCTTCACAATACGTCTTCTGAATCCCAGGCCTATACTCATCCCTAAACATGCTCCTCTTGCCACACACTTGTCCAACATTTATACCTAGAATTTTCTAGTCGTGGGGGCCGAAATGTCCGCATTGTACTGACCAGAGAGTCCGGCCTGGCCGGACACTCCGCTTGATACAGCCTAGACACTCTGGCCGGGCTGGACACTCCGGTGAATTTTGCCCGGATAGTCTGGCCCCAGCGGTTTCCATCCTGTAAAAGGGGGTCAGGGAGAAGTGGATGGTTCAGTCCTTCTTCTCCTTCCCGCCCCCCTCTTCCCAAAACCACTGCTGCCTCTTCTAGGATCTCCACCGGGAGGGCCTCTCCACCCTGGATCCGAACGTTGCCGCTGGGACCTATTCCCCTCCGGTGAAGGCCCCATGGGTGCTGGTATTTTGCCTCCCCCTTCTCCATCTCTAGGGTTTCCTCTAGATGCATTTTTGGAGGCAATGACCTATCTTGATCCATGGATTCATCATACTGCGTGCATATGTCATCATTGTAGTAGTTCTAGCAATCCCGATCTGCTCTAGTTGAGCACTTTTGCTCTGCCTAAAAAATCACCAGGTCTCCCACCGGACACTCCGGTGTGTACAGGGGGGACACTCCGGCCTAGCCGGAATGTTCGGCCTGTATGCGCTAGACTGTACGGGTCTGGCGGAGTCTCCAGCTTGATTTTGTCGGACAGTCTGGGTTTCCTCAACCAGTGTTGATCTGGCATTTCTTTGACTACTGCTATGTGCTTACACCTCCTGGACAACTGTGCTTACCCATTTGCTACCCTTCTACTCTGAATTCACAGGTGGCTCCCATCCTCGTCGCTCTAGGGCTGCTCAGAAAGCCCGTCCTCGCAGGTACCATGATGAAGAGAGTGAGGTTCATGTTGATCCTTCCATGGTCAGACAGGCTGCTCGTGACCGTGTTGCAGCTAAGTAAGAGAACGTCAGGAAACTAAAAAGGGATGAAGCCAAGCGCATGAAGTTTGAGTCATTAACCACTTTGGCAGTATTAGGCACCGAAGAGTTTGTAGAGATGCGTGTCCATCAGTTCTATTCTCTGTAGCGCACTTCTGAGGATGATCGCTTCTGGAGGAATGAGCAGGCCCTACTCTTTTTTGAGGTGTTTTCTGCTTTCAGGACTCATGTGTGCCCCATGCAGTGGTTAGATATCCCAAAGCTCCAAGCCCACAGGTACTTTGAGGATGCTCTCTGGGTGACTGAGAAGATGGGGCTGCACGCCATCTTTCAAACAAGAGAAGGCTACAATATTGAGTTGGTCCAGCAGTTCTATGCCATGGTGGTTTTTGGGGACACTACTGACATTCCCCTTGAGTGGATCTCTGGCACTACTAGGTGTCGTTCTAGCATGGCTCAGTTTGCCCACCTCCTTGGAGTGCCTTTCAATCCCAATGCTCCCAGTAGTCACCGGATGCATGTACATGGTCAGATGTATGACAAGAAGCTGTTGGCCCCAATCTACTCTCGGAATGGTGTGGTTAGCCAAACCACCAACATCAAGCTCATCTACAACATTTTGCTCCGCATGTTTCACCACACACTCACTCCCAAGGCAGGCAACAAATATGAGATGAGAGGTGCTGAGATCAATCTTATGGCCCATGCCCACTCAGTGTATGTTCGCGGTCCAGCTCACCTAGGTGGTGCCATAGATGTCATGGATTTCATCTATCAGGATATGTAGAAGTGCATCACCGACAAGAAGTGTCCTCTATTTGCTCCATATGTGATGAAGCTCATTGTTGCTCAAGCTCCAGTCACTCCACTGCTCTAAACTGACCTTGTTGCACACCTTCCTGCAAAGCTACAAAGGAAGGGTGCCCCCACCTCCAAGGCACCTCGTGGCTACCCCCTCTCCCCTGATACATTGCAAATGTATCTATAATTTTTGATGTTCCATGCTTGGTTTTATCCACTTTCTTGTGTTTTGTTCCAACTTTGGAGTACTTTTCATATGATTTCTTGGACTAACCTATTAACAAGAGCCACAGTGCCAGCTGCCTATTTTCTGCCGGTGCTAGGGGGTGGTGTGGTGGCTCCTGGCACCCCCTCGGCCTCTCCTTCCACCTATATATTGCCCTCAGGACAAAAACCCTAAGTACCCGATCAAAAATCCACGAAAGAGTCTATAGTCGCCGTCATCTCCATCCCTAGATCGGGAGGGATCTGAAGCTCTTCCCGGCACCCTGCCGGAGAGAGGAATTCACCCTGGAGGCCTTCTTCATCACCATGCAAGCCTCCGGTGTGATGCGTGAGTAGTTCATCCTTGGACTACGGATCCATGTAGTAGCTAGATGGCTGGTTTCTCCTCCTTTGTGCTTTCATGTTTAGATCTTGTGAGCTCCGTTCATGATCAAGATCATCTTTTTGTAATTCATACATGTTGTGTTTGCAGGGATCCGATGGATATTGAGATGCTATTTCCGATTGATTATTGATTTTATCATGTCTTTGTTATTTGTGATCTTGCATGCTTTCTGTTGTTAGTAGTGTTGGAGATATGCCCAAGAGGCAATAATAAAGTGGTTATTATCATGTCTTCACACTTATGATAAATGTTTACATACCATGCTATAATTGTATTAACCGGAAACATTAATACTTGTGTGATTTGTAAACTAAAATAAGAGTCCCTAGTAAAGCCTCTTGTTAAACTAGCTTGTTGGTTAATATATGATCATTGTTTCCTGATCATGAACATAGAGATGTTATTAACAACAGGATCATATCGTTAGGAGAATGGTGTGATGGACATACTCCTATAGATAAGCGTAGCATAAAGATCAAGTCATTTCAATAGTTCAATTGCTATATGCTTTCTGATACATAGTAACCTAATTCCTTCGACCATGAGATCATGCATATCACCTTTACTGGATGGATGCTTTGATGTCATCAAACACCACACCGTAACAGGGTGGCTATAAAAGTGGCATTGAGTGTTCGGAAAGTATTGGTTGAAACACATGGATCAAGAGTGGGATTTGTCCATCCATATGACGGATAGATATACTCTGGGCCCTCTCGGTGAAATGTCATCCAATTAGCTTGCAAGCATGTGACTTGGTCACAAGGGATCACATATCACGGGAACGAGAAAAGAGTACTTATCAGTATCGAGGTTGAACTAGGTATGCAGAGATACCGACGATCATAACCTCGGATAAGTAACATATCGTGAGACAAAGGGAAATTGGTATCGTATGTAAGTGGTTCATTCGATCGCAAAGTAATCGTAGAAATATGTGGGAGCCATATGAATTTCCAGATTCCTCTATTGGTTATTGTTCGGAGAAGTGTCTCGATCATGTCCGCATAATTCACGAACCGTAGGGAGACACACTTAAGGATTCGACGTTGTTTGAGTAGTTATGGTATTATGAGAAAGAGACCGAATGTTGTTCGGAGTCTCGGATGGGATCCGGGATATCACAAGGTGATCCGGAATGGTCCGGAGAATAAGATTCATATAAGGAAAGTCCCGTTTCGGAGTTCGGGAATGATTCCGGTGTTTTCATCGGGAATGTTCTAGAAGGTTCCGGATTGTCCGGCACTCCGGGGGGGAAGGGGTACATGAATGTGTCATTACATATTGGAATGATTGCATCATGTACTAAGTGTTCTTGCTGTCCCAAATATAGGATTAAATTGAATCCTAAAACAGAAAAGTCAAATGTCCAGTTTGAAAGTCAAACGGCTAAAACAAGAAACTGTGGGAAACAAGCAAGAGGAGTTGGAATCAACTTGGAGGAGGAGTTGGACTCCTCCAGGCCGGCGGCCAGCCCTAGGCCGAGTTGGGGAGGGACTCCCTCCCTCCCCTGGCGCGCCAAGACCCCCCTCCCATAAAAGGAGGGGCAGGGCTCCTCCTAGACACACACAAGTTTCCTATCCTCTAAACTAAACCCTAGATCTAGACCCCGGTTTAGAGCTATTCGGTTTAGAGCCTTCTAATTGGTTTAGAGCCCTCTAATTGGTGTGTCTAATTACTAGACCACTAATAGCCTCTCTCATAAGCTCCACCATACTCGCACCGGCTTAAGGCGAAGCCCTGCGGGATTTCCCCTCTACCTCCGGTACCACGCCGTTGTGCTGCCGGAATCGCGAGGAGAGTGCTACAACCTCCGCTGCCTGCTGGAACAAGGGAGAGGAAGGTCTTCGTCGAGTACCGAACGTGTGACCGACTGCGGGAGCGCTGCGGGAACGCGGCGCTGGAAGGATCGTCTACGCGATCTTGAGATCGGAAAGAGTACGACTACATCACCCACGAGAATCTGCTCTCGTTAAACACTTTGGAATCTTCGAGGGTGAGTTATTCCATCGACTCGTTGCTACAATCTAGTAGATAGATCTTGGCTTGTTTGTTTGTATGCGATAGAAAATTTTGTTTTCCATGCTACGAACCCCTACAGTGGTATCAGAGCCGTGTCTATATGTAGATCTGTTGCACGAGTAGAACACAATGGTCATTGTGGGCGTTGATGCTTTTATTGTAGATTGCTTTTTGTGTACTTTGCATCTTGCGGTATGTTGGGATGAAGCGGCCCGGGCTAACCTTACATGACATCGTTCATGAGACTTGCTCCACGTTTGACATGCAACTTGTATTGCATAAGTGGCTTTGCGGGTGCCTGTTTCTCCTAGCATAGTTAAGATCCAATTTACAACGGGTAATCAACAATGCTAGTATCAATGTTGTGGTTCTTGTTCGTAAGTTAGAACGACACTTATGGAAAGCCCCAAACCACGTAAAATATGCAAAGAAAGTAGAAGCGTCTAACTTTGTTTTGCAGGGGTGTGCAGTGATGTGATATGGCCATGATTGTGATTATATTTGATGTATGCAATGTTCCTTATTGTAAGTTGGCAACCGGCAGGAGCCATATGGTTGTCTTTAATTTCTGTTAAGACCTGCGTGTCTATTCAAAATAGTTGTAATAGTTGATGCTGGTGGACGACAACCATGAAGAAGCATCATTGACCTTGATGCTATGCCGGTGATGATGGAGATCATGTTCGTGCTTAAAGATGGAGATCGAAAGCACAAAGAAGAAAGGCCATATCATATCACATATTATGAATTGCCTGTGATGTTAATCCTTTATGCATCTTGTATTGCTTAGTAGACGACGGTAGCATTATAAGATGATCCCTCATGCACATAAATTTCAAGTTCTAAAGTGTTCACCCTTAGTATGCACCGTTGCCAAAGCTTGCTGCTTCGAAGCACCACGTGATGATCGGGTGTCTTTGATTCCGCGGGTGAATACAACGTAAGCAAGCCAGATTTGCTTATGCGGTAGCTAAGGTTTGATCTTGACGAGCCTAGCATGTACAGACATGGCCTCAGGAACACGGATTACCGAAAGGTAGAGCATGAGTCATATAGTAGATATGATGAACATGTTGATTGTTCGCCATTGAAGCTATATCAATTCTCGTGATGATCGGTTTTGATGTGGTGAATTTGGTTCGTGTGATCACTAAAACAATGTGAGGGATATTGTTTTGAGTGGGAGTTCACCTAGATTAATTTAATTATTAATTAGAACTCAATTTATCATAAACTAAATCAAAGTGAAATTGCATAGTTGTTGTAGTCATTGGCATCCGTTTACCACCTTGCGCTTAGTTATAATTGAGATGATAGAACTATAGAATTCTGGTTAGTTACTTTACGAACTGGTATCGTATTGTTTTGAAGTGTTAATCTAAAGTTTAAAAGTCCTATTGCAAACTTTCAGTAAGTTCCGGTTACTCCATGAAGTTTAATAATTAGTATTAAATCAAGAGTAACAATTCCAAGTGTTAGTATATAAGTATCATGTTTGTATCCATGATTCTTGATATTCAAAGGATTCCCTTAATATCAAGGTTATCTAGGATCTGAAAGAGTTGTTTCAGAAACCATGATGTGTGGAAGATATTGTGATATCTGAAACGAAGTTTTGGTTGCAACATGATAGAGTATAATATGGCAAAAGTCATGTTCTCATATTTGATGAGAATTTGCAAAAAGGTTGGAGACACTTGTTGTCCTAATCCTCCAAAAGGTTTTGGATAGCAACATTATACTCATAATTCATCGTTATAAGCTAAAAGTAGCTTGATCATGGAAGATTCCATGATAAGGGTGAATATTTGATGTAGGTAAAATGTTTACTACACCAAGAGATTACTAAAGAAAGGAATTTGAAAGAACACCAAATATTTGATGATGGTGATCTACTTCAAAGTGCAAGTCCAAAGACATTGGTATTTAATTATACACGCTTTGGACTATATGTCATATGTATGACTTCACTATTGATATTGATAGATTCTTTCAAATAGAAAAGGAAATATTGAAAGAGAATCTCATAAATAAATGGCAGAAAAGAAAAGACTAGAATTGTTCAGTTTAAGTATATAGATGATATACATGTTGTGGCTATATTCTTTGCTTATTAAACAATGTGGTTCTTAAGTATTTGATACTGAATTTGTTGGTATGAATCGTCATACGAAACAACAAAATTCATGAACTACAATGGCCTAAGTAACTAGCAAAAGAATATGTGATGATGTTCATCGAGAACAAATAAAGGGTTATTATGTTGCTCGTTAAAACATCAAAGCTTGCCTTCAAGATTTGTTTTATCAGGTATTATGAGAACAAAAGGGTTGTTCAAATAATTGCCGTAATCCATAAAAGATGGATGATTCACAAATCTCGTTGGAGACATCACATCCATAAAACTAGTGCTAAAAATGTCGAAAGACAAATTGATTTAAAGATCACTTAGGAAGTGACATCGCCGTTTAAATTATATTTGAAAGAAAACATGAAGAAACTCCATGTTGATGGAATTTTGGAGTCTTCTGATTTTTGATCATATGACGCTTGTGAAACTTTCCTAGAGATAATTAAAACTTCGTTCATAGGCCAAAAGGGAACGAATGACTAGCTTATTGGAACTTGTACATATTGTTGTACGAAGTCCGTTATGTGTAGTCAAGAGCGATGGATTTCAACTTCATATGCTTTCTCCGAAAATTTGAGTGAATATATGAATATTTACTTAATAAGGATGAAGTATGAAACACTTGAAAAGTTCAAAGACTTTCAAGATGAAGTGCAAAATCATTGTAACAAGAATATAAACAGTTTATGATAAAGATCATAAAGGAAGATATTTGAGTTACAAGTTTAGCATAATACCTTAGATTTAAGGAATCGTTCCGTGGATTTGCATTTCCCGAAACACCATAAGAGTATGGAGCGTTCGAGATATGTAATTAAACCTTGTTTGACATGGTAAGATCGAAAGGTGTAATTCATAAAACTGCCATTGTATTTTAAAGATTAAAAGCTTTAGAGATTACCGTTTTTCCACTGAAAAGAGCTCCATCATAATCCGTTGAAATGACACCATATAAAGTTATGGTTTGGGATAAAACCCAAGTTGTCCTTTCTTAAAACATTGGTATGCTATGCATAAGAAAGATGTGTGCAACCAAAGTCGGATGAACCTGTCTTTGTATAAACTGTTCCTCCATAAAACACCGGAGACAAAAGTGTTTGTTACTTAAAACGTCAAGTTTCTTTGAGAAGAAATTTTTCGTGAAAAGTTAAGTGGGAGGACAATAGAAACTTTGATAAGGTTAAAAGAACCTTAGCTATATGTGCAGAGTTGCGCAGCGCCGAAAAGTGTTTCGGAGGCAGCAACAATGCTCATGGTTCACGTACCTCAAAAAGGTTGTGGTCATGGAGATCCAAGTTCCTATTGAAACAAGTAGGTCGGATGAACAATCAAATACCAAGATTTGAGGGTTGAATCATTATTTGAGAATAATAAACCGACTACATGCAGAGAAGCAATGATGGGCCCTGACTCCGACAAATGGCTTGAAGCCATAAAATCCGTGATAGCTCCATACACGAGAAATCAAGTTTTGAACTTGAAGGACCCTCGAGAAAGGTGTAAGACCTTACAGTTGTGTCTGGATCTATAAAGAAATAGACATGGATGTTTTACATCTATGAAATAGTCGACATGTTGGGAAAGAATTCACAACAATGTTCAAAGGTTGACTATGACAAGATTTGATCTGTCATAGTGATATTTAGTCTAGACGGATTAATGTAGCAATCACTACATATAATTTTGTTATATGATAGTTGAATAAACAAAACAAGTTCTTCTAATAGAATCGTTACCTAGGCCATGTGCATAACACGGTCCATAGGGTTTTGTTAATTCAAAGGATGCTAAAAAGCATATGCAAATTTCAATGGTTGAAGTAAGCATAGCGGAGTTGGAATCTTCACTGTGATGAAACTGTTAAAGGAGTTTAAAAGTTCATCAGAGACGATGGAGATGCTTGCATTTGCAAGAAATTAAGTGGGAGCGCTAAGACATGTTTCTAATACATTATGTGGAAGACATATTGTTGATTGGAAATAATGTATCTTTTATTAACACATATTAAGAATTTCATCCCGATGAAAGACTTAGGCAAAACCCAAATATTTGGCATCAATAGACGCTAATATGGTTGTGCCAGAAGTACATAGACAAGATATTGAATGAGTTCAATATAAGAGAAGGTTCTTGTCGCACAGAAAGGATTGAATGAGTTCAATGTTGATGATATATTCAAGTGTATTGACATTTGGTAAAGTGAAACAAATAATCAAGTATAGATTGATACTTGGTGTATGAAATCACAAAGAGTATTTATATCAATCATACTGTGATATGTACAAATCCAGATATGTCCTATGCTCTAAATGTTGAGAGCATATACCAGAATGATTCGTAAGATGATCATTGGACAATAGTAAGGATATTCTTATGATCTTCTGAAAGAACTAAGAGTATAATATTTGTAGAAGTGACAAATAGATGGTTAGTTCATTGTAAAAGTACTACATTGATACTAGTTTTGTCACAAAGTACAAATTAAGTTTATCTCAAACTAAACTAAGGGTGGCACAATATAATGGAAAGTGAGTTCCATAATGGATTTGGATGATTTCCAAGGTTAAGACATTGTGACAGATACTACAACAAAAGGCTAAGTATATGACTGCTATTATAGCAGCAAAAGAGGGCATTTGTGTCAAGTAGTTTGTTATCAAACTAGGTGTAGTTCACAGCGGGATAATACTATAAAGATATATTGTACGACAATATTGTCAACATGTTTTAACCCCAAAGAACTAAAGGTCACACCGAAAGACCAAATTTATACAAAGCCATCTCATTAGAGAATGAGTGATGCGTAGAGACGCAAAGACATGCAATTACACACGGACCTGGAAGTGTCAGATCCGGAGATCAGTTGACCACTAGCAATCGTGTACATACAACACCGGAAAGCCATAGGTGTTATATACACAAAGGTTCGAAACTAGATTATTGACTCTAGTGCAAGTGGGAGACTGTTGGAGATATGCCCAAGAGGCAATAATAAAGTGGTTATTATCATGTCTTCACACTTATGATAAATGTTTACATACCATGCTATAATTGTATTAACCGGAAACATTAATACTTGTGTGATTTGTAAACTAAAATAAGAGTCCCTAGTAAAGCCTCTTGTTAAACTAGCTTGTTGGTTAATATATGATCATTGTTTCCTGATCATGAACATAGAGATGTTATTAACAACAGGATCATATCGTTAGGAGAATGGTGTGATGGACATACTCCTATAGATAAGCGTAGCATAAAGATCAAGTCATTTCAATAGTTCAATTGCTATATGCTTTCTGATACATAGTAACCTAATTCCTTCGACCATGAGATCATGCATATCACCTTTACTGGATGGATGCTTTGATGTCATCAAACACCACACCGTAACAGGGTGGCTATAAAAGTGGCATTGAGTGTTCGGAAAGTATTGGTTGAAACACATGGATCAAGAGTGGGATTTGTCCATCCATATGACGGATAGATATACTCTGGGCCCTCTCGGTGAAATGTCATCCAATTAGCTTGCAAGCATGTGACTTGGTCACAAGGGATCACATATCACGGGAACGAGAAAAGAGTACTTATCAGTATCGAGGTTGAACTAGGTATGCAGAGATACCGACGATCATAACCTCGGATAAGTAACATATCGTGAGACAAAGGGAAATTGGTATCGTATGTAAGTGGTTCATTCGATCGCAAAGTAATCGTAGAAATATGTGGGAGCCATATGAATTTCCAGATTCCTCTATTGGTTATTGTTCGGAGAAGTGTCTCGATCATGTCCGCATAATTCACGAACCGTAGGGAGACACACTTAAGGATTCGACGTTGTTTGAGTAGTTATGGTATTATGAGAAAGAGACCGAATGTTGTTCGGAGTCTCGGATGGGATCCGGGATATCACAAGGTGATCCGGAATGGTCCGGAGAATAAGATTCATATAAGGAAAGTCCCGTTTCGGAGTTCGGGAATGATTCCGGTGTTTTCATCGGGAATGTTCTAGAAGGTTCCGGATTGTCCGGCACTCCGGGGGGGAAGGGGTACATGAATGTGTCATTACATATTGGAATGATTGCATCATGTACTAAGTGTTCTTGCTGTCCCAAATATAGGATTAAATTGAATCCTAAAACAGAAAAGTCAAATGTCCAGTTTGAAAGTCAAACGGCTAAAACAAGAAACTGTGGGAAACAAGCAAGAGGAGTTGGAATCAACTTGGAGGAGGAGTTGGACTCCTCCAGGCCGGCGGCCAGCCCTAGGCCGAGTTGGGGAGGGACTCCCTCCCTCCCCTGGCGCGCCAAGACCCCCCCTCCCATAAAAGGAGGGGCAGGGCTCCTCCTAGACACACACAAGTTTCCTATCCTCTAAACTAAACCCTAGATCTAGACCCCGGTTTAGAGCTATTCGGTTTAGAGCCTTCTAATTGGTTTAGAGCCCTCTAATTGGTGTGTCTAATTACTAGACCACTAATAGCCTCTCTCATAAGCTCCACCATACTCGCACCGGCTTAAGGCGAAGCCCTGCGGGATTTCCCCTCTACCTCCGGTACCACGCCGTTGTGCTGCCGGAATCGCGAGGAGAGTGCTACAACCTCCGCTGCCTGCTGGAACAAGGGAGAGGAAGGTCTTCGTCGAGTACCGAACGTGTGACCGACTGCGGGAGCGCTGCGGGAACGCGGCGCTGGAAGGATCGTCTACGCGATCTTGAGATCGGAAAGAGTACGACTACATCACCCACGAGAATCTGCTCTCGTTAAACACTTTGGAATCTTCGAGGGTGAGTTATTCCATCGACTCGTTGCTACAATCTAGTAGATAGATCTTGGCTTGTTTGTTTGTATGCGATAGAAAATTTTGTTTTCCATGCTACGAACCCCTACAAGTAGCTATCTTGGCCAAGTAGATACTAGCAACTCCAAGAGTTAGTATTTATGCTCGATAGTGGGTTCATGCCTCTGGTAATGTGGGGAAGTGACAGAAATCTCTAAGGTACTAGATGTGCTGTTGCTACTAGGGAGAAAACAACAATCCTTTGTTCATAGAAAAATCGTATTGTTTACTTTACACGCAATTCGTAAAGCAATAATCTGTTGCTTGCAACTTAATACTGGAGGGGTTCGGATGATAACCTGAAGGTGGATTATTAGTCATAGATGCAGTTGGATGGCGGTCTATGTATTATGTTGTAATGCCCAATCAAGTCTCAAAGGAGTCAAGATGATTAGTATATGCATGTATTGCTTTCTCGGTGTTTGTCAATTGCCCCGTTGTAATTTGTTCACCCAGCATGTTATCTATCTAAGGAGAGCCACCTCTAGTGAACTATGGATCCCGATCCTTTTTCTTTACATACAATCTATAAATTGTTTCTGCTTTGTGTTTACTTTTTGCAAACTTTTACTTCTTTCCATTCGATACGTTTAATCCTTTGTTTTCCGCAAAACACGGTGAGATTGACAACCTCATCGCAAGTTAGGGACAAAGTTCTGTGGTTGTGTTGTGCAGGTCTCCACGTTGCTACTAGCACCGGTAGTGCGCCCTGCCAAAGCTCAGCTAGCAACACCTTTGGGGTGTTTCCTAGCTCCTACTGGTTTGATTAAACATTGGTTTCATAACTGAGGGAAAACTTTCTGCTGTGCTCATCATACCTTCCTCTTGGGGTTCCCAACGAGCTCTACGTCGATCATCGAGTGCATCACCCCCCCCCCCCCCGCTCAAGAAATTTTTGAGGATGATGAGATGGATGCAGATGCCTCTGACAGTGATGATGGGTCCGTGGCCCCCGCATGAAGCATGCTAGCAATGCATATCACTTCACCGCCTCCAAGGAGGAAGTGCACAATACGGTGAAGAAGGCCTCCTGGTGGAAGAAGCTTCTTCTTTGCCAGAACATTGACATTCGCCATGGCCAGTATGATGCATACAAGACAAATAGGAATGTGATGAAGGAGCTCAAGCAGATCAACCAGCCCATGGATGTTGATCCTACTTAGCAGTAGGCGTCTGATGGCACTCTGTCCTATGGTCACTGGAGTCAGGGACGTGTGGACTGGTCCATGTTTGAGGACGTGTCTTCTTCTTCTCGCCCTCACGGCCAGAGCTTCACTCAGGAGGATCAGGATGACGAGGATGGTGATGAGGACAAGGAGGAGGAGGATGACAACGATGGATACAGTGGCTAGAGTTGGCCTTTGGGACGCTTTAGTTGTGATCTTTTCCCTTTTTGGCGTCTCGATGCCAAAGAGGGAGAAGTAGCCCCTTTATTAGGTTGCTACCGGGGATTTGCATGGGTACACGAGCTTCACGTTATTTGCATGGGTACACGAGCTTTGCATGTGTACACGAGCTTCACGTTATTTCGATTTGCCTCTTTGAAGCTTCGTGTCTTTATCCTACTTGTCGAGTACTATGTTGTGTTGAACTCTGTCGTGTGTGTTGTGACATGCTTACCCGGTTGTGTTAATGACTATGTTATGCATAGCTTATTGATCTAGTTGTTATTATATATCATTTTATAACTTGTTAGCTACAAAATCTAGAGAGGATGTAATACTAGGGTGTGTGATCTTGTATTCAAATGCAAAGCTAAAATTGGTCACACATCTAGGGGGAGCCTCACTATATTTTGTATATCTCCTCTTGTGAAAATTTATAGCTATCCTATTTGCAAATCCTTGGGTTGTCATCAAACACCAAAAAGGGGGAGATTGAAAGGGCATTTATGCCCTTCCTACTATTTTGATGTTTGGTGACAACACTTGGATAAGTTTAATCGTCTGTTAAATGTTTCAGGAGATACCTGCTGCTCTCATGTTTGTTGCAATAAAGGAAAAGAGCCCCCCCAGGATCATGTCTGTGCAGGAAACATGTCCCAGCCGGACTGTCCAGTAGAATTAGTCTGGAGTGTCCGCCCCCGGCTGGACTATCCGGCCCTCGGAAGTGGGCAACTTCGTCGGACATTCTGTATGCCTGTTCGGACACTACCCGGACACAATCCGAACTCTGGCCGAAAACTTGGCCAGGCCGGAGTGTCCGGCTGGTCTCGACCAGAGTGTCCGGTTGGCCCAGACTGTCTGGCTGGTGTTGGCGGGACTGTCCGGGGTAAGTGGCTCCAACGGCTCTAATTCCAGGGGGCCTATATAAAGGCCCCCTTCTTCTACCTTGGAAGCTGCTCGTCCACCTCAAGAACTCCAGCACCATTTGATCCACCAAATCCACAAGATCTCCTCACTCAACCATCCAAAGTCATTGATCTTTGGAGAATCGAAGGAGTAGGCCTTGATCTACATCTTCACCAAGAGAGATCTTCATTTCCCCCTCATTCACTTGAGGGCCCCTTACTCTAGTGTTTCATTGGAAACCCTAGCTTATGATTTGGTTCTTACTAGCTTGTCTTTGATTGTTTGACAGCTAGGTTGTACTTGGGAGCCTCCATTTAAGTTGTGGATGTGTGCCCCGAACTTGTTGTAAAGGTGTCGTCTTCCACCTCAAAGGTTGCCGCATAGTGGAAGAGGTGAATCGAACCCGTTGGGGTGAGGTTCATCGGAGAACAAGGGAGGCCTCTCGTGGCGTTGGTGAGTTGAAACCACCCCCTCTCCAAACATAGACGTACTTCCCCTCAAAAGGAAGGAACTACGGGAAACAAATCCTTGTGTCTCCGTGTGCTCCACTTTGGTTACTTCTATCCTTTCCCGCCCTTTACCTATCTAGTTATTGCTTAGTATATGTGCTAGATTGACATGTAGGTAAATTCACCATAGTTGCATAATCTACAAAATTTACCTTTCATGTCAAACCCTAAATTTAAAAAGAGTAAAATTTGAAGTAGCACCTATTCACCCTCCCCTCTAGGTGCCCATACGATCCTTTCAACATCTTCATAAGATATTGAGGTGGCAAAGTGTGCCCGATAGACTGATTTAGTCAAGAGCACGCTATTAGGCTCCAAACGCTAGCTCCAATTTCTGATCTCATCCCAAAGTGTAACACTTGGATGAAACCCTGAATATTGATTGCCTTTTTGATGTCTTTCAACCATCGGCTGTTAGACACCACAAGTGCACAACATTCAGTGTTTCTGTTCTACCTTGTATATACTCCCTAAGGGCAAGTTACATCTCATTTAAAAGACTGGGTCGCATCATATTGTAGTGTCCTGTGTCTTGCACCGGACATGCCCCAACGAAACAGCTTAACCACTTGGGCACACTACAATGTTCCACTCATTGAATTTGTGCCATGTTCTCTCTTCCTTTTGTGCCATCAATCAAAGACCATATGAATATCACACGATGAAGAAGAGATTGTTGCCCAGAATTGGGGATATTACTTGTTTTGATCTCCAGCTGAAAGAAAGCTATGTGTGTGGAAAGTCATGAATCTGATAGCACGGAGAACATCCTGATATTATAGTACTAGCATATATTTATATGTGAAACTTTCGTCTTTGTATTATAGTACTAGCTCCTGGTATTTCTATTCTCTTTGTCCTAAGTTGTTGTATTAGTACACTGAACTAATATTTGTCCATGGTGATGGTCTTCTGTGTATATTACCAAGAAATCATTGCAGTGCATTAAATTGAGTTGATTTCTTGAGACAAGAGAGCTAGTTAGAGTCGGCCTGGTGTTCTCTACGTGTTCTGGCAGTAAATGAAATTTAATCTTACATTACTTTACTTTTTGTGATGTTGACTACTCAGCACATGAAGTTCTATATCTCTGCCTTTTCGTGTCAACCTCCTATTTACACACTTGAGAACTCTCTATATTAATCATTCATGAATAAAGCTAGTGATCCATACTTGTAGTTTGGGTGTTCTTTTCAGCTAGGGACTTGTGGCAGTTTATACTACATCACTTATGTTTGTTTCTGTCAGTGTTGTAATAATTTTCTAATACTGGCAAAGATAGTTAGCTCTAGATTTGTCTCTTCATTTTGTAGTCTGTAGTATGTCTCTGATCTGTTCATGTCATATTTGTGTCTGATATGTTCATTGTTGTTTTATGATAGATACCTGCTCCTTGGACTATAGTAGGAGTATAGTGGTCCTTGGACTATAGTAGGAGTATAGGAGGCTGATTTTCATAGTATTTGGTCCTTTTCAAGTTTTGTATGTGCTGACCCCATCCCTGACTGTACTTACTGTCGAATAATGAGTATAGCGGTTGCAACCAATAGCTGAAATATTTAAAAGACAAATTGAGTGGTTGACTTCTTTTTCTTGCAGATTGTCGATGGCTTCATCTTGTTTACTTTGTAGATTTGTCTACTTGACAAACTTAAACTGTGCTGTTGTTGAACTAAATTTAGTATAGTTGCTCCATTGTTTATCATGCTACCCTACACTTCTTTGCCATTGTTTATCATGCTACCCTACACTTCTCAAATAGTTCATTTTTTTCTTTCCAGGAGTCATGCATGCATCCCGCTCCTAAGCCATCAGATGCATGTTCTTGCTACCAAGATGGCTGCTCTTGCCTCGATGTCAAGGCAATAAAGTGTTTTAGTGTCCGATCAACATTTTGAGGTTACAAATGTACTCATGACCGGGGTTGTAATAATGGTTTATTAAAACGTAACTTGTTGTCTTGTTTGGTATATTTAAACTCCACCAAAGTAGATGTTTAGGCTCTGTGCAAATTTGTTTAGTGTAAAGATTGGATAGATATTCATATATTTAGTGCAAAGATTGGATTTTTATGAGCCGCTATGTCTATGTATGTAGGTAAGGTTTCAGTTTTTCATATCAGCTCAATACTTCACAATCCCCTCCCATCCCCAAAAATCAAAGTAAACATAGGGCATTGGGGAAATGAGAGGAAATAAGGGAAAATGTTGGGATTGGGTGAAAGAGAGGGATTCACCAAATCTCTTCCCATCCCCAAACCCCTAGGGGGTGGAAATACACTAGAAGTAAACAAGGCCTAAGATGTTTTAACTCTGCGAAAAAAGTATCCAGACCCTTTTAATGTGTAGGTTCACTCTAATTCTAGATAAATTTACACACTAAAAAAAGTATACATATACTTATTTCACAAAGTTAAAATGTGTTTTATTTTGAAACGGAAAGAGTACAAATCAGACGGTATCGCATGGTGTACCAACACGGTTTTATTAACCATGTACTAGTAGTTCGCTATATTTTGATTACAATTACTATAAAAAATATAGAAGTGCACCTGCACCTAAAGTAGCATGTGAAATATGACGAAGTACCGTAGCACGGTTACTTATGACATTTTTTCCATCTCAAAAATTATAAAATAATCCATCCGTCTTAAAATAAGTGACTTGGATTTGTCTAGATTCACATGTATCTAAACTTGTTTTAGTGTAAGATACACCTGAATCTAGATAAATACAAGTCACTTGTTTTGAGACGGAGGGAGTAGTATTTCCGGCGTGGGGAGATCTCATTGGTAGGTCCGTGTGAGTAGCAGGGCAGCATGCTCCGGCAATGAACTTAACGGCCCAGCCAATGGGCCACAACACTGTAGCGATGGCGAGGCAGACGCCCCACAGGCCCAGGCCCAGCCTCTTGGTGCCGGCGAACCCCGCGAGCACCTCCACCGTCACTGCCTGCAGCACGAGCGTCACGGCCACTAAGACGAGGAACATCATCCCTTTCTTCTCGAACACCCCAGCGAAAACGTTCCTCCTCTTGATGTCCCGGACGTTGAACTCGTTAAACACTTGGAATAGGACCAACATGTTGAAGATCGTGATGTCGTTGGCCTTGTCGCCGGTGCCGAAGACTTCACGGCCACGGTACTGGAGCGCCAGCAACACGGCGGTCTGGAACGCCGCCTGCGCGGCGACGTTAAGCCGCATGGTGTTGCTGATGAGCGGTGCCGTGCGGTCGATGGGCGGGCGGGCCATGAGCGCCACGGAGGGCTTGTCCGCGGCCACCGCCAGCGCGCTCATGGTGCCCATCACCAGGTTCACCCACATGATGTGCGCGGCTGTCAGTGGAGTATTGCCCGTCGCGATCGTCGACACGAAGTTGACGAGGATGGCCACGACGTTGACGGTGAGGTGGAACTGGATGAACCTCTGGAAGTAATTGTAGGCGCAGCGGCCCCTCCGGATGGCCGTCAGCACCATGTCCAAGTTATCGTCGAGGATGATGGTGTCTTTGGTAAGATGGGTGCCCTTCACGCTCATGGACAGCACCACATCGGCGTCCTGGCGCGCTGGCGCGTCGTTGGTGCCGTTGCCGGTCATGGCCACCACCTGGCCCTTGTGCTTCAGCAGCTTCACCAGCAACCGCTTGTCCACTGGCCGTGCGCCGAAGATGACGCGGATCTTGTCCACGGTCTCGAGCTGCTGTGCCCACGGCATTTTCCGGAACTTGCGCCCCTCGATGACGACGTCGTCGGGATCGTTCCTGGATATGATGCCACACTCTGTGGCGATCGCGCGGGCCGCGAGGATGCTGTCGCCGGTGAGCATCTTGACTGCGACGCCGGCATTCGCGCAGGCTTCAATCGTAGCCTTGACCTCTGGTCGGCACCGGTCTCTCAGGCCGACCAAGCCCAGGAATGTCAGTCTCTCGTCGGCGATCTGCTTGTAGGCGAAGGCGATGCACTGCAGGCCTCCCACCGCCATGTCGTTGATGATCTTGTCAAGTTTGTTCAACTGCTCGGCGCCGAGTTCGCGCGCCGCTCCGTGCATGTCCACGTACATTGAGCAATTCGCTAGGACCACCTCAGCGGTGCCTTTCCAGTGCGTGATCACCGTCCCGGTGGCCTTGTCCTTGATTCTGGCGTGGCTGTGCAACTTGTGCTTCTCGGCGGGGTTGAATGCCTCCACGTATAGGACCTTGCCGCTCGCCCCGAACATGGCGGCGTCCATGTCGAGGTACGTCACGGCCCACGACAGCAGCGCCTTCTCGGTCGGGCTGCCCGAGATCTCCGGCGATGCGTTGTCGTCGGACCAGTACACGCTCCCGGTGGTGTTGAGCCCGGCTCCCTGGCGGAGCAAGCTAGCAACGCTGTCGGCGATGGCTGTTGCAGCTTTCGGCTGTTGGATGCCGACCCAGAACTCGGTCACCGCCATCTGGTTCACGGTGAGCGTTCCGGTCTTGTCGACACAGATGGCCGTGACTGACGCCATCGTCTCGAACGCTGACATACTGTGCAGATTATCCTTGGCCATCTGCATCACGTAGAAGGTGACCGTCAGTGACACCGCGAGCGGTAGCGGGATGCCCTTGTCCAACAGCGCCAGCTTCCCCGTGCCGCCGGTGAAGTGGTGCACGGTGAAGGTGACCAACGTGACGGCGACGCCGATCTTGCCGACGGTCGAGGTGAGTACGTCGAGGCGCTCACGTAGCGGCGCCGGCTCGTCGGCGTTCTTCTCGTTGTTGATTAGCTCGCCCCAAGTGGTGTCGTTGCCGACGGCGGTGACGACCATCGAGCCGTGGCCATGCACGACCTTTACGCCGGAGGCTAGGAAAGGGTTCTTCTCGGCGTCGATGCCTACTGGCCGCGGCTCGCAGGTAATGCTCGACTCGTCCACCTGTAGGCCGTAGCCCTTCAGGAACACCCCATCCGCCGGCACGGCGTCGCCGGTCTTCAGTATCACCACGTCGCCGACGACGACGTCGAATACGGAGACCTCCTGCCTCCGGCCGGCGCGGACGACGGTGACGGCGATGTCGGCGGACTCGCGGACCAGCTTGTCCTCCAACTTGGCGTTGGTGTGGGCCATGGCCGCGGCCACCCCGGAGACGAAGAAGACGGTGATGTAGATGATCAGACTGTCGTACAACACGTCCTTGAGGCGATGCTCCTTGATGCCGAAGCCGAGGGCGAGGGTGGCGCAGACGAGGAGCGCGATGAGCAAGACGTCGCTGAGCGCGTCGCCGACGTGGCGGAAGAAGCTCTTGGACTTGGGCTTCGGGCACGTGTTCTCGCCGTACGCCTTCTTGCGACGGCGCACGTCGGCCCCGTCCCCGCAGATGCCACGTTCCACGTGGGATTCGACCGCGGCAGCGATGCCGGCGCCGCCGCCGAGGTGGATGAAGCGGTCCGCCCGCTTGTCCTTGCCGAGGGACTTGAAGGACTCGTGGTCATCGGCGGCGACACTGATAACAGTCGTCGCCATGTCGCCGGCTGATGAGTGGACAGACGAGGAAAGGCCTGATGAGTGATGATCATTACGACCACTGGACGGGCTACTTATATAAAAGTTTAAACACAGAACGGCTCCCTCCCCGGCTCCCCCCAGTTGGTGCTGACTTGTACGCGTGCCGGCGTGCGTGGTGACACTTGATTTGAAGAGCGATTGAGCTGGCGTGAGGGGCTGCCCGGTGCCTCGGCCTCCTCGCCTTTTGCCGACGAGAGAGACGCGCCGTGTCTCCGCCGATGGCCGGTTCTGGTACTCCGATGTCGGACAAATCGGATAGAAAATAGGGCAGGGCGAATAGTCGTTTGTCGTAATGTCAAGTCCCATCCGATTGTGGCCGGCGTGTGAATACTGAATCGTAGAGCATCCATGTTTTTCTGTTACGTAGTACTTTGCTTCTTTCATTTCCGATTCCCATGTGTTGCAGGCTTGCAGCTTGCGTGCACAAAATCAACTTTGCCTATCGCAAAGTTCTGTTATGTAGTACTAATATCTGTCTTTCCTTTGAAAAGGAGGTTTCTCTAAACAAAGGAAGGGCAAAGGCCTGGCAATGGAAGTATCCACTGGAGTAGTATGTAGTGGTCTGAAACAAGCCAGAAAAAATAGAAGAACAAATTTGCTAGTTACATAGGGAAACTGTAACTCGTGTTGAAAATTCCGATCCAAATTAATTGACTCGGCTTTGTCCAGATTCGGACGTACCTAGACATGTTTTAGTGCTAGATACATCCGAATCTAGACAAATCCGAGTCAATTAATTTGGGTCGGAGGGAGTAAATCCGAAAAATTCAAAATAATATATTATCTAAATCGACCGGTTTACATACGTGGGTTAGTATCGACGGGGTCTTTAAAACTAGATCTCATGTTACTAATCTTTGATGAAATATTTTTATAACACCTGATGGCAGATTTACAGTAGTTCCTTTGCTAGATTAGCAGCATAATTACCGCGGTTATCACAGAGAAATTTTATGCGTATTTTTAGACATTACAATGATATGCACACCTAGAACATGGGTGTTCAAGTGTTTCCTGGAGCTAAGAGATGGCATCATTTCACGCGATGCATAATGACATACATAAATATGACAACCAAGTTCTTATAATCTACAACCAAGTATTGTACCGACACAAAAAGAGTAGTCAAAATGTGTTAACATAGCTAGTTTTAAAGATCTCGTCTGAAATCCTCGTTTAACTACTCCGCAAGGGTATCACATTCGTAGAAACAAGGCTTTATCCATCTTCAAATGGGGATTTAGATATAAGAGAACGAGATTTAGGACGGACTTCAAACAAAGAGATAGTGTAAAACCAATACATAGGGGGTAGCCAAAGCTTATTAAAACCACAGGAAACCGCTAAGTGGTTCCAAAGACAAAACACTATTGCTATAAGGTTGCAATTCCTATACGTGAAACACTTGGTTTGATCTTTTTGTTATTGGTGCATGAATCATTCAAACAATAAAATTTTAGTTAATTGTACTACAAGATCGGGTACTGATTCGATTCTATTTGAATCGATAATTTAAGCACGAAATTGAGTCTTTTTCCTTTTTATATTCTAAAACCATTGAATTGAAGTACTTCTGCTTCAACGGGCTGCACAAAGCCAATAGTAAAAAATGAATGTTAATCCGCGGCTTAATTTGAAGAGATAAAAGATTTAAAACAATGCAAAACCGAGTGAATCTTTTGTAGTAATATTATACTTACATATGTATATTTACTTGCATATATGCAATGTAAGAGAGTGACCAGTCGCATCTAGATGACGCGAGACGACAAGAGTTTATCCCCGTTTGTTTCTGCGCATACAGTCAAAGCGTGCCAGGCTTGATCCTAGTGATTTGACGAGTCTAACCCAACTACGTCCTAATCCGGCGACTCCTGATGGCGACCAAGGATCTAGTTTTTATTAGCATAAAAATGGATACGGTTGCCGACGACGGCACCCTGCTCTTGTTTTCTTTATTTTTTAGGAACGGGAGAAGCTTTATCGATCCATGTTAAAGATAATACAGAGGTGATCTAAGGATCTAGAAGTCAAACATGGCGCCCTACAAGTAAGAGCATCTTTAGTGGATCCCTATAATTAGAGATGGAAATGTGGAGTAAACATAGAACGGTAAAAGGATTTTTATTTTCGTGCCCTAATTACTTAGTTGTACTTATTTTTTCTCAGCCGCTTAATTGTTTCTCACTTTTTCCCATCTTCTTCTCGGAAACTTATCAAAGAGCTCGAACGGCAGTTGTTACAGGTTGACCGTTGGCTGACGTGTGGGACCGCGTGGGGCCGGTTGGTCAGGAACGTGTTATGCTGACGTGTGTGCCCGCTCCATGTGAGACTGCGTAGGGCCGGTTTGTTGCCAACGCGTTATGGGAGACGTGGTGTGGGACTATGTGGGGGCACGTTTGGTGTTTACATGCGCCTGTCATCTAAATTGGAAGTTTTCTTGTTTGTTATTTTTATGATTGGCCTTTTTAAGAGCGTCTTTTCTCCCTCTCTCTTGCTAACAATTGTGTTTTTCCCAAAAAGCTAGCGAATCTAGAGCAGCTTCTCTCTTCATTCATTGTTCCTTTTTGCTCTCGTTTTTTCTCAATCTGATAGCAAATTTAGAGCAGCAAATCTAACGAGCACCATAAATATATTCAGAGGAGATGTAGATAATGATGGGTTCGTAGCATGGAAAACAAAAAATTTCTACCGCAAGAATGAAAAAAAATCCAGATCTAATCTAGACAAAAGCCAAGATCTAATCTATTAGACATGAGCAACGAGATAGATCGGTACTAACCCTCGTAGAACCGAAAGCGTTACGAGATTAGATCTCGTGGATGATGTAGTCGATCACTTGCCGATCTCAAGATCGTGTGGACGATCCTTCCGGCGCCGCGTTCCGGCAGCGCTTCCGTAGACGATCACACGTGCGGAGTCGAAGCAGACCTTCCTCTCCCCGTTCCAGCGAGCAGCAGAGGTAGTAGATCTTCTCCACGGAATCCCAGCAGCACGACGGCGTGGTGGTGGTGGAGATGAGAATTCTGCAGGGCTTCGCCTATGCCTGTGCAGAAGAAAGGTGGAGGAGAGAGGCGGCAGAGATTGGGAGTTGTGAGAGCCTGGGCAAGAGGGGGCGCCTCCTCCCTTCTATTTAAAGGAGGGAGGCGCGCCTGGGGAGGGAGAGTCCTAGTAGGACTCCCCTCCTTGGGCCGGCGGTGGGAAGGGGGGAGGAATCCTCCTCCCCCACGAATCCGTGTCTAGCCCCACTTGGACTCCCTTGATCCTTTCTTGGTTTTCAAGTAAACTCCAAGAAATCCTCTAGAACCTTCCAGAACATTCCGAAACCTTCTAGAATCTCCATACAAACATTCCGGAACATTTCCTAACTTAGAAAATGATTCCCAATATATGAATCTTATTCTCCGGACCATTCCGGATCTCCTCGTGATGTCCCGGATCCATTCCGAGACTCCGAACAACATTCGGTCTCCAACGCAAATTCCATATCTACTTAAAACAACTTCGAACCTTAAGTGTGTCACCCTACGGTTCGTGAATATGCAGACATGATGAAGACACCTCTCCCATCAATAACCATCAGCGGGATCTGGAGATCCATAACGGCTCCCACATACTCAACGATTACTTCGTGATCGATTGAACCAATTAACATACGAAACCAATTCCCTTTGTCTCGCGATATTCTACTTATCCGAGGTTTGATCGTCGGTATCTTCATACCTAGTTCTTCCTCGTTACTGATAAGTACTGTTTACTCGTTCCATGTTATGTCATCCCTTGTGACCCAGTCACATGCTTGCAAGCTATCTAGATGACATTCCACCGAGAGGGCCCAGAGATATCTATCCGTCATATGGATGGACAAATCCCAATCTTGGTCTATGCGCTTCAACACATACTTTCAGAATACCCAATGACACCTTTATAACCGCCCAGTTACGAAGCGGTGTTTGATGTCATCAAAGTACCCATCCGGTGATGGTGATTAACATAACCTCATGGTCGAAGGATTAGGTTACTATGTATTTCAAAGCTTACAGCAATACGAACTTAATGACTTGACCTTATGCTATGCTTACTATGGGTGTGTGTCCATCACATCATTCTCCTAACGATATAACCTTGTTATTAATGACGTCCAATGTCCATGATCAGGAAACCATGATCATCTATTAATCAACAAGCTAGTTTAACAAGAGGCTTACTAGGGACTCTTTTATGTTTACAAAGCACACAAGTATTAATGTTTCCGGTTAATACAATTATAGCATGGGATGTAAACATTTATCATAAACATAAAGATATAATAATAACCACTTTATTATTGCCTCTTGGGCATATCTCCAACAGTCTCCCACTTGCACTAGAGTCAATAATCTAGTTAAAAAACTTGTGCATTCAACACCTATGGCTTTCTGGTGTTGTATAGACACTATAGCTAGTGGTAAACATAATCTTCGGATCTGACACTTACAGGTCCGTGTGTATTTGCATGTCCTTGCGTCTCTACGCATTACTCATTCTCCAATGAGATGGCATTGTATAAATTTGGTCCTTTGGTGAGACCTTTAGTTCCTTGGGATTAAATCATGTTGATACAATTGTCATACAATGTATCTTCATAGTATTATCCCGCTATGAACCACACCTAGTTTGATAACAAACTACTTGACGCAAATGCCCTCATTTGCTACTACAATAGTAGTCACATACTTAGCCTTTTGTTGTAGTATCTGTCACAATGTTTTAACTTTGGTACTCAACCAAATTCGTTATGGAACTTCCTTTCCATTACATTGTGCCACCCATAGTTTAAATTGAGATAAACTTAATTTGTGACAAAACTAGTATCAATGCAACAATTTACAATGAACTATTTGTCACCACTATATAAATAATATATTCTTAGTTCTTCCAAAGATCATAGGAATATCCCTACTATTGTCCAATGATCATATTATGAGTCATTCTGGTATATGCTCATAACATTTAGAGCATAGGACATATCTGGATGTGTACATCTCAAAGAATGACTGATCAAAATATTCTTGTGATTTCACCAAGTGTCAAAACACTTGAATCTCGTGTCAACACACTTGAATCTTGATTCAGTCCTTTCCGTGCGTCAAGAACCTTTCTTGTTGTTTCCATATTGAACTCATTCAACATCTTATCTATGTACATTTGGCAAAACCATATTAGCGCCTCAATCTATCCATATAGACATTGATGCCTAATTCCTCTGTTATGCCTAAGTCTTTCATCGAAATGAAATTCTTAACCTGTGTCAATAAAAGATACATTATTTCTAATCAACGATATGTCTTTCACATAATGTATTAGAAATATGTCTTAGCGCTCCCACTTAATTTCTTGCAAAAATGCAAGCATCTTCATCGTCTCTGATGAAATTAAACCTTTTAACGGTTTCATCACGATGAAGATTCCAACTCCGCGATGCTCACTTCAACCATTGAAGCTTTGCATACTCTTTTAGCATCCTTTGAATTAACAAAACCCTTTGGATCATGTCATGGACACATCCTAGGTAACCATTCTATTAGAAGAACTTTTTTTGTTTGTTCAACTACCATATACCAAAATATATGTAGTGGTTGCTACATTAATCCATCCAGACTAAATATCGCTATGAAAGATCAAATCTTATCATAGTCAATTCCTTGAACATTGTCGTAAACTCTTTCCGACATGTCGACTATTTCATAGATGTGAAACATCCATGCTTATTTCTTTATAGATCCATATACGACTGTAAGGTGTTGCACCTTTCCAGAGGGTCTTTCAAATTGAAAGCTTGATTTCTCGTGTATGGAATTATCACGGATTTTATGGCTTCAAGCCACTTAACGAAGTCAGGGCCCATCATTGCTTCTTTGCATGTAGTCGGTTCATCATTGTCAAACAACAATGATTTAACTCTCAAATCTTGGCATTTGATTACTTACCCGACCTACTTGGTTCAATAGTAACTTAGATCTCCGTGACCACAACCTTTGAGGCACGTGAGCCATGAGCATTGTTGCTGCCTCCGGGACGCTTACCGACGCTGCGCAACTCAGCACATATTAGCCAAGGTTCAACAACCTTGTCAAAGTTCTATTGTCCTCCCACTTAACTTTTCACCAAAATTCCTTCTCAAGAAACTCGACATTCTAAGCGACAAACACTTTTGTCTTCGGTGTTATGGAGGAATACCCAATGGTTTTTCTAAATAACCTGCAAAGACATGCTCATCCGACTTTGGTTGTAAACACTTTACTTATGCCTAGCATACCAAAAATTTAAGAAAGGACAACCTGGGTTTTATCCCAAACCATGACTTATATGGTGTCATTTCAACGGATCACGATGGAGCTCTTTTCAGTGTAAAAGCGGTAGTCACTAAAGCTTTAATCTTTAAAATATAATGGCAGTTTTATAATTGACACCTTTGATCTTACCATGTCAAACAAGGTTTCATTACATATCTCGAACACTCCATACTCCTATGGTGTTTTGGGAAATGCAAATCCATGGAACGATTCCTCAAATCTTAGGTGTTTTGCTAAACTTGTAACTCAAACATCTTTATTTATGATCCAATCATAAACTTTTTTATTTTCTTGTTACAATGATTTTCCACTTCATCTTGAAAATCTTTGAACATTTTCAAATGTTTCATACTTCTTCCTTATTGAGTAAGTATATTCATATACTCACTCAAATCTTTGGAGAAGGCATATGAAGTTGAAATCCATCACCCACGACTACACATAATGGACTATATATATCAATATGTACAAATTCCAATCAGTTAGTCGCTCGTTCCTCTTTTGGCCTACGAACGGAGTTTTAATTATCTCCAGGAAAGTATCACAAGCGTCATTTGATCAAAATCAAAGACTCCAAAAAATCCATCAACATGGAGTTTCTTCATGTATCTCTTTCAATATAATTTAAACGGCGATGTCTCTTTGTAAGTGATCTTTCAATCATTTGTCTTGCGACATTTTAGCATTAGTTTTATGGTCATTATTTTTCCAACCAGACTTGTATATCATCCATCTATTATGGAATACGGTAATTATTTGAACAACCTTTTGTCGTCATAATACCTGATCAAAATAACAATTATTGAAACAAATCTTGAAGGCAAGCTTTGATGTTAACGAGCAACACAACAACCCTTTGTTTGTTTTCGATGAACATCATAACATATTCTCTTGCTAGTTACTTAGGCCATTGTAGTTCATGAATTGTGTTGTCCTGTATGACACTTCATACCAACCAATTCGATATCCAATACCGCAGAACCACATTGTTTAACAACCAAGGAATACAGCCATAACATGTATCTTCTATATACCTAAGTTGGACATCTCCAATCTTTTCTTTTCTGCCAAATATTTTATAGATTCTCTTTCAACAATTCCTTTTCTTTTAAAAGAATTTATCAACATCAATAGTGGTGTCATTCACATGACACATAGTATAAAGTGTGTATAGTCAAATACTAATACCTTTGAACTTGCACTTTGAAGTGGATTACCTTCATCAAATGTTTGGCATTCTTTCAAAATTCCATTCTTTAGTAATCTTTTAGTGTAGTAAACATTTTACTTACATCTTCTATTCATCCTTATCATGACAACTTTCATGATCAAGCTGCTATAGCTTATAAAGGTGAATTACGAGTATAATGTTTCTTTTCCAAAACCTTTTGGAGGATTAGGACGACTAGCGTCTCCAACCTTCACAAATTCTCATCAAAATATGAGGACATATACTCTATCATGTTGTAACCAACACATTGTTTTAGATATCGCAATACCTTTCACATATGATGGTTTCTGAAACATTGCTTTCAGCTCTTAGATAAACTTGATATTAAAAACAATCTTTTGAGTATCAAGAATCATGGAGGCAAACATGATACATTAGATACTAACACTGGAATTGTTACTCTTGATTTAATACTGTTTATTAAACTTCACAGAGTAAACGGAGTTTGCTGAAAGTTTGCAATATGACTTTTAAACTTTAGATTGACACTCAAAACAATACGATACCAGTTCATAAAGAAAATATCCAGAATTTCTATAGTTCTACTATCTCAACTATAACTAAGCGTAAGGTGGTGAACGGATGCCAATGACTACAACAAACTATGCAAATTCACTTTGATTGTGTTTATGATAAATTGAGTTTGACTAATCCAAATTACAAATAAACTCCCACTCAAAACAACATCCCTCGAGTTGTTTTTAGTGATTACACGAACCAAATCCACTACACCAAGTCCGATCATCACGTGAGATGATGTAGTTTCATCGGCGAACAATCTTCATGTTCATCATATATCAATCATATGACTCATGCTCTACCTTTCGGTATTCCGTGTTCCGAGACCATGTCTGTACATGCTAGGCTCATCAAGATTAACCTTAGTTTCCGCATGTGCAAATCTGGCTTGCACCCGTTGTATGCACACGTAGAGTCTATCACACCCGATCATCACGAGATGCTTCGAAACGACGAGTCTTAGCAACGGTGCCAACTAAGGACGAACACTTTATTACTTGATATTTAGTGAGAGGGATCATCTTATAATGCTACCGTTGCGATCTAAGCAATACAAGATGCATAAAGGATTAACATCACAGGCAATTCATAATTAGTGTGATATGATATGGCCCTTTCTTCTTATGCCTTCGATCTCCATCTCCAAAGCACGGACATGATCTCCATCATCACCAGCATGGCGTCAAGGTCCGTGGCGCTGCTTCATGGTTGTCCATCATCACTAGCAACTATTACAACTACTTGGAATAAAGCTATTACAAGATGAATAGACACGCAGGTCTTAACAGAATTAAAGACAACCATTAGGCTCCTGCCGGTTGCCATATTACAACAAGGATCATTTCATACAACAAATAAAATAACAATCACATGTAGGCCATATCACATCACAAAACCCCTGCAAAAACAAGTTAGACGCCTCTAATTTTCTTTGCAAGTTTTACGTGGCTTGGGGCTTTCGACTAAGAACGCATCTTACCTACGAAACTGAATCACAACGTTGATACAAGTGCTATCAAGTGCAAAGTGTAGATTTGATCTATACTATGATGGGAGAGACAGACACCCGCAAAGCCACTTGTGCAAAGCAAGTTGCACGTCAAGCGTGGAGCAAGTCTCATGTATGATGACATGTAATGTTAGCCCGAGCCGCTTCATCCCACCATACCGCAAGATGCAAAGTTACACATATAGCAAAAGACGACACGAGCACCAACGCCCACAACCTCATTGTGTTCTACTCGTGCAACAGATCCACGCATAGACAAGGCTCTGATACCACTGATGGGTTCGTAGCATGGAAAACAAAAAAATTCTACCGCAAGAACGAACAAAACCCAGATCTAATCTAGACAAAAGCCAAGATCTAATCTATTAGACATGAGCAACGAGATAGATCGGTACTAACCCTCGTAGAACCGAAAGCGTTACGAGATTAGATCTCGTGGATGATGTAGTCGATCACTTGCCGATCTCAAGATCGTGTGGACGATCCTTCCGGCGCCGCGTTCCGGCAGCGCTTCCGCAGATGGTCACACGTGCGGAGTCGAAGCAGACCTTCCTCTCCCCGTTCCAGCGAGCAGCGGAGGTAGTAGATCTTCTCCATGGAATCCCAGCAGCACGACGGCGTGGTGGTGGTGGAGATGAGAATTTTGCAGGGCTTCGCCTATGCCTGTGCAGAAGAAAGGTGGAGGAGAGAGGCGGCAGAGATTGGGAGTTGTGAGAGCCTAGGCAAGAGGGGGCGCCCCCTCCCTTCTATTTAAAGGAGGGAGGCGCGCCTGGGGAGGGGGAGTCCTAGTAGGACTCCCCTCCTTGGGCCGGCGGTGGGAAGGGGGGAGGAATCCTCCTCCCCCACGAATCCGTGTCTAGCCCCACTTGGACTCCCTTGATCCTTTCTTGGTTTTCAAGTAAACTCCAAGAAATCCTCTAGAACCTTCCAGAACATTCCGAAACCTTCTAGAATCTCCATACAAACACTCCGGAACATTTCCTAACTTAGAAAATGATTCCCAATATATGAATCTTATTCTCCGGACCATTACGGATCTCCTCGTGATGTTCCGGATCCATTCCGAGACTCTGAACAACATTCAGTCTCCAACGCAAATTCCATATCTACTAAAAACAACTTCGAACCTTAAGTGTGTCACCCTACGGTTCGTGAATATGCAGACATGATGAAGACACCTCTCCCATCAATAACCATCAGCGGGATCTGGAGATCCATAACGGCTCCCACATACTCAACGATTACTTCGTGATCGATTGAACCAATTAACATATGAAACCAATTCCCTTTGTCTCTCGATATTCTACTTATCCGAGGTTTGGTCGTCGGTATCTTCATACCTAGTTCTTCCTCGTTACTGATAAGTACTCTTTACTCGTTCCATGTTATGTCATCCCTTGTGACCCAGTCACATGCTTGCAAGCTATCTAGATGACATTCCACCGAGAGGGCCCAGAGTATATCTATCCGTCATATGGATGGACAAATCCCAATCTTGGTCTATGCGCTTCAACACATACTTTCAGAATACCCAATGACACCTTTATAACCGCCCAGTTACGAAGCGGCGTTTGATGTCATCAAAGTACCCATCCGGTGATGGTGATTAACATAACCTCATGGTCGAAGGATTAGGTTACTATGTATTTCAAAGCTTACAGCAATACGAACTTAATGACTTGATCTTATGCTATGCTTACTATGGGTGTGTGTCCATCACATCATTCTCCTAATGATATAACCTTGTTATTAATGACATCCAATGTCCATGATCAGGAAACCATGATCATCTATTAATCAACAAGCTAGTTTAACAAGAGGCTTACTAGGGACTCTTTTATGTTTACAAAACACACAAGTATTAATGTTTCCGGTTAATACAATTATAGCATGGGATGTAAACATTTATCATAAACATAAAGATATAATAATAACCACTTTATTATTGCCTCTTGGGCATATCTCCAACAGATAAAGCAGCTAATATAGGATATATAGCAGATGTAGATAAAACAACTAATATAGGATATATAGTACGATACCTTTGATTATCGGAATTGATTATTGAAGGGTTCCGTAGTAGAAAACAAAAAAAATTCGAACTAAGCAAACACTAATATCAGGATCTATACTATGTAGACATAAGTAACGGAAGAGAGAGATGATATTCATACCTTTGAAGACCGAGGCACGCCTTATGCAGGAAGGCGTATATTGATGAAGATGAGCAGCACCTCAATTGTGGTGCCTCCGAAGTTCGTCACACGTCCGGTATAGGTGACGTCTCCTGGACTCCGATCCAGCCGAGCAGCGAAAGAAGTAGATGCCGGATCGATGATCACATCACGGTGGTGTGAAAGTGGAGAACTCACTCCCCAAGAGGTCCTCTCCAATATTATGGAGAAGCCCTCAATTGATGGGAGAGAGAATGGGAGAGAATGGGATGCCTTCAAACGGGGAGGGGAGACCCCTATATATAGTGGGAAGGGGGCCGCACCACCCAGGGGCCAGGCGGTGTGGGACTAATGCCCACACCCGCCAGCCACCTAGGGGCAGCTGCCGGCCCTAGATGGGCCCCACTAAGCCTAGGCCGGCTGGCCCCCTTCCTCTAGGCGCCTTGCCCCTTGGGCCTCCCTTCGGGTGAGGCCCATTAGCATTGAGCTTCCTTTAATAATAAAATAAAATATATATTTAGTATTAATTCTTTAATTTACATTCAAATACACATATTGTCTTATTCCTTCACTCCGGAACTCCTTCTGGACCCCTTCTGATCTACATCGGATGTTACCCGGAACTATTCTGGTTTCTCTTTCTCTATTTCTCCTACGATACCTCATCTACCCTAAGCGTCCCCACCCTTAAGCGTGACATCCTTTGGTTTGAAACACTCCGGGCATGATCGAGACTACTCTCACATCAATGATCAACAGAGGGACCTGGATGGCCATGTGACCCCCGTGCGTTTCACGAATACAATCGCTCGAACCGTGAGATAGTCGTTTCCCATTCCCTTTGTCATTTGATACCTAATTCATCCGAGACTTGATCTTTGATATCCCCATACCTTAGTCCGGTCTCGTTACCGATGAACTTGTTTACTCGTTCCCATGTCGTTGCATTCCATGACCAAGTCACATGCTTGCAAGCTTCATTAATGCAACATCACCAAGATGGCCACATGTATCTATCTGTTACATGGACTAGACAAATCCTGGCCTTGATATGTACTCCTCTACGCGGCCCTTTGGAAAACCTGAGTGGCAGCTTTTTGATCACCCTTCTACGAGATGATATTTGATAACCATCTAAGCTTCCTCCAGAATGGTTATTTGCATCACCTCACAATCAAAGGATTAGGTTGCGAGGTTCTCTGTGTTTATCATCAATGGTGAACTTTGTAACTAGATCTCATTAAGATATAACTGTTGGATGTTTGTCTATCATGTCATTCAACTAATGACATGACCTCATTGTCAATTGGCATAAATGCCCATGATCTTGAAACCCAGATCATCCTCATGACCAATGAATTAGTTCGCTAGAGATAACTAGAGACACGGTTTGTTTGCATACCACATGTGTATTAACGTTTCGTATTAACACAGTTATAACACAGTATCAAACATATTATGAACATATAGGAGATATATCAAATAATACACTTTATTATTTGTGTCTAGGGCATAACTCCTTTAGTCTCCCACTTGCACTAGAGTACAAATAAAACTAGTTTACAATTGGCAGGAACCTAACACCAATGGAATCTCGGTGTTGTTCATGCTTGACTTGTAGGAGAGCTTTAGTCAAAGGATCTGCCATATTCAGTTCCATATCTACTTTGCAAATCTTGATTTCACCTTCGTCAATGTTCGGCCAGATGACGTGAAACCTAAGCTTGATGTGTTTGGCTATGGAATGAGTCCTCGGTTCCTTTGCGTTTGCAATAGCTCCCGTATTGTCATAATAGATCGTTACGAGGTCTTGCGCACTTGGACTGACTCCTAGTTCGATGATGAAATTCCGTATCCAAACAGCTTCATTCGCCGCATCAGCCGCAACGATGTATTCAGACTCCATTGAAGACTACACCACCATCGGCCGCTTCTTGCTCTTCAAGCTTACCACCCCACCATTCACTAGGAACACAAATCCTGTTTGAGACTTTGAGTCATCATGATCTGAGTTCCAGCTCACATCCACGTAACCCGTTACGTTTAGAGGTTCATTATTTACTCCATAGATTAGGAACATACCCTTTGTTCTTTTGAGATACTTTAGGATATTCTTCACAGCTGTCCAGTGATCCGGTCCTAGATTACTTTGGTATCGGCTCGTCAAACTAAGAGCCAATGCCACATCAGGTCGAGTACTTAACATTGCATACATGATAGATCCTATGGCTGAAGCATTGGGGATGTAAGACATCTTTTCTCTATCATCATCTGTTATCGAACATTGAGTCACACTCATTTTGCAATTCTTCATCATTGGCATAGAGCCCTTTTTGGCACTGTCTAGTTTGAACCTCTTCAAAATCTTTTTGATGTAAGTACTTTGACTTAACGCAATCAGGCGTCTTGATCTATCTCTATAGATCTTGATTCCTAATATGTATGCAGCTTCACCTAGATCCTTCATGGAAAATTGACTACTCAAATATGCTTTCACGCTTCTCATAAGATCCACATCACTTCCCATGAGCAATATGTCATCCACATATACTACTAGGAAAACTACTGATCTCCCACTCGCTTTCTTATAAACACAGAACTCTTGTTGATTTTGGACAAATCCAAAACTCTTGATCACTTGATCGAAATGTTGGTTACAACTCCGAGATGCTTGCTTCAATCCATAAATGGACCATTGAAGCTTGCACACCTTTCCAGCATCCTTAGGATCAACAAAACCTTCCGGTTGCATCATATACAACTCTTCATCAATGTGACCATATAGGAATGCGGTCTTGACATCCATCTGCCAAATTTCATAGTCAAAATGAGCAGCAATTGCTAGTAAAATCTGTACAACCTTAAGCATCACTACGGGAGAGTATATATGTCTCATCGTAATCAACTCCTTCAATTTGTCGATACCCCTTTCCGACAAGTTGAGCTTTGTGAATGGTCACATTACCATTCGCATCTGTCTTTTTTCTTAAAGGTCCATTTATTTTCCAAGGCCTTGCGGCCTTCCGGAAGATCTACCAAGGTCCGAAATTGGTTTTCATACATGGATCCTATTTCAGATTTCATGGCTTCCAGCCATTTCTTGGAGTCAGCGCTATCCATAGCATCTTTGTAGTTCGCAGGTTCTTCTTGTTCATCTAGGATGACAAACATCACAAGGCTAGTATACCAATTAGGAGTGGCACGGACTCTTGCAGACTTGTGAACCACATGAGTTTCGATGTTGTTGTTTTGATCATCATAATTGGGATCTTCTTCCATGTTGGAGAGCGGTTTCGAAACAGCTTCTGTTGTGCTACTCGGAATTTGGAGAGAAGGGTCAACAACTTCATCTAACTCAATTTTCCATCCACTAACTCCTTTAGCAAGAAACTATTTCTCAAGAAAGGTGCCGGTTTTTGCAACAAATGTTTTGTCTTTGGCTTGATTGTAGAAGGTATACCCAACTGTTTCCCTTGGGTATCCTACGAAGATGCATTTTTCTGACTTAGGTTCAAGTTTGTCAGGCTGTAGTTTCTTGACGTAAGCCTCACAACCCCAAACTTTCAAGAATGACAACACTGCCTTCTTGTCATGCCATATCTCATATGGGTTTGTCTCCACATATTTGGGTGGTGCTCGGTTTAAAATAAAAGTGGTGGTTTCTAACACATATCCCCAAAACGACACAGACAAATCAATTAAAGACATCATGGACCGAACGCTATCCAATAGAGTTCGGTTACGTCATTCCGACACACCATACCGATGTGGTGTTCCGGCTGGCGTAAGTTGTGGGATGATCCCACAGTCCTTCAAGTGCATGTTAAACTCATAACTCAAATACTCGCCTCCCTGATCCGATCGAAGATGCTTGATTCTCTTGTTAAGTTGATTCTCTACTTCTTTTTGAAATTCCTTGAACTTTTCAAAGGTTTCAGACTTGTGCATCACTAAGTAGATATATCCATATCTACTTAAGTTGTCAGTAAAGGTAATAAAGTAATGATAACCATTGAGTGTTGAGACACTCATTGGTCCACATACATCCATATGTATGATTCCTAGTAGGTCTACAACTCTCTCCATTGTGTTGGAGAATGGTGTCCTAGTCATCTTGCCCATAAGGCATGGCTCACATGTATCAAGGGATTTGAAATCCAATGATCCAAGATGTCCTTCTGAATGAAGCTTCTTCATGCGCTTTACGCTAATGTGACCAAGACGACAATGCCACATAAACATGGAATTATCATCATTAAGCTTACAACGTTTAGCATCAACACTATGGATGTGAGTATTACAATCAAGATCAAGTAAGAATAAACCATTACACACATGCGCATGAACATACAAAATATCATTCATATAAATAGAACAACCATTTGTTCCAGATTTAAACGAATAATGATCTTGCAACAAGCAAGACCCACTCACAATATTCATACTCAATGCGGGTACATAGTAGCATTTATTCAAAACCAAAAATAATCCTGACGGTAGAGGTAGATGCAGAGTGCCGACGACCATCATTTCGACTCTCAAACCATTGCTGACACACATCATCACCTCGTCCTTCCTCAGGCGCCTCCTACTCCGTAGTTCCTGCTGAGAGTTACAAATGTGAGCAACAGATCCGGTATCAAATACCAAGGTGTTACTCCTGGAGCTAGTAAGGAACACATCAATAACATGTATACCACATATACCTTTGTCCTTTCCGGCTATCTTTCTAGCTTTCTTGTCTTCAAGGTACTTGGGGCAGTTGCATTTCCAGTGCCCATCCCCTTTCTAGTAGTAGCACGTAGTGCCGGGATTAGGGCCAGGCTTGGCAGTCTTAGAGGTGCTGGCAATGAACTTTCCATCCTTCTTAGGCTTCTTGCCCTTGCCTTTTCCCTTTTGCCCCGGCTTCTTAAAGTTTGTGGCCTTATTGACCATCAACACCGTGTGCTCCTTCTTGATTTCTACCTCAACATTTTTGAGCATGGAGAACACCTCAGCAAGGGTATTAGTCATCCCTTGCATGTTGTAGTTCATCACAAAGCTCTTATTGATGGGTTCGTAGCATGGAAAACAAAAAATTTCTACCGCAAGAATGAACAAAACCCAGATCTAATCTAGATTAAAGCCAAGATCTAATCTATTAGACATGTGCAATGAGATAGATCTGTACTAACCCTTGTAGATCCGAAAGCCTTGTGCGAGATCGGATCTCGTGGTTCATGTAGACGATCACTTGCCGATCTCAAGATCGAGTAGACGATCCTTCCGGCGCCGCGTTCCGGCAGCGCTCCCGCAGTCGGTCACACGTGCGAGTCGATGCAGACCTTCCTCTCCCCGTTCCAGCGAGCAGCGGAGGTAGTAGATCTCTCCATGGAATCCCAGCAGCACGACGGCGTGGTGGTGGTGAAGTAGAGAATTCTGCAGGGCTTCGCCTAAGCCTGAGTAGAGCGAAGGAGGAGGAGAGAGGCGGCTAGGGCAAGAGTGGAGGGGCAAGGGGGGTGGCGCCACCACCCCTCTATATATAGAGGGAGGGGTGCAACCTAGGGTTCCCACCCCTAGGCCCACCTCCTAGGGCCGGCGCACAAGGGGGGCTTGGGGGGAGTTTCCTTCCCCCCCAAGTTTCCCCTTTTTCTTTCTTGGTTTTCAAGTAAACTCCATAGAAATTTCTAGAACCTTCCGGAACATTCCGAAACCTTCTAAAACCCCCATATAAACACTCCGGGACATTTCCGAACCTAGAAAATGATCTCCATTATATGAATCTTATTCTCTGGACAATTCCGGATCTCCTCATGATGTCTCAGATCAAATCCGAGACTCTGAATAACATTCGGTCTCCAACGCACATCCCATATCTACCTAACCAACATCGAACCTTAAGTGTGTCACCCTACGGTTCGTGAATATGCAGACATGATGGAGACACCTCTCCGATCAATAACCATCAGCGGGATCTGGAGATCCATAACGGCTCCCACATACTCAACGATGACTTCGTGATCGATAGAACCATTAACATACGAAACCAATTCCCTTTGTCACGTGATACTCTACTTATCCGAGGTTTGATCATCGGTATCTCCATACCTAGTTCTACCTCGTTACTGATAAGTACTCTTTACTCGTTCCATGTTATGTCATCCCTTGTGACCCAGTCACATGCTTGCAAGCTAACTAGATGACATTCCACCGAGAGGGCCTAGAGCATATCTATCTGTCATATGGATGGACAAATCCCAATCTTGGTCCATGTGCTTCAACACATACTTTCAGAATACCCAATGACACCTTTATAACCACCCAGTTACAAAGCGGTGTTTGATGTCATCAAAGTACCCATCCGGTGATGGTGATTAACATAACCTCATGGTCGAAGGATTAGGTTACTATGCATTTGAAAGCTTGTAGCAATACGAACTTAATGACTTGATCTTATGCTACACTTACTATGGGTGTGTGTCCATCACATCATTATCCTAATGATACAACCTTGTTATTAATGACATCCAATGTCCATGATCAGGAAACCATGATCATCTATTAATCAACAAGCTAGTTCAACAAGAGGCTTACTAGGGACTCTTTTACGTTTACAAAACACACATGTATTAGTGTTTCCTTATAATACAATTATAGCATGGGATGTAAACATTCATCATAAACACAAAGATATAATAATAACCACTTTTATTATTGCCTCTTGGGCATATCTCCAACAGTCTCCCACTTGCACTAGAGTCAATAATCTAGATTACATGGTAATATACCTAACACCCATGGCGTTCTGGTGTTGGTCATGCTTTGCTCTAGGGAGAGGTTTAGTCAACGGATCTGCCACATTCAGATCAGTGTGTACTTTGCAAATCTATATGTCACCATCTCGGACATACTCGCGAATAGCATGGAAACATAGCTTGATGTGCTTCAGCTTGCTATGTGACCTTGGCTCCTGTGCATTAGCTATGGAACCTGTGTTGTCACAGTAGATGGCCATCGGGTCCAACGCACTAGGAACCACGCCAAGTTCAGTAATGAACTCCTTCATCCATATGGCTTCTTGTGCAGCCTCCGAAGCAGCTATGTATTCCGATTCAGTTGAAGATTTCGCCACAATGCTTTGCTTGGCACTCCTCCAGCTCACTGCAGCACCATTCAAAATAAATACGTATCCAGACTGTGACTTCGAGTCATCTGGATCAGTGTTCCAACTAGCATCAGTGTAACTGTTTACAACAAGCTGTTCATCACCTCCATAAGAAAGAACCATATCCTTAGTCCTATTCAGGTACTTTAGGATATTCTTGACCGCTGTCCGGTGCTCCATTCCAGGATCACTTTGATATCTGCTAGTCAAACTAACAGCATGTGCTATATCCGGTCTTGTACACAGCATGGCATACATGATAGAACCTATGGCCGAGGCATAGGGAATATTATTCATCTTCTCTCTATCTTTTGCCGTAGCTGGACTTTGAGTCTTACTCAAGGTCTTACCTGACAACATGGGCATGAACCCTTTCTTGCTCTCTTCCATTTTAAACTTCTTTAGAACTTTGTCCAAGTATGTACTTTGTGAAAGCGCTATTAGGCTTCTTGATCTATCTCTATAAATCTTGATGCCTAGAATATATGCCGCTTCGCCAAGATCCTTCATTGAAAAACTATTATTCAAATAGGCTTTGACGCTATTAAGAAGTTCTATATCATTCCCAATCAACAATATGTCATCTACATATAGTAATTGGAATGCTACAGAGCTCCCACTCACTTTCTTGTAAATACAAGCTTCTCCATAAGTTTGTATAAATCCAAAGTTTTTGATTACTTTATCAAAACATTGATTCCAACTCTGGGATGCTTGCTTCAGTCCATAAATGGAGCGCTGAAGTTTGCATACCTTGTCAGCATCTTTAGGATCAACAAAACCCTTGGGTTGTACCATATACAACTCTTCCTCAATGTGTCCATTAAGAAACGCCGTTTTGACATCCATCTGCCAAATCTCATAATCTAAATATGCAGCAATTGCTAACAAAATCCTCACAGACTTTAGCTTCGCTACTGGTGAGAATGTCTCATCGTAGTCAACTCCTTGAATTTTTCGGAACCCTTTCGCGACAAGTCGAGCTTTATAGACGGTAACATTACCATCAACATCTGTTTTTTATTGAAAATCCATTTGTTCTCGACAGCCTTACGGCCATCCGGTAAGTCCACCAAAGTCCACACTTGGTTTTCGTACATGGATCCCATTTCGGATTTCATGGCTTCTAGCCATTTGTCGGAATCTGGGCTCACCATAGCTTCTTCATACGTCGCAGGGTCATCAGTGTTGTCCACCAACATGACGTTCAAGGCAGGGTCATACCAATCAGGAGTGGTACGAACCCTCGTTGACCTGCAAGGTTCAGCAGCAACTTCGTTCGAAGTTTCATGATCACCATCATGAGCTTCCTCTCCAATTGGTGCAGGCAGCACAAAAACATCTTCCGGTGCTGTGCTACTCTCAACTCCGAGAGAAGGTTCAATAACCTCGTCGAGTTCTACTTTCCTTCCAGTCACTTCCTTCGAGAGAAACTCCTTCTCAAGAAAGGATCCATTCTTGGCAACAAAAACTTTGCCTTCGGATCTATGATAGAAGGTATACCCAATTGTTTCTTTAGGGTATCCTATGAAGACGCATTTCTTCGCTTTGGGTTCAAGCTTATCAGGTTGTAACTTCTTTACATACGCTTCGCAACCCCAAACTTTAAGGAACGATAACTTAGGTTTCTTTCCAAACCATAATTCGTAAGGTGTCGTTTCAACGGATTTAGATGGTGCCCTATTTAAAGTGAATGCGGCTGTCTCTAATGCATAGCCCCAAAATGATAGCGGTAAATCTGTAAGAGACATCATAGACTGAACCATATCTAAGAGAGTTCGATTCGATGTTCGGACACACCATTACGCTGTGGTGTTCCCGGCGGTGTCAACTACGAAAGTATTCCACATTTCTTTAAATGCATGCCAAACTCACAACTTAGATATTCACCTCCACGGTCAGAACGCAAAAACTTAATCTTCTTATTACGATGATTTTCCACTTCACTTTGAAATTCCTTTAACTTCTCGAAAGTTTCGGACTTATGTTTCATAAAGTAGACATACCCATATCTACTTAAGTCATCCGTGAAAGTGAGAACATAACGATATCCACCATGCGATGCTACACTCATTGGACCGCACACATCGGTATGTATTATTTCCAATAAGTCTGTAGCTCGCTCCATTATGCCAGAGAATGGAGTCTTAGTCATTTTTCCCATTAGACATGCTTCGTATCTTTCAAGTGATTCAAGAAGTCCATCAGAATGGAGCTTCTTCATACGCTTCACTCCAATGTGACCAAGACGACAGTGCCACATGTATGTAGAATTATCATTCAATTTTATTCGTTTAGCATCTATGTTGTGAACATGTGTATCACTACTATCGAGATTCAGTAAGAATAAACCATTCATCTCAGGTCCATTACCATAAAAGATATTACTCATATAAATCGAACAACCTTTTTTCTCAGACTTAAAAGAGTAACCGTCTCGCAATAAACAAGATCCAGATATAATGTTCATGCTTAACGCAGGCACCAAATAACAATTATTCAAATTTAAATCTAATCCCGAAGGTAGATGCAGAGGGAGCATGCCGACGACGATCACATCAACCTTGGAGCCATTTCCAACGCGCATCGTCACCTCGTCTCTCGCCAGTCTTCGCTTATTCCGCAGCTCCTGTTTCGAGTTACAAATATGAGCAACCGAACCAGTATCAAATACCCAGGCACTACTACGATTACTAGTAAGATACACATCAATAACATGTATATCGAATATACCTTTCTTCTTGATGTTGCCGTTCTTCAGATCTGCCAGGTACTTGGGGCAGTTACGCTTCCAGTGACCGGCACCCTTGCAGTAGAAGCATTCAGTTTCAGGCTTAGGACCAGCCTTGGGCTTCTTAGCAGGTGCGGCAGCTTTCTTGCCGTCCTTCTTGAAGTTGCCCTTGTTCTTAGGCTTGCCCTGTTTCTTGAAATTGGTGGTCTTATTGACCATCAACACTTGGTGCTCCTTTTTGATCTCCACTTCAGCAGTTTTCAGCATGGACGATAGTTCAGGCAACGTCTTGTTCATGCAGTGCATATTGTAGTTCATCACAAAGTTCTTATAACTCGGTGGCAGTGATTGGAGGACATGGTGAATCCCTAACTCATTAGGAATCGTTATCCCCAACTCTTGGAGCTTGTTTGCGTGCCCAGACATGGTGAGCACGTGCTCGCTAACGGAGCTACCCTCTTCCATCTTACAGTTAAAGAACTTTTCGGAGGCCTCATAGCTCTCCACGGCCGCGTGAGTCTCAAAAATGAGCTTGAGCTCCTTAATGATCTCGAACGGGTCGTGGTGCTCAAAGCGCTTCTGGAGCTCTGTTTCTAAACCGTACAGGATGGCACACTGAACTGTGGAGTAATGATTTTTCCGAGTGGCGTAAACATTCTTTACGTCATCGGTGGCATCTTCTGCAGGTGGGTCACCTAGCGGTGCTTCGAGCACATAGGTCAACTGACCAGCCCTGAGGATAATCTTCAGTCCACGGAGCCAGTCCGTGAAGTTGCTTCCATTGTTCTTAAGCTTTTCTTTCTCTAGGAATGCATTGAAATTGATGGAGAGGTTCGCCAGAATCTATAACAAATTTGCTAGTAGTTTAGACTAAGTTTATGATAAATTGAGTTCAATTTTAATTCTTAAATTAACTAGGTGAACTCCCACTCAAAACAACATCCCTCACATTGTCTTAGTGATTACACGAACCAAGTCCACTACACCAAGTCCGATCTTCACGAGAGAAGATGTAGTTTCGTCGGTGAACAATCTTCATGTTCATCATATCATTTATATGATTCATGCTCTACCTTTCGGTATTCCGTGTTCCAAGACCATGTCTGTACATGCTAGGCTCGTCAAGATTAACCTTAGTTTCCGCATGTGCAAATCTGGCTTGCACCCGTTGTATGCACATGTAGAATCTATCACATCCGATCATCACGAGATGCTTCGAAACGACGAGTCTTAGCAACGGTGTCAACTAAGGATGAACACTTTATTACTTGATATTTAGTGAGAGGGATCATCTTATAATGCTACCGTCGCGATCTAAGCAATACAAGATGCATAAAGGATTAACATCACAGGCAATTCATAATTAGTGTGATATGATATGGCCCTTTCTTCTTATGCCTTTGATCTCCATCTCCAAAGCACGGACATGATCTCCATCATCACCAGCATTGCGTCAAGGTCAGTGGCACCGCTTCATGGTTGTCCATCATCACTAGCAACTATTACAACTACTTGGAATAAAGCTATTACAAGATGAATAAACATGCAGGTCTTAACAGAATCAAAGACAACCATTAGGCTCCTGCCAGTTGCCATATTACAACAAGGATCATTGCATACATCAAATATAATCCCAATCACATGAAGGCCATATCACATCACAAAATCCCTACAAAAACAAGTTAGACGCCTCTAATTTTTTTGCATGTTTTACATGGTTTGGGGCTTTCGAATAAGAACAGATCTTACCTACGAAACTGAAACCACAACGTTGATACAAGTTCTATCAAGTGCAAAGTGTAAATTGGATCTATACTATGGTGGGAGAGACAAACACCCGCAAAGCCACTTGTGCAAAGCAAGTTACACGTCAAGCGTGGAGCAAGTCTCATGTGCGATGACATGTAAGGTTAGCCTGAGCCGCTTCATCCCACCATACCGCAAGATGCAAAGTACACAAAGCAAAAGACGGCACGAGCACCAACGCCCACAAAACCATTGTGTTCTACTCGTGCAATAGATCTATGCATAGACACGGATCTGATAGCACTGATGGGTTCGTAGCATGGAAAACAAAAATTTTCTACCACAAGAACAAACAAAACTCAGATCTAATCTAGATAAAAGCCAAGATCTAATCTATTAGACATGTGCAACGAGATAGATCTGTTCTAACCCTTGTAGATCTGAAAGCCTTGTGCGAGATCGGATCTCGTGGTTGATGTAGACGATCACTTGGCGATCTCAAGATTGAGTAGACGATCCTTTCGGCGCCACGTTCCGGCAGCGCTTCCGCAGTCGGTCACACGTGCGGAGTCGATGCAGACCTTCCTCTCCCCGTTCCAGCGAGCAGCGGAGGTAGTAGATCTCTCCACGGAATCCCAGCAGCACGACGGCGTGGTGGTGGTGGTGGAGTAGAGAATTCTGCAGGGCTTCGCCTAAGCCTGAGCAGAGCGAAGGAGGAGGAGAGAGGCGGCTAGGGCAAGAGTGGAGGGGCAAGGGGGGGTGGCGCCTCCACCCCTCTATATATAGAGGGAGGGTGTGGCCTAGGGCTCCCACCCCTAGGCCCACCTCCTAGGGCCGGCGCACAAGGGGGGCTTGGGGGGAGTTTCCTTCCCCCCCAAGTTTCCCCTTTTTCTTTCTTGGTTTTCAAGTAAACTCCATAGAAATTTCTAGAACCTTCCGGAACATTCCGAAACCTTCTAGAACCCCCATATAAACACTCCCGAACATTTCCGAACCTAGAAAATGATCTCCATTATATGAATCTTATTCTCCGGACAATTCCGGATCTCCTCGTGATGTATCCGATCCAATCCGAGACTCCGAACAACATTCGGTCTCCAACGCACATTCCATATCTACCTAAACAACATCGAACCTTAAGTGTGTCACCCTACGGTTCATGGATGTGTAGACATGATGGAGACACCTCTCCGATCAATAACCATCAGTGGGATCTGGAGATCCATAACGGCTCCCACATACTCAACGATGACTTCGTGATCGATAGAACCATTAACATACGAAACCAATTCCTTTGTCACGCGATACTCTACTTATCCGAGGTTTGATCGTCGGTATCTCCATACCTAGTTCTACCTTGTTACTGATAAGTACTCTTTACTCGTTCCATTTTATGTCATCCCTTGTGACCCAGTCACATGCTTGCAAGCTAACTAGATGACATTCGACCGAGAGGGCCCAGAGCATATCTATCCGTCATATGGATGGACAAATCCCAATCTTGGTCCATGCGCTTCAACACATACTTTCAGAATACCCAATGACACCTTTATAACCATCCAGTTACGAAGCGGTGTTTGATGTCATCAAAAGTACCCATCTGGTGATGGTGATTAACATAACCTCATGGTCGAAGGATTAGGTTACTATGCATTTGAAAGCTTGTAGCAATACGAACTTAATGACTTGATCTTATGCTACACTTACTATGGGTGTGTGTCCATCACATCATTCTCCTAATGATACAACCTTGTTATTAATGACATCCAATGTCCATGATCAGGAAACCATGATCATCTATTAATCAACAAGCTAGTTCAACAAGAGGCTTACTAGGGACTCTTTTACGTTTACAAAACACACATGTATTAGTGTTTCCTTATAATACAATTATAGCATGGGATGTAAACATTCATCATAAACACAAAGATATAATAATAACCACTTTTATTATTGCCTCTTGGGCATATCTCCAACACTTATAGCTAGGGGCAGCGAGTGCAGCACCCTATCAATCGCGAGCTCCTCCAGGATTTTGCAATCCAGGTTGTTCAAAGGCTTAATGTAGCTAGACATTTTGACTACATGCTCACTAACACTGATGTGCTCTTCCATCTTAGTAGAGAAGAAGAGCTCAGAAGCATCATACCTCTCTGCACGAGCCTGTGGAGCAAAGACAGCCTTGAGATCTTCAATGATCTCAAAAGCATTCATCTTCTCAAAACGCTTTTGAAGCTTTGCATCCATGGCATAGAGCATTCCACTTTGGATGAGGGAGAAATCATCCGCCTTGGACTGCTAGACATTCTTTTCGTCCTAGGAGGAGGAATCTGCAGGCTTAGACGGAAGCTTAGCCTCGATGACATAAGTCAACTTGTAGGGTACTAGGAGGATCCTAAGATTGTGGAACCATGCGGTGAAGTTGGTTCCATCAGTTTTCAGCTTGTCCTTCTCGTGGAAAGTTCTAAGGTTGAAGGTGGGTGGGCAAGACATCTACAATGGATTTCCAAAGTGTTTAGACCATGTTCACAATAATGAGTTCAAGTTTTAATTATACTATCGTACTTAAAACAAAAAGAACTCCCACTCAAACGAACATCCCTCCACTCGTTTAGTGATCACATGATCCCAATCCTCTGCACCTCCCCCGGTGGTCACGGCCATCAGTGTGGCATCAAAGGTAGACATTCCCTAATGTCAATCACATCATCCATGTGACTCATGCTCGACCTTTCTGTTTGTTGTATTCCGAGGCCATGTCTACACATGCTAGGCTCGCCAGTTCTAACTTGTGTGTATTCGCAGTGCAACATGGCTTACACCCACTGTATGCGGACGTAGATATGTCTGACACCCGATCATAACGATGCTGCCTCATACCAAAGAACTTTCTTGGTGGTGCACACACAAGGGAAATACGCTAACTGGAATACTGTGAGGGATTATCTTACTATGCTACCGTTAACTATGTAATTATACTAGCATAATAAGTAATACTTCATAAAGTAAAGTGCTATGACGTGGTTACATCGTCTTGATCATCATCAATAGCTTCAATGAAAGTTTCGCAAACTAGTCATGACCATGTCTCAACACATGCCCCTATGCAACAATAAAGATAGACGCCTCTATATTACCTATTGCAAGTTTTACATGGCTTTAGGGCTTTTTGCGGTAGAACCCCCTCCCACCTACGAATGCGAGCCACAACATGGATTCAATGATTGCAGTTTTACTTCCCTTTTCAGGGCCCTCCAATGTCGATGTCATATCAACTACCATAGACAGACAGACACCCCCCTAAGCCACTTTGATTCATGGACCAGTCTTGTGAATCACCACGTGAGGTTGGTTGGGGGCCGCTTCATCAAACAATGCCGCGATATGAACAAGAACATAAAAGAGGGTAGCAACTAGAGAATCAATGCCCACATATTGCTATGTGTTATATCCGTACGACATGTCTACCCATAAACCCTCTCTAATACAATTGAAGGGTTCCGTAGCAGAAAACAAAAAATTCTAACTAAGCAAACACTAATACCAGGATCTATACTATGTAGACATAAGTAACGGAAGAGAGAGACGGTATTCATACCTTTGAAGACCGAGACATGACTTACGTAGGAAGGCGTATATTGATGAAGACGAGCAGTACCTCAAGTGTGGTGCCTCCGAAGTTCGTCACACATCCGGTGTAGGTGACGTCTCCCAGACTCCGATCTAGCCGAGCAACGGAATAAGTAGATGTCAGATCGATGATCACATGATGGTGGTGTGAAAGTGGAGAACCCACTCCCCAAGAGGTCCTCTCCAATATTACGGAGAAGTCCTCCATTGATGAGAGAGAGAATAGGATGCCTTCAAAGGGAGAGGGGAGACCCCTATATATAGTGGGAAGGGGGGCGCACCACCCAGGGGCCAGGAGGTGTGGTACTAATGCCCACACCCACCGGCCACCTAGGGGCAGCCGGCGGCCCTAGGTGGGCCCCACTAGGGCGACCCACTAAGCCTAGACCGGCTGGCCCGCTTCCTCTAGGCGCCTTGCCCCTTGGGCCTCCCCTTTGGGTGAGGCCCATTAGCATTGGGTTGCCTTTAATAATAAAATAAAAAATATATTTAATATTAATTCTTCAAATAACATTCAAATACACATATTATCTTATTCCTTCACTCTGGAACAGCTTCCGGACCCCTTCCGATCTACATCGGATGTTACCCGGAACTATTATTGTTTCTCTTTCTCTATTTCTCCTACGATACCTCATCTACCCTAAGCGTCCCCACCCTTAAGCATGACATCCTTCGGTTCAGAAACACTCCAGACATGATCGAGGCTACTCTCACATCAATGATCAACAGAGGGACCTGGATGGCCATGTGACCCCAGTGCGTTTCATGAATATAATCGCTCGAACCGTGAGATAGTCGTTTCCCATTCCCTTTTTCATTTGATACCTAATTCATCCGAGACTTGATCTTCGATATCCCCATACCTTAGTTCGGTCTCGATACCAATGAACTTGTTTACTCGTTCCCATGTTGTTGCATTCCGTGACCAAGTCACATGCTTGCAAGCTTCATTAATGCAATGTCACCGAGATGGCCACATGTATCTATCTGTTACATGGATTAGACAAATCCTGGTCTTGATATGTACTCCTCTACGTGTCCCTTTGGAAAACCCAAGTGGCACCTTTTTTATCACCCTTTTACGAGATGATACTTGATAACCATCTAAGCTTCCTCTAGAATGGTGATTTGCATTACCTCACAGTCAAAGGATCAGGTTGCGAGGTTCTCTGTGTTTATCACTAATGGTGAACTTTGTAACTAGATCTCATTAAGATATAACTATCGGATGTCTGTCTATCATGTCATTCAACTAATGACATGACCTCATTGTCAATTGGCATAAATGCCCATGATCTTGAAACCCAGATCATCCTCATGACCAATGAACTAGTTCGCTAGAGATAACTAGAGACACGGTTTGTTTGCATACCTCACGTGTATTAACGTTTCATATTAACACAGTTATAGCACAGTATGAAATGTATTATGAAGATATAGGAGATATATAAAATAATACACTTTATTATTTGTCTCTAGGGCATAACTCCTTCAATTATTTGCATAAATTAACCGATTGAGATCCCCTGATTATTCCTCAATCCCCAACTCTCAAACCAAATCGAATACTAATCCCAACTACAGATCGGTGGTAGTACTAACTAGGGAATCCCTTAACTGCAAGTTAGAGGAAAAACAAAATAGGATTGAAATATGAACATGGGGATAAATCGAAATACGAGATTTAACACAAGAGGATTAGCTACTATAAAAATACCTAGCATTCAATGATTGAAAATACGAACAGTCGAACCCTAATAACATACGATCTAGCATCCAACAATGGGAATAGGGGAAGAACAAGGGAAGGGAGAAACCCTAGTTACCTCCGACCATGGGTCGGTGATGCTAGTGTCATAGGGGTTCTCCGGCCTGATGTAATCATCCTCCTCGTAGGGGTCCCAGTCAAGCAGAATCTGCCCAAGACCGGTAGGGGCCTCCTCACTGGCGGCTATGGTGGAAGCGGGGACAGGGGTCTAGACGAGAACTGCCTTCCATGCCTCGACGGGGGCCTGTACGGGGACGGGGGCCTCCTCGTCGGAGGCCTTAGAGGCGACGATAGCCACCGCATCGTTCTTCTCCATCATCGGCGTGGTTGGGGTTTTCTTCGGGGTTTGCAGAAGGTGATGGTACAGTGGAGACGGTTGCGTGAGTGATGAGTGAGAGTGAGGAGGCCTCTATAAAGGTGAAGGGAAGGTACGTTTCGTTGCACCACCGTGCACGCATAACCGCGCACGCGACTACACCATGCACGGCCACACGTGTCCACTACCGCCCCGTGCACCGCGACACGCGTACCGTGCATCACATTTTCTCCCTCGTGTCTAACACTAGCGACTTAGTTGTGCTCAGTTATACCCTTGAGTCTAACACTGGTAGGTTGGTTGTACTCAGTTTGCCCTCCAATACTAACATTGTTGCATGCAATATACCCAGTTTTACCCTCCGGTGGCTGGTCAACAAAGAGTCAACGAATGGGTTTTAGCTAGCTAATTGAGTCATTTTATGCACAAAAAATTCAAAAAGATCAAAACATATTGGCATCTACCCATGGAGTCTTATTATGTGACCCGCCACCATAAGAAATGTATAGAAATCAAGTTTTAACCTAAATCACCACTTCTCAAATCACCTACTAGCTATGAAGGTTCATGGCTTTCTACTCAAGCTTCTTCCCAAAACATCCTTCCCCAAAACATAGTTTGTTTGAATGTGGTAATAATTGTCAAACTGATGTATATTTGAATTGCAAATAGTTTGATGTATGCCAAGATGTATTTTATTGTATAAAATACGCATTTTCCATTTTTTTAAATCTCTTTCTATTTTCTATTTTCTATTTGAATCCCTTTGTCAGTTTTGCCCTTGCTTTTTAAGTTCTACTCAGTTTTGCCCTTGGTTTTTAAGTTCTACTCAGTTTTCTCCTCTCTCTTAGTCACAAACTCTCATACCTGTGCTCGTCTTGGATGCTACGCTCTGATTGGTTGAGACAGTTGTCACGTGGATCATGCGCACCAACCGTTGATCCTCTGTGATCTAGCGGACAGGATAACCCCTATATATATCAGAGGGCACCCCTCTGTCCATGCAAAATAACGAGTTTGCCACCGGTACTTTAACTCCATAAACAAATGATTTTGAATATAATTTGAAGGGAAAGTGTTCGAAGGTGTATAATTTTCATATATGCAAGTTTGTGCATTACATTCCACTCTATGAAAATGATAATCTCTCAAGATTTTCTTAGCACAACATTATCACGTATTAAGTGCGATTTCAAAGAGTTCAAATGTGTATAATTTTTGTATATGCAAGTTTATGCATTACATTCCACACTATGAAAATGGGGAGAAAATGATAATCTCTCAAAAATTTGTTAGCACATCATTATCACGTATTAAGTGTGATTTCACAGTGTTCAAAGGTTTATAATTTTTGTATACGCAAGTTTATGCATTATATTTCACTACATGGAAATGATAAATGACCAGGATTTTATTAACACAACATTATCATGTCCTAAGTGCGATTTCAAAGAGTTCAAAGGTGTATAATTTTTGTATGTGCAAGTTTGTGCATTACATTTCACTATATGAAAATGATAATCTCTCAAGATTTTGATAGCACATCATTATCATGTATTAAGTGTGATTTCACAGTGATCAAAGGTGTATAATTTTCGTATATCCAAGCTTATGCATAATATTTCACTCCATCAAAATGATAAACTCTCAAGATTTTCTTAGCACAATATTATCATGTCCTAAGTGCGATTTCACAGTGTTCGAAGGTGTATAATTTTCGTATATGCACGAGGCATAAAGATTTTAGTTTAGAGATCACTTTACACGATCTAAAAATGGTAAACTCTCAAGATTTTCCTAGGACAACATTATCATGTCCAAATTGTAATTTGAAAGTGTTCAAGAGTTGTGTCAATTATAAGCACTCTTTTACATTAAGAGTTGTATAATTTTTTTAATTTGAAAGTGTTCAAGAGTTGTGTCATTCTCTTATTTCTTATACATCCATCTCCCTAGATCTCAAAGTTTGACTTTCACCTCATAGATTCACTTGATTGCAGCTGATACATTAACTCGATAAACAAATTAAATCATCGTAATGGCTCGCCGCCTGCATTCTTCACAGCAAGCACGCGCCCAATTGAGCTCCCGAGTTGCGCCAATTGATTGCACACAGCAAGCACCCCTGTCTAATCGGAACATTTTGGTGCGAGATCTAACCTTCCCTACGCATGGTTGATGATGACTACAAGTGCACAAATCAATTGTAGCTAGTTTCGAAGTAAAGATATCGAACCCACAGAGACCTATTGCTAAAGGTCTTTATGCCCCTTGTTACTATCTACCAAAGGATACTTCTAAGCTGCCTTTGATCTCAAGTAAAGGGTGTTTGAAAGGTTTATGGTTGTTTGCAGAAAAGTAATTAAAACAAGTAAAATAAAACAAGTAACAAGTTTGTATGAAAGCGCGGTTGAACTCAATAGGGCTAAAACATTCCCGGGGATGTAGGATACACCACTAGCATAGTATTATTGTTATATGTAATGAAGATAACATACTCCTTGTGTCATGATATGTGTGGAGAGAGCCCCATAATAAGATGTTCACCACAAGGCTTGTAGGAAGCCACTTTGTTGAGCCAAGAGTGTGGCCACCTCTAAATAACCACTACGATGTCTGAGAGCAGTCACCCATACAAACCACCGCAATTAAGGGTTTCCCTGTGGATATCGTAATTAGCTTAGGGAGTCCCTCTTTAATCCTCCTTTGACCGTGTAGGTTACGAGCTAGCGCCAATCTATCACGGGGCATTCCGGGTACGCTTCCAAGACACGTCCAAAGTATTTCTCCCTCCCTTTAGTCCTGAGGGAAAATGATATGTGGCCGACTACACATACCATCTAAAGAGAGAGATCAAATACAAATCATAGATAAGCAAGTTATATGGACACAAGAATAAGTTCATAATGGTGCTAGGGTTTCTCCATCTCCCCAAGAACAAAGGATTTACTCACTCATGGAAGCAATCAACAACATCATCATAATCAAATTAATGGGTAAAAAGTACGGAGGTAGATCTAATGCAAACCATAATTGAATCTGGAATTACAACAAAATCTAATAGATGAAAGATGGGGGTAATGGTGGTAATAGAGATGCAGCGATTGATGATGAAGGGGATGATGCGTTATCCTCCAATGATCCGTGAAGCAGCTGGGATTTTGCCCCAGCCAAATTTCTCCTTTAGATCCCTCTCGGATGTGATTTTTCGTGGTTTTTGGTGGCTATGAATGTCAGATCTCTCTCTCTCATCTTTGCCAGGAGAAAGTATTTGATGAGGCAGTCACGATGGTGCCTGTTACGGGTGGACAGTACGGGCGGGCTCCGCCCGTACCACTGGTCATTATCGGTATTGATGCCTCCTCCTTGCTTGGTATTCTTCCAAGTGTGAAGGTAAATTCATAAAATGGCTTTTATCACTTAGAAATATCATATAATTACACAATATGATAGCTCTAATTAATATGTTCATATATGACTCCATGATTTGGGATCCTGTTGAAACAAGAATAAAATAGTGTGTGTAGACGTGGTGAAATACAAAGATCCCTACTCTATTTATGAAAAAACAAAAGGTAAATATGCTTCAATTTTGGACTCATCAACTCCCCCAAGCTACGATCTTGCTCGTCCCGAGCAAGATGGTGGATTATGGACAAGATCATCATGTTCATGAGCGAGTCGATACAATAAATGAGGTAGAAATTTAAATAGGAATACAACATCGTATGTAGAGATAATTTGGGGGTATTACCATGCCCTTACACATTACATAACTTAGAGGCTTCCACACCTTTTCTAGTATTAATGAAATCATAAGAAGCTGCTAGTGATTTAACATACCATATAATCATAGAGTTTAGAGATATAGGGCACTAAGTTTAGTAATGAAGATTCATGATCATTTTCTCTTTTTTTTCTCTATGTTTGATTCTTTTGATAGTTGCTCTCTTCCTTTTTTTCTTTTCTTTTGATAGCGGTATATCTATATTTTCACTTACTCCATTTTCACTTTTTCTTTTAGTACATCTATTTGATCATGCTCACTACTTAAATGGCTTTCAAAAACTCTTAATTATAATATGCTACTAGAATATTTCTTCTCATAACTTAACCAATACTTTCGTTGGTGTGGAAGTCCCTAAAATCATGACAGCTGTATAAGTATCATAACACTCAACCTAGTTCAATCATCTAATATAATAATCATGAATCAAACACAACTTCAATTATCATAAAGTCTCATAACTCAATGGATATAAATCTTCTCTTGAACAAAGGGAGATCAAAGTTGATGCAACTAATGCAAATTCGGAATTTAAAGCCTAACCATGCATGCAGAAAAGCAAATATGCAAAAATTGTAAGATAGATTACAAGGTTCTCATAGATCCCCCCAAGCTTAGAATCAAGCCGGGTGGATCAAATAATTCCTTGCGATTATTTGATACCGTGGCGTCTATCATGGTGAAGTAGTTTTGTTGGAGAGTGCTGCCCGAAGCTTCGTGTTCATATCTTCCAGTGTAGATATGCATTGAAGACACTTCTGTAGATCCGAACGTAGGAGGAACATCCCATAAACAACTTTTCTCATCACGTCATTGAGTTCCTTCTTGCCTTCAAGATCCAAAATACGCTTGCGCACGATCTCCCTATGGATGGGCTCTTCTTTCTGGTACTTCTCTATCATGTGAAGGCGGTGTTCATTGTCTATGACGTGCGCACCAACTGGCACGTCCAGAAGGTTGAACCCCCAATCCTCGTGTGGCTTCATGCTCATGCACGCGTTCATGGTGATCTTCTTTGTTGTTGAGGTATGTGCCATAGTCTCCTAATAAGTTCCTGCATTGGAAACATTAGCTTTCTTACGCTTTGGTGAAGAGTAGTTGACAACGATGATCTTGAGCGACTCTGTGAAACCCTTCCCATGAAGTTTATTGAATTCTTCCTCATCTTCAGGCTTCACCATAGCTAGGTAGTCCGGCTGCCTCCATATCCTCTTCGATTGCTCCATGAAGATCTGAAAATCCTCGTCTTCAGAATCATCATCACCGAAATCATAAGTGTACCACTTGTTCTGTGGGCTTAGGCCTTGATCTTCACAATCATCAGCTTCGATGGAGGAGGTTTGGAAACTATCCCGCGAACGAGTCATGAGGTTTAGAGGCTTGCCTTTGCCTTGAATCGAGTAGGGCATCAAATAGATTAGATCTGTTGATATAAGAGAGAGGTGAACCTCTAAAGAGACTTGTTTAAGGGTCAGGAGTAGAGAGAAACTCGTAGTATATAAAATGGTCGCCCAAGAAAACAATCCTAACAAATATGGAAACAAATAAGTGCAAAAGAAGGAAATTTGGATCATAACGACCAGTAGGTATGGGTGGACGCCCATACGGTGTGCCCGTACCGGGTCATTTCCAAAAACACCACGAAACAAAGTCGATAATAATCAACCGACTAAGTGGTATGGGCGGGTTCCGCCTGTACTGCCCATCCGTACCTACTTCGCGTCCTCGATTTTTTTAATACAAACGAAAAGCAAAAAATGGTCACCGAACTGATAACGACCGGTCGTATGGGGGCTACGCCTGTACGGCGTGGTCATACCGGTTGTGTGAAAACCACATGGAGTTATCAGCAGGCTTAACGGGTATGGTCGGGTCCGGTCGTACCGCCCGCCCGTAGTGAGCTCGTAAGACCGGCAATGAACTTAGAAAAACAAAAGGAATTCAGATATGAGAAAAGAAATACTAGAAAATATCCAACACAAAGATGTGTTCAGGATTTCATAAACTATGATCATCGCGGGAACATGAACTCATTTGAGTATCTTTTTGTTCCTCTCTTCGAATAAAGTTGGTCGTAGAAAATCACCAAAACCATTGTGAGAAGAAATAGAAAACTTCCTTTTTGGTAGTGTGGTTCCCACATGTATATACATGGATGACACCTCTTTAGGATGAGCAACTTCTTGAGTGTCCATGAATGTTTCCTCCATCTCTTCCTTTCTTTGTAGGATCTATAAATCAAATTCTTGTAGAAGTAAAGTCCAACAGATCATTCTTGGCTTAACATTGGTCCTTTCTAGGATTTCCTTTAAGCCAACATGATTAGTGTGTACTCTTACTTTAGAGTCCATGATATAAGATCAAAATTTATCACAGGAGAAAACCACTGCGAAGAATTCTTTTTCTGCCATAGGGTAGTTCTTTTGGGCCCCATTTAAGGTGCGACTAGCATGATGAATGATATTAAGATCATCACCATCATACTATCAAAGAATTGCTCCTACAGCTTCATGACTAGCCTCGCAAAACAGCTCAAAAGGTTTCTTCCAATTAGGTGCTTTTATAATGGGAGCTTTAAGGAGGGCTTGTTTTAATATGTTGAAAGAAGTAATACACTTTTCATCAAAATTAAAACGAACATCCTTTTGAAGAAGGTTAGTTAGGGGTCTAGCAGTTTACGAAAAATTCTTAATGAATCTTATATAAAATCCTACATGACCTAAGAAGCTTCTTATACCTTTTATGTCTCAAGGAGGGGTAACCTTTTTATTGCTTCAATATTTGCTTTATCGACTTCTATACCCTTACCTGAGACTTTGTGACCGAGCACTCTGCCTTCTTGAACCATAAAATAGCATTTCTCCCAGTTCAAGACTAAGTTAGTGTCTTCACATCTCTGCAAAACTTTATGAAGATTATGGAGACAATGATTAAAGGAAGTTCTATAAACAGAGAAGTCATCCATGAATACTTGCATAATACTTTCAACATAATCAGCAAATATAGCAGTCATACATCTTTGAAAAGTGGCGGGAGCATTGCAAACACCAAAAGACATACAACGATAACCATAAAGGCCATAAGGACAAACATTTTTAAGTTGATCATCAGGGTGAACAACAATTTGGGGAAAACGGAATAGCTGTCTAAGTAACAAAAATGAGAATGCATAGCAAGCCTTTCTAAAGTTTGATCTATAGACGGTAAAGGGTAATGGTCCTTCCAAGTTTCCTTATTAAGTTTTCTATAGTTAATGCACATCCTGTGTCCAACAACGGTTCTAGTAGGTACCATTTCATTATGTTCATTTTCTACAACCGTAAACCCACCTTTCTTAAGAACGCAATGAACATGACTTACCCATTCACTCTCCTTGACATGAAAGATGACGCCTGCATCCAACAAACGTATTATTTCTTTTATTACATCCTCTTTCATGTGAGGTTTAAGACGTCGTTGAAAGTCCACGACCGACTGAGCTCCTTCCTCTGTGAATATTCTATGGGTGGCTATCGAGGGACTAATCCCCTTCAAGTCACTCATCGAATACCCAAGAGCATTTTGATGCATGCGGAGAACCTTCATTAAGTTTTCCTCCTATTTCTCTGTAAGGTTAGCACTTATAATAATAGGAAATTTATTGGTTTCATCAAGAAACCTATATTTTAGTTCCTTTGGTAGAGTTTTAAAGATTGGAGGGCGAAGAGCCTCATCTCCTTTCCTTATGGGTTCTTCATATTTTTGATTAATCTCGGTATCCACCTCAGGCATGGAGTCAAGGTAATCATCCATTTCAGCTTTTTCTATGTCTTGGAGGATATTATTATTGACTAAACTTCTTTCTAAATCATCTTCAGGAGTCCTGATGACTATTGAGGCTAAATTTACGATATTACCTTCTTCTCATGTTCGCACTCATCATCATCCAATTCTTCAATAGGCGGCTTATGGTCAAATTAGAGAAGTGCCAAACTTGAGAGACATAGTTTGTCTCCTGAAATCTACGTTTGCTCCTGCGGTATTTAGAAAAGTTCTTCCAAAAATGATGGGACAATAAACATCAGTGGGCATATTGATAAGCACAAAATCAATGGGATATTTATATGGTCCAACACAAATTGGAACATTCCTAATTACTCCCATATGGACTCCGAGTGTTTTATCTGCAAGCATTATAGTCATATCCGTATCTTCCAGTTCGGCTAGAGTTAATTCATTTTGAATTTTTAAATAAAAATTGAATGGGATAACGTTAATAGCTGTACCAATATCACAAAGGTCATAATACAAAGTTCCTCCAAAAGTGCATGGGGGAATAGGCGTACCAACTTATTTAGCTTTTACCTTTCCTTCAACGAATTGTGAAACTTCGGTATCTAGCTCAATTACATTGCAATGTACAAACATGGTTAAAATATCTTCCTTTATTGATGCCTCTGACTCTTGTACTTGTTCTTCTTCAGTTTTTCTTCTTAGCGTTTCCTTTTGCAACTCCTTGAGAAATAGTTCTTCTTTCCGTTGATCCTCTAGTTGCTGAGCCATCATATGCTTTCTCACCATCCTTGGGAAAGGAAAGGGTTCAACAGATGGGGGTACCTACTTTAATGGCTCAACTGAGGCCGTGATTATTGGATCTTCTTCTACAACTGGCTCAGGTGGTGGAGTATAATGGAGCCAGTCTTTCTTAGGAGCCTCAATTTGTTCTGTAAAAGATTGAAGGATTTGCAAAATAATATCATCATCAAGTTGCAGTTCATTAGCAGTTTCTTTTACTTTACCGGAGTCTTTATAAGCATTGCGATAATCAGATTCAATTTCTATACCTCCTTCGCCTCCTAAATCAAATCCCCATGTTTCTTTATTACGGCGAATTCATTCTAAAAGTTCACAAGCTTTAATTATAGTTAAGTCCATTAAAGAGCCTCGTGAATTCGTGTCAAGCTCATTCTTAATTTCTTGATTAAGTCCTCCATAGAAGATATGCAAAACGTACCATTCAGGTAAATCATGATGGGGACATTTATGAAGTAGAGACTTGTACCTTTTGTAGGATCTTACCAAACCTTCACATGGGCGATTCTTAAAGTTTGTAATTGCCCTTCTTACTTCAGCAGTTTTTACCTTGGGAAAGAATCAAACACAAATTCTCCTTTAAGTTTTTCCGAAGTATCAATTTTCTCTATAGGGAAAATTCTATACCAAGCCAAAGCAGTGTTGGTAAGAGATTGGCTAAACAGTTTAAGTTTTAATTCATCATCGGAATAGCCTCTCAATTTAAGGGTCTAACATAGCTCGGTAAAATGCATTAAATGATTGTAAGGATCCTCATCGGGATCATCTCCTGCAAAAGTTTTCTCTTTAATAATAGCGATAAAATGAGGGTTGACCTCGTATTCTGGTTCGCTCCCACTCAGGAATTCTTTGACGAGTCCTCTATTGAACTTCCCGAGGTATTTAGTAGCATCGAGCTGATTAATCAGTCCGAGTGCAGTCATGGTACTTACCTAAAACTAGTAAACAACTTTAGTAAAACAATGGGTAAAATAAGTAACTAAGAACAAAGACCAAAAGCGCTTAGCTCCCTGGAAATGACGCCAGAAAATAGCTTGATGACTGCAAATGCACAGATCAATTGTAGCTAGTTTTGAAGTAAAGATATCGAACCCATAGAGAGCTATTGGTAAAGTTATTTATGCCCCTCGTTACTATCTACCAAAGGATACTTATAAGATGCCTTTGATCTCAAGTAAAGAGTGTTTGAAAGGTTTATGGTTGCTTGCAGAAAGTAATTAAAACAAGTAAAATAAAATAGGTAACAAGTTTGTATGAAAGCGTGGTTGAACTCAATAGGGCTAAAACATTCTCGGGGATGTAGGATACACCACTAGAATAGTATTATTGCTATATGTAATCAAGATAACATACTCTTTGTGTCATGATATGTGTGGAGAGAGTCCCATAATAAGATGTTCACTACAAGTCTCGTAGGAATCCACTTTATTGAGCCAAGAGTGAGCTTACCTCTAAATAACCACTGTGATGTCTGAGAGCAGTCACCCATACAAAACACCGCAATTAATGGTTTCCCCGTGGATATCGTAATTAGCTTAAGGAGTACCTCTTTAATCCTCCTTTGACCTTGTAGGTTACGAGCCGACGCTAATCTGTCACAGGGCATTCCGGGTACACTTCCAAGACATGTCCAAAGGATTTCTCCCTCCCTTTAATCCTGAGGGCAAATGATATGCGGCTGACTACACATACCATCTAAAGAGAGAGATCAAACACAAATCATAATTATATCATAGACAAGCAAGTCATATGGACACAATAATAGATCATATATATTACAAGTTCATAATGGTGCTAGGGTTTCTCCATCTCCCCAAGAAAAAAGGAAGGACTCACTCATGGAAGCAATCAACAACATCATCATAATCAAATGAATGGATAAAAGTATGGAGGTAGATCTAATGCAAACCACATTTGAATCTGGAATTACAACGAGATCTAATAGATGAAAGAGGGGGTAATGGTGGTAATAGAGACGCAGCGATTGATCATGAAGGGGATGATGCGTTTTCCTCCAATGATCCATGAAGCAGCTAGGATTTTTCCCCAGCCAAGTTCCTCCTTCAGATCCCTCTTGGATGTGGTTTTTTGTGGTTTCTGGTGGTTGTGAATGTCGGATATCTCTCTCGTCTTCGCTAGGAGAAAGTATTTGACGAGGCGGTCACGATGGCGCCTGGTACAGGTGGGCTCCGCTCGTACCAGTGGTCGTTATCGGTACTGATGCCTCCTCCTTGCTTGGTATTCTTCCAGGTGCGAAGGTAAATTCATAAAATGGCTTTATCACTTAGAAATATCATATAATTACATAATATGATAGCTCTAATAGATATTTTCATATATGACTCCATGATTTGGGATCCTGTTGAAATAAAAACAAAATAGTGTGTGTAGACGTGGTGAAATACAAAGATCCCTACTATATTTATGCAAAAACAAAAGGTAAATATGCTTCAATTTTGGACTCATCAGTTGCCATTGTCATCCTTCATACAGGTCAACAGGATGGCACCATGCTGCGGCCAGGATGAACGGGAGGCCGAAGTGAAGCTAGACAAAGGGTCGTTGATATGGGTATGATTACTCGGATGATCATTATTCGCTATCCTACATTGGGTAAAAGGCATGCGGCCCATAAAGATTCTAGATAACGGCCCAAGGAAGCAACCGATAGAGACTTTTTATTGTATTAGGAAAGAAACCACGAACCAACATTATGTTGGTATTGTAATCACGCGTGTATGAAACCTATCCGCATACAACTTTGAGACCCGACCTATTATATATAGGACGGGAGAAGCCCAAGCGAGGGTACCGAAATCTAAAGGACAACTTGTAATAGAGTGTTTTCCCAATATTCAGGCGACTTTGTCTTCATTGTTTTCCTGACATCCGACGAAATCCCCAGCGTTCTCTTTTCCGTGAAACCCCAAGTCCATCACCATGGGCATTGCCGATGTTACCCCTTGTCAATTGGCACCATCTGTGGGAAACCTGAACGCTAGGACCACGGATTCGGCAGAACGCTCTCCACCAAGCGTCAACTCGACGAAACAAAATCCACACCCGCCCACCCTTGTATTGGTACCTGCCAATTTTAACGGCGGATCCGATCTAATCATCGGAAGCCTCCACTTCCAAGCAGACAACATGCAGGAATCACACCCTTTGACCCTGATCGCATCAGAACCGTTGGTAGGAAAGGCCACACCTATAGTAGTACCAGCATCGCCCGTTGGATCCTCCACAGACATCACAGCTCAGATCAAAACAGGAATAGAAGGTCACCAATCAATCTCACCACGCAGAGCAAACCCAACAAACTCAGAACCCGAAGAAAGCAGCAAAAACGTCGACTTTGAAGAAAGGATGGAGAAAATTTATCCAGAACTACGATCCTGGACTACTACAAGCACACCCGCAGAAACAAAAGACGATGCTGTCAGGACACACATAACACGCCACCAAGTGTATATAATCAATGGAGATACCTGATACGTTGCAGACGTATCTATATTTTTTGATGTTCCATGCTTGTTTTATATCTACTTTCTTATGTTTTGTCCACACTTTGGAGTACTTTTACACATTTTCTGGAACTAACCTATTAAAAAGATGCCACAGTGCCAGTTGCATGTTTTCTTCTGTTTTTGGTTCCAGAAAAGCCAGAAAATGAATATTCTTGGAATTGGACCGGACAAAAGCCAAAGTCGATATTTTACCGGAAGACTCACGGATCCAGAAGATGAGACGGAGAGGGGCCAGGGGCTGGCCACACCATGTGGTGGCGCGGGTCCCCCTAGCCATGCCACCAGGTGGTGTGGGCCCCTGGTCCACCCTCTGACATCTCCCCTTCGCCTATAAGAAGCCCCCGATGTAGAAACCCTAAATCATCCAGCCTCCAGCCATGAAAAGTTCCACAGCGCTGCTACCACCAAAGGGAAGATTCAGGGGACATAAATTCTCTGTTCCGGCACCCTGCCGGGACAGGGAAGTGCCCCCGGAGCCATCTCCATCGATCTCCACCACCATCTCCATTATCGTTGCTGATTCCCATGATGATGAGGGAGTAGATCTTCCTCGAGGCTAAGGGTTCTCCAGGTAGCTATGTGTTCATCTCTCTCTATGCATGATCATATTGTGATCATGAGCTTTGTAATCAAGTAGATCTACCTTGCTACTCAAGTGCTTTAATAGATCTCTGGCTCTCCCCACGTGTGTGAAAGTGATAGCGTGCACACCATGGTGGCACTTAGGCTAGAGATTACAAATACTTGTTATGAGTTATATTTGGAGTTGGATGTCTCTATGAAATTGTGGTGTTTGTTGGAACCATCTAGCGCTCAAGGTGACAGTGAGGGGTTATCTAGATGGGGAATACAAACTTTAAGGTGTGCTTTTATAGTCCTACATCATCCAACCAGAGAGTAGTTCAGAGTAGTATCATGAAGAGAAGATATTTATATGAGAGTGTTCACTAGTGAAAGTATGATCTCCAGGCCTTGTTTCTAAGCATTGAAACACCGTATGCAACTAGATCTGTTACATGTTTGCTTGCTGCCATCTTTATTTCAGTTTGCCTTTAGTCTGTTCCACGCCATCAAGCTATTTTCTGGCACCGTTGTCTAATACCCATACCACTTGTATTTCACTATTTCTTCGCCGAACTAGTGCACCTATACACCTGACAAGTGTATTGGGTGTGTTGGGGACACAAGAGACTTCTTGTATCTTGATTGCAGGGTTGCTTGAGAGGGATACCTTTTACCACTTCCTCCCTGAGTTCGATAAACCTTGGGTGATCCACTTAAGAGAAAACTTACTGCTGTTCTACAAACCTCTGCACTTGGAGGCCCAACAACTGTCTAAAAGAATAGGAGTGCGTAGACATCAAGGTATTTTCTGGCGCCGTTGCCGCGGAGGTAAGGTAAAAGGTACTCACATCCTCTGGTGTGAGTGCTCAAAGTTATTTCCTTTAGATTCTGCAATTTTGTCATGTTGTTTCTTGTTTTCACTAGTTAGGCTTAATGGAAAACAACAAAAAAATTAGAGAGTTTTATAGTATTTATCTTGAGTTAGGACATGAAGTGTTTGAAGAGAATATTAAAAAACCTATAGAACTTTATTTGCATGCTAATAGAAATGTTGTTAGTATGAATTCTTTGGACACCATTATTGCTAATGCTATGGGAAAGCCTAAGCTTGGGGAAGCTAGTTTTTATGAAAATGATCTTTTTAGTTCCCCAGCTTTGGAAGATAGCTTTTATATTGCTTATGATGATACCAAACCTCCAATATATGATGATTACAATGATGAATATGATATCTTAAGTCCACCTACTATTGAGGAGAAAATTAATGATTACAATATGCCTCCTATATTTGATGATTATGGTGATGAGAATAATAATGATAGCTATTTTGTGGAATTTGCTCCCACCACAATTAATAAGAATGACTATGCTTATGTGGAGAGTAATAATTAGTATATGCATGTGTCTGATGATAAGAATGTTTTATGTGATAGTTATATTTTTAATTTTATTCATTATGCTACTGAAAGTTATTATGAGAGAGGGAAACATGGTTTTATGCATCTCAATAATATTAGGTTTCCCCTCTTTATGTTGAAAGTCTTGAAGTTGCACTTATTTTGCTTTCCTATGCTTGTTGCTTTGTGCTTTCATGACTTGTTTCTTTACAAGATTCCTATGCATAGGAAGTGGGTTAGACTTAAATGTGTTTTATATTTGCTTTTGATGCTCTCTTTTACTTTAATTCATATTTCTTATGTGAGCATCATCGAAATTATCGTGCCTAGCTCAAAGGCGTTAAAGAAAAGTACTTCTTGGGAGATAACCCAATAGTTTTATTGAGTCTTGGAAGTTATTACTCCAGTAATAACCTCTCCTTATCATTTTTGTGTGGTTTTTGTGCCAAGAGTAACCTCAAATGAGAGAGAAGTAAGAATTGGGAAAGTTGCTGTCCCGAAACAGATTTTTGTGCTTCGCTGTAAAAATTCATGAACAATCTCTGTATGTCGGTTTGAGCTGTAATTTTTTGTGCTTCTGCCCCAGGTTGTTATGCAACTTTCGTTAGTTCAACACTTTTCGATTTGAGCAATACAAGGTCTTCGAAAAATTGGTTTTTACCTGCTGGTCTGTTTTGACAGATTTCTGCCATTATTTGTATTTGCCTCTTAATCTCTTTCTCTTTGAGTTCTCTTCGATCATTTGAACTTTTTAATGGAATTGCTACAGTAGCTTGTGTTTTAATGGAAATCTTGCTTGTGTTGAAACTGAACCAAAAGACTTATTATCTTGAGTATCCTAATGTTGCTAATGAAGATTGTGTGAAGTTTTGTATGAAGGAAATTTTTAAGTGTAGGGAAGAGTAATGTGATAAGATGAAGTATGGACAAAAGCTCAAGCTTCGGGATTCCACCCGTGTCACCCCAAGAAATATTCAAGAAGTACAAGCGTCAAAGCTTGGGGATGCCCAAGGCATCCCCTTTTTCATCAATAAAAATCTCAAGTTTCTTCCAAACACTTCATTTTCATTGTTTCATGCACAGTTGTGTTGTTCTTGGAGCGTCTTAGTCTTTGTTTTTAGTTTTATTTTGTTTAGTTTGCTTAAATAAGTTGGTTGGATCCCAACATACTTCTTTGGAGAGAGACACACCCCGTTATTCATTGCCTAGAATACTCTAGTTTTCATTCTTATTGTTTTGTGAGTGTTCTCTTTTGCTAGCACTGTGTTTAGCCTTAGTTTTCTTTTGTGCTTTCATCTTAGAACTTTTTAGTTATTCTTTTTGGATTTGTGAGACAAGCTCACTGATCTTTATTTATTATTATCTTTGTGAGTTCTTTCAAATAGGTTGATTTGGATTAGAAAAGAGTAGGAAAGTTCATGCTTAAGTGGTATAAAAGGAGATTATTTTTGACTATGACTTAGAATTTGTCATGTCATGCTTGATCTTGTTTTGACTTTATGCTTAGTGATTATTGCTGTAGCACGACATGTTACAAATAATCGAGATTTCTTAATGTGCCTTGAAAGAATCATGCGTTGTTTTATCATATTAAAGCATAATATTGTGGTATTCTCCTTTGATGCTTTATTTGGGTTGACTTGGCGCATGCTCACACCATGTTAAGACTATACCAAGTCACCATAGCCTCTATGATCATTTAGTTTTCGACTTGTAACATCACTTTATGCTTTAATTAATAATGTTTTGTTGCTTTGCATGATTATGGCCATTATTGCTCTCTTAGTTGGTCGCTCTCGGTCTTTTGCTAGCCTCCATACCAAGTATGAGTTCCACTCATGAATCCAACTCCAAATAAAACCAAGTTATTCAAAAGAGTCCACCATACCTACCTATTAGCATTTGCTATTCCAAGTATATTCATGTTTTTATCTACCTTCCGAATTAAACTTGTTATGTGAAAATTAGTGATTAAAGCTCTCACGAACTTGATGGCACACTTTACTTTTCTTGCCCCTAATAAACTTGAACCATTGTGTCATCTAAGTTATATATGCTTGCACTTATAAGTTGGGAATTAGCAGAACCATGTTGTCATGGGGAACTCTTTCAACATTGCACTTGTACATTGTACTCAGTTGATATCATGCTCTTTTGTTTATGGATGTCATCGGTGTGAAATGAAAGGGGAGCTTGTAAGTCCATGGAGTTATGTATATGTGTTAGAGAAACGCCTGGGCCGCTGGTCTAATCCATGCCTAATCATGGTGGAAACCTGCAGCGTAACCAAAATGAGCAATCTATGAAGCATTCTTCCTATAAAAAAAGAGACAGAGATTGAGAAAAAGAAAAAAAAAATGAGAAAAGAGGAAAGAGAAAAAGCACCATTTTCCCATGGTAAATAAGAAGATTGCTGAGATGCTCATTGTCTGCTTGCCTTGTCATGTTGATATGGGGATTCTTCCGTATCATCGGGCAAGGGGTACCCCGTTGGCGGTTCTCTGTGATACACATGTACTTACTATGACAAGAACTTACCGGTAACTAAACTTGAGTAGCATGAGGAGCGGCCCTCGTATTCAAGGGACATGAGATTGCCAACTTATACTTTGTCAAGCATATACTCCATAGTTTGTTCACTTTAACCTTAATCACTTCAAGATGCTTATGATAGGGGCAATAAGAGCTGAATGCTAATAAGTACCATAATTTTTGGAAGCTCTTTATGAGACTTGAATCCCTGCTTCCTTCTATGAAGGGCCTTTCTTTTACTTTTATGTTGAGTCTCCATCTTCTATCTTTATGCACCTATTGAGAGAGCTTAGTGGCCATTCTTAGTTTAATGTGCATTGTCCCAAGACTTGTTGATTGATTCATAACTTTGATATTGCTTGTTCTTAAACTATTTGTATCTAGTCACCCTTATGAACTTTGAAGGTGTCCTATGCATTTATGTTTTGCTACACTATGAGGGACAAGCTGAATACCATTCTCATTATGTTTTCTATAGGTGAAACAAACAGACATCTTTCAAAGCATTGTTATTCATGAATCTTTTGTTTGTACCTTTTCATGTTACAACATATTTGTTATGTCTTATTGTTAGAACTATATCTTTCATGCTATGTTAAAGTACTATGATCCCAGCTATCAATGTTTTATAAATGCCTTGATCAAGATTGTGATGGTGCATGTCACCTCAAAAATTATTCTTTCTTTTAATCACTTACCTACTCGAGGAAGAGCATGAGTTAAGCTTGGGGATGTTGATACATTGCAAATGTATCTATAATTTTTGATGTTCCATGCTTGTTTTATATCTACTTTCTTATGTTTTGTCCACACTTTGGAGTACTTTTACACATTTTCTGGAACTAACCTATTAACAAGATGCCACAGTGCCAGTTGCCTGTTTTCCTCTGTTTTTGGTTCCAGAAAAGCCAAAAAATGAATATTCTCGGAATTGGACCGGACAAAAGCCAAATTCGATATTTTACCGGAAGACTCATGGAGCCAGAAGACGAGACGGAGAGGGGCCAGGGGCTGGCCACACCATGTGGTGGCGTGGGTCCCCCTGGCCGTGCCACCAGGTGTTGTGGGCCCCTGGTCCATCCTCTGACATCACCCCTTCGCCTATAAGAAGCCTCCGATGCAGAAACCCTAAATCATCCAGCCTCCAGCCACGAAACGTTTCACAACGCCACCGCCACCGAAGGGGGGATTCGGGGGACATAAAGTCTCTGTTTCGGCACCCTGCCGGGACGGGGAAGTGCCCCCGGAGCCATCTCCATGGATCTCCACCACCATCTCCATCGCCGTTGCTGATTCCCATGATGATGAGGGAGTAGATCTTCCTCAAGGCTAAGGGTTCTACCGGTAGCTATGTGTTCATCTCTCTCTCTATGTATGATCATATTGTGATCATGAGCTTTGTAATCAAGTAGATCTACCTTGCTACTCAAGTGCTTTAATAGATCTCTGGCTCTCCCGACGTGTGTGAAAGTAATAGTGTGCACACCATGGTGGCACTTAGGCTAGAGATTACAAATACTTGTTATGAGTTATATTTGGAGTTGGATGTCTCTATGAAATTGTGGTGTTTGTTGGAACCATCTAGTGCTCAAGGTGACAGTGAGGGGTTATCTAGATGGGGAATACAAACTTTAAGGTGTGTTGTATAGCCCTACATCGTCCAACCAGAGAGTAGCTCAGAGTAGTATCATAAAGAGAAGATATTTATATAAGAGTTTTCACTAGTGGAAGTATGATCCCTAGGCCTTGTTTCTAAGCATTGAAACACCGTCTGCAACTAGATCTGTTACATGTTTGCTTGCTGCCATCTTTATTTCAGTTTGCCTTTAGTCTCTTCCACGCCATCAAGCTATTTGCTGGCACCGTTGTCTAATACCCATACCACTTGTATTTCACTATCTCTTCGCCGAACTAGTGCACCTATACACCTGACAAGTGTATTGGGTGTGTTGGGGACACAAGAGACTTCTTGTATCTTGATTGCAGGGTTTCTTGAGAGGGATACCTTTGACCACTTCCTCCCTGAGTTCGATAAACCTTGGGTGATCCACTTAAGAGAAAACTTGCTGCTGTTCTACAAACATCTGCACTTGGAGGCCCAACAACTGTCTACAAGAATAGAAGTGCGTAGACATTAATACCTCAACACCACGCGATGAAAACTGTAATCCTATAATAAATCCTGATGATATTCTATCAGATGACCATGCAGGAAACCAAGGCAGGGAAGGCGAACACAACAATGGAGGAGAACACGGAAACGGAGGAGAAACAACAGATAATCGCATAGTTCGAGGATGAGGCGGAGAACCCCACACAAAAGAGAGACCAGGACTTCGGCTACCAGTGTCGGCATGTCAAAAAGCAAGGGAGGAAATTTCGGCAGCAGTCCCAATGACGGCAGATGCTTCACATGAGGATATACTGGCGTACCAATATTTGCTCCACCATAAGAAGAGAGACCTACTCCGGATGCAAAGACAGCTCGATGAAAGAAAAGGCTAGCCGATGAATCGAGTTTATGACGGGCCCAGCTAAGCTCTACTCGAGGGTCAAGGAGTGTGATAGAAGTAGCACCACCAAGAAGGGCGACATCTCGATTGCAGAATATCCCCGAAGCAGAAAGAAGTGGAATCATTCAAGACCTGGACCTATCATTCATGTTCATTGATCAAGGAGGAAACATCAAGGCAAAAACAGCCCAGGCAACCATTGTGGTCTTACAAACATATCTGATCACCCTCAACTCGCGCCCGATGATCCGCGCGTGGCCCTCCACCGCTCCGCCCTGATGAACCCCGGCATGGTAGGGGCCTCACTTGCGGAAGCAGAACAAGGACTCACACAAAGATCCCCAAGTTGTTACAACAGTCCTCGGCAAGTAGGACACACCCGGTGATCTCGATCACCACACCAGGCGCACCTCGTAGGATCCAAGCCGCGACGCAACACAAGGAACGACAACACCAAGCATAGGAGCAGTGGACCTAGAGATGAAAGCCGCACCCGACGATATCAAGATGGAGATGACGAAGATGACCATGGGCTATGCGGGGCCAGCTGTTTCACGCAGAGGATTCGCAAAGCCTCAGTACCAAAAGACTTTAAACTTCCACATGACCAACACAAATACGATGGGCTCCAGGAAACCGAAGCTTGGTTAGTAGACTATCTAGCCACCGTCAAATTACAGGGTAGATCCACAACTACTGCGATGCAAAGTCTACAACTACACCTCACCGGCGCTGCAAGGTCATGGTTAAGGCAGATACTCGAAGATTCAATTGGTAGCTGGAACGATCTGGGAGATAAGTTCATCCGACATTTTCATTCTACATTCAAGCGACCAGCATCCTTGGAACAGTTGCGAGCGTGCAAACAAAAATTTGGAGAGTCAATAAGAGCGTTCATACAGAGATGGAATATTATCAAAAACTCAGATGAATCCATATCCGATGAAAGGGCCATTGACGCCTTCAACGACAGCCTCCGTCGCCGAGAATTCATAGAAGAGCTAGGACAGGTGAAACCAAAGACAATATCATAGTTGATGGAAATAGCAAACCGCTGGGTTGATGGAGAAGACGCGCTACATAATAAGCGTGCGCGGTCACTCAAAGAAGATAGGGATAAAAGCGGCAATAATAGAAGACGAAGGAACAACAATGGGAACACGGGACCAAGTTGCGTCGCAGCAGGTTTTTGGGTGAAGGTAACAACAGAAGCAACAACAATAATGGCGGATACCGTCAGAACAGGGACAACGTCGGAGGTAGCCAATCCACACAGCGATATCAGCCAAAAGCACGAGACCCACCTATGTCCGCAATACAAATGCTGGAAGAACCCTGTAATATGCATTTTTACGTCGACTTTGCAGGCAAGCGACAATCCAATCACTTGATGAAAGACTACCGAACATTCTTGAAGATGCAGGAGTTATGCAATGCAAAGGCAGCCAAAGCAGCAAACCGAGGGTACACATCCACGCCAAGTGCACTAGCTATCGGTGCACCACCACCAGTTGCACCACCAGAAAATTCAAACGATCAAAACAACAAGTACCCTAGATCAAAAGGAACAATGTCTATGATTCAGAAAGGGCGTCCACCCAACATAATTCAGAAGCTCATCACAAGACAAATCAATATGGCGGAAACATCAGCATCAGCTACACCCGAATATCTCCATTGGTCAGAGCAAGAAATCAAATTCAGTAGAGCAGATCACCCACTCCGGGTCCCACGATCAGGTCATTCAGCCCTGATAGTCGAAGCACAAATTAGCGGATTCGATATGAGCAAGGTCTTCATGGATGCAGGGAGTAGCATAAATCTGATCTACGCAAAAATGTTGCGAACAATAGGCTATCCCCTGGATAATCTCGCTCCAACAGAAACCTCTTTCCATGGAATAGTACCAGGTAAAGCCGAAATTCCTTTAGGCAAAGTTTTTCTTGACGTTGTTTTTGGTTCCAAAATAAATTCCAGGCAAGAAAAACTCGAATTCAAAGTCATGGATTGGCCATCACAATACCATGTAATCCTGGGATGACCAGCCTTTGCACGATTCATCGCAGTGCCGCATTATGCATACTTAGTAATGAAAATGCCAGCACCAAAGGGAATTATCACGGTACAAGGAAGCCTCACACGTGCGGACAGCTACGATCAAGAGTTCAACAAAATCGCTGAATCTTTCGGGATGGAAGCAGAGTTCGAGCAACTCAAAAGTTCGGCAAATGAACAACCTCTGGAGGTAGCACGCGTCAATCCCGATCAGGCTTTTGACACAGCAAAGGACACAAAAGAAGTACAAATCCACCCTGTTGACTCGACGAAAACAACATTTGTGGCTTCTAATCTTGATACAGCATAGGAAAGCGCGCTCATCGAGTTCCTCCGTGAGCACTGGGAGATTTCGCATGGCTACCTTCTGACATGTCGGGAATCCCCAGGGAACTCGCTGAGCATGCACTAAACTTAGATCCAAAGGCGAATCCAGTAAAACAATCGCTTTGACGCTTCGCAGAACCAAAACGCAAGGCCATTGGAAAGGAGCTCCATCGCCTAACCGATGCCAATTTTATCGAAGAATTAACAAAATCAGAGTGGCTTGCAAAACCCAGTATGTGTCCCGAAGAAAAACACTACGGAACTTTGGATGTGCATCGACTTTACTGCGTTGAACAAACATTGTCCAAAAGATCACTTCCCATTGCCGTGAATCGACCAAATCATCGATGCAACCGCGGGATGCGAACGTCTTTCTTTCTTGGAAGTTTACTCAGGTTACCACCAGATCAGGATGAAGGAAGACAATCAGGAGAAAATGGCGTTTGTCACACCTTATGGCGTATTCTGCTACACAACAATGTCGTTTGGCCTCAAGAACGCCAGAGCAACATATCAGCGAATGATGCAAAAGTGCCTAGGAAGTTAAATAGGCACAAACATGCAAGTATATATTGGTGACGTCATAGTTACCACAGGTCAAGGATCTGCATTGATAAAGGACCTAGAAGAAACATTCAGAAATCTCGACAGGTTTAGCATCAAACTGAATTCGAAGAAATGTTCCTTTGGAGTCCCAGCAGGGCAACTCCTCGGATATTTGGTATAAGCTAGAGGAATCGAGGCTAATCCCGACAAAATACAAGCAATCCTCACAATGAAGAAGCCAACAAATCTATGTGGTGTACAGCAACTAGCGGGACGAGTGGCGGCTCTAAGTCGTTTTATCGCAAGATTAGGAGAAAAATCGCTATCATTCTACGCCCTCATGAGGAAATCAAAAAAAATTGAATGGACGGAAGAAGCTCAGCGTGCCTTCGAAGATCTTAAAAGAACACTTTCGACATCTCCTGTCATCGTGTCACCAAAAGAAAAGGAACCTCTGCTCCTTTATATTGCTGCCACACATCAGGTGGTTAGCACGGTCCTAGTCGTAGAGCGACCCGAAGAAGGAAAGACCCACGGCGTACAGAGACCAGTTTACTTCCTGAGTGAGGTCTTATCGCCATCCAAACAAAGGTACCCACACTACCAGAAATTAGCATACGAGGTATTTATGACAGCACGAAAACTACGCCACTATTTCTCGAAGCATCCGATCGTAGTGGTCAACGAGGCACCTTTGTCAAGCATCCTCAACAATCCAGAAGCAACTGGGCGTGCTTCTCTATGGGGCATCGAATTATCCCCTTGGGATATCACTTATGAGAAGTGCAAAGCAATTAAGTCACAAGTTCTGCCGGATTTCATCACAGAGTGGACGGAATTGTAATGTGCGGGTCCACCAGACCTTTCTAGCACCTGGACAATGTACTTTGATGGATCAAAAAGAACGGAGGGAGCAGGAGTAGGAGTCGTACTGATATCACCTCAAGGCGACAAAATGCGCTATATTCTTCGGTTGAGCTTTACAAACGCATCCAATAATGAAGCGGAATACGAGGCCCTGTTGCACGACATGTGGATGGCCAAAGCTTGCGGTGCAACTCGCCTCAAAATCTTCAGAGATTCCAATCTCGTAGCACAGCAGGCAATGAACAAATATGATGTTGTCAGCAAAAATATGATCACTTATCGCGACTTATATATCATTATGGAGGCTCAATTTGATGGGTGTGAAGTATCACATATAGGAAGAGCAAGCAATGAGGAAGCTGACAACCTAGCAAACATCGGATCATTGTGTTTACCAATACCACCAGGAGTTTTTTGGGAGGAGATAGTGGAGCGATCAATCAAATCAAAAAGAGCGTCCGAGGTTGTAGCACCAAAAACAGGGAAGAAGAAGCACCCGCAAAAAGAGTCAGGGGCTCCTTTGGAAACCAAGAACATAGAAGAGGCCATCAAAGAAGAAGAACGAGAAATCAAAGAGGTTATGTTAATTGAGCCAACATGGATGCAGCCGTATATAGCATATATGACTAAAGGAGAGCTACCAGAGGACGTGATAGAAGCCCGGCGAATCACCCGACGATCAAAGGCTTTCAAGATAATCAAAGTAGAACTATACAAAAGAAGTATTTCGGGTGTGTTGCAACATTGCGTAACACCCGAAGAAGGAAAAATTATACTGAAAGATATACATGAAGGAGTCTGTGGTAACCATGCTAGCAGCCGAGCAATCGCTGCAAAAGCATCCAGGGCAAGATTTTATTGGCTCACTGCAATACAAGATGCAAAGGACATTGTTAGAACATGTGAACCATGTCAACAATTCGCAACAAAGCCTGGAGCACCCGCCGCTGAGCTGAATCCCATACCGTTGGCTTGTCCTTTCTCTCAGTGGGGACTCGACATGGTGGGAAAACTTCACAAATCATCGCCAGGAGGACACGTCTTTCTGTTAGTAGCAGTCGACAAATTTACCAAATGGATTGAAGCAATGCCTGTCACCACCCAAGATGGAACCTCGGCTGTGAATTTTACCAAATCCATAGTTTTCCGGTTTGGTGTACCAAACAACATCATCATGGACAATTGGACCAACTTCACCTCAAAGGAATTCAAGGAGTACTGCCAAGAGATGGGCATCAAAATAAGCTACGCTTCGTAGCTCACCCGCAAACAAATGGACATGTCGAAAAAGCCAATGGACTAGTTACTGCTGGACTCAAAAAGAGACTACTAGCACCACTTGACAGAGCAAAATGGGCATGGGTGGATGAATTGCCATTCGTGTTATGGAGTTTACGTACAACTCCAAATAATTCAACGCAGTAGACGCCTTTATTTTTGATCCACGATGTGGAAGCCGTGCTTCTAGTTGAAGTGTCACATGAATCACCAAGAGTAGTTGTGATGGCTCTATGTATGGCGCCAGAAAAATGCTGGAGCGGTGTTGATGTAGAGCTCGTTGGGAACCCAAGAGGAAGGTATGATGAGCACAGCAGCAAGTTTCCCTCAGTTATGAAACCAAGGTTTAATCAAACCAGTAGGAGCAAGGAAACACCCCAAAGGTGTTGCTAGCTGAGCCATGGCAGGGCGCACTACCGGTGCTAGTAGCAACGTGGAGACCTGCACAACACAACCACAGAAATTTGTCCCTAACTTGCGATGAGGTTGTCAATCTCACCGTGTTTTGCGGAAAACAAAGGATTAAACGTATCGAATGGAAAGAAGTAATAGTTTGCAGAAAGTAAACACAAAGCTGAAACAGTTTATAGATTGTATGTAAAAGAAAGGACCAGGATCCATAGTTCACTAGAGGTGGCTCTCCTTAAGATAGATAACATGCTGGGTGAACAAATTACAGCGGGGCAATTGACAAACATCGAGAAAGCAATACATGCATATACTAATCATGTTGACTCCTTTGGAACTTGATTGGGCATTACAACATTATACATAGACCGCCATCCAACTGCATCTATGATTAATAATCCACCTTCAGGTTATCATCCAAACCCCCTCTAGTATTAAGTTGCAAGCAACAGATTATTGCTTTACAAACTGCGTGTAAAGTAAACAATACGATTGTTCTATGAACAAAGGATTGTTGTTTTCTCCCTAGTAGCAACAACACATCTAGTACCTTAGAGATTTCTGTCACTTCCCCAGATTACCAGAGGCATGAACCCACTATCGAGCATAAATACTAACTCTTGGAGTTGCTAGCATCTACTTGGCCAAGAAAGCTACTAACAACGGAAAGCATGCAAGATCACAAATAACAAAGACATGATAGAATCAATAATCAATCTGAAATAGCATCTCAATATCCATCGGATCCCCGCAAATACAACATGCAGAATTACAAATAGATGATCTTGATCATGAACGGAGCTCACAAGATCTAGACATGAAAGCACAAAGGAGGAGAACCAGCCATCTAGCTACTACATGGATCCGTAGTCCAAGGATGAACTACTCACGCATCACACCGGAGGCTTGCATGGTGATGAAGAAGGCCTCCAGGGTGAATTCCCCTCTCTGGCAGGGTGCTGGGAAGAGCTTCAGATCCCTCCCGATCTAGGGATGGAGATGACGGCAGCTACAGACTCTTTCGTGGATTTTTGATCAGGTACTTAGGGTTTTCGTCCCGAGGGTAATATATAGGCGGAAGGGGAGGCCGAGGAGGTGCCAGGGGCCACCACACCACCCCCTGGCGCGGGCCAAGCCTGGCCGCGCGGCCAGGTGGTGTGGCTGCCTCTGGCCCCTCTCCGTCTCGTATTCTGGCATCTGATGACTTCCATAAAAATAGGCACTTTGGCTTTTGTCCTGTCCAATTCCAAGAATATTCATTTTCTGACCTTCCTGGAACCAAAAACAGCAGAAAACAGGCAGCTGGCACTGTGGCTCTTGTTAATAGGTTAGTCCAACAAATCATATGAAAAGTACTCCAAAGTGTGAACAAAACACAAGAAAGTGGATAAAACCAAGCATGGAACATCAAAAATTATAGATACATTTGCAATGTATCAACATCCCCAAGCTTAAGTCCTGCTCGTCCTCGAGTTGGTAAGTGATAAAAAAGAAAGAATAATTTTTGAGGTGACATGCACCATCAAAGACTTGATCAAAGTATTTGTAAAACATTCAAAGATGGGATCATAGTACTTCAATCATAACATGAAAGACAAAGTTCTAGCAATAAGACAAAGAAACTATGATGCAACATGAAAAGGCACAAACAAAAGATTCATGAATAACAAAGCTTTGCAAGACGTTTGTTTCTTTCACATAAAGAAAACATAGCATAATAGTATTCAGCTTGTCCCTCATAGAGTAGCAAATATAACTGCATAGGACACCTTCAAAGTTCATAAGAGTGACTAGATACAAATAGTTTAAAACAAGCAATATCAAGTTATGCATCAATCAACTAGTCTTGGGACAATGCACATAGAACTAAGAATGGCCACTATGCTCTAAAAGTAGGTGCATAAAGGTAGAAGGTGGAGACTCAATATAATGGTGGAAGAAAGGCCTTTATAAAAGGAAGTAGAGATTCAAGTTTCATAAAGAGCTTCCAAAAATTATGGTACTTATAGCTTTTAGTTGTCATTTCCCCTATCATAAGCATCTTGATGGTGATTAAGGTTAAAGTGACACAACTAAGAGGATATGCTTGACAAGTTATAAACCGAAATCTCATGCCCCTTACTTACGAAGACCGAACCTCATGCTACTCAACTTTAGTCACGAGTAAGCTCTTGTCATTGTAAGTACATGTGTATCATAAAGAACCGCCAACGGGGTACCCCTTGCACATGATACGGAAGCTTTCCCATAATCAAAATGACAAGGCAAGCAGAATGAGCATCTCAGCGATCTTTTTATTTTCTATTTGCATAGGTTTTTATTTAGGATGCTTCAAAGAGTGCTCATTATGGTGATGCTGCAAGTTTCCACCATGATTAGGCATGGCTTAGGCTAGCGGCCCAGGCGTTTCTCTAAAACACATACAAACTCCATGATCTTACAAGTTCCACTTTTATTTCACACCGTCGGGATCCGTCAGCAAAAGAACATGATATCAACGGGGTACAAAGTAAGAGTGCAATGTTGAAAGCATTCCCCATGATACATGGTTCTGCTAATTTCAACTTATAAAGCGCAAGCATATACGCAACAAAGAAGGACCCAATGGTTCAAGTTTATTAGATGCAAAAAAAAGTAAAGTGTGCCATCAAGTTCGTGAGAGCTTGAATCACTAGTTTTCTCATAACAAGTTTAATTTGGAAGGTAAACAAAAGCATGAATATACTTCGAATAGCATAAGCTAGTAGGTAGGTATGGTGGAATCTTTGGAATAACTTGGTTTAGGGAGTTGGATGCATGAGTGGAACTCATACTTGGTTGTGGAGGCTAGCAAAAGACTGGGAGCGACAAACTAAGAGAGCAATAATGGCCATATCATGTAGAGCGACAAAACATCATTGATCAAAGCATAAAGTGATACTAAAAGTTGAAAACTAAAGGATCATAAAGGCTATGGTGACTTGAGATAGTCATAACATGGTGTGAGTGTGCCAAGTCAACCCAAATAAAGCATGAAAGGAGAATACCACTATACTATGCTTTAATATGCTAAAACAACGCATGATTCATCCAAGGCACATTAAGCAATCTCAATTGTTTATAACAAGTCATGCTACAGCAAAGAATACTAAGCATAAAGCCAAAACAATATCAAGCATGGCATGACAGAGCATAGGCCACAGTAAAAAATGAGCTCTTTTTACCACATAAGCATGAACTTTCCTACTCTTTTCCAAACCAAACCAAACTATTTGCAAACCAATGTATGAAAGAGGGGGTCCAACCAATTTATTCAGCAAACTAAGCAAACGAAAAACCAAAACGAAAATGAAAAAGAAGACGCTCCAAGAACAACACAACTGTGTATGAAACAATAAAAATGAAGCTTTTGGAAGAAACCTGGGATTTTTATTGATGAAGAAGGGAATGCCTTGGGCATCCCCAAGCTTTGACGCTTGTATTGGATATTTCTTGGGGTGACACGCGTGTAATCCCCAAGCTTGAGCTTTAGTCCATCCTTCATCTCATTACTCATTCCTTCCATACACCTGAAAATTTTCCTTCATACAAAACTTCACACAATCTTTATTAGCAACATTAGTGCACTCAAGATAAATAAGTCTTAAGTTTCAGTTCAAACACCAAATAAACTTCCATTAGAACACTATCTACTATAGCACTTCCCTCAAAAAGCTCAATTCCCCAAAAGAACTAAAAAAGGAACCAACAAGAAGCAAATGCAGAAAATGGCAGAAATCTATCAAAACAGACGAGCAGGTAAAGACGAATTTTTTTCGAAGACCTTCTGTTGCTCAAATCAAAAAGTGTTGAGCTAACGAAAGTTAGATAACAACCTGGGTCAGAAGCACAAAAATTATCTCCTCAAAAAGACGTTCAGAGATTTTACACGAATTTTTACGGTGAAGCACAGAAATCTGTTTCGGGACAACAACTTTCCCAATCATTACTTCTCTCTCATTAGAGGTTACTCTTGGCACAAAAAGCAAATAAAAAGGATAAGGAATGGTTATTACTGAAGTAATAACTTCCAAGACTCATCGAAAACTTTTGGGTTATCTCCCAATAAGTACTTTTCTTTAATGCCTTTAAGTTAGGCATGATAGTTTGAGAAGATGCTCACATAAGAAATATGAATTGAAGTAAAGAGAGCATCAAGAAGCAAATTAAAAACACATTTAAGCCTAACCCACTTCCTATGCATAGGAATCTTGTATGCAAATAAATGCACAAAGAACAAAGTGACAGTCATAGGAAGAGAAAACAAAAGTAACTTCAAAACTTTCAGCACATAGAGAGGTGTTTTAGTACCATGAAAACTTCTACAGCCATATTTTCCTCTCTCATAATAATTTTCAGTAGCCTCATGAATAAACTCAACAATGTAACTATCACATAAAGCATGCTTTTCATGATCTATAAACACTAGAGCTTTATTATAAACATTTTCAAAAGAATCCTCAGGAACATGACATTCGTCCTCCTTTGGTAAGCATGGGGGACAATCAAATATTGTAAGGGATAAAGAGTTACTCTCATTAGAAGGTAGGGATGGGTAGATCCATTCTTCCTCCTCTTGATCATCACTCTCCTCCTCTTTTTCATCCAATGAGCTTCCAGTTTCAGCAATTTCTTCTTCCATAGGTTCCTGCAAGGCATTAGTCTCTTCCATTGGTGGAGAGAATCTATTAAGATATTCAAGAATATAGCCATTTTCTACCTTGTAATTATCAAAGCAAAATTTAAGTATATCATAAACCTCATATTTATAAGGTGAATCATCAGTATTTTCAAGCAAACTAGCAAGTTCAAATGCACCCTTCCAAGCAATAAATTCTTCAATTTGTTCCACATCATAAAAGTCATAATTCCCTTTAACATAAGAAGACATGGTACCATTATCATTATACTCACATTAAAAAGGGAGGTGTTTATACCTCCTACAGCAACAAGATTTATCAAAGCAATAAGTAACATTATAAGTAGAGCACACGTTTATAGCAATGGTATACAATTTATCAATTTGTTCCCATAAGTGTTTCCCTTTTTGTGACAAGCGGTGTTCCTTATAGTAATATTTTTGTTCTTCTGTGAACCCACCTTGACAATAAAATTCAGTTTCAAAGAAACCAACCATTGATAGAAAGCATTACAAAGCAAGGCAATAATAGACCAACAACTATAGTAGGAACGAATTTTTTTTGTGTGTTTTAAATAAGAAAGCAAACTAGTAAAACTAATTTTTTTGTGTTTTTGATAAAGAAACAAGCAAACAAAGCAAAAAGAAACTAAGCAAAACAAAAATAACAAAGTAAAGAGATTGGTTATGAGGGACTCCCCTTGTGAAGATGTCCTTGACTCCCCGGCAACGGCGCCAGAAAAATGTTGGAGCGGTGTTGATGTAGAGCTCGTTGGGAACCCCAAGAGGAAGGTATGATGAGCACATCAGCAAGTTTCAATCAGTTATGAAACCAAGGTTTAATCGAACCAGTAGGAGCAAGGAAACACCCCAAAGGTGTTGCTAGCTGAGCCTTGGCAGGGCGCACTACCTGTTCTAGTAGCAACATGGAGACCTGCACAACACAACCACAGAACTTTGTCCCCAACTTGCGATGAGGTTGTCAATCTCACTGTGTTTTGCGGAAAACAAAGGATTAAACGTATCGAATGGAAAGAAGTAATAGTTTGCAAAAAGTAAACACAAAGCTGAAACAGTTTATAGATTTTATGTAAAAGAAAGTACCGGGATCCATAGTTCACTAGAGGTGGCTCTCCTTAAGATAGATAACATGCTGGGTGAATAAATTACAGCGGGGCAATTGACAAACATCGAGAAAGCAATACATGCATATACTAATCATGTTGACTCCTTTGGAACTTGATTGGGCATTACAACATTATACATAGACCGCCATCCAACTGCATCTATGACTAATAATCCACCTTCAGGTTATCATCCGAACCCCCTCCAGTATTAAGTTGCAAGCAACAGATTATTGCTTTACAAACTGCGTGTAAAGTAAACAATACAATTGTTCTATGAACAAAGGATTGTTGTTTTCTCCCTAGTAGCAACAACACATCTAGTACCTTAGAGATTTCTGTCACTTCCCCAGATTACCAGAGGCATGAACCCACTATCGAGCATAAATACTAACTCTTGGAGTTACTAGCATCTACTTGGCCAAGATAGCTACTAACAATGGAAAGCATGCAAGATCACAAATAACAAAGACATGATAGAATCAATAATCAATCTGAAATAGCATCTCAATATCCATCGGATCCCCGCAAACACAACATGCATAATTACAAATAGATGATCTTGATCATGAACGGAGCTCACAAGATCTAGACATGAAAGCACAAAGGAGGAGAACCAGTCATCTAGCTACTACATGGATCCGTAGTCCAAGGATGAACTACTCACGCATCACACCGGAGGCTTGCATGGTGATGAAGAAGGCCTCCAGGGTGAATTCCCCTCTCTGGCAGGGTGCCGGGAAGAGCTTCAGATCCCTCCCGATCTAGGGATGGAGATTACGGCGGCTACGGACTCTTTCGTGGATTTTTGATCGGGTACTTAGGGTTTTCATCCCGAGGGCAATATATAGGCGAAAGGGGAGGCCGAGGGGGTGCCAGGGGCCACCACACCACCCCCTGGCGCGGGCCAAGCCTGGCCGCGCGGCCAGGTGGTGTGGCCAGCCTCTGGCCCCTCCCCGTCTCGTATTCTGCCATCTGATGACTTGTGGAAAAATAGGCACTTTGGCTTTTGTCCCGTCCAATTCCGAGAATATTCATTTTCTGACTTTCCTAGAACCAAAAACAGCAGAAAACAGGCAGCTGGCACTATGGCTCTTATTAATAGGTTAGTCCAAGAAATCATATGAAAAGTACTCCAAAGTGTGGACAAAACACAAGAAAGTGGATAAAACCAAGCATGGAACATCAAAAATTATAGACACATTTACAATGTATCAAGCTGCATATAATGAGGAGGAATCATGAGAAGCACTTGAAGATGATGTAGATGCACTTGATGAAGCTCAATACGAAGCCCTTCAAAGAGAAACTATGTACCAGCAAAACCTGTGCAATTACCATAGTAGAAGATTGCGGCCTAGGTCATTCGCAGTAGGGGACCAAGTTCTTCGCCTCAAGCAAGATGGCCACAAAAAGCTAGAATCACCATGGGAAGGACCATACATCATCACAGAAGTTATTCTTGGAGGAACATATCGACTAAAAGACAAGAAGACAAGAGTAAATTACTCAAATCCGTGGAACGTAGCACAGCTATGATTGTCAGGGGAATGACCCCCGGGTACCCCAACCGGACAAGAACCAGGCAGTCGGATGGCGTCCGGCTGACCAAGCACAGTCGGACAGGGCAAGACGGGCCGGCTAGCCGGGTCAGCAAGAAGTAGCCGGCTACAGCGACGTAGCCGGACCCAATCAGTGAGACAGGACGACGTGCATATTAGTGCACGGTACGCCCTGTACGATGACAAGACTGGCAACCACCTAGCCATACCGAAGACTTTGCGGGAGTGACGCAGGAACAGTGGCCCGATGCTGACGACAGGCTCGCACGGCGTCCACTGTGCCTATGACAGCCATACCGCTCGTACTTTGATAAGACATACCATACCGGACACTGTAGATGACCAGCCGGCTGGGACCCGCATGTGGGGCCCGCTAGTCGGATTGGCTAGTGAGACCGTTGCCTCTCTGCCTATATAAGGAGAGGCAAGGCCTCAGTAGAAAGGGTTGGTCTCAGAGCATTTAAGGCAGTAGCTAGCAGATATAGCTCAAGGAGTGCCTGTAGTTCATATATCCTACATAGTCAGATCCGGCAGGAGTAGGGGTTTTACCTGATCACGAGGGCCCCAAACCTGGGTACTTCCTGCGTCTAGATACGCCTGCTTGTACCCAATCCCGCCTGCGGACGCCGTCGATAGCTTCCCTGCTAGTCCCCACACCTCTTTCAAACCTCTTCAGGTACTGCCGTTTCCAATACAACGACAGTTGGCGCCCACCGTGGGGCAAGATGGCTTCGACCGGAGTCATGTTCCGCATGGGACCCCGCACTTCAGCCGGTGAGCACGTGGCCTCCGGCCTGGTGCTCACGCTCGGCAGGTTCGACTGCGTCATCGACAATGCTTCCTGCTTCGCCGGAGCCTCTTTCCCGGCGAACGGCACCGTCTTGCTATTCGGCGACCTTCCTGTCTACGTCGCCATCGTTCCAGAGCGTTTCCCCAGGGAAATCGTCTCTGTCGCGGAGCTGCCGCATCTAGGTGGTAGCGCCTCCGTCGTGTCCCGCGGCGTGGAGGTCATGATGGCCGGCTCCAGATCTCACCCCCGCCAGTCGCAGGAGCGAGGCGAGGACGAGGTTGGGACCTCTACCCCCCCCCCCCTGCAGCCTCGGAACCCGGTGGAGGATGCCATCGATCGGCTCCAGACGCTGGTTAACCTCGGGGACAACCCGGAGGAAAAGGAGGCCAACTTCGCCATGGAGAGACAGATCCTCCTCCAGGAGGCCATGGAGCTAGCGGCAGCCCGCAAGCAACTCGAGATCACCCGGCGCGAGTACGACCGCGCGCACGGCTTCACTCCGGCTACTGCGGAGCCGAGCCGGCGCGGCTAGGTGCAGCACCGGGGTGGCGAGCTAGGCGGTAGAATGGAAAAGGACGGGGAGCCGGATCCCGCACCCGCCCTCATCCGGCCCACCTATAGCACGCCTATCAAGAACCTGCACGCGGCACGGGATGCGGCAGAGGAGCTGCCCAGTCTGGAGGGCGAGGAGCGAGCCCGCCAGCACGCTCGCGTGCAGGAGCTCCTCCGCATCACGGACGAGCAGGCCGACGCCAACCGACAGATGCAGGAGGACCCCAGCTACTCCAGAGGGAGCAAGCCGCCTGCCAACAGCAGGGGCGCACCGTGCGACACCCAGCAGGCGTCCTCCCCTCAGCCAGCTAAGGCCCGCAGCAGGCGTCGCAGCTCTGGCAGCAAGGGCCAACCGTGCTAGGAGCAGACGGTGAACAACAACCCGCCGCCTCCTCCTCCACCAACCGGAGCGCCCAAACCAGCCGGATCCCGTCTCTCGGGCCGGGTGGGAGTGCCCAACCCGGATTGTCCGGATGCCCGTGACCATATCGAGCTCCTCGCTCAAGCGCGCGTCACGGAGGAGGAAGATTCTATCGGCCCGGTATGTTTTGGACCCCGCATCCGGAATGAGCCGTTTTCGGACAAATTCTCCCTACCCAGGGACACCCCCAAGTACGATAGCAACATGAAGCCGAAAGACTGGTTGACCGACTATGCTACAGCAGTCGGCATCACCCATGGGAACAAGCGCACAGCCCTGCGCTACGTCCCCCTCATGCTAACCGGATCGGCAAGGACATGGCTCAACAGCCTTGTGCCCAACAGCATCAACGCCTGGCCTGACTTTGAGAAGGTGTTCGTCCGCAACTTCAATGGCACGTACAAACATCCAGGGCGCCCACGCGACCTGGCCTTGTGCGTCCAGGGGGACCGCGAGACCGACCGCGAGTACCTCGCCAAGTGGACGGAGCTGCACAACACCTGCGAGGGCATCCTGGAGAGCCAAGTCATCAGTTTCTTCATCGAGGGTTGCCGAGAAGGCACCATGCTTCGCCACCGGCTACTGTGTGACGAGCCGAAAACCATGGCGGAGCTCATGACGGTTGCGGACCAGTACGCCATGGCGGATGCCGCCATGAAGAAGCCCCTCCGAGTAAATGCCGACGGGCATCCGACTCCCATGGAGCCGGCGCACGACCGTCCAAGCAATCCGGCTAGCGAAGCCGGATCCTCCAGGCGCCACGGCAGCGACAACCGGTTCCACGGGGACCGCCGGGCCGGACAACAGAAGCCTCGGTACCACGTGCGGCAGGTCAATGCTGTGGAGGGTGCGCCCGACGCACCGGCTAACGACGCAAGGAGGCAGAAGCCACGGCTCACCATCGACCAGATGTTTGACGGCCCGTGCAAGTGGCATAGCGGTCCCTTCAAACCGGCTACGCACACCACCCGGAATTGTAGCTGGACCCGCCAGCTAAAGGACCAGGGCACCTCGTCTTCCCCCTCCCCCCAGGTGGACCTCCCCCACCGGCTAGGGGGGTCGGCGATAATGGTAACGGCGGCAACGGCGGCAACAACAACAACGGCTATCCACAGCTGCACGCCGCCTACCACATCTTCAAGACAGAGCAGGACGACAAGCACAGCCGCAGGCGATGCTCCAAGGAGGTCAATGCCATCGTCTCTCCGGTCCCCCGGTACCTGAACTGGTCGGAAACCCCCATCACCTGGAGCCGTGCAGATCAGCCAGAGCAGTTGCCGACTCCCGGGGGCTACGCCATGGTGCTCGACCCCCTCATCGTCTCCAACGCACGCACCTGCCGATTCTCGCGCGTCCTCATCGACGGAGGCAGCAACCTCAACCTCCTCTACCAGTCCTCGCTGGAGAAGCTGGGCATTCGCGAAAGCGACCTGCCCCCGACTACCACAATGTTCCACCGCGTACTGCCGGGGCCAGCATGTGCCCCGCTGGGGAAAATCCAGCTGGACGTCATCTTCGGGACCGAGGAGAACTTCCGCCGTGAACCAATCTGGTTCGAGGTGGTGAACCTGACGAGCTCCTATCATGCTCTCCTCGGGCGCCCCGCCCTCGCCAAGTTCATGGTCGTCCCCCACTACGCGTACCTCAAGACGAAGATGTCGGGACCCCATGGCGTGATCACCGTTGCCGGCTACTTCAGACGGTCGATGGAGTGCGCCTCAGCCGGTTCCAAACTGGCAGAGGCCCTCATCATAGCCGAAGAAAAGCGCGTGATCATGCACAATGTGGCCATGGCCCAGCAGGACATACCAGCTAGCAGCAAACCGGCTGGAGAAGGAGCTTTCCAGCCGACAAAGGAGACAAAGAGGATTTTGCTCGACCCCTCCGACCCGACTAAGTTCGTCACCATTGGTGCCGGCTTGGACAGCAAATAGGAAGGCGCGCTCGTCGACTTCCTCTGTGAGAATCGGGACATCTTCGCATGGTCCCCCAAGGACATGCCGGGTGTGCCGAGGGAGTTTGCCGAGCACTCACTTCATGTGCGTCCGGATGCCAAGCCGGTCAAGCAACCTCTGTGCTGGTTCGCAAAGGAGAAGAGGAAGATAATCGGTGACGAAATCACCCGGCTCCTCGCAGCCGGGTTCATCATGGAAGTGTACCACCCGGACTGGTTGGCAAACCCAGTCCTGGCGCTAAAGAAGAACAAGACCTGGCGCATGTGTATCGACTACACCAGCCTGAACAAGGCGTGCCCGAAAGACCCCTTCGTCTTGCCCCGTATCGATCAAGTCATCGATTCCACGGCCGGCTGTGATTTATTGTCTTTTCTAGATTGCTATTCCGGGTACAATCAGATCCGGCTAAACCCGGCCGATCAGATTAAGAAATCATTTATCACCCCTACGGGGCTTTCTGCTACGTAACCATGCCTTTCGGTCTAAAGAATGCAGGCGCAACCTACCAGCGCTGCATGCAGAAGTGCTTGCACTCGCAGATAGGCCAAAACATGCATGCCTATGTGGATGATGTGGTCATCAAGACCAAGGAGAAGCGCACCCTCCTCGAGGATCTAGGAGAAACATTCGGCAACCTCCGTCAGTACCGGATGAAGATGAACCTGGAGAAGTGCGTCTTCGGAGTACCATTCGGTCAGCTACTCGGTTTCCTCGTATCACAACGAGGTATCGAGGCAAATCCGGAGAAGATCGCGGCCATCGAGAGGATGCAGCCGCCCAGGAACTTGCTTAGGGTCCAGATGTTCACCGGATGCCTGGCCTCCCTCAGTTGCTTCATCAGCCGGCTGGGGGAGAAGGCACTCCCGTTGTACCAGCTGATGAAGAAGACGGACAAGTTCTCCTGGACTGTGCAAGCCGACACCGCATTTCACGACCTCAAGCGCATGCTATCCACAGCACCAGTTCTAGCCACGTCGGCTAGCAAGGAGCCGATGTTGCTCTATATAGCAGCCATCGGCCGGGTTGTCAGCGTCGTCCTGGTTGTGGAGCGCCCCAAGGAAGGCAACGCTCAGCCGGTTCAGAGGCCCGTCTACTACCTCAACGAGGTTCTCTCCCTCTCCAAGCAGAACTACCCCCACTACCAAAAGATGTGCTACAGCGTGTACCTAGCATGCAAGAAGCTCAAGCACTACTTCCAGGAGCATCCAATTAAGGTCGTGTGCACTGCACCCCTTTCGGAAATCATCGGCAACAAAGACGCCACCGGTCGAGTCGCCAAATGGGCCATCGAGCTCGCCGCCTACTGCATCCAGTACGAACCCCGGCTCACGATCAAGTCGCAGGCATTGGTGGACTTCCTAGTCAACTGGGCGGAGACCCAGTATCTCCCACAGGTTCCGGATTCGGACCACTGGAAGATGCACTTCGACGAGTTGAAGTTGCTCGGGGGCTTGGGAGCCGGCATCGTGATCACCTCGCCCAAGGGGGACCAGCTGGAGTACAGGCTGCAGATCCACTTCAAGGCCTCCAACAACGTAGCCGAATATGAGGCACTGGCGCACGGGCTCCGGCTGGCCAAGGAGATCGGTGTCAACCGGATCCTATGCTTCGGTGATTCGGATCTGGTGGGGTAGCAAGTATCCGGAGAATGGGACGCCAGAGATGCAAACATGGCCCTCTACCGATTCCACATCCAGAAGCTCAGCGCCTCCTTCGACGGGTGCGAATTTCACCACGTCCCCCGCGTCAACAACGAGGCAGCCGATTCGCTCTCCAAGATCGGATCCACCAGGCAGGCGATCCCTCCAGGGCTCTCCTTGGAGCACCTGCGCAAGCCGTCCATCAACCCGTCATCAGAATCAGACTCCATCGTCTGGGCAGGGAGCATTCCGGTTGGTGAAACGGCAGAAGCGGAGCCGGCAGAACCACCAAAGAAGAAGACCCGCACCAATTCCGGCAAGGCAATGCCCTCCGGCTCGCAAGACCCGGGGGCTGCCGGTGCATCAAGCAGCTCGGGGGCTGCCGTCCCGGGTACGCCACCCGTACGGCCCCCCGACATCCATTAACTGGAGGACAGGAGCGTCCTCGTCATTCGAGAAGTGCCATCCTGGGCACAGCCCTTCATGAACTACATCGCCAATGGAGAACTTCCGGATGACGAGGTGGAAGCCAGGCAAATCCGTCGCCGCGCGCACACGTACACCATCATAAACGGCGAGTTGTACAAGCGCAGTGTATCCGGTATCTTCCAAAGATGTGTTGATGTGGACACGGGCTACCGGCTACTCAGGGACATCCACCAGGGCGAGTGCGGGCATCACGCTTCGTCAAGGGAGATAGTCGCCAAGGCATTTTGCCATGGTTTCTATTGGCCCACTGCCCTCGAGGACGCTGAGCAGCTAGTGCGCGCGTGCAATGGATGCCAGCGCTTCGGGCAGCTCAGGCACATGCCAGCTTTGGTGCTCAAGACCATACCGATCACCTGGCCCTTTGCAGTTTGGGGCCTCGACATGGTCGGCCCCTTCAAGCGAGCACGGGCAGGCATGACCCACCTGCTGGTAGCGGTGGACAAGTTCACAAAGTGGATCGAGGCCAAGCCTATCCGAAAGCTGGATGGGGCAACAGTCGTTACCTTCTTCACCGACATTATCAACCGCTTCGGCTACTCCAACAGCATCATCACCGACAACGGCACGAACTTCGCCAAGGAGGCCTTCGCCCGGTTTTGCAGCAACAAGGGCATCCGGCTGGACCTTGCCTCCGCCGTGCACCCGCAATCCAACGGGCAAGTCGAAAGAGCAAATGGCTTGGTGCTAGCCGGCATCAAGCCACGCCTCATCGAGCCGTTAGAACGGTCACCCGGATGTTGGATTGAAGAACTTCCGGCTGTGTTGTGGAGCCTCCGCACTACGCCGAATAGGTCAACCGGCTACATGCCATTCTTCCTGGTCTACGGATCGGAAGTCGTCCTCTCCGCCGACATTGAGTTCGACTCCCCACGCAAGCTCCTGTATGACGAAAAAGCCAACCAGGAGGCGCGGGAGGACGGAGTGGACCTCCTGGAGGAAGCCCGCGAGCTGGCCCTGTCCAGATCAGCCCTGTACCAGCAGCGACTACGTCGCTACCATTCAAGCCGGATCCACCTAGTCGCATTCCACGAGGGGGACCTGGTTCTCCGGCTAGTGCAAGACACGAAGGGCATGCACAAGCTTTCGCCACCCTGGGAGGTCCCCTTCATCATCAGTCGGGCGCTGCCCAATGACTCCTACTACCTCATCGATGCATAGCAGCCGTGCAAGAACAAGATGGACAAATCAGACGAGGAGACCGAGCGTCCCTGGAACGCAGCCCTGCTGCACCCGTTTTACACCTAGTCGCCAGGCAGTGTATGTATCCCGAACACCCCATGAATGAAAATGCAGACCCCTACGAGAATCTCGAGGGCTCCTTGCTAGAAATGTGTGTACATCTGTTTTCCGGTTCAAATTTTTCGACTCCGGCAACCCCTACCCGGGGGCTCGCCGGCTGGCCCGGCCTGCTAAGTCAACAAACCGGCTGAGTAGTGTGTGACGATGTTAGAGGCCCACTCTTCGTCTCAGCTACAGACCGCAACCCGGCTGTCCGGCTAGCAAGATCAAAAGCCCGAGGGATCCCACACAAAAAAAGGGAGGAGACGCGACAGACCGGGCGTTCCGGCCTTGCAACTAGCTCAAACCAATCTGGCTACTAAGCCGTTAGTATAGTGCGCAATGTACTGTCAGCTCCCTTCGATTCCAGCTGCAGACCGCAACCCGGCTGCCCGACAAGGACGGAGGGAAAACAGTAGAGCACACGGGAAAGCGACTAAGTGTCTAGAAAGGCACATGCCAGTTTTCGAAAAAAACAAGCCATTTTCCGGCTACAATTTGATAGACTAACCTATTAACCTGTGAAGATGTATGTGTATGCATATGTACATTCTTGTCCGACTACCTTGAGTCGGAATTCAGGAAAAGGGAAGAAGATTCGAAGTCCTTGCCTTCATCAAGCACTCCGAATCTCGGGGGCTACACCCACTGGGTGCGCTCGCGCGCCCCTAGTGGAATCTTGTAGCTCCTGACCGGCTAAGGGCGTTTAGCCGGCCGTTCGGAGCCCAGGTGAGGGCAAGGGCAGGAGCAAGAGAAGACAAGGAAGATTCGAAGCACCTGGCTACGCCAGCTACTCCGAATCTCGGGGGCTACACCTAGTGGGTGCGCTCGCGCGCCCCCACTGGAATGTTAGTTCCCTCGGCTGAAGGCGTTCAGCCGACGAAAGCAGCCGACTAGGATGAGGCCAGTCGGATAAAGTTAGAAGACTTGGGAAAAATAAGGAAGATTTGAAGCACCTGGCTACGCCAGCTACTCCGAATCTCGTGGGCTACACCCAGTGGGTGCGCTGGCGCGCCCCCACTGGAGGTGTAGCTCGTCCGGCTAAAGGTGTGTAGCCGGACAAGGTTAGCCGGGCGAAGTGAGCCGGCAAAATATCAAAAGAAAATTCAAGGCACAAATTAAGGGAGACTCAAGAATTCAACATTAACAAGCAAAAGAGAGACGAAGCTCCCATAAAGTTATCCGGCATCAGAGATAGCCGGTATAGATAGACAAGTTTCACACATATCTAAGACAAGACAAATACACCCGGCATCCCAGGGCAGTGACTAAGTGGCAGGAGCATTGCCGTGAGGAGCACCTTGGCCAGCAGAAGCTTCAGGCGGGGGAGGAGGCGTAGAGCTCGTTCCGGTTCCGGCGCCCCCGGATGGCGGCATCGGGCCTACCATGTCAGGAGTGTCGATGGACTCCGAGTCGGTGAGCACCTCGTCAGGATCCACGTAGTCGGCAATCTTGATGGCAGACCTGCGGAGCTCCGGATGGGCTTGGGGACGGCGGCAAGGTCGGTGCTGGCACGGAAGCCTCCGTCGATCTTTTCGACGCGGGCGTCCTTGTACTAGGAGAGCATGAGGGCCAGAGCCATCTCCGCTTCGGCTCGCGCCCCCAAGTCCCACAGCCGGTCGATCGCAGCCGGCACCTCTCCCACCTTCGCAGCTAGCTGCGCCATCGTCTCCGGAACCGGAGCCTCCGGCCACATGAAGGAGAAGATATCCCGCGCCGCCTGACGAAGCTTGGCTGCTTCTTCGCCAAGAAGGACGACGAGCTCCTGGGCCGTCGGTTGCGCTCCCGGCCAGTTCTCCTGTAGCCGGTTGTAGGCCAGCAGGTCTACGCCGGGGTAAAAGGCTGTCAGAAAAGAGTCAAATCCGTCTATCGGATCCGGAAGGAAAAGAAGACGGAAAAAGGAAATCACCCTTAGCTGTGTGGCCGGCCTGCATCAGCTCCTCCACCAGAGCCTTCTCCTTCGTCGCCAGCCGTTTTATCTCCTTCTCTTGGTCCTTGTTCTGGGCCTCGAGAAGATTGAAGGCGTCAGTCCGGCTGGTGAGTGAGGCGTCATGCTCCTTGATGGTGGCTTCTAGACCGTCTACCCTCGCGTGCCAATCCTTATTCTGCAACCGCAGAGTGGTGTTGGATTTGCTCAGCCGGTCGTTCGCCTTATTCAGGCGATCGATCTCGCGCTGGGAGCACACGAGGATGGCTACAGTACAACCGGGTATCAGTAAAAAAACAGAGAGACGGATGAAGCTAACTTACTCTAGGAAGTCTTATTGGCAGCAGCAAGCTTCTGCTCCAGGGACCGGTTCCAGCCGCCTGTGGCCTCCAGCAGCCGGATCTCCTTCACCGCCAGCTCGAGCGTGGCGGCTAGGTCCGTCAGCGAGGCGGCGGAAGAAGCATCGTCGTCCATGGTGTTGATGGCCAAGGACTCCTTTGCTGCGGCCACCGTCGTTCGCCGTTCCTCCCCGGGCTCCTCGTCGGAGTTGTCGTCACCAACAACGTCGAGCTCCTTGCTGGTAGCCCCCCGCACGCCCGCGGAGGAGCCATCCGACTAGGAGGACTCCGCTTCCAGCTGGGGACCTTCCGGCTGGGCGGGGGCAGCCGGCTCAGCTCGAGGGGGAGGCGGAGGCTGCGCCTCAAAAGAAGGAGAGGCGTCGGTTGGCACAGTCGGGGCACGGGGCGGCGACCCAGTCGGCGCTCGCGCCGGGCTCGCGGCTCCGAAAGAGACCAGCGTGCTAAGAAGAGGAGGAGAAGGCAAAGGAAAATAAGCCAAAGTCAGAAAAGGAAGGAAAAAGCGAAGCCGACAGAAAACGCAGAAAGGAAAAGGGGGAGAAGGGACATACCCCGACACAACTGGGGGCGGCCCCTTCTTCCAGGCAAGCCGGCTCAGCGGCAGGGTGCTAGACCGGCTCCTCTTGGGGGCCAGCTCCTCCGTCGCGGGCCGGAGGAAGCTGGAACGGCTGGAGCCGCTCCCGCCTGCCTCGCCGTCCGTCGTGGAGCGTGTCGCTGGATCCACGGTCGGCGCGGCCTCCTCCTCCTCCTCGTGCACCTCCGCGTGTGGGTCGGCGGCCGGCTCGTCATTCCGGCTGGGAAAGGCATCACCGTCCCCGTCCGACTTCTCGCCGGACCGTCGCGCGCGTGGCTCGGGCAAGTCAGGCGTGAACTCCTCAAGGGGAGCCTCACCCTCCTCGTGAAGGATGCAAGTGAACATCTGCCGAATACAAGAAGTCAGCCGGACAGAACAAGAAAAATGCGGGAAGAACAAATGAAATTTCTGGCTACAACAACTTACCCGGGGCACGCGGTTCTCCCGGCTGTAGGCGCCAGACTGAACTTCCAGTTCTCCGGTAGCCGCTCCTTGGTGATCGTCCACACCCACTCCTTCAAGTTGTGGTAGCGGGGATCGCGGCGCGACAGCCGGGTCGGGTCCAGCCGGTCGGAGTAATAGCACATCTTGTGCGCCCGCTGCTGCATCAGCATCATCAGCCAGGACATCCAGCTGAGGGTGATGTCCAGGCTGGTTAGCCGACAGGTGACGAGGGAGCGCATGCGCTGCAGCATCGCGTCCGTCTCCGCCTTGTCACCATGGATCTTCAGCTCCCAGTTCTGCCGGCTGGACTCGACATCCTGGAAAGCCAGAAGATTGATCCGGTCGATGTTGGTGACGTTCTTGACGTAGATCTACGACTGCTGCCACAGCCGTACCGTGTCCTGAAGCAAGAACTTGGGGTAGCCGGATTGGGTGCGGGAGTAGATGGAGGCGCCACCGCAGATGACTAGCGGGCCCTTCGTGTACTGCACCTGCGGCCGGACTCGGAAGAGCCGGCAGAAGAGCCCGAGATCCGGCTGGATCCCGAGGTAGCTCTCGCAGAACACCATGAAGTGCGCCAACGTCCCAATGGCGTTGGCGCCGAGGTGGTGGAGGCGGAGTTTGAAGAAGGCGAGAAACGTCAAGAAAAAGGGGTGCACCCGAAGGGCGAACCCGCGCGCCAGATGGGAGAGGAATATAACGCGCTCCCCCTCCGCCGAGTGTGGCGACACTTCCCCTGCCGGTGCCAACCGCACCGCCACCTCCTCCGGCAGCGGAAGAACGCGGGTGGCGTGGTACTTCGCGATGTGGTCCTCGGTGACGGAAGAGCCGCACCAAGCACCGCGGTCGGCGGCCATCTCCGGCTGGCAGGGGGAGCGGCGACGGAAGAGTGGCGGTGGCCCGTAGCAACGATGACAACAAGCGGGCGGTGCAACGAGCTACGGCGCAGAAGGCAAGGGCACAGAAGCAGAAGCACGCGAGGGAGAAGGAGACTGCAGCGGGGGAGCGAAGGAAAGGAACTGCCTCCCCAGCGGCGTCCCTTTAAAGGGCCAGAAGGGCAACCGTCAATAGAGCCACGTGTCGCGCATCCGGATGGCCCTCACCCCAACCGCCGCCCAGATCCAGTGTGCCGAAGCAGGATGCGCAGAAGATCCTGGAGCAGGAACCGAAGCACCGGACAGCGGTTTCCCGAGGCGACGTGTGACGGGACGTTACGCTGCCCGCCGTAGAGCAATGATGGCGCGTGCGCGCGTGGCCGGCGTCAGCACTGACGTCACGAGTAGCGCAACCGCCAAGCTCAGCCGGACACAAATTCAAAAACAGGAGGGAGCGTGCACACATTTCGCCTAAGGGCGGAATCCACACGCGCTCGGGGGCTAGTGTTAGGGGGATGACCCCCGGGTACCCCAACCGGACAAGAACCAGGCAGTCAGATCGCGTCCCGCTGACCAAGCACAGCCGGACAGGGCAAGACGGGTCGGCTACTGTTCGGTAGCTGGGTCAGCAAGAAGTAGCCGGCTACGGCGACGTAGCCGGACCCAATCAGTGAGACAGACGACGTGCGTATCAGTGCACGGTACTCCCTGTACGATGACAAGACTAGCAACCACCCGGCCATACCGAAGACTTTGCGGAAGTGACACAGGAACAGTGGCCCGATGCTGACGACAGGCTCGCACGGCGTCCACTGTTCCTATGACAGCCATATGCTCGTACTCCGATAAGACATACCATACCGGACACTATAGATGACCAGCCGGCTGGGACCCGCATGTGGGGCCCGCCAGTCGGATTGGCCAGTGAGACCGTTGCCTCTCTGCCTATATAAGGAGAGGCAAGGCCTTAGTAGAAAGGGTTGGTCTCAGAGCATTTAAGGCAGTAGCTAGCAGATACAACTCAAGGAGCGCCTGTAGTTCGTATATCCTACATAGTTAGATCCGGCAGGAGTAGGGGTTTTACCTCATCACGAGGGCCCCGAACCTGGGTACTTCCTACGTCCAGCTACGCTCGCTTGTACCCAATCCCGCCTGCGGACATCGTCAATAGCTTCCCTACTAGTCCCCACACCTCTATCTAACCTCTTCAGGTACTGCCGTTCCCAATACAACGACAATGACACTTTTATGCATAAGATTATTTTCAATATGATAAGAGTCACAGTTCGGCTTATCAGCCAAGATGTCAAGGAGAAAAGGCTAAAAATAGCCACCCATTAAAAGAATAATGTATCCTTGATTTTCGCCTTGTATTATATAAAAGAGATAAGTTATTTGTACCTTAATCTTTTTATTATGTTCAAAAAGATCAATACTTTCCATCAGGCTAACAGCAACTATGAGTCTATGTCCAGATACAGGCATCCGAACATAGCCTCGGGGGCCACTCCCATCGGGAGCGCTAGCGTGCACCCGATAGAAAATCCATTGTGTATGAAGTACATTGACAAATTGAAAAAAAAAACTTTTTTGAGTTTTACACTAGTGTATCCTCAAAAAGGTGTTACTCCCATCGGGAGACAGTGTAAAATAATAAAATTATCTGATATAATCAGAAAAATTGGTGGCCCAGTAGGCCAACCGCCAATCCAGCCAAAAATCGGATCATGCTCAGATGTGAGAAAAAATCTGAATGCCGTGTTCAGAAACATGAAGGTAAGACCCCAGGATTCGTCCTGTGTGGCCTGGTAACCGCACAAGAATGCGCTCTGCCAGTAAAAATCTGTATCAACGATACGATGAAAAATCCCGATGGACGCGTTGGGTACCGATAAAAAATAGAAAACTGGAATTCAGTATTCGGTAAGACCTCAGCGGCTTGAACTGAATTACGCCAGCGACAAATTCCAGATTCAAGCCTGGGGACTTGAGTTTGATGTAGGTCAACCTTTTTTTTCCCAGGACTAATTAACTAATTCCCGATCCGTCGGAAGCATCAGACTCGTTGTACCAAAATCCCTACATAAATAAAATCAAACAAAATGGGAGAAAGGAGAAAAGAAAACTTTGAGACTCAACCTGAAAACTGCGGATTCAGGTAGAGTCTCGGGGGCTATTGACATGGGTATGATTACTCGGATGATCATTATTCGCTACCCTACATTGCGTAAAAGGCCTGCGGCCCATAAAGATTCCAGATAACAGCCTAAGGAAACAACCGACAGAGACTTTTTATTGTATTAGGAAAGAAACCACGAACCAACATTATGTTGGTATTGTAATCACGCGTGTATGAAACCTATCCGCATACAACTTTGAGACTCGGCCTATTATATATAGGACGGGAGAATCCCAAGCGAAGCGAGGGTACAGAAATCTAGAGGACAACTTGTAATAGAGTGTTTTCCCAATATTCAGGCAACTTTATTTTCATTGTTTTCCTAACATCCGGCGAAATCCCCAGCATTCTCTTTTCCCCGAAACCCCAAGTCCATCACCATGGGCATTACCGAGGTTACCCCTTGTCAGTCGTTGTCGCCGGAGAAGGGCCACCGTCGCTAGAGAAGAAGAAGAAAGGGGAGGCAATGACATGGGCGCGGGCGCGGCTGGTTCGGGGTCCCATCTTGCAATGCCAACCTAGATAAGTTGTGGCTCCGGCGCTCACATGGATAAGCTGTGGGTCCCATGCCGATCTGGATAAGTGAAGAGAGGTGTCCACTACGGGAACCGACTGAACGTGGCCCCACTTGTCAGCATGTAATGGCAAGGGTCCACTACGGGACCCGACATAACATGGCCCCACTTGTCAGCACGTAACGGCGAGGGTCCACTACGGGACCCGACTGAACACGGCCCCACTTGTCAACACGTAACGGCAAGGCTGACGAACATCGAGTTTTCAGACCATGTGAGAGTTTCGTAGAAGGAGATGGGCAAAAGTGAGGAAATGTTATGTGGCTGGGGAAAGTGACTACAACTAAGGAACCGAGGGCACGAAAATAGAAATCCCAACAGTAAAATGTTACCCTTTAACAATGGCAGACCTAACCAATCCCTCAAAGTCAACTCCTCAAACAAAGTGGCCCCACATGGAAGTGACGGTTGACCACTACTTGGAGGCCACCAGTGGTCATCGGAGCTGGCAAAGGGAAGGTCCAGTAGATCGAGGGAGTGACTCTCGTGATGCTCCTCATCGCGGGGAACCAAAAAGTGGCGGCACTCTGTCGAAGTTATTACGGGAGCACCATCAGCGACGAGCATCTGTGGCGGAGAACAAAGACCAACATCGGCAGATCGACCCAGAGCAAAACAAGGAGGGGAAGAAAACTTGAAGGAGGAATGCCTAACACGGTATGCCCAACACGTGGAGTCGTGGTGGAAACTGCGGAGCGAGGGAAGCCCGCTAGAAGCAAGCTCATTCTAGAAGGCATGGTAGTCAACAGGAGGAGCAAGGTATGGCCTAGCCGGCCTAGTAGGCGATTCAGGATTCCTAACTGATTCGGATCCTATCCTATAAACCCTAGCCAAGGTGCCCATATAAACCTCTGTGAGGAACCCTAGAAGAAACAATATCCGCCATGCCTTAGCACAATCACCACCTAGACCTAGTCAACACACTGCATCTGGTGCCCTTGTAATTGATAATGTGCAATATGACGAGGTCATAGGTACCGGGTGTGCCTAGAAAACTAAGAAGGGCCCACCTAGAACAATGGTGGACAATCATGAATACTCGGGCCTCAAATGAACATCCAAATGGAGACGCCTTGGCACCCAAGCCAGGGCGTATCGCGGAACGGATTCTTCAGGATATCAAGATTACTCCGAAGATCGGATCTAGATATTTATGTTAGGGTTTTGTATAGGTGCCACCATTGTTAACCCATCTTGGCACTCTATAACCCTAGCCCCCAACTATGTATATAAGGGGGGTAGGGACACCGAATGGGACATCTAACACATCTCCAATAGATCCACTGTCATGCAATTTCTTCACGGAACCACCATCCACCATATGTGAGATCAAGCTTTATCTAGAGATCACCCGAGCACACTATAATAATCCCAAAAACCCATAAACCGGAGTAGGATTTTTACCAGACACTGTATGTTTGGGCCTGAACCTGTATAAATGTTTGTCTCAGTGTGCTACCATCCTGATTTTTGAGCGTGAGCCCTCTGAACATATTTCTACCGTCATAAAATATCTCGATAGTTGGCGTGCTAGGTAGGGGTTGTGCATTTAGGATCTCGGATCAGGATGGCCAAGGCTATTCACATCGGCGAAGATGAGGAATTATCCTCTCTGGAAATCCTCACCATCACCGTTAAGACCCGTCGGAGAACATTGGTGTCTCCCAAGTACAGGAGATCTATTGTAGTACATTTCAATATACAAAAGGTTGTAGAACCCACGAGTAGCTGAAGGTATTGGTTAGCAAGTTTAACAAGTAAAACAGTAAAATATGTAGGAGTTTTGTGTTTTGGGGTTTATGGTTTGCATAAAAGTAAAGTGATGTAAAGTAAATTGAGCAAAGTAAATACCATTTTCTAAGAAAGCCCAATCCTATGTGCAGCAAGAGGATAATCTCAAGTGTGTACTTATATGTGGCAAACGTTCCTGAGGGTGCCATGGATTTACTTGGCATAAATATTTCTGAAGCAACATGATAAGCATATTATATGGTTTTATTCTCGTTGAATAGAGCCTAAAATAGGTGCATCCATATACATGTGCATCCGGCTAGGGAACCTGCGACCACTTACATAATCATGTCTTTTGGCGAGATCGATGCCTATCTCTGTTTCGCTGAACCTGCCCAACCCACCCAGCGGTGATGATAGAGGTGGAAAAAATCTCTAGATCCACTTTGTTCGTAGAAGCGACAGAGTTACGGGTCTTAGAAAACCCTAATCCCACATAGCCCGCACCTGAAGCAGAGATAGTGGAGAAGATTGAATCTGAAGCAGATCTCCCCAAGGATGTCGAATCTTAGGAAGATCAAAGCAACAACAGCTCTGGATCTGGCTCTGCCGATGCTGAAGCAAGAAAATCACTTGCTGATGCTGGAGTAGGAAAATCACTCCTGAGGCACACCGTGAAGATGATGATGAACAGTGCCATAGTCAGCACAGATGAAATTCTCAAGACCATAAGGTGTTTCGAGGAAGCCAACAAAGAAAGTCGCAACTACCTCAGGGTGCACACGTCACACTTCATAGGATACATTGGATCCTGATCTGGCTCTATCGATGCTGGAGATGACAATGAATCCGTGCTAGAGGTAATTGGGATGAACACCGACTTACCGACATCTTCGGATGATTCCATGACATCGCCAGAATTCCGAACATTGTCCATGAAAATTGAAGAGGCAATCAACTCCAAGGCAATGGAAGAAGGAGAGGCTATGGATAAAAGCCCCTACAATAGTATGGATGAAGGATCCGGGGAAAACTCTCCCGAACCGCGTGATGACATTGATCTCAGAGATAATCTCGATGTCCAGATGTTCGAGAATACTGACAGAAGCTTAACTCCAGGAATTGCACCTAAAGTTATCTTTGCTACCGGTGCTACCAAGAAGGCAAAGAAGAAGAAGAAAACTCCGGCTAAGGATCCTATGGTTGAGGAGGTGATCGCGAAAGAATACGAAAAGATTCGGATGAAGATCTGATCCCTGACGAACCAAAAAGAACTCTATTGGATGGACACGTGGTTACCCCTGGTGCTGTAAGATTCTCGAGACACACTCACCACACCTATCCTGAGGTTGCAGATCTTACACCAGCAGAGTTGGAAGACAGGTCCCAAGCCCTAGAAGTGCATCGCCAAGTACTCCTTGATGAAGCCACTCATCTTCTCGAGGAGAAACAACGCCCTACATTAGTAGGACAGTTTAACTCCCTGCAACACCAGAAGACCCGGAAAGGCCCCATGTTGGCCAACAAAAATTCGGATGTCCACAAGATCCTTTTCGAGGGGAAACAAGAAGATGCGGTCAGGGGAGAACCTCGACTCGACAGCAAGGGAGACCTGGTGTATGGCATGCCGGTTGAGAATGTTGCTATGGCACGAGAGATCCTGGCAAACAACCCAAACTCAGACTAAATTCGGTTAGGCGTAAAGCTACTGACCAAGCGCCTGGAACAATAGAAGGTCGCTAAGTCTGGCAGTAGAAAGCTAGTTTCTAAATTCGACCAATGCTGCATAGACGCGGGTCGACATCAGGATGTAAGACCCTGACAGGAGCCAGATCGATGCTACCGTTCCGACCCTCAGGAAGACAACTATTCAAGTACTGGCTCTTCAGGACAGTGGCACAGACCCGCACGCAGTTGGAGCAACGTTGCCCCAGCTGCGGAGCGAGACGTCATGGTAGATCTGGTTCAACAGAAACCTCTCCGGTGTTAGTCAAATAACCATAGGGAAGACAAAGAAGAACATCGTCGGGAGCAGGACCGGCAAAGAATGCACCCTCCTAAACATACGAGTCGTCCGGCTAAGTCCCGTCACAATGACGGTAATGACGGATGAAGGAACGACGAACACCGTGCTAGATCAAGCCAGTATGGTGGCCATCATCATGAAGCTCCAGTTGAGGGAAACACCCCACTGGCGCCACCCTCTCCACCAATCAGCTCCCATAACGGTTCTCATATAGTCCAAGGAGGGAAGCGAGGCGGAGGAAGCGACGGAAGAAACAGAAATCTGGCTCCACGTTACCGCAACCGCAGCGAACACCTGAGACAGTGCTCCTTGTCACGAAGTGACGCCAGGAACCGGATCAAATCAAACATAGAGGCGTGGAGCTACGAGTTGGATAATATCTACGTTGGACCCAAATGCTTTAGGCCACGTGTCCGACAAATAAATTTTTTGGAAGGATTGGCTATCTCAAGACACATTCAACCCTATGACGGCGTGGTTCGACCAGATACCTGGCTCCAAGACTTCTTCCAAGCCTGCTGCATTGCCAAAGGAGGAAACAGCTTGGTCGTAGTCCGATATCTCCCACTTATGCTGAGGAAGATGGCTTGATCTTGGCTCAATGAACTCCCGAAAACCACCATCCACAACGGGTATGACATGCAAAGTGCATTCTTTCAGAATTTGGAGGGGACATATAGGAGGCACTGCACGGTCAAAGACCTGTAGCGTTGCACCCAAAAACCCGAAGAAACTTGTCGAGACTACCTCGGCCAATGGATCAACACGAAGAACTCCTGTGAAGGAGTAAACGACCAGACCGCGATCAAATCTTTCATTGCGGGACTCCCAATCAGATTACTGTGTCATCGCCTGAAGTGCAACAAAGTTAGCGATTTGGGGGAGCTGGTAGAAACGGCGAGCAAGTATGCTAACGCCAACGATGACTCAGAGGGAAAACTAAACGTACTTGCCGTGCCACAGTTAGCAAAACAGCCAAAGTAGTAGTAGACCCAGAAATGCAACAAGACCTCGGAGGTTAAGCCTAATCCGAAAACCGCAACAGTTAATGCAACTTTCGGGTCTGGAGGACGAGGAGGCCATGGAAGCGGCTGGGGACGAGGTCGTGGAACTTCCAGAGTCCAAGGTAGAGGAGACCAGCAACCTGGTAAAACCTACTCTTGGACCGACATTGCCAATAATTCGTGAGTGCACCACCTAGATGGCAATGGGGGCTCGTCCCACACCAATGTTGAGTGTCGTTTAAATGATGACATCAAGAACGATGAATCTGCAGGCTACAGAGCCAAGCAATGAAAAGGAAAGAAAAATTTCGACAAAGACAAGGAGTCCAAGGAAGATTTCGACATGGAGGAGGCAGATACCTGAAATCCCAAGTAGGATGGAAAGAAGACCTTCCCACCAAGAAAGACGCTTACGTCTTCTTCCTTGGATCTCAACCAGCTAAGGTTAAAAAAGCAGTGATGCATGAGCCCAATGCAACTGTTCCGGATGTCCCTCAGTTTCTGGACTGGTCGGAAGTGGCAATTACCTTTGACCAAAGTGATCATCTGCCTAAGACACACATGCGAGGAAAGTACGCTCTGGTCATCAATCCACTAATTGACGGCTACAGGTTTTCCAAGATCCTCATGGACGGTGGTAGTAGCATCAACATCATCTACGTCGAAACACTGCACTGTATGAGGATATCGGAAACACAACTGAATCAAAGCTCCGTGGTTTTCCATGGAGTTGTCTCCGGACGACAAGCGAACTCTCTAGGAGAAATCACCTTGGATGTTACCTTTGGAACTCCAAGGAACTACTGGATGGAAGCACTATCTTTTAAAGTGGTCCCGTTCAAGAGAGCATACCACGCTATCTTTGGGTGCCCAACTTACTGGGATTTTATAGCTCGCACCTGTTACATTTAAAATATGATGAAAATTCCAGGTCCCAATGGCATCATCATGATTCAGGGAGACCCGAAGAAAGCACGAGAATGCGAGGACGGAAATGCCGCCTTTGCTGAAGCCATACTACATGCCAAAGAGTACCAGGAGATCAAGAGAACATCGACCATCCGAGATGCCCGTGACGAAGAAGGATGTGACAAAGCCGACTCCAAAGTTCAAGGCATCAGAAGAGACGAAGACGACACCGTTGAAGGATGATGACCCCTCCAAGGTGACTCAGATAGGCGTAGGTTTAGACCACGCATAGGAAAGCACGCTCATTGAGTTCCTCAAAGCTAATAAAGATATCTTCGCATGGCAACCTTCTGACATGACCGGAGTACCTAGGAAACTTGTCAAGCACTCTTTAAACATGTATCCAAATGCTAAACCCATCAAATAGTCCTTACGACGTTTCGACGATGAAAAGCGCAAAGCAATAGCTAAGGAACTAGCCCGGCTCGAGTTAGCCAGATTCATATAAGAGGTCATCCACACTGAGTGGTCGGCCAATCCTGTAATTGTCCCAAAAAGGACAGCACTGATTTAAGGATGTGTGTGGATTATACTGCCTTGAACAAGGCTTGTCCCAAAGATCCATTTGCTCTGCCTAGAATCGATCAAGTTATCGCATATTCCGCATATCACCAAATTCAAATGAAGGAGTCAGACAAATTAAGGACTTCATTCATCACCCCCTTCGGAACCTTCTGCTACATAACGATGCATTTGAGGATAAAAACGCAGGAGCTACTTACCAGTGCACTATGCAGCGTTGCCTCCACGATCAAATCATATGCAATGTACATGCGTATGTGGATGACATAGCTGTGATGTCCAAAAAGAAGGAAACCCTTGTTTCCGACTTGGAGGAAACATTTAGCAATTTACGAAAATACAATATAATGCTTAACCCGAAGAAGTGTTTCTTTGGAATCCTAGCCAGCAAATTGTTAGGTTTCATCGTGTACCAAAGGGGCATAGAGGTGAACCGCGACAAAATAAGGGCTCTACTCAATATTACCAGGACGACTCGCCTGAAGGGCATACAACGACTAACTAGTTGCATCGTTGCGGTCAGTCGGCTCGGTGAAAGAGCCACACCACTATACAAGCTCTTGAAAAATACCAAAAAGTTCATCTGGACCGACGAAGCTGAAGATGTGCTACAAGACCTGAAAGACGTACTTTCGTCCACCCCTATCCCTGCAGCACCAGAACCGCATAAACCGATGTTGCTTTACCTAGCTACGACAAATAGAGTCGTCAGCATCGTCATGGTTGAGGAATGGCCAGAAGAAAAACATGAACACCCATCCAACTTATTATCTCAGTGAAGTCCTGACTGAATCGAAGCAAATGTATAGTCATTACCAAAAACTAGCCTATGGTATATTCTTTGCATCCAAAAAGCTACAACATTATGTTTAAGAGCACAAGATTACCATGGTGAGCACAGCTCCCATGAGAGATATTATCAACAACAGTGATGCCACAGGACACTTTGTTAAGTGGGGAATCGAGCTAGCAGCTTTTGACATCGAGTATAAATGTCGTACAACAATCAAATCCCAAATACTTGCCGACTTTGTCACTGATTGGATAGAGACGGCAGAAAGCACAAGTCTCCCAGAGACAGAATATTGGACCTTGCACTTTGACGGTTATAAAGCGCTAGCGGGCTCGGGGGCTGGCATGGTGCTCAAATCACCCCAAGGAGATAAATTATTCTATGTATTGCAGATTTACTTCACGGCGACAAATAACATTGCTGAATATGAAGCCCTGTTGCATGGAATTCGAATTGCAAAAGATATCGGCATTCACCGACTCATGTGCTACGGAGATTCGGATTTAGTTGCTCAGCAAGCATGTGACATCTACAATGCAAACAAGCACATGGCAGCGTATAGAGCTTTTGTGGATGAACTAGCAAAATTGTTTGAAGGGTTTGAAGTCTAACGCATTCCCCGAACATAAAACAAGGAAGCATATGCTCTATCAAGAATAGGCTCTATACAGAAAAAGGTCCCAGATGGTGCTTTTTTGGAGCACTTAAGAGTTTCCTCTATCACAAGAGTTGATGAGGAGTATCCGACCAAATCCGAATCACCTCTCATAGCAGTTCTAGCTTTAATTCCCAGCTAGATAAAACCCTACCTGGAATTCCTGGTAGAGAGCAAATTACCCGAAGACGAGGTTCTGAGCCGACAGATTGTCCGATGAGCAAAATCCTATACTATAGTGAGTGGTGAGATCTACAGGTGGAGTGTTTCTGGGGTCTTTCAGTGCTGTGTTTCTCTGGAAGAAGGAGTGGAAATCCTAAGGGAAATCCATGAAGGAAAATGCGAACATCACATCGCATCCAAATCTTTAGTGGAAAATGATTATTGTAATGGGTTTTTCTGGCTTACAGCTAAGGCAGATGCTGAACAGCTGGTCAAGACGTGCAAAGGTTGCCAAAAATACACCAAACAAGTCCATGTTCCCGCTGATCAGCTGCGAACAATTCTGATTGCATGGCCTTTTGCGGTCTGGGGGCTTGACATGGTAGGACCATTTAAACAGGCTCCAAGTAGATTTACTCACCTCTTAGTGATGGTGGATAAATTCACAAAATGGATTGAGGCTAAATCCGTCACAAGTTGTGATGGAGAAACAGCCAAAAGATTCGTTGAGGACATTATAATCCGATACGGATATTCGCATAGCATTATCACAGACAATGAGAGTAACTTTTACATGGGAGAACTTGCCAAATTTTGCGATGATCAGGGGATCCGACTCGATATTGCATCAGTTGCACATCCACAAGCCAATGGACAAGTCGAAAGGGCAAACGGTTTATTTCTTCAAGGCGTCAGACCAAGAATCGAAGCACCACTTCATCGTGTTGCGGGGGCTTGGGTGGATAAGTTGCCATCTATTTTATGGAGCTTAAGAACTACTCCTAACAGGTCAACCGGATATACACCCTTTTTCTTGGTCTAGGGTGCAGAGGCAGTTCTTCTGAGTGATCTTATCCATAATTCTCCCAGAGTCACTGTGTATATCAAAGAGGATGCCAGAGTCGCTTGACAAGATGACCTTGATATACTCGAGGAAGTTCGCGTCATTGCTGAGCAGAGATCTAAGCCTATCAGTAGAAGTTATGCAGATATCATAGTCAGAGAGTCAAAAATCGATCTTTCAAGAAGGGCGATCTAGTTCTTCGACTAGTGCAAAAGAGAAAGCACAAACTTTCCCCAATATGGGAAGGACCCTTTATGTTTAGTCGAGTATTGCATAATGGTTCGTACTACCTAACTGACATGAGGCTGGAAAAAGAAAGACTCGCTACTAAGAAGAGAAAGAGAGTTGGTGGCAGTACAAATTCGGATGAATTAGACCATCCATGGAATATTGCTCAGCTATGTCCCTTTTATTCTTCAAATTTCTTTCTTTGTAATCATAACAATTTACATGTTCAAAGTGAAATTGTTTTTCTGAGATGTTTTTTAAAGTACCATCTTATTTCTGAATTATCATGTCATAGTCAAAAATCCCAGAATACTTGAATGTACTTTATGCTCATGTTTATTCTGGTTAGATTTCCAATTCTTAAAAAGCTACCTTCGGGTATAAGTCTATTTTTTTAGTTTGTACTTGGGTTTTTGTCTGATTGCTGGAAGTGGGTATTTTCCGAGTAGTGAATTGTTGGTACTGGAAGCCGGCTTTGATTTTGGGTTTAAACTAGTTTATCAATTGAGCTCCATTGCTCAGCAAAGTTTTCATGCTGAAGGTTTACCGGCTCATGAAAGGGGCGAGGCAGAAAGCCAGATAAAAAAGAGTATAGACAAAACAGTGTTTCAGTATTTTTCAAGCACAAAATAAAACCAAAAGTGCTAAGAAGTAAGGCCTAAGTTCTTACAAACTAGCACAATAAAATAATATTCTAGCTATTACATCAGATTGTTTTTCAGAATAACACATTGTTTTTCTAGTAAACTCTATGACATAGGTGAAGACGGAGGATCTGCTGGCTCTCTAGAGACATCGCCTATATCACCCTGATATCTTTCCGAGACAAGTATATTAGACCCCGTATGTTCATCGTCTTCGGAAACTTCAGCAACTTCTTCTCTGGAGGAGTGGCACTTCAACGAGAGTGAAGAACGGGTTATCGTAACTGGTCAGGTCAGCCACGCGATAGGCGTATCTAGAACATGCATCCCATATTTCTTTGATATTATTCTCCTTGTCGTCTTCATCGACAGTCGAATAACCCTTGGTAACTTGCCATATCTCCATGCTGGCTCATTACCATTGTTAGGGGATTCTGTGCCGCCATGCATGCATAGGACATGTTCCAATCCTTAACAAGCTTGGGCATATCCTCGCCTTGTCTCGTACCTCAAAAGCAGACATTGTATCTAGGCCAGAGAGCTAGACGGATTCACCGATTTCCTCCAAAGATTAGCGGAAGTCATGGATCAGGTCTCCAACAGCAACAAGTCAGCTGGTACGAGACACAGATGAAGACGCATCAAGAATGTTGAGAGGACCTGAAAATAAGACAACAAAATCAATAATATATCCGAGTACACAAAGTTAGAAAACAATAAACTCAGAGACAACAAACTTACCAAAGATTACATCATCCACTTTGGTCTTATCCTCCCAAAGACTTTGGAGTTCACTCCGAAGGGCTTCGTTGGTATATTTTTGCCTGTCCAACTCATTTTTCATGTAAGAGATAGCTTTGTCTTGGATTGGTATTTTGTGATCACACCCTTCAGTAGCCATATTGCTCGATTCAATAATGTTGTTGATGCTACATTCATGGTCTTCCTTGAGTTTGTTCAGATCAGCATGAAAATCAGCATTTTTAGCTTCCAAGACCTTGAAATCTTCGACTTGCTCAATAAGCTTACAGGATTGCTTCACAAGATCTGGAGCATCAAGAAAGAAAGTCGAATAAATATTCGACCATAATACAAACAGACTATGAAAATGAAGTGGGAAATGCTTACCTTTAGCTTCATCTTTCGCAACTTTAAGCTGCACATTTTCAAGTCGGAGAGCTCTGATCACTCTCCACTTGTTGCAGATATTCTTCAAAAGTTCTTGGTTATAATCATTAACTTTTTGTAAGTTAAAATGGTAACCAGAGTCAGAAGTCTACTAAGACTCGGGCTGCTACCTTAACTAAGTTAATACCAGAATGAGCCTTGGGGGCTATACTAATTCGTTATTTGGCATCCTATAAATACATAAATCTGGATTCCTATCCAACTTCATGCTTGGGGGCTACAGGATATGATATGAAATATACTATAAAAGAGTCAGAATACGACTTACATAATGTTCATGAGTCAGTTTGTTGAGGCTCATGTTGACTTCAGTGGAAACCTTCTTGGCGAGGGTTAAGGGAACCACTGGTGGAGGCAGAGTCGCACCAGCCTTTAACTTGTCGTTGCAAATACGGACTTGGTCAAGAAGCTCGGTGATTTTGACATCCTCGGCTTCTTGCACCTCCTCCTTGGCTGTGATATTCTGGGACTCCAAATAGTGGAGAGCTAGCTTCCAGATTTCCTCTGTGCTCTTTCGAGTGAGGCCAAGTTTGGTGACACCCAGATTTTGCAGAAGATTCTCTGCAAAGGTCTCAGCTGAGGGATCATTACCCTTTGAGGTTTCACCCTTATCAGTTACCAGGTCACTCATGGTGACGTTGGTTCGCGAACCAAGGTTCGCTGGCTCTGCAGATTGAGTCAGATCATCCTCATCACGTGGAGATGAAGTACACTCTAGTGCTGATGATGGCTTCGGGGTAGGATTCGGAGGCAGGGGAGCAGGCGAGGTCAGCCTCAACTTTGACTAACGCAGAGTCTTCCCTGGATTTCCTTTTCCCTTACCCTTGATGATTGTTTTAGCTCTGAATGGTAAAAGAGTAAGATCATTGCAATTCAGAAAGAATATGAATTAAGATATGAAACCTTATAAAGGAGTTTACCACTTTACAATAGGCACATTTTGTGTGCCAATAGAAATAGTCGGAGTTTTGCACTTTTGGGTAAGTGCCTCCGGCACCAACTCAAGATCTTCATGCTCCTGAGGAACCGGATCCTCGGGTGGATATCCCTCGAGAGGATCAAGCTCTAACTCGGGGAGGTTAGCAAGCTGAAAGGTGGATTATCTCAGCATTGCAAATAATAAAAATAGATGAGCAAATCAATGAGTGCGAAAGATCAGTCGGAAAAATTACTGGTGTCAAGGGCTTATCGGTTGTAACATGTCCAGAGAAATATCTGGAATCTTCCTTTCCACCCTCTCCTTGATCAACCACTTAATCCTGGTCTCGTAATCCTTGTCGGGGATTGGGAGCTCCCTGATTCTCAGGATGTCTTTCTTACTCTTGGTGATTGTGTGCATAATACGATCACCATGGTGCTGGAGAGGTTGAATCCGATGTGCTAGCCAGCAATGGACTAAGTCGGATCCCTTCAGGCCTCTGTGATTCGTCAGATATTCAATCTGCCTCTTGGCATGGATTAGAGAGAGCTGGCGCGTCTGCGTCCCAAGACTCTTGGTGGACAGCGGCACCATAAATAAAAACCGGCAACACATCTTGCTTACTGGGAGACGGTTTATTCTTGTGATAAAATAAGGTGGAAGGCCATATCTTCACCGACTCACTAGCTATGACCTGAGGATAGACTCGGTCTCTCCTAGGGACTAAGCTAAGCATTCCGGTAATATATGGAACTCCGACAGTAATAGGATTTATCCTAGTACTAAAGTAATACCGGAAGAAAGTCAAGCTCGTCTTGGTTCCGAGATAGCCCTCATAGAGAGATGCATGGGCACTAAGCTCTAAGATTGTATTGGGGGAGATTATGCAGTTGAAGTCCATAATAATTGATAACCTCGGAAAAGAACTCTGAGGGAGGGAAACTCAAACCTCGATCTAGATGGGTGCCGAAGTGGACCCTCTCATTGGCGTGAGGGGTGGGGATGATTTCGTTGAATCCACTATGGCATTCGCTGGTGCAGAGGAGGCCTTCCTTCTCGACGTCGCGCAGCTTCTCATCATCAAGCACGCATGGGATTCAAACCCCGCGGAAGTTCTCCTTCTCCGTTGTTGCTACTGCCGTTGTCACCGACGTGCCGGAAGAAGATGCGCCAGCCATCTGGTCGGAGAGGGTGACCTTTGGTGGGTGGTGTTGTGGGATTCAGAAGTAAAGGAGTCAACGGCATTGTGTCATTTGGAGGAAGAATAGAGCTAAGGAGTTGGTGAGGGAGGAATGAGAGTATCTCGACCCCTTATGAACTATGCTTGCGCCAAGATTCGTGTGAACAAATTGCAAATCGTGCCACGCGTCACAGAAGGAGCTGGATAAATTCCTCGAGAAGATTAAGCCTCCTCAATCTCCGTGCGCACATTAAACGGCCCCTCGGTTCCGCATGAAGCAGACCCACAAACGGTCACGCTGACAGGAGTGTCTGTCAGTGACAAGACTGGACCTTGACTCACGTCAGATGGCGTCAAAGACCAATCACCGACTCAGTTTGAAATCGATCAGGGGAAACTTGTAATGGAATACTCACGGGTCCGACTCATTTCTAGGAGTCAGATCCTACTTTTTCTTCTGGAGTTTCAGGAACCCTTCAAGACTCTACAGCCGAAGAAGAATCAAGCTAGACGCTAAAATCCGACTTTGGATCTTGGAGGCTTCCGGAGGATACTGTTGGGGATATACTTTCTGGGTATACCCATTGTGACTCGCTGACTAGGGTGACCCACTTAGGGTTAGAGATCGGCAGCCCAGTCAGGGAGAGAAGACGGAATTCCATCCGGCTACGGGAAGGTCTAGAAGACGTACCGACTTAGGCTCGTAGTGTTATTTATAGTCCAAGATGTACTTTGTAACCGACTCTGTATCATAGCCGGATAGGTCTCTCCTGTAACCCTAGTCCGGATATCTATATAAGTCGTCCTAGGGATCAGCCTTTAGGGCACCCACAGATTACAACCTCAACTCGCACAGGCGAACCTCTTGTAATCTATACTTCCGGCCCTGCTGTATTACTGGATTGCTAGGAGTAGGACCCGTCCACCGTCGGCGGATTCGAACCTGGGTAAAACTTGTGTGCTCACCGTCCCGGAATACCGTTGCCTCACACCTCCTTTCTCCACACACCTCAAGGACCCCCTATCGGCGTACGTGTATTCAATCTGACAACAATGGCGTCTAGCCATAGCTGTTACCGGTGTACTTATCCCATTGCTAGGGGAAGACATTGTGTTTTTTGGTCTAGACCTATCCCGAGATCCAGGGGTGGTGGTTGCGGGTCTGGGTGAAAAATTTGCAAGACCTCGGTCCCTGCCGACGATGATGACGTGTTCTTGCACCATGTACCTTCTTGGAGGCGGTGTCGCAAGACCCCCCTCCTTTGGCTTCTCAAGTTATGCGAGGCGGTCGACCTGTCGTCGAGTTCTCCTTTGGCTACAGTCTTGGTGCAGTGGATGTTTGTTGGTGTGGACATGGTCGTGTTTACTCTAGTGCAACAAAAGACAAGACTCCCTCATCATGGATTAAGGTGGTGCTTCGGCTTGACGTTTTTCTGTGTTGTCTTTTGTTGTGGGTTTCACTGGGTGCTTTGCGCACGTGTGTGTTGTAACTCCTAGCCGGTTGATGGCTTTGTTAATTCAAAGTCTGGATCATTTCGAGCCTTTCGTCTAAAAGGGGTAGGCGAGCAAGTTATTTTACGCATGGCAATCTATCCAGCTGCTTGGAAGCAAGTTTTGCATGACATCATAACATATAAAGCTACTGACGTGAGCTACGACAATCTAAGACCTCTTTTTGCGAGGAAGATGGTGGGTAAAACCAACGACATCGAGTCCGTCAACAACTGTAAGTCTTGCAAGAACGATGGCTCAAAAGCGAACAAGAGTGGCGAGAAGTTGAAGAAGGTCATGAAGACATCAACAAGTGGGGCGAGTGGTGTCAACGTATTGACGTAATGGTGCATCGCAATATCTGTGTGCAGTATTCGCTGATGATTGACACCAACTACGGTATTTGGACGGTGAAGATGAAGATCATCCTTCAAATGCTTCGAGTGTGAAAGGAAATCATCGATAACAAGGTCGATGACGACTATGACGAGAGTGCCATGGCCACCATATCCCATTCTATGCTTGATTCCGTGTTGATGACATTGACGGAGTTCGAGAGAGCAAGAAAGGTGTGGGACGCACTGAAGGAGATGAGGATCGAAGAAGATCGCGTCACGAAGGCTCGGACACAAGCGTTGAAGCGCCAACTTCATAAGTTCTAGATGGAGTAAAAGGAATCGGTGAACAACTGTGTCATGTGTCTCACCACTTTGGTTGGAGAGATCCACACACTTGGTCACCAGCGGGGAATGGGAGGCGGGGCATGTGTTCCAGGCTGCGAGGTGGGAAGTGGATAGGGCGCGATGTGGGGATGGAAAATGACTTAGCCACGACGCATTAAAAAGAACGGAGCATGGTAGGTGGGAGGCTAGCTGGTAGGCCCATGTCAGACACGCGGCGAACAGACCCGTATATGGAGGTTGTCATTTTGACTGCATCCCGAATTTAAGGTGGAAATAGGTCAAAACAGACAGAAACTTCTGCTTGGGAGCTTTGGATGGAGCACAACACTGACATACGGGGATCTCACTCGCGAGTGCTCGACTGGTTCCGAGACCTCAGTGCTAAGGACATCTCCACCGGGCTGACCCATTTCAGACATGGTATGTGTCTAGATCTGTCTGTTTGGGTCGACCTGCGAACACAAAAACATGCTAGTTTGGCCTCTGTCCGTTTGGGTCGGGGGCGCCCCCCAACGGGATCAACCCATTTTTTCCCGCGAAATACAAAACATTAAAAAAAAGTTAGATATATTACATAAATAGTCTTAATTTACATACTAGAACATAAAAAATAACTAAAAAAAACCTAGCTACGGCTAGGGCATCTGGCGGCCGGCACAGCAGTGGTGGCGGAGGCAACGATGACACCTAGTCATCGGGATCGTTGGAGAGGTCGATGAACACCGGTAGCGACCATGGCCTCGGCAAATAGTACGACGGTGGTGTTGGTGGCTGCTTGTGCGGCGGCGTCATGGGCATGGGTGGGGTGTGCGGTGGCAATTCCCACACAACGAGCCCCCACTCCGAGGCGGGGCCTGATGGAACTGGCCAAGCCACGCCTCCAGCAGCAGGGACGGCGGGGGCAACTGGTTGCCATACTCCAACAGATGAGCAGAGAGCTCGACGGCGTCCTCCAGCCCCTTCCACCGCCACTTGGCATCCTCCTCCGCCTTGGATGCCTCCATGGCGGCGTGGGTCGCTTCGTCTACGTCGTAGCCCGGCGACAGGACCACAGTGGGTGGCAAGGGCTCCTTCTCCTCCTTGACGTCTGCCAGCTCCTCCCCTAGCCTTTGTCTTCGTCGTCGCTGGCGGAGAAGTCGACGTCGGGGAGGTCAACGTCGCCCTCGATCGGGATGTGTCCCATGTAGGACGAGCGGCGTCTCACCTCGTGAGGAATTTCACCCAGTAATCGCGCAGCTCGTATGCGGTGTCGTTGCGAGGGTGCGTTGGCAGCTGACGCCTGCAGCGCTCGATCTTCCAGTCGAGCAGGTGCTCGTCCGTTGGCACTGGCAGCACTGGGACCTCACTGAAGAGCTTGGGATGGAGCGCAACGTGCGCATCTTCTGTGAAGAACATACCTCGGTGCACTCCATCCTTCAGCGCATCAGCTTGGGAGCTAGCCGGAGCGAAGATTTCCATGCCGCGAGTAGTTGTTATAACCTCTTTTCTCGCAGGCCGTTTTTTCCTGCCGCAGTGTGTTTTTTTCGTTTCCATGTAAATTGGACCCTCTTCTATTAATATATCGAGCAGCTCACCTGCCAAATTCGCAAAAAAGATATCGCACCCTCGAATATATATAAACTTAGCAAAGAAAAATGAGATTATACGGAGTACTCCATGATCATCGTCAGTAGCATCAGTTTGGTATCGTGTGTTGTGTCTTGTGCACGTTTTCAAAGGGTAGACGGCCTAAGAAATTCTAGTACACACCTGGCGTGCTCTGCAACTTGCAATCCTCTCGCAGGAAAATCCAGGAAGGCAAACGAAACAGGTCAACTAATAGTCGGAGTTTACAGGGCAGACTTGAACCAACAGTTGGAGTTTACAGGGCAGACTTAGCACAGCAGGGGCACGGTGGCATGGCATATCTCATGTAGATGGACCATGAGATAATTCAGATGGCCATCACCAAAACAGGTTATCCAAGCACGGCGAAAACAAAGAGATTCAGCAAAATCAGCATGCTCTAGCAACACCGAAATAGACACACAAATAGTGAAAAAGTGTAAGAAAAAATGTGCGATTCCGTTGTGAATGTCAGGGAAAGACTACCACTATCCACAAGTGTCACCGATACGGTCTATTTAAAGAGCAACTACTACCTCTGTGGCAAGTAGTACTAATCAGGCGGATGCCATTAAACAAGGTTAAGGACCAGATTGCCTGGAAAAACAAGGGGGGGGGGGGGGGGGGGGGGGGGGGGGGGCGACCAGCAATCAAACGGTTCAGGTGGACGATACTAGAGGACAGTAACCTTCTTTCTGATGTCAAAGTTTCCAGTCAAACCCCTAACCACATTCTACCGATTTCATCTGCAAATATCCCCTTGAAAAGACAAAGGCAGGCGGTTACATTTATAAGTTTTCAGTTCAGAGTGACAGCAGAAACCTGATATTCCGGACAACCCACTAATTTTGCATGTTACATTTAAAAGCAGCTTTCTCAGTACCCAAGCCCAGAGATATCTGACAAGAGTTGTAGCTACTCATGATGAACATAAAACATGACCAATGAATAAGCGACAGTTTATATATCCCGGAAAAATCTCACCAGAATGCTGCAGCATATTCAGGCTTGACATCTAGCCTTACTGATGGTACCATTCATGTGACGAGCAACTAGTTCATCAAGAGTTTCCAAAGGACTATCAAATCAAGATGCACAGCACCAAGCAAAAAGACATTCAAATCTGATTCAAATGGTGTGATGTCCATACAGCCACTTGTCTTACAGTATTCAATATATCAACTAGAATAATAATAAAAGAATGCTTTACTACAATAACATCCTCATCATGCTAAAAAGGTACCAGTCAGGGGATGGAGAGACACGGATTCATGGAAAACAAAGGGATATTCTGATGACGTATACACTATTCTTTGTTTCTGATTGTTGCTAGCTGAACATGAATTTTACATCGTAAACTCCTACGATCCTATACAGATTTCCTGTTGCTATCTCTGAGTCAGAGATCTGACAAACTGTCTATACTCTATTCAAGGGTTCCAAAATCCTTGACCTATCACTCTTGTCAACTATATAATGCCTTTGATCGCTCCGGCATTATCCTAGACAAATTGCCATTCCACAACAAACAACACCTCATGTACAGGAACAAGCAATTTGACACTTGCCTTTATTGGTGTAACATCTGATGTTGCTTGACTAGAATCTGTGCGTAGAGGACCTCGTTCCACGAGTCCGGTACTCCAGGAAGGCACCAGTGGCTGCAGTCCTGGTATCGCTCAGGCGACTTCCGCTCCTCCTCGCTCAGCTTCTGCTTGCGAAACACTGAAGGGTGCCCCTCCTTCCTGTAGTCAGTCATCCTTGTGATGTTCAGATAGGCAACGTGTGTTTTCATCCCGTGGAGCACCTCCTCCAGGATGCTCATCTTCTGTGGGTATGGAATGAGGTATTGCTCGTTTGTTATAGGCTCAGTTTCCTTGTCGCAGCTACCGCCTGAATTCCATTGACCCCCACTGCACAAGAGAAATATATACAGAGACATTCCCTAGAATCAGTTACCCAGGTACTGACAAACTGATTTTTCATGATTGACAATAAGGATGGACGAACCTAAAATGAGAGGCCGAGTAGCCTCTGAAAAAGACGGTTGTTTTCTTGGGATTTATGTTCGAATCAACCCACTTAGCCCAGGTGTTTAGAGCTCTCCGATAGGCATCATGCACGTTCAACTCACGGTATACTTGATCGCCTTCTTGATAGTAATCTTTCCTGTAGAACATTTGACATGGGAACAGTAAGAGACTTGAAATGCAGAACACATGACCCATGCATATCTTTATTGAATCAGACTCTGCCAATAAAAGCTTACCCTAGAGAGGTTTTCTCATGAGTCCACCAGTGCCCAGTATTGAAGACAATGATATCTGCATTCTTGTACCTTGAGGATGAAAGATCTATTTTGTCAAGCCTAAGAGTTTCCTTATTCTTTCCGTGTCTGACAGGCACCTCCCATTCTTGAACAAGGAAAGGGGAGCGGAAGAACTCCACAGTGCAGTTGTAATCCTAGACAACATGAAGTTAACACATAAGCTTTCATCCTAAATTAATCAAACAAGCACATATTGCAAAATATATCCTGCTGCATTTTTGGGAAAAGGAAACAAAAGAATGGCATATGGAAAACATAGCATATCTACCTGAAATAAGAAAGAGTATGAGCCCTCAGCACGGAATTTGTGGTTCCCGGATACCTCAAACACCTTCTTCTTATCTTTGATGGAATTCCTCAAGATACAAACTAGTGATTCCCACATGTTTCTGTTCAGTGAGTCACCAACGAACACCAGCCTCTTTCCCCTCAGCCTCTCCAACATATCAGTTGCATTCAACCTAACATAAGCATCAGCATCATGCCATCACATAACTGAATTTGTCACGCAGAAAGAACAGACTGAATTCATACAAACTGCATGGGTGTTCAAGTAAGAGAAAATTGTTTATCTGCCATCTACAAGCACTCGGTTGCATATAAGTGCCATCAAACAAACACACTTAGCTCATATGCCATCACCCTAACACAACTTCTAAGACTTTGCCATGACGGTGAACTAACAACCAAAGGATGTGAACTTTATTGCTTAAAAGACAGTTCTGCCCTCAGTGGCATATAAGCAAATGGTTGTACAGCAACCTGCCTCTATTACACGTGGCGACACCACCATTGTACCTATGGGCTCATGGTATGGTACCCATTTCAAAGATACTAAAAGAGGCAGCAAGATGCAGGCTGGACCATAGCGATGCCCAACAAGAAGCGCTATTAGTTCCTTGGCCAACTGCAACTTGTTGGATCAGCAGTTCACAACCAGAGGTTACCATTCATGTTGCAAGAAATGGGTACCTTGGGTTTGGATTTCTTTCAACAATGGACCAGGATTCAGGCAAAAATAAAGTTGCAAGCGGAACTGCAACTCTTGGGGAAAGACCGTGTAATGTCCGGTGTGGATTTGAATCCATCCACCACAGCATGCATCTTGATATGGTTCACATGTGCAGACGCGAGCAAGAATAGAGCCATTTACATTATGCAATCAAACTCCTAGAATGGAACAATTTTATTGAAAAGAAGCCAGTGACTTCATCTTTCTTCTGTCCTAGGCTCATGGCTCCTCTGTTTGTTCTTAATCTATTATCTACCCCACCCCACCCCAATCTTAGCTATAATCATTTACTTGCAATTTTGAATCCACCATTATTTGCCAACTAAACAGCTTAAGATCAACACTCGCAAGGTTACAGTATACAGACAACTTCATGCCTCGAATAATTAGCTCAGAAAGGAATAAACACTTGGTGTCGGTGGTGCTCTGGCTGGGGTGCTCACGGACGACGCCGACAAGGCCGCAGCCTTTCCTTCGTCGCCGCCGCGGGGGAAATCGATCGCCGCGCCGTCCTCTCAGGGTTAGGGTTTGGGCCGCAGGAGGGGCGGGTGGGGGAGAAACCGGAGGGGATCGGGGGAGGTCTTCGAAGGCGAAGAAGGATCGTACAGGAGGGGCGCCGGCGCCAGACGGGCCACCGGCGACGGGGGCACCGTCATTCGCGCGCGGCGGTGCAGGGGCGAGGACAGAGTGCGTGAGGGCGCGGTGCGGGACTGCGTGGTAAGGGTAGTTTTGGAAATTACCGAAAAGTACTCATGTCAAAGGGGTTTACGGGCAGTCCATTAACGGGAGACTGACGGAGATGGAACATGACACGTTTGTTCCATGGCAGCAAATCGATCGATGATGGCAAACAAGCAAGTAATTCAAGCAAGCAGACATGGCTCACCTCGGGATGCTGCAGCCGCTGGGCTGCCACCGGAGTCTCTGGTAGGCCTTATCGGGGCGGCCGTTGAGGAAGCAGTTGAAGGACTCGTCGACGTGAGGGCAGGATCCCTCCGGGTAGAGAGGGTACGAATCATCCCGGACCCAGTTCCCGTAGAACATGTCACACCTACCCATGGCCTCGATCCAGTGCACCTTCTTCTGGCCACCGCCGCTTTTCGCAGGCCGCACATTCCCCATCACCGGCGCGGCGCTGCTGTTGCTGGCCTGCGCTGCGTGGCCTTTCACCAGACCGGCACTCCCGTGAGAAGAGCGAGTTGCTTCCTTCTGAATATTCCCCGTACTGTTGCTTCCACCTGAAGCAGCAGCAGCAGCTCTGCTTGTACTCTGCTTCTTGCCTGGATCTTGAGCAGTGCGGTTCTTGCCTGGATCCCCTCTTCTCGGAGGCGCGTCACCACCGCCCTGCTTCACCTCTGAAACTGCACTCCCAGTCTGATTGATGGATGGAACAGCTGTGTTGATGGAAAGAAGAGCTGCTCCGTTCCCTGTTGGGGCTTCCGCTGAACTTGCATTCGCCTCGGAGCCATTGACGATCCGAATCGGCGCACCTCCCTGCGCCATGGTGCCGTTCTGGGCCTTCGCGTCAGCGCCAGCGATCCCTGTGGAATTACTGCTCGCTGCACCGGCGATCCCTGTGGAATTACTGCTCGCACCACCGCCGCCTACCACGCGAACATCGGGCGGCGCGTTGCTCTGCACCGCGGATGTAGTAGCGTTAGCGGAGGCGGAGATGTCGCTGCGAACCCCTCCCGAACCGCTGCCGCCTGGTACCACGCCTCCGCCTTCCGATCGCTCGCCGGGTCGGCCCGCACTGGAGCCGTTGGTCCCCGCTTCCGCGACGCTCGCCACGAAGTCGCCACCGCTCCGCCTCGGCGCGACGCCGCCGGGGACCGCCGGGGAGGAGGAGTTGGCGGGGAACAGGGAGGAGAAGAAGCCCGAGACCTGCGCGCGATAGGGCGAAGCGGAGGCGAGGAATCCGTCGAACCACGCGGCGGAGGGCGACGACGGGGAGGGGGCGGGGAGCGAGGGCGCGAAGGCGAGGAAGGCCGCGAAGAGCGCGAAGGCGAGCGCGACGCCGTAGAGGCAGAGCCTGGCCCGCCGCGCGCCGGCGCCGAGCCCTCCTCCGCCGCCGCTGACGCCGAGGTGGTCGGCCACGGCGGCCGCCAGGCCGCCGTGCCCCCTCCACGCGGCGCCCTTCATATCCGATCGCGCCCGCCCGCCCGCACAGCCGCGGCGGGAGCGGGAGGCGGTTTTGGAGGTTTTAGGGAGGAAGCGGGCGATCGGTGGGTTGTTGCGGGTGATCCCCGCTGCGGCGGGGTTGTTTTGTAGGGAGGGAGGGAGAGGGTGGAGGAGGTAGTGGCGGCGACGGCGAGCGCGTGGTGGCGTGGGTGCGGGTTGGGGGCGAAACCAACTGACTTGGGCGATCTCTCTGCGAGGGGCTTTTGAATCTCTGGCGATTTGGGGGTTCTGTGTGGGGCCCCCTGCCTCCACCTCCACGGCTCCACGGCACCAGAATCGCTGGGGAGTTTAGGATTGCTGATGCGCTGTCAACGCAAGTCAAATCTGTTGGGTCTCTTGGCACGAAAATTTGGCCGCCGCTTTGCGTCGTTTGATCGTGCTAACTATCGGCCGGAAAGTGTATTGTGTTTTTGGTTTTTTCTTTTGAGAAATAATGTGTTTTTGGTTTGGTTCTCTGCCTTCCACAGTAATAATAATTAAAACAATTCTCCTGACAAAAAGGATGACTCTGTGATGAAAAAATAACAAGAAACTAATGTGACCCACGGAGCAAATGAAACGATGGCGTGAAGAAAAAATGAGTTTATTCCACATTGGTTCTTTTTTTTTTGCACAGATATTCCACATTGGTTCTTAATAATCATGAAACGGGGGGACTCAAAATATTCAAGAAATGTAAACCAGTGGTGTCGACAAGATGACACTTAGGATATGAGTGCTCGATTGGCAGCAGTGGCAGAGAGAGAAAAAAATATTTACATTTGTATTTTAAAAAACAATTTTCACTATTTTCTGCTTGATAAAACGGACTTTCTTGTTGCATACGAACTCGGATTTGGATATTTAAACCGTCAAATCAATGCTTTGAAAAATGCCCACAACTTATATGTTTTAATTCTTTTACTTTGATGACATTTTCCTGTAGCCTTTCGGCGATCTCTAAAAACTGATCCTCCGGGGACACATTTTGGAAAGTCCAGATTTCACCGCACGATACTTCGGAATTAGTCCAGTATCCATTCAACTACTATACATCAAAGTGTAGATAGAAAACTTGTGAACTCTTAAAACTATTAATACCTTAGTCCCAATAAATATAATAAAAGGTGTTAAATATCATAAATAGTAACATAACAAACTTTAAAATACATGGATATGTTCTAATGAGTGTGCTACATCGAGCGAGGGATATTCAAATATCTTGATATTGGTTAAATTAAGAGAGATTTTTAAAAATAAGCTAGCACTTTGTCATTGTATAGGACTTCTCGACGGCATTAAGCCTTCATTACCGTAGGTTCGTAAGTTCCAATTATATTTTAAATAAGTTTCTATTTTCTTCTATTTGTAGCTTTTACTTTATGTTGTGAGATCAGATCTTGATTGGCATCAAGGAGGGGGCATCTCCCCCCTCCCCCCATAGTTTTAGTTAATCAATGATATATGTCTATGATTTTACCCTACTAAACTTTTGAACCGTCCTTCACCACTATGTTGCATATGTGCTACTATTGGTTTTGTATATACTAATGGATTTGCAATTTTGCTTTCTTGAGGAAGTTGGGCGATGCTCGTGTTGAGAATATGCATAATGGGTATAATCATAGCATAAACATAATCCAGCTAACCCGGGTGGCCCATGGTGGATAGTGATACATTGCAAATGTATCCATAATTTTTTATGTTCCATACTTGGTTTTATCTACTTTCTTATGTTTTGTCCACACTTTGGAGTACTTTTCATATGATTTCTTGGAGTAACCTATTAACAAGAGTCACAGTGCCAGATGCCTGTTTTCTGCTGTTTTTGTTTCCAGAAAGTCAAAAAATGAATATTTTCGGAATTGGACGGGACAAAAGCCAATATGCCTATTTTTCCTGGAGACTCACGGAGCCAGAATACGAGACGGAGAGGGGCCACAGGGTGGACACACCACCCCTAGGCGCGGGTCCCCCTTGGCCATGTCAGGGCATCGTGTGGGCCCCTTGGCCGGCCACCGACCTTGCCCCTTCGCCTATATATTCCTCCCGGTGCAAAAAACTAAATCGTCAATCATAAATCCACGGAAAGTTTCGCAGCGCCGCTGCCACCGAAGGGGAGATTTGGGGGACAGAAAGTCTCTGTTCCGGCACCCTGTCGGGACGAGGAAGTGCCCGCGGAGCCATCTCCATCGATCTCCACCGCCATCTCCATCACCGTTGCTGATTCCCATGATGAGGAGGGAGTAGTTCTCTCTCGAGACTAAGGGTTCTACCGGTAGCTATGTGTTCATCTCTCTCTCTCTATGCATGATCTTATTGAGATCATGTGCTTGTAATCTATAGATCTACCTTGCTACTTAAGTGCTTTAATAAATCTCTGCTCTCCCCATGTGTGTGAAAGTGACAGTGTGCACACCATGGTGGCACTTAGGCTAGAGATTACAAATACTTGTTATGAGTTATATTTGGAGTTGGATGTCTATGAAATTGTGGTGTTTGTTTGAACCATCTAGTGCTCAAGGTGACAGTGTGGAGTTATTGATGACCCACAAGTATAGGGGGTGTATCGCAGTATTTTCGAGGAAGTGAAACCCAATTTATTGATTCGACACAAGGGGAGCCAAAGAATATTTATAAGCCTTAACAACTGAGTTGTCAATTCAGCTGCACCTGGAAACAATCTTGCTCACAGCAGTTTATCAGCAGCAACAGTTTTGTAGTAGGAATAGTAAAGTAGCAGCAGTAGTAAAGTAAACACAGCAGTAACAATAGCAGTAACAGTAGGATTCGAGTGCGGTAGGCATAGGGATGGATGGACGGGCGTTGCATGGACAAGACAATTCATATAGCAATCATAACATAGGGCAATTGCATATAAATAAGGTAAAGCATCCAAGTACTAGATAATCCTAGGCATGTGTCCCATATATAGTCATACGTGCTCGCAATGAGAACTTACACAACATCTTTTGTCCTGCCAGCCCGTTTGCAGCGGGGCCTCAAGGGAACTACTGACAATTAAGGTGCTCCTTTTAATAGAGCACCGGAGCAAAGCATTAACACTCCATGAACACATGTGATCCTCACATCAAAGCCATTCCCTCCGGTTATCCCGATTTCTGTCACTTCGGGGCCATTAGTTCCGGACAACAACGTGTGTATACAACTTGTAGATAAGACCATAAACAATACTATCATAATGAATCAATAACATGTTCAGATCTAAAATCATGGCACTCGGGCCCTACTGACAAGCATTAAGCATAACAAGTCGCAACAAAGTCATAAAGCACTAATAAAATATACTAGGCACCATGCCCTAACAATCTGATGCCATTACATGAATGATCTCATCCAATCCCTACCATCCCCATAGCCTACAACAGGGGATTACTCACTCATAGATGGGGGAAACATGGATGGTCGATGGAGAAGCGATGGTGATGATGGTGGTGATGATCTCCTCCAATTCCCTGTCCCGGCAGGGTGCCAGAACGGAGTTTCTGGTGCTGTTTCCTGGAATCTGGTGGTGGCGGCGGAGTGGAACTCCTTCTGGAAAAACGTCGAACCCCCCAGAGTTTTTAGGTCAGAAGGCAACTTATAGGCGAAGAGGGATACCGAGGGAGAATCTCGAGCGGCCAGACCACCCCCTAGCGCTGCCTGGGCTTGCCCGTGCGGCCAGGTAGTGTGGCCTGGGCCCAGCCCCCCTCCGTCTCGTATTCTGGCTCCTAGAGTCTTCTGGTGAAATAGGATTTTTGGCATATTTTCCGGGATTTTTCCTGAAAGTTGATTTTCTGCACAAAAATAGACACCAAGGCAATTCTGCTGAAAACAGCATTAGTCCGCATTAGTCGCATCCAAATCACACAAGTTTAGAGGAGAAACAATAGCAAAAGTATTCGGGAAAGTAGATACGTTTTGGACGTATCAACTCCCCCAAGGTTAGCTTATTGCTTGTCCTCAAGCAATTCAGTTGAAAACTGAGTGCGATAAAAGAACTTTCACGAACACATTTGCTTCATATGATGTATATATTCTCAGCATGTGATCAACTACTTAGACAATTCATAATAAGGAGTATGCAACTAAGTTTACTTAATAGGCATTGCAAGCTATGAAAAGATTCCAACTCAAAAATAATAAGTAGCATGAAGCATAAACATAAGCAACATTACAATGCTCATAAAAAAGGTATGATAGAGTGGTATCTTGCTAAGGCACATCTGGAGTTCAGGTGAAGACTAGAAGTAAAGATGTCAAAGATACAAGCATCAAAGTCATAACACAAATAGTCAAGTAATGGGACAAGCACAAAGAATGACAACTATGCTCTCAAGAAGGTGCTCAAAGAATATGTGGAGACTCAACAAGGAAATGAAAAGGTTTTGAATAGTTTGAAAGGCTTCCAAATGCTGAAAGTATGGTACTCATTAGCTTTGAGCTCTCATTGCCCCTATCATAAGCATCTTTAAATGGTTAAGGTTAAAGTGACACAACTAAGAGGATATGCTTAACAAGTTATAAATCGAAGTCTCATGCCCCTTACTTACGAAGACCGATCCTCATGCTACTCAACTTCAGTCACAAGTAAGCTCTTGCCATTGTAAGTATATACGTATCATAGAGAACCGCCAACGAGGTACCCCTTGCACATGACACAGGAGCTATCCCATAATCAAAATGACAAGGCAAGCAGACAATGAGCATCTCAATGATCTTTTTATTTACTATGTGCATAGATTTTTATTGAGGATGCTTCATAGAATGCTCATTATGGTTATGCTGCAAATTTCCACCATGATTAGGCATGGCTTAGGCTAGCGGCCCAGGCGTTTCTCTAACATACATACAAACTCCATGATCTTACAAGTTCCACTTTTATTTCACACCGCCGGGATCCATAAGCAAAAGAACATGATATCAACGAGGTACTAAGTACCAATGAAATGTTGAAAACGTTCCCCATGAAACATGGTTCTGCTAACTTTAACTTATAAAGCGCAAGCATATACGCAACAAAGAAGGACGCAATGGTTCAGGATTATTAAATGCAAGAAAATAAAGTGTGTCATCAAGTTTGTGAGAGCTTTACTAACTAACTTTCTCATAACAAGCAAGCATTTTATTCGGAAGAAAACAAGGCATATTGAATATGCACGGAAGTAGCAAATGATGCTAATAGGTAGGTATGGTGGACACTTTGGCAATATTTGGTTTTGGGGAGTTGGAAACATGAGTAAAACTACCCAGTGAAGGTGAAGGCTAGCAATAGTAAGGGAGCGACAAACGAGAGAGAAATAGCTGTCATAATCATGCTTGCAACAAAACGGGACTAATCGTGGCATGAAAGTGATTCAAGATCCTCAAGGCAAAATAATTCATCGAGGCTTAACTGATTATTACAGTCATGTGCATGCGTGAGCATGTGCCAAGTCAATTCAAATGAAACATTCAGAGGAGGATACCACGGTGTCATACCAAGTTATGAATAGAGTAATGCAAGCAAACATTCATATGACATGCTACAAACTATTAGCAAGCTGGAACTAATCATAAGAAAGCAAAAACTACTAAGCATCCATAAATAACATACACCCTACACGAACAGACTAAGCATGCCCACAATGATGAGTATATGTACAAAAATGAAAACAAATAGAGTTCGTTACCAGCCTCACACCTCAAGTTGTCATTAATCGTCATTATTGCTCTTCACTTGTGTGGCTTGAATAATAATATGAAACCAATATCCACTGAGGACTGCTGAACCCTGCAACAAACTCACAAAGCCAAAGAAGAACAACAAATATTTTTGTTGTTTTCGAATTTTAAAACAAGAACAAAAAAAGAAAAAACAAGCAAAGCAAAATCTTTTTGGGTTTTTCGAATAGTTCAAACAAAGTAAAAAGGGAAAAAGAAACCAAGGCGAAAAGAAAAAGCAAACCAAAGAGAAACAACAGAAATATTTTTGGTATTTTTGTGTTTTAGAAAGCAAAAGCAAAGAAAGAATGAAAACTAAAAGGAAAACAAAACATGAATATACAAAGTACCGACGCAACATGATAAGGAGATGAGTGCGGTGTCGGCGTACCTCCCCCCAAGCTTAGGCTTTTAGCCTAAGTGGGTATCAATCCCAAGCTGGCCAGGATGAAGTGTCACCGTGGTATGACGAGGAGGTACCCTCGTCCTGGTGCGAGATCGAGTATGTCCCTCCGTAGTGCACTGAATAATCGTAGGAGGGCACATCCTCCTGATGTTGCTTGTGGAAACCCAGTAAGCGAAGCTGCTCGTCCACCTCCTCGTTGGAGCGCGACCACGGTCTCTTGTGAACACTAAACAAAGAAGGCTGCGGCAAAGGGATCTCCCTCTCATCCTCGTCAGTAAACAGCATCCTGTATACTAGACTGTCCAAATCAGAAGCAGTAGTGACAAAGTGATGAGTTTTCATATCAACAAGGTCAAGCCTTTGTGGTGCCAATACAGTATCATTGGGGTCCACTAAAAGACCTAATGCATTGACCATACGCGAGGCAATGATGCCCCCATAGATAGGCCCCATAGCAACTAGGCGGCGAGCAATAAGCGAGTCAAGGTTGTACCGAGTATCATTATTAAGCGCAGCAGCAAGGAAGGCTAAATGATAGTTGGAGATATTACTTGTGTTCTCCCTACCAAGTATGCTAGTAGCAAGATAATACGCAAAGTATCTGAGAGCAGGGAGTTGGATGTTTCTTATCTTTCCGTGTTGCGCCATGCGGTCATCATCGTTGGTCACCCCTCGATAAAGCTCCAGCAAATCAGTGGGTCGCCATTGAATTTTCTTCACGGTCCCTGTCATGCTTACACCTACAATACTGCAAAATCTTTCCAATGGCATGGTAAAGGGCAGATTATAAATTTTGAAAGAGACAGTTGACTGATAGGGCGTGTTAGTAAACGTGAAGCTCTCAACAAAGGTTTTGGTAAGCATAGCGTATTGCTCACTCTCATCTTGCATATATGAGGTCAAACCAACCCTCTCAACCAATAGCAAGAAATCATCAAGAATCCCTACAGCTTGTAAGAAAGTAAAACAAGGAAAAGTAGATGGGTGAGCATCCCCATCATCCCTTTCATTATCAATACGAGTTGCAATGAGATCTTTGTTGTATGATGGCCTAAACTGAGAGGCTGATCTTGAGGGCCTCGACCTCCTAGGTGTATCCCTTTCAAATATCTCTCCAAAGGTATGGTTGTTCATGCTTGGTATTCTAAAATTTAAACACCTATTAAACAAGTGATTGCAAAGTGAATATAATGAAGGATTCTACTCATAGGGACTTGTAAGAGGCTTAAACATGCATCAAAACTATATCTCTAAGCATCAAACAAGCTTACAAGCTCTCATAACCTACCACCTACAGTAGCAAAATACTCAAGATATAATCCACTAAACACAAACCTACTTGGACAAGGGGAGGAGTCACATACCAGAGAACAAGTGCTCCAAATTTCAGCAACAAAGATGGGCTGAGCAAGGAGATCGAAAAAATCGAGAGCAAGCACAGCAAGAACACGATTTTGAGCAATGAACTAGAGCTTACTCGGGAGAGAGAAGAAAGTGGAAGGTGAGAGAGTTAGTGGAGGTCCAAGGGTGGCCCACACCATGGCATGGCGCCACCCAGGGCAGGTCGCGCCACCAGGTGGTGAGCCTGCCTAGTGGGTCCCCCTGGTATCTCCCAGGCACTCCTCTGCCCCTTTTCACGTAAAAATTTAATATGAATTTTCTGGAATTTTTCGAGACACTTTATTTTTGGGCATTTTTCAGGTATAGAAGAATGATTTTCTGACAGACAGATTTTTTTTGAAAATGATGCAATGCAAAAAAATGCAAAAGCTACAGAAGTTCTAAGACACTCTAACATGCAAGCAACTAACAACAAAGAAAACTAAACAAAAACTAAAACTAAAATGGATAGCAATAGAAGTAAACGGAGATAATCGTAGTGAAAACATTGTTTTGTTTAACGAAATCCTTTTGTTAACAAGGTTGATCAGGTCTTGTTACCAAAAAAATTCATATGAGACAAAACTTTGAATTCCACTAATGATTATGTTACCTCAACCTTGACAGCAATGGTCCCAATCATAATAGTTTCAAATTTTTCTCTTGGTATGGGACAATATATTTCTCCAACTTGAATGCCCTCAACATGTTCAATTGAATTCAAACCATAAGTCCTTTCAATCTTCTTGGGGAAATAGACAGTATGTTCCTTGTCATTAACATTGAAAGTCACCTTTCCTTGATTACAATTAATAACAGCTCCTGCAGTATTAAGAAAAGGTCTCCCAAGAATAATAGACATATTATCATCTTCAGGCATTTCAAGCACAACAAAATCAGTTAATATCAAGCAATTATGAGCCACTTGGACAGGTACATCCTCGCATATACTAACAGGAATAGTGGTAGATTTATCAGCCATTTGCAAAGATATATCAGTTGGTATTAACTTTTCTAGTTGAAGCCTCTTATAGAGAAAGAAAGGCATAACACTAACTCGAGCTCCCAAATCACACAAAGCAGTTCTAACATAACTATTCTTAATAGAGCAAGGGATAGTTGGAATCTTTGGGTCTCCAAGTTTCTTAGGAACCTTACCATTGAAGGAATAATTAGCAAGCAAAGTAGAAATTTCTTCATTAGGGATCTTCCTTTTATTCGAGACAATGTCCTTCATATACTTTGAGTAAGGAGTCAATTTAATAGCATCAGTCAAAGGAATTTGCAAGAATAAAGGTTTCATCCACTCACAAAACTTATTATAGTGTTCATCTTCCTTTGACTTGTGTTTCTTATCAGGGAAAGGCATAGGTTTTTGGACCCAAGGCTCTCTTTCACTACCATGTTTCTTAGCAATAAAATCTTCTTTGGTGTATTTAGTATTCTTAGTGTGGTTTTCAGGTTCTTCTTCAACTTTTTCTTCATTAGGAACTTCGTTTTCTTCATTACCACTTTCAGTTTCAGCATTAGAGACAGATATACTATTAGGATCTATAGCAGGTTCTGAGGGTTCTACAATAGTTTTATGTTTCTTTTTCCTTTTCTTACGAGTAGAGCCACTATTTTCAGCTTGTTGAGAATCCTGCTCAATTCTTTTGGGATGCCCCTCAGGATAAAGAGGATCCTGGGTAGCAGCACCACTTCTAGTTCTAATTTCATAAGCATGTTTTTCTTTAGCAGCATTAACTAGCAAGTCTTTCTGCACTTTAACGAGTTGATCTATTTGAGTTTGAACCATTTGAAAGTGTTTAACAATCATTTTAACATCATTAGAGGTTCTTTCCACAATATCCTTCAACTCAACAATGGCTCTAGTGTTTTCCATTAGATGATTTTGCACCCTTTTATTAAAATTATCTTGCTTAATAATAAAGATATCGAATTATTCTAAGCATTGATCAGGAGGTTTAGAGTAAGGGATATCACCTTCATCAAAGTGATGGAGAGAGTGTACCTCAATAGTGGGTGAGTAGGGAATAGGCTTACATAATTCTTCTATAGGAGGTAAATTCTTGACATCTGCAGTTTTAATTCCCTTCTCCTTAAGACATTTCTTAGCTTCCTTCATCACTTCATCATTTAATTCAATAACTCCCCTCTTCTTTGATGTTGGAATAGGCACCAAAATAGTAGGTTCAGGTACAATTACTTCAGTTATAGCTTGTTTAGGAGGAGTCCAATCTTCATAGTTCTTACTTATTTTAGCCATTAATTCCTCAGCTTCCTTGGGAGTCTTATTCCTAAAAACACAATCAACACAACTATCTAGGTATGTCCTAGATTCCTCGGTTAGTCCATTATAAAATATATCAAGAAGCTCATTCTTAGGTAATGGACTTCCAGTCTGTTGATGGCTCTGTGTATGGTGACAGAAAAATGCTGGAGCGTGGTTGATGTAGAGCTCGTTGGGAACCCCAAGAGAAAGGTATGATGAGCACAGCAGCAAGTTTCCCTCAGTATGAAACCAAGGTTTAATCAAACCAGTAGGAGCAAGGAAACACCCCAAAGGTGTTACTAGCTGAGCTTTGGCAGAGCGCACTACCGGTGCTAGTAGCAACGTGGAGACCTGCACAACACAACCACAGAACTTTGTCCCCAACTTGCGATGAGGTTGTCAATCTCACCGTGTTTTGCAGAAAACAAAGGATTAAATGTATCGAATGGAAAGAAGTAATAGTTTGTAGAAAGTAAACACAAAGCAGTAATTTTTTTATAGATTGTATGTAAAAGACAAGAGGACCGGTATCCATAGTTCACTAGAGGTGGCTCTCCTTAGATAGATAACATGCTGGGTGAACAAATTACAGCGGGGCAATTGACAAACACCGAGAAAGAAATACATGCATATACTAATCATCTTGACTCCTTTGGAACTTGATTGGGCATTACAACATTATACATAGACCGTCATCCAACTGCATCTATGACTAATAATCCACCTTCAGGTTATCATCCGAACCCCCTCCAGTATTAAGTTGCAAGCAACAGATTATTGCTTTACGAACTACGTGTAAAGTAAACAATACGATTGTTCTATGAACAAAGGATTGTTGTTTTCTCCCTAGTAGCAACAACACATCTAGTACCTTAGAGATTTCTGTCACTTCCTCAGATTACCAGAGGCATAAACCCACTATCGAGCATAAATACTAACTCTTGGAGTTGCTAGCATCTACTTGGCCAAGATAGCTACTAACAACGGAAAGCATGCAAGATCACAAATAACAAAGATATGATAGAATTAATAATCAATCTGAAATAGCATCTCAATATCCATTGGATCCTCGCAAACACAACATGCAGAATTACAAATAGATGATCTTGATCATGAACGGAGCTCACAAGATCTAAACATGAAAGCACAAAGGAGGAGAACCAGCCATCTAGCTACTACATGGATCTGTAGTCCAAGGATGAACTACTCACGCATCACACCGGAGGCTTGCATGGTGATGAAGAAGGCCTCTAGGGTGAATTCCCCTCTCCAGCAGGGTGCCGGGAAGAGCTTCAGATCCCTCCCGATCTAGGGATGGAGATGATGGCGGCTACAGACTCTTTCATGGATTTTTGATCGGGCACTTAGGGTTTTTGTCCCGAAGGCATCTTATAGGCGGAAGGGGAGACCGAGGGGGTACCAGGGGCCACTACACCACCCCCTGGCGCGGGCCAAGCCTGGCCGCGTGGCCAGGTGGTGTGGCCGACCTCTGGCCCCTCTGCGTCTCGTATTCTGGCATCTGATGACTTCGGGAAAAATAGGCACTTTGGCTTTTGTCCCGTCCAATTCCGAGAATATTCATTTTTTGAATTTCTTGGAACCAAAAACAGTAGAAAACAGGCAGCTAGCACTGTGGCTCTTGTTAATAGGTTAGTCCAAGAAATCATATGAAAAGTACTCCAAAGTGTGGACAAAACACAAGAAAGTGGATAAAACCAAGCATGAAACATCAAAAATTATAGATACATAACGAGCTTACTCATAACAGATGGTGAATCAAGAGCAACAGAGGTGTTCAGAACCATACCTCTTCTTGTAGTGGATGGTAAAATAAGAACCTTGCCATCACGAGACTTACCCATGATGGATGGATAGCTGATACATTGCAAATGTATCTATAATTTTTGATGTTCCATGCTTGGTTTTATTCACTTTCTTGTGTTTTGTCCACACTTTGGTGTACTTTTCATATGATTTCTTGGACTAACCTATTAACAAGAGCCACAGTGCCAGCTGCCTGTTTTCTGGTGTTTTTGGTTCCAGGAAAGTCAGAAAATGAATATTCTCAGAATTGGACGGGACAAAAGCCAAAGTGCCTATTTTTTCCGAAAGTCATCAAATGCCAAAATACAAGACGGAGAAGGGACAGAGGCCGGCCACACCACCTGGTTGCGCGGCCAGGCTGGGTCTGCACCAGGGGGTGGTGTGGTGGCCCCTGGCACCCCCTCGGCCTCCCCTTCCGACTATAAGATGCCCTCAGGATGAAAACCCTAAGTACCCGATCAAAAATCCATGAAAGAATCTGTAGCCACCATCATCTCCATCCCTAGATCAGGAGGGATCTGAAGCTCTTCCCGGCACCCTGTCGGAGAGGGGAATTCACCCTAGAGGCCTTCTTCATCACCATGCAAGCCTCCGGTGTGATGCGTGAGTAGTTCATCTCTGGACTACGGATCCATGTAGTAGCTAGATGGCTGGTTCTCCTCCTTTGTGCTTTCATGTCTAGATCTTGTGAGCTGCGTTCATGATCAAGATCATCTATTTGTAATTCTACATGTTGTGTTTGTGGGGATCCGATGGATATTGAGATGCTATTTCAGATTGATTATTGATTCTATCATGTCTTTGTTATTTGTGATCTTGCATGCTTTCCGTTGTTAGTAGCTATCTTGGCCAAGTAGATGCTAGCAACTCCAAGAGTTAGTATTTATGCTCGATAGTGGGTTCATGCCTCTGGTAATCTGGGGAAGTGACAGAAATCTCTAAGGTACTAGATGTGCTGTTGCTACTAGGGAGAAAACAACAATCCTTTGTTCATAGAACAATCGTATTGTTTACTTTACACGTAGTTCGTAAAGCAATAATCTGTTGCTTGCAATTTAATACTGGAAGGGGTTCAAATGATGACCTGGGGGTGGATTATTAGTCATAGATGCAGTTGGATGGCGGTCTATGTATTATGTTTTAATGCCCAATCGAATCTCAAAGGAGTCAAGATGATAAGTATATGCATGTATTGCTTTCTCGATGTTTGTCAATTGCCCCGCTGTAACTTGTTCACCCAGCATGTTATCTATCTTAAGGAGAGCCACCTCTAGTGAACTATGGATCCCGGTCCTTGTCTTTTACATACAATCTACAAACTGTTTACTGCTTTGTGTTTACTTTCTGCAAACTATTACTTCCTTCCATTCGATACGTTTAATCCTTTGTTTTCCGCAAAACACGGTGAGATTGACAACCTCATCGCAAGTTGGGGACAAAGTTCTGTGGTTGTGTTGTGCAGGTCTCCACGTTGCTACTAGCATCGGTAGTGCGCCCTGCCAAGGCTCAGCTAACAACACCTTTGGGGTGTTTCCTTGCTCCTACTGGTTCGATTAAACCTTGGTTTCATAACTAAGGGAAACTTGTTGTTGTGCTCATCATACCTTCCTCTTGGGGTTCCCAACGAGCTCTACATCAACCACGCACCAACACTTTTCTAGGGGCCATACACAGAGCCATCTATAGCAGCGAACAATAGAGAATCCAAGTGAACTTGATAAATAAAGCTATGCTCCCTGGCAATGACGCCAGAAAATAGTCTTGATGACCCACAAGTATAGGGGGTGTATCGGAGTATTTTCGAGGGTAGTGAAACCCAATTTATTGATTCGACACAAGGGGAGCCAAAGAATATTTATAAGCCTTAACAACTGAGTTGTCAATTCAGCTGCACCTGGAAACAATCTTGCTCACAGCAGTTTATCAGTAGCAACAGTTTTGTAGTAGGAATAGTAAAGTAGCAGCAGTAGTAAAGTAAACACAGCAGTAACAATAGCAGTAACAGTAGGATTCGAGTGCGGTAGGCATAGGGATGGATGGACGGGCGTTGCATGGACAAGACAATTCATATAGCAATCAGAACATAGGGCAATTGCATATAAATAAGGTAAAGCATCCAAGTACTAGATAATCCTAGGCATGTGTCCCATATATAGTCATACGTGCTCGCAATGAGAACTTACACAATATCTTTTGTCCTGCCAGCCCGTTTTCAGCGGGGCCTCAAGGGAACTACTGACAATTAAGGTGCTCCTTTTAATAGAGCACCGGAGCAAAGCATTAACACTTCGTGAACACATGTGATCCTCACATCAAAGCCATTCCCTCCGGTTATCCTGATTTCTGTCACTTCGGGGCCATTAGTTCCGGACAACAACGTGTGTATACAACTTGTAGATAAGACCATAAACAATACTATCATAATGAATCAATAACATGTTTAGATATGAAATCATGGCACTCGGGCCCTAGTGACAAGCATTTAGCATAACAAGTCGCAACAAAGTCATAAGGCACTAATAAAAGATACTAGGCACCATGCCCTAAAAATCTGATGCCATTACATGAACGATCTCATTCAATCCCTACTATCCCCATAGCCTACCGCGGGGGATTACTCACTCATAGATGGGGGAAACATGGATGGTCGATGGAGAAGCGATAGTGATGATGGTGGCTATGATCTCCTCCAATTCCCTGTCCCGGCAGGGTGCCAGAACGGAGTTTCTGGTGCTGTTTTGTGGAATCTGGTGGTGGCGGCGGAGCGGAACTCCTTCTAGAAAAACGTCGACCCCCCCGGGAGTTTTTAGGTCAGAAGGCATCTTATAGGCGAAGAGGGAGACCGAGGGGGAGTCTGGGGCAGCCAGACCACCTCCTGGCGGCTAGGTGGTGTGGCCTGGGCCCAGCCCCCCTCCGTCTCGTATTCTGGCTCCTGGAATCTTCTGGTGAAATAGGATTTTCGGCATATTTTCCGGGATTTTTCCTAATAGTTGATTTTCTGCACAAAAAGTAGACACCAGTGCAATTCTGCTGAAAACAGCGTCACCGCGTTAGTTGCATCCAAATCACACAAGTTTAGAGGAGAACGAATAGCAAAAGTGTTCGGGAAAGTAGATACGTTTTGGACGTATCAGTTATCTAGATGGGAAAGGCTTACTTTGAGGAGTGCTGTTATAGCCCTACCATGGATTAGAGTGTCCAACCGAAGAGTAGTTAAGAGTAGTATCATGAAGATAATATATTTATGAGAGAGTGTTCACTAGTGAAAGTATGATCCCTAGGCCTTGTTTCTAAGCACTGAAACACCATTTGCTATTAGATCTGTTACATGTTTGCTTGCTTCTATCTTTATTTTAGTTTACCTTTAGTCTCTTCCACGCCATCAAAATATTTTCTGGCACCATTGTATTTTATCCATACCACTTGTATTTCACTATCTGTTCGCCGAACTAGTGCACCTATACACCTGACAAGTATTGGGTGTGTTGGGGACACAAGAGACTTCTTGTATCTTGGTTCCAAAAAGTCAGAAAATGAATATTCTCGGAATTGGACGGGACAAAAGCCAATATGCCTATTTTTCCCGGAGACTCACGGAGCCAGAATACGAGACGGAGAGGGGCCACAGGGTGGCCACACCACCCCTAGGCGCGGGTCCCCCTTGGCCGCACCAGGGCATGGTGTGGGCTCCTGGCCGGCCACCGACCTTGCCCCTTCGCCTATATATTCCTCCCGGTGCAAAAACCCTAAATCGTCAATCAGAAATCCATGGAAAGTTCCGCAGCGCCGCCGCTATCGAAGGGGAATTCGGGGGACAGAAAGTCTCTATTCCGGCACCCTGCCGGGACGGGGAAGTGCCCCCAGAGCCATCTCCATCGATCTCCACCGCCATCTCCATCATTGTTGCTGATTCCCATGACGAGGAGGGAGTAGTTCTCTCTCGAGGCTAAGGTTTCTACTGGTATCTATGTGTCCATCTCTCTCTCTATGCACGATCTTATTGAGATCATGAGCTTGTAATCTATGGATCTACCTTGCTACTCAAGTGCTTTAATAGATCTCTGCTCTCCCCATGTGTGTGAAAGTGACAGTGTGCACACCATGGTGGCACTTAGGCTAGAGATTACAAATACTTGATATGAGTTATATTTGGAGTTGGATGTCTTTATGAAATTGTGGTGTTTGTTTGAACCATCTAGTGCTCAAGGTGACAGTGTGGAGTTATCTAGATGGGAAAGGCTTACTTTGAAGTGTGCTGTTATAGCCCTACCATGGATTAGAGTGTCCAACCGGAGAGTAGTTAAGAGTAGTATCATGGAGATAATATATTTATGAGAGAGTGTTCACTAGTGAAAGTATGATCCCTAGGCCTTGTTTCTAAGCACTGAAACACCATTTGCTATTAGATCTGTTACATGTTTGCTTGCTTCTATCTTTATTTCAGTTTACCTTTAGTCTCTTCCACACCATCAAAATATTTTCTGGCACCATTGTATTTTATCCATACCACTTGTATTTCACTATCTCTTCGCCGAACTAGTGCACCTATACACCTGACAAGTGTATTGGGTGTGTTGGGGACACAAGCGACTTCTTGTATCTTGATTGCAGGGTTGCTTGAGAGGGAATACCTTTGACCACTTCCTCCCTGAGTTTGATAAACCTTGGGTGATTCACTTAAGGGAAAACTTGTTGTTGTTCTACAAACCTCTACACTTGGAGGCCCAACAACTGTCTACAAGAATAGAAGTGCGTAGACATCAGGTAGCAGAGCCTATAGCTAGCTGGACGGTCTAGTTAGGTGATTCCAGAAGGCAAGGCCAAGCCAGATCTTTGGAGTACACAACACGTAGAAGTATCAAAATAGGTGTAGAACTCTATAACTTGTCCGGTTAGAACTACTCTCTGTAACCCTAAGTTTTGGCGTCTTTATAAACCGGACCTACAGGAGCCTTTAGGGAAAGATAACCAATAGATAATCTCTATAACCTTCCTTAGCCAATAAAGTAATTGACATCATGAGTAGGATATCGCCACCGTCGTGAGATATGAACCCAGGTAACTCTTGTTACACGCTCTACCCAGACGCTCGACGCCTTCCACCCTGATGAGTCTAAAATTGAAGCATATTTATCTTTTATTTTTGCATAAATAGAATAGGGATTTTTGTATTTCACTGTGTTTGCGTGCACCTTTTTATCCTTGTTTCAACAGGATCCCGAATTACTAAGTCTCTTATAAACATATCAATTGGAACTGTTATATTGTGATATAATATGAAGGCTTCATACCATCACCAGTTGATTCTAGTCAAGCACAAGATGGAGGTGCAAAAGATGATGCAAAAGAAGATGATGGTGAAGAAACATGATTGTTGATTTACTTGTGTTTGCATGTTTGTCCTTTGGTTGTGTTGAACTATGGCCTATGCTTTAGCTTTTAATTGGTATGTTGGACAACTGAAAATTTGGTTTCAATTTGTTTAAAATCGTTCACTATTTTGTGCTATTGTTCATGTTTGTGTGATGATGGTGAAGCGCTAAACAGCCATGCACGCTGCATTTTTGCGCCTCTGGAATAGCTGTGCAATCCGTGCGCCCAAAATTATACAGCGCCTGGAATAGCAGTTCACAAGCGCGCGTGCGAAAGAGGAAAACCTGGCGTTGTAAAACTAATTTAGCGCGCGACAGAATACATCGCATGTTAGAGTTGCTCTTAATCATCAGCCATATGGAAGTAGAAAACCAAAATCATCTAGATAGGAAATAATTTTCTACACTACACAAAAATCGCTAAAATCACTAAACTAAATACACCTAAAATCCCTAACAAAATTCCCTAAAATCACCTATTTTCTACACTACACAAAAATCACCTAAAATCACCAAACTAAATACACTAAGAGAGGGGGCGGGTAGTCTACCTGCGGCGGCCCGAGGTCGGGGAGGCGCGGGTCGGTGGAGGCGCGACAGCGAGGGCGGAGACGACAGGGTCGCCGCTGGACCGGTGGATTCGTCGCGGCGGAAGCAGAGACGATAGGGTCACCGCGGACCGGGGCGGGGCGGGGCGGGGCCGATGGGGCAGGCGGCGGCGGCCGGGGATGGGCAGGTGGCAGCAATTTGGGGGGTAACGAGCGTGAAGAGGTGTGTGGTGCGGAATGAAAAGAGAGGAACGATCAGGCGGGCCCTTTAGCAAAATTTTGGACGGCACGGTGGTGGCGTCTTAAATTTATGGAACACCACCACTACACCATAGTTGATGCGTTCAAAAGTGCCTAACACCTGTACTATATTGGTCCCGTCTCGTCTCGTGGTTCCCACTTAGAACGTGTTTGGTTCAGAAACAGTAACGCAAAGGTAGGTCAATGTAATCGAATTACACTGGTACTGGTAACAAAATGGGTAAAATGAGAAACATGTTTGGTTCAACAAATGTAACGAGACCCGTATGACACGCCGAAGTGTTGCAGCCAAAAATAAAAAAACAGAACAAAAAACAAGTGACTGAAATCAAGAGCAAATTTGAGAACGAGATCCGATTATTCTGCAGATGTAGATAGGAGGAGGAGGAGGATGGCGGTCTCATAATTCTGAGAAGGCCCCGTTCCAGCTCCTTTCATGGTGTTGTGGAGGAGACAAGCTGCTGTCAGTTGCTCCTCGCTTCATTGAGCTGCTCATAACGAGGACTCAAGGAGTGGATCAGGGAAAAACGTTTGAGGTGGTGGTGCTTCTCGTCGCAGGAGGGTCGACAGAGCGGATCGAAGGCAAAACGGATCTAAGTAGGGCGAGCTCGGTGAAGGGGACTGGGTGGAGGACACCTCTCTTCTCGCCGGAGGAGGGTCGAGAAGATCAGAGAAGATGAGTTCGTAGGTGGAAGAGCTAGCCGTGGGGTTGGGCAAGATTCCGCCGCGGGAGAGCTTGACCTCGCTGCGGTAACAGAAATCGTTTTCTGTGGGGGACGAGCGGAATCAGCCGTGAACTGGGACGAGATCTGTTTACGCGGTATTTGTTTGCAGTCTATCGCTACCAAACAGGATTTAACAGAATCAGTTAACACCGCTATTAGGTTACCTTACAAAACGGCGAAACAAACACGTCCTTAGTGCCGGTATTCTTGAAATCGCGAACGCCAGGACTAAGTTATAGTGGCAGCGTTCGCATTTTTCCGAACGCCACGACTATTTTGGCTTGCATGTGGTGGCGTCCATTTTATTTTATACACCACTAAAAAGTGACTGCTATAATTATTTTCCTACTAGCGAGTACTCCAGCTGCTTCGGCTTAATTAAGGTGCTGCTCGACGCGATCGATATGCTGAAAACAAGGATCATCCATTTCGTTTTTACGTGCTGACGATGCGCCTGTCGTTGGCCATGGTGATATCGGTGTACCCCGGGGCACAGTGACGACATTCTAGTTTCACAGGCACACTGTTGACCGGCTAAGGAAGCTGAGAGCACGTCATTAACGCGACCGATTATGTTGATCATCCACAAAAGCGCGACCAGCAATCTACAAACGACCTCAGATTATTATTGTTAATCATCCACAACCACGCTAGCATGGCCACACCACGCTAGCATGTTGTGTACAGTAAAATCATGGCCACACCACGCTAGCATCGATCGTTGACTTGCTCTATAGGAGTAGAGTAGAGAAAACAAAACAGAGCAGACAGGAAAAGTTCCACTTGCCGCCTCCGCATGCATGTGGAAGTGTGTTCTCTGACTTCCGTTCGGCAGGGGCACACTCAGATTTCCCAGTGCATGGGCACACTGCGCCGGTCGATCTGAGCAGTTCGCCTTTCTGGCCGCGAAGCACTTGCCGTACGTGCTGGCGGCACTGCCACGCAGGCGTTTCCTAGTCCTAGTTATAAAGCGTGATGACAACAACACTCATCGGTTTCACGATGTTAGAACATCTCCACTGGTTCGACATTCCCAGACTCGTATCCAATAGCGACAGATGTGAAACTTTCGGCGGCCATTTTTTTTACAACCAGCAGGAGCACTGGCCGATTTAGATGGGAAACCGGCCAAAATCCGAAACAGTCGTATAAACACACGGGTCCAGTTAAAAGGGGAACCGGACCAAAAAAAAGACCCCAAACGGTACAGTTTTAAGGAAAACTGGCAGAAACCACCCGAGGCCGCACTACCTAGGTCGACTAGGTCTGGAGCACCGTCGAAACGACACGAACACAACGGCAACGGCGAGCGCTACGAAGAGCCTGGTCCACGTCCCCGGAGAGGAAGTCAGAGCCGAAGGGAACGGCTAGGCCTCACAGGCTTCATGGCGAGAGGCAGGCCGCAGAGGACTCGCCAGCGATACCCGCGCGCCGACAGGGCCCGGAGACATCGACTCAACCGGTATCACTAACACCCCAAGCAAAGGCTCCACACACTCCGAAAAATGACGCCTCCAAGGGGGTAAACGACGTCCAAAAAACGCCGCCGTCATCCAATCCGGCAAGCCAGATTTGGGCTTTCACCCCGGAATGATGGACGGAGGGGCGTCGGGGCTCCACGACAACGCCCCCAAGAGGGATAACGGCGCCCACAGGAGCTGCCGTTGTCGGCATCGACCAAGTCGAGCTAGACTTTCGTCCAGAGACCTCGACCACCACCTCCAAGGGACAGTCACTGAGACAGTCCCTGTCGCCCGACGAGCTAGCTCACCGGCAAAAGAGACGACGTCCACGCCCACGGAGCCAAACCCCGCCACCCACACGGCCGAGGTAGAGCATCACCACCATCTCGATCCGAAGCCGCCGCCCCGGCTTGCGCGCGCAGCAACGCAACACCCCATGCCGACTGCCACTGCCACAGATAACCAACCACCCCGCGGCGACCCACCGCAGCCGCCAAAGCACCGCCGGAGCAGGGCGCGCCTTGACGAGACCACCACGCCGAGACACCCCCAGCCCGCCGTCCTCCACGCCACCGGAGCGTCGAGGGAAACCTCAGGCAGCTGCCCACCCGAGAGCTGCCGCGTCCCCAGAGCCACCACCCCGGCTTCCAAATCTCTGGAGAAACAGCCCGGCCACCCCTGCCAGGCCGTCCGAGGTCGAGGGGCGCAGCCCCGACCGAAACCCCGCCCGAGCCCGCCGGCTCAGCCTCCTGAACGCACGCAGAAGGAGCGCCGCCTCCCCGGCCCACCCCGGCCCATCCACCCGCGTTTCCAGACGAGGCCAAATAAGCGATTTTTCATCCAAATTCGGCTCAAATTCAAACATTCCAGCATAAATATAAATGCAGAGTAATGTTCGGCATGAAATTAAACACATCAAAGTTCGGCATGAAATTAAACACATCAAAGTACTCAGCGTACAACATGCAGTAGCCCTCCACCCGCTGCCTTGCTTTGCACTTCCGGCGACCCTTCGCCGAGCCTCCATGCTTCAGCGCTGCGGTCTGTGTGTACAGCCGGTCTAATGAGGAGAGGATCTGCATGTGCTCTTGATCTTCGACGACTGCGACATTCTCTTCCTCTAGCAACAGGGCAAACATCTCCTCGTCGTCGGAGTCCGTGGCCGAATCGGCAAAACGCCGAACACTTTGCGCGCGAGGTGGGCGGGAGCTCGAAATGAAGCCAAGCTATGATGAAGGCTGGGAGAGGCGAATCACGGCCTAGGCCAAGGGGAAGGGATGTAGCGGTGGCGGACCTTTCTATAGGCGTGGTTTCGGCTGGGCGAGGTGGTGCTTCCCCGGCGGCGACATAGTGATGAGGAGGCAGTTGGGAGAAAGCTCTGCACTGAGGGAGAGCCGAATCGTGGTGGGGAATGGGTTGTGTCGCGGACATGGTTGTCCCACCCAGTTTTCGCTTCATCCGGCGTTCCCAGGCAGTTCCCGGCGCCTTGGGTTCGGCCGAGAATGCCAGATGTAAAATGAGCCAAATCCGGCGAAATGTGAGCGCCTAGGAACACGACTGGACGATTTTTTGCCGTTCGAATGAAAAAAACATCCAGAGGAGGCCCTCCTAGGAACGATAGTGGAAATGCTCTTAACACGAGGCCACTAGATCGAACCATGCTAACTATAATAGTGTGTTGGATAGGGAAGACTGAGGGACGTCCCAGGTTTGGTACCCTTAGGGTTTATTATGTCCTTCCGTCTGGCGACTAACGGTGAGTCCTAGATTCCACCGGAGATCTTCTCAAGTTGAAACTCGAACCCTTCTTGGTTCCAGTAAGGACATGCCCCTTAAGGTTCTCGTGTGGTGGATGGCATGTGGTATATAGGAAGTCTCGGGAAAGGGGTGCTCTGGGTGTTTTTCTGAAACCCTAGATCGCCATGTCAAAGCAATCGTCCTCGACAGGTAAAGGAGATCCGGCGATGAGGGAGACATCAGGATCTGGCGATGTGGCTGCCAAATCATTAAGATCTAGGAACACTGGAGACCTGTTTGACCAACTCGATTTGGGGGATGCAGATTTTGATGACTTTGTTCTGCGGGAAGACGATGAGGGAGACAAAGTGAGTGTATTGCCGCTCTCGACCGATAACTGAAACGTCAGACCCACAGAAGGTGGACTTCCAGACGTTGACTGACAGTGTCCGGGTGTACATGCCCCTTAAGGTTCTCATGCGGTGGAGGGTCTGTGGTATAGAGGAAGACTCGGGAAAGGGATGGTCATCCGTCATCATCACGGGAAGATGGTACGGGCATAATCTCTATGGCATGATGTTGCAGTCGGCGCGAGTGCAAATGGAGGCAGAGGCAGCGCGTGACGAAATCAAATTGGCAATCGACATGGGACTCCAACGTGTCCTGATAGAGATACATGTGCTAGACCCGACGAAGATGTGGAAGGATCCGAATAAAGTCGATCAGTTATTGCTAGCATATGCCATGAGACCAGAGAGCTTACCAATTGTTTTCGCTAGTTTTGAGTTGAATCATGTGAATAGGAGACGCGGCGGATCACTCACGTGATCATATAGCTAGTCCTGACAGGAAACGGTAGTACTACACCCCTGGATTCATGTCGAGTATCCTGCTCAAGGATTGTAACGCCGTTGTTTAATCTATGAAGCTCTGGTTCACAAAAAAAATAAAAAAATAAAAAATATAGTATATAGAGAGAAGACTGTACTGCACTACAGCGCTAGTGCAGGCGATCGGTCTGGCATGATCCGATCTTAGTTTCATTGTCTTAATTAGGTAGTGCGCCGTCCGCACGTGCACCACGGCATGTGCACAAAAGTGAAAAAATAACGAAATGGTGCAGGTTTTGACACTAGGAATCTGGAATCATCTGTGCAGTTCTCAGGTGGGTGGTTAATTGCCCAATACGTATAATGGGGGGACAGCCTATGATTAGAATAGTATTTACAGGTGGGTGAAGACTAAAGGATTTCCGCACTAGCCAATTATTCCAAAAGACCGATCTAATGAAAAGGGGTTAGGCGGTATATTTCTCCCCCTCACGTCTAGCGTGGGATAGGAGTAGGCCGTATGATCGTTTTTCTCTTTTTTAATACTGCGTGAGCAGGGTCTTGAACTCAAAAGCTCTTGGCTCTCATACCATGTGAAAAATATTGAATCCCTAATATTGTTGTGTGTATTGCAATGACCCTTGTGAGGTTTATATAGACGTACACGGAGAAGAAAACTTAGACTACAAGAAGATCATTACATTTAAACTAATCATATATCTATCTCTTATCCCAGCCATACATACTGTCTAACAAAGACGAGCCTGCTGCCTAACACACACACCCACGGTTGGCCGTGGAACAGAAAGGCGAGGCAGATATTGATACGGGGTTTAGGTGTAGTTCATCGCCTCGGCTCGAAGCTAGGCTCGATGTTTAGGATTTGCTCGTGTCAGTGCGCGCACACACATGCAGCTCTCCCGATGTCTGCAGAAGATTTGCCTTGATTCATTGATAGAGAAAGAAGGTAGTTTAAGGTTTAAGATCACACCCGAACAGCAAGGATCACTCTCCCGGTATCAAGATACCCAAACGTTTAGCGTCCGTGAGGATCCAAGACTTATCTTCTAGCTTAATTTTACTAAATTGAAAGGTAGGCATGGAACTCTTCTTATCGAATATCCTCGCATTTCGTTCGTTCCAAAGCTCCCAAGCAATGAGCATTGTTAGATTATGAGTTTGTCTTGTAATACAAGTTGGTTAGGCTGCCGAGTCGGTTAGGGTTTGGCTGAGTCGGTTGTGACTCCCAGCCCTATATATACTCCTTGTACTCCCCAAAATCAATATACGTGAGATTTATTATAATTCTACATGGTATCAGATTAGTTCCGTTCCTAGGCCATGGATGCGCCTCCCACGCCACCGCCGCCCGACTACTTCGAGCGCCGGGCTGCCATCGTCGCCGTCCAAGCCGCCTCTCTCGCGGCATCTTCTTCCAACACCTCCACAACTACCCCTCTAGCCCCAACTATCTCCACCACCATCAACTACGCCGACACGATCTCAGATATCAGCCCGTTCATCCCCATTACCCTAGATTTACCTAAGCACAACTACTACCATTGGCGCCACCTCTTCGAAGTTCACCTCGGCCGCTGCAATCTTCTGGACCACGTCGCCGCCGACTCCGTTCCTCGGCCCTCAGATCCACACTGGGTCAAGGACGACCTCGCCATTATCCAGTGGATCTACCAGCGGGTGTCTACCGAGATCTTGAACCTCGTCTTCCGCGATGCCACCAACGCCGCCACCCTCTGGGTGGCTCTACGCCAACTCTTCCAGGACAATCTCGATGGTCGCGTCAACACTCTCCACACGGAGCTTCGCAACACCGTCCAAGGTGATTCCCAAGTCGGCGTCTACTGCCAGCGCCTCAAGTCCATCGCCGATGAACTCCGCGAGCTCGGGGATCCCATCAACGACAAGCAACTCATCAACGCCCTTATCGTCGGCCTTGGCGAGCGCTTCGAAAAACAGGCATCGTTCATCCCCGTGATGCGGCCGGCCCCCTCCTTCGCCGAGGTCCGGTCCATGCTCCAATGGGCTGATCGTGCCATGGCAAATAAGGAGTCGCGCCCTCAAGCCTTCGTCACCGCTCCATGGCCAATGCCTCCGCCACCAGCAGCTCCACCAATGCCTACAATGCAGCCCCCTCCCGGATGACGCCGCAGTCCGAACTACCGCGGCAAAAACCCTATCTACCGGCCTCCACCGCCGCTGCCGCCTCGTCCTCCGGTTGCACCGACACTATCACCTGCCGCCCCAGCTGCAATCTGCACCAACCGCTTCGTACATGTTGCATGCTCCGCCACCTCCATCGACGGCTCCGCCCCTGCTGCCTTCACCGACCCCTCATTGGGACCAAGCTGCCTTTTTGCAAGCCATGAACAATTTTGCTGCTCAGGGAACCTCAGGTATGGACTGGATCTTTGATTCTGGTGCTTCTAGCCACATATCTAATTCGAATATTTTGCTGTCAAATTGTACTTCTTCACCCTTTTCTTCCATCACCCTTGGCAATGGCTCCACTATTCCAATCTACAGCACTAGTAATACCGAATTAAACACATCCACTAAACCACTTTTACTTCGAGATGCCCTTGTTGCTCCTGCTCTCATCAGAAACCTAATCTCTGTTTGCAAATTCACTTCTGATAATCTTGTTTCCATTGAATTTGACCCCTCTGGCCTGTCTGTGAAGGACCTTCAAACCAAGGAGAAGATCGCTCGCTTCAATAGCTCCGGTGATCTCTATACCATCAATGGAGCCCCTGCCGCATAACCACCCTCTTCCATGATGGCCTCCGTCCACCTTTGGCACCAGCGTCTAGGCCACCCCAACGCCGTCACCACTTCAAATTTGCTTAGTGAATTTTCTCTTCCATGTAATAAATATCATCATGACCCCTTAGTGTGTGAGTCGTGTCAACAAGGCAAACATGTGCGCCTCCCATTTAGTTCCTCTAGTTCCTATAGTAGTTTTCCTTTCGAGCTTTTACATTGTGATATTTGGACTTCCCCTCATATTAGTATTTCTGGTTTTCAATATTATCTTGTTATTCTAGATGATTTTACCCACTTTATTTGGACTTTTCCCCTCAAGCAAAAATCGGATGTTCATACAATTTTTCAAAATTTTCAACGATATGTCTCAACACACTTCTTTCTACCCATTCGTTTTATTCAATGTGATAATGGAGGTGAGTTAAAAAACTTCAAAAATAGGAATCTTTTCCTCCAACACGAAATCCTTCTACGTTTTTGTTGCCCTTACACCTCTCCCCAAAACGGCAAGGTTGAACACTCTCCGTACCCTAAACGATATAGTTCGCACTCTTCTCATCCAATCGTCTATGCCACCAAATTTCTGGGTTGAAGCTCTTCGCACAACAACCTTTCTACTAAACATCCGACCCTCCACTGCCAATCCAAAAACAACACCCTTCTACTCTCTATTTCTAAGCCACCCCAATTATGATGAGTTAAAAGTTTTTGTCTGTCTCTGTTTTCCTAATATCTACGCCACCACTCCTAATAAACTAGCCCCTAGATCCATCCCCTGCGTTTTTCTCGGTTATTCCAATGAGCACAAAGGGTATCGCTGTCTAGATCTCACCACCGGTCACATCCATATCTCTCGACATGTCACTTTCGATGAAACAATCTTCCCCTTTGCCGCTCGATCATCTACACCTCAAACTCAACCCACACCAACCCAGACCTCCTCCTCTTGCCCCCTAAATCCCCTATTTTACAACCCCAGCATCGCCAACCCCTCCCCCCAGATGGCGGCAGCACCCTCCCAAATCCCTGCCGCGGCACATGAAATCATAGATGACCCTGCCGAGCCCTCTATCGCGGCAGAGAATTTGGCGCAAAATGCTGCCGTGGCAGCGTCCTCTGCCGAGGAATCCTCTCCTATGCCCGGTCGTTCCACTGCGCCGGGCACCTCTTCTACCCGTCTACCCTCACGTGCTATTCCTACTACCGCTCCCAATAATGACCATGTCATGCGTACTCGCGCTAAATCTGGTTTTCGCCTCCAACCAAAAGAACGTCTTAGTCTCATTGCTGAACCCCTAGTTTCACCTATTCCCCGTACCTACAAAGCCGCTCTTCTAGATCCTCATTGGTCTGCCGCCATGCAAGATGAGTTTCATGTTCTCTTGCAAAATGACACATGGCAACTTGTTCCACGTACTCATGGTGCGAATGTTGTTTCGGGTAAATGGGTCTTTTGCCAAAAATTTCACTCTGATGGAACTCTTGCACGCTATAAAGCTCGCTGGGTTTGTCGGGGATACTCTCAGCAACACGGCATTGACTACGATGAAACTTTCTCTCCTGTTGTTAAACCGAGCACTATTCGCATTGTTCTTAGCCTAGCTATTTCTTCTTCTTGGCCTATTCATCAACTCGACGTTAAAAATACGTTTCTCCATGGAAGCCTCAATGAAACAGTTTATTGTCAACAACCTCTTGGGTTCGAAAATCCTAGTCTTCCTAATCATGTTTGTCTTCTTTAAAAATCCCTTTATGGTCTCAAACAAGCCCCCCGAGCATGGTTTCAACGCTTTTCCACCTTCATTCAGACAATCGTTTTTGTTCCTTCTCTTTCTGATTCTTCTCTCTTTATCTACCATCAAAATTCACAAACCTCTTATTTACTACTCTATGTTGATGATATTGTTCGCACTGCTTCTTCCCAACATTTTCTTAACCATATTATTTTACTTCTTAACACCGAGTTTTCCATGACTGATCTCGGTCTCTTACATCATTTTCTTGGTATTTCTGCCACTCGTCATCCCCATGGTCCTTTTCTCTCTCAACGCTAATATATTCTTGATCTTCTCTTGCGGACAGGGATGCAAGATTGCCAGCCTTCTCGCACTCCTGTTGACACATCTTTCAAACTTTCTGCTGATGGTGAGCCTTTCTCTGACCCTACTCTCTATCGTAGTCTCACAGGTGCTCTCCAATGCCTTACTCTCACACGTCCTGAGCTCTCCTATGCCGTTCAGCAAGCTTGTCTTTACATGCACGACCCACGTATTCCACACCACAACCATGTCAAACATATTCTTAGATATCTTAAAGGCACTTTTGATCACGGTCTTCACATAAATTCTTCTTCTCCTACTACTTTGACAGCATATTCCGATACCGACTGGGCTGGTTATCCAGATACTCGCAGGTCCAAGTCCGGATACTGTGTTTTTCTTGGTAACAATTTGGTTTCATGGTCTTCAAAACGACAGGTTACAGTGTCACGGTCTTCTGCAGAGGCTGAGTACCGGGCGGTCGCGCACACTGTCGCTGAAACAGTCTGGCTACGACAACTGCTCTCGGAGTTGCACCGCCCAATTCATCAGGCCACCATTATTTATTGTGATAATGTTTCAGCTATCTATATGTCCAGCAATCCAGTGCAGCATCGTCGTACCAAGCATATCGAAATCGACATCTATTTTGTTCGAGAGAAGGTTGCTTTGGGCCAAGTTCACGTTCTTCATGTACCTACAACGACACAATTTGCTGATATTTTCACCAAGCCTCTTGCTACCGCGCCATTCAGTGATATTCGTTTCAGTCTCAACGTTGTTGAACCCCACGATGAGACTGGAGGGAGATGTTAGATTATGAGTTTGTCTTGTAATACAAGTTGATTAGGCTGCCGAGTCGGTTAGGTTTGGCTGAGTCGGTTGTGACTCCCAGCCCTATATATACTCCTTGTACTCCCCAAAATCAATATACGTGAGATTTATTATAATTCTACAAGCATGACAAGAGACGCCAAAGCCTTCCGCGTTGCTCCGTTGTTGAGGATCACATAACTTCACCAAGATAATACATCTACGAAGTTCCCCCAATTGGTCTCTCCCGCTGTCACGTTAATTCGTGATCGATCACGTTGTTTCTCTGCCCCTTTTACCTAACATGTCTGCCATTTAGGCCACATGCCGAAAAGTTCCCCTACACAAGCAGTTGGCCCTTGGCCGGCCGCAACTTGATCGCGCTATATATACTAGTCTAGTAGAGTACGTGGAGATTCAGTTGAGAGTAGCCAACACACGATCGAGGCTCAAAGCCTATGCTGGCACTCGATCGATTTTCTCCGAGATCTCGAACCGAAGCCGTGCTTTAAAAAGTTGAGATCGATCGATCGATCGACGGACCAGGTGGCGCAGTACGTGCCACACCGTACGTTAAGTGTCGCTTCTCGCTAGCGCAGGTGCTGAAATGATGATCCTGTCAACAACAAAAAAAAGGTGCTGAAATGATCAGAGCCAAGTGCATTTTTCTGCCAAAGTTCAGTCTTCCAGATCAGACGAGACACGAAAGTTGCGCGGATCGGAAAGACCCGATCGATCCATGGAGTGCGAGCCAAGCAAGGAAGCAACGGCGTGTGGTATGCGTGTAAGTTTTTAAAAATGCCTGTAAGGTGTAGCTTTGCTGGTGTCGGTTACGGTGTGGGGCCGCGAAAGGGAGACATGGTTCTTGGCCTGGCCGGTAAAGCCCTATATGCAGGCAGCATATGAAGCTAGTACCAGTTAGTATAGGGCATAGGCTAGTACAGAAGGCACAGGGCTAGAAAGAAGCTAGGCCGGCAGCACCGCCGGACACATGCATGTCAACGGCGGTTCAAAAGTACGTAGCGGCTGACCGCGCCGACGTTGCCACAGAACCACCATGGGGTGATGGGACCAGTGGTCTTCCCAGCGGCGTGTCTCCAGGTTGCCTCTCGTTAGTTGTAACTTGTAACCTCCAATGTTTTCAGGCTGCTTCAACTTGATGATTTTCATTTTCTTTGTCCTTTTTTTCTTCTTCACTTTTGACCTTCTTCCCAGCGGTGCCCCAAAATTGGTTAGAGGAGATATAGAATAGTGACTCTTATAATTTGCCCCGCTCTTCCAAATTTGCTCGGCCATGAGGTGGATGCCTATAATTTTGTTGCCACCCGCTACGCCCGTCCGTCGCCGCAGGAGCAACCTCGAGCTACGGCACGTTCTGCATGAGGCGCTTCTCCTGGAGCTCCTAGGGCATGACGGCCGGACACGAAGAGCCTTCCCGAATTGGCACCCGAATTGGCGAGCCACGTGTGGACATCGTCATTGTCCGATGCGTCGGAGGGCATGACTAGTCGGTCGCGGAGCCAGAGGTGACCAGCACGGGCAGCCGTCGCCGCTTCGTACCCTCTCCCAGGCGCGGCATGTACATGCGCACACCAAGGCCGCGACGTGCGTCGTACGCTGCATCCCTCCACTCAACGCGCATGTCGTTGTGGTCCTCCATGGTGTGTGGCGGCGAGGTCACGGAGTGGACGGTGGTCCCGTCGCTGAGCAGTTGCAGCACGCCGCAAGTCCTCCACGACGTGTGCCCGCGATGCCTCCACGTCATCCACCGGCGGCCTCATCAATCGCAGTTGGGTGTCGATCGACCAGAAAAAGTTTTGGAGTAGCATCGTACAGTTTTGCAATGTGTTTGATGAAATGTCTAGCTGAAGATTCAACTATAGGAGTTCAGATTTAGAGGATTTATTCCGACAGCCGAAGTTTTGAGGAGCAATTTTTTTTTCTCATCGGTGAATAGTGCACCGTTTTCTCCTCTAACATTTAACATTTAGGGATTCGGTTAGAGATGCTCTTGCGCCAGCAGTTCATACTTTTTATGTGTTTTTAGAAAATGTGATTCAACTAGTTTATTGATCTCAAAATATAGTTTTTTTAAACACACGTTTTTGAAGAAACTAGGGGCTCATTGACCTAAACACACGTTTTTTTCTAAAAATAAATGCATTCCTAACTGTTCATGTGCTACACTGCTACGGCGCTACCTCATGGGCAAGAAACTCTACCAAAACCAGTCCATAATACTCCTTGCATCATCATAGATGCCGCCAATGTTGAAGAAAAACCCCTTGCATTATCGTCTCCGCCACGTGAGTACAATCACCTCGAACTATGAAGCTATTATTAAAACCAATCTGTTGAGCAAGCGTAAGGCCTTCTCTGAAAGTGTGAGCATTCCATAGGAGCATCAACTCCATAATTCAAAACCTTGTTTCACGCAGCCAAGTAGGTACCATGATCATATCGGATTATTGCACTTGTAGCACCAGACCGTGGGTTAACATCAAAATGATTACTTTTCATTTTTTTTTAATGATTGTCAAAGAGGGGGGAGGCGGGGCTCTTATACACTGCTCAGCGCGGCAGTGATTCGCTCCCGCCCGAAATGTTTTCTTCATGGGCCACTCCATATGTAGCCCAACAAAAGGTATGATTTCTTTTTTTTTGTTATTCTTATAGTACTAAAAAATTTAAATTTTGAAAGAAGATTTAGATTTGAAAGTGTTTAGAATTTTAAAATGTTTTAATTTTAAAATATTCAGATTAACAATGGTCATATTTAAAAAAATTACATTTTAAAATGTTATTTTTTGAAAATTATTCAGATTTAAAAAATAACTAATTTTGAAAATATTCATATTTTAGAAAAATAAGGAACATAAAAAGGAAAAAAAGAAAGTCAGGCAAAAAAAAAGGCAAAACCTTAAGAAAAACAACGAAAAAACCATTAAAACCGCCATTTCCGGGAACCTACATGGACAAAAATCGGCCGGGGGGCTCAAAGGGGATTTTCGAACAGAGCTTTTTTTTAGTGAATTTTCCGAACATAGGGTAGTTTCGTTCGAACTTGGATGTCCATTGTACTATGACCGGGACTGGCCAGGCCCACGTACGCCGTTGCATTTGGGCCGGACAAGACAATTCGACCTCCAAAGTCGCAGCGAAGATCCGTAGATATTTCTGACGATCCAGGTAGTAGGACCCAGAAGCCGACGCTTTTGTCTCGAATTTCGGATAAGCCTCCACCGCTTTCGCCTCCGCGCCTTGCCATTCACAGCACATCTCTGATCTCTCCTCTCCTCCTCACCTCGCAATCTTCGATCCCACGCGTTCACAGACCGCACCACCCGCTTGAATTCCTCCAGCGGCACCTCTGAGTTCTGCACCCCAGCGCGGCATTCGGGAGCGATGGCGCTGCTCGCGCCGGGCCCACGCGTGCTCTGCCGGGACCTCTGCGCCGCCGCCGCGCCACGGGAGGCGGCGGCCGCGGCCTGCTCGACCGTCGGCGGGGCGCGTTCAGCCCTGGGTGTTGGGCTTTGGAGAGGCGGAGGCGGTCGCGGGGCCAGTAGGAGAAGAGGAGGTTGGGTAAAGGCGGAGGCGGCCTACTTCTGGGACGCGTCGGAGCCGGTGGAGATGGACGAGATCGACAGCATGGACAAGCTCGACGCCGCGCTCGCCTACTCCGTCGACAACAACCAGCCCATCATCATCGACTGGTACGATACGATATGTCATGACCGCCTCTACCTCTACCGATGCAGAGCAGCTTCCTGTACTTGCGTGCTCTGTTGGGCAAATGCGTTGCTACTCTGCACATTTTTTATCAGCAGAACTGTCCTCAGATGCCGAGGTTTCACTGTGTTCTTGCCAGGATGGCCAGCTGGTGCCGCAAATGCATTTACCTGAAGCCCAAGCTGGAGAAGATCGCAGGAGAGTTCCCAGGGTTGGTCCGAATTCCTCCAAACGATTCAGTACATATCTGAAATTAGCACTGTTTCATGACTTCTCGGTATCGAAACTGAGATGTGGAATGTGCGGAGGACCTATTTCCTGATCCGAATGAAACAAAGCCATCGTGTTCCTTTTGTTTGCAGGGTCAGGTTCTTCTTTGTGGATGTCAATAAAGTTCCATCGGCCGTGGTAAAAAGAGGGAACATAAGTGTAAGTCATCGTCGAATTCGAGCTTCTCTTCAGTTTTACTTCCTTTTCTTACTTGATTGATGAAGGGAGATTCGGCATTCCTTCGTAATAATGTGCTAAATTCTGCCTTTCTTCCCCCATTTGGTTGTGCTCATGCCTTCAGAAAATGCCCACCATTCAGGTACCATCGAATACAACCTCTTCTCTAGAAAAGATTAATTTTGCTACTGTATGATCGAAGGAAATTATGAATGCTTTTTCATGCCAATGTCTTTTATTCATTTCCAGTTATGGAAAGATGGGGAATGGAAGGAGCAAGTGATAGGAGGCGACAAAGCGTGGCTCGTGATGGACCATGTTAGAGAAATGATCCAGAAGTACAAGTGACTGGTTACACACTACCGCTATACTGTAAATAGAGATTTTGAGACGATCTCTCTCTTCGGACATTGTAACCGCCTGAGCAATAATGCGGCATTTCAGCTCCTCGATACTACAAGCAGAGCTGGCTGATACTCCTGTTGGTCCGTTTACAGAAGTTTCACTTGGATAGATGCAGTACTTCAGTTTTGCATTGCACTGGTTACAAAGTTGAAGTTTGTGAAATGGAACATCAATTCAAGGATCAAGAAATCACAGCTAAAAGAGAACAAATCCTGGAGAGCTAAACAGGCCACGGTGACAACTAAGAAGACGAATTGTAAAGAATCAAATACTGACTCATCCTCCCAGTTCAGATCAGCGAGCGTGTATACAAGACCAGGGTAATCAAATTTACATGGGTTCAAAAATATATTACCAATTCCCAAATCACAAACCGCAGTAGCAAGCTGGCAGAAACCCATTACATACAGTTCAGAACGACTAAGCTGGAGTATCAATATACATATGGTTGTCGGAACTATTTTTTAGCATCCGCGCTCCAACGCGCCTTTTCAACCCTCGCGGTTACCCCAGCGGCGCGACGACCACGATCTCGAGAAGTAGGACGGCGAAGGTGGCGATGACGACTCGTCGTTGGTGCCGACGGGAACGTCGGAGAGTGGCGCGAGGACGCGGCGCACGCTCATGGACCGCATCGGGCGGAAGCTGAGGGACCTGAGGATCTTGTCCCTGGAGAAGACGTCGGAGGAGTCTCTGAGGATGAGGTACACCAGCCCCTGCACCAGCAGGAACACGGCCACCTTGGCCAGCACGTCCCGGAGCTCCGGCGAGATGATGAATGCCTCCTCCATGGCCACCGGCGGCGAGCGAGAGATCGAAGACGAGGCTGGCTGGCTGGCAGACGAGCTCGGTTAGCGTATGAGGATGCTGCTCTTGTGGCAGATGATGATGTTGCTCTTGTGTATCGATGATTCGGGGGTGGCCTTGGCCTCTGCTAGCTACTCTGTCGCTCGTTATATAGAGCTCGGCCTGTGGATTGATTGTTAGCATGTGCAACCGCTGATTAGTTTTCTTTCTGGTCGTGTACGCAACCGGTGGAGTGCTGCGGGTTCCGGCCCCGATTGGCCGCGTTGCTTTGCCAGGAAGGTGGCGCGGCTCGTCGATCAAGTACCGAGTCTTCACGATTTCGTTTTGCTAGTTTGGGATCTTGAACTCTTGATGTGGTGTCGCTGCGTGAACACGTCACGGTGTTGGATCGGTCTGACTTGGCAGGACGTGTGTCGTGTCCGAAGGCTGCTAAGAGGATTTGGACGGCCGGGGTTTGGTTAGGTTTCACTTTTGAAGACGGTGAAAGCTGGATGACAGACCGGCTGACGTGGAATTGATCACCGTTACTCTGCCAGACAACGACGTCTCTGATCTCCTCGAAAGAGACTTTGATCCCGCTATATTAATATAACAACCACGTGATACAACTTACAACCATAGCTGGGCAAACAACACAAATCAAATCTAAAAAGAAAAAAGAAAAAAGAGTGAAAACAAAGCCAATAACGGCAGCTTGACAAAAACGGAAATAACTCGTAACCGTTGCATCCTCCGGATAAGTACCACCACATGCCTAGCATTCCGAAACATCGCGTACCAAGCAGCACCTCCAAGAAAGAGAGCGATTACGACAACGCTGCTGCCTAGACTGGTCCTAGGGTTTCCCTCGGTATGCCCCGAGAGGTAGGAAAGAGATACACCTGACGTCCTTCAGGAAAGACGGTGACATCCACATGCGTCTCCACGCCGGTGTCTAGATGCCAAGGTTTTCTCCCGACCCCTTAAAAAACCATACCCCCGGACGCTTTGTATTGCTCCACCAAGCTCGTCGCCAACCAGCGCACGCCACCACGATCTTGCAGTTGTCCCCGCCATCTCACCGTGACCCACGAAACAAGGTCGATACGATGTAAAAGAGGAAACTTCGGAGAGGGTTGGCGGTACAGCAGCACGCAAAAGGGAACTACCTTCACCATCGGAAGGCGGTAGCCGACTGGATGCGGCCGCAAGGGCAAACCAGGCCCTCCTGGCCTGGCTGAGCATGAACGGGCACGTGAAGTCCAGCTGCCGCACTACGGCAAGGGAGTCGTCGTCCACGCCAACACCAGCACTAGTCCCTACTTTCCCGTCCACAAGGGGATCCACCGTCACCACCGTCGATCCCTACTGCCAAGAAGCAGCACAATCACCACCGTGCTCACCCGGGTCTGCAGGACCGTCGCTGGTCTGAGGATCACCACCTAGGCCCGCAAGGGTGAGGATGGATGATCATGGCGAACACGGCGCCTCTGTGCGCCTCCGTGCCACCCCCGAGAGGTTCGTCGGGTGACCGCCAGATCTAGGCCCACCTAGCCCAGATCCAGTGTCCCGGACACGTCGCAGCCAGGAAGGGGCATCTGCCACCCACCACCATGAGGTTCATCGATGATCGAGGGCCCCGACCAGTGACCGCTCGGCCCAGATCGGATCCTGCAAGAGCCCGTCGCCAGGAGCACCTGTAGCTCCGCCCGCTGCCCTACCTGCTGGCCTGCTCGTCGCCATGCTGCCCTTGGAGACGCCAGGCTCGCCGCTGCATCCAAACCGAGCCTGTCGTGGCTAGCAGGGATGCCCCACGCATCCACCACCACCGCCAGTGAAGATGAGGTCCGCCGCTGGCATGGCGCGTGCCGACATCGGCGGGGTGGAGAGGGGGGGCTGGAAGGGGGCAAGGGAGACGAGTGGAGATTTTTTTCCCTGAGGGCTTTTTTCCACGATGTTTCTGATCTCATTGATTTTTTTATAAATATACCCCTCTGCAATGCTGCATCGCCAAAAATGCCCCCCTGACGAAACAAATGCTAGAAATGCGCTGGCGGAAGCCTAAAAAGGCGGCACGTGGCACCTCCCGCTAGGGCCGGTGGTGGACCAGACATACCACCATAGGGCGAGGCAGAGTGAAGCTGTCGCCTTTGGCAGCGGCGGAATGAAGTGGGACCCATAGGCGGGCCGGCGGGACGTTGTCCTGCCGCTGGTGGGATGTCTCGTCGTCCCTTCCGCCTCAGCCGGTGGCGGGATGTGGCTGTCCCAGTCGACAGACCCTACTGCTCAGCACCTGCTCGGGAATTGGTGCTGCTATACGTCTTGTCACACTGATGATTGACTGCTACTGCTCTACATGAAATATTACCACCGAAAGGAGCACTGATACGTCCATTTTGCATCACTATTCTATGTCTTAATTCACTATTATTCATTGATATATTTCGTATTGAGAGGTGATATTTATGTTATTTCATCTGTTTTTGCATGGTTGATGACTTTTTGGAGCATGGATCGCTGCAGTCAGGATTCTGATGGAAAATGTGCTGTTTGGAGGCAAAATTCGCGAAGATCAGAAATTCCGGGAAAATATACGGAAAATCCTATTTTTCCAGAAGACTAAGGATGCCAGAAGACGGAGTGGAGATGGGCCACAGGGGGCCCACACCACCCCATGGCGCGGGCAGCCCTAGGCCGCGCCAGGAGGTGGTGTGGCCACCCTGGCCCACTCCAGCCTCTCTCCTCTAGCGTATATCATCCTCTCGAAACCCTAAGATTGGGGGGCACAGAAAGATTCCGCCACCTCTGCGGGGCGGAAAACACCGAGAGAGAAAGATCTCTCTGGCAGACATATTTCTGCCGAGGGAATTCCTTCCCGGAGAGGGGAGATTGTCACCATCAACACCACCATCAAGCTGGACTTCATCGGGATCATCATCACCACCATCATAACCATCAACACCCTCATCACCATCTCCATATTGTTGTAACAATTGTGTTGAATCTTGCATTAGTTCATATGGGAAACTTTCCCGGTGTTGATTACTCCTTGTAGTTGATGCTATTGAGTGAACCATTGAATTATTGTTTATGTTCAGATTGTTATACATCATTATTCCATCTCTGATCATGATCCATATGATGTCTTGTGAGTAGTTCGTTTTGTTTTTGAGGACATGGGAGAAGTCTTGTTGTTAGTAGTGAAGTTGCGTTGAGAAAGATTCATAGATTGTTATTTAAGTTGTGGTGTACTTCTTCTAGTGGTGTCATGTGAACGTCGAATACATGACACTTCACCTATATGGGCCTAGGGGAATGCATTGTGTATTTGGCTACTAATCGTAGGGGTTGCCGGAGTGACAGAAACCTGAACCTCCGTTAGGAAACCATTGCACAAGGGACATAAGGGTCTTAGAGTTTAAAGTTGTGGTTAGGTTTCTACCTTAATTACTTTCTTGTACTTACGGATGTTTGCAAGGGGTATAATCACAGGTATGTATTAGTCTTGGATGGGGCGGTACATTAGCACAGGTTCACCCACACAACACTTAGCAAGCTAAAAAAGATTAATCAGCTATATGAAGCGAAAGCACTTGACAGTCTTCCCATGTGTCCTCGAGAACGTTTGGTCATCTTAAGTAATACAACCGGCTTGTCCTTTGCTGCATAAAGGATTGGGCCACTTGCTGCATTTATTCCTACTGTCTTTTATTTACTCGTACTTTGTTTACTTGCTTTATCAATCCGTTTGCTAAGTATTTTCAGAGAATTCCTGATCCATACCACTAGCCAGCACCTTCTGCTCCTCGTTGGGTTCGACACTCTTACTTATCGAAAATACTGCGATACATCCCCTATACTTGTGGGTCATCAAAACTATTTTCTGGCGCCGTTGCCAGGGAGTGAAGCGCTATTGGAGAGTGGAACTGGTAAAGGAAACTTCTACTATGAGTATTGTTTACTTCTGTTAGTTGCTTTATTTTCGTTATGGATAATTCACTGAGTTTCTTATTTGGTAATGCTACTACCACTGCTAAGGTAGTAGATAAGCCACCACCTGCTGAGAATGATGTTTTCAAAATACCTACAAGAATTATTGATCGTGTTATGGATAACTACTATGTTGGGGATGGAACTATCCATCCCGGTGATCATTTACTCTTTATACACGAATTATGCGGGTTGTTCAAGTGTGCAGGTATTACTACAGATCAAGTTAAGAAGAAGTTATTCTCATTATCGCTGAAAGGAAGAGCTGAGGAATGGTATAAGCTGTTGAAGAATGGTCAAGCTCTAGAATGGGAGGAAATAATGCCTCTCTTTTATTCAAAGTTTTATCCTCCTAGTGAGATTCATAAAGATCGGAATCAAATATACAACTTTTGGCCTCTTGATGGAGAGAGTACAGCTCAAGCTTGGGGGAGATTGAAGTTACTAATGCTCAAATGTCCCATTCATGAGCTCCCCAACAATATTATTATCAATAACTTTTATGCAAGACTCCCTCTACATGACAATGATTTATTGGATGCTTCTTGTGCTGGATCATTCACTCGCATGGAAGAAGAAGCTAAATGGGATCTTCTGGACCGTATTCAAGACAATGCTGAAGCTTGGGAGAATGATAAAGGTAGAAAGTCAGGTATAAATTATGATGATGAATGCATTGAATCTTTTATGGGAACTGATGACTTTAAAAATATTAAAAATGCTTATGGTCTAGACTCTCAAGCTATTGCTTCTTATTTTAAGGCTTTTGCTTCCTACATTGAAGTGCCTAAAAAGAAGTGGAATAAGTATCATGAACCTTATAAAGATGTTGCTAAGAGTGTTCCTGCAAGAAATACTGAAGTTTATACTGCTAATCATGTTTTACCTAAACCTTATATTGAGAAAATTCCTTTCCCAGTTAAGATGAAGGAACATTCTATGATAGCTAGTATGGTTAATGAAAGTATGAATAAAGCTGTTGAACCTGATAAACAAATGGTTGATGAACCTATAATAGCAAATGTGAAGACTTTGTTACTAAATATGAAAAAGAGGGACACCCTATCCTTTGTAAGGATACCTCTAATATTGTTTCACAAAGTAGTGTTATGAGAGCTAGTATTCCTGTGGTTTCTGTTAGAATAAGCGATCATTGCTATGACGGTCCTTGTGATAGCTATATTGTTAAGTTTATGCATGATACTGAAAGTTCCTTTGAAAGAGGGAAAAGTGTTCTTATGCATCTCAATAATATCAAGTTTCCTCGTTTTATGATGAAAGTTTTTATGTTGCACTTCTTTTGTCTTCTTACGCAAGTTGCCTTTGGTTTCAACAACTTGTTTGTTTACAAAATCCCCTTGCATCTCAATACACGGCGCCCAGAAAAGTGGTTGGTGCGTGGTGTTGATGTAGAGCTCGTTGGGAACCCCAAGAGGAAGGTATGATGAGCACAGCAGCAAGTTTCCCTCAGTTATGAAACCAAGGTTTAATCGAACCAGTAGGATCAAGGAAACACCTAAAAGGTGTTACTGGCTGAGCTTTGGCAGGGCGCACTACCGGTGCTAGTAGCAACGTGGAGACCTGCACAACACAACCACAGAACTTTGTCCCCAACTTGCGATGAGGTTGTCAATCTCACCGTGTTTTGCGGAAAACAAAGGATTAAACGTATCGAATGGAAAGAAGTAATAGTTTGCAGAAAGTAAACACAAAGCTGAAACAGTTTATAGATTTTATGTAAAAGAAAGTACCGGGATCCATAGTTCACTAGAGGTGGCTCTCCTTAAGATAGATAACATGCTGGGTGAATAAATTACAGCGGGGCAATTGACAAACACCGAGAAAGCAATACATGCATATACTAATCATCTTGACTCCTCTGAGACTTGATTGGGCAATACAACATAATACATAGACCACCATCCAACTGCATCTATGACTAATAATCCACCTTCAGGTTATCATCTAAACCCCCTCCAGTATTAAGTTGCAAGCAACAGATTATTGCTTTACGAACTGCGTGTAAAGTAAACAATACAATTGTTCTATGAACAAAAGATCGTTATTTTCTCCCAAGTAGCAACAGCACATCTAGTACCTTAGAGATTTCTGTCACTTCCCTAGATTACCAGAGGCATGAACCTACTATCGAGCATAAATACTAACTCTTGGAGTTGCTAGCATCTACTTGGCCAAGATAGCTACTAACAACGGAAAACATGCAAGATCACAAATAACAAAGACATGATAGAATCAATAATCAATCTGAAATAGCATCTCAATATCCATCGGATCCCCGCAAACACAACATGCAGAATTACAAATAGATGATCTTGATCATGAACGGAGCTCACAAGATCTAGACATGAAAGCACAAAGGAGGAGAACCAACCATCGAGCTACTACATGGATCCGTAGTCCAGAGATGAACTACTCACGCATCACACCGGAGGCTTGCATGGTGATGACGAAGGCCTCCATGGTGAATTCCCCTCTCCGGCAGGGTGCCGGGAAGAGCTTCAGATCCCTCCCGATCTAGGGATGGAGATGACGGCGGCTACAGACTTTTTCATGGATTTTTGATCGGGTACTTAGGGTTTTCGTCCCGAGGGCATCTTATAGTCGGAAGGAGAGGCTGAGGGGGTGCTAGGGGCCACCACACCACCCCCTGGTGCGGGCCCAGCCTGGCTACGTGGCCAGGTGGTGTGGCTGGCGTCTGGCCCTTCTCCGTCTCGTATTCTGGCACTTGATCCCTTCCGGAAAATAGGCACTTTGGCTTTTGTCCCGTCCAATTCCGAGAATATTCATTTTCTGACTTTTCTGGAACCAAAAATAACAGAAAACAGGCAGCTGGCACTATGGCTCTTGTTAATAGGTTAGTCCAACAAATCATAATAAAAGTACTCCAAAGTTGGAACAAAACACAAGAAAGTGGATAAAACTAAGCATGGAACATCAAAAATTATAGATCCATTTGCAATGTATCAACATCCCCAAGCTTAACTCCTGCTCGTCCTCGAGTAGGTAAGTGATAAAAAGAAATAATTTTTGAGGTGACATGCACCATCAAAGACTTGATCAAAGTATTTGCAAAACATTCAAGGCTGGGATCATAGTACTTCAATCATAACATGGAAGACAAAGTTCTAGCAATAAGCAAAGAAACTATGATGCAACATGAAAAGGCACAAACAAAAGATTCATGAATAACAATGCTTTGCAAGATGTTTGTTTGTTTCACATAAAGAAAACATAGCGTAATAGTATTGAGCTTGTCCCTCAATAGAGTAGCAAATATAAATGCATATGACAGCTTCAAAGTTCATAAGAGTGACTAGATACAATAGTTTCAAACAAGCAACAACAAGTTATGCATCAATCAACTAGTCTTGGGACAATGCACATAGAACTAAGAATGGACACTATGCTCTCAAAGTAGTGCATAAAGATAGAAGGTGGAGACTCAATATAATGGTGGAAGAAAACTCTTTTGTAAAAAGGAAGTAGGGATTCAAGTCTCATAAAGAGCTTCCAAAAATTATGGTACTTATAGCTTTCAGCTCTCATTGCCCCTATCATAAGCATCTTGAAGGTGATTAAGGTTAAAGTGAACAAACTATGGTGTACATGCTTAACGAAGTATAAGTCAGAAATCTCATGTCCCTTGTATACGAGGGCCGCTCCTCATGCTACTCAAGTTTAGTCACCGGTAAGTTCTTGTCATCGTAAGTACATGTGTATCATTGAGAACCGCCAACGGGGTACCCCTTGCCCGATGATACGGAAGAATCCCCATATCAAAATGACAAGGCAAGCAGACAACGAGCATCTCAGCATTCTTATTATTTACCATGGGAATATGGTGCTTTTTTTCCTCTCTTTCCTCTTTTCATAGTATCTTTTTTTTTCTTTTCTCTTTTTTCTCAATAGGACTCCTTTTTTTATAAGAAGAATGCTTCATAGACAGCTCATTATGGTTACGCTGCATGTTTCCACCATGTCAGCATGGATTAGACCAGCGGCCCAGGCGTTTCTCTAACACATATACATAACTCCATGGACTTACAAGCTCCCCTTTCATTTCACACCGACGACATCCATATACAAAAGAGCATGATATCAACTAGGTACAAGTACCAAGTGCAATGTTGAAAGCGTTCCCCATGAAAGCATGGTTCTGCTAATTCCCAACAAATAAGTGCAAGCATATACAACATAGACGACACAATGATTCAAGTTTATTAGAGGCAATAAAGTAAAGTGTGCCATCAAGTTCATGAGAGCTTTAATCACTAGTTTTCTCATAACAAGTGGAAGGTAAACAAAAGCATGAATATACTTGGAATAGCATAAGCTAGTAGGTAGGTATGGTGGACTCTTTGGAATAACTTGGTTTAGGGAGTTGGATGCATGAGTGGAACTCATACTTGGCGGTGGAGGCTAGCAAAAGACTGGGAGCGACAAACTAAGAGAGCAATAATGGCCATAATCATGCAGAGCGACAAAACATCATTGATCAAAGCATAAAGTGATACTACAAGTTGAAAACTAAAGGATCATAAAGGCTATGGTGACTTGAGATAGTCATAACATGGTGTGAGCATGTGCCAAGTCAACCCAAATAAAGCATCAAAGAAGAAAACCACTATACTATGCTTTAATATGCTAAAACAACACATGATTCATCCAAGGCACATTAAGCAATCTCAATTGTTTATAACAAGTCATGCTACAACAAAGAATACTAAGCATAAAGCCAAAACAATATCAAGCATGACATGACAAAGCATAGCCACAGTCAAAAACGAGCTCTTTTTACCACAAAAGTATGAACTTTCCTACTCTTTTCCAAACCAAACCAAACTATTTGCAAACCAAAGTGTGAAAAAGGGGGTCCAACCAACTTATTAAGAAAATTAAGCAAACCAAGAAAACTAAAAACCAAAACGAAAACGAAAAAGAAGACGCTCCAAGAGAAACACAACTGTGCACGAAACAATAAAAATGAAGCGTTTGGAAGAAACCTGAAATTTTTATTGATGAAGGGGATGCCTTGGGCATCCCCAAGCTTTGACGCTTGTACTTCTTGGATATTTCTTGGGGTGACACACGTGGCATCCCTAAGCTTGAGCTTTAGTCCATCCTTCATCTCATTACTCATTCCTTCCATACACCTGGAAATTTTCCTTCATACAAAACTTCAGACAATCTCATTAGCAACATTAGTGCACTTAAGATAAATAAGTCTCAAGGTTCATTTATAACACCAAATAAACTTCCATTAGAACACTATATACTGTAGCACTTCCCTCAAAAAGCTCAATTCCCCAAAGGAACTCAAGAAGGAACTAACAAGAAGCAAATGCAGAAAATGGCAGAAATCTGTCAAAACAGACCAGCAGGTAAAGACGAATTTTTTCGAAGACCTTATGTTGCTCAAATCAAAAAGTGTTGAACTAACGAAAGTTATATAATAACCTCGGACAGAAGCACAACAAATTACAGATCAATCCGACCTAGAGAGTTCTCTCAGGAATTTTTACGGTGAAGCACAGAAATCTGTTTCGGGACAGCAACTTTCCCAATCATTACTTCACTCTCATTAGAGGTTACTCTTGGCACAAAAAGCAAATAAAAAGTATAAGGAGAGGTTATTACAGAGGTAATAACTTCCAAGACTCATCTAAAACTCTTAGGTTATCTCCCAACAAGCACTTTTCTTTAACGCCTTTAAGTTAGGCATAAGAAGCAAAGAAAGAATCAAGTGTTCTCAAATGAAGAAGCATTAAGACCAAATTTTGTTTTCATAGGAGAAGCAAAAGAAATCTTTTCTCTCTTTTTAGGGAAGTGTTCTATACCTTTCTTGAGTGGGAGTTGATATTTAATGGTGCCTTCTTTCATATCAATGATGGCACCAACAGTTCTAAGAAAAGGTCTTCCCAAAGTAATAGGATAAGAAGCATTGTATTCAACATCCAAAACATAGAAATCAACAGGGACATAGGAATGATTAACCATAATAAGAACATCATTAAGACTCCCCATGAGTTTCTTTTTAGCATTAGCATCAAGTGGGACATTCAAATAACAATCTTCAAGAGGAGGTAAATCAAGCATATCATAAATCCTTCTAGGCATAATAGAAACACTGCTATCAAGATCATACAAAGCTTTGAAATCAAAGTCATTCACTTTCATATTAATGATGGGTTCCCAACCATCTTCTTGCTTTATAGGAATAGAAGCTTTATGTTTCATCTTTTCTTCTTTAATCTTTATGAGAGCATCAGTAATGTGTTTTGTAAAAGCCATGTTCATAGCACTAGCGTTAGGACTTTTAGCAAGCTTTTGTAGGAACTTAATAACTTCAGAGATGTTGCAACCATCAAGATCAAAATCAACTTTATCATCGAAAGTAGTAGAACTATTACTAGCCTCAACACTAGTGGTGGTAATAGTAGAAACACTAATGTTTCTAGCAATTTCATCTTCTCTTTCCCACTTAGCATGTAATTCAGCTAATAGTCTAACATTTTCATTAATTCTTACTTGTATAGCATTAGTGGCTGCAAAGGGATTCTCATTAGTTTCGGGTTTAGCAGCCATTTTATTCAAAGTAGATTGAGCTTCAGCCAAAGATGCTATATTTCTTTCAGCATTAGAGAGTTTTTCCTCAATAGTTTTATTGAAAGCAGTTTGTTTACTAATAAACTCTTTAAGCATAACTTCAAGTTCAGAAGGAGCACTTTTATTATTGTTGTAAGAATTTCCATAAGCATTACCATTGTTGGGAGGATAAGGCTTATAATTGCTGTTACCAAAATTGTTCCTATAAGCATTATTACCATAAGCATTGTTGCCAAAGTTGTTATTTCTTATGAAGTTCACATCAACTTGCTCTTCTTGAGCAACCAAAGAAGCTAAAGGAACATTATTTGGATCAATATGGGCTTTCCCACTAACAAGCATAGACATAATAATATCAATCTTATCACTCAAGTAAGAGGTTTCCTCAACAAAATTTACCTTCTTACCTTGTGGAGCTCTCTCAGTATGCCATTCAGAATAATTAACCATCATATTATCCAATAGTTTTTTTCCAGCACCCAAAGTGATGGTCATAAATGTACCTCCAGCAGCTGAATCCAATAGGTTCCTTGAAGAATAGTTCAATCCTGCATAAAAAGTTTGGATGATCATCCAAGCAGTCAGTCCATGAGTGGGACAATTCTTTACCAAAGATTTCATTCTTTCCCAAGCTTGAGCAACATGCTCATTATCAAGTTGTTTAAACTTCATTATTTCACTTCTCATGGATATAATCTTAGCAGGAGGATAGTATTTTCCAATAAAAGCATCTTTGCACTTAGTCCAAGAATCAATACTATTCCTAGTTAAGGAATTCAACCATTCTTTAGCTTTTCCTCTCAAAGAGAAAGGAAACAATTTCAGCTTAATAATATCACCATCTATATCCCTATGCTTTTGCATCTCACAAAGTTCAACAAAGTTATTTAGATGGAAAGCAGCATCTTCATTACCAATACCCGAAAATTGCTCTCTCATAACAAGATTGAGCAAAGCAGGTTTTATCTCAAAGAAAGTATTTTCAGCCACAGGTGGAGCAATAGGAGTGCTCATAAAATCATTGTTGTTGGTGCTAGTGAAGTCACACAACTTAGTGTTTTCAAGAGTAGTCATTTTTTTGGGTTTTCAAATAAGAAAGCAAACAAGTAAAACTAATTTTTTTGGATTTTTTTAAGAACAAAACAAGCAAACAAAGCAAAAAAGGAAACTAAGCTAAACAAAAACAACAAAGTAAAGAGATTGGTTATGAGGGACTCCCCTTGTGAAGATGTCCTCGACTCCCCGGCAACGGCGCCAAAAAATCGCTTGATGGCTCAATACACGGCGCCCAGAAAAGTGCTTGGTGCGTGGTGTTGATGTAGATCTCGTTAGGAACCCCAAGAGGAAGGTATGATGAGCACAGCAGCAAGTTTCCCTCAGTTATGAAACCAAGGTTTAATCGAACCAGTAGTAGCAAGGAAACACCTCAAAGGTGTTACTAGCTGAGCTTTGGCAGGGCGCACTACCGGTGCTAGTAGCAACGTGGAGACCTGCACAACACAACCACATAACTTTGTCCCCAACTTGCGATGAGGTTGTCAATCTCACCGTGTTTTGCGGAAAACAAAGGATTAAACGTATCGAATGGAAAGAAGTAAAAGTTTGTAGAAAGTAAACACAAAGCAGTAAAAGATTGTAGATTGTATGTAAAGAAAAGGACCGGGATCCATAGTTCACTAGAGGTGGATCTCCTTAGACAGATAACATGCTGGGTGAACAAATTACAGCGGGGCAATTGACAAACACCGAGAAAGCAATACATGCATATACTAATCATCTTGACTCCTCTGAGACTTGATTGGGCAATACAACATAATACATAGACCGCCATCCAACTGCATCTATGACTAATAATCCACCTTCAGGTTATCATCCGAACCCCCTCCAGTATTAAGTTGCAAGCAACAGATTATTGCTTTACGAACTGCGTGTAAAGTAAACAATACAATTGTTCTATGAACAAAAGATCGTTATTTTCTCCCTAGTAGCAACAGCACATCTAGTACCTTAGAGATTTCTGTCACTTCCCCAGATTACCAGAGGCATGAACCCACTATCGAGCATAAATACTAACGCTTGGAGTTGCTAGCATCTACTTGGCCAAGATAGCTAGTAACAACGGAAAGCATGCAAGATCTCAAATAACAAAGACATGATAGAATCAATAATCAATCTGAAATAGCATCTCAATATCCATGGGATCCCCGCAAACACAACATGTATGGATTAGAAATAGATGATATTGATCATGAACGGAGCTCACAAGGTCTAAACATGAAAGCACAAAGGAGGAGAAACCAGCCATCTAGCTACTACATGGATCCGTAGTCCAAGGATGAACTACTCACGCATCACACCGGAGGCTTGCATGGTGATGAAGAAGGCCTCCAGGGTGAATTCCCCTCTTCGACAGGGTGCCGGGAAGAGCTTCAGATCCCTCCCGATCTAGGGATGGAGATGACGGCGGCTACAGACTCTTTCGTGGATTTTTGATCGGGCACTTAGGATTTTCGTCCCAAGGGTAACTTATAGGCGGAAGGAGAGGCCGAGGGGGTACTGGGGTCGGCCAGACCACCCCCTGGCGCGGGCCAGGCCTGGCCGCGCGGCCAGGTGGTGTGGCCGGCCCCTGGCCCCTCTCCGTCTCGTATTCTGGCACTTGATCCCTTCCGGAAAAATAGGCACTTTGGCTTTTGTCCCGTCCAATTCCGAGAATATTCATTTTCTGACTTTTCTGGAACCAATAACAACAGAAAACAGGCAGCTGGCACTGTGGCTCTTGTTAATAGGTTAGTCCAAGAAATCATAATAAAAGTACTCCAAAGTTGGAACAAAACACAAGAAAGTGGATAAAACTAAGCATGGAACATCAAAAATTATAGATACATTTGCAATGTATTAGAGACAACCCAATTTGTTTTTGCTTTCAGTTTGTTTTTGTTTCTTTGAGTCTTGGAAGTTATTACTTCGGTAATAACCGCTCCTTATCCGTTTTGTTTGGTTTTTGTGTCAAGATCAACCTCTAATGAGAGAGAAGTAAGATTTGGGGAAGTTGCTGTCCCGAAACAGATTTTTGTGCTTCACCGTAAAATTTGTGACAGATCTCTGTATGTCGGATTGAGCTGTAATTTTTTGTGCTTCTGTCCCAGGTTGTTATTTAACTTTCGTTAGTTTTGCACTTTTTGATTAGAGCAGCAGAAGATTTTCGAAAAAATTAATCTTTACCTGCTGGTCTGTTTTAATAAATTTTGCCACTCTTGCATTTGCTTCTTTATTCGATTTCCTTTTTGAATTCTTTTTGGGTTTTCGGAAGGAGTTGCTATAGTAGCTTATGTTTTGATGGTTTTCAGTTGAAGTTAGACTCAAAAGGTTTTATCACTTCACTTATACTAATGTTGCTAATAAGAACTGTGTGAAGTGTTGTAAGAAAGAAAACTCCAGGAAGTGGAGATAATGGTGTAATAAGGAAGAGAAGAGTTTTATGACTCAAGTAATAAGTGTATGAAGATGAAGATATCAATGATATTCAAGAGATGACTCCGGAAGAATCTACTAGATACCAAATTCAGAGACCTGTAGAGTCTGTTTTCAAATAGGTAACAGTTCTGGTAAGAAAAGTTCCGCGAAAATATGATCCAACTATATTTTTGCAGTTTTCAGTCGATAAGGAAAGCTACGAAGCAAAAAAGGGACAGAAACGGAGCCAGGGTGGCTCACACCACCCTGTGGTGTGGGCCCACCCCTGGCCGCGCCACCAGGTGGTGAGTACACCCCAGACTCCGCCTCCGATTTGTTTTCTCCCAGTACCTTCCTTTTGATATGAAACTTCATAATATATAACCCCCTGGATCCCCCGAGGTCCGTATATCGTGTTTTCGTCGTATTTTTGTTTCGATATGTTTCTGTCAGGACATACTCTTTGAAATCTTAGAAGCACAATGGTGTCCGCCAAGGATAAAGGGAAGGAGCCCATGGAGGAAGATCTCCAAGACCCCGGGAAGGAGAAGGAGATCAAGAGTGAAGGTGAAGAGGAGCAAGGCCAACATCCGCACACCGGCACTACCATTGCAAGCATTGGAGTAGTGACGAAACCTGCCAGGGTTAGAAGGACTGCGCAGATGCAGACTGGGGGAAAAGCTCCTCGTCACAGTTTGGCTCCACGGTCACTTCCTCCACACACCAAGAATCCCTTCCATACCTTTATCCATAACCATGCAGGAAAAGAAGACTCCAAGAGGGAAGAATGGAAAAGGAATCGCAAGAGCTGGAATTCTCAACACGACATGATCATGAGCCGCATTGAGCAAAACTCACAGCTGATTCGTAATCTCACCTTCGAGATTGAGGACTTGGGGAAGCTAATCAGAGAGGGGATACCACCACCACCTAAGGAGTAAATCGTCATCAGGTTTGGCATCCCCTTGGTTTGTTCCAAGCTTGGGGGAGTGCCGCAGTATCACATCTTTTTACCTTTTTAGTAGAGTCATATCATGAATAGAGGAGTTATTATGTAGTATGATTTGCATTATGGAAGTGTCCCCTCTCTCGTTAGATATGTATCCCTTGGTGTGAGTTTCCGTTATGGAATATTAATGAGAAGTTCTATCATTCACTCTTTTGCATAGCTTATATTAGTTTTCAATTCGTGGTTATATGATTGATCTTGTTGTTAGTATTGGTATCACTTTGGGATCATTGAGTTAATTTAGTTGGTTTTGGCAAACCCGGCTCGGTCGGTAGCAACATTATTTTTGGGAGTTGAATGAAAAAGATAAAAGTACCCTTAAAGAAAAATTATTTCATCATCTTTCTTTCTTGATTTGCTCATAAGTCTAGTATTCTCTAGTTAAGATCTTTTGTGCTTCCAAGGAAGATTGCATGTTTGTCTTTATCACTTGTATGTTTGTTTCCTTCAACTCTTATACTTGCTACCCAGCCTTGCTAGCCACAAACCTGTACTGAGAGGATTTCTTCTCGTGCATCCACCTCCTTTAAACCAAAACCTTTGCCATTTGTGTCCACCATACCTACCTAGTAGCATTATTGCTATTCCAAGTAAATTCTTGATTTATCTACCTCCCAAATTAAACTTGTTATGTGAAAATTAGTGATTAAAGCTCTCACGAACTTGATGGCACACTTTACTTTCTTGCACTTAATAAACTTGAACCATTGTGCTCACCTATGTTGCGTATATGCTCGCGCTTTGTAAGTTGTGAATTAGCAGAACCATGTTGTCATGGAGAACGCTTTCAACATTGCACTGGTACTTTGTACCAAGTTGATATCATGTTCTTTTGTCTATGAATGTCGTCGGTGTGAAATGAAAGGGGAGCTTGTAAGTCCATGGAGTTATGCATGTGTGTTACAGAAACGCCTGGGCCGCTGGTCTAATCCATGCTGACATGGTGGAAACCTGCAGCGTAACCATAGCGAGTATCTATGAAGCATTCTTCTTATAAAAAAAGAGTCCGATATTGAGAAAAAAGAAAAAAAGAAAAAAAAAGATATTATGAAAAGAGAAAAGAGAGAAAAAAGCACCATATTCCCATGGTAAATAAGAAGATTGCTGAGATACTTGTTGTCTGCTTGCCTTGTCATTTTGATATGGGGATTCTTCCGTATCATCGGGCATGGGGTACCCCGTTGGCGGTTCTCTATGATACACATATGCTTACGATGACAAGATCTTACCGATGACTAAACTTGAGTAGCATGAGGAGCGGCCCTCGTATTCAAGGGACATGAGATTCTCAACTTACAACTTGTCAATGCATATCCTCATTTTTGATCACTTTAACCTTAATCACCTAAAGATACCTATGATAGGGGCAATGAGAGCTGAAAGCTAGTAAATATCATAATTTTTGGGAGCTCTTTATGAGACTTGCAATCCCTGCTTCCCTCTTTGAAGGGCCCTTTCTTTTACTTTGTAGTTGAGTCAGTAAACCTACTCCCTTCTATCTCAGCAAGTATTTTGAGTTGTTGTGTTTCATTCATTCATATGATGATTTATTCATTCATGTTTCTTATGTTCCTTGTTTTGCACATTGCTCTTATGTTGATGTTTACTACTTTGAAAGCTATCATTGAAAAGCCAGCTATTTGTGAACTCCAGCAAATTATTAACTATTCTTCGACCAAGAGCTAAGTTTGCCATTACCAATTATGATTCACTTTGTGTATCTTTATTGTGTTTCCTTTACTTATTACAAGTTGAGTTATATAATAGTGAGTTGTCTTCTATTATGATCTATGTATTTGATGAATGTAATGCTTCTTGTCCGTATTCTTTTATCGATTCTTCACTCCATAAACCTGAGGCCATGTTTATTGAGCTCAGTTTCGCTTGAGGACAAGCGAAGTCTAAGCTTAGGGGGAGTTGATTCGTCTATTTTGTATCACTATTCTATGTCTTAATTCACTATTATTCATTGATATATTTCGTATTGAGAGGTGATACTTATGTTATTTCATCTGTTTTTGCATGGTTGATGAATTTTTGGAGCATGGACCGCTGCAGTCAGGATTCTGATGGAAAAGGTGCTGTTTGGAGGCAAAATTCGCGAAGATCAGAAAATCCAGGAAAATATACGGAAAATCCTATTTTTCCAGAAGACTAAGGATGCCAGAAGACGGAGTGGAGATGGGCCACAGGGGGCCCACACCACCCCATGGCGCGGGCAGCCCTAGGCCGTGCCAGGAGGTGGTGTGGCCACCCTGGCCCACTCCAGCCTCTCTCCTCTAGCGTATATCATCCTCCCGAAACCCTAAGACTGGGGGGACCACAGAAAGATTCCGCCGCCTCTGCGGGGCGGAAAACACCAAGAGAGAAAGATCTCTCCGGCAGACAGATTTCTGCCGAGGGAATTCCTTCCCGGAGAGGGGAGATCGTCGCCATCAACACCACCATCAAGCTGGACTTCATCGGGATCATCATCATCACCACCATCATCACCATCAGCACCCTCATCACCATCTCCATATTGCTGTAACAATTGTGTTGAATCTTGCATTAGTTCATAGGGGAAACTCTCCCGGTGTTGATTACTCCTTGTAGTTGATGCTATTGAGTGAACCATTGAATTGTTGTTTATGTTCAGATTGTTATACATCATTATTCCATCTCTGATCATGATCCATATGATGTCTTGTGAGTAGTTCGTTTTGTTCTTGAGGACATGGGAGAAGTCTTGTTGTTAGTAGTGGAGTTGCGTTGAGAAAGATTCAATAGATTGTTATTTAAGTTGTGGTGTAATTCTTCTAGTGGTGTCATGTGAACGTCGACTACATGACACTTCACCTATATGGGCCTAGGGGAATGCATTGTGTATTTGGCTACTAATCGTAGGGGTTGCCGGAGTGACAGAAACCTGAACCTCCGTTAGGAAACCATTGCACAAGGGACGTAAGGGTCTTAGAGTTTAAAGTTGTGGTTAGGTTTCTACCTTAATTACTTTCTTGTACTTACAGATGTTTGCAAGGGGTATAATCACAAGTATGTATTAGTCTTGGATGGGGCGGTACATTAGCACAGGTTCACCCACACAACACTTAGCAAGCTAAAAAAGATTACTCAGCTATATGAAGCGAAAGCACTTGACAGTCTTCCCATGTGTCCTCGAGAACGTTTGGTTATCTTAAGTAATACAACCGGCTTGTCCTTTGCTGCATAAAGGATTGGACCACTTGCTGCATTTATTCCTACTGTCTTTTATTTACTTGTACTTTGTCTACTTGCTTTATCAAAAACCCCTAAAAATCCGTTTGCTAAGTATTTGCAGAGAATTCCTGATCCATACCACTAGCTAGCACCTTCTGCTCCTCGTTGGGTTCGACACTCTTACTTTTCGAAAATACTGCGATACACCCCCTATACTTGTGGGTCATCAAGCACCGATTGTTGCTGCTCTACAGGAAATAAACCACCGAAAGGAGCATCGATTGCTGCTGCTCTACAGGAAATAAACCACCGAAAGGAGCACCGGTACAGCAAATTGATCACCGAAAGTTGTAGCCCACTCGCATGCAGATTCGTCCGGCTAATAGCTAAGGCTGGCTTATAAAAGGAGTAGTATCATTCTCTTCATCTAAGCATACTTCTCCATTCATTCCTTCGTTTCCTAATTTATTTGGTGACTATGAGTTTGCCTTGCTCGGACCAAGACTATAGGCCGAACTTAATGTACCATATGTCCACCAGGTACCCATGGTCGCGCACTCAAACTGGACGTCATGACCACTATATGGATGCACTGGATCTTCTATCATCAAACGTCCGACCGATATATGATCCCAAGACCACAACTTGAGGAACATGTAAAATACACACAGAATTGGGGCTATACTACCGACCTTCTTTTTCCTATATGAGGCGTCACACAACCCCCTATAAGTCTGACATAGCACCGCCAAACCGATGTTGTACTGGGTGATCTCTAAATTGTCTAGAGGAAGTGCTATGTGTGCTGCTAGTCTAATAAAAATCAGGTTGACTACCTCACCATTTCCCGATGGGAACAACATGCCAAATAGGTAGAGTAAGTACGCAACCAGGTGCTTACGTACTACTTCCTCAGAACATAATCTGGAAAGTCAATAAAATTTACTAGCCAACTTATGGGGACACCTCTAGCTAACTTATCAGTGCGAGTTCTTGGGATAACGGTACCCATCGGTTGTTCAAATTCTTCGTTCCAGGATGACAGTGGTGGCGACAACACGAGAGGAATACCACGAAGAGGCAATTCAGTGATCATGGACACATCCTGGTGTGTAGGTGTCATCTCTCCCCAACAAAAGTGGAAGATGTGTGTCTCCGGTCTCCACCGGTCAACAAGTGATGTTAGAAGGTAGGGGTCCAGTTTGAACAAATGAGGCGCGAATGTCAGTCTAGCGAAAGGAAGTAGTCCGCTGCGAGAAAGATAAGGCACGAATCGCTCATCAAGAATCCATCGGTTCGCTAGGCCTCGGCATCTGAAAGTACTTGGCCCTTCTAGCGGACCTTCCGGATTAATCCATTGTTGGCCCCGATGGGTAGAATCGTACTGCCCATCCAAGAGAGGAGGTAAATTCGCCATAGTCTGTACGAATGCAAAAAATACAAATTTAAAAAGTAGTATATTACATCACCAAAACCAAAATTTAAAACATTGTACGTTACATAAATAACATAGTACAACCAAACACTAAATATTATAACCGAGCAAATACAAAATATTACAACATTGAAATACAACATTATAACATAATACAATACGAAAGTACATCATTATAGCCTGTGAGGGCAATTTCTCGCCGTGTGTCCAGGAATTTTACAAGTCTTACACCTACGTCCTTCTCCGGCCTGGCTATGATCCATGTCGTTTCTAAAACACTTAGTCTGACGACGTCCTTTAATGATTCACTTAAGCGCAGGGTTGGGCCACCATGTTGGTCCACCATACCAAACAATGTTGTGATGCTCCTTAACACCCCGTGCCCAGAACTCGCCATCCCACATCTTCATAAGATTATGCATGTTGAAGTATGAAGAGACATATGAATCAACGAAAATCTTCTAGTCTGCAGCCGCCCTAAGGACATGGCTGCAAGGTTAGTGATAAAGCAAAGGCTTCTTGCACGTGCATTCACATCTTGTTGGGTTGAGTGATAAAGCAAAGTATTTTTGTCTTGTTCTGATCTCCCACCTCTTTCTAAATGAGTCCACAACTCTGCTACCATGAGTCTTTGATTTTTTTAATTTTTATGGCCAAGTGATTTTGCACTGCTTCAGACCATTGTTTATTTATCTGCACGCATGTGCTAGTTGAACTCTATCTACAAAGTACGTCATGATGCGGGACCATGTTTCAGCAACTAGAGCAGTAATAGGAAGGGCTCAGACACCTTTAAGCACTGCATTGTACACCTCTGACATGTTGATTGTCATTATGCCATAGCGAGCACCATTTTCATGAGCCAACGCCCACTTCCGAACATCCGAGCAATTAACGTTCACCCACTCAGCCATATTCCTGGCCCTCCTGTGATTTCCTGCACCTGCTGGCTCAGCTGGTGCATCTCCTGAAGCTGCGATCGTTACGGCATTCAATGTCATCCAGAGGGCATCGAATTTCTGCGTCTGGTTCTGCATACACATCACTTTGAATGCCTTGAAACGTTCCTTGTTCCTGAAGCGAGAATAAAAGTTTGCTGCTAGATGCCTCATGCACCACCTAGTTTCAAGATCAGGCCAACGGAACTCCATCGGTACCTCATGCTTAATTTTTTCTAGTGCACTGAGAAGCCCCTAGTTGCGATTAGAAATGATGCATACACCAGGCCTATCTCTCACAACACCATCCTTCAAGCATTGGAGAAACCACAACCAAGCTAACATGGTCTCGCTCTCAACTATTGCATATGCAATAGGAAGAAGCTGGTTATTGGCATTTGATGCCAAAACTACCAAGAGAGTACCCCTATATTGTCCAGTGAGGAAGGTACCATCAATTGATATCATAGGTCGGCTGTGGTGGAATGCTTGAATAGTTTGGCTGAATGCCCAGAAGATACGGTCCATGATAAAATGATCCAGAGTGCCACTCGGGTGGTTCTTTTCCATCCTATATACAACAGTTTCCGGGTTGGCTTCAGCAATATGATACAGCATTCTCGGAACCATGTTGTAAGCCTCCGTATATGTCCCATACATCCCCTCCAAAACAGACTCCTTGGCACACCTGGCCTTGCCATAGCTTACCGGGAATCCAATCACATTGCTGCACCATCTCGTAACGCCTTCACTGACACACTAATCTTATCTTTTACCATGGATGCAATGACCTATGCCACATATGCGGCACTGACATTGCGGTGTTCAGACAGACTACCATATAACTCACAGCTGTGAGGAACCATGCGAGTTATCGTCCAAGGCTTGCATATGCCCGTAGGTTGACAGGCAACGACTCTTCCATTGCAACCAGACTCTACACAAAGAACTTTCAACAAATGTATGTCATGTTTCTTCACTTTGTGCTGTCGGGAAATGGAGATGGCATATCTCCTGATCACCATGTCCATAACCTCCTTGCTCGGGAACTGCTGGTTTTCTTCTAGGATAGTAGCTCTGACTCCATGGACATAGGTATCATCGTGACCGATGACAAGAGCCTCTATATCCCCAGGTGCCATTGCTGGCGCCACTTCTCTGACTTGACTCAGACCGGTGTCGTCGTCTTCATCATCATCCGACGATTCACGATCGTCGTCACCAGAATCAAGCTCATTTGACCGTCCCTCAATCCGCTCATTGAGGTCGACAACCGCCATGGAATAATGTCCATTATTCTGGGTGGGAACAAGGGCATCTTCCACATGCCTCTCCTCCGTCATCTCCATGTTTATAGCCATTGCGGCGATGGATAACTAGAGCTCACCAGCGGCAGTGCTGCTACCAGGTTTGTCGCTAGCACCAATAAACTGCACATACACTCGGTTGTCCATACATGGCCACATCAGGTGTGCTTGCAAATTTCATGTATGAACCCCACGAATTTTCTCCCTTAACCTAGCGAAGTGTCCAACGATAATCTTCTCCCACTCTCTTGCAAATGACCGCTTCAATGGTCATCTTTTTACAGGCCATCTCTGGCCCAAACTCTGCGCAGATACGTCTTCTAACATCCGTGAAACTAACATTCACCAATTCTTTCACTATCACATTTTTTGTGTCACAACGCGACAGATCAAGCCCCGACGTCCCATCGTGAGTGATCTCCTCACCATAAAAAACATACAAAGTGTTCATTGTACCTAATCGCATCACATTAATATAACCATATTAATTATATTGCATAGCTATAATATTACTACACCACCTAAAATATTTCTACACGACCTAATTACGTTGCATAGCTAAAATATTACTAGATGAGTTTAAATATTTCTACACGTTCCAATTAAGTTGCGTTCCAATTAAGTTGCATACGTAAAATATTGCTAGAAGAGCGCAAATATTTATACACAACCTAATTATGTTGCTTAGCTAAAATATTTCTACAAGACCTAATTAGGCTGCATTGCTAAAATATTGCTAGAAAAGCGCAAATATTTATACACGACCTAATTACGTTGCTTAGCTAAAATATTTCTACAAGACCTAATTAGGTCGCATTGCTAAAATATTGCTACAAGATCTCAAATATTTCTACACGGTCTAATTAAGTTGCTTCTCTAGATTTTTACTATAAGAGCTCAACATTTTCTACACGACCTAATTCAGTTGCTTATCTAGATATTGACATCGCTTGTTGTAAGTCTCAGCTCTGCCACTAACACGAACTCAAATATTTCTATACCAGCTAACTAAGTTGCAAAGCTAATTAAAAATTCTAGCGTTGCATAGTAAATTACGGCTTAATAAACTGACTAGTATACAACATGCATAAGTTAACAAACAATCAACTGAAACACCTTACCTTGATCGATGACTGTCTTTTTCCAGCCTCAGAACGTTGATGCAGTCTCAGACGATTAGAGAGAGCATATGTAGCAGAGTGTGTGAGTAAACAGATCAAAAGAAGCCGCCTCTGAGAGAAAATAAACTGAGTAGCGCTATTGTACTTAAAGGAGCCGAGCTGCAGCATCTATCGGCAGAACCAGCAAACAAGTCCCAAGAAAACAAACTAGCTACAAGTTTCAACCAGCTTCCGATGGTCTAATTACTGTGCATGTCCCTTTCGGTAGTCTAATTACTGTGCAGGTCGCGTCGCTGTCGGATGGAATATTCCCGACCAGCTCATCCCGCCACCGGCCAAGGCGGAAGCGACGACGGGACATCCCGCCAGCAGCAGGAACCGCATCCCTCTGGCTCGCCTGTGGGCCCCGCTTCATTCCGCCACCGCCAAGGGATGAAGGTACATCCCGCCTCGCCCTGTGGCGGGAAGACTGGACCGCCGCGGGTTGTGGCGGGAGGTGACATGCTCGCCTTTCCAGCCTCCCGCTAGGGCATTTTTGGCTTTCGTGACGCGAGGGGGGCATTTTTGGCGATGCCGAATTGGAGAGGGTTATATTTGTAAAAAGATCGATCTCATTGTCTGAGTACGCTTCTCGAAGCAATGTCACCATCCTGGAAGCAGTTGCTTCATCCAAAACTGGGCGTGGTTAAGCAGTGGATAACTAGATTCATTCATTGACCACGTTTCTTGATCTGGGAGTCCGGTTTAATCTTCAAAGAACATATAAGTTGACCCTGTCGATCGCCGCAGTTACCTAATCTTTGCTGCAGGTCCAAGACCCAATGGTCAATGCCTCAATGGTTGCCAAATAGTTAAATTGTACACGCTTGGAATACCTTTTTGAATTGCTCCGTGACAAGGCAAGACGATCGATTCTTGTGTATTGTCTTCTTGCTAAAATTTCGACTGCATGTCAGCAATTTTTCGCAACATGCCAGATGCGGAACTAGCCGGTCGTGAGAACCTTCGCGGATTCAAACACTGTCTCCATGTGCAATCACGGTTTCCTTGGATTGTTGTTCTATGACGAGACCTGTGTACGGTGGCGAGGAGAGCACGGCCGGCACCGACTCTCGCTGCCAAAACGAGGCCAGCTCAATGCAGAGGTAGGCACCTTTCCCGGATTCACCGCTCCATGTGCAACATTGATTTGCATGTTGTTTTTTCTTTCGGAAACCGACTGTTGTACGGTGGCTCACGGCCTCGTTTTCTTGCGCGCACCGACTAGCCTGCCCAGATAAGGTCAACTCAATTGCTCAAAGCTAGCGCACAACATCAGCTAAGGAGTCGCTAGCTAAGAGGATCTTCAACAGTTGATTTATCATAGGACACCTAGAAAATATTTTAGATCAGGAGAGAGAAGTTTTTTTTTAGATGAGGAGAGAGAAGTTTTTAGAGCACTAGAAAGTGTTTGACGATAGACGACGCAAAATAGTGCACCTAAAATCAGATCCAGCGGTGGGAAGAGGGGGCTAAAGTCTTAGTTTTAGCGGTTGGGCACTTGGGCTACATGGAGGCCGAATATTTGTTTTAGGTCACAGCTGGGTGTCCCAAATTTGCAACATGCAGGTCATACAACATACGCCCCCACGCCGCTCCCTCCGAGCGGCACAGGCGGTTCCAGCCCCATCACCGGCTCCGGCCGCCTCTTCCTTGCCCCTCCCCTCGCCGCCGGCGGAGGGCGCGCGCCGTCGGCGGTGGCGGGGTCACGCTACTGCACGTGTAGGTCTGGGGCGAAGTCAAGCCTCCAGGTGCGGCGGTGGGCTTCTCCCGCGGGCGTAGCAGCGACGGAGGTGGGGGATGATGCGGCGCTGCTGAGCACTGGCGTGGCTGGCAGGCAAGATCCGACAAGGGGAAAGTCTGCCTTGCTGCATCTGGCGGCGGCAGATCGAGCTCAATCTGGCCCTGGTTTGGGTCGGGCAGGCCCCGACCGATGCATAGTCGTCTTCAACCTATGGCGCATGGGCGGATCCGGAGCTGGGAGATGCGGCCTGGGCAGAGGAAGAAACTAAGTGGAGGCCCTAGGGCGAGGCAGAGGAGCAATCGAGAAAGGAATGGGGGTCGCTGGTTCGAGGAGTTCGGGGCACTTCGTGCTTCTCCTCCTTGGGCCTACTAGGCTTCAAGGGTTGTGGAAGTTAGGGCGGCGGTCCCGGAGAGGTGGCTGCCACGTGGTTGCAGCAGGCATGTCAACCGTTGTGGTGTGGAGAATATCATTTTGCGGCCCGAAAGTTGGGGTGTCCAGGCAACGCGGTACCCGAGTTCCCTGATATCATCCGCGATGACTATAGTTGGCGTGCCAAATACTCAGAGGGTCTTTTTCGGCACGAATTCAACTCTATGTTTCAATACAAAAAATCAGGCTAACGACCATCAAGTTAGGCCCTCCTGTCAGTTCTCGCCGTTATGTCGCTCTTGTCGCTCCCGTTGCTTAGGTGTCAATTAAGCTTGCAGCATTGGCGCCTGCATCCATTACGCGTCTTCTTCTTCCCCGGAGCGGCAATCTGTGGGGCGTCGCAGCCATGGCGCGGAGCTAGGACGTGGACGAACCTGCTCGGCCCAGCTCTCCTCCCTGTAGGCTTGCAGCGTTGGCGCCTCCATTACTCGTCTTCTTCCCCGAAGCGGCAATGTGTGGTCGCGGCCATGGCGCAGAGCTGGGAAGTGACGAAGCTGCTCAGCCCCGCTCTCCTCCCCATCCCGAGTCGGAGCTCGCCCTCACCGTGGACGCACCCATGGCACGGTCGGGGACGAGAATTGGTTCCCGGTGAGATCTATCACCTTGTCGACCATGCTCGGTTCTGTTTTCCTCCTCTAGAATCCGAGCTCGCCGTCGTCGTGGTTACACCCGCACCAATTCTGCCACCTCTGCTGAGATCTCTGTGGTAGCTCAAGTTCTGGGGCTCTCCAAGTTCTGCCATGTTGGGCCTGTAAGTGTTGTTGTATGTTAAACTAGCAAATCTCGTTTGTTCAAATCTCTTGGGCTGTACCAACTTCATTATGTTTAATTATAAAAGACAAAATATAAATGACTTCTCTCAATTTCTCGCATAGAAAAATGCACAGCTAATTTCATATTCTCGCAGGAACTGACCCCACTTGTTGAACCGGCGGTACTGCCATGATATCCACGTAACCACGGTGAGTTCTCGAACCGAAAGTTGCAGTTACCACGTTTCTTCTGCAGTTATTCCTCTTCCTCAGTCATTCTTCTGCAGTTTTTCCTGGGCACTTCTTCTTCCTCTGTTCTAGAACCGTCGGTTCATCTTCTTCTTCCTCTCGAAGGCAGTTCCTTGCAGGTAGTTCCTTTCACCCATTTCCTTGTAGGCATGGACGATGGGAAACGCACAACAGAGACCCACTTGGTCCCTGCCCATGGCACCATGACTTTCACAGTGGTGTACACAAATGATGAAGCGACTGTGGAGACAACTCTCACCAGGTTTGAGAAATTGCTTGAGAAAGAGAAGCACAAGTTTGTGGGGCTAGACTTGGAGTACACCCGTGCAAATAAGCGAAAAAAATCCTCCACAAGAGATCGCTGTCGTGAAAATCGCCATACATGAGGAGGTCCTCGTTTACCACTTCTGCAGGTATGTGAAATTTAAATTTGAGATCACCACTTATGCATCCCTTGTTCCCTTACATCCCTAGAACCATCTAAGTGCAGGAGTAAACCAACTGAGATGCGTTATCCGGCTCTAGTCGAGTTCTTGTGTAGGAAAGGGATAACTTTCACTAGCGTGGATATCACAAATGACACAATTATGCTTTCTCGTGTGTTGATAAAAATCCCAGAGGGGCACCACATCGACATCCAAAATCTGTACAAGATCAAATCATACCCAGCGAAGGATGGCATGGGTGATCTGGCAGCGGAAATCATCGATAAATCCTATGAAAAACTGAAGAAATTGAAGCGACTTGATCACTACTACTGGGAGTGGAAGCCGATGAGCCAGGTGCGCCTCGAGTATGTAGCCAGAGACGCCTACATGGCGTACGAGTTGTACAGTAAGCTCATTACCATGAAAGATGGGATGGTTAAGGCGGGGGTTTTCGCGAGAGAGCTATGTCCTGGTTGCAAGCTAGCTCAGGAGAAGAAGCGCGAGGAGGACATAAAGCGGTTTCAGGACGAGCAGGGATCTTGGGACAGTGGCGACATCAAGCGGCTGAAGGGGAAGCAAGTCAAGGACAACAACAAGTGGTGGTGATACATTATGTGTTTGAACTAGATTTTAGTTTCTAGTTTATTATGTGTGTGATACATTTAGTTACTTCAATACAAAATTTGAACCAATTTAACTTGTTGATGTATTTTTTGACAATTATAATATAATCGAGCACTAGAAATATTTTATAGTGTGCATGAGCATGATCAGTAAATATAATTTAACACTAGAAACTTTAAGGCACTACATATAAAGGAGTAGATTAATATATAAGGTTCACCAGAGACACCACGGATATATTGTCTTACAGGCCACACATAGGTAATAATTAACTGTTGGGTCCGCAGCATAGAAAACAAAAATTTTCCTACGGTGTGAACTACACGCCAAGATCTATCTACTAGGTACAAAGCAACGGGTGGACATACATCCAACGAGAACTTACCCTCGTAGACAACGAGCTTTGTTAACGAGTAGGAACTCGTGGTTGATGTAGTCGTACACTTGCCGATCTCAAGATCGTGAGGAAGTCCGAGCGCCGCAACTCAGCAGCGCATCCGCACTCGCACACACGTTCAAGCCACCTGACAACCTCCACCTCCTCGCTCCAGCGATCCAGCGGAAGCAGCAACTCCTTCCAGACAAAATGCCACCGGGAACATGTATCTTGCTAATCCGAGACCATGGGGGAATAATTCTAGAGGGGGAGAGAGATCCTTCACAAGGAGGTGTAAGGATGAAGGAGGGAATGGGTGGCCTTTTATAGGAGGAGGGGGGTGCCCCCTCTCTCCATGGCCGGCGCATGGGGGGTGACCCCTCACCTCCCCCATTCATGTGGTGGTAACCCCTCCACATTAAAATGCCTCTTCACATTCCCTTTTAAAGTCTCTACTTTAAATGCATTAAATTTCTCCAAATTTAATGCTCTCTCATTTAATAAAACTCTTTTTATTAAATTTATTCAGAATTTTGTTAATTACTTTAATTAACAAACATTCACATATAGCCCCTTGCAATATTTCAATCTCACATGCAGAACCACCTTCTGCAATTTCACCCGAAACAATTTCCGGTTTCTATTGAAACAATTCCTGCGCTTTGCAATTCTTTCGTCTGAAACATATGTGCTCCAAAATGGTGTCCGGTAACTCTTAAGTGTGCCACCCTACGGTTCGCGAATAATGCAGAAATGATCGAGACCCTTCTCCGATCAATAATCAGCAGCGGGACCTGGAGATCCGTACTGACTCCTACACATTCAACGATGACTCCTGTGATCGTGAGAACCTTTAACGCTTGTAACTAAATCCCTTTGTCTCTCGATATATTACATGTCCGAGATTCGATCATCGGTATCTCCATACCTATTTTGATCTCGTTACCGACATGCACTCTTTTCTCGTTCCCGTGATATAACATTCTAGTGATCACATCACTTGCTTGCAAGCTATCCTAATGTGATATCACCGAGAGGGCCTAGAGTATATCTATCCGTCATCTGGATTGACAAATTCCACTCTTGATCCATGAGCCTCAACATAACACCTTCGTAGTACTGAACCCATCTTTATAGTCACCCTGTTACGGTGTGACGTTTGATGTTATCAAGATACTCTTCCGGTGTTAGCAATTAACATGATCTCATGGTCTAAGGATAAAGATTACTTCGTATGATGTTATAGCAATATAAACATAATGACTTGATCGTAATGCTATACTTCGGATGAATGTTCATCACATCATTCCACCAATGGTGTGACCTTGTTATTAACAACATCCAATGTCCATGATCAGGAAACCTTGATCGTCCTGTTAATCAACAAGCTAGTCTATAAGAGAGGCATGACTAGGAACCCTTTTTGTTTATTAAACACACATGTATTGATGTTTCCGAATCAATACATTTCTAGCATGTAAAATAAACATCTATCATGTATAAGGAATATATAATAACAACTTTATTATTGCCTCTCAGGGCATATTTCCTTCAGTCTCCCACTTGCACTAGAGACAATAATCTAGTTCACATAGTGATAAATCTAACACCCATGGAGTTCTGGTGTTAATCATGTTTTACCCTAGGGAGAACTTTAGTCAACGGATCTGCTACATTCAGGTCCGTGTGTACTTTACAAATCTTTATATCTCCATCCTTGACATGCTCGCGGATGGAGTGAAACCGGCGCTTAATATGTTTGGAATTCTTGTGAGACCTTGGTTCCTTTGCATTGACTATGGCTCCATTATTGTCACAATAGATCACCATCGGGTCCAACGCACTGGGAACCACACCCAGTTCTGTAATGAACTCTTTCATCCAAACTGCCTCCTGCGCCGCTTCTGAAGCAGCAACATATTCCGCCTCTGTTGTTGATCCAGCCACCAAAGATTGTTTGGAACTCCTCCAACTAACTGCTGCTCCGTTCAAGAGAAATACGTATCCGGATTGAGACTTAGAGTCATCCAGATCGGTGTCAAAGCTAGCATCTACATAACACTTAGCGACTAGCTCTTCTTCACCTCCGTATATGAGAAACATATCCTTAGTTCTTCTCAAGTACTTGAGGATGTTCTTTACCGCTATCCAGTGTTCCGAACCTGGATCAGATTGGTACCTACTAGTCAAACTAATAGCATGTGCCACATCCGGTCTTGTACATAGCATGGCATACATAATAGAGCCTATGGCCGAGGCATAGGGGATCTTATCCATCATCTCTCTTTCTTCCGCCGTAGCCGGACTTTGAGTCTTACTCAATGTCTTGCCTTGCAACATAGGTAAGAACCCCTTCTTACTTTCGTCCATATTAAACTTCTTTAATATCTTATCAAGGTATGTACTCTGTGATAGCCCAATTAGGCGCCTTGATCTATCTCTATAGATTTTAATGCCTAATATATATGAAGCTTCACCAAGGTCTTTCATCAAAAATTTGCTGTTTAGATAACTTTTAACACTGTTTAAAAGATCTATATCATTTCCAATCAATAATATGTCATCCACATATAATACCAGAAATGCCACATTGCTCCCACTCACTTTCTTTTAAATACAAGCCTCTCCATAAGTTTGGATAAATCCAAACTCTTTGATCACCTCATCAAAGCGGAGATTCCAACTTCGTGATGCTTGCTTCAGTCCATAGATGTATCGCTGAAGTTTGCACACCTTATTAGCATCCTTAGGATCGACAAAACCCTTAGGTCGTATCATATACAACTCTTCTTCAATCTTACCATTGAGGAACGCAGTTTTGACATCCATCTGCCATACTTCATAATCGAGATATGCAGCAATTGCTAACATAATTCTAACTGATTTAAGCATCGCTACGGGAGAGAATGTCTCGTCGTAGTCAACTCCTTGAATTTGTCGAAACCTCTTTGCGACAAGTCGAGCCTTATAGATGGTCACGTTACCATCAGCATCAGTTTTCCTTTTGAAAATCCATTTATTCTCAACGGCCTTTCGGTCGTGAGGTAAGTCCACCAAGTTCCAAACTTGGTTCTTGTACATGGATTCCATCTCGGATTTCATGGCTTCTAGCCATTTGTTGGAATCCGGGCTCATCATCACTTCTTCATACGTCACAGGGTCATCCATTTCATCAACCATAAAATTCACAACAGGATTGCCGTACAGTTCAGGAGCTACATGTGTCCTGCTTGACCTGCGAGGTTCGGTAGTGTCCTCTTTCGGAGTTTCATGATCATTATCATTAGCTCTCTCTTCATCAGGTGAAGTTAACTCCGAAACAACTTCCGGTGCTGCGCCACTCGCCATTCCATGAAGAGAAGGTTCAATAACCTCTTCGAGTTCTACATTCCGACTACTCACACCTTTCGCGAGAAACTCCTTCTCACGAAAGGATCCATTCTTGGCAACAAAAACCTTGCCCTCGGATCTGTGATAGAAGGTATACCCAATTGTTTCCTTAGGGTATCCTATGAAGACGCATTTTTCCGCTTTGGGTTCGAGTTTATCCGGTTGAAGTTTCTTCACATAAACATCACATCCCCAAACCTTAAGAAATGACAACTTAGGTTTGTTTCCAAACCATAATTCATATGGCGTCGTTTCAACGGATTTAGATGGTGCCCGATTTAAAGTGAATGCAGTTGTTTCGAGTGCATAACCCTAAAATGACAGAGGTAAGTCAGTCAGAGACATCATAGATCGAACCATATCCAATAAGGTACGATTACGACGTTCCGACACACCATTACGTTGTCGTGTTCCGGCAGGCGTGAGTTGTGAAACTATTCCACACTCTTTCATGTGTGTGCTAAACTCGTAACTTAGATACTCTCCTCCACGGTCAGACCGTAGAAATTTGATCTTTCTATTACGATGATTTTCCACTTCATTCTGAAATTCCTTGAACTTTTCAAAAGTTTCAGACTTGTGTTTCATCAAACAGATATACCCATATCTACTCAAATCATCCGGGAAAGTAACAAAATAACGATATCCACCTCGCGCCGACACACTCATTGGTCCACACACATCAGTATGTATGATTTCCAATAGATTTATCGCCCGTTCCATTGAACCGGAAAACGGCGTTCTAGTCATCTTGCCCATAAGGCATGGCTCACATGTATCAAATGATTCAAAATCAAGTGATTCCAAAAGTCTATCAGAATGGATTTTCTTCATGCGTTTAACGCCAATATGACCTAGACGGCAGTGCCACATATATGTAGACATATCATCATCAAGTTTAATCTTTTTAGCATTAACATTATGAATGTGCGTAATATTACTATCGAGATCCAATAGAAATAAACCATTCAACATAGGTGCATGACCATAAAAGATATCATTCTTATAAATCGAACAACCATTGTTCTCAGATTTAAAGGAATGACCACTTTGCATCAAACACGATCCAGATACAATGTTCATGCTCAGTGCAGGCACCAAATAACAATTATTTAGGTTTATAACTAATCCCAATGGCAAATGGAGAGGTAGCGTCCCGATGGCGATCACATCAACTCTTGATCCATTGCCGACCCGCATCCTGACCTCATCCCTTGCTAGTTGTCGCTTGTTCCGTAGCCCCTGAACCGAGTTACATATATTAGCAACCGATCCGGTATCAAATACCCAGGTGCTACTGCGAGTACTAGTCAAGTACACATCAATAACATGTATATCACATATACCTTTGTTTGCCTTGCTGGACTTCTTGTCCGTCAAATACTTGGGGTAGTTGCGCTTCCAATGGCCATTCCCCTTGCAATAGTAGCACTCGGTGTCAGACTTAGGGCCAGCCCGGGGTTCCTTTTCAGGCGTGGCAACAGACTTGCCACCCTTCTTTCCCTTGTGCTTGCCTTTCTTGTCCTTCTTGAAACCGGTGGTCCTATTGATCATCAACACTTGATGTTCTTTCCTAATCTCCACTTCTGCAGTCTTAAGCATTGACAAAAGCTCGGGAAGAGACTTCTTCATGCCCTGCATATTATAGTTCATCACGAAGCTCTTGTAGCTAGGTGACAGAGATTGGAGAACACGATGTATGCCTAAGTCAATGGGAATCATTATTTCCAAGGACACAAGCTTATCGGCGTACCCAGACATTTTGAGTACGTGCTCACTGACGGAGCTGTTTTCCTCCATCATGCAGCTAAAGAACTTTTCTGTAGCATTATAACTCTCTACGGCAGCATGGGTATCGAAAATCATTTTCAATTCTCCCATGGTATCAAAGGCATTGTCATTTTTGAAACGCTTTCGAAGTTCTGGCTCTAGCCCATACAGTATGCCGCAATGAACTAAGTTGTGGTCCTCCTGACGAGTCACATAGACATTCTTTTCCTCGTCAGGGGCATCAGGAGCTGGTGGGGGGCCTAGCGGCGCATCTATCACATATTGCTTTTGTGCAGCAGTGAGGAGAATCCTCAAATTCATAGCCTAGTTGGTGAAGTTGCTACCATTCGCAGCAAGTTTCTCTTTCTCCATGAACACATTGAAATTGAAAACAGGTGGTGCCATCTACAACAGAATTTGTAAAGTTTATTCAGACTAAGTTTATGATAGATTGAGTTCAACTAATCCAAATTACTAATGAACTCCCACTCAAAAACGACATCCCTCGTGTCCTTTTGGTGATTACATGAACCAAATCCACTATACCAAGTCCGATCATCATGTGAGTTGATAAAGCTTCAAAGACGAGCATCTATATGGGCATCATATCAACCATATGACTCATGCTTAACCTTTCGGTCCGTGTTCCGAGGCCATGTCTGTACATGCTAGGCTCGCCAAGTAAGAACCTTAGTATTCGCGTGTGTAAAACTGTCTTACACTCGTTCCTATGAAAGCGTAGATTCGAGTACACCCGATCATCACGTGATATCTCGAAACACGATCCATAGAACGGTGCATACTCAAGGAAGAACACATTTTTATCTTGATATCTAAAAGAGGGATCATCTTATAATGCTATCAAACGCGCCAAACCAGCAGTATAAGATGCTAACATCTAATGTGTAAAGTGAGATGATATGGTCCATGCATTTGATCTCTATCAGTTGCATCATGGTATGATCTCTATCATTCCTTTGTGTGTAAGGCCAAGGTCTATGGAACTTACACGTTGAGTGTGTTGTAAGAGTATCCACTATACATCTACTTACAACAATACCATATCAACACACTAGCCCAGCAACGATCTAAACTAGACGCCTCTAATTTATCAATTGCAAGTTTTACATGGCTTAGGGCTTTCGGAGATAGAACCGTTCTTACCTACGAACATGAACCACAACGAGGATAACTAAGTTATTAGCAACTCGTTGTAAATCAGATATTGACTATAGTAGGAGAGACAGACACTCGCCAGCCACTTATGCAAAACAAATTGCATGTCAGTCGTGGAACCGGTCTCATGTACGATGACATGTAAGGTTGGTCTGGGTTGCTTCATCCCACTATGCCACCAATATCCAAAATACATAGAAGATGCAATACCATGATTATCATCGCCCACATATCAACCATATGTGTACTACCCGTGCTAAGCACCTACGCATAGATCAGGCTCGGATACCACTGTTGGGTCCGCAGCATAGAAAACAAAAAAATTCCTACGGTGTGAACTACACGCCAAGATCTATCTACTAGGTACAAAGCAACGGGTGGACATACATCCAACGAGAACTTACCCTCGTAGACAACGAGCTTTGTTAACGAGTAGGAACTCGTGGTTGATGTAGTAGTACACTTGTCGATCTCAAGATCGTGAGGAAGTCCGAGCGCCGCAACTCAGCAACGCATCCGCACTCGCACACACGTTCAAGACACCGGACAACCTCCACTTCCTCGCTCCAGCGATCCAGCGGAAGCAGCAACTCCTTCCAGACGAAATGCCACCGAGAACATGTATCTCGCTAATCCGAGATCATGGGGGAATAATTCTAGAGGGGGAGAGAGATCCTTCACAAGAAGGTGTGAGGATGAAGGAGGGAATGGGTGGCCTTTTATAGGAGGAGGGGGTGACCCCTCACCTCCCCCATTCATGTGGTGGTAACCCCTCCACATTAAAATGCCTCTTCACATTCCCTTTTAAAGTCTCCACTTTAAGTGCATTAAATTTCTCCAAATTTAATGCTCTCTCATTTAATAAAACTCTTTTTATTAAATTTATTCAGAATTTTGTTAATTCCTTTAATTAAAAAACATTCACATATAGCCCCTTGCAATATTTCAATATCACATGCAAAACCACCTTCTGCAATTTCACCCGAAACAATTTCCGGTTTCTATTGAAACAATTCCTGCGCTTTGCAATTCTTTCGTCTGAAACATATGTGCTCCAAAATGGTGTCCGGTAACTCTTAAGTGTGCCACTCTACGGTTCGCGAATAATGCAGACATGATCGAGACCCTTCTCCGATCAATAATCAGCAGCGGGGCCTGGAGATCCGTACTGACTCCTACACATTCAACGATGACTCCTGTGATCGTGAGAACCTTTAATGCTTGTAACTAAATCCCTTTGTCTCTCGATATATTACATGTCCGAGATTCGATCATCGGTATCTATATACCTAGTTTGATCTCGTTACCGACATGCACTCTTTTCTCGTTCCCGTGATATAACATTCTAGTGATCACATCACTTGCTTGCAAGCTATCCTAATGTGATATCACCGAGAGGGCCTAGAGTATATCTATCCGTCATCTAGATTGAAAAATTCCACTCTTGATCCATGAGCCTCAACATAACACCTTCGTAGTACTAAACCCATCTTTATAGTCACCCTGTTACGGTGTGACGTTTGATGTTATCAAGATACTCTTCCGGTGTTAGCAATTAACATGATCTCATGGTCTAAGGATAAAGATTACTTCGTATGATGTTATAGCAATATAAACATAATGACTTGATCGTAATACTATACTTCAGATGAATGTTCATCACATCATTTCACCAATGGTGTGACCTTGTTATTAACAACATCCAATGTCCATGATCAGGAAACCTTGACCATCCTGTTAATCAACAAGCTAGTCTATAAGAGAGGCATGACTAGGAACCCTTTTTGTTTATTAAACACACATGTATTGATGTTTCCGAATCAATACATTTCTAGCATGTAAAATAAACATCTATCATGTATAAGGAATATATAATAACAACTTTATTATTGCCTCTCAGGGCATATTTCCTTCATTAACTAGAACAAAATAAAAGCAGCGGCTACAGCAGGAGGCCGGGACACGGAGACGCCTAGCAAGGAAGGGGTTTATCAGCAGGAGGCAGCGATAGCCTAGTCGATGGGATACAGACCAGTCCTGACATACTTCTGGAGGAATTTGCCGTAGGCTACGTGCCGCGCCAAGGTAATCGGCCTATGACTTCTGCCTCTGCCAACGCCCTCCGCGTGCTGGATCATGCTGTTGAGGTCCACGTTGATTGCTCTGCCACAGAATGGGCAAAACAGTCTCTCCCTATGGTGGAAATGGATTAGCCCACATCATAACCGCCTCAGCACGTAGCGGCTCTTGTTGTCCCTAGATTCCTTGCTATCGTCCACTTCATCATCATCCTCCTGTTGATTTTTAAGAACATAACTTAGAACTCGTACATATGATTGAATTGTATTACAACTCAAGAATTGACAACATGTATATGTAAGACAATATATCCATGGATATCAAAGATAAAACATCTCAGCAATAGTTTGACCGGTTCATATATCATTTCATCTCAACACAATGACAAATAATTGCAACAGATTGCGGCCTCATAAGTTTATTCAGGGACGGTGTGAGTGAACCAAGTAACAGTTGCACAGCCTGTATTGTTGTTGTACATCGCCCCAGGTTCACTAACTCGTCCCTGAAAAAATCTGACACCAATGTGTCTGCCTCTCTTATGGGACAAATTTGAATCATTGGCCACAATAAAAAATTGAAATGTAATCGTATAAAACATTATTCAGGGATATACATAGTCAGTATAAAAACAAGCCTAAATATTGTAATTATAAATTAAAAACCAAACAATTAATCTTCAGGTGCATGTTAAAAATACTTATGATCAAAACCATTCATATACATATGCATCATACCAATCATTAAAAGATCAGAAACAATTCAAGGATCATATATGTAGTTCCACATGAGAATAAATCTAGGGCCTCATAATTTGTTTTAGAGATGGAGTAGGCGAACCAAAGTACCAACAACACAACCTATATTGTTTGTGTGCATTGCTGCCTCAAGTTCACCAACCCATCCCTAAAACACGACACCATCATACGTGTCTTCCCTTGAACTCTTTTGGGGCAAATTTCAATCATCGGCCTCGGTGACAAACTAAAATGTAATTTTTACACTATGAATGCATGGAATAGATAATTTAAATATCATAGTTCTATGAATGTAGAATAAAGATTATGGCATCATAAGTTTATTCAGGGACGGCGTGAGTGAACCAAGTAATAATTGCACAACCTATATTGTTGTTGTACATTGCCCTAGGTTCACTAACTCGTCCCTGAAAATATTTGACACCAATGTGTCTGCCTCTCTTTTGGGACAAATTTGAATCATTGGCCACAATAAGAAATTGAAATGTAATCGTACAAAACATTATTCAGGGATATACATAATCAGGTACAAAAACAAGCTTAAATATTGTAATTATAAATAAAAAACCAAACAATTAATCTTCAGGTGCATGTTAAAAATACTTATGATCAAAACCATTCATATACATATGCATCATACCAATCATTAAAAGATCAGAAACAATTCAAGGATCATATATGTAGTTCCATATGAGAATAAATCTAGGGCCTCAAAATTTATTTCAGAGATGGAGTTGGGGAACCAAAGTACCAACATCACAACCTATATTGTTTGTGTGCATTGCTGCCTCAGGTTCACCAACCCATCCCTAAAACATGACACCATCATACGTGTCTCCACTTGAACTCTTTTGGGGCAAATTTCAATAATCGGCATCGGTGACAAACTAAAATGTAATTCTTATACACTATGAATGCATAGAATAGATAATTCAAATATCATAGTTCTATGAATGTAGAATAAAGATTGCAGCCTCATAAGTTTCTACAGAGATGGCGTAAGCGAACCAAGTAACAATTGCACAACTTATATTGATCTTGTACATGGCCCTAGGTTCGCTCACTCATCCCTGTAAATATTTGACACCAATGTGTCTGCCTCTCTTTGGGGCAAATTTGAATCATTGGCCACAATAAGAAATTGAAATATAATCGTACCAAACAATATTCAGGGATATACAAATGCATCATACAACGCATTCATAGATCAGAAACAATACAAATATTATATATTTAGGTTCCATATGAGAGAAAAAATTAGGGCCTCATTTTTTTCAGCGATGGAGTCGGAGAACCAAAATACCAACAGCACAACCTATATTGTTTATGTGCATTGCTGCCTCAGGGCCACTAACCATCCCTAAGAAAACGAGACCATCAGATGCCCTTGCACTATTTTGGGGCAAAATTGAATCATTGGGCTCAGTAAGGAATAGAAATGTAATGTTATAGGCCTGCTGTGTATCGAAATCAACACTCAACTAGCAAACTCAACTAGATGGCAGATGAGAAGATTGGGGTTTTGTGACTAGACGGATTGGAGTTTTGTGACTAGATGATAGATGCATCAATCAACCGATCGAATCATATATATACTACCCTACTTCAAGAGCAAAAGAATCTGTACACGATTGAGCAAATCCTATGTATGAACAGTGAAAACTGCGACTAGAGAAGCTAGCAATGTAGTACCTCGGACTCCTCATCAGGGACCTCCTCCTCGAACTCATCATTCTCCGCGATTGCGTCGAAGATTTCTTGAACAGCGATGGGGTCGTCGATGTAGATCACCGGATTGCCTCCGCCTGCCGCCTACCCCCCATCCAGATTTGCCGCTGGCACCACGATGTTGTCGGCCACCTGCTGCTCGGCGGTGACGGATACTACCGGCTGCTCGGCGGCGATGGCTACCACCTGCTGCTCGGCGGCAACGGCTACCAACTGCTGCTCGGAGGCGATGGCTACCACCTGCTTCTCGGCGGCGACGGCTACTGGCTGGACGGATGAGTTCGCACCCTCGACGGCGCATCGATGAGCGGCGTTCGTGCCCGGAAAAGACGCCTCCGTCTGCTTGGCAACGACCGAGCCATCTGCTGCTTCGCCTTCAACCGGCTTCACCTCCGGATCTTCTCCACACGTACGCTTCATGGCGCACCAAGAAGGAGGTAGTGCAAACGAGGGAGATTCGGCGCGCGCGGCAGGTGTAGATTGGGGTCTTGGGACTAGATAGACTGGGGGGAATGACACGAGCTCATGGAAGAAGAAGGTCGAGGGGGGTTATAAACACCGGACCGTTCGTAGTCCTCGAGTGGACACGTGTGGTGGGCGGGGGGGGGGGGGGGGCTACCATGATCTCCACCCTTTTTTTTGAAACAGCCACGATCTCCACTTTAGAGTTGCATTGAAAACACGCTCATGGCAGACCTCGATTCCACTGCATGCAAGTGGCGCGGAACTAATTTCTAGCAACGTTAGATCTACTCGAGGGGGGCCCTTGACTCATGGAATTTACTAGCGGTAGGGCCTAGTTGGAAGTGAGATTGAGAGCGCTGCGTATAAATGGGATATGTCCGATTAAAATCAAGTGGCAATAAATTGCAGCGTCCTGTCGACAACCGTGCACTCGATTGCCCCGTTGCCCTGTGCATGAGTTGTAGTAGCAGTAGTAGGCTTTTCAGACTTGATTAAACTTGACATGACCGCTCGACGACTTTTTCGATGGACGGCATCGTGTTCCTTCTTGTAGAAGTCTCGTGGAGGGAGACGTCCGTTCTATCTCACGCTGTACTGTGAAGGGCACGAGGTGTGCAACGATCATCGTTCGATCGCATAGAATCAACGGTTGGTGCGCCTGATCCGCGTGACAACTGTGACAACCAATCAGGGAGTAGCAGACAGGGTGAGCACAATTTTGGGCTTCTACAAAACATAGAGAGAGGGGTGGGCAAAACTAAGTAGTACCACATAAAACCAAGGGCAAAACTAAGTAGTATAAAAATGGAAAGTGTCTTGTACAATGAAATACATCGTGGAATACATCAAATTATGCCAAGATAGATCCACTAGAGTTCATTGGATGTGTGTTCTTTTCATGAACCACATAAGGATCTACCAGTGTCATTGCATGTCTGTTCTTTTCATGAACCACACCCAGTGTCATTGCATGTGTGTTACTTCCATAAACCACATGTGGATCCACCGGTGTCATTGCATGTTTGTTCCTATAAACAAACCACATAAGGATCCACCAGTGTCATTGCCTGTCTGTTCTTCTCATGAACCACATAAGGATGGGCCCACCGGTGTCATTGCATGTCTGTTCTTTTCATGAACCACACCCAGTGTCAGTGCATGTATGTTCTATTCATGAACCACACCCAGTTTCACTGCATGTCTGTTCTTTTCATGAACCACATAAGGATCTACCAGTGTCATTGCATGTCTTTTACTTCCATAAACCACATGTGAATCCACCGGTGTCATTGCATGTCTGTTCCTCTAAACAAACCACAAAAGGATCCACCAGTGTCATTCCGTGTGCGTTCTTCTCACGAACCACATAAGGATCTACCAGTATCATTGCATGTCTATTCTTTTCATGAACCACACCCAGTGTCATTGCATGTGTGTTACTTCCATAAACTACATATGGATCCACCGGTGTGATTGCATGTATGTTCCTTCCATAAACCACATACGGATCCACCAGTGTCATTGCATGTCTGTTCTTTTCATGAACCACTCCTAGTGTCAGTGCATGTCTGTTCTTTTCATGAACCACACCCAGTGTCACTGCATGTCAGTTCTTTTCATGAACCACATAAGGATCTACCAGTGTCATTGCATGTGTGTTCTTCTAAACAAACCACATAAGGATCCACCAGTGTCATTGCATGTCTGTTCTTTTCATGAACCACATAAGGATGGGCCCACCAGTGTCATTGCATGTCTGTTCTTTTCATGAATCACACCTAGTGTCAGTCCATGTCTGTTCTATTCATGAACCACACCCAGTTTCACTGCATGTCTGTTCTTTTCATGAACCACATAAGGATCTACCAGTGTCATTGCATGTCTTTTACTTCCATAAACCACATGTGGATCCACCGATGTCATTGCATGTGTGTTCTTCTAAACAAACCACATAAGGATCCACCAGTGTCATTGCCTGTCTGTTCTTTTCATGAACCACATAAGGATGGGCCCACCAGTGTCATTGCATGTCTGTTCTTTTCATGAACCACACCCAGTGTCAGTGCATCTATGTTCTATTCATGAACCACACCCAGTTTCACTGCATGTCTGTTCTTTTCATGAACCACTTAAGGATCTACCAGTGTCATTGCATGTCTTTTACTTCCATAAACCACATGTGGATCCACCGGTGTCATTGCATGTCTGTTCCTCTAAACAAACCACATAAGGATCCACCAGTGTCATTGTGTGTGTGTTCTTCTCATGAACCACACCCAGTGTCATTGCATGTGTGTTCTTCTAAACAAACCACATAAGAATCCACCAGTGTCATTGCTTGTCTGTTCTTTTCATGAACCACATAAGGATCCACCAGTGTCATTGCATGTCTGTTCTTTTCATGAATCACAGCTAGAGTCTTCGCATGTCTTTTACTTCCATAAACCACATATGGATCCACCTAGTGTGATTGCATGTTTGTTCCTCTAAACAAACCACATAAGGATCCACCAGTGTCACTGCGTGTCTGTTTTTTTCATGAACCACACCCAGTGTCATTGCATGCATGTTCTTCTAAACAAACCACATAAGGATCCAACAGTGTCATTGCCTATCTGTTCTTTTCATGAACCACACCCAGTGTCATTGCATGTGTGTTCTTCTAAACAAACCACATAAGTCATTGCATGTCTGTTCTTTTCATGAACCACACCCGGTGTCATTGCATGTCTGTTCTTTTCATGAACCACGGCTAAAGTTATTGCATGTATGTTCCTATAAACAAACCACATAAGGATCCACCAGTGTCATTGCATGTCTGTTCTTTTCATGAACCACATAATGATCTACCAGTGTCATTGCATGTCTGTTCTTTTCATGAACCACACCCAGTGTCATTGCATGTGTGTTACTTCCATAAACCACATGTGGATCCACCGGTGTTATTGCATGTCTGTTCCTCTAAAAAACCACATAAGGATCCACCAGTGTCATTGCCTGTCTGTTCTTCTCATGAACCACAAAAAGATGGGCCCACTAGTGTCATTGCTTGTCTGTTCTTTTCATGAACCACACCCAGTGTCAGTGCATGTCTGTTCTATTCATTAACCACACCCAGTTTCACTACATGTCTGTTCTTTTCATGAACCACACAAGGATCTACCAGTGTCATTGCATGTCTTTTACTTCCATAAACCACATGTGGATCCACCGGTGTCATTGCATGTCTGTTCCTCTAAACAAACCACATAAGGATCCACCAGTGTCGTTGCGTGTGTGTTCTTCTCATGAACCACATAAGGATCTACCAGTGTTATTGCATGTCTGTTCTTTTCATGAACCACACCCAGTGTCATTGTATGTGTGTTACTTCCATAAACCACATATGGATCCACCGGTGTGATTGCATGTCTGTTCCTTCCATAAACCACATAAGGATCCACCAGTGTCATTGCATGTCTGTTGTTTTCATGAACCACTCCTAGTGTTAGTACATGTCTGTTCTTTTCATGAACCACATCCAGTGTCATTGCATGTCAGTTCTTTTCATGAATCACATAAGGATCTACCATTGTCATTGCATGTGTATTCTTCTAAACAAACCACATAAGGATCCTCCAGTGTCATTGCCTGTCTGTTCTTTTCATCTTGGGTGTCGTGGAGAGGGCGTCGTGCTGCAAGCCGGCAGCCCTGCCGTCGCTGTCTTGGCGCCGCTGCATGCCGGCCACCCCGACATCGCCATCTTGGGTGTCGTGGAAAGGGCGTCGGGCTGCACGCTGGCAGCCCTGCCGTCGCCGTCTTGGCGCCGCTGCACGCCGGCCGCCCCGACGTGGCCGTCTTGGGGGTGTCCTCGAGTGGGCACTGGGCCGCACGCCGGCATCCCCGACATCGTCCTCTTGATGGTAGCGGAGGTGGAGACAGTGCCGGGCCGCACGGCGGCAGCCGCGCGCCCCCGAGGCCGTCGTCATGGTGGCGCCGCGCCGGGCTGCATGCCGGCGGCCGCGCCCCCGAGGCCATCTTGGTGGCGACGGAGATGGAGATAGCGCCGGGTTGCACGCCGGCAGCCGTACGTCCTCTAGGCCGTCATCTTGGTGGCGGCGGAGATGGAGATAGCGCTGGGATGCTCGCCGGCAGTCGTACGTCCTCGAGGCCGTCATCTTGAACACCGTGGAGAGGGCGCCGGGCTGCACGCCGGCAGCCCCGACACCATCGTTTTGGGTGTTGTGGAGAGGGCGTCGCTGCACGCCGGCCGCCCCGAAGTGGCCGTCTTGGTGGAGATGGCGCCAGGCTATAGGCCAGCGGCCACCGGATCGTCATCGTCGAGCGATTGCAGTAGTGAAGAGGGCGCCACCTTAGCGTCAATGGACGCGTAGATAGCACCAGCCAGGCTGCGCGCCGACAGCGCTGATGGCCGGCTCCATGCGCTCACCGTGTGGGATATGCATGCGCGTGTGCTGTAGAGAAAAAGAGAGAGAGGGAGAGCGTCAATAGTAACTCTCACCATTCCTGACCATTGGCTTGTCCTCCATGACCTCCTTTCTCTTCCCCAATACGTGTATGTGCGTGGAGTATTTGAGATTAATTTGGATGCTGATGGATGAGTATATGGAGATTGGATGGATCGCTAGCTGTGTGCGTGTATGGGAATTGAGAGTCGATGGATGTGGTGATTGCCTCTAAAATGCGTCTGCCTCCTGAGAGAGCAGCTGGGCGTCTGCCTGCGTGAGTCTCCGGGTGTGTCCCCAGGTCCCCGACGTGGCCGGTATTATATAGAGCCGCGCAGCCTAGGCCGTTCGGCCGCTGGCCATTTTCTTGGAGTAGATAACGATGAAAACCTTCCGACTCTTATCTCTTTCCTATCTCTTCTTAATCCCCACGTCTGCTCTCCCGTCCGAGGCGCTATGTTTCCTGGGTATGCCGATCCGTTTAAGAGATACTTATCTCCTCCCGTGTTTAGCTAGCTAGCCAGTCATGTTATTATGGACACGTACATACGACCCGGACGCTAGCCCAGCTAGTCTCATACCTGCCTATCTCGAACTTTGGAGTCCATCACTGTACGTGCATGGTTGCAGCACCAACACGTGAGAAGCTAGTCCCTGGCCAAATAAGGCATCAATGCACCCATATGGTTTTTGTGCGCACTTGGAAACACTAGAGATCTTTTAATTAACTCGTGTCTAGTGCACGTAAGGGCATGCAACTTTCTTTTATTTTATTTTGTATTTCTTGTAAGAGATTTTTGATACAAAATCTGGTCGAACAAATGCCCCCCACCAAATAGAGTTCGATAGCAAAGCGAATCGGACTCGATTTGGTGAGAAAATAATTTGGCGCAAATAATTCATTGCAGACTTGGTTCATCGTGTAGAGGTGGCGCTGGTAAAACCTTCCATGTTCGTAACCGTTTGAGGAAATTTGCTGGGCCATGTAGCAGCTACGGCGCTAACCAGCAAAACATCCTCGGTTTGCCTCCGTTGCACAGCGAAATACCATGCCTTGTCGCGACTGTATAGCTGCAGCAGTGCCAACCGACTAGATCGAAGGGTTTCACAGATTCGTGCTAGCCGCACTGGCGCACTGCACTGCTCCCGTATCTTCATGGGTGTTGGTATGGATGAGACACCGTAAAGACATGGCGTCGACACCACCCCGGTGTTGCCGATGTAGGCTGGTGGAGACACTTGAAGTTGGAGGTGCTCGGAGTATCGCGTACTGCCAGACGCTGTTCCGCTTGTAAAAGCATATGGCCGAGTATTTGCTCGGAGAATAAAACCCACAAGAGCCAGAAAACACGAAATCGAGAGGAAAACAAGGTTTTAGTTTTGGGTTTTTTAAAATGTTGGCTTTCCCGTTATACACTAGCTATATGTGTGATATCTGAAAAGGCCACCGAAGGACTTGTCTTCGGGAATCGTCGCAAGACCATGACAATAACAACTTCGTCCCTCCGTGTACGTGTGGGGAGACGCCGTCTTCGGAGATGCTTCCGAGGGGCAGTAGAGAATCATACTCTAGCCCATCGTGGTACCGAGGAGCCCCACGGCTCAACCATGCCCCCTGCTTGTCGCCCACGAACCCAGAGACTTGGGCATGGTAGATGGGGGTAAATGGTTTTGGGATAATAGTTTGGGTTTTTCCATGCCTTCTTGAGGGGTGGTGAACAGCTACCTTCCGCCTTCTTTCTTTGATTTGCTTGATACACACTGGATCATCGGGATTGATCCTTGAACTTCTGGATATTCGGCCTCTTGAGGGGATTTCTTGCACGGGCCATTTGGATGGCCCTTGGCCTCGTTGATAGCTTGAACTTGTGATTTTTTTACTTGAACTTCCTTTGGATTCTTTCCTTGTTTTCTTGTGAGCTTCCAGCGAACTTGGAAGATAGCCATGCACCTTGGTGGACTACGACGCCCTCTGGCACTCTATCTGGAGATTTTGGTGGCACACCCCAGGGTTGTCACGCGGCTACGCACCAAATTGGGCAGCCCTTTCATGATCTTTTCCTAAGGTCTTCCCTGGCGCATGAGTCCATGTGAACGTGTGGCCCGGCTGGAAGATGGTGGTGTGGAGCCTCGGTACGATGAAATGCTCAAGAATCTTCTCCGCTGCCTCCAGGAGCATACCCTTGGTACGTGTCATGCTTAGTGGGTGTGAGAGCCGCTCCACTTGCAACTTGACACATTGTGCCACCCTCCGACAAGCCCTAGGGTAGCGAGATCTTCCATCACAATCGTGGTATGATGAGGGAAAGCCAATTTTTGTTGTTGTTTGGGGAAAACAAATATCCATATTATGCAAGAGAGGATGCATCATGGATCTGAGCCGACCGAAGAATTCCCCATAGAAAAACGAAAGAAGAAAGAGAAAAATAAAAGGCAACATAAGAGGCAAATCTTTAACAAAAATATTTTTTAAGAAATCTTCCGTTGATTGGAGGCATGGGCCGGGCTCCTTGAGGATCAACCAGCTGGTATGCACCCCCGTCGTAGACTTGCTCGATCGCGTAGGGTCCTTCCCACTTTGGCTCGAACTTCCCCTTCGTCTTGTGCGTGATGACGATGGGACGCCTGAGGACAAGCACTAGCTCGCCCTTCCGAAAGACGCGTTGCTTGACGAGTTTCTTGTAAGACCTCACCATGTTCCGGCGATAGAGCTCCAGGTTTTGCACGGCATTGAGTTGCTCCTCTTCTAGGGCGTCGAGCTCTTGGAAATGCAGTTGTACCTGTTCGTCTTTGGTGAGCTCGTCCTGGATGGCCACCCGTAGAGAGGGTAGCTCGACCTCCAATGGCAGGACCGCTTCACTCCCATAGACGAGAGAGTATGGAGTAGCTTGAGTTGGGGTACAGACGGTAACGCAGTACGCCCATAGAGACTCATAGAGACGGTCAGGCCAATTCCTTTTGTGTCTTGTCACCGTCTTCTTGAGTATCTTGCCGAGCGTCTTGTTGAATGCTTCGATTGCCCCATTGGCTTGAGGGTAGTAGCCAGTGGAGTAGTTCCACTTGATCTTGTACTTCGCCATGAACCTGTACATCTTGTTGGACTTGAATGCCTTGGCGTTATCGGAGGTGATGCGGTGCGGTATCCCAAAGCGATGTATGATATTTCGCTCTAGGAAGTTGATGACGTTGTCGCTCTTCACCTCCCGCAGCGGGACAGCCTCCGCCCACTTCGAGAAGTAATCCGTTGCGGCAAGGATGAAGCGATGCCTCCTGGGAGATGGAGGATCGATGGGTCCGATGACATCGATCCCCCAGGCATCGAATGGCCATGAGGGGACGGTGGGATGTAGAGGAACATGCGGTTGATGCTTGAAGTCGCCATGGATCTGGCAACCATGGCATGCCTTGGCCACCTGGAGGCAGTCCCTCATGATACCGGGCCAATAGTAGCCAGCCAAGCGTATGGCATGGTACATCTTAGCCCCGCCTTGGTGTCCGCCGCAGACACCATGGTGCGTTTCCTTGAGAATCTTTTCAGCTTCTCCTCGGTTGACGCATCGAAGTAGAATCTCTTGGCCATGAGACCGTCTGTACAAGACATCGGCCTTATATACATAGGACGGAAGTTGTCGTTGAAGTCGGCGCCTCTCGACGGGGTCGTCGGGGAGGCTGCCATGCTTGAAGTAGTTGAGGAAGGGTTGCATCCACTCGTCCTCCTCCACGACGTTCGTCGTGACGGTGTTGACTTCATATTCCTTCGGGATGAGCTCCAGGACAGCGGGAAGAAGCCACCTTTATTCCACTGTCACTTGTGTGGACTTGTCACCTGGTAACACCAGCGCTGATGCCAGTTTTGCCAAGGCATCAATAGGTGCATTCCTGCTCTGCGGGACGCGGAGAACTTCAACTTGTTGAAATTTTTCCATGAGCTTCCGGGCCGCATTGTAGTACGGCACCAGTTCGGGCTTGCGTACCTCGTAGATGTCATTGACTTGCCGAACGATGAGCTGGGAGTCTCCATAGGCCCGTAAAGAACAGATTTCCATGGAGAGTGCCAGGAGGAGGCCAAAGATGAGCGCCTCAAACTCCGCCTCGTTATTGGAGCATTCTTTCTTTAGGAGGGAGAATGAGTGATACATCACCCCTCCTTGTGGTGTCTTGAACACCAATCCGGCCCCCGCTCTCCGCCTAGGGGTGCCATCAGGGTCGGCCTCTGTGCGAGAAGCTCCGTCGAAGTAGAGCTCCCATGGCGCCTCGAGCTCCGTGGTGAAAACCTCCTCGTCCAGGAGGTTGGTCACGAGAGGAGAGTCGTCGGGGATGGGATGTGCCGCCAGGAACTCTGCTAGGGCTTGGCCCTTGATCGCCTTCTGAGGCACAAAGGTTAGGTCGAACTCCATCATGAGCAATGCCCATTTACCGAGTCACTGTTGGAGATATGCCCTAGAGGCAATAATAAATGTAGTTATTATTATATCTTTGTGTTTATGATAAATGTTTACATTCATGCTATAATAGTATTAACAAGGAAACATTAATACTTGTGTGATTTGTAAACTTAATTTGAAGTCCCTAGTAAAGCCTCTATATAATAGTAGCTTGTTGGTTAATAGATGATTGTGGTTTCCCTATCATGAACATTGAGATGTTATTAACAACAAGATCATATCATGAGGAGAATGATATGGTGGACATACTCCTATAGATAAGCGTAGCATAAAGATCAAGTCATTTTAATAGTTCAATTGCTATATGCTTTCTGATACATAGTTATCTAATTCCTTCGACCATGAGATCATGCATATCACCTTTACCGGATGGATGCTTTGATAACATCAAACACCACACCGTAACTGGGTGGCAATAAAGGTGACATTGAGTGTTCAGAAAGTATTGGTTGAAACACATGGATCAAGAGTGGGATTTGTCCATCCATATGACGGATAGATATATTCTGGGCCCTCTCGGTGAAATGTCATCCAATTAGCTTGCAAGCATGTGACTGGCTCACAAGGGATCACATATCACGGGAACGAGAAAAGAGTACTTATCAGTAACGAGGTTGAACTAGGTATGCAGAGATACCGACGATCATAACCTCGGATAAGTAAACTATCGTGAGACAAAGGGAAATTGATATCGTATGTAAGTGGTTCATTCGATCGCAAAGTAATCGTAGAAATATGTGGGAGCCATATGAATTTCCAGATTCCTCTATTGGTTATTGTTCGGAGAAGTGTCTCGATCATGTCCGCATAATTCACGAACCGTAGGGAGACACACTTAAGGATTCGACGTTGTTTGAGTAGTTATGGAATGATGAGAAAGAGACCGAATGTTGTTCGGAGTCTCAAATGGGATTTGGGATATCACGAGGAGATCCGGAATGGTCCGGAGAATAAGATTCATATAAGGAAAGTCCCGTTTCGGAGTTGGGGAATGGTTCCGGTGTTTTCATCGGGAACATTCTAGAAGGTTCCGGAATGTCCGACACTCCGGGGGGGGGGGGGGGGGGAAGGGTACATGAATGTGTCATTGTAAGTTGGAATGATTGCATCATGTACTACGTGTCCTTGCTGTCCAAAATAAAGGGTTTATTCAAATCCTAAATTGAAAAGTCAAACGGCAAGTTTTGGAAAGAGGAGGAGGAGTGGGAAACCGAGTTGGGGAGGGATTCCCTCCTCCAACCGCCAGCCCACCTCCAAGCCGAGTTGGGGAGGGACTCCCCTCCCCTTGGCTGCGCCTCCCACCTATAAAGGGAGGGGCAGGGCTGCCCCTCCTAACACACAAGTCCCTCTCCTCTAAACCTAAACCCTAGCCACAGCCTAGGGATTTCTCCCAAGCCGTCAAGTTATAGCTTCTAATTGCCCTAGCCTACGGTTTAGAGCCTTCTAATTGGTGTGTCTAAACCCTAGATCACCAAGAGCTCTCTCATACTCCACCATACTCGCTCCGGCTTAAGGCGAAGCCCTGCGAGATCTCCCCTCTACTTCCGGTACCACGCCGTTGTGCTGCCGGAATCGCGAGGAGAGTGCTACAACCTCCGCTGCCTGCTGGAACAAGGGAGAGGAAGGTCTTCATCGAGTACCGAACGTGTGACCGACTGCGGGAGCGCTGCTGGAACGCAGCGCCGGAAGGATCGTCTACGCGATCTTGAGATCGGAAAGAGTACGACTACATCACCCACGAGAATCTGCTCTCGTTAAACACTTTGGAATCTTCGAGGGTGAGTTATTCCATCGACTCGTTGCTATAATCTAGTAGATAGATCTTGGCTTGTTTGTTTGTATGCGGTAGAAATTTTTTGTTTTCCATGCTACGAAACCCTACAGTGGTATCAGAGCCATGTCTATATGTAGATCTGTTGCACGAGTAGAACACAATGGTCATTGTGGGCATTGATGCTTTTATTGTCGATCGCTTCTTGTGTACTTTGTATCTTGCGGGATGTTGGGATGAAGCGGCTCGGGCTAACCTTACATGACTTCGTTCATGATACTTGCTCCACGCTTGACATGCAACTCGTATTGCATAAGTGGCTTTGCGGGTGCCTGTTTCTCCCAGCATAGTGGAGATCCAATTTACAACGGGTGATTTACAATACTAGTATCAATGTTGTGGTTCTTGTTCGTAAGTTAGAACGACACTTATTGAAAGCCCCAAACCACGTAAAATATGCAAAGAAAGTAGAGGCGTCTAACTTTGTTTTGCAGGGGTGTGCAGTGATGTGATATGGCCATGATTGTGATTATATTTGATGTATGCAATGTTCCTTATTGTAAGTTGGCAACCGGCATGAGCCATATGGTTGTCTTTAATTTCTGTTAAGACCCGCGTGTCTATTCAAAGTAGTTGTAATAGTTGAAGCTGGTGGACGACAACCATGAAGAAGCGTCATTGACCTTGATGCTATGCCGGTGATGATGGAGATCATGTTCGTGCTTGAAGATGGAGATCGGAAGCACAAAGAAGAAAGGCCATATCATATCACATATTATGAATTGCATGTGATGTTAATCCTTTATGCATCTTGTATTGCTTAGTATACAACGGTAGCATTATAAGATGATCCCTCATGCACATAAATTTCAAGTTCTAAAGTGTTCACCCTTAGTATGCACCGTTGCTAAAGCTAGTTGTTTCGAAGCACCACGTGATGATCGGGTGTGTTAGATTCAACAAGTGAATACAACGTAAGAAAGCCAGATTTGCTTATGCGGTAACTAAGGTTTGATCTTGACGAGCCTAGCATGTACAGACATGGTCTCAGGAACACGGATCACCGAAAGGTAAAGCATGAATCATATAGTAGATATGATGAACATGTCGATTGTTCGCCATTGAAACTATATCAACTCTCGTGATGATCGGTTTTGATATGGTGGATTTGGTTCGTGTGATCACTAAAACAATGTGAGGGATGTTGTTTTGAGTGGGAGTTCACCTAGATTAAACTTTATTATTAATTAGAACTCAATTTGTCATAAACTTAGTCTAAACTATTGCAAATATGTTATAGATCGATGGCAGCCCCTACCATCAATTTTAATGCGTTCCTAGAGAAAGAAAAGTTGAAAAACAATGGAAGCAACTTCGCGGATTGGTTCCGCAATTTGAGGATTGTCCTCACAGCTGGTAATTTTACCTATGTGCTGGATGCACCGCTGGGTGACCCACCTGTAGTTGATGCTACCGATGAAGTAAAGAATGTTTACCTTGCTCGGAAGAATCAGTACTCCATAGTTCAGTGTGCTATCTTGTATGGTTTAGAATCGGAGCTTCAGAAAAGGTTTGAGAATTCAGACCCACATGATATTGTCCGTGATCTCAAATTGATCTTTGAGACTCACGCGGCGATTGAGAGTTATGAGGCTTCTAAAAAGTTCTTTAACTGCAAGATGGAAGAGGGCAGCTCCGTGAGTGAGCATGTGCTTAAGATGTCTGGGCACGCAAACAAACTTCAAAGCTTGGGTATAGTGATTCCTAATGCTTTGGGGATTTACCGTGTCCTCCAATCACTACCACCAAGTTACAAGAACTTTGTGATGAACTACAACATGCAGAACATGAACAAGCAGTTGCCAGAACTGTTTGCTATGTTAAAGTCTACAGAAGTGGAGATCAAGAAAGATCACCAAGTGTTGTTGGTCAATAAGACCACCAAATTCAAGAAAGGCAAGTCTAAGCAGAAGGGACACTTCAAGAAGGGTGGCAAGAAAGTTGCCACACCGACGAAGAAGACCAAGGCTGGACCCAAGCCTGATACTGAGTGCTTTTACTACAAAGGAGAAGGTCACTGGAAGCGGAGTTTCCCAAAGTACTTGGCGGATTTGAAGAACGGCAACATCAAGAAGAAAGGTATATCTGATATACATGTTATTGATGTGTATCTCACTAGTATTCGTAGTAGTGCCTGGGTATTTGATACTGGTTCGGTTGCTCATATTTGTAACTCGAAACAGGAGCTGCGGAATAAACGGAAGCTAGTGAAGAACGAGGTGACGATGCGCGTGGGAAACGGATCAAAGGTTGATGTGATCGCGGTCGGCACGCTACCCCTTCATCTACCATCGGGATTAGTTTTATACTTAAATAATTGTTATTTGGTGTCTGCGTTGAGCATGAACATTATATCGGGATCTTGTTTATTGCGAGACGGTTACTTGTTTAAATCCGAGAATAATGGTTGTTCGATTTATATGAGTAATATGTTTTATGGACATGCACCTTTGATAGATGGTCTATTCTTGTTGAATCTCGATGGTGGAAATACACATATTAATAACATTGAGGCTAAACGTTTGAAATCGAGCGATAACTCGACCTATATGTGGCACTGTCGTCTTGGTCACATTGGAGTGAAGCGTATGAAGAAACTCCATTCCGATGGACTTCTTGAATCACTTGATTTTTAATCACTTGAAAGATGCGAAGCATGTCTGATGGGAAAAATGATTAAGACTCCATTTTCTGGTATGATGGAGCGAGCTACGGACTTATTGGAAATCATACATACCGATGTGTGTGGTCCAATGAGTGTAGCATCGCGCGGTGGTTATCGTTATGTTCTTACCTTTACGGATGACTTGAGTAGATATGGGTATATCTATTTCATGAAACATAAGTCCGAAACTTTCGAGAAGTTTAAGGAGTTTCAAAGTGAGGTAGAGAATCAACGTAACAAGAAGATTAAATTTCTACGTTCTGATCGTGGAGGTGAATATCTAAGTTACGAGTTTGGCGAGCATTTGAAGAAATGCGGAATACTTTCACAATTGACACCGCCGAGAACACCACAGCGTAATGGTGTGTCTGAACGTCGTAATCGAACTCTCTTAGATATGGTTCGTTCTATGATGTCATTTACAGATTTACCGCTATCATTTTGGGGTTATGCATTAGAAACAACCGCATTCACTTTAAATAGGGCACCGTCTAAATCCGTTAAAACGACACCGTATGAATTATGGTTTGGGAAGAAACCTAAATTGTTGTTCCTTAAAGTTTGGGGATGCGAAGCCTATGTAAAGAAGTTACAGCCGGACAAGCTTGAACCCAAAGCGGAAAAATGTGTCTTCATAGGATACCCGAAGGAAACTATTGGGTATACCTTCTATCATAGATCCGAAGGCAAAATCTTCGTTGCTAAGAATGGATCCTTTCTAGAGAAGGAATTTCTCTCGAAAGAAGTGACTGGAAGGAAAGTAGAACTCGACGAGGTTGTCGAACCTTCTCTCGAAATTGCGAGTAGCGCAGCGCCGGAAGAAGTTCCTGTGGTGCCTGCACCAATTAGAGAGGAAGCTAATGATGATGATCATGAAACTTCGGTTGAAGTTGCTACAGAGCCTCGCAGGTCAACGAGAACTCGTACCACTCCAGATTGGTATGATCCCGTTATGAGTATCATGTTGGTGGACAACACCGATGACCCTGAGACATATGAGGAAGCGATGATGAGCCTAGATTCCAATAAATGGCAAGAAGCCATGAAATCCGAGATTGGATCCATGTACGAAAACCAAGTATGGACTTTGGTGGACTTACCGGATGGCCGGAAGGCTGTCGAGAACAAATGGATTTTCAAGAAGAAAACAGATGCTGATGGTAATGTTACTGTCTATAAAGCTCGACTTGTCGCAAAAGGGTTTCGACAAATTCAAGGAGTTGACTATGATGAGACTTTCTCACCAGTAGAGAAGCTAAAGTCTGTGAGGATTATGTTAGCAATCGCTGCATATTACGATTATGAGATATGGCAGATGGATGTCAAAACAGCATTCCTCAATGGAGACATTGATGAAGAGTTGTATATGATGCAACCCAAAGGTTTTGTCGATCCTAAAGATGCTAACAAGGTATGCAAACTTCAACGGTCCATCTATGGATTGAAGCAAGCATCCCGAAGTTGGAATCAACGTTTTGATAAGGTAATCAAAAGTTTTGGTTTTATACAAACTTATGGAGAAGCTTGTATTTACAAGAAAGTGAGTGGGAGCTCTGTAGCATTCTTAATACTATATGTGGATGACATATTGTTGATTGGGAATGATGTAGACCTTCTAAATAGTGTCAAGGAATATTTGAATAATAGTTTTTCAATGAAGGATCTTGGCGAAGCAGCTTACATATTAGGCATAAAGATTTATAGAGATAGATCGAAACGCCAAATATCATTGTCACAGAGTACATATTTGGACAAAGTTCTAAAGAGGTTTGGAATGGAAGATAGCAAGAAAGGGTTCTTGCCCATGTTGCCCAATACGACCTTGAGTAAAACTCAGAGTCCGACATCGGCAGAAGATAGAGAAAGGATGAGTAAGACTCCCTATGCCTCAGCCATAGGATCTCTAATGTATGCCATGCTATGTACTAGACCCGACATTGCATATGCTGTTAGTTTGACTAGCAGATATCAAAGTGATCCAGGAGTGGATCATTGGACAGCGGTCAAAAACATCCTTAAGTACTTGAGAAGAACTAAGGATATGGTTCTTTCTTATGGAGGTGATGAACAACTCGTTGTTAATGGTTACACCGATGCTAGTTGGAACACCGATCCGGATGATTCTAAATCACAATCTGGATACGTATTTATTTTGAATGGTGCAGCAGTTAGCTAGAGGAGTGCAAAGCAAAGCGTTGTGGCGAGATCTTCAACTGAATCGGAATACATGGCTGCTTCAGAGGCTTCACAAGAAGCAATATGGATGAAAGAGTTCATTACAGAGCTGGGTGTGGTTCCTAGTGCGCTGGACCCAATGTCTATCTACTGTGATAACATGGGCGCCATAGCCAATGCGCAAGAACCAAGGTCACACAAGAAGCTGAAGCACATCAAGCTACGTTTTCACGCTATTCGAGAACATATCCAAGATGGGGATATAAAGATTTGCAAAGTACACATAGATCTAAATGTGGCAGATCCGTTGACTAAACCTCTCCCAAGGGCAAAACATGACCAACACCAAACTGCCATGGGTGTTCGGTATATTACCATGTAATCTAGATTAGATGACTCTAGTGCAAGTGGGAGACTGTTGGAGATATGCCCTAGAGGCAATAATAAATGTAGTTATTATTATATCTTTGTGTTTATGATAAATGTTTACATTCATGCTATAATAGTATTAACAAGGAAACATTAATACTTGTGTGATTTGTAAACTTAATTTGAAGTCCCTAGTAAAGCCTCTATATAATACTAGCTTGTTGGTTAATAGATGATTGTGGTTTCCCTATCATGAACATTGAGATGTTATTAACAACAAGATCATATCATTAGGAGAATGATATGGTGGACATACTCCTATAGATATGCGTAGCATAAAGATCAAGTCATTTTAATAGTTCAATTGCTATATGCTTTCTGATACATAGTTATCTAATTCCTTCGACCATGAGATCATGCATATCACCTTTACCGGATGGATGCTTTGATAACATCAAACACCACACCGTAACTGGGTGGCAATAAAGGTGGCATTGAGTGTTCAGAAAGTATTGGTTGAAACACATGGATCAAGAGTGGGATTTGTCCATCCATATGACGGATAGATATACTCTGGGCCCTCTCGGTGAAATGTCATCCAATTAGCTTGCAAGCATGTGACTGGCTCACAAGGGATCACATATCACGGGAACGAGAAAAGAGTACTTATCAGTAACGAGGTTGAACTAGGTATGCAGAGATACCGACGATCATAACCTCGGATAAGTAAACTATCGTGAGACAAAGGGAAATTGATATCGTATGTAAGTGGTTCATTCGATCGCAAAGTAATCGTAGAAATATGTGGGAGCCATATGAATTTCCAGATTCCTCTATTGGTTATTGTTCGGAGAAGTGTCTCGATCATGTCTGCATAATTCACGAACCGTAGGGAGACACACTTAAGGATTCGACGTTGTTTGAGTAGTTATGAATGATGAGAAAGAGACCGAATGTTGTTCGGAGTCTCGAATGGGATTCGGGATATCACGAGGAGATCTGGAATGGTCCGGAGAATAAGATCCATATAAGGAAAGTCCCGTTTCGGAGTTGGGGAATGGTTCCGGTGTTTTCATCGGGAACATTCTAGAAGGTTCCGGAATGTCCGGCACTCCGGGGGGGGGGGGGGAAGGGTACATGAATGTGTCATTGTAAGTTGGAATGATTGCATCATGTACTAGGTGTCCTTGCTGTCCAAAATAAAGGGTTTATTCAAATCCTAAATTGAAAAGTCAAACGGCTAGTTTGAAAGTCAAACGGCAAGTTTTGGAAAGAGGAGGAGGAGTGGGAAACCGAGTTGGGGAGGGATTCCCTCCTCCAACCGCCGGCCCACCTCCAAGCCGAGTTGGGGAGGGACTCCCCTCCCCTTGGCCGCGCCTCCCACCTATAAAGGGAGGGGCAGGGCTGCCCCTCCTAACACACAAGTCCCTCTCCTCTAAACCTAAACCCTAGCCACAGCCTAGGGATTTCTCCCAAGCCGTCAAGTTAGAGCTTCTAATTGCCCTAGCCTCCGGTTTAGAGCCTTCTAATTGGTGTGTCTAAACCCTAGATCACCAAGAGCTCTCTCATACTCCACCATACTCGCTCCGGCTTAAGGCGAAGCCCTGCGAGATCTCCCCTCTACTTCCGGTACCACGCCGTTGTGCTGCCGGAATCGCGAGGAGAGTGCTACAACCTCCGCTGCCTGCTGGAACAAGGGAGAGGAAGGTCTTCGTCGAGTACCGAACGTGTGACCGACTGCGGGAGCGCTGCCGGAACGCAGCGCCGGAAGGATCGTCTACGCGATCTTGAGATCAGAAAGAGTACGACTACATCACCCACGAGAATCTGCTCTCGTTAAACACTTTGGAATCTTCGAGGGTGAGTTATTCCATCGACTCGTTGCTACAATCTAGTAGATAGATCTTGGCTTGTTTGTTTGTATGCGGTAGAAATTTTTTGTTTTCCATGCTACGAAACCCTACAGTCACCCCATCAATGCAGGCTGACTTAGCACATACCTTATGGGATCCGCTCTAGCAACGAGCTGGATTTGGAGTGCTAGCATGTAGTGCCTCAACTTCTTCAACGCGAATATAAGCGCCAAACATAACTTCTCTATTGGAGAGTAGTTTCGCTTGGCGCCCACCATGGTGCGGCTCAGATAGTAGCAGGCCACCTCCTTCCCCTCATCATTGTGTTGAGCAAGAAGAGCACCTATTGAAGTGGGTTGCGCTGCAATGTATAGAATAAGAGGGCGCTCTTTTACAGGAGCTGCCAAAACAGGTGGGTTAAGTAAGTACTTCTTGATGTCGTCGAATCCTCTTTGACACCCTTCATCCCACACGAACGGAGATCCTTTCTTCATGAGACTCTAAAAGGGCTGGATGCGTCCCGAGAGGTTGGAGATGAAGCGACGGATGTATGCCAACTTCCCTTGTAAGGCTCTCAATTCTTTGAGATTACAAGGTGGTGGCATGTTGAGGATGGCCTTGATCTTCTTCGGCTCGATCTCTATGCCTCGATGATGGACGACAAAGCCGAGGAAGAGACCTGATTGAACGGCGAAGGCACATTTTAATGGGTTCATCTTGAGCTGGTGTCGATGTAGACGCTCAAAGACGACCCGAAGGTCCTCTTGATGATCCTGGTGGTCCTTGGTCTTTACCACCATGTCATCGACGTAGCACTCCACCGACTGGTGGATCAGGTCACCGAGGATGTATGTCATGGCACATTGGTATGTCGCGCCCGCATTCTTTAGGCCGAATGGCATGACGGTGTAGTAGAAGTTGCCCTTCGGGGTCCTGAACACGGTGTTGATGGCATCATCCGGGTCCATCTTGATTTGGTTGTAGCCCGAAGAACCGTCCATGAAGGACAGTGCTCCATGGCCCGTGGTGGAGTCGACGACCATTTCCGTGATCGGCAAGGGAAAGTCATCCTTGGGGCATGCTCGGTTTAGGTCGCGGAAGTCCTGGCAAACACGCACTTGGCCATTCTTCTTCTCCACGGGAACGATGTTGGCGAGCCACCGAGCATATTTCGCCTCCTTGATGAAATCTGCAATGATTAATTTATCTACCTCTGCAATGACTTGGTCTTGAAGCTCCGGTCGCAAGCGTCATGGAGGCTGCTTGACGGGGGGATGCTGCGGATCAATCGCCAGCTTGTGTGTAGCGACACGAGGGTCAAGCCCCGGCATCTCTTTGTAGTTCCAAGCGAAGCAATCTCGATACTCCATCAAGAAGCGTCGATAGCCTTCACGCTCCTCTTCTGTCAGCGTGGAGCTAACAAAAGTGGGGCGTGGATCGTCTTCGGTTCCGAGGTTGAATTCGACAAGCTCATCTATGGTGGGTTGACCACCATCTTCTAGCTCTTGTGGGGCCGTCGTGAACTTGTCCTCTTCCTCCACCTCTATTGGCGTGTCGCCCATGGAGCTTTGTCAGTGAAGACCGTGACATGAAGGTTCCTCGTCATCTCGGGAAGAGACGGACGTAGCATGGCATGTGACTCGTGTGAAGTCACCGTGTCCCTCCTCTTCATCATCGTGGCCACCCGAGTGAGTGTAGCCAAGCCCGAACTTGGTTCGAGTCTTGTCCTTCTGCTTGATGAGCTCCTCGGCTTGTCTCCACCACACCTCGCAGACTGCGGGCGGTGGCGGTATCCTATTGTTTTGCCAAAGAGTGAAGCCTGCCTTCTCCAGCAAGCGCGCCATTTTGGGCTCGGCCTTCATTGTAGATAGTGCTTCTTCTGTATCACCGCGAGGTTGGGGAAGCTCAAATATGGAATCGCAATCTTGTACCTGCGGAACTTTATAGAAAATAGTTTGGGTTCTAGACCCAGATGAGCTTGGGATGGCCCAAACTTCCAGTGGAGAAGCGGTGGATATGTAGAGGGATGGGGGCTGCATGACATGAGCTCCCCGCACAACCTCCTTGATTACCTTTATTCTCCCTCTAACCGTTCCTTCTCGTGTGGGTGCACATTCCTCCTTTGGAGTGTTGCGCACCCGTAGCGTGATAGTTGATGGCGCATCATTGCTGCCGATTGACCCCTCCGGACCTTCCTGGGCACCTGCAGAGCTTCCAAGTGTTAAACAACCCGGCTCTTGGTGCGCCAAAGTCGATGAAGATGTAGAAGCCTCTGGTGGAGGCATCGTTGCCGACCTCAACGTGATTGGAGTGGATGACGGATATCTTGCTTTCAGCAGCAAGGGGGTCGTCAGGGCCGGCATAGAAGAGCTAGCCCCCAGCGAGATTGAAGTTGGACCTCCCATCCCACCATGGGACGAGGGCTTGTAGTCATGCTGCATAGTTGAGGAAGGTCGTCTACGCCCGGGGTGCTTGCGGTTCCGGGAGGAGGAACCACGTGCGTCCGTGGGAGAGCATGGCATGATGAGGCTTCGTGCTTCCACGACTGGCGCAACACCTGGCTTGATTAAAACATCGACGGCCGGTGCTGTCCGCCCGACATGTTGGTCATCTACTTCGACGGGGAAATAGTACTTTGCATCCGCATGATGCTACTCCTGCACCGTGTAGGGGTTGGTGTTGCCGACGATGCGTTGTTGCGTCCCATTGCCATCGAGGAACTTTAGGCATTGGTGAAGAGTAGAAGGCACCACGCGATACTTGTGGATCCAAGGCCTTCCTAACAGAGCCGAGTAGGAGGTGTTCGCTTCGATGACGAAGAACTGCACCTTGAAGCTGAATGTAGACATTTGTATATTCACGGTGATGGCCCCAAGTGTGGGTTTCCCTTGGTTGTCGAAGCCACATATCATCACGTTGGTGTACTCCAAGTCATCCACCATGAAACCTGCCTGTTTCAGACTCCGGACGGGCAGTATGTTCACGGCATACCCTGGGTCGATGAGGATCCGACGAAGATGTGCAGCCCTAATGTTTCCTTCCACGTAAAGTGGTCGGTTATGGGCACCTTCTTCTATGAGATTGTCCTCCTCCTCGAACATGATCTCATTCACGAACAGGGGGTTGGCAAAAAGACTGTGCTTCGCCATGCACACCTCATAGAGTTCTGGCGCCTGGAGCGCCTTGATGAGGGCTTCCCGCAGGTTTGGCACCAGCATGAGCGCATTGTGCACACTCAGGAGTGCTGGGATTCGCTTGAGGTGGGCGATGATGTTGTAGTCGACGTCTTGTGGTTTCGCCTTCCCTTCGTCATGTGCTTCGGGTACGTCTTCACGTGGTTCTGCCTCCTTCTAAGCTGCCGGCTTTTCTACTCTTGTTTGCTTGGCCTTTAGGGGGTCGGGTAAGACCTTTCCCCCACGCAGGTTCATGTTCACCTCTTCTACCTGCGAGCCCTTTGTGGCTCCTTCGGCACGGAATGCTTCATGCTCTTCAGGAGTGAACATGTTGTCTGACTCGGAGCTAGGCGTGTCCTTGTAGTTGAGGACAACGTTGCAACTTGCCAAGTTGCGCATCTTGTACTCCTTCTGCCTCCCCTGCTGGCACTTGGCCCCAACCAGGTGGGAGGAACTGCGCCAAAGTGCGCATTCCTTGTCCGGATCGGGGGAATGACTCGTCTCCCTCAGACTTGGGGACGAACCTTGGCGGGATACGGCGTTGGCCTTGGATCAACTCGTCTTAAGATTGTTGGAGGAGTGTGTGTTGATGGTGCCAGACGAAGTGGTCGGGTTGGACGGTTCCTCGGGCACGGCCTTCGATGGACCATGCTCCAAGGCCTCTCCATGGATATGGTTGGTGTAGAATCCTGTTGAAGGAGAGATGTCGATGATGTTGTGAGGACAAGGTTGGATAGCTGGCCCTCCACTTGTGAGAGGGGCGCCCATCCATCTTCATGTTCCACTTCTTTCCTTGATGACGAGGGCACAACTACGCTCACCATGTTCACGGCTTGGTAATTTGGATTGATGGCTTCCGGGTCCAAGTTGATCCTCTTCTCATTAACAGCTCTTTGGAGCCATTCCTTGAAGGCGACGCAGTCTTCGATGATGTGTCCCATGTACCTATGATATGGACAAAACAAAGCATTATCCGTCGTCCCCACTTGATCGGGTCTTCGAGGCTCCGGAAGGTTCAAGGCTCGATGTTCCATCAACTGGTTGAACATATCCTTCACCAGCTCTCTACGGAAGATGTATTGCTTCTTGAGGAGTTCTTGCATCGTTGGTCGTTGCCTTGCTCCCGCTTGCTCGCCTCTTGCCCCCAACATTGGCACGTTGCATTGCGGTGTAGAGGAGAAGACTCTTGTGGCATTCGCCTCCGCTGGTGCCTTCATCTTAGTCCCATTATTGGTTGGCTTGGATGTTGAGGCGAAGCGCTTGGACGGGTCGAATGCGCTGGCATTCTTGTAGAGCTCCATGATCTGTGGTGACTTCTCGAACTCGAGCTTCGTCGCTGCCACCATCGTGCTTAGAGCACTAAAGGTTCTGGGCTCACGCCAAGAGACCTAAAGTGACCAATGCTGTTGCATCCCATGGACACACATCTCGATGGCGTCTTCGAGGTGCATCTCTCGAGCGAGCCGCACATAGCTATTGCGGAAGCGAATGACGTAGTCGTCGATGGACTCTTCTCGTTGCTGTCAAACTTGCGCGAGCTCAACAATAGAGAAGTCCTTCTTCATGGCGACGAAGTGCTTCTTAAAGACTTCCTTCATGCCCGACCAACTTCCAATGGATCCAACCAATAGACGGCTGTACCAATGGAAGGCAGGTCTGGTTAATGACCCCGAAAATTGTCTAAGGAGGAGCAACGAGTTGTTTGCAGTGTCGCCACATGCTGCCTCGAAATACGCCAAGTGCTCCCTTGCATCGCCTGTCCCATCGAATTGATGGAACTTTGGTGGGTGCCATCCCGTAGGGAATGACACCAGGTCGTGCCATGGTTCATAGGGCTTCTCCAGCTTGCTCCCCGTGGTGCGAGGAGAATTATCGACCTTCATTTGCTCGAACCTCTTATCCACCATGTATTGAAGCATGTCGTGGTAGCCTTTCAGCATGCTCTGTTGTGGGGTTGCGTCGGCCGGACCAGCGGGTCTAGCCCAATGTCGAGCGTGCACACTTGTTCCTTCATGTTGGCGTTCGTGATTGGGTGGCGCATTAGTTAGAGCGCCAGCCTGCAACTCTTCCTCTTGTGGGTCCATCACCCCCGGTGGCATGCTTTGTGGCGGAACACCATTGTTGTTGTTGTTGTTGTTGTTGTTGTTGTTGTTGTTCATCATGAGCTCGATGAATTGGTCGAGTTTTGACGTTAGTTGATCGATCTTTTGGCGTTGTTCTTTCATCTCCTCTTCCAGGGCAGCTTCTCTCCCTATGGCTGCACTAGCTTCTGCGGCTGCAGAGCCGTCATTCTTTCCACCATCTACCGCCATGTGGGCTGGTGCGGTATGGAGGTCTTCAAGGCCATCTTCGCAGTCTGATAGGACTGAAGGGGCGAGCTCATGGTATGGAGGGGAGTACGGAAGTTTCTCCAATGAAGAGGTGGAAGACGAATCGGAGAAGCTCTCTTCATCGTTGTCATGGTCGTCCATCCCTTCCTCTCCGGTTGACTCGTCGGTCACACTCTGAAGTGCGATAGACCTTAGCCGTGTCTTGGCCCCGGGTCGACTTGCGACCTGCAATAACTCATCGAGATCCTATGGAAGTCTTAAGGTGATGTCGGTGTAGCGTCGTGGCGAAATGTCCGGGTGGTATCCCGAGTCTCCATCGGAAAGTGAGCCTTTCCTTGCCGTGATAGGGAGGCATGGGGCAGTAGACCTTGCTCCCTCTTGAGTTGTAGAAGTGTCGGACTTGGCCTCCGCATCCGTGCCCTTGAACCATGAACGTACATGGCCGAGGCGGGGCAAGAAAGCTTTCTTGAAGTCAGCTTTGGGGTTTGGCACAATCTCCTCGTCTGAGGGATAGCCAAACTCATGGGTCACCTCAATAGGTTTCCACTCGTCATTTGGTTGAAGCCTCGAGCGCACTGCAACGGTGCCGCACAAGGAAAGGTTCTTCTTCATCACTTCTTTTTCGCCTATAGCCTCCTTCTGGAGGGCTTCCTCCCTGATCTTCTCCACTCCTTGAGGAGAAGAAAGTGAAGGGTTCGCGGGAGGCATCTCATCTTTTCCCGGGGCAACGGAGGTTGACGCCCCAAGATTCGCCTCGGGATTGGGGGAAGTTGCGGCTGGAGTCTCCTCAACGCCCTCCATTGGCGTGGCTATCGGTGTTGGTGTCTTTTGCCTTCGAGGAGGCGAGGATGATGATGTGTCCATCACCTGATCACTGCCTTGTTGAGGATTTGCTGAAGGAAGCGGTGGTGGAACCGCTTCGCCCTTTTGTTCCATGCCCCCTACGGGCTCCTTACGTGGTTTTGGAGCAAGGCGGCTGAGCAGGTAGTTTTACCGCTCGTGCCGCTCCAAGTTTGGAGAGATGCGGAAGCCGATCCTGTCGCTCTCTTGAACGACCACACCATCGGTCCGTAACCGAACTTGGGTATGGCGGAGCACCAGGTCCTCTAGCTCTTTGTACAGAACTTGACGATTCCTTCGGCGCCTCTCACGCTTGTGTTGGTTCTCTGTGGGAACCCGCTGGGCTCTTGGGGGTGCTGATGGCGTAGGTAGAAGAGGCGGGGCAGCTTGTCGCGATGACATAGTAGGCGCATCCCTCGAAGGGTGCGCCTGAAGTTGCTCTCCACGCCTATGAGGGGATGAAGTCTGTGGTGGAATGGCAGCACGTGGGGGATCCCTTGGTCTCCACTGTTGAGTGGGACGGGGGTCCCTCTCATCATCTTGAAATCGCGACCAATGGTTCCAACGTGGGGGCATGCTGGGATGCCCCCGCTGAGTGTGTCGGATGGGTGAGGGTTGGCGTCGGGGCGCCAATCTGTGGCGCTCATGTTTAGGACGATGGCTAGGGGCTTGGTGTCTACTCCTGCCCCCAGCTTGTGTCGATGATGAACTTGGCGCTCCTTGATCATGGAGCCGCCTTTGGATGCTATTCATTTGATCCTGCAAGCGGCGAAACTCCTGTCGTAGGTCTTCTCTGCGTGGCGCAGGTGCCTCGTTCCGAAGAACGGCGAACCTGTTGTCGCTGGGGATGGGACGGCCGTTGACCGCTGAAGTGTGGCAGCATGGTGCACAAATGCTGCCCCGAGGATATTCGGGGTTGATGGAGAGCGTAGGGCCTGGCGAGACAGACTCCTTACGGGAGTACCGTTTCCAGAACTCCTTCATGATGGCTCTTCTCACCGCCAGCTTGACCTCCGATGGCTCGGTGCTCGTGCACGTGAACACCTCGTCGGCGAGGTCCTTTGCGCCGAGGGACCAATCTTCCGCAAGCGCCGCGCTCTTGGTGATGCGAGAGCTTAATTGTTGGTGGAGTTGTTGTACCTTGCGGTACTTCCTCCGATAGTTCCTTAGTGGATGCGGGCTTTTCTACAAATCGGTGTTTGTCATGAGCCTCCGCAGGTCGCTAGAGGTGGCTTCCAAGCCTCCCAGAAGCTGAACTCTGGTGCGCCCCGTCGTTGGCATCGGCTGCTCCGTGCATGAGGGCGGGGTCGGGGCGTGCAGTGATGCCGCACCCGCCGGCTTGTAGGGGGCATTGGAAGAGAGGCACTGGAGCATCCCCACGTCCCCTGTGATGTCGTATCCTGTTGACTCCTTCAATAGGGCACGTGCCTCGAGCATCAACTCACGATGCTCCTTCTTCGCCATGACGGATGACCGCCTTTGCGCCTTCTTGGATCGCACAGTTTGGAACTGCGCCGGCTCCTAGGCCTGGTGCATGAACATCTTGGCGCCGACCTCGACGACAACCATGGGAGGGAAGGATGACCCAAAATGGATCACCCAGGGCTCCGTGTTGGTGGCGTGGGAGAGCCCTCCTGCATGAAGAGGATTCTTGATCAGCGGAGCTCCACGCCGTTGGCTTGTCATGCAGGATGCTGTGCGGGTTGGGTGAACGGGCGAAGACGATTCTGACGACCACAACGGAGCAAATATGGGAGGAGAACCATGTCCCACCGGGCGTGCCAATTTGTTTAACACGAGAAAAATGTCTGGAGAGTAGAAGGGTGCTACTTTGGGGAAAAAGATGGTAGCATGTTTTTCTCATGCGCCGGGGTAAAGAAAAAGAAGTGCGGGCGTACCAGCGTACCGTAGTACAAAAATGAAAGGTAGGGAAGATGCATTTCATTAATCTCTTAGAGAAACAAAGTACAAAATCCCAAATACATGTGTTCCGTGGCCTGCTTGCGCGGCCAGGCTGACTATGGTGATTGCGATCTCCTGGTTCCCGGGGCCTCGGAAGGCACCCGGTTAATTACTCCCGCGGGTTACGCCGTGGGACACCTCCGATTAAGTTGTGTGGTCGTCTTCGTCGTCTTTGCTTCGCGTTCTCCATGCATGATGTGATGGTGATGTGTGTGTGGGCGGCGGCAGAGCCTGTGTCCTCGTCGGTACACGCGCCGCGAGTAGCGTGGCCTTTGCTCCGGCCACGCCCGCCCTCGCCGTCGTGCCTCGTCGGTCTTGACGGTGTCGATGTAGTTGGAGTTGAAGTGGCATGGGTCCGCTCAGCTAGGACTTCTCGACGACCAACAGCCTCGTTGGGGTGCGCAAGGGGTATGCCTCGCAGGAGCAAGTCGATGGAGATCGGCGTCGGTGTCGAAACCAACACACGCGTACAAGTCGGCGCAGCTAGTGTGGTCGGCGCCTCGTCTCGATCCAACGCCAAGTTCACGGCTGTTGTCCTAGACAAGAGCACCGTCTCACGGGCACGGAGATGTGGTGTCGAAGGCGCCGTCTAGTCTCGCCTAGACTTTGGAACGGCGATCGCCTGTCTTGAGCTGCCTCCGTGTAACATGAGAGTCTGCCGCCTTGGTGTTCCACAGGTTGGTGGTGAACTGGTGACGTAGTAGTTGTCTCGTGCGAAGTGACGTGCCGCACCCAAGTGAGCCGCTGGCAACTTAGGCACGCTCACGATGCCTCAAACACTTCGCCGTCTTGGGGTGTCCTGGAGAGGGCTCCAGGATTCACGCCGGCAGTCCCGACGTCGCCGTCTTGGGGTGTCCTCGAGTAGGCGCCGGGATTCACGCCGGCAGCCCCGATATCGCCGTCTTGGCGCTGCTGCACGCCGGCCGCCCCGACATTGCCATCTTGGGTGTCGTGGAGAGGGCGTCGTGCTGCACGCCGACAGCCCTGCCGTCGCCGTCTTGGCGCCGCTACACGCCGGCCGCCCCGACGTCGCCATCTTGGGTGTCGTGGAGAGGGCGCCGGGCTGCACGCTGGCAGCCCTGCCGTCGCCGTCTTGGTGCCGCTGCACGCCGGCCGCCCCGACGTGGCCGTCTTGGGGGTGTCCTCGAGTGGGCACTGGGCCGCACGCCGGCGGCCGCGCCCCCAAGGCCATCTTGGTGGCGGCGGAGATGGAGATAGCACCGGGTTGCACGCCGGCAGCCGTACGTCCTCTAGGCCATCCGCCGGGATGCTCGTCGGCAGTCGTACATCCTTGAGGCCGTCATCTTGAACACCGTGGAGAGGGCGCCGGGCTGCACGCCGGCAGCCCCGACACCATCGTTTTGGGTGTCGTGGAGAGGGCGCCGCCTTGGCGTCGCTGCATGCCAGCCGCCCCGACGTGGCCGTCTTGGTGGAGATGGCGCCAGGCTATAGGCCAGCGGCCACCGGATCGTCATCGTTGAGCGATTGCAGTAGTGAAGAGGGCGCCATCTTAGCGTCGATGGACGCGTAGATAGCACCAACCAGGCTGCGCGCCGACAGCGCTGATGGCGGGCTCCATGCGCTCACCGTGTGGGATATGCATGCGTGTGTGTTGTAGAGAAAAAGAGAGAGAGAGGGAGCGCGTCAATAGTAACTCTCACCATTCCTGACCAGTGGCTTGTCCTCCATGGCCTCCTTTCTCTTCCCCAATACGTGTATGTGCGTGGAGTATTTGAGATTAATTTGGATGCTGATGGATAAGTATATGGAGATTGGATGGATCGCTAGCTGTGTGCGTGTATGGGAATTGAGAGTCGATGGATGTGGTGATTGCCTCTAGGTGAAATGCGTCTGCCTCATAAGGCATCAATGCATCCATATGGTTTTTGTGCTCACTTGGCAACACTAGGGATCTTTTACTTAACTCGTGTCTAGTGCATGTAAGGACATGCAACTTTCTTTTATTTTATTTTGTATTTCTTGTAAGAGATTTTGGTACAAAATCTCGTCGAACACTTCTAAACAAACCACTTAAGGATCCACCAGTGTCATTGCCTGTCTTTTCATTTCATAAACCACATAAGGATGGGTCCACTAGTGTCATTGCATGTCTCTTCTTTTCATGAATCACACCTAGTGTCAGTGCATGTCTGTTCTATTCATGAACCACACTCAGTTTCACTGCATGTCTGTTCTTTTCATGAACCACATAAGGATCTACCAGTGTCATTGCATGTCTTTTACTTCCATAAACCACATGTGGATCTACCGGTGTCATTGCATGTCTGTTCCTCGAAACAAACCACATAAGCATCCACCAGTGTCATTGCGTGTGTGTTCTTCTCATGAACCACACCAAGTGTCATTGCATGTGTGTTCTTCTAAACAAACCACATAAGGATCCACCAGTGTCATTGCCTGTCTGTTCTTTTCATGAACCACATAAGGATCCACCAGTGTCATTGCATGTCTGTTCTTTTCATGAATCACAGCTAGAGTCATTGCATGTATTTTACTTCCATAAACCACATATGGATCCACCTAGTGTGATTGCATGTCTGTTCCTCTAAACAAACCACATAAGGATCCACCAGTGTCATTGCGTGTCTGTTCTTTTCATGAACCACACTCAGTGTCATTGCATGCGTGTTCTTCTAAACAAACCACATAAGGATCCACCAGTGTCATTCCCTATCTGTTCTTTTCATGATCCACACCCAGTGTCATTGCATGTGTGTTCTTCTAAACAAACCACATAAGTCATTACATGTCTGTTCTTTTCATGAACCACACCCAGTGTCATTGCATGTCTGTTCTTTTCATGAACCACGGCTAGAGTCATTGCATGTTCGTTCCTCTAAACAAACCACATAAAGATCCACCAGTGTCATTGCATGTCTGTTCTTTTCATGAACCACACCTAGTGTCATTGCATGTGTGTTACTTCCATAAACCACATGTGGATCCACCCGTGTCATTGCATTTCTGTTCCTCTAAACAAACAACATAAGGATCCACCAGTGTCATTGCATGTCTGTTCTTCTCATGAACCACATAAGGATGGGCCCACTAGTGTCATTGCATGTCTATTCTTTTCATGAACCACACCTAGTGTCAGTGCATGTCTGTGCTATTCATGAACCACACCCATTTTCAATACATGTCTAATCATTTCATGAACCACATAAGGATCTACCAGTGTCATTCATGTCTTTTATTTCCATAAACCACATGTGGATCCACCGGTGTCATTGCATGTCTGTTCCTCTAAACAAACCACATAAGGATCCACTAGTGTCATTGCGTGTGTGTTCTTCTCATGAACCACATAAGGATCTACTAGTGTCATTGCATGTCTGTTCTTTTCATGAACCACACCCAGTGTCATTGCATGTGTGTTACTTCCATAAACCACATATGGATCCACCGGTGTGATTGCATGTATGTTCCTTCCATAAACCACATAAGGATCCACCAGTGTCATTGCATGTCTGTTCTTTTCATGAACCACTCCTAGTGTCAGTGCATGTCTGTTCTTTTCATGAACCACACCCAGTGTCACTGCATGTCAGTTCTTTTCATAAACCACATAAGGATCTACCAGTGTCATTGCATGTGTGTTCTTCTAAACAAACCACATAAGGATCCACCAGTGTCATTGCATGTCTGTTCTTTTCATGAACCACACCCAGTGTCATTGCATGTATGTTCTTTTCATGAACCACACCCAGTGTCAGTGCATGTCTGTTCTATTCATGAACCACACCCAGTTTCACTGCATGTCTGTTCTTTTCATGAACCACATAAGGATCTACCAGTGTCATTGCATGTCTTTTACTTCCATAAACCACATGTGGATCCACCGGTATCATTGCATGTGTGTTCTTCTAAACAAACCACATAAGGATCCACCAGTGTCATTGCCTGTCTGTTCTTTTCATGAACCACATAAGGATGGGCCCACCAGTGTCATTGCATGTCTGTTCTTTTCATGAACCACACCCAGTGTCAGTGCATGTCTGTTATATTCATGAACCACACCCAGTTTCACTTCATGTTTGTCTTTTTCATGAACCACATAAGGATCTACCAGTGTCATTGCATGTCTTTTACTTCCATAAACCACATGTGGATCCACCGGTGTCATTGCATGTCTGTTCCTCTAAACAAACCACATAAGGACCCACCAGTGTCATTGCGTGTGTGTTCTTTTCATGAACCACATAAGGATCTACCAGTGTCATTGCATGTGTGTTTTTCTAAACAAACCACATAAGCATCCACCAGTGTCATTGCCTGTCTGTTCTTTTCATGAACAACATAAGGATCCACCAGTGTCATTGCATGTCTGTTCTTTTCATGAATCACAGCTAGAGTCATTGCATGTATTTTACTTCCATAAACCACATAAGGATCCACCAGTGTCATTGCATGTCTGTTCTTTTCAAGAACCACATAAGGATGGGCCCACCAGTGTCATTGCATGTCTGTTCTTTTCATGAACCACACCTAGTGTCAGTGCATGCCTGTTCTATTCATGAACCACACCCAATTTCACTGCATGTCTGTTCTTTTAGTGAACCACATAAGGATCTACCAGTGTCATTGCATGTCTTTTACTTCCATAAACCACATGTGGATCCACCGGTATCATTGCATGTGTGTTCTTCTAAATTAACCACATAAGGATCCACCAGTGTCATTGCATGTATGTTCTTTTCATGAACCCCATAAGGATGGGCCCACTAGTGTCATTGCATGTCTGTTCTTTTCATGAACCACACCCAGTGCCAGTGCATGTCTGTTCTATTCATGAACCACACCCAGTTTCACTTCATGTCTGTCCTTTTCGTGAACCACATAAGGATCTACCAGTGTCATTGCATGTCTTTTACTTTCATAAACCACATGTGGATCCACCGGTGTCATTGCATGTTTGTTCCTCTAAACAAACCACATAAGGATCCACCAGTGTCATTGCGTGTGTGTTCTTCCATTGAACCACATAAGGATCTACCAGTGTCATTTCATGTGTGTTCTTCTAAACAAACCACATAAGGATCCACCAGTGTCATTGCCTGTCTGTTCTTTTCATGAACCACATAAGGATCCACCAGTGTCATTGCATGTCTGTTCTTTTCATGAATCACAGCTAGAGTCATTGCATGTCTTTTACTTCCATAAACCACATATGGATCCACCTAGTGTGATTGCATGTCTGTTCCTCTAAACAAACCACATAAGGATCCACCAGTGTCATTGCATGTCTGTTCTTTTCATGAACCACACCTAGTGTCATTGTATGTGTGTTCTTCTAAACAAACCACATAAGGATCCACCAGTGTCATTGCCTATCTGTTCTTTTCATGAACCACACCCAGTGTCATTGCATGTGTGGTCTTCTAAACAAACTACATAAGTCATTGCATGTCTGTTCTTTTCATGAACCACACTCGGTGTCATGGCATGTCTGTTCTTTTCATGAACCACACCCAGTGTCATTGCATGTTTCTTCTTTTCATGAACCACACCCAGTGTCAGTGCATGTCTGTTCTATTCATGAACCACACCCAGTTTCACTGCATGTCTGTTCTTTTCATGAACCACATAAGGATCTACCAGTGTCATTGCATGTCTTTTACTTCCATAAACCACATGTGGATCCACCGGTATCATTGCATGTGTGTTCTTCTAAAAAAACCACATAAGGATCCACCAGTGTCATTGCCTGTCTGTTCTTTTCATGAACCCCATAAGGATGGGCCCACCAGTGTCATTGCATGTCTGTTCTTTTCATGAACCACACCCAGTGTCAGTGCATGTCTATTCTATTCATGAACCACACCCAATTTCACTTCATGTCTGTCCTTTTCATGAACCACATAAGGATCTACCAGTGTCATTGCATGTCTTTTACTTCCATAAACCACATGTGGATCCACCGGTGTCATTGCATGTCTGTTCCTCTAAACAAACCACATAAGGATCCACCAGTGTCATTGCATGTGTGTTCTCATGAACCACATAAGGATCTACCAGTGTCATTGCATGTGTGTTTTTCTAAACAAACCACATAAGGATCCACCAGTGGCATTGTCTGTCTGTTCTTTTCATGAACCACATAAGGATCCACCAGTGTCATTGCATGTCTGTTCTTTTCATGAATCACAGCTAGAGTCATTGCATGTCTTTTACTTCCATAAACCACATATGGATCCACCTAGTGTGATTGCATGTCTGTTCCTTTAAACAAACCACATAAGGATCCACCAGTGTCATTGCGTGTCTGTTCTTTTCATGAACCACACCTATTGTCATTGCATGCGTGTTCTTATAAACAAACCACATAAGGATCCACCCATGTCATTGCCTATCTGTTCTTTTCATGAACCACACCCAGTGCCATTGCATGTGTGGTCTTCTAAACAAACCACATAAGTCATTGCATGTCTGTTCTTTTCATGAACCACACTCGGTGTCATGGCATGTCTGTTCTTTTCATGAACCACACCCAGTGTCATTGCATGTTTCTTCTTTTCATGAACCACACCTAGTGTCAGTGCATGTCTGGTCTATTCATGAACCACACCCAGTTTCACTGCATGTCTGTTCTTTTCATGAACCACATAAGGATCTACTAGTGTCATTACATGTATTTTACTTCCATAAACCACATGTGGATCCACCGGTGTTATTGCATGTGTGTTCTTCTAAAAAAACCACATAAGAATCTACCAATGTCATTGCCTGTCTGTTCTTTTCATGAACCACATAAGGATGGGCCCACCAGTGTCATTGCATGTCTGTTCTTTTCATGAACCACACCAAGTGTCAGTGCATGTCTGTTCTATTCATGAACTACACCCAGTTTCACTGCATGTCTGTTCTTTTCATGAACCACATAAGGATCTACCAGTGTCATTGCATGTCTTTTACTTCCATAAACCACATGTGGATCCACCGGTGTCATTGCATGTCTGTTCTTTTCATGAACCACGGCTAGAGTCATTGCATGTCTGTTCCTCTAAACAATCCACATAAGGATCCATGGGTGTCATTGCATGTTTGTTCTTTTCATGAACCACATAAGTATCCACCAGTGTCATTGGATGTATGTTCTTTTCATGAACCACACCTAGTGTCATTGCATGCGTGTTATTTTCATTAACCATAGCTAGAGTCATTGCATGTCTGTTACTTCCATAAACCACGCATGGATCCACCGATGTCATTGCATGCCTGTTCTTTTCTAGAAGGCACGCCCTAACACAGTTGTTCTGCTTGACGATTGTTACATACAGTTCAATTGGGACGCTTGGACGATTGGGATGGTCTTCGTGAGAGCGATCCGTGAGTAGGCTGTTCTGCGACATGATTGGCCACGCTTGCTTTGGACAAACTGGCAACACCGGGCGCTCTCCTGTTTCGAGTGTCATGTCTCACGAGTTCAGTGGGCCACATCCTAGTGTCACGTCCCCATTACTTCTCTTCCTACCCGTACTTCTCTTCCTTACCCTCGAAGCCACTTTCCCCACTTCACTCCCATCCTGCCGTAGCCACTAGCCGATGGCGCCTCCATCCCAATCCCCTCTCCGGCAGCCACCCCCCACCCCTCACGCCATGGGTTCAAGGGGAGACGGCGAGGAAACGCGTCATGACGACAGGGACGGTGATTTCGATGTGAGTCGTCTCATCTCTATTTCTATCATCTGTGGCCAGTTATCTATTTTTTGAGCTAGATCTAATATGTTTACTCATGCGCGTATGATGTGTTAGTCCAACCCGACGATGTATGACTCCGACTATCACGGTTTAGAGGATGAAGACAGTCCTCTGGTATGTAAACATGGATATGTGCCCACTAAATTTGTAGCCTTCGAAGGACGAAACGCAGGCAGGAGGTTTCTACGGTGTCAAGCACATCGTGCAATGATGCAAGGCGGAAGTTGCGATGTTGTCAAATGGGTAGATCCAGAGTGGCCCAAATCGATGCAGAAAAGCTGGACAAACTATGGGAAATGACTATCGAGTTGAAGGAATTCGTATTCAGCTCACTTCTTGACAGTGTTGAGATGAAGCTATGGGAACCAGTTGACACGACCAAGCATAAGCGAGATATCAGGTGGGTGCAAGACAAGGTTATCAAAGTCGAGAAGGAGAGGGATGCGGCGTTGGCCCTGAAGGCTAATGCAGAACAAGAACTGACTCAAGCAAGGAACGATCTCCACCTGGCCAAAGTCCTGCAGTACACAACTACGAGTATTGACAAGTGCATGAGGAAAAATGCAGAGAAACAATTGAAGCTGTGCAAGGAAGATGCTAAAAGGAAGGAGCAGACAATTCGATCCTTGCTCTCACAGGAAGATGCGCATCGGGCCAAGATTAGGAAGATCAAGGAGATGTGTGATAACTAGTTCTATTTAGCTTAAGCTCCGTGCCTTTTTAAGTTGTAATATTTGTACTTGTTGACCTAGCGGGGAACTATTGTTCCCGGATTCCAGGGAGGAAAAAAATTGCTCTGACCCCGCATTAATTTATGGAAGAATTTGTGATTTAGATCAATTTCTGCCTCGATTTAGATCTCTGTCCCGGATTGGGAACGTAACCGTGGACCAAAGACACCTTTTCTACTAGTGTATTCTGATACTGGTGGTTTGTTTAAATGTAATCTACGTGGATTGTGCCGCATGCAAATGGCACAACCACAATTTATAAAGTGGAAGCACGTACACCCGGTTACTGGAGATCCGAGAGCTTCGCCAGATGCAGGGGATGCAAGAGCAGAGAGGCGATGAGATAGACGGGCTCAAGATTAGGCCAGAAAGTGGTACCCATTTCCTCCTCATCTGGGCATTATCGATGAGAACATTGTTGTTTATGTTGCCACGTCGTTGTGCAGCATCTGAAATAAGTTGCTGCTTCGTGGAGTGTGGCAGCTTAAATAATTTATTTATGTGCCACTTACATTCCGTCGTATTTGGAGACCTCCTGCCCCTCAGCAATCATGGAACCGGTGGATCATTGTTTTTAGATAGCAGTGGCACAATCACAATTTCAGATTCAACTACTGACTTGGGTGTTTCCAAACCCTAAGTCGCGGTACATTTTACTCAGAGAACGTGGGTAGATTGTTTCGCCAAGCAACGTGCCACACACAGAGCGATCATAATTTAATAGAATTACATATATAGGTTCAAGTTCAACACATTACTATGCATCTTCATTGCCAGCAGCCTTCTTCCGCAGCCTGGGTGCCAAGCCTTCACGTCCAATGGCTTCTTCGTTTCCTGCCTTCTTCCTCTTCCTTGGTGCCAATTTTCTTAGCTTCACGTACTCTGCATGACCGGGACAATGGGCACCAGAATCGTGTCCAACATCATATTTCCACTCGTTTTTAATTTCTTTGGGCAGCAAAATGACTGACCCGGCAGTCATATTTCTAACCTTGCGGCGCTTCCTGTCAAAGAAACAAGACTGTTGCATAACTGCCCAATATCTACAGAGTAAATAAATCAAAAATTACAATTCAGCACAAACATGCGAACCCCAAGAGACTTTTGCTTACCAGGAGCTAATTGGGTTCGAGCAACCACCCTGTCTAAGAATAGAAGGGCGACTCCCAGTTGCAGCAGCTTCCACATCCAGTACATCACATTTCAGCTTAAACATGGCAGCCGAAGCATACCTTTTCATCAACCCAATTAGCTGACTGTCACACGTTATAGGAACCATGATGCCACGTTCATCCATGAAGCTGAACTTTGCAGTCTGCTTCGGCCATAATTCAACATAATTACGCAGAGCAGCAACCATACCAGATATAGTGCAGATCTGCGCAGGCGCTTCTTCCATCGTGAAACAATGGTGTCCATACCTGTTGCCCTTAGAGTCGTACCTATAGAGGACTACAGTAACCAGGTAAGGGGGTCCGCGTAGATCCTACTTGACAGAAAACTGTGGACAAAATATGTTTGTCAGCGATGGGCTAACAAACAATTTGAGGTTCAGTAGCCAGCTAGTAGTTGTAACTAGTGCGAATAGCAAAGATAAGGGTAGATCACCTGCTTGTAGACAAAACTTCTTCTTTCTTGATAGATTAGGATCTGCCATCCTCCGAGCTGCTCGGCTCGTCAGCGGCGGAGGCGGGCTAGAGCCTCGCAACGGCGGCTATGTCATGCGCCATTGGAGCTCGGTATCAGCGACTGGGCGCAGCAACTTGGCCCCAGAAGTCAAATGTCCGAAGGGATCGTCCTGTCTGGAGGGTGGATTCCAACGCCGCCGGTGCTAGGGGAAAGCTGGGAATGGATTTGTGAAATTGGTCAACGCATCCAATCCACTTAGCTGCTCGATTTTCCTAAGAAGTTGCCGCGTTGGCGCCCGCGTCACGGACAGATAACCGACATGTGGGTCCCGACCGTCTACTTCATGGGGCGGTTTAACAGAATGTTTGTATTTGGCAGGGGTGAGATGAGTTTACCTCGAAATGGCCCCTCTTAGTAGTTGGCGGCCCAACTTTTTGAAACGCGGTAATTTCAGGCAACTTAGGTACCACCATGCGCTGGCCTGCCAACTTTGGTACCGCAGACGAACAGGCCCCATGGTGTGAGGTGTCACGGTGGTTGTGGTTTGTGGAGGTGTGGGTGGATGTCGACGAGGGAAGGACGCGCTTTCTTTGTCCTCGGGTGGTGTGATGGAGTTCCGGGCGAAAGCCTTGCACCGACTTTGTTGGTGCCGGTGGCAGCGGCGCATCATCGTCGTCTTCCTTCTTGGGGGTGCATGTCATAGAGATCCGATGGCACCCTCGTGTGAGTTAGGCTCTCTAGGAGCAATCCCTAGCTTTGTTTTTTTTGGCAGGCAACGATGGAGGCTACGTCGTTTCCTTCTTGGAGGCATTGTATTGGAGGACCTTTTTTCGATTGGCGCATGATTGTCTTATCGTCAGGATGGTGGATATCGGGGCAGCGGCTATGAGTGGTGAAGTGTGCATGCCAAGGCGGCGGCCTCGAAAACCTTCATGTACATGTTCCATAGGGTGGAGCTATGTTGGCCATGGCTTGGGTAGCAATTTTGTGTCGCTAGTGTGGAAAGGTTGTCGACTCGGTTGATGCCTCTCGTCGGAGGCGGTCAACTTTTAAGTTGGGGTGGCGACCCCGGATGTTGGTGCGACAGTCATGGTCTGCGAGCAGTTTTCCTTACCAACTTGGGTTCTGGGCAATTGGGTCATGCGGTGTCGTGGCTCGAGAGCGAGCGGTGGCATGTCGGGACAACAGTCCTAGAAGGTGGTATGGCAATCTATTGGGCGTGGCGGAATAGTTGGATGTCGGGGCGGCGGCCCTGGAGCTTTGCAGTGTTGAGGACATCGATCTGGCGTCGTGTGGGCGGCAAGATCGATCTGGCACAGTTTCTTGGAGGTTCGTGTTCTTCAGCTACATTGGAGTGTCATGTGTTTGCTCATCCCATAGTGGTCACCGTGTCTTCTCTTTGACATGGGTGAGAGATCGCTTAGTCTCGACGATTGTCTCGTCTGTTGTATCGTTGGTTGTGGGTCTTGAGTGGGTGTGGACCTGTTGTGTGTCATTGTGTGGGTGTTTGTTGTATGGTTTTTGCCCGATTTTCTCCTAAAAACTGGACACTGTCTGCTTAATGGATGCGGCAAATATTTTGCCTCCGATTTCAAAAGAAATTGCAATATGAGGGGCAAAAAAGGGCATGTTTTAAAAAATGGGTTTGCATCACCAAGAGATAGGACATCTATTGGAGAATTTTTCCCCAAATGACCTAAAAATAGTTTTGCAAGGCAAGAAAACGGGCACCGACGCGAAACAAACGATATGGACCCGCACGTCCGTCCCTACTTCTGACAGTATATGAAAAAAGAAGGCACCTAAACTTTTTTTTGAACAAAGAAAGGTCCCTAAGGACCTCATTGCAATTTCAACTGGACCCAATACATAAAAGAAATTACAAACAAGTCCCTAGCTAGACATTGATATAATGGAACTTGAACTAGAAGCTAGAAACATGATCAAGTCCATCCTTCTGCTCAGAATCCACCTCGTCAATAGCGGGGATGGTACCACAAGAAACAAGGCCTCCACATCGGCATAAAGCGAGGAGGTTGAGAGCCATGGCCGGATGAAGCCGTAGCCACATGATGCCACCCTTCGGCCAGAGGAGTCACCATAACAACGAAAACCGCCCATCCATCAACAAGGATAAATGTGGAATTGGATAAGTATTATCCAATGGACTTTGCACTTTTGGTTGTTGGATATAACTGGACAGGGCCGCACTGGACATGGGTAATCAACGGACATTAGGTCAAATATACTATTGGATGGATATTGGACCTAGAGATTGAATTGTCCTGAAGGAGATATGCCCTAGAGAAAAATAATAAATGAATTTTATTATCATATCTCAAATAGTTTGTAATAATTTCATATTGTGCTATAACTATATCAAGTGTAAACATTGATACATGTATTGCATGAAACATACCAAGTCTCTAGTAGCCTCTATTTATACTACTTAGTTAGGCAGCTGATGATCGAGGTTTCCCGATCATGGAATGACTTTAACGTTAACTGACAACGAGGTCACTTCATTATGAATGATGTGATAGACACTACCCAAAGATAAGTATTATTACACGATCAAGTCACATGGTTCATCATTGCAAAAGTTAGAAGTGTAGTTTCCTTCTCCTTAGACCGTGAGATCATATTAATCACTGTCTCCCAAGGCTGCTTTGATTGCATCAAACGTTATGTCCGTAACTAGGTGACAATAATGGTGTATGTTTGGTATTCCAGAGGAACAGTTGAGGCTTATGTACCAAGATCGATATTTGTTCACCCGCGTGATGGGAAGATACTGTAACATCCATTAGAGCTTATAAATAAGCTGAGAACAGGTGTGTGCATTGCATTCATGTAATAGAAAATCTGGATAATTTTCGCGCTTTTAAATAAAACTTGACAAAGTGATTGAACCTTCTCTTAACTTGGTGGAACTAAAGTAGATCATCAAGTTGATTGCGATAAGTTTCAATATGACATTTGCTAAAACCTTATCTTTGGGTGATATAGTTTGATTGATGGGTAAATCAAGTGTAATAAACCTAAGCCACAATACACTACTCAATAAGGAGTACTAGATCTCCTAGAGATCATGACATGGTATTCCATACAACAACTCAAGGATGAATACTTAATATTCTAAAGATTATATCAAGGTATTATCTACCACAAACCCTGAATACCAAGTTAAGTATATAACTTAAGTAATGAAACCCCATACTAAATCTTGATATACTTGCTTGCTATAGATGTTCCTACCATGGGTATCATGGTAGTTCTTAAACCTTAACTCTTATCACAAATAGAGTAGAAAAGGAAGTCAAGCTAGAGTATGATGAAGTATTTGATGAGTGGTATGGAGTAGTTGGAACCATAGTAGTTTAACCAAGCTAAAACAAGAACAAACTTGTATTATGGGGAGTAGTACCCTACCCATTCCAGAGGATTGATATCCTATGTGATATAGAGAAGATTGTAAGTTTGCAAGCCTTGAAAGTAGAGGCAAGGTTATTATAAAGGAGTTTATGGATGGAGTTAGAAGTAGTTACATTGATGGGTTCATCAAGGGTAGCTAAGCAATAGAAGTTATGTGTAGAAGAATGGAGAATGAGAGTTATTGAAGTGGCATGACCATGTCATCATATGATGGTAGATATGGTGGAGCCATATGACTAGTTCATTTAGGGACAAGAGATCCTAGTGAAGTAGATGAGAGATTTAAATAAAGTATATTAGGAAAGGAATTCCTTAACTATGACCCAAGCTTAGTGAAGTGTGAGGGTAGGAATTCTTGAGAAACCTTTAACCAAGGTCTTATCAAGCCATGAACTTAACCATGTTTACTTCAATATTCATAACCCTAGAATGAAGTTAGCAGTAGGATCAATTCCTAGGCATCCAGAGAACCATACCTCTTAGTCAAATGAAACTTCTAAGAGATAATTAGAATTCTAGTGAGAGAGTGTATTAATGAAAGCCTTGCCACCTTATTTTCTTAAACCCTAATAAAGAGTTAGTCTCATATACCATCAAGACCACATTAAGAAGCAACCTCAATAGCTTCCTCTAAGTTGAGATATCAACCCTACTCCTAGATTTAGAAGTAGTGTCCTTAAACCTTGACCTTTATCCATACTCATATTAGAGTATGAGTCTATTAACCTTCCCAAAACTCATGGCAATTATTTGGAAATGAACATTTTCATTGATGATTGTTATGCATGCTTATTGACTTAACCCAGGTGTCCATGGTAATGCTAAAACACTACAAATCAAGTTGAATTTGAATGGGTGAAATCACCAAATATGGAGAACCATGAAACTCAAATCCTCATATTATGAACCACAAGGTTTAATACTTTATAATGTATATATATAATTCCTTTAGGAGGTTAAGTATTAATAAGATTCTATATACATAATTAACCATTTTAAACCATTACCATCAAAGTTATCAAGTGAAAACAAAAACATCTTAAATGGATCTTTAAGTAAGAAGTAATTCCTAAAACCCTAATTCATATTAATATTTCCTGAATGAAAAGGACTCTTCCTATAGTTATGTATATTTTTTTATACACAATAAGAAAGGAGGATAAGAGGGTTATACTTGATTTATACAATAATATTCTTGACTTACAGATTCTCTGGAAATTTAAATCCTTAAGGAAATTCATATTTAAAAAGATTTTACAAAAAACAGCAAATAGAAAATAAAATTGGAAAAACAAAAGGACTCACCCAGCCATCCAGCCCACATCCCATTTCTTCCTCACTATCTGTCACCCGTGAGCAGCCGCAGTAATCTACCTCACAAGCTTTGCTACATCCCATATGGCCCGTGCACAACCCGCTACCGGCCCGTACCCCTTCGGCCTCCTAATCGCGTTGTCTTCCTCGCGACGTTGTCGACCTCTTGATCGGAGAAGCAGCTCGCTGGCGCTCGCCTCGCTGTCGCCCGTGCAAAGATGCGCGCCACCGCAATTTAGGATCTACAAGAAATGACAACACCGCGGTGGAGAAACCCTATACGTCACTACTCTCTTCTTCCTCTTCTTTCAGCAGTGGACATCGAAACCCTAGCTCAGGTCCTCTTCACCTCTTCCGCTCTCGATCTCCCCTCGCACATCTGAGGCCACCGTCGGAACCGCCGTGCTTTCCTGGTTCTCCTTGTAGAAGGAATCACCTGCGTGCAACCGTAATCGAGCTCCACGATCTCGTTTCTCCGATCTACAGTCACCACCGTTGTCATCGATTATGGCCACCTCCGCTCTTCCTTGCACCTTCAGCTTGCTCTAGGTGAGCTCCTAATGCGAGTGGTCCTCTCCACTTTCATCCTTGCGCGTTGTATGGCTGTCACCACAACCACCTATTAACGCCGCCGCTGGCCGTCGTCGTGCCGCCATCTCCGGCGACCATTTCTGGGCGGCAGAACCACTACGTGGTTCAGCATGCGGCGCTGAATCGAACGCTATCGATATCGCTTGCTCGCGTGCTACCGATCAATAGATCGATCAACGATCTAGAGGATCGACCTCGGGTGATGTCAGCGTGACATCACGCTGATGTCATCCACATGTTTTTATTAATTCATTTATAAATTCTATTAATATTTTTTTGTAATAGATAAATACCTGGTATATGACATGGCCCAGACCCCACATGTCTGTGTCTTAGGGTAGAATCGGAGTGAGTTAAAAAAGTAGCAATGATGTCAGCGTGAGATATTAAATCTTTTGGAAATTATTTTTATAATTTCAAAAATTGATTAAATCTTAGAAATTCAATATCTTTTGTTTTATAACTTAGAAAAATATATATTATATATCAAAATGTTCAGAAAATAAATTATACAGTCTAAACCTATTATCATATTTTACTTTCCAACTTAAATAAATAATTAGTATTAATTAGTAAATACCCTATTAGGGATAAATCTTAAATAAACATATTCTATTATTTAAAATTTAGAAAAATAAGTATAATATATCAAAAATTCTTAGAAAGATAAAATTTACATTTATAAACTTGTTTCATATAATCTTGTGACACTTAACTAAATATATTATTTATTAAGTCTTTATAAAGTGACAAAACTTATAAAAATCATATCTTATTATTTAAAAATTACAAAAATACTTATAATATACCAAAATGATCACAAAAATAAAATCTATACTCAAAGTTATCATCTGTCATAATTGAAGTAAAATAAAAGGTAAAGGTTAAATAAATCCTATTTAAAACCATTTTATTTTATTTTAATGCATTATAAATACATGAATCCTAACTATTGTGTTTGCCCTTATTTGTTTAAGGTATAAAAGTGAAACAACAAGTTCAAGTGATATTTAAGTAAATACAAAATAGGCCTAACCCTCTTAAGTTGCATTCACCAAAACTACCATTTAAAACCAAGTATATCTTTAATATTCCTAAAAAGATTTTGTCAATAATAAAATCAACAGGAATAGTATATTGTTTATCCCAAGGATTCTATTCACTTATCAAATCATAAAGTTCATATCTACTAATTCTTTTATAATTTGGGAATCCATTTACAGATTTAAAACTAGTTTTTAAGTAATTAAAATAAGGCCCTTTCCATGTTTATAAAGTTCAACCATTTGTTTTAAAAGATAGGTAAATGATTCCATTCACTTATAACTTTATTAAGGCACCACCCCATAAAAGTATTACTACTTGTATTTCCTTTTATTGTGAAACCTTAAGAAGTGAACCACCCATACTATGATGCCTTATTCAAAATATAAAAGTCTCCATTTACTAGTGGAATAGCTATTCAAAAATGCTAATTGTTTTGTTCTTGAATTCTTATAGTTAATAAGGAACCCTAAAAAAGCGTATTAATTTAAATCTGGATACCTTCCTTTGTAAAGTAATCTTTCCTCAAAAAAATTATTCTTTCAAGAAATATTAAAAGTAATCCTTAAGTATTTTTGTGAAGACTCCAATAAATTAATAACCCTTTAAAAAATCCCTATCTACCATTCCACACTTGAGTGCTTTATTATTGAATGATACTTGTTGCTTTTACATATTGTTTCACACACTCTCACAGGCCTTAATAAGAAGCACAAGCGTGAAACTAATATAAAAGTGTAACACATTCCAAAGAACTCATCACAAGCTTTAAACCCTAGTTCAGATAGAGGATTCACGTTTACCAAATTGCATTACATTACTTATGCATAATTACATTTTGCTTCTTTAAATATTTATCCTTATGGGACAATGATGCTATTTTCAGATTTTGGATCTTCTAATGTCTTGAAGACCGTGAGAGCGTTATCTTGCTATCACAAAAGGCAAGTTCACACTTCTCATGTCCTTTGATTATTTTCTATCAAATACTTGTAACTCAAATATTGTCATCACCTGTATTTTATTGGTTACTGATCCAGGGTGATCAGCTAATCTATTAAGTCTGGCAATTGAGATACCATTGTCTAGGAATATATCATCTAGGACTTAACAATCAATGTCGCTAGTGATTCTAGCGTCGTATATTACGCATTAACCATGAGATTTAGAATGGGATGGAGAAGTCAGTCGGATCTTCTTCCTTTCGCATGGATGGATGACCTTATCGTGAGGCTATAGATTTCTCGTGGAGAATCCAGCATATGGGTGGGACCCCTAGTTCCCCGTGATATTGGTGTCTAGACTATCCGTGAGGGGCTGTCGGATGTATATCTGCCTACATGGGGGTTGCCAGGGACATGATCTGCTCACTGGAGTCTCCAAGGGGTTGCCAGGGTTATATCTGCCTATATGGGGGTTAACGGAGGTATTCCTGCTTGGAGGGTCGTGTCTTCATGCGGGGTCACGGAGAAGGGCAGTGATTGGCTTGGATCTTAGACTGGGCCTCATACCCAGGAAGTGTGAACGAGCCTATAACTCGGATGTACAACAAAGCTAAGGTCTCTCATGGGTAAAGCAACGCACCTCATGCTCGTCGTTGGCGGCTACCACCGAGCTTCTCCTCGACTTCGTCGATTCGCGCCGCCTCGTCGCGTCCTAGAGAGCCCTCCATGTGTCGCGCCTACTCATCGTCAGGGCCTGGAGGAGGCCTTCCTGGGGTGCGCCTCCTCCTCGCGTGAGGGACGACAACCCCCTCCCCCCCCCCCCCTGCTCGTCGCCGGTGGCTGACGGAGCCTACCCTGCAACGCGCATCCTCCTCGCTTTTGTCGGTGATGGAACTGTGCTTTCCTAAGGCGATTTCAGAGAGAGAACGAGTGGACTGGTGGCGTCCACGAGGAAACAAGGGGATAAGAGGGAGGGGTGCAGATAGGGTTGGAGCGCGATGCGCTTTCACGAATCGTGATGCGCCGCCGCACAGAAGAGCGAGGCGTGCGGCGCCTTTCATTAGATTTTCCCAAGAATCAAATAATCCATCCTCCTAATTCAACTTAAGGAAACATATCTACAAGACCAGCCTATAGTAGTCTAATTACATGACCTCGAGTTGGGAATCTTCAGATACACCGTTCTCAAATCTCAAACCACAATAGCAGAAAACAGATTACGTACTGCTCAGAACGACCAAACTGTACCCATCTGGTCAGAAGTAACGAGCACCCGCTCACTGCAAGGCAGGCGCCTCTCTCAGTCCTCGCGTTTACCCCAGCGGCGCGACGACCACGACCTCGAAAAGTAGGACGGCGAAGGTGGCGATGAGGACTCGTCGGTGGTGCTGACGGGGACGTCGGAGAGCGGCGCGAGGACGCGTCGCACGCTCATGGACCGCATCGGGCGGAAGCTGAGGGACCTGAGGATCTTGTCCTTGGAGAAGACGTCGGAGGAATCCCTGAGGATGAGGTACACCAGCCCCTGCACCAGCAGGAACACGGCCACCTTGGCCAGAACGTCCCGGAGCTCCGGCGAGATGATGAATGCCTCCTCCATGGCCACCGGCGGCGAGAGAACGAGTTTTTGTAGGCGCGGTCGAACGAGATTTTGTAGGCGTAGAGATGATGTTGCTCTTGTGTGCGGATGATTGTTCCTCGCCAACTCTTTCGCTCTTTATATAGAACTAGCCGCGTGTGTTAGGCCTGTGGATCGATCGTTAGCATGTGCGGCTGCGAGCTGTGATTTGATATATTGATTAGCTTTTTCTCTCGGTCGTCGTCGTGTACGCAAGCGGTGGAGTGCTGTGGGTTCCGGCCCTGATTGGCCGCGTTGCTTTTGCCAGGAAGGTGGTGCGGCTCTTGTGGAACAAGTCGCAAGTCTTCACGCTTTCGTTTTGCTACTTTGGGGATCTTGAAATTCTCGATGTGGTGTCGCTGTGTCAACACGTCACGGCGTCGGATCGGTCTGACTTGGCAAGACGTGTGTCGTGTCTGACGGCTGCTAAGAGGATTTGGACGGCCGGGGTTAGGTAATTAAGACAGTGAAAGCTGCAGCAGGGTGACAGTGGAGAATTGTGATTCTTCACTTCTCCAGCCAGAGAAAGACTCGTCTCGCCTACGCAGCTACGCTTCTCCAAGCAATGTCACCATGCATCCTGGTAGAAGCAGTGGTTTCCAATACAGATACTGTCTAATTAAGTATGACTACGAATTAACTTCATTGAAAACGTTTCTTGATCCGTAGTACTCCCTCTATTTTAAAATATAAGATGCTTTAGTTTTGTGCAAAAGTGTATTTAATTCTTTTTATTGTGTAGGTTTAGTGCAAACCTATATGAAGGGTATAGATACTCTTTTTTCATAAAGTTAAAACATCTACTAGTATATTTTAAAACTGAAGGAGTAATTAAGTATGACTACGAATTAACCTCGTTGAAAACGTTTCTTGATCTGGGTGCGAGGCGTGGCGTGGCCGGTTAATCTTCCTTGGAAGAGCTAGCTAGCAGCTGGTGAGTTGACCCTGCCGCCGCGCGCGCCTAATCCTCGCCCGCAGATCGGAGACCCGATCGACGGTGAAACGCGCGTGATATACCGTTCTGAACCGGTCCGTACCAAGAGAAGACGGCTCTGCGTATTGTTTTTTATTTCTAGAGTTTCGATGACTGCACCGGCCGATCGATCTATGCATCTCAGCAAGTTGACAAAGGCTCGCACGCATCGCCGATTCCCATAGTTCTTGCTGCTCCAGAGAACCTTCCTGGATTCAGCACTCCACGTGCATGCATGCATGCCATCGTGGTTTGGTTGAAAAATATATACTAATCCAACGTTCTAAAATATAAAATGTTTTAGATTTGTGAAGGAGTGTATCTACACTCCTTTTAGTGTCTAGGTTCATTTCAAATCTAAATGAACCTAGACACTAGGAGCGGTTTAGATACACTAGTGAAAACGTGGTCTTTGGTTGAGCCTGGAAATTACGAACCGGTGTTAAAGGGGGGGGGCCTGTACCAGCGTGGCCCGTGCAACAAAAAGGAGCCCCCCCTTTAACACCGGTTCGTGGCACGAACCGGTGTTAAAGGCCCCTGCACCAGTGGCCCGCGCAGCCCCCACCCCCCCCTTTAACACCGGTTCGTGAAGGAGGGGGTTATATAAGACACCGCAGCCCACACCCCACTCTTCCATTTTTTCACTATCTTATTTTGGAGCCTAGCAAGAGTGTGTGAAGTGTGCTAGTTTGTGTTTTTTTCGTATGCACAAGAGGTGTTCGGTGAAATGCCCGAGAGCTCAAAATAAGTTTTCTCGTTGCTCTTTCCTTCTCGGTCGAGGTCGGCAACTATCCTTTCATGTGTCATTGATGTACTATATATATAAATGGCCATCTACCTATTATTTTTTGATATATACTATATATTAATGCAGATAAACCGGCAATGGATGTACGATGACCGCCGCACTTCCGAGTACATTACGGGCCTCCAAAATTTCATCGTTGTGGCTAATGCAAACCGTGGTCACAATGGTTTTATGTGATGTCCGTGTGTTCACTGTCAGAACAAGAAAGACTACTCAAATACCAGAACCATTCACGCCCACCTGCTTCGATCCGGTTTCATGCCCAGCTATAATTGTTGGACCAAGCATGGAGAAAAAGGGGTTGTGATGGAAGACAACGAAGAAGAAGAGGATGATGACAACTATCATAATATGTATCCTGAATATGATGATACTGCAACGGGGGTAGATAATGAAGATCAAGAGGCAGCAGATGGACCCGCTGATGACGATCTTGGTCAGGCCATTACTGATGCAAAGGAAGAATGTGAAACTGAAAAGGAGAAGGAGAAGCTGGAGCAGATGTTAAAGGATCACAAAACATTGTTGTACCCAACTTGCGAAGATGGCCACAAAAAGCTAGGTACCACACTGGATTTGCTGCAATGGAAGGCAGAGAACAGTGTGACTGACAGCGCATTTTCAAAGTTGTTGGTAAAAATGAAGAATCTTCTTCCAAGAAATAATGAGTTGCCCGACAGTACATACCAAGCAAAGAAGGTTGTCTGCCCTCTAGGATTAGACGTGCAGAAGATACATGCCTGCATTAATGACTGCATCCTCTACCGCGGTGAGAAGTACGAGAATTTGGATGCATGCCCGGTATGCATTGCACTGCGGTATAAGATCAGACGAGACGATCCTGGCGATGTTGAGGGCGAGGCCCCTAGGAAGAAGGTTCCTGCCAAGGTTATGTGGTATGCTCCTATAATACCACAGTTAAAACGTCTCTTCAGAAATAAAGAGCATGCTAAGTTGTTGCGATGGCACATGGAAGACCGTAAGAAAGACGCGATGTTGAGACACCCCGCTGATGGGTCACAGTGGAGAAAAGTCGAGCGAGAGTACCCGGACTTCGCACGTGACGCAAGGAACTTAAGGTTTGGTCTAAGTACAGATGGCATGAATCCTTTTGGTGAGCAGAGCTGCAGTCACAGAACCTGGCCTGTGACTCTATGTATCTATAACCTTCCTCCTTGGTTGTGTATGAAGAGGAAGTTCATTATGATGTCAGTGCTCATCCAAGGCCCGAGGCAACCCGGCAACGACATTGATGTGTACCTAAGGCCATTAGTTGAAGAACTTTTACAGCTGTGGGCCAAACCAGGTGTACGTATGTGGGATGAGCACAAAGGGGAGCCATTTGACCTACGAGCATTGCTTTTCGTAACCATCAATGATTGGCCTGCTCTTAGTAACATTTCAGGGCAGACAAACAAGGGATACAATGCATGCACACACTGTTTAGATGAGACTGAAAGTGTATATTTGGATAAATGTAAGAAGGTTGTGTACCTAGGGTATCATCGATTTCTTCCGAACCTGCATCCCGTAAGAAAGAAAGGCAAGCATTTCAAACGTCTGGTAGAATTCCGGAGGAAGCCTGTCCTCCGTACCGGTGAGGAGGTATTTGGTATGGTCAAGGACCTAGAAGTAATCTTTGGAAAAGGTCCTGGCAGTCTATCTATTCCGAATGACGATGCCGGACACGCGCCCATGTGGAAGAAGCAATCTATATTTTGGGACCTACCCTATTGGAAAGTCTTAGAGGTCCGCTCTTCAATCGACGTGATGCACGTGACGAAGAATGTTTGCGTGAACCTGCTAGGCTTCCTAGGAGTGTATGGGAAGACAAAATATACATCGGAAGCACGGCAGGACCAGCAACGTCTGAAAGACCCTGAAGAGCATATGCATCCTGAGAACGAGAAGGGTAAACGATGCCACTTAACTCCTGCCAGCTACGCTCTTACCAAAGCAGAGAAGGAAATCTTTTTTGAATGCCTGAGCAGTATCAAGGTCCCGTCTGGCTTCTCGTCGAATATAAAGGGAATAATAAATATGGCAGAGAAAAAATTCCAAAACCTGAAGTCTCATGACTGCCACGTGATTATGACACAATTGCTTTCGATTGCATTGAGGGGGCTTCTACCTGAAAATGTTTGAGTACCCGTTGTGAAGCTATGTGCATTCCTCAATGCAATATCTCAGAAGGTAATCGATCCAGAAAGCCTACCAGGGTTACAGACCGATGTGGCCCAATGTCTTGTCAGCTTTGAGTTGGTGTTCCCACCATCCTTCTTCAATATTATGACGCATCTCCTGGTTCACCTAGTAGAAGAGATTGCCATTCTCGGTCCTGTATTTCTACACAATATATTCCCCTTTGAGAGGTACATGGGAGTCTTAAAAAAATATGTTCATAACCGTGCTAGGCCAGAAGGAAGCATCTCCAAGGGCTATGTAACAGAGGAGGTCATTGAGTTCTGTGTTGATTTTATTCCTGACCTTAAGGCGATTGGTGTTCCAGAATCACGACATGAGGGGAGACTGCGTGGAAAAGGTACCCTAGGATATAAAGCAATGATATGTAGGGACGGGCATTCTCTCAATCAAGCACACTACACGGTTTTACAAAGATGTATCTTGGTTGCCCCGTATATCAATGAACACAAGAATTTAATACGCCTCAAACACCCGGGGCAGTCTGATGAATGGATTATAAGTGAACACATGGCGAGTTTTGGCGGCTGGCTGCAAAGACTTCTCACGAATAACACCACTGTTGGAGATCAGCTGTACTTGTTGGCTAGGACACCATCTTCGACTGTATGTACTTTCCAAGGGTACGAGATAAATGGGAATACATTTTACACGATAGGCCAAGATAAAAAGAGCACCAACCAAAATAGTGGTGTCTGCTTCGATGCAGCAGAAGACAATGGGCAAAAGACCACGTATTATGGGTTCATAGAGGAGATATGGGAACTTGACTGTGGACCTAATTTTAAGGTCCCCTTGTTTCGATGTAAATGGGTCAAGCTAATAGGAGGAGGGGTTGAGGTAGACAAGAAGTACGGAATGACAACGGTGGATCTCAACAATCTTATGAAGGTAGACAAGAACTTAGACGAACCATTCATCTTAGCCAATGATGTGGCTCAGGTTTTCTATGTGAAGGACATGTCTACCAAACCGAAAAAAAGAAAAAAATAAGCAAACAGATACATCACACGATGAGCCAAAGCGTCATATAGTTCTTTCAGGGAAAAGAAACATCGTGGGAGTGGAGGATAAGACAGACATGTCAGAAGATTATAATAAGTTTGATGAAATTCCGCCCTTCAGAGTGAAGACTGACCCAACCATCCTGTTAAACGGTGTTGATACTCCATGGTTACGGCCGACGCGATCATAAGATTGACTATATGTATTAATTGAGCCATTTTTGGCACACATATGTATCTCAACATGGAAATCAATGTCATATTTCTTCTGTTAATAGTATATGTATTAAATGAGCCATTTTTCTTCCTTTTATTTCTTCCCTCCATTTTTCTTCCCGCCATTTTTCTTTCCGCCATTTTTTTCCCGCCATTTTTTCCCGCTAGTTCTTCCCGCCAGTTCTTCACTATATATATATGTAGGGTTGGCCTCCATTGTCAAAAATATATATATGTAGGGTTGGCCTCCATTGTCATTGCACATCTCTAGACTCATATCTGCAACTTCATCACTCTTTCCCATGGCTTCCACCGTAGCACTAACCCCCAGGGAGGCGGAGGCGCTTTGCGCCTCGAACTACCCCTGCCTGTCGGGCTACTGTGTCCCCGTCGGCTGGATGCTGAGCGCCGGAGGCGTGCCAGTTCCTCCTGTCCCTCTAGGTGTGGCGCGCCGAATGGCCATCACGAACCACTACTACTTCGAGATCACGTCGGAGCAGCGGAGGAATCCCAGATGGCATCCCGACTATTTTCCTACTTGGGAAGCCTTCTTCGTGGATCGGCGTGAGAGGCGCTCGCCAGGCACGAGGAGGACGACCCACCTCCTCCGAACTTCAACGAGGCCGGCCGTCGGCTATGGTGGCGTGGTCGGACTCTCCAGAGCGTCATGGCCTATGACACTGCCGCCGACTCTAACCCCCGTCTGCGCTACCCTCAAGTCCAGCCCACGTGTACTCAGCCTTTAAGGTTCAATTACGGCGATCCCGACGACGACAGCGATGACGGCGGCGGCGAGTACGACGACTACAGTGGCGAGTATTACAGGTGTAGGCAGGAGCATGACTGAATCACTCCAACATTCCGAAACAAGTTCGGCCGATTGTTACTTAATCTGGCCATGTATCTTAATTTTCAGTTCTTTTATGTATCTTAATTTTCAGTCGTGCTTTATGTAACTTACTATTAGTTGCATTCTGTATTTTAATTCCAGTTCTATCTCCTTCACAAAATGACCTATCTCATTCGAGGTTTCTTGACTTTCGGGTCAAATGACCAATGTTATGGCTAGAATCAAGGCATAGTTTATGATAATATGGCCATATGGTGCATACATGTGCATCATGGCATGGCAAACAATATTGCAGGAGGAAGTTTTCCTTTTTATCGCACCAAAAAGGCATTTTCCATTTTCCGAGCTTAATATTTCTTATGTTCAAAGTTTTAGGATTTGACAATTTATTTTTGTTTGAATTGAATAATCAAAATTTATATGTAAGTGTTTTAATCATTTTGAAAATTTTCATCTAAAGTAAATATAAAATGTTTTTACATGAATGGATAGATATTATTTTTCTGAAAATTATGATATATTATTCATATTTTTCTAAGTTGAAATGAATAAGATATGAATTTTCTAAATTCATATCCTATTTTTTGAATTATAAATGCCCCCACCCCTTTAATGCATGAAATAAATGCCCCCCGTTTAACACCGGTTCCAGCCACGAACCGGTGTTAAAGGGGAGTATAACGCGCGCCTTCCCCTTCCTTCTTCCCCCTAGCCAGATCGAAAGCGTGCGCGCAGAGAAGAGCCGGCGTTGTCCAGCCGTCGCCGTCCAGCCCTCGCCGTCGTCGCCCTCGCCGTCGCCATCCCGCGGGAGCGCCGTCGCCCCCTCCCCGCGCGCGAGCCGTCGCCGTCGCAGTCGACGCCCCCCGCCGCGCCAGCACCGTCCGCCACCGCGCGCGCCCGCGTCGGCCGCCACCCCCGTCGCCGCCGCTCGGATCCTCAAAAGGATTGAACCAGTGGTGCAGATCTTTGGTCCTGACGTCACATTTCTCAAGTTCCAACGGTGCATGACTGGCGAGTGACGCTAGGACTAGATTCACATTTCTCAAGTTCCAACGGTGCATGTTTGATAGAGCTGGGATCGATCAGGCGGGGTATTTCCGCGTACACCACATAGGGCCTGCTCGGCCCGTCGGCAAGTTCACTCACCCATCGCAGCGGACCAGCAGCTCGCGCTCGGTGGCGCCGTGTAGGAGGCGTTCGCGTGCAACTACTGCCACCGCAAGTTCCTCAACTCGCAGGCGCTCGGCGGCCACCAGAACGCGCACAAGCTCGAGCGCACCCTCGCCAAGCGCAGCCGCGACCTGCCCGCCGCCGCCCCGTCCTCCCCGGCGTCGGCCATCGTCCACTGGCTCCACGGCGGCGGGGACATCTGGGCGTACCCTTCAGCTTCCGCCGCGGCACCGGCGGCAATTGAGACAACGATGGCGCCCGTCGTGGGCTTCGACATGGGGTGGGTTGGCAGCGCGACGGCCACTGTCGGCGTTGGCTGGAGCAGCGGCGAGGCGGCGGAGGTGGACCTGTCACTGAAGCTCTGATACTTCACTCCAGCGCGCGGCAGTATATGCGCCGGCCTAGCTAGAGTGTGAATTCCAATTAGCTCTCCTTGCTTGCTGATAATCTGTTCTGGTGCAATCGGCTAATTAATCGATCTATCTATCTATAGACTATACAGCCCTCTTAATTACCATCCAAAAAAAATATAAGCCCACTTTGGAATCGCTATCATGGTCAGTCTTGTTTGTCTCTATGTATCATGGCAAATGGACAAAGAGAGAAATGAGTATGCAGTGGCACTAATTGGTCATGTATATACCTTGAACAAATTCACAAGATAATAATAAAGGTGTTTCATCATGGTCCTGCAAAATCTCTAGTGTACTACTGCTATAAATAAGCTTGTGCATTTTTTTAACCAGCCAATATATGCTCAAATGGAGAAGCACCATAATCGTACATAGATGGAAGTGGATCTTGGAGCACTACACATATGTAGTATAGATCCTTGGTGCGGTTGCTGTTGAGCTATAGTGTTCTGCATGTATGTAGTAATAGTAGTAATAGTAATACGTGTCTACCCTTGGGTGCACTAGCCTTTTCTCTTCTTTGATAGCCTTCTCTAGCTATAGCTTCTTACTTAGACGTGAGGTCCGGGTTTTTTCCGGTTTCTTGGAAGTTGCTTGCTCCGCTGCAATGGAACACCTTTAATTTGTTCCCTGGTTAAGCCCTGACGACAAAAAAAAACATTGCTTTGCCGCCGTGTCACTGCTGCCTAGGCATAGCTACACTTGACACTACATGTTTTACTGACCCACACCCAACTCAACAAATGAGTGGCAGATTCCCTCAAAAAAAAAGAACAAATGAGTGGCAGATATGTGATTCACACATGCGCACAAGACCATCTTACACGTGCATGCAAGATTTGTTTTCTGATGTAATATTCTCACACGGCTTTGAAATAACTATTTGGTGAAATCTTTTCGGCAGCTTCTTCTTCTATATGTTCCGGGATTTCTTCGAATTAGGGTTTGGACCCCTCGAAACTCGTTTAAAATGATCAAGCATCCTTAGGGTTTTAATTTCATTTGTGTATTTATTTGTGTATTTTTGTATGAATAATATGTATATTTGTGTATGAATCCAAGTCCACTTGAATGTTTACTCTCTTACTCTAGATAATATTATTGTTTTAGAAACTATGGATCCACTTAGTAGAAACCTTGAAGAAGAAGAAATAATGGAGAACATTATCGATGAGGACACCTCACAATATCTGAACTTGGAGGAACATGATGACAGCTCAAGTAGTCATGGAGAAGATGAAGACTCCGGTGAACGTAATTTAGTGATTACAAAGTCCGGCGAGGTATATGCATTGATTAAGCCTCTGCTGACTTTCACCAACAATCTTCTTCTACATGTATTAATTAACGCTTCTTTCTTCTTTTAGCCCTCTGGATCGACCAGCCAGGAACCATCTTCTTCTACGAAAAAGAGTAAGCGAGGCGCGAGCCATCGGTTGAAAGATCGTGCAAAGTTCACGATCGAAGCAGTCCGTGTTGATGGCAGGCTGATGGAGCCCAAGAAGGCCGCAGACAAATTTGTACGTCAGGCTGGAGTTCTTGTTAGGGACCAAATCCCAATCATAATTGAATATTGGAATAAGCCAAAGAAGGGTGACAGTACCTTTGTCGATGAAAGATCCAAAGAAACGCTTTGGAATTCCCTGTTGGTAAATTTCACCCTTCCGTCAGAGGAGGATGAAAACAAACCGGTTATAAAGGAAAAGGTCAAAGAGTGGACTCTAAAGAAGATGGCTGACGCTTTCCACAACTGGAAGACAAAATTGAACAAATTTGTCAAAACTCGCGAGACTCCAGATTTCGAAGACGCATATTATGCGAAGATAAGACCTCACTGGCGCGAATTTGTGGCATACAAGGAAGGTGCTATAGCTACAAAGAGGTCAGAAACCAATACGCTAAATGCCTAGAAGAAGGAATATCACCAGAGGACAGGGTCAGGTGGCTCAGGCCTAAGTGGGAGGAAGCTGAGAAGGCCCTGCGCGACAGAGGGATCACACCCCAGACACATGGGTGGGACCTACGTGCAAAGACTTAGTTCTACGGAATCGGGGCAAGGTTGGACCCAGAAACAGGATTGTGTATCTTCCCAACCCTCCTTGCCAAACCCGTCACTGAACTCATCACGGCATACGAGGAAATAGCCGCCAGGACCTTCCATCCCGACAGAGAGAATGACCAGTTCACACGCGCCATCGGTAAAAAAGAACACCCTGAACATGCACGAGACACAGGGGGTATGACGTGGAAGGATGGGTTTGCCGAGTGGAGCGACTCTTACAGATGGCGCGACAGAAAAGAAAAAGAGCGTACAAAGCGGATGACACAGATAGAACATGCATTTGTGGCGCTGCAGGCGCAAGTGAATGCACAACAGAGCCATCAAGCTACCGGCCCATCTCAGCGGCACGAAGAGCCTGCATTGGAAGCTGTCGGCGGCCCAGACTCTGCGCGGAAAAGCAGCGTGGCTTCCACGGAGAACGTGCAGCCCACGCTTGAAATGGCGGGTCCTCGATACCCCATGGATGAGATCACGGAGAGCGAACACGCTGAGCTGCATGTGAGATTAATGGGCTTATCCATTAAGGTGGCTGTCAGCTATGCCTTACCTCCTGTAGCTGGTGAAACTTACCACTGCCGACCGATTCCAGATGGCTATGCTATTGTCGGGGTGGATGAGGTTGTGAAGGAATATGAGGAAGCACAGCTTGACCATGCTACAGGTGAAGGGGAAACTCAACTCAAATTTGTAGTGAAAACAACCATTCTTTGGAAGAAGGAACACATCGTGCTTCCAAATTGGAGGCCACTGGCACCCCCGCCGTCTCCGCAGCGTCAGCAGTCTGAGCCGCTTCAGCCATCTCCGGCGCTTCAGCCATCTCCTGCGCGGCAGCCATCTCCGGCGCGCCAGCCATCTCCTGCCCGTCAGCCATCTCCAGCGCTTCAGCCATCTCCTCAGCGTAAGCGGAAGAGCACTGCCACGAAGAGCATCACTAGCACTGCCACAAAGAGTTCAAAAAACTACGTCCCGCAGCCTTCCGCCAAGCCATTGCCAGTTTTACCGTGGAATCGCAGCGACGAGGAGACCAATAGGATCTCGGAAGAAGAGGTCAAGAAATTCTTTGCACCTAGACGGGCCGAGCCAAAGGAGAAAATAGATCCGGCGGTGGTGGAGAAGTTTTACAAAAATCTTTTGAAACCTGAAACCCCACTTGTGCCGGACTACGAGCGCCAGATTTTGAAGGCGGATGCAAGGCGCCGTAGGGAGACTGAAAGTAGAAGTCGTGCGGCACCCCAGAAAACAGTTCCCATGCTCGGAGAGCAGGAAAACCAATCATGCCCCCGCTCAAAGTGTTCGACACACGGGACGCTCCTCCCGTAAATGATTACGAGGCAGAGCTACAAAGAAAGGCCAATGAGATGGGGATGACTTACATTGCATACTTGAACATCATGGGAGACAACTTGCCCAAATGTGATGCCAACCCCATACAGCCTTGGAAGTATGGAAAGAATCTCGTCAAGAAAGAGGAGCTCAAGAATCTACCAACAAAGATGCAAAGATTGCACAAGTGGTACCTTGATTTCTGCAAGACGAGAAAGGAAGAATGGATCACAGCGCATATAAGAGATGAGATTTTCTTGTGCGGAGACGACGAGATCGACTTCAACATTCAAGACTTGCATTTTCTATTCAATCAGAAGGAACTCGACAAAGCTGCCATCAGCCTTTATTGTGTGTAAGTACTATTTCTGTATTTTCTATCTCATCTCATTCACTTCATTAATTGCATGTATATATATATGCTCACCATATATGTATATACTATTATGCAGGAAAAAGGTTATGGAATGCATGAAAGGAGGACCTTTTGACATTGGGTTCGTTGACCCAAATAGAGTTCATGAAGAAGTGGTAAGAACCAAACCCGGGCAAACAGAAAATTTATTGCTAAGGTCTTTACTGAGACAACAAACCAAAAGAGAAATACTATTGCCTTACAACTTCTCGTGAGTACTGTTACCCTCTCTTGTACACATTCTGTTTCGGCTTACTCAATGTTAAGTGTAACTGATGATGAGTTATGCGTGCGTAGGTTCCACTTTATTCTGCTAGTCATTCAACCTGACTCAGGAAAAGTCCTTGTCATGGACTCGTTACGAAAAGAAAAAGAGCTATGGGAAGACTTTAGAGAGATGCTCCAGAGGTAATTTCAATCATATTATCGCACTAGATCGGTAACTTTCGTGATAACAAGTAATTAATTACTTCTTTATCCATTTTCTTTGTCGGACAGGGTTTGAAAAAGGTTCACGGGCAGGGCCGTGGGTGAATGGTCAGAAGAACTAAAATTTGTAGACCAAAATGTAAGTAATACTAGCTAGCTAGGTCTGCGTATCTCTTTGATTCTACTTCCAATTCCATTATATCATGCTTTATTGATTATTATTTTGATTGAACTCTCTATTCTCGTAAAGTGCGCGCATCAGGGACACGGCAATAACTTATGTGGGTACTATGTTTGCGAGTTCATTCGCAACACGATATGTGCGACGGGTCAAGCCGCACTAGAACAACTTAGAGTAAGTAAACAAAGTACACAACATTATTTTATTACCATCGATTGTGTTGAGTTTTATTCTTATATATATATTGACCCCATTCTTCATATATATTCAGATCGAACGGATGCGGGACCAACTCCTACCATTTGACCGCATACGAGCCATTCAAGAGGAATTGGCGGGGTTCATACTTGATGAGGTCGTCACGCCTGGCGGAGAACTCTTTAGATATCCACCAAAATGAACGTTATATGCTTGAACGTGTTTGTCTTGTACTTGATGCTTCAACGTTTACGAAGAATACCACACAATGACGATGTTGTGTATAATAATAGTTGCTTAATTATTCATATACTCGTATGTACCGATAACGATGTATGTGTATACCGCTCCCGATCGATTTCCCCTCCCCCCCTCCCCGTCCCCGCCGCGCCGCAGAAATACGCCCAGAACGGGGTAGGGGCAGAACTCTGCCGCGGCAGAGATTTAGGTCGTTTCCTGCCGCGGCAGAGATTTATCTCATTTTCCTGTCACGGCATAGAACCTTTAACACCGGTTCGTTACGAACCGGTGTTAAAGGGGGGGGCCTGAGCCCTGCGGCGCCCCACGTGCGCCACCCTTTAACACCGGTTTATAAGAACCGGTGTTAAGGGGGAGGCCTCTAACACCGAACCCTCAACAGCGGTTCTACAAGCGCTGTTAGAGGGTCCTCCAAATCGGTGTTAGAGGGGGTGTGCACTAGTGGTATCTACACTCATTTTAGTGTCTAGATTCATTTCAAATCCAAATGAACCTAGACACTAGGAGCGGTTAGATATACTTCTTTCACAAAGCTAAAACATCTTATATTTTAAAATCGGAGCGAGTACTAATCTGGAAAAAGGAGTGATGTACAGTGGGCAGGAAGAGCACGACCCCGTTTTCTTGCCCGCGAAAGCAAAACACCGCCGGCACCGACCGGCCTGCCAAGATAAGGTCAGCTACAATTAGTGTGGCGGCAGCGCCAGCTAGCTAACGTGGTCTTTCATGACGCGGTTTGCAGGCCAAACAAACGTGCGCCAGCTAGAAACGCACGGCTAGGAACCGACACATCCCTCAGATTCTTCGAACCTGCTGAATGAAATCTCGCCACAGCAGCAAACAAGCCCGATTCGTTACTACGCGTGAAGTTTTTTTTTTACTCCGGAGCACCAGTGCAATTGCTACTTTAAAAGATCGAAAATCTTATTTGTGAGTTTCAAAAAAATAAAAATATATCCGCATGTAGCATATGAGTTTTCTCACACAAGCATGCAAAATATCAATTTCAAATAATTTGGTATTCCGAGCTACACAAAAAATGGAAGAAAAAAAGTCAATATGCGCATGCATTTTTCAAATCCTCAAACTTTATAAGATTTTGTCATATTTATGTATCCTACAATATAAAGGATTTCGTGTTATAATTTAGCATGCTTGTGGAATACTGCATTGACTACGTCCAAAATTATTTTCAAATCTGAATTTGAAGGGAGCACTGAAGCTCGGTAGCCAAAGACACTTTCCTCTGTACTACGGAGTTTTGCCTCCAAAGTTGAGGGAAATTTTCCACGGTTGTCATCCGCAAGTGAAATTAACGCTTCATGGTTTTTCTATTTATTCAACCAGATAAAAAACGGTGGGTGTTATGCAGATCGGATCTGGTTTGAAAACAATTGTGTGAATCTTCTTTCCCTTGATCTCTCTCTTAAGCAGTTGGCGCCCTCCTCCTCCTTCTCCTCCCCCCTCCATGATAGTCACCAAGGACGGAATGCCCTAATACAACAGTTCGATGCCATATCAAGCATTGCATTCCTCTTACGTCGCTGTCGCACAGCCATGGAGACCGAGACGCCCAAGTTCGACGAGGGGAGCGGCTCTGGCGATGGCCCGCCGCCTGGAGAAGTGGAGAGGAGATCCCGGTTTACCGCTGGTTGCAGGTACCCATCGGGTCCCTGTACCCGACTGGGTCGCGAGTCTGGTGTCAAATTAGACCCGACGACGGGTTCGGGCGCGGGTCGCGAGGGCGGGAGGAGGGGTTGGGGCACGGGTATGGGGGGGCAAACCCATCCCAGAACCCGGTGGGTGCCATCCGGGGGCCCAACTACACCAAAGTATCCGACTCTGCTCTCACGGACTCGCGAAGCTAGTGGTGACAACCCCTATTACCCTAGATCGTAGAGCGCCCGGAAACTCCGACACCCGCAATACCGAATAGGAGTCTCCGCACGAACGACACCAGAGTCTCCGGTTTGACCATAGTCTCTGCCCTGATGACACCGGAGTCTTCGGCCTAAGTAGATCCAGAACGCCTCAGACTCAAAAATTACCCCTATACGCGATAATTTTTTTCGGCGGCATAAGCCAAAAGAACCTGCAAAAGTAATTTATCCGGTGGATGAGGGTTCACGATGGCTATCAAGGGTGTCACACAGATTTACGCCGTGGTATTAACGATACCGGCACAAAATTGTGTCGTGGTAGGTGGTACGCAAGTGCAGCGCTGTTAATTGTCATGGTTGAATGGGTGCATGCATATTAACCGACGTCCTGTATTATGCGTGACCTGCACACTGGGCTAGTCTAGGATGACAGGTTAACCCCGTCACATTAACCGCTGAGACCCATGACGGAAGGCAAGTGTCGGAGGGATAGTTATAAGTATCTTGTCCGTACTCTTCAACGTATTCCCACTCCCCACTTATATTCATCCTATCTTTGCACGGAAGTTTCAGCCGACAGCGGGGCGAATCCGACGAGAGCTAGGCGGCGCGCTACAGAGATCGATTGCGAGATGGACATAAGCATTTTTTCTGATTTTTAATTTTTATTTAGGCGGATAATGGGGGTTTCTTGATCGAGATCCATCTGACTTTTCACATTTGGGGGAAGATCCCGTTTCTTCACATTTCATCACCCTCCCACAGCTTCTACCTCGATTACCACCCGATGCTACTAATGACGACCCATAACAAAATGGCGTCGACATGGATACACAATTTCTCTGGGTGTGCATCCTTCCACTACGTCGTAGAGTTATCCATGACCCTAAATAGAGAAGTGACACTGGTCGCAGGTTAATTGGATGTGGTCAAGAGAATCCTATCTGGAGTGCCATTGTATGGGATGGTTGATGACCCACAAGTATAGGGGGTGTATTACAGTATTTTCGAGAGAAGTGAAATCCAATTTATTGATTCGACACAAGGGGAGCCAAAGAATATTTATAGGCCTTAACAACTGAGTTGTCAATTCAGCTGCACCTAGAAACAATCTTGCTCACAGCAGTTTATCAGTAGCAACAGTTTTGTAGTAGGAATAGTAAAGTAACAGTAGTAGTAAAGTAAAGACAGCAGTAACTATAGTAGCAAACAGTAGAATTCGAGTGCGGTATCCATAGGGATGGATGGACGACCGTTGCATAAACAAGACAATTCACATAGCAATTAGAACGTAGGGCAATTGCAGATAAAACAAGATAAAACATCCAAGTACTAGATAATCTTAGGCATGTGTTTCATATATAGTCATACGTGCTCACAATGAGAACTTGCACAACATCTTTTGTCCTGCCAGCCCGTTTGCAGCGCGAGGCCTCAAGAGAACTACTGGCAATTAAGATGCTCCTTTTAATAGAGCACCGAAGCAAAGCATTAACACTCCCTGAACACATGTGATCCTCACATCAAAGCCATTCCCTCCGGTTATCCCGATTTCTGTCACTTCGGGGCCATTGGTTCCGGACAACAACGTGCGTATACAACTTGCAGGTAAGACCATAAACAATACTATCATAATGAATCAATAACATGTTCAGATCTGAAATCATGGCACTCGGGCCCTAGTGACAAGCATTAAGTATAACAAGTCGCAACAAAGTCATAAAGCACTAATAGAAGATACTAGGCACCATGCCCTAACAATCCGATGCTATTACATGAACGATCTCATCCAATCCCTACCATCCCCATAGCCTACAGCGGGGGATTACTCACTCATAGATGGGGAAAACATGGATGGTCGATGGAGAGGTGATGGTGATGATGATGGCGATGATCTCCTCCAATTCCCCGTCCCGGCAGGGTGCCAGAACGGAGTTTCTGGTACTGTTTCGTGGAATCTGGTGGTGGCGGCGGAGCGGAACTCCTTCTGAAAAAATGTTGAACCCCCTAGAGTTTTTAGGTCAGAAGGCAACTTATAGGCGAAGAGGGAGACCGAGGGGCAGTCTGGGGCGGCCAGACCACCCCTTGGCGCGGCCTGGGCTTGCCCGCGTGGCCAGGTGGTGTGGCCTGGGCCCAGCCCCCCTCCGTCTCGTATTCTGGCTCCAGGAGTCTTCTGGTGAAATAGGATTTTTGGCATATTTTCAGGGATTTTTCCTGATAGTTGATTTTCTGCACAAAAAGTAGACACCACGGCAATTCTGCTGAAAACAGCGTCAGTCCGCGTTAGTTGCATCCAAATCACACAAGTTTAGAGGAAAACAATAGCAAAAGTGTTTGGGAAAGTAGATACGTTTTGGACGTATCAACTCCCCCCAAGCTTAGCTTATTGCTTGTCCTCAAGCAATTCAGTTGAAAACTGAGTGTGATAAAAGAACTTTCACGAACACATTTGCTTCATATGATGTATATATTCTCAACATATGATCAACTACTTAGACAATTCATAATAAGGAGTATGCAACTAAGTTTACTTAATAGGCATTGCAAGCTATGAAGAGATTCCAACTCAAAAATAATAAGTAGCATGAAGCATAAACATAAGCTACATTATAATGCTCATAACAAGGTATGATAGAGTGGTATCTCGCTTGCCTTTGATTATGAATGCCAAGGCACCTCTGAAGTTCAGGTGAAGACTAGAAGTAAAGATATCAAAGATACAAGCATCAAATTCATAACATAAATAATCAAGTTTTGAGACAAGCACAAAGAATGACAACTATGCTCTCAAGAAGGTGCTCAAAGAATGTGTGGAGACTCAACAAGTAAAAGAAAAGGTTTTGAATAATTTGAAAAGCTTCCAAATGCTGAAAGTATGGTACTCATTAGCTTTGAGCTCTCATTGCCCCTATCATAAGCATCTTTAATATGGTTAAGGTGAAAGTGAGGTCCAATCTGAGTTATATGCTTGACAGACTATAAACTGAAAATCCCATGTCCCTTGAGTACGAGGGCCGCTCCTCATGCTACTCAATTTTAGTTACCGGTAAGTTCTTGTCATCGTAAATATGTGTGTATCATAGAGAACCGCCAACGGGGTACCCCTTGCCCGATGATACGGAAGAATCCCCATATCAAAATGACAAGGCAAGCAGACAATGAGTATCTCAGCAATCTTCTTATTTACCATGGGAAAATGGTGCTTTTTTCTCTCTTTCCTCTTTTCATAAATCTCTTTTTTTATTTTTCTCAATAGCTATCTCTCTTTTTTTTATAAGAAGAATGCTTCATAGATATCATTATGGTTACGCTGCAGGTTTCCACCATGTCAGCATGGATTAGACCAGCGGCCCAGGCGTTTCTCTAACACACATATATAACTCCATGAACTTACAAGCTCCCATTTTATTTCACACCGACGACATCCGTAAACAAAAGAGCATGGTATCAACTAGGTATATATTTACAAGTGTTAAAAGTGTTCCCCGTGACGGTTCTGCTAATCTCTAGCCTATAATTTGCAAGCATATAACTTTCATGGACAGTCACAATCATTCAGGTTTATTAAGTGCAGAAAATAAAGTGTGCCATCAAGTTCGTGAGAGCTTTACTAACTAACTTTCTCATAACAAGCAAACATTTTATTTGGAAGAAACAAGGCATATTGAATATGCACGGAAGTAGCAAATGATGCTAATAGGTAGGTATAATGGACACTTTGGAAATATTTTGTTTAGGGAGTTGGAAACTTGAGTAAAACATACTCGGTGTAAGTGAAGGCTAGCAATAGTAAGGGAGCAACAAACGAGAGAGCAATAGTTGTCATAATCATCCTTGCAACAAAATAGGACTAAACATGGCATGAAAGTGATTCAAGATCCTCAAGGCAAAATAATTCATCGAGGCTTAACTGATTATTTCAGTCATGTGCATGCGTGAGCATGTGCCAAGTCAATTCAAATGAAACATTCAGAGGAGGATACCACGGTGTCATACCAAGTTATGAATAGAGTAATGCAAGCAAATATTCATATTACATGCTACAAACTATTAGCAAGCTGGAACTAATCATACGGAAGCAAGAACTACTAAGCATCCAAAGATAACATACACCCTACATGAACAGGCTAAGCATGCCTACAATGATGAGTATATGTACAAAAATGAAAAGAAGTAGAGTTCGTTACCAGCCTCTTACCACGCCTCAAGTTGTCGTTAATCCTCATTATTGCTCTTCACTTGTGTGGCTTGAATAATAATATGAAACCAATATCCACTGAGGACTGCTGAACCCTGTAGCAAACTTACAAAACCAAAGAAGAACGACAAATATTTTTGTTGTTTTCGATTTTTAAAACAAGAACCAAAAAGGAAAAACAAGCAAAGCAAAATCTTTTTGGGTTTTTCGGATAGTTCAAACAAAGCAAAAAGGGAAAAAACCAAGGCGAAAAGAAGAAGAATCAAACCAAAGAGAAACAACAGAAATATTTTTGGTCTTTTTATGTTTTAGAAAGCAAAAGCAAAGAAAGAACAAAAATTAAAAAGAGAATGAAACATGAATATACAAAGTACCGACACAACATGATAAGGAGATGAGTGCGATGCCGGCGTACCTCCCCCAAGCTTAGGCTTTTGGCCTAAGTGGGTATAAATCCCAAGCCAACCAGGATGACGTGTCACTGTAGTATGACGAGGAGGTACCCTCGTCCTGGTGCAAGCTCGAGTACGCCCCTCCATAGTGTGCGCAGTAATCGTAGGAGGGTACATCCTCCTGGTGCTGCTCGTGGAAGCCCAGCAAGCGAAGTTGCTTGTACACCTCCTCCTTGGAGCGCGACCACGGTCTCCTGTGAACACTAAACAAAGAAGACTGCAGCAAAGGGATCTCCCTCTCATCTCCGTCAGTAAACCGCATCCTATATACTAGACTGTCCAAATCAGAAGCAGCAGTGACAAAGTGATGAGTTTTCATAGCAACAAGGTCAACCTTTGTGGTGCCAATACAGTATCATTGGGGTCCACTGAAATCTCTAATGCATTGACCATACGTGAGGCAATGATGCCCCTATAGATAGGCCCCCTAGCAGCTAGGCGGCGAGCAATAAGCGAGCCAAGGTTGTACCAGTATCATTGTTAAGCGCAGCAGCAAGGAAGGCTAAATGATAGTTGGAGATATTACTTGTGTTCTCCCTACCAAGTATGCTAGTAGCAAGATAATATGCAAAGTATCTGAGAGCAGGGAGTTGGATGTTTCTTATCTTTCCGCTTTGCGCCATGATGCGCTCGACTTTCGACGTAGAGCTCGTTGGGAACCCCAAGAGGAAGGTACGATGAATATAGCAGCAAGTTTTCCCTCAGTTATGAAACCAAGGTTTAATCGAACCAGTAGGAGCAAGGAAACACCCCAAAGGTGTTACTAGCTGAGCTTTGGCAGGGCGCACTACCGGTGCTAGTAGCAACATGGAGACCTTCACAACACAACCACAGAACTGTTGGGTCCGTAGCATAGAAAACAAAAAATTTCCTACGATGATAACTACACGCCAAGATCTATCTACTAGATACAGAGCAAACGGGTGGACATACATCCATGGAGAACTTACCCTCGAAGACAACGAGCTTTGTTAACGAGTAGGAACTCGTGGTTGATGTAGTCGTATACTTGCCGATCTCAAGATCGTGAGGAAGTTCGAGCGCCGCAACTCAGTAGCGCATCCGCACTCGCACACACGTTGAAGCCACCGGATAACCTCCACCTCCTCGCTCCAGCGATCCAGCGAAAGCAGCAACTCCTTCCAGACGAAATGCCACCGGGAACATGTATCTCGCTAATCCGAGACCATGGGGGAATAATTCTAGAGGGGGAGAGAGATCCTTCACAAGGAGGCGTGAGGATGAAGGAGGGAATGGGTGGCCTTTTATAGGAGGAGGGGGTGCCCCCTCTCTCCATGGCCGGCGCATGGGGGTGACCCCTCACCTCCCCCATTCATGTGGTGGTAACCCCTCCACATTAAAATGCCTCTTCACATTCCCTTTTAAAGTCTCCACTTTAAATGCATTAAATTTCTCCAAATTTAATGCTCTCTCATTTAATAAAACTCTTTTTATTAAATTTATTCAGAATTTTGTTAATTACTTTAATTAACAAACATTCACATATAGCCCCTTGCAACATTTCAATATCACATGCAGAACCACCTTCTGCAATTTCACCCGAAACAGTTTCCGGTTTCTATTGAAACAATTCCTGCACTTTGCAATTCTTTCGTCTAAAACATATATGCTCCAAAATGGTGTCCGGTAACTCTTAAGTATGCCACCCTACGGTTCGCGAATAATGCAAACATGATCGAGACCCTTCTCCGATCAATAATCAGCAACGGGACCTGGAGATCCGTACTGACTCCTACACATTCAACGATGACTCCTATGATCGTGAGAACCTTTAACGCTTGTAATTAATCCCTTTGTCTCTCGATATATTACATGTCCGAGATTTGATCATCGGTATCTCCATACCTAGTTTGATCTCGTTACCGACATGCACTCTTTTCTCGTTCCTGTGATATAACATTCTAGTGATCACATCACTTGCTTGCAAGCTATCCTAATGTGATATCACCGAGAGGGCCCAGAGTATATCTATCTGTCATCTGGATTGACAAATTCCACTCTTGATCCATGAGCCTCAACATAACACCTTCGTAGCACTGAACCCATCTTTATAGTCACCCTATTACCGTGTGACGTTTGATGTTATCAAGATACTCTTCCGGTGTTAGCAATTAACATGATCTCATGGTCTCAGGATAAAGATTACTTCGTATGATGTTATAGCAATATAAACATAATGACTTGATCGTAATGCTATACTTCGGATGAATGTTCATCACATCATTCCACAAATGTTGTGACCTTGTTATTAACAACATCCAATGTCCATGATCAGGAAACCTTGATCATCTTGTTAATCAACAAGCTAGTCTATAAGAGAGGCATGACTAGGAACCCTTTTTGTTTATTAAACACACATGTATTGATGTTTCCTATCAATACAATTATAGCATGCAAAATAAACATCTATCATATACAAGGAATACATAATAACAACTTTATTATTGCCTCTCAGGGCATATTTCCTTCAAGAACTTTGTCCCCAACTTGCGATGAGGTTGTCAATCTCACCGTGTTTTGCGGAAAACAAAGGATTAAACGTATCGAATTGAAAGAAGTAAAAGTTTGCAGAAAGTAAACACAAAGCAGTAAAAGATTGTAGATTGTATGTAAAGTAAAAGGACCGGGATCCATAGTTCACTAGAGGTGGCTCTCCTTAGATAGATAACATGCTGGGTGAACAAATTACAGTGGGGAAATTGACAAACACCGAGAAAGCAATACATGCATATACTAATCATCTTGACTCCTCTGAGACTTGATTGGGCATTACAACATAATACATAGACCGCCATCCAACTGCATCTATGACTAATAATCCACCTTCAGGTTATCATCCGAACCCCCTCCAGTATTAAGTTGCAAGCAACAGATTATTGCTTTACGAACTGCGTGTAAAGTAAACAATACGATTGTTCTATGAACAAAGGATTGTTGTTTTCTCCCTAGTAGCAACATCACATCTAGTACCTTAGAGATTTCTGTCACTTCCCCAGATTACCAGAGGCATGAACCCACTATCGAGCATAAATACTAACTCTTGGAGTTGCTAGCATCTACTTGGCCAAGATAGCTACTAACAACGGAAAGCATGCAAGATCTCAAATAACAAAGACATGATAGAATCAATAATCAATCTGAAATAGCATCTCAATATCCATCGGATCCCCGCAAACACAACATGTATGAATTACAAATAGATGATCTTGATCATGAACGGAGCTCACAAGATCTAAACATGAAAGCACAAAGGAGGAGAAACCAGCCATCTAGCTACTACATGGATCCGTAGTCCAAGGATGAACTACTCACGCATCACACCGGAGGCTTGCATGGTGATGAAGAAGGCCTCCAGGGTGAATTCCCCTCTCCGGCAGGGTGCCGGGAAGAGCTTCAGATCCCTCCTGATCTAGGGATGGAGATGACGGCGGCTACAGACTCTTTCGTGGATTTTTGATCGGGTACTTAGGGTTTTCATCCCGAGGGAAACTTATAGGCGGAAGGAGAGGCCGAGGGGGTGCCGGGAGCGGCCACACCAGCCCCTGGCGTGGGCCAGGCCTGGCCGCGTGGCCAGGTGGTGTGGTGGCTCCCTGGCCCTTCTCCGTCTCGTATTCTGGCACTTGATCCCTTCCGGAAAAATAGGCACTTTGGCTTTTGTCCCGTCCAATTCCGAGAATATTCATTTTCTGACTTTCCTGGAACCAAAAATAGCAGAAAACAGGCAGCTAGCACTGTGGCCCTTGTTAATAGGTTAGTCCAAGAAATCATATGAAAAGTACTCCAAAGTTGGAACAAAACACAAGAAAGTGGATAAAACCAGGCATGGAACATCAAAAGTTATAGATACATTTGCAATGTATCACGCCACGCGGTCATCATCATTGGTCACTCCTTGGTAAAGCTCCAGCAAATCTGCAGGTCGCCCTTGAATTTTCTTCTTGCATATATGAGGTCAAACCAACCCTCTCAATCAGTATCAAGAAATCATCAAGAATCCCTGCAGCTTGTAAGAAAGTAAAACAAGGAAAAGTGGATGGGTGAGCATCCCCATCATCCCCTTCATTACCAATACGAGTTGCAATGAGATCTTCATTGTATGATGGCCTAAACTGAGAGGCTGATCTTGAGGGCCTCGACCTCCTAGGTGCATCCCTCTCAAATATCTCTCCAAAGGTATGGTTGTTCATGCTTGGTATTCTGAAATTTAAACACCTATTAAACAAGTGATTGCAAAGTGAATATAATGAAGGATTCTACTCATAGGAACTTGTAAGAGGCCTAAACATGCATCAAAACTATATCTCTAAGCATCAAACAAGCTTACAAGCTCTCATAACCTGTCACCTACAGCAGCAAAATACTCAAGATATAATCCACTAAACACAAATCTACTTGGACAAGGGGAGGAGTCACATACCAAGGAACAAGTGCTCCAAATTTCAGCAACAAAGATGGGCTGAGCAAGGAGATTGAAAAAATCGAGAGCAAGCACAGCAAGAACGCGATTTTGAGCAATAAACTGGAGCTTACTCGGGAGAGAGAAGAAAGTGGTAGGTGAGAGAGTTAGTGGAGGGCCAGGGGTGGCCCACACCATGGCATGGCGCCACCCAGGGCAGGCCGCGCCACCAGGTGGTGAACCTGCCTGGTGGGTCCCCCTGGCACCTCCCAGGTACTCCTCTGCCCCTTTTTTGACGTAAAAATTTAATATGAATTTTCTAGAATTTTTCGAGACACTTTATTTTTGGGCAATTTTCAGGCATAGATGAATGATTTTCTGACAGGCAATTTTTTTTAAAAGATGCAATGACAAAACAAGGCTAGAACTATAGGAGTTCTAAGACACTCCAACATGCAAGCAACTAACAACAAAGAAAACTAAACGAAAGCAAAAACTAAAATGGATAGAATAAAAGTAAACGGGGATAATCACGGTGAAAACATTGTCTTGTTTAATGAAATCCTTTTGTTATAAAGGTTGATCAGGTCTTGTTACCAAAACAATTCCATATGAGACAAAACTTTGTATCCCACTAATGATTATGTTACCTCAACCTTGATAGCAATGGTCCCAATCATAATAGTTTCAAATTTTTCTCTTGGTATGGGACAATATATTTCTCCAACTTGAATGCCCTCAACATGTTCAATTGAATTCAAACCATAAGTCCTTTCAATCTTCTTGGGGAAATAGACAGTATGTTCCTTGTCATTAACATTTAAAGACACCTTTCCTTGATTACAATTAATAATAGCTCCTGCAGTATTAAGAAAAGGTCTCCCAAGAATAATAGACATATTATCATCTTTAGGCATTTCAAGCACAACAAAATCAGTTAATATCAAGCAATTATGAGTCACTTGAATAGGTACATCCTCACATATACCAACAGGAATAGTGGTAGATTTATCAGCCATTTGCAAAGATATATCAGTTCGTATTAATTTTTCTAGTTGAAGCCTCTTATAGAGAGAGAAAGGCATAACACTAACTCCAGCTCCCAAATCACACAAAGCAGTTCTAACATAACTATTCTTAATAGAGCAAGGGATAGTTGGAATCCCAGGGTCTCCAAGTTTCTTAGGAACCTTACCATTAAAGGAATAATTAGCAAGCAAAGTAGAAATTTCTTCATTAGGGATCTTCCTTTTATTTGAGACAATATCCTTCATATACTTTAAGTAAGGAGGCAATTTAATAGCATCAGTCAAAGGAATTTGCAAGAATAAAGGTTTCATCCACTCACAAAACTTATTATAGTGTTCATCTTCCTTTGACTTGTGTTTCTTATCAGGGAAAGGCATAGGTTTTTGGACCCAAGGATCTCTTTCACTACCATGTTTCTTAGCAACAAAATCTTCTTTAGTGTATTTAGTATTCTTAGTGTGCTTTTCAGGTTCTTCTTCAACTTTTTCTTCATTAGGAGCTTCATTTTCTTTATTACCACTTTCAGTTTCAGCATCAGAGATAGATATACTATTAGGATCTATAGCAGGTTCAGAGGGTTCTACAATAGTTTTATGTTTCTTTTTCCTTTTCTTACAAGTAGAACCACTATTTTATGCTTGTTGAGAATCCTTCTCAATTCTTTTGGGATGCCCCTCAGGATATAGAGGACCCTGGGTAGCAGCACCACTTCTAGTTCTAATTTCATAAACATGTTTTTCTTTAGCAGCATTAACTAGCAAGTCTTTTTGCACTTTAACGAGTTGATCTATTTGAGTTTGAACCATTTGAAAGTGTTTAACAATCATTTTAACATCATTAGAGGTTCTTTCCACAATATCTTTCAACTCAACAATAGCTCTAGTGTTTTCCATTAGATGATTTTGCACCCTTTTATTAAAATTATCTTGCTTAACAATAAAAATATCGAATTCTTCTAAGCATTGATCAGGAGGTTTAGAATAAGGGATATCACCTTCATCAAAGTGTTGGAGAGAGTGTAGCTCAATAGTGGATGAGTGGGGAATTGGCTTACATAATTCTTCTATAGGAGGTAAATTCTTGACATCTGCGGCTTTAATTCCCTTCTCCTTAAGACATTTCTTAGCTTCCTTCATCACTTCATCATTTAATTCAATAACTCCCCTCTTCTTTGATGTTGGAATAGGCACCGGTATAGTAGGTTCAGGTAAAATTACTTCAGGTATAGCTGGTTCAGGAGGAGTCCAATCTTCATAGTTCTTACTTATTTTAGCCATTAATTCCTCAGCTTCCTTAGGAGTCCTATTCCTGAAAACACAATCAGCACAACTATCTAGGTATGTCCTAGATTCCTCGGTTAGTCCATTATAAAATATATCAAGAAGCTCATTCTTAGGTAATGGACTTCCAGCCTATGCATGAATCAAAGCACAAAACCTTGCCCCAGATTCGGGCAATGTCTCTTTTTCCCCTGTTTAAAATCAAAAAGTTCCTGCAAAATAGCATGTCTAGCACTAGGAGGAAAATATTTCTGCAGGAAAGTACTAATCAAGCAATCAGGGCTACCAATAGATCGAGGAGGTAAATTACTAAACCAAGTTTTAGCTTCTCCTTTCAGTGAAAAGGGGAAAATCTTAGCAACAAAGTAAGTACGCATCTTAATATCGTCAGAAAACAAGCCACTCATGGTAGAAAGTTCATTCATATGTGCTACCGCACTTTCATTCTTAGTCCCACAAAAAGGTTCTTTCTCGACAATAGCTATGTAAGATAGATCGAGAGAGAAATCATAATCTTCATCTCTAATGTTTATGGGAGAAGCAGCAAACTTAGCAATAGGAGACAATTTGGGTCTAATAGTACGCCTCTCAAGGAGACTCTTAGCAGCGCTCCTATCATGGGTGTTTTTACATTCCTTAATAAATTCATCGGTCATCTCAACATAACCATCTTCAATATCATAACTTTCACTAGACTCGGGTGAACTAACAGGTGTAGTAGTGTCTTCATTAGGAGTTTCAGTATTTCCAGCTATAGTTCTAGCAATCGTAGCGTCTAGGAAAGGACCTAATGAACCACTCTTATCAAGCACAATAGAAGCAGCATCATAAGCATCAGAAGTTTCAGATTCAGCAGTAGTAGCAGTGTGTGTAGCATGTGTATGTGGTGGCGTAACAAGCTTACTCATAACAGATGGTGAATCAAGAGCAATAGAGGTGTTCAGAACCATACCTCTTCTTGTAGTGGATGGTAAAATAGGAACCTTGCCATCACGAGACTTACCCATGATGGATGGATAGCAGCGAACAATAGAGAATCCAAGTGAACTTAATAAATAAAGCTATGCTCCCCGGCAACGGCGCCAGAAAATAGTCTTAATGACCCACAAGTATAGGGGGTGTATCGCAGTATTTTCGAGGGAAGTGAAACCCAATTTATTGATTCGACACAAGGGGAGCCAAAGAATATTTATAGGCCTTAACAACTGAGCTGGCAATTCAGCTGCACCTTGAAACAATCTTGCTCACAGCAGTTTATTAGTAGCAACAGTTTTGTAGTAGGAATAGTAAAGTAACAGCAGTAGTAAAGTAAAGACAGCAGTAACTATAGCAACAAACAGTAGAATTCGAGTGCGGTAGGCATAGGGATGGATGGATGGGCGTTGCATGGACAAGACAATTCACATAGCAATCAGAACATAGGGCAATTGCAAATAAAATAAGATAAAGCATCCAAGTACTAGATAATCCTAGGCATGTGTTCCATATATAGTCATACGTGCTCGCAATGAGAACTTGCACAACATCTTTTGTCCTGCCAGGCCGTTTGCAGCAGGGCCTCAAGGGAACTACTAGCAATTAAGGTGCTCCTTCTAATAGAGCACCGGAGCAAAGCATTAACACTCTGTGAACACATGTGATCCTCACATCAAAGCCATTCCCTCCGGTTATCCCGATTTCTGTCACTTCGGGGCCATTGGTTCCGGACAACAACTTGTGCATACAACTTGCAGGTAAGACCATAAACAATACTATCATAATGAATCAATAACATGTTCAGATCTAAAATCATGGCACTCGGGCCCTAGTGACAAGCATTAAGCATAACAAGTCGCAACAAAGTCATAAAGCACTAATAGAAGATACTAGGCACCATGCCTTAACAATCTGATGCCATTACATGAACGATCTCATCCAATCCCTACCATCCCCATAGCCTACAGCGGGGGATTACTCACTCATAGATGGGGGAAACATGGATGGTCGATGGAGAAGCGATGGTGATGATGATGGCGATGATCCCCTCCAATTCCCTGTCCCGCAGGGTGCCAGAACGGAATTTCTGGTGCTATCGTGAAATCTGGTGGTGGCGGCGGAGCGAAACTCCTTCTGGAAAAACGTCGACCCCACCCAGAGTTTTTGTTGGAGATATGCCCAAGAGGCAATAATAAAGTGGTTATTATCATATCTTCACACTTATGATAAATGTTTACATACCATGCTATAATTGTATTAACCGGAAACATTAATACTTGTGTGATTTGTAAACTAAAATAAGAGTCCCTAGTAAAGCCTCTTGTTAAACTAGCTTGTTGGTTAATATATGATCATGGTTTCCTGATCATGAACATAGAGATGTTATTAACAACAGGATCATATCATTAGGAGAATGATGTGATGGACATACTCCTATAGATAAGCGTAGCATAAAGATCAAGTCATTTCAATAGTTCAATTGCTATATGCTTTCTGATACATAGTAACCTAATTCCTTCGACCATGAGATCATGCATATTGCCTTTACTGGATGGATGCTTTGATGTCATCAAACACCACACCGTAACAGGGTGGCTATAAAAGTGGCATTGGGTGTTCAGAAAGTATTGGTTGAAACACATGGATCAAGAGTGGGATTTGTCCATCCACATGACGGATAGATATTCTCTGGGCCCTCTCGGTGAAATGTCATCCAATTAGCTTGCAAGCATGTGACTTGGTCACAAGGGATCACATATCACGGGAACGAGAAAAGAGTACTTATCAGTAACGAGGTTGAACTAGGTATGCAGAGATACCGACGATCATAACCTCGGATAAGTAACATATCGTGAGACAAAGGGAAATTGGTATCGTATGTAAGTGGTTCATTCGATCGCAAAGTAATCGTAGAAATATGTGGGAGCCATATGAATTTCCAGATTCCTCTATTGGTTATTGTTCGGAGAAGTGTCTCGATCATGTCCGCATAATTCACGAACCGTAGGGAGACACACTTAAGGATTCGACGTTGTTTGAGTAGTTATGGTATTATGAGAAAGAGACCGAATGTTGTTCGGAGTCTCGGATGGGATCCGGGATATCACGAGGTGATCCGGAATGGTCCGGAGAATAAGATTCATATAAGGAAAGTCCCATTTCGGAGTTGGGGAATGGTTCCGGTGTTTTCATCGGGAACATTCTAGAAGTTCCCGGAATGTCCGGCACTCCGGAGGGGAAGGGGTACATGAATGTGTCATTGCATGTTGGAATGATTGCATCATGTACTAAGTGTTCTTGCTGTCCCAAATAAAGGATTAAATTGAATCCTAAATTGAAAAAGTCAAACGGCTAGTTTGAAAGTCAAACGGCAGTTTTTGGGAAGTGGGAGGAGAGGAGGAAACCGAATTGGGGGAGGAGTCCTCCTCCCCAAGCCGGCGGCCAGCCCTAGGCCGAGTTGGGGAGGGACTCCCTCCCTCCCCTAGCGCGCCAGCCCTCCCACCTATAAAGGGAGGGGCAGGGCTCCCCTCCCAACACAACACAAGACACACAAGTTCCTATCCTCTAAACTAGAAACTAGACCTAGACCCCGGTTTAGAGCTGTTTCGGTTTAGAGCCTTCTAATTGGTTTAGAGCCCTCTAATTGGTGTGTCTAATTACTAGACCACTAATAGCCTCTCTCATAAGCTCCACCATACTCGCACCGGCTTAAGGCGAAGCCCTGCGGGATCTCCCCTCTACTTTCGGTACCACGCCGTTGTGCTGCCGGAATCGCGAGGAGAGTGCTACAACCTCCGCTGCCTGCTGGAACAAGGGAGAGGAAGGTCTTCGTCGAGTACCGAACGTGTGACCGACTGCGGAAGCGCTGCGGGAACGCGGCGCTGGAAGGATCGTCTACGCGATCTTGAGATCGGAAAGAGTACGACTACATCACCCACGAGAATCTGCTCTCGTTAACCGCTTTGGAATCTTCGAGGGTGAGTTCCACTATCGACTCGTTGCTGCAATCTAGTAGATAGATCTTGGCTTGTTTGTTTGTATGCGATAGAAAATTTTTGTTTTCCATGCTACGAACCCCTACAGTGGTATCAGAGCCGTGTCTATATGTAGATCTGTTGCACGAGTAGAACACAATGGTCATTGTGGGCGTTGATGCTTTTATTGTCGATTGCTTTTTGTGTACTTTGCATCTTGCGGTATGTTGGGATGAAGCGGCCCGGGCTAACCTTACATGACATCGTTCATGAGACTTGCTCCACGCTTAACATGCAACTTGTATTGCATAAGTGGCTTTGCGGGTGCCTGTTTCTCCTAGCATAGTAAAGATCCAATTTACAACGGGTGATCAACAATGCTAGTATCAATGTTGTGGTTCTTGTTCGTAAGTTAGAACGACACTTATTGAAAGCCCCAAACCACGTAAAATATGCAAAGAAAGTAGAGGCGTCTAACTTTGTTTTGCAGGGGTGTGCAGTGATGTGATATGGCCATGATTGTGATTATATTTGATGTATGCAATGTTCCTTATTGTAAGTTGGCAACCGGCAGGAGCCATATGGTTGTCTTTAATTTCTGTTAAGACCTGCGTGTCTATTCAAAATAGTTGTAATAGTTGAAGCTGGTGGACGACAACCATGAAGAAGCGTCATTGACCTTGATGCTATGCCGATGATGATGGAGATCATGTTCGTGCTTGAAGATGGAGATCGGAAGCACAAAGAAGAAAGGCCATATCATATCACATATTATGAATTGCATGTGATGTTAATCCTTTATGCATCTTGTATTGCTTAGTAGACGACGGTAGCATTATAAGATGATCCCTCATACACATAAATTTCAAGTTCTAAAGTGTTCACCCTTAGTATGCACCGTTGCCAAAGCTTGCTGCTTCGAAGCACCACGTGATGATCGGGTGTCTTTGATTCCGCGGGTGAATACAACGTAAGCAAGCCAGATTTGCTTATGCGGTAGCTAAGGTTTGATCTTGACGAGCCTAGCATGTACAGACATGGCCTCAGGAACACGGATCACCGAAAGGTAAAGCATGAGTCATATAGTAGATATGATGAACATGTTGATTGTTCGCCATTGAAGCTACATCAACTCTCGTGATGATCGGTTTTGATGTGGTGGATTTGGTTCGTGTGATCACTAAAACAATGTGAGGGATATTGTTTTGAGTGGGAGTTCACCTAGATTAATTTAATTATTAATTAGAACTCAATTTATCATAAACTAAATCAAAGTGAATTTGCATAGTTGTTGTAGTCATTGGCATCAGTTTACCACCTTGCGCTTAGTTATAATTGAGATAATAGAACTATAGAATTCTGGTTAGTTACTTTACGAACTGGTATCGTATTGTTTTAAGTGTTAATCTAAAGTTTAAAAGTCCTATTGCAAACTTTCAGTAAGTTCCGGTTACTCCATGAAGTTTAATAATTAGTATTAAATCAAGAGTAACAATTCCAAGTATTAGTATATAAGTATCATGTTTGTATCCATGATTCTTGATATTCAAAGGATTCCCTTAATATCAAGGTTATCTAGGATCTGAAAGAGTTGTTTCAGAAACCATGATGTGTGGAAGATATAGTGATATCTGAAACGAAGTTTTGGTTGCAACATGATAGAGTATAATATGGCAAAAGTCATGTTCTCATATTTGATGAGAATTTGCAAAAAGGTTGGAGACACTTGTTGTCCTAATCGTCCAAAAAGATTTGGAGAGCAACATTATACTCATGACTCACCGTTATAAGATAAAAGTAGCTTGATCATGGACGATTCCATGATAAGGGTGAATATTTGATGTAGGTAAAATGTTTACTACACCAAGAGATTACTAATGAAAGGAATTTGAAAGAACACCAAACATTTGATGATGGTGATCTACTTCAAAGTGCAAGTCCAAAGACATTGGTATTTAATTATACACGCTTTGGACTATATGTCATATGTATGACTCCACTATTGATATTGATAGATTCTTTCAAACAGAAAAGGAGATACTGAAAGAGAATCTCATAAATATATGGCAGAAAAGAAAAGACTGGAATTGTTCAGTTTAAGTATATAGATGATATACATGTTATGGCTATATTCTTTGCTTATTAAACAATGTGGTTCTTAAGTATTTGATACTGAATTTGTTGGTATGAATCGTCATACGAAACAACAGAATTCATGAACTACAGTGGCCTAAGTAATTAGCAAAAGAATATGTAATGATGTTCATCGAGAACAAATAAAGGGTTATTGTGTTGCTCATTAAACATCAAAGCTTGCCTTCAAGATTTGTTTTATCAGGTGTTATGAGAACAAAAGGGTTGTTCAAATAATTGCCGTAATCCATAAAAGATGGATGATTCACAAATCTCGTTGGAGAAAATCACATCCATAAAACTAGTGCTAAAAATGTCGAAAGACAAATTGATTGAAAGATCACTTAGGAAGTGACATCGCCGTTTAAATTATATTGGAAAGAAAACATGAAGAAAATCCATATGGATGGAATTTTGGAGTCTTTTGATTTTGATCAAATAACGCTTGTGAAACTTTCCTAGAGATAATTAAAACTTCGTTCATAGGCCAAAAGGGAACGAATGACTAGCTTATTGGAACTTGTACATATTGTTGTACGAAGTCCATTATATGTAGTCAAGAGCGATGGATTTCAACTTCATATGCTTTCTCCGAAAATTTGAGTGAATATATGAATATTTACTTAATAAGGATAAAGTATGAAACACTTGAAAAGTTCAAAGACTTTCAAGATGAAGTGCAAAATCATTGTAACAAGAATATAAACAGTTTATGATAAAGATCATAAAGGAAGATATTTGAGTTACAAGTTTAGCATAATACCTAAGATTTAAAGAATCGTTCCGTGGATTTGCATTTCCCGAAACACCATAAGAGTATGGAGCGTTCGAGATATGTAATTAAACCTTGTTTGACATGGTAAGATCGAAAGGTGTAATTCATAAAACTGCCATTGCATTTTAAAGATTAAAAGCTTTAGAGATTACCGTTTTTCCACTGAAAAGAGCTCCATCATAATCCGTTGAAATGACACCATATAAGGTTATGGTTTGGGATAAAACCCAAGTTGTCATTTCTTAAACATTGGTATACTATGCATAAGAAAGATGTTTGCAACCAAAGTCGGATGAACCTGTCTTTGTATGTTATTTCGAATAACTGTTAAATACTCCTCCATAACATCGGAGACAAAAGTGTTTGTCACTTAAAACGTCAAGTTTCTTTGAGAAGGAATTTTTCGTGAAAAGTTAAGTGGGAGGACAATAGAAACTTTGATAAGGTTAAAAGAACCTTAGCTATATGTGCAGAGTTGCGCAGCGCCGAAAAGTGTTTCGGAGGCAGCAACAATGCTCATGGTTCACGTACCTCAAAGGTTGTGGTCACGGAGATCCAAGTTCCTATTGAAACAAGTAGGTCGGATGAACAATCAAATACCAAGATTTGAGGGTTGAATCATTATTTGAGAATAATGAACCGACTACATGCAGAGAAGCGATGATGGGCCCTGACTCCGTAAAATGGCTTGAAGCCATAAAATCCGTGATAGTTCCATACACGAGAAATCAAGTTTTGAACTTGAAGGACCCTCGAGAAAGGTGTAAGACCTTATAGTTGTGTCTGGATCTATAAAGAAATAGACATGGATGTTTCACATCTAGTCGACATGTTGGGAAAGAGTTCACAACAATGTTCAAAGGTTGACTATGACAAGATTTGATCTTTCATAGTGATATTTAGTCTAGACGGATTAATGTAGCAACCACTACATATAATTTGTTATATGGTAGTTGAATAAACAAAACAAGTTCTTCTAATAGAATCGTTACCTAGGACATGTGCATAACACGGTCCATAGGGTTTTGTTAATTCAAAGGATGCTAAAAGCATATGCAAACTTCAATGGTTAGAGTGAGCATAGCGGAGTTGGAATCTTCACTATGATGAAACTGTTAAGAGAGTTTAATTTCATCAGAGACAATGAAGATGCTTGCGTTTGCAAGAAATTAAGTGGGAGCGCTAAGACATGTTTCTAATACATTATGTGGAAGACATATTGTTGATTGGAAATAATGTATCTTTTATTAACACATATTAAGAATTTCATCCCGATGAAAGACTTAGGCAAAACCCAAATATTTGGCATCAATAGACGCTAATATGGTTGTGCCAGAAGTACATAGATAAGATATTGAATGAGTTCAATATAGAAACTACAAGAGAAGGTTCTTGTCGCACAGAAAGGATTGAATGAGTTCAATGTTGATGATATATTCAAGTGTATTGACATTTGGTAAAGTGAAACAAATAATCAAGTATAGATTGATACTTGATGTATGAAATCACAAAGAGTATTTATATCAATCATACTGTGATATGTACAAATCCAGATATGTCCTATGCTCTAAATGTTGAGAGCATATACCAGAATGATTCGTAAGATGATCATTGGACAATAGTAAGGATATTCTTATGATCTTCTGAAAGAACTAAGAGTATAATATTTGTAGAAGTGACAAATAGATGGTTAGTTCATTGTAAAAGTACTACATTGATACTAGCTTTGTCACAAAGTACAAATTAAGTTTATCTCAATCTAAACTAAGGGTGGCACAATATAATGGAAAGTGAGTTCCATAATGGATTTGGATGATTTCCAAAGTTAAGACATTGTGACAGATACTACAACAAAAGGCTAAGTATATGACTGCTATTATAGCAGCAAAAGAGGGCATTTGTGTCAAGAAGTTTGTTATCAAACTAGGTGTAGTTCTCAGTGGGATAATACTATGAAGATATATTGTGCGACAATATTATCAACATGTTTTAACCCTAAAGAGCTAAAGGTCACACCGAAATACCAAATTTATACAAAGCCATCTCATTAGAGAATGAGTGATGCATAGAGACGCAAAGACATGCAATTACACACGGACCTGGAAGTGTCAGATCCGGAGATCAGTTGACCACTAGCAATCGTGTACATACAACACTGGAAAGCCATAGGTGTTATATACACAAAGGTTCGAAACTAGATTATTGACTCTAGTGCAAGTGGGAGACTGTTGGAGATATGCCCAAGAGGCAATAATAAAGTGGTTATTATCATATCTTCACACTTATGATAAATGTTTACATACCATGCTATAATTGTATTAACCGGAAACATTAATACTTGTGTGATTTGTAAACTAAAATAAGAGTCCCTAGTAAAGCCTCTTGTTAAACTAGCTTGTTGGTTAATATATGATCATGGTTTCCTAATCATGAACATAGAGATGTTATTAACAACAGGATCATATCATTAGGAGAATGATGTGATGGACATACTCCTATAGATAAGCGTAGCATAAAGATCAAGTCATTTCAATAGTTCAATTGCTATATGCTTTCTGATACATAGTAACCTAATTCCTTCGACCATGAGATCATGCATATTGCCTTTACTGGATGGATGCTTTGATGTCATCAAACACCACACCGTAACAGGGTGGCTATAAAAGTGGCATTGGGTGTTCAGAAAGTATTGGTTGAAACACATGGATCAAGAGTGGGATTTGTCCATCCACATGACGGATAGATATTCTCTGGGCCCTCTCGGTGAAATGTCATCCAATTAGCTTGCAAGCATGTGACTTGGTCACAAGGGATCACATATCACGGGAACGAGAAAAGAGTACTTATCAGTAACGAGGTTGAACTAGGTATGCAGAGATACCGACGATCATAACCTCGGATAAGTAACATATCGTGAGACAAAGGGAAATTGGTATCGTATGTAAGTGGTTCATTCGATCGCAAAGTAATCGTAGAAATATGTGGGAGCCATATGAATTTCCAGATTCCTCTATTGGTTATTGTTCGGAGAAGTGTCTCGATCATGTCCGCATAATTCACGAACCGTAGGGAGACACACTTAAGGATTCGACGTTGTTTGAGTAGTTATGGTATTATGAGAAAGAGACCGAATGTTGTTCGGAGTCTCGGATGGGATCCGGGATATCACGAGGTGATCCGGAATGGTCCGGAGAATAAGATTCATATAAGGAAAGTCCCATTTCGGAGTTGGGGAATGGTTCCGGTGTTTTCATCGGGAACATTCTAGAAGTTCCCGGAATGTCCGGCACTCCGGAGGGGAAGGGGTACATGAATGTGTCATTGCATGTTGGAATGATTGCATCATGTACTAAGTGTTCTTGCTGTCCCAAATAAAGGATTAAATTGAATCCTAAATTGAAAAAGTCAAACGGCTAGTTTGAAAGTCAAACGGCAGTTTTTGGGAAGTGGGAGGAGAGGAGGAAACCGAATTGGGGGAGGAGTCCTCCTCCCCAAGCCGGCGGCCAGCCCTAGGCCGAGTTGGGGAGGGACTCCCTCCCTCCCCTAGCGCGCCAGCCCTCCCACCTATAAAGGGAGGGGCAGGGCTCCCCTCCCAACACAACACAAGACACACAAGTTCCTATCCTCTAAACTAGAAACTAGACCTAGACCCCGGTTTAGAGCTGTTTCGGTTTAGAGCCTTCTAATTGGTTTAGAGCCCTCTAATTGGTGTGTCTAATTACTAGACCACTAATAGCCTCTCTCATAAGCTCCACCATACTCGCACCGGCTTAAGGCGAAGCCCTGCGGGATCTCCCCTCTACTTTCGGTACCACGCCGTTGTGCTGCCGGAATCGCGAGGAGAGTGCTACAACCTCCGCTGCCTGCTGGAACAAGGGAGAGGAAGGTCTTCGTCGAGTACCGAACGTGTGACCGACTGCGGAAGCGCTGCGGGAACGCGGCGCTGGAAGGATCGTCTACGCGATCTTGAGATCGGAAAGAGTACGACTACATCACCCACGAGAATCTGCTCTCGTTAACCGCTTTGGAATCTTCGAGGGTGAGTTCCACTATCGACTCGTTGCTGCAATCTAGTAGATAGATCTTGGCTTGTTTGTTTGTATGCGATAGAAAATTTTTGTTTTCCATGCTACGAACCCCTACAGTTTTTAGGTCAGAAGGCAACTTATAGGCGAAGAGGGAGACCAAGGGGCAATCTGGGGCGGCCAGACCACCCCCTGGCACGGCCTGGGATTGCCCGTGTGGCCAGGTGGTGTGGCCTGGGCCCAGCCCCCCTCCGTCTCGTATTCTGGCTCCGGGAGTCTTCTGGTGAAATAGGATTTTTTGCATATTTTCTGAGATTTTTCCTGATAGTTGATTTTCTGCATAAAAAGTAGACATCAGGGCAATTCTGCTGAAAACAGCGTCAGTCCGCGTTATTTGCATCCAAATCACACAAGTTAAGAGGAGAAACAATAGCAAAAGTGTTAGGGAAAGTAGATACGTTTTGGACGTATCAATGGTCTGGCACACAAATCTTAGTACCGCGTGTTGCGTTGTCTCTGGAATCGAGTTAAACATAAGGAAGTGCCACGCGAGCTACGGAAGGAACTCCACTATGAGCAAATCAACAATAGAGCTCAAGAAGAGTCTGACCAATTTCTCCGCAAATAGAAGACAAAATGCTAGCAGATCTCCTTCGAGATGGTAGACGTTATTAGTAGAATGAGTCAGTTAATTCTCTATGATGTGGATGAACTACCGGATAATGATGTAAACTCCGTCACCTCTGCGGAATCTATTGAGGAGGATTAGTGGATAATGACTAGTAATTCACGTGTTATTATTTAGTTTGAACGTGTATTGTATAATTATTATCTAAGTACTTTATTGCATTTGTTTTTATTTTTTGAGAATTATTGTCTACCTATTTGTTTTTTAGAATAGTTTTCCTACTTATTTACTTGTCTACAAACCTCTTTAATGTGTTAGAGTGACCAAGTTCATCAAGATTTTGATCTCAACCTTATCCGAAAGAAGTCGTCCCTACATCTCAGTTTCACTCTCCATCTCTAGATCTTAGTTTTACCCTCCACCTCTCTAGATAACAGCCACCGCGGTGGCGCACACCTCTCAAGCGTCCTCGATCGCGGCTGCACGAACCTATCCGGTGCTCTCAACCATAGTTGTTCGGACCTCCGGTGTCCTCGATCGTGGCTGCGCGCACCTCTCTAGCATCCTCCGTGAAAGGGAAACGGATGTCGCCTAGAGGGGGGTGAATAGGCATTTTAAAAATATTACGATTTAGGCTCTAATAAATGCGGAATAAAACTTAACGTTTAATTTATCAAGCCAAAACCTATAACCACTAGGTTCAACTAAGTGCACCAACAACATATGCTAAGCAAAACAAGCAACAAGGTGATAGCAAGATATAATACTTCAAGCACGATGGCTATCACAATGTAAATTTCATAAGTAAAGGGATCAGTTGAGAGATAACCGATAGACGCGGAGACGATGATTTGTTTCCTGAAGTTCACTTCCAAAGAAGCTACGTCTTTGTTGGAGAGGTGCGGGGCGCAATGTACTTCGAACGCCACAAGTGGCTCACCTCGAGGTGTGGTGGCTCACCTCGAGTGAGGTGGCTCACCTCGAGGTGTGGTGGCTCGATGCTCACCCAACGCCACACAAGGGCTCACCCCAAGATGCGAAGGCACGCAACCTACCGGCACCACAAAAGGCTCACCCTATTCTCCCGTGAGCTCGCCACAAAGGCGTACTCACATTCCACTATGGGACACTTGAGGGCGGTCACTGAACCCATACAAGGCTTGGGGAAAACTCCACAACAATTGGAGGGCTCCTAAGAAACGCACAAAGGCTCCACAATGCCATAAAAGGCCAACAAGCTTGAGGAATCTCCACAACTCAACTGGAGGCCTCAAGAACACACCACAACTCCACACAACCGTCTAGGGTTCCAAGAACCCAAGAGAAACAAGCCCAAGAGTTTGAACTCGCCGAATCTCCGAGGAGAACTCAAACCTACGCACCAAATGCAAGAGGCAAGTCCTTATCTATCAAATTCCACCAAAACTACAAAAGCTATTGGGGGAATAAGAGAGGAAGAACACAAGAGGAGAACACAAAACTCTCCAAGATCTAGATCCCAAGGATTCCTTTACAAAGAAGGGATTTGGTTTGGTGGGGCTTGTAGATCTAGATCTCCTCTCCCAAATCCCTCAAAAAATGCAAGAATCATAAGAGGGAGAAGGAGAGAGGGTAAGCTCTTCAAGGTCAACAATGGAGGAGAGAGAGTGAAAAACTGTCCAAAAAAATTAACCCCATGAAGGGGATGAGGAGCCCCTTTTAAAGGGCTCCCAGATCTGGCTGTTGGGCCATTTACGACCCTGACCGGTAGTACCGATGGATGGCCGGTACTACCAGTGGCACCCAGCCAACGGTTCGAAAATAGCAAAGCGAACAAACAAAAACGAGTACGGCCGGTACTACCGGTTGGTCACCGGTACTACCGCCCAAGATTCCGATCAAACAACCGACAAATAGAACTCACCAATACAGAGAAGGTACTGAACCAAAATCGGGGTTACCGGAATTTGGGCCGGAATTAACACCGGTACTACCGGCGGCAAAAATCCCTAGTGGTACTACCGGTGGCCCACCAAAACTACCGGTCAGGCAAAAACTCCAGAACCAGAACAGCCACAACTTTTGCAACCGAACTCCAAACGAGATGAAACCAATTTTGTCGAAATATTGAGTATCACCAAGGGATAAAATACCATGAATGTATATGTGATATACCTCCCAAGGAGTGGATCCAGAAAACTCGGAAGATCAAAAACGCAATAAGATATGGAAGGGAAATCCATTTTTGATGAATTAGAGCTTGTTATGAAGATAACCACAAGCTCTAGATCCTCACATGGACAAGAACCAAACAACAACCAAGAAAGATGATTCTATGTATGCAAAGGTTTGAGCTCTCTCCGAAAGATACGAACGTGTCACCCACTCAAGAGCCCCTCTTGGTAGTACGACTATCTATCCTAAACCCAGTCTCCCAATGCTACAAGAGACTGGTAAAATAGAAAACCTATCAAGATTATACCTTTGCCTTGAGCATCCCACTTGAGCTTGATGTAGACGATCTTGTCACCTTCAAGATAGAACACATTTCTTGATTGCTCTTGCTTGATGAAGACTTGCGAATGACTCCCCCGTACTCCATGAGGAAACCTCTCATTTGACCTTGTCTTCATCACTCCATGATCACCGAGGATGGCAAGCTTCAGGCATGAGATCTTCTAGAGAAGGCACACCTTGAGTTTGCACTTCATTTCTTGATGATGTCTTGAAGATGGCCATAAGAAACTCCATCTTCTTCTTCTTTAAGACATACTTGTTCTTCCTCTTCTTATTCTTCTTCAACAAGGTTCCAATAGGCACAAAACCTTTGGACATTTCTTCTTATTTTTCAACCTTGAGACCAACCCATGGTCTAAGCGATGCCAATGGACAAACCTACAAGTGAAACTTAATTTACACGTTAGTCCATAGAGATTGTCATTAATTACCAAAACCATACTAGTTCTTGTCTGCAATTTGTTCTTACAAATTCGTTTATTTAATAGCCATGGTTAATTCCCGTTGACCTGAATGGTATATATATATATATGTTAGGAATTTCTATTGTAAGAGTATAATGTAATTTTATTGGACTTTGTAGGTTAGTTAAATCTTGTTTTATTGATAAGTTTTCTTATATTTGGATTGATGAGCCTCCTAACTTTCTCCTATATGATATAACCATTGTTTGAAATTAATAAAGGTCCACGGCTGAATGGAATCCTACTGTTTCCCTAAAAAAAAGCATTGTACTGTACTTGGAGGCAGGACAGCTGCCAGCTTCACTTCTTTGGACTCCTGTACCGCCCCCCTCCTCCTCCAAAAAAAACTTTCTTGCAACTTCTTCGTAGGAACCATCTTTCATTTTTCGGGACATAATCCCAACCATCTGCGGCCTGGTCCGATGCTGCTCCTACATGCAGAACTGGTAGGTGTATACCAGCCCGCCCGCATTGCTTTTGGGCCAGACCCATGTGACAGTTCTGGCTTTCTGGCTGGTTTTCAGCCCATTTTCTCTTTTTTTTTGTTTGTTTTCAGTCTAGTTTTTGGTGTTCCAAAAATGTCTGACCATATTTAAAAAAAATTAAATCTAAAATTTCATAAACCAGAACATTTAGAATATGGACATTTCCAAAATTCATTTTTCGGGTATAAACATTTTAAAACTTGAACATTTTTTTTAAATGAACACTTTTGAATAAAAAGGAAAAATAAAAGAAAGAAAACAGTAAAGTAAAAGAAAAAAATAGAAAACTGAGAAATTCAGAGGAGCTTATCAAACCGAGTCAGCCAATACGGTGCGCATGGGGGTGCGCAGCTCGCCGACATGGTCGGCATATAGGATTTTTTGTCTTAGTTGCCGTTTAGAGCAACTCTATCAATAACCGTAAAATCAATCAACCCGGTTTTTTTTTTGCAATAAACCGCACATCCCCTCCCAAACCTGCATATACAGGGTACATGCGGCTATTTATCCAATTCCATGCGCCCCGCCACACCATCGTCTCCATGTGCCTCACGCGACTTCCGCTGATCAGTTCTGAGGTCTCGTACCCCACATCCATGAGTGCCAGCGACGGGTCTAGCTACGCATGTTCCGCCTCCTTGATTCCTAGAGAAGCCGCAAGACTTCCCCCTCAGCAGGATGACAATTTGATCAACATGCTGCTGGATGATTTTGACAAGTAAATATGATCCCTTTTGTAATTCTAGTTAGGGTTTGAATTTCACCAAATTTCTTCCTGAATTTGGATTTCAGTGTTGTAGTTTGAATCTCTATGTTAATTTAGAGCTCGATGCGAGGCCGGCCATCAACGTTAGCTAGGAAGAACATGCGGAAATGGAGATGCACAGATTGATGTTTGTGGCTATGTGCTTGAGGTGCTCTTCGTCTCAGTTTTATGCGATTGATTGAGGTTGCTTTCTATATTACACGTCACCCATAGTGGACATAATCACATAAAACACCTACTATCTCCGTTAAACAAAGGTGTATAATTTTTTCCTAAAAGGTTTGACTAAATATATACTAAGCGCTATAGGTTAAGTTGGTTGGTTAGTGTATCATGACCGGGGACACCTGGCACTAACTCATTCATGTCTTCTTCAAAACCGAAACGGATAGGTTGTCTTAAAGATCATTTCTATAGCGAGAAGGAGGAACTTTCTTACTAAGGCAACTCGTAGAAGGCCAGCATTGATCTTTCCTTTTTCTTGAACAGCTCAGTCTCCCTCCGTCCAGAAATAAGTGACTTGGTTTTGTCTAGATTCGTATGTCTCTAGATATATTTTAGTGATACATTCGAATTAAGACAAAATCAAGTCACTTAATTCTGGATGGAGCGAATATTACATTTGCAAGTCTTAACAGACATGATGTTGATTTTGTGTTATAGATGTTGACAATTTTTCTAAAAGCTTAGTCAAACTTTAAGTTGTTGGACTTTGTGAAAAAACTATACATCTTTGAAATTTGCTTTTTAGTTCCCTGCAAAATAAAAAGGAATTTGCTTTTCAGTTTTGCTCCAATCCGATACCATCCTCTACCATATTCTTCCGATGCTCCTGTCACTGCTGCAACATTGACCGAGATGAGATTGCGGACAAACGATAGACAAGAACAATGTCTAAACTCAAATGATTTGAAATTTGCTTTTTATTAGCAGATTTGCTAGAAATCAGACGCCTGATATTTAGTTAAGTATCGGTCACCGTTTACACCGTCGGATCTTTTGTGGACTTTACGATCTGTGCACCAGTTGTCGGGCTGTTTTTGTTTTCTATGGTGCATGTGTTTTGCCGTGGGGTTGTGCGCTCTGCGGGCACGAACTTTAGTGCAGACTGAAGCTAGAGCCTATTGGGCCGGCCTCTGAGTCCGCGCACTTACGGCAAGCGGGTTTATGTGTTTTCGAAAGCTGTTAGTACCAGCGGGTTAGTACCACCGGCCCATGTTTCTTGCACGTTAGTACCAGTGTGTTTTTCTAGTTCGGTTCTGCTCATGGTTTTTATTTTCTTTTTGCTTTTTAAATTTTTTGTATTTTCTTACTTCTTATTTTTTTTTCTACTTTATCCAATCCAAATTAGTTGACTTGGTATTGTTTAGATTTCAATATATCTAGCACTAAAATAAGTTATATATATTCGAATATAGTTAAATCTGAGTTAATTAATTTGGATTCGAGGTAGTCGTATTTTCTATTTTTTCAAGTATTTTTTATTTGTTCCTTTTATTCTTTTTCTTTTCTATTATATTTTCTTTTTTCCTTTTTTTATCTTTTTTTCATTTATGTTTATTTGGAAATTGTTTGAAATATAGTTTCTTAAAAATTGTTCATCGATTTTTCACCTTTTTTTCATTTTATTGAGAAATTTCTTTCATTATTTTGATAGTGTTCATTATATTGAAAATTTTGTTCATATTTTTTGAATTTTCTGTTTATATTTTACGGTTTTGCTAATTATCAGGCGCCAGTATCAGTCACCTTTTTAACCGTTCGATCATATGCTTTGCGATTTGTGCAAACTAGAGTTTTTCGTCGCGCGTCGTGTATTGTGGTCGCCAGCGTTCCCGTCACGCGATGTGCATGTCGTATGTGTTTGTGGGCTGTGACCGCTGCGTGCGTGTTTGTGGGCTTTTGTTTCTGGCTGTTACTTCTTTTTTTATTAGCTTTTTTCTGTGTGCTTTTTTTTGTGGGTTGTTCCTAGTTGCAACTTGCTTATAACTGAGCATCCGTCGGTGTGGAGGGGGGGGCAGTCACAACTTGATTATAACTGAAGACAGTTGGTGTGGATGGGGGCGCAGTCGCAACTTGCTTGTAATTGAGCTCTGTCGGGTCTCAGTTGCAACTTGCTTGTAACTGAGCACTCTTCGATGTGGAGGAAAGACAGTTGTAACTTGCTTGTAACTAAGCTCCCGTCGGGATCTAATTGCAACTTGCTTGTAACTGGGGCTCCGCTGAGGGGGCTAATTGCAACTTGATTGCAACCGGGAGGACCCGTCTACGGGCCAGTTGCAACTTGCTTGTAACTGAGCTCTCGCCGGAGCCTAGTTGCAACTTACTTGTAACTGAGCTCCCCGCCGGGGCCACGTTGCAACTTACTTGTAACTAGGGCCCCACCATGGCCAGTTGCAACTTACTTGTAACTGAACCCCCCTCAAGTGCCTGTTCCAACTTGATTGCAACCAGGGGGCTATCATCGGGCCTGGGGCACAGTTGCAACTTGCTTATAACTGGGAACCTGCCGAGGGGGCTAGTTGCAACTTGATTGCAACCGGGGGGACCCCGTCGATGGGACCCATGTGCAACTTGCTTGTAACTGAGCCCTCGTTGAGCCCCAGTTGCCACTTGATTGTAATCGGTCGCTCTATTGAGGGGCCTGTTGCAATTTAATTGTAACAAAAACCCTCGTCGAGTGCGAGTTGCAACTTCATTGCAACTAGAGCTCCGTCGATGGGCCAGTTGCAACTTGTTTGTAGTTGAGCCCCCGTCGAGCCCCCGTCAAGGGATAGTTGCGACTTGCTTGTAATTGAGCTCCCGCTGAGGCCCAGTTGCAACTTGCTTGTAACTAGGGCCCCGCCAAGGGGGCCAGACCCCTTCGGCGGGGCCCAGTTACAACTTGCTTGTAACTAAGCCCTTGTTGAGCTCCGGTTGCAAATTGATTGCAACTAGCGCCCCATCGCGGGGCCAGTTGCAACTTGTTTGTAGTTGAGCCCCCATCGAGCCCCCGTCGAGGGATATCTGCAATTTGCTTGTAACCGAGCTCCCGCCGGGGCCTAATTGCAACTTGCTTATAACTGGGGCCCCGCCGAGGGGGGCGGTTGCAACTTCATTGCAACCAGGGGACCCCGTCGGTGGGCCTGGGGCCCAGCTGCAACTTGGTTTTAACTGGGGCTCCGCTGAGGGGGCTAGTTGCAACTTGATTGCAACCGGGGGGACCCTGTCGGTGGGCCAGTTGTAACTTGCTAGTAACTGAGCTCTCGCTGGGGCCTAGTTGCAACTTGCTTGTAACTGAGCTCCCGTCGGGGCCCAGTTGCAACTTGCTCCTAACTGGGGCCCCGCCGTGGCCTGTTGCAACTTACTTGTAATTGAACCCCCGTCGAGTGCCTATTGCAATTTGGTTGCAACTAGGGCCCCGTCAAGGGGCGCAGTTGCAACTTATTTGTAGCTGAACCCCCGTCGAGCCCCGTCGAGGGATAGTTCCAACTTGCTTGTAATTGAGCTCCCGTCGGGGCCCAGTTGCAACTTGCTTATAACTGGGGCCCGCCGAGAGGGCCAGTTGCAACTTGATTGCAGCCGGGAGGACCCAGTTGATGACTGCAAGTGCACGGATCGTTTATAGCTAGTTTCGAAATAAATATATCGATCCCACAAGGAGCAGTAGGCGAAAGACTAAAATGCTTTTAACTAAAACTAAACGTAGTACTTAAGGAGTAACTTTAAGATGCAAGAAAAGTAGAGTTGTTTTTAGGTTTTTGGTTGAACGAGACAATTTTAAAGTAAAGTAAAACTTAATGCAGAAAGTAAGAATCGCGTGTGCAAAAGAACTTAGAACTGCAATAGGGAAAAAGACGTTCTCAGGAAATGGTGGATACATCGCTAGCAATTTATACTAAGCAATAAAAATTATTATAAAAAATATTCTCATGATACGTATGTATGTGGAAAACAGCGAGGATTGCAATGCTCATTGACACACACTGATCGGTGATGATTGTTGTAACTACCTCGGTGAATTACGCTCCTAGTTACAAGCCTGGATGAGCAGAAATGGTTGAAATAGTACGGTGGGGCCCAAATGCCACTCACAGGTAGACCTTTCGGCCGTCCCAACCATTTCCAAACATCGGGACAAGAACGGGCGGCGTAATCGGCAGGCGAAGGGATCAACTACATACACAAATGGGTATGTATGCAAGCCACCATACAATGTAGACGGATGTCCGTGAATTAAAAACAACAGTTGTAATGGTAATATTAACAGATCCATCCTCCTCCTCGCTTACCGACGAGGAAGCGGACGAACAACCCCCCATCTGTTGGCAGTTTTATTAACCATTCCATGAGTGTTGCACTATTTACTAGTCAGGTACTTAGTCAAATTAAAAGCGGTACTTTAGTTATACTTGTCTATGATCGAGAAACTGTGCTCCAAGTCATCCATAACCGCGGACACGGCTTTCAGAAAGTTTTACCCTGCAGGGGTGCACAAATAGCAACACACACTCGATCAACCTCGGAAAAACCAAATCAAAACCTAACGAGGAAGTCACGACAAAGCGATCACAGGATTCAGAAATATTTCAGGGGGCCACCCCATTAAGCTACCCGCAACGGAATTAGCTGACTCCGAGACGGACTCAAGGTTTGCGTCAGTGGCTGTAAACGACTGGGAACCAGAAAGTGTGACTGGGCTTGTCGATACCGCGAAAACACTCCGCTTTCCAAAACAGTACAGGTGCAGTACCTCGCACAATTTTAAATAAAGCAGTAAAACATGGCATAAGTACAGGATAGTAAATAAAACCTCAAACTAGTTTGTGGCCCCAAGAAATAAGAATGAATCAAGCTCTGGCTCAGGGGGGTTCATAAGCCTCCCGGATGTGGATAGCGCGAATATTCAAGGAACAGGAATCAAGTACTCGGGGTCCTACGGGACACAAGTGAGCCTGAAAAACCAAATAGCAAATATGGCTCACCGGTGCCACTTTCATTAGTTATCCCATTACTACTCAGGTTAAGTTGTTTAGGTACCTCGTTATCCATCAGACACTCACATACCCTACACATGCTGTTCTACGACTCGCATGGCTCAAACAACTCCTGTAGTAAATGGCTCATGGGATGGAGGAACAAGCTTCGGTGGGGTTTAAAAGTAAAGGCTATGCAGTACTTGGGATTCAATTTAATGCAATCGCGACTCAATGATGCAAGAATAAGATAGAGGCAATAGGTACTATATGTATGCAAGCATGTGGTAGTGCTTGCCTGGCAGCTCAGTTGAAGCGAGAGAAGGATATGGGTAGTGCTCCTGGTTCTCTTGGTATATCCCCTGCTCAGTGTCTATTCGAAGAAGAACCAAACAAACAAGGGCCAACATAAATAAAGTGCGCAAGCATATGAATAAAATGCGACAAGCAAACAATCATGCCATGATGAATGATGCACAATTTGCATGGCAATGAAGTAGCATGGCATGGGTGAGGTGTGGAGTACAAGAATAAATCATTTTATTGAGTTTTGATCACATTTTATCCTCATATTAGTTGCTGTACTCTTTATATTTATATGATGCATGCTTCAAATCACAACATGGAATGCATAAACAGAAAGGTTTCGTCGAGCTAATCATTTTAGACATATTATTTGTTAAATTTGGAGTTATAAAACAAAAGTTATTAATTAATTAAGGCAAAAGGGCATTTTAATGTAATTTTAATTAACTTGGAAATTAAAGTGTCCAAAATATATTTTGAAAGCCATATTTGAATTCCTCACATTTTTCTGATCTCAAAACATATATTATTTGTATTATTTGGGTTTATAAATTAAAAGTTATTTTTAAAACAGATTTAAAATTTGAATTAATTTGAAAAGATTTAATTTAAACAGAAACTAACGGAAACTTTTTGTACTCAGGAGGATCTAGACCCAGCCGCTGACGGGTGGGGCTCACTGCTGACTGGGACAACAAGCGCACAGAAATGTTTTTCTCATCACGAGCTAGTCTAGCCGCAGAGAGTGACAGGTGGGGCCAGAGCACACGCGGGTCCACACACCAGTGGACGCAGGCGGGGCTGCCACGCGGCACAGCGAGGGAGCGCGGGTTGAGGCCAGAGAAACAGGGGGGCTCTTTTGCAAGATCGTCGGGGTGGCTGGCAGGTGGGGCTCTACGGACCGCGGGTTAAGCAACAAAAAGGCGCAGGGGGTATGCGCAAAAGGGCGCCCGATGCACTGTTTCTCTTCTCTGAACTTACTGACGGTAGATCGATGCTCGACAGGGCGCGGGGCGCGGCGCGCGGGGCTCGAACACGCGACCTGGGCATGCGCGCGGAGGCGGCCACCGCTGGGCTAGGGCGGGGTAGCTGTTAGGGGTCAGGCGCGGCCTAGGTAGGGTTTTATGCGACGTGGGAGCGAGCAGACGCGCGCGCTCGTCGGTGCACCGAGGGTGTACGACGGAAAGATCAACGCAACCAGGAAACGACGACGAAGGCGAGGGTGTCTAGGAGGTTGCGTGGCTCACCGTGAGGCTGCTGGTGGCGGTGGATCGGGCAGGGGTGCAGACGATCGGCGGTGAGGCAGAGGCCGGCGGAGCTAGGGTTTCGCGTCAGAGCAGCGTCGGCCTGGTGGCTCTGGTCCTCCTCCTCCTCGACGGCGTGTACGGAGCGGATGCAGATGACCTCCTCATCCTCCTCGATCACCTCCACGTCGCGCTCGTCGTCTGGATCGAAGCAGCGTCGGTGGAGCAGACGGTGGCCAGCGTTGGGGGTAGACGTCGGTGGAGAGGGAGGGGAGGAGCGGCATGCGCCCTGGGGTAGATCTAGGGAGGCAGCAGGCGAGAGAGAGGGAGTGGGTAAAGCAGAGAGGGAGAGGGGGTGCCGTGGGGAGTGGGTAGGGTTAAAGGTGGCTCGGCCACCTTTTTCTCCTTCCTCTCCTCACGTGCTCGGGCAGGCCAGGGCGAGGTGGTGGTGGGGCTGCCAGGTGGGGGACGGCCAGTTGGTGGAGAGGCTCGGGCTGGGGCCCTCTTGGCAGAGAGAGAGAGCTAGAGAGGGAGGGAGAGAGGGAGCTCGGGTTGGAGCTAGGGTTGGTAGGGGAGGCTCGGGTTAGGGTTTGGTTTGGGTGGTAGCTAGGTGGGCCAGGGAGAGAGGGTGGCCAGGTGGGGCCAACTAGGTGAGAGAGAGAGGCCGAGAGAGAGGGTGGCAAGGTAGCTAGGGTTTGAAGAGAGGGGGGGGATGTTTTAGATTAGGTATAGATTAGGGGAGAGGTTTGGAGAGAGAGGGTGAGGCTTAGGGTTTTAGAAGCTTGCATGCTCCAAACTTAGACCAAGCAAGAACATGTGGAAAAGAGAAAGAGAGGGATGTGGTGTGATGATGGATTTTAGCAAGACAAACTAGATCAAGCCAAAAGATAAGAAGAGAAAGAGATGAGAGATGAACCACTCAAGAATTCAAATAAAATCCAAAAGACTTAAATGTGGTGGTGCTTGCATGGCCCATGCAGAATAATTAATGCCATGCTTAATCTTGTGAGAACAATAATATTAACATGGCATTATTATTATGCATTCCCAAAATTGGATTAAAAGCCAAGCAAAAAGAATTTAAAGGAAAGTTCCAGATGGAGTAGATGGAGATGATCACATTTGTTTATAATTGGGACTTACTAGTGTGTTTATTCCACTAGATGTTTAATAGTCCCAATTATACCCCAACATGATAATAACCCCAAGGCAACCCATATGGAAGCTAGGAAAAAGGTTCCACTCACAAGGCATGCAAAGGTGGCCATGTGGCTCTCATATATCAATAATGTGAAAACAACATGATGCTAAGATGAGAGCATGTGGACTAGAATTGGATCCATTCCAACCCACATGAGCTAGAGGTAAAACCCAAATAAGTGCAAAGCTCACATTTAGTTGGATGGTGGAATTATAAGGTGGTGAAAGAGAGGTGGTGGAGTGGAATAAAAGATATGCCCCCAACTCAACTTGGGCATTAACCAATATATCAAGAACCAACTACAATATCAAGAGGCAAATACAATTAACAATGCATATGAGATAAGAACCAAACAAAAAGGGGTTTTATATGATGCTCAAATGCAAGGTGGCATGATGACATGAGCATGATATAATTATGATGCAACAATTATATATATGAAGTAGCCATTATATTACTAGACCAAGTAGCATTACAATTGTTAGATAATTGGGATGCTACAACTCTCCCCCACTAAACAGGAATCTCGCCCCGAGATTCTAGGAAGAAGAGGAAGACACAAAGAGGGTAGGATACTTGGCACGGAGCTCATCTTCACGTTCCCAAGTGGCTTCATCAACAGAATGGTGCGACCACTGCACCTTGCAGAACTTGATGGACTTGTTGCGAGTCCTTCTTTCCGCGATCTCAAGGATTTTTGTGGGGTGTTCTTGATAAGACAGGTCTTCTTGGAGATTGATAAGCTCATGGTCCACGGTCCTGCCGGGATCCTTGAAGCACTTCTTGAGCTGAGAGATGTGGAAAACATCATGGACCTTGAGTTTTTTCGGGAGCTCAAGAGCATAAGCAACTTCTCCTCTTCTTCCACGAATTTTGAATGGACCGATGTATCTAGGAGCCAGCTTTCCTTTGATACCAAAATGGTGCGTGCCTCTCATGGGAGTGACACGAAGGTAAACGAGATCACCAGGGACATACTCCATGTCCGTGTGCTTTCTGTCATAATTGCTCTTCTGGCGACTTTGAGCAATCTTCAGATTTTCAAGAATGATGTGAACCTTCTCCTCCGCTTGAGTTACAATGTCAGGGCCAAACAATGTTCTTTCTCCTGCACCCGACCAACCAATCGGAGTTCTGCATTTGCGACCATAGAGAGCCTCAAATGGTGCCATCTTTAGACTTTTCTAGAAGCTGTTGTTGTAAGAGAATTCAGCATAAGGAAGACATTCTTCCCACTTCATGCCAAAAGAGATGACGCAAGCACGAAGCATATCCTCCAGAATCTGATTGATCCTTTCAACTTGTCCTTGCGACTGAGGGTGGTAAGCTGTGCTGAAATTCAACTTTGTTCCCAAAGCATTTTGGAAACTTTCCCAGAACTTGGAAGTGAAGATGCTTCCACGGTCTGAACTGATCTCAAGCGGAACCCCATACAGAGAGACAATTCTGTTGATATAGAGCTCCGCCAACTGAATTGCAGAAATGGTTTCCTTGACGGGGAAGAAGTGAGCCACTTTAGAAAGCCTGTCAATGACAACAAAGATTGCATTGTTGCCCTTCTGCGACCTTGGAAAACCAGTGATGAAGTCCATCTCTACTTTCTCCCATTTCCATTCCGGGGGTTTCAATGGCTGTAGAAGACCGGAAGGTTTCTGATGGACAACTTTAACTCTGCGGCAAACATCACACTCCGAGACATACTTGGCACAATATCGTTTCAAACCCGGCCACCAATATTGTGTTTTCAAGTCCATGTACATCTTTGTGCTGCCAGGGTGGATAGAAAGAACAGAATCATGCGCCTCCTTGAGAACTTGCTCTCTCAAACCCGGGTAGTTCGGAACAAACATTCGGTGTTCAAAGAAAAGCGTGCCTTGATCATCGACGTGGAAGGACTCATACTTCGGAAGCTGGATGTTGGAGATGACCTTTCTTGTGTACGGATCACCAAGCTGAAAGGAGCGAACCTTTTCTTCCAAGAGAGGGGTTGCTAGAAGGTTCAGGAGATACCCTTGTTCCACAATTTCAAGGTTGAGCTGACGGAATTCCTCGCACAAGAGAGGCTGTTGTTCTTCCATCATGAGGTTGTTGACATAAGCTTTGCGGCTGAGAGCATCGGCCATGACATTAGCTTTGCCTGGAGTGTAGTTGCTGGTCAAATCGAAGTCATTGATTGCTTCAATCCATCTCCTCTGCTGAAGGTTGAGATCAGGCTGAGTAAAGATATACTTCAGACTCTTGTGATCAGAAAAGATCTCACAACGGTTGCCAAGCAAGTAGTGCCTCCATACTTTCAAAGCAAAGACAACTGCTGCGAGCTCGAGGTCATGTGTAGGATAGTTGATCTCATGCGTCTTCAACTGTCGAGAGGCATAAGCAACAACTTGTTTCTCTTGCATAAGGACCGCACCCAATCCTTGCAAAGAGGCGTCACAGAATATCTGGAAAGGCTTGGATGTATCCGGAGGAACCAAGACTGGTGTGGAAGTGAGCTTCTCTTTGAGTGTCTCAAAGCTTGCTTGACATGCAGGAGTCCAAAGGTATTTCTTGCCTTTCTTAAGGAGATCGGTAAGAGGCTTCGCTATCTTCGAAAAGTTCTGAACGAAGCGACGACAATAACTAGACAAACCAAGGAAACTCCGCACTTCTTTGACATTTACCGGAGGAAGCCATTCAATTGTCTTCACAGTTTCCGGGTTGACTGCAATGCCCTTGGCAGAGATGACGTGACCAAGATAGGTGACTTGAGGCAGCCAAAACTCACACTTGGAGAACTTTGCATACAGGCGGTTCTCACGAAGCTTGTTTAGGACACACCGAAGGTGTTCTTCATGTTCTTCCTTCGACTTAGAATAGACTAGAATGTCATCCAGGTAGACCACAACGAACTTATCAAGATACTCCATGAAAACCGAGTTCATGAGCCTCGAGAAGGTGGAAGGTGCGTTGGTGAGACCGAAAGACATGACCGTGTACTCATACAGGCCATAGCGGGTGGTGAAAGCTGTTTTAGGAACATCTTCCTTGCGAATCTTGATTTGGTGATAACCACTTCTCAAGTCAAGCTTAGAGAATACCACAGCTCCAGCTAGCTGATCGAAGAGATCATTAATCCGCGGAAGGGGATATTTATTCTTGATGGTTTTAGCATTGAGAGCCCGATAGTCAACACAAAGTCCATCAGTCTTGTCTCGCTTCTTCACAAAGATTGTTGGGCTACCCCAAGAAGAAGTACTATGTTGAATGAAACCCAACTTCTCTTGTTCATCAAGCTGACGTTTGAGTTCAGCCAACTCAGCAGGACCCATTTTATAAGGCCGCTTGGAGATAGGAGCGGTACCAGGTTCAAGCTCAATTACAAACTCAACCTCACGATCCGGAGGCATACCTGGCAACTCTTCAGGAAAGACATCTGGGAACTCACAGACCACCGGAACACTCTGAATAGCTTCCATAGCATCATCATTCAGAGCCGCCAAAGAGAAAAGCTGGATAGCAGGAGTCTGACTTGGAGAATAGACTATATGGCCTTCAGGAATCTTCAGAGAAACCGAGAGCTCCGCACAATCAATCACAGCTGCATTTGTTGTCAACCAATCCATGCCCAAGATGACATCAATGTAAGAATTGCCCAGAACAATTAAGGAAGCCGAGAACGAAGAGCCACCAATCTTAATTTGATTGCCATGGCTGATTTTAGAAGCTGCCATCTTTGCTCCAGGAGAAAGGACCATTAACCGCTTAAGGAGAGGATCCATAACTAACTCATTCTCATGTGCAAACTTGTGAGACACAAAAGAATGCAAAGCACCAGAATCAAACAAAACTCGTGCAGGGACTGAGTTAACGGGAAGCATACCCATCACAACTCCAGGTGCATGCTCAGCTTGAGCGGCGTTGACACAGTTGGCACGAGCAACAGTAGACCCGGGCTTGGTGTTGATGTTGAGAGCCCGAGGTGGTGGTGCACGAACCAAAGGAGAGCTTGCCGCAGATCTTGGAGGTGGTGGAGGAAGAGCCTTGTTCTTCAACGGACAGTTCCAGTATTGATGCCCAGTGTTTCCACACGTGTAACAAGCACCAGGTGGACGTGGAGTGACGTAGCCAGGGACTCCGCCAGGCGCTCCAGGGTAGTGGTGGTTGTAGCCCCTGGGAGCAGCAGTGAGGAAGTTTGGTGGCCTTGCCGTGAAGCTTGAAGGTCTTGGTGAAGCCGGGAGCGACGGTGGGGTGTTAGGAACCCAGACACGACGCTTAGAAGGAGTTGACATAGCTGAAGAGCTTGCTGCATCACGGTTGTGTTTCTTTGACTCCTCAAACACTTGCCTACTTGCTTCTTCCTGCAGAGCTGTATGCTGAAGTTCCAGAAAAGACGCCGACCTTGCATGTGTGATTGCATATTTAATCGATGCATTGAGCCCTTGCCTGAACCTCTTTTGCTTCTTCTTGTCATCAGAGATCTCATCGCCACCATAACGAGAAAGGTTCATGAAGTTCCTGATGTAGGTATTGACATTGTCATTGCCCTGCTTGAGGTTGAGAAACACTTCCTTCATCCTCTCCATGACAATTTCTGACAGATACTGCTCTTTGAAAGCTCCAGTGAACTGTCCCCAAGTAGGCTGAAAACCAGAGCAGTTTGCCTTCAGGTAATTCTCCCACCACAGAGCTGCATCTCCCTTCAGAAGGTGAGTGGCACACTTTACCCATTCTTGCTCAGGAACATCAGCAGTTGCCAGTAACCTTGACATCTCACGCAACCAATCATCAGCATCAAGTGGTTGATCAGAAACATCAAATTGGCGTGGGTTGAACTTCAGGAAGCTTTTGATGTCTCCTCGCTTGGGAGGTGGAGGTAGCGGAACAAACTCATTCCTCCTGACACTTTCCTCAAAACGCTGCTGGTTCTGCTGCATTGCTGCCAAAGCATTGGCGATGCTTGACAACGCTGCCCCCAGTTCAGGTTGTATGTCCTCCTCAGAACGGCGTGGTGGTGCCATCCTGTGATTGATATAAAACACAAGTCAGTACTATGATGGAGAATAATAATAATCCACAATAGTACCAAAATGGAATTAATCAAGATTAAAGGATACAATTTACTAAGATGATATTAAAATATCAACAAAGTTTAAAGCACCTAGAAGATATTAAGCATATCGCACACGACTGAAAAGGAGTGTGGTACACAAATATATCAAAGAAAAATTTTCCACAAATTTCGGCATTAAAATACCAATAGATGCGCAAAATCACTTAACGAATCAAGATTAGTGGCTCTACCAATTCAATATACAAGAGCGAATGATAAGAGTAGTGGTATGGTCGCGACTCCATCCCGCACTCAAATCATTACTCCGCACATGAATAAGTAGAAACACGTATCCCAACACCTTCTTCTCAAGATGAACCTAAAGATTAGTAACTACGGAAACGAACACCCCAAACAAGATAGCGTCAGATAACAAAGAGTAAGACAGATCGCGTCGGTATACAACGAATCAGATAGATCGCGTCGGTTTGCAAAAGCCTGTCGGTATGGAATGTACCAACAGTTGATAACCAAAGGCAGATTGTGATAACAACTTGGATGCAACAGATAGACAAGGAATTACACACACGCACACACACACACACACAACCTATGGTACTACGGAAACCCAGAACACGTGAATCCTAGTTTGAATTTTAAGAAGAGGATTGAAAACGTTACACTTCCTTACCAGAAAAGGGTGGGTGGGTGGGTAAGAAGAAAAGTGGAAGCAGTCCTACTCTCGCGTTTTGTTTTTCCCTAGTATACATAACTACCAAAATATTTGCTAGACTGACAACGACCATTTGGCTGAGACCCTGAAGGGCGGGATGGCTCTGATACCAATTGTAACTACCTCGGTGAATTACGCTCCTAGTTACAAGCCTGGATGAGCAGAAATGGTTGAAATAGTACGGTGGGGCCCAAATGCCACTCACAGGTAGACCTTTCGACCGTCCCAACCATTTCCAAACATCGGGACAAGAACGGGCGGCGTAATTGGCAGGCGAAGGGATCAACTACATACACAAATGGGTATGTATGCAAGCCACCATACAATGGTTCTCAGAGTCATTCCATCTAAAAAGAAAGGAAATATTGCAACGCCATACGGCAAGATCCAAATATCCTAGATAGATATAATAGTTTAGGATATCTCCTCATACATCAATCAACAGAGTATCAGGCGGCAGCGGAAGACATAATCCGAGTACGGATAAGAAGCAAATCGGCATAAGATGCCCCATAAATAAGCAGATCCCGCCCACAGATCTCACGGATCCCCGTTCCCGGAATCTCTACACCGAATGATCGTTGCCCGCATCGTCAGTCTCCTCCACCCAGTATCCATCTTGCGAGTTTACCTGTTCATCTGAATTAAACAATTTATCATGTGAGACCCTAGGGGTACTCAGCAAGTCTTTATGCCTCTAAAGGGGACACAACCTGGGGTGACGCAATTGCAGCAAAAGATAAACCCTAGCAATTCTATAGATACTCGCTAACCATCCGCCTAACCAGAGATAGACGGATGTCCGTGAATTAAAAACAACAGTTGTAATGGTAATATTAACAGATCCATCCTCCTCCTCGCTTACCGACGAGGAAGCGGACGAACAACCCCCCATCTGTTGGCAGTTTTATTAACCATTCCATGAGTGTTGCACTATTTACTAGTCAGGTACTTAGTCAAATTAAAAGCGGTACTTTAGTTATACTTGTCTATGATCGAGAAACTGTGCTCCAAGTCGTCCATAACCGCGGACACGGCTTTCAGAAAGTTTTACCCTGCAGGGGTGCACAAATAGCAACACACACTCGATCAACCTCGGAAAAACCAAATCAAAACCTAACGAGGAAGTCACGACAAAGCGATCACAGGATTCAGAAATATTTCAGGGGGCCACCCCATTAAGCTACCCGCAACGGAATTAGCTGACTCCGAGACGGACTCAAGGTTTGCGTCAGTGGCTGTAAACGACTGGGAACCAGAAAGTGTGACTGGGCTTGTCGATACCGCGAAAACACTCCGCTTTCCAAAACAGTACAGGTGCAGTACCTCGCACAATTTTAAATAAAGCAGTAAAACATGGCATAAGTACAGGATAGTAAATAAAACCTCAAACTAGTTTGTGGCCCCAAGAAATAAGAATGAATCAAGCTCTGGCTCAGGGGGGTTCATAAGCCTCCCGGATGTGGATAGCGCGAATATTCAAGGAACAGGAATCAAGTACTCGGGGTCCTACGGGACACAAGTGAGCCTGAAAAACCAAATAGCAAATATGGCTCACCGGTGCCACTTTCATTAGTTATCCCATTACTACTCAGGTTAAGTTGTTTAGGTACCTCGTTATCCATCAGACACTCACATACCCTACACATGCTGTTCTACGACTCGCATGGCTCAAACAACTCCTGTAGTAAATGGCTCATGGGATGGAGGAACAAGCTTCGGTGGGGTTTAAAAGTAAAGGCTATGCAGTACTTGGGATTCAATTTAATGCAATCGCGACTCAATGATGCAAGAATAAGATAGAGGCAATAGGTACTATATGTATGCAAGCATGTGGTAGTGCTTGCCTGGCAGCTCAGTTGAAGCGAGAGAAGGATATGGGTAGTGCTCCTGGTTCTCTTGGTATATCCCCTGCTCAGTGTCTATTCGAAGAAGAACCAAACAAACAAGGGCCAACATAAATAAAGTGCGCAAGCATATGAATAAAATGCGACAAGCAAACAATCATGCCATGATGAATGATGCACAATTTGCATGGCAATGAAGTAGCATGGCATGGGTGAGGTGTGGAGTACAAGAATAAATCATTTTATTGAGTTTTGATCACATTTTATCCTCATATTAGTTGCTGTACTCTTTATATTTATATGATGCATGCTTCAAATCACAACATGGAATGCATAAACAGAAAGGTTTCGTCGAGCTAATCATTTTAGACATATTATTTGTTAAATTTGGAGTTATAAAACAAAAGTTATTAATTAATTAAGGCAAAAGGGCATTTTAATGTAATTTTAATTAACTTGGAAATTAAAGTGTCCAAAATATATTTTGAAGGCCATATTTGAATTCCTCACATTTTTCTGATCTCAAAACATATATTATTTGTATTATTTGGGTTTATAAATTAAAAGTTATTTTTAAAACAGATTTAAAATTTGAATTAATTTGAAAAGATTTAATTTAAACAGAAACTAACGGAAACTTTTTGTACTCAGGAGGATCTAGACCCAGCCGCTGACGGGTGGGGCTCACTGCTGACTGGGACAACAAGCGCACAGAAATGTTTTTCTCATCGCGAGCTAGTCTAGCCGCAGAGAGTGACAGGTGGGGCCAGAGCACACGCGGGTCCACACACCAGTGGACGCAGGCGGGGCTGCCACGCGGCACAGCGAGGGAGCGCGGGTTGAGGCCAGAGAAACAGGGGGCTCTTTTGCAAGATCGTCGGGGTGGCTGGCAGGTGGGGCTCTACGGACCGCGGGTTAAGCAACAAAAAGGCGCAGGGGGTATGCGCAAAAGGGCGCCCGATGCACTGTTTCTCTTCTCTGAACTTACTGACGGTAGATCGATGCTCGACAGGGCGCGGGGCGCGGCGCGCGGGGCTCGAACACGCGACCTGGGCGTGCGCGCGGAGGCGGCCACCGCTGGGCTAGGGCGGGGTAGCTGTTAGGGGTCAGGCGCGGCCTAGGTAGGGTTTTATGCGACGTGGGAGCGAGCAGACGCGCACGCTCGTCGGTGCACCGAGGGTGTACGACGGAAAGATCAACGCAACCAGGAAACGACGACGAAGGCGAGGGTGTCTAGGAGGTTGCGTGGCTCACCGTGAGGCTGCTGGTGGCGGTGGATCGGGCAGGGGTGCAGACGATCGGCGGTGAGGCAGAGGCCGGCGGAGCTAGGGTTTCGCGTCAGAGCAGCGTCGGCCTGGTGGCTCTGGTCCTCCTCCTCCTCGACGGCGTGTATGGAGCGGATGCAGAGGACCTCCTCATCCTCCTCGATCACCTCCACATCGCGCTCGTCGTCTGGATCGAAGCAGCGTCGGTGGAGCAGACGGTGGCCGGCGTTGGGGGTAGACGTCGGTGGAGAGGGAGGGGAGGAGCGGCATGCGCCCTGGGGTAGATCTGGGGAGGCAGCAGGCGAGAGAGAGGGAGTGGGTAAAGCAGAGAGGGAGAGGGGGTGCCGTGGGGAGTGGGTAGGGTTAAAGGTGGCTCGGCCACCTTTTTCTCCTTCCTCTCCTCACGTGCTCGGGCAGGCCAGGGCGAGGTGGTGGTGGGGCTGCCAGGTGGGGGACGGCCAGTTGGTGGAGAGGCTCGGGCTGGGGCCCTCTTGGCAGAGAGAGAGAGCTAGAGAGGGAGGGAGAGAGGGAGCTCGGGTTGGAGCTAGGGTTGGTAGGGGAGGCTCGGGTTAGGGTTTGGTTTGGGTGGTAGCTAGGTGGGCCAGGGAGAGAGGGTGGCCAGGTGGGGCCAACTAGGTGAGAGAGAGAGAGGCCGAGAGAGAGGGTGGCAAGGTAGCTAGGGTTTGAAGAGAGGGGGGGGGATGTTTTAGATTAGGTATAGATTAGGGGAGAGGTTTGGAGAGAGAGGGTGAGGCTTAGGGTTTTAGAAGCTTGCATGCTCCAAACTTAGACCAAGCAAGAACATGTGGAAAAGAGAAAGAGAGGGATGTGGTGTGATGATGGATTTTAGCAAGACAAACTAGATCAAGCCAAAAGATAAGAAGAGAAAGAGATGAGAGATGAACCACTCAAGAATTCAAATAAAATCCAAAATACTTAAATGTGGTGGTGCTTGCATGGCCCATGCAGAATAATTAATGCCATGCTTAATCTTGTGAGAACAATAATATTAACATGGCATTATTATTATGCATTCCCAAAATTGGATTAAAAGCCAAGCAAAAAGAATTTAAAGGAAAGTTCCAGATGGAGTAGATGGAGATGATCACATTTGTTTATAATTGGGACTTACTAGTGTGTTTACTCCACTAGATGTTTAATAGTCCCAATTATACCCCAACATGATAATAACCCCAAGGCAACCCATATGGAAGCTAGGAAAAAGGTTCCACTCACAAGGCATGCAAAGGTGGCCATGTGGCTCTCATATATCAATAATGTGAAAACAACATGATGCTAAGATGAGAGCATGTGGACTAGAATTGGATCCATTCCAACCCACATGAGCTAGAGGTAAAACCCAAATAAGTGCAAAGCTCACATTTAGTTGGATGGTGGAATTATAAGGTGGTGAAAGAAAGGTGGTGGAGTGGAATAAAAGATATGCCCCCAACTCAACTTGGGCATTAACCAATATATCAAGAACCAACTACAATATCAAGAGGCAAATACAATTAACAATGCATATGAGATAAGAACCAAACAAAAAGGGGTTTTATATGATGCTCAAATGCAAGGTGGCATGATGACATGAGCATGATATAATTATGATGCAACAATTATATATATGAAGTAGCCATTATATTACTAGACCAAGTAGCATTACAATTGTTAGACAATTGGGATGCTACAACTGTAATAGGATCCTTGTTTCCCATATATTCCTGAAATGTTTTAAACAACCATGTAAAAACATCAACTATATCATTCTGAACAAATGCACAAGCAAACAAACAATTATTGCCATGCCCTGTTACACCTACAAAAGGTGCAAATGTAAGGTTGTATCTATTGGTCTTGTAGGTTGTGTCGAAGCTGACACAATCTCCATACAGTTCATACATCTTTCTTGAATATTCATCAGACCAGAATAAACTCAGCACGTTATTGCCCTCACCAAGTTTGAAATCATAGTAGAACCTTGGATCAGCTTGATTCCTCTTTCTAAAGTACTCCAACACTTGGGTCATGTCATTCTGTTTGCACTCATTCCTTATTGCTATTTGGACATTGCTGATATATTTCTTCATGTAAGGAAGAGCACCAACACCACCTCTTATGTATGCTAGGATTTTCATAATTTTCCTTGGAGGTAGTTTGACTGAATTGAATATGCGGATGAAGAGCTTCTCTTGATCAGTCACGTGCTTATGAGACCTAAGAAACTTCGACTCATCCGGTGGACTCAACTCATGATTGTGTTCAAGATCCAATGAATGACAACCCACTTACCATTCCTTGGTGAAATCACCAACTTAGCCAGGCAACATGTTATTTCTATAGTGTTTTCCCTCCTTCTTTTATGTGCTTCATCTACCAGAATCCCTGTCTTCTCTTGTTTCTTTTCCTGCCTTAGCTTCTTTTTTTCTAGAGTCTCCTGGTTAAGAACCTTCCCTGACCGGTTGCACAAAAAGGTAGCACGTGTATGCCCAATACTGCCTGCCTTTTTTGCATGATAATTTCCAGCCTTTTTATTGAAAAGCCACATATTGAAGCATACTCATTGTAAAAATGGTAAGCTTCTTCATATGAATCAAAAATCATGTCAATGTGCGGAGTATGCCGACGACGTACTTCTTGACTGCAGGTTTCTTCATTGTCACGATCTAAGAAATCTTCTATATCTTCTTGTGAGAGAAGCTCAACAGGTTCTTCATTTTTAGCATTGTTGTCTACTGCAGGAGCATTTAGTGGGTGTTCATCACAAGGTTGTTGACCAGTAGTTGCTTGTCCATCACCAAATATATTGTATTCGTGTGGCGCTGGCTCATCCCATTATCCATCTGAATTTTCTGCATTCTTGCTGTCAAAATGCAAATTAGATGCATCCTCCTCATGCATTGTGTCCTCTGTTTCCATCGAATTTTGTCACCGTTGATCAGATGGGCCTGCATCCTCCTCCATATTATCACAGCCATATGAATATCTATCAGTGATCATGAACATTATTTTCTGCATTTTTCTAAAAACCATTATAAGCAACATGACAACCATTGAACATGAAAATACAAACTTGCTAAAAGAAATAGGAAAAGCATCTCTCTTCTTATACCTCATCTCCTATTGGACCATGCATCAAATCATTGTAATATGCTCCTTTAGCTGACATCTCACCTCCAAGTAACATTTTGGTGTAAGAAAAAGGCTTTCCTTGCGAATAGCTAACATGAGAACAAATACCTCTGAATGTAACATGCTGCTTTACTTTTTTATTTTTCGTTTTTCAAAAAGTACTAACCAAAATTGAACTCACTCCATAGGAATCATTTGGGACATTTGAAGAAGTTTCCACATTTGTTAGACCTATGAAATTTTAAGAAGCTTCCACATCTGCTAGACATGTGACATTTGAAGAAGTTTGTACAACTCCTACACCAGTATTCTGGAGAAACACATGGGAAAGGATTGAATTGTCAGGTGAGTTTTACTCTTTTCTGTAAATTTTGTTACACTAAATTATTATTTATGCCAAGTGATGTTGAAAACAAAGGGGATAGAGAAGAAGAAATTGTTGTTCTGAAGACAGAACATGTTGTTCTGAAGTTACATAACTAGTACTTGTTAGATTCAAGCTTTTCTTGTATGCTTCTCCAAATATGCTCTGAAGATTACAGTTTAGCAACTAGTAAGTAGTAGTATGTACATGTTCAATTCTGTATCTGGAAATTATATGGCTGGTTTCCAAATAAGTAATCACTATAGTTCGTCATTACATCTGAAAAAGAAATCAGTAGATGTTCATGCTTCATCTTTTTGCAAAACAAAGTGCATACATTTAGGTTTTGTAGCAAGATCAAGTCAATAGTCAAAAAACACTAACCTTGGTAAGTTTTGGATGTTTCTGCATCCATAATGTCTGCACAAAATCCATAAAAACTATGACTGCTCACAAGAAATTCATGGAAAACAGATCTACAGATCAAAAGGTTCAAGAAGATGGGAGGAAAAGAGATGAATGGGAAAAGAGATTATGTATTCTAACCAGGGTAAGATCGTGAAGCACCCCTAGCCATATGTCGTTGTCCTGTCCCTTTGTCTAATTCTATCAGCAGTACAGACGTTAGTGGGTCTGTAGAGTCACTAGTGAGGCCCAAACGGAACCTTCGTTTGCCAGCCCGCTTAGCGGATCCAGTTTGGCAATTGTAACAGACAATAACAGAGCTATTAAAACCGGCTGGCTTGTAGCTGGGAGGATAGGAAGGATTTGGACGGAACATGTCCTGGACATGGCCGTGAAGGTGGTTGGGTGGATCGGCCTCGCCGAACAACAAATTCTCCTCTTCTAGTTGATTTCCGGAATTGAGAGTTGATAATACAGTAGTAGTTCACAATTGGTATCAGAGACACTCGATTCTGGCGATTCCTCAGCATCGCTTCCATACGCGTTACAAGGCGGAGAGGCGGGCGGCGCTCATGGCGGAATTGAGTGGGGATGCGAAGGTAGTGTACTCGCTGATTCATGAGGAGCTCGAAGGCATGTTCGATCGGAAGATCTCGGGTTTCGTCAACGCGATGACCAAGTCCATCAACGCCAAGCTCGACACGACTACTCTCTCCTTCAACACGCAGATCGGGGATCTCCGCGATGAGATCAGCTTCGGCGCGGGGGGTCCCCTCGATACTGGTGGCGACGCACCCGAGATGCCGCCTCCTCCATCCTCCCCGTCCGTTCCAGCCTCCCCTCACCTGGGCGCCGACTCTTCAGCGACGGCGAGCGCACCGCTGGGTTCGGATAAGGGCCCTGATGGGCACGGCTTGGGCAAGTTACACCGGGGGAAGGACTACCATCCGTATGTCCCTCCTCCGGCGAGAGGTATGCGTCCGGACACTTCTTCTGTTCCTGCTCCTCGTGCGTCACTTGATACTGTATCGGGCACTGCTGATGGTGTGTTCGGCTCGGGACCGAAATTTGAATTGCCTAGGTTCGACGGCTCGAATCCTCGTTTGTGGCAGGATCGATGTGAGGATTATTTTCTCCACTGGAACACGCCCCAACATCTTTGGATTCAGTATGCTTCTGGTCAGTTTGAAGGTGCGGCAGCCTGCTGGTTGGAGGCAGCTCTTCGTCGTATTCCTCGTGCTACTTGGTCAGAGTTTTGCCAACATCTTATGACACGGTTCGGTCGTAATCAACATCAGACTCTTATTCATCGGATGATTAAGATTCAACAAACTGCTAGTGTTGCTGATTATGTGGAGCGTTTTTCTGAATTATATGATCAACTGTCTGCTTATGAGGTTGCTCCTGATATGGTTCATTATACTACCTGGTTTATAGAGGGCTTAAAACCTGCTATTCGCATGGCTGTAGCAATTCAGCAGCCTGTTGATCTTGATAAAGCTGTTGAGTTGGCCTTGCTCTTTGAGGAGTTGGAGGACAGCTGTGAATTTGTGTCTGCGCCTTCTTCACCCTCTTATGCGCCACCGCATCGTCCGTATCAATTCCAATAGCCAGTTCGGCCTCCTCCAGTGAAGGTGCCTGAGACTGGTATTCTGCATAAAGAGGTTCCTAAAACAGCTTCTATGGAGGATAAGTGGCAACAACTTCGTAACTATCGCAAGTCCAAGGGCTTGTGTTTTATTTGTGGTGAGAAGTAGGCACGAGATCATCAATGTAAGGGGTCAATTCAGTTACATGTTGTCCAAGAGATGATGGAGTTTATGCAACTTGATGATCAGCAATTCTATGAGTGTGAAGAGATTGCTGGGGTAGTTCCTCCTAAATTGATGTGTGTCTCTGCTGCTGCTATGGGTAGAGAGCTTGTGGAGCAAACCTTGCAGCTTACTGTTCTTATTCAGAATATGCCAATAAAAGTGCTAGTGGATTCAGGCAGTACTCACTCTTTCCTCAGTTCAGAACTTATGCACAAGTTTCAAGGAATTGCAACAGTTAAACCTCTCTCTATACAGATTGCCAATGGAGCTATTATTCAGAGTACTGCTCAGCTGGTTCAATCTCCTTGGACTGCTGATGATCATACATTTGTCACAGATTTCAGATTTATTCCTCTGGGTGCTTATGAAGGAATTATTGGAATGGATTGGTTGACACAACATAGCCCTATGCTGGTTGATTGGGCTCAGAAGTGGATGAATGTTCCTCATTTGGGAGGATGCGCTACCCTGATTGGTGTTGCGCATGGTGCTGAACTTTCTGTTAATTCTATTATGTCATCTTTATTTGCTGATGATAAGCTTCCTATTCATCCAGCTGTGGTGCCTCTTCTGGAGGAATTTTCTTCCGTCTTTGAAGCTCCTGTTAGGTTGCCACCTAAGCGTACTTGTGACCATTCGATTCCATTGGTGCCCGGCGCTTAACCAGTATCTGTTCGTCCTTATAGAGTTGTTCCAGAGCTCAAATCAGAAATTGAGAAGCAAGTAGCAGAACTCTTGGAGCAAGGTGTGATTCAGCATAGTAGTAGCCCTTTTTCTTCACCTGTGATCCTGGTGAAGAAGAGTGATTTCACTTGGCGGATGGTTATCGATTATCGCCATCTCAATGCTCTCACTATCAAGGGCAAGTACCCTCTGCCAATCATTGATGAATTGTTGGATGAATTGTCTGGCGCCTGTTTTTTCTCTAAGTTGGATTTAAAATCTGGTTATCATCAAATCCGGCTCGCGCCTGGGGAAGAATTCAAGACAGCATTTCAGACACACCATGACCATTACGAGTTCAAAGTAATGGCGTTTGGCTTGACTGGTGCTCCTGGTACATTTCAACGTGCCATGAATGAGTCCTTATCTCCGGTGTTGCGCAAGTGTGCTCTTGTATTTTTTGATGATATTCTGATTTATAGCAAGAATTTGGAGCAACACTTGTGTCACTTGCGTCAGGTGTTGTCTATTCTCCGCTCAATCATTGGCAAGTAAAATTATCCAAGTGTGCATTTGCTCAGGAGCGTATCGCTTACCTTGGACATGTGATTAGTGCATCTGGGGTTGCCACGGATGAGAGCAAGATTGCTACTATTAGCAAATGGACAGCTCCAACTTCAGTTAAAGAAATTCGTAGTTTTTTGGGAATTACTGGATACTATCGCAAGTTCATCCGCCATTATGGCGTCATCAGCAAGCCTCTGTCTAATTTGCTGCGCAAGGGTTCCTTGTTTGTCTGGACTCCTCAAGAAGAGGAAGCTTTTCAAACACTCAAGAGAGCACTAATGTCTGCTCCTGTTTTGGCCCTTCCTGATTTCTCTAAAGTTTTTGTTCTGGAGACTGATGCTAGTGACAAGGGTATTGGTGCTATCTTGATGCAGGATGGCCACCCTCTAGCTTATGTCAGCAAGGCCTTGGGTCCTAAAACAAGCACACTGTCGGTTTATGAGAAAGAGTACTTGGCTATCCTGTTAGCCGTTGAACTGTGGCGCTCTTATTTACAGATGAGGGAATTTGTCATTAAAACTGATCATAAAAGCTTGACCAACTTGAATGAACAATGGTTGCATACTAATTGGCAACATAAGGCCCTGACCAAGCTCATGGGGTTGCAGTACAGGATCGTGTACAGAAAAGGAACAGAGAACAATGCTGCTGATGCTTTGTCTCGTATGCCTCATGATCAAGCTCATTTGCTGATGATTTCTACAGTAAATCCTGTTTGGCTTCAAGATATTGTCAATTCTTATCAGGTTGACACTAAGGCTCAGAATCTGTTGCAGAGATTAGTTGTTGCTCTTGATCATGTTGATGGTTTTTACACCCTTGTCCAAGGTTTAATTCGAGTGCATGGAAAAATCTGGATTGGCAACCAGCCTTCATTGCATCACAGGATTAGCAGCATTTCACACTAGTCCCATTGGTGGTCATTCTGGCTTTCCGGTTACATACAATCGCATCAGGTCCTTGTTTCGTTGGGTGGGTATGCGACTTTTTATCAAGGATTTTGTCCAATCTTGCATCATTTGTCAGCAAGCCAAAGCAGAGAGGGTCCCTTATCCTGGGTTACTCCAACCGTTGCCTGTGCCCCGAGGTGCCTGGCAAACCGTGACGATGGATTTCATTGAAGGCTTGCCTATTTCTGGCTCTTCTAATTCTATCATTGTGTTTGCGGATCCTTTTACTAAGTATGCTCACTTCGTTCCTTTGCGGCATCCTTTTAATGCACCACAAATTGCTGAAATTTTCTTGGACACGGTGTATAAGCTGCACAGTATGCCTATTAACTTGGTTTCAGATCGTGATAAGATCTTCACGAGCAAGTTTTGGCAGGAGGTTTTTAAGTGCACAGGCACAAGCTTGAACATGAGTACAGCTTATCATCCGCAGTCGGATGGACAGACAGAGCGTGTGAATCAACAAATCGAGTGCTACTTGCGGTGTTTCATGTGCTCATCCCAAGCAGTGGAGTCGTTGGCTGCCTTTATGTGAATTTTGGTACAATACTAACTGGCATTCTGCATTGGGCAAGTCGCCATTCGAGGTAATGTATGGTTATTCTCCTCGCTACTTTGGCATCTCTGCTGATGATACACTGGCTCCGGTGGATATTCAACAGTGGTTAGATCAACGAGCTGTCATCACTGACTCAATTCATCAGCATTTGGTTTGGGTGAAGCAACGCATGAAGAATCATGCAGACAAAAAACGGACTGAACGCCAATTTTCTGTGGGAGATTATGTGTTTCTCAAATTGCAACCATATGCTCAGTCATCGGTCCTTCGCCGTTCTTCTCACAAATTGGCGTTTCGCTACTTTGGTCCTTATGAGATTCTCCAACGTGTGGGCTCTGTGGCATACCGTCTTCAGTTACCGGAGTCTAGTCGTATACACCCTGTCTTCCATGTGTCCCAATTGAAGCGCTATTTGGCACCTTCGTACCAGGTACAGCCTCAGCTTCCTTCGGTTGATTCTTATCTCCAAGTTCCCGTCAAGATATTGCAGAAGCGTATTGTTTCTCGCGATCATGATCACATTCCTCAAGTTCTGGTGGAGTGGAGTGACTCGGGACTTGATCAGGCAACTTGGGAGGATGAAGAAACATTGAGGCAAGCATTTCCGAGAGCTACGGCTTGGAGGCAAGCCGATTCAAAAGAGGCGGGGAATGTCAGCAGTACAGAGGTTAGTGGGTCTGTAGAGTCACTAGTGAGGCCCAAACGGAACCTTCGTTTGCCAGCCCGCTTAGCGGATCCAGTTTGGCAATTGTAACAGACAATAACAGAGCTATTAAAACCGGCTGGCTTGTAGCTGGGAGGGTAGGAAGGATTTGGACGGAACATGTCCTGGACATGGCCGTGAGGGTGGTTGGGTGGATCGGCCTCGCCGAACAACAAATTCTCCTCTTCTAGTTGATTTCCGGAATTGAGAGTTGATAATACAGTAGTAGTTCACAAATTCTTCTCTCCCCTTCATGATTTTGAATCTGCCCATTTTGCTACTTACATGGATCTGTTTCTTCCTGGGATGTAGCTCGCGTGAGAGGAGAAAGGAGAGAGTTGTTGGGGTTTAGGGGTAGTTTCATCATATCAACATCTGTTCTGGATGCTTCTATCAGGTACAAGACAAAAGCCCAAAAGCATACAAGACAAAAACAAGACAGAAACCCAACATATCCTTTTGGGCTGGGTTGATTTACCTATAACGTAAGAGAACGTGTGACCGAGACTTAGTTAAATATCAGTCAGCTGATACCTAGCTCCGCCCTTTTATTAGTGTTGTCGTCGTCGTCCTCCACTAATGGCTTAAAAGACATCGGCGTCGCTTTCGTTTTCGCAATGTTGAATATACTATCTGTGCGTGCAAGCTACTAATGGATCGATCGATGGTAGTTGGTACCTGCCGGAGTACGTGCTGGTCAACGCCGTCTCGCAACCCAGCTCGGCCCAACTACAAACAGGGGACGGCCGGACTTGGCTAGTTCTTGTGTGTAACTCCCATAGATCGCCTGCCCGGCCGCAACACGCAATGCAGTCGCGCCGGCGGCACGCCGCGGCCGTCCTCTCCGTCACGTCGCTTCTCCTCTTCCTCTGCATCCCCGGCGGTCTGATCGCGTTTCCTCCCGGCGCCATGCGCGCGCGCGATCTGCTCGTGCCGCAGCGCTGGCTGCCACTCGGTCTTCGCGCCGTCCGTGGAAGTGCAGCCATCGGCATTGCCAGCGTCAGCTCCGGCCACCAGGAACACCACCACTTCCCGCCTTCGGACACGGAGGCCGTGCTGCTTCCGGAGTGGGAGGTTCTCGTCTTGCTCCAACGACCAGACGCCACCAGCGCACCGATCCCCGGGAACGCCATGTGCGTGTTTCGCGGCGGGGCGTCGTCCCCGGCGCGCGCGCTCGGTTCGTTGCCAGAGGCCGGACGCCAGGCTAACACCTGCATCATGCCCGAGCCAGCGCGGAGTCAACGCCACGTCACGCCGCTCGTGGCCTTCGACGCCTCCACGGTCATCACCGACGGCGATGGCGCCTCAGGCCGCTCGCGGGAAATGCTGAAGTGGAGTGACCGCATCGTGTACGAGTCCGTCGTGATCGACGGCGGGGACGTGCTCGTCTTTGCCAAGGGCGTCAACACAAGGAAAATAGTCAACCGCGCGGCCGCGGACATCCGGTGACAAGGTTTAATCTCGTCAATGCCCATTGTTATGGACTTGGGTTTTGGAGAAGATGGGGATGCTGGAGATCGTGGCACGGTTAACAGACAAGCAACCAGGGGACATGAGATTTACCCAGGTTCAGGCCCCCGGAGGGAAAACCCTACTCCTGCTTGTCTGCTCTTTGATTACGGCGGAACCGAAAGTTACAAGGTGCGCAGATTCGATCTGGCGTGGAGGTGTGTATGTCGTGTGTAATCGTCGTCCTCCTCGTTGGACCCTCCTAGCCTTTATATATGGGGAGGCTAGGTCTCGGGTGCCAATACGAGTAGGTTACAAGTTGTATTCAAACTCTAGTCTTGCTCTCCAAGGATCCGAAGGCGTCATGGGCCTGGGCCACCCGAAAATCTTCATGGGCCGGCGTATATTTGCCGTGGGCCTTCCTTGGGCTGGACCAGGTATGCTGAAGTTACGTACCCGTAGGGTATAACCATGTCAGTAGCCCCCGAGTGTTCAGTCGAATCGTAGATTCGGCTGAGGACTCTTCAATCCTTCGGGTGCAGCTCTGTCTTTCAAGAGAATGTGTAGGGATCGTTGATGCGTGTGCCCGACTCTCCCGACGGATCAGGGTCAGTTAACTGTCTTAGGACAAAACAACACGATCTTCTTCAGGTTCGAGTCCCTCAACTCGAAGCTGGAACATATGCTGGCGTAATTCAACTCAGGCCGCGGAGGACTTACAGGAGTGGAATTCCAGTGAACTTAAATGATGTACCCAACGCGTCCGTCGGGATTTTTCATTGTACCTGCTGGTACGGATTCATACTAGCAGAGCGCAGTCGTGTGCGTTGACAGGCCATCAGATGATATCTGTAGGTCTTATCTTTGCGTCGCAGACGCAGCATCCGAATGTTTATCACCGCGGAGGTGTTTCGGGTGGCCAAGGAGATTGTCGCTCACTCAGCGTTGACTAGGGCAGAGTTGCCGAAAAGTTTTTGTATGCTGATCCGAAGGATCGCAGTCGAAGAATTCATAGGGTGCGCGACCAGCGCTCCCTATGGGAGTAGCCCCCAAGTGTCTGTTTGAGTCGTAGACTCGAACGAAGACTTTTAGTTCAAGCATTGTTTCAATCATTAGGTCCGCAGGACTCGAAAATTTTCGGATGCTGAAATCCATCCTCCCTATGGGACTAGCCCCCAAGTGTCTGGCGGAGTCGTAGACTCGGGCAGAGACTTGAGTCTTGTATCATGCAACTGTAGGAGGAAATCTTGTGGGCGTACCGCTGACCCGGAAGTACATCGGGTGCGCGACCAGCGCTCCTGATAGGAGTAGCCCCCAAGTATTTAGTCAAATCGTAGATTCGAGTGAGTACTTTTAGCTGCGGAGCCGAAGTGGTGCTAGTATAGCTTTTGATGACGTCAGTGCTGACGATCGATGACCTCAAGCGTCTGCTACGCCAGAGGTGACTTGACTGGACGAAGCGTGGGTCCCACTTCCTGAATTTGAATTGACTGGTCACGCGCGGCGTGGAGATGATTACGGCGTCTCCTCGATTTCCGCGCATAGTGGACGGCGTGGTAACTACGGTTTGTTGTGATGCTGACACGTGTACGACCAGATATACCGTTGGCGTTAGGTCTTCTCAATGGACGGCCAGCGTGCGTCGTCTTCGCTGTTATAATCCATGGTGAAATCGTGGTTTGTTTTTCACCGCAGCAGTTCATCTGTTCACTGCTTCCTTGTCCTTGAGCAATTCTTGCTGTGCGCTGAGAGTTTTCTCCATATTTCCTTCGTTCTTTCTTTGTTGGCAACGCCACCACCGCCGTAGTGCCATGGGGAAAAAGAAGTCCTCATCCGCAGTTGGGACCAGCGCCGCCGGAGGCAAGAAGGGCACCGCCACTGCTCGCGTCACCGACGGTGGCTGGCGGCGATCAGAAACGCGGGAGAGCGATCTCCGCAAACTGCGCGAACGTAGCCTGATCCCGCAGGACACGACGGCCATGAGGCTCCCTGGCAATGAGGTAATCCCCCGTCCCCCATCTGGGTTTCGGGTCATGTTTGTTGCCTTCGTGATTCGCGGGTTTTCTTTTCCGGTCCACGACTTCCTTCGTGGACTACTCTTCTTCTATGGGATTCAGCTCCATCATCTGTCTCCCAACTCCCTTCTCCACATTGCGTGTTTTATCACGCTTTGCGAGTGTTGGCTTGGCATTGAGCCGCACTTTGGCCTCTTCCGGAAGCTGTATTCCGTGAAGAGGCAGTCTGGTTCGGATGGTGTGTATCCCATTGGGGGTTTCATCATCTCTCTTAGTCCCAATGTGCAATTCTTTTCCTTTTCCATGTCCGAATCTGTCCAGTACTGGCGGAGGAAATGGTTTTACATCCGTGACTCCGTACTGCCTGGGCAAGATTTTGGTCTCGTTCCTTTTGACCCCTCCCAATTGATTGAGAAGAAAAGATCCTGGAAAAATCAAATCTTAGACGGTGAGGTGGCGGAGATAGAGGCCCTGTACCGTCGTGTGGAGGAGCTCCAATTGATTCCTGAGAAGGAGGTGAACGGTGTCGACATCATCCGAACGTTTCTTGAGCGTCGGGTGCAGCCTCTCCAGGCGAGGGCGCACCCGATGTTCCTTTACTCTAGGAGCCGTGATCCGACGAGGGTTTCGAGTGAGAAGATCTCCGAGGTGGACCTTGACAAGGATCTTCGCGCGCTGTTGAAGTTCAAGGCCGACGAAAAAATCCTGGGGAAGTCGCTGACTCCTACCTTTTCTTCGACGTTGGTCGTGCCGAAGGTGTAGATTTGCGCACGTAGTGCTTCCCTTTTGTTTTTGTCAGCTGTGTACTTTTTCCTTTGTTTGCTAACAAAGTTCCTTTTCCTTTTGCAGAGCTTCAAAGTGCCGGGCATTGGCACCACCATTGCCTGAAAGGTATCCGAATGCCCCGGATAATGAAGTGGTGGATTCCGTGTCCGAGCTTTCGTCGGCGCGATCTCCGGTGGAGGATGCCGACGAGTCGAGTGAGAACCATTCGCGCGAGCGATCACGGAGCTCGAGCGAGTCTTCGGATGCTTCAACTCCTCCGACTCCCAGAAATCCTCTGGGCCTTGAGCGTCATGATGATGGTCATGGAGGCTCTTCCTCTCCCCTTCCTGCCATTCCTGTGCGGGCTGTTGCACCGCACCCGCCAGCAAAGCGGGGAAGAAGGAAGAAAAGAAGGAGGAGAAGAAGGAAGAAAATAAGGAGGAGAAGAGGGCCCGAAGGGCTTCTCCTATCTTCGACCTGAGCGCGTTGGGCTCGTAAGTTTTTTGTTGTACTGTTGTACTTTTATCTTTATGATGTTTGCACATGTGTTGATTGGCTTCGTATGCAGGCAATCCTCCGGCGGCTCCAGTGAGGGTGCGGGGGAGATGATGGGGGAGTCAAACATTGCATCGCCTCCTCCTCAGACGGTGGCGACTTCTGGTGACGCTGCGCTAGTTTTTCCTGTGCAGGAGAGGCTGGTGGTTGCGCCTCAGAATTTCGCAGGCGGGCCTGCGGGTTCGCCTTCGGAGCACGTAAGTTTTTCTGCTTCCTGTCACGGGGGGAGCCCCCGAGTGTCTTCGTATGCTGATGTTGTTTAATGCTTCTTTGTGTTGGGCGTAGCCCCCAAGTCCTGCTCTTACTACTATTGCCTGTTGCTACAGCCTTTTGTCCAAGAGGCCAAGCGGCTGGTGGAGGAACGCCTGACGCTGGAGGCGAAACTGCGGCAGCTTCAAGGTATTCGTCTGCCTTGTAGTATTTCTCTTGCTTATCCTGGTCCTGTTCGTTGACACTTGCTTGTTGTAAATGCAGAGGAGCATAACGACTCTCTCCATGAAGTCGATGCTCTGAAGAAGAGCCTTGGCCAATCGGAGCAGAAGGCCGAAGCTGCCGTTGGTGCGAGAGAGCGCCTTGAGCTGGAGCTGACGAAGGCAGCCGAAGCGAAAGAGCGTCTGCAGCAGGAGGCCGCAGATCGCGAGGAGCAGCTGGCCACCGTTGCGGCTGCTCGTGAAAAAGGGGTGGCGGAGAAGCTCATGGCTGCTGCCAAGGCTGTTTCGGGTGAGCGTTAGCTTTTGTACTTGCTCCTTTTTCTGCGGATCTTCTTCTATGTTGCCTTTCTTCATGTTTTCTTCTTTTTTGTCTCAGATGCCGCGGGCATCGAGTTCGACCACGGTGCTCTGGAGCACGGGAGTGCTCTAGATGATGCCACTGTAGCGGTCGAAGACCGCTGCAGCACCGTCGTCAACTCCCTCGCCAAGGCGAAAGAGGTCCTTGGTCGCTTCTACCAGGAGCTCTTCCCGAAGGGCGCATCCCTTGAAGATGTGGGTGCCCTGGCAGAGGCTCTGTCAGCCGAAGCGCCTGCAGCGTATAAGCGCAAGCAGAAGGGCATCGGCGCGTCCATCGGGCTGGCGATGGCCATGGCGGCTGGGGCGGAGCTGGACCTGCCCCAGATTACTTCTCGGATGCCTACAGCTGCAGATGGATCCGAGGTAGCCTTCGCCGCCTACTCCGCTCGATGCAGACGATATGGGCCCAAGCTCATTGACTTGCTGTCTGAGTACGCTCTGCGGCAGCAGGGCGAGGCCAGAGCTAGGCAGTCTGGCTCTGAGGCGACTCGGTGTCCTGCGCCTTAGGCATAGGAGATGTAGGGTAGTATGTAGTTTACTTTTGCTGTAAATATCTTTTGTAGCACCATCCTTGTGCCACGTAGTGGCCTTATTTAATGAATTCCTCTGAGTTGAGCTCTATCCTTGGCTGAATGTCTGTGTGCCTTCTTTTTTCTTCTGCTATAGGTTCCTTCGGGTGCTGACCCAGTTGACACTTCATACGAAAGGCCCATGCGAGCATCATTGGATGGTTCCTCGCAGCTCGCTTTTCTTCGAGATCGCGTGCGCAGCTTGGAGAGAGACTTGCTTGGGTTACGCGGTCGCGCTGACGTTTGGAAATCCAAAGCAGGTCGTGGCGCAGCCAGAGAGGAGTATTTGATGGCGAAGCTGGGTCGGCTGTCCGAGCAGCTGCAATGTAAGTTGATCCTTCTTTCGGGCTGTAGCTTAGTTCTTCGAGTGAGCCTGCTGGCCTTACTCTTGTTTTGTGCGGTTGTCGCAGGTGCCAATCTTGCTCCGAGGGAAGAAAAGGAGCGTATTGTTGTTCGAGTCAATTTCTTGACTCAACAGGATATGGAGGCCGGCGGCTTCTTCTGGATGGATCGTGATCGCGCCATAGTTCTGGCGACGGTGCAAGATCGTGTCTACCAGGTTTCGCGGGTGCTCCGCCAGGTGCAAACGTCGCTTTCCTCGGTGCTTCACGTCATGTTTCCGTTGGATGCCGTGCCAACGACTCTTGCAGGTCTTCTGACGAAGTTTCGGAGTGCCAGCAATGTCAAGGAGCTGGTGCGGCAGCAGCTCGTCGCAGGGGTGAAGGCTGCCTTGTCTCTTGTGAGGGTGCATCGCCCTGATGTAGATTTGGCTGTTGTGGCGACTGGGCCACCTCCTCGACCAGATGGTGGCGAGTGGAATATGCGTCCGCATTACGCGGCTGTAAGGCAGTATGCCGAACAGATTGTAGATTTGTTTGAGCAGCGTGTTCAGGTTATTCTTCAGAATAGGTAGGACCTAAAAATAAACAGATAGATGTAAAATTTGTATATTGCGACTGGGCGTGTATGTGCCCTTTGTTGTAAAGGTTTGCTTGTTTGCGAGCACGCAGTGCTTTGATTGAGTACGTGCCCTTTTCGTTTGCCTAACGTGGTCAGCTACTCAGGTGTACACGTTTTGTCCTCAGTCGATGAAATCGTGAGGTGGGGGGAGCCCCCGAGTGCTTTGATGTAGTACGTGTCCTTTTCGTTTGCCTGACGTGGTCAGCTACTCAGGTGTACACGTTTTGTCCTCAGTCGATGAAATCGTGAGGTGGGGGATCCCCCAAGTGCGTATGTAGCATGTAGTAAAGTTGCAGAAAGTAGTCAACCGAAGGTTGTGGGCGAGACACTTAGCTTTATTTGTATCATGATGGAGGAGGTACATGGTTCGGCTGAGTAGCCCTTGGCTGTAAGCCTTATTGAAAGTAAAAGGGGGTACATTGCCCATTGTTATGGGTAGAATCGTCGCAGGTGCGAGATGTTCCATGGGTTGGAGTATGCGACTCCAGACTCCACATGCTTGAGGCGATAGGCGCCACCTGGGATGACTTCGATGATGACATAGGGTCCTTCCCATGGTGACTCGAGTTTATTCGGTCGCTTTTGCTTGAGTCGCAAGACGAGGTCTCCTTCGACGAAGGACCTTGGGCGCAGCCGGCGGCTGTGATAGTTGCGGAGACTTTGTTGGTACACCGCTGATCTAGCTGCTGCTATATCCCGTGCTTCGTCGAGTGTGTCGACGGCATCTTCGAGTGCAGCCGTGGATTCGGCTTCGCTGTAAGCGACGACTCGTGGAGCCTGGTGGCGTACTTCGGCTGGTAGCACGGCCTCAGCTCCGTGCACCATGAAGAACGGTGTGTAGCCTGTGGAGCTGTTTGGCGTAGTCCGTAAGCTCCACAGGACAGACGGTAGCTCTTTCGTCCAGTTTCCATCTTTGTGCTCGAGTGAGCTCATGAGGCGCTTCTTGATGCCGGCGCCGATTAGGCCGTTGGCCTTTTCCACTTGCCCATTTGTTTGCGGGTGTGCCACTGAGGCATACGTGATGTTGATCCCGAGGCCTTCGCAGAAGTCCTGGAATTCTTCGGAGATGAAGTTCGATCCGTTGTCGGTGATGATGCTGTGCGGTACGCCAAACCTGTAGACGATGGATTCGAAGAACTTGACGGCGGTTTTGCCCTTCTGGTTGGTGACTGGCATGGCTTCGATCCACTTGGTGAATTTGTCGACTGCGACCAGGAGGAAGACGTGTCCTCCCGTCGAGGATTTTGGCAGTTTGTCGATCATGTCAAGGCCCCATTGGGCAAAAGGCCAGGCTATGGGTATGGGTCGCAGTTCGGACCCAGGTGCGTGCGGTTTGTCGGCGAACCGTTGGCACCCGTTGCATCTTCGGACGATGTCTTTCGCGTCGCTCATGGCCATTGGCCAGTAGAGTCCTGCTCGTAGAGCTTTGGCGACGAGGGAGCGACTGCCTGCATGGTGGCCGCAGATGCCCTCGTGGATATCTTGGAGTATGGCCTTGCCGTCGTTGATGGTGACGCACCGTTGTAGGACGCCCGTAATGCTGCGTTTGTACAGCTCGCCGTTGATGATGGTGAAGGCCTTTGACCGACGAGATATGCGTCGGGCATCTGTCGGGCTGTCTGGCAATTCTCCGTTTATCAGGAACTGGAGGTACGGACGTGTCCAAGTTTCTTCGACTGCCATGACCTGCATCAGGTTGACCATGGAGACTTCAGTATCCAACTTTTCGGGTCCTTCATGACCTTCGGGTAGCGTAGCCCCCGAGTGTTCTGCTTCTTCGGGTGATCCCTTGGGGAATTTCCGCTTGATGGATGGCACGCAGATCTGTTCGAGGAACACACCTGGTGGTACCTTTGCACAAGTGGAGCCGATGTTGGCGAGTCTATCGGCCTCCTCGTTGCTCTCTCTTCCGACATGCCGAAGTTCGCAGCCATCGAATTCTCCTTCGAGTGCGTTGTATAGCGCGCGGTACGCGATCATGTTTTTGGCGTGTGCGTCGCACTCATTCATCGTCTGCTGTACGACAAGGTTGGAGTCACCGTAGATGACCAGGCGCGTTGCACCGCACATTTTTGCCATCTTCATGCCGTGGATGAGGGCTTCGTATTCGGCCTCGTTGTTGGAGGCTCTGAATTTCATCTGAAGGACGTACTTCATCTTGTCACCTTGCAGGGAGGTCAGTATGACTCCTGCCCCTGCTCCGGCTTCGCGTTTGGAGCCGTCAAAATGCATTGTCCAGGATTGCGACATGTCTGGGATGTCAGGCAGCTGCAGCTCCATCCAGTGCACCAGGAAGTCCGGAAGGACTTGAGATTTGATTGCGTGTCGCTTTTCGTAGATGATGTCCAGGGGTGATAGTTCAATGCCCCACAGGGCCACGCGTCCTGTGGCCTCTGGGTTATTCAGGATGCTGTTTAGGGGTGCCTCGTTGACGACCATCACCTGATGCTCCTAGAAGTAGTGGCTTAGTCGTCGAGCCGTCATGAACACGCCGTAGGCCAGCTTTTGGTAGTGCGGGTACCGCTGTTTTGTTGAAGTGAGAACCTCGCTGAGGTAGTAAATTGGGCGTTGTACCCCGTGGGTCTTGCCTTCTTCGGGTCGTTAGACCACGAGTACTATGCTGACCACCTGGTGTGTGGCTGCTATGTACAGCAACAGGGGCTCGCGCTCTTTTCGCCTGACCAAAACGGGCGAGGTGGAGAGGAGCCGCTTGAGGCTTTCGAATGCGTCGTTGGCTTCTGGTGTCCACTCGAACTTGTCTGCCTTGCGCAGCAGCTGGTAAAATGGTAGGGCCTTCTCGCCCATGCGGCTGATGAACCTGCTTAGTGCCGCTACTCGCCCTGCGAGCTGCTGAACGCCCTTGAGGTTTTTCGGCTTCTCCATTGTCATGATAGCTTTGATTTTCTTCGGGTTCGCTTCGATCCCTCGTTGAGAGATGAAGTACCCGAGCAGCTGACCCGAGGGGACGCCGAAGGCGCACTTTTCTGGATTGAGCTTGATCCTGTAGCGATCAAGGTTGTTGAACGTCTCGCGGAGATCGTCGATAAGTGTTCTTGCCTCCTTGGTTTTTATGACTATGACGTCGACATAGACTTGGACATTGCGACCGATCTGGTCCTTGAGGCAGGCCTGCATGCATCGCTGGTACGTGGCACCCGCGTTCTTTAGCCCGAAAGGCATTGTGTTGTAGCAGTATACTCCGAACGGTGTGATGAACGCCGTTTTCTCTTGATCTTCGACCTTGAGTCGAATCTGGTTATAGCCTGAGTAGGCGTCGAGGAAGGAGAGTTTCTCACAACCTGCAGTCGAATCGATGATCTGGTCGATCCGAGGAAGAGGGAAGTGGTCCTTAGAGCAGTGTTTATTTAGTGACGTGAAGTCCACGCACATCCGCAGGATGTCTGTGTCCTTCTTCGGGACCATCACCGTGTTTGCCAGCCACTCGCTTTCCTTGATTTCCCGGATGAAGTCTGCTGCGAGTAATCTGTTGATCTCTTTGCCGATAGCTTCGGCTCGTGGCTCCGACAGTCGTCGCATGGACTGCTTGACTGGCTTGGTGTCTGTGAAGACATTGAGTGCGTGCTCGGCGAATTCCCTGGGAACTCCTGGCATGTCCGCAGGACACCAGGCGAAGATTTCCCAGTGCTCACGGAGGAATTCGACGAGCGCGCCTTCCTATGCGGTGCTGAGGTCGTTGGCGATCAGCGCCGTCTTGGAGGCATCCGTTGGATGGACCTGCACTTTCTTGGTGTTGATGGTGGATTCGAAAGACATGTCAGGTGCGTTCTGCTTTGTGACTGGGGGTAGCCCATTGTCCGTCACCTCACGGAGCCTTACAAGCTCCTCTTGCATGCCGAAAGACTGGGAGATTTTGTTGAAATCCCTGTCGCATTGGTCCGATCGGGTGAAGCTCCCGTGGACTGTGATGATGCCCCTTGGTCCTGGCATCTTGAGTAGTAGGTATGCGTAGTGTGGGACGGCCAGGAATCTTGCGAATGCTACACGTCCCAGGATGGCATGGTATTGCGACGGCCAGTCCACCACTTCAAATTCTAGGCGCTCCTGCCGAAAGTTGTCCGGCTTCCCGAAGATGACGTCGAGCCCTATTTTGCCCAGGGGGAAGATGCCCTTCCCTGGGAAAATGCCGTGGAACGCTGTGTCTGATTGTTCCAGGCTGCATTGCGGGATCCGCATAGCTGCTAGAGTGCTTGCGAACATTAGGTTGATGCCGCTGCCGCCGTCCATGAAGACGCGACTCATCTCGAAACCTCCGATCTGCGCCTCCAGCACCAGGGCAGCATGACCTGGGCGAGGGATCTGGCAAGGGTGATCGGCGCGAGTGAATGTGATGCAGGACTCCGATCCACTGAGGTACTCAGGGATTGCAGGCGGAGTTGTCACGGCCATGTTGATTTGTCGGGTGATTTTCTTCTACACCCTATTTGTGGGGCGTCCCTTCTGGATCATATTGAGTGCTCCTTTTGGTGGAGGGTATGCGACCCCGGCATTGTTTTGCATTGGTGCGACTGTTTGATTTGGGCACCCAATAGGCGGCGGCGGAGGAGCTCCGTGTGCTATTTCACCTGGCGCAGGTGTGTTTCCGAACGCAGGGATTGGAGCTTGTTGCCTCATCTGCATCATGCCTTCGCTGAGTTTCTGGAACTCGCGGCAGTCCTTGAGCATGTGGCTAGCTTTCTTTTTGCCATCTTGTTTGTCGATGTAGAAGTGGATGGTGCATGGACCCGAAAGTTTGTCGAATGCTGAGGGTCCGTTGTCTCGGTCGCGGCGTTGCCACGACTGCGTTGGTCGTCCATTGTCGCGGAAGTTTCCGCTGCGGTATCCTCCGCTGTTGCGGCTGTTTTCATTACGGCGGTCGGCGTAGCCGGCTGCGACCATGTCGGGTCTGTCGCGGTCCTCGTAGACGCGCGATCTCCTCTTGCTGCGGCGTTCGCGTCTTCGGCCGTAGTCGTCCTCTTCATCTGATTGCGCCCGCTGGATGCAATCTTCGCCGTCTGCCCAACTGTTGGCGATTTCCATGAGCTGGTCGAGTGTCTTGGGCTTTACACGTCCAAGTTTCTCCTTGAAGTCTGGGCGTTTGACGCCGTCCCTGAAGGCGTCGATAGCCCGCTCTTCGGAGATGTGTGCTGCAGAGTTCTTGGTTGTAGACCAGCGTAGTATGTACGAGCGAATAGATTCACCCGTTCTCTGAGTGCAGGCTCGCAATTCTTCGATTGAGGCGGGCCTCTTGCTGGTGCCTTTGAAGTTTCGGATGAAGCTGTAAGCGAGCTCCTCCCAGCTTCGGATGGATCCTGATGATAGGCTGCTAAGCCAGACCCGCGCTGCGCCTGTTAGCTGCAGCTGAAGGCATTGCATGGCAGTTTCTTTGTTGCCTCCGTGAAGCTTGACAGATGACAGATGGTCACTGAGCCAGGACTTTGGATCTTGCGTGCCGTTTAACTTCGGAGTATCCGAAGGAAGCTTGAAGTTGCGTAGCATCTGTGTTCGCCGGACGGATCTGCTGAAGCATCGAGCCCCGCAGAGTTCTCCTTCGTCTTCGTCCATCTCCGATTCAGATGAGCATGCGCGTTTGGCGCGTGCTTTGTCGATCTTGCGCTGTGTAAGCTTGTCTCTGGCGTCGTAGTCGCGTTTATGGTGGTGCGAGCTCTTCTTCCTTCGAGGAAGGTCGTGTTCCTCTTCATCTTCGGATGAGGGAGTGGGGCTCTGGTCGCGCCTGGCCGGAGCTTTCTTCTTCGGCTCCGTAGGAGCGTCTTCGTGGAGCGCAGCTCCGATTAGTCCTAGTCTGGTGAGTGCGGACCTATGCATGGCCCTTTTTGGGTCCCCCTCCGGAGGTGGGTGAGCCGCGAGATACGCAGTGGCTGCCATGATCGCAGCTTGTGGCGTCTTCGGGGTGATGTTGCCGTCGGCGTCCATATCCATGAACGATGTGTGGGGAGTTCGGGTCACGTCACGCCGCTCCTTCGGGTCCATGTTTTCCACCCGAGAGCGGTGCTTGTCTCCCTGGTTTCCGTTTGTGCTAGAGCCGGGTCCCATGGCGGAGAGCGCAGCTCGTCGCGCACTGGACTCAGAGGCTGCTTTCTTGCGTTTATCGAGCGTCTCCTGCATCTTGACTTGCTTCTTGTGCTCCTCAATGAGGAGGTAGTGGTACGCCATCAGCAGATCACGTGGGGAGTCCAGAGGTAGGACTATTTCGCCTGCGACGGCGCAGCGTGCTTTGGCCCATCCTTCTTTGCTAAGTTGGATGAGGTGGCCCCTGTTTTCCCCGTTTTCGCCGTTTCTGTCCTGCGGGTTGGGGTTGGGCGACGGGTTAGGCGTTTCCTCGTCGGTTTGGATGATTGCGGCGCACAGATAGCGCCTGCAGATTGGTTGGCTGCTGCCGCAGCTTTCGGATCCGGAACCGTAGGTCCCTTCATCCGAAGGTGGATCGCATAGATCGGAGTTGCAGCTGCTGCCGCTGTAGAACTCATCTGTCGATGGTGACGTGCGTAGCACGGGGTGTGGAGCCCACGAAGCGGGCCTGATTGGCGGCACGGGCACCCGCTCAGGGAGGCGGAGGGTGCCAGTTTGTCCCACCTGGAAGCAGAAGCTCCCGAGCAAGATTTCGAGTCCATCGCCTACGGGCTCGAAATCCTTCATGGTATCCGGCGAGTGGACGGTGAAGTCGAAAGCGCCGAAGAGGAGGTGATTCTCCGTCGCCGCGGAGTTGTAGATCGATCGGGTCGGAACCGTCACGACCGCACAATCAGCAGCCCCGATTCTCACAGACGGCGCCAATTGACGAGGTTTAATCTCGTCAATGCCCATTGTTATGGACTTGGGTTTTGGAGAAGATGGGGATGCTGGAGATCGTGGCACGGTTAACAGACAAGCAACCAGAGGACACGAGATTTACCCAGGTTCAGGCCCCCGGAGGGAAAACCCTACTCCTGCTTGTCTGCTCTTTGATTACGGCGGAACCGAAAGTTACAAGGTGCGCAGATTCGATCTGGCGTGGAGGTGTGTATGTCGTGTGTAATCGTCGTCCTCCTCGTTGGACCCTCCTAGCCTTTATATATGGGGAGGCTAGGTCTCGGGTGCCAATACGAGTAGGTTACAAGTTGTATTCAAACTCTAGTCTTGCTCTCCAAGGATCCGAAGGCGTCATGGGCCTGGGCCACCCGAAAATCTTCATGGGCCGGCGTATATTTGCCGTGGGCCTTCCTTGGGCTGGACCAGGTATGCTGAAGTTACGTACCCGTAGGGTATAACCATGTCATCCGGTGCCTTTACTACTTGGGAGGCGACGCTAGGAACGTCGTGGCCTCGCTGCCGGCCACCACGTCGTCTCAGCAGGTGTTCCGGTGCCCGCCTCCACCGGCGTCGACTCCGGTAGAGCATGCAGCCCAGGACCGAGAGCTCCGCGTTACCCTTGTCGTAGCCGGTGAGGAGCCCATCGCCTCGCTGGCCACCTATGATCCGCCACATCATCATGGCTCGTCGGCAACGATGTCGTCGCTCGCGTCTGGACCAATGCCGCCGGAGAAGAAGTTGATTTGTGCCTGCACCATGATCCGCGACGGGGCCAAGTTCCTGCGAGAGTGGGTGGTCTACCACGCGGCTGTGGGCGTGGACCTGTTCTTCGTCTACGACAACGGGAGCCAAGATGACCTGGCGGACCAGGTGCACCAACTCACCTCAGCCGGGTTTGAAATCTTCACCAAGACATGGCCTTGGCCCAAAACTCTAGAGGCTGCATTATCCCATGGCGCCGCAGTGCATTAAGATTCATGCGAGTGGATGGCGTTCATCGATGTCGATGAGTTCATCTTCTCCCGACAATGGACTCGCTCGGAGGAACCACACAAATCCATGCTTCGGTCAGTAGTGTCGGTTGATCAAGATGTTGGGCAAGTGAATATGCGGTGTGCCGATTTCGGACCCTCAGGCCAAACCACACACCCCAAGGAGGGGATCACCCAAGGCTACACATGCCGGAGAAAGACCATGAAGCGGCACAAGTCACTGGTCCGGCTCAATTCCGTGGACCAGTCGCTGACTAACTCTATCCATCACTTTATGCTTAAATCCGGGTTCCGAGACGAGCGCAACACTCGTGTTCGAGTGAACCACTACAAGTACCAAGCTTGGGAAGAGTTCAAGGTGAAATTTCGTCGTCGGGCATCGACATACACGGTTGATTGGACTGAGAAGGCAAATCTTCACTCCAACGACCGGGCACCAGGTCTAGGGTTTGAGGCGGTCGAACCGACCGACTGGCCGCACAAGTTCTGTGAGATGAATGACACTCTGCTCCAGGATGTGTCTCAGAGATGGTTTGGTGTTGGATTCGGAAATAAGCTATCTCGGCAGGGGATAATCGGTACTACTCCAGGCTCATAATAATGAAACATGATAAAGAGATATTACTCTCTTTTCTTTTTTTATCAACACAATGAGCTATGTCGTGTACAAAAGCAGTCTGGTGCAGTGTCATTGCGCTATCAACTAGATTTCTTATGTACCAAATGTTCATTTCGCCAAGATGAGGGGATAGACGTCAAGTGTTTCAGTGCTCTCTCTTCTGCCGCTGTCACCAGTACAGTTGCTGTGTATCTGGGCCACTTTTCACCCCACATCAGGCTCTTCACCGCGGCCTGAGAGTATTCTTCGGGGCACTGATCCATGGGGTGCCTGCGACGGCGAACCTCCATGGTGCCGTGACATGTTCGGGTGATGCGTACTCGATGCCGACACGCGGGCCAACCAAAATATTTTCTGGTTCTTGCCCATCCAATAATTCCAGTCCACCTGAGAAAGAAAACAAGTTGGCGAATAAAAATACGCGTTGAGAGCATCTCGCAGTTTCAGTCAATACAGGAGATCCATCAAATCATACCAGGTACATATAGCGGGTGATTCGACCAGTCAGTGGAAAGCCCCAGAGCTTGGCCGACCTGAATAAGAGGGCAACAACAGTAATGACACGGTGCTGTGGGAACAAACATAATTCAGAAAATAAAAGCGTTGCTGTCTGAGAGAGGTGTAGACCTTTCCTGGTCCTGTAAGTAGGGTCGGTTTCTCGGTTTGTTGGCCCCGACGCTGCTGAATAATGTCCAGCCCTACAGTAATTTCAAGACAAACTGGCAGCAGTCAGCTCAAACTAGATGTTAGAAAGGGGCGCTGATAGGGAGTAAAGCTACAAGAAAGGCACCATTCAGCTCAAACTAGATGTTAGTAATTCCATTTGTAGAACTGGCATTTGGTATATGGTGTTCACTCCAGTTGTCCAATGATAGAAACTCTTTTTTCTTCTTTTCTCAAGGTAGGGGCAACAGAGGATGAAATTACAATGGAATTAGGAACACACACGACGAAAGATGTCAACATCTCCTATCTTCCTTTTGTTCATGTAACTGTGCCTAACTACCATCTTTTGGCAGCGAGGCGACGAAAGTGAACCAAAACATAATCTATATTTAAGCATCAAATACTCATATTACTCACTAGTCACTAGTAACTCAGTTTAGTATAGTTTGTCAAATAAGAAGTGTAATTCAGAAATGCTTCGGGTTAAAAAAGACAGGAATGAAGAACAAAGCAAGAAGCCATAGGCCTAGGGGCAACACCAGCATGGCTCTACCATTCATATAAACCAACAAATTGTCATTACATTATGTCTTCTAACAAATGGCCACCTCACATAATTTCCAGTCAAGGTTCAAATCAAATCACCCCAAATCCTTATCCATTTCACCTGTTATTAGTACACATGTGCATGTACAAAACTAACTGTCAGGTTAGTGAAGAAAGCGTACCGCTAACGGGAGCACATGACCGGATCAAAACAGCAGCTGCAACACCCTCTTTGTCGGCAACAACATTGAGCATCATGTGGAGTCCATAGCATAGATACACATACGCGTGCCCGCCTGGTCCAAACTAGGCCCCGACGACGGCCAAAATCTCAAAGTTCAGAATACTCCAGAACCAACATTGGCAAGCTCGACGACAACGCAAGGAAGCACCAGCCTTACCATGGGAGCAGTTCTTGCCGTGGTGCCGAACCGGCCATGGCACGCGGAATCGTTTGGCCTGTAAGCCTCCACCTGAATGAACCCAATATAAACATTAAATCCAAGTATCCAACACTGGCAGCACGGCTTTATACTTTGTGAAGCTCAAGCAGAATGAACGCACGCTAATGCTACCACACTAGAACTGCATACCAAGATGCCACAGTTCAATCGAAGTGTCAGGCAACATAAAAAAATTATCCTATTGCTGTCGCAACGGTGTATAATTTCGATCAGCCGTGATGCGGCATTTGATTTATTCTATTCGTATTTTCCTATGCTAATTTTGATGAGAGGCATTTGAGTACAAGCACCTCAGTGATGCGCAGGACGACTTGGTCGCGGCGCAGGAGCTTGCCAAGGAGGCGTGGGGCGAGGTCGAGCGCGTCGACCTCAAAGAACTCCCGAGGCAGCGGGGGACCCACATGGGACTGCGAGAGCACCGTCGGCGAGGCAGGGAGCGACGGCGTGGCCCTGGCCGCGACGGACGCCCGCGCAGCCTCGGCCTCTCCGGCGGCGAGGTCAGCAGCGAGGCGGTGGCTACTGCGCGCCTGCTGCTTCTTCCTGGGGGAGGACCGCTTGAAGCGCGGGGGCGTGGCCGCGCCGGGGGTGGTCATCAGCGATGAGGGCTCTCCGACGGCCGGTGGCCGGCGGTGGGTGGCGGCGTGGGCGGTTGAGTTGACTTGGAAAGGGAAGGTTGGGGCTGGACGGCTAGGATGGAACGTGGGGGTTCTCATCAATGTCAACTGTGAAGCTGCCCAGCTCACCGCCTCCCGGCTTGAGATGGTCACTAAACAAAGAGAAGATTCGAGTCTCTCTCTTTTTCATTCTGTAAAAGAAATTCTTTCTCATTTTTACAAGTTATACTCGTGTATTTTATAAGTACATTTCATTTCATAATGGTAATCATTGGTTTGTTGCACGACGAACCAAATTGTCAACTCTCGCTACAAAATGTCAAGCGGCCTACTGAACTTTTTATACTCGGTGCACAGAATCTTGTGGTCGGTATGCTCCATCACACATAGATTTAGCCACATCTTAGATTGTCTGGTACTCCATCACATCACTCCTCCGAGGACTTTGAGAATGAAACCTCGTGAAATCAATGAACGGATAGATGGGTTCATCATTATACCTTCTTCCGATGGTAGTAGGATAGCTACACTACACTGAAGTAGTATTGGTAATAAGGGACAAGGGAACGCTTCGTCACTTGTTAAAGTTGGAGCCTTAGTGCAGTGTACATTTTTCATAAGTGAAATTTGAAATGACTCTAAACAATGACAAGAGCAAGACCAATGTGATATTACGCCTACGGAGAATGATGATATGCGCTCCAGGTGCCCCCACCATGGCATGGTAGCAAACATCAAGATCGCGAACCGTTAGCCGACACGAAAATAACTGCTAAGTTATGCAAAATGCAAGTTCCGCACCAGGCAATCATCAAACCAAGTTTTATGTGGAAACATGATAACCAGAAAGAAAATTTCAGGAAACCTACATTTGAAAAAGGTGAAAAGAGAACATAGCCATCAATTCTGTCACAAAAACAACATGATGGCACGCTTAAATGGCCCTAAACCCACGACATGAGCAACGTGAAGCGAAGATTTTGTCCAATGCATTTTCATCTCAAGATAAAATGTGAATATGTTCTATGGAATTGGATACATGTCCACAAGTTTTACTATAATTTTTTCTTTTTTTGCAGAAGATGTTAGTGCAATACAAAGGTTGATGTTAAAATGTTTGACGGTTTCGCAAAAAAATAAAACAAAGGTTGACGAAATCGGAGCCGTCCATCAGGAAGAACCCATCGTTTCATGTCCAAATAGGGAACCTTTTCGAAACTCCTCCCCTGATTAAACTGAAGTAGTCCGTACTAAAAAAACGACCTCGGAAATATCCAAAACCAGCTGAAAAGTCCAAGGGGAAGGCGCTCACTTGCTCTCGCTCACACGCACAAACCCAAAACCGGAACAGCCGAGCCGGCCGTACCCGACAGGGCCGACACCGATGGACGCCGACGACCGGAGAGCCCCGCTGCTGGGCAACGGCAACGGCACCGGCCGTGTCGCCCGGGCGCCCTCGCTCCGGCGCCGCGACTCGGCGCGGTCGCTTCGGAGCAGCTTCCTGTCGCGGCTGCCCGACAAGATGCGCCCCGAGCTGGACCCGGAGCGCGCCGCCGACGTCGACGTCGCCCGCGTCAAGGACCTCTCCCAAGGTAACCTCCGCCACCGACGCCCGTGCCTGCCCAGTTTCAGCCCCTAATCCATGGTGCAGCGCCGCAAACTAATTTCGCTCCCCTTGCCGCGAGCAGGTGAGAGGGACTACTACAAGAAGCAGCTGGCCACGCTGAAGACCTTCGAGGAGGTGGAGGCCCTGTGCATGCCCGGCGAGTTCGACTCCGATGACGACCCCGGCGCCGCGGGCGCCGCCGAGGACCGCGAGGAGAAGGAGAGCGAGTTCGCCATGAAGATATCCAACTACGCCAATGTCGTCCTCCTCGCCTTCAAGGTGTTTGTTTGATTGATTGATTTTATAGCGGGCATGATTTACATGGTACTGTTGTGCGACGGAGAAAGTATAGTCGACTGCTCTGACTCGCTTGGCGTCATGGGTTGCAGGTTTATGCGACGATCAGGACTGGTTCCATAGCGATTGCGGCGTCCACGCTCGACTCGCTGCTCGATTTGATGGCCGGCGGCATCCTCTGGTTCACGCATATCTCCATGAAGAAGGTGAACATTTACAAGTACCCCATCGGGAAACTGCGTGTCCAGCCGGTCGGGATCATCGTCTTCGCCGCTATCATGGCCACTCTAGGTGTGATGTGAACCCCATATCTTTGAATCGATTCATGACTGTTGCTTTTTTGTCACCTGGAATGTGAGTTGTTGAAGTGAATTTTGATCCTCTTCTGTTGCCAAGGTTTCCAAGTCCTGATCCAAGCTATCGAGCAGCTGGTGGAGAACAACCCTGGCGACAAGATGACGACGGAGCAGCTGATATGGTTGTACTCCATCATGCTCTCAGCAACTGCTGTCAAGCTTGCTCTCTGGTCTTACTGCAGGAGCTCAGGGAATAGCATTGTCCGGGCATACGCAAAGGTATATCTATGTCTGGCAGCAAAACAATGAGGGATTTGCCATTTCAGCATCAATTGTTGGCTTCTTGAGTTAGTACAAAATTGATTGCCTGAAAAAGGGATGCAAGACTTTGCTGTTCTAAAATCGGGTTGTGCTTGTACCATTTCACATCCAGGACCACTATTTCGATGTGATAACCAACGTCGTTGGGCTGGTGTCTGCTGTTCTGGGAGACAAGTTCTTCTGGTGGATTGACCCGGCAGGGGCCGTGCTTCTTGCGGTCTATACCATAACAAACTGGTCCGGAACAGTAATCGAACATGCAGGTTACTTCAGAGATCCTCTGAATTTTCATTCAGTACTTACCTTCAGAAGTTAATTTGAGACTGAAGTAGCTGACAAGAGAAAGCAAACTAGCATATAAGGATGCTGTGCTCTGCGACAGATGATCAGCAGACTGCGATAGGCATCTGAAGCTCTGAAATTCTTGGTGCAGTTACGCTGGTGGGGCAGAGCGCTCCTCCGGAGATGCTGCAGATGCTGACCTACCTCGCCATGAAGCACGACGCCCGTGTGCAGCGGGTCGACACGGTCCGGGCTTACAGCTTCGGGGCTCTCTTCTTCGTCGAGGTCAGTTAACAACGACGCTGAATATGCATATCCGAACTTCAGAGTTTGTGTGCTTTTTTGCGTCTTATGGTACATATTCTGCTCCTGATTTGGCACCAGGTTGACATCGAGCTCTCGGAGGATATGCGGCTAAGAGAGGCTCATGCCATCGGGGAGTCGCTGCAGGTGAGGATCGAGAAGCTGCCGGAAGTCGAGCGGGCGTTTGTCCATGTGGATTTCGAGAGCACCCACAAGCCGGAGCACACGGTCCGGAGCAGGCTGCCGGCGACCGAGCCCTGATGTGCCTCCAACTCCAACACATGTATGCTCTTGTACAGTAAAAAAATGTATTGGTAAAGTTATACATGGTGTTTTACGGTTTTCTCTTGTTGACACCGAAACGCAGCCCTATGGAATGTGGATTTCTTCGGTGGAATAATACGGGATGCGCCATTTTTGTGCAGTTTGACGCATATATTCCTAATCCTAATGCAAGGAGTACCTGTTTTCTTCTTATGGTATGGTTGAAAGCATTCGGGTATGGAGTACGGACTGCCTTGACAGGATGATAATACTCTGTACGTACATGACTCGTCATTTTGGGAAAGGTGAATTTAAATCCTCGTATAGTCGTATCCCTGTCACCCATTTTTCCCCTTCTGAATGATTGTGTTTTCTCGCTTTGCAACACCAACAACTAAACCTTAAAGATTTGTAGATTAAAAAAAAAAGGTTCTGCGCGTCTTGGTATCTTAAGGCTCCCTGATTGATGACTTGGTCGAGTTTCGAGTGCCTCCTTACTACTGCAAATAGTACTGTACGTTTCTACTGTTGTGCAACCAACACAGCCGTGTGGGATGTGGATGAGTCTTCGGTAGAATTACAGAGGATGTCCCATTTGTGGGAAGCAGAAGCCTATTCCGTCAGTTATTACCTTCTTTTCCTTCTGAAAGGTTGATAGACTATTTACTTGCGGAATAGCAATACAGTGCTTCGCCACTTGTATTGGAAGTTGATGTTGAATATTTGTTCCCGCCATCTACAATCTGGTCCCGAAAAAGCGCCCCCAGAGCCGCGCGCACCGCTGCTGAAGCAATGCACACCTATGCCTGGTTCGCGACATCCATGGCGCACCTCACATCGTCTATCCGGAGCTCAAACATGTCTTCATTTAAGTACTTCTTGGATGTTTTGTGTGTTGAGTTAGTGGAGCATCAGTTTTGAGAGTAGCGTAGACAGTTCGGGTTACTGCAGACATAGTAGCGGTTTTGGTACGCGAAAAGGTTGGGCAGGCAAACAACGGTCTGATTGAGCTGAAATTTTGCCAGTCTGTTTGTAACCTGTGTGTCTGCTCTTTTACCACATTTTGGTGCAGTTTGGCTCAGTTCGTTTGAGAGGGCTGACCTGATTACCAAAGTGATAGAAACTTTGATACACATGTTTTGGTGTTATCTGCTCTCTCATGGTTGTTGTTGTTGTTGTTGCTGGTTGGCAATGTGGCGCAGAGTGATGTAAATCTCTAGAGGTTTGAGAGAGACAAGTATCTCATATAGTAATAACTTGTGTGAAGCGTTTAGTCCACAATCATGTTTTTTTACCCATCAAGTTATGGATGTTTTTCTATGTAAATCTGGGTGTTGCTATGCGTGGGGTTGTGTTATTTCCATTGCGTATATGTCGGTTCAAGCTGGTGGATGGGGTCACTAAGGACATACAAGGAGATATTCCTTGGTGTATGCTTTTTGCTGATGACGTGGTACTGGTGGATGAGAGTAGGGAGGGTGTCAATAGGAAAATGGAGTTGTGGAGGCAAACCTTGGAATCCAGAGGGTTTAGACTTAGTAGGACAAAGACTGAGTATATGTGGTGCGACTTCAGCGGCGTTAGATGCGAGGACGAAGGGGTTACTCTAGGAGGGAAAGTGGTGCCCAAGAGGGACACTTTTCGATACTTGGGATCAATGCTGCAAAGCAATGTTGGTATCGATGAGGATGTTAGCCACGGGATCATGGCGGGGTGGATGAAGTGGCGGCAAGCGTCCGGAATTCTATGTGACAAGGTCTCACAAAAGCTAAAAAGGTAAGTTTTATAGGATGACAATTAAACCTGGCATGCTTCATGGCACAGAATGTTGGCCCACTAAAAGGCAACACATCCAACAAATGAGTGTCGTCGAGATGGGTATGCTAAGGTGGATGTGTGGCCACACAAGAAAAGACCGGATTAGGAATGAAGTGATACGTGAGAGGGTAGGGGTGGGTGCCAATTGAAGAGAAGCTTGTCCAACACAGATTAAGATGGTCTGGGCATGTCCAACGAAGCCACCAGAAGCACCGGTTAACAATAGGATTCTAAGGGTTTGGATAATGCAAAGAGGGATAGAGGGCGACCAAAGTTGACATGGGAGGAGGTAGTTAAAAGGGATATGAAGGGGTGGAATGTCCCTAGAGATTTGGTTTTTGATAGGGCTGCATGGAAATCAGCAATCCATGTGCGAACCTTGATTTACTTCTTTTATTCCTTTTTACTTGCTTTTGTCATTAGTTTTTGTTTGACTTGCACTTCTCACTGTTTTCCACTTGACTTGCACCTTTCTCTAGTTTATGTTTGGGTTTCATATCTAACCTACGCCAACTTGATTGGGACAAAAGACTTGATGGGTCTTGTTCATCCCCCAAATAGTTTGTAGGCTAACCCATCGAAAGTGAGTAAAAGTTGGTCAAACTGTTTTATTTCATTTTGATCTTGGAGACAATACAATAGTTTCGCGGTTTTTGAACCCTGTTGCAATTGCATCCACTTATCAAGAATGAGTTATTACTTTTTAGGTGATCTACAATGGGAATTAGCCACCATGAACCATTTTTAGTTAAATTATAGAACAATATACAACGCAAAGGCTACAAATCGTAGCACATGGCACATACACTTAGGAAGAAAAAAACGATGCCCTTAGGCACTGCCGTCATCTGCACTGACCCCAAGTCAAAAAAAATAGTAGTGTGTGGCTTGTTATATCCATGTTTCAATTTTACTAGGTGTGACTCAATAACATTCTTATGAGAGGAGAAATCTAGGTAACAAAAAAATACCTCACTGACCTGAACCAGTTGTTATGGTCACTCCTTGACTAGCTACGGGTTGTACACAACCAAGATTGATCGATCATTAATTGCACACTGAGATACCTGACTCTATGTCCTTATCCTATCGAGGTTTGCATTAATGACTATTGAAAAGGAAAGAAAAACATTCAAGATGTACAGAACCAGTCTGAAAAGATACTACATCCAACGGTCAGATAGCAAAGGAAAGAAACAATAGTACTCCCTCTGATCCATAGTAACGTTCTTAGATTTGTCTAGATTCGGATATATCTAAGTTTTAGTGATAGATACATCTAAATCTAAACAAATCCGAGAACATTAATTTGTATCGGAGGGAGTAAAAAAAGTCTGTACATACAACAGAATATCAGAATTTTAGTCAGGACATAATTAATTAGAAATTTCAATAAAGTATATACTACCAATTCCGTATCCAGATAAGCCTTCCCAATAAATTGGGCATTTATGCAGTCCCAACTTTTGGAGAGGGTTGTACATACGGAGTTAATATGCACCAATTAATGGTGACCAAAGTTATGCACCAAAGTTAACATTCAGAAGATAAACACGTTGGTAAAATAGAATTGACATGTGAGAATTACAAGTATATGTAAGCCTCGTGTGGGAGTGCTCATCCAAACATTCCATCGGATGAGCAAAGTATATCTCCAGTTATAGTACAACAACCAGCTTGCCAACATACACTCCACCATCTTCGTACAATATATTGTTGTCTCGATGGAGGAAGTCATAGTTTTGATTGTTGGCGCAGGGCCGGCAGGCCTTGCGACAGCGGCATGCCTTAGCCAATTCTCCATCCCATATGTCATCCTTGAGCGTGAGGATTGCAGCGCGCCGCTATGGCGCAAACACACATATGATCGTCTGAAACTACATCTTGCTAAGGATTTTTGTAAGTTGCCACACATGTCTTACTCGGTAGATACCCCAACATACATACCGAAAGACACTTTCATCAAGTACTTGGATGACTACATTGAGTATTTCAGTATTCAACCAAGGTATCTCACTGTTGTTGAGTCATTGATGGGAAATGTTGGCACATTGTGGCGAGTGACATGGTGAACCGCAAAATAGTCAATTACATGGCTAAGTTTCTTGTTGTGGCAAGTGGTGAGAATAGTGCAGAGAATATTCCAGTGTTACCTGGACTTGAAAACTTTCCGGGTGTGGCCATACACTCGTCAAGTTATAAGTCAGGTATCAGCTACTCTGGGAAGAACGTGTTGGTCGTCGGATCTGGCAACTTTGGGATGGAGATTGCGTACGACCTTGCATCTCATGGTGCTAATACTTCTATCGTTATACGAAGTCCGGTATGTATATTGTAATGTGACTTTCCCTACATTATTTAATAGTTTCCATTTTATCTAGCATGTTGCTAAAGATGTGTGACCCTTATCTTGGTTGTAGATTCATGTAATGACAAAGGAATTAATTCGATTAGGGATGACACTAGCTCGTCATCTTCCAGTGGAGATGATAGATGGAATCCTTGTAATGATGGCAAATTTCAAATTCGGGGACCTATCTAGGCATGGAATCACGAGACCAACAAAGGGTCCATTTGTCCTCAAGTTGGAAACTGGTCGTTCTGCTGTGATTGATGTTGGAACCATTGATTTAATCAAGAAAGGAAACATTAAGGTGAGCATATTCTCGGTCATGACATTGGTAATACTATGACAGAAATAATTCCATATGCCAGGTTAATTTTTTGAATATGATGTAGGTTCATGGAGGCATTACTATGGTCAGAGGCAAGATAATTGAATTTCAAGGCAGGAACAAAGGCTCTTTCGATGCAATTGTGTTTGCAACAGGATACAAAAACACAACAAATATGTGGCTCAAGGTAATACCATTATTGAGATCTGATCTGCCAGAACTGTAATTTATCTACTGTAGATGCGACACTTGTTATATGTTCTAACATGAGTTTATATATGAGTGCAGAGTGGGGAGGGCATGTTGGATAGCGAGGGCTTGACGAAGAAGGAATACCCTAATCACTGGAAAGGTGGAAACATGCTCTACTGTGCTGGTTTTGCGAGGAGGGGATTGGCTGGAATTGCCATGGATGCCAAGAACATCGCCGATGACATTAAACGCAACATAGACTGTATGTGCGGCTAAGTTATCTTTCGTATTCTTCTAATAGGAGAAGTGTTAGACACTGATCTTCCTATAACATAAAATGAGGTTTTGCTCGGATGCTGTAATTTTTTGTTCATGGGATGCATTATGTGACAGAGTATTAACTCTAGTGGTGTATCATCATATTCAACATAATATTGTGTCCAATTTTTGAAAAGTTGAGTAAGCGAAAGTTTTTTACCGGTTTGTTGTTACTTATCCATATACTCCTTCCGTCTCAAAATAAGTGACTTGAGTTTGTCTAGATTCGCATGTACCTATATTCGTGCTGGTGGCTGTTGTTCTTCTTCCCGGTGGATGACCCAGCAGGGGCTGTGCTTCTTCTTAATATTCGTCAGTTCTTCTCAGAAGTTAACTTGAGATTGCACGGGCGTCCATACCTTAGTGCAGTGCAGTTGGTGGGACGGTGTGCTTCGACTGATATGTTGCAGATGCTGAGCTGCCTCGCCATCATGAAGCACGATACTCGTGTGCAGTGGGTCGACACCCTCCAGGCTTACAACTTCTGCGCCCTCTACCTCGCTGAGGTCAGTTCACAGTGACACTGAAAAAGCATATGAAATTCAGCAATCGCATGTTTTCTGTGCCTTCTGAATCTCACTAGGAGTGTGACCATTGGTTTTATGGCACATTCTGCTCCTATTCCGGCATCAGGTTGACATCGAACTTCCCAAGGGGCTTACCGCTGGGAGTTGTTGCAGGAGAGAAAAACTTCGAGGAGGGGAACTTCCCAAGGGGCTTACCGCTGGGAGTTGTGCACCATGCGGGTGTGGTCGGATTTCTCGCTGGAGTTTGTCTGGGGGGCGCGACGGACAGGGTTGGGGAATGAAATCCCAAATTCCCCTCCGACCGAGATATATAGCGGTGGGAGGGGTGGCTATCGGGTACCCTTTTAGTGGATCTACTCGGGACACGAAAAACCCAAAGCCGGAAAACAGTAGAGTTTTCCGGTTTTGGGCTATTTTCAGGTATCTGTTAGAGAAGCTCTTAGTGTGTCCAAGAGTCAAATTGACACACTCATGCTATTCCTTGCATTTGCTGGCCGTGTTTGGGATGTCATCGAGTTACTCTAGCACTAGTGTTGTATTATTTTTACACTAATAATCTCTTCTTCTGTCGCCAACAAATGAATCGTACAAAACCAATCGCTTGGATTCAGCACTAAAGCATCATAACGTTACCGAGTTGGTTTGGCACTGGGAGAAGAAGTGCAAGCCCATCAAAAGGAAAGATGTCCCTCAAAGTTCCAGATCCTCCTGCCTGTTTCGTTTTATAATTTATTTATATATGCTATCTCTTTTTAGAGAGAAAAATAACAACTTTAAATCAACGCATGTGTTTTCGGACAAATGGTTGCTAAGGAAAACTGAACTCACCAGACATCACCAAAAAACAAGTGTAACGTTGAACTAAAACTACAACCCAGGCAATGAGTTAGCACCTCTAGGTCTGCAAGCATGCATTTAACTCAGGTTTAAGCAATGAAAACAGAAAATGACCCATGCTTTGCAGGAGATTTGAGAATTGTCCCTATTTTACACATGAGAAACATGAGATATTTGTTTTCTGATGATGGCAAATTCTTGCTAGAGGTGCTAACTTTTAGAGTATTTTTGAGAATCGTCCCTATTTCAAGTTTAGCATCTACTGTGATTAGTCCTGGGCAAGCATATCTTCACTTACCAGAGAGATTCAGAAATTAGGAGGGGGAAAACATTGATAATTAGAAGACACCTGCAGTTGATTGCTCCCACCAGAAAGCAAGAGACAAAATTTACATAAATCACAATTCTTCTAAGTTGGCCAGATAAGAGATGCAGTTCATCTACAGAACATGAGGATACAACTGTTTAGCACCCAAAACAATTCACACCATGTGAACAGATTCAAAACATCACAGAAGCAGCAGCAGAAACAACATTTAGAGAAAAACTGCATGCAAAAAATCAACCTGAAAGATATCAGATGGGGCAGTAAATTGAGCAAAGGCAGATTACAAGTTCAAGAAAAACTGCATGCAAAAAATCAACCTGAAAGATATCAGATGGGGCAGTAAATTGAGCAAAGGCAGATTACAAGTTCACTTATTCATAAGGTCTGCTGTACCAGCAACTGTTTGCACGAAACCACACACAATAAGAGGACCCGATGGTCCTTTAAACCTGACACAGTACTTACACAAACGATACAGAAAATAAACTCAGAAGGGCGACAAGGCAGCCCACCGGACGACGAGGCACAGCAGCAGCTCCAACACCAAGACACTTACTGACCACCACGCAAGCGGAGCACCAGGTGGAGGGTGGACTCCTTCTGGATGTTATAGTCGGCGAGGGTGCGGCCATCCTCCAGCTGCTTGCCGGCGAAGATCAGGCGCTGCTGGTCCGGGGGAATCCCCTCCTTGTCCTGGATCTTGGCCTTGACATTGTCGATGGTGTCCGAGCTCTCAACCTCCAGAGTGATGGTCTTCCCAGTCAGGGTCTTCACAAAGATCTGCATACCACCACGCAGGCGGAGCACCAGGTGGAGAGTGGACTCCTTCTGGATGTTGTAGTCGGCGAGGGTGCGACCATCCTCCAGCTGCTTGCCAGCGAAGATGAGGCGCTGCTGGTCCGGGGGAATGCCCTCCTTGTCCTGGATCTTGGCCTTGACATTGTCAATGGTGTCAGAGGACTCCACCTCAAGGGTGATAGTCTTGCCAGTCAACGTCTTGACGAAGATCTGCATACCACCACGGAGGCGCAGCACAAGGTGGAGGGTGGACTCCTTCTGGATGTTGTAGTCAGCAAGGGTGCGACCGTCCTCCAGCTGCTTGCCAGCGAAAATGAGGCGCTGCTGGTCCGGGGGAATGCCCTCCTTGTCCTGGATCTTGGCCTTGACATTGTCAATGGTGTCAGAGGACTCCACCTCAAGGGTGATGGTCTTCCCAGTTAACGTCTTGACAAAGATCTGCATACCACCACGGAGGCGGAGCACAAGGTGGAGGGTGGACTCCTTCTGGATGTTGTAGTCAGCAAGGGTGCGACCGTCTTCCAGCTGCTTGCCAGCGAAGATGAGGCGCTGCTGGTCCGGGGGAATGCCCTCCTTGTCCTGGATCTTGGCCTTGACGTTGTCGATGGTGTCAGAAGACTCCACCTCAAGGGTGATGGTCTTGCCGGTGAGGGTCTTCACGAAGATCTGCATCTGCAGAGAATAATAGCCAAATAGGATGGTGAGCTTTTGAGAAGCAGACCAGAGAACAGGATTAAACAATAAAAAAATGTCAACAGCTTCTGAACATCTAACCACGACAAATCTGAAGATATCACCTATCTCCAGCTAACCACAGCTTTGCAAAACTACAAAATAGCTCTATCTGGCCTAACAAGGCATGCGCTAATCTGAAGATGATTTATATAAATAAGAGCAACAGATGAAGCAGTATACGCTGTCTTGAGTGAAAATTATTGCCCAGGTGCTACTTCCAAATTTGATTATGCCTGATTATGCAGTAAATACACAAATAACAAGCAGGGACTAACGATTCGATCCAATAAGGATCAACATAGCAAGCAGAAAACGCGTCTGGAGAGAAAACTATTTGCTCAGCGCCGCATCAGAAACTCAACCTAAACACGAACAGATCTGAGCAACGCATACCCCTTCCACGAAATCGCAGAAGGAGCACAAAATCTACATGTAAAAATACCTACAAATTCGCTAAAGCGTCCCCAATCTAGCACGAGATCACAGATCGAAGGCTAAGTATCGGCCACGGTAACATCAGATCGATCATATACGAGATGGAGCGATCTAAACAGCAGGACATCTCCGACCATACAACTACACACCTAAGAAACGTAGATCTACACGGGAGGGGGGGAGGAGTCGCGGTACCTTGATGCGCTGGGGGGAGGACGATTCGACGAGCTCTGCGGCGATCGTACACGGGATTTGGGGGGGGGGGGGGGGGGGGGGGGGATTTGTTCGTTCCGTTCCGCGGATCGGTTGTGAGGATTGGAGCCGAGGAGGGGGTGGCTATTTAAAGCGGGTCGGGGCGGGGCGGGGCGGGCCGGGTGGGGAAGGAATCCTGTGCCGTGAGCCGTGACGGTTCCGTCTGTTCGATGGGTACGCCTCGTGCTCGTCTCCGCCGCGCGATTTCCTGGACGTATCCGATGCGGCAGGCGAGTCCGTGGCCGTACAACAGTACAATGGTCAATGGGCCAACAACACACGTGAATCGCTGAGGTGTAAACCTGCACTATCAGGGTTGCTTTTGCCGGTGACGCAGACAACACCATGCGTCCACGGGGTGATAGTGCTTTGTGATTTCAAAGCTAAACGGCACCAAAACATTGGAAATTATTGCTTCTGAACCAGCCACACGGCTTAAAAATTATTCTTGGTGGACCAACGACACACGACACACGTGAACCACTGAATCATTGTATTGTTGTGATGAATTAAAGTCCTGAATCATTGAGCAGTGAATCACTAAGCAGGTGATATAGACAACACCATACACTCACCCGATGCATTGTTTGCTTTTGCAGGTGATATAGACAATACCATGCACTCACCGATGCATTGTTTGCTTTTGCAGGTGATATAGACAAATCCCTCCTGCTAAATGACAACATAGTTGTTACACACAGGAATACACACATTTGTAGCTATATATACCATACCTACACGATGTTTCTCGTCTCATCTACATCTTGCTTCCATGAAACCGTAGTCGCCACACGCATCGATCCGCTCCCCTCTCTCTTCTTCTCCAACGCACCCTCTCAAAGTTTTAGCTATCACCTTAGGTTCTGCTATTGTCTCGTCTCTTTTTTGTATTTCAAATAAGATGCTTGACAAGGACACGTCGAGGATATTATGGAGAGTGGCAACGACGTTTCGAATCTCAGGTACGTTGGTACGCTCGCTTCCTCCGCCTTCCTTTTTCTCATCGTTTTTTGCAGATTTTCGTTCTTTGTCTTACGGTTCTTTATCTTACGCTATCTCTCTTTGCCATTTTAAGGGACACGGAGCTCGCCAAACAATCAATGGCAGCATCAACGATGGCAACATGTGGATGGGAAACGGGTCCTCTCTTGGGTATGTTGTAGTGCTCGCTTCCTCCGGCTTCTTTTTCTTTATCGTTTATTGTGTTATTTTGGTTATCTGACTTGCGCTCTCTCTCTCTCTTTGATATTTCAGGAGACGCGGAGCTCGCCAACAGATCGATGGGCTGATAGGAGGTATTTGTGCCCCTTCTTCTTTGACTCCGGTCATTCCCACCGCATGCCCACACCAACGTCACATCCAGGTAAGCAGGTACATTACGGTCAAAGGGTCCTCCGCTTAACTATCTAAATTGTATTTGTTTCTCTTCTGTTTATCTTTAGGCTGTGACTATTTTGTATCCCTCTTTCCTTAGTGGAGATACCCATTTCAATACGATAGAAGCGAACGAAGCAAGGACACGCTTGATCTTTCCGTAATAGGGACTATTTTGTCCCCCTCCCTCTACCTTCTCCAACGTCTCCACCATCATAACCATGATGAAGAGAGAGTAGTCCACCTCTAGACTATGGGTTTGTGACAGTAGCTTGATCTATTTCTCTTGTGTTCTTCATAGACCTAGTACCATATGAGCTGCCCAACATGATTATGGTCATATATGTAATTCGTATGTGGTGGATCTTTATTCTATGGTTTGATATATGAGATTGGAACCTATTATGTGTGAGATGTATTGATAGCTGTATATAATGTACCCCCATTCTTAAGTACTTGTTCTGATCCAACTTGTATCCAAGAGCATGTGTGAGGAGAAGTGTGTATTAGATGGAGTAGCATGGTGGTAGTGATTAAAAAGTGATAACAAATTCAAGATCTACTATGGTATTTACCTTTCTTTTGCTTTCTCACTAGAGATAAGTGAATTCAATGGCTATAATTATCTTGTGATAGCTGGATAATCTTGTATGGTCAAGGTAACATATTTGTGATTGAAATATTATGTTAAATTACCAAAGGCTATACTCTGTTGATTCTTAATTTAAGATTGATTGGAGTTTTCCCTTTCTTGAGGAGTATAAGAGAGATGTGTTGCATTATCTTTATATTAGGACGTGATGCCCATATGAATGCTTAACAACACATGTTGAAGTTCCACCAATATTATGTCTTTGATGAATTGTTTGTGTCTACTACATCCCAAAAAGAGAGTATACAAGTGAACCCATGAACCCCGGTCCATTTTAAACCAGTAGAATCGCCTTTCCAACACCACTATCACACTTTACATTTTTGCCATTTATTATTTCGAAATTACAAAAATACTTTCTTCACTTGCATACACACACAAAACCCAAAAACAACCATCCTTTCATTGATTTTATCTTGCTTGCCTAGTTTACTTGTTTTACTTTACTTTATTTATATTTCATATTACTAATACGAAACCTTGTGCTTGACAACTTTGCTTTGCAGGTTGCTAGAGGAGGAGAAGAAGACGCAACCCCTTGCCAATTCTCTGAGAGTTCAATATAAACCCTCGAGTCACCCCAAGAAGATTGCTACAACACTCTGCACTTGGAGTCCTAACGAGTTGGTACACACGGAGTTGTTACCATCACTAAGCATCTATAACACTTAAAAGTATATGAGTTTGCACCATCTTCGTGGATATGTTGTCACTATTCTTCTTAATCAATGTTTCTAATAGCATGAAGATTTGTCTTGTGCTCGATGAGTAGTACGTCTCGTGCTTGTCTTCGCCGCGCAATTTCATGCACGTATCTGACGCAGTAGGCGAGCTGGGCGGAGGGTTCTAGAAAGATTGTGGCTTTGTTGCCCCCATTTCTCGGATTTGCGGTACGGGTCTAGTCTGATTGGCCCGATCTAGAAAAATAGATTTTCAGGGTTTTAAACATACTAACATAGCTATTGAAAGCTTACATCCAAACATAAAAAGTAGTTACATCGTAATTATATCAAAGAAAAACTAGGGATTATCGGCACTTCCTCCGCTTGCCGAAGGAGGAGGTGTACGGATGGGAGTTTGAAGCAAATAGTAGGCCGTTGGTTAGGGTGTCGAGCGACAATGGAACTATAGTAAATTGTACGGAGTACGGTTTCAGTTCATCGCCTGCCACTGTTGACCTGAGAAGTAATCCGTATGCTTAAATTGGTTGCTCTATTCTTAGGTTGTCCATACATCATATAACCCCATATAGACGATTATGAAATAGATAATTTTCACTTACACATAATTTATCCCCAATATTGTGTCCCAAACATTGATGTTGCTTGTTTGGGTAGGATATTATGGTTGCATGATATGTACTCCTATATGTTATGGGAAGTTACTTAATTTGTCATTTTATCAACTTATACGCAAAACCGTGTATTCCAAATTAACTGAAAGTGCATTTTTCAGTAATCTTTATAATTGATGTTTAACATGATAATAATCTGGGTAGATTGTTAACATGATACACACTATTGAGAGAATCTGATCAAACTTTGAAGTTCTTAAACCATGCTATTGTTTTCTTGTTGGTGTTTTTATTTTAGGACTTGTAAAGGTGGACTCAAACTCAATAGTTGTTTGTGCAATATTTATCTTCTAAAGTTTGGTTACAGTATATTTGCGATTCAGTGTACCATCACCTTGATGGAACATCTAGAAATGTGTCATGTACTATGTTCTGCTGGTTCCCGAAGCCATGCTTAGAGTCAAGTGCTTTACACCAACCAGCTTGGCTCAATCAACATGTGAGCATTTCTTAACTACTAGCAACCTTCTTTAATCAATATATACAATGAAACATAACGATAAGTTATTCACTTGAGCTCACTTTGCTTATTCATCCCCGAGGTCTTACCAAGAAAATCTTGATTTCTAAGGTTGCTTGCTTCATATGTGATCTAAGTGTGTTTCCTTTTCTTGTTATAAGTTCTTCACATAGCTCAATTTATGATAGTTGAAACAACCAAAAAAATCATACTTGTTAGTATTATTCTTGTGGTGAACTGAGAAAATGTCTACGAAGGTTTGTAAAAAAGTACAGTTTGGAACTTGGATGTTGCTAATGGCGATGCCACAAATCGATGTACTATGTTGTTAATTGCCTTGGGTGTCCTTGTTGATTTTGGGCGGCAGGCCATGGGTTGACGGCTTAAATAGAATGATAGATTCACCACTCACCACTACCACTTTTTCTTAGGTAGAGAGAGGTTATCTGATTGGGTTGGGTTCTCTAATTTTAGAGAACAGAGAGAGACAAATGTGTGTGTTAGCTTTTTAGAGTTTAGAGAAATAAAAGAGACGAAATGAGACTCATTGGCATTCAGAATTAACTAATTCATACAAAGTTTATCTACACATTGCTACTGATTATTGCTTCTACTTTGTGTTGCTGGTGTAGTATGGTTAGCTGATCATTGTTGTCGTGTCAATTTTGTACATATGGAAAGGTTTTAAATGTAATGCCCACGTCTCTAATACTACCTCTGTTTAAAAATATAAGAGATTGGCTAATAAGGCTATCTAAAACGTTTTATATTATGAAATAGTGGTAGTACTTTACTTTTGTGTCAACTTTGCTGCTATTGGTATGGAGTATTAGAGATTGTTCAGTTACTGTCTTTTGTGTTTCCATGGTTATATAATGATATTGTTTTTATTGAGTCAGTTCTCTTTATTCTTCTCTTTATGTTGCTATTCGTCTTTTATAAAGTGACAAGCGGAATACTTACAATCTCCCTTGCTTGTCAGTTTTAGGAAATCCAAAATGGCAGTAGTTTGAACTCCCAACACCATGGGCTCCCTCACTAAACATGCCACTTTGGATTAGTATGTTGGAAATATGCCCTAGAGACAAATAATAATAAGGATTATTATCATATTTCATAAAGTTTATGATTAAGTTTTATATCATGCTATAACTGTATTGAAAGGAAACGTCAATACATGTGTAGTATATAAACAACCAAGAGTTCTCGGTGAAACTCTAGTCACTGGTTCATTGGTCAACAGATGATCAAGGTTTCCTGATCATGTGGCATTTATGCTAGTTGGAAATGGAGTCAACTCATTCTGAGAATGAGATGATAAACCAAGACCCAACCTAAACATTGTGACTCAATCATGTCACAAAGTTCAAGTTACGATGATTAGAATAGACCTCGTAGACTATTCCTTAGACCGTGAGACTATATCAATCACTGTCTCCCGAGAATGCTTAGATAACATCAAACATAACTTGGTAATAAAGTGACAATAAAGGTGTGTTCAGGTATTCGGAGGAACCATAGAGGCAATATATGTCAAGAGCGGGATTTGTCCATCCGCGTGATGGAAATACACTCGAGGGCCCACTCGGAGAAGGTATATCCAATAGCTGCGTAGCGTGTGATTTGATCACAGGGATATCACTTGTCGGAACGAGTCAAGTAGCATTATTCAGTAACGAGATTGAACATGACATGGTAATGTCTTTGATCAGATCTTGGGCAATGCAAGTATCAAGAGACAAAAGGAATAAGACGCGGCAGTCATAGTTCAAACAACAAAAGATCTTCGTGGAATGCACAGGGGTCACATGGCCATCCAGGTCCCTCTGTCGATCGTGGGTACGGGAGTGTCCCGACCATGTCTGAGTGTTCCTGAACCGTGGGGTATCATGCTTAAGGGCTTGATGATGCTTCGAGAGTGTTTGCAGGATCGGTAGAATCACCAAACAAGAGAAGAGAGAAAACCGCAAGGATTTCGGTAAGTCTAGAGGATGTCCAGAGTGGAGGTGAAAGGTGTTCCATAGCATGGAGATTAAATAATATGTGAATAAATGTTAAATAATGATTTAATCATTTATTCATAATTATTTAATAAAAGAGAAATCAATTAAAGGTCAAAAAGGCTTAATGGGCCAAATCTCGGAGGGGAAAGGGCCTAAGAGGGAAAGGCAAAAGGAGAAAGGGGCCAAGGGGGTGGTCGGCGCCCTAGTGGGCCATACCACCACGTGGGGCCCATGGTGGTGGCCGGCGGCGCCTCCTCCCCCCTCTCCCATGATTAGTCCCACCCGGGACTTTGAGGGAGGTAGTTGATGGCCCAAAATATATCGAGCTCGTTGGGGAACCCCAAGAGGAAGGTATGATGAGCACAACAGCAAGTTTTCCCTCAGTAAGAAACCAAGGTTTAATTGAACCAGTAGGATCAAGGAAACACCCCAAAGGTGTAGCTAGCTGAACGTTGGCAGGGCGCACTACCGGTGCCAGCAGCAACATGGAGACCTGCACAACAGAACCACAGAACTTTGCCCCCAACTTGCGATGAGGTTGTCAATTTGACCGGTTTTGCTGAAAACAAAGGATTAAACGTATCGAATGGAAGGAAGTAATAGTTTGCAGAAAGTAAACACAAAGCAGTAAACAGTTTGTAGATTGTATGTAAAAGAAAGGACCGGGGTCCATAGTTCACTAGAGGTGCCTCTCCTTAAGAAAGATAACATGTTGGGTGAACAAATTACAGCGGGGCAATTGACAAACATCGAGAAAGCAATACATGCATATACTAATCATCTTGACTCCTTTGGAACTTGATTGGGCATTACAACATTATACATAGACCGCCATCCAACTGCATCTATGACTAATAATCCACCTTCAGGTTATCATCCGAACCCCCTCCAGTATTAAGTTACAAGCAACAGATTATTGCTTTACGAATTGCGTGTAATGTAAAAAATACGATTGTTCTATGAACAAAGGATTGTTGTTTTCTCCCTAGTAGCAATAGTACATCTAGTACCTTAGAGATTTCTGTCACTTCCCCAGATTACCAGAGGCATGAACCCACTATCGAGCATAAATACTAACTCTTGGAGTTGCTAGCATCTACTTGGCCAAGATAGCTACTAACAACGGAAAGAATGCAAGATCACAAATAACAAAGACATGATAGAATCAATAATCAATCTGAAATAGCATCTCAATATCCATCGGATCCCCGCAAACACAACATGCAGAATTACAAATAGATGATCTTGATCATGAATGGAGCTCACAAGATCTAGACATGAAAGCACAAAGGAGGAGAACCAGCCATCTAGCTACTACATGGACCCGTAGTCCAGGGATGAACTACTCACGCATCACACCGGAGGTTTGCATGATGATGAAGAAGGCCCCCAGGGTGAATTCCCCTCTCCGGCAGGGTGCCGGGAAGAGCTTCAGATCCCTCCCGATCTAGGGATGGAGACGACGGCGGCTACAGACTCTTTAGTGGATTTTTGATCGGGTACTTAGGGTTTTGGTCCCGAGGGCAATATAACTGTGGAAGGAGAGGCCAAGGGGGTGTTGGGGTCGGCCAGACCACCCCCTGGCGTGGGCCAGGCCTGGCCACGCGGCCAGGTGGTGTGGCCGGCCCCCAGCTCTTCTCCATCTCGTATTCTGGCTTCAGATGTCTTCCGGAAAAATAGGCACTTTGGCTTTTGTCCTATCCAATTCCGAGAATATTCATTTTCTGACTTTCCTAGAACCAAAAACAGCAGAAAACAGGCAGCTGGCACTGTGGCTCTTGTTAATAGGTTAGTCCAAGAAATCATATGAAAAGTACTCCAAAGTGTGGACAAAACACAAGAAAGTAGATAAAACCAAGCATGGAACATCAAAAATTATACATACATTTACAATGTATCAACATCCCCAAGCTTAACTCCTGCTCGTCCTCCAGTAGGTAAGTGATAAAAAGAAAGAATAATTTTTGAGGTGACATGCACCATCAAAGACTTGATCAAAGTATTTGTAAAACATTTAAAGCTGGGATCAAAGTACTTTAATCATAACATGAAAGACAAGGTTCTAGTAATAAGACAAAGAAACTATGATGCAACATGAAAAGGCACAAACAAAAGATTTCATGAATAACAATGCTTTGCAAGACGTTTGTTTGTTTCACATAAAGAAAACATAGCATAATAGTATTCAGGTTGTCCCTCATAGAGTAGCAAATATAAATGCATAGGACACCATTTACAAGAGTGATTAGATACAAATAGTTTAAAAACAAGTAATATCAAGTTATGCATCAATCAAAAAGCCTTGGGACAATGCACATAGAACTAAGAATGGCCACTATGCTCTCAAAGTAGGTGCATAAAGGTAGAAGGTGGAGACTCAATATATAAGTGGAAGAAAGGCCTTCATAGAAGGAAGCAGAGATTCAAGTTTCATAAAGAGCTTCCAAAAATTATGGTACTTATAGCTTTCAGCTCTCATTTCCCCTATCATAAGCATCTTGAAGGTGATTAAGGTTAAAGTGACACAACTAATAGGATATGCTTGACAAGTTATAAACCGAAATCTCATGCCCCTTACTTACGAAGACCGAACCTCATGCTACTCAACTTTAGTCATGAGTAAGCTCTTGTCATTGTAAGTACATATGTATCATAAAGATCCGCCAACGGGGTACCCCTTGCACATGATATAGGAGCTATCCCATAATCAAAATGACAAGGCAAGCAGACAATGAGCATCTCAGCGATCTTTTTATTTGCTATTTGCATAGGTTTTTATAGAGGATGCTTCATAGAGTGCTCATTATGGTAATGCTGCAAGTTTCCACCATGATTAAGCATGGATTAGGCTAGCGGCCCAGGCATTTCTCTAACACACATATAAACTCCATGATCTTACAAGTTCCACTTTTATTTCACACCGCCGGGATCCATAAGCAAAAGAACATGATATCAACGGGGTACAAAGTACAAGTGCAATGTTGAAAGCGTTCCACATGATACATGGTTCTGATAACTTCAACTTATAAAGCGCAAGCATATACGCAACAAAGAAGGACCCAATGGTTCAAGTTTATTAGATGCAAAAAAGTAAAGTGTGCCATCAAGTTCGTGAGAGCTTTAATCACTAGTTTTCACATAACAAGTTTAATTTGGAAGATAAACAAAAGCATGAATATACTTGGAATAGCATATGATAATAGGTAGGTATGGTGGACTCTTTGGAATAACTTGGTTTAGGGAGTTGGATGCATGAGTGGAACTCATACTTGGTTGTGGAGGCTAGCAAAAGACTGGGAGCGACAAACTAAGAGAGCAATGATGGCCATAATCATGCAGAGCGACAAAATATCATTGATCAAAGCATAAAGTGATACTACAAGTTGAAAACTAAAGGATCATAAAGGCTATGGTGACTTGAGATAGTCATAACATGGTGTGAGCATGCGCCAAGTCAGCCCAAATAAAGCATCAAAGGAGAATACCACTATAATATGCTTTAATATGCTAAAACAACGCATAATTCATCCAAGGCACATTAAGCAATCTCAATTGTTTATAACAAGTCATGCTACAGCAAAGAATACTAAGCATAAAGCTAAAACAATATCAAGCATGTCATGACAAAGCATAGGCCACAGTCAAAAACAAGCTCTCTTTACCACTTAAGCATGAACTTTCCTACTTTTTTCCAAACCAAACCAAACTATTTGAAAACCAATGTATGAAAGAGGGGATCCAACCAATTTATTCAGCAAACTACGCAAACCAAGAAAACGAAAAACCAAAACGAAAATGAAAAAGAAGACGCTCCAAGAACAACACAAGTGTGCATGAAACAATAAAAATGAAGCGTTTGGAAGAAACGTGGGATTTTTATTGATGAAGAGGGGGATTCCTTGGGCATCCCCAAGCTTTGACGCTTGTACTTCTTGGATATTTCTTGGGGTGACACGCGTGGCATCCCCAAGCTTGAGCTTTAGTCCATCCTTCATCTCATTACTCATTCCTTCCATACACCTGGAATTTTTCCTTCATACAAAACTTCACACAATCTTTATTAGCAACATTAGTGCACTCAAGATAATAGGTCTTAAGGTTCAGTTCTAACACCAATAAACTTCCATTAGAACACTATCTACTGAAGCACTTCCCTCAAAAAGCTCAATTCCCCAAAAGAACTCAAAAAGGAACCAACAAGGAGCAAATGTAGAAAATGGCAGAAATCTGTCAAAACAGACCAGCAGGTAAAGACGAATTTTTTTCAAAGACCTTATGTTGCTCAAATAAAAAAGTGTTGAACTATCGAAAATTAGATAACAACCTGGGGAAGAAGCACAAAAATTCACGCATCAAAAGGACGTACAGAGATTTTACACGAATTTTTACGGTGAAGCACAGAAATCTGTTTCGGGACAGCAACTTTCCCAATCATTACTTCTCTCTCATTAGAGGTTACTCTTGGCACAAAAAGCAAATAAAAAGGATAAGGAGCGGTTATTACTGAAGTAATAACTTCCAAGACTCATCTAAAACATTTGGGGTTATCTCCCAATAAGTACTTTTCTTTAACGCCTTTAAGTTAGGCATAAGAAGCAAAAAGAAGAATCAAGTGTTCTCAAATGAAGAAGCATTAAGATTAATACTAGAAATATCTTCAACAAGGCAGGGTATATTATCCAAATAAGTTCTAGAGGATCCTCTCTCAATTCTCTTAGGTTCACTATTTTCATCAAAAGGGTTTTCAGGAACAACCCAATCAAGATTCTTTTCTATGGCTTCATGTATTGCTACCAGTTTAAAGGGTATTGGTATCTTAGTTTCCTCCCCATTAGGTTCAGTTTTGTTCATCTTTTCTCTTGTACCAACAACATCTACACATGAGCCTAGCATATTGAAACGTTCAAAGACTTTTCTAGCTTCCTTGGCAACATCATAGAATTCCTTAAGCAAAGTTTCTAGAATAAAATCCCTCTTTTCGGGGTCCTCAATTTATTTAAGTTTAAGAAACATTACTTGCATTAAGGGGTTGAGGTTAACAAACCTAGCTTCTAACATGTGAACTAAAGAAGCTGCAGCAATCTCATAGTTTGGAGCAAGTTCTGCAAGGGATCTACCTTCAGTATCCTCATGTTTACTAACATGATTAAAGAATTCTTCAATATTATCTTTTCCAATTATTGAACCACTACCTATTGAAAGGTCTTTCAAGGTGAATTTAGGGATCAACATGGTGAGCTAAGGAAGAGGTGACAACTAAAAGAGACTTAATTTTTTGTGTTTTTGATAAAGAAAGCAAACTAGTAAAACTATTTTTTGTGTGTTTTAGATAAAGAAACAAGCAAACAAAGCAAAAGAAAACTAAGAAAAACAAAAATAACAAAGTAAAGAGATTGGTTATGAGGGACTCCCCTTGTGAAGATGTCCTTGACTCCCTGGCAACAGCGCCAGAAAAATAGCTTGATGGCCCAAAATATATCGAGCTCGTTGGGGAACCCCAAGAGGAAGGTATGATGAGCACAGCAACAAGTTTTCCTTAGTAAGAAACCAAGGTTTAATCGAACCAGTAGGAGCAAGGAAACACCACAAAGGTGTAGCTAGCTAAACATTGGCAGGGCGCACTACCGGTGCCAGCAGCAACGTGGAGACCTGCACAACACAACCATAGAACTTTGCCCCCAACTTGCGATGAGGTTGTCAATCTCACCGGTTTTGCTGAAAACAAAGGATTAAAGTATCAAATGGAAGGAAGTAATAGTTTGCAGAAAGTAAACACAAAGCAGTAAATAGTTTGTAGATTGTATGTAAAAGAAAGGATCGGGGTCCATAGTTCACTAGAGGTGCCTCTCCTTAAGAAAGATAACATGTTGGGTGAACAAATTACAGCGGGGAAATTGACAAACATCGAGAAAGCAATACATGCATATACTAATCATCTTGACTCCTTTGGAACTTGATTGGGCATTACTACATTATACATAGACCGCCATCCAACTGCATCTATGACTAATAACCCACCTTCAGGTTATCATCCGAACCCCCTCCAGTATTAAGTTGCAAGCAATAGATTATTGCTTTACGAATTGCGTGTAATGTAAACAATACGATTGTTCTATGAACAAAAGATTGTTGTTTTCTCCCTAGTAGCAACAGTACATCTAGTACCTTAGAGATTTCTGTCACTTCCCCAGATTACAAGAGGCATGACCCACTATCGAGCATAAATACTAACTCTTGGAGTTGCTAGCATCTACTTGGCCAAGATAGCTACTACGGAAAGCATGCAAGATCACAAATAACAAAGACATGATATAATCAATAATCAATCTGAAATAGCATCTAAATATCCATCGGATCCCCGCAAACACAACATGCAGAATTACAAATAGATGATCTTGATCATGAACGGAGCTCACAAGATCTAGACATGAAAGCACAAAGGAGGAGAACCAGCCATCTAGCTACTACATGGACCCGTAGTCCAGAGTTGAACTACTCACGCATCATACCGGAGGTTTGCATGATGCTGAAGAAGGCCTCGAGGGTGAATTCCCCTCTCCGTCAGGGTGCCGGGAAGAGTTTCAGATCCCTCCCGATCTAGGGATGGAGATGACGGTGGCTACAGACTCTTTCGTGGATTTTTGATAAGGTACTTAGGGTTTTGGTCCCGAGGGCAATATATAGGCGGAAGGAGAGGTCGAGGGGGTGCTGGGGTCGGCCAGACCACCCCCTAGCGCGGGCCAGGCCTGGCCGCGTGGCCAGGTGGTGTGGCCGGCCCCCAGCTCTTCTCCATCTCGTATTCTGGCTTCAAATGTCTTCCGGAAAAATAGGCACTTTGGCTTTTGTCCTATCCAATTCCGAGAATATTCATTTTTCTGACTTTCCTAGAACCAAAAACAGCAGAAAACAGGCAGCTGGCACTGTGGCTCTTGTTAATAGGTTAGTCCAAGAAATCATATGAAAAGTACTCCAAAGTGTGGACAAAACACAAGAAAGTAGATAAAACCAAGCATGGAACATCAAAAATTATAGATACATTTACAATGTATCATTAGTACCTCCCCCTCCCCCTATATATAGTGGAGTATTTTGACCAGAAAATACACACAATATTCAATAAAGGTTTCGTCACTTTTGGGGAGACCTCCAATTAATATTTCTCTCTCTCTCTCTCTCCCATGACCGTGGTCCCAAATTTGGACTACGCGAACGAGAGACATCTTCACTGTGGAGCGTCGTCGCGCTGCGGGATTCAGATCTAGGAGCTCTACTTCCATAATTGTTGCTGGATCGGCGAAGTGGGAGTCATCGTCAGGCACCAGACATGTGTAACTCCCCGCGAGGTGTCACACTTGGGCCACTAGGAGTCGTTGGAGCCGCATGAGCACGAGGAATTCAACACGACCTTGAGGTCGGCTTCGGATCGTCTACATCAACCACACTCTCCTGAGCGTTGACAACGCTTTTTGGTCTTCAAGGGTAAGTTCGCAAAAAACCCCTCTCGTTACTACATTACTAATAGATAGGTCCTAGCAACATCAGGGGTTCAGGGGCGTAGGGTAAAATTTTATTGTTTTCATACGCGAACCCCTACAATGGTATCAGAGCTAGATCTATGCGTAGTAATGCTAGTACAGGTAGAACACACGAGATGTAGCGTGTGGGCGTTGATCTTTTAGTTGTTACCCTCCCACGTGTATTTGTGTATACCGCAATAATGCTTGATGAAGCGGCCCCCAACTGACTTTATGCGTTCATTCGTGAGACTGGTCCACGCTTGACATACGGCTTGTACCGTATAAAGTGGCTTTGGGGGGTGTCTGTCTCTCTCACATTAGTTGGTATGCCATTTCCAATGGAGGTCCCCGAAAGGGTGATGTCTACGCACTTCTATTCTTGTAGACAGTTGTTGGGCCTCCAAGTGCAGAGGTTTGTAGAACAGCAGCAAGTTTTCCCTTAAGTGGATCACCCAAGGTTTATCGAACTCAGGGAGGAAGTGGTCAAAGGTATCCCTCTCAAGCAACCCTGCAATCAAGATATAAGAAGTCTCTTGTGTCCCCAACACACCCAATACACTTGTCAGGTGTATAGGTGCACTAGTTCGGCGAAGAGATAGTGAAATACAAATGGTATGGATAATTATAAGTGGTAACGGTGCTAGAAAATAGCTTGATGGCATGGAAGAGACTAAAGGCAAACTGAAATAAAGCTGACAGCAAGCAAACATGTAACAAATCTAGTTGCAAATGGTGTTTTAATGTTTAGAAACAAGGCCTAGGGATCATACTTTCACTAGTGAACACTCTCATATAAATGTCTTCCCTTTATGATACTACTCTTAACTACTCTCCAGTTGGACACTCTAATCCATGGTAGGGCTATAACATCACACCTCAAAGTTCGCTTTCCCCATCTAGATAACCCCACACTGTCACCTTGAGCTCTAGATGGTTCCAACAAACACCACAATTTCATAGAAACATCCAACTCCAAATATAACTCACAACAAGTATTTACAATCTCTAGCCTAAGTGCCACCATGGTGTGCACGCTGTCACTTTCACACACATGGGGAGAGCCAGAGATCTATTAAAGCACTTGAGTAGCAGAATAGATCTATAGATTACAAAGCTCATGATCTCATAAGATCACGCATAGCGAGAGAGATGAACACATAGCTACCGGTAGAGCCCTTAGCCTCGAGAGAGAACTACTCCCTCCTCATCATGGGAGTCAGCAACAGCGATGGAGATGGCGGTGGAGTCGATGGAGATGGCGGTGAAGATGGTGAAGAGGCGGCGGTGCCAGCGGCGGCATGGAGGACTCCTTCCCCACTGCCGGTATCACTGGGGAGCACCGCCCCTTAGCCCCCTTCCTTCATGGCTTATTGGGAGCCCTCTCCCATGGAGATGGGATCCATGGGGGAGGCAAAAACGTGGCTTTGGTGGCTGCAAATTCGTGGGTGGAGGTGTCTTGGGCGAATTAGGTTTCCTTGCTTTATATAGCTTCTCGGATTCCTGTCACCCCATCTTGGGCTGCAGTAAATCAGGCCTAGCGGGCCCGTCCGGACTCGGAATCAGCTAAATTTTATGTCCAGAATGTTTGTCGTGAAATTTCCAACAACTTTGTAGTTGAAGAGTTTTCTGTTGGATGCCGTCTTCGACCCGAAACGTGACCATCTTCAATAAGAGTTCTGAGACAGATTTCTGGAAAAATCCCAATTTGACTCCAACAAGGTTTCCACTTGTATTCTTGGTAATCCTACACATCAAAGTGTAAAACAAGAACATTGTACACTTTTGCAACTATTAGTAGGTTAGTCCAAATAAATCATAAACTTTATACAAAAAGGAGTATCAAAAACATATTATTAGCATAAAACCATCAAAAATTATAGATACGTTATGGACATATCAACATCCCCAAGCTTAGTTCATGCTCGTCCTCGAGTAGGTAAATGATAAAATAATATAATTTTTGAGGTGACATGTAGCCAACACAATCTTGATCATCATTATTGTAAAAGCATTGATAGCTGGGATCAAAATACTCTAAACATGAGCATGAAAGATGATGTTCCAACAATAAGACATAGTAACTATGCATGCAACATGAAAGGATATAAACAAAGATCATGAATAACAATGCATTGAAAGATGTTTGTTTGTTTCACATATAGAAAACATAGCATAGTGGCATTCAACTTGTCCCTCATAGTATAGCAAAACATAAATGCATAGGACACCTTCAAAGTTCATAAGGGTGACTAGATACAAATAGTTTAAAAACAAGCAATATCAAAGTTATGAATCAATCAACAAGTCTTGGGACAATGCACATTAAACTAAGAATGGCCACTATGCTCTCTTAATAGGTGCATAAAGATAGAAGATGGAGACTCAACATAAAAGTAAAAAATGCCTTCATAGAAGGAAGTAGGGATTCAAGTCTCATAAAGAGCTTCCAAAAATTATGGTACTTATTAGCTTTCAGCTCTCATTGTCCCTATCATAAGCATCTTGAAGTGATTAAGGTTAAAGTGAACAAACTATGGAGTATATGCTTGACAGACTATAAACTGAAAATCCCATGTCCCTTGAGTACGAGGGCCGCTCCTCGTGCTACTCAACTTTAGTTACCGGTAAGTTATTGTCATATTAAATATGTGCGTATCATAGAGAACCGCCAATGGGGTACCCCTTGCCCGATGATACGGAAGAATCCCCATATAAAAATGACAAGGCAAGCAGACAATGAGCATCTCAGCAATCTTCTTATTTACCATGGGAAAATGGTGCCTTTTTCTCTCTTTCCTCTTTTCATAAATCTCTTTTTTTTTCTTTTTCTCAATAGCTATCTCTCTTTTTTTATAAGAAGAATGCTTCATAGATATCATTATGGTTACGCTGCAGGTTTCCACCATGTCAGCATGGATTAGACCAGCGGCCCAGGCGTTTCTCTAACACACATACATAACTCCATGGACTTACAAGCTCCCCTTTTATTTCACACCGACGACATCCGCAAACAAAAGAGCATGGTATCAACTGGGTATATATATTTACAAGTGTTGAAAGTGTTCCTCGTGACAACACGGTTCTGCTAATCCCCAGCCTATAATTAGCAAGCATATAACTTTCATGGACAGTCACAATGGTTCAGTTTATTAAGTGCAGAAAATAAAGTGCGCCATCAAGTTCGTGAGAGCTTTACTAACTAACTTTCTCATAACAAGCAAACATTTTATTCGGAAAAAAGGCATATTGAATATGCACGGAAGTAGCAAATGATGCTAATAGGTAGGTGTGGTGTAAACTTTGGCAATATTTGGTTTAAGGGAGTTAGAAACATGAGTAAAACACTCAGTGGAAGTGAAGGCTAGCAATAGTAAGGGAGCGACAAACGAGAGAGCAATATCTGTCATAATCATGCTTGCAACAAAATAGGACTACTCATGGCATGAAAGTGATTCAAGATCCTCAAGGCAAAATAATTCATCGAGGCTTAACTGATTATTACAGTCATGTGCATGCGTGAGCATGTGCCAAGTCAATTCAAATGAAACATTCAGAGGAGGATACCATGGTGTCATACCAAGTTATGAATAGAGTAATGCAAGCAAACATTCATAAGACATGCTACAAAATATTAGCAAGCTGGGACTAATCATACGAAACCAAGAACTACTAAGCATCCAAAGATAACATACACCCTACACGAACAGACTAAGCATGCCCACAATGATGTGTATATGTACAAAAATGAAAACAAATAGAGTTCGTTACCAGCCTCTTACCACGCCTCAAGTTGTCATTAATCCTCATTATTGCTCTTCACTTGTGTGGCTTGAATAATATTATGAAACCAATATCCACTAAGGACTGCTGAACCCTGTAGCAAACTCACAAAACCAAAGAAGAACGACAAATATTTTTTGTTGTTTTCGATTTTTAAAACAAGAACCAAAAGGAAAAACAAGCAAAGCAAAATCTTTTTGGTTTTTTCGAATAGTTCAAACAAAGCAAAAAGGAAAAACAAACCAAGGCAAAATGAAGAAGCAAACCAAAGAGAAACAACAGAAATATTTTTGGTCTTTTTGTGTTTTAGAAAGCAAAAGCAAAGAAAGAACGAAAACTAAAAAGAGAACGAAACATGAATATACAAAGTACCGACGCAACATGATATGGAGATGAGTGCGGTGTCGGCGTACCTCCTCCCAAGCTTAGGCTTTTAGCCTTAGTGGGTATCAATCCCAAGCCGGCCAGGATGACGTGTCACTGTAGTATGACGAGGAGGTACCCTCGTCCTGGTGCAAGCTCGAGTACGTCCCTCCGTAGTGAGCGGAGTGATCGTAGGAGGGTACATCCTCCTGGTGCTGCTCGTGGAAGCCCAGTAAGCGAAGCTGCTCATCCACCTCCTCCTTGGAGAGTGACCACGGTCTCTTGTGAACACTAAACAAAGAATACTGCGGCAAAGGGATCTCCCTCTCATCCCCGTCAGTAAACAACATCCTATATACTAGATTGTCCAAATCAGAAGTAGCAGTGACAAAGTGATGAGTTTTCATGGCAACAAGGTCAAGCCTCTATGGTGCCAGTACAATATCATTGGGGTCCACTAAAATACCTAATGCATTGACCATACGCGAGGCAATGATGCCCCCATAGATAGGCCCCCTAGCAGCTAGGCGGCGAGCAATAAGCGAGCCAAGGTTGTACCGAGTATCATTGTTAAGCGCAACAACAAGGAAGGCTAAATGATAGTTGGAGATATTACTTGTGTTCTCCCTACCAAGTATGCTAGTAGCAAGATAATATGCGAAGTATCTGAGAGCAGGGAGTTGGATGTTTCTTATCTTTCCATGTTGCGCCACGCGGTCATCATCATTGGTCACCCCTCGGTAAAGCTCTAGCAAATCAGCGGGTCACCCTTGAATTTTCTTCACGGTCCCTGTCATGCTTACACCTACAATACTGCAAAATCTCTCCAATGGCATGGTAAAGGGCAGATTATAAATTTTGAAAGAGACAGTTGACTGATAGGACGTATTAGTAAATGTGAAGCTCTCAACAAAGGTTTTAGTGAGCATAGCGTATTGCTCACTCTCATCTTGCATATATGAGGTCAAACCAACCCTCTCAATCAGTAGCAAGAAATCATCAAGAATCTCTGCAGCTTGTAAGAAAGTAAAACAAGGAAAAGTAGATGGGTGAGCATCCCCATCATCCCTTTCATTACCAATACGAGTTGCAATGAGATCTTTGTTGTATGATGGCCTAAACTGAGAGGCTGATCTTGAGGGCCTCGACCTCCTAGGTGCATCACTCTCAAATATCTCTCCAAAGGTATGGTTGTTCATGCTTCGTATTCTGAAATTTAAACACCTATTAAACAAGTGATTGCAAAGTAAATATAATGAAGGATTCTACTCATAGGGACTTGTAAGAGGCCTAAACATGCATCAAAACTATATCTCTAAGCATCAAACAAGCTTACAATCTCTCATAGCTTGTCACTTACAGCAGCAAAATACTCAAGATATAATCCACTAAACACAAATCTACTTGGACAAGGGGAGGAGTCACATACCAGAGAACAAGTGCTCCAAATTTTAGCAACAAAGATGGGCTGAGCAAGGAGATCGAAAAAATCGAGAGCAAGCACGACAAGAACGCGATTTTGAGCAATGAACTGGAGCTTACTCGGGAGAGAGAAGAAAGTGGCAGGTGAGAGAGTTAGTGGAGGGCCAGGGGTGGCCCACGCCATGGCATGGTGCCACCCAGGGCAGGCCGTGCCACCAGGTGGTGAGCCTGCCTAGTGGGTCCCCCTGGCACCTCCCAGGCACTCCTCTGCCCATTTTTCACGTAAAAATTTAATATGAATTTTCTGGAATTTTTCGAGACACTTTATTTTTGGGCAATTTTCAGGCATAGAAGAATGATTTTCTGACAGACAGAGATTTTTTTTTGGAAACATGATGCAAGGACAAAACAAAGCTAGAACTACAGAAGTTCTAAGACACTCTAACATGCAAGCAACTAACAACAAAGAAAACTAAACGCAAACAAAAACTAAGATGGATAGAATAGAAGTAAACGGAGATAATCATAGTGAAAACATTATTTTGTTTAATGAAATCCTTTTGTTAACAAGGTTGATCAGGTCTTGTTACCAAAACAATTCCATATGAGACAAAACTTTGTATTCCACTAATGATTACGTTACCTCAACCTTGATAGCAATGGTCCCAATCATAATAGTTTCAAATTTTTCTCTTGGTATGGGACAATATATTTCTCTAACTTGAATGCCCTCAACATGTTCAATTGAATTCAAACCATAAGTCCTTTCAATCTTCTTAGGGAAATAGACAGTATGTTCCTTGTCATTCACATTGAAAGTCACCTTTCCTTGATTACAATTAATAACAGCTCCTGCAGTATTAAGAAAATGTCTCCCAAGAATAATAGACATATTATCATCTTTAGGCATTTCAAGCACAACAAAATCAATTAATATCAAGCAATTATGAGCCACTTGAATAGGTACATCCTCACATATACCAACAGGAATAGTGGTAGATTTATCAGCCATTTGCAAAGATATATCAGTTGGTATTAGTTTTTCTAGTTGAAGCCTCTTATAGAGAGAGAAAGGCATAACACTAACTCCAGCTCCCAAATCACATAAAGCAGTTCTAACATAACTGTTCTTAATAGAGCAAGGGATAGTTGGAATCCCTGGGCTCCAAGTTTCTTAGGAACCTTACCATTGAAGGAATAATTAGCAAGTAAAGTAGAAATTTCTTCATTAGGGACCTTCCTTTTATTCGAGACAATATCCTTCATATACTTTGAGTAAGGAGGCAATTTAATAGCATCAGTCAAAGGAATTTGCAATAATAAAGGTTTCATCCACTCACAAAACTTATTATAGTGTTCATCTTCCTTTGACTTGTGTTTCTTATCAGGGAAAGGCATAGGGTTTTGGACCCAAGGTTCTCTTTCACTACCATGTTTCTTAGCAATAAAATCTTCTTTGGTGTATTTAGTATTCTTAGTGTGGTTTTCAGGTTCTTCCTCAACTTTATCTTCATTAGGAGCTTCATTTTCTTCATTACCACTTTCAGTTTTAGCATCAAAGATAGATATACTATTAGGATCTATAGCAGGTTCAGAGGGTTCTACAACAGTTTTATGTTTCTTTTTCCTTTTCTTACGAGTAGAACCACTATTTTCAGCTTGTTGAGAATCCTGCTCAATTCTTTTGGGATGCCCCTCGGGATATAGAGGATCATGGGTAGCAGCTCCACTTCTAGTTCTAATTTCATAAGCATGTTTTTCTTTAGCAGCATTAACTAGCAAATCGTTTTATACTTTAACGAGTTGATCTATTTGAGTTTGAACCATTTGAAAGTGTTTAACAATCATTTTAACATCATTAGAGGTTCTTTCCACAATATCTTTCAACTCAACAATAGCTCTAGTGTTTTCCATTAGATGATTTTGCACCCTTTTATTAAAATTATCTTGCTTAACAATAAAGATATCGAATTCTTCTAAGCATTGATCAGCAGGTTTAGAGTAAGGGATATCACCTTCATCAAAGTGTTGGAGAGAGTGTACCACGATAGTGGATGAGTAGGGGATAGGCTTACATAATTCTTCTATAGGAGGTAAATTCTTGACATCTGCAGCTTTAATTCCCTTCTCCTTAAGACATTTCTTAGCTTCCTTCATTACTTGTTCATTTAATTCAATAACTCCCCTCTTCTTTGATGTTGGAATAAACTCCGGAATAGTAGGTTCAGGTACAATTACTTCAGGTATAGCTTGTTTAGGAGGAGTCCAATATTCATAGTTCTTACTTATTTTAGCCATTAATTCCTTAGCTTCCTTAGGAGTCCTATTCCTGAAAACACAATCAGCACAACTATCTAGGTATGTCCTAGATTCTTTGGTTAGTCCATTATAAAATATATCAAGAAGCTCATTCTTAGGTAATGGACTTCCAGCTTGTGCATGAATCAAAGCACAAAACCTTGCCCAAGATTCGGGCAATACCTCTTTTCTCCCTGTTTAAAATCAAAAAGTTCCTGCAAAATAGCATGTTTAGCACTAGGAGGAAAATATTTCTGCAGGAAAGTACTAATCAAGAACTCAGGGCTATCAATAGATCCAGGAGGTAAATTACTAAACGAAGTTTGAGCATCTCCTTTCAGTGAAAAGGGGAAAATCTTAGCAACAAAGTAAGTACGCATCTTAATATCATCAGAAAACAAGCCACTCATGGTAGAAAGTTCATTCATATGTGCTACCACACTTTCATTCTTAGTCCCACAAAAAGGTTCTTTCTCAACAATAGCTATGTAAGATAGATCGATAGAGAAATCATAATCTTTATCTGTAATGTTTATGGGAGAAGCGGCAAACTTAGCAATAGGAGACAATTTGGGTCTAATAGTACGCCTCTCAAGGAGATTCTTAGCAGCGCTCCTATCATGGGTGTTTTTACATTCTTTAATAAATTCATTGGTCATCTCAACATAACCATCTTCAATATCATAACTCTCACTAGACTCAGGTGAACTGACAGGTGTAATAGTGTCTTCATTAGGAGTTTCAGTATTTCCAGCTATCATAGCATCTAGGAAAGGACCTAATGAACCACTCTTATCAAGCACAGTAGAAGCAACATCATAAGCATCAGAAGTTTCAGATTCAGCAATAGTAGCAGTGTGTGTAGCATGTGTATGTGGTGGTGTAACAAGGTTACTTATAACAGATGGTGAATCAAGTGTAGCGGAGGTGTTCAGAACCGTACCTCTTCTTGTAGTGGATGGTAAAATAGGAAACTTGCCATCACGAGACTTACCCATGATGGATGGATAGCAGTGAACAATAGAGAATCCAATTGAACTTGATAAATAAAGCTATGCTCCCCGGCAACGGTGCCAGAAAATAGTCTTGATGACCCACAAGTGTAGGGGGTGTATCACAGTATTTTCGAGGGAAGTGAAACCCAATTTATTGATTCGACACAAGGGGAGCCAAAGAATATTTATAAGCCTTAACAACTGAGTTGTCAATTCAGCTGCACCTGGAAACAATCTTGCTCATAGAAGTTTATCAGTAGCAACAGTTTTGTACTAGGAATAGCAAAGTAACAGCAGTAGTAAAGTAAAGACAACAGTAACAATAGCAGTAAACAGTGGGATTCGAGTGTGGTAGGCATAGGGATGGATGGACGGGCGTTGCATGGACAAGACAATTCACATAGCAATCAGAACATAGGGCAATTGCAGATAAATAAGATAAAGCATCCAAGTACTAGATAATCCTAGGCATGTGTTCCATATATAGTCATACGTGCTCGCAATGAGAACTTGCACAACATCTTTTGTCCTGCCAGCCCGTTTGCAGCGGGGCCTCAAGGTAACTACTGGCAATTAAGGTGCTCCTTTTAATAGAGCACCGGAGCAAAGCATTAACACTCCATGAACACATGTGATCCTCACATCAAAGCCATTCCCTCTGGTTATCTCGATTTCTGTCACTTCGGCATAACAAGTCGCAACAAAGTCATAAAGCACTAATAAAAGATACTAGGCACCATGCCCTAACAATCTGATGCCATTACATGAACGATCTCATCCAATCCCTACCATCCCCATAGCCTACAACGGGGGATTACTCACTCATAGATGGGGGAAACATGGATGGTCGATGGAGAAGCGATGGTGATGATCTCCTCCAATTCCCCGTCCCGGCAGGGTGCCAGAACGGAGTTTCTGGTGCTGTTTCGTGGAATCTGGTGGTGGCAGCGGAGCGGAACTCCTTCTGGAAAAACATCAAACCCCCCGGAGTTTTTAGGTCAAAAGGCTTCTTATAGGCGAAGAGGGAGACCGAGGGGGTGCATGGGGGGCCCACACCACCCCCTGGTGCGGCTTGGCCTGGCCCGTGCCACCAGGTGGCGTGGCCACCCCCTGGCTCTTCTCCGTCTCGTATTCTGGCTCCTAGAGTCTTCGGGTGAAATAGGATTTTTGGCATATTTTCCGGGATTTTTCCTGATAGTTGATTTTCTGCACAAAAAGTAGACACCAAGGCAATTCTGCTGAAAACAGCGTCAGTCCGCGTTAGTTGCATCCAAATCACACAAGTTTAGAGGAGAAACAATATCAAAAGTGTTCGGGAAAGTAGATACGTTTTGGAGGTATCATCAAGCAAACATGTAACAGATCTAGTTGCAAACGGTGTTTTAGTGTTTAGAAACAAGGCCTAGGGACCATACTTTCAATAGTGAACACTCTCATATAAATATCTTCTCTTTATGATACTAATCTTAACTACTCTCCGGTTGGACACTCTAATCCATGGTAGGGCTATAATAGCACACCTCAAAGTTCGCTTTCCCCATATAGATAACCCCACACTGTCACCTTGAGCTCTAGATGGTTCCAACAAACACCACAATTTCATAGAAACATCCAACTCCAAATATAACTCATAACAAGTATTTGTAATCTCTAGCCTAAGTGCCACCATGGTGTGCACGCTGTCACTTTCACACACATGGGGAGAGCAGAGATCTATTAAAGCACTTGAATAGCAAGGTAGATCTACTTGATTACAAAGCTCATGATCTCATAAGATCACACATAGAGAGAGAGATGGACACATAGCTACCGGTAGAGCCCTTAGCCTCGAGAGAGAACTACTCTCTCCTCATTATGGGAGTCAGCAATAGCGATGGAGATGGCGGTGGAGTCGATGGAGATGGTGGTGAAGAGGCGGCAGCGGCACCGGCAGCGGCGCGGAGGACTCCTTCCCCGCCGCCGGTATCACAGGGGAGCACCGCCCCTTAGCCCCCTTCCTTCATGGCTTATTGGGAGCCCTCTCCCATGGAGATGGGATCCATGGGGGAGGCAAAAACGTGGCTTTGGTGGCTGCAAATTCGTGGGTGTAGGTGTCTTGGGCGAATTAAGTTTCCTCCCTTTATATAGCTTCTCGGATTCCCGTCACCCCATCTTGGGCTGCAGTAAATCGGGCCTAGCAGGCCCGTCCAGACTCGGAATCACCTAAATTTTATGTCCAGAATGTTTGTCGTGAAATTTTCAACATCTTTGTAGTTGAAGAGTTTTTCGTTTGACGCCGTCTTCGACCCGAAACGTGACCATCTTCAAAAAGAGTTCTGAGACAGATTTCTGGAAAAATCCCAATTTGACTCCAACAAGGTTTCCACTTGTATTCTTGGTAATTCCTACACATCAAAGTGTAAAACAAGAACATTGTGCACTTTTGCAACTATTAGTAGGTTAGTCCAAATAAATCATAAACTTTATACAAAAAGGAGTATCAAAAGCATATTATTAGCATAAAACCATCAAAAAAATAGATACATTATGGACGTATCAAAGGGGTATAGTATAGCCAACTACTCGATAAGCATTGCGGTGAATGTTCGTAGGTAAGAACGAATCTTTTGTGAAAGCCCATTCAGCCACGTAAAACATGCAAAGATAAAGTAGAGGCGTCTAATTTTGTTTTGCAGGGGGGTGTTGCTTTGTGATCTGGTTGTGGCAAAGGTAAAGTGATTACCTTGTGTTACGATGTAGTAGATAGTGACGGAGGTGATAGACAACCACGCCGGAAAGACACCGGTACCCTGGTGTCTACGGTGCCGGAACCCTGGCACCGGAATCCGGTGACGCCAGATGGACATCACGACGTGAAGGACGATATCACGTCGCAGTTACATTCAATGTTATTGTTTGTATATCTTATTGTGTGCTAGTATTAGATACTCGACGGTAGACTAATAAGATGATCCCTATTAAAATACCAATGATTGTGTTCTCCCTTAGTGTGCACCACCAAGAAAGTTCTTCGGTATGAGGCACGTCATGATGATAGGGTGTCAGACATATCTACGTTCGCATACAGTGGGTGTAAGCCATGTTGCATAGCGAATACACTAAGGTTGAGTTGGCGAGCCTAGCATGTGCAAACATGGCCTCGGAACACGGATGGTCGAAAGATCAAGCACGAGTCGCATGAATGATGTGAACGACGTTTAGCGTCCACCCTAGAACCCACATTGATGGTCGTGATGATCGGGGGAGATGTGGGGAAAAGGGGTCGTGTTATCGCTAGAACCCTTCAAGGGATAGGTGTTTCTTAGTGTTATTATATTAACTCATTTAATTATAAACTTAGTTTAAATTCCTTTTTGCAATTATAATTGTAGAAAATGGTTCACTCTGAAATCACCTTCCCTATTGACAATTGGTTAAAAGGAGAAAATCTCAAGTTAGATGGATCCAACTAGTCTATATGGGTCATGCGTCTTCATGATCTTATTAGCGAGAACAACATGGCCGACTACATGATCTGTGATACGTTGCTAACGTATCCATAATTTTTGATGTTCCATGCTTGGTTTTATCTACTTTCTTATGTTTTGTCCATACTTTGGAGTACTTTTCATATGATTTCTTGGACTAACCTATTAACAAGAGCCACAGTGCCAGCTGCATGTTTTCTGCTGTTTTTGGTTCCAGGAAAGTCAGAAAATGAATATTCTCGGAATTGGACCGGACAAAAGCCAAAGTCGTTATTTTCCCGGAAGACTCATGGAGCCAGAAGGAGAGATGGAGAGGGGCCACATGGTGGCCACACCACCCCTAGGCGCGAGTCCCCCTAGCCGCGCCAGGGCATGGTGTGGGCCCTCTGGCCGCCCACCGACCTTGCCTCTTCGCCTATAAGATGCATCCCGATGCAAAAACCCTAAATTGTCAAGCCTCCAGCCACGAAAAGTTCCACAGCGCCGCCGCCACCGAAGGGGAGATTCTGGGGATAGAAAGTCTCTGTTCCGGCACCCTGCCGGGACAGGGAAGTGCCCCCGGAGCCATCTCCATCAATCTCCACCACCATCTCTATCATCGTTGCTGATTCCCATGATGAGGAGGGAGTAGTTCTCTCTCGAGGCTAAGGTTCTACCGGTAGCTATGTGTTCATCTCTCTCTCTATGCATGATCTTATTGAGATCATGAGCTTGTAATCTATAGATCTAACTTGCTACTCAAGTGCTTTAATAGATATCTGCTCTCCCCATGTGTGTGAAGTTGATAGTGTGCACACCATGGTGGCACTTAGGCTAGAGATTTCAAATACTTGTTATGAGTTATATTTGGAGTTGGATGTCTTTATGAAATTGTGGTGTTTGTTGGAACCATCTAGTGCTCAAGGTGACAGTGTGGGGTTATCTAGATGGGAAAGCTAGCTTTGAGGAGTGCTGTTATAGCCCTACCATGGATTAGAGTGTCCAACCGGAGAGTAGTTTAGTGTAGTATCATAAAGAAGAATATATTTATATGAGAGTGTTCACTAGTGAAAGTATGATCCCTAGGCCTTGTTTCTAAGCATTGAAACACCGTTTGCAACTAGATCTATTACATGTTTGCTTGTTTCTATCTTTATTTCAGTTTTACTTTAGTCTTTTCCACGCCATCAAGCTATTTTCTAGCACCATTGTCTTATATCCATACCACTTGTATTTCACTATCTCTTCGCCAAACTAGTGCACCTATACACCTGACAAGTGTATTGGGTGTGTTGGGGACACAAGATACTTCTTGTATCTTGATTGCAGGGTTGCTTGAGAGGGATACCTTTGACCACTTCCTCCCTGAGTTTGATAAACCTTGGGTGATCCACTTAAGGGAAACTTGTTGCTGTTCTAGAAACCTCTGCACTTGGAGGCCCAACAACTGTCTACAAGAATAGAAGTGCGTAGACATCAAGCTATTTTCTGGCGCCGTTGCGGGGGGGGGGGGGGTAAGGTAAAAGGTACTCACATCCTCCTGTGTGAGTGCTCGAAGTTATTTCCTTTAGATTCTGCAATTTTGTCTTTTTGTTTCTTGTTTTCACTAGTTAGGCTTAATGGAAAACAACAACAAAATTAGAGAGCTTTATAGTATTTATCTTGAGTTAGGACATGAAGTGTTTGAAGAGAAAATTAAAAAACCTATGGAACTTTATGTGCATGCTAATAGAAATGTTGTTAGTATGAATTCTTTGGACTCCATTATTGCTAATGCTATGGAAAGTTCTAAGCTTGGGGAAGCTAGTGTTTATGAAAATGATCTTTTTAGTTCCCTAGCTTTGGAAGATAGCTATTCTATTGCTTATGATGATAAACCTCCAATATATGATGATTACAATGATGAATATGATATTTTCAGTCCACCTACTATTGAGGAGGAAATTAATTATGACTACAATATGCCTCCTATATTTGATGATTATGGTGATGAGAATAATAATGATAGCTATTTTGTTGAATTTCCTCCCACTACAATTAATAAGAATGACTATGCTTATGTGGAGAGTAATAATTATTATATGCATGTGGCTCATGATAAGAATGTTTCATGTGATAGTTATATTGTTAATTTTATTTATGATGCTACTGAAAGTTATTATGAGAGAGGGAAACATGGTTTTATGCATCTCAATAATATTAAGTTTCCCCTCTTTATGTTGAAAGTCTTGAAGTTGCACTTGTTTTGCTTTCCTATGCTTGTTGATTTGTGCTTTTATGACTTGTTTCTTTACAAGATTCATATGCATAGGAAGTGGGTTAGACTTAAATGTGCTTTGAATTTGCTTCTTGATGCTCTCTTTTACTTCAATTCATATCTTATGTGAGCATCTGCTCAAACTATCATGCCTAACTTAAAGGCGTTAAAGAAAAGTACTTATTGGGAGATAACCCAAAAGTTGTAGATTGGTCTTGGAAGTTATTACCTCTGTAATAACCACTCCTTATCCTTTTTATTTGCTTTTTGTGCCAAGAGTAACCTCTAATGAGAGAGAAGTAATGCTTGGGAATTGCTGTCCCAAAACATATTTTTGTGCTTCGCTGTAAAAATTTGTGTAAAATCTCTGTATGTCGGTTTGAGCTGTAATTTTTTGTGATTCTGCCCCAGGTTGTTACCCAACTTTCTTTAGTTCAACACTTTTCGATTTGAGGAACAAAAGGTCTTCGAAAAATTGGTTTTTACCTGCTGCTCTATTTTGACAGATTTCTACCATTATTTGCATTTGCCTCTTAATCTCTTTCTCTTTGAGTTCTCTTTGATCATTTGAACTTTTTAAAGGAAGTACTACAGTAGCTTGTGTTTTAATGGAAGTTTTACTTGTGTTGGAACTGAACCTAAAGACTTTTTATCTGGAATGCACTAATGTTGCTAATAAAGATTGTGTGAAGTTTTGTATGAAGGAAAAATTTTAGGTGTAAGGAAAGAATGATGTAATGAGATAAAGAATGGACTAAAGATCAAGCTTGTGGATGCCACCCCGTGTCACCCCAAGAAATATCCAAGAAGTACAAGCGTCAAAGCTTGGGGATGCCCAAGGCATCCCCTTCTTCATCAATAAAAATCCCAGGTTTCTTCCAAACACTTTAGTTTTATTGTTTCATGCACAATTATGTTGTTCTTGGATCGTCTTCATTTTTGTTCTTGGTTTTTCGTTTGCTTTGATTTCTTAGTTTGCTGAATAACTTGGTTGGACCCCTTCTTTCATGCATTGGTTTTCAAATAGTTTGGTTTGGGTTGGAAAAGAGTAGGAAAGTTCAGGCTTAAGTGGTAAAGAGAGCTTGTTTTTGACCGTGGCCTTTGCTTTGTCATGCCATGCTTGATATTGTTTTGGCTTTATGCTTAGTATTATTTGCTGTAGCATGACTTATTATAAACAATTGAGATTGCTTAATGTGCCTGTGAAGAATCAATCGTTGTTTTACCATATTAAAGCATACTATTGTGGTATTCTCCTTTGATGCTTTATTTTGGTTGACTTGGCACATGCTCACACCATGTTATGACTATCCCAAGTCACCATAGCCTTTATGATCCTTTAGTTTTCAACTTGTAGTATCACTTTATGCTTTGATTAATGATGTTTTGTCGCTCTGCATGATTATGACCATTGTTGCTCTCTTAGTTGGTCGCTCCCAGTCTTTTGCTAGCCTCCATAACCAAGTATGAGTTCCACTCATGCATCAAATTCCTAAAAACAAGTTATTCCAAAGAGTCCACCATACCTACCTATTAGCATATGCTATTCCAAGTATATTCATGTTTTTATCTATCTTCCGAATTAAACTTGTTATGAGAAAACTAGTGATTAAAGCTCTCATGAACTTGATGGCACACTTTAATTTTCTTGCCCTTAATAAACTTGAACCATTGTGTCGTCTATGTTGTATATGCTTGCACTTATTTGTTGGGGATTAGCAGAAGCATGCTGTCATGGGGAACACTTTCAACATTGCACTTGTACTTTGTACCTAGTTGATATCATGCTATTTTGTCTATGGATGTCGTCGCTGTGAAATGAAAGGGGAGCTTGTAAGTCCATGGAGTTATGTATATGTGTTATAGAAACGCCTGGGACACTGGTCTAATCCATGCTGTCATGGTGGAAACCTACATCGTAACCATAATGAGCTGTCTATGAAGCATTCTTCTTATAAAAAAAGAGTCAGATATTGAGAAAAAAAAAGAAAAAGAAAAAAAAGATTATGAAAAGAGGAATGAGAGAAAAAAGCACCATATTTCCATGGTAAATAAGAAGATTGCTGAGATGCTTGTTGTCTACTTGCCTTGTCATTTTGATATGGGGATTCTTCCGTATCATCGGGCAAGGGGTACCCCGTTGGCGGTTCTCTATGATACACATGTACTTACGATGACAAGAACTTACCGGTGACTAAACTTGAGTAGCATGAGGAGCGGCCCTCGTATTCAAGGGACATGAGATTTCCAACTTATACTTCGTCAAGCATATACACCATAGTTTGTTCACTTTAACCTTAATCACCTTCAAGATGCTTATGATAGGGGCAATGAGAGCTGAAAGCTATTAAGTACCATAATGTTTGGAAGCTCTTTATGAGACTTGAATCCCTACTTCCTTCTATGAAGGCCTTTCTTTTACTTTTTTTGTTGAGTCTCCACCTTCTACCTTTATGCACCTACTTTGAGAGCATAGTGACCATTCTTAGTTCTATGTGCATTGTCCCAAGACTTGTTGATTGATACATACCTTGATATTGCTTGTTTTAAACTATTTGTATCTAGTCACTCTTATGAACTTTGAAGGTGTCCTATGCATTTATGTTTGCTACTCTATGAGGGACAAGCTGAATGCCATTATGCTATGTTTTCTTTATGTGAAACAAACAAACGTCTTGCAAATCATTGTTATTCATGAATCTTTTGTTTGTGCCTTTTCATGTCGCAACATAATTTCTTTGTCTTATTGCTAGAACTTTGTCTTTCATGTTACGATTGAAGTACTATGATCCCATATTCGAATGTTCTACAAATACTTTGATCAAGTTTATGATGGTGCATGTCACCTCAAAAATTATTCTTTCTTTTTATCACTTACCTACTCGAGGACGAGCAGGAGTTAAGCTTGGGGATGTTGATACGTTGCTAACGTATCCATAATTTTTGATGTTCCATGCTTGGTTTTATCTACTTTCTTATGTTCTGTCCACACTTTGTAGTACTTTTCATCTGTTTTCTTGGACTAACCTATTAACAAGAGCCACAGTGCCAGCTGCCTGTTTTCTGCTGTTTTTGGTTCCAGGAAAGTCAGAAAATGAATATTCTCGGAATTGGACCGGACAAAAGCCAAAGTCGTTATTTTCCCGGAAGACTCACGGAGCCAGAAGGAGAGACGGAGAGGGGCCACAGGGTGGCCACACCACCCCTAGGCACGGGTCCTCCTGGCCACGCCAGGGCATGGTGTGGGCCCCCTGGCCACCCACCGACCTTGCCTCTTTGCCTATAAGATGCCTCCCGATGCAAAAACCCTAAATCGTCAAGCCTCCGGCCACGAAAAGTTCCACAACGCCGCCACCACCGAAGGGGAGATTCGGGGGACAGAAAGTCTCTATTCCGACACCCTGCCGGGATGGGGAAGTGCCCCCGGAGCCATCTCCATCAATCTCCACCACCATCTCCATTGTCGTTGCTGATTCCCATGATAAGGAGGAAGTAGTTCTCTCTCGAGGCTAAGGGTTCTACCGGTAGCTATGTGTTCATCTCTCTCTCTATGCATGATCTTATTGAGATCATGAGCTTTTAATCTATAGATCTACCTTGCTACTCAAGTGCTTTAATAGATCTCTGCTCTCCCCATGTGTGTGAAGTTGACAGTATGCACACCATGGTGGCACTTAGGCTAGAGATTTCAAATACTTGTTATGAGTTATATTTGGAGTTGGATGTCTTTATGAAATTGTGGTGTTTGTTGGAACCATCTAGTGCTCAAGGTGATAGTGTGGGGTTATCTAGATGGGAAAGCGAACTTTGAGGAGTGCTGTTATAGCCCTACCATGGATTAGAGTGTCCAACCGGAGAGTAGTTCAGTGTAGTATCATAAAGAGTAATATATTTATATGAGAGTGTTCACTAGTGAAAGTATGATCCCTGGGCCTTGTTTCTAAGCATTGAAACACCATTTGCAACTAGGTCTATTACATGTTTGCTTGTGTCTATCTTTATTTCAGTTTTACTTTAGTCTTTTCCACGCCATCAAGCTATTTTCTAGCACCGTTGTCTTATATCCATACCACTTATATTTCACTATCTCTTCGCCGAACTAGTGCACCTATACACCTGACAAGTGTATTGGGTGTGTTGGGGACATAAGAGACTTCTTGTATCTTGATTGCAGGGTTGCTTGAGAGGGATACCTTTGACCACTTCCTCCCTGAGTTCGATAAACCTTGGGTGATCCACTTAAGGGAAACTTGCTGCTGTTCTACAAACCTCTGCACTTGGAGGCCCAACAACTGTCTACAAGAATAGAAGTGCGTAGACATCAATTTGCAAGATGTACTTGGAGCCGCCCTATTTTCATGAGACCTAGGAGCAGCAGGATCACCGCTGGTGTCGTCATGTGATGGCCACATTCATATCAGTAACAATGTGCCTCGGGATGGAAGATGGGCTATGGTCGATTGTGGGAAGTCTAAATCCCCGAACGGTTATGGCACATCTGAGATCACATTTTGTGGAACAAGTGCGCATATGGGAGTATGAGATGATGGGAGATTTCCTCTCCATAAAGATGCAAGAGAACTCCTCACTAGACGATCACTTGTTACACATATATGATGCATACATGAGTCTTGCATACTTCCCGGACAACTGGTTCGCAAGCTCTTGTGCAATAGGCGTGTTGCTGCGGTTGCTGCCACCAACCTACCAAGCAATTGCCAGGATTTGCATTATGAGAGGCGACGCGGAAACAAGGGATTTCCACGAGTTCATATCACATTTAAGGGATGTGATGGTCGAACCCATTGTCGCTGAGGTCATCAATGACAAAGGTATATATTTGATATACAGTTTTATAAATGTTATAATCTTGCAAACACATGTTGTAGTGTTAAGTATATTTGATACTTGTTCTGTTATGCTGAAAACATGTCCTTCTGCATGAGAGGTGCTTGCTGGAGAGGAGGTGACGTTGCGTGTTGATGGCGAGCATGATGATGATGGCCAACGACACTCTCCCTCAACATTTATCACTTAGTTTATGTTTTTGGATAGTTATTGTGATCGAGAGATATATAAACTTCATTAGTGTGTCTCACACTTTATGAGACGGTTATTCATATGAGTTTGTAACAAACAGTTATTCCACTTTTATGAATGATTTCTATTCATGTTCATATCTTGTTCAATTATATGCGAATTATCCTTGTTGTTGAAACTAATTGATAATACATGAACATTTGTAAAATATTGAAATGCCTTGAAATTACCCAACTTAATGATATGTTCATTAATAAATGAAACCATTGTTTAAATTCGAAGTTATGTGATAATATGTGAAATTCATTCAATTTCTCGTCACATATGAATCATGCCTCAGTTCGGCAAAATAACTTAAGCACCGTGTATTACTTGAATACAAAGTGTTTGATGAATTGTTAAAAGAGAATACATATTCGATGTATTGTGGTTTAGCAGAATGGTGATTATCATTATATGATTGTTTAAATTTTGTAAAGAAGTTTACCAAAGGAAACATGAGTATGAAACTATTTGATATGATCAAAGTATTTCATCGACAAAGGGTATTAAAGATAAAAGAGAATCTAATTACTATGATTTGATCAATAGTAATGAAATTCAACTTTATAAGATTGGCATAAAGAAAATTGTGGAATGTAATGCATTTGAAATGTCAAAATGCAAAGCATCACAATATGATATTTTATATCAAGTGGGTGAATAGATGGCACCAAATAAATCGTTGTTGTATAGATGTAAAAGACCATTAGTTAGAAATAGTAAGCACTCAATTAGAATATATAGTGAACCACATGAATTCGTGAAATTCGTGGAAGTTTTGGGGTTATTCGATATACCCAAAACAATAGCGAATAAGTCCTTGTAGAGTGTTCATTGGAAATCTTTGAATATGAAATCCATAGCTGAAACAAAAAGAGAAGCAAAACTAGTATTGCTTAGATTTTGGTGCATTCTCGAGAAAATTTCACATTCAGTGGTATTTATCGATTATGGACCAAATGGAAGATAGTGAAAAACACAATGAGGATTCAAAACCCTACATCAGAGTCTTGAGAAGCACAACAGGAAGTGTTCTTGAATGATTCTTTTCACAAATGGAAAGAATCAACGATAGTGATCATTGTGTTTTCCCCACTGGTGTTTTCACTACACAAAGTAGGATTCAAAATATACTCCACATCTTGAATGGAGGTATTTGTGAATCATTTGTCATGATTACCGGAATATGACATACCTACGAACTACTAAGGAAATAATGGTAAACTAGAATTATGAGAAAACCTAGAGGCAAAATTCACTTGAGATTAGAAAGAAATTCGTTGCTAAATCTTACAAGTAAAAGGGTTACTTGGATTTTCCCAAATGACTACAAAGCCATAGTGGAAAAGGGGTGAAATACAAAAGCACAATTTGTCATGAATAATGTATTGGACAAATTTAAATGAATTCGATTCAAGTATGCTAAAAGTCTAGTGGATTTAAAACTAGTAAGGTACTAGTGTATCTCATACTAAAAATCTCAGTTTGATAATTTATCAAAGGATTTTGAAATCATTCAAAATAGTGAGTGGATATGCAATTTCCATGAAATTGAGTGGGAGCTGTGAAACTCTTCCTAAAACAATATGAGAATGACATATTCTTTTGAGTGGGAGCAATGTAAGTCTCAAACTCAAATGTGCCGGGAACACATTTTGAGTGGGAGAAAAATAAGTCTTAGATTCAAATATGTAGGAACATATGTTGAGTAAGAGTAGAGACTCATACTCAAATATGTTGGGAACATATTTTGAATGGGAGCTTAAAGGAGTGATTCTTAAGTGTGTATATGACACATTAAGAATAAAAGCGCAAATACCGATAAATAAAGATTTATAGGGAGTAGAAGTTGATAATAAGTATATTACGATATTATGTAGTATTCCTTAAAGGATTCTGACAAGAGTTCCGGAATGGAAGTTAGTTAAGGAACTGGTCCTTGATAACTCGAATTGGGAATATAATTAAGTATAACATCGATGGTTGAAAGAAAGAAAAGGATGATCATCATCCACTATGTTGAGACATAGGTTCTATCTTAGAAAACCATGATGATAACTTAACATAATATATGATCCAAGAAGAAACATTTGAAAAGTGATTAAGTATGAATCACGGAACATTGAGCTAAGTTTGTCTGCAGTGTCTAATAGAGAACTGTAGACATGTTTTCGAAATCCATAAAGGATGGCATATCTTAAAGCATAAAGGGTTATGTTATAAGGGAATATGTTGGAAACTCCTATATTGATAATACCGACTAAAGTCAAGTAGGAAGCGAGGTGAACAAAAACATCGAAAGTTGCACAGGGTGCACTAGTGTTTCGATAATTACATTTATAATAGATAAGGGTACCATCTAAGGTGATGTATAATGTTATGGCGGGGCTAGTTCGCTTCTAAGGTTGATCTAATGTCACTATAGGCTCCTGGAATTCGGCCTCGTTCTGCTGCCATAACGACGATGCATACACAAAGATATTATCATGTGATAATAAAGTATTAATGTCAATCAAGGTGACATTAGTCAGTTGCAAAGGATTTGGGACTGTAAAGTATAGACCCAAGACTCAAACTCTTCCATGAGCAAGCATGTTCAGGCTACCAAGATATATGGTGCCAATGATTAAGAACAAATGCAGCTAGTTTATTTGTACTCTAGTGCAAGTGGGAGACTATTGGAAATATGCCCTAGAGACAAAGAATAATAAGGATTATTATCATATTTCATAAATTTTATGATTAAGTTTTATATCATGCTATAACTGTATTGAAAGGAAACATCAATACACGTGTGATATATAAACAACCAGGGGTTCTCGGTGAATTCTATGTTGGAAATATGCCCTAGAGACAAATAGTAGTAAGGACTATTATCATATTTCATATAGTTTATGATTAAGTTTTATATCATGCTATAAATGTATTGATAGGAAACATCAATACACGTGTGATATACAAACAACCAGGGGTTCCCAGTGAAACTCTAGTCACTGGTTCATTGGTCAACAGATGATCAAGTTTCCTGATCATGTGGCATTTATGCCAGTTGGAAATGAGGCCATCTCATTCTGTGAATGAGATAATGAACCAATACCCAACCTAAACATCATGACCTGATCATGTCACAAAGTTCAAGTTATGATGATTAGAAAGGATCCTCGTAGACTATTCCTTAGACCGTGAGGCTATATCAATCACTATCTCCCGAGAGTGCTTAGATAGCATCAAACGTCATCTGGTAATACGGTGGTTATAAAGGTGTGTTCAGGTATTCGGAGGAAACCGTAGAGGCAATATATGTCAAGAGCGGGATTTGTTCGTCCATGTGACGGGAAGATACTCAAGGGCCCACTCGGAGAGGTTATATCCAATAGCTGCGAAGCGTGTGATTTGATCACGGGGATATCACTTGTCGGAACGAGTCAAGTAGCATTGTTCAGTAACAAGATTGAACACGACATGGTGATGTCATTGATCAGATCTCGGGCAATGCAAGTATCGAGTGACAAAGGGAATAAGACACGGCTATCCCGGTTCAAACTACGAAAGATCTTCATGGAACGCACATGGGTCACATGGCCATCCAGGTCCCTCTGTCGATCATTGGTGCGAGAGTGTCCCGACCATGTCTGGAGTGTTCCCGAACCGTGGGGTATTGATGACCCACAAGTATAGGGGGTGTATCGCAGTATTTTCGAGGGAAGTGAAACCCAATTTATTGATTCGACACAAGGGGAGCCAAAGAATATTTATAAGCCTTAACAACTGAGTTGTCAATTCAGCTGCACCTGGAAACAATCTTGCTCACAACAGTTTATCAGTAGCAATAGTTTTTTAGTAGGAATAGTAAAGTAACAGCAGTAGTAAAGCAAAGACAGTAGTAACAAAAGCAGTAAACAGTGGGATTCGAGTGCGGTAGGCATAGGGATGGATGGACGGGCGTTGCATGGACAAGACAATTCACATAACAATCAGAACATAGGGCAATTGCAGATAAATAAGATAAAGCATCCAAGTACTAGAAAATCCTAGGCATGTGTTCCATATATAGTCATACGTGCTCGCAATGAGAACTTGCACAACATCTTTTGTCCTGCCAGCCCGTTTGCAGCGGGGCCTCTAGGGAACTACTGGCAATTAAGGTGCTCCTTTTAATAGAGCACCGGAGCAAAACATTAACACTCCATGAACACATGTGATCCTCACATCAAAGCCATTCCCTTCCGGTTATCCCGATTTCTGTCACTTCGGGGCCATAGGTTCCGGACAACAACATGTGTATACAACTTGTAGATAAGACCAAAAACAATACTATTATAATTAATCAATAACATGTTCATATCTGAAATCATGGCAATCGGGCCCTAGTGACAAGCATTAAGCACAACAAGTCGCAACAAAGTCATAAAGCACTAATAAAAGATACTAGGCACCATGCCCTAACAATCTGATGCCATTACATGAACGATCTCATCCAATCCCTACCATCCCCATAGCCTACAACGGGGGATTACTCACTCATAGATGGGGGAAACATGGATGGTCGATGGAGAAGCGATGGTGATGATGATGGTGATGATCTCCTCCAATTCCCTGTCCCGGCAAGGTGCCAGAACGGAGTTTCTGTGCTGTTTCGTGGAATCTGGTGGTGGCGGCGGAGCGGAACTCCTTATGGAAAAACGTCGACCCCCCCCCCCGAAGTTTTTAGGTCAGAAGGCTCCTTATAGGCGAAGAGAGAGGTCGAGGGGGTGCCTGGGGGGCCCACACCACCCCCTGGCGCGGCCTGGCCTAGCCCGCGCCAGCAGGTGGTGTGGCTACCCCCTGGCTCTTCTCCGTCTCGTATTCTGGCTCCTGGAGTCTTCGGGTGAAATAGGATTTTTGGTATATTTTCCGGGATTTTTCCTGATAGTTTATTTTCACAAAAAATAGACACCAAGGCAATTCTGCTGAAAACAGCATCAGTCCGCATTAGTTGTATCCAAATCACACAAGTGTAGAGGAGAAACAATAGAAAAAGTGTTCGGGAAAGTAGATACGTTTTGGACGTATCAGGTATCGCGCTTAAGGGCTTGATGATTCTTAGAGAGTGTTTATAGGATCGGTAGAATCACCGAAGAAAAGAAGAGAGAAAACCGGAAGGGTTTCGGTAAGTCCGGAGGATGTCTGGAGTGGAGGTGGAAGGTGTTCCATAGCCACAGAGGTTGAATAATATGTGAATGGATGTTAAATATTGATTTAATCATTTATTCATTATTATTTAATAAAGAGAAAATCAATTAAAGGTCAAAAAGGCTTAATGGGCCAATTTCCGGAGGGAGAGGGCCCATTAGGGAAAGGAGAGAGGGAGAAGGGGCAAGGGGGCTAGCCGGCTGGGCCTAGCCCCCCGCGCGGGGCCTACTAGGGGTTGGTCGGCGGCCTCCCCACCCCCTCCTCTCCTTTAGTCCCACCCCAGGACTTTGAGGGAGGGTGTACCCCCTCCTCCCCATATATAGTGGGGTATTTGGCCTAGATAAATACACCAATAATCAATAAAGGTCTCCCCACTTTTGGGAGGACCTCTAATTGATATTTTCTCTCTCCCCTCTCTCTCGTGACTGTGGTCCCAAGTTTGGACTACGCGAGCGAGAGACATCTTCACCGCGGAGTGCCGTCGCGCTACGGGATTCGGATCTGGGAGCTCTACTTCCGCAATTGCTGCTGGATCGGGGAAGCGGGAGTCATCGTTAGGCACCGGACGTGTGTAACTCCCCGCGAGGTGTCGCACTTGAGGCACTCAAGTCGTTGGAGCCAGAAGGAGCGCAAGGACTTCATCACGACCTTAAGGTCGGCTTCGGCTCGTCTACATCAACCACGCTCTCCTGAGCATTGACAACGCTTTTCAGTCTTCGAGGGTAAGTTCGCGAAAAGCCCCTCCCGTTACTGTATTACTAATAGATAGGTCCTGGCAGCTTCAGGGGTTCAGGGGCGTAGAGTAAATTTATTATTTTCATACGCGGAACCCCTATAGTGGTATCAGAGCTAGATCTATGCGTAGTAATGCTAGTACGGGTAGAACACACGAGATGTAGCATGTGGGCGTTGATCTTTTAGTTGTTACCCTCCCATGTGTACTTGTGCATTGATACATTGCATATATATCTATAATTTTTAATGTTCCATGCTTGGTTTTATCCACTTTCTTGTGTTTTGTTCCAACTTTGGAGTACTTTCTATACACTTTCTTGGACTAACCTATTAACAAGTGCCACAGTGCCAGTTGCCTGTTTTTTGCTGTTTTTGGTTCCAGAAAGTCAGAAAATGATTCTCGGAATTGGACGGGACAAAAGCCGAAGTTGATATTTTACTAGAAGATTCACGGAGCCAGAAGGAGATCCGGAGAGGGGCCACAGGGTGGCCACACCCCCTTGGCGCGGGCAACCCTAGGCCGCGCCAGGGCATGGTGCGGGCCCCCTGGACGGCCACCGACCTTGCCCCTTCGCCTATATATTCCTCCCGATGCAAAAACCCTAGGGGGTCAATCAGTAATCCACGAAAAGTTCCGCAGTGCCGCCGCCACCGAAGGGGAGATTCGGGGGATAAAAAGTCTTTGTTTCGGCACCCTGCTGAGACAGGGAAGTGCCCGCAGAGCCATCTCCATTGATCTCCACCACCATCTCCATCACTGTTGTTGATTCCCATGATGAGGAGGGAGTAGTTCTCTCTCGAGGCTTAGGGTTCTATCGGTAGCTATGTGTTCATATCTCTCTCTGTGCATGATCATATTGTGATCATGAGCTTTGTAATCAACTAGATCTACTTTTCTACTCAAGTGCTTTAATAGATCTCTGCTCTCCCCATGTGTGTGAAAGTGACAGTGTGCACACCATGGTGGCACTTAGGCTAGAGATTACAAATACTTGTTATGAGTTATATTTGGAGTTGGATGTTTCTATGAAATTGTGGTGTTTGTTGGAACCATCTAGTGCTCAAGGTGACAGTGTGGGGTTTTATAGATGGGAAAGGCTTACTTTGAGGTGTGCTGTTATAGCCCTACCATGGATTAGAGTGTCCAACCGGAGAGTAGTTAAGAGTAGTATCATGAAGAAGAATATATTTATATGAGAGTGTTCACTAGTGAAAGTATGATCCCTAGGCCTTGTTTCTAAGCATTGATACACCGTTTGCAATTAGATCTGTTACATGTTTGCTTGCTTGCTTCTTTATTTCAGTTTGCCTTTAGTCTTTTCCCATGTCAACCACATGTCAGCAAGCTATTTTCTGGCACCGTTACCACTTATAATTATCCATACCACTTGTATTACACTATCTCTTCGCCAAACTAGTGCACCTATACACCTGACAAGTGTATTGGGTGTGTTGGGGACACAAGAGACTTCTTGTATCTTGATTGCAGGGTTGCTTGAGAGGGAATACCTTTGACCACTTCCTCCCTGAGTTCGATAAACCTTGGGTGATCCACTTAAGGGAAAACTTGCTGCTGTTCTACAAACCTCTGCACTTGGAGGCCCAACAACTGTCTACAAGAATATAAGTGCGTAGACATCATGCATACCGCAGTAATGCTTGATGAAGCGGCCCCCAACCGACTTTACGCGTTCATTCGTGAGACTGGTCCACGCTTAACATACGGCTTGTATCGTATAAAGTGGCTTAGGGGGGTGTCTGTCTCTCTCGCATTAGTTGGTATACCATTTGCAACGGAGGGCCCCGAAAGGGGTGTAGTAGAGACAACTACTTGATCAGCGTTGTGCTGAAAGTTCGTAGGTAAGAACGGTTCTTGTGCGAAAGCCCATTCAGCCACGTAAAAGATGCAAAGATAAAGTAGAGGCGTCTAACTTTGTTTTGCAGGAGGGCGTTGCTTTGTGATATGGTTGTGGCAAAGGTAAAGTGATTACCTTTTGTTACGTAGTAGTAGATAGTCATGGAGGTGACGGACTACCTCGCCGAAATGACACTGGTACCCTGGTGTCTACGACACCGGAACCCTGGCGCCGGAACCCGGTGAGGGTGGATGGAGATCACGACGTGAAGGACCATATCACATAGCATTTACATTCAATGTTATTGTTTGTATATCTTATTGTGTGCTAGTATTAGATACTCGACGGTAGCCTAATAAGATGATCCTTGTTAAAATTACCAACGATTGTGTTCCCCCTTAGTGTGCACCACCAAGAAAGTTCTTCGGTATGAGGCAGGCCGTGATGATCGGGTGTTAGACATATCTACGTTCACATACAGTGGGTGTAAGCCATGTTGCACAACGAATACACTAAGGTTGAGTTGGCGAGCCTAGCATGTACAGACATGGCCTCGGAACGTGGATGGTCGAAAGATCGAGCACGAGTCGCATGAATGATGTGACCGACGTTTAGCGTCCACCCTTGAACCCACATTGATGGCCGTGATGATCGGGGGAGATGTGGCTGATAAAGGTCGTGTTATCACTAGGAACCCTTTTGGGGATAGGTGTTTCTGAGTGGAGTTATTCTTAACTCATTTAATTATAAACTTAGTCTAAATTCCTTTTGCAATTATAAATGTAGACGGGACCTTTCGTGTTGACAATTGATTGGTTAGAAGGAGAGAAGCTCAGGTTAGATGGATCGAACTTCTCCATATGGGTTGCAAGTCTCCATGTTCTCCTTAGCGAGAACGGCGTGGTCAACTACATACTCGACGGGATGGATTTGGATCAGCCCACTGACCTTGAGACCCCAGAGGAGCGGAAAGACCGCTATCTCCGTCGTGAGATGGCCTCCTATATTTCAGTTGTGATGTTGTCGTGGAAATGGCCACGGTAGTCGCTGCCATAGGCAGCGATTGAGAGTTTCATGAGGAAGAGTTGGCGGCCATCTGCGGTGCGAGATGGGGGCAGGTGCACAAGGGTTTACCCAGGTTCGGCCCCCTGGAGGGTAAATACCTACTCCTACTAGGTTAGATTATGAGAGAGCGAGTTACAAGGGCGGCGAGCTCGGCGGCTGGGCGGCGAGTCGCTTGAGGGGCTGTATGATGGAACGTAAGTCTCTACTATACCCTAGGGAGGTTTATATATGAAGCACCTCCCAGGGTTTACAAGTTGCCCCCGAACAAGATAAGGATCCGGGAGCCTTTGACCTAATCCGACTGGGCCTCTGCTATGCTCATGGGCTTCTAGTTGCCAGTCGATGGGCCTCTTCTTTCCTCAGAGTCCAGTCACTGTCCTTCAGGCGTACTTGCGGGCCTTCCGGCCCACTCGAAACCCACTGCTGAGCATACCCCCTTAGGCATATCCCCATCAGTAGTCCCCGAGGCCATTGTTGATGTAGGCGCGGGCGTTCTTTGGTGCTTGAAGTAGGCGAGCCCAATTTGGGCGCCCAGTCGAATTGGCGATGGACTCTATTAATGCCGAGGAGAATTTCTCCATAGCTCCACTCGTCACTTTAATGAACATCATCATTGCCCAGTCATCATTTCGACGAGAAGAGAGATTGGCGGGTGGCGAGTGGATCACCGAAGTTGGACCGTCAACCTCAGTCAAACTACCCGTTGGAATTTCCAACGGTAACTACGGCGCAATTACCGTGGGTAACGGCTATCCCGATTTTGGCGGGTGACCTTTCCCATATAAGGGGAGTGATGGATCTGCTTCGCGACCCTGCTTCGCATACTTCATCCTTCCTCATTTGCTCTTCCTCTCTGCTCGCCCCCGACCTATTCTCCTCGCATCGCGCGATTCCGCTTCCCACTCAATGGCGCCTCCCAAAGGCTCGTGGGGAAAATCCAAGTGCTCCACGGCCCAGCTGAAATCCTTTGAGGACGCCGGGGTGCTTCGCAGGGGGAATTGGCGAGTTCCCCCTTCTTCCGAGACCGAGCCGAAGCCGCGGCCCGACGAGTTCATCTGTTTCACCAGCCATCTCGAGAGGGGCTTAGGGTTCCCCACTTCGCTCTTCTTCCGCCGCTTCTGCGCGTACTACGCGATCAAGCCCTCAGATCTTGGTCTGCATAGCATCGAGCAGCTGGCGATCTTCATCACCTTCTGCGAGTGTTACCTCGGCTGCAGGCCTTACTTCCTGCTGTGGCTGGAGCTCTTCCACAGACGCATCGGGCGCGAGGCGTCCAGCGGCTTGATGTTGGCCGCAGGCGGGGTCACCTTCCAGTTGAAGCCGAAGGCCAACTTCGTCAAGCTTCTCCTGCTGAAGAAGGCCGCCAGCGAGTGGAAGAAAAGCTGGTTCTACGTCAAGGAAGCCACTCACTCCAGCGAGGTTTCCCTCCCTGAATTCGTTGCCGAGAGGAGCGAGCCCCGCCGACTGGCACCAAAGAAGCTCCCTGAAGATCAGCGGATGGCCGTCGCGGAGATGATGGACCAGATCTAGAAGCTGAAGGACCAGGGGTTGATTCCGATCAACCTCTACAATTGCTGGCTTGGGCGGCACCTGGTTCCGTTGCGGCTCGTCCACGCTGGATGTACGAGTACAGCGGGAAGCTTGATCCATCTCGCACCGTCAAGGAGTCGTGGGAGGCTGAAGATTACAAGGCCGCCCTGAAGAAGATCACCGACGCGGAGTTCACGGGTGCGGCGGTCAGAGTCGCCCCGTATACTCCCGTGAAGAATGAAGCCCCTACAGTAAGTCTTCTTTCCAATCGCTTCGTTCGTATTCCAATTTCGTTCTTTTCGCTTGTCGTGTTTCTGACTCGCAATGGTTCTCAGCTTTTTCAGGTATTGGAGGGTTGGCTCCCTCCGCTCGATGAAGAAGTCCCCCAGGAGCTGGAGGAAGATTCCGAGAGGAATCCTTCCGATAGCAACGGGGAAGACGAAGAGGTCGCTCCCCCAGCGCCTATGGCTCGCAAGACCTGAATGCAGAGGCAGCGAGAGGTCAAAGCGAGACGCAGCCTGGACGAGTTCAAAGAAGGCGACGAGGTCGCACAAGAGTAGACGTCCCGGCGCACCGCCACGCCTTCGAAGCCCCCACGCCGGCCCGCGTCGCCAGTAAGGTCGTCAGTGGTGTTCGGGTCGGACGACGACTCCGATGGCGAAGGGTCTCCTGAAGTCTCGCACAAGGTCCTGAGGGCCGCAATCCCGACGAAGGGGTTGGAGGGCAAGGACACGGAGGTGGTGGTAGAGGCGCCCCTGGCTTCGATCGCGCCGTCGACCTCGGGGGTCCCAAGCCAAGAAGCCACCAACATGGTGCCGCCCAAGTCGCCATTGCCGTCTAAGGCAGCGGCGTCGGAGCCGGAGATCCCGGCGACTGCGGCTTCATCGTCAAGGAAGCCTTCGGTTTCGTGGGCTTCAGATGTATTCGAGCGGGGGCTCAGTCGCAAGCTTGGTCCCGAGTTGGACAAGCCTGCCCATATCAGTACCGGTCTCCGCGTTCTTCCAGTCACCAAGTAAGTTACCCTTCCTTGTCCCAATTTGCTTTGCATCTTTCGTGTCATGGTTGTGCTGATTAGAAGGGCTCGTGCAGGTCGGGGGCTAAGAAGATTGGGCGCCCTTCGGTGGCCAAGATTCCCCCGGCCACTGTCGCGGGAGAAGGTGATCTTCTTAGGAAGAGGAAGGCCTCCGAGGATGTCGTGACTGCTGAAGTCGCGAAGAAACAGAAGGGCGGCGCTGACGATGCCGCGACCAGGGGAAGCGCCGCGGAGCCAGTTGCTGCGCCACTCGTCGAAGAGGGGACATCGACGCGATCAGAGCCAGCGCCAGCTGCATCCGCGCCGGAGGTGCTGGCCCCGGCGGCCAGCGCCCCTGCCAGGGCGTCGGCGACATTCCCTCGCTTTATGGCGAGGGGGTTTCCAGGCGGTGCGGACGCGCAATCTCCGCAGTTTCCGGAAATCGTGGACGCGGAGATTGAGGCCCGCCACGGGCGCACCTCCTTCACGGTCCCGTCGACTGACACTGCTGAACTTCACAAGATGCTCGGCGCTGCCATTCAGGTATGTCCAGTCCCTGAATTCCTAGTCGCTGAATTTTAGCGGTTGGGAATTGTCTTTATCTTCCTATATTCTCCAGTCCCCGAGTTCCTAGTCGCTGAATCTCAGCGACTGGGAACTGGTCTTGGTTTTTCTTCCTTCTCCAGTCCCCGAGTTCCTAGTCGCTGAATTTCAGCGACTAGGAACTGGTCTTGGTTTTTTCTTCCTTCTCCAGTCCCCGAGTTCCTGGTCGCTGAATTTCAGCGACTTGGAACTGGTGATAATTTTCCTCCCGATGCTTAGCTGGTCTTGTTGTTTTGCAGGGGTTGCAGCGGGAGTCGACTGATCGGCAGGCTGCGTGAGAGCGTCTGGAGCGTGACTTGTGCGAGGCGCAGGAGGTGAACCGGCAGCTTTAGGAGAGGATCGGTGAGTGTTTGGCGTTGTTCGTCTTTGCTTGTTGTGAGCTGGTTTTATGCAATACTTTGACATCTCCACTTGCAGACGGTTTCCCGACTGAGGTCTCCAAAGCCCGTGAGGGGTATGTCCCACTCGCGGAACTGGACGCGGCGAATGAGCGAGTGGCCTTCTTGGTCAAGGAGTTGGAGGATGCTAAGGCGGCCTCAATTTCTTCGGAAGAACGGGCGAAGGCTGCCGTCGCTGCAGCTAAAGAGGAACGCAAAGCCGCGGACTCCATCATCATGGGACTACATAACGACCAGGCCGCCTTGGAGAAGCACGTCAAGGAGAATTGCCGCAAGCTGCTTGGTGAGTTTCTGTCATTGCTTTAGCCTTTTGTCCGGTCCCCGCTTTGGGGGTTTCATTGTTTCGCTGATATCTGACTTTGCAGCTGTGGTAGGCCAAAGCGACCCGGTGGTGCAGACTTATACTGCTTCGCAGTGCGTAACTGCCGTGGTGAATGCGGCCACAGCCTCGGCGTTGTGTGTCCAGGCGGCTCTCCAAGGCATGTCTCCCACTGAAGTCATCCCTGGGGGCTCACAGAGGTGTGGCGCTATCTGGAGGAGGTGCCCGCGGTTGTGGAGTGGATGACACGCTCGGCGTTCAGTCGCGGGGCCGCCACGGCGTTGAGCTTGGGTCTCGCGCATTTCCCCGACGACTTCGATCTTGACGATGTCACGAGTGGCTATCCCTCGGCGACCGGCACGGTGGAGATGTCGGAGGTGCTGAAGCTGACCGCGAAGGCCGCTCCTTATGCTGATCGTGTCTTGGCGATGGGGGATCTGCTGCCGTACCAGGAGACGGTGTTGGCGCTTGGCGACCCCGAGCCGGAGCACCGCGACATGAAGTCAGAGCAGCCCTTCCGATCGTCATTGGTGAAGTCGCTAACCACGTATCCGACGAACCCGTGACAGCCCTTTGTGCGCGTCAAGGGTGGTGGTGCTTCTTCTTTGTCAGGGCCTGTGTAATGAGCAAATGTAAAAGTTGTAATAGATGCCAGGTGGCGAACATTTGTATGATTTTTGTAACCCGTGTCGCAGGGACTTGGTCGACTTGTGTTTTATTAAGGCAGTGTTTTGTTCAACAATTTGAGCGAGTCCCCGAGCACGTCCGCCCTTTTAATGGGGTATAACTCGATTATGTATTTCTATGTGTTTGCCTTGTTTTTGCGTTTGTTTTTGCCCCTCGCGTCTCCTGAGCGGCGAGTTCCCGAGTGCGGGTGAGGTTCGTTTGTGAACGAGTCCCCGAGCATTGTGCTAGACCGTATTGGTCGTGATCCTGTTGCAGGTTATGAATGCGTTGTTTGTAACGCGTCTCCTCCCCTGGCCCGGAGAGCCAGTCGCTTGGCGAGCCCTAGGCAGCTCTCTTACTGGGTGTGTTCCTGAGCCGCGTGGGATCCCCGTTTTGCGGAGTCCCCGTGCGTGGTACTTAACCGTTCGAGTCGCTTTGCGCGAGGGTGAGAGGGACAAGTCGCTGTGAGAAGCGTGTGTCGGATGTCTTGGCCCGGCAGGCCAGTCGGGCTAGGCGACTCCAATGGCGCCTCCGGGTTGGCGTTTTTCGTGGACGACCCAAGGCCCGGATTTTTCCGGTGCCCTTGTGCCGCACTACTTGGCCGTGCCGGTCGCTCGACCAGAGGTTGACTTCCATAGGTAGCATATTGCTGGTATGTACGAGTGCGAGTGACACAAGAATATGGCGAGTAGACACAATTTGTGCGATCCGAATGAATTTCATTATATATGCCGATGGAGTACAGTGTGAGGTTCTAAGTATAGAACTTTCTGAGGAGGTTTACATTCCATGGCCTCCCGACCTCCAATTGGCCGTCACCCTGTATGTCGATCAGGTAGTAAGCGTCATTGCCAAGGACTCGGCCTATGGCGAATGGCCCCTCCCATGGGGGGATAGCTTGTGCATGCCCTTTTTATCTTGGACCAGTCATAGGACCAGATCGCCTTCCTGGAAGGTGCGAGTTCGCACTCGGCGGCTGTGATAGCGGCGAAGTCCCTGCTGGTATATGGCGGTGCGGGAGCGAGCCAGGTCGCGTGCTTCGTCGAGTTGATCAACGCTGTCTTGGCGGGCCGTTTTGTTGGCCGCCTCGACGTAGTTGGCGACTCGAGGGGATTCATTCTCCAGGTCTATTGGCATTACGGCCTCAGCACCGTACACCATGAAGAAAGGCGTGAACCCTATTGATCGGTTGACGGAGGTGCGGATCCCCCATATCACAGAGGGGAGCTCGTCGACCCATCATCCTGGGGTGCGCTCAAGGGGCACCTGTAGTCGCGGCTTGAGACCGTGGAGGACGCTCTGGTTGGCGCGTTCTGCTTGGCCGTTTGACTCCGGGTGGGCGACTGATGCGAGGTCGAGTCGTATGTCGTGCTCCTCACAGAATTCCGCCATGGCCCCCTTGGCAAAGTTGGTGCCGTTGTCTGTGATGATGCTGTGTGGGTAGCCGTACCGGTAGATGAGTTCGTGGAGGAACTTGGTAGCCGTCTTGCCGTCGCACTTCTTGATCGGCTTGGCCTCCACCCATTTGGTGAACTTGTCGACTGCGACCAGGAGGTGAGTGAAGCCCGATGGGGCCTTCTTGAACGGGCCGACCATGTCCATGCCCCATACGGCGAATGGCCACATGATGGAGATTGTCTTGAGTGCCGAACCAGGAAGGTGCGTCTGGTTGGCGTACTTCTGGCATCCGACGCATCTTTGGACAACGTCGGTGGCGTCGGCATGTGCGGTGAGCCAGTAGAAGCCGTGCCGCATGGCCTTGGCGACTAGCGACTTGGCGCCGACGTGATGGCCGCAGTTGCCGGCGTGGATGTCCTGGAGGATCTTGCGGCCTTCCTCTGGCTGTACGCAGCGCTGGAACACGCCGGTGACGCTGCGCTTGTGGAGCTCGCCGTTGATGATGACGAAGGATTTGCAGCGGCGTACGACCATTCGCGCCTCTGTCTTGTTGCTCGGTAGGAGTTTGTGTTCCAGGAAGGCGACGTATGGCGCTGCCCAGTCGCTAGGTTCCACAACCATGGCGACTAAGGCCGGTTCTGGTTGTAGTGGGATCCTGATGTCGATCTCCTTCGGTGGGCTGATGGAGGGCTTGTGGACGATGTCGAGGAAGACGCCTACTGGCGGCGTCTGTCGAGCCGACTCGATGCGGGAAAGTGCGTCCGCCTCCTCGTTTTTAGCCATGTCGATCCACTCGACGGAGTAGCCGTCGAAGTGTCCTCCCAGTTGGTCGACGGCCTGGTGGTATGCTATCATTGTTGGGGAAACAACGTCGCATGTCCCGGCCACTTGGCCGGCGACTAGGTCGGAGTCGCCGTAGCATCGTAGGCGATTGATGTTCATCTCTTTGGCGGCTCTCATGCCGTGGAGGAGGGCCTCGTATTCCGCGACGTTGTTGGTGCAGGGTGTGAAGTTGAGGTGGAGCACGTAGCGGAGCTTGTCTCCTTTGGGGGAGGTCAGTATGACCCCAGCCCCTGCTCGTGGAAGTAGTGCGGGAGTCGCCGTTGTGCTCGGAATGCCGCATACACCAGTTTTTGGTATTGCGGGTAGCGCTGTCATGAGTCTGTTAAGACTTCGCTGATGTAGTATACTGGGCGCTGTATGGGGCGCTCCTTGCCCTCTTCTGGTCGTTCGACGACCATCACGGCGCTGACGACCCGATTGGAGGCCGCGACGTAGACGAGCATTGGCTCTCTGTCGAGTGGCGCGGCGAGTAGTGGTGCTGCGAGTAGCACTTCTTTGAGTGCTTTCAGTGCGTTGTCGGCCTCTACGTCCCATTGGAATGTTGGGTTCTTGCGCATCAGGCGGTATAGGGGCATTACCTTCTCGCCTAGTCGAGGGATGAAGCGACTGAGAGCCGCGACTCGTCCTGCCAACTTTTGGACGTCGCGCAGGCATTCGGGTTTCCCGAGTCGCGCGATGGTGTCGATCTTGGTGGGGTTGGCCTCAATGCCTCTCTTGGAGACTACATACCCCAGAAGTTGTCCAGTGGGTACGCCGAAGGTGCATTTTCCGGGGTTCAGCTTGATGTTGTACCTCCGCAGATTTGCGAAGGTTTCTGCTAGGTCGGTGAGCAGATCGTCCTGGCGGGTGGATTTTACCACCACGTCGTCGATGTAGACATGGATGTTGCGGCCAATTTGGCTCGCTCGACACTCCTGCATGCACCTTTGATATGTGGCGCCTGCGTTCTTGAGGCCGAATGTCATGGTTGTGTAGTAGAACGCACCGAATGGCGTGATGAACACCGTCTTCTCCTCGTCTTCGACTGCCATCTTGATCTGGTTGTAACCAGAGTAAGCATCGAGAAAACACAGCGACTCCGATCTCGCGGTCGAATCGATGATCTGATCGATGCGCGGTAGGACGAACTCCTCCTTCGGGCAGGCGCTGTTGAGGTTGGTGTAGTCTATACACATTCTCCAGGTGTTGTTCTTTTTGAGAACCAGGACTGGGTTTGCCAGCCACTTGGAGTACTTAATTGGCCGGATGAAGCCTGCGGCTAGCAGGCGCTGGACCTCCTCGGCGATTGCTCGACGACGTTCTTCATTGAAGGTCCGTAGCGACTATTTTACTGGTCGCACTTTGGGGTCGACATTGAGTTTGTGCTCAGCGAGTTCCCTTGGGACACCTAGCATGTCAGATGGCTTCCATGCGAAGATGTCGCGGTTCTCATGGAGGAACCCGATGAGCGCTCTTTCCTATGCGGGGCTCATATGCGCCCCATGGTGACCGTCTGGCTGGAGTCGCCTGGGACGAGCTCGACGGTGCGGGTGTGCATGGTCGCCTCGAACGTGGAGTTTGCGGCGATTGGTTTCTTCAAGATGGTGGGATCGTCCTTGTTGATGTTGCCCGCGTATTTTGTGAGCTCCTCCGCGTGGTCAGTCTCCGCGGCGATGACAGCGTCGGCGAGCTCGGCGTCTTTTTCCTCGCATTCCACGGCCATATCGGGGTCGCCGTGGACGTTGATGATGCCGCTCGGCCTGGGGAGCTTCATCATGCTGTAGGCGTAGTGTGGGGTCGCCATGAACTTTGCGAATGCCTGGCGGCCCAGGACACAGTGGTAGGGACTATGGAAGTTTACCAGCTCAAAGACGATCCTCTCCGTGCGGTAGTTTGCCGGGGTGTCGAAGGTGACTGGCAGTGTCACCTTCCCGATCGGGTACGCCTTCCGACCGGGGACGATGCCGTGGAAGGTCATCAGTGTTGGCTCGATGGCTGTTTCTGGGAGCTGGAGCCTTTTGAAGGTGTCGAGGTATAGGATGTTGATGGAGCTCCCATCGTCCATCAACGTCTTGGGCAGCCAGTAGTCGGCCACCTTTGGCCTGACCACCTTTGGCACGTGGTCCTGGCGACTCCAGGTGATGCTTTGCTCGGACCAGTTTAGGAAGCGAGGGATGTCGACTTGCGTCACCGCATTGACGGCAACCGCGCGGGCGAGTACCTTCTTCTCACGCTTGGTGCCGAGCCCGGTGAAGGTATGGAGCGACCCGATAGCGGTTCCGAAGCTGCCGCCGTTCCTATTGTCCCACGGTTGGTTGTTGTTGGGGTCCTCCCATGCACGTCTTGCCTTCTCGATCTCTTTGAGAGAGTGGCAGTCGGCGGTGGTGTGGGTGGCTGGTTTTCCCTCCCTGCTGTGGTAGATGCAGGGCTGATTAAGCAGGGCGGTGGGGTCGAATTTCGGCCTCGTCGCGTTGTTGGCGCGGTAGTTTCCTCCGTCGCGGCGGTAGTTCTTGGAGTCGCGTTGGCCGTAGCCGGGGTTGGCGACGAAGTCGACTCGCCCGTCGGTCTGGCGCTTGCCGGTGATGCGGGTGTTGCTGTAGCGCATGTCGCGTAGTCGCCCGCTGTCATGGATGCTGGTGCGCCATCTTCCTCCCGACTCGTCGTCGGAGTCTTGGTTGGGATCTTCCTCCGCGTAGTGCTTGGCAATCTCGAGGAGGTCGGGGATGTTGTTGAGCGTCCGGTAGACCCTCTTGATCTTGGTGACCAGAGGTTCATACCGGCACGCATTTTGAAGCAGTGTATCGCCGTGTCTGGGTGATGCCGGAGGCGTTTATCCACAGCTCTTGCCACCTTTGGATCCACTGGCGGGTCGACTCGCGTTGCCCCTGGATGCATCGCTCCAGGTCCTCGATGGTGGTGGCGCGGGTGTAGGAACCCTCGAAGTGCCTGACGAAGGGGTCCCGCATTCCTTCCCAGGAGTCGATGCTGTCGGCGGGTAGCGTATTGATTCATTGCCGGGTCGCACCCTCCATCATCAGGGGGAGGTAGCGAGCGGCGAGTAGGTCGGTGTGGCCTGCGATCCCCATTGCCATGAGATATGTGTCCAGCCAAATGGCGGGGTCGTACGTCGGGTCGTATTTCTCGATCTCCTTGGGGGCCTTGAAGTTGGCGGGGTATTTTTCCCCGCGGATCATGGGTCCAAAGCATTGTGGCCCGACTCGACTGAGTGAGCCTCTTGGCTCCGGGTCACTGCGGTTGGCGTGGGTGTGTCGTAGGTCGTAGGGCTAGTGCGACCGCCACGCCTGATTGTTGATGATGTGCGTTTGGGCGTCGAGTGGTTGCCCGTTTGCGGTGACGGTGTTGTTCGCATGTCGCGGCTCGTTGGTCGACAACGCGGGGTTGGTGGCTCGCGGTTGTTTTGCCAGTGGTTGGGGTGGTGGGCAAACTATCGCGTTGGCCACGGTTGGGTGGCCGCTTGATGCCGCCCTGCTTGCTGACGAGCAGGAATACATCCGCCCACGCGGATCTACTCCCACGGTTTGTTGCTCGACGGCCCTGACGAGTAGGGCCTTGGCGTACTGGATCTGTAGCACGCCGTCGCCTTGGACATCGAGGTTGGCGATCGCGGCGTCGACCACGACGACATTGTCCATCGGGGTGGAGTACAGTGGTAGCCCATTGGCGTCCCGGGCTTGAGGCGAGATGATGATGTGTGGTTGGTCAGGTGGGGGCGCACGACCCATGGGTGGTGGAGGGTTCCCATTCGCCGGTGCTCCAGGTGGTGGTCTTGCAGGGTTGCCTCCTCCTAGCGGCGCGTTCTCGCCGTGTTCGCGCTCAGCGGCGCATGTGGGGTCGCCCTCGTCGTTGAAGTTCAGGACACGGCCCTGAACATCGGGGTTCAGGCGGGTCCTGATGCGGCGCTGGTGATAGAGTGACAGCTCCTTCGTCGTCTCTCGTTCGAGGCGGTATTTCTCGCGCTCGGCGAGTTTGTTGCGCTACGCCTCCTGGAGCCGCAGATGGGCTTGTTCCACCTCCGTGGCCGTCGCGGTCGGCAAAATCGACGTGGAGAACGGATCTGGCGGGGCGGCCGCGCTTTCCGCCATGTAAATCGCGTTGAAGCGGTTGGATCTGGCACGAAGATCCTCGGGGGATTCCGAGCTGGAGTCGGAGTCGAAGATCCCCAGTATGGAGGGATCCTCGAAATCTTCGGGGTTGGAGACTCGCGTGATGAAGTCCTCCCGTGACGCGGCGGTGATGGATCCGTTGGCCGATGCGGGGGTCGCGGAGTCGGCGTCGTCGTTGGTGGCGACGTTGGTCTCGACCGCGTCGCTAGCAGCCGAGTCGTACTCGGTGATGAGGCCCCTGATGGAGCGGACCTGCTCCTCCGAAAGCAAATCGCGGTGTGGAGGCGATCCACCGACGATCATGGTCGCGGCTGGGTCGACCGCGCCGGTAAAGCCGGCGAAGAGGTTGATGGAGCCGATCGGCATCACTGCGGCGTGTGTGATCGGGTGCGACACCGGGATGTAGCTGTTGGGCAGGATCTGCAAGATCTCGCCGAAGGCGATCATGCGGCTGGTGGCGAGCGGTCGCTCGATCGGCGAGTAGGGTCTCGCCGCAGAACTCAGGCCAGTCCCACTATGCCCCACGGTGGGCGCCACTGTCGTGGAAATGGCCACGGCAGTCGCTGCCATAGGCAGCGATTGAGAGTTTCGTGAGGAAGAGTTGGCGGCCATCTACAGTGCAAGATGGGGGCAGGTGCACAAGGGTTTACCCAGGTTCGCCCCCGGAGGGTAAATACCTACTTCTGCTAGGTTAGATTATGAGAGAGCGAGTTACAAGGGTGGCGAGCTCGGCGGCGAGTCGCTTGAGGGGGTGTATGATGGAACGTAAGTCTCTACTATACCCTAGGGAGGTTTATATATGAAGCACCTCCCAGGGTTTACAAGTTGCCCCCGAACAAGATAAGGATCCGGGAGCCTTTGACCTAATCCGACTGGGCCTCTGCTATGCTCCTGGGCTTCTAGTCGCCAGTCGATGGGCCTCTTCTTTCCTCAAAGTCCAGTCACTGTCCTTCAGGCGTACTCGCGGGCCTTCCGGCCCACTCGAAACCCACTGCTGAGCATACCCCCTTAGGCATATCCCCATCAGATGCGTTTCGGAATGGTGGACGAGTTGTGGCCTTTCGTGGGTGATGTCAACCCTCGTTCGGTAATGCTACAGCTTAGGACACATTTCATGGAGCAGACACGCATTTGGGAGCATGAGCTGATGGGAGACTTCCTCTCCATTAAGATGGAGGAGAACTCATCACTAGACGACCACTTGGAGCACATGCATGATGTGTACATGAGGCCTGCATACTTCCTGGATGTCGGGATTACGGGCTCTTTTGCAAACGCTGCTATGCTGCGGTCGCTGCCACCAAGCTACCAAGCACAAGTCAGGACTTGCGTAATGAGGGGCAACGCGGAAATAATGGAGTTCCACCGGTTCATGACACATCTCAAGAATGTGTTGGTTGAACCAGATGTCGCTCAGGTCATCAACGACAAAAGTATATATTTGATATACAGTTTTATAAATGTTATAATATTGTAAACACATTTGCAGTGTTAAGTATATTTGATACTTGTTCTGTTTTGCTGAAAACAGGTCCTTCTGCATGAGAGGTGCTTGCTGGAGAGGAGGTGACATTGCGTGTTGATGGCAAGCATGATGATGATGGCCGACGACACTCTCCCTCGACATTTATCATTTAGTTTCTGTTTTAGGATGATTATTGTAATCAGGAGATTGTGAACTTCTTTAGTGTGTCTCACACTTCGTGAGACGGTTATTCATATGAGTTTGTAACAAATAGTTGTTCTGCTTTTATGAATGATTTCTATTCGTGTTCATATCTTGTTTGATTACTTGTGAATTATCCTTGTTGTTTGAAACTAATTGATAATACATGAACATTTGTAAAACATTAAAATGGCTTGTTTAAAATACCCAACTTAATGATATGTTCATTAGTGAATGAAAAACCATTGTTTAAATTCAAAGTTATGTGATAATATGTGAAAGCCATTCGATTTCTTATCACATATATATCGTGCCTAAGTTCGGCAAAATAACTTGAACACCGTGTATTACTTGAATACAAAGTGTTCAATGAATTGTTAAATAGAATACATATTCAATGTATTGTGTTTTGACAAAAATGGTAATTATCGTTAATTGATTGTTTAAATGTGTAAAGTAGTTTACTAAAGGAAACATGAATATGAAACTATTTGATTTCATCAAAATGTTTCATCAACAAAGGGTATAAATATAAAAGAGAATCAAATGCTATGATTTGATCAATAGTAATGAAATTCAATTTTATAAGGATGGCATAAAAGTAATTGTTAAATGCAAAACGTTTTGAAATGTCAAAATGCAAAGCATCACAATGTGATATTAGATATCAAAGGGGTTGAATAGAAGGCACCAAATAAATCGTTGTAGTGTAGATGTAGAGACCATTAGCTTAGAAATAGTTAGCACTCAATTAGAAGGCAGTGAACCATTTGAATTCGTGAAAGTTTTGGGGTTATTCGATATAACCAAAACAATAGCGAATAAGTCCTTGTAGAGTATTCATTGGAAACTTTGAATACAAAACCCATAGCTGAAACCAAAAGGAAAGCAAGATTCGTATTGCTTGGATTTTGGCGCATTCTTGAGAAAGCTCACTTTTAGTGATGTTTCTCAATTATGGAGCAAATGGGAAATAGTGAAAAACACGATGAGGATTCAAAACCTTGCATCAGAGTGTTGAGAAGCGCAACGGACAACGTTCCTGAATGACTCTCTACACAGAAGGAAAGAATTAATGATATTGATCATTGTGGTTTCCCCACTTGTGTTTTTCACTACATGAAGTAGGATTCAAAATGTAATCCATATCTTGTATGAAGACATTTGTGAATCATTTGTAATGATTATTGGAATATGACATACCTACGAACTACTAAGGAAATTGGTAAACTAAATTATGAGAAATCCTAAAAGAAAACTTCCCTTGAGATTAGAAGGCAATTCATTGCTGAATCTCATAAGTAAAAGGAGTTGCTTGAATTTTCCCAAATGACTGCAAAGCCATAGTGGAAAAGGGGGTAAATGACAAAAGCACAATTTGTCAGGTATTGGACAAATTCAAATGAATTTGATTCATGTGTGCTAAAAGTCTAGTAATAGTACTATCATCTCATAGTAAATCTCCAAGTTTGATATTTGATCAAAGTGTTTGAAATTGTTCAAAATAGTGAGTGGATATGCAATTTGCATAAAATTGAGTGGGAGCTATGAAAGTCTTCCTGAAACAATATGTGATTGACATATTTTTAAGTGGGAGCAATATAAGTGTTAAATTCAAATATGTAGGAACATATTTTGAGTTGGAGCTTATAGGAGTAATTCTTAAGTATGTTAAGGATGAAAGCACAAATACTTATAAATAATGATTTATAAGATGTGGAAATTGATAATAGGAGTATTGTGATATTATATAGTATTCCTTAAGGGATTCTAAAAAGGGTTTTAGAATAGAAGTTAATTAAGGAACCAGTCCTTAATAACTCGAATTAGGAATAACATTAAGTTTAAACATCAATGGTTGAAACAAAGAAAAGGATGATCGTCATCCACTATGTTGAGACATAGGTTCTATCTTAGTAAACCATGATGATTACTTAGCATAATATGTAATCCAAATAAGGAATGTTTGAAAGTGATTAAGTTCGAATCACAGAACGTTGAGCTGAGTTTTGTCCGCAGTGTCTAATAGAGAACTGTAGACACATTTTCCAAATCCATAAAGGATAACATATCTTAAAACATAAAGGGTTATGTTATAAGGGAATAAGTTGGAAACTCCTTTAGATACCGATTAAAGTCAAGTAGGAAGCAAGGTGAACAAAACATCGAAAGTTGCACAGAGTGCACTAGTGTTTCGATGAATACATTTATAACAATAGATAAGGGTACCATCTAAAGTGTTGTATAATGTTATGGCGGGGATAGTTCGCTTTTAACGTAGAATGATGTGTCCCAGGGCACAGTGCCCATGAGAAAGCCCTCGAGGTTGATCTAACGTCATTGTAGGCTCCTGAAATTAGGCCTCGTTCTGCTGCCATAGCGACAATGCATTCACACAGATGCTATCATGTGATGATAAAGTATTAATGTCAATTAAAGTGACATTAATAAGTTGCAAAGGATTTTGGATTGTGAAGTACAGACCCAAGACTCAACCTCTTCCATGAGCAAGCATGTTCAGGGTACCGGATATATGGTGACAATGATTGAGAACAAATGCAGCTAGTGTATTTGTACTCTAGTGCAAGTGGGAGACTGTTGGAAATATGCCCTAGAGACAAATAGTAGTAAGGACTATTATCATATTTCATATAGTTTATGATTAAGTTTTATATCATGCTATAACTGTATTGAGAGGAAACATCAATACACGTGTGATATACAAACAACCAGGGGTTCCCAGTGAAACTCTAGTCACTAGTTCATTGGTCAACAGATGATCAAGTTTACTGATCATGTGGCATTTATGCCAGTTGGAAATGAGTTCATCTCATTCTGAGAATGAGATGATGAACCAATACCCAACCTAAACATCGTGACCCGATCATGTCACGAAGTTCAAGTTACGATGATTAGAAATGGATCCTCGTAGACTATTCCTTAGACCGTGAGGCTATATCAATCACTGTCTCCCGAGAGTGCTTAGATAGCATCAAACGCCATCTGGTAATATGGTGGTTATAAAGGTGTGTTCAGGTATTCGGAGGAAACCGTAGAGGCAATATATGTCAAGAGCGGTATTTGTCCGTCCATGTGATGGGAAGATACTCAAGGGCCCACTCAGAGAGGTTATATCCAATAGCTGCGCAGCATGTGATTTGATCACGGGGATATCACTTGTCGGAATGAGTCAAGTAGAATTGTTCAGTAACAAGATTGAACATGACATGGTGATGTCATTGATCAGATCTCGGGCAATGCAAGTATAGAGTGACAAAGGGAATAAGACACGACTATCCCGGTTCAAATGACGAAAGATCTTCATGGAACGCACATGGGTCACATGGCCATCCAGGTCCCTCTGTCGATCATTGGTGCGGGAGTGTCTCGACCATGTCTGGAGTGTTTCCGAACCGTGGGGTATCACTCTTAAGGGCTTGATGATGCTTAGAGAGTGTTTATAGTATCGATAGAATCACCGAAGAAAAGAAGAGAGAAAACCGGAAGGGTTTCGGTAAGTCCGGAGGATGTCCCGAGTGGAGGTGGAAGGTGTTCCATAGCCACGGAGGTTGAATAATATGTGAATGAATGTTAAATATTGATTTAATGATTTATTCATAATTATTTAATAAAGAGAAAATCAATTAAAGGTCAAAAAGGCTTAATGGGCCAATTTCCGGAGGGAGAGGGCCCATTAGGGAAAGGAGAGAGGGAGAAGGGGCAAGGAGGCTGGCCGGCTGGGCCTAGCCCCTCGCGCGGGGCCCACTAGGGGCTGGCCGGCTGCCTCCCCACCCCCTCCTCTCCTTTAGTCCCACCCCGGGACTTTGAGGGAGGGTGTACCCCCTCCTCCCCCTATATATAGTGGGGTATTTGGCCTAGATAAATACACCAATAATCAATAAAGGTCTCCCCACTTTTGGGAGGACCTCTAATTGATATTTTCTCTCTCCCCCCTCTCTCTCTCGTGGCCGTGGTCCCAAGTTTGGACTGCGCGAGCGAGAGACATCTTCACCGCGGAGCGCCGCGCTGCGGGATTCGGATCCGGGAGCTCTACTTCCGCAACTGCTGCTGGATCGGGGAAGCGGTAGTCATCATCAGGCACCGGACGTGTGTAACTCCCTGCGAGGTGTCGCACTTGAGGCACTCAAGTCGTTGGAGCCAGAAGGAGCGCAAGGACTTCATCACGACCTTGAGGTCGGCTTCGGCTCGTCTACATCAACCACGCTCTCCTGAGCGTTGACAACGCTTTTCGGTCTTCGAGGGTAAGTTCGCGAAAAGCCCCTCCCGTTACTGTATTACTAATAGATAGGTCCTGGCAGCTTCAGGGGTTTAGGGGCGTAGAGTAAAATTTATTGTTTTCATATGCGGAACCCCTACACTCTAGTCACTGGTTCATTGGTCAACAGATGATCAAGGTTTCCTAATCATGTGGCATTTATGCCAGTTGGAAATAGAGTCAACTCATTCTAAGAATGAGATGATGATACAATTCCCAACTTAAACATCATGACCCGATCATGTCACGAAGTTCAAGTTACGATGATTAGAATAGACCTCATAGACTATTATTTACATCGTGAGACTATATGAATCACTATCTCCCGAGAATGCTTAGATAGCATCAAATTTCACTTGGTAATATAGTGACAATAAAGGTATGTTCAGGTATTCGGAGGAACCGTAGAGGCAATATATGTCAAGAGCAGGATTTGTCCATCTGCGTGATGGAAAGATACTCGAGGGCCCACTCGGAGAAGTTATATCCAATAGCTGTGTAGCGTGTGATTTGATCACAGGGATATCACTTGTCGAAACGAGTCAAGTACCTCCCCCTCCCCCTATATAGTGGGGTATTTTGACCAGAAAATACACACAATATTCAATAAAGGTTTCCTCACTTTTGGGGAGACCTCCAATTGATCTCTCTCTCTCTCTCTCTCTCTCTCTCTCTCTCTCTCTCTCTCTCTCTCTCTCTCTCTCTCTCTCTCTCTCTCTCTCTCTCTCTCTCTCTCTCTCTCTCTCTCTCTCTCTCTCTCTCTCTCCCGTGACCGTAGTCCCAAGTTCGGACTGCGCGAATGAGAGACATCTTCACCGTGGAGCGCCGTCGTGTTGCGGGATTCGGATCTAGGAGCTCTACTTCCGCAACTGCTGCTGGATCAGGGAAGTGGGAGTCATCACCAGGCACCAGACATGTGTAATTCCCCGCGAGGTGTCACACTTGGGGTACTAGGAGTCGTTGGAGCCGCAGGAGCGCGAGGACTTCAACATGACCTTGAGGTCGGCTTCGGATCGTCTACATCAACCACGCTCTCCTGAGCATTGACAATGCTTTTCGGTATTCAAGGGTAAGTTCACGCAAATCCCCTCCCATTACTGCATTACTAATAGATAGGTCCTGGCAACATCAGGGATTGAGGGGTGTAGGGTAAAATTTATTATTTTCATACACGAACCCCTACACAGTACACTGCTATCCTCTTCTGTTTCTCCTATCCATATTCTCTTCAACTTTAAGGTATATTCTTGATCATCCTTTTTCTTCATCTCATGAGCGAACTGAGTACATTGAAAGGGATCAATGTGAATATTATCTTGATGATGAATACAAGGATGTCCAAGATGCTTTGTTAAACCTTGACCCTGATACAAGTCCTTCAATCGTGCTCAAGAAGACTCTATCATGTTCTTATCCAAACTTGTCATTTAATGAAGCTCTTCATAAGGAAAGTGAGAAGCTCTAGGTGGAGCTTCAAAGATCACAATGCAACATGGACATGGGCCAATGTGTGGTTATTCATCACCTACTTGGAGTAACTAGAACTATGGCAAGTTCTATTCCACAGGAAAGTACAGGTGCAAATGTTACCAAGAAAACCAATTCAAATTGCACAAAAGCTAATGAAGACGGTGCAAAATCGTATGATGATGAATCTCCAAAGAAGCAAAAAGGTGTAGTAAATTCAGCTTTATCATGTTGGTGCTTATTTATTATGGTGTATGTTCATAGAACTAAAAAGTAACAAACCATTTTTGTAGTCATGAATTTGTATGCCTTGTTTTAAAATATAAAATATGTTATATGGTAGATTCGGTGCTACACTACTAGACTCGGTAAAATAGTGATGAACCATTTTAACAAAATATGTCACTCCTATTGATAATCAGTTTTAGCGTGCATGTGGAATATACTCTGCAATGATCAGCTCTCGATGAGGTTTTAGAAAGCTGACAAGAAATATTGATTCTGGAGATTGTTAAATCATGTAGTTTTTAACGATTCTTTTCATGGTATATGCTAGCGTCATGGTAAGGGAAGCTTTGTCCCATAAGGAAAACTGATTTTCCGCAATAGTGAAATTCACCATGCTCTAAAAAATATTCAAATTAAAACCATAGAAATATAGAGGCACATGTGTTATCTATGCCTAATAATAATACTATAAATATTTCTCCTTCATCCGTTAGATGCTTCCGTCTTCCTTCGTTTTGTACATCATTGTAATTTTGCATTTTCGCTCCTCAATTTTATGTGACTTAACTCCTAACCGCTGCACCGACCTCTGCGCCCCGCAAGGTCCTATTGTGTCCGACCATATATTAACCCCTCCCTTCGTCCTCGACCTCGGCCTCTCTCCCCACATCGCCAGCTCCCTCGATGCCGAAGAGAGGTCCGGTTATGATGTTTTTATTTCTATTTTGAGAGGATTGATGTGCATTGCAATAATAGAACTAAGTTAAAGCAAAACCTAAAATATTTCATAATGGTACAAACCCAAAACCAAAGTTTAATATAAGAATTGTTTAGTGCTAAAAATTACATCATATTGTTTTCTAGGTTTAGGAGAACATAATGAGTTGTTTTAGGACCGTCACAACGCATGTGCACTTCTCCTAGTAGATTCTAAAGAATGATGTTTGTGTAATCACATGGCAAAAAACGCTTGTCTGCCTCTTGTTTTTTATCTATCATGTTTATGATGTTTCCGTAGCTCATGAAACTTTCATGGTTGTGGGTTGCAGTCATACATCCAACACCATTGTTTCTGGAGTAGCACCTTGGTGTTTAGATCATAAGAGTTGTGCTAAACTATTGACTACATGTTTCACTTTTTACGTACAACTATATTTGTTACATCATTGTTGTTTATGGAAATTCACTTTAGCTTGTAGGTGGTGGGTGTCCTCTTTTATTGTGAAAATAGAACCGTAATTAGATCTTCATTATGTTGTGGAAAGGCACATTCTTTCATACTAACAACAAAGGAATTTGGTTTCCTCAAGTAAATTTCGAGGCGCTAAAATTTTTAGGTAAGCTGTGTTTAAATAGTCAGTGAATAAATAAATTCTACAGCCGTAGCGATGCATGGGCATTCAACTACTAAAAATAATAACATGAAACATTCAGGTTAAATAGCACAGTTTGCTTCGAAAGAAAGAGGTAGAGAAAGTTTGCATCCAAACAAAATCAAGTTTCATCGGGATTACACCAAATTAAAACTAGGGACCATCGTCACTTCCTCCGCTTGTCGGAGCAGTACCAGTAGCAGCAACAATAACATCAGTAGTGGAAGCATCAGCTTTAGCAGTAGCGGTAGTTGTAGCTGCTCTTGTTCCTTGCATGATCTTTGCCCTCCTCATCTCCCGCCACTCTAGCTTGAGAGGATCAATTGTTTGTGCTTGGATACATCATCATGATTGTGTTCTCCTCGACTATGATGCTTACCCTTGTCTTTGCCTCCTCGAGATGGATCCTACGTTCCCTGAACTTCACCTTGCACCTCTCATCTTCTTTTATTTGTAGCCACTGATACCTTCGATCCGGATTACGGATCTAGTATAGCTTCTTTTTCCCTAGTAGACCTAGGTTATCGAATCCTCGGGAAGCGAATGCGAAGTGAAGTTATTTTAACGGACCTTTGGGAGTTTTAGAATTCCTTTTGTGTTTTCACCGGACCAGTAGTTTGCGTCTTTTTGTTGTTGTCGATGATGGAGAGAGAGGGCCTAAGGCATTCGGTTTCACCTGTAGCTGTGCAAAACATCTGATAGAAATAAAAGATAGAAATAAAGCATGCGTGTACTTGTTAGAGCAAGATAAATTATATGTGGGCAGTGCATCCATAATTTCTATTTCCTCCGCAACCGCCTATAGCAATAACCTACTAGTCTCATCCATAGAAGAAAGAGAACTAATGATATGCATAGGATGTCACCGTTAATCCCAAGCAAATCCCTCACATATAGCCGTACTACCCCTTCTGTCACTAGGGTTCCCAACCTGTAGATCAGTCATCACTCATACTCCCTATACTTGGCTCAACCCTCAGGGTCTTGGGTACCTGACAAGTCCTTGGATTGAGGTAAGAGAGCTTACAATAATCATCATGTCATACAAACTAATACACGATCCCATCTATGATAATTCGCATGCACAATTGCTACATGCCTAGGCCGAAGCCCTTAGCCCAAAGAGAATTACTCACACATAGAGATGAGATCAAACATTATAATAAAAATCATAAGATTTATAGCAATAGTATTACAATGTTTCCAATCGGAGAAGAGATCTAATATTACAAGTGGTGGAATATGGCTATGGAGATGGAGAAGGGTTTGGAGATCTGGAGGCGGCTAGTGGTCTATGGCAGAGACTCCCGAATGGTGCGAACTCTGTTTTCTCGTCGCTCGAGGCTTCTTTATATAGGGGTCCCTTCACGAAAGTTGTTCTGTTTGACCTAATGGTGTCGGCGCCAACTATACAGCCGGAGCTATACGGTCAGAATTTTTACTCCGGCCATATAGTTGGTCGTTATGGCGTCTGCCTCTGATGTAAGGCTCCTAGTTTCTTCTGGTAGTTGGAAATCTCGTATCTTTGACTTTAATATAGTGATTCCCTCCTTTAAACGACATTATCTGCGCGGGAAAAATACAAAAGAAAGGATTGCATACCCCTCTGAATATTAGCGTTAGTGGCAGGGTTTAGATAGATATTCCATCGAGAATATGACTAATATCCAGTTTAAATATGGACGTTAGATGGCTATATTTCAGAGCCATCAACCTCCCCAAGCTTAAACTTGATCGTCCCGAGCAAGAAAACCAAAATCAAAAAGGAACTCAGCATTTAAACTGAAATAACGAGATGGTGATCTTACTCATGATTAGTAGTCTGATGTTTTCTCCACTTCATAAATCTGAAAAACTTCAGCATAGATAGAGTAATGGCAAGCATATTATACGGGTTTCATGCATCCTTATAGTGCAGCAAAATTAAGCATGCATGATTCCAATGAGTAAACTTTATTCCATGTAAAGTAATCAACTCATAGGCTTTGCCTTTGAACAGTAAGGTATGATCATGTAAATTAAGAGTGTGAGAGTTTTCATGAAAAGCATATATATTATAGTGTCTCAAATCTCCCACGTCAATAAATCAAGACTTTGCAAGCACTACTTTTCTATTCATTGTCCTTCAAGAATTTCAGTTTTTAAGTAATTGAGAGCACGCCAAAAAAAAAATTTAGTTTATCGGTTGTGATGGACACTCGTGGCATCACTAAGGTTTTTGCTCCTTTTGCATAATGATTTCTTATAATAGCCAGAGGAGTGATTCCATCATGATTACAGCTACCCGGGAGTGCCAAGAATCTTACCCACTATAGCATTACTGCTACAAGTGTTTAATCAACTCATAGCCGAAATCTAGGAGTTTCCTCCATTAAGATCGTTCGTAGGCCAGCGGAGTTGTCGGTACTCCATGAAGTTTGACACGCATAAAGCTATATCATTCTTATGATTAATAAGTCAAACTTTGGTATGCTCACAAAAATCGCTAAACATTAATTCAATTGAACAAATACTTTCAAAGAGAGCTATCAAGTCAATTAATATTTTCAGTGGTGTTAGGTATCTCTAGAAATAAGCGTTCAAGACTAAGCACTACAACACCCAAGTCTTCATTTGCGAGACTTTTTCTTATTACAATTGTTTAGCAATTTTTAGGCAAGACTTGGTTAATTACGAGAGCTGGAACAAAATGTATCCAATTAAATACCTATGCAGACGAAAATCTTACGACAATACAAAGACTCACTCCACCAATATAATATCTCAACATTTACTACTAACTAGCATGGGTCTCTCAAACTGCAAAAATGGGGAGTCATAAGGCATACCTCTCATGTTTGGTTCCACTTCTCTCTTTCTTTTTTATTTGTTTCTTGAAAACCCGAAGTCGACCACTCTCCTGCAAATATATGAAGACCTCGAGGCGGAAAGAAAAAGAAAGAGGGGCAATAAAGAAAAATGGAGAAATATTTTTGTGATTTTTAAGAGAGGAAAATTAAAGAATAGAAAATTGGTGGCAAAGCTCGGCTAGAAAATTTCGAAAGCAAATAGAAAGAACTAAAGATAATGTGTTGGGGAAACCAACACGAGTGCTTATAAACTCAAATAAAACACAACCTCTAAAATAAATAAAAGCAAATGAACACCACGTAAAGATACATGAGGAAACTTCCCCAAGCTTAATCTTTTGCAAACCCTTCAAATCATTGTGGTGGCGGGAAAAAGTCGTTATTACAGTTCGCGAATTGAGTTGAGAGGTTACTTGTTGATTCTCGGAGGTTCAAAGAGAGGTTGTGCATCATCTCCACAGTTCCTCCAAGTCCTTGGAAATCTTGGTATGTGGCGAACCGGGTTTATGGCTGCTCCTCTTTATGAGGAACATTGTAGCACCCCGCTAAAACCACTAATAGAAAATCGCTTGGTGTTTTTGTTTTGTGCATCATCATAACTACATGCTCATGTCATCATGCCACATTGCATTTGAGCATCGTCATGTCATCATGCATTTTGTGCCTAAAACTATTTTATAAAAGCCTATCTTTGTGTTCTAAATATCCCCTTCTTATTTTCAAATGATAAAACCTGGTCCTTCCGGATATTTGATTTGCCTAAAAACTATCGGTAAAGGTTTTATAATATAAAATATATAAACTATTTTTTACCTGGGGAGGCCGCCACTGGCCCAAAGACCCACCTGACAGCAGCCTACTACCCAGATAAGAAACCCTAGTCTAAACCCTAATCCTAGATAACCCACCCCGCTGCCGCACCCTGCATGTCATGTTGCCATAGCTACACGACACCACCTAGTGCGCCCGCACCTACACGTCCCTGTCCGATCCTGCACGCGATGCACCTCGCATTCGCCAGCACGCTCACCAGCCCCGCGTTGACCCGGCCCTACCCGTGGACCCCGCCACTCCACGTGCAAAGCGCGTATGCGCTGCCCCGCTCCCCTTCATTCCCAGCGTCCCAACCCCGACCCCGTCTTCCTCCCTCGATTCCACCTACCCCCACCGCTCCTCCACCTTGTTCCGCATGCGCCTTGCAGAGCCCCATCCGCCTCCGCCATGGCCGGCCGCTGTCTGACCTCGCCGCCGCCTCGAGGAGCCCGCGTGGGCCGTCCTCCTCGTCCCTTGACACGCTGGCCCCAACGTCCTCCCCTCCGCAGCCGCCATCGAGCCAGGGCCACCACCTCCTCTGCGAGCCGTGGGAGCATCGCCAGTGCCACGGCAGAGGGCCTCCGCGAGCCACTTCCGCCGCCCTACCTCACCTCCGTGCCGCTCGTGCGTGTCCCCGCCCTCTGGACCGCCTATGCTCGCCCCAACCTCCGCCTCCGTGCTGACTCGTGGTGGTGCCGCCCGGTGTTGACCACCCCTGCTTCCCCCGCATCCCTAGCAGGAACCACCGCCGTGTTTCCCTACAGACAAGCTCCTCCTCCTCCTTGTCGCCCAGCCCCGCATCCAAGCCTCCGCCACGCCCGACCACTGCCCGCCGCCAAGATGAACCTCGCCCGATCCCATCGCTAGCGACGCCCTCCACCGCCCCATCTCGCCGCGAGCTCCTCTGCATCCTGCGCCTCCGTGTGTTCCCCTTCTATTTTTCAATCTGTCTGGTAAGAGCTGCACTACCATGTGCCCCTAGTGGTTATCGCTATGAGATGCATTGTTGTACCATGTTTGTTTGTAATTGGTGTTTCAACTACTGTTGTTGCCTGCTCCTTGCTCGGATCCCGGTGGTGCAGTGGTATGCTACGGATGTGAGGTGCTGCGCGTGGAATCCGAGAACTCCATCGCGACGAAACCCGAAGATCTCATACACAGACCCGATGGACCATGCAAGACCACCGACTCTTGAACCCGAGGGAACCACGTCGAGAACCCGCGGTACCTGAAGATCGACACCGGACTGGAACGCCAAGACCCCGTATCTGAAGATCCGAAGACCAAGCCCCGAAGACCGGTCGCGGAGTCCGAGACCAAACCCGAACCCGTCAAACCCTCGGAGCCCAAGATCGCCAAACCCCTAATGTGTGACCCCTATCAAACACCCTATATTTATAATAAATGACATCTATTTTGTTGCATATTAAATCGTCATGTTTGCATACATATTGTGGGTGCTTGAGGGTATTTCGATGATTCACTTAAATTAAATATGGAGACTATATGGGAGCATTTCTAGTCTTATATTGGCCCCATTTAAATTTGTGTAGAGAACCGATGCCATGTTTTGCATTGTTAATACAACATTTAAATTGCGGGTAGCTTAAACAACTTGAACCTTAATTAATTGTCGGGACCCTGGTTCCGCTTAATTTTGCCTAGTTGCATCGCATCTTTGTCATGTCATGCATCATACATGCATCATGCCTGATCTTCTGCCGTAGTATTAAATAGTGCATCCGGTGTTTCTTTTAGTGTTTGCTTCTTCGCGGATTAGGCCGTTGAGTTGATGCGAGTATCGGCAAGTTCTTCGGATAATGTATCTTCGGCAGTGTTTCCCAGGCGAGCATTCTCCCCCTTTCTACCTATTTTGCATTTATAGTCTTTATTTCCTCCTATTGATCTATTGCTATCCGTGTCACGATGCTTTAGTGTTCCGTACCAATTATATTCCGTGCAGCCTTTATATTGCCTTGGACACCTCCTATTACCTGATGTTTGGTAGATAGATGGTCTTGCGAGTCGTAGTCGCTTGCTCAGGTGCGATCCCGTGTCATAAATTACCACACAGTTGTTGGAATGTTGTCATATGCTTTACGGTGGAGATGATCATGACTTTGAATACAACTATTAAATTGCTGGGAATAGATATAACTAATGTAGAGGCATCGGTGGGCAATAGATGTTATTTGGTTCTTCCACGCTCACTTGTGTCCCGTAGGCCCTGAGTACTTGATACATGTTCCTTGACTATCGCACTATCCGCATGTGGGACCATGAATCCCCTTAGCCAGAGCTTGATTCATTCTTATTTCTTGGGGCCACAAAGTAGTTTGGGGCTTTATTACTATCATGTACTTATGCCATGATTTACTGCTTTATTTATGATTGTGCGTGGAGCACCTGTACTGTTTTGGAACGTGGAATGTTTTCGTGGTATCGACAAGCCCAGTCACACTTTCGGGTTCCCAGTCGTTTACAACCATTGACACAAACCCTGGGTCCGTCTCGGAGCCGGCCAACTTCGTTGCGGGTAGCTTAGTAGGGAGGCCCCCTGAAATGATTTATGAATCCTGTGATTGCTTTGTCGTGAAAGCCTCGTTGGGTTTTGATTTGGTTTTTCCGAGGTTGATCGTGCGTGTGTTGCTATTTGTGCACCTCTGCAGGGTAAATCTTTCTGAAAGCCGTGTCCGCGGTTATGGACGACTTGGAGCACAGTATCTCGATCATAGATATGCATAACTAAAGTAGTGCTATAAATTTGACTTAATATGTGACTAGTAATCAGCTTCACTACAATGCAATGGATAATAAAAGTGCCAACAACTGGTGGAACTGGGGTTATTCATGTCATGTTATACCTTCCTAGTAAGTATCGCAACCCCAATGGAATGAACTAAAAGTGCCAACAACTGCTGGGTGTGGGATGTCACATGCTAATTGTATCTGACTAGTAAGTACTGCAACTACAACTGAATGGTTAACTAAAACTGCCCACTACTTATGCTATCAGGATGACTCATGCTATCTATATCTGACTAGTAAGTGCTTCAACTAAAATGGAATGAATAAAACTGCCAACTGTGTGAGTTCCTCGGTTTGACTTCCTCGTTTGGTCTCGAGGGGGAATACCAGGATGGATATGATTGGTGTTAGTATCAGGTTGGATTCGAATAGGTGTTTCTTACCCCTCTCTAATAGCCGACAGATGTATCGAGTCTCTATAGGTTGTTTAGTGCGTGCTGCGTTGCCGCTTCAGTCCACCATACCTATGTAGGCGAGAGCCGAGGAATTCTAGACTCGCCGTGTACTGGCCTCAGTATTGACCGCTCCCTTTTTCCTTTGCCCCTTTACCAGCACCCCCTTTTGTTTTAGCAGGTATGAGATCAACGTTGTTAGCAGGGTTACCCTTCCGGCTTGGCCTAGGCAGGGTTATGGACGCTATTGGTTATTCTTCAGGGCTCTTAGCCCCATTTGCATCTTGTCCGTAGTCAGACGCTCTATCGTTTTCAAGGTGATTTGGATCTTTGTATAGTATATCTGTATTCTTGACTCATGGAGTCGTTGTTGTATACATATGTTCTATGGGTTCCATCATGGACTAATGTGTAATGGTATTACTTTGTTCTCCACCCGCACGCAAGTGCCTGGTGGGCGTCCTTGAATCGTTTCTATGCGGGTTTGGCGGGAAGCGCTAAAACTTGCATAGGGCCGATTTGAGGGTGTTACAAAGTGGTATCAGAGCTCAGCAGTTACGATACCCCACTGGTCCAGCCTATAGGATAACCTAGCTAACGACTGATGTAGAGTGTCAAAACTATTTTGCAAAATCGGTTGGATAGATCTGATTAGGTCTATGTTTACTCCTTACCTCTATGCTCCTCTCCTCTTACCTCTGCGTGTTTTAAATCTGCTCTCTTATCTTTTCTTCAAGTCCAGGATTTCTCGGGGTTGGGTTTCCGTCATACATTCAGGGTTTAGGTTCCTTCCTCTTGCAATGGTGTTTCCATATCTGGTCTTCATGTTATCTGAGTAACCCTTCATCTGTTGTACCATTCGGTGGATCAAAATCCACTGAAATCTTTCTTTTGTATCTTCCGGTGTTTTCCCAATGCGACGATGTCTTTTGCGTCAGATCCGATGAAGAGCCTGCATCACTCCTTGGTTTTCTGAAGTTTTCTTAACATCGCTCGACAAGATCTTCAGTCTAAATTCGAGAGTTGGTTGCATAATTCTTCTATTCATGTACGGAGTAATGCTTTGGGTGCGCGATGGACTGATCACCATCCGACTACTCTTATCATTCTCTCTTATACATTGAACTGGTGGACCAATGCAATCTTTACTCCTTCCTCAGAAGTTATATGTGGCCTTTTCTTTCGATACCTTTACCTTCGTCTTTGTTTCTTCGGAGTGTTGTCTCGACGAACATGATCAACAACCCTTGTTGGTGGTGTCGCCAATTTCAAGACAGAGCAAGACACTTTGTTAGTGGTGTCGCGAGGATCCACACGAAGCAAGAAGAACCCGACCATCAGCCTTCTTCCCCGTACCATGAGGTGGATCTCGAGGGCGAGATCCATTGTTAGTGGTGTCGAATTGTAGCACCCCGCTAAAACCACTACTAGAAAATCGCTTGGTGTTTTTGTGTTGTGCATCATCATAACTACATGCTCATGCCATCATGCCACATTGCATTTGAGCATCGTCATGTCATCATGCATTTTGTGCCTAAAACTATTTTATAAAAGCCTGTCTTTGTGTTCTAAATATCCCCTTCTTATTTTCAAATGATAAAACCTGGTCCTTCCGGATATTTGATTTGCCTAAAAACTATCTGTAAAGGTTTTATAATATAAAATATATAAACTATTTTTTACATGGGGAGGCCGCCATTGGCCCAAAGGCCCAGCTGACAACAGCCTACTACCCAGATAAGAAACCCTAGTCTAAACCCTAATCCTAGCTAACCCACCCCGCTGCCGCACCCTGCCTGTCATGTTGCCATAGCTACACGACACCACCTAGTGCGCCCGCACCTACACGTCCCTGCCCGATCCTGCACGCGATGCACCTCGCATTCGCCAGCACGCTCACCAGCCCCGCGTTGACCCGGCCCTACCCGTGGACCCCGCCACTCCACGTGCAAAGCACGTATGCGCCGCCCCGCTCCCTTTCATTCCCAGCGTCCCAACCCCGACCCCGTCTTCCTCCCTCGATTCCACCTACCCCCACCGCTCCTCCACCTTGTTCCGCCTGCGCCTTGCAGAGCCCCATCCGCCTCCGCCATGGCCGGCCGCTGTCTGACCTCGCCGCCGCCTCGAGGAGCCCGTGTGGGCCATCCTCCTCGTCCCTTGACACACTGGCCCCGACGTCCTCCCCTCCGCAGCCGCCATCGAGCCAGGGCCACCACCTCCTCTGCGAGCCGTGGGAGCATCGCCAGTGCCGCGGCAGAGGGCCTCCGCGAGCCACTTCCGCCGCCCTACCTCACCTCCGTGCCGCTCGTGCGTGTCCCCGCCCTCTGGACCGCCTATGCTCGCCCCAACCTCTGCCTCCGAGTTGCCCCATGGTGGTGCCGCCCGGTGTTGACCACCCCTGCTTCCCCCGCATCCCCAGCAGGAACCACCGCCGTGTTTTCCTCGTCGGTCTCCTCCTCTATAGACAAGCTCCTCCGCCTCCTCGTCGCCCAGCCCCGCATCCAAGCCTCCGCCACGTCCGACCACTGCCCACCGCCAGGATGAACCTCGCCCGATCCCATCGCCAGCGACGCCCTCCATCGCCCCATCTCGCCGCGAGCTCCTCTGCATCCTGCGCCTCCGTGTGTTCCCCTTCTGTTTTTCAATCTGTCTGGTAAGAGCTGCAGTACCATGTGCCCCTAGTGGTTATCGCTATGAGATGCATTGTTGTACCATGTTTGTTTGTAATTGGTGCTTCAACTACTGTTGTTGCCTGCTCCTTGCTCGGATCCCGGTGGTGCAGTGGTATGCTACGGATGTGAGGTGCTGCGCGTGGAACCCGAGAACTCCATCGCGACGAAACCCGAAGATCTCATACACAAACCCGACGGACCATGCAAGACCACCGACTCTTGAACCCGAGGGAACCACGTCGAGAACCCGCGGTACCTGAAGATCGACACCGGACTGGAACGCCAAGACCCCGTATCTGAAGATCCGAAGACCAAGCCCCGAAGACCGGTCCCGGAGTCCGAGACCAAACCCGAACCCGTCAAACCCTCGGAGCCCAAGATCGCCAAACCCCTAATGTGTGACCCCTATCAAACACCCTATATTTTATAATAAATGACATCTATTTTGTTGCATATTAAATCGTCATGTTTGCATACATATTGTGGGTGCTTGAGGGTATTTCGATGATTCACTTAAATTAAATATGGAGACTATATGGGAGCTTTTCTAGTCTTATATTGGCCCCATTTAAATTTGTGTAGAGAACCGATGCCATGTTTTGCATTGTTAATACAACATTTAAATTGCGGGTAGCTTAAACAACTTGAACCTTAATTAATTTTCGGGACCCTGGTTCCGCTTAATTTTGCCTAGTTGCATCGCATCTTTGTCATGTCATGCATCATACATGCATCATGCCTGATCTTCTGCCGTAGTATTAAATAGTGCATCCGGTGTTTCTTTTAGTGTTTGCTTCTTCGCGGATTAGGCCGTTGAGTTGATGTGAGTATCGACAAGTTCTTCAGATAATGTATCTTCGGCAGTGTTTCCCAGGCGAGCATTCTCCCCCTTTCTACCTATTTTGCATTTATAGTCTTTATTTGCTCCTGTTGATCTATTGCTATCCGTGTCGTGATGCTTTAGTGTTCCGTACCAGTTATATTCCGTGCAGCCTTTATATTGCCTTGGACACCTCCTATTACCTGATGTTTGGTAGATAGATGGTCTTGCGAGTCGTAGTCGCTTGCTCAGGTGCGATCCCGTGTCATAAATTACCACACAGTTGTTGGAATGTTGTCATATGCTTTACGGTGGAGATGATCATGACTTTGAATACAACTATTAAATTGCTGGGAATAGATATAAGTAATGTAGAGGCATCGGTGGGCAATAGATGTTATTTGGTTCTTCCACGCTCACTTGTGTCCCGTAGGCCCCGAGTACTTGATACATGTTCCTTGACTATCGCACTATCCGCATGTGGGACCATGAATCCCCTTAGCGAGAGCTTGATTCATTCTTATTTCTTGGGGCCACAAAATAGTTTGGGGCTTTATTACTATCTTGTACTTATGCCATGATTTACTGCTTTATTTACGATTGTGCGTGGAGCACCTGTACTGTTTTGGAACGTGGAATGTTTTCGCGGTATCGACAAGCCCAGTCACACTTTCAGGTACCCAGTCGTTTACAGCCATTGACACAAACCCTGGGTCCGTCTCGGAGCCGGCCAACTTTGTTGCGGGTAGCTTAGTGGGGACCCCCCCTGACATGATTTATGAATCCTGTGATTGCTTTGTCGTGAAAGCCTCGTTGGGTTTTGATTTGGTTTTTCCGAGGTTGATCGTGCGTGTGTTACTATTTGTGCACCCCTGCAGGGTAAACCTTTCTGAAAGCCGTGTCCATGATTATGGACGACTTGGAGCACAGTATCTCGATCATAGACAAGCATAACTAAAGTAGTGCTATAAATTTGACTTAATATGTGACTAGTAATCAGCTTCACTACAATGCAATGGATAATAAAAGTGCCAACAACTGGTGGAACTGGGGTGATTCATGTCATGTTATACCTGCCTAGTAAGTGTCGCAGCCCCAATGGAATGAACTAAAAGTGCCAACAACTGCTGGGTTTGGGATGTCACATGCTAATTGTATCTGACTAGTAAGTACTGCAACTACAACTGAATGGTTAACTAAAACTGCCCACTACTTATGCTATTAGGATGACTCATGCTATCTATATCTGACTAGTAAGTGCTTCAACTAAAATGGAATGAATAAAACTGCCAACTGTGTGAGTTCCTCGGTTTGACTTCCTCGTTTGGTCTCGAGGGGGAATACCAGGATGGGTATGATTGGTGTTAGTATCAGGTTGGATTCGAATAGGTCTTTCTTACCCCTCTCTAATAGCCGACAGATGTATCGAGTCTCTATAGGTTGTTTAGTGCATGCTGCGTTGCCGCTTCAGTCCACCATACCTATGTAGACAAGAGCCGCCGAATTCTAGACTCGCCGTGTACTGGCCTCAGTACTGACCGCTCCCTTTTTCCTTTGCCCCTTTGCCGGCACCCCCTTTTGTTTTAGCAGGTATGAGATCAACGTTGTTAGCAGGGTTACCCTTCTGGCTTGGCCTGGGCAGGGTTATGGACGCTATTCGTTATTCTTCAGGCTCTTAGCCCCATTTGCATCTTGTCCGTAGTCGGACGCTCTATCGTTTTCAAGGTGATTTGGATCTTTGTATAGTATATCTGTATTCTTGACTCATGGAGTCGTTGTTGTATATATATGTTCTGTGGGTTCCATTGTGGACTAATGTGTAATGGTATTACTTCGTTCTCCACCCACACGCAAGTGCCTGGTGGGCGTCCTTGAATCGTTTCTATGCGGGTTTGGCGGGAAGCGCTAAAACTTGCATAGGGCCGATTTGAGGGTGTTACAAACATCTTACTCCTATTCTTGGTCCTCGCCCTCTTCAGGAACCTCTTCCTCGGGTTGGTGTTGCGCAACCTGCGCATCATATAGCAAATGTCCTTCCTCGATAGAGAAAATACCATTAGGCATAGGAGCGGGATAGATACGCCCAACTCCAGCAATATGCAGGTAATAAACACCACCTCTCCTAGTAAGCATTCCACGGGCTCTCAAGGTAGAGAAACCAACACGTGTCTCACCTAGTACGGGTTGCAACTCACCTAGGTCAAGGCCTAGGGCAGTGGCAAGTACGGTGATGACGCCTCCTCTTGTGATTGGCCCTTGGTTTTGGGAGGCTTGGTTCTCCAGGTAGCGCACAAGGATGGCGCCCAAGTTGAGTGACAAGCTGCAGTTAATGTAAGCAGCCTTTGCATGGACTAGGATGTCCTCCTTGTTGAGTCTCGTGAACTCATTACGTGCCTGCAATGTGTTCGCAATAACATAGAACAAATAGCGAATTGCAGGATGTTGAATATTCTTCCCCTTGTTTACTCTACTAGTGAAACTCATTTCCATTATAGTATTGATCGGGGGAAGGATTTAAGCCAGTAAAGGATGCGCGTAAAGCATGAATATCATTGTTTGGCAAATTAAAGCATGCGCACCATTCATCTAATGTTAAAGTGTAGTTGTTGTTCATCAGGCGGAAAGAAATAGTATCCTCCCATTGCCATTGTTTAACGGTGCTTTGTAATGAACTAAGGAATTCAATGGTTAAGCGGCGATAAGTAGATACATCATTGTACACAAAGTTTTGCAGGCCAACTCTATTGCAAAGTAAATTAAAGTCATCAGCTACCGAGTTGGTTTAATATAATGGGGCAAGCCCACTTGGTGGCCTTCACTTCGCGGTTCTTGATCCCGTTGAAGCGACACGATGGGCCTTATTCTTGAACCGTATCCCCATGAGTTCCTGAGCGGTAGCCCGAGAAGCGCTAGCGGTGGCTTGATCACGAGTTCGGCTCCTTGTGTTCATCATCTAAAACATTGAAGAAAGGCAAAAATAAAACTTTTTGATCCAACAATAGAAAGTGCATCATATTCCTCATCATAGCACACTAAAGAATTCTCCTCAAAATAAAAATCTAGGCAAGATAATCATGGCAATTGGTTCATAGTAGGTCTCACCCTAGATTGATAATGACAATAGATCGAATATGAAATTGCAAAAAGTAATTGGAGGATCGGAGGAGAAACATACCGTAAATCACTCATGTGCGAGGAAATCGAACGAAATTGAATAGAGATGGAGATCCCTTGAGGTTTTGAGAGAGTTTGGAGGTAGAAGAAAGAAAAAAGATTAAAGTTTTGGAGTTGGGAGTACCTTCCCGTGTGATTTTGTGGTTGGACGCAACTATACGGTCGGAACAATGTGTTCCAGCTATATAGTTGGCCTTTCATCAAAAAATTTGGTTTTCCTCCTGGTGGCGCAGCTATACGGACTCAACTATATGGGTGGAACAAAATGTTCCGGGTATATAGTTGGTCGTTAAAATTTCTGTCCCTGCGAAAGAAAATTTGTAAAGGCATCGATATCTATACGACCGGAACTATACGGCCGGAATTTTTATTCCCGCCGTATAGTTGGTCGTTAAACTCTCAGAACATATGAAAAGAAATTGTATGAAGGCATTGATATCTATACGACCGAAGCTATACGGCCAGAATTTTTTATTCCCGCCGTATAGTTGGTCGTTAAACTCTCAGTACATATTGCAGAATAATTTTCGATGGCAAAGATATCTATACGACCAAAGCTATACTGTCAGAATTTTTATTCCCGCCGTATAGTTGGTCGTTACTCTCTGTGTGCGTAAAAATAATTTTGTTTCTTCGTAGACTATTTCTTTTGCTGTAACTTAGTGATATACCTTATTTTGGACAGAAAATTGATAGTAAATATTGTCGACCAACAATAGCATGAATAAAACAGAATTTCAAATACTACCGAACTTCTTCTCCTCGAATGGAGTTTTCTAGCACTCTTTATTAAACATAAACTTAAACTTAAACTAAAAACTTAACTCAAACCTTTATTTCACATGGGTTGCCTCCTATGGAGCGCTCTTTTATGGTCAATAGCTTCACCTTGATGATACTCACTTGGGCCAAATGAGTGGAACACCCACTCCAAAGTAATTGGCCTTCAAAGTGATGGCCTCCTTTTCGTCATACTTGGCTTTCTTCTTGCTGAGGAAATGAATAACAAAAGGATCCCACGAAGGCAATCGCAGCTTCACGTTTTCTTCATGCAGATTAATCAAAGCCTTAATAGTTTTTAAGAAAGGACGGCCTAATATAATAGAAGCAGTAGCATCTTCAGGCATGTCAACAATAACAAAATCAATAAGAGCAGGACAACCTTTAATGTATACTAAAGTGTTCTCCTTAATTCCTATAGCTTATTTATAGGTAGAATCTGCTAGATGCAATTTTAACTCATAATTTCAAAGGATCCAAGATTTAACTTATTAAAAAGACTCTTCGGAATTGTTGAGACGCTTGCACCTAAATCACAAAGTGCATCTATCTCATTGGTTCCAATTTTAATTTTAATAGTAGGCTCAAATATGTCATCTAGTTTAACTGGTAATTTTTCAGCAATTTGCTTGTATTCTTATTCAAGCTCACGTACCTTTATTGCTACTTGATTAACAAAATGTTGGTACATAGCTTCATCACTACCTTCACTTACTGGAATCTTGACGTTGATCCTTTCTACGAGATCTTCAACAGTATAGCTTGGTGAAGGGGCATTACTATAATCAAGTTCTCCAGGCTCCTCCCTTTGGATCCTAATCATTTTGAGTTCCTCAACCGGATTTGGCTCAGCTTTACCTGCAAACTTAGCTAGAATGAGAGTTTGACTCTCGGTTATCTTACTTAGTTGTGCCTCAATGATCCTCGTTCTTTCTTGAAGGGCTTGTAAATCGTTTCTCAAACTAACAGCTTGGTTAGATAGTTTACCAAGCATAGCATCATGGTTCTCCGTAATTTTAACTAGAATATTATTTTGTTCATTTTGTGAGTCTATGAAAGACTTCAGTGTTTCTTGGATACTACCATTGTTATTTCCCATATTATTATTAGAGTTACCTACAGGACTAGCATAGTGTTTCTAGAAGTTAGGATTGTAATTCTTCTTCCAAGCAGGATTATAATCATTACGAGCTACGAAGTCTATTTCTTCGATATTTGTTTCGGGGGTGTCTCTTACCTGAGTTTCCTTACCTTTTACGGCTAGTATGAGCTCATCCAACTTAGCATTGAGATCTTCATTCTCTTGTGGTGAGACAGAGTCCACCTTCTTCGTGTTTGATCTTTCCACATGCCATTGGGCATGGTTGTCTTGCATATTGTCTAGCTGCTGATTTGCTTTGGTAATATGTTTATCCATAAATGTTCCTCCAGCTGTAGTATCAAGCATAGACATAGATACAGGATTAAGAGCATTGTAAAATAAATGGAGGATTAACCAATCTTTCATCACATGACTAGGACAGTTTCTTAGGCATTCTTTCATCCTCTCCCATGCAAGCGCTAGTGGCTCATGCTCTTCCTGTCTAAAGAAAGTAATATTAGATCGAAGTTTCATAGTCTTTGCAGGTGAGAAAAATTTAGTCATAAATAAAAAAGTACATCCCACCCATGATGTAATAGTATTTTTAGGAAAAGATAGCAATCATTCTTTAGCTATCCCCCTTAGAGAGAAACGAAATAGACGCAATTTGACCGCATCAGGGTCAACGTCTTTTATACGCATCATATCACATATTTCAGTAAAACTATTTAAGTTCATACCTGCGTCTTCAACAGCAGAGCCTCCAAATTGATTCTGTTGAACCAAACTTAAGTAATGGGGTTTAATTTCATAGTCATCAGCAGCGATTGTTGGCTGAGTAATAGGAGTACGCAAATAATCATTATTGGGAGTATCAAACTCTCCAAGCTTCTTTTCAGCCATACTTCCTATGTTTTTGGGTTTTCTTAGATAAAGAATTATAATGATAAAAGCAAGAATTTAAAGGCTAACTATTTTTTTTGGTTTATCAAATAAAGACTGAAAGCAAACTAACAAAATTAAAAACAAGAATTAAAACTAGCAATATTCCTAATAACCTCACCAAGGTAGCTATTGCTTCCCCGGCAACGGCGCTAGAAGAAGGGTTAATACCATTGATCTGGATTACAGATGTAGTATAGCTTCTTTTTCCCTAGTAGACCTAGGATATCGAATCCTCGAAAGCGAATGTGTAGTGAAGTTATTTTAACGGAGCTTCGGGAGTTTTAGAATTCCTTTTGTGTTTTCACCAGACTAGTAGTTTACGTCTTTTTGTTGTTGTCGATGATGGAGATAGAGGGCCTAGGGTATTCGGTTTCACCTGTAGCTGTGCAAAACATCTAATGGAAATAAAAGATAGAAATAAAGCATGCGTGTACTTTTTAGAGCAAGATAAATTATATGTGGGCAGTGCATCCATAATTGCTATTGCCTTCGCAACCGCCTATAGCAATAACCTACTAGTCTCATCCATAGAAGAAAGAGAACTAATGATATGCATAGTGATGTCACCATTAATCCCAAGGAAATCCCTCACATACAGCCATACTACCCCTTCTGTCACTGTGGTTCCCAACCTGCAGATCAGTCATCACTCATACTCCCTATATCTGGCTCAACCCTCGGGGTCTTGGGTACCTGACAAGTCCTTGGATTGAGGCAAGAGAGGATATAATAACCATCATGTCATAAAAACTAATACACGATCCCGTCTATGATAATTCACATGCACAATTACTACATGGCTAGCCTGAAGCCCTTAGCCCAAAGAGAATTACTCACACATAGAGATGAGATCAACAATCATAAACATTGTACTAAAAATCATAAGATTAATAGCAATAATCGTACAATGTCGCCAATTAGAGAAGAGATCTACTATTACAAGTGGTGGAATATGGCTATGGAGATGGAGAAGGGTTTGGAGATCTGGAGGCGGCTGATGGTCTGTGGCAGAGACTTTTGGATGGTGCGAACTCTGTTTTCTCATCGTCCGAGGCTTCTTTATATAGGGGTCCCTTCACGAAAGTTGTTCTGTTTGACCTAACGGTGGCGGCGCCAACTATACGACCGGAGCTATACGGTCAAAATTTTTGCTCAGGCTGTATAGTTGGTCGTTATGGCATATGCCTCCGATGTAAGGCTCCTGGTTTCTTCTGGTAGTTGGAAATCTCGTATTTTTGACTTTAATATAGTGATTCCCTCCTTTAAACGACATTATATGTACAGGAAAAATAGAAAAGAAAGGATTGCATACCCCTCTGAATATTAGCATTAGTGGCAGGGTTTAGAGAGATATTTCATCAATAATATGACTAATATCCAATTTAAATGTGGATGTTAGATGGCTATATTTGAGAGCCATCAGCCACCTCAACCTCTTACCTCCTTGCTTCTCGGTCAATTGCATTCTGGCCTGCAATTCTTGGGATGCAAATGGCTGCTTGGACTTCATCATCTCATATATCCTCTCCATCATTCTCTCTTGTTCCACCTTCTTCTTTAACTCTGCCTTCACCTTCTTCGTTCCATTCGGCCTTCCTCTTTTGGTGGATGTCGGCTCATCATCTCCATCAACGTCATCATCCAAACTAATTGCGCCTCCTTTTTTGGTGGAGGTGAAGGTGGAGGTGCCTCTTGATCTCGTAACACCCATTTTGGACTATGCTCAAGAAACATCCAACAATGGAGTAGAGTGAACAACTTTTTCTTGGATGCGGACATATCCTTGTACCTCTCTTGTGTTATCCAATCCTAGTTAACAACAATAAAGACAAATATGACCAACAACACAAATAAACTAGAAAAAACATGGCACTAATTAAAGAGAAGGCAAACTCACACATGGTCATCATTATTGATACCACTTGCTATTCATCTTTCAAGAATATTCAATACAATGTTTATGATTGTTGATCTAATCATGTGTGAGTAGTCCTCACGGGGTGAGGAATGATGCCTAGCCTCGTAGATACATGTGCATCTTTTAGTATGGGATAAATTGTATTCCTGAAGTAATATATCTACATGTTTGTTTGTCTCTTGTCTTTGCCTCGATCCTAGAACTTATCAGGTACCCCAAGACCTCGAAGATCAGTAAAGGTATAAATGTTAGAGTACAGTTGACCCGAAAGCCGTGACGTGAAAGCTGGTGAGAGTAGGGGGTACCAAAGAGGAAAGAGATTGTCTAAGGAATAACAGTGACATCACAGAGCGTAATGATTTGGTCTGTTTATCTTAATAACTGCTGAAATCCTAACAAGCACTAAGTGGTTGGACAATGAATTCATAGTGTTGCAGCGGTAGGCTATGGTGTTATTAGGATGCATCGTCCACTTAAATACTCGAGTATATGATTATGTTCTAATATATATTTGTGTTTATCATTATTAAGAAACAGTAAAACCGAGCCACCTAGAAGCCTTCACAGCGATTTGACGTTCTCGGCCGTCCGATCAGCTAGCTGAACCAGATCCGCCCATATCACCCGCAGAGTCACAGAGCTGGTTCGCTTCGTCGAATCCCTCCAGATGGGTCAGTTCTATGATGCTAGGCTGCTACTCCACTGACCGAGTTGGCTGAATTGTGGTTAATCGGGCCGTTTATAAGCTTCGTATGGGCCTTCATCCCCTCTTTTATATTCTCAGTGTTGGCCTGGTAGGTAAAAAGAGGTTAAGCTAAAAAAAAGCTAAACGGATAAGGGCAAAGAACAGTCGAAACGACACCATCTCGTTCCCTTCCCCTCCCCTCTGCGCACGATTCAAGGTGTCCAAGAAACCGGAGAGGCGATGGATCCCTACTGCATATCGACTTCGATCAATCTGCCGTGGATTTCGAAGGCGATGGACCTCATGCTCTCCTTCTCCATCGCTGGTGCAGGAGCGATGCGGGTGTCGACGCATCCCTAGAATCTCCTTTCAGCGGTGGCGGATCCCTCCCATATTTTGTGCTTCTATCCCCTTTGTCTCTTGTATACCCTAGCCTTCCTTTTCACCCATAAATGCCCAGACTTCGTCGTGCTTTGAAGCACCCTCCCCCCACCTCCTTTCATCCCCTGTTTGTGAGATGTTGATATGCTAATATTCTTAGGTCTCCGTTGCAGAGGAGAGACAAAGGTGTTTCTGCACCATGTTTGCACCCAAGGCCGAAGAGGTTCATTTCTCTGTTGAGATCTCTTCTTTATTCATGACTGCATTTCCTCACGAGATTTTTGTTAAGATCCGACGGTGGTGCAAAAACAACACCTGAAGTAGCAAAAGCTGCAGATTTTTAAAGGGGGAAAGGGGTACAAGCGAACAAAACAAAGTTGTGCACGGTAGACAGAACCGGCCAGATCTTTTCACATTGATCGCAGAGAAACAAGCCAAGTATATATGGTAGGCGGTGCAGCCACAACTCGGAGTGGTCGAGGGCGAGTGCAACGGTCCGGTGAGCAGACAGCCGGATTGCGTCAAATACCATTGTGTTCCTGCTTTTCCAGGTGATCCAGAGCAGGTTTCCAATATCTTCTCTAAACATGCATTTCTTGATTTTTTTATCTCCAACTGATCTCCAATGATGCCATTCGTTATAAATTTCTAATGCTTTGGGAATTCATGGCCACCAATGTCCCAAGTACAGGTAATCAGCTGCTATGGCTTGCCTGTGTTTGTCTAAGGCCTCCGGCCTCAGAACCTGCGGGTGAGCATGCTAATATGGATGTCTAGGTACGAATAATGGATGTCGCGCAACATATGCTTGTTTAGTATTATCTCCTTTAACGAGTTTTGCAACCAGCTGAAATAATCAAGTGCTCCCTCAATCTAAAATAAGTGACTTGGCTTTATCTAGATTTGAATGTATCTATACACTAAAACATGCCTAGATACGTGTGAACCTAGACAAATTCAAGTCACTTGTTTCTAGAAAGAGGGAGTACAAAGTTACTGCCTGGAAGTTTAGTGCACAATCTCTGTTCCTGGTTATTTTTTCACCCACCTGTAGATGCAATAAACAACTTGTCAATTAATTTTGCTTGCACCCACATTTGACCTTGGAATACCAAGATGAGAATCATACTGAACATAATCATCACGATTGCATGGAAAATATTAGTAGGAAACAAATATAATTTGCTCTTTTAATCAAATTGAGGAGGACGGGAGATGCATCACCCAGACTTAGAAGAAATTCGTGTGGATCCTGGCAGCAGCTGATTTCCCCTATTAAGACATTGTTTGTGATTGACTCATCAACTGATGTATTTCCCGACGAGTTGTATAGTATTCAATCACTTTTGCTTTCTGGTTTGGTAGTACAGTGTAATTGATTGTTTCCGGTCTCCATTTTGTACAAGTTGTGTTAATCCGGCTCCGCTTAATTTGGTGATACAAATCTTGGTGTCTGGTCTGATTTTTTTGGGGGGTTCTTAAACTAACAATTTGCGTTGGCTGGAGACAAGGTGAATTTCTTTGTTTATCTAATTCTGTCTTGATGATAGTTGTCAAATAGTACAACTTTTCTACTATGTTACTTTTTATGTTCTATTTGCATGTCATCCTAATCAAATTGTTTGTAATCAATGCTCATGTTCAGATTTGGAGGCTCTCGAGAACTAAGTGGTCCTTAATTCTTGCCCTCACCTTATACATGATTCCGCTGACCATGATGAGTTGGTGACGGAGGTAATTTACTTATATTTTAGTGATTTCTCTTGATCATGAATTCTCACTTAATAAGCATGTCTGAAATAATGGTTTGTGGCATTTCAGATTATCTCTAATTGCCAACTTTGTCGATGCACTCCACGGAAACAGAGGTAAGAGTTCCATCCAGATTCAGACCTGGCTTGCATCCATGCATACTGTGGAGTTTGGACAACCTGGATAGCTGCACTAGCTGCAAATAATTTTCTGTCAGAGAAGCTATTCAACTAAGTTATCTGCCACTTAATAATATTGCATCCTATCCTATCGATCCAGGTGGGGTTTTATCTTACAATATATTAAAAACTCCTAATAGCTAAGCATCCGTTGTTTCTTATGAAAATAGGTTGTCTTCAAATTAAGGCAAGGCATAAAATCGTCAAGGACCATCAAGGATGCGCCATGCATCTGCCGTAGTCATTCTATTGGCTATAATTTAAAACTCTCCGCTCAATATGTTATTTACCCGAGTCTTCCATTAGAACAAGTACTCTATATAGATTAGTTGTGTGAATTTAATGTGTATGTATGTTACCATATTAGTTCGTGCAAATCGGTCTTTTTATTTCTTGTGAATTCATTTCCTACAACAATATTCATACAATCTTATTGTCAAAATTGACGGGCGCGGCAACGCGCGCCATCATGGTCTAGTCCTTTGTATCCCATATTTGTGTGCATGGCTGCAGGTGAAACCTCGAGTCCATGTATTATCTCCATCAAGATCAAACCCCGATAAAAACAATGTTCTGATCAAGTAAACACAGATTTTACGAGTTCTCTGACTCTTGTCTGAATTAAACTTTACGCCAAGAAAAAGCTTCCTTAAGATTCGATAAACCTAGATCCACTAGGTAAAAAGCAATACATACTACATCTGTAATCTCGATCGAAAGTATCACCTCTACTATCAAGCGGGGGGCTACATTAAGACTTCATAGTACCACCACGCCAGCCTAGGAGGTGACACTCATCCTACATCTGGATGTGCCAAGGGTTGTCCGCCAAGATTCTCTGGGTACCATCCATAGCTACCTCACTTTTGTATGGCAGCCATATAAGAAGATTAGTCTCGAGTCAACCAAGACTAGCTACACACAACACTCAAGGGGTAAGTGAGGTGGTATTTTAGCGCTGGTCATAGTTGGACCAATCATATAGTTAACCGACTTTTTTGCCAATTAAATTCATGTTGAGAAACCTGTCTCACAGCCTTATCCTACCCAGAATTGCATTCATGGCTATAAGAAAAGGAATTAAAAGTCTTTAAAAATACCTAGTTTGAAAAGATCCTTATCCTATTGGGATTTCCAACGGTCAGGTAGAAAGAAAGAAAACAAGAAGTCCTAATATATCCTTATTAGAATTTATGGTCATGATAATAATAAACATTCAATAAAGTATAGTTTAAATATACAAGAATCCTATTTTGATTCATACCAATTATGTATTTAATTGACATTTCCCGATAACTAGGGCATTTACAATGTTCTAAAATTTGGAGAGGTCAGTACATACAAAATCAATATGCACTAAACTTAACGAATGTTAATATGCGCCAAAGTTTACCATTCATAATTTAGAAAATATTCATAAAATAGATTGGCACGTCAAAATTATAAGTATATATAAGGCTCATGTGTGAGAAATTATCCAAATATTCCAGCAAGGAGCGAAATATATCTGAAGTTACCATAGAGCAGCAACCTACCAACATACAATCCACACCTTCACAAACTCCACTATCGTTGAGATGGAAGAGGTCGTAGTTATGATTGTTGGCGCAGGGCCAGCGGGCCTCGCGACAGCAGCGTGTCTTAGCCAATTCTCCATCCCCTATGTCATTGTTGAGCATGAGAATTGCAGCGCACCACTATGACGCAACCGCACTTATGATCGCCTCAAGCTACATCTTGCTAAGGAGTTTTGTGAGTTGCCACACATGTCTTACCCAGTAGATTCCCCAACATACATACCAAAAAACACTTTTGTCAGGTACTTGGATGACTATATTGAGTGTTTCAATATTCAACCGAGGTATCTCACTATTGTTGAGTCATCCACATATGACATAAATGGGAAATGTTGGACCGTTATAGCGCGTGACGTGGAGAAATCCACACTAGTCAACTACATGGCGAGTTTTCTTGTTGTGGCAAGTGGTGCAAATAGTGCAGAGAATATTCCTATGGTACCTGGACTAGAAAGCTTTCCGGGTGTGGCCATCCACTCATCAAGTTATAAGTCAGGTATCAGCTACTCTGTAAGGAACATGTTGGTCGTTGGATCCGGCAACTCGGGGATGGAGATTGCTTACGGCCTTGCGTCTCATGGTGCCAACACTTCTATAGTTATACGAAGTCTGGTATGTGTACTATGTGCGACTTTCACTATATTTTTATAATTACTCATTTTATCTCACGTGTTGCAGAAGATATTTGACCTATTTTGTCGATGCAGATTCATGTAGTGACAAACAAATTAATCCGATTAGGGATGACACTGGTTCATTATTTACCACTAAATACGGTAGATGACCTCATTGTTCCTCACTGATCAGGGTGGCCCACTTCGGGTTAGAGCATTGCTTCACGGGCGGCCCAGTCAGGGAGAAAGACGGAGTCCAATCTGGCTACGGGAAGGCCCAGAAGACTTACCGACTTAGGCCCATAATGTTACATGTAGTTCAAGATGTACTCTGTAACCGACTCTTAGTCGTAGCTGGATAGATCTCTCCTGTAAAACCTAGGTCGGATATCTATATAAGCCGTCCTAGGGAGAGCCTTTAGGGCACACCTCAATAGTCTACAAATCTCAACTCGCACAGGTGAAACCCTTGTAACCCATATTCCGGCTCTGCCGTATTACTGGATTGCTAGCAGGAGTAGGGTCCGTCCAAAGCCGGCGGATTCGAACCTGAGTAAACCTGTGTGCTCACCGTCCCGGAATACCGTACGTCTCACGCCCTTCTCTTCCGCACGCCTCGAGGACCCCCTCATGGCGTACTTGTCCTCAATCCGACGACAGTTGGCGCCCACCGTGGGGCAAGTCAGCTTCGTATCTACGTTCCGAGCGGAATCTGCAAGAATCGGAATTGGCGAGACCATCGCCGTCGGTCGCATCCTCTACGCCAGCGACGTCCCTCTCATCGTTCTCGACGAGACTTGGATTCCGGCTAGGGAGGCCGTGACTGCCTACACAATCATGTCTTTTGGCGAGATCGATGTTTACATCGGTTTCGCTGAACCTGCCCAACCCACCCCAGCGATGATGATAGAGGCAGAAGAATCTTCTGGGTCCCCTTTGTCCGCGGAGGCGGCAGAGTTCCGGATCTCAGAAAACCCTAATCCCACCCAACCCGCACCAGTTGCGGAGACAGTGGAGAAATCCAAGCCTGAAGAAGACCTCGCGGTCCAAATCGAATCTGGAGTGGATCTCCCAGGAGGAGTCGGATCCCAGATCGACCCACCTGCGGAAGTCGAAATCTAGGAGGAGCATATCAGTGACACTGATTCCGTCTCTGATGATGCCGGAACAGACAGACCTTTCCTCAGGTACACATTACGACGTAGGATACTGCAAGGCAAAAGCGCAGATACAATTCTCGAGACCATCAAAAGTTTCGACGTGGCTGATCGTGAAAGCCGCAGGTACCCCAGGAAGCACGCGTCGCACTTCGTCGGATACGTAGGATCCGGATCCGGCTCTGCCGATGCTGGAGAAAACACGACTCAGTGCTGGAACAAACGCTGACGTACCCGCATCCTCGGATGAATCGATGACGTCAGCAGATTTCCGAAAGTTCTCCACGGAATATGAAGAGGAGTACAACTCCAAAGCTGCAGAAGGAGAAGCCATGGATGAAGGATCCGGGGAACACACTCCCAAAGCGCAGGATGACATGGACGTCGGAGACAATCTCGAAGTCCAGATGTCCGAAAGTACCGATCAGAGCTTGACTCCAGGAAATGGACCCAAAGCCGTATTTGCTACCGGCGCTGCCAAAAAGGCAAAGAAGAAGAACAAGAAAAACAAGACCCCGGTAAAAGACCCTCTGACAGAGGAGGTGATTGCCGAGGAATACGAAGAAGACTCGGATGGAGCGCTCATCCCAGAAGAGCCGAAAAAAGAAGCATCGGTGGATGGACACGTGATCACCAAAGGTACGCGTAAACTCATCGATGCCGCATTAACCACACCTATCCCTACAGCCGCAGAACTTACTGCGGATGAGCTGGACGAAAGGGCGCAGGCCCTAGAAGCGTGTCGTCAACAACTCTCGATGAAGCCAAAAACATCGAGGTGGAGAAGAAACGCATGTCAAACAAGGAATACATGTCTCGTTTACATCAAAAGACACGGAAGCGTCACATAGATGACAACCAATTCCCACGTGTCCGTGCCGTTCTTTTTGGAGATGAGATGGGGAAGCCACGGAAAGATAGCAACGGAGATTGGGTATACCCAACACCAGTACAGAATACCGTGGCAGCCCGAGAAATTCTATCGGCTAATCCAGGACCGGAGGAGATCCGCTTGGGTATCAAGCTACTCAATAAGGGACTGGAGCAGCAAAAGGTCGCCTTGTCCGGAAGTTAAAAACTGGTCTCAGATTCTGACCAATGTCGCACGGATCCGGCATGGGCTGGCGTAAGATCCCATTACGTCCGGGCGCAGTATCATCACCCCGAACGCCAGGAAGACAACTATTCAAGAACCGGATCTTCAGGACAGCATCACAAAACTTCACGTAACTGGAGCAACGTCGCCCCAGCGGCCGAGAAAGACGCCATTGCTGCCCTGAATCCGATGAACCCTCCTCGACGAGAATCTAACGACCAAAGGGGAGAAGATAAAGAGAAACGACGGGAGGAGGATCGTTAAAAGATGCCACCTCCTAAACACACAAGCCGTCCGGCTGAGCCTCACCATGGTGGGAACGACGGACGAAGAAACGACGGAAACCATGTTGGTACAAGCCAGCAGGGGGCTCATCGTAGTCAAGACCCTCCCCGGAATCGGAATAATGACGTTCCGGACGGAGGTCGGCGATCAGCCAGAAACTATCTAGCTGCTCCACCCTCTCCACCACACAGTCATCACAACGGCTCCCATGGAGGGTAAGGAGGACAACATGGCGGAGGAGGTGATGGCAGAAGCCGAAGTCCGGCTCCACGACACCGCAGCCACAGCCGGCATTCGGGACGATCTCTATCCCCGAACGACGCAAGGCACAGGATTAATTCCAACATAGAGGCTCGGCGCTATGGCAACGATGATTTCTACATGGGCCCAAAGTGCTTCGGACCATGCATCAGAGCTACAAAATTCCTAGAAGGATTTGCTATCTCAAGACATATCCAAGCCTACGATGGCATTGCTCGGCCAGATACCTGGCTACAGGACTTCTTCCAAGCTTGCTGCATCGCCAAAGGCAGAAACAGTCTGGTCGCAACCTGATATCTCCCACTTATGTTGCGGAAGACGGCGCGATCATGGCTCAATGAACTTCCGGAGAACACCATCCATAACTGGTATGACATGCAAAGTGCGTTCTTTCGTAATTTCGAAGGCACATATCGGAGGCCCTGTTCGGTCGGAGACCTACAGCGTTGCACCCAGAAAGCCGGAGAAACTTGTTGGGATTACCTCGGACGATGGATCGACACCAAGAACTCCTCTGAAGGAGTAAATGATCAAACTGCGATTGAACCTTTCATTGCAGGTCTCCCAATTGGTCTACTACGTCATCGCTTGAAGTGTGACAAGGTCACTGATTTGGGAGAGATGATAGAAATAGCGAGCAAATATGCAGATGCTGACGACGATGCAGAGGGATTACTCAACGTCCTAGTTGTACCTCAGTCGGCAAAAACAAAGCAACGGGCTCAGAAACGTAAGAACACCTCGGAGGAAAAACCCAACACAGAAACATCGGTGGTTACTACTGTTTCCGGGTCTGGAGGACGAGGAGGACGTGGCGGAGGCCGCGGGCGTGGCCATGGAACTTCAAGGGTCCAAGGTAGAGGAGAACAGCAACCAGGCAAAACCTACTCTTGAGCCAACATTGCCAATAACCCATGTGTGCATCACCTAGACGTCAATGGGGGCTCGTCCCACACCAACACCGAATGTCGTTTCAATGACGACATCAAAAGAGATGACACTGTGGGCTACAAAGCTAAGTGGAAGAAGGGAAAGAAAAATCCCGAAAAGGACAAAGATACCAAGGAAGATTCCGACATGGAGGAAGCCGATGCTTCAAATTCCAAGTCAGAAGGAAAGAAGACTTTTCTCACCAAAAAGGACACTTATGTCACTTTCCTTGGATCTCAACCAGCAAAGGTCAAGAAAGCAGTTCTACACGAGCTCAATGCAACAGTTCCGACTGTCCCACAGTATCTGGACTGGTCAAAAGTGGCAATCACATTTGATCGCGATGATCATCCGCCTAAGTTACACAGGCGAAGAAAATACGCCTTAATCGTCAACCCACTTATTGACGGTTATGGTTTCTCCAAGACCCTCATGGACGGTGGTAGCAGCATCAATATTCTCTATGTCGAAACGCTACGCCGGATGAAGATCTCGGAGACCCAGCTGAACCATAGCTCTGTAATTTTTCACGGAGTTGTCCCAGGAAGACAAGCTAATTCCCTGGGAGAGATCACTTTGGATGTTACCTTTGGAACTCCAAAGAATTATCGAACGGAGGCACTTTCCTTTGAAGTGGTCCTGTTCAAGAGCGCATACCACGCTATATTCGGACGTCCGGCTTACTGGGCTTTTATGGCTCGTCCGTGTTACATTTACAATATGATGAAACTTCCAGGTCCCAACGGCGTGATCACCATCAGGGGAGACCCGAAGAAAGCGCGAGAGTGCGAGGATGGAAATGTCGCCTTTGCCGAAGCCGTGCTGCACGCTCAGGAGTACCAAGAGATCAAGAAGAGCATAGATCCGTCCGAGATGCCCGCAACGAAGAAGGAGGTGACCAAGCCAAATCCGGAGTTCAAGGCATCAGAAGAGACGAAGAAAGCGCCGTTGAAGGATGATGACCCCTCCAAGGTGACCCAGATAGGCGTAGGCCTAGATAGCGCATAGGAAAGTACGCTCGTCAAGTTCCTCCAAGCAAATCAAGATATCTTCGCATAGCAGCCATCTGACATGACCGGAGTACCTGGGGAACTTGCCGAGCACTCTCTAAATGTAAACCCGAACGCTAAACCCGTCAAACAGTCCTTACGACGGTTTGGCGACGAAAAGCGTAAGGCAATAGCTAAGGAACTAGCGCGGCTCGAGTTAGCCGGATTCATAGAAGAGGTCATCCACACTGAGTGGTCGGCCAATCCTGTAATGGTCCCTAAAAAGGACACCACTGATTTAAGGATGTGTGTTGATTATACTACCTTGAACAAGGCTTGTCCAAAAGATCCGTTCGCTCTGCCTAGAATTGATCAAGTTATCGATTCTACGGCAGGCTCGGAACTCCTCTGTTTTCTCGACGCATATTCCGGTTATCACCAAATCCGGATGAAGGAATCTGACAAAGTCAAAACTTCATTCATAACCCCTTTCGGAACCTTCTGTTTTGTTACGATGCCCTTTGGGCTGAAGAACGGAGGAGCTACGTACCAGCGCACAATGCAACGTTGCCTCTATGACCAACTCGGACGCAATGTACATGCATACGTGGATGATATCGTGGTGATGTCCAAAAAGAAGGAAACGCTAATTTCCGACTTGGAGGAAACGTTCGCCAATCTACGAAAATATAACATCATGCTTAACTCGAAGAAATGCTTCTTTGGAATACCAGCCAGAAAATTGTTAGGTTTCATCGTGTCTCAAAGAGGCATAGAGGTGAACCGAGACAAAATCAAGGCTATACTCAATATTTCTAGGCCAACTCGCCTGAAGGACGTACAAAGATTAACTGGCTGCATCGCTGCGGTCAGTCGATTTGTAAGCCGTCTTGGTGAAAGAGACGCACCATTATACAAACTCCTGAAAAAGACCAAAGATTTTGTCTGGACTGATGAAGCTGAAGCTGCACTACAAGACCTGAAGAAAGTACTCTCATCTGCTCCTATCCTTGCAGCGCCGGAACCCAAGGAACCGATGTTGCTCTATCTTGCTGTGACAAATAAGGTCGTTAGTATTGTCATGGTAGTGGAGAGACCAGAGGAAAATCAGGAACACCTGGTGCAGCATCCGACTTACTTTGTCAGTGAGGTCCTGACAGAATCAAAACAGCGGTATCGCATTATCAAAAGTTGGCTTACGGTGTTTTTCTAGCATCTCGTAAGTTACGACACTACTTTCAGGAGCATCCAATTACCGTGGTGAGCACAGCTCCCATGAGAGATATAATCAACAATAGTGATGCCACAGGACGCGTCGCCAAATGGGGCATAGAGCTCTCAGCTTTCGATATTGAGTACAAACCTCGGACAGCAATCAAATCCTAGATCCTTGCTGACTTTGTCGCTGATTGGACAGAGACGAAGGAGAATATGATACTCCCTGAGTCGGAATATTGGACCCTCTTTTTCGATGGGTCTAAGGCTCGAGGGGGCTCGGGGGCTGGCGTGGTGCTCAAATCACCCCAAGGAGATAAACTTTTATACGTGTTGCAGATCCACTTCACAGCAACAAACAATATTGCCGAGTATGAAGCACTGCTACATGGAATCCGGATTGCTAAGGATATTGGCATCCGACGTTTGATGTGTTACGGAGATTCGGATCTTGTTGCTCAACAAGTGTCGGATATTTGTAATGCAAATAAGCACATGGCAACATATAAAGCTGTCGTGGATGATCTATCTAAATCGTTCGAAGGGTTTGAAGTTCAACACATCCCTCGAGCAGAAAATGAGAAAGCAGATGCACTATCTTGGATAGGTTCTGCGCGGAAAGAGGTCCCAGATGGCGCTTTTTTAGAGCACCTCAAAGTCCCCTCAATAAAGGGAGTAGACGAGGAATATCCGACCAAATCCGACTCACCTTTAATAGCAGTTCTGGCTGTAATTCCCAGCTGGACTCAACCCTACCTCGATTATTTGGTAGATGGCAAATTACCTGAAGATGAGGTGCTGAGCCGGCAGATTATCCGACGAGCAAAAGCCTATACTATTGTTAAAGGTGAGCTCCATAAACGGAGTGTTTCTGGGGGTTTTCAGCGCTGTGTATCTCCGGAAGAGGGAGTGGAAATCTTAAGGGAAATCCACGAAGGCGAGTGTGGTCACCACGCTGCAGCCAAATCTTTAGTGGCAAAAGCTTTTCGACACGGATTTTTCTGGCTTACAGCTCAGGCAGATGTCGAACGATTAGTCAAGACGTGTAAAGGCTGCCAAAAGTACGCCAAGCAAGCTCATGCTCCGGCTAATCAGTTGCGAACAATACCTATAACATGGCCCTTTGCGGTCTGGGGGCTTGATATGGTAGGACCTTTTAAACGAGCTCCAAGTGGATTTACTCACCTCTTAGTGATGGTGGATAAATTCACCAAATGGATTGAGGCTAAACCAGTCACAAGTTGTGACGGAGCAACAGCCAAAAGATTTGTTGAGGATGTTATAATCCGGTATGGTTATCCGCATAGCATTATCACGGATAATGGGAGTAACTTTTCTATGGGAGAATTGGCTGAATTCTGCGACGAGCAAAATATCTGGCTTGACATTGCGTCAGTCGCACATCCACAAGCTAACGGACAAGTCGAAAGAGCAAATGGTTTAATCTTACAAGGCCTAAAACCGAGACTCGAAGCACCACTACGACGTGCTGCGGGGGCTTGGGCGGAGGAATTACCCTCTGTAATTTGGAGTTTACGAACAACTCCAAACAGGTCAACAGGATACACACCTTTCTTCTTGGTCTATGGTGCAGAAGCAGTTCTTCCTAGTGATTTGATTCATACTTCTCCTAGAGTGGCCGCGTATATCGAAGAGGATGCCGAGATTTCTCGACAAAATGATCTCGACTTAGTCGAAGAAGTTCGCGTCGTTGCTGAAATGAGATCTACAGCCTATCAGCAGAAGTTATGCAAGTATCATAGCCAGAGAGTCCAAAATAGATCCTTCAACAAAGGTGATTTGGTTCTCCGGCTTGTGCAACAAAGAAAGCACAAACTTTCCCTAGTATGGGAAGGGCCCTTTTTAGTTAGTCGAGTATTGCACAATGGATCATACTACTTAACTGACATGAGGCCAGTCAAAGAAAGACCTGCTACTAAGAAGAGAAAGAGAGTTGGAGGCAGTACAAATCCGGATGAGTTAGACAGACCGTGGAATATTGCTCAGCTACGTCCCTTTTATTCTTAGTTCATCCTTCTTTGTAAACATATATGTGTACATGTTCTGTGAGAAATAAAAGTTTTGGTTACCTCAAGTTTTTTCTGAGAAGTTCTTAAACCATCTTATTTCCGAATGATCATGTCATAGTCGAAAATCCCAGAATGCTTGAAAGTACTTTATGCTCATGTTTGTTCTGGTTTTAGATTTCCGATTCTAAAACTGCTACCTTTGGGTATAACTCTAAAGTTTCTAGTCTTTGCTTTGGTTATTTGTCTGATTGCTGGATGCAGGCATTTTCCGAGTAGTGAATTGTTGGTACTGGAAGCCGGCTTTGTTTCCAAGTTTAAACTAGTTTAGCAATTGAGCTCCGTTGCTCGGCAAAGTTTCCGGCGGAAGGTTTAGCCGGCTCACGAAAGGGATGAGGCGGAAATCCAGATAAACGATAAGTAGAGACGAAAAAATACAAGTGCTTATGTAAAACATTTCAGACACACAAAAAAAATCTCAAAGCCAAAAAGTGCTGAATAGATCAAAAGCTTAGCACTAGCAAAAGTTAAAGTATTACATATTTACAAACGCATCATGTTTTTTCCGGAATAATACATAAGTTTCTGGTCTACGATGCAGGAGGAGATGAAGGATCTGTCGGCTCGCTGGTCACTCCGCCTTGATATCGTTCCGAGATGTCCGCATCCGAGATGGTGCGTTCATCGTCGGAAACTTCTTCGATTTCTTCTGCAGGAGGAGGCGGAGTATCCACGCGGGTGAAGAAGGGGATCTCGTAGCTGGTCATATTAGCCACGTGACACCCGTATCCAGCGCAGGAGTGCATGATGGCTTGAAGGTCCTGCTCCTGGCCGTCTTCGTCTACCTTGTAGTACCCTCTGGTCACTTGCCATATCTCCATGTTTCCATGGTGGCTCATGACCATGGTGAGAGCGTTCTGCGCAGCAGTCCGCGCGTAGGACATGTTCCAGTCCCGAACAAGCTGCGGCATCTCCTTGGCTTTGTCCCGCACCTGAAAATCCGACATGCTTGGCATGTCCAGAATCTTGAGAGCTTCACCGATGTCCTCAAGGGACTGGCGGAAGTCATGAAGCAGGTCACCGACTTGGGTAAGCCGGTGGGTGCGGGGCTCGGAGGAGGAAGAGTCCGACAAGTTCAGAGGACCTATACACAAAACAAGTTAAGAAAAATCTGACATGGATAAAAGTCGAAGAAAGAGACAAGTCAGATAGATGGAACGTACCAAAAATGACGTCGTCAATCTTGGTCTTCTCCTCCCGGAGACTCTGGAGTTCAGCCCGGAGCGCCTGGGACATATCCTTCTCTCTGCCAAGCTCATTTTTAAGATCCGTGATTATTTTATCTTGAGCAACAATCTTGCGATCACGCTCATCAGTGGCCATGGAGGAGGATTCAAGGACTTGAGCTATGCTCCTTTCATGATCCGTCTTAAGCTTATCCAGCTCTTGGCGAAGTCCCTTGTTCTCCACCACCAGGGTCTTGAGGTTCTCGGCCTCTTCAATCATGGCGACGGATTGTTTTACCAGCGCTGTAAGCCAAAAAGAACAAAAGTTCAGAAAAATTCGACATTGAAAATAACAAGGACAAGTTTTGAGTCTCGGAATGTTTACCTTCGGCTTCATCCTTGGCAACTTTAAGCTCAGCATTTTTAAGCCGGAGAGCTTTGATCTCTCTCCGCTTATCACAGACATTGGTCAGTAATTCCTGGTTATAGGAACATACTTTCTGTAAGTCAGAATACCCAAAGTCAGAAAGCTACTTAAGACTCGGGCTAATATTTTTGCTAAAATATCAGCACAAGCCTTGGGGGCTACACTAGTTCGTTCTTTGGCATCCTAATAAAGCATAAACCCGGATTGTTTATCCTACTTCATGCTTGGGGGCTAGAGGATATGACATAAAATACAATAAAGGAAAAACTGGAGTTGGAATTCCGACTTACATATTGCTCGCGGGAAAGTTTATCCAAACCCGCGTTCACTTCAGCAGCCACCTTCTCGGCGAGAGTAAGAGGGATCACTAGGGCTGTTGGAAGCTTGCCAGTCCTAATCCTCTCGTCGCGAAGGCGGACTTGGGCAAGAAGATCAGAGAACTTGACATCCTCTGCTTCCTGCGCTTCTTCTTCGGCAGAAAGATGGCTTTTCTCCAGGACTTGCCTGGCAAGCCGCTGGATCTCTTCGGCAGATTTCCGGGTCAGGCCAAACTTGGCAAGACCCGGATTGCTCATGAGGTTTTCGGCGAAGGTTTCTGCCGAGGGATCATTACCCAAAGAGGGTTCACCCTTATCTAGATCTGACGCACCCGTGGTGACGTCAGTTTGCGATCCAAGGTTCACAGGCCCCGTTGACGGAGCCGGATCTTCTGCAGCGTCCGGCGAGATAACCAGCGTTGCAGATGGATGAGGGGCGGGAGTCGGAGGAGCCCCGGCAGGGGAAGCTATGGTAAGCTTCGTCTGCTGCAGAGGCTTTGAAGAAATCCATTTCCCCTTGGCCTTGATGAGCGGTTTTGCTCTGAGAATGTAGTGAAGTCAGAAACATTACATCTCGGAAAGAAATTTGAGTAAAGTACAAAGGCGGAAAGTTGTGACTGAAAGTTACCTCTTCACGACAGGCACCTCCTTTGTGCCAACGACCACTATCGGAGCTTTGCGCTTCTTGAGCGCAAGGTCCGGCAATGGGACCACTTCTACCTCCTGAGAGAACTCCGGAGGGTATCCTTCGAGCGGAGCAAGTTCTGACTCGGGGATGTCAGCAAGCTGAAAAGAAGAAAACATATCCGTATTGCAGTATAACTCGAAAATTGAAACACATAAAAGGTGTGATGATGGAAGCTTACCGGCACCACAGGGTTTTCTGCCATGTGCATGTCCAGAGAAACCTCCGAAATCCTCCTTTTGATCCGCTCCTTGATCAGCCACTTGATTTGGCTTATGTAGCCTTGAGTGGTGTAGGCTTTGGAGCTGATGTAGAGGGAGTCGGTTGGAGACGACGTGATGGAGTGCATCAGTCGGGTTCCGTGGTACTGAAGTGGCTGGATCCGACGTGAGACCCAGCACTGGACCAAGTCAGATCCCTTTGGACCATTGTGCTTAATCAAATATTCGATCCGCCTCTTAGCGAGGATCAGATCGTCGAAAAGAGCCGGAGCAGCCTCGTCCTAGGAAGGCTGGGCCGTGGCAGCTCCATCGACAAAATCCGGTAAAGCAGTAGCTTTGTCGGGAGCCAGAATATCCCTATGATAGAAAAAAGTGGCCGGCCATTGTTTGACCGAATCACTAGCTAGAATCTTGGGATAAGCCCGGTCGCGTCTAAGCGAAAAGCTGATAGTGCCGGTGATGTAAGGAACACCGGCAGTGATGGAGTTTCTCCGGACATGAAAGTAGTACCGGAAGAGAGTCAAACTCGGCCTAATGCCGAGAAAGCCCTCGCAAAGCGAAGCATACGCACGCATCTCTAAGAGAGAGTTAGGAGGAAGATTGTGGAGTTGAACTCCAAAATGATCTATCACCTCGGAGAAGAACTCCGAGGGAGGAAAAGACAGAACTCGGTCAAGATGGGTGCCGAAGTGGACCCGCTCGCCGTCGCGCGGGTTGGGGACGGTTTCCTCGAAGCCGCTCCACCAGTCGTCGGTGGCGAGAAGCCCCTCCTTCTCCACATTCTTGAGGCTCTCCTCGTTGAGGGCGCAGGGGATCCAGATTCCCCGGAAGCTCTCCTTCTCTGCTGCTGCTTCCGCCGTCGCTGCCGCCGCCGCTGCTGCCAAACCAGAGGAAGAAGATGAAGCCATTTCTCCGGTGAGAGGATGACCTGAAAGGGGCGGTGCTAGGAGTTATGTGGGGGAAGGGCGAGGAGGCTCTGTGCGCGCAGGAGGATTGGGAAGGAAGGAAACGACAAAGGACTGATGGAAAGGAGAAGGAGCAATCCAAACCCCTTATATCCACCTACCTGTGCCAAGATTCGTGCAGATGCTACAGTGTAACCGCCACGCGTCGTGGAAGAAAATGGGAAGGACCCACGCGATGATTGCGTCGCCTCGATCTCCACGCACGCATTGAAACGGCACCTCGGTTCCGCGAACCGCGGACCCACCAACGGTCGTGCTGACGGAATGCCTGTCAGATGACGTGACTTGACCATGCTTGTGTCAGGTGGCGTTGGAAACCAAGTTCTGGCTTAGTTTAAAATCGAGCTAGAAAATCCGAGTAACCTATTGATAGGTCCGACTTATTTTTAAAGACCTGGATCGTATTTTTGTTATGAAGTTTCAAGAACCCTTCAAGATTCTGCAAGCCGAAGATCAAGCTAGACGATGATAAATCCGACTTTGGATCTTGGAGGCCTCCGGGGGCTGCTGTTGGGGATATACTTTCCGGGTATCCTCACAGTTCCTCACTGACCAGGGTGGCCCACTTCAGGTTAGAGCATTGTTTCACGGGCGGCCCAGTCAGGGAGAAAGACGGAGTCCAATCCGGCTACGGGAAGGCTTAGAAGACTTACCGACTTAGGCCCATAATGTTACTTGTAGTTCAAGATGTACTCTGTAACCGACTCTTAGTCGTAACCGGATAGATCTCTCCTGTAAACCCTAGGCCGGATATCTATATAAGCCGTCCTAGGGAGAGCCTTTAGGGCACACCTCAATAGTCTACAATCTCAACTCGCACAGGTGAAATCCTTGTAACCCATATTCTGGCTCTGCCGTATTACTGGATTGCTAGCAGGAGTAGGGTCCGTCCAAAGCCGGCGAATTCGAACCTGAGTAAACTTGTGTGCTCACCGTCCCGGAATACCGTACGTCTCACACCCCTCTCTTCCGCACGCCTCGAGGACCCCCTCATGGCGTACTTGTCCTCAATCCAATGACAATGATGTCAAAATTCATATTCGGGGACCTATCTAGCCATCATATCAAAAGACCAAAAAAGGGTCCATTAGCTCTCAAGTCGGAAACTGGCCGATCCGCGGTGATTGATGTTGGCACGATTGGTTTAATCAAGAAAGGCAATATTAAGGTGAGTATATTGTCGGTCATGACAAAGATAAATTTACGTAAATCACTTTCATATGCCTTGTTATGGATTTGTATGTTGCAGGTTCGGGAAAGGGTTACTAAGATCAAAGGCAAAACTATTGAATTTCAAGGTGGGAATGAAGGCTTCTTCGATGCAATTGTTTTTGCAACAGGATACAAAAGCGAACCAAACATGTGGCTCAAGGTAATAGCATAACTGAGATCTGAATTTATCCAAGAGTTAATTTCTATTGATGCAATACTTAATATGGCTTCTAACATGAGTACGCATAATTATGAGTGCAGAATGGTGAGGACATGTTAAATAGCGAGGGATTGCCAAAGAATGAATTCCCTAATCATTGGAAAGGTGGAATCAAGCTCTATTGTGCTGGTTTAGCGAAGAGGGGATTAATTAGCTGGTATTGCCATGGACGCCAAGAACATCGCCAATGACATTAAATGTAACATGGACTCTATGTCTATGTAAGTTTGCTTTTGTGTTTCTTCTCGTAGAAGAGCAGCGTTAGATATTGATATTCTTAAAACATCAATATAAGGCTCGATTGGATGCTGTAAATTTTAGTTCATAGGAGGGTATGTGATAGAGTAGTACCCCTAGTGGTGCACCGTCCACAATATTTGTAACCCTGTCTATGAAACTAGGTGATAAATCTCACTATCTTGAAATAATCCACACCATCGTAATGCGGTTTCTTAAAATGTTTGCCTTTTCTCATGTCCTATTTAGTTGCCTATTCGCAATATGTTTTTTAAGTACTACTCCCTCCGTTCCAAAATATAAGATGTTTTAGCTTTTGTGAAACATCTTCACGAAAGACGTTTGATTTATTGTTTTTTTCTATTGCGTGACCCTGGCAGCAGAGTATTAGGCACTGCCATTTGTCCGTTCAAATTCCCAACCGTCGCCTTGCTTAGCCGATCACATCAAATTAATAGTCCTTCAGAAAAGCAATGCAAATGCAATTTAGAACCACTAGTTTGATGTGATTACCATTGTTGTTGGGCTGATGGCTGCTGTTCCTGGGAGACAAGACTTTCTGGTAGATGACCCTGCAGAGATGTGCTTCTTTCGTTGTATACCATAGCAAACTGGTCCGGAACTGTACTTGAACATGCAGGTTACTGCCCAAATCTTCTGAATCTTCGTCAATGCTTCAGTTCTTCTCTTCAGAATTTAACTTGATGCAGGGGTCTGAAACTCTGAAATCCTTGATGCACGGGCTTACAGCTTCGGCGCTCTCTACTTCGTAGAGGTCAATTCACATCGACATAGAATACACATCTGAAATTTAGAGTTGGTACGCTTATGTGCCTTCTGAATCTCACTAGCAGTGGGATCGTTGATCTTATGGTGCATTCTGCTCCTGATCCGGCACCAGGTTGACATCGAACGCTGCTAAGAGAGGCTCACAGCTCACGCCATCGTTGTGTCCCTGAATTGGTTAGCACACGTGAGCAGGTTGCCCGGTTGCTGGCACCCGAGACCTAATACCTACGTCCAACTCCAACAGTCACCTACACAAATATACTGGCAAAGATAATCGGTGTTGTATTATTCCCTTTTTTGTTGATCCGCTGTGAAAATAAACTGAACATAGTGGTGTGTTTTCTAGTATATCATCATGTCCTTGGCTAACCGGGTGAAATTCTAGCACGTTTTGTTGAAAGCCAACTTTTGCCACTAGGCTTAAGCAAATGTAGCTTAAAACTTTCAGAAGCACAATCGTGCCAAAAAAGGCAAAAGAATCTGAGCCTACAACTGTGGCAGCCGACAAAACATCAATCTAAAGAATTATGACACTCCCAACCTTCATCAGAACAGTTCTGGACGCCAAGATTAGTTGAGTTGTCAATAAACCCCTACTGCATAAAATGTTACATGCATCATACATCACCTAAACATGGTAACATTCAGTTACAGTTCAATAAACATAAAGCACTCCAAATTTCCCCAAGCAGCTAGCACTAAGTGGCAGACAGACAGATCTACATGAAAAAAAATTCCTCGAAGTGTTCTAAGCTTACTGCTAAATACAGACGAGATAAATTGCTGCCACAACATTTGCAGATCAGACTGGGCATCCATGGGCAACAAAAATATCACCATGTTCAAATTAGTCAGCAGAAGCAACCAGAGCCGTGCGAGCTGTCGTGAAAGTTGATATCAGTGCCCCAAGCTGTAGTTTGTCATTGCAAGCGAAGGTGAGCCGATACCTGCACAGGAAAGAACAGAGGGTGATGTCAGTAACATTGCTGACTGTTCGAAGAGGTACTGCTAGAAGAATTTATTATCCTACTTTCACCAGCAGAATCTTAACCCCGATACTTGGTAAATATTACCATTCAAAAAGAAATGCAAAAGAAAAAATATATTTTTCACAGCAAAATCATAGCTCAAATACCTGGGAATATTTCGATGGATCATTTTAGCCTTTAGGTCACTATCTAGTATCCAGTACTCTTACCTCAAACATTCCAGATTGACAAAGGTTTTCTATAAGTAATTGCCTTGTACAGTAGTTAATTAAAGTCTAAAGTTATCAGAATGCTAGCCAGCCAGCTTGGCCAAATAAATTTATAATGCACCTCAAACACATTACATTTACTGAGCTGCGGTAACTACATATGTGAACTAGAATGACTATCTTGAACAACATAATACGCATAAATCCTCAAAACATATGGCGATTTAACTTCTAAGTTAAGTGAGAATACTGTTACAGTTAGATGTCATCATGTCAATCTGAGCAGAATCATCAGGAAAACACAACTGACTGATGATAACTTTGATTCAAATTCAACTTCAAAAGTATAAACAGGACATACTCGATATCTGCCAAATCATTAATCAACTTTACTCGTACATCGGATGGCATTTTTATTTTGAACACAAACCTGCAAGAAATTAGTTGAAATAATTAAAAGGAAGGTTAGAAGGATATAGAGAATAAGGAAGTTACAAAAGGCAGGAAGGTGCACTTACATAGTGACCTCCCGTATGATATCAATCAAGGCCAGACCTTTTCTCATCTTCATATCAGATATATCTGAAAAGATTAGGAGACAGATTGCATTAGACACATATTTAGACAATGATATATGAATGATAGTTCTGGTACGGTTACATTTATAGCTGGTTGAAAATGGTTCGTTCAGTAACCAAAATGCTATCTGCTCAATATCTTTAGGCATGGGGTTTCCCGTGCAAAGGTAGACAGCTTCTTCTGTTATTTGCTGGGATGCCATGTGCGTTGACTGCATATAAGAAGGCAATATATGTCAGTGTCAATCCAAAGGCACATCAGCTCATGGAACAAAAAAATGGTCATCAGGGTAGAAGATTTAGAATTCTGTAAAGCACTTGAGATTACTCAGATGTAACCTGCAATATATTCAAAGCCTTCCTCATGTCACCACTACTTAACCGAACCAGGGCTGTCAAGCCACCCTCATCAACATCAAGCCTGAAAGGTGGAGAATAAAATTAAGTGTTGTCACATGAAAAATAGACTTAAAAGTCTCAACAGAGTAGTAAAAAAAGACAATCATAGAAACTGGGGAACATAACAGCAGTCCTAGATTACTAACAGAAGCTTACAAGAAAATAAGTGCTTACCCCTCAGACTTTATTATATGTTGAAGACGCTCAGTAACATGAGTGCCATCAAGTGGGGCAAATCTAAACCTAGTGCACCTTGATTGTAGTGCTGGGATGATTTTATTCACATGATTGCATATGAGTGCAAACCGTGTGCTCCTTGTATACTTCTCAATAACTGCAAGAAGAGCAGAGTAAATATATTAGATGAAAATAATAATAACATATGGGTCACAAAGAAAAGATCAAAAGACTGAGCAACAGAAAAACCTCTCCGCAGTGCAAATTGCGCATCCTTGGTCATGGCATCTGCTTCATCCAACAGGACCAATTTAACAGCAGGCTTCGCTCTACAGAAATCAACAGCATTATAAAGAAGTAATAAAACAATATCATCATTGCTTGATACTGAAATAAATCTTCATTCTTCAATAGTTCATTCAACTACGACAGCGCCCCAGATTCAGCTAAGGTATCCAGTGTTTGGTACCATGAAACACATACAAGTAAGCAACTCTAGGCAAGTATTTAGTTCAGATGATAATTGTTTAAACCACGAAATCCCTTTCAGCATGCAACTTTAGTTCCACATTAGAACAAGGATAGAGCCTATGAAAATATCGATTAAGCCTGGCACTATGCAAGGAAACGAACATCCCCACCCCCCACCCCACCCCCATGCATGGAGCAAAAAAAAGAATATTCACAATTGTTTTGCAAAAATGTAAATCTGAACAGTAGGATCATGGTGTATACCCAAAAGAGAGGCTGTGTGCACTAGCAAAATCTTGTATCTGCTGCCTTACAACACCAATCCCACGCTCATCTGATGCATTCAGTTCCAGAATCATGTTGCCATACTGCGCACCATATATCTTCCTCGCGACAGCTAGTATCGTTGATGTTTTCCCAGTGCCGGGAGGACCGTAGAGCAACAAATGTGGAAGCCTGTTCTCATCTGTAAGTCTATCAACTACAATAAATGAAATGAAGTCATTAGATTACCTCAAAGTGTCAAGGCGTGGAAATTACAGAATCATGCATTACAGGTAGAAAACAAAAAAATGCCTAGTTAGTACTAGGTAATGATGACATGTTACAGCTAAACAGTCCCAAAATGTGCGACAGACTGACAGTTTACATATAGCTAGATTTGGGGGCAAAATACCCATATGCCAACAAATAAACACAAAATCACCTGAGAAACGAGTTCTCACCGAAAATCACAGGTAAATTAAGCATGTGCATCACAAATTAATAGTCACTAACACAAACAGTGCCGAGCCTATCCTGAAGCATCAAATCTATACCTAATAATAAAGTACGAAGTGTTTCTTACGGGTTCCGCTTTTTCTAGACAGTTTTACCCCTCCACTTAGAAAAAATAATCTACTATTGCCACCGGTAAGTACTACCTCTCCTAAGATAAAAAGGCGTGGTCAACGTGAGAGCATATCGCCGCTCCGAAAAAACTCGAATCAGTCATGCACGTACACACATTAGGTCTACTCCAGCAGGTTCTCTACTATTAAAGCCCGATTGGTCATCCCTTAATTATACATATTCCTCTACGGGCCGCGAACTCCTGGACGCGTAATACCTCTAGATCCAATATTGCCGCCGCCTTAGCGACTCGCCTCGCCGGCCACCCCAGCCCTACCACCGTCGGCCGTCCAAGGACTGGAGGAGATACAGAGCGGCCCTTGTCCTTCTCGGCGGAGCTCCTCAGCTCCAGCCTCCCCTTGAGAAGCGGAGGTTGACGACGGCGCACAAGGAGCTAGCAGGCCACAATCTCTTCATATTAATTGGCTTTAGCGTACGGAGCAGGCCAATGACGATATCTGGAAACCTTTCATGGTCCAATTTTTGGTCATAAGAGCCATCGATTCAAGGACTGGAGGAGAGACAAAGGAATCGATCTAGGCCTCAATATCTTGACTGAAACTCCAGTAAGAATATCACGGAGCGGACGAGGTTCCAACAAAAATCTGGCCAAAACCATTGCAACCCTGCCTGAGGGAGTGGGATGCGCCGCCGTCGACGTTGACCCACTGCACTTCCCGCCGTCATCCCTGGCAAGAGGCTGACGACCTCCCCGCCAGCGACCCTGCAGAGGCACATGGTGTTGGTTGAGTCGTGGATCAGGCTCTAGCCAGAGGTCGATGTGTCGCTTCTATTTCCCCTCATGCCATCTCTTACTGAAAGATCCAATGGGAAAAATCAGCAGAATCTGGGAACAATTAAGTCTTTCAAGTTGTATAAGGAGATAGTTGAGTTCACAAGTACTACCACTAAATATTGCATCGATCGCAGGTATGTGTTGATGGCTTGATGCCTACTGAACTGGTGAGCTGTGTAATCCAGTAACTTGCGCGTATAACATGTTACCATATGCTTGTTTTTTCATGGTTTTCCTATGTTTGAACGATCAGAATCCTCTATTATTATTGAAGAAATCTCATAGTACGATTGTTCATAAGATAGTGTTTTTTCATTAGAACAAAAATTCATGGAGAAATTGATATTTTCTCCCCCGTTGCAACTCCCTTTTCCCTGTCTCTCTGAACCCCCCAAGTCGCTGTTGAGAAAATCACGTAATTTTAACTTTTTAGTAGTATCATTTGTTCTGATTTTGTAGCGAAGCACGACAAATGTGCTACAGTATACTAAAAAAATATAGTAAAATTGAATAAATAAGGGTATATAAAGAATTTCTTTCTCCCGGTGCAACGCACGGGTACTTTTGCTATAATCTATACCTAATAATAAAGTACGAAGTGTTCCTTACGGGTTCCGCTTTTTTTAGACGGTTTTACCCTTCTTCTAAATCACATAACACCACCGTGCCACCCCTAAGTGCAAAGGGACGTTTCATGTTCGTAAAACCTTTTTTTATAGAAAAGTTCTTCGACTGTTTTTGTTCCTAACATGATGGGATGCCGAGGGTGGGTTACATCCTGGACCAAGGCCCATTGAAATCCAGCCGTACTTGACCCAGTTTGGCTTTAGAGTTTGGACGTGAGACGAGGAATCGATCCCAGAAGAAAACCAACGCGCGAATCTGTACCGAGACAACCAAGCGTTTTGAAAACAAACTATGCAATCAAAACGATACATCGTGGCACCACGCCCGTCAGCCGCCGTTTTAATCACCACTCCGTACACATATAGCTGGACTGAGAGAAACGTGCCTTTTCTTCAATGGCTTCATAATGGAAAAAATAAATCAGGCCATCAAACTCCTGCGTGTGGTTAGATTGCTCAAACAATTATTCCTGCATACTTGCATTAGCATAGAATCTTAAAGCTTCTGCAGTCTTTGATCTAAAAACTCTGTCTTTTCTTCGCGGATACCATATGTGTGATTCTCAACCAAGCTTGATTCATGAGAAGTACACACGGGAATACGGAATCCCTAATGTCTACCATCTTCAAGTTATATTTGAAACGAGATTGTCGAGAGAGTGTGGTGGAGCTGATAAAATTCTATGATTGAGTAACATCATCGACTGACCACTTGGGGTGTACCCAATGCACGAATGACATAGAGACGTGCAAGCAGACACGTGAAGATATATACTTTTTGTGAAGGTAACATATCTAGACCTCTTTTAGTATGTAGGTAAGGGGTCAAGATTCATTAGCTTCACAAAGTTAAAACATCTTATATTTTAAAATGGAGGGAGTAGTTGAGATGCGGGTAGATGTCTTTCGTGGCCATGCGATTTGGTTTTTCGGCTATGTTTATTTATGTGAGAAAAAGTTAAAAAGAGACACCTAGATATTTGGTACATTATTATTTGATCTTATTATGAACTGGAGTGTTGTGAATTATTGTGTTGCACCCAGATCATGTATCGGATGTTTGTGTTTGAGAGGGTGGATGAGATTTGGTAGTTATAGCAAATTATTACAATATAGAGAGTGAGATTTTCGGCCTACATCGGAATGTGAGTGGATAGAGAGGGATAAATTTGGTTACATTAGATTATATTAAAATGTAAAGTTAAATTGTAATTTTTTACGAAAAGTATAAGACAGTAGACTAAATAAAACTAAAATTGAGTATATGAGTATTTATTTCTTCCGTTGCAACGCACGGGCACTTTTGCTAGTAGATCTTAAATGGCTAACTGCTATATTGGAGAAGCCCAAATCCGTAACCATATGGAACAACAAAATTTCATCAAAACACTAGTAAAGCCATACTACATGACTATTTCACCGAATCCATACACCCTACCAACTATCATGTAGTAGAACCAACCCAGCCACCACCAAACCCCTATTCTAAATAAGGGTTCATATTAGTCGCTCCGCAGTCACCAGATTAGCAGCTGAAAAATCATAGAGGTAGTGCCGGGAACAGATGGGACTGCATGCGGCCACTTACTGGTGTCGACGATGTCGCGGTGGGCGGCGACGTCGGCGAGGGACTGGGGTCGGTACTTCTCGACCCAGGGCGAGGACTTGACGGCGGAGGCGGGGAGCAGCGCCTTGCCCTTGAAGACCGGGGGCGCGGCGGCGTCGATGTCCATCGGGGCGGCGGTGGTGGCGGCAGCCATGGCGGAGGAAACCCTAGAGTTTTGGGAGGGAGTTGGGGGATTGATTGGCGCCAATTCCAAACCCCTCTTGCCTCGGCTTGGGCAGATCTCCCGGCCGCAGACCCGCAGTCAGAGTTTCGAGTGGAGTAGTCAGTGGCGCAGTGGGGGCGTCGCTCGCACAGGAGGGTTAGCTCTGGGCTCCAGTCAAGTCGTGGGCCTGGGCCGAAACTTATGTGTGCAGTGTCTCTTAATGAGTTTCTCTAGCTGGGCCATGTAAACAATACTTTACTCCCTAAAGTACGGCGGCAACAACTTTGCCCCTCCCTCCGCTAATGAGGCCACGGGTCACGGCCTCCTCCATCTGTCATTCCAGCAATAGGATGGGGTCTGGGTGGATAGTTAAGATTGGCCCAGGTTTTTCCATAGGTGTCACGTTGGTGGCAACGCCGTGTCGGAATAAGGTGATTTTGCTCCTCCTCGTGACGGTGATGCTCTAATAGGCATTGCCATTGATCAGGTGGCTCGGCCCTTTCGTTGTTCTTGAGATCTAGGGAGTTTAATTTCTTAGCATCTCGTAGTCCTTTGATGTTTTTGTGATGGTGTTGGTGACCAGGGGCGAGGTGGTTGCTCTGGAGCAAAGATGTTGTTTTAAGGTGGTGGATCTATTGGTATTCACCTATTTCATCAATGGGATGTGGTGGCATTGGTTATAACGGGTTCGATCCTCGGTTGATGTGCTACGCCGACAAAAGTCACGTTGCTTGCGGTATGCCGGTTCATCAACTCGGAAACCCTGTCTAGCAATGGTGCTTCGTTAGATATCTGGTGATGGTGAATACTAAGCATCCCTCCCAGTAGTCGGGCGATGGCCGTTGGCTTCAATGTGTGTTAGGAAACATTAGGGATTGTTTTGTAGTGTTCAATCTTTTGGGGTTCTCTCCATAAAGTTTGCAAGACACCTCGTTTTCTCATGGTTCATATTTCAATTTCCATGTGTGTTTATTCATGTAAATTGGTATTATTGATTGATTATGTGGTTACTCTAAAATGAAAGTATTATCTTAGGTATACTTTACCCCTCAAGTTTTGTTACAACACTTTTTGGCGAATGAAACTTCCATTACTCAAAAAACATAAGGTATTACAATATCTTGGCATGTGTCCGATAAACCCTCCTGACCGAAGGATAACCCCACTACCTCTCAAACATTTATTCTAGCATAATTTTCCTAAAATGGCTATTGATATTCGGATCTCTCTTCACATGAGTAATGCAGGTTCGAATCTTTCGGCGGGGTATTTATATCTTCAGTCATGGCCGTATTGATTGACCGATCCATGGCATCTTTCCGCAGTAATTTGACTATCTCCAAGCACTCCAACTCAAGTATTAGGGGTTGGGTGCACCAGTTTTAGCATCAACGATAGTCCTTCCATTGTCGCGCTTAGTTCAGTGATGGCTCAAAATATATCGAGCTCGTTGGGGAACCCTAAGAGAAAGGTATGATGAGCACAGCAGCAAGTTTTCCCTTAGTTATGAAACCAAGGTTATCGAACCAGTAGGAGTAAGGAAACACCTCCAATGTGTTGTTTCCAACTTGGAATCCTACACAACACAACCACAAAACTTTGCCCCCAACTTATAGTGAGGTTGTCAATCTCACCGGTTTTGCTGAAAACAAAGGATTAAACGTATTTTGTAGAAGGTAGTAATTGCTTGCAGAAATTAAACAGTAAACAGTAAATAGTAGATGGTAGATTGATGGTAAAAGAATGGATCGGGGTCCATAGTTCACTACAGGTGATTCTTCTTAAGATAGATGACATGTTGGGTGAACAAATTACAGCGGGGCAATTGACAGACACCGAGAAAGCATACATGCATATACTAATCATCTTGACTCCTATGAGATTTGATTAGGCATTACAACATTATACATAAACCATAATTCAACTGCATCTATGACTAATAGTCCACCTTCAGATTATCATCTGAACCCCCTCTAGTATTAAGTTGCAAGCAACAGATAATTGCATTAAGCAAAGTGTGTAAAGTAAACAATATGGTTGCCCCATGGACAAAGGATTGCTGCTTTCTCCCTAGTAGCAACAACACATCTAGTACCTTCGAGATTTCTATCACTTCCCTAGATTACTAGAGGCATGAACCCACTATCGAGCATAAATACTCCCTCTTGGAGTTGCTAGCATCTACTTGGCCAAGATAGCTACTAACAACATAAAGCATGCAAGATCACAAATAACATAGACATGGTAGAATCAATAATCAATCCGAAATAGCATCTCAATATCCATCGGATCCCCGCAAACACAACATGTAAGATTACAAATAGATGATCTTGATCATGAACGGAGCTCACAAGATCTAAACATGGTAGCACAAGGGAGGAGAACCAACCATCTAGCTACTACATGGACCCGTAGTCCAGGGATGAACTACTCACGCATCACACCAAAGGTAGTCATGGTGATGAAGAAGGCCTCCAGGGATGGCGGGAAGAGCTTCAGATCCCTCCCGATCTAGGGATGGAGATGGCGGCGGCTACAGACTCTTTCGTGGAATTTTGATCGGGTACTTAGGGTTTTCGTCCCGGGAGGCTTTTATAGGCGAAGGGGCAAGATCGGTGGAGTACCGGGGGGCCACACTAGGTGGTGGTGTGCCTAGGGCTGGCCGTGCCACCCTAGGGTGTGGCCGCCCTGGTGCCCCTCTTCGTCTCCCCTCCGGACTCCGTGTTGCTTCGGGTAAAATATTGACTTTGGCTTTTGTCCGGTCCAATTCCAAGAATATTTCCTTACTAGCTTTTCTAAAACCAAAAACAGCAGAAAACAGGCAACTGGCACTATGGCATCTTGTTAATAGGTTAGTTCCAGAAAATGTGTAAAAATACTCCAAAGTATGGACAAAACATAAGAAAGTAGATATAAAACAAGCATGGAACATCAAAAATTATAGATATGTTTATGACGTATCAACATCCCCAAGCTTAACTCTTGCTCGTCCTCAAGTAGGTAAGTGATAAAAAAGAATAATTTTTGAGGTGACATGCACCATCATAATCTTGATCAAGGTATTTGTAAAACATTGATAGCTAGGATCATAGTACTTTAACATAGACATGAAAGATATAGTTCTAACAATAAGATATAGCAACTATGTTGTAACATGAAAAGGTACGAACAAAAGATTCATGAATAACAATGCTTTGAAAGACATTTGTTTGTTTTACATATAGAAAACATAATGAGAATGGTATTCAAGCTTGTCCCTCATAGTGTAGCAAAACATAAATGCATAGGACACCTTCAAAGTTCATAAGGGTGACTAGATACAGATAGTTTAAGAACAAGCAATATCAAAGTTATGAATCAATCAACAAGTTCTGGGACAATGCACATTAAACTAAGAATGACCACTATGCTCTCTTAATAGGTGCATAAAGATAGAAGATGGAGACTCAACATAAAAAGTAAAAGAAAGGCCCTTCATAGAAGGAAGCAGGGATTCAAGTCTCATAAAGAGCTTCAAAAAATTATGGTACTTATTAGCTTTCAGCTCTCATTGCCCCTATCATAAGCATCTTTATGTGGTTAAGGTTAAAGTGAACAAATATGAGGATATGCTTGACAAGTTATAAGTTGAAAATCTCCTGCCCCTTGCTTACGAGTACCGAACCTCATGCTACTCAACTTTAGTCACACGTAAGTTCTTGTCATTGTAAGTACATGTGTATCATAGAGAACCACCAACGGGGTACCCCTTGCCCGATGATACGGAAGCTTTCCCATATCAAAATTACAAGGCAAGCAGACAATAAACATCTCAGCGATCTTTTTATTTTCTATTTGCATAGGTTTTTATTGAGGATGCTTCAAAGATTGCTCACTATGGTTATGCTGCAAGTTTCCACCATGATTAGGCATGTCTTAGGCTAGTCGCTCAGGCGTTTCTCTAACACATATACAAACTCCATGAGCTTACAAGCTCCCCTTTCATTTTACACCGCCGAGATCCATAAGCAAAAGAATCATGATATCAACTAAATAATGTGCAATGTTGAAAGCATTCCCCATGGTAACATGGTTCTACTAATTCACAACTTACAAAGCGCAAGCATATATGCAACATAGATGGGCACAATGGTTCAAGTTTATTAAGTGCAAGAAAATTAAAGTGTGCCATCAAGTTTGTGAGAGCTTTAATCACTAATTTTCACATAACAAGTTTAATTCGGAAGGTAGATAAAAACATGAATACACTTGGAATAGCAAGTGCTAATAGGTAGGTGATACGTCCATTTTGCATTACTATTCTATGTCATAATTCACTGTTATTCATTGATATATTTCATATTAAGATGTGATACTTATGTTATTTCATCTGTTTTTGCATGGTTGATGACTTTTGGAGCATGGACCGCTGCAGTCAGAATTCTGATGGAAAAGGTGTTGTTTGGAGGTAAAATTCGGGAAGATCAGAAAATCCGAGAAAATATACGGAAAATCCTATTTTTCCAGAAGACGAAGGCTGCCAGAAGAGGGAGTGGAGATGGGCCATAGGGGGCCCACACCACCCCCTGGTGCGGGCCAGCCTAGGACGCGCCACCAGGTGGTGTGGCCGCCCTGGCCCACCTCTAGCTCTCCCCTCTGGCATATATATTCCTCCCGAAACCCTAAGACTCGGGGAGCAACCACAGAAATATTCCGCCGCTTCTACAGGGCGGAAAACATCGAGAGAGAAAGATCTCTCCGGCAGACAGATTTCTGCCGGGGGAATTCCTTCCTGGAGAGGGAAGATCGTCGCCATCAACAGCACCATCAAGCTGGACTTCATCGGGATCATCACCACCATCATCACCATCAGCACCCTCATCACCATCTCCATATTGCTGTAACAATTGGGTTGAATCTTGCATTAGTTCTTAGGGGAAACTTTCCCGGTGTTGATTACTCTTTGTAGTTGATGCTATTGAGTGAACCATTGAATTATTGTTTATGTTCAGATTGTTATACATCATTATTCCATCTCTGATCATGATCCATATGATGTCTTGTGAGTAGTTCGTTTTGTTCTTGAGGACATGGGAGAAGTCATGTTGTTAGTAGTGGAGTTGTGTTGAGAAAGATTCAATAGTTTGATATTTAAGTTGTGGTGTACTTCTTCTAGTGGTGTCATGTGAACGTCGACTACATGACACTTCACCTATATGGGCCTAGGGGAATGCATTGTGTATTTGGCTACTAATCGTAGGGGTTGCCGGAGTGACAGAAATCTGAACCCCCGTTAGGAAACCATTGCACAAGGGATGTAAGGGTCTTAGAGTTTAAAGATGTGGTTAGGTTTCTACCTTAATTACTTTCTTGTACTTACGAATGTTTGCAAGGGGTATAATCACAAGTATGTATTAGTCCTAAGAAGGTCGGTACATTAGCACAGGTTCACCCACACAACACTTAGCGAGCTAAAGAAGATTAATCAACTATATGAAGCGAAAGCACTTGACAGTCTTCTCGTGTGTCCTCAAGAACGTTTGGTCATCTTAAGTAATACAACCGGCTTGTCCTTTGCTGAATAAAGGATTGGGCCACTTGCTGCATTTATTCCTACTATCTTTTATTTACTCGTACTTTGTTTACTTGCTTTATAAAAAAAAACTAAAATTCCGTTTTCTAAGTATTTGCAGAGAATTCCTGATCCATACCACTAGCCAACACCTTCTGCTCCTCGTTGGGTTCGACACTCTTACTTATCGAAAATACTGCGATACACCCCCTATACTTGTGGGTCATCAAGAATATTTTCTAGCGCCGTTGCCGGGGAGTGAAGCGCTATTGGAGAGTGGAACTGGTAAAGGAAACCTCTACTGTGAGTATTGTTTACTTCTGCTAGTTGCTTTATTTTCGTTATTGATAATTCGTTGAGTTTCTTATTTGGTAAAGCTACTACCACTGCTAAGGTAGTAGACGAACCACCACCTGCTGAGAATGATGCTTTGAAAATACCTACAAGAATTATTGATTGTGTTATGGATAACTACTATGTTGGGGATGGAACTGTCCATCCCGGTGATCATTTACTCTTTATACACGAATTATGCGGGTTGTTCAAGTGTGCAGGTATTACTACAGATCAAGTTAAGAAGAAGTTATTCACATTATCACTGAAAGGAAGAGCTGAGGAATGGTATAAGCTGCTGAAGAATGGTCAAGCTCTGGAATGGGAGGAAATAGTACCTCTCTTTTATTCAAAGTTTTATCCTCCTAGTGAGATTCATAAAGATCGGAATCAAATATACAACTTTTGGCCTCTTGATGGAGAGAGTATAGCTCAAGCTTGGGGGAGATTGAAGTTACTAATGCTCAAATGTCCCATTCATGAGCTCCCCAACAATATTATTATCAATAACTTTTATGCAAGGCTCCCTCTACATGATAAGGATTTATTGGATGCTTCTTGTGCTGGATCATTCACTCGCATGGAAGAAGAAGCTAAATGGGATCTTCTGGGCTGTATTCAAGACAATGCTGAAGCATGGTAGAACGACAAAGGTAGAAAGTTAGGTATAAATTATGATCATGAATGCATTGAATCTTTTATGGGAACTAATGACTTTCAAAATATTAAAAATGCTTATGGTCTAGACTCTCAAGCTATTGCTTCCTACATTGAAGTGCCTAAAAAGAAGTGGAATAAGTATCATGAACCTTATAAAGATATTGATAAGAGTGTTCCTGCAAGAAATACTGAAGTTTATACTGCTAATCATGTTTTACCTAAACCTTACATTGAGAAAATGCCTTTCCCAGTTAAGATAAAGGAACATTCTATGATAGCTAGTATGTTTAATGAAAGTACACATAAAGCTATTGAACCTGATAAACAAATGGTTGATGAACCTATTATAGCAAATGTAAAAGACTTTGTTACTAAATATGAAGAAGAGGGACACACTATCCTTTGTAAGGATACCTCTAATATTGTTTCACAAAGTAGTGTTATGAGAGCTAGTATTCCTGTGTTTTCTGTTAGAATAAGTGATCATTGTTACGATGGTCCTTGTGATAGTTATATTGTTAAGTTTATACATGATACTGAAAGTTACTATGAGAGAGGGAAAAGTGTTCTTATGTATCTCAATAATATCAAGTTTCCTCGTTTTATGCTGAAAGTTTTTATGTTGCACTTGTTTTGCCTTCTTATGCAAGTAGCCTCTGGTTTCAACAACTTATTTGTTTACAAAATTCCCTTGCATAGTAAGTGGGTTAGACTTAAATGTGTGTATTTTTTCTTCTTAATGCTCTCTTTCACTTCAATTCATATTCCTATGTGAGCATTTTCAAAATTATCATGCCCATCTTAATGGCCATAAAGAAAGAGCTTTTTGGGAGACAACCCAGTTTATTTTTGCTTTCAGTTTGTTTTTGTTTCTTTGAGTCTTGGAAGTTATTACTTCGGTAATAACCTATCCTTATCCTTTTTGTTTGGTTTTTATGTCAAGATCAACCTCTAATTAGAGAGAAGTAAGATTTGGGGAAGTTGCTGTCCCGAAACAGATTTTTGTGCTTCACCGTAAAAATTCGTGAGAGATCTCTGTATTTCGGATTGAGCTGTAATTTTTTGTGCTTATGCCCCAGGTTGTTATTTAACTTTCGTTAGTTTTGTACTTTTTGATTTGAGCAACAGAAGATTTTCGAAAAAATTGATCTTTACCTGCTGGTCTGTTTTGATAGATTCTACCACTCTTGCATTTGCTTCTTTATTCGATTTCCTTTTTGAATTCTTTTTGGGTTTTCGGAAAGAGTTGCTACAGTATCTTATGTTTTGATGGTTTTCCGTTGAAGTTGAACTCAAAAGGTTTTATCACTTCACTTATACTAATGTTGCTAGTGAGAACTGTGTAAAGTTTTGTGTGAAAGAAATTTCCAGGTTAGTGGAGATAATGGTGTAGTAAGGAAGTGAAAGGTTTCATGACTCACAATAATTCTATGAAAATAAAGATATTGATGTTATTCAAGTGGTGACTCCGTAAGAATCTATCAAATACCAAATTCAGAGAACTGCAGAGTCCGTTTTCAAATAGGTAACAGTTATGGTAAGAAAAGTTCCGCGAAAATACTATCCAATTATATTTTTGCAGTTTTTAGTCAATAAGGAAAGTTACAAAGCGAAAGAGGGACGAAAACGGATCTAGGGTGGCTCACACCACCCTATGGCGCGGGCCCACCCCTGGCCGCGCCACCAGGTGGTGTGGCCACTCCGGACTCCGCCTCTGACTCGTTTTCTCCCAGTACCTTCCTTTTTGTTGTGAAACTTCGTAATATATAACCCCCCGAATCTCCCGAGGTTCGTATATCGTGTTTTCGTCGTGTTTTCGTTTCGATCTGTTTCTGCCAGGAACTAATTTTGAAATATTAGAGGCACAATGGTGTTCGCCAAGGATAAGGGAAAGGAACCTATGGAGGAAGATCTCCAAGACCCCGGTCAGGAGGAGGAGTTCAAGAGTGAAGAGGAAGAGGAACAAGGCCAACATCCGCACACCGGCACTACCATTGCAAGCATTGGAGTGGTGACAAAACCTGTCAGGGTTAGAAGGACTGCACGGATGCAGACTGGGGGGAAAACTCCTCGTCACTGCTTGGCTCCACGGTCACTTCCTCCACGCACAAAGAATCTTTTCCATACCCTTATCCATGAGCATCAATACCAGAATATGCCCAAGGAGAAATTACCCTCCAAAATTGGGATTTTCCTCTTTCTAGCCATGTAGGAAAAGAAGACTTCAAGGAGGAAGAGTGGGGAAAGAATAGCAAGAGCTGGAATTCTCAACCCGACATGATCATGAGCCGCATTGAGCAAAACTCACAGCTGATTCATAATCTCACCTTCAAGATCGAGGACTTGGGAAAACTGATCAAGGAGCTCATTGAAAGAATACCACCACCACCAAAGGAGTAATTCGTCATCAGGTTTGGCATCCCCTTGGTTTGTTCCAAGCTTGGGGGAGTGCCGCGGTATCACATCACTATCTTCTATCTTTTTAGCTTTTTAGTAGAGTCATATCATGAATAGAGAAGTTATCGTGTAGGATGGTTTGCATTATGGAAGTGTCCCCTCTCTAGTTAGATATGTATCCCTTGGTGTGAGTTGCCGTTGTGGAATATTAATGAGAAGTTCTATCATTTACTCTTTTGCATAGCTTATATTAGTTTTCAATTCACGGTTATATGATTGAACTTGTTGTTAGTATTGGTTGCACGTTGGGATCATTGAGTTAATTTAGTTGGTTTTGGCAAACCTGGCTCGGTCAGTAGCAACACTATTTTTGAGAGTTGAATGAAAAAGATAAAAGTACTCTAAAGAAATATAATTTCATCATCTTTCTTTCTTGATTTGCTCATAAGTCTAGTATTCTTTAGTTAAGATCTTTTTTGCTTCCAAGGAAGATTGCATGTTTGTCTTTATCACTTGTATGTTTGTTTGTTTCCTTCAACTCTTATACTTGCTACCCAGCCTTGCTAGCCAAAAACCGGTACTGAGAGGGAATTATTCTCGTGCATCCAATCCTTAAACCCCAACCTATGCCATTTGTGTCCACCATACCTACCTATTAGCACTATTGCTATTCCAAGTAAATTCTTGTTTTTATCTACCTTCCAAATTAAACTTGTTATGTGAAAATTAGTGATTAAATCTCTCACGAACTTGATGGCACATCTTATTTTCTTGCACTTAATAAACTTGAACCATTGGGTCCTTCTTTGTTGCGTATATGCTTGCGCTTTATGAGTTGAAGTTAGCAGAACCATGTATCATGGGGAACGCTTTCAACATTGCCATGGTACTTTGTGCCTAGTTGATATCATGATTCTTTTGCCTATGGATCCCGGCGGTGTGAAATAAAAGGTGAACTTGTAAGATCATGGAGTTCATATGTGTGTTAGAGAAACGCCTGGGCCGCTAGTCTAAGCCATGCCTAATCATGGTGGATACTTGCAGCATAACTATAGTGAGCATTCTATGAAGCATCCTCAATAAAAACCTATGCAAATAGCAAATAAAAAGATCGCTGAGATGCTCATTGTCTGCTTGCCTTGTCATTTTGATTATGGGATAGCTCCTGTATCATGTGCAAGGGGTACCCCGTTGGCGGTTCTCAATGATACACATGTATTTACAATGACAAGAGCTTACTCGTGACTGAAGTTGAGTAGCATGAGGTTTGGTACTTGTAAGTAAGGGGCATGAGATTTCAACTTATAACTTGTCAAGCATATCCTCTTAGTTGTGTCACTTTAACCTTAATCACCTAAAGATGCCTATGATAGGGGCAATGAGAACTGAAAGCTAGTAAGTATCATAATTTTTGGGAGCTCCTTTTGAAACTTAAAATCCCTGCTTCCCTCTACGAAGGGCCTTTCTTTTACTTTTTAGTTGAGTCAATAAACCTATTCCCTTCTATCTCAGCAAGTATTGTGAGTTATTGTGTTTCATTCATTCATATGATGATTTATTCAATCATGTTTCTTATGTTCCTTGTTTTGCACATTGCTCTTATCTTGGTGATTACTATTTTGAAAGCTATCATCGAAAAACCAGTTATTTGTGAACTCCAGCAAATTATCAACTATTCTTTGACCAAGAGCTAAGTTTGACATTACCAATTATGATTTACTTCATGTATCTCTATTGTGTTTCCTTTACTTATTCTAAGTTAAGTTATATAATAGTGAGTTATCTTCTATTATGATCTGTGTATTGATGAATGTGATGCTTCTTGTCCGTATTCTTTTATCGACCCTTCACTCCATAAACCTGAGGTCATGTTTATTGAGCTCAGTTTCGCTTGGGGACAAGCGAAGTCTAAGCTTGGGGGGGTTGATAAGTCCATTTTGCATCACTATTCTATGTCATAATTCACTGTTATTCATTGATATATTTCATATTAAGAGGTGATACTTATGTTATTTCATCTGTTTTTTAATGGTTGATGACTTTTGGAGCATGGACCGCTGCAGTCAGGATTCTGATGGAAAAGGTGCTGTTTGGAGGCAAAATTCACGAAGATCAGAAAATCCGGGAAAATATACGGAAAATCCTATTTTTCCAGAAGACGAAGGATGCCAGAAGAGGGAGTGGAGATGGGCCACAGGGGGCCCACACCACCCCCTGGCGCGGGCCAGCCTAGGCCGCGCCACCAGGTGGTGTGGCCGCCCTGGCCCACCTCTGGCGTATATATTCCTCCCGAAACCCTAAGACTCGGGGAGCAACCACAGAAATATTCCGCCGCTTCTACAGGGCGGAAAACATCGAGAGAGAAAGATCTCTCCGGCAGACAGATTTCTGCCGGGGGAATTCCTTCCTGGAGAGGGAAGATCGTCGCCATCAACACCACCATCAAGCTGGACTTCATCGGGATCATCACCACCATCATCACCATCAGCACCCTCATCACCATCTCCATATTGCTGTAACAATTGGGTTGAATCTTGCATTAGTTCTTAGGGGAAACTTTCCCGGTGTTGATTACTCTTTGTAGTTGATGCTATTGAGTGAACCATTGAATTATTGTTTATGTTCAGATTGTTATACATCATTATTCCATCTCTGATCATGATCCATATGATGTCTTGTGAGTAGTTCGTTTTGTTATTGAGGACATGGGAGAAGTCATGTTGTTAGTAGTGGAGTTGTGTTGAGAAAGATTCAATAGTTTGATATTTAAGTTGTGGTGTACTTCTTCTAGTGGTGTCATGTGAACGTAGACTACATGACACTTCACCTATATGGGCCTAGGGGAATGCATTGTGTATTTGGATACTAATCGTAGGGGTTGCCGGAGTGACAGAAACCTGAACCCCCATTAGGAAACCATTGCACAAGGGACGTAAGGGTCTTAGAGTTTAAAGATGTGGTTAGGTTTCTACCTTAATTACTTTCTTGTACTTACGGATGTTTGCAAGGGGTATAATCACAAGTATGTATTAGTCCTAAGAAGGTCGGTACATTAGCACAGGTTCACCCACACAACACTTAGCAAGCTAAAGAAGATTAATCAACTATATGAAGCGAAAGCACTTGACAGTCTTCCCGTGTGTCCTCAAGAACGTTTGGTCATCTTAAGTAATACAACCGGCTTGTCCTTGGCTGAATAAAGGATTGGGCCACTTGCTGCATTTATTCCTACTGTCTTTTATTTACTCGTACTTTATTTACTTGCTTTATCAAAAACCCCTAAAAATCCGTTTGCTAAGTATTTGCAGAGAATTCCTGATCCATACCACTAGCCAGCACCTTCTCCTCCTCGTTGGGTTCGACACTCTTACTTATCAAAAATACTGCAATACACCCCCTATACTTGTGGGTCATCAGTAGGTATGGTGGACTCTTTGGAATAACTTGGTTTTATTTGGAGTTGGATGCATGCGTGGAACTCATACTTGGTATGGAGGCTAGCAAAAGACTGGGAGCGACCAACTAAGAGAGCAATAATGGCCATAATCATGCAAAGCAACAAAACATTATTAATTAAAGCATAAAGTGATATTATAAGTCGAAAACTAAATGATCATAGAGGTTATGGTGACTTGGTATTGGTGTGAGCATGCAACAAGTCAACCCAAATAAAGCATCAAAGGAGAATACCACAATATTATGCTTTTATATGCTAAAACAACGCATGATTCTTTCAAGGCGCATTAAGCAATCTCAATTGTTTGTAACAAGTCATGCTACAACAATAGTTACTAAGAATAAAGTCAAAACAATATCAAGCATGACATGACAAAGCCTAGGCCATAGTCAAAAACAAGCTCTTTTAATACCACTTATAAGCATGAACTTATTTGAATCCAAAATAACCTATTTGAAACTATGTATGAATGCGGGGGTCCAACCAATTTATTCAAGAAAACTAAGCAAACAAAAACTAAAAACAAAAACAAAGACGCTCCAAGAATAACACAATGGTGCATGAAGCAATAAAAATGAAGTGTTTGGAAGAAACGTGAGATTTTTATTGATGAAGAAGGGGATGCCTTGGGCATCCCCAAGATTTGACGCTTGTACTTCTTGAATATTTCTTGGGGTGACACGGGTGTCATCCCCAAGCTTGAGCTTTTGTCCATACTCCATCTTATCACATTACTCCCCCCCCTACACTTTAAAATTTCCTTCATACAAAACTTCACACAATCTTCATTAGCAACATTAGTGTACTCAAGATAATAAGTCTTTTGGTTCAGTTTCAACATAAGTAAAACTTCCATTAAAACACAAGCTACTATAGCACTTCCTTTTAAAAGTTCAAGAATTTTGGCAAGAACTTAAAGAGAAAGAGATTTGAGAGGCAAATGCAAATAATAGCAGAAATCTGTCAAAACAGACCAGCAGGTAAAAACCAATTTTTTCGAAGACCTTCTGTTGCTCAAATCGGAAAGTGTTGAACTAATGAAAGTTATATAACAACCTGGGCAGAAGCACAAAATATTACAGCTCAATCTGATATACAGAGTTTTTTCACGAATTTTTACAGCAAAGCATAAAAATCTGTTTCGGGACAACAACTTTCCCAAGTCTTACTTCTCTCTCATTAGAGATTACTCTTGGCACAAAAACCACACAAAAATGATAAGGAGAGGGTCTTAATGAAGCAATAACTTCCAAGACTCAACAAAAGATTCCTAAAGAAATTTGGGAATCTCCCAATAAGTGCTTTTCTTTAATGCCTTTGAGCTAGGCATAAGAAGCAAAAATCAAGTATTCTCAAATGAAGAAGCATTAAGAGGAAATTTTGTTTTAATAGAAGAGGCAAAAGGAATATTCTCTCTCTTCTTAGGGAAGTGTTCTATACCTTTCTTGAGTGGGAATTGATATTTAATGGTGCCTTCTTTCATATCAATAATGACACCAACAGTTCTAATTAAAGGTCTTCCCAAAATAATACGACAAGAAGCATTGCATTCAACATCCAAAATATAGAAATCAACAGGGACATGGGAATTGTTAACCATAATAAGGACATCATTAATACTCTCCATGAGTTTATTTTTAGCATTATCATCAAGTTGGACATTTAAATAACAATCTTCCAATGGTTGCAAATCAAGCATTTCATAAATCTTTCTAGGCATAATAGAAACACTACTATCAAGATCACATAAAGCTTTGAGATCAAAATCATTCACTTTCATATTAATGATGGTTTCCCAACCATCTTCTAATTTCATAGGGATAGAAGCTTTATGTTTCATCTTTTCTTCTTTAATTTTTATGAGAGCATCAGTAATGTGTTTTGTAAAGGCCATATTCATAGCACTAGAATTTGGACTTTTAGCAAGCTTTTGTAGGAACATAATTACTTCAAAGATATTGCAACCATCAAGATACAAATCATAATTACCATCTAAAGTACTAGAGCTATTGTTTCCCATATTTCGAAGAATTTCAGCATTTTTATTAGAGAAAGTTCTATTGTTTTAGGCATTGTTGCAGAAGGAATGGGGACTTCATGTGGTTTGCTAGCATCAACATTAGTGGTGGTGATAGTACAAATACTACTATTTCTAGCAATTTCATCTTCTCTTTCCCACTTGGCATTCAATTCAGCTAACAGTATAACATTTTCATCAATTCTAACTTGTATGGCATTAGTAGAAGCAAAGAGATTTTCAATAATTTTAGGTTTAGCAGCCATTTTATTCAAAGAAGATTGTGCTTCAGACAATGATGTTATATTTTTTCAGCATTAGAGAGTTTTTCCTCAATAGTTTTATTGAAGGCAGTTTGTTTACTAATAAAATCTTTAAGCATGACTTCGAGTTCAGAGGGTGCACTTCTATTATTGTTGTAGGAATTTCCATAAGCATTACCATTATTAGGAGGATATGACCTATAATTATTGTTACCAAAATTATTCCTGTAGGCATTGTTGCTAAAATTATTACTTCTAATAAAGTTCACATCAACTTGCTTTTCTTGAGCAACCAAATAGGCTAAGGGAACATGATTTGGATCAATATGAGCTTTCCCATTAACAAGCATGGACATAATAACATCAATTTTATCACTCAAGGAGGAGGTTTCTTCAACATAATTTACCTTCTTACCTTGTGGAGCTCTCTCAGTGTGCCATTCAGAATAGTTAACCATCATATTATCAAGAAGCTTTGTTGCATCACCCAAAGTAATGGTCATAAAGGTACCTCCAGCAGCAGAATCCAGCAGATTTCTTGAAGAATAATTCAGTCCTGCATAAAAGGTTTGGATAATCATCCAAGCAGTCAGTCCATGAGTAGGACAATTGTTTACCAAAGATTTCGTTCTTTCCCAAGCTTGAGCAACATGTTCATTATCAGATTGTTTAAATTTCATTATTTCACTTCTCATAGATATAATCTTAGCAGGAGGACAGTATTTTCCAATGAAAGCATCTTTGCATTTAGTTCAAGAATCAATACTATTTCTAGTTAGGGATAGCAACCATTCTTTAGCTTCTCCTCTCAAAGAGAAAGGAAACAATTTAAGCTTAATAATATCTCCATCTATATCCCTATGTTTTTGCATCTCACAAAGTTCAACAAAGTTATTAAGGTGAGTAGCATCATCTTCAGTACCAACACTAGAGAATTGTTCTTTCATAACAAGATTGAGCAAAGCAGGTTTAATTTCAAAGAAAGTAGCTTTAGGAACAAGTGGAGCAATAGGTGTGCACATGAAATCATTGTTGTTGGTGATAGTGAAGTCACACAACTTAGTGTTTTCAAGAGTATTCATTTTTTGGTGTTTTTAATATAAAGAAGCAAACTAGTACAACTATTTTTTGTGTTTTTGATAAATAAATAAGCAAACAAAGCAGAAATAAACTAAGCAAAACAAAAAAACAAAGTAAAGAGATTGGTTATGAGGGACTCCCCTTGTGAAGATGTCCTTGACTCCCCGACAATGGCACCAGAAAAAAGGCTTGATGACTCAAAATATATCGAGCTCGTTGGGGAACCCCAAGAGGAAGGTATGATGAGCACAACAACAAGTTTTCCCTCAGTTATAAAACCAAGGTTATCGAACCAGTAGGAGCAAGGAAAAACCTCCAAGGTGTTGTTTCCAACTTGGAATCCTGCACAACACTACCACATAACTTTGCCCCTGATGTCTACACACTTCTATTCTTGTAGATAGTTGTTGGGCCTCCAAGTGCAGAGGTTTGTAGAACAACAGCAAGTTTTCCCTTAAGTGGATCACCCAAGGATTATCGAACTCAGGGAGGAAGTGGTCAAAGGTATCCCCTCTCAAGCAATCCTGCAATCAAGATACAAGAAGTCTCTTGTGTCCCAACACCCAATACACTTGTTAGGTGTATAGGTGCACTAGTTCGGCGAAGAGATAGTGAAATACAAGTGGTATGGATAATTATAAGTGGTAACGGTGCCAGAAAATAGCTTGCTGGCGTGTGGTTGACGTGGGAAAAGACTAAAGGCAAACTAAAATAAAGAAGGAAGCAAGCAAACATGTAACAGATCTAGTTGCAAACGGTGTTTCAATGCTTAGAAATAAGGCCTAGGGATCATACTTTCACTAGTGAACACTCTCATATAAATATATTCTTCTTTATGATACTACGCTGAACTACTCTTTGGTTGTACACTCTAATCCATGGTAGGGCTATAATAGCACACCTCAAAGTTCATCTTTCCCATCTAGATAACCCCACACTGTCACCTTGAGTACTAGATGGTTCCAACAAACACCACAATTTCATAAAGACATCCAACTCCAAATATAACTTATAACAAGTATTTGTAATCTCTAGCCTAAGTGCCACCATGGTGTGCACGCTATCACTTTCACACACATGGGGAGAGCAGAGATCTATTAAAGGACTTGAGTAGCAAGGTAGATCTACTTGATTACAAAGCTCATGATCACATGCATAGAGAGAGAGAGAGATGAACACATAGCTACCGGTAGAACCCTTAGCCTCGAGGAAGAAGTACTCCCTCCTCATCATGGGAATCAGCAATGGTGATGGAGATGGTGGTGGAGATCGATGGAGATGGCTCCGGGGGCACTTCCCCATCCCAGCAGGGTGCCGAAACAGAGACTTTCTGTCCCCCGAATCTCCCCTTCGGTGGCGGCGGCGCTGCGGAACTTTTCGTGGCTTTCTGATTGACTATTTAGGGTTTATGCATCGGGAGGCATCTTATAGGCGAAGAGGCAAGGTCGGTGGGCAGCCAGGGGCCCACACCACTTGGTGGAGCGGCCAGGGCTAGCCCATGCCACCATATGGTGTGGCCAGGACCTGGCCCTCCTTCGTCTCGTATTCTGGCTCCGTGAGTCTTCCGGTAAAATAGGACCTTTGGCTTTTGTCCCGTCCAATTCTGAGAATATTCATTTTCTGACTTTCCTAGAACCAAAAACAGCAGAAAACAGGCAACTCGCACTATGGCATCTTGTTAATAGGTTAGTCCAAGAAATCATATGAAAAGTACTCCAAAGTTGGAACAAAACACAAGAAAGTAGATAAAACCAAGCATGGAACATCAAAAATTATAGATACATTTGCAATGTATCAACATCCCCAAGATTAACTCCTGCTCGTTCTCGAGTAGATAAGTGCTAGAAAGAAAGAATAATTTTTTAGGTGACATGCACCATCATAAACTTGATCAAAGTATTTGTAAAACATTGATAGCTGGGATCATAGTACTTCAATCATAACATGAAAGACAAAGTTCTAGCAATAAGACAAAGAAACTATGTTGCAACATGAAAAGGCGCAAACAAAAGATTCATGAATAACAATGCTTTGCAAGACGTTTGTTTGTTTCACATAAAGAAAACATAGCATAGTGGCATTCAGCTTGTCCCTCATAGAGTAGCAAACATAAATGCATAGGACACCTTCAAAGTTCATAAGAGTGACTAGATACAAATAGTTTAAAACAAGCAGTATCAAGTTATGCATCAATCAACTAGTCTTGGGACAATGCACATAGAACTAAGAATGGCCACTATGCTCTCAAAGTAGGTGCATAAAAATAGAAGGTGGAGACTCAATATAATGGTGGAAGAAAGGCCTTCATAGAAGGAAGCAGAGATTCAAGTTTCATAAAGAGCTTCCAAAAATTATGGTACTTATAGCTTTCAGCTCTCATTGCCCCTATCATAAGCATCTTGAGGTGATTAAGGTTAAAGTGAACAAACTATGGTGTACATGCTTGACGAAGTATAAGTTAGGAATCTCATGTCCCTTGAATACGAGGGCCGCTCCTCATGCTACTCAAGTTTAGTCACCGGTAAGTTCTTGTCATTGTAAGTACATGTGTATCATAGAGAACCGCCAACGGGGTACCCCTTGCCCGATGATACGGAAGAATCCCCATATCAAAATGACAAGGCAAGCAGACAACGAGCATCTCAACAATCTTCTTATTTACCATGGGAATATGGTGCTTTTTTCTCTCTTTCTTCTTTTCATAATCTCTTTTTTTGTTTTTCTCTTTTTTTTCTCAATATAGAACTCTTTTTTTATAAGAAGAATGCTTCATAGACAGCTCATTATGGTTACGATGCAGGTTTCCACCATGTCAGCATGGATTAGACCAGCGTCCTAGGCGTTTCTCTAACTCATATACATAACTCCATGGACTTACAAGCTCCCCTTTCATTTCACACCGACGACATCCATAGACAAAAGAGCATGATATCAACTAGGTACAAAGTACAAATACAATGTTGAAAGCGTTCCCCATGATAACATGGTTCTGCTAATCCCCAACAAATAAGTGCAAGCATATACAACATAGACGACACAATGGTTCAAGTTTATTAAGGGCAAGAAAAGTAAAGTGTGCCATCAAGTTCGTGAGAGCTTTAATCACTAGTTTTCTCATAACAAGTTTAATTTGGAAGGTAAACAAAAACATGAATATACTTGGAATAGCATATGCTAGTAGGTAGGTATGGTGGACTCTTTGGAATAACTTGGTTTAGGGAGTTGGATGTATGAGTGGAACTCATACTTGGTTGTGGAGGCTAGCAAAAGACTGGGAGCGACAAACTAAGAGAGCAATAATGGCCATAATTATGCAGAGCGACAAAACATCATTGATCAAAGCATAAAGTGATACTACAAGTTGAAAACTAAAGGATCATAAAGGCTATGGTGACTTGGGATAGTCATAACATGGTGTGAGCATGTGCCAAGTCAACCCAAATAAAGCATCAAAGGGGAATACCACAATACTATGCTTTAATATGCTAAAACAACGCATGATCCTTCCAAGGCACATTAAGCAATCTCAATTGTTTATAACAAGTCATGCTACAACAAAGAATACTAAGCATAAATCCAAAACAATATCGAGCATGGCATGACAAAGCATAGGCCACAGTCAAAAACAAGCTCTCTTTACCACTTAAGCATGAACTTTCCTACTCTTTTCCAATCCAAACCAAACTATTTGAAAACCAATGTATGAAAGAGGGGGTCCAACCAATTTATTCAGCAAACTAAGCAAAAACGAAAACCAAAAACAAAAATGAAAAAGAAGACGCTCCAAGAACAACACAACTGTGCATGAAACAATAAAAATGAAGCGTTTGGAAGAACCTGAGATTTTTATTGATGAAGAAGGGGATGCCTTGGGCATCCCCAAACTTTGACGCTTGTACTTCTTGGATATTTATTAGGGTGACACGGGGTGGCATCCCCAAGCTTGATATTTAGTCCATCATTCATCTCATTACTCCATTCTTTCCCTACACCTGAAAATTTCCTTCATATAAAACTTCACACAATCTTTATTAGCAACATTAGTGCACTCAAGATAATAAGTCTTTAGGTTAAGTTCCAACACCAATAAAAACTTCCATTAAAACACAAGCTACTGTAGCACTTCCCTCAAAAATCTCAATTGTCCAAAAGAACTCAAAAAGGAACCAACAAGAAGCAAATGCAAATAATGGCAGGAATCTATCAAAACAGACCAGCAGGTAAATACGAATTTTTTCTAAGACCTTCTATTGCTCAAATCGAAAAGTGCTAAACTAACGAAAGTTAGATAACAACCTGGGGCATAAGCACAAAAATTCACGCCTCAAAAGGACGTATAGAGATTTTACACGAATTTTTACGGTGAAGTACAGAAATCTGTTTCGGGACAGCAACTTTCCCAATCATTACTTCTCTCTCATTAGAGGTTACTCTTGGCACAAAAAGCAAATAAAAAGGATAAGGAGCGGTTATTACTGATGTAATTACTTCCAAGACTCATCTAAAACTTTTGGGTTATCTCCCAATAAGTACTTTTCTTTAACGCCTTTAAGTTAGGCATGATAGTTTGAGAAGATGCTCACATAAGAAATATGAATTGAAGTAAAAGAGAGCATCAAGAAGCAAATTCAAAGCACATTTAAGTCTAACCCACTTCCTATGCATAGGAATCATGTAAAGAAATAAGTTATGAAAGCACAAAGCAACAAGCATAGGAAAGCAAAACAAGTGCAACTTCAAGACTTTCAACATAAAGAGGGAAAACTTAATATTATTGAGATGCATAAAACCATGTTTCCCTCTCTCATAATAACTTTCAGTAGCATCATGAATAAAATTAACAATATAACTATCGCATAAAACATTCTTATCATGAGCCACATGCATAAAAGAATTAATACTCTCCACATAAACATAGTCATTCTTATTAATTGTAGTGGGAGCAAATTCAACAAAATAGCTATCATTATTATTCTCATCACCATAATCATCAAATATAGGAGGCATATTGTAATCATTAATTTTCTCCTCAATAGTAGGTGGACTAAAAATATCATATTCATCATTATAATCATCATATATTGGAGGTTTGGTATCATCATAAGCAATAGAATAGCTATCTTCCAAAGCTGGGGAACTAAAAAGATCATTTTCATAAAAACTAGCTTCCCCAAGCTTAGACTTTTCCATAGCATTAGCAATAATGGTGTCCACAGAATTCATACTAACAACATTGCTATTAGCATGCAAATAAAGTTCCATAGGTTTTTTAATTTTCTCTTCAAACACTTCATGTCCTAACTCAAGATAAATACTATAAAGCTCTCTAATTTTGTTGTTGTTTTCCATTAAGCCTAACTAGTGAAAACAATAAACAAAAAGACAAAATTGCAGAATCTAAAGGAAATAACTTCGAGCACTCACACCGGAGGATATGAGCACCTTTTACCTTACCTCCCCGGCAACGGCGCCAGAAAATAGCTTGATGTCTACGCACTTCTATTCTTGTAGACAGTTGTTGGGCCTCCAAGTGCAGAGGTTTGTAGAATAGCAACAAGTTTCCCTTAAGTGGATCACCCAAGGTTTATCGAACTCAAGGAGGAAGTGGTCAAAGGTATCCCCTCTCAAGCAATCCTGCAATCAAGATACAAGAAGTCTCTTGTGTCTTCAACACACCCAATACACTTGTCAGGTGTATAGGTGCACTAGTTCGGCAAAGAGATAGTGAAATACAAGTGGTATGGATAATTATAAGTGGTAACGGTGCCAGAAAATAGCTTGCTGGCGTGTGGTTGACGTGAGAAAAGACTAAAGGCAAACTGAAATAAAGAAGGAAGCAAGTAAACATGTAACAGATCTAGTTGCAAACGGTGTTTCAATGCTTAGAAACAAGGCCTAGGGATCATACTTTCACTAGTGAACACTCTCATATAAATATATTCTTCTTTATGATACTACGCTGAACTACTCTCTGGTTGGACACTCTAATCCATGGTAGGGCTATAACAACACACCTCAAAGTTCATCTTTCCCATCTAGATAACCCCACACTGTCACCTTGAGTACTAGATGGTTCCAACAAACACCATAATTTCATAAAGACATCCAACTCCAAATATAACTCGTAACAAGTATTTGTAATCTCTAGCCTAAGTGCCACCATGGTGTGCACGCTATCACTTTCACACACATGGGGAGAGCAGAGATCTATTAAAGGACTTGAGTAGCAAGGTAGATCTACTTGATTACAAAGCTCATGATCACATGCATAGAGAGAGAGATGAACACATAGCTACCGGTAGAACCCTTAGCCTCGAGGAAGAAGTACTCCCTCCTCATCATGGGAATCAGCAATGGTGATGGAGATGGTGGTGGAGATCGATGGAGATGGCTCCGAGGGCACTTCCCCATCCCGGCAGGGTGCCGGAACAGAGACTTTCTGTCCCCCGAATCTCCCCTTTGGTGGCGGCGGCACTGCAGAACTTTCCGTGGCTTTCTGATTGACTATTTAGGGTTTATGCATCGGGAGGCATCTTATAGGCGAAGAGGCAAGGTCGGTGGGCAGCCAGGGGCCCACACCACTTGGTGGAGCGGCCAGGGCTAGCCCATGCCACCATATGGTGTGGCCAGGACCTGGCCCTCCTTCGTCTCGTATTCTGGCTCCGTGAGTCTTCCGGTAAAATAGGACCTTTGGCTTTTGTCCCGTCCAATTCTGAGAATATTCATTTTCTGACTTTCCTAGAACCAAAAACAGCAGAAAACAGGCAACTCGCACTATGGCATCTTGTTAATAGGTTAGTCCAAGAAATCATATGAAAAGTACTCCAAAGTTGGAACAAAACACAAGAAAGTAGATAAAACCAAGCATGGAACATCAAAAATTATAGATACATTTGCAATGTATCAACATCCCCAAGATTAACTCCTGCTCGTTCTCGAGTAGATAAGTGCTAGAAAGAAAGAATAATTTTTTAGGTGACATGCACCATCATAAACTTGATCAAAGTATTTGTAAAACATTGATAGCTGGGATCATAGTACTTCAATCATAACATGAAAGACAAAGTTCTAGCAATAAGACAAAGAAACTATGTTGCAACATGAAAAGGCACAAATAAAAGATTCATGAATAACAATGCTTTGCAAGACGTTTGTTTGTTTCACATAAAGAAAACATAGCATAGTGGCATTCAGCTTGTCCCTCATAGAGTAGCAAACATAAATGCATAGGACACCTTCAAAGTTCATAAGAGTGACTAGATACAAATAGTTTAAAACAAGCAGTATCAAGTGATGCATCAATCAACTAGTCTTGGGACAATGCACATAGAACTAAGAATGGCCACTATGCTCTCAAAGTAGGTGCATAAAAATAGAAGGTGGAGACTCAATATAATGGTGGAAGAAAGGCCTTCATAGAAGGAAGCAGAGATTCAAGTTTCATAAAGAGCTTCCAAAAATTATGGTACTTATAGCTTTCAGCTCTCATTGCCCCTATCATAAGCATCTTGAGGTGATTAAGGTTAAAGTGAACAAACTATGGTGTACATGCTTGACGAAGTATAAGTTAGGAATCTCATGTCCCTTGAATACGAGGGCTGCTCCTCATGCTACTCAAGTTTAGTCACTAGTAAGTTCTTGTCATCGTAAGTACATGTGTATCATAGAGAACCGCCAACGCGGTACCCCTTGCCCGATGATACGGAAGAATCCCCATATCAAAATGACAAGGCAAGCAGACAACGAGCATCTCAACAATCTTCTTATTTACCATGGGAATATGGTGCTTTTTTCTCTCTTTCCTCTTTTCATAATCTCTTTTTTTCCTTTTCTATTTTTTTCTCAATATAGGACTCTTTTTTATAAGAAGAATGCTTCATAGACAGCTCATTATGGTTAAGCTGCAGGTTTCCACCATATCAGCATGGATTAGACCAGCGGCCCAGGCGTTTCTCTAACACATATACATAACTCCATGGACTTACAAGCTCCACTTTCATTTCACACCAACGACATCCATAGACAAAAGAGCATGATATCAACTAGGTACAAAGTACAAGTACAATATTGAAAGCGTTCCCCATGACAGCATGGTTCTGCTAATCCCCAAGAAATAAGTGCAATCATATACAACATAGACGACGCAATGGTTCTAGTTTATTAAGGGCAAGAAAAGTAAAGTGTGCCATCAAGTTCGTGAGAGCTTTAATCACTAGTTTTCTCATAACAAGTTTAATTTGGAAGGTAAACAAAAACATGAATATACTTGGAATAGCATATGCTAGTAGGTAGGTATGGTGGACTCTTTGGAATAACAAAAACAACATTTTACATAGACCATAATCCAACTGCATCTATGACTAATAATCCACCTTCAGGTTATCATCCGAACCCCCTCCAGTATTAAGTTGCATGCAACAGATAATTGCATTAAGCAAAGTGTGTAAAGTAAACAATATGATTGCCCCATGGACAAAGGATTGTTGTTTTCTCCCTATTAGCAATAGCACATCTAGTACCTTAGAGATTTCTATCACTTCCCCAGATTACTAGAGGTATGAACCCACTATCGAGCATAAATACTCCCTCTTGGAGTTGCTAGCATCTACTTGGCCAAGATAGCTACTAACAACATAAAGCATGCAAGATCACAAATAACATAGACATGATAGAATCAATAATCAATCTAAAATAACATCTCAATATCCATCGGATCCCCGTAAACACAACATGTAAGATTACAAATAGATGATCTTGATCATGAACGGAGCTCACAAGATCTAAACATGGTAGCACAAGGAAGGAGAACCAACCATCTAGATACTACATGGACCCGTAGTCCAGGGATAAACTACTCACGCATCACACCGGAGGTAGTCATGGTGATGAAGAAGGCCTCCAGAGTGATCTCTCCCATCCGGCAGGGTGTCGGGAAGAGCTTTAGATCCCTTCTGATCTAGGGATGGAGATGGCGGCAGCTACAGACTCTTTCATGGAATTTTGATCGGGTACTTAGGGTTTTCGTCCCGGGAGGCTTTTATAGGCGAATGGGCAAGGTCGATGGAGTACCAGGGGGCCCACACCAGGTGGCGGTGTGCCTAGGGCTGGCCGCGCCACCCTAGGGTGTGGCTGCCCTGGTGCCCCACTTCGTCTCTCCTCCAGACTCCGTGTTGCTTCGGGTAAAATATTCACTTTGGCTTTTGTCCGGTCTAATTCCGAGAATATTTCCTTACTAGCTTTTCTGAAACCAAAAATAGCAGAAAACAGGCAACTGGCACTATGGCATCTTGATAATAGGTTAGTTCCAGAAAATGTGTAAAAATACTCCAAAGTGTGGACAAAACATAAGAAAGTAGATATAAAACAAGCATGTAACATCAAAAATTATAGATACGTTTACGATGTATCATTCAGCTCCAAAGGGCATCCCTGCAATTGAATAGTTAACAACATGCGGAAAAAATGATGTCTCCCATGTGATCACGCACAAGCATACCATACATGCATACCCATTAGATCCAAAGGAGCCATCAATATTAAGTTTGTACCATCCAATCGGTGGCGCTGTCCAATCCAAGTTCAACATATATCCCCCTTCCATGGGCCGATGAATAACCACATCTTTAATGTCTAGGATGAATTTTCCTTCCAAAGTGTCCTCGCCAGTATGATATTTGATCTGCAAAATAGAATCCATATAGCACATCAAGAATTCTAGAGATGCTTCCATAGGAGGGGGTATTTCTCATAAACTATTTCATTTAGAGTATGCCAAATACGCCACAGTGTCATTAGTGTTCCGAAGACATTATGTTTAACTAGGCAGATTTCCTAGCAAGTTTAATGACCAATCCTTCCTAGTGTTCTTTATCGATGTGAGTTTAGGTAGTGGCCACTTTTGGGCCATGAATTCCTAGAATTGCTTTTGCTAATGGGCATTTGAAAAACGATGGAAAAATTCCTCAACCTCCACTCTACATATGGAACAAAAGCCAAAAGTTTCACGAGTCCATTTGTGCTTGTTCAACCAGATTGGGAGAGAATCAGTGGCGAGACGCTGTGCAAAGTGCTAGACTTCTGGAGGGACATAGGACCTCAGTACGAGATCCCAGATTTTTCTATTGTCAGCAGGAGCCGAGCTAGTTGACTCCGTTGTTTCACGCCCTATATGCCATCTTCATATAGTAAAGAGTTTGTGCTTCTCTGGTGCCCATGCAAGATGATCTGTCAATAAAAGCGAGGAAGGTTGATCTTTAATATTTCAGTCACGTCCATCAGTACTAAGTATTGGTTAAGCAAGTCCATTTCCAATTGCCAAATTGATCAGGTAACTCTGAAACAAAATAGAGTTTGCATCTCCTCTTCAGGCTTGTGTGTTGGGGTTTTATGAATCCATGAGTCTCTTCATATTCTAATTCTCTAGTCACTACCAAAACACCATATGTGTCCTTTATTTAACAGATCTAGCCCATGTGATATCCCTTGCGATGTTGAGGAGGCATTCCCGTCAAACACCGTGTCCTCAAGCCTCCCATTAGCATAGTACTTATCTTTCAACACACATGCCCAAAGGCTATCAGGATTAACTAGTAATCTCCATGCTGACTACGCAAGAAGAGCTTGACTGAAGACACGAAAGTCTTAGAAACCAAGACTGCAATTCTTCTTTGGTCTTTGTAATTTTCCGATGCACATCAATGGGTCTTACTCTTTCCATCTTTAGAAGCCACCCCCCCCAATAAAAATTCCTAACCAATCTTGTTAGTTAGATCACAACAAACCGAGAATGGGAATTTTAAAAAAACCATTATATAGGCTGGCAAATCTTGAGCAACAAATTTGATTAAAACTTCCCTTCCATCCAGTAGGCAATCTCCCCACATCAACAATATTTTAGTCAATTGGTCTTGAAGGTTTTGGAACTTCCCTACAACCAACCAGAGTTGAGAGTTCCAAGTATTTATCCTCAAAGATCAGTGAGGTAACCAAGAGATGATTACATTATATAATCTGTAGCATCATTGCATGATTCAACAAACAACAAGGAACACTTAGCAGGGTTTATGAACTGTCTAGTAGAAGTGGCATAAGTATCCAAAACTTGTTTTACACTCAAAGCTTGATCTTGTGTGTCAGCAAATAACAAGTGTGAATCTCCTAGTGCACAGTGACACGCTCTAATTGGAGATATCAAATTCTCACCAATTCCTTCATTCAAAAGAGCTAAAAGACCGTCAACAACAAAAAGGAAAAAACAAAGATAATGGATCACCTTGACATAACCCACGTGATGGTGCAAATGAATCCAAGAGGGTTCTGTTGAATTTTACAGCATACCTCACCGATTTCACACACATGTCGTCATTATCCAATCAACAAATCAATGAGAGAAACCCATCTTTTACATCATTTCCTCAAGAAAATCTAGTCAACCCTATCATAAGGCTTTGACAATTTCAGTTTATAAGCACAAAAGCTTTTTGTTGGATCTTTCTCTTCCTTTATATGGTGAATACATTTAAAGTCTAGCAAACGCATTGCAGTGATCATTTGGCCAGACACAAAGGCACTTTCAGCCGATAAGATACTAACATCAAGTAATAGTCTCATTCTTCTATTCACCAAACATTTTTATACTATTTTGTAGACAACATTATATAAAATTATTGGTCGATATTCATATAACTTACTCTGGATCAATATCTTCGGAATTAGAGTTCTAAAGAATGATTTGACCGTACCAATAAATTTTCTTTTCAAAGTTTCCAATTAGTTGAAAAAATCTAGTCAAAATCTATCTAGTCCTAGCGCCTTGAGTGGTCAGATTTGGAATAGTGAATCTAACATTTCCTTATCAGAGAATTCTACTCATAAATATACCATTTATCTAGACTATTTTCCTATTTTCTGTAGTAAACAAGTTTTGGAAGTACTCAGTAGCCATCTATTGCATTATTGGGACATCATTATGTGTAACACCATATCATCGATCAACTTTTATATTCCTTTTCCCTTGTTCTCCATACAACTTTTCTATGGAAATATTTGGTGTTCCTAACCCCTCTTTAGCCATGTTACGCATGACCTTTGGATCCACATAATCTCCTCACGACATATAAGTTCATTCATTATGTTGATGATTTTCCTAATCTCCTGCCTATCCTCATTCATATACATGAGTTCCTCTAGTTGACACCTGGAATTTCTAAACTCCTCACATTGGCACTGCCATATTTGGTCTTACTACATGCATGCAGCTTCGACATTGATTGGCCAAAAGCCTCTTCCACGTCACTAAGTCCTTGGTCTCCTCAACCACGGACCCTGCATTTTGAATGACCTCTTGTAAAGTGTGATCATGCTCCCACATAATTTCAAATTATCTACATTTAGTTCTTTCAACTTGTGGCTCCTATATCCCCCCCTCAGTCAACAATGCCACATGATCCGAGAATGGTGTAACTATGTGTTGCAGTGAACTATAATTTACAAGGGTAAATAATGCACCAACCATTTGATGCTACTGTCATGTCGAGACGGACCTTAACATTCGCAACGCCTGACAGTTTATTATCATATGTGTGTGAAACACTCGAAAACCCAAATCTACAAATTTCGTAACAACTTCACACAGTCAACTCGACAAAGATCCCAGATAAAACTAGCAAAACATGAACAATAAAACTGTATTCACCTAATTATTACATAACAAGAAACCAGCAGTACCATCAACTAAAACCATAACATTAGAGACTAAAACCATAACATACATGTGCAAAGGAACTTCAACTTCTTTCCTAGCACTAGAAGCTAGTTTTGCGCCAATCTTCTTGTTACAGGCCTAACCTTTTCTTTTACGAAAAACATCATATGCTACTGCCAGCGGCATATCTTCTAGTTTTGCCCTATGCAACAATTCCCAAGATGAAAGCATTTGTGAAATATTGAAAATAATCATATTTGGATCCACGGGGTGAATATTCTGAAAGCATGCCTTATTCCTAACTTTTCAAAGAGCCCACACAACAGCCACTACCCATTACTCAACTACAGAGATCTTGATGGTGTTCATTGCATGGAAAATAAAAAAATCTACGATTGCAACTGCCAAGATCAAATCTAGGCGACACTTGTAACGGTTTCAGAAGGACTCACTCTTAAAGAACGTAAAGCGGGATAACGTTCCCGCAAAAAAACGTGTCTATTGTAGATTGTACACGACTATCCTCAAAGACGCGAAGACGATCAGCGCCACAAATGGGCAGTGCCTTCGTAATCGGCCACACGTACGGTGTGCCGACGACTTCTGTCCCTTGCTCCAGTTGGGCAGCAAAAGTAGGGATCCTCGAGAACTCCACCAACACTACCACATGGTGGTGATGGTGGTGGATAAGATCTTGAACAGGGCTTCGCCTAAGCACCGTGCTCGTGGCAATAGACAAGGCTAGCAAGGGGAGAAGATGTCAACCAAAGGGCATATGAGAAGAAGTAGGAATGAGTCAGTGAGAGAGGAGATCCACCCCACCTTTTATAGGGGGAGGGGGAAGCCCCTTGATGTCTACGCACTTCTATTCTTGTAGACAGTTGTTGGTACTCCAAGTGCAGAGGTTTGTAGAACATCAGCAAGTTTTCCCTTAAGTGGATTACCCAAGATTTATCGAACTCAGGGAGGAAGTGGTCAAAGGTATCCCTCTCAAGCAACCCTGCAATCAAGATACATAAGTCTCTTGTGTCCCCAACACACCCAATACACTTGTCAGGTGTATAGGTGCACTAGTTCGGCGAAGAGATAGTGAAATACAAGTGGTATGGATAAAAGACAACGGTGTCAGAAAATAGCTTGATGGCGTGAAAGAGACTAAACACAAACTGAAATAAAGATGACAGCAAGCAAACATGTAACAGATCTAGTTACAAACGGTGTTTCAATTCTTAGAAACAAGGCCTAGGGATCATTCTTTCACTAGTGAACACTCTCATATACATATCTTCTCTTTATGATACTACTATGAACTACTCTCCGGTTGGACACTCTAATCCATGGTAGGGCTATAATAGCACACCTCAAAGTTCGCTTTCCCCATCTAGATAACCCCACACTATCACCTTGAGATCTAGATGGTTCCAACAAACACCATAATTTCATAGAAACATCCAACTCCAAATATAACTCATAACAAGTATTTATAATCTCTAGCCTAAGTGCCATCATGGTGTGCACACTGTCACTTTCACACACATGGGGAGAGCAGAGATCTATTAAAGCACTTGAGTAGCAAGGTAGATCTGCTTGATTACAAAGCTCATGATGACAATATGATCATGCATAGGGAGAGATGAACACAGAGCTACTGGTAGAGCCCTTAGCCTCGAGAGAGAACTACTCCCTCCTCATCATGGGAGTTAGCAACAACGATGGATATGGCGGTGGAGTCAATGGAGATGATGGTGAAGATGGTGAAGAGGTGGCGGCAACATCGGCGGTGGCGCGGAGGACTCCTTCCCCGCCGCCGGTATCACAGGGGAGCACCGCCCCTTAGCACCCTTCCTTCATGGCTTCTTGGGAGCCCTTCCCCATGGAGATGGGATCCATGGGGGAGGCAAAAACGTGGTTTTGGTGGCTGCAAATTCGTGGGTGGAGGTGTCCCCCATGAATTAGGTTTCCTCCCTTTATATAGCTTCTCGGATTCCCGTCACCCCATCTTGGGCTGCAGTAAATCGGGCCTATCGGGCCCGTCCGGACTCGAAATCAGCTAAATTTTATGTTCCGAACGTTTGACGCAAAATTTCCAACAACTTTGTAGTTGAAGAGTTTTCCGTTTGACTCCGTCTTCGAGCTGAAACGTGACTATGTTCAAAAAGAGTTCTGAGACAGATTTCTGGAAAATCCCAATTTGACTCCAACAAGGTTTCCACTTGTATTCTTGGTAATTCCTACACATCAAAGTGTAAAACAAGAACATTGTGCACTTTTGCAACTATTAGTAGGTTAGTCCAAATAAATCATAAACTTTATATAAAAACGAGTATCAAAAGCATATTATTAGCATAAAACCATCAAAAATTATAGATACGTTATGGACATATCACCCCTTGCATGGCTGGCGGCCAAGAGGGTGCCCTCACCTCTTCCCTCATTCATGTGGGTGGACACTCCACTCACAAATATTCATCTCCACTTTCTCCCATTTATTTTCCACTCAAAAATCAAGAGTCATTCCATTAAAATCTCTTTTAATTCACTTGATTTAATGCCACTCATTTAATGAACACTTCATTTAATGAGCACTTAATTTAATGAGCATTCATTTAATAAACACTTCATTTAATGAACACATCAACAATTTAACCTCTTGCAATAATCCAATACACCGAAACTATTCTGGCAAATTTATCAGAACAATTCCTGCGTTGTCCAGTGTCGTGGTGGTGTCACGGCAAATGCCATGGATAGGCTAAAGGTGGGGCCAATATGCACTAGAGGTATCCAGGGAGGGATAGTGTGGTGATTCCACACACAGATGCTTTGTATTCACCAAGCTAGATGAGTTTACAAGTGCTCCTTGAGTTGTATTGGGGAGAGGAGGAAGAAGGAGCTCTCTTACTCTCGCCACTACCAATCTTCCAGGAACCAACTACTCAAATGCCAACCAACCCCTCTCTACAGAGGCCCTAGCGCTCCTTATAAAGGGGAGGCTAGGTCTCCAATTAGGGCATGCGTGGAGGCATATTCCTGGGAATATGCCTCTTCCCAAAATAGCAAACCGACCGGATCACTTTTTGCTGTCGTAAGCCATGCAGAAGCTACGTAAGCCTCTGCGGCGCTAGCGTCATCCGACACAGGGCGCGTCACCCTTGTCGGCCACGCCTCGGTGGTCCTTCTCTCTGTCCGCTTTGCTCATGCTCCAGCGTACAGTGACCACCTTTTGACCAGCGAGATACCTTCCTTCTCTTGCAAGCCTGATATAACCCGGATCGTGCCTGGTTAATCCGGCCATGTCGTGGTGGTGTCACGGCAGATGCCATGGATAGGCTAAAGGTGGGGACTAATATGCGCTAGGCGAATCCAGGGAGGGATAGTAGAGTGATTCTCCACGCAGAAGCTTTGTATTGATGTTCTATCTCCAAGATTACAAGTGCTCCTTGAGCTGTATTGACAAGAGGAGGCAGAAGAAACTCTCTTACTCTTGCCTACTATCTTGCCCAAGAACCCTAGGTCCACTAGTGCTCAACCAACTAGAATTCTGCCCACCCCCTCTACCAAAACCTTAACCCTCCTTATATAGTGGTGGTTCGGTCCTGGCCTAGGGCATACGTGGAGGCATATTCCTAAGAATATGCCCCCTCCCAAAGTAGTAACCCGACAGGGGTGCTTTCCCCCCGCGTCACACTTGATTTAGCGACGTAGCCTCTGCGGCGCCCGCGTCAGCCAACGTGAGCGTCGTCACCCTTGTCGGCCACGATCCGGTGGTCCTGCCCTTGCTTTATTCGCTCATCCAGTACGTACCAGACCTTCTTTCTTGACCAGAGAGATTCCTTCCTTATCCTAGAAGCCAAGCGAGGATCCGGATCACAGTAGATCCGGCCACACCTGTTCCTGCATATAAGTTAGACAAGCATTTCCGACTTAGTCCTTAAGTCGGACGAGACAACGCTAGGCGTCTCCCCTGGCCCGGGTTACTCCGTGATCCGGCCTGCCTTGAGGTGACTCGGCCAGCATCCGCTTTGACCTTGCCGACCCTCGGCTAACTCGGCCCTTATACCCCGGAGTGACCCTACTCGGGGGTATCCCCCCAACATTAGTCCCCGAAGCTGGTGCGGTCTTAGCGGCCTCGGTCGCTAAGGCCACATCAGGTTCATTCATATTCGAGCCTCGGACGTTTAGTTCCGGGTTAACTTCTTGTCTCGGATTATATGGATTTACGTTCCCTTCGCACGTTCCAAGTTTTCACTTGCCGGCCGGGTCACCACTTCGGCTCGGATCCTATGGTTTTACTTTCCCTCTGCATATTTCAAGTTTTCACTTGCCGGCCGGGTTACCATTGTGGCTCGGATCCGGGCCTTGCTTCCTTCTCTCATACGCCAACCCATGTAAAGGTTAATCATTATGTTGCCTCATTTTAAGGGCCTGCACAGTAACCACCACAGTAACTATCAGTGATTACTGTGCCTGGGTTACGTCACGCCTGTCTCCTCGTTTACCGCAACTGCACGTCGTGTCATGGGATCATATTTACCCTGTGGCCCCCGGTGTGGCTTCTCTCTGATTGGCTGATGCCGGTGATACACGGCCACACCGTGTGGCTCTCCGGCACAGCGCGATCCCACTCATCGATCACTGGGGGCAGTTAAATAGGGGAGGGGTGCATCCCTTAGCACTTTTCCATCTCCACGCCCCTTCGCCCGTTCCTCTTCTTCTTCTTCTTCGTGACCGCGCCGCCACCAGTGCCCGTTGCAGCAGCGCCGCCGCCGCACCTTCTCCGTGCCTCCGCACCGCAGCCACCGCTGCACAACTGCTTAGCCGCGGGTCCTCGTAAATCTAGACCATAGAGCCCTGCCGCCTCTAGCTCCAGCGAGGACAGCGGATTCGAGATGACGGAGGAGGAGCTCATCGTCGTCGAGCGGGAGATGGAGGAGAACACCGGCGCGGCGGACCACGGCGCGTGGGCCGGTTCGTGGGTCTGCCAGGACGACATCGACTGACTCTACCGGACCCGGCGTATTCCCGCCGGCGTCGCCGCTCGTCTCCCCTCCTCGGAATTGGCCCCCTCACCCAATCCGGGTGAATTCGTTGTTTTCCTATCCCATTTCCAACGGGGATTTGGTCTTCCGGTGAGTGATTTCTTTCGGGACTGGGTCCGGACCTATCACTTGCAACCACATCATCTCCCGGCGAACGCCATCACCTCTCTGTTCGCTTTCGTCTCTACGATCGAGGGCTACACCGGACTATGGCCCACAAAGGAGCTGTGGATCCGGTTCTTCGGCCTCCGTCGCAACGTCGTCCCCAACATCCACGTTGAGTCGGAGGACAAGCAGCTCACTTAGTTCGGAGCTGCCTCGATCTCGCCCCGGAGCTTTTCAATCTTTCCTCGGGTCACCGAGCTTGACTCCTGCAAAGGATGGGCCCGGACCTTCTTCTACGTCCGGAACGAAGGTACCGAAGACTTGATCCGGTTGCTGCCCTACGCTCCGGGTCCCCTGACACGGATTTCTGGGAGGAGGTCGCCATGAAACCTACAGCTCTGGCCAACCAAGTCCACAAAAGGTTTGCGGAGCTGAAGAAGCTCGGATTGCGCAACGAGGATGCCATGATCACATTCGTGCGCAACCGAATCTCTTCCCTCCAGCGGCGCACTGACAAGTTGTGCCACATGAGATTCAGCCGCGACCCCAACCGAACCTCCTCGTTCGAGTTGAGCAATACGGAGATCTTTCGCCGGGTCAAGGCTCTTTTCACCACCCATAAGGATTTCTCCGCTGAATGGACATGGGGAATCGAGCATTACTGCCGTGACAGGCTCCCTCTCGCGGTAAGCTTCGCGGGGTAAACTTATTTTGGATCAATTATGTGTTGGTTCTTATCATATTTTTGACTCTGCTCCTTGTGCTTTTTTCTCAGCTGTTTCTCCAGCAAACTCTCGAGGATGGCACGGATCTGACCCTTAAGTAGGCCTCGGACCGTGAAATCCTGGATGAGGAGGAGCCGGATCAGGAGATGTTCCTCCCCACGACCGACGCCACCAAACGACCCAGCGGTAAATTCTCTTCTCTTAGAGATTGGCCCAACGATGAGGATGACTCGGATATCGACATAATTGAACCCGTTGAGGCTGTCCCTCTTTCTTTTGCCTTCCTGGCATCAGCTAACCCCGGTGGGCATATCCACGAGGATCCTCCACTTGCCACGGGCGAGCCGGTTCCGGTGGCGTTGAAGAAGAAGCGCGGATCCGCATCAAGTTCTTCTTCTGAACCTTCTCAGCCTACCAAAAGGCAAAAGAAGGCCGGAGACAAGACTGCCTCCAAGCGGGCAGGCAAAGCCCCGGCACGGAGGGCCTGGAAACCTAAGGAGGCCGAGACCTCGGATGCGTAAGTCATTTTTCACCGCGCAACACACTTCCCCCTGCATCGGGGTAATTTCACTCCTGACATCATTTTCTTTTGCAGGGCTCCTATGGAGGTCCCTCAAAGCGGATCGAGCATCTATTCTCCCCTTCGGTCCGGTCCTTCCCCTCCTCGTGACGACGAGTCACGCCCGCTGAGCCCTATTCCGGAGGGCTCTATGGCTGCTCCGGGTTCCACAGTACCTCCTCAAGAGGAACGCGACCTCGGATCGGGAGGGGTCGGTTCGGCCGAGGCAACGGCGTCCGCCACTTCGGCATTGCCGCAACCAGCAACCACCAAGTGTACCGCAACTCCAGCACCAGCAGCAGCTCCAGTACCAGCCACTGAACCAGCGCCTGTCCCGGTTCTGAAGAAACCAACAGCAGCTCCCAGTCCTGCCGCCAAAGCTCCTATGCCAAGTTCGTCTGCCTCGTCCGAGTCATCCCAAGCTCAGCGAGGAACCACTCTAGCAGCTCCCAAGGGCAAATCCACTATGGTCACATCCTCCCAGCAAGCTAAAGGCAAGAAGGCTCCGTATGTTGCCAAGTCTATCTCCGTCGTGGCCGGGCAGTGAACCTTGTCGTCAATGCTTCCGAAGAAGTCACCAGCAGCGACGGATCCTCCTGCCGAGCCAATCGATGCGCGGCAGATGGTTCTTCACACCAGCCCAGCTCTTACCCTGATTGAGAGGAAGGAAGCTCATGCAAAGGGCTTGGTGCCACCCCACATGCCCACTGGCGAACGGTACCCTCCGAGCCTTATCGAGTTCGTCATGAACTGGAATAAGGCGGAGTTCTACAACGATGATCTCCCGGAAAAGTTCGGCCCCGTGGAATTTTCCGCCCAGATGAACACTGCCGCTAAGGCAATTAACCTGGCGGGGCGAATGATGGAGGTATGTCGTTTCTCCTTTACATGCTGTAGATAATAACCATTAGTCCCCGAGCCTCCGGTGGAGTGACTTGTTACTCAGCCGGATGCTCATTAGAAAACTAAAGTAGCTGCGTGTAAACATCAAATATGCACACACCTAGAGCCGGGTTAAGTTCCACTTGGCCCGGGTCTTGTACACTTCGAATATGCACACACCTAGAGCCGGGTTAAGTTCCGCTTGGCCCGGATCTCGTACACTTCGAATATGCACACACCTAGAGCCGGGTTAAGTTCCGCTTGGCCCGGATCTCATACACTTCGAATATGCACACACCTAGAGCCGGGTTAAGTTCCACTTGGCCCGGATCTCGTACACTTCGAATATGCACACACCTAGAGCCGGGTTAAGTTCCGCTTGGCCCGGATCTTGTACACTTCGAATATGCACACACCTAGAGCCGGGTTAAGTTCCGCTTGGCCCGGATCTTGTACACATCGAATATGCACACACCTAGAGCCGGGTTAAGTTCCGCTTGGCCCGGATCTTGTACACTTCGAATATGTACACACCTAGAGCCGGGTTAAGTTCCGCTTGGCCCGGATCTCGTACACTTCGGATATGCACCAAACTAATTTTACACTTCTGTACCTTTGTCAGGTAACTACCAATCGCCAGAGCGCTGAATTTTAGCGCCTGCTTGATACCCACAAGATCTTGTGCGCAAAACATGTTGCACTTGGCGCAGAGCATGAAAAGAGGGGTAATTTTCTCCCTCAGCACCTCTCCGTTTCACTTGTTTCTGCTGGACTAACCTCCTCATTCGGTTTTTTGCAGCTGGGGTGGAGGCTGAGAACAAAATTATGCGGAAGAACTTGGAGGAAATCCGAGGTATGTCCTCTTTCGCCCAACTTTGTTGTGTTTTCCATTTCTTCTTCTTCTTGGCTCGGCAAACATTCACTCCTCGGCTTTGCCGGGTCAACATACTATTTCAGCATCGCTTGAGGATAGTGTGCCCGTGCCTGATATGATGCTGCATTTTCTCGAATAAGCAGGACAACATCAAGCCAAGCTGAAGAAGAAGAATGATGAGCTTGCCCTCCTCCGGACCAAGGACGACGAAATAGCCAAACTCAAGGCCGAGATGGAGAAGATGAAGGCCCAACACAAAACCGAGCTCCAAAAAGTTGGCCAGAACTTCACCGAAGAGCGTGAGCGCTTTACCCTCTAGATCTCCAAGGACCAGGACCTGCTTAAGGAATCCAAGGTCCAGCTTGGGTCAGCGCTCGCTGAGCTTGAACAACTTCGCTAGAGACGCGACAGTTGTATCAAGGAGTTGACCCGGATCCACCGCCATATCTCACGTAAGTTTCTTCCCCTTATCCGACATAGTTTTCCGGGTTAGCTCATATGCCTTTGCTTCAGCATCTTCCCTTTCCTTGTTTTCAGATCACTTTCCGGAGGTACTCCCATCGCCAGTGCTGCCGTTGACAAATTCCACCGAGAGAGGGGTACTCCCGTTGCTCCTGATGGTGAGAGCATCCCCTTAGACATGGAGGACCTGTTGGTCAGCGTGTCAGCTCGGGTGGAAACCATCAAGAACTATGGGAAAGATCTCCTCGACGTTGCGGTCCGGATCTACAACACTTTCTGGCCAAGCGAGAGCGCTTCGAAAAGGATCACACTCCTTGCTGAGAAGCTATTGGAAATCGAGACACAGCTTGATCTCTGGAGAGAATCCGCCGGGCGTGCCACAACAGATACCCTCCTCCATCATATCCTTACATTGTACGAGAAGATTGACCTGAGCCTCCTCACACGCCGGCGTACCGGATCCAAATGGACCGATGATCCGGAGTGGGTAGCTCGGCGCCAGGCTTGCGCCTACAGCCTTGTCGAATATTCCCCCATCCATGACTGGGTTGAGGGGCCGAGCTTTCTGGAGTCCGGCGAGGAGGAGCAGATGGAGAACATGGAGGATGGGTCGGGTGAGGATGTAGAAGATGCTGCTTCAGATATTGAAGACAGTGATGACGACGTCGAACTTCCTCCTCCTGCCGCTCCTTAGTGGAAAAAACTTGAAAATTTATCAGATCCCCGGTATGCCGGGTGCAATTGTATGCTGAATACATGATATTTTGCTACTATGCTTGTATGCCGGATTAACTTGGGCGTAGTCCCCGAGTTTCATTTTCTTGTTCATCCAATTATCCGGCTCGATCCGTGTCTACCTTGATTCGGTTTTACGACTTACGAATCCGAGCTCCAAGAATCGTTTTAACAATACTTAGAAACTGTGAGGCTTGGCTCAAAATAATTCAACATAATAATTTGAAAGTAAATACGGGGTTAGTCCGGAAAAAAAATTAGCTGGAATCAGTTCGTTTCCTTAGTGGTTTTTCATGTGCTACGCAATTCCAAACTTGTTCCCTTGCTTTCCATGAAGCCAATTCTTGTTGGACAGCAGCAAGTCGAAGGGTTGGGTTTTTGGTGCTCACACATTACTAATCCGGGTTAAGTGAAACGAGTCCTTCCAGCTAACGCATAAAAAGTAACAACAATCATTTATTAAGGCAGTCCCCGAGCTACTGCTCGAGGCTCCGCTATTTCATTGATAAGCTCATTGCCGACATGCATACCGACATATGAGATGACTTGGATACATACACTTCTTAGCTAAGTGTAGAAGGGACGAAGTAGTGCTACATTCCACGGTCGCTTCGATTCCTCTCTGGACCTGTCCGCCTTGTTCTTTTCCTGTGGCTTCGCATCTATAAGATAGAAGGTATCATTGTGTAATGCTTTGCTCACAATAAAAGGTCCTTCCCATGGGGGATAATTTATGCATGCCAGTGGTACGTTGTACCAACCAGAGCACCAGATCGCCTTCCCGGAAGACTCGGGGGCACACTTTCCGGCTATGATAGCATCGGAGATTTTGCTGATATATGGCGGATCTGGATAGTGCCAGTTCTCTCGCTTCTTCCAGCAGATCAACATCATTTTGCCGGGCTTCTTGCACTTCGGCTTCTGTGTATTGGGTGACCCTAGGCGAATCATGCTCTATGTTGGCTGGTAGTACAGCTTCTGCCCCATATACCAGAAAGAATGGCGTGTAGCCTGTTGATCGATTCGGAGTTGTTCTTAAACTCCACAATACCGCTGGTAGTTCTTCTATCCAGCACCCCGCTGATCTTTGCAGCGGCTCAATGAGCCGGGGTTTTATCCCGGACAACACTAATCCGTTGGATCTTTCCACTTGTCCGTTCGATGCGGGGTGGGCTACCGAGGCTATGTCGAGTCAGATTTTCTTGTCTCGGCAAAAGCGCGCAAATGCTCCTTCCGCGAAATTCGTTCCATTATCAGTTATAATGCTGTGTGGATAACCATATCTCAAGATGATGTCCTTGAGAAATGTCACGGCCGTAGCTCCATCACATTTTCTTATAGGCTTCACTTCGATCCATTTTGTAAACTTGTCCACCATGACTAGAATGTGTGTCATGTTTCCTCTCGCTGGTTTGAACGGGCCAACCATATCCAAGCACCACACAGCAAATGGCCATGTAATTGGTATGGTTTTGAGTTCCGACATAGGCATATGTGTCTTGGTGGCGTATCTTTGACAACCATTGCATTTTCTCACCAGATCTTCTGCTTGCTCCAAGGCACTTGGCCAGTAGAATCCATGCCGGCACGCCTTTGCCACTAAGGCCCGGGATGAGGCATGATGCCCGCATTCTCCTTGGTGTATATCTCGGAGGATGTTAAGTCCTTCTTCTGGGTCAACACACCGCTGGAGGACATTGGTTACGCTCCGTTTGTACAGCTCGGAATTGATGATTGTGTAAGCTTTGGCTCTCCTCTGAGTTTACCTGGCTAGCACTTCCCCAGTGGGTAACGTTCCATCTTTCAAGAATTGGTATATAGGCAGTGCCCAAGCTGGTATCGCTCGCGTAGGGAACATCTCCTCATCAATTTCCATCCGATCCACCAGCATAACTTCAGCCGGATCACGCCGAACAGTCCCGGGTCTAGCGAGGTAGCCCTCGGGTCTACTGAGGCAGTCCTCGGGTTTGCCGAGGCAGTCCCCGGGTTCGGCGTGCTACCTCCCATGTCAATGTCCATGGGCTCAGCTCCGGATTCTGCGTTTTTCGGGACATAGATTGAGTCGGTTCCCGGGGACGGCCTGATAGATGGTTTTCTGAGGTGCTCCAATGCTACGCCCGGTGGAATTGCCTGTCGGGTCGATCCGAGCTTTGACAGCATGTCGACAGCTTCGTTTTCCACGCGAGGTACATGGTGAAATTCGCATCCCTCAAAGTAACCCGAGACCTTCTGCACATGAAATCTGTATAGTGCCATGTTTGGATCCAGGGCGTCCCACACTCCGGACACTTGCTGTATTACTAGATCCGAGTTGCCAAATCATATTATCCGATGTATGCCAATCTCCTTTGCCACTTTGAGACCATGCACCAGAGCCTCGTACTCAATGACATTGTTTGATGCCGCGAAATGGATCTGTAATACGTACTTGAGCTGATCCTTCTTTGGCGAGGTAAGCACAACCCCGGCACCTAACCCTGTTTTGGTTTTCGATCCGTCAAAGTGCATTCTCCAGTAGTTCGGATCTGGTGGCGGTGGTTCGTATTGCACCTCGGCCCAATCTACAAAAAAGTCTGCCACAGCCTGAGACTTGATTGGTTCTCTTCTATCATACTGCGGTGCGTAAGGTGCTAGCTCAATTGCCCATTTCGCAATTCTGCTATTCGCCATCTTTGTTACCCATTATCTCGGATACGGGGGCTTCGCATATCACTTTGATGGGATGCTCCTCAAAGTAGTGCTTTAACTTCTTTGCCGCCATATAAACACTGTATGCCACCTTTTGAAAGTGCGCATAGTTCTGTTTTGAGGCAGACAATACCTCGCTCAAGTAATACACTGGCCTCTGCACCGACTTACCTTCTTCGTCGCGCTCCACTACAATCACTGCACTTAAAACTAGGTTGGTTGCGGCCATGTAGAGCAACATTGGCTCCTTTGATAGTGGAGAAGCTAACACCGGTGCAGTAGCCAACATCCTTTTTAAGTGGGCAAAAGCTTCATCGGCCTGTGGCGTCCAAACGAACTTATCTGACTTTTTCATGAGTTGGTAGAGAGGCAGTGCCTTTTCTCCCAACCGACATACAAACCGACTCAACGAGGCCAAGCATCCAGTGAACTTCTGGACATCGTTGAGACACTTCGGCAGCTCCATTCGTTTGATGGCTCGAATCTTAGTTGGATTAACTTCGATACCTCGGCTGGAGACGAGAAATCCGAGTAATTTCCTAGCCAGGACACCGAAGGTACATTTCTCCGGATTAAGCTTCATCCGGAATCTCCTCAAGTTCGCGAATGTTTGCCTTATGTCGTCAAGGAGCGTTGTGCTTTCCTTGGTTTTGATAACCACATCATCTACGTAGACTTGTACGTTTTGACCTATTTGATCGTGCAAACATTTTTGCATACATCTTTGGTACGTTGCACCTGCGTTTCGTAAACCAAACGGCATAGTGCGATAGCAATAAGCCCCGTATGGGGTAATAAACGTAGTTTTTATTTGATCATCCGGGTTCAGAGGTATCTGGTGGAAACCAGAATATGCGTCGATGAATGGCAACATTTCACATCCCGCGGTTGAGTCGATAACCTGATCTATCCTCGGCAGTGGAAATGGATCTTTTGGACATGTCTTGTTCAGGTTCGTGTAATCGATACACATACGCCAAACCACTGCTACGTTCGGATCATCCTTCTTCTTTTCTACTAACACCAGATTAGAGAGCCAATCCGGATACAGCACTTCCATGATAAATCCAGCTGCTAGCAACCGAGCTATCTCGTCACCAATGACCTTTCTCCTATCCTCGGCGAAGCGTCGGAGAGGCTGCTTCACCGGCCTTGCTCCGGGTCTTACGTTCAAAGAGTGCTCGGCCAACTCCCTCGGAACACCTTGCAAGTCCTGTGTGGACCAAGCAAAAAAATCCCGATTCTCATGGAGGAAGTTGACGAGCTCGCTTTCCTATTTGTCAGTTAACCCGGCACCAATTGTTACGGTACGCTCCGGAAACATGTTATCCACTAGAATCTTCTTGGTGTCCTTTGCGGCTTGAAATGAAACGCTACCATGCGGGTTACTTAACGCCGGCATATACTGCTACGCGGACTGAGCTAATGCCGCCACCTCTTGGATTTTTCTTTTCTCTTGCACAATTACGAGTGACTCAGCTAGGTTAGACCCGGCTGAGGCGCACTCAATAGAACGTCGGAAATCCCCAGCGATAGTAATTGCTCCATTTGGCCCGGGCAACTTCATCTTCAGATAACTAACGTGGCAACTTGCCATGAACTTGCTCAGTGCTGGTCTCCCGAGTAATGCATGATACGCGCTTTCCAAGTTCACCACCTCAAACTCCAGATTCTCAGTTCGGCAGTTATCCCTCGTGCCGAATAGCACGTCGACCCAGACTTTGCCTATGGGTTCACAGGAGATGCCTGGTACGATGCCATGGAAAGTTGTTCTTGTAGCCTGGAGCATGTTTTCCGAGATGCCCAACTTGCGCATCGTATCCGCATACATGATGTTAATGCTACTGCCATTGTCGATCAGTACCTTGGAGAACCTCACATTAATGTTCGGTCCAATGAATGTCGGATCTAACACTAGTGCATACGAGCCTGGACTTGGCATAAGCTTGGGATGATCTTTGACGCTCCAGGTGATTTCCTGGTCTGACCAAGCATGTACCTCGTCACTGCAGGCATAACCGCGTTAACCTCCATATGTCGGTGCTGCAAGATTTTCCTATCTGTTTCCTCTGTTGTGAACACACAATAGCTCTGGTGATGTTCCCTGTACTCATTCCTTCCTTCATTTCCGGAGTATCTCTGATCCGGTTGTTGCTGGTTTTCCACCTGATGCGCTGCATCTCTTCTCTCATTGTTGTCATACCTTAGCGGAGGGGGAGGCAACATTAGTTGTTGCGTGTTTGCTCTGGAGAGTAATTGCTGCCGGGGTAACTCCTGCCGAGGTTGATCATTCCGGGGTGCCTGAGCATTCCCCGAACTACCTTGCTCTATCTTACGCATCCACTCACATTGCCTCGTTGTGTGACCCGCCGGGCTGTTCGGATTTGGCGTGTGAAACTTACATGGCTGGTCCAACATTGACTCATAGGTATACCTCAGACGGTCTTTCTTTTCTTGCCATTGCTTCTTCTGCTCCGGAGTCCACGTTTTCTTGCCATTGTTTCGAGGAGTCCATTGCCCTCCCGTTTTCTGGCGTTGGTTGCTCCCTGCTCCGGGTTGATCTTGATTCACAGCTGCAACTTGTTGCGAACTGTACCGATGATCCGGTCAATCGTCTCTTCTTTTTCCCCTGTAATCGTTCCTCCGGGATGAACCGGCTCCGTCCCTCTGATAGTACTCCTCATTTTACTCGTTTGACGCGATCCTGGGCTGAGTCGGATCACCCAAAGCATATGAATCCGCAATCCGGATCATCTCTGCCAACGTGACTGGCATTTTTCTTTGCAATTTCATCCACAACTCGCTGCCATATCTGCACCCTTGTGCGAACCATGCTATGGCCTGTGACTCTATGACTCCCTCACACGAGTTTCTCACGGTACACCACCGGGTCAAGAATTCACGATCCGTTTCGTTAGATCTCTGCTTGCACATCGCCAGGGTCTGCGGTCTATTCGGTCTCTGATATGTACTTGAGAAGTTGCTGATAACCATTTCTTCAAAATCTATCCAGCAATTGATGCTTCCGGGTGACAAATTATTGAGCCATACCCTAGCCGGACCTTCCAACATCTGGGGTACATATCGTACAGCCCATCTCAAGTTGCCAGTTGCAATTTTCATAGCTGTTGCATAGTTTATCAGCCATCCTCCGGCTTTGTACTGCCGTCATACGTCTTCGTGCCCCTGGGTAATTAGAAGTTGGGTACCGGCGGTTCCTTCATGATCCGGGGTCCAAGGCACGCTGGACCCGGAGGACCTTGACATTCGATCTGTTCCGACCTATACAGGTGATCCAGCTTTAACCTGGCGTCATCCGGCATCAAATCCCTACTTCCCAATCTCGACCCTATCACATGATAGTCTGGTCTTGCGTATCCCGCATTTATCATCTCCGAGTCTCCGTCATTGTATCGGTTTTGCTCTCGTTGTGCTCCTCTCTGTTGCATACCTCGGGCGGCACTTTGCTCTTGCCTTGGTATATTCCGCTGCTGTGGTTGACCTGCTCCTGCCGAGTTTCGCTGTCCGGCACTGCCGTTGGCAGCATTCCCTCGACCGGCATTGCCTTGGTCGTGATTACCTCGGCCAGCTTCACCTCGGCTCATACTTCATCGATCGTCGTTTTTGCGCATCTCTTTTTCCTTTCCCACACGCGTTGGGTCGTACGGGACGATCTGCTTGTTCCGTTTGGCCGAGGTTACTACCTCTTCTCTCCTTGGGCCACCATGAGGCGACGATGCGGCTCCAGCGGATTTCTCCGGGTTACCCATCGCCGAATGGACGATCTTAGAAGATCCAACTCTCTCCGGGTTACCTCTCAGCAGCTCCTCATTCTGCCTGTTCGCGATCCGAACCAGCTCGTTAACCCGGTCTTGCTGCCTCTGACGGGCCTCACCCGTCAGACCCTCTAGCTCGGACGCTGCAGCATCTACTGCTCTGAGGTTCTTCGCCGGGGTACTATACTTTGGCAACCCCACAGACAGATAATTTTTCGACCCTTCTGGTCCATCATCACCTTCTCTGTTCATCTCGTTTATGAGATTTCTCCCTTTTACTTTTACCGTGTCCACTTTGTTCGCCTTTGCATATTCACGCAACATCATGTTCAATGACTGCTGAGCCACTGCTATTTTCTTTGCGCCCTCCAGTATCTTTTGCCGGGTTTCCTCTAGCTCGGCCTGTGCCTGAGCCGGATCTACCACTGCTACCACCGGGTTTGCCAAGCTATCCATAGCTTCCCTTAGCACGTTTTCAGGCCTCTCTAGTGGAGGACCCCTAGCTTTCCTCGGTGCCTTAGGTGTTACCTCCGGGTCTGGCGCTGGATCCTTGCTCATGCCCGCGCCTGGCGCAGTCATCATCACCTCTGCATGGTCTGGGGAGCGAGCGATACGCGCCCCGCGAGCCACAGTGAGGGGGTGGTTCTCCCGCATCGACGATGTGACGCGGATGAACGCAAGACACGTCCACAGCAACATAGACCTTGTGCGCACCGAGCTTGACGAAGATGCCATTGCGCAGAAGGGGGCGCGTGCCGAAGCAGCCAGCGTTGTCGCTGACGTAGTCCAGCGCTCCAAAGTGCTGAACGAGCCCGGAGACGATGCGTTCGCCGGTGCCGATGAGGTTTCCCGTCCGGATCTTCACCCCTGCTAGCGCCGCTAGCCCCACGGTGGGCGCCAACTATCGTGGTGGTGTCACGGCAGATGCCATGGATAGGCTAAAGGTGGAGACTAATATGCGCTAAGGGAATCCAGGGAGGGATAGTAGAGTGATTCTCCACGCAGAAGCTTTGTATTGATGTTCTATGTCCAAGATTACAAGTGCTCCTTGAGCTGTATTGACAAGAGGAGGCAGAAGAAACTCTCTTACTCTTGCCTACTATCTAGCCCAAGAACCCTAGGTCCACTAGTGCTCAACTAACTAGAATTCTGCCCACCCCCTCTACCAGAACCCTAACCCCCCTTATATAGTGGTGGTTCGGTCCTGGCCTAGGGCATACGTGGAGGCATATTCCTAAGAATATGCCCCTCCCAAAGTAGTAACCCGACAGGGGTGCTTTTCCCCCGCGTCACACTTGATTTAGCGACGTAGCCTCTGCGGGCCCGTGTCAGCCGACGTGAGCGTCATCACCCTTGTCGGCCACGATCCGGTGGTCCTGCCCTTGCTTTATTCGCTCATCCAGTACATACCAGACCTTCTTTTTTGACTAGAGAGATTCCTTCCTTCTCCTAGAAGCCAAGCGAGGATCCGGATCATAGTAGATCCGGCCACACCTGTTCCTGCATATAAGTTAGACAAGCATTTCCGACTTACTCCTTAAGTCGGACGAGAACGCTAGGCGTCCCCCCTGGCCCGGGTTACTCCGTGATCCGGCCTGCCTTGAGGTGACTCGGCCAGCATCCGCTTTGACCTTGCCGACCCTCGGCTAACTCAGCCCTTATACCCCGGAGTGACCCTACCTAGGGGTATCCCCCCAACAGGCCACGTGGCTACCTGCATACAAGTTACATAAATCCTGCCGGCATACGACATACGTCGGCTGAGACTCAGTTAGGTGGACAACCTCCGGTCCGGGTTACTCCGTGATTCGGCCTGCCTTGAGGTGACTCGGCTAGCACTTGCTTTGACCTTCCCGTACCTCGGCTAACTCGGCCTTTATACCCCGGTGTGACCCTACCCAGGGGTATCCCCCCAATATTAGTCCCCGAAGCTGGTGCGGTCTTTTGCTCCTTTTTCCGAGTTACCTCATAGTCCGGATTTCCTAGGCTAACTTTCCCTTGGCACATTCCGAGTTTTCACTCGCTGGCCGGGTCACCCTTTAGTTTTCCGAGTTATCCTTCCTTCTCTCGTACGCTTCCCCACGTGGAGGGTAATCATTATCTTGCCTTATTTTAAGGGCCCGCGCCAGTTACTGCTGCAGTTAATGTCAGGTGTTACTGTTGCACACGTCACGTCGCGCCTGTCTCCTTGTTAACTGTATCATCACGTCGCGCCGTGGGATCTCCTGAGCCCTGTGGCCCTTCCTGTGGACCGCCTCTAATTGGCTGACCCGGCAGATACACGGCCACACCGTGTGGCCTCGCCGCATCGCACGATCCCACTACCCCCGCTGGGGCGTGGTTAAATAGGGGAGGGGTGCACCCCTTGGTCTTTTTCCCCTTCTCGCGCCCCTCTGCCTCTTCTTCTTCTTCCTAGCGATAGCGCCGCCACCGCATCTGCTTAGCAGCGCTGCCGCTGCTTCGTACCTTTTCGCACCTGCATCGCTGCCGCTCCCGCATAGCTCCACCACCACGGGTCCGCGCCAGTCCAAGGCTCTGCCCCCCACCCTGATAGGGCTGGTGAGGACAACGATTTAGAAATGACTGAAGAAGAGCTCGCCGTCGTTGAAGCAGAAATGGAGGAGGGCAGGGAGAACACGGAGCGCGGCGCCTGGGCTGGTTCCTGGGTGTGCCAGGACGACCTGGACTGGCTCTACCGCACCCGGCGCATCCCTAAGGGCGTGATTGCCCGCCTCGCCGCCGAGGAGCTTGTTGGGTCCGTAACATAGAAAACAAAAATTTTCCTACGATGTGAACTACACGCCAAGATCTATCAACTAGGTACAAAGCAACGGGTGGACATACATCCAATGAGAACTTACCCTCGTAGACAACGAGCTTTGTTAATGAGTAGGAACTCGTGGTTGATGTAGTCGTACACTTGCTGATCTCAAGATCGTGAGGAAGTCCGAGCGCCACAACTCAGAGCGCATCCGCACTCGCACACACGTTCAAGCCACCGGACAACCTCCACCTCCTCGCTCCAGCGATCCAGCGGAAGCAGCAACTCCTTCCAGACGAAATGCCACCGGGAACATGTATCTCGCTAATTCGAGACCATGGGGGAATAATTCTAGAGGGGGAGAGAGATCCTTCACAAGGAGGTGTGAGGATGAAGGAGGGAATGGATGGCCTTTTATAGGAGGAGGGGTGCCCCCTCTCTCCATGGCCGGCGCATGGGGGGGTGACCCCTCACCTCCCCCATTCATGTGGTGGTAAACCCTCCACATTAAAATGCCTCTTCACATTCCCTTTTAAAGTCTCCACTTTAAATGCATTAAATTTCTCCAAATTTAATGCTCTCTCATCTAATAAAACTCTTTTTATTAAGTTTATTTAGAATTTTGTTAATTACTTTAATTAACAAACATTCACATATAGCCCCTTGCAATATTTCAATATCACATGCAGAACCACCTTCTGCAATTTCACCCGAAACAATTTCCGGTTTCTATTGAAACAATTCCCGCGCTTTGCAATTCTTTCGTCTGAAACATATGTGCTCCAAAATGGTGTCCGGTAACTCTTAAGTGTGCCACCCTACGGTTCGCGAATAATGCAGACATGATCGAGACCCTTCTCCGATCAATAATCAGCAGCGGGACCTGGAGATCCGTACTAACTCATACACATTCAACGATGACTCCTGTGATCGTGAGAACCTTTAACGCTTGTAACTAAATCCCTTTGTCTCTCGATATATTACATGTCCAAGATTCGATCATCGGTATCTCCATACCTAGTTTGATCTCGTTACCGACACGCACTCTTTTCTCATTCCCGTGATATAACATTCTAGTGATCACATCACTTGCTTGCAAGCTATCCTAATGTGATATCACCGAGAGGGCCCAGAGTATATCTATCCGTCATCTGGATTGACAAATTCCACTCTTGATCCATGAGCCTCAACATAACACCTTCGTAGTACTGAACCCATCTTTATAGTCACCTTGTTACGGTGTGACGTTTGATGTTATCAAGATACTCTTCCGGTGTTAGCAATTAACATGATCTCATGGTCTAAGGATAAAGATTACTTCGTATGATGTTATAGCAATATAAACATAATGACTTGATCGTAATGCTATACTTTGGATGAATGTTCATCACATCATTCCACCAATGGTGTGACCTTGTTATTAACAACATCCAATGTCCATGATCAGGAAACCTTGACCATCCTGTTAATCAACAAGCTAGTCTATAAGAGAGGCATGACTAGGAACCCTTTTTGTTTATTAAACACACATGTATTGATGTTTCCGAATCAATACATTTCTAGCATGTAAAATAAACATCTATCATACATAAGGAATATATAATAACAACTTTATTATTGCCTCTCAGGGCATATTTCCTTCAGTCTCCCACTTGCACTAGAGACAATAATCTAGTTCACATAGTGATAAATCTAACACCCATGGAGTTCTGGTGTTGATCATGTTTTGCCCTAGGGAGAACTTTAGTCAACGGATCTGCTACATTCAGGTCCGTGTGTACTTTACAAATCTTTATATCTCCATCCTTGACATGCTCGCGGATGGAGTGAAACCGGCGCTTAATATGTTTGGAATTCTTGTGAGAACTTGGTTCCTTTGCGTTGGATATGGCTCCATTTTTGTCACAATAGATCACCATCGGGTCCAACGCACTGGGAACCACACCCAGTTCCATAATGAACTCTTTCATCCAAACTGCCTCCTGCGCCGCTTCTGAAGCAACAACATATTCTGCCTCCGTTGTTGATCCAGCCACCACAGGTTGTTTGGAACTCCTCCAACTAACTGCTGCTCCGTTCAAGAGAAATACGTATCCGGATTGAGACTTAGAGTCATCCGGATCGGTGTCAAAGCTAGCATCGACATAACACTTTGCGACTAGCTCTTCTTCACATCCGTATATGAGAAACATATCCTTAGTTCTTCTCAAGTACTTGAGGATGTTCTTTACCGCTATCCAGTGTTCCGAACCTGGATCAGATTGGTACCTACTAGTTAAACTAATAGCATGTGCCACATCCGGTCTTGTACATAGCATGGCATACATAATAGAGCCTATGGCCGAGGCATAGGGGATCTTATCCATCATCTCTCTTTCTTCCGCCGTAGCCGGACTTTGAGTCTTACTCAATGTCTTGCCTTGCAACATAGGTAAGAACCCCTTCTTACTTTCGTCCATATTAAACTTCTTTAATATCTTATCAAGGTATGTACGCTGCGATAGCCCAATTAGGCTCCTTGATCTATCTCTATAGATTTTAATGCTTAATATATATGACGCTTCACCAAGGTCTTTCATCGAAAATTTGCTGTTTAGATAACTTTTAACACTGTTTAAAAGATCTATATCATTTCCAATCAATAATATGTCATCCACATATAATATCAGAAATGCCACATTGCTCCCACTCACTTTCTTGTAAATACAAGCCTCTCCATAAGTTTGGACAAATCCAAACTCTTTGATCACCTCATCAAAGTGGAGATTCCAACTTCGTGATGCTTGCTTCAGTCCATAGATGGATCGCTGAAGTTTGCACACCTTATTAGCATCCTTAGGATTGACAAAACCCTTAGGTTGTATCATATACAACTGTTCTTCAATCTTACCATTGAGGAACGCAGTTTTGACATCATCTGCCATATTTCATAATCGAAATATGCAACAATTGCTAACATAATCCTAACCGATTTAAGCATCGCTACGGGAGAGAATGTCTCATCGTAGTCAACTCCTTGAATTTGTCGAAACCCCTTTGCGATAAGTCGAGCCTTATAGATGGTCACATTACCATCAGCATCAGTTTTCCTTTTGAAAATCCATTTATTCTCAACGGCCTTTCGGTCGTGAGGTAAGTCCACCAAGTTCAAAACTTGGTTCTCATACATGGATTCCATCTCGGATTTCATGGCTTCTAGCCATTTGTTGGAATCCGGGCTCATCATCGCTTCTTCATACATCACAGGGTCATCCATTTCATCAACCATGAAATTCACAACAGGATTGCCGTACAGTTCAGGAGCTACACGTGTCCTGCTTGACCTGCGAGGTTCGGTAGTGTCCTCTTTCGGAGTTTCATGATCATTATCATTAGCTCTCTCTTCATCAGGTGAAGTCAACTCCGAAACAACTTCCGGTGCTGCGCCACTCGCCATTCCATGAAGAGAAGGTTCAATAACATCTTCGAGTTCTACCTTCCGACTACTCACACCTTTCGCGAGAAACTCCTTCTCAAGAAAGGATCCATTCTTGGCAACAAAAACCTTGCCCTCGGATCTATGATAGAAGGTATACCCAATTTTTTCCTTAGGGTATCCTATAAAGATGCATTTTTCTGCTTTGGGTTCGAGTTTATCTGGTTGAAGTTTCTTCACATAAACATCGCATCCCCAAACCTTAAGAAATGACAGCTTAGGTTTGTTTCCAAACCATAATTCATACGGTGTCGTTTCAACGGATTTAGATGGTGCCCGATTTAAAGTGAATGCAGCTGTTTCTAGTGCATAACCCCAAAATGACAGAGGTAAGTCAGTCAGAGACATCATAGATCGAACCATATCCAATAAGGTACGATTACGACGTTCCGACACACCATTACGTTGTGGTGTTCCGGCAGACGTGAGTTGTGAAACTATTCCACACACTTTCATGTGTGTGCTAAACTCGTAACTTAGATATTCTCCTCCATGGTCATACCGTAGAAATTTGATATTTCTATTATGATGATTTTCCACTTCATTCTGAAATTCCTTGAACTTTTCAAAAGTTTCAGACTTGTGTTTCATCAAATAGATATACCCATATCTACTCAAATCATCCGTGAAAGTAACAAAATAACGATATCCACCTCGCGCCGACACACTCATTGGTCCACACACATCAGTATGTATGATTTCCAATAGATCTGTTGCCCATTCCATTGAACCGGAAAACGGCGTTCTAGTCATCTTGCCCATAAGGCATGGCTCACATGTATCAAATGATTCAAAATCAAGTGATTCCAAAAGTCCATCAGAATGGAGTTTCTTCATGCGTTTCACGCCAATATGACCTAGACGGCAGTGCCACACATATGTAGACATATCATCATCAAGTTTAAGCTTTTTAGCATTAACATTATGAATGTGCGTAATATTACTATCGAGATCCAATAGAAATAAACCATTCAACATAGGTGCATGACCATAAAAGATATCATTCTTATAAATCGAACAACCATTGTTCTCAGATTTAAAGGAATGACCACTTTGCATCAAACACGATCCAGATACAATGTTCATGCTCAGTGTAGGCACCAAATAACAATTATTTAGGTTTATAACTAATCCCGATGGCAAATGGAGAGGTAGCATCCCGACGGCGATCACATCAACTCTTGATCCATTGCTGACCTGCATCCTGACCTCATCCCTTGCTAGCTGTCGCTTGTTCCGTAGCCCCTGAACCGAGTTACATATATTAGCAACCGATCCGGTATCAAATACCCAGGTGCTACTGCGAGTACTAGTCAAGTACACATCAATAACATGTATATCACATATACCTTTGTTTGCCTTGCTGGACTTCTTGTCCGCCAAATACTTGGGGCAGTTGCGCTTCCAATGGCCAGTCCCCTTGAAATAGTAGCACTCGGTGTCAGACTTAGGGCCAGCCCGGGGTTTCTTTTCAGGCGTGGCAACAGACTTGCCACCCTTCTTTACCTTGTGCTTGCCTTTCTTGTCCTTCTTGAAACCGGTGGTCCTATTGATCATCAACACTTGATGTTCTTTCCTAATCTCCACTTCTGCAGTCTTAAGCATTGACAGAAGCTCAGGAAGAGACTTCTTCATGCCCTGCATATTATAGTTCATCACGAAGCTCTTGTATCTAGGTGGCAGAGATTGGAGAACACGATGTATGCCTAAGTCAATGGGAATCGTTATTCCCAAGGACACGAGCTTATCGGCGTACCCAGACATTTTGAGTACGTGCTCACTAACGGAGCTGTTTTCCTCCATCATGCAGCTAAAGAACTTTTTTGTAGCATTATAACTCTCTACAACAGCATGGGTATCGAAAATCATTTTCAATTCTCCCATGGTATCAAAGGCATTGCCATTTTCGAAACGCTTTCGAAGTTCTGGCTCTAGCCCATACAGTATGCCGCAATGAACTAAGTTGTGGTCCTCCTGACGAGTCACATAGACATTCTTTTCCTCGTCAGGGGCATCAGGAGCTGGTGGGGGGCCTAGCAGCGCATCTAGCACATATTGCTTTTGTGCAGCAGTGAGGAGAATCCTCAAATTCATAGCCCAGTTGGTGAAGTTGCTACTATTCGCAACAAGTTTCTCTTTCTCCATGAACACATTGAAATTAAAAGCAGGTGGTGCCATCTACAACAGAATTTGTAAAGTTTATTTAGACTAAGTTTATGATAGATTGAGTTCAACTAATCCAAATTACTAATGAACTCCCGCTCAAAAACGACATCCCTCGTGTCCTTTTGGTGATTACATGAACCAAATCCACTATACCAAGTCCGATCATCATGTGAGTTGATATAGCTTGAAAGGCGAGCATCTATATGGGCATCATATCAACCATATGACTCATGCTTAACCTTTCGGTCCGTGTTCCGAGGCCATGTCTGTACATGCTAGGCTCGCCAAGTAAGAACCTTAGTATTCGCGTGTGTAAAATTGTCTTACACCCGTTCCTATGAAAGCGTAGATTCGAGTACACCCGATCATCACGTGATGTCTCGAAACACGATCCATAGAACGGTGCATACTCAAGGAAGAACACATTTTTATCTTGATATCTAAATGAGGGATCATCTTATAATGCTATCAAACGCGCCAAACTAGCAGTATAAGATGCTAACATCTAATGTGTAAAGTGAGATGATATGGTCCATGCATTTGATCTCTATCACTTGCATCATGGTATGATCTCTATCATTCTTTTGTGTGTAAGGCTAAGGTCTATGGAACTTACACGTTGAGTGTGTTGTAAGAGTATCCACCATACATCTACTTACAAAAATACCACATCAACACACTAGCCCAGCAACGATCTAAACTAGACGCCTCTAATTTATCAATTGCAAGTTTTACGTGGCTTAGGGCTTTCGGAGATAGAACCGTTCTTACCTACGAACATGAACCACAACAAGGATAACTAAGTTATTAGCAACTCGTTGTAAATCAGATATTGACTATAGTAGGAGAGACAGACACCCGCCAGCCACTTATGCAAAACAAGTTGCATGTCAGTCGTGGAACCGGTCTCATGTACGATGACATGTAAGGTTGGTCCGGGCCGCTTCATCCCACTATGCCACCAATATCCAAAATACATAGAAGATGCAATAACATGATCATCATCGCCCACATATCAACCATATGTGTACTACCCGTGCTAAGCACATAGCATAGATCAGGCTCTGATACCACTGTTGGGTCCGCAGCATAGAAAACAAAAAATTTCCTACGGTGTGAACTACACGCCAAGATCTATCTACTAGGTACAAAGCAACGGGTGGACATACATCCATCAAGAACTTACCCTCGTAGACAACGAGCTTTGTTAACGAGTAGGAACTCGTGGTTGATGTAGTCGTACACTTGCCGATCTCAAGATCGTGAGGAAGTCCGAGCGCCGCAACTCAGCAGCGCATCCGCACTTGCACACATGTTCAAGCCACCGGACAACCTCCACCTCCTCGCTCCAGCGATCCAGCGGAAGCATCAACTCCTTCCAGACGAAATGCCACCGGGAACATGTATCTCGCTAATCCGAGACCATGGGGGAATAATTCTAGAGAGGGAGAGAGATCCTTCACAAGGAGGTGTGAGGATGAAGGAGGGAATGAATGGACTTTTATAGGAGGAGGGGGGGTGCCCCCTCTCTCCATGGCCGGCGCATGGGGGGGTGACCCCTCACCTCCACCATTCATGTGGTGGTAACCCCTCCACATTAAAATGCCTCTTCACATTCCCTTTTAAAGTCTCCACTTTAAATGCATTAAATTTCTCCAAATTTAATGCTCTCTCATTTAATAAAACTCTTTTTATTAAATTTATTCAGAATTTTGTTAATTACTTTAATTAACAAACATCCACATATAGCCCCTTGCAATATTTCAATATCACATGCAGAACCACCTTCTGCAATTTCACCCAAAACAATTTCCGGTTTCAATTGAAACAATTCCTGCGCTTTGCAATTCTTTCGTCTGAAACATATGTGCTTCAAAATGGTGTCCGGTAACTCTTAAGTGTGCCACCCTACGGTTCGCGAATAATGCAGACATGATCGAGACCCTTCTCCGATCAATAATCAGCAGCGGGACCTGGAGATCCGTACTAACTCATACACATTCAACGATGACTCCTGTGATCGTGAGAACCTTTAACGCTTGTAACTAAATCCCTTTGTCTCTCGATATATTACATGTCCGAGATTCGATCATCGGTATCTCCATACCTAGTTTGATCTCGTTACCGACACGCACTCTTTTCTCGTTCCCGTGATATAACATTCTAGTGATCACATCACTTGCTTGCAAGCTATCCTAATGTGATATCACCGAGAGGGCCCAGAGTATATCTATCCGTCATCTGGATTGACAAATTCCACTCTTGATCCATGAGCCTCAACATAACACCTTCGTAGTACTGAACCCATCTTTATAGTCACCTTGTTACGGTGTGACGTTTGATGTTATCAAGATACTCTTCCGGTGTTAGAAATTAACATGATCTCATGGTCTAAGGATAAAGATTACTTCGTATGATGTTATAGCAATATAAACATAATGACTTGATCGTAATGCTATACTTTGGACGAATGTTCATCACATCATTCCACCAATGGTGTGACCTTGTTATTAACCACATCCAATGTCCATGATCAGGAAACCTTGATCATCCTATTAATCAACAAGCTAGTCTATACGAGAGGCAGGACTAGGAACCCTTTTTGTTTATTAAACACACATGTATTGATGTTTCCGAATCAATACATTTCTAGCATGTAAAATAAACATCTATCATACATAAGGAATATATAATAACAACTTTATTATTGCCTCTCAGGGCATATTTCCTTCAGAGCTCGCTCCCTCACCCAATCCGGGTGAGTTCGTAGTGTTCCTCTCCCATTTCTAGCGCGGCTTCGGCCTCCCCGTCAGCAATTTCTTCCATGACTTCCTTGATATCTATGAACTTCAACCACACTATCTCCTGGCGAATGCCATCACATCCCTTTCTTCCTTCGCCTCCACCATAGAAGGATATGTCGGATTGTGGCCCACTAAAGAACTCTGGATCCGGTTCTTTGGTCTCCGACGGAACGTGATTCCGAATAAACAACTTGACCCGGAGGACAAACATCTGACTCAGTTTGGTGCTGCCTTGATTTGCCCCTGGAAACAATCCGTCTTTCCCCGGGTCACGGGGCTTGACTCATGTAAGGGCTGGGCCCAAACTTTCTTCTATGTCAGAAATGGAACGAATGAAGATTTGATCCGCCTGCGCCCCTATGATCCGGGTCCTCCTAATCCGGATTTGTGGGACCGGGTTTCCAAGAAACCCACTGTCTTAGCGAATCAAGTCAACAAACGGTTTCAGGATCTGAAGGACGCGGGGCTGCGCAACGAGGATGCAATGATCACTTTCGTCCGCAGCCGGATCTCCCCTCTCCAGAAACGCACAAACAAGCTTTGCCACATGAGTTGGTGCCTTGACCCCAACCGGACCTCTTCCTTTGAACTGAACAACACCGAGATATTCCGCCGGGTCAAGGCCCTTTTCACGACCGACAAGAACTTCTCCGCTGATTGGGAGTGGGGGATAGAACATTCTGCCGGGACAAGCCTCCTCCTACGGTAAATCTCGTGATTCCATCTTTTTCCGAGTTATATTCTATGTCGGAGTATATTATTTATCTGATCCTTTTGTATTTCCTTCTTAGATGTTTCTTCAGCAAACGCTCGAAGATGGCACCGAGCCTTCGCTCAAATGGGCGAAGGACCGACTTGTCTCGGACGAGGAGGAGCCAGATCAGGAGATGTTCCTGCCGTTCCCTGATGCCACCAAGTGACCCATTGGTAACTTCTCTTCCTTAAGAGATTGGCCTGACGATGAAGATGATTCCGACGTTGAGGTGATGGAAGCATTTGACGTTGTACCCCTTTCTTATGCCTTTCTGACTTTAGCTAACCCGGCTGGGCAGATCCACGAAGATCCTCCTCTCGCCACTGGTGAGCCGGTCCCAGCCGCGTCTAAGAAACGGGCTGCCACTTCTGCTGCTTCCTCCGGACCTGCCAAAACGACCAAGAGGAGGAAGAAGTCAGCAGATAAGACTGCCACCAAGCCTCCGACAAAGGCCATAGTCCGGAGAGCTCGAAAGCGCAAGGAGCCTTTGACTTTTGACGAGTAAGTCATTTCCTTCTTCATCCAATTTCCTGGTTCGTACTTTGCTATTCATATGTTTTTCCTTTGTTGTAACTTATTATTCATCGTTTGATTCGGCAGGGCTGCGGTGGAGGTTCCTCAGAGCGACTCGAGCATCTCCTCCTCCTTCTGGCACAGCCCATCTCCCCCTCGTGGCGACAATACACGCCCGCTGAGCCCCATTCAGGAGGGTTCAGTGGCTGCTCCGGGTTCTAGCCCACCTCGTCCAGAGGAGGGCAACCTTGGAGCAGGGGGAAGTGGCTCTGCCGAGGCAGCAGATGCCCCTAGCTCTTCATCGGCTCATCCGCAACCTTCCACCACCGAGGTACCAACAGCACCACCGCCAAGACCAGCACCAGCAGAAGCAGCAGCGCCAGCACCAACAGCAGCACCGCAAGTACCAGCAGCATCACCAACTCCTTCCGCCTCGTCCGAGTCTTCCAAGACTTGGCCAGAAGACGTAGCTAGCAACAAGGCTGCGCCCAAGTCCAAGGCTGCAGCACAAACTTCAGCCTCTCAGCAGCAGCCCAAGGCTAAGAAAAACTCTGACGCCGCCAGGGCAGCATCAATCGAGGCCAGACAGCGCACGCTTGCGTCCATGCTTCCAAAGAAGAATCCACCAAAGAAAGATGCTCCCTCCGGGTCAGCTAACATGCAACTTGCATTGCACACCAGCCCCGCTGCTGCCCAAGTTGAAAGGAGGGAGGCCCACGCCAAGGGTTTGATCGCGCCCCACATGCTTAGCGGAGAGCGCTATCCTTCGGCCTTAATTGAGTTCGCCAATAACTGGAACAAGGTGGAGTTAGTCAATAATGACGATCTCCCGGAGAATTTTGGGCCTGCCAAGTTTGCCGCATAGATGAACACAGCCACCAAGGCTATTAACCTTGTCGGCCGGATGATGGAGGTACGCTACTTTGTCTTTTGTTTAACATGTACTAGTGCTTAGTGATATAACCATTAGTCCCCGAGCCTCCGGGGAAGTAACTTTTTACTCGGCCGGATGCTCTTTAGAGAACTAGCGTAGCTCCTTAGTAACTTCGGATATGCACACACCTAGAGCCGGGTTAAGTTCCACTTGGCCCGGATCTTGTACACTTCGAATATGCACACACCTAGAGCCGGGTTAAGTTCCACTTGGCCCGGATTTTGTACACTTCGAATATGCATACACCTAGAGCCGGGTTAAGTTCCACTTGGCCCGGATTTTGTACACTTCGAATATGCACACACCTAGAGCCGGGTTAAGTTCCACTTGGCCCGGATTTTGTACACTTCGAATATGCACACACCTAGAGCCGGGTTAAGTTCCACTTGGCCTGGATTTTGTACACTTCGAATATGCACACACCTAGAGCCGGGTTAAGTTCCACTTGGCCCGGATTTTGTACACTTCGAATATGCAGACATAACTAAGTCAACTTTGCTTTCCTCAGGTCACCACCAATCGTTGGAGCGCTGAGTTTCAGTGCCTCCTGGACACACATAAGGGGCTGCGCTCAAAACATTCTGCACTTCTCGCTGAGTTTGAGAAAAGGGGTAAGTTTTCTCTTTGCCTCCCTTCCCATCTTTGTTTGTCTTTCCCGCCGAACTAATCCATCATTCGGATTGCGCAGCCGGAGTGGAGGCCGAAAACACCATCATGAGGAAGAACTTGGATCAGATAAAAGGTAAGTCACTTCGGTTACTTAATTTCTGTGCTCTCTTTCCTTTCTCCCGAGCTCGACAAATATTCATACCTCGGCTTTGCCGGGTCAACAAACTATTTCAGCATCCCTTGAAGATAGTGTGCTCGTGCCTGATATGATGCTGCATTTTCTCGAACAAGTAGGGCAACACCAGGCCAAACTTAAGAAGAAGGATGATGAGCTCGCCCAACTCCGAGCCAAAGACGATGAAATTGCCAAGCTCAAGGCCGAGATGAAAAAACTTAAGGAGCTCCATAAGGTTGAGATGGACAAGGCTGGTCAGGATTTCACCGAGGAGCAAGAACGCCTCAAGCTTCAACTCGCAAAAAACCAAGAGCTAATGAAGGAGGCCGATGTCAAGCTTGAGTCGGCAAATGCTGAACTTGACATACTCCAGAATAGGCATGCTAATTGCACCAATGAGCTGATCTGGATCCACAGTCATATCTCTCGTAAGTTCTTTTCCTTCAGCCGACATAAATTTCGCCGGGTCAACCTCTTTTACTCATTTCACTTGTCTTGTTATTAGGCAAATTCCCAGAGGGTAATGCCATTGCGGCTACTGCCATTGCCAAGTTCCGCCAGCAGAGGGGTACTCCAACTGGTCCTGGATCTGAAACCATTCCCTTTGACATGGAGGACTTGTTGGTCAGCCTATCCTCTCGCCTTGAGATTATAAAAAACTATGGTTCAGATATCCTAGATGCAGCAGTCCAGATCTTCAATGCCCTTTGGCCTGGTGAAGATACTCCGAAGGGGTCCACTGCTCTGATTACCAAGTTAATGGAGTGCGAGACCCAGCTTGATCTCTGGAGGGAATCCGTCGCCCGTGCCAAAGCTAAAACTGTTCTCCATTTTGTCCTCTCATGGTATGAAAAGTTGGATCTAAAGCTTCTCGAGTGCCTGCACACCGGATCAAAGTGGTCGGATGACCCGGATTGGGTAACCCGGTGCAAGGCTTGCGCCCACAACCTCATCCAGTTTGCTCCTATCCATCAATGTAATGAGGGACCAAGCTTCCTTGGCGTTATTAACGACGAATACGTCGAAGATGGTTCGGGAGATGAGGAAGAGGACGAAGCTTCAGATGTTGAAGAGAATGAAGATGATGATGAGGCTGAAGCCGGAGTTCCACCTGCTACTGCTCCTTGAGCATGGAAAAACACTTTGAAATTTATCAGATCCCCGGTATGCCGGGTGCAGATGTATTAAGCACACAAATTATATTTTGCTACTAAGTTGCTCGTGCCGGATTAACTTGGGTGTAGTCCCCGAGTTTCATTTTCTTGTTTCTCCAATTTCCTGGCTCGGCTCGTGTCTACCTTGATTCGGTTTTGTGACTTACGAGTACGAGTTTCAAAAATTGACTTAACAATACTTGGAAACTTTAGGACTAGCTCAAGGTAATTCAGCATAGTAAAAACAAGGTAAACACAAAGTTAGTCCGAATAACAAATGTCAGCTCGATTATGTTCTTTCCCTTAGTCGTCTTTCGTGTGCTACGCAATTCCAAACTTGTTCTCTTGCTTGCCATGAAGCCAAATCTTGTTGGACAGCATCAAATCGAAGAGTTGATTTTTTGGTGCTCACACACTACTAATCCGACTTAGGTAGAAGCAACTTAAGCCAGCCGACATAAAAATAAATAACAAGTATAGAAGATAATAAATATTATTAAGGCAGTCCCCGAGTTACTGCTCGAGGTGCCAAGATTTCATTGATAAACTCACTGCCGGCATACATACCGACGTATGAGAGACTCGGATACACACACTTCTTTGTTAAGTGTAGAACGGACGAAGTAAAGATACATTCCATGGACGCTTAGATTCTTCGCCGGACCTGTCCGCCTTGTTCTTCTCCTGTGGTTTTGCATCGATGAGATAATAAGAGTCACTGTGCAATGCTTTGCTCACAATGAATGGCCCTTCCCATGGGGGGGATAACTTATGCATGCCAGCAGTACGTTGTACTAACCGGAGTACGAGATCACCTTCCCGGAAGACTCGGGGGTTAACTTTCCGGCTATGATAGCGTCGGAGATTTTGCTGGTATATGGCGGATCTGGACAATGCCAATTCTCTCGCTTCTTCCAGCAGATCAACATCATTTTGCCGGGCTTCTCGCACTTCGGCTTCTGTGTATTGGGTGACCCTAGGCGAATCATGCTCTATGTCGGCTGGTAGTACAGCTTTCGCCCCATATACCAGAAAGAATGGCGTATAGCCTGTTGATCGATTCGGAGTTGTTCTTAAACTCCACAGTACCGCTGGTAGTTCTTCTATCCAGCACCCCTCTGATCTTTGCAGCGGCTCAATGAGCCGGGGTTTTATCTCGGATAATACTAATCCGTTGGATCTCTCCACTTGTCCGTTTGATGCGGGGTGGGCTACTAAAGCAACGTCCAGTCGGATCTTCTTATCTCGGCAGAATCGCGCAAATGCTCCTTCAACAAAATTTGTGCCATTATCTGTTATGATACTGTGAGAATAGCCATATCTCAGAATGATATCTTTGAGGAACGTCACGGCTGTAGCTCCATCACATTTTATTATTGGCTTCACTTCAATCCATTTGGTGAACTTATCCACCATAACTAAGATATGGGTCATATTTCCTCTTGCTGGTTTAAACGGGCCAGCCATATCCAAACACCATACGGCAAATGGCCAAGTAATTGGTATGGTCTTGAGCTCCGACATGGGCATGTGTGTCTTGGTGGCATACCTTTGACAACCATTACATTTTCTTACTAGATCCTCTGCTTGTTCCAAGGCACTTGGCCAGTAGAACCCATGTCAGAAAGCTTTTGCCACTAAAGCTCTGGATGAGGCGTGATGCCCACATTCCCCTTGATGTATATCTCGGAGGATGTCAAGCCCTTCTTCCGGGTCAACACATTGTTGGAGGACGTTTGTGATGCTCCTCTTGTATAGTTCGGCATTGATAATCATGTATGTCTTTGTGTGCCTCTGAATTTGCCTAGAAAGCACCTCTTCAGTGGGCAAAGTTCCATCCTTCAGGAATTGAAATATGGGTAGTGCCCAAGCTGGTATAGCTCGCGCTGGAAACACATCATCATCTATTTCCATTTGATCCACCGACATAACCTCGGCCGGGTCACGCTGCATAGTCCCCGGGTTCTGCGTCGTAGTCCCCGGGTTTCCTGAACCACTTCCCACGTCAATGTCCATGGGTACAACTCCAGACTCCGGATCTGCCGGGATGTAGATTGAGTCGGTTTCTGGGGACGGCCTGATAGATGGTTTTCTGAGGTGTTCTAGAGCTACACCTGGTGGAATTGCTTGTCGTGTTGATCCGAGCTTCGACAATACGTCGGCAGCCTCGTTTTCCAACCAGGGTACATGGTGAAACTCGCATCCCTCGAAGTACCCTGATATCTTTTGCACATGAAATCTGTACAGTGCCATGTTTGCATCCAAAGCATCCCATTGCCCCGAGACTTGTTGAACTACCAAACCTGAGTTGCCAAAGCATTGGATCCGACGTATTCCAATTTCTTTTGCCACTTTGAGCCCATGCACAAGTGCTTCATATTCTGCAACATTGTTTGATGTTGCGAAGTGGATCTGCAGCACATACTTCAGCTGGTCGTTCTTGGGTGAGGTAAGCACAACTCCGGCGCCTAACCCGGTTTTCGTTTTTGATCCGTCAAAATGCATTCTCTAGTAGTTCGGATCTGGTAACGATGGCTCATATTGCATTTCAGCCCAATCTATGAAAAAACGGCCACAACCTGAGACTTGATCGCATCTCGCATGTCATACTGCGGAGCATAAGGAGCTAGATCAATTGCCCATTTCACGATCCGGCCGCTCGCATCCTTATTGCTCATTATCTCAGATATGGGGGCTTCACATATCACTTTAATGGGGTGTTCTTCAAAATAATGCTTCAGCTTCTTTGCTGCCATATATACACCATATGCCATTTTCTGATAGTGAGGATAGTTCTGCTTTGACGCTGATAATACCTCGCTTAGGTAATATACTAGCCTCTGCACCGACTTATCCTCTTCATCGCGCTCTACCACTATTACTGCACTTACAACTCAGTTGGTTGCGGCTATGTAGAGCAACATTGGCTCTTTTGATAGTGGAGAGGCTAATACTGGTGCAGTGGCTAACATTTTTTTAGTTGAATGAAGGCTTCATTGGCCTGCGGCATCCATACGAATTTGTCTGACTTTTTCATCAGTTGATAGAGAGGCAATGCCTTTTCTCCCATCCGACATATAAACCGACTTAAGGATGCCAGGCAACCAGTGAACTTCTGGACATCGTTAAGACACTTCGGCAATTCCATTCGCTCTATGGCTCAGATTTTAGTTGGATTGACTTCGATACCTCGGTTGGAGACAAGAGATCCGAGTAATTTTCCAGCCAGGACACCAAAGGTACATTTCTCCGGGTTAAGCTTCATCCGGAATCTCCTTAGGTTCGTGAATGTTTGCCTGATATCGTCAAGGAGCGTTTTGCTTTCCTTGGTTTTTATGACCACATCATCCACATATACTTGCACATTTCCACCAATTTGATCGTGCAAACATCTTTGCATGCATCTCTGGTACGTTGCCCCTGCATTATGTAAACCAAAAGGCATGGTGCGATAGCAGTAAGCCCCATACGGGGTGATAAACGCAGTCTTTATTTGATCATTCGGGTTCAGAGGTATCTGGTGGAAACCAGAATATGCATCTATGAATGACAACAGTTCACACCCAGCAGTAGAATCTATGACTTGATCTATCCTTGGCAGTGGGAATGGATCTTTTGGGCACGCCTTATTCAGGTTTGTGTAATCGATGCACATACGCCAAACCACTGCCACATTCAGACCATCTTTCTTCTTTTCCACCAGCACCGGATTGGATAGCCAATCCGGGTAAAGCACTTCCATGATGAACCCCGCTGCTAGGAGCCGAGCTTTCTCATCTCCAATGACTTTTCTCCTATCTTCAGCAAAGCGGTGGAGAGGTTGCTTCACTGGCTTTGCTCCGGGTCTCACATTCAAAGAGTGCTCGGCCAAGTCCCTCGAAACACCTTGCAAGTCCTGTGTGGACCAAGCAAAAATATCCCGATTCTCATGGAGGAAGTTGACAAGCTCGCTTTCCTATTTGTCATTTAACCCGGCACTAATCGTTACGGTGCGCTCTGGGAACAGATCATCAACATGCACTTTCTTTGTATCCTTCGTTGCTTGAAATGATACACTTCCATGCGGGTTACTCAGCGCCGGCATATACTTATGTGTAGATTGAGCCAATGCCGCCACCTCCTGGATCTTTCTTTTCTCTTGTGCAATCACGAGTGACTCGGCCAGGTTAGACCCGGCTGACGCGCACTCAATGGAACGTCGAAAATCTCCTGCTATGGTAATTACTCCATTTGGCCCAGGCAACTTCATCTTCAGGTAACTGATGTGACAACTTGCCATGAATTTGTTCAGGGCTGGCCTGCCGAGTAACGCGTGATATGCGCTTTCCAAATTCAAAACCTCAAACTCCAAATTCTCAGTTCGGCAGTTATCTCGTGTGCCGAATAATACATCAACCCGGACCTTGCCAATGGGTTCACAGGAAATGCCTGGCACAATACCATGGAAAGTTGTCCTCGTGGTCTGGAGCATGTTCTCCGAGATACCCAACTTGTGCATGGTATCCACGTACATGATATTAATGCTGCTGCCATTGTTAATTAGTACCTTGGAAAATCTCACATTGATATTTGGCCCGATGAACGTTGGGTCCAGCACCAACGCATACGAACCAGGGCTCGGCATAAGCTTGGGATGATCCTTGATACTCTAGGTAATTTCCTGATCCGACCAAGGCATATACCTCGTCAATGCCGGCATAACTGCATTCACTTTCATATGTCGGTGTTGCAAGCTCTTTCTATCCGTCTCCTCCGTGGTAAACACACAGTAACTCTAGTGATGCTCTCTGTATTCATTTCTCCCCTCATTCCCTGGGTGCCTTTGATCTGGCTGATGCTGATTTTCCACCTGATGCACTGCATCCCTTCTCTCATGGTTTTCATACCTGGCCCCTCAATCTGCTTCGACCTATAGAGCCGATCTAGTTTTAACCTGGCGTCATCAGGCATCAAGTTCCTGCTTCCCAACCTTGACCCTATCACGTGATAGTCCGGCCTAGGGTATCCCGCGTTCACCATTTCCGAATCACCATCATTGTATCTATCTTGCTCTTGTGGAGCGGCTCTCTGTTGCATACCTTGGCCGGCACTTCGCTCTTGCCGTGGTATATTCCGCTGCTGCGGTTGCCCTGCACCCGCCGAGTTGCGTTGTCCGGCATTGCTGTTTACAGCGTTTCCCTGACCGGCATTGCCTTGGTCGCGGTTACCTCGTCCAGCTTCACCTCGGCTGACACTTTGTCGATCCTCGTTTCCCTACATTGCTTTTTCTTCCCCTGCCCTTGCCGGGTCATAGGGGACTATCTGTTTGTTTCTCCTCGCCGAGGTTACCACCTCCTCTCTTCTTGGGCCACCATGAGGGGACGATGCAGCTCCAGCAGATTTCTCCGGGTTACCTACAGCTGAATAAACGACTTTGGAAGCTCCAGCCCTTGCCGGATTAGCCCTTAGCAACTCTTCATTTTGTCTGTTAGCGATCCGAACTAACTCATTGACCCTGTCCTGTTGTCTTTGCCAGGCTTCACCCGTCAAACCTTCTAACTCGGACGCAGCTGCATCCGCTGCTCTGAGGTTCTTTGTCGGGGTACTGTACTTCGGCAGCCTCACGGACAAAATGTTCTCTGATTCCTCAACTCTAGTATCACCCTCTTTGTTCATTTCACTGATGAGGTTTTTCCCCGTTACTTTCACAGCATCTACCTTATTTGCTCTTGCGTACTCGCGCAGCGTCATGTTCAACGATTGCTGAGCCACGGCTATCTTTTTCGCACCTTCTAGTATTTTCTGCCTAGTTTCTTCTAACTCGGCCTGTGCCCGAGCTAGATCTACCGCAGGTGCTATGGGGCTCTCTAGGCTATCTATCACCTGGTGCAGCATGTTCTCTGGCCTCTCTAGTGGAGGACCTCTACTTTTCCTTGGTGCCTTGGGTGTTACCTCCAGATCTGGTGCCGGATCCTTGCTCGTGCCAACGCCAGGTGCCATCATCATCACCTCGGCGTGCTCAGGGGAGCGAGTGATACGCGCCCCGTGAACCACGCTAAGGGGTGGCTCGCCTCCCTCAACGACGTGCTGCGGGTGAACGCACGACACATCGACGGCGACGTAGATCTTGTGAGCGCCAAGCTTGACGAAGAGGCTGTTGCGCGGAAGAGGTCGTATGCCGAAGCAACCAGCATTGTCGCTGACATAGTCCAACGCTCCAAAGCGCTCAACGAGCCCATAGACGATGCGTTCGCCGTTGCCGATGAGGTTTCTCGTCCGGATCTTCACTCCTGCTAGCGCCGCTAGCCCCACGGTGGGCGCCAACTGTCGTGGTGGTGTCACGGCAAATGCCATGGATAGGCTAAAGGTGGGGCCAATATGCACTAGAGGTATCTAGGGAGGGATAGTGGGGTGATTCCACACACAGATGCTTTGTATTCTCCAAGCTAGATGAGTTTACAAGTGCTCCTTGAGCTGTATTGGCGAGATGAGGAAGAAGGAGCTCTCTTACTCTCGCCACTACCAATCTTCCAGGAACCAACTACTCAAATGCCAATCAACCCCTCTCTATAGAGGCCCTAGTGCTCCTTATAAAGGGGAGGCTAGGTCTCCAATTAGGGCATACGTGGAGGCATATTCCTGGGAATATGCCTCTTCCCAAAATAGCAAACCGACTGGATCACTTTTCGCCGTCGTAAGCCATGCAGAGGCTACGTAAGCCTCTGCGGCGCCAACGTCATCCGACACAGGGTGCGTCACCCTTGTCGGCCACGCCTCGGTGGTCTTTCTCTCTGTCTGCTTCGCTCATGCTACAGCGTACAGTGACCACCTTTTGACCAGCGAGATACCTTCCTTCTCTTGCAAGCCTGATATAACCCGGATCGTGCCTAGTTAATCCGGCCATGCGGGTACCTGCATACAAGTTACATAAATCCTGCCGGCATACGACATACGTCGGTCGGGACTCAGTTAGGTGGACAACCTCCGGTCCGGGTTACTCCGTGATTCGGCCTGCCTTGAGGTGACTCGGCCAACACTTGCTTTGACCTTGCCGTACCTCGGCTAACTCGGCCTTTATACCCCGGCGTGACCCTACCCGGGGGTATCCCCCCAACATCCAGTATTTTCTCCAGCGTTTCCTATCCACTCAAATGCATCAACTACCCTTAAGTGTGTCTCCCTACGGGTTCGTGAACTATATGGTCATGATCGAGACTCTCTTCGATCAATAATCATTAGCGGAACCTGGAGATCCATAATGACTCCCACTAGTTTAACGATAAACTAGTGATCGCGTGAACCTTATTCATAGTAACCAATTCTTTTTGTCTCGCTATATTTTACTTATCCGAGATCCGATCATTTGGTATCATCCATACCTAGTTCGATCTCGTTACTGACAAGTACTCTTTTCTCATTTTCGTGATATAACATTCTTAGTGATCTTATCACTTGCTTGCAAGCTATGTTAATGTGATATCACTAAGAGGGCCCTGAGTATATCTCTCTGTCATCAGGATAGACAAATCTCATTCTTGATCCACGAACCTCAACTAACACTTTCTAAGTATCCGACGATATTTTTATAATCATCTTGTTATGATGTGACGTTTGACGGAATCAAAGAATTCTTCCAAAGTTAGTGATTAACGTGATCTCATGGTCTAAGGATTAGCGTTACTTCGAATGAGATAGCAATATAAACTTGAGGACATGATTGTATTGCTAAATCTACTATGGGTGAATGTTCATCATATCATTCTCTAATGACATGACCTTGTTATTAACAAGATCCAATGTTCATGATCAGGAAACCTTGATCATCAGTTAATCAACAAGCCAGTGTAATGAGAGGCATTACTAGGAACCTGTTCTTTTGTTTATTAAACACACATGCATCAATGTTTCCTATTAACACAATTATAGCATGAGAAATAGACATCTATTATAAACCTGGAATAAGATAATAACCATTTATTATTGCCTCTCGGGCATATTTCTTTCAGATCTTTCACTTCATTAGGCATTACATCACAGTCTAAGGTATAAGAAACTATACCCCCAAGTATATCTTGCAATAGGACAGTTAAAAAGAATATGATCTACTATTTCATTTTCACTACAAAAAATACATTTCTCATTACCTACCCAACCATTTTAACCTGGTTATCTCTAGTCAGAATACTATTCTTAAACATAAGCCATAAAATAACTTCCACTCCTAGAGGAGTCCTAACTTAAAACTACATTCTTTAACCTAGTCAACAAAAATCCAAGAAAATGCAGTAATACAGAGATGCCAAGAATCTACTACTTGGGCTCATTTGCTTTTTGTACACGGTCAATTTCTATTCCCCCCTTAATCAACGATGCCCCATGATCTGAGCATGGTGTAACTATGTGTTGCAGTGAATTACAATTTATACGGGTAACTATTGCACCAACCATTTGATGCTACTGTCATGTCGAGATGGACCTTAACATTCACAACGCATAATTTATTATCATATGTGTGTGAAACACTTGAAAACCCAAATCTACTAATTTTGTAACAACTTCGCACAGTCAACTCGACAAAGATACCAGATAAAACTAGCAAAGCATGAACAATAAAACTCTATTCTCCTACTTGTTACATAACCGGAAACTAGCAGTACCATCAGCTAAAACCATAACACTAGAGACTAAAACCACATCATACATGTGCAAAGAAACTTCAACTTCTTTCCCGGAACCAGAAGCTAGTTTTGCGTCAATCTTCTTGTTATAGGCCTAGCATTTGCTTTTACAAAACAAATCATATGCTACTGCGCTAGCGGTATGTCTCCGAGTTTTGCCCTATGCAACAATTAGCAAGATGAAAGCATTTGTGAAATATCGAAAATAATCATATTCAGATCTACAGGGTAAATATTCTGAAATTCCTAACTTTCCAAAGAGCCCGCAAAACAGCCACTACCCATTGCACAGCTATGGAGATCTTCCACTTTATTAGGCATTACATTATAGTCTAAGGTATAATAAAAAACTATACCCGAAGTATATCTTGCAACATGACATCTGAAAAGAATATGATCTGTTGTTTCATTTTCACTACAGAAATATTTCTCATTACCTACCCAACCTCTTTTAACCTGCAGCCTATCTTTGGTCAGATTACTATTTTTAAACATATAGTCCATAAAAAACTTTCACTCTTAGAGGAGTCCTAACTTTAAAACTACAATCAAACATAGAAAATTAAAACTACAAACAATTTAGCTTTTCTTTAAGGGAGTCAACGAGAATCCAAGAAAATGCCCTAATACAGAGGTGCCAAGAATCTACTACGTAGATTACTCGGGCTCCTTTGCATTTTACACGGTCATTACCGCAGAAAGGTGCTTTACTCGTCCATCAAAGGCCGAAAGAGGAGAAAGGGAAGCTACGCTAGGTTCGATCAGTATACTCTATCTTGGCAAAAAAGTCGGGAATGAGATTCCCACCCTTCCTTATCTCTTTTCGTTCTTTCATCGTCTCCACGTTTCTCGATTAAATCGGATTAGTTAACTGGCTGCAAAATGAAAAGCTGGCATTATTGGTCGGTATCAGCATACTTTGGTTAGTCCCCGCAAAAAAAAAAGGGCTAGTTTTATAAAAAAAGACCCGGGTGTATCTGTGTTCGAGCGGGATTTTGCTCCAATTTCCGTTAGCCTGAACCTGGACGATGTTTTCCTTGGATTTTCATGTCAAAATCCCCACGTTCCGAATGTAAAGTGAAAATAAGCACATGCATGTCTCGTGGTGCAAAATTGATATATGCATGTACTCGACTTTAGAGTATTCCTGAATTTAGAGATCAGTGTTGGCTAAGAAGTTCAAAATAATTTAGAGATCAGTAAAACTGTTCTTTATTTTTATATATATAATCACAACAGCAGTTTCTGCAGTACTTTACATCCAATGCTACCAGTACTAGCTAGGTTCCGACCGCTGCTACCTACGACAGTCCAGACAACAAAACCCTGCTCGATCTGGCCATAATTTTCTGCTCCAGCAGCGAAGCCGTCAGGCTTGCTAGCTGCAACGATCCAATCCGGCGGAGCTCAGCTCAGCGGCGGCGGCGGCTGACGACCGGGAACCACAGGTCCTGGAAGCACGACTGGTAGGAGACGAGCAGCAGCACGAGAGCGAGCGCGAGCGCCACGCCCCACGGCGACGACCCGGCGCCGCTGTCCCGCTGGTGCTGCTGCTCGTACCAGGGCGCGGGGTGCTCCCTCGACACCACCATCGGCGACGCGAGCAGCGAAGACGACGAGGACGAGGACGAGGACCGCCAGCGCCGGCCGGTCGCGGTCCAGTACTGCGCCGCGAGCAGGAGGAGGAGCGGGGAGAGGACGACGGCGACCCGGAGCTGGTCGAGCAGGCCCTCCACCGCCGACTCGCAGCGCGAGTAGAGCGACGCCGCGCCCAGGAGCGACGCCGTGGCCAGGAACACGCAGAGGTGGAACGACGTCGCCGCCGGCTGCTGCTGCTGCTGCCGCGAGGCGTACGACGGCCCGTAGCCGTAGTAGCCGGACCGGTCGCCGTAGTAGTAGCCCGCGCCGCCGCTCGCCATTGCTCGATCGTGCGCGCGCGTCTCGTCTCCTCTGGGTTGTCAGAGTGTGACATGTACGTGTGGCGAGGAGCGGGGGATTATATAGAGCGGGAAACGAATTAAGGACGAATCGGGGGAAAGGGACGCTTGCGAGCGATGCGCACCGAGCTTGTGCTCTTCTTTACTTGGCGCGAGGGGATTCCGGCGGGGATGCCTTCACGAGGGGGTGAAAGGGGAGAGCGGGCTAGCTAACCGCGCAGCCACGTACGTACGCGTGCGGTGCGGTGCTCCGCCGCCGGCTGACGGTGGATGGAAGATTCAGGATGGCATGGAAAGCGCGCGCCCGTGCCCACAGCCCACGTCGGCGTCGATGAGATGGATGCCCCCTCTTTCAGCTCTCTGTGCAGTGTAGACGGCGAATATACGTGGATAGATGTTTGCGCGCTCTTTGCCGTGCATATTCCCAAAGATATTTGCTTGTACTGTACGTTTTAGCGCTTTGGACCAACTGTGAAGAAACGGAATATAAACCTCGATCGCGTGTCTTCTTTGTCCATAGAAGAGAATACCGGAAGGGTGAGTGAGCATCTATGTGCCGGTCCAGTGAGGCCAACACGTACCGCGTTCCACAAAATTAAAAGACGATTTGCAATCCTCTCGGCTTTCGTCCCACAAAATAGACTGCTTTCACGAACCTTCTCGCTGAGCCAGGTAGTGGTCGTTGTAACTCTAGATTTTTTAAAAGAACTAGCTGAATGCCCGTGCGCTTGTCACGGTGCATATTCTTTTAGATATATATTCATATAGGAAACATAACCATGGGTTGCACCGGAGAAAAATGAGTGCTGTGAAGACGCATATTTTTTTTTTGACACAGCCGTGGCAATTCGTAGAAACAGCTAACTTCATCGCATTCACCTAGGGCTCACGGCTTCCTCTTCCCACCCGTCCTTAGCTCAATAATCCTTCTTTTTAACCTTTTCTGCATGTGCAACTGAAATGAGTTTGAGAACTAAAAATGTTACAACAGTACAAGTATTTTTAGAAGTCTATACTAAATAATAAAAACAATAACTATGCACATTTCTTGACAACCAGTATATTTTAATCTCAGATTTTTCAGATATAGTCAGCAAATTATCCAGACTGAATAGAAAAATTTGTAAGAATCGATCAGCAAAGAATTTTGGCTTCATTGCGTTGCTATGGTTTTTTTATTGTGTCGAGGATTCTATTGTGTTGCTACAGAATAATAAAATTTTACAATATTATACAAAATAATAAAAATTTACAATATTATTAAAGATTCGCTACATATTTTGTCTGAGTTCAACAAACGAGCATCTGCCTTGTTTGCATTTCCAAAGTCCAAGGCGTGGCCATCTTGTTCAGGAGTAGTATATTTTGTAAATCCTGCATATGTCACAGAGAACCACATGGATGTTCACGTATGTAAATAAAATACATGGACTAAACTGCAAACATCCCCATCCCCAGTAGTAGATTTTGCCATCTCTCTAATGCGGTACAGAGTACAGACTGAAACTTCTCCCCAAATCACCGCTTCAAGTGAGGAAGCACCGCCGCGCCGGCCATTCCAGCGCTGCCGCCGGTGTCTCCGCCTTAGTGAGGAGCAGGCCACGTCGTGTGCCAGCCGCCGAACTCTGTAGCCGCCGCCTACTTTCGGTGGAGCATCCCGCGTTGTCGCGCCGTGCGCCGGATGCCGGCTGTGGCTGGATAGAGGAGATGCTGGCCTTAGGAAAAATTATCCAATCCATCACTTGTACCTGAAATCCCAACTCTAATTTCTTGCAGCGCCAGCCCAGTCAGTGGATTGGTGTTGTGGACGGATGGAGCTGTCCAGCATGGTGGCGATGCAGAGGGACTTCCCAGCAAGGAGAAGCTCCGATTTCCCCACTGCATGGCGTTGTCGGCATGAGACCGACGGCGTCCCTGCAGCGCTGGTGTTCGGCCCGCCGGCCGCAACTGCGCTTCTTCGTCCCTCCTACGCAGCTGATTGGGACCTCGAGTCCGGTAATGTCTCTGTAGCGAAAGACGTATCATCGCGGAATCAATTACCACGGGGATCGGTGGCGTGCCTCCGCTCCGGCTGCCCGTGCAACCTTACTTACAATACTACGAGAGAATTGCATCTGCAGTGGAGTGGGAGTGTAAAAGTTTCTTTTAACTCAGTTGTTTCGGTTTGTTTTTTCATGTCCTAATTCACGGGATCTCCGATCACATAGGTTGGGTTACCCCCTTGACAACTCACGTGGGTCTCAAACCCATCTCCCTCGATAATTTTCTATCAAGTTTCTTGATAGTCCTTTCGTAAAAGGATCTGCCAGATTCTTAGCCGTTTGGACATAATCCAATGCTATAACTCCGGAGTTTCTCAGCTTTCTGACAGACTTCAGTCTTCTCTTGACATGTCTTGAACTCTTCATATTGTCCTTAGAACTGTTCACTTTGACAATCATAGTTTGGTTGTCACAGTTCATAAGGATTGTCGGTATTGGTTTTTTAACCATAGGCAAATTTGTTAAGAGTTCACAAAGCCATTCTGCTTCGACAGTCACAGTATCTAATGCTATGAGTTCTGCTTTCATAGTTGACCTCGGTAAGATGGTCTGCTTGCAAGACTTCCATAAAACAGCGCCACCACCAAGAGTGAATATATATTCACTTGTGGCCTTTATCTCATCAGCATCTGATATCCAGTTTGAATCACTATACCCTTCAAGTACTCTTGGATACCCGGTATAATGAATTCCATAGCTCACGGTTCCCTTTAGATAGCGCATTACTCTCTCAAGAGCATGCCAGTGATCATCTCCCGGGTTGGCCACAAACCGGCTAAGTTTGCTCACAGCAAACGAGATGTCAGGCCTCGTAGCGCAAGCTAAATACATAAGTGAGGCAATAATCTGAGAGTATTTCAATTGATCTCTAGGTGCCTTTTGATTTTTTTTGAAGCAAAATACTAGGATCATAAGGTGTGGGAGAAGATTTGCAATCATCATATCCAAATCTGCTCAACACCTTCTCTACATAATATGATTGCACAAGTGTAATACCATTATTCTCATCTCTCAGTAGCTTGATGTTTAGGATAACATCAGCTTCTCCAAGATCCTTCATCTCAAAACATTTGACCTCATTAATTACTTTAAGACTTGTCCCAAAAATTAATATGTCATCAACATAGAGACATAGGACAACTCCCTCACCCCCACCATGGCGATAGTACACACATTTGTCGGCTTCATTTACAACAAAGCCCACAGATGTCAAAGTTATTTCAAACTTCTCATGCCATTGCTTGGGAGCTTGTTTGAGGCCATACAAAGATTTCTTCAATTTACACACCTTTCTCTCTTGACCTTCTAGTACAAAACCATCAGGGTGTTTCATGTAAATTTCCTCGTCCAACTCTCCATTTAGGAAAGCCGTCTTAATGTCCATTTGATGAACGAGAAGACCGTGTGAGGTAGCCAGTGACAGTAGTACTCGAATTGTGGTCAATCTAGCCACAGGTGAGTAAGTATCAAAGAAATCTTCACCTTTCTTTTGGGTATATCCTTTAGCCACAAGTCGAGCTTTGTACTTTTCAATAGTACCATCATCCCTAAGCTTCTTTTTAAATACCCATTTACATCCTACAGGTTTGCACCCATACGGACGTTTAGATATCTCCCACGTTCCATTAGCCAAGATGGAATCCATCTCGCTTTGAACCGCTTCCTTCCAGTAGTCTGCATCTGGAGATGCAAAAGCTTCTGAAATTGTAGTGGGAGTGTCATCCACTAGGTACACAATGAAATCATTACCAAAATATCTTGTGATCCTTTGTCTCTTACTCCTTGTGGGAGCTTCATTGTCATCCTCATCCGAATCCGAACTCTCATTATCTGATTGTTCATCAGTCTCCATGGGAGTCTCAGGTTCAGAAACTAGATCATATTCCTTATTAGATATGCTAGGCATATCTTTCATAGGAAATATATCCTCAAAGAATGTAATCTCTTGATTCAAAAATGGTACCGACATTCATGTCCTTCATTTCAGATTTCACCACAAGAAATCTGTAAGCAATGCTGTGAGAAGCATAGCCAAGAAAGACACAATCCACAATTTTTGGTCCAAGCTTACGCTTCTTGTTGATTGGCACGTTGACCTTTTCCAAACAACCCCAAGTTCGTAAGTAAGAGAGTGTCAACCTTTTCTTTTCCCATTCTTCAAATGGAGTAATCTCTTTATTCTTAGTCGGAACACGGTTTAGGACATGACACGAAGTCAATATAGCCTTGATACATTGCAAATGTATCTATAATTTTTGATGTTCCGTGCTTGGTTTTATCCACTTTCTTGTGTTTTGTTCCAACTTTGGAGTACTTTTCATATGATTTCTTGGACTAACCTATTAACAAGAGCCACAGTGCCAGCTGCCTGTTTTCTGCTGTTTTTGGTTCCAGGAAAGTCACAAAATGAATATTCTCGGAATTGGACGAGACAAAAGCCAAAGTGCCTATTTTTCCAGAAGTCATCAGATGCCAGAATACGAGACGGAGAGGGGCCAGAGGCCGGCCACACCACCTGGCCGCGTGTCTAGGCTGGGCCCACGCCAGGGGGTGGTGTGGTGGCCCTTGGCACCCCCTCGGCCTCCCCTTCCGCCTATAAGATGCCCTTGGGACGTAAACCCTAAGTACCCGATCAAAAATCCACGAAAGAGTCTGTAGCCGCCGTCATCTCCGTCCCTAGATCGGGAGGGATCTGAAGCTCTTCCCGGCACCCTGTCGGAGAGGGGAATTCACCCTGGAGGCATTCTTCATCACCATGCAAGCCTCCGGTGTGATGCGTGAGTAGTTCATCCTTGGACTACGGATCCATGTAGTAGCTAGATGGCTGGTTCTCCTCCTTTGTGCTTTCATGTCTAGATCTTGTGAGCTCCGTTCATGATCAAGATCATCTATTTGTAATTCTGCATGTTGTGTTTGCGGGGATCCGATGGATATTGAGATGCTATTTCAGATTGATTATTGATTCTATCATGTCTTTGTTATTTGTGATCTTGCATGTTTTCTGTTGTTAGTAGCTATCTTGGCCAAGTAGTATTTATGCTCGATAGTGGGTTCATGCCTCTGGTAATCTAGGGAAGTGACAGAAATCTCTAAGGTACTAGATGTGTTGTTGCTACTAGGGAGAAAACAACAATCCTTTGTTCATAGAACAATCGTATTGTTTACTTTACACGTAGTTTGTAAAACAATAATCTGTTGCTTGCAACTTAATACTAGAGGGGGTTCAGATGATAACCTAAAGGTGGATTATTAGTCATAGATGTTGTTGGATGGCGGTCTATGTATAATGTTGTAATGCCCAATCAAGTCTCAAAGGAGTCAAGATGATTAGTATATGCGTGTATTGCTTTCTCGATGTTTGTCAATTGCCCCGCTGTAATTTGTTCACCCAACATGTTATCTATCTTAAGGAGAGCCACCTCTAGTGAACTATGGATCCCGGTCCTTTTCTTTACATACAATCTATAATCTTTTACTTCTTTGTGTTTACTTTCTGCAAACTTCTACTTCTTTCCATTCGATACGTTTAATCCTTTGTTTTTCGCAAAACACGGTGGGATTGACAACCTCATCCCAAGTTGGGGACAAAGTTCTGTGGTTGCGTTGTGCAGGTCTGATGACCCACAAGTATAGGGGGTGTATCGCAGTATTTTCGAGGGAAGTGAAACCCAATTTATTGATTCGATACAAGGGGAGCCAAAGAATATTTATCAGCCTTAACAACTGAGTTGTCAATTCAGCTGCACCTGGAAACAATCTTGCTCACAGCAGTTTATCAGTAGCAACAGTTTTGTAGTAGGAATAGCAGAGTAGCAGCAGTAGTAAAGCAAAGACAGTAGTAACAAAAGCAGTAAACAGTAGGATTCGAGTGCGGTAGGCATAGGGATGGATGGACGGGCGTTGCATGGACAAGACAATTCACATAGCAATCAGAACATAGGGCAGTTGCAGATAAATAAGATAAAGCATCCAAGTACTAGACAATCCTAGGCATGTGTTCCATATATAGTCATAGGTGCTCGCAATGAGAACTTGCACAACATCTTTTGTCCTGCCAGCCCGTTTGAAGCGGGGCCTCTTGGGAAGTACTGGAAATTAAGGTGCTTCTTTTAATAGAGCACCGGAGCAAAGCATTAACACTCCGTGAACACATGTGATCCTCACATTAAAGCCTTTCCCTTTCGATTATCCCGATTTCTGTCACTTCGGGGCCATAGGTTCCGGACAACAATGTGTGTATACAACTTGTAGATAAGACCAAGAACAATACTATCATAATGAATCAATAACATGTTCAGATCTGAAATCATGGCACTCGGGCCCTAGTGACAAGCATTAAGCACAACAAGTCGCAACAAAGTCATAAAGCACTAATAAAAGATACTAGGCACCATGCCCTAACAATCTGATGCCATTACATGAACGATCTCATCCAATCCCTACCATCCCTATAGCCTACAGCGGGGGATTACTCACTCATAGATGGGGGAAACATGGATGGTCGATGGAGAAGCGATGGTGATGATGATGGCGATGATCTCCTCCAATTCCCCGCCCCGACAGGGTGCCGGAATGGAGTTTCTGGTGCTGTTTCGTGGAATCTGGTGGTGGCGGCGGAGCAGAACTCCTTCTAGAAAAACGTCGACCCCCCCCCCCCCGAAGTTTTTAGGTCAGAAGGCTTCTTATAGGTGAAGAGGGAGACCGAGGGGGTGCTTGGGGCCACCACACCATGCCCTGGCGCGGCCAGGCCCAGCCCACGACTGGGGATGGTGTGGCCAGCCCCTGGCCCTCCTCTGTCTCGTATTCTGGCTCCTGGAGTCTTCTGGAAAAATAGGCACTTTGGCTTTTGTCCCGTCCAATTCCGACAATATTCATTTTTTGACTTTCCTGGAACCAAAAACAGCAGAAAACAGGCAGCTGGCACTGTGGCTCTTGTTAATAGGTTAGTCTAAGAAATCATATGAAAAGTACTCCAAAGTGTGGACAAAACACAAGAAAGTGGATAAAACCAAGCAAGGAGCATAAAAAATTGTAGATACATTTGCAATGTATCAACATCCCCAAGCTTAACTCCTGCTCGTCCTCGAGTAGGTATGTGATAAAAGGAAAGAATAATTTTTGAGGTGACATGCACCATCAAAGGCTTGACCAAAGTATTTGTAAAACATTCAAAACTGGGATCATAGTACTTTAATCATAACATGAAAGACAAAGTTCTAGCAATAAGACATAGCAACTAAGTTGCAACATGAAAAGGCACAAACAAAAGATTCATGAATAACAATGCTTTGCAAGACGTTTGTTTGTTTCACATAAAGAAAACATAGCATAGTGACATTCAGCTTGTCCCTCATAGAGTAGCAAACATAAATGCAAAGGACACCTTCAAAGTTTACAAGAGTGACTAGATACAAATAGTTTAAAACAAGCAATATCAAGGTATGCATCAATCAACAAGTCTTGGGACAATGCACATAGAACTAAGAATGGCCACTATGCTCTCAAGAAAGTGCTCATATAATGTGTGGAGACTCAACGAGGAAATGAACAGGTTTTGAAAAGTTTGAAAGGCTTCCAAATGCTGAAAGTATGGTACTCATTAGCTTTGAGCTCTCATTGCCCCTATCGTAAGCATCTTTAATGTGGTTAAGGTGAAAGTGAGGTCCAATCTGAGTTATATGCTTGACAGACTATAAACTGAAAATCCCAAGTCCCTTGAGTACGAGGGCCGCTCCTCATGCTACTCAACTTTAGTTACCGCTAAGTTCTTGTCATCGTAAGCATGTGCGTATCATAGAGAACCGCCAACGGGGTACCCCTTGCCCGATGATACGGAAGAATTCCCATATCAAAATGACAAGGCAAGCAGACAATGAGTATCTCAGCAATCTTCTTATTTACCATGGGAAAATGGTGCTTTTTTCTCTCTTTCCTCTTTTCATAAATCTCTTTTTTTTCTTTTTCTCAATAGCTATCTCTCTTTTTTTTATAAGAAGAATGCTTCATAGATATCATTATGGTTACGCTGCAGGTTTCCACCATGTCAGCATGGATTAGACCAGCGGCCCAGGCATTTCTCTAACACACATACATAACTCCATGGACTTACAAGCTCCCCTTTTATTTCACACCGACGATATCCGCAAACAAAAGAGTAACGTATCAACTGGGTATATATTTACAAGTGTTGAAAGCGTTCCCCGTGACAGCACGGTTCTGCTAATCCCCAGCCTATAATTAGCAAGCATATAACTTTCATGGAGAGTTCACAATGGTTCAGGTTTATTAAGTGCAGGAAATAAAGTGTGCCATCAAGTTCGTGAGAGCTTTACTAACTAACTTTTTCATAACAAGCAAACATTTTATTCGGAAGAAAACAAGGCATATTGAATATGCACGTAAGTAGCAAATGATGCTTATAGGTAGGTATGGTGGACACTTTAGCAATATTTGGTTTAAGGGAGTTGGAAACATGAGTAAAATACTCAGTGGAAGTGAAGGCTAGCAATAGTAAGGGAGCGACAAACGAGAGAGCAATAATGGCCATAATCATGCAGAGCGACAAAACATCATTAATGAAAGCATAAAGTGATACTACAAGTTGAAAACTAAAGGATCATAAAGGCTTATGGTGACTTGGGATAGTCATAACATGGTGTGAACATGGGCCAAGTCAACCCAAATAAAGCATCAAAGGAGAATACCACTATACTATGCTTTAATATGCTAAAACAACGCATGATTCATCCAAGGCACATTAAGCAATCTCAATTGTTTATAACAAGTCATGCTACAGGAAAGAATACTAAACATAAAGCCAAAACAATATCAAGCATGGCATGACAAAGCATAGGCCACAGTCAAAAACAAGCTCTCTTTACCACTTAAGCATGAGCTTTCCTACTCTTTTCCAAACCAAACCAAACCAAACCATTTGAACACCAATGCATGAAAGAGGAGGTCCAACCAATTTATTCAGCAAACTAAGCAAACCAAAGCAAACGAAAAACCAAAATGAAAACGAAAAAGAAGACGCTCCAAGAACAACACAACTGTGCATGAAACAATAAAAATGAAGTGTTTGGAAGAAACCTGGGATTTTTATTGATGAAGAAAGGGATGCCTTGGGCATCCCCAAGCTTTGACGCTTGTACTTCTTGGATATTTCTTGGGGTGACACGTGTGGCATATCCAAGCTTGAGCTTTAGTCGATCCTTCATCTCATTACTCATTCCTTCCATACACCTGAAATTTTTTCTTCATACAAAACTTCACACAATCTTTATTAGCAACATTAGTGCACTCAAGATAATAAGTCTTTAGGTTCAGTTCTAACACCAATAAACTTCCATTAAAACACTATCTACTGTAGCACTTCCCTCAAAAATCTCAATTCCCCAAAAGAACTCAAAAAGGAACCAACAAGAAGCAAATGCAGAAAATGGCAGAAATCTGTCAAAATAAACCAGCAGGTAAAGACGATTTTTTCGAAGACCTTCTGTTGCTCAAATCAAAAAGTGTTGAACTAACGAAAGTTAGATAACAACCTGGGGCAGAAGCACAAAAATTCACGTCTGGAAAAGACGTTCAGAGATTTTACACGAATTTTTACGGTGAAGCACAGAAATCTGTTTCGGGACAGCAACTTTCCCAATCATTACTTCTCTCTCATTAGAGGTTACTCTTGGCACAAAAAGCAAATAAAAAGGATAAGGAGCGGTTATTACTGAGGCAATAACTTTCAAGACTCATCTAAAACTTTTGGTTTATCTCCCAATAAGTACTTTTCTTTAACGCCTTTAAGTTAGGCATAAGGAAAAAAACTAAAATGGATAGAATAGAAGTAAGCGGAGATAATCATAGTGAAAACATTGTTTTGTTCAATGAAACCCTTTTGTTAACAAGTTTGATCAGGTCTTGTTATCAAAACAATTTCATATGAGACAAAACTTTGTATTCCACTAGTGATTATGTTACCTCAACCTTGATAGCAATGGTCCCAATCATAATAGTTTCAAATTTTTCTCTTGGTATGGGACAATATATTTCTGCAACTTGAATGCCCTCAACATGTTCAATTGAATTCAAAACCATAAGTCCCATCAATCTTCTTGGGGAAATAGATAGTATGTTCCTTGTCATTGACATTGAAGGTCACCTTCCCTTGATTACAATTAATAACAGCTCCTACAGTATTTAAGAAAAGGTCTCCCAAGAATAATAGACATATTATCATCTTCAGCCATATTAGTTTGAGAGGATGCTCTCATAAGAAATATGAGTTGAAGTAAAAGAGAGCATCAAGAAGCAAATTCAAAACACATTTAAGTCTAACCCACTTCCTATGCATAGGAATCGTGTATGCAAATAAATTCGCAAAGAACAAAGTGACAGGCATAGGAAGGTAAAACAAGAGTAACTTCAAAACTTTCAGCGCATAGAGAGGTGTTTCAATGCCATGAAAACTTCTACAACCATATTTTCCTCTCTCATAATAATTTTCAGTAGCCTTATGAATAAACTCAACAATATAACTATCACATAAATAATTCTCTTCATGATCTACAAGCACTAGAGCTTTATTATAAACATTTTCAAAAGAAACCTCGGGAACATAACATTCATCCTCCTTTAGTAAGCATGGAGGACAATCAAATAATGTAAGGGATAAAGAGTTACTATCATTAGAAGGTAGGCATGGGTAACTAATCCATTCTTCCTCCTTTTGTTCATCACTCTCCTCCTCTTTTTCATCTAATGAGATTTTAGGTTCATCAATTTCTTCTTCCATAGGATCCTGCAAGGCATTAGTCTCTTCCATTTGTGGAAAGCATCTATTAAAATATTCAAGAATATAGCCATTTTCATCCTTGTAATTATGAAAGCAAAATTTAAGTATACCATAAACCTCATATTTGTAAGGTGAATCATCAATACTTTCAAGCAAACTAGCAAGCTCAAAAGCACCCTTCCAAGCAATAAGTTCTTCAATTTGTTCCGCATCATAAAAGTCATAAATTCCTTTAGCATAGGAATATATGGTATCATTATCATTATACTCACATTGAAAAGGGAGGTGTTCATACCTCTTTCTGCAACAAGACTCATCACAGCAATAAGTAACATTATAAGTAGAGCACACGTTTCTAGCAATGGTATACAATCTATCAATTTGTTCCCATAAGTGTTTCCTTTTTGTGACAAGCGGTGTTCCTTATAATAATATTTTTGATCTTCCGTGAACCCACCTTGCCAATAAGCTTCAGTTTCAAAGAAACCAACCATTGACAACAAGCATGATAAGGCAAGACAATAACAGACCAACGAAAATAACAACTAGAGTAGGAACTACTTTTTTTGTATTTTTGATAAAGAAACAAGCAAACAAGGAGAAAATAAACTTAGCTTGAACAATAGTGAATCCAAGTGAACTTGATAAATAAAGCTATGCTCCCCGGCAACAGCGCCAGAAAATAGTCTTGATGACCCACAAGTATAGGGGGTGTATCGCAGTATTTTCGAGGGAAGTGAAACCCAATTTATTGATTCGACACAAGGGGAGCCAAAGAATATTTATCAGCCTTAACAATTGAGTTGTCAATTCAGCTGCACCTGGAAACAATCTTGCTCACAACAGTTTATCAGTAGCAACAGTTTTGTAGTAGGAATAGCAGAGTAGCAGCAGTAGTAAAGCAAAGACAGTAGTAACAAAAGCAGTAAACAGTGGGATTCGAGTGCGGTAGGCATAGGGATGGATAGACGGGCGTTGCATGGACAAGACAATTCACATAGCAATCAGAACATAGGGCAATTGCAGATAAATAAGATAAAGCATCCAAGTACTAGACAATCCTAGGCATGTGTTCCATATATAGTCATACGTGCTCGCAATGAGAACTTGCACAACATCTTTTGTCCTGCCAGCCCGTTTGCAGCGGGGCCTCTAGGGAACTACTGGCAATTAAGGTGCTCCTTTTAATAGAGCACCGGAGCAAAGCATTAACACTCCGTGAACACATGTGATCCTCACATCAAAGCCTTTCCCTTCCGGTTATCCCGATTTCTGTCACTTCGGGGCCATAGGTTCCGGACAACAATGTGTGTATACAACTTGTAGATAAGACCAAGAACAATACTATCATAATGAATCAATAACATGTTCATATCTGAAATCATGGCACTCGGGCCCTAGTGACAAGCTTTAAGCCCAACAAGTCGCAACAAAGTCATAAAGCACTAATAAAAGATACTAGGCACCATGCCCTAACAATCTGATGCCATTACATGAACGATCTCATCCAATCCCTACCATCCTCATAGCCTACAACGGGGGATTACTCACTCATAGATGGGGGAAACATGGATGGTCGATGGAGAAGCGATGGTGATGATGATGGCGATGATCTCCTCCAATTCCCCGTCCCGACAAGGTGCCGGAACGGAGTTTCTGGTGCTGTTTCGTGGAATCTAGTGGTGGCGGTGGAGCGGAACTCCTTATGGAAAAACGTCAAACCCCCCGAAGTTTTTAGGTTAGAAGGCTTCTTATAGGCGAAGAGGGAGACCGAGGGGGTGCCTGGGGCCACCACACCATGCCCTAGCGCGGCCAGGCCCAGCCCATGCCTGGGGGTGGTGTGGCCAGCCCCTGGCCCTCCTCCGTCTCGTATTCTGGCTCCTAGAGTCTTCTGGAAAAATAGGCACTTTGGCTTTTGTCCCGTCTAATTCCGAGAATATTCATTTTCTGACTTTCCTGGAACCAAAAATAGCAGAAAACAGACAACTGGCACTGTGGCTCTTGTTAATAGGTTAGTCCAAGAAATCGTATGAAAAGTACTCCAAAGTGTGGACAAAACACAAGAAAGTGGATAAAACCAAGCATGGAGCATAAAAAATTATAGATACATTTGCAATGTATCAAGGTCTCCACGTTGCTAATAGCACCGGTAGTGCGCCCTACCAAATCTTAGCTAGTAACACCTTTGGGGTGTTTCCTTGCTCCTACTGGTTCGATTAAACCTTGGTTTCATACTGAGGGAAACTTGCTATTGTGCTCGTCATACCTTCCTCTTGGGGTTCCCAACGAGCTCTACATCAACCACACACCAACACTTTTCTGGGTGCTATGCATTGAGCCATCAAGCCTCCCCCCACCATTCCTTGGATAAACTAGCAGTGTCTAACATGGCGTTAACCAAATCTGTTAGAGTCTGGTTTTTCCTCTCAACAATCCCATTGGATTGAGGGGAATTGGGAGGCGTCCTTTCATGTATAATACCATGTTCTGAGCAGAATAAATTGAACTCATTAGAAAAGTACTCTCCACCACGTTCGGATCGAATTCTTTTGATCTTTATCTCAAGTTGATTTTCAACTTCCGCCTTATAGATTTTAAAGAAATCTAAGGCCTCATCTTTTGTTTTCAAGAGATATACATAATAGTACCTAGTAGAATAATCAATCAAAGTCATGAAATATTTATTTCCATTAATTGTCAACACACAATTCATCTCACATAGATCTGAATGTATAAGCTCAAGAGGTGCCAGGTTTCTACAGGCTTGTGAGGCTGCTTTGCTTGCACACAAGCATGGCAGTTAGAGCCTTTGACAATAGTAAATTTCGGAATTAAACTCATACCAGCAAGCCGCGACATACAACCAAAATTTATATGACAAAGTCGTGAATGCCAAACATTAGTTTCATTACTAGTAGTGCAAACATGGTTCACTACATTATTACAGAAGTCTACCAATGAAAAACGAAACATGCCTCCGCATTCATAGCCTTTTCCAACAAAGGTTCCATACTTAGACAATACAACTTTATTGGACTCAAATACCAACTTAAACCCATCTTTCATAAGACGAGAACCACTAACGAGATCCTTCTTGATAAAAGGGACATGCTGCACGTTCTTCAATTGCACGATCTTGCCCGAAGTAAACTTCAGATCTACCATGCCAGCACCAAGAACAGTAGCATGTAACCCATTCCCCATCATGACTGAGGAATCTCGAGCCTGATAAGAGGTGAACATGGAGATGTCAGCACACACATGAACATTGGCACCCCTATCAACCCACCATTCTGTGGGTTGAAATACTGAAAGAACAGTAGGTAATAAATTACCGTACCCAGAACCTAAAGTTCCTGCATCAGTATTGCCAATGACCATGTTGACAGATTTAGAACTCTGTCCAGCCTGACCCTTCTTACCTTTCTTCTGTGGACAACGATGAGCCCAATGGACAATCTCTCCACACCCCCAGCAAGGTTCTTTCTTTTCCTTGTTCTGCCCCTTCTTCTTCTTGAAGTTGGTAGTCTGGTAGACTTTTTTATTTCCTTTGGACTTGTGGGCATTTTTCTGCACCATATTGGCAGCAGAGTGTCCCTCGGTTCCACTAGTGTGTTTGTATTTTGCCCTCGCCTTCTCTTCAACATCCAGAGAACCAATAAGGTACTCAACAGAGAGCTCATGCCTGTGATGTTTCAGAGAAGTGGCAAAGTTCCACCATGAAGGGGAAGCTTAACGACAATGCATCCCGCGACAAACTTGTCCGGAAGCACACACTTGAGGAGTTCGAGTTCCTTTGCCATGATCTGTAGCTCATGAGCCTGTTCTACTACAGATCAGTTTTCAACCATCTTGTAGTCATTGAACTGCTCCATAGCATACAGTTCACCACCGGCATCGGCAACACCGAACTTAGCGTCCAGTGCATCCCGCAGTTCCTTGGCATCACGAATATGCAAATATACATCAACCAACTTGTCTCCAAGCACACTAAGTACAGAGCCAACAAAAATTACAGTGGCCTCCCTGAACGCTCTCTCTTCCTCGAGAGTAAGCGGCCCTCTGGGAGTGCCATCTGCAACTTTTTCTATGCCCATAGCAGTGAGCCACAAGAGGGTTTTCCCTTGCCATCTCTTAAAATTAGCACCCGTGAAAGGGCTCGATTTTAGCGAAGCAGCAAAGGCAGATTATGAAAATTGCCTAAATAAATAAGGTTTTTGGATTGTTGGAATATTAGGCAATTTCCCCATGAGATTAATTACCAAAATCAACATTACGTAAGCACTAGCAGATCTAAACACATGCAGCCAAATAACCACATCTAGTAGATCTGAAAATCTAGGAAGAACTAGTGCATACAAATAGAAGAATAGCACGTACAGGTTGACCGGAAAGGTCATCACCGCAGCAGCACCTTGGTCATAGTTGTTGTTGCCCATGGTGCTGATGAGGTCATCGGTTGCTGAAGAAGAACACATGAACAGAGGCGAGCAGTCGCGCCGAGACGCTCCCCAAAAACCTTATCGCCCGTCTCCTGGTGCAGGATCTCAACGGACGGGGTTTCGGAGGCCTGCTCTCCCGGACAGCAGTGCACGCAGCCGCCGGGATGGTGAAGCCTAGAGAGCAGCGCAGCAAGAGGAACACACAACGAGAGAGACTGAGAAAAGAACTGGATAGTCTAGATCTGTCTGTCTCTCGCTCTATAGCCTAGGAGGTGAGCCGACTGAGTCGCCACGCGTTGGAAGATAAGGACACGCGTCAAACATGCACACGAATGTTGACACGTACCCAATAGCTGGTGCACTAAGCAAAAATTTAGTCTTCCACAAAAGAGTTTCTAACTCGAACTCGATTCACGAAACGCGACGCGCGTGCGGGCGAGGCGAGGCGGGCGACGGAGTGATGTCTACGCACTTCTATTCTTGTAGACAGTTGTTGGGCCTCCAAGTGCAGTGGTTTGTAGAACAGCAGCAAGTTTTCCCTTAAGTGGATCACCCAAGGTTTATCGAACTCAAGGATGAAGTGGTCAAAAGTATCCCCTCTCAAGCAACCCTGCAATCAAGATACAATAAGTCTCTTGTGTCCCCAACACACCCAATACACTTGTCAGGTGTATAGGTGCACTAGTTCGGCGAAGAGATAGTGAAATACAAGTGGTATAGATAATTATAAGTGGTAACGGTGATAGAAAATAGCTTGATGGCGTGGAAGAGACTAAAGGCAAACTGAAATAAAGATGGAAGCAAGCAAACATGTAACAGATCTAGTAGCAAACGGTGTTTCAGTGCTTAGAAACAAGGCCTATGGATCATACTTTCACTAGTGAACACTCTCATATAAATATCTTCTCTTTATGATACTACTCTTAACTACTCTCCGGTTGAACACTCTAATCGATGGTAGGGCTATAACAACACACCTCAAAGTTCATCTTTCCCATCTAGAAAACCCCACACTATCACCTTGAGTACTAGATGAGTCCAACAAACACCACAATTTCATAGAGACATCCAACTCCAAATATAACTCATAACAAGTATTTGTAATCTCTAGCCTAAGTGCCACCATGGTGAGCATGCTGTCACTTTCACACACATGGGGAGAGTAGAGATCTATTAAAGCACTTGAGTAGCAAGGTAGATCTATAGATTACAAGCTCATGATCTCAATAAGATCATGCATAGAGAGAGAGAGAGATGAACACATAGCTACCGGTAGAACCCTTAGCCTCGAGAGAGAACTACTCCCTCCTCATCATGGGAATCAGCAATGGTGATGGAGATGGTGGTGGAGATCGATGGAGATGGCTCCGGGGGCACTTCCTGTCCCGGCAGGGTGCCGGAACAGAGACTTTCTATCCCCCGAATCTCCCCTTCGGTGGCGGCGGTGCTGTGGAACTTTTTATGGATTTCTGATTGACTCTCTAGGGTTTTTGCCTCGAGAGGAATATATAGGCGAAGGAGGCAAGGTCGGTGGCTGTCCAGGGGGCCCACACCATGCCCTGGCGCGGCTTGGGCTGGCCCGCGCCAAGGGGGGGTGTGGCCACCCTGTGGCCCCTCTCCGACTCTCCTTCTGGCTCTGTGAGTCTTCCAGGAAAATAGTAACTTTGGCTTTTGTCCCGTCCAATTCCGAGAATATTCATTTTCTGACTTCCTGGAACCAAAAACAGCAGAAAACAGGCAGCTGACACTGTGGAATCTTGTTAATAGGTTAGTCCAAGAAATCATATGAAAAATACTCCAAAGTGTGGAAAAAACATAAGAAAGTAGATAAAACCAAGCATGAAACATCAAAAATTATAGATACATTTGCAATGTATCATGGAGGAGGAGGAGTGCGCGTGGACTCCTTCTCTTCTCACTCACTTAGTGGGAGTGAAACAGCTCACCTTATAAGCTGGTCCAACTCTCTCCCAACTAGTAATGTGGGACTAAACTTTGTCTCCCACAGAGCTCCCAAGTTGCCATAGTAGATGAGCCTTGAGATTTCAGGATTTATTAGACTAGATGGGCTGCCTACATGGGCCGCAGCCCATATAAATCTAACACAACCAGCACCCCGATTGCTCTGCTCTATAGGGAGATGGCGCCTAGCGCGCGTGCACGGCGTGGCCCTCGGCCTCGGGTCGGCTCCCCGCATCCAACCAGGCAACCGACGTCGGATAGGACGACTCGTCATGCGCACGGATGGGACGACTCGTCATGCCGGCATCGGCTTCCGGGGCGGCGGCGGTGCCCGCCCCTGTTGCTCGTCGGTTCTCGAAGTTCTGATTGCCTGCAGCGCGGCACTGGAGGTCCTAGACACCCGGACCAGCGGCAAGGACCGATGATGGGAAGCGCGGAAAAGGCGGACGGAAACGTACTTTTTGCTAACGGAAACGTATTGAACTAACCTACTGATACGTCCATTTTGCATCACTATTCTATGTCTTAATTCACTATTATTCATTGATATATTTCGTATTGAGAGGTGATACTTATGTTATTTCATCTATTTTTGCATGGTTGATGACTTTTGGAGCATGGACCGCTGCAGTCAGGATTCTGATGGAAAAGGTGCTATTTGGAGGAAAAATTCGCGAAGATCAGAAAATCCGGGAAAATATATGAAAAATCCTATTTTTCCAGAAGACTAAGGATGCCAGAAGATGGAGTGGAGGTGGGTCACAGGGGGGCCACACCACCCCATGGCGCGGGCAGGCCTAGGCCACGCCTGGAGGTGGTGTGGCCACCCTGGCCCACTCCAGCCTCTCCCCTCTGGAGTATATCAACCTCCTAAAACCCTAAGACTCGGGGAGCGACCATAGAAAGATTTCGTCGCCTCTGCGGGGCGGAAAACACCGAGAGAGAAAGATCTCTCCGGCAGACAGAGTTCTACCGGGGGAATTCCTTCCTAGAGAGGGGAGAACGTCGCCATCAACACCACCATCAAGCTGGACTTCATTGGGATCATCATCATCATCACCACCATCATCACCATCAGCACCCTCATCACCATCTCCATATTGCTGTAACAATTGCGTTGAATCTTGCATAGTTTATAGGGGAAACTTTCCCGGTGTTGATTACTCTTTGTAGTTGATGCTATTGAGTGAACCATTGAATTATTGTTTATGTTCAGATTGTTATACATCATTATTCCATCTCTGATCATGATCCATATGATGTCTTGTGAGTAGTTCGTTTTGTTCTTGAGGACATGGGAGAAGTCTTGTTGTTAGTAGTGAAGTTGCGTTGAGAAAGATTCAATAGATTGTTATTTAAGTTGTGGTGTACTTCTTCTAGTGGTGTCATGTGAACGTCGACTACATGACACTTCACCTATATGGGCCTAGGGGAATGCATTGTGTATTTGGCTACTAATCGTAGGGGTTGCCGGAGTGACAGAAACCTGAACCCCTGTTAGGAAACCATTGCACAAGGGACGTAAGGGTCTTAGAGTTTAAAGCTGTGGTTAGGTTTCTACCTTAATTACTTTCTTGTACTTACGGATGTTTGCAAGGGGTATAATCACAAGTATGAATTAGTCTTAGATGGGGCGGTACATTAGCACAGGTTCACCCACACAGCACTTAGCAAGCTAAAGAAGATTAATCGACTATATGAAGCAAAAGCACTTGACAGTCTTTCCATGTGTCCTCGAGAACGTTTGGTCATCTCTAGAAATACAACCGGCTTGTCCTTTGCTGCATAAAGGATTGGGCCACTTGCTGCATTTATTCCTACTGTCTTTTGTTTACTCGTACTTTGTTTACTTGCTTTATCGAAAACCCCTAAAAATCCGTTTGCTAAGTATTTGCAGAGAATTCCTGATCCATATCACTAGCCAACACCTTCTGCTCCTCGTTGGGTTCGACACTCTTACTTATCGAAAATACTGCGATACACCCCTATACTTGTGGGTCATCATCTACCTCTAGAGTTTTTATAGTAAAGAAGAAGATTATTATTGGAATGGTTTTGTTTTTAACAAGTACTCCCTCCATCCGAAATAATTTATTTTGGGAAGGAGGGAGTATAAGTATTCAATTTGTTTGCAGGCTATCCATATGCGAGTGAATTTTTCTCCTCATGGGCCGCTCCCCTCCCGAGTGGCTCTGGAGGCCCTCCCTCGAAACCCTATACCCCCTCCCCTCGATCACTACCCCTCAGGCCACCGCTACTGCCGTCGCCCGCAGCGGTGGCGGCGCCCATCCCATCGAAGACGAAGGGCAGGAGAGGCGCTCCGTGGAGGCCCATCACGGGTGGAGGAGGGCCGCTGGTTAGGGGCGCAAGACGGCACGACCATGATGGCCGGGGCATCAGGTTCCCCAATGGACTTGCAACGAGGAGGTGGCGACAAGATGCATGTTGTGGTCTATAGCAGGCACAACGGATTTGGGCTGATGGGACCGATCATGGGCTAATCAGGGCCCCTCCTACGTGGGAGAGTTTGGCTGTGGCTTCGACTATGCCGGCGACGAGTTGCATCCATGCACTATACTGCCATCTCCATGGCCAATCTAGCAGGGGTTGACTAGCGGCGTTGAGGCTGCTGGTCTTGCAAACAAAGGCAACAGTGCTATTGTTTATCTCGTAGCAATGGAACAGTCGGTGTGATCGGTCCTCCTTGATCTGGTAGTCGACATATTCTGAAACTTCCATCAGAGATTTTCATGGATTGGCACACGACACCCCTGGATATCTGGATCAGATGGAATCCAGTCATGCGTGTCCACATCAGCCTGTGTGGCTTCATGAGGGCACGACACGAGGCTCAGTTTTATGATCACACCATGGGACATGTCAGTATCTCGATTTTCATGGTGTGTTGGAGTGACCCAACATACCACTGCATGGTGTAGTATGCAAGTCATTGATATAACATCAATGAAACACTGTTCCACCAGTATTATATCCCTCGGAGTGGTACAATGGAAACATCGCGGACCCAATGCATGACTATAGATTATAACTCAAAATCTTACAAAAGATCTAGAGAGATTCTTAAGTATAGAGAGGAAGGGATACTCTTACAAATAAAAAAAATAGAAATAATAACTTGTAGACTATTCTACGAATAAGGATACTTCTAATACTATATACCTTGCATTGCTACTATACCAATGCCCTATAGAAATAGGTTCTATGAGCTAGAGATTTGTATCCCTATCTATCCTAGAACTATGCCTCCACTTCAGTTGATGTAGATAATGATTCCATTAACTTCATTGAATAGCTCCAACTTCCTATCATAATCCTTCTGAGCATCGCTTGGTGTTGATGATGTCTTTAACAGCTTCAGAATCTAGCAAGTAGCAAGGGTTAAAAATATATGGCTAAGTACGAGCATACTCAGTAAGTTCACTAAAGAGCATTGTTTGATGCACTATCTACAGCCACAAACCATAGGTCATAGGCTATGTAGGTCATTGTAAATATTTTTTCAAAGGTTGCTTTTATTCTGAAGATCTATATCCGTTAGCTTTCATAGGTTTATCAGAACTTCAAGGAGTTATTTTCCTACCGCGTTCGTAGCTCCTTCCCAGAATAGGGAGTAACATGTCATATTTTGTACACTCTATAGAGGTGTGTTGCTTTACCCATAAGAGATCAAATCATTGTTGCACAACCGGGCAATCTTTCCCGTCCACACTTCCTTTGGTGTGGGACCTAGTAGATGATCCAAGCCGATCAATTCCCTTCTCCACAACCCTGCATGCTCACCCAATCCTGTAAGCAGACCCTGCCCCTGGTAGCCCCCATCATAATGGCACACCTACCTCTGATAGCCCTTTACAAACCATCATAGACACTGAGTATCACGAGGCACTAAAGGGTCCTACCAATGTGCTAGATCCTCCGCCAGAAATCTACTACATCATGATAAGGCCATCCATTAACATGCAAAATGAATAAGATCTAACTAACTTTTTCGTCTTACTCTAGATCTTATGGTTAACGCGTAATATACAATGCTAGAATCACTGGCGACATTGGTTATTAAGTCCTAGATGACACAATCTCGTGCAAATGGAACCTCCACCAACCACATACATCATACCATGGTCTATTTGCCGGTCATACTAGGTTACCACCACTCGAGCCGATAACCAATTAGTCATGTTATCATGGAAATAGTATTTTCTTCCATCCTTTTCGAAATACAGGTGATAACAATAGTAGATTGCAAATATTAAGGATATGAGCAAGTATGAACTTGCCTTTTTAACTGTAAGATTATGCAGCCAAGATCTTCAAGTCAATATAAACACCAAATCTAGAAATAACATCATTGGTCTGGTAAGGAATAATGTTTAAAGAAGCAATATGTTGTTCTGCATAAGTAATGCTATGCATTTTGATAAATGCCAAAGTAAACCCTAATATTGTGTGTGGGTTAAGTTTGGCTGTTTTCTTAAGTATTTTTTATCTTCAAGTTTACTGTACAACCAAAAGTATATTCTAAGACTTTTAAGAGTAACACACAATATATAAATGTAAAGCACACTAATTATGGATGTTTAATGTTGATTGGTATTAACTCTTTAGAAATGGTCACGCATGGAACTCCCTCTTATGGATGGGTTCAAGTGAGAATATATTTCTTGGATCTGACCCCTTTTTTACTTTTACTTTCTAGGAGAAATTTGTCCCCAACCAGTGATGCACTAGTCTAAGGCAAGTCCTGTGATAAGAACAAATTACTACTTTACCCCTCTAAATGCTTAGTGATGCAATTAGGCATAGCATTTCTATGCCAAAGTATGAGAGCAATCCTAATACACTAATCCCTCTTTCCATTTTTATTTCTTTTGTCTTTTTGTTGTATTTTGCAGGAATCAATAAGATGAGGAATAAAGGATAAAGAATATTAAGAAATAGACAATAATTAGTTTTAGGACTTTTCCTTTTCTATTTGTTGTAACCTTGTTTTAGTTTTAGATATTGTCCACACATTGTATTTATATTAATGTAATAAATTTAAATTTAAATTTTTATTCATTCCAAACTTGTGAATTATATTGTATTATTGGAAGATGTAAATGAGGATGAATATATATTATTCTTGTATTTGATTTTATTTTTCCTAATTCCAAGATGTTATAATACATGTATAAACATTATTGGGATAAAGAATTCTTATTTTTAATGGTCTTTATCTTCTTTTACTTAATTCCTATTATTGTATATAATTGTTGAGAATGCATTATCAATTCAAAACTTGTTTGAATTATTTAGATACAACTTTTGAATCTTGAATTCAAATTTTATCACCTCATAAACAAAGAAAATACACAAAGGTCCTGTTGAAGTTCATAACACTTATCCGATGAATCGAACCTAGTCATCAGAATAAAAGAAATCTCGATCACCTTAAGTTTAAACAAAGGCAATTTTTTCTCCGTACATTCTATGTATGAATTCAATACACACATCCGCTTTCCAACTATTTCTAGCCTAAAATCCTGGGATGTTACATGTACACAATGGTGGAGAAGGTCCAGGTGGTTGAGATTTGAGGACCAATGATACCAGATGGGTCTTGGAGGTCATGAAGACTTTCCTTCACAGGCGCTAGTGTCTGAAATTGGCTTGCGGGACTTCCCCATCCACTTCGGATATGGTACATGTGAGTATAGTGTTTGATGACTTGCAGGAGCAGCCTCAGCAAGTGGGGCGGCAACACTGGAGGATTCTAAGTTTGGTGGTGCTCCTTGAGTGGCGGGCCTTCTCTTTCAAGGTAAAAACCTATGGTCTGACGTTCATTGGTTGTGCCTTGCCGAAGGTATTGTTTTGAGAGCTCATACTTTCTTTAAGATGAAACTTAAGATCATGGATCGAGTGATGAGGGCGCTTGTGCACTGTTCCCTTCTAGGAGGCATTGCTTTTAGAGGATCTTTTTTGTATTCCGAGCATCGTCTTTGGCAGCGATTTGAGGGCTCCTGCTGCGAGGAGTTGATCACTATGACGAGGCCTTTTTCTTTTAATTTTTAGTTTGTGTGCATCCTAGATGCTTTTGTGACATTTTATTGGTGTAGAGCCTAGGTGTAATTGTTATATTCGTGATATTAATATATTCCATTTGTCAAAAGAAATCCATATGTCAGTATGCTAGATCTGTTCAAGCGGAGATATAGTTGGGTTTATGTCCCTGCCATTGGACCTTTATCTAGTAATACATATTAGTTGGTTGTTCTAGAAAGAAAAAAAAGAAGAAAATGATTTGAGAAGTTTGGTGGTGCTCCTCGAGTGTTGAGTCTTATCTTTTAGGGTGAAAACCTAATGTCCGACCTTCATTAATTGTGCCTGACAATGAGCTTGCTAAAGGTATTGTTTTGAGAGTTCAAATGACTTTCTTAGAGTGAAAACTTAAGATCTTTGATCATGCGGCGATGACACTTCTGCAATATTCTCTTCTTGGAGGCGTCTCCTTTGGAGAACCATTTTATTTTCTTTGGGGGTAGATTGCTAGCTGCTGCGAGGAGTTGATCACTCTGGTAGGAACATGTTTTCTTTCCTTTTTATTTTTTAGCTCATGTACATCCTGGATGTATTTGTAACATTTCGTTGGTGTAGAGGCCGACTGTAATTAGTATCTTTGCAATATTAATTTATCCCCTTTTCAAAAAAATCCACACGTAGATCTGTACAAGCCGAGCTACACTTGGGTTATGTCCTAGTTGTTGGATCTTGATCCAGTAATATAGATTAGTTGGTTATTCTAGAAAGTAGAGAAACGGAAGAAAATGAGACATATCCAGGCTTTAATTAGGGGCCTTAAACCATTTAAAAATACAGATACATTGCAATGAATGAAATAGTTATATAGGGCCTAGAAAAATGTTTCCACCCTATGTGATGATTTAAAAAGTATTGTAAATCCATAAACATGTTTATGGCCTTCTATTAAATCCACACCGATTTAATAAATTTCCATAATATTTTTTAAGATCCAACTATGCAATATTGACACAATTTAGATGATTTCTAGCTTCACAAGTTTTTGAGGAAAGTCATTTTATTTTCTCCCATTCTTTGGAAGCCTAGAAATTCAAACATATTGATTAAAAATTCAATGAATATGCATATAGTTCTATTTGACATTCCAGTTGAAAACTGTGGGATGTTACACTTTGGGATTGCTTCATATGGATTGGTCCAGATTAAGCGGTTGAACTAATTCCGATATTGGAAAAAACTACTCCCTCCAACCCAAATTAGTTGACTCAAATTTGTCAAGATACAAATGTATTTAATACTAAACTATGTCTAGATGTAGAATTGTATAGAATAATAAGCGATGATAATATTGTGGAAATTACAAGAGGTATATATGAGGGTCTAGGTGCATCGGCCTAGCCCTATAACAAACCGACTAGGACTCTTAAAGCTAACAAGAGTTGTATTCTAATACTAGATACAATAAAATCTAAACAAATCTAACTCAATTAATTTGGGTCTGAGGGAGTATTACAAATACACGACGCGACATGCCACGTGCAACTAACTATCGGGATCCACCTGATAGAGTGCTCGGCCTATAATACTTTCTCCACGTAGTTTAATATGAGTTATATGTTAAAAAAATTGTACAATAAATTCATATTCAAAAATAATAATTCAACTGGTATAATTTGTGTGACACATAATTTATATTTTTCTGATCAAATTAAATGTCAAAGTTTTTCGTAATTTACATGCGTGTATGTTAAACTCGGAGTATTTTAAAAGGGGTAAAAAGGTAAACCTGTCACTAAATAGGGCAATCCAAATGAAATGTGATAAAATTGTGGTAATTATTGTAAAAACAATATTGAAGTGGTGGTACAACCTGGAATTCACTAAAAAAGGAAGTAAGTATATATTAAGTTAAACTAGCACACATGTCCGTGCGTTGCAACGGGAGTAAAATAAATTTCGATTGAAAAACGTCGGCACTATGCAAAAAAAACCATGAGGCAATCGACCTGAATGACCTAGGCTTAGTTCACCCTTTCGGCCTATTCTTTCTTTATTTGATCTAGAAATATAAAATATTTATTCGAGTTTTTTGATGAAGGTCATATAAAATATTAATAAAAAAGTATGTGGGGTGTAACAACCAGGAAATTCTGAGTGGTTTCTTCAGAAAGCTCCTAATAAGATTAGAAATTCATTGATAAAGCTGCTAGTATCGTGTATAAAAACATTATTTCCAAACACTAATTGGTCGTCTATTAGCAGATGATATATATCGGTTCACGATGCATTTTTATACGAAATATCTCTTTTATTTAAATTAAAACTCCCTCTTCTACTCTATTTTTCTTTTCATACAATTAATTTATAAACGATTTTACAAAATAAATAAAAAGGTTTAAAAAATAAAAAATAAAAAAGGACATGAGAGCATCGCCTAAGTCCCCGTCGAGTTGGCCAGTGGGCTGAACCATCCACCTAACAGCCTAGCAAGCCGTGTGTCGGTAGCCCTATGTACACACGAGCGTCACTCTTCGTTTATTCTTCCTACCGCCGACAGGGCTCATCTTCTCTCTCGCTTGCAGGCACCGCCACTCCTTCCGGCATCCCCTTCCCCACCGAGCTCTCCCTATCATCTTGCTATCTCCCTGACCGATGCTACTCTCCCTTAGCCACCCTTGCCTCTCTTCTATCGTGACGCTAGTAAAATTTCTAGTGTTATGGGGACATAAAATTCTTGACATCGACCAACTGCCATCAAGAATTAAGGTTACTTTGTTGTTTTCACAATTATATATATGTAATATTTTATTAAAACAATATTCCTTTTTAATTTTATTTAGGGTAGAACACAAAAATCACCTCACATGGAGAAGAGAAAGAGACATGGAGCTTTTGAAAAGTGTCGTGCAATCTGGCACCTCACATGATTGGAAACAACGGGCCATACAATTACAGAGATAAGCATATCTCTTATATTTGTAAAAGAGAGAGACATGTGCGGAGCTAAGCTAGCAGATCACCTGATCAATCAGCAAATTGAAAATTGTTGAAGTTGCGAGGAAAATCGGCTGGAAGATCGCCTCATCATAGAGTAGATTCATGGTAGCGGCCATTCATATACCTCCTCGACAGCGGACGCCCCCAGTCGCTACCGTTCTCGGTGAAGGATCGTTTCTTCTTCTCATCCGATGATTTTTTTTTTATGAGGACAACCGTCATGGCCTTTGGCATGACGTTGCTATTCCTGTCACCGCCACTGATGTCACCAATTTAGGTCACACCTTGATGCCGTTATCGCTTGTTTTCCTGGTGTGCTTCCTCGCAACTCCGGTTAGCCGCTGAACTATAAGATAAATAAAATATTAATAAAAGTTTTGAGTTATGAAAATAAATACAAATTAAAAAGCAATTTTTTTGATTTTTTTATATCATGTCTCAAATTTGCCATAATTTATGGCATGTATTTCTTAAAAGTTTCAATTATGAGCTCTATTATGCTACCAAATTATAAACTACCAGAAAATCCCAAAATCAAGGTACGCTAAATTCTGTTAATACTGTACCTTGGCCGTAGAATACAAATTGAAAAGAAAAATAAAATATGAACAGCCGTGAAGGGCAATTTGCTACATCAAACAGGAAACAATGTCTCTAAACTTTTTTTTGGCCTTAAACTAATCATGCATTGAAGAAAATCATGCAGAAAACAAACTGAATTTTGCAAGAGGATGCCTTCCTACCGGTGGATACTTAAATACTTTTGTCCTTTTTAATAACACATCTAAACATCACGTACACAAGCTGCTTAGTAACTGAAGACCGAAAAACAGAAAACATGTGCGGGCTCCTTTTTAACAGAACAGTAGTCCTCCCCTCTATTCAGCAATGGCGGAAGAACCTCCCTGCCGGGGATTTAGGACCAGCAGAAGAAAAGTTTGGAGGCGTCCAGCTCGCTCAAAGATTCAATTCCAGCGAGTTCCATCGTGGGGTCACATGTCCGGTTGATTCTCAAGCAGCGGAGGTCCCCTGGCTCTCGCCGCCGGGAGGACGATCGGCGGCGGCCTGGCGGCCTGGCGACCTGGAGGACGGCCGGTGGTCGCCGTTTTCAAGGGAGTCGTGGCCGGCGCTTGCGGGCCGAACCCTAATCCTCTCTCCTCGCTTAAACGGAATCCTTGCTGGGGAATTTGAGGTGACTGAGTTGTTTTCCTCCACGATATTAGCCTAAAAGGAAGACTCACGCGGACGTAGAAAAATCCAATTTTTTTTTCACTTATCGGTGTCACCAGTGGCTAATACATTGTTTTTTAAGGGTAAAAGGGTCCAGAAAAGTGTTGGACCGGAAGAAACAATCCGTCCTTTATTATTAGGTATAGACTAGTACTCGAAGGCGTTCAAACATGCAGTTTCTGGTCTTCCTAAAGGAAAAACATGTGTGTTCAGTCCCTTAAGAAACATGTGGTTTCACATTATATTCCAAGCAGATGAGCTTTTCTATAAGCGAGTCGACACAGGGCAAAGGAATGTCGACATACAAGTAGTAACAAGAATCTGGAACACTCGGGGTCTTTTGCTTTTGCTTTTGCTTGACATGTGTACGGTATCTATAGTGCACTTGCCCCCATCCATATGGTCATTAGAACAGAAAGGCGCTAGCTTTACTCGTCCATCAGCAGCCGAAAGACGAGACAGACAACGCCAGGTTCTATCTTTGTATCTTGTCGAAAAGTCAGGAATGAGATTCTTTCTTTCAGCATTCTTCACTTAGTCTGGTCAGTAAACTAGTTGGAGAAAGAATGCTAGGCTTGACTGGTATTAACATTGTACTTTCGCTAAACGATTCTTCTCTCGTCTCTGACTACTTTTACACTTTGAAGCTAGGCAAGGATTCGTTAGTTTTGGTCCAAATTCTATTGGCCTGCCCCCTGTATTTTTTTTTTCCAAAAAGGAGATTGAGACCCTCAACGTCTGCATCAAAAGAGATGCATATGACATTTATTAAACAAAAATCTGTCAAGAAGTATACATGAAATAACCCTGAATTCTCAATATTTCCCACGTCGCAGCCGCCAGGGAGGAAAATCGCCTGCCCTAGGGCACAGCCTTCCAACGCCGGCCTCCGGCGGCTCCCCCATTCGGTGACCTAGGTCATCGGTAGTGAGGGGCCCCGCCAGATCCACGTGTGTGGATAGTTTTAGCCAAAATAGTTTCGTTTTTAGGTTGTTCATCGTCTTGGTTTCGAGGACGGCGATGGCGGCGCTGAATAATTTTTTTTCAGATCCTTCCCCAATGGATTCGAAGATCAGTCTATTCAAGCAAGGATGGTATGACGGTGGCGGCATCCTTGTGGTGGATGTGTGTCCTCGGGATCCACCGCTACGGCGGCGTTCGCTCCAACGCCGACGTGGAACCTGGGAGGTAGTCAAGGAGCGGATGCAGATTGTGGTATGCATCGATGACGTCTGGAATATGGTGGATCGCGTGTTGGGTTCGTGGTTCGTGGATGGCAGGTATGGTTTCCTCCTCCGACGTTCTAGTCGTGCGGGGGTGCTAGATCTGGAGTTCGATGGCGTGTCCGGGGTGTTGCCCCGGTCTGATTCATTCAACCACAATGGTTTCACCTTGGGTGAGCCACCTTGGAGGTCCACAAAGCTGCATATCAGCGATGGAACCGCATCGAGCTCGGGTGAGGAGGCGATTCATTATTTTTTCCTCTGGTGGCTGTTGTTGTGGTGCCAGAGGTAGGTGACGGGCGTTGGCGTCAAGCTCAGCGGATTTTTCGGTCTAGATTGTAATTTTCTTTCTTGGCTAGTGGTCATTTGCGCAAAGGCTTGCGTTCTGCTGTTTTTTCAGTTTTGTCATGTCGGTGTGTACGTGGCTTGTACTATGACATTTATGATATAAATGAGACACGTATTACCATGCAAAAAAAAGAAGAAGTAACCCTGAATTGGCCGAGGTTTTCTTGTACTCCCTCCGTCTAGAAATATAAGACGTTTAGCTTGTGAAACAAATGTATCTAGAAGACTTTTGTGTATAGATTCGATTCTTTTGTATACATTCGTACGGGAGAATAGACGAGAGGTTTATATAGAGGGGGGAATATAATGAAACATGAGGGAGAGGGACGCTAGATTTCGATGGGCACCGAGCTTTTGCTTTAGCTTTACTTGGCGCAAGGAATAATGAAAAGGGAGGGAGAGGGAAACTAGATTTCGATGCGCACCGAGCTTTTGCTTTAGATTTACTTGGTGCGAGGGGATTCCGGCGCGCACAGACGCCTTCACGAGGGGCGACGCCGGCCAGCCGACCTAGCCGTGGATGGATAGGGCGGAGGTGTCACGATGGCATGTAAAGTCGTCGGCGCGCGTCGATAAGATGGATGTCCTCTCTTTTGTGGATCTTCATGCAACCTAGAAGGCAGAGGGCGAATGTACCAAAAGCAGAGCGAGAATTTCTACATAATATCCACTACCTCTTTAATTCTACAAACCCTATTTTGGGTGACTTCTTATGGGCTCATGCTTATACATGCAAGCCAACTTATATGAAACAGTGGGGACAAACTGTGGTGAAAAGAAGCTACTAGAAACTCTATGGACGACTTCCTTTGGGCTTCTTCTAATTTGGCTTATTTAATGTGTTAAGTTGTGAAATACTATCTCTAATGCCCTAAAATTTGATATGTGTCCTAATAAGTGATGATATCACACCTCGAGTCAAATGTGGACACCAAACGGTGAATAATAGGCGAACAAATTGACATGCATTCACCAACCATTCAACCATTCCATGTACTCCCTCCGTCCAGAAATATAAGACGTTTTAGTTTTGTAAAACGAATACATCTAGACGACTTTTTTGTATAAATTTGGAGTGAACCTAAACACAAAAAAAACATCTAAATACATTCGTTTTACAAAGCTAAAGTGACTTGTATTTCTGAACAGAGGGAGTGCGGATTAACGGCGAACTAATTGAGCATTGTCCAACATGGATCCTAGCGCTCTATGTGAAAGAAAGAGAGTTCGGCGCGGTTGGTGTCTATGTGAGCCTCAGTTTTTTCTGAGACAGCCAAGCAGTACGTATCGTGGAGGGGCAGTCTCGTGTAAATAGAAAGGAATAGTGAGCCCTAGTCAATGTACCGCTTCGGTGTTTTAACTCAGAACCTTGGGACACTACCTCTGGCGAGATTTTGGAATTGCACGGGAGTCTCGCTTCTCAGTGGAAATAACCCAATCAGCAGTTGGACAATTTTTTTGGGTTTCACCTGTTTGACACCTATAACCAGTTCCATGACAGCAACTCCAGCAGTACCGCGCGACGCGGTAAATTCACTTCGCAGCGAGCTGCATTCTGATATTGCGCGCGGTGCCAGCTTTTCCTCCATGGGAGGCAAAAAAAACACCCTTCCACTAGACGCGCTAAAAATGCAACGTGCTACGTCGGTAAACGATGATAGTCCCTCTAAGAAATTAGCAGAGGGATGGCTCCGCATAACTAGTTAGCAGGCTGAGGTCTCGTTTGTTAACGGAATTAACCAGACAAATCGCCCCACCAGCTAAGAACAGCCATGCACCACCACCCATAGAATAAAAAAGAGCCCTCGGTATGTAAATCCTTGCTATGTCCGGACCTGGTAAGTTTCTCCGTGTTGAGTCAAATTAAGCCGCCGGCTCCACGCCTGGTGGTGCGGCTGGTGGAGGAAAAGTTGGCATCGCGCGCAATATCGGGATGCAGCGCGCGGTAGTTGGGCAAAAACGCCCCCCACCAGGCGCGCTAAAAATACAACGCGCTGCGCCGGTGCAAACAGATTTCACAATCAACAATAGATTGGGCTAGATCAAACAAACCCAAAATAATTCAACAATAAATTGTCTAGTTATTACTGTAACATAAGCAAATAATTCAACAAATATAATAAATTGTTCACCAACAAATACAACAAATTTTTCATCAACATTACAACAAAGTGTTTTCGAACAATTAAATAAATATAGTGGTCACTATTGTTTTCCAAACCACTTCCAATGCTCTTCGATGAAATCTTTTTGGAATCATGCACCTCATTCGACCGAATGACATGATATGAGGCAATGAAACACGCCACCCTACGTGCTCTCTTTTTCACTTGCACGGGAACCCCATCAAGTCAAAGGAGTAATCCACATCTTTGCCACGATCATCCTCTATGATCATGATCACATAAGCGTTCATGATGTACCAAAATCATTCTTGGTTCCAAAATCTAGCCGGTCCTTGCGTGGCGCGGCGGAGGCGGAAACATACCTTTCGGCTATTTCGGCGAACACCTTGTATGCACCATGTTGCTTCTCGACTTGAGGAGGACATGGTCGTGCTCGAGGTTCGAAGCGGCAGCGCGGAAGCGGCATGAACCAGACCGATGCGCGGAGGTGCCCGCGCTCATTTCTTGTGGTCGGGAAAGAGGCGGCACGCTCGGGATAGCTATGGGGAGGTGCGGTGGGGGCGAAACTACAGTTGGGGCGCGGTCGAAAGCGGAGCGGCTGTAACAAAGGAAGTTTCGCGGATCAATGAATTCTTTGCTTTATTAACAACCAAGTGAGCAAAAAAGAATGTGTGAGCCTAATTATGTAGGGGTTCCGCGCATAAAAATAATAAATTTTACTCTACGCCCCTGAATCCCTGAAGCTGCCAGGACCTATCTATTAGTAATACAGTAACGGGAGGGGCTTTTCGCGAACTTACCCTTGAAGACCGAAAAGCGTTGTCAACGCTCAGGAGAGCGTGGTTGATGTAGACGAGCCAAAGTCGACCTCAAGGTCGTGATGAAGTCCCTGCGCTCCTGATGGCTCAATACACGGCGCCCAGAAAAGTGCTTGGTGCGTGGTGTTGATGTAGAGCTCGTTGCGAACCCCAAGAGGAAGGTATGATGAGCACAACAGCAAGTTTCCCTCAGTTATGAAACCAAGGTTTAATCGAACCAGTAGGAGTAAGGAAACATCTCAAAGGTGTTACTAGCTGAGCTTTGGCAGGGCGCACTACCGGTGCTAGTAGCAACGTGGAGACCTGCACAACACAACCACAGAACTTTGTCCCCAACTTGCCATGAGGTTGTCAATCTCACCGTGTTTTGCGGAAAACAAAGGATTAAACGTATCGAATGGAAAGAAGTAAAAGTTTGCAGAAAGTAAACACAAAGCAGTAAACAGTTGTAGATTGTATGTAAAGTAAAGGACCGGGATCCATAGTTCACTAGAGGTGGCTCTCCTTAGATAGATAACATGCTGGGTGAACAAATTACAGCGGGGCAATTGACAAACACCGAGAAAGCAATACATGCATATACTAATCATCTTGACTCCTTTGAGACTTGATTGGGCAATACAACATAATACATAGACCGCCATCCAACTGCATCTATGACTAATAATCCACCTTCGGGTTATCATCTGAACCCCCTCTAGTATTAAGTTGCAAGCAACAGATTATTGCTTTACGAACTGCGTGTAAGGTAAACAATACGATTGTTCTATGAACAAAGGATTGTTGTTTTCTCCCTAGTAACAACAACACATCTAGTACCTTAGAGATTTCTGTCACTTCCCCAGATTACCAGAGGCATGAACCCACTATCGAGCATAAATACTAACTCTTGGAGTTGCTAGCATCTACTTGGCCAAGATAGCTACTAACAACGGAAAGCATGCAAGATCTCAAATAACAAAGACATGATAGAATCAATAATCAATCTGAAATAGCATCTCAATATCCATCGGATCTCCGCAAACACAACATGTATGAATTACAAATAAATGACCTTGATCATGAACGGAGCTCACAAGATCTAAACATGAAAGCACAAAGGAGGAGATGAAGGGGTTCGTAGCATGGAAAACAAAAATTTTCTATCGCATACAAACAAACAAGCCAAGATCTATCTACTAGATTGTAGCAACGAGTCGATGGAATAACTCACCCTCGAAGATTCCAAAGTGTTTAACGAGAGCAGATTCTCGTGGGTGATGTAGTCGTACTCTTTCCGATCTCAAGATCGCGTAGACGATCCTTCCGGCGCCACGTTCCAGCAGCGCCCCCGCAGTCGGTCACACGTTCGGTACTCGACGAAGACCTTCCTCTCCCTTGTTCCAGCAGGCAGCGGAGGTTGTAGCATTCTCCTCGCGATTCCGGCAGCACAACGGCGTGGTACCGGAGGTAGAGGGGAAATCCCGCAGGGCTTCGCCTTAAGCCGGTGCGAGTATGGTGGAGCTTATGAGAGGCTATTAGTGGTCTAGTAATTAGACACACCAATTAGAGGGCTCTAAACCAATTAGAAGGCTCTAAACCAAAATAGCTCTAAACCGGGGTTTAGATCTAGGGTTTAGTTTAGAGGATAGGAACTTGTGTTGTTGTGTCTAGAGGAGGAGGCCCTGCCCCTCCTCTTATAGGTGGGAGGGCCGGCGGCAAGGGGAGGGAGTGGAGTCCCTCCCCAACTCGGCCTTGAGGTGGGGCGCCGGCTTGGGGAGGAGGAATCCCTCCCCAACTCGGCCTCCTTTTCTCCTCCTCTTTCCACCTTCCAAAACTGGCAGTTTGACTTTCAAACTTGCTGTTTGACTTTCCAAATTGGGATTTGATTTAATCCTTTATTTAGAACAGCGATGACACTAAGTACATGATGCAACCATTCCAACATGTAATGACACATTCATGTACCCCTTCCCCCTCCGGAGTGCCGGACATTCCGGGACCTTCTAGAATGTTCCCGATGAAAACACCGGAACCATTCCCCAACTCCGAAACGGGACTTTCCTTATATGAATCTTATTCTCCGGACCATTCCGGATCACCTCGTGATATCCCGGATCCCATCCGAGACTCCGAACAACATTCGGTCTCTTTCTCATAATACCATAACTACTCAAACAACGTCGAATCCTTAAGTGTGTCTCCCTACGGTTCGTGAATTATGCGGACATGATCGAGACACTTCTCCGAACAATAACCAATAGAGGAATCTGGAAATTCATATGGCTCCCACATATTTCTACGATTACTTTGCGATCGAATGAACCACTTACATACGATACCAATTTCCCTTTGTCTCACGATATGTTACTTATCCGAGGTTATGATCGTCGGTATCTCTGCATACCTAGTTCAACCTCGTTACTGATAAGTACTCTTTTCTCGTTCCCGTGATATGTGATCCCTTGTGAGCCAGTCACATGCTTGCAAGCTAATTGGATGACATTTCACCGAGAGGGCCCAGAGAATATCTATCCGTCATATGGATGGACAAATCCCACTCTTGATCCATGTGTTTCAACCAATACTTTCCGAACACTCAATACCACCTTTATAGCCACCCTGTTACGGTGTGGTGTTTGATGACATCAAAGCATCCATCCGGTAAAGGTGATATGCATGATCTCATGGTCGAAGGAATTAGGTTACTATGTATCAGAAAGCATATAGCAATTGAACTATTGAAATGACTTGATCTTTATGCTACGCTTATCTATAGGAGTATGTCCACCATATCATTCTCCTAACGATATGATCTTGTTGTTAATAACATCTCAATGTTCATGATAGGGAAACCACAATCATCTATTAACCAACAAGCTAGTTTAACAAGAGGCTTTACTAGGGACTCTTATTTTAAGTTTACAATTCACACAAGTATTAATGTTTCCTTGTTAATACTATTATAGCATGAATATAAACATTTATCATAAACACAAAGATATAATAATAACTATATTTATTATTGCCTCTAGGGCATATCTCCAACAGTCTCCCACTTGCACTAGAGTCAAAAATCTAGTTTCAAACCTTTGTGTATTCAACACCTATGGCTTTCCGGTGTTGCATGTACACGATTGCTAGTGGTCAACTGATCTCCGGATCTGACACTTCCAGGTCCGTGTGTAATTGCATGTCTTTGCGTCTCTACGCATCACTCATTCTCTAATGAGATGGCTTTGTATAATTTGGTCTTTCGGTGTGACCTTTAGTTCTTTGGGGTTAAAACATGTTGATAATATTGTCGCACAATATATCTTCATAGTATTATCCCGCTGTGAACTACACCTAGTTTGATAACAAACTACTTGACACAAATGCCCTCTTTTGCTGCTATAATAGCAGTCATATACTTAGCCTTTTGTTGAAGTATCTGTCACAATGTCTTAACTTTGGAACTCATCCAAATCCATTTATGGAACTCACTTTCCATTATATTGTGCCACCCTTAATTTAGATTGAGATAAACTTAATTTGTACTCTGTGACAAAACTAGTATCAATGTAGTACTTTTACAATGAACTAACCATCTATTTGTCACTTCTACAAATAATATACTCTTAGTTCTTCCAAAAGATCATAAGAATATCCTTACTATCGTCCAATGATCATCTTATGAATCATTCTGGTGTATGCTCATAACTTTTAGAGCATAGGACATATCTGGATTTGTACATACCACAGTATGATTGATATAAACACTCTTTGTGATTTCATACATCAAGTATCAATCTATACTTGAATCTTTGTTTCACTTACCAAATGTCAATACACTTGAATATATCATCAACATTGAACTCTTTCAATCCTTTCTGTGCGACAAGAACCTTTCTTGTAGTTTCTATATTGAACTCATTCAATATCTTTGTCTATGTACTTCTGGCACAACCATATTAGCATCTATTGATGCCAAATATTTGGGTTTTGCCTAAGTCTTTCATCAGGATGAAATTCTTAATATGTGTTAATAAAAGATACATCATTTCTAATCAACAATATGTCCTCCACATAATGTATTAGAAATATGTCTTAGCGCTCCCACTTAATTTCTTGCAAATGAAAGTATCTTCATTGTCTTTGATGAAATTAAACTCTTTTAACAGTTTCATCATAGTGAAGATTCCAACTCCGCTATGCTTACTTCATCCATTGAAGTTTGCATATGCTTTTAGCATCCTTTGAATTAACAAAACCCTTTGGACCGTGTCATGCACACGTCCTAGGTAACAATTCTATTAGAAGAACTTGTTTTGTTTATTCAACTACCACATAACAAAATTATATGTAGTGGTTGCTACATTAATCCGTCTAGACTAAATATCGCTATGAAAGATCAAATCTTGTCATAGTCAATCTTTGAACATTGTTGTGAACTCTTTCCCAACATGTCGACTTATAGATGTGAAACATCCATGTCTATTTTTTTATAGATCCAAACACAACTGTAAGGTCTTACACCTTTCTCGAGGGTCCTTCAAGTTCAAACCTTGATTTCTCGTGTATGGAATTATCACGGATTTTATGGCTTCAAGCCATTTGACGGAGTCAGGGCCCATCATTGCTTCTTTGCATGTAGTCCGTTCATTATTCTCAAATAATGATTCAACCCTCAAATCTTAGTATTTGATTGTTTACTTGACCTACTTGTTTCAATAGAAACTTAGACCTCCGTGACCACAACTTTTGAGGCACGTGAGCCATGAGCATTATTGCTGCCTCCGGAACACTTTTCGGTGCTGCGCAACTCTGCACATATAGCTAAGGTTCTTTTAACCTTATCAAAGTTCTATTGTCCTCCCACTTTAACTTATCACGAAAAATTCCTTCTCAAAGAAACTTGACGTTCTAAGCGACAAACACTTTTGTCTCCGGTGTTATGGAGGAATACTTAACAGTAATACAAAGACAGGTTTATCCGACTTTGGTTGCAAACATCTTTCTTATGCATAGCATACCAATGTTTAAGAAAGGACTACTTGGGTTTTATCCCAAACCATAACTTTATATGGTGTCATTTCAACGGATTATGATGGAGCTCTTTTTAGTGGAAAAGCGGTAGTCTCTAAAGCTTTTAATCTTTAAAATATAATGGCAGTTCTATATTTTACACCTTTGATCTTACCATGTCAAACAAGGTTTTAATTACATATCTCGAACGCTCCATACTCTTATGGTGTTTCGGGAAATGCAAATCCACGGAACGATTCCTTAAATCTTAGGTATTATGCTAAACTTGTAACTCAAATATCTTCCTTTATGATCTTATCATAAACCATTTATATTCTTGTTACAATGATTTTGCACTTCATCTTGAAAGACTTTGAACTTTTCAAATGTTTCATACTTCATCCTTATTAAGTAAATATTCATATATTCACTCAAATTTTCGGAGAAAGCATATGAAGTTGAAATCCATCGCTCTTGACTACATATAATGGATTTCATACAACAATTTGTACAAGTTCCAATAAGCTAGCCATTCGTTCCCTTTTGGCCTATGAACGAAGTTTTAATTATCTCTAGGAAAGTTTCACAAGCATCATTTGATCAAAATCAAAAGACTCCAAAATTCCATCTACATGGAGTTTCTTCATGTTTTCTTTCCAATATAATTTAAACGGCGATGTCACTTCCTAAGTGATCTTTCAATCAATTTGTCTTTCGACATTTTTAGCACTATTTTTATGGATGTGATTTCTCCAACGAGATTTGTAAATTATCCATCTTTTATGGATTACGGTAATTATTTGAGCAACCCTTTTGTTCTCATAACACCTGATAAAACAAATCTTGAAGGCAAGCTTTGATGTTTTAACGAGCAACACAATAACCCTTTATTTGTTCTCGATGAACATCATCACATATTCTTTTGCTAGTTACTTAGGCCATTGTAGTTCATGAATTCTGTTGTTTCGTATGACGATTCACACCAACAAATCCAGTATCAAATACTTAAGAACCACATTGTTTAAGAAGCAAAGAACATAGCCATAACATGTATATCATCTATATACTTAAGCTGAACAATTCTAGTCTTTTCTTTTCTGCCATATATTTATGAGATTCTCTTTCAGTATTTCCTTTTCTGTTTGAAAGAATCTATCAACATCAATAGTGGAGTCATACATATGACACATAGTCCAAAGCGTGTATAATTAAATACCAATGTCTTTGGATTTGCACTTTGAAGTAGATCACCATCATCAAATGTTTGGTGTTCTTTCAAATTCCTTTCTTTAGTAATCTATTGGTGTAGTAAACATTTTACCTACATCAAATATTCACCTTCATCATGGAATCGTCCATGACCAAGCTACTTTTAGCTTATAACGGTGAATCGCGAGTATAATGTTGCTCTCCAAAACCTTTTGGAAGATTAGGACAACTAGTGTCTCCAACCTTTTGCAAATTCTCATCAAATATGAGAACATGACTTTTGCCATATTATACTCTATCATGTTGTAACCAAAACTTTGTTTCAGATATCACAATATCTTCCACATATCATGGTTTCTGAAACAACTCTTTCAGATCCTAGATAACCTTGATATTAAGACAATCCTTTGAATATCAAGAATCATGGAGACAAACATGATACTTTATATACTAACACTTGGAATTGTTACTCTTGATTTAATACCAATTATTAAACTTCATGGAGTAACCGGAACTTACTGAAAGTTTGCAATAGGACTTTTAAACTTTAGATTAACACTTCAAAACAATACGATACCAGTTCGTAAAGTAACTAACCAGAATTCTATAGTTCTATCATCTCAATTATAACTAAGCGCAAGGTGGTAAACGGATGCCAATGACTACAACAACTATGCAAATTCACTTTGATTTAGTTTATGATAAATTGAGTTCTAATTAATAATTAAATTAATCTAGGTGAACTCCCACTCAAAACAACATCCCTCACATTGTTTTAGTGATCACACGAACCAAATCCACCACATCAAAACCGATCATCACGAGAGTTGATATGGCTTCAACGGCGAACAATCAACATGTTCATCATATCTACTATATGACTCATGCTCTACCTTTCGGTAATCCGTGTTCCTGAGGCCATGTCTGTACATGCTAGGCTCGTCAAGATCAAACCTTAGCTACCGCATAAGCAAATCTGGCTTGCTTACGTTGTATTCACCCGCGGAATCAAAGACACCCGATCATCACGTGGTGCTTCGAAGCAACAAGCTTTGGCAACGGTGCATACTAAGGGTGAACACTTTAGAACTTGAAATTTATGTGCATGAGGGATCATCTTATAATGCTACCGTCGTCTACTAAGCAATACAAGATGCATAAAGGATTAACATCACATGCAATTCATAATATGTGATATGATATGGCCTTTCTTCTTTGTGCTTCCGATCTCCATCTTCAAGCACGAACATGATCTCCATCATCACCGGCATAGCATCAAGGTCAATGACGCTTCTTCATGGTTGTCGTCCACCAGCTTCAACTATTACAACTATTTTGAATAGACACGCAGGTCTTAACAGAATTTAAAGACAACCATATGGCTCCTGCCGGTTGCCAACTTACAATAAGGAACATTGCATACATCAAATATAATCACAATCATGGCCATATCACATCACTGCACACCCCTGCAAAACAAAGTTAGACGCTTCTACTTTCTTTGCATATTTTACGTGGTTTGGGGCTTTCCATAAGTGTCGTTCTAACCTACGAACAAGAACCACAACATTGATACTAGCATTGTTGATTACCCGTTGTAAATCGGATCTTTACTATGCTAGGAGAAACAGGCACCCGCAAAGCCACTTATGCAATACGAGTTGCATGTCAAGCGTGGAGCAAGTCTCATGAACGATGTCATGTAAGGTTAGCCCGGGCCGCTTCATCCCAACATACCGCAAGATGCAAAGTACACAAAAGGCAATCTACAATAAAAGCATCAACGCCCACAATGACCATTGTGTTCTACTCGTGCAACAGATCTACATATAGACACGACTCTGATACCACTGAAGGGGTTCGTAGCATGGAAAACAAAAATTTTCTATCGCATACAAACAAACAAGCCAAGATCTATCTACTAGATTGTAGCAACGAGTCGATGGAATAACTCACCCTCGAAGATTCCAAAGTGTTTAACGAGAGCAGATTCTCGTGGGTGATGTAGTCGTACTCTTTCCGATCTCAAGATCGCGTAGACGATCCTTCCGGCGCCACGTTCCAGCAGCGCCCCCGCAGTCGGTCACACGTTCGGTACTCGACGAAGACCTTCCTCTCCCTTGTTCCAGCAGGCAGCGGAGGTTGTAGCATTCTCCTCGCGATTCCGGCAGCACAACGGCGTGGTACCGGAGGTAGAGGGGAAATCCCGCAGGGCTTCGCCTTAAGCCGGTGCGAGTATGGTGGAGCTTATGAGAGGCTATTAGTGGTCTAGTAATTAGACACACCAATTAGAGGGCTCTAAACCAATTAGAAGGCTCTAAACCAAAATAGCTCTAAACCGGGGTTTAGATCTAGGGTTTAGTTTAGAGGATAGGAACTTGTGTTGTTGTGTCTAGAGGAGGAGGCCCTGCCCCTCCTCTTATAGGTGGGAGGGCCGGCGGCAAGGGGAGGGAGTGGAGTCCCTCCCCAACTCGGCCTTGAGGTGGGGCGCCGGCTTGGGGAGGAGGAATCCCTCCCCAACTCGGCCTCCTTTTCTCCTCCTCTTTCCACCTTCCAAAACTGGCAGTTTGACTTTCAAACTTGCTGTTTGACTTTCCAAATTGGGATTTGATTTAATCCTTTATTTAGAACAGCGATGACACTAAGTACATGATGCAACCATTCCAACATGTAATGACACATTCATGTACCCCTTCCCCCTCCGGAGTGCCGGACATTCCGGGACCTTCTAGAATGTTCCCGATGAAAACACCGGAACCATTCCCCAACTCCGAAACGGGACTTTCCTTATATGAATCTTATTCTCCGGACCATTCCGGATCACCTCGTGATATCCCGGATCCCATCCGAGACTCCGAACAACATTCGGTCTCTTTCTCATAATACCATAACTACTCAAACAACGTCGAATCCTTAAGTGTGTCTCCCTACGGTTCGTGAATTATGCGGACATGATCGAGACACTTCTCCGAACAATAACCAATAGAGGAATCTGGAAATTCATATGGCTCCCACATATTTCTACGATTACTTTGCGATCGAATGAACCACTTACATACGATACCAATTTCCCTTTGTCTCACGATATGTTACTTATCCGAGGTTATGATCGTCGGTATCTCTGCATACCTAGTTCAACCTCGTTACTGATAAGTACTCTTTTCTCGTTCCCGTGATATGTGATCCCTTGTGAGCCAGTCACATGCTTGCAAGCTAATTGGATGACATTTCACCGAGAGGGCCCAGAGAATATCTATCCGTCATATGGATGGACAAATCCCACTCTTGATCCATGTGTTTCAACCAATACTTTCCGAACACTCAATACCACCTTTATAGCCACCCTGTTACGGTGTGGTGTTTGATGACATCAAAGCATCCATCCGGTAAAGGTGATATGCATGATCTCATGGTCGAAGGAATTAGGTTACTATGTATCAGAAAGCATATAGCAATTGAACTATTGAAATGACTTGATCTTTATGCTACGCTTATCTATAGGAGTATGTCCACCATATCATTCTCCTAACGATATGATCTTGTTGTTAATAACATCTCAATGTTCATGATAGGGAAACCACAATCATCTATTAACCAACAAGCTAGTTTAACAAGAGGCTTTACTAGGGACTCTTATTTTAAGTTTACAATTCACACAAGTATTAATGTTTCCTTGTTAATACTATTATAGCATGAATATAAACATTTATCATAAACACAAAGATATAATAATAACTATATTTATTATTGCCTCTAGGGCATATCTCCAACAGGAGAAACCAGCCATCTAGCTACTACATGGATCCGTAGTCCAAGGATGAACTACTCACGCATCACACCGGAGGCTTGCATGGTGATGAAGAAGGCCTCCAGGGTGAATTCCCCTCTTCGGCAGGGTGCCGGGAAGAGCTTTAGATCCCTCCCGATCTAGGGATAGAGATGACGGCGGCTACAGACTCTTTCATGGATTTTTGATCGGGTACCTAGGGTTTTCGTCCCGAGGGCAACTTATAGGCGGAAGGAGAGGCCGAGGGGGTGCTGGGGTCGGCCAGACCACCCCCTGGCGCGGGCCAGGCCTGACCGCGCGGCCAGGTGGTGTGGCCGGCCCCCAGCCCTTCTCCGTCTTGTATTCTGGCACTTGATCCCTTCCGGAAAAATAGGCACTTTGGCTTTTGTCCCGTCCAATTCCGAGAATATTCATTTTCTGACTTTTTTGGAACCAAAAACAACAGAAAACGGGAAGCTAGCACTGTGGCTCTTGTTAATAGATTAGTCCAAGAAATCATAATAAAAGTACTCCAAAGTTGGAACAAAACACAAGAAAGTGGATAAAACCAACCATGGAACATCAAAAATTATAGATACATTTGCAATGTATCAACATCCCCAAGCTTAACTCCTGCTCGTCCTCGAGTAGGTAAGTGATAAAAAGAATAATTTTTGAGGTGACATGCACCATCAAAAACTTGATCAAAAGTATTTGCAAAACTCAAAGCTAGGATCAAAGTACTTCAATCATAGCATGAAAGACAAAGTTCTAGCAATAAGCAAAGAAACTATGATACAACATGAAAAGGCACAAACAAAAGAATCATGAATAACATGCTTTGCAAGACGTTTGTTTGTTTCACATAAAGAAAACATAGCATAATAGTATTCAGCTTGTCCCTCAATAGAGTAGCAAATATAAATGCATAGGACACCTTCAAAGTTCATAAGAGTGACTAGATACAATAGTTTCAAACAAGCAATAACAAGTTATGCATCAATCAACTAGTCTTGGGACAATGCACATAGAACTACGAATGGCCATTATGCTCTCAAAGTAGGTGCATAAAGATAGAAGGTGGAGACTCAATATAATGGTGGAAGAAAGGCCTTTTGTAAAAGGAAGTAGGGATTCAAGTCTCATAAAGAGCTTCCAAAAATTATGGTACTTATAGCTTTCAGCTCAATGCCCCTATCATAAGCATCTTGAAGGTGATTAAGGTTAAAGTGACACAACTAATAGGATATGCTTGACAAGTTATAAACCGAAATCTTATGCCCCTTACTTACGAAGACCGATCCTCATGCTACTCAACTTCAGTCACGAGTAAGCTCTTGTCATTGTAAGTATATGTGTATCATTAAGAACCGCCAACGGGGTACCCCTTGCACATGATATGGGAGCTTTCCCATGATCAAAATGGCAAGCAGACAATGAGCATCTCAGCGATCTTTTTATTTGCTATTTGCATAGGTTTTTATTGAGGATGCTTCATAGAGTGCTCATTATGGTGATGCTGCAAGTTTCCACCATGATTAGGCATGGCTTAGGCTAGCGGCCCAGGCGTTTCTCTAACACACATACAAACTCCATGATCTTACAAGTTCCACATTTATTTCACACCGCCGGGATCCGTAAGCAAAAGAACATAATATCAACGGGGTACAAAGTACAAGTGCAATGTTGAAAGCGTTCCCCATGGTACATGGTTCTGCTAATTTCAACTTATAAAGCGCAAGCATATACGCAACAAAGAAGGACCCAATGGTTCAAGTTTATTAGAGGCAAAAAAGTAAAGTGTGCCATCAAGTTCGTGAGAGCTTTAATCACTAATTTTCTCATAACAAGTGAAAGGTAGACAAAAGCATGAATATACTTGGAATAGCATAAGCTAGTAGGTAGGTATGGTGGACTCTCTGGAAAAACTTGGTTTAGGGAGTTGGATGCATGAGTGGAACTCATACTTTGTGGTGGAGGCTAGCAAAAGATTGGGAGCGACAAACTAAGAGAGCCATAATGACCATAATCATGCAGAGCGACAAAACGTCATTGATCAAAGCATAAAGTGATACTACAAGTTGAGAACTAAATGATCATAAAGGCTATGGTGACTTGAGATAGTCATAACATGGTGTGAGCATGTGCCAAGTAAACCCAAATAAAGCATCAAAGGAGAATACCACTATACTATGCTTTAATATGCTAAAACAACGCATGATTCATCCAAGGCACATTAAGCAATCTCAATTTTTTATAACAAGTCATGCTACAGCAAAGAATACTAAGCATAAATCCAAAACAATATCAAGCATGGCATTACAAAGCATAGCCACAGTCAAAAACGAGCTCTTTTTACCACATAAGCATGAACTTTCCTACTCTTTTCCAAACCAAACCAAACTATTTGCAAACCAAAGTATGAAAGAAGGGGTCCAACCAACTTATTCAGAAAACTAAGCAAACCAAGCAAACTAAAAACCAAAACGAAAACGAAAAAGAAGACGCTCCAAGAAAAACACAACTGTGCATGAAACAATAAAAATGAAGCGTTTGGAAGAAACCTGGGATTTTTATTGATGAAGAAGGGGATGCCTTGGGCATCCCCAAGCTTTGACGCTTGTAATTCTTGGATATTTCTTGGGGTGACACGTGTGGCATCTCCAAGCTTGAGCTTTAGTCCATCCTTCATCTCATTACTCATTCCTTCCATACACCTGAAAATTTTCCTTCATACAAAACTTCGCACAATCTCATTAGCAACATCAGTGCACTTAAGATAAATAAGTCTCAAGGTTCAGTTATAACACCAAATAAACTTCCATTAGAACACTAGATACTGTAGCACTTCCCTCAAAAAGCTCAATTCCCCAAAGGAACTCAAGAAGGAACCAACAAGAAGCAAATGCAGAAAATGGTAGAAATCTATCAAAACAGACCAGCAGGTAAAGACAAAAAATTTCGAAGACCTTCTGTTGCTAAAATCAAAAAGTGTTGAACTAACGAAAGTTAGATAACAACCTGGGGCAGAAGCACAAAACATTACAGCTCAATCCGACATACAGAACTCTCTCAGGAATTTTTACGGTGAAGCACAGAAATCTATTTCGGGACAGCAACTTCCCCAATCATTACTTCACTCTCATTAGAGGTTACTCTTGGCACAAAAAGCAAATAAAAAGGATAAGTGGAGGTTATTACAGAGGTAATAACTTCCAAGACTCAATTAAAACTCTTGGGTTATCTCCCAACAAGTACTTTTCTTTAACGCCTTTAAGTTAGGCATAAGAAGCAAAGAAAGAATCAAGTGTTCTCAAATGAAGAAGCATTAAGACCAAATTTTGTTTTCATAGGAGAAGCAAAAGAAATCTTTTCTCTCTTTTTAGGGAAGTGTTCTATACCTTTCTTGAGTGGGAGTTGATATTTAATAGTGCCTTCTTTCATATCAATGATGGCACCAATAGTTCTAAGAAAAGGTCTTCCCAAAGTAATAGCACAAGAAGCATTGTATTCAACATCCAAAACATAGAAATCAACAGGGACATAGGAATCATTAACCATAATAAGAACATCATTAAGACTCCCCATGAGTTTCATTTTAGCATTATCATCAAGTGGGACATTCAAATAACAATCTTCAAGAGGAGGCAAATCAAGCATATCATAAATCCTTCTAGGCATAATAGAAACACTACTATCAAGATCACACAAAGCTTTGAAATCAAAGTCATTCACTTTCATATTAATGATGGGTTCCCAACCATCTTCTTGCTTTATAGGAATAGAAGCTTTATGTTTCATCTTTTCTTCTTTAATCTTTATGAGAGCATCAGTAATGTGTTTTGTAAAGGCCATGTTCATAGCACTAGCATTAGGACTTTTGGCAAGCTTTTGTAGGAACTTAATAACTTCAGAGATGTTGCAACCATCAAGATCAAAATCAACTTTATCATCTAAAGTGGTAGAACTATTACTAGCCTCAACACTAGTGGTGGTGATAGTAGAAACACTAATGTTTCTAGCAATTTCATCTTCTCTTTCCCACTTAGCATGTAATTCAGCTAACAGTCTAACATTTTCATCAATTCTTACTTGTATAGCATTGGTAGCTGCAAAGGGATTGTCATTAGTTTCAGGTTTAGCAGCCATTTTATTAATCAATGAAGATTGAGCTTCAGACAAAGATGATATATTTCTTTCAGCATTAGAGAGTTTCAATTTAAACCAGGAATTTCCCTATTTAGACTCTCAAGTTGATGGCTAATGTTCTTCAAAATGATAGATTGCTCCTCCATTGTTTTAGTAAATAGTCTATTTTGCTCATATTGCATTTGCATAAAGTTTTTAGTGGCTCTTTCAACTTCCAAAATTCTACCTTCACTAGGTAATTCAGATTTACCATTGTTGGGAGGATATTGCTTATAATTGTTGTTACCAAAATTGTTCCTATAAGCATTATTACCATACGCATTGTTGCCAAAGTTGTTATTTCTTATGAAGTTCACATCAACTTGCTCTTCTTGAGCAACCAAAGAGGCTAAAGGAACATTATTTGGATCAATATGGGCTTTCCCATTAACAAGCATAGACATAATAATATCAATCTTATCACTCAAGGAGGAGGTTTCTTCAACAGAATTTACCTTCTTACCTTGTGGAGCTCTCTTAGTATGCCATTCAGAATAATTAACCATCATATTGTCCAAAAGTTTTGTTGCAGCACCCAAAGTGATGGTCATAAAGGTAACTCCAGCAGCTGAATCCAATAGGTTCCTTGAAGAATAGTTCAATCCTACATAAAAAGTTTGGATGATCATCCAAGCAGTCAGTCCATGAGTGGGACAATTCTTTACCAAAGATTTCATTCTTTCCCAAGCTTGAGCAACATGCTCATTATCAAGTTGTTTAAACTTCATTATTTCACTTCTCATGGATATAATCTTAGCAGGAGGATAGTATTTTCCAATAAAAGCATCTTTGCACTTAGTCCAAAAATCAATAATATTCCTAGTTAAGGAATTCAACCACTCTTTAGCTTTTCCTCTCAAAGAGAAAGGAAACAATTTCAGCTTAATAATATCACCATCTATATCCCTATGCTTTTGCATCTCACAAAGTTCAACAAAGTTATTTAGATGGGAAGCAGCATCTTCATTACCAATACCAGAAAATTGTTCTCTCATAACAAGATTGAGCAAAGCAGGTTTTATCTCAAAGAAAGTATTTTCAGCCACAGGTGGAGCAATAGGAGTGCTCATAAAATCATTGTTGTTGGTGCTAGTGAAGTCACACAACTTAGTATTTTCAACAGTAGTCATTTTTTTGGGTTTTCAAATAAGAAAGCAAACAAGTAAAACTAATTTTTTTGTGTTTTTTGGAGAACAAAACAAGCAAACAAAGCAAAAAGAAAACTAAGCAAAACAAAAACAACAAAGTAAAGAGATTGGTTATGAGGGACTCCCCTTGTGAAGATGTCCTTGACTCCCTGGCAACGGCGCCAGAAAATCGCTTGATGGCTCAATAACGGCGCCTAGAAAAGTGCTTGGTACGTGGTGTTGATGTAGAGCTCGTTGGGAACCCCAAGAGGAAGGTATGATGAGCACAACAGCAAGTTTTCCTCAGTTATGAAACCAAGGTTTAATCGAACCAGTAGGAGCAAGGAAACACCTCAAAGGTGTTACTAGTTGAGCTTTGGCAGGGCGCACTACCGGTGCTAGTAGCAACGTGGAGACCTGCACAACACAACCACAGAACTTTGTCCCCAACTTGCCATGAGGTTGTGAATCTCACCGTGTTTTGCGGAAAACAAAGGATTAAACGTATCGAATGGAAAGAAGTAAAAGTTTGCAGAAAGTAAACACAAAGCAGTAAACAGTTGTAGATTGTATGTAAAGTAAAGGGCCGGGATCCATAGTTCACTAGAGGTGGCTCTCCTTAGATAGATAACATGCTGGGTGAACAAATTACAGCCGGACAATTGACAAACACCGAGAAAGCAATACATGCATATAGTAATCATCTTGACTCCTTTGAGACTTGATTGGGCAATACAACATAATACATAGACCGCCATCCAACTGCATCTATGACTAATAATCCACCTTCAGGTTATCATCCGAACCCCCTCCAGTATTAAGTTGCAAGCAACAGATTATTGCTTTACGAACTGCATGTAAGGTAAACAATACGATTGTTCTATGAACAAAGGATTGTTGTTTTCTCCCTAGTAGCAATAGCACATCTAGTACCTTAGAGATTTCTGTCACTTCCCTAGATTACCACAGACATGAACCCACTATCGAGCATAAATACTAACTCTTGGAGTTGCTAGCATCTACTTAACCAAGATAGCTACTAACAACGGAAAGCATGCAAGATCTCAAATAACAAAGACATGATAGAATCAATAATCAATCTGAAATAGCATCTCAATATTCATCGGATCCCCGCAAACACAACATGTATGAATTACAAATAGATGATCTTGATCATGAACGGAGCTCACAAGATCTAAACATGAAAGCACAAAGGAGGAGAAACCAGCCATCTAGCTACTACATGGATCCGTAGTCCAAGGATGAACTACTCACGCATCACACCGGAGGCTTGCATGGTGATGAAGAAGGCCTCCAGGGTGAATTCCCCTCTTCGGCAGGGTGCCGGGAAGAGCTTCAGATCCCTCCCGATCTAGGGATGGAGATGACAGTGGCTACAAACTCTTTCGTGGATTTTTGATCGGGTACCTAGGGTTTTCGTCCCGAGGGCAACTTATAGGCGGAAGGAGAGGCCGAGGGGGTGCTAGGGTCGGCCAGACCACCCCCTGGCGCGGGCCAGGCCTGGCCGCGCGGCCAGGTGGTGTGGCCAGCCCCCAGCTCTTCTCCGTCTCATATTCTGGCACTTGATCCCTTCCGGAAAAATAGGCACTTTGGCTTTTGTCCCGTCCAATTCCGAGAATATTCATTTTCTGACTTTTCTAGAACCAAAAAGAACAGAAAACAGGCAGCTGGCACTATGGCTCTTGTTAATAGGTTAGTCCAAGAAATCATAATAAAAGTACTCCAAAGTTGGAACAAAACACAAGAAAGTGGATAAAACCAAGCATGGAACATCAAAAATTATTGATACATTTGCAATGTATCACCTCCTTCTGGCTCCAACGACTTGAGTGCCTCAAGTGTGACACCTCGTGGGAGTTACACACGTCTGGTGTCTGACGATGACTCCCGCTTCCTCGATCCAGCAGCAGTTGCGGAAGTAGAGCTCCCGGATCCAAATTCCGCAGCGCGACGGCGCTCCGCGGTGAAGATGTCTCTCGCTCGCGCAGTCCAGACGTGGGACCACGGTCACGAGAGAGAGAGAGGGGGAGAGAGAAAATATAAATTGGAGGTCCTCCCAAAAGTGGTGAGACCTTTATTGATTATTGGGTGTATTTTTCTAGGCCAAATACCCCACTTTATATAGGGGGAGGGGAGGTACTACCTCCCCTCAAGTCCTGGGGTGGGACTAAAGGAGAGGAAGGGGGGAGGAGGTGGCCGCCGGCCACTAGTGGGCCCCGCGGGGGGGGACTAGGCCCAGCCGGCCTCCCCCTTGCCCCTTCTCCCCTTTCTCCTTTTCCCTAATGGGCCCTCTCCATCCAGAATTGGCCCATTAAGCCTTTTTGACCTTTAATTGATTTTCTCTTTTTTAAATAATTATGAATAAATGATTAAATCAATATTTAACATTCATTCACATATTATTCAATCTCCGTGTCCATGGAACACCTTCCACCTCCACTCCGGACATCCTCCGGACTTACCGAAACCCTTCCGATTTTCTCCCTTGTTTTCTTCGGCGATTCTACCGATCCTATAAACACTCTCTAAGCATCATCAAGCCCTTAAGCGTGATACCCTACGGTTCGGGAACACTCCATACATGGTCGAGACACTCCCACACCAATGATCGACAGAGGGACCTGGATGGCCATGTGACCCCTGTGCGTTCCACGAAGATCTTTCGTCGTTTGAACCGGGACAGTCGTGTCTTATTCCCTTTGTCATTCGATACTTGCATTGCCCGCGATCTGATCAATGACATCACCATGTCGTGTTCAATCTCGTTACTGAACAATGCTACTTAACTTGTTCTGACAAGTGATATCCCCGTGATCTAATCACACGCTGCGCAGCTATTGGATATAACTTCTCCGAGTGGGCCCTTGAGTATCTTTCCGTCACATGGACGGACAAATCCCGCTCTTGACATATATTGCCTCTACGGTTTCCTCCGAATACCTGAACACACCTTTATAACCACCGTTTTACCAGATGGCGTTTGATGCTATCTAAGCATTCTCGGGAGACAGTGATTGACATAGCCTCACGGTCTAAGGAATAGTCTACGAGGATCCATTTCTAATCATCGTAACTTGAACTTCATGACATGATCGGGTCACGATGTTTAGGTTGGGTATTGGTTCATCATCTCATTCTCCGAATGAGATGACCTCATTTCCAACTGGCATAAATGCCACATGATCAGGAAACATGATCATTTGTTGACCAATGAACCAGTGACTAGAGTTTCACTAGGAACCTCCGGTTGTTTGTATATCACACGTGTATTGATGTTTCCACTCAATACAGTTATAGTATGATATAAAACTTAATCATAAACTATATGAAATATGATAATAGTCCTTACTACTATTTGTCTCTAGGGCATATTTCCAACAGTCCCCCACTTGCACTAGAGTACAAATACACTAGCTGCATTTGTTCTCAGTCATTGGCACTATATATCCAGTACCCTGAACATGCTTGCTCATGGAAGAGGTTGAGTCTTGGGTCTGTACTTTACAGTCCCAAATCCTTTGCAACTTACTCATGTCACCTTGATTGACATCAATACTCTAGCATCACATGATAGCATCTGTGTATATGCATCATCGCTATGGCAGCAGAACGAGGCCTGATTCCGGGAGCCTACAGTGACGTTAGATCAACCTCGAGGGCTTTCTCATGGGCACTGTGCCCTGGGACACATCATTCTATGTTAAAAGCGAACTAGCCCCGCCGTAACATTATACAACACTTTAGATGGTACCCTTATCTATTATTATAAATGTATTCATCGAAATTCCCGTGCACTCTATGCAACTTTTGATGTTTTGTTCACCTCGCTTTCTACTTGACTTTTAATTGGTATCTATAGGAGTTTCCAACATATTCCCTTATAACATAACCGTTTATGTTTTAAGATATGTTATCCTTTATGGATTTGGAAAATATATCCACAGTTCTCTACTAGACACTGCGGACAAACTTAGCTCAACATTCTGTGATTCGAACTTAATCACTTTCAAACGTTCTTTATTTGGATTACATATTATGCTAAGTTACCATCATGGCTTCTAAGATAGAACCTATGTCTCAACATAGTGGATGATGATCATCCTTTTCTTTCTTTCAACCATTGATGTTCAAACTTAATGCTATTCCTAATTTGAGTTATTAAGGACCGGTTCCTTAATTAACTTCTATTCTGAAACCCTTTTCAGAATCCCTTGGAATACTACATAATATCATAATACACCTATTATCAACTTCTACATCTTATAAATCATTATTTATAAGTATTTGTGCCTTTCATCCTTAACATACTTAAGAATTACTCTTATAAGCTCCCACTCAAAATATGTTCCCGCATATTTGAATTTGAGCCTTACATTGCTCCCACTTAAAAATATGTCAATCACATATTGTTTTAGGAAGACTTTCATAGCTCCCACTCAATTTTATGCAAATTGCATATCTCCTTATTACTTTGCACAACTCAAAAATCTTTTGATCAATTATCAAACTTGGAGATTTATTATGAGATACTAGTACTTTACTAGTTTTAAATCCACTAGACATTTAGCACACATGAATCAAATTCATCTGAATTTGTCCAATACTTGACAAATTGTGCTTTTGTCATTCACCCCCTTTTCCTACAATGGCTTTGCAGTCATTTGGGAAAATTCCAAGTAACTCCTTTACTTGTGAGATTCAGCAACAAATTAATTTCTAATCTCAAGGGAATTTTGTTTCTCAGATTTCTCATAATTTAGTTTACCATTATTTCCTTTGTAGTTTGTAGGTATGTCATATTCCAAAAAATCATGACAAGTGATTCACAAATGTCTCCATACAAGATATGGATTTACATTTTGAATCCTACTTCATGTAGTGAAAAAAAACAATAGTGGAGGGAAAAACACAATGATCAAAATCATTGATTCTTTCCTTCTGTGAAGGGAATCGTTCAGGAACGCTGTCCGTTGCGCTTATCAACACTCTGATGCAGGGTTTTGAATCCTCATCATGTTTTACACTATTTTCCATTTGCTCCATAATTGAGAAACTTCACTAAAGGTGAGCTTTCTCAAGAATGCACCAAAATCCCAGCAATACGAATCTTGCTTTCCTTTTGGTTTCTGCTATGGATTTCATATTCAAAGTTTCCAATGAATACTCTACAAGGATTTATTCGCTATTGTTTTGGTTATATCGAATAACCCCAAAACTTTCACGAATTCAAATGATTCACCAATTCTAATTGAGTGCTAACTATTTCTAAGCTAATGGTCTCTACATATACACTACAACGATTTATTTGGTGCCTTCTATTCAACCCCTTTGATATCTAATATCACATTGTGATGCTTTGTATTTTGACGTTTCAAAACACTTTGCATTTCACAATTTTTTCATGCCATTCTTATAAAGTTGAATTTCATTACTATTGATCAAATCATAGTAATTGGATTCTCTTTTATACTTATACCCTTTTATTGATGAAGTACTTTGATCAAATCAAAATAGTTTCATATTCATGTTTCCTTTGGTAAACTACTTTACACATTTAAACAATCTTTTAATGATAATTGAATGATAGTTAGCTATCTCCGGCTACTCCTTGCCAACGATCAGAGTCTGAAACAGGGAAGAAATTGTTTGTTGCCTTCAAATGCGTTCGCAGTTAGAGTCAAATCTCGTTGTAAAAGTAGGCATCTTAGAAACCCAAGTAGCACTAAAGGTAACGGTTTGCCAGGCAATAATATTTGGCCGGATATGCATGGACACAGCTCTTTTTGTCTGTGCCGCCAGCCGTGTAGTTAGCTGGTTAACTGTGCGAAAACTAGTTTCAATACTAGAACGGACCGGATCAGAACCACCGTGCTAGAACCATGGGCAGGTGTGCTGGCCGTCGATCTTCTTTTTATGGTTGTGTATTGTCGTCCATGGTCAGAGCATTGATCCATGCTGCACACATGTGTCCTCTTGCATGGCTGTTTTACTTCGTGAAATTAAACCGTGAAACACGCATGTGTGCTCGCCGTCGATCCTATTTTATGGATGTGTATTGCCGCCGACGTGATGACCCTTGACGCGTAAAATGTGCATGATTGCATCAGAATTTGGTAGCCCGATAGTTGAGCCGGGCTCAATGTTTATTTTACGTTCACCCTAGTACGCACGAAAGTCAAATTCGGCATATTTGTGCATGCTTGAGGCTGCGACGATTCTACTAGGCTTCGCGTCTGTTCAAAACATGTTACTTTTCTTAAAAACTTTCATTTGCACATATAATCCAACTATAGGAAAAGGAGAAATAGTATTTACGAACTCATAAGTTTGATAGTTTGCTAACCTGCATGAATGACTAGGTGCATACAGGTACAATCACTAGCTGCTCCTTGTCCTCCGCCACACTTCCTTGGCCATTGCCAGCCATCACACTCAACCACAGAGAAAGTTTGATGTGCTTGGTTTCGGATGTGTTCTCTGAGAGAGGCAAGCCTATTTCTCACAGAACGCAAGGGTCTAGTTTTTATCATGATGTAAGAAACTGGAGGCCTACAGCTGTACATGCTCATTGTTGTCCGTGCCGCGAGCCATGCATTACGTTGACAAGCTAGTTTCAGGGCGGTGACGGACGTGGGGCTCGATCCATGGACCGTGGGAACACCACATTTGCAGTACGCCTAACCGATGCGCTCGTGGTCGCGGGTTGGACACTGACGCAGATGGCCGCACCGCTAGTATCGGAAAAACCGTGTTCTCCGATCCACCATCGGAAATGCAATACCACACTTAGGTTGGTCCCGTGGCACCATCGTTATCAGTTATTTATTGGAGATTCGTGCAAACTATTTTACAGGAAGACCCTTTCACCTTAATCTAAATTCATACAAGATTTATTAAAGATCTGAAACTGTTTTAAATCTACAGACACATACACGATTCATACATGATTCAATAGCAACCGTATTTTTTTTAGAAAAAACAACTAAATTAGTAGAAAATTAGAAAAAATAATTTTTTTTGAAGATTCATACAAATTTCAACAGATCCGGTCAAGAAACATACAAGTTTTACTACCAGGTGGAGCTTAGATTGTTTCCAACTTTCTAAGAGGACTTAAGTGTAAATGTGTGATGATTGTTGACTTCACGGATTTTGCACGAATCTCCAACAATCGTAGGGCATATGTGATATCGGGGGACCAACGCCCTTGTGGTGAATCCGAACTCGATCCACCATAGGTGTTTGGCTTCGTGAAACTACACTGTGAGACACATATGTGTGCTGGCCGTCGACCATCTTTTATGGATGTATATTGATTGGTTGATCCTCCTGCCGTGGTACACGCATGTCCTGCCTAAGAGGTGCATGGTTGTTTGGCTTCGTGAAACACATATGTGTGCTGGCCGTCAACCATCTCTTATGGATGTATATTGCCGGGTTGATCCTTGATCCGTGCTGCACGCATGTCTTGCCTACGGATTGTATGGCCATCGTTATTAGCAAGTGCACCGTGATCAATGCATGTCCGCCGTGTGAGACGGGTGTAATTTGCGGCCACGGTCTGCCGTTGATGCATGCGCTGCCGCCGTGTGGCTCTCGGACGAAATCCGTTAGGAAATTTGTGGAGAGTTGCCGTTTACACCCAACGCTGTGTGCTCCCTCAATCTAATCCAACGGCAGCTACCCTATGCACCGTGATCACCATGGGCAAGCTACTATTTCCCATACATGTAATATACAAATATATTTTATAGAGTACTAAAGACTTAACATTGTAGATGCTGATTTTTTTTTAAAAATCTTTGATCAAACTCTATGAAGTTTGACTTTGACAAAATCTGCAAGGGAGTATGATTTTCATATACTCCATGAATTATGGAGATATGAAAGAGAACAACATAAAAGTGGTACGCAAGTATTGTTAAGAGGATGAAATCACACTTTATTTTATAATTTGATTATTTGTCACACCCGTGTCACTGACATGTGGTGGTCAATGTTGCAAATAATTAATTTTTAAAGTGAAGTGGCAAAGATTAAATATTCCTCGGAATAGAGACAAGCAAAAAATTCAGAACGCGCGAAGATCAGCAAACCCGCAAGAAAATCGTACAGCTTAACCCCTCAACTATTGAAACCGGCCGGAAACTCTAGTCGATCGTCTTGCCGGAATTTTGAATCCTCCAGCTCCTGCCGCTGCAATGCGCGAGTCTCGTGCGCGGCGCGCCTGGCGCACGCCACGCAGCCGCTTCTGCCGCCCCTGCACCCCATGCATGTCGATCCATGGAACAAGCCATCATCTCTCAGCCGGACGTGGCTCGCTCCCGCCAAACGCTCTCCCCACCACGCGCGCACGCCCCTTCCACTCGATCCATCTGGCCCCCGGAAGAGCAATCGGCCATGTCCTAATTCATCACCTATCCCCCTCTGCACTGTCGCGCCGATCGACGGCGGCCAAGATGCACTTGTTAGGGATGGCGACGGGCGCCGCCGTCGCGGCCGTCCGTCGTGTCTGCGGCAAGAAGGAGAGGGATCTCAACAACAACAAGAACACGAAGAAGAAGGGGGATCTCAACAATGGCGAGTGTCTAACGCGGTACAACAGCCACGACACCACCGGCGGCAGGTCGTTCTCGTTTGAGGAGATGCTGGTGGCGACGCGCCACTTCAGCGAGACGCGGGTAATCGGCTTCGGCGGGCACGGGAGGGTGTTCCGCGGCGTCGTCGTGCACGTCGACGGCAAGCAGGAAACCGAGGTGGCCATCAAGCGTGCCAACCCGTCGCCGGGGCAGAGCGCGCGCGAGTTCCGCGCGCAGACCGAGACGCTGTGCAAGGTCCGGCACCGGCACCTCGTCCCCCTCCTCGGATCGTACTCCTCCAACAAGGATGGCGAGACGGTCCTCGTGTACCTGTACATGCCGCGCGGCACGCTGCGTGAGCACCTGATGAGCGGCGCAGGGGCCAAGCCGGCGATGCCGTGGGGGCGCCGCCTCGACGCGTGCATGGGCGCCGCGAGGGGCCTGCACTGCCTGCACGCCGGCGGCGTCGTCCACGGCGCCGTCAGGGCTAGCAACGTCCTATTCGACGACAGCTGGGTCGTTAAGCTCTCGGACTACGGCCTCTCCAAGGGCGCCACGATGGAGTCCGACGTCCACTCCTTCGGTGTATTGCTGTTCGAGGTGCTCGTGGCCTGGCCAGGGGATATGGCCCGTGGCCTCGCCGACTACGCGCTGGAGTGCCACCGGAACGGCACCCTCGTTGACGCTGTCGACCCCAGTATCAGGGACCATGTCACGCCTGAATGCCTAGAGAAGTTCGCCGAAACGGCCGTGGAGTGCCTCGCGGGCAAAGGGACGGAGCGGCCGGCCATGGGCGACGTGCTGTGGAACCTGGAGTTGGCGGTGCAGCTGCAGCTGCTTAATTCCAAGCCGAGTTAAGACGGGCCGTCGATACAGCAGAATCAAATGTTCGCATCCTTGTGGTTTTGCTGCCATTCAGTGATGTAAATACAGTAAGTTTACGGAGATTTTAATCAGAAATTCACCTCTCCTTTTTTTACCAAAGGAACCCCTCGTTCTTACCCTGTACTGCCGCTGCAGGGAAAAACCCTTTTGGACCCTTCTTCTATGCTAATTTCAGAGCTAATTTACCCACACAAAAAATTCAGGGCTAGTATAATAATAATGCACTTTTGTTGTGTACGTGCCTGGATGCAATGTCTTGCAGTTGCAGAGATCCGACCCGATCTGAAATTCTGTCTCCCCAGCCCCAAGCGAGCGCTAACCATCAAATGTATAGTTTTTGTTGGTGACGCAGCAGGTGATATGGGGTTAGAGAATGAAAGGAAAATACTGTGATGACAACACTGCATATGCATGGCATGCCCGAACAAATTCGCCTGTTATGCCAGAACTCAGCTTGTTTCCGCGTGGCCAATGATCATATTGTACACTCGGCATCAACCACCAATCCAATCATAAAATGTGACAACTGTACATGAGACCTCAGTCTGATGTCTGCAGTCACAAAAACACTAGCAAGCGGAGAGACACCACCAGAAACGAGAGATACAACAGAATAGAGGTGCCACGACACTAAACACGGAAGATGGATAGATATATCAGCCAAGCGAGGTAATGCCGGAGTTGTGGAGCAACGTGCACTTCTGGTGGGCCGTGCGGATCTTCTTGTACTTCTGCACGAAAGTGGACAGGTCCATATCCTTCTCCAGGAACTTCTGATGCAGCTCCTCCGACTCCTCGTCCAACTTGGCCACTGAACCTGAGCAAAGCACCGGGTAAAGGAGGTGGCATGCCATGGATTTGTGTAAGAAATACCATTACATTGCTAAACTTTGCAATGGAAGCAACCTAGCACCACACTGGGTCCCAATATGGCCACTTGGCTAGTAGACAGGTGCGGTGCGTGCATAGTAAAAAATTCAATATTGCTAAATGTGCTTGAATTCAGGAATGCACAGGAATGTCGTTGCAAGGACAATCCAACTTCAAGCCACAAGTGAGAAGCCTCAGATGAAAGTATGCAACAAAGAAGAGAGCACAGGAATTGGAGATGCAGCAGACGTTCAGCGCACTTACTTTGCAGCTTGTCGAGCAGTGCAGCAGGAGAATAGGACCTCATAATCTCGTCCTTCTGCCTTTCCAAGTCGGCCAACCTGTCCTCAGCAGCAGCCAGTTCTGTACTTCTTATTATAGTGCACTGCACAAATAACAAACACAATTAGAATTTTCAGGGGGGGGGAGGGGATTATCAAGAGCATATAAACTGCACTAATCACTAGAGTAAAAATATTGTTTAGTTTCTTTATAATGGTTTGGGCTGAACTTTCGACCATTTACATATTACAACCACTAGAAAAACAGCATGCTTAGCTGTGAACTTGAAGGAGAGGTGTGAACAGTAGCGAAACCTGATTCCTGAGCTCTGAAATCCGGTGCTCCCTTTCCAAATTTTCTCCTGTAATAAATTCACCAAAACCCATCATATTCCATTTAGGGACACAATCAAAAGCCGTTTGTATCCTTTTTGTACTTTAGCCAACACCAATAATTGATCTACAGAAATAAAATGAGTAACTCACTCGCAAGCTGCAGTGTCTCCCTTCTAAGCTCGCCCCTTAGCTGAACATAAAGAGCCACAAGTAAGAAAACCGACAAGATCACTCTTAGGTATGTTTTAATTAATATTGCCAAGATCTAGCAGTCAGGTAACTCATATATTGTAAACTAACCACACTCAGCAAAAATTATGCAATAATTGTAAAATAATCGCCAAAATGACATCTGAACTAGTTAAAAAGCATATAGGTACAAACAGAACACTCCAAGACACAAATGAACAGTTAAAATCTGAACTATTTTAATACTCACAGGAATTCATAACGTGAACTCATCCCATTTAATGAATTTATATAACGTAAAGTAATAAAGCTCACAGGAATTTATGAAGTTAAAACTGCAAGAAAAAAAAAGCTGGCACAAAAGAAGTGAAAGTGACGTACTTAAGGCGTCAAGTGGGATCCCACCAAAATCGCACTTATAGTTAATTTTGCAATTTCTAGTTCAAAATTTTAACCCAAATTTTGTACTAGAAAACACAAAATGAACTAGAAGTGGGATCTTGGCGGGATCCCACTTGCATCTCTTGACCTACTGAATTATATGTCTATTTATGCTAAAAAAGAACGAGAACCACTAACTAATACAAACCAGGGGAACCATTCTTAGCAGTTAGCAACCTGGGACCACTTTTATATTAGGGCCAACAGCAAAAAAAACTACATTAAAAACAGTTGCTATCCAGTAGAACAGCACTTTAACTATACCACGATATGTTCAGTAACACAATTGACAAATGGTACATGCAGCAATAAACTTACATTGTTTTGGGTTTTCACTTGATCAAGGGAATTGAAAAAGGCATTATATGCCTCTTTGTATTTTAGCAGCCTTATTCATCAACACTGCACAAATAGAAAAAGTAAGAACATAATAGTTATTATTCCAAGCAAGTATGCATCATATCACAATGTAATGGTCTGTATAAAGGAATACTGTGCAAATGCACATACAATAAAGATATGGATATTAGAAACATGATAAACAACCATGCATAAGTGGTCCTTCCAAATTCTCTAGCATATATACTCCTTTCGAGCCTACACTAATTGGCATGCTTCTGTACATTTGTTTTACTCATTGGTGATTCATCTATAATTTGGCATGTTTTATGTAAATTTATTTTCTACTCATCAGTAATTAATCTCTAACTTCCCTCTAGAATCAACTTAAAAAAAGTTGTATTTGGCTCTGGTCTTGACTGAAAAACGTAGACGATCAAAGAATTTTTCGTTCTTGCATGGTCCATGTTATTCTTTTCGGTGCAATGCCGCTGTCATATTGTGAAAGAAAGAGGTACATTCATGCCCAAGTATAATATCCAGATATCAGAATGACCATGTAGCAAACCATGGCACATGGATGAATAATCTCGCTCTGTTCAGTAATTATTTACGACATTTTCTCATAACTAAGACATGATAAATAGCATATGCAGAGATGATGCTGTCGGCGCAAGAAAAGCAACAAACTAAATTTGGGTTCGTTAGCAACAGTGTTATGTATTGTGTCTTGTCGTAACTTCCTATGGTAAGTTGGAAACAACAATAAGAGAAAAACCTGAAAATTAGAATGTTTTTAAGGGGAACCTACGACGTAAATTTGATGGCCCGAGGTAGCAGATCACTGAACTTTTCTGTAGGTCATCTGGGCTGTGTTCTGGTGTTTACAGTAGTCTATGTTTGTCAGAACTTATTTTGTATTGTGTACCCAGCCAATTCCTGACTATCTATTCTCTCTTAATGTATCACATGCAGTCCTCCTATATGGTTCGAAAAAGGGTAGCATACCACTAAGTTTTAGCTACCTTACAGAGTATTCTTTTCATATACTATCCAGCACTGCAAAACAGTGAATGGATCCTTCAAAGGTGCAAGGTGTCAGATAAAATATCTTCCTTTATAAATTGGATGTAGTAATCTTCTACTCCCTCCGACCCAAATTAGTTGACTCAGATTTGTCAAGATACGGATGTATCTAATACTAAATCATGTCTAGATACAATCGAATCTAGACAAATCCAAGTCAACTAATTTGGGTCAGACGGAGTACCAAAAAGCTTGTTCAGTATACTTGAGAGTTACTGAAGTTTTGGTTTTCCATTTTGCCAGCCTTAATTTTGATATTGCAGTGTGGTGCACTAAACTTTACAACTGCAAAGGAACCTTTCTCTAAATAGCAATAGTTTACCAGGCCAAAAACTCTCAATTTGAAGATGAAATATGCGTCGTATCACAGGCAAAACAAAGATGCTGGTTGCAATTTATAGTCCAGAATGCAGACCAGGTAAGGTAAATATGCAGATATAGTCTTGTAGGCAAAACAATACAAGCAGTAGTGAAAGAAAAGAAGGCCAACAGCATACCTCTTATCCTTCAAACGAGCAATAATCCCTGCAGCCTCAGCTGGAGATGGCTGGCCACATGATGAAGACTGAGGATGATCTGAAGCTCTTTGATGTGGACTAGCACTGGAAGAGGTGGGCGTGGATGGACGTGAAGACGAACCCACCACAGAGGGAGGGTACCAAGATTGCGTAGATATGTCCTGGAAATTGGGTTCAGGCTGCTGCTGCTGCTGCTGCTGCTGCTGCTGCTGAGAGCTGCTAATTGTATTCATTTAGCAGAACCAAAGGAAGTAAGCAAGACAAGTAAAAAGTTCTCAAAGCAACCTTAAGACGAAATATACAGTGACAACTCACATATAATATTCTTATAATTAAGTGTAACATAAGATCCAACCATAGGAAATGACACAGGAGTGAGTCCAACTCTCTTTGGCTGACAACAAAATGATGCTTTGGAGAGAAACATGAGCAGATTCATGAACATATTGACTGCACTATTTTGTAGAAACTAAGAATTAGACACCAAGCAAAGCATGGTAGCTGGATAGGCACCATACTAATAACTTAGCATGAACTGGCAACTTAATTCATTTGCATTAATCGGCAGTGTTAGATTTTGAAGAAAAGAGGATGCTCGATCCATACAAGAAAAGATCGACATAAGCTCCACAAGAATGAGAAATGAATAGCACTTATGTACACTATTTCCTGATTGAATGAGAAATGAATGGCACTTATGTACACTATTTCCTGATATATTAGGTTTATGAACAGAGACAACTTGGTTCATACAACAGGCAAAATCCACTTCAAGAGATTGGAAAATGAACGGACAGAACTCAGAAATCAGAATTGACAATTACACCTAGATAACTTTTCAATTACAACTGATATTAACCTACCCGAAAAGAGGAACTCTCCAACTCATTGCACAAAAGCAATCTGCATCAAAAGAAAGAGAAGGTTATGTAATTTGAAATGTTTTAACATATAAATAAATTCTGCTCGAAAGGAACATATGCGAAGGTGATAAGCACTGCTGACAGTATGCTAGTATATTCTCCAGAATACTGAACAGACATGTGTGCTGTGTCATTACAAACAAACAAAAAATGACAAAACAAGCATTTGATTAGATATACAATCCTATACTATAGCACGATGAATTCTACCCCATCATTCAAAATGCCATGCTTAGAATCTCCGGAGGGGAGAAGCTCCGAGAAACTGTTTTTGCTATTCTTTTCTAGGTTGAATTATGAAAAGTCTGTAGTTGGCTCTAGAAATAAGATTATTCTTTTGGAACTCTTTAGTGCACATACGGAAGTTGTAACTATATTTCAAAGTAATCCAATGGATAATTCCATCGATTTAGCGTAGCTGTTTGCACTTATAAGCGTAGTTGCCATTGTCTGAAAAGAATGTATACACTAACTAACTAGTTGATCATGACACACCAGAATACACTAACTAATTGACGTTGTTTGAACATATCATCAGCATCTGACCACTAATGTATATACCAGCAAACTGATTGCACTGCATACAAGTATACAACTCAGCAAATTAACTCCTCCTAAAACTAATTGGTAGACGACAGTGCTTCCGAGAAAAAACAAACAATGCATACACGCTAAAGCGGCGGAGGGGTCGAGGTCGGGTTGTGGTCTGTGGACGGAACGAGGAGGAGCTAGCTGCTCTACGATCTTCAGTTGACGAGCGAGCAGGGCGACGAGGTTCTGCTGGAGGAAGCGGCGGGGATGGAAGGATTACAGGAGGGCGAGAACAGGAGGGGTTCGAGGCGCGATTACAAAGAGGGCGGCATAGGGGGACGGGGATGACAACCACGTGCTTACGGGGGGGGGGGCGCGTAGAGGCGAGGCGGGGTCGACTGGAACGGCGGCCCTGACGCAGGATGCGGAGGTGCTCCGGCGGCTGCAGAACCCTAGCGAGGCGAGAGTGCAGGGTAGGAGAGGATTTTTTTTTCTGTCGCAGGAATTGAACGAACCTGCTCCGGATCAAAGCAAAGTCCGCTGGAGCATGATCAGGATCGAAATAGGAACCGGATCCAGGCGCAAAAATCGAACCAACTGGACGAAGTTGTTATATGTCGATCCAAATTCTACAAAGTAAACGCCAACTTCTGATGGAGCGGAGCGAGACCTATCACCGGAGGCTTGGAGCGATGCGGAGCGGAATCTGAAGTTGGCCCACTCCGTGCCCAACAGGGACGCCTGTGGGGGGTGCGGGGGGCGACAGCCCCCCGCGGTACGGAGATGACCTAGGTTACCACCGTTATATATACCTCTTGTAAGCCGTCGGCTGAGATAAGTTGCATCTGTGAAATCCCCGGCGTTGTGTAAACACTCCCATTATAGTGAAGTTTCGCTGGCTGGCGCCCGTGGTTTTTCCCTCTTTTTGTTTGAGAGGGTTTTCCACGTTAAATCTGCCCCCCTTGTTGCGATTTTATTTTCGTTCTTCGTTATTTACGTGTCGCAAAGCTAACAGAAGTGGGAGAGAACGAGCGGGTTTACCTCGCCGGCCGGCCGGCTACCGCGTCCGGGTGCGAGGAGCCGAGGAAGAAGGGGGGAGGTGTAACACCCTCGAATCGGCCCTATGCAAGTTTTAGCCCTTTCCGCCAAACCCGCATAGAAACGATTCAAGGACGCCCACCAGGCACTTTCGTGCGGGTGGAAAACGAAGTAATACCATTACACAATAGTCCTCGAAGGGACCCACAGAACAGATATATACAACAACGACTCCATGAATCAAGAATACAGATATACCATGCAAAGATTCAAGTCACCTTGAAAACGATAGAGCGTCTGACTATGAACAAGATGCAAATGGAGCTAAGAGCTCTGAAGAATAACCAATGGCGTCCATAACCCTGCCCAGGCCAAGCCAGAAGGTAACCCTGCTAACGACGTCGATCTCAACCCGCTAAAACAAAAGGGGCGCCGACAAAGGGCAAAGGAAAAAGAGGAGCGTCAGTACTGAGGCCAGTACACGGCGAAGCTAGAATTCGGCGGCTCTCGCCTACATAGGTATGGTGGACTGAAGCGGCAGCACAGCAGCACTAAACAACCTATAGAGACTCAGCAAAACTGGCGGCTATTAGAGAAGGATAAGAAAGACCTATCCGGATCCAACCTGACACTAACACCAATCATACCCATCCTGGTATTTCCCCCTCGAGACCAAACGAGGAAGTCGGACCAAGGAACTCACACAGTTGGCAATTTTACTCATTCCAGTATAGTTGCAGCACTTACTAATCAGATATCGATAACATGAGTCATCCTGAAGTATAGTAGTGGGCAGATTTAATTAACAATTCTGTGGTAGTTGAAACATTTACTAGTCAGATATAATTGTCCTGAGGAATCCCAAAACCTAGCAGTTGTTGGCACTTTTATCACATTCCATTGGAGTTGCAATACTTACTAGGCAGGTATAGCATGTCACAAAACAACTCAGATCCAGCAGTTGTGGGCATTTTTTAATATCCATTCCGTTATAGTTGAATCTGATTACTAGTCATATATTAAGTCAAGTTTATAGCACTACTTTAGTTATGCTTGTCTATGATCGAGATATTGTGCTCCAAGTCGTCCATAACCGCGGACACGGCTTTCAGAAAGTTTTACCCTGCAGGGGTGCACAAATAGCAACACACACTTGATCAACCTCAGAAAAACAAACTCAAAACCCAACAAGGCATTCACGACAAAGCGATCACAAGATTCAGAAATATTTCAGGGGGCCACCCCACTAAGCTACCCGCAACGAAGTTGGCCGGCTCCGGAACGGACCTAGGGTTTGCGTCAATGCTTGAAGATCCAGGGTTTGCGTCAATGCTTGAAGACCCAGGGCCACCCCACTAAGCTACCCGCAACGAAGAAGCAAACACTAGAAGAAACACCGGATGGAATATTTAATACTACGGCAGAATATCCGGCATGCTTATGATATGATGCATGGCATGGCAAGATGCGGTGCAATTAGGCAATATTAAGCGGAACCGGGGTCCCGACAATTAATATATACGGTTCATGTTATTTATCTACCCCGCAAATTAAATGTTGTATTAATAGGGCGAATCATGGCATCGGTTCGCTACACCAATTTAAATGGGGCCAATATGAGACTAGAAAAGCCTGCATATAGTCTCCATATTTAATTTAGGTGAATTGCCGAAAGGCCCCAAACACCCACAATATGCATGCAAGGATGAACAATTTAATAAGCGACAGTTTATATGTCATATTATGAAAATAGAGGCTTAGGGTCACACATCTGGGTTAGGAAGATCTTGGGTTCCGGGGGTTCGGGTCTGGGTCTCAGGGTTCGACGGGGAGCGGTTCGACGGGATCGGTCTCGGACAATGGAAGGAGAGCTTGGCGTTCCGGGAAGAAGGACTTGGTTTGCCGTCGGGGGCGCATCGGATTCGCCTTGGTCGGTGTCGATCTTGTCGTCGCGACGATCTTGTCGGGTCCGCGTAACGGTCGGTATTGGCGTTCGGGATAAAGAACTTGCCGTGCGACGTCGTCGGGCATCGGTGCGGGAAGGAGGTCTTGTCGTTCCGTGTCGGCGACCTTGGCGTCCGGGAAGGAGTACTTGTCGCACCGGGGTCTCGGCGTCCTCGGATCCAAGAGGAAGAACTTGGCGTGCCGGGTTCGGTGATGCCGCAAGCGTACATATCTTCGGAAGATCTTGACAAGGATGCATAAAAATTGTTGAAAGCATTCTTCCGGGTCTCGTAGTCGTGGGGATCCGGTATTCTTCGGTTGACATCACGCGTCCCACAACACCAGATAACAAGAGACCAACACAAGTGTGAGCGCCCGTAGAGAAAGTAGAACTTGGCGAATAGCGCCGGAACGAACATCATGTGTCCTTGGTACAACGCGAGCTACAGGACCTGTCAACAGCGAGTGAAGACGGTGTGATGCGGCACAAGGACGAGCTTGGCGCGGGACGGCCGGCGGCGCATGGGGTCAGAGGCCACGGGCGGCACCGGTGATGGCTCTGCGAGGGAGCGCGCAGAGGAGGTCGAGGGCGGAGACATCGGGCTCGCGCGGGGCCTGATGCGAGGAGGCGACGTCACCGACGACGCCATGGCGAGGCTCGGCCAGGTCGGCGGGAGGGCAGCCTCGGGGCGACGGCGCCTGGCGGCGAGGCTTGACGCGAGCGGCGACGCTGGGGCGATGCGGGCCGGCGCTTCACAGAGGAAGGGCGCGGACAAGGCGGGGTCGGAGCAGGCCCACTAGGTGGGGTCTGCGGTGGCGCCCGGTTGCAGAGGGGGTGGAGCTCGCGGAAGGGGAGGCCGACGAGGAGACGGGCGCCGGGGTGGAGAGCGACCGGGCCGCGAGGCGGAGCGGCGGCCGGCAGGTACGGGCTCGGCGCAGGGAAGGCCGAGGTCGCGGAGTGGAAGCCAGGAGGCGGCGGCACGGGGTGGCTCCGGCGGTGATGCAAGGCTTGTTGGCCGGGGAGGCGAGGTAGATGAGAGGGCTGGCGGCGGGGTCGACCGGAGCTGGGAGAGGAAGCGGCGGAGGGCGACAGCCGCAAGGAAGAGGGTACGGCAGCCCGGGCTCGGGGGAGGGCGCGCCTAGGCGGCGATGGCGAGCGGAGGCGGACGAGGCGGGGGTGCAGAGAGGAGAGAGGCGGGAGGTAGGAGAGGACGGTGCGGGAGGGGCGGTTGGTGGGGAAAGTGGACCAGGGGGTGGGGACGCGGGCCAGGGCGCTGTGGGGGAGGGACTCGAGGAAGGAAGCAGGAGTTGGGCGCGGTGGGGCGTGTCGGGGTCGCTCGCGTGGCTGCTGCGCGCGTGTGAGTGCGTGCATGCGTTTGTGTGCGTGGAGTGAGGAGAGACGGGGCAGGCGGCTGGGAGTGGGCCTAGCTGCATGCGGTTACGTGGCTGCGCGTGTGGGGCTGATTGGCGGGAGATCGCCGTTGCAGATGGGGAAGTTGGTGGCTGGTGTGCGTGCCCAGGTGGTGAGGGAGTGGCCCAGGGAGGTGAGGTGGCCGGCCCGGATTGGGCGGGGTGAGGTGGCGGCTGGGCCAGGTGGCGGGGTGAGCGGTGGGTGCGACTGTGTGGGTCTGGGCGTGGTTGGTGGAGTTAGGGTTTGGGTTTTTAAAACGGGCCGGGTAGTAGGTGGCTGGCCTAACGGCTGGGCTGCCTCCCCGGTAGAAAATAGTTTTATTTTATTTAGTTTTGTCCGAAATAGACTTTGGTAATTGTTTTGTAGACAAAAGAAAATATCCAGAAGAGGCCGGGTTTTAATTTGAAATAAAGACGGGGCGTTTAGAAAACAAAATCAGACTTTTTGAAAATAGTTTTTAAACAAAGCATGCAAGATGATGACGATGCTCAAATGCAATGTGGCATGATGACATGAGCATGTTCTCATGATGATGCAATGCACAAAAACACAGCGATTTTCTAGTAGTGGTTTTGGCGGGATGCTACAATTCGACACCACTAACAATGGATCTCGCCCTCGAGATCCGCCTCACGGTAGCGGGAAGAAGGTCGGCGATCTGAATCTTCTCGCTTCGTGTATCCTCGCGACACCACTAACAAGAGGTCGTTGTCCGTGATCGTCGGGAGAACACTCCGGGAACAAAGGGCAAAGGCAGAGGTATCAACAAATAAAGCCACCTCTAACTTCGATAAAAAGAGAGAAACGACGCATTCTCATCCACTTCAATGTATGAGAATAAATAGATTGAGTAGTCGGCATGGGGGCCAATCCATCACGCACCCAAACTATTACTCCGCACAATCAGTAGAAAAGCGTGCAACCATTCTCGGAATCAGACTGAAGATCTCGACAATCGAGGTTCGGAAATAAAAGAGGTGATGCAGGCTCTGCATCGGATCTGGCGTAGATGATGTCATCGCGTCAGAAAACACCGGAAGGCACAAACAAGGAACAAAGAATGGTACCTCAGATAAAGGATCACTCAGATGCATGAAGACCGGATGTAGAAACATCGTTGCCAAACGAGGAAGCGAAACTCTGAAGGTACGACGGAAGCCAACCACGAGAAATCCTGGACTTGAAGAAAGTTAAGAGAGCAGATTTAAAACACGCAGAGGTAAGAGGACAATAGCAGAGGGGTAAGGAGTAAAAGCAGACCTAATCAGATCCATCCAACCGATTTTTGCAAATAGTTTTAACACTCTACTTCGGTCGTTAGCTAGGTTATCCTATAGGCTGGACCAGTGGGGTATCACAACTGATGAGCTCTGATACCACTCTGTAACACCCTCGAATCGGCCCTATGCATGTTTTAGCCCTTTCCGCCAAATCCGCATAGAAACAATTCAAGGACGCCCACCAGGCACTTTCGTGCGGGTGGAAAACGAAGTAATACCATTACACAATAGTCCTCGAAGGGACCCACAGAATAGATATATACAACAACGACTCCATGAGTCAAGAATACAGATATACCATGCAAAGATTCAAGTCACCTTGAAAACGATAGAGCGTTCGATTATGGACAAGATGCAAATGGGGCTAAGAGCTCTGAAGAATAACCAATGGCGTCCATAACCCTGCCCAGGCCAAGCCAGAAGGTAACCCTGCTAACGACGTCGATCTCAACCTGCTAAAACAAAAGGGGCGCTGACAAAGGGCAAAGGGAAAAGAGGAGCGTCAGTACTGAGGCCGGTACACGGCGAGGATAGAATTCGGAGGCTCTCGCCTACATAGGTATGGTGGACTAAAGCGGCAGCACAACAGCACTAAACAACCTATAGAGACTCAGCAAAACTGGCGGCTATTAGAGAGGGATAAGAAAGACCTATCCGGATCCAACCTGATACTAACACCAATCATACCCATCCTGGTATTTCCCCCTCGAGACCAAACGAGGAAGTCGGACCAAGGAACTCACACAGTTGGCAATTTTACTCATTCTAGTATAGTTGCAGCACTTACTAATTAGATATCGATAGCATGAGTCATCCTGAAGTATAGTAGTGGGCAGTTTTAATTAACAATTCCGTGGTAGTTGGAACATTTACTAGTCAGATATAATTGTCCTGAGGAATCCCAAAACCCAGTAGTTGTTGGCACTTTTATCACATTCCATTGGAGTTGCAATACTTACTAGGCAGGTATAGCATGTCACAAAACAACCCAGATCCACCAGCTATGGGCATTTTTTAATATCCATTCCGTTATAGTTGAATCTGATTACTAGTCATATATTAAGTCAAGCTTATAGGACTACTTTAGTTATGCTTGTCTATGATCGAGATATTGTGCTCCAAGTCGTCCATAACCGCGGACACGGCTTTCAGAAAGATTTACTCTGCAGGGGTGCACAAATAGCAACACACACTCGATCAACCTCGGAAAAACCAACTCAAAACCCAACGAGGCATTCACGACAAAGCGATCACAGGATTCAGAAATATTTCAGGGGGCCACCCCACTAAGCTACCCGCAACGAAGTTGGCCGGCTCCGGAATAGACCCAGGGTTTGCGTCAATGGCTGTAAACGACTGGGAACCCGAAAATGTGACTGGGCTTGTTGATACCGCGAAAACACTCCGCATCCAAAACAGTACAGGTGCTCCACGCACAATCGTAAATAAAGCAGTAAAGCATGGCATAAGTACAAGATAGTAAATAAAACCCCAAACTAGTTTGTGGCCCCAAGAAATAGAAATGAATCAAGCTCTGGCTCAGGAGGGTCCATAAGGCCTCCCGGATGTGGATAGTGCGAAAAATCAAGGAACAGGTATCAAGTACTCAGGTCCTACGGGACACAAGTGAGCGTGGAAGAACCAAATAACATCTATTGCCCACCGATGCCTCTGCATTAGTTATATCTAGAAATTTAATAGTTGTATTTAAAGTCATGATCAACTCCACCATAAACATCTGCCAGCATTCCAACAACTGTGGTACTTGACAACACGAGATCGCACCTGAGCAAGCAACTACGACTCACAAGGCCAGCTATCTACCAAACACAGGTAATAGGAGGTGTCTAAGGCAATATAGAGGCGGCACGGGATATAACTATGTACGGAAACTAAAGCATCGCGACACGGATAACAATAGATCAACAGAAGGAAATAAAGACTATAAATGCAAAATAGGTAGAAGGGGGAGAGATGCTCGCCTGGGAAACACTGCCGAAGGTTCATATCTAGAGAACCTGTCAATACTTGCATCAACTCATCGGCCTAATCCGCGAAGAAGCAAACACTAGAAGAAACACCGGATGCAATATTTAATACTACGACAGAAGATCCGGCATGCTTATGATATGATGCATGGCATGGCAAGATGCGGTGCAATTAAGCAATATTAAGCGGAACCGGGCTCCCGACAATTAATATATACGGTTCATGTTATTTATCTACCCCGCAAATTAAATGTTGTATTAACATGGCGAATCATGGCATCGGTTCGCTACACCAATTTAAATGGGGCCAATATGAGACTAGAAAAGCCTGCATATAGTCTCCATATTTAATTTAGGTGAATTGCCGAAAGGCCCTAAACACCCACAATATGCATGCAAGGATGAACAATTTAATAAGCGACAATTTATTTGTCAAATTATGAAAATAGAGGCTTAGGGTCACACATCTGGGTTCGGAAGATCTTGGGTTCCGGGGGTTCGGGTCTGGGTCTCAGGGTTCGACGGGGAGCGGTTCGACGGGATCGGTCTTGGACAATGGAAGGAGAGCTTGGCATTCCGGGAAGAAGGACTTGGTTTGCCGTCGGGGGCACATCGGATTCGCCCTGGTCGATGTCGATCTTGTCGTCGCGACGATCTTGTCGGGTCCGCGTAACGATCAGTATTGGCGTTCGGGATGAAGAACTTGCCATGCGATGTCGTCGGGCATCGGTGCGGGAAGGAGGTCTTGTCATTCCGTGTCGGCGACCTTGGCGTCCGGGAAGGAGTACTTGTCGCACCGGGGTCTCGGCATCCTCGGCTCCGAGAGGAAGAACTTGGCGTGCCAGGTTCGGTGATGCCGCGAGCGTATATCTCTTCAGAAGATCTTGATAAGGATGCATAAAAATTGTCGAAGGCATTCTTCCGGGTCTCGTAATCGTGGGGATCCGGTATTCTTAGGTTGACATCACGCGTCCCACAACACCAGATAACAAGAGACCAACACAAGTGTGAGCGCCGGTAGAGCAAGTAGAACTTGGGGAATAGCGCCGGAACGAACATCATGTGTCCTTGGTACAACGCGAGCTACAAGACCTGTCAACAGCGAGTGAAGACGGTGTGATGCGGCACAAGGACGAGCTTGGCGTGGGACGGCCGGCGGCGCATGGGGTCAGAGGCCACGGGCGACACCGGTGATGGCTCTGCGAGGGAGCGCACAGAGGAGGTCGAGGGCGGGGACATCGGGCTCGCAGGGACCTGATGCGAGGAGGCGACGTCAGCGACGATGTCATGGCGGGGCTCGGCCAGGTCGGCGGGAGGGCAGCCTCGGGGCGACGGCGCCTGGCGGCAAGGCTTGACGCGAGCAGCAACGCTGGGGCGATGCGGGCCGGCGCTTCACAGAGGAAGGGCGCGGACGAGGCAGGGTCGGAGCAGGCCCACTAGGTGGGGTCCGCGGTGGCGCCCGGTTGCAGAGGGGGCGGAGCTCGCGGAAGGGGAGGCCAGCGAGGAGACGGGCGCCGGGGTAGAGGGCGATCGGGCCGCGAGGCGGAGCGGCGGCCGGCAGGTACGGGCTCGGCGCGGGGAAGGCTGAGGTCACGGAGAGGAGGCCAGGAGACGGCGGCGCGGGTTGGCTCCGGCGGCGACACAAGGCTTGTTGGCCGGGGAGGCGAGGTAGATGAGAGGGCCGGCGGCGGGGTCGACCGGAGCTGGGAGAGGAAGTGGCGGAGGGCGGCGGCCACAGGGAAGAGGGTACAGCGGCCCGGCTCGGGGGAGGGCGCACCTGGGCGGCGATGGCGAGCGGAGGCGGACGAGGCGAGGGTGCAGAGAGGAGAGAGGCGGGAGGTGGGAGAGGACGGTGCGGGAGGGGCGGTTGGTGGGGAAAGTGGACCAGGAGAGGTGCATGTGGCGTCGGTGCGGGTGGACCAGGGGATGGGGACGCAAGCCAGGGCGCTGTGGGGGAGGGAATCGAGGGAGGGGGTCGCCCGCGCGGCTGCTGCGCGCGTGTGAGTGAGTGTGTGCGCTTATGTGCGCGGAGTGAGGAGAGACGGGTCAGGCGGCTGGGAGTGGGCCTAGCTGCATGCAGTTACGTGGCTGCGCGTGTGGGGGCGGGTGGAGGGAGATCACGGCTGCAGCTAGGGAAGTTGGTGGCTGGTGTGCGTGCCCAGGTGGTGAGGGAGTGGCCCAGGGAGGTGAGGTGGCCGGCCCGGATTGGGCGGGGTGAGGTGGCGGCTGGGCCAGGTGGCGGGGTGAGCGGTGGGTGCGGCTGTGTGGGTCTGGGCGCGGTTGGTGGAGTTAGGGTTTGGGTTTTTAAAATGGGCCGGGTAGTAGGTGGCCTGGCCTAACGGCTGGGCTGCCTCCCCGGTAGAAAATAGTTTTATTTTATTTAGTTTTGTCCGAAATAGACTTTGGTAATTGTTTTGTAGACAAAAGAAAATATCCGGAAGAGGCCGGGTTTTAATTTGAAATAAAGACGGGGCGTTTAGAAAACAAAATCAGACTTTTCGAAAATAGTTTTTAAACAAAGCATGCAAGATGATGACGATGCTCAAATGCAATGTGGCATGATGATATGAGCATGTTGTCATGATGATGCAATGCACAAAAACACATCGATTTTCTAGTAGTGGTTTTGGCGGGATGCCACAATTCGACACCACTAACAATGGATCTCGCCCTCGAGATCCGCCTCACGGTACCGGGAAGAAGGTCGGCGATCTGAATCTTCTCGCTTCGTGTCGATCCTCGCGACACCACTAACAAGAGGTCGTTGTCCGTGATCGTCGGGAGAACACTCCGGGAACAAAGGGCGAAGGCAGAGGTATCAACAAATAAAGCCACCTCTAACTTCGATAAAAAGAGAGAAACGACGCATTCTCATCCACTTCAATGTACGAGAACAAATAGACTGAGTAGTCGGCATGGGGGCCAATCCATCACGCACCCAAACTATTACTCCGCACAATCAGTAGAAAAGCATGCAACCATTCTCGGAATCAGACTGAAGATCTCGACAATCGAGGTTCAGAAATAAAAGAGGTGATGCAGGCTCTGCATCGGATCTGGCGTAGATGATGTCGTCGCGTCGAAAAACACCGGAAGGCACAAACAAGGAACAAAGAATGGTACCTCAGATAAAGGATCACTCAGATAGCATGAAGACCGGATGTAGAAACACCGTTGCCAAAGGAGGAAGCGAAACCCTAAAGGTACGACGGAACCTAACCACGAGAAATCCTGGACTTGAAGAAAGGTAAGAGAGCAGATTTAAAACACGCAGAGGTAAGAGGAGAATAGCAGAGGGGTAAGGAGTAAAAGCAGATCTAATCAGATCTATCCAACCGATTTTTGCAAATAGTTTTAACACTGTACTTCGGCGTTTAAAAATATAAGAAGTTTTAGCTTTGTAAAAAGAAAAGGGGTCTAATTACACTCTTTTCACAAAGCTCAACCATCTTATATTTTGAAACAGAGGGAGTATTATATTTTAACTTTTGTGAAACGAATATATCTAGACATCTCTTAGTTGTTGTGTACTAACACACGTGCCTCTCTTCCGCCCCTTCCGCCAACTACAATTATCGAATCTAGGGCTGCATGCTGCTTCGCCGACCAATCTTGGCATCCGACCTCAAGTTGAACTGACGAAGGAACACAACTGGTATGTGTTAGATCCTTAGGATCATCTAGGTGTTCATCTAACTGGGATTAGGTTCTATGGATCATAGTTGCATATCATTGTCGATGGGGACAGAGAGAGATGAGAGAGGGGAGGGGTACCTTCTCCTTGACTCGATGAGCCCAACGAGTTGGCAATGGGTGGCGAGCGATGACGAGAGAGAGTTGTGGGCTAGGCGGCGACGCTTTCCGCTACTCCTACGCTCCCTAAATCGGTAGGGTTGTATCGGTGGGGTGTACGACCTCGCGACGAACCTCATGTTGCGAGCCACCGGTCCCCACCTCTTTATATAGCAGTGTAACAGGGGCCCGCCAACCATGCAGGGTTGGACGCCCCCGATCAGAGCACGGATCGAAGGGCCCGGTGGGCCGTTGGGCCAACTCGGGAGGAGATCAATCTAACATTCTCTCCCTTGATATCAACATATTCTTTTAACTATATACTTTTTACTTTACTCGTTTCATCACCGATCAGTATGTAAAGCATGTTTCATCGCCACAGCTCAATTGCCGATAGAATCAGACAACAAAAATATACCTCTCTATTTTGAAACAAATTATGTTCCTATTTGGGCATTCCATGATCCAGAAATCATAGGCTTTCCCTTAAACCCATGCCGACTAAGTGTTCATTAAACACATTGGGTGGTAAGCCTTTCGTAAGCGGATCCACAAGCATATCCTTTGTCCTTATATGCTCGAGACTTATAGTGTGATCCTGGATTTTATCTTTCACAACATAATATTTTATCTCAATTGGTTTGGTAGCAGACTTGTTGTTGTGAGTACGAATACTGTGTCACAGTACATCTTTAGTGGTTTGTCAATGCAATCTATCACTTAAGTCGGGTATAATTTTTTCTAACCATATTGCCTGCCCCGTGGCCTCATAACATGCTATAAATTCTGCATACATCATGGATGATACAACTATTGACTGTCGAGAGTGAACACGTATCCTAACGTGCGTTTTCTATCATCTCTGTCTCCCGCAAAATCTGCATCTGAATACCCTCTTATTTCTAGGGAACCAAATCTTCTATATATTAGCATGAGATCCTTTGTGCCTTGCGCATAACATAATGCTTTCTTTACCATCTTCCAGTGCACTATGCCTGGATTTTCTTGATATCTACCGAGTACCCGGGCGAGTGCACACTTGTGCATACTGTAAGCTTCTAACGGCCGAAGCATATGGTACCGCTTTCATTTGATCGATCTCGTATTGGTTCTTGGAACATTGAAATTTTCTAAAACTATATCCCTTGACTATAGAAGCAGGTGTGGCATTACTCGCATGCATATTATAGTTCTTTAGAACCTTTTTTAAATATAACTTTTGCGATAGTCCTAAAACCCCCTTTTTATCTCGGTGAATTTTTATGCCAGAACTATTGATGCTTCACTAAGATCTTTCATATCAAAATTTAAGGACAATAACTTCTTTGTTTCTTATAGAAGACTTACATCGCTGCTAGCAAGCAAGATATCATCCATGTACAGAATTAGGAAAATATATTTCCCGCTTTTAAAATTTGCATAAACGCAGTTGTCCTCAACATTCTCTTAAAACCCAAATCTCTTAATTGTCTCATTAAAATTTAGATACCACAGTTTAAAGGCTTGCTTTAATTCATAAACGGATTTCTTTAGGCGGCATCCCCTATCTTCCTTGCTTTCCATGATAAAATCTTTGGGTTGTTTCATGTAGACACTTTCTTCTAAATCCCCATTTAGAAATGTCGTTTTTACATCCATCTGATGTAGTTCTAAATCAAAATGTACAACTAATGCCATTATAATTCTGAATGAATCCTTACATGAGACTAGAGAAAATGTCTCATTGTAATCTACCCCCTCTTTTGAGTAAATCCTTTTGTCACAAGTCGTGCTTTATACTTTTCTATGTTCCCATTAGAGTCATACTTAGTTTTGTAGACCCATTTAAAGCCTACTGTTTTGGGATTTCTTCTAAGTCCCAAACATCGTTCAAACTCATCGATTTCATCTTGTCTTCCATGGCCTCCAGCCACTTCGATGAGTGAGGAGAACTCATGGCTTCTTCATATGAAGTGGGATCACCCTCCATATGAACTATTTCTGTATTATAAACTTTATAACCAGAAGAAATGGCTGATTTTTTAACTCTTTGAGACCTTCTAGGAGCCTCATTCGTTGGCACATTGTGTGTCTCAACATGTGACACATCTTGTTGAGGTGGCTACTGCTGCTCCCTCTTATACGCAACAATGGGTTTAGTCGGCTCCTGATAGATAGGTTCCGGATCTTCATTCATTGTTGTCACGGGTGGAGTTGTAACGGGTGCTTGCACCACAACCTCCGGACTTGTCGGTGCAGGAACAACAGGTAGTGAAAAAAATGGGTCCCGAGTCATCAAATTAGGTGCACACACCCTCTTCTCCTCAAGATCAATTTTTCGAGCTACCATGCTCCCCCTCATCATTTCGTCCTCTAAGAAGACTGCATGTCTTATTTCTATAAACTTTGTGTATCTGTTTGGACAGTAGAAATGAAAATCTTTTGATCTTTCAAGATAGCCAATGAAGTGACAACTAACTGTTTTGGGATATAGCTTTGCAATATTTAGATTAAACACTTTGGCCTCAGCTGATCTTCCCCACACCCGCAAGTGGTGTAGAGAGGGTACTCTTCCTATCCATAGCTCGTACGGTGTTTTGCGCAGCGACTTGCTTGGTACTTTGTTGAGAATGTGAATGGCGATTTTTAGCACCTCCATCCACAATCTCAATGACAAGGTAGAGTAACTCATCATACTATGCACCATATCCATAAGTGTACGATTACATCTTTCAGCTACTCCATTTTGCTGAGTCTCACCCGTCATTGAATACTGGATGACTATGCCAGTCTCCTATAAGAACCTTGCAAAAGGTCCAGGGACTTAGACACATGGAGTGTGCCGACCCTAGTACTCTCCCCACGGTCAGATCTCACTATCTTAATTCTTTTATCATGCTAAATTTCAACTCAACTTTGAATAGTTTATATTTATCCAATGCTTCTGATCTTTCTTTAATTGATAAATATACCCATAACGGGAGTAATCGTATGTGAATGTTATGAATGAGTCATAGTCATCCACACTTTTCACAGGAAATAGTCCACAACTCAGTGTGAGTTATTTTCGAGTGTTCATGCGCTTCATTTTGTACCTTTTTTAATTTGCTTTACATATTTTCCTTTAATGCAATCTATGCATTGCTCTATGTTTGAGAACTCTAATTAAGGAAGAATATCATTTTTAACTAGTCTTTCTATTATCCCCCTCGAAATATGGCGTAAACGACAATGCCATAATTTCGACGATGAATCATGAGTTCTCTTTCTTTTATTTGTTCTTTTTCCGAAGCAGAAACTTGTTCATTCATATTACGCACAGAATAAACTTTTTCACGCCGGGATAATAGATAAAGCTCATTGTGAAGGAAAACAACACCCACATAAGCATTACTAAACCATATGGCGCACTTGCTATGTCCAAAATGATATTCATAATAATCTTTGTCCAAACTTCTTCCTCGCATTCCCCACACGCAGAAGGCCCCCTAGGTCATGCCGCCGACACTGATTCCACCATCATCCGTCGCCCTAGCTCAAATCTCCACCACCCATCGCCGCATCAGCCCTCCCCGCACCCATGGCCGACCAATCATGGTGCAATGTGGCCGGCCATGGTGGAGCTTCTCCACGCCGCGGCGGAGCTCGCGCGCCTCCGGTCCCTGCGGACGAGACCGCTCGCCGTCACTCGGAGGCCGCGCGAGCTTGCGGAGCTCTGGCCCACAGTCGCGATTCGTCGCTGACTAGGGCCGGCTTCGGGCTTTTCGGGCCCAGCCAAACGACGCGGAGCGGGAGGGAGGGGGGGGGGTCTCGCGCGGCCGCTCCCGCCGTCCGTGCGCCATAGCCAGCTCCGGCTTCCACGCCCCCGCGCGCGCCCTCTACGCCGCGTGTGTCCCATGTCATCGCCGATTCTGACTCCTCCGGCAACGACTCATCCACGAAGGACGACGATGTCTGCGAGGCGAAGTTCAATTTGCTCGGGACGGTCGTGTCCGATATGTGGGACCGTGCCAAGCACCGCCGCATCGAGTGTGAAGTGGAGTTGCGCCAGGTCCGCCATGCGATGTGCCGCTCCCTGCTCGAGCACCAGGCGTGCCTCAGCTTGTTCATCCTGGACTACTCCGACGACTCCGATGACTCTGACACCTCCTCCGACGACAGCGAGTAGGCGCGGCACTGCGACAACGCGCTCCGGTGAGTAGTTACCGCCGGTAGGGTTAGGCATGCGCTAGGGTTTGCATTGATGCTGCATTGACATCGATTTGTTTTGTAAATATGATGATCTGTAAGATCAATCTATCCCCCCTATGTATGAACTTGTGATCGATCTGGTACTAAACTGTTTTTTTTCTTTTCGAATTTGCAGTATTTGATTCAGTATCTGTTCTGCGCGATGAATTTGGTACTGCAAAAGTGGTTTGCGGTAAACTCCAAACCACTTTTGCAGTACGGGCATTTTGGGTACCTGCTAGAGATGCTCTTAGCCAATATTTTATCCCGTAGCAACACACGGGCAAACAACACGCCATAACAGAAGATTCTACTTTAATGATAGAAGATATCATCATCTGAATGTACCTTTCTTGAAAAATAAGTCACAAAGGAGACACCAAAAACCGAGTGTTAATTACTAATATATGCTCACCTCAAAAAAATAACTACGCTTTATCTAGTAATGCAGTGGAGTAGGCTATGACGTATAAATATTGCTACAGGTAAGAGAGAGCTCAAGACTACCATCTGATCTTATCCAGCTTGTCGTTGAACATTACGGAGTCAGAGTTGAAATTTATATATTGCAAGGAACAGTAGATAAGTCATTTCGTCAAAGTTGATACTTGCTAAGAAATTACTGGGTATACTTTCCATCATGTTTCTTTTCTTGCAACTATACTTCTCAAGTTTGTTAAAGCATTAACCAAGCCAAACTGAAAGAGCAAAGGAGTTTCCTAATTTTAACAAAAGGTACACAATAGGCCCGAAGTTGTCGCACGACTTACAATCCCTCCCGGGCCGCCTCGCGCAGGGCGGCTCCAGAGGCACCCAAAACCTAGAAAAAGAGGGCGACGCGATCTCCTCCTCTCGGCCGCCGGCGCCGGCAGTGGCGGCCGCGCCTGGCCGTCGAAGGCGGTGGGCATGGGAGGCGCACCCCGACGGGGCCCCTTCGCACGGAGGCGGACCGTCTTAGGGGTTGCGAGGATGGAGGAGCGGGCGGCGGTGTGGGGTCTCGGTGGCTTCGTCGGCGCACGACGGGTAGCTGGGGAGAAGCGGCGACTCTTGGCGGGTTTGGCTGCGACGGTGAGGCGCGGTGGCGCGACCTAGATGTGGTGGCGCGTGCTCGCAGCAAGGGAGCGGAGGCGAGGAGGCCATCCAGGAGGGTCCTGGCGCGCAGCGGCCGACCGGCCTCCGCGTTGGCGACGTGCGCTTCTCGCCCCTGTGGCGTCGGCGTGTTGGGAGGTGCTGGGCGGGCCCGATCTGGGTCCTCGGGGCTAGGTGCGTCGCACGGATGTCGCCAGGGGAGGTGCATGGTTGTCGCACGGATGTCTTCTCGGTGCTGCTGCGGTGGCGCGTGGTCGAAGGGCTCGTCCTGGCGGCACGGGCTCGTCCGGGTTTCAATCTGGGCCACCGAGGAGGTCTCATGGTGGCGGCGATCTTCTGTCCCTCTCGCAGTTGCGGCTGCCCGGGTTCGCTCTGGTTGTCTTCTACAACTATCTCGCGGGCAGTGGTGATGATCCGGACGGCGGCTTTCGTCGCGGCGACGGGGAGTCTAGGCGTGACGGCGGGAGTGTTTCATTGATCGTCAGGAGCTTGGGGAAGGAAGGAAGGTTTGGTGGTTTGTGTCGGTCCTTGTTGGACGGGCGTGAGGTTCGGGACTCTTCACTGGGCGAAAGCTTTGTCTTGGCGCTGGCCAGGACCGACGACGGTGACGCCCGTGGGCGCCGCATCCTTCTTGAAGTCATCATCGAAGCAGGAGTTTCATGTTCCTCCGTCCGGGATCTCCGGGGGAAACCCCAGATCCCTCGTGGGATCGGGCGTGGGCGGCGCTCTGGTGTCGCTTTGCCTCTTGGGTCCTCGCTTTGGACATCCACCGGACAGTGGAACATGTGGAATGTTTTGGTTGTTTGGCGGAGGCGGTTTCGTCTTCGGCCAGGCGGAGCGCAGCCCTGGGGTCGGCGTGGTAGTTGGAGCGTTGTCTCCGGTTTTTCTCCTCCGCTTGTTTGTGTTGAGGTGTGGTGTCGACCTGGTTGGTCGTCGACCCATATGAAGCGCAGCCTCTGGGCGGCGTGTGGTGTTGTGTTGTATCGATTTTGTGGCCAGTTTTCCTTATAAACGGACTAGCTCTTTTCTACTATATCAATGAAAGGCAAAACTTTTGCCTCGTTTCAAGAAAAAAAGATAGCATACCAAGAAAAAGTTGTTTGTAGTTTTGGTCCAGTGCTGACTCTCTAGGAAAGAACTGACTCAACAAACGAAATTGTGTTTACACTGCAGGGACAAGGTGGGTGAATCGGGCAATGGGGATGATCCTAATGCCACTTCGAGTACATGCATCAGTAGAACAGCTGAGGATGAGCATGGCACATTTCGCGGGAGATGTCGGATGCCTGCTGGTGTAGGGTAGCATTCAAGATCGACAGCGTAGCAACTACAGCCATCGATTGTGTGAGGCTTGACGATTTCATTTTAGGCGTAGTTGTGCAGGGAGGGACCGTGATGATAGGGGAAGCAGATCGCCCTCAAGCTAGCAATATGTCCAGGTTGTTGATAACTCGAAATACAACATGGTTTGTAACCACAATAACAAATGTTCGTTTTCGTATTGTATCCATCCCGTATCTGTTCCATACTCGTTTTCGATAATTTCCGATTCCATATTCGTTTTCGGAGTTTTTCGTATCGTTTTCGATTCCGGCGACACAAGAGGAAACAAAAACGATAATGTATGTTTCCGTCCGTTTCCGTTCCATTTTCAACCCTAGCTGCAACACTAGCTCTAACTCAGGAAGAAGACGCATCAATTTTAAGAAATCTCAATAGGGCATGCCACAAGCAGGTTAATTTCCCCTTGAGACTTTAGATTTCAGTTTTATTTTTATACCTACTTGTCTAGTGACTAGTAATGTGTAGAGGATTGCAGAAAGATTAATTTCGTTTTCAATGTTGTAGGAAGGAGTTTCTGAAATCTTTGATTTAGCAAATGTCATTGCCGATCCTGAAGTTCAGAAATGAGGAATATGGTACCCCTGATATCAGAGATAAAATAAGTTGATGCTTTGTTATATAGGATTTCACCGTTGTTGGCGTTTTTAATTTAACGATTCACTTCTGTCATACGGTTGGTTTTCTAATAAAAGGGATGTGTGCATTCTAGGATGCAGATGCCGAGGATAGCCCCATTTCAAAAAAGAAAACCGTTGTTGGCATTATTAATTTAACACCAGACGTTCTGGCCTATTATCTAAAAAACTAAGTTAAAAAAACAAAGAGAAAAGAGAAAAGAGATACGACGATAAGGTTCACGGAAATGAGATAGAGGTTTAGTAGTCTGTTCGTTCACGACGTTGTCCTTGGTGTGGTTTTCTTTAAAGGATCCAAAGCACTCGGTCCAGCCTGGTGCTCGGTCCTCGAAATAGGTTTTCGTCCCATGTTAGGTATAAATCAACACAACCAACCGAATCTGATACAAGTCTCGAGCCAAAAAAACGAGGAAGAAGAACAATCCGATACAAGTCTCGAGCCTGGTGCTTGGTTGGCATAGGCACAGTCGTGACACCCTGCTGCGCTCGCCACGGGACGCAGGCGCGCCTCATCTACTCTGAAGAAGATGCACACAGATGATATGACTTGGACCTGCGTCCTCTGCATGTGCAATTCCCCTCTCCGAACCCAACTCAGAAAAAGTCTAGAGCTGGTCTTTTGCTGTATGATTTCACATGTGCGATGACTGTCTTCTTTCTCTCTAGTATTTCGAACCTGCCACGTCTTGGGCGTTTGAGAATATGTACCGTGTATAATCTGTAAATACTTAACAGGTTTCACAGCCGGGGGAAACCCATCTGCATCGTCTAACCCGAAATCCACAGCTAATTTTAGGCAGTTCAGATCCCACAGCGGGCGCGCAAGGCCGTATTTGACCCGGACTAGGCAGCGATGGATGATCATGGCAATATTTGACCCGGGCTCGACCGTACTAGCAGTATACCCGAGTTCGACACGAAGCGATGGATGCTTCAGCCTTCAGCTGATCCGTTTCGGCTTCTCAGGTTGGTCCTATATAAAAGTGACGGAAGTCCTGTCGCTAGATCTTCTCTCAACCAGAGCCGCTACAACACTCGACAGAGTCAAATTTGAAGCCAAAGAGATCGATAGTCGCACCACTCGATACTCACACCAGTTCCGATGGAGAGCAACAAGCGGAGGAGGGTGGAACCATCCACCGCTGCTGCGCCGGAGCTGCCGGACGAGATGATGACCGAGGTGTTCCTGCGTCTCCCCGTTAAATCCATCCTCCGCTTCCGCGCCGTCTGCCGCTCCTGGGCCACGGCCCTCTCCTCCGAGCAGTTCCACAGCCTCCACGCAGCGAAGATGGCCGAGGCTGAGTGGCTTTCACCAAAGCTCTTCTCCATGTCGCCGACGCCAAGATTCGACGCCGTCGGGCTGTACTCCTGCTCATCGCCGTCGTCGTCAGGGAGCAGCCCTGTAGGCAACGGTCTGCTGTTTACTCTCGACGACGTTCGCGGCGACTTCGCGGACATGACGCCCACGCCGTGCCGCGGGCTCAATCTGTTGCACGACGCCGTGGCACCGGCCTACTATGTTTTCAATGTAGCCACACGTGTAGTCACTCGGCTGCCAAGTTACCAGTACTCCTGTTTTGCCACCGCTGGCCTCGGGTTCGATGCTAGGACCAAGGAGTACAAGGTGGTGAGGTTATTTCAGGGAGACCATAAGCAAAATCACAAGATCAAGTGCGAGGTGTACGTTCTTGGTGGCGATCGCTGGAGGCCGTCTCGTCGAGGTGTTGTGACCTTCAGGTTTGGTATGGCCGCCATCAGCGCAGCGACCCAGATTGGAGTTAAACTGCAGCCGGTGTTTGCTGACGGATGTCTGCATTGGCTTCTTAACCCAGCTGAGCTTTCCACCACGGAAAGGGCTGCTGTCTTGTCATTTTCGGCTACAGACGAGACCTTTACATCGGTTCGGTCACCACCCTTCGAGTTCGAGGTGTCGGAAGTGCATCTAGTGGAGATTGATGACCACCTGTGTATGGTACGGGACCTTCTTCGTCCCCATGGTGGTACAGTTATGGAGGTTTGGAAGATGGAGGCTGGTGATGATTGGTCACTGGAACACTCGATCGAATTGTTGCACAATGTTGGAAGAGATTTGATTGAGCCACAGGTAATTCGAGTTGTTGGTTCTGTTGGAAACATCACATCAAGGAAGAAAGTAATCCTGGTCACTTCCAAACGGAAGGTGATTACCTATGACCCGCTGTCTAAGACGACTCACGAAACCAGTCTTGCAATCAAGGAGACTCATTCATCGTATGAAACTGAGCAGCCTATTCCTAGGGTCAGTCTATTTAGAGAGCGTCTTGCTCCAGTGAAGAAAACGAAGGACGAGATATGCTTGTCATCTCCTATGGGTATGGCGATGAAGGAGATCATACTCAGACTCTCGGGTCAGTATGTCATGCAGTGCAAACTTGTTAGCAAGCAGTTGCATGGATTGATCGAGAGCCAAAGCTTCATGCGCTCTTATTGTTTGCGTAACAGCATGGACAGGAGGCCAAAGATCATGATTGTGGGCAAGGCTGCTAGAGGATTGGGTTTCCACTTTGCTCCCTTGCAGGAATTGCTTCAGCGAGTTCCTAGTCATGGTACATGGCTTGAAACAAAGGTGATTTGCTCCAAGCCTTGCCATGGTATGAACCTGATAAGTAATCACAAGGAGGACTATCTCTGTAATCCATGTACAGGTTACCAGCGTATTTTCCCCAGTCGTTTTCGAGCGTCCCGCGCCATTAGCAACGGCTGGACACCAAATGGCCATGCTTTCGCAGTTGGCAACAAGATTCCTGGCCTGGGGTTCGATCTACTTAGGCAGGAACATGTCATTGTTGAGATTCTGTATCACTTGAAGGACTTCACATCTCGTCGGTATTCCTTGACATTCTCGGTGGTTGACTGTAATGGTGGTTCAGCACAAGACCATTTCGAACCACCTCTGCCTTTGAATGACATGCCACCGACCTATCTGGCAGGAGTCCTATACTGGATGAGTGAACCAAGGCTGGGCCATAGCTACGAGAGAGTTGTAGTGCAGTTTGATATTGCGACAAGGACTTTTGGTGTCATCCCTTGTCCTTGGAACGACACAAGTCCTTGTCAACCATTTGTGGTAGAGCTTGCGGGAATATTGTGTGTTGTTCTTACCGATCCTGTAGCAGAAGAATTAGATGTCTGGAAGCTGCTGGAGAATGGGCAATGGGATAGAGCATATAAACTACATCTTAATGGTTGGTCTGGGTATTCCTTGAGAGAAAATGTAGTGGTGCCGCTTGCTGTTGATCCCAAGTATGGAAGGATATTTCTCAACACAGGAAAGAAGCTAGGTCTTTATGATCTTGTGAACCGGTCGATTGAAAACTTATATGCTCTTGACGAGGTTTACTCGGGCTACAGCGGCGTGCAACCCTTGGAGCGGAATAATACGATTTTGCCACTGGTCCCTATGTTACACGAGGAGAGTCTCGCAAGTTATCCCCTTGTGCCCAAAGGAAGATGGTTACGATGAGTGTGTTTCGTAAGTGCTCCGGGTGTGTGTCTGTATTATTTTTTTGGTATTTACATCTTCTATTTATTTGAGGCAACTTGTTATATTTGTATATTTGTTCTATGTAACTCTTTTATAATGAGAGGACATCCAACTACGTTTATGTGGAGCTCCAACTGAAAGTCTTGCCACTCCATATGCTTATATACTGAGTAATACTTGGCCGTGTGCACTTTGTCCACCACCCATTACTATTTTTGAGAAGAAATTGATGCTTTTCCTCCCCTTCTCATTTTCTCAACAAAAAACGTAGGAGTAACTTATGCAATTTTACTATTTTTGAGAAGAAATTGATGCTCCCTCCCTCCTTATTTTCTCAACAAACAAACGTAGGAGTAACTGGTGCAATTTTACTCTGCGTTTTAAGAAGTGGAGCTGCTCCGTTTCAGTTGTCATCTTTCTAGAGTCGATGCTTCTCTGATCTATTCCCATGGTGTCCAGGTTGAATTTCCACGAGCTCCCTCAGAGATTTATGGAGCCAGTGGACCAAGAAGCAGAGGCAGAGCTCGAATGGCCATATCCTCGCGATGAAGGCCGCTTGCAGCGGTCGTCGTTTCTTCACCCATGTCCTGTTAGTAGGCATCTCCATTCCTCAGAGCTAGGTTTCCAATTCTCCAAAAAAACGTGTCCTTAACTTCCTATTAATCCAGAACTAGCATGATGACCCTCGCAAATGTGAGGGGATCATCTTTACTATTTGAAAATTTGGTCTTTTTATCTTTAATATCATTAATTGTATGTATTATGTTGAAATGTTTTATAATCAACAAAGATATTTTGTTTGTAACATTATTAATAAAAAATTGTATAAAAATTGATCATTATGATATTTAAATTTATCACTCTAATGGTCACATGTCTTGTTTGTATGCGACATTTTATTTCCACATAGAATTAAAGTTAGCTAGCTAGCCCATTGTGTTTATATGATGTAAGACGTGAAGTAGCTTTTTGTTTTAGCTTGGATGTATGCCATAAAACAAATTCTAAGATGCTAATTTTATTGATCAAATGATCTATCTTATGGGTGACATCTTATGTCAACTGCCATGTATACCTTTTAAGAAACATGTATTCTATGATAGTCTTTTCAAATAATAATAATATGTTTTTTCTCCTATGAGCATGCACATGCCTAATTATATGCCATTCGAGACTCCTCATTTGTTAACTGCTTGAAACTATCTCATTCAATCCACAATAATTGTGATAATATATTATGGATAGATCTTTTTCTTAATGTTGAGTTATTTGGAAGCTTTCCTATATATATACACATGCATACTTGACTGGAAATTTTAAGTATTTTTATCATAACTTGTGTATCTATTTTTACTGTTTGCATTTCCATTAGCAATATTGATGTATTTGTAGTTTAGATACTCTTTCGCGTACACATACACCAAAGTTTATAGCTACCATATAGGCCTTCGGACCATGTCCTAGTTTTCATGATTCAACATGGTAATATTTGTTTCAAATTGGGTTTTATTTAAAACAAATTGAAAGATTCTAATCATATTGATCAAACGACTATACCTAATGGGTGATCTCTTCTATCAACAAACATATTTGCACTGAGATTAAGTTTTTAATAATAATACGAATCGTTCTCCCATGTGCATGCATATGCCTAATTATCTGACACCGCGGCTCCTCCTCCTTTCACCTCTCAATCTATACCTTTCATTTGACTATAATTGTGATTGTAGGTTAGGGATTAAAACTCAATTGTAGAGCTCACATCTAGTTTACCCTCTCGCAAGAAAAAATGTGATATAGGAGAGTGAAAGGACATTTACTGCCCTAATCTATTTTGGTGTTCGTTAACAAAATTAGGTTCATTTTAGTATGTGTCAATGTCTATAGGTCAATCTATTGAAAAGAGAAAAAGCCATAATTGTGTGGGAAAGCCCCTGGCCAAAATTGAACCTTCCTGAAGATTCCAGACCGGAGTCTTCGGTGTGGTCTAGAGTTTCTCTCAAAGTCCCCGGAGTGGACTCACGAAGCTCAAAGACCATTCTGTGAGGGGGTCCGGAGACAGGCCGGAGGTTGGCCGGAAACTCCGATGTGTTGTCTCAAACCAGAGTTTCCGGTGTGTGAACACCGGAGTCTCCGGGGTCCCCTCCTCGGAGTTTCAACCAGAGTCTCCGGAGTGAGGATCAAGTTGTGGCCTGGGACATTCTGTATGGTGGTCCAGAGATGGGCCGGAGATAGGCCGGAGTCTCCGGTGTGGAAAGTACCCAACGGTCAGAAAACGGTTCACATAGTGAGGTATATAAATAGGGGATCTCATCTCCTACCTCCAGCTGCTCGTTCCAGAAAAGTAAGACCACACCATTTGAGCCACCAAAACACCAAGATCTCTTCATCCAACCATCCAAAGTCTCTGATCTTTGGGGAATCGAAGGAGGAGGCCTCGATCTATAGCTTCACCAAGAGAGATATTCATTTCCCCCTCATTTACTTGAGGGCGCCTTGCTCTAGGGTTTCATTGGAAACCCTAAGCCTTGTTTTGGTTGATTTGACTCTTACAAGCTTGTGCTTGATTGTTGTGATAGCTTTGTTGGATTCGGCAGCCCCCAATTAAGTTGTGGGTGTGTGTGCCTCGAACTTGTTGTAAGGGTGCCGGCTACCACCTTGAAGGTTGTCGATATAGTGGAAGCATGAATCGATCCCCTTGGGGTGAGGTTTACCAGAGAACAAGGGAGGCCTCTCGTGGCATTGGTGGTTTGATACCACCCCCTCTCCAAACGCAGATGTGTTGGGGATCGACGCGGAAAACAAAAAATTTCCTACGATGGAACCCCAGAAACTACCTAGGATCTATCTATGTAGTAATGCGGTAACGGTCAGAGCGTAGAGAATACATACCCTTGTAGACCGTACGCGGTTAACGTTTCGCGGGGAACGTGGTTGAAGCAGTCGTACTCGTAGCCGACCTCAAGGTCGCGAAGCTCCTCGCAGGTCACCCCTTGCTCCTTCTTGATCTTCATCATCTTCATCGTGCATCAACTCCGGCTCACGACATTCTAGCGCCCAAAGTGTTGCGCCTCGTGTCTTCGTACACATCCGGTGCACGATGAGACCTCTGGCTCCTCGATCCCGCCGGGAGTGAGGAAGTTGATATCCAGCTAGGAATCCTTACAGCGCAACGACGTACTGCAGGTATGCCTTGATCGCACAGCCCAGACTTGGGGCCATGGTCACAAGAGCTAGAGAGAGAGAGGGAAGGAGGAAGTCAACCAAAGGACTTCTCCAATTGTGTATTTGGTGTATTTAATCCCACCCATGGGCACCCCTTTATATAGGTGGAGGAGGTGTGCCCTCCCCATTGGGTTAGCCATGTGGGACTATTCATAAAAGAAAAGGCAGCAGATTTTCGGACTTGCCAAATGGGCCAAAAGAACTCAGCCCAAATAGCAAAAAGAAAATAAACAATAAAAGAAAAAAGAAGCAGCCAGCCTGGGGCTCAGCCGGCCGGGTGGGCCGACCTGCCCCCCGCGGACCAGCTGCAGCGGCTGCTGCTGCCAGCGCCCGGGTGGGCCGGCGCTCACCCGCGACCCAGCTCGCCCCGGCGACGGCCTGGCGGCCCGACGCCCACCCCGGGTGGGCCGGCTACAGCGCGTGCGCGTGGCCCACGAGGGCCAGCGGCGGCAGCGCCCGAGCAGGCCGGGAGGCCGCAGCCCACTAGGCGCGGTGGCTATCGCCCGCCCACCTTCCTCCTTGAGCGGCGCATAGCGCTTAATCGCTCGCCTCTCTAGGCCGACTGGCCCACACAAGATAAGGTGCAGTTTTTCTTTTTTTTTCCATTTCTTTTTCTGTAGTTTTATTTCTAGGCTATTTCCCTCCAGGGATTTAGCCTAATATAAAAGTTTCTTTATAATTATTAATATAAATAATATTTATAATATATTAATTCACAATTAACATATAATAAATATATATTTAAATTCCCATTTATCCGAAAACACTTTTCCAGGCTTTTCCTTTATTCTTTCTCTGAACAACTTCGGATCTCTCCGCGGAACATTTCCGGTTTTCTCTCTTTCTCTACTGTGATTCTATCTTACGAATGATCGCTCTCATCGTACCTTTAAGTGTATCCTCTCACGGCTCGGGAATGCTTTAGACATGATCTATATCAATGATCAACAGAGGGACCAGGGATGTCCATGTGACCCCTATGCATTCCTGATGACAATGTCGTTTGAACCGTCTAAATGTAGTATCCTCTTCCTTTTGTTTCTCGATACAACTTGTCCGAGATCCGATCACCGGTATCCCATACCTTTGTTCAATCTCGTTCACAACAAGTTATGTTTTCTTGTTACCATGATATTATATCCACGTGACCTAGTCACATGTTGCAACATTTATAGATGTAATCTCACCAAGTCGGCCGTATGTATCTTTACCCGTCATGTGGGTGAACGAATCCCGGTCTTGCAGTCACATGTCATCTACTGTTCCTTCAGAATACCTAACGTACACCTTTATGGCCACCGCATTACCAGATGACGTTTGATGCAGTCTAAGTAGCCTAGGGAAATAGTGAGTAATATGAGCTCACGGTCTAAGGAGAAGGAGTCTAGGTATAGCTGTTGCAACAATGAACTATATGACTTGATCGTGTTGCAATCCTTCGAGGAATGTCCAATCACATCATTCTCTAATAATATGATCTCATTGTCAGCCGACATAAATGCCCATGATCTTGAAACCCAGATCATCTTCATGACCAACGAACTAGTATGAATAGAGGCTACTAGGGACTTTGTTGTTTCATACCACACCCGTACCAATGTTTCTACTTGGTACAGTTATAGCACAATATAAAACTGAAAGGGAAATGGACGTCGCCTAGAGGGGGGGTGGTGAATAGGCGTTTGAAAATTATTATGGTTTAGGCTCTAATAAATGCGGAATAAAACTTAACGTTTAATTTATGAAGCCAAAACCTATATCCACTAGTTTCACTAAGTGCACCAACAACCTATGCTAAGCAAGACAAGCAACAAGGTGATAGCAAGATATAGTATTTCAAGCACGATGGCTATCACAATGTAAATTGCATAAGTAAAGGGCTCGGTTGAGAGATAACCGATGGACGTGGAGACGATGATTTGTTTCCCGAAGTTCACTTCCAAAGAAGCTACGTCTCTGTTGGAGAGGTGCGGGGGTGCAATGTACTTCAAACGCCACAAGTGGCTCACCTCGAGGTGTGGTGGCTCGATGCTCACCCAACGCCACACAAGGCCTCACCCCAAGATGCGAAGGCACGCAACCTACCGACGCCACAACAGGCTCACCCTATTTTCCCGTGAGCTCGCCACAAAGGCCTACTCACGTTCCACTATGGGACACTTGAGGGCGGTCACCGAACCCGTACAAGATTGGGCCAATCTCCACAACTCAATTGGAGGCTCCCAATAACAATGCCGCAAAGGCTACAAAGCCACAAAAGCCAACAAGGCCACAAAAGGCTACAAGACCACAAAAGGTCAACAATCCAACCACACAACCGTCTAGGGTTCCAAGAACCCAAGAGAAACAAGCCCAAGGGCTTGAACTCGTCGAATCTCCGAGGAGAACTCAAACCTATGCACCAAATGCAAGAGGCAAGTCCTTCACTCTCAAATTCCACCAAAGCTACAAAAGCTATTAGGGGAATAAGGGAGGAAGAACACAAGAGGAGAACACAAAACTCTCCAAGATCTAGATCCCAAGGATTCCTTCACAAAGAAGGGATTTGGTTTGGTGGGGCTTGTAGATCTAGATCTCCTCTCTCAAATCCCTCAAAAAGATGCAAGAATCATGGGAGGAAGAAGGGAAGAGGGCAATATTTTGAAGGTCAACAATGGAGGAGAGAGAGTGGAAGAGGTAGCAAAAATGACCTCCAAAGTTGGGGAAACTTTGGGGAAGAGGGGGCCCTTAAATAGGGCAAGAAAAATCTGCCCGTTTGGGCCAGATTCGCGCCCCACCGGAACTACCGGTAAATACAAACACAAGTTACTGAACAAAAACGAGATTTACCGGAAATTCGGGCGGAACTTGGGCCGGTACTACCGCTCAAGCAAAAATGTTGGACAACATTGCACGAAAACTTCAATAACTTTTGACTCCGGACTCCGATTTTGATGATCTTAAGCTCGTTTTGAAGAGAACAAAAAGCTCTACAAGATTATGCAAATAAACATCATAGTCCAACAAGGGAGGATAAAAATAAAAAGGAGAAAGGTAGGACCTCTCAGAAGCGATGAACCGGTAAAACCTCCAAAACGCAAGAAGTTGAGCTTGGAAACTCCAATTGGGATGAAACCAATTTTGTTGGAAAGATAATAAAGATTAGAATCCAACAAAAGGTGAAATATTGGATATCACCAAGGGATAAAATACCATGAATATATATGTGAGATACCTCCCAAGGTGTGGAGCCGGAAAACCCGCAAGATCAAAAATGCAGTAAGATATGCAAGGGAAATCCGTTTTTGATGAACTAGAGCTTGTTATGAAGATAACCACAAGCTCTAGATCCTCACATGGATAAGAACCAAACAACAACCAATAAAGATGATGCTATGTATGCAAAGGTTTGAGCTCCCTCCGAAAGATACGAACGAGTCACCCACTCGAGAGCCCCTCTTGATAGTACGGCTATCTATCCCAAACCCGGTCTCCCAACACTACAAGAGATCGGTAAAGTATAAACCCTATCAAGATCATACCTTTGCCTTGAGCATCCCACTTGAGCTTGATGTAGACGATCTTGACACCTTCAAGATGGAACACCTTTGTTGATTGCACTTGCTTGCTCTTGCTTGATGAAGACTTGTGAATGGCTCCCCCATACTCCATGGGGAAACCACTTCTTTGACCTTGTATTCATCACTCCATGAGCGCCGAGGATGGCAAGATCCAAGCATGAGATCTTCTAGAGAGGACGCATCTTGAGCTTGCACTTCATTTCTTGATGATGTCTTGAAGATAGACATGAGGAACTCCATCTTTTTCTTCTTCTTCAAGACATACTTGATCTTATTCTTCTACTTGATTCCAAAAGGCACAAAGCCCTTGGACAATGCTTCTTCTTTTTCATCCTTGAAACCAACACATGGTCCAAGCGATGCCAATGGACAAACCTACAAGTGAAAGTCAATTTGCACATTAGTCCATAGGGATTGTCATTAATTACCAAAACCACACATGGGGAATACATGCCCTTTCAAAAACTATTATAAACTAATTGAGATATGACAATAAAAACCTATTTATTATTTGCCTCTAGGGCATATCTCCTTCAGTCTCCCACTTGCACTAGAGTACAAATAATCTAGCTTGCATTTTACTCGTATAAACCATATACCATATGCGTTTACAGATCATGCATGCTTATGGGAAACGTCATGTCCATGTTCTGTTTTACCAGATCATTATGTCTTTTGCAAATCGTTAATGTCTTCCTAATTTTGACATTCACACCATTATCGTATAATGGGTAGAAGTATTTGTTCGGCAACAAAGTGAGACTTTTGTTTCTAGTGTTCATGATGACGGTCGTTTTGACCATTGTCATTTAAACTTCGAAACACACTTTGCTATCCTTTGTGTATATACTATAGTCATGGCAGCAGAACGAGGACAGATTACCGGAGCTTATAGTGACGTTAGATCAACCTCAAGGGCTTTCTCATGGGCACTAGGCCCTGGGGCACATCATTCTACGTTAAAAGCGAACTAGCCCCGCCATAACATTATACATCACATTAGATGTAGCCTTTATACTTCTATATCTATGTAGATACTAGTGCATGAAATGCATCTATGCCACTTACATTGCTTCTTGCCATTTATGCACAAACTCAATTCTGGTTCAGTGATCAACTCAGGAATCACTTAAAGACATGTTCTTACAGTTAAGACTTTGTCCTACTAACCAGAACCTCGGGTCGCATTATGTCGAGTATACAACATGGTTTTATGGAAGAACCTATGACTGAGGCATAGGAGATGCAACGCAACTCTTTCTTTCAACCATAGTTGTAATACTAACTCAATGCTTCATATAGTAAGAACTTCTTTCTTACCTTGTTCCATTCTGAACTTCTTCAGAATCTTGTCTTGGGACATTTTGAACATCCTTCAGAATCAAGTCTAGGAAGCATTCGACATTTAGTGTTTATTAAACTCACCAATCTATCTCGATAGATCTCTTTGTTTAATAACTTCAACTTCATCCTTATTTAAACACCAATCACATCATTCACATATGTATTCCACATATCCAGAATGATTTCACGCTCCCACTCAAATATGACATTCATATTTGAGATCTAGGGATTTCACTTAGCTCCCACTCAGAATATGTCAGTTACATATTATGAATTAGCCAAGCTGATTTGCTCCCACTCAAATCCAGGTCCTCTCGATAATCTTGGATATTCCAAAAAATTCCTTGATCATAATCAAATCGAGATTTCCACTAACGAGATTTCAATGACCATTCATTTCTCGTACTTAGGTCCATCACGCTTCTTTGTAATTCGTAGGTATGTCTTGTTCAAAACATGACAAGTGAATCAATAATATAATTCCACCATCTTGTAGAATATATAGTTGAATCCTATTATCTTTAGTAAAAGTATTCACTGAAACTTTATGATCATTATCATTAGTTTCTCCTCTATTTGCAGAGTTTGGTTTTACGAAACAAATTCCGCTGCGCCACTCAACAATCTGGAGGTAAGGTTAAATACCTTGTTTTGATCTTTTACTTTCTTCCACCTGTATCTTCATCAAGACACATCAACTTAGGAAAACATCAAGTTTGCCTCTTTGTGGAAGATGCATTCATAGCTTCCTAAGAATTCTCTACAAAGACTTGTTTATTCGCAACGATTTCGACTTGTCGAAATCTCCAGAAACTCGAACATGCCATAACACTTATGGTGTTGTTTCCACGAATCTTTAGATGTTCCCTTGTATTTTAAATGAATGTTTGCTTATTTTGATTTCTTACTCTAAACGACAACTATAACCCCAATAAGAGATAATATGTATCTAATGCAAAATGATTATGATGTTTAGACAATTCAACATAGTTTAAATTCATCCAATTATCATAATTTGTGAAACATCTTTCACAGGTTCCTTTTATGCTAAACTTAACTTGAATATCTTAGTCATGTCGATCAAATCAAAGAGACTTCACATTCTAGTTAATTTCAATATCCCATTTAGTTATGAACTCATTTGAACAATTCAAATCATTTCAAAACTTATGTTTCATTAAGTAAATACAGTTATTCACTTAAGTCCAAAATTAACTAATGATTTCCACTACTTGTTGAAAATACGATACATCACTATGTATAAGATTCAACATTTCTTCACATATCACCGTTTTACCAGAATGCGGAGTTTTAGTCATTCTGCCCGAGAGGCATGGTTTTGCAAAGTCTCTAGATTAAGCATCTAGGACCCCGATCTTTCATAAAGAACCTGCAATAACCAAAATGACTTAAACTGTAGTGTCATTCATTATTAAGCTTTGGATATCTTTTAGCATTCTAATCCTTTATAAATGTTTAAACCATTATCATTAACATAGTGATAAGAATAACTTATTTATAATCATAATGTGACCATAAGGTATTGTTCATAAGAATAGTACAAACTGGTTTGTAACTTGTTCATCTGAATAATCGTCTTGCCAAAAGCAAGACACACAAACATGGATTACAAAATTATACAAGTCCACTAATCCAAATGATAAACTTTGAGGAAAGTGGTGATGTCGGCCATCAACTGTTTTGCTTGCCATCATCAAGCCACGTTGTCTCAAAACCAGCAATTCTCAAGCAGATCCTCTTGTTTTCACAAAACGGGACAAGTATCAAATACTTTGCAAACTGCAACGAGTTTTGCAAAAACTACATTTATAATTTTGTATATCTAACATATACCTTTTTCATCCATGACCTCCATTTGCAATCAAGCCCTTCCAAGAGTTCTCAACTCTAATGCAAGATCACTAAGTGTTTTTCCAAACATTCTAGAGTCATCGAATTATCTCCTAATGGTTATTGTGTCAAGAAAAGAAGATCACCTTTTACGAGGATATCCCTCAGGAGTGGGTATTAATCTATGTAGTTGGACCCTTTTGCTAAGTTCCAAATTAAGCAATATATTCCTATGGTCGCAAAGGACCTCAATGGGATAGGCTAAGATCTAATAAAATATTTGCAAACAGACATCTAGACTAAGTTTATAATAAGAGATCAATTTATAATTGGTCTCCACTAAAATGGTCATCCCCTGGACGATTTTAGTGATCGCATGATCCCTATCCTCTACACCTCCCCCGATCATCACGGCCATCAGTGCATTATCAAAGGTAGGCATTCAACAATGCCAATCACATCATCCTGTGACTGATACATTGCAAATGTATCTATAATTTTTGATGTTCCATGCTTGGTTTTATCCACTTTCTTTTGTTTTGTTCCAACTTTGGAGTACTTTTCATATGATTTCTTAGAATAACCTATTAACAAGAGCCACATTGCCAGCTGCCTGTTTTCTGCTGTTTTTAGTTCTAGGAAAGTCAGAAAATGAATATTCTCGGAATTAGACGGGACAAAAGCCAGAGTGCCTATTTTTCCGGAAGGGATCAAGTGCCAGAATACGAGACAGAGAAGGGCCAGGGAGCCACCACACCACCTGGCCGGCGCCAGGGGGTGGTGTGGACGCTCCCGGCACCCCCTCGGCCTCTCTTGCCGCCTATATATTACCCTCGGGACGAAAACCCTAAGTACCCGATCAAAAATCCACGAAAGAGTCAGTAGCCGCCGTCATCTCCATCCCTAGATCGGGAGGGATCTAAAGCTCTTCCCGGCACCCTGGCGGAGAGGGGAATTCACCCTGGAGGCCTTCTTCATCACCATGCAAGCCTCCAGTGTGATGCGTGAGTAGTTCATCCTTGGACTACAGATCCATGTAGTAGCTAGATGACTGGTTCTCCTCCTTTGTGCTTTCATGTTTAGATCTTGTGATCTCCGTTCATGATCAAGACCATCTATTTGTAATTCATACATGTTGTGTTTGCGGGGATCCGATGGCTATTGAAATGCTATTTCAGATTGATTATTGATTCTATCATGTCTTTGTTATTTGTGATCTTGCATGCTTTCCGTTGTTAGTAGCTATCTTGGCCAAGTAGATGCTAGCAACTCCAAGAGTTAGTATTTATGCTCGATAGTGGGTTCATGCCTCTGGTAATCTGGGGAAGTGACATAAATCTCTAAGGTACTAGATGTGCTGTTGCTACTAGGGAGAAAACAACAATCCTTTGTTCATAGAACAATCGTATTGTTTACTTTACACGCAGTTCGTAAAGCAATAATCTGTTGCTTGCAACTTAATACTGGAGGGGGTTTGGATGATAACCTGAAGGTGGATTATTAGTCATAGATGCAGTTGGATGGCGGTCTATGTATTATGTTGTAATGCCCAATCAAGTCTCAAAGGAGTCAAGATGATTAGTATATGCATGTATTGATTTCTCGGTGTTTGTCAATTGCCCCGCTGTAATTTGTTCACCCAGCATGTTATTTATCTAAGGAGAGCCACCTCTAGTGAACTATGGATCCCGGTCCTTTCTCTTTACATACAATCTACAACTGTTTACTGCTTTGTGTTTACTTTCTGCAAACTTTTACTTCTTTCCATTCGATACGTTTAATCCTTTGTTTTCTGCAAAAGACGGTGAGATTGTCAACCTCATCGCAAGTTGGGGACAAAGTTCTGTGGTTGTGTTGTGCAGGTCTCCATGTTACTACTAGCACCGGTAGTGTGCCCTGCCAAAGCTCAGCTAGTAACACCTTTGGTGTGTTTCCTTGCTCCTACTGGTTCGATTAAACCTTGGTTTCATAACTGAGGGAAAACTTACTGCTGTGCTCATCATACCTTCCTCTTGGGGTTCCCAACGAGCTCTACGTCGAACGACGAGCACATCAAGATCTTTTCTAGCGCCGTTGCCGGGGAGTCAAGGACATCTTCACAAGGGGAGTCCCTCATAACCAATCTCTTTACTTTGTTGTTTTTGTTTTGCTTAGTTTCTTTTTGCTTTGTTTGCTTGTTTTGTTCTTCAAAAAAAAACACAAAAAAATTAGTTTTACTAGTTTGCTTTCTTTATCAAAAACACAAAAAAATTAAGTCTCCTTTAGTTGTCACCTCTTCCTTAGCTCACCATGTTGATCCCTACATTCACCCTGAAAGACCTTCCAATTGGTAGTGGTTCTATAATTGGGAAAGATAACATTGAAGAATTCTTTAATCATGTTAGTAAGCATGAAGATACCGAGGACAGATCCCTTGTAGAACTTACTCCAAACTATGAGATTTCTGCAGCTTCTTTAATTCACATGTTAGAAGCTAGGTTTGTTAATCTCAACGCCTTAATGCAAGTAATGTTTCTTAAGCTTAAGGAAATTGAAGACCCTGAAAAGAGGGATTTTATACTAGAAACTTTGTTTAAGGAGTTCTATGATGTTGCCAAGGAAGCTAGAAAAGTTTTTGAACGTTTCAATATGCTAGGATCATGTGTAGATGTTGTTGGTACACGAGAAAATATGAACAAAACCGAACCTAATGGGGAGGAACCTAAGATACCAATACCCTTTAAACTAGTAGCAATACATGATGCCATAGAAAAGAATCTTGATTGGATTGTTCCTGCAAACCCTTTTGATGAGAATAGTGAACCCAAGAGCATTGAGATAGGATCCTCTAGACCTTATTTGGATGATATACCTTGCCTTGTTGAAAATATTTCTGGTATTGATCTTAATGCTTCTTCATTTGAGAACACTTGATTCTTTCTTTGCTTCTTATGCCTAACTTAAAGGTGTTAAAGAAAAGTATTATTGGGAGATAACCCAAAAGTTTTAGATGAGTCTTGGAAGTTACTACCTCAGTAATAACCTCTACTTATCCTTTTTATTTGCTTTTTGTGCCAAGAGTAACCTCTAATGAGAGTGAAGTAATGATTGGGAAAGTTGCTGTCCCGAAACAGATTTTTGTGCTTCACCGTAAACATTCGTGAGAGAGATCTGTATGTCGGATTGAGCTGTAATTGTTTGTGATTCTGACCCAAGTTGTTATCTATCTTTCGTCAGTTCAACACTTTTAGATTTGAGCAACATAAGGTCTTCGAAAAAAATCGTCTTTACCTGCTGGTCTGTTTTGACAGATTTCTGCCATTTTCTGCATTTGCTTCTTGTGGGTTCCTTTTTGAGTTCTTTTGGGGAATCGAGCTTTTTGAAGGAAGTGCTACAGTATCTAGTGTTCTAATGTAAGTTTATTTGGTGTTATAAATGAACCTTAAGACTTATTTATCTTAAGTGCACTAATGTTGCTAATGTGATTGTGTGAAGTTTTGTATGAAGGAAAATTTTCAGGTGTATGGAAGGAATCAGTAATGAGATGAAGTATGGACTAAAGCTCAAGCTTGGGGACGCCACGCGTGTCACCCCAATAAATATCCAAGAAGTACAAGTGTCAAATCTTGGGGATGCCCAAGGCATCCCCTTCTTCATCAATAAAAATCCCAGGTTTCTTCCAAACGCTTCATTTTTATTATTTCATGCACAGTTGTGTTGTTCTTGGAGCGTCTTCTTTTTCGTTTTCGTTTTGGTTGTTAGTTTGCTTGATTTGCTTAGTTTTCTGAATAAATTGGTTGGATCCCCTCTTTCATACATTGGTTTGCAAATGGTTTGGTTTGGTTTGAAAAAGAGTAGGAAAGTTCATACTTATGTGGTAAAAAGAGCTCATTTTGACTGTGGCCTATGCTTTGTCATGCATGCTTGATATTGTTTTTGCTTTATGCTTAGTATTCTTTGCTGTAGCATGACTTGTTATAAAAAATTAAGATTGCTTAATGTTCCTTGGATGAATCATGCGTTGTTTTAGCATATTAAAGCATAGTATAGTGGTATTCTCCTTTGATGCTTTATTTGGGTTCACTTGGCGCATGCTCACACCATGTTATGACTATCTCAAGTCACCATAGCCTTTATGATCCTGTAGTTTTCAACTTGTAGTATACCTTTATGCTTTGATCAATGATGTTTTGTCGCTCTGCATGATTATGGCCATTATTGCTCTCTTAGTTTGTCGCTCCCAGTCTTTTGCTAGCCTCCACAACCAAGTATGAGTACCACTCATGCATCCAACTCCCTAAACCAAGTTATTCCAAAGAGTCCACCATACCTACCTACTAGCTTATGCTATTCCATGTATATTCATGCTTTTGTTTACCTTCCAAATTAAACTTGTTATGAGAAAACTAGTGATTAAAGCTCTCACAAACTTGATGGCACACTTTACTTTACTTGCCCTTAATAAACTTGAACCATTGTGTCGTCTATGTTGTATATGCTTGCACTTATTTGTTGGGAATTAGCAGAACCATGCTTTCATGGGGAACGCTTTCAACATTGCACTTGGTACTTGTACCTAGTTGATATCACGCTCTTTTGTATATGGATGTCGTTGATGTGAAATGAAAGGGGAGCTTGTAAATCCATGGAGTTATGTATATGTGTTAGAGAAACGCCTGGGCCGCTGGTCTAATCCATGCTGACATGGTGGAAACCTGCTGCGCAACCATAATGAGCTGTCTATGAAGCGTTCTTCTTATAAAAAAAGAGTCCTATATTGAGAAAAAAGAGAAAAGAAAAAAGAGATACTATGAAAAGAGGAAAGAGAGAAAAAAGCACCATATTCCCATGGTAAATGCTGAGATGCTCGTTGTCTGCTTGCCTTGTCATTTTGATATGGGGATTCTTCCGTATCATCAGGCAAGGGGTACCCCGTTGGCGGTTCTCTATGATACACATGTACTTACGATGACAAGAACTTACCGTGACTAAACTTGAGTAGCATGAGGAGCGGCCCTCGTATACAAGGGACATGAGCTTTCTGACTTATACTTCGTCAAGCATGTACACCATAGTTTGTTCACTTTAACCTTAATCACTTCAAGATGCTTATGATAGGGGAAATGAGAGCTAAAACTATAAGTACCATAATTTTTGGAAGCTCTTTATGAGACTTGAATCCCTACTTCCTTTTAAAAAAAGGCCTTTCTTCCACCATTATATTGAGTCTCCACCTTCTACCTTTATGCACCTACTTTGAGAGCATAGTGGCCATTCTTAGTTCTATGTGCATTGTCCCAAGACTAGTTGATTGATGCATAACTTGATATTGCTTGTTTTAAACTATTGTATCTAGTCACTCTTATGAACTTTGAAGGTGTCCTATGCATTTATATTTGCTACTCTATTGAGGGACAAGCTGAATACTATTATGCTATGTTTTCTTTATGTGAAACAAACAAACATCTTGCAAAGCATTGTTATTCATGAATCTTTTGTTTGTGCCTTTTCATGTTGCATCATAGTTTCTTTGCTTATTGCTAGAACTTTGTCTTTCATGTTATGATTGAAGTACTATGATCCCAGCTTTGAATGTTTTGCAAATACTTTGATCTAGTCTTTGATGGTGCATGTCACCTCAAAAATTATTCTTTCTTTTTATCACTTACCTACTCGAGGACGAGCAGGAGTTAAGCTTGGGGATGATGATACATTGCAAATGTATCTATAATTTTTGATGTTCCATGCTTGGTTTTATCCACTTTCTTGTGTTTTGTTCCATGTTTGGAGTACTTTTCATATGATTTCTTGGACTAACCTATTAACAAGACCAACAGTGCCAGCTGCCTGTTTTCTGCTGTTTTTTGTTCCAGGAAAGTCAGAAAATGAATATTCTCGGAACTGGACGGGACAAAAGCCAGAGTGCCTATTTTTCCGGAAGGGATCAAGTGCCAGAATACGAGACGGAGAAGGGCCAGGGAGCCACCACACCACCTGGCCGCGCGGCCAGGCCTGGCCCGCGCCAGGGGGTGGTGTGGCCACTCCCGGCACCCCCTCGGCCTCTCCTTCCGCCTATATATTGCCCTCGGGACGAAAACCCTAAGTACCTGATCAAAAATCCACGAAAGAGTCTATAGCCGCTGTCATCTCCATCCCTAGATCGGGAGGGATCTAAAGCTCTTCCCGGCACCCTGCCGGAGTGGGGAATTCACCCTGGAGGCCTTCTTCATCACCATGCAAGCCTCCGGTGTGATGCGTGAGTAGTTCATCCTTGGACTACGGATCCATGTAGTAGCTAGGTGGCTAGTTCTCCTCCTTTGTGCTTTCATGTTTAGATCTTGTGAGCTCTGTTCATGATCAAGATCATCTATTTGTAATTCATACATGTTGTGTTTGCGGGGATCCGATGGATATTGAGATGCTATTTCAGATTGATTATTGATTCTATCATGTCTTTGTTATTTGTGATCTTGCATGCTTTCCGTTGTTAGTAGCTATCTTGGCCAAGTAGATGCTAGCAACTCCAAGAGTTAGTATTTATGCTCGATAGTGGGTTCATGCCTCTGGTAATCTGGGGAAGTGATAGAAATCTCTAAGGTACTAGATGTGCTGTTGCTACTAGGGAGAAAACAACAATCCTTTGTTCATAGAACAATCATATTGTTTACTTTACACGCAGTTCATAAAGCAATAATCTGTTGCTTGCAACTTAATAATGGAGGGGGTTCGGATGATAACCTGAAGGTGGATTATTAGTCATAGATGCAGTTGGATGGCGGTCTATGTATTATGTTGTAATGCCCAATCAAGTCTCAAAGGAGTCAAGATGATTAGTATATGCATGTATTGCTTTCTCGGTGTTTGTCAATTGCCCCGCTGTAATTTGTTCACCCAGCATGTTATCTATCTAAGGAGAGCCACCTCTAGTGAACTATGGATCCCGGTCCTTTACTTTACATACAATCTACAATCTTTTACTGCTTTGTGTTTACTTTCTGCAAACTTTTACTTCTTTCCATTCGATATGTTTAATCCTTTGTTTTCTGCAAAACACGGTGAGATTGACAACCTCATCGCAAGTTGGGGACAAAGTTCTGTGGTTGTGTTGTGCAGGTCTCCATGTTGCTACTAGCACCGGTAGTGCGCCCTGCCAAAGCTAAGCTAGTAACACCTTTGAGGTGTTTGCTTGCTCCTACTGGTTCGATTAAACCTTTGTTTCATAACTGAGGGAAAACTTATTGCTGTGCTCATCATACCTTCCTGTTGGGGTTCCCAATGAGCTCTACGTCGAACGACGAGTACATCAGTGACTCATGCACGATCTTTCGATCTCTTGTGTTCCGAGGCCATGTCTGTACATGCTAAGCTCGCCAAATCTAACTTGTGTGTATTCACTGTGCAACATGGCTTACACCCACTGTATGCGAACGTAGATATGTCTGACCCCCGATCATCATGGCCGGCCTCATACCGAAGAACTTTCTTGGTGGTGCACACACAAGGGGAACACAGAACATTGGAATTAAATAGGGATTATCTTGTTTGCTACCGTTGAGTATCTAAATACTAGCACACAATAAGATGTAAAACAGGTATCAACATCATATATATGATGTGATATGATGTGGTCTTTCTTGTGCCTTGATCTCCATCGAGCGCTCCGGCATGATCTCCATCGTGCCCTTGGTTTGACGTCAAGTCCACGACGCCTCCACCAGGTCGTCCATCGGAACGATGACTATTACTACATTACTTAGTAACAGAAAAGTAAACTACTTTTACCTTCGTAACGACCATTGCCATATCATAATCACATGCCCCCTGCAAAATAAAGTTAGACGCCTCTCCTTTATCTATTGCAAGTTTTACGTGGTTGTTAGGGCTTTCGCACTAGAACCGTTTCTAAACTACGAACTTTCCAACCACAACATGGATCCGACAGTTGTCTCTATTACACCCCTTTCAGGGCCCTCCGTTGTAAATGCTATATCAACTATTGAATGAGAGACAGACACCCGCTAGCCACTTATACGGTACAAGCCGTATGTTGAGCGTGGAACCAGTCTCGCGTACGAATACGCTTAAGGTCGGTCCGGGCCGCTTCATCAAACAATACCGCGATATAAACAAGTACATGTTAGAGGGTAACAACTAAGGAATCAATGCCCACACAATTCTTGTGCGTACTGGCCGTACAACACTCCTACGCATAGATCGGCTCTAATACCACTGTTGGGGATCGGCGCGGAAAATAAATTTTTTCCTATGATGGAACCCCAGAAACTGCCTAGGATCTATCTATGTATTAATGCGGTAACAGCCGGAGTGTAGAGAATACATACCCTTGTAGACCGTACGCGGTTAACGTTCCGCGGGGAACATGGTTGAAGTAGTCGTACTCGTAGCCGACCTCAAGGTCGCGAAGATCCTCGCAGGTCACCCCTTGCTCCTTCTTGATCTTCATCATCTTCATCATGCAACAGCTTCGGCTCACGACATTCTAGCGCCCCAAGTGTTGCGCCTCGTGTCTTCATACACATCCGGTGCACGATGAGACCTCCGGCTCCCCGATCCCGTCGGGAGTGCGGAAGTTGATATCCGGCTAGGAATCCCTGCAGCGCAACGGTATACTGCAGGTATGCCTTGATCACATAGCCCAGACTTGAGGCCATGGTCACAAGAGCTAGAGAGAGGGAAGGAGGAAGTCAACCAAAGGACTTCTCCAATTGTGTATTTGGTGTATTTAATCCCACCCATGGGCACCCCTTTATATAGGCGGAGGGGGTGTGCCCTCCCCATTGGGTTAGCCATGTGGGACTATTCATAAAAGAAAAGGCAACAGATTTTCGGACTTGCCAAATGGGCCAAAAGAACTCGGCCCAAATAGCAAACAGAAAATAAACAATAAAAGAAAAAAGAAGCAGTCAGCCTGGGGCTCAGCCGGCCGGGTGGGCCGACCTGCCCCCCGCGGCCCAGCTGCAGCGACTGCTGCTGCCAGCGCCCGGGTGGGCCGGCGCTCACCCGCGGCCCAGCTCGCCCTGGCGGCGGCCTGGCGGCCCGACGCCCACCCCGGGTGGGCCGGCTACAGCGCGCGCGCGGCCCACGAGGGCCAGCGGCGGCAGCGCCCGAGCAGGCCGGGAGGCCGCGGCCCACCAGGCGTGGTGGCTATCGCCCGCCCACCTTCCTCCTTGAGCGGCGCATAGCGCTTAATCGCTCTCCTCTCTAGGCCGACTGGCCCACACAAGATAAGGTGCAGTTTTTCTTTTTTTTCCATTTCTTTTTCTGTAGTTTTATTTCTAGGCTATTTCCCTCCGGGGATTTAGCCTAATATAAAAGTTGTCTTTATAAATATTAATCTAAATATTATTTATAATATATTAATTCACAATTAACATATAATAAATATATATTTAAATTCCCATTTATCCGAAAACACTTTTCCAGGCTTTTCCTTTATTCTTTCTCCGAACAACTTCGGATCTCTCCGCGGAACATTTCTGGTTTTCTCTCTTTCTCTACTGTGATTCCATCTTACGAATGATCACTCTCATCGTACCCTTAAGTGTATCCTCTCACGGCTCGGGAATGCTCTAGACATGATCTATATCAATGATCAACAGAGGGACCAGGGATGTCCATGTGACCCCTATGCATTCCTGATGACAATGTCGTTTGAACCGTCTAAATGTAGTATCCTCTTTCTTTTGTTTCTCGATACAACTTGTCCCAGATCCGATCACCGGTATCCCATACCTTTGTTCAATCTCGTTCACAACAAGTTATGTTTTCTTGTTACCATGATATTACATCCCCGTGACCTAGTCACATGTTGCAACATTTATAGATGTAATCTCACCAAGTCAGCCATATGTATCTTTACCCGTCATGTGGGTGAATAAATCCCGGTCTTACAGTCACATGTCATCTACTGTTCCTTCGGAATACCCAACGTACACCTTTATGGCCACCGCATTAGCAGATGACGTTCGATGCAGTCTAAGCAGCCTAGGGAAATAGTGAGTAATATGAGTTCACGGTCTAAGGAGAAGGAGTCTAGGTATAACTGTTGCAACAATGAACTATATGACTTGATCGTGTTGCAATCCTTCGAGGAATGTCCAATCACATCATTCTCCAATAATATGATCTCGTTGTCAGTCGGCATAAATGCCCATGATCTTGAAACCCAGATCATCTTCGTGACCAACGAACTAGTATGAATAGAGGCTACTAGGGACTTTGTTGTTTCATACCACACCTGTACCAATGTTTCTACTTGGCACAGTTATAGCACAATATGAAACTATTATAAACTAATTGAGATATGACAATAAAAACCTATTTATTATTTGCCTCTAGGGCATATCTCCTTCAAGATGTACTTCCCCTTAAAAGGAAGGAACTGCGGGAAATAATCCTTGTGTCCCCGTGTCTTCACTCCAGTTACTTCTATCCTTTACCACACCTTATTTTATCTAGTTCTTGCTTAGTTAGTGTGCTAGTGTGCCATATATGATTCACCTTAGTTGCATATCTAGAGAATTTACCTTTGTGTCAAACCCTACTTGAAAAAGAGAGTAAAATTTGAAGTAGCACCTATTCACCACCCCTCTAGGTGCCTATATAATCCTTTCAATTGGTATCAGATCCTCAGCTTTTTATTCGGGCTTAACCGCCTAAGAGTATATGGGTAACCCAGAGGGAGATGGAGAGGGTGAGGCTAGCACCTTGGTGACCATGGTAGATCTCATGAAATTGGAAACAAGCTTGAGCTTTACCCTTGGGCAACGAAATCCAATAGTTATGTCAATGAGTTGAGCAACTTGTTAAGGTTAGGTCAACCCCACCACCTCCCTCTCATGAGGGAACACCTCCTAACCCAAAGGCAGATGCTCTGGCTAAGCCTATGGGTGAAATTGTGGGGGACGTACATATCGAAACTAACTCCTCCACCAAAAAGGGTGATGTGAAGGAAGAGCACCATGCGGTCCCCAGTTGGTACTCTCCCGACCCACCGATCCCTCATCATCATATAAATAATACTTTTGCTCAATGGCAAGTCTTAATGAAATCTCAAAATTGACTTGTGGAACATTATTGAAGAAGGACTCAAAATTGAGGATCCAACCAACTTGACAAGAAGAGAAGTGGTCAATAGTCAACTCAATGCCACATCCTTGCACATGATTCAACTTGGAGTGGGGCCAAAGGACTTTCCCCACATTGAGCACTACAATACCGCGAAGGAAGCTTGTGATGCTCTCATTGACTTGTTTGTTGGAAATGAGAGCATGAGAAGAAATAGATATGATGCCCTCAGCAATGAAGCTGAAGGTTTCTTTATGAAGGGTGGTGAGTATCATGAAGACATGTATCGAAGACTCAAATCCACAACCACCGCCTTCAGGAATGTTGGTGCCTGTCACATTGATGATGCTTGGATCAAGAGGAAGTATGTGAGTGCTCTCATGCGCTTCGAGCCCACTGACTTGAAGAGTCTCCAAGAAAGTCTCCAAGGAAGACACAACTACCATCTCATGACTTCTAATGAAGTTATGCAAGAGATGGCCGCCTTCAAGGTTGCTGACAAGAATGCCAAAGATGCCCGTGCTCGTGCCATTGGAATGAGTAGTGGTGTCAATCTTGCCTTTAAGGCCAAGGTTGTGGAGTATGATGAAGAATAAGGAAGTGATGATGCACTCTCTATGAGCCCCCTCGAAGATGTCAAGGTTGCTCATGGTGAATACATGGCCTTCTATGCAAGAAACTTTTGGAAAGACCTCGCCAAGGCCTACTATCAATGATGATTTGAATGATGATATAACTCTAGAGGTGAAGGAGGAACTAGTTGCTTTCGATGCTTATATGACTAACTTGCAAGGGAAACCCAAGAAGCATTTTGTATATCTTTTGAACCAACTTGCTCACACACAAGAGCTCCTTGATGAGAGATGTAAACTTGGGAGAGAGCATCTACTTGAAATGGATCCTCTAAATAATGCTCTAGAAAAAGAATAAGAGACTAGAGTGTCTCTTGAAGAAAAACTTGATGGCCTTGATGAGGCAAATGATCGAATTATTGCTAAACTCATTAAGGAACGTGATCATGCCATTGCTAAATAGAAAAAGGTTAAAAAGGACAAGTTTGAGTTTGGTGTTGTTCATGAAAAACTTGCCGAGGATTATGAGAAGCTCAACAAGGCTCACAAGGCTTTGGAAAGTGATCTCATGACCCTCACAAAGTCTCGTCAACAACTTCAAACTCAATTGACTAATGTTTTCTCATCTAGTATTTTCATTCCCCCTAGTAGCACAAACATTCTTGAAGAAAAAGCTAGGTTAAGGGGGAGCTTGCGAAGGCAACCTTTTCCAAAGGTAACAAGTCTCTTGATGACCTTTTAAGTAAGCAAAGGCCAAATAATGAGAAAAGAGGTCTTGGCTATGTTTCCAAAGGCAACAAGAAGAAGAACAACAAGAAGAAGAAGGCCAAGCCCGCTCAACCAAACGACAAGAGCATTATGGGCAGTAATATCCAAAGTGGCAAAACTATGTCACATGATGACTTTGCGGGAAGTGCTAACCCTCACTATGTCTTAATGCATAATTATCATGGTGATGTTTATGCACAATATGTTGGTCCATCTTGTGGTTATATTGCTTGATCTATTTGGGTTCCATAGACCCTTATCACTAATAAGAGATGACCCATTGAAAAATGGGTACCTAAAAACTAGCTTGATCTCTTGTAGAACTATGCTTCCGGCGGGTCAAAGTGGGTGCTTGATAGTGGTTGCACAAGTCATATGACCGGAAACAAGACAATAATGACAGAGATAAGGGCAAATCAAGATCATATAACCATCACATATGCCGATAAATCAAAATCTCAGGTAATGGGTCTTGGTAAAGTTGTGGTTTCACACGATGTTACACCCGTGTACGTCATGCTTGTTGAGACCCTTGGCTATAATTTACTTTGAGAGTAACATCGTGTGCAACCACAACTTTGCCAAGACCCATTACCTGAGATTTTGACTTATCAGCATATGTGATGGTTATATGATCTTGAATTGGCCTTATCTCCATCATTATTGTCTTACTTCTGGTCATATTACTTATGCAACCACTATCAAGAACCCACTTTGACCCTGTGGAAGCATAGTTCTACAAGAGATCAAGCTAGTTTTTAGGTACCCATTTTTCAATGGGTCCTCTCTTGTTAGTGACAAGGGTCTTGGGAACCCAAATAGACCAAGCAATATAACCATCAAAAGGACCAACATATTGTGCATAAACATCACCATAATAATTACACTTTAAGACATAGTGAGGGTTAGCACTTCCCGCAAAGTCATCTTGTGACATAGTTTTGCCACTTGGGGCATTACTACCAATAATGGTCTTGTCTTTTGCTTGTGCGGGCTTGGCCTTCTTGTTGTTGTTCTTCTTCTTCTTGGCTTTGGATACATAGCCAAGACCTATTTTCTCATTATTTGGCCTTTGCTTATTCAAAAGGTCATCAAGAGACTTGTTACCTTTGGGGAAGGTCGCCTTTGCAAGCTCCCCTTCAACCTAGCATTTTCTTCAAGGATGTTCGTACTACTAGAGGGAATGGAAATACTAGGTGAAGCAACATTAGTCAATTGAGTTTGAAGTTGTTCACGAGACTTTGTGAGAGTCAAGAGTTCACTTTCCAAGACCTTGTGAGTCTTGTTAAGCCTCTCAAAATCCTCGGCAAGTTTGTCATGAACAACACCAAACTCTATCTTGTCCTTTTAGCCTTTTTGTACTTAGCAATGGCATGATCACGTTCCTTAATGAGTTTAGCAATAATTCGATCATTTGCCTCATCAAGGCCTTCAAGTTTTTCTTCAAGAGACACCCTAGTCTCTTGGACTTCTTCTAGAGCATTAATTAGAGCATCCATCTCAAGTAGATGCTCTCTCCCAAGTTTACATCTCTCATAAAGGAGCTATTGTGTGTGAGCAAGTTGGTTCAAGAGATTTACAAAATGCTTCTTGTCCTCCCCTTACAAGTTAGTCATATAAGCATCGAAAGAAACTAATTCCTCCTTCACCTCAAGAGTTATATCATCATTCACATCATCATTGATAATAGGGGTGGAGAGAGGAGATGATGATACCTCCGAAGCTCTTGCCATAAGGCAAGTTACGTTCTTGTTGGAGATGTTCTGATTTTAGGAATCAAAGATGGAGAAGGTGGATGTAGAGGTAGTGGAAATGGCAGCCACACCATTCATTGTGTCTTCTTCTTCCTCCTCCTCCTCATCATCAGAAGAGAACTCTTCATGCGCTATCAATGCAATGTCGCCGCACATCTAGTTGGTGCCATTCTTCTTATCAAAAGGCTTCTTGAAATGGGCATTTGCATTTTTCTTCAATATGAGTGCATGATGACTGCAAGTGCACAGATGGTTTCTAGCTAGTTTCGAAATAAAGATATTGATCCCATAGGGAGCAGGAGTTTGAAGTCTAATAACTCTTGAAATAAATATTATGATAGAAATGCTAGATAAAGTTCTAAGTGACAAGATAAAATGCGAGTATTGTGCAAAAATGTGTTTTTGGGTTTTGGGTATAAGAGCAATAAAGTAAAGTAAAACAACTGAGTACAGAAAGTAAGTATCGCGTATGTAAGAAAGATTGGAACTGCAGTAGGGAAAAGGCGTTCTCAGGGAGTAGCGGATACACCACTAGTATTGTAAAGATCTAATATAAAGATTATCATCATGAACATTCTTAACTATGTATGTGTGGGAGGTACTCCGTATTTGGATGAATAGACAACAATGGCTGCTCACATCATCCTCATAACCACAACAGCCAGCAATCGACATCAATCGAATTACTGCGCTATTAAGGGACGTAATCCCGTAGGACGTATCCCATGGCATGGATAGTGTTCCGTGAGTTTTCTCGGTTTCCCAAGTTGATACGTAAGGGGTGCCAATAGCTTTATTGTCATTGTAAGTGCTAGCACGCCTCCGTCTACCAACAAGTAGTTTCCTCCATCAAGTCCCCACAAGAGGCAAATATTGAGAGGTCGACTTCTCTCAATATCAAGATGTAGAAATCTAACACATGGTCACAACGATAAATATCATAATAGACTTTATCTTATTTCAATCTCATACTAGGGTTTCTCCATCTCCCCAAGAATTAATGATCTACTCGGACATGGAGGCAATCAACATCATGGCAAAGGTAATGGAAACAATCATAGATGAATAGTACTTGTATAAATCCATAACGAGTATAGGAATTACAACAAGATCAAGACAAGATGTAGATGGGATGGATGGAGATGGTGGTGATGCAGCGGTGGATGATGAAGATCGATGCCTTAGCCTCCCGGATCTGCGCAGGGCGAAGATGGATCCCTTGTGGATGAGTTCCCCCTCTAGATGCCTTCCGGAGGTGAGGTTTCTGTGATTTCTGGTTGTTCTGTATGTCGTCTCCTTGAACCAATTGCACGGGGTGAAACTATTTGACGAGGCGGAGGCGACGCCAACTATAAGGATGGAAAAATTGCTCCACCCGTATAGTTGGTCATTGAACTCTCTGCCTCCCTTGTTCACTTCTGGTATTATTAATATTTCCCAAATAAGTGATTTACGTTGTTTTTGACTCCTTTTCTCCATAGTAGAACTGCTCCAAGAATTGTATCCATTAGATCCATCATCTGTCCTGGTCCTAGTGAAAACAGACATAAAATGTGCACGCAAACACCGTAAAATACCAAGATCCTACATCTACAATGCAAAATAATAATGTAAAACATGATGCAAATATGCACTCATCAACTTCCCCAAGCTTAGACTCTTGCTCACCCCGAGCAAGTTCTAGCTTAATGGATGTGATCCTCATATTCATGAAGTTGAGTCGATAAAATAAATGAGGCAATTGCAGCATGTGTTTGTCATGTACGATACATAGGAATAAGTTCATGAATAGTATCTTACTCGAACTATTGGAATAGTATTTAGAAGGCTTCCACACCTTAGTGATCAATAGTTCATAAAAGATGAATCTCAACATAATGTAAAAGAATCTGGTTCAACCGAATGAGTTAACGAGGTAGTCCCAAGTGTTTTAGGATTAACATATTCACTTGGGATTTAGAATCTCAAAAGTATCTCTTTGTCCTACTACAACTTGGTGGTATATGCCTACTTGCTCTTTGCACACTCGCTCTTTTTATTCTTCTTTTTTTCTTTTGTATATATATGCTCACACTTTTGTTTAAGTGTTGTGCAAAGGAGCTAGCCATACAATCCACTTCATGTAGGAATTCAAAGTTTAACGATCTCAATTACCAAATTCCAATTGTATATGAAGCATTCTTATGACTTGAAGATTCTACCTCCACTTGTTCCCACTCTATTTTGATAGCACTTTTATTTTCCTTTGTTCAAGGTTTCTTCTTGAACTTAACTATGTAGATAATTTTTCTTTGTAAATCAAACCATAGACTTACAAAATATTGACTAAATTATCACTTAGGTGTTCTATGAATACCAATGGTGTGAAAGACTCCTATTTCTATCATCAAGTGCAAGTAAAATTATACTCAAGCCATTCATATATCAATAAAGCAAACACAAACTCAATATTGCTTCATATATAATAATAAACTCGGAACTTCATAAAAGGGATCGACTATTTCTGAAGGAAATTCTAATGATGCAAACTTTTATTTCTAGTTTGAACTAATGCGAAAATAGTAATAAAAACTTATAAGATAGATTACAAGGTCTTAAAGATCTCCCCAAGCTTGGAATCAAGCCAGGCGGGATCAAATAACCCCTTGCAATTATTTGATACCGTGATTGTTGTAGATCACCGTGGCACCATGGCACATGCTATCTTCTCCTCAGGGGCCAGCCTGAGGCGGAGGGATTGATTGACAGCTTCTAATTCTTTAACACACAGCTTGTAGAAAATATTGTTCCTCTCCAGCACCTTCACTTGTTCTTTAATGAATTCATTGTTATCCTGAAGTGTTTGTAGAGCCTTAAGACTCATAGAAAAACCTTCTTCGGTTGTCCGCTTGATATCTTCATCTAGTTTATCAAGATAGAGTGGCAGAAATCGAAGGTGTTTAGGTGTCCCTGTCTTCTCCTTGTCCAACTCTTCAATCTTCAGCTCCAGGGCCTTCAAATCCCTCTTCCGACACCCATGGTCGATGTCGAGGAACTCTATATGGATGGCCTTGATCTCCTTACCTTGCTTGCTATTGCTCCCGGTCTCCATGGGATCTTTTCTTCTTGACCTCTAGTCCTTCCGTGTGAATAAGAGGTAGATCTATTCCTAGAGATTATGATTACAGAGGGAGACAATGGTAGTATATAAGGGGGGTCAGAGGTCAGTAAAACTCGCCAGAAACACCACATTGTCTCCCAAGAAAAGAATCTGAACAAAACAAGGAAAGAAATCACGGATTTGGAAGTGTCCTGCCGCTTAACGACCAACTATACAGGCACGGCTCGTATAGCTCCAGCCGTATAGTTGGTTCTGGGGAGATATTTCCAAATATCTCGAGTGCAGGTCGATTAAATCACGACTCGGAACCAACAATAACGTTTTTTTCATAAATAATAAGTAAAAGATCAAACGAAAAAGTGTCCGAGAGTTTAACGACCAACTATACGACCGAAATTTTTGGTTTTGGTCGTATAGTTGCGACCGTATAGATACATACATCAAAACCAAAAAGTGTTTGAGAGTTTAACGACCAACTATATGGCCAGAATTTTGGATCCAGTCATATAGTTGCGACCGTAGAGATGCAGACATCTAAAGCAAAACCATCTGAGAGTTTAACGACTAACTATACGGCCGGAATTTTTTGCTCCGGTCGTATAGTTGCGATCGTATAGGCTCAGATCACCAAAAACAATTTCACAAAGATGATACAGAGAGTTTAACAACCAACTATACGGCGGGAGCTCCCTCTCCGGTCGTATAGCTCTGCCCGTATAGTTGAAAAAATCCCTCTAAAACTTCAGAAAAACACAAGGAATTCAAAGGCAGAATTTTCAAAAGTAAAAATTGTGAAAACAAATCACTTATTTGGGTAAGAACACTTACCTCGCACTTACCATTGTTTATTTAGGGATGAATAGTTACTCCCATAACAAAGACTTCTTCTCTTTTGGAGGAATTGACCTTAGTTCATTGAATAATTCCCGTAAACAAAAATCACTAGGACTAAAGTTCATCTTAATAAGATTGGTGTCTTGCGGGGCAATCATGGACACTATATCCAACATTTTTATTTCTTGCCTCTGCATAATCTGCAACTCAAATTCTTGAAGTGAAAGAATCCAATAGATCAATCTTGGCTTATGGTCTTTCCTTTCAAGGAGTTCTTTCAAGCCATCATGATCCATGTGAACTCTTACCTTTGCATCAACTATATAGGATCAAAATTTATCACAAGAGAAAAATACAGCAAAAACTTCCTTTTCTTCCTTAGGGTAGTTCTTTTGGGCACCATTGAGAGTTCTACTAGCATGATGTATAATATTAAATCTACGACCAATATGTTGTCCTAGAGTTACTCCTACAACATCATTACTAGATTCACATATTAAATCAAAGGTTGTATCCCAGATAGGTGGTTTAATAATTGGAGCACGAGTTAAAGCATTTTTGAGTTTAGCAAAGGCTTCAAGACACTTATCATCAAAATTAAACCTCATTCCCTTTTGCAAGAGGTTTGTCAAAGGTTTAGATATTCCAGAGAAATTTCTAATGAACCTTCTATAAAAACCCACATGACCAAGAAAACTTCTTATACCTTTAAAATCCCTAGGTGGTGGCATTCTCTCTATTGCTTTAACCTTAGCTCTATCAACTTCAATTCCCTTACATGATACCTGGTGTCCAAGGACTATACCTTCTTTGACCATAAAATGGCACTTCTCCTAGTTTAGAATGAGACTAGTTTCTTCACAATGCTGCAAAACTCATTTGAGATTATCTAAACAACTAGTAAATGAAGTTCCATAGATAGAAAAGTCATCCATAAATACTTCCATTATAAGTTCTATAAAATCAGCAAAAATTGCAGTCATGCATCTCTGAAAAGTAGCTAGAGCATTACATAAACCAAAGGGCATACGTTGAGCATGTAAACTGTAAGGACTTATGAAATTTGTTTTAAGTTGGTCATTCGGATGAACAGCTATTTGAGAGAAACCAGAGTATCCGTCCAAGTAACAAAAATGAGTATGGTTTGCTAACCTTTCTAAAGTTTGATCTACGAACGGTAATGGATAGTGATCTTTCCTAGTTTCTTTGTTTAATTTCCTGAAGTCTATGCACATCCTATGCCTAACAACAGTTCTAGTAGGTATCAATTCATTGTTTTCATTAGGAACAACAATAAAACCGCCCTTCTTAGGAACACAGTGAACATGACTTACCCATTCACTTTCTTTAACAGGATACATTATACCTACGTCCAACAGGCGTACAATTTCTTTTCTTACTACTTCTTTCATTTCAGGCTTCAGTCTTCTATTGAATTCTGCAACTAGTTTAGCACCTTCTTCCATGAATATTCGATGGATGGCTATCATGGGACGAATGCCCTTCAAGTCATCCATTGAGTACCGAAAGGCCCGACGGTGCTCCTTAAGTAACCTCATGAGTTCTTCTTCTTCTCTAGAAAATTTAGCACTAATAATAATAGGGAACTTATTGGTATCATCTAAAAACCTGTATTTAAGATTTTCTGGTAGAGTCTTCAACTCTGGGGGTGGTAATTCCTCGTCCCCTCTCTTTTCTAGCTCTTCAAAAGCCTCATCAGTTGGAGGTCCCAAAATAGGAAGTAAATCGAATTCATTTTCAAAGATGTTCCAAGAACAACACTAGTGCATAAGTTAATAAAAATAAAGTTTCTTGAATGAAGACCTGAGATTATTGATGAAGAAGGGGATGCCTTGGGCATCCCCAAGCTTTGACGCTTGTACTTCTTGAATATTTCTTGGGGTGACACAGGTGGAATCCCCAAGCTTGAGATTTTGTCCATACTTCATCTCATCACACCATTCTCTCCCTACACTTGAAAACTTCCTTCATACAAAACTTCACACAATCTTTATTAACAACATTAGTGTATTCAAGATAATAAGTCTTTGGGTTTAGTTTCAATACAAGTAAAACTTTCATTAAAACATAAGCTACTGTAGCAAATCCTTCTAAAAGCTGAAGTGATCAAAGAGAACTCAAAAAGAGACCGATTAAGAGGCAAATGCAAATAATGGCAGAAATCTGTCAAAACAGACTAGCAGGTAAAGACCGATTTTTTCGAAAATCTTCTGTTGCTCAAATCGAAAAGTGCAAAACTAACAAAAATTGGGTAATAACCTGGGGCATAAGCAAGGAAAATTACAGCTCAATCCGACATACATGGATTTTTCACGATTTTTTACAGTGAAGCACAAAAATCTGTTTCGGGACAGCAACTTTCCCAAGTCTTACTTCTCTCTCATTAGAGGTTATTCTTGGCACAAAAACCACACAAAAAGAATAAGAAGAGGTTATTACATAGGTAATAACTTCCAAGACTCAACAAAACAAAAATAAAGTGAAAGTAAAAATATAATGGGTTGTCTCCCAAAAGCTCTTTCTTTATAGCCATTAAGGTAGGCATGATAATTTCGATGATGCTCACATAAGAAATATGAATTGAAGTAAAAGAGAGCATCAAGAAGCAAATATGGAACAAACTTAAGGCTAACCCACATCCTATGAAAAATAATCTTGTAAAGAAACAAATCATGAAAACACAAAGCAACAAGCATAGGAAAGCAAAACAAGTGCAACTTCAAAAATTTCAACATAAAGAGGGAAAACTTAATATTGTTGAGATACATAAAACCATGTTTCCCTCTCTCATAATAACTTTCAGTAGAATCATGAATAAAATTAACAATATAAATATCACATAAATATTCTTATCATGAGCCACATGCATATAATTATTACTCCCCCTATAAGCATAGTCATTCTTATTAATCATAGTGGGAGCAAATTCAACAAAATAGCTATCATTATTATTCTCATCACCATAGTCATCAAATATAGGAGGCATATTGTAATCATAATTAATTTTCTCCTCAATAGTAGGTGGACTGAAAATAGCATATTCATCATTGTAATCATCATATATTAGAGGTATAGTATCATGAAAGTAAATTTTCTCCTCCGTGCTTGGGGGACTAAAAATATCATGCTCATCAAAACTAGCTTCCCCAAGCTTAGACTTTTGCATAGCATTAGAAATAATGGTGTTCAAAGAATTCATACTAATAAATTGCTATTAGCATGCAAATAAAGTTCCATAGATTTTTTAATTTTCTCTTCAAACAGTTCATGTCCTAACTCAAGATAAATACTATAAAGCTCTCTATTTTTTTTGTTTTCCATTAAGCCTAACTAGTGAAAATAAAAACAAGAAACAAAAATATATAATTGTAGAATCTAAAGGAAATAACTTCGAGCACACACACACTAGCAGTACTAGAAGATAGCTTAGTAGCCAGAGGATGTGAGTACCTTTTACCTTACCTCCCCGGCAACAGCGCCAAAAAATAGCTTGATGTCTACGCATGCTTCTATTCTTGTAGACAGTGTTGGACCTCCAAGTGAAGAGGTTTGTAGAATAGCAGCAAGTTTCCCTTAAGTGGATCACCCATTGTTTATCGAACTCAGGGAGGAAGTGGTCAAAGGTATCCCTCTCAAGCAACCCTGCAATCAAGATACAAGAAGTCTCTTGTGTCCCCAACACACCCAATATACTTGTCAAGTGTATAGGTGCACTAGTTTGGCGAAGAGATAGTGAAATACAAGTAATAGGGATGATTATAAGTGGTAATTGCAATCTGAAATAATAGTGGCAGCAAGCAAACATGTAACATGCCTGATTGTAAATGGTGTTTCAATGCTTAGAAACAAGGCCTAGGGATCATACTTTCACTAGTGGACACTCTCATATAAATATCTTATCTTCATTATGCTACCCTAAACTACTCTCCGATTGGACGATGTAGGGCTATAACAACACACCTTAAAGTTCGCATTCCCCATCTAGATAACCCCTCACTATCACCTTGAGCGCTAGATGGTTCCAACAAACACCACAATCTCATAGAGACATCCAACTCAAATTATACTCATGATAAGTATTTATGTAACCTTAGCCTAAGTGTCACACGGTGTGCACATTGTCAACTTCACACACGTGGGGATAAGCATAGATTAATTAAAGCACTTGAGAAGAATAGATCTACTTATTCAACTAGATTACTGATACATTGCAAATGTATCTATAATTTTTGATGTTCCATGCTTGGTTTTATCCACTTTCTTGTGTTTTGTCCACACTTTGGAGTACTTTTCATATGATTTCATGGACTAACCTATTAACAAGAGCCACAGTGCCAGCTGCCTGTTTTCTGCTGTTTTTGGTTCCAGGAAAGTGAGAAAATGAATATTCTCAAAATTAGACGGGACAAAATCCAAAGTGCCTATTATTCCAGAAGACTCCAGGAGCCAGAATACGAGACGGAGGAGGGCCAGGGGCTGGCCCCAACCGCGGGATGGGCCTGGCCACACCAGGGCATGGTGTGGTGGCCCCAGGCACCCCCTCGACCTCCCTCTTCACCTATAAGAAGCCTTCTGACCTAAAAACTTCGGGGGGGGGGGGGGGTCGACATTTTTCCAGAAAAAGTTCCGCAGCGCCATCACCACCGAAGGGGGATTCGGGGGACAGAAAGTCTCTGTTCTGGCACCTTGCCGGGACGAGGAAGTGCCCCCTGAGCCATCTCCATCGATCTCCACCATCATCTCCATCGACCATCCATGTTTCCCCCATCTATGAGTGAGTAATCCCCCGTTGTAGGCTATGTGGATGGTAGGGATTAGATGAGATCGTTCATGTAATGGCATCAGATTGTTAGGGCATGGTGCCTAGTATCTTTTATTAGTGCTTTATGACTTTGTTGCGACTCGTTGTGCTTAATGCTTGTCACTAAGGCCCGAGTGCCATGATTTCAGATCGAACATATTATTGATTCATTATGATAGTATTGTTTTTGGTCTTATCTGCAAGTTGTATACACATGTTGTTGTCCGGAACCTATGGCCCCGAAGTGACAGAAATCGGGATAACCGGAAGGGAATGGCTTTGATGTGAGGATCACATGTGTTCACGTAGTGTTAATGCTTTGCTCCGGTGCTCTATTAAAAGGAGCACCTTAATTGCCAGTAGTTCCCTAGAGGCCCCACTACAAACGGGTTGGCAGGACAAAAGATGTTGTGCAAGTTCTCATTGCGAGCACGTATAACTATATATGGGACACATGCCTAGGATTATCTAGTACTTGGATGCTTTATCTTATTTATCTGCAAGTTGTATACACACGTTGTTGTCCGGGCACCCTGCCGGGACGGGGAATTGGAGGAGATCATCGCCATCATCATCACCATCGCTTCTCCATCTATGAGTGAGTAATCCCCTGATGTAGGCTATGGGGATGGTAGGGATTGGATGATATCGTTCATGTAATGGCATCAGATTGTTAGGGCATGGTGCCTAGTATCTTCTATTAGTGCTTTATGAGTTTGTTGCAACTTGTTATGCTTAATGCTTGTCACTTGGGCTTGAGTGCCATGATTTCAGATCTGAACATGTTATTGATTCATTATGATAGTATTGTTTATGGTCTTATCTGCAAGTTGTATACACACGTTGTTGTCCGGAACCAATGGCCCCGAAGTGACAGAAATCGGGATAACCGGAGGGAATGACTTTGATGTGAGGATCACATGTGTTCACGGAGTGTTAATGCTTTGCTCCGGTGCTCTATTAAAAGGAGCACCTTAATTGCCAGTAGTTCCCTTGAGGCCCCGCTGCTAACGGGATGGCAGGACAAAAGATGTTGTGCAAGTTCTCATTGCGAGCACGTATGACTATATATGGAACACATGCCTAGGATTATCTAGTACTTGTATGCTTTATCTTATTTATCTGCAATTGCCCTATGTTCTGATTGCTATGTGAATTGTCTTGTCCATGCAACGCCCGTCCATCCATCCCTATGCCTACCGCACTCGAATTCCACTGTTTACTGCTATTGTTACTGCTGTCTTTACTTTACTACTGCTGTTACTTTGCTATTCCTACTACAAAACTGTTGCTACTGATAAACTGCTGTGAGCAAGATTGTTTCTAGGTGCAGCTGAATTGACAACTTAGTTGTTAAGGCTTATAAATATTCTTTGGCTCCCCTTGTGTCGAATCAATAAATTGGGTTTCACTTCCCTCAAAAATACTGTTATACACCCCCTATACTTGTGGGTCATCAAGACTATTTTCTGGCGCCGTTGCCGGGGAGCATAGATTTATTTATCAAGTCCACTTGGAATCACTATTGTTCAAGCTAAGTTTTTCTTGCCTTATCATTCTTGTTGTCAATGGTTGGTTTCTTTGAAACTGAAGCTTATTGGGAAGGTGGGTTCACGGAAGATAAAAAAATATTATTATGAGGAACACCGCTTGTCACAAAAAGGGAAGCACTTATGGGAACAAATTGATAGATTGTATACTATTTCTAGAAACGCGTGCTCTACTTATAATGTTACTTATTGCTGTGATGAATCTTGTTGCAAAAAGAGGTATAAACACCTCCCTTTTCAATGTGAGTATAATGATAATGATACCATATCTTCTTATGCTAAAGGAATTTATGACTTTTGTGATACGGAACAAATTGAAGAATTTATTGCTTGGAAGGGTGCTTTTGAACTTGCTAGTTTGCTTGAAAATATTGATGATTCACCTTACAAATATGAGGTTTATGGTATACTTAAATTTTGCTTTGATAATTACAAGGATGAAAATGGCTATATTCTTGAATATTTTAATAGATGCTTTTCACAAATGGAAGAGACTAATGCCTTGCAGGATCCTATGGAAGAAGAAATTGATGAACCTGAAATCTCATTAGATGAAAAAGAGGAGGAGAGTGATGAACAAAAGGAGGAAGAATGGATTAGCTACCCATGCCTACCTTCTAATGAGAGTAACTCTTTATCCCTTACATTATTTGATTGTCCTCCATGCTTACTAAAGGAGGATGAATGTTATGTTCCTGAGGATTCTTTTGAAAATGTTTATGATAAAGCTCTAGTGTTTATAGATCATGATAGTTATATTGTTGAGTTTATTCTTGAGTCTGCTGAAAATTATTATGAGAGAGGAAAACATGGTTGTAGAAGTTTTCATGGTATTGAAACACCTCTCTATGTGCTCAAAGTTTTGAAGTTACTCTTGTTTCATCTTCCTATGCCTATCACTTTGTTCTTTGTGAATTTATTTGCATACACGATTCCTATGCATAGGAAGTGGGTTAGACTTAAATGTGTTTAGAATTTGCTTCTTGATGCTCTCTTTTACTTCAACTCATATTTCTTATGTGAGCATCCTCTCAAACTATTATGCCTGAAGATGATAATATGTCTATTATTCTTGGGAGACCTTTTCTTAAAACACTACAGTTGTTGTTATTAATTGTAATCAAGGGAAGGTGACCTTCAATATTGTCTATTTCCTCAAGAAGATTGAAAGGACTTATGCTTTGAATTCAATTGAACATGTTGAGGGCATTCAAGTTGGAGAAATATATTGTCCCATACCAAGAGAAATTTTTTGAAACTATTATGATTGGGACCAGTGCTATCAAGGTTGAGGTAACATAATCATTAGTGGAATACAAAGTTTTGTCTCATATGAAATTGTTTTGGTAGCAAGACCTGACCAACCTTGTTAACAAAAGGATTTCATTGAACAAAACAATGTTTTCACTATGATTATCTCCGCTTACTTCTATTCTATCCATTTTAGTTTTTATTTATGCCTAACTTAAAGGCGTTAAAGAAAAGTACTTATTGGGAGATAACCCAAAAGTTTCAGTAATAACCGATCCTTATCCTTTTTATTTGCTTTTTATGCCAAGAGTAACCTCTAATGAGAGAGAAGTAATGATTGGGAAAGTTGCTGTCCCGAAACAGATTTCTGTGCTTCACCGTAAAAAATCGTGTAAAATCTATGAACGTCTTTTTGAGGCGTGAATTTTTGTGCTTCTTCCCCAGTTTGTTATCTAACTTTCTATAGTTCAACACTTTTTAATTTGAGCAACAGAAGGTCTTCGAAAAAATTCGTCTTTACCTGCTGGTCTGTTTTGACAGATTTCTGCCATTTTCTGCATTTGCTTCTTGTTGGTTCCTTTTTGAGTTATTTTGGGGAATTTAGCTTGTTGAGGGAAGTTCTACAGTAGCTAGTGTTCTAATGGAAGTTTTTTTGGTGTTAGAACTGAACCTTAAGACTTATTTATCTTGAGTGCACTAATGTTGCTAATAAAGATTGTGTGAAGTTTTGTATGAAGGAAAAATTTCAGGTGTATGGAAGGAATGAGTAATGAGATGAAGGATGGACTAAAGCTCAAGCTTGGGGATGGGCATCCCCTTTTTCATCAATAAAAATCCCAGGTTTCTTCCAAACGCTTCATTTTTATTGTTTCATGCACAATTGTGTTGTTCTTGGAGCGTCTTCTTTTTTGTTTTCGTTTTGGTTTTTTGTTTGCTTTGTTTGCTTAGTTTTCTGAATAAATTGGTTGGACCTCCTCTTTCATATATTGGTGTTCAAATAGTTTGGTTGGGTTTGGAAAAGAGTAGGAAAGCTCATGCTTAAGTGGTAAAGAGAGCTTGTTTTTGACTGTGGCCTATGCTTTGTCATGCCATGCTTGATATTGTTTTGGCTTTATGCTTAGTATTCTTTGTTGTAGCATGACTTGTTATAAACAATTGAGATTACTTAATGTGCCTTGGATGAATCATGCATTGTTTTAGCATATTAAAGCATTAGTATAGTGGTATTCTCCTTTGATGCTTTATTTGGGTTGACTTGGCGCATGCTCACACCATGTTATGACTATCTCAAGTCACCATAAGCCTTTATGATCCTTTAGTTTTCAACTTGTAGTATCACTTTATGCTTTGATCAATGATGTTTTGTCGCTCTGCATGATTATGGCCATTATTGCTCTCTCATTTGTCGCTCCCTTACTATTGCTAGCCTTCACTTACACTGAGTGTTTTACTCATGTTTCCAACTCCCTGAAACCAAATATTGCCAAAGTGTCCACCATACCTACCTATTAGCATCATTTTCTACTTCCGTGCATATTCAATATGCCTTGTTTTCTTCCGAATAAAATGTTTGCTTGTTATGAGAAAGTTAGTTAGTAAACCTCTCACGAACTTGATGTCACACTTTATTTCTTGCATTTAATAAACTTGAACCATTGTGAACTCTCCATGAAAGTTATATGCTTGCAAATTATAGGCTGGGGATTAGCAGAACCGTGCTGTCACGAGGAACGCTTTCAACACTTGTAAATATATACCTAGTTGATACCTTGCTCTTTTGTTTGTGGATGTCGTCGGTGTGAAATAAAAGGGGAGATTGTAAGTCCATGGAGTTATGTATGTGTGTTAGAGAAATGCCTGGGCCACTGGTCTAATCCATGCTGACATGGTGGAAACCTGCAGCGTAACCATAATGATATCTATGAAGCATTCTTCTTATATAAAAAAAGAGAGATAGCTATTGAGAAAAAGGAAAAAAAGAGATTTATGAAAAGAGGAAAGAGAGAAAAAAGCACCATTTTCCCATGGTAAATAAGAAGATTGCTGAGATACTCATTGTCTGCTTGCCTTGTCATTTTGATATGGGGATTCTTCCATATCATTGGGCAAGGGGTACCCCGTTGGCGGTTCTCTATGATACGCACATACTTACGATGACAAGAACTTACCGGTAACTAAAGTTGAGTAGCATGAGGAGCGGCCCTCGTACTCAAGGGACTTGGGATTTTCAGTTTATAGTCTGTCAAGCATATAACTCAGATTGGACCTCACTTTCACCTTAACCACATTAAAGATGCTTATGATAGGGGCAATGAGAGCTCAAAGCTAATGAGTACCATACTTTCAGCATTTGGAAGCCTTTCAAACTTTTCAAAACCTGTTCATTTCCTTGTTGAGTCTTCACACATTCTATGAGCACTTTCTTGAGAGCATAGTGGCCATTCTTAGTTCTATGTGCATTGTCCCAAGACTTGTTGATTGATGCATAACCTTGATATTGCTTGTTTTAAACTATTTGTATCTAGTCACTCTTATGAACTTTGAAGGTGTCCTATGCATTTATATTTGCTACTCTATTGAGGGACAAGCTGAATACTACTATGCTATGTTTTCTTTATGTGAAACAAACAAACGTCTTGCAAAGCATTGTTATTCATGAATCTTTTGTTTGTGCCTTTTCATGTTGCATCATAGTTTCTTTGTCTTATTGCTAGAACTTTGTCTTTCATGTTATGATCGAAGTACTATGATCCCATCTTTGAATGTTTTACAAATACTTTGATCAAGTTTATGATGGTGCATGTCACCTCAAAAATTATTCTTTCTTTTTATCACTTACCTACTCGAGGACGAGCAGGAGTTAAGCTTGGGTATGTTGATACATTGCAAATGTATCTATAATTTTTGATGTTCCATGCTTGCTTTTATCCACTTTCTTGTGTTTTGTCCACACTTTGGAGTACTTTTCATATGATTTCTTGGACTAACCTATTAACAAGAGCCATAGTGCCAGCTACCTGTTTTCTGCTGTTTTTGGTTCCAGGAAAGTCAGAAAATGAATATTCTCAGAATTGGACGGGACAAAAGCCAAAGTGCCTATTTTTCCAGAAGACTCCAGTAGCCAGAATACGAGACGGAGGAGGGCCAGGGGCTGGCCACACCCCCCCCAGGCGTGGACTGGGCCTGGCCACGCTAGGGCATGGTGTGGTGGCCCCAAGCACCCCCCTCGGTCTCCCTCTTCGCCTATATGAAGCCTTCTGACCTAAACACTTCGGGGGGTTCGACGTTTTTCCAGAAAAAGTTCCGCAGCACCGCCACCACCGAAGGGGAGATTCGGGGGATAGAAAGTCTCTGTTCCGGCACCCTGTCGGGACGGGGAAGTGCCCCTGGAGCCATCTCCATCGATCTCCACCATCATCTCCATCGACCATCCATGTTTCCCCCATCTATGAGTGAGTAATCCCCCGTTGTAGGCTATGGGGATGGTAGGGATTGGATGAGATCGTTCATGTAATGGCATCCGATTGTTAGGGCATGGTGCCTAGTATCTTTTATTAGTGCTTTATGACTTTGTTGCGACTTGTTGTGCTTAATGCTTGTCACTAGGGCCCGAGTGCCATGATTTCAGATCTGAACATGTTATTGATTCATTATGATAGTATTGTTTTTGGTCTTATCTGCAAGTTGTATACATACATTGTTGTCCGGAACCTATGGCCCCAAAGTGACAGAAATCGGGATAACCGGAAGGGAATGGCTTTGATGTGAGGATCACATGTGTTTACGGAGTGTTACTGCTTTGCTCCGGTGCTCTATTAAAAGGAGCACCTTAATTGCCAGTAGTTCCCTAGAGGTGCCGCTGCAAACGGGCTGGCAGGACAAAAGATGTTGTGCAAGTTCTCATTGCGAGCACGTATGACTATATATGGGACACATGCCTAGGATTATCTAGTACTTGGATGCTTTAGCTTATTTATGTGCAATTGCCCTATGTTCTGATTGCTATGTGAATTATCTTGTCCATGCAACGCCCGTCCATCCATCCCTATGCCTACCGCACTCGAATCCCACTGTTTACTACTTTTGTTACTACTGTCTTTGCTTTACTACTGCTGCTACTTTATTATTCCTACTACAAAACGGTTGCTACTGATAAACTGCTGTGAGCAAGATTGTTTCCAGGTGCAGCTGAATTGACAACTCAGTTTTTAAGGCTTATAAATATTCTTTGGGTCCCCTTGTGTCGAATCAATAAATTGGGTTTCACTTCCCTCGAAAATATTGCGATACACCCCCAATACTTGTGGGTCATCAATTACAAAGCTCATGATCTCAATAAGATCACGCATAGAGAGAGATATGAACACATAGCTACCGGTAGAGCCCTTAGCCTCGAGAGAGAACTACTCCCTCCTCATCATGGGAGTCAGCAACGGCGATGGAGTTGGCGGTGGAGTCGATGGAGATGGCTCCGGGGGCACTTCCCCGTCCCGGCAGGGTGCCAGAACAGAGACTTCTGTCCCCTGAATCTCCTCTTAGGTGGTAGCGACACTGTAGAACTTTTTGTGGAATTCTAATCCTCTCAGGGTTTTCATCTCGGGGGGTTTTCATATGCGAAAGGAGAGGTCGAGGCGGAGGCCGAGGCGGCCACACCACCCCCTGGCGCGGCCTAGCCTGGCCCGCGCCGCCAGGTGGTGTGGGCCCCTCGTGTCCCTTCTCCGTCTCGTCTTTTGGCTTCGTGAGTCTTCTGGTAAAATAGGAGTTTTGGATTTTGTTTCGTCCAATTCCGAGAATATTTCTTTACTAGCTTTTCTGAAACCAAAAACAGCAGAAAATAGGCAACTGGCACTGCGGCATCTTGTCAATAGCTTAGTTCCAGAAAATGTATAAAAATGCCTCAAAGTGTAGACAAAACATAAGATAGTTGATACAAAACAAGCATGGAGCATCAAAAATTATAGATACGTTTACGACGTATCAGCAGAGCTCCGCCCCTGAAGGGCTATGTCTTGGTGGTTCTCTCTTGGGCCCTCCCTCCTTTATATAGGCCTTGGGGTGCCCTAGGGTTCCCCCAATACCGTCATATGACTTAGGAAAGGTTCTGGAGCTTTTCTGGGGCGAAATCCCGTCGTTTTCGACCTTTTTGGCAACTATATGGGTGGAGCTATATGACCAAAAATATAGCTCCGGTCGTATAGTTGCTTGTTAAACTTGTAGATACTTTTAGTATTTTGGCCGCTATTTCTTCATACAAACTCCGTTTTGGGTGTTCTTGGGCTCGTGGAGTTCGTATAATCAAGGGCTACAACCCTATGGTCTTGGATATTTATTTTGAGAAGTTGGAAAATCACTTTTTCAACCTCTCAAATGGCTAAGTCTGGTCCCTGCAGCTCCTCCATACTATGCTCCCATTGTTTCGTTTGCCTTTGTTTTGTCCATAATCATCATCAACACCTACACACATGTCAAAGACAAGGAAGAGGGATAAAATTATACCTAAACTACTAAATGTGCAAGGCTCATATTGAATTTTACAAAAACAACTAATCATGCATATTAAGCATAGAATTATTAGATGGAGCATGATATGATAGGAAAATGACACAATTTATATTGCTAAAAAGTATTGTATATGACAGCCATCAACTTCCCCAAGCTAGATATTGCTCGTCCTCGAGCAAAAGGGACCGATAACTTAATGGATGTGATCTTGCTTATCATTGGAAATCAATGCACCGTATCCTTGTTTTTCCTGCAAGCTCAAAACAAGAGAGTACATAATCATACAAGGCAATATAAGCTCAGTTATATTATTCCAAACCACTAGAGATTAGTTAAAAACTTCTATGCCCCATGTCAAAGTTAAATCCAGCTTGCAAGTAAACTTGTGATCCTTCAATATGCACTTTATTGTATTTTTGTATTTTTATTTGTATAAGACAAAGCTGAACACAGTTAGTTGTCAATCATAAATAGAAATAGAGTTTTCCAATGCTGCCCACTCATGCCATCTATTAAAGTCTCTCAAGTGCAAACTTCGATTGTTGAGCTCATAGAAAATATATTTCTTAGTGACGAGACCATGCCAAAAGTGTGGTATATGTTCAATCGAGACTGTGCATGCTAGGAAGGACACTCGTGACCATTACCAAGGTTTCCCTTTTCGGTATAATGATTTCTCATAACGGTTAGAGGAGTATTCTAACTTTTTCTTTTAACGCAGGCCCATGAGAATACCAGTGCATACCCAAATATAGCATTTTTGCTACATATGTTGGGAAACTTATAGCCAAGCTCTAAGAGTTTCCTCTTTTGGATTGTTTAAAGGCCAGCAGAGTTGTTAGCATCCCATGTTGTGTGATAGTGGCGCAAGACACACATAAAGCAATATCTCACTTTGATTTCCAATACAATTTTTTTGCATATGTAATATCGAAACTTTGAAACATCATTTCTTATTTGACAACTCACTCAGTAAGCATCTATTAAGACCATCATTTCTAGAACTATGGGGTCGTGCTAATCCATAACCATTCACTTAAGACAATTCTTAATAGTGACAACTAGCAAGTTTCAAAGAACTTCTTTATTTTATTTTTTTCAAAATGTAGAGAACATGGCAATGTATATTTAGAGGATCACAATATTTTTTCACAAGCTAGATAAAAGTTGAACAAGGTGCATCAAAGCTATGGCTTGTCTCTTATGGGGCCTAACATGAGCAAGTATATCCCTTATATAAATATGAACAAAAACTCACCTAAGCAATCATTCAAAAACAGAGGGATACACAATAGCATGAAAACTTTTTAAGATAAATAACTTTGCACAAGACTCTACACATGCAAAACAACCTCCCCAAGCTAAGAACTTTGAGAAGATCATGAAAACAAAAGAGAAAATGTAGTTATCAAAAGAGAGTATAAGAAGTGGTTACCTCCCCAAGCTTAAGTTAAAGCAAGGGTGACACACTTTACCGTTGAGGTGCTTTTAACCTCTACTTTGATGAACAAAGAACCTTTGCTTTGATGAATGCTTCACGATCCGGTGTATGCCTTCCTTAAGAACCTGGTAGGAACAAGACTAGAAAGAAGACAAAATATTTTTCTGTTTTTCAAGACATGGGTTTAGCTCACAAGTGATAAAAATACAATTCCCACTGAGTCGGTTCATCAACCTAAGCACCACGCTTAAGTCAACAAACTAATTTTAGAAGTGCCCTTCTCCTAGATTGTGATGAAGTGTAAGTGAGACAAAATATGAAACACGAGTGTGCAGCCCCTATGTGCTTATTTAAAAGGGGTTAGAATTGGAAGGTTTTACCAGACACTGATTGTTGAAACGTTGAATTGAAGCAACCAAGTGGCTCATGCGAGTGTTTGCACGATTGGCACTACCTTACACGTCGTCACACAAGGTTCAAGTCCTTGCAAAAATAACACACAAAATAAAAGACAATAGTTCGGTGTATGAACGAAGTTCGTTCACCCAACTAATGAAAGAAAACGAAAAGAAAACATGAACTACTAAAGAGAATCACAACTTAAGGAATTTCTGAGACAGAACTTTATTGTTTACATATGCTTGGCTTCTCTAAAACATGGTAGAAGCTCTTAGGTGGTGTTTCGAGGTTTTTAGAAGAAGATGGAAGAAGAAAGAATAAAATTTTGAGCAATGGTTACCTTCCAGTTGGCGTTTGAGGGGTTTTCCCAACTATACGGGCGCAGCTATACGGCCGGAACAAAATGTTCCCGCTGTATAGTTGGTCGTCAAACTGTCTGTCCCTGAGAAAGAAAATATACAAAGGCATAGATATCTATACGACCGAAACTATACGGCCAGAATTTTTTATTCCCGTCGTATAGTTGGTCGTTAAACTCCTAGTATATTAGAAAATAATTTGTACGTAGGCACCGATATCTATACGACCGGAGCTATATGGCCGGAATTTTTATTCTCATCATATAGTTGGTCGTTAAACTCTCAGTACATATGAAAGAAAAATTGTCGATGACAGAGATATCTATAGGACCGGAACTATACGGCTGCAATTTTTATTCCCACCGTATAGTTGGTCGTTAAACTCTTTGTATGCATCAAAAAAATTCTATTTATTCGAGAATTCTTTCTTAACCTGAAACTTAGTGATATACCTTGTTTCGACAGTAAAATAACAACTTTACTTTTCGACCAACAACAGCATGTAGTAAAAATAAATTATACCTTTTGAAAAATACAACAAGATAATTCTAATAGCAAATCATACAAAGAATAAAAATGCCAATGCAACATTAATGCATCAAGACTCAAGACACAAAACTAAGAAAGATACCTAATGACTTCTAGGTTGCCTCCCGAGAAGCGCTCTCTTTAAAGCCATAAAGCCAGGCTAGGATGCGCCATACATTATCCACCTGGATGCCAAGGGATATCGACTCGAGGTGAGGTTGTACATACCAGCTTGGAGCATCTTGAAGTAGAGTTCGGTCGGAGTCGTACCCGCTTACGGTGCATCGGCATCATGTAGATGAACAAGTTCTCACTTTCAAGCGAGTGTTGATGCACCAAGCTTGGTGAACATGCCTCCGTGTATAGCTGCAATGAGAGGATTTGAGATTCATATAAAATTCTTAAATCTTTACCTTGGTTACCTGTGTAGGGGAACACTTCATAGTATTATTCCTTCATAGCAGGGAGTTCAGGACCCTGCATATTAGTATAGCAAGGTTCTATCTCTAGTTCATTATTATTAATGCTCTCCATATGAGTGTCTAGGCACAAGGCCTCCGCAGAACAATTATCAATAGTTTTAGCATCATAAAAATCATTACTAGACTAAGAGGCATCACAAACAAAAGTTGTAGTGTGACTCTGTTTGTCAACCTCACCTTTTTGTTCCTCCTTTTCATTGACTAGTGTTTAGTAACAATGATAGAATCAAAAGTAGGAGTTGAAGGTGTGAGCGGGTGATCAATCCGTTCTTCCTCCTCTTCCTTATGCTCCTTTTCCTGTCCACTTAAAATATTTTTGCAAAAGAGGAATATGAGGCATACTAAATTAAAAACTCCATCAATTGCTTCACTTTCAACATCAATACTTCCTAGTATAAATACCATTTCAGATGCACCTTTGAAAACAATGTATTCTAGTACCTCCAAACTAGCATAGGATTTATCTCTATTATAATTTTCTAGAGTAGGATTGTTGGAATACTTACATTGAAAATTAAGGTGGTCATCTGTAATACAAATTATGCAATAAGATCCATCATTAGCTCGCAACCATAATGAATGCATTTCCAATTGGTCCACCAATTTCTTTATCAGCTCATATCTAGCAACCAGGCTTGATGAACTTGAATCCTTTATCTCCTCCAATGCTTGCATTATCTCTTGAACAAAATTTATCTCGAAAGACATGATTAGTAGCAACAGTTTTTATAAATTTTTGGTTTTGTAAATTTTGTTGTTGTTTTCAATATAAAATAAAGCAGTAAGATAACAGCAACAAACGGAAATAAACTATGTGTGAGTAGGAAGGTAATAACCGGACGCTTATCAACCCGGCAACGGCGCCAATTTGATGACTAGATTCCTGCACCAACAACAGGGTTATTGCAGTACTTGTAGCAGTAAATATTTAAGAGTTTGTCTCGATGGGAGATCGTCGAACAGAAACAACATGACCCTGCAGCCACGTTGTCAATGCGGCCACGTTTCGCACCCAAACCGTGGTTTGGAAATAGCCTATTCTATAAGTTACTAGAACAACGATAATTGAGAGAGGTTTAAAGTATCTAATAACAAAGAACTTTTAACAAAAACAAAATAAACTAAGACGGAAAGTAAACAGGATTATGAACTGAATTAAAGATATTGTAGTTGTAGGATTGAATGGAATGAGGGAGGGATTCTAGGCTTCGGTCTCACTAGTACTAGATGGGCAAATATATGTGTGATCTATAAGAGATTACTCAGACAAATAAACATTCCCCAATTGATTACCGGGATGTCTCTTCTTCTTCATATATCTAGTACCATATGAGTTGCCCAAGATAATTATGGTCATATTTGTAATTCCTATATGGTGGATCTGTATTCTATGATTTGATATATGAGATTGTTGAAACCTATTATGTGTAAGATGTATTGATAGATGCATATCATGTACCCCGTTTTTAAGTATTTGAGCATGTGTGGGGAGAAGTGTGTATTAGATGGAGTAGCATGGTGGTAGTGATTGAATAGTGACAACAAATTTGAGATCTACTATGGTATTTAACTTTGTTCTGCTGCCTCACTAGGGATTAAGTGAATCCATGTGCTATAATTACCTTGTGGCAGTTAGATAATCTTGTTTGGTCAAGGTAGCATATTTATGATTCAAACATCATGTCAAAATACCTAAGGCTATACTCTATTGATTCTTAATTCAAGATTGCTTGCAGTTTCTCTTTCTTGAGGAGTATAAGAGATATGTGTTGCATCATCTCTATGTTAGGATGTGATGCCCATATGAATTCTTATCAAACAAATGTTGAAGTTCCACCAATATTATGTCTTTGATGAATTGTTTATGTCCACTACAACCCAAAAAGAGAGTAGACAAGTGAACCATGAACCCCGATCCATTTTAAACCATTAGAAACATCTTTCCAACACAATTATCACGCTTTACATTTTCTGCAATTTATTATTTCGAAAACACAAAAATACTTTCTTCACTTACAAACACACACACAAAACCCCAAAACAACTATCTTTTATTGCATTTACTTTGCTTTTCTAGTTTTACTTATTTTACTTTACTTTATTTATATGTATATTTCATATTAGTAATACAAAACCTTGTGCGACAACCACACGGTAGAGTTGGGGATACAATACAAAAACATTGCTTTGCAGGTTGCTAAAAGAGGAGAAGAAGAAGTAACTTCTTAGCCGATTCCCTGAGAGTTCGATATAAACCCTCGAGTCACCCTTGTGGGGAAAGAAGCTTGATACAACACTCTACATTTGGAGTCCCAACAAATTGGTACACGAAGTTGTTGCCATCAAGAAGATTTTCTGGCACCGTTGCCGGGGAGTTGCAAGAGGGACATCAGAACTACACCATGTTCATCAACTTTGTGCAAACACCTAAGCTTGGGGAGGTTGCACCGAGCTTTTCCTTCTCCTATAGATTTTCAAAGTAATTTTCTTTTGTATTGTTTTTAGTATTTTCTTAGTTTATTTAAAAGACAAAAACACATAAAAATTAGTATCAACTTGATGCATGTAAAATACATCCATGAACTTTGTAGTTTATTGTGCCAAAATCCCCATTATCTTGCAATTTTATTATATTTATTGGGAATAACCTACTAATAGTTACAAAGGTGCACAAGTTCTTGTTTCATACTTTGTTGTGTAGGAAATATGTGAGTATGGAAGGAAACCGGTCATTATGGTGAAATTCGAAGTTTTCTAAAATATTTCCCTACAGAACAATTTTCTACGAGTGCCATGGAAGCCCCTGAAGATGGTGTAAAATGGAAAACATCAAAACATGAAAGGTGTTGGAAATTTTACTATGATGATCCTAGACATAAAATTTGCCTCAATCGAAGTTCGAATGCGACTTTTAGCACTGCATTACTAAGGGTACATAAGCAGTTTTGGGATTTCAAGAGTTTGTGACGTGATTGACTCCAACTCTTCCCATACTCTGATGGTTTTGGCCAAGTCATGACCCAAGGAGCTCCCAAAGGATAGAGGGGACCCTAGAAAGGTTATCGAGGGGAGCTCCCAAACTAACCTTGTTGATGGAGCCCTAGATTGCATCTCCACCTCTATATATTAAGGGGAAACCCTATTTCTAGAGGCATCCACCGATAGCCACGAAAATCCTCCTCCTTGGCAGCCGCAAAGGACGGGGAGAAGCTCCTCGAGATCAGCACCATGGCCAGGGAAGAAGAAGGGGCAAGGGGCATCCGCCCCCTAGGAGGGACGCCGGGGCGTCGCTGCCCTGCGCCGCTAGCTCCTCCACGCCGGTTCCACCTCTCCCCCATGGGAAGGCTCATATCCATCACCATCTACAACAACTCTCCACCATCCCCCACTGTAATCTCTTGGAAAACATGATATATGATGCAATATATCGTTTTCCCATGATCTATTCTATATCTATGTTGATGTTTGAGTAGTGACTTGTTTATGGCAATTGTGATATAGTTTGTTGTTGGTTGCATATACAAGTATATGTTATCTTCTATGATGATCTTGGTGTACTAATATATAAGTGAACACATATGTTGGGGGATGCATAAGGTTGTCACTGTTGCATGTTGATAGGATGAGGGATAGCCGGAGTTTGACACAAACTGAATCCCAAATCTTAGAGATACATGTTGTATTAATTCATGGTTAATCAACGGGGGTATTATCATGGGTACCTTAGATCTAAATGCGGTGATTGGACTTTATGTCTTAATAATTCCCTTGTTTCTCTTAATTATCCTTGGGATCAATCAGTAGGGGTGTATTTTCTCATGTATATGGCTGCACCTATTCATGGCTACTCCTTAGAAGAAACAATAAAAAGACTATCTTTGTGCTTCACTAATTGTGATAGCCAACCAAATGAAATAGAAATTTGCCTAAGAACTTGCTCCCTTGGGTTATCCACCTCCACTTCACTAGCTCCATTTTACTTGCACTAGTTTACCTATAGTATTTGCTTCCAAAAACTTTACTATTTTCTAGTTAGTACCACAAAACAACCACACACACTATCCTAGATTTGCATAGAAGGCCATATAAGTGGGTTATAGGGCTTTAGAGAATAGATAGTTTACCTTCAGCTCCTTGTGGGTTCGACACTCAAGTACTTATCAAATTGTACTACGGTGGTCCCCACACTTGGGGGTTATCAAAGATACTTTTCTAGCACCGTTGTCGGGGATTGTAGTGCTAGGCTTCTTTTCTTTCTTGCATTGCTAGTTTACTTTTAGTACCTTTTTTATAAATATAAAACCCAAAAAATAGATAATGGATGATGCTCTAGAGCCATTTTTCAAGGCTCACAAAGATTTGGATGATATGTTACTCAAATATTTTTAAATGTTGAATATTCCCTTGTGCACTAATGTTTTGAATGCAAGAAATCATGTTTAAAGTGCCAATGAAGACGACGACAAAAGCCTAAGCTTGGGGATGCCCATGCATCCCAAAGAAAAGGATATAGAAGAGCAAAAGGAACAAGTGGAGGAAGAATTGAATAGCTACCCATCTCCTATTCACAACAAGGTTAGTTTAAGATTTCAGCAAAAAAATGGAAAATTAAATGAGAAGGATGAGCAATGGAGAAGTTGGGGTCGACCTTGAGCATGTGTTGTTCATGCAAATGGAACCATTGCAAAGCCTATATCATTAAAACTTTTCCATAGTAAAAACAAAATAAAAAGATTGTCTCTTTTTTAATATATTAGCTTCTTGAATAAAATGGTTTCCCAATAATTACTATAGTTTGCATCATGGGAGAAACTATTATATCATTTGTTTGGATAACTAACCATTTTGTAGGCATTAAAGTATCATGAAGATGAAAATATATCTTTGTTTGAGATGAGTAACATGATATGATGAGGAAGAAGTAGAGGACAAGAAATAGCAAGATCATAAGCTTGGGGGGATTCCCATGCATCCCCTTCTTCTTTTGAGTGATTTCAAGTAATATCATTTCAAACTCATCTTTTAGTTATATCATCATGATCTTGTTCGTATGTTTGTGGAAATCATGTTTTGTGTGCCATTTTAGTTTATGAACTTTCTTCTCTATTATAATAGGTTGTTTATCTTAAGTTTACATGTTCTAATAATAAAGTACCAAGTTTTACCCATTTTGGATGTTAAAGTTGGAACATATATGCGGAGCTGCAGATTTCAGCATGTTGCTATTCACAAGAAAAATTCTCTACGGAGTTCTGTAACTGCGATTGCTCTCATATTTACACTGTATTTACAACTTTTCATCCTATATACGCAAAAAAATTGGCCAAAATTTCTGACATGTTTAGGTCGTCTAAAAAATTACGTTCTACTGCTGCTGAAAATCTGGACAGATTCTGCCCACAAGTGTTTGAGCCAGTCTTTTGAGTCTCAAAATGATTTTCCATGAGTCTTTTGATATGATATAATGTGTAGGACACTATATTCTTTCTGGACTACTGAGGAATTTTTTCTATGAATTATATGGCAGCTATTATCATATCCTTGTACCAGTAATGTCACGCCATAGAAAAAGAAATGGGAGAAAGTTTTGTGTTGAAGTTTTTTGACAGGGAATGGAGGAACACCACACCAAGAGCTATACAAGAATGGTGAAAACCATAATCTTGGGGATGCCCAAGGCACCCCATTGGACCTATAAAACTCTCGGATTTCAAACCTCTAAACTTTGTTTTTCGAGCAACATAGAACGATCATATAAACTTAGCATTTATATAGGAAACATCTACCAAATAGCTTAAGCTATGTCCAAAAGTATACTATCATGTGTGAGTAATTATTTATCTTCTAAACACTATTATTATGGGTATGGGTGACATGGAGAAGTTAGTTACGGGGTGACCACGAACTCATAGGGCATAAGAGTACCCCTTGCAAGTAGAACAAGATTATGCATACGATAAAAGATGAGGGCAAAACCCCTCCAAGAAGGGATACCAATGCTAAGATGAGGGCAAAAACCATCCATTGATGACATGATCAAAGTGATAGAGTGAGTATTCAGGAGTACATACCTCTCAAATATCAATTAAGTACACAAAGCAAAAGGTGAAAAAGAAAAGGAAAAAATAGGGAAATGGCAATGCTACATTATGGGTTGGTTGTATGAATATTTTTGTGGGATTGAGGCTGACATTGGATTGAAGTGTTATCCAAATACATGCTATCATGAGAGGAGGTTTTCACTCGATCTTAAAAATAGATGAGCGTGATGCCATGCTATTCTTGATCTAGCTAGTCAGTCCAGTTAGTATGAGACCTATCAATCTCAATGGCATCCTCAAGATTACTTAACTACGCAACACAAAATGGAAGATTTAAAAATAGAGTGCCAAAAGAAGCAAAAGGTGCCAAAAACAAGAATGCCAAAAAGAATCAGGTAATGAGGGGCAATGGAACCAAACACTAATGATGAACTATGATTCAATCATAAACTTAAGGGATAATGTTTGGAAGCTAGATGTGTCTTGCATATGATATTCCCTACTTGCCAGCCATACACTTTTTCCAACCCCTTTTGCCAATATTCTGACCATAGGTCCACCACTATATATATATTTATACTTTTCTCCATGCGAGAAATTCAACTATTGTTTCATGGTACGATATGCATTTGTGTTAGTAAATATACATTGTGTTATCAAGTATGATGTTATGAGAGGTACTACTTTATGTTATGTTTGTTTATTGTTACTCTTTAATGAATGGACCATATTAAATATTTGTGATACTTGCTAGCCAAGGTAAGCAACAAACTCCAAAGTCCATGTTAGTTTTATCACCTTTATGCTCGAGAACAAGCATAGGTTAAGCTTGGGGATGCTTGATTCATGTAAAATGCATCCATGAACTTTGTAGTTTACTGTGCCAAAATCCCCATTATCTTGCAACTTTATTATATTTATTGCTACTAACCTACTAATATTTACAAAGTGCACAAGTTCTTGTTTCATACTTTGTTGTGTAGTAAATACGCGAATATGAAAGGAAACCGGTCATTATGGTGAAATTCGAAGTTTCCTAAAATCTGTCCCTACGGAATAGTTTACTAAGATTGCCATGGAAGCCCCAGAAGATGGCGTCAAATATAAAAATACAAAATTGTGGGGGGAATTTTACGTTGATGATCCTGGACATAAAATTTGCCTCAATCGATGTTCGGTCACGACTTTTAGCCCTGGATTACTGAAGGGTACAGAAGTAGTCTCTAGATTTCGAGAGTTTGTGACGTGATTGACTACAACTCTTCCCATACTTGATGGATTCGGCCAAGTCACGACTCAAGGTGATCCCAAAGTACAGAGAGGAGCCCTAGAAAGGTTCTAGAGATGCCCAAGATCCCTTGGATCAAAGAGGCATCCACCCATAGCCACGAAAATTATCCTCCTTGGTAGCCTCCAAGGAGGGGGAGAATCTCCTCAAGATCAGCACCATGGCCAAGGAAGAATAAGGGGCAAGGGGCCTCCACTCCTAGAGCAGCCGCCGCCCTAGGAGGGGTGTCGGGCGCCGCCGCCCTACGCCGCTGCCTCCTCCACGCCGACGCCGCCTCTCTCCATGGGGAGACTGTTGGGTCCACAGCATAGAAAACAAAAATGTTCCTATGATGATAACTATACGCCAAGATCTATCTACTAGATACAGAGCAACGGGTGGACATACATCCATGGAGAACTTACCCTCGAAGACAATGAGTTTTGTTAACGAGTAGGAACTCGTGGTTGATGTAGTCGTACGCTTGCCGATCTCAAGATCGTGTGGAAGTCCGAGCGCCGCAAATCAGCAGCGCATCCGTCCTCGCACACACGTTCAAGCCACCGGACAACCTCCACCTCCTCGCTCCAGCGAATCAGCGGAAGCAGCAACTCCTTCCATACGCAAGGCCACCGCGAACATGTATCTCGCTAATCTGAGACCATGGGGAAATATCTAGAGGGGGAGAGAGATCCTTCACGAGGAGGTGTGGTTTGTGAGAGGGGAGAAGGGGGCTTTATATAGGAGGGAGGGAGACCCCTCCCCTCCAATAGCCGGCGCATGAGGGGGGGGACTCCTCCCCTCCTTCATTCATGTGGTGAACCTCCACTCACATAAACATGGCCTCCACCCAAAATCCCACTCACATGTATTTAATTTCCACCAAATTAAATGCAACTCTCAATTAATAAAACTCTTTTATTTATTTTATTCAGAATTTTGTTAATTACTTTAATTAACAAACATTCACATAAAACCCCTTGCAACATTTCAATATCACATGCAGAACCACTTTCTGCAATTTCACCCGAAACAATTCCGGTTTCTATCAAAACAATTCCTGTTTCTATCGAAACATTTCCTGCGCTTTGCAAACCTTTTGTCTGGAACATATGTGCTCCTAAATGGTGTCCGTCAACCCTTAAGTGTGTCACCCTACGGTTCGCGAATAATGCAGACATGATTGAGACTCCTCTCAGATCAATAATCAGAAGCGGGACCTGGAGATCCATACTGACTCCTGCATATTCAACGATGACTTCTGTGATCGTGAGAACCTTTAACGTCAGCAATTTAATCCCTTTGTCTCATGATATAATACATGTCCGAGATTCAATCATCGGTATCCAAATACCTAGATTGATCTCGTTACCGACATGCACTCTTTTCTCGTTCCCGTGATATAACATTCTAGTGATCACATCACTTGCTTGCAAGCTATCTTAATGTGATATCACCGAGAGGGCCCAGAGTATATCTATCCGTCATCGGGATTGACAAATTCCACTCTTGATCCATGAGCCTCAACATAACACCTTCATAGCACTGAACCCACCTTTATGGTCACCCTGTTACGGTGTGACGTTTTATGTTATCAAGATACTCTTCCGGTGTTAGCAATTAACATGATCTCATGGTCTAAGGACTAAGACTACTTTGTATGATGTTATAGCAATATAAACATAATGACTTGATCGTAATGCTATACTTCGGATGAATGTTCATCACATCATTTCACAAATGATGTGACCTTGTTATTAACAACACCCAATGTCCATGATCAGGAAACCTTGATCATCTTGTTAATCAACAAGCTAGTCTATAAGAGAGGCATAACTAGGAACCCTTTTGTTTATTAAACACACATGTATTGATGTTTCCTATCAATACAATTATAACATGCAAAATAAACATCTATCATATACAAGGAATACATAATAACAACTTTATTATTGCCTCTCAGGGCATATTTCCTTCAGAGACTCATCTCCATCACCATCTACAACAACTATCCATCACCCCCCACTATAATCTCTTGGCAAACATGATGTTTGATGCAATATATTGTTTTCACATGATCTATTGTATCTCGATGTTGATGTTTGAGTAGTGACTTGTTTATGGCAATTGCGATATAGTTTGTTGTTGGTTGCATACAAGTATATGTTATCTTCTATGGTGATCTTGGTGTACTAACATATGAGTGCACACATATGTTGGGGGATGCACAATATTGTCACTGTTGCATGTTGATAGGATGAGGGATAGACGGAGTTTAATAGAAACCAAATCTAAAATCTTAGAGATACATGTTGTATTAATTCATGGTTAATCAACGGGGGTATTATCATGGGGACCTTAGATCTAAATGTGGTGGTTGGACTTTATGTCTTAATAATTTCCTTGTTTGCTCTTAATTGGCCTTGGGACCAATCACTAGGGGTGTGTTTGCTCATCTATATGGTTGCACTTGTTCATGGATCCTCCTTAGAAGAAATAATAAAAATACTATCTTTGTGCTTCACTAATTGTGACAACCAACCAAATGAAATGGCAAATTTGCCTAAGAACTTGCTCCGATGGGTTATCCACCTCCACTTCACTAGCTCCATTTTACTTGCACTAGTTTTCCTATAGTATTTGCTTCCAAAAACTTTACTGCATTCTAGTTAGTACCACAAAACAACCACACGCACAGTATAGTTCCTAGCTTTGCATAGAAGGCCATATAAGTGGGTTATAGGGCTTTAGAGAATAGATAGTTTACCTTCAGCTTCTCGTGGATTCGACACTCAAATACTTATCGAATTGTACTACGGTGATCCCCTACACTTGGGGGTTATCACAACTCTATTGGTAAACATGGGAGAAAGAAGTACCAAACTTTGGGACTACAACAACACTCCCAGTGATCAATTTATTGCGAGGCCTATCACAACACCTGAAATAACTACTGAAAGTATTTAAGTAAGTCCTGGTCTATTAAACCTCATAGCTAAAGAACAATTTGGGGGAGTGTTAGTGAGGATGCATCTATCCATTTACATGAATTTTGTGAAATATGTCATATGAAAAAAATTAAAAATTTGGAAAATAACATTGTCAAACTTAAACTATTCCAATTTTCACTTAGAGGTAAAGCTAAAGAATGGTTATTATCACTACCTATAGCTAGCATAAACTCCTGGGATGACCTTAAAGAATCTTTTATAAAGAAATACTACCCACTTGTTAAGATCCTTCAAATTATAAATAGTATCCTATCATTTGGACAAAATGATAATGAACATGTAGCAATAGCTTGGGAAAGAATTAAAAACATGATTAGAACTTTCCCATCTCATGGATTAAATGAATGGGCAATCCTACACTCTTTCTATAATGGGTTAAACTATATGTCAAGAAGCATGCTAGATTCTACTACATAGGGTGCTTTTACGAGTAAAACTGTTTCTGAAGCTAAAACTATCCTAGAAAAAATGCTACACAACCATAGTCAATGGCACACTGAAAGAGCACCAAACCCATCATCAAGAAAAATAAATGATATTTAATAAATAGACCCTTTGTCCAATAAAATATATGCCATATTTGCCTACATATCTAAGAAAATACTGATAATGTTCCCCTACAAGAACTAGTTGGTAACACCAATGAAAATGTAGATGTCAACTACATAAGAAATTTTGGTAAAAATGGATATGGGAACAACTACAATAACTCTTATGGTAAGCCACCTTATGCTCCAAACAACTATGGAAATAGTCCTTTCATCACATATCCTAATGCTAATGCAAACAAATGGAAACCTGCCACTGTCCCACAAACTAGTGAGAGCTTGGAAAAACAGCAAGAGCCAAATAAGAACCTTATGGAACAAGTAGCTAGCCATGATACTATGATATAAGAACTAAACAAGTCACTTTCATCCCTCGCTTGACTCTTCTCGGAAAAGGTTCTCGTTCCCATGAATCTGGATCTGCCTCCTGGCATTGATAGCGATTGATCGAATTTCATTCCGATTTTCCGTTTTCCATAAGTTCTAATATTAAAGTCTTGCAACACCAAGCGCCTGGCTTAGAGAAAGCTTTATCTAAACTAGCTGATAATCAAGCAACTTTGTTAAGTATGTCTGTAGGAAAGCCACAAGGACCACCTGTTAAAAGCAGGTGGTGCCATCTACAATAGAATTTGTAAAATATATTTAGACTAAGTTTATGATAGATTGAGTTCAACTAATCCAAATTACTAATGAACTCCCACTCAAAAACGACATCCCTCGTGTCCTTTTGGTGATTACATGAACCAAATCCACTACACCAAGTCCGATCATCACGTGAGTCGGTGTAGCTTCAAAGGCGAGCATCTATATGGGCATCATATCAACTATATGACTCATGCTTAACCTTTCGGTCCGTGTTCCGAGGCCATGTCTGTACATGCTAGGCTCGTCAAGTAAAAACCTTAGTATTCACGTGTGTAAAACTGTTTTACACCCGTTGTATGAAAGCGTAGAGTCGAGAACACCCGATCATCACATGATGCCTCAAAACACGATCCACAAAACGGTGCATACTTAAGGAAGAGCACATTTTATCTTGATATCTAAATGAGGGATCATCTTATAATGCTACCAAAAGCGCCAAACTAGCAATATAAGATGCTAACATCTAATGTGTGAAGTGAGGTGATATGGTCCATGCATTTGATCTCTATCATTTGCATCGTGGTATGATCTTTATCATTCCTTTGTGTGTAAGGCCAAGGTCTATGGAACTTACACGTTAAGTGAGTTGTAAGAGTATCTATCATACATCTACTTACAACAATACCATATCAAGACACTAGCCCAGCAACGATCTAAACTAGACACCTCTAATTTATCAATTGCAAGTTTTACGTGGCTTAGGGCTTTCGGAGATAGAACCGGTCTTACCTACGAACATGAACCACAACGAGGATAACCAAGTTATTAGCAACTCGTTGTAAATCAGATATTGACTATAGTAGGACAGACAGACACCCGCTAGCCACTTATGCAAAACTAGTTGCATGTCAGTCGTGGAACCGGTCTCATGTACGATGACATGTAAGGTTGGTCCGGGCCGCTTCATCCCACTATGCCACCAATATCCAAAGTACATAGAAGATGCAATAACATGATCATCATCGCCCACATATAAACATATGTGTACTACCCGTGCAAAGCACCTACACATAGATCTGGCTCTGATACCACTGTTGGGTCCGCAGCCTAGAAAACAAAAAAATACCTACGATGAGAACTATACGCCAAGATCTATATACTAGATAAAGAGCAACGGGTGGACATCCATCCATGGAGAACTTACCCTCGAAGACAACGAGTTTTGTTAACGAGTAGGAACTCGTGGTTGATGTAGTCGTACGCTTGCCGATCTCAAGATCGTGTGGAAGTCCGAGCGCCACAAATCAGCAGCGCATCCGTCCTCGCACACACGTTCAAGCCACCGGACAACCTCCACCTCCTCGCTCCAGCGAATCAGCGGAAGCAGCAACTCCTTCCAGACGCAAGGCCACCGGGAACATGTATCTCGCTAATCTGAGACCATGGGGAAGTATCTAGAGGGGGAGAGAGATCCTTCACGAGGAGGTGTGGTTTGTGAGAGGGGAGAGGGGGGATTTATATAGGAGGGAGGGAGACCCCTCCCCTCCCATAGAAGGCGCATGAGGGGGGGACTCCTCCCCTCCTTCATTCATGTGGTGAACCTCCACTCACATAAACATGGCCTCCACCCAAAATCCCACTCACATGTATTTAATTTCCACCAAATTAAATGCAACTCTCAATTAATAAAACTCTTTTATTTATTTTATTCAGAATTTTGTTAATTACTTTAATTAACAAACATTCACATAAAACCCCTTGCAACATTTCAATATCACATGCAGAACCACTTTCTGCAATTTCACCCGAAACAATTCCGGTTTCTATCAAAACAATTCCTGTTTCTATCGAAACATTTCCTGCGCTTTGCAAACCTTTTGTCTAGAACATATGTGCTCCTAAATGGTGTCCGTCAACCCTTAAGTGTGTCACCCTACGGTTCGCGAATAATGAAGACATGATTGAGACTCCTCTCAGATCAATAATCAGAAGCGGGACCTGGAGATCCATACTGACTCCTGCATATTCAACGATGACTTCTGTGATCGTGAGAACCTTTAACGTCAGCAATTTAATCCCTTTGTCTCATGATATAATACATGTCCGAGATTCAATCATCGGTATCCAAATACCTAGTTTGATCTCGTTACCGACATGCACTCTTTTCTCGTTCCCGTGATATAACATTCTAGTGATCACATCACTTGCTTGCAAGCTATCTTAATGTGATATCACCGAGAGGGCCCAGAGTATATCTATCCGTCATCAGGATTGACAAATTCCACTCTTGATCCATGAGCCTCAACATAACACCTTCATAGCACTGAACCCACCTTTATGGTCACCCTGTTACGGTGTGACGTTTTATGTTATCAAGATACTCTTCCGGTGTTAGCAATTAACATGATCTCATGGTCTAAGGACTAAGACTACTTTGTATGATGTTATAGCAATATAAACATAATGACTTGATCGTAATGCTATACTTCGGATGAATGTTCATCACATCATTTCACAAATGATGTGACCTTGTTATTAACAACACCCAATGTCCATGATCAGGAAACCTTGATCATCTTGTTAATCAACAAGCTAGTCTATAAGAGAGGCATAACTAGGAACCCTTTTGTTTATTAAACACACATGTATTGATGTTTCCTATCAATACAATTATAACATGCAAAATAAACATCTATCATATACAAGGAATACATAATAACAACTTTATTATTGCCTCTCAGGGCATATTTCCTTCAGAGACTCATCTCCATCACCATCTACAACAACTATCCATCACCCCCCCACTATAATATCTTGGCAAACATGATGTTTGATGCAATATATTGTTTTCACATGATCTATTGTATCTCGATGTTGATGTTTGAGTAGTGACTTGTTTATGGCAATTGTGATATAGTTTGTTGTTGGTTGCATACAAGTATATGTTATCTTCTATGGTGATCTTGGTGTACTAACATATGAGTGCACACATATGTTGGGGGATGCACAATATTGTCACTGTTGCATGTTGATAGGATGAGGGATAGCCGGAGTTTAATAGAAACCAAATCTAAAATCTTAGAGATACATGTTGTATTAATTCATGGTTAATCAACGGGGGTATTATCATGGGGACCTTAGATCTAAATGTGGTGGTTGGACTTTATGTCTTAATAATTCCCTTGTTTGCTCTTAATTGGCCTTGGGACCAATCACTAGGGGTGTGTTTGCTCATCTATATGGTTGCACTTGTTCATGGATCCTCCTTAGAAGAAATAATAAAAATACTATCTTTGTGCTTCACTAATTGTGACAACCAACCAAATGAAATGGCAAATTTGCCTAAGAACTTGCTCCGATGGGTTATCCACCTCCACTTCACTAGCTCCATTTTACTTGCACTAGTTTTCCTATAGTATTTGCTTCCAAAAACTTTACTGCATTCTAGTTAGTACCACAAAACAACCACACGCACAGTATAGTTCCTAGCTTTGCATAGAAGGCCATATAAGTGGGTTATAGGGCTTTAGAGAATAGATAGTTTACCTTCAGCTTCTCGTGGATTCGACACTCAAATACTTATCGAATTGTACTACGGTGATCCCCTACACTTGGGGGTTATCACAACTCTATTGGTAAACATGGGAGAAAGAAGTACCAAACTTTGGGACTACAACAACACTCCCAGTGATCAATTTATTGCGAGGCCTATCACAACACCTGAAATAACTACTGAAAGTATTTAAGTAAGTCCTGGTCTATTAAACCTCATAGATAAAGAACAATTTGGGGGAGTGTTAGTGAGGATGCATCTATCCATTTACATGAATTTTGTGAAATATGTCATATGAAAAAAATTAAAAATTTGGAAAATAACATTGTCAAACTTAAACTATTCCAATTTTCACTTAGAGGTAAAGCTAAAGAATGGTTATTATCACTACCTATAGCTAGCATAAACTCCTGGGATGACCTTAAAGAATCCTTTATAAATAAATACTACCCACTTGTTAAGATCCTTCAAAATATAAATAGTATCCTATCATTTGGACAAAATGATAATGAACATGTAGCAATAGCTTGGGAAAGAATTAAAAACATGATTAGAACTTTCCCATCTCATGGATTAAATGAATGGGCAATCCTACACTCTTTCTATAATGGGTTAAACTATATGTCAAGAAGCATGCTAGATTCTACTAAATAGGGTGCTTTTACGAGTAAAACTGTTTCTGAAGCTAAAACTATCCTAGAAAAAATGCTACACAACCATAGTCAATGGCACACTGAAAGAGCACCAAACCCATCATCAAGAAAAATAAATGATATTTAATAAATAGACCCTTTGTCCAATAAAATATATGCCATATTTGCCTACATATCTAAGAAAATACTGATAATGTTCCTTACAAGAACTAGTTGGTAACACCAATGAAAATGTAGATGTCAACTACATAAGAAATTTTGGTAAAAATGGATATGGGAACAACTACAATAACTCTTATGGTAAGCCACCTTATGCTCCAAACAACTATGGAAACAGTCCTTTCATCACATATCCTAATGCTAATGCAAACAAATGGAAACCTGCCACTGTCCCACAAACTAGTGAGAGCTTGGAAAAACAGCAAGAGCCAAATAAGAACCTTATTGAACAAGTAGCTAGCCATGATACTATGATATAAGAACTAAACAAGTCACTTTCATCCATAAATTCTAATATTAAAGTCTTGCAACACCAAGCGGCTGGCTTAGAGAAAGCTTTATCTAAACTAGCTGATAATCAAGCAACTTTGTTAAGTATGTCTGTAGGAAAGCCACAAGGACCACCTGTTATTGGTATGAACTCTATCAGTATAACTACAAGTATACCCTCTACTTTTGAATAAACATATAATTAATTAATGAACTATAATGATCTTTTTGAACCACTCTTATTACAATATGGAATCCCTATGAAAGAAACCACCATGCTTGAGCCACCAATGATCACAAATGAAAAACAAGTAGAGGAAGTTAAAATTCTAAGTGAAACAAAAGAACCTCTAATAGACCTTGATAAATCATCTTGTATGAACTTACCAATATCCTACAAAAGTTTTCTAATGACTCATCCATTAATGTTCATCAAGCAGGTTTTGGCTCCTATATAGAAAACTGTGTCATAAACAAATATAGGAAGATAAAATAATGAAGACATGATACCACCAGAGCTTGGGGATACTTGGATCCCCAAGGTATTAATCACCATTGGCAAAGAGACCCATCATGCTATTCTAGATCTAGGATCTAGTGTCTCTCTTTTATCCAAAGAACTATATGAACTACTAGAACTCAAAAACATGGAAAAATATTCAATAGATCTTTTGCTTGATTATTACTCAATTAAAAATGCTTTAGGAAAAGTAAATGATGTAATGATTGAGTTACATATGACTTTTGTGCATGTTGACTTTATTATCATGGACATGGGGAGTAAAACCGCTAGTCCTATAATTCTTGTTAGACCTTTTTAGAGAACTATAGGTGCAATAATTGATTCAAAGGAAGGGAATGTGAAGTTTCAGTTACCTCATAAGAAATGTATGGAACACTTCCCAAGGAAGAAGAAGATAACGCCAAGGTACAAGCTACCAGATGATCTCCACATCACTTGAATAAAGTAAGTAAAGCCTAGCTATATGGCTATAAAGAAAGCAATTTTTGGCAGGCATCCCGGTTATTTATTTTTTATGCATGCTATATGTACTTAAAAGAGTCCCTTTTTATTGTATTCTTTGTAGTTTAGCAATAAAGTACCAAGTACAACCCATTTTGGATGCTAGAAAGTTGATAAAACACATGGAGAAGCAAATTTCTGCACAACACTGTTTAGCAGAAACATTCTCTGATTTTTTTTGTAACTCCGATTGCTCTCATATTTACACAGTATTTACAACTTTCATCCTATATATGCACAAAAAATTATCAAAATTCATGATATGTCTAGGTGGTCGAAATAAATACTTTTTCTGCTGCTGAAAATTTGAACAGATTCTGTCCACTAGTGTTTGAGCCATTCTTTTGAGTCTAAAAATGATTTTCCATGAGTCTTTTGATATGCTAGGAATGTGTAGGAAACTATATGCTTGCTAGAATACTGAGGAAAAAATTCTATGAATTATATGGAAGATATTATCATATCTTTGTACCACTAATGTCACCCCATAGAAAAAGAAATGGGAGAAAGTTTTGTGTCGAAGTTTTTTGACAGGGAAAGTAGGAACACCACACCAAGAGCTATCCAATAATGGTGAAAACCATAATCTTGGGGATTCCCAAGGCAACCCACCGGACCTATAAAACTCTCGGTTTTCAAACCTCTAAACTTTGGTTTTTGAGCAACAGAGAATGATCATAGAAACTTGGAGCATCTTTGCTTAGTGTTATGTTTAGTTTTGCTTGATATGCTTGGAAATAAATAGGACCACCATGATAGATATTTTGCATGCTTAGGAAAGAGATACTGAAACAAACTATCCCATGAATGAATGCCATGTTTGATTGAATGCCTTTCTTGAAAAAGAAAAAGGGAGAAACAAGCTATGCATGTTACTGCTTCTAGTTGTATTATTCATATGCTTTATGGAGTGATAACTTACAAGTGTATCATCTAGTGCTAGTTTCATATTCAACATAAATGGTACTCAATGATTATATTGTCTCCTAGAAATGATCTAGTACTATTGGAACTCTTTGCATTCTTGTAGAAGGTCAAACGGTTATTATTGCTAGCCCCACCATATTTAAACAACCTCCTTTAGCAAAAACAAACTTAGAATTTATATAAGAAACACCTACCCAAATACATCAAGCTATATTACAAAGTATACTATCATGTGTGAGTCAATTTTTAGCTTCCATACACTATTATTATGGGTATGGGTGATATGGAGAAGTCGTTGGGTGACCACAAAATCATTGAGCATAGAGTATCCCTTCCCAAAAAGTAATAAGAGGATGCATACACTAAAAGATGAGGGCAAAAGCCCTCCATAGAAGGGGTACCACTACTAAGATGAGGGGAAAACCCTCCAAATATTTATATGATATCAAAAGGTGAAAAGAGTGAGTATGCAGAGGCTAGGACTTACAAAAAATAGAAACAAGCAAAAAGTGACAAAAATACAAAGAAACGACAAAGAGAGGAAAGACGTATAAAGTGCCAAAATAAGAATGCCAAAAATAATTAGGTAATAAGGGAAAATGGAACCAAACACTAATGATGTACCATGCTTCAACCAGAAACTTAATGGATAATGTTTGGAAAATAGCTTGTGTCTCCCAAATGATATTCCCTACTTACGAGCCATACAATTTTTCCAACCTCCTTTGCCAATATTCTGACCATAGGGCCACCACTATATATATTTATACTTTTCTCTATGTGAAGAATGCAACTTTTTTCATGGTACTATATGCATTTGTGTTAGTCAATATACATTGTGTTATAAAGTATGATATTATGAGAGGTACTACTTTATGCTATGGTTGCTTGTTTTTATTCTCTAATGAATGAACTGTTTAACTTTTTGTGGTACTTGCTAACAAAAAGAAGCACCAAACTCCAAAGTCCATGTTAGTTTTATCACCTTCATGCTCGAGAACGAGCATAGGTTAAGATTGGGGATGTTGATGCATGTAAAATGCATGCATGAACTTTGTAGTTTGTTGATATGCATTCCCACTTTTTTGCAACATATATGATGTTATATCCATGTTTTACATTGATTTTTGGGGATTTACCAATGATCCCCTTTATTTTGGTTATAACTCTACAGGATAGGAAAACCCTGTTTTATGTATTTTTAGCTTTTAGGGACCTAAACAAAGTCAAATGGACCTGGGATTTCTGTAGCATCAATATTTCATCAAGACAAGAACCTAGAGCACTTTTTTTGAACTAAAAAATCTATATAAAGACCCCTCGAGGAGTCCTCAGAAGGGAGCGCCACATAAACATGAAACACCAAAACAGAGCCGGAACCAACGAATATTGGAGGGGTAAACTCTATGGGAGCCGCCACCAGAGGGATCTCTGCCTTCTCCAACGTGTCCACCATCATCACCATGATAAAGAGGGAGTAGTCCACCTCTGGACTATGGGTTTGTGGCAGCAGCTTGATCTATTTCTCTCTTGTTCTTCATAGATCTAGCACCATATGAGCTGCCCAACATGATTATGGTCATATATGTAATTCCTTTGTGGTGGATCTTTATTCTATGATTTGATATATGATATTGGAACTTATTATGTGTAAGATGTATTGATAGATGCATATCATGTGCCATGTTCTGAAGTACTTATTCTAATCCAACTTGTATGTAAGAGCATGTGTGGGGAGATGTGTGTATTAGATGGAGTAGCATGGTGGTAGTGATTGAATAGTGACAGCAAATTCGAGATCTACTATGGTATTTACCTTTATTTTGGTGCATCACTAGGGATTAAGTGAATCCATGTGCTATAATTACGTTGTGACAGTTAGTAATCTTGTTTGGTCAAGGTCACATATTTGTGATTCAAACATCATGTCAAAATACCTAAGGCTATACTCTGTTAATTCTTAATTCAAGATTGCCTGGAGTTTTCCCTTTCTTGAGGAGTATAAGAGAGATGTGTTGCATCATCTCTATGTAAGGACGTGATGCCCATATGAATGCTTATCAAACACATGTTGAAGTTCCACCAATATTATGTCTTCGATGAATTGTTGGTGTCCACTACAACCCAAAAAGAGAGTAGACAAGTGAACCCATGAACCGAGGTTCATTTTAAACCATTAGAAACACCTTTCCAACACAATTATCACACTTTACATTTTCTGAAATTTATTATTTCTAAAATACAAAATACATTCTTCATTTGCAAACACACACAAAACCCAAAGACAACTATCTTTTATTGCATTTACTTTGCTTGCCTAGTTTTACTTGTTTTACTTAATTTACTTTATTGATATTTATATTTCATATTAATAATACAAAACCTTGTACTTGACAACCACATGGTGGAGTTGGGAACACAAGACAAAAACTTTGCTTTGTAGGTTGCTAGAATAGGAGAAGAATAATTAACCTCTTAGCCAATTCTCCGAGAGTTTGATATAAACCCTCGAGTCACCCTTGTGGGGAAAAGAAGGTTGCTACAACACTCTTCATTTGGAGTCCCAACGAATTGGTGCACCGAGTTGTCACCATCACTATGTAGTATAGTAATAGTCATCGTTCCAATGGACAACATGTTGGTGGCATCATGGACTTGGCGTCAAACTGGTGGGAAGATGGAGATCATGCCAGAGCGCTCGATGGAGATCATGGCACGAGAGGGCCATATCATATCACTAAATATACATGTGATGTTGATACCTTTTAAATACATCTTATTGTGTGCTAGTATTAGATACTTAACAGTAGCATACTATATAGGATGATCCCTATTAATACCAATATAGTGTTCTCCCTTTAGTGTGCACCACCAAGAAATTTCGCTGTTATGAAGCAAGCCGTGATGATCGGGTGCTAGACATCTCAGTGTTTGCATACGGTGGGTGCAAGCCATGTATGAACTGCGAATACACTAAGGCTAGATTGGTGAGCCTACCATGTATAGACATGGCCTTAGAACACAGTAGATCGAAAGATCAAGCACGAGTCTCATGGTTGATGTGCTTGACAGAAACAGTCTACCTTGGCAGCTATATCAAAGGACATGATGATCGGGGATGATATATTGTAAAAGGATCGTGTGATCGCTAAAATCATCCAAGGGATGACAATTTTAGTGGGAGATCAATTATGAATTGAAATCGTATTATGAACTTAGTCTAGATGTCTTTGCAAATATCCTTGTGGACCTTGGCCTATCCCATTGAGGTTTTTACAACCATGGTAATTTTCTTGCATGTTCTGAAACTTAGCAGAATGGCCCAACTTGCATGTTGTGTTTCCTCTATTGTCATCCAACAAGCCATGCTCCATTCGATGGGGGGTGGACTACGACTATGTTTTCATGCAAGTCCGGCTCATTGTGGATAACCGTTGGATAAGTTTCCTTCCATGGTGGAAGAAAACAGAAGTTTGGAGAATCACTCGGTGATCTTGCATGAGTGTCATGAACACAACACATACGATGTGGACTACGGACAACTTTGCGATAGATGGGGTGTTTCACTTGCTTCTTCCTAGTCACAAAGATGTCATCAGGGGCTATATTATGAAATATGAATAGTTCACTTTTCATGAGTTCATGACAGAGTTAAGAATTCTCAAAAGGGCTTGATCATAGTGGAGTTCATGGATGAAACAGGTATATATTTGATATATACAGATTATATATGCTATTCTTGCAAACTCATTGTAGTTTACAATTATTTGATATTTGTCTTGTTTTGTGAAAATAGGATTGTCTGCTTGATAATTGCCAAAAGAAACGAGGTAGTGTGGCTTGATGATGGCAAGAAAAGTAGTTGATGGCCAACATCACCCCTTCCCTCAAAGTTTATCATTTGGATTAGTGGATGTGAATAAAATTTTGTAATCCTTGTTTATGTGTCTTGATTTCGCCGAGACGATTATTCATATAAATAAGTTACAAGCCAGCTATACTGTTCTTATGAATGATACCTTTTATGGTCACATTATGATTATAAATGAATTATTCTCATCACTATGTTAATGATAATAATTTAAGCATTTATAAAGAATTAGAATGCTGAAAGATATCCAGAGTTTAATAATGACCTCATTTTGAATGACACTATTGTTTAAGCCATATTCGTGTTTAATGCATAATTTTCATTCTAATGAAAATTGGGGTCTTTAGATATTTGATCTATTGACTTTGCAAAACCATGCCTCATTAGGCAAAATGACTAAGTCTCCACATTCTAGTAAAACAGTTATATGCAAAGAATTGTTGAATCTTATACATAGTGATGTATTATATTTTCAACATAAAAGTGGAAATCATTATTCCGTAAACTTAATTTTGGATTTAAATAAATATGAGTATTTGCTTAATGAAACACAAGTCTAAAACTATTTGAATTGTTCAAATGATTTCAGAATGAAGAAGGGTATTGAATTAACAAAAATACAAAGTCTCTTCAATTTGATCAATATGACTAAGTGTTTAAGTTAAATTTTGGCATAAAAGAACTTGTGAAAGTTGTTTCACAAATTATGATAATTGGACGAATTCAAAATGTATTGACTTGTCTGAATATTAAAATCATTTTGTATTAGATACATATGGTGGTCTAATATTATCTCTCATCACGGTTATAGTTATCGTTTAGAGTTAGAGATCAAATAAGAGAACACTCGTTTGAAATATAAGGAATATCTAAAGATTCGTGGAAACAACACCATAAGAGTTATGTCACGTTCGAGTTTCTGGAGATTTCAATAATTCAGAGTCGTGGCAAATAAACAAATCTTTGTAGTGTATTTTTAGGAAACTATGAATACATCTTCCATAAGGGCTAACCAGCTATTGTCCGAGGAGTTGTGTTTTTCTCAAGAAGCAGTTTCTTTATAAAGATGCGGGTGAAAGAAAGTAAAAGCTCAAAATAGGGTATTTGACCTTACCTCCAGATTGTTGAGTGGCGCAACGGAATTTGTTCTGGAAACCAAACTCTACAAATAGAGGAGAAACTAATGATAATGATCATGAAGTTATAGCAAATACTTTTACTAAAGAAAGTAGGATTCAAGAACATTCTGCAAGTTTCCAGAATTATATTATTGATTCACTTGTCATGTTTATAGAACAAGACATACCTACAAACTACGAAGAAGCGTTATGGACCCAAGTCCGAGAAATGACTAAAAGTCATAAAATCTTATATTAAGTTACATTTAAGATTACAAAGTAATATGTTACTTGATCTTATTAAGTAGACGTTTACTTAGTCTTTCCAAATGACTGCAAAGTCATAAGCAAGACATGAAACTTAACGAAAGACATAAAGCTCGATTTGCCACAAAGTATGTTTTGACAAATTCAAAGGATTAACTGCAATGCGTAGCGATGCTTAAGTATATTGGATTTACACCAGCAATTACTCCAATTTTGGTAATTGGTAGAAGTTTTTCGAAACTGCATGTTCTTCAATGACAAGATTGAAGAAACGGTTGTAATTTGTACAACAAGAAGGTTTTGTCAAACCATATGGAAGCTACAGTCTCATAGAAGAAAACTCTCGATTTTGATGAATGATCAAAGGAATTTTGGAATTGCCAAAATATAGGTAAGAACTGAATTTGAGTGGGAGCTAAATATCTTACCTGAATCTTAATATGTATACGACATATTTTGAGTGGGACCTAAAGTGAAATCCATGGATCTCATATATGGATGTCATATTTGAGTGGCAGCGCGACACCATTCTTTTATATGTGAAAGACATATATGAATGATGTAATTGGTATGAATGATATTTAGTTAGTAAATATCCTATTGATGAAGTTGAACAAAATATTAAACATTTAAATCTATCAAGATAGATTGATAGGTTTAATAAACATTATGGTCGAAATGCTTTCTAGATTTAATTCTTAAGATGTTTAGAATATCCCAGATAAGATTCTGAAGAAGTTTAGAATGGAACAAGGCAAGAAAGTAGTTCTTAGTTGTATATCTAAATGAAGCATTGACTTAATCTCAGTATTAAAACTATGGTTAAATGGAAAGAGAAGAGATGTGTTGTGTCTCCTATGCCTCAGTCATAGGTTCTTCCACATAACCATATTGTATACTCAACATAATGCGACCTAGGTTTATGGTTTGAAAAACAAGTTATTAGTTGTAAGAATGTCTTGAAGTGATTCCTGAGTTAATCACTTAACCGGAGTTTAGTTTGTCCTTAAATTGCAAGAAGCGGAGATAGGCAACATAGTTGCATTTTATGCACTATTGATTAGGATCTACATAGATATACAAGTATATGGAAGTTTGACTTCTGCTAAGTGTGTTTTGGAATTTACATGACAATAGTGAAAGTCTAATTGACTGATCGACCTTCATTGGAAACACTAGAAATAAAGTCTCACTCTGTCGCCAAACGAATACTTCCACACATTATGAGACATTAAAGATTTGCAAAAGACATATGGATCTGGTAAAACAGATCAAGGACATGATGTTTTACATGAGGATGTGATGGCCCAAAATATATTGAGCTTGTTCGGGAACCCCAAGAGGAAGGTATGATGAGCACAGCAGCAAGTTTTCCCTCAGTTATGAAACCAAGGTTATCAAACCAGTAGGAGCAAGGAAACACCTCCAAGGTGTTGTTTCCAACTTGGAATCCTCCACAACACAACCACAGATGCATATACTAATCATCTTGACTCCTATGAGATTTGATTGGGCATTACAACATTATACATAGACCGTAATCCAATTGCATCTATGATTAATAATCCACCTTCAGGTTATCATCCGAACCCCCTCCAGTATTAAGTTGCAAGCAATAGATAATTGCATTAAGCATTGCGTGTAAAGTAAACAATACGATTGTTATATGAACAAAGAATTGTTGTTTTCTCCCTAGTAGCAACAGCACATTGATACATTGCAAATGTATCTATAATTTTTTATGTTCCATGCTTGGTTTTATCCACTTTCTTGTGTTTTGTTCCAACTTTGGAGTACTTTTCATACGATTTCTTGGGCTAACCTATTATAAAGAGACACAGTGCCAGCTGCCTGTTTTCTGCTGTTTTTGGTTCCAAGAAAGTCAGAAAATGAATATCCTTGGAATTGGACGGGACAAAAGCCAAAGTGCCTATTTTTACCAAAGGGATCAAGTGCTAGAATACGGGACGGAGAAGGGCCAGGGAGCCACCACACCACCTGGCCGCGCGGCCAGGCCTGGCCCGCGCCAGGGGGTGGTGTGGCTGCTCCCGGCACCCCCTCGGCCTCTCCTTCCGCCTATATATTGCCCTCGGGATGAAAACCCTAAGTACCCGATCAAAAATCCACGAAAGAGTATGTAGCCGCCGTCATCTCCATCCCTAGATCGGGAGGGATCTAAAGCTCTTCCCGGCACCCTGCCGGAGAGGGGAATTCACCCTGGAGGCCTTCTTCATCACCATGCAAGCCTCCGGTGTGATGCGTGAGTAGTTCATCCTTGGACTACGGATCCATGTAGTAGCTAGATGGCTGGTTCTCCTCCTTTGTGCTTTCATGTTTAGATCTTGTGAGCTCCGTTCATGATCAAGATCATCTATTTGTAATCCATACATGTTGTGTTTGCGGGGATCCGATGGATATTGAGATGCTATTTCAGATTGATTATTGATTCTATCATGTCTTTGTTATTTGTGATCTTGCATGCTTTCTGTTGTTAGTAGCTATCTTGGCCAAGTAGATGCTAGCAAATCCAAGAGTTAGTATTTATGCTCGATAGTGGGTTCATGCCTCTGGTAATCTGGGGAAGTGACAGAAATCTCTAAGGTACTAGATGTGTTGTTGCTACTAGGGAGAAAAAAACAATCCTGTGTTCATAGAACAATCGTATTGTTTACTTTACACGCAGTTCGTAAAGCAATAATCTGTTGCTTGCCACTTAATACTGGAGGGGGTTCGGATGATAACCTGAAGGTGGATTATTAGTCATAGATGTAGTTGGATGGCGGTCTATGTATTATGTTATAATGCCCAATCAAGTCTCAAAGGAGTCAAGATGATTAGTGTATGCATGTATTGCTTTCTCGGTGTTTGTCAATTGCCCCGCTGTAATTTGTTCACCCAGCATGTTATTTATCTAAGGAGAGCCACCTCTAGTGAACTATGGATCCCGGTCCTTTTTCTTTACATACAATCTACAACTGTTTACTTCTTTGTGTTTACTTTCTGCAAACTTTTACTTCTTTCCATTCGATACGTTTAATCCTTTGTTTTCCGCAAAACACGGTGAGATTGACAACCTCATTGCAAGTTGGGGACAAAGTTCTATGGTTGTGTTGTGCAGGTCACCATGTTGCTACTAGCACCGGTAGTGCGCCCTGCCAAAGCTCAGCTAGTAACACCTTTGGGGTGTTTCCTTGCTCCTACTGGTTCGATTAAACCTTGGTTTCATAACTGAGGGAAAACTTACTGTTGTGCTCATCATACCTTCCTCTTGGGGTTCCCAACAAGCTCTACGTCGAAAGACGAGCACATCAAGATCTTTTCTGGCGCCGTTAACGGGGAGTCAAGGACATCTTCACAAGGGGAGTCCCTCATAACCAATCTCTTTACTTTGTTGTTTTTGTTTTGCTTAGTTTTCTTTTTTGCTTTGTTTGCTTGTTTTGTTCTTCAAAAAACACAAAAAAATTAGTTTTACTAGTTTGCTTTCTTATTTGAAAACCCAAAAAAATGACTACTCTTGAAAACACTAAGTTGTGTGACTTCACTAGCACCAACAACAATGATTTTATGAGCACACCTATTGCTCCACCTGTGGCTGAAAATACTTTCTTTGAGATAAAACCTACTTTGCTCAATCTTGTTATGAGAGAACAATTTTCTGGTATTGGTAATGAAGATGCTGCTTCCCATCTAAATAACTTTCTTGAACTTTGCGAGATGCAAAAGCATAGGGATATAGCTGGTGATATTATTAAGCTGAAATTGTTTCCTTTCTCTTTGAGAGGAAAAGCTAAAGAGTGGTTGAATTCCTTAACTAGGAATAGTATTGATTCTTGGACTAAGTGCAAAGATGCTTTTATTGGAAAATACTATCCTCCTGCTAAGAGTATACCTATGAGAAGTGAAATAATGAAGTTTAAACAACTTGATAATGAGCATGTTGCTCAAGCTTGGGAAAGAATGAAATCTTTGGTAAAGAATTGTCCCACTCATGGACTGACTGCTTGGATGATCATCCAAACTTTTTATGCAGGATTGAACTATTCTTCAAGGAACCTATTGGATTCTGCTACTGGAGGTACCTTTATGACCATCACTTTGGGTGCTGCAACAAAACTTCTGGACAATATGATGGTTAATTATTCCGAATGGCATACTGAGAGAGCTCCACAAGGTAGGAAGGTAAATTCTGTTCAGAAAACCTCCTCTTTGAGTGATAAAATTGATGTTATTATGTCTATGCTTGTTAATGGGAAACCCCATATTGATCCAAATAATGTTCCTTTGGCTTCTTTGGTTGCTCAAGAAGAGCAAGTTGAAGTGAACTTCATAAGAAATAATAATTTTGGCAACAATGCTTACGATAACAATGCTTATAGGAACAATTTTGGTAACAACAATTATAGGCCATATCCTCCCAACAATGGTAATGCTTATGGAAATTCTTATAACAATAATAAGAGTGCTCCCTCTGAACTTGAAGTTATGCTTAAAGAGTTTATTAGTAAACAAACTGCTTTCAATAAAACTATTAAGGAAAAACTCTCTAATGCTGAAAGAAATATAGCATCTTTGGCTGAAACTCAATCTTCTTTGAATAAAATGGCTGCTAAACCTGAAACTAATGATAATCCCTTTGCAGCTACTAATGCCATACAAGTAAGAATTGATGAAAATGTTAGACTATTACCCAAATTGCATGCTAAGTGGGAAAGAGAAGATGAAATTGCTAGAAACATTAGTGTTTCTACTATCACCACCACTAGTGTTGAGGCTAGTAATAGTTCTACTACTTTAGATGATAAAGTTGATTTTGATCTTGATGGTTGCAATATCTCTGAAGTTATTAAGTTCCTACAAAAGCTTGCTAAAAGTCCTAATGCTAGTGCTATGAACATGGCCTTTACAAAACACATTACCAATGCTCTCATAAAGATTAAGGTAGAAAAGATGAAACATAAAACTTCTATTCCTATAAAACAAGAAGATGGTTGGGAACCCATCATTAATATGAAAGTGAATGACTTTGATTTCAAAGCTTTGTGTGATCTTGATAGTAGTGTTTCTATTATGCCTAGAAGGATTTATGATATGCTTGATTTGTCTCCTCTTGAAGATTGTTATTTGAATGTCCCACTTGATGATAATACTAAAAAGAAACTCATGGGGAGTCTTAATGATGTTCTTATTATGGTTAACGATGCCTATGTCCCAGTTGATTTGTATGTTTTGGATGCTGAATACAATGCTTCTTGTCCTAATACTTTGGGAAGACCTTTTCTTAGAACTGTTGGTGCCATCATTGATATGAAAGAAGGCACCATTAAATATCAACTCCCACTCAATAAAGGTATAGAACACTTCCCTAAAAAGATAGAAAATATTTCTTTTGCTTCTCCTATGAAAACAAAAATTTGTCTTAATGCTTCTTCATTTGAGAACACTTGATTCTTTCTTTGCTTCTTATGCCTAACTTAAAGGCGTTAAAGAAAAGTACTTATTGGGAGATAACCCAAAAGTTTTAGATGAGTCTTGTAAGTTATTACTTCAGTAATAACCTCTCCTTATCCTTTTTATTTGCTTTTTGTGCCAAGAGTAACCTCTAATGAGAGTGAAGTAATGATTGGGAAAGTTGCTGTCCTGAAACAGATTTTTGTGCTTCACCGTAAAATTTCGTGAGAGAGCTCTGTATGTACGATTGATCTGTAATTTTTCGAGCTTCTGCCCCATGTTGTTATATAACTTTAGTTAGTTCAACACTTGTTGATTTGAGCAACATAAGATCTTCGAAAAAATTCGTCTTTACCTGCTGGTCTGTTTTGACAGATTTCTGCCATTTTCTGCATTTGCTTCTTGTTGGTTCCTTTTTGAGTTCTTTAGGGGAATTGAGATTTTTGAAGGAAGTGCTAAAGTATCTAGTGTTCTAATGGAATTTTATTTAGTATTAGAACTGAACCTTAAGACTTATTTATCTTGAGTGCACTAATGTTGCTAATAAAGACTGTGTGAAGTTTTGTATGAAGCAAAATTTTCAGGTGTATGGGAGGAATGAGCAATGAGCAATGAGATGAAGGATGGACGAAAGCTCAAGATTGGGGATGACACGCGTGTCACCCCAAGAAATATCCAAGAAGTACAAGCGTCAAAGCTTGAGGATGCCCAAGGCATCCCCTTCTTCATCAATAAAAATTCCAGGTTTCTTCCAAACGATTCATTTTTATTGTTTCATGCACAGTTGTGTTGTTCTTGGAGCGTCTTTTTTTTCGTTTTTGTTTTGGTTTTTAGTTTGCTTGGTTTGCTTAGTTTTCTGAATAAATTGGTTGGACCCCCTCTTTCATACATTGGTTTGCAATTGGTTTGGTTTGGTTTGGAAAAGAGTAGGAAAGTTCATACTTATGTGGTAAAAAGAGCTTGTTTTTGACTGTGGCATGTGCTCTGTCATGCCATGCTTGATATTGTTTTGGATTTATGCTTAGTATTCTTTGTTGTAGCATGAATTTTTATAAACAATGGAGACTGCTTAATGTGCCTTGGATGAATCATGCGTTGTTTTAGCATATTAAAGCATAGCATAGTGGTATTCTCCTTTGATGCTTTATTTGGGTTGACTTGGCACATGCTCACACCATGTTATGACTATCCAAAGTCACCATAGCCTTTATGATCCTTTAGTTTTCAACTTGTAGTATCACTTTATGCCTTGATCAATGATGTTTTTTCGCTCTGCATGATTATGGCCATTATTGCTCTCTTAGTTTGTCGCTCCCAGTCTTTTGCTAGCCTCCACAACCAAGTATGAGTTCCACTCATGCATCCAACTCCCTAAACCAAGTTATTCCAAAGAGTCCACCATACCTACCTATGCTATTCCAAGTATATTCATGCTTTTGTTTACCTTCCAAATTAAACTTGTTATGAGAAAACTAGTGATTAAAGCTCTCACGAACTTGATGGCACACTTTACTTTACTTGCCCTTAATAAACTTGAACCATTGTGTCGTCTATGTTGTATATGCTTGCACTTATTTGTTGGGAATTAGCAGAACCATGCTTTCATAGGAAACGCTTTCAACATTGCACTTGGTACTTGTACCTAGTTGATATCATGCTCTTTTATATATGGATGTCGTCGGTGTGAAATGAAAGGGGAGCTTGTAAGTCCATGGAGTTAGGTATATGTATTAGAGAAATGCCTGGGCCGCTGGTCTAATCCATGATGACATGGTGGAAACCTGCAGCGTAACCATAAGGAGTTGTCTATGAAGCATTCTTCTTATAAAAAAAGAGTCCTATATTGAGAAAAAAGAGAAAAAAAGAGAGATACTATGAAAAGAGGAAAGAGAGAAAAAAAAGCACCATATCCCCATGGTAAATAAGAAGAATGCTGAAATGCTCGTTGTCTGCTTGCCTTGTCATTTTGATATGGGGATTCTTCCGTATCATCGGGCAAGGGATGCCTCGCTGGCGGTTCTCAATGATACACATGTACTTACAATGACAAGAACTTACCGGTGACTAAACTTGAGTAGCATGAGGAGCGGCCCTCGTATACAAGGGACATGAGATTTCTGACTTATATTTCGTCTAGCATGTACACCATAGTTTGTTCACTTTAACCTTAATCACTTCAAGATGCTTATGATAGGAGCAATGAGAGCTGAAAGCTATAAGTATCATAATTTTTGGAAGCTCTTTATGAGACTTGAATCCCTACTTCCTTTTACAAAGGCATTTCTTCCACCATTATATTGAGTCTCCACCTTCTATCTTTATGCACCTACTTTGAGAGCATAGTGGCCATTCTTAGTTCTATGTGCATTGTCCCAGGACTAGTTGATTGATGCATAACTTGATATTGCTTGTTTTAAACTATTGTATCTAGTCACTCTTATGAACTTTGAAGGTGTCCTATGCATTTATATTTGCTACTCTATTGAGGGACAAGCTGAATACTATTATGCCATGCTTTCTTTATGTGAAACAAACAAACGCCTGGCAAAACATTTTATTCATGAATCTTTTGTTTGTTCCTTTTCATGTTGCGTCATAGTTTCTTTGCTTATTGCTAGAACTTTGTCTTTCATGTTATGATTGAAGTACTATGATCCCAGCTTTGAATGTTTTACAAATACTTTGATCAAGTCTTTGTTGGTGCATGTCACCTCAAAAATTATTATTTCTTTTTATCACTTACCTACTCGAGGATGAGCAGGAGTTAAGCTTGGGGATGTTGATACATTGCAAATGTATCTATAATTTTTGATCTTCCATGCTTGGTTTTATCCACTTTCTTGTGTTTTGTTCCAACTTTGGAGTACTTTTCATATGATTTCTTGGACTAACCTATTAACAAGAGCCACAGTGCCAGTTGCATGTTTTCTGCTGTTTTTGGTTCCAGGAAAGTCAGAAAATGAATATTCTCGGAATTGGACGGGACAAAAACCAAAGTGCCTATTTCTCCGGAAGGGATCAAGTGCCAGAATACGAGACGGAGAAGGTCCAGGGAGACACCACACCACCTGGCTGCGCGGATAGGCCTGGCCCACGCCAGGGGGGTGGTGTGGCCGCTCCCGGCACCCCCTCGGCCTCTCCTTCCGCCTATATATTGCCCTCAGGACGAAAACCCTAAGTACCCGATCAAAAATCCATGAAACAGTCTGTAGCCGCCATCATCTCCATCCCTAGATCGGGAGGGATCTAAAGCTCTTCTCGACACCCTATCGAAGAGGGGAATTCACCCTGGAGGCCTTCTTCATCACCATGCAAGCCTCCGGTGTGATGCGTGAGTAGTTCATCCTTGGACTACAGATCCATGTAGTAGCTAGATGGTTGGTTCTCCTCCTTTGTGCTTTCATGTTTAGATCTTGTGAGCTCTGTTCATGATCAAGATCATGTATTTGTAATCCATACATGTTGTGTTTGTGGGGATCCGATGGATATTGAGATGCTATTTCAGATTGATTATTGATTCTATCATGTCTTTGTTATTTGTGATCTTGCATGCTTTCTGTTGTTAGTAGCTATCTTGGCCAAGTAGATGCTAGCAACTCCAAGAGTTAGTATTTATGCTCGATAGTGGGTTCATGCCTCTAGTAATCTGGGGAAGTGATAGAAATCTCTAAGGTACTAGATGTGCTATTGCTACTAGGGAGAAAACAACAATCCTTTGTTCATAGAACAATCGTATTGTTTACTTTACACGCAGTTCGTAAAGCAATAATCTGTTGCTTGCAACTTAATACTGGAGGGGGCTCAGATGATAACCTGAAGGTGGATTATTAGTCATAGATGCAGTTGGATGGCGGTCTATGTATTATGTTGTAATGCCCAATCAAGTCTCAAAGGCGTCAAGATGATTAGTATATGCATGTATTGCTTTCTCGGTGTTTGTCAATTGCCCCGCTGTAATTTGTTCACCCAGCATGTTATTTATCTAAGGAGAGCCACCTCTAGCGAACTATGGATCCTGGTCCTTTTTCTTTACATACAATCTACAACTGTTTACTTCTTTGTGTTTACTTTCTGCAAACTTTTACTTCTTTCCATTCAATACGTTTAATCCTTTGTTTTCCGCAAAACACGGTGAGATTGACAACCTCATCGCAAGTTGGGGACAAAGTTCTGTGGTTGTGTTGTGCAGGTCTCCACGTTGCTACTAGCACCGGTAGTGCGCCCTGCCAAAGCTCAGCTAGTAACACCTTTGGGGTGTTTCCTTGCTCCTACTGGTTCGATTAAACCTTGGTTTCATAACTGAGGGAAAACTTACTGCTATGCTCATCATACCTTCCTCTTAGGGTTCCCAACGAGCTCTACGTTGAACGGCGAGCACATCACACATCTAGTACCTTAGAGATTTCTGTCACTTCCCCAGATTACTAGAGGCATGAACCCACTATCGAGCATAAATACTCCCTCTTGGAGTTGCTAGCATCTACTCGGCCAAGATAGCTACTAACAACGGAGAGCATGCAAGATCACAAATAACAAAGACATGATAGAATCAATAATCAATCTGAAATAGCATCTCAATATCCATCAGATCCCTGCAAACACAACATGTATGATTACAAATAGATGATCTTGATCATGAACGGAGCTCACAAGGTCTAAACATGGTAGCACAAAGGAGAAGAACCAACCATCTAGCCACTACATGGACCCATAGTCCAGAGATGAACTACTCACGCATTACACCAGAGGCAGTCATGGTGATGAAGAAGGCCTCCTGGGTGAATTCTCCCCTTCGGCAGGGTGCCGGGAAGAGCTTCAGATCCCTCCTGATCTAGGGATGGAGATGACAGCGGCTACATACTCTTTCGTGGAATTTTGATCGGGTCCTTAGGGTTTCTGTATCGGAGGTGATATATAGGCGAAAGGGGAGGCCGAGGGGTGCCCTAGGCGGCCACACCACCCCTGGCGTGGGCCAGGCCTGGCCGCGTGGCCAGGTGGTGTGACCGGCCTCTGCCCCCTCTCTGTCTCGTCTTCTAGCTTTGTGTCCCCTCGGTGAAATATTGACTTTGGCTTTTGTCCCGACCAATTCCGAGAATATTCATTTTCCGTCTTTCCTGGAACCAAAAACAGTAGAAAACAGGCAGCTGGCACTATGGCATCTTGTCAATAGGTTAGTTCAAGAAATTGTATAAAAATACTCCAAAGTGTGGACAAAACATAAGAAAGTAGATATAAAACAAGCATGGAACATCAAAAATTATAGATATGTTTGCAACGTATCAACATCACCAAGCTTAACTCCTGCTCATCCTCGAGTAGGTAAGTGATAAAAAGAAAGAATAATTTTTGAGGTGACATGCACCATCATAAACTATATCAAAGTATTTGTAAAACATTGATAGCTGGTATCATAGTACTTTAACATAGCATGAAAGATATAGTTCTAACAATGAGACATAGCAACTATGTTGTAACATGAAAAGGCACAAACAAAAGATCCATGAATAACAATGCTTTGCAAGACGTTTGTTTGTTTCACATAAAGAAAACATAATGAGAATGGTATTCAGCTTGCCCCTCATAGAGTAGCAAAACATAAATGCATAGGACACCTTCAAAGTTCATAAGGGTGACTAGATACAAATAGTTTAAGAACAAGCAATATCAAAGTTATGCATCAATCAACAAGTCTTGGGACAATGCACATTAAACTAAGAATGGCCACTAAGCTCTCTCAATAGGTGCATAAAGATAGAAGATGGAGACTCAACATAAAAGTAAAAGAAAGGCCTTCATAGAAGGAAGCAGGGATTCAAGTCTCATAAAGAGCTTCCAAAAATTATGGTACTTATTAGCTTTCAGCTCTCATTGCCCCTATCATAAGCATATTTTAGGTGATTAAGGTTAAAGTGACACAACTAAGAGGATATGCTTGACAAGTTATAAGTTGAAATCTCGTGCCCCTTACTTACGAGTACTGAACCTCATGCTACTCAACTTCAGTCACAAGTAAGCTCTTGTCTTTGTAAGTACATATGTATCATAGAGAACCGCCAACGCGGCCTAGGCATTTCTCTAACATACATACAAACTCCATGATCTCTAACACACAACACCGTCGGGATCCATAAGCAAAAGAATCATGATATCATCGGAATAATAAGTGCAATGTTGAAAGCGTTCCATCAAGTTCGTGATTCATGGTTCAAGATTATCAATGATACATGGTTTTGCTAACTTCAACTTATAAAGTGCAAGCATATATGCAACAAATATGGACACAATGGTTCAAGATTATTAAGTGCAAGAAAGTAAAGTGTGCCATCAAGTTCGTGAGAGCTTTAATCACTAGTTTTCTCATAACAAGTTTAATTCAGAAGGTAGATAAAAACATGAATATACTTGGAATAGCAAATGCTAATAGGTAGGTATGGTGGACTCTTTGGAGTAACTTGGTTTTATTTGGAGTTGGATGCATGAGTGGAACTCATACTTGGTTATGGAGGCTAGCAAAAGACTGGGAGCGACCAACTAAGAGAGCAATAATGGCCATAATCATGCAAAGCGACAAAACATCATTAATTAAAGCATAAAGTGATATTACAAGTCGAAAACTAAAGGATCATAAAGGCTATGGTGACTTGGGATAGTCATAACATGGTGTGATCATGCGCCAAGTCAACCCAAATAAAGCATCAAAGGAGAATACCACAATACTATGCTTTAATATGCTAAAACAATGCATGATTCTTTCAAGGCACATTAAGCAATCTCAATTGTTAGTAACATGTCATGTTACAGCAAAAATCACTAAGCATAAAGCCAAAAAAATATCAAGCATGACATGACAAAGCATAGGCCACAGTAAAAAACAAGCTCTTTTTACCTCTTAAGCATCAACTTTTCCTACTCTTTTCCAATCCAAACTAATCTTATTTGAAAACTAATGTATGAATAAGGGGGTCCAACCAATTTATTCAAGCAAACTAAGCAAACAAAAACCAAAAACAAAAATGAAGACGCTCCCAGAACAACACAACTGTGCATGAAACAATAAAAATGAAGTGTTTGGAAGAAACCTGAAAATTTTATTGAGGAAGAAGGGGATGCCAAGGCATCCCCAAGCTTTGACTCTTGTACTTATTGGATATTTCTTGGGGTGACACGGGGTGGCATCCCCAATCTTAAGCTTTATTCTATTCTTCATCTCATTACATCATTCTTTCCCTACACCTGAAATTTTTCCTTCATACAAAACTTCACACAATCTTCATTAGCAACATTAGTGTACTCAAGATAATAAGTCTTTTGGTCCAGTTCCAAAACAAGTAAAACTTCCATTAAAACACAAGCTACTGTATCACTTCCCTCAAAAAGCTCAATTCCCAAAAAGGAACCCAAAAAAAATCAACAAGAAGCAAATGCAAAGAATGGCAGAAATCTGGCAAAACAGACCAGCAGGTAAAAACCAATTTTTACGAAGACTTTATGTTGCTCAAATTGAAAAGTGTTAAACTAACGAAAGTTGGATAACAACCTGGGTCAGAAGCACAAACAAATACAGCTCAAATGGACGTACAGAGATTTTACACGAATTTTTACAACGAAGCACAAAAATCTGTTTCGGTACAGCAACTTTTCCAAGCATTACTTCTCTCTCATTAGAGGTTACTCTTAGCACAAAAAGCAAATAAAAATGATAAGGAGAGGTTATTACTGGAGAAATAACTTCCAAGACTCAACTAAAACTTTTGGGTTATCTCCCAATAAGAATTTTTCTTTAACGCCTTTAAGTTAGGCATAAGAAGCAAGAAAAGAATCAAGTATTTTCAAATGAAGAAGCATTAAGACCAAAGATCTTTTTAATAGGAGAGGCAAAATGAATCTTCTCTCTCTTCTTAGGAAAGTGTTCTATACCTTTCTTGAGTGGGAGTTGATATTTAATGGTGCCTTCTTTCATATCAATAATGGCACAAACAGTTCTAAGAAAAGGTCTTCCCAAAGTAATAGGACAAGAAGCATTGCATTCAACATCCAAAACATAGAAATCAACGGGGACATAGGCATTGTTAACCATAATAAGGACATCATTAATACTCCCCATGAGTTTCTTTTTAGCATTATCATCAAGTGGGACATTTAAATAGCAATCTTCCAACGGTGGAAAATCAAGCATTTCATAAATCTTTCTAGGCATAATAGAAACACTACTGTCAAGACCACATAAAGCTTTGAGATCAAAATCATTCACTTTCATATTAATGATGGGTTCCCAACCATCCTCTAATTTCATAGGAATAGAAGCTTTATGTTTCATCTTTTCTTCTTTAATTTTATGAGAGCATCAGTAATGTGTTTTGTAAAGGCCATATTCATAGCACTAGAATTAGGACTTTTAGCAAGCTTTTATAGAAACATAATTACTTCAGAGATATTGCAACCATCAAGACCAAAATCATAATTATCATCTAAAGTAGTAGACCTATTGTTTCCCATGTTTCGAAGGATTTCAGCATTTTTATTAGAAAAGGTTCCATTGGGTTTACTAGCGTCAACATTAGTGGTAGTGATAGTAGAAATACTAATATTTATAGCAATTTCATCTTCTCTTTCCCACTTAGCATGCAATTCAGCTAATAGTCTAACATTTTTATCAATTCTAACTTGTATGGCATTAGTAGCAGCAAAGGGATTTTCAATAGTTTCAGGTTTAGCAACCATTTTATTAAAAGAAAATTGTGCTTCAGACAATGATGCTATATTTCTTTCAACATTAGAGAGTTTTTCCTCAATAGTTTTATTGAAAGCAGTTTGTTTACTAATAAAAAAAATCTTTAAGCATAACTTCAAGTTCAGAGGGTGCACTCCTATTATTGTTGTAGGAATTTCCATAAGCATTACCATTATTGGGAGGATATGGCCTATAGTTATTATTACCAAAATTATTCCCATATGCATTGTTACTAAAATTATTATTTCTTATAAAGTTCACATAAACTTGCTCTTCTTGAGCAACCAAAGAGGCTAAGGGAACATGATTTGGATCAATATGAGCTTTCCCATTAACAAGCATAGACATAATAACATCAATTTTATCACTCAAGGAAGAGGTCTCTTCAACAGAATTTACCTTCTTACCTTGTGGAGCTCTCTCAGAGTGCCATTCAGAATAGTTAACCATTATATTATCCAGAAGCTTTGTTGCAGCACCCAAAGTAATGGTCATAAAGGTACCTCCAGTAGCAGAATCTAGTAGATTTCTTGAAGAATAATTCAGTCCTGCATAAAAGGTTTGGATAATCATCCAAGCAGTCAGTCCATGAGTGGTCTAATTCTTTACCAAAGATTTCATTCTTTCCCAAGCTTGAGCAACATGTTCATTATTAGATTGTTTAAATTTCATTATTTCACTTCTCATAGATATAATCTTAGCAGGAGGATAGTATTTTCCAATGAAAGCATCTTTGCATTAGTTCCAAGAATCAATACTATTTTTAGTTAGGGATTGCAACCATTCTTTAGCTTTTCCCCTCAAAGAGAAAGGAAACAATTTAAGATTAATAATATCTCCATCTATATCCCTAGGTTTTTGCATCTCACAAAGTTCAACAAAGTTATTTACATGAGGAGCAACATCTTCGGTACCAATTCCAGAAAATTGTTCTCTCATAACAAGATTGAGTAAGGAAGGTTTAATTTCAAAGAAAGTAGCTTCAGGAACAGGTGGAGAAATAGGTGTGCACATGAAATCATTGTTGTTGGTGCTAGTGAAGTCACAGAACTTAGTGTTTTCAAGAGTAGTCATTTTTTGTGTTTTTAATATAGAAAGCAAACTAGTACAACTAATTTTTTTGTGTTTTTGATAAAGAAACAAGCAAACAAAGAAGAGATAAACTAAGCAAAACAAATAAAACAAAGTAAAGAGATTGGTTATGAGGGACTCCCCTTATGAAGATGTCCTTGACTCCCCGGCAACGGCGCTAGAAAAATAGCTTGATGGCCCAAAATATATCGAGCTCGTTGGGGAACGCCAAGAGGAAGGTATGATGAGCACAGCAGCAAGTTTTCCCTCAGTTATGAAACCAAGGTTATCGAACCAGTAGGAGCAAGGAAACACCTCCAAGGTGTTGTTTCCAACTTGGAATCCTACACAGCACAACCACAGAACTTTGCCCCCAACTTACAGTGAGGTTGTCAATCTCACCGGTTTTGCTGAAAATAAAGAATTAAACGTATTGTGTGGAAGATAGTAATTGCTTGGAGAAAAGTAAACAGAAAATAGTAAATAGATTGTATATTGATGGTAAAAGAAAGGACCGGGGTCCATAGTTCACTAGTGGTGATTTTCCTTAAGATAGATGACATGTTGGGTGAACAAATTACAGCGGGGCAATTGACAAACATCAAGAAAGCATCCATGCATATGCTAATCATCTTGAATCCTATGAGATTTGATTGGGCATTAAAACATTATACATAGACCGTAATCCAACTGCATCTATGACTAATAATCCACCTTCAGGTTATCATCTGAACCCCCTCCAGTATTAAGTTGCAAGCAACGGATAATTGCATTAAGCATTGCATGTAAAGTAAACAATATGATTGTTCTATGAACAAAGGATTGTTGTTTTCTCCCTAGTAGCAACAACACATCTAGTACCTTAGAGATTTCTGTCACTTCCCCAGATTACTAGAGGCATGAATCCACTATCAAGCATAAATACTCCCTCTTGGAGTTGCTAGCATCTACTCGGCCAAGATAGCTACTAACAACGGAGAGCATGCAAGATCACAAATAACAAAGACATGATAGAATCAATAATCAATCTGAAATAGCATCTCAATATCCATCGGATCCCCGCAAACATAACATGTATGATTATAAATAGATGATCTTGATCATGAACGGAGCTCACAAGATCTAAACATGGTAGCACAAAGGAGAAGAACCAACCATCTAGCTACTACATGGACCCGTAGTCTAGAGATGAACTACTCACGCATCACACCGGAGGCAGTCATGGTGATGAAGAAGGCCTCCAGGGTGAATTCTCCCCTCCGACAGGGTGCCGGGAAGAGCTTCAGATCCCTCCTGATCTAGGTATGGATATGACGATGGCTACAGACTCTTTCATGCAATTTTGATCGGGTCCTTAGGGTTTCTGTATCGGAGGCGATATATAGGCGAAAGGGGATGTCGAGGGGGTGCCCTAGGCGGCCACACAACCCCCTGGTGTGGGCTAGGCCTGGTCGCGTGGCCAGGTGGTGTGGCCGGCCTCTGGCCCCTCTCCATCTCGTCTTCTGGCTCTGTGTCCCCCTCGGTGAAATATTGACTTTGGCTTTTGTCCCGTCCAATTCCGAGAATATTCATTTTCTGACTTTCCTGGAACCAAAAACAGCAGAAAACAGGCAGCTGGCACTGTGGCATCTTGTTAATAGGTTAGTTTAAGAAAGTGTATAAAAATACTCCAAAGTATGGACAAAACATAAGAATGTAGATATAAAACAAGCATGGAACATCAAAAATTATAGATACGTTTGCAACGTATCAGGATGGATGATCAATAAACACATATATGATATGGTTTATGATTAGTAGCAAATGCAAGCTAGATTATTTACACTCTAATGAAAGTGGGAGACTGAAGGAGATATGCCTTAGAGGCAAATAATAAATGGATTATTATCATATCTCAATTAGTTCGTAATAGTTTCATATTATGCTATAACTATATCAAGCAGAAACTTTGATACAGGTACGGTATGAAACATAACAAGTCCTTAGTAGCCTCTATTTATACTAGTTCGTTAGGCAACCGATGATCAAGGTTAAATGATCATGGAGCATTTATGCCAGTTCACAATGGAGTCATATAATGATATGATGGACATTACCCAAAGATAAGTATTGCGACACGATCAAGTCACATGGTTCATCGTTGCAATAGTTAGAAGCATAGTATCCTTCTCCTGTGAGATCATATTAATCACTATCTCCTGAGGCTGCTTTGATCACATTACCCGACATGCCCATAACTGGGTGGCCATAAAGGTCTATTTCAGGTATTCTAGAGGAATAATTGAGGCCTATGTATCAAGATCGGGATTTTTTCACCCGTGTGATTGGAAGATACACACGGCCGACTTGGTGAGATTACATCCATAATATTGCAACATGTGACTAGGTCACGAAGATGGAATATCATGGGAACAAGTAAAGCATAACTTGTTGGTAACGAGATTGAACAAGGTATATGGTATCGATGATCACATCTCGAACAAGTCATATCAAATTAACAAAGGGAATTATACTCGATGTTTTACAATTCAAACGACATTACATCGTGGAATGCACAAGGGTCATTATAGGCATCCCCGTCCCGCTATTGATCATTGAAAGATATCATGTATGTGCCACTCCTGAGCCGATGGAGTAAAAAAATTAAGGTTATGATGACACCTAGAGATCGTTCTATAAGATGGAGTCACAATAGAGAAACCAGAATCATTCTAAAGAGAATCCGAAGTTGTTCGGAGGAAGAGAAAGGAAAAAGGACCAAAAGGTGTTTCAAATAAATAGAAATCTATAATATACATTTATTATATGTTAATTATAAATTAATATACATTACATAAATATTTATAGGGAAACTTCCTCAACAGGGCCGAAATCTCGGAGGGAATCGGCATAGGAGGAAGCCACCAGGAAAAGGAAGCAAACAACATCCATCGACCGCTACTAGGCCATGTTGACTGACCCACGCATGTGCGTGCCGCAGCTACTAGCGGGCACGTGGCTGCAGGCGAGCGCCGGCGGGCCTCGGCCATGGCCCACCCAGGCACGGGCGAGCACTAGGCGTTGTTGGGCCAGAAGTCGGCCCACCCGGCCATTGCCTCCCTACCGCCTCGTCACGCTAGGCCGCATGCGCGAGGGTCCCACCTGGGTAGGCTTATACTACTATCGGTTGTTGGGCTGGGCGCTGGGAGGCCCAACCAGCTGCCCCTCCTTCTCCTATTTCCTTTATCTTGTTTAGTCCCACATGGGAAACCCTTTGGGGAGGGTACACACCCCTCCATCTATATAAAGGGGTGCCCATGGGAGGAATAAACACACCAAAATATTCTGTAAGGCATTTTCCTCAGGGAATTCTCTCCCTCTATATCCCCCTCACGTGTGGTTCCCAAAGTTTGGAACTACACACAGGGATTTAGATCTATCTCTTGTCGCTGCTGTGCTAGCACTGTTCCCATTGGAAATGTACATGCAAGAGACGATACCTGCACCACGTCGTTGTGTTGTAGGGGTTCCATTGAGAGAATATACTTTCGCACTCTCGGAGGGGAGGTCGTCATCATACACCGTATGTGTGCGAAACCACGAGGGTGTTGCCATTAGTGGCACCTTGGGTGTCGTGAGCCGGACTGTTGTACGATGGAGCAAGGGGTGACTTGCGAGGAGCTTTGTGACCTTGAGGTTAGCTACGAGCGCGACTACATCAACCATGTTCCCCTCGAAATGTTAACCGCTTTCGGACTACAAGGGTATGTATCTGAAACACCACCGTTATACTATTACTCCTAGATAGATCCTGGCAGTTAGGTGTGTTCGCGTAGGAAAATTTTGTGTTTTCTGCCCCAAACCCCTTCACGGAGGTGAAGAAGAGCTCGTCATAAAGTGTTACATTGATGCTAGCTTCGACACCGATCCGGATGACTCTAATCAGGGTACGTTTTTTCCCATGAATGGAGCAACAGTTGGTTGGAGGAGTTCCAAACAACCCATGGTGGCTAGATGAACCATGAATGCGGAATATATTGCTGCTTCAGAAGCGGTGTATGAAGTGGTTTGGATGAAGGAGTTCCTAGCTGAACTAGGTGTGGTTCCCAGTGTGTTGGACCCGATGGTCATCTATTCTGACAACAATGGATCCATAGCCATGCCAAAGAACCAAAGTTTCACAAGAATTCCAAGCATATCAAGTGCCAGTTTCACTCCATCCATGAGCATGTCAAGGATGGAGATATAAAGATTTGTAAAGTGCACACAAATCCGAATGTAGCAGATCCATTGACTAAAACTCTACCTAGGGCAAAACATGATCAACACCAGAACTCCATGGGTGTTAGATTTATCACTATGTAATCTAGATTATTGACTCTAGTGCAAGTGGGAGACTGAAGGGAATATGTCCGAGAAGAAATAATAATATGGTTATTATCTCATTCCATGTTTATGATAGATGTTTATTTTTCATTCTATAATTCTGTTAATTGGAAATCAAACTATTATAGACTACTTGGGAGTTTTCTGTGTGTCCCTCATAGAATTCTCTCATCCTATATATAATAGGTCGGGTCTCAAAGCTGTATGCGGATAGGTTACACATGTAAAATTACAATACCAACACAACTTCGGTTCATATTCTCTTTCTTAATACAACTAAAGCCTTTGTCGATTGTGCCTTTAGGCCATCATCTTGAATCTTCGTGGGCCATAATCCTTTTATGTATCCAGGGTATCGAATCATAAGTACCCGAGTAATCATACCTATGTTAGTAGCCCCCGAGACTCTACCTGAATCGTAGATTCGGGTCGAGTATCAAAGATATTCTCATCTTTTTTTTCTTTCATTTCTATTGTTTTTAGTTTTTATAGGGATTTGTTAGAACGAGCCTAATGCATCTGACGGATCAGGAATCAGTTAATTGCTCATGGGCAAAAGCTACGTTGACCTACATCAAATTCAAGTCCCCATGCCTAAACTCGGAATTTATTACTGATATCATTCAGTTTGGGCAGCGAAGGTCTTATCGAATACTGAATCCCAGTTCTATTTTATCGGATACCAACGCGTCCATCAGGATTTTTTACGTATCATTGATACGGATATTTTACAGGCATAGAGCATTCTTGTGCGATTACCAGGCCACACAGGACGAATCCTAGGGTCTTACCTTCATGTTTTGAACATGGCATTCGGAGTTTTATCGTGTGAAGTGTGATCCGAGATTTTTGTATTGATTTTTGTCGGCTATCCTGTTAGACTACCGATATTTCTGAATTTTATCAGATTCTTTATTCTAATAACTTTATGAAAGCTCCCGGTGAGAGTAACCTTCTGAGGATACAATAATGTAAGCCTCATAGGTTTAGGCGATGATTATCTTTATTTTGTATGCATTATTTGTTTTCTACCGGGTGCGCGCCAGCGCTTCCGATGGGAGTAGCCCCCGAGACTATGTTCGGATGCCTATATCTAGACATAGGCTCATAATTGTTGTTAGTTTGATCAGAAATATAAATCCCCTGATTTGATAAAAATAACAAAGACTCAAACTATGAAGAACTTATCTTTTATTTATATGGAAAAATCGATGATACATTATTTTGGTGGATTGTCGCCTGGCCATTAGCTTAAGAGCCGGGCATAGGCCTTATTGTATTGTAAGTAAACATAAAATCTTAAGCGTAAAAGCGTTGTAGTTGTGCGGCGTTCCATGGATTGGAATATTTGACTCCTGTCTTCTTATCTTGTAGTCGATATGCTCCTCTAGGAATAACTTTTGTAATGATGTAAGGTCCTTCCCAAGGCGACTCTAACTTCCGGTGACCGTCTTGTTTGAGGCGAAGAAATAGGTCTCCTACAACGAGGGACCTAGGCCGCGACCGTCGACTGTGATAGTTGCGCAAGTTTTGTTGATATATAGTAGCTCTATGTAGGGCTTCATCTCGAGCTTCATCGAGTGTGTCAACGTCATCTTCAAGCACTTCTCTTGATTTCTCTTCATCATATGCGGCTACTCTTAGGGATTCGTGTGATACTTCGACTAGAAGGACGGCTTGAGCGTCGTGGACCAAAAAAGGGTGTTTCTTGTGTCGAATTATTTGAGGTAGTGCGCAAACTCCACAAAACAGATGGTAACTCATCAACCCATGTTCCTTTTGCTCTGTCGAGTGGTGCTAGCAATCTTTTCTTGAGGCTAGCAGTTACTAGGCCATTGGCTTTTTCCACTTGCCCATTGGTTTGTGGATGAGCCATTGAGGCGTAGCTTACTTTAATACCCATCTCCTGACAGTATTCCTTAAATTCATTGGAAGTAAAATTAGTTTCATTGTCTGTAATGATATTGTTTGGTACGCCGAACCGAAATATGATGGATTTGATAAAATTCATAGCCGAAGTTCCATCTTGACTGGTGACAGGCATTATTTCAATCCATATAGTAAATTTGTCAACTGCTACTAGAAGAAAGACATGTCCTCCTATAAATGACTTATGGAGTTTACCCACCATATCGAGTCCCCACTGAGCGAAAGGCCAAGATAGAGGTATAGGGTTTAATTCAGCGGCGGTTGCTCCAGGCTTTGTTGCAAATCGCTAACATGCTTCGCATGTTCTGACTATGTCCTTTGCATCTTGAACTGCTGTGAACCAATAGAACCCCGCCCTGAATGCGGCAATTGCTCGGCTACTAGCATGATGGCCACAAACTCCTTCGTGTATATCCTTGAGTATGATTTTTCCTTCTTCAGGTGTGACACACCGTTGCAGCACACCCGAAATACTTCTTTTATACAACTCTCCTTTGATGATTCTGAAGGCTTTTGATCTTTGAGTGATTCCCCGAGCTTCTGTCACAACTTCGGGTAGCTCTCCCCGAGTCATATATGCTATGTACGGCTGCATCCATGTAGCTTATATTATCATGACCTCATCAACTTTTGGTTCTTCTTCAATGGCCTCTTCTATGCTCGCGCTAGCTGATGGAGCCCTCGAGTCTTTTTGCGACTTAATCTTTTTCCTGTCTTGGGTGCTATAACCTCAGAAACTCTTTTGGCCTTGATAGAATGCTCAGTTATTTCTTCCCCGAAAACCTCGGGTGGCAATGGTAGGCATAGGAACCTGATGTTTGCTAGATTGTCGGCTTCTTTATTGCTTGATCTTCCTATGTGCGATACTTCACATCCATCAACTTGAGCTTCCATGATGCTATATAGATCATAGTAAGCAATCATGTTTTCGCTGCCAGCATCGCACTTGTTCATTGCTTGCTGTGCTACAAGATTGGAATCACCAAAAAATTTGAGGCGAGTTGCACCGCAAGCTTTAGCCATACGCATACCTTGCAACAAGGCCTCGTACTCATCTTCATTATTGGATGCATTTGCAAAGCTCATCTGAAGTATATATTGCATTTTGTCACCTTGTGGTGATACTAATATGACTCCTTCCCCTACTCCTTCTATTCTTTTTGATCCATCAAAGTACATTGTCCATGCACTAGAAAGGTCAGGTGGACCCGTGCACTGTAATTCAGTCCATTCTATGATGAAATCAGGCGGAACATGCGATTTGATTGCCTTACGCTTCTCATACGAGATATCTCGAGGGGACAACTCGATGACCCATAGATATACATGCCTAGTTGCCTCTGGATTATTAAGGATGTTCGACAAAGGTGCTTCGTCAACCACTATGATCGGATGTTCCGAAAAATAATGGCATAGCTTTCGTGCTGTCACAAATACTCCACACGCCAGTTTTTTATAGTGTGGGTAAGTTTGTTTGGATGGTGAGAGGGCCTCGCTCAAAAAATAAGCTGGCCTCTGGACACCATGGGTTTTTCCTTCTTCAGGTCGTTTCACGACCAAAACCGTCCTGACCACCTGATTTGTGGCAGCGATGTAAAGAAGTAATGGCTCTTTCTCTCTTGAAGACACGACGACAGGGGATGTCGAAAGTGTCCTTTTGAGGTCTTCGAAGGCACGCTGAGCTTCTTCCGTCCATTCGAAATTATCTGATTTCCTCATAAGGGCGTAGAATGGTAGTGCTTTTTCTTCTAATTGGGCAATAAAACGGCTTAGTGCTGTGACTCGCCCAGCCAGCTTCTATACACCTCGTCGATTCGTTGGTTTTTCATTGTTAGAATTGCTTGTATTTTATCTGGATTGGCTTTGATTCCTCTTGCTGATACTAGATATCCGAGGAGTTGCCCTGCTGGGACTCCAAAGGAACACTTTGTCGGGTTTAGTTTGATGCAAAACTTGTTGAGGTTTTCAAATGTTTCTTTGAGATCCTTGATGAGTGAAGACCCTTGCTTTGTTGTAATTATGACATCGTCAATATATACTTGCATGTTTGTGCCAATTTGGCTTCCTAGACAATTTTGCATCATCCGTTGATATGTTGCCCCGACATCCTTGAGGCCGCAGGGCATTGTTGTGTAGCAGAATATGCCATAAGGCATTATAAATGTCGTTTTCTCCTGATCTTCCTCCTTCACCCGAATCTGGTGGTATCATGAATATGCATCTAGGAAGGAAAGACTTTCGCATCCCGCGGTTGCATCAATTATTTGATCGATTTGTGGCAATGGGAAGTGATCCTTTGGACAATTTTTATTTAGTGCGGTGAATTCAATACACATCCGTAGCTCTTTGGTATTTTTCTTTGTGACACATACTGGGTTTGCGACCCACTCTGCTTTCTTTAGTTCTTTGATAAATTTGGTGTTAGTAAGGTGATACAGCTCCTTTCCAATGGCTTTACGCTTTAGTTCTACGAAATGACAGAGTGACTGTTTTACCAGCTTCGCCTTTGGATCCAAGTTTAAGGCGTGCTCAGCGAGTTCCCTGTGAATCCCCGGCATGTCAGAAGGTAGCCATGCGAAGATCTCCCAGTGCTCATGGAGGAACTCGATGAGTGCGCTTTCCTATGCAGGACCAAGATTGGAGGCCACAAATGTTGTTTTCTTTGGATCGGTAGGGTGGATATGTACCTCTTTTGTATCTTTTGTAGTGTCAAAAGCCTGATCGGGATTGACGCATGCTACTGCCAAAGGTTCTGCGGTTACTGACATCTTTAGCTGCTCAAATTATGTTGCCATCCTGAAAGATTCAGAAATTTTATTGAACTCCCGGTTGCAATTGTCGGAACGTGTGAAGCTTCCTTTTACTTTTATGGTTCCCTTTGGTGCTGGCATTTTCATGACTAAGTATGCATAGTGCGGGACTGCCATGAACCGTGCGAAAGCTAGGCGTCCTAGGATCACATGATATTGTGATGGCCAGTCCATGACTTCAAACTCGAGCTTTTCTCACCTAAAATTTTCTTTGGATCCAAAAACAACATCAAGAAATATTTTACCTAAAGGGATTTAGGCTGTACCTGGTACTATGCCGTGGAACGATGTTTCTGTTGGTGCCAGATTTGTCAGGGGTAATTCATTTCCCTTAGTGTTTTGGCGTAAATCAGATTTATGTTGCTTCCTACATCCATGAAAACTTTGCTCATGTCGAATCCTCCTACTTGCTCTTCAATTATTAAGGCTGAATGACCCGGTCACGGTACTCGAAGTGGATGATCAGCTCTGCTGAATATGATTTCCTGTTCCAACCAATGGAGATATTCAGGTGTGGCTGGTGTATCCGTTTCTGCCATGTCAACTTGTCATGTAATTAGCTTCTGGATTCTGTTGGATGGACGTCCTTTCTGAATCATTGACATTGCCCCGTTTGACCTAGGATATTCATTGTTTTGATCAGTTGTGTTTTGTGGCTGCCCTGCTAGCGGTGGTGGTGCACTGATGCCTAATGTGCCAGGCGTGCATATGTATCCTCGGTTTGGTGCTTCGGTTGCCTTTACATTATGATGACCCACAAGTATAGGGGGTGTATCGCAGTATTTTTGATAAGTAAGAGTGTCGAACCCAACGAGGAGCAGAAGGTGCTGGCTAATGATATGGATCAGGAATTCTCTGCAAATACTTAGCAAACGGATTTTTAGGGTTTTTTGATAAAGCAAGCAAACAAAGTACGAGTAAATAAAAGACAGTAGGAATAAATGCAGCAAGTGGCCCAATCCTTTATGCAGCAAAGGACAAGCTGGTTGGATTACTTAAGATGACCAAACGTTCTCGAGGACATATGGGAAGACTGTCAAGTGCTTTCGCTTCATATAGTTGATTAATCTTCTTTAGCTTGCTAAGTGTTGTGTGGGTGAACCTGTGCTAATGTACCGCCCCATCCAAGACTAATACATACTTGTGATTATACCCCTTGCAAACATCCGTAAGTACAAGAAAGTAATTAAGGTAGAAACCTAACCACAGCTTTAAACTCTAAGACCCTTACGTCCCTTGTGCAATGGTTTCCTAACGGGGGTTCGAGTTTCTGTCACTCCGGCAACCCCTACGATTAGTAGCCAAATACACAATGCATTCCCCTAGGCCCATATAGGTGAAGTGTCATGTAGTCGACGTTCACATGATACCACTAGAAGAAGTACACCACAACTTAAATAACAATCTATTGAATCTTTCTCAACACAACTCTACTACTAACAACAAGACTTCTCACATGTCCTCAAGAACAAAACGAACTACTCACAAGACATCATATGGATCATGATCAGAGATGGAATAATGATGTATAACAATCTGAACCTAAACAATAATTCAATGGTTCACTCAATAGCATCAACTACAAAGAGTAATCAACACCGGGAAAGTTTCCCCTATGAACTATAGCAAGATTCAACCAATTGTTACAGCAATATGGAGATGGTGATGAGGGTGTTGATGGTGATGATGGTGGTGATGATGATGATGATGATCCCAATGAAGTCCAGCTTGATGGTGGTGTTGATGGCGATGATCTCCCCTCTCCGGGAAAGAATTCCCCCGGCAGAAATCTGTCTGCCGGAGAGATCTTTCTCTCTCGGTGTTTTCTGCCCCACAGAGGCGGCGGAATCTTTCTGTGGTTGCTCTCTGAGTCTTAGGGTTTCGGGAGGTTGATATACGCCAGAGGGGAGAGGCTGGAGTGGGCCAGGGTGGCCACACCACCTCCTGGCGCGGCCTTGGCCTGCCCGCGCCATGGGGTGGTGTGGGCCCCCTGTGGCCCATCTCCACTCCATCTTCTGGCATCCTTAGTCTTCTGGAAAAATAGGATTTTCCGTATATTTTCCCGGATTTTCTGATCTTCGTGAATTTTTCCTCCAAATAGCACCTTTTCCATCAGAATCCTGACTGCAGCGGTCCATGCTCCAAAAGTCATGAACCATGCAAAAATAGATGAAATAACATAAGTATCACCTCTCAATATGAAATATATCAATGAATAATAGTGAATTAAGACATAGAATAGTGATGCAAAATGGACGTATCAACTCCCCCCAAGCTTAGACTTTGCTTGTCGCCAAGCGAAACTGAGCTCAATAAACATGGCCTCAGGTTTATGGAGTGAAGAGTCGATAAAAGAATACAGACAAGAAGCATCACATTCATCAAATACATAGATCATAATAGAAGACAACTCACTATTATATAACTCAACTTGTAATAAGTAAAGGAAACACAATAAAGATACATAAAGTGAATCATAATTGGTAATGGCAAACTTAGCTCTTGGTCGAAGAATAGTTGATAATTTGCTGGAGTTCACAAATAGCTAGTTTTTCAATGATAGCTTTCAAAGTAGTAAACATCAAGATAAGAACAATGTGCAAAACAAGGACCATAAGAAACATGATTGAATAAATCATCATATGAATGAATGAAACACAACAACTCAAAATACTTGCTGAGATAGAAGGGAATAGGTTTACTGACTCAACTACAAAGTGAAAGAAAGGCCCTTCAAAGAGGGAAGCAGGGATTGCAAGTCTCATAAAGAGCTCCCAAAAATTATGATACTTACTAGCTTTCAGCTCTCATTGCCCCTATCATAGGCATATTTTGGTGATTAAGGTGAAAGTGATAAAAAATGAGGATATGCATTGACAAGTTGTAAGTTGAGAATCTCATGTCCCTTGAATACGAGGGCCGCTCCTCATGCTACTCAAGTTTAGTCACTGGTAAGTTCTTGTCATCGTAAGCATATGTGTATCATAGAGAACCGCCAACGGGGTACCCCTTGCCCGATGATACGGAAGAATCCCCATATCAAAATGACAAGGCAAGCAGACAACAAGCATCTCAGCAATCTTATTATTTACCATGGGAATATGGTGCTTTTCTCTCTCTTTCCTCTTTTCATAATATCTCTTTTTTTCTCTTTTTTCTCAATATCGGACTCTTTTTTTATAAGAAGAATGCTTCATAGATACTCGTTATGGTTACGCTGCAGGTTTCCACCATGTCAGCATGGATTAGACCAGCGGCCCAGGAGTTTCTCTAACACACATGCATAACTCCATGGACTTACAAGCTCCCCTTTCATTTCACACCGACGACATCCATAGACAAAAGAACATGATATCAACTTGGTACAAAGCACCAATGCAATGTTGAAAGCGTTCCCCATGACAGCATGGTTCTGCTAATTCACAACTTACAAAGTGCAAGCATATACGCAACATAGGTGAGAACAATGGTTCAAGTTTATAAAGTGCAAGAAAGTAAGGTGTGCCATCAAGTTCGTGAGAGCTTTAATCACTAATTTTCACATAACAAGTTTATTTGGGAGGTAGATAAAACAAGAATTTACTTGGAATAGCAATAATGCTACTAGGTAGGTATGGTGGACACAAATGGCAAAGGTTTTGGTTTAAAGGAGGTGGATGCACGAGAAGAATACCCTCTCAGTACAGGTTTTTGGCTAGCAAGGCTGGGTAGCAAATATAAGAGTTGAAGGAAAGAAACAAGCATACAAGTGATAAAGACAAACATGCAATCTTCCTTGGAAGCACAAAAGATCTTAACTAGAGAATACTAGACTTATGAGCAAATCAAGAAAGAAAGATGATGAAATAATTTTTCTTTAGAGTACCTTTATCTTTTTCATTCAACTCTCAAAAATAGTGTTGCTACTGACCAATCCAGGTTTGCCAAAACCAACTAAATTAACTCAATAATCCCAGAGTGATACCAATACTAACAACAAGATCAATCATATAACCACGAATTGAAAACTAATATAAGCTATGCAAAAGAGTGAATGATAGAACTTCTCATTAATATTCCATAACAGCAACTCACACCAAGGGATACACATCTAACGAGAGAGGGTACACTTCCATAATGCAAACCATACTACATAATAACTCCTCTATTCATGATATGACGCTACTAAAAAGGTAAAAAGATAGAAGATAGTGATATGATACCACGGCACTCCCCCAAGCTTGGAACAAACCAAGGGGATGCCAAACCTGATGACGAATTACTCCTTCAGTGGTGGTGGTATCCTCTCGATGAGCTCTCTGATCAGTTTCCCCAAGTCCTCAATCTCGAAGGTGAGATTACGAATCAGCTGTGAGTTTTGCTCAATGCGGCTCATGATCATGTCATGTTGAGAATTCCAGCTCTTGTTATTCTTTCCCCACTCTTCCTCCTTAAAGTCTTCTTTTCCTGCATGGCTAGAACGAGGCAAATACCAATTGGAGTGTAATTTCCCCTTGCGCATATTATGGTATTGATGCTCATGGATAAGGGTATGGAAAGGATTCTTGGTGCATGGAGGAAGTGACCTTGGAGCTAAACTGTGACGGGGAACCTTCCCCCCAGTCTGCATCCGTGCCGTCCTTCTAACCCTAGCAGGTTTCGTCACCACTCCAATGCTTGCAATAGTAGTGTTAGTATGCGGATGTTGGCCTTGCTCCTCTTCACCTTCACTCTTGATCTCCTTCTCCTTCCCGGGGTCTTGGAGGTCTTCCTCCATGGGCTCCTTCCCTTTATCCTTGGCAGACACCATTGTGCTTCTAAGCCTTCAAAGAGTATGTCCTGGAAGAAACAGATCCAAACAACAACACGACAAAAACACGATATACGAACCTCGGAAGATCCGGGGGGGGGGGTTATATATTACGAAGTTTCCTATCAAAAGGAAGGTACTGGGAGAAAACAAGTCGGAGGCGGAGTCCTGGGTGGCCTCACCACCTGGTGGCGCGGCCAGGGGTGGGCCCGCGCCATGGGGTGGTGTGGGCCACCCCGGCTCCGTTTCCGTCCCTTTTTCGCTTCGTAACTTTCCTTATTGACTGAAAACTGCAAAAATATAGTTGGATTGTATTTTCGCGGAACTTTTCTTACCAGAACTGTTACCTAGTTGGAAACGGACTCTGCAGGTCTCTAAATTTGGTATCTAGTAGATTCTTTCGGAGTCACCACTTGAATATCATCGATATCTTCATCTTCATACACTTATTACTTGAGTCATAAAACCCTTCTCTTCCTTATTACACCATTATCTCCACTTCCTAGAAATTTCTTTCACACAAAACTTCACACAATTCTCATTAGCAACATTAGTATAAGTGAAGTGATTAACTCTTTTGAGTCCAACTTCAACTGAAAACCATCAAAACAAAAGCTACTGAAACAACTCCTTCCGAAAACCCAAAAGGAATTCAAAAAGAAAATCGAATAAAGAAGCAAATGCAAGAGTGGCAAAATCTGTCAAAACAGACCAGCAGGTAAAGATCAATTTTTTCGAAAATCTTCTGTTGCTCAAATCAAAAAGTGCAAAATTAACGAAAGTTAAATAACAACCTGGGGCAGAAGCACAAAAACTTACAGCTCAATCCGACATACAGAGATCTCTCACGAATTTTTACGGTGAAGCACAAAAATCTGTTTCAGGATAGCAACTTCCCCGAATATTACTTCTCTCTAATTAGAGGTTGATCTTGACACAAAAACCAAACAAAACGGATAAGGAGCGGTTATTACCGAAGTAATAACTTCCAAGACTCAAAGAAACAAAAACAAACTGAAAGCAAAAACAAATTGGGTTGTCTCCCATAAAGCTCTTTCTTTATAGCCATTAAGATGGGCATGATAATTTTGAAGAAGCTCTCATAGGGATATGAATTGAAGTGAAAGAGAGCATTAAGAAGCAAAAACACACACACATTTAAGTCTAACCCACTTCCTATGCAAGGGAATTTTGTAAACAAACAAGTTATTGAAACCGGAGGCAACTTGCATAAGAAGGCAAAAGAAGTGCAACATAAAAACTTTCAGCATAAAGCAAGGAAACTTGATATTATTGAGATACATAAGAACACTTTTCCCTCTCTCATAGTAGCTTTCAGTATCATGCATAAACTTAACAATATAGCTATCACAAGGACCATCATAGCAATGATCACTTATTCTAACAGAAAACACGGGAATACTAGCTCTCATAACACTACTATGTGAAACAATATTAGAGGTATCCTTACAAAGGATAGGGTGTCCCTCTTTTTCATAATTAGTGACAAAGTCTTTCACACTTGCTATTATAGGTTCATCAACCATTTGTTTATCAGGTTCAATAGCTTTACTCATACTTTCATTAACCATACTAGCTATCATAGAATGTTCCTTTACCTTAACTAGAAAAGGCATTTTCTCAATATAAGGTTCAGGTAAAACATGATTAGCAGTATAAACTTCAGTATTTCTTGCAGGAACACTCTTAGCAACATCTTTATAAGGTTCATGATACTTATTCCACTTCTTTTTAGGCACTTCAATATAGGAAGAAAAAGCCTTAAAATAAGAAGCAATAGCTTGAGAGTCTAGACCATAAGCATTTTTAATATTTTGAAAGTCATCAATTCCCATAAAAGATTCAATGCATTCATAATCATAATTTATACCTGACTTTCTACCTTTGTCATTCTCCCAAGCTCCAGCATTGTCTTGAATACGGTCCAGAAGATCCCATTTAGCTTCTTCTTCCATGCGAGTGAATGATCCAGCACAAGAAGCATCCAATAAATCTTTATCATGTAGAGGGAGCCTTGCATAAAAGTTATTGATAATAATATTGTTGGGGAGCTCATGAATGGGACATTTGAGCATTAGTAACTTCAATCTCCCCCAAGCTTGAGCTGTACTCTCTCCATCAAGAGGCCAAAAGTTGTATATTTGATTCTGATCTTTATGAATCTCACTAGGAGGATAAAACTTTGAATAAAAGAGAGGCACTATTTCCTCCCATTCCAGAGCTTGACCATTCTTCAGCAGCTTATACCATTCCTCAGCTCTTCCTTTCAGCGATAATGAGAATAACTTCTTCTTAACTTGATCTGTAGTAATACCTGCACACTTGAACAACCCGCATAATTCGTGTATAAAGAGTAAATGATCACCGGGATGGACAGTTCCATCCCCAACATAGTAGTTATCCATAACACGATCAATAATTCTTGTAGGTATTTTGAAAACATCATTCTCAGCAGGTGATGGCTTATCTACTACCTTAGCAGTGGTAGTAGCATTACCAAATAATAAACTCAGCGAATTATCCATAACGAAAATAAAGCAACTAGCAGAAGTAAACAATACTCACAGTAGAAGTTTCCTTTACCAGTTCCACTCTCCAATAGCGCTTCACTCCCTGGCAACGGTGCCAGAAAATAGTCTTGATGACCCACAAGTATAGGGGGTGTATCGCAGTATTTTTGATAAGTAAGAGTGTCAAACCCAACGAGGAGCAGAAGGTGCTGGCTAGTGGTATGGATCAGGAATTCTCTGCAAATACTTAGCAAACGGATTTTTAGGGGGTTTTGATAAAGCAAGCAAACAAAGTACGGGTAAATAACAGACAGTAGGAATAAATGCAGCAAGTGGCCCAATCCTTTATGCAACAAAGGACAAGTCGGTTGTATTACTTAAGATGACCAAATGTTCTCGAGGACACATGGGAAGACTGTCAAGTGCTTTCGCTTCATATAGTTGATTAATCTTCTTTAGCTTGCTAAGTGTTGTGTGGGTGAACCTGTGCTAATGTACCTCCCCATCCAAGACTAATACATACTTGTGATTATACCCCTTGCAAACATCCATAAGTACAAGAAAGTAATTAAGGTAGAAACCTAACCACAGCTTTAAACTCTAAGACCCTTACGTCCCTTGTGCAATGGTTTCCTAACGGGGGTTCAGGTTTCTGTCACTCCGGCAACCCCTACGATTAGTAGCCAAATACACAATGCATTCCCCTAGGCCCATATAGGTGAAGTGTCATGTAGTCGACGTTCACATGACACCACTAGAAGAAATACACCACAACTTAAATAACAATCTATTGAATCTTTCTCAATACAACTCCACTACTAACAACAAGACTTCTCCCATGTCCTCAAGAACAAAACAGACTACTCACAAGACATCATATGGATCATGACCAGAGATGGAATAATGATGTATAACAATCTGAACATAAACAATAATTCAATGGTTCACTCAATAGCATCAACTACAAAGAGTAATCAACACCGGGAAAGTTTCCCCTATGAACTATAGCAAGATTCAACCAATTGTTACAGCAATATGGAGATGGTGATGAGGGTGCTGATGGTGGTGATGATGATGATGATCCCGATGAAGTCCAGCTTGATGGTGGTGTTGATAGCGACGATCTCCCCTTTCCGGGAAGGAATTCCCCAGGCAGAAATCTGTCTGCCGGAGAGATCTTTCTCTCTCGGTGTTTTCTGCCCCACAGAGACGGCGGAATCTTTCTATGGTCGCTCTCCGAGTCTTAGGGTTTTGGGAGGTTGATATACGCCAGAGGGGAGAGGCTGGAGTGGGCCAGGGTGGCCACACCACCTCCTGGCGCGGCCTAGGCCTGCCCACGCCATGGGGTGGTGTGGGCCCCCTGTGGCCCATCTCCACTCCATCTTTTAGCATCCTTAGTCTTCTGGAAAAATAGGATTTTCCGTATATTTTCCCGGATTTTCTGATCTTCGCGAATTTTGCCTCCAAACAACACCTTTTCCATCAGAATCCTGACTGCAGCGGTCCATGCTCCAAAAGTCATCAACCATGCAAAAATAGATGAAATAACATAAGTATCACCTCTCAATATGAAATATATCAATGAATAATAGTGAATTAAGACATAGAATAGTGATGCAAAATGGACGTATCACATTACATAGCTCTTGCATCTTTAAGAACGTTCGACAGTCTTTCATGAGGTGGTTGGATCGTCTTTTGTCTGTCGAGTTGACATAAAAGTGCATATTACAGGGTCCTTCCAGCATTTGCATTGCGGACGTAGGTGCCCGAGCTTTTGGCTGATACCGCTGCATTGATTGGCTTCCTCCGACATTGTCCCTACTATGGCGGTGCCCGCTGTTGTAGTCGTTGTTCCCGTGGTTTCCCTCTCCCGAAAAACTGGTTGTGATGTAACTTGGTCCTGTTTCCATGGTTGTTCCTTTGTCTTCTACCGTTGCCGCGTTTATCCCTACCTTCTTCGGGTGAACGTGTTCGTTTTTTGTGTAGCGCGTCCTCTCCATCAGCCTAGCGATTTGCTATGTCCGTTAATTGCGAGATTGTTTTGGGTTTGACCCATCCTAGTTCTTCTATGAACTCTTGGTGACAAAGGCTGCCATTAAAGGCATCGATGGCCCTTTCATCAGATATGGATTCAGCTGAGTTTTTTATGATGTTCCATCGCTAAATGAATAATCTTATTGATTCTCCAGGCTTCTGCTTGCATGCCCGCAATTTCTCCAAAGACGTAGGTTGTTTGAATGTGGACTGAAAGTGTCGGATGAACTTATCTTCGAGATTGTTCCAACTACCAATAAAATCTTCGGGTAGCTGTCTCATCCATGACCTTGCAGCACCGGTGAGGTGTAAATGTAAGCTTTGCATTGCGGTAGCTGTGGAGCCGCCCTATAACTTGATGGTGGGCAAATAATCTGCTACAAGCTTTTGGTTCCTGAAGTCCGTCGTACTTTTGGCAGTCGTGTGGAAGTTTGAAGTCCTTAGGTACTGAGGCTTTATGCATCCGCTGAGTGAAACAGTTGGCTCCACATAGCTCGTAGTCATCTTCACTGTCGCCATTATGGTATCTTCGGCTGCGGTTTTCATGCCTTAATCCGTCGTTCCTGTGTTGTGTGTTGTCACTTCTTGTGTTGTTTCGCGATTCGGGCCCTGAGAGGTGCATCTGATGTGGCGACAAGATCTTTGGGTGTGCCCCAACTTCCGAGGGCTACTGCGACGACATGGGGATCTGTTGGGTTGTTGTGTGATTCCCTATTCTGCTTATGCGAGCGATGGTCCTACCATGCCAAGATTCATCAGGGCGGAGCGGTGGAGAGTTGCACGAGGATCATCGGGTGCAGGTTGGGTTGTGATTAGATATGTTTGTGCGGCCATGATTGCCGCTTGGGCCATTTTTTCTTTGATTTTTTCATCTTGATCAATTGACATAAATGATAGATCAAGGTCTCGGATCGGTTCGTTTCTTTCGGCTTCAGGGATGTTCTGCAATTGGGACGCTCCCCTTCTTGTCAGTGTTTCCCCGGTTATGCTTCATGATTCTTTGGTAGAGCTTAATTGGGCTTGTCGAAGGCTGAATTCGTCGGCTAGTCTTTTCCTTTCGCCGAGCTGCCTCTGCATCCTTAGCAGGTCTCTTTTTTGTGATGAAGCAAATATTGGTATGCCAGTCGATCTTCGTGCGTGGCGTCAGCTGTCATAGGAACTGCACCCAAAATTGCTTCCCTTGCTTTTTGCCATGTTGTTGTTGGTAGTCGGAGCATTCGCCTTTCGCCTCCGTGTGGTTCCCCTCCTCCTTGAACGATGCGGTTGTCCGTTGTGTCTCCTTTGTTTCCGCGGTTCCCTTCATTGCTGCGAATTCCTGCATTGTCATCCGATAAAATATCGTTGGGGTCGAGAATAGGGTTACCGTTAGAGTCGCGCGGTCCTGAGGTTTCTCTGATGATCACACACACTTGGTGGTGTATTACGTATGAGTTGGTAACGTCGTCATCTGTTCCTAGGGAGACACTATTCGGGGAATCAGTGAGGTCCTGTGTTTTTTGTTCTACGTAAATTTATGCCATCCTGATTCCGAAGTCAATGCTTTCGCCGCTTTCTTTGGGTTCGAAGTTTGCTGGACTTGTTCCATGTGGTGGAGTTAGCTGGGCGTCTAATCCAAAGGAGAGATTGTCATAAAGACCATCAAGGCCCTCTATATCTGCCTCGATTTCCTTTGTTTTCTTCGGCTGCTTCGATCTGCGCCGTGACTTCCGTGGAGGATCCGACGGATGACACTGGTATCGTTGTAGGCGCAGATTTTCCCACTGACGATTCTGATATAATCAGGGCCGAGGGGTGCGATTCTTGGGGGTCCTCTACTTGGAAGTGGAAACTCCTGATGATGAGATCGGATTCGCCGTTGAAATCGGCGGGTACCGGCACAGGGGTGGGCGGGCGTGGTTCTGCTTTCGTTGGGTTGTTGCTTGGTGAAAAGGGATCCGCCGAATCCATGGCTCCAGCGTTAAGGTTTCCCACAGACAGGCGCCAATTAATGAGGGGTAACCTCGGCAATGTCCATGGAAAAGGACTTAGGGTTTTGCGGAAAAGAAAACGCTGGGGATTTCGTCGGATGTCAAGAGAACAATGGAGTCAAAGTCGCCTGATTACTTGATAAACAAAACTATTACGGACTACTTGGGAGTTTTCTGTGTATCCCTCGTAGACTTCTCCCGTCCTATGTATAATAGGCTGGGTCTCAAAGTTATATGTGGATAGGTTACACATGTACAATTACAATACGAACACAACGTCGGTTCATATTCTCGTTCTTAATACAACTAAAGCCTTTATCGGTTGCGCCTTTGGGTCATCATCTTGAATCTTCGTGGGCCGTAAGCCTTTTATGCATCTAGGGTACCCTAGTAACCGTACGTATGTCAACGGGGGTGCCTGCAAGACCGTGGTGGCGTGCGCTCCTGGGTGACAAGTTTGGTGGAGCGATCCGGAGTGCCGGGGGTGTGGTTTTTTGGAGGTCGGGAGAAATCCCTATCGTCTCGGCACCGATGTGGTGACGCCTGCGGGTGTCGCCTCCCTTGCTGAAGGGCATTGGGTATACCTCTTTCTCGACCCCTTCCCCCCTCCTAAGCGGACCGGGGGAAACCATAGGATGTGTATCGGGGGTAAACCTAGTAATGCTCCAGGCAGCAGTAGCATCGTCGCCTCTTCCCTTATTGGAGGTGTTGCTTGGTTCGCGGCGCTTCGGAACGCTAGGAGAATGGTGGAACTTCTTCGGAAGGCGTGGCGTTTGAGAGTCTTCTTTGTTTCCGTCGAACCGCTGGTGTCGGCATCATTTTCTCTTTTTTGTTTCTCTTGGGCTTGATGTGTGTCTGCCCCAGTAGTGATCTCACTCTTGTATCGGTTGGTTGCTATATTAGCATGTTTCGAGAAGAAATCTGGAGCATACGGGTAGTAAGTGTGACCAAGTTACATCCCCTTCCATGATTCATGATATATGCTCCTTGCGATGTGATTTGCCATAGCTAACTTTTGGGTAAAAGTGGGTCATGATATAGCAACATCATTCAAGTAGTATAAGTATGCATTTCCTTTTTTGCCAACCATGACCTAAAAGAATACAAATTATTGAGTTTAGTCTGTAACCCTTGACGCTGCTTGTGGCCTACATGCATTTCACGGTCTTTCGTTCTTGGTCACCTCGACCGTCAACACCCTACTCTCTGTTCTTGAAGGCCGAATCCATCACACCAATCCTTAGTTTGCCCTGACATACACAAATACGGTACTCCCTCCGATCTAATATTTTTTGATTTGTCTAGATACGAGATGTATCTAGACAAATCAAAGAAGATCGGACGGAGTACTACGAGAGCTTCTTTTAGTCACACGGATTTTTACAAAAAATGAGGCCTCATTTATATTTCGCACAGGGGCCTGAATTCCTGAGACGGCCCTGCTGGGCCGCGATGGATCGCGTGTAGTTTTGTTGTTGCGACGACCGGAGGTGGGCAAGAAGGGAGTGTTCCAACAACCGGCGTTCTTATTCTTTGGCTGTCGTAATTCGACCGGCTTGGTAATTGTTTGCAGGTGATCGCCAACTAGCAGGCCCCGGTACTTTTACACGCGTTTATGAGAAGCAATTGCGGGCCGGCTACTATGACACCAATCGACATTTCCGTGTAAAATATGGGCGGATTTAGCGCGACCAGTACTTGCAGTACGCAGTGCACCTTTATTTTATTTTATTGAAACCACGCAGTGCACCTATATACACGGTGTATGTCCACATTTTGTTTTCTTTTCAGATTGAGATGATCCCTTACGATGTCAGCGAGCAGCAAACTGGGGGAAAAAAGAGGCAGATTCAGCGTGCGTAGGGCTCGGCGAGATCGGATGGCATCTCGGTGTGGCCGTGTGGGACCCAGAAGCAAATCGTCTCGGGCGGCGCCAAGGACTCAAAAAGCGTTGTTTGGACTTGGCTAGTTTCCGTGCACTCCAAGGACTAGCCGTGATGGAATTTATTTTTCGTAATTTTTTCTTTCTTTTGCCCACATGTGCCGGTCAGTAACACGATGTACTACTATTTCTAAGCATAATATAGACAGGACATTGTTGCATCAAATTATTTTTGCACCGTGTATGTCACATTGAGGGATTGTGTTCGCGTTTGTCATTTTCCTCCTAAAAGTACAGGTGGATTCTGTGCTTTATAAAAGACAAATGCCGATCCCTAGGCCTTGGGCAAAAGGAGCACCCCTTTGCCGTGTTGGTTCAGAGGATCGGCTGGGCGTGGGGCCCGTTTCAGCAACTGCCTGCTGCTTTTGTCCACTTTAACAATTTACCGCATCGTCCTTTCCCTTTAAATTAAATTGTTACTGCCAACCAACCATATCAAGGGAGACGACCCTTCCTTCTTCTGAAAAATAAACAATTACGGAAAATTATTCGGTCAAGTGACCGAAAATCAGTAAACCCAAAAAAAAAAAAGTGGCTTGAAATTGATGATTCATAAAACTAAAACATGTTATATTAAGGAACGGAGGGGAGTATAAAATCTACACACTAAAAGATGTAGACATCCGCTTCACAAAGCTAAAACATCTTATACTATGAAACAGAGGGAGTACAGTAGATGAACTAATTTGTGATGGAACAAAACCCACCAATTCTCAGTGACGCACATGTATACTTTGTTAGCTAAAACATGATGTAACCGATCATTAAACGTCTTCGGAAACTGAAATGCCTAATAAAATTAAGATCTGGCTTTCGCCCATATGGTTAAGTAAGAGGCAATGAAAATGGAACTAAAAAGCAGAATTAGTCAAGAGAATGAAACTATCCATAGTAGAATTGGTGTACCAGATAGCCCTCAAATTTCACTTGGTTTTTTACCGGCTGCCTCAGCATTTGCAGGTAGAATTCAGAATTTAAATATTATTAGATGACGACTTGAACCACTACACTCTAAAGATGAATTCATACATAGAATTCTACCACATATTTTCGTGGCCATAAGTCAAATATCCTACCACATATAATTCTGCGACATTACAAAATCAAACTTTGAAACGCCATGGCACTAATCATACTACAAAAATGTCACAAGTCCTTCCAAAATTCCACCAAATGATGGCGTTGATCTCTTCTTGTGGTACTATAGCATACACATTCATCGTCTTGAAAATAAGTGCTCACTTCAGCAGAGTGCGGTGGAGACAATGACGTGGGGGCGACCAACATTGGTGGGAGGATGGGTAAACCATTGGGAGATTTTTTTTTCATTTGCTTAAGAGGGGCATGTGACACCTTAAGTTTTGAACAATTATAAAATATATTAACCATAAGTCCCTAAAATCATTCAGAAACAAAATACTAGGTGATAGACCCATTTAACCGTCTTTGTCCATTCTATCTAGTTGGACTCACATGTTACCTGCATGCATAAAAGAAAAACATAAATGTAAAAATTGTTTGTGTGCACCATACTGGAAACATGATCATTTTGTTCCCTACCTCTGGCCGGCACTCATCCATGCAAGCCTAGCTTGTCGCATCATGGTTGGAACAACGTTCTAGGCTCCAATACCATATTGCTACAAATCTTAGTAACAAGTGCAATCTGTAACCAGATTATATTTCGATGTTTATTGAAGTGAGATTTAAAAATCGAAGAGAGCTTCAAAATTATCCCGTTGAACTCATATTAGATGATGTAATTGTGGAATAACCTAAGCACAAGGCCTGGGAATTGGGGTTTCATATGTACAATGATACATACGATAACATCTTTGATAAAGTTGCTAGTTATCTTATCCCTTTTAATAGGTCCATTATGTTTCTGCTTATCATGTTACCTCCACTTTACATTGATATCTCATGGTTCTTTTCAAGGAAATTGAGATTCTTAGTATTAGGAGTACTAGTTGAATTTTAGATGTACTTAATTTTATGAGAAGACATCATAAGCCTAAAATTAAGACGATGATGTTTTTGCATTACCATCGAAACAGGGTGTAAAGTGCATTAAGGGTTTTGAATCAGATCTACATTTGAACTGCCCGGTCATCAAATATTAGCTTGGAGTTTATTTTATAGACAATAGAACAGAAAACTACAATGGACTTGAAGTCCTCAACAATGAATGAGAATTGTTCACATTGTGTTTATACAACATATATCTCCGTCACGGGGATTTAGAGGGAAATAGATATTTTTCCAATTTCTCTCATCAAATGTGAGATCAATGAATTACATTGATGGAAACTCGAGCCATGTCCTGCATGAAATGATCATGCAACTCATTTACTATGATAGTAAATTAAAATTGTTAAAAATGCTTCGACTGAGCATATTAATGGTCGAGGTGATTCTTTAATGATCATATGATAGACATCCAATGTTGAGACTTTAAATGATACTTCTATCAATGATTTGGACTTCATCCCAAAGTGATCGGAGATGTTATAGTCACCGCCAAAACATAAATATATATTTTGACATTGGTTATTCATGGTGAATACAAGTATCACCATATGAGTAGAACCTATAGTAGTTATGTGAGAAATTCGATCATTGTTATGTATGATGTACTTTGTCTTGATAGACATGAGGACACAACAATAGTATTCCATGATGTAGGCTTCATAGTTTTATGTAATACCAATGTGAAGCATTAATCGGCCATGCATGAATTGTTTTTAATATGATAGTAAACTATATTTTGATAAACAAAAAATTGAAATTAAGCTTTGGAAGAACAGTTTAAAATATTAACATGATGCTTTTATGCCATATATGTGTGTAGATCACAAAGTGTAAGTTAACATATTGTGCAATAATTTCCATATTCATGGAGTACATATCTTTGTAATAGGAATCATAGTCCAACATAGTGTGAGTAGTTGTATTATCCTAACTAGTACCTTGTGTTATACTTTGACATTAATATATTTGGAAGAGCATTTTGGAGCAAAAAGACAAATACTCCCTTGGTTCAAAAATAAGTGTACTTATAGCTTTTGCCTAAGTTAAAATTTATTGAATTTGACCAAACCCACAGATAAATATAGCTATATATATTACATGAAAGTATCATATTATGAAACTAAATTTGAAAATAAATCTGGTGGTACAAGTTTAGTGTCATAAATATTGTTACATTTTTCTATAAAATTGGTCAACTTTACTAGGTTTGACTTAGGACAAGGCTAGAAGTACACTTATCTACGGATGGAGGGAGTATTTACATCTCTCGCTAATGAAAAATTTGCAATACTGTCATTAGCTTGTGATTCACAAATAAAAGGAAAATGATACCATACCCCCGGGGGATCGCGCATTCCTATCCCCCGGGTCACTCTATTCGTGTGCGCGCCCGTGCTGGGCCCCACTAGCGCCTCTCGTTCCCCTTCTTTTCTTCCTTCTACGCATGGAACTGCCACATCGTTGCAGCCCGCGCACTGCCCGCCCTCTCGCCACTACTTACGCGCCGCTCGCCCCCTGGAGGTCGCGCAGTCACGCCGCGCGTCGCCCGTGCCCATAGCTCTCGCCGCCACGTCCCCCATCGGCTCTCCGCCGGCGTCGAGGGCGGCGGTATCCTCGTCTAGCAGGCCATCGCCCTCCTCTGCGCCTACATGAGCCTCGGCTCCTCATCTTTCGGCCTCGGCATCTGGGGATATCCAAGCTCGAAGTTGCTACCTCCGGCAAGGCGATGCTGTGATCCAATGCCGACGCTTGTGTCATCGACGATGACCTTGCTACAAGCGGCGTTGAGGGGTGCTACCTAAGAAGTTTGGCGTTGCTACCACGGACGAGGGTGGGTGCTACCACCGGCGAGGGCAGGTGCTCGGAGGATTTTCTAGGATGGTGAACCAAAGGTGCTCGGAGGATTTTCTAGGATGGTGAACCAAAAAAATTTGCTACATAATGGCATAATTTTTTTTGCTACAACTGTTTTGTGTTTTTGCTACAATGGTATAAAAAGTTTGCTACAAGGTATCCGACGAGATCTCCCGCGAGGTCTTCGGCAAAGTTGGATTTTCTACAATAAAATATTTTCTTGCTACAACCGTTTAGTGGTTTTGCTACAATAGCGCAAAGTTTTTGCTACAAGTTCTCCGGCGAGGTCTCCCGACGAAAGTCTCCAGCGAGGTTGGTTTTGCTATATTAGCATAACTTTATTCTACAAAGTCTCCGGCGAAATAGTCTTTATTTTTCCTTTTTACGCGACTGTTTTTTGCTACATGTAGCAAAAGCGATATATTTATAGCAAAAGGGACTTAATGTAGCATAAGCGGGATTTAGCCTTTTTTTTGGGACACGTGGCGGTACGGGACCCGGGGGATTTTGCGGAATTATCCCCGGGGACTCGTAGTACTTCCTCAAATAAAATAAAATATAATTACACATTTTAGTGGCAAATTTCTCTCATAAATTAATAAGAATTTTTGTAAGAAAAAATAATAATTTCAATTACAAATAAAGTTTACTGTATGTTATAGAGATGATAAAGGCAAATCTATGGCATGGCATTATTCAAGAGGAATGTAATTAAATAAATTATACATACGACTTGTATATTATGTAAAGACCAAAACGCCCGTACGGTAAAATGGTGAGCCAATTCAAAAGCGAAAGAAGGTGCTCCGCTGAATCGCTCCTCCGGATTCTATGCGGCTATGAGCCTTGTGTGCTAATGGCCTACTCTACCCCCTCCACCTTCAGCCCCGGCCCCAACAAACACAATTGATTTCTCGTCCAGTTTCTCTCCTCACCTTCCTCTCTCCGCAAGACCGCAAGAGCACCGCCACCGCAAAGAGATCTCAAACCTAGCCCTCGCCGCCGTTCCCCATGGATACCCGCCGGTCGGCGAGGCCGCACTCAGCGCCTACGGCCACACGACCCCCTTCGGCCCCGACACGCTGCACCCGCTCATCGTCGCCGCGCCGCCCACCCACCACCCTCGCGGCATGGTATGACGACGCCTTTGCTCGCCATGCTGCTTCTTCAGAGCCGGCGGACGAAGAAGTCGGTGAAAGCAAGGTCTGGGCTCGGGTGGTTTGTCGCCTTCCTGCATCTTCCTCGAAGGGTGGCGAGCCCGCACCCGCGCGCCTCTTCGGCGGCTGGACGCCGTCGAGACAGGATCTTCTCCGCCGTGAATCGCCGCGCAAGGAAGATGTCGTCGACAACGATGTCTTGGGTCAGTTTGTTCCTCGCCATCCCGCTTCCTCCTCCTCGAAGGGCGGCAAGGCCGCACCCGCGCCCCTCTCTGGCTGGACGACGTCGACAGTGGACTATCTCCACCCTGCTTCCCCGCCTAAGGGTGGAGATCCCGCACCGGTCCCCCTCTCCGACAACAGCGCCGGATGGAGGATGGCGGGTCGTCGCCATCCACGTCGACCTAAGACGGCCGCCGCTGCTTCGCTGTACTCTGGCCTCGAGACTTCCAATAAATTCAGATCCTTCGCGGCTTGAGCATCGACAGGAACTGGGCACTCCCGGGATGGGGCGGCGCTACGAGGATTACACACGCACCAGCCCGCCTCGTCCCCGTGCCTCCGAGGTTGGAGCGTGCCGCAGACGAGCGCGGGGACCGGGCAGTGCCGGCGCTCACGGTGGTGGCAGGGGGCGGGGGAGGGACCCCTCGCGTCTTGGCGACGCCCAGGGAATCGTCTTCGACTACACGGAAGGGGGCGGGGGAGAGGAAGACCCTGCTTGGGGATCGCCTGCTTGGAGCGGCACAAGCCGCCATGCATGGGTTTGCAGCCCGTTTCATGGGGCGTCCCATCGGGCCATCAGATTTGGTGGCGCCCGGAACCGTCCGGGACAAGAAGATGGTGCGGCCGGCTGTGGCAGCGGAGGCCGTGCGCGGCCACGGCGAGCGACACGGCACGGCCGTGTCGGGTCGTCCAGCACGGTGGTGTCCCATGGGGCCATCGAGGGAGGTGCCTCCAACCGGCCGGGCTGTCAAGCCAGTGCTGGCTGGGGCGGCGGGGGCCATGCACGACGGCGAGGGTCATCGATCACGAAGCGAAGCGGCTGTCCGCCGCAGCCAATGGCAACGCCTTGGCCGCGGCGGAGTTAAACTTCCATCTGCCCCGGCTGGACATGGCGCTGGAGAAGCTGTTGCTGCAGAAGTTCCTGGCGCAGAAGTTGTTGCTGCAGAAGCTCTGGCTCAGCCTCCCATGGCCGCCGACGATGTTCCGCTCCAAGGAGAAGCTGTTGTTGCTGCAGAAGTTCCTGGCGCGGCACAGAACGCGGCCGATGAAGGTCCGGTCGTGGACTTCCAAGGTGAGCATCCAGCTTACGTTGGTCTATTCTACCCCAGGTCGCTGCCCTTCGCCATTTGCCAGGTTTGCAGGGTGGTGCCGGCCGTGACTTACACACTTTGTTGTACAAGAGTCGCGTGCCTCGATTGCGCATGCTGTGCAAATGCAAAGAAAATTGCTCTCCCCTTTCTGCAGTTGATGGCCCCAATCGAAGAGTTACAGATACACCAATTCTTTCCCAAGCCTCCTCTGCCGTGGGTATTCTTCAGAGCGGAACGTTATAGGCATCAGTTGCACTACTTCTTTTTTTCCGTCGAGAGTGACTTTATTGGTGGTCAGCCAATACAAATACAGAGGCACACATTTCTTCTGCATAGAGTGGGGAGGATTATGGCGAGGACTGTACAGGAGATACCTTATCTGGCCAGCCACTTATATCCAGCGTAGAGGCTTTGTTGGAACTAGTTAAGTGAGGACGCCAAATGTTATCTATTTCATGTTATCATTGTTGTAGTACTGAATTTTGAACCGCATTTGGTGTATTAATATTTGGAGACCTGTGATTCAAACTCATGTGTTTGCTGATGTCTGCTTTATTTGTGTATCTGTATGGAAGGAAACTAGCAAAATGTTTCGTTATATTGCGGAAATAATCTGACATTAATCTTGTTCTGAACCTGCCCACTTAAGATCATTAATTGAGGAACACGGCCTGCAGCCTGAGAAAAAACTCTATGTGCTGATCATTCCCATCTGTCACAACGACAAAACATAAGGGCAAACTTAGTGATGCATTTGTTTTTGCGGGATCAAAGCTCAAAAACTTACAACAATGGGGGATTCAGTGTGAAGGAAAAATTACAACAAAAATTCCTTGCATGGCCATGCCTAACGGACCATTACCTACTCATAGAGATTGTTTTTAGTACGGATTTGTGTTACCACGTTAGCCTAGTGTCACACCGAGACACATATCAAAGTACTTAATCCCTAAATAGCGCTTCATTTCCACATGATGGCTTTGATAAACACAATTTCCAGGAAATGGCAGCCAAACGCAAAATGGATTCATAGTGGCATGCCAAAGCTTTCCATTTGGGTATCGCCAAGCCACATCCTTCTTGAACATCCTCAGAACATACACATATCTCATCACCACACCTTGCTGCCATCTACGTTAAGTATAACCACACCCTGTTCTGGAGTATGGCACAGCTCGAGGCTGAGCACAGGCCCAAGTAGCCAATTAGAACAAGGATGAAGCATGTGCTATTTGCTTCTGGCATTTGGAGCAAACCGCAGTCCGTACATCCTGCAAATGATGATAGCAGCATCTGCAGGTTTGGACAAACAACTATCAGTATGACAAGTGTCCGCATAGAGAGGAGGGAATTTAATACCTGGTATATCCTTCAGGACAAAATCTGAAAGTTTTGAAAATGCACTGAACAAAGACACGCACATCAGTTTCTATATTATCACCATATAGTTCACCAAGATCAACACGCCTAGCAAGCACAAGAAAAGAAAACTGGCATACCCTCCAACCTGCATCAGAGAACACTCACTTGTGCACAGGTTATTGCATATCACTCATATTCCCCAAAATATGCAATGTGATAACTGTCAAGAAAGCATACTTGAGTGTCTGTTGATTGAATGAAATGGCAGCAAACACCATGTCTGTTGATTGAATTGAAATGATTATAACTGAAAATGACCTGAATCTTTGAATGTAGTTACATCCTGACAGTTTACAGCTTACATCCTCAAGTTAACATGTTAAATTGATCTTTTTTCCGTTGCTGGTACCCAACATTTTGAAGTTGGAGCAGCTAGATCATGACCGGTAATGTATGTTAGTGCTAAAGAACTGTGTTCCGATGGGTGGATCTGATCAAATATGCATATATATACCACATATGAGGTGAGTTGTATTTTCTCAGGTTTACATTAGTATGAAGACTATTCTGCTTGCTACATTTAACCACACTAGGAGAATTTCCTAGCAAGAGCAGCTTGCTACAAGCGAAATTGGGGCAATTGGTTCGTTCTGGATTCAGGTTTGCAACCTCACATTTCCCAGTGTCAGTGCTCATTTAGCTGTACATGTTTTCTCAGATTTGATTGTCATGTTTACTCTGTTTGATTCCATGTATTGTAATGATATTGGCATCTAAAATATCTATGCCCTCTGATCCATAATAAGTGTCGCTGATTTAGTACTTATTATGGGATCGGAGGGAGTATCTTATTTGCATCTGATCTCCTGTTATTATGTTTGTCTAGCAGTAAATAGTAAACATACATGTTTACTATTCTTCCTTGCATTGTCACAATCAGAAGCATTTAGCCGTTTAAAATTACTGCTACGATATGCCACAACCAAGGAACATATATTAGCCATCTAAGACATTAATAATTGTTTCAAGCATGCCAATCAAAAAAACGGGACGAGCAGGTGACATACATTTTGCTCTTCAAACCAAAATCGATGGCAAATGACACAAATGCAAGGCAGTGGAGGGTGAGTCTGCTACCTGTAGGCCAGCAACGGCGTCGGAAACAGCTCCCTTAGGCCAGAGAGGCAGTGGAGGGTGAGTCTGCTACCTATATACAGTACATCCATACCTTTTTCTTAATGAAAGCTCCTTTTCAACTTCTACGAACAATCTCATTCAGCCTGTTGGTGATATTTGACATGAAACTCTTTATAGCCTTCTTCTAGTGCTTAGTGCCCTTCAACCAAACATCACATGAATGCTGCAGGAATTTGGTTTCAAGGACGTGCTCATCATATGGTAATTGAGCTTGAGATGCAATTCTGGAAGAGAAAGAAATGTGGGATTCACGAAATTTGAGGTTAAATATGCAAAAAAAAAATCATTAGAGGCAGTACTGATTATCTAAGTTTATCTCACTCAAATAGTCTTCATGCAGGACGCCGTGCAGGGTCATCACCTCCTTAAGGATCCACCCGTCCCGATTCTGCAAGTTATACTTTTGTTGTGTGGTCGCTGCTTCTCCTCCATATTTTGACGAACTTTTATCAAACCTGAAGCTGATCTGCCGTTAGTATATGTTTTGGTTTACCGGTTCCCATTGTGTTGGTGAGTAGTCAACACAACCAGCTTTCTGCATTACCTTGTATTCCAATGGACCTCCGGAAAACATCTCCATCTAGGCATTGACCTGCGAGTACATAATTCAAGAGGCTTAAAGAGAAGATTCTGTGAATGGATTATGCAAGGTTCCACACATGCATCCATTTTGAAGAGAGCAAGACTCACAGAAAGAACAGCCGAGTAGACTTCTGACATTACGTCTTCATTGGCCAAAAAAAACCTTCTTCACAAAGCTGTTTCGATTCAGGTTCTTTGTCGAACATCTCTCCCTTTTGTTCTAGAACCTGATGGACCCATTTTCCAAAGTGCCATAATAGTTCTGTCAAACATCAGATAGATATCTCATCAACCATTTAATAAGAGAAACGCATGGAAAATTGTAATGGAAGAAGGAGAGTCAACTTGATTTTTCAAGTAATCTGAACAGAAGAGATTAAAGAATTATTGTTCCAATGAAAATGTGCATGGAATGACTGATACTGATTACTCCCTCAGTCCAGGAATTTAGGCTGGCAAGCAATATGCAATAACCCTTTTGAAAAAATTGTAACACCTAAAATGTGTGAGAATACAAAGATCCACTGTATGACAAACAATGTCATCAGATTTATCTTGCAAAATTCTATCAGATTATGTTTGTGTTCTTATTATGTATATTACATCATGCTGAGAAATTGTTGTCAAAGTCTTTCACTGAACACTGCAAAAAAGTCAAACTGGCATACATTTCTAGATAGAGTACTATATATTTCTATCTCATGTACATGCTCACATTGGAGAGAAGTATTTTGTATGGAGCTTTGAAAATATAAAAACATTCTTTAAATCAGTTGACCAATAATGGACATTTGATTACTTGTGATACAAAAACTAATTCACCTAACAACTTCTGAGAAGATTTTCTAACCATGGAATTTGCATAGCATAAAAAGGCTTAGAAATGACTTGCAAGCAGTTTCTAACCAAGGAATCAAGAACATCCCACAGGATGATGTATAAAAATGTGTGCCTCTGTAGTCACACCAACACATAAACCACAGTTTTAAGAAGAGATCTAGCCCTAAGTAGGTCCTTTCCCTTTCAATGGGAACTAGGAAATGTTAACAAACTGTGCAGTTTTACCACTTTCTTTACAAATGTAAAATTTGACCAAAGTAACCATCCGGTTCCCAGTCAATTTGCTCAAAATTTCCTGTCTCTCATTCACTCCTGTAAATTATTACGTACGGTATCCAGATAGGCAAGATGTACCAGTAAGTTAGCAATCAAGGGAATCAATCACAGGAATTGAGCCAAAGAAGAACCGCTTAGTGGACACACGAGCGCCTACATCTGTTTCTGAAGAGGACTTGGAAAGGTAAGTAGGTGACTCCGCCGAGACTAGAGAAAGGTACATAGCAGATACCAGATTCTAGAAAATAAACGGTATGGCACCCAATACTGAATGGATAAGCAATTGGGGCTGGTGCTAGGGTTCAAGTCCCTGGGATATGGAAATCAGGTACAAGCTTGAGACATGGAGTCACATATTATACATGTCCTATAAATAATTTCTATATATTTGTTAAATATGCTTGCTATGGTTCTGGTACAAACTAGGTTAAAACCACCTACTGGAAGTGCAAAAGATGTTTTATAAAATATTGTACAGAAACTAGTCAAACCTTTAAGCATTCTATGACAATGCAAACCATTGTATTAGAACAGTTACCTACATGGAGCTCTGTCATCATTCTAATGGAAATGAGATTGGAATTCAATACAGTTTTCCTAATGAAAATGAAGGATGCCAAACAAGGTAGAATTGAGTTTGGTTCACATCTTGCTATCATAGAGCTGAACTTAAGCATGTACATGCAACCAGGCCTACCATTAGGTGATACGCTGATACAACTAATGCCATTATCAACTTGAAAACAATAAATTAATATTTACCCCCCTCATTTATTCTGTTCATTCAAAAAACTTTATAACGTTAGCATAACCAAAGAGAAAAAAGAAAAAAAGAGACATTACAAACACAAGAACCCACTCGAAGATTAATATTATTTGCAGGCTACATGCCCAAGTGCAACATGGCAGCAATACAGACTGAACTAACTACGATTAAGTAACTTGCATCGTACCATTCAATTTGACACATGCGACGCAAAATGCTATAAATCTACTATCCACGTAATCTCCTTGCTTTGCTTGCACGGGGATAACTTGCTAGACTCTCCTCGTATAAAATTGGGACGAAGGGCGAAATTTTACTGTCTAGTTGATTTACGCCACTAGAGCATCCGTGCTTCTCCTCATCAAGAGGATATAAGTTCTCAATTGACCGCTTCGATAGATCATACAGACCAAGTTTTCTCCCCGTGTTCAGCAAGAACCTGCCATCCTTGGGATCAACAGCAAGCGGCACCACAACATTTTCTCTCAAGGAATAGCCAGACCAACCTTTCAGGTGTAGTTTATATGATCTATCCCATCGACCACTCTCCAGCTTCCAAATATCTAATTCTTCTGCTAGTGGATCTGCAAGAACAACACATAATACTCCTTCAATCTCTACCACAAATGTTTGAGAAGGACTTGTGTTGTTCCACTTTGAGATGCATGGAGGGCAGGGGACGACACCAAACATCCTTGTTGAAATGTCGAAGGAGACGATGGCCCTCTCATAACTCTGTCCCAACCTCGGTTCACTCATCCAGTACATCACTCCTGCCAGATAGGTTGGAGGCATGCTATTCAAAGGCAGAGGTGGCATAAGATCATGTTCTGGCGAGCCAATGTTACAGCTAACAAGTGATAACGTTGAAGAATATTGACGAGTTTTGAAGTCTTTCCAGTGATAGAAATGTTGAAGAATGACATGCTCCTGAGTCAACAGATCGAACCCCAAGCCAACATTCCTATTGCCAATGGCAAAAGCATGGCCTTCTTGTGTACAGCCGTTGCTACCCATCAGTGAGAGTACATGGACAGGTAGATCAAAGGTCCTCATTCGACCGTTGTGCACATGACGGTAACCTGTGAAAGGATTGCAAAGATATTCCTCAAACTCAGTACTTACCAGGTTCATACCATGGCAAGGCTTGGAGCAAACCACCTTTGCGTCAAGCCATGCACCCTGACTAGGAGCATGCCCAAGAAACTTCTTTAACGGAGCAAAGCTGAAACCTAATCCACCAGCACCCTTGCCCACAAGCATGATCTTTGGCCTCCTGTCCATGTTCTTAAGCACATAGTAAGAGCGCATGAAGCTTTGGCTCTCAATCAATCTAAGCCACTGCTTGCTGACAAGTTTGCACTGTACGACGTAATCACCCGGCAGTCGGAGTAGGATCTCCTTACTAGCCTTTGCCATGGGAGATGACAAGGCTATCTCTTCATTTGTTTTACGCACTGGAGCAAGGCTCTCTTTAAATAGACTGACTCTAGGAGCAGAATGTTCAGTTTCATAAAACGAATTGATTTCTCTGGTTGCGATGATCGTTTCTAGAGTCCCAGAAACTGGGTCATGGATAATAACCTTGCGTTGCGATGTAGCTAGGATTATTACTTTCTTCCTTGATCTGCAACTGCCAACAGAACCAACCACCCTAATAACATGTGGCTCAATCAATCCTCTTTCAACATGCTGCAACAAGTCGATCGAGTGCTCCAGTGACCAGTCACCGGTACTGCTATATTCCCTCATCCTCCATATCTCCAGCATGCTACCAGAAGGACGAAGGTCCCGGACTATACACAAACGGTCATCAATCTCCGCCAAGTGCACCCCTGATAGGTGGAATGGTGGTGACCGGACCCATCTGAAGGTCTCATCCGCGACAGAAAACGATAAGATGGCAGCTCTTGGTACTTTGACAAGATGAACTGGATCAATAAGCCAATGAAGAAACCCGTCCGCAAACACGGGCTGCAGTTTACTGCTTCTTGCGGTGCTAATGGCGGCATTAGCAAATTTGCAGAACCTGAAAGGTACACCTCCAGCGGCTGGCCTCCATCGGTCCCCATGCTCACCGCCAAGAGTATACACCTCGCACTTGATCTTCTGATTCTCGTAGTATTCTCCCTGAAATAACCTCACCACCTTGTACTCCTTGGTCCTCGCATCAAACCCGAGACCAGCAGTGGCACGCACGGAGTCCTGGTAACGCGGCAGCCGGGTGACTGCCCGTGTGGCGGCGTTGAAGACGTAGTAGGCTGGTGCCACGGCGTCGTACACAAGGGTGAGTCCGCGGCACGGTGCAGGCGTCATGTCAGCAAAGTCACCGCGCACGTCGTCAAGAGTGAACAGTAGGCCATCATCGTCGCGTGACGGCGAGCACGAGAACACCCCGGTGGAGTCGAACCCTGGCGCCGGCGAGATGAAAATCGGACGAGGCGATGCTGGCTCCGCCGCCTCAACCTTGGCCGTGTGGAGGCTGCAGAACTCTTCGGAGGAGAGCGCCGCGGCCCAGGAGCGGCAGACGGCGCGGAAGCGGAGGATGGATTTGACGGGCAGACGCAGGAGCACCTCCGTCACTATCTCGTCCGGCAGCGCCGGCGCAGGGGCGGATGGTTCAGACCTCCTCCTCTTGTTGCTCGCCATCGTGCCCCTGCTCCAAATTGACTCTGCTTGTAGCAGCGTTAGCTCGCCCAAAAAGGCACCTGGTTCTGCCAATGCGACGGGATCGGGTCAGCTGAGATCAGTCATGAAGAACAAAGATCTGTTTTTGTTCTTTTTGCTAGGATAGAAGAAAGATCTGGTAAGAAACGAACAACGACAAGGAGATCCTTTACCAGCGGAAGGACCACGATATCCCCTTGGCTTCGATTTGACTCGCCGACCAAGAGCGGCGCTGGCACGGGGGATCGAGCAAGACAAGTTGCTTTTTATGGGACAGAAACCGAAACCGAAATCGAAGAGGGATTTGCAGCACCATAGATTTCTTCGTCTCTTCAGGTCGGATTCGAGTACAAGTAGTTGGATACGAGCTCGGATTCAGTCACCATGACTGCTCGGTGCTCCTCCAGAGACACAGAACAGAGTTCTGCTCTTCTCTCTCCTGTTTGTTTCACAAAATAAAGTACAGAGTACAATAGTTTAGTTTTATTTTTTATTTTATTTTTGCGAATGAATAATTTAGTTTTATTACTACATATACTAACAAAATGATCTGATTCTCAAAAAAAAAAAATGATCTGACAATCACACGGCCATACTCCCTTAGTTCCATATTTGACTAGATATATGTGATAAAATGGCAAATCCATTTTTCATCTTGGGAGCATATGCTCCTGCCACCCGAAAATAATATTTTAAAATGTTAAAAAAGTTCCGTTCAAAAATTTCTAGTCTATTTGCGCATGCAAAGTTTCAAGGAAAACTGATATTTTTTACTGATTTCTATTTTCGTATCCTCAGTTTATTAGTTGTACTCAGTTTTATCTAGTCGCTTAACTTTTTCTCTCTTTTACCCATCTTCTTTTACGAAACTCTCACACGGTCTGAAAACTCGCTGTCCGTCAGTCTTGTCGTTACGTGCTGATAAGTGGGACTACGTTCAGTCGGGTCCCGTAGTGGATCCTTGCCGTTACGTGCTGACGAGTAGGACCGCGTTCTGTCGGGTCCCGTTGTGTACGCTTGCCGTTACATGCTGACAAGTGGGACCGCGTTTAGTCAGTTCTCGTTGTGGACACCTCTCTCCACTTATCCAGATCACCATCAGACCCACAGCTTATCCATGTGAGCGCCGAACCCATAGCTTATCCACGTGAGTGTCGGACCCATAGTTTACCCAGGTTGGCGTTGCAAGATGAGACACCGAGCCAGTCCCGCGCCCGCGTCTGTTCCGTTGCCTCTCCTTTCTTCTTCTTCTCCGGTGACGGCGATCCTTTGTCTAGCTTTATTTTCATATAGTGAAATGTAATGCATATACAAAAATTATACACATTTAAACTCTTTAAAATTGCACTTAGGACATTATAATGTTGTGCTAATAAAATCCTGATCATTTATCATTCCATGAAGTGAAATATAATGCATAAACTTACGTATAGGAAAATTATACACCTTTAAATTCTTTAAAATCACACTTAATACGTGATAATATTATGCTAAGAAAATCTTGGGAGATTATCATTTTCATAGAGTGGAATGTAATACACAAACTTGCATATGCGAAAATTATAAACCTTTAAACACTTTAAATCATACTTAATACGTGATAATGATGTGTTGTCAAAATTTTGAGAGATTATTATTTTCTCCCCCATTTTCATAGAGTAGAATGTAATGCATAAACTTGCATATACGAAAATTATACACATTTTAACTCTTTGAAATTGCACTTGATACGTGATAATGTTGTGCTAAGGAAATCTTTAGAGATCATCATTTTCATATAGTGGAATGTAATGCATAAACTGACATATACGAAAATTATACACCTTTGGACTCTTTGAAATCGTACTTAGGACATGATAATGTTGTGCTAATAAAATCCTGATCATTTATCATTTCCATTGAGTGAAATATAATGCATAAACTTGCGTATAAGAAAATTTTAAACCTTTGAACACTGTGAAATCCACTTAATAATGAGATAATGATGTACTAGCAAAATTTTAGGAGATTATCATTTTCTACCCCATTTTCATAGAGTGGAATGTAATATATAAACTTGCGTATACGAAAATTATACACATTTGAATTCTTTAAAATCGCACTTAATACGTGATAATATTGTGCTAAGAAAATCTTGAGAGATTATCATTTTCATAGAGTGGAATATAATGCACAAATTATACACCTTTGAACACGTTTCCTTCAAATTATATTCAAATTCATTTGTTTATGGAGTTAAAGTACCAGCGACAAACTCGTTATTTTGCTTGGATAGAGAGGTGCCCCAACAGATATAGGGGTTATCATGTCCGCTAGATCACAGAGGATCAACGGTTGGTGGGCACGATCAGCGCGACAATTGTCTCAACCAATAAGAGCGTAGCAGCGAAGATGAGTACGTGTATGAGAGATTGTGACTAAGAGAGGGGAAAACTGAGTCGAACTTAAGAACCAAGGGCAAAACTGAGTAGAACTTAAAAACCAAGGACAAGACTGAAAAGGGGATTAAAATAGAAAATAGAAAAAAAATGGAAAATACGTCTTTTATACAATAAAATACATCTTGGCATACATCAAACTATTTGCAATTCAAATATACACCAGTTTGACAATTATTGCCTCATTCAGACAAACTATGTTTTAGGGAGAAATGTTTTGGAAAGAGGCTTGAGTAGAAAGTCATGAACCTTCATAGATAGTAGATGATTTGAGAAATGGTGATTTAGGTTAAAACTTGATTTATATACATTTCTTATGGTGGCAGGTCACTTAATAAGACTCCCTGGATAGATGCCACTATGTTTTGATCTTTTTGAATTTGTTGTGCATAAAATGACTCAATTAGCTAGCTAAAACCCACTCGTTGACTCTCTGTTGACTAGCCACCGGAGGTAAAACTGAGTATATTGCACGTCACTGTTAGTATTGGAGGGGAAAATGAGTACAACTAAACTGCCAGTGTTACACTCGAGGGCAAAACTGAGCACAACTAAGTCGCCAGGGTTAGACATGAGGGAAAAAACATGACTCACGGTACGCGTATGCGGTGCACATGGCGCTGGTGGACACGTGTGGCCATGCACGATGGAGTAGCACACGTGGTTACGCGGTGCACGATGGTGCAACGAAACATCGATTCCCTTCTCCTTTATAGAGGCCTCCTCACTCTCACTCATCACTCACTCGCTCACTCAACTATCTCCACTATCCCATCACCTTCTACAAACCCCCAAGAAAACCCCAACCACGCCAGCGATGGAGAAGAACGGTGCGGTGGTGATGGCTCAATGCACGACGCCCAGAAAAATGCTTGTTGGCGGTGTTGATGTAGAGCTCGTTAGGAACCAAGAGGAAGGTATGATGAGCACAGCAGCAAGTTTCCCTTAGTTATGAAACCAAGGTTTAATCGAACCAGTAGGAGCAAGGAAACACCCCAAAGGTGTTACTAGCTAAGCTTTGGCAGGGCACACTACCGGTGCTAGTAGCAACGTGGAGACCTGCACAACACAACCACAGAACTTTGTCTCCAACATGTGATGAGGTTGTCAATCCCACCGTGTTTTGTGGAAAACAAAGGATTAAACATATCGAATGGAAAGAAGTAGAAGTTTGCAGAAAGTAAACATAAAGCAGAAACAATTTATAGATTGTATGTAAAAGACAAGGACCGGGATCCATAGTTCACTAGAGGTGGCTCTCCTTAGATAGATAACATGCTGGATGAACAAATTACAGCGGGGCAATTGACAAACACCGAGAAAGCAATACATGCATATACTAATCATCTTGACTCCTTTGAGACTTGATTGGGCATTACAACATAATACGTAGACCGCCATCCAACTACATCTATGACTAATAATCCACCTTCAGGTTATCATCCGAACTCCCTCTAGTATTAAGTTGCAAGCAACAGATTATTGCTTTACGAACTGCGTGTAAAGTAAACAATACGATTGTTCTATGAACAAAGGATTGTTGTTTTCTCCCTAGTAGCAACAACACATCTAGTACCTTAGAGATTTCTGTCACTTCCCCAGATTACCAGAGGCATGAACCCACTATCGAGCATAAATACTAACTCTTGGAGTTGCTAGCATCTACTTGGCCAAGATAGCTACTAACAACGAAAAGCATGCAAGATCACAAATAACAAAGACATGATAGAATCAATAACCAATCTGAAATAGCATGTCAATATCCATCGGATCCCCGCAAACACAACATGTATGATTACAAATAGATGATCTTGATCATGAACGGAGCTCACAAGATCTAAACATGAAAGCACAAAGGAGGAGAACCAGCCATCTAGCTACTACATGGATCTGTAGTCCAAGGATGAACTACTCACGCATCACACCGGAGACTTGCATGGTGATGAAGAAGGCCTCCAGGGTGAATTCCCCTCTCCGGCAGGGTGCCGGGAAGAGCTTCAGATCCCTCCTGGTCTAGGGATGGAGATGACGGTGGCTACAGACTCTTTCGTGGATTTTTGATCGGGTACTTAGGGTTTTTATCCCGAGGACAATATATAGGCGGAAGGAGAGGCTGAGGGGGAGCCTGGGCTGGCCACACCCTCCCTGGCGCGGGCCAGGCCTGGCCGCGCGGCCAGGTGGTGTGGCTGCCCTCTGGCCCTTCTCCGTCTCGTATTCTGGCACTTGATCCCTTCCGGAAAAATAGGCACTTTGGCTTTTGTCCCGTCCAATTCCGAGAATATTCTTTTTCTGACTTTCCTGGCACCAAAAAAAGCAGAAAACAGGCAGCTGGCACTTTGGCTCTTGTTAATAGGTTAGTCCAAGAAATCATATGAAAAGTACTCCAAAGTTGGAACAAAACACAAGAAAGTGGATAAAACCAAGCATGGAACATCAAAAATTATAGATAGATTTGCAATGTATCAACATCCCCAAGCTTAACTCCTGCTCGTCCTCGAGTAGGTAAGTGATAAAAAGAAAGAATACTTTTTGAGGTGACATGCACCATCAAAGACTTGATCAAAGTATTTGTAAAACATTCAAAGCTGGGATCATAGTACTTCAATCATAACATGAAAGACAAAGTTCTAGCAATAAGCAAAGAAGCTATGATGCAACATGAAAAGGCACAAACAAAAGATTCATGAATAACAATGCTTTGCAAGACGTTTGTTTGTTTCACATAAAGAAAACATAGCATAATAGTATTCAGCTTGTCCATCAATAGAGTAGCAAATATAAATGCATAGGAGACCTTCAAAAAGTTCATAAGAGTGACTAGATACAATTGTTTAAAACAAGCAATATCAAAGTATGCATCAATCAACTAGTCTTGGGACAATGCAGATAGAACTAAGAATGGCCACTATGCTCTCAAAGTAGGTGCATAAAGATATAAGGTGGAGACTCAATATAATGGTGGAAGAAAGCCCTTTTGTAAAAGGAAGTAGGGATTCAAGTCTCATAAAGAGCTTCCAAAAATTATGGTACTTATAGCTTTCAGCTCTCATTGCCCCTATCATAAGCATCTTGAAGTGATTAAGGTTAAAGTGAACAAACTATGGTGTACATGCTTGACGAAGTATAAGTCAGAAATCTCATGTCCCTTGTATACGAGGGTCGCTCCTCATGCTACTCAAGTTTAGTCACCAGTAAGTTCTTGTCATTGTATGTACATGTGTATCATAGAGAACCGCCAACGGGGTACCCCTTGCCCGATGATACGGAAGAATCCCCATATCAAAATGACAAGGCAAGCAGACAACGAGCATCTCAGCATTCTTCTTATTTACCATGGGAATATGGTGATTTTTTCTCTCTTTCCTCTTTTCATAGTATCTCTTTTTTTCTCTTTTTTCTCAATATAGGACTCTTTTTTTTATAATAAGAATGCTTCATAGACAACTCATTATGGTTACGCTGCAGGTTTCCACCATGTCAGCATGGATTAAGACCAGCGGCCCAGGCGTTTCTCTAACACATATACATAACTCCATGGACTTACAAGCTCCCCTTTCATTTCACACCGATGACATCCATATACAAAAGAGCATGATATCAACTAGGTACAAGTACCAAGTGCAATGTTGAAAGCGTTCCCCATGAAAGCATGGTTCTGCTAATTCCCAACAAATAAGTGCAAGCATATACAACATAAACGACACAATGGTTCAAGTTTATTAAGGGCAAGTAAAGTAAAGTGTGCCATCAAGTTCGTGAGAGCTTTAATCACTAGTTTTCTCATAACAAGTGGAAGGTAAACAAAAGCATGAATATACTTGGAATAGCATAAGCTAGTAGGTAGGTATGGTGGACTCTTTGGAATAACTTGGTTTAGGGAGTTGGATGCATGAGTGGAACTCATACTTTGTTGTGGAAGCTAGCAAAAGACTGGGAGCGACAAACTAACAGAGCAATAATGGCCATAATCATGCAGAGCGACAAAACATCATTGATCAAAGCATAAAGTGATACTACAAGTTGAAAACTAAAGGATCATAAAGGCTATGGTGACTTTGGATAATCATAACATGGTGTGAGCATGTGCCAAGTCAACCCAAATAAAGCATCAAAGGAGAATACCACTATAATATGCTTTAATATGCTAAAACTACGCATGATTCATCCAAGGCACATTAAGCAATCTCAATTGTTTATAACAAGTCATGCTACAGCAAAGAATACTAAGCATAAAGCCAAAACAATATCAAGCATGGCATGACAAAGCATAGGCCACAGTCAAAAATGAGCTCTTTTTACCACATAAGCATGAACTTTCCTACTCTTTTCCAAACCAAACCAAACCATTTGCAAACCAATGTAAGAAAGAGGGGGTCCAACCAATTTATTCAAAAAACTAAGAAAACCAAGCAAATGAAAAACCAAAACGAAAACGAAAACGAAAAAGAAGACGCTCCAAGAACAACACAACTGTGCATGAAACAATAAAAATGAAGCGTTTGGAAGAAACCTGGGATTTTTATTGATGAAGAAGGGGATGTCTTGGGCATCCCCAAGCTTTGACGCTTGTACTTATTGGATATTTCTTGGGGTGACACGCGTGGCATCCCCAAGCTTGAGCTTTAGTCCATCCTTCATCTCATTACTCATTCCTTCCATACACCTGAAATTTTTCCTTCATACAAAACTTCACACAATCTCATTAGCAATATTAGTGCACTTAAGATAAATAAGTCTTAAGGTTCAGTTCTAACACCAAATAAACTTCCATTAGAACACTATCTACTGTAGCACTTCCCTCAGAAAGCTCAATTCCCCAAAAGAACTCAAAAAGGAACCAACAAGAAGCAAATGCAGAAAATGGCAGAAATCTGTCAAAACAGACTAGCAGGTAAAGACGAATTTTTTCGAAGACCTTCTGTTGCTCAAATCACAACGTGTTGAACTAACGAAAGTTAGATAACAACCTGGGGCAGAAGCACAAACAATTACAGCTCAATCCGATATACAGAGATCTCGCACGAATTTTTACGGTGAAGCACAAGATCTATTTCGGGACAGCAACTTTCCCAATCATTACTTCACTCTCATTAGAGGTTACTTTTGGCACAAAAAAAGCAAATAAAAAGGATAAGGAGCGGTTATTACTGAAGTAATAACTTCCAAGACTCATCTAAAACTCTTGGGTTATCTCCCAACAAGTACTTTTCTTTAACGCCTTTAAGTTAGGCAAAAGAAGCAAAGAAAGAATCAAGTGTTCTCAAATGAAGAAGCATTAAGATTAATACCAGAAATATTTTCAACAAGGCAAGGTATATCATCCAAATAAGTTTTAGAGGATCCTCTCTCAATGCTCTTAGGTTCACTATTCTTATCAAAAGGGTCTGCAGGAACAATCCAATCAAGATTCTTTTCTATGGCATCATGTATTGCTATTAGTTTAAAGGGTGTTGGTATCTTAGGTTCCTCCCCATTAGGTATGGTTTTGTTCATCTTTTCTCGTGTACCAACAACATCTACACATGAGCCTAGCATATTGAAACGTTCAAAGACTTTCCTAGCTTCCTTGGCAACATCATAGAACTCCTTAAACAAAGTTTCTAAAATGAAATCCCTCTTTTCAGGATCCTCAATTTCTTTAATCTTAAGAAACATTACTTGCATTAAGGGGTTGAGGTTAACAAACCTAGCTTCTAACATGTGAATTAAAGAAGCTGCAGCAATCTCATAGTTTGGAGCAAGTTCTACAAGGGATCTATCCTCAGTATCTTCATGCTTACTAACATGATTAAAGAATTCTTCAATGTTATCTTTCCCAATTATAGAACCACTACCAATTGGAAGGTCTTTCAGGGTGAATGTAGGGATCAACATGGTGAGCTAAGGAAGAGGTGACAACTAAAGGAGACTTAATTTTTTTGTGTTTTTGGTAAAGAAAGCAAACTAGTAAAACTAGGTTTTTTGTGTTTTTGAAGAACAAAACAAGCAAGCAAAGCAAAAAAGAAACTAAGCAAAACAAAAACAACAAAGTAAAGAGATTGGTTATGAGGGACTCCCCTTGTGAAGATGTCCTTGACTCCCCGGCAACGGCGCCAGAAAATCGCTTGATGGATCAATGCATGGCGCCCAGAAAAATGCTTGTTGGTGGTGTTGATGTAGAGCTCGTTGGGAACCCCAAGAGGAAGGTATGATGAGCACAGCAACAAGTTTCCATCAGTTACGAAACCAAGGTTTAATCGAACCAGTAGGAGCAAGGAAACACCCCAAAGGTGTTACTAGCTGAGCTTTGGCAGGGCGCACTACCGGTGCTAGTAGCAACGTGGAGACCTGCACAACACAACCACAGAACTTTGTCCCCAACTTGCGATGAGGTTGTCAATCTCACCGTGTTTTGCGGAAAACAAAGGATTAAACGTATCGAATGGAAAGAAGTAGAAGTTTGCAGAAAGTAAACACAAAGCAAAAACATTTTATAGATTGTATGTAAAAGACAAGGACCGGGATCCATAGTTCACTAGAGGTGGCTCTCCTTAGATAGATAACATGCTGGGTGAACAAATTACAGCGGGGCAATTGACAAACACCGAGAAAGCAATACATGCATATACTAATCATCTTGACTCCTTTCAGACTTGATTGGGCATTACAACATAATACATAGACCGCCATCCAACTGAATCTATGACTAATAATCCACATTCAGGTTATCATATGAACCCCCTCCAGTATTAAGTTGCAAGCAACAGATTATTGCTTTATGAACTGCGTGTAAAGTAAACAATACGATTGTTCTATGAACAAAGGATTGTTGTTTTCTCCCTAGTAGCAACAACACATCTAGTACCTTAGAGATTTATGTCACTTCCCCAGATTACCAGAGGCATGAACCCACTATCGAGCATAAATACTAACTCTTGGAGTTGCTAGCATCTACTTGGCCAAGATAACTACTAACAACGGAAAGCATGCAAGATCACAAATAACAAAGACATGATAGAATCAACAATCAATCTGAAATAGCATCTCAATATCCATCGGATCCCCGCAAACACAACATGTATGATTACAAATAGATGATCTTGATCATGAACGGAGCTCACAAGATCTAAACATGAAAGCACAAAGGAGGAGAACTAGCCATCTAGCTACTCCATGGATCTGTAGTCCAAGGATGAACTACTCACGCATCACACCGGAGGCTTGCATGGTGATGAAGAAGGCCTCCAGGGTGAATTCCCCTCTCCGGCAGGGTGCCGGGAAGAGCTTCAGATCCCTCCCGATCTAGGGATGGAGATGACGGCGGCTACAGACTCTTTCGTGGATTTTTGATCGGGTATTTAGGGTTTTCGTCCCGAGGGAAATATATAGGCGGAAGGAGAGGCCGAGGGGTGCCTGGGCTGGCCAGACCACCCCCTGGTGTGGGCCAAGCTTGGCCGCGTGGCCAGGTGGTGTGGCCGCCCTCTGGCCCTTCTCCGTCTCGTATTATGGCACTTGATCCCTTCCAGAAAAACAGGCACTTTGGCTTTTGTCCCGTCCAATTCCGAGAATATTCATTTTCTGACTTTCCTGGAACCAAAAACAGCAGAAAACAGGCAACTGGCACTGTGGCTCTTGTTAATAGGTTTGTGCAAGAAATCATATGAAAAGTACTCCAAAGTTGGAACAAAACACAAGAAAGTGGATAAAACCAAGCATGGAACATCAAAAATTATAGATACATTTGCAATGTATCAGGTGGCCATCGGCGCCTCCAAAGCCGCCGGCAAGGAGGCCCCCATCCCCGTACAGGCCCTCGTCGAGACATCGAAGGCAACCACCGTCCCCGTCCCCGCATCCACTGTAGCCGCTGACGAGGAGGCTCCCACCGGTCTCGGGCTGATCCCGCTCGGCTGGGACCCCTACGATGAGGTTGATCTCATAAGGCCAAAGAACCCCTACGTCACCAGCATTGCCGACCCATGGTCGGAGGTAACTAGGTTTTTCTTCCCTTCCCTTATTCTTCCCCTATTCCCATCATTGGATGCTAGATCATATGTTATTACAGTTCGGATGTTCGTATTTTTACAGTAGCTAATCCTCTTGTGTTAGATCTCGTATTTTGATGAATCCCCTGTTCGTATTTGAATCCTATGTTCATAGTTGGCATCAATATTTGATTTGGTTTGAGATTTGGGGAATAATCAGGGGATCTCAATCAGTTAATTTATGCAAATAATCAATCCTGATAATCAAAGTATCTCAATCATGTCTTTATTGCACTCTATTATTTTTCCAACATGAGGATAGCAGCGATGCCTGCAGCGACGACGAGTCCAAGGACACCAAGACTCGTTATGTGCTGAGGAGGCTAAAGTATAGCCAATACTACAACTTATTTGCCAGTGACGTATAAAGGTGCCCCTTCTGCACCACCAGGAGGCTCCGTGCCACCGACTTCAACTCCCTCGTGAAGCATGTCGAGAACGTGAGGACCTGGGGTGAGTCCATGAACGTCCACAGCTTCAGAGCCAAGCAACAGGTGCTCGGTCTTCACCTCCGCAACCTCCAGAAGGTGGACATCGAGGAAGGTCGTATGCCCTCGATCAAGCCCAAGACGCCCAAGGTCAAGAGACTGGGCAGTAATAAGTGGAGGAGGTGCTAAAGGGAGGAGGCGGAGTCCATGAGAGGCCACTGATCTTGTGTTGCTGCTGCTGTAAAGCAGTTCTTTTGTCTTGTTTTTGTTGAACTTGTCCATCGTTGCTGCTGAGCAACCTAATTATCGAATCTCGTTAAGTATCGTACTATTAGCGAGAGAGAGGGGAAAATGCGCTCTTAAAAAGGCCAATCATAAAAATAACAAAAAAGAAAACTTCTAATTTAGGCGACAGGGCGCACGTAACCACGAAACGGGCCCCACATGGTCGAACACCATGTTTCCCATAACCCGTTCCCAATAAACCTTCCCTACATAGTCCCACATGGCGCGACCCCACACGTCATCATAACGCGTTTCTGACCAAACAACACCACGTGGCCCCACACGTCATCCAACGGTCAACCTGATGGTAGCTGCCGTTCGAGCTCTTTGATGGGTTTCCGAGAAGAAGAGGGGCAAAAGTAAGGAAAAATTAAGCGGTTGGGGAAAACAGAGTACAACTAACGAACCATGAGTATGAAAATAGAAATTCACGGTTTTTTATGTCCTGCATAAAAAAAAGAAACTCTCTTGTGAAGAGCTTTTTTACACCGAATTTTGTCTTTTTTCCACAGGACACAAACAATGTCATTTTTTCGTGAACAAATTTTTGAGGACTAGAACATAGAGATATATACCAGACATTTTCTGACCGAATTTTGGGATTTTTTTAATACATTTAACATTTATTTAAAAAATCATGAGCATATGCACCTGAGTGCAAAAACGCATCGTCTTGATAAAATGTCAATATCTAATGTATAGAATATGAAATTTATAATATGAAAGTGATTAAAATAGCACTATATTACGTCGCTCGCATCGTTCCAAGGATGGCTCGGGCGATCTGACCTAGCCGCTGTCGCCTTTGCGCCCCGCCACCGGAGAAAGGCCCCGGGCAAAGCCTGCGCGGCTGATGGAGGTTGCGGGCCTTCATCTCCTCCAGCGAAGGTTGGCGGCGCGGGGCTTTCATCCCCACGCAACATAATCCTAGGCTTACTATAGATCAGCGGCTCTAGACGGCGAGATACACTCGATGGAGACAGACGCCAAGGGTGGCCCCGGGCTTCTTAGGCGACCGTTGTGGCTGCAAAGGAGGCATGACGCTGATTCGGGGGACTTGGCGCGACTAACCTCCTCATCTCTGCATGGTATAGGTGGTGGTGGTGCTCGATGAGATCTCCGGCCTATTGTTGGGAGCCGGCGGGCAACAAAGTGGGGGTTGTCATTTTGTGTAATAAAGAAAGCGGTCATAGGGTTCTTTTTGGTCAGTAGGGTGCATGTCCTCATGGATCTGTTTGGTGACGAGTTTTAGAAGGCTTTTGCTGGTGATATTTATTGGGCGCCTCATGCCTAGAGTTTGCTGGATCGGATGGGACTCGGTTGTGCATACCCTTCTTTTTTCTAACCGTTCAGTTCAATGAGGGAGCACCGCCAAAGCTTCATTGTTTGTTTCCATCATGGGACATGTCTTTTGAGTTCCATGGTGAAGTCAGAGACATATAATGTCATGGAGGCTGTGATATGAAGACTAGCAATAGTGGTTCGAGTCTTCGTGGCGATGAGGAACTTGCTTGGTGAATCGTGACTTGTTGTTGCGGCATCAACAAGTTGGGGCAGTAGCACAGGAGAAGTACCAAGCCTTATCTTTCAGGGTGAAAATCCAAAGTCTGGCCTTAATCAGTCATGTCTAGCAATGACCTTGGTAAGGTATTGTTTTGAGAGCATGGACATTCTCCAGGGTAAAAACCTATGATGTATGGTTGAGCGATGACGGTGCTTGTGCACTGTTTCCTTGGAGGCGTCGTTTTTGGACAATTTGACGGGTTTGTATTGGTGGTGTTTATACTACTGTTACAATGAATAGATCACTGTAGGGGGAGTTTTCTTTTTTTCCTTTTCTTATTTTGTCAATCTAGTATTAAGAATAAATAGAGTATAGCCTTAGATACTTTGACATGATGTTTGAATATCAAATGTGCCACCTTGAGCAAACAAGATCATGTTTGCTATAACAAGACAAATATAATGCATGTATTCACTTTATTCCTAGTGGGGTAACAAAAGAAAGGTAAAAACCATAGTAGATCTAAAAATTTCTAGAACTATCCAATCACCACCACCATGTTACTCCAACTACACGTTCTTCTACACATGTTCTTGCATACAAGTATGATTAAAACAAGTACTTAAAAACAGGGTACATAATATGCATCTATCAATACATCTTACACACGATAGAATTCCAATCTCAAATATCATCTCATAAAACAAAGATCCACCACATAGGAATTACATAGATGACCATAATCCTGTTAGTAAGCTCATATAGTTCTAAACAATGATAGCATGAGTGACATGGGTATACCCTACGGTTACTCTTGTTTAGCCTATGCAGTCTAGCTCAAGAGGAGATCACGAGACAATCGAAGCCCAACAAGGATTAAGGTGGCCCAAGTCTGACGGAAGACGACTCATTGAAGGACACGACAAGCAATAGATAGAATTTCAAAAGGGAAAACCCTAATCTATAACCGACTCGGCTTGCTATCCCGAGACCTAGCCTACCTATATAAAGGCTAGGAGGGGGCAGCGAGGAGGACATCCACAACCCTAGCATACACCTCGCCAGATTGTATCTACGCACCCCTGTAACTTTAGACTCCCCGTTAATCAGAAAGTAGACAAGCAGGAGTAGGGTCCTCTTTGAGGCCTGAACCTGGGTAAAACCTTGGGTCTCCCTATGTGCTTGTTTGCTAGCCGATTGACGCCTCCAGCGCTCCCCAATCCCTCAAACCTAAGTCCATCAATGATGGGCATTGACAAGTTAACCCCTCGTCAATTGTCGCTGTTTGTGGGAAACGGTAATGCTGATGTTGTGTCTTCCTTGGCCCCATCAATTGCGATCTATAACTCCTCTTCGGCACCTTCGACTTAACCGTCCACTCACCAGTGACTCGTCTGGATTTTGAGTCTGTGGGCGATGAGATCGACATGACGATCCGAAGCCTACGCTTTCGGGTTGGTCATATCGACATGCTTCACTTCCTCGATCACTCGCAGCTCCTTTGATTGCCCCTGCACTGTGGTTTCCACCATCGATTGGCATCTTGAGCAAGTTCAACGCTTCGGCATCAGTCGATGACACGGATAGCAACAATAGTTGCCAGTCCGATCTGTGCGATGTGGCATCAGAAGATGGCGCCTACGGCTCCGGATCTGAAAGCTGCAAGAGTACTGGTTTCCCAAACCACTACATGTGCCCGTCATCAACGCCGGTGATGGAGGCACTCAAAGGGACAACGCTAACAATGGGCCCACTAACAACAAGCCTTCCAATAGAGTCCCCACTATTGGCCTCATCGATGGCGATCAACAGCAACTGCCCAACCTGCCCAACCATGAAGGAGAATGCGTCAACAACGAGACGAGGCGGCAGGAGATTGACCTCTTGATAGCTGTGAGATTTGACACATTTTTTATGGATTTTATTGATGATTTTCTCATGGATTTGATTGTTTTCTGGCTTTACCTAACGCTAATACTTCGGTAGCAAAGAAAACTTGGTTTTTAATGTGTGTTTCGGGTTCTAAACGTCAACAAAAGGTTTTAACAAGAGAAACACAATATTCTGGAGAAAACAAGCAAGTCTCACTTTGGAAGCACGCAAGGGGACCTCACAGAAGCTTTAACGAGCAACTATACTGTGGGAATATTTTCCGGCCGTATAGTTCCCGCCGTATAGTTGCCGCCGCGTCTGTCTTGTCAAAAGGGACAACTTCCATGAAGGGACCAAGGACGAAAACACAACACTGCAGTCGCCATACCATCCAGAAGGGAGAAAGAAGAGATCCAGAGAAGAAGGGGAAGACGTTCTTCATCTCGCTCCGTGATCTTAGACCTCCTAGCCAATACACCCCCATAGGCACTACTTGTACTTGAGAGAGAGAGGGATCTCCACCTTGCAAAGACTAGGGTTTGAGATTGTTTCTTACCATCTTCAATTGTGTTGGTTATTTTTCCTATTATTATTGTGGATCTCCACGGTAATACAAAGAGGAATTCCCTTTATTTGATTATATTGATGATATGTTCTTCTCTCATGTGTGAGTAATTCCCTTGGGAGTGGGAGATGTAGTGGATTGGTGAGATGTGATGTGCCTTCATATATTTTCCATCAGTTTGTGATTGATTCTAATTACTATATTATGTGTGCTTGACTATCTGTGGGATGCCTAATGCTTCTTGTCCACTTAAAGCCCAGACAACATGATGCTTTGTTCTACATAGATAAGATCTTGTTCGCTAGTGGACCGGCGACCCTCGGGTGACACGGGGATATCAATGGAAAACTAGTAGACTCGAGGATAACGAGGAACCACTGTGCTTATTGCATTAGTCCGATCCATGGAGCTTAATCGCTAAGCGACCTGAAGGGTCTTAATCGCCTAGTGTCTGACCATGGTTTTGGTTACAGGCTAGTGGGATTATTGAAGTTGGAATGAAATCTACCAAGAGGAGTTCCGGCTAATTATGGGTTGCTCGCTTACACATATATTTATAAGATTATAATTGTTACATTTATCATTCGTCCACCTGGTACAATCACTATCACCATGAACTGAATCCCCCCGCGCCTTCTTTTTCCATCTGCAGGAAACAACAAACAACCAAGTCATTCTTTACTTTTATGCTTTATATTTCTGAAGTTTACACTTTAGTTCTATTTAAATACATCTCATTTAATCAAAACATCATTCCTATTTCAACACTTGCAGTCAATTCACTCAAAGACCCGTGACAACTTCGGGTGTGACAGAGACTACACCCATGAACACTTACCTTCGGGCTCCCTGTGGGATCGATATCTATACTTTGAAACTAGCTACAATCGATATGTGCTCTTGCAGACATCACCTCTACAATGCTGAGTGGGCGCGATGCAGGGAAGCCCTACAGGGCAACCCCCTGCCAATAAACTCATCACAACAGATGTTGATGGGATACCATTACCTACTCATCCAGGAGTTCAAGCGCGAGCAGGCGGTGAGCGCACAACTCGACGAGCGCAGGAGGGCCGCGGGCGAGTTGAGCACCCGGCGGGCGGCACTCTCCTCTATCGGGGGATCCCCCTCCAAAGGCAACGACCAAGAAGCCACCAAAAGGCGCTCTCGGCTAGCCAACCTCAATGACAAAGAACGAGAAGAGGCCACTAAAGCCCTCGACTTCTCGTTCATGTCGGTGGACTCGCGAGGCGATCCCAAAAACTCCACATGCAGTGGTGATAGTAGCCACCATGTGTCTGCTCACCAACCAGCCGCCAGCTGGAGATCCACGATCTGCCATACACCGGTCCACAATCGCTAGAATCAGACCGGTCGAGGCTGTGCTGGCCAAGGAGCCAACACCGGAGCCAAAGAAAAATAAAGCTCCACCCAAGTACTACTCGCTATCTTCTATTGAGGATGAGCACGACTTGTCGCGGCGACGCTATTCCCAGACCAACGGTCAAGTCAAAAAAGGCAACAGCCTCGTTTGCAACAGCATCAAGAAGAGATTCCTTTGCCCACTCAAACTGGTAGCTGGTTGCTGGGCTCAGGAGCTACTCTCTGTATTGTGGAACCTGCGCACAACACCGAACAATGCCACGGGCTACACGCCGTTCTTCATGGTGCATGGTACTAAAGCGGTACTACCCGCAGAAGTGCGCTACAAAGCTCCCAGGGTTGTCGCCTACAGCGAGATCGAATCCATGGCCACACTCGAGGACTCTGTCGACCTCCTCGATGAAGCACGTGAAATCACGGCAGAAAGATCAATGATCTACCAACAGAGCCTCTGCAACTACCACAACCGATGGCTGCACCCAAGGTCCTTTGTCAAAGGTGACCTCATCCTACGACTAAAGCAGAAGGGGCACCTCAAGTTCGAATCCCTCTAGGAAGGACCCTATGTGATCACTGAAGTAATCCGAGGTGGCGCCTATCGCCTGAAGGATGTAGAGAGTGGAGTCGCATACTCTAACCCATGGAGCGTTGCGCAGCTACGACATTTCTACCCCTAGATGTCTTTACTTTACAATAAGGCTACTTAGCCGGACAATGTACCTCCCGCTATTCTTCAAATAAATAAAGCTAAGTGCCTCAACTACGAGTCCTGTTTATATTTACTTTTACTCGCATTTTGCACTCAGGGGCTGCGCCTCCCTGACAACCTCGTCACATGTATAATCCAACACTGCAATGACCCGACTAGCTAACTCTGCTTTCAATCAAACCCTTGATAACTCCAACCTATTTGCAACCCAACTGATAGGCTGGCAATGTGCAGAGATTCATAAGCGTCAGGATATCGAAAAGGCATAGCATACGAAACACATTCGAATATATAACAAGCTAGCAAGCTCATATTACAAACGGCCACAAAAAGGCCTAGTCGAAAATATACAAACTTTACAACACCTATACATCCTGTGTAGGAATACAAATAATACTACTGGCGCTGCAGAAGGACCCTGGTGCGTTCATCAAGCAAATTGACTATGTCTTCTGTAGGCCAAGCAACTGCCTATAATGCGGCACCATGTTCCATGCCATTCCCTCTTGAGGTGCTGGCGGACCTTCTACGATTTCCTGCAAATCCATGTCAGGACACTGCATACGCACAAGCGCCAATGCAGCCTTGGCACCCGCCACAAGTTACTGGTGCACGCACTCGCGTATAGCACCAGCATTATGAAACCTTCAAAGCATCCAACGCTAACAGGCTCACCGGGACAGCATCCAACGGGTACATTGCCATAAATATATGCTTTAAGCATGACCGGGCCTTCTTCAGGAAATGCAGCACTTGCGACACGCGATTCTGCAACGTCGCTAGCACAGTCGCGCGATTTCGGTCGGTCCAGAAGAAACTACTGGCTTCCAACTCTTCAGAAGTCAAGAAGTTCAGTCGAATGCTGATGCGATCCCTATCTTCCTGCGGAATGAGATTGACAACTGCATAGCCAACAATTGCCAGAAATCAGTCAACATATACAACGATACAGGAAAACAACAACACAGGAATCGAGAAACACCCACATTGCAACTACTCGTTGATTTTTGCCACCTCGCCCAGGAGATAAGTTTCTCGCTCTGCTGCCTTTTCCGCTTTCGACTTCCAGACATCAGCATTGCCACGGATAATCAGCATATCCCTCTCCACTTCTTCATGCAATCATGAAGTCGAGATAGGAGAGATAGCTCTTCCACCTTCGAACATGGTGGTGCCAAAGGAACAGTAGAAGAAGGCATGTCCGGCACACCACTCAAAGATCCCTAAACACAGGAAGCAATCGCGGGATAAGAACCACAGATGGACGAGCAGAAATCTAAGTAGAAGAATAAAGGGATCAACCAGTCAAAATTCCTATATTACACTTTCAAAGCAAGTTCAGATGGAAGGGCACTCCAACAAAATCACTACGGAGATAACCAAGTTTGTGGCATAATTTTACAATCAGGAAAATGACGTCTAGGCCAATACATTAGCACTCGTGGGCTTCGTGGACTCTGTGGCAGCCTCAGACATCATGGCCTTCACAATAGACGCCCCTAACATCGTGGCTTTCGCCGCAATCAGTCGGTTTTTCTCCATAGAGTACTTTGCGAGCATCTTTATGAGCCGAGGCCCATATTTATGGCAGCGAAAAACAAAGGGAGCGATATCTACCTCTTTGCTTGCTGCAGTTGTTGGCATCCTTGAAGTAATCTTGCTCATGTTCAGGTCAGCACCATAGGCCTGCACCATCGCCAATCCCAACGAAGCACTAGCTCCCTTCTGTGCGTTCTTGAAGTCCATAGGAACGCCCTCGGCAAAAGTTTCTACTAGCTTGGCCTTGGGGAGCATCTCCTCTCGAAGACGTCCAAGCATGATCTTGGCCTTCTTGAGTGAGTCTTGAGCGAAGATGTTGTGATCTTCGACCGCTGCCACATCACCAGCCAGGGCATCCTCGTAGTCTAGGACCTGGCGGTTGAAGTCCACCTCGGCGTTGATGACCCTCAAGTATAGGGGGTGTATCGCAGTATTTTTGATAAGTAAGAGTGTCGAACCCAACGAGGAGCAGAAGGTGTTGACGAGTGGCTTGGATCAGAATTCTCTGTAAATACTTAGCAAACGGATTTTAATGGGTTTTTGATAATGTAGATAAATAAAGTGCGAGTAAATAAAAGACAATAATAATGATTGCAGCAAGTGGACCAATCCTTTCTTTAGCAAAGGACAAGCCGGTTGTATTACTTAAGATGACCAAGCGTTCTGGAGGACAAATGGGAATACTGTCAAGTGCTTTCGCTTCATATAGTTGATTAATCTTCTCTAGTTGAATAAGTGTTGTGTGGGTGAACCTGTGCTAATGTACTGACCTTCCTAGGACTAATACATACTTGTGATTATACCCCTTGCAAGCATCCGCAACTACAAGAAAGTAATTAAGATAGAAACCTAACCACAGCCTTAAACTCTGAGATCCTACACTCCCTTGTGCAAAGGTTTCCTAACGGGGGTTTAGGTTTCTGTCACTCCGGCAACCCCTATGATTAGTTGCCAAATACACAATGCATTCCCCTAGGCCCATAAAGGTGAAGTATCATGTAGTCGATGTTCACATGACACCACTAGAAGAATAACACCACAACTTAATTATCAAACCATTGAATCTTTCTCAACACAATTCCACTACTAACAACATGACTTCTCCCATGTCCTCAAGAACTAAACGATCTACTCACGAGACATCATATGGATCAAGATCAGAGATGAAATAATGATAAGTAACTAACTGAACATAACAATAATTCAATGGTTCCACTCAATAGCATCAACTACAACAAGTAATCAACACCAGGAAAGTTTCCCCTAAGAACTATGCAAGATTCAACCCAATTGTTATAGCGGTATGGAGTGGTGATGATGGTGCCGATGGAGATGATGGTGGAGATAATGACTGATGATGATCCTGATGAAGTCCAGCTTGATGATGGTGTTGATGGCGACGATCTCCCCTCTTCGGGAAAGAATTTCCCCGGCAGATTTCTGCCTGCCGGAGAGCTCTTTCTCTCTCTGCAGTTTTCCGCCCCGCAGAGGTGGAGGAATCTTTCTGTGGTCGCTCCCCAAATATTAGGGTTTCGAGGGGATTATATGTGTCAGAGGGCGAGCCAGAGGTGGGCCAGGGTGGCCACACCACCTGGTGGCACGGCCAGGGCTGGCCCGCGCCAGGGGGTGGTGTGGGCCCCCTGTGGCTCATCTCCACTTCTGCTTCTGGCTTCCTTCGTCTTCTGGAAAAATAGGATTTTCCATATATTTTCTGGGATTTTCTGATCTTCACGAATTTTGCCTCCAAACAGTGCCTTTTCCATCAGAATCCTGACTCCGGTGGTTCATCCTTCCAAAAGCATCAATCATGCAAAAATAGATGAAATAACATAAGTACCATCTCTTAATATGAAATATACCAATGAATAACAGTGAATTATGATACATAATGGTGATGCAAAATGGACGTATCAACTCCCCCCAAGCTTAGACTTCGCTTGTCCCCAAGTGAAAACTGAGCTCAATAAACATGTCCACAGGTTTATGGAGTGAAGTGTCGATAAAGAGAATACGGACAAGAAGCATCACATTCATCAATACACAAATCATAATAGAAAACAACTCACTATTATATAACTTAACTTGCAATGAGTAAAGGAAACACAATAAAGATGCATAAAGTAAATCATAAATGGTAATGACAAACTTTGTTCTTGGTCAGAGAACGGTTAACAAATTGCAGGAGTCAAACATAATGGGTTTTCAATGATAGCTTTCAAAGTAATATCCACTAAGATAAGAGAAGTGTGCCCATATAAGAAACATGATTGAATAAATCATCATATGAATGATTGAATCACAACAACTCAAATCCTTTCTTAAGATAGAAAGGAATAGGTTTACTGACTAAACTGAAAAGTAAAAGATAGATCCTTTTTGCAGAGGGAAACAGGGATTTCAAGTCTCATAAATATCTTCCAAAAATTATGGTACTTACTAGCTTTCAGCTCTCATTGCCCCAATCATAAGCATCTTTTAGGTGATTAAGGTTAAAGTGAAAAATATGAGGATATGCTTGACAAGTTATAAGTCGAAAATCTCATGCCCTTGCCTACGAGTACCGGACCTCATGCTACTCAAGTTTAGTCATGAGTAAGTTCTTGTCATCGTAAGTACATGTGTATCATGGAGAACCGCCAACGGTGTACCCCTTGCCCCATGATACAGGAGCTATCCCATATCAAAATTACAAGGCAACAGACAATGGGCATCTCAGTGATCTTTTTATTTGCTATTTGCATAGGTTTTTATTGAGGATGCTTCACAGAATGCTCACTATGGTTATACTGCAAGTTTCCACCATGATTAGGCATGGCTTAGGCTAGCCGCCCAGGCGTTTCTCTAACACATATACAAACTCCATGAGCTTACAAGCTCCCCTTTTATTTCACACCACCGGGATCCATAAACAAAAGAATCATGATATCAACTGAATAATAAGTTCAATGTTGAAAGTGTTCCCCATGATAGCATGGTTCTGCTAATTCCCAACTTATAAAGTGCAAGCATATACGCAACATACATGGACGCAATGGTCCAAGTTTATTAGGTGCAAGAAAGTAAAGTGTGCCATCAAGTTTGTGAGAGCTTTAATCACTAGTTTTCACATAACAAGTTTAATTTGGAAGGTAGATAAAAACATGAATTTACTTGGAATAGCAATAATGCTAATGGGTAGATATGGTGGACGCAAATGGTATAGGTTTTGGTTTAAGGATTGGATGCATGAGAAACATTCCCTCTCAGTACAGGTTTTTGGCTAGCAAAGCTGGGTAACAAGCAATAAGAGTTGAAAGAAACAAACAAGCATACAAGTGATAGAAACAAACATGCAATCTTCCTTGGAAACACAAAAGATCTTAATTAGAGAATTCTAAGCTTATGAGCCAAACAAGAAAGAAAGATGATGAAATTATATATCTAAAAGTGCTTTTTTCTCTTTTTCATTCAATCCTCAAATAGTGTTACTACTGACCATAGCTAGGTTTGCCAAAACCAATCTAAATTTACTTAATGATCCCAAAGTGATACCCATACTAACAATAAGATCAATCATATAACAGAAATTCCAAACTAAAATAAGATGTGTAAAAAAGTAAATGATAGAACTTCTCAATAATATTCCATAACAGCAACTCACACCAAGGGATACATAGATATCTAACTAGAGGGGAGATACTTCCATAATGCAAACCATACTATATGATAACTTCTCTATTCATGATATGGCTCTACTAAAAAGGTAAAAAGATGAAAGATAATGATATGATACCGCGGCACTCCCCCAAGCTTGGAACAAACCAAGGGGATGCCAAAACCTGATGACAAATTACTCCTTCGGTGGTGGTGGTGTTCCCTCGTCATCATCCGACTTCCAAGGTAAAGGTTCTCCATCGACAAAAGACATCTTGGTTTCTAATATCCTTAAACTAGCAGCAGAACTTATGTGTTTGAACCTAGCCTCATACTCATAGTTTTGATTTTGTATGTCGTAGAGTTGTACTTGTAGTTGGTTGGTTGTTTGATGGAGTGAGAGAATTTCATCCCTAAGCTCAGAAGTCTCCTTCTTGTGCTCTGTGATGAGTTCTAAACTTATCTTATGAATGATATCCACTTCGCGTTCTGCCATCTTCTTATACCTAAAGACTTCTTGCTCCAGCGCTTCCATCCTATCCTCTAGACTACCTTCTCCTTTAGGGCCCTGAACCTCTTTTATCTGTACCTTCCCATCTTCAAGAAATAACTCCTTAGGGTGAATCTTCAACTCATACATGTATGGGTTGATGATGTCCACGGAGGAATCCTCCTCGGGTGATCCAGAGGAAAACATTGTGGCTCCAAAACTGAGAATCTGCTTGTCAAAAATAGATCGAAACAAAAACACGATGAGAACATGATATACGAACCTCGGGAGATCCGGGGGATTATATATTACAAAGTTTAACAACAAAAGGAAAGTACTGGGAGAAAAGGGTCGGAGACGGGCTCCCGGATGGCCACACCCCCTGGTGGCGCGGCTAGGTGGGCCCACGCCACGGGGTGGTGTGAGCCACCAGGGCTCCGTTTCCATTCCTTTTTTGACTCATTAATTTCCATGTTGGATAAAAACTGCAAAAATATAAATTGAAAAGTTTTTCGCGGACCTTTTCTTACCAGAACTGTTACCTATTCGAAAACAGACTCTGCAGGTCTCTGAACTTGGCCTTTAATAAATTATTCCGGAGTCACCTCTTGAATTATATCAATATCTTCATTGTAAGAATCTCCATAAATATAGTACTTGAGTCTTTTGACCATTCTTCACCCCACAACATCATTTTCTCCTACCACTTGAAAATTTCTTTCATACAAAACTTTACACAATCTTCATTAGCAACATTAGTGCATAAAAGATAATAAACCTTTAGGTTTAATTTCAACTGAAATCCGTCAGAACATAAGCTACTGAAACAACTCCTTTTGAAAGCCCAAAAAGAATTCAAAAAGGAAATCGATTTAAGAGGCAAATGCAAAAATGGCAGAAATCTGTCAAAACAGACCAGCAGGTAAAAAACAATTTTTTAGAAAATCTTCTGTTGCCCAAATCAAAAAGTGCAAAACGAACGAAAGTTAAATAATAACCTAGGGCATGCACACAAAAATTCCAGATCAGTACAACGTTCTGGGATTTTTCACGATTTTTTACGGTGAAGCACAAAAATCTGTTTTAGGACAGCAACTTCCCCAAATCTTACTTCTCTCTCATTAGAGGGTGATCTTGACACAAAAATCAAACAAAAAGGATAAGGAGAGGTTATTACAGAAGCAATAACTTCCAAGACTCAAAAAGACCAAAATAAACTGAAAGCAAAAATATATTGGGTTATCTCGCAAAAAGCTCTTTCTTTATAGCCATTAAGATGGGCATGATAAATTTCAATAATGCTCACATAATGGTATGAATTGAAGTAAAAGAGAGCATCAAGGAGCAAATATACACATGTTTAAGTCTAACCCACTTCCTATGCAAGGGGATTTTGTAAGAAAATAAATTGTTGAAACCAGAGGCTACTAGCATAGGAATGCAAAACAAGTGCAACATAAAGACTTTCCGCATAAAGCGAGGAAACTTAATGTTATTGAGATGCATAAGAACAATTTTCCCCCTATCATAATAATTTTTAGTATCATGCATAAATTTAAATTATAACTATCACATGAACCATTGTAGCAATGATCACTTATTCTGACAAAAAACACAGGGACACTAGCTTTCCTAGTTCCATTAGGATGTGAAACAATGTTAGAAGTATCCTTACAAAGGATAATGTGCCCATCTTATACATTTTTAGCGGCAGAGTCTTTCATATTTGCTATTGCAGGTTCAATATCTATTTGTTCATTAGGTTCTACAACTCTCTTTGTACTTTTGTTAATTACACTAGTTATCTTAGAATGCTCCTTTACTTTAACCGGGAAAGGTATTTTCTCGATGTAAGGTTCAGGTAAAATATGATCCATAGTATAAACTTCACTATTTCTAGCAGGAACACAATTAACAATATATTTATATGGTGCATGATACTTGTTCCATTTCTTTTTAGGAATTTCAATATAAGAGGCAAAAGCCTTAAAATAATTTGCAATACTTTGAGAATCAAGACCATAAGCATTACTAATATTATGAAAGTCATCGGTTCCCATAAAAGATTTAATGCATTCATAATCATAATTGATACCTGAATTTCTTCCTTTGTCATTCTCCCATGCTTCAGCATTGTCTTGAATACGATCTAGAAGATCCCATTTAGCTTCTTCTTCCATACGTGTAAATGATCTAGAGCAAGAAGCATCCAATAAATCCTTATCATGAAGAGAAAGCCTTGCATAAAATTTATCGATAATAATATTACTAGGGAGCTCATGAGTAGGACATTTGAGCATTACTGAGTTCAATCTCCCCCAAGCTTGAGTTGTACTCTGTCCATCATGAGGTCAAATGTTATATATTTGATTCTGATCTTTATGAATCTCACTAGGAGGATAAAATTTGGAACAAAAGAGAGGTACAATTTCCTCCCATTCAAGAGATTGGCCATTCTTTAGCAGGTTATACCATTCCTTAGCTCTTCCTTTCAGTGATACAGAGAATAACTTTTTCTTAACTTGATATGTTGTAATACTTGCACACTTGAACAACCCGCATAATTCATGTATAAAAATCAAATGATCACCGGGATGGACAGTTCCATCTCCAAAATAGTAGTTATCCATAACACAATCAACAATTCTTGTAGGTATCTTAAAAGTATCAATTTTAGTAGGTGGTGGTTCATCTACTACCTTAGAAGTGGTAGTAGCATTCCGAAATAAGAAACTAAGTGAATTATCCATATTGAGAGTAAAGTAACTAACAGAAATAATCAATACTCATAGTAGAAGTTTCCTTTACCAGTTCCACTCTCCAATAGCGCTTTACTCCCCAACAACGGCGCCAGAAAATAGTCTTGATGACCCACAAGTATAAGGGGTGCATCGCAGTATTTTCGATAAGTAAGAGTGTCGAACCCAACGAGGAGCAGAAGGTGTTGACGAGTGGCTTGGATCAGGAATTCTCTGTAAATACTTAGCAACCAAATTTTTAGGGTTTTTTGATAATGCAGATAAATAAAGTGCGAGTAAATAAAACACAATAATAATGATTACAGCAAGTGGCCCAATCCTTTCTTTAGCAAATGACAAGCCGGTTGTATTACTTAAGATGACCAAACATTCTCGAGGACACATGGGAATACTGTCAAGTGCTTTCGCTTCATATAGTTGATTAATCTTCTCTAGTTGGATAAGTGTTGTGTGGGTGAACCTGTGCTAATGTACTGACCTTCCTAGGACTAATACATACTTGTGATTATACCCCTTGCAAGCATCCACAACTACAAGAAAGTAATTAAGATAGAAACCTAACCACAGCCTTAAACTCTGAGATCCTACACTCCCTTGTCCAAAGGTTTCCTAATGGGGGTTCAGGTTTCTGTCACTCCGGCAACCCCTACGATTAGTTGCCAAATACACAATTCATTCCCCTAGGCTCATAAAGTTGAAGTATCATGTAGTCGACGTTCACATGACACCACTAGAAGAATAACCCCACAACTTAATTATCAAACCATTGAATCTTTCTCAACACAATTCCACTACTAACAACATGACTTCTCCCATGTCCTCAAGAACTAAACGAACTACTCACGAGACATCATATGGATCAAGATCAGAGATGAAATAATGATAAGTAACAATCTGAACATAACAATAATTCAATGGTTCCACTCAATAGCATCAACTACAACAAGTAATCAACACCGGGAAAGTTTTCCCTAAGAACTATGCAAGATTCAACCCAATTGTTATAGCGGTATGGAGTGGTGATGATGGTGCTGGTGGAGATGATGGTGGAGACGATGATGATGATGATCCCGATGAAGTCCATCTTGATGATGGTGTTGATGGCGACGATCTCCCCTCTCCGGGAAGGAATTTCCTCGGTAGATTTTTGCCTACCGGAGAGCTCTTTCTCTCTTTGCAATTTTCCGCCCCGCAGAGGCGACGTAATCTTTCTGTGGTCGCTCCCCAAGTCTTAGTGTTTCGAGGGTATTATATGTGTCAGAGGGAAATGCCAGAGGTGGGCCTGGGTGGCCACACCACCTGGTGGCACGGCCAGGGCTAGCCCGCGCCAGGGGGTGGTGTGGGCCCCCTATGTCCCATCTCCACTTCCCCTTCTGGCTTCCTTCGTCTTCTAGAAAAATAGGATTTTCCATATATTTTCCAGGATTTTCTGATCTTCTTCGACTCTGGGAGCGCTTGAGGGCCTTGAGTGCTTCATCCCGCTTGAACTCTGTCGCGCTGAGCCCCTTTTCAAGGGAGCTCAGCCAACGAAGAAGGTCATTATTTTCCTCTGGCAGCTAGAACAAAAAACTTACTCTGCAGCAGTGGTAGTTAGTATCAAGAGAGCATGCTGCCGGCCAAGACTGACAATCTGCTCGCCGAGACAAACATCGTCCTGGAGGATATGTTGCACAAGGAAATGATTCAAGTACGCAAGTGACACCAGGAAATTTCAAAACAACAAACTTATGCACACTTACATGGTCACCCGAAGACTCCAAAGGTTCCTTCTGGGTTGATGTCCGGGAAAGCACCCTATGTTCCCCCAAGTTGGGAGACCTTGAGGAACTCGTGCTAGAGGCGGCCGTTGTCTTTGGAGAGGGCTTGGATTCCTCCACATCCTTTCCCTTGGAGTCTACGACTCCCATGTCCTCCAGGACGCGACAGGCATCATACGATGAAGACGCGGTCATGCTTCAGCAAGCATAAGAAGGTGACCGGCACACAGAAATTGCAAGCCAGAACAGTATTCCAATGAATTAAGCACAATAGCCACAACTCACCCATAAAAATTGTAGAGGTCGAAGTAGTTTGTCCATCTTCTCCTTTAGCTTCTTTGGCTTCTTCCGTGGAGGAGGCGCCATGCTGCGAACAGGTACCACCAGAATAGGATCCGTGGTACCCACTTCAGGCGAAGAATCCTTCGACACCTCTGACGTAGACGTGTCCGAATCTTCACTTCAGGAGTGCTTGCGGGTGCCGCCTTCGCTGGAATCGGGGGCTCCCTGCGTGTCAATGACGGACACAGTTGACCCTGATTCATCCTTCTCCTCAGCCTCGGGAGGATGTATCCCTTTCGGCTGAGGAGGTAGCGAACTCTCAACTTTCCAGTCCTGTCGCAAGTATCAAGTTACAATTACAAATGTCCAGCGGACAAAGAAAGAAGAAAAGGAGTCGATAGAAAATTTACTACAGGAGGAGAGTTACTCGCACAAAATGGCAGAGTGGCCGAATCCCCAGGAAGAACATCCTTCGTGGTGAATTTGGTCAGTGCCCTGATTTTCTTATCCACCTCCACCGATGACAAATCCTGAGAAGAAACGCGAGTTGGGTCCAACACACTGGTCCAGCATGACATCGGGTGTACTCTGGCCTACATCGCTTGTACCTGATGCCGTAACCATGTGCGAATGAGATCCGTGCCGGTGACTTCCTTGCTCAGACAAGCTGAAGGTCAAGAACACGCTTGTATAATACCTCGACTTCCTCTGATTCTCTCGGCATCACAACATTCTTCCAGGATCTTATTTTTTCAGCTCAGCATTCGAGTCAAAAGGAGCAAGCCCGAATCTTTCTCCATTGACTTTTTGGTCCCGGATATAAAACAATTTCTCCATTCATCCTTGGATGGACTCAACAAGGTTAAGGATAAAATACTGGACATTGGGGTCCACATATATGCCGCATCCCCAAGATCATAGACTACAGAACCAGACGATGTCTGCCTTTTCGGCTTGAATAGCTTCTTGAAAAGACCAGAGTGTGGCTCGATACCAAGCTAGCACTCACAGAGAGTAATGTAGCACGCAAGTGCAAGATGGATTTGAGGGACAATTGATGGAGTGGAAACCCATAAAAACATAGTAACCTTCGCACGAACTTGTGGAGGGGGGAGAGAAACCCCAAAGGATAAATGCCAAAAACATCACCCGAAATCTAGAGAGGGGATTGGGGATTACCTCTGGTCCGGGGACCTGACTATCATTTTATTCGACCAGTAGCAGACCGGCCTAGCGATGCGGCTGAAGTTCATGCGCCTTCAGGGTTGTACGCCGCCATGCCCCATTTGTCACGCGGGTCCTAGCACCCTTCTTCTACGTGGCTGCAGCGGTAGTGCCAGACCCGGTGGCCATGGCGGCGGTCTTCTTCTTCGACACAGCAGCGGCAGCGGATCCCGTGGTAGAGGTGCCTTTCTTCTTCCCCATCCTTTGGCGGTGAAGAGACCAGAGGAAGTAGCTAGGAAAGGCCTTGAGAACGTCCAACGCAACAAGGAAGAGGGGCATAGTGAAGCAGAGGAAGAACAACGATCGTAGCAGTGCAAAAGGGAGGAAGAAGCATAGTGCGAAAATTACCGCACCAGATCCCTACTTAAGCACCGAAGAATGCCATCAAACGGACAACAAAACTTCATTTGGACGCGTGGAGCATATCAGTGGGCACGCGTGGCAGCGTGCGTACTGAATCATCACTACACGATCACACCACTGCATGAAACTCAAGGAGGCGCAGTTAAAACCATAATCTACGAGTGATTGGTCAAATCCCAGTCAGACTTCAGGGCCCACCTCTGTCATGTCCCATCAACACCGCTTATGTGGGCAACTGATCTCATCAGATCGTCAACACTGACGTCATCCAGATACGTACTCCAGCAGGAGTTCCATTCGACTAATCTAGTCTTTGATCGATTCTACGACTCGACCAAACACTCGGGGGCTACTCCTAACAGGAGCACTAGCCGCGCACCCGAAGATTTTAAGGGCACATAATTTCCTTGGTAAATATACAAGACATTTACATCTCACCCCCCCTTCAAATCAACGATTTGATTGCAGACTCGGGGGATACTCCCATAGGGAGCACCGAAAGCATATTCAACTAAGCAAGTAACATTCGACAACAGTCGAAGAATCTTAAATTGCCCACTCAAGTCTGCGACTCGAATAGGCACTCGGGGGCTACTCCCATAGGGAGCGCTGGTCGTGCACCCTATGAAAAGGAAGAATATTCATCCATGACAAAATGCGTTGACCACATCCACATCATGAGCATTTGAAGCATTCGGCGACTCCGCCTCATAGTTAAAAGAAAATATCCTCCAGAGAGACAACGTCTTCTGGGTCACCCGAATCACCTCCGCGGTGAATAAACATTCGGATGTCGCGTTTACAATGTGAAGATAAAACCTGTGAAAGGCCTGGCAATGCACCTAATGCGCTCTACCAGAAATAAAACCATGCCTACAGGCATGATGAAAAAACCTTGACGGACACGTCGAGTTCTTATATTAAAACACTGGAATTCGACTATGTAAGACCTCCGTAGGAGGAGTCGAATTACGCCAGCAATGTTCTGAATTCGAGTCCGGGACTCGAGTTTGAGTAGATAGTGTTGTTTTTCCCTAAGGTAGTTAAATGATCTCGATCTGTCGGATGTATCAGGCACGGATAACAATAATCCCTATGACATGAGCTGCGACACCCGAAAGAACTTTCAGATGAGCTTACGTTCCACGCACTCGAAGACTTTATAGTCTCCACCTGAATCTACGATTTGGCTGGACACTCGGGGGTACTGACATGGGTATACCCTATGGGTACCCGTGTTTAGCCTATACGATCCAGCCCAAGAGGAGCCCACGACGCAATCGAAGCCCAACAAGGATTCAGGTGGCCCAAGTCTAAAGGAAGCGACTCCTCGAAGGACACGGCAAGCAATAGATAGAATTTCAAAAGGGAAAACCCTAATCTATAACTGACTCAGCCTGCTATCCTGAGACCCAGTCTACCTATATAAAGGCTACGAGGGGGCAGCGAGGAGGACATCCACAACCCTAGCATACATCTCGCCAGATTGCATATGCGCACCCCTTGTAACTTTCAACTCCCCAATAATCAGAGAGCAGCCAAGAAGGATTAGGGTCCTCTTCGAGGCCTAAACCTGGGTAAAACTTCATGTCTCCCTATGTGCTTGTTTGCTAGCCGATCGACGCCTCCAGCAGTTCCCGATCGCTGGAACCTAAGTCCATCAACGATGGACATTGACGAGTGATATATTGCAAATGTATCCATAATTTTTGATGTTCCATGCTTGGTTTTATCTACTTTCTTATGTTTTGTCCACACTTTGGAGTACTTTCTATACACTTTCTTGGACTAACCTATTAACAAGAGCCATAGTGCCAACTGCCTGTTTTCTGCTGTTTTTGGTTCCAGGAAAGTCAGAAAATGAATATTCTTGGAATTCGACGGGACAAAAGCCAAAGTCAGTTTTTCACCGAGGGACACACGCAGCCAGAATATGATACGGAGAGGGGCCAAAGGGCGGCCACACCACCTGGCCGTGGCCAGGCCTAGCTCGTGCTAGGGGGTGGTCTGGCCAGCCCAGGCATCTCCTCGGTCTCCCCTTTCACCTATAAGATGCCTCCGATACAGACACCCTAAGTACCCGATCAAAAATCCACAAAAGAGTCTATAGCCACCGTCATCTCCATCCCTAGATTGGGAGGGATCGAAAGCTCTTCCCGGCACCCTGCCGGAGGGGAGAATTCACCTTGGAGGCCTTCTTCATCACCATGCAAGCCTCCGGTGTGATGCGTGAGTAGTTCATCCTTGGACTACGGGTCCATGTAGTAGCTAGATGGCTGGTTCTTCTCCTTTGTGCTATCATGTTTAGATCTTGTGAGCTCCGTTCATGATCAAGATCATCTATTTGTAATTCTTACATGTTGTGTTTGCGGGTATCCGATGGATATTGAGATGCTATTTCAGATTGATTATTGATTCTATCATGTCTTTGTTATTTGTGATCTTGCATGATTTCCGTTGTTAGTAGCTATCTTGGCCAAGTAGATGCTAGCAACTCCAAGAGTTAGTATTTATGCTCGATAGTGGGTTCATGCCTCTAGTAATCTGGGGAAGTGACAGAAATCTCTAAGGTACTAGATGTGTTGTTGCTACTAGGGAGAAAACAACAATCCTTTGTTCATAGAACAATCGTATTGTTTACTTTACATGCAATGCATAATGCAATTATCTTTTGCTTGCAACTTAATACTGGAGGGGGTTCGGATGATAACCTCAAGGTGGATTATTAGTCATAGATGCAGTTGGATTACGGTCTATGTATAATGTTGTAGTGCCCAATCGAATCTCAAAGAAGTCAAGATGTTTAGTATATGCATGTATGCTTTCTCGATGTTTGTCAATTGCCCCGCTGTAAATTGTTCACCCAACATGCCTTCTATCTTAAGGAGAACCACCACTAGTGAACTATGGACCCCGGTCCTTTCTTTTATCATTAATCTACAATTGTTTACTGCCTTCTGTTTACTTTCTGCAAGCAATTACTTTCTTCCACACAATATGTTTAATATTTTGTTTTCAGCAAAACCGGTGACATTGACAACCTCACTGTAAGTTGGGGGCAAAGTTCTGTGGTTGTGTTGTGCAGGTTTCCACGTTGCTGCTAGCACCGGCAGTGCGCCCTGCCAAAGGCCAGCTAGCAACACCTTCGAGGTGTTTCCTTGCTCCTACTGGATTGATAACCTTGGTTTCATAACTGAGGGAAACTTACTGTTGTGCTCATCATACCTTCCTCTTGGGGTTCCTCAACGAGCTCGTTATTACACGAGTCAGCAAGTATTTTTCTGGCGCCATTGCCGGGGAGTCAAGGACATCTTCACAAGGGGAGTCCCTCATAACCAATCTCTTTACTTTGTTGTTTTTGTTTTGCTTAGTTTATTTCTGCTTTGTTTGCTTGTTCCTTTATCAAAAACACACAAAAATTATATGTACTAGTTTCTTTCTTTATTAAAAACACACAAAAAATTAGTTTTTCTATAGTTGTTACCTCTTAGCTCACCATGTTGATCCCTAAATTCACCCTGAAAGACCTTTCAATAGGTAGTGGCTCTATAATTGGAAAGGATAATATTGAAGAATTCTTTAATCATGTTAGTAAACATGAGGATATTGAGGATAGATCCCTTGCAAAACTTGCTCCAAACTATAAAATTGCTGCAGCTTCTTTAGTTCACATGTTGGAAGCTATGCTTGTTAACCTTAACCCCTTAATGCAAGTAATGTTTCTAAAACTTAAAGAAATCGAGGACCCTGAAAAGAGAGATTTTATTCTGGAAACTTTGCTTAAGGAATTCTATGATGTTGCCAAGGAAGCTAGAAAAGTCTTTGAACATTTTAATATGCTAGGCTCATGTGTAGATGTTGTTGGTACACGAGAAAAGATGAACAAAACCGAACCTAATGGGGAGGAAATTAAGATACCAATACCCTTCAAACTTGTAGCAATGCATGAAGCCATAGAAAAGAATCTTGATTAGATTGTTCCCGAAAACCCGTTTGATGAAAATAGTGAACCCAAGAGCGTTGAGAGAGGATCCTCTAGAACTTATTTGGATGAGATACCTTGCCTTGTTGAAGATATTTCTGGTATTAATCTTAATGCTTCTTCATTTGAGAACACTTGATTCTTTTTCTTGCTTCTTATGCCTAACTTAAAGGCGTTAAAGAAAAGTACTTATTGGGAGATAACCCAAAAGTTTTACATGAGCCTTGGAAGTTATTACATCGGTAATAACCGCTCCTTATACTTTTTTTTGCTTTTTGTGCCAAGAGTAACCTCTAATGAGAGAGAAGTAATGATTGGGAAAGTTGCTGTCCCGAAACAGATTTATGTGCTTCACCATAAAAATTCGTGTAAAATCTCTGTACGTCGTTTTGAGGCGTAAATTTTTGTGCTTCTGCTCTAGGTTGTTATCTAACTTTCGTTAGTTCAACACTTTTTTATTTGAGCAACAGAATGTCTTCGAAAAAATTAGTTTTTACCTACTGGTCTGTTTTGACAGATTTCTGCCATTATTTGCATTTGCTTCTTGTTGGTTCCTTTTTGAGTTCTTTTAGGGAATTGAGATTTTTGAGGTAAGTTCTACAGTATCTTGTGTTTAATGGAAGTTTTATTGGTGTTGGAACTGAACCTAAGGACTTATTATCTTGAGTGCACTAATGTTGCTAATAAAGATTGTGTGAAGTTTTGTATGAAGGAAAAATTTCAGGTGTATGGAAGGAATGAGTAATGAGATGAAGAATGGAATAAAGATGAAGCTTGGGGATGCCATGAGTGTCACCCCAAGAAATATCCAATAAGTACAAGCGTCAAAGCTTGGGGATGCCCAAGGCATCCCCTTCTTCATTAATAAAAATTCCAGGTTTCTTCCAAACACTTCATTTTTATTGTTTCATGCATAGTTGTGTTGTTCTTGGAGCGTCTTCATTTTCATTTTTCGTTTTGGTTTTTTGTTTGCTTGGTTTCCTTAGTTTGCTAAATAAATTGGTTGGACCCTCTCTTTCATACATTGGTTTTCAAATAGTTTGGTTTGGATTGGAAAAGAGTAGGAAAAGTTCATGCTTAAGTGGTAAAGAGAGCTTGTTTTTAACCGTGGCCTATGCTTTGTCACGCCATGCTTGATATTGTTTTGGCTTTATGCTTAGTGATTTTTTCTATAGCATGACATGTTATAAACAATTGAGATTGCTTAATGTGCCTTTGAAGAATCATGCGTTGTTTTAGCATATTAAAGCATAGTATTGTGGTATTCTCCTTTGATGCTTTATTTGGGTTGACTTGGCGCATGCTCACACCATGTTATGACTATCCCAAGTCACCATATCCTTGATTATCCTTTAGTTTTCGAATTTTAGTATCACTTTATGCTTTGATTAATGATGTTTTGTCACTCTGCATGATTATGGCCATTATTGCTCTCTTAGTTGGTCGCTCCCAGTCTTTTGCTAGCCTCCATAACCAAGTATGAGTTCCGCTCATGCATCCAACTCCTAAAACCAAGTTATTCCAAAGAGTCCACCATACCTACCTATTAGCATATGCTATTACAAGTATATCCATGTTTTTATCTACCTTCCAAATTAAACTTGTTATGTGAAAATTAGTGATTAAAGCTCTCATGAACTTGATGGCACACTTTACTTTCTTTCACTTAATAAACTTGAACCATTGCGACCATCTTTGTTGCGTATATGCTTGCGCTTTATAAGTTGAAGTTAGCAGAACCATGTATCATGGGGAACGCTTTCAACAGTGCACTTGTACATTGTACCTAGTTGATATCATGTTCTTTTGCTTATGGATCCCAGCGGTGTGAAATAAAAGGGGAACTTGTAAGATCATAGAGTTTGTATTTGTGTTAGAGAAACGTCTGGGCCGCTAGCCTAAGCCATGCCTAATCATGGTGGAAACTTGCAGCATAACCATAATGAGCACTATATGAAGCATCCTCAATAAAAACCTATGCAAATAGCAAATAAAAAGATCGCTGAGATGCTCTCTGCTTGCCTTGTCATTTTCATTATGGGATAGCTCATGTATCATGTGCAAGGGGTACCCCATTGGCGGTTCTCTATGATACATATGTACTTACAATGACAAGAGCTTACTTGTGACTAAAGTTGAGTAGCATGAGGTTCGGTCTTCGTAAGTAAGGGGCATGAGATTTCAGCTTATAACTTGTCAAGCATATCCTCTTAGTTGTGTAACTTTAACCTTAATCACCTAAAGATGCATATGATAGGGGCAATGAGAGCTGAAAGCTAATAAGTACCATGATTTTTGGAAGCTCTTTATGAAACTTGAATCCCTACTTCCTTCTATGAAGGTCGTTCTTTTACTTTTATGTTGAGTCTCCACCTTCTATCTTTATGCACCTACTTTGAGAGCATAGTGGCCATTCTTAGTTCTATGTGCATTGTCCCAAGACTTGTTTATTGATGCATAGCTTTGATATTTCTTGTTTTAAACTATTTGTATCTAGTCACTCTTATGAACTTTGAAGGTGTCCTATGCATTTATGTTTGCTACTCTATGAGGGACAAGTTGAATGCCATCATGCTATGTTTTCTTTATGTGAAACAAACAAACGTCTTGCAAAACATTGTTATTCATGAATATTTGTTTGTGAACTTTCATGTTGCAACATAGATTGCTTTGTCTTATTGCTAGAACTCTATCTTTCATGCTATGTTGAAGTACTATGATCCCAGCTATCAATGTTTTACAAATACTTTGATTAATTTTATGATGGTGCATGCCACCTCAAAAATTATTCTTTCTTTTTATCACTTACCTACTCGAGGACGAGTAGGAGTTAAGCTTGGGGATGTTGATACGTTGCCACGTATCCATAATTTTTTATGTTCCATGCTTGGTTTTATCTACTTTCTTATGTTTTGTCCACACTTTGGAGTACTTTCTATACTCTTTCTTGGACTAACCTATTAACAAGAGCCATAGTGCCAGCTGCCTATTTTTTGCTGTTTTTGGTTCCAGGAAAGTTAGAAAATAAATATTCTCAGAATTGGACGGGACAAAAGCCAAAGTCAGTTTTTCACCGAGGGACACACGGAGCCAGAATACGAGATGGAGAGGGGCCAGAGGGCGGCCACACCACCTGGCCCGCGTGGACAGGCCTGGCCCGCGCCAGGGGGTGGTGTAGCCAGCCCAAGCACCCCCTCGGCCTCCCCTTTCGCCTATAAGATGCATCCGATACAGAAACCCTAAGTACCCGATCAAAAATCCACGAAAGAGTCTGTAGCCGCCGTCATCTCCATTCCTAGATCGCGAGGGATCTGAAGCTCTTCTCGGCACCCTGCCGGAGGGGAGAATTCACCCTGGAGGCCTTCTTCATCACCATGCAAGCCTCTGGTGTGATGCGTGAGTAGTTCGTCCTTGGACTACGGGTCCATGTAGTAGCTAGATGGCTGGTTCTTCTCGTTTGTGCTATCATGTTTAGATCTTGTGAGCTCCGTTCATGATAAATATCATCTATTTGTAATTTTTACATGTTGTGTTTACGGGGATCCAATGGATATTGAGATGATATTTCAGATTGATTATTGATTCTATCATGTCTTTGTTATTTGTGATCTTGCATGCTTTCCGTTGTTAGTAGCTATCTTGGCCAAGTAGATGCTAGCAACTCCAAGAGTTAGTATTTATGCTCGATAGTGGGTTCATGCCTCTAGTAATCTTGGGAAGTGATAGAAATCTCTAAGGTACTAGATGTGATGTTGCTACTAGGGAGAAAACAACAATCCTTTGTTCATAGAACAATCGTATTGTTTACTTTACACGCAACGCGTAATGCAATTATCTGTTGCTTACAACTTAATACTGGAGGGGGTTCGGATGATGACTTGAAGGTCGATTATTAGTCATAGATGCAGTTGGATTACGGTCTATGTATAATATTGTAATGCCCAATCGAATCTCAAAGGAGTCAAGATGTTTAGTATATGCATGTATGCTTTCTCGATGTTTGTCAATTGCCCCGCTGTAATTTGTTCACCCAACATGTCTTCTATCATAAGGAGAACCACAACTAGTGAACTATGGACCCCGGTCCTTTCTTTTATCATCAATCTACAATTGTTTACTGCCTTCTGTTTACTTTCTGCAAGCAATTACTTTCTTCCACACAATACATTTAATCCTTTGTTTTCAGCAAAACCGGTGACATTGACAACCTCACTGTAAGTTGGGGGCAAAGTAGTATGGTTGTGTTGTGCGGGTTTCCACGTTGCTGCTAGCACCCGTAGTGCACCCTACCAAAGGCCAGCTAGCAACACCTTGGAGGTGTTTCCTTGCTCCTACTGGATTGATAACCTTGGTTTCATAACTGAGGGAAACTTACTGCTGTGCTCATTATACCTTCCTCTTGGGGTTCCCCAACGAGCTCGTTATTACACGAGTCAGCAACGAGTTAACCCCTCATCAATGAGAGAGAGATAGATTAAGCTACTGCCACAAATCCATAGTCTAGAGGTGGAATACTCCCTCTTCATTATAGAGACGGTGTTGATGATGTTGGAGAGGGTGGATATCCAACCGGAGGTGATTCTGGCAGCATTCCCTCCTCAAATCTTTGTGGGTTCTAGCTTTGTTTCGTGGTTTCTGTGTTTTCTCAAGGTCCTCTCTGAGATCACGATGGTGGAGCTTTTTATAGGAATGTTTAGGTCAGCACTTCGATGTAGGGCACAAGATGGACGACTGGAGACACTCAAGGAGGGAAAGATCTTGTGTGGCATGGACCCCACCCTGGGCCATGCCACCTAGGATCTTTCAGGCCTCGGGCCTTCTCTCATGAAGTTCCAATTCTCTAGAAGGTTCTCATGATGAAAAATAATCCTCAAAAAATCCTAGGTCCATTTGACTTTGTTTAGGTTCCTAAAAGTTAAAATACGCAAAATAGTGTTTTCCTGCCTGCACAGTTATAAACCAAATAAAGGGGATCATTGGTAAATCCTTATAAATCAATGTAAAACATGGATATAACATTATATTAGATGCAAATATGACAGAATATGTGACAATAAACTATAAAGTTCATGTGTGCATTTTACATGCATCAACATCCCCAAGCATAATTTATGCTCATCCTTGAGCATAAAGGTGATAAAACTAAACACGAACATTAGAATTTGTTGTTTTAATTGAAAATCTCAAGTCATGATCATTGGTGCACCAAGTTATAAACTTCATCCTCTTTAAAGAATGAAAACAAGCAAATAACTTATAAGTGGTATTTCTCATCTACCATTTATGCTTAACAATATGTCAATCTTGTACAAAAAACAAATGCACAAAGTACTATGGACCGTTAAGCATGAAAAATGCAAGTGAAAGTGCATTATGTATTATCCTACTTTGGTCTTAGAATCATGTATCTTTTTCATATATGTGGACACTTTGAAGTACTCCCTCCGGTCCGAATTAATGGACTCGGATTTGTCTAGATTCAGATGTATCTAACACTAAAACATGCTAGATACATCCAAATCTAGAAAAATCTGGGTCCATTAATTCAGATCAGATGCAGTAATAGAAAGTAAGAAGGGAAATGTATATCCTAGAACTTTAAATTATAATAACATCTAAGAAGATAAATATATAGTTTTGGGATGTGTAACTCATGTCAACAGTAATCATAAGAATCTGGCTTCAGAATCTTTTGTGTTTATGGTTAAAGTGAAAGTAGATATACTCCTTATATGCTTGACATGTTTCAAGTTGAGTGTCTCATTCCCATTGACTATAATTGCCATGACCAGATGGTACTATAAAGAACATTGTCACTACATGCATACAATTCCAAATGAGGTGCACCGGGGTACCTCTTGAGCTATTGTACAAGGAGTCTTTTGGGACTATCCATACTCATATGAAAAGACAAACAACAATGAGAACCCTTGGTGTTTCTTTTTATTTACCATTTGTATAGCTTTTTATTTAAAACATTTCACTAGGAACCCTACTATAAATTTCCACCATGATGCATAGCATGGCTTAGGTTAGCATATATATGCTCCTCTAAGACATATGCATATTCCGGAGAACTTTTATTATATCCATCATATTTCACATCGCTGATAGCCACAACCAAAAGATACATGATATCAACATATGTTGCGCAGTGAAAGTCTTCCCCACGATACATGATTTGGCTAGCTAACACTTAACCTTGAACATGCCATGGATACAACTAACATAATTTCATTCACAATGGGTCAAGTTTAATTATTAACCTGCATTGTTTTTTAGTAGTTGTGCACTTTTGGATAAACTCCATATCTTACTTTCACATGAGCTTTAAACTACAAAAAATGGATGATTTTAAAACATTCAAAGATATAGCACATACAATATATTTGGAATAGCATTATGATATGTGCGTAGGTATGGTAGACACTACTGGAATAACTTGGTTTAAGGGTTTATGGATGCACAAGTCTCTGCTTGCTTAATTTCTTTGGCGAGCAGAAGGGAGATAGTTGACAATCTACAAGTATGCAAATGTGTCCATAGTACTAATAATTTCTTAATAGACAATATCAACATAAATTTAGAAACATCTATGAAGTAAATAAGGCTTAGCACTAAGTATGACACTTGCAAATTATCACTCGTCAAAGCAAATGAAGTAAATAACAAAGTGTGACAATATGCATAACTTTTAATGCAACTATTTTTCCCTTTTCTTTTTCTTTATTAGCATCCAACTTTAAATTTCATTTTATTCCAGTATCACGTTCATACTTAGTAAACACATATTCATGTGGTGGACTATTGATACGTTGCTAATGTATCCATAATTTTTGATGTTCCATGCTTGGTTTTATCTACTTTCTTATGTTTTGTCCACACTTTGGAGTACTTTCTATACACTTTCTTGGACTAACCTATTAACAAGAGCCACAGTGCCAGCTGCCTATTTTCTGCTGTTTTTGGTTCTAGGAAAGTCAGAAAATGAATATTCTCAGAATTGGACGGGACAAAATCCAAAGTCAGTTTTTCACCGAGGGACACACGGAGCCAGAATACGAGATGAAGAGGGGCCAGAGGGCGGCCACACCACCTGGACCGCGCGGCCAGGCCTGGCCCGCGCCAGGGGGTGGTGTAGCTAGCCCAAGCACCCCCTCGGCCTCCCCTTTCGCCTATAAGATGCATCCGATACAGAAACCCTAAGTACCCGATCAAAAATCCACGAAAGAGTCTGTAGCCGCCGTCATCTCCATTCCTAGATCACGAGGGATCTGAAGCTCTTCTCGGCACCCTGCCGGAGGGGAGAATTCACCCTGGAGGCCTTCTTCATCACCATGCAAGCCTCTGGTGTGATGCGTGAGTAGTTCATCCTTGGACTACGGGTCCATGTAGTAGCTAGATGGCTGGTTCTTCTCCTTTGTGCTATCATGTTTAGATCTTGTGAGCTCCGTTCATGATCAACATCATCTATTTGTAATTTCTACATGTTGTGTTTGCGAGGATCCGATGGATATTGAGATGCTATTTCAGATTGATTATTGATTCTATCATGTCTTTGTTATTTGTGATCTTGCATACTTTCCGTTGTTAGTAGCTATCTTGGCCAAGTAGATGCTAGCAACTCCAAGAGTTAGTATTTATGCTCGATAGTGGGTTCATGCCTCTAGTAATCTGGGGAAGTGACAGAAATCTCTAAGGTACTAGATGTGCTGGTTCTACTAGGGTCAAAACAACAATCCTTTGTTCATAGAACAATCGTATTGTTTACTTTACACGCAATGTGTAATGCAATTATCCATTGCTTGCAACTTAATACTGGAGGGGGTTCGGATGATAACCTGAAGGTGGATTATTAGTCATAGATGCAGTTGGATGGTGGTCTATGTATAATGTTGTAATGTCCAATCGAATCTCAAAGGAGTCAAGATGAGTAGTATATGCATATTGCTTTCTCGATGTTTGTCAATTGCCCCGCTGTAATTTGTTCACCCAACATGTCATCTATCTTAAGGAGAGCCACCACTAGTGAACTATGGACCTCGGTCCTTTCTTTTACCATCAATCTACAATCAACTGTTTACTGCTTTGTGTTTACTTTCTGCAAACTATTACTTTCTTCCACTCGATACGTTTAATCCTTTGTTTTCAGCAAAACCGGTGAGATTGACAACCTCATCGCAAGTTGGGGGCAGAGTTATGTGGTTGTGTTGTGCAGGTCTTCACGTTGCTACTGGCACCGGTAGTGCGCCGTGCCAAAGTGCAGCTAGCAACACCTTTGGGGTGTTTCCTTGCTCCTAGTGGATTGATAACCTTGGTTTCATAACTGAGGGAAAACTTGCTGATGTGCTAATCATACCTTCCTCTTGGGGTTCCCCAACGAGCTCGATATATTTTGGGCCATCAACTATTTATTCCAAAAATATAAATGTAAAGGTAAACAAAAAAATAGATACAAACACTCCAAGAACTCCGGGCAGCACAATGCGTGGCTAGGACTACGAGGAGAAGCCTCTACGCATTGCGCCTCCTTATTCTTGGCAGGCTGCTGGTCCACGCGGAGAGACTCGTAATACTGTTTTGCCAGCATATTGTTGGAAATATGCCCTAGAGACAAATAATAATATGGATTATTATCATATTTCATAAAGTTTATGACTGAGTTTTATATCATGCTATAACTATATTGATAGGAAACACCAATACACATGTGATATACAAACAACCAGTAGTTCCCGGTGAATCTCTAGTCATTGGTTCATTGGTCAACATATGATCAAGGTTTCTTGATCATGTGGCATTTATGCTAGTTGATAATGGAGTCACCTCTTTACGAGAATGAGATGATGAGCTATACCCAACCTAAGCATCATGGCCCGATCATGTCATGAAATTCAAGACACGATGATTAGAAAAGACCTAGTGTCTTATTTCTTAAACCGTGAGACCATATCAATCACTATCACCCGAGAATACTTAGATAACATCATATGTCACTTGCGTGAGAGATGATCATGAAAGGTGTGTTCAGGTATTCGGAGGGGCATGTAGAGGCATTATGTGTCAAGAGCGGGATTTGTCCATCCGCGTGACAGAAAGATACTCAAGGGCCACTCGGAGAAGTTATATCCAAACAACTACGCAGCATGTGACTAGGTCACAGGGATATCACTTGTCGAAATGAGTTAAGTAGCATTTAGAGGTAACGATATTAAACACGACATGGTGATGTCACTGATCAGATCTCGGACAATGCAAGTATCGAAGAGATAAAATGAATAGAACATGATGTTCATGGTTCAACGACGAAAGATTCATGTAATGCACGTGGGTCATCATGGGCATCCAGGTCCCACTGTTGATCATTTCTACGAGAGGGGTATCAACCATGTATGGAGTGTTCCCGAACCGTGGGGTATCATGATTAAGGGCTTGATGATGCTTAGAGATTTTTTTGTTATATTCGGAATCACCAAAGATTGGAGAGAGAGAAATCCGGAAGGAGTTTCGGTAAGTCCGGAGTATGTCCGGAGTGGGATGGAAGGGGTTCCATAGCCACGGGGATTGAATAATATGTAATTAAATGTTAAATGTTGATTTAATCATTTATTTATACTTATTTAATAAAAGAAAAATGAATTAAAAGGTCAATACCTAATTGGGCCAAATTCCATAGGGAAAAGGCCCATGAGGGAAAGACCAAAGGGGAATAGAGAGAGGGGGGTGTCCGGCTATGCCAAGGGACCCCGCGTGGGGCCCACTTGGGCCATGGCCAGCGACAGCTAAGCCCCCCGCTGCCCTCTCCTTTGTTTAGTGCCACATGGCTAAATTAATTAGCTATGGGGGGGTTTTCCCCAATATATTGAGAGGTATTTTGACAAAATAAATACACAATAATCAATAAAAGGTTCCCTCACTTTTGGGGACACCTCCACTTGATATTCTCTTTGTCTCTCTGTCTCTCTGTCTCTCTCCGCCACAACCGTGGTCCCAAGTCAGGATTGCGTGAACAGGAGACTTCTTCACCGTGGAGCGCTGTAGCACTGCGGGATTTGTATCCAAAAGGTCTACTTACGCAACTGATGTTGGATCGGAGGAGCTGGAGTGATCGTGAGGCATCGGACGTGTGTAACTCCCTTAGAGGTACAACATTTGGGGCACTAGGAGTTGTTAGAGCGGCAGGAGCCACCGGACTTCAACACGACCCCGAAGTCGACATCGAACGACTACATCAACCATGCTCCCCTAAGCGTTCACAGCGCTTTTCGGTCTTCAAGGGTAAGTTCGTGAAAAGCTCATCCGATTATGCATCACTAATAGATAGATCCTGGCATTAGGGTTCTTACGTAGGAAAATTTTATTGTTTTCATGCGCGAAGCCCTATAGTGGTATCAGAGCTAGATCTATGCATATTATTTCTAGTATAGGTATAACACATGAGATGTAGCGTGTGGGTGTTGATCTTATAGTAGTTACCCTCCCACTTGTACTTGTTCATACCGCAGCAATGCGTGATGAAATGGCCCCCAACCGACTTTACGCGTTAACTCGCGAGACTGGTCCATTCTTGACATACGGCTTGTACCGTATAAAGTGGCTTGAGGGGTGTCTCTCTCTCGCATTAGTTGGTATGCCATTTGCAAAGGAGGGCCCCGAAATGGGTGTACTATAGACAACTATTTGATCCACATTGTGGTTGAAGTTCGTAGGTAAGAACGGTTCTTGTACGAAAGCCGTAGCAGCCACGTAAAACATGCAAAGATAAAGTAGAGGCGTCTAACTTTGTTTTGCAGGGGCATTGTGTTGTGATATGGTCTTAGTCAAGGTAAGGTAGTTTACTTTCTGTTGCTAAGTAATAGTAACGATCATGATGATGGTGGACTACAACACCGGGGGCACCGGTACCCTGGTGCCCACGGCACCGGAACACTGACGCCGGACCTGGAGACGCAAGATGGAGATCATAGCGTGAAACCATATCACATCTCACTTACATTCAATGTTTGTTTTTTGTGCATCTTAGTAGTATGCTAGTATTAGATACTCAAAGGTAGCCTAATAAGATGATCTCTAAACAAAATACAAATGAAAGTGTTCTCCCTTAGTGTGCACCACCAAGAAAGTTCTCCGTTATGAGGCACGCCGTGACGATCGGGTGTCACTCATGACTATATTCACATACGGTGGGTGTAAACCATGTTACACAACAAAAATCACGTAAGGTTAAGTTGGCGAGCCTAGCATGTACATACATGGCCTTAGAACACAGATGGTCGAAAGATTGAGCACGAGTTCCATGAATGATGTGATCGACGTTTTGGCATCGACCTTTGCAACTATATCGCCGGCCGTGATGATCGGGGGCGGTGTAGTAAATAGGAATCGTGTAATTACTAGAACCTCTTGGGGATAGTAGTTTTAGTGGATTTCCTGTTTTAACTCACATAATTATAAACTTAGTCTAAAATCCTTTTGTAATTTAAATGTAAAAATGCCTCGCCGTGGACCTCACTTTGATGTTACTAAGTGGTTAGATGTTGAAAAGCTCAGACTCGATGGATCCAACTTCCCTGAATGGCTTGTACGACTGAATAATCTCCTTAGTAAGAACAATGTGGTAGATTACATATGTCTCACTATGTATTTTGATGAGCAAGATGACTATGAGACCCCATGAGAGCGGGAAGACCTCTATTATCATCGAGAGATGTCCATTTATATTCAGGTGATCATGCATTACGGGATGGTAAACGAACTGCATCCACTCATGGGTGATCTTTACCCATATGCGATGGTGTATCAACTGAGATCGGAGTTCGTAAGCGATGTGCATATGTGGAAGCACGAGCTGCTTGGAGAGTTCCTTTCCATAGAGATGGAGGAACACACTTGTCTGGAGAGTCACTTGGAGCTCATGCATGATGCGTACATGAGGATTGTTTACTTCGCGGACTACTGGATGACTGAATCCTTTTCGATAGGCTTTTTACTCTGGTTGCCGCCTCCCAGCTACAAAGGATACGCCCGGATTTGCATCATGAGAGGTGATGGGGAAATACTGGATTTCCATGAGTTCATATTACGTTTCAAGAACGTAAAGGTTGAACCCATTGCTGGAGAGGTCATTGATGACGAAGGTATATATGTGATAAACAGTTTTATAAATGTTATAATCTTGCAAACACTTGTTGTTGTGCTAAAGTATCTGATACTTATTCTGTTTTGTGAAAATAGGTCCTTCTGCATGAGAGCTGCTTGCTAGAGAGGAGGTGATGTTGTGTGTTGATGGTGAGCATGATGACATTTATTATTTAGTTTATCGTTTTGGATGATATTGTAATCTATGGAACTTATCTAGTGTGTCTCACACTTCGTGAGCATGATGATGAACTTATCTAGTGTGTCTCACACTTCGTGAGATGATTATTCATATGAGTTTGTAACAAACAGTTGTTCTACTTCTATGATTGATTTCCATTTGCGTTCATATGTTTTCGATTATGTGTGAATTATTCATGTTGTGAAACTAATTGATAATGTGTGAACATTTGTAAAATAATGAAATGCCTTGAAAATACCTAACTTAAAAAATATATTCATTTTGAATGAAACCATTGTTTTGAAATTCATAAGTTATGTTGATTATATGTGAAGTCATAGATATTTGATCTCTTGTCACATGCGATCATGACTAAGTTTGGCAAGATAACTGAAACACCGTGTATTGTATGAATACAATGTGCTTGATGAATTATTGAAAGAAATATATATTCTATGTACCACATCTCAATGAAGTGGTGATTATCATTTTGTACTTGTTGAATTTTGTAAAAGGAGTTTACCAAAGTAAACATGAGCGTGAAACTATTTGATATGATCAAAGAATTTCAGCATCAAGGGGTATTAAAATAAAAGAGAATCTAATTACTACGATTTGATCAATAGTAATACAATTCGACGTTATACGATTGGCATAAGGAATTGTGAAATGAAATGCATTTGATACGTTGAAATCCAAAGCATCACAATGCGATATTTGATATCAAGTGGGTGAATAGGTGGCACCAGATAAATCTTTGTTGCGTAAATGTGAAGACCATTAGTTAGAAATAGCGAACACTCATTTAGAATAAAGTGAACCATCTAAAATTCGTGATCAGGACCATATCTTGTAGGGATTGTCGCAGAAGTTTTGGAGTGATTCGATATCACCAAAGAAATAGTGAACAAGTCCTTGTAGAGTATTGGAAACGACTACGGAATCCATGGCTAAAACCAAAACATAGGCAAAACTAGTATTGCTGAAATTTTGGTGTATTCTCGAGAAAAACTATGTTCTCGACAATGAAGCTAATGAAAGATAGTGAAAACATGATGAGGGTTCATGGCCCCACATCAGAGTGTTGAGAACCGCAATGGAACATGTTCTAGACTGTGTCTCTTCATAAAGGAAAAGATCAATGATATTGATCACTAGGAAAAGATCAATGATATTGATCACTGTGTTTTCCCCATGATACATCCAAAACGTATCTACTTTCCCGAACAATTTTGCTATTGTTTCTTCTCTAATTTGTGTGATTTGGATACAACTAATGCGGACTAACACTATTCTCAACAGAATTGCTTTGGTGTCTTGTTTTTGTGCAGGAAATCAAATTTCAGGAAAAATCCCGGAAAATATCACAAAACTCCTATTTTACCAGAAGACTCACGGAGCCAAAACACGAGACGAAGAGGAGCCACGAGGGGCTCACACCCCCTGGCCGCGCGGGCCAGGCCAGGCCACGCCAGGAGGGGGTGTGGCCGCCTTGGACTCCGCCTCGACCTCTCCTTTCGCCTATAAAAGCCCTTTGAACAGACGGGGGGTTTCGACATTTTTCTAGATAGAGTTCCGCTGCGCCGCCACCACCAGACACCACGATTCGGAACCAGAAACTCTGTTCTAGCACCCTGCCGGGACGAGGAATTGGAGGAGATCATCACCATCTTCATCATCATCGCTTCTCCATCAACCATCCATAATTCCCCCATCCATGAGTGAGTAATCCCCCGCGGTAGGCTATAGGGATGGTAGGGATTGGATGAGAATGTTCATGTAATTGCATCAGATTGTTAGGGCATGGTGCTTAGTATCTATTATTAGTGCTTTTTGACTTTGTTGCAACTTGTTATGCTTAATGCTTGTCACTAGGGCCCGAGTGCCATGATTTTAGATATGAACATGTTATTGATTCATGATGATATTATTGTTTATGATCTTACCTGCAAGTTGTATACACATATTATTGTCCGGAACCAAAGGCCTTGAAGTGAAAATAATCGGGATAACTGGAGGGAATGGCTATGATATGAGGATCACGTGTGTCCATAGAGTGTTAATGCTTTGCTCCGGTGCTCTATTAAAAGGAGCACCTTAATTCCCAGTAGATTCCCTTGAGGCCCCGCTGCAAACGGGCTGGCAGGACAAAAGATGGTGTGCAAGTTCTCATTACGAGCATGTATGACTATATATGGAACACATGCCTATGATTATTTAGTACTTGGATGATTTACCTTATTTATCTGCAAATGCCCTATATCTTGATTGCTACTTGAATTGTCTTGTCCATACAATGCCCGTCCATCCATCCCTATGCCTACCGCGCTTTAATCCTACTGTTTACTGCAATTGTTACTACTGTCTTTAATTTTACTACTGCTATTACTTTGCTATTGCTATTACAAAACTATTGCTACTGATAAAATACTACGAGCAAGATTGTTTCCAGGTGCAGATGAATTCACAACTCAGTTGTTAAGGCTTATAAATATTCTTTGGCTCCCCTTGTGTCGAATCAATAAATTGGGTTTTACTTCCCTCGAAGACTGTTGCGATCCCCTATACTTGTGGGTCATCACCCCACTAGTGTTTTACTAAATAAACTAGGATTCAAAAAAATGTACCCTACATCTTGGATGGATACATTTATGAATCACTTGTCATATTATCGAAATATGGCATAACTACAAACTACAAAGGAAAGTGATGGTAAACTAAAAGTTACGAGGAATCCTAATAGTGGATTTCACTTAAGGTTAGAAAGTAAAGCATTACTGAATATTGTCAAGTAAGGAGGTTGCTTGATTTTCCCCAAAGGACCGCAAGGTCATAATGGTAAAAGGTGAAGGACAAAGCATGATTCTACGCGAATAACTTCTTGGACGAATTCAAAAGAATTTGATTCAAGAGTGCTAAATTCTAATGGATTTAATACTGGTGAAGTGCTAGTGTCTCGTAAGAGAAACTCTCAACTTGATAAATTGATCAAGGGATTTTGAAGCTATTCAAAATATTGATAAGATATGCAATTTGCGTGAAATTGAGTGGGTGTTATAAAGTATTCCTAAATTAATATGTGAATGACATATTTTTGAGTGGGAGCAATGTAAGTTTTGGACTCGAATATGTAGGGAACATATTTTGAGTGGGAGCTTAATTCTTATATGTATACGAGACATTAGAATAGAAACGCAAGTACTGATGAATAATGATTCATAAAGGGTAAAGTTGAGAACAAAGTATATTACAATATTATATTGGAATATATTCCTAAAAGTGATTCTAAAGTAGTTTTGGAATATGGTTTGATTAAGGAATGGTCCTTAATCATTCAAATTAGGAGTCACCTCATTACGAGAATAAAGTAGTTCCCTGTGAATCTCTAGTCACGGGTTCATTGGTCAACAAATGATCAAGGTTTCCTAATAATATGGCATTTATGCTAGTTAATAATGGAGTCACCTCATTATGAGAATGAGATGATGAGCTATATCCAACCTCAGCATTGTGACCTGATCATGTCATGAAGTTCAAGTCACGATGATTAGAAAATACCTAGTGTCTTATTTCTTAAACCATGAGACCATGTCAATCATTGTCACCCGAGAATACTTAGATAACATCAGACGTCACTTGCGTGAGCGGTGATCATGAAAGGTGTGTTAATGTATTCAGAGGGGCATGTAAAGGCATTATGTGTCAAGAGCGGGATTTTTTCATACGGGTGACGGAAAGATACTCAAGGGCCCATTCAGAGAAGTTATATCCAAACAGCTGCGCAACTTGTGACTAGGTCACGGGGATATCACTTGTTGGAACGAGTTAAGTAGAATTTATCGGTAACGAGATTGAACACAACATGGTGATGTCACTCATCAGATCTCGTACAATGCAAGTATCGAAGAGATAAAAGGAATAGAACACGACGTTCATGGTTCAATGATCAAAGATTCGTGGAATGCACATGGGTCATCATGGGCATCTAGGTCCCTCTGTTGATCATTGGTACGAGAGAGGTATCAACCATGTCTGGAGTGTTCCCGAACCGTGGGGTATCACGCTTAAGGGCTTGATGATGCTCAGATATTGTTTTGGTACATTCGGAATCACCGAAGATTAGAGAGAGAGAAATCCGGAAGGAGTTTCGGTAAGTCCGGAGTATGTCCGGAGTGGGATGGAAGCGTTCCATAGCCACAGGGATTGAATAATATGTAAGTAAATGTTAAATATTGATTTAATCATTTATTTGTAATTATTTAATAAAATAAAAATGAATTAAAAGGTCAAATACCTAATTGGGCCAAATTCCATATGGAAAAAGGCCCACGAAGGAAAGACCAAAGGGGAAGAGAGAGAGGGGGTGGCCGGCTGGGCCAAGGGGCCTGCGTGGGGCCCACTTGGGCCCTGGCCGGCAGCAGCCAAGCCCCCCTCTCCCATCTCCTTTGTTTAGTCCCACATGGCTAAGCTAATTAGCTATGGAGGGTTCCCATATATATTGAGAGGTATTTTGACAAAATAAATACACAATAAGCAATAAAAGGTTTCTATCTTTTGGGGAGACCTCCACTTGATATTCTCTCTCTCTTCCGCAACTGTGGTCCCAAGTCAGGACTGCACGAGCATGTGACTTCTTCACCGCGGAGCATCGTCGTGCTGTGGGATTCAGATCCAGAAGGTCTACTACCTCTATTTTTTTGCCAAAATGGTCTGATTTCATTTTTACAAATAGTGCACCTATGTATCAAAGATTAGGCAAAACATGTATGCAGATTCTTTTGTGAACTATTTATGCATGTGTACCTGATGTACCACTTCTCTCCTTTTATGCATTCTGCAGGTCTGGTTTTTGTGTGCCAATGAAGTTGTCTCCTCCATGTCAAGTATACAAGTAAATGCAAGATTGCATCATCTTTTCTGTATTACAGTATACTAAGTAGTTGAACAGGAATTCCGACGTGTGTGCTACGTCAGTGTACTGAGATCTACAAACTAAATATGTGCGTTTGTGTTCTGATTTCTAACCATTGTGATATTATATTATGGCAAGTTTTACGGTATCTTTTACTAGTCCTCAAACATGACTAGTATAATTTGATCTAACGACTGAGAAAGATTTAGCCCAACAGGCCCAGCTGTAATTCTAGAAAAAAGTATAACATGACTAAGAGAGATTCGTGCATTGAGAAATACAGGATCTGGTCTACCGTGGACGAACGGAAAAAGAGAGAGAAGAACACAGTCGTAGGCGCCGGCGCCGGCACCTTCCCCACCGGCTGTTATCCAGGACGTGCCCCGTCGCCACTGCTTCTTCTCTGAACGTGCGCCGATGCCGGCGCCTCCCTCACTCGTGCTGCCGCCACCCCTCTCCTCTCTCCAAGTCTGCCTGCACGCCGCACACCGCCGCCGCCTGCACGCGGGGGTCGCCTCCACACCCATCCATGCCGCGAAACCCCCGCTCCGATCTCGTTGACGCCAGATCTTGTCTCTGCGACCGCTTCGACACCCAGCAGACATAGTCAACGCCGCACAACGCCCTCTTCGCATCAAGTAAGTTAAAAATTGTTTTCTAGCCCATGCATGACGCTAAATTTGGCTTATATGCAATCGAATGGTGAACAGTGTGTCTACGCGTAGGTCTGATGAAAATATTAGCATAGGTCAGCCTAATCCAAGCAAACCTCCATGATTAGTCAGCAGAGTTGCAGAACTTGTGTTGCTCTATTCCAATCTTTCCTGCAGGTGCTACTTCGGTTAAGGCAGCCGGTACATATCAAGGTAGGTACACAAGTGGGTGCTTCTTTTTTCAGCATCCCCGGGGGATCGCATCGTCCGCCTTCCAGGAGCGACCCGTGTCCCCGTGGACCCCACCTTGGATGCGCGTCTGCCTTCCGTCTGCTTCCCTCGTCTTACCTTATCATCTCATCTCACTAATAACACTACGGGCCGAATGTTCCCCACCTCCCTCCCCTTCCGTTGTGAGCCACCGGAAGCCACCAAATCTCGCCGCCCTGCACTCTGGTGGCGGCGGCCACCTCCTCCCCTCCTTCTCCCTTCCTTCCTCCCTCCATTGTTGTCTCTTCGGCTGCTCGATTTGAAATCATGGAGGCACACCTTCGATTTCCAAGCAGCAAGGCGGTGGTGCTGGCTCCATTCTCGCTGGTGGGGTCGGCTAGGCGCCACCTTTCCCCTACGCGCCGCCTTGCTGTCCTACCCGAGCGGCGCTGTTTCCGACGACACCCCGAGATCTCCTCCCTCCTGCAGTTCGACGACCTCGGGGAGGAGGGTGAGGCAGGCACAATCCTGTAGTTCGCGGCGCTGCTGCAAACGGTAGGTGGTGCTACTACCCATGGTGTGCCGCTCTACTACCTATAGCACGTGGCTCTGCTTCCAACGGCAATGGGCGCTGCTACCCACGCGCACAGGCGCTGCTACCTACGACATGCAGCTTTGCTGCGAGCGGCAGGAGGAAGTGCTCCAACCTGCTGCGAGTATCTTTCTTCTGCAACGATGGATTTGCTACCGACGCCCGGCATCGTTGCTACTGAAGCCCGTCAAATCTACTACCTATGGCTCTCGGGTTTGCTACAAGAGTATGATGGAGGGCCAAGCTGACGGGTGCCATGGCCCTAGTGTATCGGCGAGGAGAATTGTGTGTTTTTTGCTACATTAGAAGAATTTTGTTGCTACAACCGTCTTGTGGTTTTGCTACAACAGTGTCAACTTTTTGCTACAAGATCATCGGCGAGAGTCACCAGTGAGTTTTTTCTGATGATGTCTCTGGCGAAGTCGGTTTTGCTACATTAGTATAATTTTTTTGCTGCATGGTCTCCGGCGAGACGTTCTATTTCTGGAACGAACCGTTTTTTTTTTGCTTCGGAAGCAAAAGCGGGAACATATGTAGCAAAAACGGGTATTTTGTAGCAAAAGCGGGATTTGAGGCGATTTTGGGACACGTGGTGCGCGCGAAAGCAGGACGATGGGAGCTCCCCATCGTCCGGGGAACGCCTAGCACTATCCTTTTTTTAATGATAGCTCGTTGCTAGATTGTTTTCATAACATGATTGGACATACATGCCCGTTGTAGTTCACTAATATGTATGATTGCCCGGTGCTACTTTGGTTACGCATATAGTATATTTCTTTAGAAAAGATTGTTTTTTAATGATAGACTTTGGTTACGCATATAGTATATTTTTTCTTGCTAATTTACCGAAGTGTTGGCTGTGATCAGTAGAAATAAGTTATTACTTTCCAATCACTCATTGTTCCTTTTCATTTGTCTTACTGTAGTATGGTACTTTGATGTTTATTTGCAATGGGTTTAGTTTATAGAAGAAATCACATGTCGTTCCATCTTGCACATAAACTTGTTTCTTTTAGACTTGATTTATGTGACTAGTTACACGAGTCTTACTTTGATGACGGTTGTTATCAAACATTGATGATGAAGGTGCTAGCTTTGCAGGAAAACAAATGAATGGAACAATTGATCAGGTTTAAGAAAGATGAAGCAAGGAATGTTGGGCCCTAGGCTTCTAAATCTTAAGCTTTGTTTTGGTGATGTGGAAATCACATTTTTTTCTCAAGTACCAAATTAGTCGATATATGTATCTAGATCAGGTGGTGTTATGCTAATCTCCCCCTGTGTTTGAGAAGATCTGATGCTTGTGTTGCAGCCCAGCGTTCATGACCATTGCGAATTATGTTATATGTTCAAGTGTCTTGTCCGTTGTGAATTGGGTTTTAGTTAGCATTGTGTTCATAACATGATTGGACATACATGCCCGTTGCAGTTCACTAATATGTATGATAGCCCGGTGCTACTTTGGTTACGCATATAGTATATTTTTTTAGAAAAGATTGTTTTTTAATGATAGCCTGGTGCTACTTTGGTTACACATATAGTATATTTTTTCTTGCTAATTTACCGAAGTGTTGTTTGTGATCAACAGAAATAAGTTATTACTTTCCAATCACTCATTGTTCCTTTTCATTCGTCTTCCCGTAGTATGGTACTTTGATGTTTATTTCCAATGGGTTTAGTTTATAGAAGAAATCACATGTCGTTCCATCTTGCACATAAACTTGTTTCTTTTAGACTTGATTTATGTGACTAGTTACACGAGTCTTACTTTGATGGCGGTTGTTATCAAACATTGATGGTGAAGGTGCTAGCTTTGCAGGAAAACAAATGAATGGAACAACTGATCAGGTTTAAGAAAGATGAAGCAAGGAATGTTGGGCCCTAGGCTTCTAAATCTTAAGCTTTGTTTTGGTGATGTGGAAATCACATTTTTTTCTCAAGGACCAAATTAGTCGCTATATGTATCTAGATCAGGTGGTGTTATGCTAATCTCCCCCTGTGTTCGAGAAGATCTGATGCTTGTGTTGCAGCCCAGCGTTCATGACCATTGCGAATTATGTTATCTGTTCAAGTGTCTTGTCCGTTGTGAATTGGGTTTTAGTTAGCATTGTGTAGTTTTTCTCTAGCAAAGGACTAGGCAGTTAATTTTCGAGTTCCAACTGTGGTTTCCTTGTGGCTATCAAATATCATTTGTGTAAGTGTAAAATTGCAATGTATGTAGTTTCCTGTGAAAACTGGCTTGTGTGGATCACTTTGTCACTTTGAATAATGACTGCGGAGCCTGGTGGTATGGATTGTATTTTGCCTACCACTTGGCCGGTGCATGCATTTTTGCATTGTGGAATGTGGAGAAACAGATTAATCTGGTGTTTCAGATGAGGTTACTTACTGTTGATTGCAGTTCAGTGTATGCTATGGTATTGCTGCTGGTCAAACTTAACACACTTCTGTTTATTTAGTCAAAGTGATATCCCTTACGATTTGAATTACAGTATCGAAAACTGGAATGTTGATTTAAGGAAAGTCATCTAACTTAACATACGTCTATTTATTTAGTCAAAGTGATATCCTTATGATTGTAGACGTCCGCGTAGTTGCCGCGCCCGCCGCTCTTGTGGAAGGCTTGGTGGCTAGGTCTGGGACACGGCCTCCGGCCGCCCGGTGGCTCCAGACTCGGACGGCGCGCCGCCGCCATCGCCTCCGCACCTCCGGCCTCCACTGCCACCGCCAATGAGGCGTCACTATCATGGCCAGGGAAGCCGCTCGTGCCGGTTTACCTGGGTGCGCTTGGGCACTGACGCGCCGCCTACAACACCTATGCACCAGGGCGCGCCGGGTGGCACGCAGCAGTACTAGGCGGTCGCCTATGATCCGGAGGTGCCTAGGCCCTTGTTGCTGGCGGCGCGGCGGGCGCTGCTGAACCCCGACGCCGCCACTCTCCTAGACTTCATCACGCTGCTCGGGGAGTCGGCGAAAGTGGAGGCCCGCACGATTGCGCCACAGCCACCTTTTGCCGCGGCGCGGTTTGTCTGGGACGATGGCGTTGTCGCGTTCGACGTCAACGTCACGCTGAGCCGCTCTCGGTGTTTTAGTGTCCGTATCCCGGTCGGAGAACCGAGCAATGGTGGGGAGGATGAGCCTTTCTCGGTCTTCAACTTCAACCGCACGCCGCACGTGGGGGTGGCGGCCGTGCACGAGGTGGGCATGTCTCGTGAGTGCATCCGCTCTCTGCTGTTCAGCATGTTCCCTATTGAGGTAAACCACCGGGCCCTACCTCTGCTTCCGGAGATTGATGCTTCTTACCCTCCAAAGCTGCTGCGCCCAGCAATGAGCATGGGCCCCCCTGTTGCACCTCTCGCCCTACACCCCTCTTCCATGACGCCAGCTGAACCATACACCCAGGCTATCTCCACCTCCACCTTCCACCTGCCATCTCCTCCAACATGTACGAACCCACCAAACCTGCTGCTTCTTGGCTGTGGTATACTACCACTGCTGCAGCTGCCTTTTGACCCAATCAAGGCAACTCCTATTCCCTTCCAATTCCATGGCTGCGCCTCTGACCCTGTTCCTATCGTCTCCTCGTTGGCTGCGGGCCATGGAACTCCGGTGCTGGCTTCACCCCTGCTTCTGACGCCAGACAACAAGGTCCACACCACTCCTGACGGGCTTGAGCGCCTTAAGCAGGCCCTCTTCCTCGCGGGCCAGGGAGGCCACGCTCTGGGCCGGGGCGGAAACCCACTCGCAGGTGGGACTCTAAACATGCTGGGATGTGTTGGGCCTTTCCTTTACAAGCCGGCTGAGAGAAGGCCTGCTGCTCGGGAGGCAGAGGAAGACGTGGGCCACAGGCACATGGTCGATAGGAAGGGAAAGGGCCCAATGGAGCAGCCGATGTCGCCTAGAGCAACAGAGAGCCCGTCTCAGCCTGATGAAACACAGCGACGGGCTAGACTGCTGCCTCTCTCAGACTCTGAATCGGATCTCACCGAGCCGCCAGGGAAGATGCCCAAGGGCGGGCTAGTGACGTACCAGAGGTGCAGCGAGAGGATCAGGAAGCTGCAAGATGGAGCAAGGTTGGGATCTGTGGAAAGGGCCTCTCAACGCAAAGCTTCCTCTGATGAAGGGTCGGGACAATCTCTTGGTTCGACATCGACCCGTAGAAGGAAGACTAGGAGAATCCCAGACATCAACCTGGTCGCCCCAATGCCGATCACTGAAGCTCCTGCTGGATGCAGCCGTCAGACGCTCCTTGACCTGGCCAGCTGCTGCGGTATCCTCAATGTTGATCAAGTCCTGAAGAACAAGGGAAAGGAGGTTGCCCCGGAGACCAACGGATCCCATGGCTGAAGTCGCGCATGTTCCTGTAGTTCCTGCTTGGCATTATCTAGATAGGGCGCTAGTTTGCTTTCACCACCACCTACACTTTGTGTTTCCTTCAAAGTTGGTGCTGCTCACGATGTGTGATGCACAAGACCAACATTGCATCCGCCCTTTTATTTTGTTGCTTTGTATCGCACCCTGTAATGTCAATAGATGCTTTAAGTTTTTATGTCACTTGCACACCCTTTTTCTCACTTTCCCATGGCATAATGCATTGCATTCCTCTGTTTCTTTTGGGACTAACCATGTTACAAAATGAAGATCCTTTCTTGGAATGTAAGAGGTTTAGGTGATGAAGACAAAAACTCAATCATTTATAAGTTAATTGCCGAGTCAGGGGCAATGGTTGTCTGCCTGCAAGAAACCAAGCTGCAAAATATAGATGTCTTTAAATCAAGGCAGTTCCTACCAGCAAAATATTCCAACTTCTTGTACCATCCCTTAGAGGGATCTGCGGGTGGGACCTTAATCGCCTGGTCTGACAAAGATCTCAATGTCATAGTGGTAGCACAGAAAAAACACTCCCTGACAGTCAGTGCAACTGCTACAGATAATAACACCAAGCTCATTATCACAAATGTCTATGCCCCATGTGATGCTCAAGATAGGCTACTCTTTTTTCATGATTTGAAAGAACTAAGGGAAAATGTCGATGCTCCATGGGCCTTACTGGGGGATTTCAACATATACAGGTATACTCATGAAAAGAACAATGATAACATCTCATGGGGCAGATGGAGGCTTTCAACACTTGGATTGATGAGCTTGAACTGATGGATGTTGACATTTACAATTCAAAATTTACCTGGTCAAATATGAGGAGAGATCATACCTTAATCAAGCTGGATAGAGTGCTAATTAACACTCAGTGGAGTCAGAATTTCCTGCATTCTACATGCAGAACACTATGCAGGCAACCTCTAACAACAAGCCTCTTATGCTTGATACCAAAACTGTTACAGCACCTAGCAAGATCTTCAGATATGAGGACTACTGGCTGAAGTCTGCAAAGCTCAACCAGATGACAAGACAGATTATACAACAGTCCACTAGGCCAATGTCACCTATATCGAGGCTAAACTACAAACTGAGAGCGATAAGGGCAGCTACCAGAAGCTGGCAAAGAGGCAAGACCACAGCTAAAAAGTTGCATGCTAACATAAACCATGCTCTCCTTTTTTTGATGCTATCGAAGAATGGAGGCCTTTGACTGATTGGGAATTTATAGTCAAAGCCCTATGCCGGCAAAAAATGGATGAGCTTTGCTGTGCAGACAAATCAAAATGGACCAGAAGAGCAAAAGTAAAGTGGTGTCAACTTGGGGACGAAAACACCAAGTTTTTCCACACTATGGCAACTTACCGGTTCAGAAAGAATAAGATCAAACTCTTCAGGTTGGGACAGCAGGACTTCTATGAGCAAAATGACAAGCTCAAAATTGCAACAGAATATTTTAGAGGGTTCTTCTTGGAAGACAGGGCTTGGGAACCTTGCATCAACATTGCCCACCTGTATGCTGAACATTCACAGCTTTCATGCCTGGCCGAGCCTTTTACCTGGGAAGAGATTCAGAAGGCAATCCAGGAGTCACCTGCAAATAAGAGTCCTGGCCCAGATGGCTTCACCAACGAATTTTACAAGTTCTATCAGCCAGAGCTAAAGGACAGCATTATGACAATATTCCAAGCTTTTCACAACAGGACACTGGACTTGAGTGGAGTAAATTCTGCATTTATTGCCCTGCTGCCGAAAATTGAAACACCTCTGGAGGTAAAAGACTACAAACCTATATCTCTACAACATTCCATTCCAAAGTTGATTGCAAAGGTCTTAGCAAACAGACTGCAACCACTTATACCAGAGTTAGTAGATCAGGTGCAATCTGGCTTTATAAAAAATAGGACTATTGTTGAGAATTTCTCCACAGCCATCGAGATGGTGCAGTGTGCTAGGATATTCAAGAGGAAAGCTTTAGTGCTAAAACTGGACTTTACAAAGGCATTCGACTCAGTGCACTGGAAAGCAATCCTACACACACTAGAGGCTAGGGGATTCCCAGAGCTTTGGATATACTGGATTGAACAACTGCTGCAAACATCTAAAGCACAGGTACTGATTAATGGCCAGTGCGGAAAAAGGTTCAGGATTAAGAAAGGGGTCCGATAGGGGGATCCTCTGTCACCATACATATTCATTCTGATGGCCGATATTCTACAACAGATGTTTAGACAAGCTTACAACAGTGGATTTCTAATGCACCCAATTGAGCAAGGCGCTCTGATGCATGCGTTGCAATATGCGGATGATACCCTGCTTCTCCTGCAAGAATCGCTGCAACAAGCTGAGTTTGCAAAAATACTTCTTGACACATTTGCCAACTTCACGGGATTAAAGATAAACTACCAAAAGAGTACCTTTGTGCCAATAAACATCCCAACACTTGAAGCAACTGAAATTTCTATGGTGCTAGGATGCCCTATTGCACAAATGCCTTGTTCCTACCTAGGCCTACCGCTAACTACAAACAAGATCAACCACAAATTGCTGCAACCGGTGATTGACAGAGTATGCAGCCGTCTGCCGGGCTGGATGCCAAGGATACTAAACATCGGAGGAAGGATTCAGATGGTGAACTCAGTTTTGTCAGCTATACCGAACTACTTCATGGCATGCATCGAGTGGGATAAAGCAAGTATAGACGCTGTAGATAGGCTGAGAAGGGCTTTTGTTTGGAAAAACGGTGAGGAAGTCAACGGTGGGCATTTCCTGGTGGCCTGGGACGTAGTGACAATGCCGAAAGCACAGGGTGGACTAGGGATAAGAAACTTGCGCCTTCATAACAAATCTATGATGGCGAATCTGACTGCAAAGCTTCTTTCAAATGGAACGGGTCCCTGTTTCACCTGGTTAGCAAACTGGTACCTACAGAGCACTATTCCGCGGCATCCTTCAACCATAGACTCGGCTTTCTGGAAACCAATAATGAAGCTCATCCCCGTGGTACAGCAAACCACACGGTGTGTCCCCCGAGTTGGCACCAGGACATCCTTTTGGCATGACAGTTGGACAGGGATGGGACGCCTCAATGTCGTCCTGCCAGTTCTCTTCACATATGCATAGGATCAGCAATGCACAGTTGAATCCCAAAAACTGAATGGAAATTGGGACATCAAACTATACAACCCACTATCACAAACGGCTGAAGAGCAGCTACAAGCTCTCATGACTGAATTGCTTAACCATCAAGCACAAGCGCAGATACAACATGACACCAGACTCATGATTGTGACTAACAAACCCGCAACAACAAGAGACTACTATCGCCTCTTCAGTGATCGCGGAATGTGTTGGACTCCGGCAAAATGGATTTGGAAATCAATCATACCACACAGACACAAAGTGTTCCTCTTGCTAGCATTCAGACATAGATTGAACACGAAGGACAACATGGTCAACAAGAAATGGTGTAATGACAGTAGTTGTGATCAATGCCCGGCTCTAGAAAGTTTCGAACATATTGCCCTATATTGCCGCCATGCCTCCTGGGTTTGGGAGAAGTTAAACGTTGCCCACACAGCCGCTCGGAAAAATGATCTCGTGGATTTCATGGAATCAAGTATTACAGGAAGAGACAGCAGGACATGGCCTGTCCTCCTGGCTGCATGTTTTCTTCAGCTTTGGCACGCAAGAAACAACAGAATTTTTAATAACAAGAACACCAATAGGCAGACTTTGTTCAGCAACATCAATCAGACACTTGATCTATGGGCTACAAGATCTGCTAAGCTAGCACCGGAGTTATTGAAGTGGAAACAAAAGTTTCTACTTAACTAAACTGTCTTCTTGTTTTCTTTTTTACTCCTTCAAAACCCCCCGGTTATTCCGGGTTGTACGTTCTGCCCTAAGTCTGTATCTCTGTTGTACTCATAAGGCCTGTTTCCCAGCCTTGATATATGAAATATATAATTCAAAACAAAATATCCTTATGATTTGGGTTACAATATAGAAAACCGGAATGCTGATTTATGGATAGTCATGCACAGATCGTAGAATTTCAGGATCAACAATCAAACAATTTAGCAAAACTATAAAGAATCAACATCTAAATATCATCAAGTATAGAGCATTTTTTACAGATCAACCAAAATTACAGTTTATTGCCTCCAGCTCCTAAAGGACCCCAGATAACATGCTGACACCAAGAATCGACAAAGAAAATTCCAGCGCCTCAAGTGTACAACAGGTTCTGTAATCCTTCATTCTATAACAGTGTCTTAGAACTTCCAACATCTTGCTCTCAGCTTCTAGTAAAGAGCATGTGTTCGTGCCCAGCTCAGACTTAGCTCCGATTTCTTTCTTCTTCCTTTTTAATTTAACTCTGTACTTAATCAGAACAGGGAACCAATCGATAACAAATATCAATAGAAAATAATTCAATTTTCATTAATTAATAAGAAAATACAATCATCCTTCCTTGCTGGCTTACACCAATTTGGTTCTTGAAATGGTTAATATGGCTATTCAAGTTCAGAAGGCGTTGCTAGATCTTTCAGCTGAATATAGCAATATTACTAAGAGCAAAGTTTGACTGCAGCTTCAGTTTCTCTAAGCCTATTATTTCCTAAAAATAAGAAATCTGCTCAAGCAACTGTCGAAGGGTATGAGCCACGCATCTGATAGCTAACATCCAATTCATTCATGCATGTGAGATGTGCGATTAGCTGATGAAGATGCGACCCATGAAGCTTTGACTTAAGAGTGAGCTTATCTTGTTGGGAAAGTTCACATGGTCGAGTCGATTGAAGCTCGGTGGTAGCATATTTCACATTGATCCATGACAATATGCAGGGTAGAAGCTACCAAAACTTTTCTTAATGTGAACTAGCATGGCTTCCAATTTCTCAAATTGCATAATGTGAAGGCACATATATTTTTGAATTCTTCAGTTTTAGAGCAACGACAAGAAAATCATTTGACAGATGGTGGTTCGCACTTGACTGAGAAGTGTTTGGCATTGTTCTTGATTACTAGGAGTATGATTTTCTTGCTACTGGTTATAAAATGCAACGGCGAATATAAAGCTGGAAATGCTGTAACGAGGAGTGTACTTACTGAGCACTGACCTCTACTCCTTGGCTTGCAAATACACCAGGAGCGCCACCACATTTTGGGTACCACACCAGCCCTAGCTTCTCGTCGCGCCGCCGAACTCCGCCGCGCCCACTCCGACAGCACCATCGCCTCACCGCATCCGCTTGACCGTCAAGATGAATGCTCCCGGCGTCGCCGCGGCCCAGTGTCTCCACCGACGCGCGCACCAGCTCTCTGTACAATATCTCCTCCGATCCGCCTCCCGCTACCACCAGAACTCCCGCCCGCCACACACCGCTGCCGCGTTCGTCCCTGGTGGTTTCACATTGGCTGAGTGCTGCAGCTGGTGGTTGTGCGCGCCCCACTCGCGCCCTTGTCCATGTCGCCTTCCAGACGCTTATTCCTCCCGCGCCGACCCGCCGTCGCCGTCGCCGCCAGGAGGTCCAGTACCACCGCTCCGGCCGCCGGGCAGAGGGAGTGGCGCGACCGCGGCCCTGGCGGGGGACGGAGGCCCTTCGGTGCCGGGAGCAGCCGGCACGCACGACGCGTCGATTGGAGCTCGGCAGGCCTCCGCTTGGCCCTCGAACGACGATGAGCACCGCCGGGATCTGCCCCTCCGGCCGGTTCAACGATAGTTACCAATGGTTTTACTCTTACCAGGCACATAGGCCCTAAAGTCCATCGAGATTAGTTGGACCATCCTGGGCCGGGCCCGTCTAAGGCCCCGTCTACGGGATTTCCTGGCATGTCGATAATTTTGGCGTAGTATAAATTGTACTAGTCATCTTTTCTACACTAGTATTTATTACGGTCTTTTGGATGGACGAAAATAGAGGACTGTTATTCATTTGAGGGCACCATAAAACACCTCATTATTATTCAATATTCATTAAATTTTCCCCTTTTCTTGAAGCTTATTGGTTCACTTGCTATATGCTACACTTCCTTGAAAATAACTTAATTCCACGACCACCATGTATTTGAAGTTTTGAACCCCTCCGCTGTCTGTTCTTCATGCCCATCAGTTTCCCTCTCGAGCAACCTGCGTCTGTTCACTATGTCTCTTGGTGTTCCCGTATGTATTCCCATTGAGCTCTACTCCAATCAGCCAGGGCACCAAAACAAGGCTGGGCGCACTGTGTCGAATCTTACTCTGAAACTATCTTGTGCCATCGAATTCACAGAATCACAGGTGATTAACCCTTAATTTGACCGCACAGCTCATTACTAATGTGTATTCTGAACAACGTTTCTTGCTAATGTTATTGTTGCCTCATGAAGAATTACTGCCTCCTTTTCCTTACCTACACTGCTAGCACGTTAAAACTTTTTTTTTTCTTGCTGACCAAGTCCAGCCGAGCAACGCATTTTGTTGTAACAACCGACCGACAGCACTGTTGTTGTCCTGCTTCAGTTAAAATTGTATGTTCGGGCAAGCTCATCAGTCTCTTCTCTGTTCGACTGTTCCCGCCGCCTTCTGTTCATTCTTACTTAAAATTCCTTTGTGGGAAATCTGAATTGTCAGGCAAATATAAATCTACAATCCCAAAAGAAGTGGTGGTTTAGGCATCAACAATTTTTCAATCCCTGATTTTCTCGAGATGAAATTCCTCCAGGACTTTTATATAAAAAAAGCTTTTGCCTTGCGGCTATTCAACGGTAGACATGCTTCGGCGGTGCCACATTAAACGTCACCGAGGAGATTGGCTGCGTGTACTTTGTGATTCAGAAGAACCTGAGAGAGTCTGAGACGCATGTGTTAGTTTGATCTCCACGGTCGTCCGTTGGTCTCGCGCCCTAATCGGGGGCGCCCAACGTTACCGTCGTTGGTGGGCCCCCGTCGCGCAGCGCACATAAAAAAGGTGGGGGCAGGGGGCACGAACGCCAAGGTTCGTCGTGCCCACTCACCCCACCGAACACCCTAAACCCTAGAGCCTCCGATTGGGCTAGCGTTGTAGCGGCGGGAATAACCCACTTCACCGCCGCCACCACTCCATCGAGCTCCATGACGAGCTCGTCGTCAACCTCGAAGGTTGACGGTACGTTTTCCCTAAACTCTTTTCTCTCTAGATCGACGACTAGTGATCCAATTTGGCTAACAACGGTATCAGAGCCACTAGTCCTAGTTGATATAGTAGAGAAAGTGGTAGATCCGAGGAAGAAAAGCAAAAGGCTAGGGTTTTCAGAAGCGCCGCCGCAAGGCCGCGCCGTTCCTCTCGATCCCGACGCATCGGCAAGCCAAGGTCGGGAAGAAGAACATAACCCCTCTGGGGTGAAGAAAATTGAACCCCAAAGCCACAGATCCCCTTCTCCTCGGATCAAATCGATCTAAAAGAAATCGAATAGAAAAGGAAAGCCCCGTTTTTTCTTTAGTTTTCCCCATCCCCGAACCCTAGATGCAAAAGAACATCCTTTGTTTTCCCTCCCAAATCCGAATCAAACAAGAACAAAAAAAAAGGGGGGAGGGGAACCGGCCGCCGCCATGCACCGTGCGCCGGCAGAGGGTGCCGCCGCTGCGCCGCTTGACGGCGGTGCGCCCACCCGCGGGTGGACGCACAGTCGGCAAGGGGGGCAGGGGGACGCCGCCAGTCGTCGCTGTTCTCATCCTTCTCGTTGCGGGGTGGGGTGTGGACGGGACAGAAGGAGGGGAGGGGCTGACGCGGCCTCGCGGCCGGCGGAGCCACTCCTCGCCGGCGCTCGTTCGAGCACAGCAGAGGAGCGGCGCCGCCAGAGAGCGGGCTCTCGCGGGGTGGGGGAGTGAAGTGAGCTAGGGTTGAAGGGGCGGTCGCTGGCGGGCCTTATATGCGGCCGAGAAGCGCGCTCGTCCGTCCGATGACGACGGACGACTGAGATCGAGCGGCGGCCGCTGGCTCCTGCGTGCGTGGGCCGTGGGCCGGCCTGCGGGCTGAAAGGGGGCGCGCAGAGCAACGCCTGCGCGCGGCAGATAAGCAACGCCGCGCTCGAAGCTGGCTGGGCCGCGAACAGTAAAGGCCCAAGAGGGCATAACAGAATAGTCCACCCAGTTTTTATTTAAAGAAGCCTTTTTGGCAATTTTAATCATCTGTTTTTGATGTTTTTTACACAGTTTTTTCTATAGCAAAATTATCCAACGAAATTTTGTGTAGAGAAATATTTAAGTAACAATAAAGTTTCTGTAAATTGTAAAGTTGATGAATTTTATTCATAGTTTTTCGCTGCAAATGGTTAAATGTATTTGCTTAATTGCAATAAAGTGAGGATTTTATTTGATGACCAACGTTGTTAGTAAGATTTTCACTATGGATAGTAAGTTTTATCACTATTAGTTCTATTTCTGCCCAACGGTGATGTAGAATTAATATTGAGAAGTTTCATGTTTTAATTTGACCAACGTTGAATTAACTCATTTTGGTGGTATTTTGTTTTCAGGCAATCCTATAAGTTTCATCTCGGCTATTGAGCCCCTCAATGGAGGGAACTGCGGCTCATGGCGAGAGAAGGTTGAGATGGGGCTTGCTTTGCTCGACCTCGACTTGGCACTGATTGAGACATGTTCCAAAGAACCTGAGGACCCCGTGAGGGGCGAAAAAGAAAGTGAACATGACTTCAACAAAAGGGTCCATGACCATGGACCAATAAGAATGAAGTACGACCTTGATCGTGCAAAGTGGGACTCGTCCAACAGAAAGTGCTTGATGGTCATTAAGAGCTCCATTATGGAAGCAATAAGGGGAGCAATCCCAGAGTGTAGCACTGCCAATGAGTACCTGAAGAAGGTAGAGAGTCAGTTTACTGGGTCCTCAAAGGCCTATGCGAGCTCTCTCATTAAGAAACTTGTCACTACAAGGTACACTAGTGGTGGAGTAAGGGACCACATATTGCGAATGAGCAACATGTCTTCCAAGCTTAAGCCCATGGGCATGGAGCTCCCAGTCGAGTTCATCATTCACCTGATCTTTGCCTCACTACCAAACCAATTTGAGACTTTTGCTGTGAACTACAACGCACAGCCAGAAAAGTGGGGCATTGAGAAGATGATGGCCATGTGCGTACAAGAAGAAGAGAGGCTCAAGGGGCAATCTGGTGATTCTGTGAACTACCTGAGCCCAACCAAGAAGAGGAACTTTCAGGGTTCTAGGCCACAAGGGAGGCCACAAGGGAAGCCTCAGGGGCATCCCCCTCCTTCTAAGCCACATGGAAAGGATGATGATCACCGACAGCAGGAGGTGGACAAGGACACCTGCAGGTGGTGCAAGGAAAAGGGCCACTACATGAGTGACTGTGTGAGCTTCCTAAAGCATCTGTGCAAGAAAGGTGAGGATTTAATTACTTTTGTTGATGAATCACTATTTTTAAGTTATGCAAAATCTACTTGGTGGATTGACTCAGGTGCAACTGTCCACGTTGCAAATTCATTACAGGGATTCCGTATGAGAAGGACCCTGTAAAGAGGAGAAAGAAGAATTAAGGTGGCAAATGGCGTCCAAGCTGAAGTCGGAGCTATTGGAGATCTCCTATTAGAATTATCAAATGGCTTTGTACTTTTACTAGTAGATGTACTTTATGTACCCTCTTTGCATCGAAACTTAATAAGTGTATCGCGCTTAGATGATGATGGTTTTGCTTGCCATTTTGGTGATGGACAATGTAAACTCAAGCGTAATAATGAGATTGTTGGTCTTGCTTTCAGACAAGAAAAGCTTTATTTGTTATCACTTTATGAGAATGTGTATGCATTAAGCGCTGAGAATGAGAATGCCTCCTCATCCCTGAATGGAAAGAATAAAAGGAAAAGAATTGATGATGTATCTTCGAAATTATGGCACTATCGTTTAGGCCATATTTCGAGGGGGAGAATAGAACGCTTAGTAAAAGAATCAATTCTACCGCCTTTAGAATTTTCAAATTTAGAGCAATGCATCGATTGCATTAAAGGAAAGTTCGTAAAGAACATTAAAAAGGGCGCCAAAAGAAGCACAGGAGTCTTAGAAATAATTCATACGGATATATGCGGTACGTTTCCTGTGACATCTGTGGATGGATATGATTCTTTCATAACATTCACGGATGATTATTCGCGTTATGGTTATATTTATCCAATTAGAGAGCGTTCTGAAGCATTGGATAAATTTAAGATATTTAAGGTTGAAGTTGAAAATCAGCACAGTTTAAAAATTAAAGTAGTAAGGTCCGATCGTGGAGGCGAATACTACGGTCGGCACACCCCATATGGCCAGGTTCCTGGACCCTTTGCAAGGTTTCTACAGGAACATGGTATAGTAGCCCAGTATTCAACGTCGGGCGAGCCTCAGCAGAATGGAGTAGCTAAAAGACGTAACCGTACCTTGATGGATATGGTAAGAAGCATGTTAAGTTACTCCACCTTACCGGTTGTCTTGTGGATGGAGGCGTTAAAAACCGCCATTCACATACTTAATCGAGTTCCTAGTAAGTCGGTGTCTAAAACACCATATGAGTTATGGATTAGTCGCGAACCCTCACTCAATTATTTGCGAGTGTGGGGTTGTCCAGCTGAGGCTAAGCTCTTCAACCCAAACCTTGGGAAGTTAGATCCTAAAATAGTAAGTTGCCATTTCATTGGCTATCCAGACAAGTCAAAAGGTTATCGTTTCTATTGTCCAGACAGATTTACTAAGTTTGTGGAAACGAGACACGATGTGTTTCTGGAGGATCAGATGATCAGGGGGAGCACGGTATTGCGAGAAATCAACCTTGAGGAGAAGCGGGTGCATGCACCCACTCCGATGATTCAGGAACCGTTTTTCTCGATACCTGCTGCTGCACCGACACAGGAAAATGTCGATGTGACACCTGTTGTTAGTTCTCCTGTGGCAACAATGAATGAAAATGAAGACCCTGTTGTCACACAAGAGGGAGAGCTGCAACAGCCCCATACACAGAATGTGCCAGAAGGCGAGACCCTTAGAAGGTCTCAAAGAACTAGAAAGCCAGCTATTCCCAACGATTTTGAAGTCTATGTTAGTGAAGAAGTTCAAATGGAGGGTGATCCCACCACATTTGGAGAAGCCATCAAAGGTGCTCACTCATCGAAGTGGCTTGAAGCCATGGAAGATGAAATGAGATCCATGAGTAGTAATAAAGTCTGGGATTTAGAAGAAATTTCTAAAGGAGCCAAAACAGTAGGCTGTAAATGGGTCTACAAAACAAAATGTGACTCTAGAGGGAATATTGAAAGATATAAAGCACGACTTGTTGCTAAAGGCTTCACCCAAAGAGAGGGAATAGATTACAATGAGACATTTTTCTCCAGTCTCAAGTAAGGATTCTTTTAGAATCATAATGGCCTTAGTGGCACACTATGATTTAGAATTGCATCAGATGGATGTAAAGACGGCTTTCCTAAATGGAGACCTAGAAGAAAAAGTTTACATGGCACAACCCAAGGGTTTTGTTGTGGAAGGAAAAGAATGTATGGGATGTCGTCTGAAGAAATCAATTTATGGATTAAAACAGGCCTCCAGGCAATGGTACTTGAAGTTCCATGAAACAGTAAGAAAGTTTGGGTTCGATGAGAATGAGGAGGACAATTGCGTATATGCAAAGTTCAAGAATGGGAAATTCATTTTTCTTATCCTGTATGTGGATGACATTCTACTTGCAAGTAGTGATGTTAGCCTACTATTGGAAACAAAGAAGTTCTTGTCCTCGAATTTTGATATGAAAGGTCTCGGTGAAGCTTCATTCGTTCTAGGAATTGAGATTCTCCGAGATAGAGGAAAAGGGGTCTTAGGGCTATCGCAGAAGGCATACTTAGAGAAGATTCTGAAGAAGTATAGTATGCATGCGAGTAATCCTACGCCTGCTCCTATAGTCAAGGGCGATAGATTTGGAAATTTTTAATGTCTCAGGAACCAATATGAGATCGATCAAATGAAAGCGGTTCCATATGCTTCTGCTGTCGGAAGTTTGATGTATGCTCAAGTATGTACACGCCCTGACTTAGCTTTTGTTACCGAGGTACTTGGCAGATTTCAGAGTAATCCAGGAATAGACCATTGGAAAATGGTGAAGAAGGCATTGCGTTATGCGAAAGGCACAAAAGGCCTCATGTTAACATACAGAAGATCTGATTCCCTTGAGATAGAAGGGTATTCAGATGCAGACTATACGGGAGATATAGATGAAAGAAAATCCACGTCAGGATACATATTTACTCTCGCAGGTGGAGCTATATCGTGGAAAAGCTCCAAGCAAACCATCACGGCATCGTCCACGATGGTAGCTGAGTATGTAGCATGTTATGAGGCCACGGTGCAGGCAAACTGGTTAAAGAAGTTTGTATCCGGGTTAAGAGTGGTGGACAGCATTCAAAGACCACTCAGAATGTACTGCGACAATGAGCCCGTAGTATTCTATGCTCACAACAATAAGTCAAGTGTTGCTGCCAAACACATTAACATTAATGTTTATGTTGTGAAAGAAAGAATCCAGGATCATACCATAAGTTTGGAGCATATAAGTACAAAAGAAATGCTCGCGGATCCGCTTACAAAAGGCTTACCACCCAGTGTGTTCAGAGAACACTTAGCCGGCATGGGTTTAAAGGAAAGCCTATGATACCTGGTTATTAAGGGCCTAAGAACAAGAGTCTATTTCAAAATAGAGAGGTGTATAGTAGCTGTTGAATCTATGGTGCGTAACTGACCATTATGATGAGACATGCTCTGTATGCTGATCTGTGATGAAATGGGTACAAAAGTATAAGTTGAATGGAAGATGAGATCAAGGGGTAGAATGTTAGTTTGATCTCCACGGTCATCCCAACGGACGACCGACTCGGTCTCGCGCCCTAATCGGGGGCACCCAACGTTACCGTTGTTGGTGGGCCCCCGTCGCGCAGCGCACATAAAAAAGGTGGGGGCCGGGGACACGAACGCCAAGGTTCGTCGTGCCCACTCACCCCACCGAACACCCTAAACCCTAGAGCCTCCGATTGGGCTAGCGCTGTAGCGGCAGGAATAACCCACTTCACCGCCGCCACCACTCCGTCGAGCTCCATGACGATCTCGTCGTCAACCTCGAAGGCCGACGGTACGTTTTCCCTAAACTCTTTTCTCTCTAGATCGACGACTAGTGATCCAATTTGGCTAACAGCATGTCGGATGACCATCTGTACCGGAATTGCACAATCGGTGCTTAATGTTGGGACTTCATTGGGCATGTGGTCTCACTATCGATGTTAGCTTAGATACCGATCACCTTAACTAGAGATGCCAGGTATCAAATTGTTTTCTCCCTTGACGTGAGACGCGTGAGTAACTGCATGGACCGGAGGATTTTGTTATCACATATCCCTCCGTCCAAAAATAGATATCGCAAATTTGTCTAAATTTAAATGTATCTAGACACTATTTAGTCTAGATATATCTAAATATAAAAAAACTTGCGACATCTACTTTCGGACAGAGGGAGTACACGTTCTATCCTTCCTGTTGGATACTCATCACCTTAATGAATTATCAATTTGCTCACTCCATCTGTTAAAATAAAGGCAAATTAATGTCTTCAAATTCTAGGCCGTTCGTACCTTTTTTTTTATATATGACTAGATCATGTAGGCGCGCGTTGCCGCGCCTGTCCATTAGAAGAATAGATGGTTAGAGATAGAAACCTTTGCTAGTTATTTCTCAGTATCATTCATTTTGGACCTCTAGTTGCTTGTGCTTCTACTTTCTAAAAGTGAGAGTTGATGCACTTCCACTTCTTTAAATTTCTGAAAGTGAGAGTTGATGCTAGCGGTGTGCTTCCTTGGCAGCATGGAAGAAACCGATTCGTGAAGCTCATGGACACATCAAAAGGTATTGCTAACCACATCACTGCCATTGGCAACGCACATATTTGAGTGCCAGAAAAGTAGTTCAACCATTTCAATAGTCATATATTTGATAGTTGCATCATTCCTCTTCTTGTACTAATTTACAGAAGGCCTTGTCGATTGATTTTTGGTTCATATATCTAGCATGCAATCAATTCCTCTGGAAAAACCGAATTGCATCAGAGACAAACACTGTACCTTCCTAGCTCCAAAGAACAACATGAAAGATAGGTATAGGACCGGGAAGATAAACAGGCATGAAAGCAGACCCACATCCACACCTGCAAAGCAAATGATCATTGTAGTTCCGTAAGAGAGAAGAAACTAATTAAGCAAATAGGTTCCTCAATTTAACTACGATACAATGATTCAAAAAAAAAAGGAAGCACATACCAGAACCAGTAACATTCCTCTATGCGTACCACCTACGATTGGGCCATCATTGTCTGCCGCATGCCAATAATAATAGAGTATGACACCTTTCAGCATGTTAATGGTAGAGTAAAATTAGCCACTTGCCTTAGGACATGGCAGGATTTTTAAATAAATAAATAACCACCATTACGATCAAGCGTTGATTCTTTTAGTGAAATTTATCTAACTATATATAGCTGACAAATATCAAAAGTAAAGCATGAAAAATATTGGCACTGGCACTATTTGCAGAGAATGCTAAAATTGAATGGATTACAATCTGCCCAGCCTGTACTTGAACAATTTGTATTTGATGAGTCTAGATGGAAAATGTTCGTCGTACTGCATGGAAATGCCTAATGTTATTTGCTGAAAATGGTAGTCTCAATTGTATGCAAGTGCGAGGTCATGTGCTAAAGGTTCTCTTATATTTATGTGATGACTATATTGTACAAGGGACACTACTTCTATACACAGTGATTCTAAATGAACAAAAGGGAAATCAAGTTTCTGCCTATATTATAACAAAGACCAAGAGCCAACCAAGGAGTATAACCAGCAGAAAGCCCCATATGCATTGCACATCAGAATTAATATTGAAATAAGCCATAAATTTTCGAGTTAGATCTCCAAGGGTTCTCTTGGACCCCATTCAGCTGGCCCTTCAGCTGAAGCGATCTGGAGGAAGAACCTCAAATATATAGAAAAGTGTCAGTATTGAGCTTTGATGTAGATCTATACCATGGTCATGTACTTATACATGAGGTGCTCCAGAGCCGTTGTCTTTGCCTGCAGGTTCTGCACATGATTCTAGGAGACACGGAATAAAGGTAGCCAAATCTCAGAATGCGATTATTTCCTGCCTGGCCCGGAAAAATCAAAAAGGAACGCTACCATAGATGTATGAACTTTACCTTTAGGTCGCCTGTGCGCTTGAAGTAGACCATGCCGAGAAGGATACGCTTTGTTGTGCTCGCAGAGGACGAACTTGAGGAAGCGCCGGCGGATGACGCACGTGCTTTCTGCGTGATCTAGTTCTCCCATCGTCTCGGTGCTCCTCCATCGATCCTCTACCTACTCGTGCCACCGTCGTGGTGAAGGGCGGCTCACCAGGGTGTGACATGAGTTTAAGGGGAAGGAAGGAGGCGCACGATTTGTGGATAGAGAGGGAGCATCCACGCCAACTGGGCTTTGTACGGGCCAAATCAACCAGATGCAACGGATTTGTTCTCCTGAGTAGCGTCCCCAAGGGACATCCAGCCCACGCAGGACGGCAGGAGTAACCTGATATTTATTAATAAAATAAAAAACGGACGGTTCCGACGGACAAACTCGCTGAGGTCTGAGATTGCTATTTGCAAAAAAAAAAATGAGGTCTGAGATTGCTCCGTTTTGTTCCAGTTTTAATGTCCCCAATTCCCACAACGTGCAACCAAAGGCACTTAAATAGCTATGCAAATGAACATTATTTTTATGGACTGTTCATGCCACTTTTTGGAATGCAAGAAAATCATTTCTAATGCCCGTCGCAACGCGCGGGGTATCAACTAGTTGAAAAGAAAGATCACCCAGCTGCTTGCATCCATGCACCGCATCAAAAGGTAATTTTTTAACAGCATGCAAATATCCAATCTCTTCACAATTTACGGGGACATAGGACAATATTTCTCCCATTAATAAACCGGCATCCATGAGTCAGCTAAGACAAACCTAGGGAAGAAAAAATATTCAAACGAAAATTTCCTATGTACTAATAGCGTCATGGAACCTTTCAAACAAATGGTAGTGGTAGGCTAACAGAAGATGTGTTGATGCATGGTACTTGAGTTATCATGAACCTATGGTTTCGACCATTTTTATTCTTCGGCACTTTTGAAACTCACACAAGCGCAACACGAGGCAAACATATAATATCATGACAAACAATTTACGGTTGAACAATTAGTTAGCATATATAGTAGTATTGTCATGAAGTTGATAAAGAAGGTATGTTTGGGGAACATGATTTAATGGTACTTTAATTTGTACTACTAAAATTATACAAAGCTCAAGAGTTTGTAATCACAATATTACATATTTCTTCTTATAAGAGGTTTAAATCGTGAGAATGATAAAAAAAAATAAGGGTGTCAAGTTGGAAGCTCCATCAATGGAAATTAAAATATTCCGTATCAATCCGGTTGACATCATGACCGCTAGATTTACATAATTATACCTAAACTTATGATGCCCATAATTTCCATATAGCCATACATGAAATGGTCGCGTCCTTTAGATTTACATAAATGTAGACCATGTTTGGTATATCTTCATATAATGACCTTAACAAAAAAAATGGCCTTAGCATAGTTCTATATATAACCGTACCTACACAGACTACACATCCGTTAATTCTACACAACCTTGCGAAAATAGATTATACATGTTACATTTGGTAAAAATAATATCTAATTAAGAAAACCACATCCATTAGATCATCATAACACTTAATACTTAAAAAACCATAATATCATTGTAAAGGTGGATAATAACAGCCGGACAAATCATACATTTCCATTTATAAATACAACACAAGATAAATATTTGAAAGTATATATGTGCATCATCAGTTAGATTACATGCCTAAGTTGAACATGTTAGTCCTTGAAGAAAATCAATGCTGATATAATCCAATGAACAAATGAACACTTATGCCTCTATAACAAAAAAGCATAGCAATGAAAAGTTTGATATTTCCATAGCATGCTCTGTAGGCAAGCGATAGTATGGCAACGTACAAAATGCTTGCGAGGAGCCACTAAAAAAATACATGGCTCTATAATCAGGGTATTTATAAGATTAATTGCTACAAAAAAGGTTTAGAGTGTGTTGGTAACTAATTTTTATAATTTCTTTCTTTCGTATAAAAGATGGAACCTGTTCATATGTAATGAACAATCTCAGCGCAAGCCAAGTTTTCTTAAAGGAAATGTTTCTCTTCATTGTGATCCACAAAAAACCTAGACGTGTCAAGCTATAAACCTAATCTATAAAGTATAATATAATTGATCTACGAGTCATATGAATTGCAGGTTAGTTAAAGGGTCTCATTGCAACTCCAGTTGTTTAGGAGAAAAAATAATATCATCAGATTTTTAGTAAAAATATGTTTTGTAATTATTATTTTGATACTTCTACAATATAATAATACATAATTATCAAACTCAAACATGTAGGAACATATCTGACTCTATTACATTGTGTATTTGATAATGAAGGAGGTAAGTGGAGAAAACAAATCATAAATTAGGAAAAATATTTCACATCTTTGACACAATTACATTGATGCCCTTGCATTTGTGAGGGCCACCTTGATAGTTCTACTAATGGACACTTATTGTTCATGGCCGAGAAGGCGCTGGAAACTCCCCGGATCAGCTAGCACTGAAGAAGCGATGCACCACAACATCGACTAGGCCTGGGACACCAGTGGTACTGGAGGCAAGGAGGGGAATCAATTTTCTGATCCTGTAGATGTCAAGTTAGCTCGAAAAAGTTGAGGGAAAAAATATGTTATTAGATTTGAGTTTATGTTTTCATGTCTGTGTTGGCGTTTAGTCGTTGCATGTAAAGCATTGATGTAATGAGATGAACCTGGGCTAATTTTTTGTTTCTGCGAAATGGAGCAGGGCGAAATGTAGCAGGGCAAAAAATACTACCTGAATTTTGCGAAAGCAGCGTCTACTTCCTGTAGAGACAAAGCTAAAGCAGCTTCTGCACCCCCTAGAGACGAAATTCTCTGCCCACTAGAGCTACTGCCAGCTCCTCTATTGGTTGACTCCAAGTCTTCATTGTAATCCGTATGTTCATCATCGCCCTCATCATCGACCTCATCATCTTGAGCTTCTACCTATCTAGTGTTATGGGCCCTCCTAGTTAGTAGCATCTCTTGTAGATTTGTGTCGAGTTGTCGCATGCTAGGACTCTCCTTGCCTCTGGCAAGTAAACAGCTCGCAGCAAGTGCTGCAAGTGTTTCAACATCTTTCCGAGCCTCTAGGATGATCCGAGGATCCAAAATTTCAGAAATCTTGCCCAACCTAACCAGTGAGTTGAAGTGAGATATTAGACCAATCTGTTGTCGTGGCAAGATTACGAACGACTTCATTCTCATAAGCAACTCGACAATAATTGTCCCAAAACTATATACATCACTCTTTTCGGTCAACCTATTTGTCTGATAGTACTCAGGATCCAAGTAGCCAATTGGGCCTTGGACAGCTATTGCAATTCCGGTATTATCAATAGAAATCCCTCAGGAAGTTCCAAAGTCTTATAACTTTGGGAATTAGGCATCATCAAGCAATATGTTATCTATTTTTTATATCCCCATGGATTATCGCTGTTGATGTAGATGAGTGCAAATACGCTATCCAATTGGCAACTGCGTCTGCGATCTTCAGACAGTGCACCCTACTCAAGGATTCGGGACCCTCAGCATGGAGATGTTGTGAGAGTGTCCCATTTGGAATATACTCGAAGACCAACATAGGCACCTCTATCTCGAGGCATCATCCCAGTAGCCTGACGATGTTGCGATGGTTTATTGATGAAAGAATGGAAACCTCATTGATGAAATCATAGATCTAGCTCTACACATTAATTTTGGACTTCTTGATAACAACCACTTCCTGGTTTGATAGAATGCTCTTGTACACTGTCCCATGACCACCTCCACCTATTATGCATGCCTCATCGAAACAGTTTGTCGCCTTCTCTAGTTCTTGCAGACTAAACAACATCATTTCCTCAATATCTTTGTCAACCAACTGCTGTTGGAGCATACCACGGTTCTTCTTGAAATTCTTTTCTTTGAGTTTCTTTGTGTTCCTTGCCTTTAGCTTCTTGTTAGGGCCGGTCTACAGATTTTAGGGGCCCTAGGGCGATACAACACCAAGGTTCCCTTGTTCACAGTGGCGAAGTTTCTAGGGTTAAGGGGGGCCATTGCCCCCTATCCTAAAACTCCCTAAAGTATAGTTTTTCCTAATATTTACGCTGTTTTTTAAATATTATTAAAAGTTTAAGCATAGTCCTCAGCAATGTGTGTCAACCTTCATCACTTCTTCACACAAAAATATTTATTAGTATTCGCTAGAGAAATATTGTTGTAATACAATAACAAATTGAATAATTCATACATTTGATACATCCATGGTATTTGAAATCTCGGTGAATACATTCAAAACTACATATTCTATTGATCAAGCAAACTATATACCATAATACTTATTTTTATCAATTGCTCATTATGTGCATGCCTGTATAAATATGTACCTCTAGGATTATTCACAGAATAGAGAGTAACTGATTCATATGCATATGAAAAATGAGTAGAATAGTATATACATAGTTGACACTAAATCAATAATAATATGAAATGTATGGCCTCTCGAACATATGATGGGCACAAGTACAACAATTGGGAATCAGAGGAGCTTTTCCAAGGTTGTGAGTATTCATTACTAGAGACTAATGGCGCAATCATGTAACTCTATCAAGCCATGATTTTCTCTCTGCCATCATAAATATGCAGGTGTTCAAGAAGGGTAGAGAGAAATCATGGCATCGAGAGAAGCAATTCAGAAATGTTGGAGTATATTTTTAAGGTAAAAGTAGCCAGAGTAGAGGCATTGTAGACTATATCTTGGACCATATGTAGTTTGTAAAATTATTCTAAACTATTAGGTCTTTTTTAGGGAAACAGTCAGGACTCTGTCCTGCTATGAACTTTATTAATCACATAATAGTTACATCGTCAATTAACAAAGCAGCAATAAAATCCGGTAGTTCATCTACCCAAACAGAAGGACGTGATCCTGTCTCTCTCACTAAGAAATTTGAAACACCATTTGCCTCCCTATTACAAAACCTAAACTCACACTTCGAGAAAGTAGAGGCTTGCACATAAATGTCCTCAAACAAAGCCACTGCTGCCATCGACGAGAAGCAACATGATTGAAGCGTTTCAATGACCTGCAAACAATCAGATTGAATGATAATTTGAGCACATCCAAGCTTATTTGCAAGAGCAAAACTTCTACTAACAGCACGAGCTTCAAGGGTATTTGCATCAATAGCATACTGGCTCGCTGCAGTAAAAATTCCTTTGTCATCTCGAATCACAACCCCAATTCCTCTAAAAATTTCTAGAGTAAAGATCGCATCTGCATTAATTAGAACATAGTTCTCCTTTGGTATAGTCCTTTTTTCAGCAGATTTCCTCAACACCCGTATATTATTTTTTGTAATTACTCTGATGGACATAGCAACAATGATAGCAGGTGGCACCTTCTCATCATGGACCCATTGCCTTCTCCACCAAATATACCAAGATGTCATCAAAATTAATTCTTTTACATCCACGGCATGTTGATTTACCAATAGTTCTTCTAGAACCGCACTTTCAGCTCTATTAACTTGCATGGCATCTTGAATAGTTGATAACAGCCCCAACTTTGACCAAACTTCCTCTGCATGTTTACATTCAAAAAGAACATGTTTTATATCTTCATAGTGGATGGCGCACTGCAGACATTGGCTAGATATTAGGATGTGCCTATTTGCTAGAACGCCCATAGCAGGGAAGAACGCCGTGCAAACTTATCCAAGCAAAATGTTTGATTTTAGCTTCTACCGAGCTTTTCCAAAGCGAGTCCCAAACTCCATTAATCATTGATTGTCCAGGAGCTTGTAGTTAAGTTCCTCTCCTTCTCTCCAAATTGATGCTTCCATTCTCCATGGTATGCTGATCTAACTGAAAAAAGATAATTATTATTATGTCTCCATGCAATAAAGTTTTCCATACCATTTGTTGATAGAGGTGTAGTCTTACGCCGTGCCCCTACTTCCTGGGGCCCTGGGGCAAGCGCCCCTCCACCCCACCCTATGGGCCGGCCCTGCTTACTGTAAATAATGAAATCACCCAAAAGAAGCAGAACAAGGGCAACAACACTGGCAACACTAGCAAGTATGATGATCGACACCCTACCTGTGAAACAGAAAAATTAATAAACATGGTTATGAAATGATCTTCAAGGATAAATTTTGTATAAGGGGGCCGGTCAAGCTAATCTTCACCAATTATGCCCTCTAATCTCATCTAAAACTGGGATTTTTCCTTGCTCCACGGTTGGCATAGGGGGGCCTTGGCCCCTGCTGGTCCCCCTGTTGGGTCCGTAGCATAGAAAACAAAAAATTTCCTACGATGAGAACTATACGCCAAGATCTATCTACTAGATACAGAGCAACGGGTGTACATACATCCATGGAGAACTTACCCTCGAAGACAACGGGTTTTGTTAGCAAGTAGGAACTCATGGTTGATGTAGTCGTACGCTTGCCGATCTCAAGATCATGTGGAAGTCCGAGCGCCGCAAATCAGCAGCGCATCCGTCCTCGCACACACGTTCAAGCCACCGGACAACCTCCACCTCCTCGCTCCAGCGATCCAGCGGAAGCAGCAACTCCTTCCAGATGAAATGCCACCGGGAACATGTATCTCGCTAATCCGAGACCATGGGGGAATAATTCTAGAGGAGGAGAGAGATCCTTCACAAGGAGGTGTGAGGATGAAGGAGGGAATGGGTGGCCTTTTATAGGAGGAGGGGGGTGCCCCCTCTCTCCATGGCCGGCGCATGGGGAGGGTGAGCCCTCACCTCCCCCATTCATGTGGTGGTAACCCCTCCACATTAAAATGCCTCTTCACATTCCTTTTTAAAGTCTCCACTTTAAATGCATTAAATTTCTCCAAATTTAATGCTCTCTCATTTAATAAAACTCTTTTTATTAAATTTATTCAGAATTTTGTTAATTACTTTAATTAACAAACATTCACATATAGCCCCTTGCAATATTTCAATATCACATGCAGAACCACCTTCTGCAATTTCACCCGAAACAATTTCCGGTTTCTATTGAAACAATTCCTGCGCTTTGCAATTCTTTTGTCTGAAACATATGTGCTCGAAAATGGTGTCCGGTAACTCTTAAGTGTGCCACCCTACGGTTCGCGAATAATGCAGACATGATCGAGACCCTTCTCCGATCAATAATCAGCAGCGGGACCTGGAGATCCGTACTAACTCCTACACATTCAACGATGACTCATGTGATCGTGAGAACCTTTAACGCTTGTAACTAAATCCCTTTCTCTCGATATATTACATGTCCGAGATTCGATCATCGGTATCTCCATACCTAGTTTGATCTCGTTACCGACATGCACTCTTTTCTCGTTCTCGTGATATAACATTCTAGTGATCACATCACTTGTTTGCAAGCTATCCTAATGTGATATCACCGAGAGGGCCCAGAGTATATCTATCTGTCATCTGGATTGACAAATTCCACTCTTGATCCATGAGCCTCAACATAACACATTCGTAGTACTGAACCCATCTTTATAGTCACCTTGTTACGGTGTGACGTTTGATGTTATCAAGATACTCTTCCGGTGTTAGCAATTAACATGATCTCATGGTCTAAGGATAAAGATTACTTCGTATGATGTTATAGCAATATAAACATAATGACTTGATCGTAATGCTATACTTCGGATCAATGTTCATCACATCATTTCACAAATGTTGTGACCTTGTTATTAACAACATCCAATGTCCATGATCAGGAAACCTTGATCATCTTGTTAATCAACAAGCTAGTCTATAAGAGAGGCATAACTAGGAACTCTTTTTGTTTATTAAACACAAATGTATTGATGTTTCCTATCAATATAATTATAGCATGCAAAATAAACATCTATCATATATAAGGAATACATAATAACAACTTTATTATTGCCTCTCAGGGCATATTTCCTTCAGTCTCCCACTTGCACTAGAGACAATAATCTAGTTTATATAGTGATAAATCTAACACCCATGGAGTTCTGGTGTTGATCATGTTTTGCCCTAGGGAGTACTTTAGTCAACGGATCTGCTACATTCAGGTCCGTGTGCACTTTACAAATCTTTATATCTCCATCCTTGACATGCTCGCGGATGGAGTGAAACCGGCGCTTAATATGCTTGGAATTCTTGTGAGACCTTGGTTCCTTGGCGTTGGCTATGGCTCCATTATTGTCACAATAGATCACCATTGGGTCCAACGCACTAGGAACCACACCTAGTTCCGTTATGAACTCCTTCACCCAAACCGCCTCCTGCGCTGCTTCTGAAGCAGCAACATATTCCACCTCCGTCGTTGATCCAGCCACCACAGGTTGTTTGGAGCTCCTCCAACTAACTGCTGCTCCGTTCAAGAGAAATACATATCCGGATTGAGACTTAGAGTCATCCGGATTAGTGACAAAGCTAGCATCGACATAACACTTAGCGACTAGCTCTTCTTCACCTCCGTATACAAGAAACATATCCTTAGTTCTTCTCAAGTACTTAAGGATATCCTTGACCGCTATCCAGTGTTCCGAACCTGGATCAGATTGGTACCTACTAGTCAAACTAATAGCATGTGCCACATCCGGTCTTGTACATAGCATGGCATACATTATAGAGCCTATGGCTGAGGCATAGGGGATCTTATCCATTATCTCTCTTTCTTCCGCCGTAGCCGGACTTTGAGTCTTACTCAATGTCTTGCCTTGCAACATAGGTAAGAACCCCTTCTTACTTTCGTCCATATTAAACTTTTTTAATATCTTATCAAGGTATGTACTCTGCGATAGCCCAATTAGGCGTCTTGATCTATCTCTATAGATTTTAATGCCTAATATATATGAAGCTTCACCAAGGTCCTTCATCGAAAATTTGCTGTTTAGATAACTTTTAACACTGTTTAAAAGATCTATATCATTTTCAATCAATAATATGTCATCCACATATAATATCAGAAATGCCACATTGCTCCCACTCACTTTCTTGTAAATACAAGCCTCTCCATAAGTTTGGACAAATCCAAACTCTTTGATCACCTCATCAAAGCGGAGATTCCAACTCCGGGATGCTTGCTTCAGTCCATAGATGGATCGCTGAAGTTTGCACACCTTATCAGCATCCTTAGGATCGACAAAACCCTTAGGTTGTATCATATACAACTCTTCTTCAATATTACCATTGAGGAACGCAGTTTTGACATCCATCTGCCATATTTCATAATCAAAATATGCAGCAATTGCTAACATAATCCTAACTGACTTAAGCATCGCTACGGGAGAGAATGTTTCATCGTAGTCAACTCCTTGAATTTGTCGAAACCCCTTTGCGACAAGTCGAGCCTTATAGATGGTTACATTACCATCAGCATTAGTTTTTCTTTTGAAAATCCATTTATTTTCAACGTCCTTTCGGTTATGAGGTAAGTCCACCAAGGTCCAAACCTGGTTTTCGTACATGGATTCCATCTCAGATTTCATGGCTTCTAGCCATTTGTTGGAATCAGGACTCATCATCGCTTCTTCATACGTCGCAGGGTCATCTATTTCATCAATCATGAAATTCATAACAGGATTGCCGTACAGTTCAGGAGTTGCACGTGTCCTGCTTGACCTGCGAGGTTCGGTAGTGTCCTCTTTCGGAGTTGCATGATCAATATCATTAGCTCTCTCTTCATTAGGTGAAGTCAACTCCGAAACAACTTCTGGAGCTGCGCTACTCGCCATTTCATGAAGAGAAGGTTCAATAACCTCTTCGAGTTCTACCTTCCGACTACTCACACCTTTCGCGAGAAACTCCTTCTCAAGAAAGGATCCATTCTTGGCAACAAAGACCTTGCCCTCGGATCTGTGATAGAAGGTATACCCAATCGTTTCCTTAGGGTATCCTATGAAGACGCATTTTTCCGCTTTGGGTTCGAGTTTATCCGGTTGAAGTTTCTTCACATAAACATCGCATCCCCAAACTTTAAGAAATGACAGCTCAGGTTTGTTTCCAAACCATAATTCATACAGTGAATTTTCAACGGATTTAGATGATGCCCGATTTAAAGTGAATGCAGTTGTTTCCAGTGCATAACCCCAAAATGACAGAGGTAAGTCAGTCAGAGACATCATAGATCGAACCATATCCAATAAAGTACGATTACGACGTTCTGACACACCATTACGTTGTGGTGTTCCGGCAGGCGTAAGTTGTGAAACTATTCCACAGTCTTTCATATGTGTGCTAAACTCGTAACTAAGATACTCTCATCCACGATCGGACCGCAGAAATTTGATCTTTCTGTTACGATGATTTTCCACTTCATTCTGAAATTCTTTGAACCTTTCAAAGGTTTCAGACTTATGTTTCATCAAATAGATATACCCGTATCTACTCAAAGCATCCGTGAAAGTAACAAAATAACGATATCCACCTCGCGCCGACACACTCATTGGTCCACACACATCAGTATGTATGATTTCCAATAAAACTGTCGTCCGTTCCATTGAACCGGAAAACGGCGTTCTAGTCATCTTGCCCACAAGGCATGGCTCACATGTATCAAATGATTCAAAATCAAGTGATTCCAAAAGTCCATCAGAATGGAGTTTCTTCATGCGTTTAACGCCAATATGACCTAGACGGTAGTGCCACATATATGTAGATATATCATTATCAAGTTTAATCCTTTTAGCATCAACATTATAAATATGCGTAATACTACTATCGAGATCCAACAGAAATAAACCATTCAACACAAGTGCATGACCATAAAAGATATTATTCATATAAATCGAACAACCATTGTTTTTAGACTTAAACGAATAACCACTTTGCATCAAACATGATCCGGATACAATGTTCATGCTCAGTGCAGGCACCAAATAACAATTATTCAGGTTTATAACTAATCCCGACGGCATATGGAGAGGCAGCGTTCCGACGGCGATCACATCAACTCTTGATCCATTGCCGACCCGCATCGTGACCTCATCCCTTGCTAGTTGTCGCTTGTTCCGCAGCCCCTGAACCGAGTTACATATATTAGCAACCGATCCTGTATCAAATAGCCAGGTGCTATTGCGAGTACTAGTCAAGTACACATCAATAACATGTATATCACATATACCTTTGTTTGCCTTGTCGGACTTCTTGTCCGCCAAATACTTGGGGCAGTTGCGCTTCCAATGGCCAGTCCCCTTGCAATAGTAGCTCTCGTATCGGACTTAGGGCCAGCTCGGGGTTTCTTTTCAGGCGCGGCAACAGATTTGCCACCCTTCTTTCCCTTGTGCTTGCCTTTTGTGTCCTTCTTGAAACCAGTGGTCCTATTGATCATCAACACTTGATGTTCTTTCCTAATCTCCACTTCTGCAGTCTTAAGCATTGACAGAAGCTCGGGAAGAGACACAAGCATGGGAACCGTTATTATAGTTCATCACTTCTGCATATTATAGTTCATCACGAAGCTCTTGTAGCTAGGTGGCAGAGATTGGAGAACACGATGTATGCCTAAGTCAATGGGAACCATTATTCCCAAGGACACAAGCTTATCGGCGTACCCAGACATTTTGAGTACGTGCTCACTAACGGAGCTGTTCTCTTCCATCAAGCAGCTAAAGAACTTTTCAAAAGCATTATAACTCTCTACGGCAGCATGGGTATCGAAAATCATTTTCAATTCTCCCATGGTATCAAAGGAATTGCCATTTTCGAAACGTTTTCGAAGTTCTGGCTCTAGCCCATACAGTATGCCACAATGAACTAAGTTGTGGTCTTCCTGACGAGTTATATAGACGTTCTTTTCCTCGTCAGGGGCATCAGGAGCTGGTGGGGGGCCTAGTGGCGCCTCTAGCACATATTGCTTTTGTGCAGCAGTGAGGAGAATCCTCAAATTCATATCCCAGTTGGTGAAGTTGCTACCATTCGCAGCAAGCTTCCCTTTCTCTGTGAACACATTGAAATTAAAAGCAGGTGGTGCCATCTACAATAGAATTTGTAAAATATATTTAGACTAAGTTTATGATAGATTGAGTTCAACTAATCCAAATTACTAATGAACTCCCACTCAAAAACGACATCCCTCGTGTCCTTTTGGTGATTACATGAACCAAATCCACTACACCAAGTCCGATCATCACGTGAGTCGGTGTAGCTTCAAAGGCGAGCATCTATATGGGCATCATATCAACTATATGACTCATGCTTAACCTTTCGGTCCGTGTTCCGAGGCCATGTCTGTACATGCTAGGCTCGTCAAGTAAGAACCTTAGTATTTGCGTGTGTAAAACAGTCTTACACCCGTTGTATGAAAGCGTAGAGTCGAGAACACCCGATCATCACGTGATGCCTCAAAACACGATCCACAAAACGGTGCATACTTAAGGAAGAACACATTTTATCTTGATATCTAAATGAGGGATCATCTTATAATGCTACCAAAAGCGCCAAACTAGCAATATAAGATGTTAATGTGTGAAGTGAGGTGATATGGTCCATGCATTTGATCTCTATCATTTGCATCGTGGTATGATCTCTATCATTCCTTTGTGTGTAAGGCCAAGGTCTATGGAACTTACACGTTAAGTGAGTTGTAAGAGTATCTATCATACATCTACTTACAACAATACCATATCAAGACACTAGCCCAGCAACGATCTAAACTAGACGCCTCTAATTTATCAATTGCAAGTTTTACGTGGCTTAGGGCTTTCGGAGATAGAACCGGTCTTACCTACGAACATGAACCACAACGAGGATAACCAAGTTATTAGCAACTCGTTGTAAATCAGATATTGACTATAGTAGGAGAGACAGACACCCGCTAGCCACTTATGCAAAACTAGTTGCATGTGAGTCGTGGAACCGGTCTCATGTACGATGACATGTAAGGTTGGTCCGGGCCGCTTCATCCCACTATGCCACCAATATCCAAAGTGTTGGAGATATGCCCAAGAGGCAATAATAAAGTGGTTATTATTATATCTTTATGTTTATGATAAATGTTTACATCTCATGCTATAATTGTATTAACCGGAAACATTAATACTTGTGTGTTTTGTAAACATAAAAGAGTCCCTAGTAAGCCTCTTGTTGAACTAGCTTGTTGATTAATTGATGATCATGGTTTCCTGATCATGGACATTGGATGTGATTAATAACAAGGTTATATCATTAGGAGAATGATGTAATGGACACACACCCATAGTAAGCGTAGCATAAGATCAAGTCATTAAGTTCGTATTGCTGTAAGCTTTCAAATACATAGTAACCTAATCCTTCGACCATGAGGTTATGTTAATCACCATCACCGGATGGGTACTTTGATGACATCAAACGCCGCTTCGTAACTAGGTGGTTATAAAGGTGTCATTGGGTATTCTGAAAGTATGTGTTGAAGCGCATGAACCAAGATTGGGATTTGTCCATCCATATGAAGGATAGATATGCTCTGGGCCCTCTCAGTGGAGTGTCATCTAGATAGCTTGCAAGCATGTGACTAGGTCACAAGGGATGACATAACATGGAACGAGTAAAGAGTACTTATCAGTAACGAGGTAGAACTAGGTATAGAGATACCGACGATCAAACCTCAGATAAGTAGAATATCGCGAGACAAAGGGAATTGGTTTCGTAAGTTAATGGTTCAATCGATCACGAATAAATCGTTGAGTATGTGGGAGCCGTTATGGATCTCGAGATCCCGCTGATGGTTATTGATCAGAGAGGTGTCTTCATCATGTCTGCATATTCACGAACCGTAGGGTGACACACTTAAGGTTCGAAGTTGTTTTAAGTAGATATGGAATTTGCGTTGGAGACCGAATGTTGTTCGGAGTCTCGGAATGGATCCAGGACATCACGAGGAGATCCAGAATGGTCCGGAGAATAAGATTCATATATTGGGGATCATTTTCTAAGTTAGGAAATGTTCCGGAGTGTTTGTATGGAGATTCTAGAAGGTTTCAGAATGTTCTGGAAGGTTCTAGAGGATTTCTTGGAGTTTACTTGAAAACCAAGGAAGGGATCAAGGAGTCCAAGTGGGGCAAGACACGGATTCGTGGGGGAGGAGGATTCCTCCCCACTTCCCACCGCCGGCCCAAGGAGGGGAGTCCTACTAGGACTCCCCCTCCCCAGGCGCGCCTCCCTCCCTTAAATAGAAGGGAGGGGGCGCCCCCTCTTGCTCCTCCTCTCATAACTCCCAATCTCTGCCGCCTCTCTCCTCCACCTTTCTTCTGCACAGGCATAGGCGAAGCCCTGCAGAATTCTCATCTCCACCACGCCATCGTGCTGCTGGGATTCCGTGGAGAAGATCTACTACCTCCGCTGCTCGCTGGAACGGGGAGAGGAAGGTCTGCTTTGACTCCGCACGTGTGACCATCTGCGGAAGCGCTGCCGGAACGCGGCGCCGGAAGGATTGTCCACACGATCTTGAGATCGGCAAGTGATCGACTACATCATCCACGAGATCTAATCTCGTAACGCTTTCGGTTCTACGAGGGTTAGTACCGATCTATCTCGTTGCTCATGTCTAATAGATTAGATCTTGGCTTTTATCTAGATTAGATCTGGGTTTTGTTTGTTCTTGCGGTAGAAAATTTTTGTTTTCCATGCTACGAACCCATCAGTGGTATCAGAGCCGTGTCTATGCGTAGATCTGTTGCACGAGTAGAACATAATGGTTTTGTGGGCGTTGGTGCTCGTGCCGTCTTTTGCTTTGTGTACTTTGCATCTTGCGGTATGGTGGGATGAAGCGGCTCGGGCTAACCTTACATGTCATCGCACATGAGACTTGCTCCACGCTTGACGTGCAACTTGCTTTGCACAAGTGGCTTTGCGGGTGTCTGTCTCTCCCATCATAGTATAGATCAAATCTACACTTTGCACTTGATAGCACTTGTATCAACGTTGTGGTTCAGTTTCGTAGGTAAGATGGTTCTTAGTCGAAAGCCCCAAGCCACGTAAAACTTGCAAAGAAAATTAGAGGCGTCTAACTTGTTTTTGCAGGGGTTTTGTGATGTGATATGGCCTACATGTGATTGTGATTGTATTTGATGTATGCAATGATCCTTGTTGTAATATGGCAACCGGCAGGAGCCTAATGGTTGTCTTTAATTCTGTTAAGACCTGCGTGTCGATTCATCTTGTAATAGCTTCGTTCCAAGTAGTGGTAATAGTTGCTAGTGAAGATGAACAACCATGAAGCGGCGCCACGGACCTTGACGCAATGCTGGTGATGATGGAGATCATGTCCGTGCTTTGGAGATGGAGATCGAAGGCATAAGAAGAAAGGGCCATATCATATCACACTAATTATGAATTGCCTGTGATGTTAATCCTTTATGCATCTTGTATTGCTTAGATCGCGACGGTAGCATTATAAGATGATCCCTCTCACTAAATATCAAGTAATAAAGTGTTCGTCCTTAGTTGGCACCGTTGCTAAGACTCGTCGTTTCAAAGCATCTCGTGATGATCGGGTGTGATAGACTCTACGTGTGCATACAACGGGTGCAAGCCAGATTTGCACATGTGGAAACTAAGGTTAATCTTGACGAGCCTAGCATGTACAGACATGGTCTCGGAACACGGAATACCGAAAGGTAGAGCATGAATCATATGATTGATATGATGAACATGAAGATTGTTCGCCGATGAAGCTACATCATCTCACGTGATGATCGGACTTGGTGTAGTGGATTTGGTTCATGTAATCACTAAAACAACTCAAGGGATGTTTTTTTGAGTGGGAGTTCTTTTATAATTTGGATTAGTCAAACTCAATTTATCATAAACACAATCAAAGTGAATTTGCATAGTTTGTTGTAGTCATTGGCATCCGTTCACCACCTTACGCTTAGTTATAGTTGAGATAGTAGAACTATAGAAATTCTGGATATTTGCTTTACTAACTGGTATCGTATTGTTTTGAGTGTCAATCTAAAGTTGAAAATTCATATTGCAAACTTTCAGCAAACTACGTTTACTCTATGAAGTTTAATAAACAGTATTAAATCAAGAGTAACAATTCTAGTGTTAGTATCTAATGTATCATGTTTGCCTCCATGATTCTTGATACTCAAAAGATTGTTTTTAATATCAAGTTTATCTAAGAGCTGAAAGCAATGTTTCAGAAACCATCATATGTGAAAGGTATTGCGATATCTAAAACAATGTATTGGTTACAACATGATAGAGTATATGTCCTCATATTTGATGAGAATTTGTGAAGGTTGGAGACGTTGGTCATCCTAATCCTCCAAAAGGTTTCGGAAAAGAAACATTATACTCGCAATTCACCTTTATAAGCTATAGCATATTGATCATGAAAGTTGTCATGATAAGGATGAATAGAAAATGTAAGTAAAATGTTTACTACACTAAAAGATTACTAAAGAATGGAATTTTGAAAGAATGCCAAACATTTGATGAAGGTGATCCACTTCAAAGTGCAAGTCCAAAGGTATTAGTATTTGACTATACACACTTTGTACTATGTGTCATGTGAATGACACCACTATTGATGTTGATAGATTCTTTTAAAAGAAAAGGAATTATTGAAAGAGAATCTATAAAATATTTGGCAGAAAAGAAAAGATTGGAGATATCCAACTTAGGTATATAGAAGATACATGTTATGGCTGTATTCCTTGGTTGTTAAACAAATGTGGTTCTGCGGTATTGGATACCGAATTGGTTGGTATGAAGTGTCATACAGGACAACACAATTCATGAACTGCAATGGCCTAAGTAACTAGCAAGAGAATATGTGATGATGTTCATCGAAAACAAACAAAGGGTTGTTGTGTTGCTCGTTAACATCAAAGCTTGCCTTCAAGATTTGTTTCAATAATTGTTATTTGGATCAGGTATTATGACGACAAAAGGTTGTTCAAATAATTACCGTATTCCATAATAGATGGATGATATACAAGTCTGGTTGGAGAAATAACGACCATAAAACTAATGCTAAAATGTCGCAAGACAAATGATTGAAAGATCACTTGCGAAGTGACATCGCCATTTAAATTATATTGAAAGGGATACATGAAGAAACTCCATGTTGATGGATTATTGGAGTCTTTGATTTTGATCAAATGACGCTTGTGATACTTTCCTGGAGATAATTAAAACTCCGTTCGTAGGCCAAAAGAGGAACGGACGACTAACTGATTGGAATTTGTACATATTGATGTATATAGTCCATTATGTGTAGTCGTGGGCGATGGATTTCAACTTCATATGCTTTCTCTGAAGATTTGAGTGAGTATATGTATATACTTACTCAATAAGGAAGAAGTATGAAACATTTGAAAATGTTCAAAGACTTTCAAGATGAAGTGGAAAATTATTGTAACAAGAAAATAAAAAGTTTATGATTGGATCATAAAGAAAGATGTTTGAGTTACAAGTTTAGCAAAACACCTAAGATTTGAGGAATCGTTCCATGGATTTGCATTTCCCAAAACACCATAGGAGTATGGAGTGTTCGAGATATGTAATGAAACCTTGTTTGACATGGTAAGATCAAAGGTGTCATTTATAAAACTGCCATTATATTTTAAAGATTAAAGCTTTAGTGACTACCGCTTTTACACTGAAAAGAGCTCCATCGTGATCCGCTGAAATGACACCATATAAGTCATGGTTTGGGATAAAACCCAGATTGTCCTTTCTTAAATTTTTGGTATGCTAGGCATAAGTAAAGTGTTTACAACCAAAGTCGGATGAGCATGTCTTTGTAGGTTATAACCATTGGGTATTCCTCCATAACACCGAAGACAAAAGTGTTTGTCGCTTAGAATGTCGAGTTTCTTAAGAAGGAATTTTGGTGAAAAGTTAAGTGGGAGGACAATAGAACTTTGACAAGGTCGTTGAACCTTGGCTAATATGTGCTGAGTTGCTTAGCGTCGGAAAGTGTCCCGGAGGCAGCAACAATGCTCATGGCTCACGTGCCTCAAAGGTTGTGGTCACAGAGATCTAAGTTACTATTGAACCAAGTAGGTCGGGTAAGTAATCAAATGCCAAGATTTGAGAGTTAAATCATTGTTGTTTGACAATGATGAACCGACTACATGCAAAGAAGCAATGATGGGACCTGACTTCGTTAAGTGGCTTGAAGCCATAAAATCCGTGATAATTCCATACACGAGAAATCAAGCTTTGAATTTGAAAGACCCTCTGGAAAGGTGCAAGACCTTACAGTCGTATATGGATCTATAAAGAAATAGACATGGATGTTTCACATCTATGAAATAGTCGACATGTCGGAAAGAGTTTACGACAATGTTCAAGGAATTGACTATGATAAGATTTGATCTTTCATAGTGATATTTAGTCTGGACGGATTAATGTAGCAACCACTACATATATTTTGGTATATGGTAGTTGAACAAACAAAACAAGTTCTTCTAATAGAATGGTTACCTAGGATGTGTCCATGACACGATCCAAAGGGTTTTGTTAATTCAAAGGATGCTAAAAGAGTATGCAAAACTTCAATGGTTGAAGTGAGCATCGCGGAGTTGGAATCTTCACCGTGATGAAACCGTTAAAAGGTTTAATTTCATCAGAGACGATGAAGATGTTTGCATTTTTGCAAGAAATTAAGTGGGAGCGCTAAGACATATTTCTAATACATTATGTGAAAGACATATTGTTGATTAGAAATGATGTATCTTTTATTGACACAGGTTAAGAATTTCATTTTGATGAAAAACTTAGGCATAACCCAAGAATTAGGCATCAATGTCTATATGGATAGATTGAGGCGCTAATATGGTTTTGCCAAATGTACATAGATAAGATGTTGAATGAGTTCAATATGGAAACAACAAGAAAGGTTCTTGACTCACGGAAAGGACTGAATCAAGATTCAAATGTGTTGACACTAGATTCAAGTGTTTTGACACTTGGTGAAATCACAAGAATATTTTGATCAATCATTCTTTGAGATGTACACATCCAGATATGTCCTATGCTCTAAATGTTGTGAGCATATACCAGAATGACTCATAAGATGATCATTGGACAATAGTAGGGATATTCCTATGATCTTTGGAAGAACTAAGAATATATTACTTATATAGTGGAGACAAATAGTTCATTGTAAATTGATACATTGATACTAGTTTTGTCACAAATTAAGTTTATCTCAATTTAAACTATGGGTGGCACAATGTAATAGAAAGGAAGTTCCGTAACGGATTTGGTTGAGTACCAAAGTTAAAACATTGTGACAGATACTACAAAAAAAGGCTAAGTATGTGACTACTATTGTAGTAACAAATGAGGGCATTTGCGTCAAGTAGTTTGTTATCAAACTAGGTGTGGTTCATAGCGAGATAATACTATGAAGATACATTGTATGACAATTGTATCAACATGATTTAATCCCAAGGAACTAAAGGTCTCACCAAAGGACCAAATTTATACAATGCCATCTCATTGGAGAATGGGTAATGCGTAGAGACGCAAGGACATGCAAATACACACGGACCTATAAGTGTTAGATCCGAAGATTATGTTTACCACTAGCTATAGTGTCTATACAACACCAGAAATCCATAGGTGTTGAATGCACAAGTTTTTAACTAGATTATTGACTCTAGTGCAAGTGGGAGACTGTTGGAGATATGCCCAAGAGGCAATAATAAAGTGGTTATTATTATATCTTTATGTTTATGATAAATGTTTACATCCCATGCTATAATTGTATTAACCGGAAACATTAATACTTGTGTGTTTTGTAAACATAAAAGAGTCCCTAGTAAGCCTCTTGTTGAACTAGCTTGTTGATTAATTGATGATCATGGTTTCCTGATCATGGACATTGGATGTGATTAATAACAAGGTTATATCATTAGGAGAATGATGTAATGGACACACACCCATAGTAAGCGTAGCATAAGATCAAGTCATTAAGTTCGTATTGCTGTAAGCTTTCAAATACATAGTAACCTAATCCTTCGACCATGAGGTTATGTTAATCACCATCACCGGATGGGTACTTTGATGACATCAAACGCCGCTTCGTAACTGGGTGGTTATAAAGGTGTCATTGGGAATTCTGAAAGTATGTGTTGAAGCGCATGAACCAAGATTGGGATTTGTCCATCCATATGACGAATAGATATGCTCTGGGCCCTCTCGGTGGAGTGTCATCTAGATAGCTTGCAAGCATGTGACTAGGTCACAAGGGATGACATAACATGGAACGAGTAAAGAGTACTTATCAGTAACGAGGTAGAACTAGGTATAGAGATACCGACGATCAAACCTCGGATAAGTAGAATATCGCGAGACAAAGGGAATTGGTTTCGTATGTTAAATGGTTCAATCGATCACGAATAAATCGTTGAGTATGTGGGAGCCGTTATGGATCTCGAGATCCCGCTGATGGTTATTGATCGGAGAGGTGTCTTCATCATGTCTGCATATTCACGAACCGTAGGGTGACACACTTAAGGTTCGAAGTTGTTTTAAGTAGATATGGAATTTGCGTTGGAGACCGAATGTTGTTCGGAGTCTCGGAATGGATCCGGGACATCACGAGGAGATCTGGAATGGTCCGGAGAATAAGATTCATATATTGGGGGTCATTTTCTAAGTTAGGAAATGTTCCGGAGTGTTTGTATGGAGATTCAAGAAGGTTTTGGAATGTTCTGGAAGGTTCTAGAGGATTTCTTGGAGTTTACTTGAAAACCAAGGAAGGGATCAAGGAGTCCAAGTGGGGCAAGACACGGATTCGTGGGGGAGGAGGATTCCTCCCCACTTCCCACCGCCGGCCCAAGGAGGGGAGTCCTACTAGGACTCCCCCTCCCCAGGCGCGCCTCCCTCCCTTAAATAGAAGGGAGGGGGCGCCCCCTCTTGCTCCTCCTCTCATAACTCCCAATCTCTGCCGCCTCTCTCCTCCACCTTTCTTCTGCACAGGCATAGGCGAAGCCCTGCAGAATTCTCATCTCCACCACCACCACCACGCCGTCGTGCTGCTGGGATTCCGTGGAGAAGATCTACTACCTCCGCTGCTCGCTGGAACAGGGAGAGGAAGGTCTGCTTCGACTCCGCACGTGTGACCATCTGCGGAAGCGCTGCCGGAACGCGGCGCCGGAAGGATCGTCCACACGATCTTGAGATCGGCAAGTGATCGACTACATCATCCACGAGATCTAATCTCGTAACGCTTTCGGTTCTACGAGGGTTAGTACTGATCTATCTCGTTGCTCATGTCTAATAGATTAGATCTTGGCTTTTATCTAGATTAGATCTCGGTTTTGTTCGTTCTTACAGTAGAAAATTTTTGTTTTCCATGCTACGAACACATCACAAAGTACATAGAAGATGCAATAACATGATCATCATCGCCCACATATAAACATATGTGTACTACCCGTGCAAAGCACCTACGCATAGATCAGGCTCTGATACCACTGTTGGGTCCACAGCATAGAAAACAAAAAAATCCTACGATGAGAACTATACGCCAAGATCTATCTACTAGATACAGAGCAACGGGTGGACATACATCCATGGAGAACTTACCCTCAAAGACAACGAGTTTTGTTAACGAGTAGGAACTCGTGGTTGATGTAGTCGTACGCTTGCCGATCTCAAGATCGTGTTGAAGTCCGAGCGCCGCAAATCAGCAGCGCATCCGTCCCCGCACACACGTTCAAGCCACCGGACAACCTCCACCTCCTCGCTCCAGCGATCCAGCAGAAGCAGCAACTCCTTCCATACGAAATGCCACCGGGAACATGTATCTCGCTAATCCGAGACCGTGGGGGAATAATTCTAGAGGGGGAGAGAGATCCTTCACAAGGAGGTGTGAGGATGAAGGAGGGAATGGGTGGCCTTTTATAGGAGGAGGGGGGTGCCCCCTCTCTCCATGGCCGGCGCATGGGGGGTGACCCCTCACCTCCCCCATTCATGTGGTGGTAACCCCTCCACATTAAAATGCCTCTTCACATTCCCTTTTAAAGTCTCCACTTTAAATGCATTAAATTTCTCCAAATTTAATGCTCTCTCATTTAATAAAACTCTTTTTATTAAATTTATTCAGAATTTTGTTAATTACTTTAATTAACAAACATTCACATATAGCCCCTTGCAATATTTCAATATCACATGCAGAACCACCTTCTGCAATTTCACCCGAAACAATTTCCGGTTTCTATTGAAACAATTCCTGCGCTTTGCAATTCTTTCGTCTGAAACATATGTGCTCCAAAATGGTGTCCGGTAACTCTTAAGTGTGCCACCCTACGGTTCACGAATAATGCAGACATGATCGAGACCCTTCTCCGATCAATAATCAGCAGCGGAACCTGGAGATCCGTACTGACTCGTACACATTCAACGATGACTCCTGTGATCGTGAGAACCTTTAACGCTTGTAACTAAATCCCTTTGTCTCTCGATATATTACATGTCCGAGATTCGATTATCGGTATCTCCATACCTAGTTTGATCTCGTTACCGACATGCACTCTTTTCTCGTTCCCGTGATATAACATTCTAGTGATCACATCACTTTCTTGCAAGCTATCCTAATGTGATATCACCGAGAGGGCCCAGAGTATATCTTTCCGTCATCTGGATTGACAAATTCCACTCTTGATCCATGAGCCTCAACATAACACCTTCGTAGTACTTAACCCATCTTTATAGTGACCCTGTTACGGTGTGACGTTTGATGTTATCAAGATACTCTTCCGGTGTTAGCAATTAACATGATCTCATGGTCTAAGGATAAAGATTACTTTGTATGATGTTATAGCAATATAAACATAATGACTTGATCGTAATGCTATACTTCGAATGAATGTTCATCACATCATTTCACAAATGCTGTGACCTTGTTATTAACAACATCCAATGTCCATGATCAGGAAACCTTGATCATCTTGTTAATCAACAAGCTAGTCTATAAAAGAGGCATAACTAGAAACCCTTTTTGTTTATTAAACACACATATATTGATGTTTCCTATCAATACAATTATAGCATGCAAAATAAACATCTATCATATATAAGGAATACATAATAACAACTTTATTATTGCCTCTCAGGGCATATTTCCTTCACCCCTAGCTCCGCCACTGCTCCCGGTGGACATGAGCAGCTGTAACTTCCCAGCTTCATCTCGCAAACTGCATTTGATCCTGTCACTACCACACTGGAAGTAGGAAAGGAGAAGAGAGGGAGAAAATGACAAAGAAGAGACCGCATGATTGATAGGAATGCAGTCCGTCTATCCAGCGGACATGATGGATAGCCGTATAATTAGTGTAAGTAACTAGTGCTTAAGCAAACTATGATTGACCCGGCATAGAAAAAGAGGTGACGGACATGCATGGATGCCCTACATGGACGTCTGTCTACATCCCTAATGATTGATGAGCGACTGAAGAAGCAAGAGCCATTGTGGTGAGGGAGGAACAAGACGAGGAAGAGACTGATGAGGAAGAAGGATTGTGGTTTAGCAAGCAAGGGAGCACTAATTACTAGCGTGCCCTATCTACCATACCATTTCTAATAGCATTTGTAAAATCCCAACCGCACTAAGTCGGCGTTTAATCCATTCAAGGAAAACATCAAAAAAATGATACACAAAAGTGTATGAACATAGCAAATACTGACCCGAAAAGGAGGTCTCGCTTTTGCATATCGGTCCATGACGCGAGTGGATCCAGCGCTCGAGGCCACTCCAAGTTCGCTCCAGTCATTTGTAAGCGCCACGACGGACCCATGGAGCCGCGTGCGGTAGTTCGCCGCTGCACCAAATCGGCATATGTCATTTAGGGAAAAACACGAACATGATGCCATAGCAATTGAAAATGAAACAACTAGACGAAGAAAGTGCTCCGTGTCGGTCGACATCATTCTCTGAAAGCTAGTGCCTCCAGCCGCGTCGCCATGGGTTCTAGGCTCCTAGCTCGCCAAGAAGTTGGGAGGGGAATGAAATTAGGGTTAGGGTTCCAGTTGTTGACTGTTTTGTGTAACTCGTGATGGACGTGGATCTCGATCCAGCGGCGGTTGAGACCGTCCAAGCGCTTTATGGGCCTGTGTGGGTTTAGTTCGGGCCAAATTGATGTATTGGGCCAAAATGAGGTTAAGTTTGCCCGGAGTTAAAAAAAGGTTAAGTTAGCCCATTACAGCAGGGAAATGCACATTTGATCCCATTGCAGCTAGGGTTTTTTCAAACGGGGAGCCCATTTCATTAACAACAAATGTGTATTTCATTTCTAAAAATCAGGGGGCTTAGCTCACTGTGTCATCTGCTCCAGCAAGGAAGAAACAACTTCCCTCTCGTTAGGGTCTCTCGCGGGCGACGCCGGTGCTGAGCTTTTTTCCCCAGATCTCTATCCTCTTCACCGCTTGTACCTCGTTCTTAGGCCTATCCAGGGGTGATCCTTGCATCGCTGCTAGGCCTTAGTTCAGGTACCACGTGAGGGAGGGAGATTTAGGGGTAGTTCTATGTGGGTGTAGCCATGGTGAAGGATCCAATGAAGCAGTCAGTCGATGGGGTTGATGGTAGCATCAATGAGATGATGAAGCAGCTAGGAATCATGTAGGAGGACCTGGATGATGTGGTTTTCGGGGATGAAGGACAGCTGTCTGCGGAGGGGGCATGGTGCCTTGCAATCGCTAGGATGTTTACCGAGGATGAATACTCTCACTTCTGGTTCTACGAGAACATGCGCTCGGCGTGAGATCTAGCGCAAGATGTGAAGACGAGAGCATTGGGATATAATCTACTTACGTTTCAGTTTGCATGTCTAGGAGGTTGGGAGCATGTGATCCAAGGGGGGCCCTGATCCTTCCGGGGTAATCTGGTTCTGATAGAGGAATACGACGGGTTTACCAAACCGTCGACTATCGAGCTCTTTCACTTTGATATTTGGATTTAGATTCATGACCTTCTGATTGGTTATGCACCTATGTTGAAACAGTTGGCCTCAAAGATTGGAGCATTTATAGCTTCGGAAGGAATATCTAATTATTTTGAAGGAAATTTTTACCGTGTTCGTGTTAAGTTGGATGTGAGGAAGCCCCGAAAGAGTGTGATCTCTTTGGTTCGTTCTAGCAAGCGAGAGTTGTTTATGGTGAGGTACGAAAAACTTCCAAATTGGTGCCAAGTTTATGGATTCATGGGTCATGAGTATAAGGATCATGGGGACGGTCTGCAAGCCCCCCTCCGCCTCCACCCCACCCCCACCAGCACCAACACCCACAAGCTCTTGTTTTTAAAATATACGAGCATGCGCACTAGTGGACGTGCGAGTCGTGGCAGAGGAGGGGACGGGGTGCATGTCGAGGTGGTTTTCAAGGTCGTGGAGCTAGGGCATGATCCTCTCATGATGGGTCCTTTGATAAGAAGCATGACAATGATATGTTGAAATATGAGAAAGAGACTGATTTGAATCCAAAAAGAAGTGCTTAGAACTCTCAAGGTGAGAGACATATTGGCGCCGCGGTACGGAACTGCCGGTATTGGGGCGATAGTGGTGGTTGATAACACAGGAAAGGTTGGAGCAATTGTTAACCAATTCTCAGCTACCAGTCACAACCCCCACCCCCCTGCGCGTCCAATTTCGGTCAGGGATACAAAACGTACAAGGTGCAGGAAGATGTGACTGCTGATGACATAGCCGCAAAAAACTCTTTGGCGGGCTCCATGGAGAGGGGCCTTGTCCGTCCCAATGAGTGTCTTAAGTCTGAAGTGCCGTGGAGCTAGCAATGTCGCGATAGTTCGAGCCAACGGTGCTTTGTATTGTTGAAACTCAAATTTCAAGGCACGCATCGAGAGTTTGGCTCCAACTTTAGGTTTTGATTTTTCTTTTGTTGTTGGTAGCTCTAGTAGAAGTGGTGGTTTGGATCTTTTTTGAAATAATGAAATAAATCTAGATGTTATCGGTTTCTCTAAGTACCATATTGATACCACAATCTCGAAACCAGGTCAAGGTGATTGGCGTTTTGACTTGCTTCTATGGAGAGGCTAGAACATAGGACCGTGGGAGGACTTGGGATCTCATGAAAACCCTAACAGATCATCGCCCTCTCCCACGGGTGTGTATAGGTGATTTTGATGAAGTCATACGGTTAGATTAATGGCTTCTGAGATGCGTTCGATACGTGTGGACTGGTTGATCTTGGGTTTATTCAGAAGAGCTGGACGTTTGAAAAGAAGGTGGCTGGAGGTACTCACTATCGTGTACGCCTGAGAACCGTGCACTTGCAAACACAGACTGGAGTTTCATGTTTCCATCGGCTACACTTTTTTACAAGACAGCTACTCCCTCCCTTTTAAAATATAAGACGTTTTAGTTTTGTGAATGAAATGTATCTAGATCTCTTTTAGTGTTTAGGTTTATCTATAAACATGAACCTAAACACTAAAAGAGATCTAGATACATTCATTCACAAAGCTAAACCGTCTTATATTTTAAAACGGAGGGCGTCTGATCACTGTCCCATTCTTCTACAGCTGGAACAGAGAGAGGCGCCACAAAATATCTCAAAATCGTTTCGCTATGAACTGCTTTGGGAATCTCATGAGTGTTTCCGTGACAATCCTGAGACCCAACAGGCAGGCATTCCTGTTGCCCATCTTACAGAATGACCCCATGTGAGTGGGTCCATCGCATGCTGAGTCCAAGGTTAATGACAACCTAGTAGAGTTATATTGTATGGAGTAAATAATGTGGCGTCAATATCGCGTATCCAGTGGCTCTATGAGGGGGATAGAAATTCAAAGTTTTCTCACCAAAGAGCTAATATGTGTTGGAGGAAAAACGAAGTTAAGAAATTAACTAGGGAAGATGGTGTAACACCCTAGTTTTCTATCTACCTGGTAGTGTTATCACGCTTCTCAAATTACGATAAAAACTAAGACAATGCAAAAATTTCAACAGTGCCTCAGAACATCCACGGAAGACAAACCACAATTTAATGTATATAACCAATACAGATAACGTAATGAAACAACCACGCAATTCATATAGTGCATATCTAACACCGGCACGGTCAGTTAAACTAGAGCGGCCAAAGGTTCACATAAGCGTGCAAAGAACTCCACGAATTATGGCGAGGTACTAAGGGTAAACTAAGAACTATGTGAGATAAACGTCTACGATATAGTGTATTGAACGTCGAAGTGGTGGTGTACTACTTCCTCCCTTGCATGTCGCTATGCTGAATACCTGAAAACCAAATAAAATCCAAATAGAAGCAATAGTGAGTAAAAGAATATAATCAGCAAGTACAATTAGAACCAAACAACATACAAATTTCTTCATTCATTCTGAAATCGAACCAGAAATATTTTGATGCATCTTATAGTTTACGTTTTGAGCATTCCGGAATATTCACCATTAACTTACTCACCGACCTCGCGGAATATTTAAACACATGAAATTATCACCAACCTAGCTCAAGCTCACCAGAATAGTTACATAATAACTTAATCACCGACCGCTCTGGACTAGTTACATGTAATTTTATCACCACCCTAGCTTAAAATAAAGTCCTCGACAACACATCACAGTATAAACACCAAAGAAAGAACCAACAACACACAACAAACAAATTCAAATATGGCAAACATATCACAAGGGCTCGGCATGCACTTGCCTTAAAGACAGATATTTAAACTGCAGAACCTATGTCGGCAGAAGCTTCGAAACCTGTGGGATAAAACAGTTTTAGAAACTGTTCGCAAAAGGAATAGCCTAAGCTAACGCTAGTACTCCTATCATATGCTTAAGATGGTACCGAACATATTTGAACCCCTTCTTCTCAAATTTATTAATTAATTCTCTAACTTCCATCAACTATCAAGACAACCTTAGCATCAGTACGATGTAGTAATCTTAGCCCTCCCATTAAATAGGCCATTGTTACTGTTGAAATATATTGTCTAGCTATTTTCATTAGTTCGGACTTTTGGTTGCGTTGGCCAGTGCATACAATTCAATATGGTATCAGAGCAGGAGGTCCTAGGATCAAATCCTGACCAACGCAAAAATTAAAGAAAATATTGTGGCTCCTCAAAACACGTCACAATAAGCCAAAGGACAAAAGACGTAGGATGAGTGTTAAAATAAATTGTCTAGTCCTTTCGTTCAGTTCGGACTGTTGATTGCATTGACTAGTGTATGCAATTCAATAGTTACTACAGCAGCACAAGCACGTACGGGACAAGCATCTGCTCCAGGAAATCGATACACCTACTAACCTTCGCTACTCATCGAAAATACTCCCTCCATTCAAAAATATAAGATGTTTTAGCTTTGTGAATCAAATGTATCTAGACGTCTTTAATGTATAGGTTCATAGAGGTTTAAAGTGAATCTATACACTAAAAGGTGTCGAGATACATTCTTTTTATAAAGGTCTTATATTTCTGAACGGAGGGAGTACGGAGGAGCATACAACTAGATCCCAATCCGATGTGGCTAACTGCAAGACTCGTACCACTATACTAGGCTACTGAATTTGGTGGAGCATACAGATCGAACCGGCAACAGCGCGTTGCTTATGTTGGAAGAATCCTTGTACCTGGCAGCAAAGCAGCGACGGACTTAGCCGCGCAGATGCAGGCGACGGTGAGGGCGACCAAGCACACCCGTCACTGCACAGCTATCGTCGGCAGACTGGGGCGGAACCCTTGGTGACGGCGGCGGTGGCGGCTGGGTGCCTGGTTCAGGGTGAGGGCTGGGCCAAATCCGTGTGTATTTTATTTTCCTCCTCTTCTTTTTTCCTGCTCGGTAACGCAGTCAAAGTCTAGTACTCCCTCTGATTCATATTACTTTTACTAAAATGAATGTATCTAGCACTAAAATATGTCTAGATATATTAATTTGAACGATAAGTAATATGGAACGGAGGAAGTAGTACTTTTTCTAAAATTACCCGATATAATCAACGTATCCTCAGATATTCATTTGGTCTCCGATTTTCATTTACTTAGGGTGTATTTGGGACAGCTCCACTCTACCAATCTAAGGGTAAAACAGGTGAAGCTGACCCAAACGCGTGAACTCCAGACATTTGGTGAAGTGAAGCTGAGACGTCTCCTAGTCTATTTTATCGAAGCCAGCGAATAGGTGCTTCGCCTGCTCCACTCCGAGTCTCACGTTACACCTAGTATCTTTTTACCAATAGAGCTGGGTGAAATTTACCCACCAATGCCATCAATAATGTGCCCCAGCCGAACCGTTTTCTTTCTTTTTACCTCTTCTTCCCTGTCGATAGTTTTCCCCAGTGGCCTGGCCACTAGGACGCGCCGCCGGAGAGGTCCCCCGGGCGCCAGGCGCCTTCAACTGTCCACTAATAGTCACCCACCCTTATCCTGTCCGCCCATGCTTTCCGCCCAGTGCTACATCGGCCGTCGTTCCTATCCCCGAGTACAGCAGCAGTGAATCACGGTCATGCATGTCTTGCAGCATCAGGGATTCTCCACTCACCTCTACCAACGCTGACTGCACAAGGTGGTCGCTGCCTTGTCCTTTTCAGGTAAAGTCTCGCCGCTTGATTGTCGCCTAGAGTACATGCGTTGGGGAGAGCGCCTCGCTAATTTCCCCTGTACGGCAGCAGGCCTCCAACCCGAGCTAGCTAATTTGCCATGCACTACTTTTATTGATGTACATGGTGTACGAATCTGCAATAGCAAAACAAATATTCTCCTCACCGCTTGATGCATATGCCTATTGATACATGATGCACCTATTTTGTTCTATCCTAACTCTGGAAGAAAAAACTAATGATACATGTTACAATCAGTACTAATAGATCGACGGGAAAAAAGAATTGAAAAAAATATGAGAAACGCTGGAAAAATAGTGAAACATGTCAGGATTTGTTACAACATATCAATACGCAAAAGTAAGAAAATTAAATAATAATAATAAAAGGATACTTTAGATATTTTACACCATTCTCCCACTAATCTGGATCTGAATCTAATTTTCCTCCCAAACGCAATTTCACTGCTCCAGAGCACCTTAGGTAGAGTGGAGTTTATAGATGGAGTGAAGTGGGGTGGAGTGGAGCCCTCCCAAACACACCCTTATACTCTTCATCCGTCAACTCGACGAGACCAACCCAACTATGGTATTGGGTTTTCCGTTTGCCTTATGGTTCAAGAAGTCAAAACCCAGTCAACATCAAGGATTTATGTAAAAAATAAAGTTTATAATTCTGTGGTATTACAGATGGATCAATTGCTGAGGATAAAAAGGAGATGGAGGAGCTGATTATTGCCTTTTATCGCAACCTCTTCACATCTGAGGGAACTAGTGGTATTATAGATGTAATCGACAATGTGCCCGTGAAGGTTGATGCAGGCATGAATGATAAACTGGTTGCACCTTATAAGCACCAGGAGTTAAAAGATGCTCTTTTCTAAATGTTCCCAACCAAAACTCCAGACCCTGATGGGTATCCAGCGCATTTTTTCAAAGGCACTGGGATATATGTGGAAAGAAAGTCAGTGAGATTATCCTCTCTATTTTCAAAGGTGACGAGGATGCTCCTATTATTAATTTGGTCCTAATCCCTAAGGTACCTGATCCCACACATCTTACCCAATTCCGCCCTATTAGCCTAGGTAACGTGTTATACAAGGTGGCCTCAAAAACTGTCTCTAATCAGTTGAAACAAAGCTTGCCTAATATTATTTCCGAGGAGCAGTCTATCTTTGTCCCAGGTTGTCTCATTACAAATAATATCATTTCAGCATATGAGTGTCTACATTTTATGAAGCGCAACAAAGCCAAGAAAAACAGGTTTTATGCGCTAAAATCGGATATGATGAAGGTTGTCTGCTAGAATGGAGTGGAATTATTTGAGAGCTATAATGGCCAAGCTAGGTTTTGCACTAGCTTTTATTAACTTAGTGATGGGGTTGATGAGTTCTGTCAAGTTCTTCTCAATGGAGCAAGACTTGAAGAATTTAAAAAAACAAGGGGAATTCGTCAGGAAGATCTAATCTCTCCATACTTATTATTGATTGCAGCAGAGTGTCTTTCGCGCCTGTTGAAAAGTAAAAGTCAATCGTTGAACCTTAGTGGAATCAAAGTGGCTCAAACGGCTCCGCCAATTAGTCACTTGCTTTTCGCGGATCACGGCATGTTGTTTGTTAAGCCTAATGGTGATGGAGTGAGAGAGATTTCTTCTGTTCTGAATTGATATTGTTAGGCTTCAGGTCAGCGCATCAACCATGCAAAACCATCAGTTTTCTTTAGTGAAGGTTGCCCTGAACATCATCAGTTTTCTTTAGTAAAGGTTGTCCTGAACATGTTAGAGATGAAGTGAGACAAATTATAAATGTTCCCAATGAATCTCTTACTGGAAAGTATCTTGGCATGCCCTCGGATATAGGCAATTCAACAAATGGGGCTTTTAAGTTCTTGAAGGACAGAATATGGAACAAAGTGAGAGGATGGATGGAGAAGCTTTTGTCTTCTGGAGGTAAGGGATTTTTTTATAAAAGTTGTTGCCTAGGCCGTACCAGTTTATTCAATGGCATGTTTCAAGCTCCCTAGAGGACTATGCGAGCATATAAATTCACTTATACGCAAATTCTGGTGGGGAAGTAAGCAAGGAGAAAGGAAAACATGATAGGTCTCTTGGGACGAAATGACGAAACCAAAATTTATGGGAGACCTAGGTTTCAGGGATATAGAAGTCTTTAATCTTTGCTTTGCTAGCTAAGCAGGCTTGGCGTATATTGACTGAGCCAAATTCCTTGAGTGCAAGGGTGTTAAAAGCCAGATATTTTGTAACTACTGATTTCTTGCAGGCCCAGCTCGGCAATGTCCCATCGGATATTTGGAGGTCAATACTAGATGGCAGGGAAGTCCTTGAGCAATGTTTGATTCCTCAACTTCAAACATAAAAACAGAGATTTCTCATCAAAGAAAGAGCAGAAAAAGGAAATAATATGGACTGATGTTGTGGCATGTTTGCATGTTGTGGTGGGCTGCCGAGGTGTCATAGCTGCATGTTTAGAGAAATAGATTAGCATGTTTAGAGAAATAGGTTAATGGGGGTTATCTTCTTAGTTATATATAGGATAGGATACCTCTTTTTCTTTAGCCCCTTGGCTTTTTTCTGTCTTTTTGGTAATACTCCCTCCTTTCAAAATATAAGATGTTTTAGCTTTATGAAAGAAGTATATCTAGACTCCTTTTAGTATGTAGATTCATCTATGTTTAGAGTGAACCTAAACACTAACGAGATCTAGATACACTTCTTTCACAAAGCTAAAACATCTTATATTTTGAAACAGAGGGAGTATGTACTAACCTCGTTGTTTGGCTTTATTTAATAAATTACTGTGGGGTTTTACCCCATAGTCCATGTTCAAGAAAAAAATCATGGTATTTTCCAAAACCAGGAGGAGACACACACACACACATACATATTCCAGGTTGGCATCATTCGAAGTGCAGGATGAGCAAGACGCAATACATGTTTCTTTGTTAGATATCTGGCACAGGCACCAGAAATGTTTCTCTTCATTTCCACGACCATGTTCTAGGAATTCCAAAATCTCGTTACAGCAATGGTAGGGAGCTCTCAGCAGTTAGCACACCACTCTCAACTACACACTACTCACAACCTTGATTAGCCCGAGAATATACAGGAGACACTAATTCACAATGAGAAACAAAAAAGGCACATAACACTTATCATACATACAGAAATACCCAAGCCAAACACGCCGTTGATGATTGATTAGCCTTTGATGAGGTCAGGAGCCATTGTATTTGGCATCCAAATCCTGATGGTCATCCCCCTGAGACTTCTTCAATTTTGCCACTAGAACCCACATGTTTGCAAGCTCACTTTCCAAGAAGGCTTCTTTTTGCTTCGATTCCTCGATTTTCCTTTGGAGTTCTGCTTCTTTTTGTTCCTTCTCCATAAGGACAGTTTCTAAAACCCTCTCCCTCTCGTGGCTTGCATTACCATCTCTTCTGCTAGCTGGTTCATTTCGTCTACTCATGCTCTCTCTCCTAGTATTAGTACCTCTCGGGCTTGCCCTGCGAGGGGTTGGGGTTGGACTTCTCAGCGATGCCAACTCAGAAGCAAGCTTCTCATTTTGGTTCATGAGTTTAGTAACTTCTTCTGACAACGCTTTCAATTCCACTCCTGCAGCCGAAGCCAAACCCTTCGCATATGTACTTTCCTCTAGTAGCTTCTGATTGCGAGCCTCCAGTTGACCTTTGACTTTCTCAAGTTCACACAGCCTTTGCTTTAGCTCGCCAATCTCAACTGACTGAAGATATGGAAAAAAAGGAACAATGGAGCAAATAAGGACACTTAATAAATGTAGTGCGAAGATATTTAGAAATAGCAGAGCGCATGGGAGTGCATCATCAGAAACTCTGAAAGAGAGGTTGCCCAGTCGAACAAATCAGTTCAATGCAAGCCCTCATCCTTACCACAGGATATGTGGTCAAGACATATTTTCACACTGATAAGAACGTTCACTTCTGATATCTGCCTGAGTAACTCAGTTTCAGACCATTATTTATAATTGGATTCACAATAACAGAATTCTCTTATTAGGAATGAACTATGCAAACATGTCATAAATGATGTGGAAATCTAGTATTAACAGCCATTAATGTAAACTGGAAGAAATGTACAATGGTGTGATGTATGTTATCTTTTTGTCATGACACTTTTGCAGACATGAATAGAAAATGTAGCCATCTGTTGATGAAGAGATGACTCAGGAACGAGACTCTAGGATTACAAGAGATAACTATTCTCTAGCATTGTGGTGGTTGGTCTTTAAGAGATGGCTTAGGTACAAGACTCAGAATTGTCTTTAGTGTTTTCTGATAACGATAAACGTGCAAGAGATAGCAGCTATCTCTACCAACTGCAACTCCTAATTAACTTGATTGCTGAACTCAATGAAGTTTCTAGAAATGAGGAAACTAGAGCCTGGTATGTCAGACGGAGTAGTTCCTAATTGATCAACTAGGTTCGTATCTCCCAGGTTTAATTAGGAAGAAAGTGAAAACAAGGGCACCTAAAACAAAGCTGCTGCTAGTAGTTTCTAATTGATCAACTAGGTTTGTATCTTCTATGTCTAATTAGGAAGGAAGTGCAAACAAGGGCGCAAAAGGCAAACCTGCTGCTCTTTTTGCAGTGGTTCAGCAGAGATCTCTCTAGGGACTGTTTTTTCTTGATCACTGTGTTGAACTTCATGGTTTGCTCCTGAACTCTTCTGCATCACAATGCTATTTGACAATGAATCCTTGGCTTGAAGAGCTTGGGAAAGATGTTCTTTTAGGAGAGAAACTGCCTCTTGCAATTCCAAACATTCACTTGTCTAGTAACACAATAAATTCAAATAAGTGGTATGAACTGACGCTCATATTTACACTGTTGAACTTTCAAGAAAAAAACAAATTCTAGTACATCTAACCTTTTCCTCTAGCTGGTCTTGTATTACTCTGTTATCTGCTGCCTTCACCTGCAATAAGAAGGAAAGAACCAAACTTACCAACCAAGTCTTGTACACACCACAGGAGCTTTCACAAAACTAAAAAAAATACTTAATCTGCACAGAGACATATCTAAATGTGCACAATTAATCCGCACAAATCTGTATCCATATATGGGCACAGCTACTAAAAAAAAACAGGAACATTTGGAAAAAACACCATAAATTACATGCACGCCCTGAAAATACGTTATTCGGATACAATAGTTCCGAGCTTGTCCTTAAAACTTGTGTCTCTTGATCTTTTAGTTTCTTCTCACTCCTGAATCTCTCAAATTTTATGCATCAGTTCATCAGTCCATCTTCGTTTAAATGTTATTTATCACCTTGTGTTCTAATATGTTCAATTTCCTTGACCTTACTACAAGTCTAAAACTCTACAATATTAGTATACTCTAACAAACGCAAAGATTAAATCAAATGTTGTTTCTTTACTTCAAAATATTAGCCTACTCAAACAATTGACACTGACAAATTATTACGAAGAGTACAACAAAACTGAGCAGCAACAGGTTTGGTCTGATAGTATGAATCAGCACCTAAGGGCATAGTAGCGTACACAGTTTAAGTACCTCAAGTTCAAAGGATTTCTCATTGAGCTGCTCAAGTAGTTCAGCATACGACTGCAAAACCAATAAAAGCGTCATTAGTAAATGGAATGTTCAGAACAGTGTAGGTATGAGACCAAGATGATAAGGGAATGTTACCGGTGAAAGATCTAACTTGTCAACCTTCACTTGACTATCTGACAAGGAATGAGGTATCTGTTTTTCTAGAGAAGTTATCTGCTGCTGCTTCGCCTTAATTTCGTCACTGGTCTTCTTCATTTTCATCTTTAAAATGCCAAAAAGATTGAGCTTCATGTGGTGAAAAGCATGTAACAGTACACTAAATTGTATATCAAATAAGCGAGTACCTGAATTTTTTCGTTTGGGTTTCTTCCAGCTTCTTCTGTAAGGCGTTTTAGAACACTTGTATGAAGTGCGACCTCCCCCGATAAAATCTTCAATTGCTCTCTTAACAAGTCAACATGGTCAATTGTTTTAGTGCTGACCTGTAACCATACCACACAAAACATGTCATCAGAAGCACTATACTCAACTGAAAATAAAGCAAAGAACTTAATCCCATATGGTCCAAAACAGCAACTGTATCATGGTTCAAGTGTTTAGCCAATAATACTTTTAATTTATGCATTTGCTGACCCCTAAAAATTAGGATCTGCAACTATATTAGTTTTCTGTATCCAGTATTCACATTAGCTACTTCATATTAAACTATTGTCCCGTCAAATTTGTTCTCACAATATTCATTGTGTTACCCAAGCATAGAACTTGATTTATTTTTCTCAAAGATGATTATCTACTACATAAAAAAGGACTTACTAATTATCAAGCATAATACAATTCAAATAAAGTATAAACCTCAGTTTGAAGTCCATGACTCCAGGACAGATTGTTCAGGAAATTATTTATCTTAAGCGAGTACCCATCCAAGTGGAATTGCTAATTTTCATCTGATAATTTTTTGTCAGCACGCGACTGCTATTTTTCATCTGATAAAATTTGATCTTACCAAAAGATCAAGTTTTTTACCAGAAGGGTTTCTTCTCCAGGAAGATCGTCGGAAGGAAATTCCCCATGGGCAATGCTCAACATATCAGCTGATATACTGTCATTAACCAAAGAATTTGATATTCTTGGTTCTGCAGGAAAATTCATACTCCCCCCAATAGGTGTTGAAGGAGCCGTTGATTTAGTCAAACTGGACTTGTCACAGTCTGAACTTGTCAGAGTAGAAGCTCCACCATCACGTTTCTGGAAAACAGAAACATAGACAAATGCAACATGTGAAGGAATAGTTGCAGAAGTTTAATCTATGGAGGACAAACCAGTATTTCTTTCATCTGCAGAGGATTAGGTACTGCCGAATATTCATACCCGGATTTTGAACCAGTTAAGAAGTCCTTTCCGATTCTTTTTCTCCTCCTTCGAAGAGTCTTCAAGTGTCACACCAAATCCTTCACCAGGTGTGAGTAATTCGTTGCTTTCATTATCCAACATGATATCTCGTCTTCTGTATGGGAGGTAAGCTAGCTACAGTTTTACAAGGCCAAGTATAAGATAGCATGAAATTACCAAAACTGATTGTAATGAAGGCTTACTAGCAATTCCATGTTTCTACAGAAACACTAAAACAGAGATGTGTCCATTTATTCTCAAAAGTACCAATACCAGCAACAAAAACAAACTAACATCAAAGTTTAACTGAGTGCATGTCACCATAATTATATATAACCTGACCTCCTCTTCCCCGAAAGAGTGTCTTCTTCTTGGTCCAGGATGTGGAGAAAATCTTGAACTCTGGGTTGCCTTAGTGGAAACCAAGATAAGTTTTGTGAGGCGCTGTATCCTTGCGAGCAAAGCAGATTTAGCTTCCTCCTCTTGTTCCAGTCTTGATTGCAGCTTGACATTACCATCTTCTAGCTTTTCATATGATGAACAAACTGTAGTTAGTAAGATTTACCTAAAAGGGAAACACGCAGCATTGTATAATTAAAAATTATACTGATTCCAGAAATGATTCAAGGCACAGAAGTAGCTGAAGACAAATCACTCTCAACTAAAGCATATACTCCCGCCGTCCCAAAAAATGTGACGTGGATTTGTCTAAATTCGCATGTATCTAGACGCGGTTTAGTATATAGATACATCCTAATCTAGACAAATACAAGTCACTTAACTTGGGACGCAGGGAGTATAAAATGTTCCCAATAGAACTACATAGAGACGATCACAAATTCAGCAGCAATAAAATGGTACCTTTTGTTTCCAAAGGATGATATTATCTTCTTCGGCCTCTTTCGACGGAGTTCCACAAATAATACCCATTTTCAGCTGTTCCAGCTCTTCCTTTAATCTGCGAATCTCATTCTGGTATTTCTTTATTAAAGACTTCTCATCAATAATCTGTAGAACATAAAGACAGATGCAAGAGAATGTGTCAGAAGTACATCAGAGGCGCAGAATTATATAACATGGGACAGAAGTCAAAACACTAGATTTAGAATTACCGGAAGCAACCAATCATGACTTACTTTGTTTTGTGATGCTTGGACCTCAATGCGCTTTGCACGATGGGCGAATTTTAGTGTATTGTGGGTCTCTTCAGAGTTGCTTGATGCTGGAGTCACTGTGCAAATTAGCTGCAACGAGGAGATGTTGTCAGCATATGCCACAAATCCGAATAACATTAACTCTCAGAGTATAACTGTAATCATGTTAATTTAAACCCGCGTCACAGTTGGCAAGAAAAAACTAACTGAAACACGCCCTTGTCCACTCAAGGATGACTGAAGTAGCCGTGTTAGTTTTGAATCTCGAAATGGAATATGTGTAGCTTTTCCATCAGTCAGTTTTGATATCACCTGAAAAATAAAAAATAAATCCGTCTGTTATTATTTGAGAACATGCCTAGTTCATGACAGCTTGGGCACCAAATACATACAAGTTGAGATAACAAGAAAAATGAAAGCACATAGCTTGACCAGATTATTCAAAGTTTAAAAAGGCGCAGGAGCTTTTAATCTTTATTGAGCTGTACCGTTCCAAGAGTTAGCAAGCTTTTATTGATGTAAGATCCTTCCTTCCTACGTACTCCTGTAGTTTCAGCCCTTGAGCTCTCTGAACCTGCCAGATCGATGAGGTGCTGCAGATGAGAGAGACAAGTGAGGAATAAACAGATGCTCTCAAGACATGTCAGATGCATAAAGAAAATCTTTAAATATAACTATCTGTTAAGTTAAACATATAACTAAAGTGATGTAAGGAACTGCTGAAATCTAAAATAGGAAAAATAGCAGGATCCAAACCGACCAGCTGTGAGAAGGTGACTGCTTCCCCTTCATTAGAGTCGCCATAAGAGCTGCTCTCAATTGTCTGTCAAATAACAAGGAAAAGCTAAGATCAGGTGAAGCTCTTTCACTAATAAAAGTATGCATTGCAGATTTTTTAGATGACAGCCTAGCAGCATAGAAGTGCAGGGTAAGATATCAGTCTTCCATAGTTCTTCAAATAGCAATCATACATACAATTTTATACTGCAAATATACAAATTTACATGCCTCATTACCAGTGTAAAAATTGTATGACTTCTGCTACTTAGTAGGTTGAAGTTAGTGGAACCAACATGTCTATGCTCTGCAAATCAGAAGGAACACAACAATTAGCAAATAACCAAATATGGTGATCCACAATTGTTAAAACAAAATAGGAAATTCAGAATTAAGGGCACATATATAACAAGCACATTTGCACCACTCGGTTATCAAAGTGAGTACATTTCTGAAGGCGGAAAATAGATAGACTGCTACAAAAGAGTGCATTCAGAGGAATGCAACTTCGACACAATAGTCTAAGTTGCATATTGTCAAGCTTCATGCACTAGCCAACGCAACCAAAAGTCCGATCTGATGGAAACTGCTAGTGCAATCCATATATACTGTAACACCCGTCTCGCCTGTGACGCGGAGAAGTCAACACGTGCAACCAGAAGAGAGCGACGGCGCGCGAATCTCACGTATGACTCAAAAGGACTATATGTGGACACAAATGAGGGCTACCAGCAATTTTTAAAACCAGGCCTCGAACTCGAGACCTTAGGCTCTGATACCATGTCAAGCTTCATGCACTAGCCAAAGCAACCAAAAGTGCAATCCACATATACTGTAACACATAACACTGCAAAATATAGCATTTAGTGAATGATATCAGAGTTTTAATTTTCCTGTAACGCCTAGACAGCCTTTCTACAACTCTATCAATAAGCTGTTGGAAGGCTTAGTGGTCCAGAAGACAGTCCGTGGTGAGCAACTGCATCCTCTAACGCTTATCCAAAGGTCGCGTGATTGGGAGGATCTGCATATCCACCATGCACGGCAGGTAAGGTTATGGGTCACGACTAGTACTTGACTAGTTGACTAATCAGCACTATAATTCCAAAAAAATACCACACTAACAGTCTACTACACTAAAATATTTGAAGTCTAGTACTAGGAATAATCAGAAGCCAATCAGAGACACATGTACATAAAGGACCAGATCTCTGAAGCAAATTAGAGGCAAATCATAAGCCATGCAACCAACATAAGTACATGCTACGCAATGCACACGGTACATACTGCTAGGCTGTTACATACTAGATACTACTGAGCAGAGCAGGGCATGAGAGGAAGGAGAGGAGAAGCAACTGCCGGTTTGAGTTTGATAATGGAGTTTTCAAGAGGATAACTTCAATCTGACAGTGAGCCACCTCAATAAGTCGGACAACTCAGCATGCTAGACTAATTATGTCTAATCACAGTTAGTCGACTGGTTTCTCAACTATCACAGCCAGCCGAGTCGAGGTGTAAGCCAAGTACCAACTGGTACACTAGTTGAACTACTAGTCAAACGACTCTTGAGCAATGATGGTGGGCTGTGGAAGAGTATGGACCTTCGGGCAGCAAAAGTTACCATATTATCTTCAGCCACCCAAGTTCACATGTGGTGAGAATGAGCACAAGCAGTTTACACCAGCAGCGAGTAGGGAGTAACCAGAGTATAGGTCATCCACAGTAGTATTGATATCTGGATGGTGTTTCTCTAATTGCACTCTTGCACTGACATTTAGCTAATTTTCCCCTTCAAAAGTAATTATGAAAGGAATCTAACCATTTTCAGAAGTTTGAGGAAATTGCTTAATTTTCGATGATATCAGTTTTTTAACATTGTAAAGATAACATTCCATCAGATAAGGTCCCTTCTTCATAAATGAACTTGTCACCCTCACAGCTACTCCTAGTCTCCTAGACAGCCCTATGTCCAACCATATGGGAACACAACAACAGTTCCAGACGTAGATTAAATCAAGCAGACGACTATATCATCAGGAAATTTACCTTCTCCAGCTGCAATAAGGGACAGAGCATGTGCAGGAGATAATACTACTTCTTCTTTGATACCCTCAACAAACGTTCCCTGATGAAGTTAATGCAGATCAAGGAGCTCTCAGTCCATTGTACAAAATGACGCAATCTAAGGGATAACAAGTTTGGGAGTGAAGTTTTATGCATGCAACCGTCAAAAAAGGCATCTGAAATGATCCAACTTCTACACAAGGGAAAATGATGCATTATATTCATCTTTAGTGGTAGCAAGTTGAGAACTTCTCTGTAAAGTCATCTGAAATGATCCAGTTTCTATACAAGGGAATGAGGCCACCCCATCAATTGGTGGCATGCATGACATAACTATTGCTCAGGCAGCAACCGTACCCAAACGGACAAACATACTCTACGCCTCTACGGACCACCATAGGACAGTATTCTCTTGGGAGGAAATTCTAGAATACAAACGCTGACAATCATTCATCAAAATAATCATTAGTTTGATAGTAACTGGTAAGAAATATCAATTGTAGTTTAGCATATAGAGGAAAGTGGTCATAATGAAGATTGGAGAATTGAGATATACACACCTGAGGATCCTCTCTAATCCGTAAGCTCTGCCCTGCAGGATTGAGTAGATCATTGACAACCTAAAATCAATAAGTCCTCCATTAGAACAGCATAACCAGGTAAAATAAAGAATATGGAAGTGATTGATGATCAATTGGGGATGCAGTTAGTGTATTGACATCATGATTGCAGCTAACAAAAATATGGCATTCAATGTGGAAAATTGCAAGAAAAAAACAAAGCAGGAGAAAATCAACAAAAATTTGTGCAAGATGTATACTAACATGGGCTCTGATATCACATGGTGTGCATTGTTTAACAAAAACTTCTTAGTAGAAACATGGAGAGTTACACACGAAAAAGGACTTGGGGGATCGAAACCAAAAGGTAGCATCGTGACAAACAATCAATGCTATACAAAAGAAAAATTATGTTTTCCAGTTTCCACTAGAAATGCTGACATTTATCAACAGTTTAAACCATATCAGGCACCAACATGCTGATTGGCTACTAGGCAGGTTACATGAAACCAATTTCTAGGAACCATAAAATAAGTTCAGCACTTTAGCGACACATGGTACTTAGTGATTGGCCCGACAGCCTATTCAAATATTTGTTAATTGAATGAGATCCAAAGCCCAAAACCCAGATGAATGGTTTTGCTGTCTATCTAGCTTTTATACAAGCTTTTGGTTTTCTCTTTCTAAATTTTTATGTCTGGAAGCATGGAAAGATAATCATTCGGATGGGTTTTAGAATGTGAGGTTTTAACTGATCCTTGTCATGTTTGGGGTTGGCTCCACGATCTTTCAACCTAAAGACTGTCAGGCACGCAAAGCAAGTGGCATGAACCAATACAATAGGACCTCACAAACTGAGATGAGATAATCGTCAAGCCACCAGACAATATGGATGGTATGTATTGATATGGTCGCTTCGTCACAGCCAGCCTAGTGTCATCATGTTAATTGGCACCAGTGTCTTACAGCACAAGATCAAGAAAAGAATTTCATTTCAATGATAGCATGATGATGGTCTTTGCAACGCTTTGGATGAAACTTTCACTCTAGCATTTAACTGGTTGTGACATTACCCATTCCAAAAAACACCAGGATTCTTGCAATTCATTTTGGAACGGAACCCTGGTTATATGTTTGCATATACGATAAGTAAGACTAACAAATAGTCCAAGCAGACGTGACTCAATGATCACCATACAAGTATTCTATGATGATGAAAAATACGATTGCACCAACAAACCTCGTTATAAATTTCCAGGTATGATACGCGTAAGAGAAACTCGCGATCTGGCGTCTACAAAGAAAACCAAACAGTGATAGAAGTTAATACGCAGATACTATAACAGTAGCAAGAATGCTTCGCCGTGTCATGGTCCATGCCTCCATATTTAAAAAGTACCTCTTGTATAATGCTAAATGCATCTTTGACTGCCAAAGGTATTATTCCTGGGGATCTTTGATCTCCCTGACTCAAAAGAAGAAGAATATTGAGATACTGATGACTTTGGAAATATAGCTAACTGGTGATTTGTAAAATATCAGCGTAGCCGTAGCACGAAAAATCCTTACGAACAAGTTCCAACTTGCATGGTTCAAGAGAGAAATGAAATTTTCCTACCTCCATGAATTATGGTCAGTTTATCATACAGAATAGAAGACAAATTGTGGACATGATACCAGGAGCATTTAGCATTTTAGCATGTCATGGATTACACTCAATCGAGCATTGATTATGAATAACCATATAAGTGTCCTTACATGCATTGTATGTGTCTTTCCACTGCTTGTTACACCATATGCAAATATTGTTCCTGCAAGAGTAAAAAATGCGTTATAGTTTGCTTTGCAGAGCAAATAAACAAACGACTAGTGAGAATCAGAATCTATCATTGCATTTAATCAGCATCATTTAGGAGATCTCATAGTGATGTGAAATCATGACTATTCAATAAACTTGTGCAATGATCAATCATTTCTGCAACCGTAGATATCTCATGGTGACATGCTGTGAACAGAAACCAGCCTCTTTCAGCTTATAACAGTTGATCAGAAAGGACACAGAAGTGCTGCCATGATCCTAAATTGTAAGATGAAACTGAAGAGAGCAACACAAGTAAAGATCATTTACCAAATATGCCCTCCATGGCACCACTGACAACATGTTGAGCTGCAACATCATAAACTTGGCGGGTTGTAGTAGTTGGTGCAAAAACTCGGTCTGAACAATAAAACAGTATTAGTCTGTGCAGTCTAATTTGAAACTGGAAAAAATCCATACAATGGCAGTCCTAGAAATATGCCTCCTGCCAAATATTACTTTGTGATTGCTTCTATGCAATGGAACAACATGCTTCGCCTGAATAACTAATTGTGTAGAAGATATTGAAAGAATTTTATTTGTTCACAGAAATGAATCTGTGCGAACATTTTTGTGCCATAGTCTCCAACTCTCCATTCACATGTTTTAAAAAGGGGAGGAGGGGATTCCATTTATAATTGCATTCTATTGACGGAAGCACCGAAACCTAAGACCAACTGGTGAAGCGCGAATGTAAAATAGTGTACTATCACAAATGAAGCTCGTTAGACTGCCATGACAGGTGAATACTTGTTTCCTACAATCCCTATATAGATCAGTATATTAATTTGTGCATTAGCGCAGGAGCAGCAAGCCTGGAGAATGCACATAATCCATTCCCTAGTGCATCAGTAGGCAAAAACTGCCATGTCGAAGTATGTACCCCTCACAAATTGGTGGACTATTTGAAGAAGTCTGGCAGTCTTCTACCGGTCCGACTACTTATAATAAGCAAATTAAGTAGACCAAAGTGCAATTCGAGGCCCTTGTTCACACTGCACCAACAAACTGCTGCAAAATCCCCCAAGCCGCAGTACGGATTTCAGACGCATTGTTGTTGGTAAACTATCTATTCGGAGATCTAGCATTTGCGATTAGAAGTATCCCCAAATCCCATCTAGTTCGCCCCCGCTGCCTTTAGGAGTGGCCTGAATATTTCAGCAGAAACGCAGCAAATTCCTCAAATGGCAAACGTGACGACGAGAGTCAGAATTTAAGCGGCCAGTGCCAGAACCACGAGGCGAGAGCAACCCGGCCAGAAATGGCAACCGACGCGGGGAAGCGTACCGTATGCGTAGCCGACGTTGGGGTTCTGCTCGCTCCGCACGACCGTGTCGCCGTCGGCGTACCAGGCCACCTCCTCCCCCTGCCGAATCTCCCGCGGGCTTCACGCACACACATAAGGAACCAAATCAAAAATCAAAAAACGAATCGAGCCGCATTCCCCGAATCCGAAGAGAAGCCGTGGCGGTAGGCAGGCAGGGTGGGGCGGCGCCGGACCTGAGCGGGCGGAAGCGGACGGTGACGGTGACGTTCTCCTTGGTGGGCTGTTCCTCGTCGAGCCGCGGGGACGCGGGCCCGACGTCGAGCGCCATCTCCGGCGTGAGCCGCGACGACGACGTGGTGGTGGCGGTGGACGTGGGCGAGCCCGACTGCGTCTGCTGCTGCAGCTGCAGCGAGCCCTTCGCCGCCGCAGCCGCCGGAGAAGGAGCCTTCCGTTGCCGCGAGGCCGGGCGCGTCGCCATTGGCGCGCGAGATCTAGCAGCACGTGGCGCCCGGCATTCGGATCCCGGCCCCCTCGCTTTATGCGGGTTTTTCTCTAGGGTTTTTTCCCCTTTCCGTCCGGGCGACAGGCACTTCACTCGCTCGCTCGTGGGGGGAAGGCGCTGCTTTCGGATGGATGGATGGACGCCTTTCCTTTTGCTTCCGTCGGAAGCGATGCGAGCGCGAGCGACGGCGCTGCGAGACGGAAGAAAGTGTGCGAGAGAAGAACCAACCAAGTGGCTCCTTGGTGGGTGGAGGCGGGCACGCTGACTGGTGGGGTAGGCCCGCCTACATGCTGGTGAGAGGCGATGGATGTTGACCCGACTGGTGGAGCTGTTTTTGATTGGTTGCGGCGTTGGGATGGTGCCGTGGAGAGGTCATCTAACTGTTGTGTGAGGCGGTTTTCGCATAATTGCCCATTTTTTTGGCGCTCTCATTAAAGGTGATACTGCTACTCGTCTTTAAGATGACAGTAGTTAGTTAGTTAGGGCCACGTGATTTGTCAGTACTACTACTATGATTAAGTACTGTATCAAGTCTAGTCACTCAGCTACTAAGTAGTACTGTACGTGGTTTGAGCCTTTGCCCTTTGACAAAAGGTGTCTTTTCTAGTACTAGGGTTCAACGACAAGAAACATTGACCCTGAGAGGTCAGGTCATGCCGGGGTGTCTCGGCGTCGGCATCCCCGGAAGGCATGGCGACTGCACGGCCCACGCAGACGGCGACGACGATCCGTTGCCGCAATCACACGGCAGCAGCACAAAGAGCGCGCGTGCGTGCGTGCGTCTTGCCGTTCCTTGGACGGAACGCCCACCCACCATCCAAGCAACAGAACGACTCGACGCCCACGGGCCGGGCCGGGGCGACCGGCGAGCGTAATCTTCTCAGCTCTTGTTGCGTACCGGCCACCCCGATCTCCTGTAGCCATCAGCGTTTCCGTCACACACCGGCGCGGCGTACGCGGAGCAGAGCGCGGCCAACCTGCCAGCCATAGCCAGAACCGAGCGAGCGTACGAAATCCAGCGGTGTCCGGTGGGAGCTAGCCGCGCGCGACGGGTCCTTGTCCGGCATCGCTGGGGACGACACCGGGACCGCCGCCATGCGCCAAACGCGGCGAGCCACACGCGCCGCATTATCTCTCCTCCCGTGAGCCGGGACCGTGAGAGCGTGCAGGAGATATTCCTCGACCCGGCCCGGAAGAGACACAACGTCCGGAGGTTTTGCGAAGTGAAATCAATGCACTGTAGGAGCGGCGAACACAGGTTTGGCGCTGTCTCGGCCTGCTGGCTTCCCGCTCCGCGAGCGCCCTGCCTGCCTGCCTGCCTGCCACCGTGGGCGAGAGGCGAGATCCAGCGCTAGATTTCCTCCCTACTAGATGCAAGCAGTAGTAGCGAGTAGGCCAGGTGCGCGCGTCCGGGAGCGGCCACATGCGAGTGTTCCGTTCTGGCCACACCAGTCGTCACCGGGCAACATGGCTCTCTCTCTCCCCCCGTAAATGGCACCGCGCCACCACTAGTATCTGCCGTGGCAAAGGAGGTCTTGCAATTCCCTTTTCCAGATCATGTTCTCGAGTGCTTCGCTCTTACCGTAGATTCGATTTGCAGGTGGTCTGGATTCTGGAAGACACTTGCATCATTGTCTGGGTACGTATCGTCTAAATTCTAATGACAGCTTTAGGTCCTATGTTCCGTTATTACAATAAAAAAACACGGGAGATTCTCTGCACATTCCTACTAGCCTGCACTGTCTGGCGTTTCACTGAAACGACAACCTGTGCTGCAGACTTCTGAAATGCTGGGTATTTTTTCCCTTCATCGGGGACATTCGGTGGGTCGCGAGGAACATGCGAATTTCTGAAGCCGTTACACGATGCAGACATTCCGTTCGCATCATCAGGGAAGAAAAGTGAGAAGATGGAGACGAAGATGCAACTATCTAGTGGTGAGCTATGCGCCTCTTTTAGGAGATCACGCAACAAACAGAATCCTCTTGATTGTGACACCTCGTCGCGTGCAACGTCCACAAAAATTACCAGAGAACAGTGTAGTGGTTGGACCGGTGGCTCGTCTTGGTACGCTTGCTTATTGTCACGCACACACACGGAAGGATTATACTAGTACGAGAACTGTCGCTCCATAAGAGTATCTCATTTTGCGGCAGCAGCGCGATGCGGCACCGCGGAAAAAAAAAACTTCAGCAGCTGCCGCATCTAATTTGCATCACCGCCCCCTCGCGCTGCACATTTGCGGTAGATCCCGCGCTGCCGCAAATCGACTCCCCACTCGCGCGCATAGCCAACCGGCCCCGTTAAAATCTCCCGCCGACGCCCGCTCTACCCCTCTGTGTCTGCCACCGACGAATCAACCGCTACCACACTGTTCGCGATTGTGACAAACCCTATGCCTTCGTCCTCCCGCCGCCCGAGCTTCGTCCAGCCCCAGTCAGCAGCCACAATGTTGAATTAGAGCCAGGCTCCCACCACCGAAGCCCGCGGCGAAGTGGAGGATGCCACCTGCGGCCTCGAACATCGGCGCCAGGCGGCAGTCCACCATGTGTATCTGATGTCTATTATCTAAATCTATTATGGGGTGCGGGGGTGTCCTCCTCGTTGGACCCTCCTAGCCTTTATATATGAGAGGCTAGGTCTACCAATATGGGTAGGTTACAAGTTGAAGTTTCAATGTAGTCTAGTCTTGGACTTTCCTTGTCTAGTATGCTTGGAGTTTGTGTCCTTGTAGGATTCGTATCAGCTAAACCGCCATGAGCTTCAAGGATCTTGGTATATCTTCGAGTGAGCCTTCCGCTGGACACACCATATATACCAACAATGGGGACCCGAAGGGTCATGCCCATGTCAAATGCCGCTCCCAAACATGGATGCTCATCAGTTGGGAGATAGAAGTGCAAGCGGAAGCAAAGGATGGAGGGGCATGCCATGCTATTTATGTTTCCCAAGTGCATAAGATCTAGTACCTTTCAATATAGAAAAGATTATCAAACCTATGAGGAGCCGAACATATTGGTTAGCAAGTTAACAAGTAAAACAATAAAATATGCAAGAGTTTTGTATTTTTAGGTTTATGATTTGCATAAAAGTAAATTGTTGTAAAGTAAATTGTAAGAGAGTAAATGCTCATTTAAGAGAAAGCCAATCCATTATGCAGCAAGAGGACAAGCTCAATTATGTGTACTTATATGTGATAAACATTCCTGAGGGTGACATGGATTTACTTAGCATAAGCATCTTATCAAGTTTTATTCTTATTGGATAGGTGCAGCCATATACATGTGCAACTGCACCTCCAATGATTAGTTCTAAGGATATTTTCATGTGTAAACAAATGATTATTAAGACATAAATGTCCAACCATTGCTTAAAATTCTAAAATCCCCGATCAAGAACCTCCTAATGCAACTCAAAGTCTCAGGACACGGTTTCATTGTTCCGTTCCTCCCTACTCTTTATTACACTAAGATGCATCCCTATGAGCCCATAAAGGTGAAGTAACATGCAGTCAATATTCGCATATTACCATCATAGAACCATATTTTATATTAAAACTTGATCAAATACTCATTTATACTATATGGAAATCCTTTATACTATATGGAAATCATAGCCAATTCATCTCATGCCCTCAGGAACATGGGGACCTACACACAATGGTGAAACATGGCAAGTATTAATGGCACATGGATTACAACACATCTAAAAGTATAAGTTCACCATAAAATAATAAGTTACCAAGCACAAGCATGCACACATCACTTAAACAATATTCTAGAGTTCAGTCTACCAAAACTATGAGGGGGTGATATCGATCTTGATATGGAGATGCAGATGGTGCTCATGTTGGGGTGATGAAGATGGTGACGAAGAGACTCCCTCCTGCACCAAGGAAGAGTTGGTGGTGATGATGGCTTCGATTTCTCCTTCTCTAGCAGCCTCAGAGTAGTATAATCTACCTTCTCCCGGAGTAAGAGAGGACTTTTGCCTCCACCACCGCCTCTGTGAATCGTGAGAAAATATGGCATAGGTTTTCTGTTGGGGTGGAGGCATACGTAAAAAGGAGGAGCCGATACGATGACTTAGTGGGCCTAGGTGGCGCGATCTAGGGGTAGGCCATGCCACCTAGCCTCTTTTAGGCCTCGTGGCTCCCCTCATGTTTTTCTAGTGCCCAGGGTCTTGGTTTTGATGAAAAACTTTCTTGGTATTTTTTCTGAATTAATTGAAGTTCAGAAATCCCTAAAACATCAAAATACAAAAAAAGAAGGTCTTCTGCCTTCTAGAAATTACATAGCAAAACAAGGGACTTTGTAGAAAATTTTCATAAATCATCTAAAAAGGCATAAATAATAACGTAACAATGCAAATAACAATATAAACTAGTCTTATATGTGGCTATTATCATAACACAAAATGCACATATGAACTTTCCCAAGCTTAAACCTTTACTCATCCTCGAGCAAATTAAAATTAAAGGATAAGTGGAGAAACTTACAATGTCTCCTTTTGTCCCATCACAAGGGCAAAAGGTGAAATCGTAAACTTCTCCACTAATCCTACCACCTATTCTTGAGCGCTTCTCTACTCTGCTCCCTAGACACTGTAAGCATCATGGCAACATGCCATCCACCGAAGTGATGCGCCCACCATCCTCAGTGCCCAGAAATGTGATGTCTGTAGCGACGAGCATGGCATCCTATGAGTTTGGTACTATGACGACCGCAGCAGCAAGCCTGCCATCCCGTGAGGCCGGTACTATGACTGCCGCAGTGGCGAGCCCGCCATCCCGCGAGGACGGTACTGTGACGGCCGTAGTGGCGAGCAGCAAGCCCACCATCCTGTCGTGGATCTAAAAGATACATCGGATCGATTAGAAGAAGAAAAGAGGCAACATGGTGAGAAAGAACAGGAACAATATCAATTAGACATCAGATCGGTCTATAGATGAGATGAGGAAGATACCTTATGCTCGGAGGCATCACCAGATTTCTAAGGAGAGTTAGAAGTAGTGATCAGAGTTGGTGAGAACTTTCCACAATATATTTGGAAATGACTTTGTTCAAATATAGAGTTGGCCTTACAGCGTGGTGACATACAGAGAGAGAGGAGTTGAGAGAGAGCAGCCTAAGGATTCCTGTATTATATAGGAAATATGATGGACAGTTGATGAGATCTAGGATTTGATTTCTGGGCTTTAGAACAAGTGGGGACACTCTCGTGGGACAAATTTGTACAAAGGACCCATACGTCGATCTCCAGCATAAAGGACTAGACTTGGGTAGGCAGTCATGGGTCACATCTGTTAGCTACACGAGCCTAACCAGTTAACGGGTTGTGCTTTAACATTCTCCAACATACGACCATAATTAACGGCGCTTAAATTGGATGGCGCCGCGAGGGAATGCCATCATTGCCCAAGCGCGGCATGAAAAAGTTCCGCTCTTGCATGCCACCAACCACGACACACATATGTGCCGATATCATGTCTGTCACGGCGTATAAATGACCACCACGAAAAAGGTGCCCCGATTGCCCATCCGCTGGGTAACTAACTTTTGTAGGTGTTTTTCGCTTGTGCTACCTCAAAAAAAGTGTTGGGCACGGGGGAGGGGTATTTTGTAGTGAATATGATCACCGAGTGAGCGCGAACATCCATCGCAGCTAGATGAACGTCTGTACAAGTGTCAGGGTCCTCTTGTACATGTTGATCACCAGGTGCTGACAGATTAGGTGAATTATATCGCCATGCATACAGAGATTCGTGACGAAATTGTTCATTACAATCTGCAAAATAATCTGATTGAGCATTTTTTTTGGATCAAAGGAGAGGGTTGCGTCCTCCGCAAGAGTGAACTTCATTTTGTTTGATTTGTATGGATTTTTGTTGGAATTTTGTTTCTATGTGTTCAAACTAAATTCGCAATGTGGTAGGAATTTGAATTATGTGTTTAAACTATTCATGTTTTCATTAGGATTTGCTCAAAAATGTTTGAAAAACTCATAGGGATCCATCTTTGGGGTGCGATTTGGGAGACGCACGTTCCAAGTCCGACGCTCATGCTGGTGCTCCCCAGGCGACTAATGAAATGCATCTGTACCACATGTGTGGTTTTGATAATTAATGACAATCTCATGGACTAATGTTTGCATTGAGTTACACTTATAAGAATTGTCCATTGGCATCGCGTGAACCATTTTTTTGATTCAAGGTTGAAGGATTAAGAAAGGGAGAAGGATAATCAATGACCAAAGAGATATTGAATGGTCATGTGAGATTTGAGCCTATAGGAAGCATGTCTTGAATAAGAAGGTAGTGTGAGGATTCTTGCATTACTTTAAGACATCATGTAGAAGAAAAACGATGATTCAATATTGATCAAGATGAAGTGCAAAGAGTTGATTGAAGATGGATCAACACTCGAAGAAGAATTAAAGTTCAAGTTCAAGATGATCCATCTCAAGAAGATCATGGATATATGAATATATGTACAAACAAGAGGATCTCCCATGGTAGTATGGGAGAGCAACTCGCAAGTCTTCATCAAGCGAGCGCGAGTGATGCCTGCAAGAGAAGATGTTCTTTTGAAGCACTTTTCGTGAAAGTATTAGTTCAAGTTTTTATATCGATCTCAATGAAGAGCTTAGGAAAGTGTTTATTTGTCGTGTCCCTGTCACACCCAAGTTGTCACAAGTCTTGCGTGATGTCATGGTGGTGGCACGGCAGATGCTATGGATAGGCTAAAGATGGGGCCAATGTATACTAGAGGAATCTAGGAAGGGATAGTGTGGTGATTTCACACACAAGTGTTTGTATTTTCACTCTATTAATGTTGGATTACAAGGGCTCCTTGAGCTGTTCGTGAGAAGGAGACTAGTTCTCTTACCCGCCACTACAGTGCTCTAGAGTTCTACCTTAGACAGAGTAAATGATTGATCCCCTTCTATGGAGGCCCTCGTGCTCCTTATATAGGAAAGCCCGAGTTAGAAAGTTAGGGTACACGTGGAGGCATATTCCTCGAATATGCCCTTTGGCTAAAGCAAGATGCTCCTTTATTCACTTTGAACGGATAGTCCGGACCATGGACGTAATCCTTTGTGAGTTGCCTTGCTTTTGGCATCAACCGACATTGGTTGCGTCAGCCGATACTAGCTACGTCACCTTTGTCGGCCACGCCTTGCTAGTCCTCGCCTCTGCCCTGCTTCGCTCATGCTGTAGTGGGCAAAGGCCACTAATACGTCCATTTTGCATCACTATTCTATATCATAATTTACTGTTATTCATTGATATATTTCATATTAAGAGATGATACTTATGTTATTTCATCTATTTTTGCATGGTTGATAACTTTTGGAGCATGAACCGCTATAGTTAGGATTCTGATGGAAAAAGGTGCTGTTTGGAGGCAAAATTCATGAAGATCAGAAAATCCGGAAAAATACATGGAAAATCCTATTTTTTCAGAAGACGAAGAAAGCCAGAAGGGGAAGTGGAGATGGGCCACAGGGGGCCCACACCACCCCCTGGCGCGGGCCACCCCAGGTCGCGCCACCAGGTGGTGTGGCTGCCCTGGTCCACTCTAGCCTCTCCCCTCTGGCGTATATTAACCTCCCGAAACCCTAAGACTCGGGGAGCAACCACAGAAAGATTCCTCCGCCTCTGCGGGGCAGAAAACACCAAGAGAGAAAGATCTCTTCGGCAGACAGAATTCTGTCGGGGGAATTCCTTCCCAGAGAGGGGAGATCGTCGCCATCAACACCACCATCAAGCTGGACTTCATCGGGATCATCATCATCACCACCATCATCTCCACCAACACCATCATCACCACCTCCATACCGTTGTAACAATTGGGTTGAATCTTGTATAGTTCTTAGGGGAAACTTTCCCGGTGTTGATTACTCCTTGTAGTTGATGCTATTGAGTGAACCGTTGAATTATTGTTTATGTTCAGATTGTTATACATCATTATTTCATCTCTGATCATGATCCATATGATGTCTTGTGAGTAGTTCGTTTTGTTCTTGAGGACATGGGAGAAGTCATGTTGTTAGTAGTGGAATTGTGTTGAGAAAGATTCAATAGTTGATATTTAAGTTGTGGTGTACTTCTTCTAGTGGTGTCATGTGAACGTCGACTACATGACACTTCACCTATATGGGCCTAGGGGAATGCATTGTGTATTTGGCTACTAATCGTAGGGGTTGCCGGAGTGACAGAAACCTGAACCCCCGTTAGGAAACCATTGCACAAGGGACGTCAGGGTCTTAGAGTTTAAAGCTGTGGTTAGGTTTCTACCTTAATTACTTTCTTGTACTTGCGGATGCTTGTAAGGGGTATAATCACAAGTATGTATTAGTCCTAGGAAGGTCGGTACATTAGCACAGGTTCACCCACACAACACTTAGCAAACTAAAGAAGATTAATCAACTATATGAAGCGAAAGCACTTGACGGAATTCCCATGTGTCCTCGAGAACATTTGGTCATCTTAAGTAATACAACTAGCTTGTCCTTTGCTGAATAAAGGATTGGGCCACTTGCTGCATTTATTCTTATTCTCTTTTATTTACTCGTACTTTATTTTCCTACATTATCAAAAACCCCTAAAAATCCGTTTGCTAAGTATTTACAGAGAATACCTGCTCCAAGCAACTAGCCAGCACCTTCTGCTCCTCGTTGGGTTCGACACTCTTACTTATCAAAAATACTGCGATACACCCCCTATACTTGTGGGTCATCAAGACTATTTTATGGCGTCGTTACCGGGGAGTGAAGTGCTATTGGGGAGTGGAACTGGTAAAGGAAACTTCTACTGTGAGTATTGTTTATTTCTGTTAGTTGCTTTATTTTCAATATGGATAATTCGCTAAGTTTCTTATTTCGTAATGCTACTACCACTGCTAAGGTAGTAGATGAACCACCAACTGCTGAGAATGATACTTTTAAAATAGCTACAAGAATTATTGATCGTGTTATGGATAACTATTATGTTGGAGATGGAACTATCCATCCTGGTGATCATTTGTTCTTTATACACGAATTATGCGGGTTGTTCAAGTGCGTGATACATTGCAAATGTATCTATAATTTTTGATGTTCCATGCTTGGTTTTATTTACTTTCTTATGTTAATTATTTTATACATGTGGCTCATGATAAGAATGTTTTATGTGATAGTTATATTGTTAATTTTATTCATGATGCTGCTGAAAGTTATTATGAGAAAGGAAAACATGGTTTTATGTATCTCAACAATATTAAGTTTCCTCTCTTTATGTTGAAATTTTTGAAGTTGCACTTCTTTTGCTTTACTATGCTTGTTGCTTTGTGCTTTCATGACTTGTTTCTTTACAATATTCCTATACATAGAAAGTGGGTTAGACTTAAATGTGCTTTGAATTTGCTTCTTGATGCTCTCTTTTACTTCAATTCATATTTCTTATGTGAGCATCTTCTCAAACTATCATGCCTAACTTAAAGGCGTTAAAGAAAACTACTTATTGGGAGATAACCCAAAAGTTTAGATGAGACTTGGAAGTTATTACTTCAGTAATAACAGCTCCTTATCCTTTTTATTTGTTTTTTTGTGCCAAGAGTAACCGCTAATAAGAGAGAAGTAATGATTGGGAAAGTTGCTATCCTGAAACAGATTTCTGTGCTTCACTGTAAAAATTCGTGTAAAATCTCTGAACGTCCTTTTGAGGCATGAATTTTTGTGCTTCTGCCCCAGGTTGTTATCTAACTTTCATTAGTTCAACACTTCCGATTTGAGCAACAGAAGGTCTTCGAAAAAATTCGTCTTTACCTGCTGGTCTGTTTTGACAGATTTCTGCCATTTTCTACATTTGCTTCTTGTTGGTTCCTTTTTGAGTTCTTTTGGGGAATTGAGCTTTTTGAGGGAAGTGCTTCAGTATCTAGTGTTCTAATGGAAGTTTATTGGTGTTAGAGCTAAACCTTAAGACCTATTATCTTGAGTGCACTAATGTTGCTAATAAAGATTGTGTGAAGTTTTGTATGAAGGAAAAATTTCAGGTGTATGGAAGGAATGAGTAATGAGATGAAGGATGGACTAAAGCTCAAGCTTGGAGATGCCATGCATGTCACCCCAACAAATATCCAATAAGTACAAGCGTCAAAGCTTGGGGATGCCTTGGGCATCCCCTTCTTCATCAATAAAAACCCCAGGTTTCTTCCAAACGCTTCATTTTTATTGTTTCATGCACAGTTGTGTTGTTCTTGGAGCGTCTTTGTTTTTGGTTTTGGTTTTAGTTTGCTTGGTTTGCTTAGTTTTCTTGAATAAATTGGTTGGACCCCCTCTTTCATACATTTGTTTTCAAATAGTTTGGTTTGGATTGGAAAAGAGTAGGAAAGTTCATGCTTAAGTGGTAAAAGGAGCTTGTTTTTGACTGTGCCCTATGCTTTGTCATGCCATGCTTGATATTGTTTTGGCTTTATGCTTAGTATTCTTTGTTGTAGCATGACACGTTATAAACAATTGAGATTGCTTAATGTGCCTTGGAAGAATCATGCGTTGTTTTAGCATATTAAATCATAGTATTGTGGTATTCTCCTTTGATGCTTTATTTGGGTTAACTTGGCACATGCTCACACCATGTTATCACTATCCCAAGTCACCATAGCCTTTATGATCCTTTAGTTTTCAACTTGTAGTATCACTTTATGCTTTGATTAATGATGTCTTGTCGCTCTGCATGATTATGGCCATTATTGCTCTCTTATTTTGTCGCTCCCAGTCTTTTGCTAGCCTCCATAACCAAGTATGAGTTCCACTCATGCATCCAACTCCTAAAACCAAGTTATTCCAAAGAGTCCACCATACCTTCCTACTAGCTTATGCTATTCCAAGTATATTCATGTTTTTATCTACCTTCTGAATTAAACTTGTTATGAGAAAACTAGTGATTAAAGTGTTGGAGATATGCCCAAGAGGCAATAATAAAGTGGTTATTATTATATCTTTATGTTTATGATAAATGTGTACATCCCATGCTATAATTGTATTAACCGGAAACATTAATACTTGTGTGTTTTGTAAACATAAAAGAGTCCCTAGTAAGCCTCTTGTTAAACTAGCTTATTGATTAATGGATGATCTTGGTTTCCTGATCATGGGCATTGGATGTCGTTAATAACAAGATCATATCATTAGGAGAATGATGTGATGGACACACACCCATAGTAAGCGTAGCATAAGATCAAGTCAGTAAGTTCGTATTGCTGTAAGCTTTCAAATGCATAGTAACCTAATCCTTCGACCATGAGGTTATGTTAATCACCATCACCGGATGGATACTTTGATGACATCAAACACCGCTTCGTAACTGGGTGGTTATAAAGGTGTCATTGGGTATTCTGAAAGTATGTGTTGAAGCGCATGGACCAAGATTGGGATTTGTCCATCCATATGACGGATAGATATACTCTGGGCCCTCTCGGTGGAATGTCATCTAGTTAGCTTGCAAGCGTGTGACTAGGTCACAAGGGATGACATAACATGGAACGAGTAAAGAGTACTTATCAGTAACGAGGTAGAACTAGGTATGGAGATACCGACGATCAAACCTCGGATAAGTAGAATATCGCGTGACAAAGGGAATTGGTTTCGTATGTTAAATGGTTCTATCGATCACGAAGTAATCGTTGAGTATGTGGGAGCCGTTATGGATCTCCAGATCCCGCTGATGGTTATTGATCGGAGAGGTGTCTTCATCATGACTACATATTCACGAACCGTAGGGTGACACACTTAAGGTTCGAAGTTGTTTTAAGTAGATATGGAATTTGTGTTGGAGACCGAATGTTGTTCGAAGTCTCGGAATGGATCCGGGACATCACGAGGAGACCTGGAATGGTCCGGAGAATAAGATTCATATATTAGGGATCATTTTCTAAGTTGGGAAATGTTCCGGAGTGTTTGTATGGAGATTCTAGAAGGTTTCGAAATGTTCTGGAAGGTTCTAGAAGATTTCTTGGAGTTTACTTGAAAACCAAGAAAGGGATCAAGGGAGTCCAAGTGGGGCAATACACGGATTCGTGGGGGAGGAGGACTCCTCCCCCCAACCCGCCGGCCCAAGGAGGAGGGGAGTCCTACTAGGACTCCCCCTCCCCAGGCGCGCCTCCCTCCTTTAAATAGAAGGGAGGGGGCGCCCCCTCTTGCCCCTCTCTCATAACAACCAATCTCAGCCGCCTCTCTCCTCCACCTTTCTTCTGCACAGGCATAGGCGAAGCCCTGCAGAATTCTCATCTCCACCACCACCACCACGCCGTCGTGCTGCTAGGATTCCGTGGAGAAGATCTACTACCTCCGCTGCTCGCTGGAACGGGGAGAGGAAGGTCTGATTCGACTCCGCACGTGTGACCGTCTGCGGAAGCGCTGTCGGAACGCGGCGCCGGAAGGATCATCCACATGATCTTGAGATCGGCAAGTGATCGACTACATCATCCAGGAGATCTAATCTCGTAACGCTTTCGGTTCTACGAGGGTGAGTACCGATCTATCTCGTTGCTCATGTCTAATGGATTAGATCTTGGCTTTTGTCTAGATTAGATCTAGGTTTTGTTCGTTCTTGCGGTAGAAATTTTTTGTTTTCCATGCTACGAACCCATCAGTGGTATCAGAGCCTTGTCTATGCGTAGATCTGTTGCACGAGTAGAACACAATGAGGTTGTGGGCGTTGGTGCTCGTGTCGTCTTTTGCTATGTGTGTACTTTGCATCTTGCGGTATGGTGGGATGAAGCGGCTCGGGCTAACATTACATGTCATCGTACACGAGACTTGCTCCACGCTTGACGTGCAACTTGCTTTGCACAAGTGGCTTTGCGGGTGTCTGTCTCTCCCATCATAGTATAGATCAAATCTACACTTTGCACTTGATAGCACTTGTATCAACGTTGGGGTTCAGTTTCATAGGTAAGATGCGTTCTTAGTCGAAAGCCCCAAGCCACGTAAAACTTGCAAAGAAAATTAGAGGCGTCTAACTTGTTTTTGCAGGGGTTTCGTGATGTGATATGGCCTACATGTGATTGTGATTGTATTTGATGTATGCAATGATCCTTGTTGTAATATGGCAACCGCCAGGAGCCTAATGGTTGTCTTTAATTCTGTTAAGACCTGCGTGTCTATTCATCTTGTAATAGCTTCGTTCCAAGTAGTTGTAATAGTTGCTAGTGAAGATGAACAACCATGAAGCGCCTCCACGGACCTTGACGCAATGCTGGTGATGATGGAGATCATGTCCGTGCTTTGGAGATGGAGATCGAAGGCATAAGAAGAAAGGGCCATATCATATCACACTAATTATGAATTGCCTGTGATGTTAATCCTTTATGCATCTTGTATTGCTTAGATCGCGACGGTAGCATTATAAGATGATCCCTCTCACTAAATATCAAGTAATAAAGTGTTCGTCCTTAGTTGGCACCGTTGCTAAGACTCGTCGTTTCGAAGCATCTCGTGATGATCGGGTGTGATAGACTCTACGTGTGCATATAACGGGTGCAAGCCAGATTTGCACATGCGGAAACTAAGGTTAATCTTGACGAGCCTAGCATGTACAGACATGGTCTCGGAACACGGAATACCGAAAGGTAGAGCATGAGTCATATGATTGATATGATGAACATGAAGATTGTTCGCCGATGAAGCTACATCATCTCACGTGATGATCGGACTTGGTGTAGTGGATTTGGTACGTGTAATCACTAAAACAACTCGAGGGATGTTGTTTTGAGTGGGAGTTCATTTGTAATTTGGATTAATCAAACTCAATTTATCATAAACACAATTAAAGTGAATTTGCATAGTTTATTGTAGTCATTGACATCCGTTCACCACCTTACGCTTAGTTATAGTTGAGATAGTAGAACTATAGAAATTCTGGATATTTGCTTTACGAACTGGTATCGTATTGTTTTGAGTGTCAATCTAAAGTTTAAAAGTCATGTTGCAAACTTTCAGTAAACTCCGTTTACTCTGTGAAGTTTAATAAACAATATTAAATCAAGAGTAACAATTCCAGTGTTATTATCTAATGTATCATGTTTGCCTCCATGATTCTTGATACTCAAAAGATTGTTTTTAATATCAAGTTTATCTAAGAGCTGAAAGCAATGTTTCAGAAACCATCATATGTGAAAGGTATTGTGATATCTAAAACAATGTGTTGGTTACAACATGATAGAGTATACGTCCTCATATTTGATGAGAATTTGTGAAGGTTGGAGACGCCAGTCGTCCTAATCCTCCAAAAGTTTTTGGAAAAGAAACATTATACTCGCAATTCACCTTTATAAGCTATAGCAGCTTGATCATGAAAGTTCTCATGATAATGATGAATAGAAGATGTAAGTAAAATGTTTACTACACTAAAAGATTACTAAAGAATGGAATTTTGAAAGAATGCCAAACATTTGATGAAGGTGATCCACTTCAAAGTGCAAGTCCAAAGGAATTAGTATTTGACTATACACACTTTGTACTATGTGTCATGTGAATGACACCACTATTGATGTTGATAGATTCTTTTAAAAGAAAAGGAATTGTTGAAAGAGAATCTATAAAATATTTGGCAGAAAAGAAAAGATTGGAGATGTCCAACTTAGGTATATAGAAGATACATGTTATGGCTGTATTCCTTGATTGTTAAACAATGTGGTTCTGCGATATTGGATACCGAATTGGTTGGTATGAAGTGTCATACAGGACAACACAATTCATGAACTGCAATGGCCTAAGTAACTAGCAAGAGAATATGTGATGATGTTCATCGAAAACAAACAAAGGGTTGTTGTGTTGCTCGTTAACATCAAAGCTTACCTTCAAGATTTGTTTCAATAATTGTTATTTTGATCAGGTATTATGACGACAAAAGGTTGTTCAAATAATTACCGTATTCCATAATAGATGGATGATATACAAGTCTGGTTGGAGAAATAACGACCATAAAACTAATGCTAAAATGTCGCAAGACAAATGATTGAAAGATCACTTGCAAAGTGACATCGCCGTTTAAATTATATTGAAAGGGATACATGAAGAAACTCCATGTTGATGGATTTTTGGAGTCTTTGATTTTGAATGACGCTTGTGATACTTTCCTGAAGATAATTAAAACTCCGTTCGTAGGCCAAAAGAGGAACGGACGACTAACTGATTGGAATTTGTACATATTGATGTATATAGTCCATTATGTGTAGTCGTGGGCGATGGATTTCAACTTCATATGCTTTCTCCGAAGATTTGGGTGAGTATATATATATACTTAGTCAATAAGGAAGAAGTATGAAACATTTGAAAATGTTCAAAGACTTTCAAGATGAAGTGGAAAATTATTGTAACAAGAAAATAAAAAGTTTATGATTGGATCATAAAGATGTTTGAGTTACAAGTTTAGCAAAACACCTAAGATTTGAGGAATCATTCCATGGATTTGCATTTCCCAAAACACCATAGGAGTATGGAGTGTTCGAGATATGTAATGAAACCTTGTTTGACATGGTAAGATCAAAGGTGTCATTTATAAAACTGCCATTATATTTTAAAGATTAAAGCTTTAGTGACTACCGCTTTTACACTGAAAAGAGCTCCATCGTGATCCGTTGAAATGACACCATATAAGTCATGGTTTGGGATAAAACCCAGGTTGTCCTTTCTTAAATTTTTGGTATGGTAGGCATAAGTAAAATGTTTACAACCAAAGTCGGATGAGCATGTCTTTGTAGGTTATTTCGAATAACCATTGGGTATTCCTCCATAACACCAAAGACAAAAGTGATATCGCTTAGAATGTCGAGTTTCTTGAGAAGGAATTTTTGGTGAAAAGTTAAGTGGGAGGACAATAGAATTTTGACAAGGTTGTTGAACCTTGGCTAATATGTGCTGAGTTGCGCAGTGTCGGTAAGTGTCCTAGAGGCAGCAACAATGCTCATGGCTCACGTGCCTCAAAGGTTGTGGTCACGGAGATCTAAGTTCCTATTGAACCAAGTAGGTCAGGTAAGTAATCAAATGCCAAGATTTGAGAGTTAAATCATTGTTGTTTGACAATGATGAACCGACTACATGCAAAGAAGCAATGATGGGCCCTGACTTCGTTAAGTGGCTTGAAGCCATAAAATCCGTGATAATTCCATACACGAGAAATCAAGCTTTGAATTTGAAAGACCCTCTGGAAAGGTGCAAGACCTTACAGTCGTATATGGAACTATAAAGAAATAGACATGGATGTTTCACATCTATGAAATAGTCGACATGTCGGAAAAAGTTTACGACAATGATTAAGGAATTGACTATGATAAGGTTTGATCTTTCATAGAGATATTTAGTCTAGACGGATTAATGTAGCAACCACTACATATATTTTGGTATATGGTAGTTGAACAAACAAAACAAGTTCTTCTAATAGAATGGTTACCTAGGATGTGTCCATGACACGATCCAAAGGGTTTTGTTAATTCAAAGGATGCTAAAAGAGTATGCAAAACTTCAATGGTTGAAGTGAGCATCGCGGAGTTGGAATCTTCACCGTGATGAAACCGTTAAAAGGTTTAATTTCATCAGAGACGATGAAGATGCTTGCATTTTTGCTAGAAATTAAGTGGGAGCGCTAAGACATATTTCTAATACATTATGTGAAATACATATTGTTTATTAGAAATGATGTATATTTTATTGACACAGGTTAAGAATTTCATTTCGATGAAAAACTTAGGCATAACCCAAGAATTAGGCATCAATGTCTATATGGATAGATTGAGGCGCTAATATGGTTTTGCCAAATGTACATAGATAAGATGTTGAATGAGTTCAATATGGAAACAACAAGAAAGGTTCTTGACACACGGAAAGGACTGAATCAAGATTCAAGTGTGTTGACACGAGATTCAAGTGTTTTGACACTTGGTGAAATCACAAGAATATTTTGATCAATCATTCTTTGAGATGTACACATCCAGATATGTCCTATGCTCTAAATGTTATGAGCATATACCAGAATGACTCATAAGATGATCATTGGACAATAGTAGGGATATTCCTATGATCTTTGGAAGAACGAAGAATATATTATTTATATAGTGATCACAAATAGTTCATTGTAAATTGTTGCATTGATACTAGTTTTGTCACAAATTAAGTTTATCTCAATTTAAACTATGGGTGGCACAATGTAATGGAAAGGAAGTTCCATAACAGATTTGGTTGAGTACCAAAGTTAAAACATTGTGACAGATACTACAACAAAAGGCTAAGTATATGACTGCTATTGTAGCAGCAAATGAGGGCATTTGCGTCAAGTAGTTTGTTATGAAACTAGGTGTGGTTCATAGCGGGATAATACTATGAAGATACATTGTATGACAATTGTATCAACATGATTTAATCCCAAGGAACTAAAGGTCTCACCAAAGGACAAAATTTATACAATGCCATCTCATTGGAGAATGAGTAACGCGTAGAGACGCAAGGACATGCAAATACACACGGACCTGGAAGTGTCAGATCCGAAGATTATGTTTATCACTAGCAATAGTGTCTATACAACACCAGAAAGCCATAGGTGTTGAATGCACAAATTTTTAACTAGATTATTGACTCTACTGCAAGTGGGAGACTGTTGGAGATATGCCCAAGAGGCAATAATAAAGTGGTTATTATATCTTTATGTTTATGATAAATGTTTACATCCCATGCTATAATTGTATTAACCGGAAACATCATGGTTTCCTGATCATGGGCATTGGATCATTAATAACAAGATCATATCATTAGGAGAATGATGTGATGGACACACACCCATAGTAAGCGTAGCATAAGATCAAGTCATTAAGTTCGTATTGCTGTAAGCTTTCAAATGCATAGTAACCTAATCCTTCGACCATGAGGTTATGTTAATCACCATCACCGGATGGATACTTTGATGACATCAAACACCGCTTCATAACTGGGTGGTTATAAAGGTGTCATTGGGTATTCTGAAAGTATGTGTTGAAGCGCATGGACCAAGATTGGGATTTGTCCATCCATATGACGGATAGATATACTCTGGGCCCTCTCAGTGGAATGTAATCTAGTTAGCTTGCAAGCATGTGACTAGGTCACAAGGGACGACATAACATGGAACGAGTAAAGAGTACTTATCAGTAACGAGGTAGAACTAGGTATGGAGATACCGACGATCAAACCTCGGATAAGTAGAATATCGCGTGACAAAGGGAATTGGTTTTGTATGTTAAATGGTTCTATCGATCACGAAGTAATCGTTGAGTATGTGGGAGCCGTTATGGATCTCCAGATCCCGCTGATGGTTATTGATCGGAGAGGTGTCTTCATCATGACTGCATATTCATGAACCGTAAGGTGACACACTTAAGGTTCGAAGTTGTTTTAAGTAGATATGGAATTTGTGTTGGAGACCGAATGTTGTTCGAAGTCTCGGAATGGATCCGGGACATCACGAGGTGACCCAGAATGGTCCGGAGAATAAGATTCATATATTGGGGATCATTTTCTAAGTTGGGAGATGTTCCGGAGTGTTTGTATGGAGATTCTAGAAGGTTTCGGAATGTTCTGGAAGGTTCTAGAGGATTTCTTGGAGTTTACTTGAAAACCAAGGAAGGGATCAAGGAGTCCAAGTGGGGCAAGACACGGATTCGTGGGGGAGGAGGATTCCTCCCCACTTCCCACCGCCGGCCCAAGGAGGAGGGCCAGGCGCGCCTCCCTCCTTTAAATAGAAGGGAGGGGGCGCCCCCTGTTGCCCCTCTCTCATAACAACCAATCTCAGCCGCCTCTCTCCTCCACCTTTCTTCTGCACAGGCATAGGCGAAGCCCTGCAGAATTCTCATCTCCACCACCACCACCACGCCGTCGTGCTGCTAGGATTCCGTGGAGAAGATCTACTACCTCCGCTGCTCGCTGGAATGGGGAGAGGAAGGTCTACTTCGACTCCGCACGTGTGACCGTCTGCGGAAGAGCTGCCGGAACGCGGCGCCGGAAGGATCATCCACACGATCTTGAGATCGACAAGTGATCGACTACATCATCCACGAGATCTAATCTTGTAATGCTTTCGGTTCTACGAGGGTTAGTACCGATCTATCTCGTTGCTCATGTCTAATAGATTAGATCTTGGCTTTTGTCTAGATTAGATCTGGGTTTTGTTCGTTCTTGCGGTAGAATTTTTTTGTTTTCCATGCTACGAACCCATCATAAAGCTCTCACAAACTTGATGGCACACTTTACTTTTCTTGCCCCTAATAAACTTGAACCATTGTGTCGTCTATGTTGTATATGCTTGCACTTATTTGTTGGGAATTAGCAGAACCATGCTGTCATGGGGAACGCTTTCAACATTGCACTTGGTACTTGTACCTATTTGATATCATGCTCTTTTGTCTATGGATGTCGTCGGTGTGAAATGAAAGGGGAGCTTGTAAGTCTATGGAGTTATGTATATGTGTTAGAGAAACGCCTGGGTCGCTGGTCTAATACATGCTGACATAGTGGAAACCTGCAGCGTAACCATAATGAGCTGTCTATGAAGCATTCTTATTATAAAAAAGAGTCCTATATTGAGAAAAAAGAGAAAAAGAAAAAAAAGATTATGAAAAGAGGAAAGAGATAAAAAGGCACCATATTCCCATGGTAAATAAGAAGATTGCTGAGATGCTCGTTGTCTGCTTGCCTTGTCATTTTGATATGGGGATTCTTCCGTATCATCGGGCAAGGGGTACCCCGTTGGCGGTTCTCTATGATACACATGTACTTACGATGACAAGAACTTACGGGTGACTAAACTTGAGTAGCATGAGGAGCGGACCTCGTATACAAGGGACATGAGATTCCTAACTTATACTTCGTCAAGCATGTACACCATAGTTTGTTCACTTTAACCTTAATCACTTCAAGATGCTTATGATAGGGGCAATGATAGCTAAAAGCTATAAGTACCATAATTTTTGGAAGCTCTTTATGGGACTTGAATCCCTACTTCCTTCTATGAAGACCTTTCTTCCACCATTATATTGAGTCTCCACCTTCTACCTTTATGCACTTACTTTGAGAGCATAGTGGCCATTCTTAGTTCTATGTGCATTGTCCCAAGACTTGTTGATTGATGCATACCTTGATATTGCTTGTTTTAAACTATTTGTATCTAGTCACTCTTATGAACTTTGAAGGTGTCCTATGCATTTATGTTTGCTACTCTATGAGGGACAAGCTGAATGCCATTATGCTATGTTTTCTTTATGTGAAACAAACAAACGTCTTGCAAAGCATTGTTATTCATGAATCTTTTGTTTGTGCCTTTTCATGTTGCATCATAGTTTCTTTGTCTTATTGCTAGAACTTTGTCTTTCATGTTATGATTGAAGTACTATGATCCCAGCTTTGAATGTTTTACAAATACTTTGATCAAGTTATGATGGTGCATGTCACCTCAAAAATTATTCTTTCTTTTTATCACTTACCTACTCGAGGACGAGCAGGAGTTAAGCTTGGGGATGTTGATACATTGCAAATGTATCTATAATTTTTTATGTTCCATGCTTGGTTTTATCTACTTTCTTATGTTTTGTCCACACTTTGGAGTACTTTTCATATGATTTCTTGGACTAACCTATTAACAAGAGCCACAGTGCCAGCTGCCTGTTTTCTGCTGTTTTTGGTTCCAGGAAGTCAGAAAATGAATATGCTCGGAATTAGACGGGACAAAAGCCAAAGTTAGTATTTTCCTAGAAGACTCACGGAGCTAGAATACGAGACGGAGGAGGGCCAGGGCCTGGCCACACACCCCTTGGCGCGGGCTAGCCCAGGCCACGCCAGGGCATTGTGTGGGCCCCCTGGCCGGCCACCGACCTTGCCTCCTTCGCCTATAAGAGCCTCCCGATACCAAAACTCTAGATCGTCAACCAGAAATCCACGAAAAGTTCCGTAGTGCCACCGCCACCGAAGGGGAGATTCAGGGGACAGAAAGTCTTTGTTCTGGCACCTTGCCGGGACGGGGAAGTGCCCCCGGAGCCATCTCCATCAATCTCCACCACCATCTCCATCACCATTGCTGATTCCCATGATAAGGAGGGAGTAGTTCTCTCTCGAGGCTAAGGGTTCTACCGATAGCTATGTGTTTATCTCTCTCTCTATGCATGATCATATTGTGATCATGAGCTTGTAATCTATAGATCTACCTTGCTACTCAAGTGCTTTAATAGATCTCTGCTCTCCCCATGTGTGTGAAAGTGACAGCGTGCACACCATGGTGGCACTTAGGCTAGAGATTACAAATACTTGTTATGAGTTATATTTGGATTTGGATGTCTTTATGAAATTGTGGTGTTTGTTGGAACCATCTAGTGCTCAAGGTGACAGTGTGGGGTTATCTAGATGGGAAAGGCTTACTTTGAGGTTGATAGATTGCAAATGTATCTATAATTTTTGATGTTCCATGCTTGGTTTTATCCACTTTCTTGTGTTTTGTTCCAACTTTGGAGTACTTTTCATATGATTTCTTGGACTAACCTATTAACAAGAGCCACAGTGCCGGCTGCCTGTTTTCTGCTGTTTTTGTTTCCAGGAAAGTCAGAAAATGAATATTCTCGGAATTGGACAGGACAAAAGCCAAAGTGCCTATTTTTCCGGAAGTCATCAAGTGCCAGAATACGAGACAGAGAGGGGCTAGAGGGCGGCCACACCACCTGGCCACGCGGCCAGGCCTGGCCCGCGCCAGGGGGTGGTGTGGCCAGCCCAGGCACCCCCTCGGCCTCCCCTTCCGACTATAAGATGCCCTCGGGACGAAACCCTAAGTGCCTGATCAAAAATCCACGAAAGAGACTATAGCCACTGTCTTCTCCATCCCTAGATCGGGAGGGATCTGAAGCTCTTCCCGGCACCCTGATACATTGCAAATGTATCTATAATTTTTGATGTTCCATGCTTAGTTTTATCCACTTTCTTGTGTTTTGTTCCAACTTTGGAGTACTTTTATTATGATTTCTTGGACTAACCTATTAACAAGAGCCACAGTGCTAGCTGCCTGTTTTCTGTTGTTTTTGGTTCCAAAAAAGTCAGAAAATGAATATTCTCGGAATTGGACGGGACAAAAGCCCAAGTGCCTATTTTTACGGAAGGCATCAAGTGCCAGAATACGAGACGGAGAGGGGCCAGGGGCCGGCCACACCACCTGGCCGCGCGGCCAGGCCTGGCCTGCGCCAGGGGGTGGTCTGGCCGATACCAGCACCCCCTCGGCGTCTCCTTCCGCCTATAAGTTGCCCTCGGGATGAAAACCCTAAGAACCGATCAAAAATCCACGAAAGAGTCTGTAGCCGCCGTCATCTCCATCCCTAGATCGGGGGGATCTAAAGCTCTTCCCGGCACCCTGCCGGAGAGGGGAATTCACCCTAGAAGCCTTCTTCATCACCATGCAAGCCTCCGGTGTGATGCGTGAGTAGTTCATCCTTGGACTACGGATCCATGTAGTAGCTAGATGGCTGGTTTCTCCTCCTTTGTGCTTTCATGTTTAGATCTTGTGAGCTCCGTTGATGATCAAGATCATCTATTTGTAATTCATACATGTTGTGTTTGCGGGGATCCGATGGATATTGAGATGCTATTTCAGATTGATTATTGATTCTATCATGTCTTTGTTATTTAAGATCTTGCATGCTTTCCGTTGTTAGTAGCTATCTTGGCCAAGTAGATGCTAGCAACTCCAAGAGTTAGTATTTATGCTCGATAGTGGGTTCATGCCTCTCATAATCTGGGGAAGTGACAAAAATCTCTAACGTACTAGATGTGATGTTGCTACTAGGGAGAAAACAACGATCTTTTGTTCATAGAACAATCGTATTGTTTACTTTACACGTAGTTCGTAAAGCAATAATCTGTTGCTTGCAACTTAATACTGGAGGGGGTTCGGATGATAACCTGAAGGTGGATTATTAGTCATAGATGCAGTCGGATGGCGATCTATGTATTATGTTGTAATGCCCAATCAAGTCTCAAAGGAGTCCAGATGATTAGTATATGCATGTATTGCTTTCTCGGTGTTTGTTAATTGCCCCGCTGTTTACCCAGCATGTTATCTATCTAAGGAGAGCCACCTCTAGTGAACTATGGATCCCGGTCCTTGTCTTTTACATACAATCTACAATCTTTTACTACTTTGTGTTTACTTTCTGTAAACTTTTACTTCTTTCCATTCGACACGTTTAATCCTTTGTTTTCCGCAAAACACAGTGAGATTGACAACCTCATCGCAAGTTGGGGACAAAGTTCTGTGGTTGTGTTATGCAGGTCTCCATGTTGCTACTAGCACCGGTAGTGCGCCCTGCCAAGGCTCAGCTAGTAACACCTTTGGGGTGTTTCCTTGCTCCTACTGGTTCGATTAAACCTTGGTTTCATACTGAGAGAAACTTGCTGCTATGCTCATCATACCTTCCTCTTGGGGTTCCCAACGAGCTCTACATCAACACTGCCAACAAGCATTTTTCTGGGCGCCGTGCATTGAGCCATCAAGCGATTTTCTGGCGCCGTTGCCGGGGAACAAAGAAGAAGAAACTCCCACGTCAACTACAAGCCAGCAAATCTGGCGCCGTTGCCGGGGAGTCAAGGACATCTTCACAAGGGGAGTCCCTCATAACCAATCTCTTTACTTTGTTGTTTTTGTTTTGCTTTGTTTGCTTGTTTTGTTCTTCAAAAAATCCAAAAAAATTAGTTTTACTTGTTTGCTTTCTTATTTGAAAACCCAAAAAATGACTACTCTTGAAAACACTAAGTTGTGTGACTTCACTAGCACCAACAACAATGATTTTATGAGCACTCCTATTGCTCCACCTGTGGCTGAAAATACTTTCTTTGAGATAAAACCTGCTTTGCTCACTCTTGTTATGAGAGAGCAATTTTCGGGTATTGGTAATGAAGATGCTGCTTCCCATCTAAATAACTTTGTTGAACTTTGTGAGATGCAAAAGCATAGGGATATAGATGGTGATATTATTAAGCTGAAATTGTTTCCTTTCTCTTTGAGAGGAAAAGCTAAAGAATGGTTGAATTCCTTAACTAGGAATAGTATTGATTCTTGGACTAAGTGCAAAGATGCTTTTATTGGAAAATACTATCCTCCTACTAAGATTATATCCATGAGAAGTGAAATAATGAAGTTTAAACAACTTGATAATGAGCATGTTGCTCAAGCTTGGGAAAGAATGAAATCTTTAGTAAAGAATTGTCCCACTCATGGACTGATTGCTTGGATGATCATCCAAACTTTTTATGCAGGATTGAACTATTCTTCAAGGAACCTATTGGATTCAGCTGTTGGATGTACCTTTATGACCATCACTTTGGGTGCTGCAACAAAACTTTTGGATAATATGATGGTTAATTATTCTGAATGGCATACTAAGAGAGCTCCACAAGGTAAGAAGGTAAATTCTGTTGAGGAAACCTCTTCCTTGAGTGATAAGATTGATATTATTATGTCTATGCTAGTTAATGGGAAAACCCATATTGATCCAAATAATGTTCCTTTAGCCTCTTTGGTTGCTCAAGAAGAGCAAGTTGATGTGAACTTCATAAGAAATAACAACTTTAGCAACAATGCTTATGGTAATAATGCTTATAGGAACAATTTTGGTAACAACAATTATAAGCCATATCCTCCCAACAATGGTAATGCTTATGGAAATCCTTACAACAATAATAAGAGTGCTCCCTCTGAACTTGAAGTTATGCTTAAAGAGTTTATTAGTAAACAAACTGCTTTCAATAAAACTATTGAGGAAAAACTCTCTAATGCTGAAAGAAATATATGATCTTTGGCTGAAGCTCAATCTACTTTGAATAAAATGGCTGCTAAACCTGAAACTAATGATAATCCCTTTGCAGCTACTAATCTTATACAAGTAAGAATTGACGAAAATGTTAGACTATTAGCTAAATTACATGCTAAGTGGGAAAGAGAAGATGAAATTGCTAGAAACATTAGTGCTTCTACTATTACCACCACTAGTGTTGAGGCTAGTAATAGTTCTACTACTTTAGATGATAAAGTTGATTTTGATCTTGATGGTTGCAACATCTCTGAAGTTATTAAGTTCCTACAAAAGCTTGCTAAAAGTCCTAATGCTAGTGCTATGAACATGGCCTTTACAAAACACATTACCGATGCTCTCATAAAGATTAAGGAAGAAAAGATGAAACATAAAGCTTCTATTCCTATAAAGCAAGAAGATGGTTGGGAACCCATCATTAATATGAAAGTGAATGACTTTGATTTCAAAGCTTTGTGTGATCTTGATAGTAGTGTTTCTATTATGCCTAGAAGGATTTATGATATGCTTGATTTGCCTCCTCTTGAAGATTGTTATTTGAATGTCCCACTTGATGCTAATGCTAAAAAGAAACTCACGGGGAGTCTTAATGATGTTCTTATTATGGTTAATGATTCCTATGTCCCCGTTGATTTCTATGTTTTGGATGTTGAATACAATGCTTCTTGTCCTATTACTTTGGGAAGACCTTTCCTTAGAACTGTTGGTGCCATCATTGATATGAAAGAAGGCACCATTAAATATCAACTCCCACTCAAGAATGGTATAGAACACTTCCCTAAAAAGAGAGAAAATATTTCTTTTGCTTCTCCTATGAAAACAAAATTTGGTCTTAATGCTTCTTCATTTGAGAACACTTGATTCTTTCTTTGCTTCTTATGCCTAACTTAAAGGCGTTAAAGAAAAGTACTTGTTGGGAGATAACCCAAGAGTTTTAGTTGAGCCTTGGAAGTTATTACCTCTGTAATAACCTCTCCTTATCCTTTTTATTTGCTTTTTCTGCCAAGAGTAACCTCTAATGAGAGTGAAGTAAAGATTGGGAAAGTTACTGTCCCGAAACAGATTTCTGTACTTCACCGTAAAATTTCCTGAGAGATCTCTGTATGTCGGATTGATCTGTAATTTCTTGTGCTTCTTCCCTAGGTTGTTATCTAACTTTAGTTAGTTCAACACTTTTTGATTTGAGCAACAGAAGTTCTTCGAAAGAGTTCGTCTTTACCTGCTGGTCTATTTTGACAGATTTCTGCCATTTTCTGCATTTGCTTCTTGTTAGTTTCTTCTTTAGTTCCTTTGGGGAATTGAGATTTTTGAGGGAAGTGCTACAGTAGCTAGTGTCCTAATGGAAGTTTATTTGGTGTTAGAACTGAACCTTAAGACTTATTTATCTTAAGTGCACTAATGTTGCTAATGAGATTGTGTGAAGTTTTGTATGAAGGAAAATTTTCAGGTGTATGGAAGGAATGAGTAATGAGATGAAGGATGGACTAAAGCTCAAGCTTGGGGATGCCACGCGTGTCACCACAAGAAATATCCAAGAAGTACAAGCGTCAAAGCTTGGGGATGCCCAAGGCATCCCCTTCTTCATCAATAAAAATTCCAGGTTTCTTCCAAACGCTTCATTTTTATTGTTTCATGCACAGTTGTGTTGTTCTTAGAGCGTCTTCTTTTTCATTTTCATTTTGGTTTTTCGTTTGCTTTTGTTTGCTTAGTTTGCTGAATAAATTGGTTGGACCCCCTCTTTCATACATTGGTTTGCAAATAGTTTAGTTTGGTTTGGAAAAGAGTAGGAAAGTTCATGCTTATGTGGTAAAAAGAGCTCGTTTTTGACTGTGGCTATGCTTTGTCATGCCATGCTTGATATTGTTTTGGCTTTAAGCTTAGTATTTTGCTGTAGCATGACTTGTTATAAACAATTGAGATTGCTTAATGTGCCTTGGATGAATCATGCGTTGTTTTAGCATATTAAAGCATAGTATAGTGGTATTCTCCTTTGATACTTTATTTGGGTAGACTTGGCGCATTCTCACACCATGTTATGACTGTCACAAGTCACCATAGCCTTTATGATCCTTTAGTTTTCAACTTGTAGTATCACTTTATGCTTTGATCAATGATGTTTTGTCGCTCTGCATGATTATGGCCATTATTGCTCTCTTAGTTTGCCGCTCCCAGTCTTTTGCTAGCCTCCACAACCAAGTATGAGTTCCACTCATGCATCCAACTCCCTAAACCAAGTTTTTCCAAAGAGTCCACCATACCTACCTACTAGCTTATGCTATTCCAACTATATTCATGCTTTTGTTTACCTTCCACTTGTTATGAGAAAACTAGTGATTAAAGCTCTCACGAACTTGATGGCACACTTTACTTTATTGCCTCTAATAATTTTGAACCATTGTGTCTTCTATGTTGTATATGCTTGCACTTATTTGTTGGGAATTAGAAGAACCATGCTTTCATGGGGAACGCTTTCAACATTGCACTTGGTACTTGTACCTAGTTGATATCATGCTCTTTTGTATATGGATGTCGTTGGTGTGAAATGAAAGGGGAGCTTGTAAGTCCATGGAGTTATGTATATGTGTTAGAGAAACGCCTGGGCCGCTGGTCTAATCCATGCTGACATGGTGGAAACCTGCAGCGTAACCATAATGAGCTGTCTATGAAGCATTCTTATTATAGAAAAAGAGTCCTATATTGAGAAAAAAGAGAAAAAGAAAAAAAGAGATACTATGAAAAGAGGAAAGAGAGAAAAAAGCACCATATTCCATGGTAAATAAGAAGAATGTTGAGATGCTCGTTGTCTGCTTGCCTTGTCATTTTGATATGGGGATTCTTCCGTATCATCGGGCAAGGGGTACCCGTTGGCGGTTCTCAATGATACACATGTACTTACGATGACAAGAACTTACCGGTGACTAAACTTGGGTAGCATGAGGAGCGACCCTCGTATTCAAGGGACATGAGATTTCTGACTTATACTTCGTCAATCATGTACACCATAGTTTGTTCACTTTAACCTTAATCAATTCAAGATGCTTATGATAGGGGCAATGAGAGCTGAAAGCTTTAAGTATCATAATTTTTGGAAGCTCTTTATGAGACTTGAATCCCTACTTCCTTTTTACAAAAGGCCTTTATTCCACCATTATATTGAGTCTCCACCTTCTATCTTTATGCACCTACTTTGAGAGCATAGTGGCCATTCTTAGTTCTACGTGCATTGTCCCAAGACTAGTTGATTGATGCATAACTTGTTATTGCTTGTTTGAAACTATTGTATCTAATCACTCTTATGAACTTTGAAGGTGTCCTATGCATTTATATTTGCTACTCTATTGAGGGACAAGCTGAATACTATTATGCTATGTTTTCTTTATGTGAAACAAACAAACGTCTTGCAAAGCATGTTATTCATGAATCTTTTGTTTATGCCTTTTCATGTTGCATCATAGTTTCTTTGCTTATTGCTAGAACTTTGTCTTTCATGTTATGATTGAAGTACTATGATCCCAGCCTTGAGTGTTTTGCAAATACTTTGATCAAGTCTTTGATGGTGCATGTCACCTCAAAAATTATTTCTTTTTATCACTTACCTACTCGAGGACAAGCAGGAGTTAAGCTTGGGGATGTTGATACATTGCAAATGTATCTATAATTTTTGATGTTCCATGCTTAGTTTTATCCACTTTCTTTTGTTTTGTTCCAACTTTGGAGTACTTTTATTATGATTTCTTGGACTAACCTATTAACAAGAGCCACAGTGCCAGCTGCCTGTTTTCTGTTGTTTTTGGTTCCAGAAAAGTTAGAAAATGAATATCCTCGGAATTGGACGGGACAAAAGCCCAAGTGCCTATTTTTCCGGAAGGGATCAAGTGCCAGAATACGAGACGGAGAGGGGCCAGGGGCCGGCCACACCACCTGGCCGCGCGGCCAGGTCTGACCCGCGCCAGGGGGTGGTCTGGCCGATCCCAGCACCACCTCGGCCTCTCCTTCCGCCTATATGTTGCCCTCGGGACGAATATCCTAAGTACCCGATCAAAAATCCACGAAAGAGTATGTAGCCACCGTCATCTCCATCCCTAGATCAGGGGGATCTGAAGCTCTTCCCGTCACCCTACCGGAGAGGGGAATTCACCCTGGAGGCCTTTTTCATCACCATGCAAGCCTCCGGTGTGATGCGTGAGTAGTTCATCCTTGGACTACGGATCCATGTAGTAGCTAGATGGCTGGTTTCTCCTCCTTTGTGCTTTCATGTTTAGATCTTGTGAGCTCTGTTCATGATCAAGATCATCTATTTGTAATTCATACATGTTGTGTTTGCGGGGATCCGATGGATATTGAGATGCTATTTCAGATTGATTATTGATTCTATCATGTCTTTGTTATTTGAGATCTTGCATGCTTTCCATTGTTAGTAGCTATCTTGGCCAAGTAGATGCTAGCAACTCCAAGAGTTAGTATTTATGCTCGATAGTGGGTTCATGCCTCTGGTAATCTGGGGAAGTGACAGAAATCTCTAAGGTACTAGATGTGCTGTTGCTACTAGGGAGAAAACAACGATCTTTTATTCATAGAACAATCGTATTGTTTACTTTACACGCAGTTCGTAAAGCAATAATCTGTTGCTTGCAACTTAATACTGGAGGGGGTTCGGATGATAACCTGAAGGTGGATTATTAGTCATAGATGCAGTCGGATGGCGGTCTATGTATTATGTTGTAATGCCCAATCAAGTCTCAAAGGAGTCAAGATGATTAGTATATGCATTTATTGCTTTCTCGATGTTTGTTAATTGCCTCGCTGTAATTTGTTCACCCAACATGTTATCTATCTTAAGGAGAGCCACCTCTAGTGAACTATGGATCCTAGTTCTTTTCTTTACATACAATCTACAACTGTTTACTGCTTTGTGTTTACTTTCTGCAAACTTTTACTTCTTTCCATTCAATACGTTTAATCCTTTGTTTTCGGCAAAACACGGTGAGATTGACAACCTGATCGCAAGTTGGGGACAAAGTTTTGTGGTTGTGTTGTGCAGGTCTCCACGTTGCTACTAGCACCGGTAGTGCGCCCTGCCAAAGCTCAGCTAGTGACACCTTTGGGGTGTTTCCTTGCTCCTACTAGTTCGATTAAACCTTGGTTTAATAACTGAGGGAAACTTGCTGCTGTGCTCATCATACCTTCCTCTTGGGGTTCCCAACGAGCTCTACATCAACACCGCCATCAAGCATTTTTCTGGGCATCGTGCATTGAGCCATCAAGCGATTTTCTGGCGCCGTTGCCGGGGAGTCAAGGACATCTTCACAAGGGGAGTCCCTCATAACCAATCTCTTTACTTTGTTGTTTTTGTTTTGCTTAGTTTCTTTTTGCTTTGTTTGCTTGTTTTGTTTATCAAAAACACAAAAAAATAGTTTTACTAGTTTGCTTTCTTATTTGAAAACCCAAAAAAATGACTACCCTTGAAAACACTAAGTTGTGTGACTTCACTAGCACCAACAACAATGATTTTATGAGCACACCTATTGCTCCACCTGTGGCTGAAAATACTTTCTTTGAGATAAAACCTGCTTTGCTCAATCTTGTTATGAGAGAACAATTTTCTGGTATTGGTAATGAAGATGCTTCTTCCCATCTAAATAACTTTGTTGAACTTTGTGAGATGCAAAAGCATAGGGATGTAGATGGTGATATTATTAAACTGAAATTGTTTCCTTTCTCTTTGAGAGGAAAAGCTAAAGAATGGTTGAATTCCTTATCTAGGAATAGTATTGATTCTTGGACTAAGTGCAAAGATGCTTTCATTGGAAAATACTATCCTCCTGCTAAGATTATATCTATGAGAAGTGAAATAATGAATTTTAAACAACTTGATAATGAGCATGTTGCTCAAGCTTGGGAAAGAATGAAATCTTTGGTAAAGCATTGTCCCACTCATGGACTGACTGCTTGGATGATCATCCAAACTTTTTATGCAGGATTGAACTATTCTTCAAGGAACCTATTGGACTCTGCTGCTGGAGGTACCTTTATGACCATCACTTTGGGTGCTACAACAAAACTTCTAGACAACATGATGGTTAATTATTCTGAATGGCATACTAAGAGAGCTCCACAAGGTAGGAAGGTAAATTCTGTTGAGGAAACCTCCTCCTTAAGTGATAAGATTGATATTATTATGTCTATGCTTGTTAATGGGAAATCCCATATTGATCCAAATAATGTTCCTTTGGATTCTTTGGTTGCTCAAGAAGAGCAAGTTGATGTGAACTTCATAAGAAATAACAATTTTGGCAACAATGCTTATGGTAACAGTGCTTATAGGAACAATTTTGGTAACAACAATAAGCCATATCCTCCCAACAATGGTAATGCTTATGGAAATTCTTACAACAATAATAAGAGTGCTCCCTCTGAACTTGAAGTTATGCTTAAAGACTTTATTAGTAAGCAAACTGCTTTCAATAAAACTATTGAGGAAAAACACTCTAATGCTGAAAGAAATATAGCATCTTCGGCTGAAGCTCAATCTACTTTGAATAAAATGGCTGCTAAACCTGAAACTAATGATAATCTCTTTGCAGCTACTAATGCCATACAAGTAAGAATTGATAAAAATGTTAGACTATTAGCTGAATTACATGCTAAGTGGGAAAGAGAAGATGAAATTGCTAGAAACATTAGTGTTTCTACTATTACCACCACTAGTGTTGAGGCTAGTAATAGTTCTACTACTCTAGATGATAAATTTGATTTTGATCTTGGTGGTTGCAACATCTCTGAAGTTATTAAGTTCCTATAAAAGCTTGCTAAAAGTCCTAATGCTAGTGCTATGAACATGGCCTTTACAAAACACATTACTGATGCTCTCATAAAGATTAAAGAAGAAAAGATGAAACATAAAGCTTCTATTCCTATTAAACAAGAAGATGGTTGGGAACCCATCATTAATATGAAAGTGAATGACTTTGATTTCAAAGCTTTATGTGATCTTGATAGTAGTGTTTCTATTATCCCTAGAAGGATTTATGATATGATTGATTTGCCACCACTTGAAGATTGTTATTTGAATGTCCCACTTGATGATAATGCTAAAATGAAACTCATGGGGAGTCTTAATGATATTCTTATTATGGTTAACAATGCCTATGTCCCTGTTGATTTCTATGTTTTGGATGTTGAATACAATGCTTCTTGTCCTATTACTTTGGGAAGACCTTTTCTTATAACTGTTGGTGCCATCATTGATATGAAAGAAGGCACCATTAAATATCAACTCCCATTCAAGAAAGGTATAGAACACTTCCCTAAAAAGAGAGAAAAGATTTCTTTTGATTCTCCTATGAAAACAAAATTTGGTCTTAATGCTTCTTCATTTGAGAACACTTGATTCTTTCTTTGCTTCTTATGCCTAACTTAAAGGCGTTAAAGAAAAGTACTTATTGGGAGATAACCCAAAAGTTTTAGATGAGTCTTGGAAGTTATTACCTCTGTAATAACCTCTCCTTATCCTTTTTATTTGCTTTTTGTGCCAAGAGTAACCTCTAATGAGAGAGAGGTAATGATTGAGAAAGTTGCTGTCTTGAAACAGATTTTTGTGCTTCACCGTAAAAATTAATGAGAGAGCTCTGTATGTCGGATTGAGCTGTAATTTTTTGTGCTTCTGCCCCAGGTTGTTATCTAACTTTTGTTAGTTCACACTTTTTTATTTGAGCAACAGAAGGTCTTCGAAAAAATTCGTCTTTACCTACTGGTATATTTTGACAGATTTCTGCCATTTTCTGCATTTGCTTCTTGTGGGTTCCTTTTTGAGTTCTTTTGGGAATCGAGCTTTTTGAGGGAAGTGCTGTAGTAGATAGTGTTCTAATGGAAGTTTATTTGGTGTTAGAACTGAACCTTGAGACTTATTTATCTTGAGTGCACTAATGTTGCTAATAAAGATTGTGTGAAGTTTTGTATGAAGGAAAAATTTTAGGTGTATGGAAGGAATGAGTAATGAGATGAAGGATGGACTAAAGATCAAGCTTGGGGATACCACGCGTGTCACCCCAAGAAAAATCCAAGAAGTACAAGCATCAAAGCTTGGGGATGCCCAAGGCATCCCCTTCTTCATCAATAAAAATTCCAGGTTTCTTCCAAACGCTTCATTTTTATTGTTTCATGCACAGTTGTGTTGTTCTTGGAGCGTCTTCTTTTTTGTTTTTGTTTTGGTTTTTCATTTGATTTTGTTTGCTTAGTTTGCTGAATAAATTGGTTGGACCCCCTCTTTCATACATTGGTTTGAAAATAGTTTGGTTTGGTTTGGAAAAGAGTAGGAAAGTTCATGCTTATGTGGTAAAAAGAGCTTGTTTTTTACTGTGGCCTATGCTTTGTCATGCCATGCTTGATATTGTTTTGGATTTATGCTTAGTATTCTTTGCTGTAGCATGACTTGTTATAAACAATTGAGATTGCTTAATGTGCCTTGGATGAATCATGCGTTGTTTTAGCATATTAAAGCATAGTATAGTGGTATTCTCCTTTGATGCTTTATTTGGGTTGACTTGGCACATGCTCACTCCATGTTATGACTATCTCAAGTCACCATAGACTTTATGATCCTTTATTTTTCAACTTGTAGTATCACTTTATGCTTTGATCAATGATGTTTTGTCGCTCTGCATGATATGGCCATTATTGCTCTCTTAGTTTGCCGCTCCCAGTCTTTTGCTAGCCTCCACAACCAAGTATGAGTTCCACTCATGCATCCAACTCCCTAAACCAAGTTATTCCAAAGAGTCCACCATACCTACCTACTAGCTTATGCTATTCCAAGTATATTCATGCTTTTGTTTAGCTTCCAAATCAAACTTGTTAGGAGAAAACTAGTGATTAAAGCTCTCATGAACTTGATGGCACACTTTACTTTACTTGCCCTTAATAAACTTGAACCATTGGGTCCTTCTTTGTTGCGTATATGCTTGCGCTTTATAAGTTGAAATTAGCAGAACCATGTACCATGGGGAACGCTTTCAACATTGCACTTGTACTTTGTACCCCATTGATATCATGTTCTTTTGCTTACGGATCCCGGCGGTGTGAAATAAAAGTGGAACTTGTAAGATCATGGAGTTTGTATGTGTGTTAGAGAAACGCCTGGGCCGCTAGCCTAAGCCTTGCCTAATCATGGTGGAAACTTGCAGCATCACCATAATGAGCACTCTATGAAGCATCCTCAATAAAAACCTATGCAAATAGCAAATAAAAAGATTGATGAAATGCTCATTGTCTACTTGCCTTGTCATTTTGATTATGGGAAAGCTCCCGTATCATGTGCAAGGGGTACCCCGTTGGAGGTTCTTAATGATACACATATACTTACAATGACAAGAGCTTACTCGTGACTGAAGTTGAGTAGCATGAGGATCGGTCTTCGTAAGTAAGGGGCATGAGATTTCGGTTTATAACTTGTCAAGCATGTCCTCTTAGTTGTGTCACTTTAACCTTAATCACCTTAAAGATGCTTATGATAGGGGCAATGAGAGCTGAAAGCTATAAGTACCATAATTTTTGGAAGCTCTTTATGAGACTTGAATCCCTACTTCCTTTAACAAAAGGCCTTTCTTCCACCATTATATTGAGTCTCCACCTTCTATGTTTATGCACCTACTTTGAGAGCATAGTGGCCATTCTTAGTTCTATGTGCATTGTCCCAAGACTAGTTGATTGATGCAAAACTTGTTATTGCTTGTTTTAAACTATTGTATCTAGTCACTCTTATGAACTTTGAAGGTGTCCTATGCATTTATATTTTCTACTCTATGAGGGACAAGCTGAATGCTATTATGCCATGTTTTCTTTATGTGAAACAAACAAACGTCTTACAAAGCATTATTATTCATGAATCTTTTGTTTGTGCCTTTTCATGTTGCATCATAGTTTCTTTGCTTATTGCTAGAACTTTGTCTTTCATGTTATGATTGAAGTACTATGATCCCAGCTTTGAATGTTTTGCAAATACTTTGATCAAGTCTTTGATGGTGCATGTCACCTCAAAATTTATTCTTTCTTTTTATCACTTACCTACTCGAGGACGAGCAGGAGTTAAGCTTGGAGATGTTGATACATTGCAAATGTATCTATAATTTTTGATGTTCCATGCTTGGTTTTATCCACTTTCTTGTGTTTTGTTCCAACTTTGGAGTACTTTTATTATGATTTCTTGGACTAACCTATTAACAAGAGCCACAGTGCCAGCTGCCTGTTTTCTGCTATTTTTGGTTCCAGGAAAGTCAGAAAATGAATATTCTCGGAATTGGACGGGACAAAAGCCAAAGTGCCTATTTTTCTAGAAGTCATTAAGTGCTATAATACGAGACGGAGAGGGGCCAGAGGGCGGCCACACCACCTGGCAACACGACTAGGCCTGGCCCGCACCAGGGGGTGGTGTGGCTAGCCCATGCACCCCCTCGGCCTCCCCTTCCGACTATAAGATGCCCTCGGGACGAAAACCCTAAGTGCCCGATCAAAAATCCACGAAAGAGTTTGTAGCCGCCGTCATCTCCATCCATAGATCGGGAGGGATCTGAAGCTCTTACCGGCACCCTGCTGGAGAGGGGAATTCACCCTGGAGGCCTTCTTCATCACCATGCAAGCCTCCGGTGTGATGCGTGAGTAGTTCATCCTTGGACTACGGATCCATGTAGTAGCTAGATAGTTGGTTCTCCTCCTTTGTACTTTCATGTCTAGATCTTGTGAGCTCCGTTTATGATCAAGATCATCTATTTGTAATTCTACATGTTGTGTTTGCGGGGATCCAATGGATATTGAGATGCTATTTCAGATTGATTATTGATTCTATCATGTCTTTGTTATTTGTGATCTTGCATGCTTTCCATTGTTAGTAGCTATCTTGGCCAAGTAGATGCTAGCAACTCCAAGAGTTAGTATTTATGCTCAATAGTGGGTTCATGCCTCTGGTAATCTGGGGAAGTGACAGAAATCTCTAAGGTACTAGATGTGCTATTGCTACTAGGGAGAAAACAACAATCCTTTGTTCATAGAAAAATCGTATTGTTTACTTTACACGCAGTTCGTAAAGCAATAATCTGTTGCTTGCAACTTAATACTGGATGGGTTTCAGATGATAACCTGAAGGTGGATTATTAGTCATAGATGCAGTTGAATGGCGGTCTATGTATTATGTTGTAATGCCCAATCAAGTCTCAAAGGAGTCAAGATGATTAGTATATGCATGTATTGCTTTCTCGGTGTTTGTCAATTGCCCCACTGTAATTTGTTCACCCAGCATGTTTTCTTTCTAAGGAGAGCCACCTCTAGTGAACTATGGATCCCGGTCCTTTTACTTTACATACAATCTATAAACTGTTTCTGCTTTGTGTTTACTTTCTGCAAACTTTTACTTCTTTCCATTTGATACGTTTAATCCTTTGTTTTCGGCAAAACACGGTGAGATTGACAACCTGATCGCAAGTTGGGGACAAAGTTCTGTGGTTGTGTTGTGCAGGTCTCCACGTTGCTACTAGCACCGGTAGTGCGCCCTGCCAAAGCTTAGCTAGTGACACCTTTGGGGTGTTTCCTTGCTCCTACTGGTTCGAAAACCTTGGTTTCATAACTGAGGGAAACTTGTTGCTGTGCTCATCATACCTTCCTCTTGGGGTTCCCAACGAGCTCTACATCAACACCGCCATCAAGCATTTTTCTGGGCGCCGTGCATTGAGCCATCAGAGGTGTGCTGTTATAGCCCTACCATGGATTAGAGTGTCCAACCAGAGAGTAGTTCAGCGTAGTATCATAAAGAAGTATATATTTATATGAGAGTGTTCACTAGTGAAAGTATGATCCCTAGGCCTTGTTTCTTAGCATTGAAACACCGTTTGCAACTAGATCTGTTACATGTTTGCTTGCTTCCTTATTTATTTCAGTTTTACTTTAGTATTTTCCACGCCATCGAGCTATTTTCTATCACCGTTACCACTTATAATTATCTATACCACTTGTATTTCACTATCTCTTCGCCGAACTAGTGCACCTATACACTTTACAAGTGTATTGGGTGTGTTGGGGACACAAGAGACTTCTTGTATCTTGATTGCGGGGTTGCTTGAGAGGGGATACCTTTGACCACTTCCTCCCTGAGTTCGATAAACCTTGGGTGATCCACTTAAGGGAAAACTTGCTGCTGTTCTACAAACCTCTGCACTTGGAGGCCCAACAACTGTCTACAAGAATAGAAGTGCGTAGACATCAGTGCGCAAGTATTACTACAGATCAAGTTAAGAAGAAGTTATTCTCATTATCACTAAAAGGAAGAGCTGAAGAATGGTATAAGCTGCTGAAGAATGGTCAAGCTCTTGAATGGGAGGAAATAGTACCTCTCTTTTATTCAAAGTTTTATCCTCCTAGTGAGATTCATAAAGATCGGAATCAAATATACAACTTTTGGCCTCTTGATGGAGAGAGTACAACTCAATCTTGGGGGAGATTGAAGTTACTAATGCTCAAATGTCTCATTCATGAGCTCCCCAACAATATTATTATCAATAACTTTTATGCAAGGCTTTCTCTTCATGATAAGGATTTATTGGATGCTTCTTGTGCTAGATCATTCACTCGCATGGAAGAAGAAGCCAAATGGGATCTTCTAGACCGTATTCAAGATAATGCTGAAGCATGGGAGAATGACAAAGGAAGAAAGTCAGGTATAAATTATGATTATGAATGCATTGAATCTTTTATGGGAACTGATGGCTTTCAAAATATTAAAAATGCTTATGGTTTAGACTCTCAAGCTATTGCAACTTATTTTAAGGCTTTTGCTTTCTATATTGAAGTTCCTAAAAAGAAGTGGAATAAGTATCATGAACCATATAAAGATGTTGCTAAGTGTGTTTCTATAAGAAATACTGAAGTTTATACTGCTAATCATGCTATACCTGAACCTTACATTGAGAAAATTCCTTTCCCAGTTAAGATAAAGGAACATTCTATGATAGCTAGTATGGTTAATGAAAGTACAAATATAGCTGTTGAACCTGATAAACAAATTGATGATGAACCTATAATAGAAAATGTGAAACATTTTGTCACTAAATATGAAAAAGATGGACACACTATCCTCTGTAAGGATATCCCTAATATTGTTTCACAAAGTAGTGTTATGAGAGCTAGTGTCCCTGTGTTTTCTGTTAGGATAAGTGATCATTGCTACCATGGTTCTTGTGATAGTTATATCATTAAATTTATGCATGATACTGAAAGTTATTATGAGAGAGGGAAGACTATTCTTATGCACCTCAATAATATCAAGTTTCCTCATTTTATGCTTAAAGTCTTTATGTTGCACTTGTTTTGCCTTCTTATGCTTACAATCTCTGGTTTCAACAACTTGTTTGTTTACAAAATTCCCTTGCATAGGAAGTGGGTTAGATTTAAACATGTGTATTTTTGCTTATTGGTGCTCTCTTTTACTTCAATTCATATCTTATGTGAGCTTCTTTGAAATTATCATGCCCATCTTAATGGCTATAAAGAAAGAGCTTTTTGGGAGACAACCCAATTTATTTTTGCTTTCAGTTTGTTTTTGTTTCTTTGAGTCTTGGAAGTTATTACTTCAGTAATGACCTCTCCTTATCCTTTTTGTTTGGTTTTTGTGTCAAGATCAACCTCTAATGAGAGAGAAGTAAGATTTGGGGAAGTTGCTGTCCCAAAACAGATTTTTGTGCTCCACCGTAAAAAATTGTGAGATATCTCTGTACGTCGGATTGAGCTGTATATTTTTTTCTTATGCCCCAGGTTGTTATTTAACTTTAGTTAGTTTTGCACTTTTTGATTTGAGCAACAGAAGATTTTCAAAAAAAATGATCTCTACCTGCTGGTCTATTTTGATGGATTTTGCCACTCTTGCATTTGCTTCTTTAAATCGATTTCCTTTTTGAATTCATTTTGGGTTTCAGAAGGAGTTGCTGCAGTAGCTTATGATTTGATGGATTTCAGATTAAACTAGACTTAAAAGGTTTATTACCTCGCTTACACTAATGTTGCTAACGAGAATCGTGTGAAGTTTTGTGTGAAAGAAATTTCCAGGTTATTGGAGAAAATGGTGTAATAAGAAAAGAAAGGTTTCATGACTCGAGAAATATGAGTATGAAGATGAAGATATTGAAGTTATTCAAGTGGTGACTCCGGAAGAATCTATCAAAGACCAAATTCAGAGACCTGCAGAGTCCGTTTTCGAATAGGTAACAGATCTGGTATGAAAAGTTCCGTGAAAATACTATCCAGTTATATTTTTACAATTTTTATCCAACAAGGAAAGCTATGAAGCGAAAGAGGGATGGAAACGGAGCCAGGGTGGCTCACACCACCCCCTGGTCGCCCCAGCAGGTGGTGTGGCCACCCCGGACTCCGTCTCCGACCCGTTTTTACCCAGTACCTTCCTTTTGTTGTAAAACTTCATAATATATAATCCCCCGGATCCCCCGAGGTTCGTATATCGTGTTCTTGTTGTGTTTTCGTTTCTATCTATTTCTGCCAGGAACTATTCTTGAAAGTTAGAAGCACGATGGTGTCTGCCAAGCATAAAGGAAAGGAGCCTATGGAGGAAGATCCCCAAGACCCCGGACAGGAGGAGGAGATCAAGAGTGAAGATGAAGAGGAGGCAAAGCAAGGCCAACATCCACACACCCACACTACCATTGCAAGCATTGGAGTGTTGACAAAACCTGCCAGGGTCAGAAGGACTGCACGGATGTTAACTGGAGGGAAACCTCCGTGTCACTGTTTGGCTCCACGGTCACATCCTCCACGCACCAAGAATCCTTTCCATACCCTTATCCGTGAGCATCAATACCAGAATATGCCCAAGGGGAAACTACCCTCCAATTGGGATTTGTCTCGTTCTAGCCATGCAGGAAAAGAAGACTTCAAGGAGGAAGAGTGGGGAAAGAATCGCAAGAGCTGGAATTCTCAACTCGACATGATCATGAGCCGCATTGAGCAAAACTCACAGCTGATTCGTAATCTCACCTTCGAGATTGAGGACTTGGGGAAACTAATCAAAGAGCTCATCGAGAGAACACCACCACCACCGAAGGAGTAATTCGTCATCAGGTTTTGGCATCCCCTTGGTTTGTTCCAAGCTTGGGGGAGTGCTATGGTATCATATCACTATCTTCTATCATTTTACCTTTTTAGTAGAGTCATATCATGAATAGAGAAGTTATCATGTAAGATGGTTTGCATTATGGAAGTGTCCCCCTCTTGTTAGATATCTATGTATCCCTTGGTGTGAGTTGCCGTTATGGAATATTAATGAGAAGTTCTATCATTTACTCTTTTGCATATCTTATTTTAGTTTTCAATTCATGGTTATATGATTGATATTGTCATTAGTATTGGTATCACTTTGGGATCATTGAGTTAATTTAGTTGGTTTTGGCAAACCTGGCTCGGTCAGTATTTTTGAGAATTGAATGAAAAAGATAAAAGTACTCTAAAGAAATATAATTTCATCATCTTTCTTTCTTGATTTGCTCATAAGTTTAGTATTCTCTAGTTAAGAACTTTTGTGCTTCTGAGGAAGATTGCATGTTTGTTTTTATCACTTGTATGTTTGTTTGTTTCCTTCAACTCTTATGCTTGCTACCCAACCTTGCTAGCCAAAAACCTGTACTGAGAGGGAATGCTTCTCGTGCATCCAATCCTTAAACCAAAACCTATGCCATTTGTGTCCACCATACCTACCTATTAGCATTATTGCTATTCCAAGTAAATTTATGTTTTTATCTACCTTCCAAATTAAACTTGTTATGAGAAAATTAGTAATTAAAGCTCTCACGAACTTGATGGCACACTTTACTTTCTTGCAATTAATAAACTTGAACCATTGTGTCCATCTTTGTTGCGTATATGCTTGCGCTTTATAAGTTGAAGTTAGCAGAACCATGTATCATGGGGAACCCTTTCAACTTTGCACTTATATTCCGTTGATATCATGATTCTTTTTCCTATGGATCCCGGCGGTGTGAAATAAAAGGGGAACTTGTAAGATCATGGAGTTTATATGTGTGTTAGAGAAACGCCTGGGCCGCTCGCCTAAGCCATGCCTAATCATGGTGGAAACTTGCAGCATAACCATAATGAGCACTCTATGAAGCATCCTCAATAAAAACCTATGCAAACAGCAAATAAAAGGATCGCTGAGATGCTCATTGTATGCTTGCCTTGTCATTTTGATTATGGGATAGTTCCTGTATCATGTGCAAGGGGTACCCCGTTGGCGGTTCTTTATGATACATATGCATTTACAATGACAAGAGCTTACTTGTGACTGAAGTTGAGTAGCATGAGGTTCGGTACTCGTAAGTAAGGGGCATGAGATTTCAACTTATAACTTGTCAAGCATATCCTCTTAGTTGTGTCACTTTAACCTTAATCACCTAAAGATGCCTATGATAGGGGCATTGAGAGCTGAAAGCTAATAAGTACCATAATTTTTGGAAGCTCTTTATGAAACTTGAAATCCCTGCTTCCCTTTGCAAAGGGCCTTTCTTTTACCTTTTAGTTGAGTCAGTAAACCTATTCCCTTCTATCTTAGCAAGTATTTTGAGTTGTTGTGTTTCATTCATTCATATGATGATTTATTCAATCATGTTTCTTATGTTCCTTGTTTTGCATTTTGCTCTTATATTAGTGTTTACTACTTTGAAAGCTATCTTTGAAAACCAGTTATTTGTGAACTCCAGCAAATTATCAACTATTCTTCGACCAAGAGCTAAGTTTGCCATTACCAATTGTTATTTACTTTATGTATCTTTATTGTGTTTCCTTTACTTATTGCAAGATAAGTTATATAATAGTGAGTTGTCTTCTATTATGACTTGTGTATTGATGAATGTGATGCTTCTTGTCCGTATTCTTTTATCGACTCTCCACTCCATAAACCTGAGGTCATGTTTATTGAGTTCAGTTTCACTTGGGGACAAGCGAAGTCTAAGCTTGGGGGAGTTGATACGTCCATTGTGCATCACTATTCTATATCATAATTTACTGTTATTCATTGATATATTTCATATTAAGAGATGATACTTATGTTATTTCATCTATTTTTGCATGGTTGCTGACTTTTGGAGCATGGACCGCTGCAGTCAGGATTCTGATGGAAAAGGTGTTGTTTGGAGGCAAAATTCGTGAAGATCAAAAAATCCGGGAAAATACATGGAAAATCCTATTTTTCCAGAAGACGAAGAAAGCCAGAAGGGGAAGTTGAGATGGGCCACAAGGGGCCCACACCACCCCCTGGCGCGGGCCACCCTAGTTCGCGCCACCAGGTGGTGTGGCCGCCCTGGTCCACTCCAGCCTCTCCCCTCTGGCGTATATTAACCTCCCGAAACCCTAAGACTCAGGGAGCGACCACAGAAATATTCCGCCGCCTCTGCGGAGCGAAAAACACCAAGAGATAAATATCTCTCCGGCAGACAGAATTCTGCTAGGGGAATTCCTTCCCAGAGAGGGGAGATCGTCGCCATCAACACCACCATCAAGCTGGACTTCATAGGGATCATCATCATTGAAAGGACATTTACTGTCATGATCACTTTTGGTGTTCGTTAAGAACTAGTAGACCTTTTTACAGTTTGCTATTGTCTACAGGTTGATATTTTACAAAGTGAAAAGGACCATTGGCTTACGGAACATTCCCTGCATTATTACTTGTTTCTTGGGATTTCCAGACCAGAATCTCTGGTCTACCATGACCGGAGTCTCCGGTGTGGTCCGGAGTTTCCCCAGGAGTCTCCGGAGGGGGTCCTGTTTTCCTGCCCGGGTCAGCCAAAGAGGTGGTCCGGACCTTAGTACGGAGGTAGGTCCAGAGTCTCCGGTCCGTGCCTCAGGCCGGAGTCTCCGGTGTAGAGGGACCGGAGTCTCCGGTCCACTTGGCTCCCAAGGGGGCTGGGTCATTCTGTTTGTCGGTCCGGAGGCTGGTCCGGAGATTGACCGGAGTCTTCAGTGTAGACCAGAGTCTCCGATGTGAAGACCGGAGTATCCGGTCTGTTTCTTCTCCAACGGTCAGAAAACGGTTCACTAGTACAAGGGGCTATAAATAGAGGACCTTATCCTCTTCCTCCAGTTGCTCGTCCACCTCAAGAACAACATGTCCATTTGAGCCACCAAATCAACAAGATCTCTTCATCCAACCATCCAAAGTCTTTGATCTTTGGAGAATCGAAGGAGGAGGCCTTGATCTATAGCTTCACCAAGAGAGATCTTCATTTCCCCCTCATTCACCTAAGGGGCCCCATGCTCTAGTGTTTCGTTGGAAACCCTAGGTTTTGATTTGGTTCTTACAAGCTTGTCTTTGATTGTTTGACAGCTTGCTTGTATTTGGGAGCCTCCAATTAAGTTGTGGATGTGTGCCCCAAACTCGTTGTAAAGGTGCCGGATTCCACCTCGAAGGTTGCCGTATAGTGGAAGAGGTGAATCGAACCCCTTGGGGTGAGGTTCATCGGAGAATAAGGGAGGCCTCTCGTGGCGTTGGTGGTTTGATACCACCCCCTCTCCAAATGTAGACGTACTTCCCTTCAAAGGGAAGGAACTACGGGAAACAAATCCTTGTGTCTCCGAGCGCTCCACTTTGGTTACTTCTATCCTTTACCGCACTTTGCTTATATAGTTCTTGCTGAGTTCTTGTGCTAGGTTGTCATATAGGTAAATTCACCATAGTTGCATAATCTAGATAATTTACCTTTTTTTGTGTCAAACCCTAAATTGAAAAAGAGTAAAATTTGGAGTAGCACCTATTCACCCCCCCTCTAGGTGCCCTTACGATCCTTTCAATTGGTATCAGAGCCTCGGCTCTTTATTCGGGCTTAACCGCCTAAGAGATTATGGGCAACCTAGAGGAGGGAGAAAGTGAGGCTAGCCATTCGATGACCATGGTAGATCTCAAGAAGTTGGAAACAAGCTTGATCTCTACCTTGGGCAACGAAATCCAATAGTTGCGTCAACTCGTTGAGCAACTTGTTAAGGATAAGCAAACCTCACCTCCTCCCTCTCTAGAGGAAACACCACCAAACCCAAAGGCTAATGCTCTGGCTAAGCCTTTGGAGGAAGTGGTGGGGGATGAACATAATTCCACTAACTCCACCACCAAAAAGGGTGATGGGAAGGAAGAGTTCCATATGGTTCCCGGATGGTACTCTCCTAACCCTCCTATCCCTCATCCACATATAAATAATAGAGGAGACCCACCTAAGTTAGCTGCACATACTTTTGCTCAATGGCAAGTGTTAATGAAATCTCATGTGCACAGCTCTTGCATTGATTTGTGGAATATTATTGAAGAAGGACTCAAGATTGAGGATTGATGACCCACAAGTATAGGGGGTGTATCGCAGTATTTTCGATAAGTAAGAGTGTCGAACCCAACGAGGAGCAGTAGGTGCTGGCTAGTGGTATGGATCAGGAATTCTCTGCAAATACTTAGCAAACGGATTTTTAGGGTTTTTTGATAAAGCAAGTAAACAAAGTACGAGTAAATAAAATACAGTAGGAATAAATGCAGCAAGTGGCCCAATCCTTTATGCAGCAAAGGACAAGCCGGTTGTATTACTTAAGATGACCAAACGTTCTCGAGGACACATGGGAAGACTGTCAAGTGCTTTCGCTTCATATAGTTGATTAATCTTCTTTAGCTTGCTAAGTGTTGTGTGGGTGAACCTGTGCTAATGTACCGCCCCATCCAAGACTAATACATACATCTGATTATACCCCTTGCAAACATCCGTAAGTACAAGAAAGTAATTAAGGTAGAAACCTAACCACGGCTTTAAACTCTAAGACCCTTATGTCCCTTGTGCAATGGTTTCCTAATGGGGGTTCAAGTTTCTGTCACTCCGGAAACCCCTACGATTAGTAGCCAAATACACAATGCATTCCCCTAGGCCCATATAGGTGAAGTGTCATGTAGTCGACGTTCACATGACACCACTAGAAGAAGTACACCACAACTTAAATAACAATCTATTGAATCTTTCTCAACACAACTCCACTACTAACAACATGACTTCTCCCATGTCCTCAAGAACAAAACGAACTACTCACAAGACATCGTATGGATCATGATCAGAGATGGAATAATGATGTATAACAATCTGAACATAAACAATAATTCAATGGTTCACTCAATAGCATCAACTACAAAGAGTAATCAACATCGGGAAAGTTTCACCTATGAACTATAGCAAGAATCAACGCAATTGTTACAGCAATATGGAGATGGTGATGAGGGTGCTGATGGTGATGATGGTGGTGGTGATGATGATGATCCCGATGAAGTCCAGCTTGATGGTGGTGTTGATGGCGACGATCTCCCCTCTCCGAGAAGGAATTCCCCCGACAGAAATCTATCTGCCAGAGAGATCTTTCTCTCTTGGTGTTTTCCGCCCCGCAGAGGCGGCGAAATCTTTCTGTGGTCGCTCCCCGAGTCTTAGGGTTTCGGGAGGATGATATACGCCAGAGGGGAGAGGCTGGAGTGGGCCAGGGTGACCACACCACCTCTAGACATGGCCTAGGGCTGCCTACGCCAAGGGGTGGTGTGGGCCCCCTGTGGCCCACCTCCACTCCGTCTTCTGGCATCCTTAGTCTTCTAGAAAATAGGATTTTCCGTATATTTTCCCGGATTTTCTGATCTTCGCGAATTTTGCCTCCAAACAGCACCTTTTCCATCAGAATCCTGACTACAGCGGTCCATGCTCCAAAAGTCATCAACCATGCAAAAATAGATGAAATAACATAAGTATCACCTCTCAATATGAAATATATCAATGAATAATAGTGAATTAAGACATAGAATAGTGATGCAAAATGGACGTATCAACTCCCCCCAAGCTTAGACTTCGCTTGTACCTAAGCAAAACTGAGCTCAATAAACATGGCCTCAGTTTTATGGAGTGAAGAGTCGATAAAAGAATACGAACAAGAAGCATCACATTCATCAAATACATAGATCATAATAGAAGACAACTCACTATTATATAACTCAACTTGCAATGAGTGAAGGAAACACAATAAAGATACATAAAGTGAATCATAATTGGTAGTGGCAAACTTAGCTCTTGGTCGAAGAATAGTTGATAATTTGCTAGAGTTCACAAATAGCTGGTTTTCAATGATAGCTTTCAAAGTAGTAAACATCAGGATAAGAGCAATGTGCAAAACAAGGAACATAAGAAACATGATTGAATAAATCAACATATGAATGAATGAATGAAACACAACAACTCAAAATACTTGCTGAGAAAGAAGGGAGTAGGTTTACTGACTCAACTACAAAGTAAAAGAAAGGCCCTTCAAAGAGGGAAGCAGGGATTGCAAGTCTCATAAAGAGCTCCCAAAAATTATGATACCTACTAGCTTTCAGCTCTCATTGCCCCTATCGTAGGCATCTTTTGGTGATTAAGGTTAAAGTGACATAACTAAGAGGATATGCTTGACAAGTTATAAGTTGAAATCTCATGCCCCTTACTTATGAGTATCGATCCTCATGCTACTCAACTTCAGTCACGAGCAAGCTCTTGTCATTGTAAATACATGCGTATCATTGAGAACCGCCAACGGGGTACCCCTTGCACATGACACAGTAGCTATCCCATAATCAAAATGACAAGGCAAGCAGACAGTGAGCATCTCAGCGATCTTTTTATTTGCTATTTGCATAGGTTTTTATTGAGGATGTTTCATAGAATGCTCACTATAGTTATGCTGCAAGTTTCCAGCATGATTAGGCATGGCTTAGGCTAGCGGCCCAGGCGTTTCTCTAACACACATATAAACTCCATGATCTTACAAGTTCCACTTTTATTTCACATCGCCGGGATCCATAAGCAAAAGAACATGATATCAACTAGGTACAAAGTACCAAATGAAGTGTTGAAAGCGGTCCCCATGATACATGGTTCGGCTAACTTCAACTCATAAAGCGCAGGCATATACGCAACAAAGAAGGACCCAATGGTTCAAGTTTATTAAATGCAAGAAACTAAAGTGTGCCATCAAGTTCGTGAGAGCTTTAATCACTAATTTTCACATAACAAGTTTAATTTGGGAGGTAGATAAAACAAGAATTTAATTGGAATAGCAATAATGCTACTAGGTAGGTATGGTGGACACAAATGGCAAAGGTTTTGGTTTAAAGGAGGTGGATGCACAAGAAGAATACCCTCTCAGTACATGTTTTTGGCTAGCAAGGCTGGGTAGCAAGTATAAGAGTTGAAGGAAACAAACAAACATACAAGTGATAATGACAAACATGCAATCTTCCTTGGAAGCACAAAAGATCTTAATTAGAGAATACTAAACTTATGAGCAAATCAAGAAAGAAAGATGATGAAATTATATTTCTTTAGAGTACTTTTATCTTTTTCATTCAACTCTCAAAAATAGTGTGCTACTGACCAAGCCAGGTTTGCCAAAACCAACAGAATTAAATCAATGATCCCAAAGTGATACCAATACTAACAACAAGATCAATCATATAACCACGAATTGAAAACTAATATAAGCTATGCAAAAGAGTAAATGATAGAACTTCTCATTAATATTCCATATCGGCAACTCACACCAAGGGATACATATCTAACGAGAGAGGGGACACTTCCATAATGCAAACCATCCTACATAATAACTCCTCTATTCATGATATGACTCTACTAAAAAGGTAAAAAGATAGAAGATAGTGATGTGATACCGCGACACTCCCCCAAGCTTGGAACAAACCAAGGGGATGCCAAACCTGATGACGAATTACTCCTTTGGTGGTGGTGGTATCTTCTGATCTTCGTTCGTCTTCTAGGGAAAGGCTTCCCATCAACAAAGGACATCGTGGTTTCCAACATCCTGAAACTTGCAGCAGCACTTATGCGTTTAAATCTAGCCTCATACTCACAGTTTTGATTTTGAACGTCATAGAACCGTGCTTGCAGTTTGTTGATTGTTTGGCGGAGTGAGAGGACTTCGTCTTTGAGTTCAATAGTCTCCTTTTGGTGCTCGGTGATGAGTTCGGAACAAATATTATGGATGATATCCACTTTGCGCTCCGTCATCTTCTTGTAACTAAAGACTTCTTGCTCCAGTGCTTCCATCCTGTCATCTAGACCTCCTTTACCTTTAGGGCCTTGAACCTCTTCAATCCGGACCTCCCCACCTTCGAGCAACAACTCCTTGGGATGAGTCTTGAATTCTCTCATGTATGGGTTGATGATATCTTCTAAGGAATCTCCCTCGGCTGATCCAGTGGAAGACATTGTGGCTACAAATCTAGGATTTTACCTGGCAGAAATAGATCGAAACAAAAACACAACAAAAACATGTTATACGAACCTCGGAAGATCCGGGGGGTATATATTACGAAGTTTCATATCAAAAGGAAGGTACTGGGAGAAAACGAGTCGGAGGCAGAGTCTGGGGTGGCCTCACCACCTGGTGGCGCGGCCAGGGGAGGGCCCGCGCCACAGGGTGGTGTGAGCCACCCTGGCTCCATTTCCGTCCCTTTTTTGCTTCGTAACTTTCCTTATTGACTGAAAACTGCAAAAATATAATTGGATAGTATTTTCGCGGAACTTTTCTTACCAGAACCGTTACCTATTTGAAAACAGACTCTGTAGGTCTCTGAATTTGGTATCTAGTAGATTGTTCCAGAGTCATCACTTGAATAACATCAATATCTTCATCTTCATACACTTATTACTTGAGTCATAAAACCCTTCTCTTCCTTATTACACCATTATCTCCACTTCCTGTTAATTTCTCTCACATAAAACTTCACACAGTTCTCATTAGCAACATTAGTATAAGTGAAGTGATAAAACCTTTTGAGTCCAACTTCAACTGAAAACCATAAAAACATAAGCTACTGTAGCAACTCCTTCCGAAAACCCAAAAAGAACTCAAAAAGGAAACCGAATAAAGAAGCAAATGCAAGAGTGGCAAAATCTGTCAAAACAGACCAGCAGGTAAAGATCAATTTTTTCGAAACTCTTGTGCTGCTCAAATCGAAAAGTGCAAAACTAACAAAAGTTAAATAACAACCTGGGTCAGAAGCACAAAAAATTACAGCTCAATCCGAGATACAGAGATCTCTCACGAATTTTTACGGTGAAGCACAAAAATCTGTTTCGGGACAGCAACTTCCCCAAATCTTACTTCTCTCTCATTAGAGGTTGATCTTGACACAAAAACCAAACAAAATGGATAAGGAGCGGTTATTACCGAAATAATAACTTCCAAGACTCAAAGAAACAAAAACAAACTGAAAGCAAAAACAAATTGGGTTGTCTCCCAGAAAGCTCTTTCTTTATAGCCATTAAGATGGGCATGATAATTTTGAAGATGCTCACTCAGGAATATGAATTGAAGTGAAAGAGAGCATTAAGAAGCAAAAACACACACACATTTAAGTCTAACCCACTTCCTATGCAAGGGAATTTTGTAAACAAACAAGTTGTTGAAACCAGAGGCTACTTGCATAAGAAGGCAAAAGAAGTGCAACATAAAAACTTTCAGCATAAAACGAGGAAACTTGATATTATTGAGATGCATAAAAACACTTTTCCCTCTCTCATAGTAACTTTCAGGATCATGCATAAACTTAAAAATATAACTATCACAAGAACCATGGTAGCAATGATCACTTATCCTAACAGAAAACACAGGGACACTAGCTATCATAACACTACTTTGTGAAACAATATTAGGGATATCCTTACAGAGGATAGTGTGTCCATCTTCTTCATATTTAGTGACAAAATGTTTCACATTTTCTATTATAGGTTCATCATCCATTTGTTTATCAGGTTCAATAGCTATATTTGTACTTTCATTCACCATACTAGCTATCATAGAATGTTCCTTTATCTTAACTGGGAAAGGCATTTTCTCAATGTAAGGTTCTGGTAAAGCATGATTAGCAGTATAAACTTCAGTATTTCTTGCAGAAACACACTTAGCAACATCTTTATATGGTTCATGATACTTATTCCACTTCTTTTTAGGAACTTCAATATAGGAAGCAAAAGCCTTAAAATAAGTTGTAATAGCTTGAGAGTCTAAACCATAAGCATTTTTAATATTTTGAAAGCCATCAGTTCCCATAAAAGATTCAATGCATTCATAATCATAATTTATACCTGACTTTCTTCCTTTGTCATTCTCCCATGCTTCAGCATTATCTTGAATATGTTCTAGAAGATCCCATTTGGCTTCTTCTTCCATGCGAGTGAATGATCCAGCACAAGAAGCATCCAATAAATCTTTATCATGTAGAGGGAGCCTTGCATAAAAGTTATTGATAATAATATTGTTGGGGAGCTCATGAATGGGACATTTGAGAATTAGTAACTTCAATCTCCCCCAAGCTTGAGCTGTACTCTCTCCATCAAGAGGCCAAAAGTTGTAAATTTGATTCCGATCTTTATGAATCTCACTAGGAGGATAAAACTTTGAATAAAAGAGAGGTACTATTTCCTCCCATTCCAGAGCTTGACCATTCTTCAGCAGCTTATACCATTCCTTAGCTCTTCCTTTTAGCGATAATGAGAATAACTTCTTCTTAACTTGATCTATAGTAATACCTGCACACTTGAACAACCCGCATAATTCGTGTATAAAGAGCAAATGATCACCGGGATGGACAGTTCCATCCCCAACATAGTAGTTATCCATAACACGATCAATAATTCTTGTAGGTATTTTGAAAACATCATTCTCAACAGGTGGTGACTTATCTACTAGCTTAGCAGTGGTAGTAGCATTACCAAATAAGAAACTCAGCGAATTACCCATAACAAAAATAAAGCAACTAGCAGAAGTAAACAATACTCAAAGTAGAAGTTTCCTTTACCAGTTCCACTCTCTAATAGCGCTTCACTCCCCGGCAATGGCGCCAGAAAATAGTCTTGATGACCCACAAGTATAGGGGGTGTATCGCAGTATTTTCGATAAGTAAGAGTGTCGAACCCAACGAGGAGCAGAAGGTGCTGGCTAGTGGTATGGATCAGGAATTCTCTGCAAATACTTAGCAAACGGACTTTTAGGGGTTTTTGATAAAGCAAGTAAACAAAGTACGAGTAAAAAAAGACAGTAGGAATAAATGCAGCAAGTGGCCCAATCCTTTATGCAGCAAAGGACAAGCCGGTTGTATTACTTAAGATGACCAAACGTTCTCGAGGACACATGGGAAGACTGTCAAGTGCTTTCGCTTCATATAGTTGATTAATCTTCTTTAGCTTGCTAAGTGTTGTGTGGGTGAACCTGTGCTAATGTACCGCCCCATCCAAGACTAATACATACTTGTGATTATACCCTTGAAAACATCCGTCAGTACAAGAAAGTAATTAAGGTAGAAACCTAACCACGCTTTAAACTCTAAGACCCTTACGTCCCTTGTGCAATGGTTTCCTAACGGGGGTTCAGGTTTCTGTCACTCCGGCAACCCCTACGATTAGTAGCCAAATACACAATGCATTCCCCTAGGCCCATATAGGTGAAGTGTCATGTAGTCGATGTTCACATGACACCATTAGAAGAAGTACACCACAACTTAAATAACAATCTATTGAATCTTTCTCAACACAACTCCACTACTAACAACATGACTTCTCCCATGTCTTCAAGAACAAAACGAACTACTCACAAGACATCATATGGATCATGATCAGAGATGGAATAATGATGTATAACAATATGAACATAAACAATAATTCAATGGTTCACTCAATAGCATCAACTACAAAGATTAATCAACACCGGGAAAGTTTCCCCTATGAACTATAGCAAGATTCAACACAATTGTTACAGCAATATGGATATGGTGATGAGGGTGCTGATGGTGATGATGGTGGTGATGATGATGATGATGATCCCGATGAAGTCCAGCTTGATGGTGGTGTTGATGGCGACGATCTCCCCTCTCCGGGAAGGAATTCCCCCGGCAGAAATCTATCTGCCAGAGAGATCCTTCTCTCTCAGTGTTTTCCGCCCCGCAGAGGCGGCAGAATCTTTCTGTGGTCGCTCCCCGAGTCTTAGGGTTTCGAGAGGATGATATACGCCAGAGGGGAGAGGCTGGAGTGGGCCAGGGTGGCCACACCACCTCCAGGCGCGGCCTAGGGCTGCCCGCGCCAGGGGTGGTGTGGGCCCCCTGTGGCCCACCTCCACTCCGTCTTCTGGCATCCTTAGTCTTCTGGAAAAATAGGATTTTCTGTATATTTTCCCGGATTTTCTGATCTTCATGAATTTTGCCTCCAAACAGCACCTTTTCCATCAGAATCCTGACTGCAGCGGTCCATGCTCCAAAAGTCATCAACCATGCAAAAATAGATGAAATAACATAAGTATCACCTCTCAATATGAAATATATCAATGAATAATAGTGAATTAAGACATAGAATAGTGATGCAAAATGGACGTATCAAGGATCCAACCAACTTGACAAGAAGAGAAGTGGTGAATAGCCAACTCAATGTGTCTGCCTTGCACATGATCCAACTTGGGGTGGGGCCAAAGGATTTTCCCCACATTGAGCACTACAACACCGCCAAGGAAGCTTGGGATGCTCTCGTTGACTTGTTTGTTGGCAATGAGAGTATGAGGAGAAATAGATATGATGCCTTAAGCAATGAGGCCGAAGGTTTCTTCATGAAGGATGGTGAGGATCATGAAGACATGTATCGAAGACTCAAATCCACAGCCACCGCTTTTAGGAATGTTGGCGTCTCTTACATTGATGATGCTTGGATCAAGAGGAAGTATGTGAGTGCACTCATGCCTTTCGAGCCTATTGACTTGAAGAGTCTCCAAGGAAGACACAACTACCATCTCATGACCTCCAATGAAGTGATGCAAGATATGGCCGCCTTCAAGGTTGCTGCCAAGAATGCCAAAGACGCCCGTGCTCGTGCCATTGGAATGAGTAGTGGTGTCAACCTTGCCTTGAAGGCCAAGGTTGTGGAGTATGATGAAGATGAAGGAAGTGATGAGGCACCTTCAATGAGCCACCCCGAAGATGTCAAGATTGCTCATGGTGAATACATGGCCTTCTATGCAAGAAACTTTTGGAAAGATCCCGCTAAGGCCAAGATGGAAATGCAACGAAGAAGCAACCCCAATGGGAGAAAAGACAACGGGTCCAAGTTGAGAACTTGTTTCAATTGTGGTGACCACTATCACTTCGTTGTAGCTTGTCCCTATGAGAAAAAAGAAGACCATGGGGGTAAACTTGTGTTGAAGAAGACCTCCAAAACTCCCTACAAAAAACCTTTCATCAAAAGGAATTCAACCAACAAGAAGCCGAGAGAAATTGTCTTGATCACACATGAAGAGTTCTCCTCCGATGATGATGATGAAGAGGAAGAAGAGGATACACCAAGTGGTGTGGCGGCTCTTGCCACTACCTCTACTCCATCATTCTCACTCTTCGACTCTCCAAATGAAAATATCTCCAACAAGAACGTCACTTGCCTTATGGCAAGAGGAACAGAGGTATTATCATCATCACACTCCACTTACTTAATCAATGATGATTTTGATGATGAGTTATCTCTTGAGGTCAAAAAGGAATTAGTTGAATTTGATGTGTTCATGAATAACTTGCAAGGGGAACACAAGAAACATGTTGTGGACCTCTTAAATCAACTTTCACACACACAAGAACTTCTAGACGAGAGATGCCAACTAGGAAGAGAGCACATGATTGAGGTAGAAGCTCTTAATAATGCTCTAGAAGAAGAACAAGAAACTAGAATATCTCTTGAAACTAAACTAGAGGGCCTTAATGAAGCTAATGATCTCATTATTAATAAACTCATCAAGGAACATGATCATGCTATTGCTAAATACAAAAGGGCTAAAAAGGACAAGATTGAGTTTGATGTTGTTCATGAAAAACTTGCCGAGGACTTTAGGACACTTGACAAGGCTCACAAGGCCTTGGAAAGTGAACTCTTGTCACTCACAAAGTCTCGTGAAAAGCTTCAAACTCAATTGATCAATAATCCCTTACCTAGTACATTCATTCCTTCTAGTTGTACAAATACTCTTGAAGAACATGCTAGGTTGAATGGGGAGCTAGCTAAGACCTCCTTTCCCAAAGGAAACAAGTCTATTGATGACCTCTTAAACAAGCAAAGGTCAAATGGTGAAAAAGGGGGCATTGGCTTTGTCTCTAAAGCCAAGAAGAAAAAGAACAACAAGAAGAATAAGGCCAAGCCCGCCCAAGAAAAGAACAAGGTCATTGTGGGAAGTAAGACCACAAGTGGCAAAACTATGTCTCATGATGATTTTGCGGGTAGTGCTAACCCTCACTATGTCTTAATGCGTGATTATTATGGTGATGTGTATGCACAATATGTTGGCCCATTTGATGGTTATATTACATTGTCTATTTGGGTTCCCAAGACCCTTGTTGCTAACAAAAGAGGACCCATTAAAAAATGGGTACCTAAAAACTAGTTTGATCTTTTGTAGACCTATGCTTCCGGAGGGTCAAAATGGGTGCTTGATAGTGGATGCACAAGTCATATGACCGGAAGCGCTTCTAGTGTCAAGGAGTTGAGACCAAATGTTGATCAGATATCTGTGACATATGCCGACAAATCAAAGTCTAAGGTAATGGGTTTCGGCAAAGTTGTGGTTGCACACGATATCACTCTCGTGGACGTCATGCTTGTTGAGACCCTTGGCTATAATTTACTTTCAGTCCATGCTCTAGGAAAGATGGGTTTTGCGGTCTTTATTGATGTTGATATCGTGATCCTCTTGTGGAGCAAGTCTCTAAAGGTTGCTTTCGTTGGGTACGTCGAAGATGACTTGTATGTGGTGGACTTCTCGGGGAAAACCACTACAAGTCCGATGTGCTTATTCGGAAAGGCCTACATGGGTTGGCTATGGCATCGCCGCCTAGCCCATGTCAACATGAGAACCTTGTTGGAGATATGCCCAAGAGGCAATAACAAAGTGGTTATTATTATATCTTTATGTTTATGATAAATGTTTACATCCCATGCTATAATTTTATTAACCGGAAACATTAATACTTGTGTGTTTTGTAAACATAAAAGAGTCCCTAGTAAGCCTCTTGTTAAACTAGCTTGTTGATTAATGGATGATCATGGTTTCCTGATCATGGACATTGGATGTCGTTAATAACAAGATCATATCATTAGGAGAATGATGTGATGGACACACACCCATAGTAAGCATAGAATAAGATCAAGTCATTAAGTTTGTTTTGCTACAAGCTTTTCAAATGCATAGTACCTAATCCTTCGACCATGAGGTTATGTTAATCACCATCACCGGATGGATACTTTGATGACATCAAACACCGCTTCGTAACTGGGTGGTTATAAAGGTGTCATTGGGTATTCTGAAAGTATGTATTGAAGCGCATGGACCAAGATTGGGATTTGTCCATCCATATGACGGATAGATATGCTCTGGGCCCTCTTGGTGGAATGTCATCTAGTTAGCTTGCAAGCATGTGACTAGGTCACAAGGGATGACATATCATGGAACGAGTAAAGAGTACTTATCAGTATCGAGGTAGAACTAGGTATGGAGATACCGACGATCAAACCTCGGATAAGTAGAATATCGCGTGACAAAGGGAATTGGTTTCGTATGTTAAATGGTTCTATCGATCACAAAGTCATCGTTGAGTATGTGGGAGCTGTTATGGATCTCCAGATCCCGCTAATGGTTATTGATCGGAGATGTGTCTCCATCATGTCTACATGTTCATGAACCGTAGGGTGACACACTTAAGGTTCGAAGTTGTTTTAAGTAGATATGGAATGTGCGTTGGAGACTGAATGTTGTTCGGAGTCTCGGATTGGATCCGGGACATCACGAGGAGATCCGGAATTGTCCGGGGAATAAGATTCATATATTGGGGATCATTTTCTAAGTTAGAAATGTTCCGGAGTATTTGTATGGGGATTCTAGAAGGTTTCAGAATGTTCCGGAAGGTTCTAGAAGATTTCTTGGAGTTTACTTGAAAACCAAGAAAGGATCAAGGAATCCTTGTGGGGTAAGACAAGGATTCGTGGGGGAGTAGGACTCTCCCCCCACCTCCTTGATCCGTCGGCCAAGGGAGAGGGGAGTCCTACAAGGACTCCACCTCCCCATGGCGCCTCCCTCCTTTAAATAGAGGGGTGGAGGCACAAACCCCCTGGCCCCTTCTATTCTCTAGATCTCAAGTTGCCTCTCTCCTCCTCCTTCCCTCTGCTTTGGCTTAGGCGAAGCCCTGCAGAGTTCTCTACTCCACCACCACCACCATGCCGTCGTGCTGTTGGGATTCCGTGGAGAGATCTACTACCTCCGCTGCTCGCTAGAACGGGGAGAGGAAGGTCTGCTTCGACTCCGCACATGTGACCGACTGCGGAAGCGCTGCTGGAACGTGGCGCCGGAAGGATCGTCTACTCGATCTTGAGATCGGCAAGTGATCGACTACATCAACCACGAGATCCGATCTCGTAACGCTTTCGGGTCTACAAGGGTTAGTACAGATCTATCTTGTTGCACATGTCTAATAGATTAGATCTTGGCTTTTATCTAGATTAGATCTAGGTTTTGTTCGTTCTTGTGGTAGAAATTTTTAGTTTTCCATGCTACGAACCCATCTGTGGTATCAGAGCCGTGTCTATGTGTAGATCTGTTGCACGAGTAGAACACAATGGTTTTGTGGGCGTTGGTGCTCGTGCCGTCTTTTTCTTTGTGTACTTTGCATCTTGCGGTATGGTGGGATGAAGCGGCTCGGGCTAACCTTACATGTCATCGCACATGAGACTTTCTCCACGCTTGACGTGTAACTTGCTTTGCACAAGTGGCTTTGCGGGTGTCTGTCTCTCCCATCATAGTATAGATCCAATCTACACTTTGCACTTGATAGCACTTGTATCAACGTTGTGGTTCAGTTTCGTAGGTAAGATCCGTTCTTATCCGAAAGCCTCAAACCACGTAAAACATGCAAAGAAAATTAGAGGCGTCTAACTTGTTTTTGTAGGGGTTTTGTGATGTGATATGGCCATCATGTGATTGTGATTATATTTGATGTATGCAATGATCCTTGTTGTAATATGGCAACCGGAAGGAGCCTAATGGTTGTCTTTAATTCTGTTAAGACCCGCGTGTCTATTCATCTTGTAATAGCTTTATTCCAAGTAGTTGTAATAGTTGCTAGTGATGATGGACAACCATGAAGCGGCGCCACTGACCTTGACACAATGCTGGTGATGATGGAGATCATGTCCGTGCTTTGGAGATGGAGATCAAAGGCATAAAAAGAAAGGGCCATATCATATCACACTAATTATGAATTGCCTGTGATGTTAATCCTTTATGCATCTTGTATTGCTTAGATCGCGACGGTAGCATTATAAGATGATCCCTCTCACTAAATATCAAGTAATAAAGTGTTCGTCCTTAGTAGGCACCGTTGCTAAGACTCATCGTTTCGAAGCATCTCGTGATGATCGGGTGTGATAGATTCTACGTGTGCATACGACGGGTGCAAGCCAGATTTGCACATGCGGATACTAAGGTTAACCTTGACGAGCCTAGCATGTACAGACATGGTCTCGGAACACGGAATACCGAAAGGTAAAGCATGAGTCATATGGATGATATGATGAACATGTTGATTGTTCGCCTTTAAAGCTACATCATCTCACGTGATGATCGGACTTGGTGTAGTGGATTTGGTTCGTGTAATCACTAAAACAACTGGAGGGATGTTGTTTTGAGTGGGAGTTCATTTGTAATTTGGATTAGTCGAACTCAATTTATCATAAACACAATCAAAGTGAATTTGCATAGTTTGTTATAGTCATTGGCATCCGTTCACCACCTTACGCTTAGTTATAGTTGAGATAGTGGAACTATAGAAATTCTGGATATTTTCTTTACGAACTGGTATCGTATTGTTTTGAGTGTCAATCTAAAGTTTAAAAGTCCTGTTGCAAACTTTCAGCAAACTCCGTTTACTCTGTGAAGTTTAATAAACAGTATTAAATCAAGAGTAACAATTCCAGTGTTAGTATCTAATGTATCATGTTTGCCTCCATGATTCTTGATACTCAAAAGATTGTTTTTAATATCAAGTTTATCTAAGATCTGAAAGCAATGTTTCAGAAACCATCATATGTGAAAGGTATTGCGATATCTAAAACAATGTATTGGTTACAACATGATAGAGTATATGTCCTCATATTTGATGAGAATTTGTGAAGGTTGGAGACGCTAGTCGTCCTAATCCTCCAAAAGGTTTTGGAAAAGAAACATTATACTCGCAATTCACCTTTATAAGCTGTAGCAGCTTGATCATGAAAATTGTCATGATAAGGATGGATATAAGATGTAAGTAAAATGTTTACTACACTAAAATATTACTAAAGAATGGAATTTTGAAAGAATGCCAAACATTTGATGAAGGTGATCCACTTCAAAGTGCAAGTTATAAGGTATTAGTATTTGACTATACACACTTTGTACTATGTGTCATGTGAATGACACCACTATTGATGTTGATAGATTCTTTTAAAAGAAAAGGAATTGTTGAAAGAGAATCTATAAAATATTTGGTAGAAAAGAAAAGATTGAAGATGCCCAACTTAGGTATATAGAAGATACATGTTATGGCTGTATTCCTTGCTTGTTAAACAATGTAGTTCTACGGTATTGGATACCGAATTGGTTGGTATGAAGTGTCATACAGGACAACACAATTCATGAACTACAATGGCCTAAGTAACTAGCAAGAGAATATATGATGATGTTCATCGAAAACAAACAAAGGGTTGTTGTGTTGCTCGTTAACATCAAAGCTTGCCTTCAAGATTTGTTTCAATAATTGTTATTTTGATCAGGTATTATGATGACAAAAGGTTGTTCAAATAATTACCGTATTCTATAATAGATGGATGATATACAAGTCTGGTTGGAGAAATAACGACCATAAAACTAATGCTAAAATTTCGCAAGACAAATGATTGAAAGATCACTTGCGAAGTGACATCGCCGTTTAAATTATATTGAAAGGGATACATGAAGAAACTCCATGTTGATGGATTTTTGGAGTCTTTGATTTTGATCAAATGACGCTTGTGATACTTTCCCGGAGATAATTAAAACTCCGTTCGTAGGCCAAAAGAGGACCAGACGACTAACTGATTGGAATTTGTACATATTGATGTATATAGTCCATTATGTGTAGTCGTGGGCGATGGATTTCAACTTCATATGCTTTCTCCGAAGATTTGAGTGAGTATATGTATATACTTACTCAATAAGGAAGAAGTATGAAACATTTGAAAATGTTCAAAGACTTTCAAGATGAAGTGGAAAATCATTGTAACAAGAAAATAAAAAAGTTTATGATTGGATCATAAAGAAAGATGTTTGAGTTACAAGTTTAGCAAAACACCTAAGATTTGAGGAATCGTTCCATGGATTTGCATTTCCCAAAACACCATAGGAGTATGGAGTGTTCAAGATATGTAATGAAACCTTGTTTGACATGATAAGATCAAAGGTGTCATTTATAAAACTGCCATTATATTTTAAAAGATTAAAGCTTAAGTGACTACCGCTTTTACACTGAAAAGAGCTCCATCGTGATCCGTTGAAATGACACCATATAAGTCATGGTTTGGGATAAAACCCAGGTTGTCCTTTCTTAAAATTTTGGTATGCTAGGCATAAGTAAAGTGTTTACAACCAAAGTCAGATGAGCATGTCTTTGTAGGTTATTTCGAATAACCATTGGGTATTCCTCCATAACACCGAAGACAAAATTGTTTGTCGCTTAGAGTGTCGAGTTTCTTGAGAAGGAATTTTTTGGTGAAAAGTCAAGTGGGAGGACGATAGAACTTTGACAAGGTTGTTGAACCTTGGCTAATATGTGCTAAGTTGCGCAGCATCGGTAAGTGTCCCGGAGGCAGCAACAATGCTCATGGCTTACGTGCCTCAAAGGTTGTGGTCACGGAGATCTAAGTTACTATTGAACCAAGTAGGTCTGGTAAGTAATCAAATGCCAAGATTTGAGAGTTAAATCATTGTTGTTTGACAATGATGAACCGACTACATGCAAAAAAATCAATGATGGGCCCTGACTTTGTTAAGTGGCTTGAAGCCATAAAATCCGTGATAATTCCATACACGAGAAATCAAGCTTTGAATTTGAAAGACCCTCTGGAAAGGTGCAAGACCTTACAGTCGTATATGGATCTATAAAGAAATAAACATGGATGTTTCACATCTATGAAATAGTCGACATGTCGGAAAGAGTTTACGAAAATGTTCAAGGAATTGACTATGATAAGATTTGATCTTTCATAGCGATATTTAGTCTGGACGGATTAATGTAGCAACCATTACATATATTCTGGTATATGGTAGTTGAACAAACAAAACAAGTTCTTCTAATAGAATGGTTACCTAGGACGTGTACATGACACGATCCAAAGGGTTTTGTTAATTCAAAGGATGCTAAAAGAGTATGCAAAACTTCAATGGTTGAAGTGAGCATCGCGAAGTTGGAATCTTCACCGTGATGAAACCATTAAAAGGTTTAATTTCATCAGAGACGATGAAGATGTTTGCATTTTGCAAGAAGTTAAGTGGGAGCGCTAAGACATATTTCTAATACATTATGTGAAAGACATATTGTTGATTAGAAATGATGTATCTTTTATTGACACAGGTTAAGAATTTCATTTCGATGAAAGACTTAGGCATAACCCAAGAATTAGGCATCAATGTCTATATGGATAGATTGAGGCGCTAATATGGTTTTGCCAAATGTACATAGATAAGATGTTGAATGAGTTCAATATGGAAACAACAAGAAAGGTTCTTGACGCACGGAAAGGACTGAATCAAGATTCAAGTGTGTTGACACGAGATTCAAGTGTTTTGACACTTGGTGAAATCACAAGAATATTTTGATCAATCATTCTTTGAGATGTACACATCCAGATATGTCCTATGCTCTAAATGTTATGAGCATATACCAGAATGACTCATAAGATGATCATTGGACAATAGTAGGGATATTCCTATGATCTTTGGAAGAACTAAGAATATATTATTTATATAGTGGTGACAAATAGTTCATTGTAAATTGTTGCATTGATACTAGTTTTGTCACAAATTAAGTTTATCTCAATTTAAACTATGGGTGGCACAATGTAATGGAAAGGAAGTTCCATAACGGATTTGGTTGAGTACCAAAGTTAAAACATTGTGACAGATACTACAACAAAAGGCTAAGTATATGACTGCTATTGTAGCAGCAAATGAGGGCATTTGCGTCAAGTAGTTTTTTATCAAACTAGGTGTGGTTCATAGCGGGATAATACTATGAAAATACATTGTATGACAATTGTATCAACATGATTTAGTCCCAAGGAACTAAAGGTCTCACCAAAGGACCAAATTTATACAATGCCTTCTCATTGGAGAATGAGTAATGCATAGAGACGCAAGGACATGCAAATACATACGGACCTGGAAGTGTCAGATCTGAAGATTATGTTTACCACTAGCAATAGTGTCTATACAACACCAGAAAGCCATAGGTGTTGAATGCACAAATTTTTAACTAGATTATTGACTCTAGTGCAAGTGGGAGACTGTTGGAGATATGCCCAAGAGGCAATAACAAAGTGGTTATTATTATATCTTTATGTTTATGATAAATGTTTACATCCCATGCTATAATTGTATCAACTGGAAACATTAATACTTGTGTGTTTTGTAAACATAAAAGAGTCCCTAGTAAGCCTCTTGTTAAACTAGCTTGTTGATTAATGGATGATCATGGACATTGGATGTCGTTAATAACAAGATCATATCATTAGGAGAATGATGTGATGGACACACACCCATAGTAAGCATAGCATAAGATCAAGTCATTAAGTTTGTTTTGCTACAAGATTTTCAAATGCATAGTAACCTAATCCTTCGACCATGAGGTTATGTTAATCACCATCACCAGATGGATACTTTGATGACATCAAACACCGCTTCGTAACTGGGTGGTTATATAGGTGTCATTGGGTATTCTGAAAGTATGTGTTGAAGCGCATGGACCAAGATTGGGATTTGTCCATCCATATGACGGATATATATGCTCTAGGCCCTCTCGGTGGAATGCCATCTAGTTAGCTTGCAAGCATGTGACTAGGTCACAAGGGATGACATATCATGGAACGAGTAAAGAGTACTTATCAGTAACGAGGTAGAACTAGGTATGGAGATACCAACGATCAAACCTCGGATAAGTAGAATATCACGTGACAAAGGGAATTGGTTTCGTATGTTAAATGGTTCTATCGATCACAAAGTCATCATTGAGTATGTGGGAGCTGTTATGGATCTCCAGATCCCGCTAATGGTTATTGATTGGAGATGTGTCTCCATCATGTCTACATGTTCACGAACCATAGGGTGACACACTTAAGGTTCGAAGTTGTTTTAAGTAGATATGGAATGTGCGTTGGAGACCGAATGTTGTTCGGAGTCTCGGATCGGATCCGGGACATCACGAGGAGATCCGGAATTGTCCGGGGAATAAGATTCATATATTGGGGATCATTTTCTAAGTTAGGAAATGTTCCGGAGTATTTGTATGGGGATTCTAGAAGGTTTCGGAATGTTCCGGAAGGTTCTAGAAGATTTCTTGGAGTTTACTTGAAAACCAAGAAAGGATCAAGTAATCCTTGTGGGGTAAGACAAGGATTCATGGGGGAGTAGGACTCTCCCCCCACCTCCTTGATCCGCCGGCCAAGGGAGAGGGGAGTCCTACAAGGACTCCACCTCCCCATGGCGCCTCCCTCCTTTAAATAGAGGGGTGGAGGCACAAACCCCCTGGCCCCTTCTATTCTCTAGATCTCAAGTTGCCTCTCTCCTCCTCCTTCCCTCTGCTCTGGCTTAGGCGAAGCCCTGCAGAATTCTCTACTCCACCACCACCACCATGCCGTCGTGCTGCTGGGATTCCGTGGAGAGATCTACTACCTCCGCCGCTCGCTGGAACGGGGAGAGGAAGGTCTGCTTCGACTCCGCACGTGTGACCGACTGCGGAAGCGCTGCCGGAACATGGCGCCGGAAGGATCGTCTACTCGATCTTGAGATCGGCAAGTGATCGACTACATCAACCACGAGATCCGATCTCGTAACGCTTTCGGGTCTACAAGGGTTAGTACAAATCTATCTTGTTGCACATGTCTAATAGATTAGACCTTGGCTTTTATCTAGATTAGATCTGGGTTTTGTTCGTTCTTGCGGTAGAATTTTTTTGTTTTCCATGCTACGAACCCATCAAACCTTGCAAAGCCTCCACAAGGATGGTCATATTGTTGGACTAAAAGAAAATGTTTGCTTTGCCAAAGATCGTGTTTGCAGGGCATGTGTTGAAGGAAAAATGCATGATTCTTCCCACAAGCCAAAGAACTACATCAAGTCCAAGAGGATCTTGGAGCTCCTCCATGTGGATCTCTTTGGTCCCCCATCTCATGCAAGCCTTGGTGGGAAGGAATATTGTTTGGTGATTGTTGATGACTACTCAAGATACACTTGGGTATATTTCTTCAAGCTAAAAAGTGAGACCCAAGAGAACTTCATTGACTTCATCAACATGGCTCAACGCCAACACAATGTACATGTATTAACAATAAGAAGTGACAACGGTACCGAATTCAAGAACTACACATTGAATGGATTTCTTAGTGATGAGGGAATAAAACATCAATATTCCGCTGCATATACCCCTCAACAAAATGGTGTAGCGGAGAGGAAGAACCGGACTCTTATTGATATGGCAAGGACCATGTTGGCGGATTTTAAATCTCCATACAATTTTTGGGCTGAAGCAATCTCCACCGCATGCCATGCATCAAACCGTCTCTACCTCTGCAAAGAATTGGTCAAGACCCCATATGAAATCCTTACCGGTAATAAGCCCAATGTATCATACTTCCGGGTGTTCGGTTGTAAGTGTTTCTATCGCATTAAGGGTATTCGTTTGTCCAAGTTTGATTCCAAAGCATTAGATGGTATTTTTGTTGGTTATGGTCTCGAATTCCATACTTATAGAATCTATGACAAGCTCTCTAGAGTTGTCATAGAATCTTGTAGTGTGGTTTTTGAAGAATATGATGGTCCCCAAGCGGGGCGTGTTGATGTTTGTGATGTAGATGATGAAATGCCTCAGGAAGCCATAGGAAGAATGGGGGTGGGCTTTATTCGCCCCATTGAGGAACCCCTTATGGCAGATTGAGAAGAACTATGTTCTACTCAAGTGGAGCCCTCATCTTCACAACATCAATAAGCTCCTATCGAGGGGGATAATGACCCATGTCAAGAACTAGCTGTGGACCCTCAACCTACTGATCAGGAAGATGCCTCTAGCCAAGAAGTGATTGAGTCTCCGTTTGCTAGGATGTCTAGTGGTGCTAAGGCCATTACACAAGCAAGATCTGTACAAACTGCCATAAGAACAGCTGAATACCTGGCCAGTCGTGGGCTTGATCAAGACCAGGGTCAATCTTTGCCTCCTTTAGAAGATAATATTTCCAATGATGATCAAGGTCAAGTTAATGGTCAAGACGAGGACCAAAATGATGAAGTGACCCCCCCAAGAAACAACAAGGAGATCGAAACTCGTCGCCAAGCTAGAATGGATAGAATATTGGAATTAAGAGACCACACTCTTGAGAATGTGGTCGGAGATCTAAGAAGAGGGATATCTACTCGAGCTCAACTAAAGAACTTTGGTGAGCACCAAGCTCACATTTCCATGGTGGAACCAAAGAAAGTATGGGAAGCTCTTGAAGATTCGGATTGGTTGGATGCAATGCATAAAGAGCTCAACAACTTTGAGAGAAACAAAGTATGGAAGTTAGTGGAAAAGCCAAAAGATTGCCGCAATGTTATAGGCACCAAGTGGATTTTCAAGAACAAGCAAGATGAGCATGGAATTGTGATAAGGAACAAGGCAAGATTGGTTGCACAAGGGTTCTCTCAAATTGAAGGCATTGATTATGGAGAGACTTATGCACCCGTGGCTCGCCTTGAGTCCATCCGTATCCTTCTTGCTTATGCGGCACATCATAAATTTAAACTACAGCAAATGGATGTAGAAAGTGCATTTCTTAATGGTCCATTGCATGAGTTGGTATATGTGAAACAACCCCCGGGATTTGAGGATCCCAACTTTCCAAACCACGTCTACAAACTCGATAAGGCATTCTATGGGCTCAAGCAAGCCCCACGCACGTGGTATGAGCACCTTAGAGAGTTGTTGTTAGATCGTGGGTTTGAGGTTGGGAAAATCGATCCCACTCTTTTTACCAAGAGGGTTAATGGGGAACTTTTTGTATGCCAAATTTATGTAGATGATATTATCTTTGGCTCATCTAACAAAGCTTTTAATGATGAATTCTCAAAGCTTATGACTGACAGGTTCAGGATGTCTGTGATGGGAGAATTGAGAGTATTTCTTGGTTTTGAGATCAAGCAAGTGAGAGGAGGTACATTCTTCAAGCAAGCCAAGTATACTCAAGATATGCTCAAAAGATTCAACATGAAAAACCTAAATGGATCTCCCACTCCCATGGCAACAAAGACTCATCTTGAACTAAACCCAAATGGTAAAGATGTGGATCAAAAGGTATACCGGTCCATGATTGGCTCTTTGCTTTACCTTTGTGCATCTAGACCCGATATTGTGTTGAGTATAGGAGTGTGTGCAAGATATCAAGCGGCTCCTAAAGAAAGCCATTTGATGGCAGTCAAGAGAATCTTTCGATATTTGGTTCATACCCCAAACTATGGTATTTTGTATCCTAGGGGCTCAACTTTCTCTCTTTGTGGGTACACGGATTCTGATTGGGCTGGTGACAAGGATGATAGAAAATCGACCTCTGGGGCTTGCCAATTCCTTGGGAGGTCCTTGGTGTGTTGGTCTTCCAAGAAGCAAAACTGTATATCTCTTTCCACCGCCGAAGCCGAGTATGTGGCTGCTGCTAGTGCTTGTACACAATTGCTATGGATGAGGCAAACTTTAAAGGAATACGGTGTCCATTGTGACAAAGTGCCTCTTCTATGTGACAATGAAAGTGCTATCAAGATTGCATATAACCCAGTGGACCATACAAGAACAAAACATATTGAGATTCGTCACCACTTCATTAGAGATCATGTTGCCCGAGGTGATATTGAGCTATCATATGTGTCAACCAAAGACCAACTTGCCAACATTTTCACGAAGCCACTTGATGAAGCAAGGTTGTTTTGTTATTTGAGGAATGAACTAAATATCGTGGATTTTAGGAGCTTGACTTGATCACCTTGCATACTCACCTATGTATTGACCCATATTTGGTGTAGGTGCAGGCATGGAGATAGGGGGAGTGCGGTTCCAATTCATTAGACTATCCCTCCCCCCATAATGCCAACATTAAGAAATTCAATTCTCTTAGTATCATTTAGTGATATGTGAGTGTCATTGTGGAGTAGTGGCCATGAACCCAAGGATAATTCTTCGCGGTGTCATGCCACAAACTCCTACATGGTGGCTTCGGCCACCACCCTCTTCTCATTTGAAGAGTTGGTTCTTAGTTCAGATTTACTTGGCGCATTGATGAACATTTGAATAGATTTCCGTGGTTTTCTTGACTTTTCACAAGTATGTCATCTTAACCCAAGCCCTCCCTCTATCCTGGAAACTCTCTCTATCTAATATATGTCCCCATACACATACCTTAGAGTTTTTGGTCGAGGAGGACCGGAGTCTCCGGTGTGTTCACACCGGAGTCTCTCGTGTGGGCTGGAGTCTCCGGTGTAGACTGGAGTCTCCGGTCTGGATGGTTTCTATCCACTTAAAGGGAGGACGGGGTGAACTAAAAGAGCAGTTTCATTCATCCACCCCCGTCCTCCCCTCTCTACCCCGTCGCCTCCTCTCCCAAATCTCCTCCCCGGAGGTCAAGAAGCCCCCGGGATCCGCCGTGCCGCCGGCCAATCATCTCCTTTCCACCATTGGGTGATTCCCACCAATGGAATCCATCCCATGGACAGATCTGGTACCTCTCCTCCTTTTTTCTCATATAGGGTTCTTCCCTTTCTTTGTTTTTGAGGATTGGTACTAGTTTTGGCCACGGGAATCCCTTGTTTGCGTGCACTTGAGTACTTTACCCTTGTTACCCTGCCCGATCTGTTGGATTCAACATCATTGGAGCCTTACTGATCTTCCCCCGAGTCCCTTGACCGAAGACTCCAGTGTGGTTTGAATCTGACAGATTTTGCAAGGTCTCAAGGGTTCTGTGTTGCCTCCTTGGGACATATATACTTACCTCCATGCTATCTCCCTCACTGCTTTTCATAGGTTCTGGCTCTTGTCGTCCTCCTCGCACCAAGGCCAAGATGAAGAGAGGGGATCCTCGCTATGATGAGTCTGAGGGTCAGTACATTGTGCCCCCATCCAACCGTAGACAGCAGGCCCATGATGCAACCTATATGTGGCGGAAGCAGGATAGGATTGAGGAAGAGAACTGTGCCAAGAGGGCAAAATACGACAATCTTCAGTCTTTGGCCCGCATGTCTAAGCAGGAGTACCGTGAGCTGCGGAAGACTAATTTCTATGTCTTGCCTCGCACCAGTGATGACCCCTGCTATTGGAGGAAGGAGCAAGCTGTCTTCATGAAAGACATTTACAGTGTGCTCAAGAGATCTCTTGTGTGCCCCCAGAAGTACTTGAGTGTTGAGCAGATGAGGAAGAGCCCCTACTTCTCTGTTGCACTGTGGATTAGTGAGAAGTTGGGGCTGTTCAACTTGATGGAGCTCCATGAAGACTACAACATCACCCTTGTGCAGCAGTTCTACGCCACTGTTGTGTTTGGGACTGACCAAGCCAGGACTATGACTTGGATGACTGGTAACCACCGCTATTTTGCAACTTTCTATGAATTTGTTGAGGCCATCTTCGAGACATTTCAGGGTGTGTCCACTCATGTTGGAGCACGCATGCACTCATCAGCTCTTGGGGTGAACAAGAACAAGCTTGCCCCTTTATATGGTACTGAGGGTGTTGTGGGAGGGTCCAAGGGACTCAAGCCCCTCTACAATCTGATGTTGAGAATCTTTCGCCAGACCATTTCCCCTAGTGTTGGGAATGATGATGCCATCAGATGTGGTTTGGTCAACTTGCTGTATCATACTCACGTGACTTACATGGCTGGCCCCGATGCTGATGCTAATCCTATTGATGTGATGGATTACATATTTGAGGAGATGTATCATGCCATCTTATACAAGAAGGCCCCTCCATATGCACCCCTGGTCATGAGACTCATCAACACTCACGAACATGGTTCTCCGCTTGCTATGCCTCCCAACCTTACTAAGCACACTCTCGTATCTCTGTAACAGAAAGGGGAAATGAGGGCTCCTCCTAGACGCTCCCATGCACATGTGGAGGAGGAGATCTCAGAGACCGAAAGGGCCCCCTCTCCTCCTAGGGATCGGAGGAAGAATGCTTCCAATGCACCTCTTCCTCCCATGACACGTGACTATGTACATGAGAAGGTCAAGAATGCCACATTCTAGGAGAGGACCCTGTGTTGCATGAATGTGGACATCCACAAGCAACATCATGCTTCCTACAAGAGCAACCGTCGCATCGAGAAACTACTCAAGGAGATCAAGGCTCAGGGTGAAGCGTATGATGAGGAAGGTGAGGCTGAGTACACTGATGAGCATGGCGCCTAGCCATCCACCGAGTCAGATCACACTCTTTTGTTTGGGGCATGGAATGCCCAACAGGACAGCTTCGTGGATTGGAAGACCTTTTCTGGCGTCACTTCTGGATTTGGGTACCAAGGTACATCCTCTTCTCGCCCTCACGGCAAAGGGCCTGCAGCTCTAGATGGTGATGAGGACTATGATGATGATGATGAGGATCAGGATATGGATGAGGAGGACGAGGAGGATGATGACGAGGACTACTGATCTGTTGGGACGCTAGCTTAGGTATTTTCCCTTTTTTGGTGTTTCGATGCCAAAGGAGGAGAAGACATTGTCATCAGGATTTGCATGGGTTTGGGCTACTTGATTCTCATTTGTGTTCTCGTCTTTCTTATCTATTTGCCTAATGTTATTGCGAGACACTTTTTGCTATTTGTGTGTGACTCTGTGGGTGCTCCTACATTATTGTAACTCGTGTGAGAACTATGTGTTTTATCCATGTTCTACCTACCATGCCTGCTTTACATGTTTATCTTTGTGCACATAGGCAGGGGAGCATGTCCATACTCTGTCACAAGTCATTGCAAACTATTTTTATGCAAAAATCACTAGTTGTCATCGAACACCAAAAAAGGGGAGATTGAAAGGACATTTACTATCATGATCACTTTTGGTGTTCGTTAACAACTAGTAGACCTTTTTACAGTTTGCTATTGTCTACAGGTTGATATTTTACAAAGTGAAAAGGACCATTGGCTTACGGAACATTCCCTCCATTATTACTTGTTTCTTGGGATTTCCAGACCGGAGTCTCCGGTGTGGTCCGGAGTTTCCCTAGGAGTCTTCCGAGGGGGCTCCTGTTTTCCTGCCTGGGTCCGCCAGAGAGGTGGTCCGGAGCTTAGTCCGGAGGTAGGTCCGGAGTCTCCGATCCGTGCCTCAGGCTGGAGTCTCCTGTGTAGAGGGACCATAGTCTCCGGTCCACTTGGCTCCCAAGTGGGCTAGGTCATTTTGTTTGTCGGTCCGGAGGCTGGTCCAGAGATTGACCAGAGTCTCCGGTGTGAATACCGGAGTCTCCGGTCTGTTTCTTCTCCAACGGTCAGAAAACGGTTCACTGGTGCAAGGGGCTATAAATAGAGGACCTTATCCCCTTCCTCCAGTTGCTTGTCCACCTCAAGAACACCATGCCCATTTGAGCCACCAAATCAACAAGATCTCTTCATCCAACCATCCAAAGTCTTTGATTTTTGGAGAATCGAAGGAGGAGGCCTTGATCTACAGCTTCACAAAGAGAGATCTTCATTTCCCCTTCATTCACCTGAGGTCCCCCATGCTCTAGTGTTTCGTTGGAAACCCTAGGTTTTGATTTGGTTCTTACAAGCTTGTGTTTGATTGTTTGACAACTTGCTTGTATTTGGGAGCCTCCAATTAAGTTGTGGATGTGTGCCCCAAACTCGTTGTAAAGGTGCCGGCTTCCACCTCGAAGGTTGCCGTATAGTGGAAGAGGTGAATCGAACCCCTTGGGGTGAGGTTCATCGGAGAACAAGGGAGGCCTCTCGTGGCGTTGGTGGTTTGATACCACCCCCTCTCCAAACGTAGACGTACTTCCCTTCAAAGGGAAGGAACTACGGGAAACAAATCCTTGTGTCTCCGAGCGCTCCACTTTGGTTACTTCTATCCTTTACCGCACTTTGCTTATATAGTTCTTGCTGATTTCTTATGCTAGGTTGTCATATAGGTAAATTCACCATAGTTGCATAATCTAGAGAATTTACCTTTTTTGTGTCAAACCCTAAATTGAAAAAGAGTAAAATTTGGAGTAGCACCTATTCACCCCCCCTCTAGGTGCCCTTATGTTCCTTTCAATCATCATCATCACCACCATCATCTCCACCGGCACCATCATCACCACCTCCATACCGCTGTAACAATTGGGTTGAATCTTGCATAGTTCTTAGGGGAAACTTTCCCGGTGTTGATTACTCCTTGTAGTTGATGCTATTGGGTGAACCGTTGAATTATTGTTTATGTTCAGATTGTTATACATCATTATTTCATCTCTGATCATGATCCATATGATGTCTTGTGAGTAGTTCGTTTTGTTCTTGAGGACATGGAAGAAGTCATGTTGTTAGTAGTGGAATTGTGTTGAGAAAGATTCAATAGTTTGATATTTAAGTTGTGGTGTACTTCTTCTAGTGGTGTCATGTGAACGTCGACTACATGACACTTTACCTATATGGACCTAGGGGAATGCATTGTGTATTTGGCTACTAATCATAGGGGTTGCCGGAGTGACAGAAACCTGAACCCCCGTTAGGAAACCATTGCACAAGGGACGTCAGGATCTTAAAGTTTAAAGCTGTAGTTAGGTTTCTACCTTAATTACTTTCTTGTACTTGCGGATGCTTGCAAGAGGTATAATCACAAGTATGTATTAGTCCTAGAAAGGTCGGTACATTAGCACAGGTTCACCCACACAACACTTAGCAAACTAAAGAAGATTAATCAACTATATGAAGCGAAAGCACTTGACGGAATTCTCATGTGTCCTCGAGAACGTTTGGTCATCTTAAGTAATACAACCAGCTTGTCCTTTGCTGAATAAAGGATTGGGCCACTTGCTGTATTTATTCTTATTGTCTTTTATTTACTCGTACTTTATTTTCCTGCATTATCAAAAAACTCTAAAAATCCGTTTGCTAAGTATTTACAGAGAATTCCTGCTCCAAGCCACTAGCCAGCACCTTCTGCTCCTCGTTGGGTTCGACACTCTTACTTATCAAAAATACTGCGATACACCCCCTATACTTGTGGGTCATCAGCCACCTTTTGACCAGCGAGAGATTCCTTCCTTCCCTTGGAAGCCAAGTGGTAACCCGGCTAGCGCTTGGCTAACCCGGCTACGAGGGTACCTGCAAACAAGGTAAATAAACATAGCCAACTTATATTATGCCGGCCGGGCTAATGTTAGGAAAATGCCCACCGGGTCGGGTTATCCCGTAAGTCGGCCTGCCTTGAGGTGATCCGGCCAGCACTTGCTTTGACCGTGCCGTACCTCGGCTAACTCGGCCTTTATACCCCGGCGTGACCCTACCCGGGGGTATCCCCCCAACACGTGAATTGACTGCAAGTGTCGAGGATGGAAAGATGATGAGTATGGTTGAGTTTGTTGTGTGAAGTAAACAAAAAAATAAATATCATAAAAAGAAAGTAAAGTACGAAGATTTATCAGAGTTCGTGCAAATGAGAAGTTAGGCGTGGAGAGATTCAGTTCATGTTGATAATGAATATGACAAATGGATAAAGCAGGATAAGTAGATCGTAATTCTCCATATAAGTATGCAAGTAGGCGGATGGATTTTTCTAACTCCCATGATTCTTTTGCATGTTACCACAAGCCATGGTCAATGCAGCTTTTAAGGTCTTTAGACCAAATTAAGGCTTTCCTTGTGCTCCTCGAGTTATACTAGTTCCTCTTAGATATCAGTCGTGCCACTCGGAGGTCGCTAATTCACTAGCAAATAAGTTATTGTCTATGTTGTTCTCTGGATCATGTTAACTGGTGACTTTGTCGTGGTTACCCCTCGATAACATTCTTCGGCTCATCGGCTTATAGCTATAGAAGACATGCAAGGATTGATAGGTTCTCCTCTTTGTCGGCGTCAACATCGGCCTCCTCCTCCATAAATGCTTGGATCATCATCTCAGCATCGTTGTCCATAGCCTATACATCATAGAAGAAGCAACCAATCACCTGCTCAATGGCAATTGCGGCAAAAAGCATCTCATCTTCGTCGCTTGCAAAGAAATCTACCGAAGCAAATAGTTGAACGCCTTGTGCGAGAGGTAGACAAGCAAGGTCGTCGTGAGCACCCAGAAGACCTGGCGGATGTCGGAGGAAGCTTGGACATGGTAGGCGACTTGGCCGCATGAAGGCGGGCTTCGGTGGTGACCTATCGGCGTTGGACGAGAAATAATTTCATCTAGAAAGTCAAGTGACCATGCTTTTGGGAAAACATCGCCCATGCTAGTTCACTCTATTTCCGCCACAACACCTCGTCGTCCCTGATGTAGCACTGTAATCCACCATCACCGCCTACCTTGCCACTACCACGCCGCATGATGATGTACACTACGCACCTCACCCTGTTGGGCCACTAGCGACAACCGCCGCACAACTGGAAACCTCACCGACCACTCACCGTGCACACAACTAGACCGGTGTCTAACCGCCATCACAGCCGGTTGTCGCGTGCGCAATCGGTCACCGCGTACAAAGTCATACGCACCAGGCCCATCCACGGGCGAACCTTGAGCCCTACCAGCCGCCGTAGGGTTGCACCACTTACGTGTTTTTGCCTTCTTTTTTAAAACAAGCAAAAACATTACTCATTGTAATGGTATAGGAGAAGCAAACCTGAAATGCCAAAGCCATATGGGCCAGAGAAATAAAAATAAAAATGAGATACCCGTAATCTCCTAAACCACCTCCATTCTTAAGAATAAGACGCACACGCATTTTAAGAAGAAATTTGATTGAAAAATTGAGCCACAATATCTTGATTAGAGCATCTTTACCAGTGCCCGTAAAAACGCGAACCATAAAACGCGAGTTCAGACCTCCGTATCCGGGTTTTATGATTCCGAAAGTCACGACGCAGATCAGTACCTGCAAACGAAACCATATTTATGGTTTCGTTTGCAGGTACTGATCTGCGTCGCGACACAAACCGCCACCGTAAACCGGCAAATCAATATTGGCAAGGGGTTTTGCATCAACAAAATGTCACTGATAGTTTGCATACAAAAATAAGCACGACGACCATGAATCGTGTAGATCAAGCATCACCAACGTTGAGGCCACCGCCGGGGCCACCCACACCGAGCCACCCATTGGAGCACCTCCACCGTTGGCATGAGATTAAAGACTCACTAGTCTTCTCCTCTCCATGATCTCCTCCCTCCTCATATCCCACCACTCTCTTGTGAAGGCATCCATGGTGCTCGGATCCATCATCATCGTCTTGTTTGCGTCGGAAGGTAGGGCGCGGGAGGGGAGCGAGCTAAAATGTCCCTCCCACCAACAGGCAGAAGGGGATATAGGCTGCGTGTCGGTTCCACGCGCGGAACTGGAGATTCCCAGTTCTGCCCGCGAATTTTATCGGCGCCCATAAAAAGTTTTATGGTTTCGGCCCTTTTATGGTGCTGATCGGCGTCGATTTTTCGCTCGTAGCCCATAACCAGCGGTTATTTTATGGCTTTGGCCCTTTTATGGTTTGGTCAAAATTTTCATAGCTTGACTTTTCAAAAAAAAATTATAGGCCTTAAGCCTTAGGATGGAGGGATTAGTATAGTTAGATTCTACTGAAATACACTTTCTAATGATACTAATTTTCATACCAATAATCTTAATATGTTAGGATTAATTTTTTGTGAAAGAAAAACATGAAAAACAAGGACATCTTATTCATTCAAGCGGAGGTACAAAAGCATATAGACCTTGAACTACATGTGCGCCTTATAATGTGGAACAAATGTTTTCTTAAGTTAGGCTTTGTAAACTAAGACATAGGGATTAGTAGCTCTGTTGCACATCTTTACGCAAAAAGCCGAGTCCAGTGCGTGCCATGTGTGTGGTTGGGACAACCCAAGTTTGGCGTAATCTGTCTACTTTCTCCGTCCCAGTTTAGAGAGCACATGTAGCAAATCTCTAAGTCCTAGACTTTCTCTGATTGGGGTTAATTGGTCCTTGCTAATTCTCTAATTGCCATTCCTCTGAAATTAAATGCATATGTGCTTACAAAGTGAGAGGATTTTGGGATCGCATGATTTCATGATTTCCAATGTGCGCTTTTAACGTGAAAGTCTCCTTGACTCGCAAAAAAAAAGAGACGTATTGCCCCCTCGGGGGAGTTGCATTGCATGGGGCATTGGGATCGGTCCACACCGATGAGCATGCGAGTCGCCTGGCTTTGTTGCCACAGTTCCATGGCAAGAACGATCGACGAGAGACGAGGCGGCCAGCTGGCGGAACACCATGCGAGTCCCGCTGGATCTTGTTGCGTAGCCGGGCAGGGGACAGCCATACCGCCGACCGGTCTCCTGTAGCCATCGGCGTTCCCATGCGCGCACCCTGACCGCGGCGTACGCAGAGTAGAGCCTAGAGAGGGCGCCGACCACACACAGGAATCCGGCAGGCAGCACGCGCCGGGTCGTTGTCCAACATCGCGGGACCGCGCGCACGCCCGCTCGTCAAGCGCCAAACGCGCCGAGCCACACGCGCAACACGTAGTACGCTCTCGTGAGCCGGCGCGTACAGAGAATTTCTTCCCCGAAGAGACACGCATCCGGGGGTTTTGCGAAGTCCAATCAATGCAGTGTAGCGGCGAAACGTATGTTTGGAGTTAACGTGTTGTCTTGGACTGCTTCCGCTCCGCGAGTGCCTGCCTACCACTGTGGCCTGTGGGCGTCTGGGCGAGATTTGGGCGCTAGCTCGATCAAGCGCTAAATTTCCTTTCGGACCGATAAGGCAGCGTCGTAACTGTGTGAGACGGTAGTAGCCAGTAGCCAGTAGGCCAGGAGCGGCCAACGAGGGTCGCAGTCGCACCACATGCGCGCGTTGTCTTCTGGCCACTCTACCCGAGGACAAGGTGGCGGACTCCAGTCGGCATAAGTGGCAAGAAGCCAGACATCGGTACTATCTGGAGAGCACGTGCATGCTTTGCCGTGGCAAGGCGGCAAGGGCGATGGTGGCTTGCTGCTTGCAAACACAATTGCTTTTCGCATATCATGTTATTGAGTGTCTTGATCGACCGAGTAAAGCTGCTCTGCGTTGCTGGCCCTTTAGAGCAAATAAAGTAAGATCTAGTAAGTTGGCTATAACACTTTTTATTTATCAAATGAGTTTCCGCCAGTTTCATTTAACAACCCAGAATGTACTACAACGTTTTACATATGCTAATTTTCCAACGCAAGTTTGGTGCAAACGAAGTGCGTCTACCAAATAAAGGTAAGAGCATCTTCACTCGCCCCCCTTATACGGGGTCCGGCGGTTGGTCCTTCACTTTACTTGGATACGGCGGAGTTTCAACATATTCTTCAATTTTGATAGATGATACTTCATTAACCTGCTTGATAACTTTAGGCACAATAATAGAATGTTTAACATGCTCAACATAAATATCAAATCCTTTTTCAGGAACAGCAAGATGATTAGCAAAAGTTTTAGTAACTTCTACTAAAACATAAGGATCAAGACCAAGCCTATTACTTAACTCTTCAAACAATATAGAAGTAGAGAAGTTCTCTACACATGCATATTCATGTTCAAAACGGGGTTTGTTACCTTCCTCAAGATCCCAATTATCAGTATTTTTAGAAATAGTATCCAATAAGTCACATGCTTCTTCTTTACTTCTATTAGTGGAACTTCCTCCAATGGAACTATCTAGATAGTCCATATGATGCTAAGGTAATCTCACATAAAAATTGATCAATATAATGTTTTTAGGAAGACCATGACAAGGATTCTTATGAAGGAGTTCCTTTAATCTCCCTCAAGTTTGAGTAATACTTTCTCCAACATGAGGCCAAAAGTTATAGATATGATAACGATCGTTATACAATTCTTTAGGAGTATAATACTTGAGATAGAAATCCTGCTCCAGAAATTCCCAATCAAGACGATATTTATCATCTAAAGATCTAAACCATTTGTGAGCATTACCAGAAAGAGATAAATATAATAACTTCCTTTTCACTTCATCATGAGGAATACCAAAGAGTTTAAATAGAGAACACATATCTTCAATCATTTGTATATACCCCTGAGAAGTTTTACTTCCATCTCCTGTTAAAGTTTGTTTCATAACCTCTTTGGCAATACAAATAGGGATTTGATATTCCACTTCTAGCTCAAGAGGTTTATCAACCTTATTCTTAACAACGTTAACATATTCATATAAAGAAAGTTTCATACTTTCATGAACAAGGAAATCCATGATAAAATAATATAGCAAAAGTAAAAACAACTTTCAAGTTTTCTTACCAAACAAACTTATCAATAGCATGACGCTCCCTGGCAACGGCGCTAGAGAAGTATCTTGATGACTCTCAAGTGCAGGAGATTAATTGTAGTAGCTTTCAATAAGAAAAGGTTATCGAACCCACGAGGAGCTGAAGGTATTGGTTACCAAGTTTAACAAGTAAAGTAATAAAAAATATAGTGGTTTTGTGTTTTAGGTTTATAGTTTGTAGTAATATAAAATGCTAAAAGTAAATTGCAGTAAATAGATGCTCTTAATAAGAGAAAGCACAATCCTGTATGAAGCAAGAGGACAAGCTCAAGTGTGTTTTCTTGTATGTGACAAGTGTTCCTGAGAGCGGCATGAATTTAGTTAGCATCATATAGATTTCTACACAATATGGTGAATATCAAGTTTAGTTCTTTTAGGGCGGAGCCTAGTTTAGGTGCAGCCGCATATATGAGCAAGTACACCCTTATGATGGGTCCATACACGGGCGGACCTTCATGGGGGTGAACCTGGGCTGTCGCCCCCCAAGCAAAAAATGTTTTTGTTGAGTACCCCGTAGTATTCAGCCCATAAGGCCCATATGTCCCTTCTCGTTCTAGTACCTGGAAGCGAAAAAAAAGACTCACCAGAAGCGTCTTCTCTGTGTCTCTCTCGTCTCTAACAGCGAAATGTTGGAGATATGCCCAAGAGGCAATAATAAAGTGGTTATTATCATATCTTCGTATTTATGATAAATGTTTACATACCATGCTATAATTGTATTAACAGGAAACATTAATACTTGTGTGATTTGTAAACTAAAATAAGAGTCCCTAGTAAAGCCTCTTGTTAAACTAGCTTGTTGGTTAATATATGATCATTGTTTCCTGATCATGAACATAGAGATGTTATTAACAACAGGGTCATATCATTAGGAGAATGATGTGATGGACATACTCCTATAGATAAGCGTAGCATAAAGATCAAGTCATTTCAATAGTTCAATTGCTATATGCTTTCTGATACATAGTAACCTAATTCCTTCGACCATGAGATCATGCATATCACCTTTACTGGATGGATGCTTTGATGTCATCAAACACCACACCGTAACAGGGTGGCTATAAAAGTGGCATTGAGTGTTCGGAAAGTATTGGTTGAAACACATGGATCAAGAGTGGGATTTGTCCATCCACATGACGGATAGATATTCTCTGGGCCCTCTCGGTGAAATGTCATCCAATTAGCTTGCAAGCATGTGACTTGGTCACAAGGGATCACATATCACGGGAACGAGAAAAGAGTACTTATCAGTAACAAGGTTGAACTAGGTATGCAGAGATACCGAAGATCATAACCTCGGATAAGTAACATATCGTGAGACAAAGGGAAATTGGTATCGTATGTAAGTGGTTCATTCGATCACAAAGTAATCGTAGAAATATGTGGGAGCCATATGAATTTCCAGATTCCTCTATTGGTTATTGTTCGGAGAAGTGTCTCGATCATGTCCGCATAATTCACGAACCGTAGGGAGACACACTTAAGGATTCGACGTTGTTTGAGTAGTTATGGTATTATGAGAAAGAGACCGAATGTTGTTCGGAGTCTCGGATGGGATCCGGGATATCACGAGGTGATCCGGAATGGTCCGGAGAATAAGATTCATATAAGGAAAGTCCCGTTTCGGAGTTCGGGAATGATTCCGGTGTTTTCATCGGGGATATTCTAGAAGGTTCCGGATTGTCCGGCACTCCGGGGGGGAAGGGGTACATGAATGTGTCATTACATATTGGAATGATTGCATCATGTACTAAGTGTTCTCGCTGTCCAAAATAAAGGGTTTATTTAAATCCTAAATTGAAAAGTCAAACGGCTAGTTTGAAAGTCAAACGGCAAGTTTTTGGAAAGTGGAAAGAGGAGGAAAAGAGGGAAACCGAGTTGGAGAGGGAGACCTCCTCCAACCGGCGGCCAACTCCAATGCCGAGTTGGGGAGGGACTCCACTCCCTCCCCCTGGCGCGCCAGCCCCCTCCCACCTATATAAGGAGGGGCAGGGCTCCCCTCCACATACACACAAGTTTCCTATCCTCTAAACTAAACCCTAGATCTAGACCCCGGTTTAGAGCTATTCGGTTTAGAGCCTTCTAATTGGTTTAGAGCCTTCTAATTGGTGTGTCTAATTACTAGACCACTAATAGCCTCTCTCATAAGCTCCACCATACTCGCTCCGGCTTAAGGCGAAGCCCTGCGGGATTTCCCCTCTACTTCCGGTACCACGCCGTTGTGCTGCCGGAATCGCGAGGAGAATACTACAACCTCCGCTGCCTGCTGGAACAAGGGAGAGGAAGGTCTTCGTCGAGTACCGAACGTGTGACCGACTGCGGGAGCGCTGCGGGAACGCGGCGCCGGAAGGATCGTCTACGCGATCTTGAGATCGGAAAGAGTACGACTACATCACCCACGAGAATCTGCTCTCGTTAACCGCTTTGGAATCTTCGAGGGTGAGTTCCACTATCGACTCGTTGCTACAATCTAGTAGATAGATCTTGGCTTGTTTGTTTGTATGCGATAGAAAAATTTTTGTTTTCCATGCTACGAACCCCTACAGTGGTATCAGAGCCGTGTCTATATGTAGATCTGTTGCACGAGTAGAACACAATGGTCATTGTGGGCGTTGATGCTTTTATTGTCGATTGCTTTTTGTGTACTTTGCATCTTGCGGTATGTTGGGATGAAGCGGCCCGGGCTAACCTTACATGACATCGTTCATGAGACTTGCTCCACGCTTAACATGCAACTTGTATTGCATAAGTGGCTTTGCGGGTGCCTGTTTCTCCTAGCATAGTTAAGATCCAATTTACAACGGGTGATTAACAATACTAGTATCAATGTTGTGGTTCTTGTTCGTAAGTTAGAACGACACTTATAGAAAGCCCCAAACCACGTAAAATATGCAAAGAAAGTAGAGGCGTCTAACTTTGTTTTGCAGGGGTGTGCAGTGATGTGATATGGCCATGATTGTGATTATATTTGATGTATGCAATGATCCTTATTGTAAGTTGGCAACCGGCAGGAGCCATATGGTTGTCTTTAATTTATGTTAAGACCCGCGTGTCTATTCAAAGTAGTTGTAATAGTTGAAGCCGGTGGACGACAACCATGGTGAAGCGTCATTGACCTTGATGCAATGCCGGTGATGATGGAGATCATGTTCGTGCTTGAAGATGGAGATCGAAAGCACAAAGAAGAAAGGCCATATCATATCACATATTATGAATTGCATGTGATGTTAATCCTTTATGCATCTTGTATTGCTTAGTAGACGACGGTAGCATTATAAGATGATCCCTCATACACATAAATTTCAAGTTCTAAAGTGTTCACCCTTAGTATGCACCGTTGCCAAAGCTTGCTGCTTCGAAGCACCACGTGATGATCGGGTGTCTTTGATTCCGCGGGTGAATACAACGTAAGCAAGCCAGATTTGCTTATGCGGTAGCTAAGGTTTGATCTTGACGAGCCTAGCATGTACAGACATGGCCTCAGGAACACGGATCACCGAAAGGTAAAGCATGAGTCATATAGTAGATATGATGAACATGTTGATTGTTCGCCATTGAAGCTACATCAACTCTCGTGATGATCGGTTTTGATGTGGTGGATTTGGTTCGTGTGATCACTAAAACAATGTGAGGGATATTGTTTTGAGTGGGAGTTCACCTAGATTAATTTAATTATTAATTAGAACTCAATTTATCATAAACTAAATCAAAGTGAATTTGCATAGTTGTTGTAGTCATTGGCATCAGTTTACCACCTTGCGCTTAGTTATAATTGAGATAATAGAACTATAGAATTCTGGTTAGTTACTTTACGAACTGGTATCGTATTGTTTTAAGTGTTAATCTAAAGTTTAAAAGTCCTATTGCAAACTTTCAGTAAGTTCCGGTTACTCCATGAAGTTTAATAATTAGTATTAAATCAAGAGTAACAATTCCAAGTATTAGTATATAAGTATCATGTTTGTATCCATGATTCTTGATATTCAAAGGATTCCCTTAATATCAAGGTTATCTAGGATCTGAAAGAGTTGTTTCAGAAACCATGATGTGTGGAAGATATAGTGATATCTGAAACGAAGTTTTGGTTGCAACATGATAGAGTATAATATGGCAAAAGTCATGTTCTCATATTTGATGAGAATTTGCAAAAAGGTTGGAGACACTTGTTGTCCTAATCGTCCAAAAAGATTTGGAGAGCAACATTATACTCATGACTCACCGTTATAAGATAAAAGTAGCTTGATCATGGATAAATCCATGATGAGGGTGAATATTTGATGTAGGTAAAATGTTTACTACACCAAGAGATTACTAATGAAAGGAATTTGAAAGAACACCAAACATTTGATGATGGTGATCTACTTCAAAGTGCAAGTCCAAAGACATTGGTATTTAACTATACACGCTTTGGACTATATGTCATATGTATGACTCCACTATTGATATTGATAGATTCTTTCAAACAGAAAAGGAGATACTGAAAGAGAATCTCATAAATATATGGCAGAAAAGAAAAGACTGGAATTGTTCAGTTTAAGTATATAGATGATATACATGTTATGGCTATATTCTTTGCTTATTAAACAATGTGGTTCTTAAGTATTTGATACTGAATTTGTTGGTATGAATCGTCATACGAAACAACAGAATTCATGAACTACAGTGGCCTAAGTAATTAGCAAAAGAATATGTAATGATGTTCATCGAGAACAAATAAAGGGTTATTGTGTTGCTCATTAAACATCAAAGCTTGCCTTCAAGATTTGTTTTATCAGGTGTTATGAGAACAAAAGGGTTGTTCAAATAATTGCCGTAATCCATAAAAGATGGATGATTCACAAATCTCGTTGGAGAAAATCACATCCATAAAACTAGTGCTAAAAATGTCGAAAGACAAATTGATTGAAAGATCACTTAGGAAGTGACATCGCCGTTTAAATTATATTGGAAAGAAAACATGAAGAAAATCCATATGGATGGAATTTTGGAGTCTTTTGATTTTGATCAAATAACGCTTGTGAAACTTTCCTAGAGATAATTAAAACTTCGTTCATAGGCCAAAAGGGAACGAATGACTAGCTTATTGGAACTTGTACATATTGTTGTACGAAGTCCATTATATGTAGTCAAGAGCGATGGATTTCAACTTCATATGCTTTCTCCGAAAATTTGAGTGAATATATGAATATTTACTTAATAAGGATAAAGTATGAAACACTTGAAAAGTTCAAAGACTTTCAAGATGAAGTGCAAGATCAATGTAACAAGAATATAAATAGTTTATGATAAGATCATAAAGGAAGATATTTGAGTTACAAGTTTAGCATAATACCTAAGATTTAAGGAATCGTTCCGTGGATTTGCATTTTCCCGAAACACCATAAGAGTATGGAGCGTTCGAGATATGTAATTAAACCTTGTTTGACATGGTAAGATCAAAGGTGTAATTCATAAAACTGCCATTGTATTTTAAAGATTAAAAGCTTTAGAGATTACCGTTTTTCCACTGAAAAGAGCTCCATCATAATCCGTTGAAATGACACCATATAAGGTTATGGTTTGGGATAAAACCCAAGTTGTCCTTTCTTAAACATTGGTATGCTATGCATAAAAAAGATGTTTGCAACCAAAGTCGGATGAACCTGTCTTTGTATGTTATTTCGAATAACTGTTAAGTACTCCTCCATAACATCGGAGACAAAAGTGTTTTGTCACTTAAAAACGTCAAGTTTCTTTAAGAAGGAATTTTTCGTGAAAAGTTAAGTGGGAGGACAATAGAAACTTTGATAAGGTTAAAAGAACCTTAGCTATATGTGCAGAGTTGCGCAGCGCCAAAAAGTGTTTCGAAGGCAGCAACAATGCTCATGGTTCACGTACCTCAAAGGTTGTGGTCACGGAGATCCAAGTTCCTATTGAAACAAGTAGGTCGGATGAACAATCAAATACCAAGATTTGAGGGTTGAATCATTATTTGAGAATAATGAACCGACTACATGCAAAGAAGCGATGATGGGCCCTGACTCCGTCAAATGGCTTGAAGCCATAAAATCCGTGATAGTTCCATACATGAGAAATCAAGTTTTGAACTTGAAGGACCCTCGAGAAAGGTGTAAGACCTTACAGTTGTGTCTGGATCTATAAAGAAGTAGACATGGATGTTTCACATCTATGAAATATTCGACATGTTGGAAAGGAGTTCACAACAATGTTCAAAGGTTGACTATGACAAGATTTGATCTGTCATAGTGATATTTAGTCTAGACGGATTAATGTAGCAATCACTACATATAATTTTGTTATATGGTAGATGAATAAACAAAACAAGTTCTTCTAATAGAATCGTTACCTAGGACATGTGCATAACATGGTCCATAGGGTTTTGTTAATTCAAAGATGCTAAAAGCATATGCAAACTTCAATGGTTAGAGTGAGCATAGCGGAGTTGGAATCTTCACTATGATGAAACTGTTAAAAGGGTTTAATTTCATCAGAGACAATGAAGATGCTTGCATTTGCAAGAAATTAAGTGGGAGCGCTAAGACATGTTTCTAATACATTATGTGGAAGACATATTGTTGATTGGAAATAATGTATCTTTTATTAACACATATTAAGAATTTCATCCCGATGAAAGACTTAGGCAAAACCCAAAATATTTGGCATCAATAGACGCTAATATGGTTGTGCCAGAAGTACATAGACAAGATATTGAATGAGTTCAATATAGAAACTACAAGAGAGGTTCTTGTCGCACAGAAAGGATTGAATGAGTTCAATGTTGATGATATATTCAAGTGTATTGACATTTGGTAAAGTGAAACAAATAATCAAGTATAGATTGATACTTGATGTATGAAATCACAAAGAGTATTTATATCAATCATACTGTGATATGTACAAATCCAGATATGTCCTATGCTCTAAAAGTTGTGAGCGTATACCAGAATGATTCGTAAGATGATCATTGGACAATAGTAAGGATATTCTTATGATCTTCTGAAAGAACTAAGAGTATAATATTTGTAGAAGTGACAAATAGATGGTTAGTTCATTGTAAAAGTACTACATTGATACTAGCTTTGTCACAAAGTACAAATTAAGTTTATCTCAATCTAAACTAAGGGTGGCACAATATAATGGAAAGTGAGTTCCATAATGGATGATTTCCAAAGTTAAGACATTGTGACAGATACTACAACAAAAGGCTAAGTATATGACTGCTATTATAGCAGCAAAAGAGGGCATTTGTGTCAAGAAGTTTGTTATCAAACTAGGTGTAGTTCACAGTGGGATAATACTATGAAGATATATTGTGCGACAATATTATCAAAATGTTTTAACCCCAAAGAGCTAAAGGTCACACCGAAAGACCAAATTTATACAAAGCCATCTCATTAGAGAATGAGTGATGCGTAGAGACGCAAAGACATGCAATTACGCACGGACCTGGAAGTGTCAGATCCGGAGATCAGTTGACCACTAGCAATCGTGTACATACAACACCGGAAAGCCATAGGTGTTGAATACACAAAGGTTTGAAACTAGATTATTGACTCTAGTGCAAGTGGGAGACTGTTGGAGATATGCCCAAGAGGCAATAATAAAGTGGTTATTATCATATCTTCGTATTTATGATAAATGTTTACATACCATGCTATAATTGTATTAACAGGAAACATTAATACTTGTGTGATTTGTAAACTAAAATAAGAGTCCCTAGTAAAGCCTCTTGTTAAACTAGCTTGTTGGTTAATATATGATCATTGTTTCCTGATCATGAACATAGAGATGTTATTAACAACAGGGTCATATCATTAGGAGAATGATGTGATGGACATACTCCTATAGATAAGCGTAGCATAAAGATCAAGTCATTTCAATAGTTCAATTGCTATATGCTTTCTGATACATAGTAACCTAATTCCTTCGACCATGAGATCATGCATATCACCTTTACTGGATGGATGCTTTGATGTCATCAAACACCACACCGTAACAGGGTGGCTATAAAAGTGGCATTGAGTGTTCGGAAAGTATTGGTTGAAACACATGGATCAAGAGTGGGATTTGTCCATCCACATGACGGATAGATATTCTCTGGGCCCTCTCGGTGAAATGTCATCCAATTAGCTTGCAAGCATGTGACTTGGTCACAAGGGATCACATATCACGGGAACGAGAAAAGAGTACTTATCAGTAACAAGGTTGAACTAGGTATGCAGAGATACCGAAGATCATAACCTCGGATAAGTAACATATCGTGAGACAAAGGGAAATTGGTATCGTATGTAAGTGGTTCATTCGATCACAAAGTAATCGTAGAAATATGTGGGAGCCATATGAATTTCCAGATTCCTCTATTGGTTATTGTTCGGAGAAGTGTCTCGATCATGTCCGCATAATTCACGAACCGTAGGGAGACACACTTAAGGATTCGACGTTGTTTGAGTAGTTATGGTATTATGAGAAAGAGACCGAATGTTGTTCGGAGTCTCGGATGGGATCCGGGATATCACGAGGTGATCCGGAATGGTCCGGAGAATAAGATTCATATAAGGAAAGTCCCGTTTCGGAGTTCGGGAATGATTCCGGTGTTTTCATCGGGGATATTCTAGAAGGTTCCGGATTGTCCGGCACTCCGGGGGGGAAGGGGTACATGAATGTGTCATTACATATTGGAATGATTGCATCATGTACTAAGTGTTCTCGCTGTCCAAAATAAAGGGTTTATTTAAATCCTAAATTGAAAAGTCAAACGGCTAGTTTGAAAGTCAAACGGCAAGTTTTTGGAAAGTGGAAAGAGGAGGAAAAGAGGGAAACCGAGTTGGAGAGGGAGACCTCCTCCAACCGGCGGCCAACTCCAATGCCGAGTTGGGGAGGGACTCCACTCCCTCCCCCTGGCGCGCCAGCCCCCTCCCACCTATATAAGGAGGGGCAGGGCTCCCCTCCACATACACACAAGTTTCCTATCCTCTAAACTAAACCCTAGATCTAGACCCCGGTTTAGAGCTATTCGGTTTAGAGCCTTCTAATTGGTTTAGAGCCTTCTAATTGGTGTGTCTAATTACTAGACCACTAATAGCCTCTCTCATAAGCTCCACCATACTCGCTCCGGCTTAAGGCGAAGCCCTGCGGGATTTCCCCTCTACTTCCGGTACCACGCCGTTGTGCTGCCGGAATCGCGAGGAGAATACTACAACCTCCGCTGCCTGCTGGAACAAGGGAGAGGAAGGTCTTCGTCGAGTACCGAACGTGTGACCGACTGCGGGAGCGCTGCGGGAACGCGGCGCCGGAAGGATCGTCTACGCGATCTTGAGATCGGAAAGAGTACGACTACATCACCCACGAGAATCTGCTCTCGTTAACCGCTTTGGAATCTTCGAGGGTGAGTTCCACTATCGACTCGTTGCTACAATCTAGTAGATAGATCTTGGCTTGTTTGTTTGTATGCGATAGAAAAATTTTTGTTTTCCATGCTACGAACCCCTACACGAAACTAATTAGGCGGCGACCGGGACGAAGGGCCGAGGCGCTCTGGGTGACGGAGGGCCGAGGCGGCCTGCCGGAGACTGGCTCGTCTTGCACGCCGGCGCTCCGAGCAGCAGGGACTCGCAATCGCAGGATCCGACGTCCTCCAGGCTCCGCGAAGCTAGCCCTCTAGTAGTCCAGTTCGATATGCATCCTTACGTGACGTCCTGTGCGAAGCTAGCCCTCCAGGCTCCGGCCGTCCGTCCGACGAGCAACCTCCTAGTAATCCCTTTTGTATAGCTCCTGTACACACCACGCTATCAATTTAATTTCTTGAATCTTGTCTCGATTCTTGCATCTTAGAATTGGGGAAAAAGCTAGCTAGTCACAGATTTTGCCATAAACTAACTTGTTGGTTAAAGATTGTTAATTCACTATGTTGGTAGGAAGTAACGATGGGAAAAGGCAAAACCATTGATTCATTTTTTTAGAAAAAAGAGAGATGACTCTGATTCAGATGAACAAGGAGACCCTGAACCAATAACAGTAGAACCCATTCATGTGCAACCCCCTCTCTTGTTGCTCGAATTTGGATGGCAAAATCCTGAAGAGCAGCTACATCAAAATCAAACAAATGAAGTTATATTCGCAGGTATTGAATCTTTGGTACGGGATCCAGCCTTGCATCAACAGATTTAGCAATATCCAGTTAATCAAAGAGACGATGTGCGACATACATATTTGAAACTAGGCCCTATGCAGCCACTTCTGAAAAATTATAAAACTTATGGTACAGGAAGTCAGAAACGACGCTTCAAGTACAACTGGTTCAGTCTTTTTCCAGCATGGTTGGAGTACTCGGAAAGTAGTCATCGCGTATATTGTTTATTTTGCTTCCTGTTCGGCAGAAACAAAAGCAAACGAGGTGGTTCCAATGTCTTCATAGTACATGGATTTGCAAATTGGAAGAAGGTCAATGATGGTAGGAAGTGTGCATTCTTAAACCATATTGGTTCTGAACCTTGCTCTGAACACAACAATGCAACAAAAGCATGCCAAGACTTGATGAATAAAAAAAGTCATGTAGCACATGTTGTAGCAGTGGGCAACAAGAGGGATATATAAAGAAACCAGTTAAGGATAAAAGTTTCAATTGGAGCAGCAACTCAAACATTTTATTGTGGATGTTTTCAATGACAGCGATCTGAAAAAAATGTCAACATTGACAAACCTTTGCCGCTGCCTTGTTGAGAGTGGGAGACATTCCATCTATTACTTGATTGATAGACTCCTCTGGTTGATTGTGACTCTTCCGGTTTCTACGACAAGTGCTGAACGCGCCTTTTCTTCTTTGAAGATTATTAAGACAAGACTGCGTAATAAAATGGAGGATGAGTTTCTTGTGAATAGCTTGCTAGTAAACATAGAGAGGGAAATCGCCAAGAAGTACGACTATGAGGATATTCTTCTACATTTCACCAGCGCAAAGAGGCGAAGAGCTGATATGTAGTGATGAGCAAAAATCCATGGTTTAAGTAGTAGATGACAGTCGTGGTAGATGGCTTCTTTTGTTTTGGCCTACCTTATGCATACATTGATCTTATAACTGTATTTTGTAGACGATATCAATATCAATATATGAGTTCCTGATAAATAGTAGAAATTCTACCTAGTTGCTTTGATTTGATTTGTATGCCAAAAACAAATTTACATGCCAATTTGCAGATTCGCCCCCCACAAATTCTTTGCAAGGTCCACCACTGGGTCCTTAGCCATTTTCATGATCAAACATAGGAATCATTAAGACATAAATGTCTCACCATAGTAGTAAGTTCATGGGTTCCCGCCCTCCAATGTAACTCCAAGTATTGGAAAACGGTTTCTGTCATTCCGTCCATTCCAACCCTCTTCATTACATTAAAATGCAGCCCTATGAGCCCATATAGGTGAAGTGATATGCAGTCGACATTCACACATCACCATCATAGAACAACATAAAAGATATAAACTTGGCCAAATACTCAATACATATTATATAGAAATCATAGCCAATTTATCATATACCCTTAGAAACATGGGGATCTACTCACAAGTATCAAACATGATATGGATCATGGCATATGGATTACAACAATCTGAAAATATTATCTCTCCACCAAATAAAGACAAGTTGTTTATCACAATCATGTGAATAGAACTTAAAAAATATCTAGGGTTCAATCAATCACAAACTATGAGGGGAACGAGGTGGATTTTGGAGATGGAGATGGTGATGATATTGGTGCTGATGGAGATGTTGATGGAGAGGCCTCTACTACGTGAAGGAGGAGTGGTGATGACGATGGCGTCGATTTCGCCCTCAATAGAGGCAGTGGCGGAGCCAACTTCATTGTTGAGCCTAGGCAAAGTTTAGGTGCTGCTGTTTTGACCAGAATTTGCCCCAAGAAATCTTATTTAGGCTAAGCTTTTTTGGATAGACCTCAAAAGAGATTAGCAGCCGAAGCCCGGACAGCCGCCCGGGCATGCCGGGCTGAAGTTCCGCCACTGACCGAAGGCTCTGGCACAATAGGATCTACCCTCTCCCGGAGTAGGAGAAGACTTTCGCCTCCACCTCCGCCTCTATAAATCGTGGGACAAATATGGCGTAGATTTTCTAGTGAAATGGAGATGTCTGTAAAAAGAAAGAGCCGAGACGATGCTCGGGGGTCAAATAGGCCAAGTGGCGCGTGCACCCTAGTGGGCCACGCCACCTGATCTCTTTTGGTCTTTTTTAGAGAAACCACATATTTCATTAATTAAAAATCAAGTTACATGAAACAACACATGTGGACACTAAAAGACAGACTGGAATAAAATGATTTTTCTGAAAACACTTCAGATAAAAGACTAAGAGATCGAGAAATACAAAACGACCCCTAGTTTTTTCTATAACCACCAAATATAGCGGCCGCCGCCAAACCCTAGCGCCGCCGACACGAACGCCGAAAGAGACGCCGAGCCTCCCCCATTGCAAGATCCAAAAAAACACCATCAGCAATGAGGCTTTGTGAGTTGATAAACAGGCATGTTGCACGCAGCGAGTCACATGTCGCTATGGCAAGTCGACCGGGGATGTCTCCGTGCTGTCTTGGAACAAGATCCGTCGACGAAGTTGAAGAGGAATGACAGATCCACCATCTCCGGACCAACATCCTTACTCCAGAGAAACCACCTCGTCCCGGCCGCCAGCGCTATCGCGGATAACGACGAGCGCCAACGACACAACGAGAAATAGATCTCGCCAGATCTGAAAAACGACGAGAAGACCAAACTGCCGATCTGAAGAACCGAACATCATACGTTGCTATATTCGTTCGGACGCCGCTCCCACCACGCCAACGACGCACCACGACAAATTGTGGCTCCTCTCGTGTACTTCTTTCGCTCCATAGTCCTTCTCTTGATAAGAAACTGACCAAGTATTTTTCCTCCGATTTATTGACGTCCATCAGGTCCCTAAAATAGCAAAATGCGAAAAAGAAGGTTTTTTGCCTCCCAGAAATTAAATACCAATAAAGGAAGGAAAATTTCATAAATCATCTAAAAATGCATAAACAAAGATAGAACAATACGAATAACAACAATCATATATTTTGCTATTATTTTGATGTAAAATACACGTATCAACCCAGCAGTAGGCTCTCTTAAACTTTCTCTTAGAGCAAGTTCAATAATAGAGCCAACAATTGGCCATAAGAAATTACCATGTCATTTATAGCTAACTTGTAGTCAACATATACAATAGCAAGATATAAAGATGTACTGCTTTATTATTATATGACCCACCATTCACTCTCGTAAGGTTTCTAGGAGCATGTGTTACAGCTGACTCTTGCATTAGACTGGTCACAATTAGTTGTACCATATAGTAGAAGTATGGTACACATGATATTTGTGTATGATACTACCTCTATAATGCATAGTATTATATAGTAGTATCATGATTTTACCATATTTATTGAATTATAGAGTCTCAATGTAAATTTGTGTTCAAGATTTATTTGACATTAATTTTATCTAACATATTTATGATACGGTATCTATCTTTGATATTACCATGCTCTCTCATAATTAATTATAGTAACATATTAACATTTTGCATCCATGTCATGCATGATATCATCTATGATATTTTTATTGTGAGTGATCTTACAGTCCACTCTACCTTTTTATATCTCTCTCCTCCACATATGGTGTCACAATGGTGGCATAGCTAGCTAGCTGCCTATTTCATCCGCCCAAGATAAATATACTTGTAGCTTTGTCATAAATCAATGTTTCTAAATTTTGACTGATTTTATGAAAACGTAGCAACCTTTATAGCACTAAACTAATATCACAAGATCACTTTTAAAATAGAGTTCCATAATATACCGATTTGGTTGATAGGACGGTACTCCCTCCGTTTCAAAATATAAGATGTTTTAGGTTTGTAAAGCAAATGTATCTAGACTTTTTTAGTATGTAGGTTCACTCAAAGGAAATGTATCTAGACTTTATTTAGTTTGTAGATTTACTTTAAATCTGAGTGAACCTACGTACTAAAAAAAGTATAGGTACATTTGCTTCGCAAAACTAAAACATATTATATAAGCATGCCACGCACTTGCCATAGATTCGATTTGCAGGTGGCCTCGAAGATATAAGCACGATGGTGCGGTGTGGGTAGTACGTTCTAAGGGCATCATTAGGATTCAGGTCCTATGTTCTTTTGGAATAAAAAACACGGGAGATTCTCCGCACCTACTGGACTACTCGCCGTTTCTCTGAAACGACCTGTGTTGCAGACTTCTGAACTGTACTATTTTCTTTTCCTTCCTTCGTCAGACATCCGGTGGGTACTGATTGAGGAACATGCAAAATTGTAAAGTCGCATATATGACATTCCATCCACATCGGAGAAAAAACGGAGAAGATGCAGACGAAGAAGCAACCATCTAATGAGCTAGTATATGCCTATTTCAGGAGATGACGCTCCCAACAAACAAAATCATGTCGATCGTGACACTTGATCGCCTGCAACGTCTAGCTAGGAAAATAACGAGAGAACGAACAGTGAAGCAGCTAGCTGGGCCGGTGGCTCGTCTTAATTCGGCTGTCAATGTCATCACACCCACGAAAGGAGTACAGTATACCACGATGCCAGACCATCAGGGTTCAGGTTCAGGACGTACTCTGGGTTCAGGTTTAGGACCCACGAAAGGAGTACTTTATTGAACCTAACAGGCAATGCTCGATCGCGCACGCCCGCTGCTTTCGCCTGAACACTGCTACTGCTGCTAGCGCGAACCATCATTCAGACATTCACCAACCGTGATTTGAAAATCTCTCCGGCGAAAGACAGAGAGAGGCAGAGCGTCCCCGTCATTAGGCTGTACCTGTATCATCATCACGCCAGCACCACCTGAGGTCCCCGAGCAGGAAGCGCTCTACTCCTCTGTATTTTTCAACAGCTAGCTTGTTGTTACTACTACCTTTTTCCTGTTTTGAGGGAACAGCTAGCTCGCACTTTGTTTATCTATCCTGGGATGGAGGAAAGAAAGATGATCTAGAGCCATCGTGTAGAGAGAGCTGTGGGTGGTGGTGGAGTTCGTGCGGTCGCTGCGTCCTGAAGCCGATACAGCTGACGGATAGGTGGCACAGCTAGATCGTCATCGTTCAGGGTCGCGCTGTCCTGTCGCTGTACCTGATCGAACGATCTGGGAGCCTGGCTTGTACGTGCCGCCGACAGCTCAGGTCAGCCCCGGGAATTTGGTGTTGGCCGTCCCGGTCTTGGTAAGCTGACGGGCACACGAGACCAACCAAGAGCAGCAAACGAAGGCGTGGTCGTACAGTTCGCGTTCTTGGCCTGGGAGCACCATCGCTGCTGGCTGGCTAGCTGCTGTAGTCACCGTCCAGTAACCTTGTCGACGGACACCCGACACCGACCAAGCAGGAAGGTGGTCGCAGCAACACGCAACATATATTGCTGCCTGCCGGCGCGGCGAGGCTGCGTCATGGGAACGGTTGCTCAGGCTAGAGAAGACGTCCGATGCGGTGCAGTGTGGGAGGGAACTGAACACACGAGCAACGGGTAGACGCCAAAAAAAAAACGTGCTTTCTGAAACGAAGAGGACGACGACCTAACGAGGTGGGCTGGGTCGAAATCGACCGGGTGACGGGTGCTCCGGGCCGGGACCAAATCGTTCAAACATCTACGCTGGGCCGAAAACGAGCATGTGCCGTCTTCGTATATAAATGAACGAAGCTCTTCCCCTGAAAAAAACGAATAAAGTTCTTGTTTCTGGAAAAAAAATTGAAGTCGAAAACAATAACACTATCAAGAGAGCCACACATTAGGGATATTATAACTGGAACAAGAGGGAGCCTTCTCACGACCTGGACGTTTTTAGCCGTTGGATGGTCCTTCCTTGCCATCTCTGATCGTTGGATGAAGTTCTTGTTTCTGGAAATAAATTGAAGTCGAAAACAATAACACTATCAAGAGAGCCACACATTAGGGATATTATAACTAGGACAAAAGGGAGTTCCCTCACGCCTTGGGCGTTCTGGACCGTTCGATCATCCATGTCCGCACTTCATGGCCGTTCGATCTTCATCAATCCCGTATAGGCCGAAATATCCCTAGGGGAAGAGCCTCTGGAGCCCAAATCGACCCGCTGTAGTTAACTGGGCCCCGAAAACACACTAAAGCCCATGTAATGACCTATCCTTTCGCCTCAGTTAGCGACACCCATTCAATCGACAGAGGAATTAGGGATTGAGGACGGGAAGAGACGCTGCAGGGGAGGCGATTCGGCGAGCGGTGTGGCGCATCTATCTTTCAAGGTGGAGTGGCGGCACCTTTGTTGTTCAACCACCGCCTTCCTCCTTACGTGGTGGTGCAGCAGGGAAGGATCCGCCTTGGGGCGGTGAGAAGCTTCGCTCTTAGACCGGTGGTGGCGCTACATCATCAACGCATCAACCAACCTGTTTTGTACGCGAGATTTGTAGTCCTTCGGCGTGCCGCTATTCGTCTTCGTCCCCCCGCGTCCTGCGTGGAACGTCCTACCAGATTCTATGCTTCTCCCATGGTTTTTTCATGTGGATGATTGGTTTTGGTGTTCTTGCAGATGAAGGGTAAGATGGAGGAGTTCCACACACGGCTGGTCCATGGTGCGACGCAGGTCAACGTCCAAGCTGGTTGGTAATCTCGTTGCTCTTCAGTGTTGCACTACAATGTTTCTTTCGAGCTGTGTCGATCTCTAATGCACTGTTGTGTATTTCCATATATCCCGAAAGCATGCTGGTAGTTTGCTCTGTAGTTACACAGAATAGCAATTATGTATTACTTGCTGCCAATTTATTATGCTGCCAACTCATTCTTTCATAGTACAACTGTGTACTTCCGATTTAGGACAGGTTGTGTCTATTTACAAAATCCGAGTAGCTGTCACTAGCTTGTAAAAATTCGTCAATTAGTTTGCAATATGCTTTAGTTCCTATAAAATTATATTTTCCTCTACATGTTTAGCATGGTAAGAAAATTAGTCTGTAGTTGTGAATCAGTTCTTTCTAGAGGGGAGTCAAAAGGTACCGTCTTTGATTATTATCAGTTGTATTTGAGCAAGTATATATAAGGAGCTACACGGTACAAGTTTCTTATAATTCATTGTTTTCAAATATATTGCTAAGGACTATTGTATATTTTTTTGTCGCTACTACATACCGTATACTGACCAGTTTTCAGTACCCAGTTAGATAGCTCCTTTTATGTGCTAAATAGTTCGAAAATAAATATTTAACTTTGATCCCAATGTTAGTTTTCTATGCTCTACACTACAGTAGCGATGCATGAGGGTGGTTGGCTTGTCACTACCGGGTCATAACTTCGTTTGGGTGACACCGGTCCATTGTAAAATTTGTTGTACGAAGCTTTCCCTCTGCTAATATATCGAAAGCAAGCATTTGTTGGATCTTTAAAAAAAAACAGTAGCGATCAATGTAACTATTATTGTTTGTTTACGTGATCGCCGGGGACCATATAAGGGGATCTCAAACATCAGTTCGAGAGAATATCTAAGATGTGGCATGGAGTTTTGTTTTTATTCCTTGCATCTACCAACATGTACTATTTTTTATTTATTTTTTGCATTTCTTCCTATAGGTTTAATTGTCTTCTCTTATATATTTGTTCAATCTGCTACCCAGTTATTACATGTTTGATGCTAAAATTATCTGCTCATATGAGCAGGACAACATTGTTGATTTCAGTAAGGTGTTTCTAGAGCTGGAATTAGAAGGGCTTGGCTTTCCATAGAAGAAAGATGTTGCATTTTATTCTTAGGATGTCACTTTTTGTAGTATGCGTGTTTTAAAACAAGTAGACGATCACTGAATTTGTAATGATCATTGATGTTTACGAATTGAATATTGTTTGTGTGAAATCTATGAAATTAGAGGTGTCATATTATGATCCCGACCACCACCGAGTTGCCACTTGAGTTAGTTTTGGGTAGTGGTGGGTGTGTCCGCATATTTAGAAACATTTAAGACTTTTTATTAAATGACACAACAATACGCTGCTATCATGGTGTATAGCAGTAATTAAATTTTATTAAAATTATACTTCAAAAGATACCTTATGTTGAATATATCAGTTACCAAATAATTTTTTATGATTTCTCGTGGTTCTGATCGAAATAAATTTCTATGATTACCTAACATTATACTGTTATGGAGATTTTGCAGATGTATCTCAGGTAAATACAAAGCCAAACAAGTAATTAGGTACCATGTTATTTACTTATCAATTTTTTTTTGCATAACTCGGTTAAGTGTGGAACTTCGTAACAATCTATTTACCTAATAGACGGGTGCGGCAACGCGCGCCTACGGATCACGTGGTTAGAGCGTTTTTGGCCATTCGATTCTTCTGGCCGAATGTCCCAGACCCGCTATCGCATGCCTCTCGTTTGACCCCAAACAAACGGTCCGGGTAGAGCCACGTATGCATCAACAAAACCAGCCGCCGTACCCCGCTGTCCCCGCACCCCATCCTCACGCACAGCATATTGGAATTTGGTGAGTTTTGGGCTATTGTCCCATTAGAAAAATTCTGAAATTCTCTTTGTCCCACTTGTGCATGGCAGCATGCTGAATCGTGTATTAACGAGCTCGTTAGGGAACCCTAAGAGCAAGGTATGATTCACACAATAGTAAGTTTTCCTCAGTTATGAAACCAAGGTTATCAATCCAGTAGGATCAAAGAAACACCTCAAAGGTGTTGCTAGCTAGACTTTGGTAGGGCGCACTACGGCGCCAGCAGCAACGTGGCAACCTGCACAACACAAGCACAGAACTTTGCCCCAACTTACAATGAGGTTGTCAATCTCACCGATTTTGCTGAAAACAAAGGATTAAACGTATCGTGTGAAAGAAAGTAATAGTTTGTAGAAAGTAAACAGAAAGCAGTAAACAGTTGTAGATTGATGATAAAAGAAAGGACCGGGGTCCATAGTTCACTAGTGGTGGCTCTCCTTAAGATAGATAACATGTTGGGTGAACAAATTACAGTGGGAAAATTGACAAACATCGAGAAAGCAATCATGCATATACTAATCATCTTGACTCCTTTGAGATTCGATTGGGCATTACAACAATATACATAAACCGTAATCCAACTGCATCTATGACTAATAATCCACCTTCAGGTTATCATCCGAACCCCCTCCAGTATTAAGTTGCAAGCAACAGATGATTGCATTACACATTGCGTGTAAAGTAAAGAATATGATTGTTCTATGAACAAAGGATTGTTGTTTTCTCCCTAGTAGCAACAGCACATCTAGTACCTTAGAGATTTCTGTCACTTCTCCAGATTACTAGAGGCATGAACCCACTATCGAGTATAAATACTCACTCTTGGAGTTGCTAGCATCTACTTGGCCAAGAGAGCTACTAACAATGGAAAGCATGCAAGATCACAAATACCAAAGACATAATAGAATCAATAATCAATCTGAAATAGCATCTCAATATCCATCGGATCCCCGCAAACACAACATGTAGGATTTACAAATAGATGATCTTGATCATGAACGGAGCTCACAAGATCTAAACATGATAGCACAAAGGAGAAGAACCAACCATCTAGCTACTACATGGACCCGTAGTCCAGAGTTGAACTACTCACACATCACACCGGAGGCTTGCATGATGATGAAGAAGGCCTCCAGGGTGAATTGTCCCCTCTGGCAGGGTGCTGGAAAGAGCTTCAGATCCCTCCCGATCTATGGATAGAGATGACGGCGGCTACCGACTCTTTCATGGAATTTTGATCGGGTACTTAGGGTTTCTGTACCGGAGGCATCTTATAGGCGAAAGGGGAGGCCGAGGGGGTGTCGGAGGCGGCCAGACCACCCCCTGGTGCGGGCCAGGCTGGGACGTGCGGCCAGGTGGTGTGGCGTCCCCCTGGCCCCTCTACGTCTTGTACTCTGGCTCCTTGTCTCCCTTGGTGAAAAACTGACTTTGGCTTTTGTCCCGTCCAATTCTGAGAATATTCATTTTCTGACTTTCCTGGAACCAAAAACAACAGAAAACAGGCAGCTGGCACTGTGGCTCTTGTTAATAGGTTAGTCCAAGAAAGTGTATAGAAAGTACTCCAAAGTGTGGACAAAACATAAGAAAGTAGATAAAACCAAGAATGGAACATCAAAAATTATGGATACGTTTGCAACGTATCATAGCATATGGCTATGCTTGTGGTGCCAAAGTTTAGTCCCACATTGCTAGCTAAGTGAGAGTTACACCTCCTTATATACTAGGCTGTTCTACCACTCACTAAGGTGTGATAAGAAGAGCACCTCTTGCGCACTCCTCCTCCGTCGCCGCCCATTTCTAGTCTTTATGGGACGTGGGCTGTTACCGACTCGAACATGGGCTGTTACTGACTCAAACATGGGCTGAGTCCCACGATCTCCCTGACCTGCTCTATATAAGTCACCACGCTTACCCTAATCGACACGACCTACACATGCGTCTCCTTCTAGTCTATTGCGCCGCCGTCTTGTCTTCCCTATCCCAGCTTGCGGCGTGCACCGCAGATCAGGACAGTAGGCCTCCGGAACCCCGCCTTCTTTTCCAAGTCCCACGATCTCCCTAACCTGCTCTATATAAGCCACCGCGCTTACCCTAATTGAAACGATCTACACGCGCGTCTCCTTCCAGTCTATTATGCCGCGTCTTCGTCTTCCCCATCCCGACTTGCGGTGTGCACCGCAGATCGGGACAGTAGGCCTCTGGAACCCCGCCTTCTTGTGAACCTGTACGGGTGAGGGGCGATCAAGTTTTTGGGGAGCGCTTCCGTGCGACTACTGACGCCATCACGGACGACTCCTTCCCGGATGAGGACTTCTTCCCGGACATCGGTAGCCTCTACATCGACGACATGGCTGATGACGCTGCTACCACCGCTGCAGCTACTACCGCGGCTGCTTCCGCTACTCTACTGTACGTAATACTAAACTTCTTATTTCAGATTCTGCTAGAGTTCCTTATTCTAGCGTTTGGTATAGATGTGATAGGTTTATCTTATTTAGATGTAATCTGCTCATCTACTTTGTTGATCTGCATGATTACTTTTGGTACTGTTTGTATGATCATGTTTTATCAGTTTATTATTCGGATTAAATCATATGGATTATTGCTTATATCTTCAACAATCCAAAAATCTGATTATAGGCAACTGAATTCCACTGGTGTAGCCGCGGCTACTAGGCCGCCTTCGTTTGATGGAATGCACTATAAGAGATGGCGCGCGAGAGCAATTCTATGGTTTAAAAACCTAAACTGCTATAGCGCCATTCTTGGCAAACCTGAAGGTGATCTTTCTGCTGAGCAGGAAGCGACCTTTAAGAAAGTCGATACCATGTTTATGGCGGCTCTGTTCAGTATTCTTGGGGACAACATTGTTGACCCATATATGTCATTTGATAATGGCAAAGATGCGTGGGATGCGCTCGAGGCCAAGTTTGGGGTCTCGGACACTAGCACTGAGTTGTATGTCATGGAACAATTCTATAACTACAAGATGGTTGATGAGCGCTCCATCGTTGAGCAAGCTCATGGGATACAATCACTTGCCAAAGAACTTGAGCAGTTCAAGTGTACCTTACCGGACAAGTTTGTGGCCGGAGGCATTATTGCCAAGCTTCCTCCCATGTGGAGGAACTTTGCTACTTCTCTGAAACATAAGAGACAAGAGTTTTTCGTTACGGATCTCATTGGGTCTCTTCATGTGGAAGAGAAGGCGAGAGCAAAGGACACGCGTGCTCGAGTACTTGAGGGAGCTTCTAGTGCCAATTTGGTATAGAAGAAAAACTTCCAATCCCACAAGTTCAAGAATAAGAACAAGTCTGATGGCAAAGGGAAGTTTGATGGCAAGAACAAGGCCACTCACCTAACTTCAAGAGGAAAAATGATAAGAAGAAAGGCTCTTGCCACGTCTGTGGTGATCCTGATCATTGGGCTCCTAGCTACCCTAATCGCTTTGACAAGCGGCAACATGGGAACAACGGCAAGACCGCTAATGTTGTTATTAGTGATACTGAGATGAAGGACGCTGGGTACGGTATTTTACCTACTATCCTTTCAGTATGTCATTCTCCTGATGGGTGGATTGACACGGGTGCTAATACACATGTATGTTCTGATATATCCATGTTCTCTTCTTATCAGGTCGCAAGGACTTCCTCCATGCTGATGGGAAACGGCTCACGTGCTTCTGTTCATGGTGTTGGTACGGTAAATCTGAAGTTTACTTCAGGGAAGACCGTATAGCTGAAGAATGTGCAGCATGTTCCCTCCATCAATAAGAATCTCGTCAGCGGATCGCTCCTATGTCGAGATGGTTTTAAGTTGGTGTTTGAGTCCAATAAAGTTGTAATTTCTAAATATATACAATTTGTTGGAAAGGGTTATGCGTGCGGAGGTATGTTCCGCTTATCTTTGCCAGACTCATGTACTAAAGTTATTAATCATGTTTGCAATGATAACGAGTCCAATATTTGGCATTCACGACTTTGTCATATTAACTTTGGTTGCATGACGCGGCTAGCCAATATGAGTTTAATTCTGAAATTTACCACTGTAAAAGGTTCTAAGTGCCAAGTTTGTGTGCAAGCAAAGCAACCCTGCAAGTCTCATACGACTGTGGAACCGAGAAACTTAGCACCTGTAGAACTTATACATTCAGATCTTTGTGAGATGAATGGTGTGTTGACACGAGGTGGAAAAAGATACTTTATAACGTTGATTGATGACTCCACTAGATAATGCTATGTTTATCTTCTGAAGTCTAAAGATCAAGCTTTGAGTTACTTCAAAAACTATAAAGCTAAAGCAGAAAACCAACTTGATCTTAAAATCAAGCGGTTAAGGTCAGATCATGGTGGAGAGTACTTTTCAAATGAATTTGATATATTCTGTACGGAACATGGTATTATCCATGAGAGGACGCCTCCCTACTCACCTCAGTCAAATGGGGTGGCTGAAAGAAAGAACTACACTCTAACTGATTTGGTTAATGTCATGTTAGACACATCGGGTCTTTCCAAGGAATGGTGGGGGAGGCGCTAATGACTGCATGTCATGTCCTAAACCGTGTTCCCGTAAAGGATAAAACCATGACTCCATTTGAGGAATGGGAGAAGAAAAGGCTTAAACTCTCTTACTTACGAACTTGGGGATGTTTGGCGAAAGTCAATATTCCAATACCCAAGAAGCGAAAGCTTGGACCAAAAATCGTGGATTGTGTTTTTCTGGGATATACTTTTCATAGGATTGGATATAGATTTTTGATAGTAAAATTTGAGGTATCCGACATGCATGTTGGTACGATTATGGAGTCGAATTATGCAACTTTCTTTGAGGACATTTTCCCATGAAAGGTATGTCAAGCTCATCAACTCAGGAGATGACTAGTTCATCTAGTCAAGAATTTGTTATAATTCCTGAACCCACTATGCCGATAGAACACTATGATGATCCTGTGGAGGACGACAATGAAGATCCTAAAAGGAGCAAGAGATAAAGGACTGCAAAGTCATTTGGTGATGATTTCATTGTGTACCTTGTGGATGATACTCCCACTTCTATTTCAGAAGCCTATGCATCTCAAGATGCTGACTACTGGAAAGAAGCTGTCCGTAGTGAGATGGATTCCATCTTATCTAATGGAACTTGGGAGGTCACCGATCGTCCTTATGGGTGCAAACCTGTAGGGTGTAAGTGGGTGTTCAAGAAAAAGCTTAGACCTGATGGTATTATTGAAAAGTACAAGGCACGTCTTGTGGCCAAGGGATATACCCAGAAAGAAGGTGAAGACTTCTTTGATACCTACTCACCTGTAGCCAGATTGACCACTATTCGAGTACTACTATCCTTGTCTGCCTCACATGGTCTTCTCGTTCATCAAATGGACGTTAAGATAACTTTTCTAAATGGAGAGCTGGATGAGGAAATTTATATGGAGCAGCCTGATGGATTTGTAGTAGATGGTCAACAAGGAAAGGTGTGTAAGTTAGTGAAGTCTTTATATGGTCTTAAGCAAGCTCCTAAGCAGTGGCATGAGAAGTTTGAAAGAACTTTAACTATCGAAGGCTTTTTGTAAACGAAGCTGATAAGTGTGTGTATTATCGCCATGGTGGGGGCGAGGGAGTTATTATGTGTCTCTATGTCGATGACATATTGATATTCGGGACCAACCTCACTGTTATTGAGGAGGTCAAAGAGTTCCTATCTCGCTGCTTTGAGATGAAGGACCTGGGAGTGGCTGATGTAATCTTAAACATCAAGCTACTGAAGGATGATAATGGTGGGATTACATTGCTTCAGTCCCACTATGTGGAAAATATATTGAGCCGCTTTGGGTATAGAGACTGCAAGTCTTCTCCAACACCTTATGATCCGAATGTGTTACTTCGAAAGAATCGAAGGAATGCTAAAGATCAATTGAGATATTCTCAAATTATTGGCTCGCTCATGTATTTAGCCAGCACTACGAGACCTGACATCTCCTTTGCTATAAGCAAACTGAGTCGATTTGTGTCAAATCCTGGAGATGATCATTGGCATGCTCTTGAGAGAGTTTTGCGCTATTTTAAAGGCACTGCGAGTTATGGTATTCACTATACTAGGTATCCTCGAGTACTTGAGGGTTATAGTGATTCAAATTGGATATCTGATGCTGATGAGATTAAGGCCACAAGTGGTTATTTGTTTAAACTTGGTGGTGGCGCTGTTTCCTGGAAGTCTTGCAAGCAAACCATCTTAACGAGGTCAACTATGGAAGCAGAACTCACAGCATTAGACACATCCACTGTTGAAGTAGAGTGGCTTCGTGAGCTCTTGATGGACTTACATGTGGTTGAAAAACCAATACCCGCTATCCCGATGAACTGTGATAATCAAACTGTGATCGTCAAAGTAAATAGTTCTAAGGATAATATGAAGTCATCAAGGCATGTGAAGAGGAGATTGAAATCTGTCAGGAAATTGAGAAACTCCAGAGTTATTGCGTTGGATTATATCCAAACATCTAAGAACTTGGCAGGTCCCTTCACAAAGGGCCTATCTTGTAATGTGATAGATAATGCATCGAGGGAGATGGGTTTGATACCCACACAATGAATTTTTTACAGTGGTAACCCACTCTATGTGATCGGAGATCCCGTGAATTAGAGCTGGGAGACAAGCTGTTGATCAGCTGAGAGGAGAGTATGCCCATATTATATTTACATCTCCATAAAGATGCAATACCCTCTTATTCTGCATGGCAGGTTGATATTTGTCTTACTGTGTTTCAAGTGGATTTTCTAAGCAGAGGTGTTGTCCTGCAGAACATCTATTGAGGAACACACCTATATGAGTCTGACTGTTAAAACGTCGCAGTCCGTGAGAGTTAGGTTCTCTCTAATAAACTCATGAAAGGCCCTGGAGTATGACGCATAAACTCCAAACTGCGAGGAAGCCCTACGGCAACCCTATACTGGTCTAGATTTTGTGTGAAACTAGTGTGCAAAAAACTTTTAATTCAAGGCATAGTCCACTATTCAAGTTGCTCGCTAGTATAACATTAAGTTTAATGTGGAAGTTCAACTTAACAGTCTCCACTACACACCAGTATATAAAACAATATTCTGGAATGGAAATGAGGTGATGTGCCAATGAGACTTTGTGGGGGATTATTGGAATTTGGTGAGTTTTGGGCTATTGGCCCATTAGACAAATTCTGAAATTCTCTTTGGCCCATTTGTGCATGGCAGTATATGGATGTGCTAGTGGTGCCAAAGTTTAGTCCCACATTGCTAGCTGAGTGAGGGTTACACCTCCTTATATACTAGGCTGTTCCACCACTCACTAAGGTGTGAGAACAAGAGCAGCTCCCGTGCACTCCGCCTCTGACGCTGCCCGCCTCGCCTCGCCACGCCACGCCACGTCGCGCGCGCTACGGGTTGCGGGAATCTCGTCGAGCCGAGCTTTATTTTTGCTAGTCAGGAAAATTAACTGTGGATTAATTATGAGTCATTAACGAACACGTTAATTAGTCAGCTGTTTCCAGTCTTTATGGGACGTGGGCTGTTACCGACTCGAACGTGGGCTGAGTCCCACGATCTCCCTGACCTGCTCTATATAAGCCACCACGCTTACCCTAATCGAAACGACCTACACACGCGTCTCCTTCTAGTCTATTGCGCCACCGTCTTCGCCTTCCCTATCCCGACTTGCGGCGTGCACCGCAGATCGGGACAGTAGGCCTCCGGAACCCCGCCTTCTCGTGAACCTGTATGGGTGAGGGCCAATCAGGTTTTTGGGGAGCGTTTCCGCGTGACTACTAACACCGTCACGGACGACTCCTTCCCGGACATCGGCAGCCTCTACATTGACGACATGGCTGACGACGCTGCTACCACCGCTGCAGCTACTGCCACTGCTCTACCGTACGTAATACTGAACTTATTTCAGATTCTGCTAGAGTTCCTTATTCTAGTGTTTAGTGTAGATGTGATAGGTTTATCTTATTTAGATGAAATCTGTTCATCTACTTTGTTGATCTGCATGATTAGTTTTGGTACTGTCTGTTTGATCATGTTTTATCAGTTTATTATTCGGATTAAATCATATGGATTATTGCTTATATCTTCAACACAGCACTCTACCAGCCACCACACCCCTCCCAATCTCGACCCTAGGCAGAGGCGGGGCGACGTGGCCCTCTCTCTCTTCGCAACTCTGCATCTACATACAATCGCCTGCCCACCGGCCTGATCTCGCCTAGGTATCCTATGCCGATTCCCCGCCTTGCTGCTGTTCTACGGCCCTATTGAAGGGTTCACAGCATAGAAAACAAAAAAATTCCTACGATGTGAACTATACGCCAAGATCTATCTACTAGATACAGAGCAACGAGTGGATATACATCCATGGAGAACTCACCCTCGAAGACAACGAGTTTTGTAAACAAGTTGGAACTCGTGGATGATGTAGTCGTACACTTGCCGATCTCAAGATCGTGATGAAGTCCAGCAGGTCCGGCTCGAGCACGTCCTTTAGATCCAGCTCCAGCAAGTCCAGCACCACCAAGTCTAGCACCTCAAAGCAGCGGTGAATCCGTGATCGCACACACGTCCAGTACCCCGACAACCTCCGTCCCTCGCTCCAGCAAAGCAGTGTAAGCAGCAACTCCTTTCCAGATAAAGCCACCGGGAACATGTATCTCGCTAATCCGAGACCATGGGGGAATAATACTAGAGGGGGAGAGAGATCCTTCACGAGGAGGTGTGAGAAAGAAGGGGAGTGAGGGGGGCCTTTTATAGGAGGAGGGGGTACCCCTTCCCATGGCCGGCGCCCCATGGGAGGGTGACTCCTCACCTCCCCCATTCATGTGGTGGTAACCCCTCCACATTAAAATGCCCCTTCACATTCTCTTTTAAAGTCTCCACTTTAAATGCATTAAGTTTCTCCAAATTTAATGCTCTCTCATTTAATAAAACTCTTTTATTAATTTTATTCAGAATTTTTGTTAATTACTTTAATTAACAAACATTCACATAAAACCCCCTGCAACATTTCAATATTACATGCAGAACCAATTTCAGCAATTTCACCCGAAACAGTTTCGGTGTCTATTGAAATAATTCAAGCGCTTTCTTAAATCTTTATCTGAAACATATTTGCTCCAAATGGTGCCGGTATCCCTTAAGTGTGTCACCCTACGGTTCGCGAATAATGCAGACATGATCGAGACCCCTCTTAGATCAATAATCAGAAGCGGGACCTGGAGATCCATACTGACTCCTACACATTCAATGATGACTTCTGTGATCGTGAGAACCTTTAACGCTAGTAACTAAATCCCTTTGTCTCGTGATATATTACATGTCCGAGATTCGATCATCGGTATCTCCATACCTAGTTTGATCTCGTTGCCGACGTGCACTCTTTTCTTGTTCCCGTGATATAACATTCTAGTGATCAGATCACTTGCTTGCAAGCTAACCAATGTGATATCACCGAGAGGGTCTAGAGTATATCTATCCGTCATCGGGATGGACAAATCCCACTCTTGATCCATGAGCCTCAACATAACACCTTTGTAGCACTGAACCCACCTTTATAGTCACCCTGTTACGGTGTGACATTTGATGTTATCAAGATACTCTTCCGGTGTTAGCAATTAACATGATCTCATGGTCTAAGGACTAAGATTACTTCGTATGATGTTATAGCAATATAAACATAATGACTTTGATCGTAATGCTATACTTCGGATGAATGTTCATCACATCATTCCACCAATGTTGTGACCTCATTATTAACAACATCCAATGTCCATGATCAGGAAACCTTGATCATCTTGTTAACCAACGAGCTAGTTTATATGAGAGGCATTACTAGGAACTTTGTATTTTGTTTATTAAACACACATGTATTAACGTTTCCAATTAATACAATTATAGCATGCAAAATAAACATTTATCATAAACATGGAATAAGATAATAACCACTTTATTATTGCCTCTCGGGCATATTCCCTTCAGTCTCCCACTTGCACTAGAGTCGATAATCTAGTTTGAAAAACTTTGCATATTGAACACCTATGGCTTTCTGGTGTTGCATATACGCGATTGCTAGTGGTTAACATAATCTCCGGATCTGACAGTTTCAGGTCCGTGTGTATTTGCATGTCTTTGCGTCTCTACGCATCATTCATTCTCAAATGAGATGGCATTGTATAAATTTGGTCCTTTGGTGAGACCTTTAGTTCGTTCGGGTTAAAATATGTTGATATTATTGTCATACAATATATCTTCATAGTATTATCCCACTTTGAACCACACCTAGTTTGATAACAAACTACTTAACACAAATGCCCTCCTTTGCTGCTACTATAGCAGTTATATACTTAGCCTTTTGTTCTAGTGTCCGTCACAATGTCTCAACTTTGGAACTCATCCAAATCCATCATGGAACATCCTTTCCATTACATTGTGCCACCCATAGTCTAAATTGAGATAAATTTAATTTGTATCTTGTGACAAAACTAGTATCAATGTAACACTTTACAATGAACTACCTTTAACTATTTGTCACTTATACATGACATATTATTAGTTCTTCCAAATCTCATAAGAATATCTTTACTATCGTCCAATGATCATCTTATGAATCATTCTGGTATGTGCTCATAACATTTAGAGCATAGGACATATCTGGATATATACATATCACGGTATAATCGATCAAAATCTTCATGTGATTTTACTTACCAAGTGTTGAAACACTTGAATCTTGATACAATCCTTTCCATGCAGCAAGAACCTTTCTTGTTGTTTCCATATTGAACCCTTTCAATATCTCATGTATGTACGTCTGGCATAACCATATTAGCGCCTCAATCTATCCATATAGACATTGATGCCAAATATTCCGGTTTTGCCCAAGTCTTTCATCGAAATCCTGTTTTAATGAAATTCTTAACTTGTATCAATAAAAGATACATCATTTCCAATCAACAATATGTACTCTGCATAATGTATTGAAAATATGTCTCAACGCTCCCACTTAATTTCTTGCAAATGCAAGCATCTTTATCATCTCCGATGAATTTAAACTCTTTTAATAGTTTAATCATGGTGAAGATTCCAACTCCGCTATGCTTACTTCAACTATTGAAGTTTGCATGCCCTTTTAGCATCCTTTGAATTAACAAAACCCTTCGGACCGTGTCATGTACACGTCCTAGGTAACCATTCTATTAGAAGAACCTCGTTTATTCAACTACCATATACCAAATTATATGTAGTGGTTGCTACATTAATCCGTCAAGACTAAATATCGCTATGAAAGATCAAATCTTGTCATAGTCAACTCCTTGAACATTGTTGTAAACTTCTTTCTGACATGTCCACTATTTCATAGATGTTTAAACATCCATGTCTATTTCTTTATAGATCCAAACACGACCGATAGGCTTCACACCTTTCCGGAGGGTCTTCGAAGTTCAGAAACTTGATTTCTCGTGTATGGATACTATCACGGATTCTATGACTTCTAGTAATTTTATGGAGTCAGGGCCCATCATCGCTTCTTTGCATGCAGTCGGTTCATCATTGTCAAAACAATAATGACTTCTGTTTCAAATCTTACTATTTGATTCTTACCGACCCACATGGTTCAATAGGAACTCTAATCTCCAAGATCACACCCTTTGTAATCACGGGAGCCATGAGCATTGTGGCCGCCACCGGGACACTTTCCGGCGCTGTGCTACTTAGCACATATAGCTAAGGTTCAACAACCTTATTAAAGTTCTATTGTCCTCCCACTTAACTTTTCACGAAAAATTCCTTCTCAAATAACTTGACTTTCCAAGCGACAAACTCTTTTGTCCTTGGTGTTATGGAGGAATTCCCAACAAATTCTTTGGGATAATCTACAAAGATGTGTTTATCCGACTTTGGTTGTAAACATTTTACTTATGCATAGCATACCAAAATTTAAGAAAAGACAATTTGGGTTTTATCCCAAACCATAACTTATACGGTGTCATTTCAACGGATCACAATGGTGCTCTTTTTAGTGTAAAAGTGATAGTCTCTAAAGCTTCAATCCTTAAAACATAATGGCAGTTTTATAAATGACACCTTTGATCTTACCATGTCAAACATGGTTTGATTTCATCTCTCGAATATGCCATACTCCTATGGTTTATTGGGAAACACAAATCATGGAACAATTCCTCAAATCTTAGGTGTTTTTGCTAAACATGTAACTCAAATATCTTCCTTTATGATCGAATCATAAACTCTTTATTTTCTTGTTACAATGATTTTCCACTTCATCTTGAAAGTCTTTGAACAATTTTCAAATGTTTCATACTTCTTCCTTATTAAGTAAATATATAGATATATTCACTTAAATTTATGGAGAAAGCATATGAAGCAAAAAGATCCATCGCATATGGCTACATATAATGGACTATATACATCAATATGTATAATATCCAATAAGTTAGTCATATGTTCCTCTTTGGCCTATGGACGGAGTTTCAATTATCTCGAGGAAAGTTTCACAAGCGTCAATTGATCAAAATCAAAAGACTCCAAAAATCCATCAACATGGAGTTTCTTCATGTTTAATTCCAATATAATTCAAATAGCGATGTCACTTCATAAGTGATCTTCCAATCATTTGTCTTACGACATTTTAGCAATAGTGTTTATGGATGTGATTTCCTCACTAGACTTGTAAAAGTGCATCCATCCTTTATGGAATACGATAATTATTTGAACAACCATTGTTCTCATAATACCGGAACAAAATAACAATTATTAAAACAAATCTTGAAGGCTAGGTTTGACGACAACGAAAAACACAATAACACTTTATTTGTTTTCGATGAACATCATCACTTATTCTCTTGCTAGTTACTTAGGCCATTGCAGTTCATGAATTGCGTTGTCCTGTATGACACTTCATACCAACCAATTAGGTATCCAATACCGGTATCCAATACCTCAGAACCACATTGTTTAACAAGCAAGGAATACAGCCATAACATGTATATCTTCTATATACCTAAGTTGGACATCTCCAACCTTTTCTTTTCTGCCAAATATTTATAGATTCTCTTTCAACAATTCATTTTATTTTAAAAGAATCTATAAACATCAATAGTGGTGTCATTCACATGACACATAGTACAAAGTGTATATAGTCAAATACTAATACCTTTGGACTTGCACTTTGAAGTGGATCACCATCATCAAATGTTTTGTGTTCTTTCAAAAATCCATTCTTTAGTAATCTATAAGTGTAGTAAACATTTTACTTACATCTTATATTCATCCTTATCATGACAACTTTCATGATCAAACTACTATAGACTGTAAGGAAGAATTGCGAGTATAATGTTAGTTCCCAAAACCTTTTTGGGAGATCAGGATGCTTAGCACCTCCATCCTTCACAAATTCTCATACAATATGGGAACATGTATTTTGCTAAATAATACTCTATCATAATGCAACCAAAAACATTGTTTCAGATATCACAATATCTTTCACACATGATGGTTTCTGAAACAATTTTCAGCTCCTATATAATCTTGATATTAAAACAACTTTTGAATATCAATAATCATGGAGGCAAACATGATACTTTAGATACTAACATTGGAATTCTTACTCTTGATTTAATACTACTTATTAAACTTCATGGAGTGAATAGAGTTTGCTGAAAGTTTGCAATAGGACTTATAAACTTTAAATTGACATTCAAAACAATACGATACCAGTTCGTAAAGTAAATATCCAGAATTCTATAGTTCTGTTATCTCAATTAAAACTAAGCATAAGGTAGTGAACAGACGCCAATGACTACAACAAATTATGCAAATTCACTTCGATTTAGTTTATGACAAATTGAGTTCGACTAATCCAAATTAGAAATGAACTCCCACTCAAAAACGACATCCCTCGTGCCTTTTTGGTGATTACATGAACCAAATCCACTACACCAAGTCCGATCATCATGTGAGTCGGTGTAGCTTCAAAGGCGAGCATCAATATGGGCATCATATCAACTATATGACTCATGCTTAACCTTTCGGTCTGTGTTTTGAGGCCATGTCTGTACATGCTAGGCTCGCCAAGTAAGAACCTTAGTACTCGCGTGTGTAAAACTGTCTTACACCTGTTGGATGAAACCGTAGAGTCGAGTACACCCGATCATCATGTGATGTCTCGAAACACGATCCATAGAACGGTGCATACTTAAGGAAGAACACATTTTTATCTTGATATCTAAATGAGGGATCATCTTAAAATGCTACTAAAACGCCAAACTAGCAATATAAGATGCAAACATCATATGTGTAAAGTGAGATGATATGGGCCATGCATTTGATCTCTATCATTTGCATCGTGGTATGATCTCTATCATTCCTTTGTGTGTAAGGCCAAGGTCTATGGAACTTACACGTTAAGTGTGTTGTAAGAGCATCTATCATACATCTACTTACAACAATACCATATCAAGACACTAGCCCAGCAACGATCTAAACTAGACGCCTCTAATTTATCCATTGCAAGTTTTACGTGGCTTAGGGCTTTCGGAGATAGAACCGTTCTTACCTACGAACATGGAACCACAACGAGGATAACCAAGTTATTAGCAACTCGTTGTAAATCAGATATTGACTATAGTAGGAGAGATAGACACCCGCCAGCCACTTATGCAAAACTAATTATATGTCAGTCGTGGAAACGGTCTCATGTACGATGACATGTAAGGTTGGTCCGGGCCGCTTCATCCCACTATGCCACCAATATCCAAAATACATAGAAGATGCAATAACATGATCATCATCGCCCACATATAAACATATGTGTACTACCCGTGCAAAGCACCTACGCATAGATCAGGCTCTGATACCACTAAAGGGTTCGCAGCATAGAAAACAAAATTTTTCCTATGATGTGAACTATATGCCAAGATCTATCTACTAGATACAGAGCAACGGGTGGATATACATCCATGGAGAGCTCACCCTCGAAGACAACGAGTTGGAACTCGTGGATGATGTAGTCGTACACTTGCCGATCTCAAGATCGTGATGAAGTCCAGCAGGTCCGGTTCCAGCACGTCGTTCAGATCCAGCTCTAGCAAGTCCAGCACCACCAAGTCCAACACCGAAAGCAGCGGTGCATCCGTGATCGCACACACGTTCGGCACCCCGATGATACATTGCAAATGTATCTATAATTTTTGATGTTCCATGCTTAGTTTTATCCACTTTCTTGTGTTTTGTTCCAACTTTGGAGTACTTTTCATATGATTTCTTGGACTAACCTATTAACAAGAGCCATAGTGCCAGCTGCCTGTTTTCTGCTGTTTTTGGTTCCAGGAAAGTCAGAAAATGAATATTCTCGGAATTAGACGGGACAAAAGCCAAAGTGCCTATTTTTCCGGAAGGGATCAAGTGCCAGAATATGAGACGGAGAAGGTCCAGGGGCCACCACACCACCTGGCCGCACGGCCCAGCCTGGCCAGCGCCAGGGGGTGGTGAGGCCAGCCCTGGAACCCCCTCGGCCTCCCCTTCCGACTATAAGATGCCCTCGGGACGTAAACCCTAAGTACCCGATCAAAAATCCACGAAAGAGTCTGTAGGCGCCATCATCTCCATCCCTAGACCGGGAGGGATCTTAAGGTCTTCCCGGCACCCTGCCAGAGAGGGGAATTCACCATGGAGGCCTTCTTCATCACCATGCAAGCCTCCGGTGTGATGCGTGAGTAGTTCATCCTCGGACTACGGATCCATGTACTATCTAGATGGCTGGTTCTCCTCCTTTGTGCTTTCATGTTTAGATCTTGTGAGCTCCGTTCATGATCAAGATCATCTATTTGTAATTCATACATGTTGTGTTTGCGGGGATCCGATGGATATTGAGATGCTATTTTAGATTGATTATTGATTCTATCATGTCTTTGTTATTTGTGATCTTGCATGCTTTCCGTTGTTAGTAGCTATCTTGGCCAAGTAGATGCTAGCAACTCCAAGAGTTAGTATTTATGCTCAATAGTGGGTTCATGCCTCTGGTAATCTGGGGAAGTGACAGAAATCTCTAAGGTACTAGATGTGCTATTGCTACTAGGGAGAAAACAACAATCCTTTGTTCATAGAAAAATCGTATTGTTTACTTTACACGCAGTTCGTAAAGCAATAATCTGTTGCTTGCAACTTAATACTGGATGGGTTTCAGATGATAACCTGAAGGTGGATTATTAGTCATAGATGCAGTTGAATGGCGGTCTATGTATTATGTTGTAATGCCCAATCAAGTCTCAAAGGAGTCAAGATGATTAGTATATGCATGTATTGCTTTCTCGGTGTTTGTCAATTGCCCCACTGTAATTTGTTCACCCAGCATGTTTTATTTCTAAGGAGAGCCACCTCTAGTGAACTATGGATCCCGGTCCTTTTACTTTACATACAATCTATAAACTGTTTCTGCTTTGTGTTTACTTTCTGCAAACTTTTACTTCTTTCCATTTGATACGTTTAATCCTTTGTTTTCCGCAAAACACGGTGAGATTGACAACCTGATCGCAAGTTGGGGACAAAGTTCTGTGGTTGTGTTGTGCAGGTCTCCACGTTGCTACTAGCACCAGTAGTGCGCCCTGCCAAAGCTCTGCTAGTAACACCTTTGGGGTGTTTCCTTGCTCCTACTGGTTCGATTCAACCTTGGTTTCATAACTGAGGGAAACTTGCTGTTGTGCTCATCATACCTTCCTCTTGGGGTTCCCAACGAGCTCTACATCAACACCGCCATCAAGCATTTTTCTGGGCGCCGTGCACTGAGCCATCAAACATTTTTCTGGCGCCGTTGCTGGGGAGTCAAGGACATCTTCACAATGGGAGTCCCTCATAACCAATCTCTTTACTTTGTTGTTTTTGTTTTGCTTAGTTTCTTTTTGCTTTGTTTGCTTGTTTTGTTCTTCAAAAACACAAAAAAATTAGTTTTACTTGTTTGCTTTCTTATTTGAAAACCCAAAAAATGACTACTCTTGAAAACACTAAGTTGTGTGACTTCACTAGCACCAACAACAATGATTTTATGAGCACACCTATTGCTCCACCTCTGGCTGAAAATACTTTCTTTGAGATAAAACCTGCTTTACTCAATCTTGTTATGAGAGAGCAACTTTCTGGTATTGGTAATGAAGATGCTGCTTCCCATCTAAATAACTTTGTTGAACTTTGTGAGATGCAAAAGCATAGGGATATAGATGGTGATATTATTAAGCTGAAATTGTTTCCTTTCTCTTTGAGAGGAAAAGCTAAAGAATGGTTGAATTCCTTAACTAGGAATAGTATTGATTCTTGGACTAAGTGCAAAGATTCTTTTATTGGAAAATACTATCCTCCTGCTAAGATTATATCCATGAGAAGTGAAATAATGAAGTTTAAACAACTTGATAATGAGCAGTTGCTCAAGCTTGGGAAAGAATGAAATCTTTGGTAAAGAATTGTCCCACTCATGGACTGACTGCTTGGATGATCATCCAAACTTTTTATGCAGGATTGAACTATTCTTCAAGGAACCTATTGGATTCAGCTGCTGGAGCTACCTTTATGACCATCACTTTGGGTACTGCAACAAAACTTCTGGACAATATGATGGTTAATTATTCTGAATGGCATATTGAGAGAGCTCCACAAGGTAGGAAGGTAAATTCTGTTGAGGAAACCTCCTCCTTGAGTGATAAAATTGATATTATTATGTCTATGCTTGTTAATGGGAAAGCCCATATTGATCCAAATAATGTTCCTTTAGCCTCTTTGGTTGCTCAAGAAGAGCAAGTTGATGTGAATTTCATAAGAAATAACAACTTTGACAACAATGCTTATGGTAATAATGCTTATAGGAACAATTTTGGTAACAACAATTATAAGCCATATCCTCCCAACAATGGTAATGCTTATGGAAATTCTTACAACAATAATAAGAGTGCTCCCTCTGAACTTGAAGTCATGCTTAAAGACTTTATTAGTAAGCAAACTGCTTTCAATAAAACTATTGAGGAAAAACTCTCTAATGCTGAAAGAAATATAGCATCTTTGGCTGAAGCTCAATCTTCTTTGAATAAAATGGCTGCTAAACCTGAAACTAATGACAATCCCTTTGCAGCTACCAATGCCATACAAGTAAGAATTGATGAAAATGTTAGACTTTTAGCTGAATTACATGCTAAGTGGGAAAGAGAAGATGAAATTGCTAGAAACATTAGTGTTTCTACTATCACCACCACTAGTGTTGAGGCTAGTAATAGTTCTACTACTTTAGATAATAAAGTTGATTTTGATCTTGATGGTTGCAATATCTCTGAAGTTATTAAGTTCCTACAAAAGCTTGCTAAAAGTCCTAATGCTAGTGCTATGAACATGGCTTTTACAAAACACATTACTGATGCTCTCATAAAGATTAAAGAAGAAAAGATGAAACATAAAGCTTCTATTCCTATAAAACAAGAAGATGGTTGGGAACCCATCATTAATATGAAAGTGAATAACTTTGATTTCAAAGCTTTATGTGATCTCGATAGTAGTGTTTCTATTATGCCTAGAAGGATTTATGATATGCTTGATTTGCCTCCTCTTGAAGATTGTTATTTGAATGTCCCACTTGATGATGATGCTAAAATGAAACTCATGGGGAGTCTTAATGATGTTCTTATTATGGTTAACGATTCCTATGTCCCCGTTGATTTCTATGTTTTGGATGTTGAATACAATGCTTCTTGTCCTATTACTTTGGAAGACCTTTTCTTAGAACTGTTGGTGCCATCATTGATATGAAAGAAGGCACCATTAAATATCAACTCCCACTCAAGAAAGGTATAGAACACTTCCCTAAAAAGAGAGAAAAGATTTCTTTTGCTTCTTCTATGAAAACAAAATTTGGTCTTAATGCTTCTTTATTTGAGAACACTTGATTCTTTCTTTGCTTCTTATGCCTAACTTAAAGGAGTTAAAGAAAAGTACTTATTAGGAGATAACCCAAAAGTTTTAGATGAGTCTTGGAAGTTATTACTTCAGTAATAACCGCTCATTATCCTTTTTATTTGCTTTTTGTGCCAAGAGTAACCTCTAATGAGAGAGAAGTAATGATTTGGGAAAGTTGCTGTCCCGAAACAGATTTTTGTGCTTCACCATAAAAATTCGTGAGAGAGCTCTGTATGTCGGATTGAGCTGTAATTTTTTGTGCTTCTGCCCCAGGTTGTTATCTAACTTTCGTTAGATCAACACTTTTTGATTTTAGCAACAGAAGGTCTTCGAAAAAATTCGTCTTTACCTGCTGGTCTGTTTTGATAGATTTCTGCCATTTTCTACATTCGCTTCTTGTGGGTTCCTTTTTGAGTTCTTTTGGGGAATTGAGATTTTTGAGGGAAGTGCTACAGTAGCTAGTGTTCTAATGGAAGTTTATTTGGTGTTAGAACTGAACCTTAAGATTTATTTATCTTAAGTGCACTAATGTTGCTAATGAGATTGTGTGAAGGAAAATTTTCAGGTGTATGGAAGGAATGAGTAATGAGATGAAGGATGTACTAAAGCTCAAGCTTGGGGATGCCACGTGTGTCACCCCAAGAAATATCCAAGAAGTACAAGCTTCAAAGCTTGGGGATGCCCAAGGCATCCCCTTCTTCATCAATAAAAATTCCAGGTTCCTTCCAAACGCTTCAATTTTATTGTTTCATGCACAATTGTGTTTTTCTTGGAGCATCTTCTGCTTTGTTTTTGTTTTGGTTTTCGTTTGCTTTAGTTTGCTTAGTTTTATGAAAAAATTTGTTGGACCCCCTCTTTCTTACATTGGTTTGCAAATAGTTTGGTTTGGTTTGGAAAAGAGTAGGAAAGTTCATACTTATGTGGTAAAAAGAGCTCGTTTTGACTGTGGCCTATGCTTTGTCATGCCATGCTTGATATTGTTTTGGCTTTATGCTTAGTATTCTTTGCTGTAGCATGACTTGTTATAAACAATTGAGATTGCTTAATGTGCCTTGGATAAATCATGCGTTGTTTTAGCATATTAAAGCATAGTATAGTGGTATTCTCCTTTGATGCTTTATTTGGGTTAACTTGGCGCATGCTCACACCATGTTATGAATGTCTCAAGTCACCATAGCCTTTATGATCCTTTAGTTTTCAACTTGTAGTATCACTTTATGCTTTGATCAATGATGTTTTGTTGCTCTGCATGATTATGGCCATTATTGCTCTCTTAGTTTGTCGCTCCCAGTCTTTTGCTAGCCTCCACCACAAAGTATGAGTTCCACTCATGCATCCAACTCCCTAAACCAAGTTATTCCAAAGAGTCCACCATACCTACCTACTAGCTTATGCTATTCCAAGTATATTCATGCTTTTGTTTACCTTCCACTTGTTATGAGAAAACTAGTGATTAAAGCTCTCACGAACTTGATGGCACACTTTACCTTTTTGCCTCTAATAAACTTGAACCATTGGGTCCTTCTTTGTTGCGTATATGATTGCGCTTTATAAGTTGAAATTAGCAGAACCATGTACCATGGGGACCGCTTTCAATATCGCACTTGTACTTTGTACCCCATTGATATCATGTTCTTTTGCTTATGGATCCCGGCGGTGTGAAATAAAAGTGGAACTTGTAAGATCATGGAGTTTGTATGTGTGTTAGAGAAACGCCTGGGAGCCATGCCTAATCATGGTGGAAACTTGCATCATCACCATAATGATCACTCTATGAAGCATCCTCAATAAAAACCTATACAAATAGCAAATAAAAAGATCGCTGAGATGCTCGTTGTCTACTTGCCTTGTCATTTTGATTATGGGAAAGCTCCCGTATCATGTGCAAGGGGTACCTCGTTGGCGGTTCTTAATGATACACATATACTTACAATGACAAGAGCTTACTCGTGACTAAAGTTGAGTAGCATGAGGATCGGTCTTCGTAAGTAAGGGGCATGAGATTTTGGTTTATAACTTGTCAAGCATATCCTCTTAGTTGTGTCATTTTAACCTTAATCACCTTCAAGATGCTTATGATAGGGGCAATGAGAGTTGAAAGCTGCATGTACCATAATTTTTGGAAGCTCTTTATGAGACTTGAATCCCTACTTCCTTTTACAAAAGGCCTTTCTTCCACCATTATATTGAGTCTCCACCTTCTATCTTTATGCACCTACTTTGAGAGCATAGTGGCCATTCTTAGTTCTATGTGCATTGTCCCAAGACTAGTTGATTGATGCATATCTTGATATTGCTTGTTTTAAACTATTGTATCTAGTCACTCTTATGAACTTTGAAGGTGTCCTATGCATTTATATTTGCTACTCTATTGAGGGACAAGCTGAATACTATTATGCCATGCTTTCTTTATGTGAAACAAATAAACGTCTTGCAAAGCATGTTATTCATGAATCTTTTGTTTGTGCCTTTTCATGTTGCATCATATTTTCTTTGTCTTATTGCTAGAACTTTGTCTTTCATGTTATGATTGAAGTACTATGATCCTAGCTTTGAATGTTTTTCAAATACTTTGATCAAGTCTTTGATGGTGCATGTCACCTGAAAAATTATTCTTTCTTTTTATCACTTATCTACTCGAGGACGAGCAGGAATTAAGCTTGGGGATGTTGATACATTGCAAATGTATCTATAATTTTTGATGTTCCATGCTTGGTTTTATCCACTTTCTTGTGTTTTGTTCCAACTTTGGAGTACTTTTCATATGATTTCTTGGACTAACCTATTAACAAGAGCCATAGTGCCAGCTGCCTGTTTTCTGCTGTTTTGGTTCCAAGAAAGTCAGAATTGGACGGGACAAAAGCCAAAGTGCCTATTTTTCCGGAAGGGATCAAGTGCCAGAATACGAGACGGAGAAGGGCCAGGGGCCACCACACCACCTGGCCACACGGCCCAGACTGGCCCGCGCCAGGGGATGGTGAGGCCAGCCCTGGCACCCCCTTGGCATCCCCTTCCGACTATAAGATGCCCTCGGTACGTAAACCCTAAGTACCTGATCAAAAATCCACGAAAGAGTCTGTAGCCGCCGTCATCTCCATCCCTAGATCAGGAGGGATCTGAAGCTCTTCCCAGCACCCTGCCGGAGAGGGGAATTCACCCGGGAGGCCTTCTTCATCACCATGCAAGCCTCCGGTGTGATGCGTGAGTAGTTCATCCTTGGACTATGGATCCATGTAGTAGCTAGATGGCTGGTTCTCCTCCTTTGTGCTTTCATGTTTAGATCTTGTGAGCTCCGTTCATGATCAAGATCATCTATTTGTAATTCATACATGTTGTGTTTGCGGGGATCCGATGGATATTGAGATGCTATTTCAGATTGATTATTGATTCTATCATGTCTTTGTTATTTGTGATCTTGCATGATTTCCGTTGTTAGTAGCTATCTTGGCCAAGTAGATGCTAGCAACTCCAAGAGTTAGTATTTATGCTCGATAGTGGGTTCATGCCTCTGGTAATCTGGGGAAGTGACAGAAATATCTAAGGTACTAGATGTGCTGTTGCTACTAGGGAAAAAACAACAATCCTTTGTTCATAGAACAATCGTATTGTTTACTTTACACGCAGTTCGTAAAGCAATAATCTGTTGCTTGCAACTTAATACTGGATGGGGTTCGGATGATAACCTGAAGGTGGATTATTAGTCATAGATGCAGTTGGATGGCGGTCTATGTATTATGTTGTAATGCCCAATCAAGTCTCAAAGGAGTCAAGATGATTAGTATATGCATGTATTGCTTTCTCGGTGTTTGTCAATTGCCCCGCTGTAATTTGTTCACCCAGCATGTTTTCTATCTAAGGAGAGCCACCTCTAGTGAACTATGGATCCCGGTCCTTTTACTTTACATACAATCTATAAAATGTTTCTGCTTTGTGTTTACTTTCTGCAAACTTTTACTTCTTTCCATTCGATACGTTTAATCCTTTGTTTTCCGCAAAACACGGTGAGATTGACAACCTCATCGCAAGTTGGGGACAAAGTTCTATGGTTGTGTTGTGTAGGTCTCCACGTTGCTATTAACACCGGTAGTGCGCCCTGCCAAAGCTCAGCTAGTAACACCTTTGGGGTGTTTCCTTGCTCCTACTGGTTCGATTAAACCTTGGTTTCATAACTGAGGGAAACTTGCTGCTGTGCTCATCATACCTTACTCTTGGGGTTCCCAACGAGCTCTACATCAACGCCGCCATCAAGCATTTTTCTGGGCGTCGTGCACTGAGCCATCACCCGACAAACTCCGTCCCTCGCTCCAGCAAAGCAGCGTAAGCAGCAACTCCTTTCTAGATAAAGCCACCGGGAACATGTATCTCGCTAATCCGAGACCATGGGGGAATAATAATAGAGGGGGAGAGAGATCCTTCACGAGGAGGTGTGAGGAAGAAGGAGAGTGAGGGGGGCTTTTTATAGGAGGAGGGGGGTACCCCTCCCCATGGCCGGCTCCCCATGGGAGGGTGACTCCTCACCTCCCCCATTCATGTGGTGGTAACCCCTCCACATTAAAATGCCCCTTCACATTCTCTTTTAAAGTCTTCACTTTAAATGCATTAAGTTTCTCCAAATTTAATGCTCTCTCATTTAATAAAACTCTTTTATTAATTTTATTCAGAATTTTGTTAATTACTTTAATTAACAAACATTCACATAAAACCCCTGCAACATTTCAATATTACACGCATAACCAATTTCAGCAATTTCACTCGAAACAGTTTCGGTGTCTATTGAAATAATTCTAGCGCTTTCTTAAATCTTTATCTGAAACATATTTGCTCCAAATGGTGTCGGTATCCCTTAAGTGTGTCACCCTACGGTTCGCGAATAATGCAGACATGATCGAGACCCCTCTCAGATCAATAATCAGAAGCGGGACCTGGAGATCCATACTGACTCCTACACATTTAACGATGACTTCTGTGATCATGAGAACCTTTAATGCTAGTAACTAAATCCCTTTGTCTCGCGATATATTACATGTCCGTGATTCGATCATCGATATCTCCATACCTAGTTTGATCTCGTTGCCGACATGCACTCTTTTCTCGTTTCCGTGATATAACATTCTAGTGATCACATCACTTGCTTGCAACCTAACCAATGTGATATCACCAAGAGGGCCCAGAGTATATCTATCCGTCATCGGGATGGACAAATCCCACTCTTGATCCATGAGCCTCAACATAACACCTTTGTAGCACTGAACCCACCTTTATAGTCACCATGTTACGGTGTGATGTTTGATGTTATCAAGATACTGTTCCGGTGTTAGCAATTAACATGATCTCATGGTCTAAGGACTAAGATTACTTCGTATGATGTTATAGCAATATAAACATAATGACTTTGATCGTAATGCTATAATTCGGATGAATGTTCATCACATCATTCTACCAATGTTGTGACCTCGTTATTAACAACATCCAATGTCCATGATCAGGAAACCTTGATCATCTTGTTATCAACGAGCTAGTTTATATGAGAGGCATTACTAGGAACTTTGTATTTTGTTTATTAAACACACATGTATTAACGTTTCCAATTAATACAATTATAGCATGCAAAATAAACATTTATCATAAACATGGAATAAGATAATAACCACTTTATTATTGCCTCTTGGGCATATTCCCTTCACCTGTGTGCGCCCTTGTAGCTAACCCTAGATGCGCTCTGCGTCGCCGGCGTGGCTGTGCCTAGCCATCGGTATCGACGGGTCAGCTCCTCGGATGGCCTCCCTACCAACTTGCGCCTCCTCAAGGACACTCGCGTCGCCTCCGTGCCCCTGCCCCGACTCCTCCTTTGCAGCTTCCCCATGCACGCCATCTGGATCAAGTCTCCGAGGACGCCGAGGCCGGCGTCGGGGACCAGATTGATGGCCTCTTGTGCTTATGTAGGAACACCATGGAGAGTGAGAGGGCTGCAAGAAGATTCCCGAGCGCATCCAGATCCGTCATTGGAGCCTACCACCACTTTTCCCTCTAACCGTGACGTATTCATGCTGCGCTGGCGTCCGTGTCGTCTGTCCTCGCCTCCTCTGCTCTTCTCCACTGGTACGAGCTCCATGCTCTCCTCCCAATGGTTTGTCTAACTTGAACACCATCATATCAAATTAATTTGACCCCTCTAGCTCCAGCAATCATTCCCGCTCAGGAAGCAAGCAACGTATCCCTCAATTTGTTTGTGTATTTGTGTATCCTTACACGGAACAAGGAAAGACAAAGTAGGAGGAGAAGAAAAATGATGTTGATGGTGTAATGGTGCTTTGCATATCTTGTTTTAGTTAGATTCAATAATTTCTTGCAATTATTCTTCACTGATGGTTTCAACATTTGCTTGCATTAGTTCAGAATAAGGTGGGATTATGGTGTAGCAATCCACAACTATGTTGCTTCTTCCACAAGTGTTGGTGGCTGAATTTGCAAGCATCTTAAAGCTCAGACAGCTGGCTCTTCGGATGCCCACTAGAAACGCCGCTGCAGCAGATGATTCCAGCGAGAAGACAAAATTAAAGGTGTTGATATTAGTATTATAAATTCTCTTTAAAGCTCACAGAACATAAGTATAGGTAAATTGGTCTCCATTGCCCCCATGGCATATTCTTAAGTTGCTTTGAAATTAATTAAATCAGCCCTGTACAATGATCTGTCATGTTATCACAATCTACTTTCATTAGGTAGAAAATGCTAAGTGAAATGTTTCTGCATGCCATTATGATCTACCTTTTAGATAGCACACATCACTGCTAGATCAGCATTTGGAGGAAATTTTCTGGCTCGAGTTGAAGGAGAAGTCAGAGCCGATGTGATGTTTGGTTCGACAGCCTTTGCGGCGGCTACCGATCCTCCCTAGTTGATGCGCCTACGAGTGCAAACCATTGCTAGCTTCAAGCTAGAGTAATTTTTCAACTCATGCAAAATAATAATGACCACTACAGTGCGCACCTTGCCAAGCAACGAGTGATGATGGTTGTGTTACTACACATGCCTCGCGCTGGCTATATATCCTTTCGTTCCATCAAACTCTCTCCCTACCCCTTGTTCTCCCTCTGGTATCATAACCAGAGGATCAATAGTGCGAACTCCCCACTTTCCACCCAATAAGTTTAAACGTCTATAAACTCCTAATTTTTTGGACCCTAATTCCTTGCAGGTTGTGTTCCTGCTGGTTCCGCCAATTACTTCTATTAAATCTTGGAGTTTCTTTGGATTTATTTGATTGTGGAATTCCTGATCGGACTATTCTGAATGGATGGCGGCAAGGTCAGTTCCTAAATAGCTAACAGTTGTTGTGTCAAATTTGGTTAATAATTTTTTCGAAGAAACTAAAAACACTGTTATCATAAGTTGTTTATTGGTGATGGAAGCATGTTATATATCTTATAGAAGGGCTCACGGAGTATTTCTCGAGCCACCTCCACATATGTTGGCTACAAATAAGAAACCGATCATGTACAATGATTCATTTACAGATCTTGATTTTCATTACTGCACATACATTTTGTTTTTGATGTAACTTATTTCACCCTTCTGTTTCTATAGAGGAGGGATGTCTATGGAGCTCTTAGGAACAATATCTTGGGTTGAAGGATACTGATACTATACCACAAACTGTACAGCCAATCAGGTTATTCAACTATCTTGCTAGGAAGTGAATCTATCAAACTTCGGATGTCAGGTGTTATCTTAGTCATGCTTGGGTGTATCTATGTTAACTTGATGTATATCACTGTGTTGTAAGCTGGCAACAGTGGAGATACCGTGATGGATTTGTTCTTTTCAGTTCTTATATTAGAAACTATTACTCCAGCCGGTGATGTCTAGGGTTCCATGATAGCAAGTGTGGGCATCGATTTGGTGTACATCAAATCTCTGCATGTGTTATGTTTCTCTTCTCGGTAGACAAATACCTGCTGTCATAGTGTGTTGGGCAAGATCGACATTTCTTTGAAGCTGTACTAAAAATTATCTGCCTCACTCTTTTGTGATTTTCTATCACTACCTAACATTCTCACATCCAAATAGATGGGTGCGGCAACATGCGCCATTAATGATCTAGTTTTCTCGAGAAGAAAAACAAACCAAAAGACCAATACTGTAATATTTATTCTTAATTACAGCGTGCATACGGTTTTCCTACAACCTCATATCATGAAGTAATGATGTCAACTGGGAGGGATTATGACATCTATAATAGTTTTTTTTACGGGTACATCTACAATTGTTGGTAGGACGATATTTGGTTATTTATTCCACACCATCTAGAGAAAACGAAAAAACATGGCATCAAATGGATCATCCCTTAAGTTAAGATTAATTAAGATAACATGTGCCTAAGAGAAAGCATCTTATACAGAAAATTGATTCAGAGGACGGGCTCTGTTTTTTGAAATTTTCAAAAAGCACCAACTATTTTTGAAAAAAATACCTACATGTATCAAACAATATAAAATACAAGTCTGCAAATTTTCGATGAACAAGTATTTCGGGCGCAGCAAAAAAACAACTATAATTTTTTTGTAAAACGGAGGCCCATTCAAAATTACACTGTTCATGCCCAGATCTAAATTTTTCTCTTCTTTGCTGAGGCCAGAATACAAATTATTTTCACATAAATTTTTGCAAGCGCGTGTTATAAAACATTATCTACATCCTGGTATTCTTTTTAGATTTTTTGTGAATCTTCAAATTTGAACTTTTCGAAAGAAAACAAATTAAGTCCGCCATGGCGGACGGCCCCCAAATTGACACTCTCCATCTTATAGTCTTATCTTATCTATACCTAATAATAAAGAACGAACTGTTTCTTACGGGTTCTGTTTTTTTAGACGGTTTTAACCCTGTCAGTCCGGGAATAATTACCCATATGTGCCACCCGTAAGTCAACTTACCTGTTCGATAAAAACCCACACGTAAATTAGAAAAATAACGCTTCACTTCAATCTCTGTATAATTCCACGTCTTCGCTTCCGTCGTACTTGGAGTTTCTGTTCCTATGGGTAATGGCCCTGATCGTCCCCACTCCCGATCACAACCCGGTCTAGCCTCAAAGCGTAGACTTCAATCCATGTACGACATGGAAACTCAGGTCTCAGAAAGAAGGTGGAGTCCACATACGCATGGATGCGGTCTCTCAACATCGAGCAGCTTGGACGGCCACGTGGAGTCTACGTATGTGCGGGAAGCCGCCGCCGCCGAGCCGCGAGCAGAACGACTGGCGGACCAACTTCAGGTTGAGAAGAAGTTGGGCGAATTGCACGCGGCCCGGCATTCACGACGGTCACACGGTCAATGGCGTGGTCGATCCCAGAACAAGGGCAAACCGAATTGCAGGTCAACATCTTTTTCTTCGTTCGTTCAGCTTACCAATCTTGTACGATCTGAAATAGATTTGTTTGACCTATGTAACCAAAGAATCAAAGATGGCTCCTCGCACGTAGTACTTTACGAGTTTACGAGGTACAAAGCTAGCCTCAGATTGACTGTATGCATGCATAGCCAAGCGAGCGATGCAATGGAGTAATTAAGCTAAGCCCTTACTTCTTAGATCATGTATCAATAAATATTGTACTATTACTTTCAATATTAGATGCACACATGGGGTCACAACTAGAAGGATCTTCCCTTGTGATGTTTAGCTAAAATGTGACTACTTTTAGATGGGAGCATTCAACTATACCTCCTCTTACTGTGACACTACGTAACACTCATATGAAGGATGGAGCACTAATTAATATACGGAGTAAGATAAATACACATTTTATCATTCTGATATGCCTTATATAACCAGGTACCCTAACATGGCTGTGAGAAATTATTTTTTGCAACCTCGAGATGCAAATTATTCTCTTCCTTTGCAACGCCCGAGCGTGTTCCTATTCAATAAAATTGACCCATAGCAATGCACGGGCACTTTTCCTATCTTCCTAAGATATCATATCTTAGATAAGAGAAGATACATCTTTTTTTCTTTACCTTTCTTTCATTTCCGAAATCATTCTATGTGTGACATTGCTAAGATAACATCATTGCACATTCCCTTAGACTTGCACTAATGTAACGAACGATTAACCATTTATTTTATGGGGAAAATTTAATTAAGAGTGTCTTGTACATTGCCACCGAAATATTGCAATGGTGACGATATATTTAAGTGTCACTATACAAGAAAGCTACGCATTGTGTGAGAACAAAGAGTGACCACATAGTATCCACAAGATTTGCTAAAGTTGGATCTTGCGATGGTATCATCTTCCTTCTTCGTGGCTACATCGATTGGAGACTAATGAATTGATTCGGTGGGCATCGACATAAAGGTCTCTAGAGACATTGATACATTCCATGTAGACTGATGAATTGATTCAGCGGGCATCGGCATAAAGGTCTGCAGAGACATCCATACATTCCACCTTTGCTACAGATGCATCAACATAGCTAAGAAATGTATTGTTCTTTCTTTCTTTGCAAATTACAGTTTTTAAACTTTATAGTTACATTGTTGGTGTTGAACAGATCAGTTTTGTTGACCTGTACTCTGTTATTATTATTAAATTTAACTTTTTGAGGTTGAAAGGGCATTTACCTCCTTAAGTGTGTTTTGGGTGTTTGTTGACAACAGAAATGTGTTTAACCGTGTGCTAAGTGTTTTAGGTACATTTGATGAAAAATACAAGACGGTGACCAGTCCTCAAAAGTGAAAAGAGCGAGAATCTTTTCCCGTAGTTTTTCTAGTTTCTTGTGTGGTAGGAAAACCGTACTATTTAGAGGGGTTGCTCCTTGGAGGGTTCGTGGGTGTTGGATTAATCATATAGTACAAGTTAGACTCAGTTTAGGTTTAAATCGAGTCGGTTGTGATACGACTTGGTTGCCTTTTTTTAGAGATGAACCGTAGGGGAGAACCCCTACGGTATATTTTCAATTTATAATATAGACAAATGTACAGGTGGATGTGGGTCCACAAGAAAATAAAAAAGCATTACATCAGGGAGGGAGAAAATGGTGCAAAGAAAAGACTAATACTACAAACATAGCTAAGTAAAAGTGTTCAAAACCCAGTCTAGAGGAGGTTGCACAAGAGAGTTTTTCACTCTATACTGATGGAGCAATAAATCATGCTGAAAACAAACTCTCCATTCTGCCAAAGAGGGTGTCTTGCTTTCAAAAATATGAGCATTTCGTTCCTTCCAAATATTCCAAGCTCCACAAATGGTCACTCCCATAAAACAAGGGCCTGTGAAAGATCTTTTAGCCTGAGCAAATCGTTCTAAAATCTTCAGAGAGCAGTCCCAAGAAATACCAATTTGTTGCCAGCAATTAGAGGCAAAGGGGCAACAGAAAAATAGGTGGTCTCGGTTTTCATGTTCCTGATTTGCACACAGTTCACGGGACGTGCCACCATCCACTTGCCAGTTTTTTCTCAGCATGATATCTTTAGTATTTAGTCAATCAAGAATTAACAACCATGAAAAACTCTCAACTTTGGAAGGCACTTAGATTTCCATATGGCAGATAGGGTAACGTCTTCAGGAATAGCCTTAAACATGAAGTTGTAGAACTTCGAAGATGTATAAGTTTTGCTACCCCAAGCAAAGTTTCTAACATCACTCCCGCTTGGTATTAATTGAAAGGACTGAATATTCTCCAACAACTTTGCCAGGGACCAAAAGCTTGAGTGGAGATAGGTAGAGCAAACATGGAGTAGGGATCTTATGTGTGAAAAATTTTGGCCACCGAGACATCTTCATTGAGAGCATAGGAGTGTATGCGTGGGAATTTATTGCATAGAAGTTCTTGTCCTAACCAGAAGTCTTTCCAAAAAATTACAGTGGCACCTGAACCTGATTCACAAGAAGTGATGCTTGTGTATATGTCAATTAAACCAAACACATCGCGCCACCAAAACGACCAACAGTGATATTGAGTGTGAAGTGGACTCTCCGGGGAATAAGTCGACCAAACTAATTTTACCCAGGAGATGCCATCCTTGCAGAAGAATTTATGTAATCATTTGAGCAGGAGGGCTTCATTATGTAATTCCAAATTGATAACTCCCAATCCTCCCTTTTTCTTTGGTCTATAGACAAGGGACCAAGCGGCCAGCGAATGAACAGAAGCAGAATCCTCATCTCGGGCCCAAAGACAATGTCGACAAGATCTATCCGTAATCTTGTCTTGTATATTTTCAGAGAACACAGATAGTGATTAGGCAGTGTTGATAGGAAAAAATTAACCAGTTGTAAACGTCCACCATAATCAAGGAAACATGCGCTTGCATTGAGTCTTCTCTCAATTTGATCAACAATCGACGTTAGGTCCTGAATAAACCTTGTATCATATAAACCTTGTACTCTATATAAACCTTGTACCCACAATCAGTAATCAATATGTGAGATTATCAAACTTTACATGGTATCATATATTCGATCCTAGAGTATGGTTGCGCCACTAATGCTACCACCTCTTCCCCTCTACTCTACTTCACCAAAAAGGTTGTCATCACCGCCGCTGCTGCCAAAAAACACCACCACCTCTATCATCATGACCACCCCACTATCCTTCACCAACACAATCGTCGATGTTAGCTGTTTATTTCGATCACACTACAACATATATCGGGTGCCCTGACGCTTATAAACGCCAAGACACATGCCTAGTCACCGCGCTTGTGCTAGCGCGGCAAAAAGGCCACCAGGGATAACTACGTCGGGAAAAAGTTTTAGGCGACACTTTTTTCTTGACTAGGCACATCATCATCCGCCGAACTACGCTACCATGGCAACACAGCGTTAACGCTGCGGCCCATTGTAGGCCGGCCCTCACTAGGTAACGGACAATCAGTGAGACAACGATACAAAAATACTACCTGCTACGGTATATGGCGGCGGATCCTTTGGTGCATAGCAATATAATTAACTTCATAATTATTCCAACATATTTTATATAATATAAAACACATAACGAATAATAGAAACTTTATAATACACAGGGAATTCAAATGCAAATTTATAATAGAAACTCATAGCACATAGCACACGACAATACTACAGATAGTTCAAATGCAAATTTAGTTCACATACATCTCGAAAGAACTAACTTATTAATCCATAATAACTAACTCGGATTTTATGCACTATGACAGCCAAATAGCCCTCCTTTGCTTGAAAATCAAAGACACAAACATCTTCTTATTGTAGCTTCTTCTGACCAACACAGGCTGCCCAATTTGATGTCAAAATGATAGTGCCATCATTTCCATGCTACGCATGAACTTCTACAACGGTCTCATTGCCACCGTGATCTTCAATCGTGTCTCTGTCTCGACGAATGTGAGGAATGAGAAATATGCGGGTAACAGGGCATGGAAAGTACTACACAGGGAAGAAAGAAACAATTACAGGTTGTGGTAAATACTAACGTCAATAGTGTGTAGGCAGCAACATGATTAGAATTCAAAGAAAGCTATTATATTTCCTTTGGAGATGTTTTTGTTCATGGTGCAGATATAGTAAGGTATCATTGGCTTGTATATTATGACTATCCTTCTCAGTTTGCTCATTCTTAATCAAGTCATGTTGGCACCATTGTCAAACCTATAGTGAAGATCGTACTTGTCTAAACATTGGGCATCTGATTCTGAAATAATTTTGGATTATTTTACACACACACATACATGTTATAGAGACCTGATCAAGTCTCACCAACTTACCTTGCATCGTAGAGGGCACAGACGGACAAGAACTAGGTATCTTGTTAGGTTTATTCTCCACAATAGACATTTCTAATAACCTACAGATGTAGGGGTTCGTAGCATGGAAAACAAAATTTTTCTATCGCATACAAACAAACAAGCCAAGATCTATCTACTAGATTGTAGCAACGAGTCGATAGAGGAACTCACCCTCGAAGATTCCAAAGCGGTTAACGAGAGCAGATTCTCGTGGATGATGTAGTCGTACTCTTTCCGATCTCAAGATCGTGTAGACGATCCTTCCAGCGCCACGTTCCAGCAGCGCTCCCGCAGTCGGTCACACGTTCGGTACTCGACGAAGACCTTCCTCTCCCTTGTTCCAGCAGGCAGCGGAGGTTGTAGCACTCTCCTCGCGATTCCGGCAGCACAACGGCGTGGTACCGGAGGTAGAGGGGAAATCCCGCAGGGCTTCGCCTTAAGCCGGTGCGAGTATGGTGGAGCTTATGAGAGAGGCTATTAGTGGTCTAGTAATTAGACACACCAATTAGAAGGCTCTAAACCAATTAGAAGGCTCTAAACCGAATAGCTCTAAACCGGGGTCTAGATCTAGGGTTTAGTTTAGAGGATAGGAAACTTGTGTTTTCTAGGAGGAGCCCTGCCCCTCCTTTTATGGGAGGGGGGTCTTGGCGCGCCAGGGGAGGGAGGGAGTCCCTCCCCAACTCGGCCTAGGGCTGGCCGCCGGCCTGGAGGAGTCCAACTCCTCCTCCAAGTTGATTCCAACTCCTCTTGCTTGTTTCCCACAGTTTCTTGTTTTAGCCGTTTGACTTTCAAACTGGACATTTGACTTTTCTGTTTTAGGATTCAATTTAATCCTATATTTGGGACAGCAAGAACACTTAGTACATGATGCAATCATTCCAATATGTAATGACACATTCATGTACCCCTTCCCCCCCGGAGTGCCGGACAATCCGGAACCTTCTAGAACATTCCCGATGAAAACACCGGAATCATTCCCGAACTCCGAAACGGGACTTTCCTTATATGAATCTTATTCTCCGGACCATTCCGGATCACCTCGTGATATCCCGGATCCCATCCGAGACTCCGAACAACATTCGGTCTCTTTCTCATAATACCATAACTACTCAAACAACGTCGAATCCTTAAGTGTGTCTCCCTACGGTTCGTGAATTATGCGGACATGATCGAGACACTTCTCCGAACAATAACCAATAGAGGAATCTGGAAATTCATATGGCTCCCACATATTTCTACGATTACTTTGCGATCGAATGAACCACTTACATACGATACCAATTTCCCTTTGTCTCACGATATGTTACTTATCCAAGGTTATGATCGTCGGTATCTCTGCATACCTAGTTCAACCTCGTTACTGATAAGTACTCTTTTCTCGTTCCCGTGATATGTGATCCCTTGTGACCAAGTCACATGCTTGCAAGCTAATTGGATGACATTTCACCGAGAGGGCCCAGAGTATATCTATCCGTCATGCGGATGGACAAATCCCACTCTTGATCCATGTGTTTCAACCAATACTTTCCGAACACTCAATGCCACTTTTATAGCCACCCTGTTACGGTGTGGTGTTTGATGACATCAAAGCATCCATCCAGAAAAGGTGATATGCATGATCTCATGGTCGAAGGAATTAGGTTACTATGTATCAGAAAGCATATAGCAATTGAACTATTGAAATGACTTGATCTTTATGCTACGCTTATCTATAGGAGTATGTCCATCACATCATTCTCCTAATGATATGATCATGTTGTTAATAACATCTCTATGTTCATGATCAGGAAACCATGACCATATATTAACCAACAAGCTAGTTTAACAAGAGGCTTTACTAGGGACTCTTATTTTAGTTTACAAATCACACAAGTATTAATGTTTCCGGTTAATACAATTATAGCATGGTATGTAAACATTTATCATAAGTGTGAAGACATGATAATAACCACTTTATTATTGCCTCTTGGGCATATCTCCAACAGTCTCCCACTTGCACTAGAGTCAATAATCTAGTTTCGAACCTTTGTGTATTCAACACCTATGGCTTTACGGTGTTGTATGTACACGATTGCTAGTGGTCAACTGATCTCCGGATCTGACACTTCCAGGTCCGTGTGTAATTGCATGTCTTTGCGTCTCTACGCATCACTCATTCTCTAATGAGATGGCTTTGCATAAATTTGGTCTTTCGGTGTGACCTTTAGCTCTTTGGGGTTAAAACATGTTGATAATATTGTCGTACAATATATCTTCATAGTATTATCCCACTGTGAACTACACCTAGTTTGATAACAAACTACTTGACACAAATGCCCTCTTTTGCTGCTATAATAGCAGTCATATACTTAGCCTTTTGTTGTAGTATCTGTCACAATGTCTTAACTTTGGAAATCATCCAAATCCATTATGGAACTCACTTTCCATTATATTGTGCCACCCTTAGTTTAGATTGAGATAAACTTAATTTGTACTTTGTGACAAAGCTAGTATCAATGTAGTACTTTTACAATGAACTAACCATCTATTTGTCACTTCTACAAATATTATACTCTTAGTTCTTTCAGAAGATCATAAGAATATCCTTACTATTGTCCAATGATCATCTTACAAATCATTCTGGTATATGCTCTCAACATTTAGAGCATAGGACATATCTGGATTTGTACATATCACAGTATGATTGATATAAATACTCTTTGTGATTTCATACATCAAGTATCAATCTATACTTGATTATTTGTTTCACTTTACCAAATGTCAATACACTTGAATATATCATCAACATTGAACTCATTCAATCCTTTCTGTGCGACAAGAACCTTCTCTTGTAGTTTCTATATTGAACTCATTCAATATCTTGTCTATGTACTTCTGGCACAACCATATTAGCGTCTATTGATGCCAAATATTTGGGTTTTGCCTAAGTCTTTCATCAGGATGAAATTCTTAATATGTGTTAATAAAAGATACATCTTTTCTAATCAACAATATGTCCTCCACATAATGTATTAGAAATATGTCTTAGCGCTCCCACTTAATTTCTTGCAAATGCAAGCATCTTCATTGTCTCCGATGAAATTAAACTCTTTTAACAGTTTCATCATAGTGAAGATTCCAACTCCGCTATGCTTACTTCAACCATTGAAGTTTGCATATGTTTTTAGCATCCTTTGAATTAACAAAACCCTTTGGACCGTGTCATGCACACGTCCTAGGTAACCATTCTATTAGAAGAACTTGTTTTGTTTATTCTACTACCACATAACAAATTATATGTATTGGTTGCTACATTAATCCGTCTAGACTAAAAATCGCTATGAAAGATCAAATCTTGTCATATACAACTTGTTGTGAACTCTTTCCCAACATGTCGACTATTTCATAGATGTAAAACATCCATGTCTATTTCTTTATAGATCCAGACACAACTGTAAGGTCTTACACCTTTCTCGAGGGTCCTTCAAGTTCAAAACTTGATTTCTCGTGTATGGAACTATCACGGATTTTATGGCTTCAAGCCATTTTACGGAGTCAGGGCCCATCATCGCTTCTCTGCATGTAGTCGGTTCATTATTCTCAAATAATGTTTCAACCCTCAAATCTTGGTATTTGATTGTTCATCCGACCTACTTGTTTCAATAGGAACTTAGATCTCTGTGACCACAACATTTGAGGTACGTGAGCCATGAGCATTGTTGCTGTCTCCGGAACACTTTTCGGCGCTGCGCAACTCTGCACATATAGCTAAGGTTCTTTTAACCTTATCAAAGTTTCTATTGTCCTCCCACTTAACTTTTCACGAAAAATTTCTTCTCAAAGAAACTTGACGTTCTAAGCAACAAACACTTTTGTCTCCGGTGTTTTATGGAGGAACAGTTTATACAAAGACAGGTTCATCCGACTTTGGTTGCACACATCTTTCTTATGCATAGCATACCAATGTTTAAGAAAGGACAACTTGGGTTTTATCCCAAACCATAACCTTATATGGTGTCATTTCAGCGGTTTATGATGGAGCTCTTTTCAGTGGAAAAACGGTAATCTCTAAAGCTTTTAATCTTTAAAATACAATGGCAGTTTTATGAATTATACCTTTGATCTTACCATGTCAAACAAGGTTTAATTACATATCTCGAACGCTCCATACTTTTATGGTGTTTCGGGAAATGCAAATCTACGGAACGATTCCTTAAATCTTAGGTATTATGCTAAACTTGTAACTCAAATATCTTCCTTTATGATCTTTATCATAAACTGTTTATATTCTTGTTACAATGATTTTGCACTTCATCTTGAAAGTCTTTGAACTTTTCAAGTGTTTCATACTTTATCCTTATTAAGTAAATATTCATATATTCACTCAAATTTTTGGAGAAAGCATATGAAGTTGAAATCCATCGCTCTTGACTACACATAATGGATTTCGTACAACAATATGTACAAGTTCCAATAAGCTAGTCATTCGTTCCCTTTTGGCCTATGAACGAGGTTTTAATTATCTCTAGGAAAGTTTCACAAGCGTCATTTGATCAAAAATCAGAAGACTCCAAAATTCCATCCACATGGAGTTTCTTCATGTTATCTTTCCAATATAATTTAAACGGCGATGTCACTTCCTAAGTGATCTTTCAATCAATTTGTCTTTCGACATTTTTAGCACTTGTTTTATGGATGTGATTTCTCCAACGAGATTTGTAAATCATCCATCTTTTATGGATTACGGCAATTATTTGAACAACCCTTTTGTTCTCATAATACCTGATAAAACAAATCTTTGAAGGCAAGCTTTGATGTTTAACGAGCAACACAATAACCCTTTATTTGTTCTCGATGAACATCATCACATATTCTTTTGCTAGTTACTTAGGCCATTGTAGTTCATGAATTGTGTTGTTTCGTATGACGATTCACACCAACAAATTCAGTATCAAATACTTGAGAACCACATTGTTTAATAAGCAAAGAATATAGCCACAACATGTATATCATCTATATACTTAAACTGAACAATTCTAGTCTTTTCTTTTCTGCCATATATTTATGAGATTCTCTTTCAATATTTCCTTTTCTGTTTGAAAGAATCTATCAATATCAATAGTGGGGTCATACATATGACACATAGTCCAAAGCGTGTATAGTTAAATACCAATGTCTTTGGACTTGCACTTTGAAGTAGATCACCATCATCAAATATTTGGTGTTCTTTCAAATTCCTTTCTTTAGTAATCTCTTGGTGTAGTAAACATTTTACCTACATCAAATATTCACCTTATCATGGAATGTCCAAGATCAAGCTACTTTTAGCTTATAACGATGAATTATGAGTATAATGTTGCTTTCCAAAACCTTTTGGAGGATTAGGACAACTAGTGTCTCCAACCTTTTGCAAATTCTCATCAAATATGAGAACATGACTTTTGCCATATTATACTCTATCATGTTGCAACCAAAACTTCGTTTCAGATATCACAATATCTTCCACACATCATGGTTTCTGAAACAACTCTTTCAGATCCTAGATAACCTTGATATTAAGACAATCTTTGAATATCAAGAATCATGGAGACAAACATGATACTTATATACTAACATTTGGAATTGTTACTCTTGATTTAATACTAATTATTAAACTTCATGGAGTAACTGGAACTTACTGAAAGTTTGCAATAGGACTTTTAAACTTTAGATTAACACTTCAATACAATACGATACCAGTTCGTAAAGTAACTAACCAGAATTCTATAGTTCTATCATCTCAATTATAACTAAGCGCAAGGTGGTAAACGGATGCCAATGACTACAACAACTATGCAAATTCACTTTGATTTAGTTTATGATAAATTGAGTTCTAATTAATAATTAAATTAATCTAGGTGAACTCCCACTCAAAACAACATCCCTCACATTGTTTTAGTGATCACACGAACCAAATCCACCACATCAAAACCGATCATCACGAGAGTTGATATGGCTTCAACGGCGAACAATCAACATGTTCATCATATCTACTATATGACTCATGCTCTACCTTTCGGTAATCCGTGTTCCTGAGGCCATGTCTGTACATGCTAGGCTCGTCAAGATCAAACCTTAGCTACCGCATAAGCAAATCTGGCTTGCTTACGTTGTATTCACCCGCGGAATCAAAGACACCCGATCATCACGTGGTGCTTCGAAGCAACAAGCTTTGGCAACGGTGCATACTAAGGGTGAACACTTTAGAACTTGAAATTTATGTGCATGAGGGATCATCTTATAATGCTACCGTTGTCTACTAAGCAATACAAGATGCATAAAGGATTAACATCACATGCAATTCATAATATGTGATATGATATGGCCTTTCTTCTTTGTGCTTCCGATCTCCATCTTCAAGCACGAACATGATCTCCATCATCACCAGCATTGCATCAAGGTCAATGACGCTTTACCATGGTTGTCGTCCACCGGCTTCAACTATTACAACTATTTTGAATAGACACGCAGGTCTTAACAGAAATTAAAGACAACCATATGGCTCCTGCCGGTTGCCAACTTACAATAAGGAACATTGCATACATCAAATATAATCACAATCATGGCCATATCACATCACTGCACACCCCTGCAAAACAAAGTTAGACGCTTCTACTTTCTTTGCATATTTTACGTGGTTTGGGGCTTTCCATAAGTGTCGTTCTAACCTACGAACAAGAACCACAACATTGATACTAGCATTGTTGATTACCCGTTGTAAATTGGATCTTTACTATGCTAGGAGAAACAGGCACCCGCAAAGCCACTTATGCAATACGAGTTGCATGTCAAGCGTGGAGCAAGTCTCATGAACGATGTCATGTAAGGTTAGCCCGGGCCGCTTCATCCCAACATACCGCAAGATGCAAAGTACACAAAAAGCAATCTACAATAAAAGCATCAACGCCCACAATGACCATTGTGTTCTACTCGTGCAACAGATCTACATATAGACACGGCTCTGATACCACTGTAGGGGTTCGTAGCATGGAAAACAAAATTTTTCTATCGCATACAAACAAACAAGCCAAGATCTATCTACTAGATTGTAGCAACGAGTCGATAGAGGAACTCACCCTCGAAGATTCCAAAGCGGTTAACGAGAGCAGATTCTCGTGGATGATGTAGTCGTACTCTTTCCGATCTCAAGATCGTGTAGACGATCCTTCCAGCGCCACGTTCCAGCAGCGCTCCCGCAGTCGGTCACACGTTCGGTACTCGACGAAGACCTTCCTCTCCCTTGTTCCAGCAGGCAGCGGAGGTTGTAGCACTCTCCTCGCGATTCCGGCAGCACAACGGCGTGGTACCGGAGGTAGAGGGGAAATCCCGCAGGGCTTCGCCTTAAGCCGGTGCGAGTATGGTGGAGCTTATGAGAGAGGCTATTAGTGGTCTAGTAATTAGACACACCAATTAGAAGGCTCTAAACCAATTAGAAGGCTCTAAACCGAATAGCTCTAAACCGGGGTCTAGATCTAGGGTTTAGTTTAGAGGATAGGAAACTTGTGTTTTCTAGGAGGAGCCCTGCCCCTCCTTTTATGGGAGGGGGGTCTTGGCGCGCCAGGGGAGGGAGGGAGTCCCTCCCCAACTCGGCCTAGGGCTGGCCGCCGGCCTGGAGGAGTCCAACTCCTCCTCCAAGTTGATTCCAACTCCTCTTGCTTGTTTCCCACAGTTTCTTGTTTTAGCCGTTTGACTTTCAAACTGGACATTTGACTTTTCTGTTTTAGGATTCAATTTAATCCTATATTTGGGACAGCAAGAACACTTAGTACATGATGCAATCATTCCAATATGTAATGACACATTCATGTACCCCTTCCCCCCCGGAGTGCCGGACAATCCGGAACCTTCTAGAACATTCCCGATGAAAACACCGGAATCATTCCCGAACTCCGAAACGGGACTTTCCTTATATGAATCTTATTCTCCGGACCATTCCGGATCACCTCGTGATATCCCGGATCCCATCCGAGACTCCGAACAACATTCGGTCTCTTTCTCATAATACCATAACTACTCAAACAACGTCGAATCCTTAAGTGTGTCTCCCTACGGTTCGTGAATTATGCGGACATGATCGAGACACTTCTCCGAACAATAACCAATAGAGGAATCTGGAAATTCATATGGCTCCCACATATTTCTACGATTACTTTGCGATCGAATGAACCACTTACATACGATACCAATTTCCCTTTGTCTCACGATATGTTACTTATCCAAGGTTATGATCGTCGGTATCTCTGCATACCTAGTTCAACCTCGTTACTGATAAGTACTCTTTTCTCGTTCCCGTGATATGTGATCCCTTGTGACCAAGTCACATGCTTGCAAGCTAATTGGATGACATTTCACCGAGAGGGCCCAGAGTATATCTATCCGTCATGCGGATGGACAAATCCCACTCTTGATCCATGTGTTTCAACCAATACTTTCCGAACACTCAATGCCACTTTTATAGCCACCCTGTTACGGTGTGGTGTTTGATGACATCAAAGCATCCATCCAGAAAAGGTGATATGCATGATCTCATGGTCGAAGGAATTAGGTTACTATGTATCAGAAAGCATATAGCAATTGAACTATTGAAATGACTTGATCTTTATGCTACGCTTATCTATAGGAGTATGTCCATCACATCATTCTCCTAATGATATGATCCTGTTGTTAATAACATCTCTATGTTCATGATCAGGAAACCATGACCATATATTAACCAACAAGCTAGTTTAACAAGAGGCTTTACTAGGGACTCTTATTTTAGTTTACAAATCACACAAGTATTAATGTTTCCGGTTAATACAATTATAGCATGGTATGTAAACATTTATCATAAGTGTGAAGACATGATAATAACCACTTTATTATTGCCTCTTGGGCATATCTCCAACAACAGAGTCTAATGAAGTACAAACTTTCCTATGCTCTTTACAATAGAAATCCATAACAAACAGATCCCATCCAGATCATGCGTGGAAAAGAACTAGGTAGCGTGTGATTGGGCGGTGTAAGGCATCTGAAAGATGCGCGCCGCCACGGTCGAGGGCACCTGAGAGGTTCGCGCTGCCGCGGTCGAGGGTACCAGAGATGTTCCGCGGTCGAGAGAGAGTTGTGCGTAGCCGCGGTCGATGAAGGCGCAACCACGGTCGAAGGCGCCGGAGAGGTTAGCGCAGCCTCGGTCGAGGGTGTCGGAGAGGTTCGTGCATCCGTTGTCAGGGGCTCTGGAGAGGTGGAAGGTGAAAGTGAGATCTAGAGGTGGGGAAGCTTTTTCGAATAAGGTTTAGATCTAAAACTGGATGGGCTTGATCGGTTTGGCCCATGAAAACAAGTTTACATTTGCAGAAAGGTTAACAAGTAAAAAAACAACAATAAATTTAAATAAATAGGACACAATAATTATCAAAGAACTGAAGAAAGACGATAAAGTACTAAAATAATAATTATACAATACATGTTTAAAACTAAAGAAAAAACAAGCGTGGTACTACTCATTATCCCATTAATCTGACTCAATAGAGGTTATAGACTTTAAATCCGAATCCAGTATTGCATTCACATATAAATTAACTAATTGACGTTTTCTATTAACAACGTCCATCATCTAAAAGAAAATATACCTGTATTCAGCCTTCTGCTCGTGGAGAAACTGTGCCCATAGTTTTAAAAACCAGACCAGACCAGCTGTTGAACCCGAAAAAACGAGAACCAAGCATCTGGCGGTTCATTAAGCGCACTAGACTGCTCAGGCTAGCGAACCGAAATAAACCGATCAAACCGCGGTCTGACTACCAGTTTTCACACAAACCTGCCATCCGGTCCGACCGGTTCCGTGAGTTAGAAAAATATACAATGAATAACTGGATTGGAACCCTTGACCTCGTGCTCTCTCTAGAAGTGCAGATGTGCCCCGACCTACAGGGCTCTGATTCTTGGATGTTCAAACAAGAAACAAGTTTCTTTTATCTATTATCTACTACATAGTACCATTAAAATTTCAATCTTAAGACCTAACGGCTTTGCTAATTCGATGCATACAAAATTCATACATACTGTTGCAATGTATGCAGAGTCCATATATGCGTGTTGGTTGTTGATGGCTTCGCTGTGAGTCTTCAGCCTAGTCTGTTATGTTGCTCAGCTTCTGAGTTCTGACTAGTCTGTTATGTACTTATGTGTATTATTTTGTCAAATTGCCAGTCTAAATATTTGAGTATATATAATTATTAACTTATTATAGTATTTATAATTAAAAATATATTACTTTATATGTTAAAAAATCAAATAGTGAACCGATGAACCAGTGGTTCGACCGGTAAAAACCTAAACCGCCAGCCTCACCGGTTCGATCACCGGTCCCTTTTTCTTTTAAACTATGACTACGCCACCTCTTCTACAGCTTTCTTGTTGATTTCGTCTAAGCGGTGCATCTTCCCAGTCTCGAGCAACACTTCCATATGTTTAAGTCGATTCCACAGACAACGCAATGCATTATCCCAAGAATAGACATTGCATTCAAGATTCAATTGACCGCAGCCAAGGAACCTGCGACCGGTGATGACGGTCGCACATAACTCTGCGACGCGGCTTCAAGTCGCACGAGCACCAAAGAGGTGTCTCCATGTCGGTCTCATTCCATTGCGGGTCGTTATTAATAGAAGAAGGTGAATATGGTCCATCTAGAAACTGTGAGAGGGGTTATTGAAATATGAAAAAACGAGATGGACCACTATCAGGAAACCCAGATGGATCTCGATCAAGAAACCACAAATATCCTCCTAAATCAAAATTAAAAGCCAGAAATGCACGCTTACATTCATCTCCCAGTTTACCTCTGTAGCGCACCGCCTAGGTCTCATCGGAATCTGCCACCGACGGCTGAAGCTTTCGTACAGAGAGAGGTGAACAGAAGTGGGGAGTGGGGAAAGGTTGAAGAGAACAGACAAGATATTTACAACCGCCTGTCAGACGCTTGCCTTCCCTGGTAGGGCTCAATGGCTAGTGGGATAGGGTTAACTTGCCAGCTCAGACGAACGCACTGCGTGCATGTCTCGTATAATGAACGACGATGGTAATTATGCCAAGGACGCTTCAACCACGGCAGTACAGAATGCCACACTTGCCTGCCACTTACCACATCACCATTTTATGCCGGTATCGGTAATACCACGAAGTATATTTGTGTGTCGCACTCGAAAACCGCCGTGAAACCATGATCCATTGGGTAATCAATTTCCACATGTACTTTTTGCTTGTGTCGCCCCAAAAAAATGTTGGGGACGAGGGGGCGGACGGGGTATTTTTGTAGTGTCACTTTAGATCTATGTTGGGTTCGCAACATAGAAAACAAAAAAATTTCTACAATGAGAACTATACGCCAAGATCTATCTACTAGATACAGAGCAACGGGTGGACATACATCCGTAGAAAACTTACCCTCAAAGACAACGAGTTTTGTTAACGAGTAGGAACTCGTGGTTGATGTAGTCGTACGCTTGCCGATCTCAAGATCGTGTGGAAGTCCGAGCGCCGCAAATCAGCAGCGCATCCATCCTCGCACACACGTTCAAGCTACCGGACAACCTCCACCTCCTCGCTCCAGCGAATCAGCGGAAGCAACAACTCCTTCTAGACGCAAGGCCACCGATAACATGTATCTCGCTAATTCGAGACCATGGGAGAATATCTAGAGGGGGAGAGAGATCCTTCACGAGGAGGTGTAGTTTGTGAGAGGGGAGAGGGGGCTTTATATAGGAGGGAGGGAGACCCCTCCCCTCCCATAGCCGACGCATGAGGGGGGGGGGACTCCTCCCCTCCTTCATTCATGTGGTGAACCTCCACACACATAAACATGGCCTCCACTCAAAATCCCACTCACATGTATTTAATTTCCACCAAATTAAATGCAACTCTCAATTTAATAAAACTCTTTTATTTATTTTATTCAGAATTTTGTTAATTACTTTAATTAAAAAACATTCACATAAAACCCCTTGCAACATTTCAATATAACATGCAGAACCACTTTCTGCAATTTCACCCGAAACAATTTCGGTTTCTATCGAAACAATTCCTGTTTCTACCGAAACATTTCCTGCGCTTTGCAAACCTTTTGTCTGAAACATATGTGCTCCTAAATGGTGTCCGGCAACGCTTAAGTGTGTCACCCTACGGTTCGCAAATAATGCAGACATGATTGAGACTCCTCTCAGATCAATAATCAGAAGCGGGACCTGGAGATCCATACTAACTCCTGCACATTCAACGATGACTTCTTTGATCGTGAGAACCTTTAACGCTAGTAATTTAATCTCTTTGTCTCATGATATAATACATGACCGAGATTCGATTATCGGTATCCAAATACCTAGTTTGATCTCGTTACCGACATGCACTCTTTTCTCGTTCCCGTGATATAACATTCTAATGATCACATCACTTGCTTGCAAGCTATCTTAATGTGATATCACCGAGAGGGCCCAGTGTATATCTATCCGTCACCGGGATTGACAAATTCCACTCTTGATCCATGAGCCTGAACATAACACCTTCGTAGCACTGAACCCACCTTTATAATCACCCTGTTACGGTGTGACGATTGATGTTATCAAGATACTCTTTCGGTGTTAGCAATTAACATGATCTCATGGTCTAAGGATAAAGATTACTTCGTATGATGTTATAGCAATGTAAACATAATGACTTGATCGTAATTCTATACTTTGAATAAATGTTCATCACATCATTTCACAAATGTTGTGACCTCGTTATTAACAACATCCAATGTCCATGATCAGAAAACCTTGATCATCTTGTTAATCAACGAGCTAGTCTTAAAGAGAGGCATAACTAGGAACCCTTTTTGTTTATTAAACACACATGTATTGACGTTTCCTATCAATACAATTATAGCATAAATAAACATCTATCTTATACAAGAAATACATAATAACAACTTTATTATTGCCTCTCAGGGCATATTTCCTTTAGTCTCCCACTTGCACTAGAGACAATAATCTAGTTTACATAGTGATAAATCTAACACCCATGGAGTTCTGGTGTTGATCATGTTTTGCCCTAGGAAGTACTTTAGTCAACGGATCTGCTACATTCAGGTTTGTGTGCACTTTACAAATCTTTATATCTCCATCCTTGACATGCTCGCGGATGGAGTGAAAATGGCGCTGAATATTCTTGGAATTCTTGTGAGACCTTGGTTCCTTGGCGTTGGCTATGGCTCCATTATTGTCACAATAGATCACCATTGGGTCCAATGCACTAGGAACCACACCTAGTTCCGTTATGAACTCCTTCATCCAAACCGCTTCCTGCGCCGCTTCTAAAGCAGCAACATATTCCGCCTCCGTCGTTGATCCAGCCACCACGGGTTGTTTGGAACTCCTCCAACTAACTGCCGCTCCGTTCAAGAGAAATACGTATCCGGATTGAGACTTAGAGTCATCCGGATCGGTGTCAAAGCTAGCATCAACATAACACTTAGAGACTAGCTCTTCTTCACCTCCATATACAAGAAACATATCCTTAGTTCTTCTCAAGTACTTAAGGATATTCTTTACCGCTATCCAGTGTTCCGAACCTGAATCAGATTGGTACCTACTAGTCAAACTAATAGCATGTGCCACATCCGGTCTTGTACATAGCATGGCGTACATTATAGAGCCTATGGCTGAGGCATAGGGGATCTTATCCATTATCTCTCTTTCTTCCGTCGTAGCCGGACTTTGAGTCTTACTCAATTTCTTACCTTGCAACATAGGTAAGAACCCCTTCTTACTTCCGTCCATATTAAACTTCTTTAATATCTTATCAAGGTATGTACTCTGTGATAGCCCAATTAGGCGTCTTGATCTATCTCTATAGATTTTACTGCCTAATATATATGAAGCTTCACCAAGGTCTTTCATCGAAAATTTGCTGTTTAGATAACTTTTAACACTGTTTAAAAGATCTATATCATTTCCAATCAATAATATGTCAGCCATATATAATATCAGAAATGCCACATTGCTCCCACTCACTTTCTTGTAAATACAAGCCTCTCCATAAGTTTGGACAAATCCAAACTCTTTGATCACCTCATCAAAGCGGAGATTCCAACTCCGGGATGCTTGCTTCAGTCCATAGATGGATCGCTGAAGTTTGCATACCTTATCAGCATCCTTAGGATCGACAAAACCCTTAGGTTGTATCATATACAACTCTTCTTCAATATTACCATTGAGGAACGCAATTTTGACATCCATCTGCCATATTTCATAATCGAAATATGCAGCAATTGCTAACATAATCCTAACCGACTTTAGCATCGCTACAGGAGAGAATGTCTCATCGTAGTCAACTCCTTGAATTTGTCGAAACCCCTTTGCGACAAGTCGAGCCTTATAGATGGTCACATTACCATCAACATCAATTTTTCTTTTGAAAATCCATTTATTCTCAACGGCCTTTCGATCGTGAGGTAAGTCCACCAAGGTCCAAACCTGGTTTTTGTACATGGATTCCATCTCGGATTTCATGGCTTCTAGCCATTTGTTGGAATCCGGGCTCATCATCACTTCTTCATACGTCACAGGGTCATCTATTTCATCAATCATGAAATTCATAACAGGATTGCCGTACAGTTCAGGAGTTGCACGTGTCCTCTGACCTGCGAGGTTCGGTAGTGTCCTCTCTCGGAGTTTCATGATCAATATCATTATCTCTCTCTTCATTAGGTGAAGTCAACTCCGAAACAACTTCTGGAGCTGCGCTACTCACCATTTCATGAAGAGAAGGTTCAATAACCTCTTTGAGTTCTACCTTCCGACTACTCACACCTTTCGCGAGAAACTCTTTCTCAAGAAAGGATCCATTCTTGGCAACAAAAACCTTGCCCTCGGATCTGTGATAGAAGGTATACCCAATCGTTTCCTTAGGGTATCCTATGAAGACGCATTTTTCCGCTTTGGGTTCGAGTTTATCTGGCTGAAGTTTCTTCACATAAACATCGCATCCCCAAACTTTAAGAAATGACAGCTTAGGTTTGTCTCCAAACCATAATTCATACGGTGTCATTTCAACGGATTTAGATGGTGACTGATTTAAAGTGAATGCAGCGGTTTCTAGTGCATAACCCCAAATTACAGTGGAAAGTCAGTCAGAGATATCATAGATCGAACCATATCTAATAAAGTACGATTACGACGTTCCGACACACCATTATGTTATGGTGTTTCGGCAGGCATGAGTTGTGAAACTATTCCATAATTTTTCATATGTGTGCTAAACTCGTAACTAAGATACTCTCCTCTATGGTCGGACCGTAGAAATTTGATCTTTCTGTTACGATGATTTTCCACTTCATTCTGAAATTCCTTGAACTTTTTAAGAGTTTCAGACTTATGTTTCATCAAATAGATATACCTATATCTACTCAAATCATCTGTGAAAGTAACAAAATAACGATATCCACCTCGCGCCGACACACTCATTGGTCCACACACATTAGTATGTATGATTTCCAATAAATCTATCGTCCGTTCCATTGAACCGGAAAACGGCGTTCTAGTCATCTTGCCCATAAGGCATGGCTCACATGTATCAAATGATTCAAAATCAAGTGATTTCAAAAGTCCATCAGAATAGAGTTTCTTCATGCGTTTAACGCCAATATGACCTAGACGGCAGTGCCACATATATGTAAATATATCATCATCAAGTTTAACCCTTTTAGCATTAACACAATGAATATGCATAATACTACTATCGAGATCCAATAGAAATAAACCATTCAACACAGGTGCATGACCATACAAGATATTATCCATATAAATCGAACAACCATTGTTTTCAGATTTAAAGGAATAACCACTTCGCATCAAACACGATCCGAATACAATGTTCATGCTCAGTGCAGGCACAAAATAAGAATTATTTAGATTTATCACTAATCCTGACAGCATATGGACAGGTAGCGTTCCGACGGCGATCACATCAACTCTTGATCCATTGCCGACCCGCATCGTGACCTCATCTCTTGCTAGCTGTCGCTTGTTCCGCAGCCCCTGAATCGAGTTACATATATTAGCAACCGATCCCGTATCAAATACCCAGGTGCTACTGCGAGTACTAGTCAAGTACACATCAATAACATGTATATCACATATACCTTTGTTCGCCTTGCCGGCCTTCTTGTCCGCCAAATACTTGGGGCAGTTGTGCTTCCAATGGCCAGTCCCCTTGCAATAGTAGCACTCGGTATCAGACTTAGGGCCAGCTCGGGGTTTCTTTTCAAGTGCGGCAACAGATTTGCCGCCCTTCTTTCCCTTCTGCTTGCCTTTCTTGTCATTCTTGAAACCGGTGGTCTTATTGATCATCAACACTTGATGTTCTTTCCTAATCTTGACTTCTGCAGTCTTAAGCATTGACAGAAGCTCGGGAAGAGACTTCTTCATGCCCTGCATATTGTAGTTCATTACGAAGCTCTTGTAGCTAGGTGGCAGAGATTGGAGAACACGATGTATGCCTAAGTCAATGAGAATCGTTATTCCCAAGGACACAACCTTATCGGCGTACCCAGACATTTTGAGTACATGCTCACTAACGGAGCTGTTCTCTTCCATCATGCAGTTAAAGAACTTTTCAGAAGCATTATAACTCTCTGCGGCAGCATGGGTATGAAAAATCATTTTCAATTCTCCCATGGTATCAAAGGCATTGCCATTTTCGAAGCGCTTTCGAAGTTCTGGCTCTAGCCCATACAGTATGTCGCAATGAACTAAGTTGTGGTCCTCCTAACGAGTTATATAGACATTCTTTTCCTCGTCAGGGGCATCAGGAGCCGGTGGGGGGCCTAGCGGCGCCTCTAGCACATATTGCTTTTGTGCAGCAGTGAGGAGAATCCTCAAATTCATAGCCCAGTTGGTGAAGTTGCTACCATTCGCAGCAAGCTTCTCTTTCTCCATGAACACATTGAAATTAAAAGCAGGTGGTGCCATCTACAACAGAATTTGTAAAGTTTATTTAGACTAAGTTTATGATAGATTGAGTTCAACTAATCCAAATTACTAATGAACTCCCACTCAAAACCGACATCCCTCGTGTCCCTTTTGGTGATTACATGAACCAAATCTACTACACCAAGTCCGATCATCACGTGAGTCGGTGTAGCTTCAAAGATGAGGATCAATATGGGCATTATATCAACTATATGACTCATGCTTAACCTTTCGGTCCGTATTCCGAGGCCATGTATGTACATGCTAGGCTCGTCAAGTAAGAACCTTAGTATTCCGCGTGTGTAAAACTGTCTTACATCCGTTGTATGAAAGCGCGGAGTCGAGTACACCCGATCATCACTTGATGTCTCGAAACACGATCCATAGAACGGTGCATACTGAAGGAAGAACACATTTTATCTTGATATCTAAATGAGGGATCATCTTACAATGCTACCAAAACCGCCAAACTAGCAGTATAAGATGCTAACATCTAATGTGTAAAGTGAGATGATATGGTCCATGCATGTGATCTCTATCATTTGCATCGTGGTATGATCTCTATCATTCCTTTGTGTGTAAGGCCAAGGTCTATGGAACATACACGTTAAGTATGTTGTAAGAGTATCTATTATACATCTACTTACAATAATACCATATCAAGACACTAGCCTAGCAATGATCTAAACTAGACGCCTCTAATTTATCAATTGCAAGTTTTACGTGGCTTAGGACTTTCGAAGATAGAACCAGTCTTACCTACGAACATGAACCACAACGAGGATAACCAAGTTATTTGCAACTCGTTGTAAATCAGATATTGACTATAGTAGGAGAGATAGACACCCGCTAGCCACTTATGCAAAACTAGTTGCATGTCAGTCGTGGAACCGGTCTCATGTACGATGACATATAAGATTGGCCCGGGCCGCTTCATCCCACTATGACACCAATATCCAAAATACATAGAAGATGTAATAACATGATCATCATCGCCCACATATAAACATATGTGTACTACCCGTGCAAAGCACATACGCATAGATCAGGCTCTGATACCACTGTTGGGTCCGCAGCCTAGAAAACAAAAAATTTCCTACGATGAGAACTATACGCCAAGATCTATCTACTAGATACAGTGCAACGGGTGGACATACATCCATGGAGAACTTACCCTCGAAGACAACGAGTTTTCTTAACGAGTAGGAACTCGTGGTTGATGTAGTCGTACGCTTGCCGGTCTCAAGATCGTGTGGAAGTCCGAGCGCCGAAAATCAGCAGCGCATCCGTCCTCGTACACACGTTCAAGCTACCGGACAACCTCCACCTCCTCGCTCCAGCGAATCAGCGGAAGCAGCAACTCCTTTCAGACGCAAGGCCACCGGAAACATGTATCTTGATAATCCGAGACCATGGGGGAATATCTAGAGGGGGACAGAGATCCTTCATGAGGAGGTGTAGTTTGTGAGAGGGGAGAGGGGGGCTTTATCCCATAGCCGGCGCATGAGGGGGGGGACTCCTCCCCTCCTTCATTCATGTGGTGAACCTCCACTCACATAAACATGGACTCCACCCAAAATCCCACTCACATGTATTTAATTTCCACCAAATTAAATAAAACTCTTTTATTTATTTTATTCAGAATTTTGTTAATTTAATTAACAAACATTCACATAAAACCCCTTGCAACATTTCAATATCACATGCAAAACCACTTTCTGCAATTTCACCCGAAACAATTCCGGTTTCTATCAAAACAATTCCTGTTTCTATCGAAACATTTTCTGCGCTTTGCAAACCTTTTGTCTGAAACATATGTGCTCCTAAATGGTGTCCGGCAACCCTTAAGTGTGTCACCCTATGGTTCGCGAATAATGCAGACATGATTGAGACTCCTCTCAGATCAATAATCAGAAGCGGGACCTGGAGATTCATACTGACTCCTGCACATTCAACAATGACTTCTGTGATCATGAGAACCTTTAACGCTAGTAATTTAATCCCTTTGTCTCATGATATAATACATGTCCGAGATTCGATCATTGGTATCCAAATACCTAGTTTGATCTCGTTGCCGACATGCACTCTTTTCTCGTTCCCGTGATATAACATTCTAGTGATCACATCACTTGCTTGCAAGCTATCTTAATGTGATATCACCGAGAGGGCCCAGAGTATATCTATCCGTCATCGGGATTAACAAATTTCACTCTTGATCCATGAGCCTCAACATAACACCTTCGTAGCACTGAACCCACCTTTATAATCACCCTGTTACGGTGTGACGTTTGATGTTATCAAGATATTCTTCCGGTGTTAGCAATTAACATGATCTCATGGTCTAAGGATAAAGATTACTTTGTATGATGTTATAGCAATGTAAACATAATGACTTGATCGTAATGCTATACTTCGGATGAATGTTCATCACATTATTTCATAAATGTTGTGACCTCGTTATTAACAACATCCAATATCCATGATCAGGAAACCTTGATCATCTTGTTAATCAACGAGCTAGTCTTAAAGAGAGGCATAACTAGGAACCCTTTTTGTTTATTAAACACACATGTATTGACGTTTCCTATCAATACAATTATAACATGTAAAATAAACATCTATCATATGCAAGGAATACATAATAACAACTTTATTATTGCCTCTCAGGCCATATTTCCTTCAATCTACCCTCACACAATTACTACCACTGGCATCACCTCTTCAAAGTTCACCTTGGCCACTGCAATCTTCGGGATCATGTCGTCGTCGACTTCATTCCATGTCCCAATGATCCGTGATGGATTAAGGACGACCACGCCATCATCCATTGCATCTACACACGGGTCTCCACCAAGATCTTCAACCTCATTTTCCAAGATGCCTCTACCGCCGCCGTTCTCCGGGTGGCCCTTCACCAGCTCTTTCAAGACAACGTCGATGCTCGTGTCAACAGCCTCCACACCGAGCTCCACAACACCGTTCAAGTTCATTCTCAAGTGGGTGTTTACTTCCAATGGCTCAAAACAATCGCCGACGAGCTTCAGGAACTCAAGGACCCCATTGACGATCGGTAGCTCATCAACATTCTCGTCATCGGTCTTGCAGCGAGCGCGTGGAGAAGCAGGCCTCCTGCATCCTCTTGATGTGGCCAGCCCCTCCTAAAAAGTCCGAACTATGCTGCAGCGGGCCAATCGTGCCCTAACCAACAAAGAAGTTCGCCCCTAGGTTTTTTCGATCTGCTATCCCTTGACCAGCTGCGCCCGCCCCTTCTGCATCGCCACCTCCATCAATGGTGCCGTCACCTACAGTGGCTGGCCGGCCGGCCGGCCACTACTTACAATCACTCAGAGGGTACAGTCGCGCGCCGTCTTCAGAACTCACAGGACATTTTGCCCATGTCACGGTCGCCGCTGCACAAGGCGCTGACTCCCCCAGCGTCGTGCAATTCTAAAGACATCATCGATCCTCGCCAGAAACCTCGAGATAGATGGCTCGATCGACATTACCTGCACGCTCGCTGTGTACGCGGCAGTGAAGCAAGTAAGCATCAATCTGCCTGTCGCGCGCGCCTTGCATGTAGTACGTGCAGAACTGTTTGCCCCGTCAGTTTTGATTGTACTCCCACAGTTACGATCGAGAATCGAGCCCCGCCCTTTCATTCGGGGAAACATCAAGGACAGACAGATGCTCTTCTTGTCACCCGTTAGCTCGTTCACTCGTAAAACAACGACACCCGGGCCTCAGCATCAGGCCTACCTAGGATCAATCATGATGGATTCTATCACAGCACGGCCTTGTCGTGCTCCATATTTGTGCATATGCCGATCTTTCCCCGTGTCTTTTGCAACATCTGGTAACAGTTGGCAAAGATTGCACCCCAAACATCTACTCCCTCCGTTTCAAAATACTACTATAAGATGTTTTAGCTTTGTGAATGGAGTGTATGTAGACTCCTTTTAGTGTGTAGATTCATCTAGATATGGAATGAACCTATACATTAAAAGGAGTTTAGATACACTCTTTTCATAAAGCTAAAATATTTTATATTTTAAAACAGAGGGAGTAGTTAGAAGTCATTGCACGCTGATGTGGAAGCGAATCTTCCAGGAGCAGCCAAACCTGCCATGCATGACGAGACGGTGCTACAGTGCAGCTCCTTGTCAGAGAGATCGACGCGTATGCATGGAAAACCATAGTAGTATCGCAGAGGCGCGGCCCAATCATTGGTTCCCTGCTTAGCTCACTCGTACCAACCCTACAGCTTCTCGATGCTTGCTTGCTTGCTTCTGTGCGCCTCCTCTTGCCTGTGGACGAACGCCCACGCATGGTCTCCTTAAAAACCGTGCCACGTACGCAGAAAACGATCAGATCCATGCAATGCATGCATGTCAGCTCTGCGCGCTCGAATCTGACCACGCATCGCTGAGTGAGCAGAGCAGAGCAGCAGCCTCTGCCTGGTCCAATCCCACGCCCACAGGAGGCAGTCGGCAAGTCGACCCCTTGCGCTGCCGTGAGAGTGAAAACTAAGTCCTTTCAAAATAAATATTCAAGAGACCAGGATTGTATCTTAAGTGTTGTCTTTACATTTAATCAGTGGCGGAGCTAGGATTAGCGACAAATGATGTCAAACGCCTCAAATGAGTGATAAATTGAGCTAGTGAGGTCATTAACTAGTATTTATAGCTAAGATAGTGTTATTCTCCAAATTTTTATGATGTCAATTAACATCATATGCTGATGCAGCTCCGCAACTACATTTAATGATTTGTAGGCATGCCATTGGGCTAGCCATTCTTTTTTGCCTATGGTTTCGTGCAAGCTTCTATCTTAGCCCTTTCACAATGGAGGGTCTCTTAGCACATTTTCATAGGAACAGTTAAAACTTAAGAAACAGCTATGACAATGGAGTGTTTCTTAGTTGTTGTTTCCTAGAAGGGTTGCATTTAATGATTCTAGTCTCATGCACGTGTGTGATTGGACTAGCCAAGTTTTTACCTATGATAGCGTGCAAAGTTTGTATCTTATTAGCGCCGTATAAGCAAACTATCTAGGATACAGCGCTAAGAAACATCCATTGTGAAAGGCCCTACTCCTTCCGGTTCGGTTTACAAAGCACATTAGGCCTAGCAATATGACCAAGGTGAGCAAGGATTGGTGGAGAATTTTTTTCAAGTCGATTATTTAGCCAATCAGCTTCGCAATATGGCATCCAATCTCTCCTTCAATTGGGCGATTTATGGAGAGGCAAAGCAATAATAACCAATTAACAACCTCAAACGATGTGGGCTGTTTGCATGGATAGGCAAGTGCCCAATCGGTGTTGAAAATATAAGCAATAATCCATATGATTTAATCCGAATAATAAACTGATAAATCATGATCATACAAATAGTACTAAAACTAATCATGTAGATCAACAAAGTAGATGAACAGATTACATCTAAATAAGATAAACCTATCACATCTACACCGAACACTAGAATAAGGAACTCTAGCAGAATCTGACATAAAAAGTTCAGTGTTACGTACGGTAGAGCAGCGACAGCAGCGGCCGCGGCGGTAGCAGCAGCGGTGGCAGCATCGTCGCTCATGTTGAGGTTGTCGAAGAGATCGGTGACGTCTGGGAAGAAGTCGTCGTCCGGGAACTCGTCGTCGGAAGACGTTGTGGAAGCCAGTAGTCGCGCAGAAGCGCTCCCCAAAAACCTGATCGCCCCTCACCCGTAGAGGTTCACGAGAGGCGGGGTTCCGGAGCCCTACTGTCCCGATCTGCGGTGCACGCCGCAAGCCGGGATGGGGAAGACAAAGGCGGCGGCACAATAGACTGGAAGGAGACGCGTGTGGTAAGCGATGCCGATTAGGGTAAGCGCGGAGACTTATATAGAGCAGGTCAGGGAGATCGTGGGACTCAGCCCACGTCCGAGTCGGTAACAACCCACGTCCCATAAAGACTGGAAACGGCTGACTCATTAACGCGTCCGTTAATTACTCGTAATTAATCCAAGATTAATTTTCCCAACTAGCAAAAATAAAGCTCGGCTCGGCGAGATTCCCGCAACCCGCAACCCGCAACCCGCAACCCGCAATCCGCAACCCGCAACCCGCGGCGCGCGGGCGCGTCGTGACGAGGCGAGGCGAGGCGAGCGGCGTCGGAGGAGGAGTGCGCGAGAGCTGCTCTTCTTCTCACAGCTTAGTGAGTGGTGGAACAGCCTAGTATATAAGGAGGTCTAACTCTCACTCAACTAGCAGTATGGGACTAAACTTTGACACCACTTGCACAGCCATATGCTGCCATGCACAAATGGGCCAAAGAGAATTTCAGAATTTGTCTAATGGACCAATAGCCCAAAACTCATCAATTCCAACAATCCTCCAGAAAGTCTCATTGGCACGTCACCTCATTTCCATTTCAGAATATTGTTTTATATACCGGTGTGTAGTAGAGACTATTAAGTTGAACTTTCACATTAAACTTCATGCTATACTAGCGAGCAACTTAAATAGTGGACTATGCCTTAAACTACAAGTTTTCTGCACACTAGTTTTACACAAAGTCTAGACCAGTACAGGGCTATCGCAGGGCTTTCCCGCGGTTTGGAGCTTATACGTCATACTCCAGGGCCTTTCATGAGTTTATTAGAGAGCACCCAACTCTCACGGACTGCGACGTTTAACAGTCAGACTCATATAGGTATGTTCCTCAATAGATGTTCTGCAGGACAACATCTCTACTTAGAAAATCCACTTAGAACACATTAAGATAAATATCAACCTGCCATGCAGAATAAGAGAGTATTGCATCTTTTATGGAGATGTAAATATAATTGGGCATACTCTCCTCTCAGCTGATCAATAGCTTGTCTCCCAGCTCTAATTCACGGGATCTCCGATCACATAGAGTGGGTTGCCACTGTGAACAACTCATTGTGTGGGTCTCAAACCCATCTCCCTCGATGTGTTTTCTATCACATTACGTGATAGATCCTTTGTGAAAAGATCTGCCAAGTTCTTAGATGTTTGGATATAATCCAACGCAATAACTCTGGAGTTTCTCAGTTTCTTGACATATTTTAATCTCCTCTTCACATGCCTTGATGACTTCATATTATCCTTAGAACTGTTTACTTTGATGATCACAGTTTGATTATCACAGTTCATCGGGATGGCGGGTATTGGTTTTTCAACCACAGGTAAGTCCATCAAAAACTCACGAAGCCACTCTGCTTCAACAGTGGCTATGTCTAATGCTGTGAGTTCTGCTTCCATAGTTGACCTCGCTAAGATGGTCTCCTTGCAAGACTTCCAGGAAACAGTGCCACCACCAAGTGTAAACAAATAACCACTTGTGGCCTTAATCTCATCAGCATCCGATATCCAATTTGAATCACTATAACCCTCAAGTACCCGTGGATACCAAGTATAGTGAATACCATAACTCACAGTGCCTTTCAAATAGCGCAAAACTCTCTCAAGAGCATGCCAATGATCATCTCCAGGATTTGACACAAATCGACTCAGTTTGCTTACAACAAAGGAGATGTCAGGCCTCGTAGCGCTGGCTAAATACATGAGCGAGCCAATGATTTGAGAATATCTCAATTGATCTTTAGCATTCCTTCGATTCTTTCGAAGTAGCACACTCGGATCATAAGGCGTTGGAGAAGACTTGTAGTCGCTATACCCAAAGCGACTCAATATCTTTTCCACATAGTGGGACTGAAGCAGTGTAATCCCACCATGGTCATCCTTCAGTAGCTTGATGTTTAAGATTACATCAGCCACTCCCAAGTCCTTCATCTCAAAGCAGCGAGATAGGAACTCTTTGACCTCCTCAATAACAGTGAGGTTAGTCCCGAATATCAATATGTCATCGACATAGAGACACATAATAACTCCTTCGCCCCCACCATGGCGATAGTACACACACTTATCGGCTTCGTTTACGACAAAGCCTTCAGCGGTCAAAGTTCTTTTAAACTTCTCATGCCACTGCTTAGGAGCTTGCTTAAGACCATATAAAGACTTCACTAATTTACACACCTTTCCTTCTTGACCATCCACTACAAATCCATCAGGCTGCTCCATATAAATTTCCTCATCTAGCTCTCCATTTAGAAAAGCTGTCTTAACATCCATTTGATGAACGAAAAGACCATGTGAGGCAGCCAAGGATAGTAGTACTCGAATAGTGGTCAATCTGGCTACAGGTGAGTAGGTATTGAAGAAGTCTTCACCTTCTTTCTGGGTATAACCCTTGGCCACAAGACGTGCCTTGTACTTTTCAATAGTACCATCAGGTCTTAGCTTTTTCTTGAACACCCACTTACATCCTACAGGTTTACACCCATAAGGACGATCAGTGACCTCCCAAGTTCCATTAGCTAAGATGGAATCCATCTCACTATGGATAACTTCTTTCCAGTAGTCAGCATCTTGAGATGCGTAAGCTTCTGAAATAGAGGTGGGAGTATCATCCACAAGGTACACAATGAAATCATCACCAAAAGACTTTGCAATGCTTTGTCTCTTGCTCCTTTTAGGAGCTTCATTGTCGTCCTCCACAGGATCATCATAGTGTTCTATCGGCATAGTGGGTTCAGGAATTATAACAAATTCCTGACTAGATGAACTAGTCATCTCCTGATTTGATGAGCTAGACATACCTTTCATGGGAAAGATGTCCTCAAAGAAAGTCACATCATTCGACTCCATAATCGTACCAACATGCATGTCGGATACCTCAGATTTTACTATCAAAAATCTACAGCCAATGCTATGAAAAGCATATCCCAGAAAAACACAATCCACGGTTGTTGGTCCAAGCTTTCGCTTCTTGGGTATTGGAATATTGACTTTCGCCAAACATACCCAAGTTCGTAAGTAAGAGAGTTTAAGCCTTTTCTTTTCCCATTCCTCAAATGGATTCATGGTTTTATCCTTTACGGGAACACGGTTTATGACATGACACACAGTCATTAGCGCCTTCCCCCACCATTCCTTGGAAAGACCCGATGTATCTAACATGACGTTAACCAAATCAGTTAGAGTACGGTTCTTTCTTTCGGCCACCCCATTTGACTGAGGTGAGTAGGGAGGCGTCCTCTCAAGAATAATGCCATGTTCCATACAGAATATATCAAATTCATTTGAAAACTACTCTCCACCACGATCCGACCTTAACCGCTTGATTCTAAGATTAAGTTGGTTTTCTGCTTCAGCTTTATAGTTTTTGAAGTAACTCAAAGCTTCACCTTTAGATTTCAGAAGATAAACATAGCAGTATCTAGTGGATTCATCAATCAACGTCATAAAGATCTTTTTCCACCTCGTGTCAACACACCATTCATCTCACAAAGATCTGAATGTATAAGTTCTAGAGGTGCTAAGTTTCTCGGTTCCGCAGCCGTATGAGACTTGCGGGGTTGCTTTGCTTGCACACAAACTTGGCACTTAGAACCTTTGACAGTTGTAAATTTCGGAATTAAACTCATATTGGCTAGCCGCGTCATGCAACCAAAATTAATATGACAAAGTCGTGAATGCCAAATATTGAACTCATTATCGTTGCAAACATGATTAATAACTTTAGTACATGAGTCTGACAAAGATAAGCGGAACAGACCTCCGCACTCATAACCCTTTCCAACAAATTGTACATACTTAGAGATTACAACTTTATTGGACTCAAACACCAACTTAAAACCATCTCGACATAGGAGCGATCCGCTGACGAGATTCTTATTGATGGACGGAACGTGCTGCACATTCTTCAGCTGTACGGTCTTCCCCGAAGTAAACTTCAGATTTACCGTACCAACACAATGAACAGAAGCATGTGAGCCGTTTCCCATCAGCATGGAGGAAGTCCTTGTGACCTGATAAGAAGAGAACATGGATATATCAGAACATACATGTGTATTAGCACCCGTGTCAATCCACCAATCAGGAGAATGACATACTGAAAGGATAGTAGGTAAAATACCGTACCCAACGTCTTTCATCTCAATATCGCTAATAACAACATTAGCGGTCTTGCCGCTGTTCCCATGTTGCCGCTTGTCAAAGCGATTAGGACAGCTAGGAGCCCAATGATCAGGATCACCACAGACGTGGCAAGAGTCTTTCTTCTTATCATTCTTCCTCTTAAAGTTGGTGGAGTGAGTGGCCTTGTTCTTGCCATCAAACTTCCCTTTGCCATCAGACTTGTTCTTATTCTTGAACTTGTGGGATTGGAAGTTTTTCTTCTGTACCAAATTGGCACTAGAAGCTCCCTCAAAACCTCGAGCACGTGTGTCCTTTGCTCTCGCCTTCTCTTCCACATGAAGAGACCCAATGAGATTCGTAACGGAAAACTCTTGTCTCTTATGTTTTAGAGAAGTAGCAAAACTCCTCCACATGGGAGGAAGCTTGGCAATAATGCCTCACGCCACAAACTTGTCCGGTAAGATACACTTGAACTGCTCGAGTTCTTTGACAAGTGATTGTATCTCATGAGCTTGCTCAACGACGGAGCGCTCATCAACCATCTTGTAGTCATAGAATTGCTCCATGACATACAACTCAGTGCCAGCGTCCAAGACCCCAAACTTGGCCTCGAGCGCATCCCACGCGTCTTTGCCATTATCAAATGACATATGTGGGTCAACAATGTTGTCCCCAAGAATACTGAACAGAGCCGCCATAAACATATTGTCGGCTTTCTTAAAGGCCGCTTCCTGCTCAGCAGAAAGATCTCCTTCAGATTTGCCCAGAGTGGCGCTATAGCAGTTTAGTTTTTTGAACCATAGAATTGCTCTCGCGCGCCATCTCTTATAGTGCATACCATCAAACGAAGGAGGCCTAATAGCCGCGGCTACACCAGTGGAATTCAGATGCCTATTATCAGGTTTTTGGATTGTTGAAAATATAAGCAATAATCCATATAATTTAATCCAAATAATAAACTGATAAATCATGATCATATAGATAGTACTAAAACTAATCATGCAGATCAACAAAGTAGATGAACAGATTACATCTAAATAAGATAAACCTATCACATCTACACCGAACACTAGAATAAGGAACTCTAGCAGAATCTGACATAAGAAGTTCAGTGTTACGTACGGTAGAGCAGCGCTAGCAGCGACCGCGGCGGTAGCAGCAGCGGTGGCAGCATCGTCGCTCATGTTGAGGTTGTCGAAGAGGTCGGTGACGTCTGGGAAGAAGTCGCCGTCCGGGAACTCGTCGTCGGAAGACGTTGTGGAAGCCAGTAGTCGCGCAGAAGCGCTCCCCAAAAACCTGATCGCCCCTCACCCGTACAGGTTCACAAGAGGCGGGGTTCCGGAGGCCTACTGTCCCGATCTGTGGTGCACGCCGCAAGCCGGGATGGGGAAGACGAAGGCGGCGGCGCAATAGACTGGAAGGAGACGCGTGTGGTAAGCGATGCCGATTAGGGTAAGCGTGGAGACTTATATAGAGCAGGTCAGGGAGATCGTAGGACTCAGCCCACGACCGAGTCGGTAACAACGTTAATTACTCGTAATTAATCCAAGATTAATTTTCCCAACTAGCAAAAATAAAGCTCGGCTCGGCGAGATTCCCGCAACCTGCAGCGCGCGCGTGTCTTGACGAGGCGAGGCGAGGCGAGGCGGGCGGCGTCGGAGGAGGAGTGCGCGAGAGCTGCTCTTCTTCTCACACCTTAGTGAGTGGTGGAACAGCCTAGTATATAAGGAGGTGTAACTCTCACTCAACTAGCAGTATGAGTCTAAATTTTGACACCACTTGCACAGCCATATGTTGGCATTCACAAATGGGCCAAAGAGAATTTCAGAATTTGTCTAATGGGCCAATAGCCCAAAACTTATCAAATTCCAACAATCAGTGACTGCATGAAGCTGTAATCAATGTAATCGCGTCTAGGTTATTTTGGAATTATATGATTTTTGTAACGTGCCCTGTAAATATAGTGTCATATAAGCAATTTGCCTATGATACCGTGTCAAGATGCTCCCATTGTGAAAGGCCTAACCGTGTCACATGTTAGATTTACACGGGCTACGGTCCACGTAGACAGTCTATATAGCCTAATAAATTCTAAAATCTAAAAGGAGGCAAAGTTTAGTCCCACATTACTAGTCGGGAGGGGGCTAGATCAACTTATAAGGTGAGTTGTTTCACTCTCACTAAGTGAGTGAAAAGAGAAGGAGTCCACGCGCACTCATCTTCTTTTGTCGCCCGCCGTACCTGCACGCGCGAGGCGTTTCGTGAATCAAGTTCGAGTTAGAAACGAATGTGCATGTTTAACGCTTGTTTTTATCTTCCATCGCGTGACGACTCAGTCGGCTCACCTCGCAGGCTATATATATATAGAGAGAACAGATCTAGAAGGAACTCAGTTGTTTGGCTGCATGTGTTTAGATCTGCTAGTGCTTACACAATATTATTACACTAAGACGTGTACAAATATATATGGATATAAGTGATTTGAGTTTGTTTAAATTCGAATATCTCAACACGCTAAAACATGTCTAGATAGATATGAATTCACGTCGCTTATTTTGGGACCGAGGAGTAATATTTTTTTTCCGGATCGATGGGAGTAATAAACGACTGCGCAGTACGTGGATTTAGGATCTGTTGATTAGTATAGCGCTGGCCGCGGTTAATACCGGCACTCACATGTGGTGCGCCACAGACAGCTAGGGTAGCTAAACGTACGGACCATCCGATCCACCGAAGAAGCGACACGTCGACATAATCGTCTACGCTTACGTAGAAACAGCAAAGTGAACTTTAATAAGACACGTACGTCCCTTCACTGGGCACATGATGCCACTGGAACTGAAAAGCACAGCAGGTAGCTAGCGAGCGTGATGGAAGCAAGCAGCTGCTGCTTAGGCGTAACTACTCGTCTGTGCACGGTCCAAGTACAACGCAGGCGGCATTGCGTCCCCGGTGCTGCTGCCGCTGCTGGTGGTGGTTTGGCGTACGTACTGCATGCATGCACGTCTGTCTGCGTGCCTGCTCGATCGCCGCAGAGCTGGACGTACCCGTATGTGTGGGCATGCAGTGCCAACCAATCGGCCGCAGTGCCCCCTATTTAGATCTGTCTAGAGTACCTACCACACCGTACTTGCGTCGATCATGGACCCTGTCAGCCGCCGCAGCGACCTGTAGCTTCCTTATTGGTGTACACCTTCACGCAGCGGCGCCACCATCGTCGTCGTCGTGACATACACGGCTACAGTAGTAGTCAGTTAGATAGCTGTGCAAACGCAGCGCGTCGCTCAGTCTGCTTGTTCCCCCGGCGTCTGGAACACGATCGCATCTCACTCCGGCCCCGTTGCTCAACAGTTCCGGCCCATCTCAGTCGGTAGTACGTACGCTACGCGATGCCAGAGAGCATGCATGCATGTCAGCCCGTGTACAGCACGTCAACGCCACAACATGGCAATTTTCCCCCTCTTCGTGTGCGATTGTTTTTTGTTCTAGATCAGTGTGCAATGATTCTGGGGGGACACGATTGGGGTTCCTGGATTCCAGTCCGTTAAGACCGATCTTTATTGCCAAAAAAAAGCACTGTCTGGGATCCCGCTTTACATCGATCAGATACCTCTGTCTGGCTAATTTTTTTAAATAATACGGTTTTTTTATTTATTTTCATGGACAATACACAATTTTAGAAAATTTGGAATCCAGGGCGGCCTCAGGGGCTCGCACCCCGACCATAACCTGTCAGAGTCCCGAGGCCCGACTAGTCCTCGTCGGAACTTGAAGCACCGACTACAGTGGCGCGCGGGGCCCGCCTACTGGGTTGTCGGCCGACAGAGGAGGAACGGGGGCCTGTCGGGGTTTGAGCCCTCGACCGCTCATGTCGGGGTTTGAACGCCCGACCAAGGCTCCTTCTTATCCGCCCGCGCACGCCAGCCACCCCGCTCCTCTCTTTCTTCTCTTCTTCCTCCTTCCTCCTTATTTCTAGCCCGCCTCTACCATTTCGAGCTTATTTCTGCTGCGATTTCCACCAAAACTTGGGGTTGAAATACTTTAGGAAGCTAGGAAAGGCCCGATCTACTGATGGGATAGCTTGGTGAAATGATTTGGGCGTTTTTATGAAGGAAGGTGGTGGTGTTCTTGGGGACCATTGGCTATGGTGAAGGTGCCGATCCAGTGACTAGAGGCCACTACACGACAGGACTTTGCACGCTTCAAGGGTACACCCTAATATCTCGCTATTTACAGTCATTTGTGTATGTTTATGGGTAGACTTCGATGTGGTATATTAGCTGTAAGAATATTGGACTAGAGGATTAGAAGTATATTTGTATACTACAATATGTCATGGTACCATTGTTTGATGAGTTTCGGTATTTTTTTAGGTCAAAAGTTATGTTAGATAATTTACTGTTTAAGTTTTACTATGATAATGGTGTCGTCAGAACAAACGAGCACAACGTTGATTTGGGCGAATATCAGTGGATTCACAAAGAGCTCCAAGCTCCTGAAACATGGTCCGTTAGTGAGTTGAAGGATTGGTTATCTGCTTCTTTTGGGCTCCCTCCGACCCATACTGTCGGTGTGCATGCATTATGGTCTAAGTCAAGAACTACCGCTTTGTTTTATTTGAGACCGATAGAAGTGCAATCTAAATGGGTCAAATGGGTGCAAGCTTGCCAGACAAGGAGAGTTAACCCCATTGCCTTAGTGCTTCCTGTGGCGAAAGAGGGGTGGGTATGATCATAGACAGAGCAGTCAGACCCAATATGGGGTGGTGGTTATGATCATGCCCAGAGAAGTCAAGACCAAGATGGAGGTGGTAGTGTCTACCATCATGCCCAGAGCAGTGTAGTCCAAGATGGAGGTGGTGGTTATGATTCCGATCAGAGTAGTTATGCACATACTAGAGGTGGTGGTTATGAAATAGCTGAGAGTAGTCATGGGACAAGAGAAGACATTTTTACTGGTGAGGCGGATGAGGATGAGATATACAAAGGTTTTTGCTAAATTCAGATGGAAGCTGAAGATTCAGACGGTGATAGTGATACCACGGATGATTCTGCTGAGTCTGATGAAGAAGAGATCGTCCAACCTATTCCGGCATCATGGAATAATAACCACACGACAATAATGAATGTGAACGATGGGCATGATTCCGCCTGGCACTATCATGAGAATAGCATCTCCCAGGGTGCATTATATCCTAGCAAGAGACATCTGCAGGAAGTAGTCGTTCATTGGGCATTGTCCATGCAACGGGTCTACGAAACCCAAGTGTCCTCTCAAAAATATTTGTCAATGGTTTACGAGAAAGATGGATGTTCCACAAGGGTGCAATGCCTATTTCCCTATTTATGACACCAACTAGAAGTTGAGCGACATTGTGTTGCACACATGTCAACTTCCTAGAGTCCTTTAGGAACATCATAACCTAACTCCTACCCTCCTAGATCGACTGTTATACACGGAGATAGTGGAGAGCAAAGCCATGGAGGTGAAAGCTATTATCAATAAAGTGTCAGATTTCGCTACAAAATATCTTACGGCAAGGCTTAGAGGACTAAGCAGAGGGCACTGAAGGTCAGATTTGTTTGTTTCAAGACAAATACGATTGTGTTGTTCGGATGCTCCAGATAGTGCAGGCTAAGAATCCAGGAACCTACATCAACATCCAACACTTTACATTGCCACATGAACCAAATTTGAGGGTGCTGCATCGAGTGTTCTTCTCATTTGCTATATGCATAGAAGCTTTCACTCACTGTCGACCAGTCATTTGTGTGGATGGTAAATTTCTCACTGGCAAGTACATGGGTCATATCTTGACCACCATTAGTCAATGCGGGAACAATCAAGTAGTTCCACTCGCATTTGCTTTCATGGAGAGCGAGAACACCGAGAGTTGGATATGGTTTTTCAGGTAGCTGAAGATAGAAATTGTGAAGGATACACTGAATATGTTCATCCTTCATGACAGGCATCTGGGTATACTCCACACGATAAAGAACATAACACAGCCTGCTCCTGATGAACTAACTCCATGGCAGGACATGCAGAGCCGTTGGTGCATGTGCCATCTTGGAGCCAATTTTTACTCACGGTTCAGGAACAAGGCCCTCATGAACCTATTTAATAAACTATGCAAGAAGAACCATGATTGTAAGTATATCAATGAACGCCGCTATCTTGATGAGTTTAGTAAAAACATGTTAGGGCGAGGAAAGCTGCACGAGCATCAGCTATTCTAGCTCATGCACAGGTGGTAGCCACACAAACAACACACTACAACAGATGTGATATTTATTGACAAAATGACTTGTTGACAAAGTTGTGAACCGTCACATATTATCTTAATCATTCACGGTTTGGTTAAGGCATCAAGGATTAAGCGTAATGCATGATGGTTTACTATTTTGTCATTGTTATATCGTCATGGATTACTCTTCCGGGTGGTTTGTCGATGTTGGTGACAAAATTTTATCGTGGTGCATTTAAATTGTCACTGAAAATAATGCAGGGCCAAGTTGTCAGTAGGGGAAAATAGTTTATCAAAATTTAAATGACGCTTTATAAAACAATGAGGCAAATAAATTAAATGTAAAATATTGTCTTACGCAGGGTTTGAGCTCGCAACCACGAGTTGATTAGTGTTGCTGCCGCTACGGTAGAGGTAATGTGTTTGTCATGTATAGTTTTGTAATAGAAATTACTTGTTATAGGATATGTCATAATTAGATAATATTTAACTGTGTGATTAGTCCGAAAGATCTGACAAAACTACGTTCCCGTGAGAGTCCTTCCAAGTGGAGGCGGTGTGAGGCAGGATAGGAGGAGGCGAGAACGGTCGCCGTTGGTCCGATCCCGGTCACCATCGATCTGATCCCGGTCGTTGTTGATAGTAGGAGAGGTCGTGGATACGACTATTGAAGTTAATAGGAGGTATATTTGGAAGGCGGCGCACGAGTAGGATTTGCCAGGAGGTGAGTTTCATTTACATGTCCGCTTGTACCTGATCTATGATATTTTCCTTTCAAAATCAGGTTCACACAATTTTAAAGGTTAGATCGCGTGACAGTGCCAACATATTGTATACTTATTGTTGTTTTCAACTAGTCGAACGATGTAACTATGTAATCTTCATATCATGTATCACATGTAGATTAGTTTATGCGTTTGCAAATATTAAATTGATATATTAGTATTATTGATTTGTAATTACTACTGATAATGAATTTGATTCTATAAGTTGTATTGCAGGTAATGGATCGTGATTGGATTAAGAATGGGAAAAAGTTCACAGGTCGATACATGAAAGGTTGTAAAGAGTTCATCAAGTTTGTGCGATAAAATAAGACAGAAGATGAAGCAATTTTATGCTCGTGCATTCGATGCCTTAATCTTGTCCGTCTTGATCAGAAAGAAGTGTTGCGACACATAAATTGTAATGGTATGTCCATGCATTACAATAAATGGATATTTTATGGGGAGGCATTTAGTGATAATGAAAACAATAGTGATGGCCAGCACAGTGAGGGTCATGGTGCATATGATAGTGACAATGATGAAGAATATGATGAATTCAATGAGAATAATTATGTTGATGATGCATATAATATGGTTCATGAGTTAAAGAAGTCTAGAAAGAAAGGTCCTAATGAGCCTAATTTTTTCTCAAAGCTACTGGAAGAAGCCAAGAGAGAGCTTCATGAGGGATGCAACACTTATACAAGGTTGGCATTTATTATGAGGCTTCTTCATATCAAAATATACAACCAGGTCATGAATAAAGAATTTGATCTTTTTCTTTCCCTGTTATGTGATGCTTTGCCATGGGTGGATTCCCAAAATCTTATGTTGATGCCAAGAAAGTACTTTCTGAAGTTGGGCTTGGTTATGAGACTATACATGTGTGCAAGTTTGATTGTGCTTTGTTTTGGGGAGATCATGAGAAGAATACACATTGTCCTGTCTGTGGATTTTCGAGATGGAGAGACACAAATGGAATCAAGAAGGTGCCTCACAAGGTTTTGAGGTACTTTCCTATAATTCCAAGATTACAAAGATTTTTTGTTTCAACAGAATTTTCAACACATACGAGGTGGCACAAAGAGAAGAGGGTTGTTGAGGATGATGTTTTGAGGCACCCAGCTGATTGAAAGGCATGGAAAATTTTTGATGAGAAGTTTGGTTGGTTTTCTGATGACCCCTGGAGCATACGGCTAGGCATTGCCACAGATGGATTCAACCCCTATAGCGGTAACATGAGCAGTTCATATAGTATGTGGCCAGTATTTGTGATTCCATATAACTTCCCACCATGGATGTGCATGGATCAATCCAACTTTTTGTTGTCATTGCTTATACCAGGAAAATATTCACTAGGGAAGGATTTTAATGTATTTATGCAGCCTCTTATTAAAGATATGATGAAGCTATGAGCATGTGTTAACACATATGATGTTCTTGTAGAGGATGACTTCAAATTGCACGCTGCTTTCCTATGGTCTATTCATGACTATCCAGGGTATGCTACCATATCTGGCCGTAGCACTAGAGGATTTTATGCTTGTGTGTATTGTGATGATAATCCTCGCTGTGAGCCACTGAAAAACAAAATTGAGTACATTGGACATCGTCGGTTGCTTCCTAAGGATCACCCCTATAGGAGAAGTAAATTGTTCAATGGTAAAGTTGAGAAGAGGGATACACCAAGACAGTTCAGTGGACAAAAAAAGGAGAAGCTAGAATCAATTAAGGATTACATACATGGTAAAAATCCAACTTGTAAGAAGTGCAAGCGTGTTGTTAAAGGTGAACCAAGCTGGCACCTTAGGGTCAGCTTACACGATTTACCTTATTGGTCCACACTTTTGTTATCACACAACCCTGATGTGATGCACATCGAGAAGAACATATGTGACAACATAGTATGTACACTTCTCGAAATTGATGGAAAAAACAAGGAGATTGGCAGTGCTAGAGTTGATTTAAAGAAAATGAACATTAGGAGGAATTTTGGATGGAACAAGAAGGGGATAGTTGTTTGAAGCCACATGCCCCCTAGACGCTTGAAAAGGAAAAGAAGAAATGTGTTTGAAGGTTTTTGGCAAAAAATAGGTTCCTAGATGGTTTTTGTTCAAACTGGGAAAGGTGTGTGGATATTGAAGCTGGAAAACTACATGGTATGAACACACATGACTACCACATTCTTCTGCAGCGTATTTTGGCAACTAGCTTGAAAGGTGTTGCACCAAAAGAAATATATGAGGCTATTGCTGATTTGGGCAGTTTTTTAGAGAGTTGTGTGCCAAAACTCTTCATGTCAAAGTCCTGGAACGACTGAAGGTAGAGATAGTTTTAATTATTTGCAGACTTGAGAAGCTCTCTCCCCCTGCATTTTTTTTATCATGGTGCACTTAGTTGTTCATCTTCCTGAGTAGGCTATTCTAAGGGGGTCTGTCCATTATGGCTGGATGTATCTTGTTGAGAGAAGACTAGGTTATCTTAAGTCTATTGTCCATAACAAAGGAAGGCCTGAAGGTTCAATTGTTCAAGGGTATATCGTCGATGAGTGCGTCACATTTTGCTCTAGATATTTTAATGATGACATAGAAACAAGATTTAACAAAGCTGAAAGGAACCAAGATATCCAAAGGGAAGTTAGTACTGATGAGTTCAAAGTTTTCTCTGATGGAGCCAAAGGGTTTGGAAAATCATATCTGAATTTTTTTGAGAAGGAATTTGATAACATGGTTTGGTATGTTCTGGACAATTGTGAAGAGGCAGAACCTTATATAAAGTAAGTTTTTTGAAATGATTATGCATAAATAATTGCTGGCACTTGTACTTAATATCATATTTTCTCATTTTTATTCGTTTATTTCAGCGTTTGCCGAGAAGAATTACTTGTTAGGGGTGCTAGTAACATAGATGAGGCACTAAAGAAAGTATTCCCGGCATGGTTTAAAAACGATGTGACCCAACTGAACAATGCATCTGAAGATTTGAAGCCACTTGCAGATGGGCTAGACAAGCGTGTAATTGTACACTCTACTTGCAATATAAAGGGTGCTAGGTTTCGTACGGTCACTCGGGAGAAGAACCTAAGAACTCAGAATTGTGGGGTAATGAATAAGGCATTTGTTGGTGCTCAACAAGATAATGTGTTTTATTGTGTTCTGCAGGAAGTTCTAGAGCTCAAGTATGTGCCTAACAAGCATGGTCCTAGATCAGTATTCCTATTTCGCTGCGACTGGTTTGATCTAGATAGCAAAAAATCAAAGATGAAAGATGATGGACACTACAAAAGTGTTAATACTTCTATTCTTTGGTACAAGAATGTCCCCTTCATATTGGAAGATCAAGCAGAATCATGTTTTTATTTGGAAGATATTGAGTTTGGTTTCCCTTGGAAAATTGTGTAGACATTCAGCAATAGGAATGTCTATGATGTACCAGAAACTGAATTTGGTAATGAAGCTACTAATCAAGAGAACTTGGCATACCAGGAGGACATATGTCAAATGGATCGTAGATTTCAATATGTAGTTGTCGAAGAAGATGAAGATGATGATGTCAAGGCTGTTGATCGTGCAGACAAAGTGGAACGTGTGTCAACAAGATTTGTCCAAGATCTAGAAAAGGAAGACAATAGTATAAAGGACATGGACATAAGTGATGATGAATATGTTTACAACCTGGAAGACCTTGCAAATGATGCTAAAGGCAAGAACTCTGATTATGACATAGCTGTCGAGGATTAGATTTGTGTACTATATTATTCATAATTTTGGAAAAACTTGCTAGATTATGAACCAAACTCATGTGTTGTAACCATAACCAGTTATACCAATGCATCTTGATAATTATATATCAAAAGGCAGGACACATAGTTTTCTCCACACACGTTACACTATTTCTAGAGTTAGAAACACATACTACTGCCAACAAACATGACTAGCTTCGTGCAGATGTTATGGTAGATTAGTTCTAATACCCTGGGTCACTAGATTGATGATCCGAAACAGTTCATACGCGATGTATCCATCAGTGGCAGCATACTCCAGGTTCTTCTATGCAAGCGGCTTCCATTCCCAGTAGTCATGGCCTTGGCGTTTGGCAATGTTGTTGACAAAGGAATCCTTCATGCCTCCGTACCTGGGGTGGATGAGGTTTGCATCCATGGCAGCCATCCCAGCCCTATCTCCATGACCTTTCAGTTTGAAGATGTCCTGGATGTCAATGTGTTTGCCTTCTGGAATGTACAACCATTCTTTCTGCATCAATTTGTTGTCTTTCCTTATGTCCACGCTAACAAAAGTTACATTTCTGCGATAAAGGAACTCCCGAAGGCTACGAACATAGTACTGGCACCTACATTACATTATTTAACTCAGGCAGTTCAAAATATGTTACAGTAACAAATACAATGATTCTCTATTAAAAGAATGAAATGGCATGCTCGAACTATGCCATTTAAGTACGGGAAAAGGTTTAACCTTGTTCAAAGATTTTAAAACGGCAATCCAAAGTATCATTATAACTAGGATTATTACAAGGTGTACTAGCAAATCTGATTTGAAGATGCACATTCACAAATATAACACAAGCAATTCTAATTTCCAAATTAACTTTACAGTTAAGACTATAGAATTTCCTACTTAGGCATTCACAAATATAACACAAGCAATTCAGAGTGTTATTGTCTATAAAAGATGCACATATTGCAACAAGAAACCTACCTGGTGTTGTTTTTGTTCATTTAGAAATTTTGGTTACAACATTCTGTACCTACAATTGGACACCTTTTGGGCCACTATTGGGGGCAAATGGGCCAAATATGACTACATCAGGAGCATCATTACCTTACTCAGAAAAAAGATAAAAAACTGCAGCATAATCAGATGAACTGCAACAAATCAAACCTGATTATGTGGAAGACAAGGACGTGCTCCTTCATCACAATCTGCATGACCGCAATCTTCTTCTGCGTGAAGTCGTACTCCAAATTGAGGCTGACAAACCTGACCTCCTCGTCCTTGAGACACTCTAGGTACATGGCGAGGACACTGTCGACGGTGCTGGCCTCGTTGGTGTAGACTGCTTGGATGCAAGTGTCGCCGGGGACACGGAACTGATGAACCTCCTTCGTCTGCTTGCCGTTGTCCTTCTCCAGTAGGCGGAAGGAATCCTTCAAGGCTGAGCCTCCCGCACCCATGGAGGAAGAACCACCGTAGAATAAATGGAAGGCTAGCGGCGCTATCTAGAACCACCGTAGAAGATGAGAAATTGGGGCTTTTGCGGGGACGTGGTTTACTCCTAGTTTTTTAGACCGTCTGTTCGGTTATCGAGGAGAGAGTCACATGTAGCACTATAACCAGGAGAATAAAAAATAATTTTATTCTTTACCTACCACAGTAACTAGTGGCACATGAAAACGTGTAGAGAACAAATGTGTAGTTCTATTCATTACGTACCTAATTACAATACTGTTTGAACAACCTAGTATGCACACATATCAACTGGCATGCACATTTATATAAATCTAGCCATATTAATGTATTGCAACCATACACACATCTTGCAAATCATGCATAAATAATAGTCTTCAAGACAAATATGACATTACTAGTTGAGGCAACATTGTAATGTCCTAAAACTACTGACCAAGTTCAACATCCGACACATGAGAGACAAATATATAGGCGCCATGATCACCAAGATAGAGCATCATGAACAACCTGTGTCCAATCTCAAAACTATGTTCCTTCTCCATAAATTTGTCCCATATGTTGACGCACGCACGACCATCATCAGTAGAAATGGTGTACGTCGATTGCACCGTCGTCTTAGGATTGCAAACTATAGTAATAGCACCTTCTTGGTCCATGTCATTTGGAAGAAGACGGCGAGGCTGTTTCTGTTGAAAATTTGCAAACAATGGTGTTTGTGACAATTCAAAAACATTAACTAAGTTAGTTCAATTAAGATGTAATAAATAATACCACAAAATTCTTGGTGTACTTGGACCAATTCAAGGTATGAAGCAATCCATAAGCTCTTCCAAGATCATAGTCGCCAGCATCATGATGGTCTACAAACACGTCAAGCTTTTCTACCTCTATACACACCTTCTCCATCATTCTCCAATTAAATTTGGTTCCCTCAGTTGCAATGAGAGGATCAACTATGTCTCTCCCCTCATTACCCAAATGGTAGTATGCTACAAACAAAATGTGGCAAAAATCATTATGCATTGAGGCGTTTGGCACATAAGTAAAATCACAATATGTTAATCAAACCCAGAATAAAATTAAGATAGAAGTATTACTTGGATGGATTATAGGGAAATTTCCACAGACAACACTGTTTGATTCACAAAGTTTTTTGCGAATGGTGAAATTCACCTGCTGTTCCCTTTGAAGTTTGTACACTCTATAAAATTCTTTTCAACCATCACCACTGATGCAAGTTAAATTTGGTTCATTCGTAACCATCAATACAAGTTGAAAATTCTCTGGTGTAATAAAGGACATGTAGCATCTCCTGTTTTCATGCTTTTTCACTCAATACTTATTGAGCGAACTAGATCTTGAATAGCATGGGAGAACCTGCGTAGCATGCATGACAAAATGAGAGGAAGCCACTTACATGGAATATTAACATATAACCCCTCAAATAATTTTTATGTACATGATAGTCCCTTTAAATATACCTTAAATTTACAATTTTTTCTCAAAAAAAACAATAGACACTTTAGAAACGAACGGAGGGAGTATACAATGTTCTGCACATTCATATGTTTTTTGATAAGAAAATCGTACTGCCCTCTCCTCGAATCCTTGACATAGGGTAATTGCGAAAAAAATTGTGCTTCTGGATCACAACAGTGCACAAACCCTTCGTGTCGAAACAAACACCACACTATATTTTAAATTAGATCGTGAGTGTGAAGTTAGATTTTGAGTGCAATCGCTCATATCTACAAGATATGCCGACCACTTTCACAACCCAAAGCACAAATAATCTCAGCTAGTAGAGTTCACACCGTGTTGGGTCAAGACGGCATACGTATCTCGACAGTCATCGCCATAGTTCTCCTGGTGGTGTAGGACCGTTCGCCGTTAGCAGATGAAAGAGTGAGGCCGCGACAGAACAAGACGACAGCAAGATGGGAGCAGGTGTTTGTGAAAGAGGGAGGACACGAGATCGTTAGGAGCCCCTATATAATAATGCTCCGATATTTGTATGTATAGTTTTTTTGGGAAAGTAATAAGTATTAGCCTTTTGCGTCCGATTGTGGGCCGACTCTCATCAATATTGGTCAACCCTTAACTCCGTGGTCAAACATCTCATTTTCCCAAGTTTCTCAATTTTTCCCAAGTTTCTCATTTTTCAAAGTTTCTCATTTTTTTCAAGTTTTTCAGTTTTTTTCCAAATTTCTCATTTTCAAAGTTTCTCATTTTTTTTCAAGTATCTCATCATGATTGGTGAACCCTTAACGTCGTGGTCAGAATTTCCCATTATTCTATGAAATTCACAAGTTTTGGTCAAACCGAGGTTGACCAAAGACTTTCGAGAGATTGCAAAAACATCTAAAAGGTACAACTGATGTTCTGTGGTCCTAATGTGATGTACAACCACTCAAGCATGCAAATTGAAGGTCTAACATTATAGTTGTGGTACTTGCTTCACAAATGGTTCCATGTTTTTGAGTTTCAGGGTTAAATATTTGAATTTTTCAAACCAAAATGGCTAGATACAATGCTAGCATCTAGCTACATGGTGATACACCCTTGTGCCAAATTTGAGTCCATTTGAAGATTGGTAGATGAAAACATGGTACACAAGTGGCTCTTTCTAGTAGTCAGACATGATGGTTGACCAAACTACACCATACTTGAGAGTGGACTGCTAGGGGGACATTTTGTTCTCAATTTTTCTCATTTTTCATGCAAAGTATTTGCCACGGAGTGATCAAATTCGAAGGTTTAAATAGATTTTGAGAATTTCTCATTATTCTATGCAATTCACAAGTTTTGGTCAAACCAGGGTTGATCAGAGACTTTCGAGAGATTACGAAAGCATCTGAAAGGTACAACTTCTATTCTGTGGTCCCAATGTGATGTACAGCCACTCAAGCATGCAAATTGAAGGTCTCAAATTGTAGTTGTGGTACTTGCTTCACAAATGATTCCATGTTTTTGAGTTTGAGGGTTAAGTTTTTGAATTTTTCAAACCAAAACGGCTAGATACAATGCTAGCATCACTAGCCACATGGGGATACACCCTTGTGCCAAATTTGAGTCCATTTGAAGATTGGTAGATGAAAACATGGTACACAAGTGGCTCTTTCAAGTAGTCGGACATGATGGTTGACCAAACTACACCACATTTGAGAGTGGACTTCTAGGGGGACATTTTTTTCAAATTTTCTCATTTTTCATGCAAAGTATTTGCCACAGAGTGATCAAATTCGAAGGTTTCAATAGATTTTGAGAATTTCTCATTATTCTATGAAATTCACAAGTTTTGGTCAAACCGAGGTTGACCAGAAACTTTCGGAAGATTGGGAAAGCATCTGAAAGGTACAACTGTTGTTCTGTGGTCCCAGTGTGATGTACAACCACTCAAGCATGCAAACTGAAGGTCTCAAATTGTAGTTGTGGTACTTGCTTCACAAATGGTTCCATGTTTTTGAGTTTGAGGGTTAAATTTTTGAATTTTTCAAACCAAAATGGCTAGATACAATGCTAGCATCACTAGCCACATGGTGATACACCCTTGTGCCAAATTTGAGTCCATTTGAAGATTGGTAGATGAAAACATGGTACACAAGTGGCTCTTTCTAGTAGTCGGACATAATGGTTGACCAAACTACACCACATTTGAGAGTGGACTGCTAGAGGGACATTTTTTTTCAAATTTTCTCATTTCAATTTTGTATGCCAACTATGTAAAACTTACATATACGAAGTAAACCAAATTTTCAAGAAATGTTTTTGCCTCTAACGTCAAAATTAACAACTAAACAGAACCTGCCTCCAAAATTTTCGACACATTTTCGTTCCCTCTTTTTTCCGCCTCACCCTACCGCCAAAATTTAAAACCCCGCAACATTAGAGTGGCACATGAATCCCTCCCATGATTTGTGTCTCATCTTAACTCCCAAGACCCATCCCCCTTTGGCGCCTCATCCTTCTACTCCCCCAGATCCGATCTCGTCCACGGAGGATCATAACTCGTCGCCGCATCTGATCGGCGATCACCTTGGCTGACGCCATGATCTGGACTCTTCGCAGCGGTAAGGCACGCGAACCATTAGGTCCACGCCAAAGAAGAAGCCCAACATCAAACAACCGTCAGGTGATAATTCAATCCCCCGATTCTTCCCATATGCAGTAGATCTGCTAGAACCATTCATTACAAAACATATAAACATCTTGTTTCTGTAATTCTAGTTAAAATATTAGCGATCTACCCCCTACATTGTTTTCCCACACACACGCAATGATATTGTTTCGTAGTAGACAGATTGAGTTCAGTCTACTCCCTACATCTACTCCCTAGAGTAAATCACATTTGTAGAGATAAAATTGTCAGGACTTTGTAATTCATTATGTAATCTGTTGTTGAGCTGCAATACAATTGTGACCATCCCTTGTCAGGCGCCAAAAAACAACCAACGAATCCATATGAGGCAAACAAGTACAAAAATTTGGAAGAAAATAAAGCTCGTATGATGGAAGTTTTGAAAGAAGCGCAATCTACCAGAGGTTTGCCTCTAGAAAATATAGAAGATGTAGCACATAAATTTGTGTACAGCGGCATTTGCAAAGTGACAGAGGCCACCAAAAAAGTAAATAAAAGGATGATAACCACACTCAACCAGACCCTACATATGAACCCAGTGCTGAAGAAATGACCATAGCTAATGACGAGGACCAGAATGTCGGTAACCCTAAAACAAAGTTATCATATCTTATTTTCACTGAATTTTAATCCCTATAAAGTACTACAGTTTTGTTACTAACTGTTATTAAAAAAAAGGCTAGTGATGGTGCATCAACTCTAGCAAAGAAGAATTATGCAACAATAACTGTACCTCAATCAACCGTAACCACTAGATTAAGAGCACCTCATGTCACAGAAGCATTTGAAACTGTTGCGTCTCAGACCCCTATAGGCCCAGAGGGTGAGAACACAGAAGTTCAAATCTCACCAATGTTAAAACTAACATCTAGAGGGAGCAACTCACCTGACGACAATCAACTTGTCATTACAAAACATAAAGGTATTAACAATTGCACTTAAATAATTGTACTTATGGTTAGTCCTATAATATATACTCTAGTTTTTACTTTCTTCGTACCATGTTTCAGAGGTAACTTCTTCCGGTTCAAAGCGATAGCATGGGGAAGGTGGAATTTCCATGGGCCATGGTCTACATGACTACACTAAAAGAAATGGTGGGAATAAAATGAGAATTGAATTTACTGAGGGGGTTAGAAGGCCCAAAAATCCTCTTCAAGCAGCAAAACTAAGCTCTGAGGTCGGAATACAAATCCGTGACAAAGTGCATGTGGCAACCAACTGGAGTCAATACAAAAAGATGAGACTCTGAAAGATGTTATTCCAGCTGCTATTCGCAAAGTAGCGTTGAGCCCTAACTCTAAAGTTTTACATCATAGCTATTTATCTTGTCTACCTATGTAACTACATAATATGCATCTCCATTTTTCAGGGAAATTTTGAAATGGACACAAATGATGTAGTGACCGAGACAGTGTGCACTAATATTATACAGACTAGTATGCGCCAACTATGCTACAAGCTTAAGAGGGAGAATTGGGACAAGATTAAAGATATGAGACCCTAAGAAGCATATAAGATGAAGCCAACAAATGTACTTGAGAGAAGTTGGAAAGATCTTCTAGACAGATGGTTTGATGCCCACTATCAGGTACTAACATTTACACTTACAAATACTCAGCACATAAATCTCTGTTGCATAGAAAACTCACAAGTTGATACTCAAATTTAGGAAATGTGTCTGAAGAATCAAGTGAACAGAGAAGCTGTAAAGAAAAACCATACAACTAGATCGAGATGCTTCATTGCACACTACAAAGCTCTTGTACGTTTTTGAGTTCATATATGAAACAATTGTTCTACCAAACTCAGTATAAAATTTGCTAACTCATGTTCGTAATTCCAATTTTTGTGTAGAACTCGGAGAACTTGGAGGAGGTGACATCTCCAATTGAATTCTATAGACTTACTCACACTAACAAGAAAGGCATCATGACTACGGAAGCTAAAGATGCTTATGTAAGACATTTTTAATACTGCTAATATTTTGTAATGAATAAGCTTTCTACTTTAATATTTCTTATGCTTTCATTTGAACTTATTTGCAGGATGCAATGATGACCATGAAAAATATACCACACCTAGAAGATGAGACTGAAAAAACTGAATTACAGATTATTGAAGAAGTCTTGAAGGAGAAGAGCACAACGAGATCGAGCACAGGCACGTTCCTCTCAAATTTGGGAGTTGGATTAATCTCAAGGAAGAGCTCTGTGTCCACAGCACGCATCCGAGAACTAGAAAACAAGCTTGCTGAACAGGAGGAACAATCACTCCTCGCAGCTGAAAGGTACAAACAAGAGATGAAGGAAAGGATGGAAGCCTAGGATAAAAGATTTGAAGAAATGAAAAAAAAGAGGACCATCCAACTCTGATGAAGGCACATGAAGAGAAAAATAGAGCAACTGAAAAGAAGCGGCAAGAATTAGAAACCACACTTAGTTTCATCTTAAGGACATCACAGCAGCAACGACAGGGCAACAACTCAACGACACCTCCATCTTGATGAAATTGTTCATCAATATGATTTACTTAGTTGTTTCTTCATGTTAAAACTATTGCACAGAATTCCATCACCGCCATTTCATATATTGGTTCTAAATTTTATTTGTTTATATGATATTTTTTTCATTTTCTGCATAATTATTAACGTAACGAAAATACTAAAACTGTCATCAAATCATGCACACACCTGTCCGAACCGTCTTGGTCCCACCTGTCAGAACCCTCCGGGTCCCACCTGTCTGAACCCTATGCTCCCACCTGTCCGAACACCCTTGGTCCCACCTGTCAGAACCCTCTAGGTCCCACCTGTCCGAACCCTCCAGGTCCCACCTGTCCGATCCCTCTTGGACCCGTCGTTGGTCCACCTGTAAGAACCACTTGGTCCCACTGGTCATAATACTACGCCAGTAAACTGCAATAAATTAACAAAATGTCACGTCTGTAATGATGCCATGTCCTACACTCCCTTCTAATTTACGATGACAAACTTTTCATATATATCATGAAAAATATTTCCGTCACTGATTGCACATGATTATTGACAAAACTAATATCGTCAACTAATATAAGTTAAATAATGACAAAAATATGCAAACCGTGGTTATGGATTTTTTATGAAGCGGCTTTTATGACAAAATTAGTGACAACCCATTTTTGTCAACAACATATATTTATTGATAAAATATGGATATTAAGTGACAAAAGGGGTCTATCACTAAATAGGATTTCTGTTGTAGTGATAATAGGAGCAACACCACACGAGGTAGAACCCATTGCTCTTTGTGACTTTCCTGGATTTGACCAACCCGGTAGTAGGAGAAGGCCAGGGAGACGGATTAAAAAATTTCAGGAATGGATAGAGCACAAGCATGTGGAGGGGCGGCCTCTGCTGCACGACACTCATGGTGCTAGATTTGGCATCATGACTACAAATCTCGCTAAAACATACAACTTCGTATTGAGAGGAAGCAGGGCTCTGCCATTAACAACCATTGTGGAGTGTATTTTCACCGGAACTTTGAAGTGCTTCAGAGACAACCAATAACGTCGACCGATGACATTCATGTACTGCATAATATTTGAACAATACCTCGTGTTTGGGTTGTTGATCTTTGCTTAACATTGACATAGATAGAAAGCATCGGTCGACGTTGTTGGATGCTAGTCCGGGATCCCTGAAGCCCCTAGTGACTCACACTCCTCAAGTGAACTGGTGGATACACCCTGATTGGATTCAGAGGTTTGAGACATAGTTATTTCTCCTTGGGTTTTAAATATTTATGTGCCATACTAAATGAACCGCTATGCTATCTCGGTATGTAGGCTGGAGTGGGCGGGGCTTTTACCATTTATGCGTCTGGTTAAGTCCAATCGTACGAATGAGATAGATGGCCGCCTACATGGCTTTCAGACTAGTCGATTACACTACGACCACTCGTTGCTCACCTACTTAGTGATGGGTTCGTAGCATGGAAAACAAAAAATTTCTACCGCAAGAACGAACAAAACCCAGATCTAATCTAGATAAAAGCCAAGATCTAATCTATTAGACATGTGCAACGAGATAGATCTGTACTAACCCTCGAAGAACCGAAAGCGTTACGAGATTAGGTCTCGGGGTTGATGTAGTCGATCACTTGCCGATCTCAAGATCGTGTGGACGATCCTTCCGGCGCCGCGTTCCGGCAGCGCTTCCGCAGTCGGTCACACGTGCGGAGTCGAAGCAGACCTTCCTCTCCCCGTTCCAGCGAGCAGCGGAGGTAGTAGATCTTCTCCACGGAATCCCAGCAGCACGACGGTGTGGTGGTGGTGGTGGAGGATAGAATTCTGCAGGGCTTCGCCTAAGCTGGAGCAGAGCGAAGGAAGAGGAGAGAGGCGGCGGCTAGGGTTTGTTGTGGGAGAGGTCTAGGAGGGGGCGCCCCCTCCCCTCTATTTAAAGGAGGGAGGCGTGCCATGGGAGGGGGAGTCCTAGTAGGAGTCCCCTCCTTGGCCGACGGGTTGGGAAGGGGGGAGGAGTCCTCCTCCCCCATGAATCCGTGTCTAGCCCCCACAAGGTTTCCTTGACCCTTTCTTGGTTTTCAAGCAAATACCAAGAACTCTTCTAGAACCTTCCAGAACATTCTGAAACCTTCTAGAATCTCAATACAAACACTCCAGAACATTTCCTAACTTAGAAAATGATCCCCAATACATGAATCTTATTCTCCGGACAATTCCGGATCTCCTCGTGATGTCCGGATCCAATCCGAGACTCCAAACAACATTCGGTCTCCAACGCATATTCCATATGTACTTAAAACAACTTCGAACCTTAAGTGTGTCACCCTACAGTTCGTGAATATGCAGACATGATGAAGACACCTCTCCGATCAATAACCATCAGCGGGATCTGGAGATCCATAACGACTCCCACATACTCAACGATGACTTCATGATCGATAGAACCATTAACATACGAAACCAATTCCCTTTGTCACGTGATATTCTACTTATCCGAGGTTTGATCGTCGGTATCTCCATACCTAGTTCTACCTTGTGTACTGATAAGTACTCTTTACTCGTTCCATGTTATGTCATCCCTTGTGACCTAGTCACATGCTTGCAAGCTAACTAGATGGCATTCCACCGAGAGGGCCCAGAGCATATCTATCCGTCATATGGATGGACAAATCCCAATCTTGGTCCATGCGCTTCAACACATACTTTCAGAATACCCAATGACACCTTTATAACCACCCAGTTACGAAGCGGTGTTTGATGTCATCAAAGTACCCATCCGGTGATGGTGATTAACATAACCTCATGGTCGAAGGATTAGGTTACTATGCATTTGAAAGCTTACAGCAATACGAACTTAATGACTTGATCTTATGCTACGCTTACTATGGGTGTGTGTCCATCACATCATTCTCCTAATGATATAACCTTGTTATTAATGACATGCAATGTCCATGATCAGGAAACCATGATCATCATTTAATCAACAAGCTAGTTCCACAAGAGGCTTACTAGGGACTCTTTTATGTTTACAAAACACACATGTATTAGTGTTTCCTTATAATACAATTATAGCATGGGATGTAAACATTCATCATAAACACAAAGATATAATAATAACCACTTTTATTATTGCCTCTTGGGCATATCTCCAATAGTCTCCCACTTGCACTAGAGTCAATAATTTAGTTTACATGGTAATATACCTAACACCCATGGAGTTCTGGTGTTGGTCATGCTTTGCTCTAGGGAGAGGTTTAGTCAACGGATCTGCCACATTCAGATCAGTGTGTACTTTGCAAATCTTTATGTCACCATCTCGGACATACTCGCGAATAGCATGGAAACATAGCTTGATGTGCTTCAGCTTGCTATGTGACCTTGGCTCCTTTGCATTAGCTATGGCACCTGTGTTGTCACAGTAGATGGCCATCGGGTCCAACACACTGGGAACCACGCCATGTTCAGTAATGAACTCCTTCATCCATATGGATTCTTGTGCAGCCTCCGAAGCAGCTATGTATTCCGATTCAGTTGAAGATTTTGCCACAACGATTTGCTTGGCACTCCTCCATCTCACTGCAGCACCATTCAAAATAAATACGTATCCAGACTGTGACTTCGAGTCATCTGGATCGGTGTTCCAACTAGCATCAGTGTAACCGTTTACAACAAGCTGTTCATCACCTCCATAAGAAAGAACCATATCCTTAGTCCTATTCAGGTACTTTAGGATATTCTTGACCGCTGTCCAGTGTTCCATTCCAGGATCACTTTGATATCTGCTAGTCAAACTAACAGCATGTGCTATATCTGGTCTTGTACACAGCATGGCATACATGATAGAACCTATGGCCGAGGCATAGGGAATATTATTCATCTTTTTTCTATCTTCTGCCGTAGCCGGACTTTGAGTCTTACTCAAGGTCTTACCTGACAACATGGGCACGAACCCTTTCTTGCTCTCTTCCATTCTAAACTTCTTTAGAATTTGTCTAAGTATGTACTTTGTGAAAGCGCTATTAGGCGTCTTGATCTATCTCTATAAATCTTGATGCCTAGAATATATGCCGCTTCGCCAAGATCCTTCATTGAAAAACTATTATTCAAATAGGTTTTGACGCTATTAAGAAGTTCTATATCATTCCCAATCAACAATATGTCATCTACATATAGTACTAGGAATGCTACAGAGCTCCCACTCACTTTCTTGTAAATACAAGCTTCTCCATAAGTTTGTATAAATCCAAAGTTTTTTATTACTTTATCAAAACATTGATTCCAACTCCGGGATGCTTGCTTCAGTCCATAAATTGAGCGCTGAAGTTTGCATACCTTGTCAGCATCACTAGGATCGACAAAACCCTTGGGTTGTACCATATACAACTCTTCCTCAATGTCACCATTAAGGAACGCCGTTTTGACATCCATCTGCCAAATCTCATAATCGAAATATGCAGCAATTGCTAACAAAATCCTCACAGACTTTAGCTTCGCTACTAGTGAGAAAGTCTCATCGTAGTCAACTCCTTGAATTTGTCGGAACCCTTTCGCGACAAGTCGAGCTTTATAGACGGTAACATTACCATCAGCATCTGTTTTTCTTTTGAAAATCCATTTGTTCTCGACAGCCTTACGGCCATCCGGTAAGTCCACCAAAGTCCATACTTGGTTTTCGTACATGGATCCCATCTCGGATTTCATGGCTTCTAGCCATTTGTCAGAATCTGGGCTCACCATAGCTTCTTCATACGTCGCAGGGTCATCAGTGTTGTCCACCAACATGACGTTCAAGGCAGAGTCATACCAATCAGGAGTGGTACGAAACCTCGTTGACCTGCGAGGTTCTGCAGTAACTTCGTTCGAAGTTTCATGATCAGCATCATTAGCTTCCTCTCCAGTTGGTGCAGGCGGCACAAAAACACCTTCCGGTGCTGCGCTACTCTCAACTCCGAGAGAAGGTTCAATAACCTCGTCGAGTTCTACTTTCCTTCCAGTCACTTCTTTCGAGAGAAACTCCTTCTCAAGAAAGGATCCATTCTTGGCAACGAAAACTTTGCCTTCGGATCTATGATAGAAGGTATACCCAATTGTTTCTTTAGGGTATCCTATGAAGACGCATTTCTCCGCTTTGGGTTCAAGCTTATCAGGCTGTAACTTCTTTACATACGCTTCGCAACCCCAAACTTTAAGGAACGATAACTTAGGTTTCTTACCAAACCACAATTCGTACGGTGTCGTTTCAACGGATTTAGATGGTGCCCTATTTAAAGTGAATGCGGCTGTCTCTAATGCATAGCCCCAAAATGATAGTGGTAAATCTGTAAGAGACATCATAGATCAAACCATATCTAAGAGAGGTCGATTACGACGTTCGGACACACCATTACGCTGTGGTGTTCCTGGCGGTGTCAATTGCGAAAGTATTCCACATTTCTTGAAATGCATGCCAAACTCATAACTCAGATATTCACCTCCGCGGTTAGAACGCAGAAACTTAATCTTCTCGTTACGATGATTTTCCACTTCACTTTGAAATTCCTTAAACTTCTCGAAAGTTTCGGACTTATGTATCATAAAGTAGACATACCCATATCTACTTAAGTCATCCGTGAAAGTGAGAACATAACGATATCCACCACGCGACGCTACACTCATTGGACCGCACACATCGGTATGTATTATTTCCAATAAGTCTATAGCTCGCTCCATTATTCCAGAGAATGGAGTCTTAGTCATTTTTCCCATTAGACATGCTTCGCATCTTTCAAGTGATTCAAAATCAAGTGATTCAAGAAGTCCATCAGAATGGAGTTTCTTCATACGCTTCACTCCAATGTGACCAAGACGACAGTGCCACATGTATGTAGAATTATCATTCAATTTTATTCGTTTAGCATCTATGTTGTGAACATGTGTATCACTACTATCGAGATTCAATAAGAATAAACCATTCATCTCAGGTGCATTACCATAAAAGATATTACTCATATAAATCAAACAACCTTTATTCTCAGACTTAAAAGAGTAACCGTCTCGCAATAAACAAGATCCAGATATAATGTTCATGCTTAACGCAGGCACCAAATAACAATTATTTAAATTTAAAACTAATCCCGAAGGTAGATGTAGAGGGAGCGTGCCGACGGCGATCACATCAACCTTGGAGCCATTTCCAACGTGCATCGTCACCTCGTCTCTTGCCAGTCTTCGTTTATTCCGCAGCTCCTGTTTCGAGTTACAAATATGAGCAACCGAACCAGTATCAAATACCCAGGTACTACTACGACTACTAGTAAGATACACATCAATAACATGTATATCGAATATACCTTTCTTCTTGATGTTGCCGTTCTTCAGATCTGCCAGGTACTTGGGGCAGTTACGCTTCTAGTGACCAGCACCCTTGCAGTAGAAGCATTCAGTTTCAGGTTTAGGACCAGCCTTGAGCTTCTTAGCAGGTGTGGCAGCTTTCTTGTCGTCCTTCTTGAAGTTGCCCTTTTTCTTAGGCTTGCCCTGTTTCTTGAAATTGGTGGTCTTATTGACCATCAACACTTGGTGCTCCTTTTTGATCTCCACTTCAGTAGTTTTCAGCATGGACGATAGTTCAGGCAACGTCTTGTTCATGCAGTGCATATTGTAGTTCATCACAAAGTTCTTATAACTTGGTGGCAGTGATTGGAGGACACGGTGAATCCCTAACTCATTAGGAATCGTTACCCCAACTCTTGGAGCTTGTTTGCATGCCCAGACATGGTGAGCACGTGCTCGCTAATGGAGCTTCCCTCTTCCATCTTGCAGGTAAAGAACTTTTCGGAGGCCTCATAGCTCTCCACGGTCGCATGAGTCTCAAAAATGAGCTTGATCTCCTTAATGATCTCGAACGGGTCATGGTGCTCAAAACGTTTCTGGAGCTCCGTTTCTAAATCATATAGGATGGCACACTGAACTGTGGAGTAATGATTTTTCTGAGTGGCGTAAACATTCTTTACGTCATCCGTGGCATCATCTGCAGGTGGGTCACCTAGCGGTGCTTCGAGCACATAGGTCATCTAACCAGCCCGGAGGACAATCTTCAGACCATGGAGCCAGTCCGTGAAGTTGCTTCCATTGTTCTTAAGCTTTTCTTTCTCTAGGAACGCATTCAAATTGATGGAGAGATTTGCCATAATCTACAACAAATTTGCAAGTAGTTTAGACTAAGTTTATGATAAATTGAGTTCTACTTTAATTCTTAAATTAACTAGGTGAACTCCCACTCAAAACAACATCCCTCACATTCTCTTAGTGATTACACGAACCAAGTCCACTACACCAAGTCCGATCTTCACGAGAGAAGATGTAGTTTCATCAGCGAACAATATTCATGTTCATCATATCACTTATATGATTCATGCTCTACCTTTCGGTATTCCGTGTTCCGAGACCATGTCTGTACATGCTAGGCTCATCAAGATTAACCTTAGTTTCTGCATGTGCAAATCTGGCTTGCACCCATTGTATGCACACGTAGAATCTATCACATCCGATCATCACGAGATGCTTCGAGACGACGAGTCTTACCAACGGTGACAACTAAGGACGAACACTTTATTACTTGAAATTTAGTGAGAGGGATCATCTTATAATGCTACCGTCGCGATCTAAGCAATACAAGATGCATAAAGGATTAACATCACAGGTAATTCATAATTAGTGTGATATGATATGGCCATTTCTTCTTATGCCTTTGATCTCCATCTCCAAAGCACGGACATGATCTCCATCATCACCAGCATTGTGTCAAGGTCAGTGGTGCCGCTTCATGGTTGTCCATCATCACCAGCAACTATTACAACTACTTGGAATAAAGCTATTACAAGATGAATAGACACGCAGGTCTTAACAGAATTAAAGACAACCATTAGGCTCCTGCCGGTTGCCATATTACAACAAGGATCATTGCATACATGAAATATAATCACAATCACATGATGGCCATATCACATCACAAAACCCCTGCAAAAACAGGTTAGACGCCTCTAATTTTCTTTGCAAGTTTTACGTGGTTTGGGGCTTTCGAATAAGAATGGATCTTACCTACGAAACTGAACCACAACGTTGATACAAGTGCTATCAAGTGCAAAGTGTAGATTGGATCTATACTATGATGGGAGAGACAGACACCCGCAAAGCCACTTGTGCAAAGCAAGTTACACGTCAAGCGAGGAGCAAGTCTCATGTGCGATGACATGTAAGGTTAGCCCGAGCCGCTTCATACCACCATACCGCAAGATGCAAAGTACACAAAGCAAAAGACGGAACGAGCACCAACGCCCACAACATCATTGTGTTCTACTCGTGCAACAGATCTATGCATAGACAAGGCTCTGATACCACTGATGGGTTCGTAGCATGGAAAACAAAAATGTTCTACGGCAAGAACGAACAAAACCCAGATCTAATCTAGATAAAAGCCAAGATCTAATCTATTAGACATGTGCAACAAGATAGATCTGTACTAACCCTCGTAGAACCGAAAGCGTTACGAGATTAGATCTCGTGGTTGATGTAGTCGATCACTTGCCGATCTCAAGATCGTGTGGACGATCCTTCCGGCGCCGCGTTCCGGCAACGCTTCCGCAGTCGGTCACACGTGCGGAGTCGAAGCAGACCTTCCTCTCTCCGTTCCAGCGAGCAGCGGAGGTAGTAGATCTTCTCCACGGAATCCCAGCAGCACGACGGTGTGGTGGTGGTGGAGGATAGAATTCTGCAGGGCTTCGCCTAAGCTGGAGCAGAGCGAAGGAAGAGGAGAGAGGCGGCGGCTAGGGTTTGTTATGGGAGAGGTCTAGGAGGGGGCGCCCCCTCCCCTCTATTTAAAGGAGGGAGGCGTGCCATGGGAGGGGGAGTCCTAGTAGGAGTCCCCTCCTTGGCCGACGGGTTGGGAAGAGGGGAGGAGTCCTCCTCCCCCATGAATCCGTGTCTAGCCCCCACAAGGTTTCCTTGACCCTTTCTTGGTTTTCAAGCAAATACCAAGAACTCTTCTAGAACCTTCCAGAACATTCTGAAACCTTCTAGAATCTCAATACAAACACTCCAGAACATTTCCTAACTTAGAAAATGATCCCCAATACATGAATCTTATTCTCCGGACAATTCCGGATCTCCTCGTGATGTCCCGGATCCAATCCGAGACTTCGAACAACATTCGGTCTCCAACCCATATTCCATATCTACTTAAAACAACTTCGAACCTTAAGTGTGTCACCCTACGGTTCGTGAATATGCAGACATGATGAAGACACCTCTCCGATCAATAACCATCAGCGGGATCTGGAGATCCATAACGGCTCCCACATACTCAACGATGACTTCGTGATCGATAGAACCATTAACATACGAAACCAATTCCCTTTGTCACGCGATATTCTACTTATCCGAGGTTTGATCGTCGGTATCTCCATACCTAGTTCTACCTCGTTACTGATAAGTACTCTTTACTCGTTCCATGTTATGTCATCCCTTGTGACCTAGTCACATGCTTGCAAGCTAACTAGATGGCATTCCACCGAGAGGGCCCAGAGCATATCTATCCGTCATATGGATGGACAAATCCTAATCTTGGTCCATGCGCTTCAACACATACTTTCAGAATACCCAATGACACCTTTATAACCACCCAGTTACGAAGCGGTGTTTGATGTCATCAAAGTACCCATCCGGTGATGGTGATTAACATAACCTCATGGTCGAAGGATTAGGTTACTATGCATTTGAAAGCTTACAGCAATACGAACTTAATGACTTGATCTTATGCTACGCTTACTATGGGTGTGTGTCCATCACATCATTCTCCTAATGATATAACCTTGTTATTAATGACATCCAATGTCCATGATCAGGAAACCATGATCATCATTTAATCAACGAGCTAGTTCCACAAGAGGCTTACTAGGGACTCTTTTATGTTTACAAAACACACATGTATTAGTGTTTCCTTATAATACAATTATAGCATGGGATGTAAACATTCATCATAAACACAAAGATATAATAATAACCACTTTTATTATTGCCTCTTGGGCATATCTCCAACACTTAGTGGATCGATGGAGGACCGAGACTCGCACTTTACACTTTCACTCAGGAGAGATGGCTCCTACCCTGCAGGACATCTCATTCTTGCTAGGACTACCATTGGCTGGCGTGCCAATTGGCCCATTGGATCCGCCTGCGAATTGGGTCTAGGACATGGCTGAATTTTTCCTTGGCATCCGTGAGGGAGCTACGGCCTTCGCGAAAATCATGCACCAAAATCTGAATGGTTGTAAGACTATCAGGTTTGTTTGATACTTTTTATCTTACTGTGGCTTCTCGGGAAGGTGTTGTTGACCGACAACGATGGCTCGACCATTAATTGCTAGAGAGATCGCGGAGGTGACATGCTAGGGCGACATCACATAGTGGAGCTGTGGTTCTGTGGTCTTAGCGGCTACGTACCGAGGTATGTGCATTGCTTTCCAACTAACCAAGGAGATATCTTCCTTGCTAGGATGCCCAATGTTGCTGCAGTTGTGGTCTTGGAAGAGGTTCCCTTTTGGTCGCCTAGACGTAACGCCAAACAAAGCACATGTGGCACCGGGAGAGGAACAAGTTGTCTATGAGTCCGATCTACTGTTTGACCTTGAGGGAACTGACTTGCCTACCTTAGGTACTCATTGGACCTGAAGCAAGGTAAGTGAAACGTTTTATTACATTGCACTTATGCTAGTACACTATGAAGAAAACTAACAATTGTTTTACGTCACTATGTTTTTTTGCGGGAGATCAAGTCAAGAACTGCTACCATTCGTTTAGCGAGCAATTCGACTTGCTGAGATCATTTGGGAGCCAAAAGATATCCCTGCGGGATATCTACTTTGTGCACTAGAGATCAGGAGTACTGAGTGACTAAATCTAATCTTCGATTTTCAAGTCAAGGAGATGTCTCAACAGAGGGTCATGAGGCAATTTGGTCTTTGCTAGTTGGTTGATCCTCCATGTCCGGAGGTCCCCCTTGCTGATGTAGTGCACATGTAAGTTATTATATGCACATTCGAATTGTCTTATTTCATTTTGTTTTGTAATGATGGTCTAACACCGTGTAATTGCAGGTACACTCAGAAGGGTAATAACAGAAGCGCAAATCAATGGCTTCAACGGGTTCGGAGTTATGTTATGGAGTGGCCAGTCGACTTTGGAGTCTAGACAGTCGATAGTAAATACTCTTTTCTTGCCTAATGGACATGTTCGCCTATATAATGCTTACTTATCCACGATACCAATGCAACCCGATATGACATGGTAGCTGATGTCTACAAGTGTATAGATCGTTTGTAGCTAGTTTCGAAGTATAGATATCAATCCCACAGGGAGTCCAAAGGTAAGTGTTTATGAGTGAAGTCTCTGTCACACCCAAAGTTGTCACAGGTCTTCGAGTGAATTGACTGCAAGTGTTGAAATGAGAATATAATTTAGATTAAACTAGGTGTATTTAAATAAAAATAAAATGTAAACTTTAGAAATAAAAAGCATAAAAGTAAAGAACGATTCGGTTGTTTCTTATTTTCTGCAGATGACAAAGAAGCCACGGGGAGATACAGTTCATGGTGATAGTGACTATGCCAGGTGGACGAATAATAAGTGTAACAATTATAATCTTATAAGTATATGTGTAGGCGAGCAACCCATAATTAGCCGGAACTCCTCTTGGTAGATTTCGTCCCAACTTCAATAATCCTACTAGTCTGTTACCAAAACCATGGTCAGATACTAGATGATTAAGACCCTTCAGGTCGCTTAGCGATTAAGCTCCGTGGATTAGACTAATGCTATAAGTGAAGGAAATATGCCCTGAGAGGCAATAATAAAGTTGTTATTATATATTCCTTATACATGATAGATGTTTATTTTAAATGCTAGAATTGTATTGATTCGGAAACATCAATACATGTGTGTTTAATAAACAAAAAGGGTTCCTAGTCATGCCTCTCTTATAGACTAGCTTGTTGATTAACAAGATGATCAAGGTTTCCTGATCATGGACATTGGATGTTGTTAATAACAAGGTCACACCATTGGTGGAATGATGTGATGAACATTCATCCGAAGTATAGCATTACGATCAAGTCATTATGTTTATATTGCTATAACATCATACGAAGTAATCTTTATCCTTAGACCATGATATCATGTTAATTGCTGACACCGGAAGAGTATCTTGATAACATCAAACGTCACACCATAACAGGGTGACTATAAAGATGGGTTCAGTGCTACGAAGGTGTTATGTTGAGGCTCATGGATCAAGAGTGGAATTTGTCAATCCAGATGACGGATAGATATACTCTGGGCCCTCTCGGTGATATCACATTAGGATAGCTTGCAAGCAAGTGATCTGATCACTAGAATGTTATATCACGGGAACGAGAAAAGAGTGCCTGTAGGTAACGAGATCAAACTAGGTATGGAGATACCGATGATCAAATCTTGGACATTAAATATATCGAGAGACAAAGGGATTTAGTTACAAGCGTTAAAGGTTCTCACGATCACAGAAGTCATCGTTGAATGTGTAGGAGTCAGTATAGATTTCCAGGTCCCGCTGCTGATTATTGATCGGAGAAGGGTCTCGATCATGTCTGCATTATTCGCGAACCATAGGGTGCCACACTTAAGAGTTACCGGACACCATTTTGGAGCACATATGTTTCAGACGAAAGAATTGCAAAGCGCAGGAATTGTTTCAATAGAAACCGGAAATTATTTCGGGTGAAATTGCAGAAGGTGGTTCTGCATGTGATATTGAAATATTGCAAGGGGCTATATGTGAATGTTTGTTAATTAAAGTAATTAACAAAATTCTGAATAAATTTAATAAAAATAGTTTTATTAAATGAGAGAGCATTAAATTTGGAGAAATTTAATGCATTTAAAGTGGAGACTTTAAAAGGGAATGTGAAGAGGCATTTTAATGTGGAGGGGTTACCACCACATGAATGGGGGAGGTGAGGGGTCACCCCCCCATGCACCGGCCATGGAGAGAGGGGGCACCCCCCTCCTCCTATAAAAGGCCACCCATTCCCTCCTTCATCCTCACACCTCCTTGTGAAGGATCTCTATCCCCCTCTAGAATTATTCCCCCATGGTCTCGGATTAGCGAGATACATGTTCCCGGTGGCATTTCGTTTGGAAGGAGTTGCTGCTTCCGCTGGATCGCTGGAGCGAGGAGGTGGAGGTTGTCCGGTGGCTTGAACGTGTGTGCGAGTGCGGATGCGCTCCTGAGTTGCGGCGCTTGGACTTCCTCACGATCTTGAGATCGGCAAGTGTACAACTACATCAACCACGAGTTCCTACTCATTAACAAAGCTCGTTGTCTACGAGGGTAAGTTCTCGTTGGATGTATGTCCACCCGTTGCTTTGTACCTAGTAGATAGATCTTGGCGTGTAGTTCACACCATAGGAATTTTTTTGTTTTCTATGCTGCGGACCCAACAGTGGTATCAGAGCCTGATCTATGCGTAGGTGCTTAGCACGGGTAGTACACATATGTTGATATGTGGGCGATGATGATCATGTTATTGCATCTTCTATGTATTTTGTATATTGGTGGCATAGTGGGATGAAGCGGCCCGGACTAACCTTACATGTCATCATACATGAGACCGGTTCCACGACTGACATGCAACTTTTTTTGCATAAGTGGCTGGCGGGTGTCTATCTCTCCTACTATAGTCAATATCTGATTTACAACGAGTTACTAATAACTTAGTTATCCTCGTTGTGGTTCATGTTCATAGGTGAGAACGGTTCTATCTCCGAAAGCTAATACCCATGCTGCCGTAGAGAGTTATAATGCTTCTGAAAAGTTCTTTAACTGCATGATGGAAGAGAACAGTGTTGGAGATATGCCCAAGAGGCAATAATAAAGTGGTTATTATTATATCTTTATGTTTATGATAAATGTTTACATCCCATGCTATAATTGTATTAACCGGAAACATTAATACTTGTGTGTTTTGTAAACATAAAAGAGTCCCTAGTAAGCCTCTTGTTAAACTAGCTTGTTGATTAATGGATGATCATGGTTTCCTGATCATGGGCATTGGATGTCGTTAATAACAAGATCATATCATTAGGAGAATGATGTGATGGACACACACACCCATAGTAAGCGTAGCATAAGATCAAGTCATTAAGTTCGTATTGCTGTAAGCTTTCAAATGCATAGTAACCTAATCCTTCGACCATGAGGTTATGTTAATCACCATCACCGGATGGGTACTTTGATGACATCAAACACCGCTTCGTAACTGGGTGGTTATAAAGGTGTCATTGGGTATTCTGAAAGTATGTGTTGAAGCGCATGGACCAAGATTGGGATTTGTCCATCCATATGACGGATAGATATGCTCTGGGCCCTCTCGGTGGAATGTCATCTAGTTAGCTTACAAGCATGTGACTAGGTCACAAGGGATGACATAACATGGAACGAGTAAAGAGTACTTATCAGTAACGAGGAAGAACTAGGTATGGAGATACCGATGATCAAACCTTGGATAAGTAGAATATCGCGTGACAAAGGGAATTGGTTTCGTATGTTAATGGTTCTATCGATCACGAAGTCATCGTTGAGTATGTGGGAGCCGTTATGGATCTCCAGATCCCGCTGATGGTTATTGATCGGAGCGGTGTCTTCATCATGTCTGCATATTCACGAACCGTAGGGTGACACACTTAAGGTTCGAAGTTGTTTTAAGTAGATATGGAATGTGCGTTGGAGACCGAATGTTGTTCGGAGTCTCGGATTGGATCCGGGACATCACGAGGAGATCCGAGATTGTCCAGAGAATAAGATTCATATATTGGGGATCATTTTCTAAGTTAGGAAATGTCCCGGAGTGTTTGTATGGAGATTCTAGAAGGTTTCAGAATGTTCTGGAAGGTTCTAGAAGATTTCTTGGAGTTTGCTTGGAAACCAAGAAAGGATCAAGGAGTCTTTGTGGGGCAAGACACGGATTCGTGGGGGAGGAGGATTCCTTCCCCCCTCCCAATCTGCCGGCCAAGGAGGGAGGGGAGTCCTACTAGGACTCCCCCTCCCATGGCGCCTCCCTCCTTTAAATAGAGGGGAGGGGGCGCCAACCCCAATATCTCTCTCATAACAAACCCTAGCCGCCGCCTCTCTCCTCCTCCTTCGCTCTGCTCCGGCTTAGGCGAAGCCCTGCAGAAATCTCTACTCCACCACCACCACCACACCGTCGTGCTGCTGGGATTCCATGGAGAAGATCTACTACCTCCGTTGCTCGCTGGAACAGGGAGAGGAAGGTCTGCTTCGACTCCGCATGTGTGACCGACTGCGGAAGCGCTGCCGGAACGCGCCGCCGGAAGGATCGTCCACACGATCTTGAGATCGGCAAGTGATCGACTACATCAACCCTGAGATCTAATCTCGTAACACTTTCGGTTCTACGAGGGTTAGTACAGATCTATCTCGTTGCACATGTCTAATAGATTAGATCTTGGCTTTTATCTAGATTAGATCTGGGTTTTGTTCGTTCTTGCGGTAGAATTTTTTTGTTTTCCATGCTACGAACCCTTCAGTGGTATCAGGGCCGTGTCTATGCGTAGATCTGTTGCACGAGTAGAACACAATGGTTTTGTGGGTGTTGGTGCTCATGCCGTCTTTTGCTTTGTGTACTTTGCATCTTGCGGTATGGTGGGATGAAGCGGCTCGAGCTAACCTTACATGTCATCGCACATGAGACTTGCTCCACGCTTGACGTGTAACCTGCTTTGCACAAGTGGCTTTGCGGGTGTCTGTCTCTCCCATCATAGTATAGATCCAATCTACACTTTGCACTTGATAGCACTTGTATCAATGTTGTGGTTCAGTTTCGTAGGTAAGATCCGTTCTTATTCGAAAGCCCCAAACCACGTAAAACATGCAAAGAAAATTAGAGGCGTCTAACTTGCTTTTGCAGGGGTTTTGTGATGTGATATGGCCATCATGTGATTGTGATTATATTTCATGTATGCAATGATCCTTGTTGTAATACGGCAACCGGCAGGAGCCTAATGGTTGTCTTTAATTCTGTTAAGACCTGCGTGTCTATTCATCTTGCAATAGCTTTATTCCAAGTAATTGTAATAGTTGCTAGTGATGATGGACAACCATGAAGCGGCGCCACTGACCTTGACGCAATGCTGGTGATGATGGAGATCATGTCCGTGCTTTGGAGATGGAGATCAAAGGCATAAGAAGAAAGGGCCATATCATATCACACTAATTATGAATTGCCTGTGATGTTAATCCTTTATGCATCTTGTATTACTTAGATCGCGATGGTAGCATTATAAGATGATCCCTCTCACTAAATATCAAGTAATAAAGTGTTCGTCCTTAGTAGGCACCGTTGCTAAGACTCGTCGTTTCGAAGCATCTCGTGATGATCGGGTGTGATAGATTCTACGTGTGCATACGACGGGTGCAAGCCAGATTTGCACATGCGGATACTAAGGTTAATCTTGACGAGCCTAGCATGTACAGACATGGTCTCGGAACACGGAATACCGAAAGGTAAAGCATGAGTCATATGGATGATATGATGAACATGTTGATTGTTCGTCTTTAAAGCTACATCATCTCACATGATGATCGGACTTGGTGTAGTGGATTTGGTTCGTGTAATCACTAAAATGACTCGAGGGATGTTGTTTTGAGTGGGAGTTCATTTGTAATTTGGATTAGTCGAACTCAATTTATCATAAACACAATCAAAGTGAATTTGCATAGTTTGTTATAGTCATTGGCATGCGTTCACCACCTTACGCTTAGTTATAGTTGAGATAGTGGAACTATATAAATTCTAGATATTTGCTTTACAAACTGGTATCGTATTGTTTTGAGTGTCAATCTAAAGTTTAAAAGTCATGTTGCAAACTTTCAGCAAACTCCGTTTACTCTGTGAAGTTTAATAAACAGTATTAAATCAAGAGTAACAATTCCAGTGTTAGTATCTAATGTATCATGTTTGCCTCCATGATTCTTGATACTCAAAAGATTGTTTTTAATATCAAGTTTATCTAAGAGCTGAAAGCAATGTTTCAGAAACCATCATATGTGAAAGGTATTGCGATATCTAAAACAATGTGTTGGTTACAACATGATAGAGTATATGTCCTCATATTTGATGAGAATTTGTGAAGGTTGGAGACGCTAGTCGTCCTAATCCTCCAAAAGGTTTTGGAAAAGAAACATTATACTCGCAATTCACCTTTATAAGCTATAGCAGCTTGATCATGAAAGTTGTCATGATAAGGATGAATAGAAGATGTAAGTAAAATGTTTACTACACTAAAAGATTACTAAAGAATGGAATTTTGAAAGAATGCCAAACATTTGATGAAGGTGATCCACTTCAAAGTGCAAGCCCAAAGGTATTAGTATTTGACTATACACACTTTGTACTATGTGTCATGTGAATGACACCACTATTGATGTTGATAGATTCTTTTAAAAGAAAAGGAATTTTTGAAAGAGAATCTATAAAATATTTGGTAGAAAAGAAAAGATTGGAGATATCCAACTTAGGTATATATAAGATACATGTTATGGCTGTATTCCTTGGTTGTTAAACAATGTGGTTCTGCGGTATTGGATACCGAATTGGTTGGTATGAAGTGTCATACAGGACAACACAATTCATGAACTGCAATGGCCTAAGTAACTAGCAAAAGAATATGTGATGATGTTCATCGAAAACAAACAAAGGGTTGTTGTGTTGCTCGTTAACATCAAAGCTTACCTTCAAGATTTGTTTCAATAATTGTTATTTTGATCAGGTATTATGACGACAAAAGGTTGTTCAAATAATTACCGTATTCCATAATAGATGGATGATATACAAGTCTGGTTGGAGAAATAACGATCATAAAACTAATGCTAAAATGTCGCAAGACAAATGATTGAAAGATCACTTGTGAAGTGACATCACCGTTTAAATTATATTAGGGATACATGAAGAAACTCCATGTTGATGGATTTTTGGAGTCTTTGATTTTGATCAAATGACGCTTGTGATACTTTCCTGGAGATAATTAAAACTCCGTTCGTAGGCCAAAAGAGGAACGGACGACTAACTGATTGGAATATGTACATATTCATGTATATAGTCCATTATGTGTAGTCGTGGGCGATGGATTTCAACTTCATATGTTTTCTCCGAAGATTTGAGTGAGTATATGTATATACTTACTCAATAAGGAAGAAGTATGAAACATTTGAAAATTCTCAAAGACTTTCAAGATAAAGTGGAAAATTATTGTAACAAGAAAAAAAAGTTTATGATTGGATCATAAAGAAAGATGTTTGAGTTACAAGTTTAGCAAAACACCTAATATTTTAGGAACCGTTCCATGGATTTGCATTTCCCAAAACACCATAGGAGTATGGAGTGTTCAAGATATGTAATGAAACCTTGTTTGACATGATAAGATCAAAGGTGTCATTTATAAAACTGTCATTATATTTTAAAGATTAAAGCTTTAGTGACTACCGCTTTTACACTGAAAAGAGCTCCATCGTGATCCGTTGAAATGACACCATATAAGTCATGGTTTGGGATAAAACCCAGGTTGTCCTTTCTTAAATTTTTGGTATGCTAGGCATAAGTAAAGTGTTTACAACCAAAGTCGGATGAGCATGTCTTTGTAGGTTATTTCGAATAACCATTGGGTATTCCTCCATAATACCGAAGACAAAAGTGTTTGTCGCTTAGAGTGTCGAGTTTCTTGAGAAGGAATTTTTGGTAAAAAGTTAAGTGGGAGGACAATAGAACTTTGACAAGGTTGTTGAACCTTGGCTAATATGTGATGAGTTGCGCAGCGTCGGTAAGTGTCCCGGAGGCAGCAACAATGCTCATGGCTCACGTGCCTCAAAGGTTGTGGTCACGGAGATCTAAGTTACTATTGAACCAAGTAGGTCGGGTAAGTAATCAAATGCCAAGATTTGAGAGTTAAATCATTGTTGTTTGACAATGATGAACCGACTACATACAAATAATCAATGATGGGCCCTGACTTCGTTAAGTGGCTTGAAGCCATAAAATCCGTGATAATTCCATACACGAGAAAATCAAGCTTTGAATTTGAAAGACCATCTGGAAAGGTGCAAGACCTTAGAGTCGTATATGGATCTATAAAGAAATAGACATGGATGTTTCACATCTATGAAATAGTCGACATGTCGAAAAGAGTTTACGACAATGTTCAAGGAATTGACTATGATAAGATTTGATCTTTCATAGCGATATTTAGTCTGGACGGATTAATGTAGCAACCACTACATATATTTTGGTATATGGTAGTTGAACAAACAAAACAAGTTCTTCTAATAGAATGGTTACCTAGGATGTGTCCATGACCCGATCCAAAGGGTTTTGTTAATTCAAAGGATGCTAAAAGAGTATGCAAAACTTCAATGGTTGAAGTGAGCATCGCGGAGTTGGAATCTTCACCGTGATGAAACCGTTAAAAGGTTTAATTTCATCAGAGATGATGAAGATGTTTGCATTTTGCAAGAAATTAAGTGGGAGCGCTAAGACACATTTTTAATACATTATGTGAAAGACATATTGTTGATTAGAAATGATGTATCTTTTATTGACACAGGTTAAGAATTTCATTTTGATGAAAGACTTAGGCATAACCCAAGAATTAGGCATCAATGTCTATATGGATAGATTGAGGCGCTAATATGGTTTTGCCAAATGTGCATAGATAAGATGTTGAATGAGTTCAATATGGAAACAACAAGAAATGTTCTTGACGCACGGAAAGGACTAAATCAAGATTCAAGTGCGTTGACACGAGATTCAAGTGTTTTGACACTTGGTGAAATCACAAGAATATTTTGATCAATCATTCTTTGAGATGTACACATCCAGATATGTCCTATGCTCTAAATGTTATGAGCATATACCAGAATGACTCATAAGATGATCATTGGACAATAGTAGGGATATTCCTATGATCTTTGGAAGAACTAAGAATATATTATTTATATAGTGGTGACAAATAGTTCATTGTAAATTGTTGCATTGATACTAGTTTTGTCACAAATTAAGTTTATCTCAATTTAAACTATGGGTGGCACAATGTAATGGAAAGGAAGTTCCATAACGGATTTGGTTGAGTACCAAAGTTAAAACATTGTGACAGATACTACAACAAAAGGCTAAGTATATGACTGCTATTGTAGCAACAAATGAGGGCATCTGCGTCAAGTAGTTTGTTATGAAACTAGGTGTGGTTCATAGCGGGATAATACTATGAAGATACATTGTATGACAATTGAATCAACATGATTTAGTCCCAAGGAACTAAAGGTCTCACCAAAGGACCAAATTTATACAATGCTATCTCATTGGAGAATGAGTAATGCGTAGAGACGCAAGGACATGCAAATACACACGGACCTGGAAGTGTCAGATCCGAAGATTATGTTTACCACTAGCAATAGTGTCTATACAACACCAGAAAGCCATAGGTGTTGAGTGCACAAGTTTTTAACTAGATTATTGACTCTAGTGCAAGTGGGAGACTGTTGGAGATATGCCCAAGAGGCAATAATAAAGTGGTTATTATTATATCTTTATGTTTATGATAAATGTTTACATCCCATGCTATAATTGTATTAACCGGAAACATTAATACTTGTGTGTTTTGTAAACATAAAAGAGTCCCTAGTAAGCCTCTTGTTAAACTAGCTTGTTGATTAATGGATGATCATGGTTTCCTGATCATGGGTATTGGATGTCGTTAATAACAAGATCATATCATTAGGAGAATGATGTGATGGACACACACACCCATAGTAAGCGTAGCATAAGATCAAGTCATTAAGTTCATATTGCTGTAAGCTTTCAAATGCATAGTAACCTAATCCTTCGACCATGAGGTTATGTTAATCACCATCACCGGATGGGTACTTTGATGACATCAAACACCGCTTCGTAACTGGGTGGTTATAAAGGTGTCATTGGGTATTCTGAAAGTATGTGTTGAAGCGCATGGACCAAGATTGGGATTTGTCCATCCATATGACGGATAGATATGCTCTGGGCCCTCTCGGTGGAATGTCATCTAGTTAGCTTGCAAGCATGTGACTAGGTCACAAGGGATGACATAACATGGAACGAGTAAAGAGTACTTATCAGTAACGAGGAAGAACTAGGTATGGAGATACCGACGATCAAACCTCAGATAAGTAGAATAACGCGTGACAAAGGGAATTGGTTTCGTATGTTAATGGTTCTATCGATCACGAAGTCAACGTTGAGTATGTGGGAGCCGTTATGGATCTCCAGATCCCGCTGATGGTTATTGATCGGAGAGGTGTCTTCATCATGTCTGCATATTCACGAACCGTAGAGTGACACACTTAAGGTTCGAAGTTGTTTTAAGTAGATATGGAATGTGTGTTGGAGACCGAATGTTGTTCGGAGTCTCGGATTGGATCCGGGACATCACGAGGAGATCCGGGATTGTCCGGAGAATACGATTCATATATTGGGGATCATTTTCTAAGTTAGGAAATGTTCCGGAGTGTTTGTATGGAGATTCTAGAAGGTTTCAGAATGTTCTGGAAGGTTCTAGAAGATTTCTTGGAGTTTGCTTGAAAACAAAGAAAGGAGCAAGGAGTCTTTGTGGGGCAAGACACAGATTCGTGGGGAAGGAGGATTCCTTCCCCCCTCCCAATCCGCCGGCCAAGGATGGAGGGGAGTCCTACTAGGACTCCCCCTCCCATGGCGCCTCCCTCCTTTAAATAGAGGGGAGGGGGCGCCAACCCCAATATCTCTCCCATAACAAACCCTAGCCGCCGCCTCTCTCCTCCTCCTTCGCTCTGCTCCGGCTTAGGTGAAGCCCTGCAGAAATCTCTACTCCACCACCACCACCACACCGTCGTGCGGCTGGGATTCCGTGGAGAAGATCTACTACCTCCGCTGCTCGCTGGAACGGGGAGAGCAAGGTCTTCTTCGACTCCGCACGTGTGACCGACTGCGGAAGCACTACCGGAACGCGGCGCCGGAAGGATCGTCCACACGATCTTGAGATCAACAAGTGATCGACTACATCAACCCCGAGATCTAATATCGTAACGCTTTCGGTTCTACGAGGGTTAGTATAGATCTATCTCATTGCACATGTCTAATAGATTAGATCTTGGATTTTATCTAGATTAGATCTGGTTTTTGTTCGTTCTTGCGGTAGAAATTTTTTGTTTTCCATGCTACGAACCCATCAAACAGCTCCGTTAGTGAGCACGTACTCAAAATGTCTGGGTACGCTGATAAGCCTGTGTCCTTGGGAATAATGATTCCCATTGACTTAGGCATACATCGTGTTCTCCAATCTCTGCCACCTAGCTACAAGAGCTTCGTGATGAACTATAATATGCAGGGCATGAAGATTCTCTTCCCGAGCTTCTGTCAATGCTTAAGACTGCAGAAGTGGAGATTAGGAAAGAACATCAAGTGTTGATGATCAATAGGACCACCAGTTTCAAGAAGGACAAGAAAGGCAAGCACAAGAGAAAGAAGGGTGGCAAGTCTGTTGCCACGCCTGAAAAGAAACCCCGGGCTGGCCCTAAGTCTGACACCGAGTGCTACTATTGCAAGGGGAATGGCCATTGGAAGCACAACTGCCCCAAGTATTTGGTGGACAAGAAGTCCAGCAAGGCAAATAAAGGTATATGTGATATACATGTTATTGATGTGTACTTGACTAGTACTCGCAGTAGCACCTGGGTATTTGATACCGGATCGGTTGCTAATATATGTAACTCGGTTCAGGGGCTACGGAACAAGCGACAACTAGCAAGGGATGAGGTCAGGATGCGGGTCGGCAATGGATCAAGAGTTGATGTGATCGCCGTCGGGACGCTACCTCTCCATTTGCCATCGGGATTAGTTATAAACCTAAATAATTGTTATTTGGTGCCTGCACTGAGCATGAACATTGTATCTAGATCGTGTTTGATGCAAAGTGGTCATTTCTTTAAATCTGAAAACAATGGTTATTCGATTTATAAGAATGATATCTTTTATGGTCATGCACCTATGTTGAATGGTTTATTTCTGTTGGATCTCGATAGTAATATTACGCACATTCATAATGTTAATGCTAAAAAGATTAAACTTGATGATGATATGTCTACATATATGTGGCACTTCCGTCTAGGTCATATTGGCGTTAAACGCATGAAGAAACTCCATTCTGATGGAATTTTGGAATCACTTGATTTTGAATCATTTGATACATGTGAGCCATGCCTTATAGGCAAGATGACTAGAATGTCGTTTTCCGGTTCAATGGAACGGGCGACAGATCTATTGGAAATCATACATACTGATGTGTGTGGACCAATGAGTGTGTCGGCGCGAGGTGGATATCGTTATTTTGTTACTTTCATGGATGATTTGAGTAGATACGGGTATATCTATTTGATGAAACACAAGTCTGAAACTTTTGAAAAGTTCAAGGAATTTCAGAATGAAGTGCAAAATCATCGTAATAGAAAGATAAAATTTCTACGGTCTGACCCTGGAGGAGAGTATCTAAGTTACGAGTTTAGCACACACATGAAAGAGTGTGGAATAGTTTCACAACTCACGCCTGCCGGAACACCACAATGTAATGATGTGTCGGAACATCGTAATCGTACCTTATTGGATATGGTTCAATCTATGATGTCTCTGACTGACTTACCTCTGTCATTTTGGGGTTATGCACTGGAAACAGCTACATTCACTTTAAATCGGGCACCATCTAAATCCATTGAAACGACACCGTATGAATTATGGTTTGGAAACAAACCTAAGCTGTCATTTCTTAAGGTTTGGGGATGCGATGTTTATGTGAAGAAACTTCAACCGGATAAACTCGAACCCAAAGCGGAAAAATGCGTCTTCATAGGATACCCTAAGGAAACAATTGGGTATACCTTCTATCACAGATCCGAGGGCAAGGTTTTTGTTGCCAAGAATGGATCCTTTCTTGAGAAGGAGTTTTTTGCGAAAGGTGTGAGTAGTCGGAAGGTAGAACTCGAAGAGGTTATTGGACCTTCTCTTCATGGAATGGCGAGTGGTGCATCACCGGAAGTTGTTTCGGAGTTGACTTCACCTGATGAAGAGAGAGCTAATGATAATGATCATGAAACTCCAAAAGAGGACACTACCGTACCTCGCAGGTCAAGCAGGACATGTGCAGCTCCTAAACTGTACGGCAATCCTGTTGTGAATTTCATGGTTGATGAAATGGATGACCCAGTGACGTATGAAGAAGCGATGATGAGCCCGGATTCCAACAAATGGCTAGAAGCCATGAAATCCGAGATGGAATCCATGTACGAGAACCAAGTTTGGAACTTGGTGGACTTACCTCACGACCGAAAGGCCGTTGAGAATAAATGGATTTTCAAAATAAAAACTGATGCTGATGGTAATGTGACCATCTATAAGGCTCGACTTCTCGCAAAGGGGTTTCGAAAAATTCAAGGAGTTGACTACGATGAGACATTCTCTCCCGTAGCGATGCTTAAGTCGGTTAGGATTATGTTAGCAATTGCGCATATTTCGATTATGAAATATGGCAGATGGATGTCAAAACTGCGTTCCTCAATGGTAAGATTGAAGAAGAGTTGTATATGATACAACCTAAGGGTTTTGTCGATCCTAAGGATGCTAATAAGGTATACAAACTTCAGCGATCCATCTATGGACTGAAGCAAGCATCACTGAGTTGGAATCTCCGCTTTGATGAGGTGATCAAAGAGTTTGGATTTGTCCAAACTTATGGAGAGGCTTGTATTTACAAGAAAGTGAGTGGGAGCAATGTGGCATTTCTGATATTATATGTGGATGACATATTATTGATTGGAAATGATATAGATCTTTTAAACAGTGTTAAAAGTTATCTAAATAGCAAATTTTCAATGAAAGACCTTGGTGAAGCGTCATATATATTAGGCATTAAAATCTATAGAGATAGATCAAGGCGCCTAATTAGGCTATCGCAGAGTACATACCTTGATAAGATATTAAAGAAGTTTAATATGGACGAAAGTAAGAAGGGGTTCTTACCTATGTTGCAAGGCAAGACATTGAGTAAGACTCAAAGTCCGGCTACGGCGGAAGAAAGAGAGATGATGGATAAGATCCCCTATGCCTCGGCCATAGGCTCTATTATGTATGCCATGCTATGTAGAAGACCGGATGTGGCACATGCTATTAGTTTGACTAGTAGGTACCAATATGATCCAGGTTCGAAACACTGGATAGCGGTAAAGAACATCCTCAAGTACTTGCGAAGAACTAAGGATATGTTTCTTATATATGGAGGTGAAGAAGAGCTAGTCGCTAAGTGTTATGTCGATGCTAGCTTTGACACCGATCCGGATGACTCTAAGTCTCAAAATGGATACGTATTTCTCTTGAACGGAGCAGCAGTTAGTTGGAGGAGTTCCAAACAACCTGTGGTGGCTGGATCAACGACGGAGGCGGAATATGTTGCTGCTTCAGAAGCGGCGCAGGAAGCAGTTTGGATGAAAGAGTTCATTACGGAACTGGGTGTGGTTCCTAGTGCGTTGGAACCGATGGTGATCTATTGTGACAACAATGGAGCCATAGCCAACGCAAAGGAACCGAGGTCTCACAAGAATTCCAAACATATTAAGTGCCGGTTTCACTCCATCCGTGAGCATGTCAAGGATGGAGATATAAAGATTTGTAAAGTACACACGGACCTAAATGTAGCAGATCCGTTGATTAAAGTTCTTCCTAGGGCAAAACATGATCAACACCAGAACTCCATGGGTGTTAGATTTATCACTATGTGAACTACATTATTGTCTCTACTGCAAGTGGGAGACTGAAGGAAATATGCCCTGAGAGGCAATAATAAATTTGTTATTATATATTCCTTATAAATGATAGATGTTTATTTTACATGCTAGAATTGTATTGATTCGGAAACATCAATACATGTGTGTTTAATAAACAAAAAGGGTTCCTAGTCATGCCTCTCTTATAGACTAGCTTGTTGATTAACAAGATGATCAAGGTTTCCTGATCATGGACATTGGATGTTGTTAATAACAAGGTCACACCATTGGTGGAATGATGTGATGAACATTCATCCTAAGTATAGCATTACGATCAATTCATTATGTTTATATTGCTATAACATCATATGAAGTAATCTTTATCCTTAGACCATGAGATCATGTTAATTGCTGACACCGGAAGAGTATCTTGATAACATCAAACGTCACACCGTAACATGGTGACTATAAAGATGGGTTCAGTACTACGAAGGTGTTATGTTGAGGCTCATGGATCAAGAGTGGAATTTGTCAATCCAGATGACGGATAGATATACTCTGGGCCCTCTCGGTGATATCACATTAGGATAGCTTGCAAGCAAGTGATGTGATCACTAGAATGTTATATCACGGGAACGAGAAAAGAGTGCATGTCGGTAACGAGATCAAACTAGGTATGGAGATACCGATGATCGAATCTCGGATATGTAATATATCGAGAGACAAAGGGATTTAGTTACAAGCGTTAAAGGTTCTCACGATCACAGAAGTCATCGTTGAATGTGTCGGAGTCAGTATAGATTTCCAGGTCCCGCTGCTGATTATTGATCGGAGAAGGGTCTCGATCATGTCTGCATTATTCGCGAACCATAGGGTGCCACACTTAAGAGTTACCGGACACCATTTTGGAGCACATATGTTTCAGACGAAAGAATTGCAAAGCGCAGGAATTGTTTCAATAGAAACCGGAAATTATTTCGGGTGAAATTGCAGAAGGTGGTTCTGCATGTGATATTGAAATATTGCAAGGGGCTATATGTGAATGTTTGTTAATTAAAGTAATTAACAAAATTCTGAATAAATTTAATAAAAATAGTTTTATTAAATGAGAGAGCATTAAATTTGGAGAAATTTAATGCATTTAAAGTGGAGACTTTAAAAGGGAATGTGAAGAGGCATTTTAATGTGGAGGGGTTACCACCACATGAATGGGGGAGGTGAGGGGCCACCCCCCATGCGCCGGCCATGGAGAGAGGGGGCACCCCCCTCCTCCTATAAAAGGCCACCCATTCCCTCCTTCATCCTCACACCTCCTTGTGAAGGATCTCTCTTCCCCTCTAGAATTATTCCCCCATGGTCTCGGATTAGCGAGATACATGTCCCCGGTGGCATTTCGTCTGGAAGGAGTTGCTGCTTCCGCTGGATCGCTGGAGCGAGGAGGTGGAGGTTGTCTAGTGGCTTGAACGTGTGTGCGAGTGCGGATGCGCTGCTGAGTTGCGGCGCTTGGACTTCCTCACGATCTTGAGATCGGCAAGTGTACGACTACATCAACCACGAGTTCCTACTCGTTAACAAAGCTTGTTGTCTACGAGGGTAAGTTCTCGTTGGATGTATGTCCACCCGTTGCTTTGTACCTAGTAGATAGATCTTGGCGTGTAGTTCACACCGTAGGAATTTTTTTGTTTTCTATGCTGCGGACCCAACAATAAGCACGGTGGTTCCTCGTTATCCTCGAGTCTACTAGTTTTCCACTAATATCCCCGTGTCACTCGGGGGGTTGCCGGTCTGCTAGCAAACAAGATCCTATCTATGTAGAACAAAGCATCATGTTTTCTAGGTCCTTAATTGGACAACAAGCATTAGGCATCCCACAGATAGTCAAGCACACATAATATAGCAATTAGAATCAATCACAAGCTAATGGAAAATATATGGAGGCACATCACATCTCACCAATTCCTTACATCTCCCACGCCCAAGGAACTTACTCACACATGAGAGAAGAAAGCATCATCAATATAATTAAATAAAGGGAGTTCTTCTTGATATTACCATGGAGATCCACAACAAGAATAGAAGAGTAATCCAACACAATTCAAGATAGGAAGAAATAATCTCAAACCCTAGTCTTGCAAGGTGAAGATCTATCTCTCTCCCAAGTACAAGTAATGACTATGGGGGTGTATTGGCTAGGAGGTAGAAGATCGTGGAGCGAGATGAAGAACGTCTTCCCCTTCTTCTACGGATATCTTCTTTCTCCTTTATAGATGGGATGGCGGCTGCTGTGTTGTGTTTTCGCGTATGGCCTCTTCACGGAAGTTGTCCCTTTTGACAAGATGGAGGCGGCGACAGCTATACGGCGGGAACTATATGGCTGAAAAAATGTTCACGTCGTATAGTTGCTCGTTAAAGCCTCTATATGCTTCCCTCGATTGCTTCCAAAGAGAGACTTACTTGTTTTCGCCTGAATATTGTGTTTCTCTAGTTAAAACCTTCTATTGACGTCCAAAACCTGAAACACACATTAAAAACCAAGTTTTCTTTGCTACCGAAGTATTAGCGTTAGGTAAAGCTAGAAAATGATCAAACCCGGGAGACATATATCTTTCTATGTGCGAGACATATATATATCTATGTATGAGACATATATCTTTCTATGTGCGAGACATATATCTATCTATGTATGTGATGCCACACCTTTCTATTATTTCACATTTTTAATCGACAAACACTTGAACATACCTTGCAATAGAGTTTAACATAACTTGCATGCGGTAATTAAGATACAAATAAGAGCGCTCTCTCTCCCTACGACTATGCCTCACTCTAGTTCTTCCTCTGATAGGTATTTTGGCTTGTCCTTACCCTTTGACGATGCCTCACCCTTACCCTTCGATGATGCCTCGCCCTTACCCTTCGATGATGTCTTCTTCTTGGCTTGCGCCTTGTCCCACTCAGCTCTCGCCCTTGTCCCAACAATTGGCGGCATGAAGATATCACCTTCATCTTCGCTCTCTTGTATCCACATACAAGGGTTATCGGCCTTCCTCTACATTGAAGTTTCACCGTTAATTTTAAGCTTGGTCAACCTTGCATTGATCCTGAGAAGCTCTTGCCGTATCTCCTCTGGGGTCCTCGAGGGCCACCCTTTTCTATGTAATGACTCACCCAACTCAGTGAGGAGATAATCACTAACAATGAGTTCCTCCAATTGGACTGGATTATTATCTATTCTATAGGTCCTAGCAAAATAAAAAAGGTCTTCAAACATCCTACTGTGAAAACTGCGGTTGTTGGGAAAACCGGACATAGTGGCTAAAAACATGAATGGCGTGCTTACACAACATTGTAAGGAGGAGGTTTTATAGGGTAAACGAACAAGAGATGGCGAGAACTCATTAGCGAGAAGAACTAAGCGCGAAACCTTTTGGTGGGAAACATTTTGACGGGAAAACTTAAGATAATTTGTCTCCAAAATTAACTGACAACTACAAAGTAATGCAGGAATTAAGATACTTAACAACACTACAACTGAAATGAAGGTAGATCATGACACTATAACTGAAATAAAGATACATCACAACACTAAAACTGAAATGAAGATACATTGCTACTGAGACTTACATCTACCTTCCATGAGTCCAGCGCGGATACTTTCTGGTCTTGTCCCCATGTTCCTCTGGCGCCCGCGCCTCAACAGCCATTTCTCATAATCTCTTCCTTTCTGCCTCACGTGCCTCCTTGCGCACATGTTCCTCTACATACATGCGCTCTTCCTCTTCTGCCATCATCTTCGCATTTATATCCCGGTTCTAAGCTCTCTCCTCTCTATTTTTTCAGTTCTCTTTTTGGCTCCTTCTTCTCCTATTCGGCCATCCTTTCGGCACGTTCGTCAGCGTGAAAGTCAGTCCACACATAGCGGTTCCTATCATGAATCTCTTGCACGACCCAAGCTGGATGCTTCATGTCAATCTAATGGGACCACTTGCAAAGAGGAGGAGACTGCAAGCACATTAATGGCATGAATAAAAGGAAACATAATAATGTAATTCAATCATATTCATTGTGGTTTGGGAGCATACCGGAGGCCTCTCGTGGGACGAACTTGCTTTCGAGGATGGTCTTGCATCGTAGTTGGCACACATGAAAAACTTCATGCCCATGCAAGTGGAGAAATCTATCGACTCCTTGATCTTTGCGAGATGGCCACACCAACAGCGCTCTTGTTTCACCCCCTCTGGAAACCTCGCATATTTCATCTTCCATCTTCCTAGGCCTATATTCTGGTTCCGAACAAGGCACACTCACGATGGAATCTCGGAAGGATTGGTGAGAGAAAGAGGAGGAGGAATGCGAGAGAAAGAGGAGTAGCAGATGAACTGGTGAAAGAAAACATATCCGTGCCCGGATTTATAGAGGCAGTAGGAATAATAGGCGGGAGAAAAACGATAGGAAGAAGTGGCGGGAGAAAAACGACAAGAAATGGTGGCTGGAGAAAAATGGCGGGAACCGGGTGGCAGGACAAAATGGCAGGAACCGAGTAAAGTGATCTCATTTGATTAGGTAAATATAACACGTTGCATGATCAACACAGACTTCAGGGGTGAAAGTGCATGTGTGCCCCAGGTGTGGTTTTGGTAATTAATGACAATCTTTATGGACTTATGTTAGCATTGAGTTTTACTTGTACGATTTGTCCATAGGCAATGCTTGAACCATATGTTGGCTTCAAGGTTTGGAGAAGAAGAAAGTAAAGAAGATCAAGTGATGACCAAGGTGTTCAAGGAGAGATCCAAAGATTGGTCATATGAGAGTTGAGCCTATGGAAAGTGTTTCTTAAAGAATAAAGTTGGAGTGATATCTCTTATGTACCTTCAAGACACCAACATAATGAAGAAAGAAAAAATGATGTGCAAGTTCAAGATGAGCCATCTCGAAGAGATCATTTGCTTGAAGCTTGCCATCCTATGGTGATCATGGAGATGTGAAGGTGATATGCCCAAAAGGAAAGCTCTACCATAGTGGATTATGGGGGAGCAATTTGCAAGTCTTCACCAAGCTAGCGCAATCAACAAAGGTGTTCCATCTTGAAGTGGAGAAGATCGTCATCATCAAGCTCAAGTGGAATATGCGCAAGGCAAAGGTATGTTCTTGATAGGGTTTCCTTCTTACCGGTCTCGTGGTGTTAGTTGGAGAGACCACTTTATAGGATAGATAACCGTACTAGCATGGGCATAACCCTTCGGGTGCCTATTATTGGTATATTCGGTGCGACCCAACGAAAGCCTCACCTAAAGATTTGCCAAGATTCATGAAGCCCACGACGGATTGGCTGATACGAAGTATACAAGGACACATACTCGTAGCGATATAAGGCAAGGAAATTACAAGAGTAGATTAGATACAAACTCTAGCTTGTAACCTACTCGTATTGGTACCCGAGACCTAGCCTCCCCATATATAAAGGCTAGGAAGGGCCAACGAGAAGGATGACACACACAATACAATAGACACCGAAAAATCCCAGGCAACTTGTAATACTCTAATTCCCAAATATTCAAGCGACTTTGACTCCATTGTTTTCCTGATATCCGACAAAATCCCCAGCGTTCTCTTTTCCGATAAACCCTAAGTCCTTCACCATGTACATTGCCGAGGTTACCCCTCGTCATGTACTATCAAGAGGGGCTCTCGAGTGAGTAACTTGATCATATCCTTCGGAGAGAGCTCAAACCTTTGCATACTTGGCATCAACTTTCTTGGTTGCTATTTGGATCTTATCAATGTGAGGTTCTAGAGCTTGTGGTAATATTCATAACAAGCTCTAGTTCATTAAAAATGGATTTCCCTTTATACCTTATTGCGTTTTTGATCTTGGAGGTTTTTCTGATTTCTCACCAAGAGAGGTATCTCACATTATAATACATGAAATGTTCTCTCTTTGTGGTATCCAATATTTCCACTTTTATTGGGTAGCTCTTGTCGTCCTCTTTCCAACCAAATTGGTTTCAGATCAATGGGAGTTTCCAAACTCTAGATATCGCTAGTTGAAGTTTTGCCTTTGGCTGGATTTTGTCCGGAGTCTCCGGTGTGTCGCAGGCCGGAATCTCCGGTGTGCAAAGACCAGAGTTTTCAGTGTTCCCTGAACCGGAGTTTTGGTGCAAGTCTCCGAAGTGATCATCAAGACCAGGCCCAGGACATTCTGTATGGTGGTCCAGAGATGGACCGGAGACAGACCGGAATCTCTGGTGCAGACCGGAGTCTCTGGTGTGGGTTTTCCCCAACGGGCACAAAACGGTCTGAAGTGAGTGGGCCTATATAAGGGGCCCTTCTTCCCTAATGGTAAGTTATTAGTTCCTGCGAGTCTGCCCCTCCATTGCTGACCTTATTTGAGCTTACTATCCCTCAATCCCTCCATTGATTCTTGCATATTCTTGAGGGATTTGAAAGAGGAGATCTAGATCTACAACCCCACCAATCAATCTCTCCTCTAAGTGAGGGGAACATCTTGGAATCTAGATCTTGGAGTCTTTTGTGGATTTTCTCCATTGTTCTTCCTCTTTTATTCTCCCATAAGCTTTTGTAGCTTTGGTGCATTTTATTAGAGAAGGATTTGAGCACTTCTTGTGTTCTTGCCATTGCATTTGGTGCATCGGTCTGAGTTCTCAGTGAGGATTCAATTGGGTGAAAGGTGAGAAGCTTTTTACTCTTGGGTTCTTGGAACCATAGAAGGTTTAGTTGTTTTACATGTTTGTGGATTACTTGGGTCCTCCAATTAAGTTGTGGAGTCTTCCCCAAGCTTGTTTGTTGGGAGCCTCCAATTGAGTTGTGGAGAAGTGCCCCAACCTTGTGACAGGTTTCGGATTGCCACCGACAAGTGCACTGATAGTGGAAGTGTGGATCGATCCCGTTGGGGTGAGATTCACCGGAGAATAAGGGAGGCCTTTTGTGGCGTTGGTGGTTTGAGACACCGATTTAGGAGACATCCTTGTCCTTTTAGGTGGCCTTTAGGCTAATCAGTGGTTGAGACACCGATTAGACCTATTTGTGTACGACCCTCCGATCGTCACCCTGCCACGCCTGCCAGTGCCTCCGATAGGCTCGTCGGGGCACGGCACACCAATTGGTGCTCGTTGGGGCACCGGCCTCCAAGGCTGCCCTAGATTGTGATATTTCCATTTTTGAGTATTATTCGTGAAATTCAATAAAAAAATCTGTATTATTTTAAAAAAAAATAGCCCTCTGTCTGACTGTCTCCGTGAGTGTGAACCCATGCCTGTCCTAGCTAAGGCAGATCGACGTACCTCGTCCGTGTAAACGAGCACCGAAGAGAGGTGCGTGATGCGCGCAGCCGGATGTACTGGTTGAGCGGAATTGGTGGCAGTGATCGACGACTTTTGGGAATGCATACCGGTGAGAAGGTGCAGGCATGCCGCATGATCTAGTATAGAGCAGAAACCTGCCCTGCAGAAGCTAGTTCTAGCAATAGCTACTGCAGCTCAACCCGGACGGCCAGTCCATGAGCTGCTGATGAAGTGAACGCAGCTACTGCATGCACGCGACTTCAGAGGACCGGTTGGCTAGGTAGCTAGCTACCGTGCCACGTACGGCCAACGGGGCAAATTGATGAGGAAGCACTGCAGAGCATGTCAGGACGCTGTTTACGTCGTACTACGCTCGTAGTACATGTTGCCTTGCTTGCTTGCTGGGACAGCGAGCGAGAGAACCGAACTGAGGGACAGGAACTTGTGCCGAAATTGAATTCTGGGAAAACCAGGTACATTACAGTACTACTTGATCCGTGTTCGATCGTATAGCTAGCGCGTGCAGCTACCTTTTATACTACTACTGACTATCTAGAGCTAGTTATAAGAAGAAGAAGAACAGTATGTAGATCTCTCTGAAACACAAGGAGCCCAAGCATATGATTACGTCGAAGAATGCTCAGAAAATCATGTATTGTGGCTCTATCTTCAGTTATCGATTTTATTTTATTTCAGCATATTTTAATAACTCCGTGGAATCATGGGGAGACCAAGATTCTCCATTATGCTCATAAAACAATTTGTTTCCCCATATTTAATCACACGCTGCTTCTTTTTTTTAGCCCTCTGCTCACGTGCCAATACTGAGTTATTCTAATACTACTCGTCTATAAGAGGAAGCCCAGAAAGTACGATGGAATACCTGGCTTGTGCAGAGCACATGCTAAAAAGAGCCATCCCTGCAAAGCCATTCGCTATTCAGACAGACAGACGTCGCTAGCACGTGGTCCCGGGAAAGGGGAAAAAACAATGTGATGTACTGTACCACACTACCACTCCACATTTATGTAGTAGTATACGGGTCCATGTACGGCAGTGATGGGCAGGGTCCACGCATTCTAAATCTACCATGATGGATTAACGAACCTTTCTTCCACAATTCTGTTCGTATTTTCTTTTACCTCGCATGTAGATTGACCGATATGTATTTTTCTTCTTCCTTTTTAATTAGTAGTATTCCTGTCAATAATTTGTTTGTTTACCTTAACTAAGATGTGTCAATATTTCCATTGAATTTTTCGCTCCCTCCCTTCTTGCATATGAATGGAACCATTATTCTAATCCCCTGACTTGGAAAAAGGGGAACAAATTAAGGTAGCTAGCTAGCTAGACATGGATTAAAAGGGGAAAAAAAGGTGGAGAATTATTTAAGCTATTTTTGAATCAACACATGCACTTGCAAACGTACTGCTAAACTCACAAGAAGAATCCTAGAAAAAATGAAGGAAGAGTTACAAATGGAGGTCCAAGCTAAGAGCCTCGTGCTGCTGCTGCTGCTGCTGGCCCAATTCACACCTACCTAGCTTCTCCGGCGACGTGGACGAGCATGACGAGAACGAGGGCGACGACGGCGGCAGCAGGCTCATCGCCACCTTCTCGTCGTCCCTGCAGCTGGCGGCTACCACCTCCCCCGCCGGCCGCGCTACCATCGCCTCCGTGGCCGGCAGCGGCACCCTCCAGAGGCCCTGCACGACGGGGTTTCCGTCGATGGGCTGCGACACGGATCCCGGCCCGCCGTACGCCCCCGGGCCGCCGCCGGCGGAGGCCGCGCTCCACATCGGGTAGTGCGGCGGCGGCAGCTGCTGATGGTGGTGGTCGTAGCGGGCGGCGGCGAGGTGGTGGTATCCGAGGAGTGCTCCGTACATGTGGTGGTGGTGTCCGGCGCCGGGCAGGTAGCGGTGCATGGCGAGGGAGGCCTGGAGGTGGGCCCGCTTGGCGTGCTGGCGCTCCCGCTTGTGCGCGTTCTGGTGGCCGCCCAGCGCCTGCGACGTCGGGAAGTTGCGGCAGCAGTAGTGGCACTCGAACTTCCGGGACGCCTCCCCGGCGCCGCCGCCGGTGCTCTTGCTGCCCTCCGACGACGTGACGGTGCTCCCGTTGTTGGCCGCGTCCGGGGAGCCGGACGAGCCGTCCTGCTTGTGCTTGCGCTGCTGCTGCAGCTGCTGCGGGGCGTCGGCGTTGGAGAAGTCGCGGCCGAAGAGCCGGATGGTTGTGTCGACCCGCGCCTGCTGCTGCTGCTGCGTGGCCGCCGGCCGGATGAACGGCAGCTGCGAGAACGCGTCGACGCTGCGCAGCTCCTGCTTCGCCGCCATGGCTCGCTATAGCTCCCACGCGAACCGGGCAGGGAATTCTCTTCCCCTCGCTAGCTCTAGAAGTGTGTGTCTGTTTCTCTCTTTTCTGTTGGTGTGCTAGCTGAAGAATTTTGGCAACGAGTTTGGTGCGGTTTTAAGGGGATGGGCGATGATGTTCGTGAGGTCGGAGCGGAGGGGGACCATGGATATGTGTGTGTGTGAGGTCGGAGCTGATGGAGAGGGGACTAGTAGCCAGACCAGACCAAGCAAGCAAGGAAGCAAGGAAGCAGCTTAAACCTCCAGCTCTCCCACCGCCAAGTACAAGCAGTGCAAGCGCAGCTGCAGTGGCAGTCGCAGTTTGCCGCTGCCGGCTTGTGCATGCCCTGGCCCCTGGCTACCTAAGCTATCTGTAGCATCTTCCATCCCGCATGCTGCCTGCTTGCTGCTGAACTAGGATATGCTAGGCTGCCGGTGCTGTCAATGCTAATATGGCCACCTCACGCGTAACCCATGCATGACATAACTGTCGGCAAATTTAGGACTGGCACATACTACATGTACATGCACGCACCAGCTATGGCCTATCCACGACGGACGGAAGGGGAAATTTCGTATTTTTTCCTTGTACCTAGCTAGCTAGGCTTTCGTCCATGCGCGTCGATCTGTAGCTGTCCGTCATCGGTGGCCAAAAATTGAGCGAGATCGACGGGCTGTGTGTGTGCGCGCGCGACTCCATGCATCCATCCACCTACCCGTCGCTATCTCCATCCTTCCTGTGGCCTCTGGATTGGCCGTAGGGCTGTGTTGTTTATGCGAGGTTATTGGCTTATTTAGGACATGCATGGGACTAGTTGAGGGTCGAGACCACAGAGGTGGCCGGCGCGGCGCCGGTGGTCCTCCTGGCCTGGGCCTGGGGACGGCGACGTGCCTACGGACGGCCTGTGGCCTGCGCTCTCGATCGTTCCCTTGCCATGCCATGCCAAGCCGCTGCTCCTGCCGCGCGCATGCATGATTACTGCTGCAAGCGGGGGGCCAAGTTTTCATCCACGCGCCTTTACCTACGCTAGCTTTGCGGTCATGGCTCTTGCTGCTACGTTGTTGCATTCATGACGATCGATCTATGAATCTATCCACACAGGAGAGGCTACGTAGCATATGGAGCACGGATATGATCTTTTCTTCTTTCTCGACAGTGCGGTTTTATTATGATAATTGTAGCCACCATCGATCATCTGTGCCGCTTTGCGCTGGGACCCATGCATGTTCAGTCGCTGCTATAGCTAGCTGTTTCACTCCATGCTTGCTTCTTCCGCTCACCTCCTGGTTTTCCACACACTCACTTTTCCGCCGGCTTTTGCGAGCTTTATTCTACGGAACTACTCCATACTACTTGACTGACCGACTGACGGTGCGCTGTAAAAAGGAGTTCGGTATGAGTTATTTGTCATACGTGAAAAGGCTGTCATGGCCAGTTACTCCCGGATCCGGTGCAGCTAGCCTTGTTGTTAGCAACTGTACAGTACCAGTACTCCTGGATGCTGATTTAACTGGCCCTATCCGTGCATGCCATTGCCAACGTACTCCAGTAGTAACTGAAAAGGGGGAACCACCCGGTCGAAATAAATATCTCTGTCGCCGTTGTTCATCAAGCTATAGCTAGCTACTACTACTACTTCTGGCTAGCTGTTCCAGTAGAAACCACAAGTACCAGCCACCACCAAGTCGATGGTCGGTACGTACCAGTTTCCCTCTCCAGATGCGCATTGACGTCCCGATCCATCCACCAGTAATGTTTCGGGCGTGAATGGCGCGTACGTACGTTCGTCGGGCCGTGAATGATGCCGTGTGTTTGTTCATTCCAACCAACCAACCCCGCGGGCGCGCGCCATGTTTTTCCGAACCTTTTGTGTCGTCGTGTAGGTACTGTGTAGGGCCGCGTTTGGATGTAAGTAATGTACAAGTACGTACGTACCGCGTCGCCAACACCAACCGGGCGGTACACGCATGTGTCTCGCGACAAGTACGTAATGGTGACACCGATGAGATCTGCTCCTTGATTTCGCTGCTGGTACGTACGTACGCACGTACCCACAGGGCTCATGTGTGTCTGCGCGGTATACAAGTTGTAATGTTTTTCCCGCAGTCGTAAATGGCATGATGGGTTGCTCGCATTGATTTTTGGGGCGCGTTTGTTGGTTGCCTGCAGGGGTTTCAGGATACAGAAGCGAGACAAGTATGATTCCGCTTTTAATCCTTAATCTAACTCTAAACCAAGTGGAAATAAGTAGGGTTTATTTAGAGATAAGGCCCCGGAGAACCACTTCTACATCCCTAGTTCACATCTCCCTGGCGGCAGACCGTAGGGGTAAGGCCCCCCGAGAAACGGCTCAAAAGTAATGCTCCACCTCATTTGGTTGCCCACGGTTTTTGAGGTCGCATTGGATGGGAAACATGCTATTTTTTTTTAAATGGACGATTTATTTAACAAATTTTACGAATAATACACGAATTTGAGAAATTGTGAATCTAGCGCGGTGTCGCCTATCGGCATTTGAAATACCAACTAGACCTATCGGCATTTGAACTACCAGTTAGGCTCTCTTTCCTTTGTTAAAAACAAGATGATGACATGTGTTATCGGTATTTCAAATGCTGATAGGTACTGGTCGATATTTCAAACACCGACGCTGCGCTAGATTCACAATTCCTCAAATTCGTGTATTATTCGTGAAATTTATTAAATAAATCGTTTTATTTAAAAAAAATAGCGGGAAACATTCCTCACCTTGTTTGATTGGCTCCACAACTCGTTTTTGGCTCGGCTGATGCAAATGAGAGATATTTGGGGCATGTTTGGTTGCTCGTTTCCTCATTTCTTGCATGGGACGGGAAGAAATAAGGGTGTTTGGTTCCACGCGACGAATGGAATCTTTGCATCGCACAAGTTTTAAAGAGTCCCTCAACCTGGCCCTAGAGGAACGCCGGAATCGGGCGTTCCATGGAGCCAAGTTCTTCTCGCGCTCGCGGGGGAAGAAGTTGCACGCGCTCGTGCAAGGGAGGGATGGCGGGAGCTCGCAAAATCCGGCGGGAGAAATTGGGGTTACTGCTCGCCAACTCGCCGCGGCTATTTACACCGTCCCTCTACCGACTCCAAAATCCCCGCCTCCATTTCCCTCAATTTCGAGCTCTCCCTCCAAATCCTCTTCCACATCGACGAGCAGGTAAGAGGCACCTTCTACTCCGGTGGGTCTAGCTCATCTCCAACAAGTATTCCTCCTCGGCTATGTCGGACATGTCGTCCTCGTCAGGCTGGACCTCAGCATTTTTGCAGCCAGTATTCATGTTGTCATGTGAGGATTGCCATGTGTTCTAGGTAGGATTAGTATTATAAGTATAGTTCTTCCCCTAGAACTGAACACATTATTATCCTTGCTGCTGTAGGAAGAAGGTTGTGACCCCTGATCTGTCTACAACCTTTCTGCTACCTTTGCCTTATGTGTCGATGCCTGATGCGGTGGCCAGGAGGAAGTTGTCCATGTCATGGCCAGCATCTCTGTCCACCTTTGTCCTGAATCGGGTTGTCCAGTTGATCGAGAAAGGGGGTTCAGTAGTGCGGGGATTCAGACAGGCGGACATGCGTCTGATTGCAGAGGATGTCTTCAAGTTCTGTGTCCTGACAGTCACTTCGAACCAGGTGTACAACCACATGACGCACTGGAGAGTGCGCTGGATTCGGGTACTGAGGATCAAGAGGCTTGAGACCGTGCACTGTGTTGAGGGGACCTCTTCTATCATCATGGACGATGATGATTACTATGTGGACACTAGTAGGTAGCATGAGTCCACTCTAACTACGGTGTCATTGTTAACCAATAATAGTAGAGGGTAAACTACCCTTTCAACTGTACACTCTAGACCGCCTACCTCTAAACACCATGTACCACTAAAAGGCACAAAAATAACAAGTAAGGTACAAGATCAGAAGCATCAACGCGATCCTTATTACAAACGATTGACAAGTTCATACCACTTCAGAAACTAAGGGAAGCATACATGATCATTACCAAAAGAGGGTCACAAGTTCATCCTACTACTATGGTATTATCCCACCATCGCACCAAAAGTGGGTGCCGTCCTACCACCGCATCAACAAGTTCACCATGACACGAGGGGTTAGTTTATACCACCTCACCATCACCAAAATATACATGCCATTAGCCGTTTTGAATCCCTAGATATCCAAAATATACATCATCATCATCATCAGTTCATCCTCATCCGCACCATCATGCATGCCTCCCAACCCCCAGACCACAAACCCAACCCTCTACGGTTGTCGTAGTACTTGGCAAGGTAGGTACTCAGCTAGAGCAACCTGTGCGGCTCCACCATATGGACAAAGCTCGTGCCTTGAGATTTGTTGTCCACCAGGTGGCTGAGTGTCGCCATTAGGGGCTCCTTCGTGAAGCGAATCATCTCTATGACTACATTATACAAGTCTAGGTGCATATTCATGGGCTTGTTGTCCCTAGTCGCATGTGCGACAACCTTCACGGCGCCGGTGATGTTGGCAAAGGCCATGATCTCATCATCAGTAACAACACCCCTCTTCCTGTTTCCTTGAGCAGGTGGTGGGCCATCAGTAGGCTTGTCGGGGCCATCAAGGATGATGGTGCGGACTCCTAAGTGTCAAATAGTCAGGTGTAGGTCAGAGGCTAGATTTGTTCGCTAGTCTTTTCCTTTCATCGAGTTGCCTCTGCATTCTGAGTAGGTCCCTTTTCTTGTGATGGAGTAAGTATGGGTAGGCCATTAGGTCTTTGCGTGTTGCTTCTGCTGTCATCGGGACCGCACCTGATATTGCATCCCTTGCTCTTTTCCATGCTTCAGCGGATATCCGAAGGGTTTGTTGGGTCCGCAGCATAGAAAACAAAAAATTTCCTATGAAGAGAACTATACGCCAAGATCTATCTACTAGATACAGAGCAACGGGTGGACATACATCCATGGAGAACTTACCCTCGAAGACAACGAGTTTTGTTAACGAGTAGGAACTCGTGGTTGATGTAGTCGTACACTTGCCGATCTCAAGATCGTGAGGAAGTCCGAGCGCCGCAACTCAGCAGCGCATCCGCACTCGCACACACGTTCAAGCCACCGGACAACCTCCACCTCCTCGCTCCAGCGATCCAGCGGAAGCAGCAACTCCTTCCAGACGAAATGCCACCGGGAACATGTATCTCCCTAATCCGAGACCATGGGGGAATAATTCTAGAGGGGGAGAGAGATCCTTCACAAGGAGGTGTAAGGATGAAGGAGGGAATGGGTGGCCTTTTATAGGAGGAGGGGGGTGCCCCCTCTCTCCATGGCCGGCGCATGGGGGGTGACCCCTCACCTCCCCCATTCATGTGGTGGTAACCCCTCCACATTAAAATGCCTCTTCACATTCCCTTTTAAAGTCTCCACTTTAAATACATTAAATTTCTCCAAATTTAATGCTCTCTCATTTAATAAAACTCTTTTTATTAAATTTATTCAGAATTTTGTTAATTACTTTAATTAACAAACATTCACATATAGCCCCTTGCAATATTTCAATATCACATGCAGAACCACCTTCTGCAATTTCACCCGAAACAATTTCTGGTTTCTATTGAAACAATTCCTGCGCTTTGCAATTCTTTCGTCATAAACATATGTGCTCCAAAATGGTGTCCGGTAACTCTTAAGTGTGCCACCCTATGGTTCGCGAATAATGCAGACATGATCGAGACCATTCTCCGATCAATAATCAGCAGCGGGACCTGGAGATCCGTATTGACTCCTACACATTCAACGATGACTCCTGTGATCGTGAGAACCTTTAACGCTTGTAACTAAATCCCTTTGTCTCTCAATATATTACATGTCCGAGATTCGATCATCCGTATCTCCATACCTAGTTTGATCTCATCACCGACATGCACTCTTTTCTCGTTCCCGTGATATAACATTCTAGTGATCACATCAATTGCTTGCAAGCTATCCTAATGTGATATCACCGAGAGGGCCCAGAGTATATCTATCCGTCATCTGGATTGACAAATTCCACTCTTGATCCATGAGCCTCAACATAACACCTTCGTAGTACTGAACCCATCTTTATAGTCACCCTGTTACGGTGTGACGTTTGATGTTATCAAGATACTCTTTCGGTGTTAGCAATTAACATGATCTCATGGTCTAAGGATAAAGATTACTTCGTATGATGTTATAGCAATATAAACATAATGACTTGATCGTAATGCTATACTTTGGATGAATGTTCATCACATCATTTCACAAATGCTGTGACCTTGTTATTAACAACATACAATGTCCATGATCAGGAAACCTTGATCATCTTGTTAATCAACAAGCTAGTCTATAAGAGAGGCATAACTAGGAACCCTTTTTGTTTATTAAACACACATGTATTGATGTTTCCTATCAATACAATTATAGCATGCAAAATAAACATCTATCATATACAAGGAATACATAATAACAACTTTATTATTGCCTCTCAGGGCATATTTCCTTCAGTCTCCCACTTGCACTAGAGACAATAATCTAGTTTATATAGTGATAAATCTAACACCCATGGAGTTCTGGTGTTGATCATGTTTTGCCCTAGGGAGTACTTTAGTCAACGGATCTGCTACATTCAGGTCCGTGTGCACTTTACAAATCGTTATATCTCCATCCTTGACATGCTCGCGGATGGAGTGAAACCGGCGCTTAATATGCTTGGAATTCTTGTGAGACCTTGGTTCCTTGGCGTTGGCTATGGCTCCATTATTGTCACAATAGATCACCATTGGGTCCAACGCACTAGGAACCACACCTAGTTCCGTTATGAACTCCTTCATCCAAACCGCTTCCTGCGCTGCTTCTGAAGCAGCAACATATTCCGCCTCCATCGTTGATCCAGCCACCACAGGTTGTTTGGAGCTCCTCCAACTAACTGCTGCTCCGTTCAAGAGAAATACGTATCCGGATTGAGACTTAGAGTCATCCGAATCAGTGTCAAAGCTAGCATCAACATAACACTTAGCGACTAGCTCTTCTTCACCTCCGTATACAAGAAACATATCCTTAGTTCTTCTCAAGTACTTAAGGATATTCTTGACCGCTATCCAGTGTTCCGAACCTGGATCAGATTGGTACCTACTAGTCAAACTAATAGCATGTGCCACATCCGGTCTTGTACATAGCATGGCATACATTATAGAGCCTATGGCTGAGGCATAGGGGATCTTATCCATTATCTCTCTTTCTTCCGCCGTAGCCGGACTTTGAGTCTTACTCAATGTCTTGCCTTGCAACATAGGTAAGTACCCCTTCTTACTTCCGTCCATATTAAACTTCTTTAATATCTTATCAAGGTATGTACTCTGCGATAGCCCAATTAGGCGTCTTGATCTATCTCTATAGATTTTAATGCCTAATATATATGAAGCTTCACCAAGGTCTTTCATCGAAAATTTGCTGTTTAGATAACTTTTAACACTGTTTAAAAGATCTATATCATTTCCAATCAATAATATGTCATCCACATATAATATCAGAAATGCCACATTGCTCCCACTCACTTTCTTGTAAATACAAGCCTCTCCATAAGTTTGGACAAATCCAAACTCTTTGATCACCTCATCAAAGCGGAGATTCCAACTCCGGGATGCTTGCTTCAGTCCATAGATGGATCGCTAAAGTTTGCACACCGTATCAGCATCCTTAGGATTGACAAAACCCTTAGGTTGTATCATATACAACTCTTCTTTAATATTACCATTGAGGAACGCAGTTTTGACATCCATCTGCCATATTTCATAATCGAAATATGCAGCAATTGCTAACATAATCCTAACCGACTTAAGCATCGCTATGGGAGAGAATGTCTCATCGTAGTCAACTCCTTGAATTTGTCGAAACCCCTTTGCGACAAGTCGAGCCTTATAGATGGTTACATTACCATCAGCATCAGTTTTTCTTTTGAAAATCCATTTATTCTCAACGGCCTTTCGATTGTGAGGCAAGTCCACCAAGGTCCAAACCTGGTTTTCGTACATGGATTCCATCTCGCATTTCATGTCTTCTAGCCATTTGTTGGAATCAGGGCTCATCATCGCTTCTTCATACATCGCAGGGTCATCTATTTCATCAATCATGAAATTCATAACAGGATTGCCGTACAGTTCAGGAGCTGCACGTGTCCTGCTTGACCTGCGAGGTTCGGTAGTGTCCTCTTTCGGAGTTTCATGATCAATATCATTAGCTCTCTCTTCATTAGGTGAAGTCAACTCCGAAACAACTTCTGGAGCTGCGCTACTCACCATTTCATGAAGAGAAGGTTCAATAACCTCTTCGAGTTCTACCTTCCGACTACTCACACCTTTCGCGAGAAACTCCTTCTCAAGAAAGGATCCATTCTTGGCAACAAAGATCTTGCCCTCGGATCTGTGATAGAAGGTATACCCAATCGTTTCCTTAGGGTATCCTATGAAGACGCATTTTTCCGCTTTGGGTTCGAGTTTATCCGGTTGAAGTTTCTTCACATAAACATCGCATCCCCAAACTTTAAGAAATGACAGCTTTGGTTTGTTTCGAAAACATAATTCATACGGTGTCTTTTCAACGGATTTAGATGGTGCCCTATTTAAAGTGAATGCAGCGGTTTCCAGTGCATAACCCCAAAATGACAGTGGCAAGTCAGTCAGAGACATCATAGATCGAACCATATCCAATAAAGTACGATTACGACATTCTGACACACCATTACGTTGTGGTGTTCCGGCAGGCGTGAGTTGTGAAACTATTCCACAGTCTTTCATATGTGTGCTAAACTCGTAACTAAGATACTCTCCTCCATGGTCGGACCGCAGAAATTTGATCTTTCCTGTTACAATGATTTTCCACTTCATTCTAAAATTCTTTGAACCTTTCAAAGGTTTCAGACTTACGTTTCATCAAATAGATATACCCATATCTACTCAAATCATCCGTGAAAGTAACAAAATAACGATATCACCCTCGCGCCGACACACTCATTGGTCCACACACATCAGTATGTATGATTTCCAATAAATCTGTCGCCCGTTCCATTGAACCGGAAAATGGCGTTCTAGTCATCTTGCCCATAAGGCATGGCTCACATGTATCAAATGATTCAAAATCAAGTGATTCCAAAAGTCCATCAGAATGGAGTTTCTTCATGCGTTTAACGCCAATATGACCTAGACGCCAGTGCCACATATATGTAGATATATCATTATCAAGTTTAATCCTTTTAGCATCAACATTATGAATATGCATAATACTACTATCGAGATCCAACAGAATTAAACCATTCAACACAGGTGCATGACAATAAAAGATATTATTCATATAAATCGAACAACCATTGTTTTCAGAGTTAAACGAATAACCACTTTGCATCAAACACGATCCGGATACAATGTTCATGCTCAGTGCAGGCACCAAATAACAATTATTCAGGTTTATAATTAATCCCGACGGCATATGGAGAGGCAGCGTTCCGACGACGATCACATCAACTCTTGATCCATTGCCGACCCGCATCGTGACCTCATCCCTTGCTAGTTGTCGCTTGTTCCACAGCCCCTGAACCGAGTTACATATATTAGCAACCGATCCCGTATCAAATACCCAGGTGCTACTGCGAGTACTAGTCAAGTACACATCAATAACATGTATATCACATATACCTTTGTTTGCCTTGCCGGCCTTCTTGTCCGCCAAATACTTGGGGCAGTTGCGCTTCCAATGGCCAGTCCATTGCAATAGTAGCACTCGGTGTCAGACTTAGGGCCAGCTCGGGGTTTCTTTTCAGGCGCGGCAACAGATTTGCCGCCCTTCTTTCCCTTCTGCTTGCCTTTCTTGTCCTTCTTGAAACCGGTGGTCTTATTGATCATCAACACTTGATGTTCTTTCCTAATCTCCACTTCTGTAGTCTTAAGCATTGACAGAAGCTCGGGAAGAGACTTCTTCATGCCCTGCATATTATAGTTCATCACGAAGCTCTTGTAGCTAGGTGGCAGAGATTGGAGAACACGATGTATGCCTAAGTCAATGGGAATCGTTATTTCCAAGGACACAAGCTTATCGGCGTACCCAGACATTTTGAGTACGTGCTCACTAACGGAGCTGTTCTCTTCCATCATGCAGCTGAAGAACTTTTCAGAAGCATTATAACTCTCTACGGCAGCATGGGTATCGAAAATCATTTTCAATTCTCCCATGGTATCAAAGGCATTGCCATTTTCGAAACGTTTTCGAAGTTCTGGCTCTAGCCCATACAGTATGCCGCAATGAACTAAGTTGTGGTCCTCCTGACGAGTTATATCAACGTTCTTTTCCTCGTCAGGGGCATCAGGAGCTGGTGGGGGGCCTAGCGGCGCCTCTAGCACATATTGCTTTTGTGCAGCAGTGAGGAGAATCCTCAAATTCATAGCCCAGTTGGTGAAGTTGCTACCATTCGCAGCAAGCTTCCCTTTCTCCATGAACACATTGAAATTAAAAGCAGGTGGTGCCATCTACAACAGAATTTGTAAAATATATTTAGACTAAGTTTATGATAGATTGAGTTCAACTAATCCAAATTACTAATAAACTCCCACTCAAAAACGACATTCCTCGTGTCCTTTTGGTGATTACATGAACCAAATCCACTACACCAAGTCCGATCATCACGTGAGTCGGTGTAGCTTCAAAGGCAAGCATCTATATGGGCATCATATCAACTATATGACTCATGCTTAACCTTTCGGTCCGTGTTCCGAGGCCATGTCTGTACATGCTAGGCTCGTCAAGTAAGAACCTTAGTATTTGCGTGCGTAAAACTGTCTTACACCCGTTGTATGAAAGCGTAGAGTCGAGAACACCCGATCATCACGTGATGCCTCAAAACACGATCCACAAAACGGTGCATACTTAAGGAAGAACACATTTTATCTTGATATCTAAATGAGGGATCATCTTATAATGCTACCAAAAGCGCCAAACTAGCAATATAAGATGCTAATGTGTGAAGTGAGGTGATATGGTCCATGCATTTGACCTCTATCATTTGCATCGTGGTATGATCTCTATCATTCCTTTGTGTGTAAGGCCAAGGTCTATGGAACTTACACGTTAAGTGAGTTGTAAAAGTATCTATCATACATCTACTTACAACAATACCATATCAATACACTATCCCAGCAATGATCTAAACTAGACGCCTCTAATTTATCAATTGCAAGTTTTACGTGGCTTAGGGCTTTCGGAGATAGAACCGGTCTTACCTACGAACATGAACCACAACGAGGATAACCAAGTTATTAGCAACTCGTTGTAAATCAGATATTGACTATAGTAGGTGAGACAGACACCCGCTAGCCACTTATGCAAAACTAGTTGCATGTCAGTCGTGGAACCGGTCTCATGTACGATGACATGTAAGGTTGGTTCGGGACGCTTCACCCCACTATGCCACCAATATCCAAAATAGATAGAAGATGCAATAACATAATCATCATCGCCCACATATAAACATATATGTACTACCCGTGCAAAGTACCTATGCATAGATCAGGCTCTGATACCACTGTTGGGTCCGCAGCATAGAAAACAAAAATTTCCTATGAAGAGAACTATACGCCAAGATCTATCTACTAGATACAGAGCAACGGGTGGACATACATTCATGGAGAACTTACCCTCGAAGACAACGAGTTTTCTTAACGAGTAGGAACTCGTGGTTGATGTAGTCGTACACTTGCCGATCTCAAGATCGTGAGGAAGTCCGAGCGCCGCAACTCAGTAGCGCATCCGCACTCGTACACACGTTCAAGCCACCGGACAACCTCCACCTCCTCGCTCCAGCGATCCAGCGGAAGCAGCAACTCCTTCCAGACGAAATGCCACCGGGAACATGTATCTCCCTAATCCGAGACCATGGGGGAATAATTCTAGAGGGGGAGAGAGATCCTTCACAAGGAGGTGTAAGGATGAAGGAGGGAATGGGTGGCCTTTTATAGGAGGAGGGGGGGTGCCCGCTCTCTCCATGGCCGGCGCATGGGGGGGTGACCCCTCACCTCCCCCATTCATGTGGTGGTAACCCCTCCACATTAAAATGCCTCTTCACATTCCCTTTTAAAGTCTCCACTTTAAATGCATTAAATTTCTCCAAATTTAATGCTCTCTCATTTAATAAAACTCTTTTTATTAAATTTATTCAGAATTTTGTTAATTACTTTAATTAACAAACATTCACATATAGCCCCTTGCAATATTTCAATATCACATGCAGAACCACCTTCTGCAATTTCACCCGAAACAATTTCCGGTTTCTATTGACACAATTCCTGCGCTTTGCAATTCTTTCGTATGAAACATATGTGCTCCAAAATGGTGTCCGGCAACTCTTAAGTGTGCCACCCTACGGTTCACGAATAATGCAGACATGATCGAGACCCTTCTCCGATCAATAATCAGCAGCGGGGCCTGGAGATCCGTACTGACTCCTACACATTCAACGATGACTCCTGTGATCGTGAGAACCTTTAAAGCTTGTAACTAAATCCCTTTGTCTCTCGATATATTACATGTCCGAGATTCGATCATCCGTATCTCCATACGTAGTTTGATCTCGTTACCGATATGCACTCTTTTCTCGTTCCCGTGATATAACATTCTAGTGATCACATCACTTGCTTGCAAGCTATCCTAATGTGATATCACCGAGAGGGCCAGAGTATATCTATCCGTCATTTGGATTGACAAATTTCACTCTTGATCCATGAGCCTCAACATAACACCTTCGTAGTACTGAACCCATCTTTATAGTCACCCTGTTACAGTGTGACGTTTGATGTTATCAAGATACTCTTTCGGTGTTAGCAATTAGCATGATCTCATGGTCTAAGGATAAAGATTACTTCGTATGATGTTATAGCAATATAAACATAATGACTTGATCGTAATGCTATACTTCGGATGAATGTTCATCACATCATTTCACAAATGTCGTGACCTTGTTATTAACAACATCCAATGTCCATGATCAGGAAACCTTGATCATCTTGTTAATCAACAAGCTAGTCTATAAGAGAGGCATAACTAAGAACCCTTTTTATTTATTAAACACACATGTATTGATGTTTCCTATCAATACAATTATAGCATGCAAAATAAACATCTATCATATACAAGGAATACATAATAACAACTTTATTATTGCCTTTCAGGGCATATTTCCTTCAGGGTTTGCCACTTGCCTTCGCGTGGTTCTTCTCTTATTGATACGACTCGGTAATTGCGTGGGTCTCCTCCATTTCCGTGGTTTTCTGCATTATCATCTGACAAAATATCGTTAGGGTCAAGGAGTGGGTTACCTTTGGAGTCGCGCGGTGTTGTTGTTGGTTCGCCAATGATCACGCATACTTGGTGATGCGTGAGATACGGGCTACTTCTATTTTTACTGGACCCGCAAGAGACAATGTCCATGGAATCCTGTGGGTTTTGTACTGGGTAAATTTCAGCCATCATGATTTCGAAGTCGATGTCTTACGTTGCTTTCCTCGGGATCGTTATTTGGTGGACTCGAGCCGCGTGGTGGTGTTACCTAGTCATCTGACCCGAAGGAGAGACCATGGTATAGATCGGCTAGATCCCCTAGATCTGCTAAGTTTTTAGAGTTTTCTTTGCCGTTTACACATGTTAGTATCACATGATTCAGCAGCAAGGCAGAGTGGTGACCCAATTTTCCCACCAGATTTTCGCGGACACGTGCGAGCTCTCGCCATCTATCTCTCACATGAGTGTGTTCTCTCGTTGTTTCCCTCGCGATCGTGAAGAAGTTATCTCATTATAAACGTCTAATTTGGGCGTTCCTCCACAATCAGGTCGAGGGATGCTTTAAGAACCGCGCAGCACAGAGTTTTTTTTTGCGTGGACCAAACGCACAAAATTCTTCAATAGAAGGATTCACGAGCAACTGTTGAAGTATAAATGCATTGCCTAGTCTCTTCCATCAGATCGGTTATTGGTTGCATTGGCTAGAGCATGCATTCTACATGGTATTAGAGCGGTTTGCTCCGCCTAGGGCTAGAGCATGCATTCTACATGCATTGCCTAGTCTCTTCCATCAGATCTCCGCCGGGGGCACCAAATCCCGTAGCTAGTTTTCTTCCAATCTATAGATCTATTTTCTCTAGCTTTAGCAATTTTTCATTTTCCAAATTAGATCTATTTTTCCTTTAGCCACCAAACATCCAATTAGCCATCTCGCCGGTGCAATAAGCTAGCTTCACCGGATCGACTCCAGGCAACGCACGAGGGCATGAACAACACAAACTACATGCAAGAAGGCCATATCCCGTACGTGTATGCATGGGCAATAACGGATCAACTCTACTTCAAGCATAGCTGATTTTGGCCCACTCTGCGTCTGCACGTCAAGTCGTCACCAAGCTGATATGCACCGAGCCGATCTTGCCATCACGTTATCGCCAAGTCGTCGTGCGCCTCTACACTAGCCTTGGCGTCGACGCATCTCCGGCTACTCCTCGTCATCGACCGTGTTGGATCGTCTTCGTCAACACCGACTGGGGCATCCGTCCCGAGTATGCGCCACGCCGTCGACACAGGGTCGCGCACATATCACATCGTGGTCATCATCGCCGACAACCATCTACACCAACAACATCGCAACATCGTCGCCGCCACCATCGATCGTGGTCATCGTCAACGCCAACAAGTTTTTCTCCACGAGCGACGCCGTACTCATACAAGCAGAAAATACGGGTCTAATCCCCGAAATCTCCTACCTCTACAATTCAATCGCCATCGACAACTACCACTTTCGTCTTCGTCCACCACGACCTTGCCGCCAGAGACGCGGTCTAATTTTTATTTACACAAATTTGTGCTCAATTTCTCTTCTTGCAGTCAGTTCGTTTACTCTGACATGGCGGGGAACTTTTATACCCCTCCAAATCTTCTAGTACTATATAAACAGCCTAAGGGCTCTCAATGTAATCACGTCTTACCCAATATCAATACAATCTATATTCCGCAATCTATCATGGTATCAGAGCCAAGAGGTCTTGAGTTCAAGACTTGGCTAGCGCAATATAAAATAAACATATTGCAACCCACTTTTGGTCCACGTTTAGGCTTGAGGGAGCCAGACGTGAGGGGGAGTGTTGAAGTATAAATGCATTGCCTAGTCTCTTCCATCAGATCGGTCTTTTGGTTGCTTTGGCTAACGCATGCAATTCAATATGGTATCAGCGAATAAAGTCCTAGAATCAAATCCTGACCAACGCAAGAACTAAGAAACAAATACTGCAGCTACCCAAACATACGCCACAACAGGCCAGAGGGCGAAAGACGTAGAGTGTCTGTTGAAATAAATTGTCTAGCCATTTTTATTAGTTTGGACTTATGGTTGCGTTGGCTAGTGCATGCAATTCAATATGGTAAACATGCCATAATTACCGCATGTTGTAATGCGCGCACATGAGATCTCATAGGCTTTGTGCAGATCAAATGAACAGGAAGACAGTTTTTTTTTCGAAATTCCACAATCAATTAATAATCATCAATAACAGTACAAAGAGTTCTAAAAGTAATAAAAATTACAAATAGACAGTGCTAGGAGGAGTACTCCCTCCATTATTTTTTGAGAAACACAGTACATTCGTAGACACTCACAACACGTACATGCACCCATCCCTATGAACGCACACACGCACACCCTGTCCCTATGAGCACCTCCGATAGACTGAGCCAGCAGAGCGGCTCTTGAGATTGACGAAGTCACCACCGGCGCCTCGCTGTCGACGGGAACGTCGCCTCCCACTGAAAGAATATTCCGCCATTTATACAATACACAGTATCAAACCTGGGGTTTGAACTTTGGTGGGCTGGGGTACGACCAACCTTCTAGCCACCCAACCAAAGGTTGGTTTGCACTCCCTCCCTCCATTATTTATTACTTCGTGTTTTACGATTTTTCCAAATCAAACTTTGTCAACTTTAACAAGAATATAGAAAAATATATCAACATTAATTATTCAAAATGCATATATTATCATATGTCCCCGAAGGAACAAAATGCATATATTATGAAAATATAATTTATGAAAAATATAGTACTATAGGTTTGATACTTTTATGTTATTTAATCAAACTTCAAAAAGTTTTAACTTTAACTAAACCCAGATGCACTCTAATAATGTGAACGGAGGGAATAGTTAGTTAACGGCCAGCGTATGATCCAGTTCGTAGAAAAAGACCGGCCAGCGTTGGCAGCCAGCCCCACACTCATATATAGCGGCGGTACGAGCAATTTAAAAAGTTGCAGACCGATTCATTGAACAAACGATTAAAAAACGCAGAGTAGATCCACGATCGATCGAGGAGCTGGTACAGCATGTACAAATCAGGGTTGACGCGCGTCAAGAGGCGAGAGAGACGCAAAGGTATTCCAGCAGATTTACGACTGACATTTATGTACGCGTACGTAGATCGACGACAAGACGCGCATTGATCTGGAGGCATGGGCTACGATACGATGTAGTACCACTTCTCGTACCATCCCGGCCGCCAGTAGAGGCTACAGTCGACGTTGCTACAACGGCGTGAAGGCGACGTGCCCGACGTCGTATCGACGTATCGTACGCCCTTGCAGGTTGCAGCTGGAGGAGGATGCGCGCCGCTATCACGCGCGCACGGCACGGCGACGACGTCGCGGCCACTCGGCTGCCCCACCCCCAGATTTCGCAGATATTCTCGACCGCGACGTGTCGAGCTGACGACGCGGACAGTGCCTCGATCGATCGGTGGTCGACCTCCGTTTTTTTTTAGCTCGATCACGCGTTTACCCCGGCACGTACGTACGCGCGGATCCGATGGAGCTATCTCACTTTTCTTTCACGCGGTAAATATAAAAAAAAAAACGTTGCACGCACGCACGTACGTACCGCCCGGCCGATGGCGATGGGTCAGCTGGATCGGTCGAGAAATGCGTGCCATAGCTACTAGTAGGCTGGAAAGAATTGTCCAGAAAAGTACCCGTGGACAAGTTTCGCCTCAGACCTAACAGTAGTACGTACCATCGGTCGTGCGTGCGCTAAATTTCGCGGCGGGGCAGAGAGGGTAGCAGCATCCAACGGGCCACGTCGACCGGCCGCGTAGTACGTAATGGTCATGTATGTATGACCCTCTGGAAAAAGACATGGGGTGCATGTCATTTTCGGTAGGGACGCGAGCGAGCGAGCGAGCGATGGATGAAGCTTCTGTGGTTCTGCACGACCCTGTCACTCTCGCTCGCTCTGCCATTTCGCTTTCGCTGCTTCCAAAGATTGGCAGAGGAGAGCATCGAGAGGGCTGTGTGTGCTTGATTTTTCACTGCGATGCATGGATATGCTTTTTACTACTCCCTCCGTTCAGAAAAATAAATGACTTTGAGTTTACTTAGATTTGGATATATCTATATCCTAAAATGTCTAGATGCATTCGAATTTATACAAATCTTATTTCTGGATGGAGGAAGTTGTAGTTATCTGCACACTATAATTTAGTATATAGATTTGTCCAAATTGGATAAACCTGTCGCATCTATTTGTCGTATCTATTTTAAGACGGAGGGAGTACCTCAAATTCAAAGGTAGCCATACGCAGTGGGCTGTTAGTTCAGAAACTCAGGGTTGCCATACGCAGTGGGCTGTTAGTTTAGAAACTCAGGGTTGCCGACCCTTGTCACAAGTCAAAGAGTAAAATACATCGATGGTGATTGAACTCAATCTTGTTGCGCGTAACTGCCTTTAGTTCCAGTTGTGCAACCGGAATTACGCAATCGGGACTAAAAACCCTTTAGTCCTGGCTGTGTGGCGAATCGGGACTAAAGGGTCTCTACGTGGCTGCGGCCGCGTGTTGGGTTGGAGGACCCTTTAGTTCCGGTTGGTAACACCAACCGGGATTAAAGGTCCCGTTGAAGTTTCTAAATTTTTTTGTCAAAATTTTTCGAATCTTTTTAAAATTTCAAAGTTTCAGATTTTTGAATTATTTGACAGTTTAATCTCAAATCACCCCTATTCTCATGTCAAAGTGCATACTCGTGGTCAAATTGACCCCTATTCTCATGACAAAGTGCATACTCGTAGTCAAACTGACCTTTATTCTCATGTCAAAGTGCATAATCGTGGTTAAACTTCCCGGTCAGTCACCCATTCTCACACTGCTCCATCCTCAACACGCTTAACTTTTTAGTTCCTTCCAAATTAGCTTCCAAGTCTGCGCTCGTAACTTCTTGATAATAGTATGCTATCAGTCCTATTAACCCTTAGACTTTGATAACACATGATTTTATTTTTAAATTTCAAATAATTTTAAAAATAAGCAACAATAATTAATCTTTATGCATAATTCAATTATTAATCTCAAAACTCATAATTTTCAAACAAAAATAAAAAACTCTCAAAAAATAAAAAAATCGAAAATAGTGTAAAAACTTCAAAGTAATTAAAAACTAAAATAAACAACAAAAGAAATTCAAAAGTTTCAAAAAATATCATTTTTTCTGGCAAACCCTAAAATCTTTCTGTTTTTATATTTTCTTTTAGAATTTTAAAAATCTGTCATTTGTGCAAACGGACTTATAGGGAGCCTTGGCCCCTGGCGTATCAAATCTGCGCATGTATATTCTCTTTCAATTTTTTTTTGAAGTGAAAACTGAAAATTTGATTTTTTTTAAATCGGGTTGTAGGGAGCCCTGTCCCTGGAGTTTCCTGCACTAAAACTTTCCGAATTTTGGTCTGACTTAGACATTATAATCAGTAAGATATGAGATGATATACGTTCATAAGTGCGATAGCAATGGGATACGTTTAAATATCATAATATTTTATATACTCCTATATTAGCAATAGTCATGATATTTGTAGGGGCCCGACGTTCAAGTTTCGCCCCGGGCCCTCCGAATCTCAAGACCGGCCCTGGGCGGGGCTTCATATCTGGGGCGCGCTGAGGTTGGCCAGGGACGACGATGACCGTGGCGGAGGCGTGCGTATCACGTGACGGCACCGACAAGGGCCGCGAGCTCCTTGGAGGCATGTTGCCGGCCAGGCAGATGGAGGGGAGGGGAGGGAGCTCATGGTCGGGGGAGATTTATCCTTTTTTATCTAGGGTAATATAGGAGGGAGCTAATAAGTCAGGAAATAAAACGAGTTTTGGGGGTTAAATAAAATTGGGCTGGGACTGACAAGCGGGGCCTACCACTTACCACGTCGACAAATACAAGGCTATACTGTGACAAGTGGCAGTAGTTGAGCGTCCAATGTGTATTCTGTGACCGTAAATCGTAGATAGCTGTGCATATTTGGTGATGAAGACGAAAAAAAGTTGAGTTCAGTGACCTTTGTTTTATTACTCTTTTTATTTTATTTTGAGGAGTGCTCCTGTGTTTTTTGTCTGTTTTTTTGCACACTTTCTAAAGCAGCCTGACGGCTGAGATTAAGGGAACTGACATCAGATTCCGACCCGCACGTTTTCCAAAGCAGCCTGACGGCTGAGATTAAGGGAACTGACATCAGATCCCGACCCGCATGATCCAAACCCAAACCAGGTGTGATTAGCACCCTTAATCTCAGCTGTCAGGCTGCTTTGGAAAGCGTGCTAAAAAAAAGACGGAAAGTAGCACTCCTTATTTTATTGGTATTTCAGAAGCTGCGGCGCTAAGGTTAGTTCAGGTTCATTACTTGACTCCTCGGGATAGCTAGCTCTGTTCCTGCTTACTGGTTATCATCCAACTAGTCACAGAGCGCTTAGCTCAGGACACGAACTCTTGTAGCTGCTTCTTGCTTCATTGCTTGTGTTACGTTGCATGATTAATCGAGACGTCGAGACCCTAGCTTTTCTCTAGCACTTGTCTACCATCACATCGTGTGCCAAAGCAGTACACCCCGAAACAATCATCAGGTTCCAGCTCTACTGATGGAGCTCCCTGTCTCCTTTTAATTTTAGCTTTCAAGATGAGACTTTGGATGCTGCTTGCTTGCTTGCTTGGGACCAAACATTCGACCAGTCCCCAGATTGGTGATCATAACCATGGCCAGCGATCCCCTTTCAGAAAAAGGCGAGATACATAATAAATCACAACATACTTATCCTATATGACTTCATCGACTTTCCACGCCGCATAATATTCAACCGAAACCATTATGGATGCACCAATTTTCCACAGAAACATTTTCGGTACTCCCCCGTTCTGTCCCTCTCCGGTAGGGCGTAGCAGAGCAGAGCATGGTGGCCGTAGTTGACCGGCTGGGAGTTTTTGGCGCAGAGGATCTGGAGATGGATAGATGGATGCACACCAACATGCTGACAACAAGTGCAGGGCAGTGTCAAGCCGTTAAATGCAGATAGGGGTAGGGCTTTGGCAAAGGCTTTTCGGGTGGTGTTCCTCTCGAAGCATAAATATGGGTCTGATCCTGCTGTCGGGTGGGAGATCTCGTCTACTCGATCGACTGACTCTTCCTCTTACCTAGGACCACCTCGGCGGCCTGTCAGGCTCGCCGCAGAGGCGGCATGCACATCCGTCAGTGGCGAGATTCAACTGCAGGGAGGTGTGGTGGGTGTGTACTGCATGCTAGCTCACGTGATCCATGGGGCAGAGGGTTTGGAGATATTTGGTTAGTAGCCAAGTTTGATTGGCTGGGAAGGGCGAGGGAAGCCTGGGTGTGGGGCTGACAGTTCCTGTCAGCACCACTAGTGGCATGGTTTTGTTGCTGTCCTGGGTTTGGGTTTCATGTGCCTAGCTATATCAAGGCAAGCATGTCCAAAATAAGTTTCTTAACAAAAAAAAAGAAGGAATTTTCTCACTTAGTCTCTACATCAGCGACTGTATAAAATTGGTCCATTTTTTGCCTATATATGTGTCTTCTCGTAGGCAGCACCCGTAGTGGCATGGTTTTGTTGCTGTCCTGGGTTTTGAGTTTCATGTGCCTAGCTATATCAAGGCAGGCGTGTCCAAAATAATTTTCTTTCAAAATATAAAAATAGATTTGTCTCCCTTAGTCCATACAGTAGCCATATAAAATTGGTCCATTTTGAGGGTGTGGAAAACCTAGTTGATGACCTTGTGGAGGTCCCGGGTACGTGTTATATTGGCTCGGGAACAACTCCGACCATGGCATGTACAGAGAGTTACCGTATAGGCCAGCGTACTACACCATACCTATACGGTACAATACATGATGGTCTAACCGGGAAGAAGGGAACACTCATGTGTCGTCTCCTAGCCAGCACCTGTGGAACCTAACCCTAGCACGAGGGCCACCCGACATACTCTTCCTCGCTTCCACGACGGAACTAACGTTCCAAAGGAGGTGGTGGGGGTTTCAAGACAACATACCTCTTAAGAGGTGGACTAGGACGTGTAGAGTGGCTCTCGCGCGGGTCGCCATTGAAGGCTGTTGTGGCCTCTAGGGCGGTCACACAACCTGTGTAAGTGACAAGGGTGAAATTGGTGGTGACCTAGCAATCTGATTCGGCCCATCTCTAATGTGTGCTCGCTTCAAGACCTGGAGTGGTCGGCTTCGTCCCCCGTTCTAGTTGGGCGCCGGTGGCTCTGACCTCCTCTGACAACGTGGCGATGTTGAGTTGTGGATGCCCGACTGGCCTACTTTTCCGTTCTCACCACGACACTATCGTTGCAAGCTGATGTAATCGCGAACAACGAGTGTGGCCTTGTTTGTAGGAGGTCACAACAGCCCAAACTCTGCAAGATTTCTACCATGCTGTGGCGAAGCTAGAGTTATACTAGTGTTTAGGAGAGATATGGCGGCCACATTTGCTCACGGAGGGTGGTTCTGTGTGCAACACACTCTAATTGGTGCAGCGAAAGTTGTTCGTGTATGAATTGCGACTTTCTTCTGCAAGACAACGAGGAGTTGCCTTGCTCGTGACGTGTGGGATAACTGCGTTAGTTACCATGGTGTGGTCGAAGTCGCCGAACATGAAGTGAGGGGCTGGTGACGACGATGTTTATGGATGGCCGTCACAGTTGGATCTGCTTTGCGGTTTGTTTCAAGTCCACGCAGTCGACGTAATTGTGGTTTCATAGAGCTTTCTTGTAGCTAACCGGACAATGATTTTTCTATTAATTAATAAAAGTTGCGAAGATTTTGTCTTGGTTTTTGAAAAAGTAACCCGTTTGACAAAAACAGGTGACGCTGAACCTGAAAATAGCGATTAAATGGAAACATACACATTGTTTATCTACAATACAATGATCGGAATAACACTCGTAGTAAATCCAATCAACTCTGCAGAAAAAACAGGTACTCCTAGGGTGTTATTACCACAGAAAAGACAGGTAGGAGTAATAGGTTACTGCACGACTGAAGCATGTTCCGAGAGATCGAGTCGTCATTGCTGCAGTTAATCCGTGAGCCGTGCTCCTCTATCCCTCCATGCATCCAGCGAGGGGCTGGACAGGGACAGAGTTGCTGGCGTAAAATTCTCCGAACACCCACTTGTTGCACGTACGTACAAGTGCACCATGGAGAGTTGACAGCCAACAGAAACTGCTCGAGTAGTAGTTCCAGCTGCATCGATCGATGGCAACTCGGCATCATCACTTCCCTCCCAACGGCCTTGATCAGTTCGGCGCGTACCTCCGGCCGGCTGGGCAGGGAACGTCGCTCGTTGTATGGGCACACCCCCGTCCGTCGACTCAATCATCCATGCATTTGGTTAGGTTCACCGGTGCAAAGGAGTACGAGCAATCACGCTTACGAACGCAACGTAACGTGCGCTGCGCTGCCGTGGGGATCGATCGAGTCCGGCGTCGATCGTGGCATGCCGGCCGGCCACCAGGACGTACTGGCTTGAAAACGCTGTAGATCCATTGGGTGGCGCTGGGTCCGTCGAGGGGCGGTGGTGGTGTGTACCAGATCTAGGTAGTACTTCCTCTGGTTTAAGATGTTTTAGTTTTATAAAGAAAATACATCTAGACTTGTTTTAGTGTATAGATCCACCAAATCTGTGTGAATCTATATATTAAAAAAGTCTAGATACATTTGCTTCTTAAAGCTAAAACATCTTATATTTTAAAACGGAGAGAGTACGATGCGTGGCGCCTCAGCGAGCCGTACGTGTGTGTTAGGTTTGCATACTTGACGCTACCTGTCTAACGAAGCTGGGCTGAAGTTCACGAGAACGACAGCTCGCGCAGCAGCAAAAGTCTCGGACATCGTCCTTGATTTTCGGTACGCGAGGGCAAGGCCGGTGATCCAGTTCCTCCTTTGCCCGATCCCGTACGTACGCGGTAGCACGAAAAACAGTGCATGCTATGCTTCCCGGCCGGCAGACGCAAATGATCATAGCATCTTCACTCGTTAGCCGTTTCCAGCCCTAAATTCGGGCATAATTTGGGCTGGACGGAACTAGATTTTGGTCCGGGAACGCCGAGTTTTCTACTCGCGTTCCCAGGCCAAGTTCCTGTGTTTGTCTAAATTTCAACAAATTTCGACGAACTTTGGGCGAATATAGACGGTTTTCATTAATTAAAGACGAATACAAATATATTACATAGAATTCGAACGGACATCCGAATTTAAACTACTGGTAGACTAAATAATAACTTGAAAAAACTTAAAAAAGGTCGCCGCCGCTGATGCCGATGTCGGACGCCGCTTCTACATGCCGAAGTTGCTGTAGAAGGAGGTGTAGCCGTGGTGGCCTTGCCGTCGTCGTCGTCGTCGCCATCGTCGCTTGGCGACTGCGACGGTCGGGAGCTACCCTGGCTGTCGTCGCCGCACCTCTAGGGCTGGTAGGAGGGGTCGGCGTCGTCATCGCCATCGAGATCGACGAGCGGCGAGCCATCGTAGGCGAGCTCGCGGCCAGCCCAGACCTAGCGTTCGGCCTGCTCCTGCTGATGCTGGACGCGGCGGCGCTCCGTCTCCTCCCAGTCCGCCCTGGACCAGGCGAGGATATCTGACGACGAAGGCTCCGGCAGGGGACGGTGTCGCGGAGGGATTGCTCCATCGCCATCTTCATGGCGAAGGCATCCTCGTCGACAGGCACCGTCTAGTCTGCCGGCTCCATCTTCGGCTGGCGAAGGTGGAGGCGGTCAGTGGGCGGCGCAGGTGCGCGTGGCTTGTTGATGACAATGCCGCGCGGCCTAGTCCTCGGCGGCGAGTGGACATGTGTGTCCGGCTCACGCTTGACAGGCCGTAGAGGCGGCGAGACCACCGGCGCGGACCTGGAGGTGCGGGAGGCCCAGCCTATGGAGGAGGAGCTACCCATTCTCCTCGGCAGCCAGTTGGCCGGAGGACGGCGCCTGGCCCTTGCCGCCGGCGTCGAATTGCGGGGGAAGCCATGGCGGGGAGTGTTGCCGGAGAGGATGTGGTCATGCACCGAGGCGAGCGTGCCCTGGAGCGCTCCACCAGCGTTGCCTCCCCGTCGCATTGCTGCATTTCGATGGTGAATCCGGCGGCCCCTCGTCGCGGATGAGCTCCTGCAGCCGCCAGTCGGCGAAGAACTACTCCCAGAAGAGCAAGTTCCCCGGATCCTCGGCGAGATCAGGGTCCTCCATGGCCACGATCGCGGCCTCGATTTCCTCGGCCATCTCCTCGCCTGCTGGCACCGGCTGCACTGGGATCCCGCCGAGGCTGAGCTTCCAGCCGGCCGGGACCTAGGTGTCCGGCGGCGCCATGTAGCCCGCGTCGTGGAGGAACCGGGCCTCCCACGCCTGGAGTGTGCGGCGGCCGAAGCCATTCGCCGCCGCGGGATCGCCGGGAATCTCTCGCCCATGGTACATGAGGTGGGAGAGGGGAAGGCTTCGCCGGAGTCTGGTCTGCGCCGGAGTTGGTGGTCTGCGTGGGTGTGGATGCAGCCAGCTGGGCGCGCGGTCTATATAGCCGGCGAGGGGCGGGAGGGGTGTAGCGGCGAGGACGGGAAGTTAATTCCCACCAGTCCTTCGCGGGAGCCGAGGCGACGGCGACAGGAAGTTAATTCCCGGCGGTCCTCGCGGTGTTCCGATGCAGGAGGACGACGACGGACCGGCTTCTGCCGCTGACTAGGCGGGTCCACTCGGCGAATGACTCTTTTCCCACCGAAATCGTTTCGTCCGGTGTTCCCAGCGAGTTTCCGGCGCCACGGGAACAACCTAGGAAGCCCGGACGTATTTTGGGCCAAATCCGGATAAAAAACGGGATGCTGAAAACGTGACTGGACCGAATTTTGATGTCCGGACCAAGAGATGCTCTGAGGCAGTTCCCATGCGCCATGCCACGGCCATCGCTAGGAGTAGCTAGCTTTTCTCTACGGGGCGACAGATGAACACTACGAGCATCAATTAAACGTCGTCCCAAAGTACAGTAGGTAGGAAAAAAAATGTCTCGGCCAAAGACTGTGACCGGTCCGCGTGGACACGAGGATCGACGGGTTGGAACGTACCGATGCATTCCTAGCTCAAATATGGACGGAAATGTGGTTGCGTGGACGCACCGCGAACCATCCGGATCAGGCTGCTTGTCTTGGGCCTGTAAAAACAAGGTTTACTTGATTACATAGCCAATAGCGAATATACGAATTAACTAAACTACGTTGGCCATCTACTGCTCGCCGTCCTGCGCCCCACGACGACAACGTCTACTCCTCGTTGTCCTCAGCCCTCGCGTGGCCGGTCTTCTCGAGTCACCCATTCCTATAGCCCGACACGCCTCTACGACTGCTTCGTGTTAGATAGATCTCTAACGTGACTGGGCCCAACGGCCCAGCACGCCCCTAACTGCGCCCTGATCGGGGGCGCCCATCCTTATCTAGGACGGTGGGCCCCTGTCGCCAGCGCTATATAAAGTTGTGGGGAGTCGGCAGCACGATCTACGAGGTGAGCCGTGCCCTAGCCGCCCCACCTACAAGCCAATCCGATCTAGGCTAAGCGCTGCGCCGACGGGAACTCCACCGCCGCCACACTCACCCCCTACCACCCATGGCCAACGACGGAGGTTCTAGCTCCGGCACCAGCTCGGGGATTCCCTCTGGCTCGTGTTTGTCGAGCCAGGGAGCAGGTAGAGTCCATCTCGGTTCCTTCTCTCTCTCTCTGTTCTCGATCTGTAAAGGTAATGCATAGTGCTACTGTTAGATCTAGACTAGATCCTTGGTAAAGGTGGTGTTAACATTGATATCAGAGCAAGGTTTTAGTTGCTAGATTTTACAGTGCTTTTGTAGAAAGTAAGAGTTCAAAAGAAAAGAAATAGATCCAAAGTGCGCCTGCCCTATGGCCGCGCCGTTCCTCTCGATCTAGATGGGCATCCATTGTGGAGACATCTAGAAGAAGAACACACCCTTCGGGGCAAAGCAAAACCCTAGATCTAAAACCCCAAAAGATCCCGAACGCAAGTTCTAACCCCAAAAGATCCCCAAAGAAAAGGCAATAAAAAAAAAGGGTCCACTCCGGCCATCGCCGGAAAGTTTCCGCCCCACACCTCGGCCACTTGACGACGGTGCACCCACCCTCGGGTGGATGCACGCATCGGCAAGGAGCAAGGTGGGGGGCGCCGCAGTTTTTTTACTATGGACCAAGTAACAAAAAAAAGGGAGCAAAAGGCTCCACCGCCGCCCCTCTTGACGGTGGTGCGCCCACCCTCGGGTGGGCCGGCAAGGAGGGCGGGGGGGGGGGGGGAGGGGGCATGACTCGCCGGAGCAGAGGGAGGGGCGCGCCGTGGCGGCCGCCTCGCCTCGCCCGACTCGCGGGCTCGCCGCCACAGAGAGGGAGAGGGAGGGGCGAAAGGCGCCGCCTCGCCTCGGCCCTCACGAAGGGCTCGCGTCGCCGGTGCAGGACAGGGCAGAGGGAGGGGCGCGCTGATGCGGCCACCTCACCTCTGCCGACCCGCTCGCACGTGGGGCAAGCCGCTGCCACCGCGCGGGCTCGAGAGAGGGAGGGGCCCGCTGGGCGGTGCCGCCTCGCCTCGGGCCGAGCCGCGAGAGAGAGTGGGGTAGGAGGGGCGCAGCCGCCTCATCTAGGAGGGGCGCAGCCACCTCGGCATGCTCCCCACATCGCCGCCGCGGTGCGCACACGGACCCGACGCGCCGCCGCCGACGCACCTGACGCGGGGCTGCCGTGGTTGAGCGCGGCGCCGCCGCAGAGAGATGGCACGAGACGGACGCGGTGCCCACGCGGGGCAGCCGCGCGAGGCACGCAGCGCCGCCGCGGTGGGCACACGCGGGGCACGCGGGGGCGGGTCACAGGGGGAAGTGGAGTTAGGGTTTGTGGGGGAGGGGCGGCGGTCTGGGGGCTTTTATACAGCTGAAACGCGCGCTGCGCCGTCCGATCTAGGGCGACCGAAATGGACGGCCGAGATCGTGCGGGGCGGGTGGCCGCGGGCGGTGGAGGGCCGAGCGGGCCAGGCCGGCCAAATGGGCCGCTGGCGAGTAGGGCGAGCGGGCGCTGGCTGCCTGGCTCGCGCGCAGGCGGCGGTTAGCGCCGCGGGCGTGGGCAGGCCGGCTGGGCCGCTGCTTGCTGCCCAGGGTTTGGGCGTAGTAGGGCTCTCAGGATAGTTTTTTGTTTCTGTTTTTTTTACAGAAGATGTTTTTAATAGTTTTGCTTAGTTTTAAGCATATTTTCAACATGGTTTTTTCTAGTCATTTCATTTCAAGTGTATTTTGACTAGAGAATGATTTAAAAGCAGAATTTTTTCTGTAAAGTTTAAAGTTTATGAAAGTCATTATTAAGTTTCCGCTGCAAATAGATGTTTTAAATTGCAATAATGCAATAAAAGTTGTTTAAATTTTGTTATAAAGATGTGACAAAGTGATTAAAGATGATTGTGTCCCATGTTATTAATTGACCAACGTTGTCAATAAACATGATCATGATCTTTCCCATTGAGTATCAAAGGTGCATTTAACTTTATTTCTGCCCAACAGTGATGTAATTTTAAATAGCACGAAACGATTGCATGCTTAATTTATATCAATGTTGAATTAACGCATACAGTTGTTTTACTTGGTGATCTCACATCTTTTGTGATTTTCAGGAGGTCTCAACCTCATGACATGTTTGAAGGACATCCCGCTCCTAAGGGGGGACAACTACTCCGAATGGAGGAAGAAAGTTGACTTGGCGTTCGTATGCGCCGAAGTGGATTGGGTGGTTGACACCAAGCAACCAGTCAAGCCCGCTGACCCGGTCAGGGGGGCTGCTGAGGAAAGTGCTGACTTTGAGAAAAGGAAGAGGGACCATGCTCCATTGGAGCTGGCCTACTCTATTGATAACCAGAAATGGGTGAACGCCAACAAGAAGACTCTGGCCTTCGTAAAGAACACAATTGAGAACGCAATAGTGGGCTCAATTGGAGAGTGTGCTACCGTGGGTGAGTATCTCGCCAAGATAAAGAGCCAGTTTACTGGCTCTTCAAAGATGTATGCGACCCAGCTGTTAAAGCAGCTGGTTACTGAAAAGTACACGGGAGGACCCCACGGAATAAGAGAGCACATCTTGAGGGTGTCAAACATGGCAGCGAAGCTCAAGCCCATGGATGAGGACCTCGAGCTAAAGCCAGCACTCTTGGTGCACCTTGTGATGGCCTCACTTCCACAGCCTTTTGAAAACTTTGTAATAAACTATAATATGTCCCCTGAAAAGTGGGACATAGAAAAGACCATTGGGATGTGCTCCCAGGAAGAGGAAAGGCTGAAAGCCCTTCACGGCGGTTCTCTGAACTTCGTGAATGACAACAGGAAGAGAGGCTTCACAGGTGGCAACCATGGTGGCTCACCCTCCAAGCCCCATGGCAAGGGTCCAATGCAGCACCAGTACCAGCATCACCAGTCCACCCCTGGGGAGAAGGATCAGTGCCATCACTGTAAAAAGCCGGGCCACTACAAGAAAGACTGCCCGATTTGGCTGAAGTACATCATGGCCAAAAATGGTAAAGACATTGTTTCTTTTGTTAATAAATCTCTGTATGAAAAGTTTACTAGATCCACTTGGTGGATTGATTCTGGAACAACTGTTCACGTTGCCAACTCTTTACAGGGGTTCCATTCGACAAGGACCACGCCAAGAAGAGAAAGACACATTGAAGTGGCGAATGGAATAGAAGCAGAAGTGGAGGCCATTGGTGACGTCCCTCTAGAGCTGGCTGATGGCTCTTTTCTTTTGCTCAAAGATGTGCTTTTCGTTCCTTCATTACATAGGAATTTAATAAGTGTTTCCTGTTTGGACAAAGATTCTTACGAATGTTGTTTTGGAAATGGCAAGTGTGCCATTTTGTTGAAAGACAAATGTGTGGGTGTTGCTACATTATTTGATAAGTTATATTTGTTATCCCTGCATGAGAAAGTTTTTTCTGTGTGTGATGTGAATGGAAAAGTTTCCTTGTCGAACAAAGAACAAAAGAAAAGAAAGCGAACTCTTGACTCATCGAAACTATGGCACTGCAGACTAGGCCATATTTCGAAGGGAAGAATAGAAACCTCGTTAAAAATGACATTCTTCCTCCGTTAGAGTTCTCAGACATAGACAAATGCATAGATTGCATTAAAGGAAAGTATGTAAAACAAATTTAAAAAGGTGCAAACCAAAGCATAGCTACACTCGAAATAATCCACACGGATATTTGTGGACCGTTTCCGGTGAAAAGTGTGGATGGCTATGATTCATTCATAACATTCATGGATGACCACTCCCGGTATGGTTATATTTATCCAATTAAAGAAAGATCTGAAGCATTGGATAAATTTAAAATTTTCAAAGCTGAAGTAGAAAATCAGCACGATAAAAGAATCAAAATAGTTCGGTCCGATCGTGGGGGGGAGTACTACGGTCGGCATACTCCATATGGTCAAGTACCAGGACCCTTTGCACGGTTCCTGCAAGAAAATGGAATAGTCGCCCAGTATTCTATGCCGGGCGAACCTCAGCAAAACGGAGTAGCTGAAAGGCGCAACCGTACCCTTATGGATATGGTGCGCAGCATGATGAGCTATTCCACCCTCCCATTGGGATTGTGGATGGAGGCGCTTAAAACCGCCATTCATATTCTCAACAGAGTACCAAGTAAGTCGGTGCCCAAAACACCGTATGAATTGTGGACAGGCAGAGTCCCCTCTCTGCACCACTTGAGGGTCTGGGGGAGCCCAGCTGAGGCAAAAGTTTTCAATCCAAACATCGCAAAGTTAGACCCCAAAACAGTATCTTGCCATTTTATTGGCTACCCAGATAAGTCCAAAGGCTATCGTTTCTACTGTCCCGACAGATACGCAAAGTTTGTAGAAACGAGACATGCAGTCTTCTTGGAGGACGAATTGATGAGGGGGAGCATGGTAGCTAGGAAAATTGATCTTGAGGAGAAGAGGGTGCATGCACCTAATCCGATGACTCAGGAGCCATTTTTCTCGCTACCTGTTGTGCCACCATCTACAACCCCTGAGGTTATGATGCCGGCACCTGTTGTGACTCCACACGTGACAACAATGGGCGAAAGTTCGGAACCTGTCCATCAGGAGCCACCTGAACCCACTGTTGAGCACGAAAGGGAGCCAGAACAGCCACCTACTGTAAATGTGCCTGAACCCGATGCAAGAAATGAGCAAGAGTCTGATGAACTCAGACGGTCTAAAAGAGAACGAAGACCAGCCATTTCCAAAGAAATCTACAAAGTTTACAATGTAGTTCATATGGAGGGCGATCCTACCTCATATGAAGAAGCCATGAGTAGCCCTCACTCAGCCAAGTGGGTGGAGGCAATGGAAGATGAAATGAAATCGATGAGTTCCAACAATGTTTGGAACTGGAAATTCCCAAAGGAGCCAAAACAGTAGGATGCAAGTGGGTCTACAAAACAAAGTATGACTCCAATGGGAATGTAGAAAAGTACAAAGCTAGACTCGTGGCAAAAGGCTTTACGCAAAGAGAAGGCGTAGATTACAATGAGACTTTTTCTCCGGTCTCATGTAAGGACTCCTTCAGAATCATCATGGCGCTAGTTGCACATTTTGATTTAGAATTACATCAAATGGATGTCAAGACGGCATTTCTAAATGGAGATTTAGAAGAAAATGTTTACATGAAACAACCCAAGGGTTTTTTCATGGAGGGGAAGGAACATATGGGATGCCGCCTAAAGAAATCCATTTATGGGTTAAAGCAAGCCTCTAGGCAGTGGTATTTAAAGTTTAATGATACCATTAAAGGATTTGGATTCAAAGAAAATGTTGAGGACAATTGCATTTATGCAAAATTCAAAAGTGGGAAATATATTTTCCTAATTCTATATGTGGATGATATTCTGCTTGCTAGCAGTGATGTTAGTCTACTACTAGAAACAAAGAAGTTCTTGTCATCAAACTTTGACATGGAAGACCTTGGTGAAGCATCTTATGTTTTGGGCATAGAAATTCACCGAGACAGAAAGAATGGAGTGTTAGGACTGTCGCAGAAAGCGTATTGTGAAAAGATTTTAAAGAAATACAATATGCATGCGAGTAATTCAACACCTGCTCCCATAGTCAAGGGCGACAGTTTTGGGAAATCCCAATGTCCAAAGAATCAACATGAGATCGATCAAATGAAGTCAGTACCATATGCTTCGGCTGTTGGAAGCTTACAGTATGCACAAGTGTGCACTCGCCCTGACTTAGCATTTATCACCGGGGTACTCGGTAGATATTAAGAGAATCCAGGCATAGAGCACTGGAAGATGGTAAAGAAAGCTTTGCGTTATGTGCAAGGCACAAAAGGCCTCATGCTAACATATAGACGATCTGATTCCCTAGAGATAAAAGGGTATTCAGATGCAGATTTTGCGGGAGATAAAGACGACCGAAAGTCCACGACAGGGTATGTCTTTACTCTCGCAGGAGGTGCTATTTCGTGGAGAAGCGCCAAACAGTCGATAGTTGCATCATCTACGATGTATGCAGAATTCATAGCATGTTATGAGGCCATGGGACAGGCGTTATGGTTAAAGAAATTCTTACCCGACTTGAAAGTGGTTGACTGCATCAGCAGGCCACTAAAGATGTACCGTGACAACGAGCCCGCAGTATTCTATGCTCACAACAACAAGTCGAGTAATGCTTCAAAGTCTATAGATATAAAGTATTATGTTGTGAAGGACAAAGTCCAGGATCAAACTATAAGTCTCGAGCATATAAGGACAAAGGATATGCTTGCGGATCCACTAACGAAAGGCTTACCACCCAATGTGTTCAAGGAACACATAGCCGGCATGGGTTTAACGGCAAGCCTATGATTCCTGGACTATAGAGGCCCAAAAGTAACAGAATTTGTTTCAGAACACGAAGGTATATAGTAGCTGTCTGATTCTATCGGCAATTGAGCTGAGACGATGAAACATGCTCTATGTGTCATTCTGTGATGAAATAAGTAAAGAACAAGGTTAAAAGTAAAGTCGAGATCTAGGGGGAGAATGTTAGATAGATCTCTAACGTGACTGGGCCCAACGGCCCAGCACGCCCCTAACTGCGCCCTGATCGGGGGCGCCCATCCTTATCTAGGACGGTGGGCCCCTATCGCCAGCGCTATATAAAGTGGTGGGGAGTCGGCAGCACGATCTACGAGGTGAGCCGTGCCCTAGCCGCCCCACCTACAAGCCAATCCGATCTAGGCTAAGCGCTGCGCCGAAGGGAAGCTCCACCGCCGCCACACTCACCCCCTACCACCCATGGCCAACGACGGAGGTTCTAGCTCCGGCACCAGCTCGGGGATTCCCTCTGGCTCGTGTTTGTCGAGCCAGGGAGCAGGTAGAGTCCATCTCGGTTCCTTCTCTCTCTCTGTTCTCGATCTGTAAAGGTAATGCATAGTGCTACTGTTAGATCTAGACTAGATCCTTGGTAAAGGTGGTGTTAACACTTCGTCCACCCGACACTGCTCCCTCGTGGCAAGGCGATGTTGGAACCTGTCATTTGTCTAGCGGGCTCTTTTCCTCTCTCATCTTCCCTTCGGAGCTCCCTCATCGCCTCCATGTTGACCTTCAAGCTCTCCCTCGCCGCCTGCGCAGCTGCCCTATCCCGATCTTCCAGTCCTCGGTGTCCATCCCTCCAGCCAGCAACGTCTCACTTGCAGCACAATCGCCTCGCACCTGGCGGTGAACCTTCGCAAAGGATATGCATGTCATGTTGCGTCTCACTAGGGCTGCCCTCTCGTCTAGGATGTCCGCCAAGGCCGGCGGCTCGACAACCATGAGCCCGTTGATAGACTCGCCACGCTAGGTGGTCTCGAAGGACACGACCAACACCGCTTGCTCTTCGCTCGTAGCCACCACGTCGACCTCATTGTTGAAATCCCCTAGGATGTCGAAGTCATTCTCTTCCATCTCCATGTCCGTGTTAGTGTCTTCAGTGAAGCCACCTCGGCTGCGGGATCCTTTGGCACTGCCTCGCCAGGCGTTGCCTCCGCTGCCGCCCCCAATCCCTCGTGGTACGACCCAAACACCACGTCACGATCCTCAACCTCCGCGCACGTGGCGATCTCCGCTGCCTTGCATGGCTCCCGCATGTCAATCATCGCTGCATTGTCGTCCTCAGTGAAACGATCATGCACCATCTGGCTCATCTTAGTCCAGGTGGTGATCTTCCGGTGAGGTATGGCTACTAGCTAGCTAGGGTTTGCCCATCGAGTCAGCGGCGTTGTCCTTCTTATAGCCCACGGCCATGGCGTGAAACGAGCGACCACGCGCGGGAAACGTCAAACCGCCGAGCAAGGAGCGCGGGAAGCCGACAAGGTGGTTCGCGACATGACGTGTCGGCATTAACTTTGCCATATCGTCCCAGCGGCAGGGGAATAGGAAAATACATCGGCTTGCTGGGTACACCCCTGCCCCAGACAAACCAGGAGAGGACAAGGCCCATTTCCTTCTAGCGGGCTGCCTCAAACGTCACTAAAACAGATACATATTGTGTGGATCGGCCCATTGGAGATGGCCTAACTTTCACCCCTGCGTGCCCTATGCCCTTTCCCCGCTTCATTTCCTTGCATTGCATTGTACCCAGAGCGGCAACCACACATGCATCATAACATCCCACAAAAAGGCAAAGGCCAACTAGAGCTAGAGCAACTTATCCTGTACCAAACACATAATCATTCCTATGTGTCATGCATTAGCATTAGAACCGCAAGTCCCCAATTAGGTAAGTCTTTATCCCAATGGTATCCGTGATCACTAAGCACAAGCATGTTTTATTACTATATTTTTCTCATCCTCCTTAAACCTTGATGAAAAGGATTTCTCCGATTTCTATTAATAGAATCCACAGCTACATGGTCATCAGCAACACTGATAAACCACTAGAAAATAACCTTAGCTAGGGAAAAAAAAAAGAAACAAGATAAAGTCTACGAGTGCAAACTGTGACAGAGGAAAAGAGACAACATCCCAAGACATCCTAAGATAGTCAAGAAGGGAGGCAAAACACTTGGAAAAAGAAAATAGTACACAATCATCCCCCATCATCTTCATTCACGAGTCTTAGGATCCAAGTCACCCATCCTTTCCTGGCCTGGAACACCTCAGCCGCGACCTTTTCTAGCACCTTTGTGCCTAATTGCAGCTCCATTTTGCCAGACTCCTTCACCTGCAAACCACTCCACAAATTAGTCTAGTGCACAACCCTGTCCAGCACATCGATTGGCTCTTTTGGATATTTTGATTCAAAGCAAGACAGATTTCTGGTTTTCCAAACCGACCACAAAACAACAACAACACCAACAGATAGAAGATTTCTTTTTTCTCTCCCAAAACCCTTCAACCACACATTGAAACAAGAGTTAACATCAGAGAAGTTACAAGTGATCCCTGTCGGCAACTCACCACATTCCAAATGTATCTGGCTAAAGGGCAAGAGAAAAAAATGTGATCAATCTTCTAGCAAAGAATTTGTTCAGAGAGGCAAATAATTTTTTTCATATTTATAGCCCAAGTTAGATCATCTTCTAGCAAAAGTATGGTGCCATCTGCATATTGCAGAATTGACACACCTTTCGTAGTATAATCTGAGGCTAAACCTTGTATTAAACATTGATATAGATCTCTTTCTATCATAAGAGCTAGACCATCAGTAATAAGGACAAAAATAATTGGTGAAAGTGGGTCTCCTTATCTCACCCCCTGGTGTGTGTTGAAATAAGACCCAATTTCATCATTGACTTTTATTGCCACTTTCCCTCCTCTCACAATTTTCATAATCTAATCATTAAAAATATTAGGGAATCATTTCATTTCCAGAATTTGGAGCAGAAAGGACCACTTGACTTTGTCAAAATATTTTTAAAAATCTATTTTGAAAAGAACTCCTGATCCCTTTTTTCTATGAATATCATTTAAAGTTTCATGCATTACAACTAATCCTTCCAGGATGTACCTCCCCTTTATAAAAGCTATTTGAGATAATTGTATCACAGACCACACAACCTTAATTAATCTGTTGACTAATATTTTTTATGATCTTAAACACAACATTTAGCAAGCAAATAGGCCTATATTTTTTAATACAATCTACATCTTTCCCCTTCTGCTAAAGAGTGACTAAACCATACTTAAATATGTCTACATCTAGCTCTCTAGGGTGGAATTTCTCTAAGAATACTAGCAAGTCAAGTTTAACTATGTCCCATAATTTTTGGTAGAATTCTGCATTAGCCTTATTTTTTCCCATACCAAAAACATCCATCTTGATTTCATCTAAAGTGAATTTCTCCACTAAAGTTTTCTGCTCATCACTCGAAATTCTTTTAACATCCCCGGGATCAAGAAACATATGTGTGTGTTCAGATCTCCCAGGGAGGTTTTTGTAGAACTTGGTGATGTACTGCTTCATGTTTTCTTGCTCTTCCACTACAAAAATACCCCCATACACTGCGGATTTTTGGGACGGCATAAGTAAAAAATAACTGGCAAAAGTTTGTTACGCGACAGATGAGCATTCGCGGCACCATTTTGTCGCGGCGGCCAATTATACGCCGTGGACAACGTGACACCGACGCATTTTAGTGCCCTGATACGTGGTCAGATGGAGCGACGCTTAATAATGATGCGGTAGGTGAGCGGTGGCAGAGTTTCCCCCGACCTGGATTTGACTTGACACACCGCACATACTGAGTGGTGTGGCCCACCACGTCCAATCCTTTCGTTCTAAATAGCGCAACCGCAGTCCATATTTTATTCATATGCCGACCCTCCCTTGGCGACCTAGCTAGCAGCGGTGGCAGCGACATTGATTGAGGTGAGGTCCTCCGTCAGCGAGACGTGAAGATGATGATGGGCTCTGAGATCGGTGGAGGATTAGTAAGTTCTTTGTTCGTTCTTTGTCAATCAATATCATATCGGGTTTTTGCTTCATATTTTGGTTCTTGGATCTCACGAACTTTGTTTGGGATTTTCTCAGTGTGACGTAGTGCTGAAGTGGATCTATGATCATACAATCGATGGTGTCGTCATAAAAAATAACTACTTCTCAATATGCTACTACAAGAGGACTACCCGCAGGCACGTCGCATTCAGGGCAAGCACACCAGCCATAGATTCTTTGGCTACAATTTTAAAAAACTGAGGTGTTGTTACCTTAATTGGCAAGATGAACTGCACTCAGAAGTGCATCGTATGTTTGGGAGATTAATCGAGGAAGAAAACGATGATCGATCGCTGGAAGTTGGAGCTTTGGAGGATGCCAAAAAAGAAGAGTACGAGGAGGACGCAAAAATGACAGCAAAGAAAGAGACCAATGAATCGCTGAGTGCGATTAAAACTGTGTGCAATATAGTTAGTTCTGGCCCGCGGTCGGTTATGGCATCACTAGATAACATGGGATTCAAAGCCGTTCATAAGGAATAACCTTTTTTAAGTATTTTCCTGCTTATTAGCAAGTACTTATTTTTAATTATGCACTTTGTAGTATGTTTTTTTTTCTTATTCTCAAGCTGCTAGTGTTTTACTATTATGCACTCTGTACTATGTTTGTTTTTTCTAATTCGCAAATTGAGTCCATAAAATTAGTTTGCAAAAGGGTGGAGTGACCTAGTGGTCAACTATTCAAACTTTATGGGCACAAAATTCCCCACTCACCTAGAGCTCGCTGGCGTTAAACCCTAAATCGAATCCATGCCGCACTGCGCCACGCCGTCCCCTCGGGCATCAGATCCAGACTTGTGCAGCTGCTTCTTTTCTCATCTCCTCTGCTCTCTATCGGACCGTTCCACTCTTCCCCTCTTTGGTGTGGCACGGCCCTATATTGGACTCACCTTCTTCCTCTTTGTCAACAGCCCTCCGTCTACCGCGCACTCCCCGGTACGTCACCAACTAAGGCCTTCATCGGTCCAGATATGCTATGTATTTCTCTCCATTTAAGTCTTGTGCTTTTAGGAAATGACATTAGCAAATCCTACAAGCTTCAGTAGGAGCAAAACATATTATTTGAATTTCATATTTGGATTTCTTTTATTTTTCTGATCGATTTAGACATATTATTTGTCGAATTACGATTTACAGATTTAAAGATATAAATTATTCCATATTAAATATAAAAAGAAAAAAAAGAAAATCATTTTATTGTTATTTGAATTCAAGATTATAATTACTTATTCATTGTTGTTTACTTAAATAATTATTTGGAATTAAAAAAATAAAGAAGTGTGACATCATGGTCTAAGGATTAATAGGACTGATATGGTAATATTATCAACAAGATCTAATTTCTTTCTCGAAAGCTCATCCAAAAGGAACGAAAAAGTTAAGTGTGTTGGGATTGGAGTAGTGTTAGGTCGGATGATCGATCGGGAAGTTTGACCACTAATGCAATTTGACTTGATATTACGTGTACTTAGAGTTAAAAATGGCCTCTCTGAGATTAAACCCATTTGTAGCAATTATGATTCATGAAAGGAGAAGGGCCGTGTTAGCACTGCTAGGATCGACTAGGTATAGATCTGTTCGGTAGTCTGTCTATTAATCAGTACATGTCGGAATAGAGTGAGAGATCAGAGAGGGGAGAGGAGAACCAACCTTCACCTTGACTTGATGAACCAGTGGCGTTTGCCATGGTGGTCGACGGCGTGAGCGAGAGTGAGAGTGGGCAAAGCGGTGGCGGAGCTTCCCATCGCTAGACGCTAACCCTAGATCGGCTAGGGGATATTGGTGGGGTTTGCGGCGCAGTCGAACCACGTAACCTGTGCCGCCGTCCCCCACCTTTTATATAGCGCTGCGACAGGGGCCTACCAACCAGTGTACGGTTGGGCGCCTCAGATCAGGACGCGAGTCAAAGGGTCCGTCGAGCCGTTGGGCTCGATCGGGGAGAGATCAATCTAAGAGCCCGTCCCTCACTCATTGCCTATCTTGTACTTGTTCCTGCGATCAGTAGGATCTGACATAAAAACAAGCCAGTAAACCGCATAATTCCACTACCTACTACTACACCTCTATATGCAATTATGCACAAGCATCCGATCCTTATTCCACTGGGTATGGACTCGACGTGCATATGAGCCCCTCGGCATCTCGAATTAATCGTCATCGCCAAACAATGCAAAGCTTTGTTTGACGAGAGCGACACCTTAGCTAATGCCCCCACACAGTGCAAGCTTCCTCCCGGGAGGAGAACATGCATGGCCGGCCGGACCAGCAGTAATGCCCAAGATGCAGCCCAATTGATGCCCCTCGTGCTCGTGCCTTGGCTAAACCTAATTAAGACGGCCACTGACGCCGAAGGGCCGCAGTTTCATTGGATGCCACACAGATCCTGACGATGGATGCATCCAGATACTCCATGGAGCTACTGGTGAGAAAATAATGGCCAGATTGGACCATCGATCTAATAATTTGTTGGTCCATCGGCAACACTTGGTTCGTCACACACATGTCTTTCCCTGTAGCCCGATGCCGATGCGACGCTCTTCTAGCCAGGCAAGATCCCTTTCTTGTGCAGTGCCGCAGATTTGTCGCGCCAGCTTTTGCCAAAGACGGGAAAACGAAGAGGAACATGTCCATCCAATTCAATCAGCTGGGCCGATCTGCGCACTGGTGCCATGAATATTGCAGGGTTGTCTTTCTCGGATCCGTGTTCGGTTGCAGTCCCGACGTCGACCCGGCGTAGTACCTGCTGCGTGTGCTCGTGGCGCGTCCAGGGCCTCGTGGACGCCGCCGTGGTGGCGCCGTCGGACGTAACGTCGGAGAGGTACGGGGAGCGGAGCCGCTGCGACGCGCCTGTCGTGGCTCGCTGCGCGGCACACGTTTTTGTTGAGTTGGGATTTCTGCATGAGAGAGAGGTACTACACTAGTACGGGTCCTTCTCAGCCAGTTCGGACTTTGGACTGACTGGAAGAATCGTGTGCGCGGCAGCAGCGTCGCTGGAGTCAGTCCACGCTTGCAGGTGGGAGATGAAAAGGTACGCGGGTGTAATGGCGGATAGCTATGGGCGAAAGATGATGGATCGCCGTCCCGATCGACCAATGGAAATTACGTCGAGATCGCGCAGCAGGGTCATCGAGGGCAACCTGCATGTTGGAGCCTATCAGGTTCATTTTCAGGCTTGCTTTTGGGTAAAGCCTGTGTGTTTCACATTGGTAAATCTCGTCTCATTGCAGAAAGGTGAACCTCGTTTTCACTTTGTTTTGGCCAAGACCGGAAATTCCAGTTAACGAGCACGTTATATGTGATTTGATTTGGGCCATCTATCGGTGACTTAGGCCATCTCCAACGGGCCCTCTAAAACGGACAGGCCTTTCACCGTTTGGTCCGTTTAAGGGGGTGGAGGAGGCCCAACCCGGTTGCGGTGGCTTGTGTCCCCAACGGCCATTCCTGGGAAAAAAGTGCAAAAAAAAAAGAGGCCAAAAATAATTGAACAGTATTACATATTAGTAGGTCCTTGTCCTGGCGGTCACAAAATATCCAAATAAAATAAAATAAGCCCCAATACTATGGGGGTGTCCTGGCGTGGAAGGGAAACCAACGGGCGTTGTTGGCCTGCCGGCGCCCTGGTCTTGCGGCTGCGTGTCGCCTACTCATCGTTGTCCTCGTCGGCAAGGTCGATGAAGACCTGAGGCGGTGGCCACGCGCCGCTCTCGGCCAGAGGGGGAGGCGGAGCCGGGAGCGTGGGCGGTGCCGGGAGCGCGTGCGGTGCGGGGGGTATCTGGACCCTTCCCAGTACTCCTCGTCATCGTCGTCGAGGTTCTCGAGGTGGGGCCTCGATGGCCTCACGCCGCGCCGCGTGCTCCGTGTCGAACCATCGGTCCTAGACCGGAGAGTCGATGGCGTACACGCGTCGCTTGGAGCGTGGGCATGGCGGCGGGCGCGCCAGTGGGCCGCAGAAGAAGGAGGAGCTGCGGTGGGACGACGACCTTGAGACGGAATGGCGGCCACGACCACCGCCGACGGAGAAGCTGGCCTTGTGGTTGTTCCGGCTGGGTCAGAACCAGCCCTTTCAGCTACCCTTCCCCTTCGTCATCGCGGCCAGCAAGGCTTGTCGGTGGGGAGGGAGCGGCCACTAGCTAGGGTTTTGGGATTTGACCGGGAGTGTGGATGGGGACGACAACGCGGTACTCCAAACAAATGGACTAACGAATACCGTGAACACATTGCTCCACCGTACTCCAAACACCACCGCAGATGGCCACCAGATTAAAACTTACCGAACCGGTATGAGTACCGCTGCCAGGGAGAGGCGATCTAAGAGAAAACCCATATAGGGTTCCACCCCTCGTCGGCGACGTCGCCGGCCTGCTCCGTCTCCGATTGCCCTAGGGTCTTGGAGGTGTGCGGACCAAGGCCTCTCGCTGGCGGGAGGTTTTCCAGTCTTTGTTTAGTCTACTTTTTAGTGTCTTCTTCGGTACATTGAGGCGACAGCTATTGTCCTGATATCAAAATAAGGTGCTCCTCGCTCTATCCTCGCTCTGATGGTGCATCTAGCATTGACGGAGAGCGCGTGGACTCGTTTGTCCGGCGGATCTCCAGGTATTCTGTCCGTTTTCGTGTTCGTTGGTTTGTTTTCAGATTAGTCTCTTCCGATCTACGGTTGTTATCATTGACGATGGTTGCTGCTCTAGTGTGTTGGTCCTTTGTGAGCTTAGCACGACGACTTCCCATCTGTCTACTACAACAAGATCTACTATGACAAGCTTTATCCGGCTCCAGTGATGCAGGGTGAGGATGGCGGCGTGCCCCCGACTCGCATTAGTGTTTATAGTCGTCGCTAGGTGGTCCAGTGACATATTTGTAAATTATTACTTTTGTTCCTCTTTGTGCTACTATTGATGATTATCAATAGATGCGGTAGAATTTCGAAAAAAAAAAACACCGCAGGTGAGGAGGACTACGACATCCCTAGAGTGGTGGCCAAGATAGCATGCATCAAGAACCCACATTCTCAGAACCCGACACATCAACAACCACCTTTGTCCCAGGGGCGCCACCTCGGCATCCACCAAGTCGTCTGTGCGCAATTTGCCATCACCATCTCTTGGGGTCACCAAACAAACATACTCCGCTGGCACGCAAGGCGCAGCTCCGCGTGACCTAGATGATCGCAACCCTAGCTGCACAAAATAGCTGCTCACGGTCCTTAAACCTAGGGATGCCACCCTGATATGTCATAATTGTTTCCTCTAGAAGAATTTGTAACATATTTGCTTGTTATTCAAATTTCAGTATTTTTCTAGAAGTAACCTCTGTTTATGTCGGTTTATGTATTTTGACGGGACGGTACAATAAACTAGAAATATAACGAAGAGTTTGAAGAAGATAGGATTGCCAAGTCTTGTCGAAGGGATATATGGGGGTAGGTGGGTGGGGGTCATAGGACAACACGTGTATGGCACTCTTGGGCTCATGGGCAACAACTAGGTGTGTATGAAACATTGGCACCACCTCTCTCTTTGGCCCAATGCCTCATTCCAACCCTAAAACACTTCACCTCTATTTATCTCGATTTTCGCTCCTTGGCACTCACAACCTAGCCCTACTCATGAAATTCCTATCCAAAATGCACAATCCCCATCGACCCCTTGGGAGACTTGGTTCAGAGCTGCATATGGATGGACTGAGCATCGCTACCTTGGGGATCCTAAGGCTGGTCATAGTGGTAGTATCATACTACTAGTATCATGCATATGATACTAGTGTATGATAGTATCTTCATAGTGCATGGTATTATATGGTAGTATCATATTGTACTATATTTAATGATTTGTAGAATTTAAATGTAAAATTGTGTACAAGATTTATTTTCATGAGGATTTTGTAGTTTCACGTGCTATGATACGATATCTACCTATGATACTCTAATCAGCTCTTTCTTCATTAATTATTGTGCCGCGTCAGATTTTTGCCAACACATGCATGATACTAGTTATGATACTCCCACTAGGACCAGCTTAATCGCTCAGACTCTATCATCTAGAAATATCTTCTAACATGCTTGCCCTCTTTCCGTAGTGCCACGTCTGTTGTTGTCGGGGCAGGCCGTTCACCTCCTTTTGGCTAGACTATTGGTTCGAGGGATTTTCTTTAGCTCAACGTTTACATGCTCTTTTCTCCCATGCGACTAGGACAACTTGTTCTATCAAGTATGTTTGCTCCTCCTACCCTGTCAACCTTCCCTTGCAGCCTCACCTCTCAAATGTCGCAGAGTCAGAGTTGTCTACTCTGCAATCTTTGTTAGCATCTGTTAATCTTGACGAGCAGGTTCCACACGTTAGGGTTTCGAGATTAGACAACAAGAGTTTAACCACTAAATCATCATATTCGGCAGCATTTGATCACTTGCAGGATGTTCTGCTTGCAAATTACTCGACAAATTGTTGCCGCATGTTCGTCTGGCTGGCAGATCGCGGAAGGTTGTTCACCAACCAACAACGCTTACGGAGGGGCTTGGCTGATTCCGAGGCATGCCCATTCTGCCCGTGCCCTGAACAGGACCGTACCCGAGAAAACAGAGGCCCGGTGCGAAACAAAAAGTTTGGGCCCTCAACATAATCACAGTGAACTAAAAAAACAAAGTTATGTATTATATTATCAAGAGTACCCTTTTGAGACGAAGTAAATTCTTCAATCTTTTGTTTTTGCTTACGTTTTTTCATATCCGGAAGGGTGTTACCTAATTCTAGCAGACATTATAGAAATGAAACTAGAGACATATAACATAATACCATGTATTATATTATCAAGAGCACCCTTTTGAGATGGAGTAAATTCTTCAATCTTTTGTTTTTTGCTTATGTTTTTCATGTCCGGAAGGATGTTTCCTAATTCTAGAAGACATTAGAGAAATGAAACTGGAGACAAATATCATGTATCAAAAATAGAACGTGAAAACAAAGTGGGATGAAATGAAATAACCTTTTGATTGATTTTAGCAGAAAGCCATCAGGGTGCGTCTCTGGTAGTGCGGTCGTGCTTGAGTCCTTAGGGCCTCCTCCTCTTGATGGTTCTCCTCCTCCTCTTGATGAATCAGCTACCAAGCAGTGTGGCCGGGCCTCCAACTCGAATTGGTGCACCTAGATCACAGGGGGCGGCAACAAACAGCAAGGGGATAAAAAGAGTACTGGAATAGATTGATGAAAAAATTAGAAGAAAACAACAAATAAATAGAGAGTGGTTGAGGGTGCAGCCTGCAATGGATCTTGATTATATTCATTGCATCAACGGATCTATGATGGAGAAATCACAATGGAATTAAATCCACCTAGGAATTTTGGAGAAGGTTGAAGAACTGCTCTCCGGCTGCATGAGAAAGAGAACGAGAAAAGAGAAGGGGAAGGCATGTCGTGAGTTTGGGCCTCCTATGGAGTTAATCACCGGAGTTATTTCCGTGGCAAATTCCTAAGCGGCAGTGCGGCACAATGCCTAAATGCATTTATTAGTCCAAAATAAATCTGTCATTAGGAGTATTAATTAGTAGCTTAACATAAAATCTGGAGGCCCTCTGATTATGGAGGCCCTGTACATTGGAACACTCTGCACATGCGCACGAGACGGGCATGGCCCTGAATCGTCTGAGCATCTTCTTCTTCACCGCCCCTCGGTCCAGCCTTTCTTGTTGGTGGTCCCCGCGTTGCATGACAATGTGGCCGGATGTCATAAGATGCGTGAGCTTTGGGATGGATCTCCACTATGCAAAGTTCGCTCATCGGTTCTTATATGTGCTCTTTGGAATATTTGCAAATGCCGCAATGCTTTTGTTTTCAGACATGTCATAGAACAAATGGAGCTCGTCTTCCGAAGATGTGCGGAAGACCTATTCCTGTGGATGCATCGGTTTGTTATGATTGCCCATCTAGCCTCTCACACCTAGCTGTTTTTCTCTTAGCAATTTGTAAATAATAGTTCCTTTTCTTTTTAGTTTTTTTCTGCTTTTTAACAATCTCACTCCGGTTTGGAGTTGTAAAGAACCCTTGCACTTTTGTTATTTTATGATATGGTTCAGGCCGGTCTTGTACCCACAGTAGTTGACCCTCAAAACTATAAACGATCACACAAGGTTTCTTCGTATATTTGGAAAATCATGTTAGAATACGTGTTCTTCTAGGAGTTAGAGATAGACAAGGATTCTAGACAACTTTCTTACTCCTTCCGTCCGCAAATAAGTGTACTTCTAGGTTTTTTCTAAATCAATCTTTATCAAATTTGACCAATTTTATAGATACATATAGCAAGATATATTACATCAAATTAACATAGTATGAAACTAAATTTAAAAACATATCTACTAATACCAATTTAGAGTCATAAATATTTGTACGTTTTTCTATAAATTTAGTCAAATACTTTAACCGTACCATCGGTTATGAAAGGGTATGAAAAGATCCGGATCGTACTTGTGTTCTTGTTTGAGAGACGAGGGGAGGTAGGGTGTCAGGTGGGATCCCGCTAAAATCCCACTTCTAGTTCATTTGTCAAAATCTAGTTCAAATTTTTGCTTAAAATTTACACTAGATTTTGACAAATGAACTAAAAGTGGAATTTAGGCGGGATCCCACTTAACATCCTAAGGGGAGGAGCACCGGAGCATAAATGCTCTCGGTGTACTCCTATGTATCCATGCGGGGACTGGGCTGTTCTTTTTTCAAAAAAAAAAAAAAACGATGCAGCTTAATTCACGTGCCTCGCTAAGCCTAATTAAGGCTCTTCTCCCGAACACCGAACAACCTCAGTAGTTTGACCTAATTAGATGCCTGTGATCTTCCTGACGGGGGCGTTCACATACATGTCACTGCTAGCGTGATTGCTCTGCCTCAACCACACTACTACGGTACCACTTGCAGAGACACAGGACCATCGATCATCCCAGCTGTTTAACACTTGGTTTGTCGCACACATGTATTTCCCTGTAGCCCGACGCTGACGACACGACCGTCTAGCTCGGAGCATCCAAAACCCCAGCCAGCCCCGGTCATTCTCAGGGGCAGTGGCACAGCTTTGTCGCGACACCTTTTCTGCCAAAGACTGGGGAGAAATTTCATTGCCGAAAAAGGAGCATCTCCATCGCGTCCGATCGGACTGATCAACCGTAATTAATTGGGCAGGATTGTCTTTCTCGGATCTGCGTTGCGTCGCGGTCCGACGTCGCCATGGCGCCCTCGACAGGGCGGGGAGCGAGAAGCTGTCGCGTGCGCGCGCAAAATTCCTCGTCGTGGCTCGCTGCGCGCCGCACGTTCTCTGCCTGGGAGGTACGGAGTACTATGGTACAGAGTTTGGATGACAGACACGCTTGCTGGGCGTTTGGAGTTTGGACGCCGGGAGGCTAGGAATGGCGTGTGCGCAGGTGCGGCTACCATTGTCGCTAGCTAGCTAGCTCCGAGCCAAGTCCACGCCTGCAGGTGGGGAGCGCAAGAGGTACGTGGGGTTATGGCACGTCGCCGTCGTCCCCGATCTCTACGAAGGAAAAATGACGCATCGCTGTCCCGGTCGGGAAGGGAAATCACATCGGCATCGCCGGAGCTGAAGGGCAAATGGCTGTCTAGCTTACTGGCATGCAGGATGCAGGATTCCGGGCTCGAGACTTCAGATATTTTTGTTCAGGCATGTACCCCTCCGTCCCCAAATAGTAAGTGAATTTCTAGTCTTGTCCTAAGTCAAAATCAATAAAGATTGACTAACTTTGTAGGAAAATCGTAGCAATGCGTATGACATTAAATTGGTGCCACTAGATCCGTTCTTAAATTCAGTTTCATAATATGTCAATTTAGTATAATATATATTGTTACATTTATCTATAAAATTGGTCAAATTTATAATATTTAACTTAGACAAAAAATAGAAATACACTTATTTGCGGACAGAGGGAGTAAGTGACTAAGTGTGTGATTGTTTATGGCAAAACAAAAGTGTGTTTCATTTTAAAGAAAATGAATATCTCTTTACACCCTTCAAGATCTATAATAAATGGGAAACTGATGGGGTTTCCCGGGGGTGACTCGTGAAGCAACGCCCCAGGCACACCTTGTCCCGTCGCCCTCATCTTTCTTTCTTTTCTCCCTTGCGCTCTTCCCAGCGACTCCTGCGATGGAGAGCCCTCGACGGTGCCACACTCCTTGTCAAGTCGTTTTTTCTCCGTCAGTGCAAATTTTTGCCTAAAAGGTTTCCGACGAAATCTCCTGCGAGGCAGTCTTTTTTTCTATTTTTAGAGCGAATCTTTTTTACTACTTATAACAAAAGCAGGATATTTTGTAGCAAAATTGGGTGTTTATAGCAAAAACATGAATTTGAACGGGAAAGGGACACATGACAGCCAGGGACCAGGAGGATGGATACTTTTCATTCGTCCGGGGAACGTATAGTATTCTCGTAATACATGCTGCAGATTTAGTACAAAATTATACAAATCAGTGACACTTATTAGGGACCGGAGGAAAAAATTTATTTGGCCAAGACAGTAGAAATCCCAACTCAACAACTAGGATCTGATTTGTGCCCAGCTGACGGTGGTATATAACTGAAACAAACAAACAAACAAACAGATCTTTATCTCTCTCTAACCCAGACATGCCATTAGAGAACACCTCGCTGGAACTGGTAGGTGATCACACATAGCTGCACAGTACTTAAGTCCAGTGCTGGGACCAATTGATGGCTTCCTGCAGTAATCAACGAACTGGGCACAGTACCCCGATCGAGCTAGAAGCATCACGTACATAAGAGCCCCTTGGCATCTTGACTTAATAATCGCCATTGCCAAACAATGCAAGCTTTGTTGCACGACAGTGACACCTTAGCTAATGCCTGTTAAATTAAACGAGTTGTTCGTACTATCACGTGTAGATGGTTACCTGTTGCACGAGAGTGACACCTTAGCTAATGCCCTGTAGCGACACGGGACAACTCCTACCGCTAATCGCAGCATTCCCTCATCCTCTCCCCCGCGTCCAGCCGCAGCCTGAGGCGCCTCCGGCAAAGTCTGGCTCCGGTGATGGCGGTGGCGGGGCTCTCCCCCTACGCCACTATATTCAATGCCTGAAGAACCTCGGCGGAATGGTGTAGTTGACGCCGCTCTCCACGAGGCGACTCTCCAGCAGGGGGCGGCTCGGGCAGAAACCCTAGCCGCCGGCACCCCCAGCGTTTGCTCTCAAGTCTCCTGCGTTGCCGCTAGAGGACACCGGTGTTCAAAGGTGTTCGGTCGACGGTGGCGGCGGGGCGGTCTCCTCTTATGGTGGCCTCCCCGCATGGAGCCCTTCGATTGCATCGGTGCATCATCCCGGTGGCACGCTCATGTCGGCGAAGGTTGGGAACCGGGGTGGCGGCCCCGGGAGGCGGTGTTGGTCCTCCCATGGCCGATGATGACGGGGGTCGCGTTTGCCGATCGGGGCACGACACTTAATGAGGGGCGCTGCAGCGTGGTCCTGCAATGGCTGCGCGGACACACGGCCCTACATCGATGACATGGTGGTGGCTCGCCTCTAGCGTGCTCAAAGTCATGAGGCCATCTGGCAAAGGCTTTGGGCAGCGCAGGTTGCCTTTTGTTGCTGGCTGTGCCTTCGGGCCACCGGTTAGCTTTGGGGCGACCTGTCCTGGTGGACACCAGCAGTCAGAATGGGGACTGTCGATTTGGATCTAATAAAGGCGGTGGTCCTAAGGTTCCTCTCATGTCAAGACGTCGATCTGCTTGATGGTTGACTTCATTAATCTAGTCGGATTGTCGAGTTCCGGAAGACTCTGCCGACGAACTCCCATGAGCGAATCATGGTTGTAGATTGCCGGATCGGATGGAATTCAATCGTGCACAACCATGTTTTTTCTAACCGTTTTGTTTCAGAGGGAGCAAGATGAAGCTCTGCATTCTATTGTCATCGTGGGGGCATCTCTTTAGTTCCATGGTGAAGTCTGTGTGCGAAGAATGTAATGAAGGTCGAGATCTGAGAACTAGTAATGGTGGCTCGACTCCTGGTGGCGATGAGAAACTGGCTTGGTGATTCATGACTTGTCTAGCCAGTTATTTTTTGTGCTTTTGGCCATCTCCTTTTTTGTTGTGTCCTTGCTAAATTTGTCTGGCCAGTTATTCTTTGTGCTTTTGGCCTGGTGAGGCCACCTGACAATGTCAATGACATGATGTCTAACTAGATTAGCTCCTTTCCAACTGAACAGAGAGATCTGGTTCTTTTTGGTGGGGCTGTTGTTTGTTGGAATCTCTAAAAGACACAAAATGATGCGTGGTTCAATCGAAAATCCCTGATGATCTAGCTGGAGTGGTTTACAGACTTTGCAACATAATTTCTTCTTGGGCTTTGCTGCAGAAACGAAGGCTGAAGAAAACTCGATGAAGGAGTGGGATGTTGAAGAAGGTGATTCGAGAGGCCTATTCAAGATCACATGGATGGGCATCTACTGCGTGGAGAATTGCTTCCCAATCGTTAGCTTTAGTCCGTGGACTACTCCCTCCGTTAGACATTTTAAATTTGTGAATCGAATTTATCTAGACGTATTTTAATGTATAGGTTCGGAGTAAATCTATACACAAAAATTATCGAGATACATTAATTTCACAAAGCTAAAATGTCTATATTTTTGAATGGATGGAGACTTATTTTCCTGGGTGATGCCTGTGTTTGTCTTGAAGCTGCGTCGCGGGTGTGTGTCCCCTATAAGGATTTTTTGTTTTCCTTGTCTAATTTAAGCTATGTTTTTTTCTTTTTAGTTTGTACATAACTCTGGTGATTTCTTTATATGAAATCGACGGTGAGGCCGTTTGGTCCAGAAAAAAAAAACTTGGGCATGGATCTTGAACCCTCCATTCCCAAGAAGCCCCAAACCCACGCCGCTCCTTTGCACTACAGCGACACCTTAGCTAATGCATGTAGTAGGTACACAAGCTTTCTTCCTTGGAGAACATGGTCGAGCAGGCCATTAATAAAGCACAAGAGTTGCGGCCAGCTGCTGGTCTGGGATGTCGTGTGTTAAAGCACAGTCTGGGTCTATAAGTAAGGAAATATTTCTATCCGGTTATTTCGAGTTCAAATCTGTCTCGAGGAGAGAACGAGGAAAGCAGGGAATAGCGGAACAAAGAAAGAACTCTTAATCTACCTTTCGTGAATTCTAACTTGACTTTTCATAGCTGTAGGGACTGTTATCGGCAGTGTAGCGGCAGTTCATTATTGTTACGAGCCCGATAGTCAATAGAATCGAGAATAGGTTTGCAAATATTATTGTTTCTTTCCTGACTTAAGTCACATAAGCACGTTCTAATGGAACTTGTCAATGGAGATTTCTTACGTAAATAGTGACATTCGCGTTGGCTTTCTTGGCTTATAAGCCGAAAGCCCAGCCAAACGCATGTTCGACCGAACGCGCTTAGGCCTTGTTTGGTAGGAGAGGAACCCAGCCTTTTTTTAGGGAAATAAATCCACTAGTAGGAATGTGGGGAATACAATTTTGGTGATTTAAACTGTTTTCGTGAATTCCCGGTCGGGATTTGATTCCCTGGGATAAAAATCCTGGTACATCCAAACAAGCCCTTATGTGTATTGTGCAAAGTCATGTGGAAACAAGCGTCGCAGGCAAAGCACGCGCGGAGGTGCTTTTCGGGATTTCACTACGCGCGTGTCCGCGTGTTTCCGTTGTTGCCCCTCGTTCCCCAATCTCCTGTCCCAGTCCGGCCATCTTGCGTGCTGCCGTCTCCCTGGTTGAGGGCGAGCTCCCCGGCTGACCGCCCCCATCGGCCTCTCCCATCCCTGCTCCATTCCCGCTGCCGCCCCGCTCCGTTCCCACCGGCCGCTCCCGTCCCCACTCCATTCCATCCGGCCATCCCTCCCGCAATCCACAACAGGTCGAGCGTGATGACGGCCAAGGCACGAGCTCGAGCATGACGACCTAGCCGCGGCACATCCAGGCATTCATCTGGACCACGAGGAGCAGCCGAGTTGGAGCTCACCCTCAACGTCCTGCAAACTCCCTGAGATCAGTTCTGAATTCTACCTACAGATTAGTTATTTTCTCTATCCAAATTGATAACCGTTGGTGCTAATAAACTAGATAATGTAATAATTAACTACAACATGATTATCTACATACAGACTAATCTCTAATGCGATTAATATCGATAAATAGTAAATTAAATAGTCTCTCGAGTGTTTAGGGTATATCAGACATTTACCCTCACAGTCATAAGTTTAGACAGCTACTATCTCCGTCCCAAAGATGAAGGCTTTTTTTTTGAAAAAGTCAAACTACCGAAAATTTGATCAAAATTTTATACTCTTACAGCTTTGGAACAGATGGAGTACTTGCTAAATGACATTTGCAGCTTTTTTACAGCACAGAGCTGACAACTGCTTTTCCACAACACCCAGCCCACAATTGCTTTCAGCACAACCAAACACACCCTTAGCATTTGATCGATGCAGCTTAATTGACGTACGGGCCTCGGCTAAGCCTAATTAAAGCTGCGCTACCACCGAACGAGCTCAGTTTGATTGGATTCCACGGATCCGCCCGACGGATGCGTTCAGATACATGTCACTGCTGGCACGACGGCCCTGCCCCAACCACACTACTACTTGCAGACAGGGCCATCGATCTAATCTGTTAACACATGTAAGTATTCCCCTGTAGCCCGACGCTGACACGACTGTCTAGCTCGGAGCATCCAAAACCTCACCAGCCCCGGTCGTTCTCAGGAGCAGCGGCACAGGCGTTTCTGACAAAGACGGGGGAGAGATTGCAATGCCGAAAAGGGAGCATCTCCATCGCGTCCGATCAGACTGATCAACCCTAATTATTAGGGCAGGATTGTCTTTCTCGAATCTGCGTCCCGCGTCGCCATCGACAGCGCCGTGGCGCCATCGACAGCGCAAGGGCGTTTGGACTTTGGACGGGAGGAATCGCGTGTGACGGTGCGGCTACCAGTGTCGCTATAGCTAGCTCCGAGCCAAGTCCACGCCTGACAGGTGGGGACCGTACAAGGTACGTACGCCGGGGTTATGCATGGCAGATCGCCCTCGTCCCTTCTCGGAAGATCGCTATCGCCGGAAGCTGAAGGGGCAACTGGCTGTCTACCTTACCGGCATGACGCAGGCTTTCAGGGTCGAGACTAGATATTTTGGTTCAGACGTCGTACGTGTGGGCTTGTTTATGGCAAAACATACAGGTGTGCTTTGCGAAAAGCGAAAAAGAACAGGGAACCTCTTTTTTTACTTTATCAACAACTAGGATCTGATTTGGGCCCAACAGTATGCAAGCACAGATCTTTATCTCTCTCTAGCCCGGAGTCCGGAGAAGCGCACCTCGCTGGAATTCTCACGATGTCGTTGCTGATGCCGGTAGTGGTAGGTGATTACGCATGGCCTCACAGTACTTAAGCCCACTGCCGGGACCAACTGATTGCCTGTTGCAGTAATCAGCGAACTGAGCAAAGTACCCCGATCGAGCTAGAAGAAGCGTCACCAAGTCTGTCCGTCTAGCAAGGTGGGGTTTCCTGTAAATGTCACGGCAGCAGGGCAGGCAGCGGCTGCGCGTACAGCGAAGGACCTGATCACTGATCAGTGGTCTAGCGCCATGCAATCAATGTGATCCCAATTAATTTTGGTGCTTGCCTGTTGGTCTATGTATGTCCCCGCCAATACGATGGTTCCGTCTGTGTATGTTGGTGTTTGTTTTAGGTTTTACCAGGCTTTGGTGAGGTGAAGGAGCCGTAGTTTTACCTAGCGGTGACTGAGAGTGAGCCAATACAAATACAAATACAAATACAAATACAAATACAACGGCAGTTTAGAGACCATCTGCGACCGTGGTGTCAGACAAATCGCCGACCTAGGCCGAGGACTCCTGCCCACATACGTGAGTCCAAATCAATCGAAAGATGAAAAGGCTTTTTGAGCGCCTAAACAGGCCCTTCGGTCGATGGGCTACTTGAAAAAAAATGGCCCTTCTCATAGATCCCTCGAAATCTATGAGATCTCGGCAATTCAAAAAGTGGAGAGTGCGCTGGATCCAGATAAGCAAGATGACAGACCTCAGTAAGGCGCAATGGTGTCATACACGATTCTTTTGTCTTGTCGAAAGAGCACTACCAAGTGCATATGTAGGTTGCAAACCAATCTCTGATTGGGTGGCTAGGAGGGTGGTTGTACCCATCGATAGCGAGGCGCTCGTGCTGACGTCGTCAATCTCAAGACCCGATCCATTGGCTCAGTCTCTCGGAGGTGCTCCATAGGGGTAGGGTGTGCGTGTGTGCGTTCATAGGGGTGGGTGCATGCATGTGTTGTGAGCGTTCAAGAGTATCCGATGAAGGAAAACGTATCTGATCCTCCACAGGCAAGTAGCCTTTGCGACTTACATCTCTGCTACAGCAGGGTATGAACCCCGGGATCTAGGCGAGGTGATGGCAGGGAACTCCAACAGGTTTCGGTTTCCTCCTCACTACACCTGAGAGAAGCCATTCTATTATTAGTTCCCTAGCTTGATCCTGTGCGATCCAAGAGCAACAGGAATCTACTAAAAATAAAAACACAAAAGCGGTTGCAACTACAATAGTGAAAATAACAAAAAAAGACGTGTTCCCACCTTTTGGGGAAGAGGTTGAGGAGTAGGCGGCTCTAGCGGCTAAAGTGGAATTCAGAAGTTTTCTGTCTTCTATTTCCACATTAATCTCATTCTATTCAATAATCATTGTGCCCCTTTTAGCAAAACTATGCTGAAATTATGTTTACTCCTTTTCTGTTTGGATTAACTTAACTAAATTCTTCTACTTATTCTTTTATTCTTCTATTTTGAATCTGAAGAAGAAGAATGAAATTCATTAGAATAAATTTTATACATGATCACTACCATTCACAACTAACACACTATCTTGCAATCGTAGATCACTGCAAGGATGCATAATTCCCGAACAAGCCCATCTAAAACTATGTCCAGACGCATACCATCTTCTCCTAAGGTCTTGCCGCCGGCAGGTTTGCGATGGGGTAAGGTGAGTCCCTTGGGTACTCCTGCACCTCAGGACACTGACATCCAAGAGTCAAACACCGTGATCATCGATGGCCTTGCCAAGCTTCTGCGATGCTCTATCACCGGCTTTGCTAATGGCAAGAGGAAGATGATATCCTAGCTGCCGACGAGATCCACACCTTCACTGCCATGACCAATGCGGTGAAGGACGTTGCGCATGCCATTAGGGACAACATGTTGACTGATATGCACCCTCAGCCATACCAGGTTGCCATGGACATTGTTGTGTTCGCAGAGGAGCATCTCATGGCGGCTATTGGCCACATCGTCGACAATAAGACCCAGGACACCAACTTTATCGGCATGCTTGAGCCGCACAGGATCCTCTGGCTCAGGACCTTCCTGGACAAGTATAGTGACTAGAGCTTCAGTTGCTTCGGTCCTAGAGGTGGTGTGCATGATGGTGAATGTGATGGTGTAGATGATGATGATTATGATGTACATTTCGGTTGTAGCTAGGTTCTAAAGTCTTCTTATGGATTGTATATTTTGGTGAGGTGGTATATAATAACCTCTCATGTGTGATAGTGAACTGGAGGTGGTAGGATGACACCCACTTTTGATGTAGTGGTGGATTAACATCATAGTGTTTGGATGAACTTGTGATCCTATTTTGCTATTGATTATACATGGACTTGTTAGTATGAAGTTGTGGTATAAAGTTGTGATACTTATTATGATTGCTAGATGCTTATGATAATCTTGAGATGTTGTATCTTGACATGTTACTCTTGTGACTTGTAGAGAAACTTCTATGTGGTGTACAAAGGAACGTGTCCACTGTTGGAATTCTCCCAAGAATCGATCACATCAATTTAGATGAACACAAGCAAACACAAATCTTATGGCCACGGATAGTAGCCCAACTCGTGCAACCAGCACTCATGCATGCATCTAAACAGACTGCACAACACGACCCAAATCCTATCTTTGTCTAGGCTTGTCCAGCTTGACAGTTGTCACTGCTCGTGGCCAGACCTAGAATCATGTATTCCCCTGTAGCCCGGTGCCGATAAGACATTCTTCTATCTAGTCCCGATCCCTATCTATAGTAGTGACATAGATTTGCCGCTCTAGCTTTTGCCAAAGACGAGAAAACGACGAGGAACATCTCCATCCAATCAGCAAGCCTATCCGCGTATTGGTGCCATGAATATTGCAGGATTTTCTTTCTCAGATCCATATTCGGTAGTGGTCCCGATGTCGTCGCCGTCCAACCTAGGTGGTGGAGTTGCGTGTGCGTGTGCTCGTGGCGCTTCCGAGGCCTCGTGGATGTCGTCGTAGTGGCGTCATCGTGGATATGAGGGGAGCGGAGCCTATCGTGACTCTCTTCATGTCACATGTTTCTTGTGTTTGGATTCCTGCATGAGAGGTACTCCATTTTTCTCATAATGTAAGACGTCTAAAATTAGTCAAAAGTCAAATCTTAATATTTAGGCAAAGAAAACCATTTGGTGGACATGTTGAGAAAATATATTTTGTGGTAAACCTATTGATATAGTTACAGTATTGTAAATGTTTATATTTAACTATATTCAAGTCTTATATTTTTGGACGGAACGAAGTAGCAGCAGTACAATTTGTACTAGTCTCTCACCGAGCTTGGAATTCAGACTATCAAGTGTGCGGCAGCGTCGCTGGAATCGGTCCACGCCCCTGCAAGTGGGGTGTGGGGAGATAAAAGGTACGCCGGGAAATGGGGGATCGCTGTCACTCATTTGCGGGGCAAAAATTGATGGATCGCGGTCCCGATCGGCGAGGGAAATACGTCGAGATCGCAACAGCCGATCGAAGGCAACGTGCATGTTGGAGCCTATCAGGGTTAGTTTCAGGATTGTTTCTATGAAAAAGCCTCTGTGTTTCACATTGGTAAAACTCATTGGCGAAAGGAGAACCTCGTTTTCACTTTGTTTTGGCCAGGACTAGAAATTCCAGTCGACTATGGGCCCACCTGTCGGCCACCTAGCAGTGTATGTACAGAAACCGACAGGAGTTTAGGCCTCAGCTAATGCATGTACACCGAGCAGGGCATCAATAATGCACAAGAACTGCAGCTAGCGGTTCATGCATGGTTCAACGTTAGATCCATGCTGCTTAACTGAAGTGCCTCGGCTAAGCCTAATTAAGACTCTACACTAATACTACATGTCGCTTCTGGCGTGATGGCTCTGCCCCAACCACACCACTTACAGACTTGGACCATCAGCGATCTAATCAGTTCGTTCGTCAGTAACACTTGCTGATTTGCCACATGTATCCCCCTGTAGCCCGACGACGCCGATAGGAGCAGTCTTCGAGCTAGCTAGGGCCGATCCTTTTCAGGGGCAGTGGCACAGGCTTGTCGCGACACCTTTTTACCAAAGACGGAGACGAAATTTCAAGCCGGAAAGGAACATCTCCATCCATCATCCAATCTGACTGATCGACCATAATAAATTTTGCAGGATTGTCTTTCTCGGATCTGCGCTGCGTCGCCGTCCGACGCCGACTCGCCATGACGCCCTGGCGCAAAATTCGTCACTGTGGCTAGCTGCTAGGCATGCGATTGGGGGTAGTAGAGATGAGTCTACCTCGCCTGTTAGGGGCGTGTTTGGACTTTGGACGGGAGGAATGGCGTGCGTGCAGGTGCGGCTACCAATGTCGCTGCTAGCTGTGTGAGCCAAGTCCACGCCTGGGTAATGGCAGATCGTGGTCGGAAGAGAAATGACGGATCGCTGTCCCGATCAAGAAGGGAAATCACACCAACGTCACCGGAGCTGAAGGGGCAACTAGCTGTCTAGCTTTACCAGCAGACGCCGGAGGCTTTTCAGGGTTCAGACGTCCATGCGTGTGTCTGTAAAAAACGTTTGTTTCAAATTGGTAAATGTCATTGGAGAGAGGTGAACCTTGTTTTACTCTGTGTTTAGCCAAGACAGGAAATTCGGGACAATAGATGATAAACCCCCCAGTTGGTGATTATGTTTATCATAACCCCCCTCCGCTGCCTATGATATGTGGGCCCAAGGGGGGGGGGGGGTTATCATAAAATAGTCTACATTTTTCTTTAGACAGTAGTCGAGATTCATTCCTCATGTTTTTTAAACTTCTTTCCCATGATCCATTTTTTAAAATCTTGTACTCTTGTTTTGTTCCACGAGTTCGAAACTTTGTTCATGTTTTGTTTGATTCTTGTTTCACCCCTCGTCATGATTCTTTCCATGAATGCCAAATATTTATTCAATTTTGTCTTGTTCCCTTTTGCACTCATGACTTATTCTCACTATTTCTATATTTTTGTTCCCTATTTCCCAATGTTTTATTTTGAGTATAGATTTGATTTGTTCCCTCATGCAATATTTTTGCGCCAACTATTATTTTTATTTTGTTCCATGTGGGTATAAACTTTGTTCCACCAAATTTAAACTGTGTCCCTCTTGCACTAGTGATTTGTTCCACTAGCTATACAATTATACTTTAACTTTCTTTCCCCGATAGATTTTGTTTTGTTCATTGTGCGCTAAAAGATTGTTCCAACTAATATAAAGTCATATTCTGCTAGAAGTCATGATTTTATTCCACATACATTATTATTTTTTCACTTTGCCTGAAAATTATGTACTCCCTCCTATCCAAATTAATTGACTCGGATTTTTCTAGATTCGAATGTACTCTGAGTCAATTAATTTGGATCGGAGGGAGTATGTTTATAGCCATGATTTTTTAATCCAAGGCTTATTTTACTTCATTATATTTTAGATAGTATATTTTTAAAATCAGCACTAAGAATTTAGTCTACCATTTTATGTTCCACGACAGTGCTTTATCTCATGAAACACTAATATTTGTTTCACCTATTTTTCTCAAATTCCTACTTTGTTAGTATTTCGTTATTTTTTAACGGTGTGGACTAGTTGACCCATTTGGACCAGATCTACTTTTTCTCTTCCCTTCTTCCGCAAATACCTAGCGCAACTCAGGTCGCTCCTCTCTAAAATAGAGATCAGCGTCGCTCTCCTAGCATCTCTGCGCTGAGCAGTAGCTCTCCCACGCCACTAATCAGAGCTCGTCGTCGCCTCCGCTGTCCCATCCCTAGATCGGAGTTTGTCGTCCACGTCCTACCCTCTCCGCCATCACAACTTGCTCTCCCATGGAAGATCCTAATCGAGAAGGTGACCAGGAGCGGCGCCTGGCCTCGGGCTAGTGTGTTTTTTCGAAAGGTGACCAGGAGCGGCGTCTAGTTATGGTAGCTCTAGAAGTCGAAGTTTGACAACTAGGCTGTCATGGCGATCATGCTGGGGACACGACCCAATGTGTCACCGGTGGATTTACTAGAGCCGCCAGGTCTCGATTCGAGATCAAATGGAAGGTAGTTAAAGTTGAGGTATTCACACCGCCGGTGAATTTCTTCGCCAGGTTCGTCACCATCTAATACTGCGAGGGCATTCTGAATTCTTCTCGTTCATTGGAGTGTTGTGGCGACAAAATGAGCTCCCTTCGTTGTCATATGGCATGTGGGTGGGATGTACGCTTGGGGCAGCATCGTTTACTCTCTAACTCAGTTTCGATGCCCTCCTTTTGGATGTATGGGAACCAGAGGCCCTAAAACAGGCCGTCAATATCCTTGACGGCAAGCTAGTGGAGATTGAGCCACTAAGCGATAAATGGATCATCAAGTTAAATGTGTGGTTGAAAGATCCAGGCACTGCTCTGAAGATGTAAGAAGTGGAGATTATCATGAAGCCGAGGCGACATCTTATGAACAAGCACCCAGTCATTGTCCATGTCGAGGAGGTTCTGGGCCTAGCCATGGCATTCAGGAACTCGATAAAGTGGGTAGAATGCATCCTCGTCATCTCAATTTTTGGCCTAGAAGGGTCGGTGGCATAGGGCCACCATCGTTTCACGGGAACGCACATAGTTTCGGAGGGGCAATAGGGCATGGACAAGCCGATAGTTATGATTAATCTGGTGTAAAGACTAGAGATTGAAAACTGGCAATGCAGTTGAACATCAAAGACCCGCTTGTCTTCCACAATAATCACATATCCCTTCGTGGAAATAGGATGAAGTCGGTATGGATTTCATTATTGGACTTCCTATGTCTTCAAAGGGAAATGATTCCATATGGGTTGATTATCTGTCCAAGGTTGCACACTTTCTTCATGCCCGTGAAAGCATAACTACTAGTCAGTTCACAGATCTAGATGTTGCCCAGATATTTGTTATTCACGGTGTTACGAAGAAGATTGTATCTGATCGTGAAAGTATATTTACTTTAAAGTTCTAGCCAAGTTTCCAGCAAGATATGGGATCTCGTCTATCCCTAAGTATGGCTTATCATCCTAGCACCGGTGGTTAGACCGAAAGGGTGAACCAAATCCTTCTTTACAAAACCTTCTTGAACTTCCTGCCCCATTAAAAATAATCAAAAGTGTTTGAATTTGTGTTTGGAAAATAGAGAAAAGAGGAAAATAAAATAGAAAAGCTTTTTGCAGGAAAAATAGACATAGAGAGGACCAGGCCGCAGCCCACTTCAGCCCACTTCCCAGACCGGTACCGCTTCACTATAATTTCCTTTTCTTCATCCTCCTAAAAGAAGGATGACGATGAGGGAAGATTATGCGTGTGTCCACCGGTGTTGTCCCTGCCTCGCTGATGGCTCAATGCACGGCACCCAGAAAAATGCTTGATGGCGGTGTTGATGTAGAGCTCGTTGGGAACCCCAAGAGGAAGGTATGATGAGCACAGCAGCAAGTTTCCCTCAGTTATGAAACCAAGGTTTAATCGAACCAGTAGGAGGAAGGAAACACCCCAAAGGTGTTACTAGCTGAGCTTTGGCAGGGCGCACTACCGGTGCTAGTAGAAACGTGGAGACCTGCACAACGCAACAACAGAACTTTGTCCCCAACTTGCGATGAGGTTGTCAATCTCACCGTGTTTTGCGGAAAACAAAGAATTAAACATATCGAATGGAAAGAAGTAAAAGTTTGCAGAAAGTAAACACAAAGTAGTAAAAGAATGTAAATTGAATGTAAAAGACAAGGACCGGGATCCATAGTTCACTAGCGGTGGCTCTCCTTAGATAGATAACATGCTGGGTGAACAAATTACAGCGGGGCAATTGACAAACACCGAGAAAGCAATACATGCATATACTAATCATCTTAACTCCTTTGAGACTTGATTGGGCATTACAACATTATACATAGACCGCCATCCAACTGCATCTATGACTAATAATCCACCTTCAGGTTATCATCCGAACCCCCTCCAGTATTAAGTTGCAAGCAATAGATTATTGCTTTACTAACTGCGTGTAAAGTAAACAATACGATTGTTCTATGAACAAAGGATTGTTGTTTTCTCCCTAGTAGCAACAACACATCTAGTACCTTAGAGATTTCTGTCACTTCCCCAGATTACCAGAGGCATGAACCCACTATCGAGCATAAATACTAACTCTTGGAGTTGCTACCATCTACTTGGCCAAGATAGCTACTAACAATGGAAAGCATGCAAGATCACAAATAACAAAGACATGATAGAATCAATAATCAATCTGAAATAGCATCCCAATATCCATCAGATCCCGCAAACACAACATGCAGAATTACAAATAGATGATCTTGATCATGAACGGAGCTCACAAGATCTAAACATGAAAGCACAAAGGAGGAGAACCAGCCATCTAGCTACTACATGGATCTGTAGTCCAAGTATGAACTACTCACGCATCACACCGGAGGCTTGCATGGTGATGAATAAGGCCTTCAGGGTGAATTCCCCTCTCTGGCAGGGTGCCGGAAAGAGCTTCAGATCCCTCCCTATCTAGGGATGGAGATGACGGCGGCTACAGACTCTTTCGTGGATTTTTGATCGGGTACTTAGGGTTTTTGTCCCGAGGGCTATATATAGGCGGAAGGAGAGGCCGAGGGGGTGCCGGGAGCGGCCACACCACCCCCTGGCGCGGGCCAGGCCTGGCCACGCGGCCAGGTGGTGTGGTGGCTCCCTGGCCCTTCTCTGTCTCGTATTCTGGCACTTGATCACTTCCGGAAAATAGGCATTTTGGCTTTTGTCGCGTCCAATTCCGAGAATATTCATTTGCTAACTTTCCTGGAACCAAAAATAGTAGAAAACAGGCAGCTGGCACTATGGCTCTTATTAATAGGTTAGTCCAAGAAATCATATGAAAAGTACTCCAAAGTTGGAACAAAACACAAGAAAGTGGATAAAACCAAGCATGGAACATCAAAAATTATAGATACATTTGCAATGTATCAACATCCCCAAGCTTAACTCCTGTTCGTCCTCGAGTAGGTAAGTGATAAAAAGAAAGAATAATTTTTGAGGTGACATGCACCATCAAAGACTTGATCAAAGTATTTGCAAAACATTCAAAGCTGGGATCATAGTACTTCAATCATAACATGAAATACAAAGTTCTAGCAATAAGCAAAGAAACTATGATGCAACATAAAAATGCACAAACAAAAGATTCATAAATAAAAATGCTTTGCAAGACGTTTGTTTGTTTCACATAAAGAAAACATAGCATAATAGTATTCAGCTTGTCCCTCAATAGAGTAGCAAATATAAATGCATAGGACACCTTCAAAGTTCATAAGAGTGACTAGATACAATAGTTTAGAACAAGCAATATCAAAGTATGCATCAATCAACTAGTCTTGGGACAATGCACATAGAACTAAGAATGGCACTATGCTCTCAAAGTAGGTGCATAAGATAGAAGGTGGAGACTCAATATAATGGTGGAAGAAAGACCTTTTGTAAAAGGAAGTAGGGATTCAAGTCTCATAAAGAGCTTCCAAAACTTATGGTACTTATAGCTTTCAGCTCTCATTGCACCTATCATAAGCATCTTGAAGTGATTAAGGTTAAAGTGAACAAACTATGGTGTACATGCTTGACGAAGTATAAGTCAGAAATCTCATGTCCCTTGTATACGAGGGCCACTCCTCATGCTACTCAAGTTTAGTCACCGGTAAGTTCTTGTCATCGTAAGTACATGTGTATCATAGAGAACCGCCAACGGGGTACCCCTTGCCCGATGATACGGAAGAATCCCCATATCAAAATGACAAGGCAAGCAGACAACGAGCATCTCAGCATTCTTCTTATTTACCATGGTAATATGGTGTTTTTTTCTCTTTCCTCTTTTCATAGTATCTCTTTTTTTTCTCTTTTCTTTTTTTCTCAATATAGGACTCTTTTTTATTAGAAGAATGCTTCATAGACAGCTCATTATGGTTACGCTGCAGGTTTCCACCATGTCAGCATGGATTAGACCAGCGGCCTAGGCGTTTCTATAACACATATACATAACTCCATGGACTTACAAGCTCCCCTTCATTTCACACCGACGACATCCATATACAAAAGAGCATGATATCAACTAGGTACAAGTACCAAGTGCAATGTTAAAAACCTTTCCCATGAAAGCATGGTTCTGCTAATTCCCTACAAATAAGTGCAAGCATATACAACATAGACGACACAATGGTTCAAGTTTATTAAGGGCAAGTAAAGTAAAGTGTGCCATCAAGTTCGTGAGAGCTTTAATCACTAGTTTTCTCATAACAAGTTTAATTTGGAAGGTAAACAAAAGCATGAATATACTTGGAATAGCATAAGCTAGTAGGTAGGTATGGTGGACTCTTTGGAATAACTTGGTTTAGGGAGTTGGATGCATGAGTGGAACTCATACTTTGTTGTGGAGGCTAGCAAAAGACTGGGAGCGACAAACTAAGAGAGCAATAATGGCCATAATCATGCAGAGCGACAAAACATCATTGATCAAAGCATAAAGTGATACTACAAGTTGAAAACTAAAGGATCATAAAGGCTATGGTGACTTGAGATAGTCATAACATGGTGTGAGCATGCGCCAAGTCAACCCAAATAAAGCATCAAAGGAGAATACCACTATACTATGCTTTAATAACAACGCATGATTGATCCAAGGCACATTAAGCAATCTCAATTGTTTATAACAAGTCATGCTACAGCAAACAATACTAAGCATAAAGCCAAGACAATATCAAGCATGGCATGACAAAGCATAGGCCATAGTCAAAAATAAGCTCTTTTTTCCACATAAGCATGAACTTTCCTACTCTTTTCCAAACCAAACCAAACTATTTGCAAACCAATGTATGAAAGAGGGGGTCCAACCAATTTATTCAGAAAACTAAGCAAACAAAAGCAAATGAAAAACCAAAACAAAAACGAAAAAGAAGACGCTCCAAGAACAACACAACTGTGCATGAAACAATAAAAATGAAGCGTTTGGAAGAAACCTAGGATTTTTATTGATGAAGAAGGGGATGCCTTGGGCATCCCCGGGCTTTGACGCTTGTACTTCTTGGATATTTCTTGGGGTGACACGCGTGGCATCCCCAATCTTGAGTTTTAGTCCATTCTTCATCTCATTACTCATTCCTTCCATACACCTGAAATTTTTTCCTTCATACAAAACTTCACACAATCTTTATTAGCAACATTAGTGCACTCAAGATAAATAAGTCATAAGGTTCAGTTCTAACACCAAATAAACTTCCATTAGAACAATAGCTACTGAATCACTTCTCTCAAAAAGTTCAAATCCCCAAAAGAACTCAAAAAGGAACCAACAAGAAGCAAATGCAGAAAATTGCAGAAATCTGTTAAAACAGACCAGCAGGTAAATACGAATTTTTTCAAAGACCTTCTGTTGCTCAAATCAAAAATTGTTGAACTAACGAAAGTTATATAACAACCTGGGGCAGAAGCACAGAAAATTACAGCTCAATCCGACATACAGAGCTCTCTCACGAATTTTTACGGTGAAGCACAAAAATCTGTTTCAGGACAGCAACTTTCCCAATCATTACTTCTCTCTCATTAGAGGTTACTCTTGGCACAAAAAGCAAATAAAAAGGATAAGGAGCGGTTATTAATGAAGTAATAACTTCCAAGACTCATCTAAATTTTTTGTTTTATCTCCCAATAAGTACTTTTCTTTAACGCCTTTAAGTTAGGCATAAGAACCAAAGAAAGAATCAAGTGTTCTCAAATGAAGAAGCATTAAAACCAAATTTTGTTTTCATAGGAGAAGAAAAAGAAATCTTTTCTCTCTTTTTAGGGAAGTGTTCTATACCTTTCTTGAGTAAGAGTTGATATTTAATGGTGCCTTCTTTCATATCAATGATGGCACCAACAGTTCTAAGAAAAGGTCTTCCCAAAGTAATAGGACAAGAAGCATTGTATTCAACATCCAAAACATAGAAATCAACGGAGATATAGGAATTGCTAACCATAATAAGAACATCATTAAGACTCCCCATGAGTTTCTTTTTAACATTATCATCAAGTGGGACATTCAAATAGCAATCTTCAAGAGGAGGCAAATCAAGCATATCATAAATCCTTCTAGGCATAATAGAAACACTACTATCAAGATCACACAAAGCTTTGAAATCAAAGTCATTCACTTTCATATTAATGATGGGTTCCCAACCATCTTCTTGTTTTATAGGAATAGAAGCTTTATGTTTCATCTTTTCTCTTTAATCTTTATGAGAGCATCAGTAATGTGTTTTGTAAAGGCCATGTTCATAGCACTAGCATTAGGACTTCTAGCAAGCTTTTGTAGGAACTTAATAACTTCAGGGATATTGCAACCATCAAGATCAAAGTCAAATTTCTCATCTAAAGTAGTAGAACTATTACTAGCCTCAACACTAGTGGTGGTAATAGTAGAAACACTAATGTTTCTAGCAATTTCATCTTCTCTTTCCCACTTAGCATGTAATTCAGCTAATAGTCTAACATTTTCATCAATTCTTACTTGTAATGCATTAGTAGCTGCAAAGGGATTATCATTAGTTTCAGGTTTAGCAGCCATTTTATTCAAAGTAGATTGAGCTTCAGCTAAAGATGCTATATTTCTTTCAGCATTGGAGAGTTTTTCCTCAATAGTTTTATTGAAAGCAGTTTGTTTACTAATAAACTCTTTAAGCATGACTTAAAGTTCAGAGGGAGCACTCTTATTATTGTTGTAAGAATTTCCATACGCATTACCATTGTTGGGAGGATATGGCTTATAATTGTTGTTACCAAAATTGTCCCTATAAGCATTATTACCATAAGCATTGTTGCCAAAATTGTTATTTTTTATGAAGTTCACGTCAACTTGCTCTTCTTGCGCAACCAAAGAGGCTAAAGGAACATTATTTGAATCAATATGGGCTTTCCCATTAACAAGCATAGACATAATAATATCAGTCTTATCACTCAAGGAGGAGGTTTCCTCAACATAATTTACCTTCTTACCTTGTGGAGCTCTCTCAGTATGCCATTCAGAATAAATTAACCATCATATTGGCCAAAAGTTTTATTGCAGCACCCAAAGTGATGGTCATAAAGGTACCTCCAACAGCAGAATCCAATAGGTTCCTTGAAGAATAGTTCAATCCTGCATAAAAAGTTTGGATGATCATCCAAGCAGTCAGTCCATGAGTGGGACAATTCTTTACCAAAGATTTCATTCTTTCCCAAGCTTGAGCAACATGCTCATTATCAAGTTGTTTAAACTTCATTATTTCACTTCTCATGGATATAATCTTAGCAGGAGGATAGTATTTTCCAATAAAAGCATCTTTGCACTTAGTCCAAGAATCAATACTATTCCTAGTTAAGGAATTCAACCATTCTTTAGTTTTTCCTCTCAAAGAGAAAGGAAACAATTTCAGCTTAATAATATCACCATCTATATCCCTATGCTTTTGCATCTCACAAAGCTCAACAAAGTTATTTAGATGGGAAGTAACATCTTCATTACCAATACCAGAAAATTGCTCTCTCATAACAAGATTGAGTAAAGCAGGTTTTATCTCAAAGAAAGTATTTTCAGGCATAGGTGGAGCAATAGGCGTGCTCATAAAATCATTGTTGTTGGTGCTAGTGAAGTCACACAACTTAGTGTTTTCAAGAGTAGTCATTTTTTGGGTTTTCAAATAAGAAATCAAACTAGTAAAACTATTTTTTTTGTGTTTTTGAAGAACGAAACAAGCAAAGAAAGCAAAAAGAAACTAAGCAAAACAAAAACAACAAAGTAAAGAGATTGGTTATGAGGGACTCCCCTTGTGAAGATGTCCTTAACTCCTCGGCAACGGCGCCAGAAAATCGCTTGATGGCTCAATGCACGGCGCCCTGAAAAATGCTTGATGGCGGCGTTGATGTACAGCACGTTGGGAACCCCAAGAGTAAGGTATGATGAGCACAACAGCAAGTTTCCCTCAGTTATGAAACCAAGGTTTAATCGAACCAGTAGGAGGAAGGAAACACCCCAAAGGTGTTACTAGCTGAGCTTTGGCAGGGCGCACTACCGGTGCTAGTAGCAACATGGAGACCTGCACAACACAACCACAGAACTTTGTCCCCAACTTGCGATGAGGTTGTCAATCTCACCGTGTTTTGCGGAAAACAAAAGATTAAACGTATCGAATGGAAAGAAGTAAAAGTTTGCAGAAAGTAAACACAAAGCAGTAAAAGATTGTAGATTGAATGTAAAAGACAAGGACCGGGATCCACAGTTCACTAGAGGTGGCTCTCCTTAGATAGATAACATGCTGGGTGAACAAATTACAGCGGGGCAATTGACAAACACCGAGAAAGCAATACATGCATATACTAATCATCTTGACTCCTTTGAGACTTGCTTGGGCATTACAACATTATACATAGACCGCCATCCAACTGCATCTATGACTAATAATCCACCTTCAGGTTATCATCCGAACCCCCTCCAGTATTAAGTTGCAAGCAACAGATTATTGCTTTACGAACTGCGTGTAAAGTAAATAATATGATTGTTCTATGAACAAAGGATTGTTGTTTTCTCCCTAGTAGCAACAGCACATCTAGTACCTTAGAGATTTCTGTCACTTCCCCAGATTACCAGAGGCATGAACCCACTATCGAGCATAAATACTAACTCTTCGAGTTGCTAGCATCTACTTGGCCAAGATAGCTACTAACAACGGAAAGCATGCAAGATCACAAATAACAAAGACATGATAGAATCAATAATCAATCTAAAATAGCATCTCAATATCCATCGGATCCCCGCAAACACAACATGCAGAATTACAAATAGATGATCTTGATCATGAACGGAGCTCACAAGATCTAAACATGAAAGCACAAAGGAGGAGAACCAGCCATCTAGCTAATACATGGATCTGTAGTCCAAGGATGAACTACTCACGCATCACACCGGAGGCTTGCATGGTGATGAAGAAGGCCTCTAGGGTGAAATCCCCTCTCCGGCAGGGTGTCGGGAAGAGCTTCAGATCCCTCCCGATCTAGGGATGGAGATGACGGCGGCTACAGACTCTTTTGTGGATTTTTGATCGGGTACTTAGGGTTTTCGTCCCGAGGGCAATATATAGGCGGAAGGAGAGGCCGAGGGGGTGCCGGGAGCGGCCACACCACCCCCTGGCACGGGCCAGGCCTGGCCGCGCGGCTAGGTGGTGTGGTGGCTCCCTAGCCCTTCTCTGTCTCGTATTCTGACACTTGATCACTTCCGGAAAAATAGGCACTTTGGCTTTTGTCCCGTCCAATTCCAAGAATATTCATTTTTTGACTCTCCTGGAACTAAAAACAGTAGAAAACAGGCAGCTGGCACTGTGGCTCTTGTTAATAGGTTAGTCCAAGAAATCATATGAAAAGTACTCCAAAGTTGGAATAAAACACAAGAAAGTGGGTAAAACCAAGCATGGAACATCAAAAATTATAGATACATTTGCAATGTATCACTCGCCATGATGCCTGCCGTGCTGAGATGCGTGCTACCATCATAGCTGAAGCGTACAAGTACCCCAACCGATGCCGAGGCAAACCCTAACCCACATTTCCCCCTCTTTCTCCCTCTCACCGGAACCCTAACTCGTAGGAGCTTAGGGGCCCCATCGATTCCGTGCACCTCCCGTGGCCGTCTGAGCGCACTATTGTGTTCCATGTGGTCTTCTCATCCTTTTTCCCCAAACCCTTGATAAAGGAGAAGCTTCAATCATGCCAATCGAACCCTCGGCCTACGATGACCTCTACTGCCTTCGCCATTGATTCCAGTAGCCTCAAGTCTCTCCCTCTAGCTCGTCGTGTTGCTCGTGAGATGCTGATGTTCAAACTGTTCTCTATTCACTCGCTTGCTTGTTTTAGCCACTGCTCACCGTATCCCTACAATCTCCGCGGCCTCCACTCGCCGAAGTTGCAGATCCGGTGACCATTAGCTAGCGCTGCCGCCCTAGATATGTTTACATTTCTATCGCGCGTGGAACACGTCCATCAACGCTTGCTAGAACGGCCTTTGTCGCCGGGGACAACCGTTGTCTTACGTGGCGTCGAGGTGGCAGTGACGTGTCTAGTGGGTTTGTGTTGACCAAGCTCTTGCCATTGTGACAGCTACCGTGGCCTTGGGCCCCAATGGTTAGTGTCAGAGGCTAGGTATGCCTCAGTGTAAAAAGAATCGCTTTGGTTGAGCAGTCAGCCTGGCGTACTAAAAGAATTAATCTTTTTCAGAAATTCCAAAAAATGATTTAATCTTATAAAATTCATAACTAATTCACTTTGTATCATAAAAATATAAATAATATATCAAAATGATCAGAAAAATGAGATATATACTTAAAAATATAACCATGCATTGTTGAAGAACTTTGAACTCTAGTTAATTTAGAGGAACACCGACACCCCCTAAGTGCATGTGGGTTTGATGGAATGTCATGTCCAGGGCATCCCGAACCCTTTTAAATTGATTTTATCCCTAGGGTTTATATGACATATTTAATCTGGCATGTCATTGATGTGGATTGATCATTGCATGTTTTCATATGTTGATTGTTATCTTCCTTTCTAGTATTTGTTCTTCGTGGTAGGATCCAAGCCCGAGTCCAAAGTCAACACTACCGAAGATCCATATTAGTCCACTGACGGACAACAAGGAAAGCATAGCCTCTCATTCTGAACAAAGTATTTACATTCTCGCTATGATGCATACGATTCTAAGTGTTATTTTGCCGGTATCTAGAGTATCCTATGTGCTGCATGTTTACCCTTTTGTATGAAGCCTATACCATTTTTTGCATGAATCCTATACCATTTGATCCATTGCTCCTAGCATACCTAGGTTTGGCATGCAAGCGTTGTTAGAGATATTGTTACGAGTTATGCTTATCCATGCTTAGTTCTCAAGTCTGATCAAGTTGGTTAATGAATTAGAGATGCAGATGAATCTAATATGACATGATGTCGAGATGTGATCAGTGATGAAAATTAAACATGTTAAGGCTTGTGTGGGAGGCCATAGTGGGATGTGGTTTTTGTGGTCCCATATTTTCCACAACTAGTAATCGAGTTCTTTCCTTTGGAACCAACACTAAGTGTATATCCACACAGGGGCTTGGAAACCTTCCTTGACCCCAATTTGCCTAGCTTGATCCATGTGCCCGTAATTTGAGTGTTCCATTTCATATTGCATTTGGATGGTGGAATCGCATATATGGCATGGTCAAGGTGAAGGGTTCTACGGGACTTTCACTAAGCATCCTCGGTACACATAGATCAAAACCGAGCCGGGAGTATGGCCAACTATAACATACGGGGAGCCCTTTCTGAGTGACTCATAATTATGCGAAAGTAACGAAAAGGTCTTGGTCAACCACCCTCTGTTGGTGCACAAGGGAAGTGCATTATAATGGTGGCATTAAGAGTTGGTCAGCGTGTGTGGTTAAATTTGCACACCCCTGCATGGTTAATTCTCTTTGAAAAGCCTTGTCCACGGTTAATGATGACTTGGATTCTAAGATTATAGAGAACTATAACCTAATTTTAAAACTTGACAACTAAGATGTGTTCAGGATTCCTTTCTCGAGGACCGAGGGGGTGAATCTAGTTGGAGAGTTCAGATGATGATGATATTGGTGGTTATCAAGATATAATCTTTAAGATGGAGTTCCGATCTCTTATCCCCTTTTAAAGGATTCTGAGTATATGAGTCTCTATCCTTACTTGTTTACAAATAAAGTTTGCTTTACACAAAAGTACCTCCAAAGAAAGCCTCTCTAGCCAGAGCTTGTAGACAATAGGTTATCTAAGACTTGTGGGGTACATTATCGTACTCATCCTTTCTTTGTTGATATTTTTCTACAGATGACAATGATCCGTCGGATGGTGGTTTCTGTGTTGAAGTTGGTGAGTAGTTTGGGGTTCCCAGGTAGTAGCCTGATATCAATGGAATGTACTTCGCTTATGTTTATGGCATCTTAGGCCCTTTATTAATTTGTTGTGTAGAACAACATAATTTTCCCTCGTTGTTTGGTGTAATGCTAGGTCTGTGACCCCTGCTTGAATAACATGCTATTATTACCGAATGCTTCAATGTAAAATTTCCGAGTACCGAGTTAGGCTTATGTCAGACCAAGCGTTGAGGTATGTTTAACCCTGATCTCGAGGGTGCTACAAAGGGTCTCTCCGCCCCACCGGGATCACCTTGCGCTGGGGAAAGGAAGGCTGCCGCCAGCACCGCGCGGGCTTTGCCCGACAGCTCACGCCAGCGGCGGCGGGAGGGGAGCGGTGGGTTGAGGCATGATTGTCACCCTGCCGGTAGGGAGAAAAAAGTACATTGGGTAATGGTGGATCGTTGATGGATCACCGTCCGGATTGACGAGGGAAATTACATCGAGATCGCAACGGGTGATTGAAGGCAACCTGCATGTTGGAGCCTATCAAGGTAAGTTTCAGGATCGCTTCTAGGAGAAGCCTATGTGTTTCACATTGGTAAATCTCATTGGAGAAAGGTGAACCTCGTTTTCACTTTTCCAAGTCGACACCTTAGCTAATGAATGTACACAAGCTTCCTCCTTGCAGAACATGGTTGGTGAGGTCGAAGCAGCACCGCGGTCGACCAGCCCCTCTTGGGCCAGTCTCCGCGCCGAAGACCCATGTACCACCTCCTGAAGCACCGGTTCCAGCACCGGTCCCTCCCGGCGAGGAATAGAATGACCCATCACATTAGGCCTGTAGCGTGCAGGAGACGCCGACCGTGGGGGAGTCCGAGCCACAACAGTTGCCACCCGCAAAGCATCCTGCAGCTATGAGAGAGAGACAAGAGGCGAAACCACAACAGGTGCGACACCACGAAGAGGAGAGCCCACCGGAAGCGAATCAAGAATTTCCTTTCCTCGCGGTGTAGCGGGGTTAGGATTAAAAGGAGTGACCGCGATTATATGTGCAGGATCCTGTGCCGACAACTGAGCCCTATGTATGGTAAACGATGGCTCCGAACTCCCCTGACTAGGCAATGCCAAAGAACCATCCCCAGCATCATGTAAACCGCTAATGCATCTACACAAGCTTCCTCGCCGGTGCTAAAAATCTGGCGGAACTTGTAGGCTGATCCTCTTTTCCCTTTGTCGGGGGCGGTGTTCGCCCCCTTCCTCTCCTTTTTTTTGTTGTTTTTATGGCTCTTGCCATACCCCTGTTTGCTTCTCCTATTTTAATATAAGGCAAAAGCTTTTTGCCCGTTTAAAAAAAAAAACTCGGCTAAGCCTAATTAAGACTCTACCATAATACTCTCTCCGTCCAGAAATAACTGACTTAGATTTATCTAGATTCGAATGTATTTGGACACATTTAGTATATAGATACATCCGAATTTAAACAAATCCAAGTCAGTTATTCCTGGAAGGAGGGAGTCCCAGCCACACTACTTGCGGACTTGGACCATCAGCGATCTAATCAGTTCGTTCGTCAGTAGTAATACTTCGCCACACATGTATTCCCTGTAGCACAACGCCAATAGGACGGTCTTCGAGCTAGGCCCGATCACTTTCAGGGGCAGTGGCACAGGTTTGTCGCGACACCTTCTTTTTGTGCCAAAGACGGGCAAAAATTAAATTTCAATGCCGAAACAGGAACATCTCCATCCATCATTCAATCTGACCGATCGACCGTCATGAATACATCAGGGATTGTCTTTCTCGGATCTGTGCTGCGTCGCGGTCCGACGTCGGCTCGCCATGACGCCCTGGCGCCGTCGACAGCGCGTGAGAGAGACTGTCGGGTGCGTGCGCAAAAATCTCCGTCGTGGTTCGTTGTGCGGCACACGTTTGGGTGATAGATTAGGTTCTCTGATTGAGAATGAGAGGTACAGTAGGAGTGTAGCTCGCAGGGGCGTTTGGACTTTGGACGAGAGGAATGAATGGCGTGTGCAGGTGCGGCTAGGTATGAATGTCGCTAGCTAGCCATGAGCCAAGTCCACGCCTGCAGGTGGGGAGCGCAAAAGCTACGCGGGGTTATGGCACGTCGCCGTCGTCCCCGATCTCTCGGAAGATCGCTGTCGCCGGAGCTGGAGGGGCAACTGGCTGTCTAGCGTTCACGGTCGAGGCTTCAGATATTTTGGTTCAGACATGCAGTCTGTGTGCTTGTTTATGGAAAAACCTGTGTGTTTCGCATTGGAGAAAGCGGATCTCTTTTTTACGTTATTTGGCCAGGACACTGGAAACAACACCCAGCTCAACAACTAGGATCTGATTTGGGCCCAGCGCAGTACGCAAACAAAGATCTTCATCTCTCTCTGACCCAGACATGCCATTAGAGAGCGCCTCGCTGGAATTCTGACGATGTCGTCGCTGATGCTGGGCTAGTAGGTGATCACACATGGGCGCACAGTACTTAGGAGTTAAGTCCAGTGACGGGACCAGTTGATTGCCTGTTGCAGTAATCAGCGAACTGAGCAAAGTACCCCGATCGAGCTAGAAGAAGCGTCACCAAGTCTGTCCCGCAAGGTGGGCGTCCCCAGTAGTAGTAGTTCCCTGGGCACAGCGTACAGCGAAGCAGCTGGTGCAGGACCTGATCGCCGATCTAGCGATACACGTAACTGATCAGTGTCAAGAAATGAATGTGATCCCAATTAATTTTGGTGCCTGCCTGTTGGTCTTTGTGTCCTTGTACGGTGCTTTCCTGTGTGTTGTTTGCTTCAGGTTCTTGGGTGGGTGAAGAGATCGTGGTTTTACATGGCGGCGACGGTCGGGTGAAGAGTTCTGAACTCCAAGGTGAATGTATCCAACCTGGTGCATGTCTCAGAAAATGGCCGGCCCAGGCTCAAGATCAGATCGGCCCATGTATTGAACTGATAGGCCTCTTAGCCCACGTATAGGGATTCCAAATCAATCGGAAGATTGAAAGTTTTTTTTTTTGATCAGGAAAGGTTTTCTTTAGTGTGTGGAGATAACATTCAAACTCAAATTTGTGAGTTCTAAAAAATATATTTTTAAAAAAAATATCTGGATGTATCCCATGGTTTATTCTATAAACTGCAAAATACCAATTTCAAATACTTTGTATTCCGAGCTGTACAAAAAGGACAAGAGTGTAGAGCTGTGCAAGTAAGTTTTCAAATCACCAAATTTTATCAGATTTTTTATTTTTGTGTAGGTCAAAATATAAAGAATTTCACATCACAATTTTGCATACTTGTGAGATACAACATTGATAATATCCACAATTTTTAAAACCTGTAAAATATTGTTTTTAAACTTTTTTAACACAGAGAGCAATGGTGCCGGGAGTTCGAAGACACTTTCCGTTTGAGTGCCTAAACACAGGTTAAACCCTACTCCCTCCTTCCCAAATTAGGATGCCTATTAGATTTTATTAAAGTCAAAGTTTATAAACTTTGACCAAGTATATATGAAATAATCTAAGCATTCACAACATAAACTCAATGTTATTAGAACCATGATGAAATATATTTTCGTATTATATGCATTTTGTATTTCCAAAAATTACTATATTTTTATATATAGTTGGTTAAATTTTAGAAATGTTGACTTTGACCAAAAACTAATAGGTATCTTAATTTGGGAAGGAGTGAGTATTTGATACCCAAGTTTTTGCTACGGGATCTAGGGCAATCTCTAACGCCCGCTTATGTGCGTCCCGCACGCGCGCGTAGCTGATGGGCCTGGCCCAGTCACACAGACGGTCCAGGGTTCATTTTCACTGCACCTTTTTTTTGGGGTTTCTGTTGCGGTTTACGAAAAGACGAGGTGGTTCCTCCTTGTTTTTTTCTGGCTTTCTTTCATTGTTCGGTTTCTGTTTGTTTTGTTGGTTTTTTTCTGATTCCATAAAAAAATTAGATTTTGAATTTGTTCGGATTTGAAAAATATTTAGATTTTAAAATAATCAGATTTAACAAATGTTTAAATTTTGAAAATGTTCAAACTACCAAAATTTTCATATTTGAAATGTGTTCAAATTTAATAATATTCATTTTTAATCGGATTTTGAAAATATCCATATTTCGAAATTGTTCAGAATTTTAAAAAATTATTTTGAAAAAGAAAAAAAAAACATATGTATGTTTTTGTGCCACATTGGGAAACGAGACCTAGGAGGGCATCTCCACCGGGCTGACTCAAATGGGTGACCGAAAATCTCCGTTTCTATCCGTTTGAGTTGAGACGCGGTTGCTTTTGGGTGGTGGTCCGGCTATTCGGACAGCTACGCCCAGCGACGCGATCCATCTGTCTGCACCTGGCCAGCAGGACCAGGGCATTTTAAAAATCCAAACAGAAACAATAAGCGCTAAAACTGGCGAATTTCATACATATTTATAAGTAATTTACATTCAAATATAAAAATCTAGATTTAAAATAGCCCTAAAACTACGAAGCTTATGTCGCCAACACCGCCCCGTCCATCTATGTATCGAGGTCGATATGCTCCGGCGGCGTCTAGAGTTGCGCCGGTCACGGGGGTGGGGCTAGTCGATCACCTGGCCAGGCCATGTTGACCACGCATCCATCTCCATCGGCGGGGCGGAATAGCCCACCTCGGCAGCGGTGGTGGTGGAGGCAACCCAGCGTTCACCTGCGCCACTAGGCCGGTGAGCTGGACGGCCTCCTAGGCCATCCTCCTCCTTCGCGCTGGCCGCGATGGCTGATCGAGGAAGGCATCCTCGTCGCAGCCCCGCGCCAGGATCTCCTGGTACTCCGGGGGGAGGTGCGCGGCGGCGGGTGCAGCCTCCTCCTCTTTGACGACGCTGTCGTCGTTGGGCTCGAAGGCGAGGAGGGTGCAGTACCCCCACGGCTCGAACTCGGCATGGAAGGAGCTTGCTGAAGGGGATCCGCAGCAGAAAACAAAAAATCTCCTACGTTGAAACCCTAAAAACTGCCTAGGATCTATCTATGTAGTAATGCGGTAACGACCGATAAGTATAGAATATATACTCTTGTAGACCGTACGCGGTTAACGTTTCGAGGGAAACGTGGTTGATTTAGTCGTACTCGTAGCCGACCTCAAGGTCACGAAGCTCCTCGCAGGTCACCCCTTGCTCCTTCTTCATCGTGCAGCAGCTCCGGCTCACGACATTTAAGCGCCCCAAGTGTTGCGCCTCGTGTCTTCGTACACATCCGGTGCACGATGAGATCTCCGGCTCCCCGATCCTGCCGGGAGTGTGGAAGTTGATATCCGGCTAGGAATCCCTGTAGCGCAACGGCGTACTGCAGGTGTGCCTTGTTCGCACAGCCCAAACTTGGGGCCATGGTCACAAGGGCTAGAGAGAGAGGAAAGGAGGAAGTTAACCAAAGGACTTCTCCAAATATTGGTGTGTGTTTAATCCCACCCATGGGCACCCCTTTATATAGGGGGAGGGGGTGTGCCCTCTCCTTTGGGTTTCCCATGTGGGACTATTCAAGGGAGAGAGGGGGAGGGCGCATGGGCGCATGGGCCCTTAGGGCACCATGGGCTGGATGGCCAGGGGTGGGCCCCACCCTGCGCACAGCCCTAGGCTAGCTGGGTGGGCCCCCTTGAGGCGCCTAGGCCTTGGCCCTTCCCTCGGTCGGTTTTTCCTCATGGGCCCTTTTTTCCTAGAAAGTTTGGCCCATTAGTGGAATATCCCTTCAAATTAGATTTTAATATTATATTTAATATTAATTACATTAATTAATATGTAAATACATATTACAAAATCCGTCTTGACTCGAAACACCTTTCGATTCCCTTTCGATTTCCTTCGAATGACTTCGGATCTTTCCTGGAATGATTCCGGTTCTTTATTCTTTCTCCGAACAACTTCGAATCTCTCTGCGGAACAATTCCGGCTTTCTCTTTCTCTACTATGATTCTATCTTACGAATGATCGCTCTCATCGTACCCTTAAGTGTATCCTCTCACGGCTCGGGAATGCTCTAGACATGATCTGTATCAATGATCAACAGAGGGACCAGGGATATCCATGTGACCCCTATGCATTCCTGATGACAATGTCATTTGAACCGCTAAATGTAGCATCCAATTCCTTTTGTTTCTTGATACGACTTGTCTGATACCCGATCCTTGGTGTCACATACCTTGTTCAATCTCGTTCACAACAAGTTATGTTTTCTTGTTACCGTGATATTGAAGGGTTTCGCAGCATAGTAAATCAAAAATTTCTACGGAGCGAACAGAGGGAAAGTCAAGATCTAATCTAGGAGATGCAAACAACGAGAGAGATTAGATTGGATCTTCATACCCTTGAAGATTCGCACAGCGGAACGTTCGTCGGAACGTGGGTGATGTAGTCGTACTCGCTTCTCCTCCTCGCGATCCGATCCGATCCAGCACCACAAGTGGCGGTGCCTCCGTGAGATGCACACGTGCGGCACCTCGACGTCTCCTCCTTCCTCGGACTAGCAAGTATGGTGGAGAGATGGATTGGATCTACAACACGACGGCGTGGTGTATATGGTGGAGAATTTCTGCTGCAGGGCTTCGCCTACAAACAGTCGGGAGGGAGAGAGGAGGGCAGCAGGGCAACTAGGGCTTAACCTTTCGGTTCTTGTGTTCCGAGGCCATGTCTGTACATGCTAGGCTGGTCAAGTTAGACCCAAGTATTTCCGCGTGTGCAAAACTGGCTTGCACCCGTTGTATGTGAGCGTAGAGTCTATAGCACCCGATCATCACGTGATGCTTGGACAAGACGAACTTTCGCAACGGTGCATACTTGGGGAGAACATAGCTTTTATCTTGATCTTTAAGTGAGGAATCATCTTATAATGCTACCGTCGCGATCTAAGCATAATAAGATACATAAAAAGGATAAACATCACATGCATATAACTTTATGTGACATGGTATAGCCAATCTTCGCGCAATGATCTCCATCTTGTGCGTTTCGGCATGATCTCCATCACTCCACCATGATTGCCTCCACCACGAATAGCAACTACATCTATTGCTAACTACTTAGCGATAAAGTAAAGCTATTACATGGCGTATAAGAAGTTGACTCGCAGGTCATACACAATTATAAAGACAACCATATGGCTCCTGCCGGTTGTGTACTCATCGACATGCAAGTCGTGAAACATTACAAAACATGATCATCGCATACAATTTACACATCACATCTTGGGCCATACCATATCATAGAAAACACTCCCTGCAAAAACAAGTTAGACGCCTCTACTTTGTTGTTGCATGTTTTACGTGGCTCATGGGAGTAGATGCTAAGAACGATTCTTACCTACGGAAAGCCACAACGGTGATATTATGGTTGCCAAACTCCGGTGTTAATCCCATGACAACTATAGTGAGAGAAACTGACATCCACCAGCCGCATGTGTGGTACAAGCCACACGTCAAGTGCGGAGCCGGTCTCGCGAACGACGTCGCGTAAGGTTGGCCTGGACCGCTTCAATCTCACTATCCCGCGTCATAAGAAGAACACAAACAAGAGGCTTGCAACAGAAAACATCAACGCCCGCAACAACCATGTTGCGTTCTACTCGTGAATCACATCTACGCATAGATCTGGCTCTGATACCACTGAAGGGTTTTGCAGCATAGTAAATCAAAATTTTCTACGGAGCGAACAGAGGGAAAGCCAAGATCTAATCTAGGAGATGCAAACAACGAGAGAGATTAGATTGGATCTTCATACCCTTGAAGATTCGCACAGCGGAACGTTCGTCGGAACGTGGGTGATGTAGTCGTACTCGCTTCTCCTCCTCGCGATCCGATCCGATCCAGCACCACAAGTGGCGGTGCCTCCGTGAAATGCACACGTGCGGCACCTCGACGTATCCTCCTTCCTCGGACCAGCAAGTATGGTGGAGAGATGGATTGGATCTACAACACGACGGCGTGGTGTATATGGTGGAGAATTTCTGCTGCAGGGCTTCGCCTACAAACAGTCGGGAGGGAGAGAGGAGGGCAGCAGGGCAACTAGGGCTTGGAGGAAGGTGTGTGGAGGAGGGGCGCCCTAGCCCTCTATATATAGAGGGGGAGGGGGCGGCCAGCCCTAGCCCCTCCTCCAAGCCTTGGGCCGGCGGCCAAGGTATAAGGAGGAGTGGGGGGATAGGGTTCTATCTCCAGTTTAAACGATTTAAACTTTCCCTTATCTAGAAATTCTATCTCTAGATTTAAACGAGTTAAATCTATCTAGAATCGGCTGGGCCCTATGGGGCCTTGTGCCCCTGGCCCAATGCGGCCAGGACACTCCCTCATAGGCCCATGCCCCCTCCCGGAAGGTGGGACCATGTTGGCCCCTTCCGGAAGGTTCTAGAAGCTTCCGGTACAATACCGATTAATCCGGAACAATTCCGAACTCCAAAAACTGCACTGCCTTATATGAATCTTATTCTCCGGACCACTCCGGAACCTCTCTTGATGTCCCGGATCCCATCCGAGACTCCGAACAAAAATTCATAAACCAAGTATCCAATCTATCCTAGCGTCGAGACACGTTAAGTGTGTGACCCTGCGGGTTCGAGAATATGCAGACATGATCTTCTATCAATAATCAACAGCGGGGTCTGGGCACCCATATTGACTCCCACACATTCATCGATGATCATATCGGATGAACCACGATGCCAGGATTCAATCAATCCCATATATATATTCCCTTTGTCTCACGATATTTTACTTGCCCGAGATTCGATCGTCGGTATCGTCATACCTAGTTCAATCTCGTTCACAGCAAGTACTTTACTCGTTCCGTAATCCGATATCACTTTGTGATTAACTCCTTAACCACATGCTTGCAAGCGGTGTTGATATCGATCACCGAGTGGGCCCGAAGTATATCTCTCCGACTTGGGAGGGACAAATCCCATCTCGATACATACAACCCAACAGATACTTTCCGATCACCTGAGAGACACCTTTATGATCACCCTCTCATAGGATGACGTTTGATGACCTCAAAGCTTTCTTCCGATACCAGGGAGTTGTATTATCTCATGGTCTAAGGAATACAATATTTGACATAGGAAAAGCTTCGCAAAGATGAACACGATGACACGATCTAATTGCTTCGCTTAGTTTGGGTCTATCCACCACATCATTCTCCAATGATATGATCTCATTATCAATTGACAACTCATGTCTATGGTTAGGAAACCTTAACCATCATTGATCAATGAGCTAGTCCATAGAGGCGTACTAGGGACACGGTGTTGTTCACAAACCACACAAGTATTAAAGTTTCCGCTTAATACAATTCTAGCATGGAATATAAACTTTATCATGAACAAGAATTATAATAATAACATCTTTATTATTGCCTCTAGGGCATAATTCCAACAGTCTCCCACTTGCACTAGAGTCAATAATCTAGTTTACATTTGGCAACAATCTCACAGCCATGGCACTGAGGTGCTGATCATGTTTTACACGTGGAAGAGGTTTAGTCAATGGATCTGCGACATTCAGATCTGTATGTACTTTGCTGATCTTCAGATCTCCATCTGCTATATAATCTCGGATTATATGAAACTTGCGGTTGATATGCTTGGTCTTTGGATGATATCTTGGTTCCTTAGCGAGTGCTATGGCGCCAGTGTTGTCACACAATATCTCCAGTGGGTCCAATGCACTTGGAACCACGCCAAGCTCAGTGATGAAGTTTCTGATCCAAACTCCTTCACTTGACGCTTCTGCAGCAGCCATGTATTCCGCTTCTACTATAGATCCCGCGATCACGCTTTGCTTGCAGCTTCTCCAGCTCACAGCTCCTCCATTCAAAATATACACGTATCCTGTCTGAGATTTAGAATCATCCTTGTCGGTGTCGAAACTAGCATCGACGTAACCTTTTACGACGAGCTGTTCATCACCCCCATAGACTAAGAACATTTCTTTAGTCCTATTTAGGTACCTTAGGATGTTCTTCACGGCTGTCCAGTGTTCCACTCCTGGATCACTTTGATATCTGCTCGTCAAACTAAGAGCATTGGACACATCCGGTCTAGTACACAGCATGGCATACATGATGGAACCTATGGCCGAGGCATAAGGCACTTTGCTCATAGCTTTCCTATCATTTACCGTAGCTGGACACTGAGCCTTGCTCAATATCTTACCTGACAACATAGGCACTGAACCTTTCAATGCCTTATCCATTCTGAACCTTTTCAGAACTTTGTCTAGGTATGTACTCTGGCTTAAAGCTATCAGGCGTCTTTGTCTCTCTATAGATTTTGATGCCCAATATATAAGCAGCTTCACCTAGGTCTTTCATTGAAAAACACTTGTTCAAATAACTCTTCACATCGTTAAGCATGTCGATGTCATTTCCAATAATCAATATGTCATCCACATATAGTACCAGAAACGTCACCGAGCTCCCACTCACTTTCTTGTAGATGCAAGCTTCGTAGAAATTTGGAACAAATCCAAAGCTCTTGATCACTTGATCAAAACGAAGGTTCCAACTCCGAGATGCTTGCTTCAGTCCATAAATGGAACGCTGAAGTTTGCATACTTTATCATCATCCTTAGGATCGACAAAACCTTCGGGTTGCATCATATACAACTCTTCATCAATGTTGCCATTGAGGAAAGCAGTCTTGACATCCATCTGCCATATTTCATAATCATGAAACGCAGCAATTGCTAATAAAATCCAAATGGACTTAAACATCGCTACGGGAGAGAAAGTCTCATCATAGTCAACACCTTGAACTTGTCGAAAACCTTTCGCAACAAGCCGTGCTTTATAGACGGTAACATTACCATCCGCGTCCGTTTTCTTCTTGAAGATCCATTTGCACTCAACGGCCTTTCGGTCGCTAGGAGGGTCCACCAAAGTCCATACTTGGTTTTCGCTCATGGATCCCAATTCGGATTTCATGGCTTCTAGCCATTTCTCAGAGTCTGGGCTCATCATCGCTTCCTCATAGTTCGTAGGTTCGCTGTCTTCTACTAACAAGACAGTCAAGACAGGGTTGCCGTACCACTCAGGAGGGGCACGCGACCTTGTCGACCTGCGACGTTCAGTAGCAGCATCGTTCGAAGCTTCATGATCCTTGTCATTAGCTTCCTCTATTGTTGGTGCAGGCGGCACTGGAACAATTTCAGGTGCTGCGCTACTCTCCAATTCAAGAGAAGGTTCAATAACCTCGTCTAGCTCTACTTTCCTCCCACTCACTTCTTTCGAGAGAAACTCCTTCTCAAGAAAGGAACCGTTCTTTGCGACAAACACTTTGCCTTCGGTTCTGTGATAGAAGGTATACCCAATAGTTTCCTTAGGGTATCCTATGAAGACGCACTTCTCCGCTTTGGGTTCGAGCTTGTCCGGCATCAACTTCTTGACGTAAGCTTCGCATCCCCAAACTTTAAGAAACGACAACTTAGGTTTAGCACCAAACCACAGTTCATACGGTGTCGTCTCAACGGATTTAGATGGAGCCCTATTTAAAGTGAATGCAGCGGTTTCTAATGCATAACCCCAAAATGATAACGGCAAATCAGTAAGAGACATCATCGATCGGACCATATCTAATAGGGTTCGATTCCGGCGTTCAGACACACCATTGCGCTGTGGTGTTCCGGGTGGCGTGAGTTGCGAAACGATTCCACTTGCTTTGAGATGCGTGAGAAAATCACAGCTCAAATATTCGCCCCCACGATCGGATCGTAGAAACTTAATCTTTCTGTTACGATGGTTCTCCACTTCATTCTGAAATTCTTTGAACTTTTCAAACGTTTCAGATTTATGTTTCATTAAATAGATATGCCCATATCTACTTAAGTCATCGGTAAAAGTGAGAAAATAGCGATATCCACCGCGCGTCGAAACACTCATCGGTCCGCATACATCGGTGTGTATGATTTCCAACAAGTCCGTTGCTCGCTCCATCATACCGGAGAACGGGGTTTTGATCATCTTGCCCATGAGGCATGGTTCGCATGTGTCAAATGATTCAAAATCAAGAGACTCCAAAAGTCCATCAGAATGGAGTTTCTTCATGCGCTTTACACCAATATGACCTAGACGACAGTGCCACAAATAAGTAGTATTATCACTATCTACTTTGCATCGATTAGCCTCAATGTTATGGATGTGTGTTTCATCCCTTTCGAGATTTAGAAGAAATAAACCATTCACAAGGGGTGCATGACCATAAAAGATGTTACTCATATAAATAGAACAACCATTATTCTCTGATTTAAATGAATAACCGTCTTGCAATAAACACGATCCAGAAATAATGTTCATGCTCAACGCAGGCACATAATAACATTTATTAAGGTTTAAAACTAATCCCGAAGGTAAAACTAAGGAGAGCGTGCCGACGGCCATCACATCAACTCTTGATCCGTTGCCAACGCGCATCGTCACCTCATCCCTCGCAAGCCGCCGTCTATTCCGTAGCTCCTGTTTCGAGTTACAAATATTAGCAACTGAACCAGTATCAAATACCCAGGCACTACAACGAGGGCTAGTAAGGAAAACATCAACAACATGTATATCAAATATACCTTTGATGGTGCCAGCCTTCTTGTCCGCTAAGTACTTCGGACAGTTGCGCTTCCAGTGACCCTTGTCCTTGCAATAGAAGCACTCAGTGTCCGGTTTAGGACCAGACTTGAGCTTCTTCTCAGCAGGGGCAACGCGCTTGCCGCTGCCTTTCTTGAAGGGCTTCCTTGCACCTTTACCTTTCTTCAAGGAGGGCTTGTTGACCATCAACACATGATTATCCTTCTTGATGTCCACCTCCGCAGCCTTTAGCTTTGCGAAGAGCTCGGTGATCGTATCAGTGGAACCAATCTGATTATGAGTCACTACAAAACTTTTGTAGTTGGGAGGGAGTGATTGCAGAACCCTGTCAATCTTGAGCTCCTCTGGAATCTTGCAGTCCAGTTGCTCAAGGCGTTGAGTGTAGCCCGACATCTTAATGGCGTGCTCACTAACGGAACTCCCTTCCTCCATCTTGCAGTTAAAGAACTTCTCAGAGATCTCATATCTCTCAGAACGGGCCTGAGTCTGAAACATGGTTTTCAGCTCCTCGAGAATCTCAAAGGGCCCGGGATAGTTTTCAAAACGATTTTGAAGTTCCGGTTCCATAGCAAACAACATGGTGCTCTTAATCACACCATAATCATCTTTGCGCGACTGATAGACAGCTTTCTCATCAGCCGGCGCAGTTGCAGCAGGGGGGTTACCTAACGCTTTCTCAAGGACATAGTCCTTTTGTCCGCCAGACAGAATGATTCTTAGATTGCGGAACCAGTTGGTGAAGTTAGACCCATTGTTTCTAAGCTTTTCTTTCTTAGCAAAAACGTTGAAGTTGAAGTTGGACTTGGCCATGTGATCTACAATATTTGCAAGTACAATTTAGACTATGTTCATGATAAATAGTTCAACTTAATCAAATTACTAGATGAACTCCCACTAAATTCAACATCCCTAAGTTGTTTAGTGAACACGATCCAAATTCACCACACCTAATCCGATCTTCACGAGAAGAGATGTGGTTTCAATGGTGGACAACGAAGTGTCGATCATATCATTCATATGGCTCATGCTTAACCTTTCGGTTCTTGTGTTCCGAGGCCATGTCTGTACATGCTAGGCTCGTCAAGTTAGACCCAAGTATTTCCGCGTGTGCAAAACTGGCTTGCACCCGTTGTATGTGAGCGTAGAGTCTATAGCACCCGATCATCACGTGATGCTTGGACAAGACGAACTTTCTCAACGGTGCATACTTGGGGAGAACACAGCTTTTATCTTGATCTTTAAGTGAGGAATCATCTTATAATGCTACCGTCGCGATCTAAGCATAATAAGATACATAAAAAGGATAAACATCACATGCATATAACTTTATGTGACATGGTATAGCCAATCTTCGCGCAATGATCTCCATCTTGTGCGTTCCGGCATGATCTCCATCACTCCACCATGATTGCCTCCACCACGAATAGCAACTACAACTATTGCTAACTACTTAGCGATAAAGTAAAGCTATTACATGGCGTATAAGAAGTTGACTCGCAGGTCATACACAATTATAAAGACAACCATATGGCTCCTGCCGGTTGTGTACTCATCGACATGCAAGTCGTGAAACATTACAAAACATGATCATCGCATACAATTTACACATCACATCTTGGGCCATACCATATCACAGAAAACACTCCCTGCAAAAACAAGTTAGACGCCTCTACTTTGTTGTTGCATGTTTTACGTGGCTCATGGGAGTAGATGCTAAGAACGATTCTTACCTACGGAAAGCCACAACGGTGATATTATGGTTGCCAAACTCCGGTGTTAATCCCATGACAACTATAGTGAGAGAAACTGATATCCACCAGCCGCATGTGTGGTACAAGCCACACGTCAAGTGCGGAGCCGGTCTCGCAAACGACGTCGCGTAAGGTTGGCCTGAACCGCTTCAATCTCACTATCCCGCGTCATAAGAAGAACACAAACAAGAGGCTTGCAACAGAAAACATCAACGCCCGCAACAACCATGTTGCGTTCTACTCGTGAATCACATCTACGCATAGATCTGGCTCTGATACCACTGAAGGGTTTCGCAGCATAGTAAATCAAAATTTTCTACGGAGCAAACAGAGGGAAAGCCAAGATCTAATCTAGGAGATGCAAACAACGAGAGAGATTAGATTGGATCTTCATACCCTTGAAGATTCGCACAGCGGAACGTTCGTCGGAACATGGGTGATGTAGTCGTACTCGCTTCTCCTCCTCGCGATCCGATCCGATCCAGCACCACAAGTGGCGGTGCCTCCGTGAGATGCACACGTGCGGCACCTCGACGTCTCCTCCTTCCTCGGACCAGCAAGTATGGTGGAGAGATGGATTGGATCTACAACACGACGGCGTGGTGTATATGGTGGAGAATTTCTGCTGCAGGGCTTCGCCTACAAACAGTCGGGAGGGAGAGAGGAGGGCAGCAGGGCAACTAGGGCTTGGAGGAAGGTGTGTGGAGGAGGGGCGCCCTATCCCTCTATATATAGAGGGGGAGGGGGCGGCCAGCCCTAGCCCCTCCTCCAAACCTTGGGCCGGCGGCCAAGGTATAAGGAGGAGTGGGGGGATAGGGTTCTATCTCCAGTTTAAACGATTTAAACTTTCCCTTATCTAGAAATTCTATCTCTAGATTTAAACGAGTTAAATCTATCTAGAATCGGCTGGGCCCTATGGGGCCTTGTGCCCCTGGCCCAATGCGGCCAGGACACTCCCTCATAGGCCCATGCCCCCTCCCGGAAGGTGGGACCACGTTGGCCCCTTCCGGAAGGTTCTAGAAGCTTCCGGCACAATACCGATTAATCCGGAACAATTCCGAACTCCAAAAACTGCACTGCCTTATATGAATCTTATTCTTCGGACCACTCCGGAACCTCTCTTGATGTCCCGGATCCCATCCGAGACTCCGAACAAAAATTCATAAACCAAGTATCCAATCTATCCTAGCGTCGTGACATGTTAAGTGTGTGACCCTGCAGGTTCGAGAATATGCAGACATGATCTTCTATCAATAATCAACAGCGGGGTCTGGGCACCCATATTGACTCCCACACATTCATCGATGATCATATTGGATGAACCACGATTCTAGGATTCAATCAATCCCATATATATATTCCCTTTGTCTCGCGATATTTTACTTGCCCGAGATTCGATCGTCGGTATCGTCATACCTAGTTCAATCTCGTTCACAGCAAGTACTTTACTCGTTCCGTAATCCGATATCACTTTGTGATTAACTCCTTAACCACATGCTTGCAAGCGGTGTTGATATCGATCACCGAGTGGTCCCGAAGTATATCTCTCCGACTTGGGAGGGACAAATCCCATCTCGATACATACAACCCAACAGATACTTTCCGATCACCTGAGAGACACCTTTATGATCACCCTCTCATAGGATGACGTTTGATGACCTCAAAGCTTTCTTCCGATACCAGGGAGTTGTATTATCTCATGGTCTAAGGAATACAATATTTGACATAGGAAAAGCTTCGCAAAGATGAACACGATGACACGATCTAATTGCTTCGCTTAGTTTGGGTCTATCCACCACATCATTCTCCAATGATATGATCTCATTATCAATTGACAACTCATGTCTATGGTTAGGAAACCTTAACCATCATTGATCAATGAGCTAGTCCATAGAGGCGTACTAGGGACACAGTGTTGTTCACAAACCACACAAGTATTAAAGTTTCCGCTTAATACAATTCTAGCATGGAATATAAACTTTATCATGAACAAGAATTATAATAATAACATCTTTATTATTGCCTCTAGGGCATAATTCCAACAGATATTACATCCCCGTGACCGAGTCACATATTGCAACATTTATGGATGTAATCTCACCAAGCCGGCCATATGTATCTTTACCCGTCATGTGGGTGAGAAAATCCTGGTCTTGCAGTCACATGTCATCTACTGTTCCTTTGGAATACCCAACGTACACCTTTATGTCCACCGTATTACCAGATGACGGTTGATGCAGTGTAAGCAGCCTTGGGAAACAGTGAGTAATATGAGTTCACGGTCTAAGGAAAAGGAGTCTAGGTATAGCTGTTGCAAGAATGAACTTATATGATTTGATCGTGTTGCAATCCTTCGAGGAATGTCCATCACATCATTCTCCAATGATATGACCCCGTTGTCAATTGGCATAAATGCCCATGATCTTGAAACTCAGATCATCCTCATGACCAACGAACTAGTATGAATAGAGGCTACTAGGGACTTGGTTGTTTCATACCACACCTGTACCAATGGTTCTACTTGATACAGTTATAGCACATTATGAAACTATTATAAACTAACTGAGATATGACAATAAAACCTATTTATTATTTGCTTCTAGGGCATATCTCCTTCAGTCTCCCACTTGCACTAGAGTACAAATAATCCATCTCGCATTTTACTCATATAAACCATATACCATATGCGTTTACAGATCATGCATGCTCATGGAAGACATCATGTCCATGTTCTGTTTTACCAGATCATTATGTCTTTTGCAAATCGTTAATGTCTTCCTAATTTTGACATTCACACCATTATCGTATAATGGGTTGAAACATTTGTTTGGTGACAAAGTGAGACTTTGTTTCTAGTGTTTATAATGACGGTCGTTTTTACTGTTGTCGTCTAAACTTCGAAACACACTTTGCTATCCTTTGTGTATATACTGTAGTTATGGCAGCAGAACGAGGCCGGATTCCAGGAGCTTACAGTGACTTTAGATCAACCTCGAGGGCTTTCTCATGGGCACTGGGCCCTGAGACACATCATTCTACGTTAAAAGCGAACTAGCCCCACCATAACATTATATACCACATCAGATGGAGCCTTTATACTTCTATATCTATGTAGATCCTAGTGCATTAAATGGAGCTATGCCACTTACTTTGCTTCTTGCCATTTAAGTACAAACTTAATTCTGGTTCAGTGATCAACTCGGGAATCACTTAAAGACACATTCTTATAGTTAAGACTTTTTCCTACCAACCAGAACTTCGGGTCACATTACGTCAAGTATACAACATAGGAGATGCAACGCATCTCTTTATTTCTTTCAACCATAGTTGCATTACTAACTCAATGCTTCATATAGTAAGAACATATTTCTTACCTTGTTCCATTCCGAGCTTCTTCAGAATCTTTTCTTAGGACATTCTAAACATCTTTCAGAATCAAGTCCAGGAAGCATTCAACATTTAGTGTTTATTAAACTCACTAATCTATCTCGATAGATCTTTATTGTTTAATAACTTCAACTTCATCCTTATTTATCTAACTTAAATATTATTAACACCAATCACATCATTCACATATGTCGTCCACATATCCCCGAATTATTTCACGCTCCTACTCAAATATGACATTCATGTTTGAGATCTAGGGATTTCACTTAGCTCTCACTCAAATATGACATTCATGTTTGAGATCCAGGGATTTCACTTAGCTCCCACTCAAAAAATGTCAGCTACATATTATGAATTAGCCAAGCTGATTTGCTCCCACTCAAATCTAGGTCCTCTCGATAAACTTGGACATTCCAAAAATCTTTGATCATCATCAATTTGAGAATTCCAATTACGAGACTTCAATATACATATATATTTCTAGTGTAAATCCAAAAGACTTAAGCATCACTACTGTTGTAGTCAAGTCCTACAATTTGTCCAAACTTGTGACAAATAGAGCTTTTTGTCATTCATTAAGTTTCATTTCCTTCTTATGACTTTGCAGTCATTTAGAAATATCAAGTAAGCTTCTTTACTTTAATAAGATCAAGTAACATGTTACTTTGCAATCTTAAATGTAACTTAATATAGGATTTTATAACTCCTAGTCATTTCTCGCACTCAGGTCCATCACGCTTCATTGTAATTTGTAGGTATGTCTTGTTCAAAACATGACAAGTGAATCAATAATATAATTCCACAAAATTGTAGAATATATAGATGAATCCTACCTTCTTCAGTAAAAGTATTCCCTTGAAACTTTATGATCATTATCAATAGTTTCTCCTTTATATGTAGAGTTTGGATTCACGAAACAAATTCCGCTACGCCACTCAACAATTCGGAGGTAAGGTCAAATACCTTGTTTTGATCTTTTACTTGCTTCCACCTGTATCTTCATCAAGACATATCAACTTAGGACAACAGCAGGTTTGCCCCTTATGGACGATGCATTCATAGCTTCCTAAGAATGCTCTACAAAGACTTGTTTATTTGCCACGATTTCGACTTGTTGAAATCTCAAGAAACTCGAACTTGCCATAACACTGATGGTGTTGTTTCCACGAATCTTTTAGATGTTCCTTTGTATTTCAAATGAGTGTTTGCTTATTTTGATCTTTAACTCTAAACGACAATTATAACCCCTATAAGAGATGATATTATACCATATGTATCTTAATACATAATGATTATGATGTTTAGATATTTCAACACAGTTTGAATTCATAAAATTATCATAATTTTTGAAACATCTTTCACAAGTCCCTTTTATGCTAAACTTAACTTGAATACCTTAGTCATGTCGATCAAATCGAAGAGACTTGTCGATTCAATTAATTCAATATCCCATTTTGTCGTGAACTCATTTGAACATTTCAAATCGTTTCAAACTCATGCTTCATTAAGTAAATACGCTTATTCACTTAAGTTCACAATAAATTATTTCCACTACTTGTTGAAAATACGATATTCAACATTTCTTCGCATATCACCATTTTACCAGAATGCGGAGTTTTAGTCATTTTGCCCAAGAGGCATGGTTTTGCAAAGTCTCTAGATTAAGCATCTAGGACCCCGATCTTCATAAAGAACATGCAATAACCAAAATGACTTAAACTATAGTGTCATCTCATTATTAAACTTTGGATATCTTTTAGCATTCTGATCCTATATAAATGTTTAAGCTATTATCATTAACATAGTGATGAGAATAACTTGATTATAATCATAATGTGACCATAAGGTATTGTTCATAAGAATAGTACAAACTAGCTTGTAAATTGTTCATATGAATAATCGTCTTGCCAAAAGCAAGACACACAAACTAGGATTACAAAATTATATTCAAGTCCACTAATCCAAATAAAAAACTTTGAGGGAAGAGGTGATGTCGGCCATCAACTATTTTGCTTGCCGTCATCAAGCCACATTGCCTCAAATCTAGCAATTCTCAAGCAGATCAACTTGTTTTCACAAAGTAGGACAAGTATCAAATACTTTGTAAATTGCGACGAGTTTTGCAAGAACCACATTTATAATTTGTATATCTTACATATACCTTTTCATCCATGACCTCCATTGCAATCAAGCCCTTCCAAGAGTTCTCAGCTCTAATGCAAGATCACTAAGTGTTTTTCCAAATATTCCTTTTCATCCATGATGGAGGAAAACCCATCCAACGGCTCATACTCTATGTGCCTTATTTTGTAGAATACAAAATGTAGCCCAACTCTCCATTGAATGGAGAATGGCTTATTGGATGATTATGGGGAAAACACAAACATTCCGGAGTCATCGAATTATCTCCTAATGGTTATTGTATCAAGAAGAGAAGATCATCTTTTACGAGGATATCCCTCAGGCGTGGGTATTAATCTATGAAGTTGGACCCTTTTGCTAAGTTCCAAATTAAGCAATATATTCCCATGGTCGCAAAGGACCTCAATGGGATACGCCAAGGTCTACTAATATATTTGCAAATAGACATCTAAAATAAGTTCATAATAAGAGATCAATTTATAATTGGTCTCCACTAAAATTGTCATCCCTTGGACGACTTTAGTGATCGCATGATCCCTATCCTCTGCACCTCCCCCGATCATCACGGCCATCAGTGCATTATGAAAGGTAGACATTCACTAATGTCAATCACATCATCCATGTGACTCATGCTCGATCTTTCAATCTCTTGTGTTCCGAGGCCATGCCTGTACATGCTAGGCTCGGCAAATCTAACTTGTGTGTATTCACTATGCAACATGGCTTACACCCACTATATGCGAATGTAGATATGTCTGACCCCTGATCATCACGACCGACCTAATAACGAAGAACTTTCTTGGTGGTGCACACATAAGGGGAACACAGAACATTGGAATTAAATAGGGATTATCTTATTTGCTACCGTTGGATATCTAATACTAGCACACAATAAGATGTAAAACAGAAATCAACATCATATGTATATTGTGATATGATATGGTTCTTCATGCGCCTTGATCTCCATCGAGCGCTCCGGCATGATCTCCATCTTGCCCTTGGTTTGACACCAAGTCAACGACGCCTCCACCAAGTCGTCCATCGGAACGATGACTATTACTATACTAGTTAGTAATAGAAAAGTAAACTACTTTACCTTCGCAATGACCAATGCCATATCATAATCACATGCCCCCTGCAAAATAAAGTTAGACGCCTCTACTTTATCTATTGCAAGTTTTACGTGGTTGTTAGGGCTTTCGCAATAGAACCGTTTCTAATCTATGAACTTTCCAACCACAACATGGATCCAACAGTTGTTTATACTACACCCCTTTTGGGGCCCTCCGTTGTAAATGATATATACTCTATTGAATGAGAGATAGACACCCGCTAGCCACTTACATGGTACAAGCCGTATGTTGAGTGTGGAACCAGTCTCGCGTATGAATACGCGTAAGGTCGGTCTAGGCCGCTTCATCAAACAATACCGCGATATAAACAAGTACACGTTAGAGGGTAACAACTAAGGGATCAATGCCCGCACAATACTTGTGCGTACTGGCCCTACAGCACTCCTACGCATAGATCGGCTCTGATACCACTGAAGGGGATCCGCAGCAGAAAACAAAAATTTTCCTACGTTGGAACCCTAAAAACTGCCTAGGATCTATCTATATAGTAATGCGGTAACAGCCGATGCGTATAGTATATATACCCTTGTAGACCGTACGCTGTTAACGTTCCGAGGGGAACGTGGTTGATGTAGTCGTACTCGTAGCCGACCTCAAGGTCACGAAGCTCCACGCAGGTCACCCCTTGCTCCTTCTTCATCGTGCAGCAGCTCCGGCTCACGACATTTAAGCGCCCCAAGTGTTGCGCCTCGTGTCTTCGTACACATCCGGTGCACGATGAGACCTCTGGCTCCCCGATCCCGCCGGGAGTGCGGAAATTGATATCCTGCTAGGAATCCCTGCAGCGCAACGGCGTACTGCATGTGTGCCTTGTTCACACAGCCCAAACTTGGGGCCATGGTTACAAGGGCTAGAGAGAGAGGAAAGGAGGAAGTTAACCAAAGGACTTCTCCAAATATTGATGTGTGTTTAATCCCACCCATGGGCACCCCTTTATATAGGGGGAGGGGGTGTGCCCTCCCCTTTGGGTTTCCTATGTGGGACTATTCAAGGGAGAGAGGGGGGAGGCGCATGGGCCCTTAGAGCACCATGGGCCGGCCAGCCAGGGGTGGGCCCCACCCCGCGCATAGCCCTAGGCTGGCCAGGTGGGCCCCCTTGAGGTGCCTAGACCTTGGCCCTTGGCCCTTCCCTCCTTCGGTTTTCCCTCATGGGCCCTTTTTCCCTAGGAAGTTTGGCCCATTAGTGGAATACCCCTTCAAATTAGATGTTAATATTATATTTAATATTAATTATATTAATTAATATGTAAATACATATTACAAAATCTGTCTTGACCCGAAACACCTTTTGGTTCCCTTTCGATTTCCTTCGAATGACTTCGGATCTTTCCCGAAATGATTCCGGTCCTTTATTCTTTCTCCAAACAACTTCGGATCTCTCTGCAGAACAATTCCGGCTTTCTCTTTCTCTACTATGATTCCGTCTTAGGAATGATCGCTCTCATCGTACCCTTAAGTGTATCCTCTCACGGCTCGGGAATGCTCTAGACATGATCTGTATCAATGATCAACAGAGGGACCAGGGATATCCATGTGACCCCTATGCATTCCTGATGACAATGTCGTTTGAACCGCTAAATGTAGCATCCAATTCCTTTTTTTTTCTTGATACGACTTGTCCGATCGTTGGTATCACATACCTTGTTCAATCTCGTTCACAACAAGTTCTGTTTTCTTGTTACCATGATATTACATCCCCATGACCGAGTCACATGTTGCAACATTTATGGATGTAATCTCACCAAGCCGGCCGTATGCATCTTTACTCTTCATGTGGGTGAACAAATCCCGGTCTTGCAATCACATGTCATCTACTATTCATTTGGAATACCCAACGTACACCTTTATGGCCACCGTATTACCAGATGACGGTTGATGCAGTGTAAGCAGCCTTGGGAAACAGTGAGTAATATGAGATCACGGTCTAAGAAAAAGGAGTCTAGGTATAGCTGTTGCAACAATGAACTTATATGACTTGATCATGTTGCAATCCTTCGAGGAATGTCCATCACATCATTCTCCAATGATATGACCCCGTTGTTAATTGGCATAAATGCCCATGATCTTGAAACCCAGATCATCCTCATGACCAACGAACTAGTATGAATAGAGGCTACTAGGGACTTAGTTGTTTCATACCACACCTGTACCAATGTTTCTACTTGATACAGTTATAGCACAATATGAAACTATTATAAACTAATTGAGATATGACAATGAAAACCTATTTATTATTTGCCTCTAGGGCATACTCCTTCACTTGCACGCCGCGGCGTGTGCTCCCACTCCAGGAACTCCTGCCAGAACTGCCTTTTCTGGTAGGCGCAATCATACCGGAGGGCTGGTGGGAGATTGCAGATGCGGTGGGCAATCTCCTCCTCCAGCCCTTTGCCCTCCTTGGGCACGAGTAGCACCGACACCCGCTCCCGGTTGAGGTGTTAGCCCATGGGGAGGGAGACATCATGGTGGGATATGCCTCTCCCCTTCCTCCACCGCTGCTCGCACTCCGCCACACAGAAGTAGCGGCGGTCACGACCGGAATCCTGCTCCACCCGACATTGGGTGCGGAGATCGATGAAGTCCTATGGCCACGGCGGCGGGGGGATGACTCCTCGAAGGAAGGCTGGCATGCTGCTCCGCAGTCCACGCCAGCCACTCGAGCCGGATCCGCCCGCCTCATGATCGTTCTTGGCCTTTTGAACCACCCTAGCTTCTTCATCGCTGTCGGTGGCGACGGCGGCTACGGAAGGTGTTGGGATGGGTGTACCTGGCGATGGCAAGAGGAGGGAAGTGCAGCACCGATGGGCACAAGGGCCTTCTTAAGTAGCCCCTTCCCGTGTGAGCGCGTGCAGGTTCTCGTGTCTTCACCATCAATGCCTCATAGGCTAACACGCCCCGTCAGCATCAATGGAGAAGGCTGCCGCCGGTCAGGCTGCTGCCCGTGCCTTTGACCGCGGTTACGTCCGAATCGATGTGTCTAAATCAGTGTCGTAGCTTCCACTGGTGGGTGGGCCACTAGCGCGCGCGGGATGACACACTCTCGACCCGGCCGTGTCCGGACCGACGCATGGGCCATGCAAATTTGATGCGTCGGTGGGTCGAGCCAAACACATTGGTCCGGATAGGTCATGCTCATGGAGAGACCACGCATGTCGCGCACGTCCGGAGGTCATGTTCGGACGCGGCCAGGCAGGTTGGGTTAGCCCGGTGGAGATGCCCTTAAGAAGATTACGGGTGGAACGTGTCCAACCAGCAACCGGCGGGATATAGGGGCTCTCGGGGTCTACACGTACCCTCCCAGCACTGCCGAGTGTAAGGTCATCTCCACCGGCCCGACCCAAACGGGCGAATGAAACGGTCCATTTCTGTCCGTTTGGTTCGGGCCACGGTCGCTTTGGGATCGCGGTCCGGCCTGTCCGGCCAGCCGCGCGACCCATCTGTCCACGCCTCGCCAACGAAGGCACAACCATTTTTCCCGAATTTCAAACCGAGACATTTCGCACATAAACTGGCAAAGTTCGTACTTAATTATACAAGATATTACAATCAAAACATGAAAAAGGAAAAAAACTAGCCCTAGCCCTAGCTTCTGATGATCTCCCCGCCACCGGCGCCGCCCCGTCCATTTTGGGATCGAGGTCGATGTACTCGGGCAGCATCCAGAGGTGTGGCGATGGCATCCCAGATACTACCGCCGATGCGGGTGCGGGAGGTGCGGGCTGGTCGATCACCTGGCCAGGCCACGCTGGCCACGCATCTGTCTCAGCCAACGCAGGCGGAGCATACCATCCATGTGCCAGTGGAGTAGCCCACCCTAGCGCGGGCAGACCAGCCCACCCCCGTAGCGGCTACGGTGAGAGCGATGGCGGTGGCAGCTGATGTCTACGCACTTCTATTCTTGTAGACAGTTGTTGGGCCTCCAAGTGCAGAGGTTTGTAGAACAACAACAAGTTTTACCTTAAGTGGATCACCCTAGGCTTATCGATCTCAGGGAGGAAGTGGTCAAAGGTATCCCCTCTCAAGCAACCCTGCAATCAAGATACAAGAAGTCGCTTGTGTCCCCAACACACCCAATACACTTTTCCGGTGTACAGGTGCACTAGTTCGGCGAAGAGATAGTGAAATACAAGTGGTATAGATAATTATAAGTGGTAATGGTGATAGAAAATAGCTTGATGGCGTGGAAAAGACTAAAGTAAAACTGAAATAAAGATGGAAGCAAGCAAACATGTAACAGATCTAGTTGAAAACGGTGTTTCAATGCTTAGAAACAAGGCCTAGGGATCATAATTTCACTAGTAAACACTCTCATATAAATATATTCTTCTTTATGATACTACGCCGAACTACTCTCCGGTTGGACACTCTAATCCATGGTAGGGCTATAAAAGCACACCTCAAAGTAAGCCTTTCCCATCTAGATAACCCCACACTGTCACCTTGAGCACTAGATGGTTCAAACAAACACCACAATTTCATAAAGACATCCAACTCCAAATATCACTCATAACAAGTATTTGTAATCTCTAGCCTAAGTGCCACCATGGTGTGCACACTGTCAACTTCACACACATGGGGAGCGCATAGATCTATTAAAGCACTTGAGTAGCAAGGTAGATCTATAGATTACAAGCTCATGATCTCAATAAGATCATGCATAGAGAGAGAGATGAATGCATAGCTACCGGTAGAACCCTTAGCCTCGAGAGAGAACTACTCCCTCCTCATCATGGGAATCAACAATGGCGATGGAGATGGTGGTGGAGATCGATGGAGATGGCTTCGGGGGCACTTCCCCGTCCCGACAGGGTGCCGGAACAGAGACTTTCTGTCCCCCGAATCTCCCCTTCGGTGGCGGCGGTGCTGCGAAACTTTTCGTGGCTAGAGGCTTGACGATTTAGGGTTTTTGCATCGGGAGGCATCTTATAGGTGGAGAGGCAAGTTCGGTGGGCAACTAGGGGGCCCACACCATGCCTTGGCGCGGCCTGGGAGAATATCATTTTGCGGCCCGAAAGTTGGGGTGTCCAGGCAACGCGGTACCCGAGTTCCCTGATATCATCCGCGATGACTATAGTTGGCGTGCCAAATACTCAGAGGGTCTTTTCCGGCAAGAATTCAACTTTATGCTTCAATACAAAAAATCAGGCTAACGGTCGTCAAGTTGGGCCCCCTGTCAGGTCTCGCCGTTATGTCGCTCCTGTCGCTCCCGTCGCTTAGGTGTCAATTTGGCTTGCAGCATTGGCGCCTGCATCCATTACGCGTCTTGTTCTTCCCTGGAGCGGCAATCTGTGGGGCGACGCAGCCATGGCGTGGAGCTGGGACATGGACGAACCTTCTCGGCCCAGCTCTCCTCCCTGTAGGCTTGCAGCGTTGGCGCCTCCATTACTCGTCTTCTTCCCCGGAGCGGCAATCTGTGGGCGCGGCCATGGCGCAGAGCTGGGAAGTGACGAAGCTGCTCGGCCCTGCTCTCCTCCCTATCCCGAGTCGGAGCTCGCCCTCACCGTGGATGCACCCATGGCACGGTCAGGGATGAGAATTGGTTCCTGGTGAGATCTATCACCTTGTCGACCATGCTCGGTTCTGTTTTCCTCCTCTAGAATCCAAGCTCGCCGTCGCTGTGGCTGCACCCGCACCAATTCTGCCCCCTCTGCCGAGGTCTCTGTGGTAGCTCAAGTTCTAGGGCTCTCCAAGTTCTGCCATGTTGGGCCTGTAAGTGTTGTTGTATGTTAAACTAGCAAATCTCTTTTGTTCAAATCTCTTGGGTTGTACCAACTTCATTGTGTTTAATTATGAAAGACAAAATATAAATGACTTCTCTCAATTTCTCGCATAGAAAAATGCACAGCTAATTTCATATTCTCGCAGGAACTAGCCCCACTTGTTGAACCGGCGGCACTGCCACGATCTCCACGTAACCACGGTGAGTTCTCGAACCGAAAGTTGCAGTTACCACGTTTCTTCTGCAGTCATTCCTCTTCCTCAGTCATTCCTCTGTAGTTTTTCCTGGGCGCTTCTTCTTCCTCTATTCTGGAACCGTCTGTTCATCTTCTTCTTCCTCTCGAAGGCAGTTCCCTGCAGGCAATTCCTTTCACCCATTTCCTTGCAGGCATGGACAATGGGAAATGCACAACAGAGACCCACTTGGTCCCTGCCCATGGCACCACGACTTTGATAGTGGTGTACACAAATGATGAAGCGACTGTGGAGACAACTCTCGCTAGGTTTGAGCAATTGCTTGAGAAAGAGAAGCACAAGTTTGTGGGGCTAGACTTGGAGTACACCCGTGCAAATAAGCGAAAAAATTCTCCACAAGAGATCGCTGTCGTGCAAATCGCCATACATGAGGAGGTCCTCGTTTACCACTTCTGCAGGTATGTGAAATTTAAATTTGAGATCACCACTTCTGCATCCCTTGTTCCCTTACATCCATAGAACCATCTAAGTGCAGAAGTAAACCAACTGAGATGCGTTGTCCGGCTCTGGTCGAGTTCTTGTGTAGGAAAGGGATAACTTTCACTAGCATGGATATCACAAATGACACAATTATGCTTTCTCGTGAATTGATAAAAATCCCAGAGGGGCACCACATCGACATCCAAAATCTGTACAAGATCAAATCATACCCAGCGAAGGATGGCATGGGTGATCTGGCAACGGAAATCATCGATAAATCCTATGAAAAACTAAAGAAATTGAAGCGACTCGATCACGACTACTGGGAGTGGAAGCTGATGAGCCAGGTGCGCCTCGAGTATGCAGCCAGAGACGCCTACATAGCGTACGAGTTGTACAGTAAGCTCATTACCATGAAAGATGGGATGGTTAAGGCGGGGTTTTTCGCGAGAGAGCTATGCCCTGGTTGCAAGCTAGCCCAGGAGAAGAAGCGCGAGGAGGACAGAAAGCGGTTTCAGGACGAGCAGGGATCTTGGGATGGTGGCGACATCAAGCGGCTGAAGGGGAAGCAAGTCAAGGACGACAACAAGTGGTGGTGATACATATGTGTTTGAACTAGATTTTAGTTTCTAGTTTATTATGTGTGTGATACATTTAGTTACTTCAATACAAAATTTCGACCAATTTAACTTGTTGATGTATTTCTTGACAATTATAATATAATTGAGCACTAGAAATATTTTATAGTGTGCATGAGCATGATCAGTAAATATAATTGAACACTAGAAACTTTAAGGCACTCCATATAAAGGAGTAGATTAATATATCAGGTTCACCAGAGACACCACGGATATATTGTCTTACATGCCACACACAGGTAATAATTAACTAGAACAAAATAAAAGCAGGGGCTGCAGCAGGAGGCCGGGACACGGAGACGCCTAGCAGGGCAGGAGTTTATCAGCAGGAGGTAGCGACAGCCTAGTCGATGGGATACAGGCTAGTCCTGACATACTCCCGGAGGAATTTTCCGTAGGCTGCGTGCCGCGCCAAGGTAATCGGCCTATGCCTTCTGCCTCCGCCTCTGCCAACATCCTCTGCATGCTGGATCATGCTGTTGAGGTCCATGTTGATTGCTCTGCCACAGAATGGGCAAAACAGTCTCCCCTACGGTGGAAACGGATTAGCCCACACCGTAACCGCCTCAACACGTAGCGGCTCTTGTTGTCCCTGGATTCCTTGCTATCGTCCACTTCATCATCATCCTCCTGTTGATTTTTAAGAACATAACTTAGAACTCATACATATGATTGAATTGTATTACAACTCAAGAATTGACAACATGTATATGTAAGACAATATATCCGTGGATATCAAAGATAAAGCATCTCAGCAATAGTTTGATCGGTTCATATATCATTTCATCTCAACACAATGACAAATAATTGCATTAGAGTGAATGTAGGATAAATCTAGGGGCCTCATAAGTTTCTTCAGGGATGGAGTAGGTGAACCAAGTAACAATTGCACAACCTGTAATGTTGTTGTACATCGCCCCAGGTTCACTAACTCATCCTTGAAAAAATCTGACACCAATGTGTCTGCCTCTCTTTTGGGGCAAATTTGAATCATTGGCCACAATAAGAAATTGAAATGTAATCGTACAAAACATTATTCAGGGATATACATAGTTAGGAACAAAAACAAGCCTCAATATTGTAATTATAAATAAAAAACCAAACAATTAATCTTCAGGTGCATGTTAAAAATACTTATGATCAAAACCATTCATATACATATGCATCATACCAATCATTAAAAGATCAGAAACAATTGAAGGATCATATATGTAGTTCCATATGAGAATAAATCTAGGGCCTCAAAATTTGTTTCAGAGATGGAGTTGGTGAACCAAAGTACCAACAGCACAACCTATATTGTTTGTGTGCATTGCTGCCTTAGGTTCACCAACCCATCCCTAAAACACGATACCGTCATACGTGTCTCCCCTTGAATTCTTTTGGGGCAAATTTCAATCATCGGCCTCGGTGACAAACTAAAATGTAATTCTTATACACTGAATGCATTGAATAGGTAATTCGAATATCATAGTTCTATGAATGTAGAATAAAGATTAAGGCCTCATAAGTTTCTACAGGGACGGCGTAAGTGAACCAAGTAATAATTGCACAGCCTATATTGTTCTTGTACATCACCCCAGGTTCACTAACTCGTCCCTGAAAAAATCTGACACCGATGTGTCTGCCTCTCTTTTGGGGCAAATTTGAATCATTGGCCACAATAAGAAATTGAAATGTAATCGTACAAAACATAATTCAGGGATATACATAGTCAGGTACAAAAACAAGCCTAAATATTGTAATTATAAATAAAAAACCAAACAATTAATCTTCAGGTACATATTAAAAATACTTATGATCAAAACCATTCATATACATATGCATCATACCAATCATTAAAAGATCAAAAACAATTCAAGGATCATATATGTAGTTCCATATGAGAATAAATCAAGGGCCTCATAATTTGTTTCAGAGATGGAGTTGGGGAACCAAAGTACCAACAACACAACATATATTGTTTGTGTGCATTGCTGCCTCAGGTTCACCAACCCATCCCTAAAACACGACACCGTCATACGTGTCTCCCCTTGAACTCTTTTGGGGAAAATTTCAATCATCGGCCTCGATGATAAACTAAAATGTAATTCTTATACACTATGAATGCATGGAATAGATAATTCAAATATCATAGTTCTATGAATGTAGAATAAAGATTGCAGCCTCATAAGTTTCTACAGAGATGGCGTAAGCGAACCAAGTAACAATTGCACAACTTATATTGATCGTGTACATGGCCCCAGGTTCGCTCACTCATCCCTATAAAAATTTGACACCAATGTGTCTGCCTCTCTTTGGGGCAAATTTGAATCATTGGCCACAATAAGAAATTAAAATGTAATTGTACCAAACAATATTCAGGGATATACAAATGCATCATACAACGCATTCATAGATCAGAAACAATACAAATATTATATATTTAGGTTCCATATGAGAGAAAAAATTAGGGCCTCATTTTTTTCAGCGATGGAGTCAGAGAACCAAAATACCAACAGCATAACCTGTATTGTTTATGTGCATTGCTGCCTCAGGCCCACTAACCATCCCTAACAAAACGACACCATCAGATGCCCTTGCACTATTTTGGAGCAAAATTGAATCATTGGGCACAGTAAGGAATAGAAATGTAATGTTATAGGCCTGCTGTGTATCGAAATCAACACTCAACTAGCAAACTCAACTAGATGGCAGATGAGCAGATTGAGGTTTTTTGACTAGACGGATTGGGGTTTTGTGACTAGATGGCAGATGCATCAATCAACCGATCAAATCATATATATACTACCCTACTTCAAGAGCAAAAGAATCTGTACACGATTGAGCAAATCCTATGTATGAACAGTGAAAACTGCGACTGCGACTAGAAAAGCTAGCAATGTAGTACCTCGGACTCCTCATCAGGGACCTCCTCCTCGAACTCATCATTCTCCGTGATTGCGTCGAAGATTGCTTGAACGGCGATGGGGTCGTCGATGTAGATCACTGGATTGCCTCCGCCTGCCGCCTGCCCCCCATCCAGATCTGCCGCTGGCACCACGACGTTGTCGGCCACCTGCTGCTCGGCGGCGACGGCTACTACCGGATGCTCGGCGGCGATGGCTACCACCTGCTGCTCGGCGGCGACAGCTACCAACTGCTGCTCGGCAGCGACGACTACCACCTGCTGCTCGGCGGCGACGGCTAATGGCTGGACGGATGAGTTCGCACCGTCGATGGCGCGGCGACAAGCGGTGTTCGTGCCCGAAGAAGACGCCTCCGTCTGCTTGGCAACGACCAAGCCATCTGCTGCTTCGCCTTCAACTGGCTTCACCTCCGGATCTTCTCCATGCGTATGCTTCATGGCGCACCAAGGGAAGGAGGTAGTGCAAACGAGGGAGATTCGGCGCGTGCGGCAGGTGTAGATTGGGGTCTTGGGACTAGACAGACTGGGGGGAAATGACACGAGCTCATGGAAGAAGAAGGTCGAGGGGGGTTATAAACACCGGACCGTTCGTAGTCCTCGAGTGGACACGTGTGGTGGGCGGGGGGCGGGGAGCTACCATGATCTCCACCCTTTTTTTTCGGTTCCCTTTTTTTTAAACAACCAATCTCCACTTTAGAGCTGCATTGAAAACACGCTCATGGCAGACCTCGATTCTACTGCATGCAAGTTGCGCGGAACTAATTTCTAGCAATGTTAGATCTACTCGAGGGGGCCCCTTGACTCATGGAATTTACTAGCGGTAGGGCCCAGTAGGAAGTGAGATTGAGAGCGCTGCGTATAAATGGGATATGTCTGATTAAAATCAAGTGGCAAAAAATTGCAGTGTCCCGTCGACAACCGTGCACTCGATGACCCTATTGCCCTGTGCATGAGTTGTAGTAGCAGTAGTAGGCTTTTCAGACTTGATTAAACTTGACATGACCGCTAGACGACTTTTTTCATGGACATCATCAGGTTCCTTCCTGTAGAAGTCTCGCGGAGGGAGACGTCCATGTTGTCTCACGCTGTACTATGAAGGGCACGAGGTGTGCAACGATCATCGTTGGATCGCACAAAATCAACGGTCGGTGCGCATGATCCGCGTGACAACTGTGACAACCAATCAGGGAGTAGCACACAGGGTGAGCACAACTTTGGGCTTCTACGAAAGATAGAGAGGGGGGTGGGCAAAACTAAGTAGAACCACATAAAACCAAGGGCAAAACTGAGTAGTTTAAAAATGGAAAGTGTCTTGTACAATGAAATACAACGTGGAATACATCAAATTATGCCAAGATAGATCCACTAGAGTTCATTGGATGTGTGTTCTTCTCATAAACCACGCATGGATACACTAGTGGCATTGCATGTCTGTTCCTCTAAACAAACCACATAAGGATCCACCAGTGTGATTGCATGTCTGTTCTTTTCATGAACCACATAAGGATCTACCAGTGTCATTGCATGTCTGTTCTTTTCATGAACCACACCCACTGTCATTGCATGTGTGTTACTTCCATAAACCACATATGGATCCACCTAGTGTGATTGCATGTTTGTTCCTTCCATAAACCACATAAGGATCCACCAGTGTCATTGCCTGTCTGTTCTTTTCACGAACCACTCCTAGTGTCAGTGCATGTCTGTTCTTTTCATGAACCACACCCAGTGTCACTGCATGTCAGTTCTTTTCATGAACCACATAAGGATCTACCAGAGTCATTGGATGTGTGTTCTTCTCATGAACCACACATGGATCCACCGGTGTTATTGCATGTCTGTTCCTCTAAACAAACCACATAAGGATCCACCAGTTTCATTGCGTGTGTGTTCTTTTCATGCACCACACCCAGTGTCATTGCATGTGTGTTCTTCTAAACAAACCACATAAGGATCCACCAGTGTCATTGCATGTCCGTTCTTTTCATGAACCACATAAGGATGGGCCCACCAGTGTCATTGCATGTCTGTTCTTTTCATGAACCACACCTAGTGTCAGTGCGTGTTTGTTCTATTCATGAACCACACCCAGTTTCACTGCATGTCTGTTCTTTTCATGAACAACATAAGGATCTACCAGTGTCATTGCGTGTCTTTTACTTCCATAAACCACATGGGGATCCACCAGTGTCATTGCATGTGTGTTCTTCTAAACAAACCACATAAGGATCCACCAGTGTCATTGGATGTCTGTTCTTTTCATGAACCACATAAGGATGGGCCCACCAGTGTCATTGCATGTCTGTTCTTTTCATGAACCACACCCAGTGACTGTGCATGTCTGTTCTATTCATGAACCACACCTAGTTTCACTGCATGTCTGTTATTTTCATGAACCACATAAGGATATACCAGTGTCATTGCATGTCTTTTACTTCCATAAACCACATGTGGATCCACCGGTGTCATTGCATGTCTGTTCCTCTAAACAAACCACATAAGGCTCCACCAGTGTCATTGCGTGTGTGTTCTTCTCATGAACCACACCCAGTGTCATTGCATGTGTGTTCTTCTAAACAAACCACATAAGGATCCACCAGTGTCATTGCCTGTCTGTTCTTCTCATGAACCACATAAGGATCCACCAGTGTCATTGCATGTCTGTTCTTTTCATGAATCACAGCTAGAGTCATTGCATGTCTTTTACTTCCATAAACCACATATGGATCCACCTAGTGTGATTGCATGTCGGTTCCTCTAAACAAACCATATAAGGATCCACCAGTGTCATTGCGTGTCTGTTCTTTTCATGAACCACACCTAGTGTCATTGATTGCGTGTTCTTCTAAACAAACCACATAAGGATCCACCAGTGTCACTGCCTATCTGTTCTTTTCATGAACCACACCTAGTGTCATTGCATGTGTGTTCTTGTAAAAAAACCACATAAGTCATTGCATGTCTGTTCTTTTCATGAACCACACCCGGTGTCATTGCATGTCTGTTCTTTTCATGAACCACGGCTAGAGTCATTGCATGTCCATTCCTCTAAACAAATTACATAAGGATCCACCAGTGTTAATGCATGTCTGCTCTTTTCATGAACCACATAAGGATCTACCAGTGTCATTACATGTCTGTTCTTTTCATGAACCACACCCAGTGTCATTGCATGTATGTTACTTCCATAAACCACATATGGATCCACCTAGTGTGATTGCATGTTTGTTCCTTCCATAAACCAGATAAGGATCCACCAGTGTCATTGCCTGTCTGTTCTTTTCATGAACCACTCCTAGTGTCAGTGCATGTATGTTATTTTCATGAACCACACCTAGTGTCACTGCATGTCAGTTCTTTTCATGAACCACATAAGGATCTACCAGAGTCATTGGATGTGTGTTCTTCTCATGAACCACACGTGGATCCACCGGTGTCATTGCATGTCTGTTCCTCTAAACAAACCACATAAGGATCCACCAGTGTCATTGTGTGTGTGTTCTTTTCATGAACCACACCCAGTGTCATTGCATGTGTGTTCTTCTAAACAAACCACATAAGGATCCACTAGTGCTATTGCATGTCTGTTCTTTTCATGAACCACATAAGGATGGGCCCACCAGTGTCATTGCATGTCTGTTCTTTTCATGAACCACACCCAGTGTCAACGCATGTTTGTTCTATTCATGAACCACATCTAGTTTCACTGCATGTCTGTTCTTTTCATGAACCACATAAGGATCTACCAGTGTCATTGCGTGTCTTTTACTTCCATAAACAACATGTGGACCCACCGGTCCCATTGCATGTGTGTTCTTCTAAACAAACCACATAAGGATCCACCAGTGTTATTGCATGTCTGTTCTTTTCATGAACCACATAAGGATGGGCCCACCAGTGTCATTGCATGTCTGTTCTTTTCATGAACCACACCCAGTGTCAAGGCATGTCTGTTCTATTCATGAACCACACCCAGTTTCACTGCATGTCTATTCTTTTCATGAACCACATAAGGATCTACCAGTGTCATTGCATGTCTTTTACTTCCATAAACAACATGTGGATCCACCGGTGTTATTGCATGTCTGTTCTTCTAAACAAACCACATAAGGATCCACCGGTGTTATTGCATGTCTGTTCTTCTAAACAAACCACATAAGGATCCACCAGTGTCATTGCATGTCTGTTCTTTTCATGAACCACATAAGGATGGGCCCACCAGTGTCATTGCATGTCTGTTCTTTTCGTGAACCACACCCAGTGTCAGTGCATGTTTGTTCTATTCATGAACCACACCTAGTTTCACTGCATGTCTGTTCTTTTCATGAACCACATAAGTATCTACCAGTGTCATTGCGTGTCTTTTACTTCCATAAACCACATGTGGATCCACCGGTGTTATTGCATGTCTGTTCTTCTAAACAAACCACATAAGGATCCACCAGTGTCATTGCATGTGTGTTCTTCTCATGAACCACACCCAGTGTCATTGCATGTGTGTTCTTCTAAACAAACCACATAAGGATCCACCAATGTCATTGCCTATCTATTCTTTTCATGAACCAGATAAGGATCCACCAGTGCCATTGCATGTCTATTCTTTTCATGAATCACAGCTAGAGTCATTTCATGTATTTTACTTCCATAAACCACATATGGATCCACCTAGTGTGATTGCATGTCTGTTCCTCTAACCAAACCACATAAGGATCCACTAGTGTCATTGCTTGTTTGTTCTTTTCATGAACCACGCCCAGTGTCATTGCATGCATGTTCTTCTAAACGAACCACATAAGGATCCACCAGGGTCATTGCCTATCTATTCTTTTCATGAACCACACCTAGTGTCATTGCATGTGTGTTCTTCTAAACAATTCACATAAGTCATTGCATGTCTATTCTTTTCATGAACCGCACCCGGTGTCATTGCATGTCTGTTCTTTTCATGAACCACGGCTAGAGTCATTTCATGTCTCTTCCTCTACATAAACCACATAAGGATCCACCAGTGTCATTGCATGTCTGTTCTTTTCATGAACCACATAAGGATCTATTAGGGTCATTGCATGTCTGTTCTTTTCATGAACCACACCTAGTGTCATTGCATGTGTGTTACTTCCATAAACCACATATGGATCCACCTAGTGTGATTGCATGTTTGTTCCTTCCATAAACCACATAAGGATCCACTAGTGTCATTGCCTGTCTGTTCTTTTCATGAACCACTCCTAGTGTCAGTGCATGTCTATTCTTTTCATGAACCACACCTAGTGTCACTGGTGGATCCTTATGCCAGTGTCATTGCATGTGTGTTCTTCTAAACAAACCACATAAGGATCCACTAGTGTTATTGCATGTCTGTTCTTTTCATGAACCACATAAGGATGGGCCCACCAGTGTCATTGCATGTCTGTTCTTTTCATCAACCACACCTAGTGTCAATGCATGTCTGTTCTATTCATGAACCACACCCAGTTTCACTGCATGTCTGTTCTTTTCATGAACCACATAAGGATCTACCAGTGTCATTGCGTGTCTTTTACTTCCATAAACCACATGTGGATCCACCGGTCCCATTGCATGTGTGTTCTTCTAAACAAACCACATAAGGATCCACCAGTATCATTGCATGTCTGTTCTTTTCATGAACCACATAAGGATGGGCCACCAGTGTCATTGCATGTCTGTTCTTTTCATGAACCACACCTAGTGTCAGTGCATGTCTGTTCTATTCATGAACCACACCCAGTTTGACTGCATGTCTGTTCTTTCCATGAACCACATAAGTATCTACCAGTGTCATTGCGTGTCTTTTACTTCCATAAACCACATGTGGATCCACCGGTGTCATTGCATGTCTGTTCCTCTAAACAAACCACATAAGGATCCACCAGTGTCATTGCGTGTGTGTTCTTCTCATGAACCACACCCAGTGTCATTGCATGTGTGTTCTTCTAAACAAACCACATAAGGATCCACCAGTGTCATTACCTGTCTGTTGTTTTCATGAACCACATAAGGATCCACCAGTGCCATTGCATGTCTGTTCTTTTCATGAATCACAGCTAGAGTCATTGCATGTCTTTTACTTCCATAAACCACATATGGATCCACCTAGTGTGATTGCAAGTATGTTCCTCTAAACAAACCACATAAGGATCCACCAGTGTCATTACGTGTCTATTCTTTTCATGAACCACACCAGTGTCATTACATGCGTGTTCTTCTAAACAAACCACATAAGGATCCACCAGTGTCATTGCCTATATGTTCTTTTCATGAACCACACCCAGTGTCATTGCATGTGTGTTCTTCTAAACAAACCACATAAGTCATTGCATGTTTGTTGTTTCATGAACCACACCCGGTGTCATTGCATGTCTGTTCTTTTCATGAACCATGGCTAGAGTCATTGCATGTCCGTTCCTCTAAACAAACCACATAAGGATCCACCAGTGTCATTGCATGTCTGTTCTTTTCATGAACCACATAAGGATCTACCAGTGTCATTGCATGTCTGTTCTTTTCATGAACCACACCTAGTGTCATTGCATGTGTGTTACTTCCATAAACCACATATGGATCCACCTAGTGTGATTGCATGTTTGTTCCTTCCATAAACCACATAAGGATCCACCAGTGTCATTGCCTGTCTATTCTTTTCATGAACCACTCCTAGTGTCAGTGCATGTCTGTTCTTTTCTTGAACCACACCTAGTGTCACTGCATGTCAGTTCTTTTCATGAACTACATAAGGATCCACCAGTGTCATTGGATGTGTGTTCTTCTCATGAACCACACGTGGATCCACCGGTGTCATTGCATGTCTGTTCCTCTAAACAAACCACATAAGGATCCACCAGTGTCATTCCGTGTGTGTTCTTTTCATGAACCACACCCAGTGTCATTGCATGTGTGTTCTTCTAAAAAAAACCACATAAGGATCCACCAGTGTCATTGCATGTCTGTTCTTTTCGAACCACATAAGGATGGGCCCACCAGTGTCATTGCATGTCTGTTCTTTTCATGAACCACACCCAGTGTCAGTGCATGTCTGTTTTATTCATGAACCACACCCAGTTTCACTGCATGTCTGTTCTTTTCATGAACCACATAACGATCTACCAATGGCATTGCGTGTCTTTTACTTCCATAAACCACATGTGGGTCCCCCGGTCCCATTGCATGTGTGTTCTTCTAAACAAACCACATAAGGATCCACCAGTGTCATTGCATGTCTATTCTTTTCATGAACCACATAAGGATGGGCCCACCAGTGTCATTGCATGTCTGTTCTTTTCATGAACCACACCCAGTGTCAGTGCATGTCTGTTCTATTCATGAACCACACCCAGTTTCACTACATGTCTGTTCTTTTCATGAACCACATAAGTATCTACCAGTGTCATTGCGTGTCTTTTACTTCCATAAACCACATGTGGATCCACCGGTGTCATTGCATGTCTGTTCCTCTAAACAAACCACATAAGAATCCACCAGTGTCATTGCGTGTGTGTTCTTCTCATGAACCACACCAAGTGTCATTGCATGTGTGTTCTTCTAAACAAACCACATAAGGATCCACCAGTGTCATTGCCTGTCTGTTCTTTTCATGAACCACATAAGGATCCACCAGTGCCATTGCATGTCTGTTCTTTTCATGAATCACAACTAGAGTCATTGCATGTCTTTTACTTCCATAAACCACATATGGATCCACCTAGTTTGATTGCAAGTCTGTTCCTCTAACCAAACCACATAAGGATCCACTAGTGTCATTGCGTGTCTGTTCTTTTCATGAACCACGCCCAGTGTCATTACATGTGTGTTCTTCTAAACGAACCACATAAGGATCCACCAGTGTCATTGCCTATCTGTTCTTTTCATGAACCACACCTAGTGTCATTGCATGTGTGTTCTTCTAAACAAACCACATAAGTCATTGCATGTCTGTTCTTTTCATGAACCACACCCGGTGTCATTGCATGTCTGTTCTTTTCATGAACCACGGCTAGAGTCATTGCATGTCTCTTCCTCTACATAAACCACATAAGGATCCACCAGTGTCATTGCATGTCTGTTCTTTTCATGAACCACATAAGGATCTACGAGCGTCATTGCATGTCTGTTCTTTTCATGAACCACACCTAGTGTCATTGCATGTGTGTTACTTCCATAAACCACATATGGATCCACCTAGTGTCATTGCATGTTTGTTCCTTCCATAAACCACATAAGGATCCACTAGTGTCATTGCCTGTCTGTTCTTTTCATGAACCACTCCTAGTGTTAGTGCATGTCTATTCTTTTCATGAACCACACCTAGTGTCACTGCATGTCAGTTCTTTTCATGAACCACATAAGGATCTACCAGAGTCATTGGATGTGTGTTCTTCTCATGAACCACACGTGGATCCACTGGTGTGATTGCATGTCTGTTCCTCTAAACAAACCACATAAGAATCCACCAGTGTCATTGTGTGTGTGTTCTTTTCATGAACCACACCCAGTGTCATTGCATGTGTGTTCTTCTAAACAAACCACATAAGGATCCACTAGTGTCATTGCATGTCTGTTCTTTTCATGAACCACATAAGGATGGGCCCACCAATGTCATTGCATGTCTGTTCTTTTCATCAACCACACCCAGTTTCAATGCATGTCTGTTCTATTCATGGACCACACCCAGTTTCACTGCATGTTTTTTATTTTCATGAACCTCATAAGGATCTACCAGTGTCATTGCGTGTCTTTTACTTCCATAAACCACATGTGGATCCACCGGTACCATTGCATGTGTGTTCGTCTAAACAAACCACATAAGGATCCACCAGTGTCATTGCATGTCTGTTCTTTTCATGAACCACATAAGGATGGGTCCACCAGCGTCATTGCATGTCTGTTCTTTGCATGAACCACACCTAGTGTCAGTGCATGTCTGGTCTATTCATGAACCACACCCAGTTTGACTGCATGTCTGTTCTTTTCATGAACCACATAAGTATCTACCAGTGTCATTGCGTGTCTTTTACTTCCATAAACCACATGTGGATCCACCGGTGTCATTGCATGTCTGTTCCTCTAAACAAACCACATAACGATCCACCAGTGTCATTGCGTGTGTGTTCTTCTCATGAACCACACCCAGTGTCATTGCATGTGTGTTCTTCTAAACAAACCACATAAGGATCCACTAGTGTCATTGCCTGTCTGTTGTTTTCATGAACCACATAAGGATCCACCAGTGCCATTGCATGTCTGTTCTTTTCATGAATCACAGCTAGAGTCATTGCATGTCTTTTACTTCCATAAACCACATATGGATCCACCTAGTGTGATTGCAAGTATGTTCCTCTAAACAAACCACATAAGGATCCACCAGTGTCATTACGTGTCTATTCTTTTTATGAACCACACCAGTGTCATTACATGCGTGTTCTTCTAAACAAACCACATAAGGATCCACCAGTGTCATTGCCTATCCGTTCTTTTCATGAACCACACCCAGTGTCATTGCATGTGTATTCTTCTAAACAAACCACATAAGTCATTGCATGTCTGTTGTTTTCATGAACCGCACCCGGTGTCATTGCATGTCTGTTCTTTTCATGAAACACGGCTAGAGTCATTGCATGTCCGTTCCTCTAAACAAACCACATAAGGATCCACCAGTGTCATTGCATGTCTGTTCTTTTCATGAACCACATAAGGATCTACCAGTGTCATTGCATGTCTATTCTTTTCATGAACCACACCTAGTGTTATTGCATGTGTGTTACTTCCATAAACCACATATGGATCCACCTAGTGTGATTGCATCTTTGTTCCTTCCATAAACCACATAAGGATCCACCAGTGTCATTGCCTGTCTGTTCTTTTCATGAACCACTCCTAGTGTCAGTGCATGTCTGTTCTTTTCATGAACCACACCTAGTGTCACTGCATGTCAGTTCTTTTCATGAACCACATAAGGATCCACCAGTGTCATTGGATGTGTGTTCTTCTCATGAACCACACGTGGATCCACCGGTGTCATTGCATGTCTGTTCCTCTAAACAAACCACATAAGGATCCACCAGTGTCATTGCGTGTGTGTTCTTTTCATGAACCACACCCAGTATCATTGCATGTGTGTTCTTCTAAACAAACCACATAAGGATCCACCAGTGTCATTGCATGTCTGTTCTTTTCATGAACCACATAAGGATGGGCCCACCAGTGTCATTGCATGTCTGTTCTTTTCATGAACCACACCCAGTGTCAATGCATGTCTGTTCTATTCATGAACCACACCCAGTTTCACTGCATGTCTGTTCTTTTCATGAACCACATAACGATCTACCAGTGTCATTGCGTGTCTTTTACTTCCATAAACCACATGTGGATCCCCCGGTCCCATTGCATGTGTGTTCTTCAAAACAAACCACATAAGGATCCACCAGTGTCATTGCATGTCGGTTCTTTTCATGAACCACATAAGGATGGGCCCACCAGTGTCATTGCATGTCTGTTCTTTTCATGAACCACACCCAGTGTCAGTGCATATATGTTCTATTCATGAACCACACCCAGTTTCACTGCATGTCTGTTCTTTTCATGAACCACATAAGTATCTACCAGTGTCATTGCGTGTCTTTTACTTCCATAAACCACATGTGGATCCACCGGTGTCATTGCATGTCTGTTCCTCTAAAAAAACCACATAAGAATCCTCCAGTGTCATTGCGTGTGTGTTCTTCTCATGAACTACACCAAGTGTCATTGCATGTGTGTTCTTCTAAACAAACCACATAAGGATCCAATAGTGTCATTGCCTGTCTGTTCTTTTTATGAACCACATAAGGATCCACCAGTGCCATTGCATGTCTGTTCTTTTCATGAATCACAACTAGAGTCATTGCATGTCTTTTACTTCCATAAACCACATATGGATCCACCTAGTGTGATTGCAAGTCTGTTCCTCTAACCAAACCACATAAGGATCCACTAGTGTCATTGCGTGTCTATTCTTTTCATGAACCACGCCCAGTGTCATTACATGCGTGTTCTTCTAAACGAACCACATAAGGATCCAGTGTCATTGCCTATCTGTTCTTTTCATGAACCACACCTAGTGTCATTGCATGTGTGTTCTTCTAAACAAACCACATAAGTCATTGCATGTCTGTTCTTTTCATGAACCACACCCGGTGTCATTGCATGTCTGTTGTTTTCATGAACCACGGCTAGAGTCATTGCATGTCTCTTCCTCTACATAAACCACATAAGGATCCACCAGTGTCATTGCATGTATGTTCTTTTCATGAACCACATAAGGATCTACGAGCGTCATTGCATGTCTGTTCTTTTCATGAACCACACCTAGTGTCATTGCATGTGTGTTACTTCCATAAACCACATATGGATCCACCTAGTGTGATTGCATGTTTGTTCCTTCCATAAACCACATAAGGATCCACTAGTGTCATTGCCTGTCTGTTCTTTTCATGAACCACTCCTAGTGTCAATGCATGTCTATTCTTTTCATGAACCACACCTAGTGTCACTTCATGTCAGTTCTTTTCATGAACCAGATAAGGATCTACTAGAGTCATTGGATGTGTGTTCTTCTCATGAACCACACGTGGATCCACTGGTGTCATTGCATGTCTGTTCCTCTAAACAAACCACATAAGGATCCACCAGTGTCATTGTGTGTGTGTTCTTTTCATGAACCACACCCAGTGTCATTGCCTGTGTGTTCTTCTAAACAAACCACATAAGGATCCACTAGTGTCATTGCATGTCTGTTCTTTTCATGAACCACATAAGGATCCACTAGTGTCATTGCATGTCTGTTCTTTTCATGAACCACATAAGGATGGGCCCACCAATGTCATTGCATGTCTGTTCTTTTCATCAACCACACCAAGTGTCAATGCATGTATGTTCTATTCATGAACCACACCCAGTTTCACTGCATGTCTGTTGTTTTCATGAACCACATAAGGATCCACCAGTGCCATTGCATGTCTGTTCTTTTCATGAATCACAGCTAGAGTCATTGCATGTCTTTTACTTCCATAAACCACATATGGATCCACCTAGTGTGATTGCAAGTATGTTCCTCTAAACAAACGACATAAGGATCCACCAGTGTCATTACGTGTCTATTCTTTTCATGAACCACACCAGTGTCATTACATGCGTGTTCTTCTAAACAAACGACATAAGGATCCACCAGTGTTATGGCCTATATGTTCTTTTCATGAACCACACCTAGTGTCATTGCATGTGTGTTCTTCTAAACAAACCACATAAGTCATTGCATGTCTGTTGTTTTCATGAACCGCACCCGGTGTCATTGCATGTCTGTTCTTTTCATGAACCACGGCTAGAGTCATTGCATGTCCGTTCCTCTAAACTAACCACATAAGGATCCACCAGTGTCATTGCATGTCTGTTCTTTTCATGAACCACATAAGGATCTACCAGTGTCATTGCATGTCTGTTCTTTTCATGAACCACACCTAGTGTCATTGCATGTGTGTTACTTCCATAAACCACATATGGATCCACCTAGTGTGATTGCATGTTTGTTCCTTCCATAAACCACATAAGGATCCACCAGTGTCATTGCCTGTCTGTTCTTTTCATGAACCACTCCTAGTGTCAGTGCATGTCTGTTCTTTTCATGAACCACACCTAGTGTCACTGCATGTCAGTTCTTTTCATGAACCACATAAGGATCCACCAGTGTCATTGGATGTGTGTTCTTCTCATGAACCACACGTGGATCCACCGGTGTCATTGCATGTCTGTTACTCTAAACAAACCACATAAGGATCCACCAGTGTCATTGCGTGTGTGTTCTTTTCATGAACCACACCCAGTGTCATTGCATGTGTGTTCTTCTAAACAAACCACATAAGGATCCACCAGTGTCATTGCATGTCTGTTCTTTTCATGAACCACATAAGGATGGGCCCACCAGTGTCATTGCATGTCTGTTATTTTCATGAACCACACCCAGTGTCAATGCATGTCTGTTCTATTCATGAACCACACCCAGTTTCACTGCATGTCTGTTCTTTTCATGAACCACATAACGATCTACCAATGGCATTGCGTGTCTTTTACTTCCATAAACCACATGTGGGTCCCCCGGTCCCATTGCATGTGTGTTCTTCTAAACAAACCACATAAGGATCCACCAGTGTCATTGCATGTCTATTCTTTTCATGAACCACATAAGGATGGGCCCACCAGTGTCATTGCATGTCTGTTCTTTTCATGAACCACACACAGTGTCAGTGCATGTCTGTTCTATTCATGAACCACACCCAGTTTCACTACATGTCTGTTCTTTTCATGAACCACATAAGTATCTACCAGTGTCATTGCGTGTCTTTTACTTCCATAAACCACATGTGGATCCACCGGTGTCATTGCATGTCTGTTCCTCTAAACAAACCACATAAGAATCCACCAGTGTCATTGCGTGTGTGTTCTTCTCATGAACCACACCAAGTGTCATTGCATGTGTGTTCTTCTAAACAAACCACATAAGGATCCACCAGTGTCATTGCCTGTCTGTTCTTTTCATGAACCACATAAGGATCCACCAGTGCCATTGCATGTCTGTTCTTTTCATGAATCACAACTAGAGTCATTGCATGTCTTTTACTTCCATAAACCACATATGGATCCACCTAGTTTGATTGCAAGTCTGTTCCTCTAACCAAACCACATAAGGATCCACTAGTGTCATTGCGTGTCTGTTCTTTTCATGAACCACGCCCAGTGTCATTACATGTGTGTTCTTCTAAACGAACCACATAAGGATCCACCAGTGTCATTGCCTATCTGTTCTTTTCATGAACCACACCTAGTGTCATTGCATGTGTGTTCTTCTAAACAAACCACATAAGTCATTGCATGTCTGTTCTTTTCATGAACCACACCCGGTGTCATTGCATGTCTGTTCTTTTCATGAACCACGGCTAGAGTCATTGCATGTCTCTTCCTCTACATAAACCACATAAGGATCCACCAGTGTCATTGCATGTCTGTTCTTTTCATGAACCACATAAGGATCTACGAGCGTCATTGCATGTCTGTTCTTTTCATGAACCACACCTAGTGTCATTGCATGTGTGTTACTTCCATAAACCACATATGGATCCACCTAGTGTCATTGCATGTTTGTTCCTTCCATAAACCACATAAGGATCCACTAGTGTCATTGCCTGTCTGTTCTTTTCATGAACCACTCCTAGTGTTAGTGCATGTCTATTCTTTTCATGAACCACACCTAGTGTCACTGCATGTCAGTTCTTTTCATGAACCACATAAGGATCTACCAGAGTCATTGGATGTGTGTTCTTCTCATGAACCACACGTGGATCCACTGGTGTGATTGCATGTCTGTTCCTCTAAACAAACCACATAAGAATCCACCAGTGTCATTGTGTGTGTGTTCTTTTCATGAACCACACCCAGTGTCATTGCATGTGTGTTCTTCTAAACAAACCACATAAGGATCCACTAGTGTCATTGCATGTCTGTTCTTTTCATGAACCACATAAGGATGGGCCCACCAATGTCATTGCATGTCTGTTCTTTTCATCAACCACACCCAGTTTCAATGCATGTCTGTTCTATTCATGAACCACACCCAGTTTCACTGCATGTTTTTTATTTTCATGAACCTCATAAGGATCTACCAGTGTCATTGCGTGTCTTTTACTTCCATAAACCACATGTGGATCCACCGGTACCATTGCATGTGTGTTCGTCTAAACAAACCACATAAGGATCCACCAGTGTCATTGCATGTCTGTTCTTTTCATGAACCACATAAGGATGGGTCCACCAGTGTCATTGCATGTCTGTTCTTTTCATGAACCACACCTAGTGTCAGTGCATGTCTGGTCTATTCATGAACCACACCCAGTTTGACTGCATGTCTGTTCTTTTCATGAACCACATAAGTATCTACCAGTGTCATTGCGTGTCTTTTACTTCCATAAACCACATGTGGATCCACCGGTGTCATTGCATGTCTGTTCCTCTAAACAAACCACATAACGATCCACCAGTGTCATTGCGTGTGTGTTCTTCTCATGAACCACACCCAGTGTCATTGCATGTGTGTTCTTCTAAACAAACCACATAAGGATCCACTAGTGTCATTGCCTGTCTGTTGTTTTCATGAACCACATAAGGATCCACCAGTGCCATTGCATGTCTGTTCTTTTCATGAATCACAGCTAGAGTCATTGCATGTCTTTTACTTCCATAAACCACATATGGATCCACCTAGTGTGATTTCAAGTATGTTCCTCTAAACAAACCACATAAGGATCCACCAGTGTCATTACGTGTCTATTCTTTTTATGAACCACACCAGTGTCATTACATGCGTGTTCTTCTAAACAAACCACATAAGGATCCACCAGTGTCATTGCCTATCCGTTCTTTTCATGAACCACACCCAGTGTCATTGCATGTGTATTCTTCTAAACAAACCACATAAGTCATTGCATGTCTGTTGTTTTCATGAACCGCACCCGGTGTCATTGCATGTCTGTTCTTTTCATGAAACACGGCTAGAGTCATTGCATGTCCGTTCCTCTAAACAAACCACATAAGGATCCACCAGTGTCATTGCATGTCTGTTCTTTTCATGAACCACATAAGGATCTACCAGTGTCATTGCATGTCTATTCTTTTCATGAACCACACCTAGTGTTATTGCATGTGTGTTACTTCCATAAACCACATATGGATCCACCTAGTGTGATTGCATCTTTGTTCCTTCCATAAACCACATAAGGATCCACCAGTGTCATTGCCTGTCTGTTCTTTTCATGAACCACTCCTAGTGTCAGTGCATGTCTGTTCTTTTCATGAACCACACCTAGTGTCACTGCATGTCAGTTCTTTTCATGAACCACATAAGGATCCACCAGTGTCATTGGATGTGTGTTCTTCTCATGAACCACACGTGGATCCACCGGTGTCATTGCATGTCTGTTCCTCTAAACAAACCACATAAGGATCCACCAGTGTCATTGCGTGTGTGTTCTTTTCATGAACCACACCCAGTATCATTGCATGTGTGTTCTTCTAAACAAACCACATAAGGATCCACCAGTGTCATTGCATGTCTGTTCTTTTCATGAACCACATAAGGATGGGCCCACCAGTGTCATTGCATGTCTGTTCTTTTCATGAACCACACCCAGTGTCAATGCATGTCTGTTCTATTCATGAACCACACCCAGTTTCACTGCATGTCTGTTCTTTTCATGAACCACATAACGATCTACCAGTGTCATTGCGTGTCTTTTACTTCCATAAACCACATGTGGATCCCCCGGTCCCATTGCATGTGTGTTCTTCTAAACAAACCACATAAGGATCCACCAGTGACATTGCATGTCGGTTCTTTTCATGAACCACATAAGGATGGGCCCACCAGTGTCATTGCATGTCTGTTATTTTCATGAACCACACCCAGTGTCAGTGCATATATGTTCTATTCATGAACCACACCCAGTTTCACTGCATGTCTGTTCCTTTCATGAACCACATAAGTATCTACCAGTGTCATTGCGTGTCTTTTACTTCCATAAACCACATGTGGATCCACCGGTGTCATTGCATGTCTGTTCCTCTAAACAAACCACATAAGAATCCTCCAGTGTCATTGCGTGTGTGTTCTTCTCATGAACTACACCAAGTGTCATTGCATGTGTGTTCTTCTAAACAAACCACATAAGGATCCAATAGTGTCATTGCCTGTCTGTTCTTTTTATGAACCACATAAGGATCCACCAGTGCCATTGCATGTCTGTTCTTTTCATGAATCACAACTAGAGTCATTGCATGTCTTTTACTTCCATAAACCACATATGGATCCACCTAGTGTGATTGCAAGTCTGTTCCTCTAACCAAACCACATAAGGATCCACTAGTGTCATTGCGTGTCTATTCTTTTCATGAACCACGCCCAGTGTCATTACATGCGTGTTCTTCTAAACGAACCACATAAGGATCCAGTGTCATTGCCTATCTGTTCTTTTCATGAACCACACCTAGTGTCATTGCATGTGTGTTCTTCTAAACAAACCACATAAGTCATTGCATGTCTGTTCTTTTCATGAACCACACCCGGTGTCATTGCATGTCTGTTGTTTTCATGAACCACGGCTAGAGTCATTGCATGTCTCTTCCTCTACATAAACCACATAAGGATCCACCAGTGTCATTGCATGTATGTTCTTTTCATGAACCACATAAGGATCTACGAGCGTCATTGCATGTCTGTTCTTTTCATGAACCACACCTAGTGTCATTGCATGTGTGTTACTTCCATAAACCACATATGGATCCACCTAGTGTGATTGCATGTTTGTTCCTTCCATAAACCACATAAGGATCCACTAGTGTCATTGCCTGTCTGTTCTTTTCATGAACCACTCCTAGTGTCAATGCATGTCTATTCTTTTCATGAACCACACCTAGTGTCACTTCATGTCAGTTCTTTTCATGAACCAGATAAGGATCTACTAGAGTCATTGGATGTGTGTTCTTCTCATGAACCACACGTGGATCCACTGGTGTCATTGCATGTCTGTTCCTCTAAACAAACCACATAAGGATCCACCAGTGTCATTGTGTGTGTGTTCTTTTCATGAACCACACCCAGTGTCATTGCCTGTGTGTTCTTCTAAACAAACCACATAAGGATCCACTAGTGTCATTGCATGTCTGTTCTTTTCATGAACCACATAAGGATCCACTAGTGTCATTGCATGTCTGTTCTTTTCATGAACCACATAAGGATGGGCCCACCAATGTCATTGCATGTCTGTTCTTTTCATCAACCACACCAAGTGTCAATGCATGTATGTTCTATTCATGAACCACACCCAGTTTCACTGCATGTCTGTTCTTTTCATGAACCACATAAGGATCTACCAGTGTCATTGTGTGTATTTTACTTCCATAAACCACATGTGGATCCACCGGTCCCATTGCATGTGTGTTCTTCTAAACAAACCACATAAGGATCCACCAGTGTCATTGCATGTCTGTTCTTTTCATGAACCACATAAGGATGGGCCCACCAGTGTCATTGCATGTCTGTTCTTTTCATGAACCACACCTAGTGTCAGTGCATGTCTGTTCTATTCATGAACCACACCCAGTTTGACTGCATGTCTGTTCTTTTCATGAACCACATAAGTATCTACCGGTGTCATTGCGTGTGTTTTACTTCCATAAACCACATGTGTATCCACCGGTGTCATTGCATGTTTGTTCCTCTAAACAAACCACATAAGGATCCACCAGTGTCATTGCGTGTGTGTTCTTCTCATGAACCACACCCAGTGTCATTGCATGTGTGTTCTTCTAAACAAACTACATAAGGATCCACCAGTGTCATTGCCTGTCTGTTGTTTTCATGAACCACATAAGGATCCACCAGTGCCATTGCATGTCTGTTCTTTTCATGAATCACAGCTAGAGTCATTGCATGTCTTTTACTTCCATAAACCACATATGGATCCACCTAGTGTGATTGCAAGTATGTTCCTCTAAACAAACGACATAAGGATCCACCAGTGTCATTACGTGTCTATTCTTTTCATGAACCACACCAGTGTCATTACATGCGTGTTCTTCTAAACAAACGACATAAGGATCCACCAGTGTTATGGCCTATCCGTTCTTTTCATGAACCACACCTAGTGTCATTGCATGTGTGTTCTTCTAAACAAACCACATAAGTCATTGCATGTCTGTTGTTTTCATGAACCGCACCCGGTGTCATTGCATGTCTGTTCTTTTCATGAACCACGGCTAGAGTCATTGCATGTCCGTTCCTCTAAACTAACCACATAAGGATCCACCAGTGTCATTGCATGTCTGTTCTTTTCATGAACCACATAAGGATCTACCAGTGTCATTGCATGTCTGTTCTTTTCATGAACCACACCTAGTGTCATTGCATGTGTGTTACTTCCATAAACCACATATGGATCCACCTAGTGTGATTGCATGTTTGTTCCTTCCATAAACCACATAAGGATCCACCAGTGTCATTGCCTGTCTGTTCTTTTCATGAACCACTCCTAGTGTCAGTGCATGTCTGTTCTTTTCATGAACCACACCTAGTGTCACTGCATGTCAGTTCTTTTCATGAACCACATAAGGATCCACCAGTGTCATTGGATGTGTGTTCTTCTCATGAACCACACGTGGATCCACCGGTGTCATTGCATGTCTGTTACTCTAAACAAACCACATAAGGATCCACCAGTGTCATTGCGTGTGTGTTCTTTTCATGAACCACACCCAGTGTCATTGCATGTGTGTTCTTCTAAACAAACCACATAAGGATCCACCAGTGTCATTGCATGTCTGTTCTTTTCATGAACCACATAAGGATGGGCCCACCAGTGTCATTGCATGTCTGTTATTTTCATGAACCACACCAAGTGTCAATGCATGTCTGTTCTATTCATGAACCACACCCAATTTCACTGCATGTCTGTTCTTTTCATGAACCACATAACGATCTACCAGTGTCATTGCGTGTCTTTTACTTCCATAAACCACATGTGGATCCCCCGGTCCCAATGCATGTGTGTTCTTCTAAACAAACCACATAAGGATCCACCAGTGTCATTGCATGTCTGTTCTTTTCATGAACCACATAAGGATGGGCCCACCAGTGTCATTGCATGTCTGTTCTTTTCATGAACCACACCCAGTGTCAGTGCATGTCTGTTCTATTCATGAACCACACCCAGTTTCAGTGCATGTCTGTTCTTTTCATAAACCACATAAGTATCTTGCAGTGTCATTGCGTGTCTTTTACTTCCATAAACCACATGTGGATCCACCGGTGTCATTGCATGTCTGTTCCTCTAAACAAACCACATAAGAATCCACCAGTGTCATTGCGTGTGTGTTCTTCTCATGAACCACACCAAGTGTCATTGCATGTGTGTTCTTCTAAACAAACCACATAAGGATCCACCAGTGTCATTGCCTGTCTGTTCTTTTCATGAACCACATAAGGATCCACCAGTGCCATTGCATGTGTGTTCTTTTCATGAATCACAACTAGAGTCATTGCATGTCTTTTACTTCCATAAACCACATATGGATCCACCTAGTGTGATTGCAAGTCTGTTCCTCTAACCAAACCACATAAGGATCCACTAGTGTCATTGCGTGTCCATTATTTTCATGAACCACGCCCAGTGTCATTACATGCGTGTTCTTCTAAACGAACCACATAAGGATCCAGTGTCATTGTCTATCTGTTCTTTTCATGAACCACACCTAGTGTCATTGCATGTGTGTTCTTCTAAACAAACCACATAAGTCATTGCATGTCTGTTCTTTTCATGAACCACACCCGGTGTCATTGCATGTCTGTTCTTTTCATGAACCACGGCTAGAGTCATTGCATGTATCTTCCTCTACATAAACCACATAAGGATCCACCATTGTCATTGCATGTCTGTTCTTTTCATGAACCACATAAGGATCTACGAGCGTCATTGCATGTCTGTTCTTTTCATGAACCACACCTAGTGTCATTGCATGTGTGTTACTTCCATAAACCACATATGGATCCACCTAGTGTGATTGCATGTTTGTTCCTTCCATAAACCACATAAGGATCCACTAGTGTCATTGCCTGTCTGTTCTTTTCATGAACCACTCCTAGTGTCAATGCATGTCTATTCTTTTCACGAACCACACCTAGTGTCACTTCATGTCAGTTCTTTTCATGAACCACATAAGGATCTACCAGAGTCATTGGATGTGTGTTCTTCTCATGAACCACACGTGGATCCACTGGTGTCATTGCATGTCTGTTCCTCTAAACAAACCACATAAGGATCCACCAGTGTCATTGTGTGTGTGTTCTTTTCATGAACCAAACCCAGTGTCATTGCATGTGTGTTCTTCTAAACCAACCACATAAGTATCCACTAGTGTCATTGCATGTCTGTTCTTTTCATGAACCACATAAGGATGGGCCCACCAATGTCATTGCATGTCTGTTCTTTTCATCAACCACACCCAGTGTCAATGCATGTCTGTTCTATTCATGAACCACACCCAGTTTCACTGCATGTCTGTTCTTTTCATGAACCACATAAGGATCTAGCAGTGTCATTGCGTGTCTTTTACTTCCATAAACCACATGTGGATCCACCGGTCCCATTGCATGTGTGTTCTTCTAAACAAACCACATAAGGATCCACCAGTGTCATTGCATGTCTGTTCTTTTCATGAACCACATAAGGATGGGCCACCAGTGTCATTGCATGTCTGTTCTTTTCATGAACCACACCTAGTGTCAGTGCATGTCTGTTCTATTCATGAACCACACCCAGTTTGACTGCATGTCTGTTCTTTTCATGAACCACATAAGTATCTACCAGTGTCATTGCGTGTCTTTTACTTCCATAAACCACATGTGGATCCCCCGGTCCCATTGCATGTGTGTTCTTCTAAACAAACCACATAAGGATCCACCAGTGTCATTGCATGTCTGTTCTTTTCATGAACCACATAAGGATGGGCCCACCAGTGTCATTGCATGTCTGTTCTTTTCATGAACCACACCCAGTGTCAGTGCATGTCTGTTCTATTCATGAACCACACCCAGTTTCACTGCATGTCTGTTCTTTTCATGAACCACATAAGTATCTACCAGTGTCATTGCGTGTCTTTTACTTCCATAAACCACATGTGGATCCACCGGTGTCATTGCATGTCTGTTCCTCTAAACAAACCACATAAGAATCCACCAGTGTCATTGCGTGTGTGTTCTTCTCATGACCACACCAAGTGTCATTGCATGTGTGTTCTTCTAAACAAACCACATAAGGATCCACCAGTGTCATTGCCTGTCTGTTCTTTTCATGAACCACATAAGGATCCACCAGTGCCATTGCATGTCTGTTCTTTTCGTGAATCACAACTAGAGTCATTGCATGTCTTTTACTTCCATAAACCACATATGGATCCACCTAGTGTGATTGCAAGTCTGTTCCTCTAACCAAACCACATAAGGATCCACTAGTGTCATTGCGTGTCTATTCTTTTCATGAACCACGCCCAGTGTCATTACATGCGTGTTCTTCTAAACGAACCACATAAGGATCCAGTGTCATTGTCTATCTGTTCTTTTCATGAACCACACCTAGTGTCATTGCATGTGTGTTCTTCTAAACAAACCACATAAGTCATTGCATGTCTGTTCTTTTCATGAACCACACCCGGTGTCATTGCATGTCTGTTCTTTTCATGAACCACGGCTAGAGTCATTGCATGTCTCTTCCTCTACATAAACCACATAAGGATCCACCATTGTCATTGCATGTATGTTCTTTTCATGAACCACATAAGGATCTACGAGCGTCATTGCATGTCTGTTCTTTTCATGAACCACACCTAGTGTCATTGCATGTGTGTTACTTCCATAAACCACATATGGATCCACCTAGTGTGATTACATGTTTGTTCCTTCCATAAACCACATAAGGATCCACTAGTGTCATTGCCTGTCTGTTCTTTTCATGAACCACTCCTAGTGTCAATGCATGTCTATTCTTTTCACGAACCACACCTAGTGTCACTGCATGTCAGTTCTTTTCATGAACCACATAAGGATCTACCAGAGTCATTGGATGTGTGTTCTTCTCATGAACCACACGTGGATCCACTGGTGTCATTGCATGTCTGTTCCTCTAAACAAACCACATAAGGATCCACCAGTGTCATTGTGTGTGTGTGTTCTTTTCATGAACCAAACCCAGTGTCATTGCATGTGTGTTCTTCTAAACAAACCACATAAGGATCCACTAGTGTCATTGCATGTTTGTTCTTTTCATGAACCACATAAGGATGGGCCCACCAATGTCATTGCATGTCTGTTCTTTTCATCAACCACACCCAGTGTCAATGCATGTCTGTTCTATTCATGAACCACACCCAGTTTCACTGCATGTCTATTCTTTTCATGAACCACATAAGGATCTACCAGTGTCATTGCGTGTCTTTTACTTCCATAAACCACATGTGGATCCACCGGTCCCATTGCATGTGTGTTATTCTAAACAAACCACATAAGGATCCACCAGTATCATTGCATGTCTGTTCTTTTCATGAACCACATAAGGATGGGCCACCAGTGTCATTGCATGTCTGTTCTTTTCATGAACCACACCTAGTGTCAGTGCATGTCTGTTCTATTCATGAACCACACCCAGTTTGACTGCATGTCTGTTCTTTTCATGAACCACATAAGTATCTACCAGTGTCATTGCGTGTCTTTTACTTCCATAAACCACATGTGGATCCCCCGGTCCCATTGCATGTGTGTTCTTCTAAACAAAACACATAAGGATCCACCAGTGTCATTGCATGTCTGTTCTTTTCATGAACCACATAAGGATGGGCCCACCAGTGTCATTGCATGTCTGTTCTTTTCATGAACCACACCCAGCGTCAGTGCATGTCTGTTCTATTCATGAACCACACCCAGTTTCACTGCATGTCTGTTCTTTTCATGAACCACATAAGTATCTACCAGTGTCATTGCGTGTCTTTTACTTCCATAAACCACATGTGGATCCACCGGTGTCATTGCATGTCTGTTCCTCTAAACAAACCACATAAGAATCCACCAATGTCATTGCGTGTGTGTTCTTCTCATGAACCACACCAAGTGTCATTGCATGTGTGTTCTTCTAAACAAACCACATAAGGATCCACCAGTGTCTTTGCCTGTCTGTTCTTTTCATGAACCACATAAGGATCCACCAGTGCCATTGCATGTCTGTTCTTTTCGTGAATCACAACTAGAGTCATTGCATGTCTTTTACTTCCATAAACCACATATGGATCCACCTAGTGTGATTGCAAGTCTGTTCCTCTAACCAAACCACATAAGGATCCACTAGTGTCATTGCGTGTCTATTCTTTTCATGAACCACACCCAGTGTCATTACATGCGTGTTCTTCTAAACGAACCACATAAGGATCCAGTGTCATTGTCTATCTGTTCTTTTCATGAACCACACCTAGTGTCATTGCATGTGTGTTCTTCTAAACAAACCACATAAGTCATTGCATGTCTGTTCTTTTCATGAACCACACCCGGTGTCATTGCATGTCTGTTCTTTTCATGAACCACGGCTAGAGTCATTGCATGTCTCTTCCTCTACATAAACCACATAAGGATCCACCATTGTCATTGCATGTCTGTTCTTTTCATGAACCACATAAGGATCTACGAGCGTCATTGCATGTCTGTTCTTTTCATGAACCACACCTAGTGTCATTGCATGTGTGTTACTTCCATAAACCACATATGGATCCACCTAGTGTGATTACATGTTTGTTCCTTCCATAAACCACATAAGGATCCACTAGTGTCATTGCCTGTCTGTTCTTTTCATGAACCACTCCTAGTGTCAATGCATGTCTATTCTTTTCACGAACCACACCTAGTGTCACTGCATGTCAGTTCTTTTCATGAACCACATAAGGATCTACCAGAGTCATTGGATGTGTGTTCTTCTCATGAACCACACGTGGATCCACTGGTGTCATTGCATGTCTGTTCCTCTAAACAAACCACATAAGGATCCACCAGTGTCATTGTGTGTGTGTTCTTTTCATGAACCAAACCCAGTGTCATTGCATGTGTGTTCTTCTAAACAAACCACATAAGGATCCACTAGTGTCATTGCATGTCTGTTCTTTTCATGAACCACATAAGGATGGGCCCACCAATGTCATTGCATGTCTGTTCTTTTCATCAACCACACCCAGTGTCAATGCATGTCTGTTCTATTCATGAACCACACCCAGTTTCACTGCATGTCTGTTCTTTTCATGAACCACATAAGGATCTACCAGTGTCATTGCGTGTCTTTTACTTCCATAAACCACATGTGGATCCACCGGTCCCATTGCATGTGTGTTCTTTTAAACAAACCACATAAGGATCCATCAGTGTCATTGCATGTCTGTTCTTTTCATGAACCACATAAGGATGGGCCACCAGTGTCATTGCATGTCTGTTCTTTTCATGAACCACACCTAGTGTCAGTGCATGTCTGTTCTATTCATGAACCACACCCAGTTTGACTGCATCTCTGTTCTTTTCATGAACCACATAAGTATCTACTAGTGTCATTGCGTGTCTTTTACTTCCATAAACCACATGTGGATCCACCGGTGTCATTGCATGTCTGTTCCTCTAAACAAACCACATAAGGATCCACCAGTGTCATTGCTGTGTGTTCTTCTCATGAACCACACCCAGTGTCATTGCATGTGTGTTCTTCTAAACAAACCACATAAGGATCCACCAGTGTCATTGCCTGTCTGTTGTTTTCATGAACCACATAAGGATCCACCAGTGCCATTGCATGTCTGTTCTTTTCATGAATCACAGCTAGAGTCATTACATGTCTTTTACTTCCATAAACCACATATGGATCCACCTAGTGTGATTGCAAGTATGTTCCTCTAAACAAACCACATAAGGATCCACCAGTGTCAGTACGTGTCTCTTCTTCTCATGAACCACACCAAGTGTCATTACATGCGTGTTCTTCTAAACAAACCACATAAGGATCCACCAATGTCATTGCCTATCTGTTCTTTTCATGAACCACACCCAGTGTCATTGCATGTGTGTTCTTCTAAACAAACCACATAAGTCATTGCATGTCTGTTGTTTTCATGAACCGCACCCGGTGTCATTGCATGTCTGTTATTTTCATGAACCACGGCTAGAGTCATTGCATGTTCGTTCCTCTAAACAAACCACATAAGGATCCACCAGTGTCATTGCATGTTTGTTCCTTCCATAAACCACATAAGGATCCACCAGTGTCATTGCCTGTCTGTTCTTTTCATGAACCACTCCTAGTGTCAGTGCATGTCTGTTCTTTTCATGAACCACACCTAGTGTCACTGCATGTCAGTTATTTTCATGAACCACATAAGGATCCACCAGTGTCATTGGATGTGTGTTCTTCTCATGAACCACACGTGGATCCACCGGTGTCATTGCATGTCTGTTCCTCTAAACAAACCACATAAGGATCCACCAGTGTCATTGCGTGTGTGTTCTTTTCATGAACCACACCCAGTGTCATTGCATGTGTGTTCTTCTAAACAAACCACATAAGGATCCACCAGTGTCATTGCATGTCTGTTCTTTTCATGAACCACATAAGGATGGGCCCACCAGTGTCATTGCATGTCTATTCTTTTCATGAACCACACCCAGTGTCAATGCATGTCTGTTCTATTCATGAACCACACCCAGTTTCACTGCATGTCTGTTCTTTTCATGAACCACATAACGATCTACCAGTGTCATTGCGTGTCTTTTACTTGCATAAACCACATGTGGATCCCCTGGTCCCATTGCATGTGTGTTCTTCTAAACAAACCACATAAGGATCCACCAGTGTCATTGCATGTCTGTTCTTTTCATGAACCACATAAGGATGGGCCCACCAGTGTCATTGCATGTCTATTCTTTTCATGAACCACACCTAGTGTCAGTGCATGTCTGTTCTATTCATGAACCACACCAAGTTTCACTGCATGTCTGTTCTTTTCATGAACCACATAAGTATCTACCAGTGTCATTGCGTGTCTTTTACTTCCATAAACAACATGTGGATCCACCGGTATCATTGCATGTCTGTTCCTCTAAACAAACCACATAAGAATCCACCAGTGTCATTGCGTGTGTGTTCTTCTCATGAACCACACCAAGTGTCATTGTATGTGTGTTCTTCTAAACAAACCACATAAGGATCCACCAGTGTCATTGCCTGTCTGTTCTTTTCATGAACCACATAAGGATCCACCAGTGCCATTGCATGTCTGTTCTTTTCATGAATCACAACTAGAGTCATTGCATGTATTTTACTTCCATAAACCACATATGGATCCATCTAGTGTGATTGCAAGTATGTTCCTCTAAACAAACAACATAAGGATCCATCAGTGTCATTGCGTGTCTATTCTTTTCATGAACCACACCCAGTGTCATTACATGCGTGTTCTCCTAAACAAACCACATAAGGATCCACCAGTGTCATTGCCTATCTGTTCTTTTCATGAACCACACCCAGTGTCATTGCATGTGTGTTCTTCTAAACAAACCACATAAGTCATTGCATGTCTGTTGTTTTCATGAACCACACCCGGTGTCATTGCATGTCTGTTCTTTTCATGAACCACGGCTAGAGTCATTGCATGTCCATTCCTCTAAACAAACCAGATAAGGATCCACCAGTGTCATTGCATGTCTGTTCTTTTCATGAACCACATAAGGATGGGCCCACCAGTGTCAATGCATGTCTGTTCTATTCATGAACCACACCCAATTTCACTGCATGTCTGTTTTTTCATGAACCACATAAGGATCTACCAGTGTCATTGCATGTCTTTTGCTTCCATAAACCACATGTGGATCCACCGGTCCCATTGCATGTGTGTTCTTCTAAACAAACCACATAAGGATCCACCAGTGTTATTGCATGTCTGTTCTTTTCATGAAACACATAAGGATGGGCCCACCAGTGTCATTGCATGTCTGTTCTTTTCATGAACCACACCCAGTGTCAGTGCATGTCTGTTCTATTCATGAACCACACCCAGTTTCACTACATGTCTATTCTTTTCATGAACCACATAAGTATCTACGAGTGTCATTGCGTGTCTTTTACTTCCATAAACCACATGTGGATCCACCGGTGTCATTGCATGTCTGTTCCTCTAAACAAACCACATAAGGATCCACCAGTTTCATTGCGTGTGTGTTCTTCTCATGAACCACACCCAGTGTCATTGCATGTGAGTTCTTCTAAACAAACCACATAAGGATCCAACAGTGTCATTGCCTGTCTATTGTTTTTATGAACCACATAAGGATCCACCAGTGCCATTGCATGTCTGTTCTTTTCATGAATCACAGCTAGAGTCATTGCATGTCTTTTACTTCCATAAACCACATATGGGTCCACCTAGTGTGATTGCAAGTCTGTTCCTCTAAACAAACCACATAAGGATCCACCAGTGTCATTGCGTGTCTATTCTTTTCATGAACCAGACCCAGTGTCATTACATGCGTGTTCATCTAAACAAACCACATAAGGATCCACCAGTGTCATTGCCTATCTATTCTTTTCATGAACCACACCCAGTGTCATTGCATGTGTGTTCTTCTAAACAAACCACATAAGTCATTGCATGTCTGTTGTTTTCATGAACCACACCCGGTGTCATTACATGTCTGTTCTTTTCATGAACCACGGCTAGAGTCATTGCATGTCCGTTCCTCTAAACAAACCAGATAAGGATCCACCAGTGTCATTGCATGTCTGTTCTTTTCATGAACCACATAAGGATCTACCAGTGTCATTGCATGTCTGTTCTTTTCATGAACCACACCTAGTGTCATTGCATGTGTGTTACTTCCATAAACCACATACGGATCCACCTAGTGTGATTGCATGTTTGTTCCTTCCATAAACCACATAAGGATCCACCAGTGTCATTGCCTGTCTGTTCTTTTCATGAACCACTCCTAGTGTTAGTGCATGTCTATTCTTTTCATGAACCACACCTAGTGTCACTGCATGTCAGTTCTTTTCATGAACCACATAAGGATCTACCAGAGTCATTGGATGTGTGTTCTTCTCATGAACCACACGTGGATCCACCGGTGTCATTGCATGTCTGTTCCTCTAAACAAACCACATATGGATCCACCAGTGTCATTGTGTGTGTGTTCTTTTCATGAACCACACCCAGTGTCATTGCATGTGTGTTCTTCTAAACAAACCACATAAGGATCCACTAGTGTCATTGCATGTCTGTTCTTTTCATGAACCACATAAGGATGGGCCCACCAGTGTCATTGCATGTCTGTTCTTTTCATGAACCACACCCAGTGTCAATGCATGTCTGTTCTATTCATGAACCACACCCAGTTTCACTGCATGTATGTTCTTTTCATGAACCACATAAGGATCTAGCAGTGTCATTGCATGTCTTTTACTTCCATAAACCACATGTGGATCCACCGGTCCCATTGCATGTGTGTTCTTCTAAACAAACCACATAAGGATCCACCAGTGTCATTGCATGTCTGTTCTTTTCATGAATCACATAAGGATGGGCCCACCAGTGTCATTGCATGTCTGTTCTTTTCATGAACCACACCCAGTGTTAGTGCATGTCTGTTCTATTCATGAACCACACCCAGTTTCACTGCATGTCTGTTCTTTTCATGAACCACATAAGTATCTACCCGTGTCATTGCGTGTCTTTTACTTCCATAAACCACATGTGGATCCACCGGTGTCATTGCATGTCTGTTCCTCTAAACAAACCACATAAGGATCCACTAGTGTCATTGCGTGTGTGTTCTTCTCATGAACCACACCTAGTGTCATTGCATGTGTGTTCTTCTAAACAAACCACATAAGGATCCACCAGTGTCATTGCCTGTCTGTTGTTTTCATGAACCACATAAGGTTCCACCAGTGCCATTGCATGTCTGTCCTTTTCATGAATCACAGCTAGAGTCATTGCATGTCTTTTACTTCCATAAACCACATATGGATCCACCTAGTGTGCTTGCAAGTCTGTTCCTCTAAACAAACCACATAAGGATCCACCAGTGTCATTGCGTGTCTATTCTTTTCATGAACCACACCCATTGTCATTACATGCATGTTCTTCTAAACAAACCACATAAGGATCCACCAGTGTCATTGCCTATCGGTTCTTTTCATGAACCAGACCTAGTGTCATTGCATGTGTGTTCTTCTAAACAAACCACATAAGTCATTGCATGTCTGTTGTCTTCATGAACCACACCCGGTGTCATTACATGTATGTTCTTTCCATGAACCATGGCTAGAGTCATTGCATGTCCGTTCCTCTAAACAAACCACATAAGGATCCACCAGTGTCATTGCATGTCTGTTCTTTTCATGAACCACATAAGGATCTACCAGTGTCATTGCATGTCTGTTCTTTTCATGAACCACACCTAGTGTCATTGCATGTGTGTTGCTTCCATAAACCACATATGGATCCACCTAGTGTGATTGCATGTTTGTTCCTTCCATAAACCACATAAGGATCCACCAGTGTCATTGCTTGTCTGTTCTTTTCATGAACCACTCCTAGTGTCAGTGCATGTCTGTTCTTTTCATGACCCACACCTAGTGTCACTGCATGTCAGTTCTTTTCATGAACCACATAAGGATCCACCAGTGTCATTGGATGTGTGTTCTTCTCATGAACCACACGTGGATCCACCGGTGTCATTGCATGTCTGTTCCTCTAAACAAACCACATAAGGATCCACCAGTGTCATTGCGTGTGTGTTCTTTTCATGAACCACACCCATTGCATGTGTGTTCTTCTAAACAAACCACATAAGGATCCACCAGTGTCATTACATGTCTGTTCTTTTCATGAACCACATAAGGATGGGCCCACCAGTGTCATTGCATGTCTGTTCTTTTCACGAACCATACCCAGTGTCAGTGCATGTCTGTTCTATTCATGAACCACACCCAGTTTCCCTGCATGTCTGTTCTTTTCATGAACCACATAAGGATCTACCAGTGTCATTGCGTGTCTTTTACTTCCATAAACCACATGTGGATCCACCGGTGCCATTGCATGTATGTTCTTCTAAACAAACCACATAAGGATCCACCAGTGTCATTGCATGTCTGTTCTTTTCATGAACCACATAAGGATGGGCCCACCAGTGTCATTGCATGTCTGTTCTTTTCATGAACCACACTCAGTGTCAGTGCATGTCTGTTCTATTCATGAACCAGACCCAGTTTCACTGCATGCCTGTTCTTTTCATGAACCACATAAGGATCTACCAATGTCATTGCGTGTCTTTTACTTCCATAAACTACATGTGGATCCACCGGTGTCATTGCATGTCTATTCCTCTAAAAACCACATAAGGATCCACCAGTGTCATTGCGTGTGTGTTCTTTTCATGAACCACATAAGGATGGGCCCACCAGTTTCATTGCATGTCTGTTCTTTTCATGAACCACACCCAGTGTCAGTGCATGTCTGTTCTATTCATGAACCACACCTAGTTTCACTGCATGTCTGTTCTTTTCATGAACCACATAAGGATTGATGTCAACGCACTTCTATTCTTGTAGACAGTTGTTGGGCCTCCAAGTGCAGAGGTTTGTAGAACAGCAGCAAGTTTTCCCTTAAGTGGATCACCCAAGGTTTATCGAATTCAGGGACGAAGTGGTCAAAGGTATCCCCTCTCAAGCAAGCCTGCAATCAAGATACAAGAAGTCTCTTGTGTCCCCAACACACCCAATACACTTGCAGGTGTATAGGTGCACTAGTTCGGCGAAGAGATAGTGAAATACAAGTGCTATAAATAATTATAAGTGGTAACGCTGATAGAAGATAGCTTGATGGCGTGGAAAAGACTAAAGGCAAACTGAAATAAAGATGGAAGCAAGCAAACATGTAACAGATCTAGTTGCAAACGGTGTTTCAATGCTAAGAAACAAGGCCTAGGGATCATACTTTCACTAGTGAAGACTCTCATATAAATATATTCTCTTCATGATACTACTCTTAACTACTCTCCGGTTGAACACTCTAATCGATGGTAGGACTATAACATCACACCTCAAAGTTCATCTTTCCCATCTAGAAAACCCCACACTGTCACCTTGAGTACTAGATGAGTCCAACAAACACCACAATTTCATAGAAACATTCAACTCCAAATATAACTCATAACAAGTATTTGTAATCTCTAGCCTAAGTGCCACCATGGTATGCACGCTGTCACTTTCACACACATGGGGAGAGCAGAGATCTATTAAAGCACTTGAGTAGCAAGGTAGATCTATAGATTACAAGCTCATGATTGCAATATGATCATGCATAAAGAGAGAGAGATGAACACATAGCTACCGGTAGAACCCTTAGCCTCGAGAGAGAACTACTCCCTCCTCATCATGGGAATCAGCAATGGTGATGGAGATGGCGATGGAGATCAATGGAGATGGTTCCGGGGGCACTTCCCCGTCCCGGCAGGGTGCTAGAACAGAGACTTTCTGTCCCCCGAATCTCCCCTTCGGTGGCGGCGGCGCTGCGGAACTTTTCATGGATTTATGATTGATGATCTAGGGTTTATGCATCGGGAGGCTTCTTATAGGCGAAGAGGCAAGGTCGGTGGAGTGCCAGGGGGCCCACACCACCTGGTGGCGTGGCCAGGGCTAGCCCACGGCACCATATGGTGTGGCCAGGCCCTAGCCCTCCTCTGTCTCTGCTTCTGGCTCCGTGAGTCTTCCGGTAAAATAGGAACTTTGGCTTTTGTCCCGTCCAATTCCGAGAATATTGATTTTTTGACTTTCCTGGAACCAAAAACAGCAGAAAACAGGCAACTGGCACTGTGGCTCTTGTTAATAGGTTAGTCCAAGAAATCATATGAAAAGTACTCAAAGTGTGGACAAAACATAAGAAAGTAGATAAAACCAAGCATGGAACATCAAAAATTATAGATACATTTGCAATGTATCAACATCCCCAAGCTTAACTCCTACTCGTCCTCGAGTAGGTAAGTGATAAAAAGAAAGAATAATTTTTGAGGTGACATGCACCATCATAAACTTGATCAAAGTATTTGTAAAACATTGATAGCTGGGATCATAGTACTTCAATCATAACATGAAAGACAAAGTTATAACAATAAGGCAAAGAAACTATGATGCAACATGAAAAGGCACAAACAAAAGATTCATGAATAACAAAGCTTTGTAAGACGTTTGTTTGTTTCACATAAAGAAAACATAGCATAGTGGTATTCAGCTTGTCCCTCGTAGAGTAGCAAATATAAATGCATAGGACACCTTCAAAGTTTATAAGAGTGACTAGATACAAATAGTTTAAAACAAGCAATATCAAGGTATGCATTAATCAACAAGTCTTGGGACAATGCACATAAAACTAAGAATGGCCACTATGCTCTCAAAGTAGGTGCATAGAGGTAGAAGGTGGAGACTCAATATAATGGTGGAAGAAAGGCCTTCATAGAAGGAAGCTTCCAAAAATTATGGTACTTATAGCTTTCAGCTCTCATTTCCCCTATCATAAGCATCTTGAAGTGATTAAGGTTAAAGTGAACAAACTATGGTGTACATGCTTGACGAAGTATAAGTTAGAAATCTCATGTCCCTTGTATACGAGGGCCGCTCCTCATGCTACTCAAGTTTATTCACCGGTAAGTTCTTGTCATTGTAAGTACATGTGTGTCATAGAGAACCGCCAACGGGGTACCCCTTGCCCGATGATACAGAAGAATCCCCATATCAAAATGACAAGGCAAGCAGACAACAAGCATCTCGGCAATCTTCTTATTTACCATGGGAATATGGTGCTTTTTTCTCTCTTTCCTCTTTTCATAATCTTTTTTTTCTTTTTCTCTTTTTTTTTCTCAATATAGGACTCTTTTTTTATAAGAAGAATGCTTCATAGACAGCTCATTATGGTTACGCTGCAGGTTTCCACCATGTCAGCATGGATTAGACCAGCGGCCCATGCGTTTCTCTAACACATATACATAACTCCATGGACTTACAAGCTCCCCTTTCATTTCACACCGACGACATCCATATACAAAAGAGCATGATATCAACTAGGTACAAGTACCAAGTGCAATGTTGAAAGCGCTCCCCATGAAAGCATGGTTCTGCTAATTCCCAACAAATAAGTGCAAGCATATACAACATAGACGACACAATGGTTCAAGTTTATTAAGGGCAAACAGTAAAGTGTGCCATCAAGTTCGTGAGAGCTTTACTCACTAGTTTTCTCATAACAAGTTTAATTTGGAAGGTAAACAAAAGCATGAATATACTTGGAATAGCATAAGCTAATAGGTAGGTATGGTGGACTCTTTGGAATAACTTGGTTTAGGGAGTTGGATGCATGAGTGGAACTCATACTTGGTTGTGGAGGCTAGCAAAATACTGGGAGCGACAAACTAAGAGAGCAATAATGGCCATAATCATGTAGACCAACAAAACATCATTGGTCAAAGCATAAAGTGATACTACAAGTTGAAAACTTAAGGATCATAAAGGCTATGGTGACTTGAGATAGTCATAACATGGTGTGAGCATGCGCCAAGTCAGCCCAAATAAAGCATCAAAGAAGAATACCACTATACTATGCTTTAATATGCTAAAACAACGCATGATTCATCCAAGGCACATTAAGCAATCTCAGTTGTTTATAACAAGTCATGCTACATAAAATAATACTAAGCATAAAGCCAAAACAATATCAAGCATGGCATGACAGAGCATAGGCCACAGTCAAAAACAAGCTCTTTTTACCACATAAGCATGAACTTTCCTACTCTTTTCCAAACCAAACCAAACTATTTGCAAACCAATGTATGAAAGAGAGGGGTCCAACCAATTTATTCAGAAAAATAAGTAAACAAAGCAAACAAAGAACCAAAACGAAAACGAAAAATAAGACGCTCCAAGAACAACACAACTGTGCATGAAACAATAAAAAATGAAGCGCTTGGAAGAAACCTGGGATTTCTATTGATGAAGAAGGGGATGACTTGGGCATCCCCAAGCTTCGACGCTTGTAATTCTTGGATATTTCTTGGGGTGACACACGTGGCATCCACAAGCTTGAGCTTTAGTCCATCTTTCATCTCATTACTCATTCCTTCCATACACCTGAAATTTTTCTTCATACAAAACTTCACACAATCTTTATTAGCAACATTAGTGCACTCAAGATAAATAAGTCTTAAGGTTCAGTTCTAATACACCAAATAAACTTCCATTAGAACACTAGCTACTGTAGTACTTGCCTCAAAAAGCTCAATTCCCCAAAATAACTCAAAAAAGAACCAACAAGAAGCAAATGCAGAAAATGGCAGAAATCTGTCAAAACAGACCAGCAGGTAAAGACGAATTTTTTCGAAGACCTTCTGTTGCTAAAATAAAAAAGTGTTGAACTAACTAAAGTTAGATAATATCCTGGTCCAGAAGCACAAAAATTCACGCCTCAAAAATATGTTCAGAGATTTTACACGAATTTTTACGGTGAAGCACACAAATCTGTTTCGGGACAACAACTTTCCCAATCACTACTTCTCTCTCATTAGAGGTTACTATTGGCACAAAAAGCAAATAAAAAGGATAAGGAGCGGTTATTACTTAAGTAATAACTTACAAGACTTATCTAAAACTTTTGGGTTATCTCCCAATAAGTATTTTTCTTTAACGCCTTTAAGTTAGACATGATAGTTTGAGAAGATGCTCACATAGGAAATATAAATTGAAGTAAAAGAGAGCATCAAGAAGCAAATTCAAAACACATTTAAGTCTAACCCACTTCCTATGCATAGGAATCTTATAAAGAAACAAGTCATGAAATCACAAAGCAACAAGCATAGTAAAGCAAAACAAGTGCAACTTCAAGACTTTCAACATAAAGAGGGAAACTTAATATTATTGAGATACATAAAACCATGTTTCCCTCTCTCATAATAACTTTCAGTAGCATCATGAATAGAATTAACAATATAACTATCACATAAAACATTATTATCATGAGCCACATGCATAAAAGAATTAATACTCTCCCTATAAGAATAGTCATTCTTATTAATCATAGTGGGAGCAAATTCAACAAAATAGCTATCATTATTGTTCTCATCACCATAATCATCAAATATAGGAGGCATATTGTAATCATAATTAATTTCCTCCTCAATAGTAGGTGGACTAAAAATATCATATTCATCATTATAATCATCATATATTGGAGGTTTGGTATCATCACAAGCAATAGAATAGCTATCTTCCAAAGCTGGAGAACTAAAAAGATCATTTTCATGAAAACTAGCTTCCCCAAGCTTAGACTTTTCCATAGAATTAGAAATAATGGTGTCCAAAGAATTCATACTAACAACATTGCATTAGCATGCAAATAAAGTTCCATAGGTTTTTTAATTTTCTCTTCAAACACCTCATGTCCTAACTCAAGATAAATACTATAAAGCTCTCTAATTTTGTTGTTGTTTTCCATTAAGCCTAACTAGTGAAAACAAGAAATAAAAAGACAAAATTGCAGAATCTAAAGGGAATAACTTCGAGCACTCACACTAGAGGATGTGAGTACCTTTTACCTTACCTCCCCGGCAACAGCGCCAGAAAATACTTGCTCGCGCGTGGTTGACGTGGGAGCTTCTTCTTCTTCAGTCCCCGGCAACAGCGCCAGAAAATAGCTTGATGTCTACGCACTTCTATTCTTGTAGACAGTTGTTGGGCCTCCAAGTGCAGAGGTTTGTAGAACAGCAACAAGTTTTCCCTTAAGTGGATCACCCAAGGTTTATCGAACTCAGGGAGGAAGTGGTCAAAGGTATCCCCTCTCAAGCAACCCTGCAATCAAGATACAAGAAGTCTCTTGTGTCCCCAACACACCCAATACACTTGTTAGGTGTACAGGTGCACTAGTTCGACGAAGAGATAGTGAAATACAAGTGGTATAGATAATTATAAGTGGTAGTGGTGATAGAAAATAGCTTGATGGCATGGAAAAGACTAAAGTAAAACTAAAATAAAGATGGAAGCAAGCAAACATGTAACAGATCTAGTTGCAAACGGTGTTTCAATGCTTAGAAATAAGACCTAGGGATCATACTTTCACTAGTGAACACTCTCATATAAATATATTCTTCTTTATGATACTACGCTGAACTACTCTCCGGTTGGACACTCTAATCCATGGTAGCGCTATAACAGCACACCTCAAAGTAAGCCTTTCCCGTCTAGATAACCCCACACTGTCACCTTGAGCACTAGATGGTTCAAACAAGCACCACAATTTCATAGACATTCAACTCCAAATATAACTCATAACAAGTATTTGTAATCTCTAGCCTAAGTGCCATCATGGTGTGCACACTGTCAACTTCACACACGTGGGGAGAGCAGAGATATATTAAAGCACTTTAGTAGCAAGGTAGATCTATAGATTACAAGCTCATGATCTCAATAAGATCATGCATAGAGAGAGATGAACACATAGCTACCGGTAGAACCCTTAACCTCGAGAGATAACTACTCCCTCCTCATGATGGGAATCAGCAATGGCGATGGAGATGGTGGTGGAGATCGATGGAGATGGTTCCGGGGGCACTTCCCCGTCCCGGCAGGGTGCTAGAACAGAGACTTTCTGTCCCCCGAATCTCCCCTTCGGTGGCGGCGGCACTGCGGAACTTTTCGTGGCTGGAGGCTTGATGATTTAGGGTTTTTGCATTGGGAGGCATCTTATAGGCGGAGAGGCAAGGTCGGTGGGAAGCCAGGGGGCCCACACCATGCCCTGGTCCGGCCTAGGGGGACCTGCGCCTAGGGGTGGTTTGGCCACCCTGTGGCCCCCTTCGTCTCTCCTTCTGGCTCCGTGAATCTTCCGGGAAAATAACGACTTTGGCTTTTGTCCGGTCCAATTCCGAGAATATTCATTTTCTGTCTTTCTGGAACCAAAAACAGCAGAAAACAGGCAACTGGCACTGTGGCTCTTGTTAATAGGTTAGTCCAAGAAATCATATGAAAAGTACTCCAAAGTGTGGACAAAACATAAGAAAGTAGATAAAACGAAGCATGGAACATCAAAAATTATAGATACATTTGCAATGTATTAGCAGCAGCTGCCTTGTGTTCACCTACGCCAGGAGGCCCCGATGAGTTGGATAGCCTCCTGGTAGTTGTCCCACATCCGGTCCTCCTCCCTCACGCTGTCCGTGATGGCCTGCTCGAGGAAGGCGTCCTCGTTGTAGCCCCGCACCAGGACCTCCTAGTACTCCAGGGGCAGGTGTGCGGCGGCGGACAAGGTCGACTCCTCCTCCTCCTCCTTGACGATGATGTCGAGGCCGTCATCACCGAGGTTGGTGTTGGTGTGTTAACGACACCGTTGTCATCGGACTCAAAGGCGAGGAGGTCGCGGGATCCCCATGGATCAAACTCGCCATGGTAGGCGCTGAGACGCTGTGCTGTGTGTTCCCATTCTAGGAACTCCTTCCAGAACCGCTTGTTCTGGTAGGCGCGATCGTACCAAAAGGCCGGTGGGATCTTGCGGACGTGGCAGACCATCTCCTCCTCCAGTGCCCTACCATCCTTCGGTGTGGGCGGCAGTGGCACCCGCTCCCGGTTGAGGTGCCAGCTGATACGTTGCTAACGTATCTATAAATTTTGATATTCCATGCTTGTTTTATATCTACTTTGTTATGTTTTGTCCACACTTTGGAGTATTTTTATAGACTTTCTTGGATTAACCTATTAACAAGAAGCCACAGTGCCAGCTGACTGTTTTCTGCAGTTTTTGATTCCAGGAAAGTCAGAAAATAAATATTCTCGGAATTGGATGGGACAAAAGCCAAAGTCAATATTTTACCGGAAGACACATGGTGTCCGAAGGAGAGACGAAGGGGGGCCACAGGGCGGCCACACTCCCTTGGTGCGGGCAGCCCTAGGCCACGCCAGGGCATGGTGTGGCCCCCCTGGTCGGCCACCGAGCTCGCCTCTTCGCCTATAAGAAGCCTCCCGATCCAGAAACCCCGGGGAATCCAGCCTCCAACCACTAAAAGTTCCGCAGCACCGCCGCCACCGAAGGGGAGATTCGGGGGACAGAAAGTATCTGTTCCGGCACCCTGCCAGGACGGGGAAGTGCCCCCGGATCCATCTCCATCGATCTCCACCACCATCTCCATCACCGTTGCTGATTCCCATGATGATGAGGGAGTAGTTCTTCCTCGAGGCTAAGGGCTCTACCGGTAGCTATGTGTTCATCTCTCTCTCTATGCACGATCATATTGTGATCATGAGCTTTGTAATCAAGTAGATCTACCTTGCTACTCAAGTGCTTTAATATATCTCTGCTCTCCCCATGTGTGTGAAAGTGATAGCGTGCACACCATGGTGGCACTTAGGCTAGAGAATACAAATACTTGTTATGAGTTATATTTGGAGTTGGATGTCTCTATGAAATTGTGGTGTTTGTTGGAACCATCTAGAGCTCAAGGTGACAGTGTGGGGTTATCTAGATGGGGAAAGCGAACTTTGAGGTGTGCTGTTATAGCCCTACCATGGATTAGAATGTCCAACCGGAGAGTAGTTCAGAGTAGTATCATAAAGAGAAGATATTTATATGAGAGTGTTCACTAGTAAAAGTATGATCCGTAGGCCTTGTTTCTAAGCATTGAAACACCGTTTGCAACTAGATCTATTACATGTTTGCCTGCTGCCATCTTTATTTCAGTTTGCCTTTAGTCTCTTCCACGCCATCAAGCTATTTTCTGGCACCGTTGTCTTATATCCATAGCACTTGTATTTCACTATCTCTTCACCGAACTAGTGCACCAATACACCTGACAAGTGTATTGGGTGTGTTGGGACACAAGAGACTTCTTGTATCTTGATTGCAGGGTTGCTTGAGAGGGATACCTTTGACCACTTCCTCCCCGAGTTCGATAAACCTTGGGTAATCCACTTAAGGGAAACTTGCTGCTGTTCTACAAACCTCTGCACTTGGAGGCCCAACAACTGTCTACAAGAATAGAAGTGCGTAGACATCACCAGCCCGTTGGGAGGGAGACATCATGGTGAGCGAATCCTCTCTCCTGCCTCTACCGCCGCTCGCATTGCGCCACGCGGAAGTAGCGGCGATCGCGGTCGGGCGCCTCCTCCTCCTAGCATACGACAGGAAGGCAGACGAAGTCCTCCAGGCGAGGAGGCGGCGGCATGACCCCCCAGAGGAAGGCCGGCATGCCGCTCGAGCCGGACCCGCCCGCCTCGTGGTCATTCTTGCTCTTCTTGAACCAGGACGGCTTCTTCCTCGCTGCCGGTGCGCGGGAGTGGCTGTGTTTGCGGTAGCTACTGGGACATGGTGATGGCGATGGCGACGGGAGTGCGACACCAAAGGGGCGGGGCCTGCTTAAGTAGACCGCACGCAGGTTCGCGCGCCTTCGCCATCAATGCCGGCGCGGGAACTCATGCGGTGTCCCGTCAGTCACAGGCTGACGTGCCTCGTCGGCATTGATGGCGAAGGCTGCCGCATTTGCTTCTGAATCGGTGCCGCCGGTCAGGCTGCCGCGCTTCTGAACCGCTGCGTCGGTTGTGTCTGAATGGGTGCCGCGGTTGCGACTCGGTGCTGCGCAGATGACGTTGGCAGGTGGGCCTGTAGCGCGCGGGGAGGACACGCCCTTGACCCGTCCGTGTCCGGGCCGATGCAACGGCCACACAAATTAGATGCACGGATGGGTCGGTCCGCGCGCGCCGGCCGGATGGGTCGTGCCGCTGCGATACCACGCACGGACGCGCTCGGGCGGATTGGGTCGACCCGGTGGATATACCCTAACCCGCCCGTCTAGTAAAGATCCATGGTATTGGTCTTTTTTCAGTTTTTGGAAGGTCCTGGTTTCTTTTTGTTTTCCGGGTTTTTTATTTATTTTTCTGTTTTTTTATTTCTTTTTAGTTTTTCATTTTCTTACTTCATCCATCGAAAAACAAGTGACGTGAGTTTGTCTAGATTCACATTTATCTAGATACATTTTAGTTATAAATACATGTCAATCTAGACAAATCCAAGTCATTTATTTTGAGATAGAGTGAGTATTATTTTTGCTTCTTTTTTAATAATCTGAATTTTTTTGAAACATGATTTTTAGATTTGAATATTCTTCAAAATCTTAACTTTTTTGCATTTGAACATTTTTCAAATGGTTTTTTAATCTAAATATTTTCAAATCTGAACGTTCTTCAAAATCTAAAAATCTAAAAAATATCGAACAGTGGACCGAACTGTTTGCAGACTGAAAATGAAGAAGTGGGCAGGCGAGTTGTTTGGGCCGGCCACCTGTCAGCCCGCTTCAGGCGTCGTCCGCCTATAATTATCCCAAGAGCGATGTATGCTAAGGATGGGGGTGGGTACCCTTTACCCGTGCGGCCGCTCCCAGAATTTTGCGGGGTCGGAAATTTTCGAGTTACCATTACATAGAATACACTTTCAATTGGTAGTCATAAAATGGTGTAGGTCTGAAGTTCGATTTCTACCTTTTTTTTTTTTTGACTTGTTCGATTTCTACCTGTGTTGTCATAAAATGGTGTAGGTCTGAAGTTTGATTTCTACCTGTGTTGTTAACTGCTCTTTTTCATATTTTCTACTGTTTTCTACTATTCTGAACTACTCCTTTTCTTTATTTTCTACTATTTTCTGCTATTCCGAACTACTCTTTTTCTTCATTTTCTTCTTCATTTTCTACTGTTTTCTGCTATTCTGATTGGTGCCTCTTAAAAACCAAAATAGTCTCTAGTTTAGGGTTTTTTTTATCGGTCATGCATGGTTTTTTTAAACTATGGGCTTCCTCTTAAATGGTTTCCTAAGACTCGATTATGTCACGAGTTTAGAATCTACAAGCACCGAGAGTAATTCTTCCGCTGGAAAACCATCCACACAAACTCCATTTCTATATTTTATCATGCTTTTTGACATTTCAATGGTTGCCTCTTAAAAACCAACAAAATATCTATTTAATGTTTTTTCTTGTATGGTTGCCTCTTAAAATTCAAAAATAATCTCTAATTTAGGTTTATTATCATCAATCATGTCTAGTTTTTAAACTATGTGTTTCCTCTTGAAACTGTTTCCTAAGATGATTTTACCATGAGTTAGGAATTTACGGGCGTTGAGAGTAGTTCTTAAAATCCCCAATCAATTATTCGTGCCAGGCTTGGTCGTTCCCCTCCCCCGGCTACAGTAGGGTGAGGCGACTTTGTGAACTTTCCCTACGATCCACCTCACTCGCCGTTGGGTCGCCGATTCCTCGTCCTCCGGCGGCGGGAGGGCGGGGAATCGTCGATCCACGGCCTGTATATAGCGTAGGGTCCTCGTGGTTGCTTGCCGGCGGCACTGTGGAGGCGGTGGTGTGGTCGACGCGGCGTTTTGGGACGAAGCTCATCCTCTTCGGCGACGGCGCTCTTCGGGGCTCCGTGGTGGAGTTCTCGCCTTCCCCGAGCTTTCCGGTCTTCGGATTCGTGGAGTTCGTCATCCTCCCGACGGTTTCGGCGTGGCGGTCGATCCGGTGCTTGAAGAAGAAGTTGGAGGTTGTGATGTGGAGCAGTGCGTGCAGGGTGGTGAAGACGGCGGCGTTGGGTGCAGGATCTTTGGATCCGCTGCCCGGTGACTTCCCGCACGTGGGGGGGGGGGGGGGGCTACTCCCAATCCAAGCCAGCAGTGGAGTAGCGGTGGCGGCGTTTCGCCACCGGCTCGTCCTCGCCGTTGTCGACATCGGAGATCTGAAGGACTTGTCTGTATTTTTCTTTTTTTATCAGGTCCTTTCTATATGTTTGCTGCTTTAATATCATATCTCCTTCCCACAAAAAAAAGAGAGTAGTTCTTCTTGGAAATTCCATCTAATTAAGACAAGTGCAAAACCAACCTTGTTTTTGTATGTCAGTTATTGTGTGGTTTTAAGTTGCTTGCTCTAATTTTCTTATCTAGTTGATTCATAGAATTGATTATGAAGATAGCATTGAAGATTTCATTTCATAGAAAATTAAAGGATTGATGTTGTTTAAGTTAACATTATGCAGTTAAGAGCTGAATAGACATAATTCTTAATATATCAAGTTGCTATATAAATTAATATGCCATATACATTATTGTTTATTAATTGTATTTTTTTAGTAAAATGGAGACCAATTTAGAGTTTCGTATATTGCCCCGGATTTCGCTGGCTCGGCCTGCAAAGTTCCATCTCTAGTGTACGGGGTACCCCTAAACACGCCCCTATCACATGTGACCATACCGTGTCTGTAAACCGATTCAGATTGATTTCCAATGGGTATCCTTAAACACGGCTATTTTTTTTAAAATAATATGTTTTAGTATTTAATAAATTTTAGAAATAATACACGAATTAGGAAAATTGCAGAACTAGCGCGGCCTCGGTGGTTGAAATACCGACCAGAACCAGTCGATGTTTGAAGTGCCGACTTGTCTTGTCGGGTTTTAAAGTACCGAGTAGTATGCTGACACTGAGTGGCATGCCTTTAGTTCAGCTTTGCTTAATTGCCTTTGGTGTGCCATACGCTGACACTGTCTTTTGTGCTTGTCAGCACAATGCCTCGCAAGGTTATCTCTGGTCCCAACGACGAGGAGTACGGTGATTATGAGGACTACGAGGACTACTATGATGATGATTATGAGGAGACTGCGCACGTTCAAACAAGTTGGCACTTTAAAAACTGATAAGACAAGTCGGCACTTCAAACACCGACTTCTGGTCGGTATTTCAACAACTGACTGGTTCTGGTCGGTATTTCAACCATCGAGGCCACTTTAGGTCTGCAATTTTCTTAATTCGTGTATTATTTCAGAAATTTATTAAATAAAACGTATTATTAAAAAAAATAGGTTCAACACGCCCGCTTGTTGATAGGCTACTTAAAAAAATTCGGTGGCCTGCTCCAAATCTGGTAGAGAAAAAAAACGTACTGCATGTCGCCAACATTCACTCATAAAGCATCCACGAACATGCTGGCATGACATGGATCTCATATAAATTAGCAAATCAGCAGATAAACCCAACTTAATTTTAGCATTAACACTGCCACGCTTGTACACTGCAAAACAGTATCGCACCAGCAGTACATCGCTGCCGTTATTTCTCCCAAGAAATTAAAACTCTGCACGGACCGCGCACACGCACGAACGTTGGATCGATGTATCCTATCAGAGCTACCTAGTTCATCTGGGTTAATTTCCTGGGCAGGGACGACGAGGACGAGGACGAGGACGTCGGGCAGTACTCGCAGTCGCACCCCTTGTGGAAAGGATGGCCGTAGCAGGTGCCAACGCCTCCGTTGATCTTCTCGTGGCAGTCCTTCTTGCACTTGGCCGGATCGCACGGCGCCACCGGGTTCAGAATCCACGACTGACAACTCATTTCTGTGACCGCCGCCGCAGCCGAGACCTTCGCCGGCAGGTGATCTGCGTGACAAACGGCAGGATCAGTAGCGTGTTCCTCAGAATTGGTCAGTTTTTTTCGAAATGGGGAGCAAAGCCCCGAACTCAAAATTGGTCAGTGTAATTCTGAATTATTGAAGTACTTACGTGAAGATAACACCGCGAGAGCGAGTGCGATCAGTAGGATCTGGCGCGTCCTCATCTTTTTTTAGCTTGCGAAGGCTGGAAGTTTACAACTTGTAGTTGTGCTTCGCCTGATGCTAAGTGTGTTGCCTGGATGACGAGGAAGATAGACATTACAGACAGCCAGCAGTTTTATAGTGCGTATACGACTAGGTTGTTTTGGAAACATATATTTAAATACGAAATCGGCCTGATATTTAAGACAGGATATTATGCTCCCACGCGAGTTAATGGGAATGAACTATTACCATAAGAGGCAATACTCCTAAAGAGATATATATATGTATATCTTTCAGATACCATCGACATCGTAAAAATTAATAATCAATGGCTGTATCCTAAAAAGATTTACAAAATTGATGGTATGAATAAAGATTTATTTTCTTTGGGAGAAATAGAACATGCGGGAGAAAATGCAGCATTGTATTAGCGAAAAACCTTGTAAAATGACTGGGTGGAGTAATCTTCATATCTAAATAGGAGTCTCCCACTACCTCCTTTCTCTCAACATGCAAGCATGCCACATCATCAAGCTCCCACCTCAATAGCATATCCACCTCAGCAAGCGTGTTCCATGCATTCTTAGTCATCCACGTCAGCAACAAATATCACTAATTAGGCGATTTATGCACGACCCTTGGTGGAAACAAATCGTCTCACCAAGTAACCGACGAGGCAAGGTAGCGGCCGACTCCATTTGTGCCCCGTCGTTCTCATCCACTCTCCCTCGGTTCTCCCTATCCTAGATCAAGGAGCCACTATCATGCTTCATAGCCAAACGTTCCTTCGCTGATAGTGGCATGTGCAAGTGTAGCCTTCTTTCCCTGTCCTAGATCAAGGAGCCACTACCAATGTGAAACTTCCACATTTTATTTGATTGTTGCTTCACAAAACACCCCTTTTTGGCACTCGGAATATATAAAATGGATTTTTTTAGTGCGATGAAAAGGAAAACTTTCTACTGCAAGACTGTAAACCATACCAAGATCCACATGTGTGCACAATATGGGCACATTATCACAAACTATATCGCGATTCTAGCCATAATATTGGTTGTTTGGCTTGAAAGTCATGAAACCTCGAACATGATAACTCATTTTGAGAAGGTTTTTTTGTGATATTTACAATAATACAAGTTTTATATTTTTCCTTGCAACTATATCACATAATATGAAGTCACGTGAAGGTTTTACATTGTTTGGATCGTTTTTGAATTTCTTATGTCCATTTTAAATTATGGTCAAAACGGCGGGCATGAAACTTCTTAGATCGGGGTTGAGCCTCGCTAAACTTGAAGTGGATCTCTGATAAAATAGCATATTATGAACCTAAAAATGATTTTTCCAAAAAATCATGAGCATTAGATCATATATATTCAAATCTAACCGACTTCCTACCGATTCAGCAGGAATTTGTCTTTTTCACGAGAGGTAGATGGAAAGGTTTAAGATACCCCGGTTAGAAAATTATCCATGTAAGGTGGTCTATTATTTTTGAAAAATGGGATTGCACCAATGTGAAACTTTCATTTGGTGGTTGCTTCACAAAACATCCCGTTTTTTGCACTAGGAAAATAAAAAAATAGCTTTTTGGTGCGATGAAAAAGAAAACTTCCTCCTGCAAGATTGTTAGCCATTTCAAGATGCACATGTGTGCATAATATGGGCATATTATTATAATCTATACCGCGATTCTAGCCATAACATTGGTCATTTGGCTTGAAAGCCATGAAACCTCGAACATGATAGCTAGGCTTTTTTGTGATATTTGCAATAATACTTGTTTTATATTTTTACTTGCAACTATATCATATAATATGACACCACGCGAAGGTTTTACATTATTTGGATCGCTTTTGAATTTCTTATGCCCATTTCAAACTATGGTCAAATTGGCGGACATGATGATTTTTAGCTTGGGGTTGAGCCTCGCTAAACTTGAAGTGGATCTCTGATGAAATAGCATATTGTGAACCTAAAAATAATTATTTCAAAAAATCATGAGCATTAGATCATGTACATGCAGTTCAAATCTAACCGACTTCCTACCGATTTGGCAGGAATTTGTGTTTTTCATTAGGGGTAGATTGAAAGGTTTAAGATACCCCGGTTAAAAAATTATCCATGCAAGGTGGTATAGTATTTTAAAAAATGTGGTAGTACCAATGTGAAATTTTCATTTGGTGGTTGCTTCATAAAACATCCCTTTTTGGCACTCGGAAAATAGAAAATGGTTTTTTAGTCTGATAAAAAAGAAAACTTCATCCTGCAAGATTGTAAACCATCCCAAGATGTACATGTGTGCACAATATGGGCATATTATCTATAAACCATGTAGCGATTCTAGTCATAACATTGGTCGTTTAGCTTGAAAGGCATAAAACCTCGAACATAATAGCTCATTTTGAGAAGGTTTTTTTAATGATATTTATAATAATACAAGTTCTATATTTTTACTTGCAACTATATCACATAATATGATACCACGTGAAGGTTTCACATTGTTTGTATCGTTTTTGAATTCCTTATGCCTGTTTCAAAATATATGTAATGTTTTTATGTTTTACTTAATTTTTATTTACAAATGTGTAATATTTGAGTGTAGATAGATCTTATTTTTCTGCAATTTTTGATATATTATTTGTATTTTTGAATTAGAATGATTTAGTTATGATTTTTAAATATTAATGTGGTAAAAGAGAAAATAGCTATAACGAGAGCATTGCCGTCGGCGTAGCTATAAAAGCTATGCTAAGGGGATTGCCCTCGGCATAGCTATCCTACGCCGAGGGCAATCCTACGCCCACGGCCAGCTTCGTGGGGTGTCCAGCTCGTGGCCAACGCTGACGGCCCCGACTTTTGGCTGTCGGCTTAGTCTCTGGTCGTCGGCGCCTCGCTCCGTTCCCTGTAGTGGAAAATTAGTGTCGAATGGTCTTTCTTTGGGTGGTTCTGGGTGGATTTGCAAAATCATGTAGCTCGTCCGCCTCTTTCTCCTTGCAGCTTGGATAAATCAAAGTAGTCAATGTGGCTATGCACCATCTGATCCAATAGGGCAAAAATATCAGGTACTGCCCTCTCAAATCCCTTGAGAATATCCTGATATATCTTGATAATTTATTCCCCTCCACCGAATGTGTATGGATATGTGTCTACAATACACTACCCACTCCTCACTAGATGTTGGATCGATCCATGCTAGATCTATTATATTTTATTTCAGGTTTCCTTCAATACATTAACTCATCTTCAGGCTTATGTGTACTGTACTACTGTACCTTGCAGGATGCAAGCTGAATCTACATCCGCTTCTCTGTTTTATTCCACCGAGGCTATCAATCTAATCATTATGCTTATGTTTTCCTGATGGGTTGCATTCATACGGCACACATATATATCAGAACATACATCAATATTTCATGGTAGCCACTAATCCTGGAGCGTTATCGCCACTCTGCTCGACCCTCTTCTCACAGATCCGTGTCACCCCTTTCATTGGACTTGACTATCGGCAACTCCATTGTTGTCATGCATACTATCCTCCTCTACAGCTCTCCTGAAGCAGCACACTTACAATTGTTTTCTTATATTCTTGGTTTTATTATGAAGGGCATGTGCTAGTAACCATGAGCATGTTTACTCAGATTTCAGAGGCACCAAGCATGTTGAATTTCTTCAGTTCAGAAGTTCTCACATGAGGTACAACTGTTTCTTAACTTCTTGGTCTTAGTACCGCAGCTTGAATTATATAATTAAGACCACTTAGTACAACTTGTGGCTAATTTTTTCTAAATAATATGTTTTTTAATAATTTTCACGAATAATACACAAATTGAAAGATTTGCATTTCCAGTGCGGTGTCGGCATTTGAATAGCCGACCAGTACTTATCGGCTTTTGAATAGCCGACCAGTCCTGTCTGTTTTTGAAAAGCCGACATGTTATAGGGGCGGTGTCAAAAATAGGAGACTAGTCAGCTTTTCAAAGCAGATAGGGGACTAGTCAGCTTTTCAAAAACAGATAGGACTGGTCGGCTATTCAAAAGCCGATAAGAGTGGTCAGCTATTCAAATGCCGACACCGCGCTAGAATTGAAAATCTTTCAATTCGTGTATTATTCGTGAAAATTATTAAAAAAACATATTATTTTAAAAAATTAGCCAACTTGTGAGTGGAAGTATTTATTTATTTGTTGGCATTTCTATTTGCGAAATCAATTAATTATCCTGATCGGATCATGAGAACAATTTTCTTTCATAGTGCAGTACTATGCTTCTATTTGAACCAATGCTGACCATACATACAAACAGTGGATTCCTTACCGGTAGTCGGTCGTCTGGTCGCAACAATTTGTATTTCTCAAATCTTGGATAAAATTGTGAATGAAATTTTTATGTGTTCATTTTATAATGGAGACTTGGTCTGTTCTTTATGCCTCCGATGCAATTGTCTGAACATCCTAAGATATTTTCTTAGTAGCAGCTTGTTCTTTTGGTTCCACTGTTGATGGTCTGCAAGCGATCATACTACTAGTATGTTGTTTTACTTGTAACAAGTAGTTAAATGGGGTTTAACTTATAACAAGTATTTCTTTATACAACTCTAGCCTCTAATCATTTTGTTTGACATAGATTAAAAACCTTTTTATATGATGCTACTATTGGAAACCTTTTAAAAACCTTTTTATATTATACTACTACTATTGGAACATTGCTTATTGGCCGAGCTTTTAAGCCTAATCAGCGTTAGAGCCAGGTAAAGAAGGACTTTCAGCCTCAGTTGAAACATAACTACGAGGACATATGAATGATTGCATTGGCTTTTATAACCTACCGTTTGGGTTGCCAGCTGAGTTCACAAATTACTGGGCGTCCGCGTCCTGCTTTTCCTACCTTTCCATGGTGTTTCCTCTAGAAGGATATTGAAGAGCTATTGATGAATTACTGACATGCCTTTCACTATATAATTGTAAATTGATGTTAAATGAATGAATATGTTTCATAAGTAAAATTGATGAACAAAATTTGTGTTACCATTTTTCTATTGTTGGTAAACTTATCATTATTATATCTACTTTGTCGGCGTTGGTTGGCTTCATCTTTTAAGTAAATTCAACTCATGAAAACTTTTTTTTGGAAAGAAGTAAATCGCTAATTATGTCAACGATTTAATTTTTATGGTAAAATAAATATTTATAGCAATTTTATGCGGATGTTCCCGCAACAACGTTGCGGGGAATCATCTAGTAAGAAGAATGTCACTGTTAGGGAAAACCAACATCGTGAAGATCGCATGTAACAGATTAAGAGCAATGGATCTGACGATTTTGCAAACAAGATTTCGTCTAGACGTGCGTTACTGTGTACACATGAATTGCGACACGTCTATCTAGGCATGACAGTCCCGTCTCTCGACCGTGGACTTTTACACCGACATCGTCCATTCTTACGACAAGTAGTTATACTAGCTACCCCTTCCTTCACTATTACAATATGTTTTATATATTTTGATGTGGAATATATACCGACCAAAATGAGTAAACCTATATACTGAAACATACCTAAATACACACGTTTCAGAAAAAATAATACATCTTATAATTATGAACGAAGGGAGTACGAGCGAAAAGCTCCCAAGATGCCACCTTGTAGAATGTGACGTAGAAAAGAATCGTGCTCTGGTTTGCACAGTGCAATGTTCATTGCTCTTATAGTTTTCGAAGTGGACATATCCTGTTTTTAGTGCATATATACATGCCAGGGGTATGCTGGCTGGACAACACCTTATGGTACACTAGCTCACTAGGCCTATAGAGTTTAACATCCAAAAGTTGTACAAAAATAAGAAGAACCAACAAATGATGAGGACACATAGCTTAATGCTTCGGTTTGTTTATCTTAATAACTGCTGGAGCCCCACACTAGTCCAAGAAGTAGTGGTTGGACAATGTATCCATAGTGATGCGGTAGTAGACTATGATGTTGTAAGGACGCAACGCCTAATGCTTATCATTCTCTTTTGTATCTCATTTGTGTGTTGATGACCCAAAATATATCGAGCTCGTTGGGGAATCCCAAGAGGAAGATATGATAAGCACAGCAGCAAGTTTTCCCTCAGTACGAAACCAAGGTTATCAATCCAGTCGGAGCAAGGAAACACCCCAAAGGTGTAGCTAGCTGAACGTTGGCATGGCGCACTACCGGTGCCAGCAGCAACGTGGAGGCCTGCACAACACAACCACAGAACTCTGTCCCTAACTTACGATGAGGTTGTCAATCTCGCCGGTTTTGCTGAAAACAAAATATTAAACGTATCGAATGGAAGGAAGTAATAGTTTGCAGAAAGTAAACACAAAGCAGTAAACAGTTTATAGATTGTATGTAAAAGAAAGGATCGGGATCCATAGTTCACTAGAGGTGGCTCTCCTTAAGATAGGTAACATGCTGGATGGACAAATTACAGCGCGGCAATTGACAAACATCAAGAAAGCAATACATGCATATACTAATCATCTTGACTCCTTTGGAACTTGATTGGGCATTACAACATTATACATAGACCGCCATCCAACTGCATCTATGACTAATAATCCACCTTTAGGTTATCATCCGAACCCCCTCCAGTATTAAGTTGCAAGCAACCGATTATTGCTTTACGAATTGCGTGTAAAGTAAACAATATGATTGTTCTATAAACAAAGGATTATTGTTTTCTCCCTAGTAGCAACATCACATCTAGTACCTTAGAGATTTCTGTCACTTCCCCAGATTACCAGAGGCATGAACCCACTATCGAGCATAAATACTAACTCTTGGAGTTGCTAGCATCTACTTGGCCAAGATAGCTACTAACAACGGAAAGCATGCAAGATCACAAATTACAAAGACATGATAGAATCAATAATCAATCTGAAATAGCATCTCAATATCTATCGGATCCCCGCAAACACAACATGCAGAATTACAAATAGATGATCTTGATCATGAACGGAGCTCACAAGATCTAGACATGAAAGCACAAAGAAGGAGAACCATCCATCTAGCTACTACATGGATCCGTAGTCCAAGGATGAACTACTCACGCATCACACCGGAGGCTTACATGATGATGAAGAAGGCCTCCAGGGCGAATTCCCCTCTCCGGCAGGGTGCCGGGAAGAGCTTCAGATCCCTCCTGATCTAGGGATGGAGATGACGGAGGCTATAGACTCTTTCGTGGATTTTTGATCGGTACTTAGGGTTTTCGTCCCGAGGGCATCTTATAGGCGGAAGGAGAGGCTGAGGGGGTGCTGGGGGCGGCCAGACCACCCCCTGGCGCGGGCTAGGCCTGGCCGCGCGGCCAGGTGGTGTGGCCGGCCCCCAGCCCTTCTCCGTCTCGTATTCTGGCATATGATGACTTCCGGAAAAATAGGCACTTTGGCTTTTGTCCCGTCCAATTCCGAGAATATTTATTTTCTGACTTTCCTAGAACCAAAAAACAGCAGAAAACAGGCAGCTGACACTGTGGCTCTTGTTAATAGGTTAGTACAAGAAATCATATGAAAAGTACTCCAAAGTGTGGACAAAACACAAGAAAGTGGATAAAACCAAGCATGGAACATCAAAAATTATAGATACATTTGCAATGTATCAACATTCCCAAGCTTAACTCCTGCTCGTCCTCGAGTAGGTAAGTGATAAAAAGAAAGAATAATTTTTGAGGTGACATGCACCATCAAAGACTTGATCAAAGTATTTGTAAAACATTCAAAGCTGGGATCATAGTACTTCAATCATAACATGAAAGACAAAGTTCTAGCAATAAGACAAATAAACTATGATGCAACATGAAAAGGCACAAACAAAAGATTCATGAATAACAATGCTTTGCAAGACGTTTGTTTGTTTCACATAAAGAAAACATAGCATAATAGTATTCAGCTTGTCCCTCATAGAGTAGCAAATATAAATGCATAGGACACCTTCAAAGTTCATAAGAGTGACTGGATACAAATAGTTTAAAACAAGCAATATCAAGTTATGCATCAATCAACTAGTCTTGGGACAATGCACATAGAACTAAGAATGGCCACTATGCTCTCAAAGTAGGTGCATAAAGGTAGAAGGTGGAGACTCAACATAATGGTGGAAGAAAGGCCTTTATAAAAGGAAGTAGGGATTCAAGTCTCGTAAAGAGCTTCCAAAAATTATGGTACTTATAGCTTTCAGCTCTCATTGCCCCTATCATAAGCATCTTGAAAGTGATTAAGGTTAAAGTGAAAAAACTAAGAGGATATGCTTGACAAGTTATAAACCGAAATCTCATGCCCCTTACTTACGAAGACCGAACCTCATGCTACTCAACCTTAGTCACGAGTAAGCCCTTGTCATTGTAAGTACATGTGTATCATAAAGAACCGCCAACGGTGTACCCCTGGCACATGATACATGAGCTATCCCATAATCAAAATGACAAGGCAAGCAGACAATGAGAATCTCAACGATCTTTTTATTTGCTATTTGCATAGGTTTTTATTGAGGATGCTTCATAGAGTGCTCATTATGGTGATGCTGCAAGTTTCCACCATGATTTGGCCTGGCTTAGGCTAGTGGCCCAGGCGTTTCTCTAACACACATACAAACTCCATGATCTTACAAGTTCCACTTTTATTTCACACCGCCATGATCCATATTCAAAAGAACATGATATCAACGGGGTACAAAGTACAAGTGCAATGTTGAAAGCGTTCCCCATGATACATGGTTCTGCTAATTTCAACTTATAAAGTGCAAGCATATACGCAACAAAGAAGGACCCAATGGTTCAAGTTTATTAGATGCAAAAAAGTGAAGTGTGCCTTCAAGTTCGTGAGAGCTTTAATCACTAGTTTTCTCATAACAAGTTTAATTTGGAAGGTAAACAAAAGCATGAATATACTTGGAATAGCATAAGCTAGTAGTGTCGTCGGATTGATGACAAGTACGCCATGAGGGGGTCCTCGAGGCGTGCGGAAGAGAGGGGTGTGAGACATACGGTGTTCCGGGACGGTGAGCACACAAGTTTACCCAAGTTCAAATCCGCCGGCTTTGGACGGATCCTACTCCTGCTAGCAATCCAGTAATACGGCAGAGCCGGAATATGGGTTACAAGGGTTTCGCCTGTGCGAGTTGAGGGTCTAAAGTATTGGGTGTGCCCTAAAGGCTCTCCCTAGAACGGCTTATATAGATATCCGGCCTAGGGTTTACAGGAGAGATCTATCCGGCTACGTCTAAGAGTCGGTTACAGAGTACATCTTGAACTACAAGTAACATTATGGGCCTAAGTCGGTAAGTCTTCTGGGCCTTCCCGTAGCTGGATTGGACTCCGTCTTTCTCCCTGACTGGGCTGCCCGTGAAGCAAAGCTCTAACCCGAAGTGGGCCACCCTAGTCAGTGAGGAACTGTGAGGATACCCGGAAAGTATATCCCCAACAGCAGCCCCTGGAGACCTCCAAGATCCAAAGTCGGATTTATCATCATCTAGCTTGATCTTCGGCTTGCAGAATCTTGAAGGGTTCCTGAAACTTCACAACAAAAAATACGATCCGGGTCTTAAAAATAAGTCAGACCTTTCAATTGGTTACTCGGATTTTCCAGCTCGTTTTTAAACTAAGCCGAAACTTGGTCTCTAACGCCACCTGACACAAGCATGGTCAAGTCACGTCATCTGACAGGCGTTCCGTCAGCACGACCGTTGGTGGGTCCGCGGTTCGCAGAACCGAGGCGCCATTTCAATGCGTGCATGGAGATCGAGGCTACGCAATCATCGCGCGGGTCCTTCCCAGTTGTTTCCACGACGCGTGGCGGTTACACTGTAGCGTTTGCACGAATCTTGGCGCAGGTAGGTGGATATAAGGGGTTCGGATTTCCTCTTCTCCTTTCCACCATTCCTTTGCCGTTTCCTTTCTTCCCAATCTTCCTGCGTGCACAGAGCCTCCTCGTCCTACCCCCACAGAGCTCCCAGCGCCGCCCCTTTAAGGTCACCCTCTCACCGGAGAAAATGGCTTCATCATCTTCTTCCTCCGGTTTGGCGGCAGCAGCGGCAGCGGTGAAGGCGGAAGCAGTAGCAGAGAAAGAAAGCTACCGGGGAATCTGGATCCCCTGCGCCCTTGATGAAGCAGGCCTCAAGAACATGGAGAAGGAGGGGCTTCTCGCTGCCGGCGACTGGCGGGGTGGCTCCGGTGAAACCGTCCCCAACCCGCGCGACGACGAGCAGGTCCACTTCGGCACCCATCTTGATCGAGGTCTGTCTTTTCCTCCCTTGGAGTTCTTCTTCGAGGTGATAGATCATTACTGATTTCAACTCCACAATCTTCCTCCCAACTCACTTCTAGAAATGAGTGCGTATGCTGCGCTTTGCGAGGGCTTTCTCGGCATTAGGCCGAGTTTGCTTCTCTTCCGGTTTTATTTCCATGTCCGGAGGAACTCCATCACTGCCGGTGTTCCTTACATCACCGACACTATTAGCTTTTCTCTTAGACGTGACCGGGCATATCCCAAAATTTCTGCCAGTGACTCGGTCAAACAATGGCCAGCCACTTTTTTCTACCATAGGGATATTCCGGCTCTCGGCAAAGCTACTGCTTTGCCGGCTTTTATCGACGGAGCCACCACGGCCCAGCCTTCCTAGGACGAGGCTGCTCCGGCTCTCACTGATGATCTGATCCTCGCTAAGAGGCAGATCGAATATCTGATTAAACACAATTGTCTGAAGGGATCCGACTTGGTCCAGTGCTGGGTCTCACGGCGGATCCAGCCCCTTCAGTACCACGGGGATAGACTGATGCACTCCATCACGTCTTCTCCAACCGACTCCCTCCGCATCAGCCCCAAAGCCTACACCACTCAAGGCTACATAAGCCAAATCAAATGGCTGATCAAGGAGCGGATCGAAAGGCGGATTCCGAAGGTTTCTCTGGACATGCACACTGCGGAAAACCCTGTGGTGCCGGTAGGCTTCCATCATCACATCTTTTATGTGTTTCAATCTTCGAGTTATACTGCAATACTGATATGTTTTCTTGTTTTCAGCTTGCTGACATCCCCGAGTCGGAACTTGCTCCACTCGAAGGATATCCTCCGGAGTTCTCTCATGAGGTAGAAGTAGTTCCACTGCCGGATCTTGCGCTCAAGAAGCGCAAAGCTCCGACAGTAGCGGTTGGCACAAAGGAGGTGCCTGTCGTGAAGAGGTAACTTCTAGTCACAACTTTCCCGCCTTTGTACTTTACTCAAATTTCTTTTCGAGATGTAACGTTTCCGACTTTGCTACCTTCTCAGAGCAAAATCAATCATCAAGGGCAAGGGGAAAGGAATTTCTTTGAAGCCCTTGCGTCAGACGAAGCTTACCATAGCTTCCCCTGCCATGGCTCCTCCGACTCCGGCCCCTCAACCTTCTGCAACTCCGGTTATCTCGTCGGATGCTGCAGAAGATCCGGCTCCTCAGGCGGAGCCTGTGATCCTTGGGTCACAAACTGACGTCACTGTGGGTGCGTCAGCTCAAGATAAGGGTGAACCCTCTTCGGGTAATGATCCCTCGGCTGAAGTCTTTGCCGAAAATCTCCTCAGCAATCCGGGTCTTGCCAAGTTTGGCCTGACCCGGAAATCTGTAGAGGAGATCCAGCGGCTAGTCAGGCAAGTCCTGGATAAAAGCCATTTATCCCCATAGGAGGAAGCGCAAGAAGCAGAGGACGTCAAGTTCTCTGACATTCTCACTCAAGTCCACCTTCGTGACGAGAGGATTAGGACTGGCGAGTTTCCACCAGCCCTAGTGATCCCTCTTACTCTTGCCGAGAAGGTGGTCGCTGAAGTGAACGTGGGTTTAAATAAACTCACCCGTGAGAATATGTAAGTCGGAATTCCAACTCTTGTTTTTTCCATTATGTTATATCATATCCTCTAGCCCCCAAGCATGAAGTAGGATATAGAATCCGAGTTTATGCTTCATTAGGATACCCAAGAACGAACTAGTGTAGCCCCCAAGGCTCGTGCTGATATTTAGAAAAAATATTAGCCCGAGTCTTAAGTAACTTTCTGACTTTGGGTATTCTGACTTACAGAAAGTATGTTCCTATAACTAGGAATTACTGACCAATGTCTGTGATAAACAGAGAGAGATCAAAGCTCTCCGGCTTAAAAATGCTGAGCTCAAAGTAGCCAAGGATGAAGCCGAAGGTAAACATTCCGAGATTCAAACCTTGTCTTTGCTTTTTTTTAGTGTCGAATTTTTCTGAACTGTTGTTCTTTTTTGACTTACAGCGCTGGTGAAACAATCCATTGCTATGATTGAAGAGGCCGAGAACCTCAAGACCCTGGTGGTGGAGAACAAGGGACTTCGCCAAGAGCTGGATAAGCTCAAGGCAGATCATGAAAAGAGCATAGCTCAAGTCCTTGAATCCTCCTCCATGGCCACTGATGAGCGTGATCACAAGATTGCTGCTCAGGATAAAATAATCTTGGACCTCAAGAATGAGCTTGGCAGAGAGAAGGACATATCCCAGGCGCTCCGGGCTGAACTCCAGAGTCTCCGGGAGGAGAAGACCAAGATTGACGACGTCATTTTTGGTACATTCCACCTCTCTGACTTATCTTTTTCTTCGACTTCTATAAATGTCGGTTTTTTCTTAACTTGTTTTGTGTATATGTCCTCTGAAGTTGATGGACTCTTCCTTGTCCGAGCCCTGCACTCACCGGCTTACCCAAGTCGGTGATCTTCTTCATGACTACCGCCAGTCCCTTGAGGAAATTGGCGAGTCTCTCAGGATTCCGGACATGCCAAGCATGTCGGATTTTGAGGTGCAGGACAGGGCCAAGGAGATGCCGCAGCTTGTTCGGGACTGGAACATGTCCTACGCGTGGACTGCTGCGCAGAACGCTCTCACTATGGTCATGAGCCACCATGGAAACATGGAGATATGGCAAGTGACCAGAGGGTACTGCAAGGTGGACGAAGACGGCTAGGAGCAAGACCTTCAAGCTATCATGCACTCCTGCGCCGGATACAGGTGCCACGTAGCTGATCTGACCAGCTATGAGATCCCCTTCTTCACCCGCGTGGATACTCCGCCTCCTCCTGCAGAAGAAACCGAAGAAGTTTCCGACGAGGAACGCACCAACTCGGATGCGGACATCTCGGAACGATATCAAGGCGGAGTGACCAGCGAGCCGGCAGATCCTTCATCTTCTCCTGCATCATAGGCCGGAAATTTATGTATTATTCCGGAAAAAACCTGATGCGATTGTAAATATTAAGTACTATTTATCTTGCAAGTGCTAAGCTTTTGATCTATTCAGCACTTTTTGGCTTTGAGATTTTTGCGTGCCTGAAATACAAGCACTTGTATTTTTTCGTCTCTACTTATCGTTTATCTGGCTTTCTGCCTTGTCCCTTTCGTGAGCCGGCTAAACCTTCCACCGGAAACTTTGCCGAGCAACATAGCTCAATTGCTAAACCAGTTTAAACTCGGAAACAAAGCTAGCTTCCAGTACCAACAATTCACTACTCGGAAAATGCCCGCATCCGGCAATCAGACAAATAACCAAAGTAAAGACTAGAAACTTTAGAGTTATACCCGAAGGTAGCAGTTTTAGAATCGGAAATCTAGACCAGAACGAACATGAACATAAAGTACTTTCAAGCATTCTGGGATTTTCGACTATGACATGATCATTCAGAAATAAGATGGTTTAAGAACTTCTCAGAAAAAACTTGAGGTAACCAACACTTTTATTTCTCATAGAACATATACATATGTATAATTACAAAGAAGGATAAACTAAGAATAAAAGGGACGTAGCTTAGCAATATTCCACGGTCTGTCTAACTCATCCGGATTTGTACTGCCTCCAGCTCTCTTTCTCTTCTTAGTAGCAGATCTTTCTTTGACTGGCCTCATGTCAGTTAAGTAGTATGATCCATTGTGCAATACTAGACTAACTAAAATGGGCCCTTCCCATACTGGGGAAAGTTTGTGCTATCTTTGTTGCACAAGCCGGAGAACCAAATCACCTTTATTGAAAGATCTATTTCGGACTCTCTGGCTATGATACTTGCGTAACTTCTGCTGATAGGTTGTAGATCTCATTTCAGCAACGACGCGAACTTCTTCGACTAAGTCGAGATCATTTTGTCGAGAAATCTCGGCATCCTATTCGATATACGCAGCCACTCTAGGAGAAGTATGAATTAAATCACTAGGAAGAAATGCTTCTGCGCCATAGACCAAGAAGAAAGGTGTGTATCCTGTTGACCTGTTCGGAGTTATTTGTAAACTCCAAATTACAGAGGGTAGTTCCTCTGCCCAAGCCCCCACAACACGTCGTAGTGGTGCTTCGAGTCTTGGTTTCAGGTCTTGTAGAATTAAACCATTTGCTCTTTCGACTTGTCCGTTAGCCTGTGGATGTGCGACTGACGTAATGTCAAGCCGGATATTTTGCTCATCGCAGAATTCGGCCAGTTCTCCCATAGAAAAGTTATTCCCGTTGTCCGTGATAATGCTATGCGGATAACCATACCGGATTATAACATCCTCGACAAATCTTTTGGCTGTTGCTCCATCACAACTAGTGATAGGTTTATCCTCGATCCACTTGGTGAATTTATCCACCATCACTAAGAGGTGAGTAAATCCACTTGGAGATCGTTTAAAAGGTCCTACCGTATCAAGCCCCCAGACCGCAAAAGGCCATGTTATAGGTATTGTTCGCAGCTGATCAGCCGGAACATGAGCTTGCTTGGCGTACTTTTGGCAGCCTTTGCATGTCTTGACTAATCGTTCGGCATCTGCCTGAGCTGTAAGCCAGAAAAATCCATGTCGAAAATCTTTTGCCACTAAAGATTTGGCTACAGCATGGAGACCACACTCGCCTTCGTGGATTTCCCTTAAGATTTCCACTCCTTCTTCCGGAGATACACATCGCTGAAAAACCCCAGAAACACTCCGTTTATGGAGCTCACCCTTAACAATAGTATAGGCTTTTGATCGTCGGATAATCTGTCGGCTCAGCACCTCGTCTTCGGGTAATTTGCCATCTACCAAATAATCGAGGTAGGGTTGAGTCCAGCTGGGAATTACAGCCAGAACTGCTATCAAAGGTGAGTCGGATTTGGTCGGATATTCCTCATCTACTCCCTTTATCGAGGGAACTTTGAGGTGCTCTAAAAATGCGCCATCCGGGACCTCTTTCCGCGCAGAGCCTATTCGAGACAGTGCATCTGCTTCCTCATTTTCTGCCCGAGGGATGTGTTGAACTTCAAACCCTTCGAACGATTTAGATAGATCATCCACGACATCTTTATATGCTGACATGTGCTTATTTGCATTACAAATATCTGAGACTTGCTGAGCAACAAGATCCGAATCTCCGTAACACATCAAATGTCGGATGCCAATATCCTTGGCAATCCGGATTCCATGCAGCAGTGCTTCATACTTGGCAATATTGTTTGTCGCTGTGAAATGGATCTGCAACACATATAAAAGTTTATCTCCTTGGGGTGATTTGAGCACCACGCCAGCCCCCGAGCCCCCTCGAGCCTTAGACCCGTCGAAAAAGAGGGTCCAATATTCCAACTCAGGGAGGATCATATTCTCCTTCGTCTCTGTCCAATCAGCGACAAAGTTAGCAAGGATCTAGGATTTGATTGCTGTCCGAGGTTTGTACTCAATATCGAAAGCTGAAAGCTCTATGCCCCATTTAGCAACGCTTCCTGTGGCGTCGCTGTTGTTGATTATGTCTCTCATGGGAGCTTTTCTCACCATGGTAATTGGATGCCCCTGAAAATAGTGTCGTAACTTACGAGATGCTAGGAAAACACCGTAAGCCAACTTTTGATAGTGCGGATATCGCTGTTTTGATTCTGTCAAGACCTCGCTGACAAAGTAAGTCGGACGCTGCACCAGGTGTTCCTGATTTTCCTCTAGTATCTCCACCACCATGATGATACTAACAACCTTATTTGTCACAGCAATATAAAGCAGCATCGGTTCCTGAGGTTGCGGCGCTACGAGGATAGGAGCAGATGAGAGTACTTTCTTCAGGTCTTGTAGTGCAGCTTCAGCTTCGTCAGTCCAGACAAAATCTTTGGTCTTCTTCAGGAGTTTGTATAATGGTGCGGCTCTTTCACCAAGCCGGCTTACAAATAGACTGACCGCAGCAATGCAACCAGTTAATCTTTGTACGTCCTTCAGGCGAGTTGGCCTGGAAATATTGAGTATAGCCTTGATTTTGTCGCGGTTCACCTCTATGCCTCTTTGAGACACGATGTAACCTAACAATTTTCTGGCTGGTATTCCAAAGAAGCATTTCTTCCGGTTAAGCATGATGTTGTATTTTCATAGATTGGCGAACGTTTCCTCCAAGTCGGAAATGAGTGTTTCCTTCTTTTTGGACATCACCGCGATATCATCCACGTATGCATGTACATTGCGTCCGAGTTGGTCGTGGAGGCAACACTGCATCGTGCGCTGGTACGTAGCTCATGCGTTCTTCAGCCCAAAGGGCATCGTAACAAAACAAAATATTCCGAAGGGGTTTATGAATGAAGTTTTGACTTTGTCAGATTCCTTCATCCGGATTTGGTGATAACCGGAATATGCGTCGAGAAAACAGAGGAGTTCTGAGCCTGTCGTAGAATCGATAACTTGATCAATTCTAGGCAGAGCGAACGGATCTTTTGGACAAGCCTTGTTCAAGGCAGTATAATCAACACACATCCTTAAATCAGTGGTGTCCTTTTTAGGGACCATTACAGGATTGGCCGACCACTCAGTGTGGATGACCTCTTCTATGAATCCGGCTAACTCGAGCCGTGCTAGTTCCTTAGCTATTTCCTTACGCTTTTTATCGCCAAACCATCGTAAGGACTGTTTGACGGGTTTAGCGTTCGGGTTTACATTTAGAGAGTGCTCGACAAGTTCCCTAGGTACTCCGGTCACGTCAGATGGCTGCCATGCAAAGATATCTTGATTTGCTTGGAGGAACTTGACGAGAACGCTTTCCTATGCGCTCTCTAGGCCTACGCCTATCCGGGTCACCTTGGAGGGGTCATCATCCTTCAACGGTGCTTTCTTCATCTCTTTTGATGCCTTGAACTCTGGATTTGGCTTGGTAACCTCCTTCTTCGTTGCGGGTATCTCGGACGGATCTATGCTCTTCTTGATCTGCTAGTACTCCTGGGCGTGCATCACGGCTTCAACAAAGGCGGCATTTCCATCCTCACACTCTCGCGCTTTCTTCGGGTCTCCCCTGATGGTGATCACACCGTTGGGACCTGGAATTTTCATCATATTGTAAATGTAACATGGACGAGCCATAAAAGCCCAGTAAGCCGGACGTCCGAATATAGCGTGGTATGCGCTCTTGAACGGGACCACTTCGAAGGAAAGTGCCTCCGTCCGATAATTCTTTGGAGTTCCAAAGGTAACATCCAAAGTGATCTCTCCCAGGGAATTAGCTTGTCTTCCTGGGAAAACTCCGTGAACAATCATAGAGCTATGGTTCAGCTGGGTCTCCGAGATCTTCATCCGGCGTAGCGTTTCGACATAGAGAATATTGATGCTGCTACCACCGTCCATGAGGGTCTTGGAGAAACCATAATCGTCAATAAGTGGGTTGACGATTAAGGCGTATTTTCCTTGCCTGTGTAACTTAGGCGGATGATCATCGCGGTCAAACGTGATTGCCACTTCCGACCAGTCCAGATACTAGGGAATAGACGGAACTGTTGCATTGAGTTCGTGTAGAACTGCTTTCTTGACCTTTGCTGGTTGAGATCCGAGGAAGGTGGCATAAGTGTCCTTTTTGGTCGGAAAAGTCTTCTTCCCTTCTGACTTGGGATTTGAAGCATCAACTTCCTCCATGTCGGAATCTTCCTTGGTCTCTTTGTCTTTTTCAGGATTTTTCTTTCCCTTCTTCCGCTTAGCTTTGTTGCCTGCGGTGTCATCTCTTTTGATGTCGTCATTGAAACGACATTCAGCGTTGGTGTGGGACGAGCCCCCATTGGCGTCTAGGTGATGCACACATGGGTTATTGGCAATGTCGGCCCAAGAGTAGGTTTTGCCTGGTTGTTGTTCTCCTCTACCTTGGACCCTTGATGTCCCACGGCCATGCCCGCGGCCTCCGCCACGTCCTCCTCGTCCTCCAGACCCAGAAACAGTAGTAACTACCGCCGTTTGTGGGTTTTTCTTCCGAGGTATTTTTGCGCTTCTGAGCTTGTTGCTTTGGTTGTTTTGCCGACTGAGGCATAACTAGGGCATTGAGTAGTCCTTCTGCATCATCATCAGCATCTGCATACTTGCTCGCTGTTTCTATCATCTCTGCCAAATCGGTGACCTTGTCACACTTCAAGCGATGGTGCAGTAAACTAATAGGGAGACCTGCAATGAAAGCTTCAATCACAGTTTGATCATTTACTCCTTCGCAGGAGTTCTTGGTGTCGATCCATCATCCGAGGTAATCCCGGCAAGTTTCTCTGGCTTTCTGGGTGCAACGCTGTAGGTCTCCAACCGTACAGGGACTCCGATATGTGCCTTCGAAATTCTGAAAGAACACGCTTTGCAAATCATACCAGTTATGGATGGTGTTTGCCGGAAGTTCATTGAGCCATGATCGTGCCGTCTTCCGCAACATAAGTGGGAGATATCGGGTTGCGACCAGGCTGTTTCCGCCTTTGGCAATGCAGCAAGCTTGGAAGAAATCCTGTAACCAGGTGTCTGGCCGAGCAATGCCGTCATAGGCTTGGATATGTCTTGAGATAGCAAATCCTTCCGGGAAATTTGTAGCTCTGATGCGTGGTCCGAAGCACTTTGGGCCCACGTACACGTCATCGTTTTCATAGCGCCGAGCCTCTATGTTGGAGTTGATCCTGTGCCTTGCATCGTTCGGGGATAGAGATCGTCCCGAATGCTGGCTGTGGCTGCGGTGCCGTGAACCCGGACTTCGGCTTCTACCACCACCTCCTCCGCCATGTCGTCCTCCTTGCCCTCCATGGGGGTAGTTGTGATGACTATGAGGTGGAGAGGGTGGGGCAGCTGGATAGTTTCCGGCTGATCGCCGGCCTCCGTCCGGAACGTCATTATTCCGGTTCCGAGGAGGATCTTGACTGTGACGAGCCCCCTGCCGGCTTGTATCAGCATGGTTTTCGTCGTTTCTTCGTCCGTCGTTCCCACCATGGTGAGGCTCAGCTGGACAATTTTCATGTCTAGGAGGTGGCATTCTCTGACCATCCTCCTCCCGACGTTTCTCCTTATCTTCTCCCCTTCGATCCTTAGATTCTCGCCGGGAAGGGTTCGTCGGATTCAGGGCAGCGATGGCGTCTTTTTCGACCGCTGGGGCGACGTTGCTCCAGTTATGCGAAGTTTTGTGATGCTGTCCTGAAGATCCGGTTCTTGAATAATTGTCTTCCCTGCGTTTGGGGTGATGGTACTGCGCCCGAACATAATGGGATCTTACGCCAGCCCATGCCGGATCTGTGCGACATTGGTCAGAATCCGAGACCAGCTTTTGACTTCCGAACAGGGCTACCTTTTGCTTCTCTAGTCCCTTGTTGAGTCGCTTGATACCCAAACGGATCTCCTCTGGTCCTGGATTAGCCGATAGAATTTCTCGGGCTACCACGGTATTTTGTACTGGTGTTGGGTATACCCAATCTCCGTTGCTATCTTTCCGTGGCTTCCCCATCTCATCTCCAAAAAGGACGGCACAGACATGTGGGAATTGGTTGTCATCTATGTGACGCTTCCGTGTCTTCTGATGTAGACGAGACATGTATTCCTTGTTTGACATGCGTTTCTTCTCCACCTCGATGTTTTTGGCTTCATCGAGGAGTTGTTGACGACGCGCTTCTAGGGCTTGCTCCCTTTCGTCCAGCCATCTGTAGTAAGTTCTGCAGCTATAGGGATAGGTGTGGTTAATGCGGCATCGATGAGTTTACGCGCACCTTCAGTGATCACGTGTCCATCCACTGATGCTTCTTTTTTCAGCTTATCTGGGATAAGTGCTCCATCCGAGTCTTCCTCGTATTCCTCGGCAGTCACCTCCTCTGTCAGAGGGTCTTTTGAAGGGGTCTTGTTTTTCTTGTTCTTCTTTTTTGCCTTCTTGGCAGCACCGGTAGCAAAGACGGCTTTGGGTCCGTTTCCCGGAGTCAAGCTCTGATCGGTACTTTCGGACATCTAGACCTCGGAATTATCTCCGACGTCCATGTCATCCTGCGTTTTGGGAGAGTGTTCGCCGGATCCTTCATCCATGGCTTCTCCTTCTTCTATAGCTTTGGAGTTGTACTCCTCTTCATATTCCACGGAGAACTTTCGGAAATCTGCTGATGTCATCGATTCATCCGAGGATGCGGGTACGTCAGCGTTTGTTCCAATTGCCTCCAGCACCGAGTTGGTGTTTTCTTCAGCATCGGCAGAGCCGGATCCGGATCCCACGTATCCAACGAAGTGCGACGTGTGCCTCCTGAGGTACCTTAGGAATGGCCTGTCTGTCCCGGCATCATCAGAGCCGGAATCAGTGTCGTTGATATGCTCCTCCTGGATTTCGACTTCCACGGGTGGGTCGATCTGGGAACCGGATCCTCTTTGGAGATCCACTCTAGATTCGACTTGGTTCGCTTGGTCTTCTTCAGGCTCGGGTTACTCCACTATCTCCGCAACTAGTGCGGGCTGGGCGGGATTAGGGTTTTCTGAGATCCGGAACTCTGCCGCCTCCGCGGACAAAGGGGACCCAGAAAATTCTTCTGTCTCTGTCATCGCCGCTGGGGTGGGTTGGGCAGGTTCAGCGAAACCGATGTAAACATCGATCTCGCCAAAAGACATGATTGTGTAGGCAGTCATGGCCTCCTTTGCCGGAATCCAAGTCTCATCGAGAACGATGAGAGGGACATCGCTGGCGTAGAGGATGCGACCGACGGCGATAGTCTCGCCGATTCCGATTCTTGCAGATTGTGCTCGGAACGCAGATCCGAAGCTCACTTGCCCCACGGTGGGCACCAACTGTCGTCGGATTGATGACAAGTACGCCATGAGGGGGTCCTCGAGGCGTGCGGAAGAGAGGGGTGTGAGACGTACGGTGTTCCGGGACGGTGAGCACACAAGTTTACCCAGGTTCGAATCCGCCGGCTTTGGACGGATCCTAGTCCTGCTAGCAATCCAGTAATACGGCAGAGCCGGAATATGGGTTACAAGGGTTTCGCCTGTGTGAGCTGAGGGTCTAAAGTATTGGGTGTGCCCTAAAGGATCTCCCTAGGATGGCTTATATAGATATCTGGCCTAGGGTTTACAGGAGAGATCTATCCGGCTACGTCTAAGAGTCGATTACAGAGTACATCTTGAACTACAAGTAACATTATGGGCCTAAGTCGGTAAGTCTTCTGGGCCTTGCCGTAGCCGGATTGGACTCCGTCTTTCTCCCTGACTAGGCCACCCGTGAAGCAAAGCTCTAACCCGAAGTGGGCCACGCTGGTCAGTGAGGAACTGTGAGGATACCCAGAAAGTATATCCCCAACAAGTAGGTAGGTATGGTGGACTCTTCGGAATAACTTGGTTTAGGGAGTTGTATGCATGAGTGGAACTCATACTTGGTTGTGGAGGCTAGCAAAAGACTGGGAGCGACAAACTAAGAGAGCAATAATGGCCATAATCATGCAGAGCGACAAAACATCATTGATCAAAGCATAAAGTGATACTACAAGTTGAAAACTAAAGGATCATAAAGGCTATGGTGACTTGAGATAGTCATAACATGGTGTGAGCATGCGCCAAGTCAACCCAAATAAAGCATCAAAGGAGAATACCACTATACTATGCTTTAATATGCTAAAACAACGCATGATTCATCCAAGGCACATTAAGCAATCTCAATTGTTTATAATAAGTCATGCTACAACAAAGAATACTAAGCATAAAGCCAAAACAATATCAAGCATGGCATGACAAAGCATAGGCCACAGTCAAAAACAAGCCCTTTTTACCACATAAGCATGAACTTTCCTACTCTTTTCCAAACCAAACCAAACTATTTGCAAACCAATGAAAGAGGGGGTCCAACCAATTTATTCAGAAAATTAAGAAAATCAAAGCAAACAAAAAACCAAAACAAAAAAGAAAAATAAGACGCTCCAAGAACAACACAACTGTGCATGAAACAATAAAAATGAAGCATTTGGAAGAAACCTGAGATTCTTATTGATGAAGAAGGGGATGCCTTGGGGATCCCCAAGCTTTGACGCTTGTACTTCTTGGATATTTCTTGGGGTGACAAGCGTAGCATCCCTAAGCTTGAGATTTAGTCCATCCTTCATCTCATTGCTCATTCCTTCCATACACCTGAAATTTTTCTTTCATACAAAACTTCACACAATTTTTATTAGCAACATTAGTGCACTCAAGATAATAAGTCTTAAGGTTCAGTTCTAACACCAAATACACTTCCATTAGAACACTAGCTACTGTAGCACTTCCCTCAAAAAGCTCAATTCCCCAAAAGAACGCGAAAAGGAACCAACAAGAAGCAAATGCAGAAAATGGCAGAAATCTATCAAAACAGACCAGTAGGTAAAGACAATTTTTTCGAAGACCTTCTGTTGCTCAAATCAAGAAGTATTGAACTAACGAAAGTTAGATAACAACCTGGGGCAGAAGCACGAATTTTTATGGTGAAGCACAGAAATCTATTTCGGGACAGCAACATTTCCAATCATTACTCCTCTCTCATTAGAGGTTACTCTTGGCACAAAAAGCAAATAAAAAGGATAAGGAGCGGTTATTACTAAGGTAATAACTTCCAAGACTCATCTAAAACTTTTGGGTTATCTCCCAATAAGTACTTTTCTTTAACGCCTTTAAGTTACGCATAAGAAGGAAGAAAAAGGATCAAGTATTCTCAAATGAAGAAGCATTAAGACCAAATTTCTTGCCCTTACCTCTCTTACTTTTATTCTTAACCTTGGGGAAAATATGATTGTTTGGTGGAGAAGAAAGGTGCATGGTCCCCTTTCCCACATCTATTATTGCTCCAAGAAGTTCTAATAGGGACCTTCCAAGTGTAATTTGTCCTTTTCCCGCACATTCAATAACAACATAATCGGTAGAAATCATTTTCCCAAGGATCTTTGTAAACACTCCTTCAACTATTCCAATAGGTAAAATGGTAGCATTATTAGCAAGAGATATTTCCTTTCCTCCTTCAGTAAGCCCCCAAACATTCAGAGATTCATAAATATCTTTGGGCATAAGAGAAAATTCAGACATGATATCACATCGGGCTTGAAAAGTTTTAGTGTTTATCTCAATCTTTACTGTAGGGAGCCACTTTGATGGTTCAGAATTTATGGGAACATAATTGTGATGCTGCCTAAACATAATATAGCAATCTTTTAAGCTAGTAGTGCTAGTCTCAAGAGTGTTCAATCTAGCAAATATTCTTGCGAAATAAATATCAGTTTGGCTAGGCAAGTTGTAAGCGAGGATCAATTTCTTTATAGAATTAATAGCATCATTCTCATTACATTGGAGGAAATCTCCGCCCACAAAAACATCTAAAGCATGGACCGCTGCAGTCAGGATTCTGATGGAAAAGGTGCTGTTTGGAGGCAAAATTCGCAAAAATCAAAAAATCCGGGAAAATATACGGAAAATCCTATTTTTCCAGAAGACTAAGGATGCCAGAAGACGGAGTGGAGATGGCCACAGGGGGCCCACACCACCCCCTGGCGCGGGCAGCCCTAGGCCGCACCAGGAGGTGGTGCGGCCACCCTGGCCCACTCCAGCCTCTCCCCTCTGGCGTATATCATCCTCCCGAAACCCTAAGACTCGGGGAGCGACCATAGAAAGATTCCACCGCCTCTACGGGGCGGAAAACACCGAGAGAGAAAGATCTCTCTGGCAGACAGATTTCTATGGGGGAATTCCTTCCCGGAGAGGGGAGATCGTCGCCATCAACACCACCATCAAGCTGGACTTCATCGAGATCATCATCATCATCATCACCACCATCATCACCATCAGCACCCTCATCACCATCTCCATATTGCTGTAACAATTGGGTTGAATCTTGCATAGTTCATAGGGGAATCTTTCCCGATGTTGATTACTCTTTGTAGTTGATGCTATTGAGTGAACCATTGAATTATTGTTTATGTTCAGATTGTTATACATCATTATTCCATCTCTGATCATGATCCATATGATGTCTTGTGAGTAGTTCATTTTGTTCTTGAGGACATGGGAGAAGTCATGTTGTTAGTAGTGGAGTTGTGTTGAGAAAGATTCAATAGATTATTATTTAAGTTGTGGTGTACTTCTTCTAGTGGTGTCATGTGAATGTCGACTACATGACACTTCACCTATATGGGCCTAGGGGAATGCATTGTGTATTTGGCTACTAATCGTAGGGGTTTCCGGAGTGACAGAAACCTGAACCCCTGTTAGGAAACCATTGCACAAGGGACGTAAGGGTCTTAGAGTTTAAAGGTGTGGTTAGGTTTCTACCTTAATTACTTTCTTGTACTTACGGATGTTTGCAAGGGGTATAATCACAAGTATGTATTAGTCTTGGATGGGGCGGTACATTAGCACAGGTTCACCCACACAACACTTAGCAAGCTAGAGAAGATTAATCAACTATATGAAGCGAAAGCACTTGACAGTCTTCCCATGTGTCCTCGAGAACGTTTGGTCATCTTAAGTAATACAACCGGCTTGTCCTTTGCTGCATAAAGGATTGGGCCACTTGCTGCATTTATTCCTACTGTCTTTTATTTACTCATACTTTGTTTACTTGCTTTATCAAAAACCCCTAAAAATCCGTTTGCTAAGTATTTGCAGAGAATTCCTGATCCATACCACTAGCCAGCACCTTCTGCTCCTCGTTGGGTTCGACACTCTTACTTATCGAAAATACTGCGATACACCCCCTATCCTTGTGGGTCATCAAGACTATTTTCTGGCGCCGTTGCCGGGGAGTGAAGTTCTATTGGAGATTGGAACTGGTAAAGGAAACTTCTACTGTGAGTATTGTTTACTTCTGCTAGTTGCTTTATTTTTGTTATGGATAATTCGCTAAGTTTCTGATTTGGTAATGCTACTACCACTGCTAAGGTAGTAGATAAGCCACCACCTGCTGAGAATGATGTTTTCAAAATACCTACAAGAATTATTGATCGTGTTATGGATAACTATTATGTTGGGGATGGAACTGTCCATCCCGGTGATCATTTGCTCTTTATACATGAATTATGCAGGTTGTTCAAGTGTGCAGGTATTACTATAGATCAAGTTAAGAAGAAGTTATTCTCATTATCACTGAAAGGAAGAGCTGAGGAATGGTATAAGCTGCTGAAGAATGGTCAAGCTTTGGAATGGGAGGAAATAGTACCTCTCTTTTATTCAAAGTTTTATCCTCCTAGTGAGATTCATAAAGATCGGAATCAAATATACAACTTTTGGCCTCTTGATGGAGAGAGGACAGCTCAAGCTTGGGGGAGATTGAAGTTACTAATGCTCAAATTTCCCATTCATGAGCTCGCCAACAATATTATTATCAATAACTTTTATGCAAGACTCCCTCTACATGACAAGGATTTATTGGATGCTTCTTGTGCTGGATCATTCCCTCGCATGGAAGAAGAAGCTAAATGGGATCTTCTGGACCGTATTCAAGATAATGCTGAAGCTTGGGAGAATGACAAAGGTAGAAAGTCAGGTATAAATAATGATTATGAATGCATTGAATCTTTTATGGGAACTGATGACTTTCAAAATATTAAAAATGCTTATGGTCTAGACTCTCAAGCTATTGCTTCTTATTTTAAGGCTTTTGCTTGCTACATTGAAGTGCCTAAAAAGAAGTGGAATAAGTATCATGAACCTTATAAAGATATTGCTAAGAGTGTTCCTGCAAGAAATACTAAAGTTTATACTGCTAATCATGTTTTACCTGAACCCTACATTGAGAAAATGCCTTTCCCAGTTAAGATGAAGGAACATTCTATGATAGCTAGTATGGTAGATGAAAGTATGAATAAAGCTGTTGAACCTGATAAACAAATGGTTGGTGAACCTATAATAGCAAATGTGAAATACTTTGTTACTAAATATGAAAAAGAGGGACACATTATCCTTTGTGAGGATACCTCTAATATTGTTTCACATAGTAGTGTTATGAGAGCTAGTATTCCTGTGTTTTCTCTTAGAATAAGTGATCGTTGCTATGATGGCCCTTATGATAGCTATATTATTAAATTTATGCATGATACTGAAAGTTACTATGAGAGAGGGAAAAGTGTTCTTATGCATCTCAATAATATCAAGTTTCCTCGTTTTATGCTGAAAGTTTTTATGTTGCACTTCTTTTGCCTTCTTATGCAAGTTGCCTCTGGTTTCAACAACTTGTTTGTTTACAAAATTCCCTTGCATAGGAAGTGGGTTAGACTTAAATGTGTGTGTGTGTGTGTGTGTGTTTGCTTCTTAATGCTCTCTTTCACTTCAATTCATATTCCTGAGTGAGCATCTTCACAATTATCATGCCCATCTTAATGGCTTTAAAGAAAGAGCTTTTTGGGAGACAACCCAATTTATTTTTGCTTTCAGTTTGTTTTTGTTTCTTTGAGTCTTGGAAGTTATTACTTCGGTAATAACCGCTACTTATACTTTTTTGTTTGGTTTTTGTGTCAAAGATCAACCTCTAATGAGAGAGAAGTAATATTTGGGGAAGTTGCTGTCCCAAAACAGATTTTTGTGCTTCACCATAAAAATTCGTGAGAGATCTATGTATGTAGGATTGAGCTGTAATTTTTTTGGCTTCTGCCCCAGGTTGTTATTTAACTTTCGTTAGTTTTGCACTTTTTGATTTGAGCAACATAAGATTTTCGAAAAAATTGATCTTTACCTGCTGGTCTGTTTTGACAGATTTTGCCACTCTTGCATTTGCCTCTTTATTCGATTTCCTTTTTGAATTCTTTTTGGGTTTTCGGAAGGAGTTGCTACAGTAGCTTTTGTTTTTATGGTTTTCAGTTGAAGTTGGACACAAAAGGTTTTATCACTTCACTTATATTAATGTTGCTAATGAGAACTGTGTGAAGTTTTGTGTGAAAGAAATTTTCAGGAAGTGGAGATAATGGTGTAATAAGGAAGAGAAGGGTTTTATGACTCAAGTAATAAGTGTATGAAGATGAAGATATCGATGTTATTCAAGTGGTGACTCTGGACGAATCTACTAGATACCAAATTCAGAGACCTGCAGAGTCTATTTTCAAATAGGTAACAGTTCTGGTAAGAAAAGTTCCGCGAAAATACTATCCAAATATATTTTTGCAGTTTTTAGTCAATAAGGAAAGCTATGAAGCGAAAAAAGGATGGAACCGGAGCCAGGGTGGCTCACACCACCCTGTGGCGCAGACCCTCCCCTGGCCGCGCCACCAGGTGGTGAGTCCACCCGGACTCCATCTCCGACCCGTTTTCTCCCAGTACTTTCCTTTTGATATGAAACTTTGTAATATATAACCCCCCGGATCCCCCGAGGTTCGTATATCATGTTTTCGTCGTGTTTTCGTTTCGATCTATTTCTGCCAGGACATACTCTTTGAAGGCTTAGAAGCACAATGGTGTCCGCCAAGGATAAAGGGAAGGAGCCCATGGAGGAAGACCTCCAACACCCCAGGAAGGAGAAGGAGATCAAGAGTGAAGGTAAAGAGGAGCAAGGCCAACATCCGCACACCGGCACTACCATTGCAAGCATTGGAGTGGTGATGAAACCTGCCAGGGTTAGAAGGACTGTGTGGATGCAGACTGGGGGAAAAGCTCCTCGTCACAGTTTGGCTCCACGGTCACTTCCGCCACACACCAAGAATCCCTTCCATACCTTTATCCATAACCATGCAGGAAAAGAAGACTCCAAGAGGGAAGAATGGAAAAAGAAACACAAGAGCTGGGATCCACAAACTGAAATGATTATGAGCCGTATTGAGCATAACTCGGAGTTGATTCATACTCTCACCTTCGAGATTGAGTACTTGGGGAAACTTATCAAAGAGCTCATCGAGAGGATACCACCACCACCAAAGGAGTAATTCGTCATCAGGTTTGGCATCCCCTTGGTTTGTTCCAAGCTTGGGGGAGTGCCACGGTATCATATCACTATCTTCTATATTTTTACCTTTTTAGTAGAGTCATATCATGAACAGAGGAGTTATTATGTAGGATGGTTTGCATTATGGAAGTGTCCCCTCTCTCGTTAGATATGTATCCCTTGGTGTGAGTTGCTGTTATGGAATATTAATGAGAAGTTCTATCATTTACTCTTTTGCATAGCTTATATTAGTTTTCAATTCATGGTTATATGATTGATCTGGTAGTTAGTATTGGTATCACTTTGGGATCATTGAGTTAATTTAGTTGGTTTTGGCAAACCTGGCTCGGTCAGTAGCAACACTATTTTTGAGAGTTGAATGAAAAAGATAGAAGTACTCTAAAGAAAAAAATAATTTCATCATATTTCTTTCTTGATTTGCTCATAAGTTTAGTATTCTCTACTTAAGATCTTTTGTGCTTCTAAGGAAGATTGCATGTTTGTTTTTATCACTTGTATGTTTGGTTGTTTCCTTCAACTCTTATACTTGCTACCCAGCCTTGCTAGCCAAAAACCTGTACTGAGAGGGAATTCTTCTCGTGCATCCACCTTGTTTAAACCAAAACCTTTGCCATTTGTGTCCACCATACCTACCTAGTAGCATTATTGCTATTCCAAGTAAATTCTTGTTTTATCTACTTCCCAAATTAAACTTGTTATGTGAAAATTAGTGATTAAAGCTCTCACGAACTTGATGGCACACTTTACTTTCTTGCATTTAATAAACTTGAACCATTGTGCTCACCTATGTTGCGTATATGCTTGCGCTTTGTAAGTTGTGGATTAGCAGAACCATGCTGTCATGGCGAACGCTTTCAACATTGCACTGGTACTTTGTACCTAGTTGATATCATGTTCTTTTATCGATGGATGTCGTCGGTGTGAAATGCAAGGGGAGCTTGTAAGTCCATGGAGTTATGCATGTGTGTTAGAGAAACGCCTGGGCCGCTGGTCTAATCCATGCTGACATGCTGGAAACCTGCAGCGTAACCATAACGAGTATCTATGAAGCATTCTTCTTATAAAAAAAGATAGAGATTGAGAAAAAGAGAAAAGAAAAAAAGAGATATTATGAAAGGAGGAAAGAGATAAAAAAGCACCATATTCCCATGGTAAATAAGAAGATTGCTGAGATACTTGTTGTCTGCTTGCCTTGTCATTTTGATATGGGGATTCTTCTGTATCATCGGGCAAGGGGTACCTGATACATTGCAAATGTATCTATAATTTTTGATGTTCCATGCTTGGTTTTATCCACTTTCTTGTGTTTTGTTCCAACTTTGGAGTACTTTTCATATGATTTCTTGGACTAACCTATTAATAAGAGCCATAGTGCCAGCTGCCTGTTTTCTGCTGCTTTTGGTTCTAGGAAAGTCAGAAAATGAATATTCTCGGAATTGGACGGGACAAAAACCAAAGTGCCTATTTTTCTAGAAGTGATCAAGTGCCAGAATACGAGACGGAGAAGGGCCAGAGGCCGGCCACACCACTTGGCCGCGCGGCCACACCACTTGGCCGCGCGGCCAGGCTGTGCCCACGCCAGTGGGTGGTGTGGTGGCCCCTAGCACCCCCTCAGCCTCCCCTTCTGACTATAAGATGCACTCGGGACGTAAACCCTAAGTACCCGATCAAAAATCCACGAAAGTGTCTATAGCCGCCTCATCTCCATCCCTAGATCGAGAGGGATCTGAAGCTCTTCCCGGCACCCTGCCGGAGAGGGGAATTCAACCTGGAGGCCTTCTTCATCACCATGCAAGCCTCCGGTGTGATGCGTGAGTAGTTCATCCTTGGACTACAGATCCATGTAGTAGCTAGATGGATGGTTTCTCCTCCTTTGTGCTTTCATGTTTAGATCTTGTGAGCTCCGTTCATGATCAAGATCATCTATTTGTAATTCATACATGTTGTGTTTGCGGGGATCCGATGGATATTGAGATGCTATTTCAGATTGATTATTGATTCTATCATGTCTTTGTTATTTGAGATCTTGCATGCTTTCCGTTGTTAGTAGCTATCTTGGCCAAGTAGATGCTAGCAACTCTAAGAGTTAGTATTTATGCTCGATAGTGGGTTCATGCCTCTGGTATTCTGGGGAAGTGACAAAAATCTCTATGGTACTAGATGTGCTGTTGCTACTAGGGAGAAAACAACAATCCTTTGTTCATAGAACAATCGTATTGTTTACTTTACACGCAGTTCATAAGGAAATAATCTATTGCTTGCAACTTAATACTGGAGGGGGTTCAGATGATAACCTGAAGGTGGATTATTAGTCATAGATGCAGTTGGATGGCGGTCTATGTATTATGTTGTAATGCCCAATCAAGTCTCAAAGGAGTGAAGATGATCAGTATATGCATGTATTGCTTTCTCGATGTTTGTCAATTGCCCCGATGTAATTTGTTCACCCAGCATGTTATCTATCTAAGGAGAGCCACCTCTAGTGAACTATGGATCCCGGTCCTTTTTCTTTACATACAATCTATAAACTGTTTCTGCTTTGGGTTTACTTTCTCCAAACTTTTACTTCTTTCCATTCGATACGTTTAATCCTTTGTTTTCTGCAAAACACGGTGAGGTTGACAACCTCATCGCAAGTTGGGGACAAAGTTCTATGGTTGTGTTGTGCAGGTCTCCACGTTGCTACTAGCACCGGTAGTGCGCCCTGCCAAAGCTCAGCTAGTAACACCTTTGGGGTGTTTCCTTGCTCCTACTGGTTCGATTAAACCTTGGTTTCATAACTGATGGAAACTTGCTGCTGTGCTCATCATACCTTCCTCTTGGGGTTCCCAACGAGCTCTACATCAACCACGAGCCATCAACACTTTTCTGGGCGCCGTGCATTGAGCCATCAAGCATTTTTCTAGCACCATTTCCGGGGAGTCAAGGACATCTTCACAAGGGGAGTCTCTCATAACCAATCTCTTTACTTTGTTGTTTTTGTTTTGCTTAGTTTCTTTTTTGCTTGTTTTGTTCTTCAAAAACACAAAAAAATTAGTTTTACTTGTTTGCTTTCTTATTTGAAAACCCAAAAAAAATGACTACTCTTGAAAACACTAAGTTTTGTGACTTCACTAGCACCAACAACAATGATTTTATGAGCACACCTATTGCTCCTCCCGTGGCTGAAAATACTTTCTTTGAGATAAAACCTGCTTTGCTCAATCTTGTTATGAGAGAACAATTTTCTGGTATTGGTAATGAAGATGCTGCTTCCCATCTAAATAACTTTGTTGAACTTTGTGAGATGCAAAAGCATAGGGATATAGATGGTGATATTATTAAGCTGAAATTGTTTCCTTTCTCTTTGAGAGGAAAAGCTAAAGAGTGGTTGAATTCCTTAACTAGGAATAGTATTGATTCTTGGACTAAGTACAAAGATGCTTTTATTGGAAAATACTATCCTCCTGCTAAGATTATATCCATAAGAAGTGAAATAATGAAGTTTAAACAACTTGATAATGAGCATGTTGCTCAAGCTTGGGAAAGAATGAAATCTTTGGTAAAGAATTGTCCCACTCATGGACTGACTGCTTGGATGATCATCCAAACTTTTTAAGCAGGATTGAACTATTCTTCAAGCAACCTATTGGATTCTACTGCTGGAGGTACCTTTATGACCATCACTTTGGGTGCTGCAACAAAACTTTTGGACAATATGATGGTTAATTATTCTGAATGGCATACTGAGAGAGCTCCACAAGGTAAGAAGGTAAATTCTGTTGAGGAAACCTCCTCCTTGAGTGATAAGATTGATATAATTATGTCTATGCTTGTTAATGGGAAAGCCCATATTGATCCAAATAATGTTCCTCTAGTTTCTTTGGTTGCTCAAGAAGAGCAAGTTGATGTGAACTTCATAAGAAATAACAACTTTGGCAACAATGCTTATGGTAATAATGCTTATAGGAACAATTTTGGTAACAACAATTATAAGCCATATCCTCCTAACAATGGTAATGCTTATGGAAATTCTTACAACAATAATAAGAGTGCTCCCTCTGAACTTGAAGTTATGCTTAAAGAGTTTATTAGTAAACAAACCGCTTTCAATAAAACTATTGAGGAAAAACTCTCTAATGCTGAAAGAAATATAGCATCTTTGGCTGAAGCTCAATCTACTTTGAATAAAATGACTGCTAAACCTGACACTAACGATAATCCCTTTGCAGCTACTAATGCCATACAAGTAAGAATTGATGAAAATGTTAGACTATTAGCTTAATTACATGCTAAGTGGGAAAGAGAAGATGAAATTGCTAGAAACATTAGTGTTTATACTATCACCACCACTAGTGTTGAGGCTAACAATAGTTCTACTACTTTAGATGATAAATTTGATTTTGATCTTGAAGGTTGCAACATCTCTGAAGTTATTAAGTTCCTACAAAATCTTGCTAAAAGTCCTCATGCTAGTGTTATGAACATGGCCTTTACAAAACACATTACTGATGCTCTCATAAAGATTAAAGAAGAAAAGATGAAACATAAACTTCTATTCTTATAAAACAAGAAGATGGTTGGGAACCCATCATTAATATGAAAGTGAATGACTTTGATTTCAAAGCTTTGTGTGATCTTGATAGTAGTGTTTCTATTATGCCTAGAAGGATTTATGATATGCTTGATTTGCCTCCTCTTGGAGATTGTTATTTGAATGTCCCACTTGATGATAATGCTAAAAAGAAACTCATGGGGAGTCTTAATGATGTTCTTATTATGGTTAACGATTCCTATGTCCCCATTGATTTCTATGTTTTGGATGTTGAATACAATGCTTCTTGTCCTATTACTTTGGGAAGACCTTTTCTTAGAACTGTTGGTGCCATCATTGATATGAAAGAAGGCACCATTAAATATCAACTCCCACTCAAGAAAGGTATAGAACAATTCCCTAAAAAGAGAGAAAAGATTTCTTTTGCTTCTCCTATGAAAACAAAATTTGGTCTTAATGCTTCTTCATTTGAGAACACTTGATTCTTTCTTTGCTTCTTATGCCTAACTTAAAGGCGTTAAAGAAAAGTACTTATTGGGAGATAACCCAAAAGTTTTAGATGAGTCTTGGAAGTTATTAGCTCTGTAATAACCTCTCATTATCCTTTTTATTTGCTTTTTGTGCCAAGAGTAACCTCTAATGAGAGTGAAGTAATGATTGCAAAGTTGCTGTCCCGAAACAGATTCTTGTGCTTCACCGTAAAAATTCCTGAGAGAGCTCTGTATGTCGGATTGAGCTGTAATTTTTTTGCTTCTGCCCCAGGTTTTTATATAACTTTCGTTAGTTCAACACTTGTTGATTTGAGAAACATAAGGTCTTCAAAAAAATTCGTCTTTACCTGCTGGTCTATTTTGACAGATTTCTGCCATTTTCTGCATTTGCTTCTTGTTGGTTCCTTCTTGAGTTCTTTTGGGGAATTGAGCTTTTTGAGGGAAGTGATACAGTAGCTAGTGTTCTAATGGAAGTTTATTTGGTGTTGGAACTGAACCTTAAGACTTATTTATCTTAAGTGCACTAATGTTGCTTATGAGATTGTGTGAAGTTTTGTATGAAGGAAAATTTTCAGGTGTATGGAAGGAATGAGTAATGCGATGAAGGATGGACTAAAGCTCAAGCTTGGGGATGCCACGCGTGTCACCCCAAGAAACATCCAAGAAGTACAAGCGTCAAAGCTTGGGGATGCCCAAGGCATCCCCTTCTTCATCAATAAAAATTTCAGGTTTCTTCCAAACGCTTCATTTTTATTGTTTCATGCACAGTTGTGTTTTTTCTTGGAGCGTCTTCTTTTTCGTTTTTGTTTTGGTTTTTGTTTGCTTTGGTTTGCTTAGTTTTCTGAATAAATTGGTTTGACCCCCTCTTTCATACATTGGTTTGCAATTAGTTTGGTTTGGTTTGGAAAAGAGTAGGAAAGTTCATGCTTATGTGGTAAAAAGAGCTCGTTTTTGACTGTGGAATGTGCTTTGTCATTCCATGGTTGATATTGTTTTGGATTTATGCTTAGTATTCTTTGTTGTAGCATGACTTGTTATAAACAATTGAGATTGCTTAATGTGCCTTGGATGAATCATGCGTTGTTTTAGCATATTAAAGCATAGTATAGTGGTATTCTCCTTTGATGCTTTATTTGGGTTGACTTGGCACATGCTCACACCATGTTATGACTATCTCAAGTCACCATAGCCTTTATGATCCTTTAGTTTTCAACTTGTAGTATCACTTTATGCTTTGATCAATGATGTTTTGTCGCTCTGCATGATTATGGCCATTATTGCTCTCTTAGTTTGTCGCTCCCAGTCTTTTGCTAGCCTCCACAACAAAGTATGAGTTCCACTCATGCATCCAAATCCCTAAACCAAGTTATTCCAAAGAGTCCACCATACCTACCTACTAGCTTATGCTATTCCAAGTATATTCATGCTTTTGTTTACCTTCCACTTGTTATGAGAAAACTAGTGATTAAAGCTCTCACGAACTTGATGGCACACTTTACTTTACTTGCCCTTAATAAACTTGAACCATTGTGTCGTCTATATTGTATATGCTTGCACTTATTTCTTGGGAATTAGCAGAACCATGCTTTCATGGGGAACGCTTTCAACATTGCACTTGGTACTTGTACCTAGTTGATATCATGATCTTTTGTATATGGATGTCGTCGGTGTGAAATGAAAGGGGAGCTTGTAAGTCCATGGAGTTATGTATATGTGTTAGAGAAATGCCTGGGCCGCTGGTCTAATCCATGCTGACATGGTGGAAACCTACAACGTAACCATAATGAGCTGTCTATGAAGCATTCTTCTTATAAAAAAAGAGTCCTATGTTGAGAAAAAAGAGAAAAGAAAAAAAAGATACTATGAAAAGAGGAAAGAGAGAAAAAAGCACCATATTCCCATGGTAAATAAGAAGAATGCTGAGATGCTCGTTGTCTACTTGCCTTGTCATTTTGATATGGGGATTCTTCCGTATCATCGGGCAAGGGGTACCCCGTTGGCGGTTCTCTATGATACACATGTACTTACGATGACAAGAACTTACCGGTGACTAAACTTGAGTAGCATGAGGAGCGACACTCGTATACAAGGGACATGAGATTTTTGACTTATACTTCGTCAAGCATGTACACCATAGTTTGTTCACTTTAACCTTAATCACTTCAAGATGCTTATGATAGGGGCAATGAGAGCTGAAAGCTATAAGTACCATAATTTTTGGAAGCTCTTTATGAGACTTGAATCCCTACTTCCTTTTACAAAAGGCCTTTCTTCCACCATTATATTGAGTCTCCACCTTCTACCTTTATGCACTTACTTTGAGAGAATAGTGGCCATTCTTAGTTCTATGTGCATTGTCCCAAGACTAGTTGATTGATGCATAACTTGATATTGCTTGTTTTAAAATATTGTATCTAGTCACTCTTATGAACTTTGAAGGTGTCCTATGCATTTATATTTGCTACTCTATTGAGGGACAAGCTGAATACTATTATTCTATGTTTTCTTTATGTGAAACAAACAAACGTCTTGCAAAGCATTGTTATTCATGAATCTTTTGTTTGTGCCTTTTCATTTTGCATCATAGTTTCTTTGCTTATTGCTAGAACTTTGTCTTTCATGTTATGATTGAAGTGCTATGATCCCAGCTTTGAATGTTTTGCAAATACTTTGATCAAGTCTTTGATGGTGCATGTCACCTCAAAAATTATTTTTTCTTTTTATCACTTACCTACTCGAGGACGAGCAGGAGTTAAGCTTGGGGATGTTGATACATTGCAAATATATCTATAATTTTTGATGTTCCATGCTTGGTTTTATCCACTTTCTTGTGTTTTGTTCCAACTTTGGAGTACTTTTCATATGATTTCTTGGACTAACCTATTAACACGAGCTACAGTGCCAGCTGCCTGTTTTCTGCTATTTTTGGTTCCAGGAAAGTCAAAAAATGAATATTCTCAGAATTGGACGGGACAAAAACCAAAGTGCCTATTTTTACGGAAGTGATCAAGTGCCAGAATACGAGATAGAGAAGGCCAGAGGCCGGCTACACCACCTGGCCGCGCGGCCAGGCTGGGCCCATGCCAGGGGGTGGTGTGGTGGCTCCTGGCACCCCCTCGGCCTCCCCTTCCGACTATAAGATGCACTCGGGACGTAAACCCTAAGTACCCGATCAAAAATCCACGAAAGAGTCTGTAGCCGCCGTCATCTCCATCCCTAGATCGGGAGGGATCTGAAGCTCTTCCCGGCACCCTGCCAGAGAGGGGAATTCACCCTGGAGTCCTTCTTCATCACCATGCAAGCCTCCGGTGTGATGCGTGAGTAGTTCATCCTTGGACTATGGATCCATGTAGTAGCTAGATGGATGGTTTGTCCTCCTTTGTGCTTTCATGTTTAGATCTTGTGAGCTCCGTTCATGGTCAAGATCATCTATTTGTAATTCATACATGTTGTGTTTGCGGTGATCCGATGGATAATGAGATGCTATTTTAGATTGATTATTAATTCTATCATGTCTTTGTTATTTGAGATCTTGCATGCTTTCCGTTGTTAGTAGCTATCTTGGCCAAGTAGATGCTAGCAACTCCAAGAGTTAGTATTTATGCTCGATAGTGGGTTCATGCCTCTGGTATTCTGGGGAAGTGACAGAAATCTCTAAGGTACTAGATGTGATGTTGCTACTAGGGAGAAAACAACAATCCTTTGTTTATAGAACAATCGTATTGTTTACTTTACACGCAATTCGTAAAGCAATAATCGGTTGCTTGCAACTTAATACTGGAGGGGGTTCGGATGATAACCTGAAGGTGGATTATTAGTCATAGATGCAGTTGGATGGCGGTCTATGTATTATGTTGTAATTCCCAATCAAGTCTCAAAGGAGTCAAGATGATTAGTATATGCATGTATTGCTTTCTCGGTGTTTGTCAATTGCCCCGCTGTAATTTGTTCACCCAGCATGTTATCTATCTAAGGAGAGCCACCTCTAGTGAACTATGGATCCCGGTCCTTTTTGTTTACATACAATCTATAAACTGTTTCTGCTTTGTGTTTACTTTCTGCAAACTTATACTTCTTTCCATTCGATACGTTTAATCCTTTGTTTTCCGCAAAACACGGTGAGATTGACAACCTCATCGCAAGTTGGGGACAAAGTTCTGTGGTTGTGTTGTGCAGGTCTCCACGTTGCTACTAGCACCGGTAGTGCGCCCTGCCAAAGCTCAGCTAGTAACACCTTTGGGGTGTTTCCTTGCTCCTATTGGTTCGATTAAACCCTGGTTTCATAACTGAGAGAAACTTGTGAAGGGAATATGCCCGAGAGGCAATAATAAAGTGGTTATTATCTTATTCCATGTTTATGATAAATGTTTATTTTACATGCTAGAATTGTATTGATCAGAAACATCAATACATGTGTGTTTAATAAACAAAAAGGGTTCCTAGTTATGCCTCTCTTATAGACTAGCTTGTTGATTAACAAGATGATCAAGGTTTCCTGATCATGGACATTGGATGTTGTTAATAACAAGGCCACACCATTGGTGGAATGATGTGATGAACATTCATCCGAAGTATAGCACTACGATCAAAGTCATTATGTTTATATTGCTATAACATCATACGAAGTAATCTTAGTCCTTAGACCATGAGATCATGTTAATTGCTCACACCTGAAGAGTATCTTGATAACATCAAACGTCACACTGTAACAGGGGCGACTATAAAGGTGGGTTCAGTGCTACGAAGGTGTTATGTTGAGGCTCATGGATCAAGAGTGGGATTTGTCCATCCCGATGACGGATAGATATACTCTGGGCCCTCTCGTTGATATCACATTGAAATAGCTTGCAAGCAGGTGATGTGATCACTAGAATGTTATATCACGGGAATGAGAAAAGAGTGCATGTTGGTAACGAGATCAAACTAGGTATTTGGATACCGATGATCGAATCTCGGACATGTAATATATCGCGAGACAAAGGGATTTAGTTATGACGTTAAAGGTTCACACGATCACAAGAGTCATCGTTGAATATGTGGGAGTCAGTACGGATCTCCAGGTCCCGCTGCTGATTATTGATCGGAGAGGGGTCTCGATCATGTCTGCATTATTCACAAACCGTAGGTTGACACACTTAAGGGATACCGACACCATTTGGAGCAAATATGTTTCAGATAAAGATTTAAGAAAGCGCTGGAATCATTTCGATGGAAACTGGAATTGTTTCGGGTGAAATTGCAGAAACTGGTTCTGCATATGATATTGAAATGTTGCAGGGGGTTTTATGTGAATGTTTGTTAATTAATGTAATTGACAAAATTCTGAATAAAATAAATAAAAGTGTTTTATTTAATGAGAACTTGCATTAAATTTGGTGGAAATTTAATGGAGGTGAGTGGAATTTTGAGTGGGTGGCTAATTATTTGAGTGGGAGCTCCACCCACATGAATGTGGAAGAGGTGGGGGCACCTTCCTTGGCCACCGGCCATGGTGAGGGGCTGCCACCCCTCTCCCTATAAAAGGCCCCCCACTCCCTCCTCTCATCTTGCACCACCTCCTCGTGAAGGTTCTCTTCTCCCTCTAGTTATTCCCCATGGTCTCGGATTAGCGAGATACATGTTCCCAGTGGCTTTATCTGGAAAGGAGTTGCTGCTTCCGCTGCATTGCTGGAGCGAGGAGGCGGGGGTTATTCGGTGGACCGAACGTGTGTGAGATCACGGATGCGCCGCTACTTTGTGGTGCTAGACTTGATGGTGCTGGACCTGAAGGACTTCATCACGATCTTGAGATCGGCAAGTGTACGACTACATCATCCACGAGTTCCAACTCGATAACAAAGCTTTGTTGTCTTCGAGGGTAAGTTCTCCATGGATGTATATCCACCCGTTGCTTGTATCTAGTATATAGATCTTGGCGTATAGTTCCCATCGTAAGAATTTTTTGTTTTCTATGCTGCGAACCCAACAACTTGCTGATGTGCTCATCATACCTTCCTCTTGGGGGTTCCCAACGAGCTCTACATCAACCACGAGCCATCAACACTTTTCTGGGCGCCATGCATTGAGCCATCAGTACCGCGTTGGCGGTTCTCAATGATACACATATGCTTACGATGACAAGAACTTACCGGTGACTAAACTTGAGTAGCATGAGGAGCGACCCTCGTATTCAAGGGACATGAGATTCTCAACTTACAACTTGTCAATGCATATCCTCATATTTGATCGCTTTAACCTTAATCACCTAAAGATGCCTATGATAGGGGCAATGAGAGCTGAAAGCTAGTAAGTATCATAATTTTTGGGAGCTCTTTATGAAACTTGCAATCCCTGCTTCCCTCTGCGAAGGGCCTTTTTTTAATTTGTAGTTGAGTCAGTAAACCTACTCCCTTCTTTCTCAGCAAGTATTTTGAGTTGTTGTGTTTCATTCATTCATATGATGATTTATTCAATCATGTTTCTAATGTTCCTTGTTTAGCACATTGCTCTTATCTTGATGTTTACTACTTTGGAAGCTATCTTTGAAAACCAGTTATTTGTGAACTCCAGCAAATTATCAACTATTCTTCGACCAAGAGCTAAGTTTGCCATTACCAATTATGATTCACTTTATGTATCTTTATTGTGTTTCCTTTACTCATTGCAAGTTGAGTTATATAATAGTGAGTTGTCTTCTATTATGATCTATGCACTTGATGGATGTGATGCTTCTTGTCCGTATTATTTTATCGACTCTTCACTCCATAAACCTAAGGCCATGTTTATTGAGCTCAGTTTCGCTTGGGGACAAGCGAAGTCTAAGCTTGGGGGGAGTTGATACGTCCATTTTGCATCACTATTCTATGTCTTAATTCACAATTATTCATTGATATATTTCGTATTGAGAGGTGATACTTATGTTATTTCATCTGATTTTGCATGGTTGATGACTTTCGGAGCACGGGCCGCTGCAGTCAGGATTCTGATGGAAAAGGTGCTGTTTGGAGGCAAAATTCGCGAAGATCAGAAAATCCGGGAAAATATACGGAAAATCCTATTTTTCCAGAATACTAAGGTTCACCCACACAACACTTAGAAAGCTAGAGAAGATTAATCAACTATATGAAGCGAAAGCACTTGATAGTCTTCCCTTGTGTCCTCGAGAACGTTTGGTCATCTTAAGTAATACAACCGGCTTGTCCTTTGCTGCATAAAGGATTGGGCCACTTGCTGTATTTATTCCTACTGTCTTTTATTTACTCGTACTTTGTTTACTTGCTTTATCAAAAACCCCTAAAAATCCGTTTGCTAAGTATTTGCAGAGAATTCCTGATCCATACCACTAGCCAGCACCTTCTGCTCCTCGTTGGGTTCGACACTCTTACTTATGGAAAATACTGCGATACACCCCCTATACTTGTGGGTCATCACATATCTATAGCAAAGAGCAATTCTAAGGTAAAAACTGCTAAGGAACAAGCTTTGAGTCATTTTAGGCTCAGTTTTTTCATGTAGATCAGAGATTCTAGAGCAAGCTTCTTTAAAACTTTCCTCAATTCCTTGTTTAAAAGTGAAAATCATTTCCTCAGGTGACATAGTGATTGGAGCAAGGCTAGACATATTGGCAACTTAAAATAGGAACTAATTTTTTTGTGTTTTCAAATAAAGAAAGCAAACTAGTAAAACTAATTTTTTTGTGTTTTTTTATAAAGAAACAAGCAAACAAAGCAAAAAGAAACTAAGCAAAACAAAAATAACAAAGTAAAGAGATTGGTTAAGAGGGACTCCCCTTGTGAAGATGTCCTTGACTCCCCGGCAACGGTGCCAGAAAATATGCTTGATGGCCCAAAATATATCGAGCTCGTTGGGGAATCCCAAGAGGAAGGTATGATGAGCACAACAGCAAGTTTTCCCTCAGTACAAAACCAAGGTTATCAATCCAGTAGGAGCAAGGAAACACCCCAAAGGTGTAGCTAGCTGAATGTTGGCAGGACGCACTACCGGTGCAAGCAACAACGTGGAGACCTGCACAACACAACCAAAGAACTCTGTCCCCAACTTACGATGAGGTTGTCAATCTCACCGGTTTTGCTGAAAACAAAGGATTAAACGTATCGAATAGAAGGAAGTAATAGTTTGCAGAAAGTAAACACAAAGCACTAAACAGTTTATAAATTGTATGTAAAAGAAAGGACCGGGATCCATAGTTCACTAGAGGTGGCTCTCCTTAAGATAGATAACATGCTGGGTGAACAAATTACAACGAGGAAATTGACAAACATCGAGAAAGCAATACATGCATATACTAATCATCTTGACTCCTTTGGAACTTGATTGGGCATTACAACATTATACATAGACCGCCATCCAACTACATCTATGACTAATAATCCACCTTCAGGTTATTATCCGAACCCCCTCCAGTATTAAGCTGCAAGCAACAGATTATTGCTTTACGAATTGCGTGTAAAGTAAACAATACGATTGTTCTATGAACAAATGATTGTTGTTTTCTCCCTAGTAGCAACAACACATCTAGTACCTTAGAGATTTCTGTCACTTCCCCAGATTACCAGAGGCATGAACCCACTATCGAGCATAAATACTAACTCTTGGAGTTGCTAGCATCTACTTGGCCAAGATAACTACTAACAACGGAAAGCATGCAAGATCAGAAATAACAAAGACATGATAGAATCAATAATCAATCTGAAATAGCATCTCAATATCCATCGGATCCCCGCAAACACAACATGCAGAATTACAAATAGATGATCTTGATCATGAACAGAGCTCACAAGATCTAGACATGAAAGCACAAAGGAGGAGAACCAGCCATCTAGCTACTACATGGATCCGTAGTCCAAGGATGAACTACTCACGCATCACACCGGAGGCTTGCATGATGATGAACAAGGCCTCCAGGGTGAATTCCCCTCTCCGGCAGGGTGTCGGGAAGAGCTTCAGATCCCTCCCGATCTAGGGATGGAGATGACGACGGCTACAGACTCTTTCGTGGATTTTTGATCGGGTACTTAGGATTTTCGTCCCGAGGGCATCTTATAGGCGGAAGGAGAGGCCGAGGGGTTGCTGGGGTCGGCCAGACCACCCCTTGGCACGGGCCAGGCCTGGCCGCGCGGCCAGGTGGTGTGGCCGGCCCCCAGCCCTTCTCCGTCTCGTATTCTGGCATCTGATGACTTCCGGAAAAATAGGCACTTTGGCTTTTGTCCCGTGCAATTTCGAGAATATTCATTTTCTGACTTTCCTGGAACCAAAAACAGCAGAAAACAGGCTGCTGGCACCGTGGTTCTTGTTAATAGGTTTGTCCAAGAAATCATATGAAAAGTACTCCAAAGTGTGGACAAAACACAAGAAAGTGGATAAAACCAAGCATGAACATCAAAAATTATAGATACATTTGCAATGTATCATGTGTGCACAGTTGTAGATTAAACCTCGGCGTTGGCCTATTTGCACTTGATAAAACCCACACAATTCAACATCCTGGTCCGGCAAAAAAAAGTTCTACAAGATCACGAGATCTTGTTCGAAGTAATCTTACATGGAATGTTTTCTTATGTTCTTATACATTTGACGCTTATCATTATCTTTTGTATCTCTTTTGTGTGTGCACAACTGTAGATGAAACCTTGGCATTGGCCTATTTCCACTTGATAAAACCCACAAAATTCAATGTCCTGGTCCGGCAAAAAAAGTTCTACAAGATAACGAGATCTTGTTCGAAGTAATCTTACACGAAAACAAATTCTTTCCAAGAATTCGATAAACCTAAGCTTTGTGAGGAAAAAGTAAGCTATACTATATCCGTAATCCGGATCGAAGGTATCAACCTTTTTTCTCGTGTCGTTGCCGGGGGAACAATTCTCGCTACCCTAGTTAGGTTATTTGATATTTTGTTTATTAATTTATTTTTATTTTTCTGTTATTATTTTAGATTATTTTCTTATTTGAAAAATAGGAAATATAGTTTATGTTTTTGTTCATAGTTATTTATCTGTATATATTTGAAAACCCAAAAAGATTGGCACTATGGCACACAAGAAGATTGGGAAGTTTGCTACTCCCAATGATGATTAACTACAAGCACCCATCACTTAGCCCGCCATCACAGTGGAATACTATGAAATTAAGTGTAAGTATTTGAGCTTGGTTCAACAAAATCAATTGGAGGCTCAGCTTCTAAGGATGCAGGTATGCACTTGAATACTTCTACTGTGATATGCGATATAATATGAATATATGTCCAATACGATCAAGTTATGGTTATTTCCTTTTTCACTTAGAAGAAATCAAAAGATTGGTTGCTAGGTTTGCCCAAAGACACTATTACTTCACGAGAATAATGCAATATCTTTATGACTAAGTTTTTCCCACCATCTAAAAGTATCCAACTACGATCTAATATCACAGGTTCTAGGCAAGAATACCGCAAGCCACTAGGGCTTGTGTGAGAAAGAATGAAGGAGTCTGTGAGCAAATGTTATAACCATGGGATAGGAGAGTGGTTAATAATCCATTTATTTTATCATGCCCTGAACAGTCAACACTATGTCTAAATCTATACTTGACAATCCAGCAGGTGTCACATTCATGGATAAGTTTTTGAAGTTGCCACAAAGTTTCCTAATGATATACAAAACAACCACACCAAATTTCATGTCGAAAGATTCTTCTAAAAAAAGGTGAACTCTATCACTGAGAAGAAGAAAGAACTAATGGAAAAGGTACATGAGCTCATAGGTATTATCAAAGGTAAAGAAGAGATTCAAGCTAATGTCATTGTCAATGCTAATGTTGAGGAAATGACTTCATTGATAGCAATACTAAGCCAAAACTCTAGCTCAAGCTTTCAGAAAACTTATCCTGATGTGGTCCTTCTAATAGATTTTATGTATAGTTCTGAATCATATATAAATTTCTCCAAATCTGGTTGTAGAAAAGATGGTGGCGTTCGCACGTACTGCACGTTAGCATCGACCCATATGCTGGCATGCGTACATGTATATGGATCTCATCTCATATAAATAACCAGCAGATAAACACAACTGAACTTCAGCACCACGCTTGTCTAACAGTTTCAGTGCAAAAGCCGTATCACAAATTAGAATCCTACACACACCGCGCACCGAGACGTTCTATAGATCCATCCTAATGGATTAGTTTCCTGGGTAGGGACGACGACGCAACCGGGCAGTGCTCGCAGTAGCATCCCTTGTGGAAAGGGTGGCCGAGACAGGCGCCGATGCCTCCCTTGATCTTGTCGGAGCACGCCTTAAAGCACTTTGGCGGATCGCACGGCGCCGCCGGGTTCAGAACGTGCGTCTGACAACTCTTACGTGTGACAGCCGTCGCCGCTGCCTCTGACAGAGCGTGATCTCTGCAGGACCCCCAAAGAGTCATTTGTACTATGTTCGTTTATAAGAATCATCTGTGTAGTTCTGATTGTTGAAGAATATATGGGCCAAGTACTTACTCATAGATAACACCATGAGGGCCAGTGTGATCAGTAGGATCTGACTAGTCCTCATCTTTTTACGAAAGCGGAAAGTTTCCGACGTGTTGATGTATTTCGCCTGATGATGTATATACAGTACTAGTACGAGGTTGGCTGGGTGACAGGGAGAGACACTACACACGGCCAACGGTTTTATAGTGGGTGTGGCCAGGTTATTTCTGGAAACACTTCTAGTACGAAATCAGCGTGATATTTAAGACTGAGGATATAATACCCCTACACTGAGTTAATGGGAAATATCTATTACCATTAAAAGGCAATATATCCAGTATTTTTTAGATACCACTCAGTATCGTAAAAAATAATGATTAATGGAAAATAGTTGTATACTAAAAGATATTGAGCAAATGGAAATTTATTAACTTTATTGTAAAAATATTAGTGCAGATAGGCCCAGACCTCCATAGCAAAGGGACAAGTGTCCCCATCCAGGCCCCTAATTTATCAGTCTTCGAGAGACAATTTTGGTTCATTGATTGGTGCAGGGGTGAAGGAAGAACCCGATGTTACCCTCTGACTTCACATCCCACACCTTTGAATCTTGCTGATGAATGTTCTGCCATGAGACCAGGTCAGATAGTCAGTATTTGCAGAAAACTTGAGGATTGGTCGTTAGGTTCCAAATAACCAAGTCCGACATGTCTCCTAGAAAGTATACAAACTATAACAGATATGATCGTTGGAGTTCAACCTACTGATGCCCCTCATCCATCTTCTGTGTGTCAGCCAGGTCCTGCATAATGATTCCTGAATTTCATAGTTTCATTGTATGCTACAGAAGTACAAATGCAAAATGCTTGTTAATGATCACGCAGATGCAATGCCTTGTCTAGTTTAGGGAGTACACGCAATCTATATAATCTTAGAGGCATCTCTTGCCTGTGGTTGATTGAGACTCCAGATGAATATACTCCACATAATCATGTGGATTTTGAATGCTTTAACTTTTGGTTCATTGAGATATTAGAGAAGACCAAAAGCATCTCAGACCTCTGTTTATACATTATCTGAGAACAACCATACGGATCTGTCCTCAGTTTCTCCTCAAGAGAATCTTTCTGTTGTATCACATTTGTGGTAGTGCAAACTTCAAGAGATAGTATTTTTGTTAGCACTCGTTTTAGGCTCAAAGCTGACCAATGATGATACACACTCGGAAAGGTCTATTCGAAGATTATTAATCATCATCAAAGAGGCACCGTATAAAATCAAGCCATGATCAGACTTAATAGCCGATTATGCTAGTCTTCAGAGAAGACTTGAAGACTGATATATGGAGGCTTCCACTATGACTCCTTTAAGATGACCTCAAATAAAAAAGTGCTAAACATGAAAGTTGTGCGTCTCGTCTAAACAAGACACTTCGGTTTTTAATCATCCCGATCCGAGTTAGTATGCAGATTTCGGAGATAAAATACCGTAGAAAGCTGAATTATTGGCGATTCGGGCTGTGGTCGTCCGAGCCTACACAATGTCTGCCCTTAGGCGAGAGCAACCCCTGGCGATCCAGAAAACCTCCTAATTCGATCAATCTTCTTACGACTTAATTTAAGCAATCAAGATCAACTCGGATGAAAAAGTGCAAAACATGGAAGTTCTTATTTTTGCAAGACGAACAACTTTGCCTTTGGAGCCAGCTTTATCTGAGAAAGTATACGACCTCCGAAGTTAAAATATGACTGAACAGAACTAAAACCGTTCGGTTAAAATCTAAATTTGATACTAAAATAAGGGGAAAAACAATCAAGATTAAGTCGGATAGTAAAATAGCCAACATAAAAGTTCTTCGAATTTCGAGACGAACAACTTTGCTTTTTAGGAGAGTTTGATTGGAACTCGTTTACTACCTCAAAAGGGGGCCAAAAGGTACATACCAGTTTTTGGCCGAACAGTTACGGAAAGTTCGGACCAGACCATTCGAATTTGACCCCAACTAGATTTTTGGACGTGATTCCAAGCCTCTTTCTTGCACGGAAAGTCCAGTCGTTCTTATATACATGAGGGGTGCAGGCCGATTGACCAACACCAATCGAACAGACACATCTACTAATTTTTCGTATTCATCTACTTTTATCCCTCTCCCTTTGTATCCTGCATATCGTTCTTCGTTGTTCTTCAAGATTGGAGACTGTGAATCCATGATGCTCTAGGGGCGGTCATGCCGACCTAGGGCATCCCATAGCCGCCGTGACGCCCTGAAGGAGTCCCTCCGGGGCGAGCGGGGTTTCGGGTCTTCAAAAGCGCCCACCGGACTGTCTTGCATACCGCGCTTCCGGCGAACCTCCCTCGGCGCGTGCTGCCGCACTTCGCGCTCGGCGTCGAGGGTACACGGTGACATGTTCGTGTGCGAAAAATTTGAAGTCACGAATGTATATTACAATGGAATTAAATTGTAGTGGTATGTAGAATATAAGGCAATTGAATATGGTGATTTCCTAATAAGATTCATTGTCTAATGCACTCCTGAATTATCTATAGCAGTGCAATCTACTTTTTCTCACAACACAATAGTTCATTCTACTTATTTTTGTGTACCTTATTTTTATAGCTTGAAAGACCTAGGTGATCGGCAATGGAAATAGAATGCCTTCCATGAAATCCTTCAACAAAAGGTAAGACACAAAGTAGTTAAGTCTGTTCCAAAATAGATGGCCCTTTGGGCCATGTATGCAGAAAAACTTCCTATGTTTGACAACTAACTACACAAAAATCTATTTCAATAGATGTGGCACCATCAGATGTAGACAAAAAATATTCTGATCATATAAACTAGACTTCTCTTTGTGTCTCTCAGGACACGGCCGATAGACAATATGTTGTATGAGGAAGAACTGATTAACCTGTGATAATAAAATAAATATCGACTTATCTTTGCGCAGAACGACGATGAAAATGATGAAGCAGATGGGTTCGACTTACATAGTACTGGTTACATGGTTTACCTGCAGGTCGCGCCCACCTCTGATGATACGTCTACAGCAGGTTAAGGAAATTAAACTAAAGATGATATAAACCTATGTACTACTATGATCAACAAAACTAAAGAGGATTTTTTTACAATCGTCACACTTGTCGCCGTACACGTCCATTTCGTACGCATAAACCTCGCCGGCGTTGATGTGTCCGACCCATTTGTCATCGGCATTGAACCTGTCCACAGAAGGCACCATCGCTCCGCCGGTTGTACTAAGATCCGTCGGCATATGATGATGCACACTGACGCCAGAAGACAACGCTTGTAGCCACACTCTCTCAACCTGGCGCGGGTCCTGGCGCGTGTACCCGCGCGACCTCAACCCAGATGACGTCATAGGTCGATGCAGCGGACGTCGTCTTCATTCAAGGACCATGTCGGCATGGTCCATGAGCATTGGCCTCTATCCACGCGAGGTCTTCTGGAGTCGATGCGGGATCACCGTGGTCAATAGCTTCAGAGAAACCATCGTTGGTAGGCGGCTTCCTTCGAGGGCAGCGTCTGCGGGTCCAAAAAGATTGCCCTATATCCAGGCTATCTCGCTCAGCGAGAACTTGGGTTCGTCACGGTCGAGGCGAGGCCCGAAAACATCGCCAACCAAGCAAGTCGTGGCGTCGGTACACCCATGCCGACTTGCTTGGCATGAGACATCCGACTGATGGTCAAACCACACGCCAGGAAGTGGCGCATCCACAAATGACCTCACACGCATGAAAAATCCTTCATCACCGTGAGGTGACAAAGGAAACAGAGCTATCAGTCCCTGCGCAGCTACTGAAGATCCTCCTTTATCACCATGGACTGGAAAAATTCTACCCACATGTCGTCGTATCGGAGTCATTCGGAGCGTGGCAGTGGACTAGAGAGGAGTAGCAAAGAGAGGCGGAGGAGGGTAGATGTCACAAGAACAAAACTTCTATTGTTATAGTATAATAACACCACAGTAACAACATACATGTAGTGGTCAACATTTTGGTCATGTCATGCGTGAAAGAAAATCCTTGGTTTCGCGTGTCACTTGCTTTCAAGATGGAAGCAACTAAACACGTCTGACACGAGTGACGCCTGGAGGACCTGTCTATGTGCGTCTGGTCACTGGTATAGACATTAAACATGAGAGGAAACAGAAAGGTTAACTTCACGTGGTGCGGGCAGACGTGCCATCAAGCTTTAGAAGTCTATACACGTGACATGAGACAACACATACCTCACGTCTGCTATCTTATAAGGGCATTAAAGCAGCATGAGTAGGTATGCTTCGCATACGCGCAGAGCATACATAGCGTGTTGCCGACTCGTTCGTGATTTTCTATCTAAGATAAGTAAAGTAATCTCTCTTAAAAAATAATAATCAGAAGGGCGGCCTGACAATCTCGTTTGCATTTGTAGAAGAGAATGTGAAGATAAAGACGTCCAGACGATGAAACAGTAAGGCAACACGTTAGATAAAGGAGTTATGCCCTAGAGGCAAATAATAAGTGTATTATTTGATATATCTCCTATATGTTCATAATATGTTTCATACTTTGCTATAACTGTGTTAATACGAAACGTTAATACACGTGTGATATGTAAACAAACCGTGTCTCTAGTTACCTTTAGTGAACTAGTTCATTGGTCATAAGGATGGTCTGTGTTTCAAGATCATGGGCATTTATGCCAACTGACAATGAGGTCATGTTATTAGTTGAATTACATGATAGACAAACATCCGACCATTATATCTTAATGAGATCTAGTTACAAAGTTCACCATTGATGATAAAACACAGAGAACCTCGCAACCTGATCCTTTGACTATGAGGTAATGCAAATCACCATTCCGGAAGAAGCTTAGATGGTTATCAAGAATCATCTCGTAACAGGGTGATCAAAAAGGTGCCACTCAGGTTTTCCGAAGGGATGCGTAGAGGAGTACATATCAAGACCAGGATTTGTCTCGTCCATGTAACGGACAGGTAAGGATGGCAATGGAGCGGGTTTGGACGGATATACCAAAACCAAATCCAGATCCAAATCCATAAATCTCACTCTAGCCCGCCCATGAAGATATCCATGGGCATGGATGTCGCCCCAAATCCAAACCCATCGGATATCCGGGTATCCATGGATATCCATTGGTTACATGCTATATACATAAACATAACAACGATACTACAACAATATTTCAGTAGTATTTCAGCAATAGTTTGACAATGCTTCAGCAATTATTATATGGATGGCCACCATTGGGTCGCCACGTCGCAAGAGGACTCAAGGAGGAAGAGGAGTGGTAGGGATAGCAGCGGGGCCACACCGGTGATGTTGCTGGGTTTCTGCCTACAAGTATCCGAGGAAAGAGACGTCAATGGCGCATGGCGGCTGCCTGTTTAATGTGTGCGTAGCAACCAAGGACAGGTGGGCCTTTGGGTGGTTCGATCTTGGAAGTGGGAGCTTGGGCCTTTTATTGAGTATGGCATATGTAATAGTTATTGGTTAAAAAACAATATCTCGCACTCGTGGGTCCCGCGTGTCAAATGGATATCCCTTGGATATCCGTGGAGCGAAACCTCTGTCCATGCCCGCTCCATGAGTTAGTGGATATCTGCCCCATAAAATCCATGGGCATAAGTAGCCCTCCATATCCTTACCCACCGGGCTGGATATCCGTGGATATCCAGATCCATGGATAAAATTGCCATCCTTACGGACAGGTACATGTGGCCATCTCGGTGACGTTGCATTGATGAAGCTTGCAAGCATGTGACTAACTCATAGAATGCAACGACATGAGAATGAGAAAACAAGTTCATCGGTAACGAGATCGAACTAATGTATGGAGATACCGAAGATCAAGGCTCGGATGAATTAGGTATCGAATGACAAAGGGAATAGGGAGCGACTATCTCACGGTTCGAGCGATTGTATTCGTGAAACGCACGGGGGTCACATGGCCATCCAGGTCCCTCTGTTGACCATTTATATGAGAGTGGTCTCTATCATGTCCGGAGTGTTTCCGATTCGAAGGATGTCACACTTAAGGGTAGGGATGCTTAGGGTAGATGAGGTATCGTAAGAGAAATAGAGAGAGAAACCAGAATAGTTTTGTGTAACATCCGATGGAGATCCGAAGGGGTCCGGAAGGTGTTCTGGAGTGAAGAAATAATATAATACGAGTATTTGAATATTAATTGGAGAATTAATATTAAATATTTATTTTATTTTATTTTTAAAGGCTCCATATTGCTAATGCGCCTCACCCGAAGGGAGGCCCAATAGGGCAAGGCGCCTAGGGAGTGGGGGCCAGCCGGCCTGGGCTTGGTGGGCCGCCCCAATGGGTCCCACCTAGGGCCGGCGACTGCCCCTAGGTGGCCGGCGGGTGTGGGGATTAGTCCCACACCGCCTGGCCCCTAGGTGGTGCCCCCTCCCACTATATAAAGGGGGCCCCTCCCCCTTTGGAATCACCCATTCCTCTCATTCTCTCTCTCTCATCCGCTGAGGACTTCTCCATAATATTGGGGAGGACCTCGTGGTTGAGTTCTCCACTTTCACACTACCGTCGTGTGATCGGCGATCCGGCATCTACTTCTTCCGCTGCTCGGCTGGATCGGAGTCCGGTTGACGTCCCCTACACCGGACGTGTGACGAACTTCAGAGGCACCACACTTGGGGTGCTGTTGGTCTTCATCAATATACGCCTTCCTACGTAAGGCGTGCCTCTGTCTGCAAAGGTATGAATACTGTATTCCTTCTCCGGTACTTATGTGTACATAGTATAGATCCTGGTATTAGTGTTCGAGTAGATAGAATTTTTTTGTTTTGTGCTACGGAACCCTTCAGTGGTATCAGAGCGGGTCTATGGGTAGACATGTCGTACGGATAGAACACATAGCAATACATGGCATTGATTCTCTAGTTGCTACCCTCTTTAATGTTATTGTTCATATCGCGGTACTGTTTGATTAAGCGGCCCCCAACCGACCTCACGTGGTGATTCACGAGACTAGTCCACAAATCAAAGTGGCTTAGGGGGGTGTCTGTCTCTCTACAGTAGTTGATATGGCATTCACACTAGAGGGCCCTAAAAAGGAAAGAATAACGGCAATCATTGAATCCATGTTGTGGCTCGACGTTCGTAGGTGGGAAAGGGTTCTACTGCGAAAGCCCTAAAGCCGCGCAAAACGTGCAATAGTTAATATAGAAGCGTCTATCTTCGTTATTGCACAAGGCAAGTATTATTGTCGTGGTGGTGTCACGGCAGATGCCATGGATAGGCTAAAGGTGGGGATAAGATGCACTAGAGGAATTCAGGGAGGGATAGTGTAGTGATTCTACACACAGAAGCTTTGTATTATTCGATGAGATTCCAAGGTTACAAGTGCTCCTTGAGCTGTATTGGGGAGACGAGGAAGAAAGAACTCTCTTACTCTCTCCACTAGCTAGGCCTTAGGGAAACTAGAACTGAACAAGTAAAGACCAATCCTCTTCAGAGAAACCCCTTCTACAAAGGCCCTAGCCCTCCTTATATAGGGGTGGCTAGGCCTCCAATTAGGGCATAGGTGGAGGCATATTCCAGGGAATATGCCTCTTCCTAAAATAGTAAGTCGACCGGGTCACTTTTCCCTAGCGTCATCCATGCAGAGGCTACGTGAGCCTCTGCGGCGCCTGCGCCATCCGACATAGGCATCGTCACCCTTGTCAGCCACGCCTCAGTGGTCCTGGCCTTTGTCTGCTTCGCTCATGCTCTACGTACAGTGGCCACCTTTTGACCAGCGAGATACCTTCCTTCTCTTGTAAGCCAGATATAACCCGGATCATGCCTGGTTAATCTGGCCACACCTGTACCTGCATACAAGTTAGATATATCTTACCGACATACAACATAAGTCGGCTGAGACCCAGTTAGGTGGACATCGCCTGGTCCGGGTTACTCCGTGATTCGGCCTGCCTTGAGGTGACTCGGCCAGCACCCGCTTTGACCTTGCCGTACCTCGGCTAACTTGGCCTTTATACCCCGGCGTGACCCTACCCGGGGGTATCCCTCCAACATTAGTCCCCGAAGCTGGTGCGGTCTTAGCTGCCTTAGCCGCTAAGGCCACAACAGGTTCAATTTTACCAAACCTTTTCTTCCTTTTTCCGAGTTATCTCATAGTCTGGATTTCATAGGTTTACTTTCCTTTGGCACATTCCGAGTTTTCACTCGCCGGCCGGGTCACCTCATACTCATCCGGGTCATTCTTCCTTCTCTTGTACGCTTCCCCACATGGAGGCTAATCATTACTTTGCCTCATTTTAAGGGCCTGCGCCAGTAACCGCCGCAGTTATTGTCAGATATTACTGTAGCACACGTCACATCGTGCCTGCCTCCTCGTTAACTGTATCATAACGCCACGTCGTGGGATCTTCTGCGCCCTATGGCCCTCCCTGTGGCTCGTCGCTGATTGGTTAATCTGAGTCATACACGGCCACACCGTGTGGCCCGTCCGCACAGCGCGATCCCACTACCCCTCAAGGGCGTGGTTAAATAGGGTATGGACGTGCCCCTTGGGTCTTTTCCCCACTCTCGCGCCCCTCTGCCTCTTCTTCTTCTTCCTCTCCAGCAACAGCGCCGCCGCCACCGCACCTGTTTAGTCGCGCCGCCGCCGCACCGTTTCCTCGCGCACCTGCGTTGCCGCCTCTCCCGCTCATCTCCTTCGCCACGGGTCCGCGCCAATCTAGGCCACTGCCCCCCACCGCCGTTAGGGCCAGTGAGGACAGTGATTAGAGATGACAGAGGAAGAGCTCGCCATCGCGGAGCAGGAAATGGAGGAGGACGCGGGGAACACCGATCGCGGCGCCTGGGCTAGGTCCTGGGTTTGCCAGGACGATCTTGACTGGCTGTACCGTACCCGGCGTATGCCGGAGGGCGTCATCGCACGCCTCGCCGCCGTGGAGCTTTCCCCCTCACCCAATCCGGGTGAGTTCGTCGTATTCCTCTCCTACTTCCAACGTGGGTTCGGGCTTTCCATCAGCGACTTTTTCCACGACTGGCTCGACACCTACGAGCTTCAGCCGCATCACCTTCCGGCTAACACCATCACTTCCCTCTCTGCCTTCGCTTCCACCATCGAGGGCTACACCGGACTATGGCCCACCAAGGAGCTCTGGATCCGGTTCTTTGGTCTTCGCCGGAATGTGATTCCGAATACAGAACTTAATCTGGAGGACAAGCAGCTCACGCAGTTCGGTGCAGCTTCCATCTCTCCTTGGAAACAGTCCATCTTCCCCCGAGTCATGGGGCTTGACTCCTGCAAGGGCTGGGTCCGAATCTTCTTCTATGTCACAAATGGCACGGATGAAGATCTGATCCGGCTGCACCCCTACGCTCCGGGTCCTCCTAATCCAGATCTGTGGGACAAGGTCCCCAAGAAACCCACAGTCCTGGCGAACCAAGTCAACAAACGGTTCCAGGAGCTGAAGGATCAGGGATTGCGCAACGAGGACGCAATGATCACCTTCGTCCGCAACCGGATATCCCCCCTCTAGAAACATACGCATAAACTTTGCCACATGAGCTGGGGCCGTGACCCCAACCGGAACTCCTCATTCGAGTTGAGCAACACCGAGATCTACCACCGGTTCAAGGCCCTCTTTACCACCAACAAGAACTCCTCTGCTGAGTGGACGTGGGGGATCGAACACTTCTGCCGAGATAGGCTTCCCCTGCGGTAAGTCTCATGCCCCAAACCTTTTCTGAATTAAATCATATGTCGGTTTTTGTTGTAGGTTTAATCCCTTTTCCTTTTCTTTCCCTTAGATGTTTCTTCAGCAAACTATTGAGGATGGCACCGAGCCTTCTCTCAAATGGGTGCCTGATCGAGATGCCTCGGACGAGGAGGAGCCGGATCAGGAGATGTTCCTGCCGATGGCTGATGCGACCAAGCGACACACCGGTAAACTCTCTTCCATTAGAGATTGGCCTGACGATGAAGATGAATCCGACATTGAGGTGATGGAGGCATTTGACGTTGTCCCCCTGTCTTATGCTTTTCCGGCATCAGCTAACCCCGGTGGGAAGATCCATGAAGATCCTCCCCTTGCCATGGGTGAGCCAGTCCCGGTCGCATCGAAGAAATGGGGGGCCGCATCTGCCTCTTCCTCCAGACCTTCTAAGCCACCAAGTCCACGACCAAGGCCGTAGCCCAGAGAGCTCGCAAGCCAAAGGAGCGCTTGACCTCAGATGAGTAAGTCATTTCTCCCTTTGCTATTCTTTTGTTCTTCCTTTGGTATAGTTTCTCATTGTTCATCATCTGATTCGGCAGGGCCGCGGTGGAAGTTCCTCAGAGTGGATCCAGCATAGTCTCGCCGCTCTGACTTAGCCCTTCTCCCCCTCATGGCGACAATTCACGCCCGTTGAGCCCCATTCAGGAGGGTTCAGCGGCTGCTCCGGGTTCTAGCCCACCTCATCAAGAGGAGGGTAACCTCAGAACGGGAGGAAGCGGTTCTGCCGAGGCTGCAGTTGCTCCTTCTTCGACGCAGCCGCAACAAGCCACCACCGAGGTTCCTTTAGCACCCCCGCCAAAACAGAAATCAGCACCAGCATCAACTCCAGCACCAGTAGCAACAGCAAAAGCGCCAGCAACAGCACCAAGCCCCTCCGCCTTGTCCGAGTCTTCCAAGACTCAGCGAGAAGGTACCAGCAGTACTCAGGATAGCACCATGGCAGCTCCCAAGGGTAAATCCGCTGCAACAACTTCAACTTCTCAGCAGCAGCCCAAGGGCAAAAAGGCTCCTGACACTGCCAAGGGAACGTCAATCGAGGCTGGACAGCGTACACTTGCGTCCATGCTTCCGAAGAAGACCCCACCGACAACGGACACCTCCGTCGGGTCAGCTGATGCGCAACTCGTTTTGCACACCAGCCCTGCTGTTGCCCAGGTTGAACGGAGGGAAGCCCATGCCAAGGGTCTGGTTGTGCCCCACATGCTCAGCGGCGAACATTATCCTCCGACCTTAATCGAGTTCATAAACAACTAGAACAAAGCGGAGTTCGTCCACAATGATGATCTCCCGGAGAAATTCGGGCCCGCCGAGTTTGCTGCCCAAATGAATACCGCTGCCAAGGCAATTAACCTTGCAGGTCGGATGATGGAGGTATGTTACTTTGTCTTTTCCTTAACATGTATTAGATAATGTGATATGTCCATTAGTCCCCGAGCCTCCGGGGGAGTAACTTGTTACTCGGCCGGATACTCCTTAGATAACTAACATAGCTCCTTAATAACTTCGAATATGCACACACCTAGAGCCGGGTTAAGTTCCACTTGGCCCGGATCTTGTACACTTTGAATATGCACACACCTAGAGCCAGGTTAAGTTCCACTTGGCCTGGATTTTGTACACTCCGAATATGTACACACCTAGAGCCGGGTTAAGTTCCACTTGGCCCGGATTTTGTACACTTCGAATATACACACACCTAGAGCCGGGTTAAGTTCCACTTGGCCCGGATTTTGTACACTTCGAATATGCACACACCTAGAGCCGGGTTAAGTTCCACTTGGCCCATATTTTGTACACTTCGAATATGCACACACCTAGAGCCGGGTTAAGTTCCACTTGGCCCGGATTTTGTACACTTCGAATATGCATACGACTAAGCTATCCTTTTGCACTCTTTTCAGGTGACCACCAATCGCCGGAGCGCTGAGTTTCAGCGTCTCTTGGATACTCACAAGATGTTGCGCGTGAAACATACTACACTTCTCGCCGAACAAGAGAAAAGGGGCAAGTTTTTTCCTTGGCATTTTTCCATTTTTCTTCGTCTTTGTCCGCCGAACTAATCCATCATTCGGATTTCGCAGCTGGGGTGGAGGCCGAGAATACTATCATGAGGAAGAACTTGGAGTAGATAAAGGGTAAGTCATTTTTGCTTAACCTTCCTCCGCACTCTATTTCCTTTTCTCCTTGCCTCGGCAAATATTCATACCTTGGCTTTGCCGAGTCAACAAACTGTTTCAGCATCACTTGAAGATAGTGTGCTCGTACCTGATATGATGCTGCATTTTCTCGAACAAGCAGGGCAGCACCAGGCCGAACTCAAGAAGAAGGGTGACGAGCTTGCCCTCCTCCAGACCAAAGATGAAGAAATTGCCAAGCTTAAGGCCGACGTGAAGAAACTCAAGGCGCTCCACAAATCCGAACTTGACAAAGAAGGCCAGAATTTTATTGAAGAACGCGAACGTCTCAACCTCCAAATTGCCAAAGACCAAGAACTTCTGAAGGAGGCTGACTCTAAGCTTGAGTCAGCGAATGTTGAACTTGCGCAACTTCGAAAGAGACGTGACAACTGCACTAAGGAGCTGACCCGGATCCACCGCCACATTTCTCGTAAGTTCTTTTTCTTCAGCTGGTATGAATCTCCCCGGGTCAATCTCACTGACTTATTTCACCCGTCTTATTTTTAGACAAATTTCCAGAGGGCAATGCTATTGCAACTACTGCTGTCGCCAAGTTCCGCCAGAAGAGGGGTACCCCAATTGCTCTTGGCGCTGGAGAAATTCCTTATGACATGGAGGACCTGCTGGTCAGCTTGTCTTCTCGTGTCAAAATTATAAAGAACTATGGCAAGGATATCTTAGATGTGGCCATCCGGATCTTCAATGTCTTTTGGCCTGATGAAGATACTCCGGAGGGGGCCACTGGTCTTATTGCCAGGCTAATGGAGTGCGAAACCCAGCTTGACCTTTGGAGGGAATCTGCTGGACGTGCCGGAGCTGAAATTGTCCTCCACTATGTGCTCACGTGGTATGAAAAGATAAACATGAAGCTTCTCGAGCGTATGCGCACCGGATCAAGGTGGTCCACTGACCCGGAATGGATAGCTCGGCACATGGCTTGCGCCCATAGCCTCATTCAATATGCCCCCATTCATCAATGGAACGAGGGACCAAGCTTCCTTGGCGCTGCCAAGGATGAAAACGCTGAAGATGATTCGGGTGAGGACGAATAGGACGAAGCTTTGGACGTCGAGGAAGATGAAGATGACGCTGAAGCCGAAGCTGGAGCTGCACCTGCTGGCACCGAATTATCTCCTCCCGCTACTCCTTGATTAGAAACACTTTGATTTTCATCAGATCCCCGGTATGCCGGGTGCAATTGTATTAAGCACATAAGTGATATTTTGCTACTAAGTTTTTATGCCGGATTAACTTGGGCGTAGTCCCCAAGTTTCATTTTCTTGTTCCTCCAATTTCTTGGCTCGGCTCGTGTCTACCTTGGTTTGGTTTTATGACTTACGAGTCTGAGCTTCAAAAATTGACTTAATAATACTTGGAAACTTTAGGATTAGCTCAAAATAATTCAGCATAGTAAACATAAAATAAGCATGAGGTTAGTCCGAAAAACAAACATCGGCGCGATTAAGTTCCTTTCCTTAGTCGTTTTCATGTGTTACGCAATTCCAAACTTGTTCTCTTGCTTGCCATGAAGCCAAATCTTGTTGGACAGCAGCAAGTTGAAGAGTTAGGTTTTTGGTGCTCACACACTGCTAATCCGGCTTAAGCAGAAACAACTTACGCTAGCCGACGTATAAATGATAAATACAGAAGACAACAAATATTATCAAGGCAGTCCCCGAGTTACTTCTCGAGGTGCCAACATTTCATTGATAAGCTTATTGCCGGCATACATACCGACATATGAGAGACTCGGATACATACACTTCTTTGCTAAGTGTAGAAAGGACGAAGTAGTGCTACATTCCATGGACGCTTAGATTCCTCGCCGGACATGTCCGCCTTGTTCTTCTCCTGTGGTTTTGCATCGATAAGATAATAAGAATAATTGTGCAATGCTTTGCTCACAATGAAAGGCCCTTCCCATGGGGGGATAACGTATGCATGCCAGCAGTACGTTGTACCAACCGGAGTACCAGATCACCTTCCCGGAAAACTCGGGGGTTTACTTTCCGGCTATGATAGCGTTGGAGATTTTGCTGATATATGGCGGATCTAGACAATGCCAATTCTCTTGCTTCTTCCAGTAGATCAACATCATTTTGCCGGGCTTCTTGCACTTCGGCTTCTGTGTATTGGGTGACCCTAGGCGAGTCATGCTCTATGTCGGCTGGTAATACAGCTTCTACCCCATATACCAGAAAGAATGGCGTATAGCCTGTTGATCGATTCAGAGTTGTTCTTAAACTCTACAGTACCGCTGGTAGTTCCTCTATCCAGCACCCCGCTGATCTCTGCAGCGGATCAATGAGCCGGGGTTTTATCCCAGATAATACTAATCCATTGGATCTCTCCACTTGTCCGTTCGATGCGGGGTGGGCTACAGAAGCAACGTCCAGTCGGATCTTCTTATCTCGGCAGAATCGCGCAAATGCTCCTTCAGCAAAATTTGTGCCATTATCTGTTATGATGCTGTGAGGATAACCGTATCTTAGGATGATATATTTGAGGAACGTCACGGCCGTAGCTCCATCACATTTTCTTATTGGCTTTACTTTAATCCATTTTGTAAATTTATCAACCATGACTAGGATGTGGGTCATGTTCCCTCTCGCGGGTTTGAACGGGCCAACCATGTCCAAACACCATACAGCAAATGGCCAGGTAATTGGTATGGTCTTGAGCTCCGACATTGGCATATGTGTCTTGGTAGCATACCTCTGACAAGCATTGCATTTTCTTACCAAGTCCTCTACTTGTTCTAAGGCACTTGGCCAATAGAATCCATGCCGGAAAGCTTTTGCCACCAACGCTCTGGACGAGGCATGATGCCCACATTTCCCTTGATGTACCGGAGGATATCTAGCCCTTCTTCTAGGTCAACACATCGTTGGAGGATATTTGTGACACTTCTCTTGTATAGTTCGGCATTGATGATTGTGTATGCTTTTGCTCTCCTCTAAGTTCGCCTGGAAAGCACTTCCTCAGCGGGTAAGGTTCCATCTTTCAGGAATTGAAATATGGGCAGTGCCCAAGCTGGTATAGCTTGCACTGGGAACACATCCTCATCAATTTCCATCTGATCCACCAGCATAACCTTAGCTGGATCACGCTGCGCAGTCCCCGGGTCTTGCGAAGCAGTCCCCGGGTTTACCGAGGTAGTCCCCGGGTTTCGCGAACCACTTCCCACATCAATGTTCATGGGTACAGCTCCGGATCTTTCGGGACATAGATTGAGTCAGTTTCTGGGGACGGCCTGATAGATGGGTTTTTGAGGTGTTCTAATGCTACACCCGGTGGAATTTCTTGTTGGGTTGATCCGAGCTTCGACAATACGTCAGCCTCATTTTCCACCCGGGGTACATGGTGAAATTCGCATCCCTCAAAGTAACCAGATATCTTCTGCACGTGGAATCTGTATAATGCCATGTTTGGATCAAGAGCGTCCCATAGCCCTGAGACTTTCTGAACTACCAAATCCGAGTCGCCAAAGCATTGGATCCGACGTATTCCAATTTCTTTTGCCACTTTGAGCCCATGTACAAGTGCCTCATATTCGGCGACATTGTTTGACGCTGCGAAGTGGATCTGCAGCACATACTTCAGCTGGTCGTTCTTTGGCGAGGTAAGCACCACTCCGGCGCCTAACCCGGTTTTTGTTTTTGATCCGTCAAAGTGCATCCTCCAATAATTCGGATCTGGTAATGGTGGTTCATATTGCACCTTGGCCCAGTCCACAAAAGAGTCGGCCACAACCTGAGACTTGATTGCTTCTCTTCTGTCATATTGTGGCGCATAAGGGGCTAGCTCAATTGCCCATTTTTTAATCCTACCACTTGCATCCTTGTTACTCATTATCTCGGATATGGGAGGTTCACATATTACTTTAATGGGGTGCTCCTCAAAATAGTGTTTTAGCTTCTTAGCCGACATGTACACACCATATGCCACTTTCTGATAGTGCGGATAATTTTGCTTTGATGTGGATAATACCTCGCTTACGTAATATACTGGCCTTTGCACTGACTTACCCTCTTCATCATGCTCTACCACAATTACTGCACTTACAACTCGGTTGGTTACGGCTATGTAGAGCAACATTGGCTCCTTTGATAATGGAGAGGCTAACGTTGGTGCAATGGCTAACATCTTCTTTAATTGGATAAAGGCTTCATTGGCCTGCGCCATCCAAATGAACTTGTCCAACTTTTTCATGAGTTGATAGAGAGGCAGTGCCTTTTCTCTCAACCGACATACAAACCGACTTAAGGATGCCAGGCAACCAGTGAACTTCTGTACATCGTTAAGGCATTTTGGCAGTTCCATTCGCTCTATGGCCCGGATTTTAGTTGGATTGACTTCGATACCTCGGCTGGAGACAAGAAATCCGAGTAATTTTCTAGCCGGGACACCGAAGGTGCATTTTTCCGGGTTAAGCTTCATTCGGAACCTCCTTAGGTTCGCGAATGTCTGCCTAATATCGTCAAGGAGCATTTTGCTTTCCTTGGTCTTGATAACAACATCATCCATGTATACCTGCACATTTTGACCAATTTGGTCGTGCAAACATTTCTGCATACATCTTTGGTATGTTGCCCCTACGTTTCGTAAACCAAATGGCATGGTGCGATAGAAATAAGCCCCGTACGGGGTGATAAACACGGTATTTATTTGATCACTTGGGTTCAGAGGTATCTGGTGGAAACCAGAATATGCATCAATGAACGACACCAGTTCACACCCAGCAGTGGAATCTATGACCTGGTCTATCCTTGGCAGTGGGAATGGATCTTTGGGACACGCCTTATTCAGGTTCTTGTAATCAATACACATGCGCCAAACCACTGCCACGTTCGGATCGTCCTTCTTCTTCTCCACCAACACCGGATTAGACAGCCAATCCGGGTAAAGCACTTCCACGATAAATCCAGCTGCTAGCAGCCGAGCTCTCTCATCTGCTATGACCTTTCTCCTGTCTTCGGCGAAGCGGCGGAGAGGTTGCTTCACCAGCTTTGCTCCGGGTCTCACATTCAGAGAGTGCTCGGCCAACTCCCTCGGAACGCCCTGCAAGTCCTGTGTGGACCACGCAAAAATATCCCGATTCTCACGGAGGAAGTTGACAAGTTCGCTTTCCTATTTGTCATTTAACCTGGCACCAATTGTTACGGTGCGCTCTGGGAACATATCATCAAACGGCACTTTCTTGGTATCTTTTGTTGCTTGGAACGAAACACTACCATGCAGGTTACTCAGCGCTAGCATATACTGCTACGCGGACTGAGCCAATGCCGCCACCTCTTGGATTTTTCTCTTCTCTTGCGCAATCACGAGTGACTCGGCCAGGTTAGACCCGGCTGACGCGCACTCAATGGAACGTCGGAAATCACCAGTTATGGTAATCACACCATTTGGCCCAGGCAGCTTCATCTTCAAGTAACTGATGTGAGTACTTGCCATGAACTTATTCAGTGCTATCCTGCCGAGTAACGCGTGATATGCACTTTCCAAATTGACAACTTCGAATTCCAAATTCTCAGTTCGACAGTTATCTCTTGTGCCGAACCTTGCCAATGGGCTCACAAGAAATGCCTAGCACAATGCCATGGAAAGTTGTCCTTGTAGCTTGGAGCATGTTCTCCGAGATACCTAACTTGCGCATCGTGTCCAAGTACATGATGTTTATGCTGATGCCATTGTCAATCAACACCTTTGAGAATCTCACATTGATGTTTGGCCCGATGAATGTTGGGTCCAACACTAGCGCATACGAACCAGGACTTGGCATAAGCTTAGGATGATCTTTGATGCTCCAGGTAATTTCCTGGTCCGACCAAGGCATATACCTCGTCACTGCTGGCATTACCGCATTAACTTCCATGTGTCGGCGCTGCAAGCTCTTTCTGTCTGTCTCTTCTGTGGTGAACACACATTAACTCTGATGATGCTCTCTGTACTCATTTCTCCCCTCATTTCCGGGGTACCTCTGATCCAGTTGATGTTGATCTTCCACTTGATGCACTGCGTCCCTTCTCTCATGGTTGTCATACCTCGGCGGAGGGGGAAGGCAACATTAACTGTTGCGTGTTCGCTCTAGAGAGCAATTGCTGTCGGGGTAACTCCTGCCGAAGTTGATCATTCCGCGGTGCCTGAGCATTCCCCGAACCACCTTGTTCTATCTTTCGCATCCACTCACACTGCCTGGTTGTGTGACCCGCTGGGTTACTCGGATTCGGCGTGTGAAATTTACATGGCTGATCTAGCATTGCCTCATAAGTATACCTCGGATGGTCCTTCTTTTCTTGCCACTGTTTCTTCTGCTCCGGCGTCCAAGTTTTCTTGCCATCATTTCTTGGAGTCCATTGCTATCCTCTAGTTTTCTGACGTTGGTTGCTTCCTGCACCAGGTTGATCTTGATTTACAGCAGCAACTTGTTGCAAACTGTACCGGTAATCCGGTCTGTCATCTCTTCTTTTACTCTGGTAATCATTCCTCTAGGATGATCCGGCTCTATCTCGCTGGTAGTACTCTTTGTTTGACTTGCTCGACATTATCCTAGGTTGAGTTGGATCACCTAAGGCATACGAATCAGCGATCCGGATTGTCTCTGCCAATGTAGTTGGCATATCCCTTTGCAATCTTTGCCACAACATGCTTGCATATCTGCACCCCTGTGCAAATCATGCTATGGCCTGTGACTCAATCACGCCCTCGCATGAATTTCGCACTGTGCACCACCGGGTTAAGAACTCCCGGTCTGTCTCATTTGGTTTCTGTTTGCACATTGCTAGTGTCTGTGGCCTATTCGGCCTCTAACACGTACTTAAGAAATTACTGACGAACATTTTCTCAAAATCAATCCATGGTGGGTGCCAACTGTCGTGGTGGTGTCACGGCAGATGCCATGGATAGGCTAAAGGTAGGGACAAGATGCACTAGAGGAATCCAGGGAGGGATAGTGTAGTGATTCTACACACAGAAGCTTTGTATTATTTGATGAGATTCCAAGGTTACAAGTGCTCCTTGAGCTGTATTGGGGAGACAAGGAAGAAAGAACTCTCTTACTCTCTCCACTAGCTAGGCCTCAGGGAAACTAGAACTGAACAAGTAAAGACCAATCCTCTTCAGAGCAACCCCTTGTACAGAGGCCCTAGCCCTCCTTATATAGGGGTGGCTAGGTCTCCAATTAGGGAATAGGTGGAGGCATATTCCAGGGAATATGCCTCTTCCCAAAATAGTAAGCCGACCGGGACACTTTTGCCTAGCGTCATCCATGCAGAGGCTACGTGAGCCTCTGCGGCGCCTGCGTCATCTGACATAGGCATCGTCACCCTTGTCGGCCACGCCTCGGTGGTCCTGGCCTCTGTCCGCTTCGCTCATGCTCTGCATTCAGTGGCCACCTTTTGACCAGCGAGATACCTTCCTTCTCTTGTAAGCCAGATATAACCCGGATCATGCCTGGTTAATCCGGCCACACCTGTACCTGCATACAGGTTAGATATATCTTACCGACATACGACATAAGTCGGCTGAGACCTAGTTAGGTGGACATCCCCTGGTCCGGGTTACTCCGTGATTCGGCCTGCCTTGAGGTGACTCGGCCAGCACCCGCTTTGACCTTGCCGTACCTCGGCTAACTTGGCCTTTATACCCCGGTGTGACCCTACCCGGGGGTATCCCCCCAACAATTATAACTTGGCAATGACAAGTTTGTGAAACTTTAAGGCTGTTGATGATGATCATAAAGATTTAACGATGTCATAACACTTTACTTTTGAAGTATTACTTATTATGATAGTATACTTACTAGACGGTAGCGTAATAAGGTAATCCCTCATAGTATTCCAGTTATCATATTCCCCTCATGTGTGCACTACCAAGAAAGTTCTTCGGTATGAGGCGCCCTGCGGTGAGTAGGGGTCAGACATATCTACATTCGCATACAGTGGGTGCAAGCCATGTTGCACTGCGAATACACACGAGTTAGAACTAGTGAGCCTAGCATGTGCAGACATGGCCTCGGAATACAAGAGACCGAAAGGTCGAGCATGAATCACATGGTTGATGTGATCGACATTAGGGAATGTCCACCTTTGATACTGCACTGATGGCCGTGACGATCGGGGGAGGTGCAGGGGATTGGGATCATGTGATCACTAGACGAGTAGAGGGATGTTCGTTTAAGTGGGAGTTCTTTTAAAATACTACTTGAACTCATTATTATGAACATAGTCTAAACACCTTGCAAAACCTTTGTAGATGTCTCGCCCACCCACCTTCAACCTTAGCACTTTCCTCGAGAAGGACAAGCTGAAAACTGATGGAACCAACTTTACCGCATGGTTTCGCAATCTTAGGATCCTCCTAGTCCCCTACAAGTTGACTTATGTCATCGAGGCTGAGCTTCCGTCTAAGCCTACAGATTCCGCCTCCCAGGATGAAAAGAATGTCTAGAAGTCCAAGGCGGACGATTTCTCCCTCATCCAGAGTGGAATGCTCTAACCCATGGAGCCGGAGATTCAAAAGCGTTTTGAGAAGATGAATGCTTTTGAGATCATTGAGGATCTCAAGGCTGTCTTTGCTCCACAGTCTCATGTAGAGAGGTATGATGCTTTCGAGCTCTTCTTCTCTGCTAAAATGGAAGAGCACAACAGTATTAGTGAGCACGTGGTCAAAATGTCTGGCTACGTTAATCGCTTAAACGCCCTGGATTGCAAAATCCCGGAGGAGCTCGCTACAGATAGGGTCATGCATTCGCTGCCCCTAGCTATAAGAGCTTTGTGATGAACTACAACATGCAAGGGATGACTAAGACCCTTGCTGAGGTGTTCGCCATGCTCAAAACTGCTGAGGTTGAAATCAAGAAGGAGCACACGGTGCTGATGGTCAATAAGACCACCAACTTTAAGAAACCGGGGCAAAAAGGGAAAGGCAAGGGTAAGAAGTCTAAGAGGGATGGCAGGTTTGTTCCCAGCACCTCAAAGACTGCCAAGCCTGGCCCTAAGCCTGGCACTTCGTGCTTGTATTGCAAAGGGTATGGGCACTGGAAACGCAACTGCCCCAAGTACCTTGAAGACAAGCGAGCTGGCAAGATAGCCACCCCGGACAAAGGTATATATGATATACATGTTATTGATGTATTACTTACGAGCGCCAGGAGTAACACCTGGGTATTTGATACTGGATCTGTTGCTCACATTTGTAACTCTCAGCAGGATCTGCAGAGTACGAGGCGCCTAAGCAAGGACGAGGTGACGATGCGCGTCGGCAATGGTTCGAGAGTCGAAGTGATGGCCGTCGGCACCCTGCATCTCCGTCTACCGTCAGGATTATTGTTGGTTTTGAATAAATGCTATTATGTACCCCCATTGGGTATGAATATTGTGAGTGGGTCTTGCTTGTTGCAAGACCGTTATTCGTTTAAATCAGGAACAAATGGTTGTTCAATTTATATGAATGATGTTTTCTATGTTCATGCTCCTGTACGTGATGGTTTATTCTTGCTTGATCTTGATTGTGATACACACATCCATAGTGTTGATGCTAAATGTTGTAAGCACAACAACAATAATTCCATGTTCATGTGGCATTGCCGTCTTGGTTATATTGGCGTAAAGCGCATGAAGAAGCTTCATTCAGAAGGGCTTCTTGGATCATTGGATTTCGAATCCCTTGATACATGTGAGCCATGCCTCATGGGCAAGATGACTAGGACACCATTCTCTAGAATAGTGGAGAGAGCTGTAGACCTACTTGGAATCATACATACGGATGTATGTGGACCAATGAGTGTCTCAACACGCAATGGTTATCATTACTTTGTTACCTTTACTGACGACTTAAGAAGATATGGATATATCTACTTGATGAAGCACAAGTCTGAAACCTTTGAAAAGTTCAAGGAATTTCAGAAAGAGGTAGAGAATCAACTTAACAAGAAAATCAAGCATCTTCAATCGGATCGAGGAGGCGAGTATTTGAGTTATGAGTTTAACATGCACTTGAAGGACTATGGGATTATCCCACAGCTTACGCCAGCCGGAACACCACAGCGTAATGGTGTGTCGGAACGTTGCAACCGAACCCTATTGGATAGTGTACGGTCCATGATGTCTTTAACTGATTTGTCTGTGTCTTTTTGGGGATACGCGTTACAAACCGCCGCTTTTATTTTAAACCGAGCACCATCCAAATCTATGGAGACAACCCCATATGAGATACGACATGGCAAGAAACCAATGTTGTCATTTCTGAAAGTTTGGGGATGTGAGGTTTACGTCAAGAAACTACAGCTTGACAAACTCGAACCCAAATCGGAAAAATGCATCTTTGTAGGATATCCAAGGGAAACCATTGGATATACTTTCTACAACCAAGCCAAGGGCAAAATGTTTGTCGCAAAAACCGGCACCTTTCTCGAGAAAGAGTTTCTTGCAAAAGGAGTGAGTGGAAGAAAATTGAGTTAGATGAAATTGTTGACCCTTCTCTTCAAATTCCGAGTAGCACAACGGAAGATGTTCCGAAACCGCTCTCTAATATGGAGGAAGAGCCCATTGATGATGATCAAAACAATGACTTCGAAACTCCTGAGGTTCGCAGGTCTACAAGGGTTCGTGCCACTCCTGATTGGTACAGCAGCCTTGTGATGTCTGTCATCCTAGATGAATAGGAAGAACCTACAAACTACAAAGAAGCTATGGATAGTGATGACTCCGAGAAAAGGCTAGAAGCCATGAAATCCGAAATAGGATCTATGCATGAAAACCAAGTTTGGACCTTGGTGGATCTTCTAGAAGGCCGCAAGGCTGTGGAAAATAAATGGGTATTTAAGAAAAAGACAGATGCGAATGGTAATGTGACCATTCACAAAGCTCAACTTGTCGCAAAGGGGTTTCGACAAATTCAAGGAGTTGACTATGACGAGACTTACTCTCCCGTAGTGATGCTTAAGGCTGTCAGGATTTTAGTAGCAATTGCTGCACATTTTGACTATGAAATTTGGTAGATGGATGTCAAGACCGCATTCCTCAATGGTAACATTGATGAAGAGTTGTATATGATGCAACCAGAGGATTTTGTTAATCCTAAGGATGCTGGAAAGGTGTGCAAGCTTCAACGGTCCATTTATGGATTGAAGCAAGCATCTCAGAGCTAGAACCAACGTTTTGATCAAGTGATCAAGAGTTTTGGATTTGTCCAAAACCAACAAGAGTTCTGTGTTTACAAGAAAGCGAGTGGGAGCTCGGTTGTTTTCTTAGTAGTATATGTGGACGACATATTACTCATGGGAAACGATGTGGATGTCATGAAAAGCGTGAAAGCATATTTGAGTAACCAATTTTCCATGAAGGATTTAGGTGAAGCTGTACATATATTAGGAATCAAGATCTATAGAGATAGATCAAGGCACCTAATAGCATTGAGTCAGAGTACTTACATAGAAAATATTTTGAAGAGGTTCAAAATGGAAAACACCAAAAGGGGTTTTACACCTATGATAAAGAATTGCAAAATGAGTATGACTCAATGTCCTGTAACGGACGATGATAGAGAGAAGATGTCTTACATCCCCTATGCTTCAGCCATAGGATCTATCATGTATGCAATGCTAAGTACACGACCTGATGTGGCATTGGCTCTTAGTTTGACGAGCCGATATCAGAGTAATCCAAGACCGGATCACTGGACAGCTGTGAAAAATATCCTAAAGTATCTGAGATGAACAAAGGATATGTTCCTAATCTATGGAGGAAATGGTGAAGCTCTAAAAGTAACGGGCTACGTAGATGCGAGCTGGAATTCAGATCGTGATGACTTGACGTCTCAAACAGGATTTGTTTTCTTGGTGAATGGTGGGGCGGTTAGCTGGAAGAGCAAGAAGCAGCCGGTGGTGGCACAATCTTTAATGGAGTCTGAATATATTGCTGCGACTGATGCAGCAAATGAAGCTGTTTGGCTAAGGAATTTCGTCATCGAACTAGGAGTTTTTCCAAATGCGCAAGACCCTGTGACGATCTATTGTGATAACATGGATGCTATTGCAAACGCAAGGGAACCAAGAACTCATTCCACAGCCAAACACATCAAGCTAAGATTTCACGTCATCCGGCAGAACGTTGACGAAGGTGAAGTCAAGATTTGCAAAGTAGATATGGAACTGAATGTGGCAGATCCTTTGACTAAAGCTCTCCATCTAGAAAAGCACGAACAACACCGAGATTCCATTGGTGTTAGTTCCTGCCTATTATAAACTAGTTTTGTTTATACTCTAGTGCAAGTGGGAGGCTGAAGGAGTTATGCCCTAGAGGCAAATAATAAAGTGTATTATTTGATATATCTTCTATATGTTCATAATACGTTTCATACTGTGCTATAACTGTGTTAATATGAAACGTTAATACATGTGTGGTATGTAAACAAACCGTGTCTCTAGTTACGTTTAGTGAACTAGTTCATTGGTCATGAGGATGGTCTGTGTTTCAAGATCATGGGCATTTATGCCAACTGACAATGAGGTCATGTTATTAGTTGAATAACATGATTGACAAACATCCGACTGTTATATCTTAATGAGATCTAGTTACAAAGTTCACCATTGATGATAAAACATAGAGAACCTCGCAACCTGATCCTTTGAATGTGAGGTAATGCAAATCACCATTTCGGAAGAAGCTTAGATGGTTATCAAGAATCATCTCGTAACAGGGTGATCAAAAAGGTGCCACTCAGGTTTTCCGAAGGGATGCGTAGAGGAGTACATATCAAGACCAGGATTTGTCTAGTCCATGTAACGGACAGATACATGTGGCCATCTCGGTGACGTTGCATTGATGAAGCTTGCAAGCATGTGACTAGGTCATGGAATGCAATGACATGAGAACGAGAAAACAAGTTCATCGGTAACGAGATCGAACTAAGGTATGGAGATACCGAACATCAAGTCTCGGATTAATTAGGTATTGAATGACAAAGGGAATGGGGAACGACTATCTCACGGTTCAAGCGATTGTATTCGTGAAACGCACGGGGGTCACATGGCCATCCAGGTCCCTGTGCTGATCATTGATATGAGAGTGGTCTTTATCATGCTGGAGTGTTTCCGAACCGAAGGATGTCACGCTTAAGGGTAGGGACGCTTAGGGTAGATGAGGTATCGTAAGAGAAATAGAGAGAGAGAAACCGGAATAGTTTCGGGCAACATCTGATGGAGATCGGAACGGGTACGGAAGGTGTTCTGGAGTGAAGAAATAATATAATATGTGTATTTGAATATTAATTGGAGAATTAATATTAAATATATATTTTATGTTATTTTTAAAGGCTCCATATTGTTAATGGGCCTCACCCGAAGGGAGGCCCAATAGGGTAAGGCGCCTAGGGAGTGGGGGCCAGCCGGCCTGGGCTTGGTGGATCGCCCCAATGGGGCCCACCTAGGGCCAGCGGCTGCCCCTAGGTGGCTGGCGGGTGTGGGGATTAGTCCCACACCGCCTGGTCCCTAGGTGGTGCCCCCCTCCCACTATATAAAGGGGTCCCTCCTCCCCCTTTAGAATCACCCATTCCTCTCATTCTATCTCTCATCCGCTGAGGACTTCTCTGTAATATTGGGGAGGACCTCGTGGTTGAGTTCTCCACTTTCACACTACCGTCATGTTATCAGCGATCCGGCATCTACTTCTTCCGCTGCTCGGGTGGATCGGAGTCCAGTTGACGTCCCTATATCGGACGTGTGATGAACTTCGGAGGCACCACACTTGGGGTGCTGCTCATCTTCATCAATATACGCATTCCTGCGTAAGGCGTGCCTCTGTCTGCAAAGGTATGAATATTGTATTCCTTCTCCGTTACTTATGTATACATAATATAGATCCTGGTATTAGTGTTCGAGTAGATAGAATTTTTTTGTTTTTTGCTATGGAACCCTTCATTAGATACTTTTTATGCATTGCGAGTACCGTTTCGACCAAATTCATGTCGGTAACAGGAACACGAGAACACAAAAACCCAAGATGTAGATTGAACGAACACATTTTTCAACACACATATGCAAACATATAGCTATTACTTGGAACACGAAAGAAGGAAACATAGTTGTACAAGATGAAGCCTACAAAACGATAAAACCATGCGAACATGCTAACAACGGCGCGGACCTCTCACTAACTTGACAGGCAAAGCTACTAATACATGTAAAGAAAGAAAGACCGCCTGTGATGAAATCGTCGGAACACCAACCCGAAGAAGCGACCGATGAAGACCTTCATAGCAACGTGCAGTGCTCTGGATCCCGCGGGCAGCAGGAACAGCGGCCCATAGTCGCCACCGCTAAATGCTGCAACTGCCGAGCACCGTGAAACCATCGGTTCGCTCCTGGAAAATCCCCTCACCATCGACGTGGGAGAAGGATGCTCCTGCATCGCCTTTTCTCGAGCCGTGAAGGAAAGAAGATAACACCAACAATATTGAAAAGAGTATTATTAGGCGCGCATAGGGTTCCTAATTATACTCTTCTCCCCTTGTTGGTGTACCCTGCGCTCACCGACAATGGTCCCTACGAACACCGATGTAGCAGGCCATACTAGCCAGCAATGCCCGTAGACGCTTTTCCGGCGAGATGCAGTTGTAACACTAAACTAAACCTACTTTAGCGGCCTATCCTCATCCCGCTCTCGAGCCTATAATACACCACACTAGCCCTAGAACGCGTCAGATACGGCTAAGCCATCGTTCGGGCGTGGTTCAGTGGTGATCCTTTTGGGATGAAGAGCGGCATGAGCCAATGCCATGAGAACAAATGATAAAAACTAATAGGATGTCACAAATATGAAAACAGAGGGCTATTTTATAGGTGAGTTGTGCCTCGCTATGCAAGACACACATGTGTTCTCGCGACGAGCACGTGTAGGTGGGTCTCACTGGCGTGGAAAACCACTCTCACACATGATAACCGTGCGGCACAAGATAACACCACACATGGCGCTGCTCAGTTACCCGTGTACGATTTTCTATGCTCTAAAAGGAACCCACACGCGAGAAATCGTGACCGTCATGGGCTTACCGTGCCACTCTCGCTATGGGCGGGCCCTATAAACGCGATAAACAGCTCCTAGGTAGAGCCTACATCGCCATGGTGTCTATGGATGGGACCCATGCCCGTGAAATACAGTGTCTGGCATGGGCTCACGGCGCCACGTCAGCTCTTGGCGTCCCCACGGATGCGAGAAACTTCGGGCTGCATGCGCTAACACCACCATGTCGATTGTCGACAGGCCTGCAGCCCGGCGGGTGCGGGGGCGTGTTGCACCGGGAACACCTCTCACTTGTGGCGGATCTAGGCACAAGGTACAACCCAGGCAGGGAACGAAGACATTGAGCTAGTTCACTGTTTGCCCATTAATCACCTGATCTAATCTCCACGCCTCGCTCAAATACTAATGGAGTTTTCACGGCTGAGCCCGGGCAGCTGCCCGGGGTTGCCGGGAGCTAGCTCTTCCACTTCAGTTCTGCCTACGTACGCTAATGGCGGGCCCATAGCGCGCGCTGCCAACCATCCGGCGACGTGGGGTACGACACACGGACACGCGCATGACACCGATCCACGGTCTGGAATCTTTCACGCTGGCCCGCAGCGGGTCCTGCCTTACGGGATAGCATGCCTCGATTGCAACATCGCCGCATATCTTTTCCGGTATTCATCCCACAACCGAAAATAATCGGGACGACGTGGATAACAGTTTGAGCCGAAAAATCTAGCGCTATTATTTACTCTGATGTTGTGTGAATTATACTTTCCTCTAATTCCCCTAGGACACGGCCGAAAGGCAGAACACTTTATGATTTGATAACGCTACATCTACGGGAAGGAAAAAGCCAGAACTAGCAATGACGACCAAATCGTATAATCGCGGAGATATCAGCAGAGTGAATACATCAAAGATACCAGAGTAATAGGAAAATACAACTGTTCTCTCTAGCATAGTTAACATAAACTGATAGATTTATAGTCTTAAGGTTCTTATTTTCCATGAAACACTATTCTAAGAAACAGGTGCCTCATTCAAGCCTTGGAGCTGGTAGATGAGTGAACTTGGACATTTTTTGTAACATGGAATGATCAAAAGCGACCACCTTGAACACCAAGACCTTACCAGATTGAACGTGAGAAAATATCCAATCTGAAGACCATGAGCTGCAATAAATCCTCTCCAGCCATCGCCCAGCACTACTTTGTTTTCTTCACGCGTCTTCATCTTCACATATCAGGCACATTTGCTACCTATTTTCAGATTGATACTCCTTGAGATTGGAGGGCCAATGTGTCAACCGAGAGAAGGATAAATGGACAGAACCCTTAACATGTCACCGCTCTGGCCAATATCCCACGGTACTTTTGCGAACTTGTCCACAATTTCGTCTTCATGATAATGACCGATCTTGAGTCGCCTTCCACACTTCGTAGGACTGGTGGCTCCATATTCCTTCTCATTGATGTTCTCTACAATTGTGGGAGGAGAATCAACACGGGGCGCCATCTTCTACCCTTCCGAAAGGCTTTCCAAAATTTCTAGCACATTAAATCTTTTCTTGGATTTTCGGAGTTTTTGGGTCTTAGGCATCACACTGTCATCTCCAGTAGTTTCGTTGTCTGTGTTCAACATACTACGAGATCCATCTTTCGTCTCCATTTATGGGACACCACACAAATCAGTCTCCACCTGGATATTCTTCCATCTCGCTCCTGATCTCTCCTTTGGTACGCCTAAAGACATAACTTTATATTTGATCTTTTTGGTTCGAACAGAAACAATCTTTGTTTTGCCCTGCCTCTTGAGTGGCTGAAAGACACATATAAGATAATTACGCAACACCATGAAATGAGAATCATATATATCATAGGCTACATCAGGCGCAAAAAAAAGCAAACGGGTTTCCGCATAAGTACGAACGCACTTTCGCCGACAACACGCAAGGGGCGAGCCACGCAAGGGGCGAGCCCGCGTAGGTCCTATCGCCAAACTACTCCTCTCTATGGAAAATAATAGCAGCCACACGAGCCAGGTGATAACATGCGCAAGTCCATGGTCCTGCTAAGACGGTGTTATGCAAATCATGTGTCATAATAGCGTCATTGATCGCCTAAGCAGTGAGCATATCCTCAAAATCTAGGAGCTTCCAAAAAACATTGATGAACAACGTATGATGTGAGTAAGACTACGATAAACTAACCGTATTATAGTACAAAAACATGTGAAACAACTCACCACCATCGAAGCGAGCGAAGGGCCCCGTACGGACGACATACTAAGAAAGGGAGCACTAAGGAACACCCAGCGTTAAAGAGGAGACGCCGAGACCCGTGAGCTTTCGGACGAAGAGATGAAGTGCTGGGTTTTTTAGTTCAGGAAAGCCGATGGATTTATACCGACTCGTAGAGGAACTTCCTAGCGGGGCCCACCGCTAGACATGTGACCGTTCAAACAAACCTTTCTGCCTAAGTCTCACGAAATCGCTTCAAATAGGCTAAGACAGGTGATGCACACATCACACCTCTACACGATTCATGTCGTTCACACTTGAGTGTATATTTTACAAAGTCCTCGTGTAAATTTTATAAAGCTGACTGAAAATAGGATAAGGTGAATAATTTACAAACCACATCGTTACGTAACCCTTGCCATTCATAAGTCATGCCGAACAAAGACAAAAGCATTTGAAAGAGTGCCTCGTATATCTTCTCAGATTTAAAAGTGACATATGAGATTAGCAAGCTAAACAAAACATGATGAAATAAATATTTTTTTTGTTCAATGACAATCCACATACACTGAGTAAAGGCACACAAACTCTCATTACAGTTAACATAATACTTCCAAGTCGGCTATCTAGGTTCTAGGTCGGTTGTAACCGTACGCGAGATACCGAAACAGGTATCTCACAACACTCGTCTATGCTTCTCTACATCGAGTGTAGACTCCATGGCGAGGAAGAGCGAGAAGTCGTAGGCAGCGCAAGGAGGACACTTCGTACATGGACCTTTGTACCGGTCGCACCATTCTCCCCGTAATCGTGCTAACCCGCATGTCTTCTTACTTCTCGATGTCGACACCGACAGTATGAACAAAGTCGCGTATACCAAAGATGTAAACAATCGCTTCAGGCGCTGGTGTGTAGAGCGCTCGCTGAAAGTTACCGTTAGGAGCATCCTCGTCATATACCGAGGACGTTCCGGTAGAAACCACAACCAACGTACCCTGACGATCCTCTCGATACCGTATCATGCAAATAGGTAGGAAATACCAAAATCTGCAGAAATGGCGAAGAACACGTTAAGGAAAAGGTGGAGAGGGAAAGAAAAAAGTAAAGAAAACAAACGAAAACTAGCGAAAATGGCACATACCTTTACCAATCAGTCATGGAAGAATACGAAGGACGAACAACATCCTCGAACTGCACGGTCTCGCGCGATCTAAGCGTCGAAACTTGGACAAAAACTATAGAAATAGCAAAGGAAACATAAAGCTAAAAACGGGGAGGAAAACAAAACACAGGAAAAAGGTAAAGATAGAGCGACGGAAAGGGCGCATACAATAACAATTCCTAGACGACAAACACCATTGAGAAACATGAAGGAAGAAGGGAATTCACTAACTGCAGAGTCTTGCGGGACCTAGATGTAGAAACCTAGTAAAAGAATAAAAAAGATATATTAGTGCCGACAATATAAAGCGTAACCAACCGAGAAAAGGAAAAGAAACAGAACAATAGAATAGCAGCGGGAAAAAAGGAACTTACCAAGTCACGCCGAAGTAAAGGATCTCACAACAATGTCGATGAGCTGCCAAAAAACAAAAGAAAGATCATTAGGAAACAAACACGCGAATGAACGACCGAAAATAAAACACAACGAAAAAGCAAAACATAACAGGCATTAGAAGAGCAGACATGGAAAAGAACGCGAGTTCACGCTACCGCGTGCCGTCACCGGCGAAGAAGACCGTTTTGAAGCAACGCGGATGAGCTTTTGAATCTTAAAAAAGAATTCCGTTAGTTAACCGAAACACAGATAGAACAAAAAGAAAGAGAAAAGGAAGAAAGCAAACGTACCAAGCTAAACGCAAGCGAGAGGATGATCGGGAGAGGCAGAAAGGTAATAGATGCACCAACGCTTGTTACAGGTCTTGGCTGTCGGCGGCTGCAGCGCCACTGTAGGATATAGCCACCGAAGTATCGTGTGCAGCCAATGATGGAAGCGAATCGAAACACGGTGGTTTTGTGTAGAAGGGGTTGGGGTCTAGACGAAGACGAAAGTTAGCTAAGCTGATGCGTGCAAATGAATACGCAAAAAGTGTTTTATACTAGGACTGTACGCGCGCGCATGGGATAGCCGCATGTGAGAGATGTTTTCCAGCGCCAATGGGACCCACCCTAGCATGTCTCTGCTGCCAACTCGTCTGGTGCAGGACCCCACCGATCGTGACAACCAGTAGACAACAATAGGTAACACTTCATGCTCGTCTCTCGCCCACGAGAATCCGCCGCTAGCTAGAGTCTACGCCACCAGGTGTGCTTCCTGCCACGATATACCGCTACCGGCGAGGGATAACGCAGCCATGTCGTCCGTGGATAGGCTCTATAGCACGATCTCGCTGCGAGAAAACGCGTATACCTACAACCTACGCTGCCAGCTCATTTCTCCGCCGCGAGAACCCCCATCCTCCCATGACTTCTCACGTCACCTACGCTGCCAGCTCGGCTCTCCGTCGCGGTAAACCGGGTATAGAGAGGTTCCACAACAGAACGTAGGATCTGAATCGACCCCACATACGCGAGAATACGCGGCTTTATAGGGTCTACGCTGACACATATGCTTAAGGCGGGTCCTACAACCGTGACAGTCTGCAGCCAGCATGGGCTCGCTTTGCCACGTCGTCTCCCGGCAAGCACCGCGCGTGTTCCTGTCTACATACGCTGACGACGGGCCCAGTTCGCGTGTGTGGTCCACCGTCTTGTGACGCGGGTACGATGGCGCGCGACACACGTCTACGGTCCTGAATCTTTCCTTCCTATCCCGCAGCGGGGCTCGCTTCACGGGACAGCAGGGCCCGTCGCCACGTGTCCTTTTCGTCCTCCATCCCACGGCTGAAAAGAATTGGGACGACGTGAATAGCAGTTTGAGCCAAAACAATCTAGCGCTATTATTTACTCCTGATATATTCCTGCTGTTCATACTAAATCTTTTAGTGAAATTTGAGTAGCGGAGTATACTTCAGTTCATTTCGAGTTATAACAGCAACCGCAGTCACCCATATATGCATGCTACGCTTAATAGTAAACAACCGGTTTTCAACCGTTTGAAAAATACATGTTTGTTCCTCCATCTAGGTCCGTGCAAAGTCAAAAGCATGTCATCCATTTTGCAACAGAGAGAGTATATTTAGTTCTTACAGCAGACCATTCCTCACACTAATTCCTTTCCGATACAGTTCATGATTCACTTGCATACTACGTGTTTGAGGACAATAGTGTCAAGTTGTTTGCACTTTCTGAGGATTAATTTTTATTTCCAAATAGTTGTTCGGAAGGCTGTCATTGAAACATGCTTGTCAAATAATCTAAATTAGGATTTGAGATTCACATGGGATAAGGTCTGATAACTGGGACCAAATGGTACCCCTACTTAAACATTCAACACTTCTTTGCAAGCTATACATACGGAATGCATGATTATTGATCACATGAATACTGATCATAAGGATGCAATGTCTTGTCTAGCTAGGACTAAAAATATGAAAGAGCTTAGTGTCCTGTGTGGGAAAACGAACATCAGGGGTAACACATACCCCTTTTAGTTATTCGGCGGCAGGGTGACCAGCACGTCCAAGGTTTCTTCCCGGTACTCCCTCATGGTTCACTCAAGAATTCAAGAACACAAGAGCACACAGTTTTTACCCAGGCCTAGGCTGTCCGGGAGCTAACAACCCTACATCCTGCTTGTTTGATAGTATTGCTCATAGCAGGGGAGAACATGTTACAAAGGGAGTCAAGCCCTTGTCATGGTTGCTCACCGAGGCTCTAGTTGCACCAATGTCCATCTCTTATTATTGCCTCTCCTTCTCCTAGCCTAATCTGTCTATCGGCTCCTCTTCTTCTTCTACTCTCTCTACTATTTCATCCTCTTCTTGATAGTTTTCGCTCTCTTGTTGGCTATAGTCTTCTCTTCTATTTTTCATCCCCTTTTCCTCTTAGGTCTTGGCCCTTCTTTTATATCACAAAGGATTAACACAATGGCCTTGGATTCGCTGGACGCATATATGCCGTACAGGGTGGGCAAGAGCAGCTAGTTGGTATGGCCATGCTAGCGTCCTTTCACATCCTCCAGTTAGTCTTCGGGCTGTAGCAACTTTTGGTTCCTAGGGCATCTTCCTTCTCTGCTACTCGATCTCGCGTCTTGTCCTCATGCGGGATGCCCACCATAGCTCTCCCATTACGCTAGGGGATATTAGGGCCTCACACTGCCTACTTTTACCTTGAATGCCCTGTACACTCCGTGTGCACATGCTGGGTAGGTATATTCCTCGTGCCCTGGGAAGGATACATCATTGCTTGTATTCTTCCTATGGCCTATACTGCGATATGGATCCCAGCCCCTGGGCCGATGTACAGGCTGTGGGATCATCGACATGGCAGGAGGGTCGCAGTGGCCCGCATTGAGAAGGATCACGAGAACCCCCACTACTAGGAAACATCTTATAGGTAGACAAGTTACTCAGTGGCACATATGTAAATCCATGCGCCACAGATATTTGTCAGTGGCGCATTAGGAAATATGCGCCACAGACACTAAAAACTTCTGCGGCGCATTTCGTACAACATGCGCCACAGAAGTTTGGTGGGACCCGCTAGTCGGGGTGGGGCGATCCAAGTTATGTGGTGCATAATGAGATATGCGCCACAGAAGTTGCCTCTTCTGTGGCGCATATTTCATTATGTGCCACAGAACATGGAGGCAGGCCCCACCAAGGAATCTATTTCACCCACGATATGTGGCGCATGTGTGGATATCCGCCACTTATATGTTTGACTTCTGTGGCGCATATCCACACATGCGCCACAGAAACCTAACCCTGGGTCCCACCACTTTAACCTGCACCATATGTTCTGTCGCGCATATCGCAATATGCGCTACAGAAGTTTGAGCATCTGTGGCGCATTTCTGCCATATGCGCCAAAGATGAGAGCGTCCAGATCCATGTGAAAAAGGTGGCAAGCTCCCACCCTATCTATCCACCACCACCCATTTCACATCTCTTTTTCCTTTCTACCTCCTCCCAGCTCGTCTTCCTCCTCCCTCCCACCCCATGTTGCCCATAGTTTCTCCATTTTCTTGTAACTAAACCTACTTTAGTCCATAGATTGGTAAGTGGAAGCTTCCCTCCAACTTGTAGATCTAAAAGTTCCTTACTTTTCTCTCTCACATCTCTATTTGTTTACTAATTTTCTCTCCACCAACTTGTAGATCTATTTGTCCACACTCTCTCATCGCGCGGTCTCGTCTCTCTATTATTGAGTCTGCTAGGTGAGTACTTGGCCATGAACATGGAGGTGAAGCTTGTCGCGTGGGCGATGTGTGTGCGATGCATGGCGAGACGATTCTTGTGTGGTGCATGAATGTTTGCATTGGGAGGAAGTTTTTTGTTGCTTGCTTGTTGTTTTCCCGGCCGATGTGGTGCATGGATGTTTGCCGAAATGTTGATTCATTTCCATTTCGGCAAATTTTTGCACTACCCATATGTCCTAATTTTAGGAAAGGTCATGCCGAATTTTTCTGGCTAGCATTCATGCATGTGTGTTTGCATATGGTGTGGTTCTAACCTATACTCTCTGTTTTGACCGCTCAGGCAACCATGATCCTCACGATGAGCAAAGGTCGAATTGCTAGGTACAAGAAAGACGCGAAGGGGGACATGATTCTGAATCACAAGACCATGATAAGATGTCCATGTCGAACATGCAAACTTCAGTGCTGGATCAACCCTGATTCTGGACAATTGGAGGGTCACCTGCTCAGGCGCGGTTTCATGCGCAACCTCAATGAGGCACCGGCAGGACATGGTGGTCACGAAGACATGGTCTGGCGAGAAGACGAAGAGTCTACCAGGCATGATCATCATTACGAAGGAGATGCTGGCGGGCATGATCATCATGACGAAGGAGATGCCGGCAGACATGATCAGCATGGAGAAGGAGATGGCGACGGACATGATCATCATGAAGAAGGAGAAGACGCGAACACACAGATGCTGCTAACTTCGGCCTTGCAGGACCCTCATGTTCAAGAACTGCTCCTCAAGGAGACGAGCAACGACAAAGCTGCAGCCAGAGAGAAAGCCAAGCTGGCCCAAATGGAGGTAGACGGGATGACACCATTGTATCCTAGGTGTCGCCCCGAGGATACACGTTTGAGTGTAACGCTCAAGGCTCTAGAGATGAAGGCCGAACACAAATGGACCAATGTGAGCTTCAACGCGAACATGGAATACTAGCACAACCGACTTCCTAAGGGGAACACATTGCCAACAAGTATCGAGGAGGCCAAGAAAATCGTGTGCCCTCTCGACCTACCACACATTAAATACCACACATGCATCAATGATTGCGCACTTTATCGGAACAAATACGCGGATAGAACCACATGTCCGGTGTGCAGCCAAGGACGGTACAAGAGAGGGAACAAGAAAGTTCCTCGAAAAGTGGTATGATACTTTCCTATCACCCCCTGTCTATAGCGATATTTCATAGATCCTAAGGAAGCAAAGCTCATGCAATGGCACGCAGAAAGAGAGAAACCCGAAGATGATCCAGAGAAGGGCAAGATCCTGACACACCCTTCAGACGCTAGCCAGTGGAATGCATTAGACATCGAGTTCGAAGAGTTCGGGGGCGATGCAAGGAACGTCAGGCTAGGTATGAGCACCGATGGACTCAATCCTTTTGCAAACCAGAGTAGCACGCATAGCACCTGGCCCGTGTTTGTATGGCCGTACAACCACCCCCATGGCTGTGCACGAAGCAAAGGTACGTACACATGAGAATTTTTATTCAGGGGATGAAAGAACCAGGTATCGATATGCATCTATATCTCGGGCTGTTGAGAGAGGAGTTAGCCAGCTTGTGGGAGACGCCGGCCCGTACGTGGAATGCCTACACTAAAGAATATTTCCATCTGAGAGCCGCGTTGCTCACGATGGTGTAGGACTATCCTGGTTACGCATATGTATCGGCCCAGGTGAACCATGGACACAATCCATGCGTCAAGTGCATGGATGAGACACCGCATCTGCAGCTACCAAGGGATCCCGGGTCTTTGAAAACCGTGTTCCAAGGTACTCAAAAGTGGCTCCGCATGGATCACCCGTGGAGAAAACGTGGTGACCTATTCAATGGTAAGGACGAGCTCGAAAGAGCCCCGCGTCCGAGGAGCACCGAAGAAATCGAGGAGGTTTTGAATAATTGGGTAGATTGCCCTGCACCGGGAAAAAAATGACTGAGGACAAAGCCGCGGCTGGGTGTATGGAAAGCAAGGTCTGTTTTCTAGGGCCTACCAGATTGGAAGGTCCTCCACACTCCCCATAGCCTCGATGTAATGCACATCACGAAGAACGTTACCGAGAGTCTGCTTGGCACTCTACTGAACATGCCGGAGAGGACCAAGGATGGGCCGAAAGCAAGAAAGGACCTTAAATGGCTTGGCATCAAGAAAGACCTTCAGTACCCTGATAGTGATGATGATGATGATGATCAGACGTAAGGGACTTAAGGTCGCCGCAAAAGAGTTAAGAAGAATGAGGTGGTGCTTCGCGCTTCCTGCTTCACTCTGAGTTTGGAGGAGCTCGATCAGTTTTTCAGGTGCCTCCTAGGAGTGAAAGTTCCTCACGGTTACTCGGGGAAGATAAGAAGTTATCTAGACGTAGCAAAGAAGAGGTTCAACAGTATGAAGTCTCACGACAATGGTTTCATTCATTAATGAATATATCATTAAATTGGGTATTTTTAAGGCATTTTTATCGTTTTACAAATGTTCATGCATTATCAATTAGTTTCAAACAACAAGGATAATTCACACATAATCAAACAAGATATGAGAATGAATAGAAATCATTCATAAAAAGTGGAACAACTGTTTGTTACAAACTCATATGAATAATCGTCTCATGAAATGTGAGACACACTAAAGAAGTTCACAATCTCTTGATTACAATAATTATCCTAAAACAGAAACTAAATGATAAATGTCGAGGGAGAGTGTTGTCAGCCATCATCATCATGCTCGCCATCAACACGCAATGTCACCTCCTCTCCAGCAAGCACCTCTCATGCAGAAGGACCTGTTTTCAGCAAAACAGAACAAGTATCAGATATACTTAACACTGCAAATGTGTTTGCAAGATTATAACATTTATAAAACTGTATATCAAATATATATCTTTGTCATTGATGACCTGGTCGACATCTGGTTCAACCAACACATTCCTGAGATGTGTCACGAACCGGTGCAACTCCTTTGTTTCCGCGTCGCCCCTCATTACGCAAGTCCTAACTTGTGCTTGGTAGCTTGGTGGCAGCGACCGCAACACAACACCTTTTGCAAAAGAGCGCGTCATCTAGCTATCCAGGAAATATGCACGCCTCATGTACACATCATGCATGTGCTCCAAGTGGTCATCCAGTGATGAGTTCTCCTCCATCTTAATGGAGAGGAAGTCTCCCATCAGCTCATGCTCCCATATGCATACTTGTTCCACAAAATGTGTCCTAAGCTGTAGCATCCCCGAACAAGGGTCGACATCACCCACGAAAGGCCACAGCTCATCCACCATTCTGAAACGCATGGTAACTGAACTGAAGGAGGCCATCTCACGACGGAGATAGCGGTCTTTCCGCTGCTCTGGGGTCTCTAGGTCAGTGGGCTGATCCAAATCCATCCCATCGAGTATGTAGTCGACCATGTCGTTTTCGCTAAGGAGAACGTGGAGACGCGCAACCCATATGGAGAAGTTTGATCCATCTAATATGTGCTTCTCTCCTTCTAACCAATCAATCATCAATACGAAAGGTGCCATCTACATTTATAATTGTAAAAGGAATTTAGACTAAGTTTATAATTAAATGAGTTAATAATAACTCCACTCAGAAATACCTATCCCCAAAAGGGTTCCTAGTGATAACATGACCCCTATCAACCACATCTCCCCCGATTATCACGGCCATAAATAGGGTTCAAGGGTGGACGCTAAACGTCGGTCACATCATTCATGCGACTTGTGCTCGATCTTTCGACCATCCGCGTTCTGAGGCCATGTCTGCACATGCTAGGCTCGCCAACTCAACCTTAGTGTATCTGTTGTGCAACATGGCTTACACCCACTGTATGCGAACATAGATATGTCTGACACCTAGGCCTATAACCATGGATCGCCTCATACCGAAGAACTTTCTTGGTGGTGCACACTAAGGGGGAACACAATCGTTGGTAATTTTAACAGGGATCATCTTATTAGGCTACAGTCGAGTATCTAATACTAGCACACAATAAGACATACAAACAATAACATTGAATGTAAATGCTATTTGATATGGTCCTTCACGTCGTGATATCCATCCGCCGTCACCGGGTTCTAGCGCCGTAGACACCAGGTACCGGTGTCTTTCCGGTGTGGTAGTTCATCACCTCCGTGACTATATACTACTATGTAACAAAAGGTAATCACTTTACCTTTGCCACAACCATATCACAAAGCAACGCCCCCTGCAAAACAAAGTTAGACGCCTCTACTTTATCTTTGCATGTTTTACGTGGCTGAATGGGCTTTCCTACAAGAATCGTTCTTACCTACAAACTTCCAGCACAACGCTGATCAAGTAGTTGTCTCTACTACACCCCTTTCGGGGCCCTCCGTTGCAAATGGCATACCAACTAATGCGAGAGAGACAGACACCCCCCTAAGCCACTTTATACGGTACAAGCCATATGTCAAGCGTGGACCAGTATCGCGAATGAACACGTAAAGTCCGTTGGGGGCCGCTTCATCAAGCATTACTGTGGTATAAACAAGTACACATGGGAGGGTAACAACTAAAAGATCAACGCCCACACGCTACATCTCGTGTGTTCTACCCGTACTAGCATTACTATGCATAGATCTAGCTCTGATACCACTGTAGGGGTTCCGCGTATGAAAACAATAAAATTTTACTCTACGCCCCTGAACCCCTAAAGCTGCCAGGACCTATGTATTAGTAATACAGTAACGGGAGGAGCTTTTCGATAACTTACCCTTGAAGACCGAAAAGCGTTGTCAATGCTCAGGAGAGCATGGTTGATGTAGACGAGCCGAAGCCGACCTCAAGGTCGTGATGAAGTCCCTGTGCTCCTTGGCTCCAACGACTTGAGTGCCTCAAGTGCGACACCTCGCGGGGAGTTACACACGTCCGGTGCCTGACGATAACTCCCGCTTCCCCGATCTAGCAGCAGTTGCGGAAGTAGAGCTCCCGGATCCGAATCCCGCAGCATGACGGCGCTCCGCGGTGAAGATGTCTCTCGCTCGCGCATTCTAGACATGGGACCACGTTCACGAGAGAGAGAGGGGGAGAGAGAAAATATCAACTGGAGGTCCTCCCAAAAGTGAGAAGACCTTTATTGATTATTGGTGTGTTTAAATTGGCTAAATACCCCCACTATATATAGGGGGAGGGGAGGTACTACCTCCCTCAAAGTTCCGGGGTGGGACTAAAGGAGAGGAGGGGGGAGGGGTGGCCGGCGGCCACCCTAGTGGGCCCCGCGCGGGGGGGCTAGGCCCAGCCGGCCTCCCCTTTGCCCCTTCTCCCTCTCTTCTTTCCCCTAATGGGCCCTCTCCCTCCGGAAATTGGCCCATTAAGCCTTTGACCATTTATTTGATTTTTCTCTTTATTAAATAATTATGAATAAATGATTAAATCAACATTTAACATTCATTCACATATTATTCAATCTCTGTGGCTATGGAACACCTTCCACCTCCACTCCGAACATCCTCTGGACTTACCGAAACCCTTCTGGTTTTCTCCCTACAAATCTTCGGCGATTCCACCGATCCTATAAACACTCTCAAAGCATCATCAAGCCCTTGAGCGTGATACCCAACGGTTCGGGAACACTCCAGACATGGTCAGGACACTCCCGCACCAATGATCGCAGAGGGACCTGGATGGCCATGTGACCCCTATGCGTTCCACGAAGATCTTTCGTCGTTTGAACCGGGACAGTCGTGTCTTATTCCCTTTGTCTCTCGATACTTGCATTGCCTGGGATCTGATCAATGATATCACCATGTCGTGTTCAATCTCATTACTGAACAATGCTACTTGAGTCGTTCCGACAAGAGATATCCCCGTGGTCAAATCACACGCTACACAGCTATTGGATATAACCTCTCCGAGTGGGCCCTTGAGTATCTTCCGGTCACATGGACGGACAAATCCTGCTCTTGACATATATTGCCTCTACGGTTTCCTCCGAGTACCTGAACACACCTTTATAACCACCGTATTACCAGATGGAGTTTGATGCTATCTAAGCACTCTCGGGAGACAGTGATTGATATAGCCTCACGGTCTAAGGAATAGTCTACGAGGATCCATTTATACTCATCGTAACTTGAACTTCGTGACATGATCAGGTCACGATGTTTAGGTTGGGTATTGGTTTCATCATCTCATTCTCAGAATGAGATGACCTCATTTCCAACTGGCATAAATGCCACATGATCAGGAAACATGATCATCTGTTGACCAATGAACCAGTGACTAGAGTTTAACTGGGAACCCCTGGTTGTTTGTATATCACACGTGTATTGATGTTTCCACTCAATACAGTTATAGCATGATATAAAACTTAATCATAAACTATATGAAATATGATAATAGTCTTTACTACTATTTGGAAATATGCCCTAGAGACAAATAGTAGTAAAGACTATTATCATATTTCATATAGTTTATGATTAAGTTTTATATCATATTATAACTGTATTGAGTGGAAACATCAATACACGTGTGATATACAAACAACCAGGGGTTCCCAGTTAAACTCTAGTCACTGGTTCATTGGTCAACAGATGATCATGTTTCCTGATCATGTGGCATTTATGCCAGTTGGAAATGAGGTCATCTCATTCTGAGAATGATATGATGAACCAATACCCAACCTAAACATCGTGACCCGATCATGTCACGAAGTTCAAGTTACGATGATTAGAAATGGATCCTCGTAGACTATTCCTTAGACCGTGATGCTATATCAATCACTGTCTCCCGAGAGTGCTTAGATAGCATCAAACGCCATCTGGTAATACGGTGGTTATAAAGGTGTGTTCAGGTACTCGGAGGAAACCATAGAGGCAATATATGTCAAGAGCGGGATTTGTCCGTCCATGTGACGGGAAGATACTCAAGGGCCCACTCGGAGAGGTTATATCCAATAGCTGCGCAGCGTGTGATTTGATCACGGGGATATCGCTTGTCGGAACGAGTCAAGTAGCATTGTTCAGTAATGAGATTGAACACGACATGGTGATGTCATTCATCAGATCTCGGGCAATGCAAGTATCGAGATACAAAGGGAATAAGACACGACTGTCCCGGTTCAAACGACGAAAGATCTTCGTGGAACGCACAGGGGGCACATGGCCATCCAGGTCCCTCTGTCGATCATTGGTGCGGGAGTGTCCCGACCATGTCTGGAGTGTTCCCAAACCGTGGGGTATCACGATTAAGGGTTTGATGATGCTTAGAGAGTGTTTATAGGATCGGTGGAATCACCGAAGATTTGTAGGGAGAAAACCAGAAGGGTTTCGGTAAGTCCGGAGGATGTCCGGAGTGGAGGTGGAAGGTGTTCCATAGCCACGGAGATTGAATAATATGTGAATGAATGTTAAATGTTGATTTAATCATTTATTCATAATTATTTAATAAAGAGAAAAATCAAATAAATGGTCAAAGGCTTAATGGGCCAATTTGCGGAGGGAGAGGGCCCATTAGGGGAAAGGAGAGAGGAGAAGGAGCAAAGGGCAGGCCGGCTGGGCCTAGCCCCCCCCCCCCCCCCGCACGGGGCCCACTAGGGTGGTCGGCGGCCACCCCTCCCCCTCCTCTCCTTTAGTCTCACCCCGGGACTTTGAGGGAGGTAGTACCTCTCCTCCCCCTATATATAGTGGGGGTATTTGGCCAATTTAAATACACCAATAATCAATAAAGGTCTTCTCACTTTTGGGATGACCTCCAATTGATATTTTCTCTTCCCCTCTCTCTCGTGCCCGTTGTCCCAAGTCTGGACCGCGCGAGCGAGAGACATCTTCACCACGGAGCGCCGTCGCGCTGCGGGATTCGGATCCGGGAGCTCTACTTCCACAACGGGTGCTGGATCCGGGAAGCGGATTTATCGTCAGGCACCGGACGTGTGTAACTCCCCGCGAGGTGTCGCACTTGAGGCACTCAAGTCATTGGAGCCAAGGAGCGCAAGGACTTCATCACGACCTTGAGGTCGGCTTCGGCTCGTCTACCTCAACCACGCTCTCCTGAGCGTGGACAATGCTTTTCGGTCTTCAAGGGTAAGTTCGCAAAAAGATCCTCCCGTTATTGTATTACTAATAGATAGGTGCTGGCAGCTTCAGGGGTTCAGGGGCGTAGAGTAAAATTTTATTGTTTTCATACGCGGAACCCCTATAGTGGTATCAGAGCTAGATCTATGCGTAGTAATGCTAGTACGTGTAGAACACACGAGATGTAGCGTGTGGGCGTTGATCTTTTAGTTGTTACCCTCCCACGTGTACTTGTGTATACCGCAGGAATGCTTGATGAAGCGGCCCCCAACTGACTTTACGCGTTCATTCACGAGACTGGTCCACGCTTGACATACGGCTTGTACCGTATAAAGTGGTTTAGGGGGGTGTCTGTCTCTCTCGCATTAGTTGGTATGCCATTTGCAACGGAGGGCCCCGAAAGGGGTGTAGTAGAGACAACTACTTGATCAGCGTTGTGCTGGAAGTTTGTAGGTAAGAACGATTCTTGTAGGAAAGCCCATTCAGCCACGTAAAACATGCAAAGATAAAGTAGAGGCGTCTAACTTTGTTTTGCAGGGGGCGTTGCTTTGTGATATGGTTGTGGCAAAGGTAAAGTGATTACCTTTTGTTACATAGTAGTAGATAGTCACGGAGGTGATGAACTACCACACCGGAAAGACACCGGTACCTGGTGTCTACGGCGCCAGAACCCGGTGACGGCGGATGGATATCACGACGTGAAGGACCATATCAAATAGCATTTACATTCAATGTTATTGTTTGTATGTCTTATTGTGTGCTAGTATTAGATACTCGACTGTAGCCTAATAAGATGATCCCTGTTAAAATTACCAACGATTGTGTTCCCCCTTAGTGTGCACCACCAAGAAAGTTCTTCGGTATGAGGCGATCCATGGTTATAGGCCTAGGTGTCATACATATCTATGTTCGCATACAGTGGGTGTAAGCCATGTTGCACAACAGATACACTAAGGTTGAGTTGGCGAGCCTAGCATGTGCAGACATGGCCTCAGAACGCGGATGGTCGAAAGATCGAGCACAAGTCGCATGAATGATGTGACCGACGTTTAGCGTCCACCCTTGAACCCTATTTATGGCCGTGATAATCGGGGGAGATGTGGTTGATAGGGGTCATGTTATCACTAGGAACCCTTTTGGGGATAGGTATTTCTGAGTGGAGTTATTATTAACTCATTTAATTATAAACTTAGTCTAAATTCCTTTTACAATTATAAATGTAGATGGCACCTTTCGTATTGACGATTGATTGGTTAGAAGGAGAGAAGCACATATTAGATGGATCAAACTTCTCCATATGGGTTGCGCGTCTCCACGTTCTCCTTAGCGAAAACGACATGGTCGACTACATACTCGATGGGATGGATTTGGATCAGCCCACTGACCTAGACCCCAGAGCAGCGGAAAGACCGCTATCTCCGTCGTGAGATGGCCTCCTTCAGTTCAGTTACCATGCGTTTCATAATGGTGGATGAGCTGTGGCCTTTCGTGGGTGATGTCGACCCTCGTTCGGTGATGCTACAGCTTAGGACACATTTCGTGGAACAAGTACGCATATGGGAGCATGAGATGATGGGAGACTTCCTCTCCATTAAGATGGAGGAGAACTCATCACTGGACGACCACTTGGAGCACATGCATGATGTGTACATGAGGCCTGCATACTTCCTGGATAGCTGGATGACGGGATCTTTTGCAAACGGTGTTGTGCTGCGGTCGCTGCCACCAAGCTACCACGCACAAGTTAGGACTTGCGTAATGAGGGGCGACGCAGAAACAATGGAGTTCCACCGGTTCGTGACACATCTCAGGAATGTGTTGGTTGAACCAGATGTCGACCAGGTCATCAATGACAAAGGTATATATTTGATATACAGTTTTATAAATGTTATAATCTTGCAAACACATTTGCAGTGTTAAGTATATCTGATACTTGTTCTGTTTTGCTGAAAACAGGTCCTTCTGCATGAGAGGTGCTTGCTGGAGAGGAGGTGATGTTGCGTGTTGATGGCGAGCATGATGATGACGACCGACGACACTCTCTCTCAACATTTATCATTTAGTTTGTGTTTTAGGATGATTATTGTAATCAAGAGATTGTGAACTTCTTTAGTGTGTCTCACATTTCGTGAGACGGTTATTCATATGAGTTCGTAACAAACAGTTGTTCCACTTTTATGAATGATTTTTATTCGTGTTCATATCTTGTTTGATTATGTGTGAATTATCCTTGTTGTTTGAAACTAATTGATAATGCATGAACATTTGTAAAACATTAATAAAATGCCTTAAAAATACCCAATTTAATGATATATTCATTAATGAATGAAACCATTGTTTAAATTGAAAGTTATGTTGATAATATGTGAAAGACATACGATTTCTAATCACATATAAATTATGCCTAAGTTCGGCAAAATAACTTGAACACCGTGTATTACTTGAATACAAAGTGTTTAAAGAATTGTTAAAAGTTAATACATATTCGATGTATTCTGTTTTAATGAAAATGGTGATTATCGTTAAATGATTGTTTAAATGTGTAAAGAAGTTTACCAAAGGAAGCATGAATATGAAACTATTTGACTTGATCAAAGAGTTTCATCAACAAAGGGTATAAATATGAAAGAGAATCTAATTACTATGATTTGATCAATAGTAATGAAATTTGAATTTATAAGAATGGCATAAAAGTAATTGTGAAATGCAAAGCATCACAATGTGATATTAGATATCAAAGTGGGTGAATAGAAGGCACCAAATAAATCATTGTAGTGTAGATGTAGAGACCATTAGTTAGAAATAGCTAGTCCTCAATTAGAATGTAGTAAACCATTTGAATTTGTAAAAGTTTTGGGGTTATTCGATATAACCAAAACAATAGCAAATAAGTCCTTGTAGAGTATTCATTAGAAACTTTGAATACGAAATCTATAGCTAAACCAAAAGGAAAGCAAAACTTGTATTGCTTGGATTTTGGTACATTTTTGAGGAAGCTCACTTTTACTGATATTTCTCAATTATGGAGCAAATGGAAGATAGTGAAAAACACGATGAGGATTCAAAACCCTACATCAGAGTGTTGAGAAGCGCAACGGACAATGTTCCTGAATGATTCTCTTCACAAAGGAAAGAATCAATGATATTGATCATTGTGTTTTCCCCACTAGTGTTTTTACTACATGAAGTATGATTCAAAATGTAATCCATATCTTCTATGGAGACATTTGTGAATCATTTGTCATGATTCTTGGAATATGACATACCTACGAATTACTAAGGAAATAATGGTAAACTAAAATTATGAGAAATCCTAATAGCAAAATTCCCTTGAGATTAGAAAGCAATTCGTTGCTGAATCTCACAAGAAAAAGGAGTTTCTTGAATTTTCCCAAATGACTGCAAAGCCATAGTGGAAAAGGGGGGTGAATGACAAAAGCACAATTTGTCAAGTATTGATAAATTCAAATGAATTTGATTCAAATGTGCTAAATGTCTAGAGGATTTAAAACTAGTAATAGTACTGGTATCTCATAGTAAATCTCCAAGTTTGATATTTGATCAAAAGGATTTTAAAGTTGTTCAAAATAGTGAGTGGATATGCAATTTGCATAAAATTGAGTGGGAGCTTGTGGCGCCCCGCCAAAACCACTACTAGAAAATCGCGGTGTTTTTGTGCATTGCATCATCATGACTGCATGCTCATGTCATCATGCCACCTTGCATTTGAGCATCGTCATCATCTTGCATGGTTTGTTTAAAAACTATTTTCGAAAAATCTGTTTTTGTTTTCTAAACGCCCCGTCTTTATTCAAACACAAAACCTGGGTCTCCGGATTATTTTGTTTTTTCTACCCACGGTTTGCAAAAGCCCCGTTCTAAATAAATAAAATTTTAAATTGTTTTTAGGAGGCAGCCCGCCAGGCCCGAAAGCCCAGCTGGCCACCTCCAGATAAAATCCTAGCTACCTCAAATCTTTTCCTACCTAATCCTAATCTACCCATCCCCAGCCACATCACCCCGACCAATCACCACCCGCCACCTCACCACTTCCCCAACTCCCTCCACTCCCATGCCGCCACATCAGCCTCCTGGCCCTACCTCCTCTCCACACCCCAGCCACCTACCCCCCTCCTCCCTCCTTTTTTTTCCTCCTCGCCGCCGCCACCTAGGCGCGCAACCCCACCCGCCCTGCCGTTTCCCCGCCCGCCAGCAACTCCCGCTCGCGCACCTACCCGACAGCCGCCGCGCGCCCGGTCCCACCCAACCTTCCGCCCGCACGCCACCTGATCTCCTCCTCTGGCCCAGCCCCGCGTGACCGACCCGCACCTGGCCCCACCACGACGCCCTCTCCTCACCCGTCCTATCCTTCCCCACCAACTCCTGGCTACAGCTGCGAGCCCGATCCCCCCAGTCGCCGCCGCTCCGCTCGATGTCAGGCCCCGCCGCGCACCTCTCATCTCCCTCTCTCTTGCCGCTCCTCGAGCTCCTCGTCCCCGCCACCTCGTCAGGCCGCCGTCGCCCCTCGGCCCCCTCCTCTGCCGCCGTCCTCCCCGCCTCTCCTCCCTTCACCGGTGCTGCCGACACCGCCGGTGCCGTCCTCTGCTCGGCCAACCTCCGGGCCGCGCCTACCTCTGCCTCGGCTCCGACATCGCGCCCCCCCTCCTTTTTCTACTCCATCTCGCCGCCGTTCGGCCGCAAGCTCGCCAGCACCGCGCGCCTCCACCTTCCTTTTCCGGCCGCCGCTCGTTCGCCCTCGCCCTCCGGCCACCTCGTACCACCGTGCAGGCCTCTTCCTCGTCTGCGGAGCGCCGCCTCCGCTGCCGGTTTCCCCTCTGCCACAGTCGCCGCCCAGGAGCCCCGCCGTGAGACCGCCTTCCTCGCCATCTTGCGACGTGTCGCTGTAGTCCCTATGACCCGCTTCGCCGCGCCCGAGCACCTCCGGCCGCATCGGCGTCCTCGTCGCCCTGCAACCTCGTGCCACCACCAGTGGCCTTGGTCTCCTCGATGCCCTGCTCTGGCCCCGTTCCTCCTGGCTGCAGGTGGTGACCACCACAAGTCCCCTGTGGCTATACCGCGAGCCCGAAGGCTCTGGCCATCTTGGGGTTTTCATCTGTGAAGCCCGGCCGCCCTCCTCATGCATGCTTGAGTTTCTCTAAGTCTGCTTGGTTGTTTTGTTCCCGACAAGGAGACGTGGTGATTAGTGGTACTACCCAGCTGAGGTTGTGGTGAAGGTGTTGTGTGTGTTGAAGTGAGGCAATGTTGAACGTCCGAAGACCACGCGGCCCATGTACATCTCGTCAAGATCTACCTCATGGGCGCCAAGTACTCCATCTTCGAGAACCGATGCATCAAGATCGTGCCGAGACGGTACCTCTAGAAGGCTACCGGTACCGCATCCAAGTTCGTCATCAACAATCGAAGTCTGTTTTCCAAGATCTCCGACCCGGTGTCTACACACGCCGAGATCCCCGGACGCCATGATCTTCTTTTCGGCTGTGAAGACCGATCCCTCGGACGACAAGTTCTCCTACCCGATAAGCGGACCCGACAAATTTTCTTCTCGGACCCGATGACCGCCAAGATCGCCTCACGGAACGACAAGCGCTTCATCTTGGAGCACCAAGTCCTTCTTCCCGGACGCGAGATCGTTCCCCCCGCCGAACCCTGTCGAACCCCGAATCCCCCGGAACCAAGACCTTCGCCCCATGTGTGACCTTTCTCCGAGCCCCTATTTTGATAATATAATACATCTTGTTGCATATTAAATTATTCATACTCGCATGCATATTTGTATGGTTTGGGGGCATTAAGCCAATTCACCTCATAATTAAATATGGAGTCCATATGCCGACGAATCTAGTCTTATATGGGCTCTATTTAAAATTGTGTATCAAACCGATGCTATGTTTTGCCATGTTAAGACAACATTTAAAATGTGGGGTATCTAAACAACATGAACCTAGTAAATAATTATCGGGACCCCGGTTCCGTTTAATATTGCCCAATCGCATCGCATCTTTGCCATGTCATGCATTATATCATGATCATGCCGATTTTTCTGCATTAGTTGTAATTGTTGCATCGCTTGTTCTTTTTAGTGTTTTGCTTCTTCCCGGATAGGACGATGAGATGTTGTGAGCTTCGACAAGTTCTTCGATTATGAAACTTCGGCAATGTTTTCAGGCGAGCACCTCCCCCTTTCTACCTATCTTACTTTTATAGTATTTATTCCCCCTGTTGATCTATTGCTATCTGTGTTGCGATGCTCTAGTTTTCGTACCCGTGGTATCCCTTGCAGCCTTATATTGCCTTGGACACATCCTATTACCTGTTGATTGGTAGATAGTTGGACTTGCGCGTCGTAGTCGCTTGCTCAAGTGTTGTTGCGTGTCGTCAAGTACCACAGTTGTTGGAGTATTGCCGCATGTTTAATGTTGGAGATGATCATGGCTTTAATTACTGTTTAATAACTAAAATTGAAGTAGGTAAATAATGCAGAGGCACCGGTGGGTAATAGACAATTTTTGGTTTTTAACCGCTCACTGGTGTGCCGTAGGACCCCGAGTTCTTGACACCTGTTCCGAGATCGAGCGCGCTAACCACAGGTGGGGTGTGTGGGCACCCCCATCGATTTAGTACCTGATTCCAAGTACTGTACTGGGGGCCACAAAGTAGTTTCGGGCTTTATTACTATCCTGTACTTATGCCATGCTTTACTGCTTTATTTATGATTGCGCGTGGAGCGCCTGTACTGTTTAGGAAAGCGGAGTGTTTTCGCGGTATCGACAAGCCCAGTCACACTTTCGGGTTCCCAGTCGTTTACAGCCACTGACGCAAACCCTGGGTCCGTCTCGGAGACCGGCCGACTTCGTTACGGGTAGCTTAGTGGGGTGGCCCCCCGTGCTTGCTTTGGGTCTGGGAAACGTCGTGTCTGAAACCCCGTCGACATACCGTTGGGTGTATGTTTTGTGATCTTGTACCTACCTGATCCGACAACAAGGGTGTAGGTGCGTGTGGAAACTTTGGTGCACCCCTGCAGGGTTAAATCTTTTCGAGAAGCCGTGTCCACGGTTATGGACGACTTGGAGCACAGTTCTCGATCATAGACAACTATAACTAAAGTTTACTGTTATAATTTGACTTGTATCCGATATGACTAGTAATTAGCTTCACTGCAACGGAATGGCTAAATAAAAGTACTAACAACTGCTGGGTTTGGGATATCTCATGCTAATTGTATCTGACTAGTAAGTGTTGCAACTACAACGGAATGGTTAACTAAAAGTGCCCACTGCTTATTATATCAGGATGACTATCTATACCTGACTAGTAATTGCTGCAACGATAACTGAATAAATAAAACTGCCAACGGTGTGAGTTCCTCGGTTGACTTCCTCGTCTGGTCTCGAGGGGGAAATACCAGGATGGGTATGCTTGGTGATAGTATTAGGTTGGTTCCGAATAGGTCTTTCTTATCCCTCTCTGATAGCCGACAGTTATATCGAGTCTCTATAGGTTGTTTAGTGCATGCCGCGCTGCCGCTTCAGTCCACCATACCTATGTAGGCGAGGACCGCCGAATTCTAGCCTCGCCGTGTACTAGCCTCAGTACTGACCGCTCTTTCTTTTTCCTTTGCCCTTTGTCGGCACCCCTTTTGTTTTAAGCAGGTTTTGAGATCGACGTCGTTAGCAGGGTCACCCTTCCGGCTTGGCCTGGGCAGGGTTATGGACGCCATTGGTTATTCCTCAGGGCTCTTAGCTCAATTTGCATCTTGTCCGTACTCGGACGCTGTATCGTTTTCAAGGTGATTTGAATCTTTGTACTGTATATTTGTATTCTTGACTCATGGAGTCGTTGCTGTATATATCTGTTTTGTGGGTTCCATCGAGGACTATTGTGTAATGATATTACTTCGTTTTCCACCCGCACGAAAGTGCCTGGTGGGCACCTTTGAATCGTTTCTATGCGGGTTTGGCGGGAAGCGCTAAAACTTGCATAGGGTCGATTCTGAGGGTGTTACAGAGCTATGTAAGTCTTCCTAAAATGATATGTTGGCAACATATTTTTGAGTGGGAGCTTATAGGAGTAATTCTTAAGTATGTTAAGAATGAAAGCACAAATACTTATAAATAATGATTTATAAGATGTAGAAGTTGATAATAGGTGTATTATGATATTATGTAGTATTCCTTAAAGGATTCTGAAAGGGGTTTCAGAATAGAAGTTAATTAAGGAACTGGTCCTTAATAACTCGGATTAGGAATAGCATTAAGTTAACATCGATGGTTGAAAGAAAGAAAGGATAATCATCATCCACTATGTTATGACATAGGTTCGGTCCTAGTAAACCATGATAATAACTTAGCATAATATATGACCCAATAAGGAACGTTTAAAAGTGATCAAGTTTGAATCACAGAATGTTGAGCTAAGTTTGTCCGTAGTGTCTAATAGAGAACTGCAGACATGTTTTCAAATCCATAAAGAATGACATATCTTAAAACATAAAGGGTTATGTTATAAGGGAATATGTTGGAAACTCCTGTAAATACCGATTAAAGTCAAGTAGGAAGCGAGGTGAATAAAGACATCTAAAGTTGCATAGAGTGCACTGGTGTTTCGATGAATACATTTATAATAATAGATAAGGGTACCATCTAAAGTGTTGTATAATGTTATGGCGGGGCTAGTTCGCTTTTAACGTAGAATGATGTGTCCCAGGGCACAGTGCCCATGAGAAAGCCCTCGAGGTTGATCTAACGTCATTGTAGGCTCCTGGAATCAGGCCTCGTTCTGCTACCATAGCGACGATGCATACACACAGATGCTATCATGTGATGATAAAGTATTAGTGTCAATCAAGGTGACATTAGTAAGTTGCAAAGGATTTGGGATTGTAAAGTACAGACCCAAGACTCAACCTCTTCCATGAGGAAGCGTGTTCAGGGTACCGGATATATGGTGCCAAAGATTGAGAACAAATGCAGCTAGTGTATTTGTACTCTAGTGCAAGTGGGAGACTGTTGGAAATATGCCCTAGAGACAAATAGTAGTAAAGACTATTATCATATTTCATATAGTTTATGATTAAGTTTTATATCATGCTATAGCTGTATTGAGTGAAAACATCAATACACGTGTGATATACAAACAACCAGGGGTTCCCAGTGAAACTCTAGTCACTGGTTCATTGGTCAACAGATGATCATGTTTCCTGATCATGTGGCATTTATGCCAGTTGGAAATGAGGTCATCTCATTCTGTGAATGAGATGATGAAACCAATACCCAACCTAAACATCGTGACCCGATCATGTCACGAAGTTCAAGTTACAATGATTCGAAATAGATCCTCGTAGACTATTCCTTAGACCGTGAGGCTATATCAATCACTGTCTCCCGAGAGTGCTTAGATAGCATCAAACGCCATCTGGTAATACGGTGGTTATAAAGGTGTGTTCAGGTACTCGGAGGAAACCGTAGAGGCAATATATGTCAAGAGCAGGATTTGTCCGTCAATGTGACGGGAAGATACTCAAGGGCCCACTTGGAGAGGTTATATCCAATAGCTGCGCAGCATGTGATTTTATCACGGGGATATCGCTTGTTGGAACGAGTCAAGTGGCATTGTTCAGTAACGAGATTGAACACGACATAGTGATGTCATAGATCAGATCTCGGGCAATGCAAGTATCGAGAGACAAAGGGAATAAGACACGACTGTCCTGGTTCAAACGACGAAAGATCTTCGTGGAACGCACAGGGGTCACATGGCCATCCAGGTCCCTCTATCGATCATTGGTGCGGGAGTGTCCCGACCATGTCTGGAGTGTTCCCGAACCGTGGGTATCACGCTTAAGGGCTTGATGATGCTTCGAGAGTGTTTATAGGATCGGTGGTCGCCAAAGATTTGTAGGGAGAAAACCGGAAGGGTTTCGGTAAGTCCGAAGGATGTCCGGAGTGGAGGTGGAAGGTGTTCCATAGCCACAGAGATTGAATAATATGTGAATGAATATTAAATGTTGATTTAATGATTTATTCATAATTATTTAATAAAGAGGAAAATCAAATAAATGGTCAAAGGCTTAATGGGCCAATTTCCGGAGGGAGAGGGCCCATTAGGGGAAAGGAGAGAGGGAGAAGGGGCAAAGGGGAGGCCGTCTGGGCCTAGCCCCCCTGCACGGGGCCCACTAGGGTGGCCGGCGGCCACCCCTCCCCCTCCTCTCCTTTAGTCCCACCCCGGGACTTTGAGAGAGGTAGTACCTCCCCTCCCCCTATATATAGTGGGGGTATTTGGCCAATTTAAACACACCAATAATCAATAAAGGTCTTCTCACTTTTGGGAGGACCTCCAGTTGATATTTTCTCTCTCCCCTCTCTCTCGTGACCATGGTCCCAAGTCTGGACTACGCGAGCGAGAGACATCTTCACCGCGGAGCGCCGTCGCGCTGCGGGATTCGGATCCGAGAGCTCTACTTCCGCAACTGTTGCTGGATTGGGGAAGCGGGAGTCATCGTCAGGCGCCGGACGTGTGTAACTCCCTACGAGGTGTCGCACTTGAGGCACTCAAGTCGTTGGCGCCAAGGAGCGCAAGGACTTCATCACGACCTTGAGGTCGGCTTCGGCTCGTCTACATCAACCACGCTCTCCTGAGCGTTGACAACGCTTTTTGGTCTTCAAGGGTAAGTTCGTGAAAAGCTCCTTCCATTACTGTATTACTAATAGATAGGTCCTGGCAGCTTCAGGGGTTCAGGGGCGTAGAGTAAAATTTTATTGTTTTCATATGTGGAACCCCTACAGCTATGCCATTCTGCGCGGTGGTGATAGACGTTAAGTCCCTGAGCGGCAACATAACCTTCTGTCTCCATCATGAAATTATCAAGAGGTACCTCAAAGGGTACTTCTAGTCTCACTAGGACGAGTAGAGGGCTCGTTGGTGCTACATCACCGTCAATAGTGAGGTGCATTCCCGCATGGCTAGCCTAGTGGTGGCTTCTTCCCGGAATCCTCACTGGGGAAAAGTTGATCCCCTATATGAGTATCTGTTCCTGATCTTGAAGCGGGTGAAGTTTGACAGCAACAACAGCATGATGGCCAATATGTTGTCGGTTGATTTCCTTCGGCTGCGCATATCTCCATTGAAGCAGTGGTCGCATCCTGCCTCAGAGTATTCCCACCTAGATGATGTGACCCACCTCCCCCGGGAAGGAGCCATGACTATCGTGGCAAGAGATTCATTGAGCTACTTTGTTAACTGTGCGGGAACAAGAGCACTGATTTGGTATAATTACCTTAATTATTGCACTGACCATGGTTAGTGATAACATGCAAAAGAATCATGTGAGTTAGATAAATCCAACAGGAAGAGTCTTGACTAATAAAGGGTTGCTCGCCTATTTACACATTTATATGAAGGATATCAATCACTTATCTCATTTATTCCATTTGGAAATTTCACTATCATCATGAACTGAGTCTCTCCACGCCTAACCTTTCATCTGCAGGAATTTATAGAAGCCTTCATACTTTTTCTTACTTATGTTATTTACTCTCTGTTCAATCTTCACTACAAACTCAACCACACTCACCACCTTTCCACTCTCAATACTTGTAGTCAATTCACTCAAGATCGAGGAGTCATTGTTGCACTATACGTGTGGATAGCTCGGAGACGCCGTTTGTTGTTGCATTGATTCAATTGGATCACAGAGGAAACGACTACATCAATTACGTTCGATAAAAGGGTTGATCATGGGCTTCAATGGTATGAAGGTCCAATCTCCCTCGTTACATGCATATCCTTAATTGGATCTTGGTTTTGGTATGCTCTCTCATAGGAATCTTTTTTGTTTTCTCTGATGTGAATCAGATCAGATGACCGGCAGGGAGGGGGTGATCGGACAAGCACATGCCACACAAGCACAATGGGAACTCGGCTACAGCATCGTCTGACAATCCGTGATGGTGTGCAGACACGGTTTGCAAAAATTCAACAGGAGAATAAAAATACCCAAATAAAAAATGTCAAAAAATCCTTGTTCCATCTATACCATAAAAATCCTCTTTAATTTTTATTCTTAGGCTGACAGGTTTGTCATCACGTTGTCGGTTATTACGTTTTGACTCAGATTAATGATGTCTGATATGTAAATAAGAAATAACCTTTTCTCTTATTTAGACACTTTGCAGATGTCCATGCATTCATGAAGAAAGTTGCAAACAAAAATGTAATGCAACTAGCTCTAGCTAGTTTCCTGATGAAAAAATGTGAGGTAAACGCTTCATTGGTCTACTAATGCAAGATGAGTTGAGTGGTCACTTATCTTGGAAAATATGAACACCCGTCACTCAACTCTTGTATTACCAGAGATTTGATAATAAACCGACCTAGAAGATGCTTGGTCTCGTGACCCTACGCCTCTCTAGAGGCTGCTGGTGCAACAGTTAATGTTGATGAAGCATGTTCGGGTTAAAGATGGTCATACATGACATGCTGCAAGGCCTCGAAGGCATGCATGTAACCTAAAGCTTCAATAAGTAGTCATATTGCCTGGACTACCGCAGGCATACGTTCATATCAGCTTTTTTATAAAATTGTAAATTCATTTTTGTGTGATGTTTGTTTATCTTGTAGTTGGATATACTTTTCTTTGAGGGCGTTTTTACTCATTTATCATTGATATATGATAGGGAATCTTACCCCAAAAGGACCATCAATCGTTATTTTTTGTCATTTAGAATTTCAGTTTTTAATTTATTTGGTTATTTTGTTCAAACTCTCTGTCAATTAATTCCACTTCTAAGTTATTATCTCTGACTTTTAATGTTTATCTAGCGAGCTGCCATGTCATCATGTCATGGTGTTTCTGTTTTGACTCGGTCAATTATATGGCAAATACGGAAATAAAAAAAAGCAAAATTTTCTGTTATTTATGCACTACCTAGATGTCCATGCATGCATGGACCAAGCTGCAAAACAGAGATGTGATGCAGCTAGCTAGCTAGTTTCCCAATGGGAGAATATCTCTGTAGGAGCACTTGCATCCATGGGGCAACATGTTCCTGCTTCTTGGTACTCTCCCTGATAGTATGTTGTGCACGGCTCAGTGCTGCATGGGCCTCCCTGATAGGGGCGGTCGCGCTTTCCATATTCATCACAAGAATGGTAGCCGTGCCTAAAAAAGAACACGTATAATTATGTATTGCAACAAAATATGGTGGGTGCGAGTGCACCAAATAATTAGGTATCTTGCGAGATGAACACACCTGACCAGGATATCACGAGCAAGAAGGCCATGGCCATGAGCAATATTTGGTTACCCCTCATCGTAGCTATGGGTGGATGTTGGTGTTGATCTGGCCTTGGGTTGTTGGAGGAATTCAACATGGGATTTATAGATGGCATGTTGTGCAGGTGCCTCTTTTAAATTAATGGAGGATATCTCCTAGCGGTGCTTTCGCTTGATAAGTTTGCATGCAATAAAGGCGGCATTTCTTACACTTGTGCACTATGAAGCTTGAGAACTCGACATGTGCATGTGTTTCTGACACTTGTGTACTAGGAAGATTGAGAACTCGACGCGTGGAATCGATTCTGACACGTGCACTAGGAAGTCTGAGAACTAGACACGTGCATGTGTTTCTGCCACACATGCACCCGTCACTCTGGGGCTTGGGCTGCTGGAGGAGTTCGACATGGGATTCATAGATGGCATGTTGTGCAGGTGTCTCATTTAAATTAATGGAGGATATCTCCCTAGGGTGCTTTCAATAAGCTTGCATGCAATAAAGGCGGCATTTCTGGCACTTGTGCACTAGGAAGATTGAGAACTCGACACGTGCATGCATTTCTGACACTTGTGCAATAGGAATTTTAAGAACTCGACGACACGTGCATGCGTTTCTGGCACATGTGCAGTAGGAAGCTTTAACTGTCTACACGTGCATATACAGTGTGTATCATGGCAATCCATCTGAGAAAGCGGCACATGTCCTGTCGTTGGCATGGTACTTCTTCCTAAAATATGGAGCGAGTGATGTTCGCATAAACAAAAGTCGAACATAATGACATTGCGGACGTGGCAACACGTCCAAGAAAGCTAGAGAGTTTTGTCGTCAACAACAGTAGTTCTACCTAGAAAGTGGAACTGCTAAGTCTAACACAGTAAGATGTGACTAGTTCATGACTTGTGACACATGAGTAAGTGGTGTGTACCGTAGAAACAAAATGAAGGAAAGTTGCCTTACTCTTTCGTCGACATCGGTAGTCTTAAAAGGTGGAAATATTGATGTGCATGTGTACGAAAGCCTAACACGATGATATACGAGTAGTTGTGAGAATAATATCTAGTGTAGAAAAATAGAGACACATATAGAAGTGGTGTGCATGCAATGAACAAAATGTAGTGACCTATATGCCGATTCGATACCTGCCACGATATGTGCCATCATTTTAGCATATATATGTGCATACCTTGCCTACATGTCTAATGGGATATATACGTTTGCCTCAAAAGTGGAAAAGGCTAATGTGCATAAATACATAAGTCTGACTCAATGATACTTTAGTAGTTTCGAGAAATTCATCTACTGTAGAAACAAAGAGACACACATTTTACCTTGTCGTGTGAACATCTAAGATATTATGGTGGTTTGAGTTTACCGGAATAAGTTACCCTACTTATTCACTATGGCGATGCCTACACCTTGTGCATTTACTCTTTGGTGCTCCTAGTCTTGGCGTGGACTTATGTCTTAACAATTCAAAATTTCACACTAAGAAGGATGATATATATGGACAATTAGAACTGCATGGGAAGTGCCAACCAGTGAGAAAAGTGTAGACTCCCAAGCAGAAACTACAACAAGTTTCATGCGGAATATGTTTCATTTAACATATGTTAACAAAGCAAACACATAGCCAACAAGTTCCGACCCCATGAGATTTTGGAACGGAAACAAAGCACATGCAACTCTCGAGTTACCCAAAGCAAAAAACTCCTACAAACCTAGAAATAATTAGTTGTTATAACCAAAAAGCTGTAGGGATCTAGTGTTGGCCCAACACTTTCCTGAGCAACATTGTATGCCATGGATGCACCCCCTCGGTGGCCAGTGATTCGAAGCTCCCCCTTCTTGTCATACTTGAGACCAAAGGTGCATATCTTCAACACGTGGTGGCGTGGGTAGGCAAACGACTGACCATCCTTCCGTGCACAACACTGAACCAGACAATATTTGCTGCCTCCCATGTACACCAGGGTGGCCCCCCGATGCCGCATGGACTTATGATCAAACACCTTACCTCTGCTGACTTTGCACTCTCGCATGCTCTCACAACAATTCTCTAGGGACGGAACATCGCATGAGCAGACGTAACCAATTCCCTCATTGCAGAGCCCAACCCACGCATCCAGCTCGTTGTCGTAGTGGGCCTGCCCTTTGAACGGCAGCGTCCATTCACCATGGTACCGGAACTCGAGGCTCTCCGTGTCGAAGGAGTAGGTGCACCGCCTAAGGTGATCGTAGGAATGCACATCGTCGTCATCTGGTTTCCGTTCATCCGCTTTCCATCCTATGGCCGACACGAAAAGAGTGTGCCCCTCCGGGTGCAACGCTTAACCAGTCACATCTTCGGTCAAGAATGGAAAGTCTGTGCGGACAGTAGACCAGGACCAAGGCTCCTTGCTGTCGGGCGGTGGCCGGGAGCCGAGCACCTCTAATATCGGCTCAACCATACCGAAGAGCTTGTCACCGACGGATGCGTAGAAGGGTCTGAGGATCGAAGTATGGTTCAGCGACAATGGGCACGCCGTCACCCCCATCGTCTTGGTGTCGAACCCGGGGATCGCTGGGCTGCCTTGTCTGGGACGAACAGCCAGGATGTTGGTGCCATGGGTGGCGAAAGACCATGGGAGTGGATGCCGTGCCTCGATGCGGGCGACGAGCGGGGAGCGCGTCTCTAGGCAGGCTTCGGAATCGGTGTCGAAGTCGTCCTCGTCCACCTTGTAGATGCTGGAGCCCCTTTCCCAGTCGTTCAGCAAGACGTACAGATACCGCCGCTGGGACGGCCGCTTGGCCGGGCGAGCAGAGCAGTGACCTGAAGACGACCGCGACCGCTTTGACACAGCGAGCAGAGCAGTGGCTCTTTTGAAAATCGCTGGATCCCCTTCTATGTGTGACTTGTGCAGGAAAAGAAAACATGTTGCTCAGCAGGTACAGTATTTTCCTCTCTATATATAGTCGGAGAGCAATCGTATCCGACTATGACAGGAATCGAACTTCGACTTGTAATCGGGATGGGAAGCGCATAACTATTTGGAGAGAGGGAGAGAGAAAATTTACTCGAGCGTAGGAAGTGAGGTTTCCATCAGGAGGCAAACATCTAAGCTGCAGAAATCAATTCCACATGCCGCCTGCCGGTAGAATGGTTGGATCAGGGGCGTGCATGCTTCAGCGGTGCCGACTGCCCAAAGTGCTTTGCCCGTTTTATTCGTCAAGTCTCATAGCATTACAAGCAAACTTCGGTGGCTCAAGGAGGCCAGAATGGCGACCAAATTGACAGACCTCACGCACACGCAGGACACTCCGACTACTAAAACCTCTGGAGCAGGTGCTGATGCATCGCGAGTAAATTACATTTTACTATCACAATTGGGGCGAGAGTAACAACTTAGTGTCACTTTTGCAATTTCTTGCGGATGCATACCATTTTTGGGACAAGATGTTACAAATAGGTCATTTTTTTTGGCTAATCCCATTTTAACAGCAAAATTAACATAATGGACCACAATTAAGCGATGACATGGACATAGGGTCCACCTGTCATTTCTCTCATCTTCTTCTCCTCTCTATTCTCTCGTACCCTTCTTCTTCTGAAAACCGCTCTCTCTACCCCTCCCAACCTTTTTTCTTAGCTGACGATGATGTCCGCCTCGTTGCTCGCATCTCTCCTACAGATGAAATTGAAGCCAAGCTTCCCTAATTGACGCCACCGTCCATGCCATGTATGTCGCGTGGTAGCCGTCGTTGATGTCGCCTCCAACCTTTCCTGAGCTCGCTGACCTTCTCCTTGCATCCCTGGTGAGATCCTACTCCTCCTTGTACTCCCCGTTTGCCCGCTCAAACACCATAGTCACTTGTCGTCGATCATCATCGTTTGCCACGTCACCGACAAGTTTCCGGCGACCTTTTACTAATGGTGTTGCGCGCTTTTGGTTCCCTTAGAACTCCGAGTCAAATGCGCCTGCCAGCGTAGCCCTGCATGCTCCCTTCCACGGTATCCTTGGACGTGGTCAGGGCCTCGGGACCACGGTAATCACACGACGTTGGCGGGACATAGCAAGAGGGGGTGGCAGGAAGTAGAAAGAGGGGGTGGTAGCCGGAGGTTGGAGGAAGGGGTGCTAGTGGTGGAAGGTAGCATGAGGGATTGTTGGCGACGCTGATTGATGAGGTGGACTTGGCCCCACATGTCATCCCCTCATATCTCTTCTCCTTCTTCCTGTACCTCATCTCTCTTATCAAAGAATCAGCGCCGCCAACAAATTCTCCTGCTACCTTCCACTGCTAGCACCCCTCCTCCTATATCCTATCGCCTCCCCCTCTTTGTACCTCCCGCCACCGTCCTGCTATTTCCCGCTAGTTCCGAGGGCTCGACCATGTCCAAGGATGCCGTGGAAGGGAGTGTGCAAGGCTATGCTGGCAGGCGCGTTTGACTCGGAGTTCAAGGGGAACCAAAAGCACAACGCCACTAGTAAAAGGTCACCAAAACCTTGCCAGCAACGCGTCCGCGCGACAAACAATGATGATCGATGACAAGTGACTATGGTGTTTGAGTGGGCAAACGGGGAGTATAAGGAGGAGTAGGATCTCACCAGGGATGCAAGGGGAAGGTTAGCGAGCTCATGAAAGGTTGGAGGCGACATCAATGATGTCTACCACACGATGAAGATGGCATGGACGGTGGCGTCGATTAGGGAATATTGGCTTCAATTTCACCTGGAGGGGAGATGCGGGCAACGAGGCGGATGTCGTCGGCTTAACGACGGAGCTTGGTAAGGTTGGGAGGGGTAGGGAGAGCGGTTGCCAGAAGAATAAGAAGAATACAATATAAGAGAAAGAGAGAGGAGTGGGAAGTAGATGAGAGGGATAACAGGTGGGACCTAGGTCCATGTCATTGCTTAATTGTGGGCCCATTATGCTAGTTTTGCTGTTAAAACACACTTAGCTAGAAAGGTGACCTATTTGTAACAGCTCGCCCTAAAAGTGGTATTTATCTGCAAAATTTTGCAAAAGTGGCACTAACTTGTTACCATAGCCCAAATTATGGTACTAAAATGTAATTTACTCGATGCATCACCTTGTGAACCGGACAACGCTTAAGTTCTGTTCACCCACTATGGATAAACGCGGTCCGTGACTCTGTTGTCATTTGAGATTTAGGCATAGGAGCTATGGACTCATCTTCTTCTTATGCAATTGTTGCCCTACATGGGAGCTCTGGATTCATCCATCAGCGTTCCATGCATGTTTTCCTTTACACAGGTCACCTACCGGCGACTCAAAGCAGAAAAAATGTCAACTCTATATATGTGACACAATAAGCATGATCTGCCACCATACATTGTTAATGAGGATGCTCATGGCTATGTGATGACCCGACGAGGTTCTTTGGCAGCAGGGGTATCAACACTATATATTCAAGTGCTTGAGCTTTTTCACAACCCTCAACGCATACGGTGTTCTTGATATGTTGGTGGAGCAGTCCATGCTCTGTTTTGGTTTTTGAGATATTAGAGTAAACCAAAGCAGAGTAAACACTTTACTCGACCAAATTTGTGAACCAATGAAAAATTGGCCCCTAGGTCATGAATCCTCGTTCATATTTCACTTCTTGTGATCTTTCACCTCACTAGTTCTTATGAAAAGATAACTTGTCAGGAAAATGAGAGTTTGCCAAAGCAGTCAGAGCCAGCCATATTCATTCACAAATAGTAACACTTCGAGTGGGGATCACACTGAAGTTGCGGACAAGAACCTCAATTCACGGAGAATAGATTGAAGCCACAGATCAAAGGGCAGTTAATTTGTTCTTATTGCATTTTGGGAACTTACTGACTATACTAAAACGCTGAAGTGGCCATCGGATATGGTTAGAACCATTTTGCATAGCATTGTAAACTTGTGATCTCTTTTCAGAAGATAAATCGGGATTCATTTTCCCTATTCTAAGTCCAAACTACTACGCATTGTTACATTCCTATAGCTAATGAGCTGACACACTATGTCCTTCAGAAAGAGAAATTTTGGAATTCGACGTGATTCTGGGTTTATGATAAAAAACAAAGATGAGCATATGTGTATTTTTGAAAAATGAGAATGTATATTTTTAGAAAACAAAATCTATTTCCACACTTCTTTCGTCATGAAAACTATAGCAGCTCATGCACATCGAATGGTAGCCCACATCTCTTTGAAGCGATGGTTATCTGGATGATTGATCTCATGCGTGCCTATTCTATGGAAGGAACAAAACAACAGTTGTTGCTGAGCAATTTGGCTTGCACACGCGAGATCATGACCACATAGATGTAATAACGGCCGGGTGTCAGTATCCTAGAGCAGAATATGCTTATAAGTACTCCTTCCGTTCGAAACTATAAGATGTTTTAGCTTTTTTATAATGCATGTGTTTAGACGTCTTTTATTTTATAGGTTCGAACCTAAATAGTAAAATACATCTAAATACATGTGTTTCAGAAGAAGATTAAAAGATCTTATATTTTGAAACGGAGGGAGTAGTGATTTACTTGTTCTATGAGTAAATCTGTTTTTCCTCCATATCAGCATATTTTGACATATTTTTGTGAGCAACATCATTTGACAATTGTTCCATATATTTGTTATCATGTGCATGGAATTTATAGATATCAGTCTAAGCATGATCCACATTGATTGTGCCTCTCATGCTTCAAGCATGTGAGTATGTAGCTTCAACAAAGCACATGCCATGACACGCTAAGTTGAACAAATCAGTTTATGTGAGTGAGGAACTAGCACACTATATAAGTGACGGGAGTACCATCTGTTATGCTTGCTCCCTCTATATCATCCCACAGTAGGTTCATTCTTGTTTCCTGCCTGCCCATGGGGAACCGATGAATTTCCAGGAAAAAACACTATCATCTGAGACATTGGAGCAAACCAAACCGAGTTAGAAGACCTGCTCTTTCTCTCAGTTAAATTAGACACTCCTTAGATGATGCCAATGATTTTCCCATTCCCAGAGCGCCCAATCTTTTTCGAGACGTTCTCCTACTGAACTTCCGTTTCCTGCAAAATATCTTGTCACCGAATACTATGTGATGCCTCTGTCTTGACAGTTGCCTGCCCTAGCAGCCACCACAGATCGCCTCACCATGGACCTCATTGAGGCCTTGTTTGGTACTAGAGTTTTTGTGGGGATTAGTGGGGATAATCCCCACCAAACCCCAAATCCCCACTTACTTCTAAAAATACATTTGGTACTAGAGTATTAGGCGAGTTTAATCCCCTCTTATCCCCACTTTTTCCCAAATTTTAGTATGTTTTTCTCAATCCCCAATACTCTACCCCTACCTAGTGGATTGTGGGTGGGGTTTTAGGGGATTTGGTGAAGGTAGAGGTTTCACCCAATACTCCAGGGGATTATCCCTACTAATCCCCATAAAAACTCTAGTACCAAACAAGGCCTGATGAGGGTCGTGGGGTCTCACCGCACATGGAAGGGAAGCGGTGGGTTCGGGCACCGCAAGTAATTCATTGGGTCCACATGAGGCCGTTGAAGGCTCTTTCCACTAGGTCTTGTTAACGTGGCATGAACTCTAGGATTTCTAAATCATCTGATTCTCTCCGAATTTTCATTTTCTTGTCTAGGCTTCCACATGTCACCAAGCCATTGATCATTTCGTTTAGACCCATCACCCAAGTAAAGGTAAAAAAATCCTCCACTAAAATCAATCTTCAAACTTGTTAGATTTAAAATTCACAAACGAAAAAGAAACTCAGCCAAGTAGATTTGGTGTAGTGCCATCCGATTTGTGATGAAAAACAATTTGATCATATAAATTTATACCATTTACATATACATTCATAAAAACCTACTATTGAAAGTTACATTGTGGGGACAAGGCGTGTTCGTCGCGAGCTATGAGAGTAGGACAAATTGTTCAAGTATACAGAGCATTGTGTTAATTTGGAACCACACTCTCCCACATATGTATGGCTTAGTAGTACCAAGTTGATTTTGAACGGTTTTAAAAACTATATTTACTCATCCCTATTGGAGTAGTGCATAATCAAAAACATGTCAGGCCTTAAGATAATTGTGATAAATAATAGAACATTGTTGAACTGGCAATGCTATTAAAGCATCAGCCTCATTCCATTTGGAAAGTGCATTCATGTAACCTGAATAAGAAAAGGGAAATAACATCAGTTTCTGGGTCGTGTGATTTAAAGATCACAAAAGTTCAAGGTATGTATTTTTATACAAACAAAACTTAGGCAGATATCACACATTTCAAAGTCTTGCTTATGGGAAGAATATAGACCAAAGAGCATGAATTGCCAACTTCCCATTACTAACTCAATCAATCCAGTATTTTATGTTGTCCGCTTAGTCATCCTCTCATCATTCAGTTCTTGGTATAGGGCTGTATGAACCATCAGGACCCACAAGACGCGCATCATAGAACGATATTCGTAGCGGTGGTTCATTGTTTGAGTGTAAAGAAATTTGGAAGGGCCCGTATCCTCCTTAATATAGTTTTTTATGGTAGCCTATAAGGGGCCTGAGTGGTGACCAAGTTCAAATAATACACTGTCATGGTGATGTGTTGTGCCCCTTCTGTCACTAGCCTGAAAATCATGATCACATCATCTTAATATTTGCATTCTCATAAAGCTATTCTGGGCCAATATCAGGGAAATTCTAGGGTGCACATGGGATCATACCTCTTTTCCTGAATTATTCTCCTGCATTCACGGTATTTTGGGTCATTTCATAGGTTACTCTTGATGGATTTTGTAGCCTTATCATGGTTATAGTGAAACTTTTGAAATAGATGGCTGATTGAGAAAATTCTCATTTCTAAAGTCGTCGATAGTTTCTATAGACTCATTGTTTAGATGTAGCTATGGAGAGTGTTGATCTGGCATAAGGACTAGGGGTGCATCTCTGCCCTCATTTACTAGGAGTGCATCTCTGCCCTCATTGACATGGTGACAATGTTTGCAACTCCGGTTAATATGTCCAACGAGCACAAAAACAAAGCTAGCTACACATTGGGAACACATAAGTGAGGGTAACTACGGTCTTTGTTTTAGGGTAACTACGGCCTTTGTTATGTGGAAACCACTCAATCTATAATCTTTTTTCGGGACCGTTTTGCCCTCTCACGAAACACAAAATTAACCAGCGAGACCACCGGTGAAATAAAATAAAACTGATCCGTGGCTTCCTATGTCGATCTATTTGTACACGCGCCCCCGTCGAACCTTGAGCCTCGATTTGGACCTACGCGTCTGATTAGCGAGCGCTCCTGCAACATCGGCAATTTACTGCCCAGAACAAGAACTCCCGATCGAATTCGTCAGATACCCTGCCTCTGTCACCTGGATCGCGGCCATCGGTGGTGCCCTCCCCTCTACATCGAGATCCATCGACGAACTAAAAATTCAATAGTGGTGCGACATTGGACAAGCGGCGGCGGCGCCAGTTTTCTATCTTTCTGGTATCCGATACGATCCGGGGAAGCAGAGCGGAACGCCTCCCTCCACCTCCTATTTTTGCAGCATCTGCCGCTTGCGGGAAACGGCTGCACGACCTGGGAAACCAGTGGCGCTAGCAGCGACAAAAAGTCAGGGAAAATTGGCCAACCCCGATCTCCACGTATTCTTTGTTTCTTCAGGTTGTGGTTTTTTGTTTCTTCAGGTTGTGGTGGCTTAGATGGCAGAGTAGGAGCCTCATGCTTCTTAATTGACGCAACGCAGCAAGGCTGGACACATCAGCATCAGCGAGGGAGAGAATTGATCTGGCTTCTGGGCTTTATGGGTCGCTGCAGGTACTACATCAGAAGGTCTTTATTTTCTCCTTTCGAAGAACCCAGACGCAGATTTGACCCTAAGCTTTGTTGGCTTGTGATCATGAAGAGCACTGTAATTAACCCAACTGAGCCAACCGGGAAACTGCTTCAAATCATTTTGTCTTGATACAAACTTATCTGCTTCAGTGCATGCATTATTGAAAGATATAGGAACTGAATCCTAGATCGCCAGAGACCGGGCGCTACCTGGTCGACTTCCCGTGTGACTGCTTCGGCTCCCGCCACCGAGCTGGTTGAGACTGAGAAGACGGGTGCCGTCTTCGAACTGAATAGCGAAGCTAGCTGGTCTCTTTCTGTGGTCGGTATGATCATGTGAGCAGTAAATTGCTGGAACTGAATTGTGTGTGCCTACTCCGGTGCTCCATGTATTTAATCTCAGTTTATCAGGTAAACATTGATTCACCTTCACCTGATTAATGGATGATCAGTGATTAATCATTGGTTTGACACTAACAGTTAGCTGTATGTAGGCATTGTTCTTTGATTCCAACAACTTTACTATCGTGGACTTTATTCTTTGTTTCCCGTATTGATGAACAAAATTTTGTCTCCGTGTCTATTTCCTTCTTTTCCACTGTTTTAGTGGTAATTAGTTTTTTCAAGTGGAGTATTAAAATTGCCATATCATCTCGTTAGTGATCTATGAATATATAAACTTATTTTAATGTAATGGGAGAACTTTAATAAGTTATTTTTTTGCAGTGAGGTGGGCTCTTCCTGCCTCTCGACCACGAGATGACAAAAGTGGTGATGCAAAGATCATCCAGGAGAGGGGTGGTGGCAGCACGGACATTAGATACGGGGAGTACACGATCGAGGTTACGGTGGAAGACCTCACAACGCGTTTTCAGCTCCTGTGGCCAGGGACGGACATCATTAGTGCATTTGCGCCCAGGGAACAAGGTATATACGCAGATTTGCTTCTCTTCCGTCGCAACACACGGACAATTTTCCTAGTAATCTATAATATCTAAATAGTAGCAACCCACTAGGTGTATTTTTCTCAGCATGCATCTATAACACCTCATCAGCCTTCCACGTCATCCAACTATTTGATGTAGCCACATCATCCACCACGCCCTATTTTGTTTTCCATTTTTTATCCTAGGGTGTAACCCTCCTCCAGTCATCTGCACAGTTTGTTCATCTCCTCCCAATTTTTCTCTCCACGACACTCTTTGCCTCCTTAGTTATTGCCCTTCCTCTTCATCTCCTTGAACACACACGGAACCAGTTGAAGCAATCAGATGCTCTCAACAACATGAACACTGCTGCAACACGCCGATCGTCTGTCCCAAAGTATGTGCACACGACGCGCATGCACAAAACGAGTAATGAATCATTTGATTTTCATCTTGATTGTTATTGACCATTGGCCCTGAGCTCCACCTCTTGCATGCCCCGGCTGCACCTGCAAATTATCCTGATTTTCAATATCCATTCGATTGCACATTCAGCTTGGCCATGCTCAATTTAACGGTTCCTGTATTTCAGAAATTCCTTGCATGCATGGTACAGAAGTACAGGTGCAAAATGCATGCGAACAATCACGGGATGCAGTGCTCAGTCTATATAAGCTTAGATGCGTCTCCATTGTTTTATTAGCACTCAAAGAGGAGATGGATATATAGAACATAGTAGTACAATGGATTTTGAATACTTTTGGTCCATTGAGATATTAGAGAAGACCAAAAGCTTGTTACACCTCTGGTTATGTTTCATCTGAGAACAGCACTGTGAAAATGTGCTTAGTTGATAAGCAAGCGAAGTTTTCTTTAGAATATAAATTTGTGGTAGTGCCGCCATCAAGTGGCAGCCTCTGGATGTGCATTCAATTTGTGATAGTGCTTAGTATATTTTACTACCAATAAAACTACAGATCTTCCAAATAGACTCTTATGGCAAGTTAGCGGTGCTAAATAGTCATTTTTTGGAGAGAGATCTACACTCTGTTTTGAAAGAATTACATAGTAATACTAAATTGTAAGGATGTTTTTCCTTGAAGAGATTTGTGTCATGTACTAAAGTGAGAGGAATTATTAGACTTGGACAATAGTGAAATTCTTAGGATTTTGACTTTTAATATCGAGGCAAATGTTTAGAGTGGACATTTTGGAATGATACGTATGGATTTACCTCGAAAAGTCCTTTAATAACAATCCATTTGTTTGGATTTTATAATACACTGCAACAAAAATGAATGATCAAAGGTATATTTTGGAGACCATAGAAATGTAAATAATTAAAGCTTTTGGGGGTATTCATGTAAAACAAATTAAACTAAATAGTATATGCCATGATCTACTATGTCTCACTGCCCCATGGTAGACAAAAGAGATGATCAATATCTGAATCATTTGGTCCATGATTTCAGCACGTAATTCCCATTTCACTTTGCTGCGGTCAATCACCCAACATCACTAATGTCTGGTTAGCATTTTCTAGCTAGAGGCCTTTACTTGCATAATTTACCGGGTTATTCTGCATCTCTCTCTCTCTCTCTAACTCGTGGCTCCTCTGCCTTTGCATTAACTAAAGGAAAAACAGGTTAGGGATGCAGAAGTGGGACAAATGGGACATATGGGATCCTAATTTTAGACCCCTAGACTAACTCTAAACTAAGTGGGAGAAGTGGGACAAGTAGGATTTAACAAATTTTACTTATCCCACTTAGTTTAGAATTAGTCTAGATGCCTAAAAGTGGAATCCTACTTTTCCCACCTCTGCATCCTTGAAACAGGTTCAGACTTAGTCTTTACAGACGTTAGAAAAAGGAAAAAAGAAGTTCCATACTGCACAACTGGTTTGTACCGTGGAACTCAGAAGACGTAGAATAGACTTCTTGGATTTTTTGTACTCTGTTCTTTCCTAATGTTCAATCGTCTGGTTCCCTCTAGTTAGGGCTTCTCGTCTCTCACGGTGCCGCCGTTGTTGAGATTTTTTCCCCACCTTCCACCATGTTCTCGGTTGGGATCGGTACTCGAGCTGCTACGAGGCGTTGTTCCCTGGCCTCGGTGTTGTGCACCAGGACGGCAACCAAAGGGATTTTGGGCATAGATCTTTTCTTGGACATGGTTTGACCCTGGCGGCATACCAATCTGAATCGTCATCCAGCAAAGGCGACGGAGGTACGGAGGCTATATATTGTTAAAGTATGATCCAAATACTATTAATGAGGCTAACTTCTGACGGAGAGGAGTGAGGCCCGTCGCCGGAGGCTTGACCTAGGTTTCCACCGTTATATATACCTCTTGTAAGCCGCCGGCTAGAATAAGTTGCATATGTGAAAATACCCGGTATTGTATAAACACTCCCCGTTATAGTGAAGTTTTGTTGGCTAGCGCCTGTGGTTTTTTCCCCTCTTTGTTGGAGAGGTTTTTCCACGTTAAATCTGTGTCCCCTTGCTGCGATTTCTTTTTCGTTCTTTGTTATTTGCTTGTCGTAAAGCTAACAAGTGGTATCAGATCCCCAGGTTCTAATCTAGGGTTTGAGACATGTTGTCATTGAAGTTTGATCTACCGCAGCTGGACTACACCACAAGATTCTGCTTCTGGAAGGTGAAGATGCGGGCAATTCTTGCCCAAACTTTAGATCTGAATGAAGCGCTAGAAGGATTCGAGAAAAATGATGGGAAGAGCTGGTCCTACAAAGAGAAGCGGAAGGACCGTAAGGCTTTGTCTTTGATTCAACTTCATCTATCCAATAATATTTTGCAGGAAGTGTTGGCAGGGAAATTTGCTGCTGCCCTTTGGCTGAAACTGGAATCGATCTGCATGTCCAAGGACCTAACCAGTAAGATGCATGTGAAGATGGAGTTGTTCTCGCATAGGCTGCAAGAAGGTGGATCGGTAATAAATCACTTATCTGTTTTTAGAGAGATCGTTTCTAACTTGCAATCTATGGAAGTAAAATATGAAGATGAGGATCCAGATCTCTTACTCTTATGCTCGCTGCCTAGTTTCATGAAGATGGGGATCTAGCTCTCTTACTCTTATACACACTTTCGTGATACAATATTGTTGAGCCATGATAAACTAACCCTTGATAAAGTACAAGAGGCCCTCAAACAGAGGGAAAAGGTGAAAACTATGATGCAGACGGATGGGTCGTCATCCAAGGCTGAAGCTCTACAGGTTCGTGGCAGGACCGAGCAAAGATTTAACAACTATGGCAACCGAGATAAGAGAAAATAATCATGTTATTGATGATTGTTAGAAGTTGCAAAATAAGGAGAAAAATAACGGAACTTACCAACCGAAAGATAAGTCTGAAGGTGCTGGTAAGGTTGCTGTTATTTCTGGTGATAGTTCTGAGGGTGAATATTTAGCTGTTTTTGCTGCTTGTGCTTCTCGTGATGATGAGTGGATACTTGATACTGCATGTTCGTTTCAAATTTGTTGTAACAAATATTGGTTTAGTTCATATGAGTCTGTACAGACTGGAGATTTTGTACGTGTGGGGAATGATAACTCATGCCATATTGTCGGAGTTGGATCTGTTAAGGTGAGGACACATAATGACATGGCATGTACATTGACTGAGGTGAAGCACATACCAAGCATGGCCAAAAAATCTGATCTCCCTAAGTACCATGGATGTTGATGGATACAAGTACGCTAGTGGGTGTTGATTGTTCAAGGTATCAAAAGGTTCTCTTATTCACATGATAGGTGATATGAATTCTGTTAAGTTATATGTTCTTAGAGGTAGCACTTTGCCTGGTATTGTTGATGTTGTTACTTCTAATGATTGTGGTAAAATAAATCTGTGGCATATGCGTCTTGGGCATATGAGCGAACATGGCATGGTAGAGTTGGTCAAGAGAGAGCTGATTGATGGTTGCAACTTGAGTAAGTTCGAGTTCTGTGAGCACTACTTTTTGGTAAGCATAAAAGAGTTCTATTCAATGCTTCTCTTCATACCACCAAAGGCATATTGGATTATGTGCAAACTGATGTTTGGGGACCTTCCCGTAAGACTTCTATTGGTGGTGCTAATTACATGCTTACTATTATTGATGACTACTCAAAAAAAGTGTGGCCATATTTTTTTGTACATAAATCTGATATTTTTGTTGCTTTTATGAAGTGTAAAGTTATGGTTAAAAAGCAAACTGAAAAAGAAAGTAAAGGTACTACATACTGACAATAGTATGGAATTCTGTTCTAATGAGTTTTGTAGTAACAATTGTATGATCAGAAACCACACCATCCCTTACACTCCTCAGCAGAATGGCATGCGCATGAACATAACCATCATATCGAGGGCTCGTTGTATGTTGTCCAATGCAGGTAGGCATAGACGTTTCTGGGCTGAAGCAGCCAACACAACATGCTACCTAATCAATAGGTCACCTTCTATTCCACTTCAGAAGAAAACTCCCATTGAGGTATGGTTAGGTTCACCTGCTGATTATTCACAGTTGAGAGTTTTTGGTTGCACTACATATGCTCACGTTGATAATAGAAAGTTAGATCCTAGAGTTGTTAAGTTCATATTCCTTGATTATGGTTCAGGAGTTTAAGCATATAAACTATGGAATCCTGAAACTAAAAAGATTTTGTTGAGTAGGAACGTTATTTTCAATGAATCCGTTTTGTATCATGACAGCTTGCCATCAGATCCCTCTCCTGTTTCTATTGGAGAGGAGGGAGTTAGTGTGCAGGTGGAGCACCTGCAGAAAACTGTTGATAATAATGCTGTGGTTGATGATATTCATGAGGAAAATAATTGATGATCACGTTGTTCAGCACTCACCTACTATTTTTTAGCAATTATAGGAGCCTATTGCTGCTGATAGACAGAGGCGTAACATAGTTCCACCTCGTCGTTTAATTGAAGAGTATAATCTTGCACATTATGTTTTGAGTTATGCTAAATAGGTGGAGCATGATTCTAAACCTGCTACATAGAATGAAACTGTTGCATCCATTGACTGCGAGAAGTGGTTTTCTACTATGCAAGAAGAGATGTAATCGCTTGAAAAAGATGGCACATAGGAAGTTGTGTGCTTGCCTGAACAAAAGAAGACTGTCCGCTGTAAGTGGATATACAAGAATAAGGACGGTTTTTCTCCTAATGAGCCTTCAAGGTTTAAGACAAGGTTAGTAGCAAAAGGTTTCAGCCAGATTCCATATATTGACTATAATGATGTTTTATCTCCGGTTGTGAAGCATAGTTCTATTCGTGCTTTCTTTGGTATTGTTCCTATGCATGATCTTGAGCTTGAGTAGCTAGATATAAAGACTACTTTTCTACATGGTGAACCGGAGGAGGAGATTTACATGGACCAACCTGAAGGGTTCATATTTCCTGGAAAAGAGGATTTTGTGTGCAAATTGAAGAGATCGCTTTATGGTTTGAAGCAATCTCCAAGACAATGGTGCAAAAGGTTTGATTCGTTTATGATTTCACAAGATTTTAAGAGGTCTCAGTTTGATAGCTGTGTTTACATAAAATTTGTTAATGGATCACCTATATACTTGCTATATGTTGATGATATGTTAATTGCTGCCAAGAACATGAAAGAAATCACTGCTTTAAAGGCACACCTAATTAGTGAATTTGAGATGAAAGATCTTGGTGCGGCTAACACAATCCTAGCGATGGAAATTAAATGGGACAGAAAATCTAGGTTGCTATTTCTTAGTCAGCAAAGTTACGTTGAGAAAGTTCTCCAACATTTTAATATGCATGATGCAAAGTCTGTTAGTACTCCTATTGCTCCTCACTTTAAATTTTCAGCATTGCAATGTCCTAGTTCTGATGAAGACATTGAGTACATGTCACGAGTTCCTTATTCTAGTGTTGTTGGTTCCTTGATGTATGTCATGGTTTGTTATCGCCCTGATTTATCATATGCTATAAGTTTTGTGAGTCGTTACATGGCTACTCCTGGTAAAGAACATTGGAAAGTTGTTTAGTGGATTTTCAGGTACCTCCATGGCACATCGAATTCTTGCTTGAAGTTTGGCAAGTCTAATGAGGGACTCGCAGGCTATGTGGATTAAGATTTTTCTTCCGACTTGGATAAGAGTAGGTCCCTCACAGGTTATGTATTCACGGTAGGTGGATGTGCTGTGAGTTAGAAGGCAACGCTGCAGCTAGTTGTTGCTTTATCTACGACTGAAGCAGAATATATGGCTATTGTTGAAGCTTGCAAAGAGTCTGTTTGGTTAAAAGTTTGTATGCTAAGCTTTGTTAGGATGATTCTTGCATTAACCTGTTCTGTGACAGTCAAAGTGCTATATACCTTACTAAGGATCAGATTTTCCATGAGAAAACAAAGCACATTGATATCAAGTACCATTATGTTCGTGACGCTGTTGCACAAGGTACACTAAAGGTATGCAAGATAAGCACTCATGATAATCCTGTTGATATGATGACAAAGCCCGTTCCTGTTGCTAAGTTTGAGCTATGCTTTAGATTAGTTGGTATAACTATTTACCCCAAGTGGCTATTGGGGCCGAAAGTGTTTTCTTTATTGTTCAGGGAGATGATTGTTCTTTATGCTACAAGGAGGAATTTGTATCAAGGTGGAGTATGTTGAAGTATGATCCAAATTCTATTAAGAAGACTAACTTCTAACGGAGCAGAGCGAGGCCCGTCGCTGAAGGCTTGGGATGAAGCGGGGGGCGAAGCCCTCCCCCCGCCCCCCTGCCCCACGGTACGGATCATTGATGACCTAGGTATCCACCGTTATATATACCTCTTGTAAGCCGCCACCTGGGATAAGTTGCATCTGTGAAAATCCCTGGTGTTGTGTAATCACTCGCCGTTATAGTGAACTTTCGCTGGCCGACGCCCATGGTTTTTTCTCTCTTTGTTGGAGAGGTTTTTCCACGTTAAATCTATGTCTCATTGCTGCGATTTCTTTTTCGTTCTTCGTTATTTGCTTGTCGCAATGGTAACATATATGATGAAACAACTTGGGCACCGAGAAGAGGACATGGACGATGTGGTGTTCGAAGAGGAAGGTCCGCCGCCAGCCGAGGCTACTCGTTGGTTGGCAGTCGCTAGGGTTTTCACCGATGGAGAGTATTCTAGCTATTGTTTCTTTAAGAACATGAAATCTGCCAGGGACAACCTAGCACAAGAGGTGAAGACAAGATCTATTATTTGGGTGATTGGGAGAGAGTAATGGATGGAGGACCATGGATCTTCCAAGGCAATCCGGTGTTGATTGCACCTTATGATGGATTCACAAAACCGTCATTGATTGATTTGTTCGAGATTGATATATGGATCCAAATCCATGATCTCTTAGTGGGATATGCAACCATATTGAAGTCCTTGTCCTCGAAGGTCGGGAGGTTCAAACAAGAAGAGTGTATCTCCAACGATTATGAGGGGAACTTCTACTGTGTTAGAGTTAAACTGGACGTAAGTAAGCCACTGAAAAATCCAGTCTCCATGATTCGAGCAGGAAAGCATGAACTATTCCTGGTAAAGTATGAGAAATTGCCGAATTGGTGTCAAGTTTGCGGCCACTTAGGTCATGAATATAAGGACCATGGAGATGGAGTTCATCCTACAACTTCACTCATGTTCAAAAATTTACGAGCTACTTGGATTGTGCATATTAGAGGCCGCCCAAGGCGTGGCAGGGGAGGATCTCATGGTGGTAGAGTTGGTGCTTGTCGTAGTCGAGGTGGGAATAAGTAGGGAGCATCGACCCACGACAAAAACCTGGATGGGGAAGAAGAGGACGCGATGTCAGAGGATGATCTTGCATCTTATGAGAGGAGGGGAGATGATCATTCTGGAACCACATGTTTTCTTCATTCTGCGGCTGATGTCGGACTAGCAAGAGCTATGGCACCATTTGATTCGGGCAAGGTAGGCACTATGCTAGATCAGTTCGAACCAGACGCACCTCTAAGCCCTATCCCAGTTAGAGATCCGAAGAGGAAGAGAGGAGGAGAGACAAATGCAACGCAAAAAAACATCAGCAGGATCGGAGTCACCCTTCCGCAATGACCATTGGGAGCAATGAAAATCATAAGTTGGAACTGCCGGGGATTACATAAATCTTTCACGGTTCGTGCGCTCCTGGAACTCCAGGCGCGTTTAAAACTAGATGTCCCTTTTCTTTCCGAGACACATCTGAATAAATCAAGGGCAGAGGCTTTGACGAAGAAAATGTTGTTTGACCATATGATAGTGGCAGAAAGTGATGCTCATAGTCGGGGATTAATTCTTTCTTGGTGTAATGATCTCAAGGTTACGTCTTTTGAAATCCATAACAAAATTCTGGACATTCGCATTGACGAAAGCAGTGATATTGCTTGGCGTATTATTGGTATCTATGGGAGCCAAGTGGAGATAGGAAACACCTCACTTGGGACTATGACGGAGATTTTCATTCCATGCTTGATCCACCATGGGTTTCGCTAGGTGATTTTAATGAAATTTTGAGTGGTATGGAAAAAGAAGGTGGGAACTTGAGGCCTCAAAGGTGCATGCAGGCCTTCCGAGATGCATTATGCTCATGCAATTTGGAGGATCTTGGCTTTGTTGGAGACAGAATTACATGGAGGGGACGTATGCGTGAACATCTTGATCAAGCAGTTGGCAACCCGGATTGGATCTCTATGTTTCCAATGGCAGCTCTTTTGAACGAGGATTTTGCTAAATTGGATCACCGGCCAATTACTATCGATACTACCTACTCGCAATACCCTCATGCAGTGAGGTCGAGTGGAGCGCGTAGGTTTGAAGCAAGCTGGCTCTTTGAGGAATCTTTTGATGAAGTGGTTGGGTCAGCATGGTCGATGGCGCCACAATATAATCTAGGGTCTTTTGCTGAAAAACTTCAAGAATGTCGGAGACTAGCGTTCCGTGAAGGAACAAGGGGTCCAATGAGCCCTGAGTTCGAGAGCGGGCTGAACACGCGTTCGGAACTTCTCAGCGATGACGGTGACGGCGGAGCTCGGAGCAAACAGAGTGGACACGTTTTTTTACCCAGGTTCAGGACCCTCGTGAGGAGGTAAAACTCCTACTCCTGCTTGATTTTATTGTTCGCGGTGTCTCACGAGGGTACAATGGCGGATGAATGTTTAGGGTTTCTGATCCCAATGATCGATCCCTTCTAAGGCAGGGGTGGCCTCCCTTTTATAGTGGCGCTGGGCCTCTTCCCCAATCTATGGGTTGGAAGGGTTTTCACATTGCCGCCCAAGGGAACCATGGTCTACAAGGCTACTTTGCATGGACTTGGTCCAAGTCTTCTGGTAGCTGCCGATCTTCTGTAAAGTTGGTGCCGTCGGTAACATCGGCAGCTACACGACGCCACATGTGCCCTCCCTTGCACCAAAATGGCAAAAGATGGCTCTACCGGCGCTGAGGTCACCCATCCTGCTTTAGCACTGAAGAGGCCGGACCGTCTCCTCTTTACCGAGGAGGTCTGCGTGGTCCACAATGTAGCGGGCGATCAGCCAGGTTTTGTCATTTATGCACCTTTTGATACGTAGTTACGGTCACGCCCTTGGGGCACGTTCCAAGGGATCCGAGGAGCCCGGAAGTGGTGTGGGCGCACTCCTCGCGAGACTGCCTCTCGAAGGCGTCCCCGGCGAGACCGGTATCATACGGAGTTGAGGGTCTTGAGGAGCCAAGGACCCCAGCACTTGGCTCATGAGGCGACGTGCCGAGGTGTTTCGACCCGGCGAAGTCGTAGCCGTCCAACCAGTGGGCCCAGCGGCCGTCGAGTCGTGGTACCCCGGTTATCAGGACCCGAACAAAGAAGCCCATCGGGCCTTACATGTTTGGGATAGGGAGATTTTGAAACAGCCTAGGCGAAGGCTAGATGAATTACAGAAGGAACTGAATGAAATTCTAGAGGGACCATTATGGGATGAGGCAAATCGGCTAAACAACAAGAGTTTCAGTTAAAGACCTTCATGAACAAGAGGAGATGAAGTGGGTTCAGAGAAGTCGTGCTAACTGGATGAAATTTGGCAATCGAAATACATATTTTTTTCACAACTTTACTAAGGCACGGAAGAAGAAAAGTTCTATCAAGCTAATGATGGGGACTGGGTTGAGGAACAAGGTGACTTGCCGGATCATATTACAAATTATTTTCAGGGTTTGTTTATTGCAGAAGATCTCCGGCCCAATGCGGAAGTGATTTCAAAAGTCAGACCTTGTGTCACCGAGGCAATGAACGATATTTTTATGTGCTCCCTATGCAAAGAGAAGAGGTGAAAAAGGCCCTTATTAACATCGGTGACCTGAAAGCACCTGGACCAGACGGTCTACACGCATTTTAAAGTATTGGTCCATGCTAGGTGAAGAGTTGACTGATGAGGTTTTACTGGCTATTAATTCGAAGCAATTTCCTAAAGGCTGGAACGAGACTACAATAGTTCTTATACCGAAGATTGATATCCCCGAGAAGGTAATGCAATATTGCCCAATTAGTTTGTGTAGTGTTATTTACAAGGTGATTTCTAAAGTTGTGGCAGTCAGATAGGATATGTAATATCTTGAACGGGCAATCATATTAAAGGCTATCGTACAAGCTATTCTCACATATGCAATGTCAGTTTTCAAGCTTCCTAAACAGGTAATAAAAAGGATTACAGATGCTATGACCCATTACCAGTGGGGAGCCGATGACGAACAGAAGCATAAGCATTGGTTTGCGTTGTGGAATATGTGTATTCCGAAGATGAAGGAGGTATGGGGTTCCGTGATTTACATTGTTTCAATTTGGCGATGTTGGCCAAGCAGGCTTGGTTGTCCGAATCTGTCCGACCGGACAGGGGGCAAAGCAAAATGGCGTCCTGCAAACGGATCTCGCCCGGTGGATCTGTCTGTTTTGCCGCATTTTTAGTCTAAATTTGGGCCGCTTTGCAGTGGTGCGGACACCCATGCGTCTAGGTTGCACATCATTTTGTCCGGTTCAGGCCCACCAGCCAGCCACACAACGACGACAGCAACCCCCCCCCCCCCCCCCCCCTATCTAACACAGCTCGCCCCTTCCGCCGCCGCGCCGCCAACGAGCCTGTGGCAATTCCACCACTAGTTCGGGCAGTTTGGTAGTTGTACGCGACCGGGCCTCTCGCCGCCGTCCGGACCACCACCGCCTCGTCCCGGCCGCCACCACCACCTCGTGCGCTCCTAGGCCCTACATAAAGGTTATTAAGCACACAGAGGTACATATGCAAAATGCATGTTCTTCCATGAAACAATTATGAATTTCAGAACATCAGTGTATGCTACAGAAGTACAGATGCAAAATGCATGTTACCGATCACATAGATGCAATGCCCTGTCTAGCTTAAGGAGTATACTCAATCTATATAAGCTTATAGGCATCTCTCGCCGGTGGTTGATTGAGACTCCAGATGAATATACTCAACATAATCCTGTCTATTTTGAATGCTTTAACTCTTGGTTCATTGAGATATTAGAGAAGACCAAAAGCATGTCAGACCTCTGTTTATACATAATCTGAGAACAACCACATGGCTCCGTCCTCAGTTTATCCTCAAGAGAATCTTCCTATTGAATCACATTTCTGATAGTGCACGCATCAAAAGATAGTATTGAAGTCCGAATGTACATTACAATGGTATTAAGTTGTAGTGGTACTAATAAGACAATTGAAGATGGTGCTTTCCGAATAGTTTTCATTGTGCAATGCACTGCTGAATTATCTATAGCAGTGCAGTCTATTTTTTCTCACAATAAAATAATTCAGTCTACTTATTTTTGGTGTACCTTATTTTTACTAGCGAGAAAGATCTCGCTGATTGACAATGGAAATAGAATGCCTTCTTTGAAATCCTTCAACAAAGGATAAGATACAAAGTACACGCTCTAACAACATTAATTCCCAGCACCTCTGTTCCAAAGAAGATGGCCCTTTGGGACATGTGTGTAGACAAACTTCCTATGATTGACAACTAACAACACAGAAGTCTATTTCAATATATGTGACACCATCAGATCGGTGACGAAAAATATTCTGGTCATATAAATGTTATGTAAATGGACGCGCCATGATATCTCAACTCTTTTACAGATTTATTTTTCATGTGATCCTTGTCTGTCTTGTAATCCGATGTACTCTCATATGAGCTATTTATTAATTTATCATTAATATATGATAGGAAATCCTACTCCAAGAAGGACCATCGCTTATTTATTCATGTTTTTGTTTCAAACTCACTCTCTACTTGCTTTTACGGCAGGGACACAATGATGTAGACCGTCCTCCATGGTTAATCCATGGGACCAAATTGACCAATACTAGCGGGGAAGATTAATACTTCCTCCAATCCGTAATAAGTATCGCTGATTTACTGTAACTTTGTGCTAAATCAGCCACACTTATTATGGATTAGAACGAGTAGTAATTTTGGGTCTAGGGTATAACCTGAAGAGAGACTAAACGACCCTCCGCCCTCTTTGGTGGCTGCTGGTGCAGCAGTTCATTGTTGGTGAAGCATGTTCAGGTTTGAGATGGTCATACATGACATGCTGCAAGGCCTTGAAAGCATGCATGGCACCCTGAAGTTTCAATAAGTACCCATATTGCTTGGACTGCCTCTTCTGTATGTTCATATCATCTTTTTTATTGTAAACTAGCAAGATGGCCCTCGCAAATGCGAGGGCATTGTCTTTAGTTTGTCATAAAATGTCTGATAAATCATTAGAACTTAATTATGTTTATAATATATCTCAGGAGAGAGTAGAGGTCTAACACCTACATAAATACTATACTAAAACAAATTATCTTTTGCTGAAAAATTTCTTTGAAATTCGTAAATGAATGATTATTTTCCCATTCTTTAGAAAAATATATTAATAATCGCATGTCTCATTTTTTTAGAAAATCTGTTTTCATGGTTAAGAACGTTATTAGGGTCATCCTTAGCGGTTCAATATGTTGTTTAGCGCATAATTATAATGTATCATCAAAACAAATTTATATAATAATGTGAAATAAGATAACTGCCCGTGATTAATTGATATGCCATGGAAAACAATAGGTATTTTAATACCAGTTGCTTCTGACAATTCTTTATCTCATTTAAATTATTTTTGATATCTCCCTCGACCTCCAAATATGCGACCTTTTAGACTACAAACAAACTAAGAGGAGTTTGACTACATGTTTTGCTACAACAGGGTAGATTTGAAATGGGGGTAATATGATGTTCTTATTATTTTATTGAACTATCTCATCTCTATCACCAAGTATAGTTAAGTGATATACTCATACAAGATTCAGTACTGCTATCTAAAGTGATTCAAAAGCTAAAGTGCTAAACGTTTACCTGTTGATCTTGGAAGAAGTCTTTGGAAATTTGGATCTAGAATTCCATTCAAAAGAGCTTCTTGAGGAAGAAGAGATGAAGAGGCGCAAGAAATTAGCGAGAGACACGAGCCCCTGCGCAGCGGGTCGGTGTCGAACACCTTGACCACGGCGGTGGCCGCTCGAGCCCCTGCGCAGTGGGTTGGCGTCAAACATCTTGACCGTGGCGGCGGCGGGGCGACAGCGTTGTCAATGTGTGGGACGGCCACCGCGAGCTCGGCCATGGCCGCTGGATCGGGCGCATGGTGGCCTCGAGCACGCGCAGCGCCTCCTGGATCTCCTCGAGTCGAGGCCCCACATGCTCGTTGACGGCCTGATCATGGCGCCAAGGTACGGAGAAAGAGAGGAGGGAACGGATCTTGCGCGACCCTCTCCCTCTCCGTCATAGACCAGTGAGAACGGAAACAATCCCACGACCAAAAGGGCACGCTTTGCCATCGCCCAAGAACACGTCCCGCAGGAGCCCTTAGATCGCTCGCTGAGAACCACACTTAAGTTGACCCACACGCATAGAGCCAGACCGCAGGAGACCCGCTGAATCGCTCACAGAGCTCACAGCCTCTCAGGCTTAAGCCTTTAGATAATGTATTCCGTGTCACAAATCATGACTACGAAAACATGCCTAGCATAGTTGTTCACATCAATTCAGTGTATATTTTATACATGATTTTTAATGTCCATCCTTACAAATTTCAAAGAATTATAACTTATGAAAAAATTAATACAACAATTGAATTCGGTAGGGATGCTAATAAGAAGTTAAAGATATTTTGATAGTTTAGGACATTGACATCTATACCAATAGTGAAAGAAAATATTCTTTAGCCAATTTACTTTCTTCATTCCAAAATACACGGGGTTCTCGGACTTGGATGATAGTCTGCAACTACAAATTGTAATTTTTACCTTCATTTTTATAGCTATGTTGCATATAAATATATAACATTTAAGTCTATTTCTGGACAAATGAATTTCATTGTAATAATTCATATTTCTAAATATTTTTTGTGGACACCCAAAATAGCATAGTATCTTTTAGTTTATATGTTTTCATTTACTCCTTTACTTTTGTGCACCGCTTTTTAAGGAAGATTTTCTAAACTACTATTCACGTCTTATTGGTTTATCGATAAATTCTTGGATGACATAGTCCTGAAAAATCTGTGTTTTTAATCAATCGTTGATTTTCCTATGTTGTTCCACTCCCTCATTGGCAATACCAAATTCCTGCCATGCGGTCATCAACATACACTTCTTTTTAGTAGCGCGTAGCATCAAAATTTTCATCATGATCCAACAATTGATACTATTTTTCACCAAAGGTTAGGCCTGAAATGTGTTTCCATATATACAGAGTACAAAGTGATATTTCTTTTCCTTTCCTAGTCTACTGGAAAGTTTTCTATGAAATATAATTCCAAAAATCAAATAACATAAAAATAATAAATCCTAGAGACTCGGGTTATGCAAATTTACCTAAAGAAGTGATATTTTGTTTGGACCGCAAGTTCTACACTATGGACATTGAAGATAAAACCATGACTCTCAACTTCTTCTTAAATGATGCTCTTTGTCGATTGAGTTTTTCTATTAAATTTTTTAATTAGTTGTCGTTCTATCTAATGCCTAATTACCGCTGATGATTTGACAGCAAATATATAGATATCTAAGTGATATCTCGTGACTTTTCCTTGAACTCGGACAATTTTTAGATCACCATCGGAACCTATTGCACTTGTAGGACGGGAACCATAAACCAACCTAGACTTTTTGTTATGCATTATTCTTATTTTCTACTTCGCTTTTTCTCATGGTTTTTAATATATAATATTTATTCAGAAGAGAATGTCTCCTATCTTGTAATAAAAATCCCGCATCTCAAACACAAATCCACCAACGGAGATTTAGTCTTAGAGATGTGAATTAGAACAAATTAGCAGTTGATTGAAACCAGCGACCAACTTGGGACGCTTAATTATAAAATACATTACATTAACTAAAGGAAATTCGAAAATAATTGGATTATATTAAGAATACCTTTTTTTTTGCATAGCTATATCAGGCTGCATAAGCTGAAGTGATGTATCTGCGTTGATTCGATTAGTCGTGTTATTCATTGAGAAGAGAATTATAATTATTACTGTACTAAACTCAACCTCAATGGGAAATAATACCGGTCGGAGCATCGCCTATATCGACCGATTAATGGATCAAGAAAAATTCCTAAGGGCGTTATTCATACATCAATCAGCTAGCTGTACCTCCGGCAGGATTGTACGGATCAATTTGTGGTTCGGTGCACTTTTACATAATAAATTAATTTACCATGCATAGATGACCAGTTGTACTTACGGGAGAATCGGTCGTATCTCTCTGGTGCCGGCTGGGTACCATCTTCTTGGATGGAGCGGCCTTGTTGTGCAGCTATTCCTCTGGAAATACGAAGAGATGGGCATGTTCGTCGTCGGGCCATGGCAGAGGAGATCGAGCCAGGCCTTCTCATCGCGCTAAAGATTAGGGTAAGGGTTTCATTGTGATCGTCGATTGGATACGGGACCGTCGGGATGGCAGCGGCAGGATGTGGGTGTTTTAGGCCGTGTCAGTTCGGCTTTTCACGTTTTATCTCGTACGACCATACAACGTGTCAAATCCATATCAGCTGGACTATGTACACATTTACGTGTTTCGATAAATCCTAACCACAAATTTTAGATTTAACTATCATATTAATTTTGGTTGATGTGGCTTAACGTGGTGCCTCGAAAAACACCCTTATATTACTTTTAGTATATAATAATAGATAGATTCCTTCTTATGTGATCCTTGTTTATCTTGTAGTCGGATGTAATTTTCTATGACCGCGTTTTTACTCATTTATCATTAATATATGATAGGGAATCTTACCCCAAAAGGACCATGGATCGTTTATAATTTTTGTCATGTAGAACTTTAGTTTTTTATTTATTTGGTTATTTTATACAAACTCTCCCTATTAATTCCCCTTCTAATTTATTATCTCCAGCTTTTAATGCCTATCCACCGATCTGCCATGTCATCACGTCATGGTGTTTCTGTTTTGACTCAGGTCAATCATATGGTAAACATGGAAATAAAAAAGCAAACTTTTTCTGTTATTTATGCACTATCTAGATGTCCATGCATACCTGGACCAAGCTGCAAACAGAGATTTGATGCAGCTAGCCAGCTAGCTTTCCAACGGGAGAATATCTTTGTAGGAGCACTTGCATCCACGGAGAAAAATGTGCCTTCCCCTTGGTACTCTCTCTGACAGTACGCTGTGCACGTCCCAATGCTACATGGGCCTCCCTAATGGAGGTCGTCATGCTTTTCATATTCATCGCAGCAATGGTAGTCGTGCCTAAAAAATAACACATATAACAACACCTGGTGAGTGTGAGTGCATCAAATAATTATGTATCTTAGAGAGATGAACACACCTGACAAGGATATCACGAGCAAGAGGGTCATGGCCACGAGTAATAATTCGTTACCCCTCATCGTAGTTGCGGGTGAACGTTGATGTTGATCAGGGACTTGTGTTGTTGGAGGAGTTCGACATGGGATTTATAGATGGCAATGTGGTGCACGTGCCTCTTTTAAATTAATGTAGGATATCTCCCTCTTTTAATCTTCCATGCAACAAAGGCGGCATTTCTGACATTTGTACACTAGGAAGCATGAGAACTCAACACGTGCATGCATTTCTGACACTTGTGCACTAGAAAGATTGAACACTCAACACGTTTTTGCGTTTCTGGCACTTGTGCATTAGGAAGCATCAAAACCTGACACGTGCATGCATGTCTGACACTTGTACACTATGAAGCTTTAATTGTCTACACGTGCATATACAGTGTGCAACATGGCAATCCATCTGAGAAAGTGGCGTCAGTCCTGTCGTTGGCGCGGTACTTCTTCCTACAAAGTGGAGCAGGTGATGTTGACATGAACAAAAGTCTAACACAATGATATCCGATAAGTTGAGTTGTTTGACACATGAGTACAGAGCGTGCAACATGGCAACATACTAAGCAAGCTAGACAATTTTTGTCATCGACCGTGGTACTTCTGTCTAAAAAGGTGAACTGCTAATATTCACACGAGTTCATGACTTGTTACACATGCATAAGTAGTGTGTACCTAGCAACAAAATTAAGCAAAGTTGGCCGATTCTTTCGTCGACACTGCTAGTTTGGCTTAAAACATGGAAATGTTGATGTGCATGTGCACGCAAAGTCTAACAAAAGGATATATGAGTAGTTGTGAGGATGATGTCTAGTTAAAAGTAGACACATATAAAAGTGGTGTGCACGCAATGAACAAAATGCTAGTGACTTCTATGCTGTTTTAGATACATAATATGTATCATACTTTTAGCGTGTAGATGTGCACATTTTCCTACATGTCTAATAGGATATAGACTTCTGCCTCAAAACTGGAAAAGGTTAATGTTCATAAATACATAAGTTTGACTCAGTGATACATTAGTACTTTCTAAGAATTAATGTAATGTTACAAACCATGAGGTACACATTTTACCTTATCGTGTGAAGATCAAAGTGTTAGTGGATATTATGATGGTTATGGGTATACCGCAATAAGTTATCCTACTTTTTCACTATAGGGACGCCTACACCTTTGTGCATTTACTCTCTCGTGTTCTTGTCTTGGCCATGAACTTATGAATGTCTTAATAGTTTGAAGTTTCACAGCAAGAAGGATGTAACACCCCCACCTTTCCGGACCGGTGGCTGTCACTCCTGGAAGCTTTATAGGATCTCTAGACTAGTTCCATAGACCAACACTAGTCTTTTCTGCGCACTTTGTCCTCACTCGTGCGCAACTAGGAACAACTTCTCGGTTGGTCACCCATCCTCAAATCGCTCTAGGCCAAGCACGTTTAACTTGGAGTTCCTTTGGAGATGATCCGGAAAAAGATGGTGCAACTTGTTGGTATGATAGTGTATCAATCCTAATAAGCCATGTAGTAGGATCTTAGACAGGATGATATATATGGACAATTTACAACAAGTTTCATGCAAAATATGTTTCATTTAACATACATTAACAAAACAATCACACAGCCAAGTTCCAACCCCATGAGATTTTGGAATGGAAACAAGGAGTACTACATGCAAGTCTTGCAGTACCCAAAGCGAAAACCCCTAAAAATAATTAGTTATAACCAGAAAGCAGTAGGATCCAACATTGGCCCAACCCTTTCCCGAGCAACCTTGTAAGCCATGGATGCATAATCCTAATGGTTAGTGATCCGCAACTCCCCCTTCTTATCGTACCTAAGACCAAAGGTGCACATCTTCATCAGGCGGTGGTGCGGGTGGGCGAGCCACTCATCGCCCTTCCGTGTGCAGCAATGAACAACACAATAGATGTCGCCTCCCATGTACACTAGGGTGTCCCCCGATGCCTCATCGACTTATGATGAAACACATCATCCTTGCTGACCTTCTAGTCATGCTTGCTCTCACAACAAGTGGCTAGTAGGGATGGAACATCGCATGAGCATATATTACATGTTCCATCTTTGCAGAGCCCGATCCATGCTTCTAGCTCATTGTCGTAGTGGGAGTGCGCTTTGAACGATGGCATCCACACACCATGGTACCAGAACTCGATACGCCGTGTGTCAAAGGAGTAAGTGACGTGTTGAAGGTGATCGTAGAAATCGACATTATCATCATCTGGCTTCCAGAGCTTTTCAAAAAATGAAAAGAGTATGACGGTCTAGGCGCAACGTGTAACCATTCAAATACAATTTAGAAAATGTAAAGTCTGTGAGGATACTAGACCATGACCATGGTTGCTTGCTGTCAGGTTGCGGCTAGGGGCTGAGCATATCTAATATCGGTTCAACCATGATGAAAGTATTTCCATCGACCGATGCGTAGAAGGATCTGAGGATCGAACTTTGGTATGGAGATAATGGGCACACTATCACCCCCTCGGTCTTCGTGTCGAACCTGGTGATCGTTGGGCTGCCTTTGCTGGGACGAACAACAAGGATCTTTGTGCTGTGGGTGGCGAAAGAACATGGGAGTGGATGTTGTGCCACAATGTGGGTGAGCGGGAAGTGCGTCTCTAGGTAGGCATCAAAATCAGTGTCTAAGTAATCCTCTCCCACCCTGTGGATATTGTAGCTCCTTTCCCAGTCATCCAACAACACATACAGATGCTTATGTTGCTGCCATTGGGACGGCATCCTGGACAGGCGAATAGATGGCGACCACGACCGCTTTGACATAACATGTGAAAATGGCCATATCATGTGCCTTGTGCAAAAAAAGAACAAGTATAGTATTTTCCTCTCTATAGTCGTGACAACATTGTATCTAACTATGACAAGTACCAACCTTTGATTTGTCTGAGACACATAACTACTTGGAGAGAGAGATTTACATGAGCATATATTTTTCAAGGGTACACCCTGGGAGGTGTATCGGATTCATAGAAGAAGATTCCAAGATGGCCGATACAATGCCAAAAGGCTACACGATACAAACACAACGCCACACGGTTACAACACAATCACACCAACCACACGACAAAGACTCTCCTTGAACCATCTCCAACCAAGAATGGCGAGGGGATGACACACCGAGCTTCTAGGCCGTGTCACAACCAAAGAAAGGATCTGCACAAGACCGATCCAACTCAAGGAAGGCGAAAGCCAACGCACCATTCGCCCATAGCGCCTAAGAGATGGCGAGTGAACGGAGGGACTGAGCCCGACTAGAGGAGGCGTCGACGAGGAAGAACCATCGATGGTGTACATAGTACCCCGGAAGCCCAAGCTCTAGGCGGCAGCCAAGGCCAGGCTCCAACTAGCGCACCGAGGACTCCAGGAACCACCAAGGCGACGCCCCTGATGATCCACAAGTATAGGGGGTGCATCGCAGTATTTTCGATAAGTAAGAGTGTCGGACCCAACGAGGAGCAGAAGGTGTTTACGAGTGGCTTGGAGCAGGAATTCTCTGTAAATACTTAGCAAACGGATTTTTAGGGGTTTTTGATAATGCAGATAAATAAAGTACGAGTAAATAAAATACAATAAGAATAATTGCAGCAAGTGGCCCAATTCTTTCTTTAGCAAAGGACAAGCCGGTTGTATTACTTAATATGATCAAACGTTCTCGAGGACACATGGGAATACTGTCAAGTGCTTTCGCTTCATATAGTTGATTAATCTTGTAAGGTCCCCAACCTTTAATAAGATTGAGTCCCATGTGTTTACAATGCTAGTCCCTGGATCAATAGCTAGCATCCACAGTTTAGATGTAATATCAAGAAACAAAGGTCATATACAGCTTTATAACCAGGAATAAAATAATTTTATTACATCAAACATAGCTCATTGGCTATTTATATTACATTGCAGCGGAATAACTATAGTCATGGGTCCTTCATCTTCAAAGTGCCACAGGCAGATGTTGGTTGTAGACTTTGTAATCCTAATCAATCAATCTTCACTAAAATCAATCAAACCTGCAACATTAAAAGTTACAGCCACAAGGGTCAATACATTTGAATTGTATTGGCAAGTGATACTTTGGTAGTATAGTGGAGTCTATCATCTATATGCATTTTGGCTAAGTGGAGCTGAGGTTTGCATTGCTCAAAATAGATTTTTCCTATCATTTTTGAAAACACTAAATTTTATTTTGACACAAACCACCAAGGCATCTATTAATCAAGACTGAAGATCCTCTCAAGGCATCTATCAATCAAAGATTGAAGATTTTCTTGGCAAAAACAATTTTCCTCAATCAATGATTTCAAGATCCTTGTACCAAGCCATCTCTCCATCAAAGATTGAAGAATTTCACACAACCCTTGTTGAACCCACAAGTTTTAATTTAGAAATTGGAGTGATGAGATTCTTGATAGCTTCCATGTCTTAATGCTCAAATTGTCCTTTACCAGGGACATGGCTAAGTACTTAGGTTTTACACTCTGCAGAGGTGGTGCACTTTCCCCACAAGACTTGGTTTCCCAAGACAAAATCTTTCAGAAGCCTTCCCTTAGACCAACATGGACGCGCTCCAACCTATCAAACACTACCACCCACTGTCCATGTGGCTAAGTTCTTGCAACCTATATGATCATGGCAGAGCCCATATTGCCAAGTGGTTGCACTTGAAGCTTCTCAACATTTGACATCTCAAATCTCTTTGTTTCCTGGGTGGCCATCCACAAGTGAGATACACAAGCCAAGTCCATGGCCTTGTGAACCACTCAACATAAACCATTCCTTCCATTTCCACCCAGGCGATTCATTAACTTAGTTATTTTATTAATCAAAAACATAAGTCCTCAGACTTAGAGATTTTTCCATAGTGAATATATTCCACCCAGGTTTTCTATTAGCTAGGCTAAGCTTGGTAGTAATAGGATTCTTAACTAAGGAAAATCCTTCTAAGGATTCATTCTACTAGTTTCCTATAGCAAGATCTATACTTAGCAAAATAAAAACCATGCAAGTTTTACTTAGCAAAAACACTAATGCATAGTGAAAATAATGGGATAATGATATGAAGCATCACTTGCCTTTTTGGTAGAGGGTATAGGTTTACTCCTTGATCTTGCTAGTCTCACTCTTCTCTAACTTCACTACAAGTCAATCAAGCAAACACAAACTCAATCCACCAATCAAGCAAAACAACACACATAAAATATCAAAGTCAAGGAAATGCATGTAAACATGCAAAGGATGGTTCTAATTGTAAAGGTGGTCTCCACTAGGCTTCTAAACTTTGTAAGTTCCAAATTGGTCATTTACCAAAATGGCAAAGTCATTTGCAAAGAGGGTCTCTATTAGATTCCTAAACTTTGTAAGATCCAAAATGGTCATTTACCAAAGTGGCAAAGTTAAGGTAATGCATGCAAGCATGCCAAGTCTTGTTTTGTTTGAAAAAGGGGTTCCTAATGGGTCATAGACAATTGGGTACACCTAATGGTCATTTTGTGAAGTGGCTAAGTCATTTGCAAAAAGGTTTCACTATAAAACCATTTGCAAAACAAAGTGTCATTCTATGTGGTGTAGAAACATTTCTACTAGGGTATTAACCTATAGGTTTCACCAAATGAGTTGCTATTGCAAAACTTGGTGTTTTGGGTCAGTAGGTTTGGTTCAAAATATTTTCTCCAAAGTTTTCTTTATGAAAGCATTTTCATAAACAAAACAAATAGTTTTAGTTAGCTAGAAATGGACTAAACTAATTAATCCATCCTATTCTTTTCCAAAATCACTTTCCAAACTATGGGTTGGTTCCTAGGGTCAGTAAGGTCACAACAAACTAATTGGCAAAGGTTTGATCTCAAAAATCATTTTTAAACAATTTTTCTAATGTTAGCAAGCACTCAAATGTTTCTGCAAAATCAAACAAGCTAACAGATACTATTTGCTAAACTAAGGGCAGGGTTGGTTAGAGCTTGTCTTGCTGATTCCAACGACATCAAATTTGTAAAATTTGGACGTGTGGATCAAAATATACATGGGTTTGAAGTTTGCAAAAGTTTCTGTTTTCAAATCTGTTTTAAACAGAACTAGTGCCACGCGTCTTAATATTATTCGCCCGTACCGGTTCGGTGTGGATCGGCAACGTGGAGCGTTGGATCTAAAGTAGATCGTGCGATGCAGAGAGCGTACCCGTTCGCGTTTAAGTGATCTATCGTGAGTGTCCGATCCAGATCCTACGGCTGCTATCAATCAGACCTTTAACTGGCGGCGCTGCGGTGGCTAACGGCGGCGGCGGGTCTATCAGCGGCGGAGCCGGTGATACAAGAAGCTAGAGGGGACGTGGTAAGGCTCACCGAGATCGTTGACGCTTGCTGATGCTCAACGCGGTCTGTGTTGGCCAAGGGGCGCTCGGGGTCAGGCGTAATTCCTCGTCGGAGTTGGGAACGGCGTCGGGCGGCTCTGGTTGTCGTTGTTGGCGTTGCTGTGGATCACGAGAAGACAAACGGAGGTCTGGGTTAGACGCAGGAGATCATGGCGGAGCTGTGAGCGTGAACGAGGGGGCTCGGGGCGGTCAAGGCTTACCGGGGAAACTCGTCGGAGAGGAAGCAGACACGGTGGCGCTTAGAGCTTGTCGGAGTCGTCGCTGGAGATCGCCCTAAGGCAAAGGAGAGGCAGGGTTAGGTGCGCACGAGGGTCGCGAATGAGGGAGCATCATTGAGAGGTGCTGGGGAGGTCTGTGCTCACCGGGGAATGTCGCCGTAGTTGGAACAGACGGCGGCGCTGCAGGTCGTCGTCGAAGGCGAGGTTTCAGGGCACCCGCGGGCGAACTAGGAGTACTAGGAGATGCGTGAGGTCGAGAGGAGTCCACTCGCGTGAAGTAGAGGCAGAGGGGTGGTTGGAGTTGGCCGGGATTGCTGCGACAGCTCGTCGGAGCAGAGGGTGCTCGGGGAGGAATTGAGGCGGCCTGGGGGCGAGCTTGGGGAAGGGGTCTGAGGGAAATGACAGAGGAGAGGGAGGCGTTTAAGTAGGCGTCGTCGCGGCGAGGGATTAACGCAGCATTAACGCGAATTGAAGCCGCGGATTGAAGGCAGCAACGGCAGCGTCGTCTGGGGGAGAAGAAGTCGCGGGGAAGAAGAAGCCTGCGCGGCAGCGGGGTCCTCTGGTCAGTGGGAAAAGGAGAAGGAACGGGGTCCACGGGTCAGTCTCCTTGTGGGTAATTTCCTGAGTGCGAGGAAAACGGTTCGCTCGGGTTTGTCGGACCTACTGGTCAGTGGGGTGAGGGAGGGAAGGAGTGGGTCCGTGCTGCCATTGGCTCAGTGGGTTTGTTATTTGGTAAGAATTGTTTTCTCCGGGCAGTGAAAGGCTGGGCTGGACTGGGCCTAGTGGGCTGCTCCTGTTTTCCTATTTTTTCTGTCTAACTCTTTTTCCTTTTTCTAATTCTTTTTCTGCTTTGAATTTTCAAACAATTATTCAAACAATCAAACAAGGTTCACATCAATTCAAACAAACAGCAAACCTTTCTTTTGAATTTGGTTCTGTTTTTCAACATATTCCAAATCTCAAAATGAAATATTATTTTATTTATTTTAGGATCCATTTATTAATTAAATAAAGTGGATCTTTAGTTTATTAATAGTGTTTGATTTATTTAATAAAATTTCCATTTGAAATCCAATTATTTTCAAAACCAAACCAGAAGGTTTTATTTAAAAAATAAAAGATTACTTGGAAACTTATTTAAATAAATAAATAAGTTTTGGTGTTTTAATTAAAATGGGAAAGCCTTTACTTAAATAAAATTGGATATTTAAATCCTTATTATTTTATTTAAATAATCCTTTACTCATTTTAATCAAAGCAAAACCTTTTAATAAAAGATTTCAAAGTAGTAATAAAATACTTGGTGTTCATTTAAAATGGGAAAAGCCTTTACTTAAATAAAATTTTGGATATTTAAATCCTTTTTATTTTATTTAAATAAACCTTTATTCATTTTATCAAAACAAAATATTTTATTACAAAAGTTTGGCCAAAATTAATTTGGCTTATCTTTTCATTTGAAAACAAAGTCTTTTATTAAAAGATCTAAATAGTATTTCCAAAATAATTTATTTTTCCTTTATCAAAGGTTTATCTTTTTAATCCCTTTTAGGATTAATTGATCACCAAAAGGTATGGGTTTTTGGTAAGGGCTTTATTGGCTTTGGAAATTCAATTTCCTTATCTTATTAAACTCCTAAGATTTTGCTTATGGTTCCAAACTAAGTGAAACCAATCTCTAAGGTCTTTCTTGATCCTTTGTGATTATTGGTTGATCAACTTTGGTATGGATCAAATCCATAGATTTGGAGATACTTTGGAAATGATTTCCTTCCATTAGGGTTTAGGGATTTGGATTTACTTTCCAAATGTTCAAATTTCCAGATACATTCATTGAGGAATGCATTTCAATTGATTTGGATTTTTTTGTTGAATTCAAACTTTAGAATCCCATTTTAAACAAACTTTGGCTAAAGTTTTCCTTTTAGAAACAAAAGTTTCTTTTCACCCTGATTTCCAACAAAATTTTATTTTGTTTAATTTATTTTTCACATTACAAGATTTGGAAAATCTTGGGATGTGACAGGCTACCAACCTTAAAATAAATCTCGTCCCGAGATTTGGGGAGGCTAGGGTTACAAGCAGGTTCAAAACAACTAGGGTACTACCACCCTTAAAAATTTTCAAACTAAACTACATCTTGGCTTGCTTGGAATCTTGAGGAAATCTTCTTCTTGGAAAACTTCTGCATAGTGTCCTTGTTTTTCCCACTTGACTCATGGGCTAAGGTTGAGTTTCTCCATAGACTTGTTTATCTTGTTCTTCATCTTTTCTGGGCAGTTGCTTACATAGTGTCCTGGTTCCTTGCAATTGAAACAGTGAATATCTTGGAGTTCTTTACGTTGCTCTTGTGGACAAATTGCTACATAGTGGCCTAGCTCTTTGCAGTTGTTGCACACTACTTGGCCGATCTCTTTATTTTTCGGGTTCTCTGGGCATCCACTGGGGTAGTGTCCCATTTCCTTACATTTACGACATTGCACAAGGCTCATGTCTTGCTTTGGTTTCTTGGGCTTCTTTGATCCTTTGAATTGGGTTGTCTTGTTTGGAGGTATAAGTGGTCCTTTTCCTTTGTCATCAACATTCTTGGCATACTTGGATCCTTCTTGTTTCCTTTGTTCAACAATGGCATAGATGGGGCATTAGATAGGAACATGGTCGTTTCCTTCACAAAGGTAACAAGTAATTTGAGATGTGGGGCATTGGCCAACTGGATGTTCCTCTTCACAATTGGGGCATTGATCTTCATGCTCCTTGGAAGTGTGATCCTTGTCTCCACAAATATTGCAAGCTGGGGCTCCATCTAGAATAATATTCTTGTCATCCTTGTTGTCATACACTCTTTTGGGATAGTTTTCTTCCATGCTGATCATTTGATTAGTCACCTTAAGCATCAGTTGGGATTGTTCTTCCAAAAACTTTTGCAAGGTAGGGTCTTTATCACTATTGTTGGCTATGAACTGAGCTGTTAGTTGGCTCAATTGGTGTTGGGTTGCTAGGAGTTCTCTCATGTTGACCTCTTGGTTGTTGTTGTTGTCATCATCCTTGATGCTGGAGTTTCTTGGAGAAGTCATCTGTTTGGGTTGGAGGGGATTAGAATAGGCAAAAGATTTCTAAGAAGTCAATTCTATTCACACACTTCACATTTCACACAAGCAAAATGCAAGCAATCACAAACCAAACATTCCACTCAAACAACAAGTTTCAAGCACAAACTTAGGCAACAAAATATTTTTGTTACACCACTTAAGTTGGTGGGTTTGTCTTTAACTAAATATGGTGGTCCATCTATATGGTTCACTTGTGATCTTTCCATTCTTCTTGATTGATTCTTCTTTCTTGAGATCTTTGTATCCTTGGAGAATTCTTGTGTCTTGGTCACAAAAGATGTTGAGGGCTCCTTCTAAGTTGTTTTTCCTTAGTCTTCAAATGAAATGTTACTCAAGACTTGTAGTTTTTAGTGATATCCAAGTTGTAAGTCCTTGGTGATCATGCTGAAGATGTTGCAGAAGTTGAAGTCATTAGAGTTGATGAAGTTGAAGAAGTCCTTTGCACATGGTGAAGTCTTTGGTCATAGGGTAGGCTTTTCCATCAAGTTGAAATAGAAGAGAAGTAAAGTGGAAACCAAAATGGTTGAGGAAAGAGTTTACAAGATTGTTTTTGTAAATAAGTTTTGGAACAAAATACAACTCCTATTTTTCTAAGGGTTTTTGTCCAATCCTAGGGTTACAAATCCTACAGGCAACACAGTGCTCTGATACCATCTGTAAGGTCCCCAACCTTTAATAAGATTGAGTCCCCTGTGTTTACAATGCTAGTCCCTGGATCAATAGCTAGCATCCACAGTTTAGATGTAATATCAAGAAACAAAGGTCATATACAGCTTTATAACCAGGAATAAAATAATTTTATTACATCAAACATAGCTCATTGGCTATTTATATTACATTGAAGCGGAATAACTATAGTCATGGGTCCTTCATCTTCAAAGTGCCACAGGCAGATGTTGGTTGTAGACTTTGTAATCCTAATCAATCAATCTTCACTAAAATCAATCAAACCTGCAACATTAAAAGTTACAGCCACAAGGGTCAATACATTTGAATTGTATTGGCAAGTGATACTTTGGTAGTATAGTGGAGTCTATCATCTATATGCATTTTGGCTAAGTGGAGCTGAGGTTTGCATTGCTCAAAATAGATTTTTCCTATCATTTTTGAAAACACTAAATTTTATTTTGACACAAACCACCAAGGCATCTATTAATCAAGACTGAAGATCCTCTCAAGGCATCTATCAATCAAAGATTGAAGATTTTCTTGGCAAAAACAATTTTCCTCAATCAATGATTTCAAGATCCTTGTACCAAGCCATCTCTCCATCAAAGATTGAAGAATTTCACACAACCCTTGTTGAACCCACAAGTTTTAATTTAGAAATTGGAGTGATGAGATTCTTGATAGCTTCCATGTCTTGATGCTCAAATTGTCCTTTACCAGGGACGTGGCTAAGTACTTAGGTTTTACACTCTGCAGAGGTGGTGCACTTTCCCCACAAGACTTGGTTTCCCAAGACAAAATCTTTCAGAAGCCTTCCCTTAGACCAACATGGACGCGCTCCAACCTATCAAACACTACCACCCACTGTCCATGTGGCTAAGTTCTTGCAACCTATATGATCATGGCAGAGCCCATATTGCCAAGTGGTTGCACTTGAAGCTTCTCAACATTTGACATCTCAAATCTCTTTGTTTCCTGGGTGGCCATCCACAAGTGAGATACACAAGCCAAGTCCATGGCCTTGTGAACCACTCAACATAAACCATTCCTTCCATTTCCACCCAGGCGATTCATTAACTTAGTTATTTTATTAATCAAAAACATAAGTCCTCAGACTTAGAGATTTTTCCATAGTGAATATATTCCACCCAGGTTTTCTATTAGCTAGGCTAAGCTTGGTAGTAATAGGATTCTTAACTAAGGAAAATCCTTCTAAGGATTCATTCTACTAGTTTCCTATAGCAAGATCTATACTTAGCAAAATAAAAACCATGCAAGTTTTACTTAGCAAAAACACTAATGCATAGTGAAAATAATGGGATAATGATATGAAGCATCACTTGCCTTTTTGGTAGAGGGTATAGGTTTACTCCTTGATCTTGCTAGTCTCACTCTTCTCTAACTTCACTACAAGTCAATCAAGCAAACACAAACTCAATCCACCAATCAAGCAAAACAACACACATAAAATATCAAAGTCAAGGAAATGCATGTAAACATGCAAAGGATGGTTCTAATTGTAAAGGTGGTCTCCACTAGGCTTCTAAACTTTGTAAGTTCCAAATTGGTCATTTACCAAAATGGCAAAGGCATTTGCAAAGAGGGTCTCTATTAGATTCCTAAACTTTGTAAGATCCAAAATGGTCATTTACCAAAGTGGCAAAGTTAAGGTAATGCATGCAAGCATGCCAAGTCTTGTTTTGTTTGAAAAAGGGGTTCCTAATGGGTCATAGACAATTGGGTACACCTAATGGTCATTTTGTGAAGTGGCTAAGTCATTTGCAAAAAGGTTTCACTATAAAACCATTTGCAAAACAAAGTGTCATTCTATGTGGTGTAGAAACATTTCTACTAGGGTATTAACCTATAGGTTTCACCAAATGAGTTGCTATTGCAAAACTTGGTGTTTTGGGTCAGTAGGTTTGGTTCAAAATATTTTCTCCAAAGTTTTCTTTATGAAAGCATTTTCATAAACAAAACAAATAGTTTTAGTTAGCTAGAAATGGACTAAACTAATTAATCCATCCTATTCTTTTCCAAAATCACTTTCCAAACTATGGGTTGGTTCCTAGGGTCAGTAAGGTCACAACAAACTAATTGGCAAAGGTTTGATCTCAAAAATCATTTTTAAACAATTTTTCTAATGTTAGCAAGCACTCAAATGTTTCTGCAAAATCAAACAAGCTAACAGATACTATTTGCTAAACTAAGGGCAGGGTTGGTTAGAGCTTGTCTTGCTGATTCCAACGACATCAAATTTGTAAAATTTGGACGTGTGGATCAAAATATACATGGGTTTGAAGTTTGCAAAAGTTTCTGTTTTCAAATCTGTTTTAAACAGAACTAGTGCCACGCGTCTTAATATTATTCGCCCGTACCGGTTCGGTGTGGATCGGCAACGTGGAGCGTTGGATCTAAAGTAGATCGTGCGATGCAGAGAGCGTACCCGTTCGCGTTTAAGTGATCTATCGTGAGTGTCCGATCCAGATCCTACGGCTGCTATCAATCAGACCTTTAACTGGCGGCGCTGCGGTGGCTAACGGCGGCGGCGGGTCTATCAGCGGCGGAGCCGGTGATACAAGAAGCTAGAGGGGACGTGGTAAGGCTCACCGAGATCGTTGACGCTTGCTGATGCTCAACGCGGTCTGTGTTGGCCAAGGGGCGCTCGGGGTCAGGCGTAATTCCTCGTCGGAGTTGGGAACGGCGTCGGGCGGCTCTGGTTGTCGTTGTTGGCGTTGCTGTGGATCACGAGAAGACAAACGGAGGTCTGGGTTAGACGCAGGAGATCATGGCGGAGCTGTGAGCGTGAACGAGGGGGCTCGGGGCGGTCAAGGCTTACCGGGGAAACTCGTCGGAGAGGAAGCAGACACGGTGGCGCTTAGAGCTTGTCGGAGTCGTCGCTGGAGATCGCCCTAAGGCAAAGGAGAGGCAGGGTTAGGTGCGCACGAGGGTCGCGAATGAGGGAGCATCATTGAGAGGTGCTGGGGAGGTCTGTGCTCACCGGGGAATGTCGCCGTAGTTGGAACAGACGGCGGCGCTGCAGGTCGTCGTCGAAGGCGAGGTTTCAGGGCACCCGCGGGCGAACTAGGAGTACTAGGAGATGCGTGAGGTCGAGAGGAGTCCACTCGCGTGAAGTAGAGGCAGAGGGGTGGTTGGAGTTGGCCGGGATTGCTGCGACAGCTCGTCGGAGCAGAGGGTGCTCGGGGAGGAATTGAGGCGGCCTGGGGGCGAGCTTGGGGAAGGGGTCTGAGGGAAATGACAGAGGAGAGGGAGGCGTTTAAGTAGGCGTCGTCGCGGCGAGGGATTAACGCAGCATTAACGCGAATTGAAGCCGCGGATTGAAGGCAGCAACGGCAGCGTCGTCTGGGGGAGAAGAAGTCGCGGGGAAGAAGAAGCCTGCGCGGCAGCGGGGTCCTCTGGTCAGTGGGAAAAGGAGAAGGAACGGGGTCCACGGGTCAGTCTCCTTGTGGGTAATTTCCTGAGTGCGAGGAAAACGGTTCGCTCGGGTTTGTCGGACCTACTGGTCAGTGGGGTGAGGGAGGGAAGGAGTGGGTCCGTGCTGCCATTGGCTCAGTGGGTTTGTTATTTGGTAAGAATTGTTTTCTCCGGGCAGTGAAAGGCTGGGCTGGACTGGGCCTAGTGGGCTGCTCCTGTTTTCCTATTTTTTCTGTCTAACTCTTTTTCCTTTTTCTAATTCTTTTTCTGCTTTGAATTTTCAAACAATTATTCAAACAATCAAACAAGGTTCACATCAATTCAAACAAACAGCAAACCTTTCTTTTGAATTTGGTTCTGTTTTTCAACATATTCCAAATCTCAAAATGAAATATTATTTTATTTATTTTAGGATCCATTTATTAATTAAATAAAGTGGATCTTTAGTTTATTAATAGTGTTTGATTTATTTAATAAAATTTCCATTTGAAATCCAATTATTTTCAAAACCAAACCAGAAGGTTTTATTTAAAAAATAAAAGATTACTTGGAAACTTATTTAAATAAATAAATAAGTTTTGGTGTTTTAATTAAAATGGGAAAGCCTTTACTTAAATAAAATTGGATATTTAAATCCTTATTATTTTATTTAAATAATCCTTTACTCATTTTAATCAAAGCAAAACCTTTTAATAAAAGATTTCAAAGTAGTAATAAAATACTTGGTGTTCATTTAAAATGGGAAAAGCCTTTACTTAAATAAAATTTTGGATATTTAAATCCTTTTTATTTTATTTAAATAAACCTTTATTCATTTTATCAAAACAAAATATTTTATTACAAAAGTTTGGCCAAAATTAATTTGGCTTATCTTTTCATTTGAAAACAAAGTCTTTTATTAAAAGATCTAAATAGTATTTCCAAAATAATTTATTTTTCCTTTATCAAAGGTTTATCTTTTTAATCCCTTTTAGGATTAATTGATCACCAAAAGGTATGGGTTTTTGGTAAGGGCTTTATTGGCTTTGGAAATTCAATTTCCTTATCTTATTAAACTCCTAAGATTTTGCTTATGGTTCCAAACTAAGTGAAACCAATCTCTAAGGTCTTTCTTGATCCTTTGTGATTATTGGTTGATCAACTTTGGTATGGATCAAATCCATAGATTTGGAGATACTTTGGAAATGATTTCCTTCCATTAGGGTTTAGGGATTTGGATTTACTTTCCAAATGTTCAAATTTCCAGATACATTCATTGAGGAATGCATTTCAATTGATTTGGATTTTTTTGTTGAATTCAAACTTTAGAATCCCATTTTAAACAAACTTTGGCTAAAGTTTTCCTTTTAGAAACAAAAGTTTCTTTTCACCCTGATTTCCAACAAAATTTTATTTTGTTTAATTTATTTTTCACATTACAAGATTTGGAAAATCTTGGGATGTGACAGGCTACCAACCTTAAAATAAATCTCGTCCCGAGATTTGGGGAGGCTAGGGTTACAAGCAGGTTCAAAACAACTAGGGTACTACCACCCTTAAAAATTTTCAAACTAAACTACATCTTGGCTTGCTTGGAATCTTGAGGAAATCTTCTTCTTGGAAAACTTCTGCATAGTGTCCTTGTTTTTCCCACTTGACTCATGGGCTAAGGTTGAGTTTCTCCATAGACTTGTTTATCTTGTTCTTCATCTTTTCTGGGAGGTGACAAATCTTATTTTGTTTAAATTTTATTTTGTTTAATTTATTTTTCACATTACAAGATTTGGAAAATCTTGGGAGGTGACAAATCTTCTTTAGTTTGATAAGTGTTGTGTGGGTGAACCTATGCTAATGTACTGACCTTCCTAGGACTAATACATACTTGTGATTATACCCCTTGCAAGCATTCGCAACTACAAGAAAGTAATTAAGATATAAACCTAACCACAGCCTTAAACTTTGAGATCCTACACTCCCTTGTGCAAAGGTTTCCTAACGGGGGTTCAGGTTTCTGTCACTCCGGCAACCCCTACGATTAGTATCCAAATACACAATGCATTCCCCTAGGCCTATAAAGGTGAAATGTCATGTAGTCGACGTTTACATGAAACCACTAGAAGAATAACACCACAACTTAAATAACAAACTATTGAATCTTTCTCAACACAATTCCACTACTAACAAGATGACTTCTCCCATGTCCTCAAGAACTAAAGGAACTACTCACAAGAAATCATATGGATCAAGATCAGAGATGAAATAATGATAAGTAACAATCTGAACATGAATGATAATTCAATGGTTCCACTCAATAGCATCAACTACAACAAGTAATCAACACCGGGAAAGTTTCCCCTATGAACTATGCAAGATTCAAGCCAATTGTTACAGCGGTATGGAGTGGTGATGATGGTGCTGGTGGAGATTATGATGATGATGATCCCGATGAAGTCTAGCTTGATGGTGGTGTTGATGGCGACGATCTCCCCTCTCCGGGAAGGAATTTCCCCGGCAGATTTCTGCCTGCCGAAGAGCTATTTCTCTCTCTGCAGTTTTCCGCCCCGTAGAGGCGGCGGAATCTTTCTGTGGTTGCTCCCCGAGTCTTAGGGTTTCGTGGGGAATATATACGCCAAAGAGCAGAGCCAGAGGTGGGCCAGGGTGGCCACACCACCTAGTGGCACGGCCAAGGGTGGACCGCACCAGGGGGCGGTGTGGGCCTCCTATGGTCCATCTCCGCTCCCCCTTCTGGCATCCTTCGTCTTTTAGAAAAATAGGATTTTCCATATATTTTCTAGGATTTTATGATCTTGGTGAATTTTGCCTCCAAACAGTGTCTTTTCCATCAAAATTCTGACTTCAGCGGTCCATCCTCCAAAAGTCATCAACCATGCAAAAACAGATGAAATAACATAAATATCATCTCTTAATATGAAATATATCAATGAATAACAATAAATTATGATATAGAATAGTGATGCAAAATGGACGTATCAACTCCCTCCAAGCTTAGACTTCGCTTGTCCCCAAGTGAAAACTGAGCTCAATAAACATGACCTCAGGTTTATGGAGTGAAGTGTCGATAAAAGAATACGGACAAGAAGCATCACATTAATCAATATATAAATCATAATAGAAGACAACTCACTATTATATTACTTAAATTGCAATAAGTAAAGGAAAGACAATAAAGATACACAAAGTAAATCATAATTGTAATGGAAAACTTTGCTCTTGGTCAAAGAATAGTTAACAATTTCCAGGAGTTCAAACATAATGGGTTTTTAATGATAGCTTTCAAAGTAATATTCACTAAGATAAGAGCAGTGTGCAAAACAAGGAACATAAGAAACATGATTGCATAAATCATCATATGAATGAATGAAACACAACAAATCAAAATACTTGTTGAGATAGAAACGAATAGGTTTACTGACTCAACTAGAAAGTAAAAGATAGGGCCTTCACAGAGGGAAGCAGGGACTTCAAGTTTCATAAAGAGCTTCCAAAAATTATGGTACTTATTAGCTTTCAGCTCTCATTGCCCCTATCATAAGCATCTTTAGGTGATTAAGGTTAAAGTGAACAAATATAAGGATATGCTTGACAAGTTATAAGCTAAAAATCTCATGCCCCTTACTTACGAGTACCGTTTCTCATGCTACTCAAGTTTAGTCACAGGTAAGTTCTTGTCATTGTAAGTACATGTGTATCATAGAGAACCGCCAACGGGGTACCCCTTGCCCGATGATACGGAAGATTCCCCATATCAAAATGACAAGCCAAGCAGACAATGAGCATCTCAGCAATCCTTTTATTTCCTATTTGCATCAGCCTCTTTTTTTCTTTTTTTCTTTCTCTTTTTTCTTTCCTATTTGCATAGGTTTTTTTATAAAGGATGCTTCATAGATTGTTCATTATGGTTACGTTGTAGGTTCCCACCATGATTAGGCATGGCTTAGACCACCCGCCCAGGCGTTTCTCTAACACATATACGAACTCCATGAGCCTTACAAGTGTTGGGTCCGCAGCATAGAAAACAAAAAATTTCCTATGATGAGAACTATATGCCAAGATCTATCTACTAGATACAGAGAAACGGGTGGACATACATCCATGGAGAACTTACCCTCGAAGACAACGAGTTTTGTTAACGAGTAGGAACTCGTGGTTGATGTAGTCGTACGCTTGCCGATCTCAAGATCATGTGGAAGTCCGAGCGCCCCAAATCAGCAGCGCATCCGTCCTCGCACACATGTCCAAGTTACCGGACAACCTCCACCTCCTCGCTCCAGCGATTCAGCGGAAGCAGCAACTCCTTCCAGACGCAAGGCCACCGGGAACATGTATCTCGCTAATCCGAGACCATGGGGGAATATCTAGAGGGAGAGAGAGATCCTTCACGAGGATGTGTAATATGTGGGAGGGGAGAGGGGGGTTTTATATAGGAGGGAGGGAGACCCCTCCTTTCCCATAGCCGGCGCATGAGGGGGGGCCTCCTCCCCTCCTTCATTCATGTGGTGAACCTCCACTCACATTAACATGGCCTCCACCCAAAATCCCACTCACATGTATTTAATTTCCACCAAATTAAACGCAACTCTCAATTTAATAAAACTCTTTTATTTATTTTATTCAGAATTTTTTTAATTACTTTAATTAACAAACATTCACATAAAACCCCTTGCAACATTTCAATATCACATGCAGAACCACTTTCTGCAATTTCACCCGAAACAATTCCGGTTTCTATCGAAACATTTCCTGCGCTTTGCAAACCTTTTGTCTGGAACATATGTGCTCCTAAATGGTGTTCGGCAACACTTAAGTGTGTCACCCTACGGTTCGCAAATAATGTAGACATGATTGAGACTCCTCCCAGATCAATAATCAGAAGCGGGACCTGGAGATCCATACTAACTCCTGCACATTCAACGATGACTTCTATGATTGTGAGAACCTTTAACGCTAGTAATTTAATCCCTTTGTCTCATGATATAATACATGTCCGAGATTCGATCATCGGTATCCAAATACCTAGTTTGATCTCGTTACCGACATGCACTCTTTTCTCGTTCCCGTGATATAACATTCTAGTGATCACGTCACTTGCTTGCAAGCTATCTTAATGTGATATCACTGAGAGGACCCAGAGTATATCTATTCGTCATAGGGATTGACAAATTCCACTCTTGATCCATGAGCCTCAACATAACACCTTCATAGCACTGAACCCACCTTTATAGTCACCCTGTTACGGTGTGACGTTTGATGTTATCAAGATACTCTTCCGGTGTTAGCAATTAACATGATCTCATGGTCTAAGGACTAGGACTACTTCGTATGATGTTATAGCAATATAAACATAATGACTTTATCGTAATGCTATACTTCGGATGAATGTTCATCACATCATTTTACAAATGTTGTGACCTTGTTATTAACAACATCCAATGTCCATGATCAGTAAACCTTGATCATCTTGTTAATCAACAAGCTAGTCTATAAGAGAGGCATAACTAGGAACCCTTTTTGCTTATTAAACACACATATATTGACATTTCCTATCAATACAATTATAGCATGCAAAATAAACATCTATCATATACAAGGAATACATAATAACAACTTTATTATTGCCTCTCAGGGCATATTTCCTTCAGTCTCCCACTTGCACTAGAGACAATAATCTAGTTTACATAGTGATAAATCTAACACCCATGGAGTTCTGGTGTTGATCATGTTTTTCCCTAGGGAGAACTTTAGTCAACAGATCTTCTACATTGAGGTCCGTGTGCACTTTACAAATCTTTATATCTCCATCCTTGACATGCTCGCGGATGGAGTGAAACCGGCGCTTAATATGCTTGGAATTCTTGTGAGACCTTGGTTCCTTGGCATTGGCTATGGCTCCATTGTTGTCACAATAGATCACCATTGGGTCCAACACACTAGGAACCACACCTAATTCCATTATGAACTCCTTCATCCAAACCGCTTCCTGCGTCGCTTCTGAAGCAGCAACATATTCCGCCTCCGTCGTTGATCCAACCACCACAGGTTGTTTGGAACTCCTCCAACTAACTGCTGCTCCGTTCAAGAGAAATACGTATCCGGATTGAGACTTAGAGTCATCTGGATCAGTGTCAAAGCTAGCATCGACATAACACTTAGCGACTAGCTCTTCTTCACCTTCGTATACAAGAAGCATATCCCTAGTTCTTCTCAAGTACTTAAGGATATTCTTGACCGCTATCCAGTGTTTTGAAACTGGATTAGATTGGTACCTACTAGTCAAACTAATAGCATGTGCCACATCCGGTCTTGTACATAGCATGGCGTACATTATAGAGCCTATGGATGAGGCATAGGGGATCTTATCCATTATCTCTCTTTCTTCTGCCGTAGCCGGACTTTGAGTCTTACTCAGTGGCTTGCCTTGCAACATAGGTAAGAACCCCTTCTTACTTCCGTCCATATTAAACTTCTTTAATATCTTATCAAGGTATGTACTCTGCGATAGCCCAATTAGGCGTCTTGATCTATCTCTATAGATTTTAATGCCCAATATATGTGAAGCTTCACCAAGGTCCTTCATCGAAAATTTACTGTTTAGATAACTTTTAGCACAGTTTAAAAGATCTATATCCTTTCCAATCAATAATATGTCATCCACATACAATATTAGAAATGCCACATTGCTCCCACTCACTTTCTTGTAAATACAAGCCTCTCCATAAGTTTGGACAAATCCATACTCTTTGATCACCTCATCAAAGCGGAGATTCCAACTCCGGGATGCTTGCTTTAGCCCATAGATGGATCGCTGAAGTTTGCATACCTTATCAGCATCCTTAGGATCGACAAAACCCTTAGGTTGTATCATATACAACTCTTCTTCAATATTACCATTGAGGAACGCAGTTTTGACACCCATCTGCCATATTTCATAATCGAAATATGCAGTAATTGCTAACATAATCCTAACCGACTTAAGCATCGCTATGGGAGAGAATGTATCATCGTAGTCAACTCCTTGAATTTGTCGAAACCCCTTTGCGACAAGTCGAGCCTTATAGATGGTCACATTACCAGCAGCATCAGTTTTTCTTTTGAAAATCTCTTTATTCTCAACAGCCTTTCGATCGTGAGGTAAGTCCACCAAGGTCCAAACCTGGTTTTCGTACATGGATTCCATCTCGGATTTCATGGCTTCTAGCCATTTGTTGGAATCAGGGCTCATCATCGCTTCTTCATACGTCGCAGGGTCATCTATTTCATCAATCATGAAATTGATAACAGGATTGCCGTACAGTTCAGGAGCTGCACGTGTCCTGCTTGACCTGCGAGGTTCGGTAGTGTCCTCTTTCGGAGTTTTATGACCAATATCATTAGGTCTCTCCTCATTAGGTGAAGTCAACTCTGAAACAACTTCCGGTGCTGCGCTACTCGCCATTTCATGAAGAGAAGGTTCAATAACCTCTTCGAGTTCTACCTTCCGACTACTCACACCTTTCGCGAGAAACTCCTTCTCAAGAAAGGATCCATTCTTGGCAACAAAGACCTTGCCCTCGGATCTATGATAGAAGGTATACCCAATTGTTTCCTTAGGGTATCCTATGAAGACGCATTTTTCCGCTTTGGGTTCGAGTTTATCCGGTTGAAGTTTCTTCACATAAACATCGCATCCCCAAACTTTAAGAAATGACAGCTTAGGTTTGTTTCCAAACCATAATTCATACGGTGTCTTTTCAACGGATTTAGATGGTGCCCTATTTAAAGTGAATGCAGCGGTTTCCAGTGCATAACCCCAAAATGACAGTGGCAAGTCTGTTAGAGACATCATAGATCGAACCATATCCAATAAAGTATGATTACGACGTTCTGACACACCATTACGTTGTGGTGTTCCGGCAGGCGTGAGTTGTGAAACTATTCCACAGTCTTTCATACGTGTGCTAAACTCGTAACTAAGATACTCTCCCCCACGGTCGGACCGTAGAAATTTGATGTTTCTGTTATGATGATTTTCAACTTCATTCTGAAATTCCTTGAACTTTTCAAAGGTTTCAGACTTATGTTTCATCAAATAGATATACCCGTATCTACTCAAATCATATGTGAAAGTAACAAAATAACGATATCCACCTCGCGCCGACACACTCATTGGTCCACACACATCAGTATGTATGATTTCCAATAAATCTATCGCCCTTTCCATTGAACCGGAAAACGGCGTTCTAGTCATCTTGCCCATAAGGCATGGCTCACATGTATCAAATGATTCAAAATCAAGTGATTCCAAAAGTCCATCAGAATGGAGTTTCTTCATGCGTTTAACGGCAATATGACCTAGACGGCAGTGCCACATATATGCAGATATATCATTATCAAACTTAATCCTTTTAGCATCAACATTATGAATATGCGTAATACTACTATCGAGACCCAACAGAAATAAACCATTCAACACAGGTGCATGATCATAAAAGATATTATTCATATAAATCGAACAACCATTGTTTTCAGACTTAAACGAATAACCACTTTGCATCAAACACGATCCGGATACAATGTTCATGCTCAGTGCAGGCACCAAATAACAATTATTTAGGTTTATAACTAATCCCAGCGGCATATGGAGAGGCAGCATTCTGACGGCGATCACATCAACTCTTGATCCATTGCTGACCCGCATCATGAGCTCATCCCTTTCTAGTTGTCGCTTGTTCCGCAGCCCCTGAACCGAGTTACATATATTAGCAATTGATCCCGTATCAAATACCCAGGTGCTACTGCGAGTACTAGTCAAGTACACATCAATAACATGTATATCACATATACCTTTGTTAGCCTTGTCGGCCTTCTTGTCCGCCAAATACTTGGGGCAGTTGCGCTTCCAATGGCCAGTCCCCTTGCAATAGTAGCACTCGATATCAGACTTAGGGCCAGCTCGGGGTTTCTTTTTAGGCGCGGCAACAGATTTGTCGCCCTTCTTTCCCTTCTGCTTGCCTTTCTTGTCCTTCTTGAAACCGGTGGTCTTATTGATCATCAACACTTGATGTTCTTTCCTAATCTCCACTTCTCCAGTCTTAAGCATTGACAGAAGCTCGGGAAGATACTTCTTCATGACCTGCATATTATAGTTCATCACGAAGCTCTTGTAGCTTGGTGGCAGAGATTGGAGAACACGATGTATGCCTAAGTCAATGGGAATCGTTATTCCCAAGGACACAAGCTTATCGGCATACCCATACATTTTGAGTACGTGCTCACTAACGGAGCTGTTCTCCTCCATCATGCAGCTAAAGAACTTTCCAGAAGCATTATAACTCTCTACGGCAGCATGGGTATCGAAAATCATTTTCAATTCTCCCATGGTATCAAAGGCATTGCCATCTTCGAAACGCTTTCGAAGTTCTGGCTATAGCCCATATAGTATGCCGCAATGAAGTAAGTTGTGGTCCTCCTGACGAGTTATATAGACGTTCTTTTCCTCGTCAGGGGCATCAGGAGCTGGTGGGGGGCCTAGTGGCGCCTCTAGCACATATTGCTTTTGTACAGCAGTGAGGAGAATCCTCAAATTCATAGCCCAGTTGGTGAAGTTGCTACCAATCGCAGCAAGCTTCTCTTTCTCCATGAACACATTGAAATTAAAAGCATGTGGTGCCATCTACAACAGAATTTGTAAAGTATATTTAGACTAAGTTTATGATAGATTGAGTTCAACTAATCCAAATTACTAATGAACTCCCACTCAAAAACGACATCCCGCGTGTCCTTTTAGTGATTACATGAACCAAATCCACTACACCAAGTCCGATCATCACGTGAGTCGGTGTAGCTTCAAAGGCGAGCATCTATATGGGCCTCATATCAACTATATGACTCATGCTTAACCTTTCGGTCCGTGTTCCGAGGCCATGTCTTTACATGCTAGGCTCGCCAAGTGAGAACCTTAGTATTCGCGTGTGTAAAACTATTTTACACCCATTGTATGAAAGCGTAGAGTCGAAAACACCCGATCATCACGTGATGCCTCAAAACATGATCCACAAAACGGTGCATACTTAAGGAAGAACACATTTTATCTTGATATCTAAATGAGGGATCATCTTACAATGCTACCAAAAGCGCCAAACTAGCAATATAAGGTGCTAACATCTAATGTGTGAAGTGAGATGATATGGTCCATGCATTTGATCTCTATCATTTGCATCGTGGTATGATCTCTATCATTCCTTCGTGTGTAAGGCCAAGGTCTATGGAACTTACACGTTAAGTGAGTTGTAAGAGTATCTATCATACATCTACTTACAACAATACCATATCAAGACACTAGCCCAGCAACGATCTAAATTGCAAGTTTTACGTGGCTTAGGGCTTTCGGAGATAGAACCGTTCTTACCTACGAACATTAACCACAACGAGGATAACCAAGTTATTAGCAACTCGTTGTAAATCGGATATTGACTATAGTAGGAGAGACAGACACCCACTAGCCACTTATGCAAAACTAGTTGCATGTCAGTCGTGGAACCGGTCTCATGTACGATGACATGTAAGGTTGGTCCGGGCCGCTTCATCCCACTATGCCACCAATATCCAAAATACATAGAAGATGCAATAACATGATCATCATCGCCCACATATAAACATATGTGTACTACCCGTGCAAAGCACCTACGCATAGATTAGGCTCTGATACCACTGTTGGGTCCGCAACATAGAAAACAAAAAATTTCCTACGATGAGCACTATACGCCAAGATCTATCTACTAGATACAGAGCAACGGGTGGAATTACATCCATGGAGAACTTACCCTCGAAGACAATGAATTTTGTTAACGAGTAGGAACTCGTGGTTAATGTAGTCGTATGCTTGCCGATCTCAAGATCGTGTGGAAGTCCGAGCGCCGCAAATCAGCAGCGCATCCGTCCTCGCACACACGTCCAAGCTACCGGACAACCTCCACCTCCTCGCTCCAGCGAATCAGCAAAAGCAGCAACTCCTTCCAGACGCAAGGCCACCGGGAACATGTATCTCGCTAATCCGAGACCATGGGCGAATATCTAGAGGGGGAGAGAGATCCTTCACGAGGAGGTGTAATTTGTGAGAGGGGAGAGGGGGGCTTTATATAGGAGGGAGGGAGACCCCTCCCCTCCCATAGCCGACGCATGAGGGAGGGACTCCTCCCCTTCTTCATTCATGTGGTGAACCTCCACTCACACAAACATAGCCTCCACCCAAAATCCCACTCACATGTATTTAATTTCCACCAAATTAAATGCAACTCTCAATTTAATAAAACTCTTTTATTTATTTTATTTAGAATTTTGTTAATTACTTAATTAACAAACATTCACATAAAACCACTTGCAACATTTCAATATCACATGCAGAACCACTTTCTGCAGTTTCACCCGAAACAATTCCGGTTTCTATCGAAACAATTCTTATTTCTATCGAAACATTTCCTGCGCTTTGCAAACCTTTTGTCTGGAACATATGTGCTCCTAAATGGTGTTCGGCAACCCTTAAGTGTGTCACCCTATGGTTCGCGAATAATGCAGACATGATTGAGACACCTCTCAGATCAATAATCAGAAGCGGGACCTGGAGATCCATACTGACTCCTGCACATTCAACGATGACTTCTGTGATCGTGAGAACCTTTAATGCTAGTAATTTAATCCCTTTGTCTCATGATATAATACATGTCCGAGATTCGATAATCGGTATCCAAATACCTAGTTTGATCTCGTTACCGACATGCACTCTTTTCTCGTTCCCGTGATATAACATTCTAGTGATCACATCACTTTCTTGCAAGCTATCTTAATGTGATATCACCGAGAGGGCCCAGAGTATATCTATCTGTCATCGGGATTGACAAATTCCACTCTTGATCCATGAGCCTCAACATAACACCTTCATAGCACTGAACCCACCTTTATAGTCACCCTGTTATGGTGTGATTTTTGATGTTATCAAGATACTCTTCCGGTGTTAGCAATTAACATGATCTCATGGTCTAAGGACTAAGACTACTTCGTATGATGTTATAGCAATATAAACATAATCACTTGATCGTAATACTATGCTTCAGATGAATGTTCATCACATCATTTCACAAATGTTGTGACCTTGTTATTAACAACATCCAATGTCCATGATCAGGAAACCTTGATCATCTTGTTAATCAACAAGCTAGTCTATAAGAGAGGAATAACTAGGAACCCTTTTTGTTTATTAAACACACATGTATTGACGTTTCCTATCAATACAATTATATCATGAAAAATAAACATCTATCATATACAAGGAATACATAATAACAACTTTATTATTGCCTCTCAGGGCATATTTCCTTCAACAAGCTCCCCTTTCATTTCACACCGCCAGGATCCATAAGCAAAAGAACATGATATCAACTAAATAAAGTGCAATGTTAAAAGCATTCCCTATGGTAACATGGTTCTGCTAATTCACAACTTACAAAGCACGAGCATATACGCAACATAGATGGGCACAATGGTTCAAGTTTATTAAATGCAAGAAAGTAAAGTGTGCCATCAAATTAGGGAGAGCTTTACTCACTAATTTTCACATAACAAGTTTAATTCGGAAGGTAGATAAAAACATGAATTTACTTGGAATAGCAATAATGCTAATAGGTAGGTATGGTGGACACAAATGGCATAGCATTTGGTTTCCGGATTGGATGCACGAGAAGCATTCCCTCTCAGTACAGGTTTTTGGCTAGCAAGGCTAGGTAGCAAGCATAAGAGTTGAAGGAAACAAACAAACATACAAGTGATAAAAACAAATATGCAATCTTCCTTGGAAGCACAAAAGATCTTAACTAGAGAATAGTAAGCTTATGAGCCAATCAAGAAAGAAAGATGATGAAATTATATTTCTTAAGAGTACTTTTATCTTTTTTCATTCAATTCTCATAATGTTGCTACTGACTGAGCCAGGTTTGCCAAAACCAACTAAATTTACTTAATGATCCCAAAGTGATACCAATACTAACAACAAGATCAATCATATAACAGAAATTGAAAACTAATATAAGATGTGCAAAAAAGTAAATGATAGAACATCTCATTAATATTCCATAACAGCAACTCACACCAAGGGATACATAGATAACTAACGAGAGGGGGATACTTTCATAATGCAAACCATCCTACATGATAACTTCTTTATTCATGATATGACTCTACTTAAAAAGGTAAAAAGTTAAAAGATAGTGATATGATACCGCGACACTCCCCCAAGCATGGAACAAACCAAGGGGATGCCAAAACCTGATGACGAATTACTTCTTCGGTGGTGGTGTTCTCTCGATGAGCTTTTCAATAAATTCCCTCAAGTCTTCAATCTCGAAGATGAGAGTACGAATCAACTCCGAATTATGCTCAATGCGGTTCATGATCATGTCGGGCTGCGAATCCCAGCTCTTGCGATTCTTTCCCCACTCTTCCTCCTTGAAGTCTTCTTTTCCTACATGGTTAGAACGAGGCATATCCCAATTGTAGGGTATTTTTTCCTTGGGAATATTCTGGAATTGCTTCTCATGGATAACGGCATAGAAGGGATTCTTGGTGCGTGGAGGAGGTGACCGTGAAGCCAAGCAATGACACGGAGTCTTCCCTCCAGTGGACATCCGTGCAATTCTTTTGAACTTGGTGAGATTTGCCACCACTCCAATACTTGCAATGGTAGTGCTGGTGTGCGGATGCTGGTCTTCCTTTGCCTCCTCTTCAACTTCACTCTCGATCTCCTCCTCCTGCTCAAGGTCTTGGAGATCATCTTCCGCAGGCTCCTTGCCCTTATCGTTGGTGGAGACCATTGTGCCTCTAAATTTTAAGAATAGTTCCTGACAGAAACAGATCGAAACAAAAACATGACGACAACATGATATATGAGCCTCGGGGGATCCAGGGGATTATATATTACGAAGTTTTACAACAAAAGGAAGGTACTGGGAGAAAATGGGTCGGAGACGGGCTCCGGGGTGGCCACACCCCCTGGTGGCCCGGCCAGGTGGGCCCGCGCCACGGGGTGGTGTGAGCCACCCGGGCTCCGTTTCCGTCCCTCTTTCTACTCATTTCTTTCCTTGTTAGATAAAAACTGTAAAAATATTACTTGAAAGATTATTCGCGGACCTTTTCTTACCAGAACTGCTACCTATTCGAATACGAACTCTGCAGGTCTCTGAACTTGGCATTTAATAAATTCTTCCGGGGTCACCGCTTGAATAACATCAATATTTTCATCTTTATACGCATATTGTTTGAGTCATTTAATCATTCACCATCTTATTACACCATTTTCTCCTATAACCTGGAAATTTCCTTCACATAAAACTTCACACAATTCTCATTAGCAACATTAGTGCATGCAAGGTTATAAACCTTTTAAGTTCAATTTCAACTGAAATCCATCAAAACATAAGCTACTGAAACAATTCCTCTCGAAAGCCCAAAAAGGAATTCAAGAAGGAAATCTATTTAAGAGGCAAATGCAAGAGTGGCAAAAATCTGTCAAAATAGACCAGCAGGTAAAGATCAATTTTTTCGAAAATCTTAAGTTGCTCAAATCAAAAAGTGCAAAACAAACGAAAGTTAAATAACAACCTGGGGCATGCACACAAAAATTTACAGATTAGTACGACGTTCAGGGATTTTTAACGATTTTTTCTAGTGAAGCACAAAAATCTGTTTCGGGACAGCAACTTTCCCAAATCTTACTTCTCTCCCATTAGAGGTTGATCTTGACACAAAAACCAAACAAAAATGATCAGGAGAGGTTATTGCAAAAGCAATAACTTCCAAGACTCAAATAAACAAAAACAAACTGAAAGCAAAAATAAATTTTGGGTTGTCTCCCAAAAAGCTCTTTCTTTATAGCCATTAAGATGGGCATGATAAATTTTAATGATGCTCACATAAGAATATGAATTGAAGTAAAAGAGAGCATCAAGAAGCAAAAATACACATGTTTACGTCTAACCCACTTCCTATGCAAGGGAATTTTGTAAGAAAATAAATTATTGAAACTAGAGGCTACTAGCATAGGAAGGCAAAACAGTTGCAACATAAAGATTTTCAGTATAAAGCGAGGAAACTTAATATTATTGGGATGCATAAGAACAATTTTCCCTCTCTCATAGTAACTTTTAGTATCATGTATAAATTTAACGATATAACTATCACATGAACCATTGTAGTAATGATCACTTATTCTAACAGAATAAACAGGGACACTAGCTCTCATAACACTACTTTGTGAAACAATATTAGAAGTATCCTTACAGAGGATAGAGTGTCCATCTTCTACATATTTAGTGACAAAGTCTTTCACATTTGCTATTACAGGTTCATCAACTATTTGTTCATCGGGTTCAACAACTTTATTTGTACTTTCATTAACCATACTAGCTATCATAGAATGTTCCTTTACCTTGACTGGGAAAGGCATTTTCTCAATGTAAGGTTCAGGTGAAACATGATTAGCAGTATAAACTTTAGTATTTCTTGCATGAGCATAATTAAAAATATCTTTATATGGCTCATGATACTTACTCCATTTATTTTTAGGAATTTCAATATAAGAAGCAAAAGCCTTAAAATAATTTGCAATACTTTGAGAATCAAGACCATAAGCATTAATAATATTATGAAAGTCATCAGTTCCCATGAAAGATTTAATGCATTCATAATCATAATTTATACCTGACTTTATTACTTTATCATTCTCCCATGCTTCAGCATTGTCTTGAATACGGTCTAGAAGATCCCATTTAGCTTCTTCTTCCATGTGTGTAAATGATCCAGCACAAGAAGCATCCAATAGATCCTTATCATGAAGAGAAAGCCTTGCATAAAACTTATTGATAATAATATTGTTGGGGAGATCATGAATAGGACATTTGAGCATTAGTAACTTCAATCTCCCCCAAGCTTGAGCTATACTCTCTCCATCACGAGGCCAAAAGTTGTATATTTGATTCCGATCTTTATGAATCTCACTAGGAGGATAAAATTTTGAATAAAAGAGAGGTACAATTTCCTCCCATTCAAGAGCTTGACCATTCTTCAGCAGCTTGTACCATTCCTCAGCTATTCCTTTCAGTGATAATGAGAATAATTTCTTCTTGACTTCATCTGTTGTAATACCTACACACTTGAACAACCGCATAATTCGTGTATAAAGAGCAAATGATCACCGGGATGGACATTTCCATCTCCAAAATAGTAGTTATCCATAACATGATCAATAATTCTTGTAGGTATCTTAAAAGTATCATTTTCAGCAGGTGGTGGTTCATCTACTACCTTAACAGTGGTAGTAGCATTATGAAATAAGAAACTAAGTGAATTATCCATATTGAAATAAAGTAACTAATAGAAGTAAACAATACTCACAATAGAAGTTTCCTTTACCAGTTCCACTCTTCAATAGCGCTTCACTCCCCGGCAACGGCGCCAGAAAAGAGTCTTGATGACCCACAAGTATAGGGGGTGTACCGTAGTATTTTCGATAAGTAAGAGTGTCGAACCCAATAAGGAGCAGAAGGTGTTGACGAGTGGCTTGGAGAAGGAATTCTCTATAAATACTTAGCAAATAGATTTTTAGGGATTTTAGATAATGCAGATAAATAAAGTACGAGTAAATAAAAGACAATAAGAATAATTGCAGCAAGTGGCCCAATCCTTTCTTTAGCAAGGGACAAGCTGGTTGTATTACTTAAGATGATCAAACATTCTCGAGGACACATGGGAATACTGTCAAGTGCTTTCGCTTCATATAGTTGATTAATCTTCTTTAGTTTGATAAGTGTTGTGTGAGTGAACCTGTGCTAATGTACTGACCTTCCTAGGACTAATACATACTTGTGATTATACCCCTTGCAAGCATCTGCAACTATAAGAAAGTAATTAAGATATAAACCGAGCCACAGTCTTAAACTTTGAGATCCTACACTCCCTTGTGCAAAGGTTTCCTAACGAGGGTTCAGGTTTCTGTCACTCCGGCAACCCCTACGATTAGTAGCCAAATACATAATGCATTCCCCTAGGCCCATAAAGGTGAAGTGTCATGTAGTCGACATTCACATGACACCACTAGAAGAATAACACCACAACTTAAATAACAAACTATTGAATCTTTCTCAACACAATTCCACTACTAACAACATGACTTCTCCCATGTCCTCAAGAACTAAACGAACTACTCACAAGACATCATATGGAGCAAGATCAGAGATGAAATAATGATAAGTAACAATCTGAACATGAATGATAATTCAATGGTTCCACTCAATAGCATCAACTACAACAAGTAATCAACACCGGGAAAGTTTCCCCTAAGAACTATGCAAGATTTAACCCAATTGTTACAGTGGTATGGAGTGGTGATGATGATGCTGGTGGAGATGATGATGATCCCGATGAAGTCCAGCTTGATGGTGGTGTTGATGGCGATGATCTCCCCTCTCCGGGAAGGAATTTCCCCGGTAGATTTCTGCCTGCCGGAGAGCTCTTTCTCTCTCTGCAGTTTTCTGCCCTTCAAAGGCGGCAAAATCTTTCTGTAGTCGATCCCCGAGTCTTAGGGTTTCGTGGGGAATATATATGCCAAAGAGCAGAGCCAGAGGTGGGCCAGGGTGGCCACACCACCTGGTGGCGTGGCCAAGGGTGGCCTGTGCCATGGGGTGGTGTGGGCCTCCTATGGCCCATCTCCGCTCCCCCTTCTGGCATCCTTTGTCTTCTAGAAAAATAGGATTTCCATATATTTTCTGGGATTTTATGATCTTCGTGAATTTTTCCTCCAAATAGTGCCTTTTCCATCAGGATCCTGACTTCAGCGGTCCGTCCTCCAAAAGTCATCAACCATGCAAAAACAGATGAAATAACATAAGTATCATCTCTTAATATGAAATATATGAATGGATAACAGTAAATTATGATATAGAATAGTGATGCAAAATGGACGTATCAGCCCCCAAGGAGGGAACGACATAGCTATGTCGCCACCGCCTGATCCTTCATCCGGGTCTAGGGCTTTCCCCCGGTGTTTGAGGCGGGGAAGCACGGGCAGCGCCGAGACGACGCCTCCAAGAAGGTAACGGCGCCCACGGGCGTTGCCGCCGCCAGCATCACGCATGGATTTCTCCCCAGACCTGCCGTCAGCCCCAACATCACCGGATACGCAGCAAGGAGCCGCCTTCGACTAACCACCGACGAGAAGAGAGCCACAAATGCTGTCGGTGGAGAGGGGGTTGGTTGCCGTCTCACCACCAGTGAAACGGGGACTGGGCGGTGAGGACCCAGCCGCCACCGTCGCCTGGGCTGGCCGCCAGCACCGCCAGGGGCGCTGGCCACCGCCGAGCAAGCCGCCAGCCAACATTGGCTCGGGAGAGGAGGCCCCCCATGCTGGCCAGCCACCACCGCTGCAGCATCCACACAGCATGCCGGAGCAGGGGCTCCTCACGCCGCCACCGTATCCAGAGCTGTGGCCCACGCGGCCCGCACATACCCAGATCCGGCCCTGCCTCCACGCGTGACCGTGGGCATGGGAGCCCTCCACCTGCTGCAAGCTCCGTCGTGTGCCCTCTGCACCGCCACGACGCACCCTCCCTGTGCTGCCACCTGCCACCGCACCGTCGAGGACCTCCGCCGCCGCGGAGGCCGACGCTACACGGGAGAGAAATGCCCCGCCCCCATCGTTGGTGGCACGAGCTTTGCTCGGCCGCGTCCTGCGATGGAGGCGGGATAGACAGGGGATTGAGGGCCGTCCCCCGGCGGCGGCTAGGGTTGGCCTCTGGTGCCGCCCGAGCAGGGACGGGACGGGAGGGGATTTTCCCCAGGCAAATGTCTCACCTATACAGACACCCACATGAGCGTATATGAAGGGCGGTTTCAATCTGAAGGCAGACATCCAAGATGCAGAAATCAATTCCACATTGTGTGGCTTGATGAATAGCTCAGATTAGGTCAGGTAGACTTGGGACAACAGAGGACAATTAGGGGCGTGCAATGGTGCAAGGTGCGCACTGCCAAGAGTGCTTTACAAGATGCGGGTATTTTGTGTGTGCGAGAGATAGAAAGAGAGAACTTGCCTGGTTTATTCATCAAGTCTCACAAGGTTATAAGCATACTTCGGCGGCTGCAGGAGCCAAGAATGGCAACCAATTGATAGACCTCGCACACGCCAGGCACTGGACTACCAAAACCTTGGAGCGGAACAATTATTTGTGTAAGTCTAAAACAACACCCGTCCCTCATCTCACTCCTCTTGGGCGACTACGATAAAACCACCGCCGCGACCACTATCCCTATCTCCCCCTTCCCCGCCTTCGCTTCTTCCGACCTCACCGTGGTAGCGATAGACCCTGCCTCCGAAGGTGGCATGGGAGAGCAGCAATGGACGTGACATCTTGGATGTGAAGGTATGATGACTAGGTTCCTGCATCTAACAACGGGGTTATTGCGGTACTTGTAGCATCAAATATTATTTATATAAAGTGTGTCCCAAGGAAGCTTTGTGGATGAAAATAACACAACCGCGCAACTGCGTTGTCATAGGTGCAACCACATTCGCACCCAAACTGTGGTTCGGAAGTATCCTATTCTATAAGTTACTAGAATAGCAATAACTTAAAGAGGTTTGAAGTAACTGAGAATAAGTAAACAAGAACAAAGTAAACTAAAACTGAAAGTAAACAAGGGGGTTGTAATTATAGGATTGAATAGAATAAAAGGCGGTGTCTAGGCTTTCGGTTTCACTAGTACTAGAAGGGCAACTGTGTAGCCATCCTTTACAATTGCACAAGATACATCTTTAGATGAATAAATGACCCCTATGGTTACCGGTTTAACACAAAGCATGTACTACGTTCAACCTTGTGTTGTCACTACACAAGTCAAATAATACACTCTGGTCGGAAAGATCACATCTATCTCCTCTTTGTCACTAGAAGACAGAGCAATACATATATTAGATGAAAACACATAGTTTAGGATTGCATACTAGATCGTACCTCAAACTAGAATCGGATCAATTACTCAAACATATATGAATAGAAATACAATAATAGATCATTGAGATCATCATGTTCAATCTTACAAATACAAGATCTAAAACAAGGGGGAGAGAGAGATGGAGATGGTGATGAATCTGGTGTTCGGTGTGTGGTGGTGGTGGTGATGATGGGCTTCTTCTCCTCTTCTTCTTGCTTGGATGGTGTGGAGGTGTTGATGGAGATCTAGATCTTGGAGGTGTGGAAGCTATGGAGATTCCATGGTGGCATGGCTCCGTCTTTTTTGGCGTGTGACGATAAGGTATTTTCCCTTGACTCCTCTCCTCTTTATATAGGCCTAGAAGAGCCTCCAATAGTCCCCAATACGTTCCTTATGACCTAAGGAGGGTCTGGGAACAAACGGGGATGGACTCTGTGAAGAAACACGTGCAAAAAGTCCTTTTCCGTGCGTCTAGACCCGTGGTATGGGCAGATGGTACGGCCGTACCGGACCATACCGCTGGTTGTTACGCTTGTAGATGTTTTCATATTCTGGCCGTTGTTTCTTCATACGAACTCTGATTTAGGTTATCTTCGGCTCGTTGGATTTGTATGGACGAGGGCTACAACACCATGTCCTTGGATCTTCGTTTGGAGTTAATGGAAAATCCACTTTTTTCAGCCCTCAAATGGCTAAATGTGGTGCCTGCAGCTCCTCCATATTGCATCCTCTTAGCTCCTCTTGGCTTGCTTTATCCACAATCCATCACAACATCTACACACAAGTCAAAGATAGGAAAAAGTAATAAAATCCTAATAAAAACTAATAGGTGCGCAACACTCATATGAAAATGGATGAGAACTAGTAATCATGCATAATAGGCATAGTTGTAGCTAGATATAGCATGAAATAAGTGACAATATGAATAATCTATGTGCTTAAATATGCACCATATTTGCACTCATCAAGGTATAGTGTGGTGGTGGTGGGGTGGCGATGCGAGTGTGCACTGCGTTGAGGCTCAAGGTGGAGACGGGTGAGGGGAAGTGGCGGAGTAGGAGCACGAGTAGTGCTCCATAGCTCCTATGGAAGCCGGGCAGGCCCATCTGGGCTTGATCTAGGATCCTATGGCCGTAGGTCGGCGCATTGTAGCTCTAGTTGGGCATGGTGTTGCTTGTTGGGGTCGACACGGCGGTGTCCTGCGGGTGTGGTAGAGGTGGCGAAGCAGGAAGGTGGTAGTGGTGGTGGTGTGCTATTAGCCCTGTTTCGGTCCGATTTAGTCTCGTCCGGGCTTATCAGTGGCATGGAGGTGGTGTTGGCAGTCTTGGCTTGAGGTGATCGCTGACGGATCACTCTGGTTCATTCGTATTGTAGGAGGTGGAGGTCCTTGGGAGAAATCCTTGTTCTCCGTGGGTGTTTTTGAATTTCTTAGAAGCGTTGTTGAGGGCTCCACCCCTTGTCCATGTCTTGGCTCCGGGGAAAACCTCGGATCCTCTGGATTGGGCGATGAAGGCGCTGCTACACCTTTCTCCTGCTTGGGGAATCGCCTCGGAGTTGGCTACAACTTGGAGACTAGTGGACGGCCAGGCCGCGTGGTTGTTGGGACTGCCCTTCAGGGGCGTTGATGTACCGCTTGGCAATGATGATGCGTTAAGCTGAGCCTGGGTTGCGGTTGGGCTTTGGTAGTCGGTTTTCCCGGCATGCCCGATGGGTTCTTTTTGCGTCGCTATGTAGCTGTGAAGTCGGAGCTACGGTGGAGCATGTTCAGGAGGCCACGATGATAGACAAACGGTGGTCTTTGTAGAGGGCCATGTCAGCGCAAGACCTACATATTTCTCTTGTGAAGCTCATCAAAGTTGGAGCTGTCTATCCTTGACATGTGTGGCCAATTGTTTGCATGGACGACATGGGTTCTGCGCCACCTGTAGAAAGGCTTTGTTTGTGTCGTCGTTGGTGAAGTCAGAGTCACTGTCTCGAGGAGGAGTGATGATGATGTCGTTACTTAGCATCCTCGGCGGTTGTCTTTCTTCCTTGCGGTGCGTGTGTGCTTCGTGTGGGTGACTGGGTTGGTTTTGGTGGTGGTGCTCAATGTGGTCGTGTTCCATGAACCGGCAAATTTTCTCCTGTTTTTAAAAATAAAATGAAGCAAAATTTCTCGTTTTCTTAAAAAAAGTGGAGTGGCGGAGGTTCAATAACACCATGGAGCAGCATTGTTTGCACTGAGAGGAGTTGGTGATGCATCGCTTTGTCGACTGAGCAATGTTTATGTTCCTCGAAATAGGCTATCGTCCCGTTTTATAAATAAAGCCATCAACAACCACACCGATACAACATGATGGAGCAACAGTTATGTCATGTTCCTCCACAATCAATAAACGCATGATCCCTGACATTCTGGGGTCGTTAGCAACTACCGGGTGTGATCTATCGACAGCCAACTACAAGCTAGCGGTTTGACGCATTCTCATTTGCAATTTAGCTAGGCATAGGGGCTTTGGACACATATTCCCCCTTTCTTCTCATGTAATTGTAGTCTTACGTGGGAGCTCTGGATTCAGCCTTGAGTGTTCCATGAATGTTTTTTCCTTTACCGAGCTGGACTACTGGGACTCAGAGGAGGGAAAATGACACCTCTAGGTAACACAATAAGCATGATTTGCCACCATGCATTGTTAATGAGAGTAATCATGACTATGTGATGACCTGACGAGGTTCTTTGGAAGTAGGGGTATCAACACTATATATTCTACCGCTTGAGTTTCTGAGCACCCTTAACGCATTTTCGATATTTTGATGGTGCAGTCCATGCTCTGTTTTAGTTTTCGAGATATTAGAGTAAACCAAAGAAGAGCAAACATTTTACTCGACCAAATTTGTGAACCGATTCACAACCAGTTGATGGTGTAATGCATCCTCGTTCATATTTCATTTCTTGTAATGTTTCTCCCACTAGTTCCTCTGAAAAGATATGTTAGGACAATGGGAGTTTGCCAAAGCAGTGAAAATGAGATTCACTCGGAAGGAGCCCAGTGGAAGCGAGCAGGCCTCCTTCAATCTGACCGGTTCATCCCATGTCGTGAGGGGTGTGTTGCGTAGGTGATGGTCTAGAACCTCGCAGCACCATTTCATGTGTTTTTTATATTCTTTCCCCCGCGGCATTGTATAGCGATTCTTGCCATTCTACTGTGTACCCGGTGCATTCCTTCTATGAATGTATCCTAAAAAAATCTTCAGAAATCAAAATATCACTGAAGTTGTGGATAAAGTCTCATATTATTCGGGGAGAGAGAAATTTGCCACAGTTTGATTGAAATTGGAGCAGAAACAATTGCCGTTGGAAATAGGAGTAAAGTTCAAAAGGAAGGACTGGCTGAAGCCACCATAAGAGAGGACAGAGAGTTTTTTTTATTGCATTGTGGGGACTATATTGAAATTCGAAAGTGGTCTTGGGCATACGAGTTGAACTATTTTGCATAGCATCGTGATATCTATTCACAAAAAAGTTATCGTGCTAGGCTGTGGATACTGGGCTAACACACTTTATGAGTTTATGACATTCGGAAAGAGAATTTTTGGAATTTGGTCTAGATTCTGGGTTTATGATAAAAGAAAGAGAGTATATGTGTATTTTTGGAAAATGAGATTATATATGTATATTTTAGTTAAAACAAACTATTTTCTTATTTCTTTTGTCATGGAAAGGTTGACAGCAGATGCAGATCGATGGTAGCCCACATTTCTATGAAAATGATGATTATCTGCAAGATTGATCTTATGCGCGCCAAATCTATAAAGGAACAGAATAACATTTGTTGCTGAGACTGTCTTGCACACCGAGATCGACTAGATGTAATAATGTTGTCCTGAGCCTGTCTTGCGCACCTAATCTACGAAAGGAACAAAATAACATGTTGCTGAAACTGTTTTTTAGGTGTGTCAACAAGGCTGTCGGTGTGCTTGGAAAAAGTCTTCTTTTAACATTCTAAAATTTCATTTTTTTAGATCTGGTTTAGGTTAAAAATATCCTTTATTCGTCTCTTATAATTTCCCTAATTTTTCCTAGTTTACCTGATCCCCCAATTAACTCCTGGGTTTCTTTCACTATTATAATGTCCCTAATTTTTTCCTAGTTTACCTGATTCCCCAATTAACTCCTGGGTTTCTTTCACTAGGTTGTCAGTTTTGTCACCACGTCATTGATTATTCATTTTGACTCAGGTCTAGGACAAAATTGGCCTGCTACTAAACGTTGTAGGCCAAATTTGTATAATTTTAGAAGTTCAAACAGAAAACTAAACAGGGTAAGATGAGAAATTCTAAAAAAAAAATGAAAATTTTCTTATTGATGGACTATGCAGTTGTCCATGCATGCATGAACAAGTCTGCGAACGGGGATGAACTAGCTACCTAGCCAGCTAGCTAGTTGCCCCATGGAGGAATACAGGAGGAAATGCATCTTTGGGGAAAACATGTGGCATCCCCTTGGTACTTTGCCTAGTGGTACGCTGCGCCGTTGCACGGGCCTTCCCTGATGATGTCACACAGCCAGAGTTCATCTTGTCGGTGATTGTGGTGCCTGTAAGAGAGCGTATAAAATTATGCACCGCAGCAGATAATGGTGGGCGTGAGCGCAACAAATAATTATGAACTTGTGATAGAAACATACCAAACGAGGACATCACCATCAGGAGGGCGATGGACATGAGCAGTACTTGACTACTCAATGTAGCTTGGCTACTCCGCATCCCAGTTGTGGATGAATTTTGGTGTACGATCGATGGCTTGGGTTATTTGAGGAGATCGGCAAGGGATGCCTCGGGTTTTATAGAGGGCCAAGCGATGCCCCCTTTATTGAATGAAGGATATGGTGCTTTGCTAGATAAGCTTGCATGGATCAAGGGATATTGCGTTTGACACATGTGCATCGACAAGCGCCAGTTGTCGACACACGCGCTACGTGGTGTGCAATATGGCACATCCGAGCAAGCGGTGCGGATTTTTTCATCGTCCGCGACACTTATGCCTAAATTGCGGAACAGCTAGTGTGAATAATACATCTAAATTGCGGAACAGTTGAGTTATGTGTATCCATGTGAAACACGGCAACCCATCCAAGCAAAGTAGGTAGGTTTTGTCGTGGACCGCACTACTTCTGCCTAGAAGGCGGAACCATTGGCTTTTTGGACTTAAATTTATTTTCAAGATTACAATTGATGTGCAATTGTCCATATGCACATAAGTATAACACACCGACACCTTAGTGGTTTCCAAGATGTCATCCAGCGATGAACAATAGAGATAGCATCACATGTTGTGACATGAACGCCGCGGTCGAAGTTTTGGTGGCTCCTATGGTAACATGTTTTTGGTTGAGAAAAGATCTGCATATTTTGAATAAATATCCATTTAATTAGCAGGAAGTAGATGGATATGTTCTCAAGGCTTATGAATATTTTCCATTTAGTGTGGATAGTAGCCAACCATACTGGTGCTTCTCGTTGCAGCACAAGTAAAGCTCCTGTGTACTGTTTATTTTCTGGTAGCTCTTCGCATAGAAAAGTGAAAGTTGTGACTGAAACCCATGACTAAAATCTAAAAACAATAACGACTGTAGTACAAGATTATACAATTTCACAAACAAATGTTCAGAAGGGAAACTTATATTGTGTGGCATACACTGCACAAAAATAACAAAGTGGTAGCAAATATAAAGTTCATCAACTTTTATCTTTTTTATTCTCTCAAACAGCACAAAATATTAGCATGAAACTTCCTAGAGGAATATAACTTTTGTAGTACAATGTGTAGATTTAAAAAAACATTGTACACCACAAATCTCTAACAGAAGTGGGGCTGTAGGTGTCATGCTGCTTAGAAAAACTATATGGATTGGAGATTCCTAGGCATATAACATGTTTGGTGTTTCTATCTTTACTAGTTCCCTTTATTGAGTTCTTAAGTTGTAAATTACATCTTACGTATTTTGGGTGTATAGGTACCTAGTTTAGGCAGGGATTATGAGTAATTGAAGTTTACCTTTTAAAAAATGGTTCGGAGCAATTGGAAGGATTTTCAGTAGAACCGATGTTATTTCAAGGTGGCAAAGTGCTCAATCCCGACTAAGGCTAGCTATCATCCACGACACTAGCTCCTAAATTCACACATGATGTAATAGTTCGCAAGCGCTTGTGATCCCAATATTTTTCTTGATAAAGATTCACCATGTCATTTCCATAATTTCGTTAAGCAGTTTGTTGTAGTAGTTGCCAGATTCAAAGACCTTGTAATGTTCAGTAAGCTAATTGCAAACCAGGTACTCTTGATTCATAGCACCATTTTTCTGCAATGGCCTAATGGGCAGTAGCCAAAACCACATAACGGGTAACATCAACAGAAAAGAAAACATACAATATATAGATATACAGCCAATACAACGTCTGTTATTCCCCTATATCATTATCACGGAGATCTACTGTTGCAAGAGGTCATCTTAATGCAAGACAGGCCGTCCTTAGCAATCTAATCTATTCTTCAGTTCTCATCAGTTGGATCGTGGTTGGGGAAAGAGGCCGATTTGCAGTAGAAGTTGCACTTGCATCCCTTGGGAACTTAGAGGCCTTCTCCCCTTGTGTACTTCTTCAGGCAATCCGTGTAGCAGGTGACCGGTTTGCAGTCGCCGGAGTAGATCACCTCCGAGCAGTCGTACTGAGGAGGATGAAGCTGCTGCCCCCCAAAGGCTGTTTATCACATATACATAGATATGTCAAATTGTATGAGGATATACTCCACTATATATGCACACGACGGTTAATTACCATCAGCATCCGTAAGTACCTGTGGACGATAGCAAGAGCACAGTGGCCAGGAGTAGCAGCCGCTGATTGGCAGTCGTCATGATCTATCTGATCTCGCTGTCAGGGCTATGGCTTGAAAAGTAATCACGCTTTTGTTTCCTGCTTCTTGTTATTTTGGGCGATGGTGCCTTGTCTAGCGGCCTGGCCTGGCGATAGCTACTCTGTCAATGGTAGGCAAAGGTAAATTTATATTGTGACGTTACTTGGTATTCTTGGAATCACATTAATTGGCATTGATATGGATTAATTTCAGCAGGGTTCACGCATACCAGATAGTATTTCTCAAGGATATGATTTAATGACTTTGATTGCCTTAAAGATTTAGGGAGTGACTATTGAACAGCTGTAAGACTCAAAATCACACTACAGGAATAGGAAGCTTCGCCGAGGGCTGGGAGCTACGCCGACGGCCAAACGTCGGGGCCGTCGGCGTAGCCATCGTCCAGGCTAGCTCCCCTCCGCGGCCGTCGGCGTATCCTATGCTACGCCGAGGGCTGTCCTTGGCGTAGCCTACGCCGACGGCTGCCCTCGGCGTAGCTATTTTTCCTTTTACCTCATTAACTTTGAAAAATCATAACTAAATCATTCTAATTCGGAAAAATACTAATAATATATCAAAATTTGCAGAAAAATAAGATCTATCTATCTACACTCAAATATTATATATTTATAAAAAATATAAGTGAAACATAAAACATTATATATAGTTTAAAACAGGCATAAAAAATTCAAAACGATCGAAACAATGCGAAACCTTCGCGTGGTGTCATATTATGTGACATAGTTACAAGGAAAAATATCAAATTTGATATATTGATTATGTCTGAAAAACACCTTCACAAAATGACCTATCTCATTCGAGATTTCTCGGCTTTCGGGTCAAATGACCAATATTATGGCTAGAATCAAGGCATAGTTTATGATAATATGCCTATATTGTGCATACATGTGCATCATGGGATGGCAAACAATGTTGTAGGAGGAAGTTTTCCTTTTCGTCGCACCAAAAAGCCATTTTTTATTTTCCGAGCATAAAAAACGGACGGTTTTATGAAGCAACCACCAAATGGCTAATTCAAAATACCACCACCATATTTTACAAAAATAATAGACCACCTTATATAGACAATGTCCCAATAGGAGGATCGAAAACCTTTCCTTCCACCCCTGGTGAAAAAGATAAATTCCTGCCAAATCGGTAGGAAGTGGGTCAGATATGAACTGCAGGTACATGATCTGATGCTCATATTTTTTTACAAAAATCATTTTTAGGTTCACAATATGCTATTTTATCAAAGAATCAATGCAAGTTTAGTGAGGCTCGGCCCAAGCTAAGAATCTTTATGGCCACCGCTCGACAAAGTTTGACGATAGTTTAAAACTGACATAAAAAATTCAAAAACGATCGAAACAATGCGAAACCTTCGCGTGGTGTCATATTATGTGACATAGTTACAAGGAAAAATATCAAATTTGATATATTGATTATGTCTGAAAAACACCTTCACAAATGACCTATCTCATTCGAGGTTTCTTGGTTTTCGGGTCAAATAACCAATGTTATGGTTAGAATCAAGGCATAGTTTGTGATAATATGCCCATATTATGCATACATGTGCGCCATGGGATGACGAACAATGTTGCAGGAGGAAGTTTTCCTTTTCGTCGCACCAAAAAGCCATTTTTCATTTTCCGAGCATAAAAAACGGACGGTTTTGTGAAGCAACCACCAAATAGCTAATTCAAAATGCTAGCACCACATTTTACAAAAATACTAGACCATCTTATATATACAATGTCTCAATAGGGGTATCCAAAACCTTCCCGTCCACCCCTGGTGAAAAAGATAAATTTCTGCCGACGGGGATCGGGGCTACGCTGACGGCTTTTAGCCCTCGGCGTACCATGCAGTTCCTTTAGTGTAAATGAAAAGAATGACGAAAAATAACAAAAAATGTGTTTGCTTTCAGCTATATCAAAGACACATTTCCCAAGAGCGTTGTTATGGGAGAGCAACAGGGAGCCTGCTATTTTTTAAAAAAACTTTAAATTTTTTTAATTTGAAGATTCAAACAATACAAAATAAATACCAGCAAGTCTATAGCATGGACAAAAATTCATGTAAATATACATTGTTTCTTGGCGAAAAGAGAAAATTTCAGTTCTAGAACATAAACAGTACACATACGAATTTTGTCAAATTTATCTTTTTTGGCTGCGCCAAAAATACCTGGAAATTTTTTGATTGAAACTTTGCAGATATTTTTTTGAGAATCAGATCCCTTTTCTATTAATCAATAATGTTTTGTACAAGAACGGGATCAGGTGTCAGGCCTAACCAGGTATGCAGACGTGACTCTAAGCTTTCAGAGCTTCTGGCTAAACTATGAGCTTCCACATTTGAAGATCTTTTGTCATGCACAACTAGAGCAACATCAAAATGGCGTCGTCTCTCCTCTATCTCCTTAATGATTGTGACATACGGTGAAAGACTACCCTCATTTATTTCTCTCGAAACACCCAAACAGTCAGTAGCCAAAGTAAGCTTATTTATGTGCAAGTCTTCTTCTAGTGCCAGCCCTTCAGAGCAAGCTTCAAGTGTTGGCGGATCAACTATGCCATCAATCACTCTTGCCGAGGCGCCTAGAAGGACCCCAACCTCATCCCGGCAGACGGTAGCAACAGCCCCAGAAGCTCTCGTTTTAGAAACAGCAACATCCACATTTACCTTGCACATAGAGCTCGGACGGGCGATCCACCGAGGTTGTCGAGGGTTCCCAGCAGCGTTGCGAGGCTGTTGATTGTTGCTTGGCGGGGTATCAAGAGCAAGCTTTAACTCCCCCAGGTAGCTATGGACAAAACCCATGATAGATAGAGGGCTTTGAAAGATATGTTCGTGAATTGCATTCAGTCTCGTCGTCCAAATCGCCCAGAGTATAACATATGCGCGGACCATATCATTATAAGACAGGGTCTCCATCATGAAGAAGAGCCATTCCTTCGCATCAGCACAAATTAACTCCTCGTCCATCAGAGCCCAAGTGCTACTGGCCATATTGCAGTCTAGCAGAGAGTGGAGCCAAGAATCCATTGTCTCATGACACAATGCACACGCACTCGAGTCCGACATATGGCAACGATGCAGTGTTGTTCCTGTAGACAGCGAGACAGCGACTGATGCGATAAACGCCAGAGGAAGACTCGTATCTTAGAAGGGACCATCGTATTCCAAAGGGATGGCCAGCTTCCTTGCTCATTGTTTGAGCTAGAGCTCGCTCACCCCTCGAGTCATGCTTCCATAACCTTGCTTGTTTTAACTTTCCTAGTTTCTGTAAATGCCATGCCCATACATTATCATGGTCAAAAGTTCCAATGGGGATCGACTGGATCACCTCCACATCCATTGGTAGAAAATGTGTCTCGATAATTGGTATTTTCCAGGATTTACTAGTATGATCAATCAACTCGGATACAAGGACCGTGGGTGTATATTGTCTTGCTACATACGGCCGCACCATCGAGTCCCTTGGCAACTAGGTGTCCCTCCATATCTTCGTATCAAGCCCATTTACAATCCTCCTTATTAACCCTAGCTAGAGCACTTCCGTACCTTCATGAATGGCCCGCCAAATCTGAGACGGTCTAGCACCCAGTTTAGCAAGCAGAATATCATATGTTGGATAGTAAACTGCCTTCAATACCCTTGCACTTAACGTGTTCGGGCATATAAGGAGACGTCAGGCCTGTCGTGCCAACATGTCTAGATTGAAGAGCTCTATATCCCTAAATCCTAGTCCTCCGTCGCACTTTGGTTGTGTCATAGCCTCCCAAGATACCCGACGGGGTCTCTTCTTGCCTTCCTTTGATCCCCACCAAAACCCTCTTATAATTGACTTGATATGGTCGCACAGTCCTCTTGGTAGCTTGAAACAGGACATAACAAACGTAGGAATTTCTTGCAACACATATTTGATCAACACCCCTTTACCTCCTACCAAAAGTATCATCTCTATCCAACCAAGAACATTCTTCCATATTTTGTCCTTAATGTACTTGAATGCATCACAAACAGATCTCCCCACATCGGTAGGCATTCGAAGATATTTCTCCGATAAAGATTCATTAGTAACGTCCAAAATCTGCTTGATCTCCGCATGGATCAGGTCCAAGAACCCTTTTCCATAGAAAATAGAGGATTTCCGATGTTTAATCCTTTGTCCTGAGGCGTGGCAATAGAATTGTAGTATGTTATTCACTTCCACTGCTGCACCATTATTCGCCTTCAAGAAAAGCAAGTTGTCATCTCCAAAATGTAGATGACTGATTGAGGGTGCGGTAGGTGTCACTTGGATGCCTACAAGGTTTTGTGAGATCCCCCTGCTCCTTAACAGAAAAGACAGACCTTTGACTGCTATCAAAAACAAATAAGGTGAGATAGGGTCTCCCTGACGGATCCCCCTTGTGGGATCGAACTCAGCAAGACGATGACCATTGAACAGAATAGAGAAAGAGACTATGGTGACTACCCTCATTATAGAAGCAACAAATTCGTGATTAAAACAAATCCTGAGCATCATAGCCTCCAAATAACCCCATTCAATGCGATCATATGCTTTCATCTTATCTAGGTCATTGTCTTAGTGGGAGTGCGCTTTGAACGACGGCATCCACACACCATGGTACCAGAACTCGTACGCCATGTGTCAAAGGAGTAAGTGACGTGTTGAAGGTGATCGTAGGAATCGACATTATCATCATTTGGCTTCCATCACTTAGCCAAAGTGAAAAGAGTACGAAGGTCTAGGCGCAACGTGTAACCATTCAAATACAATTTTGAAAATGTAAAGTCTGTGAGGATACTAGACCATGACCATGGCTTCTTGCTATCAGGTTGCGGCTAGGGGCTTGGCATATCTAATATCGGTTCAACCATGATGAAAATATTGCCATCGACCGATGCATAGAAGGATCTAAGGATCGAACTTTGGAATTGAGATAATGGGCACACTGTCACCCCCTCGGTCTTTGTGTCGAACCTGGTGATCGTTGGGCTACCTTTGCTGGAACGAACTGGAAGGATCTTGGTGCCATGGGTGGCGAAATAACATGGGAGTGGATGTTGTGCCACAATGCGGGCGAGCGGGAAGTGCGTCTCTAGGTAGGCATCAAAATCAGTGTCTAAGTAATCCTCTCCCACCCTGTGGATATTGTAGCTCCTTTTTCAGTCATCCAACAACACATACAGATGCTTATGTTGTTGTCATTGGGACGACATCCTGGACGAGCGAATAGATCAGTGATCCGGCGACCATGACCTCTTTGACATAACCTGTGAAAATGGCCATATCATGTGCCTTGTGCCAAAAAAGAACAAGTATAGTATTTTCCTCTCTACAGTCGTGACAACATTGTATCTGACTATGGCAAGTACCAACCTTGGATTTGTCTGAGACACATAACTACTTGGAGAGAGAGATTTACATAAGCATTGATGACCCACAAGTATAGGAGGTGTATCGCAGTATTTTCGAGGGAAGTGAAACCCAATTTATTGATTCGACACAAGGGGAGCCAAAGAATATTTATAAGCCTTAACAGCTGAGTTGTCAATTCAGATGTACCTGGAAACAATCTTGCTCACAACATTTTATCAGTAGAAACAGTTTTGTAGTAGCAATAGTAAAGTAATAGCAATAGTAAAAGTAAAGACAGTAGTAACAATTGCAGTAAACAGTAGGATTAAAGCGCGGTAGGCATAGGGATGGATGGACGGGCGTTGCATGGACAAGACAATTCATATGGCAATCAAGACATAGGGAATTTGCATATAAATAAGATAAAGCATCCAAGTACTAAATAATCATAGGCATGTGTTCCATATATAGTCATACGTGCTCGCAATGAGAACTTGCACAACATCTTTTGTCCTGCCAGTCCGTTTACAGCGGGGCCTTGTAACACCCCGTCCACTCCTGGGCCCGGGGGGTGGCACTCCTGGCAGCTTAATAGGATATCTAGACTAGCCCCACAGACCAACACTAGTCTTTTCTGCGAACTTTGTCCTCACTCGTGCGCACCCGGTTACCCACTTCCCGGTCGGTCACCCATCCTAGAATTACTCTAGGCCAAGCACGCTTAACCTTAGAGTTCTTTTCGAATGAGCTTCCGGAAAAGAAGTTGCAACTTGTTGATATGGGTATCCTATCAATCCTATTAAGCCATGTGCCTGGATCTCACATACACCCACCCTTTAGAAGATCGATGCCCTCATCGATCAAGCACACCCCAGGAACGTTCCCTCTTGGCACGCGTCTGTGCATCTAGTGCCGGCACATGTGCCATGTCGTGTCCACTCCGGGCCACACGCGCCATGCTCCACATGTCCTGCCACTAACCCGCACACACCCGTGTAATCGCAAGGGTCGGCTCTGATACCACTTGTAACACCCCGTCCACTCCTAGGCCCGGGGGGTGTCACTCCCGGCAGCTTAATAGGATATCTAGACTGGCCCCACAGGCCAACACTAGTCTTTTCTGTGCACTTTGTCCTCACTCGTGCGCACCCGGTTACCCACTTCCCGGTCGGTCACCCATCCTAGAATTGCTCTAGGCCAAGCACGCCTAACCTTAGAGTTGTTTTCGAATGAGCTTCCGGAAAAGAAGTTGCAACTTGTTGATATGGGTATCCTATCAATCCTATTAAGCCATGTGCCTGGATCTCACAGGCCTCAAGGGAACTACTAGCAATTAAGGTGCTCCTTTTAATAGAGCACCGGAGCAAAGCATTAACACTCCGTGAACACATGTGATCCTCACATCAAAGCCATCCCCTCCGGTTATCCCGATTGCTGTCACTTTGGAGCCTTTGGTTCCATACAATAATATGTGTATACAACTTGCAGGTAAGACCATAAACAATACTATCATAATGAATCAATAGCATGTTCATATCTGAAATCATGGCACTCGGTCCCTAGTGACAAGCATTAAGCATAATAAGTTGCAACAAAGTCAAAAGCACTAATAATAGATACTAGGCACCATGCCCTAACAATCTGATGCCATTACATGAATGATCTCATCCAATCCCTACCAACCCCATAGCCTACAACGGGGGATTACTCACTCATAGATGTGGTAAACATGGATGGTCGATGGAGAAGCGATGGTGATGATGATGGCGATGATCTCCTCCAATTCCCCGTCCCGGCAGGGTGCCAGAACGGAATTTCTGGTTCTGAATCGCAGAATCTGGTGGTGGCGGCGTAGCGGAACTCTTCTGGAAAAACATCGAACCCCCCATGGTTTTTAGGTCAAGAGGCAACTTATAGGCGAAGAGAGGGGCCGAGGGGGCAGCCGAGGCGGCCACACCACCCCTAGGCGCGGCTTGTCCTGGCCTGCACGGCCAGGTGGTGTGGGCCCCTCGTGGCCCTACTCCGTCTCGTCTTCTGGCTCCGTGAGTCTTCTGGTGAAATAGGATTTTTGGCATATTTTCTAGGATTTTTCCTGATAGTTGATTTTTTGCACAAAAACTAGACACCAAGGTAATTCTGCTGAAAACAGCGTCAGTCCGTGTTAGTTGTATCCAAATCACACAAGTTTAGAGGAAAAACAATAGCAAAAGTGTTCGGGAAAGTAGATACGTTTTGGACGTATCAACTCCCGCCAAGCTTAGCTTATTGCTTGTCCTCAAGCAATTCAATTGAAAACTGAGTGCGATAAAAGAAACTTTCACAAACACATTTGCTTCATAAGATGTATATATTCTCAGCATATGATCAACTACTCAGGCAATTCATAATAAAGAGTATGCAACTAAGTTTACTTAATAGTCATTGCAAGCTATGAAGAGCTTCTAACTCAAAAATAGTAAGTAGCATGAAACATAAACATAAGCAACATTGCAATGCTCATAAAAAAGTGTGATAGAGTGGTATCTCGCTTGCCTTTGATTGTAGAGCAAACATAAATGCCAATGCACCTCTAAAGTTCAAGTGAAGACTAGAAGTAAAGATATCAAAGATACAAGCATCAAAGTCATAACACAATTAATCAAGTTTTGAGACAAGCACATTACACTAAGAATGACAACTATGCTCTCAAGAAAGTGCTGATAGAATGTGTGGAGACTCAACAAGGAAATGAAAAGGTTTTTGAAAAGTTTGAAAGGCTTCCAAATGCTGAAAGTATGGTACTCATTAGCTTTGAGCTCTCATTGCCCCTATCATAAGCATCTGTAAATGGTTAAGGTGAAAGTGAGGTCCAATCTGAGTTATATGCTTGACAGACTATAAACTGGAAATCTCATGTCCCTTGAGTACGAGGGCCGCTCCTCATGCTACTAAACTTTAGTTACCGGTAAGTTCTTGTCATAGTAAATACATGCGTATCATAGAGAACCGCCAACGAAGTACCTCTTGCCCGATGATACAGAAGAATACCCATATCAAAATGACAAGGCAAGCAGACAACGAGTATCTCAGCAATCTCCTTATTTACCATGGGAAAATGGTGATTTTTTCTCTCTTTCCTCTTTTCTCATATCTCCTTTTTTTCTTTTTCTCAATAGCTAGCTCTTTTTTTATAAGAAGAATGCTTCATAGATACTCAATATGGTTACGCTGCAGGTTTCCACCATGATTAGGCATGGATTAGACCGGCGGCCCAGGCGTTTCTCTAACATACATACATAACTCCATGGACTTACAAGCTCCCCTTTTTGTTGGGTTCGCAACATAGAAAACAAAAAATTTCCTACGATGGGAACTATACGCCAAGATCTATCTACTAGATACAAGCAACGGGTGGATATACATCCATAGAGAACTTACCCTTGAAGACAACAAAGCTTTGTTAACGAGTTGGAACTCGTGGATGATGTAGTCGTACACTTGCCGATCTCAAGATCGTGATGAAGTCCAGCAGGTCCGGCTCCAGCACGTCCATCAGATCCAGCTCCAGCAAGTCCTGCACCATCAAGTCCAGCACCGCAAAGCAGCGGTGCATCCATGATCGCACACACGTCCGATACCCTGAAAACCTCCGTCCCTCTCTCTAGCAAAGCAGCGGAAGCAGCAACTCCTTTATAGATAAAGCCATCGGGAACATGTATCTCGCTAATCCGAGACCATGGGGAATAACTAGAGGGGGAGAGAGATCCTTCACGAGGAGGTGTGTGTTGTGAGGAGGAGAGGGGAGCCTTTTATAGGGAAGGGGGGGCATCCAAGGTCCATGGCGTGGCAGCCATGGTGGTGCGCCTACCTCTTCCATCATTCATGTGGTGGATGCTCCACTCACATAAATATGCCTCCACTCACACTTCCACTCACATGCATTAAATTTCCACCAAATTTAATGCAAGATCTCATTAAATAAAACTATTTTATTTATTTTATTCAGAATTTTTTCAATTACTTTAATTAAGAAACATTCACATAAAACCCCCTGCAACATTTCAATATCACATGCAGAACCAGTTTCTGCAATTTCACCCGAAACAATTCCGGTTTCCATCGAAATGATTCCAGCGCTTTCTTAAATCTTTATCTGAAACATATTTGCTCCAAATGGTGTCGGTATCCCCTAAGTATGTCACCCTACGGTTCGCAAATAAAGCAGACATGATCGAGACCACTCTCCGATCAATAATCAGCAGCAGGACCTGGAGATCCGTACTGACTCTCACATATTCAACGATGACTCTTGTGATCATGTAAACCTTTAACATCGTAACCAAATCCCTTTGTCTCGCGATATATTACATGTCCGAGATTCGATCATCGGTATCCAATACCTAGTTTGATCTCATTACTGACATGCACTCTTTTCTCGTTCTCGTGATATAACATTCTAGTGATCACATCACTTGCTTGCAAGCTATCTTAATGTGATATCACCGAGAGGGCCTAGAGTATATCTATCTGTCATCGGGATTGACAAATTCCACTCTTGATCTATGAGCCTCAACATAACACCTTCGGAGTGTCTGAACCCACCTTTATAGTCACCCTTTTATGGTGTGACGTTTGATGTTATCAAGTCACTGTTCCGATGTTGGCAATTAACATGATCTCATGGTCTAAGGACTAAGATTACTTCGTATGATGTTATAGCAATATAAACATAATGACTTTGATCGTAATGCTATACTTCGGATGAATGTTCATCACATCATTCCACCAATGTTGTGACCTCATTATTAACAACATCCAATGTCCATGATTAGGAAACCTTGATCATCTTGTTAATCAATGAGCTAGTTTATATGAGAGACATTACTAGGTACTTTGTATTTTATTTATTAAACACACATGTATTAACGTTTCCAATTAATGCAATTATAGCATGCAAAATAAACATTTATCATAAACATGGAATAAGATAATAACCACTTTATTATTGCCTCTCGGGCATATTCCCTTCAGTCTCCCACTTGCACTAGAGTCAATAATCTAGTTTGAAAAACTTTGCGTATTAAACACCTATGTCTTTCTGGTGTTGCATATATGCGATCGCTAGTGGTTAACATAATCTCCGGATCTGGCAGTATCAGGTCCGTGTGTATTTGCATGTCTTTGCGTCTCTACGCATCACTCATTCTCAAATGAGATGGCATTGTATAAATTTGGTCCTTTGGTGATACCTTTAGTTCATTCGGGTTAAAATATGTTGATATTATTGTCATACAATATATCTTCATAGTATTAGTCTACTTTGAACCACACCTAGTTTGATAACAAACTACTTAATACAAATGCCCTCCTTTGCTACTACTATAGCAGTCATATACTTAGCCTTTTGTTGTAGTATCTGTCACAATGTTTCAACTTTGGAACTCATCAAAATCCATCATGGAACATCCTTTCCATTACATTCTTCCACCCATAGTCTAAATTGAGATAAATTTAATTAGTATCCTGTGACAAAACTAGTATCAATGTAACACTTTAAAATGACCTACCTTTAACTATTTGTCACTTATACATGATATATTCTTAGTTCTTCCAAAGCTCATAAGAATATCTTTACTATTGTCCAATGATCATCTTATGAATCATTCTGGTATGTGATCATAACATTTAGAGCATAGGACGTATCTGGATACATATCACGGTATAATCGATCAAAATATTCATGTGATTTTACTCACCAAGTGTTGAAACACTTGAATCTTGATACAATCCTTTCCATGCAGCAAGAACCTTTCTTGTTGTTTTCATATTGAACCCTTTCAATATATCATATATGTACGTCTAGCATGGCCATATTAGCGCCTCAATCTATCCATATAGACATTGGTGCCAAATATTCTGGTTTTGCCCAAGTCTTTCGTCGAAATCCTATTTTAATGAAATTCTTAACTTGTGTCAATAAAAGATATATCATTTACAATCAACAATATGTACTCTGCATAATGTATTGGAAATTTTTCTCAGCGCTCCCACTTAATTTCTTGCGAATGCAAGCATCTTCATCATATCCGATGAAATTAAACTCCTTTAACATTTTCATCATGGTGAAGATTCCAACTCCGCTATGCTCACTTCAACTATTGAAGTTTGCATGCCCTTTTAGCATCCTTTGAATTAACAAAACCCTTCGGACTGTGTCATGTACACATCCTAGGTAACCATTCTATTAGAAGAACCTTGTTTTGTTTATTCAACTACCATATACCAAATTATATGTAGTGGTTGCTACATTAATCCGTCAAGACTAAATATCGCTTATGAAAGATCAAATCTTGTCATAGTCAACTCCTTGAACATTGCCGTAAATTTCTTTCTGACATGTCGACTATTTCATAGATGTTAAACATCCATGTCTATTTCTTTATAGATCCAAACACGACCGATAGGCTTCATGCGTTTCTGGAGGGTCTTCCAAGTTCAGAAACTTGATTTCTCATGTATGGATACTATCACGGACTCTATGACTTCTAGTCATTTTATGGAGTGAGGGCCCATCATCGCTTCTTTGCATGCAGTCGGTTCATCATTTTCAAAACCAATAACGACTTCTGTTTCAAATCTTACTATTTGATTCTTACCGACCCACATGGTTCAATAAGAACTCTAATCTCCAACATCACACCCTTTGTAATCATGGGAGCCATGAGCATTGTGGCCGCCACCGGGACACTTTCCGGTGCTGCGCTACTGAGCACATATAGCTAAGGTTCATCAACCTTATCAAAGTTCTATTGTCCTCCCACTTAACTTTTCATGAAAAATTCCTACTCAAGAAACTTGACGTTCCAAGCGACAAACTCTTTTGTCTTCGATGTTATGGAGGAATTCCCAACAAATTCTTTGGGATAACCTACAAAGACGTGCTTATCCGATTTTGGTTGTAAACATTTTACTTATGCATAGCATACCAAAATTTAAGAAAAGACAATTCAGGCTTTATCCCAAACCATAACTCATATGGTGTCATTTCAACGGATCACGATGGTGCTCTTTTCAGTGTAAAAGCGGTAGTCTCTAAAGCTTTAATACTTAAAACATAATGGCAGTTTTATAAATGATACATTTGATCTTACCATGTCAAACAAGGTTAGATTTGATCTCTCGAACATACCATACTCCTGTAGTTTATCGGGAAATGCAAATTCATGGAACAATTCCTGAAATCTTAGGTGTTTTTCTAAACCTGTAACTCAAATATCTTCTTTTATGATCAAATCATAAACTCTTTTATTTTCTTGTTACAATGATTTTTCACTTCATCTTGAAAGTCTTTGAACAATTTTCAAATGTTTCATACTTCTTCCTTATTAAGTAAATATATAGATATATTCACTCAAATTTTTAGAGAAAGCATATGAAGCAAAAAGATCCATCGCATATGGCTACACATAATGGACTATATACATCAACATGCATAATATCCAATAAGTTAGTCATCGGTTCCTCTTTGGCCTATGGACGGAGTTTCAATTATCTCGAGGAAAGTTTCACAAGCGTCAATTGATCAAAATCAAAAGACTCTAAAAATCCATCAACATGGAGTTTCTTCATGTTTACTTTCCAATATAATTCAAACACCGATGTCACTTCATACGTGATCTTCCAATCATTTGTCTTACGACATTTTAGCAATAATGTTTATGGATGTGATTTCTCCAACTAGACTTGTAAAAGTTTATCCATCCTTTATGGAATACGGTAATTATTTGAACAACCATTGTTCTCGTAATACCGGAGCAAAAATAACGATTATTAAAACAAATCTTGAAGGCTAGGTTTAACGACAACAAAAACACAATAACTCTTTATTTATTTTCGATGAACATCATCACTTATTCTCTTGCTAGTTACTTAGGCCGTTGTAGTTCATGAATTGTGTTGTTCTATATGATACTTCACACCAATCAATTCGGTATCCAATACCTAAGAACCACATTGTTTAACAAGCAATGAATACAGCCATAACATGTATATCTTCTATATACCTAAGTTGGACATCTCCAACCTTTTCTTTTCTGCCAAATATTTTATAGATTCTCTTTCAGCAATTCCTTTTCTTTCAAAAGAATCTATCAACATAAATAGTGGTGCCATTCACATGACACATAGTACAAAGTGTATATAGTCAAATACTAATACCTTTGGGCTTGCACTTTGAAGTGGATCACCATCATCAAATGTTTGGTGTTCTTTCAAAAATCCATTCTTTAGTAATCTATTAGTGTAGTAAACATTTTACTTACATCTTCTATTCATCCTTATCATGACAACTTTCATGACCAGGCTACTATAGCCTATAAGGAAGAATCGCGAATATAATGTTAGTTCCCAAAACCTTTTTGGGAGATCTGGATGCCTAGCATCTCCATCCTTCACAAATTCTCATACAATATGAGAACATGTATTTTGCTAAATTATAATCTATCATAATGCAACCAAAAACATTGTTTCTGTTTGAGATATGCCCAAGAGGCAATAATAAAGTGGTTATTATTATATCTTTATGTTTATGATAAAGTCATTAAGTTCGTATTGCTATAAGCTTTTCAAATGCATAGTAACCTAATCCTTCGACCATGAGGTTATGTTAATCACCATCACCGGATGGGTACTTTGATGACATCAAACGCCGCTTCGTAACTGGGTGGTTATAAAGGTGACATTGGGTATTCTAAAAGTATGTGTTGAAGCGCATGGACCAAGATTGGGATTTGTCCATCCATATGACAGATAGATATGCTCTGGGCCCTCTTGGTGGAATGTCATCTAGTTAGCTTGCAAGCATGTGACTAGGTCACAAGGGATGACATATCATGGAACGAGTAGAGAGTACTTATCAGTAACGAGGTAGAACAAGGTATGGAGATACCGACGATCAAACCACGGATAAGTAGAGTATCGCGTGACAAAGGGAATTGGTTTCGTATGTTAATGGTTCTATCGATCACGAAGTCATCGTTGACTATGTGGGAGCCGTTATGGATCTCCAGATCCCGCTAATGGTTATTGATCGGAGAGGTGTCTTCATCATGTCTGCATATTCACGAACCGTAGGGTGACACACTTAAGGTTCGAAGTTGTTTTAAGTAGATATGGAATGTGCATTGGAGACCGAATGTTGTTCGGAGTCTCGGATTGGATCCGGGATATCACGAGGAGATCCGGAATTATCCGGGGAATAAGATTCATATATTGGGGATCATTTTCTAAGTGAGGAAATGTTCCGGAGTATTTGTATGGGGATTCTAGAAGGTTTCGGAAGGTTCTGGAAGGTTCTAGAAGATTTCTTGGAGTTTACTTGAAAACCAAGAAAGGATCAAGGAATCCTTGTGGGGTAAGACAAGGATTCATGGGGGAGTAGGACTCTCCCCCCACCTCCTTGATCCATCGGCCAAGGGAGAGGGGAGTCCTACAAGGACTCCACCTCCCCATGGCGCCTCCCTCCTTTAAATAGAGGGGTGGAGGCACAAACCCCCTGGCCCCATTCTATTCTCTAGATCTCAAGTTGCCTCTCTCCTCCTCCTTCCCTCTGCTCTGGCTTAGGCGAAGCCCTGCAGAATTCTCTACTCCACCACCACCACCACATCGTCGTGCTTCTGGGATTCCGTGGAGAAGATCTACTACCTCCGCTGCTCGCTGGAACGGGAAGAGGAAGGTCTGCTTCGACTCCGCACGTGTGACCGACTGCGAAAGCGCTGCCGAAACGCGGCGCCGGAAGGATCGTCCGCACGATCTTGAGATCGGCAAGTGATCGACTACATCAACCCCGAGATCTAATCTCATAACGCTTTCGGATCTACGAGGGTTAGTACAGATCTATCTCGTTGCACATGTCTAATAGATTAGATCTTGGCTTTTATCTAGATTAGATCTGGGTTTTGTTCGTTCTTGCGGTAGAAATTTTTTGTTTTCCATGCTACGAACCCATCAGTGGTATCAGAGCCGCGTCTATGCGTAGATCTGTTGCACGAGTAGAACACAATGGTTTTGTGGGCATTGGTGCTTGTGCCGTCTTTTGATTTGTGTACTTTGCATCTTGCGGTATGGTGGGATGAAGCGGCTCGGGCTAACCTTACATGTCATCGCACATGAGACTTGCTCCACAGTTGACATGCAACTCGTATTGCACAAGTCGCTTTGCGGGTGTCTATCTCTCCCATCATAGTATAGATCCAATCTACACTTTGCACTTGATAGCACTTGTATCAACATTGTGGTTCAGTTTCGTAGGTAAGATCCGTTCTTATTCGAAAGCCCCAAACCACGTAAAACATGCAAAGAAAATTAGAGGCGTCTAACTTGTTTTTGCAGGAGTTTTGTGATGTGATATGGCCATCATGTGATTGTGATTATATTTGATGTATGCAATGATCCTTGTTGTAATATGGCAACCGGCAGGAGCCTAATGGTTGTCTTTAATTCTGTTAAGACCTGCGTGTCTATTCATCTTGTAATAGCTTTATTCCAAGTAGTTGTAATAGTTGCTAGTGATGATGGACAACCATGAAGCGGCACCACTGACCTTGACGCAATGCTGGTGATGATGGAGATCATGTCCGTGCTTTGGAGATGGAGATCAAAGGCATAAGAAGAAAGGGCCATATCATATCACACTAATTATGAATTGCCTGTGATGTTAATCCTTTATGCATCTTGTATTGCTTAGATCGCGACGGTAGCATTATAAGATGATCCCTCTCACTAAATATCAAGTAATAAAGTGTTCGTCCTTAGTAGGCACCGTTGCTAAGACTCGTCGTTTCGAAGCATCTCGTGATGATCGGGTGTGATAGATTCTACCTGTGCATACGACGGGTGCAAGCCAGATTTGCACATGCGGATACTAAGGTTAACCTTGACGAGCCTAGCATGTACAGACATGGTCTCGGAACACGGAATACCGAAAGGTAAAGCATGAGTCATATGGATGATATGATGAACATGTTGAGTGTTCGCCCTTAAAGCTACATCATCTCACGTGATGATCGGACTTGGTGTAGTGGATTTGGTTCGTGTAATCACTAAAAACAACTCGAGGGATGTTGTTTTGAGTGGGAGTTTTTTTGTAATTTGGATTAGTCAAACTCAATTTATCATAAACACAATCAAAGTGAATTTGCATAGTTTGTTGTAGTCATTGGCATCCGTTCACCACCTTACGCTTAGTTATAGTTGAGATAGTGGAACTATAGAAATTCTGGATATTTGCTTTACGAACTGGTATCGTATTGTTTTGAGTGTCAATCTAAAGTTTAAAAGTCCTGTTGCAAACCTTCAGCAAACTCTGTTTACTCTGTGAAGTTTAATAAACAGTATTAAATCAAGAGTAACAATTCCAGTGTTAGTATCTAATGTATCATGTTTGCCTCCATGATTCTTGATACTCAAAAGATTGTTTTTAATATCAAGTTTATCTAAGAGCTGAAAGCAATGTTTCAGAAACCATCATATGTGAAAGGTATTGCGATATTTAAAACAATGTGTTGGTTACAACATGATAGAGTATATGTCCTCATATTTGATGAGAATTTGTGAAGCTTGGAGACGCTAGTCGTCCTAATCCTCCAAAAGGTTTTGGAAAAGAAACATTATACTCGCAATTCACCTTTATAAGCTATAGCAGCTTGATCATGAAAGTTGTCATGATAAGGATGAATAGAATATGTAAGTAAAATGTTTACTACACTAAAAGATTACTAAAGAATGGAATTTTGAAAGAATGCCAAACATTTGATGAAGGTGATCCACTTCAAAGTGCAAGTCCAAAGGTATTAGTATTTGACTATACACACTTTGTACTATGTGTCATGTGAATGACACCACTATTGATGTTGATAGATTCTTTTAAAAGAAAAGGAATTGTTGAAAGAGAATCTATAAAATATTTGGCAGAAAAGAAAAGATTGGAGATATCCAACTTAGGTATATAGAAGATACATGGTATGGCTGTATTCCTTGGTTGTTAAACAATGTGGTTCTACGGTATTGGATACCGAATTGGTTGGTATGAAGTGTCATACAGGACATCACAATTCATGAACTGCAATGGCCTAAGTAACTAGCAAGAGAATATGTTATGATGTTCATCAAAAACAAACAGAGGGTTGTTGTGTTACTCGTTAACATCAAAGCTTACCTTCAAGATTTGTTTCAATAATTGTTATTTTGATCAGGTATTATGACGACAAAAGATTGTTCAAATAATTACCGTATTCCATAATAGATGGATGATATATAAGTCTGGTTGGAGAAATAACGACCATAAAACTAATGCTAAAATGTCGCAAGACAAATGATTGAAAGATCACTTGCGAAGTGACATCACCGTTTAAATTATATTAGGGATACATGAAGAAACTCCATGTTGATGGATTTTTGGAGTCTTTGATTTTGATCAAATGACGCTTGTGATACTTTCCTGGAGATAATTAAAACTCCGTTCGTAGGCCAAAAGAGGAACGGACGACTAACTGATTGGAATTTGTACATATTGATGTATATAGTCCATTATGTGTAATCGTGGGCGATGGATTTCAACTTCATATGCTTTCTCCGAAGATTTGAGTGAGTATATGTATATACCTACTCAATAAGGAAGAAGTATGAAACATTTGAAAATATTCAAAGACTTTCAATATGAAGTGGAAAATTATTGTTACAAGAAAATAAAAAGATTTATGATTGGATCATAAAGAAAGATGTTTGAGTTACAAGTTTAGCAAAACACCTAAGATTTGAGGAATCGTTCCATGGATTTGCATTTCCCAAAACACCATAGGAGTATGGAGTGTTCAAGATATGTAATGAAACCTTGTTTGACATGGTAAGATCAAAGGTGTCATTTATAAAACTGCCATTATATTTTAAAGATTAAAGCTTTAGTGACTACCGCTTTTACACTGAAAAGAGCTCCATCGTGATCCGTTGAAGTGACACCATATAAGTCATGGTTTGGGATAAAACCCAAGTTGTCCTTTCTTAAATTTTTGGTATGCTAGGCATAAGTAAAATGTTTACAACCAAAGTCGGATAAGCATGTCTTTGTAGGATATTTCGAATAACCATTGGATATTCCTCCATAACACCGAAGACAAAAGTGTTTGTCACTTAGAATGTCAAGTTTCTTGAGAAGGAATTTTTGGTGAAAAGTTAAGTGGGAGGACAATAGAACTTTGACAAGGTTGTTGAACCTTGGCTAATATGTGCTGAGTTGCGCAGCGTTGGTAAGTGTCCCGGAGGCAGCAACAATGCTCATGGCTCACGTGCCTCAAAGGATGTGGTCACGGGGATCTAAGTTCCTATTGAACAAAGTAGGTCGGGTAAGTAATCAAATGCCAAGATTTGAGAGTTAAATCATTGTTGTTTGACAATGATGAACCGACTACATGCAAAGAAGCAATGATGGGCCCTGACTTTGTTAAGTGGCTTGAAGCCATAAAACCCGTGATAATTCCATACACGAGAAATCAAGCTTTGAATTTGAAAGACCCTCTGGAAAGGTGCAGGACCTTACAGTCGTATATGGATCTTGAAAGAAATAGACATGGATGTTTCACATCTATGAAATAGTCAACATGTCGGAAAGAGTTTACGACAATGTTCAAGGAATTGACTATGATAAGATTTGATCTTTCATAGCGATATTTAGTGTGGACGGATTAATGTAGCAACCACTACATATATTTTGGTATATGGTAGTTGAACAAACAAAACAAGTTCTTCTAATAGAATGGTTACCTAGGACATGTACATGACACGATCCAAAGGGTTTTGTTAATTGAAAGGATGCTAAAAGAGTATGCAAAACTTCAATGGTTGAAGTGAGCATCGCGGAGTTGGAATCTTCACCGTAATGAAACCGTTAAAAGGTTTAATTTCATCAGAGACGATGAAGATGTTTGCATTTTGCAAGAAATTAAGTGGGAGCGCTAAGACATATTTCTAATACATTATGTGAAAGACATATTGTTGATTAGAAATGATGTATCTTTTATTGACACAGGTTAAGAATTTCATTTCGATGAAAGACTTAGGCATAACCCAAGAATTTGGCATCAATGTCTATATGGATAGATTGAGACGCTAAAATGGTTTTGCCAAATGTACATAGATAAGATGTTGAATGAGTTCAATATGGAAACAACAAGAAAGGTTCTTGATGCACGGAAAGGACTGAATCAAGATTCAAGTGTGTTGACACGAGATTCAAGTGTTTTGACACTTGGTGAAATCACAAGAATATTTTGATCAATCATTCTTTGAGATGTACACATCCAGATATGTCCTATGCTCTAAATGTTATGAGCATATACCAGAATGACTCATAAGATGATCATTGGACAAATAGTAGGGATATTCCTATGATCTTTGGAAGAACTAAGAATATATTATTTATATAGTGGTGACAAATAATTCATTGTAAATTGTTGCATTGATACTAGTTTTGTCACAAATTAAGTTTATCTCAATTTAAAATGTGGGTGGCACAATGTAATGGAAAGGAAGTTCCATAACGGATTTGGTTGAGTACCAAAGTTAAAACATTGTGACAGATACTACATCAAAAGGCTAAGTATATGACTACTATTGTAGCAGCAAATGAGGGCATTTGCGTCAAGTAGTTTGTTATCAAACTAGGTGTGGTTCATAGTGGGATAATACTATGAAGATACATTGTATGACAATTTTATCAACATGATTTAATCCCAAGGAACTAAAGGTCTCACCAAAGGACCAAATTTATACAATGCCATCTCATTGGAGAATGAGTAATGCGTAGAGACACAAGGACATGCAAATACACACGGACCTGGAAGTGTCAGATCCGAAGATTATGTTTACCACTAGCAATAGTGTCTATACAATACTAGAAAGCCATAGGTGTTGAATGCACAAGTTTTTAACTAGATTATTGACTCTAGTGCAAGTGGGAGACTGTTGGAGATATGCCCAAGAGGCAATACTAAAGTGTTTATTATTATATCTTTATGTTTATGATAAATGTTTACATCCCATGCTATAATTGTATTAACCGGAAACATTAATACTTGTGTGTTTTGTAAACATAAAAGAGTCCCTAGTAAGCCTCTTGTTAAGCTAGCTTGTTGATTAATGGATGATCATGGTTTCCTGATCATGGACATTGGATGTCGTTAATAACAAGATCATATCATTAGGAGAATGATGTGATGGACACACACCCATAGTAAGCGTAGCATAAGATCAAGTCATTAAGTTCGTATTGCTATAAGCTTTTCAAATGCATAGTAACCTAATCCTTCGACCATGAGGTTATGTTAATCACCATCACCGGATGGGTACTTTGATGACATCAAACGCCGCTTCGTAACTGGGTGGTTATAAAGGTGACATTGGGTATTCTAAAAGTATGTGTTGAAGCGCATGGACCAAGATTGGGATTTGTCCATCCATATGACGGATAGATATGCTCTGGGCCCTCTCGGTGGAATGTCATCTAGTTAGCTTGCAAGCATGTGACTAGGTCACAAGGGATGACATATCATGGAACGAGTAGAGAGTACTTATCAGTAACGAGGTAGAACAAGGTATGGAGATACCGACGATCAAACCACGGATAAGTAGAGTATCGCGTGACAAAGGGAATTGGTTTCGTATGTTAATGGTTCTATCGATCACGAAGTCATCGTTGACTATGTGGGAGCCGTTATGGATCTCCAGATCCCGCTAATGGTTATTGATCGGAGAGGTGTCTTCATCATGTCTGCATATTCACGAACCGTAGGGTGACACACTTAAGGTTCGAAGTTGTTTTAAGTAGATATGGAATGTGCGTTGGAGACCGAATGTTGTTCGGAGTCTCGGATTGGATCCGGGATATCACGAGGAGATCCGGAATTATCCGGGGAATAAGATTCATATATTGGGGATCATTTTCCAAGTGAGGAAATGTTCCGGAGTATTTGTATGGGGATTCTAGAAGGTTTCGGAAGGTTCCGGAAGGTTCTAGAAGATTTCTTGGAGTTTACTTGAAAACCAAGAAAGGATCAAGGAATCCTTGTGGGGTAAGACAAGGATTCGTGGGGGAGTAGGACTCTCCCCCCACCTCCTTGATCCGTCGGCCAAGGGAGAGGGGAGTCCTACAAGGACTCCACCTCCCCATGGCGCCTCCCTCCTTTAAATAGAGGGGTGGAGGCACAAACCCCCTGGCCCCATTCTATTCTCTAGATCTCAAGTTGCCTCTCTCCTCCTCCTTCCCTCTGCTCTGGCTTAGGCGAAGCCCTGCAGAATTATCTACTCCACCACCACCACCACATCGTCGTGCTTCTAGGATTCCGTGGAGAAGATCTACTACCTCCGCTGCTCGCTGGAACGGGAAGAGGAAGGTCTGCTTCGACTCCGCACGTGTGACAGACTGCGAAAGCGCTGCCGAAACGCGGCGCCGGAAGGATCGTCCACACGATCTTGAGATCGGCAAGTGATCGACTACATCAACCCCGAGATCTAATCTCATAACGCTTTCGGATCTACGAGGGTTAGTACAGATCTATCTCGTTGCACATGTCTAATAGATTAGATCTTGGCTTTTATCTAGATTAGATCTGGGTTTTGTTCGTTCTTGCGGTAGAAATTTTTTGTTTTCCATGCTACGAACCCATCAGTGGTATCAGAGCCGTGTCTATGCGTAGATCTGTTGCATGAGTAGAACACAATGGTTTTGTGGGCATTGGTGCTTGTGCCGTCTTTTGATTTGTGTACTTTGCATCTTGCGGTATGGTGGGATGAAGCGGCTCGGGCTAACCTTACATGTCATCGCACATGAGACTTGCTCCACAGTTGACATGCAACTCGTATTGCGCAAGTGGCTTTGCGGGTGTCTATCTCTCCCATCATAGTATAGATCCAATCTACACTTTGCACTTGATAGCACTTGTATCAACATTGTGGTTCAGTTTCGTAGGTAAGATCCGTTCTTATTCGAAAGCCCCAAACCACGTAAAACATGCAAAGAAAATTAGAGGCGTCTAACTTGTTTTTGCAGGAGTTTTGTGATGTGATATGGCCATCATGTGATTGTGATTATATTTGATGTATGCAATGATCCTTGTTGTAATATGGCAACCGGCAGGAGCCTAATGGTTGTCTTTAATTCTGTTAAGACCTACGTGTCTATTCATCTTGTAATAGCTTTATTCCAAGTAGTTGTAATAGTTGCTAGTGATGATGGACAACCATGAAGCGGCACCACTGACCTTGACGCAATGCTGGTGATGATGGAGATCATGTCCGTGCTTTGGAGATGGAGATCAAAGGCATAAGAAGAAAGGGCCATATCATATCACACTAATTATGAATTGCCTGTGATGTTAATCCTTTATGCATCTTGTATTGCTTAGATCGCGACGGTAGCATTATAAGATGATCCCTCTCACTAAATATCAAGTAATAAAGTGTTCGTCCTTAGTAGGCACCGTTGCTAAGACTCGTCGTTTCAAAGCATCTCGTGATGATCGGGTGTGATAGATTCTACCTGTGCATACGACGGGTGCAAGCCAGATTTGCACATGCGGATACTAAGGTTAACCTTGACGAGCCTAGCATGTACAGACATGGTCTCGGAACACGGAATACCGAAAGGTAAAGCATGAGTCATATGGATGATATGATGAACATGTTGAGTGTTCGCCCTTAAAGCTACATCATCTCACGTGATGATCGGACTTGGTGTAGTGGATTTGGTTCGTGTAATCACTAAAAACAACTCGAGGGATGTTGTTTTGAGTGGGAGTTTTTTTGTAATTTGGATTAGTCAAACTCAATTTATCATAAACACAATCAAAGTGAATTTGCATAGTTTGTTGTAGTCATTGGCATCCGTTCACCACCTTACGCTTAGTTATAGTTGAGATAGTGGAACTATAGAAATTCTGGATATTTGCTTTACGAACTGGTATCGTATTGTTTTGAGTGTCAATCTAAAGTTTAAAAGTCCTGTTGCAAACCTTCAGCAAACTCTGTTTACTCTGTGAAGTTTAATAAACAGTATTAAATCAAGAGTAACAATTCCAGTGTTAGTATCTAATGTATCATGTTTGCCTCCATGATTCTTGATACTCAAAAGATTGTTTTTAATATCAAGTTTATCTAAGAGCTGAAAGCAATGTTTCAGAAACCATCATATGTGAAAGGTATTGCGATATTTAAAACAATGTGTTGGTTACAACATGATAGAGTATATGTCCTCATATTTGATGAGAATTTGTGAAGCTTGGAGACGCTAGTCGTCCTAATCCTCCAAAAGGTTTTGGAAAAGAAACATTATACTCGCAATTCACCTTTATAAGCTATAGCAGCTTGATCATGAAAGTTGTCATGATAAGGATGAATAGAAGATGTAAGTAAAATGTTTACTACACTAAAAGATTACTAAAGAATGGAATTTTGAAAGAATGCCAAACATTTGATGAAGGTGATCCACTTCAAAGTGCAAGTCCAAAGGTATTAGTATTTGACTATACACACTTTGTACTATGTGTCATGTGAATGACACCACTATTGATGTTGATAGATTCTTTTAAAAGAAAAGGAATTGTTGAAAGAGAATCTATAAAATATTTGGCAGAAAAGAAAAGATTGGAGATATCCAACTTAGGTATATAGAAGATACATGGTATGGCTGTATTCCTTGGTTGTTAAACAATGTGGTTCTACGGTATTGGATACCGAATTGGTTGGTATGAAGTGTCATACAGGACATCACAATTCATGAACTGCAATGGCCTAAGTAACTAGCAAGAGAATATGTTATGATGTTCATCAAAAACAAACAGAGGGTTGTTGTGTTACTCGTTAACATCAAAGCTTACCTTCAAGATTTGTTTCAATAATTGTTATTTTGATCAGGTATTATGACGACAAAAGATTGTTCAAATAATTACCGTATTCCATAATAGATGGATGATATATAAGTCTGGTTGGAGAAATAACGACCATAAAACTAATGCTAAAATGTCGCAAGACAAATGATTGAAAGATCACTTGCGAAGTGACATCACCGTTTAAATTATATTAGGGATACATGAAGAAACTCCATGTTGATGGATTTTTGGAGTCTTTGATTTTGATCAAATGACGCTTGTGATACTTTCCTGGAGATAATTAAAACTCCGTTCGTAGGCCAAAAGAGGAACGGACGACTAACTGATTGGAATTTGTACATATTGATGTATATAGTCCATTATGTGTAATCGTGGGCGATGGATTTCAACTTCATATGCTTTCTCCGAAGATTTGAGTGAGTATATGTATATACCTACTCAATAAGGAAGAAGTATGAAACATTTGAAAATATTCAAAGACTTTCAATATGAAGTGGAAAATTATTGTTACAAGAAAATAAAAAGATTTATGATTGGATCATAAAGAAAGATGTTTGAGTTACAAGTTTAGCAAAACACCTAAGATTTGAGGAATCGTTCCATGGATTTGCATTTCCCAAAACACCATAGGAGTATGGAGTGTTCAAGATATGTAATGAAACCTTGTTTGACATGGTAAGATCAAAGGTGTCATTTATAAAACTGCCATTATATTTTAAAGATTAAAGCTTTAGTGACTACCGCTTTTACACTGAAAAGAGCTCCATCGTGATCCGTTGAAGTGACACCATATAAGTCATGGTTTGGGATAAAACCCAAGTTGTCCTTTCTTAAATTTTTGGTATGCTAGGCATAAGTAAAATGTTTACAACCAAAGTCGGATAAGCATGTCTTTGTAGGATATTTCGAATAACCATTGGATATTCCTCCATAACACCGAAGACAAAAGTGTTTGTCACTTAGAATGTCAAGTTTCTTGAGAAGGAATTTTTGGTGAAAAGTTAAGTGGGAGGACAATAGAACTTTGACAAGGTTGTTGAACCTTGGCTAATATGTGCTGAGTTGCGCAGCGTTGGTAAGTGTCCCGGAGGCAGCAACAATGCTCATGGCTCACGTGCCTCAAAGGATGTGGTCACGGGGATCTAAGTTCCTATTGAACAAAGTAGGTCGGGTAAGTAATCAAATGCCAAGATTTGAGAGTTAAATCATTGTTGTTTGACAATGATGAACCGACTACATGCAAAGAAGCAATGATGGGCCCTGACTTTGTTAAGTGGCTTGAAGCCATAAAACCCGTGATAATTCCATACACGAGAAATCAAGCTTTGAATTTGAAAGACCCTCTGGAAAGGTGCAGGACCTTACAGTCGTATATGGATCTTGAAAGAAATAGACATGGATGTTTCACATCTATGAAATAGTCAACATGTCGGAAAGAGTTTACGACAATGTTCAAGGAATTGACTATGATAAGATTTGATCTTTCATAGCGATATTTAGTGTGGACGGATTAATGTAGCAACCACTACATATATTTTGGTATATGGTAGTTGAACAAACAAAACAAGTTCTTCTAATAGAATGGTTACCTAGGACATGTACATGACACGATCCAAAGGGTTTTGTTAATTGAAAGGATGCTAAAAGAGTATGCAAAACTTCAATGGTTGAAGTGAGCATCGCGGAGTTGGAATCTTCACCGTAATGAAACCGTTAAAAGGTTTAATTTCATCAGAGACGATGAAGATGTTTGCATTTTGCAAGAAATTAAGTGGGAGCGCTAAGACATATTTCTAATACATTATGTGAAAGACATATTGTTGATTAGAAATGATGTATCTTTTATTGACACAGGTTAAGAATTTCATTTCGATGAAAGACTTAGGCATAACCCAAGAATTTGGCATCAATGTCTATATGGATAGATTGAGACGCTAAAATGGTTTTGCCAAATGTACATAGATAAGATGTTGAATGAGTTCAATATGGAAACAACAAGAAAGGTTCTTGATGCACGGAAAGGACTGAATCAAGATTCAAGTGTGTTGACACGAGATTCAAGTGTTTTGACACTTGGTGAAATCACAAGAATATTTTGATCAATCATTCTTTGAGATGTACACATCCAGATATGTCCTATGCTCTAAATGTTATGAGCATATACCAGAATGACTCATAAGATGATCATTGGACAAATAGTAGGGATATTCCTATGATCTTTGGAAGAACTAAGAATATATTATTTATATAGTGGTGACAAATAATTCATTGTAAATTGTTGCATTGATACTAGTTTTGTCACAAATTAAGTTTATCTCAATTTAAACTGTGGGTGGCACAATGTAATGGAAAGGAAGTTCCATAACGGATTTGGTTGAGTACCAAAGTTAAAACATTGTGACAGATACTACATCAAAAGGCTAAGTATATGACTACTATTGTAGCAGCAAATGAGGGCATTTGCGTCAAGTAGTTTGTTATCAAACTAGGTGTGGTTCATAGCGGGATAATACTATGAAGATACATTGTATGACAATTTTATCAACATGATTTAATCCCAAGGAACTAAAGGTCTCACCAAAGGACCAAATTTATACAATGCCATCTCATTGGAGAATGAGTAATGCGTAGAGACACAAGGACATGCAAATACACACGGACCTGGAAGTGTCAGATCCGAAGATTATGTTTACCACTAGCAATAGTGTCTATACAACACTAGAAAGCCATAGGTGTTGAATGCACAAGTTTTTAACTAGATTATTGACTCTAGTGCAAGTGGGAGACTGTTGGAGATATGCCCAAGAGGCAATAATAAAGTGGTTATTATTATATCTTTATGTTTATGATAAATGTTTACATCCCATGCTATAATTGTATTAACCGGAAACATTAATACTTGTGTGTTTTGTAAACATAAAAGAGTACCTAGTAAGCCTCTTGTTAAGCTAGCTTGTTGATTAATGGATGATCATGGTTTCCTGATCATGGACATTGGATGTCGTTAATAACAAGATCATATCATTAGGAGAATGATGTGATGGACACACACCCATAGTAAGCGTAGCATAAGATCAAGTCATTAAGTTCGTATTGCTATAAGCTTTTCAAATGCATAGTAACCTAATCCTTCTACCATGAGGTTATGTTAATCACCATCACCGGATGGGTACTTTGATGACATCAAACGCCGCTTCGTAACTGGGTGGTTATAAAGGTGACATTGGGTATTCTAAAAGTATGTGTTGAAGCGCATGGACCAAGATTGGGATTTGTCCATCCATATGACGGATAGATATGCTCTGGGCCCTCTCGGTGGAATGTCATCTAGTTAGCTTGCAAGCATGTGACTAGGTCACAAGGGATGACATATCATGGAACGAGTAGAGAGTACTTATCAGTAACGAGGTAGAACAAGGTATGGAGATACCAACGATCAAACCTCGGATAAGTAGAGTATCGCGTGACAAAGGGAATTGGTTTCGTATGTTAATGGTTCTATCGATCACGAAGTCATCGTTGAGTATGTGGGAGCCGTTATGGATCTCTAGATCCCGCTAATGGTTATTGATCGGAGAGGTGTATTCATCATGTCTGCATATTCACGAACCATAGGGTGACACACTTAAGGTTCAAAGTTGTTTTAAGTAGATATGGAATGTGCGTTGGAGACCGAATGTTGTTCGGAGTCTCGGATTGGATCCGGGATATCACGAGGAGATTCGGAATTGTCCGGAGAATAAGATTCATATATTGGGGATCATTTTCTAAGTTAGGAAATGTTCCGAAGTATTTGTATGGGGATTCTAGAAGGTTTCGGAATGTTCTGGAAGGTTCTAGAAGATTTTTTGGAGTTTACTTGAAAACCAAGAAAGGATCAAGGAATCCTTGTGGGGTAAGACAAGGATTCGTGGGGGAGTAGGACTCTCCCCCCACCTCCTTGATCCGCCGGCCAAGGGAGAGGGGAGTCCTACAAGGACTCCACCTCCCCATGGCGCCTCCCTCCTTTAAATAGAGGGGTGGAGGCACAAACCCCCTGGCCCCATTCTATTCTCTAGATCTCAAGTTGCCTCTCTCCTCCTCCTTCCCTCTGCTCTGGCTTAGGCGAAGCCCTGCAGAATTCTCTACTCCACCACCACCACCACACCGTCGTGCTGCTGGGATTCCGTGGAGAAGATCTACTACCTCCGCTGCTCGCTGGAATGGGGAGAGGAAGGTCTGCTTCGACTCCGCACGTGTGACCGACTGTGGAAGCGCTGCCGAAACGCGGCGCCAGAAGGATCGTCCACACGATCTTGAGATCGGCAAGTGATCGACTACATCAACCCCGAGATCTAATCTCGTAACGCTTTCAGATATACGAGGGTTAGTACAGATCTATCTCGTTGCACATGTCTAATAGATTAGATCTTGGCTTTTATCTAGATTAGATCTGGGTTTTGTTCGTTCTTGCGGTAGAAATTTTTTGTTTTCCATGCTACGAACCCATCAGTTTCAGATATCACAATATCTTCCACACATGATGGTTTTGGAAACAATTTTCCAGCTCCTAGATAATCTTGATATTAAAACAACTTTTGAATATCAATAATCATGGAGGCAAACATGATACTTTAGATACTAACATTGGAATTCTTACTCTTGATTTAATACTACTTATTAAACTTCATGGAGTACACAGAGTTTGCTGAAAGTTTGCAATAGGACGTCTAAACTTTAAATTGACATTCAAAACAATACGATACCAGTTCGTAAAGTAAATATCCAAAATTCTATAGTTCTATTATCTCAATTAAAACTAAGCATAAGGTAGTGAACAAATGCCAATAACTACAACAAATTATGAAAATTCACTTCGATTTAGTTTATGACAAATTGAGTTTGACTAATCCAAATTAGGAATGAACTCCCACTCAAAAACGACATCCCTCGTGCCTTTTTGTGAATACATGAACCAAATCCACTACACCAACTCCGATCATCACGTGAGTCGGTGTAGCTTTAAAGGCGAGCATCAATATGGGCATCACATCAACTATATGACTCATGCTTAACCTTTCGGTCCGTGTTCCGAGGCCATGTCTATACATGCTAGGCTCGCCAAGTAAGAACCTTAGTATTCGCGTGCGTAAAACTGTCTTACACCCGTTGTATGAAAGCGTAGAGTTGAGTACACCCGATCATCACGTGATGTCTCGAAACACGATCCATAGAACAATGCATACTTAAGTAAGAACACATTTTATCTTGATATTTAAATGCGGGATCATCTTATAATGGTACTAAAACGCCAAACTAGCAATATAAGATGCAAACATCATATGTGAAAAGTGGGATGATATGGTCCATGCATTTGATCTCTATCATATGCATCATGGTATGATCTTTATCATTCCTTTGTGTGTAAGGCCAAGTTCTATGGAACTTACATGTTAAGTGTGTTGTAAGAGTATCTACCATACATCTACTTACAACATTACCATATCAAGACACTAGCCCAGCAACGATCCAAACTAGACGCCTCTAATTTATCCATTGCAAGTTTTACGTGGCTTAGGGCTTTCGGAGATAGAATCGGTCTTACCTACGAACATGGAACCACAACGAGGATAACCAAGTTATTACCAACTCGTTGTAAATCAGATATTCACTATAGTAGGAGAGACAGACACCCGCTAGCCACTTATGCAAAACTAGTTGCATGTCAGTCGTGGAACTGGTCTCATGCGCGATAACATGTAAGGTTGGTCCGGGCCGCTTCATCCCACTATGCCACCAATATCCAAAATACATGAAAGAAGAAATAACATGATCATCATCGCCCACATATTAACATATGTGTATTGCCCGTGCAAAGCACCTACGCATAGATCAGGCTCTGTTTCCACTATTGGGTTCGCAACATAGAAAACAAAAAATCTCCTACGATGGAAACTATACGCCAAGATCTATCTGCTAGATACAAGCAACGAGTAGATATACATCCATAGAGAACTTACCCTCGAAGACAACAAAGCTTTGTTAACAAGTTGGAACTCGTGGATGATGTAGTCGTACACTTGCCGATCTCAAGATCGTGATGAAGTCTAGCAGGTCCGGCTCCCGCACGTCCATCAGATCCAGGTCCAGCAAATCCAGCACCACCAAGTCCAGCACCGCAAAGCAGCGGTGCATCCGCGTCCGGTACCCCGACAACCTCCTTCCCTCGCTCGATCAAAGCGGCAGAAGCAGCAACTCCTTTCCAGATAAAGCCATCGGGAACATGTATCTCGCTAATCCGAGACCATGGGGAATACAAAGAGGGGGAGAGAGATCCTTCACAAGGAGGTGTGTGTTGTGAGGAGGAGAGGGGGGCCTTGTATAGTGAAGAGGGGGGCAGCCAAGGGCCATGGCGTGGAAGCCAAGGGCCATGGCGTGGCAGCCATGGTGGTGCCCCCACCTCTTCCATCATTCATGTGGTGGATGCTCCACTCACATAAATATGCCTCCACTCACACTTCCACTCACATGCATTAAATTTCCACCAAATTTAATGCAAGCTCTCATTAAATAAAACTATTTTATTTATTTAATTCAGAATTTTTCAATTACTTTAATTAACAAACATTCACATAAACCCCCGGCAACATTTCAATACCACATGCAGAACCAGTTTCTGCAATTTCACCCGAAACAATTCCGGTTTCCATCGAAATGATTCCAGTGCTTTCTTAAATCTTTATCTGAAACATATTTGCTCCAAATGGTGTCGGTATCCCTTAAGTGTGTCACCCTACGGTTCGCAAATAATGCAGACATGATCGAGACCCCTCTCCGATCAATAATCAGCGGTGGGACCTAGAGATCCGTACTGACTCCCACATATTCAACGATGACTCTTGTGATCGTGTAAACCTTTAATGTCGTAACCAAATCCCTTTGTCTCGCGATATATTACATGTACGAGATTCGATCATCGGTATCCCAATACCTAGTTTGATCTCGCTACCGACATGCACTCTTTTCTTGTTCTCGTGATATAACATTCTAGTGATCACATTACTTGCTTGCAAGCTATCTTAATGTGATATCACCGAGAGGGCCCAGAGTATATCTATCCGTCATTAGGATTGACAAATTCCACTCTTGATCCATGAGACTCAGCATAACACCTTCGGAGTGTCTGAACCCACCTTTATAGTCACCCTTTTACGGTGTGACGTTTGATGTTATCAAGCCACTCTTCTGATGTTAGCAATTAACATGATCTCATGGTCTAAGGACTAAGATTACTTCGTATGATGTTATAGCAATATAAACATAATGACTTTGATCGTAATGCTACACTTCGGATGAATGTTCATCACATCATTTCACCAATGGTGTGACCTCATTATTAACAACATCCAATGTCCATGATCATGAAACCTTGATCATCTTGTTAATCAACGAGCTAGTTTATATGAGAGGCATTACTAGGAACTTTGTATTTTGTTTATTAAATACACATGTATTAACGTTTCCAATTAATACAACTATAGCATGCAAAATAAAAATTTATCATAAACATGGAATAAGATAATAACCACTTTATTATTGCCTCTCGGGCATATTCCCTTCACTTTTATTTCACACCAACGACATCCGCAAACAAAAGAGCATGATATCAACTGCGTTGAAAGCGTTCCCTGTGACAGCACGGTTCTGCTAATCCCCAGCCTATAATTTGCAAGCATATAACTTTCATGGACAGTCACAATGGTTCAGGTTTATTAAGTGCAAGAAATAAAGTGTGCCATCAAGTTCGTGAGATCTTTACTAACTAACTTTCTCATAACAAGCTAACATTTTTTTCGGAAGAAAACAAGGCATATTAAATATGCACGAAACAGCAAATCATGCTAATAGGTAGGTATGGTGGACACTTTTTACAATATTGGTTTTGGGGAATTGGAAACATGAGAAGAGCTCATACTCAGTGCAAGTGGAGGCTAGCAATAGTAAGGGAGCGACAAACGAGAGAGCAATAACTGTCATAATCATGCTTGCAACAAAACAGGACTAATCATGGCATGAAAGTGATTCAAGACTCCTAAGGCAAAATAATTCATCGAGGCTTAACTGATTTTGTTTCAATCATCGCATGCATTAGCATGTGCCAAGTCGATTCAAGTGAAACATTTAGAGGAGGATACCACAGTGTCATACCAAGTTATGAATAGAGCAATGCAAGTAAACATTCATATGACATGCTACAAACTATTAGCAAGTTGGAGTTAATCATAAGGAAGCATGAACTACTAAGCATCCATAATAACATACACTGTACATGAACAGACTAAGCATGCCCATAATGATGAGTATATGTACAAAAATGAAAACAGAAAGAGTTCGTTACCAGCCTCTTACCACACCTCAAGTTGTCATTAATCCTCATTATTGCCCTTCACTTGTATGGCTTGAATAATAACATGAAACCAAATTCCACTAAGGACTGCTGAACCCTGCAACCAACTCACAAAACCAAAGAAGAACAACAAATATTTTTGGTGTTTTTGATTTTTAAAGGCAAGAACAAAAAGGAAAAACAAGCAAAGGAAAATCTTTTTGGGTTTTTCGAATAATTAAGACAAAGCAAAAAGGAAAAAGCAAACCAAGGCAAAAAAAGAAGAAGAAAACAAAGAGAAACAATAGAAATATATTTGGTCTTTTTGTGTTTTAGGAAGCAAAAGCAAAGAAAGAACGAAAACTAAAAAGAGAACAAAAAATGGATATACAAAGTACCGACTAAACATGATATGGAGATGAGTGTGATGTCGGTGTACCTCCCCCCAAGCTTAGGCTTTTGGCCTAAGTGGGTATCAATCCCAAGCTAGCCAAGATGGAGCGCCTCCGTAGTACGGCGATGAGGTACCCTTGTCCTGGTATGAGCTCGAGGATGCCCCACCGTACTGTGCAGAGTAGTCATAAGAAGGCACATCCTCCTAGTGTTGCCTGTGGAAACCAAGCAGGCGGAGCTTCTCGTCCACCTCCTCCTTGGAACGCGACCACGGCCTCCTGTGAACACTGAACAAAGTAGATTGCACCAAAGGAATCTCCCTTTCATCCCCGTCAGTAAACAACATCATGTATACTAAATTGTCCATATCAGAGTCAGCAGTGACGAAGTGATGTGTTTTCGTGGCAGCAAGATCAAGCCTTTGTGGTGCCAATATAGTATCATTAGGGTCCACAGAAAGCTCTAACGCAGTAACCATACGTGAAGCAATAATGCCCCCATAAATAGGTCCCCTAGCAGCTAGGCGGCGAGCAATGAGAGAGCCAAGATTGTATCCAGTATCATTATTAAGTGCAGCAGCGAGTAAGGCTAAATGATAATTGGAGATATTACTCGTATTATCCCTACCAAGGATGCTAGTAGAAAGATAATAAGCAAAGTATCTAAGAGATGGGAGTTGGATGTTTCTTATCTTCCCGCGCTGAGCTACGCGGTCATCGTCATTTGTCACACTTTGATAGAGCTCCAGCAAATCAGCGGGTCGCCCTTGGATCTTCTTCACTGTCCCCGTCATGCCTATACCTATAATGCTGCAAAATCTTTCCAATGACATGGCAATAGGCTGATTATAAATTCTGAAAGAAACAGTTGACTGATAGAGGGTGTTAGTGAAAATGGAACTCTCAACGAAAGTTTTGGTGAGAACGGCATATTGCTCACTCTCATCCTCCATGTATGAGGTCAAACCAACCCTCTGAACCAGTAGTAAGAAATCATTGAGGATCCTTGCAGCTTGCAAAAAGGTAAAACAAGGAAAAGTAGATGTGTGAACATCCCCCTCATCTCCTTCATTGCCAAAGCGTGGTGCAATGACATCTTCATTGTATGAAGGCCTAAACTGAGAGGCTGATGTTTAGGGCCTTGACCTCCTAGGTGTGTCTGTCTCAAATATTTCTCCAAAGGTGTGGTTGTTCATCTTTGATATTCTGGAATTTAAACATCCATTACACTAGTGACTGCGAAGTGAATATATAATGAAGGGCACTACTCATAGGGACTTGTAAGAGGCCTAAACATGCATCAAAACAATATATCTAAGCATTGAACAAGCTTACAAGCTCTCATAACCTGTCACCTACAGCAGCAAAATACTGAAGATATAAATCACTAAACACAAATCTACTTGGACAAGCGGAGGAGTCACATACCGGAGAACAAATGCTCCAAATTTCAGCAGCAAAGATGGGCTGAGCAAGGAGATCAAAAAATCATGGGAAAGAACAGCAAGAACACGATTTCGAGCAAAGAACTGACGTTTTCTCGGGAGAGAGAAAGAAGTGGGAAGTGAGAGAGTGAGTGGAGGGCTAGGGGTGGCCCACACCATGGCCAGGTGCGCCCCTGGGCTGGCCGCGCCACCAGGTGGTGTGCCTTCCTGGTGGGCCCCCTGGTACTCTCCAGGCACTTCTCTGCCCTTTTTTCATGTCAAAATTTAATATGAATTTTATGGAATTTTTCGAGACACTTTATTGTTGAGCAATTTTCAGGTATAGATGAATGATTTTCTGACAGAAAAAGTTTCTGGAATGATGCAATGACAAAACAAAACTAAAACTTCAAAAGTTCTAAGACACTCTAACATGAAAGAAACTAACAACAGAGAAGTAAACTAAACGAAAGCAAGAACTAGAATGGACAAAATAAAAGTAAGCGGAGATAATCATGGTGAAAACATTGTTTTGTTCATTAAAATCCCTTTGTTAACAAGGTTGATCAGGTCTTGTTACCAAAACAATTTTATATGAAACAAAACTTTGTATTCCACTAATGATTATGTTACCTCAACCTTGATAGCAATGGTCCCAATCATAATAGTTTCATATTTTTCTCGTGGTATGGGACAATATATTTCTCCAACTTGAATGCCCTCAACATGTTCAATTGAATTCAAACAATAAGTCCTATCAATCTTCTTAGGAAAATAGATAGTATGTTCCTTGTCATTCACATTGAAAGTCACCCTTCCTTGATTACAATTAATATCAGCTCCTGCAGTGTTAAGAAAAGGTCTCCCAAGAATAATAGATATATTATCATCTTCAGACATTTCAAGAACAACAAAATCAGTTAATATCAAGCAATTATGAGCCACTTGAATAGGTACATCCTCACATATACCAACAGGAATAGTAGTAGATTTATCATCCATTTGCAAAGATATATCAGTTGGTATTAGTTTTTCCAGTTGAAGTCTCTTGTAGAGAGAAAAAGGCATAACACTAACTCCTGCTCCCAAATCACACAAAGCAGTTCTAACATAACTATTTTTAATAGAACACGGAATAGTTGGAATCCCTGGGTCTCCAAGTTTCTTTGGAACCTTACCATTAAAGGAATAATTAGCAAGCAAAGTAGAAATTTCTTCATTAGGGATCTTCATTTTATTCGAGACAATATCATTCATATACTTTGAATAAGGAGGCAATTTAATAGCATCAGTCAAAGGAATTTGCAAGAATAAAGGTTTCATCCACTCACATAACTTATTATAGTGTTCATCTTCCTTTCACTTGTGTTTCTTATCGGGGAAAGGCATAGGTTTTTGGACCCAAGGGTCTCTTTCACTACCATGTTTCTTAGCAACAAAATATTCTTTAGTGTATTTAGTATTCTTAGTATGCCTATCAGGTTCTTCTTCAACTTTTTCTTTATCAGGAACATCATTTTCTTCATTACCACTTTTAGTTTCAGCATCAGAGACAGATATACTATTAGGATCTTTAGCAGGTTCAGAAGGTTCTACAATAGTTTTATGTTTCTTCTTTCTTTTCTTAGGAGTAGTACCACTGTTTTCAGCTTGTTGAGAATCCTGCTCAATTCTTTTAGGATGCCCCTCAGGATATAGAGGATCCTGGGTAGCAGCACCACTTCTAGTTCTAATTTCATAAGCATGTTTTTCTTTGGCGGCATTAACTAGCAAGTCTTTTTGTACTTCAATAAGCTGATCAATTTGAGTTTGGACCATTTGAAAATGTTTAACAAGCATTTTAACATCATTAGAGGTTCTTTCCACAATATCCTTCAACTCAACAATAGCTCTTGTGTTTTCCATTAAATGATTTTCCACCCTTTTATTAAAATTATCTTGCTTAACAATAAAAATATCGAATTCTTCTAAGCATTGGTCAGGAGGTTTAGAGTAAGGGATATCACCTTCATAAAAATGTTGGAGAGTGTACCTCAATAGTGGATGAGTGGGAGATTGGCTTACATAGTTCTTCTATAGGAGGTAAATTCTTCACATCTTCAAATTTAATACCTTTCTCCTTAAGACACTTCTTAGCTTCCTTCATCACTTCATCATTTAGTTCAATAACTCCCCACTTCTTAGATGTTGGTATACGCACAGGTATAGCTGGTCCAGGTATAATTGTTTCAGGTATAGCTGGTTTAGGAGGAGTCCAGTCTTCATAATTCTTGCTTATTTTAGCCATTAATTCCTCAGCTCTCTTGGGAGTCATATTCCTGACACTACTGCAGAATGGGCTATCAGTAACAGGCTCAAAAGGTCCATTAGTGACTGGTAAAGCGCATGTCACTAATAACTAGTCACTGGTATGAGGTTACTAGTGACAGGCCTGTCACTAGTATGTCTACCAGTGACAGGCATTTACGTGTGCCAGTCACTAATATGTGTTTACTAGCGACAGACAATAGAGATGCATGTCACTGGTTGTGATCGTTGCAATCAAAAGTCGCTACCCTCTGCGTTTTGTAGCGACTACCAATTATCTTGCCTGTCACTGGTTTGAATTTCGGTAATAAAAAAATAAATGGGTTTTCCAGCAATATTCCATATATTACAATAAGATGTTGTAAAAATACTAAATGCATTTCCACCGAACATTTTAGATAGCACAATAAGAGATGTTGTACCAATAAGAATTAGCATGAATATCTTGAATACAAATATGATGAATACTAGATAAAAACATCACTAAACCCAATAAAATGTTGTAACTACAATTCAGTACTAATCAGTGGCCAGAATCTTCAGCAGAGAGTCAGCTCTTGTATTTTCCTTCCCATCATTACACCTTCTCTTCAAGATCATGTCTGTTAAAAAATAAACCCAAAATTTTATTATATGAGCAGCATCAAATAGCACTTGAGTGAGAGTGTGCAAATGTTTACCAATATTCAGTACCAAATATTATAAACTTGTACAGAGTGTTATACATAAAGAAGTAGTATACTGATATGACAAGGTTCACTACCATACGGATGCCACTTCAACTAGACCAGCGATAGGAAATTTTAGATCAAGGGTTAGAAGGTACTAAATCTGTTCCATGATGCAGAACTTTTTTGCAAACTAATTTAGTTAACTAGCCACTTGTACCAAAGAAGATCAGTGTTAAATGCTATTATTAGGAAAGCTGACATCTACCAACAAACAGAACAAGCTAATTGTCTTGTAGGTCTTACTGGAATGCATGCCATAAGACTGGACACGTCCCCTGGCTATGTTGTGCTACGTATCTTGTCTAGAAGAGTGAGGCTATAATAAGAATATGTGAAGGTCAAAAATGAATAAATTAGGGATGTGTACAGTTACCCAGCTCACTCCAGGACTTGGATTTTTGCAAAGTAAATTGATCTTCAGACTTTTCGAGGAAAACTCATGCTATAAAGAACAATGTAACGTTGCCAATATATTATTAGTTTTGCTAAAGTGAATCGGACATAAGTACAATCAGGATAGATTGTAATCAGATGACATATAGTATTAGCTTGTAACATTGTTATACTTATATACACATCACACTAAGTATATCTTGTACATTTTAAAACACAATCATATATACTTTATAACAAGAATTGCTTGTAAGAATAAATAGTCAGTGCATGGTATTGGTGCGTGCAGAGCAGAGCATTATGTAGATAGTACTTAAGCTACAACTTTCATGTGAAGAAACTATTATCTACAACTATTGATTTACAACTATATGAAAGCAACCTTGTGCACTGATATGGCTGACCATAAAGATACCCTTCTTATGAAACATTCCAAAACAAACGGATGCAGAAATCCTTGTGAACATAATTCAGATAAGTATTTTTTTCGTTGATCGTAGAGAACACAACCAGAAAATCTGCTAGAAGTACTGCCTCTACCACCTATTGTGCTAATTAATCAAATATATCTATGAATAGTTGGAAGACATACTGGTTCATACAATACCGGGGAAAGCACATGCATACATATCCCTCTATGTGGAAAATGATTACGTCGATCACCTTCAATCCCTAACTTACATGTTCTATATTTGTTTGGCACCAGCCCCTCTAACAGAACAACAGTGTTAATGTCAACAACAGCCCCTGAAATATCAATCACAAATTATAATCATTTATGAAGTATTTTTCATGTCGCCTCGGAAATAACGAACCAACTGGAGGAGAATAAATAGTCAATGCATGGTATTGATGCTTGCAGAGAAGTAAACTGTACAGCTCTTGCCATCTCTCTGACATGAATTCATGATGATCATACCTCGTTACCGATGAATGCATTGTATTCTCTCCCATGATCAAAATGATCAAGAAAGGTAGGAGGCGGATCTGTAGCATTTCTAACAGAAAAAAGTGATCTTCCATGTTTCATTGCTAAAATATAATATTTGCACATGTATTAAATCATGCCCAAAAGATGGAAAATGTTCTCAAACCAATCAAAGTTGGTGCACTAAGTGAGCATCATCCAAGAGCATACAAGGCACATGAGTAACTTGATTATCGCAAGGGTTAAAGCTAGAACTGATCTAAATACTACACCTGTAATATAGTATCTCAATCTCGTTTCCAACATACAAAGATGACATGTCCTCTATTTTCAAATCAATTATCTAGATAGTATTTAAGCTGCAACTCCATGTTAAGAAACTATTAGCTACCTCAAATTCTTAACCACAAATGTTCATGCAGCTTGTCTCACAAAAGAAGATCTTCATGCAACTGCACAATCAATTTCAATTTCAAACAGGAAAATTTTAGCATCGGCTTCTTGTAAGGAAATAATCGGTTGATAGATAAATCATAAACACAAACAAAATACTCACATATTAAGGATATTTGAGAGCCAGCAGTAACATATGGAAACATAGGTGATTAGGATAACCGGGAGAGATATCATCTCGCACTGGGGCAACCTGATTACAAAATTTACCCAATCAGGTATTTGTTCAAATACAGGTCAATAAGAACACGAAGACGTCGAACCTGAAGATGTGGAGGGGACTTGCTAGATGGCGCGGGTGTCTGCTCCCCGGCGGGAGGGCGGCCTCTTGTCCTGGCGTGCAGGATGTCGGCGCACTGGTGCCAGGGCAGTCTCTCGTCCTGCCGTGCAGGATGTCGGTGCACCAGCGGCGGGGCGGCCTCTCGTGCCGGCAGAATGGCGTCTGGCAGCGGCGGCGAGAGGGCGGCAGCGGTCTGGGGCAGAGGCGAAAGGGCAGCGGCGGTATGGCAGCGGCATAGGGCCGGGGCGGTATGGCAGTGGCGGAGGGCTGGGGCGGCGGAGGTAATCTATCAGGGGACGGTTCTTAAAAGGGAGCGGGGAATAAGTAATAAGCGGTTTGCTGGATTGTCCGCTCCAAGCGTGATGAAGTTATAATCACGGATCGATTTTTAATCGTTTGTGTCTACCGGATCAGATCCTCTGGGACATTTTAGACTAGTGTAGACCTAGATGTAGACTAGTGTAGACATAGATGCACATGTAGACTAGTATACATGTAGATGTATACAACTAAAAATACATCAAAGAAATCACCAAAAGTAATGCAGAAATTTATATAACATCTATAAAACTTAGAGAAAACATAAAAATTGATAAAAATATAGGATAGTTCATAACATCTTTCATCAAAACAAATTAGGTTTTAGTTTTGTCATGTTCGACAATCTTCTCATCGGTAGTATTGATTTTTTGGTAGACGTTAGATGCTCGGAGTGACTGCGTCTTTTAAAGGGACATTCGACGGATAACTTTACCCCTTCCTGTAGGTCTAGGGATCGTAGGTCCACGGGTGGGCTAGCAAGCGGACCAGACATGCGTGTGGGCTGGCCTAGAGCTGCCCGGTGGCACCGGCCAGTATGGTTGATTTGGCTATCAGAAAACAATGATCTATTTCTAGTGACAAGCCTTTAGAGTTGCATGTCACTAATAAATTGTCATTTTTAGTCGGTCTCCATGGAACATACTAGTGACAGACATATTTTGGATCCGTCATTACTCATAGCATCATGAGTGACAGGCATTTATGGATGCATGTCACTGAGTAATTTTTTCGTTTGGCCAGCCTCCACAATAAGTACTAGTGACAGTCAATTTTATGCGCTATTTCGTTTGCCCTTTGCTAGCAATACTTACTAGTGATAGGCACGGTTTTGCCCGAAACTAACCACCTGGAGGCTATAAGTCTTTCTGCAGTAGTGTGAAAACACAATCAGCACAACTATCCAGGTATGTCCTAGATTCTTCAGTTAGTCCATTATAAAATACTCCCTTCGTCCCAAAATGTAAGGCGCCTAAGCTTTAGTCAAAAGTCAACATATTTTAAGTTTGACCAAATTTATACATAAAAATATAAACATCCACAATACCAAATCAATATCAATAGATTCACCAGAAAGTATAGTTTCTGAAAATGTCCATTTGATACTGTAGATATTCATATTTTTCGTATAAACTTAGTCAAACTTAGAAGATGTTGACTTTTGACTAAAGCTTAGGCGCCTTACATTTTGGGATGGAGGGAGTATATCAAGAAGCTCATTCTTAGGTAATGGACATCCAGCCTGTGCATGAATCAAAGCACAAAACCTTGTCCATGATTCAGGCAATATCCCTTTTTCTCCTTGTTTAAAATCAAAAAGTTCCTACAAAATAGCATGTCTAGCATTAGGAGGAAAATATTTCTGCAGAAAAGTACTAATCAAGCAATCAGGACTATCAATAGATCCAGGAGGTAAATTATTAAACCAAGTTTTAGCTTCTCCTTTAGTGAAAAGGGGAAAAATTTAGCGACAAAGTAGGTACGCATCTTAATATCATCGGAAAATAAGCCACTCATGGTAGAAAGCTCAGTCATATGTGCTATCGTACTTTCATTCTTACTCCCACAAAAAGGTTCTTTCTCAACAATAGCTATGTAAGAAAGATCAACAGAGAAATCATAATCCTTACCTTTAATGTTTATGGGAGATGTAGCAAACTTAGCATTAGGAGACAATTTGGGTTTTATAGTACGCCTCTCAAGGAGACTCTTAATAGCACTCCAATCATGGGTGTTTTGACATTCTTTAATAAATTCATCGGTCATCTCAATATAACCGTCTTCAATATCATAACACTCTCTAGACTCAGGTGAACTAACAGGTGTATTAGTGTCTTCATTAGGAGTTTCAGTATTTCCAGCTATAGTTCTAGCAACCGTAGCATCTAGGAAAGGACCTAATGAACCACTCTTATCAAGCACGGTAGAAGCAGCATCATAAGTATCAGAAGTTTCAGATTCAGCAGTAGTAGCAGTGTGTGTAGCACGTGTATGTGGTGGTGTAAGGAGCTTACTCATAACAAACAGTGAATCAAGAGCAACAGAGGTGTTTAGAACCGTACCTCTTCTTGTAGTGGATGGTAAAATATGGACCTTGCCATCACGAGACTTACCCATGATGGATGGATGGCAGCACACAATAATAATTCCAAGTGGACTTGATAAATAAAGCTATGCTCCCCGGCAACGGTGCCAGAAAATAGTCTTGATGACCCACAAGTATAGGGGGTGTATCGTAGTATTTTCGAGGGAAGTGAAACCCAATTTATTGATTCGACGCAAGGGGAGCCAAATAATATTTACAAGACTTAACAACTGAGTTGTCAATTCCTCTGCACCTAAAAACAATCTTGCTCCCAGCAGTTTATCAGTAGCAACAGTTTTGTAGTAGCAATAGTAAAGTAATAGCAGTAGTAAAAGTAAACACAGTAGTAACAATTGCAGTAAACAGTAGGATTAAAGCGCGGTAGGCATAGGGATGGATGGACAGGTGTTGCATGGACAAGACAATTCATATGACAATCAAGACATAGGGCATTTGTAGATAAATAAGATAAAGCATCCAAGTAATAAATAATCATAGGCATGTGTTCCATATATAGTCATACGCGCCCACAATGAGAACTTGCACAACATCTTTTGTCTTGCAAGCCCGTTTGCAGCGAGGCCTCAAGGGAACTACTGGCAATTAAGGTGCTCCTTTTAATAGAGCACCGGAGAAAAATATTAATACTCCGTGAACACATGTGATCCTCACATTAAAGCCATCCCTCCGGTTATCCCGATTGCTGTCACTTCAGGGCCTTTGGTTCCGGACAACAATATGTGTATACAACTTGCAGGTAAGACCATAAACAATACTATCATAATGAATCAATAGCATGTTCAGATATGAAATTATGGCACTCGGGCCCTAGTGACAAGCATTAAGCATAACAAGTTGCAACAAAGTCAAAAAGCACTAATAATAGATACTAGGCACCATGCCCTAACAATTTGATGCCATTACATGAACGATCTCATCCAATCCCTACCATCCCCATAGCCTACAACGGGGGATTACTCACTCAAAGAAGGGGGAAACATGGATGGTGAATGGAGAAGCGATGGTGATTATGATGGCGATGATCTCCTCCAATACCCCGTCCCGGCAGGGTGCCATAACAGAGTTTCTGGTTCCAAATCGCGGAATATGGTGGTGGTGGCGTAGCAGAACTCTTTCTAGAAAAACGTCGAACCCCCCTTGGTTTTTAGGTCAAGAGGCAACTTATAGGCAAAGAGGGAGGCCGATGGGGCAGCCGAGGCGGCCACACCACCCCCAGGCGCGGCCTGGCCTAGCCCGCGCGGCCAGGTGGTGTGGGCCCCTTGTGTCCCTACTCCGTCTCGTCTTCTGGCTCCGGGAGTCTTCTGGTGAAATAGGATTTTTGGCATATTTTCCGAGATTTTTCCTGGTAGTTGATTTTCTTCACAAAAACTAGACACCAAGGTAATTCTGCTGAAAACAGCGTCAGTCCGTGTTAGTTGTATCCAAATCACACAAGTTTAGAGGAAAAACAATAGCAAAAGTGTTTAGGAAAGTAGATACGTTTTGGACATATCAAGCGTATATGAAGGGAAGTTTCAATTGAAGGCAAACATCCAAGCTACAAAAATCAATTCCACATTGTGTGGCTTGATGAATAGCTCAAATTAGGTCAGGTAGACTTGGGACAACAAAGGACAATAAGGGGCGTGCAACGGCGCAAGGTGCGCACTAACGAGAGTGCTTTACAAGATGCGAGTATGTTTGTGTGCGAGAGACATATAGAAAGAGAGAACTTGTCCGGTTTATTCATCAAGTCTCACAAGGTTATAAGCATACTTCGGCGGCTCCAGGAGCCAAGAATGGCAACCAATTGACAGACCTCGCACACGCTAGGCACTGGATTACCAAAACCTTGGAGCGGAACAATTATTTGTGTAAGTCTAAAACCACACTCGTCCCTCGCATCACTCCTCTTGGGCGGCTACGATGAAACCACCGTCGTGGCCACTATCCCCATCTCCCCGTTACCCGCCTTAGCTTCTGCCGACCTCACCGTGGTGACGACAGACCCTGCCTCCGAAGGTGGCATGGGAGAGCAGCGGTGGACGTGACATCTTGGATGTGAAGGTATGATGACTCGGTTCCTACATACAACAACGAGGTTATTGCGGTACTTGTAACACCAAATATTATTTATATAAAGTTCTTCCCAAGGAAGCTTTGTGGATGAAAATAACCCAACCCCGTAACTGCGTTGTCACAGGCGCAACCATGTTCGCACCCAAACCGTGGTTCGGAAATAGCCTATTCTATAAGTTATAGAATAGCAATAACTTGGAAGAGGTTTGAAGTAACTGAGAACAAGTAGACAAGAACAAAGTAAACTAAAACTGAAAGTAAACAAGGTGGTTGTAATTATAGGATTGAATATAATAAAATGTGGTGTCTAGGCTTTCGGTCTCACTAGTACTAGAAGGGCAAATGTGTAGCCATCCTTTACAATTGCACAAGATACATCTTTAGATGAATAAACGACCCCTATGGTTACCGGTTTAACACAAAGCGTGTACTACCTTCAACCTTGCGTTGTCAATACACAAGTCAAATAATACACTCCGGTCGGAAGGATCACATATATCTCCTCTTTGTCACTAGAAGATAGACCAATACATATATTAGATAAAAACACATAGTTTAGGATTGCATACTAGATCATCCGTCAAACTAGAATCGGATCAATTACTCAAACATAGATGAATAGAAATACAAATAGTAGATCATTGAGATCATCATGTTCAATCTTACAAATACAAGATCTAAAACAAGGGGGAGTGACGAGGGTTTAACTCATCAATGCCCATTGTTACGGACTTGGGCTTTGGAGAAGGAGGGAGCGCTGGAGACATCTATCGGCTAGCAAACAAGAACACAGGGGACAAAGGATTTACCCAGGTTCAGGCCTCGTAGAGGTCCCTACTCCTGCTTGTCTGCTCGTGGAATTATTGAGGGAGTCGAAAGTTACAACGGTGCGCAGATGCAATCTGGCGAGGGTTTGTGAAAGCTAGGGTTGCGTGTGTCCTCCTCGCCGCCCCCTCCTAGCCCTTATATAGATAGGCTAGGTCTTGGGTAGGAGGTCGAGTCGGTTACAAGTTAGGGTTTTTCCCTTTCAAACTTTCTATCTTTATCTTTCTCTTGTTCTTCAAGAAATCGAGAGTCCGCAGGTTACTCGAGTCCTTCTTTCTGGGCCTTGGCGACACTGTGGGCCTATATGTATTTGGACCGTATATACCAAGTTTGAGTACCTGCAGGGTATACCCATGTCAGTAGCCCCCGAGTGTCCAGTGGAATCGCAGATTCGACTAGAGACTTTTGAAGCCTTCGAGTGCCTAAATGAGTACATTTCGATTGCTTTTATTCGTGTCATAGGGATTGTTGATATACGTGCCTGATATAACCGAAGTATCGGTATCAGTTAACCACCTTAGGGTGAAACAACGCAATCTACTCAGATTTGAGTCCCCGGACTCGAATCCAGAAAAGTGCTGGTGTAATTCGACTCAGGCCGCGGAGGTCTTACAGGAGTCGAATTCCAGTTATATGAGTGTGAGCACTCGACGCGTCCGTCAAGGCATGTTCATCGTGCCTGTAGGCACGGATATGTTTCTGGTAGTGCGCAGTTAAATGCGTTGCCACACCTTATTCAGGTCTTACCTTCACGCCGTAGGCGCGGCATCCGAATTTTATCATCGCGGAGACGATTCGGGTGATCCGGGAGATGCAGTCTCTTTGTAGGGGAAACTTATGAGGCGGTGTCGCCATGAGTTTTGAGTGTGGATGTTATCAGCACACAGTTTTTTGTACAAATAATCATAGGGTGCGCGACCAGCGCTCCCTATGGGAGTAGCCCCCGAGTGCCTGGTTGAGTCGAAGGCTCAGGCAGGGACTAAAAAACTTTTGCGACTGTTGTCGCCTTTTTGCTTACTTGTTTCAGTCGATGACTCAGGCAGGGACGAAAAACTTTCGCGACTGCTGTCGTCTTTTGCCTGCTTGTTTCAGTCGAATTTGTTTCCAGCGCTCCCTATGGGAGTAACCCATGTCCATAATCGAACTGTGATTCGAGTGGTTGGGTTTGCTTTTCTGATTGTCCATGTTCCTGCAACAAAAAAAAGAAAAGTCGTAGGGTGCGCGGCCAGCGTCCCTATGGGAGTAGCCCCTGAGTGCTTGGTGGAGTTGAAGACTCCAGCAAGGACTAAAAATAGTCGAAGTTTTCCACTGCGTAGCCTTGATGACGTCAGTACTGACGCTTGTATGACCTCAGTTGCCCGCGTGAGCGAGTTTGATGGGATGTGACGACGGTGGGTCCCACTTTCTGACTTTGATTTGACTGGGCGTGCGTAATCTTATTTTTAACTGCGCCTCCTCGATTTCCGCGCGTAATGGTAGAAGTGGGGGGACGGTTCGCGCTTCCTCTTCTCCACGTGTCCAACACGATGCGTGCCACGCGTCCAATAGGGTTTTTGTCAGCCGTTGGATTGCATCTCCCAGGGGTTAAGTAGCGGTGCTGCGGCGGTAATTTTCCATCTGCGCTCTTTCTTCCTTGCTGCCATCGCCATTGCTGCTGTTCTTCTGCTTTCCTGTGTCCGTCTTCTCCACAGCGCTGGACCACCTCCGTTCGTTTCCAAGCTACTTTCTGCGCTCTCATCGCTGCCGTGCAATGGGAAAGAAGAAAGGAGGTGCTGTCGCTGATTCCGCAGCCACCGTTGCCGCGACGAAGAAGAAGGGTGGCTCCGCTGCTGTGGGCACCAGCGCCGCCGCCGGCGGGAAGAAGAAGGTCGCGGGCACCCGCGTGACCAATGGCGCATGGCTCCCCTCTATCATCAAGGCGTCGGATCTCCGTCTTCTTCGCCAAGATGGAGTGATTTCCGCAGCAGTCGCCGATGCGCGCGTCCCCAGCGGTGAGACCATTCCTGCTCCTCCCGCTGGTTTTCGAGTGATGTTCCTTGCCTCTTCACCCCTTTCTTAGGGGTCTTCTTTGTTTCTATGGGCTCCAGCTCCATCAGTTGTCCCCAAATTCGATCCTCCACATCACTTGTTTCATCACTCTCTGCGAGTGCTGGCTCGGAATCGAGCCACACTTTGGTCTTTTCAAGCGCATCTTTAAATTGAAGCGTCAGTCCGCATCTGGATCTTTAGTTTATGACGTAGGTGGTTGCAGAATCCACGTCGACCCATCCGCCACCTACTTCGACATCAAGCTTACCAAGTCCGTCCAGGGATGGAGGGACAGATGGTTCTATGTTCGCGACCAGAAGGCTAAGGACGAGCACTTTGTACTCGCGCCTTTCGATCCCGCGACTCCCTGCAAGAAGATGCGTTCTTGGAAGAACGTGATCATGCCTTCCAAACTCGTCTGCGACCTCGAGAGTCGCATAGGCGCAGAAGAGGGAGGTTGCGCCCTTGTCAGGACTTGGCTGCGTCGTCGCGTCCAGCCTCTCCAGGCCAGGGTCCATCCCATGTTTCAATGGGGTGGCGCTGATGATGCCACTTGCGTGTTTGCTGATGGCATGTCCGCGAATGAGGTAGATAAGAGGGTGTGACTGGTCACGAAGTACACCCTCAAGGATGTGCTTCTGAACGAGCCAGTCGTTCCTCCTTTCGATGCTTCGAATCCTCCTCCTGAGGTACAGTTGTGCTACGCAGTAGCTTATTTTCGCGATTGCGTTTTCTGTTGCTTACCTATTATGTTTGCTGATCTTTACTGTTTGTATGCAGGATTGGGCGGTGTCGCCTTGTATGCCTCCTCTCCCTGAGGGGATTATTCCTCGTGAAGCTTTGGAAGAGGACGAGTCTGAGTCGACTGTCCCTTCTGATGTGGAAGAGGAAGCCCCCAAGTCCTAGAGCCCGGATACTCGCAAGCGTTCGCGTAGCGAGGATTCCGACGCGTCGACTCCTTCAACTCCAGGAGGAACGACCGTTGGCGCGGAGTCGCCAATTCCAGCTATTCCTGTGAGGGCTGTGGCACCGTCTTCTCGCAAGAAGATGCGATTGCCCAAGGAGTCTTCGTCAGAATCGGCGGCTGCCACGTTTGATCTTGACAACTTTAACTGGTAAGTTTGTTGGGTCATTCATTCTTTTCTGTTTTCTTCTTTTTGGTTTTTGCCCTGTAATTTGCCCTTTTCTCAATGTGTACTTGGTCTTGTAGTCAAGAGGCGTCGTCATCTTCTGGCGACGTCGAGTTTTTGAAGGAATCGGGAGTCGCGACTTCAAGGGCCAAGGTAGAGGTCGAGCGCGCTCCTTCTCCTCCGGCGGCGGCCCACTCCGGGCACAATTCTTCGAGCTCTCCTCACGTAGGGGAGCATCGAGTAGCTGCTCGGATGACGGTTCAGCAAACTTCTTCGGAGTCGCTGGAGGACCATGTAAGTATATCTTTCTTTCTTTTTAAATGTGGTTTTCAATGCCTTATGCTTCCCTCTGCTGACTCCTTGTTTTGTGCGACAGCTCCTTGTAAAGGAAGCCGCGCAAGTGGCGGAGCAGGTGATGGCGATGGGTCGCCAGCATGCGATGCTGGAGACACGCCACCGCGTGGTCGAGAGTGAGTGCTCTACACTTATTCTTTTCATCTTCTATCTGTTTTGGTATAATCGACTGATAGCCAATCATTGACTGTCATGTAGCTGAGCATAATGCTTTACTGCGCGATGTCGCCACGTTGGAGAAGACACTAGCTGCAGCTATGAAGGGGCGCGACGAGGCAATCGCGGCTCGTGATGATGCCCAGAAGCGCGAAGAGGATATGCGCGCCTCCTTTGCGGCCAGGGAGAAGTTGTTCGAAGAGCAACTTTTCTCAGTCGCCAAGGCCCTTTCAGGTACCTTTACTGGTAGATATTTTATTGATGTTCTTCTCTGCATCTAGAGTTTTTTGCCAGTCACACTAGAAGTTTGATCCATGTGTGTATTTTTGGTGTAGATGCTGGCGACTTGCGTTTTGATCCGCATGCCCTTTGTCGCGATGACGCTCTGGCGGGCGCAGTGTCTGCGGTCGAGGATCGTAGCGCCGCTATCCAAAATATGTTGTCCAAGGCAAAGGTTACCCTAAGTGGCCTCCGGGAGGAGTTGATGCTGAAGGCGAAGCTGGTCGACAATGTGGAAGAGTTGGTGGAGTCGCTCGCTGGGGTGTGCCTGCCACGTACAAGAACTCCCTCCGTGCAGCTGGCGCGACCATGTCACTTGCCTGGTGCAAGCCCACGAAGTTGAAGTAGATCCTTCTGCAGTGTCGAAGACGATGCCTGTTGGCGCGGATGGTCAGCAGGTAGTATTCGCTCCCTTTGCGACTGCCTGTGCCAAATATGGCCATTCCTTGATAAATACTGTTGCCAAGTATTCGGAGGAGCTCAATCGTGCGAAGAAGGCGGCGAAAGCTTCGACCTCAAGGGCCGGCGGAAAGTCAGTGGCATCTGATACTGCCACGGACTTGATGAAGCCCCCGAGGTCATCGAAGTCGAAGAAGCCAGCTGCTTCGTAGTTAGTTTCTTGTAATAGTTGATGAATTGCCCTTTTGATTGGAGAACATGCCTGTTGGCGAGTGTGTTTGTGGATACTTTATGCTGATCCTGAATGCATCTGTTACTTTTGACTTTTGAGTTGGTCGCCTTATTTGCCTCTGGCTTGATTTTTGGTAGGGTACATCAAGTGGTCCTGTGGGGGGAACCCCGGTCTCGCCATCTCTTGAGGATACAATGGCGCCATCACGCTCCAGGGTAGAGGAGCTTTCCTTGATTTCGTGACTTCGTGATCGCGTTAAGCAACTGGAGCGTGAGTTGCCCGTGATCCGCGGTAGCACGGACGTGTGGAAGTCAAAGGCTGAAAAAGCCGCCGCCCGCGAGCAATATCTGCTTGGCGAGGTGACGCAGCTGGGCGACCAGTTTAAGTGTTAATTTGCTCATCCTCGTCTTTTCCTTTGTAGTTAATCGCAATGGTACGTTGTACTCATGCTGTTGATGCTGCTTCGTGTAGTTGTTAGCGCACGCCATCCGCAGGAGGAGAGGGATAGGATTGCCATCCGCCTTCATGATCTCACCCAGGAGCAACTTCAGGAGAGTGGATACTTCTAGGTAGATCATGATCGTGCAACTGCGTTGGCGACCCTGCAGGATCGCGCCTCGCGAGTGCTGCTCTTTCTGAAGAAGTTGCAGTCGTGTTTGAAGAACATCTATCGGGCGATGTTCCCGCTAGATGATACTCCATCAAGCATGCTAGCTCTCCTGACCAAATTTCAAGATATGTCCGCGGTTCGCGAGTGCGTGAGGCAGCAGTTGGTGGCTGGTGCCAAGGCTGCCCTCTCCGTGGTGCGTTTGCACAGGCCTGACGTGGATGTCGTCGCCATTGCCTCTGGGCCACCGGTGCCACCAGCAGGATCTTCCTGGAACATGGTGCCGCACTATCAGGCGGTGGACTGTCCAGCCGAGGAGATCATCGACTTCTTCGAGGAAAAGACTAATGTTCTTCTGTTGCAAGGGTAGCCAAATATGTATCCTGCACATAAGTGTACTAGTGTTGTAAAGCTCATATATATTTGTAGATAATTTATTGTTGAATGTGTACAAATAGCTTTATAAGCTTGGGGTGCGTTGCACTTATGCGAGTCTTTTTCATTAGCCTGGCCATCTTTTTATCTCGTTCCCTTGTCAACCTGTCAGGTGCGTTGCAGCTGGGTTGAGTTTGTGTTAAGGGGTTCGATTGATGTGCCAGCTACTCAGGATGTCGCGTTTTTGTTCGAAGAACATATGTGTATGGGGTGGCGTAGCCCCCGAGTATGAAAATTGACAAAGTAAAGGAGGGCATAGAGTTTCGGGGTACTTATCTTTTATTTATTCGAAGAATAGTACGAAGTACAATGTGCGGCTAAGTAGCCTTGGCTGAATAGCCTTATTTGCGATGTAAAAGTAAAGAAAAAACGACTAAGGGTAGAAGCATCGCAGTTGTGCGACGTTCCAAGGGTTGGAGTGTGCGACTCCTGTCTCTAAATCTTGAAGGCGATAGGCGCCACCTGGGATTACTTCTGTAATCACGTACGGTCCTTCCCAGGGGATTCGAGCTTGAGATGCCCCTGCTGCTTCAGTCATAGGACCAGGTCACCTTCGACGAAGGATCTGAGGCGAAGCCTTCTGCTGTGGTAGTTGCGCAGGTTCTGCTGGTAGATCGTGGATCTTTCTGTGGCGTTTTCTCTTGCCTCGTCGAGGAGATCGACGGAGTCTTCGAGTGCAAGAGATGACTCTTGTTCGCTGTAAGCGACTACACGCGGCGCCTTGTATCGCACTTCAGCGGGTAGTACTGCTTCTGCTCCGTGCACCATAAAGAATGGTGTGTAGCCCGTGGCGTTGTTTGGAGTTGTTCGTAAACTCCAGAGTACGGATTGGAGCTCATCTGGCCAGCAACCCGCGGCTTGCTCGAGTGGCTGAAGGAGTCGCTTTTTGATGCCGCTGCAGACGAGCCCGTTTGCTTTTTCCACCTGACCGTTGGTCTGTGGATGCGGGACTGAGGCGTAACTGATGTTGATCCCCAGGTTTCCGGAGAATTCTTGGAACTCCTTGGATGTGAAGTGCGTCCCGTTGTTAGTGATGATGCTGTGCGGCCCGCCAAAGTGGTAGACAATGGATTCGAAGAACTTTACCGTGTTGTGCCCTGACTGCTTGGTCACTGGTATGGCCTCGATCCACTTGGTGAACTTGTCGACTGCGACCAAGAGGTAGACGTAGCCTCCTTGCGAGGACCTTGGGATCCTGCCCACCATGTCAAGCCCCCATTGTGCGAAGGGCCAGGCCAATGGAATGGGCCATAGTTCTGCACCTGGTGCGTGTGGCTTGTCCGCGAATCGCTGACAAGCGTTGCACTTTTGGACTATATCCTTGGCGTCGCGCATGGCCGTGGGCCAGTAAAATCCAGCTCGTAGAGCTTTGGCAACGAGGGCGCGATTGCCGGCGTGGTGCCCGCAGGTCCCTTCATGGATGTCAAGGAGGACTGCTCTTCCATCGGCTAGGGAGACGCATTGTTGTAACATGCATGTGATGCTGCGTTTATACAGTTCGCCGTTGATAACGGCGAATGCCTTGGAGCGTCACGCGATGTGTCGTGCGTCTGTCGGGTCGTCCGGTAGGCGCTTGCTGAGGAGGTACTTAATGTACGGCTGCGTCCAGGATTGTTCGATCATCATGACGGTCATTGGTCCCTCGAGTCCTGTGTCGAGCTCCAAGTCATCGAGTGTCATTGGCTCATTGGGTGGCGTAGCCCCCGAGTCCGTTGTTGCGCTTGTTTTCTTCTCTACGGCTTTTGGCTTGATGGAGCGTTCGCATATGCGCTCGAGAAATATCCCAGGTGGTATGGGTGCGCAGGTGGAGCCTATGTTGGCGAGTGCGTCCGCCTCCTCATTGCTTTCGTGACCTATGTGTCGCAACTCGCAACCATCGAAGTCTCCTTCAAGTGTGTCGTAGAGGTCGCGGTATGCGATCATATTGTCGTTCAGTGCGTCGCACTCATGCATTGTTTGGTTGACGACCATCTTGGAGTCGCCATATATGATTAGCCTCTTTGCGCCACAGGCTTTTGCCATCCTCATCCCGTGTAACAGGGCCTCGTATTCAGCCTCGTTGATTGAGGCTGTGAACTGCATTCGCAGGATGTATTTCAGCTTGTCCCCTTGAGGTGATGTCAGTATGACACCTGCTCCTGCTCCATCTTTCCTCTTGGACCCATCGAAGTGCATTGTCCAGAGGTAGGACATATCTGGCTTGTCGGGGAGTTGGTTTTCCATCCAATGCACGAGGCAGTGAGGGAGAACTTGCGACTTCATTGCGTCGCGCTTTTCGTATGTGATGTCTCGTGGAGACAGTTCGATTCCCCAAAGCGCGACTCGCCCCTTGGCATCGGGGTTATTGAGGATATGTCCCAATGGGGCGTTGTTGACTACCACGATTGGGTGTTCATGGAAGTAATGGCGCAGTCGTCGGGCGGTCATAAAGACGTCGTACGCCAGTTTCTGGTAGTGCGGGTACCGCTGTTTTGTTGGCGTGAGGACCTCGCTGAGGTAGTATACCGGGCGTTGTACGCCGTGGACCATGTTTTCCTCGGCCCTCTCGACGACGAGCACTGTGCTAACCACTTGGTTGGTAACGGAGATGTACAACACCAGTGGTTCCCTTTATCGTGGAGTCACCAATACTGGCGAGCTGGATAGCAGGCGCTTGAGGTCTTCGAATGCTTCTTGCGGTTCATTGGTCCACTCGAATTTGTCAGCTTTGCGGAAGAGGTTGATAGAAGGGCATCGCTTTTTCTCCCATTCGACTGATAAATCGACTGAGGGCCGCGATTTGTCCGGCTAGTTGCTGGACGCCTCTTATGTTCTTAGGCTTCTCCATGGACAGTATGGCCTTTATCTTTTTTGGGTTTGCCTCAATCCCTCTCGCGGAGATGAGATACCCGAGCAGCTGCCCAGATGGTACGCCGAAGGCGCATTTGTCCAGATTGAGCTTTATCCGGTAGCGATCGAGATTGGCGAAGGTTTCACGCAAGTCGTCGATTAGAGAGGCTTCTTCCTTGGTTTTGATTACTATGTCGTCGACATAGACTTGGATGTTGCGACCTAGTTGCTCCTTGAGGCAAGCCTGCATGCACCGCTGGTATGTGACTCCCGCATTTTTTAGCCCAAAGGGCATTGTGTTGTAGCAGAACACACCGAAGGGCGTTGTAAACGCGGTCTTCTCCTGGTCTTCCTCCTTCATTCGAATTTGGTTATAGCCTGAGTAGGCGTCGAGGAAGCAGAGGCGCTCGCATCCAGCGGTGGAGTCGATGATTTGATCGATCGTGGTAGCGGGAAGTGATCTTTTGGGCAGTGCTTGTTTAAAGAAGTGAAGTCCACGCACATCCGTAGGATATCCGTGTCCTTTTTTGGTACCAGCACCGTATTGGCGAGCCAAGTGCTTTCCTTGATCTCGCGTATGAATTTGGCCTCGAGGAGTCTGTTGATCTCCATTCCGACAGTCTGCGCTCGTGGCTTAGACAGTCGCCTGATTGTTTGCTTGACTGGCTTTGCGTCGGGGTTGACGTTGAGTGCTTGCTCGGCGAATTCCCTAGGAACTCCTGGCATGTCCGCAGGACACCAGGCGAAAATTTCCCAGTGCTCACGGAGGAATTCGACGAGCGCGAGTTCCTATGCGGGACTCAAGTTGTTGGCGATGAGGGCCGTTTTAGCGGGATCTGATGGATGGACCTACACCTTCTTTGTGTGCACAGATGAGTCAAAGGAGAGGTCAGGTGAGCTTGGCCTACTCAAGGGGGCAGACTGTTGTTTGTCGTTTCCTTCAATCGCGCAAGCTCCTCCTGCATGCCGAAGGACTGGGAGATTCCGTTGAATTCCCTGTCACAACTGTTAGATCGCTCGAAGCTCCCGTTGATCGTGATGATGCTGTTGGGACCTAGCATTTTCATCTGCAGGTAGGCGTAGTGGGGTACCGCCATGAACCTAGCGAACCGACGTGTCCGAGGATGCAGTGGTTTTGTGAGGGCCAGTCGATGACCTCAAAGTCGATGTGCTAGCGCCAGAAGTTTCTTGGCGTGCCAAATATGACGTCGAGGTTGATTTTGCCCAGGGGGTATACGCCTTTCCCTGGGATGATGCCGTGGAACATTGTGTCCGATGCCTCCAAGCAGGTTAGAGGGATCCTCATGGCTCGCAAGGTACTCGTGAATATGAGGTTGATGCCGCTTCCGCCATCCATGAAGACGCGACTCATGTCAAAGCCTCCAATTTGCGGCGGTATTTGAGGCGGGTGGTCGCGTTTGTCGAAAGTAATGCACGACTCACTTCCACTGAGGTACTCAGTGGTGGATGGTGGCGAGTGCGTGGCCAAGTTGACTTAGCGAGTGATGGCCTTCTGCACCCTATTGGAGGGGCGCCCCTTTTGGATCATCATGGTACCCATGGCCCGTGGGTACGGATCGCCTCCGTGGTGCTGGTCCGGTGCAGCTCCATTCGGGGGTGGCCCAGGTGGTGGTGGTGGTGCGCCATGTGCCACGGCGCCTGGAGCGGCTCCGTAGCCTCTTTCGACTGCATTGCGGTTCATCCGAACCAATCCCTCATGTAGCTTGAGGAACTCACGGCAGTCCTTGAGGAGGTGGCTGGACTTTATCTTGCCATCATGCTTGTCGATGTAGAAGTGTACCGTGCATGGCCCGGACAGTTTGTCCTCAATGGAGGTCGCGGGTGCTTCATCACGAGTGCGGCGTTGCCACACTTGCGTGGTTTTCCCGGAGTCGAGGTATCCGCCGCTGCGGTATCCGCTGTTGCGGTTATCGTCGCGTCTATCGGCGTAGCCGGCTGCGACCATGTTGACGTCATCGCGATCGTCGTAGACGCGCATGCGACGCTTACTCCGGCGGTCGCGTCTTCGTTCGAGTTCTGCCTCCTCGTCAGAGTGAACGCGATTCTTCACCGAGTCTTCTCCATCGGCCCACCGATTCGCGATCTCCATCAGGTGGTCGATGGTCTAGGGCTTTGAGCGGCCTAGCTCCTCCCTGAGTTCCATGCGGCCGACACCACCGTTGAATGCATCAATCACGTGGTCTTCCGAGATGTTCTCTGCGGAGTTCTTGATGATGGACCACCTTTGGATGTAAGAGCGCAGCGATTCGCCAGATCTTTGCTGGCAGCATCTCAGTTCTTCGATTGAGGCGGGGCGTTTGTACGTGCCCTTAAAGTTGCACACGAAGCTGTATACCAGATCATCCCAGCTGCGAATGGATCCGCGTGGGAGGTTATTGAGCCATGCACGGGCGGCGCCCTGCAGCTGTAGCTGCAAGCATTGCATGCCAGTACTTCGACTGCATCCATGTAGCCTGACGGAGGAGATGTGATCCTCCAGCCAGATCTTGGGGTCCTGCAGACCGTCAAATTTCGGGTTCTCCGATGGGAGTTTGAACCCTTTAGGCATTCGCTTTTGCCTGATGGATCTGCTGAAGCATCTGGCGCCGCAGAGCTCCCCATCTTCTTCTTCCGAGTCAGTCGACCGAGCACGTCGTGCCCTTGACTTGTCATGAGTTCATCGCGTGCATCGTAGTCATGATCGTGTCGCCGTGAGCGGCGGCGCCGAGACAGGTCGTGACTGTCATCGCTCGACGATGGCGAGGAGTAGCGCTTTGCTAACGCTTTGCCCTTTTTCGGGTCTGGTACCGGTTCCTTGTCGAGGGCGGCCTCGATTAGCCCTAAGCCCGCGATCCTAGATCGGTGCATGGCCGTTCGGGAATCTCCAGCTTGTGGCTGGTTATTGAGAAGGTACATGGTGGCCGCTTTCACCGCGGCCTGCGGTGTCCTGGGAACCACGTTGCCTCTCGTGTCGACTGTCATAGAGCCGAAGTCGAGGACTTTCGCGGTGTCTATGCGTTCTTGTTCGGTGAGGTGAGCCATCCGCGATTGCCTTTTCCTGGCGAGGTGCTCGTTGCCTCTTGAGGAGGATCCTCCGTAGGAGGAGAGCCCAGCGCGACGAAGGCTCGACTCGTTCGCCGCCTTTTTACGCGCCCCAAGTTGCGCAATTGCTTGTTTTTGGCGCTTGAATTCCTCTTTTAGGAGCCAGTGGTAGCCCATCAGTAGTTCCTGCGGGGACCCGAAAGGTAGAGGTGCACCTCGTAGGGCTTCGCGGCAGCGTTCCCACTCTTGCTCGTTGAGCCTAATTACGACGTGTTCGCTGGTTTGCTCGTTGATTATGCTAGGAGGTTCGATTGCTCCTCCGTTGCCACCGTTACCGCCGTTGCCGGCGTTGGGCGGGTTGGTGCCGTTGCCGGTGTTACCACCGTTGCCGCGATTGGGTGGATCGGTGCCGTTGGCGGTGTTGCCACGGTTGGCGGAGGTGTCGCCCGCGTTGATGACGGCGCACATGAAGTGATTAGGGAAGCTGTTGCTTCCACAAATTCAGATCCGGAACCGTAGGTTCCATTTTCAGTGGCCAGATCACTTAGATCGGAGTCGCGACTGCTGTCGCTGACCATGTTCCCAACTGCCGCCAGAGCATTGAGCTCACTGAGGGTGCCGATCGATGGAGGGAACCATGATGCTGGGGCAATCGCTGGTGCCATCGGCTGATCGGGCATGCGAAGCGTGCCCATCTGACCAACTTGGAAGCGGAAGCTCCCAATCGCCAGGCTGATTTCGTCGCCCACGGACTCGAAGGCCGGGCGAGTAGCCGGTGTGTGGACGGTGAAGTCAAAGGCGCCGAAAAGCTGACGAATCTCCGCTGTTGCAGAGTTGTAGATCGCGTTTGATGGGGCCGAAGAAGCCGCAACATCAGCACTCCCAATTATCACAGACGGTGCCAATTGACGAGGGTTTAACTCATCAATGCCCATTGTTATGGACTTGGGTTTTGGAGAAGGAGGGAGCGCTGGAGACATCTATCGGCTAGCAAACAAGCACACAGGGGACAAAGAATTACCCTTCAGGCCTCGTAGAGGTCCCTACTCCTGCTTGTCTGCTCGTGGAATTATTGAGGGAGCCGAAAGTTACAACGGTGCGTAGATGCAATCTGGCGAGGGTTTGTGGAAGCTAGGGTTGCATGTGTCCTCCTGGCCGCCCCCTCCTAGCCCTTATATAGATAGGCTAGGTCTCGGGTAGTAGGTCAAGTCGGTTACAAGTTAGGGTTTTTCCCTTTCAAACTTTCTATCTTCAGCTTTCTCTTGTTCTTCAAGCAATCGAGAGTCCGCAGGTTACTCGAGTCCTTCTTTCTGGGCCTTGGCGACATCGTGGGCCTATACGTATTTGGACCGTATATACCAAGTTCGAGTACCTGCAGGGTATACCCATGTCAGGGAGAGAGATGGAGATAGTGATGAAGCCTGTGCTCGGTGTGATACATTGCAAATGTATCTATAATTTTTGATGTTCCATGCTTAGTTTTATCCACTTTCTTGTGTTTTGTTCCAACTTTGGAGTACTTTTCATATGATTTCTTGGACTAACCTATTAACAAGAGCCACAGTGCCAGCTGCCTGTTTTCTACTGTTTTTGGTTCCAGGAAAGTCAGAAAATGAATATTCTCGGAATTGGACGGGACAAAAGCCAAAGTGCCTATTTTTCCGGAAGTCATCAAGTGCCAGAATACGAGACGGAGAGGGGACAGGGGGCCACCACACCACCTGGCCGCGCGGCCAGGCCTGGCCCGCACCAGGGGGTGGTGTGGCCGCCCTGGCACCCCCTCGGCCTCCCCTTCCGCCTATAAGATGCCCTCGGGACGAAAACCCTAAGTGCCCGATCAAAAATCCACGAAAGAGTCTATAGCCGCCGTCATCTCCATCCCTAGATCGGGAGGGATCTGAAGCTCTTCCCGGCACCCTGCCGGAGAGGGGAATTCACCCTAGAGGCCTTCTTCATCACCATGCAAGCCTCTGGTGTGATGCATGAGTAGTTCATCCTTGGACTACGGATCCATATAGTAGCTAGATGGCTGGTTCTCCTCCTTTGTGCTTTCATGTCTAGATCTTGTGAGCTCCGTTCATGATCAAGATCATCTATTTGTAATTCTTGCATGTTGTGTTTGCGGGGATCCGATGGATATTGAGATGCTATTTCAGATTGATTATTGATTCTATCATGTCTTTGTTATTTGTGATCTTGCATGCTTTCTATTGTTAGTGGCTATCTTGGCCAAGTAGATGCTAGCAACTCCCAGAGTTAGTATTTATGCTCGATAGTGGGTTCATGCCTCTGGTAATCTGAGGAAGTGACAGAAATCTCTAAGGTACTAGATGTGCTGTTGCTACTAGGGAGAAAACAACAATCCTTTGTTCATAGAACAATCGTATTGTTTACATTACACACAATTCATAAAGCAATAATCTGTTGCTTGCAACTTAATACTGGAGGGGGTTCGGATGATAACCTGAAGGTGGATTATTAGTCATAGATGCATTTGGATGGCGGTCTATGTATAATGTTGTAATACCCAATCAAGTCTCAAAGGAGTCAAGATGATTAGTATATGCATGTATTGCTTTCTCGGTGTTTGTCAATTGCCCTGCTATAATTTGTTCACCCAACATGTTATCTATCTAAGGAGAGCCACCTCTAGTGAACTATGGATCCCGGTCCTTGTCTTTTATATTCAATCTACAATCTTTTACTTCTTTGTGTTTACTTTCTGCAAACTATTACTTCTTTCCATTCGATACGTTTAATCCTTTGTTTTCAGCAAAACAGGGTGAGATTGACAACCTCATCACAAGTTGGGGACAAAGTTCTGTGGTTGTGTTATGCAGGTCTCTACGTTGCTACTAGCACCGTAGTGCGCCCTACCAAAGCTCAGATGGTAACACCTTTGGGGTGTTTCCTTGCTCCTACTGGTTCGATTAAACCTTGGTTTCATAACTGAGGGAAACTTGCTGCTGTGCTCATCATACCTTCCTCTTGGGGTTCCCAACGAGCTCTACATCAACCACGCACTAGCACTTTTCTGGGCGTCGTGCATTGAGCCATCAAGCATTTTTCTGGCGCCGTTGCCGGGGATTCAAGGACATCTTCACAAGGGGAGTCCCTCATAACCAATCTCTTTACTTTGTTATTTTTGTTTTGCTTAGTTTTCTTTTTGTTTTGTTTGCTTGTTTTGTTATTGAAAAACACAAAAAAATGAGTTTTACTAGTTTGCTTTCTTATTTGAAAACCCAAAAAAATGACTACTCTTGAAAACACTAAGTTGTGTGACTTCACTAGCACCAACAACAATGATTTTATGAGCACACCTATTGCTCCACCTGTGCCTGAAAATACTTTCTTTGAGATAAAACCTGCTTTACTCAATCTTGTTATGAGAGAACAATTTTCTGGTATTGGTAAGGAAGGTGCTGCTTACCATCTAAATAACTTTGTTGAACTTTGTATGATGCAAAAGCATAGGGATGTAGATGGTGATATTATTAAGCTGAAATTGTTTCATTTCTCTTTGAGAGGAAAAGCTAAAGAATGGTTGAATTTCCTAACTAGGAATAGTATTGATTATTGGACTAAGTGCAAATATGCTTTTATTGGAAAATACTATCCTCCTGCTAAGATTATATCCATGAGAAGTGAAATAATGAAGTTTAAACAACTTGATAATGAGCATCTTGCTCAAGCTTGGGAAAGAAGGAAATCATTGGTTAAGAATTGTCCCACTCATGGACTGACTGCTTCGATGATCATCCAAACTTTTTATGCAGGATTGAACTATTCTTCAAGGAACTTATTGGATTCTGCTACTGGAGGTACCTTTATGACCATCACTTTGGTGCTGCAACAAAACTTCTGGACAATATGATGGTTAATTATTCTGAATGGCATACCGAGAGAGCCCCACAAGGTAGGAAGGTAAATTCTGTTGAGGAAACCTCCTCCTTGAGTGATAAGATTGATATTATTATGTCTATGCTTGTTAATGGGAAAGCCCATATTGATCCAAATAATGTTCCTTTAACCTCCTTGGTTGCTCAAGAAGAGCAAGTTGATGTGAACTTCATAAGAAATAACAACTTTGGCAATAATGCTTATAGGAGTAATTTTGGTAACAACAATTACAAGCCATATCCTCCCAACAATGGTAATGCTTATGGAAATTCTTACAACAATAATAGGATTGCACCCTCTGAACTTGAAGTTATGCTTAAAGAGTTTATTAGTAAACAAACTGCTTTCAATAAAACTATTGAGGAAAAACTCTCTAATGTTGAAAGGAATATATCATCTCTATCTGAAGCTCAATCTTCATTAATTAATAAAATGACTGCTAAACCTGAAACTAATGAGAATCCCTTTGCAGCTACCAATGCCATACAAGTAAGAATTGATGAAAATGTTAGACTATTAGCTGAACTACATGCTAAGTGGGAAAGAGAAGATGAAATTGCTAGAAACATTAGTGTTTCTACTATTACCACCACTAGTGTTGAGGCTAGTAATAGTTCTACTACTTTAGATGATAAATTTGATTTTTATCTTGATGGTTGCAATATCTCTGAAGTTATTAAGTTCCTACAAAAGCTTGCTAAAAGTCCTAATGCTAGTGCTATGAACATGTCCTTTACAAAACACATTACTGATGCTCTCATAAAGATTAAAGAAGATGAAACATAAAGCTTCTATTCCTATAAAACAAGAAGATGGTTGGGAACCCATCATTAATATGAAAGTGAATGACTTTGATTTCAATGCTTTATGTGATCTAGATAGTAGTGTTTCTATTATGCCTAGAAGGATTTATGATATGCTTGATTTGCCTCCTCTTGAAGATTGTTATTTGAATGTCCCACTTGATGATAATGCTAAAAATAAACTCATGGGGAGTCTTAATGATGTTCTTATTATGGTTAACAATGCCTATGTCTCCATTTATTTCTATGTTTTGGATGTTGAATACAATGCTTCTTGTCCTATTACTTTGGGAAGACCTTTTCTTAGAACTGTTGGTGCCATCATTGATATGAAAGAAGGCACCATTAAATATCAACTCCCACTCAAGAAAGGTATTGAACACTTCCCTAAAAAGAGAGAAAAGATTTCTTTTGCTTCTCCTATGAAAACAAAATTTGGTCTTAATGCTTCTTCATTTGAGAACACTTGATTCTTTCTTTGCTTCTTATGCCTAACTTAAAGGCGTTAAAGAAAAGTACTTATTGGGAGATAACCCAAAAGTCTTAGATGAGTCTTGGAAGTTATTACCTCTGTAATAACCGCTCCTTATCCTTTTTATTTGCTTTTTGTGCCAAGAGTAACCTCTAATGAGAGAGAAGTAATGATTGGGAAAGTTGTTGTCCCGAAACAGATTTTTGTGCTTCACCGTAAAAATTCAGGTAAAATCTCTCAACGTCTTTTTGAGGCGTGATTTTTTGTGCTTCTGTCCCAGGTTGTTATCTAACTTTCGTTAGTTCAACACCTTTTGATTTGAGAAACAGAAGGTCTTTGAAAAAATTCGTCTTTACCTGCTGGTCTGTTTTGACAGATTTCTGCCATTTTCTGCATTTGCATCTTGTTGGTTCCTTTTTGAGTTCTTTTGGGGAATTTAGCTTTTTGAGGGAAGTTCTACAGTAGCTAGTGTTCTAATGGAAGTTTATTTGGTGTTAGAACTGAACCTTAAGACTTATTTATCTTGAGTGCACTAATGTTGCTAATAAAGATTGTGTGAAGTTTTGTATGAAGGAAAACATTTCAGGTGTATGGAAGGAATGAGTAATGAGATGAAGGATGGACTAAAGCTCAAGCTTGGGAATGCCACGCGTGTCACCCCAAGAAATATCCAAGAAGTACAAGCGTCAAAGCTTGGGGATGCCCAAGGCATCCCCTTCTTCATCAATAAAAATCCCAGGTTTCTTCCAAACGCTTCATTTTTATTGTTTCATGCACAGTTTTGTTGTTCTCGGAGCGTCTTCTTTTTCGTTTTCATTTTGGTTTTTGTTTGCTTTGGTTTTCTTAGTTTGCTAAATAAATTGGTTGGACCCCCCTCTTTCATACATTGGTTTGGAAAAGAGTAGGAAAGTTCGTGCTTATATGGTAAAAGAGCTCGTTTTTCACTGTGGCCTATGCTTTGTCATGCCATGCTTGATATTGTTTTGGATTTATGCTTAGTATTCTTTGCTGTAGCGTGACTTGTTATAAACAATTGAGATTGCTTAATGTGCCTTGGATGAATCATGCGTTGTTTTAGCATATTAAAGCATAGTGTAGTGGTATTCTCCTTTGATGCTTTATTTGGCGCATGCTCATACCATGTTATGACTATCTCAAGTCACCATAGCCTTTATGATCCTTTAGTTTTCAACTTGTAGTATCACCTTATGCTTTGATCAATGATGTTTTGTCGCTCTGCATGATTATGGCCATTATTGCTCTCTTAGTTTGTCGCTCCCAGTCTTTTGCTAGCCTCCACAACCAAGTATGAGTTCTACTCATGCATCCAACTCCCTAAAACAAGTTATTCCAAAGAGTCCACCATACCTACCTACTAGCTTATGCTATTCCAAGTATATTCATGCTTTTGTTTACCTTCCAAATTAAACTTGTTATGAGAAAACTAGTGATTAAAGCTCTCACGAACTTGATGGCACACTTTACCTTTTTTGCATCTCATAAACTTGAACCATTGGGTACTTCTTTGTTGTGTATATGCTTGCGCTTTATAAGTTGAAATTAGCAGAACCAGGTTTCATGGGGAACCCTTTCAACATTGCACTTGTACTTTGTACCCCGTTGATATCATGTTCTTTTGCTTACGGATCCCGGCGGTGTGAAATAAAAGTGGAACTTGTAAGATCATGGAGTTTTTATGTGTGTTAGAGAAACGCCCGGGCCGCTAGCCTAAGCCATGCCTAATCATGGTGGAAACTTGCAGCATCACCATAATGAGCACTCTATGAAGCATCCTCAATAAAAACCTATGCAAATAGCAAATAAAAAGATCGCTGAGATGCTCATTGTCTGCTTGCCTTGTCATTTTGATTATGGGAAAGCTCTCGTATCATGTGCAAGGGGTACCCCGTTGGCGGTTCTTAATGATACACATGTACTTACAATGACAAGACCTTACTCGTGACTGAAGTTGAGTAGCATGAGGATCGGTCTTCGTAAGTAAGGGGCATGAGATTTCGGTTTATAACTTGTCAAGCATATCCTCTTAGTTGTGTCACTTTAACCTTAATCACCTTAAAGATGCTTATGATAGGGGCAATGAGAGCTAAAAGCTATAAGTACCATAATTTTTGGAAGCTCTTTATGAGACTTGAATCCCTACTTCCTTTTATAAAGGCCTTTCTTCCACCATTATATTGAGTCTCCACCTTCTATCTTTATGCACCTACTTTGAGAGCATAGTGGCCATTCTTAGTTCTATGTGCATTGTCCCAAGACTAGTTAATTGATGCATAACTTTATATTGCTTGTTTTAAACTATTGTATCTAGTCACTCTTATGAACTTTGAAGGTGTCCTATGCATTTATATTTGCTACTCTATTGAGGGACAAGCTGAATACTATTATGCTATGTTTTCATTATGTGAAACAAACAAATGTCTTGCAAAGCATTGTTATTCATGAATCTTTTGTTTGTGCCTTTTCATGTTGCATCATAGTTTCTTTGTCTAATTGCTATAACTTTGTCTTTCATGTTATGATTGAAGTACTATGATCCCAGCTTTGAATGTTTTACAAATACTTTGATCAAGTCTTTGATGGTGCATGTCACCTCAAAAATTATTGTTTCTTTTTATCACTTACCTACTCGAGGACGAGCAGGAGTTAAGCTTGGGTATGTTGATACATTGCAAATGTATCTATAATTTTTAATGTTCCATACTTAGTTTTATCCACTTTCTTGTGTTTTGTTCCAACTTTGGAGTACTTTTCATATGATTTCTTGGACTAACCTATTAACAAGAGCCACAGTGCCAGGTGCCTGTTTTCTGCTGTTTTTGGTTCCAGGAAAGTCAGAAAATGAATATTCTCGGAATTGGACGGGAAAAAAGCCAAAGCGCCTATTTTCCGGAAGTCATCAAGTGCCAGAATACGAGACGGAGAGGGGCCAGGGGGCCACCACACCACCTGGTCGCGCGGCCAGGCCTGGCCCGTGCTAGGGGGTGGTGTGGCCGCCCCTGGCACCCCCTCGGCCTCCCCTTCCGCCTATAAGATGCCCTCAGGACGAAAACCCTAAGTGCCCGATCAAAAATCCACGAAAGAGTCTGTAGCTGCCATCATCTCCATCCCTAGATCGGGAGGGATCTGAAGCTCTTTCCGGCACCCTGCTGGAGAGGGGAATTCACCCTGGAGGCCTTCTTCATCACTATGCAAGCCTCTGGTGTGATGCGTGAGTAGTTCATCCTTGGACTACGGATCCATGTAGTAGCTAGTTGGCTGGTTCTCCTCCTTTGTGCTTTCATGTCTAGATCTTGTGAGCTCCGTTCATGATCAAGATCATCTATTTTTAATTCTTACATGTTGTGTTTGCGGGGATCCGATGGATATTGAGATGCTATTTCAGATTGATTATTGATACTATCATGTCTTTGTTATTTGTGATCTTGCATGCTTTCCGTTGTTAGTAGCTATCTTGGCCAAGTAGATGCTAGCAACTCCAAGAGTTAGTATCTATGCTCGATAGTGGGTTCATGCCTCTGGTAATCTGGGGAAGTGATAGAAATCTCTAAGGTACTAGATGTGTTGTTGCTACTAGAACAATCGTATTGTTTACATTACACGCAATTCGTAAAGCAATAATCTATTGCTTGCAACTTAATACTGGAGGGGGTTCGGATGATAACCTGAAGGTGGATTATTAGTCATAGATGCAGTTGGATGGCGGTCTATGTATAATGTTGTAATGCCCAATCAAGTCTCAAAGGACTCAAGATGATTAGTATATGCATGTATTGCTTTCTCGGTGTTTGTCAATTGCCCTGCTGTAATTTGTTCACCCAGCATGTTATATATCTAAGGAGAGCCACCTCTAGTGAACTATGGATCCCGGTCCTTGTCTTTTATATTCAATCTACAATCTTTTACTTCTTTGTGTTTACTTTCTGCAAACTATTACTTCTTTCCATTCGATACGTTTAATCCTTTGTTTTCAGCAAAACACGGTGAGATTGACAACCTCATCGCAAGTTGGGGACAAAGTTTTGTGGTTGTGTTGTGCAGGTCTCTATGTTGCTACTAGCACCGGTAGTGCGCCCTGCCAAAGCTCAGCTAGCAACACCTTTGGGGTCTTTCCTTGCTCCTACTGGTTCGATTAAACCTTGGTTTCATAACTGAGGGAAACATGCTGCTGTGCTCATCATACCTTCCTCTTGGGGTTCCCAACGAGCTCTACATCAACCACGCACCAGCACTTTTCTGGGCGCCGTGCATTGAGCCATCACGGTGCGTGGTGGTGGTGGTGGTGGTGATGGGCTCCTTCTCCTCTTCTTCCTACTTGGATGGTGTGGAGGTCTTGATGGAGATCTAGATCTTGGAGGTGTGGTGGCTATGGAGATTCCACGGTGGCAGGGCTCCGTCATGGAGGCGTGTGATGATAAGGTATTTTCCCTTGACTCCTCTCCTCTTTATAGAGGCCTAGGAGATCCCCCAACAGTCCCCAATACGTTCCTCATGACCTAAGGAAGGTCTAGGAACAAACGGGGATGGACTCTGTGAAGAAACACATCCAAAAAGGCCTTTTTCGTGCGTCCAGACCCGCGGTATGGGCGGGCAATACGACCGTACCGGCCCATACCGCTGGTCGTTATGCCTGAGATGTTTTTGTATTTGGTCGTTGTTTTTTCATATGAACTCTGATTTAGGTTATCTTCGGCTCGTTGGATTTGTATGGACGAGGGCTACAACACCATGTCCTTGGATCTTCATTTGGAGTTAATGGAAAATGCACTTTTTTGACCCCTCAAATGGCTAAATGTGGTGCCTGCAGCTCCTCCATATTGCATCCTCTTAGATCCTCTTGCCTTGCTTTATCCATAATCCATCACAACATCTAGACACAAGTCAAAGACAGGAAAAAGTAATGAAATCCTAATAAAAACTAATAGGTGCGCAACACTCATATGAAAATGGATGAGAACTAGTAATCATGCAAAATAGGCATAGTTGTAGCTAGATATAGCATGAAATGAGTGACAATATGAATAATCTATGTGCTAAAAAATGCATTATATTTACACTCATCAAGGTATAGTGTGGTGGTGGTCGGGTGGCGCGCTGTGTTGAGGCTCAAGGTGGAGACGGGTGAGGGGAAGTGGTGGAGTAGGAGCATGAGCGGTGCTCCATAGCTCCTATGGCAGTCGGGCAGGCCCATTTGGGCTTGATCTAGGATCCTATGGCGGAAGGTCGACGCATTGTATCTCTAGTTGGGCATGGTATTGCTTGTTGGGGTCGACGTGGCGGTGTCCTGTGGGTGTGGTGGAGGTGGCGAAGCGGGAAGGTGGTAGTGGTGGTGGTATGCTGCTGGCCCTGTTTTGATTAGATCTAGTCTTGTCCGGGCTTAGCAGTGGCAGGGAGGTGGTGTTGGCAGTCTTGGCTTGAGGTGGTCGCTGACGGACCACTCTTGTTGATTCGTATTGCAGGAGGTGGAGGTCCTTGGGAGAAATCCTTGTTCTCCATGGGTGTTGTTGAATTTCTTAGAAGCGTTGTTGAGGGCTCCACCCCTTGTCCATGTCTTGGCTTCGGGGAAAACCTCAGATCCTCTGGATTGGGCGATGAAGGCGCTGCTACATCTTTCTCCTGCTTGGGGCATCGTCTCGGAGTTGGCTACAACTTGGAGACTAGTGGACGGCCGGGCCGCGTGATTGTTGGGACTGCCCCCTCGGGGGCGTTGATGTGCCGCTTGGCAACGATGATGCGTTAAGCAGAGCCTAGGTCGCGGTTGGGCTTTGGTAGTCTGTTTTCCCGGCATGCCCGATGGGTTCTTTTTTCTTCACTATGTAGTTACGAAGTCGGAGCTACGGTGGAACATGTTCAGGAGGCGACGATGACAGACAACTGGTGGTCTTTGTAGAGGGTCATGTCACGCAAGACCTACATATTTCTCATGTGAAGCTCGTCAAAGTTGGAGCTGTCTATCTTTGGCGTGTGTGGCCAATTATTTGCATGGCCGACATGGGTTCTGGCGCACCTGTAGCAAGGCTTTGTTTGGGTCGTCATTGGTGAAGTCAGAGTCAATGTCTCGAGGAGGAGTGATGATGATGTCGTTACTTAGCATCCTCGGCGGTTGTCTTTCTTCCTTGCGGTGCGCGTGTGCTTCATGTGGGTGGCCGGGTTGGTTTTGGTAGTGGTGCTCAATGTGGTCGTGTTCCATGAACCAGTAAATTCTCTCCTGTTTATAAAAATAAAATGAAGCAAAATTTCTTGTTTTTCTAAAAAACCGTGGAGTGGCGGAGGTTCACTAACACCATGGAGCAACATTGTTTGCACTGAGGGGAGTTGGAGATGCATCGCCTTCTCGACTGAGCAATGTTTATGTTCCTCGAAATAGGCTTTCGCCCCGATTTATAAATAAAGCCATCAAGAACCACACCGATACAACGTGATGGAGCAACAGTTATGTCATGTTCCTCCATAATCGATAAACGCATGATCCTTGACATTCTGGGGTCGTTAGCAACTATCGGGTGTGATCTATCGACAAGCTAGCGGTTTGACGCATTCTCATTTGCAATTTAGCTACGCATTGGGGCTTTGGACACATATTCCCCCTTTTTTCTCATGTAATTGTAGCCTTACGTGGGAGCTCTGGATTCAGCCTTGAGTGTTCCATGAATATTTTTTCCTTGAGTGTTCCATGAATATTTTTTCCTTTACTGAGCTGGACTACTAGGACTCAGAGGAGAGAAAATCACACCTCTAGGTAACACAATAAGCATGATTTGCCACCATGCATTGTTAATGAGAGTGATCATGACTATGTGATGACCTGACGAGGTTCTTTTCAAGTAGGGGTATCAACACTATATATTCTACGGCTTGAGTTTCTGAGCACCCTTAACGCATTCTCGATAGTTTGATGGTGCAGTCCATGCTCTGTTTTAGTTTTCGAGATATTAGAGCAAACCAAAGAAGAGCAAACAGTTTACTCGAACAAATTTGTGAACTGATTCACCACCAGTTGATGGTGTAATGCATCCTCATTCATATTTCATTTTTTGTAATGTTTCTCCCACTAGTTCCTCTGAAAAGATATGTTAGGACAATGAGAATTTGCCAAAGGAGTGAAAATGAGATTCACTCGGAAGGAGCCCAGTGGAAGCGAGCAGGCCTCCTTCAATCTGACCGGTTCATCCCATGTCGTGAGGGGCGCCATTTTCATGTGTTTTTTATATTGTTTCCCCTGCGGCATTGTATAACGATTCTTGCCATTCTACTATGTACCCGATGCATTCCTTCTATGAATGTATCCTAAAAAAACTTCGGAAATCAAAATATCACTGAAGTTGTGGATAAGGTCTCATATTATTCGGGGAGAGTGAAAATTTCCACAGTTTGATTGGAATTGGAGCAGAAACAATTGCCGTTGGAAATAGGAGGAGTAAAGTTCAAAAGGAAGGACTGGTTGAAGCCACCATAAGAGAGGACAGAGAGTTTGTTTTTTATTGCATTGTGGGAATAACTGACTATAATGAAATTCAAAAGTGGTCTTGGGCATACGAGTTGACTATTTTGCATAGCATCGTGATATCTGTTCACAAGAAAGTCATCGTGCTAGGCTGTAGATACTGGGCTAACACACTTTATGAGTTTATGTCCTTCGGAAAGAGAATTTTTGGAATTTGGTCTTGATTCTGGGTTTATGATAAAAAAAAGAGATTGTATGTGTATTTTTGGAAAATGAGATTATATATGTATACTTATAGATAAAACAAACTATTTTCTTATTTATTTTGTCATGGAAAAGATGATAGCAGATGACCCAGGGTCTGGCCTTAATTCGTTGTGCCTAGCAATGGCCTTGTTGAAGACATTGTTTTGAGAGTGTGTACTTTTTTCAGGTTGAAAACTTAAGATCTTTGATCGGGCGATGACGGTGTTTGTGCACTGTTTCCTTCTTGGAGGCGTCGTTTTTAAAGAAGCTGGACTTCTGGTGCTGTCTTGGTGGTGGTAGTACTGCTGCTTCGATGAATGGGTCACTGTAGTGGGACCTTTCTTTTTTGTAATTCTTCTTTTTTTGGCTATGTGCATCTGTATGACCGCTAGGGCAATGCGTTGTTGCAGAGACTATGTGTAATTGGTATACTCTAATATTAATATATGCTCCTTTCCAAAATAAAAAGCAGATGCAGATCGATGGTAGCCCATTTCTATGATAAGGATGGTTATCTGGATGATTGATCTCATTCGCGCCTAATAATATATGAAAGGAACAAAATAACATTTGTTGTTGAGCTGCTTGCACACCGGAATCGTGGTCGACTAGATGTAATAATGTTGTCGTGATCCTATCTTGCACGCCCAAATCATGTCGACAAGATGAAAGGAACAAAATTACATGTTGCTGAACCTATTTTTTAGGTGTGTCAACAAGGCTGCCGGTTTGTTTGGAAAAGTCTTCTTTTAACATTCTAAAATTCCTTTTTATTATTATGGTATATGTTAAAAAATCCTTTATTCGTCTATTATAATTTCCCTAATTTTTTTCTAGTTTACCTGAATCCCCAATTAACTCCTGGGTTTCTTTCACTAGGTTGTCAGTTTTGTCACCACGTCATTGGTTATTCATTTTGACTCAGACCAAGGACAAAATTGGCCTTCTACTAAACGTTGTAGGCCAAATTTCTATAGTTTTAGAAGTTCAAACAGAAAACTAAACAGGGTAAGATGAGAAATTCTAAAAAAAGGAAATTTTTCTTATTGATGGACTATGCTGTTGTCCATACATGCATGAACAAGTCTGGGGATGAACTAGCTACCTAGCCAGCTAGCTAGTTGCCCCATGGAGGAATAATTCTACAGGAGGAAATGCATCCTTGGGAAAAACATGTGCCATCCCCTTGGTACTTGGCCTGGTGGTACGCCGCGCCGTTGCACGAGCCTTCCCTGATGACGTCACGCTGCTAGAGTTCATCTTGTCAGTTGTCATGGTGCCTGTAAGATAGCGTATAAAATTATGCACCGCGGATGATAATGGTGTGTGTGAGCACAACAAATAATTATGAAACATACCGAACGAGGACATCACCATCAGGAGGGCGATCGACATGAGCAGTACTTGACTACTCCTCATCATAGTTATGGATGAATTTCAGCGTAGGGTCGATGGCTTGGGATGTTGGAGGAGATCGGCAAGGGATGCCTCGGGTTTTATAGAGGGCCAAGCGATGCCGATGCCTTTATTAAATGAAGGATATGGTGCTTTGCTAGATAAGCTTGCATGGATCAAGGGCTGTTGCGTTTGACACATGTGCATCAAGAAGCGCCAGTTGTCGACACACGCGCTACGTGGTGTGCAATATGGCATTACATCCGAGCAAGCGGCGCGGATTTTGTCATCGTCCGTGACACTTATGCCTAAATTGCGGAACAGCTAGTGTGAATAGGTACATCTAAATTGCGGATCAGTTATGCCTAAATTGCAGAAAAGCTAGTGTGAATAAGTACATCTAAATTGCGGATCAGTTGAGTAACACGGCAACCCATCCAAGCAAAGTAGGTAGGTTTTGTCGTGGACCGCGGTACTTCTGCCTAGAAGGCGGAACCGTTGATTTTACTTTTGGATTGTTTAATTTATTTTCAATATTACAATTGATTTGCAATTGTGCATATGCACATAAGTCTAACACACCAACACCTTAGTTGTTTCCAAGATGTCATCCAGCGTACAACAATAGAGATACGCATCACATTTTGTGACATGAATGCCACGGTCGAAGTTTTGGTGGCTCCTATGGTAGATGTAACGTGTTTTTGGTTTAGAAAAGATCTGCATATGGCGAATAAATGTCCATTTAATTAGCAGGAAGTAGATGGATATGTTCTCAACGCTTACGAAATTTCCATTTAGTGTTGCTCCCTTGAAACTCAAGTAAAGCTCATGTGTATGGTTCATTTTCTGGTAGCTGTTCGCACGGAAAATATAAAGTTGTTACTGAAACCCATGACTAAAATCTATAAATAAAATGATGAGTGTAGTACAAGATTATACAATGTCACAGACAAATATTCAGAAGGAAAACTTATATTATGTGGCCTACACAAAAATAACAAGTGGTAGCAAATATATTATGATTGCTAATATCAATACTATCTTTTTTTCTCAAACAGCCGAACATATTAGCATCAAACTTCATAGATCTATATAACTTTTGTAGTACAATGTGTAGATCCACGTACCATATTTCTGCAATGGCCAGTAGCCACAATCACATAATGGGTAACATCAACATAAAAAGAAATCATACCATAGATATATAGCCAACGCAACGTCTGTTATTCCCCTATAGCATTATCACGGAGATCTACTGTTGCAACAGATCATCTTAATGCAAGGCAGGCCGGTCCTTCGCAATCTAATCTATTATTCTGTTCTCATCAGTTGGATCGTGGTTGGGGAAAGATTTGCAGTAGAAGTTACACTTGCATCCCTTGGGAACGCAGAGGCCTTCTCCCCTTGTGAACTTCTTCAGGCAATCCGTATATCAGCCTAGCAGGTGACGGGTTTGCAGTTGCCAGAGTAGATCACCTCCGAGCAGTCGTACTGAGGAGGATGAAGCTGCTGCCCCCCCAAAGGCTGTTTATCACATATACATAGATATGTCAAATTGTATGAGGATATACTCCACTATATATGCACACGACGGTTAATTACCATCAGCATCCGTAAGTACCTGAGGACGATAGCAAGAGGACAGTGGCCAGGAGTAGCAGCAACTGATTGGCAGTCGTCATGATCTGGTCTTGCTGATTGGCTTGAAAAGTAATCACGCTTTTGATTCCTGCTTCTTCGTTATTTTGGGCGATGGTGCCTTGTCTAGCGGCCTGGCCTGGCGATAGCTACTCTGTCAATGGTAGGCAAAGGTAAATTTATATTGTGACGTTACTTGGTACTAGCACAGTGGCCCTCGCGAATGCGAGGGCAACATCTGATTATGTCTAAATTTAACGAATTATGTAGTAGAAACTTATATTGAGCAGTTAGAATTAGCATGATTCTAAATATTCATCTTTAGTTTGTGCGACAATAATTAAAGTTGCTATAAAAAGTATCAATGACTATATGTGTTTTTTGTACGTGGTGATCTTAGATATGTACATGGAATTAAATTTATATGTGATCTAGGATGATTTTTATTTGATGTTAACGGTTTAACAACACAATGGTGCTTATATAACCACTTGAAGGTTTAGATAACCTTTTAATAGAATATCAAATATTTTGCAAAATGAATATAAGAAATCTTGTTGAACGGTAGGACAATTATATAGTCATAATTTTTATTTTAACTTGTTATAATAAATCTCTTTCATCTTTCCACTATCAATTATGAGACATTCAAGTTCTCTTCTTATTCTAAAATATGTCACATTTTATACAGAGATATCATCTCCAGATTAACTTGGATGTATTTTATAAATGTATTTTAGATAGTGGAAATCCATTTATAATTTTTGTGCTCAAATTGAGTTATACTATTTTTTTAAATATTTGCATTATTCTACAATGTGAAACATAATGAAAGAAAGGAAGTCATACTTTTATCTATTTCCTTTAACTCTTTTAATAGTGTCTTCCACCCCACTATATATCCATTCATTTTGTATTCCCGTTTACATATCTTGTTGTATCATGTAAGATGGCTTCGGAGACATCTCAATTAACTGATACTCAGTTTATTGTGTGTCCTCCCAAGTTGACATTTCTCCCATCCTGATATCTCACTACCAAATTAACGCTCCATATTTAGTTGTCACATCATATATTTTAGTGTTGCAATGTATTCGGATATTAAGGCAAGGTCCACATATAGTTATGAAGATCTATCGGTTGCAATGTATTAGGATATTATGAATATGTATTGGATGCGATTTGTTTGTTAAAATAGGGTCCATGCAAACATGAGGATATCAAATAGTGTGTAGATCATGGTAACTATTTAAATACATGATGTTTTGACATGGATAAATTCTTTCCCGTGTAACTTTGAGCATTATTTCATAACATAATGATTAAATACTTTTTAACATAAATCTAACGTCGTAGTTACTTTATTTCTTCATAATATGTTTGTACAATACGACATGGAGTTGTGACAACGCACCAACCAAAACTAACCCCGATATGGAAGCGTGCCAGCTTAAATTTTGTGTGCCATCAATGTAAATATTTAGCTCCAAATACTTGACATTTGAAACATAACAATCTGGTTTGCCGCTTCCTATTATCTATAAAACAAATGGTAGACTTGCTCTGAAATTCTCTATTGCATTTACAATTGGATCTATCTTTTATAAACAAAAACCACAAAATTTTGAACTAATTGTTGCTCCTTCATGTACTCTTCTGCCGATGCCCGATAATGTGGGTGCCATTATTTCAGTGTATCACCCCTCAATTTTGTTGGTTGTTGATAAAGTTCCACAACGCTACATAATCAAAACCCACAACTAAAATAAACTAATCAATAAGTTGGAAAATCAAGCCTACCTACAACGCTACATAATCAAAACCCACAACTATTTCAAACAAAAAATAGGACATCATAAATTCTAACCATTCTACTGAACACTACTGATCATTTATCTACACGACAGTAAGCTTGGGAGAGATTAAAATATATTGACAAATATAAAACTCGATATAGTTTTTCCACTCTCCCGCAATCTAAAGTGGGAATCACACTATCCCAAAAGCTCAGACAAACAATATAATAAATAATACTCTCTCTGATCCATAATAAGTGTTGAAGCAATGCTTATTATATATGGATTGCATGGAGTACCACTTTTACTTTTATTTTTAAAATCTATAATTTTCAACCTTTGTTAATGGTATAATATTATTTTTGATTCTTCGTCAATGATATTTAATCGTAAGTTTTATGCTCAAACTATTGATAGTAGATACAAAATTACAGTCATAAGTATTTTTTTCTAGTCATATATGTATAGTAGCCATGAAATACACACGTGTTGAGTATTTAATTTATAAAGCTTCTGAGTGGTGCACCTGTGATGGAAAAGATTAATCATGGACACGAAATAACCTACGGACCATAATGGGAAACAAAAATGTGTTTAGCTCTAGTATATCCAGTACCCGCAGGCAGTCTTGCTGCTGCTCATGCTGTTAATTTGCATACAATTCTTGGAGTAGATCCCGACAAATGGGCATGGTCCGTCGTGAGCTCCTGATATGTGATTTGCATACATGGACTGCTCAGTATCAATAACTTGTACAGTGCGTACCATGCACAGATTTTTGTTCTCGTTGAAACGATGCACGACTATATCTTTATTATGTACTTGGACACCACACGTCCCACCTTTCCGGTTTTGACCACGTTGAAGCTAGCTCGTGTAGGCAAAATTTTCCTACCGGACACATATATATACAGTCCTGTGGACATATGTCTTCACATGCCCGGTATGATTGTTTCTTTTTATAATTGATCGTGTCACACCAGGGTACGGTATTTTCCTTTTATAATCGATCGTGTCATACCATATTACACAGTTACGTAACTATTAAGCTCTGGTTAAATCTTAGCCATAAATTTTAGATCTAACACTTATAATTAATTTAGGTGATGTGGATCAACCTGGTGCCTCGAAACACACCCTTATATTGCTTTTAGTATATAATAGATTCTTGGAATCACATTAATTGACATTGATATGGATTAATTTCAGCAGGGATCACGCATACCAGATAGTATTTCTCAAGGATATGATTCAATGACTTTGATTGCCTTAAAGATTTAGGGAGTGACTATTGAACAGCTGTAAGACTCAAAATCAATGAAAAGAATGACGAAAAATAACAAAAAATGTGTTTGCTTTCAGTTATATCAAAGACACTTTTCCCAAGAGCGATGTTATGGGAGAGCAACAGGGAGCCTGCTATTTTTTTCAAACTTTAAAATTTTCCAATTTGAAGATTCAAACAATACAAAATAAATACCAGCAAGTCTATATCATGGACAAAAATTCATGTAAACATACATTGTTTCTTGGCGAAAAGAGAAAATTTCAGTTCTGGAACATAAACAGTACACATACGAATTTTGTCAAATTTATCTTTTTTGGCTGCGCCAAAAATACCTGGAAATTTTTTGATTGAAACTTTGCAGATTTTTTTTTGAGAATCAGATCCCTTTTTTATTAATCAATAATGTTTTGTACAAGAACGGGATCAGGTGTCAGGCCTAACCAGGTATGCAGACGTGACTCTAAGCTTTCAGAGCTTCTGGCTAAACTATGAGCTTCCACATTTAAAGATATTTCTCATGCACAACTAGAGCAACATCAAAATGGCGTCGTCTCTCCTCTATCTCCTTAATGATTGTGACATACGATGAAGGACTACCCTCATTTATTTCTCTCGAAACACCCAAACAGTCAGTAGCCAAAGTAAGCTTATTTATGTGCAAGTCTTCTTCTAGTGCCAGCCCTTCAGAGCAAGCTTCAAGTGTTGGCGGATCAACTATGCCATCAATCACTCTTGCTGAGGCGCCTAGAAGGACCCCAACCTCATCCTGGCAGACAGTAGCAACAGCCCTAGAAGCTCTCGTTTTAGAAACAGCAACATCCACATTTACCTTGCACATAGAGCTCGGACGGGCGATCCACCAAGGTTGTCGAGGGTTCCCAGCAGCGTTGCGAGGCTGTTGATTGTTGCTTGGCGGGGTATCAAGAGAAAGCTTTAACTCCCCCCGGGTAGCCGTGGACAAAACCCATGATAGATAGAGGGCTTTGAAAGATATGTTCGTGAATTGCTTTCAGTCTCGTCGTCCAAATCGCCCAGAGTATAACAGATGTGCGGACGAAATCATTATGAGACAAGGTCTCCATCATGAAGAAGAGCCATTCCTTCGCATCAGCACAGATTAACTCCTCGTCCATCAGAGCCCAAGTGGTACTGGCCATATTGCAGTCTAGCAGAGAGTGGCGCCAAGAATCCATTGTCTCATGACACAATGCACACGCACTCGAGTCCGACATAAGGAAACGATGCAGTGTTGTTCCTGTAGACAACGAGACAGCGACTGATGTGATAAACGCCAGAGGAAGACTCGTATCTTAGAAGGGACCATCGTATTCCAAAGGGATGACTAGCCTCCTTGCTCATTGTTCGAGCTAGAGCTCGCTCACCCCTCGAGTCATGCTTCCATAACCATTTTTGTTTTAACTTTCCTAGTTTCTCTAAATGCCATGCCCATACATTATCATGGTCAAAAGTTCCAATGGGGATCAATCGGATCACCTCCACATCCATTGGTAGAAAATGTGTCTCGATAATCGGTATTTTCCAGGATTTACTAGTATGGTCAATCAACTCGGATACAAGGACCGTGGGTGTATCTTGTCTTGCTACATACGGCCGCAACATCGAGTCCCTTGGCAACTAGTTGTCCCTCCATATCTTCGTATCAAGGCCATTTATAATCCTCCTTATTAACCCTAGCTAGAGCACTTCCGTACCTTCATGAATGGCCCGCCAAATCTGAGACGGTCTAGCACCCAGTTTAGCCAGCAGAATATCATATGTTGGATAGTAAACTGCCTTCAGTACCCTTGCACTTAACGTGTTCGGGCATGTAAGGAGACGCCAGGCCTGTCGTGCCAACATGTCTAGATTGAAGAGCTCCATATCCCTAAATCCTAGTCCTCCGTCGCACTTTGGTTGTGTCATAGCCTCCCAAGATACCCAATGGGGTTTCTTCTTGCCTTCCTTTGATCCCCACCAAAACCCTCTTATAATTGACTTGATATGTTCACACGGTCCTCTTGGTAGCTTGAAACAGGACATAACAAACGTAGGAATTTCTTGCAACACATATTTGATCAACACCGCTTTACCTCCTACCGAAAGGATCATCTCTATCCAACCAAGAACATTCTTCCATATTTTGTCCTTAATGTACTTGAATGCATCACAAACAGATCTCCCCACATCGGTAGGCATCCAAAGATATTTCTCCAATAAAGATTCATTAGTAACGTCCAAATCTGCTTGATCTCCGCACGGATCAGGTCCGAGCACCCTTTCCCATAGAAAATAGAGGATTTCCGACGGTTAATCCTTTGTCCTGAGGCGTGGCAATAATATTGTAGTATGTTATTCACTTCCACTGCTGCACCATTATTCGCCTTCAAGAAAAGCAAGTTGTCGTCTGCAAAATGTGGATGATTGATTGAGGGTGCGGTAGGCGCCACTTGGATGCCTACAAGGTTTTGTGAGATCCCCCTGCTCCTTAACAGGAAAGACAGACCTTTGGCTGCTATCAAAAACAAACAAGGTGAGATAGGGTCTCCCTGACGGATCCCCCTTGTGGGATCGAACTCAGCAAGGCGATCACCATTGAACAGAACAGAGAAATAGACTATGGTGACTACCCTCATTATAGAACCAACCAATTGGTGATTAAAACCCATCCTGAGCATCATAGCCTCCAAATAACCCCATTCAATGTGATCATATGCTTTCATCTTATCTTGCTCATTGTCTTAGTGGGAGTGCGCTTTGAACGACGGCATCCACACACCATGGTACCAGAACTCGATACGCCGTGTGTCAAAGGAGTAAGTGACGTGTTGAAGGTGATCGTAGGAATCGACATTATCATCATCTGGCTTCCATCGCTTTGCCAAAATGAAAAGAGTACAACGGTCTAGGCGCAACGTGTAACCATTCAAATACAATTTAGAAAATGTAAAGTCTGTGAGGATACTAGACCATGACCATGGCTTCTTGCTGTCAGGTTGCGGCTAGGGGCTTAGCATATCTAATATCGGTTCAACCATGATGAAAATATTGCCATCGACTGATGCGTAGAAGGATCTAAGGATCGAACTTTGGTATTGAGATATTGGGCACACTGTCACCCCCTCGGTCTTCATGTCGAACCTAGTGATCGTTGGGTACCTTTGCTGGGACGAACAGCAAGGATCTTGGTGCCATGGGTGGAGAAAGAACATGGGAGTGGATGTTGTGCCACAATGCGGGCGAACGGGAAGTGCGTCTCTAGGTAGGCATCAAAATCAGTGTCTAAGTAATCCTCTCCCACCGTGTGGATATTGTAGCTCCTTTCCCAGTAATCCAACAACACATACAGATGCTTATGTTGCTGCCATTGGGACGGCATCCTGGATGGGCGAATAGATCAGTGATCTGGCGACCACGACCCCTTTGACATAACCTGTGAAAATGGCCATATCATGTGCCTTGTGCAAAAAAAGAACAAGTATAATATTTTCCTCTCTATAGTCGTGACAACATTGTATCTGACTATGGCAAGTACCAACCTTCGATTTGTCTGAGACACGTAACTACTTGGAGAGATAGATTTACATGAGCGTATATGAAGGGAGGTTTCAATCTGAAGGCAAACATCCAAGCTGCAAAAATCATTTCCACATTGTGTGGCTTAATGAATAGCTCAAATTAGGTCAGGTAGACTTGGGACAACAGAGGACAATCAGGGGCGTGCAACGGTGCAAGGTGCGCACTGCCGAGAGTGCTTTACAAGATGCGAGTATTTTTGTGTGCGAGAGAGATAGATAGAGAGAACTTGCCCGGTTTATTCATCAAGTCTCACAAGGTTATAAGCATACTTTGGCGGCTCCAGGAGCCAAGAATGGCAACCAATTGACAGACCTCGCAGACGCCAGGCACTGGACTACCAAAACCTTAGAGCGGAACAATTATTTGTATAAGTCTAAAACCACACTCGTCCCTCATGTCACTCCTCTTGGACGACTATGATGAAACCACCGCCGTGGCCACTATCCCCATCCCCCCTTCCCCGCCTTCGCTTCTGCCGACCTCACCGTGGTGGCGACAGACCCTGCCTCCGAAGGTGGCATGGGAGAGCAGCGGTGGACGCGACATCTTGGATGTGAAGGTATGATGATTGGGTTGCTGCGTACAACAACGGGGTTATTGTGGTACTTGCACTACTAGGGAAACCCTTATTTGTGGCGCACGTAAATTGGTTTCTGTGGCCCATGCCTTGTGCGCCACAGAATTTGCGCCACTAAATTGGTAATTCTGTGGCGCACGAGCCGTGCGCCACAGAATTTGGGCTTTCTGTGGCGCATGTGGTCCCGTGCGCCACAGAAGTGTGCTTTCTGTGGCGCATATGCACACATGCGCCACAGAAACGTTACAAGATGCGCCACAGAATGTTTTTTCGATATTTTTTTTTAATTTCTAACACAGCCCAAAATACAGTGCATATACAGGTTTTATACAGGATTTATACATAGATAGTAAATAATAATCTGGACAAACAGTAGATGCAAACATATACATTACTATGTCATCAAATATTAGATCCCAACATACATGCATACATATAGTCATAAGTGCCACATTTTTACACAAGTATAAATTAGTTCATCATCTAAAGTTACAAATGAAGTGGTCATCGCTGCCTACACTATGATGAAATATAGTAGAGCCGCGACGATGGTGAGCAAGAGCATGAGCACGACCGCGGTCTTCATCTTGCTCTTGTTCTTCCTCGACCGGTAGTTCCTCCACTTGGCCTCCGTCTCCTCTCTAGTCGCGTATCCTTTGTAGCAGTTGCCGTTGAACTTGTGCACATGTTTCTTACAGTCCTCCCACTCCTCGTAGATCCCTGGAACCCGACCCTCGAACACCACGTAGTACGTCATCTCTATAGACACAAGGCATATATTAGTGCATAATGCAACATATAAGACATATTGCATCGATATCATAGAAGCAAGTTCAACGATAAAATATGACAAAACACACACACACATCCGTCGATACAAATTATTACAAAGCAATTATAGTTCACGACACCTGGGAACACGACACAATACACACATGTGTCCATGATCAATGAGCCTACTTGCCGGACGGCACCGGGAACGGTTTGTAGCAGTCTTTCGTCGTCCACGTCCTTCGATCACCCTGCGCATCTAGGAGTTTTTCGATCGCCCTCTTAGACGGCTTCCAGCGTACGTTTAAGCACCCCCCCCATGGTTTCGACATCTTCCTTGATTATCTTCGATAACTTCCTTTGGATGCGATGGAAGTGTTCTCTAAGATCAGCATCGCTGATTTCCCCTATATATCTTGCAGACCACTCTCGGATAGTGTCTGGGCGCTTGATCTGCTCTGCATCCCGGACCAACCCGTGAAGGTGATGGAGGGCGTAGAAGCTATCCCTCACGCTGCCAGCCGGCTGCTTGATGCAGGGGAACTCGGTCACGTGCTTGAACCCGTGTCTTTTATCCGTCTTGACAAATTCCCCTTTCTTTACGAAGGTGCCTCCCTTTTGGAAGTATCCCTCCATAGCATCATCGAGAATAGCTTTTATTCTGGCCCAGCTTTTCTTGTACGTGGTATTCGACGAGTCGAAATACTGGGCTACTGAATACGTCGGGTAAATGGCGATGGTTACAGAGTAGTAGTCCCTGCTCAACACAATTGAAACGAATGTTGGAAAGGATAAGCAATGGAAGAAATCTACAAGAAAGCATTAGTTACGACGGCGACGAACGGATGTGTGTGCTTACTCGGGAAAGACGGACAGAAGAATGGTGTTCTCTTTGTATCTGAGCATGAAATTCTGAAGGTACTCCACAGCCCGGGTCCGTGTCGCTGATCCTTCCACCAGCTGGCTGTCGCGCATGTAGTAGGGATCCGCTACCGCGACTTGCGGGAGTAACTCTCTCTTGATCTTCAACTGTTGATTGATCGAGAATAGGCGGACCAAGTTATAGTCCAGCCGTCTGAGGTGAAACAGTTTGAAGACGTCTTCGTACGCTATGAAGAACAGACTTGCGGGTTCCTCATGGACAAAGTCTGGGTCCTCTGGCACGTTGACGACGCACACCGGGTAAGTTGGATCTTTCTCCTTGAGAAGGGTTTGCTCAACATATAAGATATGACTATGCAAAGAGTGCATTGATCCACTTGCCAAGCGTAGCAGATCAGGAGGTAGTATCGGTTTCCCAGCTTCATGAACTCGCGTCAAGCCATCCGGACGGGGTGGTATCACGCTGTCATGCCGTATCTTCTGAGCTGGCTGGCTCATAGAGGCACCCGGGGCAGTTTTAGGTTTCCTCTTCCTGGCCTTCTTCTTCTTGTCAGCTTGTTCTGGGGGTGCTATAGCTTATACAAAGTTCTTCCCAAGGAAGCTTTGTGGATGAAAATAACACAACCCCGTAAATGCGTTGTCACAGGCGCAACCACGTTCGCGCCCAAACCGTGGTTCGAAAATAGCCTATTCTATAAGTTATATAATAGCAATAACTTGAAAGAGGTTTGAAGTAACTGAGAACAAGTAAACAAGAACAAAGTAAACTAAAACTGAAAGTAAACAAGGTAGTTGTAATTATAGGATTGAATATAATAAAATGCGGTGTCTAGGCTTTCGGTCTCACTAGTACTAGAAGGGAAAATGTGTAGCCATCCTTTACAATTGCACAAGATACATCTTTAGATGAATAAACGACCCCTATGGTTACCGGTTTAACACAAAGCGTGTACTACCTTCAACCTCGCGTTGTCACTACGCAAGTCAAATAATACAGTCTGGTCGGAAGGATCACATCTATCTCCACTTTGTCACTAGAAGAGAGACCAATACATATATTAGATAAAAACACATAGTTTAGGATTACATACTAGATCAGACCTCAAACTAGAATCGGATCAATTACTCAAACATAGATGAATAGAAATACAAATAGTAGATCATTAAGATCATCATGTTCAATCTTACAAATACAAGATCTAAAACAAGGGGGAGAGATGGAGATGGTGATGAAGCCGGTGCTCGGTGCGTGGTGGTGGTGGTGGTGATGGGCTGCTTCTCCTCTTCTTCTTGCTTGGATGGTGTGGAGGTGTTGATGGAGACCTAGATCTTGGAGGTGTGGTGGCTATGGAGATTCCACGGTGGCAGGGCTCCGTCATGGAGGTGTGTGATGATAAGGTATTTTCCCTTGACTCCTCTCCTCTTTATACAAGCCTAGGAGAGCCCCCAATAGTCCCCAATATGTTCCTTATGACCTAAGGAAGGTCTAGGAACAAATAGGGATGGACTCTGTGAAGAAACACATCAAAAAAGCCCTTTTCCGTGTGTCCAAACCCGCGGTATGGGCGGGCAATATGACCGTACCGGCCCATACCACTGGTCGTTATGCTTGTAGATGTTTTTTGTATTTTGGCCGTTGTTTTTTCATACGAACTCTGATTTAGGTTATCTTCAGCTCGTTGGATTTGTATGGACGAGGGATACAACACCATGTCCTTGGATCTTCATTTGGAGTTAATGGAAAATCCACCTTTTTTCACCCCTCAAATGGCTAAATGTGGTGCATGCAGCTTCTCCATATTGCATCCTCTTAGATCCTCTTGTCTTGCTTTATCCATAATCCATCATAACATCTACACACAAGTCAAAGACAGGAAAAAGTAATGAAATCCTAATAAAAACTAATAGGTGCGCAACACTCATATGAAAATGGATGAGAACTAGTAATCATGCATAATAGGCATAGTTGTATCTAGATATAGCATGAAATGAGTGACAATATGAATAATCTATGTGCTTAAATATGCATTATATTTGCACTCATCGAGGTATAGTGTGGTGGTGGTCGGGTGGCGATGCGAGTGTGCGCTGCGTTGAGGCTCAAGGTGGAGACGGGTGAGTGGAAGTGGCGGAGTAGGAGCATGAGCAGTTCTCCATAGCTCCTATGGCAGCCGGGCAGGCCCATTTGGGCTTGATCTAGGATCCTATGGCGGAAGGTCGGCGCATTGTAGCTCCAGTTGGGCATGGTGTTGCTTGTTGGGGCCGACGCGGCGGTGTCCTATGGGTGTGGTGGAGGTGGCGAAGCGGGAAGGAGGTAGTGGTGGTGGTATGCTGTTGGCCCTGTTTTGATTAGATCTAGTCTTGTCCGGGCTTAGCAGTGGCGGGGAGGTGGTGTTGGCAGTCTTGGCTTGAGGTGGTCGCTGACGGACCAGTCTTGTTGATTCGTATTGTAGGAGGTGGAGGTCCTTGGGAGAAATCCTTGTTCTCCATGGGTGTTGTTGAATTTCTTAGAAGCGTTGTTGAGGGCTCCACCCCTTGTCCATGTCCTGGGTCCGTGGAAAACCTCAGATCCTCTGGATTGGGCGATGAAGGCGCTGCTACATCTTTCTCCTACTTGGGGCATCGTCTCGGAGTTGGCTACAACTTGGAGACTAGTCGACGGCCGGGTCGCATGGTTTGTTGGGACTGCCCCCTTGGGGGCGTTGATGTGCCACTTGGCAACGATGATGCATTAAGCTGAGCCTGGGTCGCGGTTGGGCTTTGGTAGTCGGTTTTCCCGGCATGCCCGATGGGTTCTTTTTGCTTCACTATGTAGCTGTGAAGTCGGAGCTACGGTGGAACATGTTCGGGAGGCGACGATGACAGACAACTGGTGGTCTTTGTAGAGGGCCATGTCAGCGCAAGACCTACATATTTCTCTTGTGAAGCTCGTCAAAGTTGGAGCTGTCTATCCTTGGCGCGTGTGGCCAATTGTTTGCATGGCCGACATGAGTTCTGGCGCCACATGTAGCAAGACTTTGTTTGGGTCGTTGTTGGTGAAGTCCGATTCACTGTCTCGAGGAGGAGTGATGATGATGTCGTTACTTAGCATCCTCGGCGGTTGTCTTTCTTCCTTGCGGTGCGTGTGTGCTTCATGTGGGTGGCCGGGTTGGTTTTGGTGGTGGTTCTCAATGTGGTCGTGTTCCATGAACCGGTAAATTCTCTCCTGTTTTTTAAAATAAAATGAAGCAAAATTTCTCATTTTGTTAAAAAAACCGTGGAGTGGCGGAGGTTCACTAACACCATGGAGCAGCATTGTTTGCACTGAGAGGAGTTGGTGATGCATCGCCTTCTCGACTGAGCAATGTTTATGTTTCTCGAAATAAGCTTTCGCCCCGATTTATAAATAAAGCCATCAACAACCACACCGATACAACGTGATGGAGCAACAGTTATGTCATGTTCCTCCACAATCGATAAACGCATGGTCCTTGACATTCTAGGGTCGTTAGCAACTACCGGGTGTGATCTATCGACAAGCTAGCGGTTTGACGCATTCTCATTTGCAATTTAGCTAGGCATAGGGGCTTTGGACACATATTCCCCCTTTTTTCTCATGTAATTGTAGCCTTACATGGGAGCTCTGGATTCAGCCTTGAGTGTTCCATGAATATTTTTTCCTTTACTGAGCTGGACTACTAGGACTCAGAGGAGAGAAAATGACACCTCTAGGTAACACAATAAGCATGACTTTCCACCATGCATTGTTAATGAGAGTGATCATGACTATGTGATGACCTGACGAGGTTCTTTTGAAGTAGGGGTATCAACACTATATATTCTACGGCTTGAGTTTCTGAGCACCCTTAACGCATTCTTTATATTTTGATGGTGCGGTCCATGCTCTGTTTTAGTTTTCGAGATATTAGAGTAAACCAAAGAAGAGCAAACAGTTTACTCGACCAAATTTGTGAACCGATTCACCACCAGTTGATGGTGTAATGCATCCTCATTCATATTTCATTTTTTGTAATGTTTCTCCCACTAGTTCCTCCGAAAAGATATGTTAGGACAACGGGAGTTTACCAAAGCAGTGAAAATGAGATTCACTCGGAAGGAGCCCAGTGGAAGCGAGCAGGCCTCCTTCAATCTGACCGGTTCATCCCATGTCGTGAGGGGTGTGTTGCGTAGGTGATGACCTAGAACCTCGCAGCACCATTTTCATGTGTTTTTTATATTCTTCCCCCCGCGGCATTGTATAGCGATTCTTGCCATTCTACTATGTACCCGGTGCAGTCCTTCTATGAATGTAACCTAAAAAAACTTCGGAAATCAAAATATCACTGAAATTGTGGATAAAGTCTCATATTATTCGGCGAGAGTGAAAATTTCCATAGTTTGATTGAAACTGGAGCAGAAACAATTGCCGTTGGAAATAGGAGGAGTAAAGTTCAAAAGGAAAGACTGGTTGAAGCCACCATAAGAGAGGACAGAGAGTTTGTTTTTTATTGCATTGTGGGAATAACTGACTATATTGAAATTCAAAAGTGGCCTTGGGCATACGAGTTGACTATTTTGCATGCTTCGGTGTCCCCCTTCAAACTTAAGTTTGCATGGGCTAGTTTTATTTTGACCGGTCGAATCCTATATCCAGGCTATGTATACATCCGTATAGGTGTACTACGTCGATATGGGTATACTCCATGTTCATACTGGCTGATACCACCTCACATTATCGCGATCTATGTCTTTGCATGCCATGTATTGAAATTTTGTTGTTTCTGCTATATACCTCCTGATTTCCGCCTCCCTCATGGATGTGAGTATACGTGTAATGTGTGTATAAATCTAAGAGGACCATATGAGTTTCGGGTGGTTCATACGGTCTTCAAAACGAATCGGTGTCGAGTTTTTGTTGTCCAAGTTTGAAAAGGAGGGGGGACACCGAAGCAAAAGTGATTTTGCATAGCATCGTGATATCTATGCATAAGAAAGTCATCGTGCTAGGTTGTAGATACTGGGCTAACACACTTTATGAGTTTATGTCCTTCAGAAAGAGAATTTTTGGAATTTGGTCTTGATTCTGGGTTTATGATAAAAAAAAGAGTATATGTGTATTTTTGGAAAATGAGATTATATATGTATACTTATAGATAAAACAAACTATTTTCTTATTTCTTTTGTCATGGAAAGGATGACAGCAGATGACCCAGGGTCTGTCCTTAATTGGTTGTGCCTGACAATGGCCTTGTTGAAGACGTTGTTTTGAGAGTGTGTACTTTCTTCAGGGTAAAAAGCTAAGATCTTTGATCGGTCGGTGATGCTGTTTGTGCACTGTTCCCTTCTTGGAGGCGTCATTTTTGGAGAAGCTGGACTTCTGGTGCTGTCTTGGTGGTGGTAGTACTGCTGCTTCAATGAATGGGTCACTGTAGCGGGACCTTTCTTTTTTGTAATTCTTTTTTTGGCTGTGTGTATCCATATGACCACTAGGGCAATGCGTTGTTGCAGAGGCTAGGTGTAATTGGTATCTCTGATATTAATATATGCTCCTTTCCAAAAAAAAAAACAGATGCAGATCGATGGTAGCCCATTTTTATGAAAATGATGGTTATCTTTTTTTGCGGGAAACGACTGATATTAACGCAAGGATTTTACAGAAAGGATCAACATAAAGATGAAAATTACAGCCCGGTCCTTCTGCAGGTCGATGTCGCAGGCGCGGAGCAAGATGTGCCGATGGCGCGCCGCCGCTGCATCTCCACTCATACCTTGGATCGGAAGATGTCTCCATGCGGACGGGAAGTCGTCGGGCCTCGAACTCCGGAGAACCTCCATCCTCCTCCGTCCGCAGCACCGCCTTGCGTCAACAACAGGAGCTTCGTCTTCGTCGCCTGGATCCGCCGCCTCGAGATCCAGTGGGGGAAGAGACGCACACGGCGGCCCAAGAGGACCGTGAGCGCGGGAAAGGAGGCGCACCGCCGTGGAACTCTACCGAGCTTCACCACTGGAGAAGGCCAGCGCCACCTGCAAAAACAACACCGACCGCACCGCCCACTCCGAGACGCCGCCGGCTGGATCCCAAACAACTCCTACGCTATGTACACGCGGGACTCGAGGTTCCCCCATCCTCCTGCCGCCGGAGGAAGGGGGAACCAGCGATTCACCGGTGAGGAGGTGGATTTGCCGGTGGGGGGTCACAAATTTCGCCCTCACTGTAGCAGGGAGGGGAAAGCGTCCAAGGTCGCTGTTTTTTGGTTAGTTATCCACCAACTCCTTTGACAACAAAATGATGGTTATCTGGATGATTGATCTCATGTGCGCCTAATAACCTATGAAAGGAATAAAATAACATTTGTTGCTGAGCCTGCTTGCACACCGGAATCGTGAACGACTAGATGTAATAATGTTGTTGTGATCCTGTCTTGCACGCCGAAATCGTGTCAACAAGATGAAAGGAACAAAATAACATGTTGCTGAACCTAGTTTTTAGGTGTGTCAACAAGGCTGCCGGTTTGTTTGGAAAAGTCTTCTTTTAACATTCTAAAATTCCTTTATTTTTAAATTATGGTTTAGGTTAAAAAATCCTTTATTCGTCTATTATAATTTCCCTAATTTTTTCCTAGTTTACCTGATTCCCCAATTAACTCCTGGGTTTCTTTCACTAGGTTGTCAGTTTTGTCACCACGTCATTGGTTATTCATTTTGACTCAGACCAAGGAAATAATTGGCCTTCTACTAAACGTTGTAGGCCAAATTTGTATAGTTTTAGAAGTTCAAACAGAAAACTAAACAGGGTAAGATGAGAAATTCTAAAAAAAAAAAAAGGAAATTTTTCTTATTGATGGACTATGCAGTTGTCCATGCATGCATAGACAAGCCTGCGAACGGGGATGAACTAGCTACCTAGCCAGCTAGCTAGTTGCCCCATGGAGGAATAATTCTATAGGAGGAAATGCATCTTTGGGGAAAACATGTGGCATCCCCTTGGTACTTTGCCTAGTGGTATGCTGCGCCGTTGCACGGGCCTTCCCTGATGATGTCACACAGCCAGAGTTCATCTTGTCGGTGATCGTGGTGCCTGTAAGAGAGCGTATAAAATTATGCACCGCAGCAGATAATGGTAGGCGTGAGGGCAACAAATAATTATGAACTTGTGATAGAAATATACCAAACGAGGACATCACCATCAGGAGGGCGATGGACATGAGCAGTACTTGACTACTCATTGTAGCTTTGCTACTCCTCATCCCAGTTGTGGATGAATTTTGGTGTACGATCGATGGCTTGGGTTATTTGAGGAGATCGGCAAGGGATGCCTCGGGTTTTATAGAGGGCCAAGCGGCGCCGGTGCCTTTATTGAATGAAGGATATGGTGATTTGCTGGAAGTTTTGCATGGACCAAGGGCTACTGCGTTTGACACATGTGCATCGACAAGCGCCAGTTGTTGACACACGCGCTACGTGGTGTGCAATATGGCACATCCGAGCAAGCGGCGCGGATTTTTTCATCGTCCGCGACACTTATGCCTAAATTGTGGAACAGCTAGTGTAAATAATATATCTAAATTGCGGAAAAGTTGAGTTGTGCGTATCCATGTGAAACACGGTATCCCATCCAAGCAAAGTAGGTAGGTTTTGTCATGGACCGCACTACTTCTGCCTAGAAGGCGGAACTGTTGATTTTTTTTGGACTTAATTTTATTTTCAAGATTGCAATTGATGTGCAATTGTGCATATGCAAATAAGTATAACACACCAACACATTAGTAGTTTCCAAGATGTCATCCAGCGAAGAACAATAGAGATAGTGTCACATTTTGAGACACGAACGCCGTGGTCGAAGTTTTGGTGGCTCCTATGGTAACGTGTTTTTGGTTGAGAAAATATCTGCATATTTTGAATAAATATCCATTTAATTAGCAGGAAGTAGATGGATATGTTCTCAAGGCTTATGAATATTTTCCATTTAGTGTGGATAGTAACCAACCATATTGTTGCTTCTGGTTGCAGCACAAGTAAAGCTCCCGTGTACGGTTGATTTTCTGGTAGCTCTTCACATAGAAAAGTGAAAGTTGTGACAGAAACCCCATGACTAAAATCTAAAAACAATGACGACTGTAGTACAAGATTATACAATTTCACAAACAAATGTTCAGAAGGAAAACTTATATTGTGTGGCATACACAAAATATCAAGTGGTAGCAAATATAAAGTTCATCAACTTTTATCCTTTTTTGTCTCAAACAGCACAAAATATTAGCATGAAACTTCCTAGAGGAATATAACTTTTGTAGTACAATGTGTAGATTTTGAAAAAAAATTGTACACCACAAATCTCTAACAGAAGTGGGGCTGTAGGTGTCATGCTGCTTAGAAAAACTATATGGATTGGAGATGCCTAGGCATATAACATGTTTGGTGCTTCTATGTTTACTAGTTCCCTTTATTGAGTTCTTAACTTGTCAATTACATCTTACGTATTTTGGGTGTATAGGTACCTAGTTTAGGCAGGGATTATGAGTAATGGAAGTTTACCATTTAAAAAATGGTTCTGAGCAATTGGAAGGATTTTCAGTAGAACCGATGTTATTTCAATGTGAGCAAAGTGCTCAATCCCGACTAAGGCTAGCTATCATCCATGACACTAGCTCCTAAATTCACACATGATGTAATAGTTCGCAAGCTCTTGTGATCCCAATATTTTTCTTGATAAAGATTCACCATGAAATTTCCATAATTTTGTTAACCATTTTGTTGTAATGGTTGCGAGATTCAAAGACTTGTAATGTTCAGTAAGCTAACTGCAAACCAGGTACTCTTGATTCATAGCACCATTTTTCTGCAATGCGCCTAATGGGCAGTAGCCAAAACCACATAACGGGTAACATCAGCAGAAAAGAAATCATACCATATATAGATATGCAGCCAATAGAACGTCTATTATTCCCCTATATCATTATCACGGAGATCTACTCTTGCAAGAGATCATCTTACACTAGTAGGGAAAGGCTCACCGCCGGCGCACCAAAATGACCTACCACCAGCAAGTACCTGTTCGCCGGTGACCATCTCACCAGCGGTAATGCATTACAGCCAGCGAACCATACGATTCGTCGGCGATAACTGATAATACCACCAGCGAGTAGCCCATTCGCTGGGGATAATGTCCCCTAACACTGGCGCACATCCCTTCGCCAGGTGTAATACAATTTGTTCGCCAGGAATATTATGTATCAGAGCAAAAAATAAATAAATAGACATAATACGCAGATAAATACAGGAATACACAGTATACAGGATAATGACAACAAAATACATATTAACACATGAAACAGTAGCAGTATCCACCAAATGTTCAGTATAGCTGGGACATTGGTTCATATAGCATTATCTAGAGTTCACTCATCTTCACCCTCGTCGGAAGAGTCGGGAGGAAATCAAGTGAAATAGATGGTGCCATAAGTATGACTGAGCAAAACTTGAACTCCCGTCCCTCTTTCATATCGTCGTAAAAGATGAGGAGTCTGTTCCATCTAGGACCACTAAAATATGTTCAGGCCTCCTTGTTGGTGACCCTAACCTGGTACGTCCTATCGGGGTGATTATGATGTGTCAAAGTGACTATAAACACGGCAACCTCATCCAGGCTTCTATGGAGATGGTCCATGAAGCCATGTCGTGCACCGCAAGGGGTTGACTGAGTAAAATCATAGAACAAAACAATTGGTCGTGATTTTCATTGAACTTATATATATTTACATTCCCCACATGAATTTCAGAGAACATACCGTTCTAACACCAAAGTTCGCAGGAAGCGGTATTTGTCCATGCAATGCCAACTATGTTGACCACAATTGCCGCACGCCTCTTCGCTATAATCTAATCTACATATATTGAGAAGAAGTAAAAAAAGTGCATATATAGAGTAAACGACATATAAGGATGGTCTCAACTACATAGCTAGCTTACCGTTGGATATCATCGTTAGGGGGCGTGTACATGTAGTAGATTACGGATTCTTGATGCATGAGAAAGATCTTTATCTTGTCTCTGTATTGCATGTCATGATCATTCAAGAAGTTTATCCAGCCAAGTCCACTAAAAGATGTTCTGATTGCTATGTTGATCACTGTAACCACATAACTCCTGTCGAGATCAGCATCTGACATCAAAGTGACCTCAAACACGACATCGTCCATGGTGTTTCTATGGAAATGGTCAATGAAGTCCCGTCGCAAAGCGCAAGGGACTGACTGAGTAAAATAATAACAATATAACTTACATGGTTTATTTTCGATTATATATATACACATCTATGATACTGTGTATCTCACATAGCACATATCCTCCTAGCCTCAAAAACGATAGGGAGAACTATGGGGAACTTCTTGTCCAGACACCTTCCCAATGATTGTGCATAGTTGTTGGACACTTGATCCATTCTATATATTTATATTGAAAGAAGACAAATAGTAAACATAGTTATAAAATAATTAAGTAGCAGGATAATTAATATATATGACAAAGTCTAGCAGGATAAGTAATATATATATATATATGACAAGTAGCTGATCCACATTTAGCAGGATAAGTAATATATATAATAAAGTCTAGCAGGACAAGTGTAAAGTAATATATGACAATGTATAGCTAGATCAGGCGTCGTCGTCGTCGGACAACAAACCTAAGGAACCTAGGGAAGCAGACGACATGGGTGTGACGGTGAAGTCGCCAGGGCTGAACCCGTAGTACGGGCCCTGAGGGCACGCGGTGGAGGAACCCACACCGTCGGACCTATAGGGACCCGCCTCCTGGACGGGCTGCTGGCGCGTAGTGGTCGCCAAGACCTCGTACTGCTGCGCCATCACCGTAGGATCCGCGCGGAGTTCCTGCACCAAGGGGTCGACAAGCTGTCTCTCGACCAGTCGGTGCTCCTGCTCCTCCGCTCTCGTGGCGACTCTCATACCCACGGGCCTATTTTGAATGGCCCTAGATCGATCCTCGGGGAAGTTGAGGGTCGCCCTAGCCCCCCTGTGCTGGACTGCCATGCAGTCATAGGCATGTGCCGCCTCCTCGGGGGACTGCCATGTCCCAAGGTGGCGCCTAATCCTATCGATGGTGATCTTAGCCTCCCAAGTAGGGATCTTCATCGGCTTCTTATACACACCACGGTACTTCGGCTCTCACTGCGCCGTACTACTTAAACAGACAAGCAAACATATTAGCAAAAACAATGTACAAGTAAAAACAATACAATGATTCTTAGATAGCATGATTCTTAGATTTAAATAAAACCACTAGCTAATTTAAATATGATGGAGAAGTGAATTCTTGACAGCATGATCTGATTACTAATCTGATTACTACTAGCATCTAATCTGTAGAAACAACTAGCACCTAATCTGATCACTACTAGCACCTAATGATGATCTGATGAACTAACTAGCACCTAATATGATCACTACTAGCACCTAATGATGATCTGATGAACTAACTAGCACCTAATCTGATCACTACTAGCACCTAATGATGATCTGATGAACTAACTAGCACCTAATCTATTGAAACAACTAGCACCTAATCTGATCACTACTAGCACCTAATAATGATCTGATGAACTAACTAGCACCTAATCTGTAGAAACTACTAGCACCTAATCGGCCGATAAACTAACTAATCTAATTAATTCGAACTAACGTTAACTAATCCAATCCGATCTGATCCTTAGGTTAGGGACGACAAGGGAGAGAAGGGAGAGGGCAATGTACCACCGAGACGAGGACGACGACGAGCACGCGGACAAGGATGGCGGGCGAACCTCCACGGCCTGCTCCTCCACGGACTGCGACGGGCGCGCGGGACGGCGACTGCGAGAGGGATGCGGGATGACGACGGCGGAGCGAGGGGGGCGGCGAGGCGGGTCGCTAGAGGGAGATCGAGGGGGCGGCTAGCTAGGGTTCGTGTGCGACGAGTGGGAATTGGGGATTTTCGTGTGCGCACTTACAGGTGGGGCCCGCACTTACCCCCGGCGCCTCAGTGCGGGACAACTTACTGTTTTCTGCCTGGTGGCCCATCGAGCCCATCGTACCCCCGGCGCCTAAGGGCTTTATTCGCCGGCGGTAAAGGCCGGCCCATCCAGGGGCACGCGGCCCACCACAGCCCCGGCGCTCGTTAAACTTGTTCGCCGGTGATAACTGGCCTAACCCCGGCGGCGCATGTTTCATTTCGCCAGCGGTACCGTGAGGAAGGCCTGGATAGCCTTATTGCCGGCGACCCACGTGACCTCTTCGCCGGCGGTAAGGAATCTGGCTATAAGGTTTTCCCTACTAGTGTTAATGCAAGGCAGGCCTGTCCTTAACAAGCTAATCTATTCTTCAGTTCTCATAAGTTAGATCGTGGTTGGGAAAAGAGACCGATTTGCAGTAGAAGTTGCACTTGCATCCCTTGGGAACGCAGAGGCCTTCTCCCCTCGTGTACTTCTTCAGGCAATCCGTGTAGCAGGTGACCAGTTTGCAGTCGCCGGAGTAGATCACCTCCGAGCAGTCGTACCGAGGAGCATGAAGCTGCTGCCCACCAAAGGCTGTTTATCACATATACATAGATATGTCAAATTATATGAGGACATACGTACTATATATGCACACGACGGTTAAGTACAATTAGACTAATCAGCATCTGTAAGTACCTGAGGACGATAGCAGGAGGACAGTGGCCAGGAGTAGCAGCAGCTGATTGGCAGTCGTCGTGATCTGATCTCGCTGTCAGGGCTATGGCTTGAAAAGTAATCACGCTTTTGATTCCTGCTTCTTCGTTATTTTAGGCGATGGTGCCTTGTCTAGCGGCCTGGCCTGGCGATAGCTACTCTGTCAATGGTAGGCAAGGGTAAATTTATACTGTGACGTTACTTGGTATTTTTGGAATCGCATTAATTGGCATTGATATGGATTAAATTTCAGCAGGGATAACGTATACCAGATACTACCTCTGTTTGGGATTATAGGTTCCGAGAGCTTTTTTATATTGTTTAAAATTATAAGGGTTATCGCATTTATTAGTCTCTCTCGTCCAATGCATGTTTTTCCTTTTCTCTCACTTCTCTCATGCATGTAAGACTATTGGTATATGCATAGATTAATGAGAGAGAGTTATGGGTGTCTTGGTATTAGCAACTTAACCCTTAGGACAAATAATCCCAAACAGAGGTAGTACTATATTTCGCAAGATATGATTCAATGACTTTGATTGCCTTAAAGATTTAGGGAGTGACTATATTGAACAGCTGTAAGACTCAAAATCAATGAAAAGAATGACGAAAAATAACAAAAAATGTGTTTGCTTTCAGTTATATCAAACAGACACATTTCCCAAGAGCGATGTTATGGGAGAGCAACAGGGAGCCTGCTATTTTTTTTCAAACGACTTTAAAATTTTCGAATTTGAAGATTCAAACAATACAAAATAAATACCAGCAAGTCTATATCATGGACAAAAATTCATGTAAACATACATTGTTTCTTGGCAAAAATAGAAAATTTCAGTTCTGGAACGTAAACAGTACACATACGAAATTTGTCAAATTTATCTTTTTTTGCTGCGCCAAAATACCAGGAAATTTTTTGGTCGAAACTTTGCAGAATTTTATTTTGAGAATAAGATCCCTTTTTTATTAATCAATAATGTTTTGTACAAGAACGGGATCTGGTGTCAGGCCTAACCAGGTATGCAGACCTGACTCTGAGCTTTCAGAGCTTCTGGCTAAACTATGAGCTTCCACATTTGACGATCTTTTCTCATGCACAACTGCAGCGACATCAAAATGGCGTCGTCTCTCCTCTATCTCCCTAATGATTGTGACATACGATGAAAGAATCTCCTCATTTATTTCTCTCGAAACACCCAAACAGTCTGTAGCCAAAATAAGCTTATTTATGTGCATGTCTTCTGCCAGTGCCAGCCCTTCAGAGCAAGCAATCACTTCAAATGTTGGCGGATCAACTATGCCATCAATCACTCTTGCTGAGGCGCCTAGAAGGACCCCAGCCTCATCCCGGCAGACAGCAGCAACAGCCCCAGAAGCTCTCATCTATTATATACTAAAAGCAATATAAGGATGTGTTTCGAGGCACCAGGTTGATCCACATCACCTAAATTAATTATAAGTGTTAGATCTAAAATTTATGGCTAAGATTTAACCAGAGCTTAATAGTTACGTAACTGTGTAATATGGTATGACACGATCAATTATAAAAGGAAAATACCGTACCCTGGTGTGACACGATCAATTATAAAAAGAAAAAATCATACCGGGCATGTGAAGACATATGTCCACAGGACTGTATATATATGTGTCCGGTAGGAAAATTTTGCCTACACGAGCTAGCTTCAACGTGGTCAAAACCGGAAAGGTGGGACGTGTGGTGTCCAAGTACATAATAAAGATATAGTCGTGCATCGTTTCAACGAGAACAAAAATCTGTGCATGGTACGCACTGTACAAGTTATTGATACTGAGCAGTCCATGTATGCAAATCACATATCAGGAGCTCACGACGGACCATGCCCATTTGTCGGGATCTACTCCAAGAATTGTATGCAAATTAACAGCATGAGCAGCAGCAAGACTGCCTGCGGGTACTGGATATACTAGAGCTAAACACATTTTTGTTTCCCATTATGGTCCGTAGGTTATTTCGTGTCCATGATTAATCTTTTCCATCACAGGTGCACCACTCAGAAGCTTTATAAATTAAATACTCAACACGTGTGTATTTCATGGCTACTATACATATATGACTAGAAAAAAATACTTATGACTGTAATTTTGTATCTACTATCAATAGTTTGAGCATAAAACTTACGATTAAATATCATTGACGAAGAATCAAAAATAATATTATACCATTAACAAAGGTTGAAAATTATAGATTTTAAAAATAAAAGTAAAAGTGGTACTCCATGCAATCCATATATAATAAGCATTGCTTCAACACTTATTATGGATCAGAGAGAGTATTATTTATTATATTGTTTGTCTGAGCTTTTGGGATAGTGTGATTCCCACTTTAGATTGCGGGAGAGTGGAAAAACTATATCGAGTTTTATATTTGTCAATATATTTTAATCTCTCCCAAGCTTACTGTCGTGTAGATAAATGATCAGTAGTGTTCAGTAGAATGGTTAGAATTTATGATGTCCTATTTTTTGTTTGAAATAGTTGTGGGTTTTGATTATGTAGCGTTGTAGGTAGGCTTGATTTTCCAACTTATTGATTAGTTTATTTTAGTTGTGGGTTTTGATTATGTAGCGTTGTGGAACTTTATCAACAACCAACAAAATTGAGGGGTGATACACTGAAATAATGGCACCCACATTATCGGGCATCGGCAGAAGAGTACATGAAGGAGCAACAATTAGTTCAAAATTTTGTGGTTTTTGTTTATAAAAGATAGATCCAATTGTAAATGCAATAGAGAATTTCAGAGCAAGTCTACCATTTGTTTTATAGATAATAGGAAGCGGCAAACCAGATTGTTATGTTTCAAATGTCAAGTATTTGGAGCTAAATATTTACATTGATGGCACACAAAATTTAAGCTGGCACGCTTCCATATCGGGGTTAGTTTTGGTTGGTGCGTTGTCACAACTCCATGTCGTATTGTACAAACATATTATGAAGAAATAAAGTAACTACGACGTTAGATTTATGTTAAAAAGTATTTAATCATTATGTTATGAAATAATGCTCAAAGTTACACGGGAAAGAATTTATCCATGTCAAAACATCATGTATTTAAATAGTTACCATGATCTACACACTATTTGATATCCTCATGTTTGCATGGACCCTATTTTAACAAACAAATCGCATCCAATACATATTCATAATATCCTAATACATTGCAACCGATAGATCTTCATAACTATATGTGGACCTTGCCTTAATATCCGAATACATTGCAACACTAAAATATATGATGTGACAACTAAATATGGAGCGTTAATTTGGTAGTGAGATATCAGGATGGGAGAAATGTCAACTTGGGAGGACACACAATAAACCGAGTATCAGTTAATTGAGATGTCTCCGAAGCCATCTTACATGATACAACAAGATATGTAAACGGGAATACAAAATGAATGGATATATAGTGGGGTGGAAGACACTATTAAAAGAGTTAAAGGAAATAGATAAAAGTATGACTTCCTTTCTTTCATTATGTTTCACATTGTAGAATAATGCAAATATTTAAAAAAATAGTATAACTCAATTTGAGCACAAAAATTATAAATGGATTTCCACTATCTAAAATACATTTATAAAATACATCCAAGTTAATCTGGAGATGATATCTCTGTATAAAATGTGACATATTTTAGAATAAGAAGAGAACTTGAATGTCTCATAATTGATAGTGGAAAGATGAAAGAGATTTATTCTAACAAGTTAAAATAAAAATTATGACTATATAATTGTCCTACCGTTCAACAAGATTTCTTATATTCATTTTGCAAAATATTTGATATTCTATTAAAAGGTTATCTAAACCTTCAAGTGGTTATATAAGCACCATTGTGTTGTTAAACCGTTAACATCAAATAAAAATCATCCTAGATCGCATATAAATTTAATTCCATGTACATATCTAAGATCACCACGTACAAAAAACACATATAGTCATTGATACTTTTTATAGCAACTTTAATTATTGTCGCACAAACTAAAGATGAATATTTAGAATCATGCTAATTCTAACTGCTCAATATAAGTTTCTACTACATAATTCGTTAAATTTAGACATAATCAGATGTTGCCCTCGCATTCGCGAGGGCCACTGTGCTAGTTTTAGAAACAGCAGCATCCACATTTACCTTGCACATACAGCTCGGAGGGGTGATCCACCGAGGTTGTTGAGGGTTCCCAAAAGCGTTGCGAGGCTGTTGATTGTTGCTTGGCGGGGTATCAAGAGTAAGCTTTAACTCCCCCCGGTAACTATGGACAAAACCCATGATAGATAGAGGGCTTTGAAAGATATGTTCGTGAATTGCTTTCAGTCTCGTCGTCCAAATCGCCCAGAGTATAACAGATGTGCGGACGAAATCATGAGACAAGGTCTCCATCATGAAGAAGAGCCATTCCTTCGCATCAGCACAACTGTTTGCCTTTATATGTTCGATTAACTTCCCGTCCTTCAGAGCCCAAGTGCTACTGGCCATATTGCAGTCTAGCAGGGAGTGGCGCCAAAAATCCGTTGGGTCATGACACAATGCACACGCGCTCGAGTCCGACATATGGTGACAATGTAGTGTTGTTCCTGTAGGCAGGGACTGATGCGATAAACGCCAGAGGAAGACTCGTATCTTAGAAGGGACCTTTGTTATCCAAAGGGATGACCAGCTTCCTTGCTCATTGTTCGAGGTGGAGCTCGCTCGCCCCTCGAGCCATGCTTCCCTAACCTTCTTTGTTTTAACTAGCATCCATAAGCTGAACGTAAGGAGAATTTGCCTAGTTTTTCGAAATGCCATGCCCATACATCATCATGGTCAATAGTTTCAATGGGGATCAACGGGATCATCTCCACATCCATTGGTAGAAAATGTGTCTCGAGAATCGGTATTTTCCAAGATTTGCTAGTATGACCAATCAACTCGGATACAAGGATCGGGGGTGTATCTTGTCCTGATACATACGGCCGCAACCTCGAGTCCCTTGGAAACCAGGTGTCCCTCCATATCTTCCTATCACGGCCATTTCCAATCCACCTTATTAACTCAAGCTAGAGCACTTTCGTACCTTCTTGAATAGCCTGCCTAATCTGAGACGGTCTAGCACCCAGTTCAGCCAGCAGAATATCATATATTGGATAGTAAACAACCTTCAATACCCTTGCACTTAACGTGTTTGTCCATGTAAGGAGATGCCATGCCTGTCGCGCTAACAGAGCCAAATTGAAGAGCTCCATAACCCTAAACCCTAGTCCTCCATCGCACTTTGATTGTGTCATAGCCTCCCAAGATACCCAATGGGGTTTCTTCTTGCCTTCCTTTGATCCCCACCAAAACCCTCTTATAGTTGAATTGATATGTTCGCATGGTCCTCTTGGTATCTTGAAGCAGGACATAGCAAACATAGGAATTGCTTGCAACACAGATTTTATCAACACCCCTTTACCTCCAACCGAAAGGATTATCTCTACCCAACCAAGAACATTCTTCCAGATTTTGTCCTTAATGTACTTGAATTCATCACCAACAGATCTCCCCACATCGGTAGGCATCCCAAGATATTTCTTCGATAAAGATTCATTAGTTACATCCAAAATCTGCTAGATCTCCCCACGAATCAGGTCCGAGCACTCTTTCCCAAAGAAAATAGAGGATTTCCCACGATTAATCCTTTGTCATGAGGCGTGGCAATAGTCTTGTAGTATGTTATTCACTTCCACTACTGCACCATTATTCGGCTTAAGTAAAAGCAAGCTATTGTCTGCAAAAAGTAGATGATTGATTGAGGGTGCGGTAGGCGCCACTTGGATGCCTATAAGGTTTTGTGAGATCCCTCTGCTCCTTAACAGGCAAGATCGACCTTCAGCTGCTATAAAAACAAATAAGGTGAGATAGGGTCACCCTGACGGATCCCCCTTGTGGGTTTGAACTCATCAAGACGATGACCATTGAACATAATAGAGAAAGAGACTATGGTGACTACCCTCATTATAGAAGCAACCCATTGGTGATTAAAACCCATCCCGAGCATCATAGCCTCCAAATAACTCCATTCAATGCGATCATATGCTTTCATCATATCTAGCAGATGATTGGTGTGGTTTGTTTTCTACATGTTGGTATTTTTTCGATTTTTTAAAGTTTTTTTTGGAAAGCGCAGAAACAACCCACATGGAGATGAGCGGCCAGGATTCAAAGCTATGTGTAGCCCGAGCTCTATAATGACTATTCACACATTTTCTAGTCTTCTTCCCTCATCCCAACATTGAGTTGCAACGGATCAATTTTGAATCCAACGTTGAGCCCACATTCTGGCATGAGCCGAGGCCACATCAAGCAGGTGCAATACATAACTGACAAAAAGAATCCCAATACATAACACATAACCAGATAAACCTTCTCCTCCAGTGAGAAAATACCTAACGCACTTCAACCCCCTCCACCCAAAGCTGTCGCTGAGTCATTCTGGAAGATCAAGATCAATCTCCCATACAAAACAAGGGGGAAGAGAAACAAGAATCAGATGTGGAAACTGGAGCACTAGGAGAAAAATGACAAACATGCTCTGGAAGAAAACTACTTGGCGTTGGAGATAGACTGCACTCCAAGTTTTGCTCTAGACTTCTTATAATCTGAAACATGAAGTTTGTACTGTCAGATACAAGCTATTAGCATATATAAAACTGAACTACCCCCGATGTTCACTAATGTAAGACATTTTAGCCCTTTTCTAAAACACATTAATGTGGACGTGTTTTAGTTTGTTCGTTTACTCACTTTAGAGTGTATCTAGTCCATTTAAAGTATCTAAAGTGTCTTACATTAGTGAAAGGAGAGAGTAGCAAATATGTGTTATATTCCTTGAGGGATGCACTACAAGGGTTTATACCTGGGGATCTCATTCAATTCACTCCCATGATGTCCCATCAAACAAAAGAAAAGAAACACTTACAACAGTGATCACTTAAACAATAACAGGAGGGAACTAGCTTATAAACTCATCCCTTGAGCATTGTAGGTTGTGCTCCTAAACTTGATCCCCAACAAGTAGCATGAATAGGATCAGAACAAGCTATTAGCAGATATACAAACTAATGTAGTAAAGATGTGTTCAACATATTTCTTGAGTGTTGCAATGCAAAGTTACAACACTTATCACTTAGAGAATGCCAGAAGTAAAACAAAAACCTCAGGTACAAAATACAATGCTAAGTCGAATAAAAAGTTCACAAAAAACTAAAGGGAAATCCATTTTGTAATATACACAAACAGAAACATACATCTTAGTAAAGTAAACACACACACACACACATAACAACTTCTCTTATTTGCAGGATCTACATGATAGGAGTATACTTGGACACTAAATAGACACAAAAAGGGTGCACTTAAAAACTTATTATAATATGGAACCATATTATCTAAAGAGAGGTTGCCGTTTAGGTAGAAACACATTATGCGAGGAATATTTGCTTTCTCCCAAGCTTTATTTGCAAAAGGAAAAGACATGCTGATGTTATCTATATAACTAGCACAGTGTCCCTCACAAATGTGAGGTCATCATATTTAGTGGGCTGAAATAAAGTTTATATATTATGAATATCACATTTATTGATAAGAAATAATATTGCTCTCCGACTATAAAAATGTTAAGGAAAATAAAATATCACAAAAGTGAGTAACATCTTTAACATCATTAGTTATATGTTAAACACACATTTGTTTTGTTTGTAAATGATATTAGATCAATAAATATAATTCTTTTTTATGTGATGTTAGATCTATGTGAGGTTTTCTAAATTTTTCCTATTTTAAATACATTTTCAAATTATGCATACTATCTTAAGCTTCAATCCAGTGGTCTACACACTCGATCACATGTGTTGATGTGTCATGTAAGATGATGTGGCTTTGATGGCATAGTTCCAATCTCTTGATCGATAATAAATTTTATTGTGTGATTAGAATGACATGTGCTATTTTATTTGATACATGCCATGTGCTCATAATTTTACTCCATCACATCATATATATCTAATCATACAAACCAAACAATGTTGTTTGGAAAATAATCTTAATGTTAAAAGCATACACACATGATGACCCGTGTATTTGCGTGCTAGATATATTTTGTGTTTGTATACTTTTCTTCCCATGTGTTTATTATATTATATTTAAAAAAAATCATATGTGGTAAAATATGGAGGAAAAGGTCTCCACGTGAAACATATTCCACAGTGTTTTGGATATTTTATCGCAGATATCATGCAAAAAATTGTATAATTGGTTTGTTCAATTTTTTATATGCACCTTTCACAATGAAGATAAAAATGAGGTGCTGCCGATTTTTACACTTTGATCAATAATTTATGAATCTTGGTTGACATATTTTCATTAAGTAAATTAAGCGACAAAAGAAGACCAAATACATATCTTTTTGCGGCTAGTCATTAAAACTATACATTTCATATATCATACTAGTGTTCCATTTTCGCCCTATGTCCATCAACTTTTTTTGTAAAATTTTAAACTAATAACTAAAAAGAAAAGTGATGTCTTTTACATACATATTGTCACGATCCTCTGGGTGATCCATAATTGGTCGCCAACGGGCTTCTTCCCGAGTGACCATGCTCACGGTTAATCCCGGCAGTACGGCGACTAATGTAAATGGGTAGATTGGACCGTATTTCCAGCCATCTTGCGGAGTGAGACAGGGTGACCCGATCTCTCCCCTCCTGTTTAACGCTGTGGTGGACGCCCTGGCTCAGATTTTGGATACAGCAAAATCTCAGGCCACATCTCTAGTGTGGTGGGGCATCTGATCCCTGGAGGTGGCATCCCCCAACTCCAATATGCGGAATACTATCATCATGGTTCAGGGATCTGACCTGGACATCATCAACCTCAAGTTCCTATTGATGTTCTTTGAATCAATGTCCGACCTCACAATTAACTTTGATAAAAGCGAGATGATGATCCTGGGGTACTCAGATGAGGACAGGAAGCAAATAGCTAACAAACTCAACTGTCGATTGGCTGACTTCCCTATCTCCTACCCAGGGATGCTGATCACGGAGACACGCTTGTTGATTAAAGACCTTGCACCCCTTGTCATGAGGGTTCGGTCGAAAGCTGAACCCTGGCGAGCTAGACTCACGACTAAAGGGACCAAGACAATCTTGATCAACTCTTTCCTGTCTAGCCTCCCCATGTACCAGATGGTGCTCTACCTGCTACCGGAAGGCACACATTTTTTTGAAATGGGGAAAAAAGCCCCGGCCTCTGCATTGAAAAAATGCATACGGCCTTTATTAATTATTGAGAACCAAAGTACCCCAGCCGTAGTTGTCTCAAGTACCGGAAGGCACACATGCAGACTTTGTGAAAGAGCTGTCCCGATTCTTTTGGGCAGCCAGAGATGGTAGCCAGAAAATACCACATGGTTAAATGGGATGACATGTGCGCCCAAAAGGAGCTTGGGGGCATAGGTATCCTCGAATCGTGCCGCTTTAATGTGGCCTTGATGCTAAAATGGGTTTGGCGCATTCTGACAGATGATGGAGGCCTTTGGCTGTGGCTGATCAAAGCCAAATATCTCCGGGGCCGGCTCTTATTAGCATGCGAGCATAGAGAGGGTGCTCAATTCTTGCGAGCCATCCAGTACATTAAGTAGATGATCCTTCAGGGCACCACCTTTAGTATTAGTGATGGGAGGGGAATCGCCTATGGTTGGACCCGTGGCTGGGGGATGCTTTCCTGTGCGAGGGGTTCCCGACTCTGTTCGCCATCTATGCTTTCCCCGCGATTCTGGTGGCGGAGGCCTATCAAGAGGGCCACTAGAACATCTTGTTTCGACGGACCTTCTGTCAGGCCGAAGCCGCGGACTTCCTGCGGCTCAGGTCCTTGCCCCCGGTCTCTCTCTCTCTCGTCGGAGAGGGATTCTGTCTCGTGGCGGATGTCCTCGGTGGGTGGTTTCTCGGTTAGCTCGGCTTACAGGGCCCTGAGTTAGGATGGACCGCCCCTCTCTAGAAGGCCCCCGTCCCTCTGAGTGTCTAGATTTTTGTTTGGCAACTTCTCCGGATCGCCTCCTTCTTGGCGTTTAAGTATCTAAGCGCAATGGACATGATGATGGCATGTGTCCATTATGTGGGTCCCCAGAGACATGCACCCACATTGTGTTCACATGCACGGCAGCTCAGTTCTTGTAGAGCTTCCTCCGGGATGCACAGGCCCTCGAGAACTCCGAGAGTTCCTCCAGAATAAGGCAACCCGTACCAGAAGACGCCGCCGCCTCTTCTGGCTAGTGTTTGCGGTTTTGTCTTGAACTCTCTGGAATATTAGGAGTAAGATGGTGATCGAGCGCATCTTTCCTAGCCGTGCCTCTAACTCCATTTTCTCGCCCTACTTGCAGCAGTGGTAACCGCTAGTTAGACAGCGGGATCAGATGCATCTGAACGGCACCCTCCGGGCCTTACGAGAGGCGGCGCGCCCCTTCTCGGCACCTGTCTCTACCTGACTCAGGCGTCTCCGGGCCCCCGGGCGGGTCCCGGCCCTTTTTCCTTTTTTCCTCTTTGGGCTCTCTTGTGCTCTGGCCCCAATGGTCCGTACTGTTATTTTCTTTTTTGGCTGGCTCCGGCCGGGTGTGTATTGTGTTGGATGTTGGTAGTAACTGGATGTTGTTTTATTTATAAAGCGGGGAGCAGGCCTGTTTCAAGTCAATCTTCATCAAACCTTTGAAATCAAGTTATGCCCTTGTATAATCATAATTCAGAATATGCATGCAACAATCCCCGACATGGTGTTTGTATTTCTTGGATAATGTACTACATCATTGAAACATAAATTTGCACGATTCATAAGGTTTCGTCTAGTAATTACTCCCTCCGTTTTAAAATATAAGATGTTTTAGCTTTTGTGTTGTGAAACAAATGTATCTAGATGGCCCACAAAAGGTAAAACATCTTATATTTCTAAAGGGAGGGAGTAACTAATTAAGCACCCAAATATTCATATCAAACGGATGTACTTTGATCAATTTACATTATTGTTATACATGCAGACAGCGTCATCTTCTGTCCGGTGCATTGTATTCCTGTTCTTGGCTACATTCTATTGTGATTCGTGAGCTCGTTACTTGATGATGCCATGACCAACCAAACAAGCACATATGTCTAGTGTGATTGTCAATAAACGATCTTGCATAGCGCAATGGCTGCTCTTTGTCTTGGAGTGAAACCTGTCAGGTTCTGAAACTGCTGCGTGCTTTGTTGTTCAGGTTCAGTAACATCTGCGGTAATTCAGACTCCAAACTGATGTGAAGCTGTATATCACAGAACTTCTTTGAGGGAAGAACGAGAAGAAGAAGGTGAACTGAATGGTGGGCTGATTTTTCTATTTTTCTACACTAATGTTGGTATGGTACAAGTTTCAGGTTCTAAAACTGCTGCAGAACTATCCAAAACATTGTTCAGTTTCAGCCTCCGCACCGATGTGAACTGCTACTTCCCAAAAACAGAGCAAGAACTAAGCCAACATAAGTTTTGTTAGGGACAGGCAGTCCATAGTGTGGGGACTTTGAATTCATGTCAACAGTACAAGGAGGGTCGGTAAACAGTACTGCCTACTGAATTCATGTGAATAGTTTCAACATCTGCAGTAACATTGCTGATAGTTGCTGTGCGCTAGAACAAGTCAGGTCCGAGGTTCTGAAACTGCTTGCTCCCTTCTTCAGTTCAATCCAAGACGAGGTTCTTTGGCTACATATTACAAGCAAGACTGTCAGAAGAAATGGAAATGTTCAAATTGGGAATAGTAAGGTAGTGCACATTAAACATGGCGAAAACATGATGCAAGTTAAAAGTCGACGCACAATCCATTCTGATGCTTGGGCAGACTTGGTTCTTACGCAACCTTGCAATTTTTATAAACAGATGTCCTAATTTATGGAACGACGCTGATGAGCCAAACAAGTAGTGACATGACTGTTAATAAACACAACTGCATGCGGCTGCAATGGAAAGAAACTAGTCAGGTTTTGGAACTATGGCATGCTCTCTTGTTCTGGTTAAGTAACACCTGCAGTAATTAGGCATTGTGAAGCTTATATCCTAGAAATTCAGAGAGGGGAGAATACTACTACTACGAAGAAGGTTGGCCGAAGCTGATATTCGTAAAATACAGGTCTCAGGTTCTGAAACTGTAGAATAGAGGACTCAAAATTAAGGAGACATGACTGAACCGAATCTGCAGAACCAATTAATACTCCAGACACTAATGATTTGCTACTGTTGCTGTCGTGCAATCAGATTCAGTTTAAGCTGCTGTTGCTCACGGCGAGGGGAAAGCTCTGGCGCGAAGAAAACAGGCGTGAGTTGTACTAATCACTAATTCACGCTGTGATTAATTCATCTATATATAAGATAGGCTGCTGCAGAGAAACTAAATGTTGTGCAGTATTTCAGACACAGTAGGAGAATGATTCTCATTTCTCTGATTCTTAAACTGAACTCTTGTTTTCAGTAAGCTGCTGGGAAACTGCATGTACTAAATGAACCTGCTGATGTTGTAGGTCCAGTCAAAACTAGAAAAGATGCCCGCAAGCTAGTAATCAAAATAAAGGTTATCAATACAGAACCATGAATTGATAAATCATAGTAGAACAACATTGAAAGGCAAGCAGTATCTATACTTGAAACAATGGTAGCACCCTTCTTAGTAGAAAATGAAACAATTGCACGCTGCCCCAGTAAATTAGACTATATCAGCAGAAACACCCATCCCGTGGCTGCTGCTGCTGCTGGTGGTGGTGGTGGTACTGGCGGCGGCCTCAGGAACACTTAGATGGGTGAGCAGTGCCCAGAGGAGCGTTATCAGCTCGCCGCCTCGGGCGATGGCCAGCGCATGGCCATCGAGGTTATCGGAAGGAGCCAAGTGGAGGATCATCTCGCACCAGAATCTAGCCAGGGCCTTCCACGCCGCCTCCTCCTCCCCTTTCATCAGCTCCACCAGTTGCTTGCCCAGCCTTGCGCCCTCCTTTAGCACCTTATACTCGGATCCCGCAGAGCTGAGCAACTCCACGTGCTGCCGATACTCCTGCTCAGGCGTCGCCCTCGGCACGGCACGGTGGAGGGCACGCTGGGCACCTTCCATGGTGTTCTTGTACAAGCTATTGCTCCATGCGGGTTCATCGGGAAGTAGCTCAGGAGCGTATGCCACCAAATAGGCGCAATAGCGTGACAGGTGTGTGGCGACGCTCCCGGAAGAAGAAGCAGAAGCCAATGAGGATGGGTTCCTCGACTGGAAGATGGTTGTAGCAATGTGCCAAGCAAGCAAGGTGTCAGATGTACCTTGGGCGCCACGTGCCTGGACGAAGTTGTCACCGACTTGAATGCCTAGTTGTTTCCTAGTCATCTTGCCATTTCTCAGGTCATCTCCCCTGCTGCTGCTGCCGCTTCTCAGTGTGTTGACAATGGCAGCCTTCACTTCTTTTGGTACCATGACACTCCCCTTTTTCTTAGCCAGTGGCGTGAATTTCTTTGGATGGAACGACCCTATGACTGAGCACTGGTTCATATTATCCTGCCAAGGCCTCACCAGCTTGCATTTGCACTGCAACAGTAGGCCAATAATACATTTTCCCAGTGCAGGATATTCACGCCAAGAATCGTAGCGGCACATGAGAGCTACTTTTGTCCAGTTGGAGCAGAGGTAGGATGCAATCTCTTTCACCTCAGAAAGCACGACTAATGCAACAAGTAAAAGCACCGGCAATACATCAAACAGCAAGCTTCCAGATTCTACATGGACCGGGTCAACATTCAAGTAAGGGACAACATGACTAGTTGAAGTGTAGGCGTAGCCCACAACACATCCTACTTGCGCTCTGCCTCCAAGATCCCATACATATTTCCACACAAACTTTGTCCCGAATAGGCAGTAAACAATGCTCAAGAGAGAAATAAATACACCCAAAATGGGCAGCCAATCCTTGGAGTATGAGATTGGAAGGGATGTGTAGTAATAATCATGAAGAAAAGAAAGCTCGGACGCAATCACCCCCAGTGTCCTAGTACCATCACTGTCCTCGATCAGCATATTCCATAAAAAGTCACGGGCCTTGATGAATCCAGCAGCTTCGGAGGAGGATACGGTGTTGTATCTTGCAAAGCGGCACCGTAGCATCTTGAACAATGCAAATGAGAAACATACATCTTTGAGGTGTGGTGTCGTTGACTTGAGAAGCGTGTCATCCAACTGCCAGACTTTGTCAATGGTCACTAAGCAGCCTCTCTTGTTATTTGTCGTCGACGACCAATCAACGATACCTCCTTCTGATCCACTGCTAGCAGTACTACTACACATGATCCCGTAACCATGAGGCTGCTTCCCTATCACCATAGTGTCCTCCCTTGAAACTATAAGTGGAGGAGGTGTATGCTGCTGCTGACTCTGGCTAATGTTTCTATGATCGTCAGGTGGTAGCTGCTCCATCATGTTCATGTATCCAACAACAAGGCGGGGATTACGTCTAAATGAGAATGATTGCCTCGCACTGAACCAGGCATAATACTTGAAGAATATTTTGGCGAAGATGAGAGCGAACGCTGACAAAATTGGAATAACGACTGGTAGAAGCAAGATATGTTCTAGGAGCACTCCACCTAGCATGATATTCACTCCAAGGTACGTGGTCCATACCGCTTGCACAAGTAGTACTGCTGCTGGGGCAATGCTTCGACCTTCTCTATCATCTGCAACGACTATGGCGGTGGTGTTGATGCCAACAATCTGGACAAAGGCAGTCCACAATAAGATGAGGGTAGTATGGATGCTTGGCTTGCATTCCGCTGCGGCTATAATGCCATAGCCGAGAAGATGAGACGCGACAGCCATGTTGTACTGGCTGCCGGTGATGGACACCATGTAGGAGACGATGGGCAAGAACAGTATAGTGGCACCCATGAAGAGGAAGCGGGTCAATGGATGGTGGCGGTAGCGATGACCGTAGGCGCCTATCCCGACCATGACTACCATTAGGATGGCGTTCCCCATCAGGAGAACATTCACTCGCAGCATCTGCCCTCCCACGAACCTAGTGAACCTCTTCAATGCAATGTCTAGGAGATCTTTATCATCCAGCTTGTCTAATGCAAGGAGGGCTCTGAGTATAAGCAACAAGAAAGATCGACATTATTTACAGCATTTAATTAAGTGTATCGATCAGGTTGTATAATTACTAATTCACCACAAAAAAAAAGGTTGTATAGTTACTGCCTCTTCACTGACAAGTAAAAATTTAATGCTTCAAAATTCTCCATTTCTTTCTTTTTCTTTTCTTTCGGCAGAGGTTGAGAACGACAACAAGCTAAGAAGGGGACAGCTGGTTTACCTCATGGTGCCGTTTGAGATTTGCTCCAACGTGTTCTTCTGATTTCCTTGTGCCCGCGGGCGTGAAGAGGACAAATAAAACTCTGAACTGGAGCTAAGCTAAGTACTACAATTAAACGACTAATGAAGTACTAACATATATACTCGACGAGATCCTAGTGATGCGTGCTTTTGAGCCAACCCGATCGAGTATGGTATTTGGATGCTTTGAGCCTTTTATTTGTTCCTTGCTTCTGAGCAGCTGCAACCACCTGCTTCCTATTCCTATGTGCTGCACTGTGATTTTCTATCGTAATGGATTAAAGTGCTAAAGCTCCCACATGCGAGAGTTTACTCTTTTGTATTCCTCTAAGAAAGAAAGTTGCACGGAAAGAACCCTCGGCCAGTGGCGGAGCCAGCTCATTGTCGTAGCCTGGGCAAAGTAAAGCACTTGCGCATGCAAATTCTTGCTTAATGCCTCACTTTACGATAGTACTTAAAGGAAATTAACCAGCTTAGCCCGGGCAGCTCCCGGGCATTGCCGAGCCATGGCTCCGCCACTGCCCTCGGCAAAACTGTGAAATTGTCATCTCGTGGGCAAGAACAGAACATGGAGAATAATAGAGATTTAGCGGGTCACGTTTTGTTTCTGGTTGTGCTAGGGAATCTCGGATTCAGTTTGGAGCCTAAACTTTAGCCTAGCAAGCAGCATCCATATGGTCAAACGGGTTTTGGTTGTTCTTGCTTGATTCACATTCTTGAGCTTCTCGGTTATGATCATACAAGGAAGACCAAACAACTATATGCATATCTGGGTACTCACTCCAAACAATATTATTTATCTTACCTCAACAGCATATGTGCAGATTGAGTTAGTGAGTCTCTAGTGTCTGGATTCGTAGGTTGACTAGTTCTATGTAGCAACGCAGTGTTTATGGTGTTTGGCAAGAATTATGTGACATACCACCGTAAACAGGTCTCTGTTCCCCGCACGTTGTAGCGATGACCATGAATAGAGCAAACTGATAAACAACAAGGGAAGATGAAAACGGCCACTTGTATCAACAATAATAGGCAAAACTATGCGAATGAGCCTGCCTAAGCCACGGTAGACGATCGAAATTTTTCGGCGCAGCGATCTTCCCACTACAGGAATAAAGTCATACGCCGACGGCCTATTTCTACGCCGACGGCAAAAGGTCAGGACCGTCAGCGTAGGTGGACGGGCTCGGCAGCCGGGCAACGCAGCCGTCGGCCCAGCTTTGCCGTCGGCATATGATGGATAGGCCGACGGCAGCCGTCGGCGTAGATGATTAGCCATGACGGCGATGCGACGGCGTCAAGTCTACGCCGACGGCAAAAGCTATTTTTCCTTTTTACCACATTAATCTTAGAAAAATCATAACTAAATCATTTTAATTCAAAAAAATATATACAATATATCAAAATTTGCAGAAAATTAAGATCTACCTATCTAAACTCAAATATTACATATTTTAGTTAAAACAAATATAAAAACATTACAAATCATTTCATATAACATGCTCGCCATTTTAGAAAGTTTGACTGTAGTTTAAAATAGGCATAAAACTTAAAAACGACCGAAACAATGCAAAATCTTCGCGTGGTATCAAATTATATGACATAGTTCCAAGGAAAAATATCAAACTTGGTATATTGATTGTGTCTCAAAAAAACCTTCTCAGAAATAAGCTATCATGTTCGAGGTTTCCTAACTTTTAGATCAAATGACCAATGTTTTAGTCCGAATTGCGTCATAGTTTATGATAATATGCCCATATTGTGCACGTATGTGTATCTTGAGATGACGAACAATGTTGCAGGAGAAATTTTTCCTTGTCATCGCACCAAAAGGCTATTTTACATTTTCCGAGTGCTAAAAAGGGATGTTTTGTGAAACAACCACCAAATAAAAGTTTTAAAACAGTACCACCCCATTTTTAAAAAATACTAGACCACCTTGCATGGACAATTTCCCATCTGGGTATCTCAAATTTTTCCGTCCACCCTCGTGAAAAAGAGAAATTCATTGTGAATCGGCAGGAAGTGAGTCGGATTTGAACTACAGGTACATTGATTTGATGCTCATTGTTTTTTTGGAAAAATCAGTTTTAGGTTCACAAATTCAAAAGACATGGTGCATGATTAAAAAGATGGTAGGGATGTCATCTTTGGATTCTTCTCGTTTTTCTGATCGATTTAGACATATTACTGTCGAATTCCGATTTACAAATTTGAGGATATGAATTATTCGATATTAAATAACAAAAGAAAGTAATAAATTCATTTTATTGTTATTTAATTCAAGATTATTATTACTTATTTATTTTTGTTTACTTAAATAATTGTTTCAAATTTAAAAAATAAAGGCATCTGACACCATGGTCCAAGGGTTAATAGGATTGATATGGTAGTATTATCAATAAGGTCTAATTTCCTTATTGAAAGCTCATGCGGAAGAACAAAGAAGTTAAGCGTGCTGGGCCTGAAGTAGTGACTACGAGTGTAATTTGACTTGAGATTAAGTGTACTTAAAGTTAAAAATGTTTATGTGAGATTAACATGAGTTAAACAATTCAAAAAAGTTTAAAAAAGTTGAATTTCTTTTTTTTTTAAAGCTAGGCCGACGGTGCCTTCGGCATAGCCAAACGGACGTTAGTCATCTAAGTAGAACCCATTGCCGTCAGCGTAGCTATATACGTCGACGGTTTTTCTACGCCGACGGAATTTTGGGGCTACGCCGATGGGCCCGGCTGTCGGCGCTAAGCACGTTTCCTGTAGTGTCCCACATATGAAAAGGGTCTTCCGTGTGCTACGAGGGGGCTTAACAGGTATAATCTGTACTAGTGATTCTTCTCCGCGTTCTCATTCTTGTTTACGCGTGATGTGAGTTTTGCAAGAGGAATTAAGGATTCTTTCCGTGCAGTTGTCTCGCTCAGAGAGTACAGTCTTGGATGGCTTTAGCACTTCAATCCTTTATGATGGAAAAGTAGAAACCATACTATCTTCTCAACAAAGCAAAAGGCGCCTACAAGTACAATGGCGCATGCATGCAGGAACAGGAAGGTCGCAGCTGAACAGAAGCAAGGAACAAAGCCATCTCACCTTTTGTTAAAGGTTCAGAGCAAGCAAATAACATGATTTATCATGTTGGCACAGAAAAGCGTAAGAGGTATATACCGTCTCTCACTTCCAGTGCCTTCTTAATTAGTCATTTGTACAAAGTTATATTTAGCTTAGCTCTGGAACAAAGTGTCTCATTTTCCCTCATCACGAGCTCACGCACAAAGCAATCAGAGGAAAACATTGGAGTTACTTGCAAATCTTGGCCGCCACCATGAGATATACCGGCCGGCTCCGTCCTTAATTTTTTCTAGAAAGATATTTTTGTTTCGGTGTTCCCCCTCCTCTTCAAACCTTGACAAACAAAAACTCGTGGACGACCAGAATTGCACGATGCCAATTCGTTTCAAAGACTGTACGAACCACCCGAAACCCGCATGGTTCGCTTAGATGTATACTCACCAATGTATACTCGCGTGCCGCGCGGGAGACAGAAATATGGAGGTATATAGAAGTAGCAGCAATATTTCAAAACATGGCATGCAAAAATATAGATCGCGATAAGAGAAGGTGGGATCGGCCGGTGGAAACGTGGAGTATATCCAGCTCAATTGAGTACACCTATACGGAGGTATAAAGGGTCTGGATATGGGTTTCGATGGGTTAGAAGAAAACTACTCCATACAAACTTAAGTTTAGAGGAGGACACCGCAACACACCTCCTAGAAAGAGAGAAATAAACATAGATTTTAAAAGCATTAATTTTCTTACATGGGACATGCCCTAATTCACAATATGATAGATGTAGCTATATACTTAATCATCGCGGTAAATAACTTTTATCTTCTTTGTCGCTTATACTCAGTGTTAGCACCCATTTCGGGCCATTACTATGGAATGGTGAAAGCCAGATAAAAGCAAGTTGCGGATGGATGTATTCCGCTATTTTCTGAAATTTGGCCAAGATCAACCCGGGCACTAAGGAGCTGAAGATAGCCGGTGCTGAAGGAAGATTCAATAGGTGATTCGGAAACAGCGCCATATAACGATCAAGATAAGAGGCGACTCAAAGACAGGGAAGAAACCGACTTTTTTTTGAACATTAATAATACTTTACTTATCCGAAATCAAAGTTACATCCTTTAGGAGTAAGGGTAGAATAGAACTAGGTGGATCGTCGAGCCACACATGCTCGCCACAATCCCTAGCTAACCTTGCTATCTCATGAGCTACAACATTTGCCTCACGATGAGAATGTTCAAAAACAATCTTCGGGAACTCAATCGCTAGATAGTAACAGTCTTCGAAAATTGCAGATGTTGGTCCTGCTGATCCCCCTTCCTTCATTGCATTTACCGCCTCCAAGCAATAAGATGACAATATAACTCTGTTGTAGCCCAAGCTCTGTGCCAGAGTTAGGCCCTCCTTGATTGCATAAGCTTCCGCCGAGACAACATCAAGTATCACATCTATCTTGGAATTAGCTGCTGCTATGAATTCACCTTTGCTATCTCGGACAACCACCCCTATTGTACCTCTCAGCAGATCCTCGTCGAAGGAGGCATCCACATTAACTTTCACATGATCTAGTGGGGGCGTTTTCACCCATCTCACTTCACTTTAGCCGATGGTGAGTTTGTGGCATAGAAATTTGTGTACAGGGCCTCAATCGCCCTTGCTGAGCGAATCGAACCCTGCGTCTTCTCCTCATGTGTTCCTTGCCGACAAGACCACCATAAATACCAACAAGTGACTGCCACCAATTCTAGAACTGAGTGTGAAGAAGAAGGCACCGAAATTCCTGAACATAGCAAATATTCCAGAACCGCTTGGCCATTACGATCAACATCACATGCTCGTCCAATAATCAGCCTCATACCAAGCTCTTCCCAGATCGTTATTGCATGTGAGCACTTAAAGAGCAAATGCAGCATATCTTCTGCTCCCTGGGTACAAATGGGACATTGCGCGCTGGTCTTCACATCCTGTTCGCCAACATCGCACAACAAGGCACCGTGTCTTGCATGACTCGCCCTGTGAAAACTTTCACCTTGCTTGGAACACGAAGTTTCCAGATTTTTTCCCACATAGGATGGTCTTTCATAGGGCCATCATGACCCCTTCTCACACTAGTAGAAACCAGGCCATTTGCCCCGGTTCGTAAGGGCCTTTAGCCTCGGATTGCAAATCGGGACTGCAAAAGCGGGACTAAAGGTCTAAGCTTTAGCCCCGGTTCTGTTACGAACCGGGGCTAGATGTCCAACCACGTGGCCTACGAGGCGCGCTGGGCGGCAGGACATTTAGCCCCGGGTCGTGTTACGAACCGGGACTAATGGTTCCCTGCCACGGCAGCATTTTGGGCCATTTGGCTGCCGCGACAGGGGATGGAGTTTTAGGGTTTTGTGTTTTTCTTTTCATTTTGTGTTCAATTTTTTTTATTCTGTGTTTTCATTAGAAACAAGTTTTCGTATACATACAGAACGCTACTACACAGTACTTGTACACATTGATGCAATATATAATATAATTTCTCTTACAAGCATACATGGAGTCCCAACCGGGTCCAGAGCATGTCTATTTGATTACATGGAGATCATTACATGGATGCTTTAGGGTCTACGTATAGAGTATTCTCCGCGTGGGTCTATGACCTCGTCGACAAAAAATGCAGCAAATTCCCCTTGGATTGCTATTAGGCGGTCCTCTGGTAGGAGCTTGTCCCGCATCATGTCCAACTATATAAAAAGGAGATCGTATGAATTAGACTCAACACTTATTTTTGTAATAAAAATAAAGGGTGAATATATTGTTTACTTCCTCGAACATTTTCTGAGGGCTTCTCAATACTGATGTGAATGATCTCGCACACGTAGAATCCATATATATTAGTTCCCTGTGGCTGCTTCGCGCACTTTACAAGAATAGAATTCAATCAAATAATAACGCTAGCATGATAAATGCACATAAACTAGAATTAAATAGATGCGCGAACTTAGCTCGTACTACTTACCGAGAGTGATTTAAAAAATAGCTCCTCACGCCATTGACCACGGACATGGTTCTTGAACTATGTCCAAACCCTACCCGACAAAGAAAATTAATGTATGAGTTAATAACTACTTGATATCCCAGAAAATGAACGAAAGAAACCGATATAGTGCGATAATGGTTGAAATTACCTCTGGAGCGCATCGATAATGCTGCGGTAGTTTTCAATGTCTTTGTTTAGTGAGTCCATGATATGAACTCTTCCCAAGTCAAGTGAAATGCTTAGAAGAATCCAGTGGTACCTACGCAAGGTTTACATACGTCAGTAACTCATCATTTACACTGAACATCGAGTAAGCAAAAGTTAATGTGTATAAAAACTCACTTGCCGTCGTGGTAAGGAAATAGTATTTTATTACAGAAATGTTGTTTCGTGAGAAACCGCAACAAGTTGTGCTCGGTCTCCAGTGGTTTATCCTTTAGTATAGCTCCATGAACTCGATGTGGGTCAATGAACCCAAATCCATTGATAGCCTTTCTTTTACAATCGAGCATCTTCATTCTGCATCATTATATATAGCGTACAAAAGAATATAGTGAGTATACTTATAGGCAATGAATTGAACAAGCTGAGATAGAGACCTAATTACATAAATAAAGTAATCACTTACAGACAATACGAACTGAGGATAGTTTTGTCGAGTTCCTTTAGATTGAATAACTGAAATAATTCTGTAAATTCAATAGGGACCTCGTCTTCAGTGAAGTAATGCGATTTTCGAACCTTCAGTAAGAGCCAATTTCGCTGTTCTTTTGATGCTTTCATGTACTATTCATGGAATCGTCGCATTTGTGTTGGCATATCCCGAAGCCTCTCAGAACTGACTAGAGGCTCCCCGTTAACAAATTTGGGTGCTACCTCATCCTTAGGCATATCGCCATGAGTAATTTCATGAATAGGCATACCACATTGCTTGGCTAATATCCTAGTCGTTTCCGAATCCATAGGTTCTACCTCATATAGTTGAGGTTCGGGTATGTTCACCTGAAGTGGGGGAGCAATTGGTTTGCTTGTTTCCCCAGCTGGGGAACATCTCTTTTGGTTCTTTGGCTACTATTCGATTGTTTTGCTTGTTTCCCCAGCTGGGGGACGTCTGTTCTGATGCTTCCGCTACCACTCGATTGTTTTGCTTGTTCCCCCTACTGGGGAACCTCTTTTGTGATGCTTTCTCTATCGCTTAATCTCTTCTGTTTCAGTGTCTTCTGAAGACATCGTGTATAGTCATCTGGCGCATTTAACTGAGCTTGGGATGGCTGCGTCAGTAATTTCCTAAAGTGCTCCTTGGTTTCCGGTTTTATTTGGACCTCTGGCTCAGGTTGTTTCTTTTTAAAATGAGCATCCACTTCGGCCCGTACGACCACATCGGTCTCCTCATCGGTCAGGTCATAAGCCCTCTTGGGAGGAACCGGCGGTACTCTTGGGAGGGCAACAACTGTCGCTTTGGGCGTCGGTTATTGCTCGATGGAGCGGTGGTATTCTTCCGCTTTTGGCCCTTAGTGGGTGGAGGCGGCTGTGTAGATTGAGATGGACTCGTGTTGGGGTCATGGATTGGACTATTACTGGGAGGAGACGGTGCACTTGGAGGAGACGGTGCACTGGGAGGAGACGGTTGCCTTGGAGGCGATGGGTTGTTTCTCGGTAGAGAAGGTGGCCTTGGTGTCGAGCCTAGAAACTTGATGTATTCTTTTTTCCAAAGAATGAAGCCACTCGTGACTTCTCCCAGTGTCGTCTCCCCTTCACCTCCAGGGATGTCAAGCTGTAGTGACTGACACATAGGTAGAATTTCATCCACACCGACACGAGCATAGCTAGCTGGAATCGGAATGCAATGGTAGGTCGCTCCCGGTGCAGAAGGTATAGCAAAGCTGACCGCCACCTTCATGGAAATATTCTTCAATTCAACATGCAGCTCACAACTAGTCTTCTCCTTAATTGCATCCACGGGGTACACATCCATCGCTGTATCATTACCGTGGCCCTCCGTGGAAGCCACACTGCTTTTCTGTTGCGATGGGCCGACCGTACTGTCCGGTGTAGGATCTTGCTGTCGGAGTTCTTTAAGTTCATTAAGCTCCTGGCGATGCTCCTGCAGCATGGCTTCAAACCTCGCGAACCGCTCCATATCCTCCTCTTTTTGCCGCTTTGTTCTTCTCGATTGGCTTCTATACGTGCTCGGGAAACCCGATAACCCATGGATAAGAAGGTTCGAACCCTCTTGTTCGTCCAGCCTTTTCAAGATTCCCGAGAGCCTTTGTCAGCTCATCGTTCTCTCTGTCGGGAACAAACGTTCCCTCTTCAACCTCTTTTATCACTTTAATAAGTTCTTTCTTGGGTGAAGAAATTTCTTCGGCTGCAACAATCTCGCCTGTTTCTGGGTCTAATGATGCCCCATGCCCGAATACCCAATTTCTTGACCTCAAGGGCCAACTAGACGTAGCTGGAGTGACCCCTTTAGCCTCCAGGTCAGCCTCAGCTTTATCCCACTTAGGCATGGCACTCCTGAAGCCACCTGTGCCCATATGATGGTGATATTTCTTTTTGGCTGCATTTAACTTATTTTTTGCTGATATTGCCTTAGCTGGTTCCGAGGTCTTGTATTCCACAAATGCGGCCCAGTTATCCTGCTGCAATGAATGGAGTAGTTTTTTCTCCAAGACATACTTTTGGTACAATCTTTTTTCCATTCCTTGAATAGTTCGGCCATCTTCTTAAGAGCAAAGTGCTTGACTTTCCTCGTCATTTGCTGTGTGAGCTCATCAGTCTCCAAGACTGGTCGGGTGAAATGTGTCATGAGAGAATTCCACATCGTATATTTCGCTCTGTCATCTACAAAACTAACCCCAGCTGGATCCTTTTTCTTTCCTGGCTTGTTCCAATTTCGCGTGGTGATCGGGACTTTTTCTCTAACAATCACTCTGCATTGACTTGTAAATGCATTCGCGGCTTCTTTGGGCTCTAGCGGTTGACCCTACGGAGAGACTAAGTCAATGCTGAAACGGACATCAGCGGACAACTTGTGTGTCGGGCCTCTTGTCCTTGTAGAAGATTGGCCGGAAGCGGAGGTCTAAGAGAAGAAACATTCGTCAGTACATATATACGAATCAATTAGTGCATCTATACTAGTGAACGATCGATAGAGGCTTTATATACCTCGACGGAGTTTTTCATTATTATGGTGTCTTCACCATGGTCTCCACCATGGTCAGCACCATCGTCTCCACTATTTTCTCCACCATCGTCTCCTCCAGACAAATTAAGATATTCGGAGCCATCATAATAAGACTCCCCAGTACCCTCATCTATAATATTGAGAAGCTCCTCTTCATTCTGTCTACCGTCCATAGCTTAACTAATACAGAAAATGAATATTGCATTAAATAAAAAAATATTACAACTGCGACAACTCGGATACAGTACTTAGTGATTAAGATAAAGTACAATAATATAAGATAAAGTACATTATTAATACATCTCGCTCATAATATAAAGTACATTACTAATACATCTCGCTCATAAGATAAAGTACAATAATATAAAATAAACTAGCGAACGCGGCTGCCGCGTTCTGTGCTACGGGAGCTCTGCAGCCACAGAGGAGGAACCATCACCGGAGAATAGCTCGGGTGAGATCCGTGAACTTGCTAGATATTGGAGAACCTAGTCTCCAAAAGATACATGTATCGTCGTACATGCTCGTCCTCCTCCCTGATACGATGACGTACCACCTCCTCGGGGGCCGGCTCCCTCTGCACAGCTCCTAGACCTCGTGGACGCCACCAAAGAAGCTCCAGGTCGACGATGATACCCGGATTCCTCACCAAGGTTCGAGTCCCGACAGGTAGCACCTCCTAGTGCCAACCCGGCGGAGCCCAGACTCGGACATCCCCGACGGAGTCCAGTAGGCTCGGACGAGGTGGATGCGGCATAACTAAATAATAGCAATAAACAATCGTAAAACATAAACAGTAACTAAATAACTAAGTATTGCCCTAATAACACTAACCCTAAACCTAACACTAACTAAACTAAAGCTAATTAACTAAGTATTCTAACTAACCCTAGATAAATACTAATACTAATATTAATACTATCTAAATACTAATACTACTAACACTAACCCTAAACCTAACACTAACTAAACTAAACCTAATTAACTAAGTATTCTAACTAACCCTAGATAAATACTAATATTAATAACTAATACTACTAACTAACACTAACCAAAATACTAATACTACTAACACTAACACTAACACTAACTAAATACTAATACTACTAATAACACTAACACTAACACTAGCACACTAACTAAAATACTAATAGTACTAACTAACACTAACCAAAATACTAATACTACTAATTTACAAACACTAACACTACCACTAACTAAAATTAACTAATAACACTAACTAACCAAAATACTAATACTATTAACACTACTAATACTAATACTACTAATAACACTAACACTAACACTAACTGAAATACTAATACTACTAACTAACAATAACCAAAATCCTAATACTACTAATTTACAAACACTAACACACTACTACTAACCAAAATTAACCCTAACTAATAACCCTCATTAACCAATACTAATAACAACCCTAATTAACACTAACCTGAGGAGACGACGCGGGGCGGAGACGACGGCGAGGCGGCAGCTCGGGGCGGGGCGGGGCGGCGCGGAGACGCGGCGCAGGGCGGAGATGGGCGCGGGCGGCGGCGCGGGGCTCCTTCTCACAAGCGCGGGCGGCGGTGCGGCGGATGGCGTGGTCGCGGCGTGGGAAGAAATGGCGATCTCCGGGTCGTGGCATGACCCGGGGTGGGGTGGGGTATTTATACCACCCCCCTTTAGCCCCGGGTTGTAATACGAATCGGGGCTAAAGGTCCCCCTTTAGCCCCGATTCACATTACAACCCGTGGCTAAAGGTGTTTTCGGCCCGCCGCACTTCCCGCGCGCCACCACCCTTAATACAAACCGGGGCTAAAGGTCACCCTTTAACCCCGGTTTGTATTACAAACTGGGGCTAAAGGTTATTTTTGGCGCCAAAACCAAAAATGGTTTATAGTTTTTAGAAAATTATGTATTATATATCAAAATTTTCAGAAAAAGAAGATCTTTAATTTAAATCTATTATCATACTTTATTATACAACTTAAATGAAATTATCTATTATTTAACAAGTATTATATTTAGTAGAAATGTTCACAAAAAATAATAAAAATATAGTTTTTCCCCGCTTCCCGCCATGTTCTCCTGCCATGTCCCTCTATATCTAGGCCGACCGCCATGTCCATCCACACATCCACACCTTCTCTCTCACAACAATGGACACCGCTTACTGGGCTTTTCTGACGCTCGAGGAGACTGAGGCGCTGTGCGCCTCCAGCTACCCATGCCCGCCGGGTACCGGCTGCTCGCTGGCTGGATGCTGAGCGCTGGAGGGGTTCCTGTTCCTCCTGTGCCTCAAGGTTCGGCCCGCCAGGCGGCCATCACGAACCACTTATATCTTGATCTCACGCTAGAGCAGCGGATGGATCCCCATTGGGATCCCGACAACCTCGACACCTGGAATGCCTTCTTCGCAAACCGGCAGGAAAGGGAGCTCGCCAGGTACGAGGGTGACGGCCCGCCCCCAGTGAACCACAACGAGGCTGGTCGCCGCCTGTGGTGGGCAAACCGGACTATCGCCGGTGTGATGCGCTACATCGCCATGGGAGACCATCCTCGCCTGAGGTACCCGCACTTTCACCAGCAGCATAGCCACAAGAATGGTGGTGGTGGTGAAGGCCTAGGGTGTATTGGGGTCGTCATCCGGGAGCCCCCTCCCCCGCACGTCATGAATCCGAGGCTGGAGGATCCATCCGCGTGCTACGAGGAAGGGCTGAGGATCCATCCGCGTGCTACGAGCGACGACGATGACGATGACGATTCGGAAGACGGCCCAGAAGCTGTGTACTACAGGGATAGATATGATTATGACTAATTTTTATGTTTTAATATTAATAAATGTCTGGCCACAACAAGTTGCAATACTACCTATTGAGATCGAGATAGTTCATATCCATATACATATAAGAAGATCATTAAAAATAAAGGTTTAATAATATTGTACATCACCAACATCCACACATGTTAGGGTTTTCTTCTAATCCGTAACCATGGAGCATATTCCTTACTTAACAGGATGCTTGGGTCATCCTTCACAGCGAAGGGCGGAATTTCATGAAACTTATCATAATCGTCTGACATGTCTGTCTTATCCTCCACCCCCACGATGTTTCTTTTTCCTGAAAGAACTATGTGGCGCTTTGGCTCATCGGATGCTATATTCTTTTGCTTATCTTTCGTTTTTCTCGGTTTGGTAGACATGTCCTTCACATAAAAACCTGAGCCACATCATTGGTTAGGACAAATGGTTCATATCTATAAGCAAGGTTGTTGAGATCCACTGTTGTCATTCCATATTTCTTGTCTACCTCAACCCCGCCTCCTGTCAGCTTGACCCATTTGCACCGAAACAAAGGAATCTTAAAAAAAGGTCCATAGTCAAGTTCACATATCTCCTCTATGTAACCATAATATGTATTATTTTGCCCATTCTCATCTGTTGCATCAAATCGGACACCACTGTTTTGATTGGTGCTCTTTTTATCTTGGGCGATTGTGAAAAATGTATTCCCATTTATCTCGTACCCTTGGAAAGTCAATATAGTCGAAGATGGTGCCCTTGCTAACAAGTACAACTGCTCTCCAACATTTATGTCATTCATGAGATGTGTCTGCAACCAACCGCCGAAAGTCCTCATATGTTCATCTCTAATCCAGGAGCCAGGCTTCCCCGGGTTGTTGGAGTGTACAATATTATTGTGTTCCTCGATATACGGAGCCACCAAGGTGGAACTTTGCAGAACTGTGTAGTGTGCTTTAGTGAGAGAATGTCCGTCCATACATATCCTTGCTTTCTTTCCTAGCGTGCCTTTTCCACTAATTCTACCCTCATGCCGTGATTCAGGAACACCGATGGGCTTAAGGTCAGGAATAAAGTCAACACAAAACTCAATGACCTCCTTTGTTCCGTATCCCTTTGAGATGCTTCCTTCTGGCCTAGAATGGTTATGAACATATTTCTTTAACACTCCCATGAACCTCTCAAAGGGGAACATATTGTGTAGAAATACAGGACCAAGAATGTTAATCTCATTGACTAGGTGAACTAGGAGGTGAGTCATAAAATTGAAGAAGGATGGTGGGAATACCAACTCGAAGCTGACAAGACATTGGACCACATCTTTCTGTAACCTTAGTAGACTATCTAGACTGATTACCTTCTGAGAAATTGCATTGAGAAACACACATAGCTTCACAATGGGTACTCGAACATTTTCCGGCAGGAGTCCCCTCAATGCAATCGGAAGCAGCTGGGTCATAAGCACGTGGCAGTCATGAGACTTTAGGTTTTGAAATTTTTTCTCTGCCATATTTATTATTCCCTTTATGTTACACGAGAAACCAGACAGGACCTTGATACTGTAAAGGACTTCAAAAAATATTTCCTTCTCTTCTTTGGTAAGAGCGTAGCTAGCAGTACCTTCAAACAGCTCTGGATGCATGCCGTCTCGGTCTTTTATACGTTGTTGGTCCTGCTATGCTTCAGGTGTATCTTTGCTCTTCCCATACACGCCCAAGAAGCCTAGTAGCGTCACACAAAGATTATTCGTCAGGTGCATCACGTCAATTGCAGAGCGGACCTCTAGGACTTTTCAATAGGGTAACTCCCAAAATATAGATTTCTTTTTGCACATGGGTGCGTGTCCGACATCATCCTTCGGAACAGATTGTCTACCAGGACCCTTTCCAAAGATTACTTTTAAATCCTTCACCATGTCAAATACATCATCACCAGTACGGTGGATAGGCTTACACCGGCTGTCTGCCTCACCATTGAAATGCTTACCTTTCTTTCTTAGGATGTGCGTGGGCGGAAGAAAACGACGATTCCCCGGGTACACATTCTTCTTACATTTATCCAAATATATACTTTCAATATCGTTTAAACAGTGTGTGCATGCATTGTATCCCTTGTTTGTCTGTCCTGAAATGTTACTAAGAGTAGGCCAATCATTGATTGTTATGAACAACAACGCTCGTAGGTCAAATTCCTCCTGCTTGTTCTCATCCCACACACGTACACCTTGTCCGTGCCACAACTGTAGGGGTTCTTCAACTAATGGCCTTAGGTACACATCAATGTCGTTGCCGGGTTGCTTCGGGCCTTGGATGAGCACTGGCATCATAATGAACTTCCGCTTCATGCACAACGAAGGAGGAAGGTTATAGATACACAGAGTCACAGGCCAGGTGCTATGACTACAGCTCTGCTCCCCAAAAGGATTCATGCCATCTGTACTTAGACCAAACCATAAGTTCCTCGCATCACCTGCAAAGTCCGGAAACTCTCTCTCGATTTTTCTCCACTACGACCCATCAGCGGGGTGTCTCAACATCTCGTCTTTCTTACGGTCTTCCATGTGCCATCGCAACAACTTGGCATGCTCTTTGTTCCTGAATAAACGTTTCAACCGTGGTATTATAGGAGCATACCACATCACCTTGGCAGGAACCCTCTTCATGCAGCGCTCGCCCTCAACATCACCAGGGTCATCTCGTCTTATCTTATACCGTGCTAGCTCGTGGTTGATGTAGATCTCGTTGGGAACCCCAAGAGGAAGGTATGATGAGCACAACAGCAAGTTTTCCCTCAGTTATGAGACCAAGGTTTAATCGTACCAGTAGGAGCAAGGAAACACCCCAAAGGTGTTACTGGCTGAGCTTTGGCAGGGCGCACTACCGGTTCTAGTAGCAACATGGAGACCTGCACAACACAACCACAGAACCTTGTCCCCAACTTGCGATGAGGTTGTCAATCTCACCGTGCTTTGTGGAAAACAAAGGATTAAACGTATCGAATGGAAAGAAGTAAAAGTTTGCAGAAAGTAAACACAAAGCAGTAAAAGATTGTAGATTGTATGTAAAGAAAAAAGGACCGGGATCCATAGTTCACTAGAGGTGGCTCTCCTTAGATAAATAACATGCTGGGTTAACAAATTACAGCGGGGCCATTGACAAACACCGAGAAAGCAATACATGCATATACTAATCATCTTGACTCCTCTAAGACTTGATTGGGCATTACAACATAATACATAGACCGCCATCCAACTGCATCTATGACTAATAATCCACCTTCAGGTTATCATCCGAACCCCCTCCAGTATTAAGTTGCAAGCAACAGATTATTGCTTTACGAACTACGTGTAAAGTAAACAATACGATTGTTCTATGAACAAAGGATTGTTGTTTTCTCCCTAGTAGCAACAACACATCTAGTACCTTAGAGATTTCTGTCACTTCCCCAGATTACCAGAGGCATGAACCCACTATCGAGCATAAATACTAACTCTTGGAGTTGCTAGCATCTACTTGGCCAAGATAGCTACTAACAACGGAAAGCATGCAAGATCTCAAATAACAAAGACATGATAGAATCAATAATCAATCTAAAATAGCATCTCAATATCCATCAGATCCCCGCAAACACAACATGTATGGATTACAAATAGATGATCTTGATCATGAACGGAGATCACAAGATCTAAACATGAAAGCACAAAGGAGGAGAAACCAGCCATCTAGCTACTACATGGATCCGTAGTCCAAGGATGAACTACTCACGCATCACACCGGAGGCTTGCATGGTGAATTCCCCTCTCCGGCAGGGTGCCGAGAAGAGCTTCAGATCCATCCCGATCTAGCGATGGAGATGACAGCGGCTACAGACTCTTTCGTGGATTTTTAATCGGGTCCTTAGGGTTTTCATCCCGAGGGCAACTTATAGGTGGAAGGAGAGGCCGAGGGGGTGCCGAGAGCCACCTCACCACCCCCTGGCACGGGCCAGGCCTGACCGCGCGGCCAGGTGGTGTGGCCGGCCCCTGGCCCTTCTCCGTCTCGTATTCTAGCACTTGATCCCTTCCGGAAAAATAGGCACTTTTGCTTTTGTCCCGTCCAATTCCGAGAATATTCATTTTCTGACTTTCCTGGAACCAAAAACAGCACAAAACAGGCAGCTGGCATTGTGGCTTTTGTTAATATGTTAGTCCAAGAAATCATATGAAAAGTACTCCAAAGTTGGAACAAAACACAAGAAAGTGGATAAGACCAAGCATGGAACATCAAAAATTATAGATAAATTTGCAATGTATCAACATCCCCAAGCTTAACTCCTGCTCGTCCTCGAGTAGGTAAGTGATAAAAAGAAATAATTTTTGTGGTGACATGCACCAAAGACTTGATCAAAGTATTTGCACAACATTCAAAGCTGGGATCATAGTACTTCAATCATAACATGAAAGACAAAGTTCTAGCAATAAGCAAAGAAACTATGATGCAGCATGAAAAGGCACAAACAAAAGATTCATGAATAACATGCTTTGCAAGACGTTTGTTTGTTTCACATAAAGAAAACATAGCATAAAAGTATTCAGCTTGTCCCTCAATAGAGTAGCAAATATAAATGCATAGGACACCTTCAAAGTTCATAAGAGTGACTAGATACAATAGTTTCAAACAAGCAATAGCAAGTTATGCATCAATCAATTAGTCTTGGGACAATGCACATAGAACTAAGAATGGCCACTATGCTCTCAAAGTAGGTGCATAAAGATAGAAGGTGGAGACTCAATACAATGGTGGAAGAAAGGCCTTTTTGTAAAAGGAAGTAGGGATTCAAGTCTCATAAAGAGCTTCCAAAAATTATGGTACTTGTAGTTTTCGGGCTCTCATTGCCCCTATCATAAGCATCTTGAAGGTGATTAAGGTTAAAGTGACACAACTAAGAGGATATGCTTGACAAGTTATAGACCGAAATCTCATGCCCCTTACTTACGAAGACCGATCCTCATGCTACTCAAGTTCAGTCACGAGTAAGCTCTTGTCATTGTAAGTACATGTGTATCATTAAGAACCGCCAACGGGGTACCCCTTGCACATGATGTGGGAGCTTTCCCATAATCAAAATGACAAGGCAAGCAGACAATGAGCATCTCAACGATCTTTTTATTTGCTATTTGCATAGGTTTTTATTGAGGATGCTTCATAGAGTGCTCATTATGGTGATGCTGCAAGTTTCCACCATGATTAGGCATGGATTAGGCTAGCGGCCCAGGCGTTTCTCTAACACACATACAAACTCCATGATCTTACAAGTTCCACTTTTATTTCACACCGCCGGGATCCGTAAGCAAAAGAACATGATATCAACGGGGTACAAAGTACAAGTGCGATGTTGAAAGCGTTCCCCATGAAACATGGTTATGCTAATTTCAACTTATAAAGCGCAAGCATATATGCAACAAAGAAGGACCCAATGGTTCAAGTTTATTAGAGGCAATAAAGTAAAGTGTGCTATCAAGTTCGTGAGAGCTTTAATCACTAAGTTTCTCATAACAAGTGGAAGGTAAACAAAAGCATGAATGTACTTGGAATAGCATAAGCTAGTAGGTAGGTATGGTGGACTCTTTGGAAAAACTTGGTTTAGGGAGTTGGATGCATGAGTGGAACTCATACTTTGTTGTGGGGGCTAGCAAAAGACTGGGGGCGACAAACTAAGAGAGCAATAATGGCCATAATCATGCAGAGCGACAAAACATCATTGATCTAAGCAGAAAGTGATACTACAAGTTAAAAACTAAAGGATCATAAAGGCTAAGGTGACTTGAGATAGTCATAACATGGTGTGAGCATGCGCCAAGTCAACCCAAATAAAGCATCAAAGGAGAATACCACTATACTATGCTTTAATATGCTAAAACAACGCATGATTCATCCAAGGCACATTAAGCAATCTCAATTGTTTATAACAAGTCATGCTACAGCAAAGAATACTAAGCATAAAGCCAAAACAATATCAAGCATGGCATGACAAAGCATAGGCCACAGTCAAAAACGAGCTCTTTTTACCACATAAGCATGAACTTTCCTACTCTTTTCCAAACCAAACCAAACTATTCGCAAACCAAAGTGTGAAAGAGGGGGTCCAACCAATTTATTCAGAAAGCTAAGCAAACCAAGCAAACTAAAAACCAAAACAAAAACGAAAAAGAAGACGCTCCAAGAAAAACACAACTGTGCATGAAAGAATAAAAATGAAGCGTTTGGAAGAAACCTGGGATTTTTATTGATGAAGAAAGGGGATGCCTTGAGAATCCCCAAGCTTTGACGCTTGTACTTCTTGGATATTTCTTGGGGTGACACGCGTGGCATCCCCAAGCTTGAGCTTTAGTCCATCCTTCATCTCATTACTCATTCCTTCCATACACCTGAAATTTTTCCTTCATACAAAACTTCACACAATCTCATTAGCAACATTAGTGCACTTAAGATAAATAAGTCTCAAGGTTAAGTTCTAACACCAAATAAACTTCCATTAGAACACTAGATACTGTAGCACTTCCCTCAAAAAGCTCAATACCCCAAAGGAACTCAAGAAGGAACCAACAAGAAGCAAATAAAGAAAATGGCAGAAATCTGTCAATACAGACCAGCAGGTAAAGACGAATTTTTTTGAAGACCTTCTGTTGCTCAAATAAAAAAGTGTTGAACTAACAAAAGTTAGATAACAACTTGGGGCAGAAGCACAAAAAATTACAGCTCAATCCGACGTACAGAGCTCTCTCAGTAATTTTACGGTGAAAAGCACAGAAATCTGTTTCGGGACAGCAACTTTTCCAATCATTACTTCACTCTCATTAGAGATTACTCTTGGCACAAAAAGCAAATAAAAAGGATAAGGAGAGGTTATTACAGAGGTAATAACTTCCAAGACTCATCTAAAACTCTTGGGTTATCTCCCAACAAGTACTTTTCTTTAACGCCTTTAAGTTAGGCATGAAAATTTGAGAAGATGCTCTCATAGGAAATATGAATTGAAGTAAAAGAGAGCATCAAGAAGCAAATTCAAAACACATTTAAGTCTAACCCACTTCCTATGCATACAAATCTTGTATGCAAATAAATGCACAAAGAACAAAGTGACAGGCATAGGAAGATAAAACAAAAGTAACTTCAAAACTTTCAGCACATAGAGAGGTGTTTCATTACCATAAAAACTTCTACAACCATATTTTCCTCTCTCATAATAATTTTCAGTAGCCTCATGAATAAACTCAACAATATAATTATCACATAAGGCATGCTTTTCATGATCTACAAGCACTAGAGCTTTATTATAAACATTTTCAAAAGAATCCTCGGTAACATAACATTCACCCTCCTTTGATAAGCATGTGGGACAATCAAATAATGTAAGGGATAAAGAGTTACTCTCATTAGAAGGTAGGCATGGGTAGATCCATTCTTCCTCCTTTTGTCCATCACTCTCCTCCTCTTTTTCATCTAATGAGCTTTCAGGTTCAGCAATTTCTTCTTCCATGGAGGTTCTAGCAGGCGGTGGTTCATCTATTACCTTACCAGTCATAAAACTGTTCCCAAATAGGAAACTGAGTGAGCTATCCATAATGAAATAGTGATTGGAGCAGAGCTAGTCATAAAGGCAACTTAAGAAAGGAACTGTTTTTTTTGTGTTTTTGAAAAGAAAGCAAACAAGTAAACTAATTTTTTTTGGATTTTTTTGAAGAACAAAACAAGCAAACAAAGCAAAAAGAAACTAAGCAAAACATAAACAACAAAGTAAAGAGATTGGTTATGAGGGACTCCCCTTGTGAAGATGTCCTTGACTCCCCGACAACGGCGCCAGAAAAATCTTTGCTAGCTCGTGGTTGATGTAGAGCTCGTTGGGAACCCCAAGAGGAAGGTATGATGAGCACAGCAACAAGTTTTCCCTCAGTTATGAGACCAAGGTTTAATCGAACCAGTAGGAGCAAGGAAACACCCCAAAGGTGTTACTAGCTGAGCTTTGGCAGGGCGCACTACCGGTGCTAGTAGCAACATGGAGACCTGCACAACACAACCACAGAACTTTGTCCCCAACTTGCGATGAGGTTGTCAATCTCACCGTGTTTTGCGGAAAACAAAGGATTAAACGTATCGAATGGAAAGAAGTAAAAGTTTGCAGAAAGTAAACACAAAGCAGTAAAAGATTGTAGATTGTATGTAAAGAAAAAGGACCAGGATCCATAGTTCACTAGAGGTGGCTCTCCTTAGATAAATAACATGCTGGGTTAACAAATTACAGCGGGGCAATTGACAAACACCGAGAAAGCAATACATGCATATACTAATCATCTTGACTCCTCTAAGACTTGATTGGACATTACAACATAATACATAGACCGCCATCCAACTGCATCTATGACTAATAATCCACCTTCAGGTTATCATCCGAACCCCCTCCAGTATTAAGTTGCAAGCAACAGATTATTGCTTTACGAACTGCGTGTAAAGTAAACAATACGATTGTTCTATGAACAAAGGATTGTTGTTTTCTCCCTAGTAGCAACAACACATCTAGTACCTTAGAGATTTCTGTCACTTCCCCAGATTACCAGAGGCATGAACCCACTATCGAGGATAAATACTAACTCTTGGAGTTGCTAGCATCTACTTGGCCAAGATAGCTACTAACAACGGAAAGCATGCAAGATCTCAAATAAAAAAGACATGATAGAATCAATAATCAATCTGAAATAGCATCTCAATATCCATCGGATCCCCGCAAACACAACATGTATGGATTACAAATAGATGATCTTGATCATGAACGGAGCTCACAAGATCTAAACATGAAAGCACAAAGGAGGAGAAACCAGCCATCTAGCTACTACATGGATCCTTAGTCCAAGGATGAACTACTCACGCATCACACCGGAGGCTTGCATGGTGATGAAGAAGGCCTCCAGGGTGAATTCCCCTCTCTGGCAGGGTGCCGAGAAGAGCTTCAGATCCCTCCCCCGATCTAGGGATGGAGATGACGGCGGCTACAGACTCTTTCGTGGATTTTTGATCGGGTCCTTAGGGTTTTCGTACCGAGGGCAACTTATAGGCGGAAGGAGAGGCCGAGGGGGTGCTGGGGTCGGCCAGACCACCCCCTGGCGCGGGTCAGGCCTGGCCGCGCGGCCAGGTGGTGTGGCCGGCCCCTAGACCCTCTCTGTCTCGTATTCTGGCACTTGATCCCTTCCAGAAAAATAGGCACTTTGGGTTTTGTCCCGTCCAATTCCGAGAATATTCATTTTTTGACTTTCCTGGAACCAAAAACAACAGAAAACAGGCAGCTGGCACTGTGGCTTTTGTTAATAGGTTAGTCCAGGAAATCATATGAAAAGTACTCCAAAGTTGGAACAAAACACAAGAAAGTGGATAAAACCAAGCACGGAACATCAAAAATTATAGATACATTTGCAATGTATCATACCGCAATGTAGTGCATACTGGGCATGCATCCAAATTCTCGTACTCCTCGCCGCGGTAGAGGATGCAGTCATTAATGCATGCATGTATCTTCTGCACCTCTAATCCTAGAGGGCAGACAACCTTCTTTGCTTCGTAGGTACTGGCGGGCAGTTCGTTATCCTTTGGAAGCAACTTCTTCATTATTTTCAGCAACTTTTCAAATCCTTTGTCAGTCACACCGTTCTTTGCCTTCCATTGCAGCCATTCTAGTGTGCTACCTAGTTTTTTTGTGCCCATCTTCACAATTTGGGTACAACAATTTGTTGTGATCCGCTAACATCTTCTTGAACTTCAACCTCTCCCTTTCAGTTACGCATTTTTCCTGGGCATCAGCAATGGCCCGACTAAGATCATCATCGGGTAGATCTGATGCCCGTTCTTCATCTTTTTCTTCATCAATGTCTTCCATTGTAGTACCATCGTATTCAGGGTAGTCGTTGTTATTCTCTTCTTCTTCATTGTTTTCCATCATAACCCCTCTTTCTCCGTGCTTGGTCCAACAATTATAGCCGGTCATGAAACCAGACCGAAACAGGTGGCTGTGAAGGACTCTTGAGGAAGAGTATTCTTTATGATTCCGACAGACACCACATGGACAAGACATAAAACCATTCCGCTTGTTTGCCTCGGCCACAAGAAGAAAAGAATGCACGCCTTTAATGAACTCGTTAGAGAGTTTGTCAGCGTACATCCATTGCCGGCTCATCTGCATTATATAATTAATTAAGTACATCAAACATAATCATAATTAATTAGTATTAATCTAAAAAAACAAAATTTAAGCTAGCAACCGTGACTAAAGATATGATGAACCTTTAGTCCCGGTTGGAGGCACCAATCGGGACTAAATGTGGATGTGGAGAAAACATGTCGACACTATGTCCTCAGTGGGCAGCACTAAGCCAGTAAATTAAATGAGTCTACTATTTTGGGTGGGTGGCAGCATAATCATAATTAATTAGTACTAATCTAAAAAAACAAAATTAAAACCAGCAACCGGGACTAAAGATATGATGAATCTTTACTACCGGTTGGAAGCACCAACCGGGACTAAATGTGGATGTGGAGACAACATGTCGACACTATGTCCTCAGTGGGCAGCACTAAGCCAGTAAATTAAATGTCGGTACTATTTTGGGTGGGTGGCAGCACTATGCTAGGGTGAGTGTGTCGATATTATGTCATCAGTTCCCGACACTATGTTGTGTTGCTTAATCTATAAATAGGTATGCATTCTTGTGAAGAACTGTAAGATGGTGTGCGAGACCAGGGACACCACTACGGCGGAGCTTCTCGAAGATGTCTTAGGACCTCGTCCTCAGACATCTTCGAGGAGCTCACCGTGGAGGCACTCTCTAATATGTGAAATTAGTTAGCTCCACCAGCATACTGATTTAGCTAGAGAAGATATAAACCGAAAGATGGTGTGGGAGAGCAGGGACACCACTACGGCAGAGCTTCTCGAAGATGTCTTAGGATCCCGTCCTCAGACATCTTCGAGGAGCTCGCCATAGAGGCACTCCCTAATATGTGAATTGTGATGTCTTCTTATCAAGCTTTTATGAATTAACCCTATCTTTGTTACAATTTTTTCAGTTTGTTCGCAGGTAGACGAAGAAGGATATTTTGCCCAGCTAGCTAGTTAGAATGATGAACTCACGCATGTGTGTGCTTCTAAAATCAAATTTCAAGACTATGTGCCAAAACAAGATGTATATAGATAGAATCCACATATTGTGATATTTACCTTATAGTTCCTTACATTAATACAAGATAGATAGAATCTAAACATCGATCTCATGCTATCATTGCAAAAATTACTACCAAACTAAATCCACAAATCCATCTATAAGATAGAGCATGAAATGAGCTAATATAGCAATGAGAGTTCAAAGGATGAAGTTGCTCACCTTTTAGAACCTTTGGATAGATGGGGCACCACAAAATATAGACAAATCTTGAGGAAAAAAGGGCATGAACTCGAGCTTGAAGCAAGAAAGAGAGAGAGAGGAGAGCCACCAGCTTGAATGGTGGCTCAGGCAAGGGAAGAAGATATAGCCAGACCTTTAGCCTGGTTCGTGTCTAGAACCGGGGCTAAAGGTCCACCTTTAGCCCCGGGTCGTGTAACAAACCGGGACTAAAGGGTCTGGCGCCCGACCTGGCCTGCCTGAAACCCTTTAGCCCCGGTTTGTTACACGATCCGGGGCTAAAGGTCCCATTCGAACCGGGGCTAGTGTCTGCCACCCCCTGGGGCTAGTTCTAGCCGTTGGACCGAGGCATTAGTCCTGGTTTGTAGCAAAACCGGGCCTAATACCCCTGGACCAAAGGTCTATTTTCTACTAGTGTCACTCGATGGCCAAACTATCTCTCCCACTCAGCATAGTAAGCCGAACGCACCGAGAACGTTCATGTGTTTGTCAGATTCCATGAAACAAAATCATCCATAACATTGGTTGACAACGGAATCGCCATGATCCTCCGAACATCAACTATCCAAAATGTCTGCTTTAATAGATCCTCATCCCAAGTGTTGGTAGCCGGATCAATAAGCTCACTAACCCGTTATAGAATGTTCTGGCCTTTCGGGGTGAAGATCCTTCTATTTGGGCCATTTGGGATTCAATCATCTTCCCAAATATTGATTGAATTACCACTTCCAAGTTCCAACACGCCATATGTGGCCTTTCTTCAGAGTCTGTAAGCCTGCCCAAACGCTCTGCCATGTAAAAGAGCTACCCTGCTTGAGTTTAGAATTCAGCATGTCTTCTAATGAAAAGTACTTAGCCCAAAGAACCTTGGCGCATAGTGAATCAGGTTCTTCAATTAAGCTCCAGGCTTGTTTAGCTAGCAAAGCTAAGTTGAAGCAATGGATATCTCTAAACCCCATATTACCTTTCTTCTTTGGGACACACATTTTCCACCATGCCACCGATGCATCTTCTTTTGGTTAGCACTATCTCCCCACCAATATTTAGGCATTGCTGCTATGATTCCTTTACAAAAAAATTGTGGAATCTTAAAGACCTACATCGCATAAGATGGTATAGCTTGTGCTGCTGCTTTTAACAACACTTCTCTTTCTCCTGCCGACAATAGCTTCTCCTTCCATCCACTAATTCTTTGGATGATTCTCTCAACCAATAACTAGAAGCAATCACTCCTGTACACCCCCACAATGGCTGGTAGACCAAGATATTTATCTGTCAAAGCTTCCGTAACAATGTTCATGATATTGCAAATTACTTCCTTCTTCTCAACATGAGTATTAGGACTAAAGAATATGCTTGACTTGGCCTCACCCACGAGTTGTCCCGAGGCTAACCAATACTCGTCTAAAATCCTTTTCAGGCATTGGGCATTAGCTTGATCCGCGTGCATAAGTATCAAGGAGTCATCCGCAAACAGAAGGTTTGATATACGTGTAGCATCCCTGCATAAATGGACGCCCACCAATTCCTCCTGTAGTTCTGCCTGAGCTAGTAATCCTGTTAGGCCTTCAGCACAAAGCAAAAATAGGTAAGGTGATAGGATCGCCCTGCGTATTCCTCTTGTTGGGGTGAAGATCTCACTCTCATTCGAATTTATCCTCACACGATAATGGACAGACGACGCACATGTCATAATAAGCTTTACCCATGTTTGATCAAACCCCATATTCTGCATGATCTTCTCCAAAAATCCTCATTAAACGTGATCATAGGCTTTGTGCATGTCCAATTTTACCGCACAAAACCCTTCTTTCCTTGTCTCCTCTTCTTGATGGCGTGAAAGCATTCATAGACCACCAAAACATTGTCCGTGATTAAGCGACTAGGAACAAAAGCACTCTGAGTTGGGCCAATGATCTCTGGTAAGATGCCTCACAATCTGGCAGCGAGCATCTTTGAAATGACTTTCTAAACCACATTACAGAGGCTAATTAGTCTAAATTGAGTCACATTTTCAGGAGCTTTTACCTTGGGGATCATGACGATCATTGTGTCATTCCAGCCATCCAGGATTTTACAATTGTTGACCGCATCCAAAACCTCAAACACAAGATCATCCCCAAGTACATGCCAAAATCTCTTGTAAAACACTGCGTGGAGGCCATCAGGCCACATGGCTTTGAGATCCCCTATATTGAACGGCGCCTTGTTCACTTATTCCACAGTAAATGGTGCAACTAGTGTCTCATTCATAGCTTGAGACACCCTAGAATGTACCGCATTTAGTACATTCTCGTTCTGACCCGTGTCTTCCGAGGTAACCAACTGTGAGAAATACCCCTTGACATGGTCATGTAGTTGCGCCCCTTCTTTCCACAGTCCCGTGTCATCAAGAAGACGACGAATTAGATTTCTCTTCTTCCTTGATGTTGCAGCATTATGGAAAAAGGAGGTATTCTGATCGCCATGCATGAGCCAGTTCGCTCTACCCCGTTGTACCCAATAAATATCTTCTTGTTCCAGAAGATTTTCAATTAGCACCTGCACTTCCTTCTGTCTACCGATCAATTTTGCCGTGGACGGACCCCGTTTTAGCATCTCGAGCTCCCTCTGCAGCTTCGATATTCTCTTTTTTGGCCCCTTAAGTGTGTTACGGTCCCAATCATGAAGATCAAGGTGCACCGCATTGGTTCTTGTTGCCAGCGTGGGTGCAATACCCAAAAGCTTAGCCTTCTCCCAAGCTGTTTTGACAATTTCCTCAACCGATTCTTTAGCCGACCATCTAGCCTTAAATTTTCTACCTCCTCCATGGCGCACAATTGCATGTGCATCATGGTATTCAGTATTCACCACCACCGGCCTATGATCTGATCGGTGATGTTGCTCATTCACCGATGCAGACATATCGAACACAATCTTCCACTCGGTACTACATACCGCTCTATCAAGCCTCTCCTTTAACTCCCCTCTCCTCCAGGTGAACTTGTCACCAACAAAGCCCATATCATGAAGATCACAATCCGTCAAGCAATCTCTGAAATCTTGCATCATTCGAGGTGATCTGGGGTTGCCTCCCTCCCTTTCATCTGAAAACAAAATCTCATTGAAGTCCCCAATCACGATCCATGGTAGGACGGGTCTGTTGCTAAGGGTACGGAGACAACTCCATGAGATGTGCTTGTCCTCCCATTTGGGCTCGCCATAGAAGCCCGTGAATCTCTATGAAAATCCACTACTCGTTTCAAATACCACATCAATATAATTAGGAGTCACATACTCGGAAATCAATTTATTATCACATCAATATAATTAGGAGTCACATACTCCTTTCATCACTCTCATCAATGCTCATAAAATCAAAACCTAATTTACGACGAAGAACATCTACAGTATCTTTATTTAAATGAGACTCGGACAATAAGAGAATGTCTGGCCTCGACTGCTCTCGGAGATCCAAGATCGAACGAACTGTTGGTGGAAAATTTGCCGCCCGACAATTCCATCCACAGAGTTTCATTGGGACGGGCGGTCCTCCTCGAGGGAGGCCGCCAAATCATCAGAAAGGATTTCCTCTATCTTCTCCTCACTATCCTTCTTGGTTCTCTTCTTGTTGCGAGGCTTAACCGGTGACTCGGTCAAAACTACGCATTCCAATGCCGTAGCCCTGTACTTCGCCGATAGGTCCTCCTCCTCCTCTGAAGCCTCCACACTGGAGCCATCCTTCTTCTCCTCAGAGCCATCAGGCCGTTTACGTCCACCAGTGCTATCTTTATCTGAAGCAGAAGTATCAAAGGCTTCAGTAGTTTTCAAACCATCAGAATGAGCGCGGCCACGCCCACGCCCAGCTCCCAACCCTCTTCCACCACGTGCAGTAAAGGCTCCTGCACATCCACGACCATGTCCAGGTCGACCAATGTCAGCTATCATCCACTCTCCAAAGACGTGATCCTCAGGTTTATGGAACCCCGTACCATACTCTTCAAATTCATGGCCTAGGAAACCACAAATCTCACAAAATTTTGGGACCTTTTCATACTTCACCATGAAGACATCTCGAGCTCCCTTCCTGATCACCGATGTAAACCTTTCCAGAAGTTTGTTCACGTCGATCTCAACTCTAACACGAATAAAATTTCCACCGCCCATTCCATCACTGTCCACCTTAAAAAAATTCCCACCCGTTTGGCTAGGTTTTGCAGGATCTCCTTTTTCTTCACAAACACCTCAGGTATGTCATGGATCTGAATCCAGATCGGCAACCTGTCCAAGATCAGCGTGGAGGGCTTCGAGTAACTGTCATAGGGTTGGATCACAATTCCCCAATTCCTGAACAGCCACGGCCCCTCCTCCACAACCTTCTTCCAATCTCCCAAACAGCCAAGCTGTGGGATGAAAGTGTTGCTACCGACATCACGGAATTCTATCTTCTTTGCCAACGCCCACGCAAAGCGCATAGTATCCTCAAAGGCCGGTGGGCTGAAGGTCTTGTCAGTCAAAAACCTAGCCACGGCAAGAAGATCCAGTTCCTCATCCATCGTCATGTCCTCGTCAATGACAAGATCGTCAGAAGCATCATCACCAATTTTCAGATCACGCAGGAGTGCATCGATGTCCAGCGTCCGCCTGACTCCAGATCCGCTTGGCTTCGAAAACCCGCCCCTCGATGCCATCAGGAGTGGAGATGCAGTCAACAGCAGGAGACACGATCTAGAGATCGTTCCCCGACAGGGACTATGCAAGGGTAGACCTCCGATCAGAGATCGAGGTAGGGGACTCGAGATTGGCTTGGAATTGCCGCCGAGTAGGAAACCTAACGGGGTAGGGTAAACGAGCTGTTTTTGTCGCGTGAAGAAACTGACTTAGTTGGAATCATATAGAAGACTTGTCAAAAAAGTTGATCTAGTTGATGCCTAGAAGATCATGCCATACCCAGAAAGAAACTCGAAGACTACGGGGAAAATCGACTCTCTAAGAGTTAACTATTGGAATCCAGATCCAGTCCGAAGCGGCCGGTAGTCTACCTAGTTTAGAGTACTTATCCTAATATGAGTTTGCATTGTACTCGCGTATTAGTCTCTTAGATTTGCACGAAAAGGCCAATCGCCTCATAAATATATGAGGAGTGATGACCGATTAAATTGACACACATAATCGACAAATCAATACAATCTATTTTTCACCCTTAAACCTTCTCCATGTCTTCGAAGGATCCTTAGCCGAGTTTGAGCGATTAGATCGACTTACTCAGATAATAGTCTCAAGATATCACACGGGGTCGCTCCCAAGAAATCGAGACTTCTGTTTCCAAAAGTGATGGCTTAATGTCTTCTGTATTACGTTGTAAGGTCGTCTGCCTGGAGACGCATTGAGTAGGGTATGATTGCGCGCTTTAAGCTGCCTAACTATAGTCTCCACCCCGTCATTGGTGTTCTCTACCTTCTATCACGACCGACGCAACGACAACGAGAGAAGAGTCATTCCACACGTCAACGGCAAGGAGACTCACGCAGTACGAGCCGCTGTTTCCGCAGCTCTGAACGGCTGGCGTGAAGATGTACATGTTTTCCGTCTCCGTCGATTTCATCCACGACTTTCCGTCTCCGTCGATTTCATCCACGACGACATTCCTCGGTGATGGCGTGTAGGAGAAGCTTCGCTGAGCTTTGCAGCACTGTTAGTTCGTCAGTGTAGTTTAGTACGAATGTACGGTAATCCTGTAGAACTATGTTTGCATCTTTCTGTTCAAAAATGTATTCTCCGTGAGAAAATTGCATATTTACATGTTTACGTTTATATGTTTGAAGTTGTATGCGTCAAAAATACGTGCTTGCGTCCTTCCATGCATGCTATCATGCCTGCCTTATTGTGTTGTCATCTCTAAGCTGTTCTTCTGACGTTTTCTTCTTTAAGAGAATATAGTTAATTTTTGTCATCATGTTCCTTCTCTTATTACTACCTCCATTCCAAAATACAGGGCTTACATTTTGGATAGCACGTACTACTGATATATATTCTTGGCTAATCCAGTACCTTTGTTGCGAGCCTGTTGCGCTTGGCTTATTGGTGTTTCTTAGGTTTTTCGCTGTGAACGGAGCATGCAAACGTCGTGCTAGGGTGGTACGGAAGTCGATATTGATGGTTACCGTTTCATGTTTATACTCTGCATGTCTGCGAGTCGTAGCCACTCATGGCGTGCAACAGGTCTGATGGTATTATTTACCTCACACTGCAAAAATAACTCCATATCTGGCACTTTTTGGGGCGGCAAAAACAAAAAGAACCAGCAAAAGTTGGTTACGGGATCGATGAGCATTCACGGCAGCAAACGAAGCAAGCACTCTCTTTTTGCCGTGGTACATCCTATACCGGAAGAAACACCGTGGTAGGTGGGAAGATGCAACGACAGATAATAATGCACTGCTATGTGAAGGGGGCATAATTGACCACACCACGGATTGGACTTGATGTTTATAGTGGTTCCCACAGAGGAGACTAGTCAAGGGTGTAAGGTTTACATGTCGACCTATCGCAAGTTGTCGCTGGGTACCGACAAGTAGACAAGTCTTGACAAGTGCTAGACTTGTCGATGTGCTGTTGATAAGGAACTACTAAAAATAACTAGCCTATTAATTTTGGTATACTGTAAGTCCGTAATATATTTTGATGGCATAGGGAGTGAAGAGGAACCTCGTACTGTGACAATTGTGTCCAGTGGGAAGGGCCTCCACTTCTCCACGAGCCAACAGCCTACAATCAAATGAAAATCAATCAAATATGTGCCATCAAACAGGCTAAACACTCGAGCAGACAAGCACGTGCATAAAAGCAACTTAAGCATCTAGAGAGCAAACAAATGAGTCCACACCACCCGGGTTCAACATAATTACATAACCAAATAAGTTCGCATGCCCAAGGCCACAACCACACGTCCACATGCAAGTAAATAAGTTCAAGAGAACACGTTCAGATTTCTCATATCAGTCTATATCCACTTCAAAGTCTTGATATTTGTCCTGTGTATCATCATCCATATCACTGTCATTCATCTCTTCTTCCAGTTCAGCCCTCGATTCTGGATCATTCATAATCAGATTTTGCGGACTCCTTCCATAAGTGATATAAGGGCGGTTGGGTCGGCTAGGCGCACTAGTAGTAGCATCACCATGAGCTCTCCTTGGATAGTTGCGGCTTTTTAGGCCCTCAGTTGCACCCATGGCCTCATTAACTTGAGACCAACACAATGGATTAGAACGATCACCATCAACTCCTTGAGCTTCATTTTGATGAACAAATTCAGCATTGATATCGACCCACTCATTATCCCATTGAAATTCTTCTAGGATAAGAGCATTAGCCCTCTTTCCTTTGGATCCTTCCTCATGCAGCTTCTGAAACCTATTGTCCATTTGCCAGTTGCGCTCGCAGCCGGATGATGAAGCACATAGACTAACAATTCTCTTGGCAAGACATTGCAGTTTAAAAGCAAGACCACCATATGCACACCACCAAAGCACTACAAAATTAGCAAGTCATAGTCTATAAATACTACAGCCACAAAAAACAGCAAAGGTATAAATCAAGAAGCAACTAGAATCACTTACAAGGGATCTTTTTCTCATGATCTTTAACTGCCATTTGCTTTGAGAAACAAGTACCTTCCATCCTCTCATAATCATCAGCTAGGTTGCTTATCTTGGATTGGAGATCATCATCGGGCACCATCTTCCATAGCACATCATTGAACATGGAACACATTTTTGTTGCTAGTCTCTTATTGGTGTCTTGAATGCCAAAGAACTTTCTTGGGTTCAAGAACAAGGCAGCCCCATGTAGTTTATGCTCCATATGATTATCCCATCTCCTCTCAATAATGGCTAGCACTTGAGAAAGCAGTCCTTCCTTTTCTTCCAAATCTTTCTTTATGTGTTCTTTCGCAAAATCCATGGCTTCCCAAATCTCGGGAATTGCTAGTATTTCATCACCATCCACAATCCTCAAAGCTCTTAGCAATGCTTGTGAAGCTCTCATGCAATTCTCCACGGAATTCCAAATCTGTTGGGAGGGCACCTTTTTTCAGCAGCCTTCGCCGCTCCAGTGACCTTCAATTTTCTTGCATACCATTATGCACGAACAAATAGAGATTTGAGTGATGTCCTTTGAGACCACATGCTGGTTAAAGTGAGGAAAGATGTTGCAAACCGAGTAGCTCCGGGTTTAACAAGATCCTTTTTTCCATTCAAACCTCTCATTATATCAAGAATCCATGTATAGATGAATCTGGTTATTCTCTTTGCTTTGGCAATGCAATTGATGAACTCTTTTATCTTCCCAATATCCTCGAGCATGAGATCCAAACAATGGGCAACACAAGGTCACTAGTAGGAAAATGCTTATCCATAGGGTCCTTATCAGTGGCGCACACTAAATCTGTGCCCCACGGATAGTTACCTGTGGCGCACGTGGTAGACCGTGCGCCACTGACCTGCCCATACCCATGGCGCACGGCCCAAACGGCACGCCACCATAAAGTGGGCCCCAGCGCTGCCGGCTGACTCCGTGCATGGGCAGCACATCCGTGGCAAGCTGTTTGGGCCGTGCGCCACGCATAGTGGGTTTATCAGTGGCGCACAGTATTCTTGTGCGCCACGGGTGTTTGTGGGCCCATCCATCTGAAAAGTGACATGTTACCTGTGGCACACGGTCTGGAGGTGCGCCACAGGTATATTTAGTCAGTGGCGCACCGTGCAGCTGGTGCGCCACGGATATGTCGTGCCTGCCACACAAAAAGGTGGCACTTTCCCCTACCCTCCACTAGCTAGTGCACTTTCCCCCATCTCCACTAGATCTAGCTCGAGTTGCTCCTCCTCCTCAACTCATTTTGTCCAACAATTTCTCCATTTTAAGTTGCCAAAACCTCTTTGGGTTGGATGGATCTGTAAATGAAACTCCTCTCCACCATGTAGATCCACTAAAGTAAGCGCACACACCTTTTATCTCCTCTCCTCCACATCAAGTTTGATTAACCACACCACACGCTCTCTTGCGTGGCCTCTCTCGTCTCGGTGTAACTTGTGCTTGTTTTGTGTGTGTGGACGACGATGTTGGCGGTATATATGCTTGTGTTCTTGTGATATATGCTTGTGTTCTTGTGTACATGGATATATATATGCTTCTATTTTTGTGTGTGTGGACGACGGTGTTGGATCGGGAGACGATGTTTACATGGATATATGCTTGTGTTCTTGTGTATGCTTTGTGTTGTGCAGGTGCCGGTGTGTGTGGTGCAATGAATGTTTGCCGAAATGTTGATTCATTTCTGTTTTGGCAAAATTTTGCACTACTCATATGTCATATTTATAGGGAAGGTCATGCCAAATTTTTGCATGCATGGTTCTAAATATTCCCTTTTGCTCCATACCGCCGCACAGGCAACCATGGTGTGTCATATGAGCGAAGCTATGGTGGCTATATACAAGTCACGCGTGACGGCCGTCATGATTCAGAACAACATGACAGAGATAAGATGTCCTTGTAAAAGATGCAAACTTGGTACCCTAATCAAACCTGATTCTGGGACATTGGAGAAGCACTTGCTCATGGGTGGTTTCATGCCCGACTACATTGACGAGGACCTCAACAACGGGGCACCGGCAGGAAATGGTGCTCACGAAGACGCCGAACATGATTATGATGAAGAAGATGCTCGTGGACATGATCATGATCATCATGAAGGAGTTGCCGGATCCGATGGTGGTGGAGAAGATGCGGACACGCAGACACCGCTAACTTTATCTTTACGGGACCCTCATTTTCAAGAACTACTCCTCAAGGAGACGAGCAATGACAAAGCTGCTGCCAGAGAGAAAGCCAAGCTGGCGCAAATGGATAAAGACAGGATTACTCCGTTGTATCCTGGGTTCGGCCCGAGCATACACGCCTGAATGTAACCCTCAAGGCTCTAGAGATGAAGGTGAAACACAAATGAACCGACATGAGTTTCAACCATATCATGGAATTCTGGCACGATATACTTCCTGAGGGGAACACATTTCCAAGAGGTATCGATGAGGCCAAGAAAGTCGTGTGCCCTCTCGATCTACCGTACGTCAAATACCACGCATGCCTCAACGACTGCGCACTTTATAGGGGCGAGTACAAGGATAGAACCACATGTCCGGTGTGCGGCCATGCACGATACAAGAGAGGGAACAAGAAAGTTCCTCAAAATGTGGTATGGTATTTTCCTATCACTCCCCGTCTGCAGCGGTATTTCGTAGACCCTAAGGAAGCGAAGCTGATGCAATGGCATGCAGAAAGGGAGAAGCCCGAAGAGGATCTGGAGAAGGGAAAGATCCTAACACACCCCACAGATGCTAGCTAGTGGCACGCATTGGACATGGAGTTTGAATAGGAGTTCGGGGACGATGCCAGGAACGTTAGGCTGGGTATGAGCAACGATGGACTCAATCCCTTTGGAAACTAGAGTAGCACGCATAGCACCTGGCCCGTGTTTGTATGGCCATACAATCTCCCCCCTGGATATGCACGGAGCAAAGGCACGTACACATGAGTATTCTTATTCAGGGGCCGAAAGAACCGGGTATCGACATGCATCTGTATCTCGGGTTGTTGAAAGAGGAGTTAGCCACATTGTGGGAGATGCCAGCCCGTACGTGGGACGCCTACACATAAGAATATTTTCCTCTGAGAGCCGCGTTGATCACAACGGTGCAGGACTATCTTCGTCTGGGATATGTATCATGCTAGGTGAATTACGGACACGGTGCATGCGTCAGGTTTGTTGGGGGGATACCCCCGGGTAGGGTCACTCCGGGGTATAAGGGCCGAGTTAGCCGAGGTTCGGCAAGGTCAAAGCGGATGCTGGCCGGGTCACCTCAAGGCAGGCCGGATCACGGAGTAACCCGGACCAGGGGGGGTCGCCTGACATTGCCTCATCCAACTTAAGGAGTAAGTCGGAAGTGCTTGTCTAACATATATGCAGGAATAGGTGTGGCCGGATCTACTATGATCCGGGGCCTCGCTTAGCTTCTGGGAGAAGGAAGGAATCTCTCTGGTCAAAAAGAAGGTCCGGTACGCACTACATGAGCGGAGAAAGCAAGGGCAGGACCACCAGGTCATGGCCGACAAGGGTGACGATGCCCATGTCGGCTGATGCGGGCGCCATAGAGGCTTACGTCGCTAAAGCATGTGTGATGCGGGGGAAAAGCACCCCGGTCGGGTTACCACTTTGGGAGGGGGCATATTCTTAGGAATATGCCTCCACGTATGCCCTAGGCAGGGACCGAACTTCCTCTATATAAGGGTGGCTAGGTTTCTGGTAGAGGGGGTTGGTTGAGCGCTAGTTGGTTTGGTGATTCCATAGTCACTAGTTGAGTTCTTTGAGGCCATAGTGCTAGTTGATCTAGGGTTCTAGGGAAAAATAGTAGGCAAGAGTAAGAGAGCTCCTTCTTCCTCCTCTCGCCAATACAGCTCAAGGAGCACTTGTAATCCTGGAGATATAGCAATACAAAATTCTGTGTGGAGAATCACTCCACTATCCCTCCCGGGATTCCCCTAGCGTGTATTAGTCCCCACCTTTAGCCTATCCATGGCATCTGCCGTGACACCACCACGACAGTTGGCGCCCACCGTGGGGCTAGCGGCGCTAGCAGGGGTGAAGATCCGGACGGGAAACCTCATCGGCACCGGCGAACGCATCGTCTTCGGACTCGTTCAACGCTTTGGAGCGCTGGATTTCGTCAGCGATAACGCTGGCTGCTTCGGCACGCGCCCACTTCCGCGCAACGGCCTCTTCGTCAAGCTCGGTGCGCACAAAGTCTACGTTGCTGTGGACGTATCGTGCGTTCATCCGCGCCGCGTCGTCGATGCGGGGGAACCACCCCTCACTGTGGCTCGCGGGGCGCGTATCGCTCGCTCCCCGGACCATGCAGAAGTGATGATGACTGCGCCAGGTGCAGGCACAAGCAAGGACCCAGCACCAGACCCGGAGGTAACACCCAAGGCACCGAGGAAAGGTAGAGGACCTCCACTAGAGAGGCCTGAGAACGTACTAAGAGAAGCTATGGATAGCTTGCCTAACCCGATAGCAGCAGTGGTAGATCCGGCTCAGGCACAGGCCGAGCTAGAGGAAACTAGGCAAAAGATACTAGAGGGTGCAAAGAAAATAGCCGCGGCTCAGTAGTCGCTGAACATGACACTGCGTGAGTATGCAAAGGCAAACAAAGTTGATACGGTAAAAGTAAAAGGGAGAAATCTCATAAGCGAGATGTACAGAGAAGGTGATGATGGAGCAGAAGGGTCGGAAAAATATCTGTTTGTGGGGTTGCCGAAGTATAGTACCCCGGCGAAGAACCTCGGAGCAGCAGATGTGGCTGCGTCCGAGTTAGAGGGTCTGACGGGTGAGGCCCGTCAGAGACAGCAAGATAGGGTAAACGAGCTGGTTCGGATCACGAATAGACAGAACGAAGAGCTGCTGAGAGCTAACCCGGAGAGAGCTGGAGCTTCCAAAATCGTCCATTCGGTGATGGGTAACCCGGAGAAATCCGCTGGAGCGGCATCATCACCTCATGGTGGTCCAAGGAGAGAAGAGGTAGTCACCTCGGCCAGATGGAACAAGCAGATCGTCCCGTACGACCCGACGCGTGCGGGAAAAGAAAAAGAAACACGGAAAAATGATTATCGACGGAGTGTGAGCCGAAGAGAAGCTGGCCGAGGTAATCACGACCAAGGCAATGTCGGTCAAGGAAACGCTGCCAATGGCAATGCCGGACAGCGAAACTCCCCCAGGAGCAGGACAACCGCAGCAGCGGAATATACCAAGGCAAGAGCAAAGCGCCGGCCGAGGTATGCAACAGAAAGGTGCGCAACGAGAGCAAAACCGATACAACGACGGTGATTCGGAGATGGTGAACGCGGGGTACCCCAGACCGGACTATCATGTGATAGGGTCAAGATTGGGAAGCAGGGATTTAATGCCGGATGACGCCAGGTTAAAACTAGATCGCCTGTATAGGTCGGAACAGATCGAATGTCAAGGTCCCCCGGGTCCAGCGTGCTTTGGACCCTGGATCATGAAGGAGCCACCGGTACCAAACTTCCAGCTGCCCAGAGGCACGAAGACGTATGACGGCAGCACCAAGCCGGAGGATTGGCTGATAAACTATGCTACGGCTGTGAAAATTTCCACAGGCAACTTGAGATGGGCTGTACGATACGTACCCCAGATGTTGGAAGGTCCGGCCAGAGTATGGCTGAATAATTTACCACCCGGAAGCATCAACTGCTAGATAGATTTTGAAGAAATGTTTATCAGCAACTTCTCAAGTACATATCAGAGGCCGAATAGACCGCAGACCTTAGCAATGTGCAAGCAAAGACCTAACGAGACAGATCGTGAATTCTTGACCCGGTGGTGTACCGTGAGAAACTCGTGTGAGGGTGTCATAGAGTCACAGGCCATAGCGTGGTTTGCGCAAGGGTGCAGATATGGCAGTGAGCTGTGGATGAAGTTGCAAAGGAAAATGCCAATTACGCTGGCAGAAATGATCCGGATTGCTGATTCGTATGCTTTGGGTGATCCGACTCAACCTAGGCTCGTGTCAAATGAGTCAAACGAGGAATACTATCAGAGGGATGGAGCTGGGTCATCCCGGAGGAACGATTACAAAGGAAAAAGGAGAGATGATAGACCGGATCATCGCTACGGTTCGCAACAAGGTGCAGCTGTGAATCAAGATCAACCCGGAGCAGGGAGCAACCAACGCCAGATAACGGGAGGGCAATGGACTCCAAGAAATGATGGCAAGAAAACATGGACTCCAGAGCAAAAGAAACAGTGGCAGGAAAAGAAAGACCGTCCAAGGTATACCTATGAGTCGATGTTGGACCAGCCGTGTAAGTTTCACACGCCAAATCCGAATAGCCCGGCGGGTCACACAACGAGGCAATGTGAGTGGATGCGTAAGATAGAACAAGGTGGTTCGGGGAATGCTCAGGCACCCCGGAATGATCAACCTCGGCAGGAGTCACCTCGGCAGCAATTGCTCTCCAGGGCAAACACGCAACAGCTAATGTTGCCTCCCCCTCCGCCGAGGTATGACAACAATGAGAGAAGGGATGCAGTGCATCAGGTGGAAAATCAGCAACAACCGGATCAGAGGTACCCCGGAAACGAGGGAAGGAATGAGTACAGGGAACATCACCAGAGTTATTGTGTGTTCACGGCTGAGGAAACAGATAGAAAGAGCTTGTAGCGCCGACATATGGAGGTCAATGCGGTCATGCCAGCAGTGACGAGGTACATGCCTTGGTTGGACCAGGAAATCACCTGGAACATCAAAGATCATCCTAAACTTATGCCGAGTCCAGGTTCGTATGCGCTAGTGCTAGATCCGACATTCATTGGACCGAACATCAATGTGAGGTTCTCCAAGGTTTTGATTGATAATGGCAGTAGCATTAACATCATGTATGCGGATACGATGCGCAAGTTGGGCATCTCGGAGAACATGCTCCAGGCCACGAGAACAACTTTCCATGGCATTGTACCAGGCATCTCTTGTGAGCCCATAGGCAAAGTCCGGGTCGACGTGCTATTCGGCACAAGGGATAACTGCCGAACTGAAAATCTAGAGTTTGAGGTGGTGAACTTGGAAAGTGCATATCACGCGTTACTCGGAAGACCAGCATTGAACAAGTTCATGGCAAGCTGTCACATCAGTTATCTGAAGATGAAGTTGCCCAGGCCAAATGGAGTGATTACCATTGCTGGAGTTTTCCAACGTTCCATTGAGTGCGCTTCAGCCGGGTCTAACCTAGCCGAGTCACTCGTAATTGCGCAAGAGAAAAGAAAAATCCAAGAGGTGGCGGCATTAGCTCAGTCCGTGCAGCAATATATGCCGGCGTTAAGTAACCCGCATGGCAGCATTTCATTTCAAGCCGCAAAGGACACCAAGAAGGTTCCAGTTGATGACATGTTCCCGGAGCGCACCGTAACAATTGGTGCCGGGTTAACTGACAAATAGGAAAGCGAGCTCGTCAACTTCCTCCGTGAGAATCGGGATCTTTTTGCTTGGTCTACACAGGACTTGCAAGGTGTTCCGAGGGAGTTGGCCGAGCACTCTTTGAACGTAAGACCCGGAGCAAGGCCGGTGAAGCAACCTCTCCGCCACTTCGCTGAGGATAGGAGAAAAATTATTGGAGACGAGATAGCTCGATTGCTAGCAGCAGGATTTATCATGGAGGTACTATATCCGGATTGGCTCTCTAATCCGGTGCTGGTAGAAAAGAAGAAGGACGATACGAACGTGGCAGTGGTTTGGCGTATGTGTATCGATTGCACGAACCTGAACAAGGCGTGTCCAAAAGATCCATTTCCACTGCCGAGGATAGATCAGGTCATAGACTCGACCGCGGGATGTGAACTGTTGTCATTCATTGATGCATATTCTGGCTTCCACCAGATACCTCTGAACCCAGATGATCAAATAAAGACTGCGTTTATTACCCCGTACGGGGCTTACTGCTATCACACTATGCCGTTTGGTTTACGTAATGCAGGTGCAACGTACCAAAGATGTATGCAAAAATGTTTGCACAACCAAATAGGTCAAAACATACAAGTATACGTGGATGATGTGGTTATCAAGACGAAGGAAAACACAACGCTCCTTGACGACATAAGGCAAACATTCGCGAACTTGAGAAGGTTCCGGATGAAGCTTAACCCGGAAAAATGTACCTTCGGTGTCCCGGCTGGAAAATTACTCGGATTTCTCGTCTCCAGCCGAGGTATCGAAGTTAATCCAACTAAGATCCGAGCCATCGAATGAATGGAGCTGCCGAAGTGTCTTAACGATGTCCAGAAGTTCACTGGATGCCTGGCATTGTTGAGTCGGTTTGTATGTCGGTTGGGAGAAAAGGCATTGCCTCTCTACCAACTCATGAAAAAGTCGGATAAATTTGTTTGGACGCCACGGGCCGATGAAGCCTTTGCCCATTTAAAAAAGATGTTGGCCACTGTGCCAGTGTTAGCCTCTCCACTATCAAAGGAGACAATGTTGCTCTACATAGCCACAACCAACCGAGTTGTAAGTGCAGTGATTGTAGTGGAGCGCAATGAAGAGGGTAAGTCGGTGCAGAGACCAGTATATTACTTAAGCGAGGTATTGTCTGCCTCAAAACAGAACTACCCGCACTTTCAAAAGGTGGCATATGGTGTCTATATGGCGGCTAAGAAGTTAAAGCATTACTTTGAGGAGCACCCCATCAAAGTAATATGTGAAGCCCCCATATCCGAGATAATGGGTAACAAGGATGCGAGTGGCAGAATTGCAAAATGGGCAATTGAGTTAGCCCCTTATGCGCCCCAATACGACAGAAGGGAAGCGATCAAGTCCCAGGCTGTGGCGGACTTTTTTGTGGATTGGGCCGAGGTACAATACGAACCACCGCCACCAGATCCGAATTACTGGAGGATGCACTTTGACGGGTTGAAAACCAAAACCGGATTAGGCGTCGGGGTTGTGCTTACCTCGCCAAAGAACGACCAGCTAAAGTACGTATTGCAGATCCATTTCGCGGCATCAAACAATGCCGCTGAGTATGAGGCTCTTGTGCATGGGCTCAAAGTGGCAAGGAGATTGGCATACGTCAGATAATATGCTTTGGCGACTCGGATCTGGTGGTGCAGCAGGTGTCCGGAGTGTGGGACGCCCTGGATCCAAACATGGCACTATACAAATTTCACGTGCAGAAGATATCTGGTTACGTCGAGGGGTGTGAATTTCACCATGTACCCCGAGTGGAAAACGAGGCTGCCGACATGTTGTCGAAGCTCGGATCGACTAGACAGGCAATTCCACCGGGTGTAGCATTGGAACACCTCAGAAAGCCATCTATCAGGCCGTCCCCAGGAACCGACTCGATCTATGTCCCGGAAAATACGGAATCCGGAGCTGAGCCCATGGACATTGACACGAGAGGTAGTACGCGAGACCCGGGGACTGCATTAGCAAACCCGAGGACTGCCTCGGCAAACCCGGGGACTACCTCGCTAGAACCAGGGACTGCTCAGCGTGATCCGGCTGAAGTTATGCCGGTGGATCAGATGGAAATTGATGAGGACGTATTCCCTCCATGAGCGATACCAGCTTGGGCACTGCCTATATTCCAATTTCTGAAAGACGGAACGTTACCCGCTGAGAAGGTGTTAGCCAGGCAAACTTAGAGGAGAGCAAAAGCATACACAATCATCAATTCCGAGTTGTACAAACAGAGTGTAACCAATGTTCTCCAATAATGCGTTGACTCGGAAGAAGGGCTTGACATCCTCCGAGATATACACCAAGGAGAATGCGGGCATCATGCCTCATCCCGAGCCTTGGTGGCAAAGGCGTGCCGGCATGGATTCTACTGGCCAAGTGCCTTAGAACAAGCAGAAGATCTGGTGAGAAAATGCAATGGTTGTCAGAGGTACGCCACCAAAACACATATGCCTATGTCGGAACTCAAGACCATACCAATTACGTGGCCATTTGCTGTATGGTGCTTGGATATGGTTGGCCCGTTCAAACTAGCAAGAGGAAACATGACACACATTTTGGTCATGGTGGACAAGTTTACAAAATGGATTGAAGTGAAACCTATAAGAAAATGTGATGGAGCTACGGCCGTGACATTTCTCAAAGACATCATCTTGAGATACGGTTATCCACATAGTAATATAACTGATAATGGCACAAATTTTGCTGAAGGAGCGTTTGCGCGATTCTGCCGAGATAAGAAGATCTGACTCGATGTCGCCTCGGTAGCCCACCCCGCATCGAACGGACAAGTGGAAAGATCCAATGGATTAGTATTATCCGGGATAAAACCCCGGCTCATTGAGCCGCTGTAAAGATCGGCGGGGTGCTGGATAGAAGAACTACCAGCGGTACTGTGGAGTTTAAGAACAACTCTGAATCGATCAATAGGCTATATGCCATTTTTCTGGTATATGGGGCAGAAGAGGTATTACCAGCCGACATAGAGCATGATTCGCCTAGGGTCACCCAATACACAGAAGCCGAAGTGCAAGAAGCCCGGCAAAATGATGTTGATCTGCTGGAAGAAGCGAGAGAACTGGCATTGTCCAGATCCGCCATATATCAGCAAAATCTCCGACGCTATCATAGCCGGAAAGTGTGCCCCGAGTCTTTTGGGAAGGTGATCTGGTGCTCCAGTTGGTACAACGTACTACTGGAATGCATAAATTATCCCCACCATGGGAAGGGCCATTCATTGTGAGCAAAGCATTGCACAATGATTCTTACTATCTTATAGATGCAAAGCCACAGGAAAAGAACAAGGCGGACAGGTCCGGAGAGGAAGCTAAGCGACCGTGGAATGTAGCACTACTTCGTCCCTTCTACACTTAGATAAGAAGTGTATGTATCCGAGTCGTCTCATATGTCGGCAATGAGCTTATCAATGAAATAGAAGCGCCTCGAGCAGTAACTCGGGGACTGCCTTAATAATGTTTGTTGTTACTTCTTATGCGGTAGCTGGAATAAGTTGTTCTACTTAACCCGGATTAGTAATGTGTGAGCACCAAAAACCCAACTCTTCGACTTGCTGCTGTCCAACAAGAATTGGCTTCATGGCAAGCAAGAGAACAAGTTTGGAATTGCGTAGCACATGAAAAACGACTAAGGAAACGAGTTTATTCGAGCTAACGTTTGTTTTTCGGACTGAATTATTTTGAAGTTATTATGCTGAATTATTTTGAGCCAGGCCTAAAAGTTTCTAAGTATTGTTAAAACAATTTTTGAAGCTCGGGTTCGTAAGTCGTAGAACTGAATCAAGGTAGACACGGACCGAGCCAGAGAATTGAACGAACAAGAAAATGAAACTCGAGGGCTGCCCCCAAGTTAATCCGGCATAAAAATGTAGTAGAAAAATATCACATATCCAGCATACAATTGCACCCGGCATACCGGGGATCTGATAAATTTTCAAGTTTTTTGGAACTAAGGAGCAGCAGGAGGAGGAAGTTCGGCGTCGTCGTCGCTGTCTTCAATATCTGAAGCATCATCTTCTCCGCCCTCATCCGACCCATCTTCAACATTCTCATTGTGCTTGTCCCCAGCGGATTCCAGGAAGCTCGATCCTTCAACCCAGTCATGAATAGGAGATTATTCGACGAGGCTGTAGGCGCAGCCTGGCGCCGAGCTACCCACTCCGGATCATCGGTCCATCTGGATCCGGTGCGCCGGCGTGTAAGGAGGCTGAGGTCGATCTTCTCGTACCATGTGAGAATATGGTGAAGGATGGTATCGGCTGCGGCATGCCCAGCGGACTCTCTCCAGAGGTCAAGCTGGGTCTCAATCTCCATTAACTTCTCGACGAGAATCGCGATGGTCCCGGACTTCTCTCTCCGGGCCAGAACATATTGAAAATGCGAAATGCAACGTCGAGGATATCCTTACCATAATTCTTGATGGTTTCCACGCGAGCTGACAGGCTGACCAATAGGTCCTCCATGTCTAAGGGAATGCTCTCACTGTCAGGAACGACGGGAGTACCCCTCTCTCGGCGAAATTTGGCAACAGCAGCGCTTGCAATAGAAGTACCCTCTGGAAAGTGGTCTAGAAACAAGGCAAAGGAAGAAGGTAAAGAAAAGACATGTGAGGTAACCCGGAGAATTATGTCGGATAAGGGAAAGGAACTTACGAGAAATATGGCTATGGATCCGGGTTAACTCCTTGATGTAGTCATCACGTCTTTTGCGAATTTGCTCAAGCTCAGCGTTTGCCGACCCAAGCTGGAGGTCGGATTCTCTGAGTAGGTCCTGGTCCTTGGAGATCTGGAGAGTAAGGCGCTCACGCTCTTCTATGAAGTTCTGGCCAACCTTTTGGAGCTCGGTTTGGTGCTGGGCCTTCACCTTCTCCAACTCAGCCTTGAGCTTGGCAATCTCGTCGTCCTTAGTCCGGAGGAGAGCGAGCTCATCATCCTTTTTCTTCAGCTCGGCTTGATGCTTCCCTGCTTGTTCGAGAAAATGCAGCATCATATCAGGCACAGGCACACTATCCTCAAGCGATGCTGAAATAGTATGTTGACCCGGCAGAGCCGAGGAGTGAATGTTTGCCGAGCCAAGGAGAAGAAGAAATGGAAAACACTACGAGGTCGAACAAAAGAGGACATACCCCAGATTTCCTCCAAGTTCTTCCGCATGATCTTGTTCTCAGCCTCCACCCCAGCTACAGAAACCGAATGAGGAGATTAGTTCGGAGGAAGAAAGTGAAGAAAAACGGAGAGGTGCCGAGGGAGAAAATTACCCCTCTTTTCATGTTCTGCACCAAGTGCAACATGTTTTGCGCGTAGCATCTTGTGGGTATCCAGCAGGCGTTGGAATTCAGTGCTCCGGCGATTGGTGGTTACCTGAAAAAAGTATAGAAGTGTAAAATTAGCTTGGTACATATTCGAAGTGTACAAGATCCGGGCCAAGTGGAACTTAACCTGGCTCTAGGTGTGTGCATATTCGAAGTGTACAATATCCAGGCCAAGTGGAACTTAACCCGGCTCTAGGTGTGTGCATATTCGAAGTGTACAAGATCCGGGCCAAGTGGAACTTAACCCGGCTCTAGGTGTGTGCATATGAGAAGTGTACAAGATCCGGGCCAAGTGGAACTTAACCCGGCTCTAGGTGTGTGCATATTTGAAGTGTACAAGATCCGGGCCAAGTGGAACTTAACCCGGCTCTAGGTGTGTGCATATTCGAAGTCTACAAGATCCGGGCCAAGTGGAACTTAACCCGGCTCTAGGTGTGTGCATATTCGAAGTGTACAAGATCCGGGCCAAGTGGAACTTAACCCGGCTCTAGGTGTGTGCATATTCGAAGTATACAAGATCCGGGCCAAGTGGAACTTAACCCGGCTCTAGGTGTGTGCATATTTGAAGTGTACAAGATCCGGGCCAAGTGGAACTTAACCCGGCTCTAGGTGTGTGCAGATTCGAAGTTTACATGCAGCTAGGTTAGTTTTCTAATGAGCATCCGGCCGAGTAACAAGCTACTCCACCAGAGGCTCGGGGACTAATGGTTATTATCTACAGCATGTAAAGGAGAAACAACATACCTCCATCATTCGCCCCGCGAGGTTAATTTCCTTAGCGGCGGTATTCATCTGGGCGGAAAATTCTACGGGACCGAACTTTTCCGGGAGATCGTTGTTGTGGACGAACTCCGCCTTGTTCCAGTTCATGACGAACTCGATAAGGCTCAGAGGGTACCGCTCGCCGGTGGGCATATGGGGTGCCACCAAGCCCTTCACGTGAGCTTCTTTCCTCTCAACTAGGGCAAGAGCTGGGCTGGTATGTAGAACCATGTGTTGCGCATCAGTTGGCTCGGCAGGAACATCCCTCGCTGCTGGAGTTTTCTTGGGAAGCATTGATGCTAGGCTTCGCTGCCCAGCCTCGACAGATGCAGACTTGGTGGCATCTAGAGCCTTTTTGCCCTTAGCTTGCTGGGAAGAAGTAACTGCGGTGGATTTCCCCTTAGAGGCTGCTGGAGTAGTTCCTCGCCGAGGCTGAGATGACTCAGACGAGGCGGAAGAACTTGGCACTGGAGCTCTTGTAGCTGGACTTGGAGCTGTGGTTGGTTTTCTTGGTGCTGGAACAGATGCTGGAGCCGGTTCGGTCGCTGATACTGGAACTGCTACTGGTGCTGGTGTTGAGATAGACTCGGTGGTTGCTGGTTGCGGAGATGCTGAAGTGGTGGACACCGTCGCCTCGGCTGGACTGACCCCTCCCGCTCCAAGGTCGCGTTCCTCTCGATGAGGTACTGCGGAACCCGGAGCAGCCGCGGAACCTTCCGGAATAGGGCTCAGCGGGCGTGACTCGTCGTCACGAGGAGGAGAAGGGCCGGACCGAAGGGGTGAAGAGATGCTTGATCCGCTCTGAGGGACCTCCACCGGAGGACTGAAAAAGAGAATAATGTCAGAAGACAAATTACCACGATGCAAGGAAAAGTGAGTTACGCAACGAAAAATGACTTACGCATCCGAGGTTTCGGCCTCCTTGGGATTTCGAGCCCTCTGTGCCGGGGCTTTGCCTGCCCGCTTGGAGGCAGTCTTGTCTCCGGCCTTCTTTTGCCTTTTTGTGGGCTGAGAAGGTTCGGAGGAAGAACTTGCTGCGGCTCCGCGCTTCTTCTTCGACGCCACCGGAACCGGCTCGCCCGTAGCAAGTGGAGGATCCTCGTGGATATGCCCACCGGGGTTAGCTGATGCCAGAAAGGCAAAAGAAAGAGGGACAACTTCAACAGGTTCAATCACGTCGACATCCCAGTCATCCTCATCATCGGGCCAATCTCTAAGAGAAGAGAATTTACCGCTGGGTCGTTTGATATCGTCGGTCATAGGGAGGAACATCTCCTGGTCCGGCTCCTCCTCATCCGGGATTTCTCGGTCCGGCGCCCACTTAAGGGTCGGATCCGTACCATCCTCGAGAGTTTGCTGAAGGAACATCTGAGAAAAAGCACGAAGAACAGAGTCAAAAATACAACAAAAACTGACACATACTTGATCCGAAATAAGTTTGCCCCGTGAAGCTTACCGTGGGAGGGAGCCTGTCACGACAGTAGTGCTCGATTCCCCACGTCCATTCGGCAGAGAAATCCTTGTGGGTGGTGAAAAGAGCCTTAACCCGGCGAAAAATCTCCGTGTTGCTCAGCTCGAAGGAGGAGGTCCGGTTGGGGTCACGGCCGAAACTCATGTGGCACAACTTGTGGGTGCGCTTCTGGAGGGGAGAGATTCGGTTGCGCACGAACGTGATCATGGCATCCTCGTTGCGCAATCCGAGTTTCTTCAGCTCCGTGAACCTCATGTTAACTTGGTTGGCCAGAGCTGTAGGCTTCTTAGGGACCTCCTCCCAGAATTCCGTGTCAGGTAGACCCGGAGCGTAGGGCAGCAACCGAATCAAATCTTCAGTACCCTCATTCCGGATGTAGAAGAAGGTCCAGGCCCATCCTTTGCAGGAGTCAAGCCCGGTAACCCGGGGAAAGATGGAAAGTCTCCGGGGCGAGATGGAGGCAGCTCCGAATTGGGTGAGCTGCTTATCCTCCGACTCTACTTGGATATTGGGGATGACGTTGCGACGAAGGCCGAAAAAGTGGATGCACAGCTCCTTTGTGGGCCATAGTCCGGTGTAGCCTTCGATCATAGAAGCAAAGGCGGAGAGAGAGGTGATAGCGTTGGCTGGGAGATGGTGCGGCTGCAAGTGGTAGGTCCTAACCCAATCCCGGAAGAAATCACTCACCGGCAGACCAAATCCCCGTTGGAAGTGGGACAGGAACACGACAAACTCACCCGGATTAGGTGAGGGGGCCAGTTCGGCGGAGGGGAGACGAGCGGCAACGCCGGCAGGAATGCGTCTGGTCCGGTAGAGCCAGTCAAGGTCATCTTGACAGACCCATGATCCGGCCCACGCGCCGCGGTCTGCCGCGGCGGCGTCCTCCTCCATCTCCTGCTCGGCGACGACGAGCTCATCCTCCGTCATCTCGTATTCGCTATCCTCGCTGGATCTAGCGGCGGCGGAGATCTGAGGCCTGGATTGGCGTGGACCCGTGGCAAAGAAGCTGTGCACTGGTGGCTGCGATGCAGAGGCACGGGGAAGGTACGGCGGCGGTGCTGCTGCTAGAAGCACTGGCGGCGGCGCGGTCGCTAGGAAGACGAAGGAGAAAGGCAATGGGCAGAGGGGCGCAGAAGTGGAAAAATGCTAAGGGGTGCGCCCCTCCGCTACTTAACTGCCCCCTGAGATGGGTGAGTGGGATCGTGCTGCACCAACAAGCCACACGGTGTGGCCGTATATCACCTGCATCAGCCAATCAGGGAAAAGCCACATAGGAGGCCACAGAGTAGAAGCAATCCCATGACGCGACGCTCTGATGCGGTAAATGAGGAGGCAGGCATGACGTGACCCACGCACAGTGATAACTGACAATTACTATGGCGGTTACTGTGCATGCCCTTAAAATAAGACGAGGTAATGATTAGCCTCCACGTGGGTTGGCGTATGAGAGAAGGAAACGGGGCCCGGATCAAACCATGATAACCATGGGGTCCGAGCCAAAGTGGTGACCCGGTCGGCAAGTGAAAACTTGGAATGTGCGAAGGGAACGTAAATCCATATAATCCGAGATAAGGAGCTAACCCGGAATTAAACATCCAAGGCTCAAACATAAATGAACCTGATGTGGCCTTAGCGGTCAAGGCAGCTAAGACCGCACCAGCTTCAGGGACTAATGTTGGGGGATACCCCCGGGTAGGGTCACTCCAGGGTATAAGGGCCGAGTTAGCCGAGGTTCGGCAAGGTCAAAGCGGATGCTGGCCGGGTCACCTCAAGGCAGGCCGGATCACGGAGTAACCCGGACCAGGGGGGTCGCCTGACATTGCCTCATCCGACTTAAGGAGTAAGTCGGAAGTGCTTGTCTAACTTATATGCAGGAACAGGTGTGGCCGGATCTACTATGATCCGGGTCCTCGCTTAGCTTCTGGGAGAAGGAAGGAATCTCTCTGGTCAAAAAGAAGGTCTGGTACGCACTGCATGAGCGGAGAAAGCAAGAGCAGGACCACCGGGTCATGGCCGACAAGGGTGACGACGCCCATGTCGGCTGACGCGGGCGCCGCAGAGGCTTACGTCGCTCAAGCATGTGTGACGCAGGGGAAAAACACCCCGGTCGGGTTACCACTTTGGGAGGGGGCATATTCTTAGGAATATGCCTCCATGTATGCCCTAGGCAGGGACGGAACTTCCTCTATATAAGGGGGCTAGGTTTCTGGTAGAGGGGGTTGGTGGAGCGCTAGTTGGTTCGGTGATTCCATAGTCACTAGTTGAGTTCTTTGAGTCCATAGTGCTAGTTGATCTAGGGTTCTAGGGAAAAGTAGTAGGCAAGAGTAAGAGAGCTCCTTCTTCCTCCTCTCGCCAATACAGCTCAAGGAGCACTTGTAATCCTGGAGATATAGCAATACAAACTTCTGTGTCGAGAATCACTCCACTATCCCTCCCTGGATTCCCCTAGCGTGTATTAGTCCCCACCTTTAGCCTATCCATGGCATCTGCCGTGACACCACCACGACAAGGTTCATGGAGAAAACCCCGCATATGCAGCTAAAGAGGGATCTCGGGTCTTCGAAAATCGTGTTCCCAGGGATTCAAAAGTGGCTCCCCGCGGATCACCCATGGAGAAAACGCGGAGATATATTCAATGGTGAGGATGAGCTCGAAACAGCCCCACGTAGGAGGAGCGGCGAGGATATCAACGACTTGCTAGAAAAATGGAAAGAGTGCCCCACACCGGGAAAGAAGCGTCCGAGGACAAAACCGCTGCTGTGTATATGAAAAGCGAGGTCTGTTTTCTGGGACCTGTCGTACTAGAAATACCTCCACATGTCACATAGCCTTGACCTCATGCACATCACGAAGAACGTGTGCGAGAGTCTGATTGGCACTCTTGTCAACATGCCGGAGAGGACCAAAGACGGGCCAAAGGCAAGAAACGACCTAATCAAGTTGGGCATAAAGGAAGAACTTCATGGAGGACGCCCCGATGATGATGACGACAATGATGACGCTCAGACGTAAGATACTCAAGGACGTCGGCGCAAAAGGGCTAAGGGGAACGACTACTATTGTCCCCTTCCTGCTTCACTATGAGTGAGGAGGAGTTACAGCAGTTTTTCAATGTTCTCGTCGGAACCAAACTTCCTATTGGTTATGGAGGAAAGATATCATGATATCTGGACGAAACGAAGAAGAGGTTCTCCGAGATGAAATCTCACGACTGCCACGTGCTGATGACGCAGATACTTGCGGTTGCTATCCGAGGGATAATGGACGAGCACATACATGAGACGCTATTTGGGCTCTATAACTTTTTCGACGTAATCTCTAGGAAGTCGATCGGTGTGAAGCAGCTCAATAGGCTACAAGAAGAGATTGTCGTTATACTATGCGAGCTCGAGATTCCTACACATGGTGCATCTGCTAGTCCACCTCGTGGATGACATCATCCATCTCGGGCCGCTATTCCTACACAACATGATGTCGTTTGAAAGGCTGAACGGCGCTCTCAAAGGATCCGTTCGCAACAAGAACCGTCCGGATGGAAGCATAGCCAAGGGCTTTCTGACGTATGAGTCCATATCGTTCTGCCAGAATTATCTACGAAATGAGCATGACGACGGCCCGGTTGGTCTGCCAATCAGGAGGCACCTTGGGAGGCTCGATGGATGTGGTCATGATACGTTGTAAACGTATCTATAATTTTTGATGTTCCATGCTTCTTTTATATCTACTTTCTTATGTTTTGTTCACACTTTGAGGTATTTTTATACATTTTCTGGAACTAACCTATTAACAAGATGCCACGGTGCCAGTTGCATGTTTTCTGCTGTTTTTGGTTTCAGAAAAGCTAGTAAGGAAATATTCTCAGAAATGGACAGGACAAAAGCCAAAGTCAATATATTACCCGAAGCAATACAGAGACCGAAGGGGACACGAAGTGGCGCACTCGGGCCGCCACACCTGGTGGCGGCGCGGCCTAGGGGGCACGCCACCAGGGGGTGTGGGGCCCCTGGTGCTCCACCGACCTTGCCCCTTCGCCTATAAAAGCCTCCTGGGATGATAACCCTGAGTACCCAATCAAAAATCCACGAAAGAGTCTGTAGCCGCTGCCATCTCCATACCTAGATCAGGGGGATCCGAAGCTCTTCCTGGCACCCTGCCGGAGGAGAGAGATCACCTTGTAGGCCTTCTTCATCACCATGCAAGCCTCCGGAGTGATGCGTGAGTAGTTCACCCATGGACTACGGGTCCATGTAGTAGCTAGATGGTTGGTTCTCCTCCTTTGTGCTATCATGTTTAGATCTTGTGAGCTCCGTTCATGATCAAGATCATCTATTTGTAATCCTACATGTTGTGTTTGCGGGGATCCGATGGATATTGAGATGCTATTTCAGATTGATTATACATTCTATCATGTCTAAGTTATTTGTGATCTTGCATGCTCTCCGTCGTTAGTAGCTATCTTGGCCAAGTAGATGCTAGCAACTCCAAGAGGGAGTATTTATGCTCGATAGTGGGTTCATGCCTCTAGTAATCTGCGGAAGTGACAGGAATCTCTAAGGTTGTAGATGTGTTGTTGCTACTACGGAGAAAACAACAATCCTTTGTCCATGGGGCGATCATATTGTTTACTTTAGACACTTTGCTTAATGCAATTATATGTTGCTTCCAACATAATACTGGAAGGGGTTCGGATGATAACCTGAAGGTGGATTATTAGTCATAGATGCAGTTGGATTATGGTCTATGTATAATGTTGTAATGCCCAATCAAATCTCATAGGAATCAAGATGTCTAGTATATGCATTGTTATGCTTTCTCAAATCTGTCAATTTCCTCGCTGTAATTTGTTCATCCAACATGCTATCTATCTTAAGGAGAAACACCTCTAGTGAACCATGGACCCCGGTCCATGCTTTTACCATTCATATACCATATACTGTTTACCGTTTACTGTTTACTTTCTGCAAGCAATTACTATCTTCCACACTATACGTTTAATCCTTTGTGTTTAGCAAAACCGGTGAGATTGACAACCTCACTGTAAGTTGGGGCAAAGTTATGTGGTTATGTTGTGCAGGATTCCAAGTTGCTAGCAACACCTTGAAGTTGTTTCCTTGCTCCTACTGGTTCGATAACCTTGGTCTCATAACTGAGGGAAAACCTGCTGTTGTGCTCATCATACCTTCCTGTTGGGGTTCCCAACGAGCTCGATATATTTTGAGCCATCAAGCCTTTTTTCTAGCGCCGTTGCCGAGGAGTTAAGGACAGCTTCACAAGGGGAGTCTCTCGCAAACAATCTCTTTACTTTGTTTTGCTTACTTTATTTCTGCTTTGTTTGCTTGTTTCTTTCTATCAAAAACACACACAAAATTAGTTGTACTGGTTTGCTTCCTTTATCAAAAACACAAAAAAATTAGTTCTAAAAAATATATAATTTTTTTTACTTCAAGTTGCTTTTATGTCTAGCATTGCTCCTATCACTATGTCACCTAAGGAAATGACTTTTAGTTTCAAACAAGGAATTGAAGAGAGTTTCAAAGAAGCTTGGTCTAGAATTTCTGAGTTACATGAAAGAACTGAACCTAAAATGACTCAGGGCTTGTTTCTTAGCAGTTTCTACTTTGGTCTTGCCCTTTGTTATAGATATTCTTTGGATGCTATAGTAGGAGGGGATTTCCTCTATTGCAATGAGGATGAAGCTTTTAATGCCATAAAAAAGTTGGTTGCAACATATGACTTGCCTAGCAAATCTGATTCCTCTATTACACACATTATTGCTAGATTGAACACTCTTGAGACCAACACAACTAGTTTAAAAGAATGCTATAACATGCTTAGAGAGTACCATGAATATGTTCCAATAAATTTTGAATCTTCAAAATGGCTTCCTATAGTAAAAGTTGTTATAAATAATGAAAATGTTTATGCTCGTTGTGATATCATGTCTGAATTTTGTCTTATGCCTAAAGATATCTATGAATCTTTAAATCTTTGGGGACTTTCTGAGGGAGGAGAAGAAATATCTCTTACCAATAATGCCACAATATTACCCATTGGAATAGCTGAAGGAGTGTTTACAAAGATCCTAGGGAAAGTGGTGTCTACTGATTATCTTGTTATTGAATGTGTAGGAAAAGGACAAATTACACTTGGAAGATCCCTACTGGAACTCCTTGGGGCAATAATAGATGTGGGAAAAGGCATCATGCATCTTGCCTCTCCACCAAACAATCATACGTTCCGTAAAGATAAGAATAAAGGTAAGAAAGGTAGGGGCAAGAAATTTGATCTTAATGCTTCTTCATTTGAAAATACTTGAATCTTGCTTCCTATGCCTAGCTCAAAGGCGTTAAAGAAAAGCACTATTGGGAGATAACCCAAATTTTTATTCAATAAGTTTTTCTTTTGTTGAGTCTTAGAAGTTATTGCTTCATTAATAACCTCTCATTATCCTTTTTGTGTGGTTTTTGTGCCAAGAATAATCTCTAATGAGAGAGAAGTAAGACTTTAGGAAGTTGCTGTCCCAAAACAGATTTTTTGTGCTTTACTGTAAAAAATCGTGAAAAATCCATGTACGTCGGATTGAGCTGTAATGTTTTGTGCTTATGCCCCAGGTTATTACCTAACTTTCGTTAGTTTATCACTTTTATATTTGAGTAACAGAAGGTCTTCGAAAGAAATCAGTTTTTACCTGCTGGTCTGTTTTGACAGATTTCTGCCATTATTTGCATTTGCCTCTTAATCTCTTTCTCTTTGAGTTCTCTTTGATCACTTGAGCTTTTAGAAGGAATTGCTACAGTAGCTTGTGTTTTAATGGATGTTTGCTTGTGTTGAAACTCAACCTAAATACTTATTATCTTGAATAAACTAATGTTGCTAATGAAGATTGTGTGAAGTTTTGTATGAAGGAAATTTTAAAGTGTAGGGAAGAACAATGTGATGAGATGAAGTATGGACAAAAGCTCAAGCTTGGGGATACCACCCGTGTCACCCCAAGAAATATTCAAGAAGTACAAGCGTCAAAGCTTGGGGATGCCCAAGGCATCCCCTTCTTCATCAATAAAAATCTCAGATTTTCTTCCAAACGCTTCATTTTTATTGTTTCATGCACAATTGTGTTGTTCTTGGAGCGTCTTCTTTTTGTTTTTAGTTTTATTTTGTTTGGTTTGCTTAAATAAATTGGTTGGACCCCCGCATTCATATGTGGTTTCAAATAAGTTGATTGGTGATTCGAAAAGAGTAGGAAGCTTCATGCTTATAAGTGGTACAAAAGGAGCTTGTGTAGACTATGGCCTAGACTTTATCATGTCATGTTTGATATTGCTTTGGCTTTATGCTTAGTGATTATTGTTGTAGCATGACTTGTTCCAAACAATTGAGATTTCTTAATGTGCCTTGAAAGAATCATGCGTTGTTTTAGCATTCAAAAAGATAATATTTTGGTATTCTCTTTTGATGCTCTATTTGGGTTGACTTGGCACATGCTTACACCATGTTAAGACTATAAACAAGTCATCTTAGCCTCTATGATCATTTAGTTTATGACTTGTAATATCACTGTATGCTTTAATTAATAATGTTTTGTCGCTCTGCATGATTATGGCCATTATTGCTCTCTTAGTTGGTCGCTCCCAGTCTTTTGCTAGCCTCCACATGTACCAAGAATGAGTTCCACTCATGCATCCAACCCCCAAGAAAACCAAGTTATTACAAACAGTCCACTATAAATTCCTATGCATGGTGTGTTACACCATTCCAAGTATATTCATGCTTTTATCTACCTTCCAAATTAAACTTGTTATGAGAAAATTAGTGATTAAAGCTCTCAAAACTTGATGGAACAATTTACTTTCTTGCACTTAATAAACTTGAACCATTATGTCCATCTATGTTGCATATATGCTTGCGCTTTATAAGTTGTGAATTAGCAGAACCATGTTGTCATGGGGAACGCTTTCAACATTGCACTTATTATTCAGTTGATATCATGATCTTTTGCTTATGGATCCCGGCGGTGTGAAATAAAAGTGGATCTTGTAAGCTCATGGAGTTTGTATGTGTTAGAGAAATGCCTGGGCAGCTAGCCTAAGACATGCCTAATCATGGTGGAAACTTGCAGCATAACCATAGTGAGCATTCTATGAAGCATCCTCAATAAAAACCTATGCAAATAGCAAATAAAAAGATTGCTGAGATGCTCATTGTCTGTTGCCTTGTCATTTTGATATGGGATAGCTCCTGTATCATGGGGCAAGGGGTACTCGTTGGCGGTTCTCTATGATACACATGTACTTACAATGACAAGAACTTACTTGTGAATGAAGTTGAGTAGCATGAGTTCGGTACTCGTAAGCACGGGGCATGATATTTTCAACTGATAACTTGACAAGCATATCCTCATATTTGTGTCACTTTAACCTTAATCACCTCAAGATGCTTATGATAGGGGAAATGAGAGCTGAAAGCTAATAAGTACCATAATTTATGGAAGCTCTTTATGAAACTTGAATCTCTGCTTCCCTTTGTGAAGGGCCTTTCTTTTTACTTTTTATGTTGAGTATCCATCTTCTATCTTTATGCACCTATTGAGAGCATAGTGGTCATTCTTAGTTTAATGTGCATTGTCCCAAAACTTGTTGATTGATTCATAACTTTGATATTGCTTGCTCTTAAATTATTCGTATCTAGTCATCCTTATGAACTTTGAAGGTGTCCTATGCATTTATGTTTTGCTATACCATGAGGGACAAGCTGAATACCACTTTTATTATGTTTTCTATATGTGAAACAAACAAATGTCTTTCAATGCATTGTTATCCATGATCTTTTGTTTGTACCTTTTCATGTTACAACATAGTTGCTATGTTTTATTGTTAGAACTCTATCTTTCATGCTTATGTTTGGAGTACTTTGATCCCAGCTATCAATGTTTTACAAATACCTTGATCAAGATTGTGATGGTGCATGTCACCTCAAAAATTATTCTTTTTTATCACTTGCCTACTCGAGGACGAGCAGGAGTTAAGCTTGGGGATATTGATACATCGTAAACATATCTATAATTTTTGATGTTCCATGCTTGTTTTATATCTACTTTCTTATGTTTTGTTCACACTTTGAGGTATTTTTATACATTTTTTGGAACTAACCTATTAGCAAGATGCCACAGTGCCAGTTGCCTGTTTTTTGCTATTTTTGGTTTCAGAAAAGCTAGTAAGGAAATATTCTCGGAATTGGATAGGACAAAATCCAAAGTCAATATTTTACCCAAAGCAATACGGAGACCGAAGGGGAGACGAAGTGGCGCACCAGGGCGGCCACACCTGGTGGCGGCGCAGCCTAGGGGCGCGCCACCAGGGGGTGTGGGCCCCCTGGTGCTCCACCGACCTTGCCCCTTCGCCTATAAAATCCTCCCGAGACGAAAACCCTAAGTACCCAATCAAAAATCCACGAAAGAGTCTATAGCTGCCGCCATCTCCATACCTAGATCGGGGGGATCCGAAGCTCTTCCTGGCACCCTACCAGAGGGGAGAGATCACCATGGAGGCCTTCTTCATCACCATGCAAACCTCCGAAGTGATGCATGAGTAGTTCACCCTTGGACTACGGGTCCATGTAGTAGCTAGATGGTTGGTTCTCCTCCTTTGTGCTATCATATTTAGATCTTGTGAGCTCCATTCATGATCAAGATCATCTATTTGTAATCCTACATGTTGTTTTTGCGGGGATCCGATGGATATTGAGATGCTATTTCAAAATGATTATTGATTCTATCATGTCTATGTTATTTGTGATCTTGCATTCTCTCTGTCCTTAGTAGCTATCTTGGCCAAGTAGATGCTAGCAACTCCAAGAGGGAGTATTTATGCTCAATAGTGGGTTCATGCCTCTAGTAATCTGCGGAAGTGACAGGAACCTCTAAGGTTGTAGATGTGCTGTTGCTACTAGGGAGAAAACAACAATCCTTTGTCCAGGGGGCGATCGTATTGTTTACTTTACACACTTTGCTTAATGCAATTATCTGTTGCTTGCAACTCAATACTGGAAGGGGTTCGGATGATAACCTGAAGGTGGATTATTAGTCATAAGATGCAGTTGGATTATGGTCTATGTATAATGTTGTAATGCCCAATCAAATCTTATAGGAATCAAGATGTCTAGTATATGCATTGTCATGCTTTCTCAAATCTGTCAATTGCCTCACAGTAATTTGTTCACCCAACATGCTATCTATCTTAAGGAGAAACACCTCTAGTGAACTATGGACCCCGGTCCATGCTTTTACCATTCATATACCATCTACTGTTTACCGTTTATTGTTTACTTTCTGCAACATTTACTATCTTCCACACTATACTATTAATCCTTTGTGTTCAGCAAAACCGGTGAGATTGACAACCTCACTATAAGTTGGGGCAAAGTTCTGTGGTTGTGTTGTGCAGGATTCCAAGTTGCTAGCAACACCTTGTAGTTGTTTCCTTGATCCTATTGGTTCAATAACCTTGTTTTCATAACTGAGGGAAAACTTGCGGATGTGCTCATCATACCTTCCTCTTGGGGTTCCCAACGAGCTTGATATATTTTGAACCATCAGGTCACCACGAGGGCCACGCCCCAATGCATATCGTCATCACTAGTCGACACACAGACTATGACAGGGCACATTGAGTCGCGCTACAACACATAGATCTGGTCGAACCATGGGTGCTAGAGCACAAATGCTTAATTGAGAAGATGTTTATGGACACTGGCCGACGACGGACTAAGGGAGGCGTGACTAGAGAGCACTGTTGGAAATATGCCCTAGAGACAAATAGTAATAAGGACTATTATCATATTTCATATAGTTTATGATTAATTTTTATATCATGCTATAATTGTATTGAGTGGAAACATCAATACACGTGTGATATACAAACAGCCAGGGGTTCCTAGTGAAACTCTAGTCACTGGTTCATTGGTCAACAGATGATCATGTTTCCTGATCATGTGGCATTTATGCCAGTTGGAAATGAAGTCATCTCATTCCGAGAATGAGATGATGAACCAATACCCAACCTAAACATCGTGACCCGATCATGTCACGAAGTTCAAGTTACGATGATTATAAATGGATCCTCGTAGACTATTCCTTAGACCGTGAGGCTATATCAATCACTGTCTCCCGAGAGTGCTTAGATAGCATCAAACGCCACTTGGTAATACAGTGGTTATAAAGGTGTGTTCAGGTACTCGGAGGAAACCGGAGAGGCAATATATGTCAAAAGCAGGATTTGTCCGTCCATGTGACGGGAAGATACTCAAAGGGCCCACTCGGAGAAGTTATATCCAATAGCTACGCATCGTGTGATTTGATCACGGGGATATCACTTGTCGGAACGAGTCAAGTAGCATTGTTTAGTAACGAGATTGAACACGACATGGTGATGTCATTGATCAGATCTCGGGCAATGCAAGTATCGAGTGCCAAAGGGAATAAGACACGATTGTCCCGGTTCAAACAACAAAAGATCTTCGAGGAACGCACAGGGGTCACATGGCCATCCAGGTCCCTCTGTTGATCATTGGTGCGGGAGTGTCCTGACCATGTCTGGAGTGTTCCCGACCCGTGGGGTATCACGCTTAAGGGCTTGATGATGCTTAGAGAGTGTTTATACGATCGGTAGAATCACCGAAGAATAGTAGGGAGAAAACCGAAAGGGTTTCGGTAAGTCCGGAGGATGTCCGGAGTGGAGGTGGAAGTGTTCCATAGACATGGAGGTTGAATAATATGTGAATGAATGTTAAATATTGATTTAATCACTTATTCATAATTATTTAATAAAGAGAAAAATCAATTTAAATGGTCAAAGGCTTAATTGGCCAATTCTCGGAGGGGAGAGGGCCCATTAGAGAAGGGGCCAAGGGGGTGGTCGGCGCCCTAGTGGGCTACCCCCTCGCGTGGGGCCAATGGGGGTGGCCGGCGGTGCCACCCCTCCCCCTCCTCTCCTTTAGTCCCACCCTGGGACTTTGAGGGAGGTAGTACCTCCCCTTCCCCTATATATAGTGGGGGTATTTGGCCAAATAAAATACACCAATAATCAATAAAGGTCTTCTCACTTTTTGGAGGACCTCTAATTGATATGTTCTCTCTCCCCCTCTCTCGCTCGTGACCGTGGTCCCAAGTCTGGACTGCGCGAACAAGAGACATCTTCACCGCGGAGCACTGTCATGCTGCGAGATTCGGATCCGAGAGCTCTACTTCCGCAACTGCTGCTGGATCGGGGAAGCGGGAGTCATCGTCAGGCACCGGACGTGTGTAACTCCCCATGAGGTGTCGCACTTGAGGCACTCAAGTCATTGGAGCCAAAGGAGCGCGAGGACTTGATGGCACACTCTCCTTGAGGTCGGCTTCGGCTCGTCTACATCAACCACGCTCTCCTGAGGGTTGACAACGGTTTTCGGTCTTGATGGCACACTTTACTTGATGGAACACTTTACTTTTTGCATTTAATCAACTTGAACCACTGGGTCCTTCTTTGTTGCGTATATGCTTGCGCTTTAAAAGTTGAAATTAGCAGAACCATGTATCATGGGGAATGCTTTCAACATTGCAACTGTACTTTGTACCCCGTTGATATCATGTTCTTTTGCTTATGGATCTCGGTGGTGTGAAATAAAAGTGGAACTTGTAATATCATGGAGTTTGTATGTGTGTTAGAGAAACGCATGGGCCGCTAGCCTAATCCATGCCTAATCATGGTGGAAACTTGCAGCATAACCATAATGAGCACTCTATGAAGCATCCTCAATAAAAACCTATGCAAATAGTAAATAAAAAGATTGCTGAGATGATCATTGTCTGCTTGCCTTATCATTTTGATTATGGGATAGCTCATGTATCATGTGCAAGGGGTACCCGTTGGCGGTTCTTTATGATACATATGTACTTGCAATGACAAGAGCTTACTTGTGACTATAGTTGAGTAGCATGAGGTTCGGTCTTCGTAAGTAAGGGGCATGATATTTCGGTTTATAACTTGTCAAGCATATCCTCTTAGTTGTGTCACTTTAACCTTAATCACCTTCAAGATGCTTATGATAGGGGCAATGAGAGCTCAAAGCTATAAGTACCATAATTTTTGGAAGCTCTTTATGAGACTTGAATCCCTACTTCCTTCTATGAAGGCCTTTCTTCCAGCATTATATTGAGTCTCCACCTTCTATCTTTATGCACCTACTTTGAGAGCATAGTGCCCATTCTCAGTTCTATGTGAATTATCCCAAGACTTGTTGATTGACGCATACCTTGATATTGCTTGTTTTAAACTATTTGTATCTAGTCACTCTTATGAACTTTGAAGGTGTCCTATGCATTTATATTTGCTACTCTATGAGGGACAGGCTGAATGCTACTATGCTATGTTTTATTTATGTGAAACAAACAAACATCTTGCAAAGCATTGTTATTCATGAATCTTTTGTTTGTGCCTTTTCATGTTGCAACATAGTTTCTTTGTCTTATTGCTAGAACTTTGTCTTTCATGTTATGATTGAAGTACTATGATCCCAGCTTTGAATGTTTTACAAATAGTTTGATCAAGTTTATGATGGTGCATGTCACCTCAAAAATTATTCTTTCTTTTTATCACTTACCTACTCAAGGACGAGCAGGAGTTAAGCTTGGGGATGTTGATACATTGCAAATGTATCTATAATTTTTGATGTTCCATGCTTGGTTTTATCTACTTTCTTGTGTTTTGTCCACACTTTGGAGTACTTTTCATATGATTTCTTGGACTAACCTATTAATGAGAGCCACAGTGCCAGCTGCCTGTTTTCTGCTGTTTTTGCTTCCAGGAAGTCAGAAAATGAATATTCTCGGAATTGGACGGGACAAAAGCCAAAGTCGCTATTTTACCGGAAGACATCTAGAGCCAAAATATGAGACGAAGAAGGGCTGGGGCCTGGCCATGCGGCCAGGCCTGGCCCGTTCCAGGGGGTGGTCTGGCCGACCCCAGCACTCCCTCGGCCTCTCCTTCCGCCTATATATTGCCTCCGATACCAAAACCCTAAGGACCCGATCAAAATTCCACGAAAGAGTCTGTAGCCGCCTTCATCTCCATCCTTAGATCGGGAGGGATCTGAAGCTCTTCCCGGCACCCTGCCAGAGAGGGGAATTCACCCTGGAGGCCTTCTTCATCATCATGCAAGCCTCTGGTGTGATGCGTGAGTAGTTCATCTCTGGACTACGGGTCCATGTAGTAGCTAGATGGCTGGTTCTCCTCCTTTGTGCTTTCATGTTTAGATCTTGTGAGCTCCATTCATGATCAAGATCATCTATTTGTAATCCATACATGTTGTGTTTGCGAGGATCCGATGGATATTGAGATGCTATTTCAGATTGATTATTGATTCTATCATGTCTTTGTTATTTGTGATCTTGCATGCTTTCTGTTGTTAGTAGTTATCTTGGCCAAGTAGATTCTAGCAACTCCAAGAGTTAGTATTTATGCTTGATAGTGGGTCCATGCCTCTGGTAATCTGGGGAAGTGACATAAATCTCTAAGGTACTAGATGTGTTGTTGCTACTAGGGAGAAAACAACAATCCTTTGTTCAGAGAACAATCATATTGTTTACTTTACACGCAATTCGTAAAGCAATAATCTGTTGCTTGCAACTTAATACTGGAGGGGGTTCGGATAATAACCTGAAGGTGGATTATTAGTCATAGATGCAGTTGGATGGCGGTCTATGTATAATCTTGTAATGCCCAATCAAGTCTCAAAGGAGTCAAGATGATTAGTATATGCTTTCTCGAAGTTTGTCAATTGCCTCGCTGTAATTTCTTCACCCAGCATGTTATCTATCTTAAGGAGAGCCACCTCTAGTGAACTATGGACCCCGGTCCTTTTTTTTACATACAATCTACAAACTGTTTACTGCTTTGTGTTTACTTTCTGCAAACTATTACTTCCTTCCATTCGATACGTTTAATCCTTTGTTTTCATCGCAAGTTGGGGGCAAAGTTCTGTGGTTGTGTTGTGCAGGTCTCCACGTTGCTGCTGGCACCGGTAGTGCGCCCTGCCAATGTTCAGCTAGCTACACCTTTGGGTGTTTCCTTGCTCCTACTGGATTGATAACCTTGGTTTCTTACTAAGGGAAAACTTGCTGCTCTGCTCATCATACCTTCCTCTTGGGGTTCCCCAACGAGCCCGATATATTTGGGCCATCAATATACCCTAGAGACAAATAGTAATAAGGACTATTATCATATTTCATATAGTTTATTATTAAGTTTTATATCATGCTATAACTATATTGAGTGGAAACATCAATACACGTGTGATATACAAACAACCAGGGGTTCCGAGTGAAACTCTAGTCACTAGTTCATTGGTCAACAGATGATCATGTTTCCTGATCATGTGGCATTTATGCCAGTTGGAAATGAAGTCATCTCATTCCGAGAATGAGATGATGAACCAATACCCAACCTAAACATCGTGACCCGATCATGTCACGAAGTTCAAGTTACGATGATTAGAAATGGATCCTCGTAGACTATTCCTTAGACCATGAGGCTATATCAATCACTGTCTCCCGAGAGTGCTTAGATAGCATCAAGCGCCACTTGGTAATACAGTGGTTATAAAGGTGTGTTCAGGTACTCGGAGGAAACCTTAGAGGCAATATATGTCAAGAGCGGGATTTGTCCGTCCATGTGACGGGAAGATACTCAAAGGGCGCACTCGGAGAAGTTATATCCAATAGTTGCGCAGCGTGTGATTTGATCACGGGGATATCACTTGTCAGAACGAGTCAAGTAGAATTGTTCAGTAACGAGATTAAACATGACATGGTGATGTCATTGATCAGATATCGGGCAATGCTAGTATCGAGTGACAAAGGGAATAAGACACGATTGTCCCGGTTCAAACGATGAAAGATCTTCGTGGAACGCACAGGGGTCACATGGCCATCCAGGTCCCTCTGTTGATCATTGGTGCGGGAGTGTCCCGACCATGTATGGAGTGTTCCCAAACCGTGGGGTATCATGCTTAAGGGCTTGATGATGCTTAGAGAGTGTTTATAGGATCAGTAGAATCACCGAAGAACAGTAGGGAGAAAACCGGAAGGGTTTCGGTAAGTCTGGAGGATGTCCGGAGTGGAGGTGGAAGTGTTCCATAGCCATGGAGGTTGAATAATATGTGAATGAATGTTAAATATTGATTTAATCATTTATTCATAATTATTTAATAAAGAGAAAAATCAATTTAAATGGTCAAAGGCTTAATGGGCCAATTCCTGGAGGGGAGAGGGCCCATTAGGGAAAGGAGAGAGGGAGAAGGGGCCAAGGGGGTGGCCGGCTCCCTAGTGGGCTAGCCCCCCCGAGCGGGGCCCATGGGGGTGGCTAGTGGTGCCACCCCTCCCCCCTCCTCTCCTTTAGTCCCACCCCGGGACTTTGAGGGAGGTAGTACCTCCCCTCCCCCTATATAGTGGGGGTATTTGGCCAAATAAAATACACCAATAATCAATAAAGGTCTTTTCACTTTTGTGAGGACCTCTAATTGATATTTTCTCTCTCCCCCTCTCTCTCATGACCGTGGTCCCAAGTCTGGACTGCGCGAACAAGAGACATCTTCACCGCGGAGCACCATCGCGCTGCGGGATTCGGATCTGGGAGCTCTACTTCCACAACTGTTGCTGGATCAGGGAAGAGGGAGTCATCGTCAGGCACCGGACGTGTGTAACTCCTCGCGAGGTGTCAGACTTGAGGCACTCAAGTCGTTGGAGCCAAAGGAGCGCGAGGACTTCATCACGACCTTGAGGTCGGCTTCGGCTCGTCTACATCAACCACGCTCTCCTAAGCGTTGACAACGTTTTCGGTCTTCAAGGGTAAGTTCGCGAAAAGCCCCTCCCGTTACTGTATTACTAATAGATAGGTCCTGGAAGCTTCAGGGGTTCAGGGGCGTAGGGTAAAAATTATTGTTTTCATACGCAGAACCCCAACAAGCACAACTCCAGCTTCACGCATTGGTTCAAGAAAGAGCTACTCCAGCTTTATCATGGTAACAGACCTTCGACGGATGAGGAAAAACTCATATTCACCTTGTCATAGGGCCCCGCGATGAATGTGAGGACCTATCAGGCGTACCACATCAACGGTTACACATTCTACACCGAGAAAAGGACAAGAACAGTGAATATCAGAACTCGGGAGTCACGATGCTATCCTACTCAGATGAGGAATCCAGGGCCCCGCGATGAATGTGAGGACCTATCAGGCGTACCACATCAACGGTTACACATTCTACACCGAGAAAAGGACAAGAACAGCGAATATCAGAACTCGGGAGTCACGATGCTATCCTACTCAGATGAGGAATCCACTTTGAAGGAGATATTCTTCAGTAGGATTGAGGAGATCTGGGAACTCGACTACTGTGGAGACAAGATGCCGATGTTCCGAGTCAGATGGGCCAAGAACGTTGAAAAAGAAGGCTGGTATTTCACCACGATGGTTATACCCAAAGCCAAATCATCGATTACATCTGGCACGAACGTCCAGGCGAAAAATGAGCCATGGGTACTGGCTTGCCAGGTGGATCAATGCTTCTACATTACCGACCCTGTAAGGCCTAGCCGCGTTATTGTCGGGAGGGGGAAAAGGAGCGTCAACGAAATGGAGGGAGCGGCCACCAAACAAGACTTCGACAAGTACGGTGATCCAAAGATAGAAGAGGAATTCGAAAAGTACTTCGATAGACCTAGTGCTGCATCAGGAAGAAGGAATACCACCCTACCCTCTAAAGGATGTCCGTACACGAGAATAAATCCCCATGTTCTCGGGCTAAATTATTCAACCGCGACGAAGAAGGGCAAGAAGATCGCCGTGACGAGACATAGCAATAAGTAACTTTTTTGTGTGTGACAATGTGTGTGTGCATGCATCAAGTCGACAAAACTATACATGATACATACATATGGTTTTTGGAACAATAATCATATATATACATGATTTGTGGGTTTTTTGGAATAAATTATTTGTCTACTTGCAATTGTATACATGTGTTTTTTGCTTTTATATTTATAAATGTTGAATTGTTCATATTTTAAAATACTAAACAATTGTTTTATAAATTAGTAAATATTACTAGGTCAAATAGTAATTCCAAATTACTTTGTTAAATATATTTTTAAATTAAAAAGAAAAAAGTAGGGGTGCAATATTCAAACCTGGCACCTAAGGGGTTCTAACTTAACCAAACCTTCCTAACCAGTAGGACATGCTAGTGTTGTTGTCAACACTGCACCACGCGTTGTTTTGAGTTAGGTGTACAAACTCAGTGGCGCATATCGGTGGCGCACCGATTCGGGATGCGCCACTGAGTTTGTACACCTAACTCAAAAGGGCGCGTCTGCTTCTTCCTCTTCGACACTTAGTCGATTTTGTCTGCTCCCCACCGCCACTGCCCCCCTCGATATGTTCCCCACCGCCACCATGCCCCCCTCTGTTCCCCACCGCTGGCGCGCGGAGAAGACGAAGAAGACGCGCGTGAAGAAGACACCGGCGTCCCTCCCTCTTCCTCTGCTTCCTCTCCAGCGGAGAAGACGCCCCTCTACTTCCTCGCTGGCGCCCCTCTGCTTCCTCGCCGGCTCCCCTCTGTTGCGCGTAGCCACGACCTCCCTCCGTCCGCTACCACCTCCCTCCGTCCACGACCTCTCCAGGTATGAGCCTCCCTCTCCCTTCCCCTCCCCTCCCCTCTCTTGCTAGGGTTAGGGTTAGGCTATCTGCTATTGGTTCCTTGGATAACAAAGATCAATTCAACCATCTACTACCCTACCGATCATCTGTACAAGATATGTAAACTATAAGCAAAAAACATTTTCTACATCAGTGATATACACGCTAGCTCTAGCTGCTAACTTTACAGTAGAAGCAGCAGCAAATGGCTAGGCAAGCCCAACAACAGCAGCAGTAGTACTACAACACTGACGCTTGACAAACCAGAACCTGATCTAAACGATGCTCCTAAAAACACAAGTAAGGTCGAGGACAAGGATGCAAATGGGCAAATTGACAGAGTCACTATCCCAGTTGGACTCATGTCTACATATATTAGGCAGTAGGTGGTACAAGGAAGTCAAGCAAATTTACATGAATAAATCCTGCAGAGTCCACTTTACAGAACACACCATATACAAAGTTAAAGAACCTACATACTACTACATAGAGGATATATTTCAGCATAACGACATCATCGACCACTTCATACAAAAGCGGAAAAACCTACAGCAGATACTCATTTCCACGTCTCATCAACTAATGGAACTCTCCAGTTACCTGCAAAGCAATCGATACCATCATGAACACCAATTTATACAAGATCTAACTCAATTCGAGACATCATGCAACATAATCATCTCAACATTTTTATTAGACAAAACTAACATCCTGGCTATAGAAGAACAATTAGTTTGTAGTATTGCACACACCTTAAAGTCATAATGCCATAACTTTTTGAGAAATACATGTTCAACGCCTTGATATCCAAAACTGACTTATACAACTAGTATACCCAACTATCGTATAGGCTGCAAGGATGCTTCAGCATATAGCATTGATTTATACAGCTAGTCTACCCAGGTACCGTACAGGCTGTAAGGATGCTTCAACATATAGCGTACCAACTACCAAAAATACTAGGCATTAACAATCTGACACATAATAGCTTTCTTGATTCCATCCCAATTAATCGGTAATAAAGAAACTCATCTTGGCCCAAGAAGAACCAGAAGGACAATTTCTGGTCAGTGGTGCTGACAAGTACATCACACGCCACTAGTGCACACCCCCCCCCCCCCTCTAACACCGGTTTGGGTTGTAGAACCGCTGTTGAGGGTTCGGTGTTAGAGGGCCCCCCCCTTTAACACCGGTTCTTATACGAACCGGTGTTAAAGGGTGGCGCACGTGGGGCTGCCGCAGGGCTCAGGCCCCCCTTTAACACTGGTTCGTAACACGAACCGGTGTTAAAGGTTCTGTGCCGCGGTAGAAAAAGGAGATAAATCTCTGCCGCGGCAGAGTTCTGCCGCGGTAGAAAAACGGCCTAAATCTCTGCCGCGGCAGAGTTCTGCCCCTGCCCCGTTCTGGGCGTATTTCTGCGGCGCGGCGGGGACGGGGAGGGGGGAGGGGGAATCGATCGGGAGCGGTATACACATACATCGTCATCGGTACATACGAGTACATGAATAATTAAGAAACTATTATTATACACAACATCGTCATTGTGTGGTATTCTCCGTAAACGTTGAAGCATCAAGTACAAGACAAACACGTTCAAGCATATATACAACGTTCATTTTGGTGGATATCTAAAGAGTTCTCCGCCAGGCGTGACGACCTCATCAAGTATGAACCCCGCCAATTCCTCTTGAATGGCTCGTATGCGGTCAAATGGTAGGAGTTGGTCCCGCATCCGTTCGATCTGAATATATATGAAGAATGGGGTCAATATATATAAGAATAAAACTCAACACAATTGATGGTAATAAAATAATGTTGTGTACTTTGTTTACTTACTCTAAGTTGTTCTAGTGCGGCTTGGCCCGTCGCACATATCGTGTTGCGAATGAACTCGCAAACATAGTACCCACATAAGTTATTGCCGTGTCCCTGATGCGCGCACTTTACGAGAATAGAGAGTTCAATCAAAATAATAATCAATAAAGCATGATATAATGGAATTGGAAGCAGAATCAAAGAGATACGCAGACCTAGCTAGCTAGTATTACTTACATTTTGGTTTACAAATTTTAGTTCTTCTGACCATTCACCCACGGCCCTGCCCGTGAGCCTTTTCCAAACCCTGTCCGGTAAAGAAAATGGATAAAGGAGTAATTAATTACTTGTTGTCACGAAAGTTGTCGATCTAGTGCGATAATATGATTGAAATTACCTCATCTCTCTAAAGTCTGCCCATAGCTCTTTTTCTTTTCATAACGAGTCCATGACAAGGACTTTTCCTGAGTCAGGTTGAATGACTAGCAGAATAAAGTGGAACCTACGCACGCATAACTCATCATCAGTTACACTTAACATCGAGTAAGCCGAAACAGAATGTGTACAAGAGAGGGTAACAGTACTCACGAGAAGTTGTAAGGCAATAGTATTTCCCTTTTGGTTTGTTGTCTCAGTAAAGACCTTAGCAATAAATCTTCTGTTTGCCCGGGTTTGGTTCTTACCACTTCTTCATGAACTCTATTTGGGTCAACGAACCCAATGTCAAAAGGTCCTCCTTTCATGCATTCCATAACCTTTTTCCTGCATAATAGTATATACATATATGGTGAGCATATATATATACATGCAATTAATGAAGTGAATGAGCTGAGATAGAAAATACAGAAATAGTACCTGGCCGGACTTTGTAATCACTAAATTGCGTTCACCGGAGTCTTCATCTTCTCCATGACTACTTGAGCTGTCATCATGTGCCTCCAAGTTCAGATATTGTGAGGTGTCCTCATCGATAATGTTCTCCATTATTTCTTCTTCTTCAAGGTTTCTACTAAGTGGATCCATAGTTTCTAAAACAATAATATTATCTAGAGTAAGAGAGTAAACATTCAAGTGGACTTGGATTTATACACAAATATACATATTATTCATACAAAAATACACAAATAAATACACAAATGAAATTAAAACCCTAAGGATGCTTGATCATTTTAAACGAGTTCCGAGGGGTCCAAACCCTAATTCGGAGAAATCCCGGATGCATATGAGAGGGGCTAGCTATAGTGGCTGACCGGAGGATGCTCCAGAAAGCGGCGGCTGGCGGCGCTGGAGAGCGACCTAGGGCGCGCGAGGTAGCGGGTTCGCCTCAGCATGATGCGGCCTACCTAAAACGGGCGGCGCCACTACCTAGGGGTCACCGGAGCGACGTTAACGACGACGGCCAGCGGCGGCGCTTGCAGAGCAGCGAGGTGACGACCCTAAACTAATACTAACTATAAAATACACTAAATAACCCTAAAATAAATACACTAAACTACACTAAATAAATAACCCTAAACTAAATAACCCTAAACTAAATAAATAACCCTAAACTAATAACCCTAAACTAAATAAACCCTAAACTAATAACCCTAAACTAAATAAACCCTAAACTAATACTAACACTAAACTACTAATAATACACACTAAACTACACACTTATAAAATACTAATAACTAATTATATACACATATGCAACAATATATACAACATATATGCAACACTATATATATGCAATTACACAGAAATAAAATTATTCATACACAACAATATATATACATAATTGGCGGCGGCGGCTCCGGGTTGGCGGTGGCGGCCGACGCAGGCGCGCGCGGTGGTGGACGGTGCTGGCGCGGCGGGGGGCGTCGACTGCGACGGCGATGGCTCGCGCGCGGGGAGGGGGGCGACGGTGCTCGTGCGCGGGAAGGGGGGCGACGACGCTCCCGCGGGATGGCGACGGCGAGGGCTGGCTCGCGAGGGCTGGATGGCGACGGCTCTCCTCTGCGCGCGCGCTTTCGATCTGGCTGGGGGAAGAAGGAAGGGGAAGGCGCGCGTTATAACCCCACCCCCCCTTTAACACCGGTTCGTGGCTGGAACCGGTGTTAAAGGGGGCGAATTCGTTTCGCGCCCGCACCCCCCCTCCTCTTTAACACCGGTTCCAGCCACGAACCGGTGTTAAAGGAGGGGTGTGTGCATGCGAAACGAAATAAATGCGCCCCCCCCTTTAACACCGGTTCGTGGCTGGAACTGGTGTTAAAGGGGGGCATTTATTTCATGCATTAAAGGGGTGGGGGCATTTATAATTCAAAAAATAGGATATGAATTTAGAAAATTCATATCTTATTCATTTCAACTCAGAAAAATATGAATAATATATCATAATTTTCAGAAAAATAATATCTATCCATTCATGTAAAAACATTTTATATTTACTTTAGATGAAAATTTTCAAAATGATTAAAACACTTACATATAAATTTTGATTATTCAATTCAAACAAAAATAAATTGTCAAATCCTAAAACTTTGAACATAAGAAATATTAAGCATCTAAAAAGGAATCTAACCCTATTTTATTAGAGCAAATCATATTTTATTTTGTATTAACATTTTTGAATTGATTGGATATTTAAATGCCGCATCTTTTGTATACACTTGAATCTGACAAAGCCTCGCTCAACTTGCATTGGATTTTTGATAAAATAGCATATTGTGAACCTAAAAATGATTTTTGTAAAAAATCATGAGCATCGTATCATGTACCTGTAGGTCATATCGGACCCACTTCCTACCGATTCGGCAGGAATTTGTTTTTTTCACCAGAGGTGGACGGAAAGGTTTCAGATCCCCCTGTTAGTACATTGTCCATATAAGGTGGTCTACTATTTTTGTAAAATGTGGTGGTTGCTTCACAAAACCATCCGTTTTTTATGCTCGGAAAATGGAAAATGCCTTTTTGGTGCGATAAAAAGGAAAACTTCCTCTTGCAACATCGTTTGCCATGCCATGATGCACATGTATGCACAATATGGCCATATTATCACAAACTATGCCTTGATTCTAGCCATAACATTGGTCATTTGACCCGAAAGCCAAGAAACCTCGAATGAGATAGGTCATTTTGTGAAGGAGATAGAACTGGAATTAAAATACAGAATGCAACTAATAGTAAGTCACATAAAGCACGACTAAAAATTAAGATACATAAAAGAACTGAAAATTAAGATACATGGCCAGATTAAGTAACAATCGGCCGAACTTGTTTCGGAATGTTGGAGTGATTCAGTCATGCTCCTACCTACACCTATAATACTCGCCACTGTAGTCGTCGTACTCGCCGCCACCGTCATCGCTGTCGTCGTCGGGGTCGCCGTAATTGAACCGTGAAGGCTGAGTACGCGTGGGCTGGACTTGAGGGTAGCGCAGACGGGGGTTAGAGTCGGCGGCAGTGTCATAGGCCATGACGCTCTAGAGAGACCGACCGCGCCACCATAGCCGACGGTCGGCCTCGTTGAAGTTCGAAGGAGGTGGGTCGTCCTCCTTGTGCCTGGCGAGCGCCCTCTCACGCCGATCCACGAAGAAGGCTTCCCAAGTAGGGAAATAGTCGGGATGCCATCTGGGATTCCTCCGCTGCTCCGGCGTGAGCTCGAAGTAGTAGTGATTCGTGATGGCCATCCGGTGCGCCACACCTAGAGGGACAGGAGGAACCGGCACGCCTCCCGCGCTCAGCATCCAGCCGACGGGGACACAGTAGCCCGGCGGGCAGCGGTAGTTCAAGGCGCAAAGCGCCTCCGCCTCCCTGGGGGTTAGTGCTACGGTGGAAGCCATGGGAAAGAGTGATGAGGTTGCAGATATGAGTCTAGAGATGTGCAATGACAATGGAGGCCAACCCTACATATATATATAGTGTAGAACTGGCGGGAAGAACTGGAGGGAAGAACTGGCGGGAAGAACTGGTGGGAAAAAATGGCGGGAAGAAAAATGGCGGGAAAAATGGCGGGAAAAAATGGCGGGAAGAAAAATGGCGGGAAAAAATGGCGGGAAGAAAAATGGAGGGAAGAAATAGAAGGAAGAAAAATGGCTCATTTAATACATATACTGTTAACAGAAGAAATATGACATTGATTTCCATGTTGAGATACATATGTGAGCCAAAAATGGCTCAATTAATACATATAGTCAATCTTATGATCGCGTCGGCCGTAACCATGGAGTATCAACACCGTTTAACAGGATGGTTGGGTCAGTCTTCACTCTGAAGGGCGGAATTTCATCAAACTTATTATAATCTTCTGACATGTTTGTCTTGTCCTCCACTCCCACGATGTTTCTTTTCCCTGAAAGAACTATGTGACGCTTTGGCTCATCGTGTGATGTATCTGTTTGCTTATTTTTTCTTTTTTTCGGTTTGGTAGACATGTCCTTCACATAGAAAACCTGAGCCACATCATTGGCTAAGACGAATGGTTCGTCTAAGTTCTTGTCTACCTTCATAAGATTGTTGATATCCACTGTTGTCATTCCGTACTTCTTGTCTACCTCAACCCCCCCTCCTGTTAGCTTGACCCATTTGCATCGAAACAAGGGGACCTTAAAATTAGGTCCATAGTCAAGTTCCCATATCTCCTCTATGAACCCATAATACGTGGTCTTTTGCCCATTGTCTTCTGCTGCATCGAAGCGGACACCACTATTTTGGTTGGTGCTCTTTTTATCTTGGCATATCGTGTAAAATGTATTCCCATTTATCTCGTACCCTTGGAAAGTACATACAGTCGAAGATGGTGTCCTGGCCAACAAGTACAGCTGATCCCCAACAGTGGTGTTATTCGTGAGAAGTCTTTGCAGCCAGCCGCCAAAACTCGCCATGTGTTCACTTATAATCCATTCATCAGACTGCCCCGGGTGTTTGAGGCATATTAAATTCTTGTGTTCATTGATATACGGGGCAACCAAGATAGATCTTTGTAAAACCATGTAGTGTGCTTGATTGAGAGAATGCCCGTCCCTACATATCATTGCTTTACATCCTAGGGTGCCTTTTCCATGCAGTCTCCCCTCATGTCGTGATTCTGGAACACCAATCGCCTTAAGGTCAGGAATAAAATCAACACAGACCTCAATGACCTCCTCTGTTACATAGCCCTTGGAGATGCTTCCTTCTGGCCTAGCACGGTTATGAACATATTTCTTTAAGACTCCCATGTACCTCTCAAAGGGGAACATATTGTAGAAATACAGGACCGAGAATGGCAATCTCTTCTACTAGGTGAACCAGGAGATGCGTCATAATATTGAAGAAGGATGGTGGGAACACCAACTCAAAGCTGACAAGAAATTGGGCCACATCTGTCTGTAACCCTGGTAGGCCTTCTGGATCGATTACCTTCTGAGATATTGCATTGAGGAATGCACATAGCTTCACAATGGGTACTCGAACATTTTCAGGTAGAAGCCCCCTCAATGCAATCGGAAGCAATGGTGTCATAATCACGTGGCAGTCATGAGACTTCAGGTTTTGGAATTTTTTCTCTGCCATATTTATTATTCCCTTTATATTCGACGAGAAGCCAGACGGGACCTTGATACTACTCAGGCATTCAAAAAAGATTTCCTTCTCTGCTTTGGTAAGAGCGTAGCTGGCAGGAGTTAAGTGGCATCGTTTACCCTTCTCGTTCTCAGGATGCATAGGCTCTTCAGGGTCTTTCAGACGTTGCTGGTCCTGCCGTGCTTCCGGTGTATCTTTTGTCTTCCCATACACTCCTAGGAAGCCTAGCAGGTTCACGCAAACATTCTTCGTCACGTGCATCACATCGATTGAAGAGCGGACCTCTAAGACTTTCCAATAGGGTAGGTCCCAAAATATAGATTGCTTCTTCCACATGGGCGCGTGTCCAGCATCGTCATTCGGAACAGATAGACTGCCAGGAACTTTTCCAAATATTACTTCTAGGTTCTTGACCATACCAAATACCTCCTCACCGGTACGGAGGACAGGCTTCCTCCGGGGTTCTGCCAGACGTTTGAAATGTTGCCTTTCTTTCTTACTGGATGCAGGTTTGGAAGAAATCGACGATACCCTAGGTACACAACCTTCTTACATTTATCCAAATATACACTTTCAGTCTCATCTAAACAGTGTGTGCATGCATTGTATCCCTTGTTTGTCTGCCCTGAAATGTTACTAAGAGCAGGCCAATTGTTGATGGTTACGAAAAGCAATGCTCGTAGGTCAAATGGCTCCCCTTTGTGCTCATCCCACATACGTACACCTGGTTTGGCCCACAGCTATAAAAGTTCTTCAACTAATGGCCTTAGGTACACATCAATGTCGTTGCCGGGTTGCCTCGGGCCTTGGATGAGCACTGGCATCATAATGAACTTCCTCTTCATACACAACCAAGGAGGAAGGTTATAGATACATAGAGTCACAGGCCAGGTGCTGTGACTGCAGCTCTACTCACCAAAAGGATTCATGCCATCTGTACTTAGACCAAACCTTAAGTTCCTTGCGTCACGTGCGAAGTCCGGGTACTCTCGCTCGACTTTTCTCCACTGTGACCCATCAGCGGGGTGTCTCAACATCACGTATTTCTTACGGTCTTCCATGTGCCATCGCAACAACTTGGCATGCTCTTTATTTCTGAAGAGACGTTTTAACCGTGGTATTATAGGAGCATACCACATAACCTTGGAAGGAACCTTCTTCCTAGGGGCCTCGCCCTCAACATCGCCAGGATCGTCTCGTCTGATCTTATACCGCAGTGCAGTGCATACCGGGCATGCATCCAAATTCTCATACTTCTCACCACGGTAGAGGATGCAGTCATTAATGCAGGCATGTATCTTCTGCACGTCTAATCCTAGAGGGCAGACAACCTTCTTTGCTTGGTATGTACTGTCGGGCAACTCATTATTTCTTGGAAAAAGATTCTTCATTTTTACCAACAACTTTGAAAATGCGCTGTCAGTCACACCGTTCTCTGCCTTCCATTGCAGCAAATCCAGTGTGGTACCTAGCTTTTTGTGGCCATCTTCGCAAGTTGGGTACAACAATGTTTTGTGATCCTTTAACATCTGCTCCAGCTTCTCCTTCTCCTTTTCAGTTTCACATTCTTCCTTTGCATCAGTAATGGCCCGACCAAGATCGTCATCAGCGGGCCCATCTGCTGCCTCTTGATCTTCATTATCTACCCCCATTGCAGTATCATCATATTCAGGATACATATTATGATAGTTGTCATCATCCTCTTCTTCTTCGTTGTCTTCCATCACAACCCCTTTTTCTCTGTGCTTGGTCCAACAATTATAGCTGGGCATGAAACCGGATCGAAGCAGGTGGGCGTGAATGGTTCTAGTATTTGAGTAGTCTTTCTTGTTCTGACAGTGAACACACGGACAGCACATAAAACCATTGTGACCATGGTTTGCATTAGCCACAACGATGAAATTTTGGAGGCCCGTAATGTACTCGGAAGTGCGGCGGTCACCGTACATCCATTGCCGGTTCATCTGCATTAATATATAGTATATATCAAAAAATAATAGGGAGATGACCATTTATATATATAGTACATCAATGACACATGAAAGGATAGTTGCCGACCTCGACCGAGAAGGCAAGAGCAACGAGAAAACTTATTTTGAGCTCTCGGGCATTTCACCGAACACCTCTTGTGCATACGAAAAAAACACAAACTCGCACACTTCACACCCTCTTGCTAGGCTCCAAAATGAGATAGTGAAAAATGGAAGAGTGGGGTGTGGGCTGCGGTGTCTTATATAGCCCCCCCCCCTTTAACACCGGTTCAAGCCACGAACCGGTGTTAAAGGGGGCTGTGCGGGCCACTGGTGCAGGGGCCTTTAACACCGGTTCGTGCCACGAACCGGTGTTAAAGGGGGGCTCCTTTTTGCTGCACGGGCCACGCTGGTACAGGCCCCCCCTTTAACACCGGTTCGTAGAAGAACCGGTGTTAAAGCCCATTTCCAGGCTCAACCAAAGGCCTCGTTTCCACTAGTGCGCTACCATTTTCATGAATAAAACGGTCCAACATTCTTTCTATGTATTTTACTGCTCTCCTGTTGGTTACTACTAGTATTACTCTACTCTGCTTGTGATGTTGATCATGTGTTGAACCCACTTTGGGAGGTGCTGATAAAACATGGGAGACAACGAAAGTAGTAATAATGTCGTTGATGGGAGACCTCTCAGCTTCTGTTATAATGCGCATAGTGTGCCAAGGATCTTTAGCTTATGTTTATATTCTGTTATAATGCGAACTTTATATCTTGCACCTTATATTCTATTATAATGGTCATGTGAATCAAATGGTGTTGTGAATCAGTGTTGTGAAAGTGCATGGTGGTGGACAGTTTTGGTGGTGTATGCATGCTTTTGTGAATCAGTCTTGGTGGTGGGAATTTTTTGTAAATTGTTGCGGGGATTCCAAACTGAGTGCCTGTTACTCCCGAAATGTTGATTCATTTCTGTTACGGGGAGAAATGGGAACTCCTAGGTAGCCTTTTTTAGGGTAGGTGCTGTCGAATTTTCCAATCGATTTCTCTTGTACTAATTAGTTTCATATACTTATTTAGTGCAAAGATGTTGACCGGACAAGTAAATGATGGGGCCGGCCCTTCGAAGCAAATGACTGTCGAAGAAGAAGCCCGGAAGGCCAACATGCCGTTTTGGCGGCTTTCCTAGAGGGAGGAGGAGGAGCAGGAAATAGCTGCCATGGCTGATGACGAAGAAGACATGGAGGGTGACGATGATGCTGGAACGAGTGATGGCCACGAGGATGACACCACCGATGCCGATGGCGAATGCACCGATGGCGCCGAGGATGACACCACTGATGCCGGCGAACGCACCAACGCCGGCGGATAGACGGATGGTGGTGCCAACCCGGCAGCTAAGAAGAAGGCCGTGAGGAAGAATTGGGGCCCGCCAACGCTTGGCACGGAGCACGAGTAATTCACCGAAGTGACAGTGAGCGGTACACCCGTGGCGCCTGCAGCCCTCGCTGCTGAGTACGGGATACAACTCGGGTGCATTGTACGGGAGACCTTGACGGTCAACACGAGGAACCTCCGAGATCCCGGCAATGCGCATTTAGTCCAGCTCCTCATGCAGAAGCTTCACAAACGCTACAAGTTCCCCCATGATTATTACAATCTTGAGGTCAAGAACAATGCGGTGAACGAGGCGGCCCTCACGAAGATGAGCACCCTCTTGAGCAACTAGAGAACCCGGGTGAAGAAGCGGATAGACAAAAATGAAAGCTGGGAGGAGATAAAGAAGCATGAACCACTGCTCGAACACGACGACTATCTCCTCTTCAAGGAGGAGTTGGATACCGATAACGCAAAAGAATGGGCGGCGTGGGGGAAGAGACTGCATGACCAGAACATATGTAACCACAGGCTTGGGAGCAGCGGTTATAGAGGAAGAAAGCCAATTTGGGAGAAGGAGGACGCCGAGCTTAGGCGCCTTGGTAAACCAAATATGTTTGACCAATTCAAGGACGAGCAGGTGAGGAACTTTGTGCGGGCCTGCTACTTCCTGTGCCCCATAACAAAGGAATTCAAAACCATAGATGAGGATGTGCTGAAATTCGAGAAACACCTGGTAAGCAACTAACCACGTGGATCTCAAGTCGATTGGTGATCAATAATGAAGCCAAAATTAAAAATGGGTTCACCTTCCTTTTACAGAAAGATGAAATAGCGGCTGAGGCAAGTTCCCCCACCATGGGGTTGTCAGAGCCATGGGACACTCCTTTCAATAGGGCGGTGAACCTTGTCAAGAAGAGGCCCAAGAACATGAAGATGACATCCGGTGGACGTGTTCCCGGCTATGGGCTGACCACAAAAGTCGGTGTCCACTTCAAAGAGGACTCAAAGATCAGAAAGGAGAGAAAGTCCAAGGTGGAGGCTGAGAAGAGACGGGAGATCGCAGATCTCAAGGCTAAAGTGGCCCAGTTTCCGGCGCAAATGGAGGCGCAAATGGAGGAAAAGTTGGAACCAAGGTTGTGCGAGATCATTCCTCCTCAGCTATGGGAGGGTCTAGCCTAGTGGAATGTTGTTGGTGGAGTTGGGCCGATACCGGTGCCCAGCGTGTCCGGTAGCAACTCGGCCCAACACGTGTTGCCGAACTTGGTGACCCCGCCCTCCAACACCTTCGCGCAGCCGGTCGCATTGCTGAGCCCGCCGGCTCCCAACACCAACGCGCAGCCTGTGGCGCCCAACACCAACGCGCAGCCGGTGTTGCTTCGTGATGCACCTGAGCAGAATGTGATGCAGCCCCGCGTGTCCACATTAGCTGAGCTCGACGCCCTCACCAAGGTAATAATTATGCATCATCATAGGCCCGACTTCATACACCATTGTTGGTCTCAATCTAATCGACTTCCATCTGATTATATCCCCAACATGTTTTCCCGCAGGACGCTCATTGCACATTGCTGCAGTATGTGGACGGCGTGCTGAAGGATGTAGCCAAGGGTAGTATCGTCCAACCGAAGATGCTCATGATGCAAAATAAGCCGATCCCTGTTGGCATGTTCAGGGTCACCTTGGTAAGGATGTTGAAGGATTGCGACAGCATTGACCCCCCCAACCAACCTGAAGGAGCCGATGAGCATAAGACCCTTGGAGGTTGCTACGGCTGGCCTTTGCTATGGCCCAAGTCCCATATCCGCCTTGTTGTAGCTAAGGAAGGGCGGCGCCCCATCGCCCCAACTAATAAGACACGGCCACCGGTGTTCGTCCCCACCACCAGGAGGCATCAGTAGTTAATCGCACACACGTCGTCGCCATAGCCCGAGGACATGCATCAGGATGCACCTCACGTCACCAATGATGAGGATGACATCGACGGCTACCTCAACACCATGGGCACCGACGGATTCTACATGCCTCCTATTGGAGAGCCAGCCTCCCGCGGTCAACAACCTGGTCATCCCATGTCATGCACGCAGCGTCTGCAGTTTGGTGGTACTTATGATCAAGAGACGCCTCTGGATGACGCCGCTGGTCCACAAACCAACTCGACGGTGATCATCAGCCCCACCACACTCCACAAGGCGGTCGAGGAGCAGTTAGGATGATCCACTAATCCGGTCGAGGCGACTGAGAAGCCGAAGAAGGGCCAGAAGCATAACCGAAGCAAGAAGGCTTCGAGCCAGCCGCTTCCGAAGAAGATACTCCGGGCTCGAGACGGCGTGAGACAAGAGCCTAGTGATTTCAGGGCGCACATAGCGAGTAAGCCGATTCTAACTAAGGATATGCTTGAAGTCGCAGGTGGACCCATAGGAATATGAATTACTCAATTCTGCATCTCGAGACCACCCTTCTTAAAGAGAAGAAGCCCGGGTACCCGGTCTTCACATGCAAGGTGCCATCGGGCCATGGCTTTGTCGACCAAGCACTCGCGGACATATTCTTCGTGAGGTACGAGGACATCTACAATCTCCTGCACTCGAAGCGGCTGGACTATAACTTGGTCCGTCTGTACTCGCTCGATATGGCGTTGAAGGCCAAGAGGGAGAAAACCAAGGGCATCATGATACTGGACCCTTACTACATGCGTGAGGTTGTCTTGGCAAACGATGGGGATCGGGTAATGGTGGCAGAGTACCTAGGGAATATCTCCCATGAGAACTAGACCATTGATTCCATTCTTCTGTCTTGCTTTCTCGAGTAAGTAAACACACATTAGGTCGTCCTCGTAACAAATTATTTCTTAGATTTTAGTTGTCCTCTTCCAACAATAACTAGTTCCGTTTCAATTGTGTTGCGTAGAGGCATATACTGCACACTCATCTCCGTTTGTCCGAGGTTGTCGCAAGCAACGTACTTCGACTCATCGAGTGACACAAAGCCGAAGGACTATGGCAGATTCAAGAGAGTTCTACATGATGCTCTACAAGTCTACGTCGAAAAGGGAGGCAAATTCTCCAGGGGGGGCAAGAACCAAGGATGGCAAACATGTGTTCATGCACCACACGAAGTTCCCCTACGCCAAGAAGTCGACCAACAGTGTGAAGGAGGCCTTCTACGTCCTGCATCACATCAAGGGGTTCATGCGGGATTCACAGGTCGAGGCGCTGCCAGCTAATCTTCGACACTTGGCCACACAGTTGGCAGTGATCCATGATATGGACCTTATGGAGGACTTCTGGCGCATCCAGACTTAGCTCTGCCAAATCATCCATGACGACATCGAAACGAAAGGGGGCATGTACGTTCCCATCGTGTTGAGTAACCGCGAGATCGAAGAACGCATCGACATGCAGCACGACACCAGGACATTCATGATGAGAGAGGGCGTGACCCCGTTCCCGACGAGATCTACATGATGTGTGTGTGCCTATCATTTGTGTGTCATGTGTGTGTTATGCCGTAGAGTTGACTATCCTCGTGATGTGTTTCTGAACTATCGTTTGACGTGCGTGTCATAAACATTATTAACTACCCAGGGCTAGTAAAACCCTTGACGGTCGATGTTGGACTTGCTTATATGATAGTCATCGTCGGTGCTATATTTTATTTTAAGTTTATGAATCTTTGCTCATTTCTCTAATGCATGTATTGTCTATGCATGCGTTGTCTACAAAGATGGCGAAGTGGTACGTGATACATTGGTGACACCACCGATGCCGGGAGGGTGTGAAAGAGCAGGGACAACACTACAACCAGTTTGAGGGAGATTCCGGTGGAGCCCGGTCCTCCGGCCCGCCGGAATCTCCCTCAAACTAGCCATAGATGTACTACTCCCTAACATGTGAAACACGATGGTGTGCGAGAGCAGGGACAACACTACGGCCAACTTCAGGGAGATGCCGGAGGATCCAGTCCTTAGGCATCTCCCTGAAGCTGGCCATAGAGGCACTCCCTAATATGTGAGATTAGTTAGCTCCCTAGCATATTTTGATCAAGATAGATAAGTTAGAAACTCCAAGATGGTGTGCGAGAGCAGGGACAACACTACGGCCAGCTTCAGGGAGATGCCAGAGGATTCAGTCCTCAGTCATCTCCCTTTAGCTGGCCATAGAGGCACTCCCTGTCCAGCCGAAGGGTAGTATCGTTCAACCGAAGATTCTTATGATGCACAACAAACCGAATATGATCGTCATCGGTGCTATATTGTATTTATCGGTTATGAATCTTTGCTCATTTTTCTGATCATGCAAACATTTTTATAGTTTTCCATTCTTTTCGTTGTATAACATATACTACATGCATGTTTACAGAGATGGCAAAGTGGTACGTGGTATACAGGGATCAGGTTCCAGGGGTCTATGACGAGTGGGAGGACTGCCAGGCACAAGTGAACAACTTCAGCGGCAATAGATACAAAGGCTACAAGACAAGAGAGCTGGCAATAGCCTCGTGGAGGAGATACACGTGGAAGAAGAACCGGATGAAGATCATCATGGTCTCGGTGTTGCTCCTCGTCGTCGCTGCTATGCTCTATTCGATCATAGTCTAGAGTGATAGCTCTATGCATGTGTAATGTGATGATCGAATTTGTAATGTGATCGACCGAATTTGTACTACCGCACTTTGTGTAATAATATAATAACACTTGAATTCATATTTGATGTATTTCAGGACTTTGAATTCATATCTTAGATTAAATTCATATTTGGTGTATTGATGTATATAACTGCCGTATAAATAAAAAATACACTCGAACAGTCAGTGGCGCACTGTTTTTGGGTTCAGTGGCGCACCATGTCAGTGGCGCACCACGTGCACGTGCTCTATTGATAATATTTGTGGCGCACGGCTTGGTAGTGCGCCACTGACTGCCCTGCTAACCGTGGCGTGCTGGTGCATGCGCTGCTGGTAATATCCGTGGCACACGGAAATGGGATGCTCCACGGACTTACCTACTATCCGTGGCGCACGTCCTGGTGCGCCACTGACTACTCTGCTATCAGTGGCGCACGCCCCGTGCGCCACGGACTTTGTTTTTGGTGCGCCACAGGTAAGCATTTTCCTACTAGTGGGTGTCCAATACATAGTAGGGTATTTCTCCATTAGAATTCTACCTCCTGCCTTGTAGTTGATCCATTATCGCTAACAACTTGGACAACATTTTCTGGATAAATTGCTTCTATTTGTTCTCCCAACAATTTTGCTACCAAATTTGCATCAACTGATTCAGCAGAAACATTGGCTGTCCCTAAGAAGAAGGTACCTTCAGGACTATTGGCAAGAAAATTCATCAAATGTCACCCACTCAAGTCCGTCCAACCAACCGACATGAGTGTGAAACCATATCCTTTCCATGCCTTCTCATGTTTCTCCTTCAAGGCGTCGGTCTTGACCTTTGCCTTCTCGAGTAGTGGTACCCTCACATCATGGTAAGAGGGCGATATGTAGTCATCTCCATACTGCCCTATAGACTCCAAGAGAATCGCCCAACTCCTTGAATTGACAATGTTCAGTGGAAGGAAGTTCTCATACAAGAAATCGGCAACATGGCCATCTACGACATCATTTTGTTCCTTTGTCTTTGTGCCATAGTCCTTCATTGTTCGCTGAACACCATTCTATCTATGTCTGTCAGCAACAACCTCTTTCGGTGTCTTGTGTTGCTCATCAGCAATGCACTTGGTTTGCTTCTTTGGCTCTGATGCGGACACATAAGAAGAAGTCGTGGATGCCTTCCTTTTCCCTTAGTTGTTCAATGCCCTTGAGCTTATTGTTGCTGACACCTTTGAGGTTGCTACACCCTGCTCTTCTTCACCATCTTCCACTTGTTTGCCACCATCAAGGTCCATGACTTCAAACTTCTGTCCATGAGATTTCAGAAGTTCATGAAACTGCTTTCTGATTTCTAGAGTGGTTTTAGGGGATTTCTCCAGAATAGGGAAACCCCCAGTAAGGTATTTCTTAAACCTAGAAATTCCAGAAGGGACCTTCTTCCCACACAAAGTGCATTGGATCTTGAACTTGTCCTCAAGATCTAGCCAGAATTCATACTTCCATTACGGGTCCTTGGACTTTGTTGGCCTCCTCTTAGGATCCTTGGCAGGGTCGTAGTTTGAATTATTTTCAGCTGTTGTTTGGGCTAAATTCACCACTTGAGAAATTGGTGCTAACATAGTGAATTGGTGATAAGCCGCAGGATATAGACGTTGAGACAGTAATCAACACACCAGCAAAAGAGAGCAAGGGAGGGAAGACATGGGAGAGCATGCTGGAGAAGGGGAGAGTAGGGGAAGACAATTACGTGGTGTTGTCGAGGTGGAGGTGGAGGTGGAGGCGATGGCGGTGCAGCCTTCAGGGGAGAGGAAGTGCCAGGGGAGGAGCACCAGGGGAGAAGCGGAGGTGGTGGCGCCAGCAAGCCCAGCAGCGGCTAAAGGAGAGGCAGCGCCAGGGCGGAGCACCAGGGGAGAGGCGGCTGGGGGAGGGACTCACGGGTGTAGGGTCTCACGCGAGGCTTCTTATATCCCAACCCTTTAAGTTTTCAATCGACAAGTTCACCGAGACAAGTCTAGGTTTGTCACCAACAAGTCAACTTGTCGCTCAACAAGTTAAAATTTTCTTGTCGTTTCACCTTGTTGACATCAGTATTGCGATAGGTAGACTTGTCGTGCGACAAGTCTAGACGTGTCGAATGTAACACCCTCGAATCGTCCCTATGCAAGTTTTAGCCCTTTCCGCCAAACCCGCATAGAAACGATTCAAGGACGCCCACCAGGCACTTTCGTGTGGGTGGAAAACGAAGTAATAACATTACACAACAGTCCTGGATGGGACCCACAAAACAGATATATATACAACAGTGACTCAACGAGTCAAGAATACAGATATCATATACAAAGATCCAAATCACCTTGAAAATGATAGAGCGTCCGACTAAGGACAAGATGAAAATGGGGCTAAGAGCCCTGAAGAATAACCAATGGCGTCCATAACCCTGCCCAGGCCAAGCCGGAAGGGTAACCCTGCTAACGACGGCGATCTCAAACCTGCTAAAACAAAAGGGGTGCCGACAAAGGGCAAAAGGAAAAGAGGAGCGTCAGTACTGAGGCCAGTACACGGCGAGGCTAGAATTCGGCGGCTCTCGCCTACATAGGTATGGTGGGCTGAAGCGGCAGCGCAGCGGCACTAAACAACCTATAGAGACTCGATACAACTGGCGGTTATCAGAGAGGGATAAGAAAGACCTATTCGGATCCAACCTGAAGCTAACACCAAACAAACCCATCCTGGTATTTCCCCCTCGAGACCAAACGAGGAAGTCGGACCAAGGAACTCACACAGTTGGCAATTTTACTCATTCTATTATAGTTGCAGCAATTACTAATCATATATAGATAGCATGAGTCATCCTGAAGCATAAGTAGTGGGCAGTTTTAATCACCATTCCGTTGTAGTTGGAACATTTACTAGTCAGATAAAATTGTCCTGAGGAATCCCCAAAACCTAGCAGTTGTTGGCACTTTTATCACATTCCATTGGAGTTGCAATACTTACTAGGCATATATAACAAACAACCTAGATCCACCAGTTGTTGGCATTTTTAATATCCATTCCGTTATAGTTGCATCTGTTTACTAGTCACACATTAAGTCAAATTTATAGCACTACTTTAGTCATGCTTGTCTATGATCGAGATACTATGCTCCAAGTCGTCCATAACTGTGGACACGGCTTTCAGAAAGTTTTACCCTACAGGGGTGCACAAATAGCAACACACACTCGATCAACCTCGGAAAAACCAACTCAAAACCCAACGAGGCTTTCACGACAAAGCAATCACAGGATTCATAAATATTTCAGGGGGGGCACCCCATTAAGCTACCCACAACGAAGTTGGCTGGCTCCGAGACAGACCCAAGGTTTGCGCCAATGGCTGTAAATGACTGGGAACCCGAAAGTGTGACTGGGCTTGTCGATACCGCGAAAACACTCCGCAATCCTAAATAGTACAGGTGCTCCACGCACAATCTTAAATAAAGCAGTAAAGCATGGCATAGGTACAGGATAGTAATAAAGCCCCAAACTACTTTGTGGCCCCAAGAAATAGAAATGAATCAAGCTCTGGCTCAGGGGGGTCCATAAGGCCTCCCGGATGTGGATAGTGCGAAAAATCAAGGAACAGGTATCAAGTACTCGGGGTCCTATGGGACACAAGTGAGCGTGGAAGAACCAAATAACATCTATTGCCCACCGATGCATCTGCATTAGTTATATCTAGCATTTTAATAGTTGTATTTAAAGTCATGATCATCTCCACCAATAAGCATCTCCACCATTAACATCTGCCAGCATTCCAACAACTGTGGTACTTGACAACATGAGATCGCACCTTAGCAAGCAACTACGACTCGCAAGGCCAGCTATCTACCAAACACAGGTAATAGGAGGTGTCCAAGGCAATATAGAGGCTGCACGGGATATAACTAGGGTACGGAAACTAAAGCATCGCGACACAGATAGCAATAGATCAACAGGAGGAAATAAAGACTATAAATGCAAAATAGGTAGAAGGGGAAGAGGTGCTCGCTAGGAAAACACTGTCGATGGATCATATCCAGAGAACTTGTCGATACTCGCATCAACTCATCGGCCTAATCCGCGAAGAAGCAAACACTAGAAGAAACACCGGATGTAATATTTAATACTACGGCAGAAGATCCGGCATGATTATGATATGCATGCGATATGAACAATTATTATGCAACAGGTTTTATATATAGCATTTATAAAATAGGGGCTCGGAAAAGGTTCACACATCTGGGTTCGGACGATCTTGGGGTTTGATGTGGTTCGGGGTCTGGTCTCAGGGTTCGTCGGGGGGAACGGTTCGACGGGAACGTTCTTGGACGACGGAGTAGATCTTGTCGCATCCGGGAAGAAGGACTTGGCGTTCCGTGTCGATCTTGGCAGTCATCGGGTCTGCGAAGAAGACCTTGGTGTTCGGCGACCTTGGCATTCGGGAAGGAGATCTTGTCTCGGGCTCGGTCATCGGATCCAATGCCAATGAGAAGATCTTGGCGTTCTGGCTTCGGTAGACGACGATGTGCTAGGTTTCGGTACTAGGGTCTTTGGGTCTAGGCAGAAGATCTTGTCGCACGGTGTCCGGGAAGGAGTACTTGTCGCACCGGGGTTCGGTCTTCGGATCCCGGGAAGGAGGTCTTGCGGTTTTCCGTGAAGGCGATCTTGACACTCGGTGCCCACGAAGTAGATCTTGTCGTCGCGAAGATCTTGTCGGGTCCACGCCATCGAGTCGGTCTTGGCATCCGGGGTGAAGTACTTGGCGTATCTGCGGTCTTCAGGTTCAGGTAGAAGAGCTCGTCGTCCGGGGATTCTCCGGGTCCGTGGTCTTCGGGTCATGTCGATGGTCTTGTCGTACCGGGGTTCGATGCTCGGATCCATGTAGAAGGTCTTGGAGTTTGGCGTCGGTTTTGTCGTCGGTCGATCTTGACTTGCCGGTGGGGGTCGTGGCAGCTTTTGGAGGAAGAGGATTGCACGCGGAACGAAAGTGCACCGATGGCTCGTTACAACACAACCACGCGCACATACACATATGTGCACAGATGAACAACAGGAACCCACGCAGGGACATGGCGAGCTCGGGTGACGTCCTGGCGACGGGCAAGGCGGGGAGGCGGCATACTAGGCGCGCTTGCCCGGGCGGCGGCTTGGACGGCCGGTAGGGCGGCGCCAGCGAGGGGCCGGGCTCAGGAGGCACGCGCGGCGGTCGGAGAAGCTCGATGGAGAGGTGGCCGAGGCGACGACGACCGAAGCGAGGCGGCGGAGCGGCGACGTGCCCCAGGTCGAGACGGCGCAGGGGCTCGCAGCGGGGCGACCAAGCGCGGCTGAGCCGGGAAGGAGAGGGGCGGGGCGAGGCAGAGGGGATCTCGACGAGACAGTGAGGAGGGGAGGTGGTCGGGGCCGGAGCGGATGAAGGGCGACACGGGCACCTGGCGAGCTTGGCGGGGAAGGCTCGGCGAGGCACGCCGGCGGAAGGTGGGCCACGCCCTAGTGGCCAGAGGAGGCGCGGGAGGGCCGGCGAGCGGCCGGGGCCCGCGGCAGCGCGGCCGGAGCTCGCAGCTGCGAGGTGGAGGCGGTGTGGAAGACGGCGGTGACCAGCCGCAGGAAAGGAAAGGGGAGGACGACGCGGTGTTGCAGAGGGCGGCGGCGGAGGAAACCTCGGTGATGGATCCCGTGGTGGAGGAGGTTGCGGCCGGGGCGAGGAAGATGGTGAGCGGCGGGCGCGCTTGGGCTCGCGCTCGAGCGGACGGGGAGGAGGTCGAGCGGCGGCGACGGAGGAGCGAGGCACCCGGTGGCGGTGGTTGGCCGAGGAGGCGGAGAGGAGGGCCACGAGGCGGCGGCGCGAGGCTCTGCAGGAGAGGAAACTGGCGAGGGAGAGAGCGGGGTGGGGCCAGACGCGGGACGGGGATCTCGAGGCAGGACTCGCGTGGCGTGGGTCGACCGCGCGGCAGGTGAGGGTGGGGACGCGGGCCAGGGGGCGGCTGGTCGGTGTCCAGGGGGGTGGGCGGGAGTTTGGCTGGGGCCGGAGGATGGGGCGTGGCAGGCGCGCGCTGGGGCGGCGTGCAAGGCGGGAAAAGAGGGGTAGGTGGCGAGACGTGGCTGGGGGGTGATGTGGCGCACAGGGAGTGGAGGGGTGAGGTGGCTGGGTAAGGTGAAGGAAGGGGATTGGATGGGGTGAGGTGGAGGAAGGGTGGGTAGGCTAGGTTCAGGTAGAAAAGGGTTTGGGGGGATCTGGGTTAGATAGGATTTTTATCTGGAGGTGGCCGGCTGGGCTTTCAGGCCTGGCTGGCTGCCTCCCAAAAATAATTTAAATATTTTATTATTAAAAACGAGGCTTTTGCAAACCGTTGATAGACAAAACAAAATATCCTGGACAAGCCCGGTGTTTTTGATTTGAATTAAAGACGGGTATTTAGAAAACAATAAAAGACTTTTCGAAAATAGTTTCAGACAAACAGATGCATGATGATGACGATGCTCAATTGCAATGTGGCATTAGGACATGAGCATGCGGTCATGATGATGCAATGCACAAAAACAACGCGATTTTCTAGTAGTGGTTTTTGCGGGGCGCCACATCGAACGACACTTAATCCTTGAAGAGCGCGACCCTAACGCAACAAGAACATCTCTCTAACTTGTGTGGCCCACCACCGCCTATGTTCGTCTATATATTTCGCCCTCCATGCCTGCCCGAAACGCTCTATGTTCTACTTCCAGTATTCTCCCCAAATCCTTATTGGAGAATATTCAGCGGTTGGTGGCGGAGTAGGATGAGATGCTCTAGGCGGCGGCATGCGGAGAAGTCAGCAAAATGAATATGGGGCAAGGCGAGGCACCATCCTCTCTGTGGCGGCAGCCTCGGGGTAAATGTTTCTTTTATCTCTGATTGAGATTTTCTTGTTCTTGGTTGTTTCGATCTGATTGAGGTTGTCTTGTTCTTGTTTTTTCGATCTCTCTCTCTATGTAATTGATTGGGGGTTTTCTATTATCTTATTTGGGGATTCTTTTTTCGTAGAAGGTGCCATGCTGGATCAAATGTACAAATATATAGGATTGGAGCGGCGTTCAATCTAGTTGCTCTAACGATTGCGCATGTGGCGTCGATTTGGAGACGAGTCGTCGCATCGCATACACCGGAGAGAACACCAAGCGCAAGTTCCTCGGGTGCCACTACGAAACTCCGAAGTGCAAGTACCTTATATGGATCGATAAACCACAGAGCTCGAGGATGTGAGCATTGTTGAGGAAGATGTGGGAGTCGGCCAATGACAAAGAGTATGAAATGTCCAATGATGACGATGACAAACCCTCGGCATATAACCATTTTCCTGTAGTGGATACATATCACACTTTGTGAGATGAAAACCGCGGTCGAAGTTTTGGTGGCTCCTATGATAACTTGTTTTTAGTTTAGAAATACATATTTTGAATAAATGTCCATTTAATTTGCAGGAAGTAGATGGATATGTTCTCAACGCTTATGAATATTTTCCATTTATAGTGTGGATACTAACCAACCATACTGGTGTTGCTCCGTTTGAGAACAGGTAAAGCTCATTTTCTTGCAGCTATTCGCATAGAAAAGAGAAAGTTATGATTGAAACGGATGACTAAAATCTAAAAAAATGACGAGTGTAGTACAAGATTATACAATGTCACAAACAAATATTGAAGGAAAACTCATATTATGTGGCCTACATAAAAATAACAAGTGGTAGCAAATATAATATGAATGTTATCTTTTTTTCTCTCAAACAGCAGAACATATTAGCATCAAACTTCATACATCAATATAACTTTTGTAGTACAATGCATAGATTTAAAAAAAAAATGGTACACCACAAATCTGTAAAAGAAGTGGGGTTGTAGGTGTCATCGTGCTAAGAAAAACTATATGGATTGGAGATGCCTAGGCATATAGCAAGTTTGGTGTTTCTATGTTTACTAGTTCCCTTTATTGAGTTCTTAACTTGTCAATTACATCTTACGTATTTTGGGTGTATAGGTACCTAGTTTAGGCAGGGATTATGAATAATGGATTTTTACCTTCTAAAATATATATGGTTCTGAGCAATTGGAAGGATTTTCGGTAGAACCAATGTTATTTCAATGTGAGTGAAGTGCTCAATCCCGACAAAGCCTACCTATCATCCATGACACTAGATCCTTTTTCTGACAAAGAGAATATATTAATACCAAGAAGATATATTACACCTGGCCTATGCAACAACATAATGTCAAGATCTAGTCTAGACATCAAAGGATGCACATAGCTAAAAAGAAAACAAAAAGAACTAAAAGGAAAAAACTGCCGACGAGATCAGCGAAGCAACACGAACTACCATCACCAAAGGCCACACCCGGACTTCAAAAAGGTTTTGCAAGAATGAAGCCTCCAATAAGAAAACATTGCACAAACACCATCGATGTCTGATCAAAGATCATGGGTTTTCACACGGAAGAAAGTCCGACTGAACTCTAGACAATGCCTTCAATAAGGAGACGAATAGAGATTCACCATTGTCAGGTACAACCAGTTAAGGTCAGACAGGGGTGGCCCTAGGGTTTTACCGATGGGTATGCCATATACAAAATTTGATAGCAATTTGAATAAAATATATGTACTAATTAAATAAATAACTGTACAATTTGTATTGTAGACGGTATAGAAGCAATGAATAATACTCTATCCCATTAAAATATTAACTTAGAAAATTGCACAAATTACCACATAAATAGTTCAAACACAAGAAATAGTCCAAAATATGCATAAAACAAACTTACAATACTATTTGTGGTGGAATGATAGTTCATAGTCGTCGATTATTAAATCTTTTTCTAAAAATAAAGAATGCGGACAACCATAAATATGTGTTCATGTGTTCACCAATTTACTTTTATTTAACTATTTTATCCCAGCATGATAAATGGTCTATATCTTCACGAAATTGGGTACCTGAATAATTACCTCAGCACGAATTAGCCTGTAACTGTTTGTGGTCATGGGCTCGTTAGCAAGAACGGACAGGTGTTCAACCTCGTGATGGCGTTGCGGCAATGGGCATGCAATGATGCCGCGTCCGAGAAACCCCGAATCGTGTGGGCATATAGGGACCTCGCATTGCCTACGCTCTCTAGAGAAAGACTGTAGTTCCAATTGGCCAAACCGGTGCTTCACTGCTCGGAACTCTCCTGAAGACCTGGCTAGCTGGGTGAGAGTGCGAGGTTCGATGGCGGCCAGGCGGTGATGCGGTGTTCTAGAATATGAAGTAGATCCTATGTGCTATGGAGATCTGATTGATCGTGAGCTGAGCAAGTTTTGCTATAGATGATGTTTACTTTTTTTTAACTGCAGCACGCACGGCCGGATCCTTTCAGCTGAGCAGTTTTGCAATAAGTTTTTTTTTGGGGTATACTGTATGGTTGATCGGCTGGACTCTAGGATATGCCCATACATACCCAGCATACCCTATAGATCCGCCACGCGATGGGAGGACACTAGCTCCTAAATTCACACACGCTATAATAGTTCGTAACTCGTAATCACTTGTGATCCCAATATTTTTCTTGATAAAAATTCACCATACCATTTCCGTAATATCGTTAACTTTTTTTATAAGGAGCATATATTAATATTGCAAAGATATCAATTACACACAGCCTCTCAAAAACGCATTGGCCTAGCGGGCTAGCGGCCTTACAAATGCACACATCTAAAGAAAAGAATTACAAAAAAGTAATTCCCGCTACAGTGATCTATTCCTTGTAGTTTGTTGTAGTAGTTGCCAGATTTGTAATGTTCAGTAAGCTAATTGCAAACCAAGTACTTTTAATTCATAGATCCACACACCATTTTTCAGCAATGGCCTAATGGGCAGTAGGCACAACCACATAACGTGTAACTTCAACAGAAAAGAAATCATACCATACATATATAGCCAATGAAACGTCTGTTATTCCCCTATCATTAGCACGGAGAACTACTGTTGCAACAGATCAATGCAAGGCATGCCGTTCTTAGTAATCTAATCTATTCAGTTCTCATCAGTTGGCCCGTGGTTGGGGAAAGAGGAAGATTTGCAGTAAAAGTTACACTTGCATCCCTTGGGAACGCAAAGGCCTTCTCCCCTTGTGTACTTCTTCAGGCAATCCGTATAGCAGGTGACCGGTTTGCAGTCGCCGGAGTAGATCACCTCCGAGCAGTCGTACTGAGGAGGATGAAGCTGCTGCCCCCCAAAGGCTGTTTATCGCATACATAGATACGTCAAATTATAGGAGTATATACATATGCATACCACGGTCAATTACAATTAGGCTAATCAATGATTCAGCATCCGTAAGTACCTGAGGATGATAAAAGGAGGACAATGGCCAGGAGTAGCAGCAGCTGATTGGCAGTCGTCATGATCTGATCTTGATGTCAGGGTTAGGGGATCACACTTTTGATTCCTGCTTCTTCCTTATTTTTGGCGATGGTGCCTCTTCTAGCGGCCTGGCTTGGATAGCTACTCTGTCAATGGTAGGCAGAGGGCAAATTTATATCATGACATTCCTTGGTATTTTTGGAATCACATTAATTGGCATTGATAAGGATTAATTTCGCAAGGATATGACTTTGATTGCCTTAAATATTTAGGGAGTGACTACTATTCAACATCTGGCTGTTTCAGGATTAAGAAACGGACACATGTTAAGAGCCAATCAGAATATGACAACTGTAAGACTCAAAATCAATGAAATGAAAAGAATGAAAAAAACAAAACAAAAATATGTGTTTGCTTTAAGTTACTAAATCAAAGAGAGAGCTCAATTTTGAGTTGCAACAGCTCAATTTCGACTCCAACGTTGAGCCCACATTCTGGCATGAGCCGAGGCACCACATCCAGCAGGCGCAATACATAACTGACTAAAAAAACCAATACATGACCAGCCCGACCTTCTCCTCCGGCGAGCAAACACCTCACGCACTCTAGCCCCCTCGCTCCACCCAAAGCTGCCACTGAGTCATTCTGGAAGAAACAAGAATCAAGAATCAGATTTGGAAACTCCAAGTTATGCCTCCTTAACTTGTTGTAATCTGAAACATGAAGTTTGTACTATCGGATCCAACCTATTAGCAGATACAAAACTGATCTAGTAGTAAAGATGTGTTATATACCTTGAGGGCTGCAGTACAAATTAAAGGGTTTATACATGGGGATCCCATTCAATTCACTCCCATCAAACAAAAGAAAAAGGAACACTTACAAGAATGATCACTTAAACAATAACAGAAGGGAACTAGCTTACAATCTCATCCCTTGAGCATTGTAGGTTGTGCTACTAAACTTGTTCCCCAACAAGTAGCATGAAGTGGGTCAGAACAAGCTATTAGCAGATATACGAACTAATCTAGTAAAGATGTGTTCAAAAGATTTCTTGAGTGCTGCAATGCAAAGTTACAACACTGATCACTTAGAGAATGCCAAGACAAAGGTCAAGGACCAACCTAGTCAGGGTTCAGGGTCAGACGTACTTTAGACGTTCAGTTCAGACAATCAGACTTGGTTGATCTGCTGCTTGCCTTCTTCCCATACGTACTAGGTTCAGCTCAGGCCTGCAAACAATATGAATTCATCAAATTATAGAGGAAGTGGTAATGTGGTATCACAGTATGAGACATCAGAGAAACACTGAGCGGCGAAGTCAATCAGGGGGGACGCCGACGCGACGCGAGAGAACACCTGCAGGCCTGCAGCCTGGGCGGAACACGGGCACCGATCGCAAGATGGTTCGTTTTTCTATGGATGAATCGACGCAAAGGTTTTGCGTTTTTCGCGAAATAAAGACACTTAGACACATCCGGATAATTGCAAGCCCGTCTTAGCACCAATGTGGAGTTGGGCTGAACAACAAGACGAGTTCCCCAGGACACTGTCCTGCAGTAAACACAGAGAATTATTTGTTCTAACAGACTCACAATTACACCAACTTCTGCATCAGTTGCATATCGATCACACATCACCATAAAGCCCCGACTCATGGGCTGCAAAATCACAACAATACGAGATACTACTACCTCTGAAGAAGTCCTAACACGCCAGAAATAAAAGCCAAGGATGATTTGCCTGATCACCATATCACGCCGGGGCGGTTATTAGGAGTAGTGCCCGCTTCCCTCGCCGAAACGGCTGGAGAAGCTGAGATGGTGACCATGGTGCTGGAAGAAGTCGTCGTCTTTGTGCGCCGCGTGAGTCATGGCGAAGGCAGGAGCGACTCTCTTGCTGATCTCATGTGAGGCTATTGTATTGGATGCCGATGAGGTTCGATCTTCAGCTGCGCTGTTACCTAGCCGTAGATGGGTTGAACCTGACGAGTTCGCACCATCTGCGGTGGCCTTCGTGGCGGCAATGCGAGCCTGCTCCTGGAGCTGTTTGGCAGTGAGGAAACGTCCACCGGAACCTCTTGCCCTCTTCATTGCGTGAAGATGACGAGACTCGTGAAGATAGGGCTGCAGATGGAAATTGCACCCAAACGTTAGGCGAAGCGGGAGAAATTAGAAATACCAAAGCTCGTTTCATGTAACATGGACAATGAATGTGCTGCTCAGTCGCAACTTGCAAGAGGGAAGAATGATTGATTAACAATGGCAAAGTAAGAGAAAAGGACTAGAGACAAGAACCTTTCTGTTTTTGGTGAGTTTATTCTGGGCCTCTAACTTAGCACGCAGCTGCCTTCTCCGGAGAATTCCATGATATTGTTTGGGATTGACAAATACGAGCTCATCTGCCGCTAGTTCGAGAGGCAAGGGAACTCTTGCTGTTGCGGACACCCCTCCTCCAGTAACTTGGGGTTGGAACTGTTTTATGTACAACTGGTTAGTCAAAATCCATAAAAGTACAGAGGAAATAAGAAGCTTGATGCACCATGCATGGATGCCTCAAGTAGTGCCAAGAATTATAAATTGTAAGTGACCACAACAATCCTCTTTGCTTGTCTAATTGGTGATATACCAACCTAGGAAAATGGTTAAAAGTATCTTACGGACAATATGAAAAGGTAAGACTGGAATTGAGTACAGAGAGACCGTACAACTTTGCAAAAAACAATGTTCGTCTGGCAGATCACTCTACAGGACAGGTCAATTATTGAATTTCTGTAATTATAAATAGTGGCTAACAGGACACCACATGTGTGTCAGGGAGTTGCAGGAACACTGGTACAGCCATAGTTATGTTGCGAAAGCACGGTTTGGTCCTGAAAAGAAATTACAACTGTTCTAAAAACTGTACTGAACCTAGGAAATTATACCTACTCCCTGGTACAACATACTCAATTGGATTCGAATTCCAATCAATTAATGTTTCAACCATGACCCTAAAATTACTCGTGCCGACAGCCAACTAGTGTAGTTTGGTCCTTCGTCCTTGTGAGGTGGTCCTCCTTGCTCAGCAGGATTCGACACAGTGTAGTTTCGCGATGATCAATGAGTAGTTAATTGGTTTTTATAGGCAGTTGGTTTTTTAGTTGAGGGGAAGGCCGAGCAGCAGTTTTTTCCTCTTAGAGTAATCTTTTGTGGTGTTTTTTCAGCTAGCTGTTGGAAGCTGTTGAACTCTAAACTCTCTCTTCTTCTTTAATGGATGGGCAGGGCTCCTGCCTCTTTGTCTCAAAAAAAAAATAGCCAACTAGTTTTGAATGCTTAAGACCCAGCAAATAAACAATAGAACCTAAGTCCCGTAGTTCAAAATAATAAAAACTTGATTTATGAAAGAACGAAATCTGGTCCAGATGAGTGTCATAGACAATAACTCGGTATTCTCATCCCCATCTACTAGAGGACAGTGGTCACTAGAGAACTCAGGAACCAGATCCACCAGCAGCTCATCAGTACCAAACACATTTACCCAAGCTCTGGAATTACATGTAACCAAAGAATTGGAGTTTTATTGACAGAAAAGATCAGTTGGTTTTACTGTATTGACAATTTGCCATTAATATATTTCTTATAAATAAGACCTAACATTAGAGTTTAACAGCTGATTTTTGTATGCAGGCATTATGTTACTGACAACCCACGCAAGCTTATGTACAAGCTTATGTACAGATAAAACCCGCCAAGTCTCTAGTTGAACTTTTTAAATGTAAAATTGCAAATACTAAGCTATCCTAAGCTTCTACATTATAGTCCCAGAAATATGTATAGTTTAAAGATTGACAAAGGAACCCACTGACAAGTTGTTATGCATGCTGATTAAAGTGTTCTAGGTTTATAAGAACCTCAGCACAGAAGTTCAGACATCTTGGAAGTTAATTAACAATGAGAGAGAGGGAGGGAGGGAGGGAGGGAGGGAGGGAGAGGGAGAGTTTGTTAGAATCACATACCATAGCGCGTGACCCATAGGCGGCCCAAACTCCTGACCCAGAATCACTGAATGGGTATGAAATACTAGCCTGAATAATATGTGGAAATATAATATCAGTTAGCACACCCCCGAATCAAAGAGTAGGACTGAATATCCATTGGTGTTCCCCAAATGAAGTTTCAGTTCATCCTGAGAGTGTACCATTGGCAGCCCGTAGTCGATGTTTTGACTTGCCAATAAAGAGTGCTTATTACTGAAAGTCAAAGTTGACCTCATATGATCATCAACCGTCTCCCTGTTGGAGTCACCTGATGGAAGGAGGTGGGGCAGTTTATTGTAGAATGTTAATAACCATACAAGTCATTATGTAATTACAAAATTTAAATCCTATCATGGCCATATGCATCAATTGATGCAGAGCCTGCCGTTTTCCCCTTTATGGAAAAAAGGAGTACAAAAATCATATCAGACCAATGAAAGTCCCATACATACGTCAAAATGATGTGTTACCTTCCAAGTCATTTTCACCTTTCACCTAGTGTCCTGAACAACTAGCATGCAATTGCTTTTTTTCAAATTTCCTATTGCACTTTGTTTGGTGAAATACCAAGACAAGAGCTAAACAAAACAGAGCAAGTGGGACAGGGCTTGTTAGCTGTTTCTTCTACCTCCAGTAAACAAAGGAGGAGGGATCAATTATTTGCCGGCCAAGCGGTCATTTAATGGTGATGAACTGATGGTGGCATCCCAATTCTCAGGGACATGCATATAGACAAGGAGAGCTCCTCTGCTCAAGGCCAAATGTCAAGAACAGCTCTGACGTCTCCACCATATTATGCAAGATCAATTCAGTTCTCCCAGAAAAACCACTACAATCTTACATGGGAAAAAGATCTAGGGGACTAGGGACGATGCCAAGTTTAATTACCAGCGGAGCTTAATGACCCAGACATGGCGGTCTGGCGGAGGCGCTCTGAAACAAGGGAAGAAGACTATAGTCTATACTAGGGAAGGGGGGTGGGGGAAACCTCTGGCTCTGGGCGCGTAGGAGGAAGACGAAGTGGGGAGAAGCATGGGTCTCGCACGCGCCACCCCCATCCTCTCCCTCGGCGCGTCCGCCCCGGAAAGCTCGCCTCCACCGTCCCTTCCTCCTCTCCCTCTGGCCCCTCCTCCTCGACTGCGTCATTCCCTCTCCCTCCTTTTATCCCCTTGTCGCGAGGAACACCCGCAGCTCCATTATTCTAATCGCGCCTCCGTGTGTCTGCATCTGGTGCGCCATTGCAATATGCACCAAGTGGGGGACAACAGAGAAATTCCAAGTGGCCATAGGAAAATCGCAAATGGCTTGGCTTCCCCCAGGAGTGAAATATCCAAGTTTGCAATTCGCAAGTTGTGCCTGGGTTTTTTCCATTTTATATATGGAGGTGAGGGGGATAGTTTTGTAGTTTAATCCGGGGACGAGGGGACCAATGGTATTGTATGGTAATTCCAAGCCATAGGTTTTATTAAACTTCGGTATTGTTAGTTGCGAGGGTGGTCATGTGGTGACAGAGCCTGACATTATCATGACCACGCGTGGCTTTATTTGGTCAGTCGTTACGACGGATGATTATTTTGTTAGAGGGAAAGTAACATGTAAATTGGTAATCACGCAACTTGGTGCGAGCGACGCCCTAGTGCGTGGTGGCTTTTTTTCCAGAATAGCCTGCTCTTTTGTCCGTAACTGCAGCGACTATTATCGATTCATGTGAGACATCCTCTTCAGCTATAAACTTATCATCATCTTTTACATCTCGAATAGCTAATCTATTGCAAACTGAGAAAACAAAGTTATGCAACTTTACTTGCATGTTCCATACTACTCGACATAATCATACTTCATCTATACCAAGGAACCCACTCAACCCTAAAACTTTTTTACATGAAAACCAAGAGAATGGCCTAGGTCCATGTATCGACATCACATAAAAGCATTGTGGTTGTGTGCCACTCATGCTGACACGAGAAGACAATGTACATGGTCTTTCTACACCCCTAGATAAGTCTGAATTCTCCCAAGAGTGAAATTCCGAGTTTGCAATTCGCAAGTTGCCCTTTGATTTTTTTTATATGGAGAAGAGGGTGATGCTTCTATAGTTTAATCCAGGGACGAGGGGACCAATGGTATTGTATGGTAATTTCAAGCAATATGTTTTCTTAAACTTAGGTATTGTTATTCGCGAGGGCCGGTTACCTGGTAACAAAGCCTGACATCTCATGACCACGCATGGCTTTATTCGGTCGGTTGTTACGATGGATAATTATTTTGTTAGGGAACAAGTAACATGTAAATTGGTAATCATGCAACTTGGTGCCAGTGACGCCCTGGTGGGTGGTGGTTTTTTTTAGCTTACCCTACTCTTTTGTTCATAAGTGCAACGACTCTTATCGATTCATGTTTGAGACATCCGCTTCCGTTGTATCGAAGATGTTAACCTTATCATCATCTTTTATATTTCGAATAGTTAATCTATTGCCTGAGAAAAAATTTATGTAATTTACTTGCATGTCCTCTGAATCATCTCTTACTGCTCGACATAATTATACTTCAGCTATACCAAGTAAATCACTTAACCACCCTAAAACTTTTTTTACATGAAACCAAGAGAATGGCCTAGGTCCAATGATAACACATAAAAGCATTGTGGTTGTGTGCCACTCATGCTGACACGAGAAGAGAAGATAGTCGACATGGTCTTTCTGCACCTGGATGCACGTACACGCATGTGAAGAATGTAAATAAAAACTTTAAAAACAATTCAAAATCTGATTTTTTTAATGACGTACATGTTTGTATCTTTGGTTAGTCTCTAAAATTCCACTAATAAAATACATGTGTTGCTTTGATATAGAAACAAATGAGGTGTCGTTGAAAGTACTTTCTGAAAACCCAAATTGTATTCTTACACATGCCACAGAAAATTGTCTTTTTTCCTTTAATTGTGCATGTGCACATGCAACATAGACATGTACATGTACATTTTTTTCATTTGAAATGTTTTTGTAGCCAAGCGCAGAGATCACTCTTTGGGGAATTTTGAGTGTTTGTGTTGCTTCTAGGATCACTCCTTGGTAATTCCTCCTTGCTAGAAATTTGTCCCTAGCTCCCTACTCGCATCCTACGTTTCGACCTCCGCCTTCAACACCCTTTCGCTCTCTTCACTATCACTGTCACCCCTAATCAGATCAGCTGGTAGACGACCTCCCCGCCCGATCCATGTGCTTCGTCCGCCACCATGCACGCCTCTTACAGAACAAGTTGCAACATATTTGTGAACCTTAGTGAGATGTGGTGCTACCACATTTTATGTCATGCTAGTGTGCAATTCCACCTCAGATTAGACCAATTATATTGTTTCATAATTTGAGACCATAGGCTTTAATAAAGTAAGATCATGTTAGTCGCAAGGACCAGCTAAACGGTGACACCGCCTGACATTATCATGACCGCACGTGGTTTATTAAATAACTATTTTTATCCACAAGAAAGTAACATGTAAGTTGGTAATCACGCAACTTGTGAGTGACATAGTGGTTGAAAACTTTTGCACGATTTAGCTTACCCTTTTTCCTGTTCGCATTGCATGCCACTGAATATGAAGTGTGAGATCTTCTCTTGCACTGCATCGAAAATGCTAAATTCATTGTCATCTTTTATAGTTTATACAGTTAATTTAGAGTAAATTAAATATAACATACATCACATTAATTAAGTGTATGGTTGAATTATGTCATACTACTCGACGTAATCATACTTCAGCTATACCAAAGAAACCACTTAACCACTCTAAAACCCCTTTTTAATGAAATACCAAAGGTGTGCCCTAAGTCGGTGTACCCTTTGCAAAATGCATTGTGGCCGTCTTTGATAACCGAAGAGGAGAAAATATGCTTGAACGTCACTATTTGCCGAAAATTCCAGTTGGTAACGTCAGGCATACACGGCTAACCCATGAGGTCATTGTCAGGTTTGCTAGGTTGAGCATCCAATGCAGCTGGCCGGTGCTTGATAGGCCTCCTTCAATGGACGGGTTAGAGTAGGTCCACATGTTTTATGCCGATGCTCATGGGCTCTACTGATCTGGTGTCTCTTCTTCTGCAGATTATTTATGTTGTCGGCTAATGGCATAGTGCTTATGAGGATAAGAGACATAGTCATGCTAGCAACACAGTGCATAATAGGTAGACATGGTGTTTATTTACCCGGGTGGTCTGGTACGTCTGCTAAACTAGGAATAATGTTTAAGAAATAAAAATATTTTATTTTTACGATGTATGTGTTTGTGTCTTTGTCGTGTATGAATAATGTATCAAGTGCGATCCCACCAAAGTCCCACCTTTAGTTTATTTTCTAAAATCTAGTTCAAATTTTGATTAAAAATTTACACTAGATTTTGCCAGATGAACTAGAAGTGAGATTTTGGTAGGATCCTACTTGACACCCTATGTAAGAAAAGCTTCGTGAGGAAAAGACATATGTGGTCCTCTGGGCCAAAAATATCAAAATTTGTGTCATAAAAAGCATTTTTCAGGTAACCAGAATTGTCTTTCTACACAGGTCACGATCGATGTATGAAGACTTTATAAACAATCATACATGTTTTCTATGCAAGTACTTATGGAAGCTAAAACTCGCACTAAAGATAAATTTTTCTTATGGTTCCTCGGTAATAAAGTTTACTAACCAAAGATGACTTAGCAAAATAGAATTGGGTTGGTGTAAGTGTTGCTTCTACATGGCGCAGACAGTTGAACTTCTTTTTATTCATAGTCTTCTTCTAGTCTTCTTTCACGTGTAGTCAATATTACAAATGACCTATCTCCACCGTCTAATATTACTAGTATGCTTGAAAATTGGTTGAATGGAGTAGACAAATGGCAAAATAGATGGAAATAACCCAAAGAACAAACAAATTTAAATAATAAACCTTCGACAAAACTATTTCACCGAACTAACCATTTTGGGTAGCGCCCAATAGCAATGTGATATCCTCAACTGTGTAGCATCTCTCCGAAGGACGCAACACACATTGCCAGCATAACAAGCGGGATCTCAAGTGTTGTTCTAGTAGCGCCTTCGCTTGAGGCGTTACGGTACGTAGTATAGCGCCTAGATGAAAGGCGCTACACTACTCTTTATATACAATGTGTGTCTAGGATGCATTTGCATATGCGAGCCGAAGTGAATATCCCGTGTGGGAGGCGGCAATTCGGCTCATAGGTACAAATGCACTCATCGTGAGAAAACATATTTTGAAACGTATAAAAATTCAAAAAAAATCATACATATACATTCGAATATTTTATGTTGGTTCACAAGTTTTCGGGATAAAAGAATATTTTCCTTGTAGTGTATAAAAAAGACAAAAAAATGTCACGTGAATAGTCGTATTTCTGGGACATATTTTGTCTTTTTATATACGACATATAGGAATATTCTTTCATCCCGAAAACTATCCCGAAAACTTGTGAACCAACATAAAATTTGAATGTATATGCGAAATTTTTTATTCGTTTTTTTGATATTTTAAAAAATATTTTCTTACAATGGGTGCATTTGCACACGCGAGTCGAAGTGAATATCCCGTGTGTCTAGAGTTGATATAACACTGTATTAGCTAAGTTGGTTGAAAGCTTCTGCGGCTGTTGCTCCGATCGACTTGCCAGCTAGCTCACACAACATGGCTGAATTAATGTGCTATGTAAAGCATATACTTCTACGTTATTTGGGCAGCATATACTTCTGTGGACCGTTCCTGTATATACTACTTCATATAAAATCAAAGACCGTTCCTGTACATACTACTTCATATACATTCAAGTATATACACCGCAAAAGAGAGAATATACTCTTAAAATAAACAGTATATACTCCTTCGAAATGTGTGGTATATACCCCCTTTCAAAAATCCTTGGAAAAAACTCAGTACACACTCCTTAAAAAATCAGTACACACTCCTTAAAAAATCAGTACATACGCCTTCCAATTTCCAGTATATACTTCTTGGAAAATCAGTTAGTATTTTTTTTGGAAAAGGAATCAGTTAGTATATAGTATATACTCACTTGAAACAAAGTACTACGAGTGGTATATGCCCATAACAAACAAAAATACTTACAAGTTGTACATACATGCCCCCGGGAGTATGAAAGATGAGTCCTTTCGATATAAAGAATATCAAATCTCTTGCATATAGCCATTAGCCAACGATTAGACAAGCTAAACAAAGTTTTTTATGACTTTAGTAGGAATTACACTTAATACTTAGGTTTGTTTTCTATGTAAAGTCGGATAGTGCACACAATACGTGAGATGTTTTTCTTTTTTTAAAATAAATAAGGTGGCTATCGTCAATATGTTGCCATATGTCCAATTATGGGAGCACTGCCGCAGCCTCTAAAAAATAAAAATAAAAAGTGGTGGCATGGGGAGTTAAACCCACAACCTAGAAATATGCAACAAAGGCTTCAACCAACTCATCTAATATAATGGTTCTATCAACTCGAAAGAGACATTGTATATAACGAGTAGTGTAGCGCCTTCTATGTAGGTGCTATACTATCGTAACGCCTCAGGCGAAGGCACTACTAGAACGGCCCATGGGACACGTGTCTTTCGAAATGCTCTATACAGTTGAGGATAATGTCTTGTGCTACCCAAAAGGTTAGTTCGGTGAAACAGTTTCTCTGAAGGTTTATTATTTAAACTCGTTTGTCCTTTGGGTTATTCCGATTCATTTTGTCTAGACAAACATGTTAAGGTGAGAATTCCTTTGGTGTTTCAACCTGATGTTGGTCAATATGAAAATGCAGGAATGATATCATTTTCAACAAGATTAGTTCTTTCAATTTTTGGTGGCGCATTGGTGTAGCTACGGGCTCTCCTCCTACCGCCCAACCAAAGAAATATTATGGCTATATTGGATGCAGACGTCCGCTGATGGTTGCTTAGGATATCTTCAACCAAGCTGACTGGCAGATATTAGTCGACTACAACCTATAAGATGCTTAGTTGCCATATGCTTATTATCTTTTGTTGGTTGATTCATGTTTCAACATTGAGCAACCCATGAGTTTTTAATAATACTAAATGCTAAACTTTTAATAAAATATAGTGTGCATCAACCGATTTAAAGGCCGGGGTGCTTTCCCCACTTTTGAAACAAACACATGTCACACAAAATATCATGTTTCCATCAAATTTTGCTTGTGCGCATGCAACATGAACATGATTTTCTGAACAGTTCCTTGGCATCTAAAATGTCTTATTTTATTTTAGAAGGAAACATATGTTGTCCGGATCATCTTTGAATTTGTGATAACTAGTTACTATCCATAAGCATAGATTGACCATATCTTCTCTCTCTCTCTCTCTCTCTCTCTCTCTCTCTCTCTCTCTCTCTCTCTCTCTCTCTCTCTCTCTCTCTCTCTCTCTCTCTCTCTCTCAATAGGCTTTCGCCCTGCTATATTAATATAGCAATCAACCGATACAACTGTGATACATTGCTAGGGCAGACATCACAAATCTAGTCCAAAAGAAACAACAAAGAAAACAAAGAGAAAATAATGACGACACCGACGGATCAAAAAAATGGTGATGACTCGCCATCACCACGCCATCCGAAGAATTTCCACCACACTCCTAGCCCTCCGAAGCGTCGCGTATCAAGAAGCACCTCCAAGAAGGGGAGCGATGACGACGATGCTGCTGCCCGAACCAATCCAAGGGTTTCCCCGGGAACGCGTTCTAGGGTTTTCCCCTATACGCTACGGGGTTTGGGTAGGAGTTACTCCCAACGCCCTTCAGGAAGGACAACGACACCCACAAGCGTCACCCCGTCGGTGCCGAGAAGGCAAGGCTTTCTCCCGACCCCCAAAACCAGGCCCTCGGATGCTCTGTAATGCTGCATCAACCTTACCATCCAATAGCACACGCCACCACAGTCTTGCAGTCATCACTGTGACCAAGTTGCGAGGACAGTAAACCAGAAAGAAAAAGCTTTGGCGAGGTTGGTGGAGCAATGGCACGCGGGAGGGAACTACCTCTGCCGTCGGAAGGCGGCCACCGACCGGATGTAGTAGCAGGGTTAACCATGCCCTTACTGGCCCGCCCGAGCCCGAATGGACCCGTAAAGCCCCCGCCACCGCACTACAGCAGGGGTGCCATCGACACCACTAGACCCGGCACTAGCTCCTACTTCATGGTCCACCAGGGGAGATCCCACCGCACCAGAGGGGGGCCACCCAGACCTAGATGGGGCCCAATCGGGCCTAGATCTAGGCCAGCAGGGCGGGCGCCACCGGCCACTCAGGCTAGCCCGCCTCCGGCGACCACGACTCCCCGCACACCAAATGGCCGCCGCACCACCACCCTGCCCACCCGGAGCTTGCCGGACCGTCGCCAGCCTATGTGCTCCGCCATAGGAAGCTTGCACTGCGCCGCTACTCCTCACATGCAAGGGGAAGAAAGCAGCCGCCGCTGCCGGCACCGACACCACACAAGCAAGGCCCGGCAGCAACGAGGGGGTGAGGGGAGGGGGAAGGAGGCGGAGGCCATGGGTGTTCCCCTGTTCGTTCGCGCGGGGGCGAGACAGGAGACGAAGGTTTTTTTCCCTCTCCTATGGACCATATCTTGTGAACATCCACAGGGACGAAGGTTTTTTTCCCTCTCCTATGGACCATATCTTGTGAACATCCACAGGGACGAAATGATGTTGAATTACGAGTGCCCACATCATCTGTAGCTAGCTAGCCTAGGAAAGGATCTATGTTTGACAAGTCATATTTCGTGCAAACAACGCAGCACTAGCTAGCTGCGTTTGATTATTCCTCGCTGTTTCCACGGTGCCCCTGCCACTGCTAGCTGCATGCCCACTCGATCAACTTGTTCCTTCCCTTCCGACTTCTCTTCTTCGTCGTTGCGGCTAGTCATAGTGAGTGTAACTTAGCTAGTAATATATACCTACATGTAATGCCAACTAAGCAAATCGGTGATATGGTATAATAATTAATTAAAAAAAAGTTGTAACTTAGCTAGTTAGCATAACATCACACATATCATGACTATATGAGTCTATAACCTAATATACTCCCTCCGTCTCAAAATAGATGTCTTAAATTTATCTAAAATTTGATGAACCTATATACTAAACAGTGTCTAGATTTATCTAGACATCTATTTTGAGACGGAGAGAATATTAGATCTTGCATGATACCACTCACATGTTACCCACATATAAACGTAGTAACATCAACATGTAACATGTGCAAGTTACTGGTCTAAATTACTTGGCCATATGACCTGCCCGAGAGGGCCGTGCATGCATGATGCCGTGCAGTATCTAACGCCCAATTGGGCAATGGTAATTCTTGCTGTTCCTGGACCACCTGAGCGAGCGGCCAAAAGGCCGTGCATGCTGGGAGATCGGATCATACTATCCACCTTGAGAGTTGAGATCGAGAGCAGCCCCGGCCAGGCGTGCTACGATTCCCGAAGTGGAATTATTCTCCCCGGCACTTGCTGTTTTTATCAAAGGTGATATGCCCTTTCTAGCTTTCATGATGCAGTGCAGTACAGGTTCTCTTGTTTTTGATATATAGTCCAGTTAGGTATAGGTAGGTAGGTTACATGTTCCTGCGGAAAGATCAGTGCATGGCCATGGAAAGAGATGCCCGGAGGACACCAGGGACATGTGTACGGTGATGTGCCACTCTACCTAGAAGACACTATAGTTCCGTTTTTGTTAGAGTAACCGGAATGAGGGTGAGAAAATAATACTCCCTCCGGGTAGATTCACATATAATTAGACTAAGTATTATGTAGATATATGTGAATCTGCAAAAATCCGAGTCACTTATTTTCGGATGGAGGAAGCGTATTATATTTACAAGAGGGAGACCGTGTATCTTGTAAGGGAAAAATTCCGAGAAAAACACAAAGGGAACTAATACTCACTCTACTCAATCACAACCCCACCTCTAGGGTAATCGTAGCGGAACTCCTAGCCCACTAACAAATGTCTTTGTCCGCAAGGTTTGTCACCTAGACCTAGGCAAGGTAGGTGTCGATCGAAGATTCTTCCATTCCACCCTCCCAAACATTCATAGAGTAGGCGGCCACTGCACATCAGTAGGATTGACTTGTCGGTGGTGCTGATTATTTCGTGGTATGGGCCATGAGAACATCACGCATTTTCGGTTTAGCAAACACGCAAAATATTGCACATGAAGTTGTTTGGAAAGGAATCGTGGAATTGCGCCCTATATGCCGAACGCGCCGAGTAGACACCGTCCACCATCCAAACTAGGCGGTGGAATCGGGAAGAAGTTTTCTTCTTCGAAAACGGATACAAAAGTTTTATCTTATCATATTCATTAGGAATATGTTCAGATGTTAGAAATAAAATACCCGAAAACGTAGAAAGGCCTACTCTCTCGGTGTGATAGAACTCATTCGCGCACAACCGCGTGGCCTCTCTTTTCAATTTGGCGAAAGGATGATGGTTGGCATTGTTGACATACTATGAAAGATGCTGGTATTTTTCTTGAGGTAAGTAAGAACATTCGCTTCGTGGTTTTGGAGATGAGTGATAGAGGACCACCAAATCTTTGGCCGCAACGAAATTTTCCATGGAGTACAGGTGGTTTTAGAGAAGAGTGACTAGAGACACTAATTGTGGAGAAATCAATGGGCAATGGTTGTGTCTTCTTTGTATGATAACAACACCCTCTCAAAAATATATATCTCCGTTTCAGAACAGATAAGTTCCTCGGCAAATATTGATGTATAAAGGGATTACTGGCATCGGCAAACTTCTCTACAGTCGAATATTGATGTATAAAAGGATTACTGGCATCGGCAAATGAAATTAATCTGATTATGTTTGTCATGAGTTTTTACAAGTTCAATTCGCACTGGCATATTTTATTTGAGTCAACGGTGCATATTGAAATTGTCTCATGCATTACTTCGTCGCGGGATTCCAGCTAATAACAAAATTAAGCACTCAGAAAAAAAAGACACCCGCCGGGCGTTTGCGGTTTGCCCCCCGATAGGAACCAGGCAGCACCAGCTGGGCAATGACAATCGAGACGAATATGATACCACAGACTTAAAAATAGTTACAGGTGTGAGACAAAAGATGGATAATTAAACTAAGGGTAACTGACATCAAGCATTGTTAAACTCGTAGTGGCTATTTGCTGTTGCTTTCACCTCTTGATCTGGAGATGCATGTGGACATTGACTTGATCTCTAACCTAACAGCAGAACCAAAGCGGCGATATTGGTAAAATTTCTAGAAAATTACAGCAAGGGGTTAATACCGATGGGTTATTTACGGCGCATTGAAAAGGTTAGTGCGAAACTGACAGTGACCGACGGATTTCTGCTCCATAATTTGAGCCGCGAACTGGTTCACAGTTTCTTGCGACTTTGCGAGTGATAGACAGGTGAGGTAGAAGGCAAAATGGGGAGCGGGCCGGGTGTGTGAGATGGCGGCCCTTGTGGTCCTTGCTGACTCCTTAGGCTTATTGGGCCGGAAGACTACTTGGTCTAGGATAGGATTTTGTACGTGTCAACCAACTTGAGAAGTACGGCTCGGTTCATGTTAAGCTTTCAGCCTACGTATACACTGTTTGCGGCTCATTGTGTGTAATAGGGACTTGCCGTCCACTCCTTTCGCCAGTGGGGCCGGTCCAGTGAGGCAGGAAGTCTTTTTCCTTTCCTCTTTTCTTTTCTTTTTCTTTTTCTTTTTATTTTCTTTTTCGTTTAGATAAGAGATTATGTGCACATTGGACACAGGTGCTTCCTTCACTTTCAGATTTTTCAAATTTTCAAAATCTCATACTTCTATGTCTCGAAAAATTATGGCGTTATATATATATATAGATGGATACATATAGGAGGAGTGTATTCAAAAAAATCCCGCTAAAAATACTTTAGTATTTTGGGAAATATAAAAAAGATAATTTTCTCAAAGTAAATTGTAGTAAAATATCATAAAATAGTATATCTTTTGTCAGAAACTTGTCTTTTTGTATTTCCCAAAATACAATTTTTTTAATGGAACGTTTTTGCGTACACTCCTCATGTACATATCTATCTATATATTTAACACCATAATTTCTAGAGACATAGAAGTGTAAGGTTTTAAATTTTTCAAAAATGTGAAAGTGAAGGTAACACTTGTGCCCATATGCCAAAGACACTTTCCGTTTCTGTTATTATGTTCTTTATTACTGTTATTTTATTCTTTGTAAGTATGATCAATAACAAAAAGTTCAGAACTAATAAATGTGTTCTCCTACTTGTGAGAAAACAGAAGTGATGTTTCTAGGGGACGATTTAGGCTCAATTCTCTTACCAAAATTAGTCATTACTCTGGTGACTCCATGAGTCATCTAGAGTCGATGGTAAAAAACGCATAATAAGTTGCATTACAAGCCAACTTTAAATGAATTAATTCTAATAAATATGTCATTTTTCATGTGACCCCTAGACGGAGTTAGGTTCCATTATCAAGGATAACAGAACAAAGTTCATATAAGTCTAATACAGACCAGAAAAGTTGGAAGACAAAACTAAAATAAAGCTAAGGAGGAGTAAGAGGTGATCACAACCAGGGATCACCCCACACAAACACACACCAAATCCAAACATCGAAATACTCAAGTTTTAACCCTACCAAACTCCTAGGGAAGATTTACTTATTACAGACCAAACTAGAAGTTTTGACTGAAAATGAGCCCAAGAACATATGCGTCAGCGAGCGCATCATGCTAATCTCCTGTCACATCCACGTCTTCGTCCATTTCACCATCCTGCAGATTGTAGCCCTCTTGGCCAGTTCATGCACCTGAGATGCCATTTAGTGTAGTCTAGTTGCACCTTTAGTCAACACCAGCCTCATATTTAGACCTATCCAATAGCGCAAAAGGGCACATATGCAACAAATCAATCCTAGAGGGGATGAGATCAATTTTCCTTCAAAACAAACACGATTTCTTATCTTCTAGAGAGACTAGCACAAAACAGCAATACAAACAATATGTAGATTAGGGCAATACAAAAGGAATTTTGCAACCCATCACAAGTACTAACTAAAGCAAGTGTGTATGGTTCCAGCCCCAAGAACCATATAGAACATACTCCACATATATATTGCAGAGGGGCAAGTAAATAAAATATGGTTAACACTTTCATCAGCTGAACAGAAACAACACCCAAAACTACCCACTCAATTCCTGCTTTTCAAGTTATTTTGTTAAAATCGCATTATGCCAGATAAACCAGTGCCAGATTTTAATTTTCAGGGGAATTTTGGCTTTCTAGAGATTCCTAAAAGACCTATTAGGTCTAGAGTCAAATAGTTTATGATAAAGAGATTTGTCAGTGAATTTTCCAGATTTTCTGAATTTCCATTTTGGTTTATCAAGAGGATCCTTCAATCCACGATCATGAGAAGATTCCTAAGATCATGCCATTGATTTTGTAACTAGGGAGTAAGCCAGCGCCTACAGGAGAGATTCCATCCCAAATCATGTATCTCTCTCATAGTACCAGTTTGTTGGTTAAAAATGTCATACAAGGCTAGGAATTTCCTACAAAGGGAGAAATCTCCACACCATTGATCATCCCCAAAGTAAGTCTCATTCCCACCACCAATGCACATGATTCCTAGGGACCTGAGTTTGTTTATATACCACACATGTATCAATGTTTCCGCTTGATACAGTTATATCATGATATAAAACTATTATGAACTAATGAGATATGACAATAAACCCCTTTATTATTTGCCTCTAGGGCATATCTCCTTCAGTCTCCCACTTGCACTAGAGTACAAATAATCTAGCTGCATTGCTACTAATCATAAAACATATCTCTTATGCGTTTATTGATCATGCTTGCTCATGGAGGACTTCCTATCCTAAATCTATTTTACCAGATTCAGAAGGTCCTTTTTTGCAAATCATTTATGTCACTTATTTTGACATTCACATCATTATCATATAATGTGTTGTAGCATTTTGGTGACAAAGTGGGACTTCTGTTTTCTAGTATATACGATGAAGATCCATCAGTCAATAGAAGTTTCAATATGTCATGTATAACTATAAAACACGCTTAGTCGAAAATCAAACTTTCTTTAAACCAAAATCATACTCGCTAACACTGAAGTATCCTAATACTTCTATATCTATATAGACTTTGATCAAATTGCAATATTTGCAAATTGATCCCCGACCATGCTTCCTTTGCGCCAAACTTAACTCTGGTTCAGTGATTAATTTTAATCACTCAGAAACCTGTTCTTACATTGAGAACTTGGGTCACATTATATCAAGTATAAATAACATGGGTTTTTCTGGAAAAACTATGGCCAAGGCATAGGTGATGCGATGCATCTCTTTTTTCCTTTAACCGTTGTCATGAATACTGAGTCACTACTCAATACTTCCCCTAATCGTTCAAGTAATAAGAGCTAATTCTTCACTTGAATCCATTCTGAACTGTTTTCAGAATCTCAAATAGATCCTTCTGAACTACTTTCAGAATTCTCCAAGTTTTTGACATTTTAATGTTTATTAAACATCCTGATCGAATCACATAGATCCACTATATTTAATATATGTTAAATTTCATCAATTTAATGATCTAATCATTCCTTATACCAAACACATTGTTCACTAATATGTTAATTACATATTCAAGAACATTGTTATGCTCCCCCTCAAATATTTCACCAATATACGATATTCTAGGATGTGACTCATCTCCCACTCAAATATGTTATCCAAATATTCTATTTGGAAAACATCTTAGCCCTCGCTCAATTTAAAGATATTTCTCGATAATCCTGGCATAATCCAAAATTCTTTGATCTTACATCAAATCGAGAATTTTCTACTACAAGACTTAGCAATTCCTGGTTGGTCAAAACATGCTTATTGTACTAGCTAAAACCCTTTTCTTCAAACTCTTGAAGAATTCACAGTTTTGATCAGTCCTTTGCCAATTTCATGACTCTAAGTCATTTCTTATACTTAGGTCCATCAATCTTTCTTTCTAGTTTGTAGGTATGTCTTATTCCAATAATAGGACATATAGGAGATGGTTTACGGTCCTTCTTAGGCGTTGGTACCAGCCAATGCAATTCGACCCATCTAACTTAAGTTTCTCTCTATTCGTTAATGGACCAAAGATGTCCTGAACCGAGGGAATGGCCATAATCTACAAGGCATTTGCAAAAAGGACTTAGACTAAGTTCATAAATGGAGTTCAAATTTGTAATCATATTGACAAATGAGCCCCCACTTAAACTATCATCCCTAAAGACAGTTTAGTGATTACACGACCCCTTTACACCACATCATCTCCAATCGTCACGACCTTTGATGCGGCTGTCAGGGTGGACTATATCCGTCGATTATATCATCCATGTGACTCGTGCTTGATCTTTCAATCTTCGTGTTCTGAGGCCATGTTTGTACATGCTAGGATCGCCAATCCAACCATAGTGTATTCGCTATGCATACATGGCTTGCACCCACCGTATGTGAATGCAGATATGTCTGACATCCGATCGTCATGACGTACCTCATAACGTAGAACTTTCTTGGTGGTGCACACTAATGGGAGAACACTATGTTGGTATTAATTAGAGATCATCCTATTTAAATGCTACAGTTATGTATCTAATACTTGCACTCAAACAAGATGCACATAAATATTAAATCATATCTAATCTAAATGTGACATGACATGGTTGTCTTCACGCTCCATGATCTCCATCAGGTGCTCCGGTTTGACGCCAAGTCCACGAAGTCACCGGTATTGTCGTTCATCATCACGATGACTACTACTACACGACTTAGTAATAGAAAAAGTAACATACCTTACCTTATTCACGACTGTAACCATATCACATCACAAAGCCTTCCTTGCAACATAAAGTTAGACGCTGATAGCTATGAGATTCGACACATTTTTGATGGCTTATTTTGATGGTTTTCTCTCGGATTTGATCGTTTTCTGGCTTTACCTAATGCTAATACTTCGGTAGCAAAGAAAACTTAGTTTTTGATGTGTGTTTCAGGGTCTGAATGTCAACAGGAGGATTTAACTAGAGAAATACAATATTCTGGGGAAAACAAGCGAGTCTCACTTTGGAAGCACGCAAGAGGAGTCAACAGAAGCTTTAACGAGCAACTATACGACGGGAATATTTTTCCGGCCCTATAGTTCCCGACGCCTCTGTCTTGTCAAAAGGGACAACTTCTGTGAATGGTCCGGAGATGAAAACACAACGCAACAGCTGTCACACCATCTAGAAGGGAAAAAGAAGGGATCCGGAGAAGAAGGAGAAGAAGTTCTTCATCTCGCTCCACGATCCTTAACCTCCTAGCCAATACACCCCATAGCCATTACTTGTACTTGAGAGAGAGAGGGATCTCCACCTTGTAAGACTAGGGTTTGAATTGTTTCTTCCCATCTTGAATTGTGTTCAATATTTTTCTATTCTTATTGTGGATCTCCATGGTAATATAAAGTTGAATTCCCTTTATTCAATTATATTGATGATCTATTCTTCTCTCATGTGTGAGTAATTCCCTTGGGCATGGGAGATGTAGGGGATTGGTGAGATGTGATGTGCCTTCATATATTTTCTGTTAGTTTGTGATTGATTCTAATTGCTATATTATGTGTGCTTGACTATATGTGAGATGCCTAATGCTTGTTGTCCAATTAAGGGCCCAGACAACATGATACCTTGTTCTACACAGATAAGATCTTGTACACTAGTGGACGGGTGACCCTCGGGTGACACGAGGATATCAATGGAAAGCTAGTTGACTCGAGGATAACGAGTAACCACTGTGCTTATTGCATTAGTCCGATCCAAGGAGCTTAATCGCTAAGCAGCCTGAAGGGTCTTAATCGTCTAGTGTCTGACCATGGTTTTGGCAGCAGGCTAGTAGGATTATTGAAGTTGGGCTGAAATCTACAAAGAGGAGTTCCGGCTAATTATAGGTTGCTCGCCTACACATATATCTATAAGATTATAATTGTTACATTTACCACTCGTCCACCTAGCACAGTCACTATCACCATGAACTGAATCTCCCTGTGCCTTCTTTAGTCATTTGTAGGAAACAACAAACAAGCAAAGTCGTTCTTTATTTTTATGCTTTATATTTCTGAAGTTTACATTTTAGTTTTATTTAAATCTATCACATTTAATAAAAAACCCATTCTTATTTCAACACTTGTAGTCAATTCACTCGAAGATCTGTGACAACTTCGGGTGAGACAGAGACTTCACCAATAAACACCTACCTTTGGGCTCCCTGTGGGATCGATATCTGAACTTCGAAACTAGCTACAAATGATCTGTGCTCTTGCAGACATCAAGCTATTTTCTGGCACTGTTGCCGGGGAGCTAAGCACTAAGTGTTTGTCTTTTGACATTTCAGGTGTTGCTACTACAAAATGGTCTCCTTAGGAGACAAAGGGTCTACATGCTCTGGTAGGACCTACCTGCCAGATTATATTGAGCGCGTGCCTGCTCAAAGGCACGAAGAAATTATTGAAAAACTTTTAAGATCAAATAAAGTTGAAGTTGAAAATCTGAGTGATATTATGGAAATTATGTCTATTTACAGGACAACTCCTATGAAACCTGAGAAAACTCTAAGGGAATACAGTGCTCCAAGTTCTAAATTTCTTAAACAACCAAAAGAATCCCCTAATCCTGGAGTTAGAGAATATTGATTTGATGGTGGAATCATTAAAATTTTGCAGAAAAAAGCTTTCAGTGGAAGGGAACATGAAGACCCAGGAAGACACATTAGAGAATTCAACGATGTGATAACATCGCTCAGACCAAAAGGTTTGCCCAGAGACTTCTCTCATCTTAAATTATTTCGATGGTCTCTTAAAGGTAAAGCTCTAGACTGGTTATACTCTCTCCCTCGCCATTACATTAAATGTTGGGAAAACTGCATTACTAAATTCATAAGCAGGTTTATTCCTTTTAAAAAGGTAACTGAACTAAGAAAGAACATAGGCAATTTTAGTTAGAACGTGGGAGAAAACTACCCACAAGTCTGGGAAAGATTCTTTGGAATGATCAATAGTATTCCTAATCATGGTTATTTTGAACTGACATTTTGCCATCTATTTTACCATGATCTCAATACTCAATGTAGAGAGTTGCTTGACCTCTCGGCAGGAGGATCAATAAATACTTTAACTATTAAAGAATGTTTAGAATTAATGTCTACTAGGGCTAAGAATGATTCTTTATATAATCCTGATTTGGGCACTAAACCGGAAAAAGGGATACTTCGGATAACTCCTGATCTTATGCCTGAGGTACGCAAAACTATGAAAGAAAAAGGTATACCTTCTAAACTTGCTAAGGAAAACAAAGAAGATTTGTTCCAAGTTTTTACTGAAGAAGATGAAACTAGAAAAGTTTTTCAAGAATTAAAACATTGACAAGTAAAAACTCGTAATAACTTGCATAGGCGTTTCTAAAAACATAAAAATATTTTGGCAGAACTCACGGAAAATTATGATGAGATAGTCCAAGAAATAAAATTATTTCATAAGTATCTTAGTATGATTGAAACCCAATGTGAGTAAATAGCATCTGGTTATCAATTGTTTCTTCGTGAAGACGAAGATATTCCTGTTTCTGCTAATGTTGTCACAAGAAGGGGTGCAATTGTTACAGGACCCTTAGGAACACCGGAATATGAAGCTGAAAAAGAGCGCAATGAAAAAGGCTTGCTTGAAGCAATCCAAGAAGATGATACATTGGTGGATCCTCAAGATGAAACTGAGACGCAAGAGCAGACCAAGGGGGACCAAAATGATGCACAAGATGATCACTATGACTCTGATGCAGAGACGGTTGATCCAAGAGAAGATAAACAAACAAGTAAGGAAGATGAAGTTGTTGTAGTAGAAAGGAAGAAAAGCAATAAGCAACAACAAAAGAAAGCAACAAAATAACCTGACCCCCCAAAAAGGTAAAGGACAAGAGTAAGTCAAGTGAGAAAAGGCTTCCTTATCCTGATCGAAAAAAGAAAGCACCGGATGAGGTAATTTATAATTCTTTTACAAAGGGACTTAGTGACCTTCATCAGGAAATTCCATTTGCGGATGCAATCAAAGTTCCTACTTATGGTAAATTCCTTCATGATATTCTTAGAAGAAAGAAAGAAATAACTGAAACTGTTGCCATGGTAACTAGCTATCCTGCTAATGGGAAGTTGTTGTCTAAGTCTGGAGATCTCGGAATACCAACTATTTCATGCTTAATAGGTAAAACTGATATTCACAATGTCTTGTGTGATCTAGGAGTAGGAGTTAGTGTAATGCCATACTCTCTCTATAAAAGGTTAGGATTAGGGGAGTATTCTGCTACTACTATCACTTTACAGATGGCTGACAAGTCCACTAAACAACCCATTGGTATGATTGAGGATGTCTTACTTAGGATAGATGAACATGTTGTTCCCACTGATTTTATTATTCTTGAAATACCAGAAGATGAAAGATTATCTATAATACTTGGAACACCCTTCCTTAGTACTGCAGGTGCATCCTTAGATTGTATAGAAGGGAAGATAATATTTAATGTTTATGATGCTAAAATCATCCGATATTTTCTAAAGAAGCTAGAAGCAGGAGAAAGATATGTTCCACCGGCAAAACGAGTTCACGTGGTAAGTTCCATTGATAAGAGGCAACCGAAGGTAAGAATTCGAGAAGAGAGAAGAGGTTGAGTTCTTCAACCATTCTTAATAAATGCTTGATGGGAGTGAACCCATTTTCATCAATTTAGTAGAATAAAGAATAAGAAGTTCTTCGCATTCCTACCACTTTTTCACAGACATTCTTGCGGAAGCGCGCCCATAAAGATGCACCTGCCAAAAAGTAGTAGAAACGTCGATTGACTAAGTAGGGAATAATAATAAGAATAAAAGTTTGAGTTTTCTATTTGCAGAAGCTAAAATTTTGCTTTTAATATGCTAAATGTTGGTCAATAGTTTTTACTGTCATTTTTCTGTTAAAAACTAGGTATTTTGCTAAGTTATGGGATAAGAAGATATCCTCGAAGAAATAGATTTTTTTTATGTTTACTGATGGTTTAACAACCAACTATACGGTGGGAATAAAAAATTCCAGTCGTATAGTTCCGGTCGTATAGTTATCTTTGAATAAACAAATTTTCTTCGAAAGCACAAAGAGTTTAACGACCAACTATATAGCGGGAATAAAAATTTCGGCCGTATAGATATCGATGCCTCCGTACAAAGATTTCTGAAAGGTACTGAGAGTTTAACGACCAACTATACGGCAGGAATAAAAATTCCGGCCATATAGCTACGGTCGTATAGATATCGATGTCTTTGTAGAATTTCATCCCAAAGGTACTGAGAGTTTAACGACCAACTATACGGTGGGAATAAAAATTCCGGCTGTATAGTTCCGGTCGTATAGATATTGATGCTAGTTTTAGAATTTTTTCTCGAGAGGCAGACGGTTTAACGACCAACTATACGACAGAATTATTTTGATTCGGCCGTATAGTTGCGCCCGCATAGCTGTTTTTTGAATAAAGAAACCCTAGTTTGCTGCGCTACCGCAACTATACAGGCGGAGCAACATCACCCGCCCGTATAGTTCCGGCCGTATAGGTCGGCGCGACCACTTAATCGCACTTGGGCGGGTAGGTCTTCCTCCTCTCCTTATTATTTCTCTCATATTCTCTCTCCAAACCTCTCAAAATCCACCTACACTTTCGATTCTTCGCGGATTTCGTTCATTTGAGTGGGGGAATCAACAGATCGGTATGTTTCTCTCCCTATCCATGCTTTATTTTTAGATTTCCATGGTTGAAACTCTTGCATTGATCTAGTGGATGAACTCAATCTTATATTGTTTTTCCTATTAATTTCTCACGTTAGGATTGAATTTTTCCACGTAGAATCGTTCATATATCATATATGAACTATATGCCTAAGGTTTTATGGTGAAAATTTTTAGTGCATCACGATGAACAAAATCAGTAACCTCTTTCGTTCGAGCAAGCGCCAACGGGGTGAGAGCTCAAGCTCGGGGTCCCGAGCTTCGCGCAACTCCAAGTTGGACATTGTCTCAGCGAGCAGGGTGCTTCCCACACGATGGGCTGACCACAACTTTCTCACCGCGGCAGGGTTGAAGGAGGACTTTGACCTCATGTGCAGCAGGTCAGGGCTGGCGGTGATCAGCTTTGCAAGCCACGACACCTACGCTAAGCTCACCCACGAGTTCCTTGCCTCCTTCTACGACGACCACAAGGAGAAAGGTAATATGTGCACTATCAGCTTCACCATGAACCAGAAGCACTATGAAATAAATTTTGAACAATTCTGCACTGCTTTTAGCCTCCCCCATACAAGGGAGCCCAATATTACTAACCTCTATAGCGTCACAAGTGGGACGACTTGGGAGGTTATTTCTGTTAATGGTGGCAGGCATTTTTATCAGAAGAAGATGTCCACCATTCAGAACCCAACCATTCGCTACTATGCTATGTTCCTCGCCAACACACTACTAGGGAGAGGTGACACAGGCTACATGGCCAATGTGGACATGACAATGATCACCAAGGCTCTTTTCCCTACTTCACCGCGGAGCCCTAGTCCTGCAGGTCTACTCATCCGGCACTTCCTCCACCAAAGCAACAAGACCAAAGGTGATATTCGCATTGGTGGATTGGTAACCCACCTTGCCTATGCATTGAATGTTATACTACCTATTATGGAACCTGTTGACGTCTCCAAACTTATGGACGTCAAGTATTTGACTGCTTGTGGCTTCCTTGGTGTTTACCATGCTAACCCAAGGCTCTGAGCATATCAATTCGGTTATCTTGATGATGTACAGGGTGAGCAGGTTCAGTTGCCCTGCCCCCAGGCCTTCTCAATTGTGGACAAGAACACTTGAATCCTCATCAAGGACCAAGTGACGGCAATATTGGCCGAGCACCAGCCCGAGGAGGAAGAAGAAGGGCAGCAGGATGATGAGGAGCAGGAGAAAGAGCAGGGACACAACCCTGCTTGGGAAGGACAGCAGCAATAGCAGCAAGGAGGACCATGGGACCCATGGCTCAACCAGCCACAACAGGGGTACGGCTACGTCCCCTACCAGGAGTTCCAGCAGCTCAACCAACGCATTGGGGGAGATCGACCACACTCTTCAGGATATGAATGAAGACGTGAACACTTTGACTCACAGCTTCAGTCACTTCATGACCCACTTCTCTGACTTCTACCAGTAGTATCCGCGCCAGCCGCCAAATGACGGCAACAACTGAGTCTGGCAATTGCCTAAGCTTGGGGGAGGTTTGAAAACCTCCAAACATATTTTTATTTTCTTCTTTTAATTTATTTTATTACTTCAAATTTTCATTTTTACTTTCAGCTTTGCATGTCTAAACAAAAAAAATTAGTTGTAGTTTTATTTGCAAGTTTGTTTATTGGTTTCTCTCGAAGATTGCTTAATTTCAGGTGACTTGGCAATAGGACAGCATAGAGGGGTTTCGACTCAAATACAAGAATGAAGCAAGCTATAGGAGGTATCACGTTCATTTCATCATCCTCTCTGCAACCTTAAATTGATCCTACAAATATTTACTCGCCTGTACTAAGGACGCTCCCCACTTAGCTTGTTATCCATAAATTTCATTCCTTTGCTAGTGTCTCCTTTTTAGCCTTGAAATAATGAGCAAAGAACCTGGTTTAAAATACTTCATAGATTTTTACAACAAGAAAAAGCATCTGAAAGATGACTTGAGTGCATGTTTAGCCCGAAGAACTTAATTTTAGAACCACTCCATCCCATTTGTGCTTAATATAAATAGACTTGATAGTACCCTTGATTGAAATTGTTTGATGAAACAGATGCTTCGAAGTAGTAGAAATTATGCCACTACTTTTTCTAATAATTACCATAAGATATTACTTTACGCGTGTCATTACAACTCTATAGTGCTCCATGGGGAACTATTAACTCCGCTGGCCAATAAACGATCTAAATATGGGAAACCACTTGATTTCGGCTATTGAGTTATGTAAACGTCTGTAGCAGCAATGCTATGACGGGTAAATTTTTTAGTCTCCTCATGGTCTCACGTTCCAAGTGAAGTTGTAGTACTCCTCTGGCCCATTATTGCTCAAAAATTATTTATTGGCATGGTCACGAGGGCACAACACAACCCCAATTAAACATGATAAAAATAGTGGCATGATTTCTCTATTAAAGAGCTGAAGTTTTTGAAAGGCAAAAGAAAAGGAAGAAGGTGCTTTGATAGTTGATGACCCACAAGTATAGGGGGTGTATCGCAGTATTTTCGAGGGAAGTGAAACCCAATTTATTGATTTGACACAAGGGGAGCCAAAGAATATTTATAAGCCTTAACAATTGAGTTGTCAATTTAGCTGCACCTGGAAGCAATCTTGCTCACAGCAGTTTATCAGTAGCAACAGCTTTGTAATAGCAGTAGTAAAAGTAAAGACAGTAGTAACAATTGCTGTAAACAGTAGGATTAAAGCGCGGTAGGCATAGTGATGGATGGATGGGCGTTGCATGGACAAGACAATTCATGTGACAATCAAGACATAGGGCATTTGCAGATAAATAAGATAAAGCATCCAAATACTAAATAATCATAGGCATGTGTTCCCTATATAGTCATACATGCTCGCAATGAGAACTTGCACAACATCTTTTTTCCTACCAGCCCGTTTGTATCGGGGCCTCGAGGGAACTACTGGCAATTAAGGTGCTCCTTTTAATAAAGCACCAGAGCAAAGCATTAATACTTCGTGAACACATGTGATCCTCACATCAAACCATCTCCTCTGGTTATCTCGATTATTGTCACTTCGGGGCCTTTGGTTCCGGACAATAATATGTGTATACCACTTGCAGGTAAGACCATAAACAATACTATCATAATGAATCAATAACATGTTCAGATCTGAAATCATGGCACTCGGCCCCTAGTGACAAGCATTAAGCATAACAAGTTGCAACAAAGTCAAACAGCACTAATAATAGATACTAGGCACCATGCCCTAACAATCTGATGTCATTACATGAACAATCGCATCCAATCCCTACCATCCCCATAGCCTACAACGGGGGATTACTCAATCATGGATGGGGGAATCATGGATGGTTGACAGAGAAGCGATGGTGATGATGATGGCGATGATTTCCTCCAATTCCCTGTCCCGGCAGGGTGCCAGAATGGAGTTTCTGGTTCTGAATCACGGAATGTGGTGGTGGTGGCACAGTGAAACTCTTTCTGGAAAAACGTCGAACCCCCCTGGGTTTTTAGGTCAGGAGGCATCTTATAGGCGAAGAGGGAGGCCGAGGGGGTGACCGAGGCGGCCACACCACCCCCAGGCGCGGCCTGGCCTGGCCCGCGTGGCCAGGTGGTGTGGGCCCCTCGTGGCCCTCCTCCGTCTCGTCTTCTGGCTCCGTGACCTTCTGGTGAAATAGGATTTTTGGCATATTTTCCGGGATTTTTCCTAATAGTTGATTTTCTGCACAAAAACTAGACACCAAGGTAATTTTGCTGAAAACAGCGTCAGTCCGTGTTAGTTATATCCAAATCACACAAGTTTAGAGGAAAAACAATAGCAAAAGTATTAGGGAAAGTAGATACGTTTTGGACATATCAATAGTCTTGAGATTTTGACATGGGATAGATGAGTTGTTCTCAAATTACATACTTTGATGCCTACTTGAGTACTTTTAATTTGGTAAACAAACAAGAACAAAAGGCTTTCATCTCTCTATAAAGAGAGTGACCAAAAGAATTTGTCTCACTTTCCTAGCTAAAACTTTCGACACTTGCTTGGGCATATGATTTATTTGCTAACAAGATACACGTGGTTAGGAAGTGGACTCAGTGCAATCTTGTGAATACTTATATAATTATATTTAAGATTGCAGGGATTGTGAAGAAAAGAATTTGACACCAATTCAAACTTGTGAGTTCCTCTATTTTCAGTTTTGAATCTCTGATATTCTTCTTTATTTCCTTGTCACTCGAGGGCGAGCAACATCTAAGCTTGGGGGAGTTGATAGCTATGTGATTCGACACATTTTTTATGGCTTTATTTGATGGTTTTCTCTTGGATTTAATCGTTTTCTGACTTTACCTAACGCTAATACTTCGGTAGCAAAGAAAACTTGGTTTCTAATGTGTGTTTCAGGGTCTGAACGTCAATATGAGGATTTAACTAGAGAAACACAATATTCTGGGGAAAACAAGAGAGTCTCACTTTGGAAGCATGGAAGAGGAGTCAACAGAAGCTTTAACAAGAAACTATACGGCGGGGATATTTTTCTAGCCGTATAGTTCATGCCGTATAGTTGTTGCCGCCTCTTTCTTGTCAAAAGGGACAACTTCCATGAAGGGACCGGGGACAAAAACACAACGCAGCAGCCGCCACACCATCCAGAAGGGAGAAAGAAGGGATCCGGAGAAGAAGGAGAAGACGTTCTTCATCTGCTCCACGATCTTCGACCTCCTAGCAAATACACCCCATAGCCACTACTTCTACCTGAGAGAGAGGGATCTCCACCTTGCAAGACTAGGGTTTGAATTGTTTCTTCCCATCTTGAATTGTGTTGGATATTTTTCTATTCTTATTGTGGATCTCCACGGTAATGTAAAGACGAATTCCTTTTATTCAATTATATTGATGATCTGTTCTTATCTCATGTGTGAGTAATTCCCTTGGGAGTGGGAGATGTAGGGGATTGGTGAGATGTGACGTGCCTTCATATATTTTTCATTAGTTTGTTATTGATTTTAATTGTTATATTATGTATGCTTGACTATCTTTGGGATGCCTAATGCTTGTTGTCCATTTAAGGGCCCAGACAACATGATACCTTGTTCTATAGAGATAAGATCTTGTACGCTATTGGACCGGCGACCCTCAGGTGACACGGGGATATCAATGGAAAGCTAGTTGACTCGAGGATAACGAGTAACCACTGTGCTTATTGCATTAGCCTGATCCAAGGAGCTTAATCGCTAAGCAACCTAAAGGGTCTTAATTGTCTAGTGTGTGATCATGGTTTTGGTAGCAGGCTAGTAGGATTATTGAAGTTCGGATGAAATCTACCAAAAGGAGTTCTGGCTAATTATGGGTTGCTCGCCTACATATATATCTATAAGATTATAATTGTTACATTTACCACTGGTCCACCTGGCATGGTCACTATCACCATGAACTGAATCTCCCTATGCCTTCTTTAGTCATTTCCAGGAAACAACAAACAACCAAAGTCGTTCTTTATTTTTATGCTTTATATTCCTGAACTTTACATTTTAGTTTTATTTAAATCTATCGCATTTAATCAAAACCCTTATCTATAGAAGATTTGTGCTCTTACAGACATCATACACCTCTACTTTATCTATAGAAGATTTTACATGGATATTAGGATTTCGCAATAGAATTGTTTCTACCTACGAACTTCCAACCACAACATAAATACAATAGTTTTCTCTACTACACCCCTTTCGGGGCCTTCCGTTATAGATGTTATATCAACTATTGTGAGAGAGACAGACACCCGCTAGCCACTTATAAAATACAAGCCGTATATTGAGCATGTAACCAGTCTCGCATAAGATACACGTAAGGTCAGTTCGGCCGCTTCATCTCACTATATCAAGATATAAACAAATACATATGGGAATATAACAACTAGGGTATCAATGCTCACACTCTTCATGTGGCTATCCGTACTAGCATACTATCCATAGATTAGGCTCTGATACCACTGAAGGGTTTCCGCAGTAGATAACAAAAAAAACCTACGTTAGAATAACGCCCAAGATCAATCTAGTAAGTAATGTTGTAACGGAGGAAGACAACGGTAATATACCCTTGAAGACCGAGAGAGCATTACGCAAATGCAGGAGCGTAGATGATGTAGTTGTACCCGTCCGACCACAAGGTCGTGAAGCTCCTTGCACATCACCTCTTGTCTAGATCCTTGCACGATGGCGAGTTTTCTACTAACGGTAGCTCCCCCGAGTTATAACACACGTATGGTGCAATACAACGACTCCCGGGCTCTGATCCCTGCCAAGGTTGCAGAAGTAGACCTCCTGGCTAGAATCCCTACATCACAACGGCATGCCGCAGTGGTGTTGACTTCACGTGTACATTCCTTCTCTAGGACCGTGCCATCGCAAAGGCAACTGAGAGAGAGGGGTATTTTCTCTAAGAAAAGTGTCTTAGAGGATATCTTATTGGTGTATATAATCCCTCCCATGGGCACCCCTTTATATAGGTGGATGGAGGTGTGCCCTCCCCTTTGGTGTCCCATGTGGGACTAAAAAGACACAGGAAATAAGGCAAAACAAGGCTACGACCGCCTAGGCTTGAGGCGTCGCCGGGTGGGCCTAATCGCGGCCTGCCTAGCAGCCTAGCTACGTGAGGCGGTGGCCGTGTGGGCCACCAGCCTAACTCGCCACAATAGCAGCAGTGCCAGCCCGGGTGGGCTGCCCGCCGTGTGCGGTTCGCAAGCGTGCAGCGCAGCAGCCAGCGAAGCATCGCTCGGGTGGGCCGGCCTCTTGGCGGCCCAGCACAACTAGCAGAAGAGGCGCCCAGTGCCTGGCCGAGTGGGCCGACTGGTTGTGGCCCGCGTGGCGCTTAGCCCCACCCGCCTAGCTGCTTGTGTGGGCTGCCTAGCCCACACCGAGGTGTTGTTTTCTGCCTTTTCCCTGCGGTTTCCTCCTGGGCCAATTCCCTCTGGGGTTTTGGCCTAATGAGAAAATCGCTTTATAAATTTCAACTTAAATATTTATATATATTAATTCAGAATTAATATATAATAAATGCATATTATAAATTGCCATTTATCCGAAACTCCTTTTAGTATTTTCCTTTCCTTCTTTCGTCGAACAACTTTGGATCTCTCCAAAGCGATTCCGATTTCTCTCTCTTATATGATTTCATCTCATAGGAGGATATCCAGGAGTCGTAGTGACCTTAAGCGTGTTTTCCTATGGTTTGGAAATGTCATAGACATGATCTTGATTAATGATCAATAGCGGGACCGGAATGCCCATATTGACCCTTATGCACTCCACAAATCACCTTCGTGTCAAACCTTAAACAATATCTCCAATTCCCTTTGTTACGCGATAAAATAGTTGTATGAGATCTGATCATCGGTATCATGATACCTTGTTGAATCTTGTTTCCAACAAGTACTGTTTTACTTGTTCACGTGAAATTCCATCTCTATGACCTAGTCATACGCTGCGCAGCTTATAGATGTAATTCACCGAGTTGTCCAGTGTATCCTCCTATAAAACAGGAGAACAAATCCCGATCTCTATGCATAGGCCTCAACCTCCTACTTCGGACTACCCAACATGCACCTTTATGGTCACCCAGTCATGGAAATGATGGTTGATGCAGTCAAAGAAATCCTCCGATAACAGTGATTAATATGATCTCATGGTCAAAGAATTAGGACACTCCGTTTATGACAATTGCAACAAGAACTAAGTGACATGATCGTGTTGCAACAATCATTGGTGGGAAATGTCCATCACATCATTCCAGATGATATAACTTCATTGTCAGTTGGCTCTAACAACACCATGATCAGGAAACCTTGATCGTCAGCTGCCCAATGAACTAGTTGAATAGAGGCTACTAGAGACTTGAGTTTGTTTATATACCACACATGTATCAATGTTTCCGCTTGATATAGTTACATCATTATATAAAACTATTATGAACTAATGAGATATGATAATAAAATCCTTTATTATTTGCCTCTAGGGCATATCTCCTTCAGAAATGCCACTGTGGCAGAACATGTGGATACCGTGGAGGTGTCGTCCGTTCGGTACACGGATTTAGAAGGTCAAGATCTACATCGGTTTGAACCGATGCAAGTGATTGACTACATCATCCACGATCTCTAGATCATTAAAGCTCATGTTCTTCGAGTGTAAGTAGATTATATCTATTCTACTTATTACTTCCAACTAATAGATTAGATCTTACGGGGTTCTCTCTTGCTATTCCATATGAATTTTTTGATTTCCATGCAATGAACCCATCAACCTTATCATAAACTTTTTTTTCAAAAATCAAGCTTCAAAACCAACCCTTGTTTTTTTCTTTTAGATTCACACAGAGATATTCCACCATCCATAATATTCCTGCCTTTAATAAAAGTAGTTTGGCAGCTACAATTAACTTATCCATGTAAGGTTCAACCCTAATAGTAACAACTTTAGTAATAAACTTATACAAGAGATGAATCAAACAAATGGGTCTATATTTGGATATCAAGAGTTTTATGGAGTAAAATAATCATGCCAAAATTTATTCTAGACAAATCAAGCTTGCCATTGTGTAAATCACAAAACAAGGACATCACATCATCTTTTATAATGGGCCAACAAGTCTATAAAACTCGATATGAATCCTGTTAGGACTAGGGGACTTATTTTGACCTATGAGATCTGAAGCCACTTTAACTTCTTCTGTAGAAAAAGGACAATTGCTGACAATTTTTCATCCTCAGACCAAATAGAGGGGTCCAAATAAACTAGATTCCCCTTACCATTCCCAAACAAAGTTTTATAGTATTTAGTGGCACGATCCAAGATATCATAGGTCCCCTGGACAAGAATATCTTATGCTTAAGAGAGTACATTGTATTTTTTTCTCTTCCTACCATTAGCAACTCTATAAAAATAGGCAATATTATTTTCACCATGTATTTTTCCTCTTCCTACCATTAGCAACTCTATGAAAAATTGCGTAAGTCTAAATTGAGTAAAACCTTTCCTTTCGAATTTCTCTTGAGAGAGCAAAACATATTCTTCCAAGGACTCCAATTTTTCTAATTCCTCCAAAAGGTCTTTTTTCTCTCTTAAAAATGACCTCTTAAATTTAGTCCCCAACCTTTCAAATTATTCTTCAATTTTTTAATTTTTTCTTGTATCTTAGTGATATTATCCTGAGCAAAAACATAGGAATTCTAAACTTTCTCAACTCTTGTTTGGAATTTAGGATGTTGAAGCTAGGACTTCCCAAACCTTAGTTCTTTAGATTTTAATTCAACCACTTCACAAGTATCAACTAATAGGGGGTTATGATCAAAAATAACACTAGCTATTTTCCCTACCCGAGTTAAGGGAAATAGAGATTACCAATCATAATTCACCAAAATGCTATCTATTTTTTCAAGGGTGGGAATTCTTTGGTTATTGGACCAAGTAAATTAACCACCAGGAAAATTGATCTCTCTCAAAGCATGAGTATTAATAATAGAATTGAAGAGGTCAAATTTTTTATGTCTCTCCCATCTTATTCTTCTCATTGGCAAATCAAAGTATGTATAAATCACCACCTATCAAAGTAGGAATGTCTAAATCATCAAAAATACTAGAAAAGGTGGTAGGAAAATCTTCCTTATCTTCCAACTAAGCAGCACCATAAATGGTGATAAGACATATATCATGATTTATTTTGTTAGCATGGAGTTTATCTTAGACAAAATGTCTACCAAAATGAAATGCATAATATTAAACCTAGAGGATTTAACACCACACATAATCCCCCCAAATCTTCCCATAGAGGGGGACCACATCCATGTATAACTCTTACTTAGATCAAATTTCATACAAACTAAAATATATACCTTTCTCTTCATAGTTTTCTGAAGTCCAATAAAATCAAAATCGATATCGGAAATGAAATCTTTCAAATAAAGATAAAAGCCTTTCTTGCCAACACCTCTACAGTTCATGATAAGACCTATAATTTATATTTATTACTTTTGTTCCTCAACTGACTAGGTAAGATATCACTCACATGGTGCTTATTACTTGTCATGCAGAAAGTTTTTGTACCAGTGAGGGGTACCCCAGAAGATTTCTTCTTGTCCCCGGATTTTTCCTTGGAATCTCTAGTTTTTTTTGGAAATGATAGGAGTAAAGTCATTTAAATCCTTAACATCAAGAATCTCAAGATAACCCTCTTCATCAGAGACCACATAACCATTTTTCAGTATAACCAACTAATAGATTGCAAATGTATCTATAATTTTTGATGTTCCATGCTTGGTCTTATCCACTTTCTTGTGTTTTGTTCCAACTTTGGAGTAATTTTCATATGATTTCTTGGACTAACCTATTAACAAGAGCCACAGTGGCAGCTGTCTGTTTTCTGCTGTTTTTGGTTCCAGGAAAGTCAGAATATGAATATTCTCGGAATTGGACGGGACAAAAGCCAAAGTGCCTATTTTTCCGGAAGTCATCAGATGCCAGAATACGAGACGGAGAGGGGCCAGGGGGCCACCACACCACCTGGCCGCGCGGCCCAGCCTGGCCTGCACTAGGAGGTGGTGAGGCCAGCCCTGGCACCCCCTCGGCCTCCCCTTCTGACTATAAGATGCCCTCGGGACGTAAACCCTAAGTGGCCGATCAAAAATCCACGAAAGAGTCTATAACCGCCGTCATCTCCATCCCTAGATCGGGAGGGATCTGAAGCTCTTCCCGGCACCCTGCCGGAGAGAGGAATTCACCCTGGAGGCCTTCTTCATCACCATGCAAGCCTCCGGTGTGATGTGTGAGTAGTTCATTGTTGGACTATGGATCCATGTAGTAGCTAGATGGCTGGTTCTCCTCCTTTGTGCTTTCATGTTTAGATCTTGTGAGCTCCGTTCATGATCAAGATCATCTATTTGTAATTCTGCATGTTGTGTTTGCGGGGATCCGATGGATATTGAGCTGCTATTTTAGATCGATTATTGATTCTATCATGTCTTTGTTATTTGTGATCTTGCATGCTTTCCGTTGTTAGTAGCTATCTTGGCCAAGTAGATGCTAGCAACTCCAAGAGTTAGTATTTATGCTCGATAGTGGGTTCATGCCTCTGGTAATCTGGGGAAGTGACAGAAATCTCTAAGGTACTAGATGTGCTGTTGCTACTAGGGAGAAAACAACAATCCTTTGTTCATAAAACAATCGTATTGTTTACTTTACACGCAGTTCGTAAAGCAATAATCTGTTGCTTGCAACTTAATACTGGAGGGGGTTCGGATGATAACCTGAAGGTGGATTATTAGTCATAGATGCAGTTGGATGGAGGTCTATGTATAATGTTGTAATGCCCAATCAAGTCTCAAAGGAGTCAAGATGATTAGTATATGCATGTATTGCTTTCTCGATGTTTGTCAATTGCCCCGCTGTTATTTGTTCACCCAGCATGTTATCTATCTTAAGGAGAGCCACCTCTAGTGAACTATGGATCCCGGTCCTTGTCCTTTACATACAATCTATAAACCGTTTACTGCTTTGTGTTTACTTTCTGCAAACTATTACTTCTTTCCATTCGATACGTTTAATCCTTTGTTTTTTGCAAAACACGTTGAGATTGACAACCTCATCGCAAGTTGGGGACAAAGTTCTGTGGTGGTGTTGTGCAGGTCTCCACGTTTCTACTAGCACCGGTAGTGCGCCCTGCCAAAGCTCAGCTAGTAACACCTTTGAGGTGTTTCCTTGCTCCTACTGGTTCGATTAAACCTTGGTTTCATAACTGAGGGAAACTTGCTGCTGTGCTCATCATACCTTCCTCTTGGGGTTCCCAACGAGCTCTACATCAACACCGAGCCATCAAGCATTTTTCTGGCGCCGTTGCCGGGGAGTCAAGGACATCTTCACAAGGGGAGTCCCTCACAACCAATCTCTTTACTTTGTTATTTTTGTTTTGCTTAGTTTCTTTTTGCTTTGTTTGCTTGTTTCTTTATCAAAAACACACACAAATTAGTTTTACAAGTTTGCTTTCTTATTTGAAAACCCAAAAAAATGACTACTCTTGAAAACATTAAGTTGTGTGACTTCACTAGCACCAACAACAATGATTTTATGAGCACACCTATTGCTCCACCCTGTGCCTGAAGATACTTTCTTTGAGATAAAACCTGCTTTGCTCAATCTTGTTATGAGAGAGCAATTTTCTGGTATTGGTAATGAAGATGCTGCTTCCCATCTAAATAACTTTGTTGAACTTTGTGAGATGCAAAAGCATAGGGATATAGATGGTGATATTATTAAGTTGAAATTGTTTCATTTCTCTTTGAGAGGAAAAGCTAAAGAATGGTTGAATTCCTTAACTAGGAATAGTATTGATTCTTGGACTAAGTGCAAAGATGCTTTTATTGGAAAATATTATCCTCCTGCTAAGATTATATCCATGAGAAGTGAAATAATGAAGTTTAAACAACTTGATAATGAGCATGTTGCTCAAGCTTGGGAAAGAATGAAATCTTTGGTAAAGAATTGTCCCACTCATGGACTGACTGCTTGGATGATCATCCAAACTTTTTATGCAGGATTGAACTATTCATCAAGGAACCTATTGGATTCTGCTGCTGGAGGTACCTTTATGACCATCACTTTGGGTGCTGCAACAAAACTTCTGGACAATATGATGGTTAATTATTTTGAATGGCATATTGAGAGAGCTCCACAAGGTAGGAAGGTAAATTTTGTTGAGGAAACTTCCTCCTTGAGTGATAAGATTGATATTATTATGTCTATGCTTGTTAATGGGAAAGCCCATATTGATCCAAATAATGTTCATTTAGCTTCTTTGGTTGCTCAAGAAGAGCAAGTTGATGTGAACTTCATAAGAAATAACAACTTTGGCAATAATGCTTATAGGAGTAATTTTGGTAACAACAATTATAAGCCATATCCTCTCAACAATGGTAATGCTTATGGAAATTCTTACAACAATAATAGGAGTACACCCTCTAAACTTGAAGTTATGCTTAAAGACTTTATTAGTAAGCAAACTGCTTTCAATAAAACTATTGAGGAAAAACTCTCTAATGCTGAAAGAAATATAGCATCTTTGGCTGAAGCTCAATCTACTTTGAATAAAATGGCTGCTAAACCTAACACTAATGATAATCCCTTTGCAGCTACCAATGCTATACAAGTAAGAATTGATGAAAATGTTAGACTATTAGCTGAATTACATGCTAAGTGGGAAAGAGAAGATGAAATTGCTAGAAACACTAGTGTTTCTACTATTACAACCACTAGTGTTGAGGATAGTAATAGTTCTACTACTTTAGATGATAAATTTTACTTTGATCTTGATGGTTGCAATATCTCTGAAGTTATTAAGTTCCTATAAAAGCTTGCTAAAAGTCCTAATGCTAGTGCTATAAACATGGCTTTTACAAAACACATTACTGATGCTCTCATAAAGATTAAAGAAGAAAAGACGAAACATAAAGCTTCTATTCCTATATAACAAGAAGATGGTTGGGAACCCATCATTAATATGAAAGTGAATGACTTTGATTTTAAAGCTTTATGTGATCTTGATAGTAGTGTTTCTATTATGCCTAGAAGGATTTATGATATGCTTGATTTGTCTCCTCTTGAAGATTGTTATTTGAATGTCCCACTTGATGATAATGCTAAAAAAACTCATGGGGAGTCTTAATGATGTTCTTATTATGGTTAACAATGTCTATGTCCCCGTTGATTTCTATGTTTTGGATATTGAATGCAATGCTTCTTGTCCTATTACTTTGGGACGACCTTTTCTTAGAATTGTTGGTGCCATCATTGATATGAAAGAAGGCACCATTAAATATCAACTCCCAGTCAAGAAAGGTAAAGAACACTTCCCTAAGAAGAGAGAGAAGATTTCTTTTGCTTCTCCTATAAAAACAAAATTTGGTCTTAATGCTTCTTCATTTGAGAACACTTGATTCTTTTTCTTGCTTCTTATGCCTAACTTAAAGGCGTTAAAGAAAAGTACTTATTGGGAGATAACCCAAAAGTTTTAGATGAGTCTTGGAAGTTATTACCTCTGTAATAACCTCTCCTTATCCTTTTTATTTGCTTTTTGTGCCAAGAGTAACCTCTAATGAGAGAGAAGTAATGATTGGGAAAGTTGCTGTCCCGAAACAGATTTCTGTGCTTCACCGTAAAAATTCTTGTAAAATCTCTGAAAGTCTTTTTGAGGCGTGAATTTTTATGCTTCTTTCCCAGGTTGTTATCTAACTTTCGCTATTTCAACACTTTTTGATTTGAGCAACAGAAGGTCTTCGAAAAAATTCGTCTTTACCTGCTGGTCTGTTTTGACAGATTTCTGCCATTTTCTGCATTTGCTTCTTGTTGGTTCCTTTTTGAGTTCTTTTGGGGAATTGAGATTTTTAAGGGAAATGCTACAGTAGCTGGTGTTCTAATATAAGTTTATTTGGTGTTAGAACTGAACCTTAAAATTTATTTATCTTGAGTGCACTAATGTTGCTAATCACTAGCAGAAAAGAATCATGTAAAGACGCTGTTTGTAGGACGTTTTTATTTTCGTCTCTATTCTTAAAGCCATCGAGCTGTAAAGACGTTGTTTTGAGACGTTCTACGTATCGTATTATTTCTAGCCTCCAGATTAAATAAAAAAAGGAAAACAGGACGGCCAGAAGCCCACAAGCCACGACTTAGAAAAAAACAACCGCCGCCTCCCAACATAGGTGTGCAACACCTAGCACCGCCGCCAGTAGTCCGCCGTGGTGTTCCTCTCTGGCGGCCTGTCCAGGTACCCTCTCCAAGACCAATCCCGTCCGCCCACAGGCTCCTCCCCCAAGATTTCCCACAGGCAGCCCTGGGTATTCATCACTTGGGACAAATCGCTAGGTATTGATTTCCCATCGGGTAATCCAAGATGTCTAGTAATCTTCGCTGGCGTCCTCATCTTCTCCGTAAGAGATCTACATGTTTTATATTGCGTGTATGCTGTGATTCAGTGCTTCGTTTCCTTCTCTGCTCCTTTAATTTTTTATTTCTTTCCGCTAGTATGTGAAAATGTGTTTGTGCGATTTCTGCAGAAACTACGAATCAGGGTTCCAAATGTTGAGTGTTTGGCCTTCACTGCATCAGCGACCATGCCTAAATGCCACTGCATCGCCGACCATGGATGCACAACACTGTGCTGCTGGCACAACGCCGAACCGGTTGATGTACTATTCGGCTATTTTGGTACAGATTCTTCCTTTCCCTTTCCAATTTTTCAACAATCTCCCAATCACTTATATACTTCTATTTCCGGGGTATGAGCTCGGTGACACCTTGGGCTTCCTGCTGTTTGCTGCTCCACTACTACCGCCATTCTCTCCGAAGTCAGATGCCATGGGGTTCCCAGTCAACTACCATCCTCACAGTTTCATCCACCAAAAGAAGGTGAACGCCCCTTCCCCTAAATTAAAATCATGACATGTTTCACTATTTCAGTTTGTTTGAATTTCCAGTTTATCTTAATGATAGATTAACTTCCATGATTCAACTGAATCCATAAATAGCACTGTTGCCATGCATATGATTTTGGGTTTCCCCTGCTACAAATTTATCAATGCAGACCGCCTATATGATTATGTTTGATGCAAATGCCATGGAACATCAGGGCCTAGTAGTTGTTTGTCATAGAAACATGAACAAAGGTGCAGAAAAACCTTTACTGGTCCAAGATACAGTAAGATTACCAAATCCTCAACTTTAGCTTATACCGTAAAGTTTTTGTTTATGTCCTAAGCTTTACTTATAGTTCTACTTATTGGTTTTTATGCAGTTTCTAACATACATAGACGAGAGGTGAATCTTTAGCACTTCCATTGCATTTATAAGGAATACCACCAGGAGCACCGAAGACGTGCTTGGAAAGTAATAAGATTCAGTGTTTGAGAATGGTGAGTTCTTTTGTCCTCATACAGATATTTACTTGAATATATATAGACCATAGTCTGGCATTGAGGCATCTTATTTGTACGGATGAGTGTGTGACTACAATTGGATATAGCTGCATGTGCCTTAATGTCTTTTATTTAAGTTGAGGTACTTCTGAATACTAAAATTATTGAATTTTCTATATTCTACAGAGAATTACACTTATTTTAGAATCATAAGGATGCATAATTCCCTGGAAAAATGTTCTTGACTAGGATCTAAACCCTACATAACTCGGTTCTTTCTTGTATGGCCATTTTAAGTAAGTTGTTATACTTCACTAATAGGGAAATGCTTTACTCATAATATAGAAAGTATGAAAGGTACTTCTGGTAAGTTAATGCATTATTTTGTCTGTCGACTTTATGGTTTCAATTTTACTCAAACAGAATAGGAAAGCATATGACATGTTTGACACTTCTCAACTTTTATTATGTGGAACTTATGTCCGATTAACTAACATGTTTTAGAAATGAAACTTGCAGGTTGTTGGCTAGAAATAAATGACATCTACAAATGCAGCGGCCATGGAAAAGATACTGGATGTGTACATGCTAACAGTTGTAAAGTAGCTCATACTAGTTAGAGAGAGAGAGGGGGAGGGAGTTCTGAAAATGTATGTAAATTCGTGTGCTGGAACGACTAATCCACTTCATTTTCTGTAGTATAGTAATATAATTTCTTCTCCTAGTGGCCAGACCTCATTTTGTTTGAGTCTATGTATAGAAAATACAATCTTGTGTTCGGAAATGCTTCATCGGTGAAACATAGCATATGGTTAATATGTGACGAACCATGGTCGCATTTTGATCAGACAAAATATATATGTGTAATAAAAGATAATTAAACCTGACATCACTAGCCCGATGCAATAAATTTGGAACCAAATTGCATGTTTGCATGGACGGTAAAGATGCCATGATTGTTTAAATACCAAAACGTCTCTAGGCTCGGTAGAGATGCAATATGAGCGTCTCCTCCTCTCGTAGACACGTGTGGCAAAGCGTCCATAGGATCTTTGTGACGGTGCATGGGAAGACGCTTCAGAGACGTTTTACATGAGCGGCTCTATATTGCTGTAGAGTTGAAATAAAGCGTCTCCAACTATTAGACTGTGTGTCTCTACGTGGCTGATATGTTGTAGTGAATAAAGATTGTGTGAAGTTTTGTATGAAGGAAAAATTTTAGGTGTATGGAAGGAATGAGTAATGAGATGAAGGATGGAATAAAGCTCAAACTTGGGGATGCCACGCATGTCACCCCAAGAAATATCCAAGAAGTACAAGCTTCAAAGCTTGGGGATGCCCAAGACATCCCCTTCTTTATCAATAAAAATCCCAGGTTTTTCCAAATGCTTCATTTTTATTGTTTCATGCACAGTTGTGTTGTTCTTGGAGCGTCTTCTTTTTCGTTTTCATTTTTATTTTGGTTTTTCGTTTGCTTGGTTTGCTTAGTTTTCTTAATAAATTGGTTGGACCCCCTCTTTCATACATTGGTTTGCAAATAGTTTGGTTTGGTTTGGAAAAGAGTAGGAAAGTTCATGCTTATGTGGTAAAAAGAGCTCGTTTTTGACTGTGGCTTATGCTTTGTCATGCCATGCTTGATATTGTTTTGGCTTTATGCTTAGTATTCTTTGCTGTAGCATGACTTGTTATAAACAATTGAGATTTCTTAATGTGCCTTGGATGAATCATGCGTTGTTTTAGCATATTAAAGCATAGTATAGTGGTATTCTCCTTTGATGCTTTATTTGGGTTGACTTGGCGCATGCTCACACCATGTTATGACTATCTCAAGTCACCATAGCCTTTATGATCCTTTAGTTTTCAACTTGTAGTATCACTTTATGCTTTGATCAATGATGTTTTGTCGCTCTGCATGATTATGACCATTATTGCTCTCTTAGTTTATCGCTCCCAGTCTTTTGCTAGCCTCCACAACCAAGTATGAGTTCTACTCATGCATCCAACTCCCTAAACCAAGTTATTCCAAAGAGTCCACCATACCTACCTACTAGCTTATGCTATTCCAAGTATATTCATTCTTTTGTTTACCTTCCAAATTAAACTTGTTATGAGAAAAATAGTGATTAAAGCTCTCACGAACTTGATGGCACACTTTACTTTTCTTGCCCTTAATAAACTTGAACCATTGTGTCTTCTATGTTGTATATGCTTGCACTTATTTGTCGGGAATTAGCAGAACCATGCTTTCATGGGGAACGCTTTCAACATTGCACTTGGTACTTGTACCTAGTTGATATCATGCTCTTTTGTATATGGATGTCGTCGGTGTGAAATGAAAGGGGAGCTTGTAAGTCCATGGAGTTATGTATATGTGTTAGAGAAACGTCCGGGCCGCTGGTCTAATCCATGCTGACATGGTGGAAACCTACAGCGTAACCATAATGAGCTGTCTATGAAGCATTCTTCTTATAAAAAAAGAGTCCTATATTAAAAAAAAGAGAAAAGAGAAAAATAAGAGATACTATGAAAAGAGGAAAGAGAGAAAAAAGCACCATATTCCCATGGTAAATAAGAAGATTGCTGAGATGCTCGTTGTCTGCTTGCCTTGTCATTTTGATATGGGGATTCTTCCGTATCATCGAGCAAGGGGTACCCCGTTGGCGGTTCTCTATGATACACATATACTTACAATGACAAGAACTTACCGGTGACTAAACTTGAGTAGCATGAGGAGCGGCCCTCGTATACAAGGGACATGAGATTTCTGACTTATACTTCGTCAAGCATCTACACCATAGTTTGTTCACTTTAACCTTAATCACTTCAAGATGCTTATGATAGGGGCAATGAGAGCTGAAAGCTATAAGTACCATAATTTTTGGAAGCTCTTTATGAGACTTGAATCCCTACTTCCTTCTATGAAGGCCTTTCTTCCACCATTATATTGAGTCTCCACCTTCTATCTTTATGCACTTACTTTGAGAGCATAGTGGCCATTCTTAGTTCTATGTGCATTGTCCCAAGACTAGTTGATTGATGCATAACTTGATATTGCTTGTTTTAAACTATTGTATCTAGTCACTCTTATGAACTTTGAAGGTGTCCTATGCATTTATATTTGCTATTCTATTGAGGGACAAGCTGAATACTTTTATGCTATGTTTTATTTATGTGAAATAAACAAACGTCTTGCAAAGCATTGTTATTCATGAATCTTTTGTTTGTGCCTTTTGATGTTGCATCTTAGTTTCTTTGCTTATTGCTAGAACTTTGTCTTTCATGTTATGATTGAAGTACTATGATCCCAGCTTTGAATGTTTTACAAATACTTTGATCAAGTCTTTGATGGTGCATGTCACCTCAAAAATTATTCTTTCTTTTTATGACTTACCTACTCGAGGACGAGCAGGAGTTAAGCTTGGGGATGTTGATACATTGCAAATGTATCTATAATTTTTGATGTTCCATGCTTGGTTTTATCCACTTTCTTGTGTTTTGTTCCAACTTTGGAGTACTTTTCATATGATTTCTTGGACTAACCTATTAACAAGAGCCACAGTGCTAGCTGCCTGTTTTCTGCTGTTTTTGGTTCTAGGAAAGTCAGAAAATGAATATTCTCGGAATTGGACGGGATAAAAGCCAAAGTGCTTATTTTTCCGGAAGTCATCAGATGCCAGAATACGAGACGGAGAGGGGCCAGGAGGGCACCACACCACCTGGCCGCGTGGCCCAGCCTGGCCCACGCCAGGGGGTGGTGAGGCCAGCCCTGGCACCCCCTCGGCCTCCCCTTCCAACTATAAGATGCCCTCAGGACGTAAGCCCTAAGTGCCCGGTCAAAAATCCACGAAAGAGTCTGTAGCCGCCGTCATCTCCATCCCTAGATCGGGAGGGATCTGAAGCTCTTCTCGGCACCCTGCCGGAGAGGGGAATTCACCCTGGAGGCCTTCTTCATAATCATGCAATCCTCCGGTGTGATGCGTGAGTAGGTCATCTCTGGACTACAGGTCCATGTAGTAGCTAGATGGTTGGTTCTCCTCCTTTGTGCTTTCATGTTTAGATCTTGTGAGCTCCGTTCATGATCAAGATCATCTATTTGTAATCCTACATGTTGTGTGTGCGGGGATCCGATGGATATTGAGATGCTATTTCAGATTGATTATTGATTCTATTATGTCTTTGTTATTTGTGATCTTGCATGATTTCCGTTGTTATTAGCTATCTTGGCCAAGTAGATGCTAGCAACTCCAAGAGTTAGTATTTATGCTCGATAGTGGGTTCATGCCTCTGGTAATCTGGGGAAGTGACAGAAATCTCTAAGGTACTAGATGTGCTGTTGCTACTAGGGAGAAAACAACAATCCTTTGTTCATAGAACAATCGTATTGTTTACTTTACACGCAGTTCGTAAAGCAATAATCTGTTGCTTGCAACTTAATACTGGAGGGGGTTCGGATGATAACCTGAAGGTGGATTATTAGTCATAGATGCAGTTGGATGGTGGTCTATGTATAATGTTGTAATGCCCAATCAAGTCTCAAAGGAGTCAAGGTGATTAGTATATGCATGTATTGCTTTCTCGATGTTTGTCAATTGCCCCGCTGTAATTTTTTCACCCAGCATGTTATCTATCTTAAGGAGAGCCACCTCTAGTGAACTATGGATCCCGGCCCTTGTCCTTTACATACAATCTATAAACTGTTTACTGCTTTGTGTTTACTTTCTGCAAACTATTACTTCTTTCCATTTAATACGTTTAATCCTTTGTTTTCCGCAAAACACGGTGAGATTGACAACCTCTTCGCAAGTTGGGGACAAAGTTCGGTGGTTGTGTTGTGCAGGTCTCCATGTTGCTACTAGCACCAGTAGTGCGCCCTGCCAAAGCTCAGCTAGTAACACCTTTGAGGTGTTTCCTTGCTCCTACTAGTTCGATTAAACCTTGGTTTCATAACTGAGGGAAACTTGCTGTTGTGCTCATCATACCTTCCTCTTGGGGTTCCCAACGAGCTCTACATCAACACCGAGCCATCACCAACCGTAGCCATTTCACTTGATTTAGTGCTATGATCCACATCCTTATTAACATGCACATGGGCATGTTTAATGGCAAAATTACTCTTAGAATTTCCCAAGCCTTTTAGTATATGAATAATTTCAATGGGAAGGGAGTGCACATAAATAGCTATATCTAAATCTCTATCCATAACTTCATTGTCACTTAAAACAGAGAAAGAATTAGCATACTGGATTAGAACTTTATCTTCATCCCTTGCAGCAATATGGTTCATAGTTCTTGTCAGGATAGATAGATTGCCCACCCCAGCAACTTTAATCCTAGTAATGTTACTCATAGGTATAGGTTATTCGGGAGTTTGTATAGTTGGCACAGAGGGACTTACTGTAGATTCAATAGAAATGAACTAATCGTGTTTAAAAGGAAATTTCACTAATGTGCACCATAGAGGAGTGTACAATATGTGGTTGTGATAACTCATTAGAAACAACCTCATCAGATGGAGAATCATTGTTGAAGTCCAATGAATTGTCCTGTGGAGATTCCACTAAAGGCTCTAGGTTAGCACCATGTAACCTCTTCAATGAAGCCTCCATTCATATCTTTTATCACTATTTGATTCCAATAATTGTTTAAAAAATTCTTCATAAGCCAACTCATTTTGCAATGGTTCATCTGGATTTTCAACAATGCTAGCAACAAGAATTCTTGGCCTCCTCAGGAATTCAAGATGCATAGTGATCAACAACAAGTGCTTCTGGCTTATCTTTACTAGAAGAACCATCAACCCTTGCCTTGAAAGAAGGAGATAGCAAACCATGTCTTTGTAAAATTGAGCCAAGAGAGTGTCCATCATCATCACTGTCATCATTGGTCAAATTCTCATCAATAACCTACAGCTTTCCTCTACTTACAAATTCTTTAGAGACTTGTTCACTCATAACTGGAGCATGAAACTGGAGTTGTCATTCAATAGAAAGAGAAGCACCATAACTTCTTCTTGCATCACCCATAAAACCTCTAGGTGCATACTAAGGACCTCCATTTCTAGAATTATCACTTCTTGCCCTTTTAGGAGTGTGTTGGTTCTTGTTGTTTCCAGGTGCATTATGCCTACCTTGATCGTTCTGGCCATTTCTTACCAGAACATTATCACCAGTTGCTCTGCCTCTTGGAATTTCCCTGGTGAATTCAATGTCATAGAAGCTCATCCCAATGTTGACATTAGGGACAACATGTGTAATCAAAGACACGTCCATGTTTTGAACCTGAACCCTTATATAATCAACATTATTCAAAGTATGCCTATCAACAAGAAGAGTTCTCCCAACCGAGCTACTAGTATATGCATCAGTGGGGCAGTTTCTGTTGTCCAAGGGAATACCTCTGACATGAAACCAAGCAATATCCAATTCTCCCCATGGAACAAATGGTCCACCTCAATAATGACATTCCTCACAGTTTTCATCTTTGTTTTTCCAAAATAGATCCAGGCATCTATGACTCTAGGGCTAGAAAATCTCATCAATTATTTGTTAGCAGACATGGGTTTAGCATACCATCTCCAAGTGCATCTGACTCCATCCCATTTCCCAAATTCATCCTCTACCTGTCTTGCTGATACACTCCCTTCCACAACATGCATTGCAACCTGATAAATTTCTTCATTAGGAGCATCATTCCTGATATCAGGAATGACAAAGAAGCCACTGCCTGGTACCGCTACACCCACAAAGGGGCTGCAATTTCCCAGGGCTGCTGCTCATGGAAAATAAACTTGTCAACATGAACATCCCCACACAGATAGTGCATAAATCACCAGGCTCAAGGACCTGATTCTGATTTCCAATAATCTGAACATTTCTTCCAATACCATGCTGATTTATCTGTCTCGCATCCTCATTTGATACATCATTAAGAAAATTCTGATGCTGGTGTTGCAGAGGAGCACTAGCATGAACATTAACTCGTGATTCAGATTAGAAGCAACCACATAGGAGCTGCTGGGAACATCAGTATTTCTACCACCAGAATTGGTACATCTCTCACCCATAGAGTTTTCAGATCCGTCCTCATGCATCTTAGATCTATGCGCCCAACGGTCTCTACTATTGCTATCCTGGTTCTGTTTGTGAAAAACACCATCAGAGTTGTCTTTATTGTTCATAACACCCAACTTGCAGAGATTCCACCACGGAAGTTACGATTATCATCCTTACTTACAGGCGCATCACGACTGTGAGACCTATCGTCAGTTATAATAAATATGTTAGCATACAAAGAGATAACAAGAGTGACTCCTAGGATAATAGCCTGACTCTTCGTTCAGTTTTATCTCTCTTCCACCGACTTTCACTTCTCGTTTAAGTGAGGAAAGGTTAGCCTAGCTTGGTTGCTGAAGTACTCACAAATATGAATTTGGGTTCTTATTTATCCATGAGGGCGAGAGTCAATATGTAAACTTTCGGGTAAAGGAAAAGTAAGGCTAACATATTTGGTTGGTGAAGTGGATGCACAAACCCATTTGGATTCTTATTTTCCCATAATAAGGACAAGACCCAATTTGTAAATTCCCATGATCATAGTTAGTGCAGATAGACCTGGAGAAGTGAAATCACCTCCCAAAAGTTACGTTAGCAATCATTAAAGTCTGCCTTTATACAGGAAAAAGAAAAACAAGATACCTGACAAAATGATGGTTGCCTAGTGCAAAATGATGTGCTATGTATCTTGATAAGTTATGCTTATGCGGTGGCACCAACAAAAGTGCAATCGTCACTTACTTGCATTGCCCACCATCAACAAGTGTATGATAGTGGTAACTTCGCATTGACACTCCATCTACATACACACGCACAATGTTGGTAAGTTGCACTGATCGTTGACATGAACAACCAAGGCAGCCGCGCAGGATCGTCGGCGACTATACAACCATCTCGTCTAACAGAACGCGCGGCCTCGGCGGTGCCAAATCGGCGGGCCTTGTCCGCGGCAACCCGATGCCGGCGTCGAGCGCCACCGGCAGGCTGTCGAGCTCGAACAGGTCGGAGCTGGACTCGCTGCTCTCCTTGGCCCTTTCCCTATCCTCCGCCGCGCCGAGCGCGCGCAGCAGCTCCTCCACCCTCCGCTCCGCCTCCGCCGACGATTCCCGCGGCACCGCGGCCACCTCCGTCCCGCTCCCGCTCACGTCGCATAGCCTGATCGATGGCGTGGCTCTACTGCTGTGGCAGCCGTGTTCATCATCCCCAACGATCTCCACGGCCGGAGAGAACCTCACTGCCCGCCTCCCCGGAGTCTGCAAGAACCCTCCAGGCGCGGACGCCGCGGACTCTCGCCGGGAAGCGCGCGAGGAGAGGATCGACCTCGCCGACGCCGGCTCCGCCCTGATCGCCGGCAGAGGAGCCCGCGTTGCCGCCGCGTCGACCAACGACGAGTTGGCCGGCGGCTTCCTGTTGCAGAGCAGAGCGTTCAGGATGCACGCGAACGGCGCCGACCTGGTCCTCCGCTTGTTCTTCCTGGCCCTCTTCTCATAGTTCCCGTCCCCCGGAAGCAGTGGTGGTGGGGGCGGCGGCAGGAGCAGCGGCGGGGGCTGCGGGTGAGGCCGGACGCGGCAAGGCCTTGGCGGCTTCTGCGACCGCGGCGACGACCGGGCAGATGAAGCGGACGACGACGATGCGGTGGAACGGCGGATACGGCAGGCAGGCGGCGGCGGCGGCGGCGGCAGCATCTCCTCCGGGGACACGTTGGCTCGGCGGAGGTCGGCGTCGGCGTCGGCGTCGAGGGAGTGGTAGATGGCGTCCAGGAGCGCGGCGGAGAAGGACGGGTGGTGCTCCCGGTCCCGGCGAGGCGGCGGGGTGCGGTCGCCGTGGCGCGGGGACATGCTTGCCGTTGCCGGGTGGGGTGACTGTCGATCGTCTGTGGCAATGGGAACAGAGTGGTGCAAACGGAGTGGATGGCTCGATCGCGGGGAGGATGGCTGCTAGCTAGATACAGTACGTGGTGCGTTCGTGCGGAGGTGTCTGTCCGGTGGTTCGATTCGAAAAGAAAAAATGCCGCGCCGCGCCGCGCACAGCACACCGCAGGTGTAAAATAATGGTGGTGGATGACACTCTCCGCACTCGAGTTCGTCCTCGTCCTGGAATTCTTTTCTCTCCGCACGTACGGGCTGTGTCGCGCGCGCCGCGTAAAGCAGAGGCCACGAGGCGCTGACGGTGACGGGAGCAAGGAGTGCGGCGGCGGCGAGGTCCACACGACCGCCGTGAGAGCGAGCGCGATACGGATCGCCGTGGACGTGCATGGCATTCGTAGATTTATTTTTTCCTTTTGTGAACGGTGAGCTTTCCGTCAGGCGGCGCCAAAGCCGTATCCGTGGCCAAAGAAAGAAAGGCGCCGGCGTTGCTTTTGTCCGACGGGTAGCCGCTTGCTTTCCTTGCAAGATATCCCAAATGGAGCGCTTTTGTAGCCGTGGTTCATGATGGTGTTGGCCAGTGCCGACACCAGCATGTAAGATGTTAGTAGCCTCCTCTAGATAAAATAGATCGTCATGGTTTACCGGAGCCACAAGCATGTTGTTGCAGCTCGGTGCAAACATAATCATGCTCCTTGGAATCTCTCGAATAAAATTAGGTAACAGAAAGTGAATAGATTAGATGGATTTATATAGATAAAGTAAGTCCCCCTGGCGGCGTATTACTGGCGGTGAGGGCTGGGCTGCGGGTCGGCTTGGCAGAAACCCTTGATCTCGATCTAGGTGGATCCCCATGTCGTCTCTCCAACTCTTCCTCGCAGTGCCATGGCCGGTTCCAGTGGTGGATTGACCTTGCGTTGTCGTCTCTTTGCGCATCGCTGGCCATGGCCGTCGGTTGGGCTCAGTGAAGCAGATCCAGCAGGTTACCGGCGGATGGCGAAGGGGTTGCTGGTCTGGCTTCAAATAAAGGGGATCTGGTCCTAGGATCCCTCTTGCGCAAAGAGGAGGATCTACTTGATGTCAGTCTTCATTCATCTGGATGGAGTGTCGAGTTCCGGAAGTCTGCACCGACGAACTCCAATGGACGGCATGCCAAAGATTGCTAGGTTGGATGGGATTTGGTCGTGCGCAACGATGTTTTTTCTAGCCCTTTGGTTTCAAAGGGAGTGTTGTGGAGCTTTGCAGTCTGTTGCCATCAAGGACATGCCTTTAGTCCCATGGTGAAGTCAGTCGCATAGAATGACATGGAAGACGAGGTCTGAGGACTGGTAATGCTGGTTTAAATCCTAGTGGCGATGAGGTTTTGGCTTGATGATCTGGGTCTTGAAGCAGCGGCATCGGAAAGTGGGGGCGATAGTACAGGAGAATTCTAGAGTTCAATCTTGAGGGGTGAAAACCCAAGGTCTGGACTTAATTGGTTGTATCTTCCAATGGCCTTGTTGAAGGCATTGTTTTTCGAGCACGGACTTTCTCTGGGGTTAAAACTTATGATCGATGAGCAGGGCGATGACGATGCTTATGCATTGTTCCCTTCTTGGGGGCGTCGCTTTTGGAGAGGATGGATTTCTAGTGCTTTCTTGATGGTGTTTGGCCCACTGTTGTAAGCCATAGATCACTGTAGCGCGACTTTTCTTTTTCTGTAATTCTTCTTTGTTTTTTGGTTGTGTGCATATGTATTGTCATTATGGTACCGCGTTGTTGCAGAGACTGGGTGTAATTGGTATCTTCGTGATATTAATATATGCTCCTTTGAAAAAAAAACATTGTAATTCTTGATGCTTTTTACAAACCTGGTTAACCTTTAATTTGAAAACAATGTGTCTTCCTTGTGGAAATGGAGGTAGTAATCCATTGTCCTTAGTTGGAACCCAATATGGAGGGGGTTTCAGAAATATACCATATTAAAGGTTTCGAATCTAGACAAATGAACTTGGTTACGATGCGGAATTGCTAGCAGTTGACATAACTCAGTGCTCTCGAGGTCACAACTAGCCCCAAACCGGTATCTACTCCTCGAAACAGATTTTCGCCCCGCTTGATAAATAAAACTACAATACGACCGAACCGATACAAAGTGATGGGAGCACCCTCTTACAAAGCAGATCAAAGAAAAAACAAAAAGTAAAGGAGTATCCACACCCTGTCGAAGAACCCGTAAACAACTAACTAGAGGTACCACCATGCCTCCTTGTGAAATCACCGGACCTAGTCGCACCAAATCCACCAATACATCACCGGAGAGGACCGCATGCCCTTTCATTCCTGGTCGTGGAGCATCGATCCTGCCTGCGGACAACGAGCATGGATAGTGGTGGAAAGAGTCACGTGTATAAGATAGGAGGTTGTCGAGAACGTCCCACACCAGCGCTAGAATTGCCTTGTAATACCTCGGACACTATGCTCTAAGTAACAAGCCAGAAATGAACCCAAAGTGCATAAGGTTTCCTACCGAGGAGGTCCAAGGGCCACCCACATGTAGGCCCGTCGAAGCGGAACAAGGCACGGTACCAGCCGATCACCCTATCCACTTTGCAATAAACATCGGGACAAGAACGAGCGGCGTAGTCGACAAGTAAAGTGATCAGACATACGCAAGTGTGTATGTCCTCGACATACAACAGTACATCAGAGTCAGACCATCTAAAATAAATAGAAATATTGCAACGTTATATGGCAAGAACCAAATATCCTAGATAGATATAATAGTCTAGGATATATCCTCATACATCACGAAAAAGAGTATCAAGCGGAAGCGGAGCACATGACCGAGTACGGATAATTTCAAATTTATAAATTCAAATTTTGCAAATGATATACGTTTTCTGATCAGAAAAATGTGAGGAATTCAAATATGCCATCCGAAATAACTTTTGAGAAATTTAAAATTTCGAAATTATTTAAATGCCAATAAATGTTTTTTTTCTAAATAAATCTTTAACTTTAGTTCCGTAATTCCAAATTCGACAAATAATATGTCTAAATCGATCAGCGCGATGAGCCCGTTATATTTATACATTCCATGATATAATTTGAATCATGCATCATATAAATATTAATAAAACATCAAGGTTTATGGCAGCAAAATATGAATAAGCAACTAATAAAAATGCTTATTTCTTGTTTCCACACCTCACCCATGCCATGCTATCTGATACCATGAAATTGTGAATCATTTCATCATGGCATACCTTATTTGTTTATTGCATATATTCATATGATTACGCACTTTATTTATTATGACCCTTTGTGTGTTTGGCTTTTATTCCGGACAAACGCCGAGCAAGAGAATTATCAGGAGAACCAAGAGTACTATCCGAATCCCGGTTACCCAACTGCTGATTCGACAACAAGCAATTCCCCATGCTTGCATACATATAGTACCTATGCCTCTATCTTATTCTTGCATCATTGAGTCGCGATTGCATTAAATTTTAATCCCAAGTATTGCATAGCCTTTACTTTTAAACCCCACCGAAGCTTGTATCCTCCATCCTATGAGCCATTACTACATGAGTTGTTTGAGCCACGCGAGTCATAGAACTGCATGTGTAGGGTTTGTGCGAGTCTTTAGATAATGAGGTACCTAAACAACTTAAATCGTGTAGTAATGGGATAACTAAAGAAAGAGCCGTCGGTGGGCAATAGCTGTTATTTGGTTCTTCCACACTCACTTGTGTCTCGTAGACCCTGAGTACTTGATTCTTGTTTCTTGACTATTCGTACTATCCACATTCGGGAGACTCTATGGATCCCCCTTCGCTTGAGCTTGATTCGTACTTTATTTCTTGGGGCCACAAAGTAGTTTGAGGTTTTATTACTATCATGTACTTATGCCATGTTTTACTACTATATTTACGATTGCGCGTGGAGCGCCTGTATTGTTTTGGAATGCGGAGTGTTTTCGCGGTTTCGACAAGCCCAGTTACACTTTCGGGTTCCCAGTCGTTTACAACCATTGGCGAAAACCCTGGGTCCGTCTCGAGCCGGCCAACTTCGTTGCGGGTAGCTTAGTGGGATGGCCCCCTGAAATAATTATGAATCCTATGAATGCATTATCGTGAGGCCTCATTGCGTTTTATTTGGTTCTTCTCGAGGTTGACCGTGTGTGTGTTGCTATTTGTGCACCCTGTAGGGTAAATCTTTCTGAAAGTCATGTCTGCGATTATGAACGACTTAGAGCACAGTTTCTCAATCATAGACAAACATAACTAAAGTACTTCCTTTAATTTGACTAAGACATGACTAGTAAATAGTGCAACACTCATGAAATGGTTAATAAAATTTCCAACGGATGAGATGTTCTTCCGCCTTCTCGTCGATAAGAGAGAAGGAGGGCAAGCGATGTTTAATTATGTTACTATTATAACTGTTGTTCTAATTAACGAGCGTCTGTCCATCTCTAGTTGGGTGGATGTTGTAGCGTGTCCCTATAGAACCGTTAGCTATTATCTTTCGTTGCAATTGCGTCACCCTAGGTTGTTCCCTTTAGATGCATTAAGACTTGCTGAGTAATCCTAGGGTCTCACACGATAAATATTTGATTTAGATGGACATGTATACTCTCAGGAAGGCTACTAGGTCGAAGGGACTAATGATGGTGGCAACGACTGTCCGGTGTAGAGATTCCGGGGATGGAGATCCATGAGATCTGTGGGCGGGATATGTGCTTATTTTCAGGGTATCTTATGCTAATTTGCTTCTTATCCGTACTTGGATCATGTGTTCCGCTTCCGCTTGATACTGTGTTGCGTGATGTATGAGGATGTATCCTAAACTATTATATTTATCTAGGATATTTGGTTCTTGCCGTATGGCGTTACAATATTTCTATTTATTTTAGATGGTCTGACTCTGATATGTTATTATATGTCGAGGACATACACACTTGTTTATGTCTGGTCGCTTTACCTGTTGACTACGCCACTCGTTCTTGTCACGATGTTCTTGCAAAGTGGATAGGTTGGTCGGCCGGTACCGTGGCCTGTTCTGCTCAAACAGGACCTACACGTGGGTGGCCCTTGGGCCTCCTCGGTAGGATACCTTATGCACTTTGGGTTCATTCCTAGCTTGTTACTTAGAGCGTAGTGTCCGAGGTATTACATCTCAACATAGGATTCGAACTTTCCTACCGATGACAACAAAGTGAGGCCAAGAAGTGCTGGATCTCCATGACGACACCCTCAAGAGGGTGGCGATGTGTAGCACGCCGTCATCGCCGAGACCAAGACGGTCAAGGGTTTTCACCCGGAGCCCTGGCATGGTGAAGGTAACCACAATGGCTCCCTCAAGAGGGTTACGACACCCGCAAGCATCACCGCCACAGGCGCCAAAGCGCTGAGCTTTTACCCGGAAAAACCTTCGCACCACACCCGATATCTTGGACCAACAGCTACCGACCTGCCTCCAAGTCAAGCCTCCATGACACGATCAGGGAGCCTCCTTTGCCGAAGGGCTGCCAACACCAGGATACCCTCCGCCCCTCCTCACCACATGCATGGCCAAGAAGAAGAGCCATCAACACTGAACACCGCTCGCCGTAGAGACGACAACGCAGTCCACCTTCCGGAGCTACCACTCTGGCATCCATCTCGCACCCGGGTGTCAGTATGGCACCACCACAGCTGGTCGACGACATAGTCATGGGAGGCCAGTGCCGGATTTAGCCCGCCTAGCCCAAGTCCAGCCAACACAGAGGTAGCAGGGGTGTGACGTGGATGGCAAGCATGGCCCTTCTGTGCCGCCCGCGAGTCACACCTCACAGAATCTAGAACGGATATGTTGGTCGGTCTCCAAACTAGGCCTGCCTGGCTCAGGTCTAGTGCCCTAGCCACCGGAGCAGAACCAGGGGTGTGCACAACTACCTAACGAATCAGGACATGCCAGCAAAGGCGTGCTCTGACTAGGGTCCACCCAACACAGATCGGGCCTATATGGGCCCAGATCTGTCCTGCAGCCCACGCCTCCATGGAGCACCAACTCCCTGCACAATCGTACGCTGGTCCCTCCTGCCAGCCTGCACCGCATCGCACCACCATTCCAGGACATCCGCCTCATCGCCATCGCACTGCACCGGCGGCCCAAGTCGAAGAGCTGTCATCAGCACACCAACACCTTCACCGGGAGAGCCCCGCACGTCCCTGTCAAGCTCGCAGGTAGGGGAAGAACCGCCGCCACCGGCACCGCGTGGCTTTGCCTGGCGGCGGCGGTGGGCGAGGCTGGGAGGAGAGGTAGAAGGGGCGACGCGGTTAGGCTTGGCCTGGTCGCCCTGCAGGGGAGAGACGCGGGACCTCCCGGGGGAGTTTTTTCTCCAAATCTGCATATGCCGCCCAAGGTAGGGTGTAAACAAATCGGAAATCCACTTTGGCTTGTACGTCTGCACTCACTGCCAACATATTTTAAAATGCTAATTTTTTTGAAAATAATATCCAGGTTTTTATGTTCACATTCTATGTTCGTACACCAAGTTTCACGAAAAAAAGATATTTTATGTGGATTGTGTAAAAAAGACAATTTTTGGTGTTGTAAAATAGTTTTTCACAAGACATTTTTTTGTATTTTTTGTACAGATCTCAAAAAATGTCTTCTCACTACAAAACTTTTGGTGAGGACATAGCATGTTCGGATCCACACCTGGGATTTTGTTTCGAAAATTTTCAACATTCGAAATTCATATAAAATGCATTTTTTTCATAATAGGTGTATTTAGACATGTGAGCTAAATCGCCATGTCCGTGAACGAATGAAATTGACTCTTTGATTATAGTTCAATACATAGTCCACTATTCAAGTTGCTCACTAGTGTAGCATGAAGTTTAATATGGAAGTTCAACTTAACAGTCTCCACTACACATCGGTATATAAAACAATATTCTGGAATGAAAATAAAGTGAAGTGCCAATGAGACTTTATGGGGGATTATTGGAATTTGGTGAGTTTTGGGCTATTGGACTATTAGACAAATTCTAAAATTCTCTTTAGCCCATTTATGCATGGCAGCATATGGTTGTGCACGTGGTGTCAAAGTTTAGTTTCATACTGCTAGTTGAGTGAGAATTACACCTTCTTATATACTAGGCTGTTCCACCACTCACTAAGATGTGAGAAGAAGAGCAGCTCTCGCGCACTCCTCCTCCGACGCCGCCCGCCTCGCCTCGCCTTGTCACGACGCGCGCGCGCCGCGGGTTACGGGAATCTCGCCGAACCGAGCTTTATTTTTGCTAGTTGGGAAAATTAATCTTGGATTAATTACGAGTAATTAACGGACGCGTTAATGAGTCAGTCGTTTCCAGTCTTTTTGGGACGTGGGTTGTTACCGACTCGGACATGGGCTGAGTCCCACGATCTGCCTGACCTGCTCTATATAAGTCTCCGCGCTTACCCTAATCGGCATCGCTTACCACTCGCGTCTCCTTTCAGTCTATTGCGCCGCCGCCTTCGTCTTCCTCATCCCGGCTTGCGGCGTGCACCGCAGATCGGGATAGTAGGCCTCCGGAACCCCGCCTCTTGTAAACCTGTACGGGTGAGGAGCGATCAGGTTTTTGGGAAGCGCTTCTGCACGGCTACTGGCTTCCATAACGTCTTCCGATGATGAGTTCCCGGATGGCGATTTCTTTCCAGACGTCATCGACCTCTTCGACAACCTCAACATGAGCGACGACGCTGCTACCGCTGCAGCTACTGCTGCTGCTACCTCCGCGGCTGCTGCTGCCACTGCTCTACCGTACGTAACACTGAACTTCTTATTTCAGATTCTGCTAGAGTTCCTTATTCTAGCGTTCGGTGTAGATGTGATAGGTTTAACTTATTTAGATGTAATCTGTTCATCTACTTTGTTGATCTGCATGATTAGTTTTGATACTGTCTGTATGATCATGTTTTATCAGTTTATTATTCGGATTAAATCATATGGATTATTGCTTATATTTTTATCAATTCAAAAACCTGATTATAGGCAACTGAATTCCACTGGTGTAGCCGCGGCTACTAGGCCTCCTTCGTTTGATGGTATGCACTATAAGAGATGGCGCGCGAGAGCAATTCTATGATTTAAAAACCTAAACTGCTATAGCGTCACTCTTAGCAAATCTGAAGAAGATCTTTCTGCTGAGCAGGAAGCGGCCTTTAAGAAAGCCGATAATATGTTTATGGCGGCTCTGTTCAGTATTCTTGGGGACAATATTGTTGACCCATATATGTCATTTGATAATGGTAAAGACGTGTGGGATGCGCTCGAGGCCAAGTTTGGGTTCACGGACGCTGGCACTGAGTTGTATGTCATGGAGCAATTCTATGACTACAAGATGGTTGATGAGCGCTCTGTCGTTGAGCAAGCTCATGAGATACAATCACTTGCCAAAGAACTCGAGCAGTTCAAGTGTACCTTACCGGACAAGTTTGTGGCCGGAGGCATTATTGCCAAGCTTCCTCCCATGTGGAGGAGTTTTGCTACTTCTCTGAAACATAAGACAAGAGTTTTCCGTTACGGATCTCATTGGGTCTCTTCATGTGGAAGAGAAGGCGAGAGCAAAGGACACACGTGCTCGAGGATTTGAGGGAGCCTCTAGTGCCAATTTGGTATAGAATACAAACTTCCAATCCCACAAGTTCAAGAATAAGAACAAATCCGATGGCAAAGGAAAGTTTGATGGCAAGAACAAGAACACTCACTCCACCAACGATAAGAGGAAGAATGATAAGAAGAAAGGCTCTTGCCACGTCTGTAGTGATCCCGATCATTGGGCTCCTAGATTCCCTAATCGCTTTGACAAGCGGCAACATGGGAACAGCGGCAAGACCGCTAATGTTGTTATTAGCGATACTGAGATGAAGGACACTGGGTACGGTATTTTACCTAATATCCTTTCAGTATGTCATTCTCCTGATTGGTAGATTGACACGGGTGCTAATACACATGTATGTTCTGATATATCCATGTTCTCTTCTTATCAGGTCGCAAGGACTTCCTCCGTGCTGATGGGAAACGGCTCACGTGCTTATGTTCATGGTGTTGGTACGGTAAATCTGAAGTTTACTTCGGGGAAGACCGTACAGCTGAAGAATGTGCAGCACGTTCCGTCCATCAATAAGAATCTCGTCAGCGGATCGCTCCTATGTCGAGATGGTTTTAAGTTGGTTTTTGAGTCCAATAAAGTTGTAATTTCTAAGTATATATAATTTGTTGGAAAGGGTTATGAGTGCAGAGGTCTGTTCCGCTTATCTTTGTCAGACTCATGTACTAAAGTTACTAATCATATTTGCAATGATAATGAGTCCAATATTTGGCATTCACGACTTTGTCATATTAACTTTGGTTGCATGACGCGCCTAGCCAATATGAGTTTAATTCAATCTACCACTGTCAAAGGTTTAAGTGCCAAGTTTGTGTGCAAGCAAAGCAATCCCACAAGTATCATACGGCTGCGGAACCGAGAAACTTAGCACCTCTAGAACTTATACATTCAGATCTTTGTGAGATGAATGGTGTGTTAACACGAGATGGAAAAAGATACTTTATGACGTTGATTGATGACTCCACTAGATACTGCTATGTTTATCTTCTGAAAACTATAAAGCTGAAGCAGAAAACCAACTTGATCTTAGAATCAAACGGTTAAGGTCGGATCGTGGTGGAGAGTACTTTTCAAATGAATTTGATACATTCTGTACGGAACATGGTATTATTCATGAGAGGACGCCTCCCTACTCACCTCAGTCAAATGGGGTGGCTGAAAGAAAGAGCCGCACTCTAACTGATTTGGTTAACGCCATGTTAGATACATCGGGTCTTTCCAAGGAATGGTGAGAGGAGGCGCTAATGACTGCGTGTCATGTCCTAAACCGTGTTCCCGTAAAGGATAAAACCATGACTCTATTTGAGGAATGGGAGAAGAAAAGGCTTAAACTCTCTTACTTACGAACTTGGGGATGTTTGGCGAAAGTCAATATTCCAATATCCAAGAAGCGAAAGCTTGGACCAAAAACCGTGGATTGTGTTTTTCTGGGATATGCTTTTCATAGCATTGGCTATAAATTTTTGATAGTAAAATCTAAAGTACCCGACATGCATGTTGGTACGATTATGGAGTCGAATGATGCGACTTTCTTTGAGAACATCTTTCCCATGAAAGGTATGTCTAGCTCATCAACTCAGGAGATGACTAGTTCATCTAGTCAGGAATTTGTTATAATTCCTGAACCCACTATGTCGATAAAACACTATGATGATCCTGTGGAGGACGACAATGAAGCTCCTAAAAGGAGCAAGAGACAAAGGATTGCAAAGTCTTTTGGTGATGATTTCATTGTGTACATTGTGGATGATACTCCCACGTCTATTTTAGAAGCTTATGCATCTCAAGATGCTGATTACTGGAAGAAGCTGTTCGTAGTGAGATGGATTCCATCTTAGCTAATAGAACTTGGGAGGTCACTGATCGTCCTTATGGGTGTAAACCTGCAGGATGTAAGTGGGTGTTCAAGAAAAAACTTAGACCTGATGGTACTATTGAAAAGTACAAGGCACGTCATGTTGCCAAGGGTTATACCCAGAAAGAAGGTGAAGACTTCTTCGATACCTACTCACCTGTTGCCAGATTGACCACTATTCGAGTACTACTATCCTTGGCTGCCTCACATGGTCTTCTCGTTCATCAAATGGATGTTAAGACAACTTTTCTAAATGGAGAGCTAGATGAGGAAATTTATATGGAGCAGCCTGATGGATTTGTAGTAGATGGTCAAGAAGGAAAGGTGTGTAAGTTAGTGAAGTATTTATATGGTCTTAAGCAAGCTCCTAAGCAGTGGCACGAGAAGTTTGAAAGAACTTTAACCGATAAAGGCTTTGTTGTAAACGAAGCTGATAAGTGTGTGTACTATCGCCATGGTGGGGGCGAGGGAGTTATTATGTGTCTCTATGTCGATGAGATATTGATATTTGGGACCAACCTCACTGTTATTGAGGAGGTCAAAGAGTTCCTATATCGCTGCTTTGAGATGAAGGACTTGGGAGTGGCTGATGTAATCTTAAACATCAAGCTACTGAAGGATGACAATGGTGGGATTACACTGCTTCAGTCCCACTATGTGGAAAAGATATTGAGTCGCTTTGGGTATAGCGAGTGTGCTACTTCGAAAGAATCGAAGAAATGCTAAAGATCAATTGAGATATTCTCAAATCATTGGCTCGCTCATGTATTTAGCCAGCGCTACGAGGCCTGACATCTCCTTTGCTGTAAGCAAACTGAGTCGATTTGTGTCAAATCCTGGAGATGATCATTGGCATGCTCTTGAGAGAGTTTTGCGCTATTTGAAAGGCACTGCGAGTTATGGTATTCACTATACTGGGTATCCACGGGTACTTGAGAGTTATAGTGATTCAAATTGGATATTTGATGCTGATGAGATTAAGGCCACAAGTGGCTATTTATTTACACTTGGTGGTGGCGCTGTTTCCTGGAAGTCTTGCAAGCAGACCATCTTAACGAGGTCAACTATGGAAGCGGAACTCACAACATTAGACATAACCATTGTTGAAGCAGAGTGGCTTCATGAGCTTTTGATGGACTTACCTGTGGTTGAGAAACCAATACCCGCCATCCCGATGAACTGTGATAATCAAATTGTGATCGTCAAAGTAAACAGTTCTAAGGATAATATGAAGTCATCAAGGCATGCGAAGGGGAGATTGAAATCTGTCAGGAAACTGAGAAACTCCGGAGTTATTGCGTTGGATTATATCCAAACATCTAAGAACTTGGCAGATCCCTTCACAAAGGGCCTATCACGTAATGTGATAGATAATGCATCGAGAGAGGTGGGTTTGAGACCCACACAATGAGTTGTTCGCAGTGGCAACCCACTCTATGTGATCGGAGATCCCGTGAATTAGAGCTGGGAGACAAGCTGTTGATCAGCTGAGAGGAGAGTATGCCCATATTATATTTACATCTCCATAAAGATGCAATATTCTCTTATTCTGCATGACAGGTTGATATTTATCTTAATGTGTTCCAAGTGGCTTTTTAAGCAGAGATGTTGTCCTGCTGCACATCTATTGAGGAACACACCTATATGAGTGTGACTGTTAAACGTCGCAGTCCGTGAGAGTTGGGTGCTCTCTAATAAACTTATGAAAGGCCCTGGAGTATGACGCATAAGCTCCAAACCGCGGGAAGCCCTGCGGCAGCCCTGTACCGGTCTAGATTTTGTGTGAAACTAGTGTACAGAAAACTTGTAGTTCAAAATGCATAGTCCACTATTCAAGTTGCTCGCTAGTGTAGCATGAAGTTTAACGTGGAAGTTCAACTTAACAGTCTCCACTACACACCGGTATGTAAAATAATATTCTGGAATAGAAATAAGGTGATGTGCCAATGAGACTTTGTGCGGGATTGTTGGAATTTGGTGAGTTTTGGGCTATTGGCCATTAGACAAATTCTGAAATTCTCTTTGGCCTATTTGTGCATGGCAGCATATGGCTGTGCACGTGGTGTCAAAGTTTAGTCCCATACTACTAGTTGAGTGAGAATTACACCTCCTTATATACTAGACTGTTCCACCACTCACTAAGGTGTGAGAAGAAGAGCAGCTCTTGCGCACTCCTCCTCCGACGCCGCCCGCCTCGTCTCGTCTCGTCACGACACGCACGCGCCGCGGGTTGCGGGAATCTTGCCGAGCCGAGTTTTATTTTTGCTAGTTGGAAAAATTAATCTGGATTAATTACGAGTAATTAACGGACGCGTTAATGAGTCAGCCGTTGCCAGTCTTTTTGGGACGTGGGCTGTTACCGATTCGGACGTGGGCTGACCTGCTCTATATAAGTCTCCGCGCTTACTCTAATCGGCATCGCTTACCATACGCGTCTCCTTCCAGTCTATTGCGCCGCCGCCTTCGTCTTCTCCATCCCGACTTGCGGCGTGCACCGCAGATCGGGACAGTAGGCCTCCGGAACCCCGCTTCTTGTGAACCTGTACGTGTGAGGGACGATCAGGTTTTTGGGGAGCGCTTCTGCGCGAATATTGGCTTCCACAACGTCTTCCGACGACGAGTTCCCGGACGGCGACTTCTTCCCGGACGTCATCGACCTCTTCGACAACCTCAACATGAGCGACGACGCTGCTACCGCTGCAGCTACTGCTGCTGCTACCGCCGCGGCTGCTGCTGCCGCTGCTCTACCGTACATAACACCGAACTTCTTATTTCAGATTCTGCTAGAGTTTATTATTCTAGCGTTCGGTGTAGATGTGATAGGTTTATCTTATTTAGATGTAATCTGTTCATCTACTTTGTTAATCTGCATGATTAGTTTTGGTACTGTCTGTATGATCATGTTTTATCAGTTTATTATTCGGATTAAATCATATGGATTATTGCTTATATTTTCATCATTAATAAGGACGAGAACCGAGAAGAGAGCATCAAGGAAAGCTTAACCTATTTTTTTATAACAATCTAGACATGCAACATTTTTGGACAATTTGTCTGTTTTTCTCTAATTGCGTCAAAACGGACACATATATTAAGGTACTACATTCACAAAATGTCGTACCGTGTCATCCTTTTTCTTTTTTGAAAGTGCATTTTGATTATACGATGTTGTGCCCTCTTCAACATTGAATACTCATAGAAAAAAACATATATCCCAATATTTTGGTATCTTAGACAATGTGTGACAAATCTCTAGTGTCACCCATTATGTCCCCTAGTAGAATTTAACATGTTGATCTAACTTTCTTACATATATACTCCGTTTGCTAGCCACAACTTCAAAATCGTTGTACCAAGGCAAGGGAGGGTGAAGATATTTTTATAAAGCTTAAGCGTGGTCACGTACCCCCGCCTGGTGAGAGCCTCCGTGCGCGCTACTAGCTTCATGGCCCCTTCGATGCGGGATAGGAGCTATCGTGGCCATCGATTCGTGCGGTTGGGAATTATTTTTTGTTACCGCGGGGTGAGGTTTTCCTGTGATTACTGAGGCTTTGTTCGGTTTTCATGGAACCGTTCCCCACGTGGAACCAAACCCCTCGTGGATTGGGTGATCCCCTGGCGTCACCTCATTCCCAGAAATCCCCTCCACTTAATCTCACAAATCCTCTCTGATGCTTTGGCTCGTTCGGTTCATCCCCGCAGCAACTACGTCTGGTGGAGCTTGCACACCATGGCAAGCACAGTCCTACTGTCCTGGTGCTATTGCCCTATTCTGTTAATCCCAGCAGCACACATTGTTTAACAACAAGCAACATCAGCTCCAAACAGCAAGCAGCAGAAACATACAAACAGGAAAAAACAGCAACGTTGAATCTAATAATATCATTCTGAAAAAGCTTGAGCATAGCTGAAAGCTGAAACAAAACAAGATAACAGAATGAAATACAATGTTCTATAATCTCAAATATTTTGAGATAGTCGATTTGTTTCCAGAAAATACTGACACAACAACTAACAAAGCACATCGAATACATATATAGTATTTTCACTGTAAACCGCGCACGAATTGATCGCCACATCACCCTTGTGTTTCTTCTTCTTGAGCTTCTTCATGTAGAGCTCCATGTCTTTTCCCTCAGCACACACCTATAATTTGCAGAGCAAAATATATTACTCAACTCCAGAAACCAGTAAATTTCTCAAAGAATACTGAATTTATAATCTAGTAGAACACTGGCAATACGTACACACTAGGAAGCTTTGCTCTCGACTTCGAAAAGTAATATCTATCATCTACACAATGAGGACAACTAGGACCTCCTAAAACAGCTGAATATGACAGAGGACCTATTTTTTTTATAGAATTGAATGGCAACCAACAAACCAACAATTCTGTGATTTGATTTGAAAATCCAATAATCAGGTTTACCTGTGACTCGATGTTCCAATTGACCAAGAAGCTCTAGAACCATCAAACAATATACTGCTACTACTATATGCTAGTACTGCTACAACCACAACCACACAAGATACAACACTACCACTATGCATTATATGTATGATATAAATATATACTGATCGAAGAAACATACCTAAGGTATAATTGGTAGGCATTATATTGATCACAACAAACATACCTAAGGTACAATTGGTGGGCATTATACTGATCACAAGAAACATACATAAGGTATAATTGGTAGGCATTATATGCGTGGTATAAATGTAAGTGCTTCACGACAATTTTAAGCATATCCACTTGATGTATAATAAAGAAACGTAAGAAGACAGTAGTACCAGTGATGCAGCTTGGATAACAATAAGAAAGAACGTAAGATTTCACCTTTGCTAGGCCATTTCGCTTCGCAGCCACATCGCAGCCGTCTCAAGGTCAGTGCAGATGAAGAGCTCGCGATTGTCTGCACTTTTAAAGACTCGTAGAGCTTTTACCTTCTCCTCTTGCGAGAATTCCATTGTGCTTAGGCGAGCAATGCAGTTCTTGATTGAGAACTCATCCATATTCCTAGAATCAGCTTTCGTGTCCTCAATTTGTTTTGTCTTCATCTCAATATACTTTTCCATCATTGCAGCTACATCTGCATTTGATCGGCGCCTTTTGGGTTCGATATCAGTGCTTGTTGATGGTGCAACAGCCACTGATGGTGCAGCAGCCTCTTGCATGCCTCCTTGTGTATCATCCTCAACATCCACCACAGTCTCTCCAATATGGGGTTGTATGACCTCTACAGAACTGACCTCGGGATCGAACTCCACTTCTGTAAGGATCGGTTGTTTGGATTGCTGAGTGGAGGTAAAGTTATAGGTCCCCTCGGCGGTCTGTCCGTCATACAACTCTCCCAAGGCATCAAAAAGCGGAAAAGCCTTAGTACGGAACTTCCCTATCTTAGGAAATGACTGCACAACAAAAAAGAAGACGAGTGATATACCATAATATGGCGAGGATGAAGATTAGGCGCTTACCAGTACGAAGCAGGCGGAGGCAGAGAGAACGCCGGAGGCAGAGAGGATGCCGGAGGTAGAGAGGACGACGGAGGTAACGGGCACCGAGCTCGCAGGGGGTGAGGTCTCAGGGTCAAGCTAGCGCCGCCGGTTGGAAAAGGGGAGGAGGAGGGAGGAGCACACGTCTGGATTCCTTGCGCCGCCGTCGCCCCAGCCACCGTCACCCTAGCCGCCGTTGTCTCTCCGCCCCAGCCGCCGCCCGCCCTCCAAATCGGGAGATAGAAGTGAGATATGTGGGGATTTCTTCCACGGGTCCGGGGACGTGTGTTGTTTCCCCTCCGAAACGAAGGGGGTCGGGGTGGAAAAGAGCGGGTTGGACTACCGGGCGGGACTAACCGAACATGTCGAAAAAAAAAATCGGGATTAAAACCGCGCGTCTCTCGTCCCGGCTGATACACGGGGATATCGTCAAGATTCCGGCCGGGTTGGGTTGAACCGAACAAAGCCTGAGTGGGTCTAGGATCCTCTGTCCCACGGGGCTACGTCTACGTGGTTCCTATACTGTGAAACAAAATGATTGTCGATAAAAAAATGTTCGCATCTGCTGCCTCTCCTCTTTCTTTTCCACAAGAGACAGCGACGACTGGCGAGGAGACTGAAATCCCCCTCTCCCTCGCCGGCAAACCCGTGGGTTCTCTCTCTCCCTCTATCTACCGCTCCGGTAACGAGAGAGAGAGAGAGGACTCCGGATCTTTGTTCTTGGCGTGTAGGTAGGTGTAGTGGTAGGTCTTCGAGGGGCGTTGCCCCGATGGGGATGGGACGCCGCGTCTTCAAATAGGCTGGCCGCGGCTTCTTCATCCCCTCGGCGATGCTTCCATGGAGGCGTCACGAGGCCGGTGGTCTTTGCTTTTCGCTATTTGTTCGGGGCGGTCGGGCCTAGGGTTTCCGCTGATGGTCTGGTGAGCCTCTGCCTGAATCCTCCTTTTCGAGCCCTTTATCCACGACCACGACCATGCATCCAACCAGCTTGCTGCCATCATCTGCGGCGGTGTCTTGCGTGCCACCGCCAGTAACCACCTCCGCCCCTTGCAACTACTTCTCCGCCACCATGTCGCTCCACCGCTGGTTCCCTCCCTCTATTGCTTCGCTGTCAGGCTTTCCATCACTAATCGCCGCGACCCCGTCATCCCTGCTACACATATTCAAAAGGGGAAGAAGACTCGAGGCGCACACGACGATTCTTCCAGAAACAAATCGCGTCCCGTTCCATTCCCTGTTAGCTTAAACTCAAGCACGTGTATCTAGTCTAGGATTATCTGTTAACGGCACATGCGATAGGATGTGACCGATTCTTCAGGTAGACTAGTTCTTCAGTTAAGTTAGCTAGGATTTGGCTAGCATTCAGTTCGTGGAAGAGCCGCAGGAAACGGTCGTGGGATGGCGCGACGTGAGTGTGGATCGTGGCTCCGTTTAGCTCGCTTGTAAACCGGTATAAGGTAATAACAGAACAAGAAAATGTCGTACGTTTTACGCGGCACAAAATCTCTCTCTCTCTCGAACATAGTTGTACTCTCTGTTCTTCAACACTGTCGAAAGTTCAGAGAAGTTCAGAGTTAGCAGATTGACAACGTCAATTGGTATCAGAGCCTGGTCACAGATCATGGTTGGCACTCCACCCCCACCGTCGCCGGCGGCCTCTGGCTCCAAAACGCCTGAAAGGGGTGGCGGCGGCGAGGTGGTCGTGCGGGAGATCATCCGCGAGAGCAGCATCAGCGGTGGTGGCGGATCGACATCGACTTGGCCAACGCTCACCCGCACCAACTATGCGGAATGGGCTATCCTCATGCGCGTACAGTTCCAAGGAGCAGGGCTGTGGGACGCAGTGGACGCCGACGACGCCACCGAGCGGCAGGAGCGCCAGGCGTTTGGGATCATCCTTCGATCCGTGCCATCGGAGATGGTGCAAATCCTCGCTGCCAAGGACAACGCGAAGGTAGCTTGGGACGCCATCAAGGTCATGCGCGTTGGGGACGAGCGTGTCCGCGAGGCGCGGCAGCAGAAGCTGCGGAAGGACTTCAAGAAGCTGGCTTTCAACGGTGGAGAGACGGTCGAGGACTTCTCTCTGCGCGTTTCAGCCATCGTCTCAGAGCTTCAGTCGCTGGGGGACAAGACATCGGAGCTAGATGGAGTGCGGAAAATACTGCGCGTTGTGCCAGCCTGCTACGCCCACATGGCGTGCTCGATCGAGACCCTCCTGGACCTCAAGGGGCTGTCGATCGACGAGCTGAGCGAGTGGCTCGCCGCATCTGAAGGGCGTGGCGAGCCAGATGCTGAGGCTGGTGGACGCCTCTTGCTCACAGAGGAGTGGGCGGCTTGGCACCGCCTGAACACGAGCACACCTGCAGGCGGAGGCAGTGGTAAGCCCACGTTTAAGGCCAAGACCCAGGACCCTGGAAAAACTAGAAGCGGGAGTGGGAACAGCACTGGCAACGCCGGTGGTGGCGAGCGCCGTAAAGGCAATTGCCGCTACTGCGGCAAAGCCGGGCATTGGGCCAAGGAATGCCGCAAGGCCAAGAGAGATCGTGAGCGGGAGGAGCAGGCGAACCTTCTGCGGGCTGATGAAGCACAAGGACCCGCAATCCTAATGGCCGTGGTCTCCGAAGCTGATCGTGCAGGAACGGCGACCGAGCGCGCGGCCGAGGTGGCAACACAGGCCGTCTTCCTCAATGAAGAGAAGGTCATCCCCGTCCCCTCCCCGGACGGGGTGTGGTACTTCGACACCGGCGCGAGCAGCCACATGACGGGGGTGAGGAGCATGTTCTCGTCGCTCGACGAGTCAGTCCACGACACAGTCAAATTTGGCGACAGCTCCGTCGTGCAAATCCGTGGAAAGGGCTCCATCGTCTTCCGCTGCCAGACCGGCCAACAGCGTGTACTTGCAGAGGTATACTACATCCCAAACTTACGCAGCAACATCATTTCGGTTAGGCAACTCGACGAGGGCGGGTGCAAGGTCGCCATCGGCAATGGCGTGATGAGCATACACGAGCCAACGCGAGGGCTCTTGGCGCGCGTGAAGCGGACTCGCAACCGCTTGTACACCGGCATCCTCAGCATCGAAGCACCGGTATGCCTGCTGATGAAGACAGACGACGCAGCCTGGCAATGGCATGCGCGGTACGGGCATCTCCACTTCCGCGCCCTCCACCATCTGGCTCGCACTCGCATGGTGCGTGGCATGCCGGAGATTCAGCGCGTCGAGGCTGTTTGCGACGGCTGCACGCTGGGGAAACAGCACCGGTCGCCATTCCCACGCGCATCGGCGTACCGCACGGAACATGGGCTCGACCTGGTGCACACCGACCTGTGTGGCCCGATCACGCCGGCCACCACAGGAGGTAACAACTACTTTCTGTTAGTAGTTGATGATTTCAGCCGATATATGTGGATTGAAGTGATCAGGAGCAAGTCAGACGCGTTCAAACTCTTCAAGAAGATCAAGGTCCAGGCAGAGGCGGACGCGCGGCGTAGTCTGCGCGCTCTCCGCTCTGACCGCGGCGGCGAGTTCAACTCCGGTCAGTTCAAGCTGTATTGTGAGGAGTTCGGCATCAGACACTACACCATCGCGCCCTATTCTCCGCAACAGAATGGCGTGGTGGAACGCGGAATCAAACCGTCATCGAGATGGCTTGTTGCCTGCTGAAGAGCAAGGGCGTGCCAGCGGAGTTCTGGGGCGAGGCGGTGAAGACCGCTGTGTACATCCTGAACAGAGCGCCGACGAGGAGCCTGGATGGCGTCACTCCCTACGAGGCCTGGCACGGACGCAAGCCGAGCGTGCAACACCTGCGCACGTTCGGGTGTGTCGCCCACGTCAAGGAAATCGGGCCACGCACCAACAAGCTCCCTGATCGATCGGCGACAATGGTGTTTGTTGGCTACGAGGAAGGCACAAAGGGCTACCGTGTGTATGGCCCAGTGTCCAAGCGGCTGCAGGTGACTTGTGATGTCATCTTTGAGGAGGCAAGGAGCTGGGACTGGACGAGCACTGACAACACGCCACGCACCTCGCTTCCGACGTTCACGGTGGTCTACACCGATGAGGACGAGACGGAGGTGGTGGACAAGGGCCTCACCAGCTCAGCGCCAACCAGAACCTCTGCGCCGCCGTCCGCGACTGGAGCAGAAGGCGATGGCAGCGAAGCACCGGTCTCGCCACGAACGCCCTCGCCTACCATGACGCAAGACGTGCGCTGGGCCACGCCGCCCACGCATGACGAAGGTCGAGACGCGGACTCTGGACCGATTCGGTACCGCAGGCTCTCCTGCGTCTACAAGGCAACGGAGGATGACACCATCAGGGAGCCTGACGAGCAGTGCATGCTCACTGCAGAGGAGCCACGCGGCATCAACGCTGCGATGGCTGACGAGGCATGGAAAAATGCGATGGAAGAGGAGATGTCCGCCATCATCGACAATGATACCTGGGAGCTCGTCGCGCTCCCAGCCGGCCACAAAGCCATTGGCCTAAAGTGGGTGTACAAGGTCAAGCGAGACCCCACCGGCAACATCGTCAGGCATAAGGCGCGCCTCGTCGCCAAAGGGTATGCGCAACAGCAGGGGGTGGACTTCGAGGAAGTCTTCGCTCCGGTGGCCAGGATGGAGACGGTGCGCCTGCTGCTCGGCCTGGCCGCGCACTCGAGCTGGGAGGTGCACCACATGGACGTCAAGTCCGCTTTCCTCAATGGTGAATTGATCGAAGAAGTGTACATCAGCCAGCCGCCTGGGTTCATCGTCACCGGCAAGGAGCAAGCTGTGTTGAAGTTACACAAGGCCCTCTATGGACTTCGACAGGCGCCGCGCGCTTGGTATGCCAAGCTCGATGCCTCGCTCGTGTCACTGGGCTTCACGCGCAGCCCGCTGGAGCATGCTGTGTACCGCCGCGGCGACGCGGTGTCGTACCTGCTGGTGGGAGTTTACGTGGATGACCTCATCATTACCGGCACCGACGTCGAGGCGATCAGACAGTTCAAGCAGCAGATGCAGCAGCTGTTCAAAATGAGTGATCTTGGCCTCCTAAGCTACTACTTGGGGATCGAGGTAACTCAGACCAAGGGGTCAATCACACTGTGCCAAAGAAGCTATGCCGTGAAGATTCTAGAAGCCGCAGGACTGAGCAGCTGCAACAGCTCCCACACGCCCATGGAAAACCGTCTGAGGCTGAAGAAGCAAGACGATGGCGAGCCTGTTGATGTCACTCTCTACCGCAGTGTGATCGGCAGCTTGCGCTATCTCGTAAACACCCGTCCTGACATTGCACACGCAGTGGGGTACGCCAGCAGATTCATGGAGAAGCCAAGTACAAATCATTGGGCAGCTGTGAAACAAATCCTCAGATATGTTCAGGGCACATTGTCATATGGTTGCTGCTACAAAAGGGGCAATGGGGAGGCTGAACTTGTTGGTTTCAGTGACAGTGACCTCTCCGGTGATCAGGACGACAGGAAGAGCACTTTAGGGGTGACCTTCTTCCTCGGCAACAACATCATAACCTGGTCCTCGCAGAAGCAGAAGACAGTGGCTCTCTCTTCCTGTGAGGCTGAATACATCGCTGCGGCTGCAGCAGCGTGCCAGGGCGTTTGGCTCAGTCGCCTCCTTGGCGAGCTAACTGGGCGAGCACCTACAAAGTTCAGTCTTCAGATAGACAACAAGTCCGCAATTGCTCTTTGCCACAATCCGGTTCATCACGACCGCAGTAAGCACATCGATACCAAGTTCCACTACATCAGAGAGTGCATGGAAGCTGGACACTTGGAGGTTGATCACATCAGCACTGAGAGGCAGCTGGCGGACATTCTGACAAAATCCCTAGGACGTGTTCGTTTCGTCGAGATGCGGCAGGCCCTTGGCATCATCGAGATCAAGACAGTGCATTGAGTTTAGGGGGTGAAATGTTAGCTTAAACTCAAGCACGTGTATCTAGTCTAGGATTATCTGTTCTTTCTGAATAATGTAACGGCACATGCGATAGGCTGTGACCGATTCTTCAGGTAGACTAGTTCTTCAGTTAAGTTAGCTAGGATTTGGCTAGCATTTAGTTCGTGGAAGAGCCGCAGGAAACGGTCGTGGGATGGCGCGACGTGAGTGTGGATCGTGGCTCCGTTTAGCTCGCTTGTAAACCGGTATAAGGTAATAACAGAACAAGAAAATGTCGTACGTTTTACGCGGCACAAAATCTCTCTCTCTCTCTCGAACATAGTTCTACTCTCTGTTCTTCAACAATGTCGAAAGTTCAGAGAAGTTCAGAGTTAGCACATTGACAACGTCATTCCCGACCTTATCCACCAACCCATTCCTCCCTCACCGGGGCTAAGCGAGGGCCGCCGGGAGATGTCGCCAGTGGCGAACGGCGCGGCGGCGTCGAAGCGGTAGGCGGAGCTGCTCAAGCAGGAGGGAAACTCCTTCAAGAAGAACCGCATTAGCGCTTCCATCCATCGACGCCTACACCGGGGTAAGCAGGGCCACTCGCGGTCGCCGCCGCGCGGCTAGCTTCGCACACTGGTTTTGTTTGTTCGATTGGAGTCTCTGGGCAACTAGGCGACATTTGTTCAAGCTGAATCCGTGTGCCATGAAATGATTTTGAGGTGTGAAATGATGGAGGCCATTCCATAGAGGGTCCTGGGTAGTCTACGGATCCTCTGAAATTACTACCGAATTCTCTCGATAGCGTCCCAGGCACCAACTTTGGTTTGCTAAATTATCTCACACGTAATACTATGGCATTACATATTTGTGTGTTCTTTACTTATGGGCTGCTCAGTGGTATGGTTAGTGATTACACATATTCCGGTCTTTTTGTTAGCTGCGTGTCGCTACTTACCACATCGCCATTGTATCGGTGAGCAAATAAGAAATGCGGGATGAATTACATTTTAGCATCTAGCATAGTCAATGCTGATGCACTCAGCATGTGGGGAGAAGAGAGGATAGAGGAAATATGTGTTTTGTTCCATGGTTTACTAATTTTACACCAGGGCATTGAAACTAGAAACTTCTCATATGCCTCTAACAGTGTTGCGCACATGAACCCTATGAATTATAACTCGGGCTAAGGTCATACAAAACATGGAATGTCTTGGTGTACTAAACATGTTCGCAGTTATACTACAGTCAGTTTGATTTGCAGTTCAGTGATCTTTGATTTGGTAATTTCTGCCCACATTTTGTTGACTTGGATCGCATCTGTGATGTACATATACATGAATGAAATAGAACTAAGGATACTACAGAGATGGCTTAGATAGTGGGCTTTGTCAACATATTAATTTAGTCTATCTGGTGGATTATGTCCCCTTATTACTTATACCTTTTCTCTCCGTATGCATGCAACATTAGTTGGATAAGTTGGCATCAAGATGGCTGAAGTGAAGAGCAGACCGTTTGTGGGTGGTATGTTGTTCTTTTCGATGATTATCAAAATTACTATTTGTTAGTACTTTAGAATGATTTTGTTGGTGAGGAGAATGGAGTGGTTCGTTTATGGTTCTGCAAATTGCTAATTGTTGTTTGTGCAGAATCTGAGCCACATAGTGATCTTCTAATTCTCTTCCCGTGCCCATTGATATCCTATCTTTTGTTGTTATGGTCAGTTGGCTCTTACATGATTCCGGGATGAGGAATTAGAACTGGTCTTTGAACTAGGCTGCTGGTAGATTTTTTTGCTATGAAAATAGGTTTGTCCATGAGACCATATTGCATTTCTTTTCACGCTATTCTGTCTGAAATCCTCCCACATTTGTTTTGGTTGAGATGTGCCCCTAGATTTGTGTATACGGTCCTCTGTTGGGATTGTCTCCTTAATTCCAATATGAAATATATTGCGCCAGCAACTAAGAGTCTTCTTGAATTAGCTTCTTGATTACTTTCTCAGTTTTGTTGTTGGAGTTATGCGTAATATTTGGTGTTCACCATAGTGCTTGATACTACATCTATACCAACATACATTTTCCCTTAAGCAAAAGGATTGAAAATTGATTCCATAGTAGGAGTAGTAAAAGTTGCAGTAAAAATTCCAGCATGACCTCATGATATTGAACTATTAAATTTACAATTTTTCAGCAGCCTCACAAATCTTATCAAGTTTCATACAACCTTGACTCTGAAAACCAAAATGCATACATATTTTAGAGGAATGTACCACTATTACTGTAGCTTATTTCAATTCGTATCAAGCTATAGGTACCTTGGAAAACTAGACAAATTTGTTCTCATAGGCTCATACCAAGCTACAGCAGTCCTGTAGGAGTAACATGGAGACGATTTACACAGTTGAAAGTAATGTGGCAAATATTCATTATGGAAAGCATCCAGAGCCTAAAAGGCATACACCTCTAATTACTACAACAAAAGTTTTATCATTTGCATTTAACAAAATGTTAGCTGCATACAACACATCAACTATTGAGTGTACTAAGTTAACTATGGGTGCAAATAAACAAGATATGGCTCAAATGCTCAATATCACTACATATCTAATTGGCACAACTATCATGACATAGGGCAGTAACAAACCATTGTGGTAGGAGCAGATGATGCACTCACGCCAACAACCTCGCCAGGAAACCTACGACCAGCAAACAAACCAGTACTAAGAAACAATCCATCCAAGCATCTCCCATCCCTAGGAAAATCCACCATGCTAATAGGACAACACGAACTCTGGTAGAGCAGCAAGCACTACAAATCGTACCTTGCAGCAGTAGTCGCGGGCAGCTGATGTCTACGCACGCTTCTATTCTTGTAGACAGTGTTGGGCCTCTATGTGTAGAGGTTTATAGAACAGCAGCAAGTTTCCCTTAAGTGGATCACCCAAGGTTTATCAAACTCAGGGAGGAAGTGGTCAAAGGTATCCCTCTCAAGCAACCCTGTAATCAAGATACAAGAAGTCGCTTGTGTCCCCAACACACCCAATACACTTGTCAGGTGTATAGGTGCACTAGTTCAGCAAAGAGATAGTGAAATACAAGTAATATGGATGATTATAAGTGGTAATTGCAATCTGAAATAAGAGTGGCAGCAAGCAAACATGTAACAAGACTGATTGCAAACGGTGTTTCAATGCTTAGAAACAAGGCCTAGGGATCATACTTTCACTAGTGGACACTCTCATATAAATATCTTCTCTTTATTATGCTACCCTGAACTACTCTCCGGTTGGACGACGATGTAGGGCTATAACAGCACACCTTAAAGTTCGCATTCCACATCTAGATAACCCCTCACTGTCACCTTGAGCGCTAGATGGTTCCAACAAACACCACAATCTCATAGAGACATCCAACTCAAATTATACTCATGATAATTATTTCTATAACCTTAGCCTAAGTGCCACACGGTGTGCACACAGTCAACTTCACACACATGGGGATAAGCAGAGATTAATTAAAGCACCTGAGTAGCAGAATATATCTACTTATTCAACTAGATTACAAAGCTCACGATCTCAATAAGATCACGCATAGAGAGAGAGAGAGATGAATACACAGTGATACGTTCAAAACGTATCTACTTTTCCGAACACTTTTGCTATTATTTTTCCTCTATACTTGTGTGATTTGGATGCAACTAATGCGAACTGACGCTGCTTTCAGCAGAATTGCCTTTGTGTCTATTTTTTGTGCAGAAAATCAACTATCAGGAAAAATCCCGGAAAATATGCCAAAAATCCTATTTCACCCGAAGACTCCAGGAGCCAGAATACGAGACGGAGAAGAGCCCTGGGGTGGCCACACCACCTGCTGGCGCGGGCCAGGTCAGGCCGCGCCAGGGGGTGGTGTGGCCCCCCAGGCACCCCCTCGACCTCTCTCTTCGCTATAAGGAGCCTTCTGACCTAAAAACTTCGGGCGGTTTGACGTTTTTCCAGAAGGAGTTCCGCTCCACCGCCACCACCAGATTCCACGAAACAGTACCAGAAACTCCGTTCTGGCACCCTGTCGGACAGGGAATTGGAGGAGATCATCGCCATCATCATCACCATCGCTTCTCCATCGACCGTCCATGTTTCTCCCAACTATGAGTGAGTAATCCCCCGCTGTAGGCTATGGGGATGGTAGGGATTGGATGAGATCGTTCATGTAATGGCATCAGATTGTTAGGGCATGGTGCCTAGTATCTCTATTAGTGCTTTATGACTTTGTTGCAACTTTGTTGTGCTTAATGCTTGTCACTAGGGCCCGAGTGCCATGATTTCAGATCTGAACTTATTATTGATTTATTATGATAGTATTGTTCTTGGTCTTATCTACAAGTTCTATACACACGTCGTTGTCCGGAACCTATGGTCCCGAAGTGACAGAAATCGGGGTAGCCGGAAGGGAAAGGCTTTGATGTGAGGATCACATGTGTTCACGGAGTGTTAATGCTTTGCTCCGGTGCTCTATTAAAAGGAGCACCTTAATTGCCAGTAGTTCCCTAGAGGCCCCGCTGCAAACGGGCTGGCAGGACAAAAGATGTTGTGCAAGTTCTCATTGCGAGCACGTATGACTATATATGGAACACATGCCTAGGATTGTCTAGTACTTGGATGCTTTATCTTATTTATCTGCAATTGCCCTATGTTCTAATTGCTATGTGAATTGTCTTGTCCGTGCAACGCCCGTCCATCCATCCCTATGCCTACCGCACTCGAATCCCACTGTTTACTGCTTTTGTTACTACTGTGTTTGCTTTGCCACTGTTGTTACTTTACTATTCTTACTACAAAACTGTTGCTACTGATAAACTGCTGTGAGCAAGATTGTTTCCAGGTGCAGCTGAATTGACAACTCAGTTGTTAAGGCTGATAAGTATTCTTTGGCTCCCCTTGTGTCGAATCAATAAATTGGGTTTCACTTCCCTCGAAAATACTGCGATACACCCCCTATACTTGTGGGTCATCAAGACTATTTTCTGGCGCCGTTGCCAGGGACCATAGCTTTATTTATCAAGTTCACTTGGATTCTCTATTGTTCGCTGCTATCCATCCATCATGGGTAAGTCTCGTGATGGCAAGGTTCCTATTTTACCATCCACTACAAGAAGAGGTACGGTTCTGAACACCTCTGTTGCTCTTGATTCACCATCTGTTATAAGTAAGCTCGTTACACCACCACATACACATGCTACACACACTGCTACTACTGCTGAATCTGAAACTTCTGATGCTTATGATGCTGCTTCTACTGTGCTTGATAAGAGTGGTTCATTAGGTCCTTTCCTAGATGCTACGATTGCTAGAACTATAGCTGGAAATACCGAAACTCCTAATGAAGACACTACCACACCTGTTAGCTCACCTGAGTCTAGTGGGAGTTATGATATTGAAGAAGATCATGTTGAGATGACTGATGAATTTATTAAAGAATGTAAGAACACCCATGATAGGAGCGCTGCTAAGAGTCTCCTTGAGAGGCGTACTATTAGACCCAAATTATATCATGCTGCTAAGTTTGCTGCTTCTCCCATAAACATTATAGATGAAGATTATGATTTCTCTCTCGATCTATCCTACATAGCTATTATTGAGAAAGAACCTTTTTGTGGGACTAAGAATGAAAGTGCGGTAGCACATATGAATGAACTTTCTACCATGAGTGGCTTGTTTTCTGATGATATTAAGATGCGTACTTACTTTATTGCTAAGATTTTCCCCTTTTCACTGAAAGGAGAAGCTAAAACTTGGTTTAGTAATTTACCTCCTAGATCTATTGATAGCCCTGATTGCTTGATTAGTACTTTCCTGCAGAAATATTTTCCTCCTAGTGCTAGACATGCTATTTTGCAGGAACTTTTCGATTTTAAACAGGGAGAAAAGGAGATATTACCCGAATCTTGGGCAAGGTTTTGTGCTTTGATTCATGCACAGGCTGGAAATCCATTACCTAAGAATGAGCTTCTTGATATATTTTATAATGGACTAGCCGAGGAATCTAGGACATACCTAGATAGTTGTGCTAATTGTGTTTTCAGGAATAGGACTCCTAAGGAAGCTGAGGAATTAATGGCTAAAATAAGTAAGAACTATGAAGATTGGAATCCTCCTGAACAAGCTATACCTAAAGTAATTGTACCTGAACCTACTATACCAGTGCCTATTCCAACATCAAAGAAGAGGGGAGTTATTGAATTAAATGATGAAGTGGTGAAGGAAGCTAAGAAATGTCTTAAGGAGAAGGGTATTAAAGCTGTAGATGTCAAGAATTTACCTCCTATAGAAGAATTATTTAAGCCAATTCGCCACTCATCCACTATTGAGGTACACTCTCTCCAACACTTTGATGAAGGTGATATCCCTTACTCTAAACCTCCTGATCAATGCTTAGAAGAATTCGATATCTTTATTGTTAAGCAAGATAATTTTAATAAAAGGGTGCAAAATCATCTAATGGAAAACACTAGAGCTATTGTTGAGTTGAAAGATATTGTGGAAAGAACCTCTAATGATGTTAAAATGATTGTTAAACACTTTCAAATGGTTCAAACTCAAATAGATCAACTCGTTAAAGTGCAAAAAGACTTGCTAGTTAATGCTGCTAAAGAAAAACATGCTTATGAAATTAGAACTAGAAGTGGTGCGGCTACCCAGGATCCTCTATATCCTGAGGGGCATCCCAAAAGAATTGAGCGGGATTCTCAACAAGCTGAAAATAGTGGTTCTACTCGTAAGAAAAGGAGAAAGAAACATAAAACTGTTGTAGAACCCTCTGAACTTGCTATAGATCCTAATAGTATATCTATTTCTGATGCTGAAACTGAAAGTGGTAATGAAGAAAATGAAGCTCCTAATGAAGAAAAAGTTGAAGAAGAACCTGAAAAGCACAGTAAGAATACTAAATACACCAAAGAAGATTTTATTGCTAAGAAACATGGTAGTGAAAGAGAACCTTGGGTCCAAAAACCTATGCCTTTCCCTGATAAGAAACACAAGTCAAAGGAAGATGAACACTATAATAAGTTTTGTGAGTGGATGAAACCTTTATTCCTGCAAATTCCTTTGACTGATGCTATTAAATTACCTCCTTACTCAAAGTATATGAAGGATATTGTCTCGAATAAAAGGAAGATCCCTAATGAAGAAATCTCCACTTTGCTTGCTAATTATTCCTTTAATGGTAAGGTTCCAAAGAAACTTGGAGACCCAGGGATTCCAACTATCCCTTTCTCTATTAAGAATAGTTATGTTAGAACTGCTTTGTGCGATTTGGGAGATGGAGTTAGTGTTATTCCTTTCTCTCTCTATAAGAGGCTTCAACTAGAAAAATTAATACCAACTGATATATCTTTGCAAATGGCTAATAAATCTACCACTATTCCTGTTGGTATATGTGAGGATGTACCTGTTCAAGTGGCTCATAATTGCTTGATATTAACTGATTTTTTTGTGCTTGAAATGCCTGAAGATGATAATATGTCCATTATTCTTGGGAGACCTTTTCTTAATACTGCAGGAGCTGTTTTTAATTGTAATCAAGGAAAGGTGACTTTCAATGTTAATGACAATGAACATACTGTCTATTTCCCCAAGAAGATTGAAAGGACTTATGGTTTGAATTCAATTGAACATGTTGAGGGCATTCAAGTTGGAGAAATATATTGTCCCATACTAAGAGAAAAATTTGAAACTATTATGATTGGGACCTGATACATTGCAAATGTATCTATAATTTTTGATGTTCCATGCTTAGTTTTATCCACTTTCTTGTGTTCTGTTCCAACTTTGGAGTACTTTTATTATGATTTCTTGGACTAACCTATTAACAAGAGCCACAGTGCCAGCTGCCTGTTTTCTGTTGTTTTTGTTCCAGAAAAGTCAGAAAATGAATATTCTCGGAATTGGACGGGACAAAAGCCAAAGTGCCTATTTTTCCGGAAGGGATCAAGTGCCAGAATACGAGACGTAGAGGGGCCAGGGGACGGCCACACCACCTGGGCGAGCTGCTAGGACTGGCCCGTGCCAGGGGGTGGTCTGGCCGACCCCAGCACCCCCTCGGCCTATCCTTCCGCCTATAAGTTGCCCTCGGGACGAAAACCCTAAGTACCCGATAAAAAATCCACGAAAGAGTCTGTAGCCGCCGTCATCTCCATCCCTAGATCGGGGGGGAGCTGAAGCTCTTCCCGACACCCTGCTGGAGAGGGGAATTCACCCTGGAGGCCTTCTTCATCACCATGCAAGCCTCCGTTGTGATGCGTGAGTAGTTCATCCTTGGACTACGGATCCATGTAGTAGCTAGATGGCTGGTTTCTCCTCCTTTGTGCTTTCATGTTTAGATCTTGTGAGCTCCGTTCATGATCAAGATCATCTATTTGTAATCCATACATGTTGTGTTTGCGGGGATCCGATGGATATTGAGATGCTATTTCAGATTGATTATTGATTCTATCATGTCTTTGTTATTTGAGATCTTGCATGCTTTCTGTTGTTAGTAGCTATCTTGGCCAAGTAGATGCTAGCAACTCCAAGAGTTAATATTTATGCTCGATAGTGGGTTCATGTGTAAGATCCCAACCTTTAATAAGATTGAGTCCCCTGTGTTTACAATGCTATTCCCTGGATCAATAGCTAGCATCCACAGTTCAGATGTAATATCAAGAAACAAAGGTCATAATACAACTTTATAACCAGGAGTAACATAATTTTATTACATCAATACATAGCTCATTGGCTATTTACATTACATTGCAGCGAAATAACTATAGTCATGGGTCCTTCATCTTCAAAGTGCCACAGGCAGATGTTGGTTGTAGACTTTGTAATCCTAATCAATCAATCTTCACTAAATCAATCAAACCTGCAACATCATAAGTTACAGCCACAAGGGTCAATACTTTGGAATAGTATTGGCAAGTGATACTTTGGTAGTATAGTGGAATCTATCATCTATATGCATTTGGCTGGTGGAGCTTAGGCTTGCATTGCTCAAAATAGATTTTTCCTTAACTTTTGAAAATACTAAGTTTTTTGCTTGGCACAGAACACCCAAGGTATCTATCAATCAAAGACTCCAGATCCACTCAGGGCATCTACCAATCAATGACTGAAGATCCTTTTAACCCTTGTTCACCCACAAGTTTTATTTTGAAATTGGAGTGATGAGATTCTTGAAGTTTCCATGTCTTGATGCTCAAATTGTCCTTTACCAGGGACATGGCTAAGTACTTAGGTTTTACACTCTGCAGAGGTGGTGCACTTTCCCCACAAGCCTTGGTTTCCCAAGACATGATCCTTCAGTAGCCTTCCCTTAGTCAAATGGACGCGTTCCAACCTATCATCCCATCTACCACCCTCTGTCCAAAAGACTAAGTTCTAGCATCCTAAGATCATGGCAGAGCCCATATTACCAAGTGGTTGCACTTGAAGCTTCTCAACATTTGACATCTCAAATCTCTTTGTTTCCTGGGTGGCCATCCACAAGTGAGATACACTAAGGTAAACCATAAACATGGGCCTTGTGAACCACTCAACCAAAAACCACCTTGCAATTACCATTCCACCCAGGAGGTTCATTAACTTAGTTGTTTTGTTAAATAAAAACAAGTCCTTAGACTTAGAATATTTTTCCATAGTGTGAATATATAAACCACCCTTGTTTTCTAGTAGCTAGGCTAAGCATAATAGTACTAGGAATCTTGACTTAGGTAATTTTCACTAAGGCTTCACCTAATAGGTTTTCCCATAGCATAGCTTGTACTTAGCAATTAACCATGCAAGTCCTATACTTAGAAAAATAATACTAATGCATATATAAAATATAGGAATGGAATATTCATGATGATATCACTTGCCTTTTTGGTAGAGGGTATAGGTTCACTCCTTGTCCTTGCAACACTCACACTCTTCAAGTCACTACAATTCAATCAAGCAAGGCACAAACTTAATCTACCAATCAAGCAAAACTACACACAAGAAATAACAAAGTCAAATAAACAATTTTTCACACACAAAGTAATGGGATCTAAGTCATGCATAAGCATGCAAAGGTTGGTTCTATTGTAAGGATGGTCTTCACTAGGCTTCTAACTTTGTAAGTTCCAAATTGGTCATTTACCAAAATGGCAAAGTCATTTGCAAAGAGGGTCTCTATTAGATTCCTAAACTTTGTAAGATCCAAAATGGTCATTTACCAAAGTGGCAAAGTTAAGGTAATGCATGCAAGCATGCCAAGCTTTGCTTTGTTTGAAAAAGTGGTTCCTAGTGGGTCATAGACTTTTGGGTACATCTAATGGTCATTTTGTAAAGTGGCTAAGTCATTTGCAAAAGGTTTCACTATAAAACCATTTACAAAACAAAGTGTCATTCTATGTGGTGTAGAAACATTTTTACTAAGGTTTTAACCTATAGGGTTCACCAAATGAGTTGCTATTGCAAAACTTGGTGTTTTGGGTCAGTAGGTTTGGTTCAAAATATTTTCTCCAAAGTTTTCTTTATGAAAGCATTTTCATAAACAAAACAAATAGTTTTAGTTAGCTAGAAATGGACTAAACTAATTAATCCATCCTATTCTTTTCCAAAATCACTTTCCAAACTATGGGTTGGTTCCTAGGGTCAGTAAGGTCATAACAAACTAATTGGCAAAGGTTTGATCTCAAAAATCATTTTTAAACAATTTTTCTAATGTTAGCAAGCACTCAAATGTTTCTGCAAAATCAAACAAGCTAACAGATACTATTTGCTAAACTAAGGGCAGGGTTGGCTAGGTCTTGTCTTGCTGATTCCAATGACATCAAATTTGTAAAATTTGACGTGTGGATCAAAAGATACAAGGGTTTAAAGTTTGCAAAAGTTTCTATTTTCTATTTCTGTTTTAAATCAGAATAACAGACACGTGTCCTAATCTAATTCGTCGGTACCGGTTCGCTGGGATCGTGGCTGTGGGGCGTTGGATCAAGTCTAATCGCACGGTCCAGAAAGCATACCTCTTCGCGGTTAGTCATTCTATCTCGTGCGTCTGATCTAGATCCTGCGGTTCTAGCGTGCTCGACCATTTGCGAGCGGCGCTGCGGTGGCTACCGGCGGCGGAGCGGTCGGTCGTGGACGGAGGCGACGCTACAGGGGGTGAGGGAGAGAGGGAAGTTGCTCACCGTGCTCAAGAGGTTGCGGTGAAGCTCTACATGTTGATGGCTCGACGAGGGGCGCACGATGCTGTCAGGGATTGCTCGCCGGAGTTGCTGCGGGCGGCGGGGCTCTCGGGTCGTCGTCGTTGGCGTCGCTGTGGATCACCTCAAAGCAAAACATCGATGCGGTTAGGTGCGCAGGATCATGACAAAACTGTGCGCGTGAACGAGGAGGCTCGGGGCGGTCGGCTCTTACCAGGAAACGTTGCCGGAGAAGAAGCAGACGGCGGTGCTTATTGTCGACGATGGAGGCGACGCTACGGTGCGAGCTAGGTCACGAGAACGACGGCGTTAGTTGCGGAAGAAGTCACTGGTCTTAGGCGCATCATCGAAAAGTAGAGGGGCGGCTGGAAGCTACCTGTGGAGCTCGTCGGAGAAAGAGGCAGACGGTGGCGACGGTGGTCGTCGTCGAAGTCGAGCTTACAGGGCACCCGCGGATGAACGGAGAGCACGGACAGATGCGTCTGGATGCGTGGAGTATGCGTGCGTGGTTAATGAGGCAAGGGGAGGTCTGGTTTCGCCGGAATCATCACCGGAACATCGTCGGACAGAGGTGGCTTGGGGAAAAATTGAGGCGGCCTGGGGGCAGAGGGGAGGCGATGTCTGAGGGAAAACGGAGGAGAGAGCGAGGCGATTAAAAGGGCGAGGTCACGGCGAGGTTTAATGGACGGAATTACTGCGAATTTATCGAGCTCTCAACGGGCAGAAACTGCCGCGCGGTGAGGGGGAGACGGGGTCGTGCGGGGAAGAAGAAGGAGGTGGCGGTGGGGTCCTCTGGTCAGTGGGAAAAGGAGAGGGAACGGGGTCCACGGGTCAGTGACCTTGCGGGTTGTTTAAGTGGTGAAGAAAAACGGTTCGAGGGGGAGTAAGAGGAGGTGGGGTCTGATGTCAGCGAGTGAGTGAGAGGGAGAAGTGGGTCCGCGCTGTCTGTGACTGAGTGGGTCAGAATCTGGGTGTAAAATGTTTTCCTTCGGGGAGGGAGTACTGGGCTGGACTGGCTTGGTGGGCTGGGCCTTTGCACTATTTTTTCTGTCTGCTCTCTTTTTCTTTTTCTAATTCTTTTTCTGTTTTGAATTTTCAAACAATTAATCACACAATCAAACAAGGTTCAAATCAATTCAAACAAACAGCAAACTTTTCATTTGAATTTGGTTCTGTTTTTCAACATATTCCAAATCTCAAAATGAAATATTATTTTATTTATTTTAGGATCCATTTAATAATTAAATAAAATGGATCTTTAGTTGTTTAATAGTGTTTGATTTATTTAAATAAAATTTCCATTTGAATTCCAATTATTTTCAAAACCAAACCAGAAGGTTTAATTTGAAAAAATAAAAGAATACTTGGAAGCTTATTTAAATAAATAAATAAGTTTTGGTGTTTAATTAAAATGGGAAAGCCTTTACTTAAATAAAATTGGATAAATCCTTATTATTTTATTTAAATAATCCTTTATTCATTTTATCAAAACAAAATATTTTATTTCAAAAGTTTGGCCAAAATTAATTTGGCTTATCTTTTCATTTGAAACCAAAGTCTTTTATTAAAAGATCTAAATTTGTATTTCCAAAACAATTTATTTTTCCTTTATCAAAGGTTTATTTTTATAAATCCCTTTAGGATTATTTGATCACCAATTGGTAAGGCTTTGGTAAGGGCTTTATTAGCTTTTGGAAATTCCATTTCCTTATCTTATTGTATCCACGAGATTTTGTCTATGGTTCCAAACTAAGTGAAACCAATCTCTAAGGTCTTTCTTGATCCTTTGTGATTATTTGTTGGTCAAATTTGGTATGGATCAAATCCATAGATTTGGAGATACTTTGGAAAATGATTTCCTTCCATTAGGGTTTAGGGTTTTGGATTACTTTCCAAGTGTTCAAATTTCCAGATACATTCATTGAGGAATGCATTTCCCTTGATTTGGATTTTGTTGGATTCAAACTTTAGAATCACATCTTTAACAAACTTTGGCTAAAGTTTTCCTTTTTAGAAACAAAAGTTTCTTTTCACCCTGATTTTCAACAAAATTTTATTTTGTTTAATTTATTTTTCACATTACAAGATTTGGAAAATCTTGGGATGTGACAGGCTACCACCCTTAAAATAAATCTCGTCCCGAGATTTGGGGAGGCTAGGGTTACAAGCAGGTTCAAACAACTAGGGTACTACCACCCTTAAACATTTTCCAACTAAACTATATCTTGGCTTGCTTGGAATCTTGGATAACTTCTTCTTGGAAAACTTCTGCATAGTGGCCTTTATTTCCATACTTGACTCATGGGCCAAGGTTGAGTTTCTCCATAGGCTTGTTCAACTTGTTCTTCATCTTTTCTGGACAGTTGCTTGCATAGTGTCCTGGGTTCTTGCAATTGTAACATATCAATTGGCTGATATCTTTCTTTTCCTTTAGTATCATTGCCTCTTGCTTATTTCCTTGGTTCTTCTTTTCTGGGCATTCATTGTAATAGTGTCCCATCTCTTTGCAAGTGTAACATTGCTCTTGAGTAATATCCTTCTTGCTAGTGTTGAGGTATTTCTTCTTCTTCTTCTTCTTGGGTCTCTCCAAAGCTAGGTGTTCTTCTAGTTCTTGTTCCTCATAGGTGGGAGATCTTTCTCTCTTCTTGGGGCATTGATCTTCATGCTCCTTGGTTGCATGATCCTTGTTTCCACAAGTATTGCTAACTTGGGTTCCTTCTAAATTAGCATCTTTGTCATCCTTGTTGATCATTTGAGTAACCAATCCTTGCATCAATTGGGATTGAAGTTTCAAAATCCTTTGTATGGCTGGATCTAATCCATTGTTATTGGCTAAAAGCTGAGTTGTCTCTTGGCTCAACTGGTGTTGGGTTGCTATGAGTTCTCTCATGCTGTCAACTTGGTTGTTGTTGGTGTCATCAACCTTGATGTTGGAGTCTCTTGGAGAAGTCATCTGTTTGGGTTGGATAGGGATTAGAATAGGCAAAAGGTTTTTCTAAGGAATCAATCCTAATCACACACTTCACATTTCACACAAGCAAAATGCAAGCAATCACAAACAAGCACTCCACTCAAACAACAAGTTTCAAGCACATACTTAGGCAACCAAATAATTTTTGTTACACCACATAAGTTGGTGGGTTTGACTTAACTAAAATATGGTGGTCAATCTACATGGTTTACTTGTGATCTTTCCATCCTTCTTGGTTGATTCTTCTTGAATGAGATCTTTGTATCCTTGGAGAATTCTTGTGTCTTGTTCACAAGTCTTCAAAGGTGTTCATGGTTTCTTCTAAGTTGTGTTTCCCTAGTCTTCAAGTGAAATGTTACTCAAGACTTGTATTCTTTAGTGATATCCAAGTTGAAGTCCTTGGTGTACATGTTGAAGATGTTGAAGTCATTAGAGTTGAAGAAGTTGAAGTCATTAGAGTTGAAAGTGTTGAAGAAGTCCTTTGCACATGGTGTAGTCTTTGGTCATAGGGTAGGCTTTTCCATCAAGTTTTGAAGTAGAAGAGAAGTAGAGTTGAAACCAAAAATGATTGAGGAAAGAGTTTACAAGATTGTTTTTGTAAATAAGTTTTGGAATAAGACAACTCCTATTGTCTAAGGGTTTTTGTCCAATCCTAGGGTTACAATCCTACAGGCAACACAATGCTCTGATACCATCTGTAAGATCCCAACCTTTAATAAGATTGAGTCCCCTGTGTTTACAATGCTAGTCCCTGGATCAATAGCTAGCATCCACAGTTCAGATGTAATATCAAGAAACAAAGGTCATAATACAACTTTATAACCAGGAGTAACATAATTTTATTACATCAATACATAGCTCATTGGCTATTTACATTACATTGCAGCGGAATAACTATAATCATGGGTCCTTCATCTTCAAAGTGCCACAGGCAGATGTTGGTTGTAGACTTTGTAATCCTAATCAATCAATCTTCACTAAATCAATCAAACCTGCAACATCATAAGTTACAGCCACAAGGGTCAATACTTTGGAATAGTATTGGCAAGTGATACTTTGGTAGTATAGTGGAATCTATCATCTATATGCATTTGGCTAGTGGAGCTTAGGCTTGCATTGCTCAAAATAGATTTTTCCTTAACTTTTGAAAATACTAAGTTTTTTGCTTGGCACAGAACACCCAAGGTATCTATCAATCAAAGACTCCAGATCCACTCAGGGCATCTACCAATCAATGACTGAAGATCCTTTTAACCCTTGTTCACCCACAAGTTTTATTTTGAAATTGGAGTGATGAGATTCTTGAAGTTTCCATGTCTTGATGCTCAAATTGTCCTTTACCAGGGACATGGCTAAGTACTTAGGTTTTACACTCTGCAGAGGTGGTGCACTTTCCCCACAAGCCTTGGTTTCCCAAGACATGATCCTTCAGTAGCCTTCCCTTAGTCAAATGGACGCGTTCCAACCTATCATCCCATCTACCACCCTCTGTCCAAAAGACTAAGTTCTAGCATCCTAAGATCATGGCAGAGCCCATATTACCAAGTGGTTGCACTTGAAGCTTCTCAACATTTGACATCTCAAATCTCTTTGTTTCCTGGGTGGCCATCCACAAGTGAGATACACTAAGGTAAACCATAAACATGGGCCTTGTGAACCACTCAACCAAAAACCACCTTGCAATTACCATTCCACCCAGGAGGTTCATTAACTTAGTTGTTTTGTTAAATAAAAACAAGTCCTTAGACTTAGAATATTTTTCCATAGTGTGAATATATAAACCACCCTTGTTTTCTAGTAGCTAGGCTAAGCATAATAGTACTAGGAATCTTGACTTAGGTAATTTTCACTAAGGCTTCACCTAATAGGTTTTCCCATAGCATAGCTTGTACTTAGCAATTAACCATGCAAGTCCTATACTTAGAAAAATAATACTAATGCATATATAAAATATAGGAATGGAATATTCATGATGATATCACTTGCCTTTTTGGTAGAGGGTATAGGTTCACTCCTTGTCCTTGCAACACTCACACTCTTCAAGTCACTACAATTCAATCAAGCAAGGCACAAACTTAATCTACCAATCAAGCAAAACTACACACAAGAAATAACAAAGTCAAATAAACAATTTTTCACACACAAAGTAATGGGATCTAAGTCATGCATAAGCATGCAAAGGTTGGTTCTATTGTAAGGATGGTCTTCACTAGGCTTCTAACTTTGTAAGTTCCAAATTGGTCATTTACCAAAATGGCAAAGTCATTTGCAAAGAGGGTCTCTATTAGATTCCTAAACTTTGTAAGATCCAAAATGGTCATTTACCAAAGTGGCAAAGTTAAGGTAATGCATGCAAGCATGCCAAGCTTTGCTTTGTTTGAAAAAGTGGTTCCTAGTGGGTCATAGACTTTTGGGTACATCTAATGGTCATTTTGTAAAGTGGCTAAGTCATTTGCAAAAGGTTTCACTATAAAACCATTTACAAAACAAAGTGTCATTCTATGTGGTGTAGAAACATTTTTACTAAGGTTTTAACCTATAGGGTTCACCAAATGAGTTGCTATTGCAAAACTTGGTGTTTTGGGTCAGTAGGTTTGGTTCAAAATATTTTCTCCAAAGTTTTCTTTATGAAAGCATTTTCATAAACAAAACAAATAGTTTTAGTTAGCTAGAAATGGACTAAACTAATTAATCCACCCTATTCTTTTCCAAAATCACTTTCCAAACTATGGGTTGGTTCCTAGGGTCAGTAAGGTCACTACAAACTAATTGTCAAATGTTTGATCTCAAAAATCATTTTTAAACAATTTTTCTAATGTTAGCAAGCACTCAAATGTTTCTGCAAAATCAAACAAGCTAACAGATACTATTTGCTAAACTAAGGGCAGGGTTGGCTAGGTCTTGTCTTGCTGATTCCAATGACATCAAATTTGTAAAATTTGACGTGTGGATCAAAAGATACAAGGGTTTAAAGTTTGCAAAAGTTTCTATTTTCTATTTCTGTTTTAAATCAGAATAACAGACACGTGTCCTAATCTAATTCGTCGGTACCGGTTCGCTGGGATCGTGGCTGTGGGGCGTTGGATCAAGTCTAATCGCACGGTCCAGAAAGCATACCTCTTCGCGGTTAGTCATTCTATCTCGTGCGTCTGATCTAGATCCTGCGGTTCTAGCGTGCTCGACCATTTGCGAGCGGCGCTGCGGTGGCTACCGGCGGCGGAGCGGTCGGTCGTGGACGGAGGCGACGCTACAGGGGGTGAGGGAGAGAGGGAAGTTGCTCACCGTGCTCAGGAGGTTGCGGTGAAGCTCTACGTGTTGATGGCTCGACGAGGGGCGCACCATGCTGTCAGGGATTGCTCGCCAGAGTTGCTGCGGGCGGCGGGGCTCTCGGGTCGTCGTCGTTGGCGTCGCTGTGGATCACCTCAAAGCAAAACATCGATGCGGTTAGGTGCGCAGGATCATGACAAAACTGTGCGCGTGAACGAGGAGGCTCGGGGCGGTCGGCTCTTACCAGGAAACGTTGCCGGAGAAGAAGCAGACGGCGGTGCTTACTGTCGACGACGGAGGCGACGCTACGGTGCGAGCTAGGTCACGAGAACGACGGAGTTAGTTGCGGAAGAAGTCACTGGTCTTAGGCGCATCATCGAAAAGTAGAGGGGCGGCTGGAAGCTACCTGTGGAGCTCGTCGGAGAAAGAGGCAGACGGTGGCGACGGTGGTCGTCGTCGAAGTCGAGCTTACAGGGCACCCGCGGATGAACGGAGAGCACGGACAGATGCGTCTGGATGCGTGGAGTATGCGTGCGTGGTTAATGAGGCAAGGGGAGGTCTGGTTTCGCCGGAATCATCACCGGAACATCGTCGGACAGAGGTGGCTCGGGGAAAAATTGAGGCGGCCTGGGGGCAGAGGGGAGGCGATGTCTGAGGGAAAACGGAGGAGAGAGCGAGGCGATTAAAAGGGCGAGGTCACGGCGAGGTTTAATGGACGGAATTACTGTGAATTTATCGAGCTCTCAACGGGCAGAAACTGCCGCGCGGTGAGGGGGAGACGGGGTCGTGCGGGGAAGAAGAAGGAGGTGGCGGTGGGGTCCTCTGGTCAGTGGGAAAAGGAGAGGGAACGGGGTCCACGGGTCAGTGACCTTGCGGGTTGTTTAAGTGGTGAAGAAAAACGGTTCGAGGGGGAGTAAGAGGAGGTGGGGTCTGATGTCAGCGAGTGAGTGAGAGGGAGAAGTGGGTCCGCGCTGTCTGTGACTGAGTGGGTCAGAATCTGGGTGTAAAATGTTTTCCTTCGGGGAGGGAGTACTGGGCTGGACTGGCTTGGTGGGCTGGGCCTTTGCACTATTTTTTTCTGTCTGCTCTCTTTTTCTTTTTCTAATTCTTTTTCTGTTTTGAATTTTCAAACAATTAATCACACAATCAAACAAGGTTCAAATCAATTCAAACAAACAGCAAACTTTTCATTTGAATTTGGTTCTGTTTTTCAACATATTCCAAATCTCAAAATGAAATATTATTTTATTTATTTTAGGATCCATTTAATAATTAAATAAAATGCATCTTTAGTTGTTTAATAGTGTTTGATTTATTTAAATAAAATTTCCATTTGAATTCCAATTATTTTCAAAACCAAACCAGAAGGTTTAATTTGAAAAAATAAAAGAATACTTGGAAGCTTATTTAAATAAATAAATAAGTTTTGGTGTTTAATTAAAATGGGAAAGCCTTTACTTAAATGGGAAAGCCTTTACTTAAATAAGCCTTTACTTAAATAAAATGGCAAAACAATTTATTTTTCCTTTATCAAAGGTTTATTTTTATAAATCCCTTTAGGATTATTTGATCACCAATTGGTAAGGCTTTGGTAAGGGCTTTATTAGCTTTTGGAAATTCCATTTCCTTATCTTATTGTATCCACAAGATTTTGTCTATGGTTCCAAACTAAGTGAAACCAATCTCTAAGGTCTTTCTTGATCCTTTGTGATTATTTGTTGGTCAAATTTGGTATGGATCAAATCCATAGATTTGGAGATACTTTGGAAAATGATTTCCTTCCATTAGGGTTTAGGGTTTTGGATTACTTTCCAAGTGTTCAAATTTCCAGATACATTCATTGAGGAATGCATTTCCCTTGATTTGGATTTTGTTGGATTCAAACTTTAGAATCCCATCTTTAACAAACTTTGGCTAAAGTTTTCCTTTTTAGAAACAAAAGTTTCTTTTCACCCTGATTTTCAACAAAATTTTATTTTGTTTAATTTATTTTTCACATTACTAGATTTGGAAAATCTTGGGATGTGACATCATGCCTCTGGTAATCTGGGGAAGTGACAGAAATCTCTAAGATACTAGATGTGCTGTTGCTACTAGGGATTAAACAACGATCTTTTGTTCATAGAACAATTGTATTGTTTACTTTACACGCAGTTCGTAAAGCAATAATTTGTTGCTTGCAACTTAATACTGGAGGGGGTTCGGATGATAACCTGAAGGTGGATTATTAGTCATCGATGCAGTTGGATGGCGGTCTATGTATTATGTTGTAATGCCCAATCAAGTCTCAAAGGAGTCAAGATGATTAGTATATGCATGTATTGCTTTCTCGGTGTTTGTCAATTGCCCCGCTGTAATTTGTTCACCCAGCATGTTATCTATCTAAGGAGAGCCACCTCTAGTGAACTATGGATCCTGGTCCTTGTCTTTTACATACAATCTACAATCTTTTACTGCTTTGTGTTTACTTTCTGCAAACTTTTACTTCTTTCCATTCGATACGTTTAATCCTTTGTTTTCCACAAAACATGGTGAGATTGACAACCTCATTGTAAGTTGGGGACAAAGTTCTGTGGTTGTGTTGTGCAGGTCTCCATGTTGCTACTAGCACCGGTAGTGCGCCCTGCCAAAGCTCAGCTAGTAACACCTTTGAGGTGTTTCCTTGCTCCTACTGGTTCGATTAAACCTTGGTTTCATAACTGAGGGAAACTTGCTGCTGTGCTCATCATACCTTCCTCTTGGGGTTCCCAACGAACTCTACATCAACACCACGCACCAAGCACTTTTCTGGGCGCCGTGTATTGAGCCATCAAGCGATTTTCTGGCGCCGTTGCCGGGGTGTCAAGGACATCTTCACAAGGGGAGTCCCTCATAACCAATCTCTTTACTTTGTTGTTTTTGTTTTGCTTAGTTTCTTTTTTTTGCTTAGTTTGCTTGTTTTGTTCTTCGAAAACACAAAAAAATTAGTTTTGCTTGTTTGCTTTCTTATTTGAAAAACACAAAAAAATTAGTTCCTTTCTTAAGTTGCCTTTATGACTAGCTCTGCTCCAATCACTATTTCATTATGGATAGCTCACTCAGTTTCCTATTTGGGAACAGTTTTATGACTGCTAAGGTAATGAACCACCGCCTGCTAGAACCTCCATGGAAGAAGAAATTGCTGAACCTGAAAGCTCATTAGATGAAAAAGAGGAGGATAGTGATGGACAAAAGGAGGAAGAATGGATCTACCCATGCATACCTTCTAATGAGAGTAACTCTTTATCCCTTACATTATTTGATTGTCCCCCATGCTTATCAAAGGAGGGTGAATGTTATGTTCCCGAGGATTCTTTTGAAAATGTTTATAATAAAGCTCTAGTGCTTGTAGATCATGAAAAGCATGCCTTGTGTGATAGTTATATTGTTGAGTTTATTCATGAGGCTACTGAAAATTATTATGAGAGAGGAAAATATGGTTGTAGAAGTTTTTATGGTAATGAAACATTTCTCTATGTGCTGAAAGTTTTGAAGTTACTTTTGTTTTATCTTCCTATGCCTGTCACTTTGTTCTTTGTGCATTTATTTTCATACAAGATTCCTATGCATAGGAAGTGGGTTAAACTTAAATGTGTTTTGAATTTGCTTCTTGATGCTCTCTTTTACTTCAATTCATATTTCCTATAAGAGCATCTTCTCAAATTTCCATGCCGAAAAGTACTTGTTCGGAGATAACCCAAGAGTTTTAGTTGAGTCTTGGAAGTTATTAACTCTGTAATAACCTCTCCTTATACTTTTTATTTGCTTTTTGTGCCAAGAGTAACCTCTAAAGAGAGTGAAGTAATGATTGGGAAAGTTGCTGTCCCGAAACAGATTTCTGTGCTTCACCGTAAAAATTCTTGAGAGAGCTCTGTACGTCAGATGGAGCTGTAATTTTTTGTGCTTCTGACCCAGGTTGTTATATAACTTTCGTTAGTTCAACACTGTTTCATTTGAGCAACAGAAGGTCTTCTAAAAAATTCGTCTTTACCTGCTGCTCTGTTTTAACAGATTTCTGCCATTTTCTGCATTTGCTTCTTGTTAGTTCCTTCTTGAGTTCCTTTGGGGAATTGAGCTTTTTGAGGGAAGTGCCACAGTAGCTAGTGTTCTAATGGAAGTTTATTTGGTGTTAGAACTGAACCTTGAGACTTATTTATCTTAAGTGCAGTAATGTTGCTAATGAGATTGTGTGAAGTTTTGTATGAAGGAAAAATTTCAGGTGTATGGAAGGAATGAGTAATGAGATGAAGGATGGACTAAAGCTCAAGCTTGGGGATGCCACGCGTGTCACCCCAAGATATATCCAAGAAGTACACGCGTCAAAGCTTGGGGATTCCCAAGGCATCCCCTTCTTCATCAATAAAAATTTCAGGTTTCTTCCATACGCTTCATTTTTATTGTTTCGTGCACAGTTGTGTTTTTCTTGGAGAGTCTTCTTTTTCGTTTTTGTTTTGGTTTTTGTTTGCTCTGGTTTTCTTAGTTTTCTGAATAAGTTGGTTGGGCCCCCTCTTTCACACTTTGGTTTGCAAATAGTTTGGTTTGGTTTGGAAAAGAGTAGGAAAGTTCATGCTTATGTGGTAAAAAGAGCTCATTTTTGACTGTGGCTATGCTTTGTCATGCCATGCTTGATATTGTTTTGGTTTTATGCTTAGTATTCTTTGTTGTAGCATGAATTGTTATAAACAATTGAGATTTCTTAATGTGCCTTGGATGAATCATGCGTTGTTTTAGCATATTAAAGCATAGTATAGTGGTATTCTCCTTTGATGCTTTATTTGGGTTGACTTGGCACATGCTCACACCATGTTATGACTATCTCAAGTCACCATAGCCTTTTTGATCCTTTAGTTTTCAACTTGTAGTATCACTTTATGCTTTGATCAATGATGTTTTGTCGCTCTGCATGATTATGGCCATTATTGCTCTCTTAGTTTGTCGCTCCCAGTCTTTTGCTAGCCTCCACAACAAAGTATGAGTTCCACTCACGCATCCAACTCCCTAAACCAAGTTTTTCCAAAGAGTCCACCATACCTACCTACTAGCTTATGCTATTCCAAGTATATTCAAGCTTTTGTTTACCTTCCACTTGTTATGAGAAAACTAGTGATTAAAGCTCTCACGAACTTGATGGCACACTTTACTTTATTGCCTCTAATAAACTTGAACCATTGTGTCTTCTATGTTGTATATGCTTGCACTTATTTGTTGGGAATTAGCAGAACCATGCTTTCATGGGGAACGCTTTCAACATTGCACTTGGTACTTGTACCTAGTTGATATCATGCTCTTTTGTATATGGATGTCGTCGGTGTGAAATGAAAGGGGAGCTTGTAAGTCCATGGAGTTATGTATATGTGTTAGAGAAACGCCTGGGCCGTTGGTCTAATCCATGCTGACATGGTGGAAACCTGCAGCATAACCATAATGAGCTGTCTATGACGCATTCTTCTTATAAAAAAAGAGTCCTATTGAGAAAAAAGAGAAAAGAAAAAAAAAGAGATACTATGAAAAGAGGAAAGAGAGAAAAAAGCACCATATTCCCATGGTAAATAAGAAGAATGCTGAGATGCTCGTTGTCTGCTTGCGTTGTCATTTTGATATGAGGATTCTTTCGTATCATCGGGCAAGGGGTACCCCGTTGGCGGTTCTCTATGATACACATGTACTTACAATGACAAGAACTTACCTGTGACTAAACTTGAGTAGCATGAGGAGCGACCCTCGTATACAAGGGACATGAGATTTTTGACTTATACTTCGTCAAGCATGTACACCATAGTTTGTTCACTTTAACCTTAATCACTTCAAGATGCTTATGATAGGGGCAATGAGAGCTGAAAGCTATAAGTATCATAATTTTTGGAAGCTTTTTATGAGACTTGAATCCCTACTTCCTTTTACAAAAGGCCTTTCTTCCACCATTATATTGAGTCTCCACCTTCAATCTTTATGCACCTACTTTGAGAGCATAGTGGCCATTCTTAGTTCTATGTGCATTGTCCCAAGACTAGTTGATTGCTGCATAACTTGTTATTTCTTGTTTGAAACTTTTGTATCTAGTCACTCTTATGAACTTTGAAGGTGTCCTATGCATTTATATTTGCTACTTTATTGAGGGACAAGCTGAATACTATTATGCTATGTTTTCTTTATGTGAAACAAACAAACGTCTTGCAAAGCATGTTATTCATGAATCTTTTGTTTGTGCCTTTTCATGTTGCATCTTAGTTTCTTTGCTTATTGCTAGAACTTTGTCTTTGATGTTATGATTGAAGTACTATGGTCCCAGCCTTGAATGTTTTGCAAATACTTTGATCAAGTCTTTGATGGTGCATGTCACCTCAAAAATTCTTTCTTTTTATCACTTACCTACTCGAGGACGAGCAGGACTTAAGCTTGGGGATGTTGATACATTGCAAATGTATCTATAATTTTTGATGTTCCATGCTTAGTTTTATCCACTTTCTTGTGTTTTGTTCCAACTTTGGAGTACTTTTATTATGATTTCTTGGACTAACCTATTAACAAGAGCCATAATACCACCTGCCTATTTTCTGTTGTTTTTGGTTCCAGAAAAGTCAGAAAATGAATATTCTCGAAATTGGACGGGACAAAAGCCAAAGTGCCTATTTTTCCGGAAGGGATCAAGTGCCAGAATATGAGACAGAGAGGGGCCAGGGGCCGGCCACACCACCTGGCCGCGCGGCCAGGCCTGGCCCGCGCCAGGGGGTGGTCTGGCCGACCCCAGCACCCCCTCGGCCTCTCCTTCCGCCTATAAGTTGCCCTCGGGACGAAAACCCTAAGTACCCGATCAAAAATCCACGAAAGAGTCTATAGCCGCCATGATCTCCATCCCTAGATCAGGGGGGGTCTGAAGCTCTTCCCGGCACCCTGCCGGAGAGGGGAATTCACCCTGGAGGCCTTCTTCATCACCATGCAAGCCTCCGGTGTGATGCGCGAGTAGTTCATCCTTGGACTACGGATCCATGTAGTAGCTAGATGGCTGGTTTCTCCTCCTTTGTGCTTTCATGTTTAGATCTTGTGAGCTCTGTTCATGATCAAGATCATCTATTTGTAATCATACATATTGTGTTTGCGGGGATCCGATGGATATTGAGATGCTATTTCAGATTGATTATTGATTCAATCATGTCTTTGTTATTTGAGATCTTGCATGCTTTCCGTTGTTAGTAGCTATCTTTGCCAAGTAGATGCTAGCAACTCCAAGAGTTAGTATTTATGCTCGATAGTGGGTTCATGCCTCTGGTGATCTGGGGAAGTGACAGAAATCTCTAAGGTACTAGATGTGATGTTGCTACTAGGGAGAAAACAACGATCTTTTGTTCATAGAACAATTGTATTGTTTACTTTACACGCAGTTCGTAAAGCAATAATCTGTTGCTTGCAACTTAATACTGGAGGGGTTTCGGATGATAACCTGAAGGTGGATTATTAGTCATAGATGCAGTTGGATGGCAGTCTATGTATTATGTTGTAATGCCCAATCAAGTCTCAAAGGAGTCAAGATGATTAGTATATGCATGTATTGCTTTCTCGGTGTTTGTCAATTGCCCCGCTGTAATTTGTTCACCCAACATGTTATCTATCTAAGGAGAGCCACCTCTAGTGAACTATGGATCCTGGTCCTTGTCTTTTACATACAATCTACAATCTTTTACTGCTTTGTGTTTACTTTCTGCAAACTTTTACTTCTTTCCATTCGATACGTTTAATCCTTTGTTTTCCGCAAAACACGGTGAGATTGACAACCTCATCGCAAGTTGGGGACAAAGTTCTGTGGTTGTGTTGTGCAGGTCTCCACGTTGCTACTAGCACCGGTAGTGCGCCCTGCCAAAGCTCAGCTAGTAACACCTTTGAGGTGTTTCCTTGCTCCTACTGGTTCGATTAAACCTTGGTTTCATAACTGAGGGAAACTTGCTACTGTGCTCATCATACCTTCCTCTTGGGGTTCCCAACGAGCTCTACATCGACACCACGCACCAAGCACTTTTCTGGGCGCCATGTATTGAGCCATCAGGACCATTGCTATCAAGGTTGAGGTAACACAATCATTAGTGGGATACAAAGTTTTGTCTCATATGGAATTGTTTTGTTAACAAGACCTGATCAACCTTGTTAACAAAAGGATTTCATTGAAAAAACAATGTTTTCACCGTGATTATCTCTGTTTACTTTTATTCTATCCATTTTAGTTTTTGCTTTCGTTTAGTTTTCTTTTTGTTGTTAGTTGCTTGCTTGTTAGAGTGTCTTAGAACTCCTGTAGTTCTAGCCTTGTTTTGTCTTTGCATCATTCCAAAAAAATCTGTCTGTCAGAAAATCATTCTTCTATACCTGAAAAATGCCCAAAAATAAAGTGTCTCGAAAAATTCCAGAAAATTCATATTAAATTTTTACGTGAAAAAAGGGGTAGAGGAGTGCCTGGGAGGTACCAGGGGGACCCACCAGGCAGGCTCACCGCCTGGTGGCGCCATGCCATGGTGTGGGCCACCCCTGGCCCTCCACTAACTCTCTCACCTACCACTTCCTTCTCTCTCCCGAGTAAGCTCCAGTTCATTGCTCAAAATCGTGTTCTTGCTGTGCTTGCTCTCGATTTTTCGATCTCCTTGCTCAGCCCATCTTTGTTGCTGAAATTTGGAGCACTTGTTCTCTGGTATGTGACTCCTCCCCTTGTCCAAGTAGATTTGTGTTTAGTGGATTATATCTTGAGTATTTTGCTGCTGTAGGTGACAGGTTATGAGAGCTTGTAAGCCTGTTTGATGCTTAGAGATATAGTTTTGATACATGTTTAGGCCTATTACAAGTCCCTATGAGTAGAATCCTTCATTATATTCACTTTGCAATCACTTGTTTAATAGTTGTTTAAATTTCAGAATACCAAGCATGAACAACTATACCTTTGGAGAGATATTTGAGAGGGATGCACCTAGCAGGTCGAGGCCCTCAAGATCAGCCTCTCAGTTAGGCCATCATACAACAAAGATCTCATTGCGACTCGTATTGGTAATGAAAGGGTTGATGGGGATGCTCACCCATCTACTTTTCCTTGTTTTACATTCTTACAAGCTGCAGGGATTCTTGATGATTTCTTGCTACTGATTGAGAGGGTTGGTTTGACCTCATATATGCAAGATGAGAGTGAGCAATACGCTATGCTCACCAAAACCTTTGTTGAGAGCTTCGCGTTTACTAACACGCCCTATCACTCAACTGTCTCTTTTAAAATTTATAATCTGCCCTTTACCATGCCATTGGAAAGATTTTGCAGTATTGTAGGTGTAAGCATGACAGGGACCGTGAAGAAAATTCAAGGGCGACCCGCTGATTTGCTGGAGCTTTACTGCGGGGTGACCAATGATGATGACCATGTGGCACAATGCGGAAAGATAAGAAACATCCAACTCCCTGCTCTCAAATACTTTGCATATTATCTTGCTACTAGCATACTTGGTAGGGAGAACACAAGTAATATCTCCAACTATCATTTAGCTTTCCTTGCTGCTGCACTTAGCAATGATACTCGGTACAACCTTGCCTCGCTTATTGCTCGCCGCCTAGCTTCTAGGGGGCCTATCTATGGGGGCATCATTGCCTCACGTATGGTCAATGCATTAGGTCTTTTAGTGGACCCCAATGATACTGTACTGGCACCACAAAGGCTTGACCTTGTTGCTATGAAAACTCATCACTTTGTCACTGCTGCTTCTGATTTGGACAGTCTAGTATATAGGATGCTGTTTACTGATGGGGATGAGTGGGAGATCCCTTTCCCATAGTCTTCTTTGTTTAGTGTTCACAGGAGACCGTGGTCACGCTCCAAGGAGGAGGTGGACGAGCAGCTTCGCTTGTTGGGCTTCCACGAGCAGCACTAGGAGGATGTACCCTCCTACGATCACTCTGCACACTACAGAGGGACGTACTCGAGTTTGCACTAGGATGAGGGTACCTCCTCGTCATACTACGATGACACGTCATCCTGGCTGGCTTGGGGGGAGGTACGCCGACATCACACTCATCTCCTTACCATGTTGCGTCGGTACTTTGTATATTCATGTTTCGTTCTCTTTTTAGTTTTTGTTCTTTCTTTGCTTTTGCGTTCTAAAACACAAAAAGACCAAAAATATTTCTGTTGTTTCTCTTTGGTTTGCTTCCTCTTTTTGCCTTGGTTTGTTTGTCCCTTTTTGCTTTGTTTGAATTATTCGAAAACCCCAAAAAGATTTTGCTTTGCTTGTTTTCCTTTTTGGTTCTTGTTTTAAAAATTGAAAACAACAAAAATATTTGTCGTTCTTCTTTGGCTTTGTGAGTTTGTTGCAGGGTTCATCAGTCCTCAGTGGATATTGGTTTCATATTTATTCAAGCCACACAAGTGAAGAGTAATAATGAGGATTAATGACAACTTGAGGCGTGGTAAGAGGTTGGTAACAAACTCTATTTGTTTTCATTTTTGTACATATACTCGTCACTATGGGCGTGCTTAGTCTGTTCGTGTAAGGTGTATGTTATCTTTGGATGCTTAGTAGTTCTTGCTTTCGTATGATTAGTTCCAGCTTCCTAATAGTTTGTAGCATGTCTTATGAATGTTTGCTTGCATTACTCTACTCATAATTTGGTATGACACCGTGGTATCCTCCTCTGAATGTTTCATTTGAATCGACTTGGCACATGCTCACGCATGCACATGACTGTAATAATAAAGTTAAGCCTCGATGAATTATTTTGCCTTGAGGATCTTGAATAACTTTCATGCCATGATTAGTCCTGTTTTGTCGCAAGCATGATTATGACAGCTATTGCTCTCTCGTTTGTCGCTCCCTTACTATTGCTAGCCTTCACTTTCACTGAGTATGTTTTACTCATGTTTCCAACTCCCCAAAACCAAATTTTGCCAAAGTGTCCACCATACCTACCTATTAGCATCATTTGCTACATCCGCGCATATTCAATATGCCTTGTTTTCTTCCGAATAAAATTTTTGCTTGTTATGAAAAAGTTAGTTAGTAAAGCTCTCACAAACTTGATGGCACACTTTATTTTCTTGCATTTAATAAACCTGAACCATTGCGTCCTTCTTTGTTGCGTATATGCTTGCGCTTTATAAGTTGAAGTTAGCAGAACCATGTAACATGGGGAACATTTTCAACATTTCATTGGTACTTAGTACCTCGTTGATATCATGTTCTTTTGCTTATGGATCCTGACGGTGTGAAATAAAAGTGGAACTTGTAAGAACATGGAGTTTGTATGTATGTTAGAGAAACGCCTGGGCCGCTAGCCTAAGCCATGCCTAATCATGGTGGAAACTTGCAGCATAACCATAATGAGCATTCTATGAAGCATCCTCAATAAAAATCTATGCACATAGTAAATAAAAAGATCGCTGAGATGCTCATTGTCTGCTTGCCTTGTCATTTTGATTATGGGATAGCTCATGTGTCATGTGCAAGGGGTACCCCGTTGGCGGTTCTCTATGATACGTATATACTTACAATGACAAGAGCTTACTTGTGACTGAAGTTGAGTAGCATGAGGATCGTTCTTCGTAAGTAAGGGGCATGAGGCTTCGATTTATAACTTGTCAAGCATATCCTCTTAGTTGTGTCACTTTAACCTTAACCATTTAAAGATGCTTATGATAGGGGCAATGAGAGCTCAAAGCTAATGAGTACCATACTTTCAGCATTTGGAAGCCTTTCAAATTATTCAAAACCTTTTCTTTTATTTGTTGAGTCTCCACATATTATTTGAGCACCTTCTTGAGAGAATAGTTGTCATTCTTTGTGCTTGTCTCATTACTTGATTATTTGTGTTATGACTTTGATGCTTGTATCTTTGACATCTTTACTTCTAGTCTTCACTTGGACTTCAGAGGTGCCTTGGCATTTATAATCAAAAGCAAGCGAGATACCACTCTATCATACCTTTTTATGAGCATTGTAATGTTGCTTATGTTTATACTTCATGCTACTTATTGTTTTTGAGTTGGAATCTCTTCATAGCTTGCAATGCCTATTAAGTAAACTTAGTTGCATACTCCTTATTATGAATTGTCTAAGTAGTTGATCACATGCTGAGAATATATACATCACATGAAGCAATTGTGTTCGCGAAAGTTCTTTTATCGCACCCAGTTTTCAACTGAATTGCTTGAGGACAAGCAATAAGCTAAGTGTAACACCCTCAAATCGGCCCTATGCAAGTTTTATCCCTTTCCGCCAAACCCGCATAGAAACGATTCAAGGACGCCCACCAGGCACTTTCATGCGGGTGGAAAACGAAGTAATACCATTACACAACAGTCCTCGATGGGACCCACAGAACAGATATATAAAACAACGACTTCATGAGTCAAGAATACAGATATACTATACAAAGATTCAAATCACCTTGAAAACGATAGAGCGTCCGACTACGGAAAAGATGCAAATGGGCTAAGAGCCCTGAAGAATAACCAATGGCGTCCATAACCCTGCCCAGGCCAAGCCGGAAGGGTAACCCTGCTAACGACATCGAACTCGTACCTGCTAAACAAAAAGGGGTGCCGACAAAGGGCAAAGGAAAAAAGAGGAGCGTCAGTACTGAGGCTAGTACACGACGAGGCTAGAATTCGGCGGCTCTCGCCTACATAGGTATGGTGGACTGAAGCGGCAGCGCAGCATGCACTAAACAACCCATAGAGACTCGATAAACTTTCGGCTATTAGAGAGGGATAAGAAAGACCTATCCGGATCCAACCTGAAGCTAACACCAGACAAACCCCTCCTGGTATTTCCCCCTCGAGACCAAACGAGGAAGTCGGACCAAGGAACTCACACAGTTGGCAATTTTACTCATTCCGTTATAGTTGCAGCACTTACTAATCAGATATAGATAGCATGAGTCATCCTGAAGCATAAGTAGTGGGCAGTTTTAATTAACCAATCTGTTGTAGTTGGAACATTTACTAGTCAGATATAATTGTCCTGGGGAATCCCAAAACCCAGCAGTTGTTGGCACTTTTATCACATTCCATTGGAGTTGCATTACTTACTAGGAAGGTATAGTATGACACAGATCACCACAGATCCACCACTTGTTGGCATTTTTATTATCCATTCCATTGTAGTGAAGCTGAATTACTAGTCACATATTAAGTCAAATTTATAGCACTACTTTAGTTATGCTTGTCTATGATCGAGATACTGTGCTCCAGGTCGTCCATAACCGCGGACACGGCTTTCATAAAGTTTTACCCTGTAGGGGTGCACAAATAGCAACACACACATGATCAACCTCGGAAAAACCAACTCAAAACCCAACGAGGCTTTCACGGCAAAGCAATCGCAGGATTCATAAATTATTTCAAGGGGCCACCCCATTAAGCTACCCGCAACGAAGTTGGCCGGCTCCGAGATGGACCCAAGGTTTGTGTGGATGGCTGTACACGACTAGGAACCCGAAAGTGTGACTGGGCTTGTCGATACAGCAAAAACGTGTCACGAACCTAAACAGTACAGGTGCTCCACACACAATCGTAAATAAAGCAGTAAAGCATGGCATAAGTACAGGATAGTAATAAAGCCCCAAACTACTTTGTGGCCCCAAGAAATAAGAATGAATCAAACTCTGGCTAAGGGGATTCATGGTCCCATATGCGGATAGTGCGATAGTCAAGGAATAGGTATCAAGTGCTCGGGGTCCTACGGGACACAAGTGAGCGTGGAAGAACCAAATAACATCTATTGCCCACCGATGCCTCTACATTAGTTATATCTAGCAATTTAATAGTTGTAATTAAAGACATGATCATCTCCACCATAAACATCTGCCAGCATTCCAGCAACTGTGGTACTCGACAACACGAGATCGCACCTGAGCAAGCAACTACGACTCGCAAGGCCAGCTATCTACCAAACAACAGGTAATAGGAGGTGTCCAAGGCAATATAGAGGCTGCACGGGATATAACTGGTGTACTGAAACTAAAGCATCAAGACACGGATATCAATAGAACAACAGGAGGAAATAAAGACTATAAATGCAAAATAGGTAGAAGGGGGAGAGATGCTCGCCTGGGAAACACTGCCGAAGGTTCATATCCGGAGAACTTGTTGATACTCGCATCAACTCATCGGCCTAATCCGCGAAGAAGCAAACACTAGAAGAAACACCGAATGCAATATTTAATACTACGACAAAAGATCCGGCATGCTTATGATATGATGCAGATGCGGTGCAATTAGGCAATATTAAGCGGAACCGGGGTCCCGACAATTAATTATAAGGTTCAAGTTATTTAGATACCCTGCAATTTAAATGTTGTCTTAATAAGGACATGGCATTGATTCGCTACACCAATTTAAATGGAGTCCGGAATAAGACAACGATACCCCGCATAAGCACTCCATATTTAATTATGAGGTGAATCGGCATAATTCCCCCAAACCACAAGAATGTATGCAAGCATGAAAAATTTATTATGCGACAGTTGATAATGCCATATTATAAAAATAGGGTCCCGGAAAAGGGGATCACATTAGGGGTCAAAGATCTTGGGGTTCGATGTGGTCCGGGTTTGGTCTCGGCGGGATCGGCCTTCCGGGGCTCGGTCTTTGGATCCGTGAAGGGAACTCGAGGTGTCCAGATCCATGAGGAAGAACTTGGTGCGGCAGGGGTTCAGTTCGGCGAGAGCGTCTTCGGTTTCATGGCTCCGGGATCCATGACGGAGAACTTGCAGCCTCCAGCCTCGATGGTCGGTGGACATGTGTTCTGCATAGCTGGTCTTCGGGAGATCTTGTCGACGCCACTTACGCCCTTGTCCAACATCTTGTTCTCGTCCACGGGGAGGTCTTGATACGTGGCAGCGCAACAAGGCCATCTTCACTTCACCTCAACACATACATTGTCAGGACACTACTACACCCAAAACACCACAACACGGTCACACTATCTGACGAAAATTGTTGGTCATGACATAAGAGACTCTTGCAGAAGGTGCAGGGGATGGACGAGCTCGCTGGCCTATGGCTACTGCACGGCCGGAGGCAGTGTCGGGACACGGAGGCGACAAGGAGATCAAGGAGACAACGAGGGCATCCTGGAGCGACGGTGGGGCAGTGGACGCAGCCTCGAGGCCGACCGTGAGGAAGCCGCGGTGGCGCTGTGCAGGGCTCGGGCAACGAGGAGAGCGGGGGCCGTAGAGGCGGGATCACCGGGGTGGCCAGCGATGCAGCATGGTTTGGGGCAGAGAGCGGCAGCAGCGACCAGGCGACCCGAGGCGGAGAAGGCGTCGCAGCGGAGGCGTCGAGGACAGGCTCAACGGGGCCGAGGTCGAGGGCGGTCAGCGAGGCGGCGGCATGGGCCGGCGGGGACGAGCAGGGTGGTGGCGACGGGAGAGGCGGCCCGGAGCGCCGAGGACAGTTTGGAGGGCGGATGGCGTCGAGGACCATAGCGAGGGAGGCGGGGAGGTGGATGGCGACTTCGGGGGCGACGGAGAGGCGGCCTGGCGGCAGGGATCGGCAGGAGGAGGCGATGTGGCAGCGGGAATTGGGGGAGAGGGCGACGAATGTGAGGGCGGCGGAGGAGGTCAGGCCGGAGGACCTCGGGCACGGGCTTCGCGGCCGTCCGTGGCGGCGGGGCCGAGCTTGGGAGGGAGATGAAGGTGGGGCTTCGGTGGCGGTGGTGGCATGCGGGATGGAGGAGGCAGAGGTTGGGGATCAGGATGAGGAGGAAGGTGACAGGAGGTGGGCCACGAGGGAGAGAAGCATGTTGGAGATATGCCCAAGAGGCAATAATAAAGTGGTTATTATTATATCTTGATGTTTATGATAAATGTTTACATCCCATGCTATAATTGTATTAACAGGAAACATTAATACTTGTGTGTTTTGTAAACATAAAAGAGTCCCTAGTAAGCCTCTTGTTAAACTAGCTTGTTGATTAATGGATAATCATGGTTTCCTGATCATGGGCATTGGATGTCGTTAATAACAAGATCATGTCATTAGGAGAATGATGTAATGGACACACACCCATAGTAAGCATAGCATAAGATCAAGTCATTAAGTTTGTTTTGCTACAAGCTTTTCAAATGCATAGTAACCTAATCCTTCGACCATGAGGTTATGTTAATCACCATCACCGGATGGATACTTTGATGACATCAAACACCGCTTCATAACTGGGTGGTTATAAAGGTGTCATTGGGTATTCTGAAAGTATGTGTTGAAGCGCATGTACCAAGATTGGGATTTGTCCATCCATATGACGGATAGATATGCTCTGGGCCCTCTCGGTGGAATGTCATCTAGTTAGCTTACAAGCATGTGACTAGGTCACAAGGGATGACATAACATGGAACGAGTAAAGAGTACTTATCAGTAACAAGGTAGAACTAGGTATGGAGATACCGACGATCAAACCTCGAATAGGTAGAATATCGCGTGACAAAGGGAATTGGTTTCGTATGTTAATGGTTCTATAGATCACGAAGTCATCGTTGAGTATGTGGGAGCCGTTATGGATCTCCAGATCCCGCTGGTGGTTATTGATCGGAGATGTGTCTCCATCATGTCTACATGTTCACGAACCGTAGGGTGACACACTTAAGGTTCGAAGTTGTTTCAAGTAGATATGGAATGTGCGTTGGAGACCGAATGTTGTTCGGAGTCTCGGATTGGATCCAGGACATCACGAGGAGATCCGGAATGGTCCGGAGAATAAGATTCATATATTGGGGATCATTTTCTAAGTTAGGAAATGTTCCGGAGTGTTTGTATGGAGATTCTAGAAGGTTTCGGAATGTTCTGGAAGGTTCTAGAAGAGTTCTTGGTGTTTGCTTAAAAACCAAGAAAGGGTCAAAGTAAACCTTGTGGGGCGAGACACGGATTCGTGGGGGAGGAGGATTCCTCCCCCCTTCCCAACCCGCCGGCCATAGGAGGGGAGTCCTACTAGGACTCCCCCTCCCCATGCGCGCCTTCCTCCTTTAAATAGAAGGGAGGGGGCGCCCCCTCCTAGAACTCTCCCTAACAAACCCTAGCCGCCGCCTCTCTCCTCCTCCTTCGCTCTGCTCCGGCTTAGGTGAAGCCCTGCAGAAATCTCTACTCCACCACCACCACCACACCGTCATGCTGCTGGGATTCCGTGGAGAAGATCTACTACCTCCGCTGCTTGCTGGAACGGGGAGAGGAAGGTCTGCTTCGACTCCGCACGTGTGACCGTCTGCGGAAGCGCTGCCGGAACGCGGCGCCGGAAGGATCGTCCACACGATCTTGAGATCGGCAAGTGATCGACTACATCATCCACGAGATCTAATCTCGTAACGCTTTCGGTTCTATGAGGGTTAGTACCAATCTATCTCATTGCTCATGTCTAATAGATTAGATCTTGGCTTTTGTCTAGATTAGATCTGGGTTTTGTTCGTTCTAGCGGTAGAATTTTTTTGTTTTCCATGCTACGAACCCATCAGTGGTATCAGAGCCTTGTCTATGCGTAGATCTATTGCATGAGTAGAACACGATGGTTTTGTGGGCGTTGGTGCTCGTGCCGTCTTTTGCTTTGTGTACTTTGCATCTTGCGGATGGTGGGATGAAGCGGCTCGGGATAACCTTACATGTTATCGCACATGAGACTTGCTCCACGCTTGACGTGTAACTTGCTTTGCACAAGTGGCTTTGCGGGTGTCTGTCTCTCCCATCATAGTATAGATCCAATCTACACTTTGCACTTGATAGCACTTGTATCAACGTTGTGGTTCAGTTTCATAGGTAAGATCCGTTCTTATTCGAAAGCCCCAAACCACGTAAAATTTGCAAAGAAAATTAGAGGCGTCTAACTTGTTTTTGCAGGGGTTTTGTGATGTGATATGGCCATCATGTGATTGCGACTATATTTGATGTATGCAATGATCCTTGTTGTAATATGGCAACCGGCAGGAGCCTAATGGTTGTCTTTAATTCTGTTAAGACCTGCGTGTCTATTCATCTTGTAATAGCTTTATTCCAAGTAGTTGTAATAGTTGCTAGTGATGATGGACAACCATGAAGCGGCGCCACTGACCTTGACGCAATGCTGGTGATGATGGAGATCATGTCCATGCTTTGGAGATGGAAATCAAAGGCATAAGAAGAAAGGGCCATATCATATCACACTAATTATGAATTGCATGTGATGTTAATCCTTTATGCATCTTGTATTGCTTAGATCGTGACGGTAGCATTATAAGATGATCCCTCTCACTAAATATCAAGTAATAAAGTGTTCGTCCTTAGTAGGCACCGTTGCTAAGACTCGTCGTCTCGAAGCATCTCGTGATGATCGGGAGTGATAGATTCTACGTGTGCATACAATGGGTGCAAGCCAGATTTGCACATGCAGATACTAAGGTTAACCTTGACGAGCCTAGCATGTACAGACATGGTCTCGGAACACGGAATACCGAAAGGTAAAGCATGAGTCATATGGATGATATGATGAACATGTTGATTGTTCGCCTTTGAAGCTACATCATCTCACGTGATGATCGGACTTGGTGTAGTGGATTTGGTTCGTGTAATCACTAAAACAACTAGAGGGATGTTGTTTTTAGTGGGAGTGTATTTGTAATTTGGATTAGTCAAACTCATTTTATCATAAACACAATCAAAGTGAATTTGCATAGTTTGTTGTAGTCATTGGCATCCGTTCACAACCTTACGCTTAGTTATAGTTGAGATAGTAGAACTATAGAAATTCTGGATATTTGCTTTACGAACTGGTATCGTATTGTTTTGAGTGTCAATCTAAAGTTTAAAAGTCATATTGCAAACTTTCAGCAAACTCCGTTTACTCTGTGAAGTTTAATAAACAGTATTAAATCAAGAGTAACAATTCCAGTGTTAGTATCTAATGTATCATGTTTTCCTCCATGATTCTTGATACTCAAAAGATTATTTTTAATATCAAGTTTATATAAGAGCTGAAAGCAATGTTTCAGAAACCATCATATGTGAAAGGTATTGCGATATCTAAAACAATGTGTTGGTTACAACATGATAGAGTATATGTCCTCATATTTGATGAGAATTTGTGAACGTTGGAGACGCTAGTCGTCCTAATCCTCCAAAAGGTTTTGGAAAAGAAACATTATACTCGCAATTCACCTTTATAAGCTATAGCAGCTTGATCATGAAAGTTGTCATGATAAGGATGAATAGAAGATGTAAGTAAAATGTTTACTACACTAAAAGATTACTAAAGAATGGAATTTTGAAAGAATGCCAAACATTTGATGAAGGTGATCCACTTCAAAGTGCAAGTCCAAAGGCATTAGTATTTGACTATACACACTTTGTACTATGTGTCATGTAAATGACACCACTATTGATGTTGATAGATTCTTTTAAAAGAAAAGGAATTGTTGAAAGAGAATCTATAAAATATTTGGCAGAAAAGAAAAGATTGGAGATATCCAACTTAGGTATATATAAGATACATGTTATGGTTGTATTCCTTGCTTGTTAAACAATGTGGTTCTGCGGTATTTGCTTGAAAACCAAGAAAGGGTCAAATGAAACCTTGTGGGGCGAGACACGGATTCGTGGGGGAGGAGGATTCCTCCCCCCCTTCCCAACCCGCTGGCCATAGGAGGGGAGTCCTACTAGGACTCCCCCTCCCCAGGCGCGCCTCCCTCCTTTAAATAGAAGGGAGGGGGCGCCCCCTCCTAGAACTCTCCCATAACAAACCCTAGCCACCGCCTCTCTCCTCCTCCTTCGCTCTGCTCCGGTTTAGGTGAAGCCCTGCAGAAATCTCTACTCCACCACCACCACACCGTCGTGCTGCTGGGATTCTGTGGAGAAGATCTACTACCTCCGCTGCTCGCTGGAACGGGGAGAGGAAGGTCTGCTTCGACTCCGCACGTGTGACCGTCTGCGGAAGCGCTGGGGGAACGCGGCGCCGGAAGGATCGTCCACACGATCTTGAGATCGGCAAGTGATCGACTACATCATCCACGAGATCTAATCTCGGAACGCTTTCGGTTCTACGAGGGTTAGTACCAATCTATCTCATTGCTCATGTCTAATAGATTAGATCTTGGCTTTTGTCTAGATTAGATGTGGGTTTTGTTCGTTCTAGCGGTAGAATTTTTTTGTTTTCCATGCTATGAACCCATCAAAGCAAGGGGTGGGTTTCGTGACCGCGGGGTGGACCGAGATGGTTCGATGGGGGCAGGACCAGGGCGCTGTCCGTGGCGTGTGGAAGCGTCCTAGGGGCGCAACGAGCAGGCTAATGCCGGGGAAGTATCGGTCGGGGGGCGGTTGACGTGGTGGGGCCAGGCGGGAGCGGTTGTGGGGAGGGATCGATGAGTGCGGTAGGGAGAACGACGCGGGTCGGGGTGGCTCTACGGTGGGCATTGCGTGCGTGGGAGGTTGTGTGTGAGGATGGTTGGGTTGATCGACCGGCAGCGTGCGTGTGAGGTGAGGTGGCGAGCAGGGATTGGCTCGGGTGAGGTGGCGATGGAGATCAGGTGGCGGCGGGGTGTGGTCGGCTGCGGCAGGTGCATGCGACTATGGCGCGTGGGGTGCGTGTGTGCTGCGTGAGTGTGTTGCGTGTGTTGTGTGTGTGGCGGCGGAGGGCTGGGGTAGATAGGGTTGGCTTAGGGTTAGGTCTAGGTAGATTAGATTTAGGGTTTGGAGGTGGCCGGCCGGGCTTTCGGGCCTGGCGGGCTGCCTCCTAAAAATAATATAAAAAATTTATTTGTTTAAAACGGGGCTTTTCAAATCCGTTTGTAGACGAAACAAAATATTCCGGCCAAGCCCGGGTTTTGGATTTGAAATAAAGACTAGGTATTTAGAAAACAGAAATAGGGTTTTTCGAAAATAGTTTCAGACAAACAGATGCATGATGATGACGATGCTCAAATGCAATGTGGCATGATGACATGAGCACGCGGTCATGATGATGCAATGCACAAAAATACCGCGATTTTCTAGTAGTGGTTTTAGCGGGATGCCTCAATTCGACACCACTAACAAGGGATCTCGCCCTCGAGATCCGCCTCATGGTACCGGGGAGAAGACCGCTGATCTGAATCTTCTCACTTCGTGTAAGTCCTCGCGACACCACTAACAAAGATTCTTGGTCCCTCTTGAAATCGGCGACACCACCAACAAGGGGTCGTTGCTCACGTCCGTCGAGAGAACACTCCGGATAACAAAGGACAAAGATAAAGGTATCAAAAGATAAGGTCACCTTTAGCTTCTGTAGAAGGAGTAAATCGCATTGATGCCCCATTCAATGTACAAAAGCGAATGATAAGAGTAGTGGTATGCTAGCTACTCCATCCCGCACTCAAAGCATTACTCTGTACATGAACAAAAGAATCATGCAACAAACTCTCGGAATTCAGACTAAAGATCTTTACAAGCGATGTTCGGAGAACAAAGGAATGATGCAGGCTCTTCATCGGATCTGGCGTAGATGATGTCGTCGCGTCGGAAAACACCGGAAGGCACAAATAAGGAACAAAGAATGGTACCACAGATAAAGGATCACTCAGATAGCATGAAGTCCGGAGGTAGAAACACCGTTGCCAAGGGAGGAAGCGAAACCCTGAAGGTATGACGGAACCCAACCACGAGAAAATCCTGTACTTGAAGAAAGGCAAGAGAGAAGATTTAAAACACGCAGAGGTAAGAGGAGAACATCAGAGGGATAAGGAGTAAAAGCAGACCTAGTCAGATCTATCCAACCGATTTTTTGAAAATAGTTTTGACACTCTACTTTGGCCGTTAGCTAGGTTATCCTACAGGCTGGACCAGTGGGGTATCGCAACTGCTGAGCTCTGATACCACACTGTAACACCCTCAAATCGTCCCTATGCAAGTTTTAGCCCTTTCCGCCAAACCCGCATAGAAACGATTCAAGTTCGCCCATCAGACACTTCCGTGCGAGTGGAAAACGAAGTAATACCATTACACAATAGTCCTCGATGGGACCCACAGAACAGATATATACAACAATGACTTCATGAGTCAAGAATACAGATATACTATACAAAGATTCAAATCACCTTGAAAACGATAGAGCGTCCGACTACGGACAAGATGCAAATGGGCTAAGAGCCCTGAAGAATAACCAATGGCGTCCATAACCCTGCCCAGGCCAAGCCGGAAGGGTAACCCTGCTAACAACATCAAACTCGTACCTGCTAAACAAAAAGGGGTGCCGACAAAGGGCAAAGGAAAAAGAGGAGTGTCAGTACTGAGGCCAGTACACGGCGAGGCTAGAATTCGGCGGCTCTCGCCTACATAGGTATGGTGGACTGAAGCGGCAGCGCAGCATGCACTAAACAACCTATAGAGACTCGATAAACTGTCGGCTATTAGAGAGGGATAAGAAAGACCTATCCGGATCCAACCTGAAGCTAACACCAGACAAACCCCTCCTGGTATTTCCCCCTCGAGACCAAACGAGGAAGTCGGACCGAGGAACTCACACAATTGGCAATTTTACTCATTCCGTTATAGTTGCAACACTTACTAATCAGATATAGATAGCATGAGTCATCCTGAAGCATAAGTAGTGGGCAGTTTTAATTAACCAATCCGTTGTAGTTGGAACATTTACTAGTCAGATATAATTGTCCTAGGGAATCCCAAAACCCAGCAGTTGTTGGCACTTTTATCACATTCCATTGGAGTTGCATTACTTACTAGGCAGGTATAGTATGACACAGATCACCACAAATCCACCAGTTGTTGGCATTTTTATTATCCATTCCATTGTAGTGAAGCTGAATTACTAGTCACATATTAAGCCAAATTTATAGCACTACTTTAGTTATGCTTGTCTATGATCGAGATACTGTGCTCCAAGTCGTCCATAACCGCGGACACGGCTTTCAAAAAGTTTTACCCTACAGGGGTGCACAAATAGCAACACACACACGATCAACCTCGGAAAAACCAACTCAAAACCCAACGAGGCTTTCACGACAAAGCAATCGCAGGATTCATAAATTATTTCAGGGGGCCACCCCATTAAGCTACCCGCAACGAAGTTGGCCGGCTCCGAGACGGACCCATGGTTTGTGTGGACGACTGTACACGACTGGGAACCCGAAAGTGTGACTGGGCTTGTCGATACAGCAAAAACGTGTCACGAACCTAAACAGTACAGGTGCTCCACGCACAATCGTAAATAAAGCAGTAAATCATGGCATTAGTATAGGATAGTAATAAAGCCCCAAACTACTTTGTGGCCCCAAGAAATAACAATGAATCAAGCTCTGGCTAAGGGGATTCATGGTCCCATATGCGGATAGTGCGATAGTCAAGGAACAGGTATCAAGTACTCGGGGTCCTACGGGACACAAGTGAGCGTGGAAGAACCAAATAACATCTATTGCCCACCGATGCCTCTACATTAGTTATATCTAGCAATTTAATAGTTGTAATTAAAGACATGATCATTTCCACCATAAATATCTGCCAGCATTCCAACAACTGTGGTACTCGACAACACGAGATCGCACCTGAGCAAGCAACTACGACTCGCAAGGCTAGCTATCTACCAAACAACAGGTAATAGGAGGTGTCCAAGGCAATATAGAGATTGCACGGGATATAACTGGTGTACTGAAACTAAAGCATCGAGACACGGATAACAATAGAACAACAGGAGGAAATAAAGACTTTAAATGCAAAATAGGTAGAAGGGGGAGAAATGCTCGCCCGGGAAACACTGCCGAAGGTTCATATCCGGAGAATTTGTCGATACTCGCATCAACTCATCAGCCTAATCCGCGAAGAAGCAAACACTAGAAGAAACACCGAATGCAACATTTAATACTACGGCAAAAGATCCGGCATGCTTATGATATGATGCAGATGCGGTGCAATTAGGCAATATTAAGCGGAACCGGGGTCCCAACAATTAATTATAAGGTTCAAGCTATTTAGATACCCTGCAATTTAAATGTTAGCTTAATAAGAACATGGCATCGATTCGCTACACCAATTTAAATGGAGTCCGGAATAAGACAACGATACCCCGCATAAGCACTCCATATTTAATTATGAGGTGAATCGGCATAATGCCCCCAAACCACAAACATGTATGCAAGCATGAACAATTTATTATGCGACAGTTGATAATGCCATATTATAAAAATAGGGTCTCGGAAAAGGGGATCATATTAGGGGTCGAAGATCTTGGGGTTCGATGTGGTCCGGGTTCGGTCTTAGCGGGATCGGCCTTCCGGGGCTCGGTCTTTGGATCCGTGAAGGGAACTCGAGGTGTCCGGATCTGTGAGGAAGAACTTGGTGCCGCAGGGGTTCAGTTCGGCGAGAGCGTCTTCGGTTTCGAGGCTCCGGGATCCATGACAGAGAACTTGCGGCCTCCAGCCTCGATGGTCGGTGGACATGTGTTCTGCATAGCTGGTCTTCGGGAGATCTTGTCGATGCCACTTACGCCCTTGTCCAACATCTTGTTCTCGTCCGCGGGGAGGTCTTGATACGTGGCAGCGCAACAAGGCCATCTCACTTCACCTCAACACATACATTGTCAGGACACCACTACACCCAAAACACCTCAACACATACATTGTCATGACGTAAGAGACTCTTGCAGAAGGTGCAGGGGATGGACAAGCCCTCTGGCCTATGGCTACTGCACGGCCGGATGCAGTGTCGGGACACGGAGGCGACAAGGAGATCAAGCAGACAACGAGGGCATCCTGGAGCGACGGTGGGGCAGCGGACGCAGCCTCGAGGCCGACCGTGAGGAAGCCGCGGTGGCGCTATGCAGGGCCTGGGCAACGAGGAGAGCAGGGGCCGCTGAGGCGGGATCACCAGGGTGGCTAGCTATGCAACATGGTTTGGGGCAGAGAACGGTAGCAGCGGCCGGGCGACCCGGGGCGGAGAAGGCGTCACAGCGGAGGCGTCGAGGACGGGCTTGACGGGGCCGAGGTCGAGGGCGGTCAGCGAGGCGGCGGCATGGGCCGGCGGGGACGAGCAGGGTGGTGGCGACAGGAGAGGCGGCCGGAAGAACCGAGGACGGTTCAGAGGGCAGATGGCGTCGAGGACCACAACGAGGAAGGCGGGAAGGTGAATGGCGACGAAGAGGCGGCCTGGCGGCGCTGATCGGCCGGAGGAGGAGGCGATGTGGCGACGGGAATTGGGGGAGAGGGCGACGAACGCGAGGGCGGCGGGGGAGCTCGGGGCCGGAGGACCTCGGGCACGGGCGTCGCGGCCGTCCATGGCGGCGGGGCCGAGCTTGGGAGGGAGATGAAGGTGGGGCATCGGTGGTGGTGGTGGCATGCGGGATGGAGGATGCAGAGGTTGGGGATGAGGATGAGGAGGAAGGTGACAGGAGGTGGGCCACGAGGGAGAGAAGCAAGGGGTGGGTTTTGTGACCGCGGGGTGGACCGAGATGGTTTGATGGGGGCGGGACCGGGGCGCTGTCCGTGGCGTGTGGAAGCGGCCCAGGGGTGCAACGAGCGGGCTGATGCCGGGGAAGTATCGATTGGGGGGCGGTTGACATGGTGGGGCCAGGCGGGAGCGGTTGTGGGGAGGGATCGATGAGTGCGGCAGGGAGAACGACGCGGGTCGGGGTGGCTCTACGGTGGGCACTGCGTGCGTGGGAGGTTGCGTGTGAGGATGGTTGGGTTGATCGACCGGCAGCGTGCGTGTGGGGTGAGGTGGCGAGCAGGGATTGGCTCGGGTGAGGTGGCGATGGAGATCTGGTGGCGGCGGGGTGTGGTCGGCTGAGGCAGGTGCATGCGACTATGGCGTGTGGGGTGCGTGTGTGCTGCGTGAGTGTGTTGCGTGTGTTGTGTGTGTGGCGGCGGAGGGCTGGGGTAGATAGGGTTGGCTTAGGGTTAGGTCTAGGTAGATTAGATTTAGGGTTTGGAGGTGGCCGGCCGGGCTTTCGGGCCTAGCGGGCTGCCTCCTAAAAATAATATAAAAAATTTATTTGTTTAAAACGGGGCTTTTGAAATCCGTTTGTAGACGAAACAAAATATTCCGGCCAAGCCCGGGTTTTGGATTTGAAATAAAGATTAGGTATTTAGAAAACAGAAATAGGGTTTTTCGAAAATAGTTTCAGACAAACAGATGCATGATGATGAGGATGCTCAAATGCAATGTGGCATGATGACATGAGCACGCGGTCATGATGATGCAATGCACAAAAACACCGCGATTTTCTAGTAGTGGTTTTAGCGGGATGCGACACTAAGCTTGGGGGAGTTGATACGTCCAAAACGTATCTACTTTCCCGAACACTTTTGCTGTTGTTTCTCCTCTAAACTTGTGTGATTTGGATGCAACTAACGTGGACTAACGCTGTTTTCAGCAGAATTGCCCTGGTGTCTACTTTTTGTGCAGAAAATCAACTATCAGGAAAATTCCCGGAAAATATGCCAAAAATCCTATTTCACCAGAAGACTCCAGGAGCCAGAATACGAGACGAAGGGGGGCTGGGCCCGGGCCACATCACCTGGCCGCGCGGGCAAGCCCAGGCCACGCCAGGGGGTGGTCTGGCCACCCCAGACTCCCCCTCGGTCTCCCTCTTCGCCTATAAGTTGCCTTCTGACCTAAAAACTCACGGGGGTTCGACGTTTTTCCAGAAGGAGTTCCGCTCCGCCGCCACCACCAGATTCCACGAAACAGCACCAGAAACTCCGTTCTGGCACCCTGCCGGGATGGGGAAATGGAGGAGATCATTGCCATCATCATCACCATCGCTTCTCCATCGATCATCCATGTTTCCCCCCATCTATGAGTGAGTAATCCCCCGCTGTAGGCTATGGGGATGGTAGGGATTGGATGAGATCGTTGATGTAATGGCATCAGATTTTTAGGGCATGGTGCCTGGTATCTTTTATTAGAACTTTATGACTTTGTTCGACTTGTTGTGCTTAATGTTTGTCACTAGGGTCCGAGTGCCTTGATTTCAGATCTGAACATGTTATTGATTCATTATGATAGTATTTTTTATGGTCTTACCTGCAAGTTGTATACACACGTTGTTATCCAGAACCAATGGCCCCGAAGTGACAGAAATCGGGATAACCGGAGGGAATGGCTTTGATGTGAGGATCACATGTGTTCACGGAGTGTTAATGCTTTGCTCTGGTTCTCTATTAAAAGGAGCACCTTAATTACCAGTAGTTCCCTTGAGGCCCCGCTGCAAACGGGCTGGCAGGACAAAAGATGTTGTGCAAGTTCTCATTGCGAGCACGTATGACTATATATGGAACACATGCCTAGGATTATCTAGTACTTGGATGCTTTATCTTATTTATCTGCAATTTCCCTATGTTCTGATTGCCATGTGAATTGTCTTGTCCATGCAACGCCCGTCCATCCATCCCTATGCCTACCGCACTCGAATCCTACATTTTACTGTTGTTGTTACTTTACCAATCCTACTACAAAACTGTTGCTACTGATAAACTGCTGTGAGCAAGATTGTTTCCAGGTGCAGCTGAATTGACAACTCAGTTGTTAAGGCTTATAAATATTCTTTGGCTCCCCTTGTGTCGAATCAATAAATTAGGTTTCACTTCCCTCGAAAATACTGCGATACATCCCCTATACTTGTGGGTCATCAGGCGGCTGCTGATCTGAGGAGTTGGTGAGTGCGGGGGGTTTTCTCGTCGCCCGAGGCCTCTTTATATAGGGGTTCCTTCATGAAAGTTGTTCTGTTTTCCCTAGCGGTGTCGATGGCAACTATACGACCGGAACTATACGGCCGGAATTTTATTACCGCTGTATAGTTGGTCATTAAAGCGTCTGTCTCCACTTCACTACTCCCGATTTCTTTGGGTTCTTGAAATCTCGTATCTTTGACTTTAATGTAGTGATTCCCATCATCAAACGTCATTATATGCACAGGGAAAATAGCAAGAAAGGATTGTATACCCCTTTGATCTATTAGTGGCAGGGTTTAGAGAGATATTTCATCAAAAATATGAATAATATCTAGTTTAAATGTGGATGTAGATGGCTATATTTCAGAGCCATCATGAGTCCGGTGCTCATGTGGATAAGTTGTGGGTCCTACACTAATCTGGATAAGTGGATAGAGGTGTCCACTATGGGACCTGACCCAACGTGGCCCCACTCGTCAGCACGTAACAGTAAGCCTGACGGACAGACTCTATGAGAGTTTCAGACAAGAGGATGGGCAAAAGTAAGGAAAAGTTTAGCGGCTAGGGTAAACTAAGTACAACTAAGGATCCAGGGGCACAAAAATAAAAATCCCTTCAATCAAACATCTCCTTTCAAGAGTGCCATCAAGTCTATCAATATATCTATGAGGTTAAGTATCTTCAAAGTAAACTCCTGAGACAATCACTCAACATACAAGTCATATTGGAGATTGTTTCTTGTTGTACTTGTTTGGAAATATTATTTCCAAGGCAAGACTCGGTTAACTACAAGAACTAGAGCAATAGCTTCCACAACTAATTATCCATAGAAATAAAAAGATTTGCTCTAACTATTTTGAATTACTCCCACTAGCATAGCATCTTAACAAATCAACTAATTAGGATAAACATTTCAAATTTATAAAGTGGGATACATAGGACATACCTCTCATGCGTTACTTCACCAGTTCTCTTCCTTATGGGGGTGTGTTCCTTCAAACCTCAAGTCAAATCGCTCTCATAATAAAATTGAAGAAAAGAGGCAATAGGAAAATCCACTTTCATGAAAGAAGGATGAAAGGAAAATTTGTTTTGTATTTTTGAGGATGGGGATTAAAGAATATAAAAGACTTGCGACCAAGAAAGATACTAAAGAAATATGTTGGGACAACCCACAACGAGTGTTTTAAAGCCCTCATAGAGCTGGAGTACAACCTCATTATTACACAAATGAAATTGCTTAGGGAACACATCCCCAAGCTTAGGCTTTTGCAAGACCTTTTGTCACTTATTGTGGTGGCGGTGGATAATCTCCCAAGTTCCATTCGCTGCTCCAACTGGTGAACTAGGTTGAGAGGTTCGCTGTGGCATCTCGAAGTTTGATGCAGAGGTTGCCCATGTTCTAGATATTTCCTTTGAGGGCGTAGATATCTTCATAGGTGGTGTAGTAGTTTGGTGGCCGCTGCTCCTATTTGGGGCCTTCTTGTTCTACTTCTTCATCTTCTCCTTCTTCATCTATGGGTACTTCTTGTTGGGGTAGTTCTGCTTCAACCTGCGCGTCATAATGCAAATGTTCATTCTCGATAGAGAACAAAACATTAGGAAAAGGAGCAGGGATCAAGTATCGGCTCCATGCATATCAAAGAATTATCTACCATGTAATTTAGAAATCATACCACAAGCTTTGAGAGTAGCAAAACAAAGACAACGAACACCTACCAACTGTTGGATATTACCTAGGTTGATGTGGAGTGCTCGAGAGAGAGTGGTCACAACTCCTCCGCATATGGGACCATGAACTTGAAGAGCTTGATTCTTAAGATGAAACACGAGAAGAGCGCCCAAATTTGGTGTTAAGTTATGGTTGGGGATATCAGCTCTTGCGTGGATCATCATGTCCTATTCATTGACTCTAGTAAACTCACCACATGCCTGCAAGGTGTTAGCAATAACACAGAACAAATAATGAACAATATGACACTCAATTTGATTACCCTTGGTTGTAGTTGAAGGACCTCTCAAAAAGTTAAAATACTCCATGGGCGTAGGACTCGGAACAAAGCTAGTGGAGCGGATGTTGGTGGTGTTGTTAGCAAACCCAAAACATTGAGCCCATTGAACGAGTGTTAAGTCATACTCACCGGTCATTAGGTGGAAGCTGATGTGACAACTCTCGGGCTATCCTCCTTGGTGCAATAGACTGGACACACTATATGCGACAAGGTGAACTCAAGTTTCAAGTGAAGATAAGTGGCAACGTCTTGAAAAACAAATTGAAACAAACCAACATTGTTTCATGATAAATTGAAATCATGGCCACAACCTAGTTGGTTAAGAATATAAGGGCATGCCCATTTGGTGGACTTGATTTCTAGGCTCTTGAGATGGTTGAAATGGTTGAGGTGGTATTCCTTAGTGAACTCGATGCCAAGTGACTTAGGGGTTAGCTCATCAACGGGTGATGTGGATTGTTCTGCAGCCAACACACGTGTACAGCTCCTTGTGTTCATCTAAAAATAAAAATACAAAAATGAAAGCTAATTAAAGATTTGATCCAATAGAAACATAGCAAAAGTGATCATCTACACTTTCTACAAAAGAATATCCTATAAAAACAAAAGTAAGCATGCTTATAATCAATATTAGTTCAAGAACAAGACCTAAGTCTAGATTGATAATGGCGAAGTATTGAGCAAGGTTTTGATGCAAATAAATAGGGGATCAGAGGAGAAACATATCTTGGATCACTTGTGTGCGAGGAATCAAGAAAGAATGAGTAGAATTGAATATTTAATGAAGGTGGTTTGGAGTTTGGAGGAAGAAGAAAGAGAATAAGTTGTTTAGGTTTAGGTTTACCTTCTCCCTGGGGTTAAAATTGCGGCCGAAGGTGGTACAAGAGGGAGTTTAGGGAGGTTACCTCCATCCTACCCATAACAGGTGTCGTTACCCTGGGGTCTAAAGAAACGGTGCACTCGGTACGGGCGTGTGGTATGGTCGCACGCCCCCGTACTATTGGTCGTTAAGTGTGTAGTACCTTTTCTTAATTCTTGATGTTTTGCTCCGGGGTACGGTATGGGCGGGCGGTACGGGTGGCTCGAGTCGTACAACAATTTGTTAAAACGTTTGTCTCCTTGAAACAAAAATCTAAAAAACCATCCTTTGTGTCGAGATGTGGTACGGGCGCACGGTACGGCCGTCTCTGGTCGTATTGTTGGTCGTTAGTCTCTGAAAACATCAAAACTCAAAAAATTTCAGTAGAAACTTCATACGCCTTTGCACATCTATTCTAACAAAAGAATGACAACAAAAATACTTCACTAAAATAACAGTACCTTCTTTGGCCAAGTATTAGCAAACAATTATAGTGTGGTTACCTTGATTTCTTCTCCTCTCTTCAAAGGATCTTCTTGTACACTCCTTTATTAAAAACAAAAACAAAAACAAAACTAACACAAGTAAAACTTTATTTTATATGGGTTGCCTCCCATGAAGTGCTTCTAGTTAAGGTCAATTAGCTTGACCTAGATGGTGGTCAGTTGAGTTTGGAAGTGGAATACCCACTCCAAAATAGTTAGCTTTCAAAGTAATGACACCATCATCATTAGGCTTGGCCTTCTTCTTCCAAGGGAAGTGGACTACAAAAGGGTCTTTATATGGTAATCATATTCTCACATTCCCTTCATGTAAATTAATTAAAGCTTTAATGGTTCTTAGGAATGGCCTACCTAAAATTATAGGTGTGATGGGATCTTATGGCATGTCCACTATAACAAGATTAATAAGAGAAGGACATCCTTTAATTTCAACTACTATGTTTTTATTAATCCCAATAGCTTGTTTATAAGTTGAATCAGCAAGGTGTAGTCTCATTTTAGTAGTTGCAAATGGACCTAGATTTATCTTATCAAATGAACTTTCAAAATTGTTGAAACACTTACACCAAGATCACAAAGTGCAGCCAATTTATTAACTCATATTTTAATTTTAATAGTGGACTCAAATATATCATCAAGCTTAGTTGGAAGTTTATCGACTAGCCTTTTATATTCCATCTCTAATTCATGTACCTCTGATGCTACTTCTTTTATAAATTGTTGGTACATGACATTGTTACCTAATTCAATACCAGGATTCTTCATGGTGATCATCTTGAGAAGATCTTCCATAGTATAGTCCGGTGATGGCGCATTGCTATAATCTAGCTCTTCAGGATTCTCATATTTTTCTTCTACCCTCATCATCTTGAGGTCTTCCACCGGGTTTGGCTCGGGCTTTTCTGCAAATCTTGTAAGTATGAGAGTTTGACACTTGGCTTTCTTGCCCAATTGTGCCTCCACGGTCTTGGATCTTTCGTGTAGACCCTGCACATCATTTATAATTGTAACGGCCTGGTTAGATAATTTACCAATAATATTGTCATGGTTCTCCTTTATTTTAATAAGCATATTATTTTGATTAGTTTGTGCTTGCATAAAGGTTTTTAAAGAATTCTCCAAAGGGAGAGTATCATGATTTTCTCCATTATTATTATAGTTATTATTATTTGGAGCACTTGCAGGATTAGAATATTGGTTTTGTAAGTTCGAGCCATAAGTTTGACTCTTCCATGGAGGGTTATAAAGATTACGAGCTATAAAATTGACTTAATTATCATCGCTATTGATAGCATTAACTTGGGTATCTTCCTTACCCTTTACAATATTTAAAAGCTCATCTTCCTTTGAAGTAAGATCTTCATTGTGCTTCTCGGTGATTGAATTCACCCTTTTTGAGGAGGTTATTTCTACATTCCATTGGGCATGGTTTCTTTGCATATCATCAAGAAGTTATTTTGCAACATTCACTTGCTTCCCTATGAAGGTTCCTCCTGCTGAGGTATCTAGCATATACTTAGATATTGGGTTAAGAGCATTATAAAATAGATATAAAATAAGCCAATCTTCCATCCCATGACTAGGACAGTTCATGACTGCTTACTTCATTCTTTCCCAAGCAAGCGCTAGTGGCTCGCGGTCTTATTGTCTAAAGCTTGTTGTGTTGGATCTTAGCTTCATAGTCTTAGGTAGAGGAAACAATTTAATCATAAAAATGTTAGTACATTTCTCCCAAGATTTAATCGTGCCTTTATTAGGAAAAGCTAGCAACCAATCATTAGTATTTCCTCTTAAAGATAAAGGAAATAAGCATAATTTTGCCGCATTGGAGTCAACATATTTTATGCGCATCATGTTGCATATCTCAGTGAATGTGTTTAGGTGCAAATCTGAATCCTCGGCAACTAAGCCTCCAAATTGATTCTGTTGAACCAAACTCAACAAGCTAGGTTTAATTTCATAAATTTCCGCATGAATAGTGGGTTGAGTAATAGGTGCACGAATCAAATCATCATTGGGAGTATCATACTCCCCAAGTTTCTTTTGAGCCATGGCTCTTTTATTTTTGCTATTTTTGAAACAAGAGAAATAAATAAGTAAGTAACTATATTTTTTTGGAATTTCAATAGATAACAATAAGTAAACTAATAACAAGAAATAAACTAAAAACAAGGTCGCTAGTGACCTCACCGGGATAGCGAATTGCTTCCCCGGCAACGGAACCATAAAAAGGGTTGATACCTTCGATCCAGATTACGGATGTAGTAATAGTAGCTTTTTCCCTAGTAGACCTAGGTTTATCGAACCTTGGTAAATGATTGTTGTATGAAAATAATAAGGCACATCTACAAGACTTTGTTTACTCGTTTTATTTTATGTTTACCAGACCTTTCTAATTTACTTTAAATCGTTGGTTATTGTAATGGATGGAAATAGGCCAGGGTTGAAGATTCACCTGTAACTGCACATATATATGGAATAATAATAATAATAAGCACATTCATGTGTGAAATGATCTAATACAGATAGGGTTGTGGGCCGCACATCCATAACCAATAAATCCCCTGCGAGCCACATACATAGCAATAATATTTTGATCTAACTGTTATGCTATGAAGCACCGGGTTTTAACAATTATTGAGTAAATTATAGATCAAAGCATTAAGAACGGTGATGTTGTTGTTACTCCCAAGTGGACTCCTAAACTAAAACCGTACTCCCCTTGTTGTCACTTGGTTTCGTGTGAGATCACTCTTCACCACTCATCTTACCTCGAGCCTTTATCAATCCTTGGGATCTTGGGTACCTACAAGTCCATGGACCAAGACACGAGACAAAGAAACAAAGATACATATCTCCTATTCAATCACCACATAATATTTCTATATATTATATTCACATAATTGCTATGAGGTTTCACCGCAACCCGTAGCCCGTGAGGACCACTCACTCATAATAATAAAATCAATGATTTAAAACATTGTGCAAATTCTTAGATTGGAATGAAATATTCTTACAATGGTTGTGGAATCACAAGGAGATCTCAAGTACAAGATAATGGCTATGGCTATGGAGTGGATGGAGGATGGAGAGGACGAACTATGGTGGTGGATCTCCTTTGGTGGTGTTGTGATGCAATCTGAGAATGACGACCCTGCATGGCGGCTGGAGTCTCGAAATATATGGGCGTCTTAACGAAAGTTGCAGTGTTTGACCTAATGAAGCCATTGCCGCATAGTACATGCGGACCATACGGATGGGACTTGATCGTAATGCAAGTCGTTAAGCTTGCAGACGACTCATTTTTGTCCACAGTTAACTTGTCTGAGTAGAAAACGTGATAATCTTCAAAGAATGCTCCTAATTTCGCCTTAAAAGTGTTATTTCTTGGACAACCCAAATTAAAACAAAGTAATGCACATCTTTGCAATAATTAATCATTAGCCGCAAGGCTAGAGAGATTCTTGGTCAATTACTTGACTAAAAATGCGATTTAAACGCGGAGAAAGATGAATATTTTCACTGCCATAAATGAGCTATTTCTCTATTTCAGGAGCTCGCCAACGACTCTCCATTGACTCTACCCTGGAATCTCTTGCGAGATTTGGCAGCCTGGCGCGCTCAGGGACTACTGATGGGGGAGTACCAATCGGGGTATACCCACGTAGCGGAATTGCCCATAGCGTGTGGGCTCAAGGTATCCAGTGACTCGATCGAGAAGGCCCAGGAAGAAACAGAGCGTCCCAATCGGCCTATACTGCTACTCCTTGACTCAAGATATGCCACACCAACTGGGAGCCCAAGATGGCGACTCTAATATAAATCCCATTAGAACACTTGTAAACCCTAGATGCCCGCATATATAAAGCCACCAGAGGCACCCCAAGGGGGTACGTCATATTAGACAGATACAATCTCCCTCCCTTCCTCTATGGTGGCTCCTTTGTAAACCAATCTATGATGATATACTGGATTGACAGCAGGACGTAGTGATCCTCCACCGTGGGGACGTGAACCTGGACACATCGCATGCCAATCTTGCTCCCGTAAGCTACTCCTGTAGCATCTGCCGTGTCAATACTATGATAAAGGGAGTAATTTTCGACTCAAAATATCACGTTTGTTACATATTTCTGTATATTTTGTTAGGAGCACAATCTGTTAAATATCAAAATGATCGTTTGGTTATTCGGTTGTGGGGTTATTTTAACAAATCCCAATTTGGGCATCAAATTACATCTAGAAGGTCAAATAATGTTGCTCCCGGAATGATCAAGAAGTGAGATGTGATCTATCTTTCAAATAGAAACCTGCCAATTATCTTGTCGAGCTCCCATGTTCTATGCACATACGGTCTAGCTACAATCAGAGAGCCCACTCCATCCCAAATCCTAAACTGAAGGGAAGAGGGAAACACTCCCTTATAAGTTGGTCGCATCTTTCTCCCGTAGGTGGGGTGGAACTCAACACTGAGCATAGTCACCATCCTCCGGTGGCCCTGACATTGTGGCAGCAAACGGTGGTAGTGTCCTACCAGTTTGTGTTGACAGTAGGAGGAAGAGGCAGTTTTCTCAAGCTAGGCTATAGATTTTGGTTATTTTGGGCCTATCTTTCGGATATTTTTGTTGCCGTGCAAGTGTATGAGTAGCACAAAAGGACTTGGGCCTAGGTATAGAGAGGGCAAACGCGGGATGGCTTGTGAGGGGGAGGTCAGTTCTCAAATTTCATGGTTCCTGCACATAAAACAGTTACCACGATGAATATACATTTGTATATGATATTATATTCAAAATAACTTGTGCAAATAATATTGGGTATTCGTTGCACAACTATGAATAGTTCTACCTCTGCCTTTGCCCCACCAACCACCATCGCAACCACCATCATGTGACAAAGTTGTGCATAAATGTTTTGTCGGTTATAACAAATAAGTAAATCTTCGATGAGATGGAAACGGGTGTAAAAACAAGAATTAAAGACAACATATATGTGTGAATCACCATTGGTTGTAAATATTTTAATCATTATACAAAAATATTAACTCAGATAGGACCAAGGTGTGTATAAATGAGCCAAAGGATACACGAAAACATGACACCACCTCTCCCAACCTACCACCACCACAACCACCGGTGGCGACAAAATTGTGTGTAGATATTTTTGTTTGTTGTAACAAATCACTAAATCTTCGATGAGACCGAGGTGACTAAATCTTCGATGAGACCGAGGTACGTGTAAAAAAAGAATTAAAGAACGACAATTACTCCAAACCTCCTATAAGAGGAGGTGCGAGGTTTGGATACTCATAGGTGCACTGCAAGTGAGATACAAGTAAGTTAGTCAAAGTTTAAAGGTCGGAGTCTTTGAGAAGATTTTTCCATGAGAGTCGTTTTAGAAAGCCAAGGTGATCATTTTCTTATATCCCGCTCCTTTTACATATGAGTATATCAGCGATCAGTGGAATCCTTATTAGATATCGGAACATATTTATTTCTTAGATCCATTCTTGTCTTGAAGGACAAAATTTGCATCAAAATTAGATATTGGCAGTTGCATTTTTTGTTAGATTGATCCTTGACTTGTGTACATAATTCCTTCTATAGCTGCTCGATGTTAGAAAAAGTAGCGTGCACCCAACCATGCGGTAAGTTTGACCATGGATTTCTATTAGTATCAGAACTTGGGCTAGTCCCTTGGTGGTGACGAAAGTTGGGCTTTAATTTACCATAAGGATGGTCCTTTGAAAGGGCATGAATCGACTTAGTTTCCTATTTAGTTCTAGTGTTAGAGTGATAGTGCGTACTACTATATTATATGTAAAAAGTGAGTGAAAAACAGGTTGTTGATATTTATGAGGGAAAACATGTGTTAGGCCCCCTAACGCCCATGTTACAAAGAGAACTATTAATTGCAGCTATTTCAGTGTAAAAAACATAAATAAATGAACTCCATATTTACACAATACATTAAAACAGATAAGGGGCAAAATCCAGATCTAGACTCACTAATATTGCACATTAGTAGTGCGTATATGCCCACGCAAACTATGGCATGTATCTAGTCCTGCGCATGCTTAGGCGAAAAGCTAGCCCCATGATCAAACAAGCAAAGAACTCCTAAGTAGCTGAATGCGAGACTAAATCCTTGTACGTGATGCAGGAATTACACGGGAATTTCAAAGGAACCAGTTCAAATTCTGTTGCTATGTCCTTGATTCCGAAGTCTCGATCCTATCGGTGTTTATAGATGCGGGGCCCTCCTGTTTGCATGTCGTCGTTGGTTTGATCGGCTCTAGAGCCCATGGATTCCTAACGGTCCCACTCCCTCGCATCGCACCCTATGCGGCAGTAATCAGCAGATGTCTGGTTCATGACAATAGGGAAACAGGTATGCATCGGCCAATTAAGTGTCCAATCAGCGCTTCTTGCTAGTGTCCAAGAATGGCTCACATTATGTTGTCTTTGCATGTTTATTTTTTTGCGTTAGATGCGATATTATATTCTGCAAGTAGGAGTGTCGGTATGATTACATCATGGAGCTCTGCCACATAATGGTTCTAAACTAAAGATACCCCTCATCGTACATGTGTCTCAAATGAGACGCGGTTAACATAATTTAACCTTAACCAGTGTGATTAGGCCCTATCAGACATGTGTCTAAGTTTTGACCCTTTCAAGCAGGATCTGCCCCGGCACGATGAGGCTTGATCTCTGAGCACCAACACTTGCGTCAGAGTAGGAGGACGAGTTCAGACTCGTGCGCTCGATCCCGCACAAGTAGTTTCCCACTCGGGCCTTTGTCTTCGCCTCATGTCGTGTCTTCGACCCGATGGGCCCCTTTGCCCCGCTGATCCACATCATGACACCAGCCGTGGAGCCGGTATCAGCGGAGATCAAGATTATGCTTCTTCATCGTGGCACATGATCTACAACATTCCACACATGATTCTTAAGACGCCCAAGTTTTTCTTCGTGCCTACCACAACCCATGCCGCTTGACGAGAGATTCACTGGGGATAAATGCATCGGTGTCAACAAGCTGCTTGATGTCAGCGCGCTAGCTGACGGAGATTGGCACAATGATATGACAATGATGCGGAGGTGGAAAAGCAGAATTATGGCCGGCGGTGACTTTCCCCTTCACGAACTCTGGTCACATGGCCGTCTGCAAGGCATGCCCAATTGATGACCGGACTATCTATTTATATGTTCTTTTGTTACATCCTATATTTCCGTGTCTTTAGTGTTGCCATCATGTAATCTTTCTACTCTCGTGTTGTTTACCACCATGTAATCTATTATTGTGTGATGCCATCATGTAATGTTACTTGTGTGTTTTACTTGTTCACCAATCATGTAATTTGTTTACTACATCAATGAAACATTATGGCGCTTGTTGTGGTATTTGAGATTATTTCTTTGAGATAAACAGAAAATATATTAGTCACACTAAACTTTTCCGATGATCTAAAGAAATACAAAAGAAGGCAAATGAAATCAAGATAATGCAATCCCCAACTTTTCTATATATGTGGTCCTTACTCTTGAGCAACTAAGTAATTATCTCTCTAAATCTTCTCCAGCTGAACCTTGGAGAGAGAGGTTATATGGAGTTAGTTGGGCGCATGATTCATCCGAAAATGCTGTCTTATGTTATCTTTCAAATGTACTAGATTTAGGGGTGCGCCTTGGTGCACGACCCTATTGAATTCACACTAATTTATATTTTGTATAACATCAATAAAAATCAGGCGAAAAGTTCTTACAAAATGAAAGTGATGCATATGTGCTAGGCCATAGGGGTAGAGAATCCACCGCCCAAACTTCATTTTTTCATTTGGGGAGAGTGAGGTGAGCTGCATCTATTGAGAGCTCGTTTTCCTTCTTGCTCTTATTTATTCTCACATCAAAGCTTGTTGGCCTCCGAGTGATGGAGACCTCTGTCGCCAATTTGGCCGCCGAGTGTCAAGCTCTTAGTCTAGCAGGAGGTAGATGCCACTGCTCGCCAAGTCATAGAGGAGGCAAACCATCGGGTTGCTCACGAAGTAGCGGCAGAGAGGCGACGACGGGAGGCCTTGGCATGCGACATGTGTCTCCCGCATACGAATATATGGATCTGAGATGACAATAGCCAAATACAGGAGACAACACATCAAACACGAGCGACGCGATGATCAAAGATCACTACCCGGAACAGAAATACGAATGATCTAGCATAGAGTTGGATGTTCTTAATAATATATTAAGCCCGTCAGAGTCATAGTCGTGGACTCATTGTCCCAATGGATTTAGTCACCTTCATATGACCCATGTAGCCGTTATACTTCAGTGAAGTCAGACAACCTAGTCTTATGGATATTCCCCTGGTCTTGAGATGTACGTTGATTAAGATCAATTGCTAAAGCATGAATGTCAAGGAGGTTGTCATTGTGCATATAGGTAGAACATAACTTTGGTCACAAATTGGCCTTCTCCAACAGCACGGCTCTCGTACTTAGGGCATGGAAGCTGTAGTTTGTCCATTTTTTTTTGAGGTATATATTTCCATATATGAAGGCCGGGTATAACCCAAAGCCTTATGGGTACAGCAGACTTACAGGATTACAGTAGAATTTACGGCCCGGGGCAAACCGGGGGGTTTTGCTAGGAGAAAAGAAAAGAAATGAAGTAAAGAAACTAGGGCAGCAGAAACTTTTGTTTCCACGTCAACAGATCTTGTCCCAGCTTTTCCGAGCGTGCAGCCCAAAGGTCTAGCGTCTGATTTATATTGTGGAATAAAGCCTGTCTAGTGGTGCTTCTGTTGTTGAAAATTCTGTTGTTCCTAGCCAACGAAAGCTGTAGGAAACAGGCTGCCACTAGGATCGGCCAGGTTTTGTTTCCTTTGTTTGTAATGCTCCTCTCCATGAAGACTTGAAGATCATTTGATTCACCAGCAAGGCTCACTATGCCAAGCTTTTCCCATACCCAGGTAGCTAGGCGGCAGTGTAGTGCAATATGCATAAAGCTCTCCAGCGCTGGGCATTTGTCGCAACCAGCGTCTTTGCACCATTTTTTGTTAGCTATATTGTCCCTTGTGTTTAGTCTATGTATGATGCCAGCCACAAGAAAACCTTGTGTCTGTGTGGAATTATTGGTCTCCAAATCCACTTGGCTGGAGCCCAACGCATTCCACGATCACTGAATAATCTGTAGAACTCCTTAGTTGTGGCTAGTTTGTCGGTTGTTAACATGAGTCTAGCGTCACTGTGTGGTTGCGGATGGACCTGCTGACTCAGTAGCTCTGTCATCAGATCTTGCAGTTGTTCCTCTGCAGTGAGGGAAAGGGGGCTGTGAAGTTTGACATCCCAATTTCCATTAGTCTTCTGGGATTCTATTGTGCATTGCTGGTCTTCCGCGTATGTGAAAAGCATAGGCAGAGCGTAGCTCAGGCGACCCAATCTAGTCCAGGTGTCATGCCAAAAGGATGTCCTGTTGCCTGATTGAGGTACACATCTTGTGGTATGTTGGATGAGAAGTATGAGCTTTACTATTGGTTTCCAGAATGCAGAGTCCATGGCAGATAGCTGACGTGATATCGAGCTCTATAAGTACTAATTTGCAAGCCAAGTAAAACAGGGGCCCATACCATTTGAAAGTAGTTTTGCAGCTAAGTTTACCATCATTGACCTGTTGTGCATTTGCAGATTCTTTATTCCTAGGGCACCCTGGGCCTTTGGCATCGTTACCACATCCCAAACCACAAGGCAGTGTCCACCTTCTACCTCTTCATCATTCTTCCAGACAAAGGCTCTCCTCAGCTTATCTATAGCATCGATGCTAGCTTGATCAGACTCAATGCAGGCCATAAAATAGTTTGGTATAGCAGAGAGCACAGAGTTTACCATCTGAATCCTCCCATCGATGTTTAGCATCCTTGGCATCCACCCTGGCAGGCGTTTGCCAATTCTGTCGATCACAGGTTGCAGTAGTTGGTGAGAGATTTTGTTGGTTGATAGTGGTAGCCCAAGGTAGGAGCATGGCATTTGTGCAATTGGACACCCCAGCACGTTAGCGATTTCCAACGCTTCCAAAGGTAGGGTGTTTATAGGCACAAAGGTACTTTTTGGTAATTTATCCTCAATCCAGTAATGTTAGCAAAGTTGTCCAGTAGCACCTTTGCAAATTCAGCTTGCTGTAGTGAGCCATGAAGGAGGAGCAGGGTGTCATCAGCATATTGCAACGCAGGCATAGGGGCTCCTTGTTGAATGGGGTGTTTTAGGAATCCACCATTATAGGCTAGCTTAAACATTTGCTGCAGAATGTCGTCCATGAGGATGAAAATGTATGGGGTAGAGGGTCACCTTGCCTAACCCCTTTTCGAATTCTGAACTTGCATCTGCACAGTCCATTTATTAGAACCTGAGCTTTTGTTGTTTGAAGCAGTTGTTCAGTCCAATGGATCCATAGCTCAGGGAATCCTCTTGTAGCCAAGGTGTGAAGGATTGCTTTCCAGTGCACCGAGTCAAAAGCTTTTGTGAAGTCTAGCTTAAGTACAATGACTTTCCTCTTTAGTTTCCTCGCACATTGAACCATCTCAATGGTTGTGGAAAAATTCTCAATAATAGTTCTGTGTTTGATAAAGCCAGATTGCATTTTATCAACAAGCCCTAGGATCATTGGTTATAGCCTATTGGCTAGGACCTTGGCAATCAGCTTGGGGATGGAGTGCTGCAGGGATATTGGTCTATAGTCCTTAACCTCCTAGGGGGTGTCATGTTTTGGTAGAAGAGCGATAAAGGCTGTGTTTACTCCATCCAGGTCCAGTGTCTTGTTGTGGAGTTCTTGGAAGATTTGCATGATGTTGTCCTTCAGTACTAGGAGATAAAACATGTAGAATTCATTTGTGAAGCCATCAGGTCCTAGACTCTTGTTTGCTGGCGAGTCTTGTATTGTCTACTGAATTTCTTCCCAAGTGAAAGGGTCTGCCAGGCTTAGAAGTTGAGTCGATTGCTGGCTGTATAGGTGTTGAATGTTGATACATGGCTCCCACTCCCTTGTTTCAGAAAAGAATTCTCTGAAATAGTTGGTTGCAATTTTAATCTTGTCTTTTTCCTTGTAATAGTCGACATGTCCCTGCCTGAAAAGCTTGATTTTGTTTCTCCTGAACCTGTATGTTGCCATAGTGTGGAAGAACTTTGTGTTTTCGTCCCCCAGTTTACACCACATTATTTTGGCCCTTCGTGTCCATTTCATCTTTTCTGCACACCATAGTTGATCCATTTTATCTAGACACAGTGATTTGACAATGAGTTCCCAGTCAGATAGAGGCCTCTATTCTTCGATTGCATCAAAGAACATGATTGCATGTTTCACATTTGCCATCAACTTTTTGCCGCTGTCTCTCTTCTCTGCCAAGCCGTTGTAGCTGCCCTTATAGCTCTAAGTTTGTAGTTCAGTCTCGAAACAGCAGACATCAGTCTCGTCGCTCGTTGGATTATATCTTTTGTAATTTGAGTCAGCTCCGCAGGCTTTAACCACTAATCTTCAAAACGGAATATTTTGCTTGCGGCTGCAGTAGTTCCAGTGTCTAGCAGAAGTGGCTTGTGGTCTGATGTGGGCCTGAAAAATGTTGAACATGCAGAGTGAATGTATTTATGGCCCCTAAACTAAAACCATACTCCCCTTGTTGTCACTGGGTTTCGCGTGAGATCAACCTTCACCACTCATCTTACCTCGAGCCTTTATCAATCCCTGGGATCTTGGGTACCTACAAGTCCATGGACTGAGACACGAGACAAAGAAACAAAGATACATATCTCCTATTCAATCACCACATAATATTCCCATATATTATATTCACATAATTGCTACGAGGTTTCACCCCAACCCGTAGCCCGTGAGGACCACTCACTCATAATAATAAAATCAATGATTGAAAACATTGTGCAAATGCTTAGATTGGAATGAAATATTCTTACAATGGTTGTCGAATCACAAGGAGATGTCAAGTACAAGATAATGGCCATGGCTATAGAGTGGATGGGGGATGGAGAGGACGAACTATGGTGGTGGATCTCCTTTGGTGGTGTTGTGGTGCAATCTGAGAATAACGACCCTGCATGGCGGCTGGAGTCTCTAAATACATAGGTGTCTTAACGAAAGTTGCAGTGTTTGACCTAACGAAGGCATCGCTGCATAGTACATGCGGACCATACGGACGGGCCTTGATCGTAATGCAAGTCGTTAAGCTCGCAGACGACTCATTTTTGTCCACAGTTAACTTGTCTGAGTAGAAAACGTGATAATCTTTAATGAATGCTCATGATTTCGCCTTAAAAGTGTTATTTCTTGGACAACACAAATTGAAACAAAGGAATGCACATCTTTGCAATAATTAATCATTAGTAGTAAGGCTAGAGAGATTCTTGGTCAATTACTTGACTAAAAATGCGATTTAAACACGGAGAAAGATGAATATTTTCACTTCCATAAATGAACTATTTCTCTATTTCAGGAGCTCGCCAATGACTCTCCATTGACTCCACCCTGGAATCGCCTGTGAGATTCGGCGGCCTGGCGCGCTCGGGGACTACTGATGGGAGAGTACCAATCAGGGTATACCCACGAAGCGGAATCGCCCATAGCGTGTGGGCTCATGGTATCCAGTGACTCGATCAAAAAGGCCCAAGAAGAAACAGAGCGTCCCAATCGGCCTATACTGCTACTCCATGACTCAAGATATGCCACACCGACTGGGATCCCAAGATGGCGACTCCAATATAAATCCAATTAGAACACTTGTAAACCCTAGATGCCTGCATATATAAAGCCACTAGAGGCACCCCAAAGGGGTACATCATACTAGACAGATACAATCTCCCGCCCTTCCTCTATGGCGGCTCCTTTGTAAACCAATATATGATGATATACTGGATTGACAGCAAGACGTAGTGATCCTCCACCGTGGGGACGTGAACCTGGACACATCGCATGCCAATCTTGCTCCCGGATTCTCCTACACCGCCTTACTCTCCTGTACGTAAGCTACCCCTATAGCATCTGCCATGTCAATACTATGACAAAGGGAGTAATTTTCGACTCAAAATATCACGTTTGTTACATATTTCTGTACTTTGTTAGGCGGACAATCTATTAAATATCAAAATGTTCGTTTGGTTATTCGGTTGTGGGGTTATTTTAACAAATCCCAATTTGGGCAGCAAATTACATCTAGAAGGTCAAATAATGTTGCTCCCGCAATGATCAAGAAGTGAGATGTGATCTATCTTTCAAATAGAAACCTGCCAATTATCTTGTCGAGCTCCCATGTTCTATGCACATACGGTCTAGCTACAATCAGAGAGCCCACTCCATCCCAAAATCCTAAACTGAAGGGAGGAGGGAAACTCTCCCTTATAAGTTGGTCGCATCTTTCTCCCGTAGGTGGGGTGGAACTCAACACTGAGCATACTCACCATCCTCCGGTGGCCCTGACATTGTGGCAGCAAACGGTGGTAGTGTCCTGCCAGTTTGTGTTGACAGTAGGAGGAAGAGGCAGTTTTCTCAAGCTAGGCTATAGATTTTGGCTATTTTGGGCCTATCTTTCGGATTTTTTTTTGCCGTGCAAGTGTATGAGTAGCACAAAAGGACTTGGGCGTAGGTATAGAGAGGGCAAACGCGGGATGGCTTGTGAGGGGGAGGTCAGATCTCAAATTTCATGGTTCCTGCACATAAAACAGTTACCACGATGAATATACATTTGTATATGATATTATATTCAAAATAACTTGTGCAAATAATATTGGGTATTCGTTGCACAACTATGAATAGTTCTACCTCTGCCTTTGCCCCACCTACCACCATCGCAACCACCATCATGTGACAAAGTTGTGCATAAATGTTTTGTCGGTTATAACAAATAAGTAAATCTTCGATGAGATGGAAACGGGTGTAAAAACAAGAATTAAAGACAACATATATGTGTGAATCACCATTGGTTGTAAATATTTTAATCATTATACAAAAATATTAACTCAGATAGGACCAAGGTGTGTATAAATGAGCCAAAGGATACACAAAAACATGACACCACCTCTCCCAACCTACCACCACCACAACCACCGGTGGCGACAAAATTGTGTGTAGATATTTTTGTTTGTTGTAACAAATCACTAAATCTTCGATGAGACCGAGGTGACTAAATCTTCGATGAGACCGAGGTGCGTGTAAAAAAAGAATTAAAGAACGACAATTACTCCAAACCTCCTATAAGACGAGGTGCGAGGTTTGGATACTCATAGGTGCACTGCAAGTGAGATACAAGTAAGTTAGTCGAAGTTTAAAGGTCAGAGTCTTTGAGAAGATTTTTCCATGAGAGTCGTTTTAGAAGGCCAAGGTGATCATTTTCTTATATCCCACTCCTTTTACATATGAGTACATCAGCGATCAGTGGCATCCTAATTAGATATCAGAACATATTTATTTCTTAGATCCATCCTTGTCTTGAAGGACAAAATTTGCATCAAAATTAGATATTGGCAGTTGCATTTTTTGTTAGATTGTTCCTTGACTTGTGTACATAACTCCTTCTATAGCTGCTCGATGTTAGAAAAAGTAGCGTGCACCCAACCATGCGGTAAGTTTGACCATGGATTTCTATTAGTATCAGAACTTGGGCTAGTCCCTTGGTGGTGACGGAAGTTGGGCTTTAATTTACCATAGGGATGGTCCTTTGAAAGGGTATGAATCGACTTAGTTTCCTATTTATTTCTAGTGTTAGAGTGATAGTGTGTACTACTATATTATATGATAAAAGTGAGTGAAAAATAGGTTGTTGATATTTATGAGGGAAAACATGTTAGGCCCCCTAACGCCCATGTTACAAAGAGAACTATTAATTGCAGCTATTTCAGTGTAAAAAACATAAATAAATGAACTCCATATTTACACAATACATCTAAAACAGATAAGGGGCAAAATCCAGATCTAGACGCACTAATATTGCACATTAGTAGTGCATATATGCCCACGCAAACTATGGCATGTATCTAGTCCTGCGCATGCTTAGGCGAAAAGCTAGCCCCGTGATCAAACAAACAAAGAACTCCTAAGTAGCTGAATGCCAGACTAAATACTTGTATGTGATGCAGGAATTACACGGGAATTTCAAAGGAACCAGTTCAAATTCTGTTGCTATGTCCTTGATTCCGAAGTCTCGATCCTATCGGTGTATACAGATGCGGGGCCCTCCTGTTTGCATGTTGTCGTTGGTTTGATCGGCTCTAGAGCCCATGGATTCCTAACGGTCCCACTTCCTCGCATCGCACCCTATGCGGCAATAATCAGCGGATGTCTAGTTCATGACAACAGGGAAACAGGTATGCATCGGCCAATTAAGTGTCCAGTCAGCGCTTCTTGCTAGTGTCCAAGAATGGCTCACATTATGTTGGCTTTGCATGTTTATTTTTTGCGTTAGATGCGATATTATATTTTGCAAGTAGGAGTGTCGGTATGATTACATCATGGAGCTCCGCCACATAATGGGTCTAAACTAAAGATACCCCTCATCGTACATGTGTCTCAAATGAGACGTGGTTAACATAATTTAACCTTAACCAGTGTGACTAGGCCCTATCATACATGTGTCTAAGTTTTGACCCTTTCAAGCAGGATCTGCCCCGGCACGGTGAGGCTTGATCTCTGAGCACTAACACTTGTGTCAAAGTAGGAGGACGAGTTCAGACTCGTGCGCTCGAGCCCACACAAGCAGTTTCCCATTCGGGCCTTTGTCTTCGCCTCATGTCGTGTCTTCGACCCGATGGGCCTCTTTGCCCCGCTGATCCACATCATGACACCAGCGGTGGAGCCGGTATCACCGGAGATCAAGATTATGCTTCTTTGTTGTGGCACATGATCTACAACATTCCACACATGATTCTTAAGACGCCCAAGCTTTTCTTCGTGCCTACCACAACCCATGCCACTTGACGAGTGATTCACCGGGGATAAATGCATCGGTGTCAACAAGCTGCTTGACGTCAGCGCGCTGGCTGACGGAGATTGGCACAATGATATGACAATGATGCGGAGGTGGAAAAGCTGAATTAAGGCCGGCGGTGACTTTTCCCTTCTCGAACTCTGGTCATATGGCCGTCTGCAAGGCATGCCCAATTGATGACCGGACTATCTATTTATACGTTCTTTTGTTACATCCTACTTTTCTGTGTCTTTAGTGTTGCCATCATGTAATCTGTCCACTCTCGTGTTGTTTACCACCATGTAATCTATTATTGTGTGTTGCCATCATGTAATGTTACTTGTGTTTTTACTTGTTCACCAATCATGTAATTTGTTTACTACATCAATGAAACATTATGGCGCTTGTTGTGGTATTTGAGATTATTTCTTTGAGATAAACAGAAAATATATTAGTCACACTAAATTGTTCTGATGATCTAAAGAAATACAGAAGGAAAATGAAATCCAGATAATGCAATCCCCAACTTTTCTATATATGTGGTCCTTACTCATGAGCAACTAAGTAATTATCTCTCTAAATCTTCTCCAGCTGAACCTTGCAGAGAAGGTTATATGGAGTTAGTTGGGCGCATGATTCATCCGAAAATGCTGTCTTATGTTATCTTTCAAATGTACTAGATTTAAGGGTGCACCTTGGTGCACGACCCCGTTGAATTCACACTAATTTAGATTTTGTATAACATCAATAAAAATCAGGCGAAAAGTTTTTACAAAATGAAAGTGATGCATATCTGCTAGGCCATAGGGGTAGAGAATCCACCGCCCTAACTTCATTTTTTCAGTTGGGGAGAGTGAGGTGAGCTGCATCTATTGAGAGCTCGTTTTCTTTCTTGCTCTTATTTATTCTCACATCAAAGCTTGTTGGCCTCCGAGTGATGGAGACCTCTGTCGCCAATTCGGCCGCCGAGTGTCAAGCTCTTAGTCTAGCAGGAGGTAGATGCCACTGCTCGCCAAGTCATAGAGGAGGCAAACCATCGGGTTGCGCATGAAGTAGAGGCAGAGAGGCGACGGCGGGAGGCCTTGGCATGCGACATGTGTCTCCCGCATACGAATATATGGATCTGAGATGACAATAGCCAAATACAGGAGACAACACATCAAACACAAGCGACGCGATGATCAAAGATCACTACCCGGAACAGAAATACGAATGATCTAGCATAGAGTTGGATGTTCTTAATAATATATTATAAGCCCGTCGGAGTCATATAGTCGTGGACTGATTGTCCCAATGGATTTAATCACCTTCATATGACCCATGTAGCCGATATACTTCAGTGAAGTCAGACAACCTAGTCTTATGGATATTCCCCTGGTCTTGAGATGTACGTTGATTAAGATCAATAGCTAAAGCATGAATGTCAAGGAGGTTGTCATTGTGCATATAGGTTGAACATAACTTTGGTCACAAATTGGCCTTCTCCAACAGCACGGCTCTCGTACTTAGGGCGTGGAAGCAGCAGTTTCTCCAACATGGCTTGTTTTTTTTTTTTTGAGGTATATATTTCCATATATGAAGGCCGGGTATAACCCAAAGCCTTATGGGTACAGAAGACTTACAGGATTACAGTAGAATTTACAGCCCGGGGCAAACCGGGGGGTTTTGCTAGGAGAAAAGAAAAGAAATGAAGTAAAGAAACTAGGGCAGCAGAAACTTTTGTTTCCACGTCAACAGATCTTGTCCCAGCTTTTCCGAGCGTGCAGCCCAAAGGTCTAGCGTCTGATTTATATTGTGGAATAAAGCCTGTCTAGTGGTGCTTCTGTTGTTGAAAATTCTGTTGTTCCTAGCCAACCAAAGCTATAGGAAACATGCTGCCACTAGGATCGGCCAGGTTTTGTTTCCTCTGTTTGTAATGCTCCTCTCCATGAAGACTTGAAGATCATTTGATTCACCAGCAAGGCTCTCTATGCCAAGCTTTTCCCATACCCAGGTAGCTAGGCGGCAGTGTAGTGCAATATGCACAAATCTCTCCAGTGCTGGGCATTGGTCGCAACCAGCGTCATTGCACCATTTTTGTTAGCCATATTGTCCCTTGTGTTTAGTCTATGTCTGAATGCCAGCCACAAGAAAACCTTGTGTCTGTGTGGAATTATTGGTCTCCAAATCCACTTGGCTGGAGCCCAACGCATTCCACGATCACTGAATAATCTGTTGAACTCCTTAGTTGTGGTTGGTTTGTCGGTTGTTAACATGAGTCTAACGTCACTGTGTGGTTGCGGATGGACCTACTGACTCAGTAGCTCTGTCATCAGATCTTGCAGTTGTTCCTCTGCAGTGAGGGAAAGGGGGCTGTGAAGTTTGACATCCAATTTCCATTAGTCTTCTAGGAGTCTATTGTGCATGGCTGGTCTTCCTCGTATGTGAAAAGTAGAGGCAGAGCGTAGCTCAGGCGACCCAATCTAGTCCAGTTGTCATGCCAAAAGGATATTCTATTGCCTGCATCTGGTGGTATGTTGGATGAGAGGTATGAGCTTTACTATTGGTTTCCAGAATGCAGAGTCCATGGCAGATGGCTGACGTGGTATCGAGCTCTGTAAGTACCAATTTGCAAGCCAAGTAAAACAGGGGCCCATACCATTTGAAAGTAGTTTTGCAGCTAAGTTTACCATCATTGACTTGTTGTGCAGACACAGATTCTTTATTCCCAGGCCACCCTGGGACTTTGGCATCATTACCACGTCCCAAACCACAAGGCAGTGTCCACCTTCTACCTCTTCATCATTCTTCCAGACAAAGGCTCTCCTCATCTTATCTATAGCATCGATGCTAGCTTGATCCCACTCAATGCAGGCCATAAAATAGTTTGGTATAGCAGAGAGCACAGAGTTTACCATCTGAATCCTCCCACCAATGTTTAGCATCCTTGGCATCCACCCTGGCAGGCGTTTGCCAATTCTGTCGATCACAGGTTGCAGTAGTTGGTGAGAGAATTTGTTGGTTGATAGTGGTAGCCCAAGGTAGGAGCATGGCATTTGTGCAATTGGACACCCCAGCACGTTAGCGATTTCCAACGATTCCAAAGGTGGGATGTTTATAGGCACAAAGGTACTTTTTGGTAATTTATCCTCAATCCAGTAAAGTTAGCAAAGTTGTCCAGTAGCACCTTTGCAAATTCAGCTTACTGTAGTGAGCCATGAAGGAGGAGCAGGGTGTCATCAGCATATTGCAACGCAGGCATAGGGGCTCCTTGTTGAATGGGGTGTTTTAGGAATCCACCATTGTAGGCTAGCTTAAACATTTGCTGCTGAATGTCGGCCATGAGGATGAAAATGTATGGGGACAGAGGGTCACCTTGCCTAACCCCTTTTCGAATTCTGAACTTGCATCCGCACAGTCCATTTATTAGTACCTGAGCTTTTGATGTTTGAAGCAGTTGTTCAGACCAATGGATCCATAGCTTAGGGAATCCTCTTACAGCCAAGGTGTGAAGGATTGCTTTCCAGTACACCGAGTCAAAAGCTTTTGTGAAGTCTAGATTAAGTACAATCACTCTCCTCTTTAGTTTCCTCGCACATTGAACCATCTCAATGGCTGTGGAAAATTCTCAATAATAGTTCTGTGTTTGATAAAGCCAGATTGCATTTTATCAACAAGCCCTAGGATCATTGGTTGTAGCCTGTTGGTCAGGACCTTGGCAATCAGCTTGGGGATGGAGTGTTGCAGGGATATTGGTCTATAGTCCTTGACCTCCTGGGGGGTGTCATTTTTTGGTAGAAGAGCGATAAAGGTTGTGTTTACTCCATCCAGGTCCAGTGTCTTGTTGTGGAGTGCTTGGAAGATTTGCATGATGTTGTCCTTCAGTACTGGGAGATAAAACTTGTAGAATTCATTTGTGAAGCCATCAGGTCCTGGACTCTTGTTTGCTGGCGAGTCTTGTATTGTCTGCTGAATTTCTTCCCAACTGAAAGGGTCTGTGAGGCTTAGAAGTTGAGTCGATTACTGGTTGTATATGTGTTGAATGTTGATACATGGCTCCCACTCCCTTGTTTCAGAAAAGAATTCTCTGAAATAGTCTGTTACAATTTTAAGCTTGTCTTTTTCCTCGTAATAGTCAACATGTCCCTGCCTGAAAAGCTTGATTTTGTTTTTCCTAAACCTATATGTTGCCATAGTGTGGAAGAACTTTGTGTTTTCGTCCCCCAGTTTACACCACTTTATTTTGGCCCTTCGTGTCCATTTCATCTTTTCTGCACACCATAGTTGATCCATTTTTATCCAGACATAGTGATTTGACAATGAGTTCCCAGTCAGATAGAGGCCTCTACTCTTCGATTGCATCAAAGAACATGATTGCATGTTTCACATTTGCCATCAACTTTTTGGCCGCCATCTCCCTTCTCTGCCAAGCCCTTGTAGCTACCCTTACAGCTCTAAGTTTGTAGTTCAGTCTCGAAATAGCGGACATCGGTCTCATCGCTCGTTGGATTATATCTTTTGTAATTTGATTCAGCTCCACAGGCTTTAACCAATAATCTTCAAAACAGAATATTTTGCTTGCGGCTGCATTAGTTCCAGTGTCTAGCAGAAGTGGCTTGTGGTCTGATGTGGGCCTGCACAATGTTGAACATGTAGAGTGAATGTATTTATGGCCCCAAGCTGCATTGATTAGGACTCTGTCAAGTCTGATTAGTGTAGGGTATTTCCTGTTAATTGTCGAGGTAAATCTCGAGTTGCAGATGTCCACATACATTAGTTCCAGCTCATCAATCCATGCATTGAACGCTTGCATTTCACTCCATGAGATGTTGTCATTATTCTTTTCATGGGCAAACCTGTATATGTTAAAATCACCAATTAAGGCCCAAGGAGCATCGATGTCTTGCATAAGTTCCTTCATATCTTCAAAGAAGAGCAGCCTATCCTGCGTATTATAGGGAGCATAAACATTTGTGATAAACATGCTGGTGTTGTTGGCTGTTGTAGTTGCAATAACAGAAAGTGAGTGTGTTTTCTGCAGTCTGACAGTGATTTCCACTTCTCTATCTACCCAGGCAATGAGGGTGTGATGTCTACGCATGCTTCTATTCTTGTTTTTCTTGAGGTGAAACAGTAGGGAGAATCCCCACTGCAATTTTTTTTATTAAAGGTATGAGTATGTTACAAGGATAAAATACAGTATTGATCTAAGGCAGATCAAAACAAGAAAGATATAGCCACCTCTAAAGTGGGCAAAATCTACTCTATCCCTGATCTAATTGTTGATTCAGCCAGGTTTTGAATTTCTCCTTGTATTTTCTTTTGATTCTGAACTGTATCCATGTCATCTCTTGATAGAAGATTGCTTTCCATCTTTCTAGTGTGGGTATCTTGTCATTAAATATCTTCTCATTTCTGCATATCCAGATACCCCAGGTAGCCATGACAATGATTTCCATTGCAAATGGCAGGTGTAATTTTTCTTTGATGTTTGAAATAGCTTCCAATCCTGATAGATTTGCAGTTCTGTTTCTGTAAATATGGTCCCAGCATTTGTTTGCAAAAGAACATTCCCAAAATAAATGGTTAACTGATTCTTCCAAGTAACAGTTGGATGTTACACAGTTGTAGTCAGGCAGGATGAACTATTTTCTTTTCAGAAGATTCCATGTATTCAGTCTGTCCAGAAGCAAAAGCCAGAAGAAGAATTTGAGTTTATTCTGACAAGAGGATGTCCATAACCAAGAGAAGTGTGGTGGTGATGTGGAGTAGCCAATCATGGATGAGTAGGCCTTTTTTACTTCAAATTTATCTGTCCGCCAAATGTAATTCCATTTATCATGGGTGTCCCCATGAGTGGTTGGCATGATTTCCTGGCATCTTTCTTCCATGATTAAAAACTCAGAGTAGGCTTGTTGAGAAAGAGGTAGGTGAAAATTATCCTCCAAGAAATCAGCATGTAAGAAATCATGTACACTGATATTTGAAAACTTAGCATAGGATAGAAGGTGTGGAAATTTATTCATAAAGCACTCATCTTGCCAAAGGTCAAAAAATATGCAGACTTTCCTGAATTCAGATTGCACTTAGTCATGCCTTTAAAATTATCAATTAACTTGATATGAGTTTTCCACCAGAATGATCCTTCCATGCTTCTTCCAGGTAATTTTCCATTTTTGTAATAGGTTTCGCAAATGAGATGAACCCAAGGGGTGTCATGGTGATTGTAGAATTTGTCCAGATTCTTTATAAGGAGGGCAGTATTTTGAATCTGAAGGTTTAGGACTCCTAGACCCCCTTGATTTTTAGGACGACAGATTTTATCCCAAGAAACCAGTGCTTGTCCTTTGGCTTGAACATCTTCAGTCTTTTTTCTCCAAAGACAATGTCTCATGTATTTTATAATTAGATCTTTCATGGCAATTGGTACCTCTAGACAACTCATGAAAAATAGAGGGAGTGAGGAAAGTATAGATTTTACCAGTTGAAGTTTTCCTCCATAGTTCAAGAAATCAGCTATACCACAAAGTCTTCTTTCAACTCTTTGGACAATAGGCAGAAAGTGTTCCATGGATGGTTTTGAAATGCTTAGTGCCAATCCAAGATAGGTGAAAGGGAGGTTGCCAGTTTGACAATTGATTGTCTGAGCAAAATGCATCAACCTATCATTACATAAATTTATTGGCATCATGCTAGATTTCTAGTAGTTGACTTTGAGTCCAGTGGAGTTTGCAAATGTTTGAAGAAGGGCTTTCAAGCACAATAATTGAGTAGCATCTGCCTTAAGTACCACCAATGTATCATCAGCATATTGAATTACAGGGAAATCACTGTTGGGAGGTCCATCTATTGGGGGGCCAGAAGATTCATGTGCATGGCCTTATTCAAGACAGATTGTAGTAGGTCAGCAGCAAGAACAAAACATAGTGGTGATAGTGGGTCTGCTTGTCTCACACCTCTCCTGCAGTAGAATTTTTTCCCAGGCACCCCATTTAGAAGGATTTCAGAGGATCCAGATTCAAAAATCATTCCTATCCATTTGATCCATTTCCTGTCAAACCCTCTAGCTTTGAGGATATTTATGATGGCAGAGTGATCAATTGTATCGAATGCCTTCTCAAAATCATGTTTTAGAATTAGGATTTCCTCCTTTGATTTGTGGCACTGGAATAGGTATTCAAATGCCCATCCAAGGCAATCCTGAATAGATCTATTATTGAGAAAACCATATTGATTCTTATGCACCAATTCCAGAATAACAAATTGCAGTCTTTTAGCAAGAAGTTTGGTAATGATTTTGAACACACAGTTTAATAAGGATATTGGTCTGAAATCAGCAGAGGTAGAAGGGCATGTAATTTTAGGAATGAGAGTAATGTAGGATGAGTTGATGCTTTCAAGAGAGACTTTCTCATTGTAGAAGTCATGGATCAGCAGTTTGATATCATTTCTAATGATTGACCAGCAGCTTTTGATAAATTCATTGTTAAAACCATCAGGCCCAGGGGATTTGTCATTTGGCAAATCAGATATAACCTCCTCAATTTCTTTGTCTAGAAAAGGCCTTTCAAGTGAATTCTTCATCTCATCAGTCATACCATTTCCATAGAAATCTTCAAGGTTGAAAAGCATCTCAGTTTTGTTTGATGTACCCATTCTTGCTTTGAAGTCATTCCATAGAATATCAGCCTTGTCATAGTGGTTAAAAAATTCATGCCCACTATCATTCTTGATCATTGATATATAATTGTGCCTATAGCTGATGGTAGCTTTGGAGTGAAAAAACTTTGTATTTTCATCACCTAGTTTTACCCATTTAATTTTTCCTCTTTGTTTCCAATAGGTGTTCTGATTTTGGAGTAGAGAGATAATATGTGATTTCAGAATATCTCTGAGGTGCCATTCATTGATGGTTAAGGTTCTAGACTGTTCAAGAAGATCCAGAAGGTCAATTGTGTCATTCACCTTAACAATTTGGTCTTTTAAGCATGGTAACTGCTTGATGACCCACAAGTATAGGGGGTGTATCACAGTATTTTAGATAAGTAACAGTGTCGAACCCAATGAGGAGCAGAAGGTGCTGGCTAGTGGTATGGATCAGGAATTCTCTGCAAATACTTAGCAAACGGAATTTTAGGGGTTTTCGATAAAGCAAGTAAACAAAGTACGAGTAAACAAAAGACAGTAGGAATAAATGCAGCAAGTGTCCCAATCCTTTATGCAGCAAAGGACAAGCCGGTTGTATTTCTATAGATGACCAAACGTTCTCGAGGACACATGGGAAGACTGTCAAGTGCTTTCGCTTCATATAGCTGATTAATCTTCTTTAGCTTGCTAAGTGTTGTGTGGGTGAACCTGTGCTAATGTACCGCCCCATCCAAGACTAATACATACTTGTGATTATACCCCTTGCAAACATCCGTAAGTACAAGAAAGTAATTAAGGTAGAAACCTAACCATAGCTTTAAACTCTAAGACCCTTACGTCCCTTGTGCAATGGTTTCCTAACGGGGGTTCAGGTTTCTGTCACTCCGGCAACCCCTACGATTAGTAGCCAAATACACAATGCATTACCCTAGGCCCATAAAGGTGAAGTGTCATGTAGTCGACGTTCACATGACACCACTAGAAGAAGTACACCACAACTTAAATAACAATCTATTGAATCTTTCTCAACACAACTCCACTACTAACAACAAGACTTCTCCCATGTCCTCAAGAACAAAACGAACTACTCACAAGACATCATATGGATCATGATCAGAGATGGAATAATGATGTATAGCAATCTGAACATAAACAATAATTCAATGGTTCACTCAATAGCATCAACTATAAAGAGTAATCAACACCGGGAAAGTTTCCCCTATGAACTATGCAAGATTCAACGCAATTGTTACAGCAATATGGAGATGGTGATGAGGGTGCTGATGATGATGATGGTGGTGATGATGATGATGATCCCGATGAAGTCTAGCTTGATGGTGGTGTTGATGGCGACGATCTCCCCTCTCCGGGAAGGAATTCCCCCGGTAGAAATCTCTGCCGGAGAGATCTTTCTCTCTCGGTGTTTTCCCCCTGCAGAGGCGGTGGAATCTTTCTGTGGTCGCCCCCCGAGTCTTAGGGTTTCATGGGGATGATATACGCCAGAGGGGAGAGGCTGGAGTGGGCCAGGGCGGCCACACCACTCCCAGGCGCGACCTAGGCCTGCCCGCGCCATGGGGTGGTGTGGGCCCCCTATGGCCCACCTCCACTTCATCTTCTGGCATCCTGAGTCTTCTGGAAAAATAGGATTTTCCGTATATTTTCCCGAATTTTCTGATCTTCGTGAATTTTGCCTCCAAACAGCACCTTTTCCATCAGAATCCTGTCTGCAGCGGTTCATGCTCCAAAAGTCATCAACCATGCAAAAATAGATGAAATAACATAAGTATCACCTCTCAATACGAAATATATCAATGAATAATAGTGAATTAAGACATAGAATAGTGATGCAAAATGGACGTATCAACTCACCCCAAGCTTAGACTTCGCTTGTCCCCAAGCGAAACTGAGCTCAATAAACTTGACCTCAGGTTTATGGAGTGAAGAGTCGATAAAAGAATACGGACAAGAAGCATCACATTCATCAAAATCATAGATCACAATAGAGGACAACTCACTATTATATAACTAAACTTGCAATGAGTAAAGGAAACACAATAAAGATACATAAAGTGAATTGTAATTGGTAATGGCAAACTTAGCTCTTGGTCGAAGAATAGTTGATAATTTGCTAGAGTTCACAAATAGCTGGTTTTCAAAGAAAGCTTTCAAAGTAATAAACATCAAGATAAGAGCAATGTGCAAAACAAGGGACATAAGAAACATGATTGAATAAATCATCATATGAATGAATGAAACATATCAACTCAAAATACTTGCTAAGATAGAAGGGAGTAGGTTTATTGACTCAACTAGAAGGTAAAAGAAAGGGCCCTTCAAAGAGGGAAGCAGGGATTGCAAGTCTCATAAAGAGCTCCCAAAAATTATGATACTTACTAGCTTTCAGCTCTCATTGCCCCTATCATAGGCATCTTTAGGTGATTAAGGTTAAAGTGAGGTCCAATCTGAGTTATATGCTTGACAGACTATAACTGAAAATCCCAAGTCCCTTGAGTACGAGGGCCGCTCCTCATGCTACTCAACTTTAGTTACCGGTAAGTTCTTGTCATCGTAAGTATGTGCGTATCATTGAGAACCGCCAACGGGGTACCCCTTGCCCGATGATACGGAAGAATCCCCATATCAAAATGACAAGGCAAGCAGACAATGAGTATCTCAGCAATCTTCTTATTTACCATCGGAAAATGGTGTTTTTTTCTCTCTTTCCTCTTTTCATAGTATCTCTTTTTTTTCTTTTCTTTTTCTCAATAGCTATCTCTCTCTTTTTTTATAAGAAGAATGCTTCATAGATATCATTATGGTTACGCTGCAGGTTTCCACCATGTCAGCATGGATTAGACCAGCGGCCCAGGCGTTTCTCTAACACACATACATAACTCCATGGACTTACAAGCTCCCCTTTTATTTCACACCAACAACATCCGCAAACAAAATATCAAGGTATCAACTGGGTATATATTTACAAGTGTTGAAAGCGTTCCCCGTGACAACACGGTTTTGCTAATCCCCAGCCTATAATTTTCAAGCATATAACTTTCATGGAGAGTTCACAATGGTTCAGGTTTATTAAGTGCAAGAAAGTAAAGTGTGCCATCAAGTTCGTGAGAGCTTTAATCACTAATTTTCACATAACAAGTTTAATTTGGGAGGTAGACAAAACAGGAATTTACTTGGAATAGCAATAATGCTACTAGGTAGGTATGGTGGACACAAATGGCAAAGGTTTTGGTTTAAAGGAAGTGGATGCACGAGAAGAATTCCCTCTCAGTACAGGTTTTTGGCTAGCAAGGCTGGGTAGCAAGTATAAGAGTTGAAGGAAACAAACAAACATACAAATGATAAAGACAAACATGCAATCTTCCTTAGAAGCACAAAAGATCTTAACTAGAGAATACTAGACTTATGAGCAAATCAAGAAAGAAAGATGATGAAATTATTTTTCTCTCAAGTACTTCTATCTTTTTCTTTTCAACTCTCAAAAAGGTGTTGCTACTGACCGAGCCAGGTTTGCCAAAACCAACTAAATTAACTCAATGATCCCAAAGTGCTACCAATACTAACAACAAGATCAATCATATAACCACGAATTGAAAACTAACATAATCTATGCAAAAGAGTGAATGATAGAACTTCTCACTAATATTCCATAACGGCAACTCACACCAAGGGATACATATCTAACGAGAGAGGGGACACTTCCATAATGCAAACCATACTACAAAATAACTCCTCTATTCATGATATGACTATACTAATAAGGTAAAAAGATAGAAGATAGTGATGTGATACCGCGGCACTCCCCCAAGCTTGGAACTAACCAAGGGGATGCCAAACCTGATGACGAATTACTCCTTCGGTGTTGGTGGTATCCTCTCGATGAGCTCCTTGATCAGTTTCCCAAAGTCCTCAATCTCGAAGGTGAGATTATGAATCAGCTATGAGTTTTGCTCAATGCGGCTCATGATCATGTCGTGTTGAGAATTCCAGCTCTTGCTATTCTTTCCCCACTCTTCCTCCTTGAAGTCTTCTTTTCCTTCATGGCTAGAACGAGGCAAATCCCAATTGGAGGGTAATTTCTCCTTGGGCATATTCTGGTATTGATGCTCATGGATAAGGGTATGGAAAGGATTCTTGGTGCGTGGAGGAAGTGACCGTGGAGCCAAACTGTGACGAGGAGCTTTCCCCCTAGTCTGCATCCGTGCAGTCCTTCTAATCTTGGCAGGTTTCACCACTCCAATGCTTGCAATGGTGGTGCCGGCATGCGGACGTTGGCCTTGCTCCTCTTCACCTTCACTCTTGATCTCCTTCTCCTTCCTAGGGTCTTGGAGGTCTTCCTCCATGGGCTCCTTCCATTTATCCTTGGCAGACACCATTGTGCTTCTAAGCTCTCAAAGAATATGTCCTGACAGAAACAGATCGAAACAAAAACATGACGAAAACACGATATCCGGACCTCGGGGGATTTGGGGGGGTATATATTACGAAGTTTCACATCAAAAGGAAGGTACTGGGAGAAAACGAGTCGAAGGCTGAGTCCTTGGTGGCCTCACCACCTGGTGGCACGGCTAGGGGTGGGCCCGCGCCATGGGGTGGTGTGGGCCACCCCGGCTCCGGTTCCGTCCCTTTTTCGCTTTGAAACTTTCCTTATTGACTGAAAACTGCAAAAATATAGTTGGATTGTATTTTCGTGGAACTTTTCTTACCAGAACTGTTACCTATTTGAACACGGACTCTGCAGGTCTCTGAATTTGGTATCTAGTAGATTCTTCCAGGGTCATCTCTTGAATATCATCGATATCTTCATATTCATATACTTATTACTTGAGTCATAAAACCTTTATCTTCCTTATTACACCATTGTCTCCATTTCCTGGAAATTTCTTTCTCACAAAACTTCACACATCTCTCATTAGCAACATTAGTATAAGTGAAGTGATAAAACCTTTTGTGTCCAACTTCAACTGAAAACCATCAAAACAAAATCTACTGTAGCAACTCCTTCTGAAAACCCAAAAAGAATTCAAAAAGGAAATCGAATAAAGAAGCAAATGCAAGAGTGGCTAAATCTGTCAAAACAGACCAGCAGGTAAAGATCAATTTTTTCGAAAATCTTCTGTTACTCAAATCAAAAAGTACAAAACTAACGAAAGTTAAATAACAACCTGGGGTAGAATCACAGAAATTTACAGCTCAATCCGACAGACAGAGGTCTCTCACGAATTTTTATGGTGAAGCACAAAAATCTGTTTCGGGACAACAACTTCCCCAAATCTTACTTCTCTCTCATTAGAGGTTGATATTGACACAAAAACCAAACAAAACGGATAAGGAGCGGTTATTACTGAAGTAATAACTTCCAAGACTCAAATAAACAAAAACAAACTGAAAGCAAAAACAAATTGGGTTGTCTCCCATAAAGCTCTTTCTTTATAGCCATTAAGGTGGGCATGATAATTTTGGAGAAGCTCTCATAGGGATATGATTTGAAGTGAAAGAGAGCATTAAGAAGAAAAAACACACACATTTAAGTCTAACCCACTTCCTATGCAAGGGGATTTTGTAAACAAACAAGTTGTTGAAACCAAAGGCTACTTGCATAAGAAGGCAAAAGAAGTGCAACATAAAAACTTTCAGCATAAAACGAGGAAACTTGAGATTATTGAGATGCATAAGAACACTTTTCCCTCTTTCATAGTAACTTTCAGTATCATGCATAAACTTAACAATATAGCTATCACAAGGACTATCATAGCAATGATCACTTATTCTAACAGAAAACACAGGGATACTAGCTCTCATAACACTACTTTGTGAAACAATATTAGAGGTATCCTTACAAAGGATAGGGTATCCCTCATTTTCATACTTAGTGACAAAGTCTTTCACACTTTCTATTATAGGTTCATCAACCATTTGTTTATCAGGTTCAATAGCTTTACTCATACTTTCATTAACCATACTAGCTATCATAGAATGTTCCTTTACCTTAACTGGAAAAGGCATTTTCTCAATATAAGGTTCAGGTAAAACATGATTAGCGGTATAAACTTCAGTATCTCTTGCAGAAACGCTCTTAACAACATCTTTATAAGGTTCATGATACTTATTACACTTCTTTTTAGGCACTTCAATGTAAGAAGCAAAAGCCTTAAATAAGAAGCAATAGCTTCAGAGTCTAGACCATAAGCATTTTTAATATTTTGAAAGTCGCCAGTTCCCATAAAAGATTCAATGCATTCATAATCATAATTTATACCTAACTTTCTACCTTTTTCATTCTCCCATGCTTCAGCATTGTCTTGAATACGATCTAGAATATCCCATTTAGCTTCTTCTTCCATGCGAGTGAACGATCTAGCACAAGAAGCATCCAATAAATCTTTATCATGTAGAGGGAGCCTTGCATAAAAGTTACTGATAATAATATTGTTGGGGAGCTCATGAATGGGACATTTGAGCATTAGTAACTTCAATCTCCCCCAAGCTTGAGCTGTACTCTCTCCATCAAGAGGCCAAAAGTTGTATATTTGATTCCGATCTTTATGAATCTCACTACGAGGATAAAACTTTGAATAAAAGAGAGGCACTATTTCCTCCCATTCCAGAGCTTGACCATTCTTCAGCAGCTTATACCATTCCTCAGCTCTTCCTTTCAGTGATAATGAGAATAACTTCTTCTTAACTTGATCTGTAGTAATACCTGCACACTTGAACAACCCGCATAATTCGTGTATAAAGAGTAAATGATCACCGGGATGGACAGTTCCATCCCCAATATAGTAGTTATCCATAACACGATCAATAATTCTTGTAGGTATTTTGGAAACATCTTTCTCAGCAGGTGGTGGCTTATCTACTACCTTAGTAGTGGTAGTAGCATTACCAAATAAGAAACTCAGCAAATTATCCATAACGAAAATAAAGCAACTAGTAGAAGTAAACAATACTCATAGTAGAAGTTTCCTTTACCAGTTCCACTCTCCAATAGTGCTTCACTCCCCGGCAACGATGCCAGAAAATAGTCTTGATGACCCACAAGTATAGGGTGTGTATCGCAGTATTTTCGATAAGTAAGAGTGTCGAATCCAACGAGGAGCAGAAGGTGCTGGCTAGTGGTATGGATCAGGAATTCTCTGCAAATACTTAGCAAACGGATTTTTAGGGGTTTTCGATAAAGCAAGTAAACAAAGATCGAGTAAACAAAAGACAGTAGGAATAAATGCAGCAAGTGGCCCAATCCTTTATGCAGCAAAGGACAAGCCGGTTGTATTTCTATAGATGAACAAACGTTCTCGAGGACACATGGGAAGACTGTCAAGTGCTTTCGCTTCATATAGCTGATTAATCTTCTTTAGCTTGCTAAGTGTTGTGTGGGTGAACCTGTGCTAATGTACCGCCCCATCCAAGACTAATACATACTTGTGATTATACCCCTTCCAACATCCGTAAGTACAAGAAAGTAATTAAGGTAGAAACCTAACCACAGCTTTAAACTCTAAGACCCTTACATCCCTTATGCAATGGTTTCCTAACGGGGGTTCAGGTTTCTATCACTCCGGCAACCCCTACGATTAGTAGCCAAATACACAATGCATTCCCCTAGGCCCATAAAGTTGAAGTGTCATGTAGTCGACGTTCACATGACACCACTAGAATAAGTACACCACCACTTAAATAACAATCTATTGAATCTTTCTCAACACAACTCCACTACTAACAACAAGACTTCTCCCATGTCCTCAAGAACAAAACGAACTACTCACATGACATCATATGGATCATGATAAGAGATGGAATAATGATGTATAACAATCTTAACATAAACAATAATTCAATGGTTCACTCAATAGCATCAACTACAAAGAGTAATCAACACCGGGAAAGTTTCCCCTATGAACTATGCAAGATTCAACGCAATTGTTACAGCAATATGGAGATGGTGATGAGGGTGCTGATGGTGATGATGGTGGTGATGATGATCCCGATGAAGTCCAGCTTGATGGTGGTGTTGATGGCGACGATCTCCCCTCTCCGTGAAGGAATTCCCCCGGCAGAAATCTGTCTACCGGAGAGATCTTTCTCTCTCGGTGTTTTCCGCCACGCAGAGGCGGCTTAATCTTTTTGTGGTCGCCCCCCGAGTCTTAGGGTTTCATGGGGATGATATACGCCAGAGGGGAGAGGCTGGAGTGGGCCAGGGCGGCCACACCACTCCCAGGCGTGGCCTAGGCCTGCCCGTGCCATGGGGTGGTGTGGGCCCCCTATGGCCCACCTCCACTTCATTTTCTGGCATCCCGAGTCTTCTGGAAAAATAGGATTTTCCGTATATTTTCCTGGATTTTCTGATCTTCGTGAATTTTGCCTCCAAACAGCACCTTTTCCATCAGAATCCTGTCTGCAGCGGTCCATGCTCCAAAAGTCATCAACCATGCAAAAATAGATGAAATAACATAAGTATCACCTCTCAATACGAAATATATCAATGAATAATAGTGAATTAAGACAAAGAATAGTGATGCAAAATGGACGTATCACTGCTTGGCCCAAATCTTGATGCCTCTCCTCACATTTTTCAACTTGGCACATATCCTTTTTGCGAAGTCCTGGTGATTTACTGGTATATTCTAGGCATTTTGCACAATATGTCTAATATCAGAATGATGAAGCCAGTAGTTTTCAAATCTAAATATTTGTGCCTTGGGAATGCTAGTTCCAATAGAGATGACACAAGGTAGGTGATCAGAAGTAGGCTTGGATAGTGGGGTAACCAAAGTATATGGATATTTGGTTGTCCATGAGCTAGAAGTAAAAAGCCAATCAAGTCTTTCCAGAAGGGGGTCTTTCTGCATGTTACTCCAAGTGAATTTTCTTCCTTTCAGTGGTAGTTCAATAAGTCCCAGGTTGCTGATAGCTTCATTAAAAAGCATAGTGTCATTAACATCACCCCCACTTTTATTTCTATTAGTAAGACTTCTGATAAGATTAAAATCTCCTAAGACAAGCCAATCCACATTATCAGGCATTATGATGTTGGAAAACCAGTCCAAAAAGTCAATTTTCCTATCAGCTTGACATGGGCCATAGATATTTGTAAGAGTCCAGGAGTCATTAGATAGTTGGGAGGTGAAAGTGACAGAAGTGGAGAATTCATTTTGGAATGCTCTGGTTCCATTAAATAATGAACTGTTCCATATGATGATGATCCCTCCAGAAGCACCAATTAAAGGTAGAAAGTCAAAGCTGTCAAACTTATTTGGACAGAATTTCTTTAAATAATTTATATCAAAGATTTCTCTCTTGGTTTCTTGGAAACAAATGATATCACATTCAGATTCAATGATTTTAATTTTTAGTGCCAACCATTTCTTCTCAGAGTTAATTCCTCTGAGATTCCAATTCAGAATCTTCTAATTTATGTTGTTACTCATTGGTAAACAAGTTGAGATAGCATTGGGGTGACACAAAATTTGTAATCACACAATCAAACTTGTAAATATCATAAGGTACTGAAGTCATAAACATGCATAGCAGTAGAATGGTTCTAAATAACTCATAACAGACTCCAAGGGTAATTGATCCAGGCACAAAAGGACAATATTTTGCAGACATTAAAAACATTATTTAGGTGCTTTCTTCTTAGACTGTTGTCCACAAGATTCAGCAGCTCCTCCTTTCTTATTGCTTGAAAGGTTTGTGTCAGAACCAATCTTCTTTGGTCCAGGTTTTCCAGGTGGCTTGATGGTCAGATCATTGACCCTACTCTTCTTCAGCAGCCTTTTCTCAAGTTCACCCTCCTTAACCTTGCAAAACGAATCAGCAAGGTTCTTAACAATTTTATTGCTGAGACAAGGTGGAGTAGCATTGCAAGTGAGACAATGAAAATCAGAACAATTCACATGGCTTTTAAATCCCCCATTAAGTTCCACAATTCTGGGGCTCCTTCTCACCTCAGTGTCCACCAAAGGTTCTTTTCCCCTCCTTTTTTTTGCTGGAGCATTTGGCACCATCAAGTTTGATGGAGATTCATTCAGGCAGTGAGGAGGCATCTGTCCAACACATTCATCAGGGATAATGAAAGTAAATGTATTTTCTTCTGCAATTGGCTCCTTTATAATATCCCAAAGAGGAGAAGTAAGAAAGTGTCTTGCCCAACTGAATTTTTCAGGAGTGATGAGCATGAGGGTGATAAAGTTAAACCAACTTACAGGGATATCACATTGCAGACTGCCTTTGCCAGGTGAGGAGTTGTTGATGTGTGGAGAAAAAAATCTATCCCAGAGTTCCAGTCCTTGTTTGGAGAAGGACTGCTTAGCATATAGCACCTCAGAGGAGTTGACAAAAGGAGTGAGGGCCATCCCAACTTGCAAGAGAGAAGGTTTGTGTCTTCAATCATCCAGTCATCCTGCTGATTCCCATTAGCATGGTGGCTCTCCTCCTCATCATCCTGGTAATTCTGCAGAATATTAAGCAGTCCCTCACCCATACCCACATCCTGGTTAGCTTCAACAAACTGTTGCTCCACTTCAATATCCTCAGCTCCATGGACAGAAGCATTGTCATTGTCAGAAGAAACATTTGCCACAGGAATGGAACCAGTAACAGCACTGTCAGCCTCCTGGGGTGGCAAATCCTGGTTATCAATAGGCATGTCAACACCCTCAGCAAACACAGGTCCTTGAACTGCATTCCATTTACCCCAACCAGCATTATTCTGATTAGGTGCTGGATCAACCCATTGGTCCCATCCACCAATGTCCCCTTCAGGTTGTGGAGGAAGTGGTGGAGGAGGGGGGCCAAAAATGTGTCCCACCACAACCAAGGGATGAGGGTCAGCATCATCATCAGGTAGTGGGTCCTCATCAGGTGGGCCCCCCCAGGAGATTGTTGTTTAAAAGTTCCACAGAGAAAGTCCATGATTCAGTTTCCTCAAGGTCCCCAATGGTGAATCTAACACTTTTAGGCACATCCAAAAGGTCAGTGACTCAGATTTTAGCAATGATCTTGCCCTTGTGCTCAGGGTCTCTTTCCCAAAGCAACACCTTACCAATATCAGAGAAAACAGCATTCAGATCATCAGTATGCCAATGATCAAGTGGAGGCCCCAGGAGCATGACCTAGCATTCGTTGTTAAACTGAGTCCTACGCTAGTTAATGCCCTCATTGTGCCTAGCAAAAGAGATTGCAACATCCTGGAAAGGGATTGGACCCGTAGTGATTAAACGGTCTCTGTCACTGACATTGGTAAATTGAACATATGCAGAGCCAAATGGACAATCTTGGATATCACGGAAATCAACACGAGCCTCATTGAAAAAGAAATCTTGCAACACATCTCTGATATTATCAAATGGAACTGGACCAGCGGGAGGGGATGAATGTGCGCAATAGCATACTGTTCATGAGCCCTTGGTCGACGAGGAACCACCACCCTCTTGACCCGATTCCGGCCAGCCACCTGCAAAATCTCAAAGCCATGGGGTAGGAAAGGCTGTGGGTCAAGCGGAATGTTTGCCATTACGGCAACGGCTGTTGCCAGCGACGAGCAGAGCAAGGAGGTTGGGGTTTCTGCAGGCGTGGAGTTCAGGAGGCAGGGGGTTCGGGAGTTTTCTTTTTTTGGGCGAGAGCAAAATCCTTAAGACAATCAAACACCCTGGGCCGCGACACTTGCGGCGAGACATGGGCCTTGAACCAATTAAGGTAAGATTTGTTGGGCCAAGGACAAGAAGGGAAGGTTGGGAATTTCAAAAATGGTAAAAGACCAGGCAGATTAATTGCGGATGATTTGTTGTCTGCAGGAGATTTCGCACCCTTGATAACTTTCCCATTAACCACAATTTCCGCAAATGATGTGCCCGGTACCACTCGATTAATATCTCCTTTGATATGACCGTTATTGCATGGGGTCGTTGACGAGGAAATCGGTGAACCAATACGATCAAAAACTGAAGCCTTTTTTTCTTTTTGTATGAAACAAAAATCCAATCCTTGTCCAATTCTTTATAATATTCTTTCTCTTCAAATTTCCAATTTGGACCTCCATCACCCCAAAGGTTGTTCTTCAAGACGAAAAATTCATCTGAGAAGGTACCAAAATTATATATTTCAAAGACCACAGCACGTGATGCAACAGAGAATCTAAATGTTCTATCTTGGAGGATCTTGACTTGAAATTTTGAAGCTAGGCCACCAAAACAAGCTTGGAGTGCAATTCCAATAGTATGAACATCAATCTTAAAATTTGCACGACCAAATGAGCCAACCAGGAAGAAAGGTCTTCTGCGCAATCCTCTAGAGAAATTGATGTGATGACCAAATTTTTTGAACATATTTGTCTCAAAAATCTTCCCTTTAGAGAAATTGAATGAAATGCATTTGTTGGTCTTGTCCGATGATGCTTGTGCCATGTCGGCAATTTGAGCACCCACCACCACTCTTTTGATCACAAGATCCAAAGTCACACCAGAGAAGATCTTCTCACTTTGAAGAAGGAATCTAGCATCAATCACCACCTTATCTTGATTAAGCAACACAACTCGCTTAGCAAGAGAATAAAGGACCAAAAAACCATGAGCTTTGTCCAAATCATCAGAAGGCAAGGAAGAACTTGTAACGTGCCACATAAGTTTCAAATCTTCAACCTTGTCTGCTATAACATGAGAAGTCCCAAGAAAACCAGAAGATGGTGTCAAAAAATCATTGATTCTTGCAAGATGAGAGGGGAACCTCACCACTGATCCAATCGAGAGTACCTCCCCATTTTCCATGCATCTACCCTCAAGTGGAGAGCCGTTGGCATTGAGAATGACCAACCAGCGATTAGCCGAGAGAATCAGAGACCCAACCAGGAACTTACCATCGGTGGAACTTCCCGAATAGGTGATTTTCCAATCACCACCAGATGAATCAAGAGAAGAGGATCCCATGATATGGTGTGCGACGGCGCCGGAGTGACGCCGGCGAGAGCCGGTGGGAGGGGCCTCAAAAAGACATGCCTCGGAAATCATGCGGGTTCTGGTTTTCCGCTTCTATTCTTGTAGACAGTGTTGGGCCTCCAAGTGCAGATTTGTAGAACAGCAGCAAGTTTCCCTTAAGTGGATCACCCTAGGTTTATCGAACTCAGGGAGGAAGTGGTCAAAGGTATCCCTCTCAAGCAATGCAATCAAGATACAAGAAGTCTCTTCTGTCCCCAACACACCCAATACACTTGTCAGGTGTATAGGTGCACTAGTTCGGCGAAGAGATAGTGAAATACAAGTAATATGGATGATTATAAGTGGTAATTGCAATCTGAAATAAGAGTGGCAGCAAGCAAACATGTAACAGAACTGATTGTAAACAGTGTTTCAATGCTTAGAAACAAGGCCTAGGGATCATACTTTCACTAGTGGACATCTTCTCTTCATGATGCTACCCTGAACTAATCTCCAATTGGACGATGTAGGGCTATAACATCACACCTTAAAGTTCACATTCCCCATCTAGATAACCCCTCACTGTCACCTTGAGCGCTAGATGGTTCCAACAAACACCACAATCTCATAGAGACATCCAACTCAAATTATACTCATGATAAGTATTTATGTAACCTTAGCCAAAGTGCCACATGGCGTGCACACTGTCAAGTTCACACACGTGGGGATAAGCAGAGATTAATTAAAGCACTTGAGTAGCAGAATATATCTATAGATTACAAAGCTCATGATCTTAATAAGATCATGCATAGAGAGAGAGAGATGAACACATAGCTACTTGTAGAGCCCTTAGCCTCGAGAGAGAACTACTCCCTCCTCATCATGGGAGTCCGCAACGGCGATGGAGATGGCGGTGAAGTCGATGGATATGGCTCTGGGGGCACTTCCCCATCCCGGCAGGGTGCCGGAACAGAGACTTCTGTCCCTCGAATCTCCTCTTCGGTGGCGGCGGTGCTGCGGAACTTTTCGTGGAATTATGATCTCCTTTTTTAGGATTTTCGTCCCAAGGGGATTTTATAGGCGAAGGAGCAAGCTCGGTGGAGGCCGGAGGGTCTCACACCACCACTGGCACGACCTGGCCTGGCCCGCGCTAGCAAGTGGTGTGGCCAGCCCCTGGCCCTCCTCCGTCTCGTCTTCTGGCTCCGTGAGTCTTCTAGTAAAATATCGACTTTGACTTTTGTCCGACCCAATTCCGAGAATGTCTTTTCTAGCTTTTCTGAAACCAAAAATAGCAGAAAATAGGCAACTAGCACTTCGACATCTTGTTAATAGGTTAGTTCTAGAAAATGTGTAAAAGTATCTCAAAATGTAGACAAAACATATGATAGTTGATATAAAACAAGTATGGAACATCAAAAATTATAGATACATTTATGACGTATCAACATCCCCAAGCTTAACTCCTGCTCATCCTCGAGTAGGTAAGTGACAAAAACAATAATTTTTGAGGTGACATGCACCATCATAATCTTGATCAAGGTATTTGTAAAACATTGATAGCTGGGATCATAGTACTTTAACATAGCATGAAAGATATAGTTCTAACAATAAGACATAGCAACTATGTTGTAACATGAAAAGGTATAAACAAAAGATTCATGAATAACAATGCTTTGAAAAACGTTTGTTTGTTTCACATATAGAAAACATAATGAAAATGGTATTCAGCTTGTCCCTCATAGTGTAGCAAAACATAAAAGCATAGGTCACCTTCAAAGTTCATAAGGGTGACTAGATACAAATAGTTTAAGAACAAGCAATATCAAAGTTATGAATCAATCAACAAGTCTTGGGACAATGCTCATTAAACTAAGAATGACCATTATGCTCTCTCAATAGGTGCATAAAGATAGAAGATGGAGACTCAACATAAAAAGTAAACGAAAGGCCCTTCATAGAAGGAAGCAGGGATTCAAGTCTCATAAAGAGCTTCCAAAAATTATGGTACTTATTAGCTTTCAGCTCTCATTGCCCCTATCATAAGCTTTTTTAGGTGGTTAAGGTTAAAGTGAACAAATATGAGGATATGCTTGACAAGTTATAAGCTGAAAATCTCATGCCCCTTACTTACGAGTACCGTTCCTCATGCTACTCAAGTTTAGTCACAAGTAAGTTCTTTTCATTGTAAGTACATGTGTATCATAGAGAACCGCCAACGGGGTACCCCTTGCCCGATGATATGGAAGAATTCCCATATCAAAATGACAAGGCAAGTAGAAAATGAGCATCTCAGCATCCTTTTATTTCCTATTTGCATAGGCCTCTTTTTTTTCTTTTTTTCTCTCCCTTTTTTTCCTATTTTCATTGGCTTTTTTATAGAGGATGCTTCATAGATTGCTCACTATGGTTATGCTGCAGGTTTCCACCATGATTAGGCATGGATTAGACCAGCCGCTCAGGCGTTTCTCTAACATATATACGAACTTCATGAGCCTTACAAGCTCCCCTTTCATTTCACAACGACGGGATCCATAAGAAAAAGAACATGATATCAACTAAACAAAGTGCAATTTTTAAAGCATTCCCCATGATAGCATGGTTCTGCTAATCCACAACTTACAAAACACAAGCATATATGCAACATAGATGGGCACAATTGTTCAAATTTATTAAGTGCAAGAAAAGTAAAGTGTGCCATCAAGTTTGTGAGAGCTTTAATCACTAATTTTCACATAACAAGTTTAATTTGGAAGGTAGATAAAAACATGAATATACTTGGAATATCAAATGCTAATAGGTAGGTATGGTGGACTCTTTGGAATAACTTGGTTTTATTTGGAGTTGGATGCATGAGTGGAACTCATACTTGGTACATGTGGAGGCTAGCAAAAGACTGGGAGCAACCAACTAAGAGAGCAATAATGGCCATAATCATGCAAAGCGACAAAACATTATTAATTAAAGCATAAAGTGATATTATAAGTCGAAAACTAAATGATCATAGAGGCTATGGTGACTTGGTATAGTATTAACATGGCGTGAGCATGTGCCAAGTCAACCCAAATAAAGAATCAAAGGAGAATACCACAAAATTATGCTTTTATATGCTAAAACAACGCATGATTCTTTCAAGGCACATTAAGCAATCTCAATTGTTTGTAACAAGTCATGCTACAACAATAATCACTAAGCATATGGTCAAAGCAACATCTAGCATGACATGATAAAGTCTAAGTCATAGTCAAAACAATCTTACTTTTGTACCACTATAGGCATGAAATTTCCTACTCTTTTCCAACACCAATCGAAAACTAAAGCTAAACGCAGTGCTAGCAAAGGAGAACACTCACAGAACAATAAGAGTGAAAACTAGAGTGTTCTAAGCAATGAATAACGAGGTGTGTCTCTCTCCAAAAGAAGTTTGTTGGGATCCAACAAACTTATTTAAGCAAAATAAAACTAAAAACAAAAATAAAGACGCTCCAAGAACAACAAAATTGTGCATGAAACAATAAAAATGAAGTGTTTGGAAGAAACCTGAGATTTTTATTGATGAAGAAGGGGATGCCTTGGGCATCCCCAAGCTTTGACGCTTGTACTTCTTGAAAATTTTTGGGGTGACACGTGTGGCATCCCCAAGCTTGAGCTTTTGTCCATACTTCATCTTATCACATTGTTCTTCCCTGCACTTTAAAATTTGCTTCATACAAAACTTCACACAATGTTTATTAGAAACATTAGTGTACTCAAGATAATAAGTCTTTAGGTTCAGTTTCAACACAAGTAAAACTTCCATTAAAACACAAGATACTGTATCAATTCCTTTTAAAAGTTCAAATGATCAAAGAGAACTCAAAGAGAAAGAGATTAAGAGGCAAATGCAAATAATGGCAGAAATCTGTCAAAACAGACCAGCAGGTAAAAACCGATTTTTTCGAAGACCTTCTGTTGATCAAATCGAAAAGTGTTGAACTAACAAAAGTTGGATAACAACCTGGGGCAGAAGCACACAAATTTACAGCTCAAACAGACGTACAGAGATTGTTCACAAATGTTTACAGCGAAGCACAAAAATCTGTTTCGGAGCAGCAACTTTCCCAAGCATTATTTCTCTCTTATTAGAGGTTATTCTTAGCACAAAAACCACACAAAAAAGGATAAGGAGAGGTTACTGAGGCAATAACTTCCAATATTCAACAAAATAAAAATTCATTGACTAAAATTTGGGTTATCTCTCAATAAGTGCTTTTCTTTAACGCCTTTGAGCTAGGCATGATAATTTCGATGATGCTCACATAAGAAATATGAATTGAAGTAAAAGAGAGCATCAAGAAGAAAATATGGACATATTTAAGTATAACCCACTTTCTATGTAAAATAATCTTGTAAAGAAACAAGTCATGAAAGCACAAAGCCACAAGCATAGGAAAGCAAAACAAGTGCAACTTCAAAAAAATTAACATAAAGAGGGGAAACTTAATATTGTGGAGACACATAAAACCATGTTTCCCTCTCTCATAATAACTTTCAGTAGCATCATGAATAAAATTAACAATATAACTATCACATAAAACATGCTTATCATGAGCCACATGCATATAATCATTATTACTCTCCGCATAAGCATAGTTATCCTTATTAATTGTAGTGGGAGCAAGTTCAACAAAATAGCTATCATTATTATTCTCATCACCATAATCATCAAATATAGGAGGCATATTGTAATCATAATTAATTTTCTCCTCAATGGTAGGTGGACTGAAAATATCATATTCATCATTGTAATCATCATATATTGGAGGCATAGTATCATCAAAGTAAATTTTCTCCTCCGTGCTTGGGGGACTAAAAATATCATGCTCATCAAAACCAGCTTCCCCAAGCTTAGACTTTTCCATAGCATTAGCAAAAATGGTGTTCAAAGGATTCATACTAATAACATTGCTATTAGCATGCAAAGAAAGTTCCATGGGTTATTCAATTTTATTTTCAAACCATTCATGTTCTACCTTAGAAAAAATACTAAAAAGCTCTCTAATTTTGTTGTTGTTTTCCATTAAGCCTAACTAGTGAAAATAAAAACAAGAAACAAAAAGATATAATTGCAGAATCTAAAGGAAATAACTTCGAGAACTCACCCACCAGCAATAGTACTAGAAGATAGCTTAGTAGCCAGAATATGTGAGTACCTTTTACCTTACCTCCCCGGCAACGGTGCCAGAAAATAGCTTGATGTCTACGCACGCTTCTATTCTTGTAGACAGTGTTGGGCCTCCAAGTGCAGAGGTTTGTAGAACAGCAGCAAGTTTCCCTTAAGTGGATCACCCAAGGTTTATCGAACTCGGGGAGGAAGTGGTCAAAGGTATCCTTCTCAAGCAACCCTGCAATCAAGATAAAAGAAGTGTCTTGTGTCCCCAACACACCCAATACACTTGTCAGGTGTATAGGTGCACTAGTTCGGCGAAGAGATAGTGAAATACAAGTAATATGGATGATTATAAGTGGTAATTGCAATCTGAAATAAGAGTGGCAGCAAGAAAACATGTAATAGAACTGATTGTAAATGGTGTTTCAATGCTTAGAAACAAGGCCTAGAGATCATACTTTCACTAGTGGACACTCTCATATAAATATCTTCTCTTCATGATGCTATCCTGAACTACTCTCCGGTTGGACGATGTAGGGCTATAACATCACACCTTAAAGTTCGCATTCCCCATCTAGATAACCCCCCACTGTCACCTTGAGCGCTAGATGGTTCCAACAAACACCACAATCTCATAGAGACATCCAACTCAAATTATACTCATGATAAGTATTTATGTAACCTTAGCCAAAGTTCCACACGGTGTGCACACTGTCAACTTCACACATGTGGGGATAAGTAGAGATTAATTAAAGCACTTGAGTAGCAGAATAGATCTATAGATTACAAAGCTCATGATCTCAATAACATCATGCATAGAGAGAGAGATGCACACATAGCTACTTGTAGAGCCCTTAGCCTCGAGAGAGAACTACTCCCTCCTCATCATGGGAGTCGGCAACAGCGATGGAGATGGCGGTGGAGTCAATGGAGATGGCGCCGGGGGCACTTCCCCGTCCCGGCAGTGTGCCGAAACAGAGACTTCTGTCCCCCGAATCTCCTCTTCGGTGGTGGCGGCGCTACTGAACTTTTCATGGAATTCTGATCTCCTTTTTTAGGGTTTTCATCCCGGGGGGTTTTATAGGCGAAGGAGCAAGGTCGGTGGAGGCCGGAGGGTCCCACACCGCCCCCTAGCGCGGCCTGGCCTGGCCTGCGCCACCAGGTGGTGTGGCCAGACCCTGGCCCTCCTCCGTTTCATCTTCTGGCTCCGTGAGTCTTCTAGTAAAATATCGACTTTGCTTTTTTCCGGTGCAATTCCGAGAATATGTGTTTTCTAGCTTTTTTGAAACCAAAAACAGCAGAAAATAGGCAACTGCCACTATAGCATCTTGTTAATAGGTTAGTTCCAGAAAATGCGTAAAAGTATCTCAAAATATAGACAAAACATAAGATAGTTGATACAAAACAAGCATGGAACATCAAAAATTACAGATACGTTTACGACGTATCAGGGTGCCACCTGCAGATTGATGGCTCAAAAAGTGATGAGCTCGTTGGGAATCCCAAGAGGAAGGTATGATGAGAACAACAGCAAATTTTCCCTCAGTGATGAAACCAAGGTTATCGAACCAGTAGGAGCAAGGAAACAACCCCAAGGTGTTGTCTTCCAACTTGGAATCCTGCACAACACAACCACAGAACTTTGCCTCAACTTATAGTGAGGTTGTCAATCTCACTGGTTTTGCTGAAACAAAGGATTAAACGTATTGTGTGGAAGATAGTAATTGCTTGCAGAAAGTAAACCGAAAACAGTAAATAGATTGTAGATTGATGGTAAAGAATGGACCGAGGTCCATAGTTCACTAGAGGTGATTCTCCTTAAGATAGTTGACATGTTGGGTGAACAAATTACAGCGGGGCAATTGACAGACACCGAGAAAGCTTACATGCATATACTAATCATCTTGACTCCTATGAGATTCGATTGGGCATTACAACATTATACATAGACTGTAATCCAACTGCATCTATGACTAATAATCCACCTTCAGGTTATCATCCAAACCCCCTCCAGTATTAAGTTGAAAGCAACAGATAATTACATTAAGCAAAGTTTGTAAAGTAAACAATACGATTGTTCTAGAAACAAAGGATTGTTATTTTCTCCCTAGTAGCAATAACACATCTAGTATCTTAGAGATTTCTGTCACTTCCCCAGATTCCTAGAGGCATGAACCCACTATCGAGCATAAATATTCCCTCTTGGAGTTGCTAGCATCTACTCGGCCAAGATAGCTACTAACAATGGAAAGCATGCAAGATCACAAATAACATAGACATGATAGAATCAATAATCAATCTGAAATAGCATCTCAATATCCATCGGATCCCCGCAAACACAACATGTGAGATTACAAATAGATGATCTTGATCATGAACGGAGCTCACAAGATCTAAACATGGTAGCACAAAGGAGAAGAACCAACCATCTAGCTACTACATGGACTTGTAGTCCAGGGATGAACATACTCACGCATCACACCGGAGGCAGGCATGGTGATGAAGAAGGCCTCCAGGGTGATCTCTCCCCTCCGGTAGGGTGCCGGGAAGAGCTTCAGATCCCTCCCGATCTAGGGATGGAGATGGCGGCGGCTACAGACTCTTTCGTGGAATTTTGATAGGGTACTTAGGTTTTTTGTCCCGGAGGCAATATAAAGGCGAAGGGGCAAGGTCGGTGGACTACCAGGGGGGCCACACCCCCTGATGGCGCGGCTAGGGCTGGCCGCGCCACCGTAGGGTGTGGCCGCCCTAGCTTCCCTCTTCGTCTCCCCTCCGGACTCTGTATTCCTTCTGGTGAAATATTGACTTGGGATTTTGTCCGGTCCAATTCCGAGAATATTTCCTTACTAGCTTTTCTGAAACCAAAAACAGCAGAAAACAGGCAACTGGCACTGTGGCATCTTATTAATAGGTTAGTTCCAGAAAATGTGTAAAAATACTCCAAAGTGTGAACAAAACATAAGAAAGTAAATATAAAACAAGCATGGAACATCAAAAATTATAGATACGTTTACAACGTATCACAGATCCATCAGCAGGGTGGTAGGCGAAGCTTTTATACTTGGGTGGTAGGAATTTCCGAGCTTTGAAAATATCTCTCTTTTCTAGCTTTGTTTCCTGCAGGCATATAATCAGAGCTCCTGCTCATCAATTAACTTGTAAATGATAGAGTTTTTGTCCTTGTCGCCTAGCCCTCGAACATTCCATGATAAGATCTTCATTGTAAACTAACTCGATCCCTTAGCGAACCAAAGAAATGCAATGCAGAATGCAGTGGTAAAGTGCAAAAAAGCATGTATAAGCAATTGATAAACCTTCACCTTCTGTTGGCATTACAGGGTGCAAAACAAAGGAAATACATAAAAAGGGAAATGCATTGTTGGTCATGCTCATCACACATCGTGATCGGCACCAACTTTGGAGGAAACTAGAAATGCAGGCGGTGGTGAAAACAAACTAGCACCCTAACTACGCAATGCCAAGCAGGTACTACAAGCGGTGGCGCGGCCTCAGCCATGGGGTCCGACGGTCCCCTTGCCCTTGTTCTCCAGGGCCTGCTCCACATTCAGCAAACCATAGCAACTAGCCAAGTCAAGTAGCGTCTAGCGGCTGGAACTCGCTGGTGTCTCGGTGATCGGCATTGGCGCGACCACGTTGATGTCTGGGATATTCCTCGTCTTCCTCCTGCGAGTTGATGTTGAGCCAGGGGATGGTCCCGAGCCTTCGTCAGAGGAAGCCTTGCGCTGTGAGGCTCGCTCGACAGACCCCATCCTGACGCCGTCCTGCATCTTGCGGATTCTCTCACTACGGCGCCGCTGATATGTCATCAAGTTATTCTTGGGCATCTTCCCCTGCGGCTCGCTGAGCTCTGAATCAGAGTCAGAGAGCAGAACCGCCCCATCCTGGCGCAGCAGCGCACTAGGCTGAACTCCACCATGTGCTGCATCTGGCGGCGGCATGTCCAGCACCATTGGGACCTTTCCCTTGTCATCGGCGCAGCCCACGGGTGCTCTGGCCACCTGCGCGGGCTCCCTCCTCTCGGGCTGCTTGTACAGGTACGGCCCAGTGCAGCCCAACATGTTCAGCATTCCGCCCGCCAGAGGATTCCCGCTTCGTCCTAGAGCGTAGCTGCCCTGGCCCGCGAGGAACAGAGCTTGCTTTAGGCGCTCGAGCCCATCAGGGGTGGTGATGACTTTGTTCTCAGGCAGCAGAAGCAGTGGAGACGCTAGGACAGGGGTTCCAGACCCAGCTGCCAGCGAAGTGACTATCGGAACAAGGTCAGAAGTGCAGCTGTGGAAGTGAAAAGGAACTGGCACTGTGGCATCTTATTAATAGGTTAGTTCCAGAAAATGTGTAAAAATACTCCAAAGTGTGAACAAAACATAAGAAAGTAAATATAAAACAAGCATGGAACATCAAAAATTATAGATACGTTTACAACGTATCACAGATCCATCAGCAGGGTGGTAGGCGAAGCTTGTATACTTGGGTGGTAGGAATTTCCGAGCTTTGAAAATATCTCTCTTTTCTAGCTTTGTTTCCTGCAGGCATATAATCAGAGCTCCTGCTCATCAATTAACTTGTAAATGATAGAGTTTTTGTCCTTGTCGCCTAGCCCTCGAACATTCCATGATAAGATCTTCATTGTAAACTAACTCGATCCCTTAGCGAACCAAAGAAATGCAATGCAGAATGCAGTGGTAAAGTGCAAAAAAGCATGTATAAGCAATTGATAAACCTTCACCTTCTGTTGGCATTACAGGGTGCAAAACAAAGGAAATACATAAAAAGGGAAATGCATTGTTGGTCATGCTCATCACACATCGTGATCGGCACCAACTTTGGAGGAAACTAGAAATGCAGGCGGTGGTGAAAACAAACTAGCACCCTAACTACGCAATGCCAAGCAGGTACTACAAGCGGTGGCGCGGCCTCAGCCATGGGGTCCGACGGTCCCCTTGCCCTTGTTCTCCAGGGCCTGCTCCACATTCAGCAAACCATAGCAACTAGCCAAGTCAAGTAGCGTCTAGCGGCTGGAACTCGCTGGTGTCTCGGTGATCGGCATTGGCGCGACCACGTTGATGTCTGGGATATTCCTCGTCTTCCTCCTGCGAGTTGATGTTGAGCCAGGGGATGGTCCCGAGCCTTCGTCAGAGGAAGCCTTGCGCTGTGAGGCTCGCTCGACAGACCCCATCCTGACGCCGTCCTGCATCTTGCGGATTCTCTCACTACGGCGCCGCTGATATGTCATCAAGTTATTCTTGGGCATCTTCCCCTGCGGCTCGCTGAGCTCTGAATCAGAGTCAGAGAGCAGAACCGCCCCATCCTGGCGCAGCAGCGCACTAGGCTGAACTCCACCATGTGCTGCATCTGGCGGCGGCATGTCCAGCACCATTGGGACCTTTCCCTTGTCATCGGCGCAGCCCACGGGTGCTCTGGCCACCTGCGCGGGCTCCCTCCTCTCGGGCTGCTTGTACAGGTATGGCCCAGTGCAGCCCAACATGTTCAGCATTCCGCCCGCCAGAGGATTCCCGCTTCGTCCTAGAGCGTAGCTGCCCTGGCCCGCGAGGAACAGAGCTTGCTTTAGGCGCTCGAGCCCATCAGGGGTGGTGATGACTTTGTTCTCAGGCAGCAGAAGCAGTGGAGACGCTAGGACAGGGGTTCCAGACCCAGCTGCCAGCGAAGTGACTATCGGAACAAGGTCAGAAGTGCAGCTGTGGAAGTGAAAAGGAACTGGCACTGTGGCATCTTATTAATAGGTTAGTTCCAGAAAATGTGTAAAAATACTCCAAAGTGTGAACAAAACATAAGAAAGTAAATATAAAACAAGCATGGAACATCAAAAATTATAGATACGTTTACAACGTATCACAGATCCATCAGCAGGGTGGTAGGCGAAGCTTGTATACTTGGGTGGTAGGAATTTCCGAGCTTTGAAAATATCTCTCTTTTCTAGCTTTGTTTCCTGCAGGCATATAATCAGAGCTCCTGCTCATCAATTAACTTGTAAATGATAGAGTTTTTGTCCTTGTCGCCTAGCCCTCGAACATTCCATGATAAGATCTTCATTGTAAACTAACTCGATCCCTTAGCGAACCAAAGAAATGCAATGCAGAATGCAGTGGTAAAGTGCAAAAAAGCATGTATAAGCAATTGATAAACCTTCACCTTCTGTTGGCATTACAGGGTGCAAAACAAAGGAAATACATAAAAAGGGAAATGCATTGTTGGTCATGCTCATCACACATCGTGATCGGCACCAACTTTGGAGGAAACTAGAAATGCAGGCGGTGGTGAAAACAAACTAGCACCCTAACTACGCAATGCCAAGCAGGTACTACAAGCGGTGGCGCGGCCTCAGCCATGGGGTCCGACGGTCCCCTTGCCCTTGTTCTCCAGGGCCTGCTCCACATTCAGCAAACCATAGCAACTAGCCAAGTCAAGTAGCGTCTAGCGGCTGGAACTCGCTGGTGTCTCGGTGATCGGCATTGGCGCGACCACGTTGATGTCTGGGATATTCCTCGTCTTCCTCCTGCGAGTTGATGTTGAGCCAGGGGATGGTCCCGAGCCTTCGTCAGAGGAAGCCTTGCGCTGTGAGGCTCGCTCGACAGACCCCATCCTGACGCCGTCCTGCATCTTGCGGATTCTCTCACTACGGCGCCGCTGATATGTCATCAAGTTATTCTTGGGCATCTTCCCCTGCGGCTCGCTGAGCTCTGAATCAGAGTCAGAGAGCAGAACCGCCCCATCCTGGCGCAGCAGCGCACTAGGCTGAACTCCACCATGTGCTGCATCTGGCGGCGGCATGTCCAGCACCATTGGGACCTTTCCCTTGTCATCGGCGCAGCCCACGGGTGCTCTGGCCACCTGCGCGGGCTCCCTCCTCTCGGGCTGCTTGTACAGGTACGGCCCAGTGCAGCCCAACATGTTCAGCATTCCGCCCGCCAGAGGATTCCCGCTTCGTCCTAGAGCGTAGCTGCCCTGGCCCGCGAGGAACAGAGCTTGCTTTAGGCGCTCGAGCCCATCAGGGGTGGTGATGACTTTGTTCTCAGGCAGCAGAAGCAGTGGAGACGCTAGGACCGGGGTTCCAGACCCAGCTGCCAGCGAAGTGACTATCGGAACAAGGTCAGAAGTGCAGCTGTGGAAGTGAAAAGGAACTGGCACTGTGGCATCTTATTAATAGGTTAGTTCCAGAAAATGTGTAAAAATACTCCAAAGTGTGAACAAAACATAAGAAAGTAAATATAAAACAAGCATGGAACATCAAAAATTATAGATACGTTTACAACGTATCACAGATCCATCAGCAGGGTGGTAGGCGAAGCTTGTATACTTGGGTGGTAGGAATTTCCGAGCTTTGAAAATATCTCTCTTTTCTAGCTTTGTTTCCTGCAGGCATATAATCAGAGCTCCTGCTCATCAATTAACTTGTAAATGATAGAGTTTTTGTCCTTGTCGCCTAGCCCTCGAACATTCCATGATAAGATCTTCATTGTAAACTAACTCGATCCCTTAGCGAACCAAAGAAATGCAATGCAGAATGCAGTGGTAAAGTGCAAAAAAGCATGTATAAGCAATTGATAAACCTTCACCTTCTGTTGGCATTACAGGGTGCAAAACAAAGGAAATACATAAAAAGGGAAATGCATTGTTGGTCATGCTCATCACACATCGTGATCGGCACCAACTTTGGAGGAAACTAGAAATGCAGGCGGTGGTGAAAACAAACTAGCACCCTAACTACGCAATGCCAAGCAGGTACTACAAGCGGTGGCGCGGCCTCAGCCATGGGGTCCGACGGTCCCCTTGCCCTTGTTCTCCAGGGCCTGCTCCACATTCAGCAAACCATAGCAACTAGCCAAGTCAAGTAGCGTCTAGCGGCTGGAACTCGCTGGTGTCTCGGTGATCGGCATTGGCGCGACCACGTTGATGTCTGGGATATTCCTCGTCTTCCTCCTGCGAGTTGATGTTGAGCCAGGGGATGGTCCCGAGCCTTCGTCAGAGGAAGCCTTGCGCTGTGAGGCTCGCTCGACAGACCCCATCCTGACGCCGTCGTGCATCTTGCGGATTCTCTCACTACGGCGCCGCTGATATGTCATCAAGTTCTTCTTGGGCATCTTCCCCTGCGGCTCGCTGAGCTCTGAATCAGAGTCAGAGAGCAGAACCGCCCCATCCTGGCGCAGCAGCGCACTAGGCTGAACTCCACCATGTGCTGCATCTGGCGGCGGCATGTCCAGCACCATTGGGACCTTTCCCTTGTCATCGGCGCAGCCCACGGGTGCTCTGGCCACCTGCGCGGGCTCCCTCCTCTCGGGCTGCTTGTACAGGTATGGCCCAGTGCAGCCCAACATGTTCAGCATTCCGCCCGCCAGAGGATTCCCGCTTCGTCCTAGAGCGTAGCTGCCCTGGCCCGCGAGGAACAGAGCTTGCTTTAGGCGCTCGAGCCCATCAGGGGTGGTGGTGACTTTGTTCTTAGGCAGCAGAAGCAGTGGAGACGCTAGGACAGGGGTTCCAGACCCAGCTGCCAGCGAAGTGACTATCGGAACAAGGTCAGAAGTGCAGCTGTGGAAGTGAAAAGGAACTGGCACTGTGGCATCTTATTAATAGGTTAGTTCCAGAAAATGTGTAAAAATACTCCAAAGTGTGAACAAAACATAAGAAAGTAAATATAAAACAAGCATGGAACATCAAAAATTATAGATACGTTTACAACGTATCACAGATCCATCAGCAGGGTGGTAGGCGAAGCTTGTATACTTGGGTGGTAGGAATTTCCGAGCTTTGAAAATATCTCTCTTTTCTAGCTTTGTTTCCTGCAGGCATATAATCAGAGCTCCTGCTCATCAATTAACTTGTAAATGATAGAGTTTTTGTCCTTGTCGCCTAGCCCTCGAACATTCCATGATAAGATCTTCATTGTAAACTAACTCGATCCCTTAGCGAACCAAAGAAATGCAATGCAGAATGCAGTGGTAAAGTGCAAAAAAGCATGTATAAGCAATTGATAAACCTTCACCTTCTGTTGGCATTACAGGGTGCAAAACAAAGGAAATACATAAAAAGGGAAATGCATTGTTGGTCATGCTCATCACACATCGTGATCGGCACCAACTTTGGAGGAAACTAGAAATGCAGGCGGTGGTGAAAACAAACTAGCACCCTAACTACGCAATGCCAAGCAGGTACTACAAGCGGTGGCGCGGCCTCAGCCATGGGGTCCGACGGTCCCCTTGCCCTTGTTCTCCAGGGCCTGCTCCACATTCAGCAAACCATAGCAACTAGCCAAGTCAAGTAGCGTCTAGCGGCTGGAACTCGCTGGTGTCTCGGTGATCGGCATTGGCGCGACCACGTTGATGTCTGGGATATTCCTCGTCTTCCTCCTGCGAGTTGATGTTGAGCCAGGGGATGGTCCCGAGCCTTCGTCAGAGGAAGCCTTGCGCTGTGAGGCTCGCTCGACAGACCCCATCCTGACGCCGTCATGCATCTTGCGGATTCTCTCACTACGGCGCCGCTGATATGTCATCAAGTTCTTCTTGGGCATCTTCCCCTGCGGCTCGCTGAGCTCTGAATCAGAGTCAGAGAGCAGAACCGCCCCATCCTGGCGCAGCAGCGCACTAGGCTGAACTCCACCATGTGCTGCATCTGGCGGCGGCATGTCCAGCACCATTGGGACCTTTCCCTTGTCATCGGCGCAGCCCACGGGTGCTCTGGCCACCTGCGCGGGCTCCCTCCTCTCGGGCTGCTTGTACAGGTACGGCCCAGTGCAGCCCAACATGTTCAGCATTCCGCCCGCCAGAGGATTCCCGCTTCGTCCTAGAGCGTAGCTGCCCTGGCCCGCGAGGAACAGAGCTTGCTTTAGGCGCTCGAGCCCATCAGGGGTGGTGATGACTTTGTTCTCAGGCAGCAGAAGCAGTGGAGACGCTAGGACAGGGGTTCCAGACCCAGCTGCCAGCGAAGTGACTATCGGAACAAGGTCAGAAGTGCAGCTGTGGAAGTGAAAAGGAACTGGCACTGTGGCATCTTATTAATAGGTTAGTTCCAGAAAATGTGTAAAAATACTCCAAAGTGTGAACAAAACATAAGAAAGTAAATATAAAACAAGCATGGAACATCAAAAATTATAGATACGTTTACAACGTATCACAGATCCATCAGCAGGGTGGTAGGCGAAGCTTGTATACTTGGGTGGTAGGAATTTCCGAGCTTTGAAAATATCTCTCTTTTCTAGCTTTGTTTCCTGCAGGCATATAATCAGAGCTCCTGCTCATCAATTAACTTGTAAATGATAGAGTTTTTGTCCTTGTCGCCTAGCCCTCGAACATTCCATGATAAGATCTTCATTGTAAACTAACTCGATCCCTTAGCGAACCAAAGAAATGCAATGCAGAATGCAGTGGTAAAGTGCAAAAAAGCATGTATAAGCAATTGATAAACCTTCACCTTCTGTTGGCATTACAGGGTGCAAAACAAAGGAAATACATAAAAAGGGAAATGCATTGTTGGTCATGCTCATCACACATCGTGATCGGCACCAACTTTGGAGGAAACTAGAAATGCAGGCGGTGGTGAAAACAAACTAGCACCCTAACTACGCAATGCCAAGCAGGTACTACAAGCGATGGCGCGGCCTCAGCCATGGGGTCCGACGGTCCCCTTGCCCTTGTTCTCCAGGGCCTGCTCCACATTCAGCAAACCATAGCAACTAGCCAAGTCAAGTAGCGTCTAGCGGCTGGAACTCGCTGGTGTCTCGGTGATCGGCATTGGCGCGACCACGTTGATGTCTGGGATATTCCTCGTCTTCCTCCTGCGAGTTGATGTTGAGCCAGGGGATGGTCCCGAGCCTTCGTCAGAGGAAGCCTTGCGCTGTGAGGCTCGCTCGACAGACCCCATCCTGACGCCGTCCTGCATCTTGCGGATTCTCTCACTACGGCGCCGCTGATATGTCATCAAGTTCTTCTTGGGCATCTTCCCCTGCGGCTCGCTGAGCTCTGAATCAGAGTCAGAGAGCAGAACCGCCCCATCCTGGCGTAGCAGCGCACTAGGCTGAACTCCACCATGTGCTGCATCTGGCGGCGGCATGTCCAGCACCATTGGGACCTTTCCCTTGTCATCGGCGCAGCCCACGGGTGCTCTGGCCACCTGCGCGGGCTCCCTCCTCTCGGGCTGCTTGTACAGGTACGGCCCAGTGCATCCCAACATGTTCAGCATTCCGCCCGCCAGAGGATTCCCGCTTCGTCCTAGAGCGTAACTGCCCTGGCCCGCGAGGAACAGAGCTTGCTTTAGGCGCTCGAGCCCATCAGGGGTGGTGATGACTTTGTTCTCAGGCAGCAGAAGCAGTGGAGACGCTAGGACAGGGGTTCCAGACCCAGCTGCCAGCGAAGTGACTATCGGAACAAGGTCAGAAGTGCAGCTGTGGAAGTGAAAAGGAACTGGCACTGTGGCATCTTATTAATAGGTTAGTTCCAGAAAATGTGTAAAAATACTCCAAAGTGTGAACAAAACATAAGAAAGTAAATATAAAACAAGCATGGAACATCAAAAATTATAGATACGTTTACAACGTATCACAGATCCATCAGCAGGGTGGTAGGCGAAGCTTGTATACTTGGGTGGTAGGAATTTCCGAGCTTTGAAAATATCTCTCTTTTCTAGCTTTGTTTCCTGCAGGCATATAATCAGAGCTCCTGCTTATCAATTAACTTGTAAATGATAGAGTTTTTGTCCTTGTCGCCTAGCCCTCGAACATTCCATGATAAGATCTTCATTGTAAACTAACTCGATCCCTTAGCGAACCAAAGAAATGCAATGCAGAATGCAGTGGTAAAGTGCTAAAAAGCATGTATAAGCAATTGATAAACCTTCACCTTCTGTTGGCATTACAGGGTGCAAAACAAAGGAAATACATAAAAAGGGAAATGCATTGTTGGTCATGCTCATCACACATCGTGATCGGCACCAACTTTGGAGGAAACTAGAAATGCAGGCGGTGGTGAAAACAAACTAGCACCCTAACTACGCAATGCCAAGCAGGTACTACAAGCGGTGGCGCGGCCTCAGCCATGGGGTCCGACGGTCCCCTTGCCCTTGTTCTCCAGGGCCTGCTCCACATTCAGCAAACCATAGCAACTAGCCAAGTCAAGTAGCGTCTAGCGGCTGGAACTCGCTGGTGTCTCGGTGATCGGCATTGGCGCGACCACGTTGATGTCTGGGATATTCCTCGTCTTCCTCCTGCGAGTTGATGTTGAGCCAGGGGATGGGCCCGAGCCTTCGTCAGAGGAAGCCTTGCGCTGTGAGGCTCGCTCGACAGACCCCATCCTGACGCCGTCCTGCATCTTGCGGATTCTCTCACTACGGCGCCGCTGATATGTCATCAAGTTCTTCTTGGGCATCTTCCCCTGCGGCTCGCTGAGCTCTGAATCAGAGTCAGAGAGCAGAACCGCCCCATCCTGGCGCAGCAGCGCACTAGGCTGAACTCCACCATGTGCTGCATCTGGCGGCGGCATGTCCAGCGCCATTGGGACCTTTCCCTTGTCATCGGCGCAGCCCACGGGTGCTCTGGCCACCTGCGCGGGCTCCCTCCTCTCGGGCTGCTTGTACAGGTACGGCCCAGTGCAGCCCAACATGTTCAGCATTCCGCCCGCCAGAGGATTCCCGCTTCGTCCTAGAGCGTAGCTGCCCTGGCCCGCGAGGAACAGAGCTTGCTTTAGGCGCTCGAGCCCATCAGGGGTGGTGATGACTTTGTTCTCAGGCAGCAGAAGCAGTGGAGACGCTAGGACAGGGGTTCCAGACCCAGCTGCCAGCGAAGTGACTATCGGAACAAGGTCAGAAGTGCAGCTGTGGAAGTGAAAAGGAACTGGGGTTGCTCTGATGGGATCGAAGGGAAGCTGAGGCAGCGGCAGCAGGCCGCGCCCGGGCAGTATCAGGTTTGGTGGACACGTGCAGGAAGGTGGGGATGGCAGGTGGAAGGTGGAAGTGGAGATGGACTGTGTGTATGGCTGAGTTGGAGTCATGGAAGATGGTGGAAGAGTCAGGGGAGCGACAGGAAGTCCCATGCCCATGGTCGGACGCAGCAGCTTTGGTGGGTAGGACGCGTCAATCTCAGGAAGCAGTGGGAGGGCCCGGACATTGTTTACCTCGTCAGGGAAGATGCTGAACAAGAGCGAGAGGATGCACTCTCGAGATAGGCCCACATCATGCACGGTCATCGCCCCCACGTGCGGACTGCGGTTGAAGTTGTAGACCGTGAACGGTTCATCTTCCCCACCAGGGCCTAGCTCTCTGACCGAGATGTGGACGCGGAAGTTCCGAGACCGGCTCAGCGTCACGTCCACGTCGAACGCCATGGTCCCCTCCTCCCAGACAAAATGGGCCAGGACGGATGGTGGCTCCGGCACGATCAGCCTGGCCTCCACCTTCGCCGACTCCGCCAGCAGCGTGACGAAATCGAGCAGGGAGGCAACGTCTGGGTTCAGCATCACGCGACGTGCTGCCAGCGACAGCGGCCTGTCAGGCTCTCCTTGCTACTACACTTGCCCGGCCGGTGCTCCACGGCGCTCAAGAGTTGGGGGCGGCGCGTCCGTGCCGTAGCGCACCCAGGTGTAGGACCGACGTGAGCGGCTCCCCTACCCGTGGCTATGGTTGCGCCGCGAGGGCGGCGGTGGAGGAGGCTGGTGTCGAGGAGACGGCGGCGGGGGGCTCCACCCGAGTCAGGAGCAACCGGTCGGCCAGAGGCCGTGTCCCAAACCTCATTGATGTAGATGTCGGCATAGTTCCCACGGCCGCCGTGCTTATGGAAGGCGGGGTGGTGGGGAATGTGGCGCGGCGACTCGACCTTGACCATGGCGAAGAGAGCGGAGTAGTCATGGCCGCGGAGTGCGCCATGCTCAACGCTCATAATAGATGCGAAGCCGCTCACCGCGTTGCGCACGCCCCACCGCTCCAAGAATTCGAGGGGGAACTTCTCCATGGTGAGGCAGGCCACATAGCGGTAGGAGAAGGTGAAAGCACTGTCACCTGAGCCATGGGGAGAATGTGTATAAGGGAGATGGACTGGTCGATGTCACGAACTCGCAACGTGCTCTGCCGCATAGCCCGGACCTAGTCACATCGGTGCAGGAACATGACGAAGCACGCCCCTGCCGAGCTCGAGGTGAAGCGGACATGAAGGTTGTCAAGACGCAGATGGAACACCCGCCGGAGCCAGGGTATAGGGTTTGCGCGCGTGGGCTGGATGTCTACTAGGCAGGCTAGGGCGTGTGCGTCATGCACGGGAGGGCAGTGGATGTCAAGCGAGGTGGGGCGGCCGTGAAACACAGGCTCCATGGCCACGGTGCTCCGGGAAATGGCCATGAGCTTGCGCACAGTTGGGCACACTGGTGGCGGTGGTGGCCGGAGAAGCGGCAGAACCAGCACACCACCTGATTAGAGCAAGCGAAGGTTCGGTGATTGTACTCAAGACAGCGGCAACAACGCAGGTGTAGGTTCAGCGGTTTACGGAGGTGGAAGCGTGCTGGAGACACGCCCGGTGCGGATGAAGAAACATGCCGAAGGAGGATGTCCTTATAAGAAGGTGGCGCAAGGGTGGAGGTTCTCTGATCGAGAGGAGAGGTGGAAGAGGAGCCAGACCCAACTTGTTCCTGATCTCCATGCCGTGGCGCTTGCATGGCCTGCGTTGTCACTTGTCGTGGCAGAGGTCGCAGGTCACATTGATTAATCCCATCTCTTAGCTTACTACGGCCGTGTAGACTAGCTGGCGGCCTAGGTTGAATGGTAGCCAATTCATCTCCGCCCTCCACCGCAGTAGAAATCGACCGAAGCGCCACGGGTCCAACGCGTCCACTCGCGTCGAAGCCGAATGCACGAGGATTTACTGGCCTTGGAGAGGGTGCAGTGGCGGACTGACCTAGAGCAGCGCTGAAGGGGCGCCGCCTTCTGACGGAATGGTCTCGTCTTACAGGAGACGTACTCATTACATTGTTAGTATCCCGGTTGTAATTTGCAATGAGCTGTGAATCACCGTGGTGTGCATGCAGGCCGCCAGCGCAAAGGACCGAGCCCTAAGAGGTAACAGAGGTAATTCCAAACTTGAACAGCCCTACGGCCCTGTTGCCCCTTAGAGCAATCTCGATGGCTACGTCACGTGACGCCACCCGAAATTCAAAAACACCCGCTTCTCCTCCTGTGACGGTGAACCCCGATGGCTCACCACCGAACCAAAACTGAAGCAGAAGAGCCAAGGCGTTCTTGGACAGGGTGAGGCCAGCCGAATCAACTGTGATTCTCAGGCCAGCAGATACGAACGGAGCGCCCACCTGCTCAGTGGTACCACAGTGGTGCTTCCAAAGCATGGAATCCTCGAAGCGAACCCCCGGAGAAGGGCGGAGCTCAGTTCTGTATGTCGGCCGGAAACCTAGGTGCGTACGTGTGGTGGGATAAGCTACATGCATGCAAGATCTCGTGAGAGTGACTTATCTGGAGCAGCCCCCAAGCTCGCACTCTGGCTGGTCGAGGAGGCGCCAGGAGAGGCTCGGCAGCCGTCGAACCGCCATGTGCGCCATGAAGTTTGTAAAATCGCTAGGTACGATAGGCAAAGGGATCTATTCGGATAAATCCCGAGTCCCGTATCTCGTGTTAATAAAGGCACTTTGCGGTTCTAGCTTTTATAGGAGAACAATACGGAGAGATAGATAGAACCGATACAGGAGTCATAGCCATATACTAACCGTACATATCACAATCTAACACCCCCCTTAATCACAACTTGGACAAGTTGAGATTATGCTTAAACTCCTCAAAACTACTAGCTGGTAGTGGTTTTTTGAAGCCATCGGCAACTTGATCCTTTGAAGAAATAAAACGAATTTCAAGTTGTTTGTTCAGAACTCTCTCTCTCTCTTTCCGACAAAATGAAAATCGATCTCAGTGTGCTTTGCTCGTGCATGAACGATTGGATTAGCTGATAGATATGTTGCTCCCAAATTATCACACCATAGACATTGTGTTTGCCTTGACTTGATTCCAAGTTCAACAAGTAAAGACTGTATCCAAATTATTTTAGCTGTTGCATTGGCCACTGACTTATATTCTGCTTCTCTGCTTGATCTAGACACTGTAGCCTGCTTTTTTAGCACTCCATGAAATAAGATTTGGACCATAAAACACAGCAAACCCTCCTGTTGACCTACGATCATCAACACATCCTGCCCAATCTGCATCTGAAAAGGCACTAACTAGTATAGAATCAGAAGGCATAAAGGTGAGTCCAACACTAACTATTTCCTTGACATATCTCATGATGCGCTTGGTAGCTGTCCAATGCACTGTTGTAGGAGCATGCAAGTATTGACAAACCTTGTTAACAACATAGGAAATATCTGGCCTTGTGAGAGTTGAATATTGTAAAGCACCTACCATACTCCTGTAGTTTGTGCTATCATCAGGACCTAACAACTCGCCTTCTTGTGATGTAATTTTTTCTGAAGATGATAAAGGTGTTGATGAACCTTTACAGTTTGTCATACCAACACGAGCAAGAACATCCTGGGCATACTTGGTTTGATTCAACACAAGTCCATTATTAACTTTCGGAACTTCAATTCCTAGAAAGAAGTGAAGATCACCAAGATCTTTCAAAGCAAACTCCTTGCTCAAATCTTTCAACAGGGCATCTGTTGCAGCTTGTGATGAGCTAGCAACTATGATATCATCAACATATATAAGCATATAAATTGTGATGTTAGACTTGTCATATATAAACAGTGACGTATCAGACCTTGATGTAGTAAAACCAAATCTGATTAACTGAGCACTTAAGCGTGAGTACCATGCCCGAGGTGCTTGCTTCAGCCCATATAACGCTTTATCTAGCTTGCACACATAGTTTAGCTTTTGTTTATCTTTATAACCAGGTGGTTGTTTTATAAAGACCTTCTCTTCCAGAACACCATGAAGAAACACATTCTTGACATCTAGCTGTCGCAAACTCCATCCCCTAGAAACAGAAATTGCCAGAACAAGCTGAACTGTTGCAATTTTCACAACAGGGCTAAAGGTGTCCTCATAATATATTACATATCATTGCTTAAAACCTTTGGCTACTAGTCTAGCCTTATATCTGTCAATTGAACCGTCTGCTTTCCTTTTGATTTTGTAAATCCATCTGCAATCAATAACATTCGACGCATGATGAGGTGGGACTAACCTCCATGTTTTATTTTTCATGAGAGCATCATATTCATCATCCATAGCCATTCTCCACTTATCATGTGCTAAAGCAGTTTGCAAGTCAGCTGGTTCATCTGAAGATGCAGTCAAGCACCAACGTGCATGATGTGTGGAAGGTGTGCGTCGTTAGCGCGTGCATCGCTAGCGTGTGCATGCGGCCGAAGCTGTGCGTCGTTAGCGCGTGCATGCGATCCGTCGGACGCGTCATGATGGCGCTGCGGCTGATCCGACGCGGATCCAGCTGATCCCGAGGATGATTCTCCAGAAAAATCCACTTCGTGCTCTATGCTTCCGTCCTCTTCTTTTGATATTGCATGTGTCTCGTTTGAGCGATTTTGAGCACTATTTTGACTGAAATTTTTACCGGTTTGTCCAGCTGGTACTTGCACAACAGTAGTAGGACTAGACGGGGGATTAGTAGTAGGAGGATTAGCCACAGTTGAATCATCAATAAGTGTGTCCCCGTGTTCAAAATTGCGAAGAGAGGAATCAAGTAAAAGGATTTCCTGCCTAAGAAGAGCACCAGCATTTGGATGAAGAGATTCAAATGGAAAAACAGCCTCATCAAAAACAACATCCCTAGAGATATATATACGTCCACTAGAAACCTCTAGACATTTGACACCTTTATGGCGAGGACTATACCTAAAAATACACATTGTTTGGAACGGAAAGCAAGTTTGCGAGTATTGTATGGACGCAAGTTGGGCCAGCAAGCGCAACCAAACACTCGCAAGCAGTTATAATCAGACCGTGTGCCTAAGAGACGATGAACGGGAGTATCGTTGTTGATCACTTTGCTTGAAAGCATGTTGATAAGATATGTGGCAGTAAGAAATGCCTCATCCCAAAATTTGAGGGGCATATGAGCATGAGCAAGAAGAGTGAGTCCTACTTCAACAATATGATGATGTTTTCTTTCAGCAGAACTATTTTGTCGGTGTGCATGAGGACAAGATACATGATGTGAGATACCTTGTGTTTGAAAGAAAGAGTTTAGTTTCACATATTCTCCTCCCCAATCGAATTTGACCGTAAGAATGTTTCTATCAAGCTTACGTTCAACAAGTTTTTGGAAGTTTACAAAGGCAAAAAAGGCATCAGATTTCTTCTTGAGCAAATATATCCAAGTAAACTTGCTATAATCATCAATAAAACTTATATAATAATCATGACGTCCAAGAGAAGTGGGGGCAGGACCCCATACATCAGTAAACACTAATTGTAGGGGAGCTGTGGAGACACTAGTAGACACTAGATAAGGGAGTTGATGACTCTTTGCCTCCTGACAAGAGTCACAAACCGACTATATACTAAGATCCTTGACAAAAGGAAGTTTATTTTTACTAATGATTTGACTAACAATTGAAAGAGATGGATGACCAAGGCGACTATGCCACTTTGCTTGAGACGGCTTGGTGGCGACAAAAGCTTGCTTCTGTGGATGAGGAGTGGACATTGATGATGATATAAGTGGGTAAAGCCCTCCAACACATCTCCCTCTATGAATTACGTTCCGTGTGACCTGATCCTTAATCAAAAAGAAGAAAGGATGAAATTCTATAAAGGCACGATTATCGAGAGTAAAACGATGGACAGAGAGCAAATTTTTCGATGCATTACGGACATCAGGATATTACGAAGGTGGAAATCTTGAACAGGGGTACTACGTATTGAATGACCAACATGGAAAATCTCCATACCTTGCCCGCTAGCGGTGTTGCCCTTGTCATGTCCTTGGTACTTGTCACGCACGGTCAGATTGTTGAGCTCACTTGTGATGTGATGTGTAGCCCCGGTATCAGGGTACCAATTGGTGTCCACACCATAGGAGGCCACGTTCCCCTCCTTGTTGTCGCCATAATCATCATCATGGTCTTGGAAGCGGTACCAGCAATCTCGGGAAGGGTGTCCCTCCCGATTGCAAATCTGGCAAGTGACATCCACCCATGGGGTGGAACGGCGACGTCCACGACCACGACCATGACCTCCACTGGGAGACGCGCGGCCACCTCCACGGCCTTGACGCTGCTGACTGGTGTCATCCCATCGGGTGTCACGACGCTCGTCGCGACGGTCACGATCAAAAAGTGCCTTTATTAACACGAGGTACAGGACTCGGGATTTATCTGAGTAGATCCCTTTGCCTATCGTACCTAGCGAGTTTACATGATATCAGAGCAATACGAAGAGATAGATAGAACCAGTACAGGAGTCCTAGCCATATACTAACCGTACATATCACAATCTCTGAAACTATCGCTAACAAAGTTTGCCCGGCTCCGCGCAGCCACGCCCACGATCACCCTCACGGTTAGCGCCTCCGGATCCTGCTTGGTCAGATGGCGTGGAGGCATCAGCAGCTGCAAAAGGAGGTGGTGTGGGAGGTGCAGTGTGGGCCTGGTCGTGGCCGGCGAGCGCAGGAGTGGCACTCGGCGGTGGGTCGCCCATGTCGCCTAAGGCGTCGCGAGAGCTAGAGGAGCTCTTCATCCCTTCTTTCCGATGTTGTTGTACTTTCCCAACATGGCTTGTAGCATGACTCTGGCTAGGATCTTGATTGTCTCCATCGAGTCGTTAGCATGGATCCTGAAATGAGAAGAAAAGGTACATTAGTGAGGGCGCAGAAAGAATTTCAATAATGCAACCTAGAAATTATGAAGTGAAAAAAATTCTAAGATCATAAAGCGCTGGCTTACACGGGCGATTGATTGATTACTGCAAGACTAGACCAATACTGCAATAAGCAGCTATCGTTATTTTAGCTAGCTCGAAGTCTCTCTGTGCGACATATGATCTAACGCTTGTTTGGCTTGTCATGAAAGTTTGTTGATGGTTTTATGATAAAGATATGCACAGACACGTCGTGCTACTTTTTTGCAGAACCATTTTTTGCATATCTGTTCTAGTAGGACCCGTGTTCGTACTATTTCTTTCAGTATACACGAAATTACCTTTTGCGTGCGCATTTTTTGCGTATTCCATAGAGTTGCATTTAAGCATATTTTTAATCTCGCATGACTATGTATTTTTTTTACTGTCTTTGCTATTTTTCTTATCGATCGGTTGTTTTCACCTCACATATGCAGAGGCTGGGTGCAAACTCGCCTTTTATTTTTCTAGGATACGTCCTGGTAGACGTAACAAACACATAGAGGAGAAAGCCGACGGCCGATACAACGCCATAAGCCAACCACACCACACACCCAACACGACACAACTCACAAGATACAACGCCAAGAATGGCCGATACAACGCCAGGAAGGCGACGCCGATACAAACACAACACCACACAGCATACAGCACAACCCCCAACAACCAAGCAACGAGGACTCTCCTTGCAACGTCTCCCGCCACGAATGGAGAGGAGGCGAAACACCAAACTCACGAACCGCGTCACAATCGAAGGAGGAGACTTTGAAAGACCGACTTGCCTCGAAGAGGCACAACCAACGCACTACCCACCCCTGTGCGCTAAGGTGGCAAGCGAGCAGCGGGACTGGACCGCCGGAGAGAAGTAGACCAAGAAGCGCCACCGACGATGTACATTGCGCCCCGAGCGCCCAAGCTCCAAGAGGTCGCCAACCGGGACTTCGTCATGCCGATCCGGGGACTTCTTGAGCCACCGAGACAACGCCTCCAAGAAGAGGGGTGACACCATGGTGTCGTCGTTGTCCGATCCGGCGATGCGGATCAAGGGTTTCCCCCGGCGCTCAATGCGGGGCAGCACGAACAGGGCCATGACGATGCCCCCAAGGAGGAGACGGCGCCCGCAGGCGTCGCCGTCTTCAGCATCAAGCCGGGCTTTCACCCGGCCCCTCCGTTAGCCCTGAAGTCTACCAAAGGAGAAGACAAGAGCCACCGATTGGCCACACACCCGACGAGAGGAGAGCCAAACCCGATGCCGATGAAGGGGACGCGCCGACCGCCGTTCCACCACCAACGGACGAGCTGGACGGTGGAGGACCAAGCGGTCACCGGCACCACCACGGTGCCAGGGGGCCGCCATGGGCCGAGACCCACAGGCCCGCCCTAGCCAGGAGGGCAAGGTCGTTCCCGGAGCCGCCGTCCGCAGCAACAGGGGCACCACCCCCGAGCAGGGGCCGAGGCCCCATGTCCGCCGCCGACGAGCCGCCAGCCGCCGGGAACCCGCTGCTACATGCCCCTTCTTGTATCTCCTTTTCTTGTATCTCCTTGCTGCGAAACTATGAGTTTAGTAGAAGTACCCTTTGTTGAAAAATGTTTTCACTGCAATGGAAGCAGTTTTTATATTCCATGCATACCGTCTTGTCTTCATACACTCAACTAACACATCCGTGCACTAATTATGTTACAAATCAAGTGGGCAACATCAGAATAACTCAGCACACCAATAATAAAAAACGTTCCATACAACTTGATGTTGCAGATAAATGATCATGAAATGTTAAAGCATGGAATCCTGTCAATATCCCTCTTCTGGTTCTTTTTTAGATTTATAATTCAAATTTTAGTAGAAAAGTTTACTAGACATCTCAAAATAAACTAGAAGAGGATCTTGACAGGATCCCGCTTGGGGTGTCACATGAGTGTGGCATGCCACGTCGGGTGGTAACTGGATATGTGACAATGGCTTCCGAGGTCATGGGGCAAATGCGGTCATTTTTTCTCGAATCAGGCTTTCGCCCAGCTATATTAATATAGCAACCACATTGAGACCGCTGCTGGGTCAGACAGCACAACGTCCAAAAGAAAAACAAAGAAAACAAGAAAGAAAAAAGGAGAGAAGATAAAGCTGACAACGGTGGTTCGACGAAACAAGAGATAGCTCACAACCGCTGCGTCCTCCGGAAAAGTACCACCACGCACCTAGCACTCCAAAGCGCCGCGTATCAAGCAGCACCTCCAAGAAAGGAGGCGACGGCGACCAGTGTAGGACCTAGGATTTTAGTCATGGGTATGCCTCATAAAAAAATTGTAGGCAATTTTGATAAAGTATATTTACTAATTAAATAAATAACTATATAATTTGTATTGTAAACGGTTGTGAAATTAACATAGAAAGTTGCACAAACTACCACACAAATTGTTCAAACACAACTAATAGTTTGGAATATGCATAAAAGAAAATTACAATGCTATTTGTTTGACTTGTCTAACCTACGATTCCTTAAGACATGAAAAAAGATGCATTGTCTCCACCACTCTTCGAAAACAAAATAAGTACTCCCTCCGTCCCGAAATAACTGCGGGGGAGATTTTATTTTGCCTGTACTTCATTTTACAAAAAACCCCTTAGAATTTTGAATTGGATCCCTCAAGTCCATCGATCAGATCGTGAATCAGATCGTGATCCGCGATCCTCGCGATCGCCGGCGCCCCAGCTCGCGATCCCGCCCCAGCAACAGCTCGTCGGCGCCCCTAGTACTGCACCGCCCCTGGTAGACTGCTCGCTTGCCCCGTGAACCGCCGGCTGCCGGTCCCAACAGCACCTCACCTCTCCGGCCGCCGGTCCAACAGCACCTCGCCTCTCCGGCCGCCGGTCCAGCAGCACCTCGCCTCTCCGGCCACCGGTCCCAGCAGCACCTCGTCTCTCCGGCCGCCGGACCAGCAGCACCTCGCCTCTCCGGCCGCCGGTCCCAGTAGCACCCCGTCGGCCGCCGGTCCTAGCAGCACCTTGCCGGCAAGATCAGCCACCCCAAACTGGAGCCGTTCCTTCCACTCCCTGCAGAGCAGGAGCCTCGCCGCCCTTGACGTCTCTTCCGCCGCCGCACCTCCAACGCCAGATGGAGAGCGGAAGGAGTCAGGCTTCTGTTGGCCGGCCGACCTGCTAGCCAGAGCTTGACAGAGCGGCGCACATGGATCCATAGAGGCGGCGTGCACATCCCCGACCTTTCATTCAAGCTCAAGGTGAGCAGGCACACATCCCTGACCTCCTCGACATGTCATGTTTTCGTATCATTGCAAATAAGATCAATATCATGCTTTAGAAGGAACGTTGTAACTTTGTCATGGACAAATGTGTATGAGACACCCCTATCATTCATTTCACTAGAAGGAACTCTATAACTTGTTTGCCTGGATCAACATAATCACCTAATAATAGATACTCACCTTGGGATTGACAGTAGCATACTGCTATTTCAATTGCTTTCAGAGTACACAGGCAAGCTTCAAAACAGAGTTTCCAAGAATGAAAATCATATGGCTTTCTAAGTCTCGATGAAACTCAATTAATCATTTTTACTGCGTGTGAAAAGAAGATAGTATACACCCTGTTTTGAAGGTAAAGAAAGAGGAGCTTCTCTTGCTGAATTGTTCCTGTCCAAGATTATTGCTAAACTGTACATGTAAACTAAATTTCATGAAAGCGGTTGAAATAGCAGTATGCCCCTTGATCTCAGACACGCTGGATTGTAAATTATCTCCACACTTACCAAGAAGTGAGGAAAAGCCATCAATCCCCCATCTAAATCTTATTGTGTATCCGAGTAAGTGTATAACTACAGCAAGTTTACTTCTTATTGTGTTATACTACAGCAAGTGTATATTCCTAACCGCTGTGGCGAGGCCAAGATACGGTGATAGCAGTATTCACTAGTACTTGAACAAAATGCTGGAAGTACAAGAGAAAATGAGAAGGACGAAATTTGATAAGCAATTAGTGCTCTCCAATGCGTAAGTTTCAATGAGTAAGTTCCATACCTACTTTTCTCTTGAGCAATGTCTAATTCATACTTTTGGACAGCTATTTAAAGAAACATTTTGATGGCGATGAACTATATAAGCTGGTTTCCAAGAGAAAAAAAAAGTACCCGACACAAGGCTGGATTTGTGGAAATATAAAACGATGTGCCAAAAGGACATCATGTTCTCTCAACCTTTGGTACATGGTAAGCTAGTATGCTTGATTGATCTGTTGTTTTTCGTGTCCTCAAAAGAAACCATGTCATGCCCATTCTCGCTCTTTTACAGGAATGTGTTCGGACCTACAAAATATCTACAAGGCTGAATTGCCTCCAATCAATGACTCTGATGTTGTGCAACCTAACCACCACCTCGTCCCAATATACCCAGAAAATGATGCTGAATTGAATTGGTTACCCGAGGAAGAAGATGATGCTGAATTGAATTGGTTACCTGAGGAAGAAGATGATGCCGAAGTTGATGAGAAGGAACCGCCTGAGTTGAATTGGTTACCTGAGGAAGAAGATGATGCTGAAGTTGATGAGAAGGAACCGCCTGAGTTGAACTTGATACCCGAGGAACATGATGCTGAACTTGATCAAGTAGGACTACCTGATTTGAACTTTGTGCTCGAGGAAGAAAATGGTGATGGAGTTGATGAGAAAGGACCACCTGAGATGAACTTGATACCCGAGGAAGAAAATGATGATGAACATGATGAGGAAGGACTGCTTGATTTGAACTTGACCCCAGAAGAAGCAATAAGAAGAAATGCGGTAAACTTGACAGATGCGCAAAGGTTTGGTGCTTATTTTGCTCTAACAGTAATCGAAAGCAAAGATGGAAAAGTATTGAGAAAAGACAAACAACTCGTTGCAAGTCTCCTGAAAACGAGTCTAAGCACTATTGACAGGATATGGAAAGAAGCAAACGATCAGATTAAAGCAGGTCAAGAAGTTGATGTCTCTAGTAAAAAGAAAGGTAGAGTTGGTCGTAAGAAGAAAGATCTAAATTTCTCTTGGATGTCGACAATCCACTTGAACAAGAAAGACAATTCGAGCTCTATCAAAAGCTCTAGGTGTGCCCCGCTCAACCTTACACAGAAGGTTCTTGTTGGGCGAGGTGAAGCGCATTACTAGCACCTTGAAGCCATTGATGACGTCAGCTAATAAGATTAAGAGGTTGGAGTTCTGTGTCTCTATGCTCCATGAGCGCACGTTGACAACTTCCCGTCCTTTCTTCCAGTTTATGGACAACATCGTTCACATGGACGAGAAGTGGTTTGACATGACTAGGAAGAACAACACGTACTACCTACTCCCCGACGAACCTGAGCCTTTACGCACCATGCTAAACACGAACAGCATTGGGAAAGTAATGTTCCTAACTGTTGTGGCGAGGCCAAGATACGGCGACGGTGGCGTTGTCACATTTGATGGAAAGATCGGGATTTGGGCATTTTTCAAAGAGACACCAGCTATTAAAAATAGTCGAAACAGAGATAAAGGAACACTCGAACTCAAATCAATGAAAGTGACCAGAGATGTCGTGAGGGACTATCTCATCGAGAAAGTGATTCCTGCTATTCAAGATGCATGGCCTGATGAAGATGAAGAAAGAACAATCTACATTCAGCAAGACAACGCAAGACCTCATGTCCATGATGATGATCTGGTTTTTCGACAGGCCGTAGCACAGACTGATCTGGACATTAGGTTGTTCCAGCAACCTCCTAATAGTCCAGACATGAACGTGCTCGACCTATGCTTCTTTAGGTCACTTCAGTCACTCACTGACAGTAGAGCACCTACAACTATCAAGGAACTGATAGATGATGTGGAGCAAGAATACAAAAACTATGAGGTTGACACGCTAGCAAAATGCTTCTTGACACTCCAGACCTGTATGATTGAGGTTATGAAAGTAGGAGGAGGTATGAACTACCATCCGCCGCACAAGGGTAAGGATCAACTGATTACAGAAGGAATACTGCCACTCGCTCTCTGTATCCCCGCGGAGCTACTTACTAAGACCTTGGCTCTTATCGAACAAGAAGGAGAGGTAGAGAAAGCAGGAGGAGAAGGAGAAGTAGAGAAAGGAGGAGGAGAAGGAGAAGTAGAGAAAGGAGGAGAAGAAGACCAGCTGGAATGAATGCTTGATTTGAATGATTTGGAGGAAGACCGGCCGAGGAACGAATGGCTCTTATAGGACAAGGATAGACTAGATACATGGAAAGGAAAGGAAAATATTTTTTGTATGTCTTGTGCTCTATCATGTGTACAGTACCATGTATGTAAACAGATCATGTAAGTACACGAGTAATTGTGTGCATTGTGTTAGTAATTGTGTGCATCGAACAATTGAGTAGTTGTACAATTGAGTACTAGTAAAGTACCTGATAGTATAGATTTGACCATCAAACTCTGTAGTACAACAACATTGCATCGACACTATTCTTTAATACCCTTGTCTCCCAAGGAGTATTTCCTTTTCTGCCACAAGATACACACCTGATGCACCTTAATTTCTACAAATTAAGAAATCACAAGAAGAAATAAAAGAGATACTCCAAGAAGCACAAGAAGTATAAACAGATGACTACTATGTCAATAGTTCAAACTTTCTAAATTGTCAAAACTGCAGCTAAATAGGCTACACTGAAGAAACAACACATCATGACTATCTACTCCATGACACCATGACCAAACCAAAACCGCAGCTAGAACAATTTGAAGAAAAATGATGGTCTGATTCGCATAGTGTACTCTTTTAATTAGGAGTGCTCTATACAGGGGGATTATGGAAGCAATATAAGACTAGGCCAGTGTACTCTTGAGGCACTGTTTTCTCTAATCACAAATCACACTGATATGAACAAAATCACCTCTTCACAACGTCTACAATACGATTCAAAAATAAAGTCCCCAGTTGTTGCTTCCATATTTAACTGATCCCCTCTTCCCAAGTGTCTATAGATTATTTTATCTTGAGGCTGGATCATCTCTTATTTTTCATATTCAGCACATTTTTGTCCAAGAAACGATCTTACTCCGTAAAATAAAGTTTCTAACTTCAAGCTAAGACACTTATCTTAGACATACAAATTGACCAAAATAATGTCGCTCACAATGTAATAGTGTCCGGTGAGATTGAAATACAGAATTTAGAAACTGACAGCATAGAATGGACGGTGGATTTTAGTGCTAATTCAAGTTTATCCATTCTGAATTTCAGTCACAGACAATCATCCTCAGACATCCCACAGACACAAGCAACGGCATAACAGTGATATGCTTCAGTACAACTAACAGCAATGCAACCGAACAGACACTATGCGAAGTCTGAAGAGACTAAACTTCAGTATTCAGAACCTGCAAGCATAGAAGGGGTGGACCTTTCTGCTAATTTCATTTCATTAACAATATCAGAAACTGCAAGGATTATATTGTAGCACAACTAATTAACAGGAGCTAGAAAACCACAAAAACAATTAACTCCCTTAATCCATCACAAGCTCCTAGTGCAAGATAAACTGACAACTGCACTAGTGCAAGATAAACTGAATTTTGTGTTTAAGCATACTCAAGAATCTCTTGTTCCTTTCTTAGGAAGAGATGGCAAATGTGAATGGCGGGATAAATCATGTAAACAGGAGTATCTTGGCTATCTTTCAATTCATAAATAGTGGAGGAATAGAGCATGACCCAAAAAATCTGAATTTTATGGCGAGGAGGACAATCACCTCGTGGACGTAGTGCTCAATGGCGAGGACGAATGGAGCCGATGACGTAGTGTGATCCTAGCTCCTGGAGATGCACAAAGATCACTGTGAAATCCTTCCTGCTCGACCGCATCGCCCCCAACGCATCAACGACACCGCATCGCCGTCCAACGCGACCGCATCGTCCAGAGCCTGAGGGCCAAAGATCGAAGCTCGCCGGATCCCGAGGAAGCCTACGCCGCCATGGATTCCCTCGGCCCAAGCTCCAGAGCCCGAGGACGCCGACGCCGCCATGGATCCCAAAAATGGGACCTTGCCACCGTGCCAAGGCTAGGGTTTGTGGTGGCAGTGAGGCGAGGAGGCGGCGACAGCGAGGCGAGGAGGCGGCAGGCTGAGGCGAGGGAACGGAGGCGGCGAGGCGAGGGAATCGAGGCGACGAGGCGAAGGGACGGCGGCGGCAGCGACACTCCATCCGTCCGTCGCGCGAGATGGGAACACGAGGAGGAGTTGATTTTGACGAAGGACCGCAGTTTTCAGGTGATAAAGCTCAGGGGGGTTTGTGCAAAAACACCACCGGCGTCAGTTATTTCGAGACGGAGGGAATATATGATAATTGTCTATGTACAACATGTGTACTGATATTTATGAGTTCATGTGTGGTGAAATCATAGTCATAGATTATATAATCTCTTTCAAGAAATAAAGAATACAGGCAGTCATGATATGTGTTCGCAATTTGCTTTTATCTAACAATTTAATCCTAAAATAGTAAATGAATCTATAACTTCACAAAATCGTTTTTTGGATAATTACCTCAGGGCGATTATCCAATACAATCGTTTGTGGCTGGAGAAGGCCGGACAGCCGGACAGGTTCAACCTTGCGGGCTGCGGCGGTATTGCGGCAATCAGCATGGCGGGCTGCCAGCGTTGGGCAAACCTCGCGTCGTTCCGGTGTACAGGAGGCATCCAGGCGTGCTGCCGTATACACGGACAGACTGCAGTTCTGTTCAGCGATCGGATGGTCGACTGCCCGGAGCTCCTCCTGACGACCTGGCTTAGCGAGGGCGCGAGGCACGGTGGCGACGATACGGCTACGCTCCTGGCTTGGCGAGGGTGCGAGGTGCGAGGTGCGGTAGCGGCAAGCGGCGTAGTAGCGTAGATGCGCAGCCGCACATGACGTTTGGAGATCGGATCCTCAGCCAAGCAGTTGCAGTCAATCACGTTTTCCTCTTTTTTTTTCAAAACAGGAAGCACGATACGGCCGGACGTCTGGAGCTGACCGGTTTTACACGATCGATCAGCTATGTTTTTTTCTACGGTTGGACGGCTGGGCTCTGGGGTATGGCATACCCGGCATACCCTGTGGGTCCGCCACTGACGACGACGTCGCTGCTGTCCGGACGAATCCTAGGGTTTCCCCCGATATGCAACGAGAGGTGGGAAGAGATACACCTGACGCCCTTCAGGAAGGCCCGTGACACCCGCCGGCGTCACCACGTCGGTGTCTAGACGACAAAGATTTCTCCCGACCCATCAAAAAAACACACTCTCGGACGCTTCAAATCGCTCCACCAAGCTCGCCACCCACCAGAACACGCCACCACGGTCTTGAAGCTACCCCCGTCGTCTCCCCAAGACCCACGAAGCGAGGCCGGTAGAACTAAAAGGAGGGAACTTCGGCAAGGGTTGGCGGTCCAGTAGCACGCGGGAGGGAACAACCTCCACCACCAGAAGGCGGTAGCCGACTGGATGCTGAAGAGGGGCAAACCAGGCCCACCTGGACCGGTCGAGACCGCCTGGTCCCGTGAAGCCTCGCCACCGCACTGCAACAAGGGTACCACCGTAACCGCCCATCCCGCACTAGTTCCTGCGCTTCCAGCCACCAGGAGATCTACCATCACCGCAGATCCCCGCCGACGTGCTCACCCGGGCAAGCCGGACCGCCGCCGGTGTGAGGAGCACCGGGCTCTTACCATCATCCGTAGGCCGCGACCACAACTAACCCATTGGTACGGCCGAGGGATATTGGTGACCAAGCCGACGACGTCAAGCAAACCGGACACGACAACCTCCACACCGCCCGCAGGCCGTACCTAGCAACGGTGGCAGCCACACGAGAACCTACCTGGCCCGCATCTAGTCCTGCCACTAACGTGGCTGGGCAGAGCCCGTAGCGCCTAGGTCGGGCCCAGATCAAGCCCCCAGGGCCTGCAGCCAGACCACACCGCCAGAGGCCATCGTCGCCCCCTGCATGTACCTCACCGCCGCCCCCACCGCTGCAGTCAGCCGAGCCGCGCCGCGGGTAGAAGGAGTAGAGCCCGCGCCGTCCCGAGCCACCAACCGCCGCCGCCAGAGGGCAACTGCCGCCGCCGCTCGAGACAGGCCTGACCAGCGAAGCCGCCACACCGTCGGGAACCAACCGCGCCGACGTGCCCCACACCTAGTATGCCGCCCTCCATGGCCACCGCGGCCAGCGCCGCCGTCTCCACACGAGGGGGAAGAGAGAGCCCCGCCGCCACCAACACCCGGACTTAGCCCGGGGACGCCGACTGGCGACGGCGAGACGGAGGAAGGGGGAGGAGAGGCCCTGAGGCGGCGGCGGTTAGGGTTCCCTCCCCATCGCCCACGGGAGCGACGCGGGAGGGTATATCGGCCCCGAGTAGTTCCCTCTCGACCGGAGGAACTCAGCAGTATGACTATTATCGCTCGTTATGCGTCATCACCGGGCGAATGCGGTCATGAACAAGAGGGTTAAAGGCTTGCTTTGCGTACAGTACATTGCATCCAGGTTCCGTCTGACACCCTGACAATAGAATCTGTTTCACAATGTTGATACTAGTACAACATTTTGATCTAAGGGTCATGCGCTTGAGTCAAAGGAACGTCGTCGGACGTCAAAACATTGGATGCATAGCAGAGTAGGCCGTTCGACGTCGTCGGACGTCAAAACATTGGATGCATAGCAGAGTAGGCCGTTCGGGCCAAAAACTGTGGCCGGAAGCGGATAGTACCGACACTGTACATGGCTCAGCTGAGTTGCAACTGTGTCTTGTGTATGTCATGCGACCAAAATCTGAACTTGTTAATAGTGTGGTTCTTTAGTTGTACTCCTTTTGTTTCATATTACTCCGCGCATACGATTTGGTTAAAGTCAAACATTGCAAAGGTTGACCTGTTATATACAAAAATTTACCAACATTTACAATATCAAATTGATATTATTAAAACCGTACCAAAATACACTTTCATACCATATACCATTTGATATTGTATAAGTTTAGGGAGTGTCTAGTTAACAGCTAGCTGTTTCTCTTTTGGAAAACAGATACATTTTAATCCAATCAGAGTTAGACACGTTAGGTACCTTGTTTTCACACGACAACTAGCCTGACGGATGAAAATGTTAACAGGCTGGCCTTTTTTTAACGGTTGTTCTCTTTTTCCCGGTTTGATTAAGGAGTGGACCTCCGTAAAGCGGCCCGTGGCTGGTCCAGGCTTTGCTCCTTTCTCTTTCTTGACGTGTGTGTCATCTACAAACTCACAATGAACAGTTTAGACGGGGAACAAAACCAAAAAACTGTGCAAAAAAGTACTCGGAATGAAAACATTGCCCCATGGTTTTTGAACAGATCCTTGTAATTCCCCTAAAACAATATGAATCATTCGTACTAACCTATGATCCACAAATACACATACAAATGCCTTGATGACATAGAAATACCAATGTAGCAATGGTAAAGAAATAGTATAGTTGTGCGTTACACGTAGACTTAATGAAATACAAGGATACTGCATGTGGACCAGTATGGTCTCAAAGCCTCCGGCTAGCACAGTGATCGTGTTTTGCGCATCACACAGACAAAATATGGCACCGCTTCTTCATCCAAGCACTATTTACAAGAGAAATTGTGGACATCGAAAACGTTTACCGAACAAAGAGAGAATCATGAAAAATGAACAAAAGAGAAAATGACTAAATAATGATATGAGGAGAACAAGATACCAAAGAAAAGATCAAATGAATTGACAAAGGAAATGACAAGGCTAAGTTAATGAAAATTAGAAGTGATAAGAGAAGAACTACAAGGCAAGAAGGCCCAAATGAAATAATAGAATAAAACTAGCGATGGGAAAATACTAGCTAGAAAACAAAAGTAGAGTGGCCAGGCATCAAAAAGAAAGTCCCCAAAAAATGAGAGAACTGAAGAATATTGAAGACTGATATTTGATTGAATAGTGAGATGACTAAAGTAACAAATTCTCCTCTGAATGGTGTAAGATAGAGAGAAAAGATATTAATCGATGAAAATATATGCCCAAGATATTGATGACTAAATTAAAAAGAGGCAAATGATGAATTGATAAACTCAAAATATTCACACGCAACGAACGAGTGTCTAAAGTTTGAAATGCCGACATAGAGACAGATGACTAAATACAAAAGATTTAAAATGATGATATGGTAAATTCAAGAGATTGAAAATGAAGGAATGAGGACTGAATTTTGAAATACAGAGAAATGGGTGATTGGAAAAATGAAATATTAAATTATATATTGACATGCGTAGAAAAGAGTGACGGAGAACTTAGAGATTTAAGAAACAAAATGAGGCATCAAGATCAATAAAAAACTTAATAACAAAGTTAATTAGTAAAATGCCGAAAAATGAGTGAATGAAATAATGTGTGACTTAAGAAAATAAACTAAGCGGCTAAATAATTAACATATTAAATAAAGAGGGATTGATAACTGAAAAACACAGGAAGATGCAGAAACTAAGTCACTGAAAACTGAGAGACCAAGGGACAAGAATGAGACAAAGGAGTCAACAAAAAATAGCAAAACATAAAGAAATGAAGAATGAAAGACCGAAAAATAACAATAGTGAAAAACATAACTTAGATCAAACAAAGGCAAAAAGATCATGAAAAAAATAATAACTAAAATAATGAATAAAATGCGAAACATGAGTGACTAAACTAATGAGTGGATTAAGAAAATAATCTAAGATGCTAAATAATGAACAAACTAAACAAGGATGGGACTAATAACTGAAAAACATAGGCTGATGGAGAAACCAAGTCACTGAAAACCGAGAGACTAGGTGACAAGAATGAGACATTGAGTCAAGAAAAAATAAAAAAACATAAAGAAATGGAGATTGAAAGACCGAAAAAATGACTATTTTTTGTTCATGATGGTCGATATATGCTCAGTTGACAATGAAGTACCACAAAACTGGATGTGCCGGTGCTCATACACGAGTATACGTATTGTTGGAAACTAACCCACAGCTAGTGGCCACACCGTGGAATTCCGATAAATCAAAAACCCCAACCACGCCATGAACTGCTCACCCTAGAATAAATCATTACCACTCATGCTCGTGTATGCGTTCACGGCAGCTCATGTGTGCGTTCACGCCCTTACCTGCTCGTGTGTGCGTCTAGACTGTCTGGTTCTCCCACATAAGAAAATCGCTGACTGCACGTAAAAAAAATCGCTGACGGAGACCGGTGCTTCCGCCGGCCCAGACCATCGCTGTCTCCGTGCCCACCTGCACGAGCCACTCTGCCAGGCCTCTCTCGATCCCTCTATCTTTGAACACGACTGGGGTAATTTGACAAGCAACTCAGTCGAATTACAAAACAAAAAAACATCATCCGGGGAAAACTGAGAACACGTGGAGAGATAAAAAGGTTTGACACAAGAAAAAACAGCTACCAAAACCCAGTAGAAACCGCAAAGACACGGTGGACACAGCGATCAGATGCGTGCCCAGAGGTACAGAATCGACGACCCAAAAAGTGACTGTTTTCCAAATCTAAAACAGCTAGCTGTTAATTAGGAAAAGTGTAAGTTTATAGTTTATCATATACACTCGATATATTGTATTTTGACTTTGACCAAACATATATGCGTAGTAATATGACAAAGAGAGACTATATGAGATTGGGTGCTTGCATAGCCTATTGGCAGGAAAAATGCATGTGGTTCAAGGGTAGCACAGTCAACTGGAAGGAGCGATATAACACTGGAACCTGTGCAGTCTCTTGAAAAATTGTCACCCAAGGTTCCAAGTTGTTCCCAAGTGATCTTGAACCCGTAGCTGCAGTAGATGCACTCTTCAAACTCCTTGTCACATTTGTCATAGCACCACAAGCCAGAGATCCCCTTTGTAACTGTCTTGTTGCATTGCGTGTCACCTTCCTTGGTAGGGTGCTATCTTGAAAACAACAAGCGTTCTATTTCAATGTACTAATGGAATGTCCACAAGAAGGTATAATAGAACCTTTGGTTTCGTTGTTTTTGCCACGTGGCTATAATGGGAAACATTGCCTCACATTTTCCCCCACCCCCTTTTGAAAGAATATAAAATGGTTAAGGACCTTGTCAAGTTATCTATTTGAGATTATTGCTTTGAGATAAACAGGAAATACTCCCTTCGTGCAGAAATATAAGACGTTTTAGCTTTGTGAATCGAATGTATCTATACGGCTTTTAGTGTATAGGTTCGTAGAGGTTTGGAGTGAACCTATACACTAAAATGCATCTAGATACATTCATTTTACAAATCTAAAATGTCTTATATTTTTGAACGGAGGGAGTACAAAAGAAGGCAAATGGAGAGAGAGGTTATAAGGAGTTAGTTGGGCGCATGATTCATCCAAAAATGTTGTCTCATGTTATCTTTCAAATGTACTAGATTTAGGGGTGCGTGCACGACCCCATTGAATTCACATTGATTTATATTTTGTATAACATCAACAAAAATCAGGCAAAAAAATTTACAAAATGAAAGTGATGCATATCTGCTTGGCCATAGGGGTAGAGAATCCACCACCCTAACTTCATTTTTTCATTTGGGGAGAGTGAGGTGAGCTGCATGTATTGAGAGCTCATTTTCCTTCTTGCTCCGCTTATTTATTCTCACATGAAATATTGCTATCCTCCGGGTGATGGAGATCTATGTCGCCAATCCGGCCGCCGAGCCTCAAGCTCTTAGTTCAGCGGGAGGTAGATGCCACTGCTCTCCTTGTCATAGAGGAGGCAAACCATTGAGTTGCACACGAAGTAGCGGCAGAGAGGGGACGACGGGAGACCTTGGCATGTGAGTCTCCCGCATATGAATACATGGATCTGAGATGACAATAGCCAAATACAGGAGACAACACATCAAACACGAGCGATGCGATGGTCAAAGATCACTACCCAGAACAGAAATATGAATGATCTAGCATAGAAGTTGGATGTTCTTAATAATATATCATCTGCCCGTGGGAGTCATAGTCGTGGACTCATAGTCCCAATGGATTTAGTCGCCATCATATGACCCATGTAGCCGCTACTTCAGTGAAGTCAGACAACCTAGCCTTATGGTTATTCCCCTGGTTTTGAGATGTACGCTGATTAAGATCAATAGCTAAAGCATGAATGTCAAGGAGGTTGGCATTGTGACAATGAGGTAGAACATAACTTTGGTCACAAATTGGCCTTCTCCAACAGTGCGACTCTCGTAATTAGGGTGTGGAAGTTGCAGTTTCTCCAACATGGCTTGTAGCATGACTCTGGCTAGGATCTTGATTGTCTCCGTCGAGTCGTTAGCATGGATCCTGAAATGAGAAGAAAAGGTACATTAGTGAGGGCGCAGAAAGAATTTCAATAAAAGCAGCCTACAAATTACGGAGTGACAAAAATTCTAAGATCATAAAGCGTTGGCTTACACGGGCGATTGATTGATTACTGCAAGACTAGACCAATACTGCAATATAATCAGCTATCATTATTTTAGCTAGCTTGAAGTCTCTCTATGCGACATATGATCTAACAAATGTCTGGCTTGTCATGAAAGTTTGTAGATGGTTTTATGACAAAGATATGCACATACACGTCATGCTATTTTTTCGCAGAACCATTTTTTGCGTGTCTGTTCTAGTGAGGACCCGCACTATGGGAAAAATTGCCGTTGCCGTGAAGACTGCGCTTTGCCGTGTACCAAAGGGCCCGGAACACGAAAAAGAAGGTCATTGCCGTGTCTCCCCCTGAAAGCACATGGAAAAAATTAGCAGCACGACAAATTTCTAGAAAATAACACGGCAAAGCAAAAATCACGGCAAAGAGTAAGTAAAGGAACACGGCAAGGAAAGTAGACACTACTAGGAAAACAGCTATAGATAGACAAGCTATTCTGTAGCGCATATATAAAACCATGCGCCACAGAAAAATATCAGTGGCGCATATAGAAAAAAAGTCACTGAAATTTGGCAATTCAGTGGCGCACGGAACCAATATGCGCCACAGAAATGTGGATTTCTATAGCGCATATTTTCTTGTGCGTCACATAAAGTAATGATTCTGTGGCGCATATAGACATATGCGTCACAGAAAGTTGATGGGACCTAGAACCAAAAATGGGGGGAGACAATTCTATGGCGCCCATGGATCGTCTTTTCAGTTTTGTTAAAAATAAATGAAAATGATAAAAACTTCAAAAAAAATTCCTTTGAGATGTAGTTATATTTTGGTGTGTACTTGTAGGGAAAATTGAAAAACATGAATTTCGATGTATTTTGCAAAAAAAAAGGTCATGGTGCGGTAAAACGGCTATAACTTTTGCATACGATGTCGGAAAAAAAATATTTAACCTATCAAAATGATTGTCTCGAAATTTCCTACTCGATTTCAATCGTTGGAAGCCGTTGAAGATTTTACAGATTCCCCAAATTCGAAAAGAGTAAAAAGTTATGGCAGAAAGAAGATTTTATTTGCAAAAAAGTAAAAAAGGGGAGACATTTCTGTGGCGCATATCTCCAATATGTACTACAGATTGTTTCCGAGCGATTCAAATTTTGAATCCGCCGGTGCCCCTTTTCCCTCCTTTTTATCCATTAAACCTCCTCTCCTACATACTTATCCTTCCTCCACTTCTCCTCTCCTCCATACTTCTCCTTCCTCCACTTCTCCTCTTCTCCTTCCTCCTCCTTCTCCTCCACCTCCGGCCATTGCATCCTTCTCCTCCTCCATCTTCGGCCATGGCCACCTCGTCCTCCTACTTCGGCGACCTCCGACGACGACCTCCTCCTCCTCCGGTGATGACAACCTCCTCCTCCGGCGGCCTCCTCCTCCACCATCTCTGGCGACACCTCCGGCGACCCCCTCCTCCATCAACCTTTTGCCTAGCACTCCTCCGGTGACACCCACTTCCGGCCACCTCCTCCGGTGAAAAAATTCCGGCGAAATTCCCGCAGTCGAGGTGGTGCTAGATTCAGATCTGGCCCGCAATTGTTTTTTTGAAATTTGAAAAAAAACATCTGTTGCGCATATTGGCAATATGCGCCACAGAAATTTTAGATCTATCCCGCCTTTTTTAAAAAAATTGGAAAAAAAATTATGTGGCTCATATTGGCAATATGAGCCACAAAAATTTTGAGATTTCTATGGCTCATATCAATATGCACCATAGAAATATTATCAGTGGCGACGTAACAGTGGTGCATCTCATATGCGCCACTGAAATGCAAAATAGGTGTGTCACTGATAAGCTTTTTCCTAGTAGTGAGACACGGCAAAGGACCCGGGCACACGACAAAGATATACCTCACGGCAACAAGATGTGACCCGCGGTCCCATAGATCCACTTGACGGGGAGGAGCTAACGGCTGCAGACGGTGGCCTCTTTACTGTGTGCCTTTTTCGTGTACCACACGGCAACGATGGCTTTGTCGTGTGTATTCTGCAATGTACACGACAAAGTCTTGTTTTTTTCCCTTTTATCACATTAATTTTAGCAAAATCATAAAAATCATTCTAATTTAGAAAAATAAAAATAATATATCAAAAATTGCAGAAAAATAAGATCTATCTATCTACGCTCAAATATTAGATATTTATGTTCAATAAGAATCTTCATGCTCGCTGTTTTGACCATAGTTTAAAACGGGCATAAAAAATCAAAAACGATCAAAACAATGTGAAACTTCCACGTGTTGTCATATTATGTGACATGGTTGGAAGGAAAAATATCAAACTTAGACCTTCACAAAATAACCTATCTCATTCGAGGTTTCCTGGCTTTCGGGTCAAATGATGAATGTTATGGCTAAAATCAAGGCATAGTTTGTAATAATATACCCATATTGTGCATGGATGTGCATCATGGGATGGAGAACAATGTTGCAGAAGGAAGTTTTCCTTTTCGTCGCACCAAAAAACCATTTTCTATTTTTTGGAGCGCAAAACAGGGGGTTTTGTGAAGCAACCACCAAATGGCTAATTCAAAATTCTACCACCCCATTTTTCAAAAATACAAGACCACCTTATATGTATAAAGTCCAAATAGGGGGATCTCAAACCTTTTCGTCCATCCCTGATGAAAAAGACAAATTTCTGTCGAATCGGTAGGAAGTGGGTCAGATATGAACTAAGGTACATGACCTGATGCTCATGATTTTTTACAAAAATCATTTTTAAGTTCAAAATATGCTATTTCATCAGAGATCCAATGCAAGTTTAGCGAGGCTCAACCCCGAGATCAGAATCTTCGTTCCTGCCATTTTGACCATAGTTTGAAAGAGGCATAAGAAATTCAGAAATGATCAAAAGAATGTAATAAGATTCATCAATCATTTTTAGGTTCACAAGATTATATGGATGTCATATTTGGATTCCTCCCATTTTTCTGCTCGATTTAGACATTTTATTCGTCGAATTCCGATTTACGGATTTAAATATATGAATTATTCCATATTAAATAGAAAAGGCAAAAAAATAGAATTATTTTATTTTTATTTGGATTCAATATTATTATTACTTATTCATTGTTGTCTACTTAAGTAATTTTTTGGATTTGGAATCTAAAACTGAGATGTGTGACATCATGGTCCAAGAGTTAATAGGAGTGTGAAAGCGTGCTAGAGTTAGAGTAGTGTTAGGATGGGTGACCGAAGGAAAAGTTTGATCATGAGTGCAATTTGACCTAATATTAAGCATACCTAGGGTTAAAAACATCCTATATGAGATTGTCGTGTTGGATTTATGGACGACACACGGCAAAGAATAGACACCTTCATCTTCACGGGAACCGTCATCTCACTTTACTTTGCCATGTCTACGCGTAAGACACATGGCAAAGGCTTTGCCGTGTCTTTTTTAGAAAACACAAAGGGGCCTTTGCCGTCGCCAACGTTGTCGTGTAGTTTTTGACGTGTGCTTATATACGGCAAAGTTTTTGCCGTGTTTCGGGGATCCTTTGCCGTGTATTTTGCACACACGGCAAAGAAGTTTTCTCCCGTAGTGCCGTGTTCGTACTATTTCTTTGAGTATACACGAAATTACCTTTTGTGTACGCATTTGTTGCGTATTCCCTACAGTTGCTCTTAGGCATATTTTTAATCTCGCATGACTATGTATTTTGCTTCTTACCGTCTTCGCTATTTTTCTTATCGATCGGTTGTTTTCATCCCACATATGCAGAAGCCGGGTGTAAACTCATTTTTTCTTGTATCTCCTTGATGCGAAACTATGAGTTTAATAGCAGTACCCATTATTGAAAAATGTTTTCACTGCAATGGAAGCAGTTTTTATATTCCATGCTTACCGTCTTGTCTTCATACATTCAACTAACATGTCCGTGCACTAATTATGTTGCAAATCAAGTGGGCAACATCAGAAGAACCCAGCCGACCGATTATGAGAAGCGTTCCATATACAACATGGTGTTGCAGAGAGACAATATCCCGCTTCGGGTTCTTTTTGAGATTTATAGTTTAAATTTTAATAGACATCTCAAAATAAACTAGAAGCGGATCTTGACAGGATCCCGCTTGCGGTGTCACATGAGTGTGGTAGGATATGTGACAATGGCTTCCGAGGTCGTGGGGTGGACGTGGTCATGAAGAAGAGGGTTAAAAGGCTTGCTTTGCGTACAGTACTTTGCATCCAAGTTCCGTCTGAGACTCTGACAATAGAATCTCTTTCACAACGTTGATACAACATTTTGATCGAAGGGTCATGCGCTTGAGTCGAAGGAACGTCGCCGGACGCCAAAACATTGGATGCATAGCAGAGTTGGCCGTTGGGGCCATGGCCGGAAGCGGATAGTACCGGCACTGTACATGGCTTAGCTGAGTTGCAACTGTGTCATGTGTATGGCATGCGATAAAAATCTGAACTTGTTAATAGTGTCGTTCTTTAGTTGTACTCCTTTTGTTTCATATTACTCCACGCATATGGTTAAAGTCAAACATTGCAAAGGTTGACCTGTTATATACAAAAATTTACCAACATTTACAATATCAAATTGCTATTATTAAAACAGTACCAAAATACACTTTCATACCATATACCATTTGATATTGTATAAGTTTTTATTTTATCATATACACTCAATATTATGAATTTTGACTTTGACCAAACATATATGCGTAGTAATATGACAAAGAGGGACTATATGAGATTGGGTGCTTGCATAGCCTATTGGCAGGAAAAATGCATGTGATTCAAGGGTAGCACAGTCAACTGGAAGGAGCGATATAACACTGGAACCTGTGCAGTCTCTTGAAAAGTTGTCACCCAAGGTCCCAAGCTGTTCCCGAGTGATGTTGAACCCGTAGCTGCAGTAGATGCACTCTTCAAACTCCATGTCACATTTGTCATAGCACCACAAGCCAGAGGTCCCCTTTGTAACTGTCTTGTTGCATTGCGTGTCACCTTCCTTGGTAGGGTGCTATCTCGAAAACAACAAGCGTTCTATTTCAATATACTAATGGAATGTCCACAAGAAGGTATAATAGAACCTCTGATTTCTTTGTTTTTGCCACCTGGCTATAATGGGAAACATTTTCTCACAGTTTCCCCACCCCCTTTTGAAAGAATATAAAATGGTTAAGGACCTTATCAAGTGATCTATGGTAGGCCTTTTATTTATTTTTTGAGGGGAAGGGAGCTTTTATATATAGTTGTTCAAATAGTGTATGTATTTCATTACAAGCTCACCAATCCGGATCGGTATGTCTGAAATCAGAGACCGATCACCCGAGGATCTAGCTAGTTTTGCCAAGGCATCTGCAACGTGGTTGCATTCTCTGTTGGTATGGAGGATGTTGTAGTCATGTACTTCCCGTAGGATGTCTTTTGCCCCCTCGCACACATACCAAAGCTTCGACATGTCTTGTTCTTTCGACTTGAGCGCTTTGGCAACTGCGACAGAGTCCACTTGAAGCACTACCTTATAGTGATTTTTAGATCCCAGGAGCAGAAGGCCCATGAGTGATGCTTGTAACATCCCAAAACTTTAATCCAAGTGATCAAGATCAAATCCACCCAATTTAGGGTTAACAAAAACTTTTTCTATTTAAAAACCTTTAAGCATTCATAAGTGTGTGCATTTAAAATAGAAGTTGTTTGAATTGCCATGATTGAGGGATCTACTGATTGTAAAATGATTCTAAGGTGAATTAAACATCATCTAGGTCATCCCCAAGCAAATCCCAAAGAAAAACAAATCAAAAAGAATTAATTAAGCAAATGGTCAATTTTGCCATTTTAATCACATAACCTACTTTGGCTATTCCTAGAACTCAAATCTTAACATAAACAATTGTGGTTCTTTGCACCCCTTGCTAGTACAAGTAGTGATGTGCCAAGGCCCACTTTGCTTCATCCCAAAAACTTTCCAACACTAAATTTAAATGACATTTGAAAATTGAATATAGTTCATATGTATAGATCACACTTGTTCAAAAACCACTCAAATGAATTCCATTTAACAAATCCTAGCAACCACAGTCTACCAAGCATCAGATCAAAGCATCCACCAAAAATCAACTCAAAATTCAAAAATTTCTCTCATGCGGCCATTGTGCCGAACAGGTGGCAGACAGAGATCAAACTGCCTAACTAACACTGTTGCTAGTTAAGCCATTGTCCCCCATTGCACCCTCGCTACTCTCTCCTGTCCCCCTGAGTCCAACCAGACCCTCACCGGCCTACCCCTAAGCCTGGAGCAGCAGTGGAGTGCCGCCACATTATGGTCACCGCCGGCCAAAAGCGGGCAACACGCTAGGGACTGCGCCGCGCCAAGCCAGCGTGCCCACTAGCTCCGCCCAACCCTACCGCCGCCCACGGTCCACCCCTCACTCAACCCCAGGCCCTGGACCACCTCAGCACCGCGCCGCCCTTTCTCTCTTCGAGCCAGCCAGAGCGCGCCAGAGCGCGATTGCTGCCAGCATGCAGCAGACCGCCCCTTGACGCCATATCGTGCACGCCGCTCCGCATCGACACCAGCATCTCACCAGACACGGTCGTGCATCGCCGCACGACCCACAGTGGCCATGATCGCCGTCGAGCACCGCTTCTGTCCCTTAGAGCACGAGACGCTCCCGACCACAATCCACCGCCCCTAGCGTCGCCATTAAGCCGTAGAGCACCACCAGCAGACCGGCCACCGTCCGGCTACCTCGCCACGCTGGTAGCCCCTCTGTTTCACCGTCACCGACGAGCCGCGCCCATGCCTTTCGGTCTTGCCGTCACGCCTATATTAGCAGGCCTCCCCAGCACCATCTCCTCACACCATTCCACTCCCCTCTCTCCCCTGAACATTTCCTCTCTCTCCCCTGAACATTTCCCCTCTCTCGCCGGAGCCACTCGAGCTGCCATTTGCCGGAATTGCACCGGAGGAGGCCGCTGCAGAGGAGGAGACGCTGCCATCGATTCCGTCCACCTCAGCCCCTGCCGCTACCTCGCCTAAGTCCGCCGTTGCCGTCCAGTTCGATCGCCTGCCTCGCCGCACAAGCTGGAGCCCTGGTACGTCCCCAGTAGACCCCCACCGGCCGTTTAGGGTTCGGTCTCGCCGGCGACGAGTCCGTCGTCGACGATGACTGTGGACCGTTGATCTATCTTCTAATCGTAGCGCCCAGATCATCCCATACCGTTTCGGGTTTTATGTGTCGCTGACAAGCGGGACCAACCTATCAGCTGCCCTCTGCTCCGCTGAGCGTCACTGGGCCGGCCCATTTCATTTCCCGCGCTGACCTAGTAATTCAAATAAGGATTTTTTCTATTTAGGCTTAAACTCAATTATGTCCCGTAGTTTAAAAATCAATTCAAGAAGATTTGCTAAATCAAATTGAGTGATTCCAATTTTGTTGGAAAGCTTCTGAAAAGATATATCCAAGCCCGTTAGATTTAATTCATTTAGAGTTAGAGATCTCTCCTAGTAAAAATAACAAAATAGAAGCATTTGCACATTCAAACATTTTTATAAAATCAACCATAATAGCTTTTGAGTTGATTCCAACTCTCAAAAATCACATTTAACCATACCTATCTGAATATGTATTAATATTAGGGTTTGCATGTAGTGACTTTGTACTAGTACCAAAATAATGCTATATAGGCATTTCTAGTCACTTTAAATCATTAAATATTAAACTTAAACTTATTAAGATGTGATCCAACCTTTAAATCACATTCCCATATGTTAGAATATGTGGTGATGACATGTGTCCACATGATCCCATATTTTAATTGGAGAATATTAAATCTTAGTTAATTTCAATGAGTAGAAATTACTTTTCTCAAATAAAATAAATGAAACTAGTTCATTAAACCTTGTGATGCTTGTGATAATAGATCATCAAATGTGTGCCTTAGTGTGCTAAGTAGACTAGTTAAGCATGGTTTGGTGATTGTGTACTCCGTATGTATTTATAGACGATAGTACCGACCAAGCTTACGAGGAGGAGTTCTACCAAGAGGAGGAGGAAGAAAATTTCAACCACTGCACTACCCAAGGCAAGCTATTATTGGCAAACTAACACTTGCAAGTATTACACTAGCAAGCCATCATTAACAATGCAAGCTAACCCTTGCAATCTAGATAACCTAAGCAAATGCATTAGGCATGCTTTGGTTATACCATGTTGACTTATACCTACCCCAAGTTTTATTTACAAGCTTTATTTCCTTTACTTTACCAAAGTCCTTTACTTGTTTGAAGGTAGCATAAAGAGTATAAAACTTGACCTATCTAGTTAGACTTAGATGTCATTCTATGGCATGAGATTGACATTAGCATCCCACTTTAGTGAACACTCTTAACTTAGTAGTTAGAACAAAACTCAAAACTTGATTCACTTTAGATGGGAATATTTCGTGAAAATGAATTGTGAAAACCTTGGAATGATGAGTCATTCAAGATGTTTTGACATGTGTTGAGAAACACAAATGGTTTATGGTGAAGAAAATGTTGAGGCATGAGCCTTAGCCCTTTTACAAAACTAATGGTTGGGTTCGGATGTGATACCATTCCAATTTTACCGTACAACCACAATACCTGAATTGGGTAAGGCTTAGCCGGAAGTTTATATGCATTAGTATTAGTTCCCTCGTGGGAGAGGTTTGAGATGAGGCTACCTCTCAATGTTGTCCACCTATGCAGTGCCCAAGATGACAGATGGTCATGGTTGGGAGGCCATGCTCATAGGAGAGGTGCTTATACTAGGGTGTGTAAAGGAAAGGTTATGTTTGATTATCTGCATACTAAGTATGATGATTCAGGGTTATCCCTGACAGATGTATTGAATCTTGTGGTGAAAGTGTACCACCTCTGCAGAGTGTTAAACTATTCGAATAGCCGCGTCCACGGTTATGGACAGTTGGAGTGGCCATACTGTTCCATTGTCAGATGTTTTCAAAACAACTTATGAAATGAATTGTGATATGACTTGACCATAACAGAGTTGTGACTATGATGATTAAGTTCCCACTTAAGTGTTTTCAAAACTTCTTTTATCTTTCTTTGTTTCTGAACTCAGCTTAGGTTTCAAACTTAACTTTACCAGTAAACTTAGAGTTAGCTTTTCCTACTAGAACTATACTACTTATTAGTGATAGGTTACGAGTACTTAAAGAGTACTCATGGCTTTTGTCCATGGCTATTCCTATGGCCAGACTATGAAGGAGATTACCAAGATGAAGGACAGCAGGACGACTACGATAACTAGGACCATCTCCCATCGTCAGTATTGCCTGTGACTCCGAAGATGGACCCCACCGCTACGCTATTTATTCCGCTACTTGATTGTACTAAGACTGGATCATGAGATCCTTATTTGTGTAAGAGCTTATATTGGTTTGTAATGGATGATGTACTATGATATTCAATCTGTTATGTCTCGCAAAAATGGTAATCCTGGGATTGCGAGGTATGGCATAACAGGCATCTAGGATTAAAAATCCGGGTGTTGACAAGTTGGTATTAGAGCCATCCTGACCATAGGAGACCCTAGTTAGAATGGACATCCAAACAAAAACTTAGTTTCAAAAACCAAAGTGAGTACTTATGAAAACTATTTCCTCTCTTACCCTTGGGAATTCTTCCTTTCAAAAAAATTCATGTTCCTCCAAATTCTTACATTACTACATAAAACTTTGACACTCTTGATCACTTCACTAACTTTCTCATCCTAAATTCTTATAGATGGAAGCCTAATACAGCAAGTGATACATTGCAAATGTATCTATAATTTTTGATGTTCCATGCTTGGTTTTATTCACTTTCTTGTGTTTTGTTCCAACTTTGGAGTACTTTTATTATGATTTCTTAGACTAACCTATTAACAAGAGCCACAGTGTCAGCTGCCTATTTTCTGTTGTTTCTGGTTCCAGAAAAGTCAGAAAATGAATAATCTCGGAATTGGACGGGACAAAAGCCAAAGTGCCTATTTTTCCGGAAGGGATCAAGTGCCAGAATACGAGACGTAGAGGGGCCAGGGGACGACCACACCACCTGGGCATGCTGCTAGGCCTGGCCCGCGCCAGGGGTGGTCTGGCCGACCCCAGCACCCCCTCGGCCTCTCCTTCCGCCTATAAGTTTCCCTCGGGACGAAAACCCTAAGTACCCGATCAAAAATCCACGAAAGAGTCTGTAGCCATCGTCATCTCCATCCCTAGATCGGGGGGGAGCTGAAGCTCTTCCCGACACCCTGCCGGAGAGGGGAATTCACCCTGGAGGCCTTCTTCATCACCATGCAAGGCTCCGGTGTGATGCGTGAGTAGTTCATCCTTGGACTACAGATCCATGTAGTAGCTAGATGGCTGGTTTCTCCTCCTTTGTGCTTTCATGTTTAGATCTTGTGAGCTCCGTTCATGATCAAGATCATCTATTTGTAATCCATACATGTTGTGTTTGCGGGGATCCGATGGATATTGAGATGCTATTTCAGATTGATTATTGATTCTATCATGTCTTTGTTATTTGAGATCTTGCATGCTTTCTGTTGTTAGTAGCTATCTTGGCCAACTATATGCTAGCAACTCCAAGAGTTAGTATTTATGCTCGATAGTGGGTTCATGCCTCTGGTAATCTGGGGAAGTGACAGAAATCTCTAAGGTACTAGATGTGTTGTTGCTACTAGGGAGAAAACAACGATCCTTTGTTCATAGAACAATTGTATTCTTTACCTTACATGCAGTTCGTAAAGCAATAATCTGTTGCTTGCAACTTAATACTGGAGGGGGTTCGGATGATAACCTGAAGGTGGATTATTAGTCATAGATGCAGTTGGGTGGCGGTCTATGTATTATGTTGTATTGCCCAATCAAGTCTCAAAGGAGTCAAGATGATTAGTATATCCATGTATTGCTTTCTCGGTGTTTGTCAATTGTCCCGCTGTAATTTTTTCACCCAGCATGTTATCTATCTAAGGAGAGCCACCTCTAGTGAACTATGGATCCTGGTCTTTTACTTTACATACAATCTACAATCTTTTACTACTTTGTGTTTACTTTCTGCAAACTTTCACTTCTTTCCATTCGATACGTTTAATCCTTTGTTTTCCACAAAACACGGTGAGATTGACAACCTCATCGCAAATTGGGGACAAAGTTCTGTGGTTGTGTTATGCAGGTCTCCACGTTGCTACTAGCACCGGTAGTGCGCCCTGCCAAAGCTTAGCTAGTAACACCTTTGAGGTGTTTCCTTGCTCCTACTGGTTCGATTAAACCTTGGTTTTATAACTGAGGGAAACTTGCTGTTGTGCTCATCATACCTTCCTCTTGGGGTTCCCAACGAGCTCTACATCAACACCGCCATCAAGCATTTTTCTGGGCGTCGTGCATTGAGCCATCAAGCATTTTTCTGGCGCCGTTGCCGGGGAGTCAAGGACATCTTCACAAGGGGAGTCCCTCATAACCAATCTCTTTACTTTGTTGTTTTTGTTTTGCTTAGTTTCTTTTTGCTTTGTTTGCTTGTTTTGTTCTTCAAAAAACACAAAAAAAATTAGTTTTACTTGTTTTGCTTTCTTATTTGAAAACACACAAAAAATTAGTTCCTATCTTGAGTTGCCACTATGTCTAGCCTTATTCCAATCATTATGTCACCCGAGGAAATGATTCTCACTTTTAAACAAGGAATTGAGGAAAGTTTTAAGGAAGCTTGGTCTAGAATCTCTGATCTACATGAAAAGACCGAGCCTAAAATGATTCAAGGCTTGTTCCTTAGCAGTTTTTACCTTGGGATTGCTCTTTGCTATAGATATGATTTAGATGCTATTGCGGGAGGAGATTTCCTCCAAAGTAATGAGGATGATGCCATTAATGCTATAAAGAAATTGATCCTCACTTACAATTTGCCTAGCCAAACTGATACTTCTTTCGCAAAAATATTTGCTAGGTTGGACACTCTTGAGGCTAGCACTATTAGATTAGAAGGGTGCTATAATACTCTTAGGGAGCATCACGATTATGTTCCAATAAACTCTGAACCATCAAAGTGGTTCCCTACAGTAAAGATTGAGATAAACAATGAAACTTTTCAAGCCCGATGTGACATCATGTCTGAATTTTGCCTTATACCCAAAGATATTTATAAATCTCTGAATACTTGGGGGCTCATTGAAGGAGGAAAATAAATATCTCTTACCAATAATACTACCATATTACCTCTTGGAATTGCTGAAGGAGTGTTTACAAAGATCCTTGGGAAAACGATTTCTATTGATTATCTTGTTATTGAATGTGCAGGAAAAGGACAAATTACACTTGGAAGGTCCCTATTAGAACTCCTTGGAGCAACAATAGATGTGCGAAAGGGGACCATGCACCTTTCTTCCCCACCAAACAATCATATTTTCCCCAAGGTTAAGAATAAAAATAAGAGAGGTAAGGGCAAGAAAGTTGGTCTTAATGCTTCTTCATTTGAAAACACTTGATTCTTTCTTTGGTTCTTATGCCTAACTTAAAGGCGTTAAAGAAAAGTACTTGTTGGGAGATAACCCAAGAGTTTTAGATGAGTCTTGGAAGTTATTACCTCTGTAATAACCTCTCCTTATCCTTTTTATTTGCTTTTTGTGCCAAGAGTAACCTCTAATGAGAGTGAAGTAATGATTGGGAAAGTTGCTGTCCCAAAACAGATTTCTGTGCTTCACCGTAAACCTTCCTGAGGGAGTTCTGTACGCCGGATTGAGCTGTCATTTTTTGTGCGTCTGACCCAGGTTGTTATCTAACTTTAGTTAGTTCAACACTTTTTGATTTGAGCAACAGAAGGTCTTCGAAAAAATTCGTCTTTACCTGCTGGTCTGTTTTGACAGATTTCTGCCATTTTCTGCATTTGCTTCTTGTTAGTTTCTTCTTGAGTTCTTTTGGGGAATTGAGCTTTTTGAGGGAAGTGCTACAGTAGCTAGTGTTCTAATGGGAGTTTATTTGGTGTTATAACTGAACCTTAAGACTTATTTATCTTAAGTGCACTAATGTTGCTAATGAGATTGTGTGAAGTTTTGTATGAAGGAAAATTTTCAGGTGTATGGAAGGAATGAGTAATGAGATGAAGGATGGACTAAAGCTCAAGCTTGGGGATGCCACGCGTGTCACCACAAGAAATATCCAAGAAGTACAAGCGTCAAAGCTTGGGGATGCCCAAGGCATCCCCTTCTTCATCAATAAAAATTCTAGGTTTCTTCCAAACGCTTCATTTTTATTGTTTCATGCACAGTTGTGTTTTTCTTGGAGCGTCTTCCTTTTCATTTTCGTTTTGGTTTTTAGTTTGCTTGGTTTGATTAGTTTTCTGAATAAGTTGGTTGGACCCCCTCTTTCACACTTTGGTTTACAAATAGTTTGGTTTGGTTTGGAAAAGAGTAGGAAAGTTCATGCTTATGTACTAAAAAGAGCTCGTTTTTTACTGTGGCTATGCTTCGTCATGCCATGCTTGATATTGTTTTGGCTTTATGCTTAGTATTATTTGCTGTAGCATGACTTGTTATAAACAATTGAGATTGCTTAATGTGCCTTGGATGAATCATGCGTTGTTTTAGCATATTAAAGCATAGTATAGTGGTATTCTCCTTTGATGCTTTATTTGGGTTGACTTGGCACATGCTCACAACATGTTATGACTATCTCAAGTCACCATAGCCTTTATGATCCTTTAGTTTTCAACTTGTAATATCACTTTATGCTTTGATCAATGATGTTTTGTCGCTCTGCATGATTATGGCCATTATTGCTCTCTTAGTTTGTCGCTCATAGTCTTTTGCTAGCCTCCACAACCAAGTATGAGTTCCAATCATGCATCCAACTCCCTAAACCAAGTTTTTCCAAAGAGTCCACCATACCTACCTACTAGCTTATGCTATTCCAAGTATATTCATGCTTTTGTTTATCTTCCACTTGTTATGAGAAAACTAGTGATTAAAGCTCTCACGAACTTTATGGCACACTTTAGTTTATTGCCTCTAATAAACTTGAACCATTGGGTCCTTCTTTGTTGCGTATATGCTTGTGCTTTATAAGTTGAAATTAGCAGAACCATGTACCATGGGGAACGCTTTCAACATTGCACTTGTACTTTGTACCCCGTTGATATTATGTTCTTTTGCTTACGGATCCCGGCGGTGTGAAATAAAAGTGGAACTTGTAAGATCATGGAGTTTGTATATGTGTTAGAGAAACGCCTGGGCCGCTAGCCTAAGCCATGCCTAATCATGGTGGAAACTTGCAGCATCACCATAGTGAGCACTCTATTAAGCATCCTCAATAAAAACCTATGCAAATAGCAAATAAAAAGATCACTGAGATGCTCATTGTCTGCTTGCCTTGTCATTTTGATTATGGAAAAGCTCCCGTATCATGTGCAAGGGGTACCCCGTTGGTGGTTCTTAATGATACACATATACTTACAATGACAAGAGCTTACTCGTGACTGAAGTTGAGTAGCATGAGGATCGGTCTTTGTAAGTAAGGGGCATGAGATTTTGGTTTATAACTTTTCAAGCATATCCTCTTAGTTGTGTCACTTTAACCTTAATCACCTTCAAGATGCTTATGATAGGGGCAATGAGAGCTGAAATCTATAAGTACCATAATTTTTGGAAGCTCTTTATGAGACTTGAATCCCTACTTCCTTTTTACAAAAGGCCTTTCTTCCACCATTATATTGAGTCTCCACCTTCTATCTTTATGCACTACTTTGAGAGCATAGTGGCCATTCTTTGTTCTATGTGCATTGTCCCAAGACTAGTTGATTGATGCATAACTTGTTATTGCTTGTTTGAAACTATTGTATCTAGTCACTCTTATGAACTTTGAAGGTGTCCTATGCATTTATATTTGCTACTCTATTGAGGGACAAGCTGAATACTTTGATGCTATGGTTTCTTTATGTGAAACAAACAAACGTCTTGCAAAGCATGTTATTCATGAATCTTTTGTTTGTGCCTTTTCATGTTGTATCATAGTTTCTTTGCTTATTGCTAGAACTTTGTCTTTCATGTTATGATTGAAGTACTTTGATCCCAGCTTTGAGTTTTACAAATACTTTGATCAAGTTTTTGATGGTGCATGTCACCTCAAAAATTATTTCTTTTTATCACTTACCTACTCGAGGACGAGCAGGAGTTAAGCTTGGGGATGTTGATACATTGCAAACGTATCTATAATTTTTGATGTTCCATGCTTGGTTTTATCCACTTTCTTGTGTTTTGTTCCAACTTTGGAGTACTTTTATTATGATTTCTTGGACTAACCTATTAACAAGAGCCACAGTGCCAGCTGCCTGTTTTCTATTGTTTTTGGTTCCAGAAAAGTCAGAAAATGAATATTCTCGGAATTGGACGGGACAAAAGCCAAAGTGTCTATTTTTCCGGAAGGGATCAAGTGCCAGAATACGAGACGGAGAAGGGCTGGGGGCCGGCCACACCACCTGGCCTCGCGGCCAGGCCTGGCCCATGCCAGGGGGTGGTCTGGCCGCCCCCAACACCCCCTCGGCCTCTCCTTCCACCTATAAGTTGCCCTCGGGACGAAAACCCTAAGTACCCGATCAAAAATCCACGAAAGAGTCTGTAGCCGCCGTCATCTCCATTCCTAGATCGGGGGAGCTAAAGCTCTTCCCGGCACCCTGCCGGAGAGGGGAATTCACCCTGGAGGCCTTCTTCATCACCATGCAAGGCTCCGGTGTGATGCGTGAGTAGTTCATCCTTGGACTACGGATCCATGTAGTAGCTAGATGGCTGGTTTCTCCTCCTTTGTGTTTTCATGTTTAGATCTTGTGAGCTCCGTTCATGATCAAGATCATCTATTTGTAATCCATACATGTTGTGTTTGCGGGGATCCGATGGATATTGAGATGCTATTTCAGATTGATTATTGATTCTATCATGTCTTTGTTATTTGAGATCTTGCATGCTTTCCGTTGTTAGTAGCTATCTTGGCCAACTAGATGCTAGCAACTCCAAGAGTTAGTATTTATGCTCGATAGTGGGTTCATGCCTCTGGTAATCTGGGGAAGTGACAGAAATATCTAAGGTACTAGATGTGCTGTTGCTACTAGGGAGAAAACAATGATCCTTTGTTCATAGAACAATTGTATTGTTTACCTTACACGCAGTTCATAAAGCAATAATCTGTTGCTTCCAACTTAATACTGGAGGGGGTTCGGATGATAACCTGAAGGTGGATTATTAGTCATAGATGAAGTTGGGTGGCGGTCTATGTATTATGTTGTATTGCCCAATCAAGTCTCAAAGGAGTCAAGATGATTAGTATATGCATGTATTGCTTTCTCGGTGTTTGTCAATTGCCCCGCTGTAATTTGTTCACCCAGCATGTTATCTATCTAAGGAGAGCCACCTCTAGTGAACTATGGATCCCAGTCTTTTACTTTACATACAATCTACAATCTTTTACTGCTTTGTGTTTACTTTCTGCAAACTTTCACTTCTTTCCATTCGATACGTTTAATCCTTTGTTTTCCGCAAAACATGGTGAGATTGACAACCTCATCGCAAGTTGGGGACAAAGTTCTGTGGTTGTGTTGTGCAGGTCTCCACGTTGCTACTAGCACCGGTAGTGCGCCCTGCCAAAGCTTAGCTAGTAACACCTTTGAGGTGTTTCCTTGCTCCTACTGGTTCGATTAAACCTTGGTTTCATAACTGAGGGAAACTTGCTGCTGTGCTCATCATACCTTCCTCTTGGAGTTCCCAACGAGCTCTACATCAACACCGCCATCAAGCATTTTTCTAGGCGCCGTGCATTGAGCCATCAGCAAGTTCTACCAGTTGGGAAACGGAGGCCAACTGATCTTCGAGAGGGACTTAGATGCACCGTCTGTGTTCTTGGAGCGTCCTCATCCAGAATTCCTTGGAGATCAACTCCCGGGTCCACCAGGAGGAGATTTACAATGGCTAGTGACTGCTGATCTTCGAGGCAAGGTAGAAGCACCAGTATCTGGGAGGATTCAGTTCTCGTTGAGGGAGAACAACTGGCTAGATGGATTAGCCAGGGCAATGCATGAAGATCTCGCACGTCTGTGTGCCCTCAGTGTCAACCTCATCCAAGGAACCCGCTTTGTTCACTATGCAAGGCGTGATTCCATGGGAATGCCGCTTGAGATGCCAAGTCACCCAATACTGAAGCGTCAAGTGGAGAACCTCGACTTCCTACTGTACGACAGACATAAGGAGTTGGACAATGCAAGAGAGCTAGCCAACCACAACCTCGCCATTGCAGCCTCAGAAGGCCCAGACTTTCTCACTGCTAGTCCAGGATCGTCAGTCTCTGCGCTGTCAACGCGCCAAGAAAGATCGCACCATCGACCGTCTTTGCAAGAAGGTGGCCGACCTCGAGAAGACCATCAAGGAGCAAGAAGCTTAGCTTGCAGTAAAGGAAGAAGAAGAGGAAGGTGAAGATATCCAAGGGGATATTGACTCCTACCTCAGCAATGATGATGACTTTCTGGAGGAAGATGTCGCAGACTTCTACACCGACGATGACGACTCCGACTTCATCGATGATGAGTAGATGCACTAGAGCATTGTCGTAGCATGAGGAGTATCAGTCCCATTGTATCGTAGCTTACAGAATGGTTCTTAAAACCATCTATTTTCCCTTTGATGTTGTGGTGTGTGTGTGTGTTTGTATCGTGTGCCTTGTTTGAAGGAATGAAAAGAAGTTAGTTGCAAAAATCTGAGTCAAACTCAAAGTTTTAGCTTTGAAATCAAAAACCATGAACCTTAGAACTTTCCCTCTTACCCCTTTATCTACCTCAATTTTCAGATGACTCGTGGAAACCAAGGAGGGAGCAGCTCATCGCAAGACCTAATGCTGTAAATCCTGCAGGATCTCATCACAGACCGGGAAGCAAGCAGGGCAGAGCGCCAAGCTAATCTAGCAACACTACAACAGATTGCCTAGATGGCTCTCAACAACCAGAACCACGTAAATCAGGATCATCATGGATCCAAACTCAAGAACTTCCAGAATACAAATCCCCCCAATCTTTAGTACCTCAAAGAACCCACTGGATACTGATGACTAGTTGCAGACAATGGAAAACAACTTAGAAGTAGCTGGAGTAGATGCCAATGAGAAGGTTCTTTTTTCCACCCACTATATGGCAGGAGATGCAAGAGCATGGTGGAACAGTATCCGCACAATGAACCATGGTCAGGTGATGACATGGGAAGCCTTCAAAATCAAGTTCAACCGCACCCACGTGCCGCAGGGTCTAGTCACCCGAATGAGGGATGATTTCCGAGAGTTGAAGCAAGGCAGAATGACTGTAGTGGAGTACCATGACAGATTCATGTCCTTAGCAAGGTATGCACCTGATGAGATCAACACGGAGGCCAATAAGAAGGAGAGATTCTTGAATAGACTGCATGATGAGATGCAGACTGTCCTCGTCAATATCCGCTTCGAGGATCTCGAAGAGCTAGTCGACCCTGCCATTCAGATGGAAGGGAAGCTCAACCAGGCAAACGTCATATGATGCACCAAGCTAGATCCAACAGTCACCAGAAGTACCGTCCCAACCCCTCAGCAGGATATGCACCGAGGAACAACTGACCCCCAATGTCTTGCCCAAGCTACCCCAACCATAGCGGAGGAAATGTGAAGTCCGGAGGAAACAACGATCACTCCGGCAACACCAACAATTTCAACCGTGCACCTCCCAAGAGCAACAACAACAACAACACTGTACCCAGAACTGGAAGCAATGATGTGCCCGTGGCAGCGAAAGACAAGTCTCAGATTACTTGTTTCGAGTGTGGAGTGAAGGGTCACTACTCTAATGAGTGTCCCAAGAAGATTGCCGTCACTGCAAATGTGAATGCCCCAGCTCAACAGCAGCGCCGTGTTCCACCAGGAAGAAGATTCACCCTAGGGAACCCTCACAACCGCAACGGCCGTCTCTTCCACATGAACCTGAAGAAGCCCAAGAAGCTCCAGATGTAGTGTTGGGTATGTTTTCTATCAACTCGGTTTTAGCAAGAGTATTGTTTGATTCGGGAGCATCGCACTCATTTATCACCGAAGAATTTGCATGCACTAGTAAGATTCATCCAACCAACCTGAAGCATGTCATGATAGTTCAAATCCTCGGTTCAACCACAAAAGCTAGAAAAAATTGCAAAGTTGTGCCTATCAGAATACATGGGATAGATTTTTATGCTAATCTAATAGTACTTGGAACCAAAGGTTTGGAAGTAGTACTAGGAATGGATTGGATGTCAAAGCATAAAGGATTGATAGACTGTGCTAAGAAAGCCATCACAATGACCAGTAGCTCTGGAGTAACAGTAGAGCACATATCTGAAACCTTGCCCCGTCAATTCAAGTGTAACAAGGGTCTAGCCCTGCCTACCATTGACCAAATCAGAGTAGTCTGTGAATACCCCGATGTATTCCCAGATGAATTGCCTGGTATGCCCCTAGATAGGGATATTGAGTTCATTATTGAACTAATCCTCGGAACCGAACCCATAGCCTAGAGACCCTATATCATGAACCCCTCAGAGTTAGTAGAATTGAAGAAGCGGTTGGATACTATGTTGGCAACAGGCTTGATTCAACCAAGCGCATCGCCATGGAGATCGCCAGTGTTATTCGTCGACAAGAAGGATGGAGGCAACCGTCTGTGCACCGATTACAGAAAGCTGAATGATGTCACCATCAAAAACAAGTACCCATTGCTAAAGATAGAGGATCTATTTGATCAGTTGACTAGAGCGAATGTGTTCTCTAAGATCGATCTTAGGACTGCTTATCACCAACTTAAGATTCGTGCAACGGATATTCCGAAGACCGCCTTTACTACTCGTTATGGTTTATACGAGTATACGGTCATGTCTTTTGGATTAACCAATGCCCCTGCTTATTTCATGAATCTCATGAATAAGATCTTTATGAATTTTCTAGACAAGTTTGTTGTTGTGTTTATCGACGATATCCTTATCTACTCCAAGTCAGAAGAAGAGCATGAGCAACATCTGAGAATCATCCTTGTAACCCTTAGAGAGCATCGGTTGTATGCCAAGTTCAGCAAGTGTGAGTTCTGGCTGAAAGAAGTAGGATTCCTAGGACATATTGTGTCTATCGAAGGAGTCGCTATTGATCTCGCCAAGATCAAAGATGTCGAAGAATGGGAAGCCCCAACCACTCAAACCCAAGTCCGTGCATTCCTCGGATTAGCGGGATATTACCGCAAGTTCGTCGAAGGATTTTCAAGCATCGCCCGACCCATGACCCAATTGTTGACGAAGGACAAGAAGTTTGAATGGACCGACAAATGTGAAGCCAGTTTCCAAGAGCTGAAGAAGAGATTGATTTCAGCCCCAATATTGATCATGCCAGATATCAAGAAGCCGTTTGATGTGTATTGTGATGCATCCAAGATTGGTCTCGGATGTGTATTGATGCAAGAAGGCAAAGTCATCGCTTATCTGTCTCGACAACTGAAGCAGCATGAGCAGAACTATCCGACCCATGATCTTGAGTTAGCAGCCGTAGTTTTGGCATTAAAGACATGGCGTCATTATCTGATGGGTAATCGCTGTGAGATTTACTCAAATCGCGAAAGCTTGAAGTATATTTTCACTCAGAAGGAGCTGAATATGAGGCAAAGGAGATGGATAGAGTTAATCAAGGATTATGACCTTGACATTCACTATCACCCTGGCAAAGCCAATATAGTAGCGGATGCTCTTAGCAGATTGCCGAGTAGGCTAAACACCATGATCAAAGAAAAGCAACCGAGTTTGTATGAGGAGTTGGAGCAGTTCAGAACTGAACTAGTTAGCAAAGGATTCTTAGCTAGCATTGAACTTCAACCCACTTTGATTAGCCAAATCAAGGAAGCCCAGAAGGGGAATGAAAGTATCGACGGAATCAAACGTCATATTGGTACGGGAAGGGTACCTGGATTCACCGAAGACGAAGAAGGAGTTCTATGGTACAAAGGTTGTATCTGTGTGCCAGTAGATTCGGAGCTGAAGCAAGTTATCATGCAAGAAGCTCATGATACTCTTTATTCTATCCACCCCAGAGGAACGAAGATGTATCAAGATTTGAAAGAGCCATTTTGGTGGCGCAAGATGAAGAGAGAAATCGTAAGCTACATCGCCAAGTGTGATATCTGTCAAAGAGTCAAAGCAGAACATCAGAGGCCTACATGACTGTTGCAAACTTTGCAGATTCCGGAATGGAAATGGGATTCTGTTGGAATGGACTTTATCGCCGCATTGCCTACTTGGAGTAGGGGAAATGACTCAATCTGGGTCATCGTTGATAGACTATCCAAGGTAGCTCATTTTATACCTGTCAAGACAACCTACTAGAGTTCGGAGCTAGCAGAGTTGTACATTGCTAGAATTGTTAGTCTGCATGGAACCCCCAAGACCATAGTATCAGATCGAGGAACCCAATTCACCTTGAGATTATGGCAGAAAGTCCAGGAAGGATTAGGAACCAAGTTGAACTTCAGCACCACTTATCACCCGCAAACTGATGGACAGACTAAAAGAGTCAACCAAATCTTAGAAGATATGTTGAGAGCTTGTGTGCTAGAGTATGGATCAAAATGGGAAGACTGCCTGCCTTTCGTAGAATTCTCATATAACAACAGTTATCAAGCTAGTTTGCAAATGGCACCATTTGAGTTCCTATACGGAAGAAAGTGGCGCACCCCTTTGAATTGGTCGCAAGTAGGAGAGAGTCAGATCTTTGGACCTCGACATTCTTCGAGAAGCTTAAGAGAAAGTTCACAAAGTCTGTGAGCACCTCAAGACCGCCCAATCCAGACAGAAGAGTTATGCTGACAAGAGAAGGAGAGACCTGACTTTCAATGTCGGAGATTTTGTGTATCTCAAGGTTTCACCATTGAAGGGAATCCAACATTTTAGTCCGAAAGGAAAGTTAGCCCCCAGATATATCGGGCCTTTCAAGATTCTGAACCACCAAGGAGAAGTATCTTATCAGCTATAACTGCCTGAAGAGATGTCTGCCATCCACAATGTGTTCCATATCTTGTTACTTCGCAAATGCTTAGAAGTGCCAGAGAAGACTGAAGTTTTCAAGAACATCGATCACCGAGCTATTGATATCAATAAGGACCTGGAATATCGTGAAGTGATCATCCGTATCTTGGAGGAAGCTTACAGAACCACCAGGACCAGGAGTGTCAAATTTCTCAAGATTCAATGGAGCAACCATACCGAAGAAGAAGCCACTTGGGACCGAGAAGATTACATTAGGACTGAGTTCCCAGATCTCTTTAGTTCCTAGTTTTCTTTCTTAAATCTCGGGACGAGATTTTGTTTAAGGGGGGAAGGTTTGTAACATCCCAAAACTTTAATCCAAGTGATCAAGATCAAATCCACCCAATTTAGGGTTAACAAAACCTTTTTGTATTTAAAAACCTTTAAGCATTCATAAGTGTGTGCATTTAAAAAAGGAGTTGTTTGAATTGCCATGATTGAGGGATCTACTGATTGTAAAATGATTCTAAGGTGAATTAAACACCATCTAGATCATCCCCAAGCAAATCCCAAAGAAAACCAAATCAAAAAGAATTAATTAAGCAAATGGTCACTTTTGCCATTTTAATCACATAGCCTACTTTGGCTATTCCTAGAACTCAAATCTTAACAGAAACAATTGTGGTTCTTTGCACCCCTTGCTAGTACAAGTAGTTATGTGCCAAGGCCCACTTTGCTTCATCCCAAAAACTTTCCAACACTAAATTTAAATGACATTTGAAAATTGAATGTAGTTCATATGTATAGATCACACTTATTCAAAAACCACTCAAATGAATTCCATTTAACAAATCCTAGCAACCATAGTCTACCAAGCATCAGATCAAAGCATTCACCAAAAATCAACTCAAAATTCAAAATTTTCTCTCATGCGGCCATTGTGTCGAACAGGTGGCAGACAGAGATCAAACTGCCTAACTAACAATGTTCCTAGTTAAGCCATTGTCCCCCATTGCACCCTCTCTACTCTCCCCTGTCCCCCTGAGTCCAACCAGACCCTCACCGGCCTACCCCTAAGCCTGGAGCAGCAGTGGAGCGCCGCCACATTATGGTCACCGCCTGCCAGAAGCGGGCAACACGGCAGGGACCGCGCTGCGCCAAGCCAGCGTGCCCACTAGCTCCGCCCAACCCTACCGCCGCCCATGGTCCACCCCTCGCTCAACCCCAGGCCCTGGACCCCCTCAGCACCGCGCAGCCCTTTCTCTCTGCGAGCCAACTAGAGCGCTCCAGAGCGCGATTGCCGCCAGCACGCAGCAGACCGCCCCTTGACGCCATATCATGCACGCCGCTCCACCTCGACACCAGCATCCCGCCAGACACGGCCGTGCATCGCCGCACGACCCACAGTTGTCATGATCGCCGTCGAGCACCGCCTCTGTCCCTCAGAGCGCGAGACGCTCCCGACAAGAATCCACCGCTCCCAGCATCGCCATTAAGCCGTATAGCACCACCAGCAGACCGGCCACCGTCCGCCTACCTTGCCACGCCGGTAGCCCCTCTGTTTCGCTATCACCGACGAGCCGCGCCCATGCCTTTCGGTCTCGCCGTCGTGCCTATATAAGTAGGCCTCCCCAGCACCATCTCCTCACACCATTCCACTCCCCTCTCTCCCCTGAACATTTCCCCTCTCTCGCCAGAGCCACTCGAGCCGCCATTCGCTGGAATTGCACCGGAGGAGGCCACTGCAGAGGAGGAGACGCTGCTGTCGATTCCGTCCACCTCAGCCCCTGCCGCTACCTTGCCTGAGTCCACCGCCGCCGTCCAGTTCGATCGCCCGCCTCGCCGCACTAGCTAGAGCCCTGGTACGTCCCCAGTAATCCCCCACCGGCCGTTTAGGGTTCGGTCTCGCCGGCGACGAGTCCGTCGTCGACGACGACTGTGGACCATTGATCTATCTTCTAATCGTAGCGTCCAGATCATTCCATACCGTTTCGGGTTTTATGTGTCGCTGACAAGCGGGACCAACCTGGCAGCCGCCCTCTGTGTTGCTGAGCGTCACTAGGCCGGCCCATTTCATTTCCCGCGCTGACCCAGTAATTCAAATAAGGATTTTTATATTTAGGCTTAAACTCAATTCTGTCCCTTAGTTTAAAAATCAATTCAAGAAGATTTACTGAACCAAATTGAGTGATTCCAATTTTGTTGGAAAGCTTCTGAAAATATCTATCCAAGCCCGTTGGATTTAATTCATTTAGAGTTAGAGATCTCTCCTAGTAAAAATAACAAGCAGAAGCATTTGCACATTCAAAAAAAATTATAAAATCAACCATAATAGCTTTTGAGTTGATTCCAACTCTCAAAAATCACATTTAACCATACCTATCTGAATATATAATAATATTAGGGTTTGCATGCAGTGACTTTGGAATAGTACAAAAATAATGCTATATAGGCATTTCTAGTCACTTTAAATCATTAAATATTAAACTTAAACTTATTAAGATGTGATCCAACCTTTAAATCACATTCCCATATGTTGGAATATGTGGTGATGACCTGTGTCCACATGATCCCATATTTTAATTGGAGAATATTAAATCTTAGTTAATTTCAATGAGTAGAAATTACTTTTCTCAAATAAAATAAATGAAACTAGTTCATTAAACCTTGTGATGCGTGTGATGATAATAGATCATCAAATGTGCGCCTTAGTGTGCTAAGTAGACTAGTTAAGCATGGTTTGGTGATTATGTACTCCGTATGTATTTATAGATGATAGTACCGACCAAGCTTACGAGGAGGAAGAGTTCTACCAAGAGGAGGAGGAAGAAAACTTCAACCACTACACAACCCAAGGCAAGCTATTATTGGCAAGCTAACACTTGCAAGTATTACACTAGCAAGCCATCATTAACAATGCAAGCTAACCCTTGCAATCTAGATAACCTAAGCAAATGCTTTAGGCATGCCTTGGTTATACCATGTTGAATTATACCTACCCCAAGTTTTATTTACAAGCTTTATTTCCTTTACTTTACCAAAGTCCTTTACTTGTTTGAAGGTAACATAAAGAGTATAAAACTTGACCTATCTAGTTAGACTTAGATGTCATTCTATGGCATGAGATTGACATTAGCATCCCACTTTAATGAACACTCTTAACTTAGTAGTTAGAACAAAACTCAAAACTTGATTCACTTTAGATGGGAATATTTCGTGAAAATGAATTGTGAAAACCTTGGAATGATGAGTCATTCTATTGAGATGTTTTGACATGTGTTGAGAAACACAAATGGTTTATGGTGAAGAAAATGTTGAGGCATGAGCCTTAGCCCTTTTACAAAACTGTTGGTTGGGTTCGGATGCGATACCATTCCAATTTTACCGTACAACCACAATACCTGAATTGGGTAAGGCTTAGCCAGAAGTTTATATGCATTAGTATTAGTTCCCTCGTGGGAGAGATTTGAGCTGAGGCTACCTCTCAATGTTGTCCACCTATGCAGTTGCCCAAGATGACAGATGGTCATGATTGGGAGGCCATGCTCATAGGAGAGGTGCTTATACTAGGGTGTGCAAAGGAAAGGTTATGTTTGATTATCTGCATACTAAGTATGATGATTCAGGGTTATCCCTGACAGATGTATTGAATCTTGTGGTGAAAGTGTACCACCTCTTCAGAGTGTCAAACTATTCGAATAGCCGTGTCCACGGTTATGGACAGTTGGAGTGGCCATACTGTTCTGTTGTCAGATGTTTTCAAAACAACTTATGAAATGAATTGTGACATGACTTGACCACAACAGAGTTGTGACTATGATGATTAAGTTCCCACTTAAGTGTTTTCAAAACTTCTTTTATCTTTCTTTGTTTCTGAACTCAGCTTAGGTTTCAAACTTAACTTTACCAGTAAACTTAGAGTTAGCTTTTCCTACTAGAACTATACTACTTATTAGTGATAGGTTGCGAGTACTTAAAGAGTACTCATGGCTTTTGTCCATGGCTATTCCTATGGCCAGACTATGAAGGAGATTACCAAGATGAAGGACAGCAGGACGGCTACGATAGCTAGGACCATCTCCCATCGGCAGCATTGCCTATTACTCCGAAGATGGACCACACCGCTACGCTATTTATTCCGCTACTTGATTGTACTAAGACTGGATCATGAGATCCTTATTTGTGTAAGAGCTTATATTGGTTTGTAATGGATGATGTACTATGATACCCAATCTGTTATGTCTCGCAAAAATGGTAATCATGGGATTGCGAGGTATGGCATAACAGGCATCTGGGATTAAAAATCCGGGTGTTGACAATGCTCTTGCTTCAGCCTCTTCCGCATCGTTGCATAGAGGAAGAAAGGATCAGTCGACAGCAACGACATTTCCATCGCTGTCACGAACAATAGCGCCAGCTCCAGCATTGCCGTCATGTTCGGTGAATGATCCATCTATGTTAATTTTGACCCAGCCCTACGGAGGTCCTGTCCAGGAGGGAGTTTCACTCTTGCACTCGCAACTAGGAGGGGGCATAACGCCCAGCACCTGTTTCCCTTTTCCATCGCCCATCTGGGTAATTTCGTCCTAGAGGTTGTGCATATAAGTCTGAAGAAAGATGATTGAACCTGTGATAGAGGCTTTCTCATCTTGGTGGATAGTGTCATTGCGCAGGTGCCAGGAGCGCCATAGTAGAAGGAGGGTTCTTGCTCTTGTAAGCTCGTCTATATGGTCCAACAGAATCTGTAACCAATCCTTTCCAGTGTACGAGAACTCTGCTTCTGCAGGTAGCTCCCATTTTCCCCGTAGTTCATGGCGCAAAGCTCTAGCCTTGGTGTAGGAAACCATGGCGTGGAACACGTCCTCTTCTCCATTACCGCAGATGGAGCATAGGTTGTTAGTTTCCAGGGTTATTCTCTAGTTCTTCTTCTTTATGGCGAGTGAGTCGGTGGCCACTCTCTAGCCGAATATTCGAACCTTTAGAGGAACCTTACTCTTCCAAATGGTGTTCCAGATGGATCGGTTTCCATCAGGAGCAGAACTTGAGCTACCTAAAACACGATTCTGTAGTTTTTTGTCAAGGGCGAGTCTATAAGTGTTGTTCACTAACAAGGGGTAACCTCGACAATGCCCATGGTGATGGACTTGGGGTTTTGCGAAAAAGAGAACGCTGGGGATTTCGTCGGATGTTCAGGTAAACAATGGAATCAAAATCGCCTAAATATTGAGTAATCGCACTATTACAAGTTGTCCTCTAGATTTTGGTGCCCTCGCTTGGGATTCTCCCGTCCTATATATAATAGGTCGGGTCTCAAAGTTGTATGCGGATATGTTTCATACACGCGTAATTACAATAGCAACACAATGTCGGTTCAGAGTCTCTTTCCTAATACAATCAAAGTCTTTGTCAGTTGCTTCCTTGGGCTATCATTTGAAACCTTCATGGGTCGTGAGCCTTTTACCCAGTATACGGTATCGAATCATAGTCATCTGAGTAATTATACCCATGTCAGTAGCCCCCGAGACTCTACATGAACTCAGTTTCAGGTTGAGTCTCAAAGTTTTATTTTTTCCTCCTTTGCTTTCATTTTTGCTTCTTGATTTTGTTTTTTGTAGGGATTTTGGTACAACGAGTCTGATGCTTCCGACGGTTTGGAAATCAGTTAATTTCTCCTGGGCAAAAACAAGGTTGTCCTACATCAAATTCAAGTCCCCGGGCTTGAATCCGGAATTTGCTACTGGCGTAATTCAGTTCGAGTCGCTGAGGTCTTAACAAATACTGAATTCCAGTTTTCTATTTTTATCGGGTACCCAACGTGTCCATCGAGATTTTTCATCGTATCGTTGATATGGATATTTTACTGGCAGAGCGCATTCTTGTGCGATTACCAGGTCACACAAAACGAATCCTGGGGTCTTACCTTCATGTTTTTGAACATGGCATTCAGATTTTTATCGCGTCGGGTGCGATCCGAGAGTTTTTTGATTTGTAGCGGCTGAAGATATTTTTGTTTTTTGCAACTACTCTCGACAGGATTATCTATCGATGAATATTTCCTTTGTCTTTCTTTATCAGGTGCGCGTTAGCGCTCCTGATAGGAGTTGCCCCCGAGGCTATGTTTAGATATATGTATCAAAACATAGGCTCGAAAACTTAAGTTTATGGCGCTAGTACTTCTGTAATTTTTGTCGGGTACATGACCAGTGCTCCCGATAGGAGTAGCCCCCGAGGCTACACTCGTAATATTATATATTCGATTGTAGTCTCAGGTCTTTTTCTTGGAGGAATTTACTTTGACTCGGATTTTTTTGGGTCATATTTTTTATGGTGAGCCGCAATTTTTGCAACGCCTGCGCTGTGACGTCAGTGATGACGTATCTTATGTTGTTGATTTTCAGAAGAACATGCCCTGACGGGACGTGTCGAACATGGAGCCATGCAGCAGTAATGATGACGCATGATAGCGTATTCAGCGGAGATTTTTGACTGTACCTCCCCTCTCCGCGCAAAAATGGAGGCGTCACGCGCTGTCCTCCTTTTTTACCGCAGCCATAACTTCCTTAACTTTTTCCTTTACTGAATCCTTGTAACACGTGTCACCATCGTGCGATCTTCTGTCGGTTCGATTTTGCATCGAACGGTTCGGACCTCACGCCTTTGCTCTTTATAAGGGAGAGGAGATGTGTTTTACTATTTTACCTCATCTTCCTCTGCTCCATATTCTTCCTTGTGCCCTTTCCCCATTGCGATCTCACGTTCTACGCTCGTGTTCCTCTTTTGCCGCCATGGGCAAAAGCAAAGCTAGAACTTCTGCTGCCGCCGTGAAGGCCACCAGGAAGAGGGCGTCGGATGGACTCCCACCAAGTGCACGACGTGGGAACTCCGTGAGGCGCGGAACTCCGGCCATCTGATGGAGGGTTCCTTCAAGCTTCCTAGAGACGAGGCTGCTCCCATCCCCGAGCCTGGCTGGAGGGTAATGTTCCTCTCTTTCCTCTTCCGCGGTCTTTCTCTTCCTGTCCATGAATTTCTTCGTGGCCTTTTGTTTATTTATGGCGTGCAGCTGTATCAGCTCACGCCCAACTCCATTCTCCACGTCGCTTGTTTCGTCACTCTATGTGAGTATTTCCTTGGGATTCATCCCCATTGGGGCCTTTGGAAGCATTTCTTCTATGTTCGTCGTAATGCTACTGACACTATTGTCCACGACGTTGGTGGCGCCATTTTCTCTGTCCGGTCTGATGTTGATTACTTGGACTTCAAAATCACTGATTCTGTCCAAGGTTGGAAGTCCAAGTGGTTTTATGCCAAGGATCAACCACTTGAAGGCCAATCTTTCGGGTTAGCCCCTTTGATCCTAAGAAAACCTGCCACAAACTTGACTCCTGGGATCAGCGTCCTTCTGCCGAAGAAATGGCGGAATTCCAGCCCTATGTCGATCGTATTTCAAAGCTGTGGCATGAGGTTGGCAAGGAATTGTCGGGTCTCCAGGTCATGGCATACTTTTTGCGGATTCGCGTCTAGCCGCTTCAAGCCCGGCTTTCTGGCATGTGGGTGTACACCGGGAGGAAAGACCCGATGAGGATTTCCTCGGAAGACCTTACCCTCAAGGTGTATGAGAAAAGGGTCCGGAGCTTCACCACTTTGACCAAGAAAAGCCCGGTTCCTTCAACCTGTCTTGTGGAGCCTTTTTGGCAAGAAAACCGGCTCCCCGAGGTAAATTTCCTTTGCCTTCATCTTTTCCTTTCTTCTATTTGTAGATGCACTTTTACTCTTTCAAGGACTAGTGTTTTTCCATGTCTTCTGCTTGTGTAGGATTTTGATCATCTGAGCTCACTTCCTCCTCTTCCTGCAAGTTGTGAGCCCCCTGTCCATCCTTCCACATCCGACGATATCCCTATGACTAGAACTGTCGCGGATGAGGAGGTGGAGTTCTCTACATCTGACTCTTCTTCGAAGATGCAATCTCTTCCTTCGGCTGGCTCCGAAGATTTTCGCATGGAGCATGCTGACGAAAAGAGGAAGCGCCCTTATGTTGTGGAAAGGGTCGAAGACTCGGATGACTCGACTGCTTCCAAGCCTTTCGATGCTGCTCCAATCACGGCTGCTCCCGCCCAGATGAATTTGTTCCGCCTTGCGCAGGATGTGTCTTTGTAAGTATTCGACTGATTATTTTATTGTTTTACTGCTGATGCTTATTCCAATTGTGTTGTTCTTTTGCAGTGATGATGAAGATCCTCCCGCATCTCCTCTTCGCACATCTGTGCGCTGCTCTACAAAGAAATCTCCTCCACCGTCGGTGGAGCCAAAGGAAAAGCTCCTGCCTTCTGTGGAGAAGATCATACAAAAAGATGCTGCCACTTCATCTAAGCCGCTGCCACAAAAAAGGAAGAAAATAGCGGTAAAGTGGTGGTCATATCAGAAAAGCATGTTGATGTGTATATGAAAGATGTAAGTCACTTCATAATTTTTTGGCGCCAGGGTTCCGGCGCCGTTGACACCAGGGTACCGGTGTCATTCCAGCGTGGTAGTTTGTCATTATCGTGACTATCTACTAATATGCAACAAAAGGTAATCACTTTACCTTTGCCACAACCATATCACAAGGCAATGCCCCCTGCAAAACAAAGTTAGACGCCTCTACTTTATCTTTGCATGTTTTACGTGGCTGAATGGGATTTCGCACAAGAATTGTTCTTACCTATAAACTTTCAGCACAACGCTGATCAAGTAGTTGTCTCTACTACACCCCTTTCGGGGCCCTCCGTTGCAAATGGTATACCAACTAATGCGAGAGAGACAGACACCCCCCTAAGCCACTTTATACGGTACAAGCCGTATGTCAAGCGTGGACCAGTCTCGCGAATGAACGCGTAAAGTCGGTTGGGGGCCGCTTCATCAAGCATTACTGCGGTATACACAAGTACACGTGGGAGGGTAACAACTAAAAGATCAACGCCCACACGCTACATCTCGTGTGTTCTACCCGTACTAGCATTACTACGCATAGATCTAGCTCTGATACCACTGTAGGGGTTCCGCGCATAAAAACAATAAATTTTACTCTACGCTCCTGAACCCTTGAAGCTGCCAGGACCTATCTATTAGTAATACAGTAACGGGAGGGGCTTTTCGCGAACTTACCCTTGAAGACCGAAAAGCGTTGTCAACGCTCAGGAGAGCGTGGTTCATGTAGACGAGCCGAAGCCGACCTCAAGGTCGTGATGAAGTCCTTGCGCTCCTTCTGGCTCCAACAACTTGAGTGCCTCAAGTGCGACACCTCGTGGGGAGTTACACATGTCCGGTGCCTGATGATGACTCCCGTTCCCCGATCCAGCAGCAGTTGCAGAAGTAGAGCTCCCGGATCCGAATCCCGCGGTGCGACGGCGCTCTACGGTGAAGATGTCGCTCGCTCGCGCAGTCCAGACTTGGGACCACGGTCACGAGAGAGAGTGGGGGAGAGAGAAAATATCAATTGGAGGTCCTCCCAAAAGTGGGGAGACCTTTATTGATTATTGGTGTATTTTTCTAGGCCAAATACCCCACTTTATATAGGGGGAGGGGAGGTACTACCTCCCCTCAAGTCCTGGGGTGGGACTAAAGGAGAGGAGGGGGAGGAGGTGGCCACCGGCCACCTTGTGGGCCCCGCGCGGGGGGCTAGGCCCATCCGGCCTCCCCCTTGCCCCTTCTCCCTCTCTCCTTTCCCCTAATGGGCCCTCTCCCTCCAGAATTGGCCCATTAAGCCTTTGACCCTTTTAATTGATTTTCTCTTTATTAAATAATTATGAATAAATGATTAAATCAATATTTAACATTCATTCACACATTATCTAATCTCCGTGGCCATGGAACACTTTCCACCTCCACTCCGGACATCCTCCGGACTTACCGAAACCCTTCCGGTTTTCTCCCTTCTCTTCTTCGGTGATTCCACCGATCCTATAAACACTCTCTAAGCATCATCAAGCCCTTAAGCGTGATACCCCATGGTTCGGGAACACTCCAGACATGGTCGGGACATTCCCGCACCAATGATCGACAGAGGGACCTGGATGGCCATGTGACCCCTGTGCGTTCCACGAAGATCTTTCGTCGTTTGAACCGGGACAGTCGTGTCTTATTCCCTTTGTCATTCGATACTTGCATTGCCCGAGATCTGATCAATGAGATCACCATGTCAGGTTTAATCTCGTTACTGAACAATGCTACTTAACTCGTTCCGACAAGTGATATCCCCATGATCTAATCACACGCTGTGCAGCTATTGGATATAACTTCTCCGAGTGGGCCCTTGAGTATCTTTCCGTCACATGGACGGACAAATCCCGCTCTTGACATATATTGCCTCTATGGTTTCCTCTGAATACCTAAACACACCTTTATAACCACCGTTTTACCAGATGGCATTTGATGCTATCTAAGCACTCTCGGGAGACAGTTATTGATATAGCCTCACGGTCTAAGGAATAGTCTACAAGGATCCATTTCTAATCATCGTAACTTGAACTTCGTGACATGATCGGGTCACGATGTTTAGGTTGGGTATTGGTTCATCATCTCATTCTCCGAATGAGATGACCTCATTTCCAACTAGCATAAATGCCACATGATCAGGAAACATGATCATCTGTTGACCAATGAACCAGTGACTAGAGTTTCACTGGGAACCCCTAGTTGTTTGTATATCACACATGTATTGATGTTTCCACTCAATACAGTTATAGCATGATATAAAACTTAATCATAAACTATATGAAATATGATAATAGTCCTTACTACTATTTGTCTCTAGGGCATATTTCCAACAGTCTCCCACTTGCACTAGAGTACAAATACACTAGCTGCATTTGTTCTCAATCATTGGCACCATATACCCGATACCCTGAACATGCTTGCTTATGGAAGAGGTTGAGTCCTGGGTCTGTACTTTGCAGTCCCAAATCCTTTGCAACTTACTAATGTCACCTAGATTGACATTAATATTTTATCATCTCATGATAGCATCTGCGTGTATGCATCATCGCTATGGCAGCAGAACGAGGCCTGATTCCAGGAGCCTACAGTGACGTTAGATCAACCTCGAGGGCTTTCTCATGGGCACTGTGCCCTGGGACACATCATTCTGCGTTAAAAGCGAACTAGCCCCGCCATAACATTATACAATACTTTAGATGGTACCCTTATCTATTATTATAAATGTATTCATCGAAACACTAGTGCACTCTATGCAACTTTCGATGTTTTGTTCACCTCGCTTCCTACTTGACTTTTAATTGGTATCTACATGAGTTTCCAACATATTCCCTTATAACATAACTCTTTGTGCTTTAAGATATGTCATCCTTTATGGATTTGGAAAATATATCCACAGTTCTCTACTAGACACTGCGGACAAACTTAGCTCAAACGTTCTGTGATTCGAACTTAATCACTTTCAAACGTTCTTTATTTGGATAACATATTATGCTAAGTTATCATCATGGTTTCTAAGATAGAACCTATGTCTCAACATAGTGGATGACAATCATCCTTTTCTTTCTTTCAACCATTGATGTTAAACTAAATGCTATTCCTAATTTGAGTTATTAAGGACTAGTTCCTTAATTAACTTCTATTCTGAAACACTTTTCAGAATCCCTTAAGGAATACTACATAATATCATAATACACCTATTATCAACTTCTACATCTTATAAATCATTATTTATAAGTATTTGTGCCTTTCATTCTTAACACGCTTAAGAATTACTCCTATAAGCTCCCACTCAAAATATGTTCCTACATATTTGAGTTTGAGACTCATATTGCTCCCACTAAAAAATATGTCAATCACATATTCTTTTAGGAAGACTTTAATAGCTCCCACTCAATTTTATGCAAATTGCATATCTCCTTTACTATTTTGAATAACTTCAAAATCCTTTGATCAAATATCAAACTTGGAGATTTACTATGAGATACTAGTACTTTACTAGTTTTAAATCCACTAGACATCCAGCACACATGAATCAAATTCATTTGAATTCATCCAATACTTGACAAATTGTGCTTTTGTCATTCACCCCCTTTTCCTACTATGGCTTTGCAGTCATTTGGGAAAATTCAAGTAACCCCTTTTACTTGTGAGATTTAGCAACGAATTGCTTTCTAATCTCAAGGGAATTTTGCTTCTAGGATTTCTCATAAATTAGTTTACCATTATTTCCTTTGTAGTTCGTAGGTATGTCATATTCCAAAAATCATGACAAGTGATTCACAAATGTCTCCATACAAGATATGGATTTACATTTTGAATCCTACTTAATATAGTGAAAAACAATAGTGGAGGGAAAAACACAATGATCAAAATCATTGATTCGTTCCTTCTGTGAAGAGAATCGTTCAGGAACATTGTCCGTTGCGCTTCTCAATACTCTGATGCAGGGTTCTGAATCCTCATCTTTTTTTACACTAATTTCCATTTGCTTCATAATTGAGAAACATCACTAGAAGTGAGCTTTCTCAGGAATGCACCAAAATCCAAGCAATACGAATCTTGCTTCCTTTTTGGTTTGAGCTATGGGTTTTGTATTCAAAGTTTCCAATGAATACTCTACAAGGACTTATTCGCTATTGTTTTGGTTATATCGAATAACCCCAAAACTTTCACGAATTCTAATGGTTTACCAATTCTAATTGAGCGTTAACTATTTCTTAACTATTGGTCTCTACATTTATACTAGAACGATTTATTTGGTGCCTTCTATTCAACCCCCTTTGATATCTAATATCAAATTGTGATGCTTTGCATTGACGTTTCAAAACACTTTGCATTTCACAATTTCTTTCATGCCATTCTTATAAAGTTGAATTTCATTACTATTGATCAAATCGTAGTAATTAGATTCTCTTTTATATTTATACCCTTTTTGTTGATGAAACACTTTGATCAAATCAAATAGTTTCATATTCATGTTTCCTTCGGTAAACTTACTTTACACATTTAAACAATAATTTAATGATAATTACCATTTTTCGTTAAAACCCAATACATCAGATATGTATTAACTTTTAACAATTCATCAAACACTTTGTATTCAAGTAATACACGGTGTTCAAGTTATTTTTCCGAACTTAGGCATGATTTATATGTGAAAAGAAATCAAATGACTTTCACATATTATCATTATAACTTTGAATTTAATGGTTCATTCATTAATGAATATATCATTAAGTTGGGTATTTTAAACAAGGCATTATAATTTTTTATAAATGTTCATACATTATCAATTAGTTTCAAACAACAAGGATAATTCACACATAATCAAACAAGATATGAACACGAATAGAAATCATTCATAAAAGCAGAACAACTGTTTGTTACAAACTCCTATGAATAACCGTCTCACGAAGTGTGAGACACACTAAAGAAGTTCAAATGTCTCGATTACATTAATCATCCTAAAACACAAACTAAATGATAAATGTTGAGGAAGAGTGTCGTCGGCAATCATCATCATGCTCGCCATCAACACGCAACGTCACCTCCTCTCCAGCAAGCACCTCTCATGCAGAAGGACCTGTTTTCAATAAAACAGAACAAGTATCAGATATACTTAACACTGCAATGTGTTTGCAAGATTATAACATTTATAAAACTGTATATCAAATATATACCTTTGTCGTCGATGACCTGAGCGACATCTGGTTCAACCAACACATTCCTGAGATGTGTCATGAACCGGTGGAACTCCATTTCCGTGTCACACCTCATTACGCAAGTCCTGACTTGTGCTTGGTAGCTTGGTGGCAGCGACCGCAGCACAGCAGCATTTGCAAAAGAGCCTGAAATCCAGACGTCCAGGAAGTATGCTGGCCTCATGTACACATCATGCATGTGCTGCAAGTGGCTGTCCAGTGACAAGTTCTCCTCCATCTTAATGGAGAGGAAGTCTCCCATCAACTCATGCTCCCAAATGCGTGTCTGATCCACGAAATGTGTCCTAAGCTGTAGCATCACCGAACGAGGGTTGACATCACCCACGAAAGGCCACAGCTCATCCACCATTCCGAAACGCATCACAACTAAAATATAGGAGGCCATCTCCCGACGGAGATAGCGGTTTTTCCGCTCCTCTGGGGTCTCAAGGTCTATGGACGGATCCAAATCCATCCCGTCGAGTATGTAGTCGACCATGTCGTTCTCGCTAAGGAGAACATGGAGACTGGCAACCCAAATGGAGAAGTTCGATCCATCTAATCTGAGCTTCTCTCCTTCTAACCATTCAATTGTCAACACGAAAGAGCCCATCTACATTTATAATTGCAAAACGAATTTAGACTAAGTTTATAATTAAATGAGTTAATAATAACTCCACTCAGAAACACCTATCCCTAGTGAGGGTTCCTAGTGATAACACGACCCCTATCAGCCACATCTCCCCCGATCATCATAGAAATCAATGTGGGTTCAAGGGTGGACGCTAAACGTCGGTCACATCATTCATGTGACTCATGCTCGATCTTTCGACCATCCGTGTTCCGAGGCCATGTCTATACATGCTAGGCTCGCCAACTCAACCTTAGTGTTTTCGCTGTGCAACATGGCTTACACCCACTGTATGTGAACGCAGATATGTCTGACACCCAGGCCTGTAACCCTGGATCGCCTCATACTAAAGAACTTTCTTGGTGGTGGACACTAAGGGGGAACACAATCGTTGGTTACTTTAACAGGGATCATCTTATTAGGCTACCGTCGAGTATCTAATACTAGCACACAATAATACATACAAACAATAACATTGAATGTAAATGATATGTGATATGGTCCTTCACGTTGTCATCTCCATCCATCGTCACCGGGTTCTGGCGCCAGGGTTCCGGCGCCGTTGACACCAGGGTACCGGTGTCATTCCGGCGTGGTAGTTTGTCATTACCGTGACTATCTACTACTATGCAACAAAAGGTAATCACTTTACCTTTGCCACAACCATATCACAAAGCAATGCCCCCTGCAAAACAAAGTTAGACGCCTCTACTTTATCTGTGCATGTTTTACGTGGTTGAATGGGCTTTCGCACAAGAACCGTTCTTACCTACGAACTTTCAGCACAACGCTGATCAAGTAGTTGTGTCTACTACACCCCTTTCGGGGCCCTCCGTTGCAAATGGTATACCAACTAATGCGAGAGAGAGACAGACACCCCCCCTAAGACACTTTATACGGTACAAGCCATATGTCAAGCATGGACCAGTCTCGCGAATGAACACGTAAAGTCGGTTGGGGGCCGCTTCATCAAGCATTACTATGGTATACACAAGTACACGTGGGAGGGTAACAACTAAAATATCAACGCCCACACGCTACATCTCGTGTGTTCTACCCGTATTAGCATTACTACGCATAGATCTAGCTCTGATACCACTGTAGGGGTTCTGCGCATAAAAACAATAAATTTTACTCTACGCCCCTGAACCCCTGAAGCTACCAGGACCTATCTATTAGTAACACAGTAACGGGAGGGGCTTTTCGCGAACTTACCCTTGAAGACCGAAAAGCGTTGTCAACGCTCAGGAGAGCGTGGTTGATGTAGACGAGCCGAAGCCGACCTCAAGGTCGTGATGAAGTCCTTGCGCTCCTTCTGGATCCAACGACTTGAGTGCCTCAAGTGTGACACCTCGCGGGGAGTTACACACGTCCGGTGCCTAATGATGACTCCCGCTTCCCCGATCCAGCAACAGTTGCGGAAGTAGAGCTCCCGGATCTGAATCCCGCAGCGCGACGGCGCTCTGTGGTGAAGATGTCTCTCGCTCGCGCAGTCCAGACTTGGGACCACGGTCACGAGAGAGAGAGGGGAGAGAGAAAATATCAATTGAAGGTCCTCCCAAAAGTGGGGAGACCTTTATTGATTATTGGTGTATTTTTCTAGGCCAAATACCCCACTTTATATAGGGGGAGGGGAGGTAGTACCTCCCCTCAAGTCACGGGGTGGGACTAAAGGAGAGGAGGGGGAGGAGGTGGCCGCCGGCCACCTAGTGGGCCCCACACGGGGGGCTAGTCCCAGCCGGCCTCCCTCTTGCCCCTTCTCCCTCTCTCCTTTCCCATAATGGGCCCTCTCCCTCCGGAATTGGCCCATTAAGCCTTTGACCCTTTTAATTGATTTTCTCTTTATTAAATATTTATCAATAAATGATTAAATCAATATTTAACATTCATTCACACATTATCCAATCTCCGTGGCCATGGAACACCTTCCACCTCCACTCCGGACATCCTCCGGACTTACCGAAACCCTTCCAGTTTTCTCCCTTCTCTTCTTCGGTGATTTCAGGAATCCTATAAACACTCTCTAAGCATCATCAAGCCCTTAAGCGTGATACCCCACGGTTCGGGAACACTCCAGACATGGTCGGGACATTCCTGCACCAATGATCGACAGAGGGACCTGGATGGCCATGTGACCCCTGTGCGTTATTTTTTAAAGGAACATTGTATCTTATAACAACGGAAAAGACAGAAATTTCATAATATTATTAACACCACATTGCCTGCCCTGGACTGCTAATAATGCTGCAGATTTGTTGTCATAGCTTTGCAAATTCATCCTGACAACGAGACTACTGGTAGTAGACCAATGGTATTGGAAAAACTGAACAAATTCATTCTGAAAACGAGAAGGGATGAATCAGACGAGCTTTGAAGACTTGAAATATTGGTAATAGACCAATGTGACCCTCCAACCCCGCCATTGCCTGCTCTTCTAATTCCCCAACACTGAAAGGGGAAATGATGGAGCCATAGCCTGCTCTTCTAATTCCCCAACACTAAAAAGGGAAATGATGGCGCTCCTCGCTATGGAAAATTATGTACAAAAGTGCAAACAGAAGAACTGTGCACTGAAGTTCCCAAAGAAAGTGCCCTGAGAACTATCGCCATGCTTGACAATGACAGAGAATACACCAACGAAACCTTACGGTCATCATACAGACAAGTCCATTAACATCTACTCCCTCTGAATTCAAATTATAAGATGGTATAGCATTTTTCTAAAAACGCATGTACCCACGAAGATCTTTCGTCATTTGAACCGGGACAGTCGTGTCTTATTCCCTTTGTCATTCGATACTTGCATTGTCCGTTGCGCTTCTCAATACTCTGATGCAGGGTTCTGAATCCTCATCTTTTTTTACACTAATTTCCATTTGCTTCATAATTGAGAAACATCACTAGAAGTGAGCTTTCTCAGGAATGCACCAAAATCCAAGCAATACGAATCTTGCTTCCTTTTTGGTTTGAGCTATGGGTTTTGTATTCAAAGTTTCCAATGAATACTCTACAAGGACTTATTCGCTATTGTTTTGGTTATATCGAATAACCCCAAAACTTTCACGAATTCTAATGGTTTACCAATTCTAATTGAGCGTTAACTATTTCTTAACTATTGGTCTCTACATTTATACTAGAACGATTTATTTGGTGCCTTCTATTCAACCCCCTTTGATATCTAATATCAAATTGTGATGCTTTGCATTGACGTTTCAAAACACTTTGCATTTCACAATTTCTTTCATGCCATTCTTATAAAGTTGAATTTCATTACTATTGATCAAATCGTAGTAATTAGATTCTCTTTTATATTTATACCCTTTTTGTTGATGAAACACTTTGATCAAATCAAATAGTTTCATATTCATGTTTCCTTCGGTAAACTTACTTTACACATTTAAACAATAATTTAATGATAATTACCATTTTTCGTTAAAACCCAATACATCAGATATGTATTAACTTTTAACAATTCATCAAACACTTTGTATTCAAGTAATACACGGTGTTCAAGTTATTTTTCCGAACTTAGGCATGATTTATATGTGAAAAGAAATCAAATGACTTTCACATATTATCATTATAACTTTGAATTTAATGGTTCATTCATTAATGAATATATCATTAAGTTGGGTATTTTAAACAAGGCATTATAATTTTTTATAAATGTTCATACATTATCAATTAGTTTCAAACAACAAGGATAATTCACACATAATCAAACAAGATATGAACACGAATAGAAATCATTCATAAAAGCAGAACAACTGTTTGTTACAAACTCCTATGAATAACCGTCTCACGAAGTGTGAGACACACTAAAGAAGTTCAAATGTCTCGATTACATTAATCATCCTAAAACACAAACTAAATGATAAATGTTGAGGAAGAGTGTCGTCGGCAATCATCATCATGCTCGCCATCAACACGCAACGTCACCTCCTCTCCAGCAAGCACCTCTCATGCAGAAGGACCTGTTTTCAATAAAACAGAACAAGTATCAGATATACTTAACACTGCAATGTGTTTGCAAGATTATAACATTTATAAAACTGTATATCAAATATATACCTTTGTCGTCGATGACCTGAGCGACATCTGGTTCAACCAACACATTCCTGAGATGTGTCATGAACCGGTGGAACTCCATTTCCGTGTCACACCTCATTACGCAAGTCCTGACTTGTGCTTGGTAGCTTGGTGGCAGCGACCGCAGCACAGCAGCATTTGCAAAAGAGCCTGAAATCCAGACGTCCAGGAAGTATGCTGGCCTCATGTACACATCATGCATGTGCTGCAAGTGGCTGTCCAGTGACAAGTTCTCCTCCATCTTAATGGAGAGGAAGTCTCCCATCAACTCATGCTCCCAAATGCGTGTCTGATCCACGAAATGTGTCCTAAGCTGTAGCATCACCGAACGAGGGTTGACATCACCCACGAAAGGCCACAGCTCATCCACCATTCCGAAACGCATCACAACTAAAATATAGGAGGCCATCTCCCGACGGAGATAGCGGTTTTTCCGCTCCTCTGGGGTCTCAAGGTCTATGGACGGATCCAAATCCATCCCGTCGAGTATGTAGTCGACCATGTCGTTCTCGCTAAGGAGAACATGGAGACTGGCAACCCAAATGGAGAAGTTCGATCCATCTAATCTGAGCTTCTCTCCTTCTAACCATTCAATTGTCAACACGAAAGAGCCCATCTACATTTATAATTGCAAAACGAATTTAGACTAAGTTTATAATTAAATGAGTTAATAATAACTCCACTCAGAAACACCTATCCCTAGTGAGGGTTCCTAGTGATAACACGACCCCTATCAGCCACATCTCCCCCGATCATCATAGAAATCAATGTGGGTTCAAGGGTGGACGCTAAACGTCGGTCACATCATTCATGTGACTCATGCTCGATCTTTCGACCATCCGTGTTCCGAGGCCATGTCTATACATGCTAGGCTCGCCAACTCAACCTTAGTGTTTTCGCTGTGCAACATGGCTTACACCCACTGTATGTGAACGCAGATATGTCTGACACCCAGGCCTGTAACCCTGGATCGCCTCATACTAAAGAACTTTCTTGGTGGTGGACACTAAGGGGGAACACAATCGTTGGTTACTTTAACAGGGATCATCTTATTAGGCTACCGTCGAGTATCTAATACTAGCACACAATAATACATACAAACAATAACATTGAATGTAAATGATATGTGATATGGTCCTTCACGTTGTCATCTCCATCCATCGTCACCGGGTTCTGGCGCCAGGGTTCCGGCGCCGTTGACACCAGGGTACCGGTGTCATTCCGGCGTGGTAGTTTGTCATTACCGTGACTATCTACTACTATGCAACAAAAGGTAATCACTTTACCTTTGCCACAACCATATCACAAAGCAATGCCCCCTGCAAAACAAAGTTAGACGCCTCTACTTTATCTGTGCATGTTTTACGTGGTTGAATGGGCTTTCGCACAAGAACCGTTCTTACCTACGAACTTTCAGCACAACGCTGATCAAGTAGTTGTGTCTACTACACCCCTTTCGGGGCCCTCCGTTGCAAATGGTATACCAACTAATGCGAGAGAGAGACAGACACCCCCCCTAAGACACTTTATACGGTACAAGCCATATGTCAAGCATGGACCAGTCTCGCGAATGAACACGTAAAGTCGGTTGGGGGCCGCTTCATCAAGCATTACTATGGTATACACAAGTACACGTGGGAGGGTAACAACTAAAATATCAACGCCCACATGCTACATCTCGTGTGTTCTACCCGTACTAGCATTACTACGCATAGATCTAGCTCTGATACCACTGTAGGGGTTCTGCGCATAAAAACAATAAATTTTACTCTACGCCCCTGAACCCCTGAAGCTACCAGGACCTATCTATTAGTAACACAGTAACGGGAGGGGCTTTTCGCGAACTTACCCTTGAAGACCGAAAAGCGTTGTCAACGCTCAGGAGAGCGTGGTTGATGTAGACGAGCCGAAGCCGACCTCAAGGTCGTGATGAAGTCCTTGCGCTCCTTCTGGATCCAACAACTTGAGTGCCTCAAGTGTGACACCTCGCGGGGAGTTACACACGTCCGGTGCCTAATGATGACTCCCGCTTCCCCGATCCAGCAACAGTTGCGGAAGTAGAGCTCCCGGATCTGAATCCCGCAGCGCGACGGCGCTCTGTGGTGAAGATGTCTCTCGCTCGCGCAGTCCAGACTTGGGACCACGGTCACGAGAGAGAGAGGGGAGAGAGAAAATATCAATTGAAGGTCCTCCCAAAAGTGGGGAGACCTTTATTGATTATTGGTGTATTTTTCTAGGCCAAATACCCCACTTTATATAGGGGGAGGGGAGGTAGTACCTCCCCTCAAGTCACGGGGTGGGACTAAAGGAGAGGAGGGGGAGGAGGTGGCCGCCGGCCACCTAGTGGGCCCCACACGGGGGGCTAGTCCCAGCCGGCCTCCCTCTTGCCCCTTCTCCCTCTCTCCTTTCCCATAATGGGCCCTCTCCCTCCGGAATTGGCCCATTAAGCCTTTGACCCTTTTAATTGATTTTCTCTTTATTAAATATTTATCAATAAATGATTAAATCAATATTTAACATTCATTCACACATTATCCAATCTCCGTGGCCATGGAACACCTTCCACCTCCACTCCGGACATCCTCCGGACTTACCGAAACCCTTCCAGTTTTCTCCCTTCTCTTCTTCGGTGATTTCAGGAATCCTATAAACACTCTCTAAGCATCATCAAGCCCTTAAGCGTGATACCCCACGGTTCGGGAACACTCCAGACATGGTCGGGACATTCCTGCACCAATGATCGACAGAGGGACCTGGATGGCCATGTGACCCCTGTGCGTTATTTTTTAAAGGAACATTGTATCTTATAACAACGGAAAAGACAGAAATTTCATAATATTATTAACACCACATTGCCTGCCCTGGACTGCTAATAATGCTACAGATTTGTTGTCATAGCTTTGCAAATTCATCCTGACAACGAGACTACTGGTAGTAGACCAATGGTATTGGAAAAACTGAACAAATTCATTCTGAAAACGAGAAGGGATGAATCAGACGAGCTTTGAAGACTTGAAATATTGGTAATAGACCAATGTGACCCTCCAACCCCGCCATTGCCTGCTCTTCTAATTCCCCAACACTGAAAGGGGAAATGATGGAGCCATAGCCTGCTCTTCTAATTCCCCAACACTAAAAAGGGAAATGATGGCGCTCCTCGCTATGGAAAATTATGTACAAAAGTGCAAACAGAAGAACTGTGCACTGAAGTTCCCAAAGAAAGTGCCCTGAGAACTATCGCCATGCTTGACAATGACAGAGAATACACCAACGAAACCTTACGGTCATCATACAGACAAGTCCATTAACATCTACTCCCTCTGAATTCAAATTATAAGATGGTATAGCATTTTTCTAAAAACGCATGTACCCACGAAGATCTTTCGTCGTTTGAACCGGGACAGTCGTGTCTTATTCCCTTTGTCATTCGATACTTGCATTGCCCGAGATCTGATCAATGACATCACCATGTCGGGTTCAATCTCGTTACTGAACAATGCTACTTAACTCGTTCCGACAAGTGATATCCCCATGATCTAATCACACGCTGTGCAGCTATTGGATATAACTTCTCCGAGTGGGCCCTTGAGTATCTTTCCGTCACATGGACGGACAAATCCCGCTCTTGACATATATTGCCTCTATGGTTTCCTCTGAATACCTAAACACACCTTTATAACCACCGTTTTACCAGATGGCATTTGATGCTATCTAAGCACTCTCGGGAGACAGTTATTGATATAGCCTCACGGTCTAAGGAATAGTCTACGAGGATCCATTTCTAATCATCGTAACTTGAACTTCATGACATGATCGGGTCACGATGTTTAGGTTGGGTATTGGTTCATCATCTCATTCTCCGAATGAGATGACCTCATTTCCAACTAGCATAAATGCCACATGATCAGGAAACATGATCATATGTTGACCAATGAACCAGTGACTAGAGTTTCACTAGGAACTCCTGGTTGTTTGTATATCACACGTGTATTGATGTTTCCACTCAATACAGTTATAGCATGATATAAAACTTAATCATAAACTATATTAAATATGATAATAGTCCTTACTACTATTTGTCTCTAGGGCATATTTCCAACAAGGAGACCTAACGTCTGCACAACCGAATGCATGCTCTTGTGTCTGCCTCTTGAAATTCTGAAACGGATTTTTGGACTGATCATTGTCGTGCCCATAATGTGGCCTTGCTTTAGTATCGCCTTTCGGAGTTGGAGCAATTTGTCGAGTGTTGCCGGAGATCTTTATCCATTGTTTACAATGCCATGTTTCCTCGGGATCCTCAGCCTCACACCTTGGCAGAGTTGGTTGTGAAGTTTTGACAAGGTGAAAGGATTCATCATTACGTGAAGCTTCAGCTTGTGGCAGGTGCCAAGCTCGTGCTCTCGTGGGTGCATGCTCATCACTCGATGTTAGATCTGGATGTTATATCTTTAGGTCTGCCTCCCCCTTCCGATGGCGACCTTGTTTATATGGCGCCTCACTACGCTGCCGCTCGTAGACCCACCATTAGGATTGTGCAGAGATGCTTAGAAGCAGACGAAGAATTTTTTGTTAATTTTGAGATTTGACTGCTTGCTTGTGCAGCCTTGTACTTCATGGACTAAATATTGTATAGATATTTATCAAAAAGGTCATATGTTTTATATGAGATTTTGATTGTATGTCGTATTCTCTTGTTTGAGGACCCAATGAACTAATGTTCATTTGTCATAGAAGTTTATATGTCATGGAATACTTTCTTTATTTATTGATAAGCATGGATGGAAGTACATTGTGAGGGTATGATCGTCTGGCCACTGGCCTTTTATAAAGTATATCTAAGCGAAGATTTTCTTTAGGAACTTCGGCTTCTGTTCTTGGGGTTCTTCATCATGCTCCATGTCGTGGTGCTCTCGTCTTGTCGATCAGTGGGTTTTCCTACGCGGGACCTTTATTGGAGGCTGCATAGGTTGCTTTTGCGAGCCCGTTGCACGTTTTCTCTTCCGATGTTTTCTTTTTGCGGGTGTGACCTTCGTGTATTGACTCCTCATCCGCTATTTTTAGTTGTCCAAGTCCTGCCTCCATCCCGAAAGATTCTGAGATTTTGTTGAATTCCTGATCCCAGCCGTCCGCACGACTGAAGCTTCCTTTGACTATTATGACCCCATTGGGGGCTGGCATTTTTAGCACTAGAAATTCATAGTGAGGTACTGCCATGAATCAAGCGAAAGCTGGTCGTCCCAGGATCACGTGGTATTGAGATGGCCAGTCCATGACTTCAAATTCTAGTTTTTCTTATCTGAAGTTATTCTTTGACCAGAAGACTACGTCGTGATGGACTTTACCCAATGGAATTTCGGTTTTTCCTGGAACTATCCCGTGGAAACTCGTGTCTGTAGATACTAGATTTGTCATCAACCAATTCATGGCCCGTAGAGTTTTGGTGTAAATCAGGTTTATTTCCTTCCTGCATCCAAGAAAACCTTACTCATATCGAACTCGCTGATTTGCACTTCAAGTATTAGAGCCGACTGGTGATGTCTACGCACTTCTATTCTTGTAGACAGTTGTTGGGCCTCCAAGTGCAGAGGTTTGTAGAACAGCAGCAAGTTTTCCCTTAAGTTGATCACCCAAGGTTTATCAAACTCAGGGAGGAAGTGGTCAAAGGTATCCCCTCTCAAGCAACCCTGCAATCAAGATACAAGAAGTCTCTTGTGTCCCCAACACACCCAATACACTTGTCAGGTGTATAGGTGCACTAGTTCGGCGAAGAGATAGTGAAATACAAGTGGTATAGATAATTATAAGTGGTAATGGTGATAGAAAATACTTTGCTGGCGTGTGGTTGACGTGGGAAAAGACTAAAGGCAAACTGAAATAAAGATAGAAGCAAGCAAACATGTAACATATCTAATAGCAAACGGTGTTTCAGTGCTTAGAAACAAGGCCTAGGGATCATACTTTCACTAGTGAACACTGTCATATAAATATCTTCTCTTTATGATACTACTCTTAACTACTCTCCGGTTGGACACTCTAATCATTGGTAAGGCTATAATAGCACACCTCAAAGTTCATCTTTCCCATCTAGAAAACCCCACACTGTCACCTTGAGCACTACATGGTTCAAACAAACACCACAATTTCATAAAGACATGGGGAGATCTCTAGCCTAAATATAACTCATAACAAGTATTTGTAATCTCTAGCCTAAGTGCCACCATGGTGTGCACATTGTCAACTTCACACACATGGGGAGAGCAGAGATCTATTAAAGCACTTGAGTAGCAAGGTAGATCTATAGATTACAAGCTCGTGATCTTAATAAGATCATGCATAGAGAGAGATGAACACATAGCTACCGGTAGAACCCTTAGCCTCGAGAGAGAACTACTCCCCCCTCATCATGGGAATTAGAAACGGCGATGGAGATGGTGGTGGAGATTGATGGAGATGACTCTGGGGGCACTTCCCTGTCCCGGCAGGGTGCCGGAACAGAGACTTTCTGTCCCCAAAATGTCCCCTTCGGTGGCGGCGGCGCTGTGGAACTTTTCGTGGCTAGAGGCTTGACGATTTAGGGTTTATGCATCGAGAGGCTTCTTATAGGCGAAGAGGAAAGGTCGGTGGGCAGCCAGGGGCCCACACCACATGGTGGCGCGGCCAGGGCTAGCCCGCGCCACCATATGGTGTGGCCACCCTGTGGCCCCTCTCCATCTCGTCTTCTGGCTCCGTGAGTCTTCCGATAAAATATCGACTTTGGCTTTTGTCCGGTCCAATTCCGAGAATATTCATTTTCTGACTTTCTGGAACCAAAAACAACAGAAAACAGGCAACTGGCACTGTGGCTCTTGTTAATAGGTTAGTTCCAGAAAATGTGTAAAAGTACTCCAAAGTGTGGACATAACATGAGAAAATAGATATAAAACAAGCATGGAACATCAAAAATTATAGATACGTTTGCAACGTATCAACATCCCCAAGCTTAACCCTGCTCATCCTCGAGTAGGTAAGTGATAAAAAGAAAGAATAATTTTTGAGGTGACACGCAGCCAACACAATCTTGATCAAAGTATTTGTAAAACATTGATAGATGGGATCATAGTACTTCAACATAGCATGAAAGATAAAGTTCTAACAATAAGACATAGCAACTATGTTGTAACATGAAAGGCACAAACAAAATATTCATGAATAACAATGCTTTGCAAGACATTTGTTTGTTTCACATAAACAAAACATAGCATAGTGGCATTCAGCTTGTCCCTCATAGAGTAGCAAACATAAATGCATAGGACACCTTCAAAGTTCATAAGAGTGACTAGATACAAATAGTTTAACACAAGCAATATCAAAGCTATGCATCAATTAACAAGTCTTGGGACAATGCACATAGAACTAAGAATGGCCACTATGCTCTCAAAGTAGGTGCATAAAGATAGAAGGTGGAGACTCAACAAAAAAGTAAAAGAAAGGCCTTAGTAGAAGGAAGCAGGGATTCAAGTTTCATAAAGAGCTTCCAAAAATTATGGTACTTTTTATCTTTCAGCTCTCATTGCCCCTATCATAAGCATCTTGAAGTGATTAAGGTAAAAGTGAACAAACTATGGTGTATATGCTTGACGAAGTATAAGTTGGAAATCTCATGTCCCTTGAATACGAGGGCCGCTCCTCATGCTACTCAAGTTTAGTCACCGGTAAGTTCTTGTCATCGTAAGTACATGTGTATCATAGAGAACCACCAACGGGGTACCCCTTGCCCGATGATACGGAAGAATCCCCATATCAAAATGGCAAGGCAAGCAAACAACGAGCATCTCAGCAATCTTCTTATTTACCATGGGAAAATGGTGCTTTTTCTCTCTTTCCTCTTTTCTCATATCTTTTTTTTTCTTTTTCTCTTTTTTCTCAATACCTGACTCTTTTTTTATAAGAAGAATGCTTCATAGACAACTCACTATGGTTACGCTACAGGTTTCCACCATGACAGCATGGATTAGATCAGCGGCCCAGGCGTTTATCTAACACATATACATAACTCCATGGACTTACAAGCTCCCCTTTCATTTCACACCGACGACATCCATAGACAAAAGAGCATGATATCAACTAGGTACAAAGTACAAGTGCAATGTTGAAAGCGTTCCCCATGACAACATGGTTCTGCTAATCCCCAACATAAAAGTGCAAGCATATACAACATAGACGACACAATGGTTCAAGTTTATTAAGGGCAAGAAAAGTAAAGTGTGCCATCAAGTTCGTGAGAGCTTTAATCACTAGTTTTCTCATAACAAGTTTAATTCGGAAGGTAGATAAAAACATGAATATACTTGGAATAGCATATGCTAGTAGGTAGGTATGGTGGACTCTTTGGAATAACTTGGTTTTAGGAGTTGGATGCATGAGTGTAACTCATACTTGGTTGTGGAGGCTAGCAAAAGACTGGGAGCGACCAACTAAGAGAGCAATAATGGCCATAATCATGCAGAGCGACAAAACATCATTGATCAAAGCATAAAGTGATACTACAAGTTGAAAACTAAAGGATCATAAAGGTTATGGTGAATTGGGATAGTCATAACATGGTGTGAGCATGTGCCAAGTCAACCCAAATAAAGCATCAAAAGAGAATACCACAATACTATGCTTTAATATGCTAAAACAACGCATGATTCTTCAAAGGCACATTAAGCAATCTCAATTGTTCATAACAAGTCATGCTACAGCAAAGAATACTAAGCATAAATCCAAAACAATATCAAGCATGGCATGACAAAGCATAGGCCACAGTCAAAAACAAGCTCTCTTTACCACATAAGCATGAACTTTCCTACTCTTTTCCAATCCAAACCAAACTATTTGAAACCAATGTATGAAAGAGGTGTTCCAACCAATTTATTCAGCAAACTAAGAAAACAAAGCAAACGAAAAACCAAAACAAAAACGAAAAAGAAGACGCTCCAAGAACAACACAATTGTGCATGAAACAATAAAAATGAAGTGTTTGGAAGAAACCTGGGATTTTTATTGATGAAGAAGGGGATGCCTTGGGCATCCCCAAGCTTTGACGCTTGTACTTATTGGATATTTCTTGGGGTGACACGCGTGGCATCCCCAAGCTTGAGATTTAGTCCATCCTTCATCTCATTACTCATTCCTTCCATACACCTGAAATTTTTCCTTCATACAAAACTTCACACAATCTTTATTAGTAACATTAGTGCACTCAAGATAATAGGTCTTTGGGTTCAGTTTCAACACCAATAAAACTTACATCAAAACACAAGCTACTGTAGCACTTCCCTCAAAAATCTCAATCCCCCAAAAGAACTCAAAAAAAACAAGAAGCAAATGCAGAAAATGGCAGAAATCTGTCAAAACAGACCAGCAGGTAAAGACGAATTTTTTCGAAGACCTTCTGTTGCTCAAATCGAAAAGTATTGAACTAACTAAAGTTAGATAAAAACCTGGGGCAGAATCACAAAAATTCATGCCTCAAAACGACGTACAAAGATTTTACACGAATTTTTACGGTGAAGCACAGAAATCTGTTTTGGGACAGCAACTTTCCCAATCATTACTTCTCTCTCATTAGAGGTTACTCTTGGCACAAAAAGCAAATAAAAAGGATAAGGAGTGGTTATTACTAAAGTAATAACTTCCAAGACTCATCTAAAACTTTTGGGTTATCTTCCAATAAGTACTTTTCTTTAACGCATTTAAGTTAGGCATGATAGTTTGAGAAGATGCTCACATAAGAAATATACATTGAAGTAAAAGAGAGGATCAAGTAGCAAATTCAAAGCACATTTAAGTCTAACCCACTTCCTATGAATAGGAGTCTTGTAAAGAAACAATTCATGAAAACACAAAGCAACAAGCATAGGAAAGCAAAACAAGTGCAACTTCAAGACTTTCAACATAAAGAGGGGAAACTTAATATTGTTGAGACACATAAAACCATGTTTCCCTCTCTCATAATAACTTTCAGCAGCATCATGAATGAAATTAAAAATATAACTATCACATGAAACATTCTTATCATGAGCCACATGCATATAATCATTATTACTCTCCACATGAGCATAGTTATTCTTATTAATTGTAGTGGGAGAAAATTCAACAAAATAGCTATCATTATTATTATCATCACCATAATCATCAAATATAGGAGGCATATTGTAGTCATAGTTAATTTCCTCCTCAATAGTAGGTGGACTGAAAATATCAAATTCATCATTGTAATCATCATATATTGGAGGCATGGTATCATCAAAATAAATTTTCTCCTCTGTGCTTGGGGGACTAAAAAGATCATCTTCATAAAAACTAGCTTCCCCAAGCTTAGACTTTTCCATAGCATTAGCAATAATGGTGTCCAAAGAATTCATACTAACAACATTGCTATTAGCATCAAATAAAGTTCCATAGGTTTTTTAATTTTCTCTTCAAACACTTCATGTCCTAACTCAAGATAAATACTATAAAGCTCTCTATTTTTTTGTTGTTTTCCATTAAGCCTAACTAGTGAAAACAAGAAACAAAAAGACAAAATTGCGGAATCTAAAGGAAATAACTTTGAGCACTCACACCGGAGGATGTGAGTACCTTTTACCTTACCTCCTCGGCAACAGCGCCAGAAAATACTTGTTGGCGCGTGGTTGACATGGGAGCTTCTTCTTCTTCAGTCCCCGGCAACGGCGCCAGAAAATAGCTTGATGTATATGCACTTCTATTCTTGTAGACAGTTGTTGGGCCTCCAAGTGCAGAGGTTTGTAGAACCGCAGCAAGTTTTCCCTTAAGTGGATCACCCAAGGTTTATCGAACTCAGGGAGGAAGTGGTCAAAGGTATCCCCTCTCAAGCAACCCTGCAATCAAGATACAAGAAGTCTCTTGTGTCCCCAACACACCCAATACACTTGTCAGGTGTATAGGTGCACTAGTTCGGCAAAGAGATAGTGAAATACAAGTGGTATAGATAATTATAAGTGGTAATGGTGATAGAAAATACTTTGCTGGCGTGTGGTTGACGTGGGAAAAGACTAAAGGCAAACTGAAATAAAGATAGAAGCAAGCGAACATGTAACAGATCTAATAGCAAACGGTGTTTCAGTGCTTAGAGACAAGGCCTAGGGATCATACTTTCACTAGTGAACACTCTCATATAAATATCTTCTCTTTATGATACTGCTCTTAACTACTCTTCGGTTGGACACTCTAATCATTGGTAGGGCTATAACAGCACACCTCAAAGTTCATCTTTCCCATCTAGAAAACCCCACACTGTCACCTTGAGCACTAGATGGTTCAAACAAACACCACAATTTCATAAAGACATCCAACTCCAAATATAACTCATAACAAGTATTTGTAATCTCTAGCCTAAGTGCCACCATGGTGTGCACACTGTCAACTTCACACACATGGGAGAGCAGAGATCTATTAAAGCACTTGAGTAGCAAGGTAGATCTATAGATTACAAGCTCATGATCTCAATAAGATCATGCATAGAGAGAGAGATGAACACATAGCTACCGGTAGAACCCTTAGCCTCGAGAGAGAACTACTCCCTCATTATCATGGGAATCAGCAACGACGATGGAGATGGTGGTGGAGATTGATGGAGATGGCTCCGGGGGCACTTCCCCATCCCGGCAGGGTGCCGGAAGAGAGACTTTTTGTCCCCTGAATCTCCCCTTCGGTGGCGGCGGCGCTGCGGAACTTTTCGTGGCTAGAGGTTTAGGGTTTATGCATCGGGAGGCTTCTTATAGGCGAAGAGGCAAGGTCGGTGGGCAGCCAGGGGGCCCACACCACCTGGTGGCACGGCCAGGGCTAGCCCGCGCCACCATATGGTGTGGCCACCCTGTGGCCCCTCTCCGTCTCATCTTCTGGCTCCGTGAGTCTTCCGGTAAAATATCGACTTTGGCTTTTGTCCGGTCCAATTCCGAGAATATTCATTTTCTGACTTTCTAGAACCAAAAAACAGCAGAAAACAGGCAACTGGCACTGTGCCTCTTGTTAATAGGTTAGTTCCAGAAAATGTGTAAAAGTACTCCAAAGTATGGGCAAAACATAAGAAAGTAGATATAAAACAAGCATGGAACATCAAAAATTATAGATACGTTTGCAACGTATCAATTGGCCTGGTTGGGGGACCCACAATGGATGATCAGCTCTGCTGAAGGTAATATCTTGTTCTGACCAATGGAGATACTCCGGTGTAGGAGGTGGCTTTGTTACTGCCATGTTTACTTGCCTAGTAATCAGTATTTGTGTTCTGTTAGAGGGTGGTCCCTTCTGGATCATTGACATTGCTCCTTTTAACCTGGGATATTTGTCGTCTTGGTGCGTTGTACTTTGCGGCTGCCCTGCTGGCGGATGCCCCTATGGTGGCGGTGGCGCGCGGATGGCCAAAGCGCCAGGTGCGGTAGTGTAGCCTTGGTTTGCTGCTTCGGCTGCCCTTGCGTTGCATAGTTCTTGCATTTTCAAGAATGTTCGGCAGTCCTTTGAGAGATGATTTGATCGCCTTTTCCCTATTGAGTCGACATAGTAGTGCATATTGCAGTGTCCTTTCAACATTTGTCCTGCTGACATAGGTGGGTCTCGATTCGTCGGCTGGTATCGTTGCTGCGACTGGCTTCCACCGATGTTGTTCCTATTGCCGCGGTATCCGAAATTGTAATTATCACTTTGTCAGTTGTCCCCTCCAGAGAAACTTGCTGCAACGTAACTTGGTGTATGGTATCCATCATTGGTTCGTCGTCTCCGGTCATTATTATGCATGTCTCTGTCGTCTTTGGGTGAGTGGTCTCTTTTGTTGTGTACTGTGTCCTCTCCATGATCCCATCGATTGGCTATGTCCATCAGCTGCGCAATTGTCTTTGGCTTGATCCGTCCTAGTTCTTCAATGAACTCCTGTCGACGAAGTCCATCGTTGAAGGCATCGATTGCTCTTTCGTCAGATATGGCTTTAGCCGAATTTTTTATGATGTTCCACCGTTGGACGAAAACCCGTATTGATTTTCCCGGTTTTGCTTGCAGGCCCGCAATTTTTCCAAAGACGCGGGTCGCTTGAATGTGGACTAGAAATTCCTGATAAACTTATCCTCAAGATCATTCCAGCTGCTGATAAAATCTTTGGGTAGTTGTTTTAGCCAGGAGCGTGTCGCACCAGTTAGGTGCAGCTACAAGCTTTGCATTGTTGTAGCTTTGGATCCGCCTTGTAGTCTGACGGTTGCCAGATAATCTGTCAGCCACACTTCAGGTTCTTGGAGGACATCGTACTTTTGGCGATCTTGAGGTAACTTAAAATCTTTTGGTACCGGAGTCTTGCGAACCCGTCGGGTAAAGCAACTGGCTCCGCATAGTTCTTGCTCTTCCTCACTTTCACCGTCATGGTATCTTCGGGTGCTGCGTTCTTCTCTGGATCGGTCGATCCATCGCTGGGTGATGTCGTTTCTTGCATCGTTTCGCGGTTCTGATTTTGAAAAGTGGACCCGATGTGGCGATCGTGATCGTCGGGTATGACCTCCGTGCCAAGGGCTACTGCGACGGCGCGATGCCGCGTGGTTCCTTTATCTGCTTGCGCAAGAGATTCTCCTACCATGCCGAGATTCATCAGGGCGGAGTGGTCAAGAGCCGCGCGAGGATCATCGGGTGCAGGCTGTGTTGTAATTAGATATGTTTATGTGGCCACAATGGCTGCCTGAGCTGTTTTTGCCTTGATATTTCCAGCTTGATCTATGGACATGAATGACAGATCAAGGTCTCGGATTAGTCCGCTCCTTTCTTCTTCAGGGATGTCCCGCAACCTAGACGTTCCTCTCCTTGGCGATGCTCCTCCTGTTACGCTCCTTGATCCTTGAGTGGAGCTTAACTGCGCTCGTCGTAGGCTAGATTCGTCGGCTACCTTTTTCCTTTTGTCGAGTTGCCTCTGCATCCTGAGTAGGTCTCTCTTTTTGTGATGAAGCAGATACTGGTATGCCAATAGATCTTCGTGAGTAGCATCCGTTGTCATTGGAACCGCACCCAAAACTGCTGCTCTAGCTTTCTCTCATGCACTGGCTGGTAAGCTGAGAGATTGCCTCTCGCCTCCGCGCAGTTGTTCTTCTTCCCGATTTACACGGTTGACTATTTGGTCTCCCCCGTTTCCTCGGCTTCCTTCATTGTCGTGACTTCCTGCATTATGGCTTGAAAGAATATCATCGGGATTAAAAATTGGGTTACCGTTGGAGTCTTGCCGGGTCGTGGCGCCTCCGATGATCACGCATACTTGGTGCTGAGTGACATAAGTACTCGTGATGTCATCGTTTGCACCGATGGAGACACTATCGGATGAGCCGGTGAGGTCCATCAGTTTTTGTTCTAGATATATTTCTGCCATCCGAATTCCGAACTCAATGCTTTCGCTGCTTTCTTCAGGTTCCGAATTTACTGGTCTTGCTTCGCGTGGTGGGGTGGACTGTGGATCTGATCCGAAGGAGAGATTGTCGTAAAGACCATCAAGGTCCCCCCAGATCCATCTCGATTTGCTCGCTTTTGTCGCCTGCTTCAATCTGTGCTGTGACTTCCATGGAGGATCCGACGGAAGATACTGGTACCTCTGTAGGCATAGCTTTTTCCACCGACGGTTCTGATGTGATCATGGCCGAAGGGTGTGATTCTTGCGGGTCATCTACTTGGAAGTGGAAACCTCCGATGATCAGATCCGATCCACCGTTGAAATCGGCGGGTACCAATACAGGGGTGGGCGGGCGTGGATCTGCTTTCGTCAATTTGATGCTTGGTGGAGAGCGGTCCGCCGAATCCGTGGTTCTAGATTCAGGTTTCCCATAGACGGCGCCAATTGACGAGGGGTAACCTCGGCAATGCCCATGGTGATGGACTTGGGTTTTGCGGAAAAGAGAACGCTGGGGATTTCGTCGGATGTTCAGGGAAATAATGGGATCAAAGTCGCCTGAATATTGAGTAATCTCACTATTACAAGTTGTCCTCTAGATTTCGGTACCCTCGCTTGCGCTTCTCCCGTCCTATATATAATAGGCCGGGTCTTAAAGCTGTATGCGGATAGGTTTCATACACGCGCAATTATAATACCAACACAATGTCGGTTCATTATCTCTTTCCTAATACAATCAAAGTCTTTGTCGGTTGCTTCCTTGGGCTATCATCTGAAACCTTCATGGGTCGTGAGCCTTTTACCCAGTATAGGGTATCGAATCATAGTCATCCGAGTAATCAATCTCATGTCACTCACAGTGAAAACCCAATTCTTCTCAGGGTACTATGCCACCCGGTCTTGCATATTGGCCTGAGGGATTTTGATCTGTCGGATAGCTTCCAGATCATGGTCGGATTCCATTGATTGGTGCCTAAGTTGATTAGCTGATTCACCCACCTTCGTCTCGAGTTTTTCACCTATGAAAAAAGGGTAAGTACATTCGATGGACAAGAATCAACATTTCTATTTAGTACGTGTATACTTGTTCGATGGACAAGAATCAACCTTTAAAGTTCTGATTCTTTTTAGTACGTGTATACTTGTATGTTATTATGTAGGAAAATGTTACCTATTGTGAACTTAATTTGTGTGTATAGGAGGGAGGGGGCAAATGTCCTCTACATAACTTTATATAGAACTTTCTTTGGCCATGTCTTTCAGATTTATGTAACTTCCTAAAGGAAAAAATGATTATTTCAGAAGAAACAAAAGGATGAAGAAAGGCAAGAAAGCACCTTCAAGGTAATTTCTTTTACATGAACATATTTCTTGTATAACGTCAAGATAACGCAAGCATTGCTCTTGATTGGCGTGAAAGAAAATCGATAGCATCATCACGACTTGATTGGGTATAAATTATAGAAGTTTAGCTAGGAGTGAAATTACTTGTGTTTTCGGAGATGATGTGAGAGAGTATTCATGGGTTTTTTCTTTGGTGTTTTCTACCCTATATCGTTGGGCGATTGGGATAGTTCGTGTAATTACGGTTTCCTTCCATAATGCTAAGGAATCCCATTGGCATACTCTAATAAATTATAAAAGTAAAATACAAACTTAGTTATAAGAAGGATAAAAATAACAAAGCCTCACAATATATGGAAGACCTTGAAGAACGAATCCATGCCACTCATATCTAATTACATCGACATTTATGATTTCACTAATAGCATCCACCAGAGGCTTAGTGTTTTTTGTGTTCTATCTATAAAAATAAAGGATCAAACCGGGGGATTGATTATAAATATTAATAATAATAAGTTTTTTTTCTTATCCTCATATGTCCTTCTATTATTGTTATTATTGTTATTGTTATTGTTATTGTTATTGTTATTGTTATTATTCCATGTTACGACGCTCTCTCATTAGCATACATAAATAGATTATCAGAAACATAAATCTTAAGTAGCGGCGCACAACAGAGCAGCGAAGGCAACCAGGGAGGGGGCAGGGTGGGTGTCGGTGATGAGTCGTGTGAGAAACACGACAAGATACAATTAAATAAACCACACTGAAAGGTGGGCCCAATGTGCTGATATTTTTAGTAGATCATAGCTGATCCGTGACGAGGCAAATTCTTACTCAATACTACTTTTGAGTTTACACAAAACCTTTTTTGCTTACGTATTTTTGCGCATCCACTAGAGTTGCTCTTAGGCATATCTTCAATCCGACATGGCTACATATTTTGCCTTTATTGTCTTTGTTCAGGCCGGGTACAAACTCTCATTTCTTGTATCCCCTTGCCGCGAAACTATGAGTTTAATGAAAGTGTCCTCTATTGGAAAAAAAAAAGTGTATTCTCTGCAGCTAATTATTTTGCAGATCATGCGGGCAACATCAGAAGAACTCAGCATACCGATGGCAAGTTTGTGTTACAGAGAAATGGCCATGGCAAGTTGAAACATGGGAGTCATTAGCGCGTTGTCACGTGAGTGTGGCGTGCCGCCTGGGTAGGATGGTAAACCGAATATCAGGATATGGGACGAGAGGTGAACATGGTCATTAACGAGAGGGCCAAAAACAAAGCAGATATGTATTTGCAGACTGGCGTGCAATAAAAATCTGAACCTGTTAACAGTGTGTCTTCAGCTCTAGTATGAGATTGGATGCTTACGTGCACGTTTAGTGCAAGTAAAATACAACAATGATGATACAAGTAGCCCATTGGCAGGAAAAAAATGCCTGTAAGTTCGACGGTGGCGCATTCAATCAGAATCAGGAAAGAGCGTTATAACACTGGACAAACTACGATCAGGTTACTCATGCCCTTTGATGAAAGGATATAGAGTTCGTTTCATGCAGCAATTCCAGAGTACCTTTACAGACTAACAACCAGTGAAACTGGAACTGCATTGCTCGTCGACAAAAAGGGGGAGGCCATAAGCCGAGACATCAATATGTTTGAACAGCTACATCTGAATTGTTGTGTTAAAATTTAATAACGATACTGAATAGGCCGAGATCGGCATGCTTACTAGCTAGCACATCAGAAACATAACAGCATGAACTGAATAAATCCTTAATCCTTAAGCAAACCTTGGGCCGTGCGATCAAGAGAACATGTTATGGACACCGCCACACCTCTCCGGGGGTGAAACTCACTGCTTAATGTCCCATCATCGACCTTGAAATCGAATCGAGCAGATATTTACTTTCGCCTGCAGGATCAAACCTATCCACTTTGACCAATGTGTTCTTCACCCTCCGCTCGTCGCCGTACGTCTCTTCTTTCACTTTCAGCCTGAGCAGGTAATCCTGGAACAAGCAGCTGAGCATCGTCTCTGCGAAGCGGGGATCCTGTTCCTCTTTGTACCTATTGAGATCTCCCGCCGAGCAACCTAGTAACTCCTGCGCAGCCTCTTGGAAAGCTGTCACCCAAGCTGTTCCTGAGTGATCTTGGATCTGCAGCTGCAGAAGATACCTGTAGTCGCACTGTTCAAACTCCTTGTCACATTTGTCACAGCACCACAAGCCAGAGGTCCCCTTTGTCACTTTCTTGTTGCATTGCCTGTCACCTTCCTTGGTGGGGCAAGCTGTGTAGCAGAAGTTGTCGCTCTTGAAGAATATGATGGAGGCTTTCACTGTAATCCAATCAGGCTTGTCCTGCATTCCAAGACCATCATCCTTGATTTGAGCTACTGTCTTCCGGTTCTCGTTCCTTGATGCTGCAGGAGCGACATCCCTGGATATGGATTGAGTAGAAGCATCCCTTCCTCCACCGTCAAACCACTGCCTCAGAGTATGAGCTTCAGAGAGATCAGGGTCTATGAGGAGTTGAGAGGAAGAAATTGTGCCGACAGACTTGCCATTGAAATCAGTCACTCTTCCTGTCTTCACAGCCAGCACAGGGAAGACCCCACGTTCAACCATTTCTTGCAGCTGTGACCCTTCTCTGTTGCAAAAGTCACCCCACATGGTTACATCAACACTTCGGCCAGACATATCCTTCAGGCTAATATTTCTTTTCTGAGTTTCCGTGCCATTCTTCTTCAGTAATGTGGTGCAAGGGCTGACAGAGGTAACAACACCTATGATATCAATCATAGTAGTGGTTGGGGTATCCTCAATTTCACTGATCGGTCTAAAGTCATACCGCTGAGAGGGAATTGACCTATCCTCATCAGGACAAAGTTCCACTGTTGATCCATTCTCCAACATAATCTCCCACTCATTGTTCAGATGGTTAAAGTTCTTCTGTGCAGGTTTCAAGTTTCCTCTTGATACCACATAGACCTTACCAACTTCCACAACTTCATAGAAGCGGTCAAGTTGAGCGTTGAAACACGCCACCCGTATCTCGCCCCCATCAGAATCAAGCAGGTCAAAGTTGAACACTTTGCCTTCACCTTTTGCATTGTGGTACCGGCGGATGTCTCCCTTAGCAGTAACCCTACCCTTGATAGCCCAGCGGCCCTGATAAGGATTTAAAGAGGATATGGGGATTATTCTAGCAGGGGCTTCATTTTTCGCAATTGCTCCGTGATTTTTGTAACTGGGAGCAGGACGATAGGATGGCTGCGCAGTTTGTTGGAAGGCCGGAGCTTTGTTACTGAGCCTGGTGGGTGTGTTCAAAGAGTTCTCTGACATCGAAGGTTGGAAGACTGGAACATTGCCATTGGGCCTTACTGGACTAGGGTTTCCTGCCATGGAACCATATTGACGTGTTCCATTAAATGGCTCCACTCTTGGGGGGGTTTGGTTAGAAAATTCAGTTTCTGTAATCACTGGGTTCCCAATGATGTCGCACTCCGGGATAAGAACTGTCAAATTCAGAACAACGAAGACTCTACAGATATACAACAAATCAGCACAACAGCAAGAAATAATTCCACATCACTAAAAAAAGGACACATTCGCATTTGCATTAGTTACTCAAAGATATGATAGCCAAAATCAAATCATGGCACATGCCAATTGACATGCTCCAACAACATTTATCTACAAACAGATAACTGAAGGAACAGCCAAACAAAGTCAATCAGCATATAAAACTTGGTAAATGCCAACTTGTACTATGAAGTATACTGCTGGGTGCAGAGGTACAGCTGAAAGACACAAACCATTGATCGATTCAACTAGATAAAGACACCTGCATCTGGGAACCTAACTCCAGAGTCATAGACTACACTGATCAAATCACCCTTCCATGCACCCAATGACCCGATTAGTAAACAAGGAACTGAATTGATGCAAAGCATGATGACTAGTCAATCATAAAGAAACAATTTGATGCATAACTAAATAAACGAACCAAATCACATGCCATATTTCATCTAACCACAATGGCCATATTATCAGTCCTATTTCTGGGTATATTCCAAGTCTCTGACTATTTGACTCATATAGTGAGTGTTCTATGAAATAAAGGTCCATTCATTCCAAAAAAAAAAAGAACACCATCATTTAACCAGCCAGGAACAATGAGCACCAGCCGCAGAGCACCGTAGCCAGATCTACGATAATGTGACTGTTACGAGTAGCACAAGCACATATATAATCCAATGAACCAACTGTTAGCAAACAACAAGCTGTATCGCAACTCACAAGTCACAACACATAATCACCCCCCCTAAATTGGTGCACAGGTCTCTTCTGGTCCTAAGAAGGGATTGCAGGATCCAATTTAATGAGCAGCAGTTCAAATGATTTCACTGGTTAAATACTGCTATCCTAGAGAGACGAAACTAATTAGCACAGTACAATTGAGTGCCAGCTAAACAATTGTTTCACCTAATGGGGAGTATCAATCTAAAGCGAGACCCCAATCAATTTGAGGGAATGCAACCCAGGGGTCAATTAGACTATATGTACATACAGGCACACCAAACGCATAGAGACACTGACCGCGGCCAGGATGCCAACCAGAACCCGCGCCGCGCGAGCACGAACCCTAACCGAAACCGCCCTAATCGCAAACGCAAACAATCGATCTATGGTGAGGGATGGTGTGGAGACGAACTTTCTGCCCCCGACGAAGTTGACGACGTACTCGTCGAGCTGTACGACGGTGCCGCGGCGGATGGCGCCGGAGCGCGTGAGGTTGCTGAGCTGCCCGGCGAACATAGCAGGGCAGGTATCCGTGCCGTCGGAGACCAGGCCGCGCCACCTGTCGGACCGGGCTGCGCCGGGTCCGTCGACGTTGACGCAGCGCAGGTTGACGACCTGCAGGATCGGCCTGAGGTTCTGGTCCCCCGCCAGCCCCGCCGGCACGCCGTTCGGGGTCAGCCTCACTGACGCCATGGCCTCGCGGGGAGTCCCGTCTCGCCTCCGCGGTAGGGGGGTTGGGGGAAGGGAGTGGTGGTGGGGGATTTGGAATGTCGAAGGTTTGGGGGACGTCAGGAATGGCGACGGAAGTCGAAGGGGGAAGAGGCGGTTGGGCGATGGCTCCTTCCGGGGGAAGACAGCGCCACCGCTTCGGTGAAGCTGACCGTCAGATCGAGTCTGGATTAGGTGATCAACGGTTCTGACCGTCCCACGTAACGAGAGCGCAGGCGGCATATACTTGTGACCTGGGCTGGGGTGCTGGTGGAGGTGGACTGGTGGAGCCCTGCGAGACATTGTTGCGTGTGGGCTGGCCTGCCAAGCGAGGAAAACAAAACATGTGTACCAGTGGATTGTTCGACGACTCCTATTTCCCTCCCAACGCGGGATGCATTACGCTCCGCTCACTCACGGGGGCACCCGCGTTGGACCAGCCCATTGCCCATTAGCGTGACGTTTATGTCGAATTTTCAACCGTTGTTATCCGGTCTTTTGTTGGGTTTTCTTGGTTGTGGGTTTATAGTAGATATGTTTTGCAAAATTTAGTAGATTTCTTTGGTTTTTGTTGTTTCATGTTTCTTGTTTTGGGTTTCTATTTTTTTGTTGCTTTACGTTTATACTTTATTATTTATGGGGTTCTCATTCTGAAAATGTACAATTATTAAAATGTATAGATTTTGAAAATTTTCATTTTAAAAAGATGTGCAAATCTTGAAAATGTTTAATTTTGAAATATTTTTGTATTTGGATTTTTTTGAAGAATGTCCGATTTAAAAATGTTTCATGGTATAAAAAGAAAAAGATTTAAAAAATGAAAAATAAAACAGAAAAAATAAAAAAAAAGGAAAAAAAAAAGCAATACCTTTTGTTGGGCTGCTCCAGCGTGGCCCATGAAGATGCTTCATGCAGAGTAACGCACGCTCACGCGTCAAGTGGTGAGTAGGAGTAGGAGCACCTAGATTGTTCTAAAAATGGAATGTGTATTAGTCTATTTTCCTTTAGAATTTAAAAAAATGAATTTGCATTAGAGTTAAAAAACGATTTTTCTCTAGATTCCATTCACTCGGAACAATTAAGACTTCTATTGATGAGATGGCATGAGATGGTAGTTTGAACTTTATTGTTCATCAGAAATAAATGTGGATTGTAAGATTATTTTTGTCATTTCTTTAAGCAATGTAGAAATATAAGCACATACGTATAATATAAGCATCTAAAAAGGTGATTTACTCTCTACTCACTTGAAAGTAGATGTCTACTCTTGAATTTCTTTTGAGCTTAGCCAGCACATCATACTTCACTTTTTCGATAAAGGGAATACATTCGTGCCAAGGTGATATCAATTACACTTAGCAACTTCAACAACATAATGACTAGAGCAAGTCTAGACACGAATGATGCTCATAGCCGGAATACAAAAAGAAAAAGAAAAATTAAAGGCCTCGCCGAAGCAATTAGAGACTTGCAGTAGTAACAGTACCACCATTGATGACCACACCTTGACTCCAAAACGACTCCTCCATAAAGATAATGGTGCAAAACCATCGTCGTTGTACGGTCTAACCAACATGCTTAGATATTGGGTTTTCACTTTGGAGAAGGGTCAAATCTCCAAACAATGACTTCAACAAGTAAATGATTAGGAAGTCATCGTTGCCAGGTACAACTTTGGAAGGTCAGACATAGGGTTTTCACCCTGAAAACTGAGACATTGAGCTCTAAGAGCGGTGCAAAGGACGAAGTCTGCCATTTTCACTATCCCCACTCATCCAGAACTCTTCTGCAAAGCGTTGATCGCCTGACACACATACTTCTTCCAACCCGCTACGAGTACTCCTTTGGTTTTTCTCGAATTGACACGAGCATGTGAGATGGATCCTTCAGAGCCTATATGGTATTCACGACTTCCATGATGCCCATCAACACCTTGGTAATCATGGAAATGGAGATGCCAAGGCTGACCCAAGGTGGATAGAGGTCGCCACGAGCCATGGGAAAAATCTTCTCCTCAGGTGCACAACGAGGCAGAGTAGGCGAAGAGCCCATCGCGCTGCCTGCCAAACACGTCGATGTAACACATGTATATTCAATCAAGCACACGTGCCTCCTCGGAGAGTCCGTACAATTGTCCTAGCCATAGCAGCTAGCGGTGAGGGATTATGGAGTCCTCTGAATGGCGCTAGGTTGGAGGAGGCGCTTCATGGTCATGCTGGGATCCTGCCTCTTGATCCAATCTAGCGTCGCAGAAAATGAGACATGACAGCGGCGGTAAAGCACGCTAGGTATGCTGAGAAAAGGGATTTATTGGGGATACCATCGCTGATGGCCTCCTGAGGTGGCGGCAGGATGAAGGGGCAAAGGAGAAGAGCCTTGTGGGTGGCAGAGCTAGAGACCTCCAGAGTCGCCGTACAGGCAACCAAGGAAGTGCAGTCTATTCTTTTCGGGAGAGGAGGTGTGGTCTCTCTATTGTCCCGTTTGAGTCATGAAAAATATGTTTTAGCACAAAACAATGTTCCTAAAAGCAAGCGTTATGTTTTAGATACCTAGCACTTTCTGTATGACCTAAATATTGTATCAATGTATCATAAGCATACTATACCATTTGCATCAACTAAATCTGGTACTAAACCCTAAGAAGACTAGCCTCTTGTGATATTCTAATTAACACAATGAGTGAGTTTACAACAAGTTGAAGAAAAGGCACCTTGACCTAATTATTTGTGAGTCTTATCTTAAAATAATGTTCTAGATGATCATTGACCATTACTACTACGGTACCACCTATAGCAGTTTTCCTAATCGAATTTATTTACAACTTAAAAAACACTTTATTTTAAGAACTTCTAACAAAAACGACAGGTTAATATAATCGTACACATTCTTGAAGTCGACTAAAAGTATTTGCTACTGACTTATTCAAATGAAACGAATGGAACGGAATGTTTTTTGCAAGGGTAAAGGTTGTCTAAAGTTTTGAAATTAAGTTATGTATCACATGTTTTACTCTATCATTCAATACCTTGGTAAACATTTTAAACATAACACGGAGTAAAAAATCGGTATGTACTTATGTATACAATACTCTGTATTTTCCTTTAGAAACTACAGTAGCAATACCGTTACTAGAGAGAGAGAGGGGGAGGGAGTAGAGCAGCCGAAGAGCCCATCGCGCTGCCTACCACAGACATCGATCTAGCACATACTAGATCATGATGGCGCGCGTTGTCGCGCCCGTTCATTATAACTGTAAAATGGTAGGAATGTAAGGTAATATATTTGGATTTAGTTGGAGAAGTGTGCTCTATTTGAAGTTAGGTATTAATTGAAGAGGAATTGCAGAATTGCACGTTGATCTTAATATACATATAATTAGGAAATGAAATGTAAATTGGTATACACGGATATTAATTACTGAAAATTAACACAATATAGATAGTAAGTAAAAACAGATAGTGCTTATTTGATGATGCCTTTTTGGATGCAGGTTAAGAGAGGGAATCACAATAAAAATAGTTATGCCAATGCATAACATGGAAATCTTGCCGTAATACAGCAATTCTATATACAAGTTAAGCACATGAGAGATTACTGTTTGTAAAAAATGCTAGTTTTGAAACTGGAGGTTGCACATCTACTCATCTGGAACAGTGATGTGCCGTAGAGAGGCAACTCAACTGTTCTAGAGGAGCATTTGAGAGCAAGAACTAACATTTTTTCAGATGGCCAGCAACAACCTTTAGGAATAGCATCTGCGTTGCAGAAGAGTAAACAAAACGAATCACAGACTTCGTGTCTACTGTGAAGAGAATTATAATAAGCACATAGCCTTCTAACACCGACACAAATTGATGGGACTGATGAATGTATATATTGCCATATGTTTTTAGAACAGATAATTAATTGTACACAATCTACATATATTAAAAATAATACTCTTAAGAGTTTTCTATTAATTAGTTTGCATAACCCAGGAAAGCATAACTAAACATATATTAAAGGACTAATAGGTTCTTGCAACTCATGATATGACAAATGGCTAAAAACCAAACCCTGTGGATAACGAAACATCTGCAAGCAAGACCAGAAAATCACAATCGAATTTCTCAACTGGCTCAGGTCTCACGAAGATTGAGTATGTAAAAATATGGCAAAAGGGGAGCACACCAGGCATATCAAACATCACAAACATCAGTTATACCAACAGGTCTTTTTTCTGTAAAAGATTGGTGGAAGAACCAAGTAGAATTAGTACAGACAAATATACTTACACATGCAATGCTTTGGCAACACATCTAGCTTGGTAAAGTAGTGGACGTAGACATCAACGGTTGGAGGAGATTACAGATAAATATTAAGGGTAAAAAGTTATCTAGCTTGATAAAGTTGTGCAGCTAGGCATCAGCATTTTGAGGAGATTACATATAAATATGATTGAAATTCAGAGTTCCCAACCACTTATTGGAGATTATTAATTTATTGCATTCAGGAGGCTGGAGAATCTTGCAGGAAATTTAAGGATATGAATTACTCTTAATCTTGCACAACTCAGGCCAGTTGGTAGTTGTGCTCTTAGAGAATGTCAAAATTATGCTTGGCATCAGAGGTTCAAGCCAATTCTGTGAAAGCTAGTAAGACAAGATATATAATGTGGAAATTTGAAACCCACTGAAACTGTCAAAGCGTAAAAATGCTGAACCTAACTGCTTCGGTCAGTGAATAATTTGACATGTCCTACTCGCTCGTTCTACCAAATTACACCTCATAGTTTGGTATTCCGCCAAAAAGAACTATGTTAATCAGTAGGAGAATGCTTAGAAGACCAGGAATAAGATGACTTCACAATATAGAGTAGCGACACCATATAAAAGCTTTATTGATCCTTCAAAAAAAAGCTTTATTGAACAACCTTGGATAGCATGCACATTATCTTCCAGATTTAACATGGACTGAACCGTACCCTGTCCTCTGTTTCTATATATGTGGAATTATAGCAACATTTATACATTAATTAGTCAAGAGATAACATAGTGATGATATATGTGAGTGATGCATTTACAGGGAAATATATGAAGGTACATCAAAGACGACTTCATGGCGGGACGCGACATTTTATTGTGAACCATCATTTTTTCTCCAACCAAAAAGAACCGGCAGTTCCCCAAATTAGTATACCAGAGCCAGCTACGGGCACTCATTTGTTTCCCAACCAGAAAGATCCAGAACAGCCACGAGCGATTCCCCAAATCAGTATACCAAAGCCAGTCCTGAGCACTCTGGCTAGCAGGACCTGCAACGAATGGAGAACGAAAATCAGCTTTAGAACAAATATGGTCTGAATTGATCAGCTTCTGAAGTGATTGTAGTGGGAAGCAAAATTCTGCAGCAATGTTGAAAATAGAGGGGCAACCTAGTGGAGAAACTGATGGATGTGGTATTGCTAGAGGAAGAAAGGGAGAGCATACAACGAGAGGGCACATATCATATATAGAGGCCACCGGCGAGTGGCATACCTTCCTCGCCATTAATGGTACCAGGAACGGCTGCTTTAATCCTCACCTAAACGACTTGGAGAACGAACTCCAATCGTCTACAACGCAGCCACCACCTTCACATCCCTTCCCCATGTCGGCAACGTGGTGGGCATCCGATCGGAGTCACGGGTCGCGGCCGGCTGCATCCGCGTGGGTGCTGCCGCTCGCCACATCGCCTGGCATCTCCTCTGGTCTTTTTTTCTCTTGATCTCAATCGGCGTCGGTCCGGTAAGAGATTACACGGGCTTTATTGTCTTTTCGGGCCCAATATACCAGATTGGGCCATTTTGATGTCCAGAGTGGCGTCCCCTAGGGACAGTTGGGCCAGTGCGGGAATGACAACATATCTAATGGTTAGAAATGATCAGATAATGTGATCGGACGGCCGAAATTGCTGAGGTTGTGGGAGGCCTCCTCTTTCACTTAGTTGTAATATCCCTAATAGATTCAATCAAGCACACGTGCCTTGCCTCCTCAGCGAGTCCGTGCAATTTTCCTGGCCAGAGAAGCCCGTGGTGACGGATTATGGAGTCCTCTGAATGGCATCAAGTTGGAGGAGGCGCTCCATGGCCACGCCAGGATCCTGCCTCTTGATCCAATCTAGCATAACCGGAAATGGGACACGACGGCGGCTGTAAAGCACACTTGCCGAGAAAAAGCCTTTATTGGGGGCACCCTACCACAGATGGCTGATGACCCACAAGTATAGAGGGTGTATCGCAGTATTTTCGAGGGAAGTGAAACCCAATTTATTGATTCGACATAAGAGGAGCCAAAGAATACTTATCAGCCTTAACAACTGAGTTGTCAATTCAGCTGCACCTGGAAACAATCTTGCTCACAGCAGTTTATCAGTAGCAACAGTTTTATAGTAGAAATAGTAAAATAACAGCAGTAGTAAAGCAAAGATAGTAGTAACAAAAGCAGTAAACAGTGGGATTCGAGTGCGGTAGACATAGGGATGGATGGACGGGCGTTGCATGGACAAGACAATCTTCTATATCTAAATAGGAGTCCCCCACTAGCTGATTTCTCTGCCCTCTCAAGCTTCCACGTCGCCTCCTTTTTCCCGATAAGCCCCGCAGCGTGTCTAGCTACGACACAAAATTATTGGTTCCTGTCTTGGGATATCCTAATTTTGCTTACATTTTGTTTAGCCTTCATCAAAGCACCACAAGCAATTCAGCCCGTTACTTCATGCAGACAAAATGCAGCCCATTACTACGTCCTCTTCAATGCACGACTGATGGCCCAACACTGTTATTCTTCTCCACCGAACAATAACATAACATCCTACTATATCCACCGAGTATGCCATTTCCGCTTCCTCTTCCCATTAATTCCTTAGATGGTGCCTTTTTTTCTCTCGCCCGATATCAGAGGCATATGAAGAGCCCGTGCAGATTTCCCCCCGATTTAAACTCCCAGCTCCACCTCGACCTTGCTCGCATTGTCCTCAGTACGGGTGGGCGATTTAATTGTTTTCCTCTTCCTCTCCTAACTACAATATTTCAAGATCTGCTAAATCGTATGCGATCTAATTGCTTCTCTTTTGTTGTCATCTCATTTTTTCTTTATGGATCTGCACTAAGTCACTAACAATCAGGAGCGACATTTCCACCCATCGGCGTGTCGTCTGCATGTCGTCGGAGCCATGCTCATCCATTTTCATAAGCTCCTCTCTGCCACGCTCAACTCTTCTTAAATCCAGGTCCACCCGTATCCAATGCAACATACCAGCATAAGAACGAAGATAGGAGCCCACCTTTGGCTGGACCGTGTGAAGTGGCGACTCCTACATATTAGCGTCCAACGCTCCTGCAAGGTCACCGCTGTTACTGGTACAGGTCCATTACATATTTCTTTGTTTTGTAGTATTAAATGTATTGCACATTTTTAAGTGGACTTGGATTAATTTGATGTGAGGCATTCTTTTGTCAAGAATTTTGATGTGAGACATGTTTCTGTAGATGCAGTGTGTGATTCTGATCATTATGTTATTTCTTTACTATTAGATTATTAGATGGATTGACTATAAGGCCATTTTCTTTAAACACGACTATCGGTTGGTTAGCAGCAAAACACAGGAAAATAGACCATTCTTCCAACTCTGTACCTGATTGAGGCGATTCATATCTGCAACTTCAACTTTTTTCTACAATGGTATCTTCTATAATCTCAAGGAGTATTTTTCTTCAAGTGGATTCGTGAATGTTGGAGCAATGATGTTCATGTCAACCTAGGCATGCTATTGTGTATAAGTATACCTTCTAATATCTGCTATAATCTCAATTCTCAACGAGTATTTTTCGTCGAGTGGATTCATCAATGTTGGAGCAATGATGCTCATGTCAACATAGGTATGCTATTGTGCACAACCATGAGTTGGTCTCCGTGGGCTAGCTTCTGAGGACGGATTTTTCCATGAGTTGGTCTCCGTGGGCTAGCTTCCGAGGGTGATTTTTTCCATGAGTTGGTCTTTGTGGGCCTGCGACCGAGGGTGTATTTCACCCGTTGCCTATGGATTTTGCTTTGATCTCCTCTTTGTATATAAGATCAATCTGTCTTGCCGGACTCTGCAGTCAAGGTAACATAAAGGTACCCCAAAATATATCCTTAATTTCTTTATGATTCATCTTACCTTATTAATTGTGCATGGCGTGTACATACTCAAGCCATACTAAACATCTGCGGTCGCAAGCTGGTTAGGTATTTTGGTCAATCGATATGGTCTCCCATTTTATTCAAGTAACTAAAACCTTTGTGCAGTCTAATTTGGTCTGAAGTATAAACTCATTTCTTCTTTTATAAACCTGAACCTACACATTGCCGTTCATCTCATGGAAGCTATAACTACTATACTTATTTCTCTTTATGAGTTATTTTCGTATGGTAAGAAAATATCTGAACATGTTTTTGCATTGCAATATAAATGCCTCTTGAAATATATGCACATTTCCTTGACTATAGTTAATTAGTTTCCCATTCCTTTAGGTACGTGTATCTCTTTCTTATTTGGGGCATCTCATAAGCAAGCTTCAGTTCTACAAAGAAAGCGTGTGGTAAGTGCAATTCTATGGCTTTTTTAGCTTCTCATGTTGTTAACAAGTCATGATTTTTTTACTCCATGGTCTTGCCATTTGTGTTCTCTGGTTGAAATGTTACACTATTTTAAAGATCTTGGAGAGTCACAGATACAACATACCCTTCGTCTCTAATTTTACACTCATGTATAGTTGGATGAAAAGGGGCATTTTAATCCCAGTGTATAAGTTACATTTTTAATGGTTAATAAAATAATAGGCTATGTGTAAACTATGTGCTCTTGCCTTTTTGTTTGACATAAAGTAGGCCTACAAATGTTATTGTTTTGAAGGTTCTATTGAAATGTCTTCCGAAAATTTGCGTAGGTTCCTTTTATGTACCAACTTAAGTATAATTTTACAACCAGGTATAACTCTTTATGTAGCAATTAGCAAGAGATTTAGCTAAATAACCCGCAGCAACGCGCGGGATACCATCTAGTTCACATAGCAATCAAAACATAGGGCAATTGCAGATAAATAAGATAAAGCATCCAAGTACTAGACAATCCTAAGCATGTGTTCCATATATAGTCATACGTGCTCGCAATGAGAACTTGCACAACATCTTTTGTCCTGCCAGCCCGTTTGCAGCGGGGCCTCTAGGGAACTACTGGCAATTAAGGTGCTCCTTTTAATAGAGCACCGGAGCAAAGCATTAACACTCCGTGAACACATGTGATCCTCACATCAAAGCCTTTCTCTCCGGTTGTCCCGATTTCTGTCACTTCGGGGCCATTGGTTCCGGACAACAACATGTGTATACAACTTGCAGATAAGACCCAAAACAATACTATCATAATGAATCAATAATAAGTTCAGATCTGAAATCATGGCACTCGGGCCCTAGTGACAAGCATTAAGCACAACAAGTCGCAACAAAGTCATAAAGCACTAATAAAAGATACTAGGCACCATGCCCTAACAATCTGATGCCATTACATGAACGATCTCATCCAATCCCTACCATCCCCATAGCCTACAGTGGGGGATTACTCACTCATAAATGGGAGAAACATGGATGGTCGATGGAGAAGCGATGGTGATGATGATGGTGATGATCTCCTCCAATTCCCCGTCCCGGCAGGGTGCCAGAACGGAGTTTCTGGTGCTGTTTCGTGGAATCTGGTGGTGGCGGTGGAGCGGAACTCCTTCTGGAAAAACGTCGAACCCCTCGAAGTTTTTAGGTCAGAAGGCTTCTTATAGGCGAAGAGGGAGACCGAGGGGGTGCCTAGGGACACCACACCAGGCCCTGGCGCGGCCAGGCCTAGCCCGCGCCTGGGGGGGTGTGGCCAGCCCCTGGCCCTCCTCCGTCTCGTATTTTGGCTCCTGGAGTCTTCTGGAAAAATAGGCACTTTGGCTTTTGTCCCGTCCAATTCTGAGAATATTCATTTTCTGACTTTCCTGGAACCAAAAACGGCAGAAAACAGGCAGCTGGCACTGTGGCTCTTGTTAATAGGTTAGTCCAAGAAATCATATGAAAAGTACTCCAAAGTGTGGACAAAAAACAAGAAAGTGGATAAAACCAAGCATGGAACATCAAAAATTATAGATACATTTGCAATGTATCAATGGCCTCCTCACACGGCGGTAGGATGAAAGGTCGGATTTGAATTACATGTACATGATCTAATGCTCATGATTTTTTCCAAAAATCATTTTTAGGTTTCACAATATATTGTTTCATCGGAGATCCACCGAAATTTTTGCATGGTTCCACTCCTATACGAGGATGGTCACGCCCGTTGTTTTGACCATGTTTTGAAACGGGCATAAGAAATTCAAATATGATCAAAACAATGTTTTTAGCTCGTTCTATATATGTGACATATTACTAGAAACTAAAATTATTATGCAACCCAAAAAATCAAATGCAAACATATTTAAATTGTATATATATAATGGAAAAAGGAGCAATGTCGAGGGAGTTACTGATACGTCCATTTTGCATCACTATTCTATGTCTTAATTCACTATTATTCATTGATATATTTCGTATTGAGAGGTGATATTTATGTTATTTCATCTGTTTTTGCATGGTTGATGACTTTTGGAGCATGGACCGCTGTAGTCAGGATTCTGATGGAAAAGGTGCTGTTTGGCGGCAAAATTCGCGAAGATCAGAAAATCTGGGAAAATATACGGAAAATTCTATTTTTCCAGAAGACTCAAGATGCCAGAGGATGGAGTGGAGGTGGGCCACACGGGGCCCACACCACCCCATGGCGCGGGCAAGCCCAGGCCACGCCAGGGAGTGGTGTGGCCACCCTGGCCCACTCCAGCCTCTCCCCTCTAGCGTATATCTTCCTCCCGAAACCCTAAGACTCGAGGAGCGACCACAGAAAGATTCCGCCGCCTCTGCGGGGCGAAAAACATCGAGAGAGAAAGATCTCTCCGGCAGACAGATTTCTGCCGAGGGAATTCCTTCCCGGAGAGGGGAGATCGTCGCCATCAACACCACCATCAAGCTGGACTTCATCGGGATCATCATCATCATCACCATCAGCACCCTCATCACCATCTCCATATTGCTGTAACAATTGGTTGAATCTTGCTATAGTTCCTAGGGGAAACTTTCCCGGTGTTGATTACTCTTTGTAGTTAATGCTATTGAGTGAACCATTGAATTATTGTGTATGTTCAGATTGTTATACATCATTATTCCATCTCTGGTCATGATCCATATGATGTCTTGTGAGTAGTTCATTTTGTTCTTGAGGACATGGGAGAAGTCTTGTTGTTAGTAGTGGAGTTGTGTTGAGAAAGATTTAATAGATTGTTATTTAAGTTGTGGTGTACTTCATCTAGTGGTGTTATGTGAACGTCGACTACATGACACTTCACCTATATGGGCCTAGGGGAATGCATTGTGTATTTGGCTACTAATCGTAGGGGTTGCCGGAGTGACAGAAACCTGACCCCCCGTTAGGAAACCATTGCACAAGGGACGTAAGGGTCTTAGAGTTTAAAGCTGTGGTTAGGTTTTACTTTAATTACTTTCTTGTACGTACGGATGTTTGCAAGGGGGTTTAATCACAAGTATGTATTAAGTCTTGGATGTGACGATACATTAGCACAGGTTCACCCACACAACACTTAGCAAGCTAGAGAAGATTAATCGACTATATGAAGCGAAAGCACTTGACAGTCTTCCCATGTGTCCTCGAGAACGTTTGGTCATCTATAGAAATACAACCGGATTGTCCTTTTCTGCATAAAGGATTGGGCCACTTGCTGCATTCATTCTTACTATCTTTTGTTTACTCGTACTTTGTTTACTTGCTTTATCGAAAACCCCTAAAAATCCGTTTGCTAAGTATTTGGAGAGAATTCCTGATCCATACCACTAGCCAGCACCTTCTACTCCTCGTTGGGTTCGACACTCTTACTTATCGAAAATACTGCGATACACCCCCTATACTTGTGGGTCACCAAGACTATTTTCTGGCACCGTTGCTAGGGAGTGAAGCGCTATTGGAGAGTGGAACTGGTAAAGGAAACTTCTACTGTGAGTATTGTTTACTTCTGCTAGTTGCTTTATTTTCGTTATGGATAATTCGCTGAGTTTCTTATTTGGTAATGCTACTACCACTGCAAAGTTAGTAGATAAGCCACCACCTGCTGAGAAAGATGTTTTCAAAATACCTACAAGAATTATTGATCGTGTTATGGATAAGTAATATGTTGGGGATGGAACTGTCCATCCCGGTGATCATTTACTCTTTATACACGAATTATGCGGGGTGTTCAAGTGTGCAGGTATTACTACAGATCAAGTTAAGAAGAAGTTATTCTCATTGTCGCTGAAAGGAAGAGCTGAGGAATGGTATAAGCTGCTGAAGAATGGTCAAGCTCTGGAATGGGAGGAAATAGTGCCTCTCTTTTATTGAAAGTTTTATCCTCCTAGTGAGATTCATAAAGATCGAAATGAAATATACAACTTTTGGCCTCTTGATGGAGAGAGTACATCTCAAACTTGGGGGAGATTGAAGTTACTAATGCTCAAATGTCCCATTCATGAGCTCCGCAACAATATTATTATCAATAACTTCTATGCAAGGCTCCCTCTATATGATAAAGATTTACTAGATGCTTCCTGTGCTGGATCATTCACTCGCATGGAAGAAGAAGCTAAATGGGATCTTCTGGACCATATTCAAGACAATGCTGAAGCTTGGGAGAATGACAAAGGTAGAAAGTCAGGTATAAATTATGATTATGAATGCATAGAATCTTTTATGGAAACTGATGACTTTCAAAATATTAAAAATGCTTATGGTCTAGACTCTCAAGCTATTGCTTCTTATTTTAAGGCTTTTGCTTCTTATATTGAAGTGCCTAAAAAGAAGTGGAATAAGTATCATGAACCTTATAAAGATATTGCTAAGAGTGTTCCTGCAAGAAGTACTGAAGTTTATACTGCTAATCATGTTTTACCTGAACCTTATATTGAGAAAATGCCTTTTCTAGTTAAGTTAAAGGAACATTCTATGATAGCTAGTATGGTTAATGAAAGTATGAATAAGGCTATTGAACCTGATAAACAAATGGTTGATGAACCTATAGTAGCAAATGTGAAAGACTTTGTTGCTAAATATGAAAAAGGGGGACACACTATCCTTTGTAAGGATACCTCTAATATTGTTTCAAAAAGTAGTGTTATGAGAGCTAGTATTCCTGTGTTTTCTGTTAGAATAAGTGATCATTGCTATGGTGGCCCTTGTGATAGCTATATTGTTAAGTTTATGCATGACACTGAAAGTTATTATGAGAGAGGGAAAAGTGTTCTTATGCATCTCAATAATATCAAGTTTCCCCGTTTTATGCTGAAAGTTTTTATGTTGCACTTCTTTTGCCTTCTTATGCAAGTTGCCTTTGGTTTCAATAACTTGTTTGTTTACAAAATCCCTTTGCATAGGAAGTGGGTTAGACTTAAATGTGTGGGTGTTTTTGCTTCTTAATGCTCTCTTTCACTTCAAATCATATCCCTATGAGAGCTTCTTCAAAATTATCGTGCCCATCTTAAAGGCTATAAAGAAAGAGCTTTATGGGAGACAACCCAATTTGGTTTTGCTTTCAGTTTGTTTTTGTTTCTTTGAGTCTTGGAAGTTACTACTTCAGTAATAACCGCTCCTTATCCGTTTTGTTTGGTTTTTGTGTCAATATCAACCTCTAATGAGAGAGAAGTAAGATTTGGAGAAGTTGCTGTCCCAAAACAGATTTTTGTGCTTCACCATAAAAATTCGTGAGAGACCTCTGTCTGTCGGATTGAGCTGTAATTTTTTGTGCTTCTGCCCCAGGTTGTTATTTAACTTTTCTTAGTTTGCACTTTTTGATTTGAGCAACAGAAGATTTTCGAAAAAATTGATCTTTACCTGCTGTTCTGTTTTGACAGATTTAGCCACTCTTGCATTTGCTTCTTTATTCGATTTCCTTTTTGAATTCTTTTTGGGTTTTCGGAAGGAGTTGCTACAGTAGCTTATATTTTGATGGTTTTCAGTTTAAGTTGGACTCAAAAGGTTCTATCACTTCACTTATACTAATGTTGCTAATAAGAATTGTGTGAAGTTTTGTGTGAAAGAAATTTTCAGGAAAGTGGAGATAGTGTGTAATAAGGAAAAGAAAGGTTTTATGACTCAAGTAATAAGTGTATGAAGATGAAGATATTGATGTTATTCAAGTGATGACTCCGGAAGGATCTACTAGATACCAAATTCAGAGACCTGCAGAGTCCGTATTCAAATAGGTAATAGTTCTGGTAAGAAAAGTTCCGCGAAAATACAATCCAACTATATTTTTGCAGTTTTCAGTCAATAAGGAAAGATACGAAGCAAAAAAGGGACGGAAATGGATCCAGGGTGGCCCACACCACCCCATGGCGCGGGTCCACCCCTGGCCGCGCCACCAGGTGGTGAGGCCACTCCGGACTCCGCCTCCGACTCGTTTTCTTCCAGTACCTTCCTTTTGATATGAAACTTCGTAATATATAACCCCCTGGATCCCCCGAGGTTCGTATATCGTGTTTTCGTCGTATTTTTGTTTCGATCTGTTTCTGTCAAGACATACTCTTTGAGAGCTTAGAAGCACAATGGTGTCCGCCAAGGATAAAGGGCAGGAGCCCATGGAGGAGGACCTCCAAGACCCTGGGAAGGAGAAAGAGATCAAGAGTGAAGGTGAAGAGGAGGCAAAACACACCGGCACTACCGTTACAAGCATCGGAGTGGTGGCAAATCCAGCCATTGGAGGGAAGCCTCCTCATCACCGTTCAGATCCCTGGTCACTTCCTCCACACACCAAGAATTCTTTCCACACTCTTATCCATGAGCATCAATACCAGAATATGCCCAAGGAGAAATTACCCTCCAATTTGGATTTGCCTCGTTCTAGCCATGCAGGAAAAGAAGACTTCAAGGAGGAAGAGTGAGGGAAAGAATAGCAAGAGCTGGAATTCTCAACACGACATGATCATGAGCCGCATTGAGCAAAATTCACAGCTGATTTGCAATCTCACCTTCGAGATTAAGGACTTTGGGAAACTGATCAGAGAGCTCATCGAGAGGATACCACCACCACCTAAGGAGTAATTCGTCATTAGGTTTGGCATCCCCTTGGTTTGTTCCAAGCTTGGGGGAGTGCCGCGGTATCACATCACTATCCTCTATCTTTTTACTTTATTAGTAGAGTCATATCATGAATAGAGGAGTTATTATGTAGTATGGTTTGCATTATGGAAGTGTCCCCTCTCTCGTTAGATATGTATCTCTTGGTGTGAGTTGCCGTTATGGAATATTAATGAGAAGTTCTATCATTCACTCTTTTGCATAGCTTATATCAGTTTTCAATTCGTGGTTATATGATTGATCTTGTTGTTAGTATTGGTAGCACTTTGGGATCATTGAGTTAATTTAGTTGGTTTTGGCAAACCTGGCTTGGTTAGTAGCAACACATTTTTGAGAGTTGAAAGAAAAAGATAGAAGTACTCGAGAGAAAAATAATTTCATCATCTTTCTTTCTTGATTTGCTCATAAGTCTAGTATTCTGTAGTTAAGATCTTTTGTGCTTCCAAGGAAGATTGCATGTTTGTCTTTATCACTTGTATGTTTGTTTGTTTCCTTCAACTCTTGTACTTGCTACCCAGCCTTGCTAGCCAAAAACCTGTACTGGGAGGGAATTCTTCTCGTGCATCCATCTCCTTTAAACCAAAACCTTTGCCATTTGTGTCCACCATACCTACCTAGTAGCATTATTGCTATTCCAAGTAAATTCCTGTTTTGTCTACCTCCCAAATTAAACTTGTTATGAGAAAGTTAGTGATTAAAGCTCTCACGAACTTGATGACACACTTTATTTTCCGCACTTAATATACCTGAACCATTGTGAACTCTCCATGAAAGTTATATGCTTGCAAATTATAGGCTGGGGATTAGCAGAACCGTGCTGTCACGGGGAACGCTTTCAACACTTGTAAATATAAACCCAGTTGATACCTTGCTCTTTTGTTTGCGGATGTCGTCGGTGTGAAATAAAAGGGGAGCTTGTAAGTCCATGGAGTTATGTAGGTGTGTTAGAGAAACGCCTGGGCCGCTGGTCTAATCCATGCTGACATGGTGGAAACCTGTAGCGTAACCATAATGATATCTATGAAGCATTCTTCTTATAAAAAAAGAGAGAGATATCTATTGAGAAAAAGAAAAGAAAAAAAGAGATACTATGAAAAGAGGAAAGAGAGAAAAAAGCACCATTTTCCCATGGTAAATAAGAAGATTGCTGAGATACTCATTGTCTGCTTGCCTTGTCATTTTGATATGGGGTTCTTCCGTATCATCGGGCAAGGGGTACCCTGTTGGCGGTTCTCAATGATACTCACATACTTACGATGACAAGAACTTACCGGTAACTAAAGTTGAGTAGCATGAGGAGCGGCCCTCGTACTCAAGGGACTTGGGATTTTCAGTTTATAGTCTGTCAAGCATATAACTCAGATTGGACCTCACTTTAACCTTAATCACCTAAGGATGCCTATGATAGGGGCAATGAGAGCTGAAAGCTAGTAAGTATCATAATTTTTGGGAGCTCTTTATGAGACTTGTAATCCCTGCTTCCCTCTTTGAAGGGCCCTTTCTTTTACTTTGTAGTTGAGTCAGTAAACCTATTCCCTTCTATCTCAGCAAGTATTTTGAGTTGATGTGTTTCATTCATTCATATGATGATTTATTCAATCATGTTTCTTATGTTCCTTGTTTTGCACATTGCTCTTATCTTGAAGTTTACTACTTTGAATGCTTTCATTGAAAAACCAGCTATTTGTGAACTCCAGCAAACTATCAACTATTCTTCGACCAAGAGCTAAGTTTGCCATTACCAATGATGATTTACTCTATGTATCTTTATTGTGTTTCCTTTACTCATTGCAAGTTGAGTTGTATATTAGTGAGTTGTCTTCTATTATGATCTATGTATTTGATGAATGTGATGCTTCTTATCCGTATTCTTTTATCGACTATTCACTCCATAAACCTGAGGTCATGTTTATTGAGCTCAGTTTCGCTTGGGGACAAGCGAAGTCTAAGCTTGGGGGGAGTTGATACGTCCATTTTGCATCACTATTCTATGTCTTAATTCACTATTATTCATTGATATATTTCATATTGAGAGGTGATACTTATGTTATTTCATATGTTTTTGCATGGTTGATGACTTTTGGAGCATGGACCGCTGCAGTCAGGATCCTGATGGAAAAGGTGCTGTTTGGAGGCAAAATTCGCGAAGATCAAAAAATCCGGGAAAATATACGCTTTCCAGAAGACTCAAGATGCCAGAGGATGGAGTGGAGGTGGGCCACAGGGGCCCACACCACCCCATGGCGTGGGCAAGCCCAGGCCGCGCCAGGGAGTGGTGTGGCCACCCTGGCCCACTCCAGCCTCTCCCCTCTGGCGTATATCTTCCTCCCGAAACCCTAAGACTCGAGGAGCGACCACAGAAAGATTCCGCTGCCTCTGCCGGGCGGAAAACACCAAGAGAGAAAGATCTCTCCGGCAGACAGATTTCTGCCGGGGGAATTCCTTCCCGGAGAGGGGCGATCGTCGCCATCAACACCACCATCAAGCTGGACTTCATCGGGATCATCATCATCATCACCACCATCATCACCATCAGCACCCTCATCACCATCTCCATGTTGCTATAACAATTGGTTGAATCTTGCTATAGTTCATAGGGGAAACTTTCCCAGTGTTGATTACTCTTTGTAGTTGATGTTATTGAGTAAACCATTGAATTATTGTTTATGTTTAGATTGTTATACATCATTATTCCATCTCTGACTATGATCCATATGATGTCTTGTGAGTAGTTCGTTTTGTTCTTGAGGACATGGGAGAAGTCTTGTTGTTAGTAGTGGAGTTGTGTTGAGAAAGATTCAATAGATTGTTATTTAAGTTGTGGTGTACTTCTTCTAGTGGTGTCATGTGAACATCGACTACATGACACTTCACCTATATGGGCCTAGGGGAATGCATTGTGTATTTGGCTACTAATCGTAGGGGTTGCCGTAGTGACAGAAACCTGAACCCCCGTTAGGAAACCATTGCACAAGGGACGTAAGGGTCTTAGAGTTTAAAGCTATGGTTAGGTTTTACCTTAATTACTTTCTTGTACTTACGGATGTTTGCAAGGGGGTTTAATCATAAGTATGTATTAAGTCTTGGATGGGACAGTACATTAGCACAGGTTCACCCACACAACACTTAGCAAGCTAGAGAAGATTAATCGACTATATGAAGCGAAAGCACTTGACAGTCTTCCCATGTGTCCTCGAGGACGTTTGGTCATCTATAGAAATACAACCGGCTTGTCCTTTGCTTCATAAAGGATTAGGCCACTTGCTGCATTCATTCTTACGGTCTTTTATTTACTCGTACTTTGTTTACTTGCTTTATCGAAAACCCCTAAAAATCCATTTGCTAAGTATTTGCAGAGAATTCCTGATCCATACCACTAGCCAGCACCTTCTGCCCTTGTTGGGTTCGACACTCTTACTTATCGAAAATACTGCGATACATCCCCTATACTTGCGGGTCACCAGTTACCCTCGGTGTAGGTGGAGCGGTGCCAAGGGCAGCGGCGAGGCTCTCGGTAGGGCGAGGTATGGCACCCGCCCTACCTTTATCGATGACATTTCTTTTACCCGTACTTGCGTACAGAAAAAATCAGGAAAAGAAAATAATTAGTGGATTTTCCTACTGGGTCGTCCGGCCGTGTAGTCTTGTTGTCTTAGGCCTACTGGCTACTGCCTAACGAGTGGTTCTAGCCTCAAACTGCTCCACGCCTCCACTTCGTCATTTGGTCTAACCGAACGAGACGAGAGAACCCGGCAATTGACGGGATAAAATTTGCTGGTGGCGACGTGATCTCCGGGCTCTAGTTCCAAGGAGCCGGAGCCGAGTAGGGCAGGGGACCGATGAACGGTCGGGCGCTGGGCTCGGAATAGAGGAACCAGGGCTGTCTAGCGGGGAAGCATGCCGACAGTGGTGCTGAACAAGGAACATATGGCTTAGCTATAAACTGAAATCTGAAGATTACCAGAAAAGGAAATGGGCCAGTAAAGGGGGCAACTTACCCCGGGTAAGGTATATTTTTCTGAAAACTTAGAACTTTGGGCAGAACACTAGTGCTCAATTTAATGGATTTCTGAATTATGAATTGCAAATTTCCCTTATCTTCTATATCGTATTAAATCTTCTATTGAAGTTTTATAACCATGATTAGATGGCATAACTAGGCCTAAGCTCCTGCGTAGTGGGTGATATTAATGTGTATAGACTAATTTTATTTACTGCATCAATCTTTTTGTATACTTTAGAATTCGCCTGACCTCAAATATTTTTAGTCCTTCGCCACTGGCCGAGGGGGGTTACCCTCGACATTGCTATGCTCAGGTGCATGTTTGTGACAGGTCAAGCGACGCCGACGGCAACCCCTTCGGCTTTGCCATGCACCGTTAGCTTGTTGTATGCAGTGCTACGCCGACGGCAACCCCCTCGGCATTGCCCTGCGTCGTTAACTATCCATCCAACGGTGGATGCCAGTGCATGATGTGACGCGTGTCGTGCCTACGGCCAGCCAATGCCTTTCGGTGGCTCTCCACATTGCTCTATATATGCCGAAGGTTATTCTACACCAACACCCTCCCTCGGCGTTGCTCATCTATATGAACGGTTGATCTACGCCGACGGGCTATTTCCAGCCGTGGGCACCGTGCGAGCTATGCCAAGGGCCCCAACAATTCCCCCTCGGTGTTGAAATCCCCCTCGGCGTCGCTGTTTGTTTCCGTAGTGACCTAAATCTTGTGAAACTTCTTGATGGTGCACAACACCATCTCTAGGAAATTTACTAATGGTGGATGTTACTCGACGTTGTCGCAAGGCACATTTCACGGCCACCACCATCTCACCTATATGCTAACCTTGCCATAGAAGCATTGGGATCTTCCAAACTGTAAATTTCTGCTTGGTTGATCATCCAAAACCGAGTTTGGATGGCAGATAGGTTGGCGAAAAGGGGATGACAAAGTTGTGGCTTATGCAAGATAAAAATCAAGTCCAGAGTCTGCTGCTTATCTTATCTTCCTATCTATATTCATAAAACCGGTGTGGTCAAATATGAAAACTGGGCTAGTCTTGATGATATCTCCCCCTCGGATTGGCACACCGCATTTTCGTTTAACAAGTGGTGGATGGACATTATCCACAAATCGAGCAATAGATGAAACTTATCATGCTAGTTTCTTGCGGGATATGGAAGGAGTGGAAGGGTTTCCCAAACCATTTAACCACGGTTTCGATGTTCATTACTAAGATCAAGGAGGTGGCATCCTTTTGTTCCCTCGTCGGGGACAATGCTTTGAGTGTTATCATACCATGAAAGTAGACCTTTGTTGTTGTGGCTGAGTCTTTGTTCTCCCACGCCTTTCGTTTGTAAGGCTCTTTTCTTGCTAGATAAAAATGGTAAATCTTTTGTCTTGTCAAAAGAACGTTTCACATGTCACATTTTGTACTTGGCGCCTCTCCCGCCATCTCGTAAAATATCATGATCAACGTACCGGAGACAAATGAATTTTTTTAACTCACTCAGATTTTGCTTTCCCACGCCTGGCATTTCCCTGTCATGTTTTCTCTTTATTTACACGTCCACATGATAAGTCCCAAGTAACAACAAACTGAACACAACACGACTAATCAACACCGAGTCAACACCGACACTTTCTTAAACAACTATAGATCCCCGAAAGGCTCACATTGACTTATCGGTACTGAGTATGCTCTTTATTTCTTTCGAAAATAAAGAGCATCATTATTCATTACAATCAAGTCTACTACTGCTAGCATCTTGTAGTACATCACCAAAGCACCGCATGGCACAAACACGATAGTACTTCCCAAGTGCGAAAACTAGACCAGCAGCACTGTTGATTGGGCTAACAACATCGTGGATTTCCATAATGAGGATCCACGTACGGAAGTACTGTATTTGCAAAAGAAAATCGTTATTGTTTTTGTATGACTTGTGTAATAAAAGGAGGCACTTATATCATATATACAGTAATGTTTCTAGTGAAAAATCGAAATGCATTTATCAGCAAACAGTAGTGTTACTCCCTTTGTTCCAGAACAAGATTAATTTAGCAATTTCACACAGATAAAGGATGTTGGTAAAAAAGACTAATCTCCCATTGCTTATGCCTCCCTATCAGGTGTGAGATCCCAGGAAAGTAAGAAAACCAAGTGTTGTTTCAATAGTACTAATGTATCACTTTGTTCTATAATATAAGAAGTCTTGGCAAACTAAAATTATTTGCCAAAACATCTTACATTATGAAACGGCCGGAGAGCATACTACTGTTCCACTTTGCCTCCTTAGTAACACTCCACCACTCATCGTTGCCCAGAATGAGACATCACCCTCATGGCGCTCTCGCGTCCATAATCACAAGAGAACGAGTAGAACAAGCTACACGATGAAGACTCATGTTAGTGCGATGGTGAGTACCACACCCCACTATTCTCATTCCACTGCCAGCTTGGTCCTTTCATAGAATTGTTTCACTTACAAAAGATAACTTTGCTAAAAAATAAAATAGATGTAAACATGTTGCTTTTGTGATTTAGAGAAAACATTGAGCATTAATTTAGAGTAAATTCTAATTTTTACCCCCTAGTTATACTTTTGTGACACAAATTACCCCATTTAGTGAAAATTTCTCTGTATTACTCCATTTAGTGAAACTAGCAAGGTGGCCCTCGCAAATGCGAGGGTGTCATCTTTATTTCCTTGAAATTGTTTTCCATACAGGGATATTTCTTTGAAATTGTTTTGAAATGTAAATTTATAGTTTCATAGATATGCATGTTATGAGATTGGAACTAAATTCTGCAACTTTAAAATATCGAGGAATGGTACATCTCTAATTTATGATTTAATGATTGTTATGACATTTATGGAAGTACTGTTTGAATGGTTTACTATATAGTCATTTGCACATGTCATTATATATAACAATAATAAAGCTACGGCAATTTGATTCTTAATGTATCATAACACCCATTGATTTGAAAAGAGTAAAAGCCTACCATTGGATTTCCTTACCAAATTCGAAGTGGAAATCGCTATTGTTTGGTTGTGCAATAGAGATTCATCCATCATATTTTCTAAAATATCTCTTCCTGCAATAATGTTTCTTTTCTAGCCACTAAACAATTCAAATCTCTCAAATTTATGTTAACAAATATATTGAAATTTTAATATTTTAGAATAATTTACATTGCTTACTCGAGCAAAGGGACTCAATCTCGTGAATATTTAAACGCTCCATGCACAAGTTGTTGTCTTTTAGTACTTGCTCTATTTGAATTGGGTAAGTAGGACATCATCATCTCTAGAAAAACATACACACATATACAATTTGTTAACCATTCTTTTACATATATGGATGAACTTCATAAATGACCACACTCTTTATCAAAATTTACCCTACTCTCTAAAGTATCATTTAATAAAATTTAATATAATATTTCAAAATATTGGATATTTGTGCATATGTTTTCTTTATTATTATTATATAAATATGGACTTTGAGTTTGATCTTTAAAGTGCATGTATGTATAGATGTCCTGACCCCACTTGGAAGGTATTAAGTGTACAAAAGGTGTCCTCTTAATTCGTAACAAATAGGCACACATATATGCATTTGTAACATCTCACCGTGAATAGATTTTTAACTGAATTTCTAGTGACATGTAAAACATGAATATTTTCTAATCCATCGGTTCTAAACTATATGGTGTTTTTACTATAAATTTGAAACTTGGTTGTGACTATGTTATAATATATTTTTATTAATATGTGGTAGGGGATGCTGCTATGATTTTTGTTTTTTAAAATTAAGAACCGAAATTTGCGTAAGGCGTAACACCACTCACGTAACCAATTTGCCATGCTCGCATCTTTAATACAATCAAAGTAACGTGTTTTTCAAATACAAATGCAACCATTTTTAATTTTATCATAAACCATATAGTATTTGACAAATTATTGTTCATAAAAAGCACACTATATATTTGGAAATGGAGGAGATATTTTTAAGGCTCATGCCTATTTTTTTAAGTTTACATATGTTAGTTTAACCATGGAAGTAATAATTTGCATTTTGTTACACAACATAATGTCATCTTTATGTTAGAGGCCACACAGTTCTATCAAAACATTCGTTTAGCCCAACCTGGTAAAACATTGGCAATGGAAACAATAACCCATACTAATAATGGAGAATCAAGAGGCAATCATATGGAATACACTACATTGTTGGATTTCTTATAAGGTTAATCTTCTAGAGAAGCACACAACTTTTATTGTTGAGTGGTCGGCACCCAAACTATATTATCCCTACATCTCCTTTCCCTGGGATACACTACTGTATAGTCCTCTCACTTATGATTGCTTCTGATCATCTTTGCTTAATTAGATGAATTATAAAATATCTTGGCATGATATATGAGATTGCATTTTAGCATGTCTTACAAATCAACTTGAAAAGTTTAAGAAATTATATTACTCTCTCTGTTCACTAATATAAGATGTTTTTGCAAACTAAATAAGTTGCTAGAACATCTAATATTATTGAACGAATGGAAGTAGTTCATTTCTACCATGAATGTGTTGGAGAAATACCTTCGTAAGATCTAGGAGTACGTCGCCCTAGATCGTTGAACCATGGAAGTAGTACATTTCTGAAGTTGCCAGACTTGTACCGTCATGATTTCTGGCGTCGGGAACGGAGGTCGGAAGCTGCAGCTTGAGGAGTACGTCGGAGAAGAGCCGACAACAGGTACTTGTGGTGCTGTCTCATGTCACCCGAGGAGGCCCAAAGTAACTGCCGGAGGAGCACGTTGGAAGAAGATCTGGCAGCCGCCTCGTGCGCTTCTTCCTGCCATCAAAGGGGATTGTACGTAGTGTCCTTCTATAGAAGATGCCATCTTGGATCGCTTCGGCAAAGAATAGCTACTTCCGGGAAGTATAGACCGGGAAATAATTGTCAAGGTGTTCTTGTACACGTATCCAATTTGAACACGTATATAATTTTTCAGAAAAAAAAACTTTTCAGCTGATGTACGTGTCCACATGGGGATTCCGGCTACTTCTATGGTTACATGTACATGTACGGTACGTGACAATACTTATAGAGGTCCACTTCATTAATTGATGGAACGTGTCAAACTATATCACGGTGTTACATAACAATTAATCTTATGTTAAATCCTAACCACGAATCTTAGATCCAACTATCAAAAATAATTTAGGTGATGTGGATCAACCTAATGCCTCGAAACACACCCTTATATTGCTTTTAGTATATAATAGACTTGTGTCAGATTTACCCTTTTTAAATATTTAGCCCAGCTTAGCAGGTTGGATCTGCTCATCCGGTTGATGTGGCACAGTAACTAGATGTACAACTCATAGGCATAATTAGCCAGGTCCTGCTCTACCTAGCATCGTTGATGAAACATGAACAAGTTGCTCACCTACTGCAAACGCAACGGTTAGATTGTTCTCAGGGTCTTCATGGCATCCTCGTCGCTACTTGCACTCCGGCCCTTACACCTGTTCTTTGACCAAGCAAGCTCCGTACGACAGCTGCCTTTCCGGGCTTGGAGGAACACATCAGGAACCAAGTGTTCTTGGTGCACCTCTTGGACGGACCCAACAAACACTTTGTGATGCAGCTCTTGATTTTTTTCATTGTACACGGCTCAAGGCCAACATCATGGCCATGGGGCTTCTTCCTCGGTGTGCTGAGTTCAAGCTGCTAGCTAGCTGCTGCTAGCACTTAGATCATGTGAGGTGAGTTCAAACTGAGACCTATCACTATCACTTCCTCACGGTTAAGAAGCATGAGCAATTATGCATTCATACGGCCGTGTTCAGCGTGTGATGGACAAACTCCGGCTAAGGAAAATCGACTTAGTGAGTGTGTTGAACCTACTAGAAAAGGCTATTTATTTAAAAGGGGTAAAATGTGGAATAAGTTTTACTAAATGGGGTAATCCGGAGGAATTTTTGCTAAATGGGGTAATTGTTGTCACAGTCGTACAATTAGAGGGTAAAAAGTGGAATTTACTCATTAATTTATCTCATGTACGACTTTGCACAACAGATCACACATTATTTTCTTTACATATAATACACCACCAACCAATATTACGAATATGTTCGAAAAATGATTGAATAGTATTGACAGTAGTGCTAAAACTAAATTATACATAGGAGTTTCAACTTTATATTGATCGATTTGTAATTGTATAAACTTCAACAAGACTGAAGATTCCAATTTTCTACAAGTTACTTGTCTGGCTTTTCATTGGATCCATCTTTGGTATTTTCTACTCTCGTCGGATCAGCCGAAACTTAAGGCTTCTCCAATTTCTTGCAGGTTAAAATCCACTAGATTACTGCTTGGAATTAACTAAATTATTATGTGCCAGTAATCAGTTAAAATTGTACTCCCTCCGTTCTAGTAATTACAATACAAATTAATTTTAGTAACCGGAAGGGTGTACATTTTACAAATACTATGATAGAAGCTAAAGTCAAATCTATAGTCCTCTATGGTATTAGAATTACTGGAAGCCTAGAGCCCTCGTCCACAAGCGGGCAATTTTTACCGACTTGTCATACGACGCTGCACACAGTTAGTCAGTTACCTCTCCCTTCGACAGTGGAAGGAGGATGACAATGTGCTGCTCACCGTTGCACTAACGGGAGAGGTCTTCGCCATGTTGCCTGTGCTACTCGTTGTGAGATTATGATGGCCACATTGGCGCCATGAGAATCTTCTATTCAGTTGTGGCTACGTCCTACTCCATCCTTTTTATAGTTTTTTGTAATAGTTCCAATTTAAATTTGAAGTGAAACCACGACAAGAATTATGATCAACTACGAGTGGTAGAGTGCTACTCAAGTTGGCCAAGGGGATATGGAGTACTATTGAAATGACACTTGAATGCTGTGCGATTCAAGTAGTGGTGGATATACTGTGCCAGGAACCGTGGATTGTGCTATATATGATATCCACCATCACAAGACCAATATAGAAATCTCTCCATGACCCTATGTCCAAACTAAATTTGGACAAAAGGCAGTTTCACAGGGTTTGCAGTTCCTTGCAATAAAGGTCCGTGTGCATTGCTATTGATGTAGAGGCCGGTGCAGCGTCCCAGTTTCGAAAAAAGACGGCTTCACAGTTAAGTTATAGGTACGAAGTAAGAAAATAAAGCTGCCTGAATTTAACTGAATTTCGATATCACCAAACTATGATCCTAAATTGGCATGAAAACGGAAGTTTGAACAGTAGATAAGGCTGAAGATGATATCTTTACCGGTGTATGCAAGGACGGTTACAACCGATCCGAGTAGAGTTGCTAGGCGAAGAAGATAGTGCTTAAAATCCATGTCGACCAGACTGAAGTAGGCAGAACGTTCAAGTGATTTACAACTTGGAACCCCTTTTTGCGATCATTTACAACCTGGAACTCGGGGATGTTGCTGAAGAAGAGCAATATGCATTGAAGCAATAAAGTTTATATAGGCTGCTCATTGAACTGATGTGGCTCTACTGCACAAGTCGTCTATTTTTCTTGAAAAGGAAGCAAGTCAGTCTTTTGATTGGTGTTATTCCAGACACATATGAGACTTGGTATACCACAAGTCTAATCAAGGACTTATTAAACAAAGATGTTGAAAAATGTCCCCGTAGACAGCGCTTTGTGCGATGCAACCTCCCTGACCATGCATTCTTGTAGTCAACATAAACGAAAAGTAGTCACCCGCATCAGTGTCACGCAGTTAACTCATGTGTGTACGCATGCTGCGATAAAGAAGCGCCATGTGCGAAGATTGCTACCCCCTTCGTCCGGAAACGAGTTATATCTATATTCGCATTTATCTATACACTAAAACACATTTAGGTTTATATGAATCTAAATAAATACAGGTTACTTATCTCTAAACGATGGAGCACAACCAATGCCATTTCCTTCAGGTAAAAAAAAAGGCATTTTCCTTGCGTCCGTGTCGATCAAAGCAAAGGAATAGAGCGGCCACCCCATCTATACGGCATGGAACATCTGAAGGAAAGTTTTCATATGTGATTAAGAAAGACTACATTAACTTCAGATGTGATTAAAAAGAGTATATTAACTTTGTATAGATTTGTATGTAGCGTATCTAAATAAAACTAAGACAACTAATTTAGGACGGAAGGAGCAGAAAATTACGGTTATCTGATGCAGTCCCGCTGGTGCAATATAAAACAACTAGGTAGGTCGAAAATATGGTGGATAACTTGAATACCAGCGCTCCTGATTTAAAAAAACGAAAAATGGCATTTAAATATTTCACTAAATTTTAAAATAATTTACGCATGTACATGTCAACTCGATTGTTGCTCGTGCAAATTTAAAGAAAATACGACAGTATGTGACCTAAAAAAAAGAGAAACTGATACTCCCTGCTCCGTCCAAAAAAAGATATCACGGATTTGTCTTAATTTAGATGTATCTATACACTAAATGGTGTCTAGATACATCTAAACTTAGACAAACATATGATATCTTTTTCAGGTAGGAGGGAGTACTTTGTTATACTATGAAGTATATGTCCACTCCATTTTTTTAGATGGTATACGTCCACTCCTTATATTGTGTTTTAGATTGAGATTTAACATGGACACATATGTACACGTTATCTACATGCATGATTTACGCCATATTTTTTGGTACCCTTTTTATTGAATCATTGAAAAAGGTTCTTGTGTACCCGAGTGGCAAAATTTCACGATCGTCCACCTACCTTGATACATTCTGTACCGTATTCCTCCTAATATAAATACCTGATACACGGACAAAATGTTACCCTAAGAGAAATTCCAACAATACACTGGCTATAAGGTTATCTATAGTCAGCTTATAGTCAAGTAATACAATAGTTAACTTCAAAGATTTACTAGTTCATATGTTAATGAACCACTCACATACTTATAAAGTGTCTAGAGCACGCGCAAGAGCTGGCTTTTGCATAAGAGTCTACCACTAGTAGGAAAATGCCCTTTTGTACCGGTTCCAGAGGGGCTTTGGTACCGGTTTGGCAACCGGTACTAATCATTCGGGACTAAATCATTCCTCCCTTTGGTACCGGTTCCTTACGAACCGGTATTAAAAGTGCCTCCACGTGGGCATGCATGAGCCAGCGGGGCTGAAATCTTTGGTACCGGTTTGTAACACGAACCGGTACCAAAAGTGGGGACGTGACAGAGATTAGGCAAAGAATTCAGTGTTTAGGGTTTAGGAGGGGTTTAGTGGTATCGGACCATTTCATCATACGAGGATCCCGTCGATGTGCCAGAAACGCGTTTGGGTTTAGGTAATACATGAAGATCAAGGTGATGCATATCAACTTGGTGCATATATATAAAATATGTAATTGCATAAGATCGCAAATTAAGTAGTACATGCATAGTGGTACTTTTCGGAGCATACTATATATTACATGTAGCATAGTGGTACTCTCCGAGGCAAACTATATATTACATGTAGTACATGCATGAAGATCGATCTTCATGCATAGTGGTACTCTCCGAAATTAGCTATGACGTCCCGAAGGAAAAATCCCGCCAATTCATCGCCAATTGCTTTGAAGCGGTGCTCGATTGAGAGCGTGTCCCGCTTTCTTGCCAACTGTAAAAGAATGAGATACAAATAAATACATGAGCTATGTGTATATATATATATCAAATCATAATGAAACAATTATGACTAAAACTCAGCACAACTGAAACAAAATAAATTTGTGATTATTGTTTACGTACCTCTTTATTTCTTTTATTATTCATTCTCTCGCTGACAATCTTGTGAATGTACTCACAAACGTAGTATCCACATAGATTAGTCCCCAGTGGTTGTTTCGCACATTTCTATACAAGAATATAATTCAATCAAACAATAATCAAGTATGATAAAGGTGTGTGGACCTCGGTAGTACTACTTACTTTGTTCGAACGCCATATCAGCTTCGGTTTCCATCCACCGGCCGGATCTTCCTCGATGAACTTTTGCCATACGCTGCCCGACAAAGAAAATGCATAAAAGAGTTAGCAATTTGTTGATATCAGAAAATTAATGAAAAAACCAATAAGATTTAAAATTACTTTTTGAGCATATCAAAAGCCGTCTTGTATAGTATAGGCTCTTTGCTTAGTGAGTCAAAGACTTCAACTTCTCCATCGTACATTTTAATGACGATAAGAATAAAGTGGAACCTGTGCACGTTTAAATATGCAGTGTCATAGATATAACTCATCAGTTAAAATTTTAACATCTAGTGAGCAAAAAGAATGTGTTAGAAGACAGTAACACTTACTTAAAGTTGTAAGGCCAAAGTATTATTTTTTTGTCACGTTGTCGCTTCAAAAACCTTAGCAAAGTCTCCGGTGTATCCTTGTTATATATGGGATCTTCTATGGTTTTTACATGCATTGTATCCGGGTCAATGAACCTAATGTCCTTGATTTCATCCCTTTTGCATTCGAGCTTCTTCGATCTGCATAATATAGCGCACAAAAGATTATATTGAGTATAATTGCAGACAATGAACGAGCTGAGCTAAAGACTTCTCAAATTACATAAATAAATCACTTACAGACAATAGCAACTGATGATAGATTTGTCGAGGGCCCGGAGATTGTATAACTGAAAAAGTTCGCAGAATTCAACGCTCACACTGTATTCTTGGAAGTAGTGCTCATCCTTAACTCGCACCATGATAGCCTCGATCCCTTTCTTTGTGGCATTAGTGTACCATATATGCAAATTACGCATACTTGTTGATAGCAACCTGACATTCTCGACCAAATCTTCCCCTTGAACAAATTTATATGCTACTTCAGCGATGGGGTAATCGGTTGTGTTTTGTCGAGAACTTTGAACGGCCTTCGTGTCAAACACCTTGAGAGGGGGGGGGCGATTGAACGGGTTGTTCTCCGAGCTGGTGCACTTGTTTCCCTTTTTTTGCCTGGACCACCGATTGATCAGATTTTTTAGCCAGGACCATCTCGTCATATGACCTTTCAATAGAACGCCTATAGTCAGATGGCGGCGATGGTACAGGGTCATATAGATTCTCAACGGTACGCACAACTTTCACCGGATCTAATGTCTTCTCAAAAGGTATCTCTGGCACTTTCTTAGCAAAATGGGCTTCCACCTCGGACTTAGAGATTACGGTGCATTCCTCGATAGTTCTTTCCCAAGGTAACTTCTGAATAGGCGGCGGTGCTTTCTCCTTTCTAAGTCTCTTCCTAGTCGGCGAACCATTCCGCTTAACGGGCGCTTTCTTACGCGGAGGATATCGAGATGGTGGACTCGCGCTGGGGTCCCTCTCAAGTAGGTGTGGACTTTGCTGCTCATGTGGACTGCTACCAGGAGGAGTCGATGGCATTTGCTGCTCATGTGGACTTTGCTGCTCATGTGGACTGCTACGAGGAGGAGTTGTTGGCCTTGGCGAAAAGACAATGTATTTCTTGTTCCATAGGACGAAACTGCGCTTGACATCGCCCATTGTCTTCTCATCATCACCTCCAGGAAAATCAAGATCCATTGTTTCATAACCCGTCACAACGTCGTCCACCCCGACACGAGCATACAGCCGGAATGGGCATATGATGGTGCGTTGCTCCATCTTCATTTGGGTAAACATAGCCGTTCGCCACCTTAATGGACATGTTCCTCATTGGCACATGTAGCTCGCAATCTGTCTTCTCCGTGACATAATCCACGGGGTAGCTTGCTCCACATCCTACAAGATGTGAGGAACCCACGCTGCTTCTTGGCTGAGATGGGGAAACATCGGCTTGAGTATCTTGTAGAAACAATTGCTGATCAGGTGCCCTCTGTCGACTAGTTGAGTCTATTTGATTTTTCTCAAGCAGCTGCACCTTACGTTCCAATTCCGATATCCGGTCTAAGTCCTGCTTCTTCTTTCTTGCACGACTTCTATAACTGTCAGCGCACTCCGTCCACGCTTCCTTCATGGTGACACCTGGGAGGGCTCGTAATCGTCCAAAGTGTTCAGGGTTCCCCAGAGCGAGTGTCAACTCGTCATTCTCTCTATCGGGAATGTAATCTCCCTTTTTAACTTTTTCTATTGCATCTACAAGCAGCGTCGTGACTTTTGCAATTTTTTCCTTCCATTTTCCCTTTGCAACGATCCGCCCGTCCAACCCTGCCCCATGTGCGAACAACCAGAACTTGGACCGGTTGGGCCAGTCCTTTGTCTGTGGAACGATCTTTGCATTCATCAGTTTATCTTCAAATGCTATCCACTTTGGAATGGCAGTCTTGTAGCCACCTGACCCCAATTTATGGAAATATTTCTTCTTTGCAGCATTTTTCGTACCCGTGACTGATCGGGACACGGCAGTAGACGATTGCTTATACGCCTTAAATGCGGGCCAGTGCGCTTCTATCTTCACTAGACTTTTAGTGAATATTGGATCTGCATCTTCATATTCCGCCCATAATTTTTTCTTCCAGGTCTGAAATTGTGTGGCCATCTTCATAAGAGTCCATTTCTTTATTTTCGTCTTCTGGCCTTCCGTCAAGTTTTCCGGTAGGTTGAAGTGTGTTAGTAGACTGTCCCAAAGAAAAAAATTTAGAGTATCGTTGACATAACTAGCTTCATCCCCCGCGTTCTTCGGCTTATGCCACTCTACAATGCTGATCGGTACATGGTCCCTAACAATAACTCCAGCTTGATTTATAAATTTACGGCAGTACTCTTTGGGTTCCACCGGTTCACCACTATCCTTAAATGCGGTGAGGGCTAACCTACCCTCGCCCGATAGACGATGCGTTGGGCCTCGTTTCCCTTTATCACATTTGCTCGATGATCCAGAAGGCTAAAATAAAAATGATTTGTTAATAAGTGCAATACAAATAAATCAATGCATCTACTGATGAACATATAGTCTTAATATATAAATACACCTCGCCGGAGTTTGTTAAGGACACTTTGTTGTCTCTTCTTTCTTCAGACTCAAGTCCCTCACCGACATCATTCAGAAATTGTGAGCCGAAATCATCGTCATCTTCATCGGGATCGTCATCTCCATTGGGTTCTGGTCCACGGGCACTCTCATATATCATTTTTTGCACAATGTCTTCTTGCTCCTCATCTCGGATGAAGGGATCATGCTCCATAGCTCAATGTCACTAGAAAATATATAAATTCAACTTAATTGCTAATGATCCAAAAAAGTGCAAAAGCATAAACGAAAAGCATGAAGTCAATAGAAAAAATTGTACATACATATTTGGTACTTCTGATAAAAATACCAGGAACATGAAAAGATAAAGTAAAATGGACCATTCTGGTTCTAAATCATAGATTTCTGGTTTTTTTCATATAATAGATAAAGAGTGTTCCTCGGTTATCCTTGTAAACTTTCGCCAAAGAAACTGTATGCATGTGCTCCAACTTTTGGTAATCGCTTTGACAATGTTTTAATTTCTTTGCCTGCTGTACCTTTTTTTCAATAAAATTATGAAAACTGACAAGACAAAGTCATCCTAGCACAGAACCAGGTTTGTTGGACGTATGATCACCTTAAGACAGAATAAGGCAATTAAGGCCGCCCATCCACACTAATCTACTGCCAGAACAAAAACTGAACGAACCATACATGAACAAAGCTTTCAGTAACACACAACACCGAACATCTGAAGAACTACAAGTGCCAGAACACCATTATTATTCATACGCCAATGTGTCCAGCTCGTCAGAAGTCGTCAACGCCTGAAATCCTCATCCGTTCTCCAATAACCAGCATGGAAGCACTCGAGCGGTGCCTGCTGATGGTCGCGCGAAGGAGGGCCCAGTTCTGGGAGGGCAGGACAGAACGAGCAGGACAAGGGGAGGAGGACGCAGTCCTGGGAGGGCGCCTGTTGATGGTCGCACGAAGGAGGGCGCAGTTCGCGAGTCATGGCTCTCTAACCGGGAGGAGGGGACAAGGGGAGGAGGCGCGAGAGGACTCACCTGCTTGCCGGCGAGTGGGGGAGCGGCGGCGGCTTGGCGCCGGGGAGCTGTGCCGGGGAGCAGCGCCGGGGGCCTGGCTGCGGCGACGGCGGCGGCTTGGCGCCGGGGAGCTGCGCCGGGGAGCCCGGGGGCGTGGCTGCGGCGATGGCGGCGGCTTGGCGCCAGGGAGCCCGGGGGCGTGGCGCTGCAGCGACGGCGGCGGACTGCGGGAGATAGAAGCTGTCGATTTAGGCTAGCTGGAGCGTCTGCAAGGAATAAAAGGGCATCAAGACCTTTGGTACCGGTTCTAGCTAACAACCGGTATCAATAATCATTTTGTACCGGTTCTCTCCAATAACCGGTATCAATTTTTTTTTCTGTTTTGCTAAAGTTTTGCTATTTCTGTCTGTTTCTATTTTCAATGTTCACATATAGTATATATATGACATATTTGTACATATTTTCAAATTGTATTCATCCGTAAGCTGATAAAGTACGTGTTTCTTAATATTAAATATTACTAGCCAGGATTGGCGCGGGCGTCACGCTGCGCCCGTGGGCAGGCAATTTTTTTTAAAATAATACACTTTTTTAAATATTTGAAAAAGGATGGACGCATTTGTTGGCAAAGTATCCTCTAGAGAACGCTACCTAATCCGGCGCAAAATAAACCGAGTAGTAGGTTAGACTGTCTTTTTTTTATAATGGGCACTTTATTTCCTCGACAATCTTACCTCGGGCCAAATGACGGAGGAAACGGGCGGGAGGAAAAGGGCGGGAATAAACTTTTATTACGATTGAACTAAAATTAAAGTACATAGCTCAACTGAAAATTAAGATACATGGCCAAATTAAGTCACAATCAGCCAAACTTGTTTTTGAATGTTGAAGTGATTCAGTCATACTCGTGCCTAGACCTATAAACATCGCCATTGTAGTCGTCGTAGTCGCCGATGTCACCATCGCTGGTATCGGGGTCTTGGAAGCACGGACAATGTTCACGGAGAAAGGTTTAATACATTATTACACATCACCAACAACATCCCTATCCAGTCTTCTGAGTTTTCTTTGTGTGTTTCCCTTTCTTCTGATTGCGACGCAACCATGGACAATCTTCATTATTTAACACGATGCTTGGATCAATTTTCACCTTGAAGGGTGGAATATCATCAAACTTATTATAATCTTCTGACATGTCTGTCTTGTCCTCTACTCCCAAGATGTTTCTTTTTTCTGAAAGAACTATGTGACGCTTTGGCTCATCGTATGACGTGTTCTCTTGCCTTTCTTTTCTTTTTTTCGATTTGGTAGACATGTCCTTCACATAAAAAACCTGAGCCACTTCACTGGCTAGGACGAATGGTTCGGTGTCGCACCCTAGATTCTTGAGATCCACTGTAGTCATTCCGTACCGCGGGTCTACATGTACCCCGTCTTTCAGGTTGAACCATTTGCACCGGAACAAAGGGACCTTGAAAGTAGGTCCATAGTCAAGTTCCCATATCTCCTCTATGTATCCATAATATGTGACCTTCTTCCCATTGTCCTCTGCTACGTCAAAGCGAACACCACTGTTTTGGTTGGTGCTCTTTTTATCTTGGGCGATCGTGTAAAATGTATTTCCATTTATCTCGTACCCTTGAAAAATCGATATAGTCGAAGATGGTTGCTTGGCCAACAAGTATAGCTGTTCTTCATCAGTGCCATTAATGAGATGTGTTTGCAACCAACCGCCAAAAGTCTTCATGTGTTCTCCATCAATCCAATCTTCACGTTGCTCCGGGTATTCCGAGCGTAAAATATTCTTGTGTTCCACTATATACGGAGCCACCAAGCTAGAATTATGTAAAACTGTGTAGTGTGCTTGAGTGAAAGAATGTCCGTCCATACACATTGTTGCTTTCTTTCCTAGTGTGCCTTTTCCACGCAGTCTCCCCTCATAGCGCGATTCAGGAACACCGATCGGCTTAAGGTCAGGAATAAAGTCAACACAAAACTCAATGACCTCCTCTGTTCCATAGCCCTTGGAGATGCTTCTTTCTGGCCTAGCACGGTTATGAACGTATTTCTTTAAGACTCCCATGAATCTCTCAAAGGGGAACATGTTGTGTAGAAATACAGGACCGAGAACGCCAATCTCTTCGACCAGGTGAACGAGGAGATGCGTCATAATATTGAAGAAGGATGGTGGGAACACCAACTCGAAGCTAACTAGACATTGCACCACATCCTTCTGTAAATTTTGTAGAGTTAGTGGATTGATCACCTTCTGAGAAATTGCATTGAGGAACGCACATAGCTTCACAATGGGTACTCGAATATTTTCTGGCAGAAGGCCCCTCAATGCAACCGGAAGTAATTGTGTCATAATCACGTGGCAGTCATGAGACTTTAGGTTTTGAAACTTTTTCTCTGACATGTTTATTATTCCCTTTATATTCGACGAGAAGCCAGACGGGACCTTGATGCTACTCAGGACTTCAAAAAAGATCTCCTTCTCTTCTTTGGTAAGAGCGTAGCTGGCAGTACCTTGATACTTCTCTGGATTCAGGTTGTTTCCTTCGTGGATACATTGCTGGTCCTGCCGTGCATCCGGTGTATCTTTTGTTTTCCCATACACGTCCAAGAAGTTTAACAGGTTCACGCAAAGATTTTTCGTCACGTGCATCACGTCGATTGCAGAGTGAACCTCTAGTATTTTCCAATAGGGTAGCTCCCAAAATATAGACATCTTCTTCCACATGGGTACGTGTCCGTCAACATCATTCGGAACAGATTTTCCGCCAGGACCCTTTCCAAAGATCACTTTTAAATCCTTGACCATATCATATATAACATCCCCAGTAGGGCGGGTAGGCTTTGTTCGGTTATCTGCCTCACCTCTGAAATGCTTTCCTCTCTTTCTTACGTGATGTTGTTTTGGAAGAAATCGGCGATGCCCCGGGTACACATTCTTGTTTCCCAAATATATACTGTCAGTCTCACCTAAACAGTGTGTGCATGCATTGTATCCCTTATTTGACTGTCCTGAAATGTTACTAAGAGCAGGCCAATCATTGATGGTTACAAACAACAACGCTCGTAGGTTAAATTCCTTTTTTGCATGCTCATCCCACAGAGGTACACCTTGTTCACGCCACAACTGTAAAAGTTCCTCAACCAATGGCCTCAGATACACATCAATGTCATTTCCGGGTTGCCTCGGGCCTTGGATGAGCACTGGCATCATAATGAACTTCCGCTTCATGCACAACCAAGGAGGAAGGTTATAGATACATAGAGTCACTGGCCAGGTGCTATGACTGGAGCTCTGCTCTCCGAAAGGATTAAAACCATCTGTACTTAGACCAAATCTTATGTTCCTCGCGTCCTCTGAAAATGACTTGAACTCTCTGTCGATTTTTCTCCACTGCGACCCGTCAGCAGGGTGTCTCAGCATCACATCTTTTTTACGGTCCTCTTTGTGCCATCGCAACAACTTGGCATGCTCTTTGTTTTGGAACAAACGTTTCAACCGTGGTATTATAGGAGCATACCACATCACCTTGGCAGGAACCCTCTTCCTGGGGCACGACTCGTCCTCAACATCACCAGGGTCATCTCGCATGATCTTATACCGCAATGCACCACATACCGGGCATGCATTCAAACTCTCGTACTCCTCACCGCGGTAGAGGATGCAGTCATTGATGCATGCATGTATCTTCTGCACCTCTAATCCTAGAGGGCAGACAACCTTCTTTGCTTCGTATGTACTAGAGGGCAATACGTTCTTCCCTGGAAGCATCTTCTTTATTATTTTCAGCAACTTTTCAAATCCCTTGTCAGAAGTACCATTCTCTGCCTTCCATTGCAGCAATTCCAGTGTAGTACCTAGCTTTTTCTGGCCATCTTCGCAATTTGGGTACAATAGTTTGTTGTGATCCTCTAACATTTTCTCCAACTTCAACCTCTCCTTTTCACTTCCGCAGTTTATCTTCGCATCAAGAATGGCCTGACCCAAATCGTCATCGGGCTCATCAAAAATGGGCTCATCAAAAATGGGCTCTTCTTCAGATTCGTCTCCCCCCATTCTACTATCACCGTCTTCAGTGAACATAGGATAGTTGTCATTATCCTCTTCTTCTTCGTTGTCTTCCATTATAACCCCTCTTTCTCCGTGCTTGGTCCAACAATTATAGCCGGGCATGAAACCGTTCTCAAGCAGGTGGACGTGAAGGGTTTTTGAAGTAGAGTAATCTTTCGTATTCTTACAGGAACTACATGGACAACAAATGAAACCATTTGACCGCCTGTTTGCCTCAGCCACGTTGAGAAAATAATGCATGCCAGTAATGAACTCGGGATGGCATCGGTCACCGTACATCCATTGTCGATTCATCTGCATTATATAAGTATATAAAAAATCATTAATTACACAACATCATGAATATATGAGTGACCAAATTAATTAATATTCAAGTTTATCATCACATAAAACTAAGTGTTTTTGTAAAAAAAAAGAGACTCACCGAGGTTGTGTCGGCTAGGGGACGACGCTGGCGATCGACGACGATGAGGACGGGGACGATACTAAAATCAAAAAATCATACTTCAATTTGAGCTCAAATTGCATATAAAAAGAATGAAATCCCTAACTTAGGCATTTCATCGAACACCTTGCTAGCACTAGAAAAATGATACGAGTTAGACTAGCAATGAAATAAGCTAAATTAGGATGATATTGCTAACCCTTGGATAGACGGCCGATGCCGTCAATCTTGACAAAATGGTGGAGAAAATTGGAGATTTATTGGAGTGTGAGAGGAGGGAAATATTTGGAAATATGAGAGGAGAAGCAAAAATGGAGCTGGCTCGGGTGGCTCGCGTTAAGAAATAGAGCTGGAGACCTTTTAGTACCGGTTCTTTATATGAACCGGTACTAAAGTTCCTTTAGTACCGGTTCGTAACACGAACCAGTACTATACAGCCTAAATGAACCGGTACTAAGGTTTGCCGGTGACCTGCGCAGTTAAACCGGTACTAATGCATCCTTTAGTACCGGTTCTTACGAAACCGGTACTAAAGGTCAAATCCTTTGGCTAGTTTTCTACTAGTGTACATCTCTTCTCTCACCTCTTCTCTCTCATCCAAGTAAGCAAAACAATACTAATTTAATTCTTATAGCCAGCTGACTAGGACTTATTGTATTTGCTCTAACAATGTGCTCTCATTACTGCCATCATCCTCGTTACAAACTTATTACAATACATATGCCCATGGTCAGGAAACAAGACAATCAAATACGCATGAGCTATTCCAGAGGCTTGACTAGGGATCTGGTTCATGTTTATTTTCCCACACATATAATTATGTTTTTCACCAAATCTTACGTTCAGAAACTATTGTAGTTCAGCATAGAACATTTTAAACATAACTAAAAATGATGGAAATATATAATAAACAATTTAAAATATCCTCTAGGGACATCTCCTTATCTGTCGTAATGCTCTCTCCTCCAAGCCATTCTGATCTCTTCAACATGAAATCCTTGACCCCAGCAAAAAAAACATGAAATCCTTGATAACCCCCATTCGAGCACCTTTGTAATCACGATGGTGGACTTGCCCGATGTACCCAAATGGTGTTGATGTATCGTGGAGTTGAAGGCGCCACAGCCGACCGCATCGGGGCGTTGGCAAAGTGGTACTACATCTCTACTAGTATTAAATTTGGCTCGTGCCATCTAAGAGTTGCACATGCGTTGCAACTAATAAGTTTTGTTCGTGCATTTTTTTTCTTTTGTTCACGTAGTACAGTTTTTTGTTTATAGACACGATTCTTTTTGTTCACGCAGTACAGAATTTTGGTTCATGAGGTTTAAAAAAGGGGTGGTGACGCGTGTCACAAATACTAGGATGACGTGTGTCCACCGAGATTTAGTTAAATCACTACAGAAAAGAACTGAGGCGCCGACGGACGGCCGGCTACGCAGACGGCCAATGTCGGGGCCATCAGCGTAGCTGCCTCCCCCGGCCAGCCGACCAGCCCGGCCGTCGGCGTAGGGACGGCCATCGGCGTAGATGACGCTGCCGAGGGTAGCCGTCGGCCACTAGAGAGGGTTGTGCCGACGGTGGCTCTCGGCGTAGGTACGGTCCTCGGCGTAGCCCCAGTTCAGACATGGCGAAGGAAACGGCGTTAGGTAGCCAGACCGTGCCTGGCCGTCGGCACAACTCTTTGGAAAAAAATTATTTGGTCTGTGCCGATGGCTAGGCCGTCGGCGTAGGCCTCCAGATTTTTTTCCATTTTTCCTTTTACCTCATTAATTTTTGAAAAATCATAACTAAATCATTCTAATTCAGAAAAAACAAATAATATATCAAAATTTGCAGAAAAATAAGATCTATCTATCTACACTCAAATATTACACATTTGTAAACAAAAATTAAGTGAAACATAAAACATTATATATAGTTTAAAACGGGCATTAGAAATTCAAAAACGATCCACACAATGCGAAACCTTCGCGTGCTAGAGAGATTGATATCATAGTATTGGCAAACATAAAACATTATATATAGTTTAAAACGGGCATTAAATAATTGCTCGTAATTTTCAAAAAATACAACCATGTGACACGATGATATAAAAGTTAATAGGATTGATATCATAGTATTGACAACAATGTATAAATTGCTTTGCGAAAAGAGATTCTGAAGAAATGAGAAAGTTAAGCATGCTGGAGTGTTAGGATGGGTGCCCGACCGATAAGTTTAACTAAGATTGCAATTTAATTAATTAGTAAGTATAAATAGTGTTAAAAATGATTAAAGCGAGAGATTAACGAGTCAAAAAATTCAAAGATTAAAACAAATTTAAGAAAAAATATTTTTTTTAAAAAATAATTAGTTTAAGCTGTGTCGACGGCCTGGCCGTCGGCGTAGTAGAGAGGGCTGTGCCGACGGCCTAGCCGTCGGCATAGCTCTAGGACGCGGCCGTTAGCATAGACGGCCGTCGCCTGACACGCTGGGCCGCTGCGAGGAGCTGTGCAGAGGGAGGGGTTGTGCCGACCAGGAGCTACGCCGAGGGGAGTACGCCGACAACCCCCTTCGGCACAGCCTATGCCGACGGCAAAGTGGCGTTGTGCCGACAGCATCCGGTCGTCGGCGCCTCAGTTCTTTCCTGTAGTGAATCTTCGTCCACTGAGCAAGGCACGCAACTTAGTCAAACAATCAAAGTTTTCTAAATTTGACCAATTGAACAGACCAATATATGAACATCTAAAACATTGGAAGGGAAGCCTAAATCACGTTGCTTGTACCCTCCCCTCTCATCTTCCTCCCTTGGCGCCGCTAGATGGCATGGCTGAGAGATGTCTGGTCGATGCCGGATATGACAGAGCCTCTTTTCTCCCCTCGCGTGTAGAAGTCAGTGTGGGCTGGTACCCGCGACTTGGCCGGGGCCTAAGGATCTCCGGCGGCCATGCCGCACCAAGCCCATAGCCAACGCTGCACGTCCCCCATGTGAATGCTGCCGCAACCCCCTCTCTTGCCCCCCCCCATCTTTGATGGACGGGGCGCCGCCACCGCCACTGGAGTCGGCAGCAGCGGCGGCCGACGCGATGAGGGTTGGGGGTTCTTAGGGGAGGACGGAGAAGAGCCCCTCTAGAGCCACCGGAGTCGCCTGGGGCGGCTCGGGAGAGGACGGCTTGGGAGAGGGTTAGGTCATAATGAAGTTTTAAGTAGCTAGGTTTATTGATTCGTTCAGACTTCACTAAGAGGCATATACATGTAGATTGATCCAGTGAGGCACCTCCCCTCCAGGCTTCAGTTGCTCCCAATCACAGACTCATTTTCTCATCCATGGTTTCTCTCTTTCACTCTCATAACATCTTTTTCTTGTCTTGCAGATTAAATTTCATAAATCCCAGCTAATGCCGATCAATATTTCGGAGGATAGAACAATCCTTGCCCACGGGTTGTTGGGTGACTTCCACCTCTGCCACAACCATAGTAACCGCACCGCTTTGCCAAAAAGGTCAAGGCGGTGCTCCCCAAGCCCTCCGAGATTTTTCGGCCCGCCAACAAGGTCATCACCGTATAATGAAGAGTGAATTCCATTTTTACCCCTAGTTTCAAAATTTTGACACTAATTACCCCCATTATCATTTTTTTTATCCTAATTACCCCATTTAGCAAAAGTTGTGCCAATTTTTACCCCATTTAGCAAAAGATGTGCCAATGTTTACCCCATGTGAAGTTTTGTGAGTGTTTTGGCAAGGGTTGTCTAGTACATGTGGCATGATCTACTAAGCAAGAACCTGTTACTCAAATATCACGAAGCCATTGTAGTTCCTATTTAAACCACAACTAGCAGCACTACTGTTCCACCACGCCCAGTCTAGCTTGCTCTTCATGTAGGGCAGATTATACAAACACAAACAACGAGATGGGAGATTGGAGAAAAAAATTGCGAGGAGAAAACAACCACAACTGAAAGAAGTCTACTTGGCACACCACATGTACTTATGGCATGGACCCACTGGTCAAAACGCTTACATTTTATGGGGGGTAAAAATTGGCATAAATTTTGCTAAATGGAGTAATTAGGAAGAAATTTTGCTAAATGGGGTAATTAGTGTCAAAATTCTGAAACTAGAGGATAAAAACTGGAATTTACTCTATAATGAAGCTATGAATGAATGCAGTTTTCCCTGGAGCTTAGTAAGGATCCCAGCCTCTGTGGCCATCTCTAACAGCCGGTGCATCGGGTCCATGGCGATATCGAAGAGGAAAGGGGAGAGTGAATCCCCTTGCCTAAGCCCCCGCCGGTGATTGATCGCTCTTCCCGATACCCCATTAATCAACGACTTAGATGCCGCTGTTCTGAATAAAAGGGCAACGCAATTCATCCATCTTGGCGGGAAACCGCACGCCTCTAGCATATTCAGAATGTAGACCCATGAGACAGTGTCAAACGCCTTGGCGATATCTAGTTTCAGCAGCGGCGTCCGCTTTTTGGTCTTGTGATAATGCTTAGCCATGTTCTGCACATACAAGAAATTCTCCTGGATGTTTCGGCTGGAGATGAATGCACTCTGACATGGTGATATTAACTCGTCCAACCTTGGTTGTAGTATTAGCGCAAGCAGCTTGGATACCAGCTTGGCGAAGGCGTGAATTAAACTGATGGGCCTGTAATGCGTAATGTGAGTTGGCTGGTCATTTTTTGGCTGCAGTATGAAGAAAGCTGCGTTCAGGCTATCGAAGGACTGGTCATTTCTGCAGTAAAACTGGGCTAGTCTTGATGATATCTCCCCCCCGGATTGGCAAACTTCATTTTCGTTTAACAAGTGGTGGATGGACATTATCCACAAATAGGACAATAGATGAAAATTATCATGCTAGTTTCTTGTGAGATATGGAAGGAGTGGAATGCTAGGGTTTTCCCAAACCATTCAAGCACCGTTTCCATGGTCATTACTAAGATCAAGGTGGCATATCCTTTTGTTCCCTCATCGGGGACAATGCTTTGAGTGTTATCATACCACTGTAGACATTTGTTATTGTGGCAGAGTCTTTGTTCTCCCACGCCTTTCCTTTGTAAGGCTCTTTTCTTGCTAGATAAAAATGGTAAATCTTTTGTCTTGTCAAAAGAACGTTTCACATGTCGCATTTTGTATTTTGCGCTCTCATGCCATCTCCTAAAATAGCCTGATGAACGTACCGCAGACAAATGAAAAAAATTAACACACTCAGATTTTGCTTTCTGACGTCTGGCATTGCACTGTCGTGTTTTCTGTTTATTTACACTGCCACATGATAAGTCTCAACTAACATCGAACTTAACACGATGCGACTAATCAACACCGGAATTCTTAAACAACTATAGATCCACAAAGGCTCACATGGACTGCTCGGTACTGAGTACTACCGATTTCTTTTGAAAATAATGAGCATCATTATTCATTACAATCAAGTCTGCTACTGCTAGCATCTTGTAGTACATCACCAAAGCACCGCATGGAACAAACACGGCAGTAAGTACTTCCGAAGTGCGAAAACTAGACCAGCAGCACTGTTGATTGGACTAGCAACATCGTGGATTTCCATAACGAGGATCCACGGAAGTGTCCATTACTGTATTTGCAAAAGAAAAACGTTATTTTTGTGTACAACCTGTGTAATAAAAGGAGACGCTTCTGTGCAGTAATGTTTCTAGTGAAAAAAATCCAAATGCATTTATCAGCAAGCAGTAGTGTTACCCCCTTTGTTCCAAAACAAGATCAGTTTTAGCAATTTCACACAAATAAAGGATGTTGGTAAAAAAAGACTAATCTCCCATTGGTTATGCCTCCCTATTAGGTGTGAGATCCCAGGAAAGAAAGAAAAACTAAGTGTTGTTTCAATAGTACTAATGTATCACTTTGTTCTATTATATATGATTCCTTGACAAACTAAAATTATTTGTCAAACATCTTATATTATGAAACGGATGGCGTACTACTGTTTCACTTTGCCTCCTTCTCCAGCCTTAGGAACACTCCACCACTCATTGTTGCCCATCGCCGGAACAGAAACAAAAGCCAAATAGAACGTAGGCACAACTGAATGAGACATCATCCTCGTGGCGCTCCCACGTCCATAATCACCAGACAACGAGTAGAACAAGCAACACGATGAAGAGTCATGTTAGTGCGATGGTGAGTAGAACACCGCACTATTCTCATTCCACTGCTACCTTGGTCCCTTCATAGAATTGTTTTACTTACAAAAGATAACATTGCTAAAAAATAAAATAGATGTAAACATGTTGCTTTTGTGATTTGGAGAAAACATCGAGCATTAGTTTATCTCATGTACGAGTTTGCACAACAGATCACACATTTTATTTTCTTTACATATAATACACCACCAACCAATATTAGGAATATGTTCGAAAATTGATTGAATAGTATTGACAATAGCGCTAAAACTTGATTATACATAGGAGTTTCAACTTTACATTTGTTGTGATTGCATAAACTTCGACAAGACTGAAGATTCCAATTTTCTACAAGTTACCTGTCTAGCTTCTCATTGGATCCACCTTTGGTATTTTCTACTCTCGTCAGATCAGCCGAAACTTAATGCTTATACAAATTCTTGCAGGTTAAAATCCACTAGATTACTGCTTGGAATTAACTAAATTATTATGTGCCAATAATCTGTTAAATTGTACTCCCTTAGTTCTAGTAATTACAATATAAATTAATTTTAATAACTGGAAGGGAGTACATTTTACAAATAGTATGATAGAAACCTAGAGAGCCAGCCCTCGTCCACAAGCGGGCAATTGTGACAAACTTTTCGTACGATGCTCCGCACATAGTTAGTCAGTGGCCCCGCCCTTCGACAGTGGAAGGAGGATGGCCGTCTGTTGCTCACCGTCGGAGAGGTCTTCTCGTCGTGTTTCTTGTTCTACTCGTTGTCAGGTTATGATGGCCACATCAGCACCATGAGGATCTTCTGTTCAGTTGTGGCTACATCCTACTCCCTCCTTTTCATAATTATTGTAGAAGTTTTAGTTTAAATTTGAACCAAAATCACGATAAGAATTATGATCAAGTACGAGTTGTGCAGTGCTACTCAGGTTGGCCAAGGAGATATGGAGTATTACTTATTGAATTGTTGGCCTAGCCAATTATTCTAAAAGTCTGAACTGATGGAAAGACGATATGCAATATATTTATATTCTCAACACTCTCCCTCACATCCAGGCCGGTGGCCTTTTTTTATTCAGGGGCCTAGGACGTGGATTCAGATGTTCGCAATTATTCCAAAAGTCTGAATTGATGGAAAGACGATGGGCAATATATTTATATTCTCAACACTACTGAAGAAATGACACTTGAATGCTTTGGGATTCAAGTAGTGATGGATATACTGTGCCAGGAACTTCGGCCGTGATGGGCTAGTAAGCTCCTCATGGATTTCCTTATATATGATATCACTACCATCACAAGACCAATATAGAAATATCTGCAAGACCCAGTGTCCAAACTATGATGCCATTATGTTTCATAAGTTTGAAAAAAAAAACAGTTTCACATGCATTGCAGTTAAATTATAGGTAAGAAGTAAGAAAATGGAGCTGCCTTAATTTAACTGAATTTCGACATCACCAAACTTTGATCCTAAATTGGCATAAAATGGAAATTTGAACCCTAGAGAAAGCTGAAGACGAGATCTTTACCGGTGTATGCAAGGACGGTTAGAACCGATCCGAGTAGAGTTGCCAGGCGAAGAAGGTAGTGTATAAAATCCATGTCGACCGGACTGAAGTAGGCAGAACGCTGAAGTGGTTTACAGCTTGGAACTTGGGGATGTTGCTGAAGAAGAGCAGTATGCGTTGAAGCAAAAAAGTTTATATAAGCTGCTCATTGAACTGATGTGGCTCTACTGCACAAGTTATCTTTTTTTCTGAAACGGAAGAAAGTCATCTTTTGGTTGGTGTTATTCGAGACACATATGAGACTTCGTATACCACAAGACTAATCAGTAATCAAGGACATATTAAAGAAAGATGTTGAAAAATGTCCCCGTAGTTATTCCAGACATATGAGACTTGGTTTACCATAAGATTAATCAATGACTTATTAAAGAAAGATGTTGAAAAATGTCACCGTAGACTCGTAGTCTTTGGGGTGAGTTGTGACAGCTCTAGCCAAGCAGTGGTGGGAATTGCTTGCGCGATGCAACCTGCCTGACCATGCGTTCTTGTAGTCAACAGAAACGAAAAGTAGTCACCTGCGCAATAGGTGATACGCAATCTTTCCGTGTCAGTGTCACGCAGTGAATTCGTAATGTTTCCGTGGCAGTGTCAGGCAGTGAATTCGTGTGTGTACGCATGCTGTGATGATAAAGAAGCGCTCCGTCTGAAAATTGGTACTCCCTCCGATCCATATTCTCAGATTTGTCTAGATTCGAATGTATTATCTAGTCATACTTTAAAGCAAGATACATCCGAATCTAAACAAATCTAAGAATATTGATTTAAATCGGAGGAAGTACTACAACCAAAACAAAGCCATTTCCTTCATGTCGAAAAAAAAAAACATTTTCCTTGTGTCCGCATCGATCTAAGCAAAGGAATAGAGCGGCCACCCCATCCATACGACATGGAACATCTGAAGGAAATTAGTTTTCAACGGTGATTGTTATTAGATAAAAAAGAGTACTCATATTACTTTGTCCCAAATTAGTTGTATGAACTTTGTATAGATTCGTATGTAGCATTCTAGATAAAACTGAGACAACTAATTTAAGACTGAGGAAATAGAGAATTACGGTTATCTGATGCAATCCGGCGGGTGCAATATAAACCAACTAGGTAGATCAAAAATATGGTGGACAACCTGGATACCATTGCACTTGGTTTTAAAATAAAAAATGCTATTTAAATATTTCAATAAAAATTGAAATAATTTGCGCACATACATGTCACCTTGATACTTGCTCGTGTAAATTTTCAAAAAAAAAATGACACCATATGACCTACACAAAAAAAGAGAGAACCTAAGACTATGAATAGTATATGCCCACTTCTTATATTGTGAACAGTATAATTTGTCGTTTTTGTATTGGTTACATATTTTTATATTTTATGTTGAGATTTAACATGCACATATCTGCGCGTATTATCGACACGCATGATTTACGTCATTTTTTATTATTTTTAATGTTTTTATTGAACCATAAAAAAAAGGAATTTCTATTTTCGTGCCATTGGTTTGTTAGTTGTACTCAGTTTTTCCCAATCGTTTAGTTTTTCCTTGCTTTTGCTCATCTCCTTATACGAAACTCTCACATGGTCTGAAACTCGCCGTCCGTCAGCCTTGCCGTTACGTGCTGACAAGTGGGACTGCGTTCAGTCGGGTACCATAGTGGACCCTTGCCGTTACGTGCTGACGAGTAGGGCCGCGTTCTGTCGAAGTCCGTAGTGTACCCTTGTCGTTACATGCTGACAAGTGGACCATGTTCAGTCGATTTCCGTAATGGACACCTCTCTCAACTTATCCAGATCAGCATCGGACCCACAGCTTATCCACGTGAGTGCCGGATCCACAGCTTATCTACGTGAGCGCTGGACTCACAGCTTACTCAGGTTGGCGTTGCAAGATGGGACCCCTATCCAGCCCCGCGTCCGTGTCCGTGCCATTGCTTTATTTTCATATAGTGAAATATAATACATATACGAAAATTATACGGAAATTATACACCTTTGAACCTTTTTTAAATCGTACTTAGGACATGATAATGTTATGCTAATAATATTCTGATCATTTTCATGGAGTGAAATATAATGCATAAACTTGTGTATATAAAAGTTATACACCTTTAAACTTTTTGAAATCGCACTTAATACGTGATAATATCGTCCTAAGAAAATCTTGACAGATTATCACTTTCACAGAGTGGAATGCAATGGACAAATTTGCATATGCGAAAATTATAAACCTTTGAACACTTTTAAATCGCATTTAATACGTGATAATGATGTGCTAACAAAATTTTAAGAGATTATTATTTTCTCCCCTATTTTCATAGAGTGGAATGTAATGCATAAACTTGCATATACGAGTTTATAGACCCATTGAACTCTTTAAAATCAAACTTAATACGTGATAATGTTGTGCTAAGAAAATCTTGAGAGATTACATTTCCATGGAGTGAAATATAATGCATAAACTTGCGTATGCAAAAATTATACACATTTGAACTCTTTAAAATCGCACTTAATACATGACAATGTTGTGCTAAGAAAATATTGAGAGATTATCATTTTCGTACAGTGAAATGTAATGCATAAACTGGCATATACGAAAATTATATACCTTTGAACTCTTTAAAATCACACTTAGGTCATCATAATGTTGTGCTAATAAAATCCTGATCATTTATCATTTCCATGGAGTGAAATATAATGCATAAACTTGCGTATACGAAAATTTTAAACCTTTAAACATTGTGAAATCGCGCTTAATAACAAGATAATGATGTGTTAGCAAAATTTTGAGAGATTATCATTTTCTTCCCCCCCCCCCCCCCCATTTCCATAGTGGAATGTAATGCATAAGCTTGCATATACGAAAATTATACACATTTGAACCTTTTGAAATCGCACTTAATACGTGATAATATTGTGCTAAGAAAATCTTGAGAGATTATCATTTTTATAGAGTGGAATGTAATGCACCAATTATACATCTTAGAACACGTTCCCTTCAAATTATATTATCCCAATTATATTCAAGTTCATTTGTTTATGGAGTTAAAGTACCGGTGGCATACTCGTTATTTTGCATGGATAGAGGGGTACCCCCGACAGATATAGGGGTTACCATGTCCGCTAGATCACAGAGGATCAACGGTTGGTGGGCACGATCCGTGTGACAACTGTCTCGACCAATTAGAGCGTAGCAGCGAAGATGAGCACATGTGTGAGAGATTGATACAAAGAGAGGGGAAAACTGAGTAGCACTTAAGAATCAAGGGAAAAACTGAGTAGAATTTAAAAACCAATGGCAAGACTGACAAAGGGATTCAAATAGAAAATAGAAAAGGATTTAAAAAATGGAAAATGCGTCTTTTATACAATAAAATACAACATAACATATATCAAACTATTTGCAATTCAAATATACACCAGTTTGGCAATTATTGCCTCATTCAGACAAACTATATTTTGAGGAGGGGTGTTTTGGGAAGAGGCTTGAATAGAAAGCCATGAACCTTCATAGATAGTAGGTGATTTGAGAAGTGGTGATTTAGGTTAAAATTTGGTTATATACATTTCTTATGGTGGCGGGTCGCATAATAAGACTCCCTGGATAGATGCCACTATGTTTTGCTCTTTTTAAATTTGTTGTGCATAAAATGACTCAATTAGCTAGCTAAAACCTATTCGTTGACTCTCGATTGACCAGCCACCGGAGGGTAAAACTGAGTATATTACACACAGCAGTGTTAGTACTGGAGGGCAAAACTAATTACAACCAAACTGCCAGTGTTACACTCGAGGGCAAAACTGAGTACAACTGAGTCAACAGGGTTAGACACGAGGGAAAAAAGTGACTCACGGTACGCGTGTGCGGTGCACGGGACAGTAGCGGACATATGTGGCCGTGCACGGTGCAGTAGCGTACACGGTTACGCGGTGCACGATAGTGCAATGAAACGTCACTTCTATTCTCCTTTAATAGAGGCCTCCTCACTCTCACTCATCACTCACTTACTCACTCAACCGTCTCCACTGTCCCATCACCTTTTGCAAACCCCCAAGAAAACCCCAACCACGCCGACGATGGAGAAGAACAGCGTGGTGGCCATCGACGCCTCTCAGGCCACTGGCAAGGAGGCCCCGTCCTCGTACAGGCCCCCGTCCTCGTCCCTGCATCCGCCGGCGAGGAGGCCCCCGCCGGTCTCGGGTAGATCCCGCTCGACTGGGACTGATGACTCAGGATATCTCGAGCTCGTTGGGAACCCCAAGAGGAAGGTATGATGAGAACAACAACAAGTTTCCCTCAGTTATGAAACTAAGGTTATCGAACCAGTAGGAACAAGGAAACAACTCCAAGGTGTTGTTACCAACTTGGAATCCTGCACAACACAATCATAGAACTTTGCCCCAACTTATAGTGAGGTTGTCAATCTCACCGGTTTTGCTGAAAACAAAGGATTAACCGTATTGTGTGGAAGATAGTAATTGCTTGCAGAAAGTAAACAGTAAACAGTAGATGGTATATCAATGGTAAAAGAATGGACTGGGGTCCATAGTTCACTAGAGGTGATTCTCCTTAAGATAGATGACATGTTGGATGAACAAATTACAGCGGGGCAATTGACAGACTCGAGAAAGCATACCATGCATATACTAATTATCTTGACTCCTATGAGATTTGATTGGGCATTACAATATTATACATAGACTGTAATCCAACTGCATCTATGACTAATAATCCATTTTCAGGTTATCATCTGAACCCCCTCCAGTATTAAGTTGTAAGCATAATTGCATTAAGAAAAGCGTGTAAAGTGAACAATACGATTGTCCCATGGACAAAGGATTGTTGTTTTCTCCCTAGTAGCAACAGCACATCTAGTACCTTCGAGATTTCTGTCACTTCTCCAGATTCCTAGAGGCATGAACCCACTATCGAGCATAAATACTCCCTTTTGGAGTTGCTAGCATCTACTTGGTCAAGATAGCTACTAACGATGGAAAGCATGCAAGATAACAAATAACATAGACATGATAGAATCAATAATCAATCTGAAATAGCATCTCAATATCCATCGGATCCCTGCAAACACAACATGTAAGATTACAAATAGATGATCTTGATCATGAATGGAGCTCACAAGATCTAAACATGATAGCACAAAGGAGGAGAACCAACCATCTAGCTACTATATGGACCCGTAGTCCAAGGATGAACTACTCACGCATCACATCGCAGGCAGTCATGGTGATGAAGAAGGCCTCCAGGGTGATCTCTCCCCTCCGGCAGGGTGTCGGGAAGAGCTTCAGATCCCCCACCCCCCCGATCTGGGGATCGAGATGGCGGCGGCTACAGACTCTTCCGTGAATTTCTGTTTGGGTCTTTGATCGGGTACTTAGGGTTTTCGTCCCGAGAGGTTTTTATAGGCGGAAGGGCAAGGTCGGTGGAGCACCAGGGCCCACAACCCCTGGTGGCGTGCCCCCTAGGCCGCGCCGCCACCAGGTGTGGCCGCCCTGGTGCGCCACTTCGTCTCCCCTCCGGACTCCGTGTTGCTTCGGGTAAAATATTCACTTTGGCTTTTGTCCGGTCCAATTCCGAGAATATTTCCTTACTACCTTTTCTGAAACCAAAAACAGCAGAAAACAGGCAATTTGCACTGTGGCATCTTGTTAATAGGTTAGTTCCAGAAAATGTATAAAAATACTCCAAAGTGTGGACAAAACATAAGAAAGTAGATACTAAACAAGCATGAAACATCAAAAATTATAGATACATTTATAACGTATCAGGGACCCCTACGAGAAGGTTGATTACGTAAGGCCAGAGAACCCTACGACCCATGCTCGGAGGTAACCAGGGTTTTCTCCCGTTCCCTTGTTCTTCCCCCGTTCCCATCGTTGGATGCAAGATTGTATGTTATTAGGGCTCGACTGTTCGTATTTTTACAGTAGCTAATCCTCTTGTGTTAGATCTCGTATTTCGATGAATCCCCCTGTTCGTATTTGAACCACCTGTTCGTAGTTGGGATCAGTATTCGATTTGATTTGAGATTTGGGGAATAATCAAGAGATCTCAATCGGTTAATTTATGCAAATAATCAATCCCGATAATCAAAGTATCTGAATCATGTCCTTATTGCACTCTACTGTTTTTCCAATAGGAGGATAGCAGCGTGATGACCCACAAGTATACGGGGTGTGTCGCAGTATTTTCGATAAGTAAGAGTGTCGAACCCAACGAGGAGCAGAAGGTGCTGGCTAGTGGTATGGATCAGGAATTCTCTGCAAATACTTAGCAAACGGATTTTTAGGGGTTTTCGATAAAGCAAGTAAACAAAGTACGAGTAAACAAAAGACAGTAAGAATGAATGCAGCAAGTGGCCCAATCCTTTATGCAGCAAAGGAAAAGCCGGTTGTATTTCTATAGATGACCAAACGTTCTCGAGGACACATGGGAAGACTGTCAAGTGCTTTCGCTTCATATAGTCGATTAATCTTCTCTAGCTTGCTAAATGTTGTGTGGGTGAACCTGTGCTAATGTACCGTCCCATCCAAGACTTAATACATACTTGTGATTAAACCCCCTTGCAAACATCCGTAAGTACAAGAAAGTAATTAAGGTAAAACCTAACCACAGCTTTAAACTCTAAGACCCTTACGTCCCTTGTGCAATGGTTTCCTAACGGGGGTTCAGGTTTCTGTCACTCCGGCAACCCCTACGATTAGTAGCCAAATACACAATGTATTCCCCTAGGCCCATATAGGTGAAGTGTCATGTAGTCGACGTTCACATGACACCACTAGAAGAAGTACACCACAACTTAAATAACAATCTATTGAATCTTTCTCAACACAACTCCACTACTAACAACAAGACTTCTCCCATGTCCTCAAGAACAAAGCGAACTACTCACAAGACATCATATGGATCATGATCAGAGATGGAATAATGATGTATAACAATCTGAACATAAACAATAATTCAATGGTTCACTCAATAGCATCAACTACAAAGAGTAATCAACACCGGGAAAGTTTCCCCTATGAACTAATGCAAGATTCAACTCAATTGTTACAGCAATATGGAGATGGTGATGAGGGTGTTGATGGTGATGATGGTGGTGATGATGATGATGATCCCGATGAAGTCCAGCTTGATGGTGGTGTTGATGGCGACGATCTCCCTTCTCCGGGAAGGAATTCCCCTGACAGAAATCTGTTTGCCGGAGAGATCTTTCTCTCTCGGTGTTTTATGCCCCGCAGAGGCGGCGAAATCTTTCTATGGTCGCTCCCCGAGTCTTAGGGTTTCGGGAGGAAGATATACGCCAGAGGGGTGTGGCTGGAGTAGGCCAGGGTGGCCACACCACTCCCTGGCGCGGTCTGGGCTTGCCCATGCCATGGGGTGGTGTGGGCCCCCTGTGGCCCACCTCCACTCCATCTTCTGGCATCTTGAGTCTTCTGGAAAAATAGAATTTCCGTATATTTTCCCGTATTTTCTGATCTTCGCGAATTTTTTCTCCAAACAACACCTTTTCCATCAGAATCCTGACTACAGCGGTCCATGCTCCAAAAGTCATCAACCATGCAAAAACAGATGAAATAACATAAGTATCACCTCTCAATACAAAATATATCAATGAATAATAGTGAATTAAGACATAGAATAGTGATGCAAAATGGACGTATCAACTCCCTCCAAGCTTAGACTTCGCTTGTCCCCAAGCAAAACTGAGCTCAATAAACATGACCTCAGGTTGATGGAGTGAAGAGTCGATAAAAGAATACGGACAAGAAGCATCACATTCATCAAATACATAGATCATAATAGAAGACAACTCACTATTATACAACTCAACTTGCAATGAGTAAAGAAAACACGATAAAGATACATAGAGTAAAACATCATTGGTAATGGCAAACTTAGCTCTTGGTCGAAGAATAGTTGATAATTTGCTGGAGTTCACAAATAGCTGGTTTTTCAATGAAAGCTTTCAAAGTAGTAAACTTCAAGATAAGAGCAATGTGCAAAACAAGGAACATAAGAAACATGATTGAATAAATCATCATATGAATGAATGAAACACATCAACTCAAAATACTTGCTGAGATAGAAGGGAATAGGTTTACTGACTCAACTACAAAGTAAAAGAAAGGCCCTTTAAAGAGGGAAGCAGGGATTACAAGTCTCATAAAGAGCTCCCAAAAATTATGATACTTACTAGCTTTCAGCTCTCATTGCCCCTATCATAGGCATCTTTAGGTGATTAAGGTTAAAGTGAGGTCCAATCTGAGTTATATGCTTGACAGACTATAAACTGAAAATCCCAAGTCCCTTGAGTACGAGGGCCGCTCCTCATGCTACTCAACTTTAGTTACCGGTAAGTTCTTGTCATCGTAAGTATGTGCATATCATTAAGAACCGCCAACGGGGTACCCCTTGCCCGATGATACGGAAGAATCCCCATATCAAAATGACAAGGCAAGCAGACAATGAGTATCTCAGCAATCTTCTTATTTACCATGGGAAAATGGTACTTTTTTCTCTCTTTCCTCTTTTCATAGTATCTCTTTTTTCTTTTCTTTTTCTCAATAGCTATCTCTCTCTTTTTTTATAAGAAGAATGCTTCATAGATATCATTATGGTTACGCTGCAGGTTTCCACCATGTCAGCATGGATTAGACCTGCGGCCCAGGCGTTTCTCTAACACACATACATAACTCCATGGACTTACAAGCTCCCCTTTTATTTCACAGCAACGATATCCGCAAACAAAAGAGCAAGGTATCAACTGGGTATATATTTACAAGTGTTGAAAGCGTTCTCCCTGACAGCACGGTTCTGCTAATCCCCAGCTTATAATTTGCAAGCATATAACTTTCATGGAGAGTTCACAATGGTTCAGGTTTATTAAGTGCGGAAAATAAAGTGTGCCATCAAGTTCGTGAGAGCTTTAATCACTAACTTTCTCATATCAAGTTTAATTTGGGAGGTAGACAAAACAGGAATTTACTTGGAATAGCAATAATGCTACTAGGTAGGTATGGTGGACACAAATGGCAAAGATTTTGGTTTAAAGGAGGTGGATGCACGAGAAGAATTCCCTCTCAGTACAGGTTTTTGGCTAGCAAGGCTGGGTAGCAAGTACAAGAGTTGAAGGAAACAAACAAACATACAAGTGATAAAGACAAACATGCAATCTTCCTTGGAAGCACAAAAGATCTTAACTAGAGAATACTAAACTTATGAGCAAATCAAGAAAGAAAGATGATGAAATTATTTTTCTCTCGAGTACTTCTATCTTTTTCTTCAAAAAGGGTGTTGCTACTGACCGAGCCAGGTTTGCCAAAACCAACTAAATTAACTCAATGATCCCAAAGTGCTACCAATACTAACAACAAGATCAATCATATAACCACGAATTGAAAACTAATATAAGCTATGCAAAAGAGTGAATGAAAGAACTTCTCATTAATATTCCATAACGGAAACTCACACCAAGGGATACAAATCTAACGAGAGAGGGGACACTTCCATAATGCAAACCATACTACATAATAACTCCTCTATTCATGATATGACTCTACTAATAAGGTAAAAAGATAGAATATAGTGATATGATACCGTGGCACTCCCCCAAGCTTGGAACAAACCAATGGGATGCCAAACCTGATGACGAATTACTCCTTTAGTGGTTGTGGTATTATGCTTTTACTTGACGTGAGGAAATCTTCCAGCATCTTGCGAAGCCTATTATTCTCCCATTGAAGCATGTCCACCTTCCTCTTCAAGTCCCGGTACTTATCGCAGAACTCCTTAGTGACTCGTAGGGCTTCCATTGATGCAGGGCAAGAGACTAACGGTGCCAGCCTCTGCTTGGGGTCTTGAAGATTCTCCTCCATAGGCTCCTTCCCTTTATCCTTGTCGGACACCAATGTGCTACTAAGCTCTCAAAGAGTATGTCCGGACGGAAACAGATCGAAACAAAAACACGACGAAAACACGATATACGGATCTCGGGGGATCCGGGGGGGTTATATATTACGATGTTTCATATCAAAAGGAAGGTACTGGGAGAAAACGAGTCGGAGGCGGAGTCCTGGGTGGCCTCAACACCTGGTGGCGCGGCCAGGGGTGGGCCCACGCCATGGGGTGGTGTGGGCCACCCTGGCTCCGTTTTCGTCCCTTTTTTGCTTCGTAGCTTTCCTTATTGACTAAAACTGCAAAAATATAGTTGGATTGTATTTTCGCGGAACTTTTCTTACCAGAACTATTACCTATTTGAATACGGACTCTGCAGGTATCTGAATTTGGTATCTAGTAGATCCTTCCGGAGTTATCACTTGAATATCATCGATATCTTCATCTTCATATACTTATTACTTGAGTCATAAAACCTTTCTCTTCCTTATTACACCATTGTCTCCACTTCCTGGAAATTTCTTTCACACAAAACTTCACACAATTCTTATTAGCAACATTAGTATAAGTGAAGTGATAAAACCTTTTGAGTCCAACTTCAACTGAAAAACCATCAAAACAAAAGCTACTGCAGCAACTCCTTCCGAAAACCCAAAAAGAATTCAAAAAGGAAATCGAATAAAGAAGCAAATGCAAGATTGGCAAAATCTATCAAAACAGACCAGCAGGTAAAGATCAATTTTTTTCGAAAATCTTCTGTTGCTCAAATCAAAAAGTGCAAAACTAACAAAAGTTAAATAACAACATGGGGCAGAAGCACAAAAAAATAGAGCTCAATCCGACATACAGAGATCTCTCACGAATTTTCACGGTGAAGCACAAAAAATCTGTTTCGGGACAACAATTTTCCCAAATATTACTTATCTCTCATTAGAGGTTGATCTTGACACAAAAACCAAACAAAACGGATAAGGAGCGGTTATTACCGAAGTAATAACTTCCAAGACTCAAAGAAACAAAAACAAACTGAAAGCATAAACAAATTGGGTTGTCTCCCATAAAGCTCTTTCTTTATAGCCATTAAGATGGGCATGATAATTTTTAAGAAGCTCTCATAGGGATATGATTTGAAGTGAAAGAGAGCATTAAGAAGCAAAAACACACACACATTTAAGTCTAACCCACTTCCTATGCAAGGGGATTTTGTAAACAAACAAGTTATTGAAACCAAAGGCAACTTGCATAAGAAGGCAAAAGAAGTGCAACATAAAAACTTTCAGCGTAAAACGGGGAAACTTGATATTATTGAGATGCATAAGAACACTTTTCCCTCTCTCATAGTAGCTTTTAGTATCATGCATAAACTTAACAATATAGCTATCACAAGGACTATCATAGCAATGATCACTTATTCTAACAGAAAACACAGGAATACTAGCTCTCATAACACTACTTTGTGAAACAATATTAGAGGTATCCTTACAAAGGATAGTGTGTCCCTCTTCCTCATACTTAGCTACAAAGTCTTTCACATTTGCTATTATAGGTTCATCAACCATTTGTTTATCAGGTTCAACAACTTTACTAGTACTTTCATTAACTATACTAGCTATCATAGAATGTTCCTTTACCTTAACTGGAAAAGGCATTTTCTCAATATAAGGTTCAGGTAAAACATGATTAGCAGTATAAACTTCAGTATTTCTGGAAGAACACTCTTAGCAATATCTTTATAAGGCTCATGATACTTATTCCACTTCTTTTTAGGCACTTCAATATAGGAAGCAAAAGCCTTAAAATAAGAAGCAATAGCTTGAGAGTCTAGACCATAAGCATTTTTAATATTTTGAAAGTCATCAGTTCCCATAAAAGATTCAATGCATTCATAATCATAATTTATACCTGACTTTCTACCTTTGTCATTCTCCCAAGCTTCAGCATTGTCTTGAATACGATCTAGAAGGTCCCATTTAACTTCTTCTTACATACGAGTGAATGATCCAGCACAAGAAGCATCTAATAAATCCTTGTCATGTAGAGGGAGCCTTGCATAAAAGTTATTGATAATAATATTGTTGGGGAGTTCATGAATGGGACATTTGAGCATTAGTAACTTCAATCTCCCTCAAGCTTGAGTTGTACTCTCTCCATCAAGAGGCCAAAATTTGTATATTTGATTCCGATCTTTATGAATCTCACTAGCAGGATAAAACTTTGAATAAAAGAGAGGCACTATTTCCTCCCATTCCAGAGCTTGACCATTCTTCAGCAGCTTATACCATTCCTCAGCTCTTCCTTTCAGCGATAATAAGAATAACTTCTTCTTAACTTGATCTGTAGTAATATCTGCACACTTGAACAAACCGCATAATTCGTGTATAAAGAGTAAATGATCACCGGGATGGACAGTTCCATCCCCAACATAGTAGTTATCCATAACACGATCAATAATTCTTGTAGGTATTTTGAAAACATCTTTCTCAGCAGGTGGTGGCTTATCTACTAACTTAGCAATGGTAGTAGCATTACCAAATAAGAAACTCAGCGAATTATCCATAACGAAAATAAAGCAACTAGCAGAAGTAAACAATACTCATAGTAGAAGTTTCCTTTACCAGTTCCACTCTCCAATAGCGCTTCACTCCTCGGCAACGGCGCTAGAAAATAGTCTTGATGACCCACAAGTATACGGGGTGTATCGCAGTATTTTCGATAAGTAAGAGTGTCGAACCCAACGAGGAGCAGAAGGTGCTGGCTAGTGGTATGGATTAGGAATTCTCTGCAAATACTTAGCAAACGGATTTTTAGGGGTTTTCGATAAAGCAAGTAAACAAAGTACGAGTAAACAAAAGACAATAAGAATGAATGCAGCAAGTGGCCCAATCCTTTATGCAGCAAAGGACAAGCCGGCTGTATTTCTATAGATGACCAAACGTTCTCGAGGACACATGGGAAGACTGTCAAGTGCTTTCGCTTCATATAGTCGATTAATCTTCTCTAGCTTGCTAAGTGTTGTGTGGGTGAACCTGTGCTAATGTACCGTCCCATCTAAGACTTAATACATACTTGTGATTAAACCCCCTTGCAAACATCCGTAAGTACAAGAAAGTAATTAAGGTAAAACCTAATCACAGCTTTAAACTCTAAGACCCTTACGCCCCTTGTGCAATGGTTTCCTAACGGGGGTTCAGGTTTCTGTCACTCCGGCAACCCCTACGATTAGTAGCCAAATACACAATGCATTCCCCTAGGCCCATATAGGTGAAGTGTCATGTAGTCGATGTTCGCATGACACCACTAGAAGAAGTACACCACAACTTAAATAACAATCTATTGAATCTTTCTCAACACAACTCCACTACTAACAACAAGACTTCTCCCATGTTCTCAAGAACAAAGCGAACTACTCACAAGACATCATATGGATTATGATCAGAGATGGAATAATAATATATAACAATCTGAACATAAACAATAATTCAATGATTTACTCAATAGCATCAATTACAAAGAGTAATCAACACCAGGAAAGTTTCCCCTATGAACTAATGCAAGATTCAACTCAATTGTTACAGCAATATGGAGATGGTGATGAGGGTGCTGATGGTGATGATGGTGGTGATGATGATGATGATGATCCCGATGAAGTCTAGCTTGATGGTGGTGTTGATGACGACGATCTCCCCTCTCCGGGAAGGAATTCCCCCGGCAGAAATCTGTCTGCCGGAGAGATCTTTCTCTCTCGGTGTTTTCCGCCCCGCAGAGGCGGCGGAATCTTTTTGTGGTCGCTCCCCGAGTCTTAGGGTTTCGGGAGGAAGATATACGCCAGAGGGGAGAGGCTGGAGTGGGCCAGGGTGGCCACACCACTCCCTGGCGCGGCCTGGGCTTGCCCGCGCCATGGGGTGGTGTGGGCCCCTTGTGGCCCACCTACACTCCATCTTCTGGCATCTTGAGTCTTCTAGAAAAATAGAATTTTCCGTATTTTTTCCCGGATTTTCTGATCTTCGCGAATTTTGCCTCCAAACAGCACCTTTTCCATCAGAATCCTGACTGCAGCGGTCCATGCTCCAAAAGTCATCAACCATGCAAAAATAGATAAAATAACATAAGTATCACCTCTCAATACGAAATATATCAATGAATAATAGTGAATTAAGACATAGAATAGTGATGCAAAATGGACGTATCACAGCGACGTCCGCAGCGACGACGAGTCCAAGGACACCAAGACTCATCATGTGCCGAGAAGGCTGAAGTCCGGCCAATACAACAACTTCTTCTCTAGCAACGTGTACAGATGCCCTTTCTGCCCCACCAGAAGGCTCCGCGCCACGGACTTCAACTCCCCCGTGAAGTATGCCGAAGACGTGAGGACCTGTGGCGAGTCCGTGAATGTCGACGGCTCCATAGCCAAGCACCATGCGCTCGGTCTTCACCTCCGCAACCTCCAGAAGGTGGCTATCGAGGAGAGTCGCATGCCCCGATCAAGCCCAAAGCGCCCAAGGTCAAGGTACTGGGCAGCAAGAAGTGGAGGAGGCGCCAGAGGGAGGAGGCAGAGGCCCTCCTGGCAGAGGCCATAAGAGGCCACTAATCTACTACTGTTGTTGTAAAGTACCGTACTATATAACCTATATTAGCTGCTTTATCTAGATCTGCTATGTTTACTGAATTTATTTATGATGCTGGTTAGTTTGCTGCTCTAGATTTGCTACCAGATTGGGGAAAAACGAGGGCAAAAGAAACAATGAATGAAGAGAGAAGCTGCTCTAGATTCGCTATCTTCTTGGGCAAAAACATACAATTGCTAGCGAGAGAGAGAGAAAAGATGCTCTTAAAAAGGCCAATCATAAAAATAACAAAAAAGAAAACTTCTAATTTAGGCGACAGGACGCACGTAACCACCAAACGCGTCCCAAATGGTCCCACACCATGTCCCCATAATCAGCGAGAGATGATGGCTGGTCCGCTATGTATCCTGGTCCTACCTGTCAGCATGTAACGGTCGAGGCGACGTAACGTAACGCTCAACGCACGATCCGCCCCAACACGGTCCCACCGGTCAGCATGTAAAGGTCAAACCTTTGACATGTCGACATCCCCCGTCCGAGCGCATGTGAGGGTTTCGGAATAGAGGAAAGGTAAAAGTAAGAAAAACTAAACGGCTAGAAAAAACTGAGTACAACTAACGAATCAGGACACGAAAATAGAAATCCCTGGAAAAAAAAAATCTCGTGCACCCAAGTTGCAAAATTTCACGATGGCTTAGAGATCTAGATCGTCCCACTACCTCTGTACCGTATTCCTCCAGATATAGATACATGGCCCACGCCCGAAATGTTACCCTAACAATCTTCCATAGCAGGCCCTCCCACAGTCCCACGGCCTTTTTTATATCGCTCACATCAAAGTCGTACATGAACTGGTTCAGCTTGGCCTATTTCCACTCAGTTCCATCAGTGTTCAGAGACTTTGACTACTGCATCTGCTGGCGCATCCGTTTGCGGCCCCAGTGACCTGACCTTGAGCTCCCACCCTGGGGATCCAATTGCTATTCCATACATCCACACTCCCCGACGAATTTTCGTTATTGAAATTTCGGCAGTTGTAAGACCTCAGGTCGCCCTCGCCGACGAACTTTCGTTATTGGCATTGCCAAGAAGCGCTGGGAGTCTGGGACGGTGGCAGCTGGTGGAGGACATTGTCTTGTTGACAGTTCCGCAAGAGAAGCGCGGGTCGGTGTCAGCTAGTCGGAGCAATCTTCCACCATCTGTGGTCTGCAGTGGTAGAAATCGGTATAGCATTACCGGCTCCATGTATATACCCCAATTATTTGCTAGTACTACTTATTTTGAAAGATGGGACAGACATGTACGTGGCTTCTCACGCTGTCGCATATTCCTACTCGTAAAACTTTTAAATTTTTTTTGTTCCTCGTTCACATGATGAATTTAGATTTGAAATTTTGTGACATAGTAGATGCATGTTCTGTTTTCAAATTTCATTTTAACAGAATCGTTTGCCATCTCTCGGACTGCACGTATCGATATGCCCTGCCGCAAGTACCGTGGCTGCTGCTGGCTATAAAATGCGAGGCTGAACTGGAGCAGAGCAGTTGAGCATCCAGCTGACTCGTTTGAGCTTTGAGCACACACCAACAATATGGTTACTCCCGTATGCAGTCTCTCCCATGTACTAGCAATGGCTGCACTCATCCTGCTTTCCACATCTTTGAGCTTGTCGTCGTCTTCTACGACGAGCAACAATGAAACCACCATGGACCGTGAGGCCCTGCTTTGTCTCAAGTCCCACCTCTCGGATCCCAGGGGCGGCCTCGCCACATGGAGCAACAACGCTTCACTAGATTTCTGCCGCTGGCACGGCGTCTCGTGCAGCAAGCAGCAGACACAGCGCCGTGTCGTCGTCGTCGCGCTGGATCTCGAGGGAGAAGGTCTCGCTGGCCAGCTCCCACCATGCGTATCCAACCTGACTTCTCTCGCGAGAATTCACCTGGCCAACAACAGGCTGACCGGGGGTGTCCCGCGGGAACTTGGCCTGCTTGCCGGACTCAGCTACCTTAACCTCAGCAACAACGCCCTCGGCGGCAAGATACCGGCCAACCTGTCATCTTGCTCCGGACTCGAGGTACTCGCGCTTGGGAGCAACTCCATCGAAGGTGAGATTCCACCCCACCTTTGCGCGTCACTTCCCAGCCTTCGCACTCTGTCCCTTGGGAACAACAGCCTCTCTGGCGCCGCCCCAGCATCCATTTTCAGCAATCCCTCGATCGAAGAGATCGATCTTTCCATGAACCAGTTGTCAGGGCCGATTCCTGGGTTCCCTACCAACTCATCTCCATCTCTTCAGCTTATTGATCTTACCTTGAACAGCTTCACAGGGGAGATACCATCCAGCATAGGGAACTTAACTTCCCTTACTGCTCTCAAGCTCTCCGGTAACCAGTTGCAAGGGACAATCCCGAGCACTCTAGTCAGGGCCTCTGGCATGGAATTTCTTGATCTGACATACAATAATTTCTCTGGGATTGTGCCCATCTTTGTCTACAACTTCACCTTGCTCCAATACCTTGGCCTAGGAAACAATGCTTTTGGTGGTAGATTACCTTCTGACATGGGCAAGTCGCTCCCAAACCTCCGGATATTGGCCATGTCCGTGAATCACCTCGAGGGGCCGATCCCTCAGTCGCTAGGCAATGCCTCTAAGCTCGAGGGAGTCTATCTCGCTAGCAACAATTTCAGTGGGCTCATCCCGTCTTTCGGCTCACTGAAAAAATTGGACACACTAATGATGTTCAGTAACAGCTTGGCAGCAGGAGACTGGGCATTCCTCTACTCGTTAACCAACTGCAAACGGTTAGCGAGAGTATCTTTGTCTGAGAACAACTTACGTGGAGAGCTGCCGATATCTGTTGCTAATCTTTCCAAAAGTCTGGAGGTTCTTGATCTTGGGTCGAATCGCATAAGTGGAACTATTCCGGATGAGATTGATAACCTTGTCAACCTCACCATGCTTTATCTCGATGGTAATCTGTTAACCGGGAAAATACCTTCTACTCTTGGTCACCTATCCAATTTGGGTTCTCTCGTCTTGTCACGAAATCAATTTTATGGAGAGATTCCTTCGTCATTAGGTAATCTTGGTAGACTGAACATACTTCAGTTACAGGAAAATGACCTTACAGGAACCATACCAGTAGATTTGTCCCGGTGCACAAGTTTGACGGCACTGAACCTCTCTTGCAATTCGCTTCACGGAAGCGTGCCTGCGAAGCTCTTCAGTGGTCTCAATCAATTGAATGTGTACCTTGATTTGTCGTACAACCAACTCACCAGCAGCCTGCCATTTCAAATTGGTGGACTGGTCAATCTTATTTCTTTGAACATCTCACACAACAAATTCACCGATCAGATCCCATCCACCTTGGGTAGTTGTCTCCTCTTGCAATCCGTCCACATGGAAGGGAACCAACTGGAAGGAAGCATCCCACAATCCTTGATGAACTTGAAAGGCGTCATGGAGTTGGATTTCTCTCAAAACAACTTGTCAGGGGAAATACCACACTTCTTTGGGGATTTCACGACGTTACAATATTTAAATCTATCATTCAACAACCTCAACGGGCCAATTCCTATGGCCGGGGTCTTCTCGGAAGCAAGCAAAGTGTTTGTCCAAGGCAATCCACGGCTGTGCACTGATGTGCCAATGCCACAACAACCTTTGTGCTCTGCTTCCGAAGATAAAAGAAGGCATCCCTTGCTGAAGCCTTTGGTCGTAGCTGGTGTGGCCTTGGTTGTTGTACTGTTGGTTGTGTTCATGATCATCGTTATTTTGAGGAAAAGGAGGAAAATCACAAGACCCCTGAATAATCCCGCCAACGAACTGACGGTGCTTTCATACGGTGATCTGAGAAAAGCAACCAATGGCTTCTCTTTCTCCAATCTGATAGGCAGTGGGCAATTTGGTGAAGTGTACAAAGCTGTGCTGCATGCAGAAGCTGATCCAGTCGCTGTCAAAGTTTTCAAGCTTAATGAATATGGAGCCTTTGATAGCTTCATCTCCGAGTGTGAAGCTTTAAGGTACATACGCCATCGGAACCTTGTGAAAGTGATCACAGTGTGCTCCACATATGATCCGGTGGGGAATGAGTTCAAAGCTCTCGTCCTTGAGTTCATGGCAAATGGTACCCTTGAAAGTCGGCTTCATAATAACTTTCACCATTACAGTGATCTAACCCTGGCTGCAAGGATATGCATAGCAGTGGACATAGCTTCTGCTTTAGATTATCTTCATAATCATTGTGTCCAACCACTGGTTCACTGTGACCTGAAGCCAAGCAATATTCTTTTTGACGAAAATAACAACGCCCATGTGTGTGACTTCGGCCTGGCAAGATTTCTGCATGGTTGCTATTCTTGTACGCGGCATAACATGCCCGCGAGCTTTGTTGGACCAAGAGGATCTGCCGGATACATTGCACCTGGTGAGTCAACAGTTTCTTTTTCTTTATCAGTCACCATCAGTCTGCAGTATATGTGTCGTCGTCGTCTGGATTGACAACTGACTTTCTTACAAACCAATAAAATCTTGCAGAATATGCCATGGGCAGCAAAATTTCAACCGATGGTGATATCTATAGCTTTGGTATTATTCTTCTGGAAATGCTCACACGGAAGCGCCCTACTGATGTACTGTTCAAAGATGGTTTGACGCTTCACAAGTACGTGGAAGAATCATATCCACATTATATTGAAGTGGTAGACCCTGACCTTCTGGCGCAGTTCGAATCCGAGCAACCCAGACATGCCTCGAAAATACAAGAAAAGCCTGCCATTGCACAGGTGCAAAGTTGCATCGTTAAGCTTCTCAAAATTGGCCTTATATGCTCTAGCGACTCTCCGAGAGATCGGCCAAAGGCACACGACGTTTATAACAACCTAATTGCAGTAATGGAGGAAGAGCTGAATTCATAAAACAAATAGGTGCGCTATTGCCGGATCAGATATCTACCAACAAGACTAGCTTCCATTGTGTACTATTATATAATTGACTACTATTCATAAGTAAACAGCAACCATTACTCTCTTGTGTTAGGTAACGATAAGTATAGCTTGTACGCACAGGCAAGACTTTCCTTGACTTATTTTAGCATGTGTGTGCTTAGTGAAAAGGACTTGTATGACATATAGAACACGCCAAGATTTCTAGTCCTAATTTATATGGCTACCTAACATATCCAGAATCTCCTGATTCAGTCGTAATTATGAAGAGAGGCCAAGGCGTTCGATCACGAAGCTCGGAACGATGGAAATTTACAATGTGGTATATATCTTGTTATTCAGTTATTAAAAGACATGCCAGGGTGCGTAACCTCTATTATCTGAAACTTGCACAGCAATTTTTATCTAGTGATCGCCATGGTTTTTGAGTCGCCGAGTCAAGCCAAGTCGACATGGCTGCGGCTAGTGACTTGTTGGCTTGACTCATTGACTTGCCGTGATTAGTCGCCCCAAGTCGCCTGCAGTAAAAAGAACAATATTCTCTCACTTGCATAGCCCATTAATGCCATATATGAGCAAAGTTGGCCTGTCATCTATCCCGGCCAGGCCCAGCACCGCCCAACTAACCGCTCCCAGCCTCACCTCTCGCTAAACCTAGCACCATCCACACTCACGCACACAAGCTCACTCTCCCCTCTCACCTCTCCCCTCTCCTTCCTCTGCGCCGCCAGCGAGGAGCGGCGGCGGCTCTAGCCTCTCCTTCCGAGCTCTGCTCTTTCTCTCCATTCCCATCCTTTTCTCTCTGAAATCCCGAGACAGGAGAGCCTATATTCCCTCGAAAATTTCTGGCAGACCAAGAGGGACGACTGGCGACTATTCCCCGCCGCTGTATAGCCGCCGGCAAGCCAGAAAGTCGCGCGACTCGCTCTGTGAGTCAAGTCGCGTGCGCGGCTTAGCCATGCTAGGACGACTTGGCAACTATACGGCGACTCAAAAATCATGGTGATCGCTTTTATCCATCCACATTTTTTATGACATTCAACACAGGAGGTGAACTACAGCCTAATACTAACTTATTCAGCACCATTCCATGTTCAACTTTGCCTATAAACAGGACACCCTAGTTCGGTTTACAGCATATACAGTACACCTCGTCTCATCTAAACTAACAGACGTCTTAGGCACAATAGATTCAGCTACTCTGACCGGATTCATGGCAGCAAAGTTGACAACAACAACAAACAACACCGAAAAAGCACCTGACGAACAATTTCAGCTGACTGAAACCGGTTGTCCTACAACATATGCTTCATCAAACTAGACAGAAAGGATGACCTAAACTCACTGCAGCTCATCGGAGGCCTGGGGCTTGCTCGACGTGCTACGAATGCACTGAATTAGTAGGGGTTCAGAGTTTTCATTAGTATACTAGCGTCAACCCGTCAACCAACAGGGATGCAGCATCAAACTCCTAACCTTATGTCAAGGGCTGGTTACGCCTGCAATGGACCCAAACGTGTAGCATTCTTACTACTACTCCCTCCGTCTCAAAATAGATGTCGGAGGTTTATGTAAATTTGGATAAATCTAGATACTCCCTCCGTCCCAAAATATAAGGCGCCTAAGGTTTGGCCAAAAGTCAACGTTTTCTAAGTTTGACCAAGATTATACATAAAAATATAAATATTTACAATACCAAATCAATATCAATAGATTTATCATAAAATATATTTTCTTAATGTGTCCATTCCGTAATGTTGATGTACATATTTTTTCCTAAATATTTGGTCAAAGTTAGTAAGATTTGACTTTTGACCATTTCTTTTTGGGATGGAGGGAGTACTAAATAGTGCCCAGATACATCTAAATTTAAAAAAAATTGCAACATCTATTTTGAGACGGAGGGAGTATAGATGACCACTGGCATCATAAGGCAGGGTCTTCACATCCATTTCCAGATTCTGCAACAGATTTTTTATCAGTAATAACACAACATGCAGTAAGAGGTGGTTGTGATATTATTCGCAAAAACAAGATAGTTGTGATAACAGGAGCAAGCAAATATTAGTAAATACCGGTAATAGCAGCAAGATTTTCTTCTTTGTACATTCCAAGAGGTGAACCGTGCACGGATAGGAGCACCTCGCTATTTCTGGGTAATCATACAGTTTTTGGTGTCATGCCAAAAGAGAGCCGACTACTCGTAGCCTGTTCAGGACTATGTTACAACCCAATAGGTAAGCTTAATTCCAAATGAAATTATCCATTTCAAGATTCCAGATTTATAATGATAAGATAACATTTCAGGTGTAGAGGGTTAAACACAAACCCCTGGAGTCTGAAGAGAATCCACTGCTTCTGTCATTTGGCCTTCATGTAGCTCCCTCCAAGTCTTCAAAGCAACAGAGAATGCTAAAGAGTCGTGAGGTGTACATAAAAAAATATCTGGTATCACGATACACAGAATACTTACAAAGTTGTTAAGATCAAAGCTGCTCTCAATGAAGTTCTTCTGCACTGCAATACATCATATATATGGTGAGAAGATCAATGAAGCCAGCTTCTTTGTTGCCTATAGAAGTACATCAACAACAAGTATATAACATTTGAACCTGAATCTCCTGAGAAAGAAAAACAAGAAGCAGTTGCAAGTGACGTGATCAAAGATCGCGAAACCTTGTCATCCCTCTGGTCTCCGTTTATGTAATCATCCTATCCTTTCCATTTCAACTCACGCTCATCCTGCTGTTCGTTCCTTGTAACTGACACGTTGGGCAAGTTCTCCTGAAAAAACTGCAAGGCCCATGTTTCTTGTCGCTCCTTGGAGATGTAGGACTGCACCAAGTGCAACTGGGAAAGTACACTCTCATTCTCTGCCGCTTGAATAGCTCTGATGGCAGCTTTCCGGCGTTCAACTATTCATTTGAGACATTAGTACATTAGCAACAGGATCCTAATCGTTACATTAAGTAAAATGTATCATGTGCTCTTATAAGTAAAATTCAGGTTGTGGCACTAAATACAAGGATGAGATCTCCTGAATCATATAGTGCCTCTATGACATGCATTCTTGTCAGAAAAATTCAGGTATTGGCACTAAATAGCAGAAGGAGATTTCCTTAAATATAAGACACAAGGCATATTGAAGTAGACTGCCAAGAGAATAAGATACCGGTATTCACTCTCCGGTCCAATATTTATTTGTACTACTATCTTGCAAACCTTCCCACTCACAGTAGTAGACTTCAAAGTTCAACAAAAACTGCAGACTGTATCCTACTAACTGTGGGGACAACTCTAATGATGTCATTACATCTTTTAACAAATTGCGGGTGCTGAATCCTTCCAAGCAGGCTTGAACCAAAGCCATCATGAGAATGGTACTATTACCGTATTAGTGTTGCTTCCACAAGATAATATAACCCATGTCTATCTAGTACAAGTTAAATAGTTAATATACGCCTTTTGCAGAGACGAACAGCATAGTGCTAAAGCAGTAAAATTGGTCTCTGATGGGTCCATAATCATGAGTGGGAAGTCGATCCCGTGGGCGACTGTCGGAAAGTTGTAATCGCTGACCAGTGTAGCTAGCTACAAACCTCAAACCTAAAATGGGTTTCATAAATCGCCCGCGGGGCGGACGGGGAAGAGCAGGGAGGGAGATAAGGCTCGAGGTACGTACTCTCTTCAGTCTCTTGGTCAGCGAGCCAGTGCAGCTGCTCCTGTACCGGTGCGTCGGGGCCAGGCGGCTGCTGCTGCTGCTTGGCGGCGGGGGGGTGCCTTCCACTTCATCCTCGGCGCCATGGCCTAGACTCAAGACGGGATCTGGGACTCTGGGTGTTAGTCGCTGAATTCTAACTCTTATCGAGGATGACACAAGGAGTTGGGGCAATTTTCTGGTTTCTATTTCTCACACAAACTCACACAAATATCATGCCAACCTGAAAGGTTGGGATACATATTTATAGGCTGCTAACCAACCAAAAATATGCTAGATGCTAGTCTAAAGGCAGCAGTCAAGGATGCTCTATCTAACAACCAGTCCTTGATGCTCTATCTCTAACTGCTAGTCCTTGACACAAGGACCATGTGTGTTGTCCCACAAAGACCATAGGACAAAAACTTATCCATCATTCTTCCCCTAAGTTTTGTGCGTCGTCTTGTGGGAAGGCTGGACCATCCCAATCTTAGAGCAGAGTCCGACGAACACGATCCGCCCAAGAGGCTTGGTGAGCAGATCTGCAAGCTGATCCTTGGTGTTGATGTAGCTCGCCGTGATGCTCCCTTCATCCAAACAGCTTCGGATGAAGTGGTACCTCACCCGGATGTGTTTGCTCCGCTCGTGGAACCCGGGGTTCCTCGCTAGGGTCAGAGCGGACTTGCTGTCCACCCTGAGCTCCACTGCTCTAGTGTCTCGACCGAGGAGATCACCAAGCAATCGAGCGAGCCAGAGCGCCTGAGTGGAAGCGGTGGAGGCCGCTATGTACTCGGCCTCACAGCTCGACATGGCCACCACCTGCTGCTTGACTGACTGCCAGCTCACGAGGCACTTGCCGAGGAAGAAGAGGATCCCGCTTGTGCTCTTGCTGGTGTCGATGTCGTCGGCGTGGTCGCTGACGTTGTACCCGACGAAGTGTGCCGCCTTAGGGCACCTAGATTAGTAGAGACCGTGGTCGAGAGTCCCCGCAATGTAGCGGACGATCCCCTTCACGGCCTGCTGGTGCTCCGTCGTCGGTAGCTGCATGAACCGACTAACGTAGCCGACGGAGAATGCCAAGTCCGGCCGTGTGTGGGCGAGGTAGCGAAGGCTCCCCACAAGACGCCGGTACTACATAGCATCCACCTCCTCCGTCGTCCTGTCGCGGCTGAGCTTCAACCTCTCCTCCATCGGAGTGAGGGCTGGGTTGCAGTCGGTGAGCCCAGCTAGCTCAACGATGTGCTTGGCGTAGGCGGTCTGTCGAAGCATGATCCTGGAGTCGTCCTGGTGCACCTCGATTCCCAGGTAGAAGGAGAGGGGCCCCAAGTCACTCATCTGGAAGGTGGCCTTCATCTCTTCCTTGAACGCCGCCACCTCCGCATCCTTGGTGCCGGTGATCACCAAGTCATCGACGTAGACGCCCACTAGCAGGGCATTTCCTCCATTGCCCCGCCGGTAGACGGCCGCCTTGGTGTCGTGGAAGAAGGCTCCCCCTTCTTCCTATCACCATGGCAGGCATCCCACTGCTCCCGAGTGAGAAGTAGCTTCCCGCCAGTGGTGATGGACCCTGACTGAGGCTGTGGCTCGTCAGAGTCGACGACCTTGAGGCGACCTATCGCCTCCTCGATCGACATCGTGGAGAGGTCCAGCAGAGACTCGATCGAGCGAGCCATCTGCCTGTACTTCTTGGGAACACAGTAAAAACGCTTCTCGACAGCTTTCTCCTCGTTGTAGGTATCCTCGCCGAACTGCACCATCTTCTGCAACAGAGTGTTGAGACGGAGAGCAAAGTCATCAACGTCCTCACCTGGCTTGAAGGCCAGGTTCTCCCACTCCTTGCGAAGTACTTGCAGTGTAGACTTGCGGGCGCGGTCACTGCCTATGCGTGCCGCAGCGATGGCGTGCCAAGCCTCCTTGGCAGTCCGCTTGTTGGAAAGCGAGAACTGCATCTCGGGCGGGACTGTAGCGAGGAGGGCGTCCAGCGCCCGTCGATCTTCATGGTGGTCAACGTTAGCATCCTGGACTGCCTCCCACATGTGCCGCACTTGGAGCCAGACCTTCATGACCGCGGCCCACTCGACGTAGTTGGTTTTGGTGAGGGTAGGCCACCCAACACCGGGACCAACGTCCCTGACCATAGTCCGGACCTCATGGAGGCCGCGGTCTTGGTCGTTTCGGCCGCCGTCATCGCATGCGCCTCCTCCGAGAGCGCCACCGCCGTGCGCGCCTCCTTCGGGCGCGCCTCCTCTGGGAGCGCCACCGCCATGCGCGCCTCCTCCGGGAGCGCCACCGCCGTGCGCTTGGGCGTGCTCGGCTGCCCACCGCACCGTCCGCTCGCCGGCTGCGTCGTGGTTTCCGTCGACGCTGTCGTCGCCTGAAACTGAGCCGCTGATGCTGCCGCGCAGAGCTTGGACTGCCGCCGCTGCCTCACGTGCTGCATCCTCTGCTGCTGCTGCTGCTGCTTCGACCTCCGCTCTAGCTGCTGCCAGCTCTGCTGCTGCCAGCCTCGACGCCCTTGCTGCCGCCGCAGCGGTTGCTGTCGCCACTCGCTCGCGCTCCTCTGCAGCAGCGAGCTCGGCCTCCTGCCGACGCCGCGTGCTCGAGGTTACTGAATGCTGAGAATGGCTTGCGGACATGGCTCGCCGCTTGGGAGCTACTGGGTGGAGAGGGGGCTGCAACCGACGAGCTGCTGCTCGTCTGCGCAGAGAGAGAGGAGTGAGCAGAGGCAGTCAGAGCTGCTGCTACTGCCGGGGAAGGAGATGAGCAAGAGATGCTCAGGCTACAAACTAACTTGGCTCTGATACCACTTGTTAGTCGCTGAATTCTAACTCTCATCGAGGGAGAGGATGACACAAGGAGTTGGGGCAATTTTCTGGTTTCTATTTCTCACACAAACTCACACAAATGCCATGCCAACCTGAGGGGTTGGGGATACATATTTATAGGCTGCTAACCAGCCAAGAATATGCTAGATGCTAGTCTAAAGACAGCAGTCAAGGATGCTCTATCTAACAACCAGTCCTTGATGCTCTATCTCTAACTGCTAGTCCTTGACACAAGGACCATGTGTGCTTTCCCACAAAGACCATAGGACAGAGACTTATCCATCATTCTCCCCCTAAGTCTTGTGTGTCGTCTTGTGGGAAGGCTGGACCATCCCAATCTTGGAGCAGAGTCTGACGAACGCGATCCGCCCAAGAGGCTTGGTGAGCAGATCTGAAAGCTGATCCTTGGTGTTGATGTAGCTCGCCGTGATGCTCCCTTCATCCAAACAGCTTTGGATGAAGTGGTACCTCACCCGGATGTGTTTGCTCCGCTCGTGGAACACAGGGTTCCTCGCCAGGGCCAGAGCGGACTTGTTGTCCACCCTGAGCTCCACCGCTCTAGTGTCTCGACCGAGGAGATCACCAAGCAGTCGAGCGAGCTAGAGCGCCTGAGTGGAAGCGGTGGAGGCCGCTATGTACTCGGCCTCGCAGCTAGACGATGGCCACCACCTGCTGCTTGACTGACTGCCAGCTCACGGGCACTTGCCGAGGAAGAAGAGGATCCCGCTTGTGCTCTTGCTGGTGTTGATGTCGCCGGCGTGGTTGCTGTCGCTGTACCCGACAAAGTGTGCCGCCCCAGGGCACCTAGGGTAGTAGATACAGTGGTCGAGAGTCCCCGCAGTGTAGCGGGCGATCCTCTTCGTGACCTGCTGGTGCTCCGTCGTCGGTCGCTGCATGAACCGACTAACGTAGCCAACGGAGAATGCCAAGTCCGGCCGTGTGTGGGCGAGGTAGCGAAGGCTCCCCACAAGACGTCGGTACTGCATAGCGTCCACCTCCTCCGTCGTGCTGTCGCGGTTGAGCTTCAGCCTCTCCTCCATCGGAGTGAGGGCTGGGTTGCAGTCGGTGAGCCTAGCTAGCTCAACGATGCGCTTGGCGTAGGCGGTCTGTCGAAGCGTGATCCCGGAGTCGTCCTGGTGCACCTCGATTCCTAGGTAGAAGGAGAGGGGCCCCAAGTCACTCATTTGGAAGGTGGCCTTCATCTCTTCCTTGAACGCCACCACCTCCGCATCCTTGGTGCCGGTGATCACCAAGTCATCGATGTAGACGCCCACTAGCAGGGCATTTCCTCCATTGCCCCGCCGGTAGACGGCCGCCTCGTGCGGGCTTTGCTCGAAGCCCACCCCCTTTAGCATGGAATCCAACTTGGCATTCCGCGCCCTCGGTGCCTGCCGTAAGCCGTAAAGGGCCTTGCGCAGGCGGAGCACCTTTCCCTCCTTGCTGGGGATCGCAAATCCCGGCGGCTGGTGCACGTAGACCTCCTCTTTCAAGTCGCCATTAAGGAACGCCGACTTGACATCCATGTGATGGACACGCCAGCCCTCCTGGGCAGCCAGCACAAGAAGGAGTCGCACGAACTCCATCCGTGCCACGGGAGCGAAGGCGTCGTCGAAGTCGACCCCCTGCTGCTGCACGAAACCTCGTGCCACCAAGCGAGCCTTGTGCTTGACGATGGCGCGGCTTCGTCCCTCTTCAGCTTGAACACCCACTTAAGGGTGATCGCGCGGTGACCATGTGGGAGGTCAGCAAGCTCCTAGGTGCGGTTCTGCTCAACCGCATCCATCTCCAGCTGCATCGCGGCGCGCTATGCCGCGTCTCTCTCGGCCTCTGCAAAAGACCGAGGCTCGCCTTCGTCACACGCAAGGTGCAACTGCGCCTCCAGGTCGTGTGGCACCAGTCCCGGCACCGGTTGGTCACCGAGAAGGTTCTCCATCATGCGGTACCGCAGCGGCTCACCGTCGTAGTACGCATCGATGCGCTCCTCGTCGTGAGGGAGCAGGGAAGCGAACTCCACCAGGTTGTTCTCGACGTGAGCTGGTGGTGGAGTAGACGTGCCCGGAGGGGTGGCTGTTGGTGCTGGAGTACGAGGCGTCGCCGGCTGTGCTGGAGTCGACGAAGGACTCGTCGCAGCTGAAGTCGTGGTCGGAGAGCGTGGTGCTGCCGGGGTCTATGAAGACTCAGGGGCTGAGGTAGGCATGCTGGGCGAAGAAGAGCTACCTACTCCCCCAGCTCCCTCGAAGTGGACATGCTCGACTATGAAGTCGTCATACGTTGGAGTCGAGTCGTCATCCACCGCCTTGTCCCACGCCCATCCTCGCCCTTCGTTTAACACAACGTCTCGCGCCGTGCGCACACGCTGTGTCTTCGGGTCGAGGATACGGTAGGCCTTCGAGCCCTCTGCGTAGCCGATGAACACTCCCGGAATGCTCCTGTTGTCGAGCTTGCCGATGTGGCCAAGCTCCTTGGCGAACGCGAGGCAGCCGAAGACCCGCAAGTGGGAGACCGCCGGCTTGCGCCCATGCCAAGCCTCGTACGACGTCCTACCGTCGAGCGCCTTGGTAGGCGAGCGGTTGAGGATGTAGACGGCCGTCACCACCGCCTCTCCCCAGAAGACAGTCGGCATCCCTCTCTGCTTGAGGAGGGACCAGGCCATCCCCACAATCGTCTGGTTGTGCCGCTCGACGACGCCGTTCTGCTGTGGACTGTACGACGCGGATTGGTGACACTGAATGCCCTCATTAGCGCAGTACGACGTGAATTCAACCGCTGTGAATTCGCCGACGTTGTCGGTGCGCAGCACGCGCAGCTTGCGAGCGCACTCCGCCTCTGCAGCAGCCTGCACGTGCCTGATGGCGTCCGCAGCCTCTCCCTTGCTGCCGAGGACCATCACCCACATGTAGCGGGAGAGGTCGTCGACGAGCAGCAAGAAGTAGCGTCGTCCTCCCGGTGTGGCCGGTGTCACCGGGCCACACAAGTCCCTGTGCACGAGATCGAGCCTCTCCTTGGCTCGAAAGCTCGCCCTCTGGGGAAAAGGGGTCCGCCTTTGCTTCGTCATCACACAGACGTTGCAGAACTACTCCACATGGTCAAGGCACGGTAGGCCTCGCACCATCTCCATGGTACTGAGCCGCTTCAGAGCCTCGAAGTGAAGGTGCCCGAAGCGCTCGTGCCACTACCACGCTTCGTCGTCCCGACGGGCAGCGAGACAGAGGGGTTGTGCCACCTGCACGTTGAGGACGTAGAGTCGATTCGCACCTCTAGTTACCTTGGCAAGAAGGCGACCATGGCGATCCCAGATGCGTAGGATCCCATGCTTGATCAGCACACTCGAGCCGTTCTCATCCAGCGGTCCCAAGCTGATGATGGAGTTCCTCAACACGGGAATGTAGTAGACACTGGTGAGCAGCCGATGCTCTCTAGTCTTGGCCGTGAAGATGATGGAGCCGACGCCCTTAATCTCCACGGCGGAGGCATCCCCAAACTTGACGGATCCTTGCACGCTGGGGTCGAGCTCGGTGAAGAACTCCCGTCGACCAGTCATGTGATGGGTAGCGCCGGTGTCTAGGCACCACCCGTCAGTCTTGTCATTGCCGGAGCCATCGCCGAGGATGGCGTGTGCCTTCGGCTCGTCAAGGTGGAGGAGAGCCGCCGCGGCTGGTGCCATTGGAGTTAGCTCGATGCTTGCATGTGCTATGAACAGAGCCGGCTCCTCCTCCGCCCGTGCGAAGTTGGCCTGGCCGCGTCGTGGCTGTCGACAGTCCTTGGCCCAATGGCCAAGCTGGCCGCAATTGCGGCAGCTGTCGTCTCGTGCCAGCTTCTGCTTGCCGGCGGCGCCGCCCTGAGCGTCTTTGCGCGCCTTGCGAGGCTTGCCGCGCTTGTGGACGCCTGTCATGGAAGAAGGCTCCCCCTTCTTCCTATCACCTTGGCAGGCATCCCACTGCTCCCAAGTGAGAAGTAGCTTCCCGCTAGTGGTGATGGACCCTGACTGAGGCTGTGGCTCGTCAGAGTCGACGACCTTGAGGCGACCTATCGCCTCCTCGATCGACATCATGGAGAGGTCCAGCAGAGACTCGATCGAGCGAGCCATCTGCCTGTACTTCTTGGGAACACAGTAAAAACGCTTCTCGACAGCTTTCTCCTCGTTGTAGGTGTCCTCGCCGAACTACACAATCTTCTGCAACAGAGTGTTGAGACGGAGAGCAAAGTCATCAACGTCCTCACCTGGCTTGAAGGCCAGGTTCTCCCACTCCTTGCGAAGTACTTACAGTGTGGACTTGCGGGCGCGGTCGCTGCCTATGCGTGCCGCAGCAATGGCGTGCCAAGCCTCCTTGGCAGTCCGCTTGTTGGAAAGCGAGAACTGCATCTCGGGCAGGACTGTAGCGAGGAGGGCGTCCAGCGCCCATCGATCTTCATGGTGGTCGACATTAGCATCCTGGACTGCCTCCCACATGTGCGCACTTGGAGCCGGACCTTCATGACCGCGGCCCACTCGACGTAGTTGGTTTTCGTGAGGGTAGGCCACCCAACACCGGGACCAATGTCCCTGACCACAGTCCGGACCTCATGGAGGCCGCGGTCTTGGTCGTTTCGGCCGCCGTCGCCGCACGCGCCACCTCCGGGAGCGCCACCGCCGTGCGCTTGGGCGTGCTCGGCTGCCCACCGCACCGTCCGCTCGCCGGCTGCGTCGTGGTTTCCGTCGACGCTGCCGTCGCTTGAAACGGAGCCGCTGATGCTGCCGAACAGAGCTTGGACCTCCGCCGCTGCCTCACGTGTTGCATCCTCCGCTGCTGCTGCTTCCACCTCCGCTCTAGCTGCTGCCAGCTCTGCTGCTGCCAGCCTCGACGCTCTTGCTGCCGCCACTCGCTCGCGCTCCTCTACCGCAGCGAGCTCGGCCTCCTGCCGACGCCGTGTGCTCGAGGTTACCGAGTGCTGAGAATGGCTTGCGGACATGGCTCGCCGCTTGGGAGCTGCTGGGTAGAGAGGGGGCTGCAACCGACGAGCTGCTGCTCGTCTGCGCAGAGAGAGAGGAGTGAGCAGAGGCAGCCGGAGCTGCTGCTACTGCCGGGGGAGGAGATGAGCAGGAGATGCTCAGGCTACAAACTAACTTGGCTCTGATACCACTTGTTAGTCGCTGAATTCTAAGTCTCATCGAGGGAGAGGATGACACAAGGAGTTGGGGCAATTTTCTGGTTTCTATTTCTCACACAAACTCACACAAATGCCATGCCAACCTGAGGGGTTGGGATACATATTTATAGGCTGCTAACCAGCCAAGAATATGCTAGATGCTAGTCTAAAGGCAGCAGTCAAGGATGCTCTATCTACAACCAGTCCTTGATGCTCTATCTCTAACTGCTAGTCCTTGACACAAGGACCATGTGTGTTGTCCCACAAAGACCATAGGACAGAGACTTATCCATCACTGGGGGTGTTGCAATTACCAACTAGAGCCGACTTCTCTGGGGGTGTTGCAATTACCAACTAGAGCCGACTTCTTTTTAGCTTGTCATTCTAGATAAGCTAGCTTTTGCCAGATTGTAGGAAAAAGCTGTGGTGGGAAGAAGCTCATAGAATTTGGTTCCTTCTATCTGGTTTCTAGACATTTGGCTTGTTTAATATGTTGAGTTATGAAATGTCTATAATACCCCTAAATTTGATAATATCCGATGTATGCTAGAAAATTACTAACAAAAAAAGGTGAATTATACAATGTAATCTGACTAGTGAATTCGAGCTCACCACAAATGGGACAATGTACATTCCTGTTATACAAATGAAAATTTTACCAAACTAAATTGTAACCAAACTGGAATCATGTACTAGCAATCAATCAAACTGGAATTTAATCCAACACAACATCAGCTGACACTGAAATCTGAATCAGCATAACGTAACACTGAAAATTTGGCTGGGAGGAAGACATGGGGAGGTCAAGGTCGAGCTCGAGCTTGAGCTCGCCGGTGGGGGAGAGGGAGGCGAGCTCGCTTGGGTTGCCGTCGGCGGTTCTTCGCGTCATCCGTGGGCATCGGGCGTCACAGGGCTTCGGGCGAGGTGGCGATTTGGGGCAGGCGTAGAGGCGTCGGGGGCGGACGTCGGGGCATCAGGGGCAGGCGTCGGGGCGTCTGGGGCGGGTGATGGCGGCGACGGGGGCGTCGGGGCGACTGGGCGGGTGATGGTGACGGCAGGGGCGGGTGATGGCGCCGACGGATAAGAGGAACCCTAGCTAGGTTCTCTCCTATCGCTGGGAGGGTACGTGGGATGGAGGCAGGCGGAGCGAACGGGTCACACTTCACGGTGGCAATTTTTTGTAAATAGAGCCAACCACGGGGCCAGGTCTGGATACCGTTTCGGTTCAGATCGTGGAATCCTGGGAATCTGCCCAGAATTGACCTCCTACCTGATTCTCAGTTTGTGAACGAAATCAGATTTGCGGTGGAAAAAAGCTGGCTAGAATCAAACCCTTTCTTTTGGGCTTCAGCGATTCTGAGCCTAGAATCTGTTCCAAAAGCTGAAAAAAATCGGCCTAGAATCTCGTTTGGAAGGCCCGTTAGCCCAGTTTAAAATACTCCCCAGAAATAAGTTTGAGTGGGCCACTAAAAATTTATTTGACGCACATATCTAGCTTACATATCATAGACGTTCACCCCACATGATGCATAGATTATCATTAGGTATTTATCATGGTTCTTGCCTTCTTCTTTTTTCAAAATGGGGAAAAGTCACCCCGGCCTCTATATCCAAGAAATACACATAGCTTTTTATTAGATTATTCACAACACCTTATAAAATGATTACAAAGATAACACTGAAGCCACCAAAACAAGCGACACCTCGCTACTCTCACAACACCGATGAAGGGGGGGGGGGCATGAACAGGGCCAACACCCTGACAATATACCAACGCGCGTCATCTAAAAATTGAAGGCCTCCAAGTTACCCAATGGCGAGCAAGTGGCACGACCGGTCTGACAGACCCTCAACGCATAACAATACAAACTAGAGAAATACTCGCCGCCGTCGTCTTCCGCGTACCCATATTCAGGAGAAATCAATGAAATGACCTTGCGAGGCTTGCTGTCAACGTCACCATGACATCAAACAACTCCACCACCATGCGCGCGTCCAACACATGCACGCGCAGTCAACAACAAGACCCCTCGGCACCATGTCATTGATTCCGGCCATCCAAAGCAGCTTGAAAACACCGTGAGATCCATCGTGTGTAGCACCTACCAAACCAGGAATGACTAAGCATAGAACATGGCGGTTAGGCATGACTTGACATCTTCACCGGAGTATCCATGCAAGACGAAGCTGCTCCACCACCTGCATCTACCATCTAGTGTTGCTCCAAGAATGATGCTCACAACGAGAATGCGACACCGCAGCACCACCATCGCCCGACCTAGAAACCAGATCCTAGAGTTTCCCTTGGAGCAGCACGAGTGAGGTCTGAAGGGGATCCGCAGCAGAAAACAAAACTTTTCCTACAATGGAACCCCCAAATTGCCTAGGATCTATCTATGTAGTAATGCGATAACGGCCAATGCGTAGAGAATACATACCCTTGCAGACCGTACGCGGTTAACGTTTCACGAGAAACATGGTTGAAGTAGTCGTACTCGTAGCCGACCTCAAGGTCGCAAAGCTCCTCGCAAGTCACCTCTTGCTCCTTCTTCATCTTCATCGTGTAGCAGTTCCGGCTCACGACATTTAAGCGCCCCAAGTGTTGCGCCTCGTGTCTTCGTACATATCCGGTGCACGATGAGACCTCCGGCTCTCCGATCCTGCCGGGAGTGCGGAAGTTGATATCTGGCTAGGAATCCCTGCAGCACAACGGCGTACTGCAGGTATGTCTTGTTCGCGCAGCCCAAACTTGGGGCCATGGTCATAAGGGCTAGAGAGAGAGGGAAGGAGGAAGTCAACCAAAAGACTTCTCCAAATATTGGTGTGTTTTATATCACCCATGGGCACCCCATTATATAGGCGGAGGGGGTGTGCCCTCCCCATTAGGTTAGCCATGTGGGACTAATAATAAAAGGAAATGCATAGGAATTTTCATCCTGGCCGGATGGGACGATTTCAGCTCAGCCCAAAGCCAAAAGGAAGCAGCAAATAGCATCTTGGGAAGGAGGCTGGCCGGGTGGGCCTTGGCGCGGCCCACTCTGCGCCCACCTACTTCCCGTCGCGACGGCGTACACCGAGTGGCCCGGGTGGGCCGGGTGGGCCGGCTGGCCTCGCCCGCGGCCCAACTCCCGCCTGCGCCTGTGTCAGCCCGGGTGGGCCGCCGGCCCGGCTGGCTGGCCGGTTCCCCGCGAGCCTCGTATGGGCCGGGGTCGAGCCAGGCCGTCTGCCGCGGCTGGTAGCTAGCGCCTGCCCCCGTGCGATGCGGAGTATCCGCTGCCCACGTGGGCTGGGCTGTTTGCCCTTTTTCTTTTTCTTTTTCTGCAGCTTTTCTTCTAGGTTATTTTCCTCCGGGGATTTGGCCTAAGATAAAAGTTGCTTTTATAAATATCAATCTAAATATTATTTAGAATATATTAATTCACAATTAACATATAATAAATATATATTTAAATTCTCATTTATCATAAAACACTTTTCCGGGTATTTTCCTTTATTCTTTCTCCGAACAACTTCGGATCTCTCTGCGGAACGATTCCGGCTTTCTCTTTCTCTACTGTGATTCCGTCTTACGAATGATCGCTCTCATTGTACCCTTAAGTGTATCCTTTCACGGCTCGGGAATGCTCTAGACATGATCTGTATCAATAATCAACAGAGGGGTCAGGGATATCCATGTGACCCCTATGCATTCCTGATGACAATATCGTTTGAACCGGTAAATATAGCATCCATATTCCTTTTGTTTCTTGATACGACTTGTCTGAGATCCAATCATTGGTATCACATACCTTGTTCAATCTCGTTCACAATAAGTTATGTTTTCTTGTTACCGTGATATTACATCCCCGTGACCGAGTCACATGTTGCAACATTTATGGATGTAATCTCACCAAGCCGGCCGTATGTATCTTTACCCGTCAAGTGGGCGAAAAAAATCCCGCTCTTGACATATATTGCCTCAACGGTTCCTCCGAGTACCTGAACACACCTTTATAACCACTGTATTACCAAGTGGCGCTTGATGATATCAAAGCACTCTCGGGAGACTCTGATTGATATAGCCTCACGGTCTAAGTAATTAGGAGTCTAGATTTAGCTGTTGCAACAATGAACTATATGACTTGATCGTGTTGAAATCCTTCGAGAAATGTCCAATCACATCATTCTCCAATGATATGATCCCATTGTCAATCGGCATAAATGCTCATGATCTTGAAACCCAGATCATCCTCATGACCAACGAACTAGTAGAGGCTACTAGGGACTTTGTTGTTTCATACCACACATGTACCAATGTTTCTACTTGGCACAGTTATAGCATAATATGAAACTATTATTAACTAACTGAGATATGACAATAAAAACCTATTTATTATTTGCCTCTAGGGCATATCTCCTTCAGTCTCCCACTTGTACTAGAAGACAAATAATCCAGCTCGCATTTTACTCATATAAACCATAGACCATATGTGTTTACAGATCATGCATGCTCATGGAAAACGTCATGTCCATGTTCTGCTTTACCAAATCATTATGTCTTTTGCAAATCGTTAATGTCTTCCTAATTTGACATTCAAACCATTATCTTATAATGGGTCGAAGTATTTGTTTGGCAACAAAGTGAGACTTTGTTTCTAGTGTTTATGATGACGGTCGTTTTCACCATTGTCATCTAAACTTTGAAACACACTTTGCTATCCTTTGTGTATATATTGTAGTCATGGCAGCAGAACAAGGCCGGATTCCAGGAGCTTACAGTGACTTTAGATCAACCTCGAGGGCTTTCTCATGGGCCCTGGGCCCTGGGACACATCATTCTACGTTAAAAGCGAACTAGCCCCGCCATAACATTATACATCACATTAGATGTAGCTTTTATACTTCTATATCTATGTAGATCCTAGTGCATGAAATGCATCTATGCCACTTACATTGCGTCTTGCCATTTAAGTACAAACTTAATTCGGGTTCAGTGATCAACTTAGGAATCACTCAAAGACACGTTCTTACAGTTAAGACTTTGTCCTACCAACCAGAACTTCGGGTCACATTACGTCGAGTGTACAACATGGTTATATGGAAGAACCTATGACTAAGGCATAGGAGATGCAACTCATCTCTTTCTTTCAACCATAGTTGCAATACTAACTCAATGGTTCATATAGTAAGAACTACTTTCTCACCTTGTTCCATTCTGAGCTTTGCCGACTCGTGTACTGATGGCCCAAAATATATCGAGCTTGTTGGGGAACCCCAAGAGGAAAGTATGATGAGCACAGCAGCAAGTTTTCCCTCAGTACGAAACCAAGGTTTAATCGAACCAGTAGGAGCAAGGAAACACCCCAAAGGTGTAACTAGCTGAACGTTGGCAGGGCGCACTACCGGTGCCAGCAGCAACATGGATACCTGCACAACACAACCACAGAACTTTGCCCCCAACTTACGATGAGGTTGTCAATCTCACTAGTTTTGCTGAAAACAAAGGATTAAACGTATCGAATGGAAGGAAGTAATAGTTTGCAGAAAGTAAACACAAAGCAGTAAACATTTGATTGGAGATTGTATGTAAAAGAAAGTACTGGGGTCCATAGTTCACTAGAGGTGGCTCTCCTTAAGATAGATAACATGCTGGATGAACAAATTACAGCGAGGCAATTGACAAACATCGAGAAAGCATACAAGCATATACTAATCATCTTGACTCCTTTGAGACTTGATTAGGCATTACAACATTATACATAGACCACCATCCAACTGCATCTATGACTAATAATCCACCTTCAGGTTATCATCCGAACCCCCTCCAGTATTAAGTTGCAAGCAGCAGATTATTGCTTTACAAATTGCGTGTAAAGTAAACAATACGATTGTTCTATGAACAAAGGATTGTTGTTTTCTCCCTAGTAGCAACAATACATCTAGTACCTTAGAGATTTCTGTCACTTCCCCAGATTACCAGCGGCATGAACGCACTATCGAGCATAACTACTAACTCTTGGAGTTGCTAGCATCTACTTGGCCAAGATAGCTACCAACAACGGAAAGCATGCAAGACAAATACATGATAGAATCAATAATCAATCTGAAATAGCATCTCAATATCCATCGGATCCCCGCAAACACAACATGCAGAATTACAAATAGATGATCTTGATCATGAACGGAGCTCACAAGATCTAAACATGAACACACAAAGGAGGAGAACCAGCCATCTAGCTACTACATGGACCCGTAGTCTAGAGATGAACTACTCACGCATCACACCGGAGGCTTGCATGGTGATGAAGAAGGCCTCCAGGGTGAATTGCCCACTCCAGCAGGGTGCCGGGAAGAGCTTCAGATCCCTCCCAATCTAGGGATGGATATGACGGCGGCTACAAACTCTTTCGTGGATTTTTGATCAGGTACTTAGGGTTTTGGTATCAGAGGAAATATATATGCGGAAGGAGAGGCCGAGGGGGTGCTGGGGTCGGCCAGACCACCCCCTGGCACGGGCCAGGCCTGGCCGCACGGCCAGGTGGTGTGGCCGGGGCCTAGACCTTCTCCGTCTCGTATTCTGGCTCCAGACGTCTTCTGGTAAAATTGCGACTTTGGCTTTTGTCCCGTCCAATTCAGAGAATATTCATTTTCTGACTTCCTGGAACCAAAAACAGTAGAAAACAGGTAGCTGGCACTGCGGCTCTTGTTAATAGGTTAGTCCAAGAAATCATATGAAAAGTACTCCAAAGTGTGGACAAAACACAAGAAATTAGATAAAACCAAGCATGGAACATCAAAAATTATAGATACATTTGCAATGTATTAACATCCCCAAGCTTAACCCCTGCTCATCCTCGAGTAGGTAAGTGATAAAAAGAAAGAATAATTTTTTAGGTGACATGCACCATCATAAACTTGATCAAAGTATTTGTAAAACATTCGAAGCTGGGATTATAGTACTTCAATCATAACATGAAATACAAAGTTCTAGCAATAACACAAAGAAACTATATTGCAACATGAAAACACACAAACAAAAGATTCATGAATAACAATGCTTTGCAAGATGTTTATTTGTTTCACATAAAGAAAACATAGCATAATAGTATTCAGCTTGTCCTTCATAGAGTAGCAAATATAAATGCATAGGACACCTTCAAAGTTCAAAAGAGTGACTAGATACAAATAGTTTAAAACAAGCAATATCAAGTTATGCATCTGTCAACTAGTCTTGGGACAATGCACATAGAACTAAGAATGGCCACTATGCTCTCAAAGTAGGTGCATAAAGGTAGGTGGAGACTCAATATAATGGTGGAAGAAAGGCCTTCATAGAAGGAAGTAGGGATTCAAGTCTCATAAAGAGCTTCCAAAAATTATGGTACTTCTAGCTTTCTGCTCTCATTGCCCCTATCATAAGCATCTTGAAGGTGAGTAAGGTTAAAGTGACACAACTAAGAGGATATGCTTGACAAGTTATAAACCGAAATCTCATGCCCCTTACTTATGAAGACCGAACCTCATGCTACTCAACTTTAGTCACCAGTAAGCTCTTGTCATTGTAAGTACATATGTATCATAAAGAACCGCCAATGGGGTACCCCTTGCACATGATACAGGAGCTATCCCATAATCAAAATGACAAGGCAAGCAGACAATGAGCATCTCAGCGATCTTTTTATTTGCTATTTGCATAGGTTTCTATTGAGGATGCTTCATAGAGTGCTCATTATGGTTATGCTACAAGTTTCCACCATGATTAGGCATTTCTCTAACACACATAACAACTCCATGATCTTACAAGTTCCACTTTTATTTCACACCGCCGGGATCCATAAACAAAAGAACATGATATCAACGGGGTACAAAGTACAAGTGCAAAGTTGAAAGCGTTCCCCATGATACATGGTTCTGCTAATTTCAACTTATAAAGCGCAAGCATATACGCAACAAAGAAGGACCCAATGGTTCAAGTTTATTTAATGCAAAAAAGTAAAGTGTGCCATCAAGTTCGTGAGAGATTTAGTCACTAGTTTTCTCATAACAAGTTTAATTTGGAAGGTAAACAAAAACATGAATATACTTGGAATAGGATAAGCTACTAGGTAGGTATGGTGGACTCTTTGGAATAACTTGGTTTAATGAGTTGGATGCATGAGTGGAACTCATACTTGGTTGTGGAGGCTAGCAAAAGACTGGGAGCGACAAACTAAGAGAGCAATAATGGCCATAATCATGTAGGGCGACAAAACATCATTGATCAAAGCATAAAGTGATACTACAAGTTGAAAACTAAAGGATCATAAAGGCTATGTGACTTTAGATAGTCATAACATGGTGTGAGCATGCGCCAAGTCAACCCAAATAAAGCATCAAAGGAGAATACCACTATATGATGCTTTAATATGATAAAACAACACATGATTCATCCAAGGCACATTAAGCAATCTCAATTGTTTATAACAAGTCATGCTACAGAAAATAATACTAAGCATAAAGCCAAAACAATATCAAGCATGGCATGACAAAGCATAGGCCACAATCAAAAAAACAAGCTCTCTTTACCACTTAAGCATGAACTTTCCTACTCTTTTCCAAACCAAACCAAACTAACAAAAAGTGTTGAACTAACGAAAGTTAGATAACAACCTGGGGCAGAAGCACAAAAATTTACGCCACAAAAAGACGTACAGAGATTTTACACGAATTTTTACGGTGAAGCACAAAAATCTGTTTCGGGACAGCAACTTTCCCAATCATTACTTCTCTCTCATTAGAGGTTACTCTTGGCACAAAAAGCAAATAAAAAGGATAAGGAGCGGTTATTACTGAAGTAATAACTTCCAAGACTCATCTAAAACTAATAAGTACTTTTTAACGCCTTTAAGTTAGGCATAAGGAGCATGAAAAAGAATCAAGCGTTCTCAAATGAAGAAGCATTAAGAGCAAATTTGGTTTTCATAGGAGAGGAAAAAGAAATATTCTCTCTCTTATTAGGGAAGTGTTGGTCTTCCCAAAGTAATAGGACAAGAAGCATTGCATTCAACATCCAAAAGATAGAAATCAATGGGGACATAGGCACTGTTAACAGATACATTGCAAATGTATCTATAATTTTTGATGTTCCATGCTTGGTTTTATCTACTTTCTTATGTTTTGTCCACACTTTGGAGTACTTTTCATATGATTTCTTGGACTAACCTATTAACAAGAGCCACAGTGCTAGTTGCCTGTTTTCTGCTGTTTTTGGTTCCAAAAAGTCAGAAAATGAATATTCTCGGAATTGGACGGGACAAAAGCCGAAGTTGATATTTTACCGGAAGATTCACAGAGCCAGAAGGAGAGTCGGAGAGGGGCCACAGGGTGGCCACACCCCCTTGGCGCGGGCCAGCCTAGGTCGCGCCAGGGTATGGTGTGGGCCCCCTGGCCGACCACCGACCTTGCCTCTTCGCCTATAAGAAGCCTCCCGATGCATAAACCCTAAAAAATCAAGCCTCCAGCCACGAAAAGTTCCGCAGTGCCGCCGCCACGGAAGGGGAGATTCGGAGGATAGAAAGTCTCTATTCCGGCACCCTGCCGGGACGGGAAAGTGCCCTCGGAGGCATCTCCATCGATCTCCACCACCATCTCCGTCACCATTGCTGATTCCCATGATAAGGAGGGAGTAGTTCTCTCTCGAGGCTAAGGGTTCTATCGGTAGCTATGTGTCATCTCTCTCTCTATGCATGATCTTATTGAGATTATGAGCTTGTAATCTATAGATCTACCTTGCTACTCAAGTGCTTTAATAGATCTCTGCTCTCCCCATGTGTGTGAAAGTGACAGCGTGCACACCATGGTGGCACTTAGGCTAGAGATTACAAATACTTGTTATGAGTTATATTTGGAGTTGGATGTCTTTATGAAATTGTGGTGTTTGTTGGAACCATCTAGTGCTCAAGGTGACAGTGTGGGGTTTTCTAGATGGGGAAGGCTTACTTTGAGGAGTGCTGTTATAGCCCTACCATGGATTAGAGTGTCCAACCGGAGAGTAGTTAAGAGTAGTATCATAAAGAGAAGATATTTATATGAGAGTGTTCACTAGTGAAAGTATGATCCCTAGGCCTTGTTTCTTAGCACTGAAAACATCGTTTGCTATTAGATCTGTTGTATGTTTGCTTTCTTCCATCTTTATTTCAGTTTGCCTTTAGTCTTTTCCACGCCATCAAGCTATTTTCTATCACCGTTACCACTTATAATTATCTATACCACTTGTATTTCACTATCTCTTCGCCGAACTAGTGCACCTATTGACGAGGGTTTAACTCGTCAATGCCCATTGTTATGGACTTGGGTTTTGGAGAAGGAGGGAGCGCTGGAGACATCTATCGGCTAGCAAACAAGCACATAGGGGACAAAGGATTTACCCAGGTTCAGGCCTCATAGAGGTCCCTACTCCTGCTTGTCTGCTCGTGGAATTATCGAGGGAGTCGAAAGTTACAATGGTGCGCAGATGTAATCTGGCGAGGGTTGTGGAAACTAAGGTTGTGTGTGTCCTTCTCGCCGCCCCTCCTAGCCTTTATATAGATAGGCTAGGTCTCGGGTAGCAGGTCGAGTCGGTTACAAGTTAGGGTTTTCCCCTTCAAACTTTCTATATTTAGCTTCTTCTTGTCCTTCAAGCAATCGAGAGTCCGCAGGTTACTCGAGTCCTTTCATCTGGGCCTTGGCGACACCGTGGGCCTGTTCGTATTTGGACCGTATATACCAAACTCGAGTACCTATAGGGTATACCCTTGTCAGTAGCCCCCGAGTGTCCAGTGGAATCGCAGATTCGACTTGGGACTTTTTGAAGTCTTCGAGTGCCTGAACGAGTACATTTTCGACTGCTTTTATTTGCATCATAGGGATTGTTGATATACTGCCTGATATAGCCGAAGTATCGGTATCAGTTAACCACCTTAGAGTGAAACAACACAATCTACTCGAACTCGAGTCCCCGGACTCGAATCCGGAAAAGTGCTGGCGTAATTCGACTCAGGCCGTGGAGGTCTTACAGGAGTCGAATTCCAGTTATATGGGTGTGAGCACTCGACGCGTCCGTCAAGGCATGTTCATCGTGCCTGTAGGCACGGATATATTTCTGGTAGTGCGCAGTTAAATGTGTTGCCAGGCCTTATTCAGGTCTTACCTTCACGCTGTAAGCGCGGAATCCGAATTTTATCATCGCGGAGACGATTCGGGCGACCCAAGAGACGTAGTCTCTTTGTAGGGAAAATTATGAGGCGGTGTCGTCGCCATGAGCTGTGAGTGCGGATGTTATCAACACACAGTTTTTATGCAAATAATCATAGGGTGCGCGACCAGCGCTCCCTATGGGAGTAGCCCCTGAGTGCCTAGTTGAGTCGAAGACTCAGGCAGGGACTAAAGAACTTTTGCGACTTCTGTCGTCTTTTGCTCGTTTGTTTCAGTCGAAGACTTAGGCAAGAACTAAAACATTTTTGCGACTGCTGTCATCTTATGCTTGCTTGTTTTCAGTTGAATTTGTTTCCGGCGCTCCCTATGGGAGTAACCCATGTCCGTAATCGAACTGTGTTTTGAGTGGTTGGGTTTGCTTTGTGATTGTCCATGTTCCTGCAACAAGAAAAGAAAAAGTCGTAGGGTGCACGGTCAGCGCTCCCTATGGGAGTAGCCCCCGAGTGCTTGGTGGTGTCGAAGACTCCAGCAAGGACTAAAGTAGTCGAAGTTTTCCGCTGCGTAGCTTTGATGATGTCAGTGCTGACGCTTGTATGACGTCAGTTGCCCGCGTGAGCGAGTTTGACGGGACGTGACGAGCGGTGGGTCCCACTTCCTGACTTTGATTTGACTAGTCGTGCGTAATCTTTATTTTAACTGCACCTCGATTTCCGCGTGTAATGGGGGAAGTGGGGGGATGGTTCGCGCTTCCTCTTCTCCACGTGTCCACCGCGATGCGTGCCACGCGTCCAATAGGGTTTTTGTTAACCGTTGGATTGCATCTCCTAGGGGTTAAGTACCGCGCTGCGGCGGTAATTTTCCATCTGCGCTCTTTCTTCCTCGCCGCCATCGCCATTGCTGCTGTTCTTCTGCTTTCCCTGCGCTCATCTCCTCCACAGCACTGGACCACCTCCGCTCATTTCCAAGCTACTTTCTGCGCTCTCATCGCCGCCGCGCAATGGGGAAAAAGAAAGGAGGTGCTGCCGCTGATTCCGTGGCCACCATCGCTGCAACGAAGAAGAAGGGTGGCTCTGCTGCTGCGGGCACCAGCGCCACCGCTGGCATGAAGAAGAAGGTCGCGGGCACCCGCGTGACAAATGGTGCATGGTGCCCCTCCATCATCAAGGAATCGGATCTCCGTCTTCTTCGCCGGGATGGAGTTATCTCTGCGGCAGTCGCCGATGCACGCATCCCCTGCGGTGAGACCATTCCTGCTCCTCCATTCGTCAGTCGAGTGATGTTTCTCGCATTCGTCATTCGTGGTTTCTCCTTGCCTCTCTACCCCTTTCTTAGGGGTCTTCTTTGCTTCTACGGGCTCTAGCTCCATCAGCTGTCCCCAAATTCGATTCTCCATATCACCTGCTTCATCACCATTTGCGAGTGCTGGCTCGGAATCGAGCCACACTTTGGTCTTTTCAAGCGCTTGTTTAAATTGAAGCGTCAGTCCGCATCTGGCTCTTTAGTTTATGACGTAGGTGGTTGCAGAATCCATATCGACCCATCCGCCACCTACTTCGACATCAAGCTTACCAAGTCTGTCCAGGGATGGAGGGACAAATGGTTCTATGTCCGCGATCAGAAGGCCAAAGATGAGCACTTTGGACTCGCGCCCTTCGATCTAGCGACTCCCTGCAAGAAGATGCGTTCTTGGAAGAACGTAGTTATGCCTGGCGAACTCGCGGAGATGGACGTGCTGTATCAGCGCGTTTGCGACCTCAAAAGTCGCATAGGCGCAGAAGAGGGAGGCTGCGCTCTTATCAGAACTTGGCTGCACCGTCGCGTCCAGCCTCTCCAAGCCAGAGTCCATCCCATGTTTCAGTGGAGTGGCGCTGATGATGCCACTCGCGTGTCTGCCGATGGCATGTCCGTGAGTGAGGTGGATAAGAGGATTCGACTGGTCACGAAGTACACTGTCAAGGATGTGCTTCCAAGTGAACCAGTTGTTCCTCCTTTTGATGCTTCGAATCCTCCTCCTAAGGTATAGTTGTGCTACGCAGTAGCTTATTTTCACGATTGCTTTTCTGTTTGCTTACTTGTTCTGTTTGCTGATCTTCACTGTCTATATGCAGGATTGGGCGGTGTCGCCTTGTATGCCTCCTCTCCCTGAGGGGATTATTCCTCGCGAAGCTTTGGAAGAGGACGAGTCTGAGTCGACTGTCCCTTCTGATGTGGAAGAGGAAGCCCCCGAGTCCGAGAGCCCGGATACTCGCAAGCGTTCGCGTAGCGAGGACTCCGACGCGTCGACTCTAGGAGGCACGGCTGTTGGTGCGGAGTCACCAATTCCAGCCGTTCGTGTGAGGGTTGTGGCACCATCTTCTCGCAAGAAGATGCGATTGCCCAAGGAGTCTTCGTCGGAGTCGGCGGAGGCCACGTTTGATCTTGACAAGTTTGACTGGTAAGTTTGCTAGGTCATTCATTCTTTTCTATTTTCTTCTTGTTGACTTTGCCCTGGAGTTTGCCATTTCTCAATGTGGATTTGGTCTTGTAGTCAAGAGGCGTCATCATCTTCTGGCGACGTTGAGTTTTTGAAGGAATCGGGAGTTGCGACTTCAAGGGCCAAGGTAGAGGTCGAGCGCGCTCCTTCCCCTCTAGCGGCGGCCCACTCCGGGCACAATTCTTCGAGCTCTATTCACGTAGGGAAACATCGAATGGTTGCTCGGATGACCGTTCAGCAAACTTCTTCGGAGTCGCTGGAGGACCATGTAAATATATCTTTCCTTCTTTTTAGTATGGCAGTCGACGTTCTCTGTTGTCCTATCTGATTCCTTGTTTGTGCGACAGCTCCTTGTAAAGGCAGCCGCGCAAGTGGTGGAGCAGGTGATGGCGATGGGTCGCCATCATGCAATGCTGGAAACGCGTCACCGCGTGGTCGAAAATGAGTGTTCTACACTTATTATTTTTCGTCTCCTCCTTTTTTTGGTATAGTCAACTGCTAGTCAACTTTTGGTTGCCATGTAGCTGAGCATAACGCTTTACTGTGCAACTTCACCACCTTGGAAAAGACATTAGCCGCGGCTGTGAAGGGGCGCGACGAGGCAATCGCGGCTCGTGATGATGCACATAAGCGCGAAGAGGATCTGCGTGCCTCCTTTGCGGCTAGGGAAAAGTTGTTCGAAGAGCAACTGTTCTCAGTCGCCAAAGCCCTCTCAGGTACCTTTGCTGGTAGATATTTTATTGTTGTCCTTCCCCGCATCTGGAGTTTTGCCGGTGGCGCTAGAGATTTCATCCATGTGTGGGTTTTTTGTGCAGATGCTGGTGATTTGAGCTTTGACCCGCAGGCCCTTTGTCGCGATGATGCTCTGGCAGGCGCGGTGTCTGCAGTCGAGGACCATAGCGCCGCTATCCAAAATACATTGTCCAAGGCCAAGGTCACCCTTAGTCGCCTCCGGGAGGAGTTGATGCCGAAGGCGGAGCTGGTCGATAATGTGGACGAGCTGGTGGAGTCACTCGCCAGGGGTGTGCCTGCCACCTACAAGAACTCCCTCCGCACGGCTGGCGCGACCATGTCACTCGCCATGGTGCAAGCCCACGGAGTCGAGATAGATCCCTCTGCGGTATCGAAGGCGATGCATGTTGGCGCAGACGGTCAGCAGGTAGTCTTTGCTCCTTTCGCGACTGCCTGTGCCAAATATGGCCATTCCTTGATAAATACGGTTGCCAAGTATTCGGAGGAGCTCCAACATGCTAAGAAGGCCGCGAAAGCTTCGGCCTTAGGGGTTGGCGAAAAGTTAGTGGCGTATGATACTGCCACGGACTTGATGAAGCCCCCGAAGCGGTCGAAGTCAAAGAAGCCGGCTGCTATGTAGTTAGTTTTTTGTAATAGTTGATGAATTGTCCTTTTGATCTGAGAACATGCCTGCTGGCGAGTGTGTTTGTGAATACTTTATGCTAATCTTGAATGCATCTATTACTTTTGCCTTTGTGTTAAGTTGGTCGCCTTATTTGCCTCTGTCTTGACTTTGTTGTAGGGTACATCAAGTGATCCTGTGGGGGGAACCCAGGACTCGCCATCTCTTGAGGGTACAGTGGCACCACCGCGCTCCAAGGTAGAGGAGTTGTCCTTGCTTTTGTGACTTCGTGATCGCGTTAAGCAGCTAGAGCGTGAGTTGCCCATGATCCGTGGTAGCGCGGACGTGTGGAAGTCGAAAGCTGAAAAAGCCGCCGCCCGCGAGCAGTATCTACTTGGCGAGGTGACGCAGCTAGGCGACCAGTTTAAGTGTTAGTTTGCTTATTCTCATCTTTTCCTTTGTAGTTACCTACAGCAGTACGTTGTACTCATGCTATTGATGCTACTTCGTGTAGTTGTTAGCGCGCGCCGTCCGTAGGAGGAGAAGGATAGAATTGCCATTCGCCTTCATGATCTCACCCAGGAGCAGCTTCAGGAGATACTTCTGGGTAGATCATGATCGTGCGACTGCGTTGGCGACCCTGCAGGATCGCGCATCGTGAGTGCTGCTCTTCCTGAAGAAGTCACAGTCGTGATTGAAGAACATTTATCGGGTAATGTTCCCGCTGGACGACGCTCCGTCAAGCCTGCTGGCTCTCCTTGCCAAGTTTCAGGATATGTCCGCTGTTCGCGAGTGTGTGAGGCAGCAGTTGGTGGCTGGTGCCAAGGCTGTCCTCTCAATTGTGCGATTGCACAGGCCTGACGTGGATGTTGCTGGCATTGCTTCTGGACCGCCAGCGCCACCAGCAGGATCTGCCTGGAATATGGTGCCGCACTATCAGGCGGTGGACCGTCCGGCAGAGGAGATTGTCGACTTTCTCGAGGAGCAAACCAACGTTCATCTGTTGCAAGAGTAGCCAAATTTGTATCTTGCACATAAGTGTACTTGTGTTGTAAAGTTCGTACAGATGTTGTAGATAATTTGTTGTCGAAATGTGTATAAGGAGCTTTGTGAGCTCGAGGTGCGTTGCACTTTATGCGAGTCCTTTTCGTTAGCCTGGTCATCTTTTATCTCAGTCCCTTGTCAACCTGTCAGGTGCGTTGCAGCTAGGTTGAGTTTGTGTTAAGGGGTTCGATTGATGTGCTAGCTACTCAGGATATCGCGTTTTGGTTCGAAGAACAGATGCAAGTAGGGTGGCGCAGCCCCCGAGTGTAAAATTGACAGAGTAAAGGAGAAACGCAGAGTTTTGGGGCACTTAGCTTTTATTTATTCGGAGAACAGTGCGAGGTACAATGTGTGGCTGAGTAGCCTTATTTGCGATGTAAAAGTAAAGAAACGACTAAGGGTAGAAGCGTCGCAGTTGTGCGACATTCCAAGGGTTGGAGTATGCGACTCCTGTCTATAAATCTTGAAGGCGATAGGCGCCACCTGGGATTACTTCTGTAATCACGTACGGTCCTTTCCAGGGGGATTCGAGCTTGAGATGTCCCTACTGCGTCAGTCGCATGACCAGGTCACCTTCGATGAAGGATCTGGGGCGAAGCCTTCTACTATGGTAGTTGCGCAGGTTCTGCTGGTAGATCGTAGATCTTTCTGCGGCGATTTCTCTTGCTTCGTCGAGGAGGTCGACAGAGTCTTCAAGTGCAACGGATGACTTTTGTTCACTGTAGGCGACCATGCGCGGTGCCTTGTACCGTACCTCGGCGGGTAGTACTGCTTCTGCTCCGTGCACCATAAAGAATAGCGTGTAGCCCGTGGCGCTGTTTGGAGTTGTACGTAGACTCCAGAGTACGGATTGCAGCTCACCTGGCCAGCAACCCGCCGCTTGTTCGAGTGGTCGCAGGAGCCGCTTCTTGATGTCGCTGCAGATGAGCCCGTTTGCTTTTTCCACCTGACCGTTGGTCTGTGGATGCGCTACTGAGGCGTAGCTGATGTTGATCCCTAGGTTATCGCAGAATTCTTGGAACTCCTTGGATGTGAAGTTCGTCCCGTTGTCGATAATGATGCTGTGTGGCATGCCGAAGCGGTAGATGATGGACTCGAAGAACTTGACTGCGTTGTGCCCTGATTGGTTGGTCATTGGCATGGCCTCGATCCACTTGGTGAATTTGTCGACTGCAACCAAGAGGTAGACGTAGCCTCCACGCGAGGATCTTGGCAGCTTGCCAACCATATCGAGCCCCCATTGTGCGAAGGGCCAGACCAATGGAATAGGCCGTAGCTCTGCGCCTGGTGCATGTGGCTTGTTCGCGAATCGCTGGCAAGCATTGCATTTTTGGACTATGTCCTTGGCGTCGTGCATGGCCGTGGGCCAGTAAAATCCAGCTCGTAGAGCTTTGGTGACGAGGGCGCGACTGCCTGCGTGGTGCCCGCAGGTCCCTTCATGGATGTCAAGGAGAATTGCTCTTCCGTCAGCCATGGAGACGCATCGTTGTAGTACTCCTGTGATGCTGCGTTTATACAGTTCGCCGTTGAGAACGGCGAATGCCTTGGAGCGCCACGCGATGTTCTGTGCATCTGTCAGATCGTCCGGTAGTCTCTTGCTGAGGATGTACGTAATGTACGGCTGCGTCCAAGATTGCTCGATCATCATGACGCTCATTGGTCCCTCGAGTCCTGTGTCCAGCTCCAAGTCACCTAGTGCCATTGGCTCATTGGGTGGCATAGCCCCTGAGTGCATTGTTGCGCTTGTTTTCTTCTCTGCGGCCTTTGGCTTGATGGAGCGTTCGCATATGCGCTCGAGAAATACCCTAGGTGGTATGGGGGCGCAGGTAGAGCCTATGTTGGCAAGTGTGTCCGCCTCCTCGTTGCTTTCGCGACCTATGTGTCACAACTCGCAACCATCGAAGTCTCCTTCGAGTGTATCGTAGAGGTCGCGGTACGCGATCATGTTGTCGTTCAGTACGTCACACTCGTGCATTGTTTGGTTGACGACCAACTTGGAGTCGCCATATATGATGAGCCTTTTGGCGCCACAGGCTTTTGCCATCCTCATCCCATGCAACAGGGCCTCGTATTTAGCCTCGTTGTTTGAGGTTGTGAACTGTATTCGCAGGATATATTTCAGCTTGTCCCCTTGAGGTGATGTCAATATGACACCTGCGCCAGCTCCGTCTTTCCGTTTGGACCCATTGAAGTGCATTGCCCAGAGGTAGGACATATCTGGCTTGTCCGGGAGCTGGTTCTCCATCCAGTGCACGAGAAAGTCAGGGAGCACTTGCGACTTGATGGCGTCGCGTTTTTCGTATGTGATGTCTCGTGGAGACATCTCTATTCCCCAAAGCGCGACTCGCCCCGTGGCGTCGGGGTTATTAAGGATATGCCCCAACGGGGCGTTGTTGACTACCACGATTGGGTGTTCCTGGAAGTAGTGGCGCAGTCGCCGGGCGGTCATAAAGACGTCGTACGCCAGCTTCTGGTAGTGCGGGTACCGCTGTTTTGTTGGCATGAGGACCTCGCTGAGGTAGTATACCGGGCGTTGTACGCCTGGACTTTGTTTTCCTTGGCTCGTTCGACGACGAGCACTGTGCTGACCACCTGGTTGCTGGCGGAGATGTACAACAACAGTGGTTCCCTTTCTCATGGAGTCACCAGTACTGGCGAGGTGGCTAGTAGGCGCTTGAGATCTTCGAATGCTTCTTGTGCTTCATTGGTCCACTCGAATTTGTCATCTTTGAGGAGGAGCAGATAGAAGGGCAGCACCTTTTCACCCATCCGACTGATAAATCGACTGAGTGACGCGATCCGTCCAGCTAGTTGCTGGACGCCTCTTATGTTCTTTGGCTTCTCCATGGCCAGTATGGCTTTTATCTTTTTTGGGTTTGCCTCCATCCCCCTCGCGGAGATGAGATACCCGAGTAGCTGCCCAGATGGTACGCCGAAGGCGCATTTGTCCGGATTGAGCTTGATCCGGTAACGATCGAGATTGGTGAAGGTTTCGCGCAAATCGTCGATTAGGGAGGCTTCCTCCTTGGTCTTGATTACTATGTCATCGACATAGACTTGGATGTTGCGACCCAGTTGCTCCTTGAGGCAAGCCTGCATGCACCGCTGGTATGTGGCTCCCGCGTTTTTTAGTCTGAAGGGCATCGTGTTGTAGCAAAACACACCAAAGGGCGTTGTAAATGATGTCTTCTCCTGGTCTTCCTCCTTCATTCGAATTTGGTTATAGCCTGAGTAGGCGTCAAGGAAGCATAGGCGCTCACATCCAGCGGTGGAGTCGATGATCTGGTCAATCCGTGGCAGCGGGAAGTGATCTTTTGGGCAGTGCTTGTTTAAAGAAGTGAAGTCCACGCACATCCATAGGATATCCGTGTCTTTTTTTGGTACCAGCACCGTATTGGCGAGCCAAGTGCTTTCTTTGATCTCGCGTATGAACTTGGCCTCAAGGAGTCTGTTGATCTCCATTCCGACTGCCTGCGCTCGTGGCTCAGACAGCCGCCTGATTGTTTGCTTGACTGGCCTCGCGTCAGGGTTGATGTTGAGTGCGTGCTCGGCGAATTCCCTAGGAACTCCTGGCATGTCCGTAGGACACCAGGCAAAAATTTCCCAGTGTTCACGGAGGAATTTGATGAGCGCGAGTTCCTATGCGGGACTCAAGTTGTTGGCAATGAGGGCCGTCTTGGCCGGATCCGATGGATGGACCTGCACCTTCTTTGTGTGCACGGATGAGTCGAAGGAGAGATCAGGTGAGCTTGGCCTACTCACGGGAGGCAGACTGTTGTCTATCGTCTCTTTCAGTCTTGCGAGTTCCTCCTGCATGCCGAAGGACTGGGAGATTCGGTTGAATTCCCTGTCGCAAGCATCAGATCGCTCAAAGTTCCCGTTGATTGTTATGACGCTATTGGGGCCTGGCATTTTCATCTGCAGGTAGGCGTAGTGGGGTACTGCCATGAACCTGGCGAATGCGACCCGCCCAAGGATGCAATGGTATTGTGAGGGCCAGTCGACGACCTCAAAGTCGATGCGCTCGCGCCGGAAGTTCTTCGGCGTGCCAAAGATGACCTCGAGGTTGATTTTGCCTAGGGGTATACGCCTTTCCCTGGGATGATGCCGTGGAACATTGTGTCCGATGCCTCCAAGCAGGTTAGAGGGATCCTCATTGCTCGCAAGGTACTCACGAATATGAGGTTGATGCCGCTTCCGCCATCCATGAAGACGTGACTCATGTCAAAGCCTCCAATTTGCGCCTCGAGTACGAGGGGGCAATGACCTAGGCGAGGTACTTGAGGCGGGTGGTCGTGTTTGTCGAAGGTAATGCACGACTCGCTGCTACTGAGGTACTCAGTGGTGGCTGGTGGCGAGTGCGTGGCCAAGTTAACTTGGCGAGTGATGGCCTTCTGCACCCTATTGGAGGGGCGCCCCTTTTGGATCATCATGGTACCCATGGCCCGTGGGTACGGTTCGCCTCCGTGGTGCTGGTCCAGTGCAGCTCCGTTCGGGGGTGGCCCAGGTGGTGGTGGTGGTGCGCCATGTGCCATGGCGCCTGGAGCGGCTCCGTAGCCTCTTTCGACTGCATTGCGCTTCATCCGAACCAATCCCTCATGTAGTTTGAGGAACTCGCGGCAGTCCTTGAGGAGGTGGCTAGACTTTCTCTTGCCGTCATGCTTGTCGATGTAGAAGTGTACCGTGCATGGCCCGGATAGTTTGTCCTCGATGGAGGTCACGGGTGCCTCATCGCGAGTGCGACGTTGCCACACTTGCGTGGTTTTCCCGGAGTCGCGGTATCCGCCGCTGCGGTATCCGTTGTTGCGGTTATCGTCGCGTCTATCAGCGTAGCCGGCTGCGACCATGTTGACGTCTTCGCGATCATCGTAGATGCGCATGCGACGCTTCCCCCGACGGTCGCGTCTGCGTTCGAGTTCTGCCTCCTCGTCAGAGTGAGCGCGATTCTTCACCGAATCTTCTCCATCGGCCCACCGATTCGCGATCTCCATCAGGTGGTCGATGGTCTGGGGCTTTGAGCGGCCTAGCTCCTCCCTGAGTTCCATGCGGCAGACACCACCATTGAATGCATCAATCGCGCGGTCTTCCGAGATGTTCTCCGTGGAGTTCTTGATGATGGACCACCTTTGGATGTAAGAGCGTAGCGATTCGCCAGATCTTTGCTGGCAGCATCTCAGTTCTTCGATTGAGGCGGGCCGTTTGTACGTGCCCTTAAAGTTGCGCACGAAGCTGTAGACCAGCTCATCCCAACTGCGAATGGATCCGCGTGGGAGGTTATTGAGCCATGCCCGGGTGGCGCCCTGCAGCTGTAGCTGCAAGCATTGCATGGCAGTACTTCGACTGCCTCCGTGTAGCCTAACGGAGGAGATGTGGTCCTCCAGCCAGATCTTAGGGTCCTGTAGACCGTCAAATTTCGGGTTCTCCGATGGGAGTTTAAACCCTTTAGGCATTCGCTTCTTCCTAATGGATCTGCTGAAGCATCTGGCGCCGCAGAGCTCCCCATCTTCCTCTTCCGAGTCAGTCGATCGAGCACGTCGTGCCCTTGACTTGTCGATCTTGCATTGTGTGAGGTCGTCGCGCGCATCATAGTCGCGGTCGTGTCGCCGTGAGCAGCGTCGTCGAGACAGATCGTGACTGTCATCGCTGGATGAGGGCGAGGAGTAGCGCTTTGCCCTTTTTTGGGTCCGGTACTGGCTCCTTGTCGAGGGCGGCCTCGATTAGCCCCAAGCCCGTGATCGTAGATCGGTGCATGGCAGTTCGGGGATCTCCAGCTGGCGGCTGGTTATTGAGGAGGTACATGGTGGCTGCTGTCACCGCGGCCTGCGGTGTCCTGGGAACCATGTTGCCTCTCGTGTCGACTGTCATAGAGCCGAAGTCGAGGACTTTTGTGGCTTCTATGCGTTCTTGTTCGGTGAGGTGAGCCATCCGCGACTGCCTCTTCTTGGCGAGGTACTCGTTGCCTCTTGAGGAGGATCCTCCGTAGGAGGAGAGCCCAGCACGACAAAGGCTCGATTCGTCCGCTACCTTCTTACGCGCCTCAAGTTGCGCGATTGCCTATTTTTGGCGCTTGAATTCTTCTTTTAGAACCCAATGATAGCCCATCAGCAGTTCCTGCGGGGAGCCAAAGGGTAGAGGTGCACCCCGTAGGGCTTCGCAACAGCAATCCCACTCTTGCTCGTTGAGCCTGATCACGACGCGTTCGCCAGTTTGCTCATTGATCATGCTGGGAGCTTCGACTGCTCCTCCGTTGCCACCGTTACCGCCGTTGCCACCGTTGCCACCGTTGCCGGCGTTGGGTGGATCGGTGCCGTTGCCGGTGTTACCACCGTTGCCGCGATTGGGTGGATCGGTGCCGTTGCCGGTGTTACCACCGTTGCCGTGATTGATGGAGGTGTCGCATGCGTTGATGACGGCGCACATGAAGTGATTGGGGAAGCTGTTGCTTCCACAACTTTCAGATCCGGAACCGTAGGTTCCATCTTCAGTGGCCAGATCGCTTAGATCTGAGTCGCGACTGCTGTCGCTGGTTGTATTCTCGACTGCCACCAGGGTGTTGAGCTCGCTGAGGGTGCCGATCGATTTAGGGAACCATGATGCCGGGGCAATCTCCGGTGCTGTCGGCTGATCAAGCATACGAAGTGTGCCCATCTGACCGACTTGGAAGCGGAAGCTTCCAATCGCCAAGCTGATTCCGTCGCCCATAGACTCGAAGGCTGGGCGGGTGGCCGGCGTGTGGACGGTGAAGTCGAAGGTGTCAAAGAGCTGACGAATCTCCGCTGTTGCGGAGTTGTAGATCACGGTTGATGGGGCCGAAGAAGCCGCAACATCAGCACTCCCAATTCCCACAGACGACGCCAATTGACGAGGGTTTAACTCGTCAATGCCCATTGTTATGGACTTGGGTTTTGGAGAAGGAGGGAGCACTGGAGACATCTATCGGCTAGAAAACAAGCACACAGGGGACAAAGGATTTACCTAGGTTCAGGCCTCGTAGAGGTCCCTACTCCTGCTTGTCTGCTCGTGGAATTATCGAGGGAGTCGAAAGTTCCAATGGTGCACAGATGTAATCTGGCGAGGGTTGTGGAAACTAAGGTTGTGTGTGTCCTTCTCGCCGCCCCCTCCTAGACTTTATATAGATAGGCTAGGTCTCGGGTAGAAGGCCGAGTCGGTTACAAGTTAGGGTTTTCCCCTTCAAACTTTCTATCTTTAGCTTCTTCTTGTCCTTCAAGCAATCGAGAGTCCGTAGGTTACTCGAGTCCTTTCATCTGGGCCTTGGCGACACCGTGGGCCTGTTTGTATTTGGACCGTATATACCAAGCTCGAGTACCTGTAGGGTATACCCATGTCATCTATACACCTGACAAGTGTATTGGGTGTGTTGGGGACACAAGAGACTTCTTGTATCTTGATTGCAGGATTGCTTGAGAGGGAATACCTTTGACCACTTCCTCCCTGAGTTCGATAAACCTTGGGTGATCCACTTAAGGGAAAACTTGCTGCTGTTCTACAAACCTCTGCACTTGGAGGCCCAACAACTGTCTACAAGAATAGAAGTGCATAGACATCAAGCTATTTTCTGGCGCTGTTGCCGGGGAGGTAAGGTAAAAGGTATTCACACCGGAGGATTAAAGAAGAAGAACCTCCCACAGCAAACGCCTCTTTTCTGGCGCCATTGCTGGGGAGGTAAGGTAAAAGGTACTCACATCCTCCGGTGTGAGTGCTTGAAGTTATTTCCTTTAGATTCGGCAATTTTGTCTTTTTGTTTCTTGTTTTCACTAGTTAGGCTTAATGGAAAACAACAACAAAATTAGAGAGCTTTTTAGAATTTTTCCTAATGTAGAACATGAGTTCTTTGAAAAGAAAATTAAAAAACCCTTGGAACCTTCTTTGCATGCTAATAGAAATGTTGTTAGTATGAATTCTTTGGACACCATTATTGCTAATGCTATGGAAAAGTCTAAGCTTGGGGAAGCTAGTTTTTATGAAAATGATCTTTTTAGTTTCCCAGCTTTGGAAGATAGCTATTCTATTGCTTATAATGATACCAAACCTCCAATATATGATGATTACAATGATGAATATGATATTTTCAGTCCACCTACTATTGAGGAGAAAATTAATTATGATTACAATATGCCTCCTATATTTGATGATTATGGTGATGAGAATAATAATGATAGTTATTTTGTTGAATTTGCTCCCACTACAATTAATAAGAATGACTATGTTTATGTGGGGAGTATTAATTATTTTATGCATGTGGCTTATGATAAGAATGTTTCTTGTGATAGTTATATTGTTACTTTTATTCATGATGCTACTGAAAGTTATTATGAGAGAGGGAAAGATGGTTATATGCATCTCAATAATATTAAGTTTCCCCTCTTTATGTTGAAAGTTTTGAAGTTGCGGTTGTTTTGCTTTCCTATGCTTGTTGCTTTGTGCTTTCATGACTTGTTTCTTTACAAGATTCCTATGCATAGGAAGTGGGTTAGACTTAAATGTGCTTTGAATTTTCTTCTTGATGCTCTCTTTTACCTCAATTCATATTTCTTATGTGAGCATGTTCTCAAACTATCATGCCTAACTTAAAGACGTTAAAGAAAAGTACTTATTGGGAGATAACCCAAAAGTTTTAGATGAGTCTTGGAAGTTATTACCTCTGTAATAACCGCTCCTTATCCTTTTTATTTGCTTTTTGTGCCAAGAGTAACCTCTAAAGAGAGAGAAGTAATGATTGGGAAAGTTGCTGTCCCGAAACAGATTTTTGTGCTTCACCGTAAAAATTCGTGAGAGAGATCTGTATGTTGGATTGAGCTGTAATTTTTTGTGCTTCTGACCCAGGTTGTTATATAACTTTAGTTAGTTCAACACTTTTTTATTTGAGCAACATAAGGTCTTATAAAAAATTCGTCTTTACCTACTGGTCTGTTTTGACAGATTTCTGCCATTTTCTGCATTTGCTTCTTGTTGGTTCCTTCTTCAGTTCTTTTGGGGAATTGAGATTTTTGAGGGAAGTGCTACAGTATCTAGTATTCTAATGGAAGTTTATTTGGTGTTAGAACTGAACCTTAAGACTTATTTATCTTGAGTGCACTAATGTTGCTAATAAAGATTGTGTGAAGTTTTGTATGAAGGAAAATTTTCAGGTGTATGGAAGGAATGAGTAATGAGATGAAGGATGGACTAAAGCTCAAGCTTGGGGATGCCACGCATGTCAACCCTAGAAATATCCAAGAAGTACAAGCGTCAAAGCTTGGGGATGCCCAAGGCATCCCCTTCTTCATCAATAAAAATCCCAGGTTTCTTCCACACGCTTCATTTTTATTGTTTCATGCACAGTTGTGTTGTTCTTGGAGCGTCTTATTTTTAGTTTTGGTTTTTAGTTTGCTTGGTTTGCTTAGTTTTCTGAATAAATTGGTTGGATGCCCTCTTTCATACTTTGGTTTGCAAATAGTTTGGTTTGGTTTGGAAAAGAGTAGGAAAGTTCATGCTTATGTGGTAAAAAGAGCTCGTTTTTGACTGTGGCGTATGCTTTGTCATGCCATGCTTGATATTATTTTGGCTTTATGCTTAGTATTCTTTGTTGTAGCATGACTTGTTATAAACAATTGAGATTGCTTAATGTGCCTTGGATGAATCATGCGTTGTTTTAGCATATTAAAGCATAGTATAGTGGTATTCTCCTTTGATGCTTTATTTGGGTTGACTTGGCACATGCTCACACCATGTTATGACTATTCAAAGTCACCATAGCCTTTATGATCCTTAATTTTCAACTTGTAGTATCACTTTATGCTTTGATCAATGATGTTTTGTCGCTCTGCATGATTATGCCCATTATTGCTCTCTTAGTTTGTCGCTCCCAGTCTTTTGCTAGCCTCCACCACAAAGTATGAGTTCCACTCATGCATCCAAGTCCCTAAACCAAGTTATTCCAAAGAGTCCACCATACCTACCTACTAGCTTATGCTATTCCAAGTATATTCATGCTTTTGTTTACCTTCCAAATTAAACTTGTTATGAGAAAACTAGTGATTAAAGCTCTCACGAACTTGATGGCACACTTTACTTTTTTGCATCTAATAAACTTGAACCATTGGGTCCTTCTTTGTTGCATATATGCTTGCACTTTATAAGTTGAAATTAGCAGAACCATGTTTCATGGGGAACGCTTTCAACATTGCACTTGTACTTTGTACCCCGTTGATATCATGTTCTTTTGCTTACGGATCCCGACGGTGTGAAATAAAAGTGGAACTTGTAAGATCATGGAGTTTTTATGTGTGTTAGAGAAAAGCATGGACCGCTAGCCTAAGCCATGCCTAATCATGGTGGAAACTTGCAGCATCACCATAATAAGCATTCTATGAAGCATCCTCAATAAAAACCTATGCAAATAGAAAATAAAAAGATCACTGAGATGCTCATTGTCTGCTTGCCTTGTCATCTTGATTATGGGAAAGCTCCCGTATCATGTGCAAGGGGTACCCCGTTGGCGGTTCTTAATGATACACATGTACTTACAATGACAAGAGCTTACTCGTGACTGAAGTTGAGTAGCATGAGGATCGGTCTTCGTAAGTAAGGGGCATGAGATTTCGGTTTATAACTTGTCAAGCATATCCTCTTAGTTGTGTCACTTTAACCTTAATCACCTTCAAGATGCTTATGATAGGGGCAATGAGAGCTGAAAGCTACAAGTACCATAATTTTTGGAAACTCTTTATGAGAATTGAATCGCTACTTCCTTTTACAAAGGCTTTTCTTCCACCCTTACATTGAGTCTCCACCTTCTATCTTTATGCACTTACTTTGAGAGCATAGTGGCCATTCTTAGTTCTATGTGCATTGTCCCAAGACTAGTTGATTGATGCATACTTTGATATTGCTTGTTTTAAACTATTGTATCTAGTCACTCTTATGAACTTTGAAGGTGTCCTATGCATTTATATTTGCTACTCTATTGAGGGACAAGCTGAATACTATTATGCTATGTTTTCTTTATGTGAAACAAACAAATGTCTTTCAAAGCATTGTTATTCATGAATCTTTTGTTTGTGCCTCTTCGTGTTGCATCATAGTTTCTTTGCTTATTGCTAGAACTTTGTCTTTCATGTTATGATTCAAGTACTATGATCCCAGCTTTGAATGTTTTACAAATACTTTGATCAAGTCTTTGATGGTGCATGTCACCTCAAAAATTATTCTTTCTTTTTATCACTTACCTACTCGAGGACGAGCAGGAGTTAAGCTTGGGGATGTTGATACATTGCAAATGTATCTATAACTTTTGATCTTCCATGCTTGGTTTTATATACTTTCTTCTGTTTTGTCCACACTTTGGAGTACTTTTCATATGATTTCTTGGACTAACCTATTAACAAGAGCCACAGTGCTAGTTGCCTGTTTTTTGCTGTTTTTGGTTCCAGAAAGTCAGAAAATGAATATTCTCGGAATTGGACGAGACAAAAGCCGAAGTTGATATTTTACCGGAAAATTCACGGAGCTAGAAGGAGAGCCGGAGAGGGGCCACAGGGTGGCCACACCCCCCTTGGCGCGGGCCCCCTGGCCGGTCACCGACCTTGCCTCTTCGCCTATAAGAAGCCTCCCGATGCATAAACCCTAAAAAATCAAGCCTCCAGCCACGAAGAGTTCCACAGCGCCGCCTCCACCGGTGGGGAGATTCGGGGGACAGAAAGTCTCTGTTTCGTCACCTTGCCGGGACGGGGAAGTGCCCCCGGAGGCATCTCCATCGATCTCCACCACCATCTCCATCACCATTGCTGATTCCCATGATGAGGAGGGAGTAGTTCTCTCTCGAGGCTAAGGGTTCTACCGGTAGCTATGTGTCATCTCTCTCTCTATGCATGATCTTATTGAGATCATGAGCTTGTAATCTATAGATCTACCTTGCTACTTGCTTTAATAGATCTCTACTCTCCCCATGTGTGTGAAAGTGACAGCGTGCACACCATGGTGGCACTTAGGCTAGAGATTAGAAATACTTGTTATGAGTTATATTTGGAGTTGGATGTATTTATGAAATTGTGGTGTTTGTTGGAACCATCTAGTGCTCAAGGTGACAGTGTGGGTTTTTCTAGATGGGGAAGGCTTACTTTGAGGAGTGCTGTTATAGCCCTACCATGGATTAGAGTGTCCAACCGAAGAGTAGTTAAGAGTAGTATCATAAAGAGAAGATATTTATATGAGAGTGTTCACTAGTGAAAGTATGATCCCTAGGCCTTGTTTCTTAGCACTGAAACACCGTTTGCTATTAGATCTGTTGCATGTTTGCTTGCTTCCATCTTTATTTCAGTTTGCCTTTAGTCTTTTCCACGCCATCAAGCTATTTTCTATCACCGTTACCACTTATAATTATCTATACCACTTGTATTTCACTATCTCTTCGCCGAACTAGTGCACCTATACACCTGACAAGTGTATTGGGTGTGTTGGGGACACAAGAGACTTCTTGTATCTTGATTGCAGGATTGCTTGAGAGGGAATACCTTTGACAACTTCCTCCCTGAGTTCGATAAACCTTGGGTGATCCACTTAAGGGAAAACTTGCTGCTGTTCTACAAACTTCTGCACTTGGAGGCCCAACAACTGTCTACAAGAATAGAAGTGCGTAGACATCATTAACCATAATAAGAACATCATTAAGACTCCCCATGAGTTTCTTTTTAGCATTATCATCAAGTGGGACATTCAAATAACAATCTTCAAGTGGTGGCAAATCAAGCATATCATAAATCCTTCTAGGCATAATAGAAACACTACTATCAAGATCACATAAAGCTTTAAAATCAAGATCATTCACTTTCATATTAATGATGGGTTCCCAACCATCTTCTTGTTTTATAGGAATAGAAGCTTTATGTTTCATCTTTTCTTCTTTAATCTTTATGGGAGCATCGGTAATGTGTTTTGTAAAGGCCATATTCATAACACTAGCATTAGGACTTTTAGCAAGCTTTTGTAGGAACTTAATAACTTCAGAGATATTGCAATCATCAAGATCAAAATCATAATTATCATCTAAGGTAGTAGAGCTATTGCTAGCCTCAACACTAGTGGTAGTGATAGTAGAAACACTAATGTTTCTAGCAATTTCATCTTCTCTTTCCCACTTAGCATGCAATTTCAGCTAATAGTCTAACATTTTCATCAATTCTCACTTGTATGGCATTAGTAGCTGCAAAGGGATTATCAATAGTTTCAAGTTTAGCAGCCATTTTATTAATCAAAGAGGATTGAGCTTCAGACAAAGATGATATATTTCTTTCAGCATTAGAGAGTTTTTCCTCAATAGTTTTATTGAAAGTAGTTTGTTTACTAATAAAGTCCTTAAGCATAACTTCAAGTTCAGAGGGTGCACTCCTATTATTGTTGTAAGAATTTCTATAAGCATTACCATTGTTGGGAGGATATGGCTTATAATTGTTGTTACCAAAATTGTTCCTGTAAGCATTGTTGCTAAAATTATTATTTCTTATGAAGTTCACATCAAATTGCTCTTCTTGAGCAACCAAAGAGGCTAAGGGAACATGATTTGGATCAATATGGGCTTTCCCATTAACAAGCATAGACATAATAATATCAATCTTATCACTCAAGGAGGAAGTTTCCTCAACAAAATTTACCTTCTTACCTTGTGGAGCTCTCTCAGTATGCCATTCAGAATAGTTAATCATCATATTATCCAGAAGCTTTGTTGCAGCACCCAAAGTGAAGGTCATAAAGGTACCTCCAGCAGCAGAATCCAATAGGTTCCTTGAAGAATAGTTCAATCCTGCATAAAAAGTTTGGATAATCATCCAAGCAGTCAGTCCATGAGTGGAACAATTCTTTACCAAAGATTTCATTATTTCCCAAGCTTAAGCAACATATTCATTATCAGATTGTTTAAACTTCATTATTTCACTTCCCATAGATATAATCTTAGCAGGAGGATAGTATTTTCCAATGAAAGCATCTTTGCATTTAGTCCAAGATTCAATACTATTCCTAGTTAGGGAATTCAACCATTCTTTATCTTTTCCTCTCAAAGATAAAGGAAACAATTTAAGCTTAATAATATCTGCATCTATATCCCTATGCTTTTGCATCTCACAAAGTTCAGCAAAGTTATTTAGATGGGCAGCAGCATCTTCATTACCAATACCAGAAAATTGTTCTCTCATAACAAGATTGAGTAAAGTAGGTTTTATTTCAAAGAAAGTAGCTTCAGGCACATGTGGAGCAATAGGTGTGCTCATAAAATCATTGTTGTTGGTGCTAGTGAAGTCACACAACTTAGTGTTTTCAAGAGTAGTCTTTTTTTGTGTTTTTGATAAAGAGAGCAAACTTGTAAAACTAATTTGTTTGTGTTTTTGATAAAGAAACAAGCAAACAAATTAAAAGTAAACTAAGCAAAACAAAAATAACAAAGTAAAGAGATTGGTTATGAGGGACTCCCCTTGGGAAGATGTCCTTGACTCCCCGGCAACGGCGCGAGAAAAATACTTTTGATGGAGTGTTGTTGACGTGGGAGCTTCTTCTTCTTAAGTCCCCGGCAATGGTGCCAGAAAAATACTTGCTGACTCGTGTACTAACGAGCTCGTTGGGGAACCCCAAGAGGAAGGTATGATGAGCACAGCAGTAAGTTTCCCTCAGTTATGAAACCAAGGTTATCAATCCAGTAGGAGCAAGGAAACACCCCAAAGGTGAAGCTAGCTGAACGTTGCCAGGGCTGACTACCGGTGCCAGCAGCAACATGGAGGCCTACACAACACAACCACAGAACTTTGTCCCCAACTTGCGATGAGGTTGTCAATCTCACCGGTTTTGCCGAAAACAAAGGATTAAACGTATCGAATGGAAGGAAGTAATAGTTTGCAGAAAGTAAAACACAAAGTAGTAAACAGTTTGTAGAATGAAAGTAAAAGAAAGGATCGGGGTCCATAGTTCACTAGAGGTGGCTCTCCTTAAGATAGATAGCATGTTGGGTGAACAAATTACAGCGGGGCAATTGACAAACACCGAGAAAGCATACAAGAATATACTACTCATTTTGACTCCTTTGAGATTCGATTGGGCATTACAACATTATACATAGACCGCCATCCAACTGCATTATGACTAATAATCCACCTTCAGGTTATCATCCGAACCCCCTCCAGTATTAAGTTGCAAGCAACGGACAAGTGCATTATGAATTGCGTGTAAATTAAACAATACGATTATTCTATGAACAAAGGATTGTTGTTTTCACCCTAGTAGCAACAACACATCTAGTACCTTAGAGATTTCTGTCACTTTCCCAGATTACCAGAGGCATGAACCCACTATCGAGCATAAATACTAACTCTTGGAGTTGCTAGCATCTACTTGGCCAAGATAGCTACTAACAACGAAAAGCATGCAAGATCACAAATAACAAAGACATGATAGAATCAATAATCAATCTGAAATAGCACCTCAATATCCATCAGATCCCCACAAACACAACATGTAGAATTACAAATAGATGATATTGATCATGAACGGAGCTCACAAGATCTAAACATGAAAGCACAAAGGAGGAGAACCAACCATCTAGCTACTACATGGACCCATAGTCCAGAGATGAACTACTCACGCATCACACCGGAGGCTTGCATGATGATGAAGAAGGCCTCCAAGGTGAATTTCCCTCTCCGGCAGGGTGCCGGGAAGAGCTTCAGATCCCTCCCGATCTAGGAATGGAGATGACGGTGGCTACATGCTCTTTCGTGGAATTTTGATCGGGTACTTAGGTTTTCCGTATCAGAGGCAATATATAGGCGGAAGGAGAGGCCGAGGGGGTGCCTAGACTGGCCACACCACCCACTGGCGCGGGCCAAGCCTGACCGCGCGGCCAGGTGGTGTGGCCGCCCTTTGGCCCTTCTCCGTCTCGTATTCTGGCTCCAGGTGTCCCCCAGTAAAATAATGACTTTGGCTTTTGTCCCGTCCAATTCCGAGAATATTCATTTTCTGACTTTTCTAGAACCAAAAACAGTAGAAAACATGCAGCTGGAACTGTGGCTCTTGTTAATAGGTTAGTCCAAGAAATCATTTGAAAAGTACTCCAGAGTGTGGACAAAACACAAGAAAGTAGATAAACCAAGCATGGAACATCAAAAATTATAGATACATTTGCAATGTATCAAGCTTCTTCAGAATCTTGCTTAGGACATTCTGAACATCTTTCAGAATCAAGTCCAGGAAGCATTCGACATTCAGTGTTTATTAAACTCACCAATCTATGTCGATAGATCTTATTGTTTAATAACTTCAACTTCATCCTTATTTATCAAACTTAAATATTATTAACACCAATCACATCATTCACATATGTCGTCAGAATGATTTCACGCTCCCACTCAAATATGACATTCATGTTTGAGATCTAGGGATTTCACTTAGCTCCCATTCAAAATATGTCAGCTACATATTATGAATTAGCCAAGCTAATTTGATCCCACTCAAATATAGGTTCTCTCGATAATCTTGGACATTCCAAAACTCTTTGATCACCATCAAATCGAGAATTCCACTAACGAGATTTCAATGACCACTCATCTCTCGTACTTAGGTCCATCACGCTTCTTTGTAATTAGTAGGTATGTCTCATTCAAAACATGACAAGTGAATCAATAATATAATTCTACGGACTTGTTAGAATATATAGTTGAATCCTACTTTCATGAAACTTTATGATCATTATCACTTGAAACTTTATGATCATTATCATTAGTCTCTCCTCTATATATAGAGTTTGGATTCATGAAACAAATTCCACTGCGCCACAATTCAGAGGTAAGGTCAAATACCTTGTTTTGATCTTTTACTTTATTCCACCTGTATCTTCATCAAGACACGTCAACTTTGGACAACAACAGGTTTGCCTCTTTTGTGGAAGATGCATTCATAGCTTCCTAAGAATGCTCAGACTTGTTTATTCGCCATGACTTCGACTTATCGAAATCTCCATAAACTCGAACATGCCATAACACCTATGGTGTTGTTTCCACGAATCTTTTAGATGTTCCTTTGTATTTCAAATGAATGTTTGCTTATTTTGATCTTTAACTCTAAACGACAACTATAACCCCTATAAGAGATGATATTGTACCATATGTATCTTAATACATAATGATTATGATGTTTAGATATTTCAACATAGTTTGAATTTGTCCAATTATAATAATTTGTGAAACATATTTCACAACTTCCTTTTATGCTAAACTTAACTTGAATACTTTAGTCGTGTCGATCAAATCGAAGAGACTTGTTAATTCAATATCCTCTTTGTTGTTGTGAACTTATTTGAACAATTCAAATCGTTTCGAACTCATGTTTCATTAAGTAAATACGCTTATTCACTTAAGTCCACAATTAACAAATGATTTCCACTACTTGCTAAAAATACGATACATCACTATGTATAAGATTCAACATTTCTACGCATATCACCGTTTTACCAGAATGCGGAGTTTTAGTCATTCTGCCCAACAAGGCATGATTTTGCAAAGTCTCTAGATCAAGCATCTAGGACCCCGATCTTCATTTACAATGAAAAACATGCAATAACCAAAATGACTTAAACTATAGTGTCATTTCATCATTAAACTTTGGATATCTTTTAGCATTCTAATCCTTTATAAATGCTTAAACTATTATCATTAACATAGTGATGAGAATAACTTGTTTGTAATCGTAATGCGACCATAATGGTATTGTTCATAAGAATAGTACAAACTGGCTTGTAACTTGTTCATATGAATAATCATCTCGCCAAAAGCAAGACACACAGACATGGATTACAAATTTATATTCAAGTCCACTAATCCAAATGACAAACTTTGAGGGAAGAGGTGATGTCGGCCATCAACTATTTTGCTTGACGTCATCAAGTCACGCTGCCTCAAAAACAACAATTCTCAAGCAGATCCTCTTATTTTTACAAAACGGGACAAGTATCAAATACTTTGCAAACTTCAATGAGTTTTGCAAGAACCACATTTATAATTTTGTATATCTTATATATACCTTTTCATTCATGACCTCCATTGCAATCAAGCCCTTCCAAGAGTTCTCAACTCTAATGCAAGATTGCTAAGTGTTTTTCCAAACATTCTGGAGTCATCGAATTATCTCCTAATGGTATTTGTATCAAGAAGAGAAGATCACCTTTTACGAGGATATCCCTCAGGCATGGGTATTAATCTATGAAGTTGGACCCTTTTTCTAAGTTCCAAATTAAGCAATATATTCCCATGGTCGCAAAGGACCTCAATGGGATAGGCTAAGATCTACTAAGATATTTGCAAACAGACATCTAGACTAAGTTTATAATAAGAGATCAATTTATAATTGGTCTCCACTAAAATTGTCATCCCCTGGACGATTTTAGTGATCGCATGATCCCTATCCTCTACACCTCCCCCAATCATCACAGCCATCAGTGCATTATCAAAGGTAGACATTCACTAATGCCAATCACATCATCCATGTGACTCATGCTCGATCTTTCGATCTCTTGTGTTCCGAGGCCACGCCTCTCTAACGTGCTAGGCTCGCCAAATATAACTTGTGTGTATTCGCTATGCAACATGGCTTACACCCAATGTATGCGAATATAGATATGTCTGACACCCATGCCTGTGCCATGGATCGCCTCATACCGAAGAACTTTCTTGGTGGTGCACACACAAGGGGAACACGGAACATTGGAATTAAATAGGGACTATCTTATTTGCTACCATTGAGTATCTAAATACTAGCACACAATAAGATGTAAAATAGGTATCAACATCATATGTATAATGTGATATGATATGGTCCTTCAACTTGCGCCTTGATCTCCATCGACCGCTCTGGCATGATCTCCATCCTGCCATCGGTTTGACGCCAAGTCCACGACGCCTCCACCAGGTCGTCCATCGGAACGATGACTATTACTATACTACTTAGTAACACAAAAGTAAACTACGTTACCTTCGCAACGACCAATGCCATATCATAATCACATGCCCCCTGCAAAATAAAGTTAGACGCCTCTACTTTATCTATTGCAAGTTTTACGTGGTTGTTAGGGCTTTAGCAATAGAACCGTTTCTAAACCATGAAATTTCCAACCACAACATGGATCCAACAGTTGCCTCTACTACACCCCTTTCGGGGCCCTCTATTGTAAATCCTATATCAACTATCGAATGAGAGACAGACACCCGCTAGCCACTTATACGGTACAAGCCGTATGCTGAGCGTCGAACCAGTCTCGCGTACGAATACGTGTAAGGTCGGTCCGGGCCGCTCCATCAAACAATACCACGATATAAACAAGTACACGTTAGAGGGTAACAACTAAGGGATCAATGCCCACACAAAACTTGTGCGTACTGGCCGTACAGCACTCCTACGCATAGATCGGCTCTGATACCACTGAAGGGGATCCGAAGCAGAAGACAAAATTTTGCCTACGATGGAACCCCAAAACTTCCTAGGATCTATCTATGTAGTAATGCGGTAACGGCCAATGCGTAGAGAATACATATCCTTGCAGACCGTACGCGGTTAACATTCCGCGGGGAACGTGGTTGAAGTAGTCATACTCGTAGCCGACCTCAAGGTCGCGAAGCTCCTCGCAGGTCACCTCTTGCTCCTTCTTCATCTTCATCGTGCAACAGCTTCGGCTCACGACATTTAAGCGCCCCAAGTGTTGCGCCTCGTGTCTTCGTACACATCCGGTGCACGATGAGACCGCCAGCTCCCTGATCCCACCGGGAGTGCGGAAGTTGATATCCAGCTAGGAATCCCTGCAGCGCAACGGCGTACTGCAGGTGTGCCTTGTTCGCATAGCCCAAACTTGGGGCCATGGTCACAGGGCTAGAGAGAGAGGAAAGGAGGAAGTCAACCAAATGACTTCTCCAAATATTGGTGTGTTTTATCCCACCCATGGGCACCCCTTTATATAGGTGGAGGGGGTGTTCCCTCCCCATTAGGTTAGCCATGTGGGACTAATAATAAAAGGAAATGTAGAGGAATTTTCGTCCTGGCCGGATGGGCCGATTTCAGCTCAGCCCAAAGCCAAAAGGAAGCAGCAAACAGTAGCCTAGGAAGGAGGCTGGCCGGGTGGGCCTTGGCGCGGCCCACTCCGCACCCACCTACTTCCTGACGCGATGGCGTACACCGAGTGGCCCGGGTGGGCCAGCTGGCCTCGCCCGTGGCCCAGCTCCCGCCTGCGCCTGGGTCAGCCCGGTTGGGCCGCCTGCCCCGCCGGCCCGGCTGGCTAGCCGGTTCCTCGCGAGCCCCGCATGGGCCGGGGTCGAGCCAGGCCGCCTGCCGTGGCTGGAAGCTGGCGCTTTCTGATGGGTTTCGCAGCATAGTAAATCAAAATTTTCTACGGAAGCGAACAGAGGGAAAGCCAAGATCTAATCTAGGAGATGCAAACAACAAGAGAGATTGGATTAGATCTTCATACCCTTGAAGATTCGCACAGCGGAACGTTCGTCGGAACGTGGGTGATGTAGTCGTACTCGCTTCTCCTCCTCGCGATCCGATCCGATCTAGCACCACAAGTGGCGGTGCCTCCGTGAGATGCACACGTGCGGCACCTCGACGTCTCCTCCTTCCTCGGACCAGCAAGTAGGGTGGAGAGATAGATTGGATCTACAACACGACGGCGTGGTGTATATGGTGGAGAATTTCTGCCGCAGGGCTTCGCCTACAAACAGTCGGGAGGGAGAGAGGAAGGCAGCAGGGCTACTAGGGCTTGGAGGGAGATGTGTGTGGGAGGGGGCGCACCAGCCCTCTATATATAGAGGGGGGGTGCAGCCAGCCCTTGCCCATCCTCCAAGCATATCTCTAGTTTAAACGATTTAAACTTTCCCTTATCTAGAAACCCTATCTTATCTCTAGTTTAAACGATTTAAACTTATCTAGGATCGGCTGGGCCCTATGGGGCCTTGTGCCCCTGGCCCAATGCGGCCAGGACACTCCCTCATAGGCCCATGCCCCCTCCCGGAAGGTGGGGCCACGTTGGTCCCCTTCTGGAAGGTTCTAGAAGCTTCCGGTACAATACCGATTAATCCGGAACAATTCCGAACTCCAAAAACTGCACTGCCTTATATGAATCTTATTCTCTGGACCATTCCGGAACCTCTCGTGATGTCCCGGATCCCATCCGAGACTCCGAACAAAAATTCATAAACCAAGTATCCAATCTATCCTAGCGTCGAGACACGTTAAGTGTGTGACCCTGCGGGTTCGAGAATATGCAGACATGTCTTCTATCAATAATCAACAGCGGGGTCTGGGCACCCATATTGACTCCCACACATTCATCGATGATCATATCGGATGAACCACGATGCCAGGATTCAATCAATCCCATATATATATTCCCTTCGTCTCGCGATATTTTACTTGCCCGAGATTCGATCGTCGGTACCGTCATACCTAGTTCAATCTCGTTCACAGCAAGTACTTTACTCGTTCCGTAATCCGATATCACTTTGTGATTAACTCCTTAACCACATGCTTGCAAGCGGTGTTGATATCGATTACCGAGTGGGCCGAAGTATATCTCTCCGACTTGGGAGGGACAAATTCCATCTCGATACATACAACCCAACAGATACTTTCTGATCACCTGAGAGACACCTTTATGATCATCCTCTCATAGGATGACGTTTGATGACCTCAAAGCTTTCTTCCGGTACCAGGGAGTTGCATTATCTCATGGTCTAAGGAATACAATATTTGACATAGGAAAAGCTTCGCAAAGATGAACACGATGAAACAATCTAATTGCTTTGCTTAGTTTGGGTCTGTCCATCACATCATTCTCCCAATGATATGATCTCATTATCAATTGACAACTCATGTCTATGGTTAGGAAACCTTAACCATCATTGATCAATGAGCTAGTCCATAGAGGCGTACTAGGGACACGGTGTTGTTCACAAACCACACAAGTACTAATGTTTCCGCTTAATACAATTCTAGCATGGAATATAAACTTTATCATGAACAAGAATTATAATAATAACATCTTTATTATTGCCTCTAGGGCATAATTCCAATAGTCTCCCACTTGCACTAGAGTCAATAATCTAGTTTACATTTGGCAACAATCTCACACCCATGGCACTGAGGTGCTGATCATGTTTTACACGTGAAAGAGGTTTAGTCAATGGATCTGCGACATTCAGATCTGTATGTACTTTGCTGATCTTCAGATCTCCATCTTCTATATAATCTCGGATTATATGAAACTTGCGGTTGATATGCTTGGTCTTTGGATGATATCTTGGTTCCTTAGTGAGTGCTATGGCGCCAGTGTTGTCACACAATATCTCCAGTGGGTCCAATGCACTTGGAACCACGCCAAGCTCAGTGATGAAGTTTCTGATCCAAACTCCTTCACGTGACGCTTCTGCAGCAGCCATGTATTCCGCTTCTACTGTAGATCCCACGACCACGCTTTGCTTGCAGCTTCTCCAGCTCACATCTCCTCCATTCAAAATATACACGTATCCTGTCTGAGATTTAGAATCATCCTTGTCGGTGTCAAAACTAGCATCGACGTAACCTTTTACGACGAGCTGTTCATCACCCCCATAGACCAAGAACATTTCTTTAGTCCTATTTAGGTACCTTAGGATGTTCTTCACGGCTGTCCAGTGTTCCACTCCTGGATCACTTTGATATCTGCTCGTCAAACTAAGAGCATTGGACACATCCGGTCTAGTACACAGCATGACATACATGATGGAACCTATGGCCGAGGCATAAGGCACTTTGCTCATAGCTTCCCTATCATTTACCGTAGCTGGACACTGAGCCTTGCTCAATATCTTACCTGACAACATAGGCACTGAACCTTTCAATGCCTTATCCATTCTGAACCTTTTCAGAACTTTGTCTAGGTATGTACTCTGGCTTAAAGCTATCAGGCGTCTTTGTCTATCTCTATAGATTTTGATGCCCAATATATAAGCAGCTTCACCTAGGTCTTTCATTGAAAAACACTTGTTCAAATAACTCTTCACATCGTTAAGCATGTTGATGTCATTTCCAATAATCAATATGTCATCCACATATAGTACCAGAAACGTCACCGAGCTCCCACTCACTTTCTTGTAGATGCAAGCTTCGTAGCAATTTGGAACAAATCCAAAGCTCTTGATCACTTGATCAAAACGAAGGTTCCAACTCCGAGATGCTTGCTTCAGTCCATAAATGGAACGCTGAAGTTTGCATACTTTATCAGCATCCTTAGGATCGACAAAACCTTCGGGTTGCATCATATACAACTCTTCATCAATGTTGCCATTGAGGAAAGCAGTCTTGACATCCATTTGCCATATTTCATAATCATGAAACGCAGCAATTGCTAATAAAATCCGAATGGACTTAAACATTGCTACGGGAGAGAAAGTCTCATCGTAGTCAACACCTTGAACTTGTCGAAAACCTTTCGCAACAAGCCGTGCTTTATAGACGGTAACATTACCATCCGCGTCCGTTTTCTTCTTGAAGATCCATTTGCACTCAACAGCCTTTCGGTCGCTAAGGAGGGTCCACCAAAGTCCATACTTGGTTTTCGCTCATGGATCCCAATTCGGATTTCATGGCTTCTAGCCATTTCTCAGAGTCTGGGCTCATCATCGCTTCCTCATAGTTCGTAGGTTCACTGTCTTCTACTAACAAGACAGTCAAGACAGGGTTGCCGTACCACTCAGGAGGGGCACGCGACCTTGTCGACCTGCGACGTTCAGTAGCAGCATCGTCCGAAGCTTCATGATCCTTGTCATTAGCTTCCTCTATTGTTGGTGCAGGCGGCACTGGAACAATTTCAGGTGCTGCGCTACTCTCCAATTCAAGAGAAGGTTCAATAACCTCGTCTAGCTCTGCTTTCCTCCCACTCACTTCTTTCGAGAGAAACTCCTTCTCAAGAAAGGAACCATTCTTTGCGACAAACACTTTGCCTTCGGTTCTGTGATACAAGGTATACCCAATAGTTTCCTTAGGGTATCCTATGAAGACGCATTTCTCCGCTTTGGGTTCGAGCTTGTCCGGCATCAACTTCTTGACGTAAGCTTCGCATCCCCAAACTTTAAGAAACGACAACTTAGGTTTAGCACCAAACCACAGTTCATACGGTGTCGTCTCAACGGATTTAGATGGAGCCCTATTTAAAGTGAATGCAGCGGTTTCTAATGCATAACCCCAAAATGATAACGGCAAATCAGTAAGAGACATCATCGATCGGACCATATCTAATAGGGTTCGATTCCGGCGTTCAGACACACCATTGCGCTGTGGTGTTCCGGGTGGCGTGAGTTGTGAAACGATTCCACTTGCTTTGAGATGCGTGAGAAAATCATAACTCAAATATTCGCCCCCACGATCGGATCGTAGAAACTTAATCTTTCTGTTACGATGGTTCTCCACTTCATTCTGAAATTCTTTGAACTTTTCAAACGTTTCAGATTTATGTTTCATTAAATAGATATACCATCTACTTAAATCATCGGTAAAAGTGAGAAAATAGCGATATCCACCGCGCGTCGAAACACTCATCGGTCCGCATACATCGGTATGTATGATTTCCAACAAGTCTGTTGCTCGCTCCATCATACCGGAGAACGGGGTTTTGATCATCTTGCCCATGAGGCATGGTTCGTATGTGTCAAATGATTCAAAATCAAGAGACTCCAAAAGTCCATCAGAATGGAGTTTCTTCATGCGCTTTACACCAATATGACCTAGACGACAGTGCCACAAATAAGTAGTATTATCACTATCTACTTTGCATCTCTTAGCCTCAATGTTATGGATGTGTGTTTCATCCCTTTCGAGATTTAGAAGAAATAAACCATTCACAAGAGGTGCATGACCATAAAAGATGTTACTCATATAAATAGAACAACCATTATTCTCCGATTTAAATGAATAACCGTCTTGCAATAAACACGATCCAGAAATAATGTTCATGCTCAACGCAGGCACATAATAACATTTATTAAGGTTTAAAACTAATCCCGAAGGTAAAACTAAGGAGAGCGTGCCGACGGCCATCACATCAACTCTTGATCCGTTGCCAACGCGCATCGTCACCTCATCCCTCGCAAGCCGCCGTCTATTCCGTAGCTCCTGTTTCGAGTTACAAATATTAGCAACTAAACCGGTATCAAATACCCAGGCACTACAACGAGGGCTAGTAAGGAAAACATCAATAACATGTATATCAAATATACCTTTGATGGTGCCAGCCTTCTTGTCCGCTAAGTACTTTGGACAGTTGCGCTTCCAGTGACCCTTGTCCTTGCAATAGAAGCACTCAGTGTCCGGTTTAGGACCATACTTGAGCTTCTTCTCAGCAGGGGCAACGCGCTTGCCGCCGCCTTTCTTGAAGGGCTTCCTTGCACCCTTACCTTTCTTGAAGGTGGGGGGCTTGTTGACCATCAACACATGATTATTCTTTTTGATGTTCACCTCCGCTACTTTCATCTTAGCAAAGAGCTCAATGATCATATCAGTGGAACCAATCTGATTGTGATCAACTATAAAACTTTTGTAGCTAGGAGTGTCAATCTTGAGCTCCTCTGGAATCTTGCAGTCCAGTTGCTCAAGGCGTTGAGTGTATCCCGTCATCTCAATGGCGTGCTCACTAACGGAACTCCCTTCCTCCATCTTGTAGTTAAAGAATTTCTTAGAGATCTCATATCTCTCAGAACGGGCTTGAGTCTGAAACATGTTTTTCAGCTCCTCGAGAATCTCAAAGGGCCCGGCGAACTCCTCAAAACGATTTTGAAGATCCGATTCCATAGCATACAACATGGCGATCTTAATCAAATCATAATCATCCTTGCGCGACTGATAAACAGCTATTTCATCAGCCGGCGCATCTATAGCAGGGGCGTCACCTAACGCTTTCCCAAGGACATAGTCCTTTTGTCCGCCAGACAGAATGATTCTTAGATTGCGGAACCAATTGGTGAAGTTAGACCCATTGTTTCTAAGCTTTTCCTTCTCAGCAAAAACGTTGAAGTTGAAGTTGGACTTGGCCATGTGATCTACAGTATTTGCAAGTACAATTTAGACTATGTTCATGATAAATAGTTTAACTTAATCAAATTACTAGATGAACTCCCACTAAATTCAACATCCCTCAAGTTGTTTAGTGAACACGATCCAAATTCACCACACCTAATCCGATCATCACGAGAAGAGATGTGGTTTCAATGGTGGACAACGAAGTGTCGATCATATCATTCATATGACTCATGCTTAACCTTTCGGTTCTTGTGTTCCGAGGCCATGTCTGTACATGCTAGGCTCGTCAAGTTAGACCCAAGTATTTCCGCGTGTGCAAAACTGGCTTGCACCCGTTGTATGTGAGCGTAGAGTCTATAGCACCCGATCATCACGTGATGCTTGGACACGACGAACTTTCGCAACGGTGCATACTTGGGGAGAACACAGTTTTTTTTATCTTGATCTTTAAGTGAGGAATCATCTTATAATGATACCGTCGCGATCTAAGCATAATAAGATACATAAAAGGGTAAACATCACATGCATATAACTTTATGTGACATGGTATAGCCAATCTTCGCGCAATGATCTCCATCTTGTGCGTTCCGGCATGATCTCCATCACTTCACCATGATTGCCTCCACCACGAATAGCAACTACAACTATTGCTAACTACTTAGCGATAAAGTAAAGCTATTACATGGCGTATAAGAAGTTGACTCGCAGGTCATACACAATTATAAAGACAACCATATGGCTCCTGCCGGTTGTGTACTCATCGACATGCAAGTCGTGAAACATTACAAAATATGATCATCGCATACATTATACACATCACATCTTGGGCCATACCATATCACAGAAAACACTCCCTGCAAAAACAAGTTAGACGCCTCTACTTTGTTGTTGCATGTTTTACGTGGCTCATGGGAGTAGATACTAAGAACGATTCTTACCTACGGAAAGCCACAACGGTGATATTATGGTTGCCAAACTCCGGTGTTAATCCCATGACAACTATAGTGAGAGAAACTGACATCCACCAGCCGCATGTGTGGTACAAGCCACACGTCAAGTGCGGAGCCGGTCTCGCGAACGACGTCGCGTAAGGTTGGCCTGGACCGCTTCAATCTCACTATCCCGCGTCATAAGAAGAACACAAACAAGAGGCTTGCAACAGAAAACATCAACGCCCGCAACAACCATGTTGCGTTCTACTCGTGAATCACATCTACGCATAGATCTAGCTCTGATATCACTGATGGGTTTCGCAGCATAGTAAATCAAAATTTTCTACGGAAGCGAACAGAGGGAAAGCCAAGATCTAATCTAGGAGATGCAAACAACGAGAGAGATTGGATTAGATCTTCATACCCTTGAAGATTCGCACAGCGGAACGTTCGTCGGAACGTGGGTGATGTAGTCGTACTCGCTTCTCCTCCTCGCGATCCGATCCGATCTAGCACCACAAGTGGCGGTGCCTCCGTGAGATGCACACGTGCGGCACCTTGATGTCTCCTCCTTCCTCGGACCAGCAAGTAGGGTGGAGAGATAGATTGGATCTACAACACGACGGCGTGGTGTATATGGTGGAGAATTTCTGCCGCAGGGCTTCGCCTACAAATAGTCGGGAGGGAGAGAGGAAGGCAGCAGGGCTACTAGGGCTTGGAGGGAGATGTGTGTGGGAGGGGGCACACCAGCCCTCTATATATAGAGGGGGGGTGCGGCCAGCCCTTGCCCATCCTCCAAGCCTATCTCTAGTTTAAACGATTTAAACTTTCCCTTATCTAGAAACCCTATCTTATCTCTAGTTTAAACGATTTAAACTTATCTAGGATCGGCTGGGCCCTATGGGTCCTTGTGCCCCTGGCCCAATGCGGCCAGGACACTCCCTCATAGGCCCATGCCCCCTCCCGGAAGGTTGGGCCACGTTGGTCCCCTTCCGGAAGGTTCTAGAAGCTTCCGGTACAATACCGATTAATCCGGAACAATTCCGAACTCCAAAAACTGCACTGCCTTATATGAATCTTATTCTCCGGACCATTCCGGAACCTCTCGTGATGTCCCGGATCCCATCCGAGACTCCGAACAAAAATTCATAAACCAAGTATCCAATCTATCCTAGTGTCGAGACACGTTAAGTGTGTGACCCTGCGGGTTCGAGAATATGCAGACATGATCTTCTATCAATAATCAACAGCGGGGTCTGGGCACCCATATTGACTCCCACACATTCATCGATGATCATATCGGATGAACCACGATGCCAGGATTCAATCAATCCCATATATATATTCCCTTCGTCTCGCGATATTTTACTTGCCCGAGATTCGATCGTCGGTACCGTCATACCTAGTTCAATCTCGTTCACAGCAAGTACTTTACTCGTTCCGTAATCCGATATCACTTTGTGATTAACTCCTTAACCACATGCTTGCAAGCGGTGTTGATATCGATTACCGAGTGGGCCCGAAGTATATCTCTCCGACTTGGGAGGGACAAATTCCATCTCGATACATACAACCCAACAGATACTTTCTGATCACCTGAGAGACACCTTTATGATCATCCTCTCATAGCATGACGTTTGATGACCTCAAAGCTTTCTTCCGGTACCAGGGAGTTGCATTATCTCATGGTCTAAGGAATACAATATTTGACATAGGAAAAGCTTCACAAAGATGAACACGATGAAACGATCTAATTGCTTTGCTTAGTTTGGGTCTGTCCATCACATCATTCTCCCAATGATATGATCTCATTATCAATTGAAAACTCATGTCTATGGTTAGGAAACCTTAACCATCATTGATCAATGAGCTAGTCCATAGAGGCGTACTAGGGACACGGTGTTGTTCACAAACCACACAAGTATTAATGTTTCCGCTTAATACAATTCTAGCATGGAATATAAACTTTATCATGAACAAGAATTATAATAATAACATCTTTATTATTGCCTCTATGGCATAATTCCAACACTTTCCCCTATGCGGTGCGGAGTATCTGCTGCCCACGTGGGCTGGGCTGTTTGCCCTTTTTCTTTTTCTTTTTCTGCAGCTTTTCTTCTAGGTTATTTCCCTCCGGGATTTGGCCTAATATAAAAGTTGCTTTTATAAATCTTAATCTAAATATTATTTAGAATATATTAATTCACAATTAACATATAATAAATATATATTTAAATTCCCATTAATCCGAAAACACTTTTCCCGGTCTTTTCCTTTATTCTTTCTCCGAACAACTTCGGATCTCTCTGCGGAAGGATTCCGGCTTTCTCTTTCTCTACTATGATTTTTCTTATGAATGATCGCTCTCATTGTACCCTTAAGTGTATCCTCTCATGGCTCGGGAATGCTCTAGACATGATCTGTATCAATGATCAACAGAGGGACCAGGGATATCCATGTGACCCCTATGCTTACCTAATGACAATGTTGTTTGAACCGGTAAATGTAGCATCCATATTCCTTTTGTTTCTTGATACGACTTGTCCGAGATCCGATCATTGGTATCACGTACCTTGTTCAATCTCGTTCACAGCAAGTTCTGTTTTCTTGTTACCGTGATATTACATCCCCATGAACGAGTCACATGTTGCAACATTTATGGATGTAATCTCACCAAGTCGGCCGTATGTATCTTTACCCGTCATGTGGGCGAACAAATCCCGCTCTTGACATATATTGCCTCAATGGTTCCTCCGAGTACCTAAACACACCTTTATAACCATTGTATTACCAAGTGGCGCTTGATGATATCAAAGCACTCTCGGGAGACTGTGATTGATATAGCCTCACGGTCTAAGGAATTAGGAGTCCAGATTTAGCTGTTGCAACAATGAACTATATGACTTGAACGTGTTGCAATCCTTCGAGGAATGCCAATCACATCATTCTCTAATGATATGATCCCGTTGTCAATCGACATAAATGCCCATGATCTTGAAACCCAGATCATCCTCATGACCAACAAACTAGTAGAGGCTACTAGGGACTTTATTGTTTCATACCACACATGTACTAATGTTTCTACTTGGCACAGTTAAAGCACAATATGAAACTATTATAAAATAATTGAGATATGACAATCAAAACCTATTTATTATTTGCCTCTAGGGCATATCTCCTTCAAGGTCGACACTAGTTGCACGACAATTCTGTCATCAAGGTAACGACATGGAAACGCCATCATCGCCCGCCAATTGGCTCGGTTTTCACCGGTAACTAGTGATACGTCCATTTTGCATCACTATTCTATGTCTTAATTCACTATTATTCATTGATATATTTCATATTTAGAGGTGATATTTATGTTATTTCATCTATTTTTGCATGGTTGATGACTTTTGCAGCATGGACCGCTGCAGTCAAGATTCTGATGGAAAATGTGCTGTTTGGAGGCAAAATTCGCGAAGATCAGAAAATCCGGGAAAATATACGGAAAATCCTATTTCTCCAGAAGACTAAGGAAGCCAGGAGACGGAGTGGAGATGGGCCACAGGGGGCCCACACCACCCCATGGCGCGGGCAGCCCTAGGCCCCTCCAGGAGGTGGTGTGGTCACCCTCGCCCACTCTAGCCTCTCTCCTCTGGCGTATATCATCCTCCCGAAACCCTAAGACTCAGGGAGCGACCACAGAAAGATTCCGTTGCCTCTGCGGGGCGGAAAACACCGAGAGAGAAAGATCTCTCTGGCAGACAGATTTCTGCCAGGGGAATTCCTTCCCGGAGAGGGGAGATCGTCGCCATCAACACCACCATCAAGCTGGACTTCATCGGGATCATCATCATCATCACCACCATCAGCACCCTCATCACCATCTCCATATTGTTGTAACAATTGGTTGAATCTTGCTATAGTTCATAGGGGAAACTTTCCTGGTGTTGATTACTCTTTGTAGTTGATGCTATTGAGTGAACCATTGAATTATTGTTTATGTTCAGATTGTTATACATCATTATTCCATCTCTGATCATGATCCATATGATGTCTTGTGAGTAGTTCATTTTGTTCTTGAGGAGATGGGAGAAGTCTTGTTGTTAGTATTGGAGTTGCGTTGAGAAAGATTCAATAGATTGTTATTTAAATTGTGGTGTACTTCTTCTAGTGGTGTCATGTGAACGTCGACTACATGACACTTCACCTATATGGGCCTAGGGGAATGCATTCTGTATTTGGCTACTAATCGTAGGGGTTGCCGGAGTGACAGAAACCTGAACCCCCGTTAGGAAACCATTGCACAAGGGACGTAAGGGTCTTAGAGTTTAAAGCTGTGGTTAGGTTTCTACCTTAATTACTTTCTTGTACTTACGGATGTTTGCAAGGGGTTTAATCACAAGTATGTATTAGTCTTGGATGGGGCGGTACATTAGCACAGGTTCACCCACACAACACTTAGCAACCTAGAGAAGATTAATCGACTATATGAAGCGAAAGCACTTGACAGTCTTCCCATGTGTCCTCGAGAACGTTTGGTCATCTATAGAAATACAATCGGCTTGTCCTTTGCTGCATAAAGGATTGGGCCACTTGCTGCATTTATTCCTACTGTCTTTTATTTACTCGTACTTTGTTTACTTTCTTTATCGAAAACCCCTAAAAATCCGTTTGCTAAGTATTTGCAGAGAATTCCTGAGCCATACCACTAGCCAGCACCTTCTGCTCCTCGTTGGGTTCCACACTCTTACTTATCGAAAATACTGCGATACACCCCCTATACTTGTGGGTCATCAAGACTATTTTCTGGCGTAGTTGCCGGGGAGTGAAGCGCTATTGGAGAGTGGAACTGGTAAAGGAAACTTCTATTGTGAGTATTATTTACTTCTGTTAGTTGCTTTATTTTTGTTACGGATAATTCGCTGAGTTTCTTATTTGGTAATGCTACTACCACTGCTAAGGTAGTAGATAAGCCACCACCTGCTGAGAATGATGTTTTCAAAATACCTACAAGAATTATTGATCGTGTTATGCATAACTATTATGTTGGGGATGGAACTGTCCATCCCGGTGATCATTTACTCTTTATACACGAATGATGCGGGTGGTTCAAGTGTGCAGGTATTACTACAGATCAAGTTAAGAAGAAGTTATTCTCATTATCGCTGAAAGGAAGAGCTGAGGAATGGTATAAGCTACTGAAGAATGGTCAAGCTCTGGAATGGGAGGAAATAGTGCCTCTCTTTTATTCAAAGTTTTATCCTCCTAGTGAGATTCATAAAGATCGAAATCAAATATACAACTTTTGGCCTCTTGATGGAGAGAGTACAGCTCAAGCTTGGGGGAGATTGAAGTTACTAATGCTCAAATGTCCCATTCATGAGCTCCCCAACAATATCATTATCAATAACTTCTATGCAAGGCTTTCTCTACATGATAAAGATTTATTGGATGTTTCTTGTGCTGGATCATTCACTCGCATGGAAGAAGAAGCTAAATGGGATCTTCTGGACCGTATTCAAGATAATTTTGAAGCTTGGGAGAATGACAAAGGTAGAAAGTCAGGTACAAATTATGATTATGTATGCATTGAATCTTTTATGAGAACTGATGACTTTCAAAATATTAAAAATGCTTATGGTCTAGATTCTCAAGCTATTGCTTCTTATTTTAAGGCTTTTGCTTCCTATATTGAAGTGCCTAAAAAGAAGTGGAATAAGTATCATGAGCCTTATAAAGATGTTGCTAAGAGTGTTCCTGCAAGAAATACTGAAGTTTATATTGCTAATCATGTTTTAACTGAACCTTATATTGAGAAAATGCCTTTCCCAGTTAGGATTAAGGAACATTCTATGATAGCTAGTATGGTTAATGAAAGTACAAGAAAAGCTGCTGAACCTGATAAACAAATGGTTGATGAACCTATAATAGCAAATGTGAAAGACTTTGTTACTAAATATGAAAAAGAGGGACACCCTATCCTTTGTAAGGATACCTCTAATATTGTTTCACAAAGTAGTGTTATGAGAGCTAGTATTCCCGTGTTTTCTGTTAGAATAAGTGATCATTGCTACAATGGTCCTTGTGATAGCTATATTGTTAAGTTTATGTATGATACTGAAAGTTACTATGAGTGAGGGAAAAGTGTTTGTATGCATCTCAATAATATCAAGTTTCCTTGTTTTATGCTGAAAGTTTTTATGTTGCACTTCTTTTGCCTTCTTATGCAAGTCGCCTCTGGTTTCAATAACTTGTTTGTTTACAAAATTCCCTTGCATAGGAAGTGGGTTAGACTTAAATGTGTGTGTTTTTGCTTCTTAATGTTGTCTTTCACTTCAATTCATATCCCTATGAAAGCTTCTTCAAAATTATCATGCCCATCTTAATGGCTATAAAGAAAGAGCTTTATGGGAGACAACCCAATTTGTTTTTGATTTTAGTTTGTTTTTGTTTCTTTGAGTGTTGGAAGTTATTAGTTCGGCAATAACCGCTCCTTATCCATTTTGTTTGGTTTTTGTGTCAAGATCAACCTCTAATGAGAGAGAAGTAAGATTTGGAGAAGTTGCTGTCCCGAAACAGATTTTTATGCTTCACCGTAAAAATTCGTGAGAGATCTATGTATGTCGAATTGAGCTGTAATTTTTTGTGCTTATGACCCAGGTTGTTATTTAACTTTCGTTAGTTTTGCACTTTTTGATTTGAGCAACAGAAGATTTTCGAAAAATTTGATCTTTACCTGCTGGTCTGTTTTGACAGATTTTGCCACTCTTGCATCTGCCTCTTTATTCGATTTACTTTTTGAATTATTTTTGGGTTTTCGGAAGGAGTTTCTATGGTAGCTTATGTTTTGATGGTTTTCAGTTGAAGTTGGACTCAAAAGGTTTTATCACTTCACTTATACTAATGTTGCTAATGAGAACTGTGTGAAGTTTTGTGTGAGAGAAATTTCCAGGAAGTGGAGATAATGGTGTAATAAGAAAAGGAAGGGTTTTATGACTCAAGTAATAAGTGTATGAAGATGAAGATATTGATGATTCAAGTGGTGACTCCGGAAGTATCCACTAAATACCAAATTCATAGACCTGCAGAGTCCGAGTTCAAATAGGTAACGGTTCTGGTAAGAAAAGTTCCGCGAAAATACAATCCAATTATATTTTTGCAGTTTTCAGTCAATAAGGAAAACTACGAAGTGAAAAAGGGACGGAAACGGAGCCAGGGTGGCCCACACCACCCTGTGGCGCGGGCCCTCCCCTGGCCGCGCCACCAGGTGGTGAGGCCACTCCGGACTCCGCCTCCGACTTGTTTTCTCCCAGTACCTTCCTTTTGATATGAAACTTCGTAATATATAGTCCCCCAGATCCCCCGAGGTTCGTATATCGTGTTTTCGTCGTGTTTTCGTTTCGATCTGTTTCTGCCAGGACATACTCTTTGAAGGCTTAGAAGCACAATGGTGTCCGCCAAGGATAAAGGGAAGGAGCCTATGGAGGAAGACCTCCAAGACCCCGGGAAGGAGAAGGAGGTCAAGAGTGAAGGTGAAGAGGAGAAGGGCCAACATCCGCACACGAGCACTACCATTGCAAACATTGGAGTGGTGACGAAACCTGCCAGGGTTAGAAGGACTACACGGATGCAGACTGGGGGGAAAAGCTCCTCGTCATAGTTCGGCTCCACGGTCACTTCCTCCACACACCAAGAATCCCTTCCATACCTTTATCCATAACCATGCAGGAAAAGAAGACTCCAAGGAGGAAGAGTGGGGAAAGAATAGCAAGAGTTGGAATTCTCAACACGACATGATTATGAGCCCCATTGAGCAAAACTCACAGCTGATTTGTAATCTCACCTTCGAGATTGAGGACTTGGGGAAGCTGATTAGAGAGATCATCGAGAGGATATCACCACCACCGAAGGAGTAATTCGTCATCAGGTTTGGCATCCCCTTGGTTTGTTCCAAGCTTGGGGGAGTGCCGCGGTATCATATCACTATCTTCTATCTTTTTACCTTTTTAGTAGAGTCATATCATGAATAGAGGAGTTATTTTGTAGTATGGTTTGCATTATGGAAGTGTCCCCTCTCTCGTTATATATGTATCCCTTGGTGTGAGTTGCCGTTATGGAATATTAATGAAAAGTTCTATCATTCACTCTTTTGCATAGCTTATATTAGTTTTCAATTCGTGGTTATATGATTGATCTTGTTGTTAGTATTGGTATCACTTTGGGATCATTGAGTTAATTTAGTTGGTTTTGGCAAACCTGGCTCGGTCAGTAGCACACTATCTTTGAGAGTTGAATGAAAAAGATAGAAGTACTCTAGAGAAAAAAATCATCATCTTTCTTTCTTGATTTGCTCATAAGTATAGTGTGGCATCCCGCTAAAACCACTACTAGAAAATCGCGGTGTTTTTGTGCATTGCATCATCATGACCGCATGCATGCTCATGTCATCATGCCGCATTGCATTTGAGCATCGTCATCATCTTGCATGGTTTGTTTAAAAACTATTTTCTAAAAGCCTAGTTTTGTTTTCTAAGATATTCCCCCCGTCTTTATTCAAATCAAAATCCCGGTCTTTTTCGGATCTTTTATTTATCTAAAAACTATTTATAAAATCCTTTCTAAAAAAAATTCTAGGGGAGGCCGCAAGCTGCCAGGCCCAAAGCCCAGCAGCTAGCAGCCTACAACCCCGATCGAACCACCTCCAAACCCTAGCTACCCAACTCCCACATCCCACCCCTGCCGCCTCCACACACACCCTGTACACCCGTAACCCACACAGCACACACGCACACCACACTCCCGCGCCCTCGGCCCCACCACCTGCGCGTCGGGATCCCACCTGCCGCCTCCCATCCACCCGGCCCACCCCGCTATCCCCGAGGCCACCTTCCTCCTTTTTTTTCCCGCCAATCGTGCCTCCAACCGCGCGTCACCGCCAGCTTCTCTTCCTGCCACGCGAGCGCCCTGCTGCCAGGATTTTCCCTCTCCGGCCCCCGCCTCGCACCCCGCCGCGCAGGCTACTGCTTCCGTCGGTCGGCGCCGCCCGTACCTGCGGCGGCCGCGCCCGTCGCAGCTAGCCGCGACCACCCCTAGCCGGCCGTCACCGCTCCGGACCTGCAACCTCCCTCGTCGCTCGTCCTCGACCCCTCGTCGCCCTTGGCCTCCGCCTGCCTCCGCGAGCCCGACACCGGAGCCCTACAGCGCCTCCCTCTCCACCCCATCCTTCGGTCGCCGCCTCACGCGGGACGCCGGCTTGCTAACCGCCCCAGGTCGACGCCGACCGTACAGGAGACCTGGCCCGCGTCACTGAGCCGCCTCTCGCCACCAGGCCCTGTCGCTGCTTCTTCCCCTCCACGTCTAGCCGCCTTCCCGCCTCTAGACGAGCTCATCTTCGTCCACAACGCCGATCGTCACCACCCGCTACCCGAGCATCGTCCGAGCGCCCCAGCTCCTCCACGACCTCACCCTGCCGGCACCTTCCCGGTCAATCTCTAGGGACCCGCCATCCCTTCCTTCCATCGCCGCTAGGAGCCATGTTCGAGCGCCCTCTCGAGGCCAGCAGCAAGGCAGCCCACACCGTCGTTGTTGGCTCAATGTGTTATTGTTGTTGTTTGTGTGCATGTCCATGTTAAAAAACATATGTGTCCTCCCCTTTGTGCGTTGATCTGGTGAGGTGTCGAAGTTCCAAAAATCCCCTCGGCAAGACCTTCATCGCCATCTAACAGATAAAACCGACTCCGACCTCGACAAGACATGCATCAACGCCGTGTACTCGTGAGGTGACAAGATACGACAAGGCCTCCTTGGAGATGATGATGGTTCTGAGAACTACCGATGTCGAGACCGAGTTCTGCACAAACAAGACCGATCCTAGAATCTGAAGACCCTTGACAAGATCGTCTACTCGGAACACCAAGATCTACTTCGCAGGTACCAAGCACCGAGATCGCCTCCCCGGACTCCAAGACCGTCGACATGGAACCGAAGCCGAGGATCTTCGACCCGGAGCATCAAGATCTCCTTCATGGAAAACCGCAAGATCTTCTACACGGACCCGAAGACCACCGGTACCCGATCCATTCAAGTTCGCCATCGATGGCAAGATCGACCGTTTGGAACCCAAGTCCTTCTTCCCGGATGCGACAAGATCTACTCCTTTGTCCGAGAATGTTTCCGCCGAGATCGATCCTCGTCGAACCCTGAACCCCCGGAACCCAAGATCTTCGGAGCTTAATGTGTGTCCCTGATCCGAGCCCCTATTTTATAAATGCCATCTATATAAACTTGCTGCATATTAATTGTCTATTCTCACATGCATATTGTGGGTGTTTGGGGCTATTTCGATGATTCACATAAAATAAATATGGAGTCCATATGCGGGCGATTCTAGTCTTATTCCGGACTCCATTTAAATTTGTGTAGCGAACCAATACCATGTTTTGCCTTGTTAAGACAACATTTAAATTGCGGGGTAGTTAAATAACTCGAACCTATTAATTATTTGTCGGGACCCCGGTTCCGCTTAATATTGCCTAATTGCACCGCATCTGCATCATATCAGAATCATGCCGGATCTTCTGCCGTAGTATTAAATATTGCATCCGGTGTTTGTTCTACTGTTTGCTTCTTCGCGGATTAGGCCGATGAGATGATGCGAGTATCGACAAGTTCTCCGGCTATGATCTGTCGGCAGTGTTTCCCAGGCGAGCATCTCTCCCCTTCTACCTATTTTGCATTTATAGTCTTTATTTCCTCCTGATGATCTATTGCTATCCGTGTCGTGATGCTTTAGTTTTCGTGCACCAGTTATATCCCGTGCAGCCTCTATAATGCCATGGACACCTCCTAATACCTATTGTTTGGTAGATAGCTGGCCTTTCGAGTCGTAGTTGCTTGCTCAGGTGCGATATTGTGTTGTCAAGTACCACAGTTGTTGGAATGCTGGCAGATGTTTATGGTGGAGATGATCATGACTCTAAATACAACTATTAAAATGCTAGATATAACTAATGCAGAGGCATCGGTGGGCAATAGATGTTATTTGGTTCTTCCACGCTCACTTGTGTCCCATAGGACCCCGAGTACTTGATACCTGTTCCTTGACTATTCGCACTATCCACATCCGGGAGGCCTTATGGACCCCCCCTGAGCCAGAGCTTGATTCATTTCTATTTCTTGGGGCCACAAAGTAGTTTGGGGCTTTATTACTATCCTATACTTATGCCATGCTTTCCTGCTTTATTTATGATTATGCGTGGAGCACATGTACTGTTTAGGAATTGCGGAGTGTTTTCGCGGTATCGACAAGCCCAGTCACACTTTCGGGTTCCCAGTCGCTTACAGCCATTGGCGCAAACCTTAGGTCCGTCTCAGAGCCGTCCAACTTCGTTGCGGGTAGCTTAATGGGGTGGCCCCCTGAAATATTCATGCATCCTGTGATCGCTTTGTCGTGAATACCTCGTTGGGTTTTGAGTTGGTATTTCCGAGGTTGATCGAGTGTGTGTTGCTATTTGTGCACCCTACAGGGTAAAACTTTCTGAAAGCCGTGTCCACGGTTATGGACGACTTGGAGCACAGTATCTCGATCATAGACAAGCATAACTAAAGTAGTGCTATAAATTTGACTTAATATATCTGACTAGTAATCAGCTTCACTATAACGGACTGGATATTAAAAATGCCAACCACTGGTGGACCTGGGTTATTTTGTTATATCAACCTAGTAAGTATTGCAACCCCGATGGAATGTGATAAAAGTGCCAACAAATGCTAGGTTTTGGGATTCCTCGGGACAATTATATCTGACTAGTAAATGTTCCAACTACCACGGAATGGTTAATTAAAACTGCCCACTACTTATGCTTCAGGATGACTCATGCTATCTATATCTGATTAGTAAGTGTTGCAACTATAACGGAATGAGTAAAATTGCCAACTGTGTGAGTTTCTTGGTCCAACTTCCTCGTTTGTTCTCGAGGGGGAAATACCAGGATGGGTATGATTGGTGTTAGTATCAGGTTGGATCCGAATAGGTCTTTCTTATCCCTCTCTAATAGCCGCCAGTGATATCGAGTCTCTATAGGTTGTTTAGTGCCGCTGCGCTGCCGCTTCAGCCCACCATACCTATGTAGGCGAGAGCCACCAAATTCTAGCCTCGCCGTGTACTGGCCTCAGTACTGACGCTCCTCTTTTCCCTTTGCCCTTTGTTGGCATCCCTTTTGTTTTAGCAGGTCTGAGATCGATGTCGTTAGCAGGGTTACCCTTCCGGATTGGCCTGGGCAGGGTTATGGACGCCATTGGTTATTCTTCAGGGCTCTTAGCCCAATTTGCATCTTGACCATACTCGAACACTGTATCGTTTTCAAGTTGATTTGGATCTTCGTATTTGTATATATGTATGCTTGACTCGCTGAGTCGCTGTTGTATATATATATCTGTTCTGTGGGTCCCATCGAGGACTGTTGTGTAATGGTATTACTTCGTTTTCCACCCGCACGAAAGTGCCTGGTGGGCGTCGTTGAATCGTCTCTATGCGAGTTTGTCGGGAAGGGCTAAAACTTGCATAGGGCCGATTTGAGGGTGTTACAGAGTGGTATCAGAGCCCAGCAGTTGCGATACCCCACTGGTCCCACCTGTAGGATAACCTAGCTAACGGTCGATGTAGAGTGTCAAAGCTATTTTGCAAAATCGGTTGGATAGATCTGATTAGGTCTGTTTTACTCCTTACCCCTCTGCTATTCTCCTCTTACCTCTGCATGTTTTGAATATGCTCTCTTATCTTTTCTTCGAGTCCAGGAATTCTCGTGGTTGGGTTCCGTCGTACATTCAGGGTTTCGCTTCCTCCTTTGGTAACGGTGCTTCTACATCCGGTCTTCGTGCTATCTGAGGAATCCTTCATCTGTTGGACTTCTCTCTGTTCCTTGTTGTGCCTTCCGATGTTTTTCGACGCGACGACAACATCTACGTCAGATCTGATGCAGAGCCTGCATCACCCCTTTGTTCCGAACCTTGCTTGTCGAGATCTTCGGTCTAATTCCGAGAGTTGGTCGCATAATACACCTATCCGTGTGCAGAGTAATGGTTTAGGTGCGCGATGGACTGATCACCATCCTACTACTCTTACCATTCGCTTCTGTATATCAAATCGGTGGATCCAGCAATTTTACTCCGTCCCCAGAAGTCAGAGGTGGCTTTATCTTCTGATACCTCTACCTTCGCCCTTTGTCCCCGGAGTGTTATCTCGACGATCACGGACGATGATCTCTCGTTAGTGGTGTCGCGAGGATCTACACGAAGCGAGAAGAATTCAAATTGCCGACCTTCTTCCCAGTACCATGAGGCAGATCTCGAGGGCGAGATCCCTTGTTAGTGGTGTCGAATTGTGGCATCTCGCTAAAACCACTACTAGAAAATCGCGGTGTTTTTGTGCATTGCATCATCATGATCGCATGCATGCTCATGTCATCATGCCGCATTGCATTTGAGCATCGTCATCATCTTGCATGGTTTGTTTAAAAACTATTTTCTAAAAGCCTAGTTTTGTTTTCTAAGATATTCCCCCTGTCTTTATTCAAATCAAAACCCCGGTCTTTATTCAAATCAAAACCCCGGTCTTTTTCAGATCTTTTATTTATCTAAAAACTATTTACAAAATCCTTTCTAAAAAAAATTCTAGGGGAGGCCGCAAGCCACCAAGCCCAAAGCCCAGCAGCTAGCAGCCTACAACCCTGATCGAACCACCACCAAACCCTAGCTACCCAACTCCCACATCCCACCCCTGCCGCCTCCACACACACCCTGTGCACCCGCAACCCACACAGCACACACGCACACCACACTCCAACCACCTGCCCCTGTCCCGCCTGGCCACCCCGACACCTGGCCCCACACCCAGCCCTCCTCACCACCCAGCCGCACCCAACTTCCACCGACAGCCATGCCACCTACCCCGCCCTTGATCCCGTTCTCTCTCTCGCACGCGAGAGAGCCAACCACGCGCACGCTCCCTCTTGGCCGCACTCCCGCGCCCCCGGCCCCACCACCTGCGCGTCGGGATCCCACCTGCCGCCTCCCGTCCACCCGGCCCACCCTGCTATCCCCGAGGCCACCTTCCTCCTTCCCCCCCCCCCCCCCCCCGCCAATCGCGCCTCCAACCGCGTGTCGCCGCCAGCTTCTCTTCCTGCCGCGCGAGCGCCCTGCTGCCGGGATTTTACCTCTCCGGCCCCCGCCTCGCACCCTGCCACGCGGGCTCCCCCGTCCGCCTGCTGCTTCCGTCGGCCGGCCCCGCCCGTACCTGCGGCGGCCGCGCCCGTCGCTGGTAGCTGCGACCACCCCTAGCAGGCCATCACTGCTCCGGACCTGCAACCTCCCTCATCGCTCGTCCTCGACCCCTCGTCGCCCTTGGCCTCCGCCTGCCTCCGCGAGCCCGACACCGGAGCCCTGCAGCGCCTCCCTCTCCACCCCATCCTTCGGTCGCCGCCTCACACGGAACGCCGGCTTGCTAACCGCCCCAGGTCGACGTCGACCACACGGGAGACCTGGCCCGCGTCACCGAGCCGCCTCTCGCCACCAGGCCCTGTCGCTGCTTCTTCCCCTCCACGTCTAGCCGCCTTCCCGCCTCTAGACGAGCTCATCTCCGTCCACAACACCGGTCGTCACCACCCGCTACCCAAGCACCGTCCGAGCGCCCCAACTCCTCCACGACCTCACCCTGCTGGCACCTTCCCGGTCAATCTCTAGGGACCTGCCATCCCTTCCTTCCATCGCCGCTAGGAGCCATGTTCGAGCGCCCGCTCGAGGCCAGCAGCAAGGCAGCCCATACTGTCGTTGTTGGCTCAATGTGTTATTGCTGTTGTTTGTGTGCATGTCCATGTTAAACAACATATGTGTCCTCCCCTTTGTGCGTTGATCCGGTGAGGTGTCGAAGTTCCAAAAATCCCCTTGGCAAGACCTTCATCGCCATCTAACAGATAAAACCGACCCCGACCTCGACAGGACCTGCATCAACGCCGTGTACTCGTGAGGTGACAAGATACGACAAGGCCTCCTTGGAGATGATGATGATGGTTCCGAGAACTACCGATGTTGAGACCAAGTTCCGCACAGACAAGACCGATCCCGGAATCTGAAGACCCTTGACAAGATCGTCTACTCGGAACACCAAGATCTACTTCGTGGGTACCGAGCACCGAGATCGCCTCCCCGGACGCCAAGACTGTTGACATGGAACCGAAGCCGAGGATCTTCGACCCGGAGCATCAAGATCTCCTTCACGGAAAACCGCAAGATCTTCTACACGGACCCGAAGACCACCGATACCCGATCCATTCAAGTTCGCCATCGACGGTAAGATCGACCGTTTAGAACCCAAGTCCTTCTTCCTGGATGCGACAAGATCTACTCCTTTGTCCGAGAATGTTTCCACCGAGACCGATCCCCGTCGAACCCCGAACCCCCGGAACCCAAGATCTTCGGAGCTTAATGTGTGTCCCTGATCTGAGCCCCTATTTTATAAATGCCATCTATATAAAATTGCTACATATTAATTGTCTATTCTCGCATGCATATTGTGGGTGTTTGGGGCTATTTCGATGATTCACCTAAAATAAATATGGAGTCCATCTGCGGGCGATTCTAGTCTTATTTCGAACTCCATTTAAATTTGTGTAGCGAACCGATACCATGTTTTGCCTTGTTAAGACAACATTTAAATTGCGGGGTAGTTAAATAACTCGAACCTATTAATTATTTGTCGGGACCCCGGTTCCGCTTAATATTGCCTAATTGCACCGCATCTGCATCATATCAGAATCATGTCAGATCTTCTACCGTAGTATTAAATATTGCATCCAGTGTTTGTTCTACTGTTTGCTTATTCGCGGATTAGGCCGATGAGATGATGCGAGTATCGACAAGTTCTCCGGCTATGATCCGTCGGCAGTGTTTCCTAGGCGAGCATCTCTCCTCCTTCTACCTATTTTGCATTTATAGTCTTTATTTCCTCTTGGTTATCTATTGCTATCCATGTCGCGATGCTTTAGTTTTTGTGCACCAGTTATATCCCGTGTAGCCTCTATAATGCCATGGACACCTCCTAATACGTGTTGTTTGGTAGATAGCTGGCCTTGCGAGTCGTAGTTGCTTGCTCAGGTGCGATATCGTGTTGTCAAGTACCACAGTTGTTGGAATGCTGGCAAATGTTTATGGTAGAGATGATCATGACTCTAAATACAACTATTAAAATGCTAGATATAACTAATGCAGAGGCATCGGTGGGCAATAGATGTTATTTGGTTCTTCCACGCTCACTTGTGTCCCGTAGGACCCCGAGTACTTGATACTTGTTGATTGACTATTCGCACTATCCACATCCGGGAGGCCTTATGGACCCTCCTGAGCCAGAGCTTGATTCATTTCTATTTCTTGGGGCCACAAAGTAGTTTGGGGCTTTATTACTATTCTATACTTATGCCATGCTTTCCTGCTTTATTTATGATTATGCGTGGAGCACATGTACTGTTTAGGAATTGCGGAGTGTTTTCGCGGTATCGACAAGCCCAGTCACACTTTCGGGTTCCCAGTCGCTTACATCCATTGGCGCAAACCTTGGGTCCGTCTCAGAGCCGGCCAACTTCGTTGCGGGTAGCTTAATGGGGTGGCCCCCTGAAATATTCATGAATCCTGTGATCGCTTTGTCGTGAATGCCTTGTTGGGTTTTGAGTTGGTTTTTCCGAGGTTGATCGAGTGTGTGTTGCTATTTGTGCACCCATGCAGGGTAATACTTTCTGAAAGCCGTGTCCGTGGTTATGGATGACTTGGAGCACAGTATCTCGATCATAGACAAGCATAACTAAAGTAGTGCTATAAATTTGACTTAATATATCTGACTAGTAATCGGCTTCACTATAACGGAATGGATATTAAAAATGCTAACCACTGGTGGACCTGAGTTGTTTTGTTATATCCGCCTAGTAAGTATTGCAACCCCAATGGAATGTGATAAAAGTGCCAAAAAATGTTCGGTTTTGGGATTCCTCGGGACAATTATATCTGACTAGTAAATGTTCCAACTACCACGGAATGGTTAATTAAAACTGCCCACTACTTATGCTTCAGGATGACTCATGCTATCTATATCTGATTAGTAAGTGTTGCAAATATAACGGAATGAGTAAAATTGCCAACTATGTGAGTTTCTTGGTCCGACTTCCTCGTTTGTTCTCGAGGGGGCAATACTAGGATGGGTATGATTGGTGTTAGTATCAGGTTGGATCCGAATAGGTCTTTCTTATCCCTCTCTAATAGCCGCCAGTGATACCGAGTCTCTATAGGTTGTTTAGTGCCGCTACGCTGCCGCTTCAGCCCACCATACCTATGTAGGCGAGAGCCGCCGAATTCTAGCCTCGCCGTGTACTGTCCTTAGTACTGACGCTCCTCTTTTCCCTTCGCCCTTTGTCGGCACCCCTTTTGTTTTAGCAGGTTTGAGATCGACGTTGTTAGCAGGGTTACCCTTCCGGCTTGGCCTGGGCACGGTTATGGACGCCATTGGTTATTCTTCAGGGCTCTTAGCCCAATTTGCATCTTGTCCGTACTCGGACACTTTATCGTTTTCAAGGTGATTTGGATCTTCGTATTTGTATATCTTTATGCTTGACTCGCTGAGTCGCTGTTGTATATATATATTTGTTCTGTGGATCCCATCGAGGACTGTTGTGTAATGGTATTACTTTGTTTTCCACCCGCACGAAAGTGCCTGGTGGGCATCCTTGAATCGTCTCTATGCGGGTTTGGCGGGAAGGGCTAAAACTTGCATAGGACCGATTTGAGGGTGTTACATCTAGTATTCCCTAGTTAAGATCTTTTGTGCTTCCAAGGAAGATTGCATGTTTGTATTTATCACTTGTATGTTTGATTGTTTCCTTCAACTCTTATACTTGCTACCCAGCCTTGCTAGCCAAAAACCTGTACTGAGAGGGTATTCTTCTCATGCATCCACCTCCTTTAAACCAAAACCTTTGCCATTTGTGTCCACCATACCTACCTAGTAGCATTATTGCTATTCCAAGTAAATTCTTGATTTATCTACCACCCAAATTAAACTTGTTATGAGAAAATTAGTGATTAAAGATCTCACAAACTTGATGGCACACTTTACTTTCTTGCATTTAATAAACTTGAACCATTGGGTCCTTCTTTGTTGCGTATATGTTTGCACTTTATGAGTTGAAGTTAGCAGAACCGTGTATCATGGGGACCACTTTCAACACTTCATTGGTACTTGTACCTAGTTGATGCCATGTTCTTTTTCTTATGATCCCGGCGGTGTGAAATAAAAGTGGAACTTGTAAGATCATGGAGTTTATATGTGTGTTAGAGAAACGCCTAGGCCACTAGCCTAAGCCATGCCTAATCATGGTGGAAACTTGCAGCATAACTATAGTGAGCATTCTATGAAGCATCCTCAATAAAAACCTATGCAAATAGCAAATAAAAAGATCGCTGAGATGCTCACTATCTTCTTGCCTTGTCATTTTGATTATGGGATAGCTCCTATGTCATGTGCAAGGGGTACCCCGTTGGCGGTTCTCAATGATACACATGTATTTACAATGACAAGAGCTTGCTCGTGACTAAAGTTGAGTAGCATGAGGATCGGTACTCATAAGTAAGGGGCATGATATTTCAACTTATAACTTGTCAAGCATATCCTCTTAGTTGTGTCACTTTAACCTTAATCACCTAAAGATGCCTATGATAGGGGTAATGAGAGCTGAAAGCTAGTAAGTATCATAATTTTTGGGAGCTCTTTATGAGACTTGCAATCCCTGCTTCCCTCTTTGACGAGCCTTTCTTTTACTTTGTAGTTGAGTCAGTAAACCTACTCCCTTCTATCTCAACAAGTATTTTGAGTTGTTGTGTTTCATTCATTCATATGTTGATTTATTCAATCATGTTTCTTATGTTCCTTGTTTTGCAAATTGCTCTTATCTTGATGTTTACTACTTTGAAAGCTATCATTGAAAAACCAGCTATTTGTGAACTCTAGCAAATTATCAACTATTCTTCGACCAAGAGCTAAGTTTGTTATTACCAATTATGATTCACTTTATGTATCTTTATTGTGTTTCCTTTACTTATTACAAGTTGAGTTATATAATAGTGAGTTGTCTTCTATTATAATCTATGTATTTGATGAATGTGATGGTTCTTGTTCGTATTCTTTTATCGACTCTTCACTCCATAAACCTGAGGCCATGTTTATTGAGCTCAATTTCGCTCGGGGACAAGCGAAGTCTAAGCTTGGGGGGAGTTGATACGTCCATTTTGCATCACTATTCTATGTCTTAATTCACTATTATTCATTGATATATTTCATATTGAGAGGTGATACTTATGTTATTTCATCTATTTTTGCATGGTTGATGACTTTTGGAGCATGGACCGCTGCAGTCAGGATTCTGATGGAAAATGTGCTGCTTGGAGGCAAAATTCGCGAAAATCAGAAAATCTGGGAAAATATATGGAAAATCCTATTTTTCTAGAAGACTAAGAAAGCCAGAAGACGGAGTGGAGATGGGCCACAGGGGGCCCACACCACCCCATGGCGCGGGCAGCCCTAGGCCGCGCCAGGAGGTGGTGTGGCCACCCTGGCCCACTCCAGCCTCTCTCCTCTGACGTATATCATCCTCCCGAAACCCTAAGACTCGGGGAGCGACCACAAAAAGATTCCACCGCCTCTGCGGGGCGGAAAACACCAAGAGAGAAAGATCTCTTCGGCAGACAGATTTCTGCCGGGGGAATTCCTTCCCGGAGAGAGGAGATCGTCGCCATCAACACCACCATCAAGCTGGACTTCATCGGGATCATCATCATCATCACCACCATAATCACCATCAGCATCCTCATCACCATATCCATATTGTTATAACAATTGGTTGAATCTTGCTATAGTTCATAGGGGAAACTTTCCCGATGTTGATTACTCTTTGTAGTTGATGCTATTGAGTGAACTATTGAATTATTGTTTATGTTCAGATTGTTATACATCATTATTCCATATCTTATCATGATCCATATGATGTCTTGTGAGTAGTTCGTTTTGTTCTTGAGGACATGGGAGAAGTCTTGTTGTTAGTAGTGGAGTTGTGTTGAGAAAGATTCAATAGATTTTTATTTAAGTTGTGGTGTACTTCTTCTAGTGGTGTCATGTGAACGTAGACTACATGACACTTCACCTATATGGCCTAGGGGAATGCATTCTGTATTTGGCTACTAATCGTAGGGGTTGCCGGAGTGACAGAAATCTGAACCCCCATTAGGAAACCATTGCACAAGGGACGTCAGGGTCTTAGAGTTTAAAGTTGTGGTTAGGTTTCTACCTTAATTACTTTCTTGTACTTACGGATGTTTGCAAGGTGTTTAATCACAAGTATGTATTAGTCTTGGATGGGGCGGTACATTAGCACAGGTTCACCCACACAACACTTAGCAAGCTAAAGAAGATTAATCAGCTATATGAAGCGAAAGCACTTGACAGTCTTCCCATGTGTCCTCGAGAACGTTTGGTCATCTTAAGTAATACAACCGGCTTGTCCTTTGCTGCATAAAGGATTGGGCCACTTGCTGCATTTATTCCTACTGTCTTTTATTTACTCGTACTTTGTTTGCTTGCTTTATCAAAAAACCCTAAAAATCCGTTTGCTAAGTATTTGCAGAGAATTCCTGATCCATACCACTAGCCAGCACCTTCTGCTCCTTGTTGGGTTCGACACTCTTACTTATCAAAAATACTGTGATACACCCAGTATACTTGTGGGTCATCAACTAGGTCTCCCCAACTCACTACTAGGACTAGATGATGGATCCCGAGATCTACCAAACCAACCTTGGGCCGAACACCTCCGAAGAAGAAGATGATCACCACCACCAAGCCTAGGGCATCCTCCCATGCATCCTCGTGATGCAGAGCAATACCTCGAGGGACTCCATGCGACTTAACCGGTCAACAACGAAGATGGCAGTAGAGTTGGACCGGCTACCGATCCTAGGACAAAGCCCAAGTTCAACACCACCATTGCCTCCAGTGTGGAGACCCAACATACCACTACATGATGTAATACACTATAGTCATCGACATAACACCAATGAAACATTGTTCACTAGTATTACATCCCTCGGAGTGGTACAACAGAAACACAGCAGGTCCAAGACATGACTATAGATTACAACTCGACTCTTTATAAAAGATCCAGAGAACACTTTAGGTTAAAGAGGAAGAAAGAAACTTCTTACAAAGAAGAACCAGATATAACAACTTAGAACCATCTATGGACTAAGACTAGCATCTAAACTAATTGTCTGGCAATTGCTGCTATTGCAATGCTCTGCAGAAGTAGGTTTATTGGCTAGAGAATCTACTCCTATCTAATTAGGAACTTCATCTTCATATTGGTTGATGTATATGTTGACTTTATTGAAGAACTTGAGATGTCGATGATAGTTTCTTGAGCAGAAGTTAGTGTTGATGTCGTCTTCAACGGCTTCAGAATCTATCAAGGGTTAAGAAGGTATGGTTGAGTACAAGCGTACTCAGCAAGTTCACTAAAAAGGAGTGTTTGATGCACTATCTACAGCCACAGACCATAGGTCATAGGCAATGCAGGTTTTCGTAAACATTTCTTCAAAGGTTGCTTTTATTCTGAAAACTATGTCTGATAGCCTTCACAGGTTGACCAAAACTTTCGTGGAGTTCCTTTCCTGCCGCGTTCGTAGCTCCTTCCGGAACATGGGTAACATGTCACACTTTTATACACTCTGCAGAGGTGTGTTGCTTTACCCATGAGAGATCAAATCCTTGTTGCACAACCGGGCGATCTTTCCCGTCCACAATTCCATGATGTGGGGCCCAGTAGATGATCCAAGCCAATCACTTCTCTTCTCTGCGACCCTGTATGAAGACACAGCCCTCTAGGACATGCCCCACCTCCGTTAAGCCCCGTATAGGATCGACTATAACTCACTTGAAGACTCTGTGAGTCGGTTATGTCATGGCAAGCTCCCTTAAAGGTCCAGCTATACCACTAGCAGCTTCTCAAGATAATCTAGACACCAAAATCACGGGAAACTAAGGGATTCCACCCATGTGCTAGGTTCTCCATGAGAAATCCTCAGCCTCATGATCAGGTCATCTGTCCATGCGAAAGGAAGAAGACCTAGCTGACTTCTCCATCCCATTCCAAATCTCATGGTTAACGCGTAATATACAGCGCTAGAATCACGGACGACATTGGTTGTTAAGTACTAGATATTATGTTCCTTTATCACTGGAAATGTATTAGTAGATTATTACCATTTAGTAGATAATCCATAATCATATTATTATGAAAATAGTGATTTCTAACCTTTTTGAAACGTAGGTGGTGACAACATTTGAGTTACATGCATAGAAAATAATCAAAGAACATGAGCAAGTGTGAACTTGCCTTTTGTGATTACAAGATAATGCACTCACGGTCTTCAATACAATAGAAGATCCAAAATCTGAAATTAGCATCATTGGTCCGGTAAGGACAAATGTTTTAAGAAGCAAGATGCAATTATGCATAATTAACGTAATGCAATTTGATAAACGTGAATTCTCGGGATGAACGTATTTGATCTAGGGCTTGAAGTTTGTGATGAGTTACTTAGAGTGTGTTGCACTTTTATACCAGTTTCACTATTGTGCTTCTTATTAAGGCTTGTGAGTGTGTGCGAAACAATATGTAAGAGCAACAAGTAGCATTCAATAGTAAAGCAATCAAATGTGGACTGTTATCTAAAAGGTTTCTTTAAGCAAGATTATTAATGAATTAAAGCTTTTAAAGAAATGCTTAAGGATTACTTTTTAATGTTCCTTAAAAGAATAACTTTTGAGGAAAAGATTACTTTACTAAGTAAACGCATTTAAACTTAAAGCTAACACTTTAAGGTTTTCTTACTAGTTATGAGTATTAAAGAAGAAAACAATTGCCTTATTTGAATAGCTATTCCACGTGTAGTGGATACTTATATATTTTGAATATGTATTATATTATATGTGGCTCACTTCTTAATGTTCTTATAAGGAGGAAATACAAGTAGTATTTCTTTTTATGGAAATGGTGTTTCTTGATGTTATAAGTGAATATAATTACTTTCTTATTAATGCTTATATTTTATAAACATGGAAATGAATTACTTAAAACTTGGTTTAAATCTTTAAGTAGTTTTCCAAACTAGTAAAATATTTAGTGGATATTAGCTTGGTGATTTTATGAATGAGTAGAATCCTCAAGACAAGCAAAACAATACTTTCATTGGTTTTATAGTTTATAAACTCTTTTTAAAAAATAAAATAAAATTAATTTGAATGGTAGTTTTAATAAATACATTTTAAAATGGTTAAACCCATTTTTGAATTCACTTAAACATCAATTGATCTTGTTATTACACTTTTAGATTTTAAACAATTATTTATATTATGGGTATAAGCAAAGGTTCATATAACTTTTATGTATATAAAAAAGGTTTAAACAAGAGTTATTAAACATTTTCATTTATTTTACTTCAAATGTGAAGGGTTATAATTCTAATGTGTAGATTTTACTTTTGTGATTATTTTGGTATATTATACTCCATCCGTTACTTAATATAAGGTGTATAGTTTTTTTAAAACGAATATTAACGCACAGACTGGGAAGACAAATTTCGTTGCCTTCGGACGTGAATACCTAGATGATTGACATGATATAGAGGGAATATACGAAATCTGGGTATCTTCTCTCTCCTGATAGTGGCGGCGCTGCCTCGATTTTACCATCGGAGATGCGCCAACGGCGACGACTGGCGGCGGTGGATGGCAAGGCGCGGCGGTAGAAAGAACCAGAGCAAGAGAAAGAAGATGGAGTGGTGTTTGAGCACCATTGACTCGCCCTGGTTTCAGTGGTGACATCGATGAGGACAGACGCGGCCGGAGGTGAGCACTGGACATGAACTCCGGCGAACACTGATACGTCCATTTTGCATCACTATTCTATGTCTTAATTCACTATTATTCATTGATATATTTCGTATTGGAAGGTGATACTTATGTTATTTCATCTATTTTTGCATGGTTGATGACTTTTAAAGCATGGACCGCTGCAGTCAGGATTCTGATGGAAAAGGTGCTGTTTGGAGGAAAATTTCGCGAAGATGAGAAAATCCGGGAAAATATACGGAAAATCCTATTTTTCCAGAAGACTAAGGATGCCAGAAGATGAAGTGGAGGTGGGCCACAGGGGGCCCACACCACCCCATGGCGCGGGCAGGCCTAGGCCGCGCCAGGGAGTGGTGTGGCCGCCCTGGCCCACTCCATCCTCTCCCCTCTAGCGTATATCAACCTCCTGAAACCCTAAGACTCGGGGAGCGACCACAGAAAGATTCAACCGCCTCTACGGGGCGGAAAACACCGAGAGAGAAAGATCTCTCTGGCAGACAGATTTCTGCCGGGGGAATTCCTTCCCGGAGAGGGGAGATCGTCGCCATCAACACCACCATCAAGCTGGACTTCATCGGGATCATCATCATCATCATCACCACCATCAGCACCCTCATCACCATCTCCATATTGCTGTAACAATTGCGTTGAATCTTGCATAGTTCATAGGGGAAACTTTCCCGGTGTTGATTACTCCTTGTAGTTGATGCTATTGAGTGAACCATTAAATTATTGTTTATGTTCAGATTGTTATACATCATTATTCCATATCTGATCATGATACATATGATGTCTTGTGAGTAGTTCGTTTTGTTCTTGAGGACATGGGAGAAGTCTTGTTGTTAGTAGTGGAGTTGTGTTGAGAAAGATTCAATAGATTGTTATTTAAGTTGTGGTGTACTTCTTCTAGTGGTGTCATGTGAACGTCAACTACATGACACTTCACCTATATGGGCCTAGGGGAATGCATTGTGTATTTGGCTACTAATCGTAGGGTTTGCCGGAGTGGCAGAAACCTGAACCCCCGTTAGGAAACCATTGCACAAGGGACGTAAGGGTCTTAGAGTTTAAAGCTATGATTAGGTTTCTACCTTAATTACTTTCTTGTACTTAGGGATGTTTGCAAGGGGTATAATCACAAGTATGTATTTAGTCTTGGATGGGGTGGTACATTAGCACAGGTTCACCCACACAACACTTAGCAAGATAGAGAAGATTAATCGACTATATGAAGCGAAAGCACTTGACAGTCTTCCCATGTGTCCTCGAGAATGTTTGGTCATCTATAGAAATACAACCGGCTTGTCCTTTGCTGCATAAAGGATTGGGCCACTTGCTGCATTTATTCCTGCTGTCTTTTATTTACTCGTACTTTGTTTACTTGCTTTATCGAAAACCCCTAAAAATCCGTTCAGCACCTTCTGCTCCTTGTTAGGTTCGACACTCTTACTTATCGAAAATACTGCGATACACCCCCTATACTTGTGGGTCATCAAGACTATTTTCTAGCGCCGTTGCCGGGGAGTGAAGCGCTATTGGAGAGTGGAACTGGTAAAGGAAACTTCTACTGTGAGTATTGTTTACTTCTGCTAGTTGCTTTATTTTCGTTATGGATAATTCGCTGAGTTTCTTATTTGGTAATGCTACTACCACTACTAAGGTAGTAGATAAGCCACCACCTGCTGAGAAAGATGTTTTCAAAATATCTACAAGAATTATTGATCGTGTTATGGATAACTATTATGTTGGGGATGGAACTGTCCATCCCGGTGATCATTTACTCTTTATACACGAATTATGCGGGTTGTTCAAGTGTGCAGGTATTACTACAGATCAAGTTAAGAAGAAGTTATTCTCATTATCACTGAAAGGAAGAGATGAGGAATGGTATAAGCTGCTGAAGAATGGTCAAGCTCTAGAATGGGAGGAAATAGTGCCTCTCTTTTATTCAAAGTTTTATCCTCCTAGTGAGATTCATAAAGATCGGAATCAAATATACAACTTTTGGCCTATTGATGGAGAGAGTACAGCTCAAGCTTGGGGGAGATTGAAGTTACTAATGCTCAAATGTCCCATTCATGAGCTCCCCAACAATATTATTATCAATAAATTTTATGCAAGGCTCCCTCTACATGATAAAGATTTATTGGATGCTTCTTGTGCTAGATCATTCACTCGTATGGAAGAAGAAGCTAAATGGGACCTTCTGGATCGTATTCAAGACAATGTTGAAGCTTGGGAGAATGAAAAAGGTAGAAAGTCAGGTATAAATTATGATTATGAATGCATTGAATCTTTTATGGAAACTGATGACTTTCAAGATATTAAAAATGCTTATGGTCTAGACTCTCAAGCTATTGCTTCTTATTTTAAGGCTTTTGCTTCCTATATTGAAGTGCCTAAAAAGAAGTGGAATAAGTATCATGAACCTTATAAAGATGTTGCTAAGAGTGTTCCTTCAAGAAATACTGAAGTTTATACTGCTAATCATGTTTTACCTGAACCTTATATTGAGAAAATGCCTTTTCTAGTTAAGGTAAAGGAACATTCTATGATGGCTAGTATGGTTAATGAAATTATGAATAAAGCTGTTGAACCTGATAAACAAATGGTTGATGAACCTATAGTAGCAAATTTGAAAGACTTTCTTGCTAAATATGAGGAAGAGGGACACACTATCCTTTGTAAGGATACCTCTAATATTGTTTCACATAGTAGTGTTATGAGAGCTAGTATCCCCGTGTTTTCTGTTAGAATAAGTGATCATTGCTATGATGGTCCTTGTGGTAGCTATATTGTTAAGCTTATGCATGATACTGAAAGTTATTATGAGAGAGGGAAAAGTGTTCTTATGCATCTCAATAATATCAAGTTTCCTCGTTTTATGCTGAAAGTTTTTATGTTGCACTTCTTTTGCCTTCTTATGCAAGTTGCCTCACGTTTCAATAACTTGTTTGTTTACAAAATCCCCTTGCATAGGAAGTGGGTTAGACTTAAATGTGTGTGTTTTTGCTTCTTAATGCTCTCTTTCACTTCAATTCATATCCCTATGAGAGCTTCTTCAAAATTATCATGCCCGTCTTAATGGCTATAAAGAAAGAGCTTTATGGGAGACAACCCAATTTGTTTTTGCTTTCAGTTTGTTTTTGTTTCTTTGAGTTTTGGAAGTTATTACTTCGGTAATAACCGCTCCTTATCGTTTTGTTTGGTTTTTGTGTCAAGATCAACCTCTAATGAGATAGAAGTAAGATTTGGGGAAGTTGCTGTCCCGAAATAGATTTTTTTGCTTCACCGTAAAAATTCGTGAGAGACCTCTGTCTGTCGGATTGAGCTGTAATTTTTTGTGCTTCTGCCCCAGGTTGTTATTTAACTTTTGTTAGTTTTGCACTTTTTAATTTGAGCAACAGAAGATTTTCTAAAAAATTGATCTTTACCTGCTGGTCTGTTTTAACAGATTTTGCCAATCTTGCATTTGCTTCTTTATTCGATTTCCTTTTTGAATTCTTTTTGGGGTTTTCGGAAGGAGTTGCTACAGTAGCTTATGTGTTTGATGGTTTTCAGTTGAAGTTGGACTCAAAAGGTTTTATCACTTCACTTATACTAATGTTGCTAATAAGAACTGTGTGAAGTTTTGTGTGAAAGAAATTTCCAGGAAATGGAGATAATGGTGTAATAAGGAAGAGAAAGGTTTTATGACTCAAGTAATAAGTATATGAAGATGAACATATCGATGATATTCAAGTGATGACTCCGGAAGGATCCAATCAATACCAAATTCAGAGACCTGCAGAGTCCGTTTCCAACTAGGTAACAGTTCTGGTAAGAAAAGTTCCGCGAAAATACAATCCAACTATATTTTTGCAGTTTTCAGTCAATAAGGAAAGCTACAAAGCAAAAAAGGGACGGAAACGGAGCTAGGGTGGCCCACACCACCCCATGGCGCGAGCCCACCCCAGGCCGCGCCACCAGGTGGTGAGGCCACCCAGGACTCCGCCTTCGACTTGTTTTCTCCTAGTACCTTCCTTTTGATGAGAAACTTCGTAATATATAACCCCCCGGATCTTCCGAGGTTCGTATATCGTGTTTTCGTCGTGTTTTTGTTTCGATCTGTTTCTGCCAGGTAAAAATCCCAGATTTGGAGCCACAATGTCTTCCTCTAGATCATCCAAGGGAGATTCCTTAGAAGATATCATCAACCCATACATGAGAGAATTGAAGATTCATCCCAAGGAGTTGTTGCTCGAAGGTGGGGAGGTCCGGATTAAAGAGGTTCAAGGCCCTAAAGGTGAAGGAAATCTAGAGGACAGGATGGAAGCACTAGAGCATGAAGTCTTTAGGTACAGGAAGATGGCGAAGCGCGAAGTGGATATCATCCATAAGATTTGCTCCGACACCGAGCACCAGAAGGAGACTTCTGAACTCAAAGACGAAGTCCTCTCACTCCGCCAAACAACCAACGAACTGCAAGCACAGTTCTATGACGTGCAAAATCAAAATTGTGAGTATGGAGCTAGATTCAAACGCATAAGTGCTGCTGCAAGTTTCAGGATGTTGGAAACCACGATGTCCTTTGTTGATGGGAAGCCTTTACCCTGGAAGACGGACGAAGATGAGAGTATACCACCACCACGAAAGGAGTAATTCGTCATCAGGTTTGGCATCCCCTTGGTTTGTTACAAGCTTGGGGGAGTGCCGCCGTATCATATCACTATCTTCTATCTTTTTACCTTATTAGTAGAGTCATATCATGAATAGAGGAGTTATTTTGTAGTATGGTTTGCATTATGGAAGTGTCCCCTCTCTCGTTAGATATGTATCCCTTGGTGTGAGTTTCCGTTATGGAATATTAATGAGAAGTTCTATCATTCACTCTTTTGCATAGCTTATATTAGTTTTCAATTCGTGGTTATATGATTGATCTTGTTGTTAGTATTGGTAGCACTTTGGGATCATTGAGTTAATTTAGTTGGTTTTGGCAAACCTGGCTCGGTCAGTAGCAACACCTTTTTGAGAGTTGAATGAAAAAGATAGAAATACTCTAGAGGAAAATAATTTCATCATCTTTCTTTCTTGATTTGCTCATAAGTCTAGTATTCTCTAGTTAAGATCTTTTGTGCTTCCAAGGAAGATTGCATGTTTGTCTTTATCACTTGTATGTTTGGTTGTTTCCTTCAACTCTTATACTTGCTACCCAGCCTTGCTAGCCAAAAACCTGTACTGAGAGGGTATTCTTCTCGTGCATATACCTCCTTTAAAACCAAAACCTTTGCCATTTGTGTCCACCATACCTACCTAGTAGCATTATTATTGTTTTATCTACCTCCTAAATTAAACTTGTTATGTGAAAATTAGTGATTAAAGCTCTCAGGAACTTGATGGCACACTTTACTTTCTTGCATTTAATAAACTTGAACCATTGGGTCCTTCTTTATTGTGTATATGCTTGCGCTTTATGATTTGAAGTTAGCAGAACCATGTATCATGGGGACCACTTTCAGCACTTCATTGGTACTTGTACCTAGTTGATATCATGTTCTTTTGCTTATGGATCCCGGCGGTGTGAAATAAAAGTGGAACTTGTAAGATCATGGAGTTTATATGTGTGTTAGAGAAACGCCTGGGTCGCTAGCCTAAGCCATGCCTAATCATGGTGGAAACTTGCAGCATAACTATAGTGAGCATTCTATGAAGCATCCTCAATAAAAACCTATGCAAATAGCAAATAAAAAGATCGCTGAGATGCTCACTGTCTGCTTGCCTTGTCATTTTGATTATGGGATAGCTCCTGTGTCATGTGCAAGGGGTACCCCGTTGGCGGTTCTCAATGATACACATGTATTTACAATGACAAGAGCTTGCTCGTGACTGAAGTTGAGTAGCATGAGGATCGGTACTCATAAGTAAGGGGCATGAGATTTCAACTTATAACTTGTCAAGCATATCCTCTTAGTTGTGTCACTTTAACCTTAATCACCTAAAGCTGCCTATGATAGGGGTAATGAGAGCTGAAAGCTAGTAAGTATCATAATTTTTGGGAGCTCTTTATGAGACTTGCAATCCCTGCTTCCCTCTTTGAAGGGCCTTTCTTTTACTTTGTAGTTGAGTCAGTAAACCTAGTCCCTTCTATCTCAGCAAGTATTTTGAGTTGTTGTGTTTCATTCATTCATATGTTGATTTATTCAATCATGTTTCTTATGTTCCTTGTTTTGCAAATTGCTCTTATCTTGATGTTTACTACTTTGAAAGCTATCATTGAAAAACCAGCTATTTGTGAACTCTAGCAAATTATCAACTATTCTTCGACCAAGAGCTAAGTTTGTTATTACCAATTATGATTCACTTTATGTATCTTTATTGTGTTTTCTTTACTTATTACAAGTTGAGTTATATAATAGTGAGTTGTCTTCTATTATGATCTATGCTTTGGATGAATGTGATGCTTCTTGTCTGTATCCTTTTATCGACTATTCACTCCATAAACTTGAGGTCATGTTTATTGCGCTCTGTTTCGCTTGGGGACAAGCAAAGTCTAAGCTTGGGGGGAGTTGATACGTCCATTTTGCATCACTATTCTATGTCTTAATTCACTATTATTCATTGATATATTTTGTATTGGGAGGTGATACTTATGTTATTTCATCTATTTTTGCATGGTTGATGACTTTTGAAGCATGGACCGCTGCAGTCAGGATTCTGATGGAAAAGGTGCTGTTTGGAGGCCAAATTCACGAAGATCAGAAAATCCAGGAAAATATACAGAAAATCCTATTTTTCCAGAAGACTAAGGATGCCAGAAGATGAAGTGGAGGTGGGCCATAGGGGGCCCACACCACCCCATGGCGCGGGCAGGCCTAGGCCGCGCTGGGGAGTGGTGTGGCCGCCCTGGCCCACTCCAGCCTCTCCCCTCTAGCGTATATCAACCTCCCAAAACCCTAAGACTCGGGGAGCGACCATAGAAAGATTCCGCCGCCTCTGCGGGGTGGAAAACACCGAGAGAGAAAGATTTCTCCGGTAGACAGATTTCTACCGGGGGAATTCCTTCCCGGAGAGGGGAGTTCATCGCCATCAACACCACCATCAAGCTGGACTTCATCGGGATCATCAGCATCATCATCACCACCATCAGCACCCTCATCACCATCTCCATATTGCTGTAACAATTGTGTTGAATCTTGCATAGTTCATAGGGGAAACTTTCCCGATGTTGATTACTCCTTGTACTTGATGCTATTGAGTGAACCATTGAATTATTGTTTATGTTCAGATTGTTATACATCATTATTCCATCTCTGATCATGATCCATATGATGTCTTGTGAGTAGTTCGTTTTGTTCTTGAGGACATGGGAGAAGTCTTGTTGTTAGTAGTGGAGTTGTGTTGAGAAAGATTCAATAGATTGTTATTTAAGTTGTGGTGTACTTCTTCTAGTGGTGTCATGTGAACGTTGACTACATGACACTTCACCTATATGGGCATAGGGGAATGCATTGTGTATTTGGCTACTAATCGTAGGGGTTGCCGGAGTGACAGAAACCTGAACCCCCGTTAGGAAACCATTGCACAAGGGACGTAAGGGTCTTAGAGTTTAAAGCTGTGATTAGGTTTCTACCTTAATTACTTTTTGTACTTACGGATGTTTGCAAGGGGTATAATCACAAGTATGTATTTAGTCTTGGATGGGGCGGTACATTAGCACAGGTTCACCCACACAACACTTAGCAAGCTAGAGAAGATTAATCGACTATATGAAGCGAAAGCACTTGACAGTCTTCCCATGTGTCCTCGAGAACGTTTGGTCATCTATAGAAATACAACCGGCTTGTCCTTTGTTGCATAAAGGATTGGGCCACTTGCTGCATTTATTCCTACTGTCTTTTATTTACTCGTACTTTGTTTACTTGCTTTATCGAAAACCCCTAAAAATCCGTTTGTTAAGTATTTGCAGAGAATTCCTGATCCATACCACTAGCCAACACCTTCTGCTCCTCGTTGGGTTCGACACTCTTACTTATCGAAAATACTGCGATACACCCCCTATACTTGTGGGTCATCAAACACCGACGAAAGGGAACGGTGAAATTCCCACGATTCTGAGCTCCCCTTGCTTCACCGCTACCACTCAAGCGACAAGGACGGCGAGGAGCTTCTCCTCGACCACTCCACGGACTTCGAGGTGGTTTGTATCGACGGCTAGCTGAAGCTCACCGACAGCAGCTTCGGTGAATTTGTGGAACACTGGGAGCGAGAGAAATGAATAGGAAGGATAAGGATGAACCAGGAGGTCGATGCGGCTCTAGGTAGAGGTTTTATACGGAGATACTCAATGGTAGCAAATAAGATAATCCCTAAGTAATTCCAATGATAGTGTTCCCCTTCTGTGTGCACCACCAAGAAAGTTTGCCGTTATGAAGCTGACCGTGACGATCGGGGGCTAGACATATCTACATTCGCATACAGTGGGTGTAAGCCATGTTGCACAGCAAATACACACAAGTTAGATTTGCCGAGCCTAGCATGTGTAGACATGGCCTCGGAACACAAAAGACTAAAAGGTCGAGCATGAGTCATATGGTTGATGTGATTGACATTAGGGAATGTCTACCTTTGATGCTGCACTGATGGCCTTGACGATCGGGGGAGGTGAAGAGGATTGGGATCATGTGATCACTAAAATCGTCCAGGGGTGACAATTTTAGTGGGAGATCAATTATTAATTGAACTCATATTATGAACTTAGTCTAGATGTCTATTTGCAAATATCTAGGAGATCTTGGCCTATCCCATTGAGGTCCTTTGCGACCATGGGAAATATATTGCTTGACATTGAACTTAGCAAAAGGGTCCAACTTCATAGATTAATACCCACGCCTAAGGGATATCCTCGTAAAAGGTTATCTTCTCTTCTTGATACAATGACCATTAGGAGATAATCCAATGACTCTACAATGTTTGTGTGTTCTCCGTAACCATCCAATAAACCACTCTCCATTCGATGGAGAGTTGGATTACAATCTTGTATTCTACAAGATCAGGCACATAAAGTATGAGCCGTTAGATGAGTTTTCTTCCATGATGAATGAGACTTGATTGCAATGGAGGTCATGGATGAAAAGGGTATATGAAAGATATATAAATTATAAATGTGGTTCTTGCAAAACCCGTTGCAGTTTGCAAAGTATTTGATACTTGTCCTCCTTTGTGAAAACAGGATGAGGTGCTTGAGAATTGCTGGATTTGAGGCAATGTGACTTGATGACAGCAAGCAAAATACTTGATGGACGACATCACCCCTTTCCTCAAGGTTTATCATTTGTATTAGTGGACTTGAATATAATTTTGTAATCCTCGTTTATGTGTCTTGCTTTTGGCAAGATGATTATTCATATGAACAAGTTACAAGACAGTTGTACTATTCTTATGATCAATACCATTATGGTCACATTACAATTATAAATGAGTTATTCTCATCACTATGTTAATGATAATAGTTTAAACATTTATAAAAGATTAGAATGCTAAAAGATATCCAAAGTTTAATTATGATATGGCACTATAGTTTAAGTCATTTTGGTTATTGCATGTTCTTCATGAAGATCGGGGTCTTATATGCTTTATCTAGAGACTTTGCAAAACCATGCCTCGATGGGAAGAATGACTAAAATTCCGCATTCTGATAAAACGGTGATATGCGAAGAAATGTTGAATCTTATACATAGTGATGTATCATATTTTCAACAAGATAGTGGAAATCATTACTTAATTGTGGACTTAAGTGAATAGGTGTATTTACTTAATGAAACATAAGTTTGAAACAATTTTGAATTGTTCAAAAGATTTCAAAATGAAGGAGGATATTGAATTAACAAGAATACAAAAGTCTCTTCGATTTGATCGACATGACTAAAGTATTTAAGTTAATTTTGGCATAAAAGTACATGTGAAATAGGTTTCACAAATTATGATAATACGGCAAATTCAAAGTGTATTGAAATGTCTAAATATCATAATCATTATGTATTAGATACATATGGTATAATATTATCTCTTATCAGGGTTATAGTTATCGTTTGGAGTTAGAGATCGAAATGAGCAAACACTCGGTTGAAATACAAAGGAACATCTAAAGATTAGTGGAAACAACACCATAAGATTTATGGCATGTTCGAGTTTCTAGAGGTTTCGATAATTCGAAATCGTGGTGAATGAACAAGTCTTTGTAGCGTATTCTTAGGCAACTATGAATACATGTTCCACAAGGGGCAAACATGTTGTTGTCCAGAGTTGGTGTGTCTTGATGAAGATTAAGGTGCAAGAAAGTAAAAGTTCAAAACAAGGTATTTGACCTTACCTCCTGATTGTTGAGTGGTGCAGCGGAATTTGTTTCGTGAAACCGAACTCTTCAAATAGAGGAGAAACTATTGATAACGATCATAAAGTTTCGGTGAATACTTTTACTAAGAAAATATGATTCAATGATATATTCTGCAAGTTTGAGGAATTGTATTATTGATTCACTTGTCATGTTATTTGAACAAGACATACCTACGAACTACAAAGAAGCTTGATGGACCTAAGTATGAGAAATGACTAAGAATCATAAAATCCTATATTAAGTTACATTTAAGATTGCAAAGTCATATGTTACTTGATCTTATTAAGTATAGAAGTTTACTTGATATTTCTGAATGACTTCAAAGTCATGAGATGGAAATGAAACTTAATGGAGACGTAAAGCTCGATTTGTCACAAAGTATGGACAAATTCAAGGAGTTGACTACAATGTAGCGATGCTTGAGTCTATTGGATTTACACCAGCAATATATGGATATTGGAATCTCATAGCTGGAATTCTCAATTTGATGATGATCAAAGAATTTTGTAATGTCCAAGATTATCGAGAGGACCTGCATTTGAGTGGGAGCTAATTAGCTTGCCCAAATCTTAATATGTAAGAGACATATTTTGACTGGGAGCTAAGTAGCTTGGCCAAATCTTAATATGTAGTAGACATATTTTGAGTAGGAGCTAAGTGAAATCCCTGGATCTCAAATATGGATGCCATATTTGAGTGAGAACGTGAAATCATTCTAGGATATGTGGACGACATATGTGAATGATGTGATTGCTGTTAATAACATTTAAGTAGATAAATTGGGATGAAGTTGAAGTTATTAAACAATGAGATCTATCGAGATAGATTAGTGAGTTTAATAAACATTGAATGTCGAATGCTTCTTGGACTTGATTCTGAAGATGTTCAAAATGTCCTAAGCAAGATTTTGAAGAAGTTCAGAATGGGACAAGGTAAGAAAGAAATTCTTACTATATGAAGCATTGTCTTGGTATTACAACGATGGTTAAAAGGAAGAAAGAGATGTGTTGCATCTCCTATGCCTCAGTCATAGGTTTTTCCATACAACCATATTGTATACTCGATATAATGTGACCCAAAATTCTGGTTGGAAGGACAAGCTCTTAACTGTAAGAACATGTCTTGAAGTGATTCTTGAGTTAATCACTGAACCAGAAATAAGTTTGTACTTAAATGGCAAGAAGCAAAGTAAGTGGCATAGTTGCATTTCATGCACTAGGATCTACATAGATATAGAAGTATAAAGGTTATATCTGATATGATGTATATTGTTATGGTGGGACTAGTTCGTCTTTAACATAGAATGATGTGTCCTAGGGCATAGTGCCTATGAAAAAGCCCTCGAGGTTGATCTAAAGTCACCTTAGGCTTCTGGAAACTGGCCTCGTTCTGCTGCCATAACTGCCGTATATACACAAAGGATTGCAAAGTGTGTTTCGAAGTTTAGATGACAACATTGAAAACAATCGTCATTATAAACACTATAAACAAAGTTTCACTTTGTCGCCAAACGAATACTTCAACCCACTATGAGATAATGGTATGAATGTCAAAGTTAGGAAGACATTAACGATTTGCAAAGACATAATGATCTGGTAAAACAGAACATGGACAGGACGTTTTTCATAAACATGCATGATCAATAAACGCATATGTGATATGGTTTACGATGAGTAAAATGCGAGCTAGATTATTTGTACTCTAGTGCAAGTGGGAGACTAAAGGAGATATGTCCTAGAGGTAAATAATAAATAGGTTTTTATTGTCATATCTCAATTAGTTTACAATAGTTTCATAATGTACTATAACTGTATTAATACGAAACGTTAATACACGTGTGGTATGTAAACAAACCAAGTCTCTAGTTACCTCTATCGAACTAGTTCATTGGTCATGAGGATGATCTAGGGTTTCGAGATCATGAGCATTTATGCCAATTGACAATGAGATCATGTCATTAGTTGAATGATGTCATAGACAAACAGCCTAACCAGTTGTATCTTAATGAGATCTAGTTACAAAGTTCACCATTAATGATAAAATGAAACACAAAATTTTCTCTATTATATAGGAAATGTTGTTAGTAATCTGACACATGAATAAAGATGGTGATAACCATTAAACCATATGCATTGCAGACGTCACACATATGATCTTAGCTTACAGACTGCTATAGCATACAAACTGAAGTTGACATATCTCTGCTGCGTCCGCGCTTTTTGACTTCGTGCACTATTTTGAGTTTGTATCTCCACTGAGCAGGCACCAAGTACGTCTACGCGTAGATCCCTTTTCCGAGACCGTGAAGGCCGCTATTCCGGCACTTTCTCCGCATGGATTTCGGTTACGAAGTCGTTTGCTTTGTACTGCCTATGCTTTCTTTAAGAAACTTAGCTATGCTTTTGCTCTTTATATGTAATCATCCGATGCACCTACCCATGTCAGAACATACGTGTTATCCTGTTAAGTTCAACCTTCTGGATGCCCAGAAATGTTGCCATCAAATGTTGCCGATTTTCGTCGCATACACTGACCGAGAATACTGGGTCGGTGCGCCAAGACGCACCCCTAAATCTAATACTCTTTCATTGCGCACCCCAATCACCACACGCATATCAATCCTTAATCACGTCTATCTTAGTAGTACATATACATATGGACCAGTTGTCAACTTGAGATGCGTATGTCGAAGTCAACCACGAGAGCTTCGAGGTCGCCCCTTCAATGTCAACTGCTGCATTGCTTTACCAATAATGGGTCGGTACATGCTTGTGTATGGATCTTTAGATCACCGTGCAGTTAAGAGTTAGTCTAACTGGGTCATCGTTTTACTTACTTTTCTCTTCTCCCGATCTGTGATTCGTTGTGAACTTGCTGCGTCTAATTATCTACATAAGCTTTATCGGAAAAAATTACTACTCCCTCCGTCCTACTAAAATAAACGACTTGAGTTTATCTAGATTCGCATGTACCTATATACTAAAACGTGTCTAGATACATCCAAATCTAGATAAACTCACGTCACTTGTTATGGGACGGAGGGAGTACTATCTTGGTCGATCTCAAGATCCCCACTGGCAGATTGTTGACGCTCGTAGTCAAATTTCATCCATCGCACTATGTATCTGCAGTTCTACTTCTGCACCGATCTATCCAACAGATCTCTTTCTGCGAAGCTAGCGGTAGCATTGGCTGTTTTAAACATCCACTTGAGCTCGCCCAGAAAGTTGACTAAGCAACTTGGCACCACCAAAGTGCTGAAAAAATATGAGGAAATAACAACTGTGTGCTTGAACTCCAGCGCTATAAATACCTGAGAAATCTGCTGTGTAACATTCATCTCATTCCACACAATGGCAGCCACTAAACTTGCAGCTCTTGGGTTCGTTGTGCTCTTAGGTGTTGGGTTAGCCAATGCTGTGAGGGTAGCTAGGTAGAGTCTCAAGGAACTGGCACGGGAGAAGGAGGGGGTGGTGGTGAAGTGAGTGGCGGTGGCTCGGGGTCCGGGGGTGGCGCTGGGTCTAGCCAGAGTGGCGCGAGCGGAGCTAGCTCACGCAGCGGAGGCGGGGGCGGAGGTAGTGGCGGTAGCCAGAATGGTGGAGCCGGAGATGGTCGCGGATCAGGCTCAGGCTCAAGCTCTAGCACATATAGTGATGGAATTAGTGGCCGCGGCTCTTCTAACGCCGGCGGTGATGGCCATGGTGGTGGCGGAGGACAAGCTGGAGGTAAGTATGGATCTACCGGGAGAGGATACGGTGTTGGCACTGGCTCCGGCTCAAGCTGGGCTACTAACGTCCTTGGTGGACCAACTCTAGCATCTGCGGGCGCTAATGGCAACGGTGATGGCAATGGCAGAGGAGAACATGGTGGGAGCGGCGGTGGCCAAGGCACGGGATCCGGCTACGCTGATGCACACCCATAAATTCTCCAACGATTTGAACTTGGAGCTCAGCTTAGTGTTTTCCTTTGATGTAGGATAGTTTGTTTTAATCATTCTATTTGTACCATTGTTATGCATTAGTAAGTTGCAAATAAAGGGCTCCATGTGGGTTTATTAAATATATGGCAATGTCTTGGACCATATGTATTATATTCATCACTCATTATACCAATGCAACGCCATGTGAATCATTTTACCAATCAATAAAGATGTTGATGAGGAAGAATATTTGGCAAGTTGGGTAGCTAATCCTATGTATGAGTGAATAAATCATGTCAAACGTTTGGTGCTGAGACCCCCCCCCCCCCCCACCCATGCACTTAGCACGTGTGCTCGCCCTACCCCAAGCCGTTGGATGCTAACCCACGCTCGAGCCCCGTGTCATGGACCTCGGGTCGATTTGCGCTATGTGAGAGCGTTTGTACCGAAGATCCCATCTGCAGTATGCCGATGACACCATCATCATGTTTGAGCCAGGAGACTTGGCTATTGCCAATCTCAAGTTCCTCCTCCTATACTTTGAGTGTCTGTCGGGCCTCAAGATTAACTTTCACAAGAGTGAGATCATGGTTCTTGGGATCTCCGAGGAGGAGGCCTCCAGGATCACAAATATGCTAAACTGTAGACGTGGAGCATTCCCGTTCACTTACCTCGGCCTACTGATCAGCGATCGGGTGCTGACGGCTGCAGACTGGGCCCCCCTTGTGATGAAGGTTGCTAAGAGGGCAGACCCATGGATGGTAAAATTCATGGCGTCCGCCGCGCTTCTTACGCCTATTAATACATGTGTTTCGAGCCTCCCGATGCACGCCATGGGGGTGTGTCTGCTGGGAGAGGGTATTCACAAAGAGATGGACAAGCCACACTTCCGATTCTTCTAGGAGGCGAATGGACCAAGAAGAAATACCATTGGGTTAGATGGGGGAACCTATGTAAGCCTAAGACCTTGGGGGCCTAGGTATCTTAGATACAAGGCTTATCAATGTGTTCCTCATGATCAAGTGGATCTGGAAGCTCTACTTGGGGGGACCAAGGGCTTTGGACGGACATTATCAGGAACAAATATCTCCGTAACAAGGACCTACTGGTGGATGACCACCCGCAGGGGTCGCTGTTCTAGAAGGATCTGTAGAAGGTAAAACACCTTTTCCGCCTAGGGCGAGGCATGATGAGGTGGTCAGCGGGGAGTCCACCTCATTCTGGTTAGACTCGTGGCAGGGGTCGGGGCCCCTCCACGTGAGATTCTCGGGCCTTTGGGAAATCTCTGCAGAGCCGGAGGCGTCGGAGGCCCAGATGCATACAGCAAGGGGCTGGCGCGCATCTTTCCGGCGCACTTTGGACCTCTCGGACTGGGTCGCCTGTACTATCCTCCTGAGCGAACTGGAGGGCGTGCAGCTGGGGGAAGGAAAGGACAGGATCAGCTGGGCTCTTGAACCACCGGGGCGGTTCTCGGTCCGGTCCCTCTACCGGAAAATGTGTCAGGGCACCCCTAGGAAACACTTCAGTGACATCTGGTTCATCAAGGTTCCATTGAAGATTCGAATTTTCCTCTGGCAACTCACCCGCAATAGGCTGCCGACCAATGTTAATATCAAACATAGAAAGGGTTCGTCCAATGGTTGATGTGCACTTTGCAGGGAGTGCGAGGATGCGGACCACTTTTTCTTCTCTTGCACCCTTGTAGCCTTCATGTGGAGTGCAGTTAGGGAATTGCTCTCCTGCACATGGAACCCAAGGTCCTTCTTGGATGTTTTCAGATTTATGCAGGCCCAGACGGGGCAACCTAATCCTATCCTTTGGATTTGCTGCGCGGCTCTGCTTTGGTCCATGTGGACCACTAGGAACAAGTTCTCCATCGAGGGGACCTTTTCGACTCAGTCGGTTGACGTTTTATACAAAATGACCTTATTCATGCAGGCGCGGAGGCCAGTGGCTAGGAGTCAGGACCGGGAAGCGGTGGAGCTGACGATCAGGAGGATTCGCCGGCTTCATGGTACCGTTCGAGATGCCCCGTACTAGGGGTGGGTGGCATCTTATTCTCTATGTATCCGGGTGTGTGCTGTTTTAGGTGTGCATTGGGGCGGTTGTGCCTTAGACCTACCCGTGTGCCTTTTGGTTGTTGTGTGGCGGGGAGTATTGTCTTACCTGATCTTGCATGTGTTTGTAAGACATGTGTACTCTGCCAATGTGGCTCCTCGAATCAGGCTTTCGCCTCGCTTTATAAATAAAGCACACAGGTGAGACCACTACTGGCCAGACAACACAACGTCCAAAGGAAGATACACCACACGATACAAGGAGCTGGGGAGAACCCAAGCCCAACATGAAAAGCAAGAAGAAATAAAAGAAAAATGAAAGGAAAGCCGAGAACGGCGGTGTGCCGAAAACGGAAACAACTCGCAACCGGTGTGCCCTCCAGAGAAGTACCACCACACATCCCGCAGTCCAAAGCGCCTACGTACCAAAACAGCACCTCCAAGATGGGGAGTGATGACGACGACACTGCTGTCACGTCGGGACATAGGTGAAAGGGAAATGGACGTCGCCTATAGGAGGGGTGAATAGGCGTTTTAAAATTATTACGGTTTAGGCTCTAATAAATGCGGAATAAAACTTAACGTTTAATTTATCAAGCCAAAACCTATATCCACTAGGTTCACTAAGTGCACCAACAACCTATGCTAAGCAAGACAAGCAACAAGGTGATAACAAGAAATAATACTTCAAGCACGATGGCTATCACAATGTAAATTGCAGAAGTAAAGGGCTCGGTTGAGAGATAACCGTTGGATGCAGAGACGATGATTTGTTTTCCGAAGCTCACTTCCAAAGAAGCTACGTCTCCGTTGGAGAGGTGCGGGGGCGCAATGTACTTCGAACGCCACAAGTGGCTCACCTCGAGGTGTGGTAGCTCGATGCTCACCCAACGCCACACAAGGCCTCACCCCAAGATGCGAAGGCATGCAACCTACCGATGCCACAAAAGGCTCACCCTATTCTCCGTGAGCTCGCCACAAAGGCCTACTAACGTTTCACTATGGGACACTTGAGGGCGGTCACCGAACCCATACAAGATTGGGGCAATCTCCACAACTCAATTGGAGGCTCCCAACAACAATGCCATAAAGGCTACAAAGCCACAAAAGGCAACAAGGCCACAAAAGGCTACAAGACCACAAAAGGTCAAAAATCCAAACACACAACCGTCTAGGGTTCCAAGAACCCAAGAGAAACAAGCCCAAGGGCTTGAACTCGCCGAATCTCCGAGGAGAACTCAAACCTATGCACCAAATGTAAGAGGAAAATCCTTCACTCTCAAATTCCACCAAAGCTACAAAAGCTATTGGGGGAATAAGGGAGGAAGAACACAAGAGGAGAACACAAAACTCTCCAAGATCTAGATCCCAAGGATTCCTTCACAAAGAAGGGATTTGGTTTGGTGGGGCTTGTAGATCTAGATCTCCTCTCTCAAATCCCTCAAAAAGATGCAAGAATCATAGGAGGGGGAAGGGGAGAGGGCAAGCTCTTCAAGGTCAACAATGGAGGAGAGAGAAAGCCAAAAACCGAGAAAAACAAGAATTAGGGCCGAATGGGAAAGGGGAGCTCCTTTTAAAGGGCTCCCTGATCTGCCCGTTACACACAGTTTCGCGCACGGCCGGTAGTACCGGTGGGTGGCAGGTACTACCGGTGGCACCCAACCAACGGTCAGAAACACGATGCGAAAATAAGCAAAACTCGAGCATGGCCGGTACTACCGCCAACCACCGGAACTTCCGGCGAGGACGGTACTACCGCCAGAAAATCCGATCCAAGTTCCGTCAAATAGCACTAACCAGGCAGAGAGAGTACTAACCAAAAATGGGTTTATCGGAAGTTGGGACGGAATTAACACCGGTACTACCGGCGACATTTCTGCCCGAGCGGTACTTCCGGTGCCTGGCCGGTACTTCCGGTCAGAGAAACTTCAGAACCAAAACTGCAAGAACTTTTGCATCCGAACTCCAAACGAGATGAAACCAATTTTGTTGGAAAGATAATGAAATATTGGGTATCACCAAGGGAGAAAATACCATGAATATATATTCAAAAACGCAAGATCAAAAACCCGCAAGATCAAAAACAAAATAAGATATGCAAGGGAAAACCATTTTTGATGAACTAGAGCTTGTTATGAAGATAAGCACAAGCTCTAGATCCTCACAAGGACAAGAACCAAACAACAACCAAGAAAGATGATGCTATGTATGCAAAGGTTTGAGCTCTCTCCGAAAGATACGAACGAGTCATCCCATCGAGAGCCCCTCTTGATAGTACGGCTATCTATCCTAAACCTGGTCTCCCAACAATACAAGAGACCGGTAAAATAGAAACCCTATCAAGATCATACCTTTGCCTTGAGCATCCCACTTGAGCTTGATGTAGACGATCTTGACACCTTTAAGATGGAACACCTTTCTTGATTGCACTTGCTTGCACTTGCTTGATGAAGTCTTGAGACATGCTCCCCCATACTCCATGGTGAAGCCTCTTCTTCGAACTTGTCTTCATCATTCCATGATTGCCGAGGAAGGAAAGCATCAAGCATGAGATCTTCTAGAGAGGACGCATCTTGAGCTTGCACAGCAATTCTTGATGATGATGCCTTGAAGAAAGCCATGAGGAACTCCATCTTCTTCTTCTTCAAGACATACTTGATCTTCTTCTTCTACTTGATTCCAATAGGCACAAAGCCCTTGGACAATGCTTCTTCTTTTTCATCCTTGAAACCAACACATGGTCCAAGCGATGCCAATGGACAAACCTATAGGTGAAACTCAATTTGCACATTAGTCCATAGGGATTGTCATTAATTACCAAAACCACACATGGGGGCATACATGCCCTTTCACTAGGGTTTCTCCTGGTACGTAGTAGGGGGTGGGGGAGGGAGGCCCCCGACACCCTTCAAGAAGGAAGGTGATACCCGCGGGCGTCACTGTGCCAGTGTCAACAGACAAGGATTTCTCCCGACCCCTCCAGAACCACCCTCCCGTGCACTTTGTAAAGCTCCACCAATCATGTCACCCACGATAACGCGCCATCTCGGTCTTGAAGTCGCCACTGCCGTTACATCGAGAGCCATGGAGCAAAGTCGGTAGGCCGAGAGAGCGGAGACTTCGGCGAGGGTCGGCCTATCAATAGCACATGGGAGGGAACTACCTCCACCACCAGCAGGTGGTAGCCGACCGGATGTAGCAGCAAGACAAACCAGGCCCTCTGGCCCGGCCGAGCCCGTGGAGACTCGTGAAGTCCCACCACTGCACTGCAGCAAGGGTGCCATCGAACACGCCAACCGCCGCCCCAGGCCCTACTCCTTCTTCCACCAGGGGATCCACCACCACGGCAAATCTCGGTCGCCAAGCAACAGCACCATCGCCACTGAACTCCCCCGGGCCTACTGGACCGCTGCTGGTCTGGGGATCTCACGTCACCTCCCGGAGCCTCCTCCGACGGAGGGACGTCGTAGCCGTCCACCTTCCGAGGCTGCCGCCCCGGCGTCCACCGAGCCGGACTCGCACCCACCAAGCCAGGTTCGTTACATGACCTGCAAGGCGGGGTTAGGTCTGGTTGATATAGGATGGCGGCCACGGCACAGCCGCGCGGAGGACATCAACCTCCACCACCAATGGCGCTTGTCGTCCGGACACGGCAGCAGAGACACACTAGGTCTCGGGCCCGGCCGGGCCCAAAAAAGGGTCCGTAAAGTCTCTGTCGCCACGCTGCTACAGCGCAGCCGCGACCGCCGCAGCTTTCCTACACGCCCCACACCGACACCCCTCCTGTAGAGGGTGCCAGCATCGCAAAAGGCCCGTCCCAGGCCCAGATCGGGCCCAAGTGGGCCCAGATCTGGGCTAGCCGAAGCTTCCCGAGGACGCAAGCCCGCAAGGCTCCACCTTGCCGGCTTCTGCCAGCATCCCCGCGCCGCCACCACGGCCCCCTAGTGCCGAGCCGACCCCGACCCGCTCCACCCCGTCGCCCCCTCTACCTGCCGATGCAGAGAAGGCCAGACGCGGCCACGCCAACCCCGGCCCTCGCCGCCCGCCATGGCCAGCCGTCGCCACCCCTAGCGAGCGTGCACCGCCGTTGCGCAGCCCACCACACCGCTGCATCCTATCACATCCGGGCGGAAGCCACCGCGCCACTGCTCCCCGCGCGTCACAGTGCCTCCCGCCGCCGGCACTGGCCCGCGCCATCCCCCGCCGCGCAAAGGGGTGAGGAGGCCCCGCCGCTGCCGGCACCGGCCGGGCTTCGCCCGGTTGTGCCCTTTGACGGCGGCGAGGGGGGAGGGCGGAGCAAAAGGGGAGCTAGGCCGGTGGCGGCGCTAGGGTTTCTCCCGGCCGCTCGCGGGAGCGGCACGGGAGAGAGTGAATTTTCTGTAGATTCCTGCCGATGTGGCTTCGTTAAGTTAAAGCCGGACTCGGCTCGAGCCTACCGTGTAAAAAAAGATCGCATATGACTAACCATATTTAGTCTATGTGTGTTAAAATTTCATCGCACGCGGTTGAGTTGATCCAATAGCAGTGTGTTTTGTCAACCATCGCACATGATTAATTAAGCACAGTTAACTGTGTGTGATGTATCTCTGGTGCACTACAAATTGGTCTGGACCTACCAGTAGTACCCGTAGGACCGTATGCCAGAAGCTAGCCTCGGCTCTATCAGCAACGAGTAATCAAAAAATTATTAAAATATAGTACTAGCATATCTTAATACTATTTCATTGCACATTTGGTATATCCAGATACATTGCGACAAAGTCTTAATTACTAGCCATACAATTGCGAAAAATATGGAATACAAAAAAGAAGAGAATTTGATACACCATATTTCCACAAAGGAGAGATTAGGAGGGTGCTTGGAGTGCACACGGTGCCGGTATTTGTGTAATTTATTCTGAAAAGAATCACTCCCTCATTACTTAATATAAGGTGTATAATTTTTTATAAAAAATTTCATAATATAAGGTGTTAGACAATTTTGAGATTTGTTCCTTTTATTTAGGAGGCAATTAATCCGATTAGGAGAGAGAGAGGATACCCAGATTTTATATGTTCTCACTATATCATGTCAGTCACCTGGGGTATTCACCTTATATTAAGAAACGAAGAGAGTATAAAATAACCAAATGCTTGAATGGGAGAAAATGATGAAGAACTACCACATTTGCGCCACTCTTGTTAAAAAAAAACTACCATCTTAAGGTTTTTTGACACATAAAACCCACTTTTGAGGTAGGGGTGTGACAGAAAACTCTAATTCAATATATTTAATCGTTTAACAAACTTTCTGGCATGTGGGGTCCGCTGTCAGTGCCGACGTGTGGCACGAGGTTAACGTTTTAATTGGTTTTCTGACAGCCGTTAACAGGTCTACATCGTTTTTCTCTTTTTCTTTTGTTGACCCAGCTCTCGCCGCGCCCGTGTACGAATCCACTTCCTGCAGCCGGCGGGAGGTTGCACGCACGGGAGCAAGAAGCTGGCCACCAAGGGGCGCAACCATGGAAGCTGACGAGCTAGGCGAGCGAGGGAGAGCTGTGTGGCGCGCACGGCGGCGGGACTGTGCTGGCGCGGGTAGCAGCGGCGAGGCCAGCTTTGGCGCGAGCCGGCGCCAGCAAGGCCAGCTCCAACACGAGTTGTGGGACGCACGCGGTGGCGGGACTACGCGGGCACGGCCAGCTCCGGCGCGTGCTGCGGGGCGCGCACCGGCGGGAGTGTGCTGGCGCGGGTAGCAGCGGCGAGGCCAGCTCCGCGCCCGAGCTGCGGGGCGCGCGCGGGCGCCTGCGGCAGGGGCGAGGCCAACTCCAGTGCGAGCTGCGGGGCACGCGCGGCGGCTAGAGTGCGCATGCGTGGGAAGCAACGGCTCGGCCAGCTCCGGCACGAGCTGCGGGGCGCGCGTGGCAGCGGGAGTGTGCTGGCGTGGGTAGCAGCGGCGAGGCCAGCTCCAACGCGAGCTGCGGGGCGTGCGGCGCCAGCGAGGCCAGCTCCAACGCGGCGGCGGGGCGCGCACGGCGGCGGGAGTGCACGGGCGCGGCCAGCGGCGCGTGCTGCGGGGCGAGCGCATCGGCAGGAGTACGCGGGCGCGGGAAGCAGCGGCGCGGCCAGCTCCGGCGCATGCTGCGGGTGCGGGCAGCAGCGGTGCGGCGACGGAAGTGGACGAGCGCGGGCAGCGCCGGCAAGCACAGGTGGGCGCAGTGGGACGGGTGAACGGTGAGAATAAACAATATAAATTTCCTAATTTCTGCCATGTAGACTTGACAGGTGGGCCTGAACTGTTAGAAAATGGTTTAACATGACTAAACACATCAAATTAGAGTTTTCTGTCACACCTCTACCCAAAAATGCATTTTATGTGTAAAAAACCCTAAGTTGGTATTCTTTAACAAGAGTGGCACAAATGTGATTGTTCCTTGTCATTTTCTCATTGAAAGATGATTGGGACCGGCTCTGCAAGAGACCATTGGTCGGACAGAGAAGGGTCCGTGCCGTGTAACTAGAATTTTACATCGCAACATGGCCAAGATATAGAGTATAATACTCTGAGATACACAAGAGATATAACAAAATACTTCTAGCCAAAAGTAACATCACAAAGTTTAACCAGAAAGTTCACATGGATGATACACGCTAGTAATCAGATGTTTCATTGTTTCATTGCTCTCCGACAATTCTTCCTTCTTGTCCGGACGAAATATACATAAGGCGGCGTAAGCAGAAAATATGAAATACGATAACACCCATTGTCAAGGTTTCTCCTGTTTCTCAATACTGCAGGTCAAAAAGAACCCGAAATCATTCTTTGAAACAAAAGGCAAATTCGAGTGACAGAAAATGCGTGAATCTGCAAACTAGAAAATGCACAAACTTGAATAACAGAACATTAAGTAGAAAAAAAATGGGTCGGCTGCTTACCGTTTTCCCTTCTCTACCATACTCACAGCTTGTTGATGTAGCCTTTTCAGTACACGCATGGTATCGGCAAACTCTTCAGATGACTTGTCGATGCGGAACTCAGTGAATTGATCGTGTTTTGAGCGAGAAGTCTGTAGACGACTGAAAGTCTTAGACTTCCATATATAGATTTAGTTTCAAGTTGTAGATCATCGTATATCACCAACCCAAAAGTAAAAGTCGGGATGGGAATGGGCCGACCCGGCCCTGGCCTTGGACCTGGCCCTATGGCTCCAGAGCCAATTTGAGAGGCCATGGGTCGACCCATTTTAAGAATAGGCAGTGGCCTCACCGGCCCGATGGGTATTTGGGGCCGACCCAAATTATTGTAACACGTGTCTTATTTTCTCGGTAGAAGTTTGAAGGTGTGTTTTATCTGAGAATCGATGATATTTTGTACTAAACGGACTCAAGTAGTAAAGCAAGTAAGACATTGTACATACGTTCATGCTCTGCTCCCGTTACTAGTTGACATCAGGCTGAAGCACTAGTGACTAGCTTAACATGTTCTTGTCGGTGGCTCTAGGAAGCAGACTAGATGAAGTGTGATGGGACACGCGCTATGCGGCGAGCGGGACGTTAAGCAGGAGGGCATATCGGCCATGGAGACTGCTTTATGTACAGCCGATATAAGATACAAGACTAGGAGCAGGTCCGGCCCTGTCGACCCAATGGCTCACTTGATGCCGACTCTACTGACCCAAATCTCGTTCGGGGCCGACCCATGAGACCCATTGGCCTTGAATTTTTGGGTCGGGTCAGCGACCCACCGGGTCGACCCGGCCCATTCCCAGCCTAAAGTAAAAGGGTAATGATACGTCTCCCTCGGGGATATCGCGACTCCCATCCCCGGGTGCGTCGCGTCGTGGGTGGGGTGGCACGTTCGGTTTCTTCTGACTTGAACGGGATACCCTGCCGGGTCTCCATCGCCGCCGGGACGCGCACCTCCGCTGTCGCTGCCATGCCCGCCGCCGCCCTAAGCCACGCGCCTCCCAGTTTGCAGCGCCGCCGTATCTCGCCACGCGCCGGATCTCACCGCGCGCCGGCTACAGCTCGCCGTGCGCCGGCCGGAGGTCGCCGCGCTCCCGCCGGAGTTCACCGCCTTCCCATCTTGCGGCCAGAGCTCGCCGCCCTCGATGGCGAGCACTGCTCCCTTGCACATGCTCGTCTCTGACAAAGGCGTCGCCGAACGTCGACCCCCCCCCCCCCCCCCCCCCCCGCGATGTAGTGGCTGTGGTTACTACGTACGCTAGGAAGATTTTGCTACATTAATTCGGTGCTTTAACTACTGACGGCCATCGTCGTTGCTACCGACGGGCCGACAGATTTGCTATAGATAGAGCGACAGATTTTCATGTTGGGGAATTTTTGTTACGGCCGTCAGATTTGCTACATACATGTATATATTTTGCTCCAACATTTGTATGTTTTTGCTATAATATCGTAAAAAGTTTGCTACAAGATGACCGACGATAGTCTCCGGAGAAGTCGTTTTGCTAGGTAGAATTTTTTTTGCTACAAGTTTTCCAGCGATGCCTTCGGTAAAATCTATTTTTTGCTACATTAGCACATTTTGTTTGCTAACACCGTTTTGTAGTTTTGCTACAATAGTGTATTTTTTTTCTACGAGGTTTTCCCCGGCGAGTCTCTGGTGATATTTTCCGGCGAAGTCGGTTTTGCTATATTAGAATATATTTTTTGCTACAAGGTCGACACTGAGGTCTCCGGCGAACTCTCTGACGAGGTCTGACATGTCTAGGTTTTCTTTTTTTGGCACGAACCGGTTTCTGCTACATGTACTAAAAATGCAACTACTTGTAGCAAAAGCATGACTTTTTGCAGTAAAAGCGGAATGACGGGACGGGAAGAAGATCTGATCGTCAATCCGGCCAGATCGGACGGCTGGGGACCTGGCCGGGGACGCGTAGCACGCCCCAAAGTAAAATCCATATTAGTATGCCATGCATGGACACATCTTTTTAGAGAATACGAATACTGTTAGCAAATACGTAGTACTAGTACTACTAGAGAACGCTAGGAAATTCTTTGGCATCTTAATCAGCACCTATGAGATCGATCACACGTGTCCCAACAATTACTGGTTAGATCTCCTAACTTCGCGGATCCGTGAAACCTAGAGAAGACAGAAGAGAGGGGATAAACTAGGAGAAGGGAAGATGGGATACACCTTGGGTTCGAACCTCCAAACACCATCGGTCTTCACCCTTTCATCACCGAAGCCGGGCAAATCTTGTCGTAGTAGAGCGAAAAACCGTCGTGCTAAGACCTCAAAAGACCAACACACTAGAGCAACAACCATCGCCAATGATGAAAATCATAGATTGGAAGAGATTGACTTGAAACCACACCAATGAACATGAAAAACGACTGAATCCCTGAAGATCTGTCAGTCAGACGACTCCACATGCCCTTCGTCGGTGCTAGACGCACCACCGGAGCGAGGATATGGCGGAGATAACTTTATTCTGACTCCCGGATGTAGCCTTCGCCTCAACATTCCCCAAAACACACGGAAGGTGGTCTAAGAAAATAAATGGAAAACCCTCCCGCCGGCGAGAGGCCGCGGTCCGTCACACCTCCGAGACTCCAAGGCCACCGGAGGCGGAGCGGAGCGGCCACGTCACCGGCGAGAGGAACGGGAAACCATACCCGGGCTTTTAGTTAGCCGTCGCCACGATTTCCATCCTCTTTTACAACTTTCAGAATGACTATTTTCTTAGCAATATACATGTAAACGAATGCCTCACACGACGGACCTCGATCCCTCGCCACTCGAAGGATTTACGTTCTTTATTTAGCTTGTTTTTAAGTTTTTTTGGATGGTGAGATGGCTATATCCCGAAGTCAGAACAAGATTCTCCCCGCCATATCCTCGATCCGGTCTAGGAGAGGACTTGCGGCACCCGGACACTCATGTGCCCTTTATTTGTTTTTTTTGAAATTCATGCTTTTAGGTTTCAAAAAATCACAAAACTTATTCAGGGATACATGTATATGGTTCAAATAGCCGTAGCAAGTCTTTCATTTTGGGCTGCAGAAAAAACAAATTTCTAAGTGTATGTAGGGGTGAAAAGTCCTATTTTTGTCAGAAATTTGTCTTTTCTGCATTTTCCGCAATACATCATATTTTTTGCTGAAATTTCTACTGTACCTTCGGAATGTGTAAGATTTTTTTGGAGTCCTGAAAATAGGTTTTTCAAAAATTTGAAAAAAAAAGGCATCATGGTGCCCGGGTGCTACCGGGTTTTTTTTCGGACAAGCGACCCCTTTCACAAATATCATAGTTGGGTACAGAAGTGCCTGGACGTACTAGCCATAAAAGATGTGTCCACCCAAGAAGAAGCCGCCAAAGATCCAAAGTGGAGCCAACCCGCCATCGCTTGTCCGACAACAACCAAGATTTGAAGATATTGCATCTCCAATCTCCAAGAGAGGCCAATATGCTGCATACCAGCTGACGCTCACCCGTACGACTCTTCCGGCGAGTTTTTTGGCGTTTGCACCAGGTTAGGGCATCTCCACCGGGTCGACCCAATCTGTTCCGGTGTGTCCAAACCCGACCGCACGGACGCGCGCCACATGCTCGGTGCCGTAGCGGCATGACCCATTCATCCCGACACGTCCGGCTCGATCTATCCGTGCATCTAATTTGCATGACCACTGCGTCGACCCGGACAGCGCGCGCCCGGGCATGTGTCCGACCATATCCACTAGCGGTCCCTCCCGCCAGTGGAACACAGGCCACTCCACTTCTTCCTCCAAAAAACCTCTTCCAAAATTCCCACTGGCGGGAGCGGCGGGAAATGTGATGGATCCCGCCACCATGGTCGACGCTACGCCCTCTGGGACGCCAAGAAGCGTGGCCGGCCGAAGAAGCCTACGGCAGACATGACACCGACGGAGCGGAAAATTGAAACGATTAAGCGAGCCGGCCGGCGGCATGTGGCGCGAGGTCGACTCGCCGAAGCCAAGCTTGAGAAGGAGCGTCGGGAGGAGAACGAGCGCATCCTCGCCGCGTAGAACAGGGCCAACCAAAAGGAGCTGGCAGTGGATGCCGCCAAGCACGCCGTACACATGATAAAGCAGGAGGCGATGACCGCCGCCTTCGGTGGCACGCTGGCCTTCGGCGTCGGCGACTTGTCAATGGCCGGCGCGTCCTCTACTAGTTCCGTTACGTCCACCCCTTGCGGCCAGCCTAGGACATCGTGCCCGCGCACACCTTCGCTCGGAGGCCACACTAGGATCGTCGTCTCGCTCTCCCGGTTCGTACGGCGTCGTCGGAGGCGGGAGAGCCCGCCATCGACCTCAACCGCACTCCAACGACCACGAACACAACCCCAGAGGCGTCGAAGAAGCAGCGGTCCATCTCCATCACGGACATGTCGGCGTCAGTCAACCTGTTCGGCGGAATGCCAGACGCACAGCCGACCGACGAAGGCACGGTATGATCGCGCCATCTCTTCGCCTTTGCTAGCACACCGCTCCCGTCTCCTCACCCAGGCCAAATTCGGTGCAGGATTTCGTGGCCAACGATGCCGAGGACGCCATGAACGACATGATCAACGAGGGTGGCCAGGAGTATGGCGACGGTTATGGCCACGACGCAGAGACGCAGCAACAGACACATGCAGAGACGTAGGAGCAGGAGACTCAGCAAGATGCGTACAACATTGCGGACGAGTTCATTGTTCGAAAACCATGGCGCTTCCATGGGCGTGGGGGTCACTGTCGCGTCGCTGGCCGCTTCACTTGCGGTGTCGATCGTCGACACCAAGAGGTTGAGCCAACGAACCGTGAGCTACACCATCAAAGAGGACAAGGTCCTATGCAATGCATGGATGGAGGTTTCGCAAGATCCATTATGCGGCGCCAACCAAAAGGGTTTTTCCTATTGGATAAAGGTGGGCAAGTTCTTCCATGAGGCCTAGAAATTCGGCGTCGACGCCTTCTTCAGCGATCGAAATGATCTCTCCCTCTCCAAGTGATAGGGCACTATCTATGTCGAGTGCAGTAAGTTCCAAGGCTCCTATGAGATGGTGACGAAAATGAAAATAAGCGGCATGTTGCCGATTGACATGGTAAAACCCCTTCCTCTCTTTGTCGATGTCTTGCACATGCATTAAGCCATTGTCGGCATCCATATGTATAGGTCATGAAAGCAATTGACCACTTCAAGACGGTGAATGACAACAAGGCCTTCATGTTGACGCATTCTTGGACGTTGATCAAAGACTGCAAAAAATGGGAGACTAGCTATGCCCTTTGGAAAGAACTCGACAACAAGAAGAAGGGCAAGAGCAATGCTTCTATAGGCGGTGTCATGGACCTAGACGACGGTGGCAATGACGAAGGCTTCGCCAACCCTGTAGGTGCCCGTGCCCGTCGGCCTGGAGGCCACAAGGCTGCGAAGGCCGACATCGCCCACCAGACTGGTTCGTTGGCATTCCAGGAGACGCTAACGAAGATCATGGAGAAGAAGGAATAGGCCATCACCGAGAGGAAAGAGAAGCGGCATAAAGAGAAAGAGGCCACCACCAAGGCATTTGTCGAGCTCCAGACGAGGTCAATCGAGGCGAAAGAGGCCAGCACCAAGGCCAGGTTGGCCGAGATCGAGGCAAAGGCAATGGCGAGGGAGGCCGATTCCAAGGCCAAGGAGGCCGAGGCCAGGGCTAGGGTGTTGGAGCTAGAGGCCAAGGCCAAGGAAGCCGAAGCCAAGATCATGGCCGAGGAGACTGCTATCATGCTCACCGACCTGGACAACATCGCCGACCCCGGTCGCAGGGCCTGGATCGCTCGCAGGCAGCAGGCCATCCATGCTCGCGATGCTTGAACGGCAATGGCGACGACGGTTGCGACCCTTTGGACATAGAAGTCATCGTTCTTTTGGATATTGTGTATGATATTGCCCTCTTTTATACATTTCAAAACCACTGACCACTAGTTGGCAATGCCCAAAGGGCGTGGCACGTGCCTGTCAATTTATCTGCCAGTGACTGTGTGCTATTGCCTGTGAATTTGAGTGTTCGACAGAGTTGGCCAGCGATGGCGCCGAGAAACGTCAGACGTGGATATTTGGATCGCGCCGCTGGGCGCGGTCGCCGGACAAACCGAACCACGACCCTAAAATAACCGCGGGCCGACCTAAACGGACAGAAACGGACCGTTTTGGTCATGCATTTGGATCGGCACGGTGGAGATGCCCTCAAGTCACGAGTACCAACCACACAAACGCTACGGAGTTCATCAATCAAAAAAAAAAACGCTACTCTGGCCCATGAGCCAGAAGGTACGTGTAAAGAGAGCCGTTTGGGGTCCATAAGGCCTGGAGGCTGCATTGCAAGCGGGCCTGTTGCTACTTGCCGCGAAGAGAAAACTGACCAGTCGCTACTTTCACTTACAGTAGCAATACGAGCCGGGACTCTGGGCCATGGCCTAACGACGGGCACGTGCAATGCCGGCCTCTTGGGCTCCATAAAGCCTGGAAGCTGATACACACTGCAAACGGGCCTGCCGCTATTTTCACTTGCTTTTTATTACGTATTATTATATAAGCGACACACTGTCCTGTCCGCAAGTGAGTCTTCACCGCCGAACTGCCGAAAACATGCTTCCGATGAGCAGCCAAAACAGGGCAGAGATGGACATAAACCAAGCAGCCAGCCAAGCCAGGCCGTAATCTTCGTCAGTGCAAAGTTTATGACTGTGATTACAGCAGAGCGCCGACGCGAGATGCCACTGGAGGCAGGCAACCGCAGACGTCGTAGCTGATGAGCTGACAATCTGCAGGGTGCAGGCGCGTAGTACGTGTCTGACAGCCCATTGCCTGATCCAGCAGCCACGCCCAGTGAGTCACTGACCGCGAACCGATCGATCGATAGATACTCCTGCAGTGAACCCAGACCAGATCGATCCGTCTACGGAGTACGGTGCTTTGCCTAGATTCGCAAGTTTAGTTTAAGCACCTGACGAGACGGGTCAGGCGTGGCAGCTGCGATGGAGCGCGGAAAACCAGGATATATATTTGTCCCTGCGTCGCAGCATCGGATCCCCCTGGACTGACCAAAAAAAAAAACTGAACCAACGGGTTCAAAATACACTGAACTAAAACAAACACCTGACACGGCAAGCAGGATCTAATAGTAGTAGTAGTTCTCTATACACTTGCACCGACCTGGCCTGACGCGACTATTCAAAGGAGGATGAGGAAGCGGTTGTGCGAGGAGAGAGCTTGTGCATGCACGCGCCTGCGCGCGACGAGCACGTTGCAGGGCTGGCTATCCCGAGGCTGCTGTCAGTGTGGCAGGCTGCCTGCGTAATCGGGTAGTTAATCAGTGTATGTCGCGCGCGCGCATGACCGTAGTTTAGTCCTGACAGGATCTCAGAGTTCTAGGTAACCCATCAACATGGCAGACGCTTTTGTACTAACGTAATTGTTTTCTACGCACTGCTGGTCGTTGTCGTAGATCCATCGCTCGCAAGTCTGAACTTGAAGCGGTTAGCTAGCAGGTTCTTGATCAGTGCAGTAGTTCGGTGAAGCCTTCCATTGGTGCAGGCAAGGCAACGGAGTCTAATCTGGAACCTTTCTCTGGTACACCAAGCATGGTAGAAACGGAGCAGTTTTGTTAATCAGGGAGGTGACTCGAGTAACAGCCAGACATGCTCTCTCGGTCGCCTGGCCAGCCGTGCTGCTGAAACACGTGCCTGCCCATACCTTGACGACGCCATTGAACCTCCCGCCCGCTCAGAGAAGAAAAATCAGTGTGTGTCACTGGTGGTCACAAGTCGCTGCCGCAATATAAGTACGCGCCACGGGATCAGATGCGAGCTCCCACATGCCAAGTTTACACGGAAATAGTAGCGGCGGTCAGGACCTGGCACGAGATGGCCGCGCGGCACAGACAGTGTCAGTACAATAATATCCTCGCCTGAGCTAAGCAAACCGCAAAGCGAACACCTCCACTTTCACGACGGTACCAAGCCGCGTCAGGTGAGCGAGAGGCGAGGCAGCGCGACACGGCGCCGTACAAACTATGGGTACAGGGGCTCTGTCTCTCTCGCGCGTGTTCGGACCTCACGTGAACCTGCCAGCTGCGCACGGGTCCTTGGTGTTGAACAGGCCGCGGCGGCACCGCCTGACCGGACCTCCGCACGCGCGTCTGACGAGGACCGGACGTGCGGTATCTGTTTGTTTAATCCGCCATACCGTTTGCTTAGCCATTTATTACTACTCCCGAGTACTACTGACAGCCAGCTTTGATCAGTGCGACTGTCTTGGCTCGTCCAGAGAAAAACAGACAAACTCCAGACACAGCCTAGCGCACTGAAATCGATTTAACTTGTACCTGGACGTGCGTGCGTACTGCCTGCAGAGAACGGCTTGATCGGCTGTCTACGCCGTAGACGCGTACTTGTACAGGTAGTAGTACACGGAGTTCGCCATGGAACAACTCGAGCTGCATGCCATGCCAGCCTCCACAGAGCTAGAGCAGCCGCCGTAGACGACGATTGCCGCTTGACTGGCCCACCAGCCAGCCGGTGCTTGCGCCCATGACTCGACACACTGTCACGGCGCTGGGAGCATAGACACCCACACGCACAGTCACAGGCACAGCGACGCAGCGTGTTGCGCGCGGCAGACAGCGACCCACTCACCCAGTACCGTGGGACGCATGCATGCACGCGTCGCAGTAGCTGCCAAGCGTGCAGCGCTGGTGCCCGGCCGGCCCAGCGGTCAGTGGTCAGCAGCGGCGAATCTGAGCCTAGATCAGTCAATCCTCCATCCCTCCCTCGCATGGGCGCAACCCCTGACACCGTCTCAGGGGGCCTGCCTGCCTGCCTGCCTGCCTGGCTGGCCGGTTGGACGGACGGCAGCAATTGCGCCCCGCCCCCCATTCAATTCACCCCAGGAGTCGTTGTCAGTCTCCACTCCCTGCGCCCAGTCAGTCCTGCATCTGCATGCACACCTGCCTGCAATCTCCTCTGCGTGCAGCTTCTCGCTCGAACGTCGACTGGAACTTTGAACGGCGGTGACTGGCATGACATCACGGGCGAGACGGTGCTACTGTTGGAGTAAGCAGCTGGGAAGAAGACCAGACCAGAGAGAGCATGGTGTGTGTCCAAGTTGGAGTACTGTTAACTTAGCCAACTTAGTAGTAAAAGAAAAGTTTGGGCACTGTATTCTCCTAAATAAGTGCTGTACGGGCGTCTCAGGGAGCATAAAGTAAGCCTGCTGACCGGACCAGAGCGTGGGCTACTGAGCTTTGCGCAGAATCCCCAGATGTGACAAACCATCGCAGGCAGGCAGGCGGCCGGGGAATCGGAAAAAAGAAAGAAGAGAGATGATATGAATACAAAAGCGAACACGCTCGCCTCCGCTCACGAGCTACTAGCATCTGGTGACATTATTATTACAGAGAGGGTGTGGTCTGGCACAAGGAAAAGGAAAATCTAGTAGCCTAAAAAGATTCAGATAGATAGCCTCAACCTAACTGATTTAGCACGAACAACATCACACCCTGCCCTAAGTTCTGTCACGAAAGTGTCACGCCTGACCGATGCAAATGTTACAAAGGAAATGGAGAAGAAAGAAAATGATGATCCACGCTCGAGAGGTTTCCGCCTCTTCCAAGATCCTCAAAGAAAACTGTTGCGTGTGCGTCGAGGTAGCCGGTCGATGTGTCGGTGGCATGATAGCACGCTGAGAAAAAGAACCAATCGACAAGCTGAGCTCCGTAGCACTTGTTGGTCTGGTGGGAATCCAACACCTGCGCAATGATTCATTCACCTGCAGATCGTAAAGGCGAAACGTTGAGCTACGGGGAAAATGGCTTGTTATTTTCGATGCGTGAGAGTTGGTAAGACATGTGATCGTACTACGTACGTACCGTGGTGGTGGTAGCGGGAGGTGGTGGTGATGGGGAGGTCGTTGTGCGCGGCCATGGGGATGGAGATGGAGAGCTGCGTCTCGCCCTCCAGCCCCATCCACGACCCCTTGCTCCCGGCCTTCTCGTGCGGCCACTCGTCGAAGAAGGGCCGGAGGGGCTTCTGGTCCACGGCGGCTCCGCCCGACGACGGCTTGTCCAGGCGCAGGTCGGCGCCCAGCAGGAAGCAGTGCTGCTGCTGCTGCTGCCGCCTCTCCTTCTCCTTGTCCTCCTCTTTCGCGGCGGACAGATCGATGCCGTACGCGTTGTTGTTGTTGCCGTAGCCGCCGCCGCCGCAGCCGGGGAAGAGGGACGTCGGATTATGCTGCTTGGGCTGCTCCATGCCGCCCAGCTGCTTGAACTGCCACTGGCCGTGTCCGGCGCCGGCGTGGTGATGGTGGTGTGCGTCCCTGTCGGTGTTGTCGGCGAAGAAGGCGTGCTCCCCGGCGCCGTGCACCTCCTTCACGCTGTGCCCGTACGCGTAGCTGTCCTTGCTGTGGTCCATGCTGGAGTAGTAGGACGGCGGCGGGTGCGGGTGGGTGGTGTCGAGGTGCAGGTGGAACGGGCTGACCTGCGCCGCGGCCACGTGGTGGTAGCCGCCGGCGCCGTGCTGCTGGCGGGCGGCGGAGGCGTAGGGCCCGCCGTAGAGCGCGTGGTAGGGCGTCGTGTCGTGCGTGACGGCGGCTGGGCGGTTGTAGGAGGGCGCGGGGGAGGTGGTGGCGGCGACGCCGTTGACGGCGGAGTGGACGTTGGAGGAGGAGGAGGACGCGGAGGAGGAAGGCGGCGGGGGCGTGGCCAAGGACATTTCCACAGGCTTTCTTGAACGGTTCTTGCCCCGGTGCATGTGCTTCTCGCAGTACTTGGAGTCCGGGTACGCCTCCTTGGAGCACCGCCACTTCTTGCCGTCCGTCCGCCGGCACCGCCCCGGCTCTGGGTCCTCCGCCTTCCGGCCGAACCCCATGCCGAAGCAACCCCAGCCAACTGCAACGCCATCGGTAAGCACGTACGATGTCAGTACCTACGATCAGTGAAAGGAAATGATCGAGCTGGCGAATACGTACGTGCGGCCTGAGGAGGGTAGCCGAGGGAAGGAGAGGTGGCGAGCGCGGAGTCGAGGAGGAAGCTGCGGCGGAGCGGGAGGAGGAGGTCGGAGGGGATGGGCACGCCCGAGGCCATGTACTTGTAGATGAGCGCCTGGTGCTCCAGCTCCTGCCACTGCGACGCCGTGAACGGGCACCTCCCGCCCCCCACGCCGCCGCCTGCCCCCACGCCGCCCCCCGCGCGACCGCCCAGCATCATCATCTCCGACAACGACGATACGTACCCACCTGGCTGGCACCGCCGAACACAGCAGAACTAGATACGCCGGTGGTAGGTATCTGCTAGCTAGCTAACACGGCACACAGGGCGATACGCCGATCGGAGCGCGGCGTGCTGCGGTTGTTGTGGTGAACTGGTGAGGGTGGAGGAGTGGGGAGTGGAGGTGAGCACTCTGTGAGGCTGGGAGGCCGGGGGGTTTTGTAGGGGGGAGACGCGCGCGTTCAAACCCTACGGTACCGGAGACTGTTGACGGATCCAAGCAGAAACAAGTGCGTGGGTCGGGGTAACGTGGGATTTGTCAGTACGGAGGCTTGACGCACGCCTCCACCGGCTGGGCCTCTCCAACGCTGACGAGCTAGGTTTCTCTGGGCGTTGATGACTGTACAAGCGGTCCTGTGTGCACTAGTTAACAGTACACGTCAGCTGTTATTAAGATCTAATCACATCAGTCATCACTGTACCTTGGTGTTGACAATTAATGGTTGGAAATAAATAAGAGAACAAATTTTTATTTTCTATGACGAGCTACCCAAAGGTGTCGTAAATGTGATTCATGTTATGAGACTCATTGCCTCATTGGATCTTTTTAAGGCAAGAGACTCGTCATATGTCATAGGATCTTTTTGAGGCAAAGATAAATTTTAGAGCTTTAAAACAAGCCTACTCTCCCGGAATGAAATAACTAAAACTGCACATCGAAGCGGAACGATACATTGTCGGCCAAGCATTGGCATGACCATACCCAAGCTTATCGACGATGTGAAAAGTCCATATGATGCAACTCGGGCAAGAAGGTACTCCCTCTGTTTTGAAATTTAAGATGTTTTTGCTTTTGTGAAGCGAATGTATCTAGATATCTTTCAGTATGTAGGTTTAGAGTGAATCTATACATAAAAGGAGTCTAGATACATTCATTTCATAAAATCTAAAATCTTATATTTTGGAACAGAGGGAGTAGCATATATGGGAAAAGAGCTATGCCAACCCTTTGAGCATGATTATATATATGTGGATCAATAAAACATACTTCCCATGAGAAACTCATACAATAATATTGTTCAAACAACTACCTTCATCATGTGGTGAGGACCAAGATGCCAAATTCCTGACATGCTGGCCAACTCCTCGTATATGCACAAGACTAAATTTGTCCGATGAAGTTTAATAGGGTAGGATCAAGTCGAACTAAAACTAGAAAACCTCTCTTACCCTCATTTCCCCGCTTATCCATTTGAGAGTAGCCCACCTTCCCCCGCGTCGGTGGCCCTACTCCGCCAGCGAGGGATAGGGTGGACGCCGCGGCTTGTGCAGAGTAGTTGTAGTTGTTTTGGCCTCTGGTCGATGTTGGGCCTTGTGCTCGGTAGTATAGGCGGTGCTCAAGACCGGAGAAGCCAGATCTTGGGCATTCTAGGGTTCATCTGCCTAGCTCGATGGCTCCTCTGGTCGGGGCAAGGAGCGATGGTGGGCGGTGCCGCCTCCTTCAATAAAGTTTTCGGCTTCGGGCTTCCTCCTGCTGCATGGTGAAACTGTGGTGGTGTATCCTCTGGCCGACGGTGGTCTTGAAGGGGGGATGCAAGGCGATAGCGCGAGATCTGCGCAGTGGTGAGGTAGTGGCCCTGCTGCTAGTACGTGTTGGCGCTCCGTCGCGTCACCGGGCGGTCCTCATTCCCTATCGTCTTCAGGTTCCCTTGGTAGGAGATTGAAAGGACAGAGCGTTAGGCGGGCAGCTTCATCTTGCGGCACTCGTTTCTGTGTTGTCGACCTGCTGCACGACTCCTTCTCTTGCCCGGCCGAGAAGGCGAGGGAGAGAAGGTGGGATGTGTGGTGGTTGCGATGGCATGGATCCATCGCGTGGTGCTTTTGGAATCTACAACACCTGCAGCAGTTCCCAAGTGTCGGCCTATGTTCGCTGGCGCTATCTCTGGCAATAGGCATGGCCCTACCGCGCCTGAGTTTGTTTTCTCAGGTACCGTCTCCTTCCTTGGCTGGAGGGTCTTCTCCGACCCTGGCGCGGCGAGCAACATCGTCTCTCCACCAAGTGGTTGTGTCTCCGGTGGAGTTGCTGGCGGCCGTGGCTGGTGGTCAAAGCTTGACGACGACAAAGGACTTGATCGCATTTCCGCGAATCTTTGCAGGGTGTTAGTTGTAATTTTAAGGGACTGTGTTGTATTTTCCTTTTTTGAGTCTGTACACCCACTGCCATTCTTATGCATATTCCCATCCCTTATGCGCCTTTTCTGTGCAAAAAAAAAGCTAAATTCTAGCCAAGCATATCTAGGAATCTTTGTCAATGTACTAACTCCCTCAGAAAATAGTGGAGTAGAATACCAAATAGTAAATATCAACAACCACAATATTAAATAAATACATTATGAAAATATATCTTATGTTCAATCTAATTATATTGCTTTGATATTCTATATTCAGGTTTGTGTATATACACTTCGTCAAATATAGAAAATGTTGACTCTTTGACTCTAATATGCCAACTATTTTGTGTCCAAAAAGTTTGGGCTTTTATGCCTTACGATAGGATTGGTTGGTGTTAGCACTAACTAAGGTTTGAAAGGGTAATATGTTTCCACTAGATCTCATATTACTTTCTCTTAGTGCATAAAAATCCTTAAAAAAATACTCCCGGCATCTAAGATTAGTGAAAAGATAATCCTACTAACTTTGTCCAAATATTTAGAATGAAATTGATGCATCTATGATATTGGATGGACACGTTGTGAAAGTGAATCTATTGATATTGATAGTATAATAGATGTTCATATTTTTTAAAGATTTATCAAACTTAGAAAACATTAACTTTTGATTATTCTTATACGCCTTACATTTAGAATGGAGGGAGTAATAAATATGAAACATGATATCATGTGTAACTTCCTACATAGAAATAAGACCATATTGAGGTAAGTTGTGTTTGTCCTAATAAACTAAAAAAGACTTGCGAACAAAAGAATAGCGGTTGAGTCGTCTCGACATAAATCTAACCTTTTCTCTCCAATCACATCGCGACGTAGGGCATGTAAAATAGTGTACACTCACATGACGTGTAAAGAAACTAACTAGAAAACGAGCGAGGCCGTCGACAGGAATATAGACGGTCTGCTGCCGTGAATTTTGGAGCCTACCGACGACCTTCCTCCCATTGTATGAGTGTCTCAGGTCGTGCGGTGACAGACCTTTTTTTTTTTCCCCAAGCCGTGACCCCATATGAGATAAAATCTCTGTGTCCTTATAACCACCTGCTATCAGTGTTGTCTGTAATTTGTACTGACACATTACTATGGCTAAAAATACATATCTTACAGATAAATTGTTGTGTAAGTTACTATAATATTATCTATAAATTGTATTATAGACACCACGTACTGATGCTCATGCCCTAAGCAGACGGGCAATCGTTAGCGCTGTCTAGAGATGACATGGATGGGTAGTGCAGACGGCATGGGTCTAGACTACTGTTCATACCCTCCACGACCACTTGTTCGGTTTCCTTATATTTATATCTGTTGTCCCGTAATATAAGATATTATTATAATCAATTTAATTATATTGGTTTCAATAACATTTGAAGAGGAAGTAACTATAAAGTGGATGCTAAGAACCATCCCATCTGGTCACTGAGAGACGGATTACTACAAAGAAATTGTTGCCCCACAGTATTTACAAGGCCGTGTCTATGTCTATCTGAGTATACTTTGTACTCCCTCCATTTTAAAATATAAGATGTTTTAGCTTTGTGAAAGAAATATCTAGACCTCTTTTAGTATGTAGGTTCACTCCAAATCTATATGAACATACACACTAAAAGTGGTCTAGATATACTCCATTTATAAAACTAAAACATCTTATATTTTAGAACGAAGAGAGTAGTAGTTGTAGAATGTCATTGAACTGCAACATGCGCGGTCATTCTGGACGTGGCTATTTTGCTTTGGGTGCATATGTTTCTTTTATTTGATTTTAATTTTCAAAAGATAGAAAAAATATGTGCGCGTACATCTTTATATTTTAGGTGATCACAAGATCGTTTCACGAAAAATAGATATTTTGTGTGGCTTCTGTAAAAAAGACAAAATTTAGGTGGTAAAATAAGGCTCTCCACGAGATATGTTTTTATCATTTTTACACAACTCACAAAACATATCGATTTTTATGAAACCACAGGTGTGCCCATAGAATATGCAGATACACACGAACATATTTTTTTAGAATATATTTAACATTTTAAAATATGTATTTTTTAGTAAAGTGAGCATATGCATATGGAATCAAATGTGCATTTCCGAGTCATTCTGTATTACCTTCGTTTCGCTCTTTTTTTGCAGTAATATTTTTTTTCATAGTACTGCATAAATCAACTGTTAGAGTGAAAGTTGCGACGAAAGAGGCAGGGCTTGTGCACCCGGAACATGTCTTCACGTACCGGTACGTACGTGTGAGCGAAGCAAAATCGGCGGCTTGTTTAGGCTCTCTGGGTGGCTACCTCATAATTTAAGGTGAATGTACAGAGTAGTATAGGTCATCCAGTCAAGATGCCGCGTGCGCGCTGCAGAATCTGCTGCGCGCCTCTGCAGAACCAGGCTACTCCCACTGATACACTGCCCGCTCGCTGCCGCTGCAAAATCACGACGAAAATTTGCCGGTTTCTTTCTGCCACCGTGTGCAAAGCTGACGGTCTCTCCGTATCACCGATGGCTCTGGGCACCCACGCCTGGTGCGTTCAGTGTGGTCGCTGCCATTGCTAGACTTGGAGCAACTCTAGCATATACGGTACGAACTGTAAAACGTGAGTATAGACGGCTGTACTCGGTTTTTACTGTCGAACTAGCAGTGTAAATCAGAAATATTCCTTTTAACGGATTGAGTTTAAGGGCACCGATCTGCGTTGTCGGTGATCTGAAACTTAAAAATATAGCAGATTGCTGACAATTTTAACATATCCAAATTCATATTCCTTTTAACGGATTGAGTTTAAGGGCACTGATCTGCGTCGCCGGCGAACTGAAACTTAAAAACATAGCAGATTACTCACAATTTTAACATATCCAAATTCCTATTGATAGCACCGAACAAATAAAAATCCAGAAATAAGCATCAAAATAAAAATCCAAGTACAACTTATTACAACAATAGTTCCGATCAAATTACAACAATATTTTTCAAATCAAATACAAACAAATGGACGAACAGCTCCTCGATGTCCGAATCGTCATAGGAGGACGAGTCATCGAATAAGAACAGCTCACTCTCGCTCATCGTCGAACTCATCTGCGCGAAATCACAAATCAAAACCTACATCGAGCGGGTCAAAATCGAGCGGCGGAGGGAGAGCGTCGAATAACTTACGGCGGCAAGATTCGGGCGACTACGGTGTCAGAAGGTAGCAGATCTGACCGCGTAGGTACAGGGCGACGCTCAACCGCACCTCCACCACGCATCCATGGCCGGCGGCATCTCCATGCCTCCTGCTGTGGACGAAAACACGGTCGGCCAGCAAGATTTCACCTACCAGCGACGCGGTGGGGATGTGGACAAGGTCGTGGCGGCCGGGGGTGGGAGACGGCGGCAGGTGGCTGCAGGGGCAGGGGAAGTGCGCGCGGAGGTGAAACTTCAGCGCGCCACGAATTGGCCGGGGAGTAGGGTTCTCACTTGGGTCGGCGCCTCGCACGGTGTATGTACCGGTCGACGCGCAGATATTTCCGAAACCCTCAAAAAAAGGGTCGGGGCCTTTTACAGGGACTGATCGGCGCAGAGAATTTCACGCAATCTGTAAAATAACGATTATTTTGAGGGTTTGGGCGTTTTACCGTATCTGTTAGAGTTGCCCTTAGAGCAGCTCTAACGAAAGCCTATTAAAACGCGAATTGTAGGTCGTGTTTACAGGGCACGGCAAACATCATTTACAGTTTCAAAATAGGCAGCGCATATCGGAGCCTGTAAAACTATACCCCGTGATTATCTTTCACGGGTCCAATTTTACGTGCTCCATTCTGCGCTGCCTGTTTTCGAACTGTAAAATTTGAGTCGACTGATCAATACTCGAACAGTTAAACGATGCAATGCAATGGTCCATAGTTTTTACATCAAATTATCGAGATCACAGCAACCCAAACATAGATTAGGCAACGTTCAACCATCAAATCAAAAAAATGCGAATCCACCAAGATGAATGTGAGAGATCATCAAATCATATCGTCGATGAGCCCATCATGCACGGCTCCGTCACCACCACTTGCCGATGCTCCACCCCCTACACGAACTAGCATCCTTCTCTCCAAGATGTCGGAAATCATCATTTGATGCGACTCCAATTGAGTTGCATTCATCCTCAAGGTAGCGATCATCATGATCTCTTTCTCTTCGGACATGAGCTCCTTCATTGTCTTGGCCTCCTTTATCTTGAGCCTCTTCTCTAGCTCGGTCTTGTACTTGGCATCTCTTCGGATTATTTTCGACCTTGACTACTTCATCATCATCTTCTTGTCATGCATTATCATCTTCATCTCCAACGTCTTCATCGTCAACATTTTCTTCGACTTCACCATCTCATCAATATTATCCCTCAGAGAAGATGATTCAACTTCAAGCTTAATCCTCTCCTTCTCCTTCTTGTTGCATTTCGGCTTACCAATGTTCCTTCCTCCATATTCATCATCACTAGCATCGTCCATTTCCTTCATGGTCTCCCTCTTCGGTGCGGTTTCTTGATCCCTCAAATTCCATTTTGGCATATGCTCAAGCAAGTTCCAACAATGGTGAAGGTTGAACGCCTTTTTCTTGAAGCCCTTCATTGCCTTGTACCTTTCTTGGGAAATTCGTTCCTAAATTGCATAATGGGAGGATCAATTCATTCCTAATTGCACAATGGGTTAATAAAAAGGGAAAAATAACGATATCACATAGTTATCCGGAGCCAGGCCACTTGGAGGGTTGTTCCTCACTTGTTGCATAGCTCCGACCCAACGACTGCAAGTCGGTTTTATGACATCCCATCGCCCTTGCAGAGACTGATACAGTCGAGCGACCGGATGGGCAACACGAGGCATAAGTTTGAAGAACTTATCTTCGATGCACTGCCAATAGCGCTTGTCGGTTTGGTCCGTGCCCAGATCGACCGACACTTGGGACCATGCCCGCACCAAGCATGTATCCTTAATCTCGGTGTAGTTTACCACCCTCTTATTCTTTGTCAACGTTGCTAGAGCTACATCGAACACCTCCTCCTTAATCTCTTCGAGTTCACCTCGCCTTCCTCTTCTTCGACTGCATCATCGCCGAACTGGAGCTGCTGGCTCGCGATATCTACCGCACTATCGTTAAGCATGTGGACGAATGAAGTCGTGGCCTCATGTGCATTATAACTACAAAGAATTAAGATTAAGAACACCATCAATTCATTAACGGCATAGAGGAGAGGGCGGAGGTCATACCTTACCGAAGGCGCGACAACGATCGACTGCTGAGCGGTGACGGCAGGCTGCTGAGGCTAAGCGACCAACAACTATTGAGAATGAGCAACGGAAGAGAGGCATGTGTGGTGCACATGCTGGTTCCTCTTCTTTGTCGCATGTGCCTTGGGCTGCTCCGCTGTCCCTGCAGCACCGACCATCGAGGCGTCGTTGTTTCCTAGCCTCTTCCTCTTTGAGGTGCCTCCGGTAGCGATCATCTTGGCAACAGATCCAGCCGGTAGAGCTCCCGCGGCAAATCTAGCGGCGGGCTAGGCTATTGAGGCGTCGCGGCATCAGCACCAACGGGTTGCTATTCGCTGGGGTCCATGCGTTTGGATCCGGTGAGCGCCGACAACATAAAGCGAGTGGGGACAGAGATTGGGAGCGGCAGAGGCGGGAAATGGGGGGGAAGTGAAATGTCCCTAGCGCGCGAACAATTGGAGCGATTCAGGGCATGCTCGGTTTGGCATCCCGCACTAGGAATGTAGTATTCGAGCAGAGGGTTTCTCCGTGGACCGTAAAAAATAATACAGTTTTCGGGCCTTTACAGATTCCGCTAGAGCGCCAGGTTTTTGCGAAAACCATAAACAGGCGGTTTATTTAGAGTTCCCGTGTGTTTACGGGCATCGTTAGAGCTTCTCTTAGAATTCATTTGGAACGGTAAATCTCCAGCCGGCCGATGCAAAAATCATGATCCAAACGGTCTATTTCTGTCTCGATGGATCGCGGTCCGGCAAAACAAAGCGGTGTGTCCAGCGGCCCAACGCATTTTGACCGTATCTTCCCGCTATCAATGCTTGACGACCTTGGCAACGGGACATTAATGTCGATGGGACGTTGCCAATCACCGCCGCCGACTTCCTGCGCGGTCGGTGTTCCCCGCCCTCGCTGGCTCCTGTGCGCGCCTTCCCTCCCACAGTCGGAAACATCACGTGCTTGGCCGATCGTTTCTTTCACCATTGTCACGCTCTATAAAGATGGTCGCGGGCCCGACAAGGAACACCAGCCATAACACCACCAAGTGTCCCCAAAAATGCACCAACAAACTCAGCCATACCTCGGCATGAAATCACCAACTAGATGATGATTAAGGAGATGTGTCGTAGTCATTTCCCGCATCGAGCGTGAAGGAGAGGTGTCCCGGTAGGCGATGTAGGAGGTGGTCAAGGCGACGGCGCGACAGGTTATGAGTCCAAAATTGTAGCATTTTTACCTTTCGTTTTGCATAAGTAGAGTGGGATTTTTAGTATTTTAACGCGCATTCACGCACCTTTTGTCCTTGTTTCAACAGGATCCCGAATTACTAAGTCTCTTACGAACATATCAATTAGAACTATAATATTATGTAATAATATGGTATTTCTAAAAAAAGATGAAACAGTGCTAGGAGGAACTAGACACTTTTTCGATATAGTAGAAGCGGGTCGGCGTGAGAATTCCGAAAAATCGTCCCTGATAGGGATTGAACTCCGGTCGTTGGGATGCGCCAACTGTGACCCAACCACTAGGCTATTGCCTCGTTCTCATAATATGGTATTTCTAAGTAATAAAAGTTATTTAATTGATTTATTCTCGCACTTGGGAGATTGGAAAACATGGAGGGAAGCTCTAGAGCGTGTAACAACCACTGGTACGGGCGGAGCTTTCCCGTACCGCCCTCCCATACCATGTAGCAACATGTCCGCCTTGTCAAATACTCTCACCTCGCACAGACGGATCATAGATCCAACATTCGCAAAAACTTCCAGCCTCGAAATACCACACAAGAGAAGGATTTGGAGGAGGAACTTGGAGAAGGGCAAATCCTTGCTGCTTAACGAATCATTGGAGGACATCGCATCATCCCCTTCATCATCAACCACTTCATCTCCATCACCATTGCTATTCCTATCTTACATATACTAGATATTATTATTCAAGATTCAGTTGTGGTTTGCACTAGATTAATGTCTGTACTTTTATCCATCCAGTTGATTATGATAATATCGTTGATTTCTTCCATGTGTGAGTAGTTCCCTTTGTTGTAGGAGAGATGGAGAAACCCTAGCACTATTATGAAATAAAATAAAGATGATCTATTACTTATGTCCATGATCTATTGATTTATGATATTGTGTTAGATCTCTCTCTCTTTAGATGGTATGTGTAGTCGACCACATGTCATTTTCCTTCGTGACTAAAGAGAGGGTGAAATCCTAAGGGCGTGGATGAGAGTATGTCTAGGGTTACTCGTGACTACAAGCATTGGCTTATAACCTGCATGGTCTAAGGAGGAATAAAAGGGAGATTCACTAAGTTAATTACGATATCCACAGGAAAATCCTTAATTGTGGTGGTCTTTATGAGTGCCTACTCTGAGGCATCACAGTGGTTATTTAGAAATGACCTCATTACCTGGCTCAAGAAAGCGGTTGCCTACGAGTCTTGTGGTGAGCATCTTATTATGGAACTCTCTCTACACATGTCATGACATAAGAAATAGGTTATCCTAATTATGATTAATTACAACATGTTAGTGGTGTATCCTACATCCTCGAGAACGCTTTAACCCTATTAAGTTCAAACACCCCTAAGCATTCGTTACATGCTTTCTTTTTACTTGTTTTATTTACTTTTCTGCATTCAACCTAAAACCTTTCAAACACACTTTACTCAAAATCAAAGGCATCTTATAAGTATCCTTTGGTTGGCAGTGGCGAGGGGAATAAAGAACTTAACCAAATAGCTCTATGTGGCTTCGATACTCTTATTTCGAAACTAGCTACAATCGATCTTTGCACTTGTAGTCATCAAACTATTTTCTGGCGTCGTTGCCGGGGAGCTAAGCGCTTTTGGTCTTTGTTCTTAGTTGCTTATTCAACTAATTGTTTACTAGTTTCAGGTAAAAACCATGACTGCACTTAGACTGATGAATCAACTGGATGCAACTAAATACCTCGGGAAGTTTAATATAGGACTTGTTAAAGAATTCCCGAATGAGAGCAAACTAGAATACAAGGTTAATACGTGTTTTATTGCTATTATTGAAGAGATCTTTTTGCAGGAGATGATCTCGATGAGGATCCCTATAATAATTTAATGCATTTTACCGAGTTATGTTGGACGCTTAAATTGAGAGGCTATTATGATGATCAATTGGAACTCAAATTGTTTAGCCAATCTCTAACCAACACTGCTTTATCTTGGTATGGAATATTGCCCTGTAGAGAAATTGACACTTGGGAAAAACTCAAAGGAGAATTTGTATTTCGATTCTTTTCCAAAGTGAAGACCGCTGAAGTAAGAGCTTTAAAAAGGTATAAATCTATCCTTAATAAATGTTCCTATCACTATTTACATGAATGGTATGTTCTACACATTTTGTATGGGGGACTTAGTCAAGAAATTAAACATGAGCTAGACACAAATTCCGGAGGTTCTTTTATGAAATTAACTATAACTAAAGCTTGGGAACTCCTAGAACGAATTCATCGCAATAGCGAAACTTGGGGATTTGGTTTAGGCATCGAAGGAGGGATAGAAATTGAATATGATTGTCTCAATGCTTATAAAGAATCCGGTAAAGTAAAGGAAACTGCTAATGAACTGCAACTTTATGATGATATTATTTTGCAAACCCTTCAGTCCATTATAGAACATATCGAAGCTCCAAAAAAAGATTGGCTTCAATATACTCACCCGCCTAAGCAAGTGGAAGATGTTGAGACAGAAATTGTAGCTCGCATAGAGCCATTAAGGGAGTTACCCCCTTATGTTGAACCCCTTCCCTTCTCGAGGACTGCAAGAAAACATATGATGGCTCAACAACGTGAAGAACAACTTGAAGAAGAGAAAATGTTCCTAAAAATTTAGAAGAAGAGGCACAAGCAAGAGGAACTAATCAAGTAAGTATGCAGGAAACATGTGAACCAACTAAGGAAGATATCCTAACCATGTTTGCATATTGCAACGTGATAGAGCTTGATACCGAAGCTTCACAGTTCATTGAAGGAAAGGTAAAAGCTAAGGATGTTGGTAAACCTATCCTCCCTTGTACCTTTGGTAGGTATTATTACTATGTCCTCTGTGATATTGGAATAGCTATTAATGTAATACCTTACAATTTTTATCTCAAAATCCAAAACAAACTCATGCCAGCTGAATTAGAGGACACTGATATGACAATAATGCTTCCAGACAAAACACTCAGAGTTCTTACAGGAATAGTTAGAGATGTTCCAATTTTTATTGGACCTTACAAGTACCCTATTGATTTTGTACTTATTGGCATGCCTACTGATGTTTATTGTCCAATTATTTTTGGCAGAATTTTCTTGAACACCACAGGAGCAAATATTGATTGCACGAAAGAAACTATATCTCTCAAGTTTGGTGAAGATAAAATGAATTTCCATTTATCAAAATTCTCGTATAAGCTTTCTATTGAAGAGTTTGTCGAGTATGAATATGGGGAAGAATAAGAAGGTAACAATATTAATCTTGCCTTAGTATTCGCTGAAACTCCTGACGATAATTTAGTAAGGAGTCTGGTTGACAATAATAATATACCTGAGATATAGATAAAATGGAGACTGATGATTATCTTGACTCAACCCCTGAAGTAGATCCTGAATTGAATCAAACTTATGAAGTACCTATAAGGAAAGGAGATGAGCTGCTTCCGCCTCCTACACTCAAAACTCTTCCTAAGGAATTAAGGTATAGGTTTCTTGATGATACTAATATTTCCCTATTATTGTAAGTTCTAATCTTGCAGAAAAGGATAAGGAAAACTTAATTATGGTCCTCAAAATGCATCGAAAGGCCCTTGGATATTCGATGAGCGACTTGAAAGGGATTAGCCCCTCGATAGCCACTCATAGAATATTTCTGGAAAAAGGAGCTCAGCCGGTCATAGACTTTTAAAGGAGACTTAAACCACATACGAAGGAAAAAGTAAGAAAGGAGGTAATTAGCTTATTAGATGCAGGAATAATCTTTCATGTGGAGGAAAGTGACTGGGTAAGTCATGTGCATTGTGTTCCTAAGAAAGGTCAGTTTACTGTTGTTCCAAATGAACATAATGAGATGGTCCCAACTTGAACTGTCATTGGTCGTAAGATGTGAATTGATTATATAAAACTTAATTAGGAAACTAGAAAGGATCACTGCTTTTTACCGTTTATAGATTAAACTTTAGAGAGGCTCGCTCTACATTCTCATTTTTTCTATTTAGACTGTTATTTAGGTTTTTCCCAAATAGCTGTTCATCCTGATGACCAACTAAAGACAACCTTCACTTGTCCTTTTGGCTTATATGTTTATCGTCAAATGCCTTTTGGCCTTTGAAATGCCCCTACAACCTTTCAAAGGTGTATGACATATATATTTGATGACTATGTTGAAAATATCATGGAAATTTTCATGGATGATTTTTCGGTATATAGAACCTCGTTTAATCATAGTCTCCATAATCTTCATAAAGTTTTTCAGAGATGTGAAGACACTAACCTAGTCTTGAATTGAGAGAAATGTCACTTCGTGGTTCAAGAAAGCATAGTGCTCGGACATAAAATTTCAAGCAAAGGCACTGAAGTCGATAAAGCTAAACTTGAGGCAATAGAAAGACTTCCCCCTCCGCATGATGTAAAAGGTATTATAAGTTTCTTGGTCATGCTGGATTTTATAGAAGGTTTATTAAAAACTTTTCTAAGACTGCTAGACCACTTACTAACCTTTTACAAAAGTATATTTTGTTTAATTTTGATAAAAATTTCCTTATCGCTTTCACCATATTAAAGCAATCCCTTCTTGATGCCCCTATTATCAAACCAACCAATTGGAAGAAACCTTTTAATCTATTTTGTGAGGTTAGTCATCAAGTTGTTGGAGAAATCCTTTGCCAGTACGATGGTGACGAACTCAATATTATTTATCATGCTAATCACACCTTAAATGGCGCTCAAAAGAATTACCCTACGGCAGAAAAGGAATTTTTAGCTGTTGTTTTCTCTTTTGATAAATTTAGATCTACATAATTGATTTTAAAAGTAAGAGTGCATACTGATCGTGCTGGCTTGGAAGAAATCCTTGAAATGGCCGATGTTAAGCCTAGGATGATCCGTTGGATTTGCTTTTGCAAGAGTTTGACTTGTAGATCCTCCAAATAAGGGAAGAACAAGTAGACATATCTATGGATATTGAAGAGATCAAAACACCAGAAAAGGTGTCATCCATCTGCATACCATCACGGACTACACTCCCTAAAATAAATTTTTTAGTTTCTCTTTACAATGGTTTTAGCGACTTCTTTTGACCACCGTTGTTCAAAGGGAAGAAGAAGTTAACTCAAACATTAAAGGGAGAAAAAGACACCTAAGTAATCTCCTTACCACTAGTCGAACAAGGTAGTCAAAATTCTTACCTATGTTCTAGTTGTTGTTTTGCTATTTTTATTTGCATTTTTTAAGCCCTTGCGTTTTTCAGAAAGTACTACCAATTTTTGAACCTGGTACGGGTGGGCGGTACGGCCGTGTGCACCCATACCGGTGGTAGTTAAACTGTTAGTACCCGAGTTGTATTTTCGATCAATTTTTCGATTTCAGTACGACCAGGCCGTGAGCACATATGCCAGTACCAGTGGTCGTTAGCCTCTCTATTTTTCGTCCTCTGTTTCGTTTCTTTTGTATTAAAAAACCTACATGGAAAGGTTGGTATCTGCCGGTACAGGCGGACCATACGGGTGGGACTCGCCCGTACCACTTTTTCTGTATAGTTTTACCGACTCCGGTCGGGGTAACTTCTAGGAAGGACCTTGGTACGGGCGCGCAGTACGGCCGCACCTGCCCGTACCAGTGGTCGTTACTGCCTTGGACTCTTCCTTTTTCTCTCCTTTTCTTCCTAATTTGCTGGGATTCTTTTCTTATCCGACACTTTTTGCCTCTAGCAAGAGTTTTTTCGTATTTCTGACCCTTCTTAAGCCTCTTCGAAGGTTCCTTTTCTCTCTTATATCAACAGAATCCAATCTCCTTGATGCGCTACCCAGTTCCAGGCAAAGGCAAAACTCTCGGCCTGATGGCTCCTTTGTGGGATAACTTTCAGACTTTCGCCATTGAATTCGATGACCATGAAGCACAAGGCCTAAGCCCGAAGAACAAGAGATACGCCTACGACTCCGATGATGATGAGGAGTTCAAGACCTTCATGGAGCAAATGGCTAGAGGATGGAAGCAGCCAGATTATCTTGCGATGGTGAGGCTTGAAGAGGAGGAGGAGGTAAGAAAACCCCATAGAAAGGGATGGATGGAGTCGCTCAAGTTCATCACCACCAACTACTCTTCACCCAAGCGTAAGAAAGCTAACCGAGCTGATGCAGAAACTTATCAGCACACAACGGCGCACACTTCTACAACCAAGAATATCACCATGAATATACGTATGAGCGTAAAGCCACATGAAGATTGGAAGTTCATCTCTTGGACGTGCCTATTTTAGCGCAAGTCCCATAAGCTGAACAACGTCTTCACAAGATAAAGAAGGACCAGAAGGAAGAACTCATCCATCGGGTGATCGTGCGCAAACGCCTCCTGAATCTCGAAAGTAAGAAGGTACTCAATGAAGTACTAAGAAGGGTTGCTGAGGGATGTTCCGCTTGCATCCTGACATGCAGAAGTGCCAGATTCACATATCTGCCTCGGAGGAGACGAACAAGAAACTTCATGCAGTTGTCTCCAACGCTACAGCCCTAAACTGAAGAACGCTATGGTATCGAATAATTACGAGGGATTATTTGATCCCACCGGCTTGATCCCAAGCTTGGGGAGATCTATAACATCTTGTAATCTATATTTCAGTTTTAGCATGTTTACTTTCTTGCATGCATGTTAGCTCCTTAATTCCAAAATTTGCATTAGCTGCATCATCTTAAAATTCCTTCAGTTCATGGAAAGAGTTATATCCGTTGAGTTTCAAGACTTTATAATATTTTGAAGTAATTTTTTATCTATAATTATTATATTAGATGTATGAATTAGGATAGGTGCTATGATACCTGTACCACTGTTATGATTGTAGGGCCTTCTCCACCAATGAAGTATTGATTAGTTATGGGAAAAAAATCTTGATAACATGTTATGGTCACAAGTTTATGTTTATAAGAGCCATAAAGAATGTTAAATTTGATCAAATGACTTGTCCCGATGGAAAAGAAAAAGACTCGGATATCAAAGAAATTCAAGCCAAAAGAAAGTACAAGAGAGAGAAAAATGAGAAAGAGTAACTCAAGCAATGATCATTCGTTACTCAAAATAAGTGCTCAACTAATTAAATTTTGATGGTTCTATAATATGATTACTCCATAAAACTTCTTATGACATATTGATACAAAATGTGTGGAAGCCTCTAAATCATGTGATGTGTAAGGGTGTGATATTACTCACAATGCAATTATATATCCGATGTTGTACTATTTGTTTCAATTTTTGCCTCATTTATTATAACGACTCGTGACTCATGAACATGATGACCTTGTTCATAAGCCACAACTTTGCTCGAGGACGAGCAAGTGTCTAGCTTGGGGAAGTTGATGAGTCCAAAATTGTAGGATTTTTACCTTTTGTTTTGCATAGGTAGAGTAGGATTTTTAGTATTTTACCACGCATTCGCACACCTTTTGTCCTTGTTTCAACATGATCTCAAATTACTAAGTCTCTTATGAACATATCAATTAGAACTGCCATTATGTAGTAATATGGTATTTCTAAGTGATAAAAGTCATTTTATTGATTTATTCTCGCACCTGGGAGATTGGCAAACACGGAGGGAAGCTCCATAGCGCGTAACAACCACTGGTATGGGAGGAGCTTTCCCATACCGCCCGCCCATACCGTGTGGAAGCACGTCCGCCTCATCAAATACTCTCACCTTGCATAGACGGATCGAAGATCCAACATTCGTAGAAACTTCCAGCCTCGAAATACCACACAAGAGAAGGATTTGGAGGAGGAACTTGGAGAAGGGCAAATCATTACTATTTCACGAATTATTGGAGGACGTCACATCATTCCCTTCATCATCAACCACTTCATCTCCATCACCATTGCTATTCCCATCTTCCATATACTAGATCTTGTTGTAATTCAAGATTCGGTTATGGTTTGCACTAGATTAATCCCCGTACTTTTATCCATCCAGTTGATTATGATAATGGCGTTGATTGCTTCCATCTATGAGTAGTTCCCTTTTTTCTAGGGGAGATGGAGAAACCCTAGCACTATTATGAAATAAAATAAAGATGATCTTTTTGTTGTGTCCATGATCTATTGGTTTATGATATTGTGTTAGATCTCTCTCTTTAGATGGTATGTGTAGTCAGCCACATATCATTTTCCTTCGGGACTAAAGAGAGGATGAAATTCTAAGTACGTGTATGAGATTATGTCCAGTGTTACTCGTGAGTCAAGCATTGGCTTATAACCTGCATGGTCTAAGGAGGAATAAAGGGAGATTCACTAAGCTAATTACGATATCTCCGGGGAAACCCTTAATTGTGGTGGTCTTTATGAGTGGCTGCTCTGAGGCATCGCGATGGTTATTTAGAGATGACCTCATTACATGGCTCAAGAAAATGGCTGCCTACGAGCCTTGTGGTGAACATCTTATTATGGAACTCTCTCCACACATGTCATGGCATAAGAAATAGGTTATCCTAATTATGAATAATTACAACATGCTAATGGTGTATCCTACATCCCCGAGAATGCTTTAGCCCTATTGAGTTCAAACACCATTCCCTACGCATTTGTTACGTGCTTTATTTTACTTGTTTTATTTACTTTTATGCATTCAATCAAAAAGCTGTTAAACATCCTTTACTCGAAATCATAGGAAGCTTACAAGTATCCTTTTGTAGGCAGTGACGAGGGTAGGGATAAAACTGGAGCGGAAAGTTTCCGACTTTTTCGCGAAAAATGGAAATGGAATGAAAATATGGAAACAGAAACGGAATTTTGCAAAATGGAAATGAAAACAAAACTTTTTTGATGGAAATGAAAACGAAAATGGAACACTTTGTTTTCCGGTGAAACGGACGTGGAAATAGAATTTCCATTTATGGATAGTATGAAATTTCCATTTTAGGTTTGATGTGCATGGCCAAATCCAACCGACAGAAAACATGACCTTGTCAAGCCAAACTTGCAAGTTGCTCATCCCAGTACTGGAGACTATTTAGTCTGTTGATGCATTCGAGGAGGCTTCCACGAAATGATCATTCCCTTATTCTCTTGTAAACCTAGCACTGTGTTATATATAACTAGAGAACAATTTTGTTGGTTTTCTAGAATGATTGAGATTTGTTGCATAATTCCATGGCTCTCTTTGTTCCAGGTAAAATCTGCACCGTTCCACGTCTGCACCGTATTCGGTCTCTATCCGCTTCTGACGATATCTGCTTCTGTATTTGTTTCCACTTCTGCAAAAAAATATGAAACCAAATGTGGCACCACTTAGTTCCGATCTTAACCAAATAGCTCTTTGTGGGTTTGATACTCTTATTTCGAAACTAGCTACAATCGATCTGTGCATTTGCATTCATCAGCAGGCCACCCAATTTGCAGTGTGCGTGATTCACCATGTCGTGACCAAGGAGGCGGTTGATACGTTGCAAACATATCTATAATTTTTTATGTTCCATGCTTGTTTTATATCTACTTTCTTATGTTTTGTCCACACTTTGGAGTATTTTTATACACTTTCTGGGACTAACCTGTTAATAAGATACCACAGTGCCAGTTGCCTGTTTTCTGCTGTTTTTGGTTCCAGGAAAGTCGGAAAATCAACATTCTCGGAATTGGACCAGACAAAAGCCAAACTCAATATTTTACCGGAAGACACATGGAGTCCGAAGGAGAGACGAAGGGGGGCCACAGGGCGGCCACGCCACCCCTTGGCGCGGGCAGCTCTAGGCCGCACCAGGGCATGGTGTGGGCCCCCTGGCCGGCCACCGACCTCGCTTCTTCGCCTATAAGAAGCCCCCGATGCAAAAACCCTAAATCGGAGAGCCTTCAGCCACGAAAAGTTCCACAGCGCCGCCGCCACCGAAGGGGAGATTCGGGGGACAGAAAGTCTCTATTCCAGCACCCTGTCGGGATGGGGAAGTGCCCCTGGAGCCATCTCCATCGATCTCCACCACCATCTCCATCGCCATTGCTGATTCCCATGATGATGAGGGAGTAGTTCTTCCTCGAGGCTAAGGGTTCTACCGGTAGCTATTTGTTCATCTCTCTCTCTATGCATGAACATATTGTGATCATGAGCTTTGTAATCAAGTAGATCTACCTTGCTACTCAAGTGCTTTAATAGATCTCTGCTCTCCCCATGTGTGTGAAAGTGACAGCGTGCACACCATGGTGGCACTTAGGCTAGAGATTACAAATACTTGTTATGAGTTATATTTGGAGTTGGATGTATTTATGAAATTGTGGTGTTTGTTGGAACCATCTAGAGCTCAAGGTGATAGTGTGGGGTTCTCTAGATGGGGAAAGCGAACTTTGAGGAGTGCTGTTATAGCCCTACCATGGATTAGAGTGTCCAACCGGAGAGTAGTTCATAGTAGTATCATGAAGAGAAGATATTTATATGAGAGTGTTCACAGGCGAAAGTATGATCCCTAGGACTTATTTCTAAACATTGAAACACCGTTTGCAACTAGATCTGTTACATGTTTGCTTGCTTCCATCTTTTTACCTTTAGTCTTTTCCACGCCATCAAGCTATTTTCTGGCACCGTTGTCTTATATCCATACCACTTGTATTTTACTATCTCTTCGCCGAACTAGTGCACCTATACACCTGGCAAGTGTATTGGGTGTGTTGGGGACACAAGAGACTTCTTGTATCTTGATTGCAGGGTTGCTTGAGAGGGGATACCTTTGACCACTTCCTCCCTGAGTTCGATAAACCTTGGGTGATCCACTTAAGGGAAACTTGCTGCTGTTCTACAAACCTCTGCACTTGGAGGCCCAACAACTGTCTACAGGAATAGAAGTGCGTATACATCAGCGGTCGAGGCAGTGGCTAAGGAGGCCACCTCAGCATCCTTGCGCGAGATAAGCCACGAGGCGGCCATGATGATGCTGGAGTTGGTCTCCAGGGAGGCCGCGAAGGTGGTCGTGTGTGAGTGACATAGGTATGATTACTTGGGTACCTATGATTTGCTACCCAGGCCTGAAGAAAGGTTTATGGCCCATGAAGAGTCAAGATGATAGCCCGAAAGGAGCAACCGACAAAGGTTATTAGGAAAGGAGAAAAAGCACCGACATCGAGTTGGTATTATAATCATGTATATGTAACCTACCCGCATACAACTTTGAGACCAGGACTATTATATATAGGACGAGCGAGGCTTAGGAGAGGATATCGAACAATCCCCACGCGATTTGTAATAATCTGATTCACCAAATATTTAGGCGACTTTGACTCCAGTGTTCTCCTAATATCTGACGAAATCCCCAGTGTTCTCTTTCCGGGAAACCCTAAGTCCTTCTTCATGGACATTGCCGAGGTTACCCCTCATCAATTGGCACCGTCTTTGGGAAACTTGAATGCTGGAACCATGAATTCGACAAAACCCTCTTTTTCAAACAGCAACCTAACAAAAGCGGTTCCACACCCGCCCGCCCCTGTGGTAGTACCCGCCGATTTCAACGGCGGATCCAATCTAATCATCAGATGCTTCCACTTCCAAGTAGAAGACCCCCAAAAATCACACCATTTGGCACTGATTACATCAGAACCGTCGGTGGAGAAGACCACGCTTACAGTGGTACCAGCATCATCGGTCGGATCCTCAATGGAGGTCACAGCAGAAATCGAGGAACCAGAAGAAAACAAGTAAGATGAGCCAGATCTGGGGGACCTTGATGGTCTCTATGACAATCTTTCCTTCGGATCAGAGTCCGCACTAACTCCACCACATGAAAGAAGCCCACCAAACTTTGAACCCGAGGAAAGCGGTGAAAGCATTGACTTTGGAATAAGGATGGAAAAAATCTACCCAGAACAGAAACTAATGGACTTCACTGATCCACCCGACAGTGTCTCTATCATTTCAGATGAGGACGTCACCAGTTCATATGTTACTCAACACCAAGTCTACGTAATCATCGGAGACGCAACAACTCAGCAAGACTCCAACGGTAATCCTATTTTTAACCCTGACGATATACTATCAAGCAACAATGCAGGAAACCACGGAGACGAAGGAAATCGTGGAAACGGGGAAGACCCAGCAAACAACCGTGTAACCCCAGGAAGAGGAGAACCACGCGGAGGTGAGAGGCAAACTCTCCGGCTACTATCCGAAGCATGGCAAAAAGCAAGAGCGGCAATTTCGGGTGCAGTCCCCATGACAGTTGATGCCACACATGAAGATCTACTAGCATATCAGTATTTGCTTCATCACAAAAAATACCTACAAAGGATGCAGAGGCAGCTGGATGAAAGAAAAAGGCTTGCCGACGAATCCAGCCTACGAAGCGCACATTTAAGCTCCACCCGAGGATCAGGGAGCATGACAGGAGGAGCGCTGCCAAGAAGAGGAACATCTTGACTAAAGAACATCCCTGAAATAGAAAGAAGCAAACTGATCCGAGACCTGGATTTATCATTTATGTCAATAGATCAAGCAGGAAACATCAAGGCAAAAATGGCTGAAGCAGCAATTATAGCCGTAGAAACATACCTGATCATAACTCAACCTACACACGACGATCCTCATGCAGCCCTCCACCGCTCCTCCTGACGAACCTCGGCATGGTGGGAGCATCCCTCGCACAAGAAGAGCAAAGGATCACGCACCAACCCGACAGATCCCCACGCCGTCATGACAGTCCTCAAAAAATAGGGCATACCTGACGATCACGATCGCCACATCAGGTCCACTTCTCAGGATCAGAGCGGCGAAACGACGCAAGAAACAACATCACACAAGGAAGGATCAATAGATCTAGGGAAGAGCACAGCAACCGAAGGTACTATGACGGTGAGAGCGAGGAAGACCAAGAACTATGCGGAGCCAGTTGCTTTACCCGACAGGTTCGCAAGACTCCAGTACCAAAAGATTTCAAATTACCTCACGATCGTCAGAAATACGACGACTGATACGTCCATTTTGCATCACTATTCTATATCATAATTTACTATTATTCATTGATATATTTCATAATAAGAGGTGATACTTATGTTATTTTATCTGTTTTTGCATGGTTGATGACTTTTGGAGCATGGACCGCTGTAGTCAGGATTCTGATGGAAAAGGTGCTGTTTGGAGGCAAAATTTGCGAAGATCGGAAAATCCGGGAAAATATATGGAAAATCCTATTTTTTCAGAAGACGAAGGATGCCAGAAGGAGGAGTGGATATGGGCCACAGGGGGCCCACACCACCCCCCTGGCGCGGGCCACCCTAGGCCGCACCACCAGGTGGTGTGGCCGCCCTGGCCCACCTCTAGCTCTCCCCTCTGGCGTATAAATTCCTCCCGAAACCCTAAGACTCGGGGAGCAACCACAGAAAGATTCCACCACCTCTGTGGGGCAAAAAACACCGAGAGAGAAAGATCTCTCCGGCAGACAGATTTCTGCCGGGGGAATTCCTTCCTGGAGAGGGGAGATCGTCGCCATCAACACCATCATCAAGCTGGACTTCATCATGATCATCATCATCCCACCACCATCATCACCATCAGCACCCTCATCACCATCTCCATATTTCTGTAACAATTGGGTTGAATCTTGCATAGTTCTTAGGGGAAACTTTCCCGGTGTTGATTACTCTTTGTAGTTGATGCTATTGAGTGAAACGTTGAATTATTGTTTATGTTCGGATTGTTATACATCATTATTCCATCTCTGATCATGATCCATATGATGTCTTGTGAGTAGTTCGTTTTGTTCTTGAGGACATGGGAGAAGTCATGTTGTTAGTATGGAGTTGTGTTGAGAAAATTTTAATAGTTTGATATTTAAGTTGTGGTGTACTTCTTCTAGTGGTGTCATGTGAACGTCGACTACATGAGACTTCACGTATATGGGCCTAGGGGAATGCATTGTGTATTTGGCTACTAATCGTAGGGGTTGCCGGAGTGATAGAAACATGAACCCCCGTTAGGAAACCATTGCACAAGGGACGTAAGGGTCTTAGAGTTTAAAGCTGTGGTTAGGTTTCTACCTTAATTACTTTCTTGTACTTACGGATGTTTGCAAGGGGTTTAATCACAAGTATGTATTAGTCCTAGGAAGGTCGGTACATTAGCACAGGTTCACCAACATAAGACTTAGCAAGCTAAAGAAGATTAATTAACTATATGAAGCGAAAGCACTTGACAGTCTTCCCATGTGTCCTCGAGAACGTTTGGTCATATTAAGTAATACAACCGGCTTGTCCTTTGCTGCACAAAGGATTGGGCCACTTGCTGCATTTATTCTTATTGTCTTTTATTTACTCGTACTTCATTTACTTGCATTGTTAAAAACCCTAAAAATCCATTTGCTAAGTATTTGCAGAGAATTCCTGATCCATACCACTAGCTAGCACCTTCTGCTCCTCGTTTGGTTCGACACTCTTACTTATCGAAAATACTGCGATACACCCCCTATACTTGTGGGTCATCAAGATTATTTTCTGGCGCCGTTGCCGGGGAGTGAAGCGCTATTGGAGAGTGGAACTGGTAAAGGAAACTTCTACTGTGACTATTGTTTACTTCTGTTAGTTGCTTTATTTTTGTTATGGATAATTCGCTGAGTTCCTTATTTTGTAAAGCTACTACCACTGCTAAGGTAGTAGACGAACCACCACCTGCTGAGAATGATGCTTTTAAAATACCTACAAGAATTATTGATCTTGTTATGGATAACTACTATGTTGGGGATGGAACTGTCCATCCCGGTGATCATTTGCTCTTTATACACGAATTATGCGGGTTGTTCACGTGTGCATGTATTACAACAGATCAAGTTAAGAAGAAGTTATTCTCATTATCACTGAAAGGAAGAGCTGAGGAGTGGTATAAGCTGCTGAAGAATGGTCAAGCTCTTGAATGGGAGGAAATAGTGCCTCTCTTTTATTCAAAATTTTATCCTCCTAGTGAGATTCATAAAGATCGGAATCAAATATACAACTTTTGGCCTCTTGATGGAGAGAGTACAACCCAAGCTTGGGGGAGATTGAAGTTACTAATGCTCAAGTATCCCATTCATGAGCTCCCCAACAATATTATTATCAATAACTTTTATGCAAGGCTCCCCCTACATGATAAGGATTTATTGGATGCTTCTTGTGCTGGATCATTCACTCGCATGGAAGAAGAAGCTAAATGGGATCTTCTGGACCGTATTCAAGACAATGCTGAAGCTTGGGAGAATGACAAAGGTAGAAAGTCAGGTATAAATTATGATTATGAATGCATTGAATCTTTTATGGGAACCGATGACTTTCAAAATATTAAAAATGCTTATGGTCTAGACTCTCAAGCTATTGCTTCTTATTTTAAGGCTTTTGCTTCCTACATTGAAGTGCCTAAAAAGAAGTGGAATAAGTATATGAACCTTATAAAGATATTGCTAAGAGTGTTCCTGCAAGAAATACTGAAGTTTATACTGCTAATCATGTTTTACCTGAACATTATATTGAGAAAATGCCTTTCCCAGTTAAGATAAAGGAACATTCTATGATAGCTAGTATGTTTAATGAAAGTACAAATAAAGTTGTTGAACCTGATAAACAAATGGTTGATGAACCTATAATGCAAATGTGAAAGACTTTGTTACTAAATATGAAGAAGAGGGACACACTATCCTTTGTAAGGATACCTATAATATTGTTTCACAAAGTAGTGTTAAGAGAGCTAGTATTCCTGTGTTTTCTGTTAGGATAAGTGATCATTGTTACGATGGCCTTTGTGATAGTTATATTGTTAAGTTTATGCATGGTACTTAAATTTATTATGAGAAAGGTAAAAGTGTTCTTATGTATCTCAATAATCTCAAGTTTCCTTGTTTTATGCTAAAATTTTATATGTTGCACTTCTTTTGCCTTCCTATGCTAGTAGCTCCTGGTTTCAACAACTTGTTTGTTTATAAAATTCCCTTGCATAGGAAGTGGGTTAGACTTAAATGTGTGTATTTTTTCTTCTTAATGCTCTCTTTCACTTCAATTCATATCCCTATGTGAGCATCTTTGAAATTATCATGCCCATCTTAATGGCTATAAAGAAAGAGCTTTTTGGGAGACAACCCAATTTGTTTTTGCTTTCAGTTTGTTTTTGTTTCTTTGAGTCTTGGAAGTTATTACTTCGGTAATAACCTCTCCTTATCCGTTTTGTTTGGTTTTTGTGTCAATATCAACCTCTAATGAGAGAGAAGTAATATTTGGGGAAGTTGCTGTCCCAAAACAGATTTTTGTGCTTCACCATAAAAATTCGTGAGAGATCTCTGTATGTAGGATTGAGCTGTAATTTTTTGTGCTTCTGACCCAGGTTGTTATTTAACTTTCATTAGTTTTGCACCTTTTCATTTGAGCAACAGAAGATTTTCGAAAAAATTGATCTTTACCTGCTGGTCTGTTTTGACAGATTTTGCCACTCTTGCATTTGCTTCTTTAATTGATCTCCTTTTTGAATTATTTTTGGGTTTTCAGAAGGAGTTGCTACATTAGCTTATGTTTTGATGGTTTTCAGTTGAAGTTGAACTCAAAAGGTTTTATCACTTCACTTATTAATGTTGCTAATGAGAACTATGTGAAGTTTTGTGTGAAAGAAGTTTCAGGGTTAGTGGAGATAATGGTGTAATAAGGAAGTGAAAGGTTTTATGACTCAAGTAATAAGTGTATAAATATGAAGATATTGATGTTATTCAAGTGGTGAGTCCGGAAGAATCTACTAGATACCAAATTCAGAGACCTACAGAGTCCGTTTCCAAATAGGTAACAGTTTTGGTAAGAAAAGTTCCACGAAAATACTATCCAACTATATTTTTTACAGTTTTCAGTCAATAAGGAAAGCTACGAAGCGAAAGAGGGAAGGAAACGGAGCCAGGGTGGCTCACACCACCCTGTGGCGCGGGCCCACCCCTGGCCGCGCCACCAGGTCGTGTGGCCACTCCGGACTCCGCCTCCGACTCGTTTTCTCCCAGTACCTTCCTTTTGTTGTGAAACTTCATAATATATAAACCCTCGGATCCCCCGAGGTTCGTATATCGTGTTTTCGTCGTGTTTTCGTTTTGATCTGTTTCTGCCAGGAACTATCTTTGAAAGCTTAGGAGCACAATGGTGTCTGCCAAGGATAAAGGGAAGGAGCCTATGAAGAAAGATCACCAAGACCCAAGCAAGTGCTGGTACCTTTAGTCACTTGCCCTGCATCAACGGAAGCCCTACGAGTCACTAAGGAGTTCTGCGATAAGTACCGAGACTTGAGGAGGAAGGTGGACATGCTTCAATGGGAGAATAATAGGCTTCGCACGATGTTGTAAGATTTCCTCACGTCAACTAAGAAAATATTACCACCACCACCGAAGGAGTAATTCGTCATCAGGTTTGGCATCCCCTTGGTTTGTTCCAATCTTAGGGGAGTGTCGCGGTATCACATCACTATCTTCTATCTTTTTACCTTTTTAGTAGAGTCATATCATGAATAGAGAAGTTATTATGTAGGATGGTTTGCATTATGGAAGTGTCCCCTCTCTCGTTAGATATGTATCCCTTGGTGTGAGTTGCCGTTATGGAATATTAATGAGAAGTTCTATCATTTACTCTTTTGCATAGCTTATATTAGTTTTCAATTCATGGTTATATGATTGATCTTGTTGTTAGTATTGGTATCACTTTGGGATAATTGAGTTAATTTAGTTGGTTTTGGCAAACCTGGCTCGGTCAGTAGCAACACTATTTTTGAGAGTTGAATGAAAAGATAAAAGTACTCTAAAGAAATATAATTTCATCATCTTTCTTTCTTGATTTGCTCATAAGTCTAGTATTCTCTGGTTAAGATCTTTTGTTCTTCCAAGGAAGATTACATGTTTGTTTTTATCACTTGTATGTTTGTTTGTTTCGTTTAACTCTTATACTTGCTACCCAACCTTGCTAGCCAAAAACCTATACTGAGAGGGAATTCTTCTCGTACATACACCTCCTTTAAACGAAACCCATGCCATTTGTGTCCACCATACCTACCTATTAGCATTGTTGCTATTCCAAGTAAATTCATGTTTTTATCTACCTTCCAAATTAAACTTGTTATGTGAAAATTAGTGATTAAAGCTCTCACGAACTTGATGGCACACTTTACTTTCTTGCATCTAATAAACTTGAACCGTTGTGCCCATCTATGTTGCGTATATGCTTGCGCTTTGTGAGTTGTGAATTAGCAGAACCATGTTGTCATGGGGAACACTTTCAACATTGCACTGGTACTTTGTACCTAGTTGATATCATGTTCTTTTGTCTATGGATGTCGTTGGTGTGAAATGAAAGGGGAGCTTGTAAGTCCATGTAGTTATGCATATGTGTTAGAGAAACACCTGGGCCGCTGGTCTAATCCATGTTGACATGGTGGAAACCTACAGCGTAACCATAACGAGTATCTATGAAGCATTCTTCTTATAAAAAAAGAGAGTCCGATATTGAGAAAAAGAGAAAAAGAAAAAAAGAGATATTATGAAAAGAGGAAATGGAGGAAAAAAGCACCATATTCCCATGGTAAATAAGAAGATTGCTGATATGCTTGTTGTCTGCTTGCCTTGTCATTTTGATATGGGGATTCTTCAGTATCATCGGGCAAGGGGTACCCCGTTGGGGGTTCTCTATGATACACATGTGCTTACGATGACAAGAACTTACCGGTGACTAAACTTGAGTAGCATGAGGAGCGGCCCACGTATTCAAGGGACATGAGATTCTCAATTTACAACTTATCAATGCATATCCTCATATTTGATCACTTTAACCTTAATCACCTAAAGATGCCTATGATAGGGGCAATGAGAGCCGAAAGCTAATAAGTATCATAGTTTTTGGGATCTCTTTATGAAACTTGAAATCCCTGCTTCCCTCTGCGAAGGGCCTTTGTTTTACTTTTTAGTTGAGTCAGTAAACCTATTCCCTTCTATCTCAGCAAGTATTTTGAGTTATTGTGTTTCATTCATTCATATGATGATTTATTCAATCATGTTTCTTATGTTCCTTGTTTTGCACATTGCTCTTATCTTGGTGATTACTACTTTGAAAGGTATCATTGAAAATCAGTTATTCGTGAACTCCAACAAATTATCAACTATTCTTCGACCAAGAGCTAAGTTTTACATTACCAATTATGATTCACTTTATGTATCTTTATTGTGTTTCCTTTACTTATTGCAAGTTAAGTTATATAATAGTGAGTTGTCTTCTATTATGATCTATGTATTGATGAATGTGATGCTTCTTGTCCGTATTATTTTATCGACTCTTCACTCCATAAACCTGAGGCCATGTTTATTGAGCTCAGTTTCGCTTGGGGACAAGCGAAGTCTAAGCTTGGGGGGAGTTGATACGTCCATTTTGCATCAGTATTCTATATCATAATTTACTGTTATTCATTGATATATTTCATATTAAGAGGTGATACTTATGTTATTTCATCTGTTTTTACATGGTTGATGACTTTTGGAGCATGGACCGCTGCAGTCAGGATTCTGATGGAAAAGGTGCTGTTTGGAGGCAAAATTCGCGAAGATCAGAAAATCCGGGAAAATATAAGGAAAATCCTATTTTTCGAGAAGACGAAGGATGCCAGAAGGAGGAGTGGAGATGGGCCACAGGGGCCCCACCCCACCCCCTGACGCGGGCCACCCTAGGCCGCGCCACCAGGTGGTGTGGCCGCCCTGGCCCACCTCTAGCTCTCCCCTCTGGCATATAAATTCCTCCCGAAACCCTAAGACTCAGGGAGCAACCACAGAAAGATTCCGCCGCCTCTGCGGGGCGGAAAACACCGAGAGAGAAAGATCTCTCTGGCAGACAGATTTCTGCCAGGGGAATTCCTTCCCGGAGAGGGGAGATCGTTGCCATCAACACCATCATCAAGCCGGACTTCATCGGTATCATCATCATCACCACCACCATCATCACCATCAACACCCTCATCACCATCAGCACCCTCATCACCATCTCCATATTTCTGTAACAATTGCGTTGAATCTTGCATAGTTCTTAGGGGAAACTTTCCCGGTGTTGATTACTCTTTGTAGTTGATGCTATTGAGTGAACTGTTGAATTATTGTTTATGTTCAGATTGTTATACATCATTATTCCATCTCTGATCATGATCCATATGATGTCTTGTGAGTAGTTCGTTTTGTTCTTTAGGACATGGGAGAAGTCATGTTGTTAGTAGTGGAGTTGTGTTGAGAAAGATTTAATAGTTTGATATTTAAGTTGTGGTGTACTTCTTCTAGTGGTCTCATGTGAACGTCGACTACATGACACTTCACCTATATGGTCCTAGGGGAATGCATTGTGTATTTGGCTACTAATCGTAGGGGTTGCCGGAGTGACAGAAACCTGAACCCCTATTAGGAAACCATTGCACAAGGGACATAAGGGTCTTAGAGTTTAAACCTGTGGTTAGGTTTCTACTTTGATTACTTTCTTGTACTTACGCATGTTTGCAAGGGGTTTAATCACAAGTATGTATTAGTCCTAGGAAGGTCTGTACATTAGCACAGGTTCACCCACACAACACTTAGCAAGCTAAAGAAGATTAATCAACTATATGAAGCGAAAGCACTTGACAGTCTTCCCATGTGTCCTCGAGAACGTTTGGTCATCTTAAGTAATACAACCGACCTGTCCTTTGCTGCATAAAGGATTAGGCCACTTGCTGCATTTATTCTTATTGTCTTTTATTTACTCGTACTTTATTTACTTGCATTATCAAATCCCCCTAAAAATCTGTTTGCTAAGTATTTGCAGAGAATTCCTGATCCATACCACTAGCCAGCACCTTCTGCTCCTCGTTGGGTTCGACACTCTTACTTATCGAAAATACTGCGATACACCCCCTATACTTGTGGGTCATCAACGGCCTCCAAGAGCCCAAAGCTTGGTTAACAGATTATCTGGCCACAGTCAAGTTACAAGGTGGCTCCAAGGCTACCGCAATCCAAATTTGCAGCTACAGTTAACCGGCGCAACTCGTTCCTGGTTGAGACAACTACCCGAAGGTTCCATCAGCAGCTGGAGCGACCTAGAGGATAAATTAATTCCAAATTTCCACTCCACCTTCAAGTGACCCGCGTCTCTAGAACAATTGAGAGCTTGTGAACAGAAAACAGGAGATTCAATACGAGCTTTCGTTCAGTGATGGAACATCATCGAAAACTTGGCTGAAACCATATCTGACGAAAGAGCAATTGATGCTTTCAACGACAGAGTTCGACGGCAAGAATTCATTGAAGAGATGGGACGAATTAAACCAAAAACAATTTCACAGTTGATGGATATAGCCAATCGCTGGGACGATGGAGAAGACGCATTACACAACAAAAGAGCTCGCTCGCCCGAAGAAGACAGGGATAGGCGCAATAACGATAGAAGGCGACAAAACAACGATGGGTACAGCACACCAAGTTATGTCGCAGCTAGCTTCTCTGGAGGGGACAACAGACGAAGTGATGATTACAACAATGGGTAACGCATTAGCAAGGACGACGCTGGTGGGAGCCAGCCGCAATAACGGTACCAGCCAATAAATCGAGACCCACCCATGTCAGTAGGACATATGTTGGAAGGACCATGCAATATGCACTTTTACGTCGACTCAACGGGGAGAAGGCGATCCAATCACCTCCTAAAGGATTGCCGAACATTCTTAAAAATGCAAGAGCTATGCAAAGCAAGGGCAACTGAAGTAGCAAACCGAGGCTACGCTACTACACCTGACACTTTTGTTATCGGTGCACCACCACCACCATCGGGGCATCCACTAACAGGTCAACCGCAAAACACAACAAACCAAGAAGATGAGTACCCCAGATCGAAAGGAGCAATGTCGATGATCCAGAAGGGGTGACCCTCCAATAGGACATAGAAGCTGATCACTAGACAAGTGAACATGGAGGAAACAACACCACCTCCTACACCAGAGTATCTTCATTGGTTAGAGCAAGAAATAACATCCAACAGAGTTGACCACCCACTTCGGGTCGCAAGACCTGGTCAATCAACACTAATAGTGGAGGCACAAATCAGCAGGTTCGACATGAGCAAGGTCTTCATGGCTGCGGGGAGCAGCATCAACCTCATTTATGCCAAAACTCTACAGGCAATGAATTGGTCCCTAACAAACCTAGCACCAATGGATACAACTTTTCACGGAATAGTTCTAGGCAAAGCTGAAACTCCTTTGGGAAAAGTGCACCTCGACGTGGTCTTCAAATCGAGAAGCAACTTCAGGCACGAAAAACTAGAATTCGAAGTCATGGACTAGCCATCACAGCATCACGCAATCCTCGCATGACCAACCTTCGCTAGATTCATGGTAGTGCCCCACCATGCATACCTAGTGCTAAAAGTGCCAGCCCCCAATGGAGTCATAATAGTAAAAGGAAGCTTCAGTCGTTTGGATAGTTGTGATCGATAATTCAACAAAATATCATAATCCTTCAGGATGGAGACGCAGTTTGGTTAGCTGAAAATAGCGGATGAAGAGCTAATACATGAAGGACAAAGTGAGCTTTGCCACACTGCCATAGATCGCAACGTGGGATAAACGGCGGAGTGTGAGCACGTCGTCAAGGTGGAGGTGGAGGAGTGTTGCCGAGGTGGTAACCGTTGGGGCGACCATCGATGTGGACGATATGGAGGTGGAGGGGAATGATGATGATAGGGAGGAGGTAGACAGTGGCGTGGATGAAGCCGAGGCCTTAGCCGCGATGCTGGAGAGGAGCGACGAGCAACAGATAATTGTTTCTTCCTTCTGCTCCGCATAGGAGGCCGGCCCCTGCAGGCCTCTTGCGAGGCTAACCAGCTAGGATAGTTCACAACGTAGGGTTGCGGTAAGAGATCGCGTCTGGCATGAGGCACATGAGTGATGTGCGGAAGAGAAGGTACCGGGGTTGGGGGCACGCTCTGCGATGGAGCTCGCCAAGATGGAGGAGGAGGAGACCGACCAGGCGGCGGGGGACCATTGGGCGGCCGAGATGGAAAAGTGTTAGCCCTCTGGGAGGACGTAGCGCTAGAGGGCAGCGGATCATGGCCACTAGAGATGCCCTTACTACATTGTCAGTTTGCTGACACTGCTATCACCATCCTAACAAGGTATGGTGATCGCCTGTTTGTAGGTACTCGGTTTAGAGTGTCTCCAATAGGCCCACGTGAATGTACTGCGTCTCCGTTTGTGTACTTGTGGACAATACCATGGACCGGCGGTGTAATGTACCAACTTTTGGCCTCTTGAATTTTTTCAAAACCCTAAAACCCTTTTGGCCTCTACATGAATTGTTCCTTTGCATTTGCCTCTTCTCAAGCTTTCAAGCCATGTCCCACCTTGAAAGTTGCTCTTGAACCTCGATCTTAGCAATACGCAAGCTAGTGAACCTTAGATTATTTTCTAGAGAGTAAAAAACACCTTGTTTATCCTTTTATTATTCATAAAAGGAAAACCCTAAAAGCTACATTTCTAAAGGGGCACCATCCACAAGATTATGAGAAATCCAATAAAATTAGGGGATGATCCCTCGGGCATATATAGCCGAAATATGCAAAAATACTTACTAGGTACTTAATGCCAAAATCCTCATAAACCCTAGTAAAATTCTACATGTAATCCTTTTGAATTTAAAATAAACGCAAACTATTTTCCTAAAAAGTGTCAATGCCGAATATGGATGCCCTAGATATTTTGATTGCTTGCTTAGGATTCAAATTTGAATTTCTTCTATTTTAGTATTTTACAAATTGTACATAGACCAAGTTGGAAATCTTGAAAAACTTTGAATACTAGAGTTGTAGCCCTTATTCACTCTGTCTAGCAAAACTAACCCAAACTCGATTGCAGTCACTTTGAATACAATGATGGGACCCAAAACCAATAAAGGGGAGACAATTATGTGGCGCATATGCCTGTTCGAAATATGCCCTAGAGACAAATAGTAATAAGGAATATTATCATATTTCATAAAGTTCATGATTAAGTTTTATATCATGCTATAACTGTATTGAGTGGAAACATCAATACACGTGTGATATATAAACAACCAGGGGTTCCCAGTGAAACTCTAGTCACTGGTTCATTGGTCAACATATGCTCAAGTTTTCTGATCATGTGGCATTTATGCTAGTTGGAAATGGAGTCAACTCATTCTGAGAATGATATGATGAACCAATACCCAACATAAACATCGTGACCCGATCATGTCACAAAGTTCAAGTTACGATGATTAGAAATGGATCCTCGTAGACTATTCCTTAGATTGTGAGGCTATATCAATCACTGTCTCCTAGAGTGCTTAGATAGCATCAAGCGTCACTTGGTAATACAGTGATTATAAAGGTGTGTTCAGGTACTCGGAGGAACCGTAGAGGCAATATATGTCAAGAGCGGGATTTGTCCGTCCATGTGATGGAAATATACTTAAGGGCCCACTCAGGAGAAGTTATATCCAATAGCTACGCAGCATGTGATTTGATGACAGGGATATCACTTGTCGGAACGAGTCAAGTAGCATTGTTCGGTAACGAGATTGAACACGACATGGTGATGTCATTGATCAGATCTTGGGCAATGCAAGTATCGAGAGACAAAGGGAATAAGACACGACCGTCCTGGTTCAAACGGCAAAAGATCTTCGTGGAACGCACAGGGGTCACATGGCCATCCAGGTCCCTCTATCGATCATTAGTCCGGGAGTGTCCCGACCATGTATGGAGTGTTACCGAACCGTAGGGTATCACGCTTAATGGTTTGAGGATGCTTAGAGAGTGTTTATAGGATCGGAAGAATCGCGAAGGATAGTAAAGAGAAAACTAGAAGGGTTTCGGTAAGTCCGGAGGATGTCCAGAGTGGAGGTGGAAGGTGTTCCATAACCACGGAGATTGAACAATGTGTGAATGAATGTTAAATATTGATTTAATCATCTATTCATAATTATTTAATAAAAGAGAAAATCAATTTAAAGGTCAAAAGGCTTAATGGGCCAATTCCGGAGGGAAGAGGGCCCATTAGGGAAAGGCAAGCGGGAGAAGGGCCAATGGGGGTGGCCGGCGCCCTAGTGGGCCAGCCCCCCATGTGTGGCCCATTGGGTGGCCGGCGGCGCCACCCCTCCCCCTCTCCTCTCCTTTAGTCCCACCCTGGGACTTTGAGGGAGGTAGTACCTCCCCTCCCCCTATATATAGTGGGGATATTTGGCCAGATAAATACACACAATATTCAATAAAGGTTTCCTCACTTTTGGGGAGACCTCCGATTGATATTATCTCTCTCTCTTGTGACCGTGGTCCCAAGTTCGGACTGCGTGAACGAGAGACATCTTCACCGCGAAGCGCTGTCGCGCCGCGGGATTCGGATCAAGGAGCTCTACTTCCGCAACTGCTGCTGGATCGGGGAAGCGGGAGTCATCGTCAGCCACCGGACATGTGTAACTCCCCGCGAGGTGTCACACTTGAGTCCCTCAAGTCGTTGGAGCCATAGGAGCGCAAGGACTTCATCACGACCTTGAGGTCGGCTTCGGCTCGTCTACATCAACCACGCTCTCCTGAGCGTTGACAACACTTTTTGGTATTCAAGGGTAAGTTCGTGAAAAGACCCTCCCATTACTATATTACTAATAGATAGGTCCTGGCAACATCAGGGGTTCAGGGGCGTAGGGTAAAAATTATTGTTTTCATACGCAGAACCCCTACAGTGGTATCAAAGCGAGATCTATGTGTAGTAATGCTAGTACGGGCAGAACACACGAGTAGCGTGTGGGAGTTGATCTTTTAGTTGTTACCCTCACATGTGTACTTGTGTATACCGCAGTAATGCTTGATGAAGTGGCCCCCAACCGACTTTACGCGTTCATTTGCGAGACTGGTCCATGCTTGACATACGGCTTGTACCGTATAAAGTGGCTTATGGTGGTGTCTGTCTCTCTCGCATTAGTTGGTATGTCATTTGAAACGGAGGGCCCTGAAAGGGGTGTAGTATAGACAACTACATGATCAGCATTGTGGTGACAATTCGTAGGTAAGAACGGTTCTTGTGGGAAAGCCCATTCAACCACGTAAAATATGCAAAGGTAAAGTAGAGGCGTCTAACTTTGTTTTGCAAGGGGCGTTGCTTTGTGATATGGTTATGGCAAAGGTAAAGTGATTACCTTGTGTTACGTAGTAGTAGATAGTCACGGAGGTGACGGACTACCATGCTGGAAAGACACCGGTACCCTGGTGTCTACGGCGCCAGGGAAATCTGGTGATGACGGATGGAGATCATGACGTGAAGGACCATATCACATCGCATTTACATTCAATGTTATTGTTTGTATATCTTATTGTGTGCTAGTATTAGATACCCGACGGTAGCCTAATAAGATGATCCCTGTTAAAATTACCAATGATTGTGTTCCCCCTTAGTGTGCACCACCAAGAAAGTTCTTCGGTATGAGGCAGGCCGTGATGATCGGGTGTCAAACAAATCTACGTTCGCATACAGTGGGTGTAAGCCATGTTGCACAACGAATACACTAAGGTTGAGTTGGCGAGCCTAGAATGTTACAGATACGTGGCCTCAGAACATGGATGGTCGAAAGATCGAGCACGAGTCGCATGAATGATGTGACCGACGTTTAACGTCCACCCTTGAACCCACATTGATGGCCGTGATGATCGAGGGAGATGTGGAGAAAAGGGGTCGTGTTATCACTAGAACCCTTCAGGGGATAGGTGTTTCTGAGTGGAGTTATTATTAACTCATTTAATTATAACTTAGTCTAAATTCCTTTTGCAATTATAAATGTAGAAAATGGTTCTCCCCGAGATCACCTTCCCTATTGACAATTGGTTAAAAGGAGAAAAGCTCAAGTTAGATGGATCCAACTTTTCTGCATGGGTCAGGCACCTTCATGATCTCCTTAGCGAGAACAAAGTGGATGACTACATGATCTACGAGATGTACTTGGAACAACCCTATCTTCATGAGACCCAGGAGCAGCGGGATCTCCGCTGCCGTCGTCATGTGATGCTCACATTCATATCAGTAACGATGCGCCTCGGGATGGAAGATGGGCCGTGGCCGATTGTGGGAAGTGTTAATCCCTGAACGGTTATAGCACATCTGAGATCACATTTCGTGGAACAAGTGCGCATATGGGAGTATGATATGATGGGGGATTTCCTCTCCATTAAGATGGAGGAGGGCTCCTCACTAGACGATCACTTGTTGAGCATATATGATGCATACATGAGTCTGGCATACTTCCTGGACAACTGGTTCGCAAGCTCTTTTGTAATAGGCGTTGTGATGCGGTCGTTGCCACCAAGCTACCAAGCACAAGTCAGGACTTGCATTATGAGAGGCGACGCAGAAACACAGGATTTCCACGAGTTCGTATCGCATTTCAGAGATGTGATGGTTGAAACCATTGTCGCTAAGGTCATCAATAACAAAGGTATATATTTGATATATAATTTTATAAATGTTATAATCTTGCAAACACATTTGCAGTGTTAAGTATATTTGATACTTGTTCTGTTTTGCTGAAAACAGGTCCTTCTGCATAGAGGTGCTTGCTGGAGAGGAGGTGACATTGCGTGTTAATGGCGAGCATAAGGATGATGGCCAACGACACTCTCCCTCGACATTTATCATTTAGTTTATGTTTAGGATGATTATTGTAATCAAAATATTATGAATTTCTTTAGTGTGTCTCACACTTTGTGAGACGGTTATTCATATCAGTTTGTAACAAACAGCTGTTCCACTTTTATAAATGATTTCTATTTGTGTTCATATCTTGTTTGATTATGTATGAATTATCCTTCTTGTTTTGAAACTAATTGATAATACATGAACATTAGTAAAATATTCAAATGCCTTATAATACCCAACTTAATGATATATTCATTAATGAAAGAAACCATTGTTTAAATTCAAAGTTATGTGATAATATGTGAAAGACATTTGATTTCTTGTCTCATATAAATCATGCCTAAGTTCGGAAAAATAACTTGAACACCGTGTATTGCTTGAATACAAAGTGTTTGATGAATTGTTAAAGAGAATACATATTCGATGTATTGTGTTTTAACAAAATGGTGATCATCATTATATGATTGTTTAAATGTGTAAAGAAGTTTACCAAGGAAACATGAAGATGAAACTATTTGATATGATCAAATTATTTCATCAAACAAAGGGTATTAAAGATAAAAGAGAATCTAATTACTAAGATTTGATCAATAGTAATGAAATTCAACTTTATAAGAATGGCATAAAAAGAATTGTGAAATGCAAAGCGTTTTGAAATATCAAAATGCAAAGCATCACAATGTGATATTAGATATCAAAGTGGGTGAATAGAAGGCACCAAATAAATCATTGTAGTGTAGATGTAGAGACCATTAGTTAGAAATAGTTATCACTCAATTAGAATATATAGTGAACCATGTGAATTCATGAAAGCGGTTCCATATCTGGTATGGATCATCGTAAAAGTTTTGGGGTTATTTGATATAACCAAAACAATAGCGAACAAGTCCTTATAGAGTATTCATTGGAAAACTTTGAATACGAAATCCATAGCTAAAACCAAAAGGAAGCAAAACTAGTATTGCTTGGATTTTGTTACATTTTCTAGAAAGTTCACATTTAGTGATATTTCTTGATTATGGAGCAAATGGAAGATAGTGAAAAACACGACGAGGATTCAAAACCCTACATCAAAGTGTTAAGAAGCGCAATGGAAAACGTTCATGAATGATACTCTTCACAAAGGAAAGAATCAATGATAATGATCATTGTGTTTTTCCCACTGGTGTTTTCAGTATATGAAGTAGGGTTCAAAATGTAACCCATATCTTGCATGGAGACATTTGTGAATCATTTTTCATGATTATTAGAATATGACATACCTAGGAACTACTAAGGAAATAATGGTAAACTAGAATTATGACAAATCCTAGAAGAAAATTCCCTTGAGATTAGGAAGCAATTCTTTGCTGAATCTTGCAAAGTAAAGGAGTTACTTGAATTTTCCCAAATGACTGCAAAGCCATAGTGGAAAAGGGATGAATGGCAAAAACACAATTTTTCAAGTATTGGATTAATTCAAATGAATTTGATTCAAGTGTGCTAAATGTCTAGTGGATTTAAAACTAGTAAAAATACTAGTATCTCATAGTAAATCTCCAAGTTTGATATTTGATCAAAGGATTTTGAAATCGTTCAAAATAGTGAGTGGATATGCAATTTGCATGAAGTTGAGTGGGAGCTATAAAAGTCTTCCTAAAACAATATGTGAATGACATATTTTTGAGTGGGAGCAATATAAGTCTCAAATTCAAATATGTAGGAACATAGTTTGAGTAAGAGTAGTGACTCATACCCAAATATGTTAGGAACGTATATTGAGTGGGAGCTTATAGGAGTGATTCTTAAGTGTATTAAGAATAAAAGCACAAGTACCAATAAATAATGATTTATAAGGGGTAGAAGTTGATAATAAGTGCATTATGATATTATGTAGTATTCCTAAAGGGATTCTAAAAAGGGTTTCAGAATAGAAGTTCATTAAGGATCTGGTCCTTAATAACTCAAGTTAGGAATAGTATTAAGTTTAACATCAATGGTTGAAAGAAAGAAAAGTATGATCATCATCCACTATGTTAAGACATAGGTTCTATCTTAGAAAACCATGATGATAACTTACATAATATATGATCCAAGAAGAAATGTTTAAAAAGGTGATTAAGTTTGAATCATGATACGTTGAGCTAAGTTTGTCCACGGTGTCTAATAGAGAACTATAGAGATGTTTTCCAAATCCATAAAGGATGGCATATCTTAAAGCATAAAGAGTTATGTTATAAGGGAATATGTTGGAAACTCCTATAAATACCGACTAAAGTCAAGTAGGAAGCGAGGTGAACAACAACATCGAAAGTTGCACAGGGTGCACTCGTAAATCGATGAATACATTTATAATAATAGATAAGGGTACCATCTAAAGTGTTGTATAATGTTATGGCGGGGCTAGTTCGCTTTTAACGTAGAATGATGTGTCCCAGGGCACAGTGCCCATGAGAAAGCCCTCGAGGTTGATCTAAAGTCACTGTAGGCTCCTAGAATCAGGCCTCGTTCTACTGCCATAGTGACGATGCATACACACAGATGTTATCATGTGATGATAAAGTATTAATGTTAATCAAGGTGACATTAGTAAGTTGCAATGGATTTGGGACTGTAAAGTACATACCCAAGACTCAACCTCTTCCATGAGCAAGCATGTTCAGGGTACCGGATATATGGTGCCAATGATTAAGAACAAATGCAGCTAGTTTATTTGTACTCTAGTGCAAGTGGGAGACTGTTAGAAATATGCCCTAGAGACTGATACATCCAAAACGTATCTACTTTCCCGAACACTTTTGCTATTGTTTCTCCTCTAAACTTGTGTGATTTGGATGCAACTAACACGGACTGACGTTGTTTTCAGCAGAATTGCCTTGGTGTCTACTTTTTGTGCAGAAAATCAACTATCAAGAAAAATCCTGGAAAATATGCCAAAAATCCTATTTCACTAGAAGACTCCCGGAGCCAGAATACGAGACGGAGGGGGGCTGGGCCCAGGCCACACCACCTGGCCGCGCGGGCTAGCTCAGGTCGCGCTAGGGGGTGGTCTGGCCGCCCCAGGCTCCCCCTCGGTCTCCCTCTTTGCCTATAAGTTGCCTTCTGACCTAAAAACTCAGGGGGGTTCAACGTTTTTCCAGAAGGAGTTCCGCTCCATCGCCACCACCAGATTCCACGAAATAGCACCAGAAACTCCGTTCTGGCACCCTGCCGGGACGGGGAATTGGAGGAGATCATCACCATCATCATCATCACCATCGCTTCTCCAGCGACCATCCATGTTTCCCCCATCTATGAGTGAGTAATCCCCCACTGTAGGCTATGGGGATGGTAGGGATTGGATGAGATCGTTCATGTAATGGCATCGGATTGTTAGGGCATGGTGCCTAGTATCTTTTATTAGTGCTTTATGACTTTGTTGCGACTTGTTGTGCTTAATGCTTGTCACTAGGGCCCGAGTGCCATGATTTCAGATCTGAACATGTTATTGATTCATTATGATATTATTGTTTATGGTCTTACCTGCAAGTTGTATACACACGTTGTTGTCCGGAACCAATGGCCCCGAAGTGACAGAAATCGGGATAACCGGAGGGAATGGCTTTGATGTGAGGATCACATGTGTTCACGGAGTGTTAATGCTTTTCTCCGGTGCTCTATTAAAAGGAGCACCATAATTGCCAATAGTTCCCTTGAGGCCCCGCTACAAACGGGCTGGCAGGACAAAAGATGTTGTGCAAGTTCTCATTGCGAGCACGTGTGACTATATATGGAGCACATGCCTAGGATTATCTAGTACTTGGATGCTTTATCTTATTTATCTGCAATTGCCCCATGTTCTGATTGCTATGTGAATTGTCTTGTCCATGCAATGCCCGTCCATCCATCCCTATGCCTACCACACTCGAATCCTACTGTTTACTGCAATTGTTACTACTGTCTTTACTTTACTACTGTTGTTACTTTACTATTCCTACTACAAAACTGTTGCTACGGATAAACTGTTGTGAGCAAGATTGTTTCCAGGTGAAGCTGAATTGACAACTCAGTTGTTAAGGCTTATAAATATTCTTTGGCTCCCCTTGTGTCGAATCAATAATTTGGGTTTCACTTCCCTCGAAAATACTGCGATACACCCCCTATACTTGTGGATCATCAGAGACAAATATTAATAAGGACTATTATCATATTTCATAAAGTTTATGATTAAGTTTTATATCATGCTACAACTGTATTGAGTGGAAACATCAATACACGTGTGATATATAAACAACCAGGGGTTCCCAGTGAAACTCTAGTCACTGGTTCATTGGTCAACAGATGATCAAGTTTCTTGATCATGTGGCATTTATGCCAATTGGAAATTGTAACATCCCAAAACTTTAATCCAAGATTATTAAGATCCAAATCATCAAAATTAGGGTTAACAAAAACTTTTCCAATTAAAAATATGAAAGCATTCATGTGTGTGTGCATTTAAAATAGGAGTTGATTTGAATTGCCATGATTAAGTGATCCATTTCTTGTAAAATGAATCTTAGGTGAAATAAACATCATCTAGATCATTCCCAAACAAATCCCAAAGAAAAACAACTCAAAATGAATAAATGATGAGAATGGTCATTTATGCCATTTTAATCAGCATGCCTACTTTAGCTATTCCTAGTACTCTAAACCTAACAGAAACAATTATGGATCTTTGCACCCCTTGCTAGTACACATAATGAGGTACGAAGGCCCACTTTGTGATCTGCCAAAAACATTTAAATACCAATTGTAATTGACATTTGAAAATGGAATCTATATCATATGGGAAGATCCCACTATTTCAAAAACCACTCAAACAAGCTCAATTTTCAAAACCCAAGCACCCATAGAGTCTCAAGCTTATATCTAGCACACCCACCAAAAATCTTTTCAAAATTCAAAAAGAAAGTTCTTGCGGCCATTTCATCAAACACTTGGCAGGCATGAATTGCACCTAGTATTTAGCTTACTGTTCTGAATAGGGTTTTGCACCCAATTCTCCTCAAAACACTCCCTCTGTCTCCAAATGATCTAACCATGCCATTATCACCCCCTCCCCTATCCCCTAGTGGCCATGCCATGCCATGCCAAGCACCTGCTAGCCGGTCGACCATGCCACCACCGCAGCAGACCGTCCCCCTCCCCTTCGCCATGTCTACTAGCTAGCACTCACCTCACCGCCACCCTCTGTCCCCTTCCCGAGCCGAGCCAAGCCGTGCACCACTGCCAAAGCACCGCGCACTGCCTGTCTGCGCCATGCCAAGCACGCGCCAGAGCGCCGTGCCCGACACGCGTGTAGACGCCGCCCCTCAACCACAGCCCGCGCCAACCGCTTCGCCACGACCCAGGGAGCACGCCAGACATGCCCATTCGCCGCCCAACACAAAACAGCCCCCGCTCGCCGTGGACACCGCCGTATCTGCCGCTTAGAGCGCCAGCACCGCCCGACCGCATACCACCCCCTAGTCCCGCATTGATCACGTAGAGCACCGCCAGGAGACCAGCGATCGCCCCTACCTCGAGCCACACCGCTAGCACGCTGTGCACCCCTCGCCGGAGTCGCCTGCCCATCCTTCTCGGTCGCGTCGTCGCCCTATAAATAGAGGCCTTCCCCAGCCATTCTCTGCACACCACTCACCTCCCCTCTTGCCACTGACCCTTCCCCACCTCTAGCCGGAGCAGCGCGAGCAACCGTTCGCCAGAATTGCACCAGAGCAGGCCACCTCTGGAGGAGAAGGGCGCCGCTGATTGCGACCACCCCCGGAGCTACCTCAATTGTCCCTTAGCTCGCCATCGTCCACCAGTCTGTTTGCCTACCTCGCCGTTGTCACTGGAACCCTGGTACACCCCTTGAGCACCCCCACCGAGCCGCTAGGGTTAGAGTTTGCTGGCGACAGGTCCATCGTTGACGACCATCCCCAGCTGTTGATCCCCGTTCTAATCCAACGACCCATATCGCCCCGTACCGCTTCGCATGTTATGAGCCTGTGACCGGTGGACCCCCTGTCAGCTGAGCCCCGTGCCGCGTAGTGTCACTGGGCCGGCCCGTTAACGTTCCCGCGCAACCTAGTTAGTTTGAATTAGGATTTTTCTATTTTAGTTAAACCTAGTTCTGTCCCTTAGTTTAAAATTCAATTCAGAGAGATTTACAAATCCAAATGGAGTGATTCCAATTTTGTTAGAAAGCTACTGAAAAGATCTACCCAAGCCCGTTGGATTTAATTCAATTAGAGTTAGAGATCTCTCCTAGTAAAAATAATAAGACAGAAGCAATTGCACCTTGCAACATTTTTATAAAATCAACCATTATAGCTTTTGAGTTGATTCCAACTCTCAAAAATCACATTTAACCATACCTATCTTAATATGTAATAATATTAAGGTTTACATGCAGTGACTTTGGACTAGTACCAAAATAATGCTATATAGGCATTTCTAGTCACTTTAAATCATTAAATAATGAACTTAAACCAAAGTAATCATGATCCAACCCTTAAATCACATTCCCACATGTTAGAATATGTGGTGATGACATGTGTCCACATGAACCCATATTTTAAGTGGTGAATATTAAATCTTAGTTAATTTTCAATGAGTAGAAATTACTTTTCTAAAATAAAAAGATAATACCGACCTTCGAGGAGGAGGAGTTCTACCAAGAAGAAGAAGAAGAAGAAAACTTCAACCACTGCACCAACCAAGGCAAGCTAACACTTGCAAGTATTATACTTAGCAAGCTACTATTGGCAAGCTACCACTTGCAAGCTATTGTTAGCAAGCTAGGATTAAACTAGATGGTTTAGCAAAGATGCTTTAGGCATGCTTTGGTGATACCACTTTGACTAGTATTTACCCCAAGTCTTATTTTCAAGCTTTGCTTCCTTTACTTTACACAAAGTTCTTTGCTTGTTTTGAAGGTAGCATAAAAAGTATAAAACTTGACCTATTTGGATAACTTTAGATGTCATTCTATGGCATGAGATTGATCCCATATTTCCACCTTAGTGAACACTCTTAACTTAGGAGTTTAGAGTAGATAAAAACTTGAGTCACTCTAGATGGGAGCACTTGGTGAAAATGAAATATGAAAACCTTGGAATGATGAGTCATTCTATTGAGATGTTTTGACATGTGTTGAGAAACACAAATGGTTTATGATGGTGAAAATGTTGAGGCATGAGCCTTAACCCTTTTTTTCAAAACTGATGGTTGGATTCGGATGCGATACCATTCCAAATTTACCGTACAACCACAATACCTGAATTGGGTAAGGCTTAGCCGGAAGTTTATATGCATTAGTATTAGTTCCCTCGCGGGAGAGGTTTGAGCTGAGGCTACCTCTCAATGTTGTCCACCTATGCAGTGCCCAAGATGATAGATGGTCATGGTTGGGAGGCCATGCTCATAGGAGAGGTGCTTATACTAGGGTGTGTAAAGGGAAGGTTATGTTTGATTATCTGCATACTAAGTATGATGATTCAGGGTTATTCCTGACAGATGTATCGAATCTTGTGGTGAAAGTGTACCACCTCTGCAGAGTGTCAAACTATTCGAATAGCCGCGTCCGCGGTTATGGACTATTGGAATGGCCATACTGTTTCGTTGTCAGATGTGTTCAAAATAACTTATGAAATGCATGATGAATCTTGACTTGACCACAACAGGGTTGTGTTTATGATACTAGCTTCCCAACTTAAGTGATTCTAGAACTTTATTTCATCTTTCTTTGTTTCAGAACTCAACTTAGGTTTCAAACTTAACTTTATAGTTAAACTTAGAGTTAGCATTTTAACTTACAACTATACTACTTGTTAGTGATAGTTTGTGAGTACTTAAAGAGTACTCATGGCTTTTGTCCCTGGCTATTCTCATGGACAGACTATGAAGGAGACTACCAAGATGATGGTCAGCAGGACGACTATGATAACTAGGACTATCTGGCTTCGTCAGCATTGCCTGTGCCCCTGAAGATGGACCCCACCGCTATGCTTATCTTTTATTTCCGCTGCTTGTTGTATTAAGACTGGATCATGAGATCCTTATTTGTGTAAGACCTTATGTATGGTTTGTAATGGATGATGTACTATGATATCCAATCTGTTATGTCTCGCAAAAATGGTAATCCTGGGATTGCGATCGATGACATAACAGGCATCTGGGATTAAAAATCCGGGTGTTGACAAGTTGGTATCAGAGCCATCCTGACCATAGGAGACCCTAGTTAAAATGGACGTCCGAACAAAAACTTAGTTTCAAAACCAAAGTGAGTATTTATGAAAAACTATTTCCTCTCTTATCCTTGGGAATTCATTCTTTCTCAAAAATTCATGTTCCTAAAAATTCTTACATTACTACTTAAAATTTGACACACTTGATCACTTCACTAATTTCCTCATCCTTAATTCTTGTAGATGGAGACTCGGTTCAGCAAGTTCTACCAGTTGGGAAACAGAGGTCAACTGATCTTCGAGAGGGATCTGGATTCACTATCGTAGTTACTGGGACACCAACATCCGGAGTTTCTTGGAGCTCAACTTCCAGGACCCCCAGGAGGAGACTTACAGTGGCTCATCACCGCTAATCTTAGAGGAAGCATCGAAGCACCAACATCCGAGAGAATTCAGTTCTCCGTGAGAGAGAACAACTGGCTAGAGGGATTAGCCAGGGCAATGCATGAAGCTCTCGCATGCCTATGTGCCCTCAGTGTCAACCAAATCCAAGGAACCCGTTTTGCTCACTATGTAAGAAGTGAATTCATGGGAATGACGATGGGGATGCCAAGTCACCCAGAGTTGAGGCGTCAAGTGGAGAATCTTGACTTCTTGCTGCACGACAAACAGCAGGAATTGGACAATGCTAGGGAGTTAGCCAACCAGAACCGTGCCATTGCCGACCAGAAGGCCCAGACTTTCGCACTGCTCGTTCAGGATCGCCAGTCTCTTTGCCGCCAGCGTGCAAAGAAGGATCGCACCATCGCTCGTCTTTGCAAGAAGGTGGCCGACCTCGAGAACACCGCCAAGGAGCAGGAAGCTCAGCTTGCAGCCAACGAAGAAGAAGATGAGGGTGAAGACATCCAGGGAGACATGGATTCTTACCTCATCAATGATGATGACTTTCTGGAGGAGGATGCCGTGGACTTCTACACTGACGATGAGGACTCCGACTTCATCGACGATGAGTAGATGCACTAGAACACTGATACATTGCAAATGTATCTATAATTTTTGATGTTCCATGCTTGGTTTTATCCACTTTCTTGTGTTTTGTTCCAACTTTGGAGTACTTTTCATATGATTTCTTGCTAACCTATTAACAAGAGCCACAGTGCTAGCTGCCTGTTTTCTGCTATTTTTGGTTCCAGGAAAGTTAGAAAATGAATATTCTTGGAATTGGACGGGACAAAAGCCAAAGTGCCTATTTTTCGGAAGGGATCAAGTGCTAGAATACGAGACGGAGAAGGGCCAGGGAGCCACCACACCACCTGGCCGCGCGGCCAGGCCTGGCCCATGCCAGGGGGTGGTGTGGCCGCTCCCGGCACCCCCTCAGACTCTCCTTCCGCCTATATATTGCCCTAAGTACCCGATCAAAAATCCACGAAAGAGTCTGTAGCCACCGTCATCTCCATCCCTAGATCGGGAGGGATCTGAAGCTCTTCCCGGCACCCTGTCGGAGAGGGGAATTCACCTGGAGGCCTTCTTCATTACCATGCAAGCCTCCGGTGTGATGCGTGAGTAGTTCATCCTTGGACTACGGATCCATGTAGTAGCTAGATGGCTGGTTCTCCTCCTTTGTGCTTTCATGTTTAGATCTTGTAAGCTCCGTTCATGATCAAGATCGTCTATTTGTAATTCATACATGTTGTGTTTGCGGGGATCCGATGGATATTGATATGCTATTTTAGATTGATTCTATCATGTCTTTGTTATTTGTGATCTTGCATGCTTTCCGTTGTTAGTAGCTATCTTGGCCAAGTAGATGCTAGCAACTCCAAGAGTTAATATTTATGCTCGATAGTGGATTCATGCCTCTGGTAATCTGGGGAAGTGACAGAAATCTCTAAGGTACTATATGTGCTGTTGCTACTAGGGATAAAACAACAATCCTTTGTTCATAGAACAATCATATTGTTTACTTTACATGCAGTTCGTAAAGCAATAATCTGTTGCTTGCAACTTAATACTGGAGGGGGTTCGGATGATAACATGAAGGTGGATTATTAGTCATAGATGCAGTTGGATGGCGGTCTATGTATTATGTTGTAATGCCCAATCAAGTCTCAAAGGAGTCAAGATGATTAGTATATGCATGTATTGCTTTCTCGGTGTTTGTCAATTGCCCCGTTGTAATTTGTTTACCCAGCATGTTATCTATCTAAGGAGAGCCACCTCTAGTGAACTATGGATCCTGGTCCTTTCTCTTTACATACAATCTACAACTGTTTACTACTTTGTGTTTACTTTCTGCAAACTTTTACTTCTTTCCATTCGATATGTTTAATCCTTTGTTTTCCGCAAAACACAGTGAGATTGACAATCTCATCGCAAGTTGGGGACAAAGTTTTGTAGTTGTGTTGTGCAGGTCTCCACGTTGCTACTAGCACCGGTAGTGCGCCCTGCCAAAGATCAGCTAGTAACACCTTTGGGGTGTTTCCTTGCTCCTACTAGTTCGATTAAACCTTGGTTTCATAACTGAGGGAAAACTTGCTGCTGTGCTCATCATACCTTCCTCTTGGGGTTCCCAATGAGCTCTACGTCGAATGACGAGCACATCAAGATCTTTTCTGGCGCCGTTGCCGGGGAGTCAAGGACATCTTCACCAGGGGATCCCTCATAACCAATCTCTTTACTTTGTTGTTTTTGTTTTGCTTAGTTTCTTTCTGCTTTGTTTGCTTGTTTTGTTCTTCAAAAAACACAAAAAAATACTTTTACTTGTTTGCTTTCTTATTTCAAAAACACAAAACAAAATTAAGTCTCCTTTAGTAGTCACCTCTCCCTTTCTCACCATGTTGATCCCTACATTCACCCTGAAAGACCTTCCAGTTGGTAGTGGTTCTATAATTGGGAAACATAACATTGAAGAATTCTTTAATCATGTTAGTAAGCATGAAGATACTGAGGATAGATCCCTTGCAGAACTTGCCCCAAACTATGAGATTGCTGCAGCTTCTTTAATTCACATGTTAGAAGCTAGGTTTGTTAACCTCAACCCCTTAATGCAAGTAATGTTTCTTAAGCTTAAAGAAATTGAGGACCCTGAAAATAGGGATTTTATTCTAGAAACTTTGTTTAAGGAGTTCTATGATGTTGCCAAGGAAGCTAGAAAAGTCTTTGAACGTTTCAATATGCTAGGCTCATGTGTAGATGTTGTTGGTACATGAGAAAATATGAACAAAACCGAACCTAATGGGGAGGAACCTAAGATACCAATACCCTTTAAACTAGTAGCAATACATGATGCCATAGAAAAGAATCTTGATTGGATTGTTCCTGCAAACCCTTTTGATGAGAATAGTGAACCTAAGAGCATTGAGAGAGGATCCTCTAGAACTTATTTGGATGATATACCTTGCCTTGTTGAAAATATTTCTGGTATTGATCTTAATGCTTCTTCATTTGAGAACACTTGATTCTTTCTTTGCTTCTTATGCCTAACTTAAAGGCGTTAAAGAAAAGTACTTATTGGGAGATAACCCAAAAGTTTTAGATGAGTCTTGGAAGTTATTACCTCAGTAATAAAATCTCCTTATCCTTTTTATTTGCTTTTTGTGCCAATAATAACCTCTAATGAGAGTGAAGTAATGATTAGGAAAGTTGCTGTCCCGAAACAGATTTTTGTGCTTCACCGTAAAAATTCGTGAGAGAGCTCTGTATGTCGGTTTGATCTGTAATTGTTTGTTCTTCTGCCCCAGGTTCTTATCTAACTTTCGTTAGTTCAACATTTGTTGATTTGAGCAACAGAAGGTCTTCGAAAAAATTCGTCTTTACCTGCTGGTCTGTTTTGACAGATTTCTGCCATTTTCTGCATTTGCTTCTTGTGGGTTCCTTTTTGAGTTCTTTTGGGGAATTGAGCTTTTTGAGGGAAGTGCTACAGTAGCTAGTGTTCTAATGGAAGTTTATTTGGTGTTAGAACTGAACCTTAAGACTTATTTATCTTGAGTGCACTAATGTTGCTAATAAAGATTGAGTGAAGTTTTGTATGAAGGAAAATTTTCAGGTGTATGGAAGGAATGAGTAATGAGATGAAGGATGGACTAAAGCTCAAGCTTGGGGATGCCACGTGTGTCACCCCAAGAAATATCCAAGAAGTACAAGCGTCAAAGCTTGGGGATTCCCAAGGCATCCCTTTCTTCATCAATAAAAATCCCAGGTTTCTTCCAAACGCTTCATTTTTATTGTTTCATACACAGTTGTGTTTTTCTTGGAGCGTCTTCTTTTTTGTTTTCGTTTAGGTTTTTAGTTTGCTTGGTTTTCTTAGTTTTCTGAATAAATTGGTTGGACCTCCTCTTTCATACATTGGTTTGCAATTGGTTTGGTTTGGTTTGGAAAAGAGTAGGAAAGTTCATGCTTATGTGGTAAAAAGAGCTTGTTTTTGACTGTGGCATGTGCTTTGTCATGCCATGCTTGATATTGTTTTGGCTTTATGCTTAGTATTATTTGCTGTAGCATGACTTCTTATAAACAATTGAGATTTCTCAATGTGCCTTGGATGAATCATGCGTTGTTTTAGCATATTAAAGCATAGTATAGTGGTATTTTCCTTTGATGCTTTATTTGGATTGACTTGGCGCATGCTCCCACCATGTTATGACTGTCACAAGTCACCATAGCCTTTATGATCCGTTAGTTTTCAACTTGTAGTATCACTTTATGCTTTGATCAATGATGTTTTGTCGCTCTACATGATTATGGCCATTATTGCTCTCTTAGTTTGTCGCTCCCAGTCTTTTGCTAGCCTCCACAACCAAGTATGAGTTCCACTCATGCATCCAACTCCCTAAACCTAGTTATTCCAAAGAGTCCACCATACCTACCTACTAGCTTATGCTATTCCAAGTATATTCATGCTTTTGTTACCTTCCAAATTAAACTTGTTATGAGAAAACTAGTGATTAAAGCTCTCACGAACTTGATGGCACACTTTACTTTACTTGCCCTTAGTAAACTTGAACCATTGTGTCTTCTATGTTGTATATGCTTGCACTTATTTGTTGGGAATTAGCAGAACCATGCTTTCATGGGGAATGCTTTCAACATTGCACTTGGTACTTGTACCTAGTTGATATCATGCTCTTTTGTATATGGATGTCGTCGGTGTGAAATGAAAGGGGAGCTTGTAAGTCCATGGAGTTATGTATATGTGTTAGAGAAACGCCTGGGCCGCTGGTCTAATCCATGCTGACATGGTGGAAACCTGCAGCGTAACCATAATGAGCTGTCTATGAAGCATTCTTCTTATAAAAAAAGAGTCCTATATTGAGAAAAAAAAGAGAAAAGAAAAAAAAGATACTATGAAAAGAGGAAAGAGAGAAAAAAGCACCATATTCCCATGGTAAATAAGAAGAATGCTGAGATGCTCGTTGTCTGCTTGCCTTGTCATTTTGATATGGGGATTCTTCCGTATCATCGGGCATGGGGTACCCCGTTGGCGGTTCTCTATGATACACATGTACTTATAATGACAAGAACTTGCCGGTGACTAAACTTGAGTAGCATGAGGAGCGGCCCTCGTATACAAGGGACATGAGATTTCTGAGTTATACTTCGTCAAGCATGTACACCATAGTTTGTTCGCTTTAACCTTAATCACTTCAAGATGCTTATGATAGGGGCAATGAGAGCTGAAAACTATAAGTACCATAATTTTTGGAAGCTCTTTATGAGACTTGAATCCCTACTTCCTTTTACAAAGGCCTTTCTTCCATCATTATATTGAGTCTCCACCTTCTATTTTTATGCACCTACTTTGAGAGCATAGTGGCCATTCTTAGTTCTATGTGCATTGTCCCAAGACTAGTTGATTGATGCATAACTTGATATTGCTTGTTTTAAACTATTGTATCTAGTCACTCTTATGAACTTTGAAGGTGTCCTATGCATTTATATTTGCTACTCTATTGAGGGACAAGCTGAATACTATTATGCTATGTTTTCTTTATGTGAAACAAACAAACGTCTTGCAAAGCATGTTATTCATGAATCTTTTGTTTGTGCCTTTTCATGTTGCATCATAGTTTCTTTGCTTATTGCTAGAACTTTGTCTTTCATGTTATGATTGAAGTACTATGATCCCAGCTTTGAATGTTTTGCAAATACTTTGATCAAGTCTTTGATGGTGCATGTCACCTCAAAAATTATTCTTCTTTTTATCACTTATCTACTCGAGGACGAGCAGGAGTTAAGCTTGGGGATGTTGATACATTGCAAATGTATCTATAATTTTTGATGTTCCATGCTTCGTTTTATCCACTTTCTTGTGTTTTGTTCCAACTTTGGAGTACTTTTCATATGATTTCTTGGACTAACCTATTAACAAGAGCCACAGTGCCAGCTACCTGTTTTCTACTGTTTTTTGTTCCAGGAAAGTCAGAAAATGAATATTTTTGGAATTGGATGGGACAAAAGCCAAAGTGCCTATTTTTCCGGAAGGGATCAAATGCCAGAATACGAGACGGAGAAGGGCCAGGGAGCCACCACACCACCTGGCCGCGCGGCTAGGCCTGGCCCGCGCCAGGGGGTGGTGTGGCCGCTCCCGGCACCCCCTCAGCCTCTCCTTCCGCCTATATATTGCCCTCAGGACGAAAACCCTAAGTACCCGATCAAAAATCCACGAAAGAGTCTATAACCGCCGTCATCTCCATCCCTAGATCGGGAGGGATCTGAAGCTCTTCCCGGCACCCTGTCAGAGAGGGGAATTCACCCTGGAGGCCTTCTTCATCACCATGCAAGCCTCCGGTGTGATGCGTGAGTAGTTCATCCTTGGACTATGGATCCATGTAGTAGCTAGATGGCTGGTTCTCCTCCTTTGTGCTTCCATGTTTAGATCTTGTGAGCTCCGTTCATGATCAAGATCATCTATTTGTAATTCATACATGTTGTGTTTGCGGGGATCCGATGGATATTGAGATGCTATTTCAGATTGATTATTGATTCTATCATGTCTTTGTTATCTGTGATCTTGCATGCTTTCCGTTGTTAGTAGCTATCTTGGCCAAGTAGATGCTAGCAACTCCAAGAGTTAATATTTATGCTCGATAGTGGGTTCATGCCTCTGGTAATCTGGGGAAGTGACAGAAATCTCTAAGGTACTATATGTGTTGTTGCTACTAGGGAGAAAACAACAATCCTTTGTTCATAGAACAATCGTATTGTTTACTTTACACGCAGTTCGTAAAGCAATAATATGTTGCTTGCAAGTTAATACTGGAGGGGGTTCGGATGATAACCTGAAGGTGGATTATTAGTCATAGATGAAGTTGGATGGCGGTCTATGTATTATGTTGTAATGCCCAATCAAGTCTCAAAGGAGTCAAGATGATTAGTATATGCATGTATTGCTTTCTCGGTGTTTGTCAATTGCCCCGCTGTAATTTGTTTACCCAGCATGTTATCTATCTAAGGAGAGCCACCTCTAGTGAACTATGGATCCCGGTCCTTTCTCTTTACATACAATCTACAACTGTTTACTGCTTTGTGTTTACTTTCTACAAACTTTTACTTCTTTCCATTCAATACGTTTAATCCTTTGTTTTCCGCAAAACACAGTGAGATTGACAACCTCATCGCAAGTTGGGGACAAAGTTTTGTGGTTGTGTTGTGCAGGTCTCCATGTTGCTACTAGCACCGGTAGTGCGCCCTGCCAAAGCTCGGCTAGTAACACCTTTGGGGTGTTTCCTTGCTCCTACTGGTTCGATTAAACCTTAGTTTCATAACTGAGGGAAAACTTGCTGCTGTGCTCATCATACCTTCCTCTTGGGGTTCCCAACGAGCTCTACGTCGAACGACGAGCACATCAAACACTGTCGGAGCGTGAGATGTATCGGACCCACTGTATCGTAGCTTGCAGAATGGTTCTTGAAACCATCTGTTTTACTTTGATTGTTGTGGTGTGTGTTGTATCGTGTGCTTGCTTGCATGAATGAAATGGAGTTAGTTGAAAAACCTGAGTCTAACTCAAAGTTTTAGCGTTGAAACCAAAACCATGAACCTTAGAACTTTTCCTCTTACCCCTTTATCTACCTCAATCTTCAGATGACTCGTGGAAACCAAGGAGGGAGCAGCTCGTCGCAAGACCCAATGCTGCAGATCTTGCAGAATCTCATCACAGACAGAGAAGCAAGCAGGGCAGAACGCCAAGCCAACTTAGCAACATTGCAGCAGATCACCCAGATGGCTCTCAACAACCAGAACCATGGAAACCAGGATCACCATGGATCCAAACTTAAAAACTTTCAGAATACCAATCCCCCAATCTTCAACCAAGCTGAAAACCCAGTAGATGTAGATGACTGGTTACAGACAATGGAAAACAACTTAGAAGTAGCAGGAGTTGATGACAATGAGAAAGTTCTCTTCGCCACCCACTATCTGGTGGGAGAAGCAAGAGCTTGGTGGACTAGTATCCGCAATATGAACCATGGTCAAGTGATGACATGGGAGGCTTTCAAAACAAAGTTCAGCCGCACCCACGTGCCGCAAGGTCTAGTCACCAGACTAAGAGATGAGTTTCACGAATTGAAGCAAGGCAGAATGACTGTGGTGGAATACCGTGACAGATTCCTGTCGCTTGCAAGGTACGCCCCTGATGTGATCAACACGGAGGTCAAGAAGAAGGAGAGATTCTTGAATGGACTGCATGATGAGATGCAGACTGTACTCATCAACATCCGCTTCGAGGATCTCGAAGAGCTAGTCGACTCTGCCATTCAGATGGAAGGGAAGATTAACCAGGCAAACGACAACCGCAAGCGTCATATGATGCATCAATCAGGATCCAGTAGTCACCAGAAGTACCGTCCCAACCCCTCACCAGGATATGCACCAAGGAACAACCGACCCCCAATGTCTCGCCCAAGCTACCCCAACCGTAGCGGAGGCAATGTGAAGTCCGGAGGAAACAATCACAACTCTGGCAATGCCAACAATTTCAACCGTGCACCTCCCAAGAACAACAACAACAACACTGCACCCAGAACTGGCAGCAATGATGTGCCTGTCGCAGCAAAGGACAAGTCCCAGATCACTTGTTTCGAGTGTGGAGTGAAGGGTCACTATTCCAATGAGTGTCCCAAAAAGACTGCCGCCACTGCCAATGTGAATGCCCCAGCTCAACAGCAGCGTCGTGTTCAACCAGGGAGAAGATTTGCCCCAGGGAACCCTCACAACCGCAACAGTCGTCTCTTCCACATGAACGCTGAAGAAGCCCAAGAAGCGCCAGATGTAGTGTTGGGTATGTTTTCTGTCAACTTAGTTTTAGCAAGAGTATTGTTTGATTCGGGAGCATCGCATTCATTTGTCACCGAAGAATTTGCATGCACTAGTAAGATTAACCCAACCAACCTGAAGCATGTCATGATAGTTCAAATCCCTGGTTCAACTACAAAAGCTAGAAAAATTTGCAAAGCTGTGCTTATCAGAATACATGGGATAGATTTTTATGCCAACCTAATTGTACTTGGAACCAAAGGATTGGAAGTAGTACTAGGTATGGACTGGATGTCAAGGCATAAAGGACTGATAGACTGTGCTAAGAAAGCCATCACCATGACCAGTAGCTCTGGAGTAACAGTAGAGCATATCTCTGAAACCTTACCTCGCCAATTCAAGTGCAACAAGAGTCTAGCCCTACCCACCATAGACCAAGTAAGAGTAGTCTGTGAATACCCCGATGTATTCCTAGATGAATTGCCAGGTATGCCCCTGGATAGGGATATTGAGTTCATTATCGAACTAATCCCCGGAACCGGACCCATAGCCCAGAGACCCTATAGCATGAACCCCTCAGAGTTAGTAGAACTGAAGAAGTAGTTGGATGCTATGTTAGAAAAAGGCTTGATTCAACCAAGCGCATCGCCATGGAGATCACCAGTGTTATTCGTCGACAAGAAAGATGGAGGCAACCGTTTGTGCATAGATTATAGAAAGTTGAATGACGTCACCATCAAGAACAAATACCCCTTGCCAAAGATAGAGGATCTATTTGATCAGTTGACTGGAGCCTAGGTATTCTCAAAGATTGATCTTAGGACTGGTTATCACCAACTTAAGATTCGTGCAACAGATATTCCGAAGACCGCCTTTACTACTCGCTATGGTTTATACGAGTATACGGTTATGTCTTTTGGATTAACCAATGCCCCTGCTTATTTCATGAATCTCATGAATAAGATCTTTATGAATTTCCTAGATAAGTTTGTAGTTGTGTTTATCGACGACATCCTTATCTACTCCAAGTCAGAGGAAGAGCATGAGCAACATCTAAGAATCATCCTAGAAACCCTGAGAGAGCATCTGTTATATCCCAAGTTCAGCAAGTGTGAGTTTTGGCTGAAAGAAGTAGGATTCCTAGGACATATTGTGTCTGTCGGAGGAGTCTCTGTTGATCCCGCCAAGATCAAAGATGTCGAAGAATGGGAAGCCCCAACCACTCAAACCCAAGTCCGTGCATTTCTCGGATTAGCGGGATACTACCGCAAGTTCGTAGAAGGATTCTCGAGCATCGCCAGACCCATGACCCAATTGTTGAAGAAGGACAAGAAGTTTCAATGGACTGACAAGTGTGAAGCCAGTTTCCAGGAACTGAAGAAGAGATTAATATCAGCCCCAATATTAATCATGCCAGACATCAAGAAGCCGTTTGATGTATATTGTGATGCATCCAAGATTGGTCTCGGATGTGTATTGATGCAAGAAGGCAAAGTCATCGCGTATATGTCTCGACAACTGAAGCAGCATGAGCAGAACTATCCGACCCATGATCTTGAGCTAGCAGCCGTGGTTTTAGCATTGAAGACATGGCGTCATTATTTGATGGGTAATCGTTGTTAGATTTACTCAGATCACAAGAGCTTGAAATATATTTTCACTCAGAAGGAGCTGAATATGAGGCAAAGGAGATGGATAGAGTTAATCAAGGATTGTGACCTTGACATTCACTATCACCCCGGCAAAGCCAATGTGGTAGCGGATGCTCTTAGCAGATTGCCGTGTATGCTAAACACCATGATCAAAGAGAAGCAACCCAGTTTTTATGAGGATTTGGAGCAGTTCATAACTGAATTAGTTAGCAAAGGATTCCTAGCTAGCATTGAACTTCAACCCACATTGATTAGCCAAATCAAGGAAGCCTAGAAGGGAAATGAAAGTATCGACAGAATCAAATGTTGTACTGGTACAGGAAAGGTACCTGGATTCACTGAGGACGAAGAAGGAGTACTGTGGTACAAAGGACGTATCTGTGTGCCAGTAGATTCGGAGATGAAGCAAGCTATCATGCAGGAAGCTCATGATATTCTTTATTCTATCCACCACGGAGGAACAAAGATGTATCAAGATTTGAAAGAGCAATTTTGGTGGCACAAGATGAAGAGAGAAATTGGAAGCTACATTGCCAAGTGTGACATCTGTCAAAGAGTCAAAGCAGAGCATCAGAGACTAGCAGGACTGTTGCAACCATTGCAAATTCCGGAATAGAAATGGGATTCTGTCGGAATGGACTTTATCACCGGTTTGCCTACTTCCAATAGAGGAAATGACTCAATCTGGGTCATAGTGGATAGACTATCCAAGGTAGCTCACTTCATACCTGTCAAGACTACCTATCAGAGTGCGAAGCTAGCAGAGCTATATATTGCTAGAATTGTTAGTCTGCATGGAACCCCCAAGACCATAGTATCAGATCGAGGAACCCAGTTTACCTCAAGATTTTGGCAGAAAGTGCAGGAAGGATTAGGCACCAAGTTGAACTTCAGCACCGCGTATCACCCGCAAACTGATGGACAGACTGAGAGAGTCAACCAGATCCTACAGGATATGTTAAGAGCTTGTGTGTTAGAGTATGGATCAAAATGGGAAGACTGCCTGCCTTTCGCAGAATTCTCATATAACAACAGTTATCAAGCTAGTTTGCAGATGGCACCATTTGAGTTCCTATACGGAAGGAAGTGCCGTACCCCTTTGAATTGGTCGCAAGTAGGAGAGAGTCAGATCTTTGGACCCGACATTCTCCGAGAAGCCAAAGAGAAAGTTCACAAAGTCCGTGAGCACCTCAATACCGCCCAATCCAGACAAAAGAGTTATGCTGACAAGATATGGAGAGACCTGACTTTCAATGTCGGAGATTTTGTATATCTCAAGGTTTCTCCATTGAAGGGAACCCAACGCTTTAGTCTAAAAGGAAAGTTAGCCCCCAGATATATCGGGCCCTTCAAGATTCTGAACCGTCCAGGAGAAGTATCATATCAACTGGAACTACCTGAAGAGATGTCAGCCATCCACAATGTGTTCCATATCTCGTTACTTCGCAAATGTTTGGAAGTGCCGGAGAAGACTGAAGTTTTCAAGAACATCGATCACAGAGCTGTGGAGATCAACAATGACCTGACCTATCGTGAAGTACCCATCCGTATCCTAGAAGAAGCTTACAGAACGACTCGGACCAGGAGTATCAAGTTTCTCAAGATTCAATGGAGCAACCATACCGAAGAGGAAGTCACTTGGGAGCGAGAAGATTATATTAGGACAGAATTCCCAGATCTCTTTAGTTCCTAGTTTTCTTTGTAAATCTCAGGAATAGATTTTGTTTAAGGGGGGAAGGTTTGTAACATCCCAAAACTTTAATCCAAGATTATTAAGATCCAAATCATCAAAATTAGGGTTAACAAAAACTTTTCCAATTAAAAATATGAAAGCATTCATGTGTGTGTGCATTTAAAATAGGAGTTGATTTGAATTGCCATGATTAAGTGATCCATTGTTTGTAAATGATTCTTAGGTGAAATAAACTTCATCTAGATCATTCCCAAACAAATCCCAAAGAAAAAGAACTCAAAATGAATAAATGATGAGAATGGTTATTTATGCCATTTTAATCAGCATGCCTACTTTAGCTATTCCTAGTACTCAAAACCTAACAGAAACAATTATGGATCTTTGCACCCCTTGCTAGTACACATAATTAGGTACCAAGGCCCACTTTGTGATCTGCCAAAAACATTTAAATACCAATTGTAATTGACATTTGAAAATGGAATCTATGTCATATGGGAAGATCCCACTATTTCAAAAACCACTCAAACAAGCTCAATTTTCAAAACCCAAGCACCCATAGAGTCTCAAGCTTATATCTAGCACACCCACAAAAAATCTTTTCAAAATTCAAAAAGAAAGTTCTTGCGGCCATTTCATCAAACACTTGGCAGGCATGAATTGCACCTAGTATTTAGCTTACTGTTCTGAATAGGGTTTTGCACCCTATTCTCCTCAAAACACTCCCTCTGTCTCCAAATGATCTAACCATGCCATTATCACCCCCTCCCTATCCCCTAGTGGCCATGCCATGCCATGCCGAGAACCTGCTAGCCGGCTAACCATGCCACCACCGCAGCAGACCGTCCCCCTCCCCTTTGCCATGTCTACTAGCTAGCACTCACCTCACCGCCACCCTCTTTCCCCTTCCCGAGCCGTGCCAAGCCGTGAACCACCGCCAAAGCACCGCGCACTGAATGTGTGTGCCATGCCGAGCACGCACTAGACCACCGTGCCCGACACGCCTGTAGACGCCGTCCCTCGACCGCAGCCTGCACCCACCGCTCCGCCACGACCCAGGGAGCACGCCAGACATGCCCATTCGCCACCCAACGTACCACAGCCACCGCTCGCCGTGGACACCGCCGTCTCTGTCGCTCAGAGCGCCAGCACTGCCCGACCACATACCACCCCCTAGTCCCGCATTGATCATGTAGAGCACTGCCAGCAGACCAGCGACCACCCCCTACCTCGAGCCACGCTGCTAGCACGCTGTGCAGCCCTCGCCGGAGTCGTCTGCCCATCCTTCTCGGTCGCGTCGTCGCCCTATAAATAGAGGCCTTCCCCAGCCATTCTCTGCACACCACTCACCTCCTCTCTTGACACTGACCCTTCCCCACCTCTAGCCGGAGCAGCGCGAGCAGCCGTTCGCCGGAATTGCACCGGAGCAGGCCGCCTCTGGAGGAGAAGGGCGCCGCTGATTGCGACCACCCCCAGAGCTGCCTCGACCATCCCTGAACTCGCCATCGTCCACCAGTCCGTTTGACCGCCTCGCCGTCGTCGCTGGAGCCCTGGTACGCCCCCTGAGCAATCCCACCGAGCCGCTAGGGCTAGAGTTCGCCGGCGACAGGTCCGTCGTCGACGATGATCCCTAGCCGTTGATCCCCGTTCTAATCCAACGACCCATATCGCCCCATACCGCTTTGCGCGTTATGAGCCTCTGACCGGTGGACCCCCTGTTAGCTGAGCCCTGCGCCGTGTAGTGTCACTGGGCCGGCCCGTTAGCGTTCCCGCGCAACCCAGTTAGTTTGAATTAGGATTTTTCTATTTTAGTTAAACCTAGTTCTGTCCCTTAGTTTAAAATTCAATTCAGAGAGATTTACAAATCCAAATGGAGTGATTCCAATTATGTTAGAAAGCTACTGAAAATATCTACCCAAGCCCGTTGGATTTAATTCAATTAGAGTTAGAGATCTCTCCTAGTAAAAATAATAAGACAGAAGCAATTGCACCTTGCAACATTTTTATAAAATCAACCATGATAGCTTTCGAGTTGATTGCAACTCTCAAAAATCACATTTAACCATACCTATCTTAATATGTAATAATATTAAGGTTTACATGCAGTGACTTTGGAATAGTACCAAAATAATGCTATATAGGCATTTCTAGTCACTTTAAATCATTAAATAATGAACTTAAACGAAACTAATTATGATCCAACCCTTAAATCACATTCCCACATGTTAGAATATGTGGTGATGACATGTGTCCACATGATCCCATATTTTAAGTGGTGAATATTAAATCTTAGTTAATTTTCAATGAGTAGAAATTACTTTTCTAAAATAAAAAGAAGGAAACTAGTGAATAAAACTTGTGATGCTTGTGATGATAATAGATCATAAAATATGTGCTTTAGAGTGCTAATTAGATTAGTTAAGTATTGTTTGGTGATTGTGTCCCCGTATGTATTTATAGAAGATAATACCGACCTTCGAGGAGGAGGAGTTCTACCAAGAAGAAGAAGAAGAAGAAGAAAACTTCAACCACTGCACCAACCAAGGCAAGTTAACACTTGCAAGTATTATACTTAGCAAGCTACTATTGGCAAGCTACCACTTGCAAGCTGTTGTTAGCAAGCTAGGATTAAACTAGATGGTTTAGCAAAGATGCTTTAGGCATGCTTTGGTGATACCACTTTGACTAGTATTTACCCCAAGTCTTATTTTCAAGCTTTACTTCCTTTACTTTACACAAAGTTCTTTGCTTGTTTTGAAGGTAGCATAAAAAGTATAAAACTTGACCTATTTGGATAACTTTAGATGTCATTCTATGGCATGAGATTGATCCCATCTTTCCACCTTGGTGAACACTCTTAACTTAGGAGTTTAGAGTAGATAAAAACTTGAGTCACTCTAGATGGGAGAACTTGGTGAAAATGAATTATGAAAACCTTGGAATGAATGGTTTGTAATGGATGATGTACTGTGATATCCAGTCTGTTATGTCTCACAAAAATAGTAATCCTGGGATTGCGATGGATGACATAACAGGCATCTGGGATTAAAAATCCGGGTGTTGACAGAAATTGAGTCAACTCATTCTGAGAATGAGATGATGAACCAATACCCAACCTAAACATTGTGACCCGATCATGTCATGAAGTTAAGGTTACGATGATTAGAAATGGATCCTTGTAGAGTATTTCTTAGACCGTGAGGCTATATCAATCACTGTCTCCCGAGAGTGCTTAGATAGCATCAAGCGTCACTTGGTAATACAGTGATTATAAAGGTGTGTTCAGGTACTCGGAGGAACCGTAGAGGCAATATATGTCAAGAGCGGGATTTGTCCATCCACGTGATGGAAAGATACTTAAGGGCCCACTCAAGAGAAGTTATATCCAATAGCTGCGCAGTATGTGATTTGATCACAGGGATATCACTTGTCGGAACGAGTCAAGTAGCATTGTTTGGTAATGAGATCGGACACGACATGGTGATGTCATTGATTAGATCTCAGGCAATGCAAGTATCGAGAGACAAAGGTAATAAGACACGACTGTCCTGGTTCAAACGATTAAAGATCTTCGTGGAACGCACAGGGGTCACATGGCCATCCAGGTCCCTTTGTCGATCATTGGTCCAGGAGTGTCCTAACCATGTATGGAGTGTTCCCGAACCGTAGGGTATCACGCTTAAGGATTTGATGATGCTTAGAGAGTGTTTATAGGATCGGAAGAATCGCTGAAGGATAGTAGAGAGAAAACCGGAAGGGTTTCGGTAAGTCTAGAGGATGTCCGGAGTGGAGGTGGAAGGTGTTCCATAACCACGGAGATTGAATAATATGTGAATGAATGTTAAATATTGATTTAATCATTTATTCATAATTATTTAATAAAAGAGAAAATCAATCTAAAGGTCAAAAGGCTTAATGGGCCAATTCTGGAGGGAAGAGGGGCCATTAGGGAAAGGCGGGAGGGAGAAGGGCCAAAGGGGATGGCCGGCGGTGCCACCCCTCCCCCTCTCCTCTCCTTTAGTCCCACCCCAGGACTTTGAGGGAGGTAGTACCTCCCCTCCCCCTATATATAGTGGGGGTATTTGGCCAGATAAATATACACAATATTCAATAAAGGTTTCCTCACTTTTGGGGAGACCTCTAATTGATATTCTCTCTCTCTCTCTCTCTCTCGTTACCGTGGTGCCAAGTTCGGACTGCGCGAACGAGAGACATCTTCACCGCGGAGCACCGTTGCGCTACGGGATTCGGATCCAGGAGCTCTACTTCTGCAACTGCTGCTGGATCGAGGAAGCGGGAGTCATCGTCAGGCACCGGACGTTTGTAACTCCCCGCGAGGTGTCACACTTGAGGCACTCAAGTCGTTGGAGCCACATGAGTGCAAGGACTTCATCACGACCTTGAGGTCAGATTTGGCTCGTCTACATCAACCACGCTCTCCTGAGCATGTACAACGCTTTTTGGTCTTCAAGGATAAGTTCGCGAAAAGCCCTCCCGTTACTGGATTACTAATAGATAGGTCTTCGCAACATCAGGGGTTCAGGGGTGTACGGTAAAAATTATTGTTTTCATACACGGAACCCCTACAATGCCTATATGCGCCACATAAAATAATGATTATTCTGTGGCGCATGTAGACATATGCGTCACAGAAAGTGGAAAGTAGATCCCACCCCCTCCCCCGTGGACCGCCTTTTCAGTTTTGTAAAAAATAAATGAAAATGATAAAAACTTAAAAATAATAATTCATTTGAGATGTAGTTATATTTTGGGGTGTAGTTGTAAAGAAAATTGAAAAACATGAATTTTGATTTATTTTGCAAAAAAAAGGTAATGACACGGTAAAATGCCTATAACTTTTGCATACGATGTCGGAAAAAAATGTTTAACCTATCAAAACGATCGTCTCGAAATTTCCAACTCGAATTCATTGCAAGAAGCAGTTGAAGATTTTACAGATTCCCCAAATTCGGAAAGAGTAAAAAGTTATGTCAAAAAGAATATTTTTTTCTACAAAAAAATAAAAAAGGGGGAGAAATTTCTGTGTCGCATATCTTCGATATGCGCCATAGTATTATTGGGTGGGATTCGAATTTTGAATCCTGTCGGCACCCTTCTCCCTCTCTTTTTTCCTTTTTCTCTCCCACTTCTTCTCCCCTACCCACTTGTCCTCCCCTCCACACTTCTCCCATTCTCCTCCCTCCTTCTTCTCCACTCTCCGGTGACCTCCACCTCCATTTCGGTGACTGCTTGTTGGCCCAAAATATATCGAGCTCATTAGGGAACCCCAAGAGGAAGGGATGATGAGCACAACAACAAGTTTTCCCTCAGTTATGAAACCAAGGTTATCGAACCAGTAGGAGCAAGGAAACACCTCCAAGGTGTTATTTCCAACTTGGAATCCTGCACAACACAACCACAGAACTTTGCCCCCAACTTACAGTGAGGCTGTCAATCTCACCGGTTTTGCTGAAAAAAAGGATTAAATGCATTGTGTGGAAGAAAGTAAAATCTTGCAGAAAGTAAACAGAAAACAGTAAAGAGTTGCAGATTGATGGTAAAGAAAGGACCGGGGTCCATATTTCACTAGTGGTGGTTCTCCTTAAGATAGATGACATGTTGGGTGAACAAATTACAGCGGGGCAATTAACAAACATCGAGAAAGCATACATGCATATACTAATCATCTTGACTCCTATGAGATTTGATTGGGCATTACAACATTATACATAGACCGTAATCCAACTGCATCTATGACTAATAATCCACCTTCAGGTTATCAATCCGAACCCCCTCCAGTATTAAGTTGCAAGCAACAGATAATTGCATTACGCATTGCGTGTAAAGTAAACAATACGATTGTTCTATGAACAAAGGATTGTTGTTTTCTCCCTAGTAGCAACAACACATCTAGTACCTTAGAGATTTCTGTCACTTCCCTAGATTACTAGAGGCATCAACCCACTATCGAGCATAAATACTCCCTCTTGGAGTTGCTAGCATCTACTCAGCCAAGATATCTACTAACAACAAAGAGCATGCAAGATCACAAATAACAAAGACATGATAGAATCAATAATCAATCTGAAATAGCATCTTGATCATGAACGGAGATCACAAGATCTAAACATGGTAGCACAAAGGAGAAGAACCAACCATCTAGCTACTACATGGACCCATAGTCCAAGGATGAACTACTCACATATCACGCCGGAGGATTGCGTGGTGATAAAGAAGGCCTCCAGGGTGAATTCTCCCCTTCGGCAGGGTGCCGGGAAGAGCTTCATATCCCTCCCGATCTAGGGATGGAGATGACGGTGGCTATAGACTCTTTCGTGGAATTTTTATCGAGTTCTTAGGGTTTCTGTATCGGAGGCAATATATAGGCGAAAGGGGACGCCGAGGGGGTGCCCTAGGCGGCCGCACCACCCCATGGCACGGGCCAGGCCTAGCCACGCGGCCAGGCGGTTTGGGAAGCCCCTGGCCCCTCTCCGTCTCGTATTCTAGCTCCGTGTCCCCCTCGGTGAAATATTGACTTTGGCTTTTGTCCCATCCAATTCCGAGAATATTCATTTTCTGACTTTTCTAGAACCAAAAACAACAGAAAATAGGCAGTTGGCACTGTGGCATCTTGTTAATAGGTTAGTCCAAGAAAGTGTATAAAAAGTACTCCAAAGTGTGGACAAAACATAAGAAAGTAGATATAAAACAAGCATGGAACATTAAAAATTATATATACGTTTGCAACGTATCAATATCCCCAAGCTTAACTCCTGCTCGTCCTCGAGTGGGTAAGTGATAAAAATAAAGAATAATTTTTGAGGTGACATGCACCATCATAATCTTGATCAAGGTATTTGTAAAACATTGATAGCTGGGATCATAGTACTTCAGCATAGCATGAAAGATAAAATTCTCACAATAAGACATAGCAACTATGTTGTAACATGAAAAGGCACAAACAAAAGATTCATGAATAACAATGCTTTGCAAGACGTTTGTTTGTTTCACATAAAGAAAACATAGCATAGTGGCATTCAGCTTGTCCCTCATAATGTAGCAAATCATAATTGCATAGGACACCTTCAAAGTTTATAAGGGTGACTAGATATAAATAGTTTAAGAACAAGCAATATCAAAGTTATGCATCTATCAACAAATCTTGGGACAATGCACATTAAAGTAAGAATGGCCACTATGCTCTCTCAATAGGTGCATAAAGATAGAAGGTGGAGAATCAATATAAAATTGGAAGAAAGACCTTCATAGAAGGAAGCAGGGATTCAAGTTTCATAAAGAGCTTCCAAAAATTATAGTACTTATTAGCTTTCAGCTCTCATTGCCCCTATCATAAGCCTCTTGAAGTGATTAAGGTTAAAGTGAACAAACCATGGAGTATATGCTTGACAAAGTATAAGTTGGAAATCTCATGTCCCTTGAATACGAGGGTCGCGCCTCATGCTGCTCAAGTTTAGTTACCGGTAAGTTCTTGTCATAGTAAGTACATGTGTATCATAGAGAACCGCCAACAGGGTACCCCTTGCCTGATGATACGGAAGAATCCCCATATTAAAATGACAAGGCAAGCAGAAAACGAGCATCTCAGCAATCTTCTTATTTACCATGGGAAAATGGTGATTTTTTCTCTCTTTCCTCTTTTCTCATATCTCTTTTTTTTTCTTTTTGTCTTTTTCTCAATCTATTTGTTTATAAGAAGAATGCTTCATAGATTGCTCATTATGGTTACGCTGCAGGTTTCCACCATGATTAGGGCATGGATTAGACCGGCGACCCAGGCGTTTCTATAACACACATACATAACTCCATGGATTTACATGCTCCCCTTTCATTTCACACCGACGACATTCATAGACAAAAGAGCATGATATCAACTAGGTACAAAGTACAAGTGCAACATTGAAAGTGTTCCCCATGATAGCATGGTTCTGCTAATCCCCAACATATAAGTGCAAGAATATACAACATAGACGACACAATGGTTCAAGTTTATTAAGGCAAGAAAAGTAAAGTGTGCCATCAAGTTCGTGAGAGATTTAATCACTAGTTTTCTCATAACAAGTTTAATTCGGAAGGTAGATAAAAACATGAATATACTTGGAATAGCAAATGCTAATAGGTAGGTATGGTGGACTCTTTGGAATAACTTGGTTTTATTTGGAGTTGGATGCATGAGTGGAACTCATACTTGGTTATGGAGGCTAGCAAAAGACTGAGAGTGACCAACTAAGAGAGAAATAATGGCCATAATCATGCAAAGGGATAAAACATCATTAATTAAAGCATAAAGGGATGTTACAAGTCGAAAACTAAAGGATCATAAAGGCTATGATGACTTGGGATAGTCTTAACTTGGTGTGAGCATGCGCCAAGTCAACCCAAATAAAGCATCAAAGGAGAATACCACAATACTATGATTTAATATGCTAAAACAACGCATGATTCCTTCAAGGCACATTAAGCAATCTCAATTGTTTATAACATGTCATGCTACAGCAAAGATCACTAAGAATAAAGCCGAAACAATATCAAGCATGGCATGGCAAAGCATAGGCCACAGTCAAAAACAAGCTCTCTTTACCACTTAAGCATGAACTTTCCTACTCTTTTCCAATCCAAACCAAACTATTTGAAAACTAATGTATGAAAGAGGGGGTCCAACCAATTTATTCAAGCAAACTAAGAAAACAAGCAAATGAAAACCAAAAGCAAAAAACAAAGACGCTCCAAGAACAACACAACTTGTGCATGAAATAATAAAAATGAAGTGTTTGGAAGAACCTGAGATTTTTATTGATAAAGAAAGGGATGCCTTGGGCATCCCCAAGCTTTGACGCTTGTACTTCTTGGATGTTTCTTGGGGTGACTGATGTCTATGCACTTCTATTCTTGTAGACAGTTGTTGGGCCTCCAAGTGCAGAGGTTTGTAGAACAGCACCAAGTTTTCCCTTAAGTGGATCACCCAAGGTTTATCGAACTCAGGGAGGAAGTGGTCAAAGGTATCCCCTCTCAAACAACCCTGTAATCAAGATACAAGAAGTCTCTTGTGTCCCTAACACACCAAATACACTTGTCAGGTGTATAGGTGCACTAGTTCAGCGAAGAGATAGTAAAATACAAGTGGTATGGATATAAGACAACGGTGCTAGAAAATAGCTTGATGGCGTGGAAGATACTAAAGGCAAACTGAAATAAAGATGGCAGGAAGCAAACATGTAATAGATCTAGTTGCAAACGGTGTTTCAATGCATAGAAACAAGGCCTAGGGATCATACTTTCACTAGTGAACACTCTCATATAAATATCTTCTCTTTATGATACTACTCTGAAGTACTCTCCGGTTGGACACTCTAATCCATGGTAGGGCTATAACAACACTCCTCAAAGTTTGCTTTACCCATATAGATAACCCCACACCGTCACCTTGAGCACTAGATGGTTCCAACAAAGACACAACTTCATAAAGACATCCAACTCCAAATATAACTCATAACAAGTATTTGAAATCTCTAGCCTAAGTGCCACCATGGTGTGCACACTGTCAACTTCACACACATGGGGAGAGCAGAGATCTATTAAAGCACTCGAGTAGCAAGGTAGATCTATAGATTACAAGCTCATGATCTCAATAAGATCATGCATAGAGAGAGAGAGATGAACACATAGCTACCGGTAGAACCCTTAGCCTCGAGAGAGAACTACTCCCTCCTCATCATGGCTATCAGCAATGGTGATGGAGATGGTGGTGGAGATCGATGGCGATGGCTCCGGGGGCACTTCCCCGTCCCGGCAGGGTGCCGAAATAGAGACTTTCTGTCCCCCGAATCTCCCCTTCGGTGGCGGCGGCACTGCGGAACTTTTTGTGGATTTCTGATTGACGATTTAGGGTTTTTGCATCGGGAGGCATCTTATAGGCGAAGAGGCAAGGTCGGTGGGCGGCCAGGGGGCCACACCACCTGGTGGCGCGGCCAGGGCTAGCCCGCGCCACCATATGGTGTGCCCACCCTGGTGCCCTACTCCGTCTCTGTTTCGTGTTTCCGTGTTGCTCCCGAAAAAATATCGACTTTGGCTTTTGTCCCGTCCAATTCCGATAATATTGATTTTTTGCCTTTTCTGGAACCAAAAACAGAAGAAAACAGGCAACTGGCACTATGGCATCTTGTTAATAGGTTAGTCACAGAAAACATATAAAAATACCTCAAATTGTTGACAAAGCAAAGCAAAGTAGATACTAAACAAGCATGGAACATCAAAAATTATAGATATGTTTGCAATGTATCAACATCCCCAAGCGTAACTCCTGCTCGTCCTCGAGTAGGTAAGTGATAAAAAGAAAGAATAATTTTTTAGGTGACACGCACCATCATAAACTTGATCAAAGTATTTGTAAAACATTGATAGCTGGGATTATAGTAATTCAACATAGCATGAAAGATAAAGTTCTAACAACAAGACATAGCAACTATGTTGTAACATGAAAAGGCACAAACAAAAGATTCATGAATAACAATGCTTTGCAAGACGTTTGTTTGTTTCACATAAAGAAAACATAGCATAGTGGCATTCAGCTTGTCCCTCATAGAGTAGCAAACATAAATGCATATGACACCTTCAAAGTTCATAAGAGTGACTACGTACAAATAGTTTAAGAACAAGCAATATCAAAATTATGCATCAATCAACAAGTCTTGGGACAATGCACATAGAACTAAGAATGGCCACTGTGCTCTCTCAATAGGTGCATAAAGATAGAAGATGGAGACTCAACATAAAAGTAGAAGAAAGACCCTTCATAGAGGGAAGTAGGGATTCAAGTTTCATAAAGAGCTTCCAAAATTTATGATACTTTTAGCTTTCATCTCTCATTGCCCCTATCATCAGAATCTTGAAGTGATTAAGGTTAAAGTGAAGAAACTATGGAGTATATGCTTGACAAAGTATAATTGGAAATCTCATGTCCCTTGAATACGAGGGACGCTCCTCATGCTACTCAAGTTTAGTTAGCGGTAAGTTCTTGTCATAGTAAGTACATGTGTATCATAGAGAACCGCCAACAGGGTACCCCTTGCCCAATGATATAGAAGAATCCCCATATCAAAATGACAAGGCAAGCAGACAACGAGCATCTCAGCAATCTTCTTATTTACCATGGGAAAATGGTGATTTTTTCTCTCTTTCGTCTTTTCTCATATCTCTTTTTGTTCTTTTTCTCTTTTTTTATCAATATCTGACTCTTTTTTTATAAGAAGAATGCTTCATAGACAGCTCATTATGGTTACACTGCAGGTTTCTACTGTGATAGCATGGATTAGACCAGCGGCCCAGGCCTTTCTCTAACACACATACATAACTCCATGGACTTACAATCTCCCCTTTCATTTCACACCGACGACATCCATAGACAAAAGAGCATGATATCAACTAGATACAAAGTACAAGTGCAATGTTGAAAGCGTTCCCCATGACAACATGGTTCTGCTAATCCCCAACAAATAAGTGCAAACATATACAACATAGACGACACAATGGTTTAAGTTTATTAAGGGCAAGAAAAGTAAAGTGTTCCATCAAGTTCGTGAGATCTTTAATCACTAGTTTTCTCATAACAAGTTTAATTCGGAAGGTAGATAAAAAACATGAATATACTTGGAATAGCATATGCTAGTAGGTAGGTATGATGGACTCTTTGGAATAACTTGGTTTTAGGAGTTGGATGCATGAGTGGAACTCATACTTGGTTGTGGAGGCTAGCAAAAGACTGGGAGCGACCAACTAAGAGAGCAATAATGGCCATAATCATGCAGAGCGACAAAACATCATTGATCAAAGCATAAAGTGATACTGCAAGTTAAAAACTAAAGGATCATAAAGGCCATGGTGACTTGGAATAGTCATAACATGGTGTGAGCATGTGCCAAGTCAACCCAAATAAAGCATCAAAGGAGAATACAACAATACTATGCTTTAATATGCTAAAACAACACATGATCCTTCCAAGGCACATTAAGCAATCTCAATTGTTTATAACAAGTCATGATATAGCAAAGAATACTAAGCATAAAGCCAAAACAATATCAAGCATGGCATGACAAAGCATAGGCCACAATCAAAAACAAGCTCTCTTTACCACTTAAGCATGAACTTTCCTACTCTTTTCCAATCCAAACCAAACTATTTGAAAACCAATGAATGAAAGAGGGGGTCCAACCAATTTATTCAGCAAACTAAGAAAACCAAGCAAACAAAAAACCAAAAACAAAAACGAAGACGCTCCAAGAACAACATAATTGTTCATGAAACAATAAAAATGAAGTGTTTGGAAGAAACCTGAGATTTTTATTGATGAAGAGGGGGATGCCTTGGGCATCCCCAAGCTTTGACGCTTGTACTTCTTGGATATTTCTTGGGGTGACACGCGTGGCATCCCCAAGCTTGAGCTTTAGTCCATCCTTCATCTCATTACTCATTCCTTCCATATACCTGAATTTTTTCCTTCATACAAAACTTCACACAATCTTTATTAGCAACATTAGTGCACTCAAGATAATAGGTCTTTAGGTTCAGTTCTAACACCAATAAAACTTCCATTAAAACACTAGCTACTGTAGCACTTCCGTCAAAAAGCTCAATTCCCCAAAAGAACTTAAAAAGGAACCAACAAGAAGCAAATGCAAATAAAGGCAGAAATCTGTCAAAACAGACCAGCAAGTAAAGACGAATTTTTTAGAAGACCTTTTGTTGCTTCAATCGAGAAGTGTTGAACTAACGAAAGTTAGATAACAACCTGGGGCAGAAGCACAAAAATTCACGCCTCGAAAGGACGTACAGATATTTTACACGAATTTTTACGGTGAAGCACAGAAATCTGTTTCGGGACAAAAACTTTCCCAATCATTACTTCTCTGTTGCTTGGTTTTAGGGTTATTACTAAAGTAATAACTTATGAGACTCATCTAAAACTTTTGGGTTATCTTCCAATAAGTACTTTTCTTTAATGCCTTTAAGTTAGGCATGATAGTTTGAGAAGATGCTCACATAAGAAATATGAATTGAAGTAAAAGAGAGCATCAAGAAGCAAATTCAAAACACATTTATGTCTAACTCACTTCCTATGCATAGGAATATTGTATAGAAACAAGTCATGAAAGAACAAAACAACAAGCATAGAAAAGCAAAACAAGTGCAACTTCAAGACTTTCAACATAAAGAGGGGAAACCTAATATTATTGAGATGCATAAAACCATGTTTCCCTCTCTCATAATAACTTTCAGTAGCATCATGAATAAAATTAACAATATAGCTATCACATAAAACATTCTTATCATGAGCCACATGCATAAAATAATTAATACTCTCCACATAAACATAGTCATTCTTATTAATTATGGTGGGAGCAAATTCAACAAAATAGCTATCATGATTATTCTCATCACCATAATCATCAAATATAGGAGGCATATTGTAATCATTAATTTTCTCCTCAATAGTTGGTGGACTGAAAATATCATATTCATCATTGTAATCATCATATATTGGAGGTTTGGTATCATCATAAGCAATAGAATAGCTATCTTCCAAAGCTAGGGAACTAAAAAGATCATTTTCATAAAAACTAGCTTCCCTAAGATTAGACTTTTCCATAGCATTAGCAATAATGGTGTCCATAGAATTCATACTAACAACATTGCTATTAGCATGCAAATAAAGTTCCATTGGTTTTTTAATTTTCTCTTCAAACACTTCATGTCCTAACTCAAGATAAATACTATAAAGCTCTCTAAATTTTTTGTTGCTTTCCATTAAGCCTAACTAGTAAAAACAAGAAACAAAAAGACAAAATTGCAGAGTCTAAAGGAAATAACTTCGAGCACTCACACCGGAGGATGTGAGTACCTTTTAACTTACCTCCCCAGCAACGGCGCAAGAAAATATCTTGATGTCTACGCACTTCTATTCTTGTAGACAGTTGTTGGGCCTCCAAGTGCAGAGGTTTGTAGAACAGCACCAAGTTTTCCCTTAAGTGGATCACCCAAGGTTTATCAAACTCAGGGAGGAAGTGGTCAAAGGTATCCCCTCTCATGCAACCCTGCAATCAAGATACAAGAAGTCTCTTGTGTCCCCAACACACGCAATACATTTGTCAGGTGTATATGTGCACTAGTTCAGCGAAGAGATAGTAAAATACAAGTGGTATGGATATAAGACAACGGTACTAGAAAATAGCTTGATGGCGTGGAAGAGACTAAAGGAAACTGAAATAAAGATGGCAGGAAGCAAACATGTAACAGATCTAGTTGCAAACGGTGTTTCAATGCATCGAAACAAGGCCTAGGGATCATACTTTCACTAGTGAACACTCTCATATAAATATCTTCTCTTTATGATACTACTCTGAACTACTCTCCGGTTGGACACTCTAATCCATGGTAGGGCTATAACAGCACTCCTCAAAGTTCGCTTTCCCCATCTAGATAACCCCACACTCTCACCTTGAGCACTAGATGGTTCCAACAAACACACAACTTCATAAAGACATCCAACTCCAAATATAACTCATAACAAGTATTTGAAATCTCTAGCCTAAGTGTCACCATGGTGTGCACGCTGTCACTTTCACACACATGGGGAGAGCAGAGATCTATTAAAGCACTTGAGTAGCAAGGTAGATCTACTTGATTACAAAGCTCATGATCACAATATGTTCATGCATAGAGAGAGAGATGAACACATAGCTACCGGTAGAACCCTTAGCCTCGAGGAAGAACTACTCCCTCATCATCATGGGAATCAGCAATGGCGATGGAGATGGTGGTGGAGATCGATGGAGCTGGCTCCAGGGGCACTTCCCTGTCCCGGCAGGGTGCCGGAACAGAGACTTTTTGTCCCCCGAATCTCCCCTTCGGTGGCGGCGGCGCTGCGGAACTTTCGTGGATTTCTGATTGACGATTTAGGGTTTTTGCCTCGGGAGGTATCTTATAGGCGAAGAGGCAAGGTCGATGGGCGGCCAGGGGGCCCACTCCACCTGGTGGTGCGGCGAGGGCTAGTCCGCGCCACCATATGGTGTGCCCACCCTGGTGCCCTACTCCGTCTCTGCTTCGTGTTTCCGTGTTGCTCCGGGAAAAATATTGACTTTGGATTTTGTCCCGTCCAATTCCGAGAATATTAATTTTCTGCCTTTTCTGGAACCAAAAACAGAAGAAAACAGGCAACTGGCACTATGGCATCTTGTTAATAGGTTAGTCCTAGAAAACATATAAAAATACCTCAAAGTGCTGAAAAGCAAAAGCAAAGTAGATACTAAACAAGCATGGAACATCAAAAATTATAGATACGTTTGCAACGTATCCGTGACACGCGTGGCATTCCCAACCTTGAGCTTTAGTCCATTCTTCATCTCATTACATCATTCTCTCCATACACCTGAAATGCTTCCTTCATACAAAACTTCACACAATCTTTATTAGCAACATTAGTGCACTCAAGATAATAAGTCTTTGGGTTCAGTTTCAACACTAATAAAACTTCCATTAAAACACAAGTTACTGTAGCACTTCCCTTGAAAAGCTCAATTCCCAAAAGAGAACTCAAAAAGGAATCAACAAGAATCAAATGCAGATAATGGCAGAAATCTGTCAAAACAGACCAGCAGGTAAAAACCAATTTTTTTGAAGACCTTCTGTTGCTCAAATCGAAAAGTCTTGAACTAACGAAAGTTAGGTAACAATCTGGGTCAGAAGCACAAAAATTCATGCCTCAAAACAACGTACAGAGATTTTATACGAATTTTTACAGTGAAGCACAAAAATCTGTTTCGGGATAGCAAATTTCCCAAGCATTATTTCTCTCTCATTAGAGGTTACTCTTGGCACAAAAAGCAAATAAAAAAGGATAAGGAGTGATTATTACAGAGGTAATAACTTCCAAGACTCATCTAAAAATTTTGGGTTATTTTCCAATAAATACTTTTCTTTAACGCCTTTAAGTTAGGCATAAGAAGCAAGAAAAAAAATTAAGTGTTCTCAAATGAAGAAGCATTAAGAGCAAATTTTGTTTTCATAGGATAGGCAAAAGAAATCTTCTCTCTCTTTCTAGGGAAGTGTTCTATACCTTTCTTGAGTGGGAGTTGATATTTAATGGTTCCTTCTTTCATATCAATAATGACACCAACAATTCTAAGAAAAGGTCTTCCCAAAGTAATAGGACAAGAAGCATTGTATTCAACATCCAAAACATAGAAATCAACGGGGACATATGCATTGTTAACCATAATAATAACATCATTAATACTCCTCATGAGTTTCTTTTTAGCATTATCATCAAGTGGGACATTTAAATAACAATCTTCCAATGGTGGCAAATCAAGCATATCATAAATCCTTCTAGCCATAATAGAAACACTACTATCAAAATCACATAAAGCTTTGAAATCAAAATCATTCACTTTCATATTAATGATGGGTTCCCAACCATCTTCTAGTTTCATAGGAATAGAAGCTTTATGTTTCATCTTTTCTTCATTAATTTTTATGAGAGCATCAGTAATGTGTTTTGTAAGGGCCATATTCATAGCACTAGCATTAGGACTTTTAGCAAGCTTTTGTAGGAACTTAATTACTTTAGAGATATTGCAACCATCAAGATCAAAATCATAATTATCATCTAAAGTAGTAGAGCTATTACTAGCTTCAACACTAGTGGTAGTGATAGTAGAAACACTATTCATCTTCTCTTTCCCACTTAGCATGCAATTCAGCTAATAGTCTAACATTCCATCAATTCTAACTTGTATGTCATTAGTAGCAGCAAAGGGATTTTCAATAGTTCTAGGTTTAACAACCATTTTATTAAAAGAAGATCGTGCTTCAGCCAAAGATGCTAAATTTCTTTCAGCATTAGAGAATTTTTCCTCAATAGTTTTATTGAAAGCAGTTTGTTTACTAATAAAATCTTTACCCATAACTTCAAGTTTAGAGGGAGCACTCCTATTATTGTTGTAGGAATTTCCATAAGCATTACCATTATTGGGAGGATATGGCCTATAGTTATTATTACCAAAATTATTATTTCTTATAAAGTTCACATCAACTTGCTCTTCTTGAGCAACCAAATAGGCTAAAGGGACATTATTTGGATCAATATGAGTTTTTCCATTAGAAAGCATAAACATAATAACATCAATTTTATCACTCAAGGAGGAGGTTTCTTCAACAGAATTTACCTTCTTACCTTGTGGAGCTTTCTCGGTATGCCATTCAGAATAATTAACCATCATATTGTCTAGAAGTTTTGTTGCAGCACCCAAAGTAATGGTCATAAAGGTACCTCCAGCAGCAGAGTCCAATAGGTTCCTTGAAGAATAGTCAGTCCATGAGTGGGACAATTCTTAACCAAAGATTTCATTCTTTCCTAAGCTTGAGCAACATGCTCATTATCAGATTGTTTAAACTTAATTATTTCACTTCTCATAGATATAATCTTAGCAGGAGGATAGTACTTTCCAATGAAAGCATCTTTGCACTTAGTCCAAGAATCAATACTATTCCTAGTTAAGGAATTCAACCATTCTTTAGCTTTTCCTCTCAAAGAGAAAGGAAACAATGTCAACTTAATAATATCACCATCTATATCCCTATGCTTTTGCATCTCACAAAGTTCAACAAAGTTATTTAGATGGGCAGCAGCATCTTCATTACCAATACTAGAAAATTGTTCTCTCATAACAAGATTGAGTAAAGCAAGTTTAATTTCAAAGAAAGTAGCTTCAGGAACAGGTGGAGCAATAGGTGTGCACATGAAATCATTGTTGTTGGTGCTAGTGAAGTCACACAACTTAGTGTTTTCAAGAGTAGTCATTTTTTTGTGTTTTTAATAAAGAAAGCAAACTAGTACAACTAATTTTTTTGTGTTTTTGATAAAGAAACAGGCAAACAAAGCAAAAATAAACTAAGCAACACAAAAATAACAAAGTAAAAAGATTGGCTATGAGGGACTCCCCTTGTGAAGATGTCCTTGACTCCCCGACAACGGCGCCAGAAAAAGTTGCTTGTTGGCCCAAAATATATCGAGCTCGTTGGAAAACCACAAGAGGTAGGTATAATGAGCATAGCAACAAGTTTTCCCTCAGTTATGAAAACAAGGTTATCGAACCAGTAGGAGCAAGGAAACACATCCAAGGTGTTGTTTCCAACTTGGAATCCTACACAACACAACCACAGAACTTTGCCCCCAGCTTATAGTGAGGTTGTCAATCTCACTGGTTTTTCTGAAAACAAAGGATTAAACGTATTGTGTGGAAGAAAGTAAAAGCTTGCAGAAAGTAAACAGAAAATAGTAAACAGTTGTAGATTGATGGTAAAGAAAGGACCGGGGTCCATACTTCACTAGTGGTGGTTCTCCTTAAGATAGATGACATGTTGGGTGAACAAATTACAGCGGGGCAATTAACAAACATCGAGAAAGCATACATGCATATACTAATCATCTTGACTCCTATGAAATTTGATTGGGCATTACAACATTATACATAGAACGTAATCCAACTGCATCTATGACTAATAATCCACCTTCAGGTTATCAATCCAAACCCCCTCCAGTATTAAGTTGCAAGCAACAGATAATTGTATTATGCATTGCGTGTAAAGTAAACCATACGATTGTTCTATGAACAAAGGATTGTTGTTTTCTCCCTAGTAGCAACAGCACATCTAGTACCTTAGAGATTTCTGTCACTTCCCTAGATTACTAGAGGCATGATGTAACATCCCAATTTCAGCAACCCTGATTAGTGGTCCAGAATGCAAAAATCAGGGGGAAAAAAACCTTTTCTTGTGCTTTGGTTGAGTGCTTGCTTTTTGTTTGTTTGCACTTGTGCTTATGAAAGTGTATCTCAGGATACTCCTTACCTCACCCTCAGTTGACAAAAGCTATTTACCCAAAACTATCCTGGCTCATTTTACATATTCTCAAACGTTTTGGCATTTCAAAACATGAGCCAAGATGCCTATGAAACCAGAACTATTTTGGTAGCTTCTTTTGACAAAACTATGGAAAGTTATAGAATACAATCTCCTTATGTTTTCAAGACAGAACCCTCAACTAATCTTATCTCTAGTTTCCCCCAAAACCTCTTTCCAAGGCATTTGAATTCTACTCTTGGTAGAGATACCAAGGAATCTCACCTTCCTCAAAACTTAATCTCTTCAAAATGCCCCAACCTTACCTCAAGCTAAGCTTGAGGGTAACCCTAGTAGCAGTTGGATAGTTATAAGATGAGTTGCCTTGATCTGCTGTCTGATGAGTTGTTTTGGTCTGCTGTTTGATTTGTTTGCTTAGGAAGTAGTATGAGTTACTCTAGGAGCTCATCACTAGGATCAAGATGTTTCCAACTCCTCAATCCCTAAGCAAGAATACCAACCTAGATGTGATCCCTAGCCACTAGGTGATCATCTAAAACCCTTAACTAAATCAATTCTGAGGATCTCCATTCTAGATGTTTACAAGTCCATGAAGACCAATATCAAGCATGGATCTCTTCTACTCAATCTACACTTCAATATCATCCACTTGTTGATGCTCTAATACTTTGCAACTCCTCCAAGAACATTCCCTCTCATACCCTAGTCAAAATCCTCAAAACTGCCAATTTTGACTAAGTCTGGAAACAGTTTCAACATCACCTTTTTGAATGCCTCCTTTTCTCAAACCTTGTGCATTTTTGGAAATGCACTTGAACCATCTGGTTAACCATCCTAAGTACTACCAAGGCCCACATTGGACCCTGGTTGAATCCTCCTCCAACCCACTTGTCCTTCATGGTTTTGCAGACAAGAAAATAACATTTCCTGCAAAACTAATCATCATGCCTACTTTGGTAGAAGCTCACACACTTATACAACCTCCTATGGACCAACTCTCTAAATGGTTGTGATCTACTCAGTAATGTCTATCAAAAACTACTTCACTTTCCCCAAGTGGGTCTCTGCGCTGATTAAACCCACATGGTTTATAAGGCATCATGACTCTTTTTGCATGACAGCCTTAATTTCAACAAAGTTTGCCATCACTTCTAGATCACCTAAAATGCTATTAATTCAAACTCCTCCTTCCATGATCATATGTATGACCTGGTCTACCCACCCATCCAACCCTTGCACCAAGGTGAGCTTTGAGCTCCAAGATGCAAGCATGTTTTGGTGGTATAAAAATAACATCACCCTAGATCATCAACTCCTTGTTTTCCATCCTTTTCAAGTTAGAAATTCATTACACAAGGTTCCAAATTGCTTGCTACACCTTGTACACATCACCTACCTTGATCAACAAGATTTATCAATAATTATCCATAATAATTATGGCCCCAAAACTATTTAATTCCCTAAATAGTCAAAATCTCCAAAACTCCCTCCATATAGGAAACTTTGGTTTTTGCCAAAACACTTCTCTAAATTTTGGCTCATGTGTGTTCCATATATCTTAATCTATCTTCCCATCTGAAAAATAAATATTTTTGAGAAGATTTATTATTTATTTTTGCCCATTTCCTTAAATGGCTAAATTGGAATAATAATTGTTTTAAATACTTTTAATCCCCAATAAATCTTGGCAAAATTCCCCGAAGTGTGTATTCACATTGGGGCCCTCTCAAATCAAAAACCAACCTTGTCCAATACAAATTTACCAAATGATCTTTCAGGAACCACTTCTGTCCTATTTGAGTAAATGGATTTAAGTGGACAAAAACCCTTCACAAACATATCAATTAAATCCTAGGAGTCTACCTTGACCTCATCTATCTACCGGTACCATTTTCTTCCCTGGTCCAATGCAAGTTTTTGGACTTACTTCATAACCCTCTAGTTTGATCAAATTTGTCAATTAAGCAAACCACCACTCTAACCACTTTCAAAATTCATCAAATCTTGCTCAATGCTCATCCTCACCACCAGGACACACCACTGGTCGACCAACACTGTAGCTCCACCCCAACAAATCCCCATTTTGCCCTTGTACTAATAGAAAGAGAGAGACAACCCCCAAATCTTACAAGGATCTACTCTAATTATTTACCACAGCCGCCACCACCTCCCTCTCTGGTCCAGCACGACCAAATACCACTACTACCCCTCCCCACCGACCCCTGGACCAATCCTTGGCCAGCCCTCCCTCTCCCCCATGCCCAATTTGGTAATCTACTACATCTACCACTCCTCCCTAGTATATATGGCCAGAGGCCTTCCCCAGCTTGCCCTGCCCTCATTTGCCCCCTCACACCTCCCACTTACCTCCCCCAGCTCCACTCTCCCTCCTCAGCTCTGTGCTGCCCGAGAGAAGAAGAAGGAGAGGCTTCGGCCCTCAACAAAAATCGAGCAAGGCTCTCTCCCCTCTGCTTCCCTTCCTCTGCATGTTGGCACTAGAGTTCCCCTTGCTCTCCTAAACCTAACCCTAGTCTTGTTTTTGCCCAGGACCAGCTCCTTCACCATCGTCGTTGAGCTCCGACGAGGTCGCTCTCGGCCCCCGTCGCATGAGCTGCTTCCAGTGGTCCTCCGCCGCCGTGCCGCCCACCGATCTGCTCAGCACCGTCGACCGCGTCGCCCTGCAGCCTCCCCGACCCTCCTCGGGCCCTTAGGTGAGCTCCCCACCCCACGCCACCCTCTGCTAGGGTTAGCTTCGTCGCCGGCGAGCCCAGGTGGACGACGATGATGCGTCGTCCATCGCCACTTAAGCGGACGGCAAGATCTGGCCGATACCGCTTCGGCGCCTTCCACCGCTGACTGGCGGGCCCCGCCAGTCAGGTTCGAACGCGCCCTCCCGCGCTTCGCCCCGTGCGTCGTGGGCCGAATCCCTCCCTGCCGGCCCAGCTCACCCCGGATCTGGCCCAGCCCCTGTTGCCCCTTTTTCTTTTCTTTTAGAATTACAGATCCAGTTTTGTACAAGTTGAAATAAATCCAAATAAAATGGTAAACCCAGTCCAAATGCCAAGATATAAATTTCTGGTTGTTCCCTGATGTTTTCTCAAACACGCAGAGGCAACCCCAAGATCAAAATAATTTTTACTAATTTCTGGTAATTATTCTGTTGCCAAGTATACTTTACACCAATTAATTTCCTCAGAGAGTTTCACATCCCCATTTGAGATGAAGAAAAGACCTACTGAGAGGTATTTGACATACTTGTCATCCAGCATAGGTGAACAGAAGGATACCTTTAACAAAAATAACAAAAATAGCAACTTTCTACCTTGGATAAATTCTCTAGGTCAAACCAAGTGTGGTATTGACTTAATTCCACCTCCCAGTACCTCATATTATCTATATCTATCAAATCCTAGCATCTCAGAATTTATTGAGCTTTGGTTAAAGATTAGTGAATTAAATACTTCTGCAATGGGTATTTTCACTAATTAAATCACTCCAGGAGTTTGACAACTCCAAATTGAGTGAATCCAATTCCTACATAAAGGTATTCTAAATTCCTACCAGATGCGCTTGGAACTAACTCAATAGCTTCTGTAGAATTAATATGGTGAAAAAGAGAAAAACTATACATAACTTCCTTTGGGAATTTCCTGAGGGCATTCTTTTAATTATTTTGACAAGATTCAAACTCTAGGTGGTTCAGTACATCAAACACTACTTAACCATCCAAGTGAATAATTTTTGGAGCTCCAGATAATTTCTGGTGAATTATTTCCTCAAACTAGAGTTTTTTAATCCTCTTTAAAAATCATAATTAAATCTAGGAAATTGATATTCAAGTGAAACCACTTGTGTTGGTGTTGTTTTGTCAAAACCTATCTGAGGACATCTTTGTTGCACATTGGAAGTCTACTGACCCCAGAACCACACTCCAAGTTCATAGTAGGTATCCTAGACATCTATCTTCCAAGAGAGAACCACTTCAATGGCAATCTAGTAATTCCACTATCAATACCCAACTTCTCCAAAACCTCCCAAGTTGAGTAGTATTCAGTATGTTTGCTGGCTGTATGGTTTGATGCTTGTTTTTCCTTGTATTAATTGTGGTATTGTCTGCTTGCATGTGTACCCGATGACGACGATAGTGTGAGCGTCTGACGACAAGAAGGAAGGGACTTCTTATTAATTGTTTATTTGGGTATTCTGGGTTTCCTAAAGAAGTCCGGGGACTTATTGCTGACCACAGGCAAGCCACCCTCCCCGAACTCTGATACATGTCCTATTCTCTTTTACCTGTTTTATATCCTCTTTATAAATTGCATTATCTACCTCCATGTCTTGTTTTACAAATACTGCGATAGTAACTTGGCTCCTCCAAGTTATGACTTTGTGTCCAGGGACTTCGAGGCCGTCTTCCCAGTCAGTTGCCTGTAGGTTGAGGCACAATTGGGCTCTGTGCTTGAGATTGTTCTGCTGCTAAAGATGTTGTAGCCATGATGGCATTTATGTAAGTTTTGTAAATTCGATACGTTTCGGATGATGTAATGATACTTGTCGGTTATGTTCCACGGCTCACTAATCATGGGAACGTGGAAATATGCATAACAGGGATTTCTGGGACGAATAATCCGGGGAGCCCACAGACTTGGTATCAGAGCCATCCTGACTATAGGAGACCTTAGTTAGCATGGACGTTAGACAGGAAACGACAAACCTATTTTCCAAAAGACAAGGGAGAAACGATGACTATTTGCAAAAGTGCTTATGTCTTTTCCTCTCTGATTCTGAAAACTACTTACATTAATATGATTTCATAAGCTTAAAATCCTGCACACCTATCACTAACCCAACCTGAACCTAAACCCTTCTGTAGATGGAGCCTATTGACAAAGAGTGGCTGGAGATTGGATTTCCCCAAATCCTATGGGACTCGATGCAACTGTGCGGTTACCAGCAGAAACCTACCTACACCCTCCACAAGGGAATAGAATCAGGAGATTATGTGGGACAGATTATCATACTAGCCAAGCCAGGAACCAATGGAAGCCCTATCTACTCCACCGGACCTCGGATGCCTAGTCCCGTACTTGCTATTGACTTGGTAGCCAGAGAAGCCTTGATGCGCATCCGTAGTTTCCTCCTAGAGATGAGATAGCCCACAACTTTCTACCTCCCCATGAAGGTAAATGTTGACTGCACCGGAGGAACTCAAGACCCCCGCCTGGCGTACCCTGCTCTCTCCTTTCCGACCCGTTACAGCTACTCTAGCAATGAGGTGTTAACAGCAGTTATTGACGAATACCGCCACTCCCAGATGGAGCTCTGTCGCCTGCAAGCCATTCTCAACTGTAAGGAAACCCTGGAAACCCTGGAAAGGAATCAAGCACGAACAACGACAACTGGAGGAACCTCGGGAGAAGCCGCCCCCAAGAAAAGCAGGAAGTGCACCACCGCCAGTCAGTACCTCCGTTGGTTCAAGCCCATCAAGGAGGCACAGGAAAGCTCCACTGCTCTGCCCGAAGCCAGCCCCGACTTCACAGATGCACCCTCCGAGTAATCACCCGCGTTGCGGTACTCGGCCCGCTGGCAATAGGGTAGAGTCATGTATCGTCCCTGAACGCGTTTTGTAATGCTTAAGTACTATGGACACCTTCGGGTGTAGACTGGTTGGTTTGTAATGACTTCCTTGGATTGCTATGCTTGTTTGGTTGTTTCCTTCTTGCGTGTTTTGCCCAAGACGTTGCATCAGACCCCAACCCAAAATGCGTACCACCCACAGGACCTCACCCAGTATGGCCATGGAGATGGGAAGCTCGAAGAAGGCATGTAGCCGCTGCGGAGACGGAAGACACCAAGCCAATAGATGCTCCGGCCACTGCCCCAACTGCGGAGAACCTCATTCACCCCAAGTTTTCCCAACTCGGTTTGCCACTTGTTTTCTCTGCGAAGGCCAAGACCATGTCCCCATCAAATGCCCAATATATCCCCTCATTGGCAAGACCCGTCAACCTCCCGGTACCAGCAAAGGCAAGTCGTCAAAATAGTTACGCCGAAGTATAGGTACCTGCTTCACGTGTGGACTACCCGGTCACTCGGCCGAGAATGCCCCGAGGGTAAACCTTTAGGGCACCCCAATACTTTAGACCCTCAACTCGCACAGGCGAAACCCTTGTAACCCATATTCCGTCTCTACCGTATTACTAGATTGCTAGCAGGAGTAGGATCCGTCCAAAGCCGGTGGATTTGAACCTGGGTAAACTTGTGTGCTCACCGTCCCGGAACACCGTACGTCTCACACCCCTCTCTTCCGCACGCCTCGAGGACCCCCTCATGGCATACTTGTCATCAATCCAATGACAGTTGGCGCTCACCGTGGGGCAAGTGAGCTTCGGATCTGCGTTCCGAGCGGAATCTGCAAGAATCGGAATCGGCGAGACTATCATCGTCGGTCGCATCCTCTACGCCAGTGACGTCCCTCTCATCGTTCTCGACGAGACTTGGATTCCGGCAAAGGAGGCCGTGACTGCCTACACAATCGTGTCTTTTGGCGAGATCGATGTTTACATCGGTTTTGCTGAACCTACCCAACCCACCCCAGCGGTGATGATAGAGGCAGAAGAATTTTCTAGGTCCCCTTTGTCCGCGGAGGCGGCAGAGTTCCGGATCTCAGAAAACCCCAATCCCACCCAGCCCGCACCAGTTGCGGAGATAGTGGAGAAACCCGAACCTAAAGAAGACCTAGCGGTCAACGTCGAATCTGGAGTGGATCTCCCCGGAGGAGCCGAATCCCAGATCGACCCACCCATGGAAGTCGAAATCCAGGAGGAGCGTATCAACGACACCGATTCCGGCTCTGATGATGCCAGAACAGACAGGCCTTTCCTAAGGTACACACTACGACGTATGATACTGCAAGGCGAAAGCGCAGATGCAATCCTCGAGACCATCCAAAGTTTCGATATGGCTGATCGTGAAAGTCGCAGGTACCTCAGGAAGCACACGTCGCACTTCGTCGGATACGTGGGATCCGGATCCGGCTCTGCCGATGCTAGAGAAAACACCGACTCGGTGCTGGAGGCAATCGGAACAAACACCAACATACCCGCATCCTCGGATGAGTCGATGACGTCAGCAGATTTCCGAAAGTTCTCCACGGAATATGAAGAGGAGTATAACTCCAAAGCTGCAGAAGAAGGAGAAGCCATGGATGAAGGATCCGGGGAACACTCTCCCAAAACGCAGGATGACATGGACTCCGGAGATAATCCCGAGGTCCAGATGTCTGAAAGTACCGATCAGAGAATGCCACCTCCTAGACATGAGAACCGTCCGGCTGAGCCTCACCATGGTGGGAACGACGGACGAAGAAATGACGGAAACTATGTCGGTACAAGCCGGCAGGGGGCTTGTCATAGTCAAGCTGCTCCACCCTCTCCACCACACAGTCATCACAATGGCTCCCATGGAGGGCAAGGAGGATGACATGGCGGAGGAAGTGGTGGCAGAAGCCGAAGTCCGGCTCCACGGCACCACAGCCACAGCCGACATTCGGGACGATCCCTATCCCCGAACGACGCAAGGCATAGGATCAACTCCAACATAGAGGCTCGGCGCTATGAAAACGATGACGTGTACGTGGGCCCAAAGTGCTTCCGTCCACGCATCAGAGATACAAAATTCCCGGAAGGATTTGCTATCTCAAGACATATCCAGGCCTACGACGGCATTGCTCGGCCAGACACCTGGCTATAGGATTTCTTCCAAGCTTGCTGCATCACCAAAGGTGGAAACAGCCTGGTCACAACCCGATATCTCCCACTTATGTTGCGGAAGACGGCACGATCATGGCTCAATAAACTTCCGGCAAACACCATCCACAACTGGTATGATTTGCAAAGCGCGTTCTTTCGGAATTTCGAAGGCATATATCGGAGGCCCAGTACGGTTGGAGACCTACAGCGTTGCACCCAGAAAGCCAGAGAAACTTGCCAGGATTACCTCGGACGATGGATCGACACCAAGAACTCCTGCGAAGGAGTAAATGATCAAACTGCGATTGAAGCTTTCATCGCAGGTCTCCCTATTGGTTTACTACGCCATCGCTTGAAGTGTGACAAGGTTACCTATTTGGGAGAGATGATAGAAACAGCGAGCAAGTATGCAGATGCTGACGATGATGCAGAAGGACTACTCAATGCCCTAGTTGTACCACAGTCGGCAAAACAACCAAAGCAACAAGCTCAGAAGCGCAAAAACACCTCGGAAGAAAAACCCAACGCGGAAACAGCGGTAGTCACTACTGTTTTCGGGTCTGGAGAACCAGGAGAACGTGGCGGAGGCCGTGGGCGTGGCCGTGGGACATCAAGGGTCCAAGGTAGAGGAGAACAACAACCAGGCAAAACCTACTCTTGGGTCGACATTGCCAATAACCCATGTGTGCATCACCTAGACGCCAATGGGGGCTCGTCCCACACCAACGCTGAATGTCGTTTTAATGATGACATCAAAAGAGATGACACCAGGGCTACAAAGCTAAGCGGAAGAAGGGAAAGAAAAATCTTGAAAAAGACAAGGAGACCAAGGAAGATTCCGACATGGAGGAAGCTGATGCTTCAAATCCCAAGTCGGAAGGGAAGAAAACTTTTCCCACCAAGAAGGACACTTATGTCACCCTCCTCGTATCTCAACCAGCAAAGTTCAAGAAAGCAGTTCTACACGAGCTCAATGCAACAGTTCCGGCTGTCCCCCAGTATTTGGACTGGTCGGAAGTGGCAATCACGTTTTACCGCGATGATCATCCGCCTAAGTTACACAGGCGAGGAAAATACGCCTTAATCGTCAACCCACTTATTGACGGTTATGGTTTATCCAAGACCCTCATGGATGGTGGTAGCAGCATCAATATTCTCTATGTCGAACGCGCTACGCCAGATGAAGATCTCGGAAACCCAGCTAAACCATAGCTCTATGATTTTTCACGAAGTTGTCCAAGGAAGACAAGCTAATTCCCTAGGAGAGATCACTTTGGATGTTACCTTTGGAACTCCAAAGAATTATCGGACGGAGGCACTTTCCTTCGAAGTGGTCCCGTTCAAGAGCGCATACCACGGTATATTCGGACGTCCGGCTTACTAGGCTTTTATGGCTCGTCCGTGTTACATTTACAATATGATGAAAATTCCAGGTCCCAACGGAGTGATCACCATCAGGGGAGACCCAAAGAAAGCGCGAGAGTGCGAGGATGGAAATGCCGCCTTTGCTGAAGTCGTGTTGCACGCCCAGGAGTACCAGGAGATCAAGAAGAGCATAGATCCGTCCGAGATGCCCGCAACGAAGAAGGAGGTTACCAAGCCAAATCCGGAGTTCAAGGCATCAGAGGAGACGAAGAAAGCGCCGTTGAAGGATGACGACCCCTCCAAGGTGACCCAGATAGGCGTAGGCCTAGATAGCACATAGGAAAGCGCGCTCGTAAAGTTCCTCCAAGCAAATCAAGATATCTTCACATGGCAGCCATCTGACATGACCGGAGTACCTAGGGAACTTGCCGAGCACTCTCAAAATGTAAACCCGAACGCTAAACCAGTCAAACAGTCTTTACGACGGTTTAGCGATGAAAAGCGTAAGGCAATAACTAAGGAACTAGCACGGCTCGAGTTAGCCGGATTCATAGAAGAGGTCATCCACACTGAGTGGTCGGCCAATCCTGTAATGGTCCCTAAAAAGGACACCACTCATTTAAGGATGTGTGTTGATTATACTGCCTTGAACAAGGCTTGGCCAAAAGATCCGTTCGCTCTGCATAGAATTGATCAAGTTATCGATTCTACGGCAGGCTCAGAACTCCTCTGTTTTCTCGATGCATATTCCGGTTATCACCAAATCCGGATGAAGGAATCTGACAAAGTCAAAACTTCATTCATAACCCCCTTCGGAACCTTATGTTTTGTTATGATGCCTTTTAGGCTGAAGAACGCAGGAGCTACGTACCAGCGCACGATGCAGCGTTGCCTCCACGACCAACTCGGACGCAATGTACATGCATACGTGGATGATATCGCGGTGATGTCCAAAAAGAAGGAAACACTCATTTCCGACTTGGAGGAAACGTTCACCAATCTCTGAAAATACAACATCATGCTTAACCCGAAGAAATGCTTCTTTGGAATACCAGATGGAAAATTGTTAGGTTTCATCGTGTCTCAAAGAGGCATAGAGGTGAACCGCGGCAAAATCAAGGATATACTCAATATTTCCAGGCCAACTCGCCTGAAGGACGTACAAAGATTAACTAGTTGCATTGCTGCGGTCAGTCGATTTGTAAGCCGGCTTGGTGAAAGAGTCGCACCATTATACAAACTCCTGAAGAAGACCAAGGATTTTGTCTGGACTGACGAAGCTGAAGTTGCACTACAAGACCTGAAGAAAGTACTCTCATCTGCTCCTATCCTTGCAGCGCCGGAACCTCAGGAACCGACGTTGCTTTATATTGCTGCGACAAATAGGGTCATTAGCATCGTCATGGTGGTGGAGAGACCAGAGGGAAATCAGGAACACTTGGTGCAGCGTCCGACTTATTTTATCAGCGAGGTCTTGACGGAATCAAAACAGCGATATCCGCACTATCAAAAGTTGGCTTACGGTGTTTTCCTAGCATCTCGTAAGCTACGACACTATTTTCAGGAGCATCCAATTACTGTGGTGAGCAAAGCTCCCATGAGAGACATAATCAACAACAGCGACGCCACAGGACGTGTCGCCAAATGGGGCATAGAGCTCTTAGCTTTCGATATTGAGTATAAACCTCGGACAACAATCAAATCCCAGATCCTTGCTGACTTTGTCGCTGATTGGTCAGAGACGAAGGAGAACATGGTCCTCCCTGAGTCGGAATACTGGACCCTCTTTTTCGATGGGACTAAGGCTCGAGGGGGCTGGCGTGGTGCTCAAATCACCCCAAGGAGATAAACTATTATACGTGTTGCAGATCCACTTCATAGCGACAAACAATATTGCCGAGTATGAAGCATTGCTGCATGGAATCTAGATTGCCAAGGATATTGGCATCCGACGTTTTATGTGTTACGGAGATTCGGATCTTGTTGCTCAGCAAGTCTCGGATATTTGTAATGCAAATAAGCACATGGCAGCATATAAAGCTGTCGTGGATGATCTATCTAAATCGTTCGAAGGGTTTGAAGTTCAACACATCCCTCGAGCAGAAAATAAGGAAGCAGATGCACTATCTCTAATAGGCTCTGCGTGGAAAGAGGTCCCGGATGGCGCATTTTTAGAGCACCTCAAAGTTCCCTCGATAAAGGGAGTAGATGAGGAATATCCGACCAAATCCGACTCACCTTTAATAGCAGTTCTGGCTGTAATTTCCAGCTGGACTCAACCCTACCTTGACTATTTGGTAGATGGCAAATTACCCGAAGACGAGGTGCTGAGCCGGCAGATTATCCGACGAGCAAAAGCCTATACTATTGTTAAGGGTGAGCTCCATAAACGGAGTGTTTCTGGGGGTTTTCAGCGTTGTGTATCTCCGGAAGAAGGAGTGGAAATCTTAAGGGAAATCCACGAAGGCGAGTGTGGTCACCACGCTGCAGCCAAATCTCTAGTGGCAAAAGCTTTTCGACATGGCTTTTTCTGGCTTACAGCTCAGGAAGATGCCGAACGGTTAGTCAAGACATGCAAAGGCTGCCAAAAGTACGCCAAGCAAGCTCATGTTCCGGCTGATCAGCTGTGAACAATACCTACAACATGGCCTTTTGCGGTCTGGGGGCTTGATATGGTAGGACCCTTTAAACGAGCTCCAAGTGGATTCACCCACCTCTTAGTGATGGTGGATAAATTCACCAAGTGGATCGAGGCTAAACCTGTCACTAGTTGTGATGGAGCAACAGCCAAAAGATTTGTCGAGGATGTTATAATCCGGTATGCTTATCCGCATAGCATTATCACGGACAACGGGAGTAACTTTTCTATGGGACAACTGGCTGAATTCTGCGATGAGCAAAATATCCGTCTTGACATTGCGTCAGTCGCACATCCACAGGCTACCGGACAAGTCGAAAGAGCAAATGGTTTAATTCTACAAGGCCTGAAACCAAGACTCGAAGCACCACTACGACGTGCTGCGGGGGCTTGGGCAGAGGAACTACCCTCTGTAATTTGGAGTTTACGAACAACTCCGAACAGGTCAACAGGATACACACATTTCTTCTTGGTCTATGTTACAGAAGCAGTTCTTCCTAGTGATTTAATTCATACTTCTCCTAGAGTGGCCGCGTATATCGAAGAGGATGCCGAGATTTCTCGACAAAATGATCTCGACTTAGTCGAAGAAGTTCGCGTCGTTGCTGAAATGAGATCTACAGCCTATCAGCAGAACTTACGCAAGTATCATAGCCAGAGAGTCCGAAATAGATCTTTCAATAAAGGTGATTTGGTTCTCCGGCTTGTGCAACAAAGAAAGCACAAACTTTCCCCAGTATGGGAAGGGCCCTTTTTAGTTAATCGAGTATTGCACAATGGATCGTACTACTTAACTGACATGAGGCTAGTCAAAGAAATACCTGCTACTAAGAAGAGAAAGAGAGCTGGAGGCAGTATAAATCCGGATGAGTTAGACAGACCATGGAATATTGCTCAGCTACGTCCCTTTTATTCTTAGTTTATCCTTCTTTGTAATCATACATATGTACATGTTCTGTGAGAAATAAAAGTTTTGGTTGCCTCAAGTTTTTCTGAGAAGTTCTTAGACCATCTTATTTTCGAATGATCATGTCATAGTCGAAAATCCCAAATGCTTGAAAGTACTTTATGCTCATGTTCGTTCTGGTCTAGATTTCCGATTCTAAAAACTGCTACCTTCGGGTATAACTCTAAAAATTTCTAGTCTTTACTTTGGTTATTTATCTGATTGCTAGATGCGGGCATTTTCCGAGTAGTGAATTGTCGGTACTGGAAGCCGGCTTTGTTTCCGAGTTTAAACTGGTTTAGCAATTGAGCTCCGTTGCTCGGCAAAGTTTCCGGTTGAAGGTTTAGCCGGCTCACGAAAGGGACGAGGCAGAAAGCCAGATAAACGATAAGTCGAGACGAAAAATATAAGTGCTCGCGTAAACATTTCAAGCACGCAAAAATTTCAAAAGTCAAAAGTGCTGAATAGATCAAAAGCTTAGCACTTGCAAAGATAAATAGTACTTGATATTTACAATCACATCAGTTTTTCCAGGATAATACATAAATTTCTGGTCTATGATGCAGGTCAAGATGAAGGATCTGCCGGCTCGCTGGTCACTCCGCCTTGATATCGGTCCCAGATATCTGCATCCGAGTTGGTGCGTTCATTGTCGGAAACTTCTTCGGCTTCTTCTGCAGGAGGAGGCGGAGTAGCCACGCGGGTGAAGAAGGGGATCTCGTAGCTGGTCAGATCAGCTACGTGGCACCCGTATCCGGCGCAGGAGTGCATGATGGCTTGAAGGTCCTTCTCCTGGGCGTCTTCGTCTACCTTGCAGTACCCTTTAGTCACTTGCCATATTTCCATGTTTCCATGATGGCTCATGACCATGGAGAGGGCATTCTGCGCGGCAGTCCACGCGTAGGACATGTTCCAGTCCTGAACAAGCTGCGGCTTCTCCTTGGCCCTGTCCCGCACCACAAAATCCGACATGCTTGGCATGTTCGGAATCCTGAGAGACTCGCCAATGTCCTTAAGGGACTGGCGGTAGTCATGAAGAAGATCACCGACTTAGGTAAGCCGGTGAGTGCGAGGCTCGGACGAGGAAGAGTATACATAAAACAAGTCAAGAAAAATCTGACATTGATAAAAGTCAAAGAAAAGATAGGTCAGAGAGGTGGAATGTACCAAAAATGACGTCGTCAATCTTGGTCTTCTTCTCCCGGAGACTCTGGAGTTCAGCCCGGAGCGCCTGGGATATGTCCTTCTCTCTGCCAAGCTCATTCTTGAGGTCCGAGATTACTTTATCTTGAGCGGAAATCTTGCAATCGTGCTCTTCAGTGGCCATGGAGGAGGATTTCAGGACTTGAGCTATGCTTGTTTCATGATCCACCTTGAGCTTATCCAGCTCTTGGCGAAGTCCCTTGTTTTCCACCACCAGGGTTTTGAGGTTCTCGGCCTCTTCAATCATAGCGATGGATTGTTTCACCAACGCTGTAAGACAAAAAGAAACAACAATTCAGAAAAATTCGACATAGAAAACGCAAAAGACAAGGTTTGAATCTCGAAATGTTTACCTTCGGCTTCATCCTTGGCTACCTTGAGCTCAGCATTTTTAAGCTGGAGAGCTTTGATCTCTCTCCGCTTATTACAGACATTGGACAATAATTCCTAGTTATAGGAACATACTTTCTGTAAGTCAGAATACCCAAAGTCAGAAAGCTACTTAAGACTCGGGCTAATATTTTTTGCTAAATATCAGCACGAGCCTTGGGGGCTACACTAGTTCGTTCTTTGGCATCCTAATGAAAGCATAAACTCGGATTCTATATCCTACTTCATGCTTGGGGGCTAGAGGATATGATATAACATAATGTAAAAACAAGAGTTGGGATTCCGACTTACATATTGCTCGCGGGTGTGTTTGTCTAAACACACGTTCACTTCAGCTGCCACCTTCTCGGCGAGAGTAAGAGGGATCACTGGGGCTGTTGGAAGCTCGCCAGTCCTGATCCTCTCGTCGCGAAGGCGGACTTGAGTAAGAAGGTCAGAGAACTTGACGTCCTCTGCTTCTTGCGCCTCCTCTTCGGGGGATAGATGGCTTTTGTCCAGGACTTGCCTGGCTAGCCGCTGGATCTCCTCTGCAGATTTCTGGGTCAGGCTAAACTTGGCAAGACCCAGATTATTGAGGAGGTTTTCGGCGAAGACTTCAGCCGAGGGATCATTACCCGAAGAGGGTTCACCCTTATCTTGACCTGACGCACCCACAGTGGCGTCAGTTTGTGACCCAAGGATCACAGGCTCCATTTGAGGAGCTAGATCTTCTGCAGCATCCGACGAGATAACCGGAGTTGCAGAAGGTTGAGGGGCCAGAGTCGGAGGAGCTACGGCAGGCGAAGCTATGGTAAGCTTCATCTGGCGTAAGGGCTTCGAAGAAATCCCTTTCCCCTTGCCCTTGATGATCGATTTTGCTCTGAGAAGGTAGCAAAGTCAGAAACGTTACATCTCGGAAAGAAGTTTAAGTAAAGCACAAAGACGGAAAAGTTGTGACGGAAATGATACCTCTTCACGACAGGCACCTCCTTTGTGCCAACCGCTACTGTCGGAGCTTTGCGCTTCTTGAGTGCAAGATCCGGCAGTGGAACTACTTCCACCTCTTGAGAGAGCTCCGAAGGGTATCCTTCGAGCGGAGCAAGTTCTGACTCGGGGATGTCAGCAAGCTGGAAATAAGAAAACATATCAGTATTGCAATATAACTCAAAGATAGAAACACATAAAAGATGTGATGATAAAAGCTTACCGGCACCATGGGGTTTTCCGCCGTGTGCATGTCCAGAGAAACCTCTGGAATCCGCCTTTCGATCCGCTCCTTGATTAGCCACTTGATTTGGCTTATGTAGCCTTGAGTGGTGTAGGCTTTGGGGCTGATGCGGAGGGAGTCGGTTAGAGAAGACGTGACGGAGTGCATCAGTCTGTCCCCGTGGTACTGAAGTGGCTAGATCCGGCGTGAGACCCAACACTGGACCAAGTCGGATCCCTTCAGACCGTTGTGCTTGATCAGATATTCGATCTGCCTCTTAGCGAGGATTAGATCATCTGTGAGAGCCGGAGCAGCCTCGTCCCAGGAAGGCTGGGCCGTGGCGGCTCTGTCAACAAAAACCGGCAAAGCAGTATCTTTGCCGGGAGCCAGAATATCCCTATGGTAGAAAAAAGTGGCTGGCCATTGTTTGACCGAGTCACTGGCAGAAATTTTGGGATATGCCCGGTCTCGTCTAAGAGAAAAACTAATGGTGCCAGTGATGTAAGGAACACCGGCAGTGATGGAATTCCTCTGGACATGAAAGTAAAACCGGAAGAGAAGCAAACTCGGCCTAATGCCGAGAAAGCCCTCGCAAAGCGCAGCATATGTGCTCATTTCTAGAAGAGAATTGGGAGGAAGATTATGGAGTTGAACTCCATAGTGATCTATCACCTCGGAGAAGAACTCCGAGGGAGGAAAAGACAGACCTCGGTCCAGATGAGTGCCGAAGTGGACTCGCTCGCCCTCGTGTGGGTTGGGGACGGTTTCACCGGAGCCGCTCCGCTAGTCGCCGGTGACGAGCAGCCCCTCCTTCTCCACATTCTTGAGGCCTGCCTCGTCGAGGGCGCAGGGGAGCCAGATTCCCCTGTAGCTTTCCTTCTCCACTGCAGCTTCCGCCTTCGCCGCCACCGCCGCTGCCGCCAAGCCAGAGGAAGAAGATGATGAAGCCATTTTTCTCCGGTGAGAAAGTGACCTTAAAGGGGCGGCGCTGGGAGTTTCTGTGGGGGAAGGACGAGGAGGCTCTGAGCGCGCAGGAGGATTGGGAAGGAAGGAAACGGCAAAGGACTGGTGGAAAGGAGAAGAAGAAATCTAAATCCCTTATATCCACCTACCTGCGCCAAGATTCGTGCAAACGCTACAGTACAACCGCCACGCGTCATGGAAAGAACTGGGAAGGACCCGCGCGATGATTGCGACACCTCGATCTCCACGCACGCATTGAAATGGCGCCTCGGTTCCGTGGACCGCGGACCTACCAACGGTCGTGCTGACGGAACACCTGTCAGATGATGTGACTTGACCATGCTTGTGTCAGGTGGCGTTAGAGACCAAGTTCCGGCTTAGTTTAAAAACGAGCTGGAAAATCCGAGTAACCAACTGAAAGGTCCGACTTATTTTTTAAGACCCGGATCATATCTTTTGTTGTGAAGTTTCAGGAACCCTTCAAGATTCTGCAAGCCGAAGATCAAGCTAGACAATGATAAATCTGACTTTGGATCTTGGAGGCCTCCGGGGGCTGCTGTTGGGGATATACTTTCCGGGTATCCTCACAGTTCCTCACTAACCAGGGTGGCCCACTTCGGGTTAGAGCTTTGCTTCACGGGCGGCCCAGTCAGGGAGAAGAAGACGGAGTCCAATCCGGCTACGGGAAGGCCCAGAAGACTTACCGACTTAGGCTCATAATGTTACTTGTAGTTCAAGATATACTCTGTAACCGACTCTTAGTCGTAGCCGGATAGATCTCTCATGTAAACCCTAGGCCGGATATCTATATAAGCCGTCCTAGGGAGAGCCTTTAGGGCACCCCAATACTTTAGACCCTCAACTCGCACAGGCGAAACCCTTGTAACCCATATTCCGGCTCTGCCGTATTACTAGATTGCTAGCAGGAGTAGGATCCGTCTAAAGCCGGCGGATTCGAACCTGGGTAAACTTGTGTGCTCATCGTCCCGGAACACCGTACGTCTCACACCCCTCTCTTCCGCACGCCTCGAGGACCCCCTCATGGCGTACTTGTCATCAATCCTACGATAAGGCCGTCTTCCCAGTCAGCTGCCTGTAGGTTGAGGCACAATTGGGCTCTGCGCTTGAGATTGTTCCGCTGCTAAAGATGTTGTAGCCATGATGGCATTTATGTAAGTCTTGTAAATTCGTTACGTTTCGGATGATGTAATGATACTTGTCGGTTATGTTCCACGGCTCACTGATCATGGGAATGTGGAAATATGCATAACAGGGATTTCTCGGACGAATAATCCGGGGAGCCCACAGACTTGGTATCAGAGCCATCCTGACTATAGGAGACCTTAGTTAGCATGGACGTTAGACAGGAAACGACAAACCTATTTTCCAAAAGACAAGGGAGAAACGATGACTATTTGCAAAAGTGCTTATGTCTTTTCCTCTCTGATTCTGAAAACTACTTGCATTAATATGATTTCATCAGCTTAAAATCCTGCACACCTATCACTAACCCAACCTGAACCTAAACCCTTCTATAGATGGAGCCTATTGACAAAGAGTGGCTGAAGATTGGATTTCCCCAAATCCTATGGGACTCGATGCAACTGTGTGGTTACCAGCAGAAACCTACCTACACCCTCCATAAGGGACTGGAATCAGGAGATTATGTGGGACAGATTGTCATACTAGCCAAGCCAGGAACCAATGGAAGCCCTATCTACTCCACCAGACCTCGGATGCCTAGTCCCGTACTTGCTATTGACTTAGTAGCCAGAGAAGCCTTGATGTGCATCCGTAGTTTCCTCCTAGAGATGAGATAGCCCACAACTTTCTACCTCCCCATGAAGGGAAATGTCGACTGCACCGGAGGAACTCAAGACCCCCGCCTGGCGTACCCTGCTCTCTCCTTTCAGACCCGTTACAACTACTCTAGGAACGAGGTGTTAACAACAGTTATTGACGAATACCGCCACTCCCAGATGGATCTCCGTCGCCTGCAAGCCATTCTCAACTATAAGGAAGCCCTGGAAACCCTGCAAAGGAATCAAGCACAAACAACGGCAACTGAAGGAACCTCGGGAGAAGCCGCCCCCAAGAAAAGCAGGAAGTGCACCACCGTCAGTCAGTACCTCCGTAGGTTCAAGCCCATCAAGGAGGCACAGGAAAGCTCCACTACTCTGCCCGAAGCCAGCCCCGACTTCACAGATGCACCCTCCGAGTAATCACCCGTGTTGTGGTACTCGCCCCGCTAGCAATAGGGTAGAGTCATGTATCGTCCCTAAACACGTTTTGTAATGCTTAAGTACTATGGACATCTTCAGGTGTAGACTGGTTGGTTTGTAATGACTTCCTTGGATTGCTATGCTTGTTTGGTTGTTTCCTTCTTGCGTGTTTTGCCCAAGACGTTGCATTAGACCCCAACCCAAAATGCGTACCACCCACAGGACCTCACCCAGTATGGCCATGGAGACGGGAAGCTCGAAGAAGGCATGTAGCCGTTGTGGAGACGGAAGACACTAAGCCAATAGATGCTCCGGCCACTGCCCCAACTGCGGAGAACCTCATTCACCCCAAGTTTGCCCAACTCGGTTTGCCACTTGTTTTCTCTGCGAAGGCCAAGACCATGTCCCCATCAAATGCCCAATATATCCCCTCATTGGCAAGACCCGTCAACCTCCCGGTACCAGCAAAGGCAAGTCGTCAAAACAGTTACGCCGAAGTATAGGTACCTGCTTCACGTGTGGACTACCCGGTCACTCGGCCGAGAATGCCCCGAGGGTAAACCCGTCAAGACTTCCGCGACTGAGAAGCCCGAAGGCCCCCAGGGCTCTTATCTTCAGAAAAGATGGTCACCCTACCGCTCGCTGCCCTGCAGCTCAAGACTGAAGATTTCCCGCGTTTCTATAGACAACAACACCCCGTGGAAGTAAATGTCAAGAGAGAATCCCCTTAACCCACTCTAGGACTTCCCGAACATCGGCAAGCACCACCCGTATTAAACTAGTCCATATTCCCTCCCCTGGAACGACACCTATGATGCTACCCTCTCTTCTGTCATTGTCTACCACCTTAAGAACATAAGAACTATCAGTTGCCACCCTCATAAGAAAGTCCCCTACTTGCAACTCTCCACTCTACCCAAGTCCAATCCTAAGGGGGAAAGACCGCATCTTTTCTGCAGAACAGATTACCCCTCTGCCAAAAGAAAATCCAACCGTGGGATCCAAAGACACAGATCTTAAGACACAGGCTTGGACACAATAACCCACTTAAGAGAAGCGCCGTAGATCCTTACAGAAGGAAGATCGACCCCGCAACCATGGTTGAAGCCAGCTCGACCCTCGAGTTTCAAGAAGATTGAAGTTCAACCTCACTATCAAGGTGTTTCTGTTCATAGACAGAGTCGGCCAGTTAGTATGCAAGAGCACCTAGCACTACCTCCAAAGCAGATCCCCTAACCTTACTCTCCTGAATCTCGGGACGAGATTCTTTTAAGGGGGAAAGGTCTGTAACATCCCAATTTCAGCAACCCTGATTAGTGGTCCAGAATGCAAAAATTAGGGGGAACAGATACTTTTTCTTGTGCTTTGGTGCAGTGCTTGCTTGTTGTTTGTTTGCACTTGTGCTTATGAAAGTGTATCTCAGGATACTCCTTACCTCACCCTCAGTTGACAAAAGCTATTTACCCAAAACTATCCTGGCTCATTTTACATATTCTCAAACGTTCTGGCATTTCAAAACATGAGCCAAGATGCCTATGAAACCAGAACTATTTTGGTAGCTTCTTTTGACAAAACTATGGAGAGTTATAGAATACAATCTCCTTATGTTTTCAAGACAGAACCCTCAACTAATCTTATCTCTAGTTTCCCCCCAAAACCTCTTTTCAAGGCATTTGAATTCTACTCTTGGTAGAGATACCAAGGAATCTCACCTTCCTAAAAACTTAATCTCTTCAAAATTCCCCAACCTTACCTCAATCTAAGCTTGAGGGTAACCCTAGTAGCAGTTGGATAGTTATAAGATGAGTTGCCTTGATCTGCTGTCTGATGAGTTGTTTTGATCTGCTGTTTGATTTGTTTGCTTAGGAAGTAGTATGAGTTACTCTAGGAGCTCATCACTAGGATTAAGATGTTTCCAACTCCTCAATCCCTAAGCAATAATACCAACCTAGATGTGATCCCTAGCCACTAGGTGATCATCTAAAACCCTTAACTAGATCAATTCTTAGGATCTCCATTCTAGATGTTTACAAGTCCATGAAGACCAATATCAAGCATGGATATCTTCTACTCAATCTACACTTAAATATCATCCAATTGTTGATGCTCTGATACTTTGCAACTCCTCCAAGAACATTCCCTCTCATACCCTAGTCAAAATCCTCAAAACTGCCAATTTTGACTAAGTCTGGAAACAGTTTCAACATCACCTTTTTGAATGTCTCCTTTTCTCAAACCTTGTGCATTTTTGGAAATGAACTTGAACCATCTGGTTAACCATCCTAAGTACTACCAAGGCCCACATTGGACCCTGGTTGAATCCTCCTCCAACCCACTTGTCCTTGATGGTTTTGCAAACAAGAAAATAACATTTCCTGCAAAACTAATCATCATGCCTACTTTGGTAGAAGCTCACACCCTTATACAACCTCCTATGGACCAACTCTCTACATGGTTGTGATCTACTCAGTAATGTCTATCAAAAACTACTTCATTTTTTCCAAGTGGGTCTCTGTGCTGATTAAAACCACATGGTTTATAAGGCATCATGACTCTTTTTGCATGACAGCCTTAATTTCAACAAAGTTTGCCATTACTTCTAGATCACCTCAAATGCTATTAATTCAAACTCCTCCTTCCATGATCATCTGTATGACCTGTTCTACCCACCCACCTAACCCTTTCACCAAGGTGAGCTCTGAGCTCCAAGATGCAAGCATGTTTTGGTGGTATAAAAATAACATCACCCTAGATCATCAACTCCTTGTTTTCCATCCTTTTCAAGTTAGAAATTCATTACACAAGGTTCCAAATTGCTTGCTACACCTTGTCCACATCACCTACCTTGATCACCAAGATTTATCAATAATTATCCATAATAATTATGGCCCCAAAACTATTTAATTCCCTAAATAGTCAAAATCTCCAAAACTCCCTCCATATAGGAAAGTTTGGTTTTTGCCAAAACACGTCTCTAAATTTTGGCTCATGTGAGTTCCATATATCTTAATCTATCTTCCCATCTCAAAAATAAATATTTTTGAGAAGCTTTATTATTTCTTTTTACCCATTTCCTTAAATGGCTGAATTGGAATAATAATTGTTTTAAATACTTTTAATCCCCAATAAATATTGGGAAAATTCCCCTAAGTGTGTATTCACATTGGGGACCCTCTCAAATCAAAAACCAACCTTGTCCAATACGAATTTACCAAATGATCTTCCAGGAACCACTTCTGTCCTTTTTGAGTAAATGGATTTAAGTGGACAAAAACCCTACACAAACATCTCAATTAAATCCTAGGAGTCTACCTTGACCTCATCTATCTATCAGTACGATTTTCTTCCCTGGACCAATGCAATTTTTTGGACTTACTTCATAACCCTCTAGTTTGATCAAATTTGTCAATTAAGCAAACCACCACTCTAACCACTTTCAAAATTCATCAAATCTTGCTCAATGCTCATCCTCACCACCAGGACACACCACTAGTCGACCAACACTGTAGCTCCACCCCAACAAATCCCCATTTTTCCCTTGTACTAATAAAAAGAGAGAGAGACAACCCCCAAATCTTACAAGGATCTACTCTAATTATTTACCACAGCTGCCACCACCTCCCTCTCTAGTCTAGCACGACAAAATACCACTACCACCCCTCCCCACCGACCCCTGGACCAATCCTTGGCCAGCCCTTCCTCTCCCCCATGCCCAATTTGGTAATCTACTACATCTACGACTCCTCCCTAGTATATATGGCCAGAGGCCTTCCCCAACTCGCCCCTGCCCTCATTTGCCCCCTCACACCTCCCACTTACCTCCCCCAGCTCCACTCTCCCTCCCCAGCTCTATGTTGCCCGAGAGAAGAAGAAGGAGAGGCTTCGGCCCTCAACAAAAATCGAGCAAGGCTCTCTCCCCTCTGCTCCCCTTCCTCTGCATGTTGGCACTAGAGTTCCCCTTGCTCTCCTGCACCTAACCCTAGACTTGTTTTTGCCCAGGACCAGCTCCTTCGCCGTCGTCGTTGAGCTCCGACGAGGTCGCTCTCGATCGCCGTTGCATGAGCTGCTTCCAGTGGTCCTCTGCCGCCGTGCCGCCCACCGATCTGCTCAGCACCGTCGACCGCGTCGCCCTGCAGCCTCCTCGACCCTCTTCGAGCCCTCAGGTGAGCTCCCTGCCCCGCGCCACCCTCCACTAGGGTTAGCCTCGTCGCCGGCGACCCCAGGTGGACGACGACGATGCGCCGTCCATCGCCACTTAAGCGGACGGCCAGATCTGGCCGATACCGCTTCGGCACCCTCCACCGCTGACTAACCGCGCCCTCCCGCGCGTCGCCCCGTGCGCCATGGGCTGAATCCCTCCCTGCTGGCCCAGCTCACCCCGGATCCGGCCCAGCCCCTGTTGCCCCTTTTTCTTTTCTTTTAGAATTACAGATCCAGTTTTGTACAAGTTGAAATAAATCCAAATAAAATGGTAAACCCAGTCCAAATGCCAAGATCTCAATTTCTGGTTGTTTCCTGATGTTTTCTCAAACATGCAGAGGCAACCCCAAGATCAAAATAGTTTTTACTAATTTCTGGTAATTATTCTGCTGCCAAGTATACTTTACACCAATTAATTTTCTCAGAGAGTTTCACATCCCCATTTGATATGAAGCAAAGACCTACTGAGAGGTATTTCACATACCTGTCATCCAGCATAGGTCCTATGCCAAGGTGAACAGAAGGATGCCTTTAACAAAAATAACAAAAATAGCAACTTTCTGCCTTGGATAAATTCTCTAGGTCAAACCAAGTGTGGTATTGACTTAATTCCACCTCCCAGTACCTCATATTATCTATATCTATCAAATCATAGCATCTCAGAATTTATTGAGCTTTGGTTAAAGATTAGTGAATTAAATACTTCTGCAATGGGTATTTTCACTAATTAAATCACTCCAGGAGTTTGGCAACTCCAAATTGAGTGAATACAATTCCTACATAAAGGTATTCCATATGCCTACCAGCTGCCCTTGGAACCAACTCAATAGCTTCTGTAGAATTAATCTGGTGAAAAGGAGAAAAACTATACAGAACTGCCTTTGGGAATTTCCTGTGGGCATTCTGGTAATATTTTTGACAATATTCCAACTCTAGGTGGTTCCGTACATCAAACACTACTTAACTATCCAAGGAAATAATTTTTGGAGCTCCAGATAATTTCTGGTGAATTATTTCCTCAAACTAGAGTTTAATCCACTTTAAAAATCATAATTAAATCTAGGAAATTGATATTCAAGTGAAACCACTTGTGTTGGTGTTGTTTTGTCAAAACCTATCTGAGGACATCTTTGTTTCACATTGGAAGCCTACTGACCCCAGAACCACACTCCAAGTTCATAGTAGGTATCCTAGACATCTATCTTCCAAGAGAGAACCACTTCAATGGCAATCTAGTAATTCCACTATCAATACCCAACTTCTCCAAAACCTCCCAAGTTCAGTAGTATTCAGTATGTCTGCTGGCTGTATGGTTTGATGGTTGTTTTTCCTTGTATTGATTGTGGTATTGTCTGCTTGCATGTGTACCCGATGACGACGATAGTGTGAGCGTCTGACGACAAGAAGGAAGGGACTTCTTATTAATTGTTTATTTGGGTATTCTGGGTTTTCTAAAGAAGTCCAGGGACTTATTGCTGACCACAGGCAAGCCACCCTCCCCGAACTCTGATACATGTCCTATTCACTTTTACCTGTTTTATATCCTCTTTATAAATTGCATTATCTACCTGCATGTCTTGTTTTACAAATGCTGCGATAGTAACTTGGCTCCTCCAAGTTATGACTTTGTGTCCTTCGAGGCACCACTCCGATGTACCTACCATTTTATCCCTTTAGATCGGGAGTATGATGGTTAGCATCCTACCCCGTTGGAAAACCCCGGTTTTTTAGAAAATAAACTGTTTTGGGGAGTTACCCCACTACAAAGGTTTTAAAACTGTTTTGTAAAACCCTTGGAAAGAGGCATCGTTCCAAGCGGATGTTTTAACGAAAGAAATGGTGATGATGAGAAATGAGAAGGTGATGGGATGTTCTACGCCTTTACCGGAACAATTTTTATCCGCGTAACCACATTACCTCAGGTGCTGGGGCTTAGCTCGTAGTTTGTCCGCATTAGCCGAGGCAGATTCTACCATGCTTATAGGGAGAGATCCCTGGAATTCCGGGCAGGCGCCACTAGATCACGGATCTGAAGCCTGTCGCTTGCTTAGGCAAGAGTGAGCCTGAACTGGCAGGAGGCCGGTGCAACAATTGGGTCTCCCGCGGACGGTATGACTTGGAGTACAGAAGGAAGTGGAGTCACCAGATTTAAGGTATACGCCAAGTTGCGGCTTGGGTATGCGCGTGTACGGAAGGAAAGACTATGGCTAGGAGCCACATACTCGTTGCCGGGGAGTACAAACCCAAAAGGAAAAGCATGCCTTTGCTAGGGTCGACAAGCGAAAGGTTAGGTTTGATTATCCGGACCCCCATATACAGTGGTAGTGGGCAGTGGTTGTATCCCGCCGGATGTATTGATTCTTGTGGGGAAAGTGTGAAAACTCTGCAGAGTATAACCTATTCGAATAGCCGTGTCCATTGTTAAGGACGGTTGTAAAGGTGTTGGCTAGGAGTACCCAAACTGTGCTTGTGTGGGACACAAGGACGAAGAGGACAAAGGCTCCGGGGGGAACCCGAGTTCGGAAGTTTTGCTTTGACCCCAGGTGGTCGAAAAGGTTTAAAAAGGGTTTTTAACTACAAAACGGTTTTCAAAACTCTTTTTCAACAAAGATATGGAGATGTCTTGATTTACAAAACCGAAGGATGTTTTCAAAACTCTTTTTCAACAAAGATATGGAGATGCCATAATGTCAAAAGTTAGTTTAGGATTTTCAAAAGCAACCCCAGATAGAGCTATCTCGCCATGCCAGAATTGCATTTCCTTGTTTCACTTATCTTGGTGGTTTGCAAGTACATTCAAAAGTACTCACGGCTGTGTCCCTGGCTATTTACTTGGCCAGACTTTCAGAGGTCCGACTTCGGAAGATTTAGGTGACGTCCAGCAAGCTAGGCCGTCTTTCCAGTCAGTTGCCTGTAAGTTGAGGCACGATTGGGCTCTGTGCTTGAGATTGTTCCGCTGCTAAAGATGTTGTAGCCATGATGGCATTTATGTAAGTCTTGTAAATTCGTTATGTTTCGGATGATGTAATGATACTTGTCGGTTATGTTCCACGGCTCACTGATTATGGGAACGTGGAAATATGCATAACAGGGATTTCTCGGACGAAATAATATGGGAGCCTACATATGAACCCACTATCGAGCATAAATACTCCCTCTTAGAGTGGCTAGTATCTACTCGGCCAAGATATCTACTAACAACGGAGAGCATGCAAGATCACAAATAACAAAAACATGATAGAATCAATAATCGATCCGAAATAGCATCTCAATATCCATCGGATCCCTGCAAACACAACATGTATGATTACAAACAGATGATCTTGATCATGAACGGAGCTCACAAGATCTAAACATGGTAGCACAAAGGAGAAGAACCAACCATCTAGCTACTACATGGACCCGTAGTCTAAGGATGAACTACTCACACATCACGCCGGGGGCTTGCATGGTGATGAAAAAGGCCTCCAGGGTGAATTATCCCCTCTGGAAGGGTGCCGGGAAGAGCTTCAGATCCCTCCCGATCTAGGGATGGAGATGACGGCGGCTACAGACTCTTTTGTAGAATTTTTATCAGGTACTTAGGGTTTGTGTATTGGAGGCAATATATAGGCGAAAGGGGAGGCCGAGGGGGTGCCCAAGGCGGCCGCACCATCCCCTGGCGCAGGCCAGGCCTGGCCGCGCGGCCAGGTGGTGTGGGCGGCCCCTGGCCCCTCTCTGTCTCGTATTCTGGCTCCGTGTCCCCCTCGGTGAAATATTGATTTTGGCTTTTCTCTCGTCCAATTCCGAGAATATTCATTTTTTGACTTTCCTGGAACCAAAAACAGCAGAAAACAGGCAGCTGGCACTGTGGTATCTTGTTAATAGGTTAGTCCAACAAAGTGTATAAAAAGTACTCCAAAGTGTGGACAAAACATAAGAAAGTAGATATAAAACAAGCATAGAACATCAAAAATTATAGATATGTTTGCAACGTATCAGTGACCTCCTCCTCCTCCACCATGGTGACCTCCTTCTCCTCTTCCACCACCACCTCCGACAACCTCCTCCTTCTCCTCCTCCTCCACCACCTCCGGCGACCTATTTCGTCCTCCTCCGGCGACCTCCTCCTCCTCCTCCACCACCTCCGGTAGCCTCCTCCTCCTCCTCCAACCATCTCCGACAACACCTTCCTCCACCTCCGGCAGTCTCCTCCTCCTACTCCGACCACCTCCGGCGGCGGCCTCCTTCTCCTTCTCCTCCGGCCACCACCTCCGACGACCCACTCCTCCTAGCCCTCCTCCACCACCACCACCACCTCCGGCTAGATCTAGATTTGGCCCGCTTTTTTTGAAATTTGAAAAAAACTTTTGTGGCGCATATTGGCCATATGCACCACAAAAATTTGAGATCTGGGCCGCCTTTTTTTTGAATTTTAGAAAAAACTTCTGTGGTGCATATTGTCAATATGCGCCGCAGAAATCTCAAATTTTGGTGGCGCATTTCAATATGCACCACAAAAATAAATATCAGTGGCGACGTATCAGTGGCGCATCAGATATGCGCCATAGAAAGTGAAAATAGGTGCGCCACCGATGAGGTATTTCCTAGTAGTGAAAGACTCATGTGAATAAGTTTGCTCGTCTTAGAGAGATTTATCATGAATCCTTATTACGAGCATGAGCATATACAAGTTAAGATGGAGATATTCATCATTCTTATGTGGATAATTGAATACATTAGAGATTGTCTTGGGATTTAAAAGGATATATCGTCTCATTGAGCTGGTTTGTTTTACTGGTGATGAGAACAACTACTGAAAGGGTTTTCTTGGCAATAAATATGATAAAGACTAAGTTGAGCAACAAGATGTCGGCAATGGCTTCTTAATGACATGCTATTGACCCAGGGGTATTAGAAATTCATGATTGATAAAAGTACATAAGTTTTTATTTAAGTAGAGCTTTACCATTTTCTAGGACTTCTATTTAAACTTAACTGTTATATGTTTTTAGGTTGTATAAATATTAAAATATGTTTTTTTTTCTGTTCGTACCGGTGACTGATTGTGTCCGAGTCATATATGTATGGCATTAAAGTCTCTGCACTATTCTACCTAGCATTATTATTTTTAAAGTTCGTCCAATCTTAGGGTATCTCCATCGGGCCGACCCATCCCGTCCAAGCACATCCGAACTCGTTCGCGCGGACGTGCGCGGTGCCCCAGCGGCACGACCCAACCCGACAAACGCGAGTGATCCATGCACCAAATGTGGGAAACGGTTGCGTCGGTCCGGACGCGCGCGGATGGAAGGTGTGTCCTACCCGTTGGTGCCTCTGGCCCACCCGTCAGCCACCGAGGCGTTGATTTAGACCCACGCAGCGGCACCGATTAAGAGTCGCTGGCAGAAGGCTGGCCGGCGGCAGCCTGCGCAATCAATGGCGACGGGACGGCACAGTGTCTGACTAGACGCCACACTCTCCACCGCCGCCGCAGGCGCCGCCTGGCGCCTGGCATCCTAACTAGACACTTCAATACCGTCTCTTCGGCCTACGCGCCGGTATCCGATGCCGGGCCTTTTTAACTGGCCGACGCCTCCATTTTCTCCCACACCACACCATTCTCTCCTCCTTATCCTTTCCGTTCTCCACTACCTATAGCTAGACATGGCCCGTGGCGAAGGATTGAGGGGAGGGCATGCCGACCGTGGACGTCGAGGGAGGCGTGGAGGACGCGTCCAAATCAGCGTGCCACCATGCTCTCCCTCAATGCCGTTGTCGCCCGACAAGGTCAACCTAGGCATACAGTTCACCGTGGCCATCCACTTAGGCATGCCGAGTGACAGGTTGCTCATGTCCCGCAGATTCGTGACCCTGGTCGGCGACGCACCGCTCCGGCTTGTCATCCTGCGGGCAAACGGTTTTAGGAGCACCAGTTACCCGGTTGATCTGCAGTTCCACCACCTCGGCTAGTTGTACCTCGGCAACGGCTGGGAGTGCTTCGCCAACACGCACCAGATCGAAGCGGGCAACATCCTCGTCTTCAAGTATGACGGCAAAGGAAGGCTCGACGTTAGCGTCTTCGATGACAGCATGTGCTAGAGATGGTACCGCTCGACCTCCCCCTCTGATATCGACTCCGACGAGTAGGCTAGGCTGCGCGCGCCATGTACGATGAATCAATGTACGGATTGGCCATTTGCAATGAAAATATTTATTCAAGCCCTAAAACATTTTGTTACAAGCACACCACGCACACCTACAACAACGTGTCGCCATCGGCTGCGTCGGGTCAGATACACCATTTGTCATTGAGAGACACGATGATCGCCCGCTGCGTCTGCACCTCCTCTTCAGCTCGGTCGAGGCGGGCTCGCGGGGAAGCGTCGTCGGGATTAGCCCGCACCGCTTCCCGGAGGTCGCCACGCACAATGCGAGCTGGTCCCATCGCTGGTACTTCGGCAGGAAGACGCGTTCCGCCACATCCATCATGAAAGGCTCACCGGTGGTCACTTGATGGTTATAGAAAGGGCGACGTGGCGGCCCAGGGCGAAGCGTGTAAATCTGTGGGCGCCCTAGAATCGGAGACTCCGGCGGGTTTGGCCACCACGAGAGCGGCGGGAGCTCTACCGGCGTCAGGATTGCCACGGAGCTCGTCGGGACGACGGCGGCGGTCAGGCATGGTGGTTTTGTGCTTGGGGTGGCGCGGGTCTGGTTGAAGATATCTCGGCGCCCTCCCCTTTTTATGGCGTCTCCTGGACGCGGTGGGAAGCGTCTTGGCGTGGCGGCGGGAAGACACTTGAAATGCGCCGACATTGGTGATGGCCAAGCGCGGACAAATGGGTCGCACCGCTGGGCGCGGTTGGCTAGACAGGCTGGACCCTGAAACAAAAGCCACATTGGACCAACCCAAACGGACAGAAATGGACAATTTGGGTCGGCCGGATGGGTCGGCGCCTGGTGGAGATGCCAATAGATTCTCTCGGTCCTTCGGCACTGGTATAGCCGTATAGGGTGTCGGCTTGGGTTTTGGGGTGACAGGGTGGTCGGCTCGCGCGGCTTTGGGTCGTTTGTGCGTGTTGTGGCGCCCTAACGGTATGCATTACTTTTTGTTACTCCCTCCGACCCATATTATTGTTCTCAACTTTGGCTAGATTCGGATGTACCTAGTTAAGAAGAATTTAGACTGGATGCATTTGTATCTAGACAAAGTTGAGAACGTTAATGTCGCGGGAGGCCGCTGGGTGGGACAGATACGCGAGGCCCCCCAAACCCTTCGTCCCTGACCTAGTCGCCAGGCTCCAGGAGTCGACGTTCCTACCGCCTGATCTCCACCGGCGTAATTGCTGGTCCCCTCTCCCTCTGCCTGCTGCTCCGGCGGCGGGAGGGGGGATCCGGTCTCTCCGCTCTGTAGTTAGGGTTTGGTTTTGCAGGTCGTGGAGCGTCGTTGGGGTGGTGGGAGCGGCGCCCGGGCGAATAAATCTGCCTCAACTTCACTCCCACACCGACGATGTTCCTCGTGGCGGCGTCTCGAAGTTGATGGCATCGGGTGTGTGCCGATTCTCCGGATTGGCGGCATTAGAGTTCTTGGATGGTGTCGTCGAGGCGGAGGCGGCGATCCCATCAGGTGTGTCCCTCCTTCTGCTCTGTCCCCGTTACTACGGCGTTTGCTCCGACGTCATGGTGGAGCAGGGAGGATGTGTTGTCCAGGAGTACGCGCAGACGATCGTCTGCGTATGTGTCAGATTGAAGATGGTTTATCCTGTGCCCCTCCCGACGTTGTAGTCGTGCGGGAGTGTCAGTTCTGGAGTTTGATCGCGTGTTTGGGACATGTTGCCACGGTCTGGTTCTTTCAACGACAATGATTCGGCAAGCTACTTTCGAGGTCTAAAAAGTTGCTGATCAGCGATGGAGCCGCGTCAAGCTCGGGTGTTGTGGTGATCTGTCTTTCGCCCTTTTGGTGGTCGCTTCGATGGTGCCGAAGGAGGAGGATAGACGCTGGTATTTTACATAGGTTTATCCCATCGTTTCAGTTTCTGTAAGGTCGTTTCGTTCGTACCTTGTAACTTGTTTTTATCTTATTAATAAAAAGCGAATTACAGTATCAAAAGAAAAAGTTAAGAATGTTAATATTAACCGGAGGAGTAACTGATTATTGTTTTTCTACCCAACGAAGAAAATACAAAGTCCCGGTTGATTGCTCGACAAAACACTGGAGCCACTGTGGTTGGAGTACGCTTCCCGTCCGTGTGGCTGGTAGCAGGGGAGTGGGCTATAGGTTGCTAGTAGTTAAATGTGGCAATGCTGCGTGGTATCAGGGTCGCCCTGCGGGTGGACGCTGCCATCCTACTACTCCCTCTGAATATTTTAACACCGCAGTTGTTAACGTTAGTACTCTCTCCTATCCAAATTAATTGACTCGAATTTATTTAGATTCGAATGTATCTAGATATGTTTTAGTGCTAGATACATTTAAATCTAGATAAATCTAACTCAATTAATTTGAATCGGAGGAGTATTATTGACTGCAAACGGTGCAGGCTGCAGGTGGCACCAGACACAGAGAGACAGGCAGATTCTGACACACCACGCAGGTAGCCTGCAGCCACCCACCCCACCGCACCTTCACACTCACTCCCGTCCGAGCCGAGAGAAATATCGCAGGAGTCTACACGTACGCTCGTCTCTAGACCACCAGATATTTGTATTGTCTGCCACCAGTCACATGAACCAACGAGGGTATCTTCATCGCCTCGACCCAATCCATTCAGGCGCGTCACGGTACCGCGGCGGCACGACTCATCTCTCCCGACATATTTAACTCGACTCATTCGTGCATCTAATTTACGTGATTATTGGGTCGGTCCGGACACGCGAGGGTTGCGGGCGTGTCCTCCGCACGCTAGTGACCCACCCGCCAGCGATAGACGCAACCGCGTCACCGATTCAGACGCAACCGCGGCACCCATTCAGACGCAAAGGCCACGGCACCGATTCAGAGCGGCAGACTAAACGGTGGCACCGAGTCAGACGCAACCGCGGGAGCCTTCACCATCAATGACGACGGGACGGGGCGTCGCCTGAGTTGGCATTGATAGTGAAGGCGCGAGAACTTGTGCGCGCTCCCACCGGCAGGGGCTACTTAAGGGCATCTCCATGACCGTCAGTGCCACACATCACCCCTCCTCTCGCCATCGTCGGAGCCACTCTGCAAACTAGCCGTCACAGCCACCCCAACCGCCAGCACCGCTCCACCAGCGATGAAGAATCTGGGGTGGTCTAAGAAGTCGAAGAACGACCACGAAGCCGGCGGATCCCGCTCGAGCGGCCGGCGCCGCCAGAGCGGCACGCCATCATTCGTTCGGGGGGTGCTTCCACCGCCGTCCCAGGCGCAAGACTTCGTCGGCGTCCGAGTCGAGCGTCGAGAGGATGCGGAGCAAGCCCGTGACCGTCGGTACTTCCGCATTGAGTGCGAGCGGTGGTGGAGGAAGGGGGAGGCATCTCCCACCACGATGTCTCCCTCCCCACGGTCTGGCACCTCAACCAGGAGGGGGTGTCGGTGCCGCCCGCCCCGAAGGACGACAAGGCGCTGGCGGCGGAGATGGCTCGCCGCATCTGCAAGCTCCCACAGTCCTTCCGGTACGACCGCGCGTACCACAACCCGGTGTTCTGGAGGAAGTTTCTTGACTGGGAGCACACGGCGCGCCGCCTCAGCACCTACCGCGGCGAGTTCGACCGGTTGGGCCTCCGCGAACTCCTCGCCATCGAGACCACCTCTGACGGTGTCGTCAACCACTCCGATGCCGACCTCGGCGGTGACGACGATGACGACATCATCGTCAAGGAGAAGGAGGACGAGGCGGAAGGGTCATCCTCTGCATCCGCCGCCGCGCACCTGCCCCCGGAGTACCTTGCGGTCCTGGCGCGGGGCTACGACGTGGACGTCATCCTCGAGCAGGCCATCTTGGCCAGCGCCAGGGATGGGAGGCCATGTGGGCCGGCTACCAAGAGGCCGTCCAGCTCACCGGCCTGGTGGTGCAGGTGAACGCGGGGCAGCCGCTGCCACCGCCACCGCTCCCGCCGCAGCCGCTACGGGGGTGGGCTGCTCCGCCCGCGTCGGAGTGGTCTGCCCAACCCGCATCGGGGTGGTACGCTCCTGGGTTGACTCGCGGGCCAATTTTTTTCTTCCTTCTTTTATCTTTTTAAATATATTTTGTATAATTATGAATGAACTTTGTAAGTTTATCGTGGTCGGTAGGACAGACCGGACCGCCAACCCAAAACGACCACTGGCAGTCCCAAATGGACAGAAACGGACGGTCGGACGCTTTGGGTCGTCCGGTGGAAATGCGTAAAGAGGCGAGATACGTGTACCCCCTTCGTGTACAGAACATGACCCAGAGGAAATGCCAAAGGACTGCACAGTGCACCCACGCACCCACTACTCCACGCTGCCACGCACCGGAGTATCCCATTTTTTCACGCATGTAGTATCAGGTACAGGTACCCAGTGGTAGCACGAAAACGACGGGTACCTGAACCGAACTGAGCTGAGAACGGCTTGTAATACTAATAGGTAGCCCGCTCCCGTTCTCTCTCTAGACAAGCTTTGGTCCGAGTGGAGCTGGTAGGTGTAGCTGGCCTGGGTAGGGTGGGGGGACAGGGGCAGCGCCCATCTGCGAAGCCTGCTGCAGGAGGCATGGCTGCTGTGCTCTTGTGCCTTTTTGTTGCTGCTGTCTCTGACCGCCGGCCAGCTTTACGGAAACTCATAAACAAAGGGGCTCCCAGTCTCTCTCCCTGCTCAGTCATCTTTGGTCACTGTGCGCACATGTGTGTCCGTTCAATTTCGATTCGAAAGGCAAAGCTTGCCTGCCTGAGCAAAAGAAAAGGCATACCATATGGTAGTAAAAAGAAGACGGCCAGAAGAAGATCATGTGCGTATGTGTGTATGCGTGCGCCTGGCTGCCACTGACGGTCAAGTGACACAGCAGCGGGGCTGCAGGATATGTACCTGCCAACCAAGTGTAAAAAAAGGGAGGCGTAGGTGAGGAGCAACTTGCACCGTACGCTCGCAACCACACCACACGGGCAGGCTTTTCGCCACTGTTCGTGCTGCATGCCGCCTGCCATTTCCGCTCCATGTGTTCCCACCAGCCTCGCGTCTGCCCTGCCCTGCCCTGCCCTGCTCTGGTTTCTTCTTCTCTCTTTTCCCCATAGATTTTCTTCCCTCTTTCCCCCCTCACGTACGTTGTTGTTGTTTTCCAGAGAAGAGATTAGTACTTGCACCGCTAGTTTTATCACTTAAGCATACTCCTACGGTCCTACCTGATTTAGCGAACCTGCATCCATGCATGGCTGCGTAAGGGTGTCAGTGTGTACCCATACATAACGTTCAGCTCGCGTTTAGACCAAAACTGAAACAAACGATCAGACAAACACGTTCCGAAACCCTGACGTGACAGACACGTCCGGTCACGTACCTGCCCGGGCCAGGTCCTAGCTTTCGTACTTTTCCTTTCTTCCTCACACAAGACCAAAAGGCACCACTGTGCAAAATCGTCTCAGAGAGGGCGCCGTGGACTAGTCTTTGCCTCCACAGTAGTGCATTAAAAAGATCGGCCCTCTTAAGCAAACACCATTATGAGGCGCCAAAAGTATCCTATCTGGAACCTCTGTTCCGGTTAAACCTAATGATTAAGTTAGACACCAAAACATGCTGGTTTGCAGTGAGTCTTGCACACTTGCACCCCCGGACGGGTACTCGATCGGTCAAACTGGGGAGTACCCACCACGTGGGTCCCAGGTGCCAGGGCCTCACATAAGCCAACCCACTGCTGACCCACTGATCAATGGCTATCAGTATCAGACAGCACACACACGCTGGTGACTGGTGAGTGACTCTCCCCCTGTGATAATCATGATGATGTGGCTTGACACATGAGAAACAACGCGGAAAAGAATTGCTTGTTTTTATACAGTAGGGAAATCATTCGTTGGGAACTCACCCGGAAGCTTGTCAAAACTGGCTTCTTTTTCTCTTTCAAATCGTTTGTTTTTGGTCTCCGATGCACCTGACCCTTCCTGGCTCTTTTCTGCAGGAAAGAGAGTGCCGTGCAGTGTGCAGTGTGCAGTGTGCAGTGCTGGGAAGAGAGGTGAGGTGATACTGATGAGTCCTGTCTGTTGGCTGTGACAGGGCAGGGGAGTCAGGGATATGTTGCATGGACCGAGACGACTTGCAAAGCACTCTTTCACAGGCCCCCTCAAAAGATCCAGTGTCCTAGGTCTGTAATGTAAGTACGTACAAGGTTTATCACTGTCCCGGTCCTCTCTGCCCCTTTGACTATCTGTCATGCTTTACTGAAATACTATTTGTATAACTCTCATTTGAAACATGAAATACTCCCTCCCCTCCGGAAGAAAAGAAGATGTCAGCGAATTTGTTGACGTTCGAATGTGTTGAGAATGCACTAGTGTGCATGAACATACTCAGGGGCGGATCCACTATCCCTCCAGCCCGACCAGTCGCTCAGGTTTGCCGGCGCACGACGTCTTGTATTTTTGACTGTCTATGGTGATTTTGTTTGGAAAAATGATGTTTGTTTGTCCAGACTTTCAGAATTTTCTGGGTCCGCCACTGAACATACTTAACATAGTGGTGAGGCTATAACAAATACATTATTGACACATTTAGGACCTGTTTGGTAGCTCAGTTTTTTCACGGTATTTTGCAGATACCATGGTTTCTGAAAATACTACGGTTTCACATACTTTGAGGTGTTTGGTACAGTTAAAAACTACTGTTTCATAAACTATGGTATTAGATACCATGGTATTTTTGTAGTATTTAAGAAAGAGGCGTGACCCTCTTTTTTCACAAACTTAGAACCGAGACTGCAATTTTTACAAACTATGTTATTTGCTCGCCAGGCATAAGAATACTGTGGTATTGCTATACTGTACTTTTTAAAATACTTTGCTACCAAACGGAGTTTTGGAAACTGTTGCCAAAAGTGTGGTAGCCCTAGCCCATGCATGGCACATATCCAAAAATTGGCCTAATCTTTTTGGGACGACAAGAAACTCGATAAACTAAGAGAAAACACGTAAAGGAATTTGGCCGTCTTGTTTTCTTCACCACATGATTCGAGCATGTCTGGCCAAAAGCCGCCACTACCGCTTGCTCTTCCGCAGAACTCATCCTCCCCCGTGTCAGGAAATCGCAAACTCACCATGAAATCTTGCTCAGCAGCTGCCGGCCTGAAACCCTGCACTTTGCTCCTCGCAATCCCTGTTGCCTCCCGATGTTGTCATCGATCCCACCCACCGCCAAGAAGGGCTCGGCACCGAGGAAGTGCGCTACTGTACGACCGATCGGCACCGAGCAGCACGTTCTGGTATGAGTCGCACATGTCGTGTCCCCAACGCGAGCGAGCGAGCGCTGTGCGTGTCAGGACGGCGAAGGCGGCTCGTCCGTCCAGCCCAGGCCGTGCGCTTCGGTGGTGCACGCGCGACGAGTCAAAGACGGGGTCAGAACAGGACAGGGGCAACCCTGCAGGCCGCACAGCATATTTAGATCTATAGGGCTCGCCGTCAGTCAGTCAGTCAGTCAGTGAGATTCAGAGTCACAGGTGCATGTCATATGTGCGGCAGTACCCTTCCTTCTCTCTCTATCTCATCTCTGTGCACGGTGCTGACCGCTGGCATGCCTGCATGCATGCATCCATCCATGCATGCGCGCCTTCCCGCTCAGTGCGTGCTGCTTGCCTGCCTCATGGGCATTGCCGGCCGGACGGCAGCGGCAGTAGTAAACGGGAGATGCCTTGGTTGGTAGTTCGGGCACGTACGGGATCTGCTATCTCAGGTTTAGATTTGCAAATGACACTGCCTGGGTAGTCGATAAAAGAGGGACGCAATGCGACGGACTGGATCGAAGGTTTTGCCAAACTCCGTAGCCCGGCCGTAGCGCACGACGGACTGGCATCGTCAGCACCGATCATCAAAACGAGCCGGGGCGATGGGACGACGGGCGGAGTGGTGGTCTGGTGGATTCGAGTGGGGCGGTGGGGTTTCAGTGCGGCAGGACACGCACAGGCACTCAGACTGAGGCGGCACGAGGGGCCGGACCAGCGTGCAGACTGCAGCAGAGGGATGAACAGTGTGCGTGCACAGCGGAACCGGTTCCACACCGCAATAATTCCTCCGGTCAGGTCGGCCCGCTGGCCGGAGGACGGGGAGGCCGGCGGTCAAGGATCAACAAGAACCTCCCGTTGCATCGAACCGGCCGGCACAGGTGACAGGTCCTATTTGGGTTCGGAGCATGCATCTACGGACCACGGTCGAGGATGACCCGATCAAGCTTCCTCACGGAAGGTCGGGATCGGTACACGTGTGTCCTGTTATTACGCACGCACACGTACTAGTCCGTTCTCTGACTTTGTCCTGGCACCACATGCGTAACGCTGGCCGGCCGGCCGCTGGGAGGGAAGCGAGGGGCAGTCGCTGCGGCAGCAGGAGGCAGCACCGCAGGCCGCAGCGCGCGGCAGTGGCTTTCCAGCCAGCGCTGCCATGCCTGCCTGCCCGGTGACGGTACGTGCGCGTACATCGTTTCTCGCTGCGGCACGGCACGGCATGGCGCCACTGGCGAGCGGCACATGCAGCGGCGTCAGAAAGGCTGGGGACGGACGCTGCAGGCAAAGCAGCGTGACAGTCTGACGAGGCGACTACCGGTTTGAAAGCGCTACTACTGCTGCGTGCTGGACAGGACTACTTGTGGCAGGCACATTCACTGCGACCGCCCCACGGGCGAAGCCCTTTCGCTGCACACACACACGCGCGCGCCTGTAGCAACGGCGCACCCTTTGCGTTGCGTTGCGTTGCAGATTCCTTTTTTTTTTAAAGGTGCGTTGCAGATTCCTGAAGATGGAACAACACGAGACACTGGCGCTACTAGGAGAGGAGAAGCCCGAACCTGGCTAGCGAAGCGAGACAGTCTATCTATCTACCAGCCTGGGTGGGCTTTTGCATCAAAAGGCTCGTCTTCTTCCCGGTCTGGCTTTCGGGGTCCAGTTCAGTCTGCCGACGTGAAGCAAAGGCAGGACCGTACGCTCAGGCTTAGGCAGGGCAGGCGCCTTGCAGCTAGCCGTCTGACTCGAGACACGTCTTTCCAGGCCTTCTCGCTTTGACTGGAACAGTAAGTAAATATACTACACCGCCTCTGTGCCTGCATGGACAGAGTCAATGACGCTCATGCCGGTAACAAAATGGTGTAAAAACATGGCCTACAGCGATAACTCAGACCAGTAATGATGGTCGCAACGATAGTCCAATGTGCAGAACCTGCAGGAGCGACCTCATGTGTCAGCAAATTAAGTTCGGCAACCACACGCATTCTATCATGTTATTTCCATGCTGCTTGGCAGGGACTTGACCGTGTTCTGCCCTGAAGCACACTGCCGATATTCGCGTTAGAACGCGCAGAACAGACAAAGGCCAAACAGGACAGTCAGTACAAAAGTTGAGGCCAACATCCTGCTACAGAAATCCGAGCAAAACAGACATATATATCTTCAAACTTCCCTGTATATCAATCACACTTGGAACTGTTTGTACAAAAATGTCACACGGCAAAATTGAGATACAGATAGTCCTTTTCACATTGCATCAGCCTCCACTCTAATACTCTCAAGTTACAGTATACACTTTTTTGTTATCCTCCCGGCACACACACACACACTAGCTGGAACATGAACAGTGAGATCCCATGACTGGAGTTTTTTGCATTGCAAACAAGCCAGAGATTTCTCACGGAAAGTGCTACTGCCTACAAAATCCTTAGATGGAGTAGCACAGCCAAGCGGAACTAATTTACAACAACCCGAGGGGCAGCTTCTGGTTTAACATTGCCTGGAGTGGATCTCAATAATCTACAAGCTCGCCGACAGTATATGGGTTGTCCCTTGCAGCTTCTAAACCCACTATTGGGCTGCCGAAGTGATAAAAGGCAGCTCATATTTTTCTACGACCATATGTACAGTTGAGGTCAACGTCGAAAAGCTGTGGCACAAATGGACATGTCAGATATTTTTGAAGGTACTGTTTTAAAAAAAGCACTCGAGACAATAGAATTTGGCTAAATCATCCCTGCAGTACTCTTTAACCTTTAAAGCTGGTAAAAGGCAGTTGACTACAGATTCGGAAAAGCAATAAAGCTGATAAGCAATGCTACAACAGGGAATTTTCTGTCACCTCTTTTGACAACATAGGATTTGTGTTTTTGTGGTACATCACAGGTCTACGGCCAAAGTTACAAACCTAATAAAGCTATGGTTCGGTACCTAAGGTCTAAAGGCCAAATGCCAACTGCTATTGTAGCAGTAACTAAGTTTGTAGCCGCAAGTGCATATAACTATTATTTGCAAGCAGGCAAACAAGTGGTACACAATCATCTACTGTATATAATACGAAGAACAAAGTTAAGTTTTGCACCTTGGAAAAATCATGTCTCTGACGACAGTCAGGTCGTTAAAGAGAGACTCAGTCCTTCTGATAAAAGGAGAGGACTAGGTCTGTATGTACCGAGAACAATTGTGTGTCTAAAAACAGCTGTCAACAAAAAGAAAACAAACTGTGAGTATGTGTTTCACTTGAACATGCATACGCATATCATATGTAAGGTGGCAAAATGGATTCCTAAATAAGATATACCAACTCATCCAAGGAGAGATTGCTTAACTTGAGAATCAAGAACTCAAGTGTTACCAAATTATGGCACTCAAACTACTTAGAAGATAATGAAAAAGGGGAATGTTGCAATTTAGTACCTTCATAAAGGGCCTATCCCGGGCCGGGAAAGAACCGATGAAGCTCTCTCTTAAAATTAATGAAACCTGTGTAAACACAGCAAAACCAGTCAATAATTCAGAAGTTCAAAGCTAAAGACTCAAACTAGCAACCAATATTCTACACATGGTTACAGTTAGAACCTAGCAGAGACATAGTTATTTTATGTGAAAGAGCAGATTGAATAAGCAACAGAGTATGCTACACTTGCACAAAGCTGCTGATAGGATCCTACTTAACACTTGACGACACGACATACTGTCCAACAAAAAAACGGAACAAAAGAATATCACGACCATGCATTTTGATAATCACGTACCTTGTCATTGTTGGATTGCACATTGGTAATCGTGTGAGATCTTAGGTTGGAGCACAGAGAATCAAGATAGGATCTAAGTTCTGCAAGGAAACCTTTGGCCGCTTCAACCTGTATGCTCAGAAGTTCAGAACCATGTCAAGGCCTTGAACTAAACTGGAAGTTCACAGGATACAGAAAGTGAGGGATCCCAATGAACAGTGAGTATTAGGAAAACAAGGCTAGTCCTTAATGAAAAAAGGTGGGGATATGTTACACTTGTAAATTGTAAATACCATGCAAAAACAATAGTTTTTGTGCAATAACCCAGAGAAGTAAGAAAACTATGAAGGCAAAACACAATTATCTGAGCAATAGCAAAATGTATTCTTGAAACTTCAATAATTCAACATAAAATATAGGCAAAACATAACAAACCTGGGCATCTGTGCATTCATAGACCGGGCGTTTTCTTGCGAGATAACTTTCGCCCACAAGTCTTGAATGATACGGACGCAAGGCAGAAAGCAATTCTCTCTGTTGAGGAAGTTGCGGGACTGAAGCAGATTTAATCTACATCCACAATGAATCCATTCATCAGTAATAGCTTGTTGCACTATTCAAATCATTTATGAACCCATCATACTAAAGCATTGGATGTTTTAAAAATGATACTGCAAGCGAATCTGATGATGCGCAAGTCTAAATCAGCAAGATTTGTAAAAGGCTAGGAACCAAACAGAGCTAACACTAACACTACTGTGAACACGATTTATCTCCAGAAAGTAACAGGACACCACAGGTAAATAGAAAGAAATACACTTTGCAGGCACCTGATTCCTGTTCGCATCAATGATCACAGCATTTGCTAGCCTGGATTGCAGATCAGATGTTTTGTTCTGTACACCAACCTAAACATGACATTTGTTGTGAGTTGTGGATCAGAATGTTCAAATGAACTCAATTAAAACTGATGGTGACATGCCAAATCACAATCAGATGGTCAAATATATACAGGTCACCTCCCATCCATCAGCCAATAGGTTAAAAAAATATCACTACTATTTGTCGACAGGGTTCTCTCTACTCTTATCAAAACAAAGAAGTGCCAATTCAGCTCAGGAACTTACAATGTATGGAACAGGCGCATCCAGAAAATCCAGCATGTCATTTGGCAAAACCTGGATCCAATGATGGAGAGATCACAGGAGGTAAGCTTGAATATATTTCGTAGACATGAGTTCAGATCTGAGCACTAGAAAGGAAGAAGATAGAAGTACCGGTATGAGTAGACTCTGCCACTGGTATGGTCGTATTAGAGGTATCATGGACAGAACTGAAGCCGAAAGCATTCCCTGATCATCAGAAAATTGTCGTTACAACAAGGTTCATCAATGTTGAATTCTTGTTTTCCATCAGCGGACAACAAATATAGTCTACTGAATGTTACTTGCAGTAACACAATGAATACATAAGTTACTTGCAAGTTACATGTTTGCTGTAGCTAATGCACACACAATTAAACAGAACATACTGCAGTATTCTTAATGTTCTTTATTAATAATAAATACATAGGATATGATTTTTCGATTGTTGTAACAGAATATGCTTAGCTAAGTCACAGATAAAGACTAACTGGTGTGTAATATAAATACAATAAAATTAAGAAGGCCAGAACATTGTGAGACTCGGATCAATACCAAATTAGAACAGACAATAACAATCTGTTTCTCCAGGAGCGCTGCAGCAAAAAGTGTCATTACCTGCCAACAGATCAATTCAAAGTTTATAATTACAGGTAAGTGTTGATCACAGGCAATTTAAGGACATAATATTTTTATACTAAATTTACATTTTTTTATTAACTTGGTCAAACTTAGACAAGGTTGACTTTTGACTAAATTTATATACCTTTTATTTTGTACAGGAGGGAGAAGAAATTAAATTCTTGACAGGGGCGCTTTCGTATTATACACGTTTTGATGTGAAGTTTCAAGCAACTAGAGTGGTAGAAGGATCAGTAGGTTTTTCCCAAATGAAATATATCATCACATGACACGTTTGGATTGTGGCCAAAAGCTACCCTACCAGCATTCTGGTCATAGCCAACATTTTGGTTCTTTTAGGACGATGGACTATTTTGCCATGCCAATACTCCTTTGCCCGCTCTAGTTCATTGTACTTGCCATTTGCCAATACTGGGCAACTCATGGGCAAGCACAACCTGGACAAGGGCTAAAAACAAAACACGCCCTAAGTCAAGGATACTTACATGTTCCAACCTGAGGCATCCACATAAGGATGCAACAGCCCATGTGGATAAAGCCGTCGATTCCTCCTCCGCAAAGAGTGCATTACGCATCTGAAATAGAAATAGATATGTCACATGCATATTAGTATTCTTATATTCATCATGCTATATATAATAGAGGAAGCTCATCAGTCATCACACCAAGCAGGTCAACACTAAACGCATGTTGTGGCTATGTATCGGATGAATTACCTCAGCCACCTCTAAGCTTGTATCACGCGACCGAAGATCAATAGTCGACCCAGCAAGATGAAGAGCGGTTTCACCTGGCCGGTGAAACTTCAAAGGATGCAAGTGCTCCAATGGATGAAAATTAAGTGATGAACCCCTGGCCGGACACTGCAACTGGTAGTACTGGCAGACGACTTGCAAAGATCCATATTTTTTTGCCTGGAGGAAACATCAGGTCACACAGCAAATCCACAAAAAGAGAAGCTGAGCAAGAGAATTAATAATTTTTCATGCATACAGAACCTTGGCCCATTGCAATATACTGTTGTGCCCAACTACGTCTCCATGACCGATAGAAGATGGCTCCTCCAAATCCACATCATGGTTATCATTTCTCAAAGTTATGCATTCAGAAGGAGAACCTTGGGAACTGCAGACAAAGGTGGTAACCTCTTAAGAATCTAACCAGGGGCTGATGCTCATGTAAACTGAAGTTTGAAAATAAGTTTAAGTCGTACTTCAGTCACACTGTGTCAACAGTTAATAATAACAGACATAACAAGAGGATCTGAGGTGATGGTATTGGAATTGAGAGCCTCTTATGAATCTATTAAGGGGCTGATGCTCACGTAAAATGAAGTATGAAAACAAGTTCAGGTCGTGCTTCGCTTTCACAATGCGTCAACAGTTAATAACAAAAATACAAGAGGATCTGAGTTAAGGGTACCAAAATTGAGTACAGCACAAAGTTGATTGCATAATTCATTTGTATCTGGCTATATGTTAATTGTTAGTACAACATTCGGGGTTAAGACTAGGCTGATTGTTGCATTAATGAAAAGGGAACAAACTAACAGAATCTACCTAGCAAATGTAAGGTTTTTTCAAGTGCGATGAGGAAAATACCAGTCTTGCTAGAATCTAAGTATCATAACCATACCTTGGAGGCGATTCAGAACCTTCACTAAGGCGTGACCGTATAAGCGGCAAAATAGTATCATTGACAAAGATATCGAGTTCTCCATCATACACATTTTCATGTGAAAAATCCCAATTTTTCTCGGCGTCGGATTGACTCGGAGCAACCAGTATACAATCCGGTTCATGGGTCTTAACTCCAGATATATCCGCCGTTGTATCATCTAAGACACAATTGTCAGGCTCTTCTGCAGTATCACACTGAGTAGCTGTCCCTGTTGCAAGATTATTCTGTTCTTTGACAGGAGAACCGCTTTCCTGTTGGCCTTCTTGGGAGATGAAGTCCAGTTGGTTCTCCCTACACCCAGAACTGCTGTCCGTGTCGGACAGCTGCTTTGGGGAAACATCCATATTTGGTTCGGAGGATATCTCTACTACTGTACCATCAAAATACAGTTTCTGTCCTACAATTTCAGTGCCTTCACAACTATTATCATCCTCAAAGGTTTCATCAGGTGATAACGAATTTAGCATGCTAACACCATCCGTGAGCCATTCAAGTCGTTCTTCCATAAGAATACTGCATAAGAAACATAGCAGAGACTTACGGGAGGCAGATGAAAAGGGTGGATCATTAATATTGAGTGTGATAGCATCAACAAGACACACACACAGGAATGTTTGACAAAGATCTAAGAGGCTAAGACAAATCAATCCAATCATGCAGGCTTCTGGATGTAACCTTAATACTCTTATAAGACAGTAAAACAAAAACTTCACATGAGTGCCTGCCAAAAGTAAGACCTCGAAGAACTTTGAATTGAGAATCACATGGAGAAAATAACTACAAAAGACAATTCATATAAATGCAAAGCACATCCACAAATGCAAAATTTATATATTGTAACTAGAAGACTAGAAAGTACTGTGCAACATCCGAAGCAGATGTTGTAGTTGCAGGGACAAAACTATACTAGTATAACAAAGAGAAGAAAATGAACGTGTAAAGATCATGAATGAAACATAAAGCTCTCAGATATAAGAAATAAACAAAAAGCACGTGAAATGAATAACTTGCGAATGATTTATTTTGCATAAAAGCAGAATTAATAAGTGCTTTACAGATTACGTCAGTTTCCATTTATACCATCCCACAAAATTTGACAAAGAGATTTCAGATACTAAGAACCAATAAGATAACATGAGACGATGGTGAGCACTATACACTACCTCTGCAGCACCCCAAAATGTAGGTCAAAGAATGGCAGCCTAGACAGGATGCAATAACACCGGGGTGTGGTTGCTACATAACGACTCCGGCGTGGAAATACAGGCTTTTCATTTGCGAGCATCGAAACTAGCTTTGATGGTCTCTGTACAATCTCTTCAACCAATACACAGCATCCATATAGTGTAGGGTCATCAGCAACCTGCAATCTCTCAATGCTAAGGGCCCTTGTACAGTGAATAGGTATAGAGGAGAAAGATATAAATATACCTGTAAACGGAACACGAATGATTGATTGCTTTCCTTGAGCTGTTCCTGAATATGCAACATAAAAAGCATAAGATTCACAACAAAAACCTTGAATAGACTAGATTAAGCTTGCTTATGAGTAGAATTACAAAAATAAAACATGTACTCTGTGACAAGCTGTAAATCTTGTGCATAGTTCACAATGTGGTTTCAGGAGTAATCGTGAGACTTGTCGAGTAAATAGGTATAAACTCAGTGAAGGAAGAATAAAGCACGAGCCAAGTGGAGAACAGTCACCTGCCCTAGGAGAATTTCGTTCAGCTCACTGAATGAAGGAGTCCGTTCAACAGCATTAACCTAATACAAATGTAAATATAGCTAAATCATTTGGTGAGAAGTGATTATATGACCTCAAAAAGCTTAGCGCACAATGAAGAAACATTGACAGCATGAACCTAATTTGAGTCATGGAATCTAGGGACCATACTCAGGCCACAAAATTTTGAAGATACAGTTTTGCCCCCAACAGAAACTAAATTATATTTCACTGAGATTTTCGATAATTTTTGTAGGAGAGCGATGAAGCACGCAAGAAGCAAGATCGAAACATTGTAACAGAGCCTACCAAAATAAGAACTGTGTGGGTTGGTGGGGGAATGACCATACTGAAACTTAAAAGCCATAGCATATGATAACCACCTGACTCCTGTTATTCCTTAATGGCTAGTTCTAGTTTCACTAATGTTATTGAATTTCGAGGTACTGCTTGTTCTGATTGCATGGTTTACTTTCCACTGCTGACATGTCGTATTTCAGAAATAGTCCAAATGGCCGACTGGACCATAGCCCATAGAGAGATTTTGGGCCTTCAAACCATCTAATGGAATCCACGCATGTGTAGAGACAACTAGGCTGCTGACTCAGCATAGGGCGACATGTTATGCCAACTAACCCCCCCCCCCCTGTCTCCTACACATGCGTGCTACATACTCTGTCCTTGTCTTATAATTGGATGTAACCCGACTAGCAATTTACAGTATTATGATCTGAACCAAACCATCATAACAGTATCCACAATAATTAGTAAAAAATTAAGTCAAATGTATAATTGTTGCAAAATATTGCTATACAGAAATACTAAGTATCAGTGTTTATGTAGTTCGAATGTGGCAGACCTGTGCACCTCCAGGAAGGCAGAACGAAACAATATCCTTGTACTTGAGTGGAAGAGACCTCTCAGGAGGGTATGTAAAAAGGACCTAAGGACAAGAAAATAAATAGCAAAAGTTTTATTCTGGAAAAAAACAAGGGGAGAAAAAATGGGAGTTCAGAAGCATGAAGGAAGGCAGCAATATGACTTTTTTAAATTTAAAAAAAGCATATGTCAGGGTTATTACTCATCATAGTAAATAACATGAAACAATGGATGCGGTGAGTGATAACCTGAGGTTCCAAATTTGATACGGCGTGAACTTGGTGCTGGTTATTGCTAAATATATTTCTTGATTTCTTTGCATCATCATCATTTCTCCCTAGAGCAATGTTTTCTAACTCATGGATATCTGCCTGAGGAGGAAGCCCCACAATCACTATGCTCTCAAAAATATGTGATGGTTCTTCAATGCACCGGTTGCCCTGTTCCAAAAAAAAAAGGTACCATGCTCTCAACATTTGCGACAAGTTACCAGCACGGCCAGTTTCAAAAGGAGGAGTCAGCCAAATATTAGCAAAGCACTAACAGTGCATACCTATCTATTGCACTTAGATCGGAAAATCAAGAAGAATCCTGAACAAACAAATTTTGTGTGTGAAGCGTAAATAGATACTTTACCTTTTGTCTAGAGAAGGTACTAAGCATCTGTAACTCTACTTAGTATAAAAATATGAAACCACTTCAGTAGATGAATAAAGGAGTATATCAACAGCAGAATAGCTCTCACAACTCATTAGTCAACTGGTGTAAACCTCAGACCTAACTCTGGAATTGAATTTCTATAGTCCATGAACTTTGGACCTAAAGTTCGTTGGACCCTATTGGATTGGACTTTAGTGGACATGGACAACAACAGGACAAAAGATCCAACAATGCACGATACACCTTGGACCTCAAAAGGATAGCCGAATATCCACTGGACACATGCGCTGCCTCACTTTTTAGCTTGGATCGCCACAGCACGGTGTTGACTGCTTGGTCCCCGTCTAGCACCGCTGCCGCATGCATCCCTCAGCAGCTTGCCATGTCACGCGTTGACCGCCGGCACCTTGTTGGCGCCACTACTGCATGCATATGCCAGCAGCTCGTCGTGGCACGTGTTGGCCACCGGCACCTTGTCTGGTGCTGCTGCCGCAAGCATCCGCCAGAAGCTCACCGCTGACGATTGCCGCGGCCACACACACTAGCTTGTCCTGCTCCAGTCCGCCGCTGCGCATCATCCCTCGTAGCTGCCGGGCTAATCTAGTCTCACATCCTGCCTGGCTACAAGGAGCGCCTCAACCTCCCCTTTGTCTGCTGACACCGGCTCCTTGTCTCGCGGACTTTCGGCGCGGACGCATGAAGGCAACGCCCTGCTCTGCTATGATCGACCGTCCAGCTAGGTTACAGCGCTCATTGGTTCCCTGTACTGCTAGGTTCCTCTTTGATCTCAATGTGCCCATTAATGAACTAATGATTAAGGTCCAATTGGACCTTGGATAACCAGTTGTTATAGCTACTTGGATTGGATGGACATGGATATGGATTCCATTCACGGTAGAGTGGACGTTAGTTGGGCACGTAGAATTTGGACTTGGACTCTGATCCAATTCGAGGTTTACTCAGACCCAAGCACAACGAATTATACATAATCAGTTTTAAGTAACTTAAAAATAACTGATCAATCACTCCTGAGGAAATTGAAGTGTCAAATTTAGAAAATATAGTGATAAGACTCCAGTGGTCCCAGACATGTAACTGTCTCTGATATTGTACGCTCACAGGCATACTACATGATTGTAGAGACTGGATAGAACAATTTTAATCAATTTATCAAATACTCTATGCCAACTACATAAGTATTCTGGTTGGATGATAGCTGCAAATGAAGATACTTTTAGTCACTATAAACAGCAATACAAGGTTATTACTCCCTCCGTCCCTTGATATAAGGTGTATAGTTTTCTTGCACGAATTTTAGCGCACAGGCTGGGAGGGCAAATTATGTTGCTTTGAGACGTTAATACCCCTGGTGATTGACGTGAGAGTAGAGGGGAAATAGGAAAATCTGGGCATCCTCTCTCCCGATCAGATTACCTCCTAAATTAGCGTAATCAATCCCATAATTTTCTCTGTGATTGACTCTCCCGATCCGTATCCATTCGCTCGACCACACGCAAATTTCCCAATCTCCATGTCCCGCGCCTAATCAAAAGGAAAAAAGAAAACGTAGAACAAAAAACTAATCTGTTTCCTCACGTACAAGACACTAATTCTGTTTCCTCACGTACTGCAGCCACAAATCAAAAAGAAAAAATAAGACGTAGAAGATACTAATTCTGTTTCCTACTCACGTACGGAGGGAGCATGCGCATACAAGATTTTTTTTTCAAAGATCGCGTGAGGTTGTTGGGCAGGAGACATTAGCGATCAAACAAACTCCACAATATGAGCGATTCCACTCGTGATTGCATGCGGGAGAGTTAGCAAGGAGGGGTAAATTTGTCCAACCCAACAATACACCTTATATTACGAAAACTTTCACAGAAAACTATACACCTTATATCAAGGAACAGAGGAAGTATGGCTTTATTGTCATACCTATTAGTTTTAAAAAACCAGATGCCATATCATAACTTAATGTTATAGCTCTGGCTAAGAACCTTAGTTAATCAGCAGAGTATACCCCACATTTCCACACCAAGTAGAGCACAATAGTACACATGAATTCAACATAGGTAGAGACAGACATACCAATGACTTGAGCTGGAACCTCGACCACTGCCGCTTGTGTGTAGTGAGAATTTCTGGATTGTACGTTCCAGACACTTCAGGTGAATTAGAAAACCCTTTCATAATTTTCGAGAATTGCTGCTGCAGCTTCCGCATTGGGCTGCCACTCTCTTCTCCAGACGAATAGACCACAGATGGCCGCGTCGACTGCACGGTGGCAGCTGAAGCAGCAGCAATAAATGCTTTCGCAACCTCCTCGGTTGTCTGCACCAGGTGCGACGTGCTGAATTTGAGCCCTTCAGACTCATCGTTCTTGCTCACCATCCTAAATGCCTGTTACTCATCCAAGAAAGGAGATACTTGTTTTATTAGTGTGACCAAGAACACGCATCCAGCCATACAGCATCAGGATGTAAGGAAGCACTTATAATCCCATTGGGTTTAGCTTCTTTTAGATAATAACTGATTGTTCGGCTATCTTTCATTCTATTTATTTCACACGCTCACAGCTGATATCCCCCCAAAAAAATAAATATGGGATGAAAGGTGAGAGGACAACAATTGAACAACACAACTTGTCTACATTTCATGGCAATACCAACTACCAAGCAAAGTAGTAAACTAACTCCTTTCCACATCAACCTGGAAATAAGCGCAAAGCGCATACTAAGCCCTGTCTAGCGAAAACTGAGCATTCCAGGAATATCATGATCCAGTTGTACCTTTGAATTGCCCAAATTCAACTGGACTGAACCTGTCACACACACAACACTAGTCTTCCAATCCTAAAAGCACCTAGACTGGTGACACCTACCTGGTACAGGGCAACAGATCAGCTTGCAACTCACTCTAACATCCAGCCAGAACGCCACCTAATAACTACTAACCGCACGTACTTTTCTTGCATAACCGAAAAGCGGTCCGCTGAGAGTTAGCAAACGCACTTTTCTTTCCAGCAGCATCAATCAGCAGGAGCGTATGGCGGAATCTGAGTAGCGACACCGAATCTAACAGAACCACATAATCCGATACTGCTGCTGCTGATTCTTCAGCCTTTTATTTAATCGACCAAGACCACTATCGATTCACCCACCTTCCAAACTCAGATACTGGACCGAAAATTGCACAAGACCGAGCAACCGCTCGATCTCGGAGTTTGACCTCGGGCTCGCCGGGGCACTCGACCGGAATTGGAGCGTTTGACCGCTCTAAACCCCGCGCAAACCGAAAAGCAATTCGCGGCGCGCAGAGGTCACCGGAGATTGGACACTTCGCGGACAGAGATGACAGCGCAAGCTGGGCGAAGAAACGGCCCAAGGAAAAAGGATCCGCGGATAAAATTAGGGGAAGGGGAACCCGTCGAACCGGCTCACCTGGGCTGTGGCGCCTCGGCGGCGGGGCGGGGCGGGGAGTGAGGGGGTCCGGACGCCGCGCTTGCTGATCCCCCCTTTCTTCTTCCTCCTTGCTCTGTGTGCGCCGCCGCCTGAATGGACCCGGCTGGCTGGCTGGCTGGACGGACTGGTCTCCCTCTTCCTCTCTCTCTCCTGGCCTGACCACACTTCCTTTTCGCGTGCGGGTTAATGAATGAATGCTTTGGATGCGTTGGATTAAACCGGAGAGGGCGATTCGTTCGTTATTATGGGGGAGTTTAAGTGGCGTGATTCGGTTTTTTGGGTTCGGGTTTGTATTGGGCAGGCAGGAGATTTCGAAAGCGAGTCTGTCTGTCGTGGGCGACTGCGACTCTCTCCTCCTCTGCTCTGCTGGGACTTGTGAGGAAGGAACTGGAGCAGTGGGGCGCCACCACCTCTCGCTGTCTGTGGGCCCGGCGAGCAGAGAGAACCCTCCACCTCTCGCTGCCTGTGGGCCCGGCGAGTAGCAGGGGCCGGCCTCGGTGTTGACCCAGGCCGTGTGGCATGCGTGTGTTTCCTTCCGTGCGTCGCTCGCTGCCACGTCCCCCGTTCTGGGCGTGGACAGCTCTGGGCGGAGCCAACGCTGCAGAAGAAGGGACTCTTTCTTTTCCTACCCCACTTCTTTCCGCCAACAAACCGTATTCCCAATATAATACTCTCGGTTTGCAGCTCCTTTTTCGTGGATAAAAATACTCTCGGTTAGGAGGTGTCCGACGAGCTTACAATTTGCAATCAACCTGTCTCTTTGTTTCATGTCGACTGAGTTTCTTTTAATGATAGTACTAATGCTGATGATGCAATGCGAGTCGTTTTATGTCCTTTTCGTAGCCACGCCATCAAGCACCGGTCACAGCCTGTGTCCCTATGCGGGGTCTTCTCTTTTGGATAGCTACGTCGGGTACATGCTTCACCACTGATCGGCTTCTACTCCTCCTGTCCCCAAACTTTTCTATACTTCTTTTCGCCAAGAAATTGTATTCCAAATACTATATTCCAAATATAATACCAAGAAACTGTATGCCAAATATAATACTACCAATAAACTATATGTCAAGTCTAGAGGATGGTCCAAATTGTGACCAAAAAGTCAACTCTGTTTAGGGCTGGCTCTAGCGATATGGGCGGCTCTGCCCGCCACCGCCCCCGACGACCCTCTACGAGAGTCCATCGGATCGCCAGAGGGCGTTGAGAGAGTCTTCGCGGTCTACGCAACGTGGGAGTAAGGAAAGATCGGGTGGTGTCCGTGTCGAATACGCGGAGGAAAAGGCGGCGGAGGGATCCATAAAACCCTTCCAAATGAAAGCCCTGCAAGATCAGAAATTGGAGTCTTCTGCCTATTTTGAAGGTCGCCAAAGGCTTCACGTGATGCATCCCATCGTATGGCAATCAACATTAAACAACGTCACGCTACTCTAACCATTGCACCTAAGACGAACTTCTTCCATCTCTTGTCCTCCTTTAGGCAGTGGCGGACCTTGCAGAAAATCTTTGGGAGGGGGGGAGCTACAAAATGAAATATAATTCTTTTGGCAAATCAAATGATAGTAACAGGGCTAGAATATGCAACAATTTTAGGAATTTACATATTGAGATTGATCTTGTCAACAAAATACAATTATAAGATCAATATATGCCAAAACAAAAGAAACCATATACTACTTAATCATGGATTTTGACTCATCGTAGACCCATGTGTTAATCACTATAGATCAGCTCTTCTTCTCTTTGCTCCTGTGAAATGCAGAAGAATATCCTTGTAGTTGTACTTCTCTGCAATTTTTCTCTCTATGTTTACTAGCAAGTTGTTGGCAAGAAACTCATCCTCCATTTTATTACGCAATCTTATCTTAATAATTTTCAAAGTAGAAAATGTGAGTTATGCACTTGCTGTAGAAACCGGCAGAGTCACAAGCAACCAAAGCAATCTATTAATCAGGTTGTCAATGTTGACACTTTTTTTCATCTTGTTATCAGTGGAAACATTCACAACAAAATGCTTAAGTTGCTGCTCTAGGCCATAAATTTCTTATTGACTGAAATCAACCGTATGATATTTCTTCACCGTCTCACAAATATCAGCAGCCTTCAAAGATCCAAATTTATTTGCAGGGATCAAAGTAGCCCTAGTGGTTAGAAGATCCATTGCCTTCTCATTATCGTGGTATTGCCGACAAGTACACCGTGGAGGGGTCCTCACAGAGCGTGTTTAGAGATGTGGGAGAGGCGGTGAGTTGGCAGGTACAAGATAATACACCTTACCCAGGTTCAGGTCCCATGACGGTGGCGATACCATACTCTTACTATAAATCACTATAATGGCAATACGCCAAAGTTACAGAGATTAGTTCGCTGTGCGAGGTGATATGAATCATTGCCTTAAAGGCTTCCACAAGTCCGACTTATAAAGGTGCCAGAACCTAGGGTTATAGGAAAAGATCCTTGCCGAATAGCTTACAGAGTTCTACACTAATACTAACTAGTCTTCGTGTCTTGTACTCCAAGGCTCTAGGTTGGTCCGTGACTTCACCGTAGCCTTCCTTAGTCTGGCATGGGCCTCTCTTCTGGATTCGTCTAATTGGGCCACCCGGCAGACCATAGGCCTTGCTACCAACTGTGGGCCACCCGGGTTAGGCGGCTTAGAGACATGCAATGGTGATACCCATTAAGCATATCCCCAACAGTAACCCCCGGAGGACTTTGAGATCTTGCACCGTCTTGTCCTTTAGTCTTGACTGCTCCATCTAGGTGATGCCAGCAATTCGTCAAGCAATATCCGCTGAGAGTTAGCAACACACTTCTCTTTCCGGCAGCATCAATCACCAGTAGCATATGGCGGAATCTGAGAAGCGACATCGAATCTAACAGAACCACATAATCCGATACTAGTGCTACTGATTCGTCAGCCTTTTATTTAATCGAAGACCAGTATCGATTTACCCACCCTTCCAAACTCAGATATTGGACCAGAAATTGCACAAGACCAACCGCTCAATCTCGGAGTTTGACCTCGGGCTCTCTGGGGCACTCAACCAGAATTAGAGCGTTTGACCGCTCCAAACCCCGCGCAAACCGAGAAGCAATTCGCGGCGCGCAGAGGTCAAGAGATTGGACACTTCGCGGACAGAGATGACAACACAAGCTGGGCGAAGAAACGTCCCAAGGAAAAGGATCCGCGGATAAAATTAGGGGAAGGGGAACCCGTCGAACCGGCTCACCTGGGCTGTGGCGCCGCGGCGGCGAGGCGGGGAGGGGTGAGGCGGGTCTGGACGCCGCGCTCGGTGATCCCCCTTCTTCTTCCTCCTGCTGCTCTGTGTGCGCCGCCGCCTGAATGGACCCGGCTGGTTGTGTTGGTCTCCTTCCTCTTCCGCTCCCTGGCCTGACCACACTTCCTTTTCGCGTGCGGGTTAAAAATGAATGCTTTGGATTAAACTGGAGAGGGCGATTCGTTCGTTATTATGGGGGAGTTTAAGTGGCGTGATTCGGTTTTTTGGGTTCGGGGGTGTGTATTGGGCAGGCAGGAGATTTCGAAAGCGAGTCTGTCGTGTGGGCGACTGCGACTCTCTCACTGCTGGTGCTGGGAGGAAGGAACTGGAGCAGTGGGGCGCCACCACCTCTCGTTGCCTGTGGGCCCGGCAAGCAGAGAGAACCCTCCACCTCTCGCTGACTGTGGGACCCGAGAGCAGAGAGACCAACGGGGGGTGGCGTCGGGTTGACCCAGACCGTGTGGCATGCGTGTGTCCTTCCGTGTGTCGCTCGCTTCCCACGTCCTCGTTCGGGGCGTGGACAGTCAGGGTGTAAGCGGGCACGGGCTGTCCACGGCGCGGCCAAGCCATTCCCGTTTAATCGCGTCCATTGACATCCACTGGCAACATCAGGAAACTGGCGGGCAGCCGCGGCTGGTCCGCTATCGCCGCCAGCCCGCTATAACCTGATATGCATTGGCCATCGTCAGTACCCAGCATCTTCGACCATCGTCAAAACTAACCTGCAGCGGGCCACCTAGCGATCTGTTAGAGCCTCGTTTATAGCCGTTCTGAAGCACGATCCATGCAAACAACTTGGCAGTGACCTGAAGCACGATCTGTTAGAGCTACGTATTAATTCATGTATCCATCTATGTCATTACATCACGACGACGTAGACATGCAGGTTACATACCGTATTGTACATGTATCACTACGTCCCTTGGCATCGCTGCGCCGCCCCGCGGAAGGGCCGCCCCCGGCGCCGTCAAGGCCCGGCACAAGGAGCTCCGCATCCTCTTGTCATCCTCGATGCCAATTGCCAAGAGCTTCCCTGTCATGTTCGACGTCACCAACGGCGAGAAGTTCACGGCGATACGCGCCCGCCGTGGCGGACGACGGTGGCAAGGTGTTGATGACGGCGCTGAAGGAGATTGAACTGACCACGTCGGCGCTGCGCCTGGAGCCACAGACCCGCCCATCAAGTTCCAGTATGGACGCGCCAATATCACCTCAACATCGAGAGCACGATGCCATGTTCGCCGTGAAGAAAGGGGAGATGCTGATTGGTTCCCAGCCATCCGCCACCGAGGCTCGCGTGCTCGGCTCCACATCGTCTGATTTCATAAGGGACATGCCGACATGCTCGTCACGAGGAAGGAAGCAACAAGATGGGCGAAAGAATGAGTTGATCTGCAGCTTGACCGTGGTTTGCTGTTTGGCGGTTTTAACTGGGTGACCGCGGAACTGGACGGGAATTAAGGAGGCAAAATCCTAGACCCGTTCGACTAAATGGGCGCTAGCGGCAAATTGACGGCCAACCGTGGGCGTGACCACTTCCAGGCTTAGTGGACAGCTCTGGGCGGAGCCAACGCTGCAGAAGAAGAAGGGCTCTTTTCTTTTTCTACCAACTTCTTTTCGCCAACAAACCGTATTCCCAATATAATACTCGTACGGCGATTGGCTTCCAGCTCCTTTTTCGTGGATAAAAATACTCACCGGTTAGGAGGTGTCCGACGTTCTTAGAATTGGCAATCGACCTCCCTCTTTTCATTCCTGCCAACTCGGATTTTTTTTTTATGTTAAGAATAATAGTGCTGATGATGCAACGCGAGTCGTTTTATGTCGCTTTCCCAGCCATCATCGCCAAGCAAGCATCGGTCACACTCACAGCCCTGTGTCCCGACGCGGGTCTTGTGTTCTGGATGGCTACATCGCGGAGGATATGCTTCAGGATGCACAGCCACCGATCGGCCTTTTGCTATCCTCGACTCTTCCTGTCCCCAAACTTTTCTATACTCTATATACTTCTTTTAACAAAGAAACTGTATTCCAAATATAATAGAGACGTCGTTTCACAAAAATATATACTCCCTCTAGGCCATATAGAAATAAAAAATGTTCTCAACTTTATTTAGATTTAGATGTATCTAGTTAAATATTTAGACTAGATGCATTCGTATCTAAATAAATTTAAACAATAATATGGACCGGAGGGAGTAATAGCGATTGTATTCTAAATATAGCACTAAGAGCAACTTCAACAGTTTATCCATACCCATATATGGGTAAGCAAAAGTTGTTTAAGTAAGAAGAGAGATAAGGTAAAAGTTGTTTAAGTAAGAGGAGAGATAAGATATAGGTAAAGATAGTTTGATTCACTTTTCCAGCTTACCCATATGAGCCTACCCAAATCTGTGCTAAGAAAAATCTACATGTAGGACCCACTTGTTAGTGAGTCTTTCATTTCTCCCTTTTATCCCTTTCTTCTTTCCTATCCACTCGACACATCCCTTCCCCTCTCTCCTCCCTATACGCCACCGGAGAAGCCCCGCCACTTGAGAAGCCCGATCGCCGCCGCCCCACACCGGATAGACCCTGATTGCCGCCACCGCTCTCCTCCCCGTCCTCCAGCGCCCCACCCCGCCCCGGGAAGCCCGACCGCTAGTGCCCCACCCCGACCGCCAGCCCCCCACCTCGCCCCGAGAAGCCTCGTGGGAGTCAGGGACGTCGGGATTGAGCTTTTCCCGGGCGAGATCGAGCTTCGCTGGACGGAATCGAGTGATGGCTCAAAATATATCGAGCTCGTTGGGAACCCTAAGAGGAAGGTATGATGAGCATGATACATTGCAAATGTACCTATAATTTTTGATGTTCCATGCTTGGTTTTATCCACTTTCTTGTGTTTTGTTTCAACTTTGGAGTACTTTTCATATGATTTCTTGGACTAACCTATTAACAAGAGCCACAGTGCCAGCAGCCTGTTTTCTGCTGTTTTTGGTTCCAGAAAAGTCAGAAAATGAATATTCTCGGAATTGGACGGGACAAAAGCCAAAGTGCCTATTTTTCCGGAAGGGATCAAGTGCCAGAATACGAGACGGAGAGGGGCCAGGGGCCAGCCACGCCACCTGGCCGCGCGGCCAGGCCTGGCCCGCGCCAGGGGGTGGTGTGGTGGCTCCCGGCACCCCCTCGGCCTCTCCTTCTGCCTATAAATTGCCCTCGGGACGAAAACCCTAAGTGCCCGATCAAAAATCCACGAAAGAGTCTGTAGCCGCCGTCATCTCTATCCCTAGATCGGGAGGGATCTGAAGCTCTTCCCGGCACCCTACCGGAGAGGGGAATTCACCCTGGAGGCCTTCTTCATCACCATGCAAGCCTCCGGTGTGATGCGTGAGTAGTTCATCCTTGGACTACGGATCCATGTAGTAGCTAGATGGCTGGTTTCTCCTCCTTTGTGCTTTCATGTTTAGATCTTGTGAGATCTGTTCATGCTCAAGATCATCTATTTGTAATTCATACATGTTGTGTTTGCGGGGATCCGATGGATATTGAGATGCTATTTCAGATTGATTATTGGTTCTATCATGTCTTTGTTATTTGAGATCTTGCATGCTTTCCGTTGTTAGTAGCTATCTTGGCCAAGTAGATGCTAGCAACTCCAAGAGTTAGTATTTATGCTCGATAGTGGGTTCATGCCTCTGGTAATCTGGGGAAGTGACAGAAATCTCTAAGGTACTAGATGTGCTGTTGCTACTAGGGAGAAAACAACAATCCTTTGTTCATAGAACAATCGTATTGTTTACTTTACACGTAGTTCGTAAAGCAATAATCTATTGCTTGCAACTTAATACTGGAGGGGGTTCGGATGATAACCCGAAGGTGGATTATTAGTCATAGATGCAGTTGGATGGCGGTCTATGTATTATGTTGTAATGCCCAATCAAGTCTCAAAGGAGTCAAGATGATTAGTATATGCATGTATTGCTTTCTCAGTGTTTGTCAATTGCCCCGCTGTAATTTGTTCACCCAGCATGTTATCTATCTAAGGAGAGCCACCTCTAGTGAACTATGGATCCCGGTCCTTTACTTTACATATAATCTACAATCTTTTACTGCTTTGTGTTTACTTTCTGCAAACTTTTACTTCTTTCCATTCGATACGTTTAATCCATTGTTTTCCGCAAAACACGGTGAGATTGTAAACCTCATCGCAAGTTGGGGACAAAGTTCTATGGTTGTGTTGTGCAGGTCTCCACGTTGCTACTAGCACCGGTAGTGCGCCCTGCCAAAGCTCAGCTAGTAACACCTTTGAGGTGTTTCCTTACTCCTGCTGGTTCGATTAAACCTTGGTTTCATAACTAAGGGAAACTTGCTGATGTGCTCATCATACCTTCCTCTTGGGGTTCCCAACGAGATCTACATCAACATCGCCATCAAGCATTTTTCTAGGCGCCGTGCATTGAGCCATCAAGCATTTTTCTGGCGCCGTTGTCGGGAGTCAAGGACATCTTCACAAGGGGAGTCCCTCATAACCAATCTCTTTACTTTGTTGTTTTTGTTTTGCTTAGTTTTCTTTTTGCTTTGTTTGCTTGTTTTGTTTTTCAAAAACACAAAAAAAATAGTTTTACTTGTTTGCTTTCTTATTTCAAAAACACAAAAAAATCAGTTCCTATCTCTTTATGTCTAGCCTTTCTCCAATCGCTATGTCACCCGAGGAAATGATTTTCACTTTCAAACAAGGAATTGAGGAAAGTTTTAAAGAAGCTTGGTCTAGAATCTCTGATCTACATGAAAAAACTGAGCCTAAAATGACTCAAAGTTTGTTCCTTAGTAGTTTTTACCTTGGGATTGCTCTTTGCTATAGATATGCTCTAGATGCTATTGTGGGAGGAGATTTCCTCCAATGTAATGAGGATGATGCTATTAATGCTATAAAGAAATTGATCCTCACTTACAACATGCCTAGCCAAACTAATACTTCTTTCGCGAAAATATTTGCTAGGTTGGATACTCTTGAGGCTAGCACTACTAGATTAGAAGGGTGCTATAATACGCTTAGGGAGCATCACAATTATGTTCCAATAAACTCTGAACCATCAAAGTGGTTCCCTACAGTAAATATTGAGATAAACGCTAAAACTTTTCAAGCTCGCTGTGATATCATGTCTGAATCTTGCCTTATGCCCAAAGATATTTATAAATCTCTAAATACTTGGGGGCTCATTGTGGGAGGAAAAGAAATATCTCTTACTAATAATACTACCATATTACCTCTTGGAATAGCTGAAGGAGTGTTTACAAAGATCCTTGGAAAAACGATTTCTATTGATTATCTTGTTATTGAATGTGCAGGAAAAGGACAAATTACACTTGGAAGGTCCCTATTGGAGCTTCTTGGAGCAATAATAGATGTGGGAAAGGGGACCATGCACCTTTCTTCTCCACCAAACAATCATATTTTCCCAAAGGTTAAGAATAAAAATAAGAGAGGTAAGGGCAAGAAAGTTGGTTTTAATGCTTCTTCATTTGAGAACACTTGATTCTTTCTTTGCTTCTTATGCCTAACTTAAAGGCGTTAAAGAAAAGTACTTGTTGGGAGATAACCCAAGAGTTTTAGATGAGTCTTAGAAGTTATTACCTCTGTAATAACCTCTCCTTATCCTTTTTATTTGCTTTTTGTGCCAAGAGTAACCTCTAATGAGAGTGAAGTAATGATTGGGAAAGTTGTTGTCCCGAAACAGATTTCTGTGCTTCACCGTAAAAATTCCTCAGAGAGCTCTGTATGTCAGATTGAGCTGTAATGTTTTGTGCTTCTGCCCCAGGTTGTTATCTAACTTTCGTTAGTTCAACACTTTTTGATTTGAGCAACAGAAGGTCTTCGAAAAAATTCGTCTTTACCTGCTGGTCTGTTTTGACAGATTTCTGCCATTTTCTGCATTTGCTTCTTGTGGGTTCCTTTTTGAGTTCTTTTGGGGAATTGAGCTTTTTGAGGGAAGTGCTACAGTAGCTAGTGTTCTAATGGAAGTTTATTTGGTGTTATAACTGAACCTTGAGACTTATTTATCTTAAGTGCACTAATGTTGCTAATGAGATTGTGTGAAGTTTTGTACGAAGGAAAAATTTCAGGTGTATGGAAGGAATGAGTAATGAGATGAAGGATGGACTAAAGCTCAATCTTGGGGATGCCACGCATGTAACCCAAAGAAATATCCAAGAAGTACAAGCGTCAAAGCTTGGGGATGCCCAAGGCATCCCCTTCTTCATCAATAAAAATTCCAGGTTTCTTCCAAACGCTTCATTTTTATTGTTTCATGCACAATTGTGTTTTTCTTGGAGCGTCTTCTTTTTCGTTTTCGTTTTGGTTTTCGTTTGCTTTCGTTTGCTTAGTTTTCTGAATAAATTGGTTGGACCCCCTCTTTCATACATTTGGTTTGCAAATAGTTTGGTTTGGTTTGGAAAAGAGTAGGAAAGTTCATACTTATGTGGTAAAAAGAGCTTGTTTTTGACTGTGTCCTATGCTCTGTCATGCCATGCTTGATATTGTTTTGGATTTATGCTTAATATTCTTTGTTGTAGCATGACTTGTTATAAACAATTGAGATTACTTAATGTGCCTTGGATGAATCATGCGTTGTTTTAGCATATTAAAGCATAGTATAGTGGTATTCTCCTTTGATGCTTTATTTGGGTTGACTTGGCACATGCTTACACCATGTTATGACTATCCAAAGTCACCATAGCCTTTATGATCCTTTATTTTTCAACTTGTAGTATCACTTTATGCTTTGATCAATGATGTTTTGTCGCTCTGCATGATTATGGCCATTATTGCTCTCTTAGTTTGTCGCTCCCAGTCTTTTGCTAGCCTCCACCACCAAGTATGAGTTCCACTCATGCATCCAACTCCCTAAACCAAGTTATTCCAAAAAGTCCACCATACCTACCTACTAGCTTATGATATTCCAAGTATATTCATGCTTTTGTTTACCTTCCACTTGTTATGAGAAAACTAGTGATTAAAGCTCTCACGAACTTGATGGCACACTTTACTTTATTGCCTCTAATAAACTTGAACCATTGTGTCTTCTATGTTGTATATGCTTGCACTTATTTGTTGGGAATTAGAAGAACCATGCTTTCATGGGGAACGCTTTCAACATTACACTTGGTACTTGTACCTAGTTGATATCATGCTCTTTTGTATATGGATGTCGTCGGTGTGAAATGAAAGGGGAGCTTGTAAGTCCATGGAGTTATGTATATGTGTTAGAGAAACGCCTGGGCCGCTGGTCTAATCCATGCTGACATGGTGGAAACCTGCAGCGTAACCATAATGAGCTGTCTATGAAGCATTCTTCTTATAAAAAAAGAGTCCTATATTGAGAAAAAAAAGAGAAAAGAAAAAAAAAGATACTATGAAAAGAGGAAAGAGAGAAAAAAGCACCATATTCCCATGGTAAATAAGAAGAATGCTGAGATGCTCGTTGTCTGCTTGCCTTGTCATTTTGATATGGGGATTCTTCCGTATCATCGAGCAAGGGGTACCCCGTTGGCGGTTCTCAATGATACACATGTACTTACGATGACAAGAACTTACCGGTGACTAAACTTGAGTAGCATGAGGAGCGGCCGTCGTATACAAGGGACATGAGATTTCTAACTTATACTTCGTCAAGCATGTACACCATAGTTTGTTCACTTTAACCTTAATCACTTCAAGATGCTTATGATAGGGGCAATGAGAGCTGAAAGCTTTAAGTATCATAATTTTTGGAAACTCTTTATGAGACTTGAATCCCTACTTCCTTTTACAAAAGGCCTTTCTTCCACCATTATATTGAGTCTCCACCTTCTATATTTATGCACCTACTTTGAGAGCATAGTGGCCATTCTTAGTTCTATGTGCATTATCCCAAGACTAGTTGATTGATGCATACTTTGATATTGCTTATTTTAAACTATTGTATCTAGTCACTCTTATGAACTTTGAAGGTGTCCTATGCATTTATATTTGCTACTCTATTGAGGGACAAGCTGAATACTAGTATGCTATGTTTTCTTTATGTGAAACAAAAAACGTCTTGCAAATAATTGTTATTCATGAATCTTTTGTTTGTGCCTTTTCTTGTTGCACCATAGTTTCTTTGCTTATTGCTAGAACTTTGTCTTTCATGTTATGATTGAAGTACTATGATCCCAGCTTTGAATGTTTGCAAATACTTTGATCAAGTCTTTGATGGTGCATGTCACCTCAAAAATTCTTTCTTTTTATCACTTGCCTACTCGAGGACGAGCAGGAGTTAAGCTTGGGGATGTTGATACATTGCAAATGTACCTATAATTTTTGATGTTCCATGCTTGGTTTTATCCACTTTCTTGTGTTTTGTTTCAACTTTGGAGTACTTTTCATATGATTTCTTGGACTAACCTATTAACAAGAGCCACAGTGCCAGCAGCCTGTTTTCTGCTGTTTTTGGTTCCAGAAAAGTCAGAAAATGAATATTCTCGGAATTGGATGGGACAAAAGCCAAAGTGCCTATTTTTCCGGAAGGGATCAAGTGCCAGAATACGAGACGGAGAGGGGCCAGGGGCCAGCCACGCCACCTGGCCGCGCGGCCAGGCCTGGCCCGCGCCAGGGGGTGGTGTGGTGGCTCCCGGCACCCCCTCGGCCTCTCCTTCTGCCTATAAATTGCCCTCGGGACGAAAATCCTAAGTGCCCGATCAAAAATCCACGAAAGAGTCTGTAGCCGCCGTCATCTCTATCCCTAGATCGGGAGGGATCTGAAGCTCTTCCCGGCACCCTACCGGAGAGGGGAATTCACCCTGGAGGCCTTCTTCATCACCATGCAAGCCTCCGGTGTGATGCGTGAGTAGTTCATCCTTGGACTACGGATCCATGTAGTAGCTAGATGGCTGGTTTCTCCTCCTTTGTGCTTTCATGTTTAGATCTTGTGAGATCTGTTCATGCTCAAGATCATCTATTTGTAATTCATACATGTTGTGTTTGCGGGGATCCGATGGATATTGAGATGCTATTTCAGATTGATTATTGGTTCTATCATGTCTTTGTTATTTGAGATCTTGCATGCTTTCCGTTGTTAGTAGCTATCTTGGCCAAGTAGATGCTAGCAACTCCAAGAGTTAGTATTTATGCTCGATAGTGGGTTCATGCCTCTGGTAATCTGGGGAAGTGACAGAAATCTCTAAGGTACTAGATGTGCTGTTGCTACTAGGGAGAAAACAACAATCCTTTGTTCATAGAACAATCGTATTGTTTACTTTACACGCAGTTCGTAAAGCAATAATATGTTGCTTGCAACTTAATACTGGAGGGGGTTCGGATGATAACCTGAAGGTGGATTATTAGTCATAGATGAAGTTGGATGGCGGTCTATGTATTATGTTGTAATGCCCAATCAAGTCTCAAAGGAGTCAAGATGATTAGTATATGCATGTATTGCTTTCTCGGTGTTTGTCAATTGCCCCGCTGTAATTTGTTTACCCAGCATGTTATCTATCTAAGGAGAGCCACCTCTAGTGAACTATGGATCCCGGTCCTTTCTCTTTACATACAATCTACAACTGTTTACTGCTTTGTGTTTACTTTCTGCAAACTTTTACTTCTTTCCATTCGATATGTTTAATCCTTTGTTTTCCACAAAACACGGTCAGATTGACAACCTCATCACAAATTGGGGACAAAGTTCTGTGGTTGTGTTGTGCAGGTCTCCACATTGCTACTAGCACCGGTAGTGCGCCCTGCCAAAGCTCAGCTAGTAACACCTTTGAGGTGTTTCCTTGCTCCTACTGGTTTCATAACTGAGGGAAACTTGCTGTTGTGCTCAGCATACCTTCCTCTTGGGTTCTGAACGAGCTCTACATCAACACCGCCATCAAGCATTTTTCTGGGCGCCGTGCATTGAGCCATCAGAGCATAGCAACAAGTTTTCCCTCAGTTATAAAACAAGGTTATAGAACCAGTAGGAGCAAGGAAACAACTCCAATGTGTTGTTTCCAACTTGGAATCATGCACAACACAACCACAGAACTTTGCCCCAACTTACAGTGAGGTTGTCAATCTCACCGATTTTGCTGAAAACAAAGGTATAAACGTATTGTGTGAAAGATAGTAATTTCTTGCAGAAAGTAAACAGTAAATAGTAAATAGGAGATGGTTTATCAATGGTAAAAGAATAGACCGGGGTCCATAGTTCACTAGAGGTGATTCTCCTTAAGATAAATAACATGTTGGGTGAACAAATTACAACGGGGCAATTGACAGACTCGAGAAAGCATACCATGCATATACTAATCATCTTGACTCCTGCGAGATTTGATTGGGCATTACAACATTATACATAGACCGTAATCCAACTGCATCTATGACTAATAATCCACCTTTAGTTTATCATCTGAACCCCCTCTAGTATTAAGTTGCAAGCAACAGATATTTGCATTAAGCAAGGTGTGTAAAGTAAACAATGCGATTGTTCCATGGACATATGATTGTTGTTTTCTCCCTAGTAGCAACAACAAATCTAGTACCTTAGAGATTCCTGTCACTTCCCCAGATTACTAGAGGCATGAACCCACTATCGAGCATAAATACTCCCTTTTGGAGTTGCTAACATCTACTTGGCCAAGATAGCTACTAACAACGGAAAGCATGCAAGATCACAAATAACATAGACATGATAGAATCAATAATCAATCTGAAATAGCATCTCAATATCCATCGGATCCCCGCAAACACAACATGTAAAATTACAAATAGATGATCTTGATCATGAACGGAGCTCACAAGATCTAAACATGGTAGCACAAAGGAGGAAAACCAACCATCTAGCTACTACATGGACCCGTAGTCTAGGGATGAACTATTCACGCATCACCCCAGAGGCAGTCATGGTGATGAAGAAGGCCTCCAGGGTGATCTCTCCCCTCCGGGAGGGTGCCGGGAAGAGCTTCAGATCCCCCCGAACTAGGGATGGAGATGACGGTGGCTACATACTCTTTTGTGGAATTTTGATCGGGTCCTTAGGGTTTTCGTCCCGGGAGGCTTTTATAGGCGGAAGGGCAAGGTCGGTGGAGCACCAGGGGGCCACACCCCTAGGTGGCGCGCCGCCACCAGGTGTGCCCGCCCTGGTGCGCCACTTCGTCTCTCCTCCAGACTCTATGTTGCTTCGGGTAAAATATTGACTTGGGCTTTTGTCCGGTCCAATTATGAGAATATTTTATTACTAGCTTTTCTGAAACCAAAAACAGCAGAAAACAGGCAACTCACACTATGACATCATGTTAATAGGTTAGTTCCCGAAAATGCATAAAAATACCTCAAAGTATGAACAAAACATAAGAAAGTAAATGCTAAACAAGCATGGAACATCAAAAATTATAGATACGTTTACAACGTATCAACATCCCCAAGCTTAAATCCTGCTCGTCCTCGAGTAGGTAAGTGATAAAAGGAATAATTTTTAAGGTGACATGCACCATCATAATCTTTATCAAGGTAATTGTAAAACATTGATAGCTAGGATGATAGTACTCTAACATAGACATGAAAGATATAGTTCTAACAATAAGACATAGCAACTATGTTGTAACATGAAAAGGTACAAACAAAAGATTCATGAATATCAATGCTTTGAAAGACGTTTGTTTGTTTCACATATAGAAAACATAATGCGAATGGTATTCAGCTTGTCCCTCATAGAGTAGCAAATATAAATGCATAGGACACCTTGAAATTTCATAAGAGTGACTAGATACAAATAGTTTAAAACAAGCAATATCAAAGCTATGCATCAATCAACAAGTGTTGGGACAATGCACATAGAACTAAGAATGGCCACTATGCTCTCAAAGTAGGTGCATAAAGATAGAAGGTGGAGACTCAACATAAAAGTAAAAGAAAGGCCTTCATAGAAGGAAGTAGGGATTCAAGTTTCATAAAGAGCTTCCAAAAATTATGGTACTTATTAGCTTTCAGCTCTCATTGCCCCTATCATAAGCATCTTGAAGGTGATTAAGGTTAAAGTGACACAACTAAGAGGATATGCTTGACAAGTTATAAGTTGAAATCTCATGCCCCTGGCTTATGAGTACCGAACCTTATGCTACTCAACTTTAGTCACGAGTTAGCTCTTGTCATTGTAAGTACATGTGTATCATAGAGAACCACCAACGGGGTACCCCTTGCCCCATGATACAGGAGCTTTCCCATATCAAAATGACAAGGCAATCAGACAATGAGCATCTCAGCGATCTTTTTATTTGCTATTTGCATAGGTTTTTATTGAGGATGCTTCATAGAGTGCTCATTATAGTTATGCTGCAAGTTTCCACCATGATTAGGCATGGCTTAGGCTAGCGGCCCAGGTGTTTCTCTAACACAAATACAAACTCCATGATCTTACAAGTTCCCCTTTTATTTCACACCACCGGGATCCATAAGCAAAAGAACATGATATCAACGAGGTACAAAGTACAAGTGCAATGCTGAAAGCGTTCCCCATGATACATGGTTCTGCTAACTTCAACTTATAAAGCGCAAGCATATACGAAACAAAGATGGATGCAATGGTTCAAGTTTATTAAATGCGAGAAAGTAAAGTGTGTTATCAAGTTTGTGAGAGCTTTAATCACTAGTTTTCACATAACAAGTTTAATTCAGAAGGTAGATAAAAACATGAATATACTTGAAACAGCATATGCTAATAGGTAGGTATGGTGGACTCTTTGGAATAACTTGGTTTTAGGAGTTGGATGCATGAGTTGAACTCATACTTGGTTACGGAGGCTAGCAAAAGACTGGGAGCGACCAACTAAGAGAGCAATAATGGCCATAATCATGCAGAGCGACAAAACATCATTAATCAAAGCATAAAGTGATACTACAAGTTGAAAACCAAAGGATCATAAAGGCTTATGGTGACTTGGGATAGTCATAACATGGTGTGAGCATGTGCCAAGTCAACCCAAATAAAACATCAAAGGAGAATACCACAATACTATGCTTTAATATGCTAAAACAACACATGATTCTTCTAAGGCACATTAAGCAATCTCAATTGTTTATAACAAGTCATGCTACAACAAAGGATACTAAGCATAAAGCCAAAACAATATCAATCATGGCATGACAAAGCATAGGCCACAACCAAAAACAAGCTCTCTTTACCACTTAAGCATGAACTTTCCTACTCTTTTCCAATCCAAACCAAACTATTTGAAAACCAATGTATGAAAGAGGGGATCCAACAAATTTATTCAGCAAACTAAGAAAACCAAGCAAACGAAAAACCAAAACAAAAATGAAAAATAAGACGCTCCAAGAACAACACAACTGTGCATGAAACAATAAAAACGAAGTGTTTGGAAGAAACCTGGGATTTTTATTGATGAAGAAGGGGATGCCTTGGGCATCCCCAAGCTTTGATGCTTGTACCTCTTGAATATTTCTTGGGGTGACACGGGGTGGCATTCCCAAGCTTGAGCTTTAGTCCATTCTTCATCTGATTACTCATTCCTTCCATACACCTGAAACTTTTTCCTTCATTCAAAACTTCACACAATCTTTATTAGCAACATTAGTGCACTCAAGATAATAAGTCTTTAGGTTCAGTTCCAACACCAATAAAACTTCCATTAAAACACATGCTACTGTATCACTTCCCTCAAAAAGCTCAATTCCCCAAAAGAACTCAAAAAGGAACCAACAAGAAGCAAATGCAAATAATGGCAGAAATCTGTCAAAACAGACCAGCAGGTAAAAACCAATTTTTTCGAAGACCTTCTGTTGCTTAAATCAGAAAGTGTTGAACTAACGAAAGTTAGATAACAACCTGGGCAGAAGCACGAAAATTCATGCCTCAAAACAACGTACAAATATTTTACACGAATTTTTATGGTGGAGCACAGAAATCTGTTTCTGGACAGCAACTTTCCTAATCATTACTTCTCTCTCATTAGAGGTCACTCTTGGCACAAAAAGCAAATAAAAAGGATAAAGAGCGGTTATTATTGAAGTAATAACTTCCAAGACTCATCTAAAACTTTTGGGTTATCTCCCAATAAGTACTTTTCTTTAACGCCTTTAAGTTAGGCATAAGAAGCAAGAAAAACATCAAGTGTTCTCAAATGAAGAAGCATTAAAACCAAATTTCTTATCCTTACCTCTCTTACTTTTATTCTTAACCTTGGGGAACATATGATTGTTTGGTGGAGAAGCAAAGTGCATGGTGCCCTTTTCCACATCTATTATTGCTCCAAGGAGTTTCAATAGGGATCTTCCAAGTGTGATTTGTCCTTTTGCTACACATTCAATAACAAGATAATCAGTAGAAACCATTTTTCCTAGGATCTTTGTAAACACTCCTTCAGCTATTCCAATGGGTAATATTGTGGCATTATTAGCAATAAATATTTCTTCTCCTCCTTCAGAAAGCCCCTAAAGATTCAAAGATTCATAGATATCTTTGGGCATAAGACAAAATTCAGACATGATATCACAAAGAGCATGAAAAGTTTCATTATTTATAATAATCTTTATTGTAGGGAGCCATTTTGAGGGTTCATAATTTATTGGAACGTAGTCATGATGCTCTCTAAGTGTATTATAGCAATCTTTTAAACTGGCAGTGCTGGTCTCAAGAGTATTCAATCTAGCAAATATGTTTATGAAGGAAGAATCAGATTTGCTAGGCAAGTTGTAAGTAAAGACCAACTTCTTTATGGCATTAACAACATCATCCTCATTGCATTGGAGGAAATCTCCTCCCACTATAGCATCCAAAGCATATCTATAGCAAAGAGCAATTCCAAGGTAAAAACTGCTAAGGAACAAACTTTGAGTCATTTTAGGTTCAGTTTTTTCATGTAGATCAGAGATTCCAGACCAAGCTTCTTTGAAACTCTCTTCAATTCCTTGTTTAAAAGTGAAAATCATTTCCTCAGGTGACATAGTGATTGGATCAATGCTAGACATAATGGCAACTTAAGATAGGAACTATTTTTTTTGTGTGTTTTTAATAAAGAAAGCAAACTAGTAAAACTATTTTTTGTGTTTTTGATAAAGAAACAAGCAAACAAAGAAGAACTAAAATAAGCAAAACAAAAACAACAATGTAAAGAGATTGGTTATGAGGGACTCCCCTTGTGAAGATGTCCTTGACTCCCCGGCAACGGTGCCAGAAAAATACTTGCTGACTCGTGTAATAACGAGCTCGTTGGGGAACCCCAAGAGGAAGGTATGATGAGCACAGTAGTAAGTTTCCCTCAGTTATGAAACCAAGGTTATCAATCCAGTAGGAGCAAGGAAACGCCTCAAAGGTGTTGCTACCTGGACTTTGGCAGGGCGCACTACCGGCGCCAGCAGCAACATGGAAACCTGCACAATACAACCACAGAACTTTGCCCCCAACTTATAGTGAGGTTGTCAATCTCACCAGTTTTGCTGAAAACAAAGGATTAAACATATTGTGTGGAAGAAGGTAATAGTTTGCAGAAAGTAAACAGAAAGCAGTAAACAGTTGATTGTAGATTGATGGTAAAAGAAAGGACCGGGGTCCATAGTTCACTAGTGGTGGCTCTCCTTAAGATAGATGACATGTTGGGTGAACAAATTACAGCGGGGCAATTGACAAACATCGAGAAAGAAATCATGCATATACTACTCATCTTGACTCCTTTGAGATTCGATTGGGCATTACAACATTATACATAGACCGTAATCCAACTGCATCTATGACTAATAATCCACCTTCAGGTTATCATCTGAACCCCCTCCAGTATTAAGTTGCAAGCAACAGATTATTGCATTACGCATTACGTGTAAAGTAAACAATACAATTGTTCTATGAACAAAGGATTATTGTTTTCTCCCTAGTAGCAACATCACATCTAGTACCTTAGAGATTTTTGTCACTTCCCTAGATTACTAGAGGCATGAACCCACCATCGAGCATAAATACTAACTCTTGGAGTTGCTAGTATCTACTTGGCCAAGATAGCTACTAACAACAGAAAGCATGCAAGATCACAAATAACAAAGACATGATAGAATCAATAATAAATCTGAAATAGCATCTCAATATCCATCCGATCCCCGCAAACACAACATGTAGGATTACAAATAGATGATCTTGATCATGAACGGAGATCACAAGATCTAAACATGATAGCACAAAGGAGAAGAACCAGCCATCTAGCTACTACATGGACCCGTAGTCCAGAGATGAACTACTCACACATCACACAGGAGGCTTGCATGGTGATGAAGAAGGCCTCCAGGGTGAATTCCCCTCTCCGGCAGGGTGCCGGGAAGAGCTTCAGATCCCTCTCGATTTAGGGATGGAGATGATGGCGGCTATAGACTCTTTCGTGGAATTTTGATCGGGTACTTAAGGTTTCTATATCAGAGGCATCTTATAGGCGAAAGGGGAGGCCGAGGGGGTGCCGGAGGCGGCCAGACCACCCCCTGGTGCGGGCTAGGCTGGGCTGCGCGGCCAGGCGGTGTGGTGGCCCCCTGGCCCCTCTCCGTCTCGTATTCTGGCTCATTGTGTCCCTCGGTGAAAAACTGACTTTGGCTTTTGTCCCGTCCAATTCCGAGAATATTCATTTTCTGACTTTCCTGGAACCAAAAACAGCAGAAAACAGGCAACTGGCACTGTGGCTCTTGTTAATAGGTTAGTCCAAGAAAGTGTATATAAAGTACTCCAAAGTGTGGACAAAACATAAGAAAGTAGATAAAACCAAGCATGGAACATCAAAAATTATGGATACGTTAGCAACGTATCACCTATCTATATAAACGCTAGGAGGGGGCGGCGAGGAGGACACGCGCAACCCTAGTTTCCACAACTCTCGCCAGATTGCATCTGCGCACCCCTGTAATATTCGATTCCTCTGTTAATTCCAAGAGCAGTCAAGCAGGAGTAGGGACCTCTACGAGGCGTAAACCTGGGTAAAACTTGCGTCCATATGTGCTTGTTTGCTAGCCGACTGATGCCTCCAATGCTCCCTCCTTCTCCAAAACCCAAGTCCATAATAATGGGCATTGACGAGTTAAACCCTCGTCAATTGGCGCCGTCTGTGGGAATTGGGAGTGCTAATGTCACGGCTTCTTCGGCCCCATCAACCGCGATCTACAATTCCGCAACAGCGGAGATTCGCCAGCTCTTCGGCAGGTTCGACTTCACCGTCCACACGCCGGCCACTCGCCCAGCTTTCGAGTCCGTGGGCGATGGAATCATCCTGGCGATTGGGAGCTTCCGCTTCCAGGTTGGTAAACTGGGCATGCTTCGCATGCCTGACCAGCTGACAGCACCCGTGATTGCTCCCGCATCGTGGTTCCCGCCACCAATCGGCACCCTTAGCAAGCTCAACACCTCGGCAATAGCCGGGAGCACGGACATCGATAGTAGTCGCGGATCCGATCTGGGTGACCTGGCCAGGTCACTGAAGATGGAGCCTATGGCTCTGGATCTGAAAGTTGCGGGAGCAACAGCTTCCCCAACCACTTCATGTGCGTAGTCATCAACGCAGGCGACACTACCACCAATCACGAAAACGCTGGCACTGGCACCGGATCGCCCAACGGCAGCGCGCCCAACGGCACCGGACCGCCCAACGGCGACCCCACCAACTGTGGCAACAGCGCACCCGCCAACAATGGAGCGGTAGGAGAACTGCCGACCATAGTGAATGACCACACTGGAGAGCGCGTGGTGATCAAACTCAACGACAACGAGTGGGCCCGCTATCGAGAAGCTCTGCGAGGCAATCCCCTGCCCCTCAACTCCCCGCAAGACATGTTGATGGGCTACCATTGGCTACTGAAGGAGGAATACAGACGCCAGCTACATGCAATTGTGTAACTCGAAGCGCGTAAAAAGGCGGAGGACGAATCAAGCCTTCGACGAGCCGGGCTCTCCTCCCACGGAGGATCCTCCTCCAAAGGCAACGAGTACCTGGCCAACAAGAGAAGATCTCGACTGGCCCACCTCACCGAGGAGGAGCGCGTGGAAGCCACGAAAGTCCTCAACTTCGGCTCCATGATGGTGGATACGCGGGGCAACATGCTCCCAAAGACGCTGCAAGCTGCGGTAACGGCGGCCACCATGTACCTCCTCAACAACCAGCCGCTAGCTGGAGATCCACGAGTTGCCATGCACCGATCTATGATCGCGGGCTTGGGGCTAGTCGAGGCAGCCCTCGACAAAGAGCCTGCACCGGAGCCAAAGAAAAGCAACGCTCTGGCAAAACGGATGGGGATATGCCGAATATGGTATGCACAGCAGGACGTTCCGATTGGGCCAAAAGGTCTCACGAGTGGGCCTGCAGGATGGTGACTAGAGTGCGACTAAGTGGAAGGCCCGGCGACTGGAGACTGGAGGCCTAGAAGCATACCAGAAGCCGAGTCGGATTAGGTCAAAGCCTCCGAATCCATATCTTGTTCGGTTGTAACTTGTAAACCCTAGCGAGGTGCCTCATATATAAACCTCCCTAGGGTATCCTGAGGACTTACGTTCCATCATACACCCCTTCAAGCGACTCGCTGCTTAGACGCCGAGCTCGCCACCCCTGTAACTTGCTCTCAAGTAATCTAATCTAGCAGGAGTAGGTCTTTACCCTCCGGGGGCTGAACCTGGGTAAACCCATGTGCATCTGCCCCCATCTCGCTCCGCAGATGGCCGCCAGCTCTCGCCCCCGATTCAATCAATCGCTGCCTACTGCAGCGACTGCCATGGCCATTTCCACGACTGTGGCGTCCACCGTGGGGCATAGCAGAACTGGCCTGAGTTCTGCGGCGAGATCCTATTCACTGATCGATCGGCCGCTCGCCACCGGCCGCATGATCTCCATCGGCGGGATCTTATAGATCCTGCCCAGCAACTACATCCCGGCGTCGCGCCCGGTCACCCACGGCGCGGTGATGCCGGTCGGCTCCATCAACCTCTTCATCGGCTTCACCGGCGCGGTCGACTCAGCGGCGACGGTGATCGTTGGCGGATCGCCGCCGCACCACGATCTGCTCTCGGAGGAGCAAGTCCACTCCATCAGGAGCCTCGTCACCGAGTATGACTCGGCCGCCAGCAACGCGGCCGAGACCAACGCCGCCACGAATGACAAGGCCCTAAACGACGACGCCGACTCTGCGACCCCTGCCTCGGTCGACAGATCTATCACTGCGGCATCACGAGAGGACTCCGTCATGCGAGTCTCCAACCCGGAGGGTTTCGAGGACTCCTCCATCCTCGGGATATTCGACTCCGATTCTGGCTCGGAGTCGCCCGAAGACTTCCGCGCCAGATCCAATCGCTTTAATGCGATCTACATGGCGGGTAGCACGGCCGCCCCGCCAGATCCGTTCTCCACACCGATCCCGCCAACTGCCATGGCCACAGAGGTGGAGGAGGTCCGCCTGCGACTCGCGGAGGCGCAACACAATGAGCTCGTCGAGCACGAGAAATATCACCTCGAGCGGTAAATGGCGCGGGAGCTATCGCTCTATCACTAGTGCCGCATCAGGACCCGCCTGAACTCCAACGTCCAGGGCCGCGTCCTGAACTTCAACGATGAAAGCGACCCCGCACGCGCGGCCGAGAGCGAGTACTACGAGAACACGCCACCAGGTGGAAGCAACCGACCACCACCCGGCGCACCGGCGACCGGAGCCCCTCCACCACCCATTGGCCGTGCGCCCCCGCCGGACCAGCCGCGGATCATCATCTCGCCACAAGCCCGCGACGCCAATGGACTCCCACTCTACTCCACCTCGATGGACAACGTCGTCGCGGCCGACGCCGCGGTCGCTGATACGTCCATTTTGCATCACTATTCTATGTCATAATTCACTGTTATTCATTGATATATTTCGTATTGAGAGGTGATACTTATGTTATTTCATCTGTTTTTGCATGGTTGATGACTTTTGGAGCATGGACCACTGCAGTCAGGATTCTGATGGAAAAGGTGTTGTTTGGAGGCAAAATTCGTGAAGTTCAGAAAATCTGGGAAAATATACGAAAAATCCTATTTTTCCAGAAGACGAAGGAAGCCAGAAGAGGGGCTGGAGATGGGCCACAGGAGGCCCACACCACCCCCTGGCACGGGCCAGCCTGGGCTGCGCCACCAGGTGGTGTGGCCACCCTGGTCCACCCCTGGCACTCCCCTCTGGCGTATATTATCCTCCCAAAACCCTAAGACTCGGGGAGCGACCATAGAAAGATTCCGCCGCCTCTGCGAGGCGGAAAACACCGAGAGAGAAAGATCTCTCCGGTAGACAGATTTCTGCCGGGGGAATTCCTTCCCGGAGAGGGGAGATCGTCGCCATCAACACCACCATCAAGCTGGACTTCATTAGGATCATCATCATCATCACCACCATCATCACCATTAGCACCCTCATCACCATCTCCATATTGCTGTAACAATTGCGTTGAATCTTGCATAGTTCATAGGGGAAACTTTCCCGGTGTTGATTACTCTTTGTAGTTGATGCTGTTGAGTGAACCATTGAATTATTGTTTATGTTCAAATTGTTATACATCATTATTCCATCTCTGATCATGATCCATATGATGTCTTGTGAGTAGTTCGTTTTGTTCTTGAGGACATGGGAGAAGTCATGTTGTTAGTAGTGGAGTTATGTTGAGAAAGATTCAATAGTTTGATATTTAAGTTGTGGTGCACTTCTTCTAGTGGTGTCATGTGAACGTCGACTACATGACACTTCACCTATATGGTCCTAGGGGAATGCATTGTGTATTTGGCTACTAATCGTAGGGGTTGCCGGAGTGACAGAAACCTAAACCCCCGTTAGGAAACCATTGCACAAGGGACGTAAGGGTCTTAGAGTTTAAAGTTATGGTTAGGTTTCTACCTTAATTACTTTCTTGTACTTACGGATGTTTGCAAGGGGTATAATCACAAGTATGTATTAGTCCTACGAAGGTCGGTACATTAGCACAGGTTCACCCACACAACACTTAGCAAGCTAAAGAAGATTAATCAACTATATGAAGCAAAAGCACTTGACAGTCTTCCCATGTGTCCTCGAGAACGCTTGGTCATCTGAAGTAGTACAACTGGCTTGTCCTTTGCTGCATAAAGGATTGGGCCACTTGCTACATTTATTCTTACTGTCTTTTATTTACTCATACTTTGTTTACTTGCTTTATCAAAACCCCCTAAAAATCCGTTTGCTAAGTATTTGCAGAGAATTCCTGATCCATACCACTAGCCAGCACCTTCTGCTCCTCGTTGGGTTCGACACTCTTACTTATCGAAAATACTGTGATACACCCCCTATACTTGTGGGTCATCAAGAATATTTTCTGGTGCCGTTGCCGGGGAGTGAAGCGTTATTGGAGAGTGGAACTGGTAAAGGAAACTTCTACTATGAGTATTGTTTACTTCTATTAGTTGCTTTATTTTTGTTATGGATAATTCGCTGAGTTTCTTATTTGGTAATGCTACTACCACTGCTAAGGTAGTAGATAAACCACCACCTGCTGAGAATGATGCTTTTAAAATACCTACAAGAATTATTGATCGTGTTATGGATAACTACTATGTTGGGGATGGAACTATCCATCCCGGTGATCATTTGCTCTTTATACACTAATTATGCGGGTTGTTCAAGTGTGCAGGTATCACTACAGATCAAGTTAAGAAGAAGTTATTCTCTTTATCGCTGAAAGGAAGAGCTGAGGAATGGTATAAGATGCTGAAGAATGGTCAAGCTCTGGAATGGGAGGAAATAGTGCCTCTCTTTTATTCAAAGTTTTATCCTCCTAGTGAGATTCGTAAAGATCGGAATCAAATATACAACTTTTGGCCTCTTGATGGAGAGAGTACAGCTCAAGCTTGGGGAGATTGAAGTTACTAATTATCAAATGTCCCATTCATGAGCTCCCCAACAATATTATTATCAATAACTTTTATGCAAGGCTCCCTCTACATGACAAGGATTTATTGGATGCTTCTTGTGCTGGATCATTCACTCGCATGGAAGAAGAAGCTAAATGGGATCTTCTGGACCGTATTCAAGACAATGCTGAAGCATGGGAGAATGACAAAGGTAGAAAGTCAGGTATAAATTACGATTATGAATGCATTGAATCTTTTATGGGAACTGATGACTTTCAAAATATTAAAAATGCTTATGGTCTAGACTCTCAAGCTATTGCTTCTTATTTTAAGGCTTTTGCTTCCTACATTGAAGTGCCTAAAATGAAGTGGAATAAGTATCATGAACCTTATAAAGATATTGCTAAGTGTGTTCCTGTAAGAAATATTGAAGTTTATACTGCTAATCAATAATCATGTTTTACCTGAACCTTACATTGAGAAAATGCCTTTCCTAGTTAAGATAAAGGAACATGCTATGATAGCTAGTATGGTTAATGAAAGTACGAATGAAGATGTTGAACCTGATAAACAAATGGTTGATGAACCTATTATATCAAATGTGAAAGACTTTGTTACTAAATATGTAGAAGAGGGACACACTATCCTTTGTAAGGATACCTCTAATATTGTTTCACAAAATAGTGTTATGAGAGCTAGTATTCCTGTGTTTTCTGTTAGAATAAGTGATCATTGTTACGATGGCCCTTGTGATAGCTATATTGTTAAGTTTATGTATGATACTGAAAGTTATTATGAGAGAGCGAAAAGTGTTCTTATGTGTCTCAATAATATCAATTTTCCTCGTTTTATGCTGAAAGTTTTTATGTTGCATTTCTTTTGCCTTCCTATGCAAGTAGCCTCTGGTTTCAACAACTTGTTTGTTTAAAAAAATTCCCTTGTATAGGAAGTGACATGGGTATACCCTACAGGTACTCGAGCTTGGTATATATGGTCCAAATACGCACAGGCCCACGGTGTCGCCAAGGCCCGGATGAAAGGACTCGAGTAACCTGCGGACTCTCGGTTGCTTGAAGAACAAGAAGAAGCTAAAGATAGAAAGTTTGAAGGGGAAAACCCTAACTTGTAACCGACTCGACCTGCTACCCGAGACCTAGCCTATCTACATAAAGGCTAGGAGGGGGCGGCGAGGAAGACACACGCAACCCTAGTTTCCACAACCCTCGCCAGATTGCATCTGCGCACCATTGTAACTTTTGACTCCCTCGATAATTCCACGAGCAGACAAGCAGGAGTAGGGACCTCCATGAGGCCTGAACCTGGGTAAATCCTTTGTCCCCTGTGTGCTTGTTTGCTAGCCGATAGATGTCTCCAGCGCTCCCTCCTTCTCCAAAACCCAAGTCCATAACAATTGGCATTGACGAGTTAAACCCTCGTCAATTGGCGCCGTCTGTGGGAATTGGGAGTGCTGATGTTGCGGCTTCTTCGGCCCCATCAACTGCGATCTACAACTCCGCAACGGTGGAGATTCGCTAGCTCTTAGGCGCCTTCGACTTCACCGTCCACATGCCGGCCACCCGCCCGGCCTTCGAGTCTGTGGGCGACGGAATCAGCCTGGCGATTGGAAGCTTGTCGGTCAGATGGGAACGCTTCGTATGCCTGATCAGCCGACAGAACCGGCGATTGCCCCTGCATCATGGTTCCCTCCATCGATTGGCACCCTCAGTGAGCTCAACGCCCCGGTGGCAGTCGAGAATACGATCAGCGACAGCAGTCGCGATTCCGAGCTGAGCGATCTGGCCACTAAAGATGGAACCTACGGTTCTGGATCTGAAAGCTGTGGAAGCAACAGCTTCCCCAATCACTTCATGTGCGCCGTCATCAACACAGGCGACACCTCCGCCAATCACGACAACAGTGGTAACACCGATAACGGCACCAATCCACCCAACACCGGCAACAGTGGCAACGGCGGTAACAGCGGCAATCGCGCTCCCGTCAACAACGGAGGAGCAGTCGAACCTCCCAGCATAATCAATGAGCAAACCGGCGAATGCGTCGTAATCAAGCTCAACGAGCAAGAGTGGGATCGCTGCCGCGAAGCCCTGCGGGGCACACCTCTACCCTTTGGGTCCCCGCAAGAACTGCTGATGGGCTATCACTGGCTCCTGAAGGAAGAATTCAAGCGCCAACTGCAAACAATCGTGCAACTTGAGGCGCGTAAAAAGGCAGCGGACGAATCGAGCCTTCGTCGTGCTGGGCTCTCCTCCTACGGAGGATCCTCCTCAAGAGGCAACGAATACCTCGCCAAGAAGAGGCAGTCGCGGATGGCTCACCTCACCGAACAAGAACGCATAGAGGCCGCGAAAGTCCTCGACTTCGGCTCTATGACAGTCGACACGAGAGGCAACGTGGTTCCCAGGACGCCGCAGGCTGCGGTGACGGCAGCCACCATGTACCTCCTCAATAACCAGCCGCCAGCTGGAGATCCCTGAACTGCCATGCACCAATCTACGATCACGGGTTTGGGGTTAATCGAGGCCGCCCTCGACAAGGAGCCAGTACCAGACCCAAAGAAGGGCAAAACGCTAGCAAAGCGCCACTCCTCGTCCTCCTCCAGTGATGACAGTCATGACCTGTCTCGACACCGCCGCTCACGGCGACACGACCGCGACTACGATGTGTGCGATGACCTCACGTAGCGCAAGATCGACAAATCAAGGGAACGATGTGCTCGGTCGACTAACACGGAAGAAGAAGACGGGGAGCTCTGCGGCGCCCGATGCTTCAGCAGATCCATTAGGCAGAAGCGAATGCCTAAAGGGTTTAAACTCCCATCAGAGAACCCGAAATTTGACGGTCTGCAAGACCCCAAGATTTGGCTGGAGGACCACATCTCCTCTGTCAGACTCCACGGAGGCAGTCGAAGCACTGCCATGCAATGCCTGCAGCTACAGCTGCAGGGCGCCGCCCGAGCATGGCTCAATAACCTCCCACGCGGATCCATTCGCAGCTGGGATGAGCTGGTTTACAGCTTCGTGCACAACTTTAAGGGCATGTACAAGCGGCCCGTATCAATCAAAGAGCTGAGATGCTGCCAGCAAAGATCTGGCGAATCGCTGCGCTCTTACATTCAAAGGTGGTCCATCATCAAAAACTCCGCGGAGAACATCTCGGAAGACTGCGCGATTGATGCATTCAACGGTGGTGTCCGCCGCATGGAACTCAGGGAGGATCTAGGCCGCTCAAAGCCCCAGACCATCGACCACCTGATGGAGATCGCGACTCGGTGGGCCGATGGAGAAGATTCGGTGAAGAACCGCGCTCACTCCGACGAGGAGGAAGAACTCGAGCGCAGGCGCAATCGCCGAGGCAAACGCCGCATGCGCATCTATGATGACCGTGACGACGTCAACATGGTCGCGGCCGGCTACGCCGATAGACGCGACGATAACCGCAACAGCGGATACCATAGCGGCGGATACCGCGACTCCGGGAAAACCACGCAAGTGTGGCAACGCCGCACTCGCGATGAGGCACCCGTGACCTCCATAGAGGACAAACTGTCCGGGCCATGCACGGTACACTTCTACATCGACAAGCATGATGGCAAGAGAAAGTCCAGCCACCTCCTGAAGGACTACCGCGAGTTCCTCAAGCTACATGAGGGATTGGTTCGGATGAACCGCAATGCAGTCGAAAGAGGCTACGGAGCCGCTCCAGGCGCCGTGGAACATGGTGCACCACCACCACCACCTGGGCTACCCCCGAACGGAGCCGCACCGGACCAGCACCACGAGGGTGAACCGTACCCACGGGCCATGGGTACCATGATGATCCAAAAGGGGCGCCCCTCCAACAGGGTGCAGAAGGCCATCACTCGCCAAGTCAACTTGGCCACGCACTCGCCACCATCCACCACTGAGTACCTCAGCGGCAGCGAGTTGTGCATCACCTTTGACAAACGCGACCACCCGCCTCATATACCTCGCCCAGGTCATTGCCCCCTTGTACTCGAGGCGCAAATTGGAGGTTTCAACATGAGTCGCGTCTTCATGGATGGCGGAAGCGGCATCAACCTCATATTCGCGAGTACCTTGCGAGCAATGAGAATCCCGCTAACCTGCCTGGAGGCATTGGACACAACATTCCACGACATCGCCCCAGGGAAAGGCGTATACCCCCTAGGCAAAATCAACCTCGACGTCATCTTCGGCACGCCGAAGAACTTCCGGCGCGAGCGCATCGACTTTGAGGTTGTTGACTGGCCCTCACAATACCATTGCATCCTTGACCGTGTCGCATTCGCTAGGTTCATGGCAGTGCCCCACTACGCCTACCTGCAGATGAAAATGCCAGGACCCAATGGCGTCATAACGATCAACGGGAGCTTTAAGCGATCTGACAGTTGTGATAGGGAATTCAACAGAATCTCCCAGTCCTTTGGCATGCAGGAGGAACTCGCAAGACTGAAGGAGACGACAGACAACAGTCTGCCTCCTCTGAGTAGGCCAAGCTCACCTAAACTCTCCTTCGACTCATCTGTGCACACAAAGAAGGTGCAGGTCCATCCATCAGATCCCGCCAAGACGGCCCTCATCGCTAACAACTTGAGTCCCGCATAGGAACTCGCGCTCGTCGAATTCCTCCGTGAGCACTGGGAAATTTTTGCCTGGTGTCCTGCGGACATGCCAGGAGTTCCCAGGGAATTCGCCGAGCACGCACTCAACGTCAACCCCGACGCAAGGCCAGTCAAGCAAACAATCAGGCGACTGTCTGAGCCACGAGCGCAGGCAGTTGGAATGGAGATCAACAGACTCCTCGAGGCCAGGTTCATACGCGAGATCAAGGAAAGTACTTGGCTCGCCAATACGGTGCTGGTACCAAAAAAGGACACGGATATCCTACGGATGTGTGTGGACTTCACTTCTTTAAACAAGCACTGCCCAAAAGATCACTTTCCGCTGCCATGGATCGACCAGATCATCGACTCCACCGCGGGATGCGAGCGCCTCTGCTTCATCGATGCCTACTCAGGCTATAATCAAATTCAAATGAAGGAGGAAGATCAGGAGAAAACAGTGTTTACAACGCCCTTTGGTGTGTTCTGCTACAACATAATGCCCTTCGGGCTAAAAAACGCGGGAGCCACCTACCAGCGATGCATGCAGGCTTCCCTCAAGGAAAAACTAGGTCGCAACATCCAAGTCTATGTTGACGACATAGTAATCAAGACCAAGGAGGAAGCCTCTCTAATCAACGATTTGCGCGAAACCTTTGCCAACCTCGATCGCTACCGGATCAAGCTCAATCCGGACAAATGCGCCTTCGGCGTACCATCTGGGCAGCTACTCGGATATCTCATCTCTGCGAGGGGTATCGAGGCGAACCCGAAGAAGATAAAAGCCATACTGGCCATGGAGAAGCCGAAGAACATAAGAGGCGTCTAGCAACTAGCCAGACGAATCGCGGCCCTCGGTCGATTTATCAGTCGGATGGGTGAAAAGGCACTGCCCTTCTACCAGCTCCTCCGCAAAGCTGAAAAATTCGAGTGGACCAATGAAGCGCAAGAAGCATTCGAAGATCTCAAGCGCCTGCTATCCACTTCGCCAGTACTGGTGACTCCGCGAGAAAGGGAACCACTATTGTTGTACATCTCCGCCACCAACCAGGTGGTCAGCACAGTGCTCGTCGTCAAGCGAGCTGAGGAAAATAAGGTCCACGGCATACAACGCCCGGTATACTACCTCAGCGAGGTCCTCACGCCAACAAAACAGCAGTACCCGCACTACCAGAAGCTGGCGTACGACGTCTTTATGACCGCCCGGTGACTGTGCCACTACTTCCAGGAACACCCAATCATGGTATTCAACGACGCCCCGTTGGGACATATCCTCGATAACCCCGACGCCACGGGGCGAGTCGCGCTTTGGGGAATAGAGCTGTCTCCATGAGACATCACATACGAAAAACGCGACGCCATCAAGTCGCGAGTGCTCCCTGACTTTCTCGTGCACTGGATGGAGAACCAGCTCCCGAACAAGCCAGATATGTCCTACCTCTGGACAATGCACTTCGATGGGTCCAAGCGGAAAGATGGAGCAAGCGCAGGTGTCATACTGACATCACCTCAAGGGGACAAGCTGAAGTATATCCTGCGAATGCAGTTCACAGCCTCAAACAACGAGGCTGAATACGAGGCCCTGTTGCACGGGATGAGGATGGCAAAAGCCTGCGGCGCCAAAAGGCTCATCATGTATGGCGACTCCAAGTTGGTTGTCAACCAAACAATGCACGAGTGCGACGCACTGAACGACAACATGATCGCGTACCGCGACCTCTATGATACACTCGAGGGAGACTTTGATGGTTGCGAGTTGTGACAAATAGGTCACGAAAGCAACGAGGAGGCGGACACACTCGCCAACATAGGCTCTACCTGCGCCCGCATACCACCTGGGATATTTCTCGAGCGCATATGCGAACGCTCCATCAAGCCAAAGGCCGCAGAGAAGAAAACAAGCGCAGCAACGGACTCGGGGGCTACGCCACCCAATGAGCCAATGGCACTCGATGACTTGGAGCTAGACACAGGACTCGAGGGACCAATGAGCGTCATGATGATCGAGCAATCTTGGACGCAGTCGTACATTACGTACCTCCTCAGCAAGAGACTACTGGACGACCCGACAGATGCACGGCACATCACGCGACGCTCCAAGGCATTCGTCGTTATCAACGACGAACTATATAAACGCAGCATCACAGGAGTGCTACAACGATGCGTCTCCATGGCCGATGGAAGGGCAGTTCTCCTCGACATCCATGAAGGGACCTGCGAGCACCACGCCGGCAGTCGCGCCCTTGTTGCTAAATCTCTACGAGCTAGATTTTACTGGCCCACGGCCATGCGCGACGCCAAGGACATAGTCCAAAAATGCAATGCTTGCCAGCGATTCGCGGACAAGCCACATGCACCAGGCGCAGAGATACGGCCTATTCCATTGGCCTGGCCCTTCGCACAATGGGGGCTCGACATGGTTGGCAAGCTTCCAAGGTCCTCGCGCGGAGGCTACGTTTACCTCTTGGTTGCAGTCGACAAATTCACCAAGTGGATCGAGGCCATGCCGGTGACCAACCAATCAGGGCATAGCGCAGTCAAGTTCTTCGAGTCGATCGTCTACCGCTTCGGTGTATCGCACAACATCATCACCGACAATGGGACGAACTTCACATCCAAGGAGTTCCAAGAATTCTGCGAGAACCTGGGGATTAACATCAGCTATGCCTCAGTAGCGCATCCACAGACCAACGGTCAGGTGGAAAAAGCAAACGGGCTCGTCTGCAGTGGCATCAAGAAGCGACTCCTCCGACCACTCGAACAAGCCGCGGGTTGCTGGCCAGATGAGCTGCAATCAGTACTCTGGAGCCTACGTACAACTCCAAACAGCGCCACGGGCTACACGTCATTCTTCATGGTGCACGGAGAAGAAGCAGTACTACTCGCCGAAGTACGGTACAAGGCGCCGCGCGTGGTCGCTTACAGCGAACAAGAGTCATCCCTTGCACTCGAAGACTCCGTCGACCTCCTTAACGAGGCAAGAGAAATCGCCGCAGAAAGATCCATGATCTACTAGCAGAACCTACGCAACTACCACAGTAGAAGGCTTCGCCCCAGATCCTTCGTCGAAGGTGACCTGGTCCTGCGACTGAAGCAGCAGGGGCATCTCTAGCTCGAGTCCCCCTGGGAAGGACCGTACGTGATTACAGAAGTAATCCCAGGTGGCGTCTATCGCCTTCAAGATTTAGAGACAGGAGTCGCATACCCCAACCCTTGGAACGTTGCACAACTGCGACGCTTCTACCCCTAGTCATTTTTTTACTTTCCATCGCAAATAAGGCTACTCAGCCAAGGCTACTTAGCCGCACATTGTACCTCGCACTGTTCTTCGAATAAATAAAAGCTAAGTGCCCCAAAACTCTGTGTTCTCCTTCACTTTGTCAATTTTCCTACTCGGGGGCTGCGCCACCCGGCATACATCTGTTCTTCGAACAAAAAACGCGATATCCTAAGTAGCTGGCACATCAATCGAACACCTGAACACAAACTCAACCCAGCTGCAACGCATCTGACAGGTTGACAAGGGACCGAGATAAAAGATGGCCAGGCTAACGAAAAGGACTCGCATAGTGCAACACACCTCACGCTCACAAAGCTCTTTATACATGTTCGACAATAAATTATCTACAACATTTATACGAACTTTACAACACAAGTACACTTATGTGCAGGATAGAAATTTGGCTACCCTTGCAACAGGAGAACATTGGTTTGTTCCTCGAAGAAGTCGACGATCTCCTCTGCTGGACGGTCCACCGCCTGATAGTGCGGTACCATATTCCAGGCAGATCCTGCCGGCGGCGCTGGGGGACCAGAGGCGATGCCGGCAACATCCACGTCAGGCTTGTGCAATCGCACCATTGAGAGGGCAGCCTTGGCACCAGCCACCAACTGCTGCCTCACGCACTCACGAACCGCGGACAGATCTTGAAATTTTGCAAGGAGAGCTAGCAGGCTTGATGGAGCGTCATCCAACAGGAACATCGCCCGATAAATATTCTTCAAGCATGACTGCGACTTCTTCAGGAAGAGCAGCACTCGCGATGCGCGATCCTGTAGGGTCGCCAACACAGTCGCACGATCATGATCTACCCAGAAGTATCCACTCTCTTGAAGTTGCTCCTGGGTGAGATCATGGAGGCGAATGGCAATTCTATCCTTCTCCTCCTGCTGATGGCGCGTGCTAACAACTACATGAAGCAGCATCAGTAGCATGAGTACAACATACCGCTGCGAGTAACTACGAAGGAAAAGGTGAGAATAAGCAAACTAACACTTAAACTAGTCGCCCAGCTGCGTCACCTCGCCAAGCAGATATTGCTCGCGGGCGGCAGCTTTTTCCGCCTTCGACTTCCACACGTCTGCGCTACCGCGGATCACGGGCAACTCACGCTCCAGCTGCTTCACGCAATCACGAAGTCGCGAAAGCAAGGATAGCTCCTCTACCCTGGAGCGTGGGGGTGCCACTATATCATCAAGAGATGGCGAGTCCTGGGTTCCCCCATGGGAGCACTTGATGTACCCTACCACAAGTCAAGACAGAGGCAAATAAGGCAACCAAATTAACACAAAGGCGAAGGGAACAAATGCATTCAGGATCGGCATAAGTATTCATAGACACACTCGCCAGCAGGCATGTTCTCAAACCAAAAGAACAATCAATTAACTATTACAAAAGATAACTACGGAGCAGCTGGCTTCTTCGACTTCGACGGCTTCGGGGGCTTCATCAAGTCCGTGGCAGTATCAGACGTCACTAACTTTCCGCCGGCCCCTGAGGCCGAGGCTTTCGCCGCCTTCTTAGCATGTTGGATCTCCTCCGAGTACTTCGCAACCGTATTTATCAAGTGATGGCCATATTTAGCACAGGCAGTCACAAAAGGAGCAAAGACTACCTGCTGTCCATCCGCGCCAACAGGCATCGCCTTCGACACCGCGGAAGGATCGATATCAGCTCCGTGAGCTTGCACCATCACGAGTGTCATGGACGCGTCAGCCGCGCAGAGGGAGTTCTTGTAGGCGGAAGGCACACCACCGGCGAATGACTCCACCAGCTCGTCCATATTATCGATGAGTTTCGCCTTTGGCATCAACTCCTCCTGGAGGCGACTAAGAGCGACCTTGGCCTTGGAAAGTGTATCTTGGACGACGGCGCTACGGTCCTCGACTGCAGACACCGCACTTGCCAGAGCATCGTCGCGACGAAGGGCCTGCGGGTCAAAGCTCAGATTGCCAGCATCTGCACATGAACCCATGCATGGATCAAAAACTTCAGCGCTACCAACAAAAAACACTAAGGGTAGAGAAGGACATCAATATCCACAGGCAAAAGTACCTGAGAGAGCCTTGGCGACTGAGAATAGTTGTTCTTCGAACAACTTTTCCCTGGCCGCAAAGGACGCACGCAGATCCTCTTCACGCTTCTGTGCCTCGTCACGAGCTGCGAGTGCCTCGTCGCGACCCTTCACAGCGGCGGCAAGCGTTTTCTCCAAGGTGGCGACGTTGTGCAGTAAAGCGTTATGTTCAGCTACACAGCATTCAAAGTTGACTATTAGTCGACTATACCAAAGAAGGAGAAGACGAAAAAGAATAAGTGTAGAATACTCACTTTCGACCACGCGGTGACGCGTCTCCAGCATTGCATGCTGGCGACCCATCGCCATCACCTGCTCGGCCACTTGCGCGGCTTCCTTTACAAGGAGCTGTCGCACAAACAAGGAATCAATGAAAGCAACACATAATGTCGACTGTCGCATTAAAAAGAAGGAAAGATATACTTACATGGTCCTCCAATGAATCCGAAGAAGTTTGCTGTACCATCATCCGAGCAACCATTCGATGCTCCCCTACGTGAAGAGAGCTCGAAGACTTGTGCCCAGAGTGGGCCGCCACAGGAGGGGAAGGAGAGCGCTCGACCTCTTTCTTGGCCCTTGAGGTCGAGACTCCTGATTCCTTCAAAAACTCGACGTCGCCAGAAGATGACGACGCCTCTTGACTACAAGACAAAATCCACATTGAGAAAGGGAAAACTCCAGGGCAAAGCCAACAAGAAGAAAACAGAGAAGTAGAAATGAACTCGAAAACTTACCAGTCAAACTTGTCAAAATCAAACGTGGCCTCCACCGATTCTGACGAAGACTCCTTAGGCAGTCGCATCTTCTTGCGAGAAGATGGTGCCACAGCTCTCATAGGAATAGCGGGAATTGGCGACTCCGCGCCAACAACCGTGCCTTCTGGAGTCGAAGGAGACGACGCGTCAGAATCCTCGCTGCGCGAACGCTTGCGAGTATCCGGACTCTCGGACTCGGGGGCTTCCTCTTCCACATCAGAAGGGACAGTCGACCCAGACTCGTCCTCTTCCAAAGCTTCACGAGGAATAATCCCCTCAGGAAGAGGGGACATACAAGGCGACACCGCCCAATCCTGCACACAGACAGTGAAGATCAGCAAAAAAGAACAAGTAAGCAACAGAAAAGCAATCACGAAAACAAGCTACTGCGTAGCACAAACTGTACCTCAGGAGGAGGGTTCGAAGCATCAAAAGGAGGAACGACTGGCTCATTCGGAAGCACATCCTTGCCAGTGTACTTCGTGACCAGTCGAACCCTCTTATCCACCTCACTCGTGGACATGCCATCGGCAGACACGCGAGTGGCATCATCAGCGCCAGCCCATTGAAACATGGGATGGACTCTGGCTTGGAGAGGCTGGACGTGACGGCGTAGCCAAGTTCTAATAAGGGCGCAGCCTCCCTCTTCTGCACCTATGCGACTCTCGAGGTCACAGATGCGTTGATACAACACGTCTGTCTCTGCGAGTTCGCTAGGCATAACTACGTTCTTCTAGGAACACATCTTCTTGCAGGGAGTCGCGGGATCAAAGGGCGCGAGTCCAAAGTGCTCATCTTTGGACTTCTGATCGCGTACATAGAACCATTTGTGCCTCCATCCCTGGACAGACTTGGTGAGCTTGATGTTGAAGTAGGTGGCGGATGGGTCGACATGGATTCCGCAACCACCTACGTCATAAACTAAAGAGCCAGATGCGGACTGACGCTTTAATTTAAAAATGCGCTTGAAAAGACCAAAGTGTGGCTCGATTTCGAGCCAGCACTCGCAAAGAGTGATGAAGCAGGTGATGTGGAGAATCGAATTTGGGGACAGCTGATGGAGCTGGAGCCCGTAGAAATAAAGAAGACCCCTAAGAAAGGGGTGGAGAGGCAAGGAAAGACCATGAATGACGAATGCAAGAAACATCACTCGGAAACCAGCGGGAGGAGCAGGAATGGTCTCACCACTAGGGACGCGCGCATCGGCGACTGCTGCGGAGATAACTCCGTCTTGGCGAAGAAGACGGAGATCCGACGCCTTGATGATGGAAGGGCGCCACGCACCATTTGTCAAGCGGGTGCCCGCGACCTTCTTCTTCCCGCTGCCGGCGGTGCTGGTGCCCGCAGCAGCGGAGCTACCCTTCTTCTTCATTGCAGCGACAGTGGCCACGGAATCAGCAACAACGCCTCCTTTCTTCTTCCCCATTGAACGATGACGATGCGAGCGCAGGAAGTAGCTCGGAAACGAGCAGAGGTGGTCCAGCGCTGTGGAGGAAACGAGCGCAAGAAAGAGCAGAAGAGCAGCAGCAATGGCGATGGCAGCAAGGTAGAAAGAACGTAGATGGAAAAATTACCGCCGTAGCATCGCTACTTAACCCCTAGAAGATGCAATCCAACGGCTCAGAAAAACCCTACTTGACGCGTGGCACACATCGTGTTGGACACGTGGAGAAGGAGAAGCGCGAACCGTCCCTCCACTACTCCCATTACGCGCGGAAATCGAGGAGGCACAGTTAAAGTAAACATTACGCACGCCCAGTCAAATCAAAGTCAGGAAGTAGGACCCACCGCTCGTCACGTCCCGTCAAACTCGCTCACGCGGGCAACTGAGGTCATACAAGCGTCAGCACTGACGTCATAAAGCTACGCAGTGGAAAAATTCGACTACTTTAGTCCTTGCTGGAGTCTTCGACTCCACCAAGCACTCGGGGGCTACTCCCATAGGGAGCGCTGGCCGCGCACCCTACAATTTTCTTTTCTTTTTGCAAGAAGAAGGACAATCAAAGACAAACCCAAACCATTCGAAAAATACAATTCGACTATGGACATGGGTTACTCCCATAGGGAGCGCTGGAAATTTTTGACTAAAACAAGCAACCAAAAGACGACAGCAGTCGCAAACGTTATTTAGTCCCTGCCTGAGTCTTGGACTCAACCAGGCACTCGGGGGCTACTCTCATAGGGAGCGCTGGTCACGCACCCTATGATTATTTGTACAGAAAATTGTGTGTTGATAACATCAGCACTCGCAGCTCATGGCGACACCGCCTCATGATTTTTCCCTACAAAGAGACTGCGTCTCCTAGGTCACCCGAATCGTCTCCGCGATGATAAAATTCGGATGCCACGCTTGCAGCATGAAGGTAAGACCTAAATAAGGCCTGACAACGCATTAGCTGCACACTACCAGAAATATATCAGTGCCTACAGGTGCGATGAACATGCCTTGACGGACGCGTCGAGTGCTCACACCCATATAACTGGAATTCGACTCCTGTAAGACCTCTGCGGCTTGAGTCGAATTACGCCAGCACTTTTCTGGATTCGAGTACGGGGACTCGAGTTCGAGTAGATTGCGTTGTCTCACCCTAAGGTGGTTAACTGATACCGATACTTCGGTTACATCGGGCACACATATCGACAATCCCTATGACACAAATAAAAGCAGCCGAAATTGTACTCATTCAGGCACTCGAAGACTTCAAAAAGTCCCCAGTCGAATCTACGATTCCACTGGACACTCGGGGGCTACTGACATGGGTATACCCTACAGGTACTCGAGCTTGGTATATACGGTCCAAATACGCACAGGCCCACGGTGTCGCCAAGGCCCGGATGAAAGGACTCGAGTAACCTGCGGACTCTCGATTGCTTGAAGAACAAGAAGAAGCTAAAGATAGAAAGTTTGAAGGGGAAAACCCTAACTTGTAACCGACTCGACCTGCTACCCGAGACCTAGCCTATCTATATAAAGGCTAGGAGGGGGCGGCGAGGAGGACACACGCAACCCTAGTTTCCACAACCCTCGCTAGATTGCATCTACGCACCATTGTAACTTTTGACTCCCTCGATAATTCCACGAGCAGACAAGCAGGAGTAGGGACCTCCACGAGGCCTAAACCTGGGTAAATCCTTTGTCCCTTGTGTGCTTGTTTGCTAGCCGATAGATGTCTCCAGCGCTCCCTCCTTCTCCAAAACCCAAGTCCATAACAATGGGCATTGACGAGTTAAACCCTCGTCAGGAAGTGGGTTAGACTTAAATGTGTGTATTTTTGCCTGTTAATGCTCTCTTTCACTTCAATTCATATTCCTATGTGAGCATCTTCAAAATTATCACGCCCATCTTAATGGCTATAAAGAAAGAGCTTTTTGAGAGACAACCCAGTTTATTTTTGCTTTCAGTTTGTTTTTGTTTCTTTGAGTCTTGGAAGTTATTACTTCGGTAATAACCGCTCCTTATCCTTTTTATTTGGTTTTTGTGTCAAGATCAACCTCTAATGAGAGAGAAGTAATATTTGGGGAAGTTGCTATCCTGAAACAGAATTTTGTGCTTCACCGTAAAAATTCGTGAGAGATCTCTGTATGTTGGATTGAGCTGTATTTTTTTGTGATTCTGCCCCAGGTTGTTTTTTAACTTCCGTTAGTTTTGCACTTTTTGAATTGAGCAACAGAAAATTTTCGAAAAATATGATCTTTACCTGTTAGTCTGTTTTGACAGATTTTGCCACTCTTGCATTTGCTTCTTTATTCGATTTCCTTTTTGAATTCTTTTTGGGTCTTCTGAAGGAGTTGCTATAGTAGCTTATGTTTTGATGGTTTTCAGTTGAAAGTGGACTCAAAAGGTTTTATCACTTCACTTATACTAATGTTGCTAATGAGAACTGTGTGAAGTTTTGTGTGAAAGAAATTTCTAGGTAGTGGAGTTAATGGTGTAATAAGGAAGAGAAAGGTTTGATGACTCAAGTAATAAGTGTATGAAGATGAAGATATGGATGATATTCAAGTGATGACTCCGGAAGAATCTAGTACATACCAAATTCAGAGACCTGCAGAGTCCGTTTTCAAATAGGTAACAGTTCTAGTAAGAAAAGTTCCACGAAAATACTATCCAACTATATTTTTGCAGTTTTTAGTCAATAAGGAAAGCCACGAAGCGAAAGAGGAACGGAAATGGAGCCAGGGTGGCTAACACCACCCTGTGGCACGGGCCCACCCCAGGCCGCGCCACCAGGTGGTGAGTCCACCCCGGACTCCGCCTCCGACTCGTTTTCTCCTAGTACTTTCCTTTTGTTATGAAACTTCATAATATATAACCCCCCGGATCTCCCGAGGTTCATATATCGTGTTTTCGTTTTGATCTGTTTCTGCCAGGACATACTCTTTGAAGGTTTAGAAGCACAATGGTGTCCGCCAAGGATAAAGGGAAGGAGCCTATGGAGAAAGACCTCCAAGACACCGGGAAGGAGAAGGAGATCAAGAGTGAAGGTGAAGAGGAGGCAAAGGACACCGACACTACCATTGCAAGCATTGGAGTGGTGGTGAACCCTGCCAGGATCAGAAGGACTGCATGGATGCAGACTGGGGGGAAAACTCCTCGTCACTGCTTGGCTCCACGGTCACTTCCTCCATGCACCAAGAATCCTTTCCATACCCTTATCCATGAGCATCAATACCATAATATGCCCAAAGGGAAATTACCCTCCAATTGGGATTTGCCTTGTTCTAGCCATGCAGGAAAAGAAGACTTCAAGGAGGAAGAGTGGGGAAAGAATAGCAAGAGCTGGAATTCTCAACCTGACATGATCATGAGCCGCATTGAGCAAAACTCACAGCTGATTCGTAATCTCACCTTCGAGATTGAGGACTTGGGGAAACTGATCAAAGAGCTCATCAAGAGGATACCACCACCACCGAAGGAGTAATTCGTCATCAGGTTGGGCATCCCCTTGGTTTGTTCTAAGCTTGGGGGGTGCCGCGGTATCACATCACTATCTTCTATCTTTTTACCTTTTTAGTAGAGTCATATCATGAATAGAGAAGTTATCATGTAGGATGGTTTGCATTATGGAAGTGTCCCCTCTCTCGTTAGATATGTATCCCTTGGTGTGAGTTGCCGTTATGGATTATTAATGAGAAGTCCTATCATTTACTCTTTTGCATAGCTTATATTAGTTTTCAATTCGTGGTTATATGATTTATCTTGTTGTTAGTATTGGTATCACTTTGGGATCATTGAGTTAATTTAGTTGGTTTTGGCAAACCTGGCTCGGTCAGTAGCAACACTATTTTTGAGAGTTGAATGAAAAAGATAGAAGTTCTCTAAAGAAATATAATTTCATCATCTTTCTTTCTTGATTTGCTCATAAGACTAGTATTCTCTAGTTAAGATCTTTTGTGCTTCCGAGGAAGATTGCATGTTTGTTTTTATCACTTGTATGTTTGATTGTTTCCTTCAACTCTTGTACTTGCTACCCAGCCTTGCTAGCCAAAAACTTGTACTGAGAGGGAATTCTTATCGTGCATCCACTCCTTTAAACCAAAACCCATGCCTTTTGTGTCCACCATACCTACCTATTAGCATTATTGCTATTCCAAGTAAATTCTTGTTTTATCTACCTCCCAAATTAAACTTGTTATGTGAGAATTAGTGATTAAAGCTCTCACGAACTTGATGGCACACTTTACTTTCTTGCACTTAATAAACCTGAACCATTGTGCTCACCTATGTTGCGTATATGCTTGCACTTTGTAAGCTGTGAATTAGCAGAACCATGCTGTCATGGGGAACGCTTTCAACATTGCACTGGTACTTTGTACCTACTTGATATCATGTTCTTTTGTCTATGGATGTCGTCGGTGTGAAATGAAAGGGGAGCTTGTAAGCCCATGGAGTTATGCATGTGTGTTAGAGAAACGTCTGGGCCGCTGGTCTAATCCATGCTGACATGGTGGAAACCAGCAGCGTAACCATAACGAGCATCTATGAAGCATTCTTCTTATAAAAAAGAGATAGATATTGAGAAAAAAGAGAAAAAGAGATTATGAAAAGAGGAAAGAGAGAAAAAAGCACCATATTCCTATGGTAAATAAGAAGATTGCTGAGATGTTTGCTGTCTGCTTGCCTTGTCATTTTGATATGGGGATTCTTCCGTATCATCGGGCAAGGGGTACCCTGTTGGCGGTTCTCTATGATACACATATGCTTACGATGACAAGAACTTACCGGTGACTAAACTTGAGTAGCATGAGGAGCGACCCTCGTATTCAAGGGACATGAGATTCTCAATTTACAACTTGTCAATGCATATCCTCATATTTGATCACTTTAACCTTAATCACCTAAAGATGCCTATGATAGGGGCAATGAGAGCTGAAAGCTAGTAAGTATCATAATTTTTGGGAGCTCTTTATGAGACTTGCAATCCCTGCTTCCCTCTACGAAGGGCCTTTCTTTTACTTTGTAGTTGAGTCAATAAACCTATTCCTCTCTATCTCAGCAAGTATTTTGAGTTGTTGTGTTTCATTCATTCATATGATGATTTATTCAATCATGTTTCATATGTTCCTTGTTTTGCATATTGCTCTTATCTTGGTGTTTACTACTTTGATAGCTATCATTGAAAACCAGTTATTTGTGAACTCTAGCAAATTATCAACTATTCTTTGACCAAGAGCTAAGTTTGCTATTACTAATTATGATTCACTTTATGTATCTTTATTGTGTTTCCTTTACTCATTGCAAGTTGAGTTATATAATAGTGAGTTGTCTTCTATTATGATCTATGTATTTGATGAATGTGATGCTTCTTGTCCGTATTCTTTTATCGACTCTTCACTCCATAAACCTGAGGCCATGTTTATTGAGCTCAGTTTCGCTTGGGGACAAACGAAGTTTAAGCTTGGGGGGGGAGTTGATACGTCCATTTTGCATCACTATTATATGTCATAATTCACTGTTATTCATTGATATATTTCATATTGAGAGGTGATACTTATGTTATTTATCTATTTTTGCATGGTTGATGACTTCTGGAATATGGACCGTTGTAGTGAGGATTCAGATGGAAAAGGTGCTGTTTGGAGGCAAAATTCGCGAAGTTCAGAAAATCCGGAAAAATATATGGAAAATCCTATTTTTTCAGAAGACGAAGGAAGCCAGAAGAGGGGCTAGATATGGGCCACAGGGGCCCCACACCACCCCCTGGCGTGGGCCAGCCTGGGCCGTGCCACCAGGTGGTGTGGCCACCCTGGTCCACCCCTGACACTCCCCTCTGGCGTATATTATCCTCCCAAAACCCTAAGACTCGGGGAGCGACCACAGAAAGATCCCGCCGCCTCTATGGGGCGGAAAACACCGAGAGAGAAAGATCTCTCCGGCAGACAGATTTTTGCCGGGGGAATTCCTTCCTGGGGAGGGGAGATCGTCGCCATCAACACCACCATCAAGCTGGACTTCATCGGGATCATCATCATCACCACCACCATCATCACCATCAGCACCCTCATCACCATCTCCATATTGTTGTAACAATTGCGTTGAATCTTGCATAGTTCATAGGGGAAACTTTCCCGGTGTTGATTAATCTTTGTAGTTGATGCTATTGAGTGAACCATTGAATTATTGTTTATGTTCAAATTGTTATACATCATTATTCCATCTCTGATCATGATCCATATGATGTCTTGTGAGTAGTTTGTTTTGTTCTTGAGGACATGGGAGAAGTCATGTTGTTAGTAGTGGAGTTATGTTGAGAAAGATTCAATAGTTTGATATTTAAGTTGTGGTGTACTTCTTCTAGTGGTGTCATGTGAACGTCGACTACATGACACTTCACCTATATGGGCCTAGGGGAATGCATTACGTATTTGGCTACTAATCGTAGGGGTTGCCGGAGTGACAGAAACCTGAACCCCCGTTAGGAAACCATTGCACAAGGGACGTAAGGGTCTTAGAGTTCAAAGTTGTGGTTAGGTTTCTACCTTAATTACTTTCTTGTACTTACGGATGTTTGCAAGGGGTATAATCACAAGTATGTATTAGTCCTAGGAAGGTCGGTACATTAGCACAGGTTCACCCACACAACACTTAGCAAGCTAAAGAAGATTAATCAACTATATGAAGCGAAAGCACTTGACAGTCTTCCCATGTGTCCTCGAGAATGTTTGGTCATCTTAAGTAATACAACCGGCTTGTCCTTTGCTGCATAAAGGACTGGGCCACTTGCTACATTTATTCTTACTGTCTTTTATTTACTCGTACTTTGTTTACTTGCTTTATCAAAAAAAAAACTAAAAATCCGTTTGCTAAGTATTTGCAGAGAATTCCTGATCCATACCACTAGCCAGCACCTTCTGCTCCTCGTTGGGTTCGACACTCTTACTTATCGAAAATACTGCGATACACCCCCTATACTTGTGGGTCATCAGTCGCCAACCTCGACGTCCAGGGAGACGGCGCGCTGCAGATCCAGTATGCCAAGGCTTTACTCGCCAAGGCCGTCGAGCAACAAGCCGTGGGAGTAGACCTGCGGGGTCGGATGTATTCCCGCTCCTTAGCAAGCAGGGCGGCCTCAAGCGGTCACCCTACCATCTCCAAAGCCGTGACCTACCCACCACCGCAGCCACTAGTGAACCAGTCGCGGGCCGCCAACCCCGCACTATCCACTAACGAACCGCGACCGGTGAACAACACGGTCGCCACCAGCGGGCAGCCCATCGACGCCCGCACGCACATCGTTAACAACCAGGCCTGACGGGCATGCCAGCCCAATGACTTGAGGCACACCCTCAGTAATCGCGGCGACCCCGAACCGAGGGGCTCGCTCAGCCGAGTTGGCCCGCAATGCTTTGGGCCTATGATCAGAGGGGAAAAGTACCCCGCCAACTTCAAGGCGCCCAAAGAGATCGAAAAGTACGATCCAACATACGACCCAGCAGTGTGGCTGGACACATACCTCATGGCGATAGGAATCGCCGGCCACACCGACCTGCTCGCCGCTCGCTACCTCCCCCTGATGATGGAGGGCGCGAGCCGGCAATGGATCAACATCCTCCCCGCTGACAGCATCGACTCCTGGGAGGAAATGCGGGATGCCTTCGTCAGGCACTTCGAGGGCTCCTACACCCGTGCCACCACGATTGAAGACCTGGAGTGGTGCATCCAGGGACAACGCGAGTCGACCCGCCACTGGATTCAAAGGTGGCAAGAACTGTGGATCAACGCCTCCGGCATCCACCTGGACACGGCGATACATTGCTTCAAGAACGCGTGCCGGTACGAACCACTAGTCGCTAAGATCAAGCGGGTCTACCGGACGCTCGACAACATCCCCGACCTCCTCGAAATCGCCAAGCGCTATGCAGAGGAGGACCCAAACCAAGAATCCGATGATGAGTCGGGAGGAAGATGCCGCACCAGCGGCCACGACAGCGGGCGACAACGCGACATGCACTACAGCAACACCCGCATCACCGGCAAGCGCCGCACGAACGGGCGAGTCGACTTCGTCGCCAACGCAGGCTACGGCCAAAGTGACCCCAAGAGCTACCGCCGCGACGGAGGAATTACCGCGATAGTGGAAACTACCACGCCAACAATGCGGCGAGGCCGAAATTTGACCCCGCTGCCCTACTCAACCAGCCCTGCGTCTACCACAACAGGGAGGGGAAACCTGCCACCCACACCACCGCGGACTGCCACTCTCTCAAAGAGATAGAAAAGGCAAGGTGAGCAAGGGAGGACCCCAACAACAACCCACCCCAGGACAACGTAAACATCGGTGGCTTCGGCAACACCGCTGGCTCGCTACACACCTTCACCGGGCTTGGCACCAAACGCGAGAGGAAGGTGCTCGTCCGTGCAGTCGCCGTCAATGTGGTGACACAGGTCGACATCCCACGCTTCCTCAACTGGTCCAAACATACCATCACCTGGAGTCGCCAGGACCACGCTCCCAAGATCGAGTACCCAGGGCGAGTCGCCCTAGTAGTTAGGCCCAAAGTGGCCGACTATTGGCTGCCCAAGACACTGATGGACGGCGGGAGCTCCATCAACATCATGTATCTGGACACATTCAAAAGGCTCCAGCTCCCGGAATCGGCAATCCAGCCAACCCTGACAACCTTCCACAGCATCGTCCCCGATCGAAAGGCGTACCCGATCTGAAAAGTGACATTACCAGTCACCTTTGGCACTCCAGCAAACTACCACACCGAGCGAATCGAGTTCGAGCTGGTGAACTTCCGCAGCCCCTACCACTGCGTCCTGGGACGCCAAACGTTTGCCAAATTTATGGTGACCCCCACTATGCATACAACATGATGAAGCTCCCAGGGCCGAGCGGCATCATCACCATCCACGGCGACCCCGATATGGTCGTGGAATGCGAGGACAAAGGCGCTGAGCTCGCCGATGCCGTCATCTACGCGAAGACTAACCATGCGGAGGAGCTCGCGAAATACGCGGGCAACATCAACAAGGATGACCCCACCATACTGAAGAAGCCAACCGCCATGAACTCCATGTTCGAGGCAACCACGCATACCCGCACCGTCGAGCTCGTCCCGGGCGACTCCAGCCAGACGGTCACCATTGAGGCGCATATGAGCCCCGCATAGGAAAGCGCGCTCATCGAGTTCCTCCGTGAGAACCGCGACATCTTCGCATGGAAACCTTCCGACATGCCAGGTGTCCCGAGGGAACTCGCTGAGCACAAACTACACGCCGACCCCAAAGTGCGACCCGTCAAGCAGTCGCTGCGGACCTTCAATGAAGAGCGCCGCCGAGCAATCACCGAAGAAGTGCAACGCTTGTTGGCCGCAGGCTTCATTCAGCCAATAAAACACTCCAAGTGGCTGGCGAACCCAGTCCTGGTCCTGAAAAAGAACAACACATGGAGAATGTGTATCGACTACACCAACCTCAACAGCTCCTGCCCGAAGGAGGGGTTCGTCCTACCGCGCATCGATCAGATCATCGACTCAACCGCGGGATCGGAGTCGCTGTGCTTCCTCGGCGCTTACTCCGGTTATAACCAGATCAAGATGGCGGTCGAGGATGAGGAGAAGATGGCGTTCATCACGCCATTTGGCGCCTTCTGCTACACGACCATGACGTTCGGCCTCAAGAATGCCGGCGCCACATACCAAAGGTGCATGCAGGAGTGCCTCGCGAGCCAAATTGGCTGCAACATTCACATCTACATCAACGGCGTGGTAGTAAAATCCACCCGCCAGGACGACCTGCTCGCCGACCTGGCCGAAACCTTCACAAATCTGCAGAGGTACAACATCAAGCTGAACCCAGGAAAGTGCACCTTCGGCGTCCCCACCGAACAGCTACTGGGATACGTAGTCTCCAAGCGAGGCATCGAAGCCAACCCCACCAAGATCGACACCATTGCGCGACTCAGAAAACCCGAGTGCCTGCGTGACATCCAGAAGTTGGCCGAGCGAGTCGCGGCTCTCAGTCGCTTCATCCCTCGACTAGGCGAGAAGGCCATGCCTCTCTATCGCCTGATGCGCAAGAACCCCACGTTCCAATGGGACGCGGAGGCGGACGATGCACTCAAAGCTCTCAAAGAAGTGCTACTCGCGGCTCCACTACTTGCCGCCCCAATCGACAAAGAGCCAATGCTCGTCTACGTGGCAGCCTCCAATCGAGTCGTCAGTGCCGTGATGGTCGTCGAATGGCCAGAGGAGGGCAAGGAGCGCCCCATACAGCGCCCCGTCTACTACATCAGCGAAGTCCTGACGGACTCACAACAGCGCTACCCGCAGTACCAGAAACTGGTGTACGTGGTATTCCAAGCTCAACGGCGACTCCCCCATTATTTCTAAGAGAACCCAATCACGGTGGTCTCATTCGCACCGCTACAGGACATAATACGCAATCGCAAGGCGACTAGGCGAGTCGCCAAGTGGGTCGTCGAAATTGGCGTCCATAACATCAAATACAAGCCCCGCAAAGCAATCAAGTCACAAGCCCTAGCTGATTTCCTCACAGATTGGGAAGAAGGGCAGCAACCGGAGAAGCTACCATATCTCCACTACTGGTCGCCACACTTCGATGGCTCAAAGAACACCGATGGCGCAGGGGCCAGGGTCATACTGACCTCCCCAAAGGGGACAAGCTCCGATACGTCCTCCACCTCAACTTCAAGCCCTGCACCAACAACTTGGCAGAATAAGAGACCCTCCTCCACGACATGCGGGCCGCCAAGGAAATGAACATCAACCGCCTATGGTGCTACGACGACTCCGACCTAGTCGCCGACCAGGTCGCCGGAACATGTGACGCTGTCTCTCCAACAATGATCGCGTACCACCAAGCGGTAGACCAGCTAGGAGGACACTTCGACAGCTATTCCGTCAAGTGGATCGACAGACGCAAGAATGAAGAGGCAGACGCCCTTTCCCGCATCGGGTCGGCCCGACAAACGCCACCAGCAGGCGTATTCCTCGACATCATCCACAAACCTTCGGTCTTCCCACCGAAGGAGATCAACATCGGGATACCACTGCAACCAGAGCTGGCCCTAGTTGCCATGGTTGTGGAGCCTAGCGACTGGACGGCACCATACGTTGCCTTCCTCGAGCACAAGATCCTCCCAAGCAACGAGACGGAGGCGCGAATGATCGTGCGCCGTTGCAAATCGTTCGTCATCATCAACAGCGAGCTCCACAAATGCAGCATGACCAGCGTGTTCTAGCGTTGCGTATGATACCTTGCTAACGTATCTATAATATTTGATGTTCCATGCTTGTTTTATATTTACTTTCTTATGTTTTGTCCACACTTTGGAGTATTTTTACACATTTTCTGGAACTAACCTATTAACAAGATGCCACAGTGCCAGTTGCCTGTTTTCTGTTGTTTTTGGTTCCAGAAAAGCCAGAAAATGAATATTCTCGAAATTGGACCGGAGAAAAGCCAAAGTCAATATTTTACCGGAAGACTCACGGAGCCCAAAGCAGAGACGGAGGAGGGCCAGGGCCTGGCCACACCATATGGTAGTGAGGGTGACCCCTGGCCACGCCACCAGGTGGTGTGGGGCCCCTGGCACTCCACCGACCTTGCCCCTTCGCCTATAAGAAGCCTCCGATGCAGAAAACCCTAAAGAATCCAGCCTCCAGCCACGAAAAGTTCCATAGCGCCGCCGCCACCGAAGGCGAAATTCGGGGGACAAAAAGTCTCTGTTCTGGCACCCTGCCGGGATGGGGAAGTGCCCCCGGAGCCATCTCCATCGATCTCCACCACCATCTCCATCGTCGTTGCTGATTCCCATGATGATGAGGGAGTAGTTCTTCCTCGAGGCTAAGGGTTCTACCGGTAGCTATGTGTTCATATCTCTCTCTATGCATGATCATATTGTGATCATGAGCTTTGTAATCAAGTAAATCTACCTTGCTACTCAAGTGCTTTAATAGATCTCTGCTCTCCCCATGTGTGTGAAAGTGATAGCGTGCACACCATGGTGGCACTTAGGCTAGATATTACAAATACTTGTTATGAGTTTTATTTGGAGTTGGATGTCTCTATGAAATTGTGGTGTTTGTTGGAACCATCTAGCGCTCAAGGTGATAGTGTGGGGTTATCTAGATGGGGAAAGCGAACTTTGAGGTGTGTTGTTATAGCCCTACCATGGATTAGAGTGTCCAAACGGAGAGTAGTTCAGAGTAGTATCATAAAGAGATGATATTTATATGAGAGTGTTCACTAGTGAAAGTATGATCCCTAGGCCTTGTTGCTAAGCATTGAAACACTGTTTGCAACTAGATCTGTTACATGTTTGGTTGCTTTCCATCTTTATTTCAGATTGCCTTTAGGCTTTTCCTCCCATCAAACTCTTTTCTGGCACCATTGTCTTATATCCATACCACTTGTATTTCACTATCTGTCGTGGAAATGGCCACAGCAATCGCTGCCATAGGCAGCGATTGAGAGTTTCGTGAGGAAGAGTTGGCGGCCATCTGCGGTGCGAGACGGGGGCAGGTGCACAAGGGTTTACCAAGGTTCGGCCCCCGGAGGGTAAAGACCTACTCCTGCTAGGTTAGATTATGAGAGAGCGGGTTACAAGGGCGGCGAGTCGCTCGAGGGGGTGTATGATGGAATGTAAGTCTCTACTATACCCTAGGGAGGTTTATATATGAAGCACCTCCCAGGGTTTACAAGTTGCCCCCGAACAAGATAAGGATCCGGGAGCCTTTGACCTAATCCGACTGGGCCTCTGATACGCTTCTGGGCTTCTAGTTGCTAGTCGATGGGCCTCTCCTTTCCTTAGAGTCCAGTCACTGTCCTTCAGGCGTACTCGCGGGCCTTCCGGCCCACTCGAAACCCACTGCTGAGCATACCCCCTTAGGCATATCCCCTTCAGTAGTCCCCGAGGCCATTGTCGATGTAGGTGCATGCGTTCTTTGGTGCTTGAAGTAAGCGAGCCCAATTTGGGCACCTAGTCGAATCGGCGATGGACTTTATTAATGCCGACGAGAATTTCTCCACAGCTCCACTCATCACTTTAATGAACATCATCGTTGCCCAGTCGTCATTTCGGTGAGAAGAGAGATTGGCAGGTAGCGAGTGGATCACCGAAGTTGGACCATCAACCTCAGTCAAACTACCCGTTGGAATTTCCAACGGTAACTATAGTGCAATTACCGTGGGTAACGGCTATCCCGATTTTGGCGGGTGACCTTTCCCATATAAGGGGAGTGATGGATCTGCTTCGCGACCCTGCTTCGCATTCTTTATCCTTCCTCATTTGCTCTTCCTCTCTGCTCGCCCTCGACCTATTCTCTTCGCATCGCACGATTCTGCTTCCCACTCAATGGCGCCTCCCAAAGGCTCGTGGGGAAAATCCAAGAGCTCCATGGCCCAGCTGAGATCCTTCGAGGACGCCGAGGTGCTTCACAAGGGAAATTGGCGAGTTCCCCCTTCTTCCGAGACCGAGCCGAAGCCGCGCCCGACGAGTTCATCTGTTTCACCAATCATCTCGAGAGGGGCTTAGGGTTCCCCACTTCGCTCTTCTTCCGCCGCTTCTGCGCGTACTACGCGATCAAGCCCTCGGATCTTGGTCCGCATAGCATCGAGCAGCTGGCGATCTTCGTCGCCTTCTGCGAGTGTTACCTCGGCTGCATGCCTTACTTCCCGCTGTGGCTGGAGCTCTTCCACGGCCGCATCGGGCACGAGGCGTCCAGCGGCTTGATGCTGGTCGCAGGCGGGGTCACCTTCCAGTTGAAGCCGAAGGCCAACTTCGTCAAGCTTCTCCTGCCGAAGAAGGCAGCCAGTGAGTGGAAGAAAAGCTGGTTCTACGTCAAGGAAGCCACTCCCTCCGGCGAGGTTTCCCTCCCTGAATTCGTTGCCAAGAGGAGCGAGCCCTGCCGACTGGCGCCAAAGAAGCTCCCTGAAGATCAGCGGATGGCCGCCGTGGAGATGATGGACCAGATCCAGAAGCTGAAGGACCAGGGGTTGATTCCGATCAACCTCTACAATTGCTGGCTTGGGCGGCGCCTGGTTCCGCTGGCGGCTCGTCCACGCTGGATGTACGAGTACAACGGGAAGCTTGATCCATCTCCCACCAGCAAGGAGTCGTGGGAGGCCGACGATTACAAGGCCGCCCTGAAGAAGATCACCGACACGGAGTTCACGGGCGCGGCGGTCGGAGTCGCCCCGTATACTCCCGTGAAGAATGAAGCCCCTACAGTAAATCTTCTTTCCAATCGCTCTGTTCGTATTCCAATTTCGTTCTTTTCGCTCGTTGTGTTTCTGACTCGCAATGGTTCTTAGCTTTTTCAGGTATTGGAGGGTTGGCTCCCTTCGCTCGATGAAGAAGTCCCCTAGGAGCTGAAGGAAGATTCCGAGGGGAATCCTTCCGATAGCGACGGGGAAGACGAAGAGGTCGCTCCCCCAGTGCCTGTGGCTCGCAAGACCCGAATGTAGAAGCAGTGAGAGGTCGCAGCGAGCCGTAGCCTGGACGAGTTCGAAGAAGGCGATGAGGTCGCACAGGAGCAGACGTCCCGGCGCACCGCCACGCCTTCGAAGCCCCCACGCCGGCCCGCGTCGCCGGCGAAGAGGCCCGCGTCGCTAGTCAGGTCGTCAGTGGTGTTCGGGTCGGACGACGACTCCGACGGCGAAGAGTCTCCTAAAGTCTCGCACAAGGTCCCGAGGGCCACAATCCCGATGAAGGGGTTGGAGGGCGAGGACACGGAGGTGGTGGTAGAGGCGCCCCTGGCTTCGATCGCACCGTCGACCTCGGGGGTCCCAAGCCAAGAAGCCACTGACGTGGTGCCGCCCAAGTCGCCATTGCCGTCGAAGGCAGCGGCGTCGGAGCCGGAGATCCCAGCGACTGCGGCTTCGTCGTCAAGGAAGCCTTCGGTTTCGTGGGCTTCAGACGTATTTGAGCGGGGGCTTAGTCGCAAGCTTGGTCCCGAGTTGGACAAGCCTGCCCATATCAGTACCGGTGTTCGCGTTCTTCCAGTCACCAAGTAAGTTACACTTCCTTGTCCCAATTTGCTTTGCATCTTTCGTGTCGTGGTTGTGCTAATTAGAAGGGCTCGTGCAGGTCAGGGGCTAAGAAGATTGGGCGCTCTTCGGTGGCCAAGATTCCCCCAGCCACCGTCATGGGAGAAGGTGATCTCCTTAGGAAGAGGAAGGCCTCCGAGGATGTCATGACTGCTGAAGTCGCAAAGAAACAGAAGGGCGGCGGTGACGACGCCGCGACCAGGGGAAGCACCGCGGAGCCAGTTGCTGCGCCGCTCATCAAAGAGGGGACGGTGATGCGATCAGAGCCAGCGCCAGCTGCATCCGCGCCGGAGCTACCAGCCCCGGCGGCCAGCGCCCCTGCCAGGGCGTCGGCGACATTCCCTCGCTTTATGGCGAGGGGGTTTCCAGGCGGTGCGGATGCGCAATCTCTGTAGTTTCCAGAAATCATGGACGCGGATATTGAGGCCCACCACGAGCGCACCTCCTTAACGGTCCCGTCGACTGACGCTGCTGACCTTCACAAGATGCTCGGCGCTGCCATTCAGGTATGTCCAGTCCCCGAATTCCTAGTCGCTGAATTTCAGCGGTTGGGAATTGTCTTTATCCTCCTATATTCTCCAGTCCCCGAGTTCCTAGTCACTGAATCGCAGCGACTGGGAACTGGTTTTGGTTTTTCTTCCTTCTCCAGTTCCCGAGTTCCTAGTCGCTGAATTTCAGCGGCTGAGAACTGGTCTTGGTTTTCCTTCCTTCTCCAGTCCCTGAGTTCCTAGTCGCTGAATTTCAGCGACTTGGAAGTAGTGATAATTTTCCTCCCGATGCTTAGCTGGTTTTGTTGTTTTGTAGGGGTTGCAGCGGGAGTCGACTGATCGGCAGGCTACGCGAGAGCGTTTGGAGCGTGACTTGCGCGAGGCGCAGGAGGTGAACCGGCAGCTTCAGGAGAGGATCGGTGAGTTTTTGGCGTTGTTCTTCTTTGCTTGTTGTGAGCTGGTTTTATGCGATACTTTGACATCTCCACTTAGACGGTTTCCCGGCTGAGGTCTCCAAAGCCCGTGAGGGGTATGTCCCACTCGCGGAACTGGACGCGGCGAATGAGCGAGTGGCCTTCTTGGTCAAGGAGTTGGAGGATGCTAAGGCGGCCTCAATTTCTTCGGAAGAACGGGCGAAGGCTGCCATCGCTGCCGCTGAAGAGGAACACAAAGCCGTGGACTCCATCATTGTGGGACTGCATAACGACTAGGCCGCCTTGGAGAAGCACGTCAAGGAGAATTGCCGCAAGCTGCTTGGTGAGTTTCTGTCATTGCTTTAGCCTTTTGTCCGGTCCCCGCTTTGGGGTTTTCATTGTTTCTCTGATATCTGACTTTGCAGCTGTGGTAGGCCAAAGCGACCCGGTGGTGCAGACTTATACTGCTACGCAGTGCGTGACTGCCGTGGTGAATGCGGCCACAGCCTCGGCGTTGTGTGTCCAGGCGGCTCTCCAAGGCATGTCTCCCACTGAAGTCATCCCTGGCGGGCTCACGGAGGTGTAGCGCTATCTGGAGGAGGTGCCCGCGGTTGTGGAGTGGATGACGCGCTCGGCATTCAGACGCTGGGCCGCCACAGCGTTGTGTTTGGGACTCGCGCATTTCCTCGACGACTTCGATCTTGACGATGTCACGAGTGGCTATCCCTTGGCGACCGGCACAGTGGAGATGTCGGAGGTGCTAAAGTTGACCGCGAAGGCCGCTCCTTATGCTGATCGTGTCTTGGCGATGGGGGATCTGCTGCCGTACCAGGAGACGGTGTTGGCGCCTGGCGACCTCGAGCCGGAGCACCACGACATGAAGTCGGAGCAGCCCTTCCGGTCGTCATTGGCGAAGTTGCTGACCACGTATCCGACGAACCCGTGGCAGCCCTTTGTGCGTGTCAAGGGTGGTGGTGCTTCTTCTTCGTCAGGGCCTGTGTAATGAGCAAATGTAAAAGTTGTAATAGATGCCAGGTGTCGAACATTTGTATGACTTTTGTAACCCGTGTCGCAGGGACTTGGTCGACTTGTGTCTTATTAAGGTAGTGTTTTGTTCAACAATTTGAGCGAGTCCCCGAGCGCGTCCGCCCTTTAATGGGGTATAACTCGACTATGTATTTCTATGTGATTGCCTTGTTTTTGCGTTTGTTTTTGCCCTTCGCGTCTCCTAAGCGGCGAGTTCCCGGGTGCGGGTGAGGTTCGTTTTTGAACGAGTCCCCGAGCTTTGTGCTAGACCGTATTGGTCGTGATCCTGTTGCATGTTACGAATGCGTTGTTTGTAACGCGTCTCCTCCCCTGTCCCGGAGAGCCAGTCGCTTGGCGAGCCCTAGGCAGCTCTCTTACTGGGTGTGTTCCCGAGCCGCGTGGGGTCCCCGTTTTGCGGAGTCCCCATGCGTGGTACTTAACCGTTCGAGTCGCTTTGCGTGTTGGTGGGAGGGGGGACAGGTCGCTGTGAGAAGCGTGTGTTGGATGTCTTGGCCTGGCGGGCCAGTCGGGCTAGGCGACTCCAATGGTGGCTCCGGGTTGGCGTTTTTCGTGGATGACCCTAGGCCCGGATTTTTCCAGTGCCCTTGTGCCGCACTACTTGGCCTTCCAGTCGCTCGGCCAGAGGTTGACTTCCGTAGGTAGCATATTGCTAGTATGTACGAGTGCAAGTGGCACAAGAATATGGCGAGTGGACACAATTTGTGCGATCCGAATGAATTTCATTATATATGCCGATGGAGTACAGTGTGAGGTTCTAAGTATAGAACTTTCTGAGGAGGTTTACATTCCATGGCCTCCCGACCTCCAATTGGCCGTCACCCCGTATGTCGATGAGGTAGTAGGCGTCGTTGCCAAGGACTCGGCCTATGGCGAATGGCCCCTCCCATGGGGGGGATAGCTTGTGCATGCCCTTTTTATCTTGGACCAGTCGTAGGACTAGGTCGCCTTCCTGGAAGGTGCGAGTTCACACTCAGCGACTGTGATAGCGGCGAAGTCCCTGCTGGTATATGGCGGTGCGGGAGCGAGCCAGGTCGCGTGCTTCGTCGAGTTGATCAACGCTGTCTTGGCAGGCGGTTTCGCTGGCCGCCTCGACATAGTTGGCGACTCGAGGGGAGTCGTGTTCCAGGTCTGTTGGCATTACGGCCTCAGCGTCGTACACCATGAAGAAAGGCGTGAACCCTGTTGATCGGTTGACGGAGGTGCGGATCCCCCATATCACATAGGGGAGCTCGTCGACCCAGCATCCTGGGGTGCGCTCGAGGGGCACCTGTAGTCGCGGCTTGAGACCATGGAGGACGCTCTGGTTGGCGCGTTCTGCTTGGCCGTTTGACTCCGGGTGGGCGACTGATGCGAGGTCGAGTCGTATGCCGTGCTCCTCACAGAATTCCGCCATGGCCCCCTTGGTGAAGTTGGTGCCGTTGTCTGTGATGATGCTGTGTGGGTAGCCGTACCGGTAGATGAGTTCACGGAGGAACTTGGTAGCCGTCTTGCCGTCGCACTTCTTGATCGGCTTGGCCTCCACCCATTTGGTGAACTTGTCGACTGCGACCAAGAGGTGAATGAAGCCCGATGGGGCCTTCTTGAACGGGCCGACCATGTCCATGCCCCATACGGCGAATGGCCACGTGATGGGGATTGTCTTGAGCGCCGAACCAGGAAGGTGCGTCTGGTTGGCGTACTTCTAGCATCCGATGCATCTTTGGACAACGTCGGTGGCGTCGGCGTGTGCGGTGAGCCAGTAGAAGCCGTGCCGCATGGCCTTGGCGACTAGCGACTTGGCGCCGGCGTGATGGCCGCAGTCGTCGGCGTGGATGTCCTGGAGGATCTTGCGGCCTTCCTCTGGCTGTACGCAGCGCTGGAACACGCCGGTCACGCTGCGCTTGTGGAGCTCGCCGTTGATGATGACGAAGGATTTGCAGCGGTGTATGACCATTCGCGCCTTTGTCTCGTTGCTCGGTAGGAGTTTGTGTTCCAGGAAGGCGATGTATGGCGCTGTCCAGTTGCTAGGTTCCACAACCATGGCGACTAAGGCCGGTTCTGGTTGTAGTGGAATCCCGACGTCGATCTCCTTCGGTGGGCTGATGGAGGGCTTGTGGATGATGTCGAGGAAGACGCCTACTGGTGGCGTCTATCGAGCCGAACCGATGCGGGAAAGTGCGCCCGCCTCCTTGTTTTTACGCCTGTCGATCCACTCGACGGAGTAGCCGTCGAAGTGTCCTCCCAGTTGGTCGACAGCCTGGCGGTATGCTATCATTGTTGGGGAAACATCATCGCATGTCCCGGCCACTTGGCTAGCGACTAGGTCGGAGTTGCCGTAGCATCATAGGCGATTGATGTTCATCTCCTTGGCGGCTCTCATGCCATGGAGGAGGGTCTTGTATTCCGCCACGTTGTTGGTGCAGGGTGTGAAGTTGAGGTGGAGCACGTAGCGGAGCTTGTCTCCTTTGGGGGAGGTCAGTATGACCCTAGCCCCCGCGCCGTCGGCGTTCTTGGAGCCGTCGAAGTGGAGCGACCAGTAGTGGAGGTATGGGAGCTTCTCTGGCTGCTGTGCCTCTTCCCAGTCGGCGAGGAAATCGGCCAGGGCCTGCGACTTGATCGCTTTTCAGGGCTCGTATTTGATGTTGTGGACGCCGATCTCGACGGCCCACTTGGCGACTCGCCCAGTCGCATCGCGAGTGCGTATGATGTCTTGCAGGGGCGCGGAGGATACCAACGTTATTGGGTGCTCCTGGAAGTAGTGTGGGAGTCGCCGCTGTGCTCGGAACACCGCGTACACCAGTTTTTGGTATTGCGGGTAACACTGTCGTGAGTCTGTTAAGACTTCGCTGATGTAGTATACTAGGCGCTGTATGGGGCGCTCCTTGCCCTCTTCTGGTTGTTCGATGACCATCACGGCGCTGACGACCCGATTGGAGGCCGCGACGTAGACAAGCATTGGCTCTCTGTCGAGTGGCACGGCGAGTAGTGGTGCCGCGAGTAGCACTTCTTTGAGTGCTTTCAGTGCGTTGTCGGCCTCTGCGTCCCATTGGAACGTAGGGTTCTTGCGCATCAGGCGGTATAGGGGCATTGCCTTCTCGCCTAGTCGGGGAATGAAGCGACTGAGAGCCGCGACTCACCCTGCCAACTTTTGGACGTCGTGAAGGCACTCGGGTTTCCCGATTCGCGCGATGTTGTCGATCTTGGTGGGGTTGGCATCAATGCCTCTCTTGGAGACTACGTACCCCAGAAGTTGTCTAGTGGGTACGCCGAAGGTGCATTTTCCGGGGTTCAGCTTGATGTTGTACCTCCGTAGATTTGCGAAGGTTTCTGCTAGGTTGGCGAGCAGATCGTCCTGGCAGGTGGATTTTACCACCACGTCGTCGATGTAGACGTGGATGTTGCAGCCAATTTGGCTCGCTAGACACTCCTGCATGCACCTCTGATATGTGGCGCCTGCGTTCTTGAGGCCGAATGTCATGGCCGTGTAGCAGAACGCGTCGAATGGCGTGATGAACACCGTCTTCTCTTCGTCTTTGACCGCCATCTTGATCTGGTTGTAACCAGAGTAAGCATCGAGAAAACGCAACGACTCCGATCCCGCGGTCGAATCGATGATCTGATCGATGCGCGGTAGGACGAACTCCTCCTTCGGGCAGGCGCTGTTGAGGTTGGTGTAGTGTATACACATTCTCTATGTGTTGTTCTTTTGAGAACCAGGACTGGGTTTGCCAGCCACTTGGAGTACTTAATTGGCCGGATGAAGCCTGCGGCTAGCAGGCGCTAGACCTCCTCGGCGATTGCTCGACGGCGTTCTTCATTGAAGGGCCGTAGCGACTGTTTTACTGGTCGCACTTTGGGGTCGGCATTGATTTTGTGCTCAACGAGTTCCCTCGGGACACCTGGCATGTCAGATGGCTTCCATGCGAAGATGTCGCGGTTCTCACAGAGGAACCCGATGAGCGCGCTTTCCTATGCGGGGCTCATATGCGCCCCGATGGTGACCGTCTGGGTGGAGTCGCCTGGGACGAGCTCGACGGTGCGGGTGTGCGTGGTCGCCTCGAACGTGGAGTTCGTGGCGATTGGTTTCTTCAGGATGGTGGGATCGTCCTTGTTGATGTTTCCCGTGTATTTCGCGAGCTCCTCCGCGTGGTCAGTCTCCGCGGCGATGACAGCGTCGGCGAGCTCAGCGCCTTTTTCCTCGCATCCCACGGCCATATCGGGGACGCCGTGGACGTTGATGATGCCGCTCGGCCCGGGGAGCTTCATCATGTTGTAGGAGTAGTGTAGGGTCGCCATGAACTTTGCGAATGCCTGGCGGCCCAGGACACAGTGGTAGGGACTGCGGAAGTTTACCAGCTCGAAGACGATCCTCTCCGTGCGGTAGTTTGCCGGGTTGCCGAAGGTGACTGGCAGCGTCACCTTCCCGATCGGGTACGCCTTCCGACCGGGGACGATGCCGTGGAAGGTCGTCAGTGTTGGCTCGATGGCTGTTTCTGGGAGCTAGAGCCTTTTGAAGGTGTCGAGGTACAGGATGTTCATGGAGCTCCCACCGTCCATCAGCGTCTTGGGCAGCCAGTAGTCGGCCACCTTTGGCCTGACCACCAGGGCGACTCGCCCTGGATACTCGATTCTTGGCGCGTGGTCCTGGCGACTCCAGGTGATGCTTTGCTCGGACCAGTTTAGGAAGCGGGGGATGTCGACTTGCGTCACCGCATTGACGGCAACCACGCGGGCGAGTACCTTCTTCTCACGCTTGGTGCCGAGCCCGGTGAAGGTATGAAGCGACCCGACAGCGGTTCTGAAGCCACTGCCGTTCCCGTTGTCCCGCGATTGGTTGTTGTTGGGGTCCTCCCTTGCACGCCTTGCCTTCTCGATCTCTTTGAGAGAGTGGCAGTCGGTGGTGGTGTGGGTGGCTGGTTTTCCCTCCTTGCTGTGGTAGATGCAGGACTGATTAAGCAGGGCGGCGGGGTCGAATTTTGGCCTCGTCGCGTTGTTGGCACGGTAGTTCCCGCTGTCGCGGTAGTTTCCTCCGTCGCGGCGGTAGTTCTTGGAGTCGCGTTGGCCGTAGCCGGCGTTGGCGACGAAGTCGACTCGCCCGTCGGTCCAGCGCTTGCCGGTGATGCGGGTGTTGCTGTAGCGCATGTCGCGTAGTCGTCCGCTGTCATGGATGCTGGTGTGCCGTCTTCCTCCTGACTCGTCATCGGAGTCTTGGTTGGGATCTTCCTCCGCATAGCGCTTGGCAATCTCGAGGAGGTCGGGGATGTTGTCGAGCGTCCGGTAGACCCTCTTGATCTTGGCGACCAGAGGTTCGTACCGGCACGCGTTTTTGAAGCAGTGTATCGCCGTGTCTGGGTGGATGCCGGAGGCGTTTATCCACAGCTCTTGCCACCTTTGGATCCACCGGCAGGTCGACTCGCGTTGTCCCTGGATGCATCGCTCCAGGTCCTCGATGGTGGTGGCACGGGTGTAGGAACCCTCGAAGTGCCTGACGAAGGCATCCCGCATTTCTTCCCAGGAGTCGATGCTGTCGGCGGGTAGCATATTGATCCATTGCCCGGTCGCACCCTCCATCATCAGGGGGAGGTAGCGAGCGGCGAGCAGGTCGGTGTGGCCTGCGATCCCCATTGCCATGAGATATGTGTCTAGCCAAACGGCGGGGTCGTACGTCGGGTCGTATTTCTCGATCTCCTTGGGGGCCTTGAAGTTGGCAGGGTATTTTTCCCCGTGGATCATGGGTCCAAAGCATTGTGGCCCGACTCGACTGAGTGAGCCTCTGGGCTCCGGGTCGCCGCGGTTGGCGAGGGTGTGTCACAGGTCGTAGGGCTGGCGCGACTGCCACGCCTGATTGTTGATGATGTGCGTTCGGGCGTCGAGTGGTTACCCGTTTGCGGCGACGGTGTTGTTCGCAGGTCGCGGCTCGTTGGTCGACAACGCGGGGTTGGCGGCTCGTGGTTGGTTTGCCAGTGGTTGGGGAGGTGGGCAAACTATCGCGTTGGCCACGGTTGGGTGGCCGCTTGATGCCACCCTGCTTGCTGACGAGCGGGAATACATCCGCCCACGCGGAATACTCCCGCGGCTTGTTGCTCGACGACCCTGACGAGTAGGGCCTTGGCATACTGGATCTGTAGCGTGCCGTCGCCTTGGACATCGAGGTTGGCGATCGCAGCGTCAGCCGCGACGACATTGTCCATCGGGGTGGATTACAGTGGTAGCCCGTTGGCGTCCTGGGCTTGAGGCGAGATGATGATGCGTGGTTGGTCAGGTGGGGGCGCACGGCCCATGGGTGGTGGAGGGGCCCATTCGCCAGTGCTCCAGGTGGTGGTCTTGTGGGGCTACCTCCTCCTGGCGGCGCGTTCTCGCCGTGTTCGCGCTCGGCGGCGCGTGTGGGGTCGCCCTCGTCGTTGAAGTTCAGGACGCGGCCCTGAACATCAGGGTTCAGGCGGGTCCTGATGCGGCGCTGGTGATAGAGTGACAGCTCCTTCGCCGTCTCTCGTTCGAGGCGGTATTTCTCGCGCTCGGCGAGTTCGTTGCGCTGCGCCTCCTAGAGCCGCAGGCGGGCTTGTTCCACCTCTGTGGCTGTCGCGGTCGGCGGAATCGGCATGGAGAACGGATCTGGCGGGGCGGTCGCGCTTCCCGCCATGTAAATCACGTTGAAGCGATTGGATCTGGCGCGAAGATCCTCGGGGGATTCCGAGCCGGAGTCGGAGTCGAAGATCCCCAGTATGGAGGGATCCTCGAAATCTTAGGGGTTGGAGACTCGCGTGATGGAGTCCTCCCGTGACGCGGCGGTGATGGATCCGTTGGCCGATGCGGGGGTCGCGGAGTCGTCGTCGTTGTTTAGGGCGTCGTCGTTGGTGGCGACGTTGGTGTCGACCGTGTCGCTAGCGGCCGAGTCGTACTCGGTGACGAGGCCCCTGATGGAGCGGACCCGCTCTTCCGAAAGCAGATTGCGGTGTGGAGGCGATCCGCCGACGATCACGGTCGCGGCTGGGTCGACCGCGCGGGTAAAGCCAACGAAGAGGTTGATGGATCCGATCGGCATCACTGCGGCGTGTGTGACCAGGCGCGACGCCGGGATGTAGCTGTTGGGCAGGATCTGCAAGATCCCGCCAAAGGCGATCATGCGGCCGGTGGCGAGCGGCCGCTCGATCGGCGAGTAGGGTCTCGCCGCAGAACTCATGCCAGTCTCACTATGCCCCACGGTGGGCGCCACTGTCGTAGAAATGGCCACGGCAGTCGCTGCCATAGGCAGCGATTGAGAGTTTCATGAGGAAGAGTTGGCGGCCATCTGCGGTGCGAGATGGGGGCAGGTGCACAAGGGTTTACCCAGTTTCGGCCCCCGGAGGGTAAAGACCTACTCCTGCTAGGTTAGATTATGAGAGAGCGGGTTACAAGGGCGGCGAGTCGCTCGAGGGGGTGTATGATGGAATGTAAGTCTCTACTATACCCTAGGGAGGTTTATATATGAAGCACCTCCCAGGGTTTACAAGTTTCCCCCGAACAAGATAAGGATTCGAGAGCCTTTGACCTAATCCGACTGGGCCTGTGCTACGCTTCTGGGCTTCTAGTCGCCAGTCGATGGGCCTCTCCTTTCCTCAGAGTCCAGTCACTGTCCTTCAGGCGTACTCCCGGGCCTTCCGGCCACTCGAAACCCACTGCTGAGCATACCCCCTTAGGCATATCCCCTTCACTATCTCTTCACCGAACTAGTGCACCTATACACCTGACAAGTGTATTGGGTGTGTTGGGGACACAAGAGACTTCTTGTATCTTGATTGCAGGGTTGCTTGAGAGGGATACATTTGACCACTTCCTCCTTGAGTTCGATAAACCTTGGGTAATCCACTTAAGGGAAACTTGCTGCTGTTCTACAAACCTCTGCACTTGGAGGCCCAACAATTGTCTACAAGAATAGAAGTGCGTCGACATCAAGCTATTTTCTGGCGCCGTTGCCGGGGAGGTAAGGTAAAAGGTACTCACATCCTCCGGTGTGAGTGCTCGAAGTTATTTCCTTTAGATTCTGCAATTTTGTCTTTTTGTTTCTTGTTTTCACTAGGTAGGCTTAATGGAAAACAACAACAAAATTAGAGAGCTTTATAGTATTTATCTTGAGTTAGGACATGAAGTGTTTGAAGAGAAAATTAAAAAACCTATGGAAGTTATTTGCATGCTAATAGCAATGTTGTTAGTATGAATTCATTGGACACCATTATTGCTAATGCTATGGAAAAGTCTAAGCTTGGGGAAGCTAGTTTTTATGAAAATGATCTTTTTAGTCCCCCAAGCACGGAGGATAAAATTTACTTTGATGATACTATGCCTCCAATATATGATGATTATAATGATGAATATGATGTTTTCAGTCCACCTGCTACTGAGGAGAAAATTAATTATGATTACAATATGCCTCCTATATTTTATGATTATGGTGATGAGAATAATAATGATAGCTATTTTGTTGAATTTGCTCCCACCATGATTAATAAGAATGACTATGCTTATGTGGAGAGTAATAATAATTTTATGCATGTGGCTCATGATAAGATGTTTCATGTGATAGTTATATTGTTAATTTTATTCATGATGCTACTGAAAGTTATTATGAGAGAGTGAAACATGGTTTTATGCATCTCAATAATATTAAGTTTCCCCTCTTTATGTTGAAAGTCAAGTTGCACTTGTTTTGCTTTCCTATGCTTGTTGCTTTGTGCTTTCATGACTTGTTTCTTTACAATATTCCTATGCATAGGAAGTGGGTTAGACTTAAATGTGCTTTGAATTTGCTTCTTGATGCTCTCTTTTACTTCAATTCATATTTCTTATGTGAGCATCTTCTCAAACTATCATGCCTAACTTAAAGGCGTTAAAGAAAAGTACTTCTTGGGAGATAACCCAATAGTTTTCTTGAGTCTTGGAAGTTATTACTTCTGTAATAACCTCTCCTTATCCTTTTTTATTTGATTTTTGTGCCAAGACTAACCTCTAATGAGAGAGAACTAAGACTTGGGAAAGCTGTTGTCCCGAGACAGATTTTTGTGCTTCGCTGTAAAAATTCGTGTAAAATCTTTGTACGTCGGTTTGAGCTGTGATTTTTTGTGCTTCTGCCTCAGGTTGTTATCCAACTTTTTTTAGTTCAACACTTTTTGATTTGATCAAGATAAGGTCTTCGAAAAATTTGGTTTTTACCTGCTGGTCTGTTTTGATAGATTTCCGCCATTATTTGCATTTGCCTCTTAATCTCTTTCTCTTTGAGTTCTCTTTGATCATTTGAACTTTTTAAAGGAAGTGCTACAGTAGCTTTTGTTTTAATGGAAGTTTTATTTGTGTTGGAACTGACCAAAAGACTTATTATCTTGAGTACACTAATGTTGCTAATGAAGATTGTGTGATGTTTTGTATGAAGGAAAATTTGAAGTGTAGGGAAGAGTAATGTCATAAGATGAAGAATGGATTAAGCTCAAGCTTGGGGATGCCACCCCGTGTCACCCCAAGAAATATTCAAGAAGTACAAGCGTCAAAGCTTGGGGATGCCCAAGGCATCCCCTTCTTCATCAATAAAAATCTCAGGTTTCTTCCAAACACTTCATTTTTATTGTTTCATGCACAGTTGTGTTGTTCTTGGAGCGTATTTGTTTTCATTTTTTGTTTTTGTTTGCTTGGTTTTCTTAGTTTGCTTGAATAACTTGGTTGTACCCCCTCATTCATGCATTAGTTTTCAAATAAGGTTGGTTTGGATTGGAAAAGAGTAGGAAAAGTTCATGCTTAAGTGGTAAAAAGGAGTTTGTTTTTGACTGTGGCCTATGCTTTGTCATGGCATGCTTGATATTGTTTTGGCTTTATGCTTTGATTTTTGTTGTAGCATGACATGTTATAAACAATTGAGATTTCTTAATGTGCCTTGAAAGAATCATGCGTTGTTTTAACATATTAAAGCATAGTATTGTGGTATTCTCCTTTGATGCTTTATTTGGGTTGACTTGGCGCATGCTCACACTATGTTAAGACTATCCCAAGTCACCATAGCCTCTATGATCTTTTAGTTTTCGACTTATAATATCACTTTATGCTTTAATTAATGATGTTTTGTCGCTTTGCATGATTATGGCCATTATTTCTCTCTTAGTTGGTCGCTCCCAGTCTTTTGCTTGCCTCCATAACCAAGTATGAGTTCCACTCATGCATCCAACTCCAAATAAAACCGAGTTATTCAAAGAGTCCACCATACCTATCTATTAGCACTTTCTATTCCAAGTATATTCTTGTTTTTATCTACCTTCCGAATTAAACTTGTTATGAGAAAACTAGTGATTAAAGCTCTCACGAACTTGATGGCACACTTTACTTTTCTTGCCCCTAATAAACTTGAACCATTGTGTCATCTATGTTGTATATGCTTGCACTTATATGTTGGGGATTAGCAGAACCATGCTATCATGGGGAACACTTTCAACATTGCACTTGTACATTGTACCTAGTTGATATCATGCTCTTTTGTCTATGAATGTCGTCAGTGTGAAATGAAAGGGGAGCTTGTAAGTCCATGGAGTTATGTATGTGTGTTAGAGAAACGCCTGGGCCGCTGGTCTAATCCATGCCTAATCATGGTGGAAACCTGTAGCGTAACCATAATGAGCAATCTATGAAGCATTCTTCTTATAAAAAAGATAGAGATTGAGAAAAAAAGATGAGAAAAGAGAAAAGAGAGAAAAAAACACCATTTTCCCATGGTAAATAAGAAGATGCTGAGATGCTTATTGTCTGCTTGCCTTGTCATTTTTATATGGGGATTCTTCCGTATCATCGGGCAAGGGGTACCCCATTGGTGGTTCTCTATGATACACATGTACTTACTATGACAAGAACTTACCGGTAACTAAACTTGAGTAGCATGAGGAGCGGCCCTCATATTCAAGGGACATGAGATTGCCAAATTATACTTTGTCAAGCATATACTCCATAGTTTATTCACTTTAACCTTAATCACTTCAAGATGCTTATGATAGGGGCAATGAGAGCTAAAAGCTAATAAGTACCATAATTTTTGGAAGCTCTTTATGAGACTTGAATCCCTGCTTCCTTCTATGAAGGCATTTCTTTTACTTTTATGTTGAGTCTCCATCTTCTATCTTTATGCACCTATTGAGAGAGCATAGTGGCCATTCTTAATTTAATGTGCATTGTCCCAAGACTTGTTGATTGATGCATAACTTTGATATTGCTTGTTCTTAAACTATTTGTATCTAGTCACCCTTATGAACTTTGAAGGTTTCCTATGCATTTATGTTTTGCTACACTATGAGGGACAAGCTGAATACCATTCTCATTATGTTTTCTTTATGTGAAACATACAAACGTCTTTCAAATCATTGTTATTCATGATCTTTGTTTGTACCTTTTCATGTTACAACATAGTTACTATGTCTTATTGTTAGAACTTCATCTTTCATGCTCATGTTTAGAGTACTATGATCCCAGCTATCAATGTTCTACAAATACTTTGGTCAAGTTTAGGATGGTGCTTGTCACCTCAAAAATTATTCTTTCTTTTTTATCACTTACCTACTCGAGGACGAACAGGAGTTAAGCTTGGGGATGTTGATATGTTCCTAACGTATCTATAATATTTGATGTTCCATGCTTGTTTTATATTTACTTTCTTATGTTTTGTCCAGACTTTGGAGTATGTTTACACATTTTCTGGAACTAACCTATTAACAAGATGCCACAGTGCCAGTTGCTTGTTTTCTGTTGTTTTTGGTTCCAAAAAAGCCAGAAAATGTGCCAGTGAAGTCAATATTTTACCGGAATACTCACGGAGCCCAAAGCAGAGATGGAGGAGGGCCAGGGCCTGGCCACACCATATGGTAGCATGGGTGACCCCTGGCCGCGCCACCAGGTGGTGTGAGCCCCCTGGCACTCCACCGACCTTGCCCCTTCGCCTATAAGAAGCCTCCGATGCAAAAACCCTAAAGAATCCTGCCTCGAGCCACGAAAAGTTCGTAGCGCCGCTACCACCAAAGGGGAGATTCGGGGGACAAAAAGTGTCTGTTCCGGCACCCTGCCAGGATGGGGAAGTGCCCCCGGAGCCATCTCCATCGATCTCCACCACCATCTCCATCGCCGTTGCTGATTCCCATGATGATGAGGGAGTATTTCTTCCTCGAGGCTAAGGGTTCTACTGGTAGCTATGTGTTCATCTCTCTCTATGCATGATCATATTGTGATCATGAGCTTTGTAATCAAGTAGATCTACCTTGCTACTCAAGTGCTTTAATAGATCTCTGCTCTCCCCATGTGTGTGAAAGTGACAGCGTGCACACCATGGTGGCACTTAGGCTAGATATTACAAATACTTGTTATGAGTTATATTTGGAGTTGGATGTCTCTATGAAATTGTGGTGTTTGTTGGAACCATCTAGCGCTCAAGGTGACAGTGTGGGGTTATCTAGATGGGGAAAGCGAACTTTGAGGTGTGCTGTTATAGCCCTACCATGGATTAGAGTGTCCAACCGGAGAGTAGTTCATAGTAGTATCATAAAGAGATGATATTTATATGAGAGTGTTCACTAGTGAAAGTATGATCCCTAGGCCTTGTTGCTAAGCATTGAAACACCGTTTGCAACTAGATCTGTTACATGTTTGGTTGCTTTCCATCTTTATTTCAGATTGCCTTTAGTCTTTTCCTCCCATCAAGCTCTTTTCTGGCACCATTGTATTATATCCATACCACTTGTATTTCACTATCTCTTTGCCGAACTAGTGCACCTATACACCTGACAAGTGTATTGGGTGTGTTGGGGACACAAGAGACTTCTTGTATCTTGTTTGTAGGGTTGCTTGAGAGGGATACCTTTGACCACTTCCTCCTTGAGTTCGATAAACCTTGGGTAAACCACTTAAGGGAAACTTGTTGTTGTTCTACAAACCTCTGCACTTGGAGGCCCAACAATTGTCTACAAGAATAGAAGTGCGTCGACATCAGCGTACAGCCAGAAGAAGGCCGCAAGATCCTCCAGGACATTCACGCCGGCGACTGCGGCCATCACGCCGGTGCCAAGTCGCTGGTCGCCAAGGCCATGCGACACGGTTTCTACTGGCTCACCGCGCACGCCGACGCCACCAACATCGTCCAACGATGCGTCGGGTGCCAGAAGTACGCCAACTAGACGCACCTCCCTGGTTCGGCACTCAAGACCATCCCCATCACATGGCCATTCGCTGTATGGGGCATGGACATGGTAGGCCCGTTCAAGAAGGCCCCATCCGGCTTCACCCACCTCCTGGTCGCGGTCGACAAGTTCACCAAATGGGTCGAGGCCAAGCCGATAAAAAAAGTGCAATGGCAAGACGGCCACCAAGTTCTTACGCGAGCTCATCTACCGGTACGGCTACCTGCACAACATCATAACGGACAACAGCACCAACTTCGCCAAAGGGGCCATGGCGGAATTTTGTGAAGAGCACGGCATACGACTCGACCTCGCCTCAGTCGCCCACCCGGAGTCGAACATCCAAGCAGAACGCGCCAACCAGAGCGTCCTCCACGGGCTCAAGCCAAGGCTCGAGGTGCCCCTCGAGCGCACCCCAGGATGTTGGGTTGAAGAGCTCCCTTCTGTCATATAGGGGATCCGCACGTCCGTCAATCGCTCCACCGGGTTCACACCCTTCTTCATGGTGTACGGCGCCGAAGCCGTAATGCCAACGGACCTGGAGCACGACTCACCTCGAGTCGCCAATTACGTCGAGGCGACAAATGAGACCGCCCGCCAAGATAGCATCGACCAAATCGACGAGGCACGTGACCTGGATCGCTCCCGCACAGCCATCTACCAGTAGGGACTCCACCGCTACCATAGCCGCCGAGTCCAGACTCGCACCTTCCAGGAGGGCGACCTGGTCCTACGACTGGCTCAAGACAAGAAGGGCATGTACAAGCTATCCCCCCCATGGGAGGGGCCATTCGCCATAGGGCAAGTCCTCGGCAATGATGCCTACTACCTCATTGACATACGAGGCGACGACCAGCTCGAGGTTGGGAGGCCATGGAATGTAAACCTCCTCCGAAAGTTCTATACATAGAACTGAAACATGTACTCAGCTGACATATATAATGAAATTCATTCGGTTCACAAAATTGTGTCTACTCGCCATATCCTTGTGCCACTCGCACTCGTACAATTAGCAATACGCTACCCACGGAAGTCAACCTTAGGTCGAGCGAATGGCATGGCTAAGTAGTGCGCCCCAAGGGCACCAAAAATACTCGGGCCTTGGGACATCCATGAATACGCCAACCTAGAGCCACCTAGGAGTCGCCTAGCTTGACTGGCCCACCGGGCCAAGATGACCGGTATACGCTTCTCACAGCGACATGTCCTTCCCATCCTCGCGCAAAGGGACTTGAACAGTTAAGTACCACGCACGGGGACTCCGCAAAAATGGAACCCTCATGCGGCTCGAGAACACACCAAGTAAGAGAGCTGCCTTGGACTCGCCCAGCGACCGGCTCTCCGGGCCAGGGGAGGAGACGCATTACAAAAAACGCACTAGCAACTTGCAACATGCATGCACCCAAAACGGCTAAGTACTACGCTCGGGGACTCGCCTACAAACAAACCCACTCGCGCTCAGGGACTCGCCCCTTCAAGAGACGCAAGGGACAAACGATGCACCATAAAAGAAAACACATATGTATACAATCGAGTTATACCCCATTAAAAGGGCGGACGCGCCCGAGGACTCGCTCAAACAAAAATAAACACACCACACAATCACGGTCGCATTGCGAGTCGATTGACTCCTCTTACTCAAAATATTGTTTATATTACAAAAGTCGCCACTTGGCATATGTTACAAACTGCCCAACGATACTATCTATTTCGCAGGCCCTGACGAAGAAGCATCCCCACCACCCTTGACACGAACGAAAGGTTGCCATGGGTTCATCGGGTAGGTCGTCAGCGACTTCAACAACGCCGACCAGAAGGGTTGCTCTGACTTCATGTCGTGATGCTCCGGCTCGAGGTCGCCAGGCGCCAATACCATCTCCTGGTATGGCAGAAGGTCCCCCATCACCAACACCCGATCAGCAAAAGGGGCGGCCTTGGCAGTCAACTTCAGCACCTCTGACATCTCCACCGTACCAGTCGCTGAAGGATAGCCGCTGGTGACGTCATCGAGGTCGAAATCGTCAGGGAAGTGGGCGAGACCCAGGCTTAATGCTGTGGTGGACCCACGCCTAAAAGCCGAGCGCGCCATCCACTCCACGATGCCGGGAACCTCCTCCAGATAGCGCCACACTTCTGTAAGTACCCCAGGAATAACCTCGGTGGGGGACATCCCTTGAAGGACCGCTTGGACGCACAATGCCAAGACATTGGTCGCGTTCACCACGGCAGTCACACACTGTGAGGCGTTGAAGGTCTGAACCACTGGGTCGCTTTGCCCTATAACAGCTGCAACATCAGACGTCAGTGACACTACGGACCTCCCTACTGGGGGACTCGCCAAACATGTTAAGCAAAGAACAGAGACTCACCAAGAAGCTTGCGGCAGTGCTCGATGACGTGCTTCTCCAGGGCGGCGTGATCGTTCTGCAGCCCCAGGATGATCGAGTTCGTAGCCTTGTGCTCCTCTTCAGCCGTAGCGACTGCAGCCTTCGCTCGATCCTCAGAAGAAATTGAGGCCGCCTTCGCCTCCTCCAACTCCTGGATTAGCGAGGCGATTTGCCCATTCGCCGCGTCCAGCTCGGCGACTAGGTTGGAAATCATAGCCGGAAGACCATCTGAAAAGAAAAGGGACAAATTGTCAACACGCCAGCACACCAAAAGTTCATAGTCGAAAAACGAATCAAGTACTTACCAACAGTCTCCTGGAGTCACTGGTTTGCTTCCTGCGCCACGCGCAGATCCTGCTCCAGACGCTCCTTCGCGGCCTGTCGATCTGTCGACTCCCTCTACAAACCCTGCAAGAGTAACAAAACTTAGTACTTACCAAAAACAATATTTAGTTCCCAGCCCCTAAAATTCAGTGACTAGGAACTCGGGGACTGGAGAGTAGAAGAAATTTAGTGAATAGGGACTCGGGGACTGGAGAGTAGAAACAACTCAGTGCCTAGCCGCTGAAATTCAGCAGCTAGACACTCGGGAATTGGACGTACCTGAATGGCGGCGCCAAGCATCTTGTGAAGCTCTCCAGCATCAATCGACGGGACCATGAAGGAGGTGCGCCCATGACGAGACCCGACATCTTCATCAACGATCTCCGGGCTCTGTGGAGACTGGTTGTCCGCCACGCCTGGAAACCCCCTCGCCATGAAGCGTGGGAATGTTGCTGATACTCTAGCCGGGGCACTGGTCACCGGAGCCGGCGCTTCCGTCGCTAGAGCGATCGTGACTGCCTCCGACCGTGCCATCGCCACCTCTTTGACAACCGCAGCGAAATCACACTCCTTGGCGCTATCCATCACCACGACATCGTCAGCATGGCCCTTCTACCTCTTCGCGCCTTCCATGGTCGCCACGTCTTCAGCAGGTTTCCTCTTCTTGGGGAGGCCGCCCTCTCCCGTGGTGGTGACCAGCGGGATCTTTGCCACTGAAGGGCGACCAATCTTCTTGGCCCCAGACCTGCCAAACCTCCAAAGTCAATACAGAGACAGCATAAAAACGGAGGACAACTTGGAATGGAAAAGTCGAAACTTACTTGGTGACTGGGAGAACACGCAGCCCGGTGCTGATGTGGGCGGGCTTGTCTAACTCCGTCCCCAGCTTGCGCATGAGACCCCTCTCAAAGATATCTAAAGCCCATGACACCGTGGGCTTCCTTGATGACGAAGCCGCGGTCACCGGAATATCCGGCTCCGAAGATGCGGCCGCTCTTGAAGGTTGCAGCGATTTCGACGCCACGGCCTCAGCCGCCTCCTGGCTTGGCACCCTCGAAGCCGTTGGTGCAATCACCACCAGAGGAACTTCTACCGCCACCTCGGTGTCCTTGTCCCCTAATCCCTTCATTGGAATTGCATCCTCCGGGATCTTGTGCGAAGAATCAGGGGCATCATCATCATCAGAGTCGTCATCAGACTCAAACACCACCGCCGACCTTGGCGGTGATGCTGGCTTCTTTGCTGGCGACTTTGGTTTGTGCGTGGGCTTCGCCGCCGTGGCTGTGCACCGAGACATGTGCTCTTGCACGATCTCGTTGCCCCCTTCATGTTCATCGAGGCTACGACTCGCCTCGAACTCGTGCTGCTTCTATATGCGAGTCTTGCGAGCCATAGGTGCTGGGGAGGGACCTCCTCCTCCTCCTCGTTGCTTCCGGAGGAATCTCCCTCGGAGGCCTCTTCGAGCTCCCGGAGAACCTCTTCGTCAAGCGGAGGGAGCCAACCCTCCAGCACCTGGAACAACTGAGAACAACCACCAATGAGTATCGAACAACACGACTGCGAGTTACATTGCAGAGATTGCGACTAGAAGGAAAACTTATTGTGGGGGCTTCGTTCTTCACAGGAGTATATGAGGCGAGCCCGACCGATACGGTTGTGAATTCCGCATCGGTGATCTTCTTCAGGGCGGCCTTGTAATCTTGGGCCTCCCACGACTCTTTGCTGGTTAGGGAGGGATCGTGTTTCCCGCTATACTCATACATCCAACCGCGGCCGAGCCGCTAGCGGAACCAGACGCCGCCCGAGCCAGCAGCTGTAGAGGTTGATCAAAGACAACCCCTGGTCCTTCAACCTCTGGATCTGGTCCATCATCTCCACGACGGCCATCCTATGGTCTTCGGGGAGTTTCTTCGGTGCCAGTCGGCGAGGCTCACTCCTTTCGGCGACGAACTTGGGAAGCGCCACTTCGCCAGAGGGAGTGGATTCCTTCACATAGAACCAGCTCTTCTTCCACTCGCTCGTGGCCTTCTTCGGCAGTAGGAGCTTGATACATTGCAAATGTATCTATAATTTTTGATGTTCCATGCTTAGTTTTATCCACTTTCTTATGTTTTGTTCCAACTTTGGAGTACTTTTCATATGATTTCTTGGACTAACCTATTAACAAGATCCACAGTGCCAGCTGCCTGTTTTCTGCTGTTTTTGGTTCCAGGAAAGTCAGAAAATGAATATTCTTGGAATTGGACGGGACAAAAGCCAAAGTGCCTATTTTTCCGGAAGGGATCAAGTGCCAGAATACGAGACGGAGAGGGGCCAGGGGCCGGCCACACCACCTGGCCGCGCGGCCAGGCCTGGCCCGCGCCAGGGGGTGGTGTGGTGGCTCCCGGCACCCTCTCGGCCCCTCCTTATGCCTATATATTGCCCTCGGGACGAAAACCCTAAGGACTCGATCAAAAATCCACGAAAGAGTCTGTAGCCGCCGTCATCTCCATCCCTAGATCAGGAGGGATCTAAAGCTCTTCCCGGCACCCTGCCGGAGAGGGGAATTCACCCTGGAGGCCTTCTTCATCACCATGCAATCCTCCGGTGTGATGTGTGAGTAGTTCATCCTTGGACTACGGATCCATGTAGTAGCTAGATGGCTGGTTTCTCCTCCTTTGTGCTTTCATGTTTAGATCTTGTGAGCTCCGTTCATGATCAAGATCATCTATTTGTAATTCATACATGTTGTGTTTGCGGGGATCCGATGGATATTGAGATGCTATTTCAGATTGATTATTGATTCTATCATGTCTTTGTTATTTGAGAGCTTGCATGCTTTCCGTTGTTAGTAGCTATCTTGGCCAAGTAGATGCTAGCAACTCCAAGAGTTAGTATTTATGCTCGATAGTGGGTTCATGCCTCTGGTAATCTGGGGAAGTGACAGAAATCTCTAAGGTACTAGACGTCCTGTTGATACTAGGGAGAAAACAGCGATCCTTTGTTCATAGAACAATTGTATTGTTTACTTTACACGCAGTTCGTAAAGCAATAATCTGTTGCTTACAACTTAATACTGGAGGGGGTTCGGATGATAACCTGAAGGTGGATTATTAGTCATAGATGCAGTTGGATGGCGGTCTATGTATTATGTTGTAATGCCCAATCAAGTCTCAGAGGAGTCAAGATGATTAGTATATGCATGTATTGCTTTCTCGGTGTTCGTCAATTGCCCCGCTGCAATTTGTTTACCCAGCATGTTATCTATCTAAGGAGAGCCACCTCTAGTGAACTATGGATCCCGGTCCTTTACTTTACATACAATCTACAATCTTTTACTGTTTTTGTGTTTACTTCCTGCAAACTTTTACTTCTTTCCATTCGATACGTTTAATCCTTTGTTTTCCGCAAAACACGGTGAGATTGACAACCTCATCGCAAGTTGGGGACAAAGTTTTGTGGTTGTGTTGTGCAGGTCTCCACGTTGCTACTAGCACCGGTAGTGTGCCCTGCCAAAGCTCAGCTAGTAACACCTTTCGGGTGTTTCCTTGCTCCTACTGGTTCGATTAAACCTTGGTCTCATAACTGAGGGAAAACTTGCTGCTGTGCTCATCATACCTTCCTCTTGGGGTTCCCAACAAGCTCTACATCAATCACGAGCCAGCAGAGCTTGACAAAGTTGGCCTTCGGCTTTAGTTGGAACGTGACGCTGCCGACCGTCAGCATCAAGCCGCCGGACGCCTCGCGCCCGATGCGGTCGTGGAAGAGCTCCAGCCACAGCGGGAAATACGGCCTGCAGCCGAGGTCGCATTCGTAGAAGGCGACGAAGATCTCCAGCTGCTCGATGTTGTGCGGACCGAGATCCGACGGCTTGATTGCGTAATACGCACAAAAGCGCCGAAAGAAGAGTGAGGTGGGAAACCCCAAACCCCTATCTAGGTGGCTGGGGAAGCAGATGAACTCGTCGGCTCGCGACTTCGGCTCGGTCTCGGAGGGACCGGGAACCCGCCAGTTCCCCTTGCGGAGAACTCCGGCATCCTCGAAGGATTTGAGCTGGGCCGTGATGCACTTGGATTTCCCCCATGAACCTTTTGGAGGTGCCATTGGGAAGGATGTGGAGTCGCTCGGTGTGAAAGGATCGAATCGAAGGAAGACAGGGAAAATGAATGCGCGAGAATGAAGAATGTAGGGAAGGATCTCTGAGGCTGATTTGTCACTCCCCTTATAAGGCGAGGGGGGGTTACCCACCAGATTCGGGATAGCCGTTACCTACGGTAATTACGCCGAAGTTACCATTGGAATATCCAACGGATAGTTTGACCAAGTTGACGGTCCAACTCCTCCGTTCCACTCGCTGGCAACTGGCCCTGTCCACTCGCCAAAGCAGTGATTTGGCAGCCGTGACATTCGCCGGAGAAGCGACTGGGAGCCTGGGGAAAATTTCCCTGGTTTCAGTGGAGTCCATCGCCGATTCGACTGGGCGTCCAAATTGGATTCGCTTACTCCGACCGCCAAATGACCACCTGCGTCTGATTCAACGATGGCCTCGGGGACTACTGATGGGGATATGCCAAATGGGGTATGCCCAGCAGGACGTTCCTATTGGGCCAAAAGGTCTCACGAGTGGGCCTTCAAGACGACGACTGGAATGCGACTAAGGGGAAGGCCCGACGACTAGAGACTGGAGGCCCAGAAGCGTACCAGAAGCCTAGTTGGATTAGGTCAAAGCCTACAAATCCATATCTTGTTCGGTTGTAACTTGTAAACCCTAGCGAGGTGCCTCATATATAAACCTCCCTAGGGTATCCTGAGGACTTATGCTCCATCATACACCCCTTCAAGTGACTCGCTGCTTAGACGCCGAGCTCGCCACCCCTGTAACTCGCTCTCCAATAATATAATCTAGCAGGAGTAGGTTTTTACCCTCCCGGGGGCCAAACCTGGGTAAACCCATGTGCATCCGCCCCCATCTCGCTCCGCAGATGGCCGCCAGCTCTCGTCCCCGATTCAATCAATCGATGCCTACTACAGCGACTGCCGTGGCCATTTCCATGACAAAAACACTACTCCTCGCCTTCGTCCAGCGATGATAGCCACAATCTGTCTCGGTGTCGCTGCTCACGGCGGCACGATCGTGACTACGATGCGTGCGATGACCTCACGCAGCGCAAAATCGACAAATCAAGGGCAAGCCACGCTTGTTCGACTGACTCGGAAGAGGACGATACTGAGCTCTGCGGCGCCAGATGCTTCAGCAGGGCCATCAGGCAGAAGCGAATGCCTAAAGGGTTCAACCTACCGTCAGAGAACCCGAAATTTGATGGTTTATAGGACCCAAAAATCTGGTTGGAGGACCGCATCTCCTCCGTCAGACTACATGGCAGGAGTCGAAGCACGACCATGCAATGCCTGCAGCTACAGCTGCAGGGCGCCGCTCGCACATGGCTCAACAATCTCCCATGCGGATCCATTCGCAGCTGGGAAGAGCTGGTCTACAGCTTCGTGCGCAATTTCAAGGGCACCTACAAAAGGCCCATGTCAATCGAAGAGCTGAGAAGCTGCCAGCAAAGGTCGGGCGAATCGCTACACTCGTACATCTAGAGGTGGTCCATCATCAAGAACTCCATAGAAAACATCTCAGAGGACCACGCAATCGACGCATTCAACGACGGCGTTCACCGTATAGAGCTCAGGGAAGAGCTGGGCCGCTCGAAGCCCAAAACGATCGACCACCTGATGGAAATCGCGAATCAGTGGGCTGACGGAGAAGACTCGATAAAAAACCATACCTACTCCGACGATGACGACGACCTTGGGCGCATACGCGACTGCCGAAGCAAACGTCGAATGCACGTCTACAATGACTGCGACGAGGTCAACATGGTCGCAGCCGGCTACGCCGACAAACACGACGATAACCGCAACAGCGGATACCGCAGTGGTGGATACCGCGACATCAAAAAAACCACGCAGGTGTGGCAGCGCCGCACTCGCGAAGAGGAACCCGCAACATCTATCGAGGACAAACTATCCGGGCCATGCAACGTGCACTTCTACATCTACAAGCACGATGGCAAGAAGAAATCCAGCTACCTTCTCAAGGACTGCCGCGAGTTCCTCAAACTCCACGAAGGCCTGGCCCGGATGAATCGCGACGCAGTCAACAGGGGCTATGGAGCCGCCCCAGGCGCTATGGCACTTGGAGCTCCTCCACCACCGCCCGGACCACCACCACCACCCGCGGCCGCACCAGTCCAACATCATGGAGGCGAACCATACCCACGATTCGTGGGCAACATGGGGATGATCCAAAAAGGGCGTCCCTCAAATCGAGTGCAGAAGGCCATCACTCGCCAAGTCAACTTGGCGATAAACTCTCCACCTTCCACCACTGAGTACCTCAGTGGAAGCGACTCCTGCATCACCTTTGACAGGCGTGACCACCCGCGCCAAGTTACTCGTCCAGACTACTGTCCCCTCGTACTCGAGGCGCAAATTGGGGGTTTTGACATTACTCGTGTCTTCATGGATGGCGGCAGTGGCATTAACCTCATGTTCGCGAGTACCTTGCGGGCGATGAGGATCCCTCTGACGTGTCTGGAAGTTTCGGACACGACGTTCCATGACATTGTCCCAGGGAAAGGCATATATCCCCTGGGCAAAATCAACCTCGACTTCATCTTCGGCACGCCGTAAAACTTTCAGCGAGAGCGCATCGACTTTGAGGTCATCGACTAGCCTTCACAATATCATTGCATCCTTGGACGTGTCGCGTTCACGAGGTCCATGGCAGTGCCACACTATGCCTACCTGCAGATGAAGATGCTAGGTCCAAACGGTGTAATCACAATCAACAGGAACTTCGAGAGGTCCAACAGCTGTGACAGGGAATTGAACAGAATCTCCTAGTCCTTCGGCATGTAGGAGGAACTCGCAAGATTGAAGGAGTCGACAGACAACAGTCTGCCTCCCCTGAGCAGGCCAAGTTCACCTGACCTGTCCTTCGACTCGTCGGTGCACACGAAGAAAGTCCAAGTCCACCCAACGGACCCGACAAAGACGACCCTCATCACCAACAACTTGAGTTCCACATAGGAACTCGCGCTCGTCGAATTCCTCTGTGAGCACTGGGAGATCTTCGCCTGGTGTCTAGCGGACATGCCAGGAGTTCCCAGGGAATTCGCCGAGCACTCACTCAACGTAAATCCAGACGCAAGGCCAGTCAAGCAGACATTTCGGCGACTGTCTGAACCAAGAGAAAAAGCAGCCGGAATGGAGATCAACAGACTCCTCGACGCAAACTTCATACGCGAGATGAAGGAAAGCACTTGGCTCGCTTACATAGTGCTTGTGCCCAAAAAAGAGACGGATATCCTGCGCATGTGCGTGGACTTCACCTCCTTGAATAAACACTGCCCAAAGGATCACCTCCCGCTACCACGAACCGACCAAATCATTGACTCCACCACAGGATGTGAGCGTTTCTGCTTCCTCGATGCCTACTCAGGCTACAATCAGATTCGAATGAAGGAGGAGGATTAGGAGAAAACGACATTTACGATGCCCTTTGGTGTGTTCTGCTACAATACAATGCCTTTCGGGCTAAAAAATGCAGGAGCCACCTATCAGCGGTGCATGCAGGCCTGCCTCAAGAACCAATTTGGTCGCAACATCCAAGTCTACGTTGATGACATCATCATCAGAACAAAAGAGGAAGGCTCGCTAATCGACGATCTACGCGAGACCTTCGCCAACCTCAGCCGCTACTGAATCAAGCTCAATCCAGAAAAATGCGCCTTTAGCATACCATCTGGGAAATTACTCGGGTATCTCATCTCCGCGAGAGGGATCGAAGCAAACCCGAAGAAAATAAAGGCCATACTGGCCATGGATAAGCCAAAGAACGTAAGAGGCGTCCAGCAGCTGGCCAGGCGAATCGCGGCGCTCAGTCGATTCATCAGTTGAATGGGCGAAAAGGCACTGCCCTTCTACCAACTTCTCCACAAAACTGACAATTTCGAGTGGACAGACGAGGCGCAAGAAGCATTCGAAGACCTCAAACGTCTACTATCCACCTTGCCAGTACTAGTGACTCCACGAGAAAAAGAGCCGTTGTTTCTCTACATCTCCGCCACCAACCAAGTGGTCAGCATGGTGCTTGTGGTGGAACGAGCCGAAGAAAACAAGGTCCACGGAGTCCAGCGCCTAGTCTACTACCTCAGCGAGGTGCTCATGCCAACAAAACAGCGGTACCCGCACCAGCAGAAGCTAGCGTACGGCATCTTCATGACAGCCAAGCGACTGCACCACTACTTCCAGGAGCACCCAATCGTGGTGGTCAACGACGCCCCGCTCGGGCACATCCTCAATAACCCTGATGCCACCGGGAGAGTCGCGCTTTGGGGAATCGAATTGTCTCCACGAGACATCACATACGAAAAGCGCGACGCGATCAAGTTGCAAGTCCTCCCTGATTTCCTCATGCACTGGATGGAGAACCAGCTCCTCGAAAAGCCAGATATGTCCTATCTCTGGACAATGCACTTCGATGGGTCCAAACGAAAGGATGGCACTGGCGCAGGTGTCATACTGACATCGCCCCAGGGAGACAAGCTGAAATACATTCTCCCAATGCAGTTCACCGCATCCAACAATGAAGCTGAGTATGAGGCTCTAATCCATGGGATGCGGATGGCGAAAGCCTGTGGTGCCAAGAGGCTCATCATCGACGGCGACTCCAAACTGGTGGTCAACCAAACGATGCACGAGTGCAATGCACTAAGCGACAACATGATCGCCTATCGCGATCTCTACGACACACTCGAAGCGGACTTTGATGGCTATGAGCTGCGACACGTAGGCCGCGAAAGCAACGAAGAGGCGGACACACTCGCCAATATTGGCTCCACCTGCACCCCCATACCACCTGGGGTATTTCTCGAGCGCATCTGCGAATGCTCCATCAAGCCAAAGGCTCTAGAGAAGAAAGCAAGCGCGTCAACAGAGTCAGGGGCTACGCCACCCAATGAGCCAATGGCACTCGACGACCTGGAGCTCGATACAGGACTTGAAGGACCAATGGGCATCATGATGATCGAGCCATCTTGGACACAACCCTACATCACATATCTACTTAGCAAGAGGCTGCCAGATGATCTGACTGATGCGCGACACATTGCGCGACGATCCAAGGCATTCACCGTCATCAACGGCGAATTGTATAAGTGCAGCATCACATGAGTGCTCCAACGGTGCGTCTCCAATGGGGACGGAAGGAACGTTCTCCTCGACATCCACGAAGGGACCTGCGGGCACCATGCTGGCAGTCGCGCCCTTGTCGCCAAAGCTCTACGGGCTGGATTCTACTGGCCCACGGCCATGCGTGACGCCAAGAATATCGTCCAGCACTGCAACGCTTGCCAGCAATTTGTGGACAAACCACACGCACCTGGCGCGGAACTCAATACCATTGGCTTGGCCCTTCACGCAATGGGGACTCGACATGGTCGGCAAGCTCCTGAGGTCCTCACGAGGAGGTTACGTCTACCTCTTGGTCGCAGTCGAAAAGTTCACCAAGTGGATCGAGGCCATGCCGGTGACAAATCAATCAGGAGCCAGCGCTGTCAAATTCGTCAAATCCATTGTCTACCGCTTTGGAGTGCCACACAACATCATCACAGATAATGGCACAAACTTTACCTCCAAGTAGTTCCAGGAATTCCGCGAAAACCTGGGAATCAACATAAGCTACGCCTCGGTGGCCCACCCATAGACCAACGGTCAAGTCAAAAAGGCCAACGGCCTCGTCTGTGGCGGAATCAAGAAACGACTCCTCCATCCACTCGAACAAGCCGCCGGATGCTAGCCAGACGAGCTGCAATCTGTACTTTGGATCTTGCACACAACTCCAAACAGCGCCACGGGATATACCCCGTTCTTCATGGTGCAAGGTGTTGAAGCAGTGCTACCCGTAGAAGTACACTACAAAGCCCCGCGGGTGGTCGCTTACAACGAGCAGGATTCAACTCTTGCACTCGAATACCCCGTCGACCTTCTTGACGAGGCGCGAGAAATCGCAGCGGAGAGATCAATGATCTACCAACAAAGCCTCCGCAACTACCACAGCAGAAGGCTACGCCCAAGATCCTTCGTCGAAGGAGACCTGGTTCTACGACTCAAGCAACAAGGGCATCTCAATCTCGAGTCTCCTTGGGAGGGACCTTACATGATTATAGAAGTAATCCCAGGTGGCGCCTATCGCCTTAAAGATTTCAAGACAGGAGTCGCATACTCCAACTCCTGGAACGTTGCACAGCTGCGTCGTTTCTACCCCTGGTCGTTTTTACATTACAAATAAGGCTATTCAGCCATGCTACTTAGCCACACATTGTATCTCGTACTATTCTACGAATAAATAAAGCTAAGTGTCCCAAAACTCTGTGTTTTCCTCATTTTCCTACAAATCGATCACTCGGGGGCTGCGCCACCCTTTACACTCTCGTTCTACAAACAAATCGCAGTATCCCGAGTAGCTGACACAACAACAATCGAACCCTTGATAAACACCAACCCAGTTGCAACGCACCTGACGGGTTGGAAAGGTGCTGAGATAGCATAAGTCAGGCTAACTAAAAGGAACTGCAAAGTGCAAACACACTCGCAAAATATAAAAGCTAGCAAGCTATTCACATATCAATGAGTATTAATTACATCCAACATATTCATATGAACTTTACAACACTTGTACAACTATGTGCAGGATACAAATCATGCTACTGCTGCAACAGGAGAACGTTCGTTTGTTCCTCAAAGAAGTCGACAATTTCTTCTGCTGGGCGATCAACCGCTTGGTAGTGCGGAACCATGTCCCAGGTCATACCCTCTGGTGGAGGTGGCGGCCTAGCGGCAACAGCCGCAACATCTACATCCGGCCTATGCAGTCGCACCAGTGATAATGCAGCCTTAGCACCCGCTACTAACTGCTGTCGCACACACTCGTGAACCGCACTCAAATCCTGGAACTTCGCCAGAAGAACCAATAGGCTTGAAGGGACGACGTCCAATGGAAACATCGTTTGGTAGATATGACTAAGGCACGATTGCGCCTTCTTCAAAAAGTGAAGTACTCGAGAAGCACGATCCTGCAGGGTCGCAAGCGCGATCGCACGATCGTGGTCCACACAAAACTACCCACTCGCCTATAGTTTCTCCTAGGTCAGATCATTCATTCAAGCAGCAATCCGGTCCTTCTCATCCTACGGATGACGGGCACTAGCAACCACACCAAGCAAAAGGGCAAAGTATGAAGACAAGGCATCACCGCGACTGACTAAAAGAAAAGATAAGAGGGTAGAAAGCTAACATTTGAATTGCTCACTCAGCTGCGTCACCTCCTCCAAGAGATACTGCTCGCGGGCGGTAGCCTTCTCCTCCTTCGACTTCCATACATCCGCGCTACCACGGAGGATGGGCAACTCACGCTCCAGTTGCTTAATGCAATCGCGCAGTCACGAAAGTGGGGACAACTCATCCACCTTTGAGCGTGGCTACGCCAAGGTTTCATCGGTGGGTGGAGGATCACGAGGATCACTCGAGGGACCACTCGACGTACCCTATCATAAACCAAGCAAGAGCAAAATAAGGGACCAAGAGTACATTGATAAAAGGCTCGAATGCATTCAGAAACGGTAAAGTCTCGACAGGGATACTCCCACAAAAAGCATGGTTTCAACACAAAAATAAAACTACAACTATTATAGAATAGCTACTAAGGAGCAGCCTGCTTCTTCGACTTCGACTTGGACTTCGGGGTCCTCGTAGAATCCGTGGCGGTCTCTGATGCCACAGACTTTCCAGTGCTAGCCCCTGATGCCGCAGCCTTCGCTGCATTCTTCGCTCGCTGTAGCTCCTTAGAGTATTTGGCGACTGTATTGATGAGTTGTGGCCCATATTTACCACAACCAGTAGCGAAGGGAGCAAACACTACCTGTTGGCCATCTGCACCCTTGGAAATCATGGCAGGATCCACCTCCATGCCATGGGCTTGCACCATCGCGAGTGCCATGGTGGTGCCGACAGACCGCTGGGAGTTCCTAAAGTCCATGGGAATACCCCCAGCAAGGGATTCCACCAGGTCCTCAAGGTTGTCAAGCATCTCAGCCTTGGGAGTTAGATCCATGTGTATGCGACTGAGCACACCCTTGGCCTTCATCAGCGTCCCTTGAAGGGAAGCGCTGCGGTCTTCGACTCCGGCGACAACACCAGCCAATGCATCATCGCGACAAAGGGCCTGGGCGTCAAAGCTCAGGCCGCCGGCACCTACATACAGCAAAGTGTTAGCACAATGACACGATGTCGAAGCAAGAAACAATGAAAATTCAGCTGAAAGAGTACCTGAGAGGGACTTAGCAATCGAGAAAAGCTGCTCCTCGAGCAACTTCTCCCTCTCAGCATTGGAGGAACACAAGTCCTCTTCGCGCTTTCGCAAGTCCTCCTCGCGTTTTTGCGACTCCTCCAGGGCCGCGATTGCTTCGTCGCGACTCTTCGCCGCCGTGGCAAGCGTCTTTTCGAGTGAAGCAGCATGACGCAGAAGTTCGTTATGCTCAACTACAAAGAACATGACGTATCATCAATCGAATCTAGAAACTTCACCAAGACAAAGACAAAGGCAAAACTAACCTTCAACAATGCGATGGCGGTTGTCCAGCCACGCATGCTGTCGACCCATGTCCAGGACTTGCTCCGCCAGGCGAGCAGCTTCCTTCATGATGGGCTACATTAGAAGAAAACAAAGTTCAGCAATACAACCAAGTATATATTCGACTGACAAAACAGCAAAGAGATGCTTACATGGTCCTCTAGAGACTCCGAGGATGACTGTTGCGTAGTCATCCAGGCAACCACCTGGTGTCCCCCAGCATGCGGGGAACTCGATGATTTGTGCCTGGAGTGGGCCACCAATGGAGGAGAGGAAGATCGTTCGGCCACTTCCTTGGCCTTGGATCCTGTGACTCTGGATTCCTTCACAAATTGGACGTCGCTAGAAGACGACGCCACCGCTTGACTACAAAACACATCTAGCAAAAACCTCAGGGAATGCAACTCCAAAAAAGAAACCAAGGCAAAGTTGTGAACTCACCAGTCAAATTTATCAAGGTCGAAGGATTGCTCCTCCGACTCCGACGACTCCTTTGGCAGTCGCAGCTTCTTCCGGGCAGGAGGAGCCATGGAGCACACAGGAACAACGGGGATTGTCTCCTCTGCAACAACAAAAGGGCCTTCTGGCATCGTCGGCGACGAGGCATCCGAATCCTTGCCATGGGAACACTTGCGAGTGTCGAGGCCGCTGGACTCGGGGGCTCCCTCCTCCTCTTCGATTGGGATGGTCGACTCCGACTCATCCTCTTCATCCACCTCGCGAGGGATAACCCCTTCAGGATGAGGGGAAAATTGGGAGACACCTGCCAGTCCTGCATTCAGAAGATACAATATTATATATCAAAGCATCATAAAAGGCAACCGAAAACGAAAGCTACTTCGTCATACAATTCTACCTCATGAGGAGGGTTTGAGGCGTCGAAAGGAGGCATGACTGGTTTGCCTGGGAGAACCTCCTTGGTGGTGTATTTGGTCACCAGTCGCACCCTCTTATCAACCTCACCCGCAGAAATGCTATCGGCAGATATGTGAGTGCCATCGTTCGTACCGGCCCAGCGGAACCTAGGGTGGACTATGGCCTGCAGAGGCTGGACACGACGATGCAACCATGTGCGAATGAGGGCAGCCCCTCCCTCTTCTTTGCCTATGCGACTCTCGATGTCGCAGACGCGCTTATACAGTACCTCCGTTTCCTCGGACTCGCCAGGCATCATGATATTCTTCCAAGAGCGCATCCTCTTGCACGGTGTCACGGGATCGAAGGGCGCGAATCCGTAGTGCTCTCCGTCGGCCTTCTGGTCGCGGATGTAGAACCAGTTGTCTCTCCACCCTTGGAAGGATGCAGCGAGCTTGATATCGAAGTAAGTGGCGAAGGAGACGACATGGATTCCGCAGCCTCCTACGTTGTAGACTACCGAACCGGACGCCGACTGGCGTTTCAGCTTAAAAGGCCTCTTAAAGAGGCCAAAGTGCGGCTCGACTCCGAGCCAGCACTCGCAAAGAGTAATGAAGCAGGAGATGTGGAGAATAGAATTTGGGGACAACTGATGCAGCTGGAGCCCGTAGAAGGAAAGGAGGCCCCTGAAGAAAGGATGCAGGGGCAGAGAAAGACCTTGGATGATGAATGCAAGGAACATCACCCGGAAACCAGGAGGAGGACAAAGGGATTACCTCCTCCCCGGGCACTGGCGAGTCGTCTTCCATGGAGGGAAGAACTCCATCTCGACGATGAAGATGCAACTCGGCGGTCTTGATGATGGATGCACGCCAAGCGTCATTGGTGACACGGGTGCCCGCGCCCTTCTTCTTCCTAGCGACGGTGGCGCTGGTGCCCACAGTGGTGGAGCTGCCTTTCTTCTTGGTGGCGGCAATGGCGGCGGCAAACCCAGCAGCGGTGCCTCCCTTCTTCTTTCTCATCTTCCGATGGCGGTGAGAACGGAGGAAGAATCTGGGGAAGATACGGAGTTGGTCCAGCGCCGCAATGAGAAAGTGCGCAAGGAAGCAGAGAGCAGCAACAATGGTAATGGAGGCAAGAACAAAGAAGACATATGGGGAAATTACCACAGCTATGCTACTACTTAACCTCCTCGCAGAAACCATACAACAGCCAGCAGAAACCCTACTACACGCGTGGCGCACATTGCCATCGACACGTGGCGAAGCTGAAGCACAAACCGTCCCCCGTTATTCCCATTACGCGCGGAAATCAAGGAGGCGCAATTAAAACAGAAGATTACGCACGCCCGGTCAAATCGAAGTTAGAACGTGGGACCCACCCCTCGTCACGTCCCATCAAAGCCGCTCACGCGGGCAACCGAGGTCATCACATCGCCAACACTGATGTCATTGATTTTCAGCAGTAGAAGATTTTGACTACTTTAGTCCTCGCTCGAGTCTTCGACTCAATTGAGCACTCGGGGGCTACTCCCATAGGGAGCGCTGGTCGCGCACCCTACGATTATCTTCATGCAGGTATATGAACATTCAGGACATACCCACCACTCGAATCTACGATTCGATTGAGGACTATGGGTAACTCCCATAGGGAGCACTGGAAGCTAATTCGACTAAAATAAGCAGCAAAAGACGACAGCAGTCGCAAAAGGTCTTTTAGTCCTTGCTTGAGTCTTCGACTCAACCAGGCACTCGGGGGCTATTCCCATAGGGAGCACTGGTCACGCACCCTATGATTATTCGTACATCGTACTGTGTGTTGATAACATCCGCACTCGAATTCTATGGTGACTCCGCCTCCTACTATCCCTACAAAGATACTGCGTCTCCTGGGTCACCCGAATCATCTCCGCGATGACAAAGTTCGGATGCCGCGCTTACAGCATGAAGATAAAACCTGAATAAGGCCTGTCAACGCATCTGCTGCGCACTACCAGAAACATATCCGTGCCTGCAGGTACGATGAACATGCCTTGACGGACGCATCGAGTGCTCATACTTATACACTGGAATTCGACTCCTGTAAGAGCTCCACGGCCTGAGTCGAATTACGCCAGCACTTTTCCGAATTCGAGTCCGGGGACTTGAGTTTGAGTAGATTGCGTTGTTTTACCCTAAGGCAGTTAACTGATACCGATACATCGGATAAATCAGGCACGTATATCAACAATCCCTATGACACAAACTGAACACTTGAAAATATACTCGGTCATGCACTCGAAATACTTCATAAAGTCCCCAGTCGAATCTACGATTCCACTGGACACTCGGGGGCTACTGACATGGGTATACCCTACATGTACTCGAGTTTGGTATATACGGTCCAGATACGACGGAAGCCCACGCCGTTGCCAAGGCCCAATGGAGAATTCGAGTGGCCCACGGACTCTTAATTGCTTGCGAGACAAGAAGAAGCTTAAGATAGAAAGTTCAAAGGTAAAACCCTAATCTATAACCGACTCGATCTACTACCCGAGAACTAGCCTATCTATATAAAGGCTAGGAGGGGGCGGCGAGGAGGACAGGCGCAACCCTAGTTTCCACAACTCTCGCCAGATTGCACCTGTGCACCCCTGTAATCTTCGATTCCTCCATTAATTCCAAGAGCAGACAAGCAGGAGTAGGGACCTCTACAAGGCCTGAACCTAGGTAAAACTTGCGTCCATGTGTGCTTGTTTGCTAGCCGACTGATGCCTCCAGCGCTCCCTCCTTCTCCAAAAGCCAAGTCCATAACAATGGGTATTGGCGAGTTAAACCCTCGTCAGGTGGCATCCCCTAGCTTGAGATTTTGTCCATACTTCATCTTATCACATTGTTCTTCCCTACACTTTAAAATTTCCTTCATACAAAACTTCACACAATCTTCATTAGCAACATTAGTCTATTCAAGATAATAAGTATTTAGGTTCAGTTTCAACACAAGTAAAACTTCTATTAGAACACAAGTTACTGTAGCAATTTCTTTTAAAAGTTCAAGTGATCAAGGAGAACTCAAAGAGAAAGAGATTAAGAGACAAATGCAAATAATGGCAGAAATCTATCAAAACAGACCAACAAGTAAAAACTGATTTTTTCGAAAACCTTCTGTTGCTCAAATCGAAAAGTGTTAAACTAACAAAAGTTTGATAACAACCTAGGGCAGAAGAACAAAAAATTACAGCTCAATCCGACGTACAGAGATTTTTCACGAATTTTTACAGCGAATACAAAAATCTGTTTCGGTACAGCAACTTTCCGAAGCATTATTTCTCTCTTATTAGAGGTTATTCTTGGCACAAAAACCACTCAAAAAGGATAAGGAGAGGTTATTACTGAGACAATAACTTCCAAGACTGAATCAAAAGAACAAATTCATTGACTAAAAATTTGGGTTATCTCCCAATAAATGTTTTTCTTTAACGCCTTTGAGCTAGGCATAAGAAGCAAGAATCAAGTATTCTCAAATGAAGAAGCATTAAGAGAAAATTTTGCTTTAATAGGAGAGGCAAAATGAATCTTATCTCTCTTCTTAGGGAAGTGTTCTATACCTTTCTTGAGTGGGAATTGATATTTAATGGTGCATTCTTTCATATCAATAATGGCACCAACAATTCCAAGAAAAGGTCTTCCCAAAATAATAGGACAAGAAGCATTGCAACATCCAAAACATAGAAATCAACAGGGACATAGGCATTGTTAACCATAATAAGAACATCATTAATACTCCCCATGAGTTTCTTTTTAGCATTATCATCAAGTTGGATATCTAAATAACAATCTCCTAATGGTGCCAAATCAAGCATTTCATAAATCTTTCTAGGCATAATAGAAACACTACTATCAAGATCACATAAAGCTTTGAGATCAAAATCATTCACTTTCATATTAATGATGGGTTCCCAACCATCTTCTAATTTCATAGGGATAGAAGCATTATGTTTCATATTTTCTTCTTTAATTTTTATGAGAGCATCAGTAATGTGTTTTGTAAAGGCCATATTCATAGCACTAGCATTAGGACTTTTAGCAAGCTTTTGTAGGAACATAATTACTTCAGAGATATTGCAACCATTAAGATGAATCATAATTTTGGTAACAACAATTATAGGCCATATCCTCCCAACAATGGTAATGCTTATGGAAATTCCTACAACAATAATGGAAATTCCTACAATTACCATGTGGCCTATGCTTTGTCATGCCATGCTTGATATTGTTTTGGCTTTATGCTTAGTGATCTTTGCTATAGCATGACATGTTATAAACAATTTAGATTGCTTAATGTGCCTTGGAAGAATCATGCGTTGTTTTAGCATATTAAAGCATAGTATTGTGGTATTCTCCTTTGATGCTTTATTTGGGTTGACTTGGCGCATGCTCACACCATGTTATGACTATCCAAAGTTACCATAGCCTTGATGATCCTTTAGTTTTCGACTTTTAATATCACTTTATTCTTTTATTAATGATGTTTTGTCGCTCTGCATGATTATGGCCATTATTGCTCTCTTAGTCGGTTGCTCCCAGTCTTTTGCTAGCCTCCATCACCAAGTATGAGTTCCACTCATGCATCCAACTCCTAAAACCAAGTTATTCCAAAGAGTCCACCATACCTACCTATTAGCATTTGCTATTCCAAGTATATTCATGTTTTTATCTACCTTCCGAATTAAAGTTGTTATGAGAAAATTAGTGATTAAAGCTCTCGCGAACTTGATGGCACACTTTACTTTCTTGCACTTAATAAACTTGCACCATTGCATCCATCTTTGTTGCGTATATGCTTGCGCTTTATAAGTTTAAGTTGGCAGAACCACGTATCATGGGGAACGCTTTCAACATTGCACTTGTACTTTGTACCCCGTTGATATCATGTTCTTTTGCTTATGGATCCCGGCGGTGTGAAATAAAAGGGGAACTTGGAAGATCATGGAGTTTGTATTTGTGTTAGAGAAACGCCTGGGCCGCTAGCCTAAGCCATGCCTAATGATGGTGGAAACTTGCAGCATAACCATAATGAGCACTCTATGAAGCATCCTCAATAAAAACCTATGCAAATAGCAAATAAAAAGATTGTTGAGATGCTCATTGTCTACTTGCCTTGTCATTTTGATTATGGGATAGCTCCTGTATCATGTGCAAGGGGTACCCCATTGGCGGTTCTCTATGATACATATGTACTTACAATGACAAGAGCTTACTTGTGACTAAAGTTGAGTAGCATGAGGTTCGGTCTTCGTAAGTAAGGGGCATGAGATTTCGGCTTATAACTTGTCAAGCATATCCTCTTAGTTGTGTCACTTTAAACTTAATCACCTTCAAGATGCTTATGATAGGGGCAATGAGAGCTGAAAGCTAATAAATACCATAATTTTTGGAAGCTCTTTATGAAACTTGAATCTCTACTTTTTCTCTGAAGGCCCTTCTTTTACTTTTATGATGAGTCTCCACCTTCTATCTTTATGCACCTACTTTGAGAGCATAGTGGCCATTCTTAGCTCTATGTGCATTGTCCCAAGACTTGTTGATTGATGCATAACTTTGATGTTGCTTGTTCTTAAACTATTTGTATCTAGTCACTCTTATGAACTTTGAAGGCGTCTTATGCATTTATGTTTGCTACTCTATGAGGGACAAGCTAAATGCCACTTATGCTATGTTTTCCTTATGTGAAACAAACGTCCGTCTTGCAAAGCATTGTTATTCATGAATATTTTGTTTGTGCCTTTTCATGTTGCAACATAGTTTCTTTGTCTTATTGTTATAACTTTATCTTTCATGTTATGATTGAAGTACTATGATCCCAACTATCAATGTTTACAAATACTTTGATCAAGTTTATGATGGTGCATGTCACCTCAAAAATTATTCTTTCTTTTTATCACTTACCTACTCGAGGACGAGCAGGAATTATTCTTTCTTTTATCAAGTTTATGATGGAATGTTGATACGTTGCTAACGTATCCATAATTTTTTATGTTCCATGCTTGGTTTTATCTACTTTCTTATGTTTTGTCCACACTTTGGAGTACTTTCTATAAACTTTCTTGGACTAACCTATTAACAAGAGCCACAGTGCCAACTGCCTATTTTCTGCTGTTTTTGGTTCCAGGAAAGTCAGAAAATGAATATTCTCGAAATTGGATGGGACAAAAGCCAAAGTCAATTTTTCACCAAGGGACAAACGGAGCCAGAATACGAGACAGAGAGGGGCCAGGGGGCCGCCACACCACCTGGCCGTGCAGCAAGCCTGCCCCATGCCAGGGGGTGGTCTGGCCGCCTCGAGCACCCCCTCGGACTCCCCTTTCGCCTATAAGATGCCTCCGATATAGAAACCCTAAATACCCCGATCAAAATTCCACGAAAGAGTATGTAGCCGCCGTCATATCCATCCCTAGATCGGGAGGGATCTGAAGCTCTTCCCGGAGGGGAGAATTCACCCTGGAGGCCTTCTTCATCACCATGCAAGCCTCCGGTGTGATGCGTGAGTAGTTCATCCTTGGACTACGGGTCCATGTAGTAGCTAGATGGCTGGTTCTTCTCCTTTGTGCTATCATGTTTAGATCTTGTGAGCTCCGTTCATGATCAAGATCATCTATTTGTAATTCATACATGTTATGTTTGCGGGGATCCGATGGATATTGAGATGCTATTTCAGATTGATTATTGATTCTATCATGTCTTTGTTATTTGTGATCTTGCATGTTTTCTATTGTTAGTAGCTATCTTGGCCAAGTAGATGCTAGCAACTCCAAGAGTTAGTATTTATGCTCCATAGTGGGTTCATGCCTCTAGTAATATGGGGAAGTGACAAAAATCTATAAGGTACTAGATGCGTTGTTGCTACTAGGGAGAAAACAACAATCCTTTGTTCATAAAACAATCGTATTGTTTACTTTACACGCAATGCGTAATTCAGTTATCTGTTGCTTGCAACTTAATATTAGAGGGGGTTCGGATGATAACCTGAAGGTGGATTATTAGTCATAGATGTAGTTGGATTACGGTTTATGTATAATTTTATAATGCCCAATCAAGTCTCAAAGGAGTCAAGATGAGTAGTATATGCATGATTGCTTTCTCGATGTTTGTCAATTGCGCCGCTGTAATTTGTTCACCCAACATGTCATCTATCTTAAGGAGAGCCACCACTAGTGAACTATGGACCCCGGTCCTTTCTTTTATCATCAATCTACAACTGTTTACTATTTTCTGTTTACTTTCTGCAAACTATTACTTTCTTTCACACAATACATTTAATCCTTTGTTTTCAGCAAAACCGATGAGATTGACAACCTCACTGTAAGTTGGGGGCAGAGTTTTGTGGTTGTGTTGTGCAGGTTTCCACGTTGCTGCTGGCACCGGTAGTGCGCCTTGCCAAAGTCTAGCTAGCAACACCTTGGAGGTGTTTCCTTGCTCCTATTGGATTGATAACCTTGGTTTCATAATAGAGAGAAAACTTGTTGTTGTGCTCATCATACCTTCCTCTTGGGGTTCCCCAACGAGCTCGATATATTTTGGGCCATCAGGCCCACACCCCCTGGTGGCGTGCCCCCAGGCCGTGCCGCCACCAGGTGTGGCCACCCTGGTGCACCACTTCGTCTCCCCTCCAGACTTCGTGTTGCTTCGGGTAAAATATTGACTTGGGATTTTGTCCGGTCCAATTCTAAGAATATTTCTGATGAGGGTTTAACTCGTCAATGCTCATTGTTATGGACTTGGGTTTTGGAGAAGGAGGGAGCGCTAGAGACATTTATCGGCTAGCAAACAAGCACACAGGGGACAAAGGATTTACCCAGGTTCAGGCCTCGTAGAGGTCCCTACTCCTGCTTGTCTGCTCGTGGAATTATTGAGGGAGTCGAAAGTTACAACGGTGCGCAGATGCAATCTGGCGAGGGTTTGTGGAAGCTAGGGTTCCGTGTGTGCTCCTCGCTGCCCCCTCCTAGCCCTTATATAGATAGGCTAGGTCTCGGGTAGCAGGTCGAGTCGGTTACAAGTTAGGGTTTTCCCCTTCAAACTTTCTATCTTTAGCTTCTTCTTGTCCTTTAAGCAATCGAGAGTCCACAGGTTACTCGAGTCCTTTCATCTGGGCCTTGGCGACACTATGGGCCTGTACGTATTTGGACCATATATACCAAGCTCGAGTACCTGTAGGGTATACCCATGTCAGTAGCCCCCGAGTGTCCAGTGGAATCGCAGATTCGACTGGGGGCTTTTGAAGCCTTCGAATGCCTAAATGAGTACATTTTGATTGCTTTTATTCGTGTCATAGGGATTGTTGATATACGTGCCTGATATAACTGAAGTATCGGTATCAGTTAACCACCTTGGGGTGAAACAACGCAATCTACTCAAATTCGAGTCCCCGGACTCGAATCTGGAAAAGTGCTAGTGTAATTCGACTCAGGCTGCGGAGGTCTTACAGGAGTCGAATTCCAGTTATATGGTTGTGAGCAATTGACGCATCCGTCAAGGCATGTTCATCGTGCCTGTAGGCATGGATATGTTTCTGGTAGTGCGCAGTTAAATGCGTTGCCAGGCCTTATTCAGGTCTTACCTTCACGCCGTAGGCGCGGCATCCGAATTTTATCATCACGGAGACGATTTGGGTGACCCAGGAGACGCAGTCTCTTTGTAGGGGGAAATTATGAGGCGGTGTCGCCATGAGTTTCGAGTGTGGATGTTATCAACACACAGTTTTTTGTAAAAATAATCATAGGGTGCGCGACCAACGCTCCCTATGGGAGTAGCCCCCGAGTGCCTGGTTGAGTCGAATACTCAGGCAGGGACTAAAGAACTTTTGTGACTGCTGTCATCTTTTGCTTGCTTGTTTCAGTCGATGACTCAGGCAGGTACTAAAACACTTTTGCGACTGCTGTCGTCTTTTGCCTGCTTGTTTCAGTCGAATTTGTTTCCGGCGCTCCCTATGGGAGTAACCCATGTCCATAATCGAACTGTGTTTCGAGTGGTTGGGTTTGCTTTTGTGATTGTCCATGTTCCTGCAACAAGAAAAAGAAAAGTCGTAGGGTGCGCAGCCAGCGCTCCCTATGGGAGTAGCCCTCGAGTGCTTGGTGGAGTCGAAGACTCCAGCAAGGACTAAAAATAGTCGAAGTTTTCCACTGCGTAGCCTTGGTGACGTCAGTGCTGACGTTTGTATGACCTTAGTTGCCCGCGTGAGTGATTTTGACGGGACGTGACGAGCGGTGGGTCCCACTTTCTGACTTTGATTTGACTGAGCGTGTGTAATCTTATTTTTAACTGCACCTCCTCAATTTCCACACGTAATGGTAGAAGTGGGGGGACGGTTTGCGCTTTCTCTTCTCCACGCGTCCAACACGATGCGTGCCACGCGTCCAATAGGGTTTTTGTCAGCCGTTGGATTGCATCTCCCAGGGGTTAAGTAGCGGTGCTGCGGCGGTAATTTCCCATCTGCGCTCTTTCTTCCTTGCTACCATCGCCATTACTGCTGCTTTTCTGCTTTCCCCTACGCCCATGTTCTCCACGACGCTGGACCAGCTCCGTTCGTTCCCGAGCTACTTCCTTCCCTCACACCGCCGTCGTGCAATGGGGAAGAAGAAGGGAGGTGCTGCCGCTGATTCCGCGGCCACCATCGCTGCGGCGAAGAAGAAAGGTGGCTCCGCTGCTGCGGGCACCAGCACCGCCGCCGGCGGGAAGAAGAAGGTCGCGGGCACCCGCGTGACCAATGGCGCATGGCGCCCCTCTATCATTAAGGCGTCGGATCTCCGTCTTCTTCGCCAAGATGGAGTTATCTCTGCGGCAGTCGCCGATGCGCGCGTCCCCAGCGGTGAGACCATTCCTTCTCCTCCGGCTGGTTTTCGAGTGATGTTTTTTGCATTCATCATTCGCGGTCTTTCCTTGCCTCTTCACCCCTTTCTTAGGGGTCTTCTTTGTTTCTATGGGCTCCAGCTCCATCAGCTGTCCCCAAATTCGCTCCTCCACATCACTTGTTTCATCACTCTCTGTGAGTGCTGGCTCAGAATCGAGCCACACTTTGGTCTTTTCAAGTGCATCTTTAAATTGAAGCGTCAGTCCGCATCTGGCTCTTTAGTTTATGACGTAGGTGGTTGCGGAATCCACGTCGACCCATCCGCCACCTACTTCGACATCAAGCTTACCAAGTCCGTCCAGGGATGGAGGGACAAATGGTTCTATGTTCACGACCAGAAGGCCAAGGACGAGCACTTTGGACTCGCGCCATTCGATCCCGCGACTCCCTGCAAGAAGATGTGTTCTTGGAAGAACGTGATCATGCCTTCCGAACTCGCGGAGACAGACATGCTATATCAGTGCGTATGCGACCTCGAGAGTCGCATAGGCGCAGAAGAGGGAGGCTGCGCCCTTGTCAGGACTTGGCTGCGTCATCGCGTCCAGCCTCTCCAGGCCAGGGTCCATCCCATGTTTCAATGGGGTGGCGCTGATGATGTCACTCGCGTGTCTGCTGATGGCATGTCCGCGAGTGAGGTAGATAAGACTGGTCACGAAGTACACCCTCAAGGATGTGCTTCCGAACGAGCCAGTCGTTCCTCCTTTCGATGCTTCAAATCCTCCTCCTGAGGTACAGTTGTGCTACGTAGTAGCTTATTTTCTCGATTGCGTTTTTTGTTGCTTACCTGTTATGTTTGCTGATCTTTACAATTTGTATGCAGGAGTGGGTGGTGTCGCCTTGTATGCCTCCCCTCCCTGAGGGGATTATTCCTCGTGAAGCTTTGGAAGCGGACGAGTCTGAGTCGACTGTCCCTTCTGATGTGGAAGAGGAAGCCCCCGAGTCCGAGAGCCCGGATACTCGCAAGCGTTCGCGTAGCGGGGATTCCGACGCGTCGACTCCTTCAACTCCAGGAGGCGCGACTGTTGGCGTGGAGTCGCCAATTCCAGCTGTTCCTGTGAGGGCTGTGGCACCGTATTCTCGCAAGAAGATGCGATTGCCCAAGGAGTCTTCGTCAGAATCGACGGCTGCCACGTTTGATCTTGACAACTTTAACTGGTAAGTTTGCTGGGTTATTCATTCTTTTCTATTTTCTTCTTGTTGGTTTTTGCCCTAGAGTTTGCCCTTTTCTCAATGTGGATTTTGTCTTGCAGTCAAGAGGCGTCGTCATCTTCTGGCGACGTCGAATTTTTGAAGGAATCGGGAGTCGCAACTTCAAGGGCCCAGGTAGAGGTCGAGCGCGCTCCTTCTCCGGCGGCAGCCCACTCCGGGCACAATTATTCGAGCTCTCCTCACGTAGGGGAGCATCAAGTATTTGCTCGGATGACGGTTCAACAAACTTCTTCGAAGTCGCTGGAGGACCATGTAAGTATAGCTTTCCTTCTTTTTTAATGTGGTAGTCAACGCCTTCTGCTGCCCTCTGCTGACTCCTTGTTTTGTGCGACAGCTCCTTGTAAAGGAAGCCACGCAGGTGGCGGAGCAGGTGATGGCGATGGGTCGCCAGCATGCGATGCTGGAGACGCGCCACCGCGTGGTCGAGAGTGAGTGTTCTATACTTATTCTTTTTGTCTTCTCTCTGTTTTGGTATAATCGACTGACAGCCAATTATTGACTGCCATGTAGCCGAGCATAACGCTTTACTGCGCGATGTCGCGACGTTGGAGAAGACACTAGCCGCAGATGTGAAGGAGCGTGGCGAGGCAATCACGGCTAGTGATGATGCCCAGAAGCGCGAAGAGGATCTGCGCGCCTCCTTTGCGGCCAGGGAGAAGTTGTTCGAAGAGCAACTGTTCTTAGTCGCCAAGGCCCTCTCAGGTACCTTTACTGGTAGATATTTTATTGATGTTCTTCTCTGCATCTGTAGTGTCGGTGGCACTAGAAGTTTGATCCATGTGTGTATTTTGGTGTAGATGCTGGCGGCTTGAGTTTTGATCCACAAGCCCTTTGTCGCGATGACGCTCTGGCGGGTGCGGTATCTGCGATCGAGGATCGTAGCACCGCTGTCCAAAATACGTTGTCCAAGGCCAAGGCCACCCTGAGTCGCCTCCGGGAGGAGTTGATGCCGAAGGCGGAGCTGGTCGACAATGTGGAAGAGCTGGTGGAGTCGCTTGCTCGGTGTGTGTGTCTGCCATGTACAAGAACTCCCTCCGCGCAGCTGGCGCGACCATGTCGCTTGCCATGGTGCAAGCCCACGGAGTCGAAGTAGATCCTTATGCGGTGTCGAAGACGATGCCTGTTGGCGCGGATGGTCAGCAGGTAGTATTCGCTCCCTTTGCGACTGCCTGTGCCAAATATGGCCATTCCTTGATAAACACTGTTGCCAAGTATTCGGAGGAGCTCAATCGTGCGAAGAAGGCGGCGAAAACTTCGGCCTCAGGGGCCGGCAGAAATTCAGTGGCATCTAATACTGCCACGGACTTGATGAAGCCCCCGAGGTCATCGAAGTCGAAGAAGCCAGCTGCTTCGTAGTTAGTTTCTTGTAATAGTTGATCAATTGCTCTTTTGATTGGAAAACATGCATGTTGGCGAATGTGTTTGTAGATACTTTTATGCTGATCCTGAATGCATCTGTTACTTTTGACTTTTGAGTTGGTCGCCTTATTTGCTTCTGGCTTGATTTTTGGTAGGGTACATCAAGTGGTCCTGTGGGGGGAACCCCGGACTCGCCATCTCTTGAGGATACAATGGCACCACCACGCTCCAGGGTAGAGGAGCTGTCCTTGCTTTCGCGACTTCGTGATCGCGTTAAGCAACTGGAGCGTGAGTTGCCCGTGATCCGCGGTAGCGCGGACGTGTGGAAGCCAAAGGCTGAAAAAGTCGCCGCCCGCGAGCAATATCTGCTTGGCGAGGAGACGCGGCTGGGCGACCAGTTTAAGTGTTAGTTTGCTCATCCTCGTATTTTCCTCTATAGTTAATCGCAATGGTACGTTGTACTCATGCTATTGATGCTGCTTCGCGTAGTTGTTAGCGCACGCCATCCGCAGGAGGAGAGGGATAGGATTGCCATCCGCCTTCATGATCTCACCCAGGAGCAACTTCAGGAGAGTGGATACTTCTGGGTAGATCATGATCGTGCGACTGCGTTGGCGACCCTGCAGGATCACGCCTCGCGAGTGCTGCTCTTTCTGAAGAAGTCGCAGTCGTGTTTGAAGAACATCTATCGGGCGATGTTCCCGCTGGATGATACTCCATCAAGCCTGCTGGCTCTCCTGACCAAATTTCAAGATATGTCCGCGGTTCGCGAGTGCGTGAGGCAGCAGTTGGTGGCTGGTGCCAAGATGCCCTCTCCATGGTGCGTTTGCACAGGCCTGACGTGGATGTCGCCGCCATTGCCTCTGGGCCACCGGTGCCACCAGCAGGATCTTCCTGGAACATGGTGCCGCACTATCAGGCGGTGGACCGTCTAGCCGAGGAGGTCATCGACTTCTTCGAGGAACAGACTAATGTTCTTCTGTTGCAAGGGTAGCCAAATATGTATCCTGCACATAAGTGTACTAGTGTTGTAAAGCTCATATACATTTGTAGATAATATACTGTTGAATGTGTACAAATAGCTTTAAGCGGGGGGTGCGTTGCACTTATGCGAGTCCTTTTCGTTAGCCTGGCCATCTTTGTATCATTCCCTTGTCAACCTATCAGGTGCGTTGCAGCTGGGTTGAGTTTGTGTTAAGGGGTTCGATTGATGTGCCAGCTACTCAGGATGTTGTGTTATTGTTCGAAGAACATATGTGTATAGGGTGGCATAGCCCCCGAGTATGAAAATTGACAAAGTAAAGGAGAACACGGATAGGCGCCCCCTGGGATTACTTTTATTTATTCGAAGAACAGTGCGAAGTACAATGTGCGGCTAAGTAGCCTTGGCTGAGTAGCCTTATTTGCGATGTAAAAGGTAAAACTACTAGAGGTAGAAGCGTCGCAGTTGTGCAACGTTCCAAGGGTTGGAGTATGCGACTCCTGTCTCTAGATCTTTAAGGCGATAGGCGCCCCCTGGGATTACTTTTGTAATCACGTACGGTCCTTCCCAAGGGGACTCAAGCTTGAGATGCCCTTGCTGCTTCAGTCGCAGGACCAAGTCACCTTCGACGAAGGATCTGGGGCGAAGCCTTCTGCTATGGTAGTTGCGCAGGTTCTGCTGGTAGATCGTGAATCTTTCTGCGGTGATTTCTCTTGCTTCATCAAGGAGGTCGACGGAGTCTTCGAGTGCGAGGGATGACTCCTGCTCGCTGTAGGCAACTACGCGTGGCGCTTTGTACCGTACCTCGGCGGGTAGTACTGCCTCTGCTCCATGTACCATAAAGAATGGCGTGTATCCGGTGGCGCTGTTTGGAGTTGTACGCAGGCTCTAGAGTACGGATTGCAGTTCGTCTGGCCAGCAGCCCGCGGCTTGTTCGAGTGGTCGGAGGAGTCGCTTCTTGATGCCGCTGCAGACGAGCCCGTTTGCCTTTTCCACCTGACCGTTGGTCGGTGGGTGTGCTACTGAGGCATAGCTGATGTTGATCCCCAGGTTCTCGCAGAATTCTTGGAACTCCTTGGATGTGAAGTTCGTTCCGTTGTCGGTGATGATGCTGTGTGGCACGCCGAAGCGGTAGACGATGGACTCGAAGAACCTGATTGCGCTGTGCCCTGATTGCTTGGTCACCGGCATGGCCTCAATCCACTTGGTGAATTTGTCGACTGCGACCAAGAGGTAGACATAGCCTCCTTGCGAGGACCTTGGAAGTTTGCCAACCATGTCGAGTCCCCACTGGGCGAAGGGCCAGGCCAATGGAATAGGCCGTAGTTCTGCGCCCGGTGCGTGTGGCTTGTCCGCGAATCGTTGGCAAGCATTGCATTTTTGGACAATGTCCTTGGCATCGCGCATGGCCGTGGGCCAGTAAAATCCATCTCGTAGAGCTTTGGCGATGAGGGCGCGACTGCCTGCGTGGTACCCGCAGGTCCCTTCATGGATGTCGAGGAGAATTGCTCTTCCATCAGCCATGGAGACACATCGCTGTAGCACTCATGTGATGTTGTGTTTGTATAGTTTGTCATTGATAACGGTGAATGCCTTGGAGCGTCGCGCGATGTGTCGTGCGTCTGTCGGGTCGTCCGGTAGGCGCTTACTGAGGAGGTACGTAATGTACGGCTGCGTCTAGGATTGTTCGATCATCATGACGCTCATTGGCCTTTCGAGTCCTGTGTCTAGCTCCAAGTCGTTGAGTGCCATTGGCTCATTGGGTGGCGTTGCCCCCGAGTCCATTGCTGCGCTTGTTTTCTTCTCTGCGGCCTTTGGCTTGATGGAGCGTTCACAGATGCGCTCGAGAAATACACCAGGTGGTATGGGGGCGTAGGTAGAGCCTATGTTTGCGAGTGCATCCGCCTCCTCGTTGCTTTCGCGACCTACGTGTCGCAGCTCACAACCATCAAAGTCCCCTTCGAGTGTATCGTAGAGGTCGCGGTACGCGATCATGTTGTCGTTCAGTGCGTCGCACTCGTGCATTGTTTGGTTGACGACCAGCTTGGAGTCGCCGTATATGATGAGCCTTTTTGCGCCGCAGGCTTTTGCCATCCTCATCCCGTGCAACAGGGCCTCGTATTCAGCTTCGTTGTTTGAGGCTATGAACTGCATTCGCAGGATGTATTTCAGCTTGTCTCCTTGAGGTGATGTCAGTATGACACCTGCTCCTTCTCCATCTTTCCGTTTGGATCCATCGAAGTGCATGGTCCAGAGGTAGGACATATCTGGCTTATCTGGGAGTTGATTTTGCATCCAATGCACGAGCAAGTTAGGGAGAATTTGCGACTTGATTGCGTTGCGCTTTTCGTATGTGATGTCTCGTGGAGATAGTTCGATTCCCCAAAGCGCGACTCGTCCCGTGGCGTCGGGGTTATTGAGGATATGTCCCAATGGGGCGTCGTTGACTACCACGATTGGGTGTTCCTGGAAGTAATGGCGCAGTCGTCGGGCGGTCATGAAGACGCCGTACGCTAGCTTCTAGTAGTGCAGGTACCATTGTTTTGTTGGCGTGAGGACCTCACTGAGGTAGTATACCGGGCGTTGTACGCCATGGACCTTGTTTTCCTCTGCCCGTTCGAAGACGAGCACTGTACTAACCACTTGGTTGGTAGCGGAGATGTACAGCAGTAGTGGTTCCCTTTCTCCTGGAGTCACCAGTACTGGCGATGTGGATAACAGGCGCTTGAGATCTTCGAATGCTTCTTGCGCTTCATTGGTCCACTCGAATTTATCAGCTTTGCGGAAAAGTTGATAGAAGGGCAGTGCCTTTTCTCCCATTCGACTGATGAATCGACTAAGGGCCGCGATTCGTCCGGCTAGTTGCTGGACGCCTCTTATGTTCTTTGGCTTCTCCATGGCTAGTATGGCCTTTATCTTTTTCGGGTTTGCCTCAATCCCTCTCGTGGAGATGAGATACCCGAGCAGCTGCCCAGATGGTACGCCGAAGTCGCATTTGTCCGGATTGAGCTTGATCCGGTAACGGTCGAGATTGGCGAATGTTTCGCGCAAGTCATCGATTAGAGAGGCTTCCTTTTTGGTTTTGATTACTATGTCGTCGACATAGACTTGGATGTTGTGACCCAGCTGCTCCTTGAGGCAAGCCTGCATGCACCGTTGGTAGGTAGCTCCCGCGTTTTTTAGTCCGAAGGGCATTGTGTTGTAGCAGAACACACCGAAGGGCATTGTAAACGCGGTTTTCTCCTGGTCTTCCTCCTTCATTCAAATTTGGTTGTAGCCTGAGTAGGAATTGAGCAAGCAGAGGCGCTCGCATCCAGCGGTGGAGTCGATGATTTGGTCGATCCGTGGAAGCGGGAAGTGATCTTTTGGGCAGTGCTTGTTTAAAGAAGTGAAGTTCACGCACATCCGTAGGATATCCGTGTCCTTTTTTGGCACCAGCACCGTATTGGCGAGCCAAGTGCTTTCCTTGATCTCGCGTATGAATTTGGCCTCGAGGAGTCTGTTGATCTCCATTCTGACTACCTGCACTCGTGGCTCAGACAGTCGCCTGATTGTTTGCTTGACTGGCCTTGCGTCGGGGTTGACGTTGAGTGCGTGCTCGGCGAATTCCCTGGGAACTCCTGGCATGTCCGCAGGACACTAGGCAAAAAAATTCCAGTGCTCACGGAGGAATTCGACGAGCGCGAGTTCCTATGCGGGACTCAAGTTGTTGGCGATGAGGGTCGTTTTGGCGGGATCTGATGGATGGACCTGCACCTTCTTTGTGTGCACAGATGAGTCGAAGGAGAGGTCAGGTGAGCTTGGCCTACTCAGGGGCGGCAGACTGTTGTCTGTCGTTTCCTTCAATTGCGTGATCTCCTCCTGCATGCCGAAGGACTGGGAGATTCTGTTGAATTCCCTGTCGCAACTGTCAGATCGCTCAAAGCTCCCGTTGATCGTGATGACGCCGTTGGGACCTGGCATCTTCATCTGCAGGTAGGCATAGTGGGGTACCGCCATGAACCTAGCGAACGCGACGCGTCCGAGGATGCAGTGGTATTGTGAGGGCCAGTCGACAACTTCAAAGTCGATGCGCTCGCGCCGGAAGTTCTTCGGCGTGCCGAATATGACGTCGAGGTTGATTTTGCCCAGGGGGTATACGCCTTTCCCTGGGACGATGCCGTGGAACATTGTGTCCGATGCCTCCAAGCAGGTTAGAGGGATCCTCATTGCTCGCAAGGTACTCGCGAATATGAGGTTGATACCGCTTCCGCCATCCATGAAGACGCGACTCATGTTGAAGCCTCCAATTTGCGCCTCGAGTACGAGGGGGCAATGACCTGGGCGAGGTACTTGAGGCGGGTGGTCGCGTTTGTCGAAAGTAATGCACGACTCACTGCCACTGAGGTACTCAGTGGTGGATGGTGGCGAGTGCGTGGCCAAGTTGACTTGGCGAGTGATGGCCTTCTGCACCCTATTGGAGGGGCGCCCCTTTTGGATCATCATGGTACCCATGGCCCGTGGGTACGGTTCGCCTCTGTGGTGTTGGTCCGGTGCAGCTCCATTCGGGGGTGGCCCAGGTGGTGGTGGTGGTGCGCCATGTGCCACGGTGCCTGGAGCGGCTCCGTAGCCTCTTTCGACTGCATTGCGGTTCATCCGAACCAATCCCTCATGTAGCTTGAGGAACTCGCGGCAGTCCTTGAGGAGGTGGCTGGACTTTCTCTTGCCATCATGCTTGTCGATGTAGAAGTGTACCGTGCATGGCCTGGATAGTTTGTCCTCGATGGAGGTCGCGGGTGCTTCATCACGAGTGCGGCGTTACCACACTTGCGTGGTTTTCCCGGAGTCGTGGTGTCTGCCGCTACGGTATCCGCTGTTGCGATTATCATCGCGTCTATCGGCATAGCCGGCTGCAACCATGTTGACGTCATCGCGATCGTTGTAGACGCGCATGCGACGCTTACTCCGGCGGTCACGTCTTCGTTCGAGTTCTGCCTCCTCGTCAGAGTGAACACGATTCTTCACCGAATCTTCTCCATCAGCCCACCGATTCGCGATCTCCATCAGGTGGTCGATGGTCTGGGGCTTTGAGCGGCCTAGCTCCTCCCTGAGTTCCATGCGGCGGACACCACCGTTGAATGCATCAATCGCTCGGTCTTCCGAGATGTTCTCCGTGGAGTTCTTGATGATGGACCACCTTTGGATGTAAGAGCGCAGCGATTCGCCAGATCTTTGCTGGCAGCATCTCAGTTCTTCGATTGAGGCGGGGCGTTTGTACGTGCCCTTAAAGTTGCGCACGAAGCTGTAGACCAGCTCATCCCAACTGCGAATGGATCCACGTGGGAGGTTATTGAGCCATGCCCGGGCGGCGCCCTGCAGCTGTAGCTGCAAGCATTGCATGGCAGTACTTCGACTGCCTCCATGTAGCCTGACGGAGGAGATGTGATCCTCCAGCCAGATCTTGGGGTCCTGCAGACCGTCAAATTTCCGGTTCTCCGATGGGAGTTTGAACCCTTTAGGCATTCACTTCTGCCTGATGGATCTGCTGAAGCATCTGGCGCCACAGAGCTCCCCATCTTCTTCTTCCGAGTTAGTCGACCGAGCACGTCGTGCCCTTGACTTGTGGATCTTGCGCTGCGTGAGTTCATCGCGTGCATCGTAGTCGCGATCGTGTCGCCGTGAGCGGCGGCACCGAGACAGGTCATGACTGTCATCGCTGGACGAGGGCGAGGAGTAGCGCTTTGCTAATGCTTTGCCCTTTTTTGGGTCTGGTACCGGTTCCTTGTCGAGGGCGGCCTCGATTAGCCCCAGGCCCGCGATCGTAGATCGGTGCATGGTCGTTCGGGGATCTCCAGCTGGTGGCTGGTTATTGAGAAGGTACATGGTGGCCGTTGTCACCGCGGCCTGTGGTGTCCTGGGAACCACGTTGCCTCTCGTGTCGACTGTCATAGAGCCGAAGTCGAGGACTTTCGCGACGTCTATGCGTTCTTGTTCAGTGAGGTGAGCCATCCGTGATTGCCTTTTCCTGGCGAGGTGCTCGTTGCCTCTTGAGGAGGATCCTCCGTAGGAGGAGAGCCCAGCGCGACAAAGGCTTGACTCGTCCGCCGCCTTTTTACGCGCCTCAAGTTGCGCGATTGCTTGTTTTTGGCGCTTGAATTCCTCTTTTAGGAGCCAGTGGTAGCCCATCAGTAGCTCCTGCGGGGACCCGAAGGGTAGAGGTGCACCTCGTAGGGCTTCGCGGCAGCGTTCCCACTCTTGCTCGTTGAGCCTGATCACGACGCGTTCGCCGGTTTGCTCGTTGATTATGCTAGGAGGTTCGACTGCTCCTCCGTTGCCACCGTTACCGCCGTTGCCGGCGTTGGGCGGGTCGGTGCCGTTGCCAGTGTTACCACCGTTGCCGCGATTGGGTGGATCGGTGTCGTTGCCGGTGTTGCCACCGTTACCGCGGTTGGCGGAGGTGTCGCCTGCGTTGATGACGGTGCACATGAAGTGATTTGGGAAGCTGTTGCTTCCACAACTTTCAGATTCGGAACCGTAGGTTCCATCTTCAGTGGCCAGATCGCTTAGATCGAAGTCGCGACTGCTGTCGCTGACCATGTTCCCCACTACTGCCGGAGCATTGAGCTCACTGAGGGTGCCGATCGATGGAGGGAACCATGATGCTGGGGCAATCGCCGGTGCCGTCGGCTGATCGGGCATGCGAAGCGTGCCCATCTGACCAACTTGGAAGCGGAAGCTCCCAATCGCTAGGCTGATTCCGTCGCCCACGGACTCGAAGGCCGGACGAGTAGCCAGCGTGTGAACGGTGAAGTCGAAGGCGCCGAAAAGCTGGCGAATCTCCGTTGTTGCAGAGTTGTAGATCGCGTTTGATGGGGCCGAAGAAGCCGCAACATCAACACTCACAATCCCCACAGACGGCGCCAATTGACGAGGGTTTAACTCGTCAATGCCCATTGTTATGGACTTGGGTTTTGGAGAAGGAGGGAGTGCTGGAGACATCTATCGGCTAGCAAACAAGTACATAGGGGACAAAGGATTTACCCAGGTTCAGGCCTCGTAGAGGTCCCTACTCCTGTTTGTCTGCTCGTGGAATTATTGAGGGAGTCGAAAGTTACAACGGTGCGCAGATGCAATCTGGCGAGGGTTTGTGGAATCTAGGGTTGCGTGTGTGCTCTGCCCCCTCCTAGCCCTTATATAGATAGGCTAGGTCTCGGGTAGCAGGTCGAGTCGGTTACAAGTTGGAGTTTTCCCCTTCAAACTTTCCATCTTTAGCTTCTTCTTGTCCTTCAAGCAATCGAGAGTCCACAGGTTACTTGAGTCCTTTCATCTGGGCCTTGGCGACACCGTGGGCCTATACGTATTTGGACCGTATATACCAAGCTCGAGTACCTGTAGGATATACCCATGTCAATTTCCTTACTAGCTTTTCTGAAACCAAAAACAACAGAAAACAGACAACTGGCATTATGGCATCTTGTTAATAGTTAGTTCCAGAAAATGTATAAAAATACCTCAAAGTATGAACAAAACATAAGAAAGTAGATACTAAACAAGCATGGAACATCAAAAATTATAGATACGTTTACGACGTATCATCGAGCTTCCCTGGCTGAAATCGAGCTTGGCACCGGCGAGCTTGATCTTGGCCGCAGCGGCACCGGGAGCGGCGGGAGCGGAGGGGGGGTGGTTAGTGAGGACATTGGGAAGGTGGGGCCAGGGTTGGCGGCGCGACCGATGGTCACCGGTGAGCACACACGGCGCGAACGGCGACACGGTATCAGGAAGATCGCGAGGAAGTTTCCGCGTGGAACGGTTTGGGCCTTCCCGGGATGGTTTCGCTGACGTGGCATCTTACTCAAAAAATTATCTAGTCTTACCAAAAAAATGGGTAGAAAAAGGCAAAATATGGGTCATCACCCAAAGAAAATAGTGGAGACCACATTTGGGTAAGCTGTTGGAGATGTGATTTTGCCACATCTTACCCAAAAAAGTTATTACTCCTATTACTCATATATAGGTAAGGTTTTGGAAATGCTCTAACAGAGCTATTATTAATTCCTACTCTCTCTTCTATGATGCAGTATAGTTTGCCAAAACATACTAGTACTACACATTATGGAATGTTTTTTTAAACAGAGACAAAAGCTTTGCCTTGACCATTTATTTAGAAAAGAATGCCCAGTTTTTAAGAGAAAACCGGACGAAAACCAACAAAAAAATATAGCTTTTTGTGTGGATAGAAGTACTGGTTTAGGATTGGCAGACAGTTTCTCTCTTTCCTATCGATCCGGATTAGATTTCCTTATGATAATGCTGATGATGCGATCCGAGTCGTTATCTGTCACCGTTCCTCGATGTACCAAGCGTCGACCGCACCCTGCGTCCCTATGCGTGTTTTTGATTCTGGATAGCTACGTCGTGGATATGCTTCACCATGCACCACTGAATCACTGATCGACTTCTTGCTATGCTCGACCCTTCGTGTCCCCAAATTTTTCAGTCTCTATTCTACTAAGACAACCTCCACGCGTTGGCGGCGGGCCAAATTCCTAAATTTTCGAAATTCGACCAAACTTCTTCTAAATTTGGCAAATTACCTCCTAAATTAGCGATTATATTATATTATAGGCGAGTTCGTTTTGTCAAATTCGGCAACACAACGACTTGCAGTAGGCTGGTTTGTTTATATATTACGTCTGTATTAATGTTTTCACTTAATACAGTTCTACCATGATACAAAACTATTACGAACTAATGAGATATGTCAATAAAAACATCTTTATTTTTAGCCTAGACAACATATGTCATTCTTCACAGCATGATTGTTGAGGATCGGAGGGACAAGAAGTTGCTCTTGGAGTATGACAATGTTGGGTTTTTTTCAAGCCTAGAAGAAACCCTGACAAGATAGATGCATTCCTTGAAACCTACCGGTAGATTGAAAACGGAACTCAGCATTCCAATCTTCGTCAAGATCTTATTGTCCACCGTTGGTCCTTGCATGAAAAGTGCTTCCATTCGGTTCTTTTTGTATCTATTTATATTCTATAGAGAACTCTCAATCATTTGTGCTCTTAAATTCTTCATTTTTGAACTGTTGTAGTAAACTATGGAAGATTGTTGATTTGTAATTATATAACATTGATCATTTTGATAATTTAAATCTGCATGCATTGATAAATTTGATCTGCAAATACATTTATGAGGCGAAAACACGGTTCTGTTTTGCGGCCCAAAAAACGGCGGCGCGGAGCAGATACCGCATATGCGTTCCCGCGTCATCGTTTTTGGCAAAAAAACGGTTTGCGGTACACCGTATCTGCGTTTTGCAGTACCGCGAGATGCAGTATCTGCTAGAGATGTTCTAAAGCTGGGCCACTAGTGCAAAAAAAAGTTCCCGCTGTTCCAGTTCCATCCGGCGTTTCTAGGTGACACCAAACGTCTTAGGTTCGACCTAGAAACGCTGAATGAAAGTTGGGACAAATCTGACGAAAAATCGGATACTAAAAATGCGACTGGACGAATTTTCGTCCAGATAAAAAAACAGCCCGAAGAGTCGTTAAGTGCTCTAACTGTGGAAAACGTCGTTCTACTTGATTGCAGTCCACGAAGCTGGACCGAGTGAAGAAGATACGGTCACTTTTTGACTGATTCTGGGGATATTTATGCCGATGAAGAGACGCAGTACGACCAGTGCCAACGACTTACTACTCCGCGGTACTTTGACTAGTAGTACTACGGTCCGTGTGAGAGCGGCACGAATCGATCGGATGGATCTGGGCTTGCGCTTTAAATCGGATCCGTGGATCTTACGGCTGCCGGCCGGCTCTTCTGCGCGGAAGGGATGGAAGACGTGCGACCGGTACAAAGGTCGCGCTTTAAAATCTCGCTAACGAACGGTGCAGGCGTGCACGAGCACAGCTGCCGCAGCCCGCAGAAGATCGGGGGCGACGGCGTGGTACGTGGACGACGGCGACTGCCAGTGCCGACTGCCGAGTAGGACGCCGTTCTCCCTTCCTCAGTCATCATCCGGATCTTTTATTTTTATTTGGGCCATTCCGGCGTGGCGTGGCGTGGCGAGAAACCCTCATGGACCAAGCTGTTGTGGCCCACTGCGAGGCTAACCAAACACGCACGCACGGCGCTCCCTTGGCTGTCTCCTCAGCTTTTTCCCTGCCATATGCATGACATGCACAGTTGCACACTGACCTACTGACTCCAACCAAAGACGATCGAGGGAAACAAATAAAAACGACCCAAGGCGGTGAAGCTTTGGTCACGCAGCTGTGCTGGGACCGTTTGATGCACGGCGAGAATGATGACACGCGGGTGCCGATCGATCTTCGTGGCCGTCACACCCAACGGCAGACGACTGCCCGGGCATCAGATTAGCTATCAGTTGCACCGGCCCACGCCTCCATGGTGGGGAGCCGGCCCGGCGTGGGGAGCGTGCATGCATGAAGCCGCAACTCGACTCAATGCGCGTCCTTCGCTGGCTCGTGAAGGCCGGTCCACGTATCCCGTAGGTAAAACACACGAATCAGTATAAATTGTACCGGAGTGATTTATCTTTATTTAGAGCGGTCAGTCGATGGAAGAGAATTTATTTCATGGATTTTTGTTGAAATGTCAGCCAGCACGTCAGTTAGCTAATTCCGCCAAGATAGAAGCCGGATGCATCGCCCGAGCGATCGAGATGCGTACGCCATACAGTTGGGCATATCGTCCCTACGATTGTTATCCAAACGAGAAAAGAATCTGAGACAGTTTCTCTCATGAAAATGATCCTTTCTCGTTTATTAGCGACTGGTCGGCATCACGATCGATTATTGAAGAGACGAACCTGCCTGCCGTAGCTATCAAGCTTGCACAGTGGCCGGTTTAATTTGTAGCCTATCTGGGTTTAGCCTGCGTGTACTGTGCACATATCCAATCAGGCGCTGCCTCGTCAGGGTTAAGTATTAATCGACGAGCGAGAGTGCCGTGTCTCCTCCATCTGATAGTGTATCATTAGCCCATGCCTGCCTCTGCCCTGCTGGATCTAAGAACATGACCACGCATGCACGAATTTCCTACTACTCGTGTATATGTGGTCCTATTCCTGTAGCTATTTTTTGACATGCACTCTTTGGTGCAGTAACTATACTTGCTATATGTGTTTTAATCTGTTTCGACATGAATATGTGTTTTAATTTCTTGTCTGATCTTTCAGAATTCCATTGTATACGTCGCCTCTTGGACGCATGACTGCGGTAAGAAACCGCACCAACAACCAGAAATTCAAAAAACACAATCATATTTGCGTGTCGTATGTTTGTTGATATAGGATACGTAAGTAACTACGTACATACACATATGCTTCATGGCACAGCCTTGTGCCTCTGACATAGATAGATACGAAAGATCCTCTGCTAATTGACTTGCTTACCAGAACACACATATCCTCACTGGCAGCCTGCTGGCAGGTTACGTGCTGTTTGTTGCCCCAGAACCGTGACGTCGGTCCGACACTGATATCTTACGGACCCCTGCTAGTTTATCAGTATCTAACTAAGTTGTATTGTGGATTCAGACCGGGTTCAACGTACGTACTCCCTCCGTTTCAAAATATAAGATGTTTTAGCTTTGTGAAAGGAGTGTATCTAGACCCCTTTTAGTGTGTAGGTTTCACTTCAAACATTAATGAACCTATACACTAAAAAAGGTCTAGATACACTTATTTCATAAAGCTAAAACACATTCACATAGATTCCGTTAATGGCATGGGTTTGATGCTTTCGGATGGCGTACTAAGAGTTAGTTCTCGATCAATCATATTGCTTATATTTTAAAACGGAGGAAGTATACGTCAAGCCGCACAAGGAGACCCAAGAGATGAACCCTGGTTAACATGGTGCAGTAGGTGAGTCGCCCTCGATTTTCATTAGTGGGTAGGTGAATGGTGCCGCGGGAACATCACATGAAGACTTTCTTTCTCACATAGGAACAACCATGCACATTCGATGAAGATAGAGCCGGGAGGGTTTATCTCGGCTTCTCTTTGTGATAGTAGTTTCTCAACTTTCTGTCAGGCTCAAGATTGTACCGTGGAAGATTTCATTTCAGACAATGTATTCGCCCGTACTTGAGGTTAGGCAGCCCATAGACGTTAGCCGAAGTGGCCCACGTCCTCCCCAGCTTGCAAGATCCGGTGCTAGTCCTTACTCCTCTGTGGGCACCATCTTCTCGGCCCATTTCCCGGGGCAACATGGGCGATAGCCCTGGGCCCAGAACTAGCCTTCAGGAGGCCGATGTGGTGCGGCCGTGTGGATGTACGTGCATCCTAGCAAGCCTAGCATCACAGAACGCATACAAATAGACTACACATAGTAGGAATAATTAAGGCAGTAACGTGCATCCTCGTGTAATACCAACTACTCCCTCCGTTCGAAAATATAAGACATTCTAGTTTTATGAAACGAATGTATCTAGACATCTTTTAGTGTATATGTTCACTTTAAACCTCTATGAATCTATACACTAAAAAATGTCTAGATACATTCGATTCACAAAGCTAAAACGTTTTATATTTATAAACAGAGAGAGTACGCATTTAGATGACATGACATGTCAATAATCGAGGAGAGAGGTGTTTGTGATAACTAGCCATGTTATTGTAACATCACATATTCGAAAAAAATGATCCAACATAATAAATATAAACCTTGAATGATACACTATGTTACTACCTTTTTTTACAATAGTACCATGATTTTTTTTCGAAATGGACAATTATACCAAGATATATTATAAGCCATATTATAATAGTGAATAGTACTACATGGTAGAGATACCTAAGATTACAAAATATAGCCTAAAAGAAAACGAGCAAACCTTCAAGATCTTCAAACTATTCTTCTTGACCGACATAATATTGTACTTTCTTTTAGTTTGAGCCGCAGTGTCAAGACTACATGCACACATGTAGCCATTAGAGTAATCAACCAATATCGGCAAAACTACCAACACCAGTATTCTAGGAAAAAGAGACCAAACAGCCTGGTCGACGTCGCTGGAGACCAGAAAATACGAATCACCATTATCGAGGACGTAGAAATTGGGATAAATATTGCGAGGATAATAATCCTCGCGGCAACCATGTGAAAAAATCCAAAACTGATCCGATCTGAAAGACCATATCTAGAAAACTTTAATCTTAAAACACAACTATTGACGTCAGGGAGAAAATCCCGTCGTCGATCGAAGGGTGGAAGATCACTTATTGTGGACAATTCCAATCTCCATTGACGTAGATTCCCAAAAAGATGGCTATCAAAACCCTAACCTAATCTTTCGAAATCACTACTCTGAAAACTCCACCCATAGATCAGTTTCCTCACTCCTCCTGACACCGGCAGGCCGGCCAGTGGAGGGGGAACCGACCTATGGAGAAGGCGGGGGTGAAGGCGGCGGCTAGGTCAGAGAGGTGGTGGTATGACGGAGAAAAAAGTACATAGGGATAAGCCTAATTCCGCGTCCTTTGCTTTTCAACTAGTCACAAAAAAGACCCCTCCACTATATGTTCCTACCTACTATAAAGGTAATTATACTATAGACTAATAATGTATGCATTTCGCTAGTTAACTTACTTCCTACTACGCTCGAACGCCGATCAGCCAGCTGCGCACCTTGGCTAGCTACTCATATATGTAGTTCCTTTCTTCATAGGCTATAATCAATTAGGAAAGTACAAAATGAAGTACGGAGAAAAATCAGTACATGGTACAAAGGGAAAAGAAGGGCACAAGTACACCGAAAAGAGTACAAATAAGTAAAATATAGAGTACAAGTACACAAGAGACCAAATACCAAATATAGGTCGTGGTGGACGAAGACGAAGAGGTAGTTGTTGATAGAGATTTGTTGTAGCGGTAGTTGATTTCGGAGATTTAGACTCGTATTTTCCGCTTGTGTGAGCGCCACGTCGCTCGTGAAGAAGAACTTGTTGGTGTTGACGATGACCACGATTGGTGGTGGCGGCGATAATGTGGCGATGATGTTGGTGTAGATGGTTGTCGGAGATGATGACCATGGTGATGAAGGTGCAACCCTTTGTTGACGACGAGGCGGGTACTCAAGGATGTGCGTCCCGGTAGATGTTGGCGAAGACGGGCCGACGTGATTGCCGGAGATGAGTCGACGCCGGGGTTGAAGTAGAGGCACGCGATGACGACATGCAGCTGTGGACGATGTTTTTGGTGGCTAAAAGAAAGGCAACTGCTAGGCGTCCCCCGGATGATGGGGGAGTTCCCATCGTCCTCCTCCCCTGCGCGCCACGTGTCCCCAAATTGTCCCAAATCCCGGTTTTGCTGCAAAAGACACATTTTTGCTGCATATGTCTCCGCTTTTGCTTCCGAAGCAAAACGGTTCGTTTCAGAAAATACAACGTCTCGTCGGAGATCTCGCCGGAAACCTCATCGGAGACCATGCAGCAAAAAAATTGTGCTAATGTAGCAAATCCGACCTCGCCGGAGAAAACTCGCTGGTGACTCTCGCCGGAGACCTTGTAGCAAAAAGTTGACACTGTTGTAGCAAAAGCACAAGACGGTTGTAGCAAAAAAATGTCCAATTGTAGCAAATCCAACTTCGCCGGATTCCTTGCCGGAGATCGCGTAGCAAAACATTTATATTATTGTAGCACTATCGTCGGCCGTATGTAGAAACTTGTAGCACCACCGCCGGCCATAGGTAGCACCGCTGATGACCCCCATGTAGCAATCCTCGACGACGTACGTAGCAGCGTTGTTGACCTTCGGTAGCAAAACCGGTGCCCCTCGGGTAGCAACGTCGGCGCGTGGCTGAGCAACTCCACCGGACCGAGGCCATGGCGGCAAGGGCTGCGGTAGCGCGGCAGAGCCGACCAGGTCAGGAAGGAGGCGGGTACTTGCTCCGGCGGCATCAGCAGCAGCCTAGCCCAGATCTAGGGCGGCGATAGCCATGGCGGGGTGCCGGGCAGCGGTAACGTGCTGGGCGGCGGCGGTGCACACCAAGCAGCGACCACGCGCGGCAAAAAGGTCGGCGGCGGCGCACGGCCGGCGGCCACTCGCCAGCGAAATATCTGCCCCTAGCTGTTTTCACACGAACGTTTCCGGTGGAGGACCCACCACACGTCACGCACGCTCGTCCACCCGCGGGGACCCGGACGATGGAAGTCACGGATCCCCCGGGGAACTAATATCATTTTCCTAAAAGAAAATAGATCTAATAAGAAAAATAAATTTGCTAGAAATACTAAACCGATCTAGGGAATTGGAAGAAAAACTAGCTACGAGATGCGATGCCCTCGGCGGAGATCATGGAGATCGACCTCGCCGGGGGCGGCGCGGCGGAAGCGGTGGCTAAATTCTAGGATAAGGAGCGACACACTCTGATACAATGAAAGATTGCGGAAGTTTTGACTGTATTGATATTGCAAAAAATAATTACATCGTGAGCCCTTAGGCTATTTATATAGTACTAGAAAACTTGAAGGGCAAGAAAACTGCTAGAGATAGAATTGGATTACAAACTTAAACTACCAAATATTACAAACCGTGACATGCTCTAACACATCCGCAAATAAGTTTCCTTCTAGCCTTTTCCTAAATTAAACTTGGTAAAGTTTGACTAACTATATAGGTAAACGTAGCAATAGTTATGACACTAGTTGGTATACCACTAGATCTATTTTCAAATTTAGTTTCATAATATATCAATTTTATGTACTAAAATATGTTGCTATGTTTATTTATAAAATTGATCAAATTTAATAAAGTCTGACTTAGACAAAAGATAGAGGTACATATATTTGTAGGCGGACGGAGTACTTATCTAAACAATGCCCCGACAAGTAATTCCGACCAGATGGAGTAATATATATATATGTCCATAGTTTTTCTTCAAAATTTCCGAAACTTGTAAATACGATTTGTTTGCACGTGTTTGAACTTTGTGGTCATATAAGAGCCCACGTTCATTCACGTATTTTCCGCCGGGCCTACACCACACACCACACGCATACGGAGCCAGCTTCGCTTTGGACGCGTCTACGTCTACGTGAACAGGCGAACGTGCCAGCTCTCGATCGATCGACCACTCCATACTACGAACCGTACCGTCGAGCAGTTGCCATGTACGTGCTAAGCGTCGTCGTACCGTGCATGCACTGCCACTCGATCTGGTGCTTTTATGGGTGTGGAGAGGCAGAGCCGCAGAGGAGGGACACTTCGCGCCCGGCAGGATCTGCTGTACGTACATCTTGGTAGCTCCATACCGGCGCGCGGGGCGGCCCATGCCTCGACCAACTGTTGCCGCGTCACCGTTTGGAGGTATCTCGATGCCGTTTTGGTAACTGCATCCGTTGCTTGTGCCCCCGAAGAACTGACCGAAGTTTTTTGTTGGAAGATAAACTTTCGTCTTCGATCGGATGCTTTACGCGGCCATTTATGATAGTAGTAGTAGTAGTACGATGAGATCCAGTCAAATGTGGAGTCCCTCGAGACCGTGGAAAAATACTAGTACTAGCAGCGCATGGTAGCCTTAAATTGGTGTTCTCATGCAGCATTTGACCGGCTGGGGTCGTGATACCGGAAATACAACACCACATGTGTGATCATTACCATTGATTTATCCATGTAAACTATTTTACAGAAAAAACCTTTCATCTCAAGCTACATTCATACGAGATTTATTAGAAAACTGAAACTGTTTCAATCTTACAGACACATACATGATACAATAGTAACTGTAGAACAAATAGGAGAAACAACCAAATTAACGGTAGAAAAATTAAGAAAAACAACGAAAATTAACAAAATTTTGAAGATACATACAAATTTTAATAGATCCAGTCAAAAACATACAAGTTACATTGTCATGCGGAGTTCGGATTGTTTCTAACTTTCTGGGACGGTATAAATGCAAATGTGTTGTGGTTGTTGACTTCGTGGACTCTGCACGAATTCCTAACAATCGTGAGGCACAAAAGATGACCCAAAGTACTACGTGTGGTAAATAATCCGCTCCCATCTTGATATGGGTTTCTTATTTAAAAATTGTCTTTCCGAACGAAATACTCAACCAGCCGCAGATTCTTCACAGCGTCCGATAAGAAATTGCAACGGTGCATCGAGAAATCGAGCGTCAGGCAGTAAGAGCAAGTACAATACAGCCTTGTCAGTCGGCTATAAGAACTAAAATATTATATTTGTGTTGAGTTAAAAGAGTGAGAATAGGAGAGAGAAAATGAGTCGGTTGCAAGTTAAGAGTCGGCTCTAACACGTGATTCTAGGCATTTTGCGAGAGTGAGAGGTGGGATATTATCAATAAAATATTACATCTCTTTATCTAACTATAGCTTATAGTATATGACTAGCTATAGATGATGTGGCAATGACTTAGAGCAAGTACAATAAGGCTTAGTCGGCAAGCTATAATCATAAAAATATTATACCTTTGCTTAGTTGGATGAGAGAGAGGAGGAGAGAAGAGAAGTGGGTTTAGAGCAAGTTTAATAGTGTAGCCGGTTGTTGGCTATAAGATATTGTCACAGCATCTATAGTTAGTCATATAGCTAACATGTACAATAGTTGGACAAAAGGATGTACTACTTTATTAAAGTGTGGCTCATTTTTCACTCTCACAAAGCACCTAGGAGCACGTGCTAGAGCTGACTCTTAACTTACAGCCGGCTTATCTTCTCTCTCTTCTCTTCTCTCTTCCAACTCAGCACAAATAATATATTTTACTTCTTATAGCCAACTGACATGACTCTATTGTACTTGTTCTTAGTTATGAGCCAGCTGCAGCACGTACTCCTAGGCAGTACGGCACTACGTGAGACTGCAAAGTGGGCCATATATTGATAAATTACTTCCTCCGACTCATATTAGTTGACTTGGATTTGGCTAGATTCAGATGCATCTAATATTAAAACATGTCTAGATACCTCTGAATCTAGACAAATGTAAGTCAACTAATATGAATCAGAGGGAGTAGTATATTTTTTACCTATCTATTGTACCACATCCGTTTCAAAATGTAAGTATTTTTAGATAGCTAACTTAACTTTCTAAAAAGGTTTATATTTTAGAACGGATGTAGTACGTATTAACTAGTATATGATTGACTACATGTGATATGGATATAGCCAGCGCATTGACTATACTATTGTCATTACTCTTGTAGCCAACGGCCAGCTACACTGTTGAACTTGCTCTAATCTGCATCCCGGTGCAACGAACTTTCAGTCAGATGCACGGTCGCCTACGAACGTTCCGCAGAGATCTGACAGAGATACGTACTGGGTTTCGGAGGGCCATCCTCGGTCTCCATTGCCGCGAGCTGCGGATACTGGGTTGGATGGCCAGCGATCCTACTGCTCATCGACGCAGCTGCCTTCCATGGGTTTTCACGACTTTCAGGCGACGCGAGAAACGTCATCGTTTGCCAGGCAAGTTTATCATTTCATAAATTGAAAGGATAAGCTTTTTCACTCTGTCCAAATGCTAATTAGTTAACTAACCCACTGGATCCTCCCCTCTCGCTACAGTAAACTCGCCCCTTGAGAGTCGATTTCTCCCTCCTGGGCCAAACCGAAGCCGTCCCCGGCGACGCTGCCGTCTGTAGATGGTGGAGGGGAGGTTCCAGCCTCAGTAGTCTAGGATTTAGTTTTAGATGTTGCAGTCGTTTGTCCTCTATGGCGTCTGGGAGTAGAGATCTAGATCTTGCCCGCCGGATCTAGGTTGACCTATTCTTCTTCCTCTTTGGTCTCGGTGCTCTGGTGGCAAGAGCGGCGGCTGAAGGGGTGTAGAAGCATAGGGATCTCCGTCAATAAGGCTGGTATGTCGAGCTCTTCCCTCTTGGCGATCTGGCGCGTCATCAGGCGGGCGTCCTCTTGTTCTTCGGATGTGCTTCCATGGAGGAAGGACAGCGAGGTGTTAGCTTGGGCGGGCTCTCTCAATAAGCGCATTGCCCTCTCGATTTGGAACTCCGTTGTGGTGAAGCTTCCTCTTGCCAGTCATGGAGAGGGGGAGAGGAAGTGATCCGTAGCGGTGGTGTCTAGATCTGATGGCGTTGGGTAATTTCGGCTGCTTCTTCGTGCGGAGGTCACAAATGGCAACGATTCTATGTTGCTGTTATCCAGGGCAAATGGAACCACTCCGTCCTATGGTGCTAGATGCACCGCAGGTTCTTCAACCTCCAGGCCGATGTGCCATACAGGGAGTGTCGTTGTATTGGGAACGGCAGTACCTGAAGAGGTTAGATAGAGGTGTGGGGACTAGCAGGGAAGCTATCGACGGCGTCCGCAGGCGAGATTGGGTACGAGCGAGCGTAGCGGGATGCAAGAAGTACCCAGGTTCGGGGCCCTCGTGGTGAGGTAAAGCCCCTACTCCTGCCGGATCAGACTACGTGGAATACACGAACTACAAGTGCTCCCCGAGTTGTATGTGCTAGCTACTGCCTTAAATGCTGTATGACCAACCGACTGTCTAACTGAGCTAGTGCGTGTGCTCTAGGTGAGAGAGCTAGCTGGGAGTGATCGATCGATCCATACCTGAATGAGTGAGTGAGTGAGTCCCTCTCTTGCCTTATAAAGGTGGCCAAGGGGACACGGTGGGACCCACTCAGCCTAACTAGTACTATTGTCTATGTCATCTGATTGTGGTACAATATGTCATGCATAGTGTATACTATTTGCTACATCATCTGACTAGTAGAGATATGGCGGCAGTGGTCTTGTCTTCTCGGTCTTGTCATTGTCCTTCTTCTTATCTTCTCGTACGCCTCCTGGGGTCCAACGTACTGGTACTTGATCCTAATCGATAGGAAGAGCAGCAGGTGGCCGATTGGGGCCAGGGAACCAGATACTAGGCGATCCGGCTGGGGGAGCCGGTGGTGATCGATCTCCTGGATCGAGCGGCAGCGGCCAACAGCGTCCCAGCCGTGAGCAACGGCCTAGCCAGGCGAGGGGCACCAGCAGCCCAGCCGGGTGAGGCGGTGGCCGGCCTAGCCGGGAGCAGCCCAGCCGGGACGGCGCCAGGCGGAGCGGGGCGTGGGAGCGGAGGCCCATCCGGGGCGGGACAGCCCAACCGGGGGCGCTGCCACCCGGGCCGGATGGAGGAGGCCCAACCGGGAGAGGTGGGCAGCTCAGCCGGGCGAGCTCCTTCCCTGGGCGCGTGAGGAGTGGGCCGGATCGCCTAGCCGGCCCAGGAAACGGGGGGAGCGCCAGGAACCGGCCCAGGACGCCCTTTCCAGCTGTCTTCTCTATTTTTGTCGATGGAGACGCGTTTTTTACTTGTCTTGGGTGCGTCTTTGGGGTACCCAGGGATAGTCCCCCTGCACTAGCCCCCGAGCGCGCGCTGATTTCACCCGGAGGGGGAAATTCGCATGAGCTCCACAAAACTTGCCGTTGTCGTTGTAGATGAAGTTCTTGAACAGGGTCCGGTTGGACACCTCCAGCCCGGGAAGCAACACAACTACCACGGGGGCGCGCGAGCGCACCCGCGGGGTGTAGCCCCCGAGATTCAGAGTAGCTGACGAAGACAGGTGCTGCGAATCTTCTATTTCTTGCCCTTTTTGACACCTCGAACTTGCTATCCGGCTGAACGCCTTCAGCCGGACCGAAGAGCTTGATTACACCGGGGGCGCGCGAGCGCACCCGGTGGGTGTAGCCCCCAAGATTCGAAGTAGTTGGCGAAGACAGGTGTTTTGAATCTTCATCTATACTTGAAATCCGACTCGGTGCAGTCGTGCAAAACAAACAAATAGAAGTAAACTTGTCGTCGGTACATCAACATATAGTACACATGCTATCAACCGGATAACGGTTTTATTTTTCAAAAAAGTAGCTCGTGCTTTTCTGAACACTTAGTCACTTTCTCGTGCACTCTACTGCTTACGCTGTGTCCTTGCCTGCCAGCCGGGTTGCGGTCTGGAGCCGGAACCGAAGGGGGAGCTGACAGTACATTGCACACGGTACTGGGGGCTGAGCAGCCGGAAAATACCAACTAGGCACAAGGCCAGAATGTCCGATCTGTCGCACCCTTCGCCGTTTTTCATGTGAGATGCCTCGGGCTTTTGCTCTTGCTAGCCGGACAGCCGGGTTGCGGTCTGTAGCTGAGACGAAGAGTGGGCCTCTGGCCGAAGCTATATTTTGCCCCACGGTGGGCGCCAACTGTCGTTGTATTGGGAACGGCAGTACCTGAAGAGGTTAGATAGAGGTGTGGGGACTAGCAGGGAAGCTATCGACGGCGTTCGCAGGCGAGATTGGGTACGAGCGAGCGTAGCGGGACGCAAGAAGTACCCAGGTTTGAGGCCCTCGTGGTGAGGTAAAGCCCCTACTCCTGCCGGATCAGACTACGTGGAATACACGAACTACAAGTGCTCCTCGAGCTGTATGTGCTAGCCACTCCTTAAATGCTGTATGACCAACAGACTGTCTAACTGAGCTAGTGTGTGCTCTGGGTGAGAGAGCTAGCTGGGAGTGATCGATCGATCCATGCCTGAATGAGTGAGCGAGTGAGTCCCTCTCTTGGCCAAGGGAACACGGTGGGACCCACTCAGCCTAACTAGTACTATTGCCTATGTCATCTGATTGTGGTACAGTATGTCATGCATAGTGTATACTATTTGCTACATCATCTGACTAGTAGAGGTATGGCCGCAGTGGTCTTGTCTTCTCGGTCTTGTCGTTGTCCTTCTTCTTATCTTCTCGTACGCCTCCTGGGGTCCAACGTACTGGTACTTGATCCTAATCGATAGGAAGAGCAGCAGGTGGCCGATTAGGGCCAGGAAACCGGATACTAGGCGATCCGGCTGGGGGAGCCGGTGGTGATCGATCTCCTGGATCGAGCGGCAGCGGCCAGCAGCGTCCCAGCCAGGCGAGGGGCACCAGCAGCCCAGTCGGGCGAGGCGGTGGCCGGCCTAGCCGGGAGCGGCCCAGCCGGGACGGTGCCAGGCGGAGCGGGGCGCGGGAGCGGAGGCCCATCCGGGGCGGGACAGCCCAACCGGGGGCGCTGCCACCCGGGCCAGATGGAGGAGGCCCAACCGGGAGAGGTGGGCAGCTCAGCCGGGCGAGCTCCTTCCCTGGGCGCGGGAGGAGTGGGCCGGATCGCCTAGCCGGCCCCGGAAACGGGGGGAGCGCCAGGAACCGGCCCAGGACGCCCTTTCCAGCTGTCTTCTCTATTTTTGTCGATGGAGATGCGTTTTTTACTTGTCTTGGGTGCGTCTTTGGGGTACCCGGGGACAGTCCCCCTGACAGGGAGGCCTTCTCTGGAGCTTCTCGCTGGAATTCTGCATCATTTTGTCGCCAAGTGGTGCGTCCCCGACAATGTCACGGTGACCGGCGGTGGAGACTCGTCCCAGGTGGAGAGGACCTAGGATTGGATTGCATTTTCCTTTTTATTTCTAGGGTCCTTGGTGTAAAAGTCCAGGACTGTGATGTAATTGTCTTTCTCTTCCGAGGTCCTGATTGTAATTTTTACCCACCGACGTTTTATTGAATGTCGCTTTGGGGTCCTTCGGGACTCTTCCCCCTGTTAAAAAAAATAACTAACCCACTGGCGCCAGAGCCTGACTCCGTCTGTGGCTGTGCTGCTGCTGGTCCAGTGAATTAACACGATACCCGTATTACTAGACCATGATAGCGCACGTTGCCGCGCCTGTTCGTTTTGACTATAGGATGATATAATTTTTTGTAAATATATAGACACCAAATGGCCTCTTAAGAAAGACCGATATTTTTACTAAAAAATAAGAGCGGTATAAGTATATGAGAGTTTCGACATATGCGGCGGCTAAAACTTTAAGTATAGAATCGACATATGCGGCGGCTAAAATAGACCGATAAATTTTAATTTATCACTGGCCAATGCACAGAAGTGTCAAAAGATGTATTTTCCAAGACATTTAGGTAACAGATAACAATAATATGAAATAAACCTGGAGATCAAATACATGGACTACAAATTTTACGACAAGGGTTCTTAATATTATCAAGGCATATAGAGATTTATCTCCTAGTTCTAGCATTGCAAGAAATTTTCACTTAAGCAGGGTGAGGAAATTATCACTTGAAAAAATAAAGTGTGAATCTAAGAGCATTCTTCCCTATATCGACTTGGTAGGATGAACTAACAAATAAAAGTTTTATTTCTTGCCTTGGTTAAACTATTTCTGTTGATAGCCACCAAGCGATCTTCAAACCTAGATTACACAGTATTTTGTAGATTTAACCTACACATAATCTCATTCATTCTCAACATAAAGTTATTGGATTTCATAGTGTTCCATAGTACATCATATTGTTCTATTATGAGAACTTGGAATTAAACATGTTTTAGAAGATATTTAAGGATATAAATACAAATACTATTTATCCAGTTTTATTGAGGTTCCTTGTGTTCAGAAATGCTCTGTCCATTTCTTTAGCGTCCTTCAAACTTATTTAGCTTCAAACAGAATTATGGATAAAAACGAACATATCATATCATTTCCAAGGAAAAAAATAGCGCGCTATTTAATTTAGCGTGATATTTTTCCAGACGCTATGAAAGTTATAGTGTGCTAATAGCACACTGTTTTATAAAATAGCGTTTTGTAAATGAAAAAAGTATAACAAGTATATCATGAATACCAAGGATTTCAGCATCTTATGAATTGCCAAGAGTAATACTTGTACATGCATAATCAATTTCGGAGCTATCCAAGTTGGAGGAGAACCGCCAGGGCTGAAGCTAGGCGCAACGTCGGGTGTTGTGGCGGGAGGCGGCGGCTTGACGCGATCACTTAAGTTTAACAATCAAAATTTTTATCATATGTTTGGTTACTCTACATCCTTATCATATATGCTTGCTAACTTCACACCCACCAACAAAAAAATAACGTGATATAGTTGAAATAGAGCTAACACTATGGTGTTTGAGCGTGATATAGCAAGCAATTTGAAAAATAGTGTCATAGCGAGCAAAGTTGTGAAAAAATAGCGTGGACTCTCTAACTACGCTATAGCATGCTAAATAGCGCGAAATAACGCTCTATTTTTGCCATGATCATTTCCCGATTTAAAGTTGTTCTGTCCCAAAAAAATATCATACAAAATGACAGCAAGAAGGGATAGGCAAAGAAACTGTAACTTCCAACAAAATCAGGTCGCAATACTCAGGAAAAGAAGAACAGATAACATGGTACATGCTGTACCTGAGATATGTCGTCTAGGCTTAAAATCTGCAATCAATAGAGATTAGGAGTAGACAAGTAACAAGCTGGCTTGTTGTACCTAGCGTGGCCAGCTCACGCATCATGGATCTGGATCCCAGCTCCGTCTCCTCTTCTTCTAATAATGGCCATCAGCTCGGCAGCGTCCCCTTGGTTTAATCCAGCCCTGTCGAGTTTGAGCAAGTTCCGTTGACGCTTCCTGCCATCTGCCGTGAGCCACGGGCTCCTCTCCGGCCGGCGTACTCGCGTGGACATCTCCGAGGCCATAGTGTTGTGGGCCTGGGCATCTAGACGGCGTGGGGCCAGCAGTGTTCATGAAAGAATGGTGGAGTGAGAACTGTGGATAGCAAGAGGAGGAACCGTGCTGGTGAGAGAAAGGCTGCGGGTCGATGGAAAAAGTTGTGGACGTAGCAGAAGTCATACATCGAGGATACAAACGAATACACATTAAAACTGCGGGACAGTGTGCGAATCTCAAACGTGATGGAGGGCCGATGAATGCACGTTATGTAGTGTGCACGCTAGAGTAGGAATTCTCGTGGGAACTCTCTTCGGCACGACGAGACGGTATTGTGCTACCAGTGCCACTGTTACAAGTTTACCATCTCGAACAGGTAACCAAAATCCCAAGGCCCCGTTTAACAGTGCACTTGTCTGGAAAAACGAAACCTGGTCGTGAACAGTTTCCTGAATGAAGATTCAGCCTATCAGCGCTGCTGCATTGCACTGCCTCTATGCACTTCCCTCATCGATGTCGCGTGCCCTAATCTGCAGAAAGGCTCGGCGGTTCTCCTTGTTCTCGTGTTGTAGCCGTGCAGCTCTAGGCAAGCACGTGTTGCTTGTCTGCCGTTGCTCGCGGTGAAAACGGCTCGGATTGATCGGACCCCGGGTCAGGGTCGGGTGGGCTTCCATTACCCTTGGGCCTCGGCCTGATTAAAATGATGATTTCTTGTGTTAAAATATAAGACATTTTTATACTCCTCCGATCGATCGAAATTAATAGACTCAGGTCTGCATAGATCCGAATGTACCTAATCATATTTTAGTGTTAGATATACTCAAATTTACGTAAATCTGAGTCCATTAGTTTTGATCGGAGGGAGTAGTTTAATTTAAGCTGCCAAAACATCTTATATTTAGGAAAGGAGTGGGTAACACTTGGGAAGTATCTGCTGTTTTTTTATGGGGGGTGGGCAGCGGGCAGACACTTCGAGACCGGCCGGCTGTACTGTAGTACATACATCTTGGTAGCTCCATAGCGGCGCGCGGGGCGGCCCATGCCTCAACCTACTACTGTTGCCGCGTCACCGTTTGGAAGTATCTCCATGCCGCCAGTGGTAACTGCATTCGTTGCTCGTGCCACCGAAGGAACTGACCAAAGTTTTTTTTTTTTTAAGATAGCCTTTCGTCTTGGATCGGATGCTTTACGCAGCCATTTATGATAGTAACAGAGTACGATGAGATCCAGTCAAACATGGAGTAATAAGTGTATGTACCTCTCGAGTCTCGAGACCATGGAAAAATATCCCAAGTTCTTCCACTCGATTTAGGTTTCTAGGGGCAATGCAACGAACTTTCAGTCCGAAACGTTATGCAGAGTTCTGACAGAGATACGTACTGGGTTTTGGAGGGCCATCTTCAGTCTCTACTCTCCATTGTCGCGCGCTCTGCGGATACTGGGTTTTCGGATGGCCAACACGGGCCAGAAGCTAGCTCGTACCAGCGATCCTGCTGCTTCTCGACGCAGCCTTCCTTCCATGGCTTTTCACGACGATCAGGCGACGCGAGAAACATTATCATTGGCCCATGGAAATCTCCACGGCAGGTCTGTCAGGCCCGTGCAAATGTCATCGGTTTTTAAATTTTTTCGCTTTGACATGCAGAAATATTACATTCTTTTTTGAGAGTAGGAAAAAACATTAGGTTATGAAAATCATTATCGTGAAAATGGGCACGCCAATCACTACCGGGGGTAGCGATTGAGTCGATGAGGGTAAGGGCGAGTGAGCCATATGCGTATCGAGATTGAGGAGTAGAGAGTGGAGTAAAAGAATGGAAAGATGTAAGGGAAAAAGAGAGGAGTGTGGAAAAGGAGGAGAGGAGTTTGGCGATGTTGTCAAGCGTCCTGTATACCCTTTTGATCTTGGTGACTAGAGGTTCGTACCGGCACGCATTCTCGAAGCAGTGGATTGCGGTGTCCCGGTGGATGCCGGAGGCGTTGATCCACAGGTTCTGCCAACGTTGGACCTAGTGGCGAGTCGACTCGCGAGGGCCCTTGAGGCAACACTCTAGGTCCTCGATGGTGGTGACGCGTATGTAGGAGCGCTTGAAGTATTTGATGAAGGCTTCTCGCATCTCATCTCATGAGTCGATGTTGTTCTCAGGGAGGGTGTTGATCCACCCTCCATCATGAGGGGGAGATACCAGGCGGCGAGTAGGTGTGTCTTTCTCGCGTATCGATCCACACTGCCGGGTCGAATGTGGGGTCGTACTTCTCAATCTCCTTTGTCCCCTTGAAGTTGGAGGGGTATTTTTCACCCGAATTATTGGTCCGAAGAACTGCGGGCCGATTCGGCTGAAGGAGCCTCTGGGCTCGGGCTCGCGGTCGTCGCGATTGGAGAGGGTGTGTCGCAGGTCGTGGGGCTAACAAGCTCGCCATGCCTGGTTATTGACGATGTGGGTTCACGCGTCGACCGACTGCCCATTAGCGGTGACCATGTTGTGCACTGGACACTGAAGGGTTCCGTAGCAAAAAACAAAAAAATTCTATCTACTCGAACACTAATACCAGGATCTATACTATGTAGACATAAGTAACGGAGAAGGAATACAGTATTCATACCTTTGCAGAGAGAGGCACGCCTTACGCAGGAAGGCGTATATTGATGAAGACGAGCAGCACCCCAAGTGTGGTGCCTCCGAAGTTCGTCACACGTTCGATGTAGAGGACGTCAACCGGGCTCCGATCCAACCGAGCAGCGGAAGAAGTAGATGCTGGATCGCTGATCACACGACGATAGTGTGAAGGTGGAGAACTCAACTACGAGGTCCTCCCCAATATTACGGGAAAGCCCTCAGCAGATGAGAGAGAGAGAATGAGAGGAATGGGTGAGTTCCAAGGGGGAGGGGGACCCCTTTATATAGTGGGAGGAGGGGCGCACCACCCAGGGGCCAGGCGGGGTGGGACTAATCCCCACACCCGCCGGCCACCTTGGGGCAGCCGCCGGCCCTAGGTGGGCCCCACTGGGGCGGCCCACCAGCCCTAGGCCGGCTGGCCCCCACTCCCTAGGCGCCTTGCCCACTTGGGCCTCCCTTCGGGTGAGGCCCATTAGTAATATAGTGCCTTCAAAAATAAAATAAAATATATATTAAATATTAATTCTCCAATTAACATTCAAATGTACATATTATATTATCTCTTCTCTCCGGAACAACTTCCGGACCCCTTTCCGATCTCCATCGGGTGTTACCGAAACTATTCCGGTCTCTCTCTCTATTTCTCATACGATGCCTCATCTACCCTAAGCGTCCCTACCCTTAAGCGTGACATCCTTCGGTTCGGAAACACTCCGGACATGATAGAGACAACTCTCATATCAATGATCAACAAAGGGACCTGGATGGCCATGTGACCCCCCGTGCGTTTCACGAATACAATCGCTCGAACCGTGAGATAGTCGTTTCCCATTCCCTTTGTCATATGATACCTAATTCATCCGAGACTTGATCTTCGGCATCTCTATACCTTAGTTCGATCTTGTTGCCGATGAACTTGTTTTCTTGTTCTTATGTCATTGCATTCCGTGACCTAGTCACATGCTTGCAAGCTTCATTAATGCAACGTCACCGAGATGGCCACATGTATCTGTCCGTTACATGGACTAGACAAATCCTGGTCTTGATATGTACTCCTCTACACATTCCTTCGGAAAACCTGAGTGGCACCTTTTTGATCACCCTGTTATGAGATGATTCTTGATAACCATCTAAGATTCTTCCAGAATGGTGATTTGCATTACCTCACAGTCAAAAGATCAGTTTGCGAGGTTCTCTGTGTTTTATCATCAATGGTGAAGTTTGTAACTAGATCTCATTATGATATAACGGTCGGATGTTTGTCTATCATGTTATTCAACTAATAACATGACATTATTGTCAGTTGGCATAAATGCCCATGATCTTGAAACACAGACCATCCTCATGACCAATGAACTAGTTCACTAGAGGTAACTAGAGACACGGTTTGTTTACATACCACACGTGTATTAACGTTTCGTATTAACACAGTTATAACACAGTATGAAACGTATTATGAACATACAGGAGATATATCAAATAATACACTTTATTATTTGCCTCTAGGGCATAACTCCTTCATTCTCCCACTTGCACTAGAGTATACAAAACTAGTTTACAATAGGCAGGAACCTAACACCAATGGAATCTCGGTGTTGTTCGTGCTTGTCATGTTGAAGAGCTTTAGTCAAAGAATCTGCTACATTCAGTTCCGTATCTACTTTGCAAATCTTGACTTCACCTTCGTCAACAATCTACCGGATGACGTGGAATCTAAGCTTGATGTGTTTGGCTGTAGAATGAGTTCTTGGTTCCCTTGCATTTGCAATAGCTCCCGTGTTATCACAATAGATTGTCACGGGGTCTTGTGCATTGGGAAAAACTCCTAGTTCGATGACAAAATTCCTTAGCCAAACAGCTTCATTTGCTGCATCAGCTGCAGCAATGTATTCAGACTCCATTGAAGATTGTGCCACCACCGGCTGCTTCTTGCTTTTCCAGCTTACCGCCCCACCATTCACCAAGAAAACAAATCCTGTTTGAGACTTCGAGTCATCATGATCTGAATTCTAGCTCGCATCTACGTAACCTGTTACGTTTAGAGCTTCATCATTTCCTCCATAGATTAGGAACATATCCTTTGTTCTTCTCAGATACTTTAGGATATTTTTCACAGCTATCCAGTGATTCGGTCCTGGATTACTCTGATATCAGCTCGTCAAACTAAGAGCCAATGCCACATCAGGTCGGGTACTAAGCATTGCATACATGATAGATCCTATTGCAGAAGCATAGGGGACGTCAGACATCTTCTCTCTATCATCGTCCGTTACAGGACATTGAGTCATACTCAAGTTGCAATTCTTTATCATAGGTGTAAAACCCCTCTTGCTGTTTTCCATTTTGAACATCTTCAAAATCTTATCTATGTAAGTACTCTGACTTAATGCTATTAGGTGACTTGATCTATCTCTATAGATCTTGATTCCTAATATGTATGTGGCTTCACCTAGATCCTTCATGGAAATTTGGTTGCTCAAATACGTTTTCACGCTATTCATAAGATCCACATCGTTTCCCATGAGTAATATGTCATCCACATATACTACTAAGAAGATAACCGAGCTCCCACTCGCTTTCTTGTAAACACATAACTCTTGTTGGTTTTGGACAAATCCAAAACTCTTGATCACTTGATCAAAACGTTGGTTCCAGCTCCGAGATGCTTGCTTCAACCCATAAATGGACCGTTGGAGCTTGCGTACCTTTCCAGCATCCTTAGGATCAACAAAACCTTCTGGTTGCATCATATATAACTCTTCATCAATGTGACCATTGAGGAATGCGGTCTTGACATCCATCTGCCAAATTTCATAGTCAAAATGTGCAGCAATTGCTATTAAAATCCTGACAGCCTTAAGCATCACTACGGGAGAGTAAGTCTCGTCGTAGTCAACTCCTTGGATTTGTCGAAAACCCTTTGCGACAAGTCAAGCTTTGCGAATGGTTACATTACCATTCACATCTGTCTTTTTCTTAAATATCCATTTATTTTCCACGGCCTTGCGACCCTCTGGAAGATCCACCAAGGTCCAAACTTGGTTTTCATGCATGGATCCTATTTCGGATTTCATGGCTTCTAGCCATTTCTCGAAGTCAGCACTACCCATAGCTTCTTTGTAGTTTGCAGGTTCTTCCTGATCATCTAAGATGACAGACATTACAAGGCTACTGTACCAATCTAGAGTGGCACGAACCCTTGTAGACCTACAAACCTCAGGAGTCTTGATGTCATTGTTTTGATCAGCATCAATGGACTCTTCCTCCATGTTGGAGAGCGGTTTCGAAACAGCTTCTGTTGCGCTACTCGGAATACGGAGAGAAGGTTCAACAATTTCATCTAACTCAATTTTCCTTCCACTCACCCCTTTTGCAAGAAACTCTTTCTCGAGAAAGGTGCCGGTTTTTGCGACGAGCGTTTTGCCTTCGGCTTGATTGTAGAAGGTATATCCAATAGTTTCCCTTGGATATCCTACAAAGATACATTTTTCCAATTTGGGTTCGAGTTTGTCAGGCTGCAGTTTCTTAACATACGCCTCACATCCCCAAACTTTCAGAAAAGACAACTTTGGCTTCTGCCCATACCATATCTCATATGGGGTTGTCTCCACGGATTTGGATGGTGCTCGGTTTAAAATAAAAGTGGCGGTTTCTAACGCGTATCTCCAAAAAGACACAGACAAATCAGTTAAAGACATCATAGACCGTACACTATCCAATAGGGTCCGGTTACGACGTTCCGACACACCATTACGCTGTGGTGTTCCGGCTGGCGTAAGCTGTGGGATGATCCCACAGTCCTTCAAGTGCATGTTAAACTCATAACTCAAATACTCGCCTCCCCGATCCGATCGAAGGTGCTTGATTTTCTTGTTAAGTTGATTCTCTACCTCTTTTTGAAATTCCTTGAACTTTTTAAAGGTTTCAGACTTATGCTTCATCAAGTAGATATATCCATATCTGCTCAAGTCGTTAGTAAAGGTAACAAAGTAATGATAACCATTGCGTGTTGAGACACTCATTGGTCCACATACATCTGTATGTATGATCCCAAGTAGGTCTACAGCTCTCTCCACTATTCCGGAGAATGGTGTCCTGGTCATCTTGCCCATGAGGCATGGCTCACATGTATCAAGGGATTCGAAATCCAATGATCCAAGAAGCCCTTCTGAATGAAGCTTCTTCATGCGCTTTATGCCAATATGACCAAGACGGCAATGCCATATGTACATGGAATTATTGTCACTGTGCTTACAACGTTTAGCATCAACACTGTGGATGTGTGTATCACAATCAAGATCAAGTAGGAATAAACCATCACATACAGGAGCATGAACATAGAAAATATCTTTCATATAAATTGAACAACCATTTATTCCTGATTTAAATGAATAATGGTCTTGCAACAAGCAAGACCCACTCACAATATTCATACTCAGTGCAGGTACATAATAGCATTTATTCAAAACCAACAATAATCCTGACGGTAGACGGAGATGCAGGGTGCCGACGGCCATCACTTCGACTGTCGAACCATTACCGACGCGCATCGTCACCTCCTCCTTCCTCAGGCGCCTCCTACTCTACAGATCCTGCTGAGAGTTACAAATGTGAGCAACAGATCCGGTATCAAATACCCAGGTGTTACTCCTGGCGCTTGTAAGGAATACATCAATAACATGTATATCATATATACCTTTGTCCGGGATGGCTATCTTGCCAGCTCGCTTTTCTTCAAGGTACTTAGGGCAGTTGTGTTTTCAGTGCCCATCCCCTTTGCAGTAGAAGCACGAAGTGCCGGGCTTAGGGCCAGGCTTCGTAGTCTTTGAGGTGCTAGGAGCAAACCTGCCATCCCTCTTAGACTTCTTGCCCTTGCCTTTTCCCTTTTGCCCCGGTTTCTTAAAGTTAGTAGTCTTGTTGACCATCAACACCATGTGCTCCTTCTTGATTTCAACCTCAGCAGTTTTGAGCATGGCGAACACCTCAGCAAGGGTCTTAGTCATCCCTTGCATGTTGTAGTTCATCACGAAACTCTTATAGCTAGGGGCAGCAAGTGCAGTACCCTGTCTATAGCGAGTTCCTCCGGGATTTTGCAATCCAGTGCATTTAGGTGCTTAACGTAGCCAGACATTTTGACCACGTGCTCACTAATACTATTGTGCTCTTCCATTTTAGCAGAGAAGAAAAGCTTGGAAGCATCATACCTCTCTGCACGAGCCTGCGGAGCAAAGACGGCTTTGAGATCCTTAATGATCTCAAAAGCATTCATCTTCTCAAAACGCTTTTAAAGCTCCGGCTCCATGGCATAGAGTATTCCACTCTGGATGAGGGAGAAATCGTCCGCCTTGGACTGCCAGACATTCTTTTCGTCCTGAGAGGCGGAATCTGTAGGCTTAGCCGGAAGCTCAGCCTCGATGGCATAAGTCAACTTGTAGGGGACTAGGAGGATCCTAAGATTACGGAACCATGCGGTGAAGTTGGTTCCATCAGTTTTCAGCTTGTCCTTCTCGAGGAAAGTGCTTAGGTTGAAGGTGGGTGGGCGAGACATCTTCAAAGGATTTGGAAAGTGTTTAGACTATGTTCATAATAATAAGTTCAAATTTTAATAAAGGAACTCCCACTTAAACGAACATCCCTCTACTCGTTTAGTGATCACATGATCCCCATCTCCTGCACCTCCCCTGATCATCACGGCCATCAGTGCAGCATCAAAGGTGGACATCCCCTAATGTCGATCACATCAACTATGTGATTCATGTTCGACTTTTCAGTCTCTTGTATTCCGAGGCCATGTCTGTACATGCTAGGCCCGTCAGTTCTAACTCGTGTGTATTCGCAGTGCAACATGGCTTGCACCCACTGTATGCGAACGTAGATATGTCTGACTCCCGATCATCACGGTCGGCCTCATACCGAAGAACTTTCTTGGTGGTGCACACACAAGGAGAATACGATAACTGGAATACTACGAGGGATTATCTTATCATGCTACCGTCTAGTAAGTATACTAGCATAATAAGTAATGCTTTTAAAGTGAAGTGCTATGACATGGTTATAGCTCTATGATCATTATCAACCACTTCAATGAGAGTTTCACAAACTTGTCATTGCCATGTTATAATACTTGCCCCTATGCAATAATAAAGATAGACGCTTCTATATTAACTATTGCATGTTTTACGCGGCTTTAGGGCTTTCATAGTAGAACCCTTTCCCTCCTATGAACGTTGAGCCACAACATGGATTCAATGATTGCCGTTCTTCTTCCCTTTTTAGGGCCCTCCAGTGTCAATGCCATATCAAGTACTTTAGAGAGACAGACACCCCCCTAAGCCACTTTGATATGTGGACCAGTCTCGTGAATCATCACGTGAGGTTTGTTGGGGGCCGCTTCATCAAACAGTGCCGCGATATGAACAATAACACTAAAAGAGGGTAGCAACTAGAGAATCAATGCCCACATATTTCTATGTGTTCTATCCGTACGACATGTCTACCCATAGACCCGCTCTGATACCACTGAAGGGTTCCGTAGCAGAAAACAAAAAATTCTATCTACTCGAACACTAATACCAGGATCTATACTATGTATACATAAGTAACGGAGAAGGAATACAGTATTCATACCTTTGCAGAGAGAGGCACGCCTTACGCAGGAAGGCGTATATTGATGAAGACGAGCAGCACCCCAAGTGTGGTGCCTCCGAAGTTCGTCACACGTCCGGTGTAGGGGACGTCAACCGGGCTCCGATCCAGCCGAGCAGCGGAAGAAGTAGATGCCGGATCGCCGATCACACGACGGTAATGTGAAGGTGGAGAACTCAACTACGAGGTCCTCCCCAATATTACGGGGAAGCCCTCAGCAGATGAGAGAGAGAGAATGAGAGGAATGGGTGTGTTCCAAGGGGGAGGGGGACCCCTTTATATAGTGGGAGGGGGGGCGCACCACCCAGGGGCCAGGCGGGGTGGGACTAATCCCCACACCCGCTAGCCACCTTGGGGCAGCCGCCGGCCCTAGGTGGGCCCCACTGGGGCGGCCCACCAGCCCTAGGCCGGCTGGCCCCCACTCCCTAGGCGCCTTGCCCACTTGGGCCTCCCTTCGGGTGAGGCCCATTAGTAATATAGTGCCTTCAAAAATAAAATAAAATATATATTAAATATTAATTCTCCAATTAACATGCAAATATACATATTATATTATCTCTTCTCTCCGGAATAACTTCCGGACCCCTTTCCGATCTCCATCGGGTGTTACCGAAACTATTCCGGTCTCTCTCTCTATTTCTCATACGATGCCTCATCTACCCTAAGCGTCCCTACCCTTAAGCGTGACATCCTTCGGTTCGGAAACACTCCGGACATGATAGAGACAACTCTCATATCAATGATCAACAGAGGGACCTGGATGGCCATGTGACCCCCCCGTGCGTTTCACGAATACAATCGCTCGAACCGTGAGATAGTCGTTTCCCATTCCCTTTGTCATATGATACCTAATTCATCCGAGACTTGATCTTCGACATCTCTATACCTTAGTTCGATCTTATTGCCGATGAACTTGTTTTCTCGTTCTTATGTCATTGCATTACGTGACCTAGTCACATGCTTGCAAGCTTCATTAATGCAACGTCACCGAGATGGCCACATGTATCTGTCCGTTACATGGACTAGACAAATCCTGGTCTTGATATGTACTCCTCTACACATTCCTTCAGAAAACCTGAGTGATACCTTTTTGATCACCCTGTTACGAGATGATTCTTGATAACCATCTAAGCTTCTTCCAGAATGGTGATTTGCATTACCTCACAGTCAAAGGATCAAGTTGCGAGGTTCTCTGTGTTTTATCATCAATGGTGAACTTTATAACCAGATCTCATTACGATATAACGGTCGGATGTTTGTCTATCATGTTATTCAACTAATAACATGACATTATTGTCAGTTGGCAAAAATGCCCATGATCTTGAAACACAGACCATCCTCATGACCAATGAACTAGTTCACTAGAGGTAACTAGAGACACGGTTTGTTACATAACACACGTGTATTAACGTTTCGTATTAACACAGTTATAGCACAGTATGAAACGTATTATGAACATACAGGAGATATATCAAATAATACACTTTATTATTTGCCTCTAGGGCATAACTCCTTCAGACACGGCTCGTTGGCGGAGGCTGCGGGGTTGGCGACTCGCGGTTAAAGCTACCTACGCTTAGGGGGTGGGCAGTTGTTGATGTTGTCGCGCTTTGCTGCTGCACGGCTCGGGCAAGTATGCTATATCAGACTTTGGTGCTGCACATCGAGTCATTAGGGCATCGCCACCGGCGATACCTAAACGATCCAGCCGCGTCCTAATCGGTCCGCGCGGACAGCTGGGCCAAATGTGGCGTCCTAGCGGGACGACCCATCCGGATAAACTCAGGCCAGATCGACCCATCCGGGCATCAAATTTGGGTCACAGATGGGTCTGTCCGAACAGACGCGGACGCTGGCCTGTCTGGTTTTATAGCAGACTGGTCAGTTGCAATCACGCAATGGACCTTCTTCTCTCTCATCTCTCTTTGGCTGGCATGTCCGATTTTGTCCGTTTGGATCGCACCACTAGCCGCGGCTGGCCGAACAGGTTGGACCGCGACCCAAAAGTGACCGTGGCTCGATCCTTGGGTCTCCCGAATCATGCATATATAAAAGAGCCACGTACAGCAAGGTGTATTAGCAACGCACAATGACTTATTGACTAATGTCTATCCACATCAATGTCCAATGAAATTAAAGAAATATTCTATTTCGGTACAATATATGCTATGTCCGACTTTGCTCTGACTCTACTATTCGATCTGGTGTCTTTTTGGGTGTGCAGAGGCAGAGCCGCGGAGGAGGGACATCTTGGTAGCTCCATACCGGCGCGCGGGGCGGCCCATGCCTCGACCTACTGTTGCCACGTCACCGTTTGGAAGTACGCATCTCCATGCCGCCAGTGGTAACTGCATCCGTTGCTCGTGCCACCGAAGGAAGTGATCTGATCTTGCAGATGGACGGAACGGAGACACATGCTACAATTGCGGTGCATCGTGTGTACGTACGTCCGGTGATCTGCACACTGCACTGCACCGCAGCGCAACGAACTTTCAGTGAAACGTACGGTTGCCTCGAACATTCCGCAGAGGGCATCGATCTCCGTTGCCGCGCGCCGCGGATGCTGGCTTGGATCTTTGGATGGCGAATCAGCGAGATCCTGCCGCTCATCGACGCACTCTCCACCCATGTGTTATGAGGAAAGAATTAAGCTACTCCCTCGACTTATATTATTGTTCTCAATTTTATCTAAACTCAAATGTAGCTAGTTAATGATTTAGACTAGATTTATTCGAATTTAGACAAAGTTGAGAACACTGATATGGACAGAAGGGAGTAGCAGCCTTTTTCACCACCCACCGGCGCCAAAGCCTGACTCCGCCTGTGCTGCTGGTCCTGGTCCATGTCCAGAGAATTAACACGACACCCGTTATTCGTTATCACCCACCTACTCTGCAATCTGCATATGCCATGCCACCCTAGTTAGAGATAACGGCGCGCGTCTGCTGCTGCTGCTGCTGCTGCAGCGCTTCCTTTGCGTTCGGACACGGTGCGCCGCAAATTTCCCGTGCGGCTACACCGATCTGAACATGCATGGTGTAGCGCCAGAGCCCAGAGACGACACAATGCCTGAAGCAGTGAAGCACCACCGTTCATTTCCAAACTGAACTCCCTTCGACACGACGAGACTTACGTTACACTGTCAGTGCCACTGTTAGGAGTTTATCTCGAACCGGTGCCCCGCTTAACAGTGCACCGGCACCACCTGCCCGACCGTGCGCTTGTCCGCAGAAAACGAAGCCTGACCGTGAACAACTTCCTGTTCCTGAATGGAAATTCTCAGCCGATCGACACTGCTGCATTGCACTGTCGTCTTTGCACCTCGACAGTTCGACGGATGAATGCTCTCTCACTCGTTGGAGCCCCGCTCTGGCCACGCATGTGCCGCCTGCCTGCCCCTGCGCGCGGTAGAAAACGTACGGCTCGGATCGAATCCGTTACCATCGATCGGCGTGATTGTGATTAGAATGGTAAGCTTTCGGAACCATTGGCTGTGGACCAGTACCAGTGCATGCTTTGGTTTCGTTCTACCGGAGTGCTTTGATCCTAGTGTCGTTATCTGGTGGTAGTAAAACATCACATGGTAAACGTGACGCTTCGTACTACAAGACGCATCGTGCATCTGGCCCGGATAAATATCTGCTCCCACCTCCTCATTCTATCGTCCCTGCCAACAAAAAAGTCAGTCACCCAAGCTGCGCAGGGCAGCGGGCTGTTCTCGCCCAGCATAATCCATAGAATGGGCTGACCTTTTAAATAATTTTAAGGCCTCCTCGAGAATGATATATGTAGCAGATTAGGGTCGCTTTACATGGCCAATTCCACCCCCCTCCCCGCACTAGATCCACCAATTTTGGCGCATGTGCCACCACATCCACCATAAATCCGCATCGGGAGGCTCTACCGCGGCGGGGGTGTCGCACCATCATAGAGAGGAGCTCTATGGACGAGGTCGAGCGCACCACCGAATTCGCTCGAAGGGAGCACGGAAACGCGGTGCTCCTCGCGGTCTAGCGGTGCTCACTTGGCCAAGTGGCGCGGGTAGGATGTGCTCGAGATGGTCGCCCTGCCCGCTGTACTCTGTGCTCGTGCAACCAGGATAAGGAAAAACTCCGCCATGTCGCCTAGAGGGGAAAATGGGCGAGTTAAACCAATTGTGATTTCGACTCTAATAAATACGGAATAAAACTAGAGTTTAATTTATCAAGCATAAAACCTAAATGCGCTAGGTTCAGTTAAGTGCACCAACAACTTATTCTACATAAGACAAGCAACAAGGTAATGACAAGAAATATAACTACAAACACGAAGGTTATCACAAATAAATTGCGTAAAGAGCTCGGGTATAGAAATAACTGAGACCACATAGAGACGATGATGTATCCCGAAGTTCACGCCCTTGCGGATGCTACCCTCCGTTGTATCCGTGTGGAGGCACAAGATCCAAAACAGTACAATGACTCACCGTATTCTCCCCGAGCTCTCCCTCCAAAAGGAAAGTTCTTGATCCACTATAAGACCCTTGAGGGCAGTCACCGAACCCGTACAAGTTTGGGGAAATCTCCACAATAATTTGAGGCTCCCAAGTAATTGTCACCAAGGCCTCAAGCTTGAGGACTCTCAACAAATTAATTGAAGGCCCCAAGAAATCCACAATGCCATAATGGCCACAAAGCAATCTAGGGTTCCCAAGAGAAACGAACTCCGAGATCAAGCTACAGGCTACGGAAGTAACAAGATCCGGGTTCCAAAATCTAACGGTAATAAGCTTTTCAACTTACACCAACTAGATCTCTGTAGAGAACTCAAACTGATGCACCTAATAGCAGGAACACAAGTGCTTCAATCCTTCTCTCGCAAATCCCACCACAACACCTAATGCTATGGAGGAATATGAGAGGAAGAATAATGGAGGAAATTCACAAGAGATTCCAAGATCAAGATCCACAGGATTCCCTCACTTAGACAAGATATTGATTGGTGAAAATATAGATCTATATTTCTCTCTCTCTCTCTCTCTCTCTCTCTCCTCAAGAAGATTCAACACATACCAGTGGAAAAGAGAGAAAGGGCAAGCCCTTGAAGGTTAACAATGAACGAGCGAGATAGGGACGAATAACTAACATCCAAATGAGAAAGATGGGACCTTATATAGGTCCCCCGCAAAAATGACCGTTGCAGCCATTTAACCCCGGAAAATTTGGCCCCTATGCGGAATTTCCGGTCTGAAATGGATCGTATGGGCACCTAGAGGGGGGGGGGTGAATAGGTGCTACTCCAAATTTTAATGCTTTTTCAATTTTAGGCTTAACACAAAGGGTAAATTCTCTAGATAAACTATTAGGTGGAATTTCTCTATATGCAAACCTATCTAGTAGCGAGTAAAGGGCGAGTGGAAGAGGAACGAGTAAACCGTAGTGAAGCACGCGGAGACACAGGATTTGTTTTACCGCAGTTCCTTCCATGTTAATGGAAGTACGTCTGCGTTGGAGGGGTGAGCGGTACTGAGACCACCACGCCACAATAGGCCTCACTCTGTTCTCCGATGGATCCCGCCATCAAAGGCATGATCCACCTTTCCACTATAGGAACCCTTCGAGGCGGGTACCGGTGCCTTTACACAGCTAGCGGGGCACAACTCCATAATCAACTTGGAGGCTCCCGTAATAACAACAAGATGCCACACGAACAAGTTATCAATAACAAAGAACACGATCTAGATATTGACAAGAATACTAGATCAGGGATTTCTCCAAATGAATGGAGAGGAGTTGATGCGCTTGATTCGTGATGACGATGAAGATTGTCTCCTCCTTCAATTCCCCCCAAGATCGAAGCCTTCGGGTGGTTGAAGTGGGAGATCTAGTGAGAGAGCTTTTGCAAAGTGTCTGAACAATTTCGAGTGAATCAAGAGTTCTGCTCATTGGGGAAGAAGGGATATTTATACCCCCTTCCAAATCCAAGCCGTTGGAGCCTTTGGGGGCCGGATTATCTGGCCCAAGTGAGGGCCGGATTATCTGGCCCAAGTGAGGGCCGGATTATCCGGCCTGGGGAAAACTCCGCCCCAGACTCGGATTATCCGGCAGATAAACCGCCCCCACTCTGAGTGACGCAACGAGCCTTCCCTTGATCGCCTTTTGGGGGTCAGATTATCCGACCCCATGTGAAGGCCGGATTATCCGGCCTGGGGAGGAAAAACCACCCCAGTTCGGATTTTCCAGGAGAAAATCCGACCGGACTCCGAGCGACGCGCCTTGGCAGCCTTTGATCGATTTCTGGGGGCCGGATTATCCGGCCCATGCGAATGCCGGATTATCCGGCCTGAGGAGGAAAACCCGCCCCAGTTTGGATTTTTCGGGAGATAATCCGACCGGACTCCGAGCGACGCGCCTTGGAAGCCTTTGATCGATTTCTAGGGGCCGGATTATCCGGCCCATGTGAATGCCGGATTATTCGGCCTAGGGAGGAAAAACCGCCCCAGTTTGGATTTTCCGGGAGATAATCCGACCAGACTCCGAGCGACGCACCTTGGCAGCCTTTGATCGATGAGATATGCCGGATTATCTGGCCCTTGGTGGGACGGATAATCCGGCCCCCCAAAACACCTGCACACTTAGCGCACATGAGAAAACTCCACGGTATTGTTATCTAACACTCAAAACACAGGAAAACATGAAATGTTCTTTCAATCTCCCCCTTTTTGGTGTTAGATGACAATACTAGGATTTGCAGGAAAGGATCACAAGACCACCAACAAAAACATGGAAGAGACTCCCCCTCAATGTGTGCATATTAGAAATAGGTGTGAATCTATTCCATTGACATATGAACAACATAATCATACCACCGAGATAGGGAGAGAGGCGTCCTTAAAATAGCCACAATTATCAACGTGATAACCAATATAAGCGCCTTCCTCGATATAGATTCCCAGCATAATATGATATGAATAGATGAATCCATAAGCATAATCCATGAGATAAATCCAGACATCCATCGACACAGAGTCTCAAACAAACCACAAGCCACAAATTAAAGTTCAACGCTAAATGGGCACAAGCGAGAAAGCGACGAATAGGAAAAAGTGCAAATGCTTGTGCCCGACCCATGCAAATCCTCAAAGACCTAATAGAACTACTTATCCCCCTTTGGCATCGAGACACCAAAAAGGAAGAAGAGCGATGATAGCGCCCCAAGGTATCACTCGTAGTCCTCATCCTCGTCCTCGTCCTTGTTCCCATCCTCGTTCTCATCTTCAAGCTCCTCGGTGTCATCATCATCATCATCATCAGTGGCCGCAGAGGGGAACAAGTGACGCTCTAGCTCTCCATAGTTCAGCCTAGAAGAAGAGTTCCACCGGGCATATGGTGTGAGAGGGGTAGGACCCAGGGGATCACGAGAAGCATCAGACACATGGTGAAGGATGAGCTGCTGAGAGTGAGCCAACCTGAGATGGTACTACACACTCAAAATTACAAGAACCAAATCAACTAAAAGCCAAAATTGAGTGTGATTTCCATAAGAACATGAGATGAGCGAAAACAACCAAAAAGATTAACAAAAATCCAATTCTCCTCATGGGAGAGGGCGGTGGCTGAAGCCACCTTGTTGGAGTGTATGGTATGACACCGCAAAGATATATCTTGGCTTCACGACCAATACTCATCAATAAGCTCACATATCACAAAATGATATTAAGAGAAATGATTTATCTTGATTTCAGCATTATGGGGGGAGGGTTAGTCCAATTAATTAGGACCACACTCCCCCTATATCCATGCCCACATCTAGACCAAATAAGACTGAGATGTACGAGTGAGTGCATGGGTAATCAAGACAAGCTCCTGGAATCAATGATATTTAGCTCATTCCTAGAGTAGGAGAACCTTGCTTCATCAAGTGGCTTCGTGAAAATAACAGCAAGTTGGTTCTTCATGCTCACAAAAGATAGATCAATATCGCCTCGAGCAACATGGTCTCGAATAAAATGATTCTAAATCTCAATATGCTTTGTCCTTGTGTGCTATACTGGATTGTACGCAATTTTGATTGCACTTTCATTGTCACATAAAAGAGGCACTTTGTCACAATTGACACCGCATTCCTTTAAAGTTTGCCTCATCCACAATAACTGAGTGCAGGCACTAGCAGCAGCAACATATTCAGCTTCGGCGGTGGAGAGAGAGATACAGTTCTGCTTTTTAGATGACCAACACACTAATGATCTTCCCAAGAATTGACAAGCTCCAGAAGTGGATTTCCGATCATACTTATCACCAGCCCAATCTGAATCAGTATAACCACATAGAGAGAAATTGGAGCCCTTGGGATACCATAGACTAAAGTTAGGGGAATGAACCAAATATCGAAAGATCCTCTTGACCGCCACTAAGTGACTTTCTTTAGGAGCTTCTTGATACCTTGCACACACACCCACACTCAACACAATATCGGGTCTAGATGCGCAGAGGTAAAGAAGAGAGTCGATCATGGACTGGTATACCTTTTGGTCCACATCTTTACCATGGGGGTTAAGTTCAAGGTGGCATTTTGTTTGCATCGGAGTGGCGACACCATTAAGATCCGTCATCTTGAATCTCTTGAGCATGTCTTGGATGTACTTAGCTTGATTGATGAAGGTTCCTTCTCTAAGTTGTTTGATCTCGAATCCAAGAAAGAACCGTAATTCCCCCATCATAGACATCTCAAACTGTAAGTCATAAGCTTTGAAAATTCATCATTAAAAGCTTTATTAGTAGAACCAAAGATGATGTCATCTACATATAGTTGGCATACGAAGAGCTCCCCCTTAACATTCTTAGTAAAAAGAGTGGGATCGATTTGCCCAACTTCGAAGCCACGGTCTAGCAAAAGCTCTTTAAGGTGGTCATACCACGCACGTGGGGCTTGTTTAAGGCCATAGAGTGCCTTATCGAGTTTGTAGACATGGTTCGGGAAGTTAGGATCCTCAAATCCTGGGGGTTGCTTTACATATACTAACTTGATACATTGCAAATGTATCTATAATTTTTGATGTTCCATGCTTGGTTTTATCTAATTTCTTGTGTTTTGTCCACACTTTGGAGTACTTTTCTCTAAGGTACTAGATGTGTTGTTGCTACTAGGGAGAAAACAACAATCCTTTGTTCATAGAACAATCATATTGTTTACTTTACACGCAATTCGTAAAGCAATAATCTGTTGCTTGCAACTTAATACTGGAGGGGGTTCGGATGATAACCTGAAGTTGGATTATTAGTCATAGATGCAGTTGGATGGCGGTCTATGTATAATGTTGTAATGCCCAATCAAGTTCCAAAGGAGTCAAGATGATTAGTATATGCATGTATTGCTTTCTCGATGTTTGTCAATTGCCCCGCTGTAATTTGTTCACCTAGCATGTCCTTGAGGTGGGTTGATGTCTACGCACTTCTATTCTTGTAGACAGTTGTTGGGCCTACAAGTGTAGAGGTTTGTAGAACAACAACAAGTTTTCCTTTAAGTGGATCACCCAAGGTTTATCGAACTCAGGGAGGAAGTGGTCAAAGGTATCCCCTCTCAAGCAACCCTGCAACCAAGATACAAGAAGTCTCTTGTGTCCCCAACACACCCAATACACTTGTCAGGTGTATAGGTGCACTAGGTTCAGCGAAGAGATAGTGAAATACAAGTGGTATAGATAATTATAAGTGGTAATGGTGATAGAAAATAGCTTGATGGTGTGGAAGAGACTAAAGGCAAACTGAAATAAAGATGGAACCAAGCAAACATGTAATAGATCTAATAGAAAACGGTGTTTCAGTGCTTAGAAACAAGGCCTAGGGATCATACTTTCACTAGTGATCACTCTCATATAAATATATTATTCTTTATGATACTACGCTGAACTACTCTCTGGTTGGACACTCTAATCCATGGTAGGGCTATAACAACACACCTCAAAGTAAGCCTTTCCCATCTAGATAACCCCACACTGTCACCTTGAGCACTAGATGGTTCGAACAAACACCACAATTTCATAAAGACATCCAACTCCAAATATAACTCATAAAAAGTATTTGAAATCTCTAGCCTAAGTGCCACCATGGTGTGCACACTCTCAACTTCACACACATGGGGAGAGCAGAGATCTATTAAAGCACTTGAGTAGCAAGGTAGATCTATAGATTACAAGCTCATGATCTCAATAAGATCATGCATAGAGAAAGATGAACACATAGCTATCGGTAAAACCCTTAGCCTCGAGAGAGAACTACTCCCTCCTCGTCATGGGAATCAACAATGATGATGGAGATGGCGGTGGAGATCGATGGAGATGGCTTCGGGGGCACTTCCCCATCCCGGCAGGGTACCGGAACAGAGACTTTCTGTCCCCCGAATCTCCCCTTCGGTGGCGGCGGCGCTGCGGAACTTTTCGTGGCTGGAGGCTTGACGATTTAGGGTTTTCGCATCGGGAGGCATCTTATAGGAGAAGAGGCAAGGTTAGTGGGCAGCCAGGGGGCCCACACCACCTGGTGGCGCGGCCAGGGCTAGCCCGCGCCACCACATGGTGTGGCCACCCTGTGGCCCATCTTCGTCTCGTCTTCTGGCTCCGTGAGTCTTCCGGTAAAATATCGACTTTGGCTTTTGTCCGGTCCAATTCCGAGAATATTTATTTTCGGACTTTCCTGGAACCAAAAACAACAGAAAACAGGCAACTGGCATTGTGGCATCTTGTTAATAGGTTAGTCCAGGAAAGTGTATAAAAAGTACTCCAAAGTTGGAAACAAAACACAAGAAAGTAGATAAAACCAAGCATGGAACATCAAAATTATGGATACGTTTGCAACGTATCAACATCCCCAATCTTAACTCCTGCTCGTCCTCGAGTAGGTAAGTGATAAAAAGAAAGAATAATTTTTCAGGTGACATGCACCATCATAAACTTGATCAAAGTATTTGTAAAACATTGATAGCTGGGATCATAGTACTTCAACATAGCATGAAAGATAAAGTTCTAACAATAAGACATAGCAACTATGTTGTAACATGAAAAGGCATAAACAAAAGATTCATGAATAACAATGCTTTGCAAGACGTTTGTTTGTTTCACATAAAGAAAACATAGCATAGTGGCATTCAGCTTGTCCCTCATAGAGTAGCAAACATAAATGCATAGGACACCTTCAAAGTTCATAAGGGTGACTAGATATAAATAGTTTAAGAACAAGTAATATCAACATTATGAATCAATCAACAAGTTTTGGGACAATGCACATTAAACTAAGAATGGCCACTATGCTCTCTAAATAGGTGCATAAAGATAGAAGATGGAGACTCAATATAAAAGTGGAAGAAAGTCCATCATAGAAGGAAGTAGGGATTCAAGTCTCATAAAGAGCTTCCAAAAATTATGGTACTTTTTACCTTTCAGCTCTCATTGCCCTTATCATAAGCATCTTGAAGTGATTAAGGTTAAAGTGAACAAACTATGGTGTATATGCTTGACGAAGTATAAGTTGGAAATCTCATGTCCCTTGAATACGAGGGCCGCTCCTCATGCTACTCAAGTTTAGTCAACGGTAAGTTCTTGTCATTGTAAGTACATGTGTATCATCGAGAACCGCTAGCGGGGTACCCCTTGCCCGATGATACGGAAGAATCCCCATATCAAAATGACAAGGAAAGCAGACAACGAGCATCTCAGCAATCTTCTTATTTACCATGGGAATATGGTGCTTTTTGTCTCTTTCCTCTTTTCTCATATCTCTTTTTTCTCTCTCTTTTTCTCAATATCTGACTCTTTTTTTATAAGAAGAATGCTTAATAGACAACTTATTATGGTTACGTTGCAGGTTTCCACCATGACAACATGGATTAGACCAGCGGCCCAGGCGTTTCTCTAACACATATACATAACTCCATGGACTTACAAGCTCCCCTTTCATTTCACACCGACGACATCCATAGACAAAAGAGCATGATATCAACTAGGTACAAAGTACAAGTGCAATGTTGAAAGCGTTCCCCATGACAGCATGGTTCTGCTAATCCCCAACAAATAAGTGCAAGCATATACAACATAGACGACACAATGGTTCAAGTTTATTAAGGGCAAGAAAAGTAAAGTGTGCCATCAAGTTCGTGAGAGCTTTAATCACTAGTTTTCTCATAACAAGTTTAATTCGGAAGGTAGATAAAAACATGAATATACTTGGAATAGCATATGCTAGTAGGTAGGTATGGTGGACTCTTTGGAATAACTTGGTTTTATTTGGAGTTGGATCCATGAGTGGAACTCATACTTGATTGTGGAGGGTAGCAAAAGACTAGGAGCGACCAACTAAGAGAGCAATAATGGCCATAATCATCCAGAGCGACAAAACATCTTAATCAAAGCATAAAGTGATACTACAAGTTGAAAACTAAAGGATCATAAAGGCTATAGTGACTTGGGATAGTCATAACATGGGGTGAGCATGCGCCAAGTCAACCCAAATAAAGCATCAAAGGAGAATACCACAATACTATGCTTTAATATGCTAAAACAATGCATGATTCTTTCAAGGCACATTAAGCAATCTCAATTGTTTATAACATGTCATGCTACAACAAAAATCACTAAGCATAAAGCCAAAACAATATCAAGCATGGCATGACAAAGCATGGGCCACGGTCAAAAACAAGCTCCTTTTACCACTTAAGCATGAACTTTCCTACCCTTTTCCAATCCAAACCAAACTATTTGAATACCAATACATGAAAGAGGGGGTCCAACCAATTTATTCAAAAAACAAAGAAAACGAAAAACCAAAACAAAAACAAAAAAGAAGACGCTCCAAGTACAACACAACTGTGCATGAAACAATAAAAACGAAGTGTTTGGAAGAAACCTGGGATTTTTATTGATGAAGAGGGGGGGTGCCTTGGGCATCGCAAGCTTTGACGCTTGTACTTCTTGGATATTTCTTGGGGTGACACGCGTGGCATCCCCAAGCTTGAGCTTTAGTCCATCCTTCATCTCATTACTCATTCCTTCCATACACCTGAAATTTTTCCTTCATACAAAACTTCACACAATCTTTATTAGCAACGTTAGTGCACTCAAGATAATAAGTCTTTAGGTTCAGTTCCAGCACCAATAAAACTTCCATTAAAACACAAGCTACTATAGCCCTTTCCTCAAAAATCTCAGTTCCCCAAAAGAACTCAAAAAGGAACCAACAAGAAGCAAATGCAAATAATGGCAGAAATCTGTCAAAACAGACCAGCAGGTAAATACGAATTTGTTCGAAGACCTTCTGTTGCTCAAATCAAAAAGTGTTAAACTAACGAAAGTTAGATAACAACCCGGGTCAAAAGCACAAAAATTCACGCCTAAAAAGGACGTACAGATATTTTACACGAATTTTTACGGTAAAGCACATAAATCTGTTTCGGGACAACAACTTTCCCAATCATTACTTCTCTCTCATTAGAGGTTACTCTTGGCACAAAAAGCAAATAAAAAGGATAAGGAGCAGTTAACTTCCAAGACTCATTTAAAACTTTTGGGTTATCTCCCAATAAGTATTTTTCTTTAATGCCTTTAAGTTAGGCATGATAGTTTGAGAAGATGCTCACATAAGAAATATGAATTGAAGTAAAAGAGAGCATCAAGAAGCAAATTCAAAACACATTTAAGTCTAACCCACTTTCTATGCATAGGAATCTTATAAAGAAACAAGTCATGAAAGCACAAAGCAACAAACATAGTAAAGCAAAACAAGTGCAACTTCAAGACTTTTAACATAAAGAGGGGAAACTTAATATTATTGAGATGCATAAAACCATGTTTCCCTCTCTCATAATACCTTTCAGTAGCATCATGAATAAAATTAACAATATAACTATCACATAAAATATTCTTATCATGAGCCACATGCATATAATAATTATTACTCTCCACATAAGCATAGACATTCTTATTAATTGTAGTGGGAGCAAATTCAACAAAATAGCTATCATTATTATTCTCATCACCATAATCATCAAATATAGGAGGCATATTGTAGTCATAATTAATTTACTCTTCAATAGTAGGTGGACTGAAAATATCATATTCATCATTGTAATCATCATATATTGGAGGTTTGGTATTATCATAAGCAATAGAATAGCTATCTTCCAAAGCTGGGGAACTAAAAAAGATCATTTTCATAAAAACCAACTTCCCCAAGCTTAGACGTTTCCATAGCATTAGTAACAATGGTGTTCAAAAGATTCATACTAATAACATTGCTATTAGCATGCAAAGAAAGTTCCATGTGTTTTTTAATTTTCTTTTCAGACAATTCATGTTCTATCTTAGGAAAAATACTAAAAAGCTCTCTATTTTTTGTTGTTGTTTTCCATTAAGCCTAACTAGTGAAAACAAGAAACAAAAAGACAAAATTGCAGAATCTAAAGGAAATAACTTTGAGCACTCACACCAGAGGATGTGAGTACCTTTTACCTTACCTCCCCGGCAACGGCGCTAGAAAATAGCTTGATGTCTACACACTTCTGTTCTTGTAGACAGTTGTTGGGCCTCCAAGTGCAGAGGTTTGTAGAATAGCAGCAAGTTTTCCCTTAAGTGGATCACCCAAGGTTTATCGAACTTAGGGAGGAAGTGGTCAAAGGTATCCCCTCTCAAGCAACCCTGATATCAAGATACAAGAAGTCTCTTGTGTCCCCAACACACCCAATACACTTGTCAGGTGTATAGGTGCACTAATTCGGCGAAGAGATAGTGAAATACAAGTGGTATAGATAATTATAAGTGGTAATGGTGATAGAAAATAGCTTGATGGTGTGGAAGAGACTAAAGGCAAACTGAAACAAAGATGGAACCAAGCAAACATGTAATAGATCTAATAGAAAACGGTGTTTTAGTGCTTAGAAACAAGGCCTAGGGATCATACTTTCACTAGTGATCACTCTCATATAAATATATTCTTCTTTATGATACTATGCTGAACTACTCTCCGGTTGGACACTCTAATCCATGGTAGGGCTATAAGAACACACCTCAAAGTAAGCCTTTCCCATCTAGATAACCCCACACTGTCACCTTGAGCACTAGATGGTTCGAACAAACACCACAATTTCATAAAGACATCCAACTCCAAATATAACTCATAACAAGTATTTGAAATCTCTAGCCTAAGTGCCACCATGGTGTGCACACTGTCAACTTCACACACATGGGGAGAGCAGAGATCTATTAAAGCATTTGAGTAGCAAGGTAGATCTATAGATTACAAGCTCATGATCTCAATAAGATCATGCATAGAGAGAGAGATGAACACATAGCTACCGATAGAACCCTTAGCCTCGAGAGAGAACTACTCCCTCCTCATCATGGGAATCAGCAATGGTGATGGAGATGGCGGTGGAGATCGATGCAGATGGCTCCAGGGGCACTTCCCCGTCTCGGCAGGGTACCGGAATAGAGACTTTCTGTCCCCTGAATCTCCCCTTCGGTGGTGGCGGCGCTGTGGAACTTTTTGTGGCTGGAGGCTTGACGATTTAGGGTTTTCGCATCGGGAGGCATCTTATAGGTGAAGAGGCAAGGTCAGTGGGCAGCCAGGGGACCCACACCACTTGGTGGCACGGCTAGGGCTAGCCCACGCCACCACATGGTGTGGCCACCCTGTGGACCATCTCCGTCTCGTCTTCTGGCTCCGTGAGTCTTCCGGTAAAATATCGACTTTTGCTTTTGTCCGGTCCAATTTCGAGAATATTGATTTCCTGACTTTCCCGGAACCAAAAACAGCAGAAAACAGGCAACTGACACTGTGGCATCTTGTTAATAGGTTAGTCCAGGAAAGTGTGTAAAAAGTACTCCAAAGTTGGAACAAAACACAAGAAAGTAGATAAAACCAAGCATGGAACATCAAAATTATGGATACGTTTGCAACATATCATGGGTCAGCAGTCGTAATAGGAGGCTACTAAACAACAGGTGATTCAGGGCCGGATAATTTGGCCGATGGTGAGGCCGGATTATCCGGCCTGGGAGAACTTGTAGCATCTCCATCAGGCTACCTGGGACTTGCTGGAACTGGTGAGGGGCCGGATAATCCGGGGCCGGCCAGAAAATCTGGCCTGGAGCTTGCAGCGATTTCTTTAATACCAGGAGCAGTTTGGTTGCCAGGAGCGGGGTGGCCGGATAATCCGGTGTCGACCGGATAATCCGGCCTAGAGCTTTCTAGAACATCTTGACCTTCAGCAGTTGATGGAGATGGTGTAGAAGTTACTCCCATGGTTGGAACATGTTGAGTATGTGGAGATGAGGGCTCTTCACGAGTAGAGCATCGTCCTTCCCGATCCGCCACAAGGGGTTCCTCAATGGGGCAGGAAAATCCCACGCCCATTCTTCTTATGGCATCTTGGGGTATTTCAACATCTGCATCACAAACATCAACTTGCCCCGCACGGGAGCCGTCAATTTCTTCGAACACCACACTACAAGATTCTACAACAGTTCCGGAGAGCTTATTGTAGACTCTATAAGTGTGGGATTCGGCACCATAACCAACAAAAATACCTTCTAGAGACTTAGATTCAAACTTAGATAAATGAACTCCCTTGATGAGAAAGAAACACTTACACCCGAATACCCGGAAGTATGAGATGTTTGGCTTGTTACCGGTAAGTATTTCATATGGAGTCTTGTCCAAGATTTTACGGAGGTATAACCGGTTGGATGATTGACAAGCGGTAGAGATTGTTTCAGCCTAGAAGTCATATGAAGACTTGAATTCGGCTAGCATTAACCTTGCCATGTCCATCAGAGTCCGATTCTTCCTCTCGGCTACACCATTTTGTTGAGGGGTGTACGCAGCGGAATATTGATGTCTTATCCCCTCTTCACTTAGGAACTCATTTAAGGTGTAGTTCTTGAACTCAGAGCCGTTATCACTTCTTATAGCCAGAATAGGGACGTTGTGTTGATGTTGAACCTCGTTGGCGAAGTCGATGACCGTTTGTTGAGTTTCACTCTTCAACTTGAAGAAATAAACCCAAGTGTATCTTGAGTAATCATCAACTATCACAAGACAGTATTTCTTCCCACCGAGGCTTGCATGAGATGGAGGTCCGAAGAGGTCCACATGAAGGAGCTCTAAGATCCTTTTTGACGAGATAATAGTCTTCCTTCGATGAGGAGAGTCATGCATTTTCCCTTCAACACAAGCCCTGCAAACACGATCTTTGGCAAAGGAGACATTTTCTTTTAGTCCAAGGATGTGGCCATCCTTGTGGAGACTTTGCAAAGTTCTCATATTGACGTGGGCTAGTCGGTGAAGCCATAACCAACCCGCGTCAGCCTTTCCGAAAAGACACATCGGGCCTGTAGTGGTTTTTCCCGAAAAGTCCACCACGTACAGGTCATTTTCGACATATCCCACAAAAGCGACTTTTAGAGACTTGCTCCACAAGAGTACCACCAAATCAGCATCAATATAAACTGCAAAGCCCATCTTACCAACGGCGCGAACTGAAAGTAAATTGTACCCGAGGGTCTCAACAAGCATGACGTCCACGAGAGAGATATCATGAGCCACCACGACTTTGCTAAGACCCAATACCTCAGATTTTGACTTGTCACCATAGGAGACGGTTATATGATCATGATTTGGCCGCATCTCCGTGATGATCTCCTTGCTTCCGGTCATGTGACTCGTGCATCCGCTATCGAGTACCCATTTAGACCCACCGGAAGCATAGCCCTGCAAGAAAGTTACTTCTTGGTTTTAGGTACCCATTTTTCAATGGGTCATCTCATGTTAGTGACAAGGGTCTCGGGGACCCAAATAGACCAAGGAATGTAACAATCATAAGAGCCTACATAACTAGCATAAACATCACCATAATGATTGCAATATAACTCAAAGTTAGGATTGTTAGCCCATGCAAAACCATCATAATTAGACTTGTCATTGGTGGTGGTGCTAGTCTTTGGTTGAGCAGTCTTGCTCTTCTTCTTGTTGTTGTTTTTATTGTTCTTTGTCTTGGGAATATAACCAAGACCTTCTTTTCCATTGTTTGTCCTTTGCTTGCTCAGTATCTCATCTAAAACTTCTTTACCTTTGTGTTGAGAACCTCTTGCAAGTCCTTCTTTTCCATAGGATGATGTAGAGGTTCTTGGCACATCATACATTTTCAATTGAGTTTGGAGCTGGTCATGAGACTCATTTAGAGTCGAGTGATCACTCTCCAATGGCTTGTGAGCACTATCAAGTTTATCAAACTTCTCCGAGAGTCTAGCATGAGCAGCCCAAAATTCAATCTTTTCTTTCTTTAGTTTCTTTACCTTGGCAAGAGCATTGTCACGTTATTTGATGAGCTAAGCCACAACTTCTTCATGTGACTCCTCAATGGATTCAAGTCTCTCTTCCAAAGATACTTGAGCTTCCTCTTCTTCTTCCAAGGCATTCTTCAATGAAGCTATCTCCAAGGCATCGTCTCTTTCGATTCTGCCCTTTTCTTCAAGAAGATCTTTGGCTTGAGCAAGTTGACTCATAAGAGTATCAAAATGAAGTTTGTGCTCACCTTGCAGGTTAGTGAAAAAGTTGTCCAAAGCAATAACTTCTTCTTTCATTTTAAGACTAGCATGATCATCCATATCCAAATTTGTGTTAGTCTTAGGAAATGAAGAGCTAGAACTTGATACCTCGGACCCTCTTGCCATAAGGCAAGTGGCGTTGTTGTTGATGACGTTCTCGTTTAGCGAGTCGAAGAGAGATGATGGAGTCGATGTGGTGGCTATAGCAGCCACCTCGCGAGAACTCCCTTCATCCTCTTCATCTTCACTTGCATAGGAGTATTCTTCTTGTGCCACCAAGACGATCTTGGGTTGCTTCTTGTAGGGGCCATTCTTTTTAATAAATGGCTTCTTCTTACGCGCCTTGGATTTTTCTTTAAGAATGAGCCTGCCACCATTGTCTTCTCTATTTTGATATGGACACTCGGCTACAAAGTGCAGCCTATCTCCACAATTGTAGCAAGTTCTCAATTTTGGGCCACTTTCTCTTCTTCCCCTTGACCCATTCTTGCGCTCGAGTTCCGACTTGGCCTTGGCAGGATCCTTCCAAAAGTTCCTTGCGTAAAACGCCATGTACTCACCATGAGCACGTTTGACTTCATCGGGGCAGTCCATGGAGCCCCCCTCAAAAGTTCTTTCGTCCTCATCTTGCTCAACAACATTAGCCTTTAGAGCAACATTGACTCCCTTTTGCATTCCAATGGCATGAGCACGGGCATCTTCAGCGTTCTTTGCAGCAACTTTGAATGACACCATTTCTTGCATGACTTCATTGGATGTCATTTGATGGTAGTTGTATCTACCTTGCAAGCTCTTCAAATCTATTGGCTCGAAAGGTATTAAGGCACTCACATATTTTATTTTTATCCATGCATCATCAATATGGGTGGCTCCATGCTTTCTAAATGTTGTTGCAATGCTCTTGAGTCTTCTATACATGTCTTCATGGTTTTCATCATCCAACATGTAGAATCCTTCAGCTTCATTACTAAGGGCATCATACATATTCCTTCTCATGCTTTCATTCCCAATAAAGAGATCGATGAGGGCATCCCAAGCTTCTTTAGCTATGTTGAGATGTTCAATGTGGGGCATGTCCTTGGGACCCACACCGAGTTGTATCATGTGGAGAGCCATAGCATTTAATTGGCTGTCCACAACTTCTCTTCTTGCCAGGTTGGTATGATCTCCAATATGAAGACCCTCTTCAATAATCCTCCAAAGTTCAATAGAAGAGCTTGAAAGAACATTTCATGTTTTCCTATGTTTTGCGTGTAGATAACAATACTATGGAGACTATTCATGTGCGCTAAGTGTGCAGGAAGCTTTGAGGGGGGGTGGATTATCCGCCCTACCAAGGGACGGATAATCCGGCCTACCTCATTGCTCAAAGGGAGCCAAGGCGCGTCGCTCGGAACCCGGTCGGATTTTCTCCCGGAAAATCCGAACTGGGGCCGGATAATCCGGCCCCCAGTTTTTGAGCAAAGGGAGCCAAGGCGCGTCGCTCAGTATCCGGTCGGATTTTCTGCCGAAAAATCCGAACTGGGGCGGTTTTTCCTCCCCAGGCCGGATAATCCGGCCTTCACATAGGACCGGATAATCCGGCCCCCAGAAGTTGATCAAGGGCAAGTTCAGCACGATGCTCAGATAGGGGGCGGTTTATCTGCCGGATATTCCGAGTCTGGGGCGGTGTTTTCCCTAGGCCGGATAATCCAGCCATCACTTGGGCCGGATAATCCGGCCCCCAAAGTGTCCAACGGCTGGTTTCTGAAGGGGGTATAAATACCCTTTCTTCCCCAACGTTCAGATATCTTGATTCATTCGAAATTGTCCAGACATTGTGCAAGAGCTCTCATTCTTGATCTCCCACTTCAACCACCCGAAGGTCTTGATCTTTGGGGGAATTGAAGGAGAAGAAGTTCATCATCATCATCACGAATCAAGCGCTTCAACTCCTCTCCATTCATTTGGAGAAATCCCTGATCTAGTATTCTTGTCAATACCTAGATCTTGTTCATTGTATTTGATAACTTTGTTCTTGTGGCAGCTTGTTGTCATTACGGGAGCCTACAAGTTGTTGTGGAGTTGTTGCCCCGCTAGTTGTGTAAAGGCGTCGGTGCCCGCCTCGAAGGGTACCTATAGTGGAAAGGTGGATCGGGCCTTTGGTGGCGAGATCCATCGGAGAACAGGGTGAGGCCTATTGTGGCGTGGTGGTCTTAGTACCGCCCACCCCTCCAACGCACACGTACTTCCGTTAACAAGGAAGGAACTGCGGTCAAACAAATCATGTGTCTCCGCGTGCTTCACTTCGGTTTACCCGTTCCTCTTCCACTCACTCTTTACTCGCTAGTAATAGGTTTGCATATAGGGAAATTCCACCTAATAGTTTATCTAGAGAATTTACCTTTTGTGCTAAGCCTAAAATTGAAAAAGTATTAAAAATTGGTGTAGCACCTATTCACCCCCCTCTAGGTGCCCATACGATCCATTTCAATTGGTATCAGAGCCCCGACTCTTAATTCGGGCTTAACCGCCTAAGAGTAGTATGGGTACCAAGGATGATGGGAATGAGGCTGTGGATAAGGTCACAATGGATGATCTCAAGTCGTTGGAAACAACCTTGTTGAAATCCTTTGAGGCCAAGATGGAGGAGATGAATCAAATGATTGCTCGCCTCACATCATCCATAGCCCCATCTCTATCCTCCTCTGAGGCTCCCACACCATCATCTAAGGAAAAGGGTAACACTGGATCCAAGGATGATGATGCGGAAGGTGAAAAACTTAATGGTTCCACCTCCAAGAAGGGAAGTGGTAAGGAGTAATATAGTGAGGTTTGGCACGTATATTCCCCTGACCCACCTATCCCTCATCCTCATATAAACAATAGGGGTGATCCACCCAAGCTCACTGCATCCTCTTTCAATCAATGGCAATTAATAATGAAATCTCATGTTTGCAGCTCCTCTATTGAATTGTGGAGGATTATTGAAGAGGGTCTTCATATTGGAGATCAAACCAACCTAACGAGAAGAGAAGTTGTGGACAGCCAGTTGAATGCCACCGCTCTCCACATGATACAGCTGGGTGTGGGTCCCAAGGACATGCCACATATTGAACATCTCAACACAGCTAAAGAAGCTTGGGATGCTCTTACGAATCTCTTCGTTGGAAATGAAAGCATGAGAAGGAACAGGTATGATGCCCTTAGTAATGAAGCTGAGGGATTCTACATGTTGGATGGTGAAAACCATGAGGACATGTATAGAATACTCAAGGGCATCGCTACAACATTTCGAAAGCATGGGGCCACTCACATTGATGATGCATGGATAAAAAGGAAATATGTGAGTGCTTTAATGCGTTTCGAGCCAATGGACTTGAAGAGCCTGCAAGTTAGAAATAACTATCATCAAATGACATCCAATGAAGTCATGCAAGAAATGGTGTCATTCAAAGTGGCAGCAAAGAATGCTGAAGATACCCGTGCTCGGGCCATTGGAATGCAAAAGGGTGTCAATGTGGCTCTCAAAGCCAATGTTGTTGAGCAAGAGGAAGATGAAAGAGCTTTTGAGGGGACCTCCATGGACTGCCCCGATGAAGTCAAATGTGCTCATGGTGAGTACATGGCATTTTATGCAAGGAACTTTTGGAAGGACCCTGCCAAAGCCAAGTCGGAACTTGAGCGCAAGAACGGGTCAAATGGAAGAAGAGAAAGTGGCCCAAGATTGAGAACTTGCTACAACTGTGGTGATAGAATGCACTTTGTTGCCGAGTGTTCGTATCAAAATAGAGAAGATAATGGTGGCAGGCTCATTCTTAAAGAGAAATCTAAAGCACCTAAGAATAAGCCATTTATTAAGAAGAATGGCCCCTTCAAGAAGCAACCCAAGATCGTCTTAGTTGCACAAGAAGAATACTCCTCTGCAAGTGAAGATGAAGAGGATGATGATAGTTCACACGAGGTGGCTGCTATATCCACCACATCGACTCCTTCATCTCTCTTCGACTCGCCAAACGAGAACGTCATCAACAACAACACAACTTGCCTAATGGCAAGAGGGTCCGAGGTATCAACTTTTAGCTCTTCATTTCCTAAGACTAGCATAATTTTGGACATGGATGATCATGATAGTCTTAAAATGAAAGAAGAAGTTATTGCTTTGGATACCTTTTTCACGAACCTACAAGGTGAGCACTGATACATTGCAAATGTATCTATAATTTTTGATGTTCCATGCTTGGTTTTATCCACTTTCTTGTGTTTTGTTCCAACTTTGGAGTAATTTTCATATGATTTCTTGGACTAACCTATTAACAAGAGCCATAGTGCCAGCTGCCTATTTTCTCCTGTTTTTGGTTCCAAGAAAGTCAGAAAATGAATATTCTCGGAATTGGACGGGACAAAAGCGAAAGTGCCTATTTTTCGAGAAGGGATTAAGTGCCAGAATACAAGACGGAGAAGGGCCAGGGGCCGGCCACACCACATGGCCATGCGGCCAGGCCTGGCTCCTGGAACCCCCTCGGCCTCTCCTTCCGCCTATATATTGCCCTCGGGATGAAAACCCTAAGTACCCGATCAAAAATCCACGAAAGAGTCTGTAGCCGCCGTCATCTCCATCCCTAGATCGGGAGGGATCTGAAGCTCTGCCCGGCACCCTGCCGGAGAGGGGAATTCACCCTGGAGGCCTTCTTCATCACCATGCAAGCCTCCAGTGTGATGCGTGAGTAGTTCATCCTTGGACTACGGATCCATGTAGTAGCTAGATGGCTGGTTCTCCTCCTTTGTGCTTTCATGTTTAGATCTCGTGAGATCCGTTCATAATCAAGATCATCTATTTGTAATTCATAGATGTTGTGTTTGCGGGGATCCGATGGATATTGAGATGCTATTTCAGATTGATTATTGATTCTATCATGTCTTTGTTATTTGAGATCTTGCATGCTTTCCATTGTTCGTAGCTATCTTGGCCAAGTAGATGCTAGCAACTCCAAGAGTTAGTATTTATGCTCGATAGTGGGTTCATGCCTCTGGTAATCTGGGGAAGTGACAGAAATCTCTAAGGTACTAGATGTGCTGTTGCTACTAGGGAGAAAACAACAATCCTTTGTTCATAGAACAATCGTATTGTTTACTTTACACGCAGTTCGTAAAGCAATAATCTGTTGCTTGCAACTTAATACTGGAGGGGGTTCGGATGATAACCTAAAGGTGTATTATTAGTCATAGATGCAGTTGGATGGCGGTCTATGTATTATGTTGTAATGCCCAATCAAGTCTCGGAGGAGGCAAGATGATTAGTACATGCATGTATTGCTTTCTCGGTGTTTGTCAATTGCCCCGCTATAATTTGTTCACCCAGCATGTTATCTATCTAAGGAGAGCCACCTCTAGTGAACTATGGATCCCGGTCCTTTTCTTTACATACAATCTATAAACTGTTTTTCTTTGTGTTTACTTTCTACAAACTATAACTTCTTTCCATTCGATACGTTTAATCCTTTGTTTTCCGCAAAACACGGTGAGATTGACAACCTCATCGCAAGTTGGGGACAAAGTTCTGTGGTTGTGTTGTGCAGGTCTCCACATTGCTACTAGCACCGGTAGTGCGCCCTGCCAAAGCTCAGCTAGCAACACCTTTGGGGTGGTTCCTTGCTCCTACTGGTTCGATTAAACCTTGGTTTCATAACTGAGGGAAAACTTACTGTTGTGCTCATCATACCTTCCTCTTGGGGTTCCCAACGAGCTCTACGTTGAAAGTCGAGCGCATCAAGACATTTTCTAGCGCCGTTGTCGGGGACTGAAGAAGAAGAAGCTCCCACGTCAACCACATGCCAGCAGACATTTTCTGGCGCCGTTGCCGGGGAGTCAAGGACATCTTCACAAGGGGAGTCCCTCATAACCAATATCTTTACTTTGTTGTTTTTGTTTTGCTAAGTTTGTTTTTGCTTTGTTTGCTTGTTTTGTTCTTCAAAAAACATAAAAAAAAATAGTTTTACTAGTTTGCTTTCTTATTCAAAAACACAAAAAAATTAAGTCTCCTTTAGTAGTCACCTCTTCGTTAGCTCACCATGTTGATCCCTACATTGATCCTGAAAGACCTTCCAATTGGTAGTGGTTCTATAATTGGGAAAGATAACATTGAAGAATTCTTTAATCATGTTAGTAAGCATGAAGATACTGAGTATAGATCCCTTATAGAACTTGCTCCAAACTATGAGATTGCTTCAGCTTCTTTAATTCACATGTTAGAAGCTAGGTTTGTTAACCTCAACCCCTTAATGCAAGTAATGTTTCTTAAGCTTAAAAAATTGAAGACCCTGAAAAGAGGGATTTTATTCTAGAAACTTTGAGTTCTATGATGTTGCCAAGGAAGCTAGAAAAGTTTTTGAACGTTTCAATATGCTAGGCTCATGTGTAGATGTTGTTGGTACACGAGAAAAGATGAACAAAACCGAACCTAATGGGGAGGAACCTAAGATACCAATACCCTTTAAAGTAGTAGCAATACATGATGCCATAGAAAAGAATCTTGATTGGATTGTTCCTGCAAACCCTTTTGATGAGAATAGTGAACCCAAGAGCATTGAGATAGGATCCTCTAGAACTTATTTGGATGATATACCTTGCCTTGTTGAAAATATTTTTGGTATTGATCTTAATGCTTCTTCATTTGAGAACACTTGATTCTTTCTTTGCTTCTTATGCCTAACTTACAGGCGTTAAAGAAAAGTACTTATTGGGAGATAATCCAAAAGTTTTAGTTGAGTCTTGGAAGTTATTAACTCTGTAATAACCGCTCCTTATCTTTTTTATTTGCTTTTTGTGTCAAGAGTAACCTCTAATGAGAGTGGAGTAATGATTGGGAAAGTTGCTGTCCCGAAACAGATTTTTGTGCTTCACCGTAAACATTCCTGAGAGAGCTCTGTATATCGGATTGAGCTGTAATTTTTTGTGGTTCTGCCCCAGGTTGTTATCTAATTTTCGATAGTTCAACACTTTTTTATTTGAGCAACATAAGGTCTCCGAAAAAATTCGTCTTTACCTGCTGGTCTGTTTTGAGAGATTTCTGCCATTTTCTGCATTTGCTTCTTGTTGGTTCCTTCTTGAGTTCTTTTGGGGAATTGAGCTTTTTGAGGGAAGTGCTACAGTATCTAGTGTTCTAATGGAAGTTTATTTGGTCTTAGAACTGAACCTTGAGACTTATTTATCTTAAGTGCACTAATGTTGCTAATGAGATTGTGTGAAGTTTTGTATGAAGGAAAATTTCAGGTGTATGGAAGGAATGCGTAATGAGATGAAGGATGGACTAAAGCTCAAGCTTGGGTATGCCACGCGTGTCACCCCAAGAAATATCCAATAAGTACAAGCGTCAAAGCTTGGGGATGTCTTGGGCATCCCCTTCTTCATCAATAAAAATTCCAGGTTTCTTCCAAACGCTTTATATTTATTGTTTCATGCACAGTTGTGTTTTTCTTGGAGCGTCTTCTTTTTCGTTTTTGTTTTGGTTTTAGTTTGCTTTGGTTTGCTTAGTTTTCTGAATAAATTGGTTGGACCCCCTCTTTCATACATTGGTTTGCAATTAGTTTGGTTTGGTTTTGAAAAGAGTAGGAAAGTTCATGCTTATGTGGTAAAAAGAGCTCGTTTTTGACTGTGGACTGTGCTTTGTCATGCCATGCTTGATATTGTTTTGGCTTTATGCTTAGTATTCTTTGTTGTAGCATGACTTGTTATAAACAATTGAGATTGCTTAATGTGCCTTGGATGAATCATGCGTTGTTTTAGCATATTAAAGCATAGTATAGTGGTATTCTCCTTTGATGCTTTATTTGGGTTGACTTGGCACATGCTCACACCATGTTATGACTATCTCAAGTCACCATAGCCTTTATGATCCTTTAGTTTTCAACTTGTAGTATCACCTTATGCTTTGATCAATGATGTTTTGTCGCTCTGCATGATTATGGCCATTATTGCCCTCTTAGTTTGATGCTCCCAGTCTTTTGCTAGCCTCCACCACCAAGTATGAGTTCTACTCATGCATCCAACTCCCTAAACCAAGTTATTCCAAAGAGTCCACCATACCTACCTACTAGCTTATGTTATTCCAAGTATATTCATGCTTTTGTTTACCTCCCACTTGTTATGAGAAAACTAGTGATTAAACCTCTCACGAACTTGAAGGCACACTTTACTTTACTTGCCCTTAATAAACTTGAACCATTGTGTCTTCTATGTTATATATGCTTGCACTTATTTGTTGGGAATTAGCAGAACCATGCTTTCATGGGGAACGCTTTCAACATTGCACTTGGTACTTGTACCTAGTTGATATCATGCTCTTTTGTATATGGATGTCGTCGGTGTGAAATGAAAGGGGAGCTTGTAAGTCCATGGAGTTATGTATATGTGTTAGAGAAACGCCTGGGCCGCTGGTCTAATCCATGCTGACATGGTGGAAACCTGTAGCATAACCATAATGAGCTGTCTATGAAGCATTCTTCTTATAAAAAAGAGTCCTATATTGAGAAAAAGGAGAAAAAATAAAAAGAGATACTATGAAAAGAGGAAAGAGAGAAAAAAGCACCATATTCCCATGGTAAATAAGAAGAATGTTGAGATGCTCGTTGTCTGCTTGCCTTGTCATTTTGATATGGGGATTCTTCCGTATCATCGGGCAAGGGGTACCCCGTTGGCGGTTCTCTATGATACACATGTACTTACAATGACAAGAACTTACCGGTGACTAAACTTGAGTAGCACGAGGAGCGGCCCTCGTATACAAGGGACATGAGATTTCTGACTTATACTTCGTCAAGCATGTACACCATAGTTTGTTCACTTTAACCCTAATCACATCAAGATGCTTATGATAGGGGCAATGAGAGCTGAAAGCTATAAGTACCATAATTTTTGGAAGCTCTTTATGAGACTTGAATCCCTACTTGCTTTTACAAAGGCCTTTCTTCCACCAATATATTGAGTCTCCACCTTCTATCTTTATGCACTTACTTTGAGAGCATAGTGGCCATTCTTAGTTCTATGTGCATTGTTCCAAGACTAGTTGATTGATGCATACTTTTATATTGCTTGTTTTAAACTATTGTATCTAGTCACTCTTATGAACTTTGAAGGTGTCCTATGCATTTATATTTCCTACTCTATTGAGGGACAAGCTGAATACTATTATGCTATGTTTTCTTTATGTGAAACAAACAAACGTCTTGCAAAGCATTGTTATTCATGAATCTTTTGTTTGTGCCTTTTCATGTTGCATCATAGTTTCTTTGCTTATTGCTAGAAATTTGTCTTTCATGTTATGATTGAAGTACTATTATCCCAGCGTGGAATGTTTTGCAAATACTTTGATCAAGTCTTTGATGGTGCATGTCACCTCAAAAATTATTCTTTCTTTTTATCACTTACCTACTCGAGGACGAGCAGGAGTTAAGCTTGGGGATGTTGATACATTGCAAATGTATCTATAATTTTTGATGTTCCATGCTTGGTTTTATCCACTTTCTTGTGTTTTGTTCCAACTTTGGAGTACTTTTCATATGATTTCTTGGAGTAACCTATTAACAAGAGTCATAGTGCCAGCTGCCCGTTTTCTGTTGTTTTTGGTTCCAGGAAAGTCAGAAAATGAATATTCTTGGAATTGGACGGGACAAAAGCCAAAGTGCTTATTTTTCCGAAAGGGATCAAGTGCCAGAATACGAGACAGAGAAGGGCCAGGGGCCGGCCACACCACCTGGCCGCGCGGCCAGGCCTGGACCGCGCCAGGGGGTGGTGTGGTGGCTCCCGGCACCCCCTCGGCCTCTCCTTCCGCCTATATATTGCCCTCAGGACGAAAACCCTAAGTACCCGATCAAAAATCCACGAAAGAGTCTGTAGCCGCCGTCATCTCCATCCCTAGATCACTAGGGATCTAAAGCTCTTCCCGGCACCCTGCTAGAGAGGGGAATTCACCCTAGAGGCCTTCTTCATCACCATGTAAGCCTCCGATGTGATGCGTGAGTAGTTCATCCTTGGACTACGGATCCATGTAGTAGCTAGATGGCTGGTTCTCCTCCTTTGTGCTTTCATGTTTAGATCTTGTGAGCTCCGTTCATGATCAAGATCATCTATTTGTAATTCATACATGTTGTGTTTGCGGGGATCCGATGGATATTGAGATGCTATTTCAGATTGATTATTGATTCTATCATGTCTTTGTTATTTGAGATCTTGCATGCTTTCTGTTGTTAGTAGCTATCTTGGCCAAGTAGATGCTAGCAACTCCAAGAGTTAGTATTTATGCTCAATAGTGGGTTCATGCCTCTGGTAATCTGGGGAAGTGACAGAAATCTCTAAGGTACTAGATGTGCTGTTGCTACTAGGGAGAAAACAACAATCCTTTGTTCATAGAACAATCGTATTGTTTACTTTGCACGCAGTTCGTAAAGCAATAATCTGTTGCTTGCAACTTAATACTGGAGGGGGTTCGGATGATAACCTGAAGGTGGATTATTAGTCATAGATGCAGTTGGATGGCGGTCTATGTATTATGTTGTAATGCCCAATCAAGTCTCGGAGGAGTCAAGATGATTAGTATATGCATGTATTGCTTTCTCGATGTTTGTCAATTGCCCCGCTGTAATTTGTTCACCCAGCATGTTATCTATCTAAGGAGAGCCACCTCTAGTGAACTATGGATCCCGGTCCTTTTCTTTACATACAATCTATAAACTGTTTTTGCTTTGTGTTTACTTTCTGCAAACTATTACTTCTTTCCATTTGATACGTTTATTCCTTTGTTTTCCGCAAAACACGGTGAGATTAACAACCTCATCGCAAGTTGGGGACAAAGTTCTATGGTTGTGTTGTGCAGGTCTCCACGTTGCTACTAGCACCGGTAGTGCGCCCTACCAAAGCTCAGCTAGCAACACCTTTGGGGTGTGTCCTTGCTCCTACTGGTTCGATTAAACCTTGGTTTCATAACTGAGGGAAAACTTACTGCTGTGCTCATCATACCTTCCTCTTGGGGTTGCCAACGAGCTCTACATAGAAAGTCGAGCGCATCAAGCACAAACTCCATTTTGATGCTCTTATGAGTCAACTTGCTCAAGCGAAGATCTTCTTGAAGAAAAGGGCAGAATTGAAAGAGAAGACGCCTTGGAGATAGCCTCTTTGAAGAATGCCTTGGAAGAGGAAGAGGAAGCTCGAGTATCTTTGGAAGAGAGACTCAAATCCGTTGAGTAGTCACAAGAAGAAGTTTTAGCTCAGCTCATCAAAGAACGTGACCACGCTCTTACCAAGGTAAAGAAACTAAAGAAAGAAAAGATTGACTTTGGGGTTGTTCATGCTAGACTTTTGGAGAAGTTTGATAATCTTCAAAGTGCTCACAAGGCATTGAATAGTGATCATTCTACTTTAAATAAGTCTCATGACCAGCTCCAAACTCAATTGAAACGGTATGATGTGCCAAGTACCTCCACTTCATCCTCCGGAAAAGAAGACCTTGCGAGAAGTTCTCAACACAAAGGTAAAGGAGTTATTGATGAGATACTGAGCAGGCAAAGGACAAACAATAGTAAAGAAGGTCTTGGTTACATACCCAAGACAAAGAGCAAGAAAAACAACAAGAAGAAGAAGAGCAAGACTGCTCAACCGAAGACTAGCAACATTACCAATGATGAGGCTAATTATGATGGTTTTGTAGGGGCCAACAATCCTAACTTTGAACTATATTGTGATTATTATGGTGATGTTTATGCTAGTTATGTAGGCCCTTATGATTGTTACATTCCTTGGTCTATTTGGGTTCCCAAGACCCTTGTTACTAACATGAGAGGACCCATTGAAAATGGGTACCTAAAACCAAGAAGTAATTTTGTTGCAGGGCTATGCTTCCGGTGGTTCTAAATGGGTACTCGATAGCGGTTGCACGAGTCATATGACCGGAATCAAGCAGATCATCACGGAGATGCGGCCAAACCATGATCACATAACCGTCTCCTATGGTGACAAGTCAAAATCTGAGGTATTGGGTCTCGGCAAAGTTGTGGTGGCTCACGATATCTCTCTCGTGGACATCATGCTTGTTGAGACCCTCGGGTACAACTTACTTTCAGTTCGCGCCCTTGGTAAGGTGGGCTTTGCAGTTTATATTGATGCTGATTTGGTGGTACTCTTGTGGAGCAAGTCTCTAAAAGTCGCTTTCGTGGGATATGTCGAAAATGACCTGTATGTGGTGGACTTTTCGGGGAAAACCACTACAGGTCCGATGTGTCTTTTCGGAAAGGCTGATGCGGGTTGGTTATGGCATCGCCGACTAGCCCACGTCAATATGAGAACTTTGCAAAGTCTCCACAAGGGTGGCCACATCCTTGGACTAAAAGAAAATGTCTCCTTTGCCAAAGATCGTGTTTGCAGGGTGTGTGTTGAAGGGAAAATGCATGACTCACGTCATCGAAGGAAAACTATTATCTCATCAAAAAGGATTTTGGAGCTCCTTCATGTGGACCTCTTTGGACCTCCATCTCATGCAAGCCTCAGTGGGAAGAAGTATTGTCTAGTGATTGTTCATGATTACTCAAGATACACTTGGGTTTATTTCTTCAAGTTGAAGAGTGAAACTCAACAAACAGTCATCGACTTCGCCAACGAGGTTCAACGTCAACACAATGTCCCTATTCTGGCTATAAGAAGTGATAACGGCTCTGAGTTCAAGAACTACAGCTTAAATGAGTTCCTAAGTGAAGAGGGGATAAGACATCAATATTTCGCTGTGTACACCCCTCAAAAAATGGTGTAGCCGAGAGGAAGAATCGAACTCTAATGGATATGGCAAGATCAATGTTAGCCAAATTTAAATCTCCATATAACTTCTGGGCTGAAGCAATCTCTACTGCTTGTCATTCATCCAACTGATTATACCTCCGCAAGATCTTGGACAAGACTCCGTATGAAATACTTATCGGTAACAACTCAAACATCTCATACTTTCGGGTATTCAGGTGTAAGTGTTTCTTTCTTATCAAGGGAGTTCGTCTATCCAAGTTTGAATCTAAGGCTCTAGAAGGTATTTTTGTTGGTTATGGTGCCGAATCCCACACTTATAGAGTCTATAATAAGCTCTCCGGAACTGTTGTAGAATCTTGTAGTGTGGTGTTCGAGGAAAATGATGGTTCCCGTGCGGAGCAAGTTGGTGTTTGTGATGCAGATGTTGAAATACCCCAAGATGCCATAAGAAGAATGGGCGTGGGATTTTTACGCCCCATTGAGGAACCCCTTGTGGCGGATCGGGAAGGACAATGCTCTACTCATGTAGAGCCCTCATCTACACATACTCAACATGTTCCAACCACGGGGGCTGATACATTGCAAATGTATCTATAATTGTTGATGTTCCATGCTTGGTTTTATCCACTTTCTTGTGTTTTGTTCCAACTTTGGAGTACTTTTCATATGATTTCTTGGACTAACCTGTTAACAAGAGCCAAAGTGCCAGCTGCCTGTTTTCTGCTATTTTTGGTTCCAGGAAAGTCAGAAAATGAATATTCTCGGAATTGGACGGGACAAAATCCAAAGTGCCTATTTTTCCGGAAGTGATCAAGTGCCAGAATACGAGACGGAGAAGGGCCAGGGAGCCACCACACCACCTGGCCACGCGGCCAGGCCTGGCCCGCGCCAGGGGGTGGTGTGGCCACTCCCGGCACCCCCTCGGCCTCTCCTTCCGCCTATAAGTTGCCCTCAGGACGAAAACCCTAAGTGCCCGATCAAAAATCCACGAAAGAGTCTGTAGCCGCCGTCATCTCCATCCCTCGATCGGGAGGGATCTGAAGCTCTTCCCGGCACCCTGCCAGAGAGGGGAATTCACCCTGGAGGCCTTCTTCATCACCATGCAAGCCTCCGGTGTGATGCGTGAGTAGTTCATCCTTGGACTACGGATCCATGTAGTAGCTAGATGGCTGGTTTCTCCTCCTTTGTGCTTTCATGTTTAGATCTTGTGAGCTCCGTTCATGATCAAGATCATCTATTTGTAATTCATACATGTTGTGTTTGCAGGGATCCGATGGATATTGAGATGCTATTTCAGATTGATTATTGATTCTATCATGTCTTTGTTATTTGAGATCTTGCATGTTTTCCGTTGTTACTAGCTATCTTGGCCAAGTAGATGCTAGCAACTCCAAGAGTTAGTATTTATGCTCGATAGTGGGTTCATGCCTCTGGTAATCTGGGGAAGTGACGGAAATCTCTAAGGTACTAGATGTGCTGTTGCTACTAGGGAGAAAACAACAATCCTTTGTTCATAGAACAATCATATTGTTTACTTTACACGCAGTTCGTAAAGCAATAATCTGTTGCTTGCAACTTAATACTGGAGGGGGTTCGGATGATAACCTGAAGGTGGATTATTAGTCATAGATGCAGTTGGATGGCGGTCTATGTATTATGTTGTAATGCCCAATCAAGTCTCGGAGGAGTCAAGATGATTAGTATATGCATGTATTGCTTTCTCGATGTTTGTCAATTGCCCCGCTATAATTTGTTCACCCAGCATGTTATCTATCTTAAGGAGAGCCACCTCTAGTGAACTATGGATCCTGGTCCTTGTCTTTTACATACAATCTACAATCTTTTACCGCTTTGTGTTTACTTCCTGCAAACTTTCACTTATTTCCATTCGATACGTTTAATCCTTTGTTTTCCGCAAAACACAGTGAGATTGACAACCTCATCGCAAGTTGGGGACAAAGTTCTGTGGTTGTGTTGTGCAGGTCTCCACGTTGCTACTAGCACCGGTAGTGTGCCCTGCCAAAGCTCAGCTAGTAACACCTTTGAGGTGTTTCCTTGCTCCTACTGGTTCGATTAAACCTTGGTTTCATAACTGAGGGAAACTTGCTGTTGTGCTCATCATACCTTCCTATTGGGGTTCCCAACGAGCTCTACATGAACACCGCCATCAAGCATTTTTCTGGGCGCCGTGCATTGAGCCATCAGGGGCAACTTCTACACCATCTCCATCAACTGCTGAAGGTCAAGATGTTCTAGAAAGCTCTAGGCCAGATTTTCCGGTTGACACCGGATTATCTGGCCACCCCGCTCCAGCTGACCATATTGCTCCTAGTGGTGAAGATATCAACGCAAGCTCCAGGCCGGATTTTCCAGCAAACCCCGGATTATCCGGCCCCTTGCCAGTTCAAGCAAGCCCCAGGCTTCCTGATGAAGCTGCTACAAATACTCCTAGGCCGGATTATCCGGCCTCTCCATTGGCCGGATTATCCGGCCTTGACTCACCGGTTCAGCAGCCTCCTGTTACGGCTACTGATTCACCTCAAGGGCACGCGTCACCACCACCTTCTACTGATATTCTAGTTCCTGATCAAGGTCGAGTAAATGCTTCCAATGAAGATTCAAGTGATGAATCTACTCCTCCAAGAGACAACAAACTTATTGAACTTCGTCGCAAGGCTTGGGCTGATCGTAACCTTGAGTTGAGGGGTCACACCCTCGACAAGGTTGTTGGTGATCTTCGAAGAAGGGTTTCTACAAGAAGAGAAATGGCCAGTTTTGGTGAGCATCAAGCTCATATCTCTATGGTGGAACCTAAGAAGGTATTTGAAGCACTTGAAGATTCAGACTGGGTTGTTGCTATGCATGAAGAATTGAATAATTTCGAGCGCAACAAAGTCTGGAAACTCGTGGAGAAACCCAAAGATTGCCGCAATGTTATCGGTACCAAGTGGATATTCAAAAACAAGCAAGACGAGAATGGCATTGTTGTGAGGAACAAGGCAAGACTTGTGGCACAAGGTTACTCCCAAGTTGAGGGCATTGACTTTGGCGAGACCTATGCTCCAGTGGCTCGCCTTGAGTCCATTCGTATCCTTCTTGCTTATGCTGCCCATAACAATTTTAAGTTGCAGCAAATGGACGTCAAGAGTGCCTTCCTTAACGGTCCTCTACATGAGTTGGTATATGTAAAGCAACCCCCGGGTTTTGAGGATCCTAACTTTCCGAACCATGTCTACAAACTCGATAAGGCACTCTATGGCCTTAAACAAGCCCCACGTGCGTGGTATGAGCACCTTAAAGAGCTTTTGTTAGATCGTGGCTTCGAAGTTGGGCAAATCGGTCCCACTCTTTTTACTAAGAAGGTTAAGGGGGAGCTCTTCGTATGCCAACTATATGTAGACGATATCATCTTTGGTTCTACTAATAAAGCTTTTAATGATGAATTTTCAAAGCTTATGACTGACAGGTTTGAGATGTCTATGATGGGGGGATTACGGTTCTTTCTTGGATTCGAGATCAAGCAACTTAGAGAAGGAACTTTTTTTAATCAAGCAAAGTACATCCAAGACATGCTCAAGAGATTCAAGATGACGTATCTAAATGGGGTCGCCACTCTGGTGCAAACAAAATGTCATCTTGAACTTAACCCACATGGTAAAGATGTGGACCAAAAGGTATACCGGTCCATGATCGGCTCTCTTCTTTACCTCTACGCATCTAGACCCGATATCGTGTTGAGTGTGGGAGTGTGTGCAAGGTATCAAGCAGCTCCTAAAGAAAGCCACTTGGTGGCAGTCAAGAGGATCTTTCGATATTTGGTTCATTCCCCTAACTTTGGTCTCTGGTATCCCAAGGGCTCCAATTTCTCTTTATGTGGTTATACTAACTCAGATTGGGCTGGTGATAAGGATGATCGGAAATCCACTTCTGGAGCTTGTCAATTCTTGGGAAGATCTCTTGTATGTTGGTCCTCTAAAAAGCAGAATTGTATATCTCTCTCCACCGTCGAAGCTGAATATGTTGCTGCTGCCAGCGCTTGCACTCAATTATTGTGGATGAGGCAAACTTTAAAGGAATACGGTGTCAATTGCGAGAAAGTGCCTATTTTATGTGATAATGAAAGTGCAATCAAAATTGCATACAATCCTGTTCAGCACACAAGGACGAAGCATATTGAGATTCGGAATCATTTTATTCGAGACCATGTTGCTCGCGGCGATATTGATCTATCCTTTGTGAGCACGAAGAACCAACTTGCGGATATTTTTACAAAGCCCTTGATGAAGCAAGATTCTGCTACTTGAGGAATGAGCTAAATATCATTGATTCCATGAGCTTGTCTTGATTACCCATGCACTCACTCGTACATCTCAATCCTTCTTTGGTCTAGGTGCGGGCATGGATATAGGGGGAGTGTGGTCCTAACTCATTGGGCTAACCCTCCCCCCATAATGCCAACAGCAAGATAAATCATTTCTCTTAATATCATGTTGTGATATGTGAGCTTATTGATGAGTATTGGTCGTGAACCCAAGATATATCTTCGTGGTGTCACACCATACACTCCAACAAGGTGGCTTCAGCCACCGCCCTCTCCCTTGAGGAGAATTGGATCTTTTTGGCTGTTCTTTACTATCTCATGTTCTTATGGGAATCACACTCAATCTTGGCTTTTATTTGATTTGAATCTTGCAATTTTGAGTGTCTAGTACCATCTTAGTTTGGCTCTCTTAATCCTAAGCCTTTCCCTACCCCTAAGCCATCTATTCTAGCACACAAGTAACTTGTACACCTTGTGGGGGTGTTGTTTGGGGACACGCGGGCCTGGTTCTGTGTACAACAGAATTCCAGATTTGAGGCCGGATAATCCGGCCCAAGTGTAGGCCGGATAATCCGGCCCTGGCGGATTTCGTCTTAAAGGGCAGGGATCGGGGTGAAGGGCTCATAACGAGCAACACTTCTCCCCCAACCCTCTCCTCCTTCTCAGCCGCCGCCTGCAGTCCCCCACCCTCCCCAGAGCCTCTCCGGCCACCAGATTTTCCGGGCCTTCCCGGATCTTCTTCTCCGCGCCTTCGGGTACCTTCTCGTCCGTGTTCTTCCTCCAATGAGTGAGGGTAACTCCCTCTCTCCCCATCATTGGCTAGATGTGTTACTTGTTGGGTGGAACGTTGTCTAGAAGGATGTGTTTTCGCATAGAAATTGTAGTCTTGCAGTTTCTAGGCCCGATCTACTTTTTTGCATTCAATCTAGGTGAAATCGAAATTTTCTGCTAGGGCAGGATTATCCGCCCCTGGCCAGGCCGGATAATCCAGCCTGACAGATTCGATTCTGGTTCAGTTTCACTATGGAGTATGCATTGGGTAGATTTGTCCTATGAACTTTTTGACTATTCTTTCCATGCTCTCTCTTGGACTTGTGTGTATGCTTATCCCCTTGCTATCGCCCTTATTCTCCTCACAGGTGGTTCTAGTGTTCCTAAGACCTACAAGCGCCACCCTCGCGCCAAATACTTTCGGGACGACGGACAGGGTAACTTAGTGGACGAAGTTGAGTTGAGGAGGAGAAAGAACGAAGAGAAGAGCATGGCTAAACAAGCTAAGAGGACTAGGAAGGGGGTGTCCAAGAGGAAGGGCAAGGAGCCCAAGATCAACTACAGGACTTTGGATGCGGTCACCTATTCCTCCATCCGTCACCGTGACTTGTTTGCTGAGCTGCCTCGTGATGATGAGCTGGGGGATACTCATTTTTGGTGTGCAGAACAGAAGGGAATCTATGAAGATGTATATGCCAGGCTGAACATTAGGCATATGCACCCACTGGTACTTGCTGATGCTTTGGAGAAGGATCATCTTGTGGATGCGATGTTTGTGGCTGAGAGGATGGGGCTGCACCATCTCATGTCTCTCCAGTGCTCCTTTGACTCTGAGGTGGTGAAGCAGTTCTTCTCCACTTTGGTTATTTGTGGGGATGAGCGTCGCACTATGAAGTGGATGACTCATGACAGGCCCATGACTGATGATTTTCACGTGTTTGCTGAGGTTCTTGGATACTCTTTCCGCAGCAGGGATAGAGCCAGTGGCCACCGCATCATCACCTAGCTGAAGCCCAACAAAGATGCAGCTCTCTCTCCTTGCACTGTGGACAATGGCATTGTGGGCACTCTGGCTGGCCTTGCCCCCATCTATGTTGCCTTAGTGGGTCTCTTCCATAACTCCATTACTCCGAGTGGGGGCAACAATGACAGCATCCGTGGTCACCTTGTTCAGCTACTTCAATTTTCTCATGAGGTTGCCTCTTGCGAGGACGAGTTGGTGCAGTACAGGCTGGATGTCATGGACTTCATTTACCATGAGTTGATTGATGCTATGTTCAGACATCTGTCAATTCCTTATGCACCCTACATTATGATGCTCATCAGGCACCTGCTTCCTGCTGAGGAGTTCCACATTGACTTGGTGCATAAGGCCAAGAAGATCTACAACAAGGTTCGGAAGACCTCTCACCCCTCCTCTGCTCCTGAGGGCCTCATGAGGGATGCTCGCAGGCCCCTAGTGCCTCCCGTTGCCCGTGAGATCAAGCAGCTGAACTGGTTCCAGCGTAACATTCTGTGCATGGGAGTGGACACGCGCAAGGGTCAGTACGAGGCATACAAGCAACGCCATGAGTTGGCTCACTCCCAGCATCTCATTCTCCACCATGTGTCCGGTGCTTCGGGTGCTCCTCCGGCTCCTACACCTCCCACTCTGTATGCTCGGTGGAACTCTTCCTTCAGGTTGAACTATGGTGAGCTGGAGCGTCAGTTGTTCCCCTCTGCGCCTGCTGCTGATGATGAGGATGAGGAAGGTGACACAGAGGAACTTGAAGATGAGGATGAGGATGAGAATGAATACGAGGAAGAGGACAAGGATGAGGACTACGAGTGATCCTATGGGGAGCTAGCATCGCTCTTCTCCCTTTTTTGGTGTCTTGATGCCAAAGGGGGAGAAGTAGTTCTATTAGGGTGTCCGTGGATTTGCATGGGTCGGGCATAAGCACTTGCATTTTTCTATTCATTGTTTTCTTACTTGTGTCCATTTAGCGTTGAACTTTAAATTTGTGGTTTGTGGTTGTTTGAGACTCTATGTGGTTGTCTGGATTATTATGCCTATGTATTTCATCTCATGGATTATGCGTATGGAGCTATCTATTCATATCCTATTGCTGGAGGGTTTTATCACGGAAGGCGCTTATATTGGTTATCCGGTAATAATTGTGGCTTATGTCAAGGATGCCTTACCTCTACCTCGGTGGTATGTGTATGTTGCTCATATGTCTATGGAATAGATTCACCTATTTGTGTGCATTTGTATTCCAATGCAAAATTCTATTATGCACGCATTGAGGGGGAGTCTCTTTCATGGTTATTACTGTTTGTCTTGTGACTTTCTCCTGCAAATCCTGGTATTGTCATCTAACACCAAAAAGGGGGAGATTGAAAGAACATTTCATGCTTTCCTATGTTTTGCATGTTAGATAACAATACTATGGAGACTATTCATGTGCGCTAAGTGTGCAGGAAGCTTTGAGGGGGGCCGGATTATCCGCCCCACCAAGGGCCGGATAATCCGGCCTACCTCATTGCTCAAAGGGAGCCAAGGCGCGTCGCTCGGAACCCGGTCGGATTTTCTCCCGGAAAATCCGAACTGGGGCGGTTTTTCTTCCCCAGGCCGGATAATCTGACTGTCGCATGGGCCGGATAATCCGGCCCCCAGTTTTTTGAGCAAAGGGAGCCAAGGCGCGTCGCTCAGTATCCGGTCGGATTTTCTGCCGGAAAATCCGAACTGGGGCGGTTTTTCCTCCCGAGGCCGGATAATCCGGCCTTCACATAGGACCGGATAATCCGGCCCCCAGAAGTTGATCAAGGGCAAGCTCGGCGCGATGCTCAGATAGGGGGCGGTTTATCTGCCGGATATTCCGAGTCTAGGGCGGTGTTTCCCCCCCCCCCCCCCCCCGCCGGATAATCCAGCCATCACTTGGGCCGAATAATCCGGCCCCCAAAGTGTCCAACGGCTGGTTTCTGAAGGGGGTATAAATACCCTTTCTTCCCCAACGTTCAGATCTCTTGATTCATTCGAAATTGTCCAGACATTGTGCAAGAGCTCTCATTCTTGATCTCCCACTTCAACCACCCGAAGGTCTTGATCTTTGGGGGAATTGAAGGAGGAGAAGTTCATCATCATCATCACGAATCAAGTGCTTCAACTCCTCTCCATTCATTTGGAGAAATCCCTGATCTAGTATTCTTGTCAATACCTAGATCTTGTTCATTGTATTTGATAAGTTTGTTCTTGTGGCAGCTTGTTGTCATTACGGGAGCCTCCAAGTTGTTGTGGAGTTGTTGCCCCACTAGTTGTGTAAAGGCACCGGTGCCCGCCTCGAAGGGTATCTATAGTGGAAAGGTGGATCAGGCCTTTGGTGGCGAGATCCATCGGAGAACAAGGTAAGGCCTATTTTGGCGTGGTGGTCTTAGTACTGCCCACCCCTCCAACGTAGACGTACTTCCCTTAACAAGGAAGGAACTGCGGTCAAACAAATCCCGTGTCTCCGTGTGCTTCACTTTGGTTTACCTGTTCCTCTTCCACTCGCTCTTTACTCGCTAGTAGATAGATTTGCATATAGGGAAATTCCACCTAATAGTTTATCTAGAGAATTTACCTTTTGTGCTAAGCCTAAAATTGAAAAAGTATTAAAAATTGGTGTAGCACCAATTCACCCCCCCTCTAGGTGCCCATACGATCCATTTCAGAGCTGCAAACATGAGACTTCATTAAGAATTGCCATTGATTAAAAGAGGATGCAGTAATCTTGGGTGGATCACCCCTATTGTTTATATGAGGATGAGGGATAGGTGGATCGGGGGAATATACGTGATGAACCTCACTATATTGCTCCTTACCACTTCCCTTCTTGGAGGTGGAGCCATTATGTTTTTCACCTACCACTTCATCATCCTTGGATCCGGTGTTAGCCTTATCCTTGGATGATGGTGTGGTGGCCTGAGAGGAGGATGGAGATGGGGCTATGGATGATGTGAGACGAGTAATCATTTGATTCATATCCTCCATCTTGGCCTCAAAGGATTTCAACAAGGTTGTTTCCAATGTTTTGAGGTCATCCATTGTGACCTTATCCATAGCCTCATTCCCATTCTCCTTGGTACCCATACTTCTCTTAGGCGGTTAAGCCCGAATAAAGAGCAGGGGCTCTGATACCAATTGAAATGGATCGTATGGGAACCTAGAGGGGGGGGGGTGAATAGGTGCTACTCCAAATTTTAATGCTTTTTCAATTTTAGGCTTAACACAAAGGGTAAATTCTCTAGATAAACTATTAGGTGGAATTTCCCTATATGCAAGCCTATCTACTAGCGAGTAAAGGGCGAGTGGAAGAGTAACGAGTGAACCATAGTGAAGCACGCGGAGACACATGATTTGTTTTACCGTAGTTCCTTCCTTGTTAAGGGAAGTACGTCTGCGTTGGAGGGGTGGGCGGTACTAAGACCATCACGCCACAATAGGCCTCACCCTGTTCTCCGATGGATCCCGCCACCAAAGGCCTGATCCACCTTTCCACTATAGGAACCCTTCGAGGCAGATACCGATGCCTTTACACAGCTAGCATGGCACAACTCCACAATCAACTTGGAGGCTCCCGTAATGACAACAGGCTGCCACAAGAACAAGTTATCAATAGCAAAGAACAAGATCTAGATATTGACAAGAATACTAGATCATGGATTTCTCCAAATGAATGGAGAGGAGTTGATGCGCTTGATACGTGATGACGATGAAGATTATCTCCTCCTTCAATTCCCCCAAAGATCGAAGCCTTCGGGTGGTTGAAGTGGGAGATCTAGTGAGAGAGCTTTTGCAAAGTGTTTGAACAATTTCGAGTGAATCAAGAGTTCTGCTCATTGGGAAAGAAGGGATATTTATACCCCCTTCCAAATCCAAGCCGTTGGAGCCTTTGGGGGCCGGATTATCTGGCCCATGTGAGGGTCGGATTATCCGGCCTGGGGAAAACTACGCCCCAGACTCGGATTATCCGGCAGATAAACCGCCCCTACTCTGAGTGACGCACCGAGCCTGCCCTCGATCGCCTTCTGGGGGTCGGATTATCTAGCCCCATGTGAAGGCCAAATTATCCAGCTTGGGGAGGAAAAACCGCCCCAGTTTGGATTTTCCGGGAGAAAATCTGACCGGACTCCGAGCGATGCGCCTTGACAGCCTTTGATCGATTTCTGGGGGCCGGATTATCCGGCCCATGCGAATGCCGGATTATCCGGCCTGGGGAGGAAAAACCTCCCTAGTTCGGATTTTCCAGGAGATAATCCGACCGGACTCTGAGCGACGTGCCTTGGCAGCCTTTGATCGATTTCTGGCGGCCGGATTATCCGGCCCATGCGAATGCCGGATTATCCGGCCTGGGGAGGAAAAACCGCCCCAGTTCGGATTTTCCGGGAGATAATCCGACCGGACTCCAAACGACGCGCCTTGGCAGCCTTTGATCGATGAGATAGGCCGGATAATCTGGCCCTTGGTGGGGCGGATAATCCGGCCCCCCAAAACACCTGCACACTTAGCGCACATGAGAAAACTCCACGGTATTGTTATCTAACACTCAAAACACAGGAAAACATGAAATGTTCTTTCACGGTCCCGGATGCGAAATTTCTAGCCCCAGGGCTGAATTTTTTTGCCCCCTTCAAAAATTTTGGCCTAAATTTCGGCCCCCTCATTGGTCCTTAGCCGAATTTCGAGGGGCCAAAACTCAACAAAAATAGAAAAACAAAAATGATTATAACTTTTGCATCCAGACTCCGATTAGGTGAACTTGGGCTCGTTTTGAAGAGGAAACCAAGTTCTACAAGATCATGTAGAGAAACATCATAGTCAAACAAGGGAGGATAAAACCAAATGATGAAAGGTTTGACCTCTCTATAAAATATGAACCGGTAACCTCCGGAATTAAAAGTACTATAAGATATTCATTCAAAATCTGGTTTTTGATAAACTTGAGCTTATATTGAAGATAACCAAAATATATAAGACCCCACATATATAAAATACAAATGACAAACAAGAAATATGATGTCAACGATGCAAAGGCGAGCTCTCTCTGAATGATATGATCAAGATACTCATTCGATAGCACTTCTTGATAGTACGACTATCTATCCTATAACCCGGTCTTCCAAGTAACAACATGATACCGACACAAGAGAAAACATATCAATATCATACTTTTGTCTTGTGCATTCTACTTGAGCTTAATGATGATAATCTTGATCTTCTCAAGTTAGAACACCTTTCTTGATTGGCTTGCTTGGTGAAGTCTTGCAGATTGCTCCCCATGCATACTCCACTATGGGAGACCCTCTTCATTGGGAAAGTCTTCACATATCCATGATCACCATAAGGATGACAAGCTTCAAACATATGTTGTTCTCGAGATGGCTCATCTTGAATTGGCAATTCATTTCTTCTTTGTGTGTTGGTCCTCTCAAATCCACTCTTTACACCTTGTATTGATCAACCTTGCATCTTCTTATCAATGACCATTTTTGGATCATACCTTGAATATCTCCTTGGCCATTGTTTATTCTTGTTCACTTTCTTCTTCCTTCAACCTTGAAGCCAACATATTGTTCATGCATTGCTTTTTTTTTGAATTGTCATGCATTGCTTATGGACAATCCCTACAAGTATAACTCAAATCAAACTTTAGTATATAGAGATTGTTATTAATTTTCAAAACCATACATATGTGGGCGCACATGCTCATTTAGCAGCACTGGACAAGTATGTCCGGAAGCAGAAGCAGCAGCAGGGGCCAGCACTGGAGGACACATCAAGGAGCACGACCAGAAGAAGAAGAAGAAGGTGGAGATGGAGGTGATCGAAATCTCCTCCGATATCGAGTGAGAAGCTCACCGGCGCATCCAAAGGCAATGAGAAAATTATCATGCCGACTTTTGCTTATGGTTTGCTTTGGATTAGCCCCTAAAATGGGTTAACTTTCGTTTTTGGAGTTAATCGATGTACAAATCTACGCGTGAGATGCTTGTATGAACTGTGGTGTTTATCTAGATGATGGTACGTTGTGCTAATGCGGGACTTTTTTCTTCGAATTTACAATACACTTCATAGATAATCTGTTATGCACAGGACCTAAAATTAGTTTTTAGGTGAACTATATAGCGGTTTTAAGCAAAAGTCGGCAAAGACTACAATGTACCTTCGCCACCTGCCCGACCGTGCGGTTGTCTGCAAAAGAAACGAAGACTGGCAATGAACAATTTCCTGAATGGAAATTCAGCCGATCGACACTGCCGCATTGCACTGTATTCCTTTTGCGCTTCGACAGTCCGACGGATGGATATGCTCTCGTTGGAGCCCTGCTCTGGCCACGCACGCACGTGTCGCCTGCCTGCCCCTGCGCGCGGTAGAAAACGTACGGCTTGGATCGGATCCGTTACCATCGATCGGCGTGATTCTGATTAGAATGGTAAGTTTTCGGAAGCATTCGTTGTGGACCACCCGTGCATGCTTTGATTTCTTTCTACTGGAGTATCTTGCGGAGTTGTGGTAAAACATCTCATGGTAAACGCGACGCTTCGTAAAGGACAAGCATCGTGCATATGGTCCCGAATAATTATCTGCTCACACTCGTCATTCTTTGGTCTCTGCCAAGAGAAAAGTCAGTCACGCAAGTTGCTCATCGCAGCGGGCTGTTCTCCCCACCTCCACTAGCATTTTTTAAGGCAATTTTTTTTCATCTTGCACGACGAAAGTTGGTATACTCGCATTCTTAGGACCTAAATTTTCGCTGGATTTGGTTTATTTTTTTCGAGAAATTTGATCCTATTTTCATCCGGCGTATTCAGGCCGAACCCAACGCACTGAGTGTCGTCTAGAAACGCCGGATGAAGCTAAAACGGCGGGATATCTTTTTACGCTGGTGGCCCTGTCCTGTCAGTGAGAGAACACCGTTCTCATCCTCATCATCTCGACTCCCGCGTCAGACCGGCGGGCAGAGCAATGACCGCCTATCCAATAGCCCACACGCAGTGTAATGGCACGCCACCGCCCGCCCATCTTCTAGCCTTTTCCCGCCCTCGTTGCTACATCCCTCCCGCCCTCGCCGATTTTTCTTGAAATGGCTATAAATGACGGCCATCCTCCCCGTCTTTAGAGCATAAACCTTCACCTCCCCAATCTGCACACAATTCTAGACGAAGGAAAGCTCGGCGGAAGCAATGGCGGAGAGGTTTCCCAGCGACCCTGTGGTGGCGAATGGCTTCGTCCGCCGGTCGCTCTAGTTGTGGGAGGTGCGACTTATCCACGGGGTCGGCGACCCGGCGCCGCCGGATTTCCGATGCCCATTGTCCTGGAAGCTCGGCGCGGGCGACGTACCCGTGTCGCAGGTGCCGGAAGGGCACGAAAGGATCGACGAGATCCAGATTGCCATCACCGACATGGGACCCGAGAAGGCGGAGCCCCCCGAGAACGGCGTACTAGGAGAACTACTTCCTCGAGCGCTAGCTAGCCTACCACGAGGGCGGAGGCTGGCATCGGCGCTCAACAACGCCGAATGTCGGCGTCGCTGGTGGAGTGAGCCCGGTCACACCCTTGGTGTCGTCCTCGAGCACATCCCGGTCGGCAACAACCCGCGGCTGGGGTACCCGCCACGCTCGCCTCCATCCTTCTCGCGGCGTCGGGGGAGTTTCTGGATGCCGAGGAGGATGGCCGGCGTGTCGTCCTCCTCGTTGGCATCAGCTCGCACTCGTCTAGCTTGACGCATTGCGACTCCACCCCGTCGTGCAGCACACCTGCGCTACGGCCAGTGACGCGCTCCCGTGGGCTCGTCATCAACGAGCGCCGCGCTCCATCGCCAGCGAGCGGCCATCTTCACCTCATCGGGCCGAACAGGGAGTAGGGCACCGTTGGGCCACTACGTACGATGAAGAAGGATCCCGCGGAGTGGGCCTCGCCGGACGCCGAGGAGGACTTCCTCCTCAAGATGGCGATGGAGGCTCTCAACGACGTCCTGCCGATGATGGGCCCGCCGCATGCACCTGATCTAGGTTGTACTGGGAGCAGGAGGAGGCCGAATGCCTCCATCGCCTGAGGCAGTAGGCCGAGCGCGCCACTCTCCGTCAACAGCGCGCGGCACTTGTTGTCCTCGATGACTCCGACTCCGACGAGGGTGGGCCAGGGCCCTCATCGCAGCAGTTGCGCAGCGGTGACACCGGGCAGAGTTGCAGCTCCGAGCCGCCAAGGTACAATCCGTTGAGCGATGACGGCAAATAAATAGTGTTCTACCATCGTCTCGGCATAAACTAGGATTCCCCGAGTGTTTTATTTTTTTTAGCCTAATGTAAGTCGAATTTGGGTATATGTTTGAGTTTGACAAAAATGTGTATGAACTCGTCTATAATATAATACAATCGTCTAAATTAGTATGAAATTTGCTCAGTTTAGTCGAACTTTGGGTGAATTTCAAAAAATTCGCAAATCAAACCTGGGAATGCGAGTGAGAATTCGGCCATTCCCAGATCGAAAGTTGTATTCATACGACGTTATTTAGCGTTGGATTTCGGCCTAATCACGCCCAACAACGAGTGGAGGTGCTCTGATACCTAGCGAGCATCCAGGAGCACTCAATGTTGTGCCACTGCCACCCGATCAAGGCCAAGAACATCTCTAGCAGATCCATTATATATATTTAGTCCGGTCCTTAAGATTTCTTTTTTGGTTTTGGACTTTATTTTCGTTCCTAATAGATCTACTAAAATGAGCTAACCTTTAAATATTTTAAGTGTAGTTCTAAATCCATCCTTGAACACGATATATGTGTCGATTTACGTGTCATACACCAGCCAAATCCCCACGCCCCCTCTGCTCCTCCGCCACCAAATCAGGTCAATTTCACAACCGCTTCCTCGGCACCAGATCCACCAATTTTGTCACCCGTGCCACCACAACCACCATAAATCCACGCAAGGAGGCTTTGTCGGGGGTTGTCGCGCCGCTATGGAGAGGAGCTCCCCTCTGCTCCTCCGCCACCAAATCAGGTCAATTCCACAACCGCTTCCTCGGCACCAGATCCACCAATTTTGTCACCCGTGCCACCACAACCACCATAAATCCACGCAAGGAGGCTTTGTCGGGGGTTGTCGCGCCGCTATGGGGAGGAGCTCCAAGGACAAGGTTGAGCACCATCGCCAGACCCGCTCGGAGGGAGCACCGATACACGATGCTCATTCTACGGTGTGGCACGGGTAGGATGTGCTCGAGAAGCTCGCGTTGCCCGCTGTCCTCCATGCACACACAACCAGGACACGCGAGAATGCCGTTATGAACGTGACATTGTAGGAGTTATCCCGAAGCAGAAGCAGCAGCAGGGGCGCCGACGCCGGAAGAGACGAGCCTCGCGAGGAGCAATGACTGGAAGATGAAGAAGGCGGAGATGGAGGTGATCGACATCTCCTCAGATATTGAGTGAGAAGCTCACTGGCGCGTCCGAAAGCAACGAGGGAATTATCATGCTGATGTTTGCTTAGGGTTTGCTTCGGATTGGCCCCTAGAAATGGTTAAATTTCGGTTTTAGGGTTAATCAATATACAAATCTATGTATGAACTGTGTTAGAGATGCTCGTATGAACTATGGTGTTTATCCAGCTGATAATCTTGGTTCTAGTGCGAGACATTTTTTCATATTTACGGTACACTTTCATAGTATTGCAGGACGATTCATACCTAAAAATTAGTTTATAGCGGTTTTAAGCTATGGCATTTTAAGTATCTGCTAGAGATGGTCTAAGCTTGTGATCGCAAAGACTACAATGTGCAATGCTTACTTTATATAGTTTCTCGTACACCTAGAAAACATTAAGTCCCCGATTGGTCTGAAATTAACCGATACACTTTGTTTAAATACGCATGTATTTAGCTACATTTGAGTGTGTAGTTATATGTCCGTATCAATTAATTTGGGACACAGAGAAAGTAACAGTATTTTCAGAGTAACGACTAACAACTAAGAACCATACAACCTAAATGAGATTCATTCTATGGCAATACTTATAGTAGTATGAAAATAGTTCTCGGTCAAATTAGCTATGGTCACTTCATATTATCACTTCATTATAGTTGTCAAAACGGCAAAATCATCTCGTGTATTCTAGAAAAATAATCATTGTCAAGCGGACCTGTACGCAGACTTTTTCTCAGATACAAAAATTTACAAAGCTGTTTCACTACTACATATTCAAATGGAGCGGGCTACAGGGCTAGCCGGAGCCCGGAGATAAGGTGGGGGCAGCACGCTACTAGTGCTACTGAGCGAAAGCAGCAGTGATCCACATGGACGTGGTCCACCCGTCGTCCTCACACGAGATCCTCCTCCCTCCCCTGTCCCTTCCTTCCCACCCCCCCGTAGCTCTGCTCAAGGGAGGGAGGACCAGCACAGCAAAGCAAAAACCCAAACGGCCAAACCCCCCTTCTCGATTAAACCGCAGCAGCATTTACCTCACCACCGCGAATGCCCCTGCCCCAATGCCTCCTCCTCGCCGCCGCTCCTCCTCCCCCGTGACCGCGGGGCGCCTTCTCGGGGCCCTCGCCGCGCTCCTCCTCCTCCTCCTCGCGGCCGTCGCCGTCGCCGACTCCGACGACGGTGGGTACTCCCTCCTGCCCTTTCCTCCTAGTACGGGCTTGGCGGCGGGCTCTGCTCGGGGAGCTCGTCGGATTCGTGCGTAGGGGGGTTGCCTTGCTCCCCGCTGGTATTTTATTCGTGCGCGCTTTTTAGTGGGTGGGCGTGGTCTTTGTTTATGCCTCGCTGATTTGTTCCTTCTGCTGCTGACGGCGCCTAAGCATGGACTAATAGTAGATTAATCCCGCCCCCTGTTCATAGCATCCCCTCTGCCTGCGGCTCTTCTTCTTCTTCTCCCCTTGAGCCCTTTGCAGGGAAGAGCTACCGCCATTTTTTTTTAACTAGTGTAAAGCTTCTTCACCAATATCTATCCTCATAGTCAAATGCGGCTTATTTAAAAAAAAATGTTAGTTCTCTTCCTGGTATGCTTCGTCGGCAAGCGCTTTTCACTGCCTTATTATCCCGCTACTGGGGATCAGGTTTCTCATTCTGAAGCGATGTACTGTTCGTGGAAGCGGAACCGTCTGGGCAGGTGAGAAGAGCTGGAAACTTTGGTTTTTGGTGTTTGTTTGGTTTGCATACTGCAAAGCAGCAAAAGTGTGTCAACAAAATGAGTTCGTTTCAGGCATTGGCTAGATTCATCATGGTGCTCATCCTTTTGTCGCTTACTTCTGTTAATCTATAGTGTGTTTGTTCACGTTTTCAGGGCGAACGCTGCTGGAGATCAAGAAATCCTTCCGCAATGCCGACAACGCGCTGTATGACTGGTCCGGCGACGGGGCGCCCCCGGGCTACTGCTCGTGGCGCGGCGTGCTCTGCGACGACGTCACCTTCGCTGTTGCGGCGCTGTAAGAAGCTCCCTGCAGCAAAATCTTATATATGCTCTATTGCTGGCTTGCAGTCGGTGCCGTTACTGACACGTGTTCTGTCTGTGCGACAACAGCAACCTCTCAGGGTTCAATCTTGGTGGCGAGATATCTCCCGCAATCGGGGACTTGAAGAGCGTCGTGTCAATGTACGATGATGGCACATTTGTCTCCTGAAATGAAAACGTGTTCGGGTCATACTAAGTTTGTGTAACTCTATTGTTGGTCATTTGTAGTGATCTGAAGTCGAATGATCTCTCGGGGCAGATCCCTGATGAGATTGGTGATTGCTCGTCGCTTAAAGTGTTGTAAGTTGGCTTCAGTACTAAGTTCTTCGTGTTGTTTTGACCTGTGGAAGTAACGCCTGCTGTGACTTTCCTTTTGATCAAGGAACTTGTCCTCTAACAATCTGGAAGGAGACGTACCTTTTTCCATATCTAAGCTGAAGCACCTTGAAAACTTGTAAGGCTTATTCTTGTCGCCAAAATTTGGTAAAAGTAAGCTTTCCACTCATTGTGTGCCTTGCTGTTACTTATATTTGTAGGATATTGAAGAATAATCAGCTGGTTGGGGTGATTCCGTCGACTCTCTCTCAGCTTCCGAATTTGAAGATATTGTAAGTTACTGCTGCTAAACTGCTCCGTGGGTTTAATTTGGTTAGTTCTAATGTGATATGTGTCCTAGGGACTTGGCTCAGAACAAGCTAACTGGAGAAATTCCAAGGTTAATATACTGGAGTGAGGTTCTTCAATACTTGTAAGTAGTCATTTTCTTTGTTCCCCAGTATTTTTTTTGTTTAGTACTAAAACTGTCTAGTATACTCAAGGGCCTAGTAAATGCTAACAAAACTTAATGTATGTAAGGTTTTGAGCTTGGATCAAACGTTTATGTTAAGTACAACAATTATCCACACGTAGTGTAGGCCTAGCAGGCCACCATTTTTACATGTGCAGTTTTTTGCATCTAAGTTTGTGGTATACTCCAGGGGACTGCGAAGCAATCAATTAGAAGGAAGCTTGTCTCCAGATATGTGCCAATTGACTGGCTTGTGGTACTTGTGAGTTCGTTGCTTCCCTTCGTTTATCACCAGCACAGCTGTTTGTGCCCTTTGTTTTATCAACAAAGTTGCTTTTGTTCGGTTCAGTGACGTGAAGAACAATAGCTTGATGGGCACAATACCAGATACCATTGGCAACTGTACGAGCTTTCAGGTCTTGTATGTACATTCTTTCTACTCCCTTCGAATAATATTGCTCATTCCTAGCTTTTAAAACACTCATGATCTTTCGCTATTTTAGGGATTTGTCTTACAATCAGCTTACTGGAGAAATCCCATTCAACATTGGTTTCCTGCAAGTGGCTACATTGTATGTGGTACTTATTTCATCAATCGAACTAGATGCTTAAGTTTCCTTACAAATACAAGTGATGATTTGAAATATTATTTACCATTGTGCCAGGTCTTTGCAAAGGAACAAGTTCTCTGGTCCTATTCCGACAGTGATTGGCCTTATGCAGGCGCTTCCAGTGCTGTATAATAGCTGACATTCTTCTCTTTATTTATGGCCACTTAGGAACTGTTTTGAAATATATTCTTTTTTTGCATCGATCCAGGGATCTGAGCCTTAACCAATTGTCTGGCCCAATACCATCTATACTTGGCAACTTGACATACACTGAAAAATTGTAAGCTTGCTATTTTTTATCTGTTTAATCAATAGTCAATTAATAATTTTCACTAACTGATATTGTAGCCCTTGTGAATTCTCTACGCTGTTAAAAAAACATGGGTAATTACTGATATCAGTCTCTTGTGCTACTAGATACCTGCAAGGCAATAGGCTAACTGGGTCAATACCACCAGAGCTTGGAAATATGTCAGCGCTTAATTACTTGTAAGCATGTAGCTTTGCACTGCCTTTATACTTCATAGTTAATTAATAGGCGTTTTACCTATTTGATACGCTATATCTCATTTCAGGGACCTGAGTGACAATAAGCTGACTGGGCTCATTCCCCCTGAGCTCGGAAAGCTCACAGGCTTGTTTGACTTGTAAGTATGATTCTATTCGTTGATATTATATGATTCTTATCAACAATGCTACTTTAGTTGGCGGTCCATGCCATTTTATTTTTGCAGGATCCTTTCAAATAATAAACTTGAAGGACCAATACCTGATGATATAAGTTCATGCCTAAATCTCATTAAATTGTAAGTTTCAATTTTTTCCTGAAGTTATTTCGTGTCTCTGGTAGCTGGAAACTAACTTGTTTGCTCTTAATACAGCAATGCTTATGGCAATAAATTGAATGGGACCATCCCACATTCATTGCACAACCTTCAGAGGATGACTGATTTGTAAGTGGTCCCTAATTTTTCTAGTTTCTATTCGTTTACACTGGTCTGTTTTTGTTCCAGACTGCCATATTACATTTCTAACAATTATCCCTAATGATTTCTGTTGATTCACAACTTCAAGGAACCTGTCATCAAATTATCTTAGTGGAGCGATCCCCATTGAGCTAGGAAGAATAAAAAACTTAGACACACTGTAAGTTCCAGGGTCTGATTAGTAATTATTCTTCAGAAAGCTTTGAACGCCATCATGTATCACATGAATATACTTGTAGGGATTTATCCTGTAACAAGATCGCTGGTTCGATTCCTTCAGCGGTTGGCAGCTTAGAGCATCTTTTGAGACTGTAAATCCAACAACCTATTATTTTCTTTGTGGAAATGCCTATATCTTTTCATGACAAAATAATATTATTCATGTAGTAACTTGAGCAAGAATAATCTGGTGGGATACATTCCTGCTGAGTTTGGAAACTTGAGGAGCATCGTGGAGATGTAAGCACCTTCTCACCTCAAGGTGCTCAGATCTTTATCCTTGTCTAAAGTAATATGGACACCTTTTGCTTTGTTTCAGTGATTTGTCCAATAACCACCTTCATGGCTTGATTCCTCAAGAGATTGGAATGCTGCAAAATCTGATACTATTGTAAGTACATGCAGGCTATGGGTTTTGTTCCGTGTTCATTTATATTGATAAACTAGTACTTTTTTTGAACTGATAAACTAGTACTGTACAGCTGAAAAGGCTATTGCCAGTGGACTGCATATTTCCTTTCCCAATTATTGGAGATTAATTTTGTAATTGTTTTGTCGTTACAGAAGATTAGAAACTAACAATATAACTGGGGACGTTTCTTCACTTACTAAGTGCTTCAGTCTCAATGTCTTGTAAGTTAAGACCTGAAAAGCTATTTGAACTGTTTGCACAAGTGTGAATTTCACTCATACCTTCTTTATTCTTATGTGCAGAAACATATCATACAACAACCTGGCGGGCATTGTACCCACAGAAAACAACTTTTCACGATTTTCACCTGACAGGTAGTATCCTCTGGTATAAATTTATCCCTTAAAAGAATATCGGTAATCCTTATTTGTAGTCTGAACTTTCTTTCAGTTTCTTGGGTAATCCTGGACTATGTGGCTACTGGCATAGTTCTTCATGCTATTCCTCCAGTCATGCAAAGAGATGTACGTACAATGTTATCTTTATTAAGATGCACTGGAATATAACCTCACCAGACCACTAAGAAACCTTCCAATACTCTTCATTCATTTTCTCTGCAGTCTCAGTTTCAAGGGATGTCATTATTGGTATTGCTGTTGGTGGGTTTGTTATCCTGTTGTTTATCCTATTAGCTGCTTGTTGGCCGCACAGTCCAGCAGCCTCAAGAGATTTGTCGTTAAGCAAGCAAGGTAATTGCTTAAATCCCTATATGTTGCTTTAACACATTAGCTTTTCATAGCTACTATTTGACAAGTGTTGTCTCGTCATGCTGGATCTGGCAAACGGTTAATGGCTGTCTCCAGCAGTTTGCCGGTCTGCTCAACTTGACAGATGCACTGTTTGCTTGTTTGACTACTGATGATTCGGTTTTGATGGGATACTGTTGATAATTTTCTGTTACAGAAATACATGCCGTGTTATCGAGCAATGTTCCTCCCAAGCTTGTGATCCTCCATATGAACATGGCCCTCCACGTATATGATGATATAATGAGGATGACAGAAAACCTGAGCGAGAAGTACATTATCGGGTACGGGGCATCGAGTACAGTTTATAAATGTGTTCTGAAAAACTGCAAGCCAGTGGCAATCAAAAAACTATATGCTCAGTACCCGCAGAGCGTGAAGGAATTTGAGACTGAACTTGAGACTATTGGGAGTATCAAACGCAGGAATCTTGTCAGCCTCCAGGCTTACTCGCTATCACCTGCCGGGAATCTTCTTTTCTATGATTATATGGAAAGTGGCAGCCTCTGGGACGTTTTACATGGTAAGTGGACATAGCAGGCTCAAACAGTCTCAGTTCATCTTGCTCAGTATTTAGAACTTCTTCCTTTTCTACCCTCCATCTGTTAATCTGTCAGCAAGCATGTACTGGCCACTTATTAAGTTAATTATTTATTTTCTTTCTCTTTGATTAGAATGTCTAGATGGCATACAAACGGTTCGAGAATTTTCTACAACCATATGCTAATGTGCGTGTCTCTGTTTATTTTAGCAGGTTCGTCTAAGAAGACAAAACTTGACTGGGAGGCTAGACTCCAGATTGCTCTTGGCGCTGCCCAAGGGCTGGCATATCTCCACCATGACTGCAGCCCACGGATAATCCACAGGGATGTAAAATCGAAGAATATCCTCCTAGACAAGGACTATGTGGCGCACCTTGCTGACTTTGGTATTGCCAAGAGCTTGTGTATCTCCAAGACCCACACATCAACCTATGTGATGGGCACAATTGGCTACATTGACCCTGAGTATGCACGCACATCCCGCCTGAACGAGAAATCTGATGTATACAGCTACGGCATCGTCTTGCTCGAGTTGCTGACTGGGAAGAAGCCAGTAGATAACGAGTGCAACCTACATCACCTGGTAACTAATTTTCACTTGCTTGCAATTGTTTTATTGAAAATTCTCTCTTCGCTTCACTCCCTTCGGGATTCGAGGTTCAATAAGTTCAGTCATGGGCGCTAGGTCTGTGTTCCTTGAAGGGGACCGGCAACATGAAAGCTTATCATGTGCTGGGGGTTAGATCTATCTACACTGTGGTAGTGCGATTCATTGTATGGCTGGTGAAAGCTCTATGATAACTGGCAACCTGTCAGTGTCCAGCAAAGCCTGTGATATTTGTCCCCTGCCTTCAATCATGTGGTTGGCAATACACTGCTGTCAAAAACTGTAGCTAACTAGCAGTAGTATTTTCTACTTTGATTACTGATATGTTTGTAATTTAGCCTGAGCATTTTACTTTGCCTACTCTGTCAAACTTAAACTGTTTTATTTTTGGAAGAAAATACAAAGGTTGAGTTAGAATTGCTACTTTAAGATGTCTCGGCAGACTGAACTATGCAGCTGCATGTAGTTGATTTGACTGTTAAACTTCCTGGCTTGCACCCCAGTGGTATTATGCTCGCTCATTGGTTCCTCCCTTGCAGATCCTATCAAAAGCTGCCGACAACACGGTGATGGAGATGGTCGACCCAGACATCAGCGACACGTGCAAAGATCTTGGAGAGGTCAAGCGGATGTTCCAGCTGGCGCTCCTCTGCAGCAAGAGGCAGCCATCCGACCGACCGACGATGCACGACGTCGTGCACGTCCTCAACTGCCTGGTCTGCCCAGAACCAGCCCCGAAGGCGGCGCAGCCACCCGGATCACCTAAGTCGTCCACGGCTCCAAGCTACATCAACGAGTATGTCAGCCTGCGAGGCGGCAACGGCCTCTCCTGCGCCAACTCGTCGAGCGCGTCCGACGCGGAGCTCTTCCTGAAGTTCGGCGAGGCGATATCGCAGAACACCGAGTAGACACTGACCTTGTGATGGTTCTGGAATGCAGGCCGCGGTGTAGGCATTTTTCTGTAGTGATTTCCGGTGTCCACGGATTAGCAGGGAACACTGAATTTGGAGGTGTTCGGTTCACTGTAAATATGGTACTCCTTTTTTCCGGTATCCAGCTTTTTTCTCTTTCTTTATTTCGGCTTACCTTTTGGAACTGTTGCTTGGTTGGGAATGGGGATGATAAGAATTGTGCTGAAACAGAAAGGACACTGTGTTTGGTTGGAAACTAAATGGATGGAAACAGTTGTCACTGGCCTGTTTCAGTTGGGGACATACACTGGCAGGTAGAATTGTGCTAGTGACATTCTGTCGTATGAAAAGAGTAAGGCTGCCTCCATGAAAGTAGTACTGTTCCAGGTAAAAAAAAGAAGTTCTGATGATACTGCCTCTGCACTCCTCAGATCTCCTGGGTGTCTATACTATATCTTAGTTCATGCCAATGTGATTCCCTGGTGACTTCTAACGATAGTACTGCTAGCGAACAGCATGTCTAGTTATCATTGTGCATTAGAGAGTAGTATATCACATCAGTACAGCCACTGGGGAGTTCCTCGTGGCCTGCCATGGCGAGGGCAGGGAACGCTGCTGCCTTCGGTGCCAGCTGAACATGCCTGATGGTGCGCTAGGGGCTCACAGCATGTGTCGCTATCCTTGGCTGCACAACTCAGATCAGAAACTACAGCAAGACTGTCCCAAGGTTCAGGATTCGCTCCTTCCTCAGCAGCGCACACAACTCACACGAGATCAGGCTTGACATTGGTAGAACTCAAAACGAAGACAACAAACTCAGTCATTCTATTACAAGGCCATATATGAGCCAAAACTACATATACTCAACAAAGCAAGCAAAGCAGCGCCCCATTCACCGGTCCTTCGACCTCTGGGTCAGTTCACTACCGCCAGCGGAACCCCAGATTGTAAAACTTCATCCACCCCGGGCTCTAGCCTGCGGGCGCCAAGCTTCCAGAATGCCCCAGTCAGCAGGGGGTGGGTATGTATCCCAGTACACCATTCCAGCAAACGAGAGAAACACAGTAGAAGGTTATTTCAATCGAACACCTTGAAAACAAGACATTGTTCCCCAAGCGCTCCACACACAGCAGGATCCCCAATGACTACATAAGAAGTTCCATGCCTACACCTCTACACTACGTGATCGAGCAAACTCCACATAGCCAAAACTGAACTCACATACGTTTGTGCTCGGAATGCATCAGGTAGTCCACAGCACGATACAATTCATCAGTGCAACAGAAAATCACATGCTTGATTGCTCCTCCGCTGGCGACTTCTCCTTCTTGTCCGGACCAAAGATGTAGAGGGCAGCGGTGGCAGGAACGAGGACGCAGGCGATCTTCTTCTGCAGCTGCTCGCTCCGCTGGGACCTGCAGGGTTACAGGAAAAATGCACCTGAATAACAGCGAAATTTTACACTAGCGCATATTTTGAAGACAATGGCAAGCCGGTTGCTTTACCGTTTCTCCTCCTACAGCAAGAAGTCAATCAGGGCCTGGGTGTTACGTAAGTGTGCCTGGAACAGATCTAGCACCATCTCCAAGCGACAGATCCTCTCTCCCTCGGCATGGCACGGCAGCTGGAGATGATTGAACATTTTAAATGAATGAGTTGAATATTTTTTTAGAATTACAGGGGGAAAGCTTCCCCACTGGTTGTTGTATTAACTTGGAAGATAACAGCATCGTTACAAAGTTGCACCCATAGTGCGAATATAAAGACGCAACACGAGTGTACAGCAGGAGGCTATCAAACTCTACAAGAAAGCTAGCCACACTAAACACAAGTGCAAAGGAAGAAGAGATGAAGTCAAGCCGAGAAGCATTGTAGCACACTCGAGGGGATATAGAGCAGCTTGACCCATTCCCTGCCGGCACCACCCAGGCACCCACAGGCCACAGCAGCATGCCGGCACCCATGAGAAGCACGCCATCTCTGATGGAGAACGCACAGGCCGACGCGACAGCGGGCACGAATAGGAACGATACAAGCACGGCGATGGCGAGCCCAGGCGAAGAGAAGCTGCACGCGCGGAGGGAGGCGAAGAGTGGCTGCAGGCGCATCCGGCGGGGTGGGCTCCGTCGAGGGGAGAGAAGGGCGGCAGATGAGCGGGACGAGTCGACGGCGGCAAACTGAGGCATAGCCGACGTCGAGGGGGAGAAGGCCGCCACCACACCAAGCCGCACCGACCGACAGCGCAAGAGTACCTGAGGGGAAGTGGACGGCGAGCACGAGCAGCAGAGGGATGGGGAACCGACGCGGAGTGGCCCCGCCGCCGCCGTACATCGACCGGCAGCTTCCTCCAGCGGCGGCGAGGTGGGGCAGAGGAGGATAGGGGCTTTTTGGTGGCGGCGGCAGTTGCCTCCGAATGAATTGGTTGTATCACCTGATTTCGCATTCCGATGGAACCCTAGGGAACACATAGGAGTGGGGTGGATTACCTTGCAGGGACCGATCCTCCCAGCCACGCCGGAGAAGAAGACACGCGGGCACCGGGGAGAGGGCCCTTGAAGGAACGACCGGCGGAGGACGCGGCCGGCGGCGGACCTGAGTAGCGACGGCGACGCCATCGGTAGCGCGCGCGGCCGCCGGAACCGAGCGAGAGAAACCGACAGCTGCGGGGGATCTGTCCAAAATGCTACTGTAGGCTGTAGTATGTACAGCCACTCGCTCTCCTTAATGGGCCAGCGGAAGCACAACAAAGGTTCTGCTTCGTGTCAAGGTCCAGGACAATGTTTTTTTTTTTAGCTTAAGGTCCAGGACAAAAATTTTTTTGACAGAAGGTCCATGACAATTAGTAGTAGGAGGAGCCTTTCTCCTGATGGTCTTTGTATCCCGAACAATATCTTTAATTAATAAAGAGCTACTATGTAATGCTCAAAAAAAATGGAGCTATGCCAACCTCAAAAAAAAAGTAGAGGAGCCTTGCCTCGGAGAGAGAAAAAAGAGATCTCGCCCTAGGGCACCTGTCTTCCGACGCCGGCCTCCGGCGGCTCCCCCCGCCGACGACCTAAGGTCGTCGGATTCACGTGTGTGGATAGTTTTAGCCTAAAGTAGCTTCGTATTTAGGTTACTCATCGTCTTGGCTTTGGAGACGACGATGATGATGCTGAATAAATTTTCTTCAGATCCTTTTTTGATGGATTTGGAGATCAGTCTATCTAAGCAAGGATGGTGTGACGGTGGCGGCATCCCCATGGTGGATTTTGTCCTCAGGCTCCGCCATTGCGACGATGTTTGCTTCAGTACCGGCGTGGAACCTAGGAGGTAGTCCAGGAGCGAACACAGATTGTGGTCTGCATCGACGACATCTGGAAGATGGTGGATCATGTGTTGGATCCATGGTTCGTGGATGGCAGGTCTGGCTTCCACCTTCGATGTCTTAGTCGTGCAGGAGTGCTAGATCTAAAGATCGATGGCATGTCCGGGGTGTTGCCCCGGTCTAATTCGTTCAACGGCAATAGTTTTACCTTGGGTGAGCCACCTTGGAGGTCCGCAAAGCTACATGTCAGCGATGGAGCCGCATCGATCTCGGGTGAGGAGGTGATCCGTTATTCTTTCCTTTGGTGGCTGCTGTGGTGGTGCCATAGGCAGGTGACGGGCGTTGGCGTTAAACTCAGAGGTTTCTTCGGTCTAGATTGTTTTCTTTCTTGGCTGATGGTCCTTTGCGCAAAGACGTGCATTTTATTGTCTTTTCAGTTTTGTCGGGTCAATGTTTACGTGACTTGTATTATGATCTTTATGATATATAAATGATACATGTATTACCACGAAAAAAGGTTCTGCTTCGCCCAAAATAATACGGTTTGAGGCAGGTTTCTTACTAGGCCATTTTCTTTCTTACAACTTACTTGATTGTGAGCCATTTTCAATGCCTCTAAGGTTCATGATAATTTAAACTAGTTTTCGACCCGTATTATATAAAACCACACATAGTTGGACCGATACGCTTGGAAGTAGGCAGTAGTGGCGGCTTGATCTTGGAAGTTCTTTCTTTGCTTGTGTGCATTTGATGCTTATTGATGTAAAAAAAGATTGACGCTTCTTGGTTTAGGGGTTGCCGGTTTCTGAGTGGTGTCTTTGTCACGACAGCTACTAACATTGCTCAATATAGTGCTATTTCCAACCAGACTAATCTTTCTTGTGTGCATATCTCACAGGATGCAAAGTATCTTGCAAATCATGGATCGTCAGATTGGGGTAGACAATGAGGTAGTTCGGCAGATTGAGGTATACAATGAGGAAATTCCCGCAGTGGCGTTTCATTCTTTCAGAGAAACTGCACCAAATGCAAGTACCGGCACAGTTATATATGTGCAAATATGTTAAACTGGCAAGATGTCTCCAGTATGCGACTACGGCTGAAGCAATGGCTCTCCTGAAGGGTTTGGAATTTCTTGGGAAACTGGGATGTGAAAAGGTGACTATTGAGTCAGATTCTCTTGAACTTATCCAAGCTTGCAATGGAATTGTCGAAATTTGAAGTCTGTATGCTGCAATCATGGCTGAATGTTTCTTAAAAAATAGATTTATGAAGAAGATAGTCTTTAAGCATTGTCCAAGGGAGGTTAATCAAGTGGCTCATAATTTGGCTAGGTATTCTTATGAAAACAAGTCTACTTTGTATTGGGACGATGATTCCCTAGCTTCCTCCTTAGCTCACTCCTGAATGATGTAACAATTGTTTGATTTGGAGGCTGCAAGTTTCATACGTACTCTTTTTTCTTACCAGGGTACCTAATGAGACTGAAAGATTTTAATAAGACGGCTTACAGACCTAATATATTGTGATTTAAAAAAAAACTCTCTAGACCATAATACTAAATCTTCATTGTTGCCTTTTTCCATGGAAAAAGTAAGTTTCTGCTTTGTGCTTTAATTAATATATTCATACGAGAGTCACTGAAAGAGTCATACGAAATTGTAAGAACAGAAGTAATTCTTTATTTAACCATGTATAATGGATGGCTAAGTATTTTTTTCTTGAATGACCTGCTCTCACTTGAGATAGTAATGGACATGTTTTGGCATGAGATAGTAATTGAGTAAACTAGGAAAAAATCTTGTGTTTACTACTTGGAATGAAAAGCCACTGAAGTAGATTGATTTGGAGAATTATACGGCGCGCTACTAGGACGGCCTACCTTGCGAGCATATTGACAATGTGTAATTTGATTTTTTTACGATGTGTAATTTTATTTTAGTCAATAATATTGGTTGTAAGGCAACAACGTGCGGGCATACTGCTTGTAAGAATAAGATCCTTCCTGTCCTATCCTCGCTCTGGTAGTGTGCCTAGTGACGACGAAGGCCGCATGTATTTGTGTGTTCGACGGATCTCTTCGTATCCGGTCTTTTTTGTATTCCTTGATGTGGCTTGAGATTAGTTTATTCCGATCCATAATTGTCATCTTCGGCGATGGTTGCTGCTCTGATGCGCTGGTATTTCGAAGTCTTCGCATGACGACTTCTCATCCGTCTACTACGACAAGTTTTCTCGGCTCCGGTGATATAGAGACGAGGACGACGGCACACCTCCGGCTCCTACTAGTGCACGTGGTCCAATAAGGTATTTGTATTTTTATATTTTTTCCTTAGTACCGTTGTTGACGATTATTAATACTTCTTTCGTTCTAAAATAAATGACGTGAGTTTGTCTAGATTCACATATATCTAAACATATTTTAGTATATAGGTACATGCGAATATAAACCCAAGACGGAGGGATTATAAAAAAACCTATCTCACACGGGAACGGGATTCAACTCACAGGCTAGTGGTAGAAAAAAAGTTTAAACCTAATTATCTCATTGCAGGGCGACATGTGGGCGGCGGGCTTTAATTAGACGATCTTGGGTTGTTGATGCACAAATCTGGCCTATTAGGCCGGCAAGATACATGATACGGTGTCGGTATGGAGTCCTATGGACTGAACTCCGGATCCAGACGGATGTCCGGATCCCCTTCACTACAAGAACCAAAAAAAAAGAGAAGAAGGAAAGCTGCCGTTCCCATTTTCAGAAGGATGGCTTCGTCGGTCCTCACTCACGTCCACCGCCGGTAAGAATGGCGATGTAGCGGGTTTGAACAGATATACCAAAATCAAATTCATATCTAAATCCATGAACCTCACTCTAACTCGTCCACGAAGATATTCATGGGCATGGATGTCGTCCTAGATCCCAACCCACCGGATATCCATGTATCCATAGATATCCATTGATTTACACACCATATACATGATCATAACAACATTCAGCATAACTACGATATTATAGAAAATTCCGATAGCATTTCAACCAATATTACATAGATAATACATAGAAATATCAAAGCAATAATATTTTAACCACATAGTACTTAAAATATGTCAAATATCACACGATAACACCACAAAGTACATAGATGTCTCATAAGAGTTTCACTGACATGTGGATCCCACATATCAGCCGGGTATCCGTTGGATATCCACGGAGTGAAACCACTACCCATACCCGTCTCATGAATTAGAGGATATCCACCCCCATAAAATCCTGAGCGTAATTAGCCCTCCATACCCTTACCCGTCGGGTCGAATATCCGTGCATACCCAGATTCGTGGATAAAATTGCCATCCTTAGCCACGGCCGCATTCTTCGGCGATCGATCCCGCAGGGCTCCTTCCCTCGGAACCCAGTTCGGTTCTTCTTCGGCCGTGTTGGGAGGATCGAGTCCAAGGTAAAAACCCCTCTTCCCTTGCTCCTAATTTGTTCCCCCCTCTTCTCTCTTCCTCTAGGGTTTCATGTGACGACCTGGGAGTCCAGATCGCACGAATTGGGAATAGAGTGGGTGAGAGGAGCAAGCAGGAGATGGGGAGTTCAGAAAGAAGATGAGAGGCGCAAACTATGCTTTACTTCTTGGATTGTTTGAGTCCATGCAAGCCCTGGGTATATAACCACAGGTGACACCCACGCACACACGACCACGAGCTGTGCCTAATAACACACTTACAGCCAAACACACACCAGCTAATCTCCTGCTTTTCCTTTTGTCACGCTGGAAGTCTGAATCGCTGTCAGTTAACATGTTAACTGAAGGAGCTGCAAGGGAGAGTACCGGTATGGTTTGCTGTTAGGTGGGACAGCGCCAGACTCAAGTGCAATTGCATGATCATACTGACGGCGAGGAGGTGATTTTTGTGGCATCCGCAAAAACATCCGAGAACTCGGTCAGAATTGCAGAGACAGCAGCAGGTGCAGTATCTGTTGCTGGAGATATGTTCTCAACGATAGCCAATGCCCAAATTTCATTGTTCTCTTGCAGTTGATTCAGAGTATGCACATCAATTTCTTGTAAAACTGGTGTAGTATCAGGAGTGATTCCCTGCAAGGTGATCCAACTGCCTTTGTAATCTAAGGAGATTGCCTTGCCCTTCCAGTTGCATCTCATGGGGCTAAAAGAATCTAGCCAATCCATTCCCAGGACACCATCATAAGCCCCTAAATCAATAATGCGCAAGTCAGGGTTGAATATGTTGCCATGACTCTGCCATTCCAGTTGTTTCACCAGTCTGTTACACTGAATATACTGGCCATTAGCAATCTTGACAGCTACAGATGGAATAATCTCAGAGGAAACACCAACTCTAGCAGTAAATGCAGCATTGATGTAACTGTCTGTGCTGCCAGAAACAAGCAATAACAGCATCGTCTGATCGCCCACATAAACAGGCAGTCTGATACACGATGGTGCTTCAGTTCCTGCAGTAGCCTGAGCAGACAGCATACAACATTCAGGAACTTGTCCTGGTGGCTCATCCAACAGTTCCAAAGCATGGACAGCGTCATCAGATAACACCTCGCCATAATCACCCACTTAAATTGTCAGAAGCTGAGATTGTTTCTTACACTGGTGACCTTTGGTGTAACGATCCCCACACTTAAAGCATAGCTCGTTGGCTCTTCTGTACTCTCGAAGTTGTCGCTCGCGTCCAAAATCATCCCCAGCGGGTCATGGGGTTGCCAGCGGACGAGGTTGTGGTGGAGCGGACAGTGGTGGAGGCCGCCCAGCAGGAGCAGGGCGGTAGGTAGGCGGTTGGCTTCTAGTTCCTCTTCTTGAATTCTGGCGAAAATTGTGGCATGGGTAATACTGGCTTCTAGTTCCTCTTCTTGAATTCTGGCGAAAACTGTGGCACAGGTAATACTGGTAGGTGCCTGAATCAACACAGCAGCCCACGCACACATGACCGAGCTGTGCCTAACACACTTACAGCCAAACACACAGCAGCTAACCTCCTGATTTTCCTTTGTCACACTCAGAACTCTAAATCGCTGTCAGTTAACATGTTAGCTGAAGGAGTTACAGGTGTGACATTTCATCGATCCACGAAATTGTTGGGAGATGTGATCTAAGGATGTAAAGAATATTGCTTAAGATGCTTTATTTTAGATGGTATAAAGATGCTTTATTTTAAGATTGCCTTACCTTGTTCTTGTGGCAGCTTGTTGTCATTACGGGAGCCTCCAAGTTGTTGTGGAGTTGTTGCCCCACTAGTTGTGTAAAGGCACCGGTGCCCGCCTCGAAGGGTATCTATAGTGGAAAGGTGGATCAGGCCTTTGGTGGCGAGATCCATCGGAGAACAAGGTAAGGCCTATTTTGGCGTGGTGGTCTTAGTACTGCCCACCCCTCCAACGTAGACGTACTTCCCTTAACAAGGAAGGAACTGCGGTCAAACAAATCCCGTGTCTCCGTGTGCTTCACTTTGGTTTACCTGTTCCTCTTCCACTCGCTCTTTACTCGCTAGTAGATAGATTTGCATATAGGGAAATTCCACCTAATAGTTTATCTAGAGAATTTACCTTTTGTGCTAAGCCTAAAATTGAAAAAGTATTAAAAATTGGTGTAGCACCAATTCACCCCCCCTCTAGGTGCCCATACGATCCATTTCAGAGCTGCAAACATGAGACTTCATTAAGAATTGCCATTGATTAAAAGAGGATGCAGTAATCTTGGGTGGATCACCCCTATTGTTTATATGAGGATGAGGGATAGGTGGATCGGGGGAATATACGTGATGAACCTCACTATATTGCTCCTTACCACTTCCCTTCTTGGAGGTGGAGCCATTATGTTTTTCACCTACCACTTCATCATCCTTGGATCCGGTGTTAGCCTTATCCTTGGATGATGGTGTGGTGGCCTGAGAGGAGGATGGAGATGGGGCTATGGATGATGTGAGACGAGTAATCATTTGATTCATATCCTCCATCTTGGCCTCAAAGGATTTCAACAAGGTTGTTTCCAATGTTTTGAGGTCATCCATTGTGACCTTATCCATAGCCTCATTCCCATTCTCCTTGGTACCCATACTTCTCTTAGGCGGTTAAGCCCGAATAAAGAGCAGGGGCTCTGATACCAATTGAAATGGATCGTATGGGAACCTAGAGGGGGGGGTGAATAGGTGCTACTCCAAATTTTAATGCTTTTTCAATTTTAGGCTTAACACAAAGGGTAAATTCTCTAGATAAACTATTAGGTGGAATTTCCCTATATGCAAGCCTATCTACTAGCGAGTAAAGGGCGAGTGGAAGAGTAACGAGTGAACCATAGTGAAGCACGCGGAGACACATGATTTGTTTTACCGTAGTTCCTTCCTTGTTAAGGGAAGTACGTCTGCGTTGGAGGGGTGGGCGGTACTAAGACCATCACGCCACAATAGGCCTCACCCTGTTCTCCGATGGATCCCGCCACCAAAGGCCTGATCCACCTTTCCACTATAGGAACCCTTCGAGGCAGATACCGATGCCTTTACACAGCTAGCATGGCACAACTCCACAATCAACTTGGAGGCTCCCGTAATGACAACAGGCTGCCACAAGAACAAGTTATCAATAGCAAAGAACAAGATCTAGATATTGACAAGAATACTAGATCATGGATTTCTCCAAATGAATGGAGAGGAGTTGATGCGCTTGATACGTGATGACGATGAAGATTATCTCCTCCTTCAATTCCCCCAAAGATCGAAGCCTTCGGGTGGTTGAAGTGGGAGATCTAGTGAGAGAGCTTTTGCAAAGTGTTTGAACAATTTCGAGTGAATCAAGAGTTCTGCTCATTGGGAAAGAAGGGATATTTATACCCCCTTCCAAATCCAAGCCGTTGGAGCCTTTGGGGGCCGGATTATCTGGCCCATGTGAGGGTCGGATTATCCGGCCTGGGGAAAACTACGCCCCAGACTCGGATTATCCGGCAGATAAACCGCCCCTACTCTGAGTGACGCACCGAGCCTGCCCTCGATCGCCTTCTGGGGGTCGGATTATCTAGCCCCATGTGAAGGCCAAATTATCCAGCTTGGGGAGGAAAAACCGCCCCAGTTTGGATTTTCCGGGAGAAAATCTGACCGGACTCCGAGCGATGCGCCTTGACAGCCTTTGATCGATTTCTGGGGGCCGGATTATCCGGCCCATGCGAATGCCGGATTATCCGGCCTGGGGAGGAAAAACCTCCCTAGTTCGGATTTTCCAGGAGATAATCCGACCGGACTCTGAGCGACGTGCCTTGGCAGCCTTTGATCGATTTCTGGCGGCCGGATTATCCGGCCCATGCGAATGCCGGATTATCCGGCCTGGGGAGGAAAAACCGCCCCAGTTCGGATTTTCCGGGAGATAATCCGACCGGACTCCAAACGACGCGCCTTGGCAGCCTTTGATCGATGAGATAGGCCGGATAATCTGGCCCTTGGTGGGGCGGATAATCCGGCCCCCCAAAACACCTACACACTTAGCGCACATGAGAAAACTCCACGGTATTGTTATCTAACACTCAAAACACAGGAAAACATGAAATGTTCTTTCACGGTCCCGGATGCGAAATTTCTAGCCCCAGGGCTGAATTTTTTTGCCCCCTTCAAAAATTTTGGCCTAAATTTCGGCCCCCTCATTGGTCCTTAGCCGAATTTCGAGGGGCCAAAACTCAACAAAAATAGAAAAACAAAAATGATTATAACTTTTGCATCCAGACTCCGATTAGGTGAACTTGGGCTCGTTTTGAAGAGGAAACCAAGTTCTACAAGATCATGTAGAGAAACATCATAGTCAAACAAGGGAGGATAAAACCAAATGATGAAAGGTTTGACCTCTCTATAAAATATGAACCGGTAACCTCCGGAATTAAAAGTACTATAAGATATTCATTCAAAATCTGGTTTTTGATAAACTTGAGCTTATATTGAAGATAACCAAAATATATAAGACCCCACATATATAAAATACAAATGACAAACAAGAAATATGATGTCAACGATGCAAAGGCGAGCTCTCTCTGAATGATATGATCAAGATACTCATTCGATAGCACTTCTTGATAGTACGACTATCTATCCTATAACCCGGTCTTCCAAGTAACAACATGATACCGACACAAGAGAAAACATATCAATATCATACTTTTGTCTTGTGCATTCTACTTGAGCTTAATGATGATAATCTTGATCTTCTCAAGTTAGAACACCTTTCTTGATTGGCTTGCTTGGTGAAGTCTTGCAGATTGCTCCCCATGCATACTCCACTATGGGAGACCCTCTTCATTGGGAAAGTCTTCACATATCCATGATCACCATAAGGATGACAAGCTTCAAACATATGTTGTTCTCGAGATGGCTCATCTTGAATTGGCAATTCATTTCTTCTTTGTGTGTTGGTCCTCTCAAATCCACTCTTTACACCTTGTATTGATCAACCTTGCATCTTCTTATCAATGACCATTTTTGGATCATACCTTGAATATCTCCTTGGCCATTGTTTATTCTTGTTCACTTTCTTCTTCCTTCAACCTTGAAGCCAACATATTGTTCATGCATTGCTTTTTTTTTGAATTGTCATGCATTGCTTATGGACAATCCCTACAAGTATAACTCAAATCAAACTTTAGTATATAGAGATTGTTATTAATTTTCAAAACCATACATATGTGGGCGCACATGCTCATTTAGCAGCACTGGACAAGTATGTCCGGAAGCAGAAGCAGCAGCAGGGGCCAGCACTGGAGGACACATCAAGGAGCACGACCAGAAGAAGAAGAAGAAGGTGGAGATGGAGGTGATCGAAATCTCCTCCGATATCGAGTGAGAAGCTCACCGGCGCATCCAAAGGCAATGAGAAAATTATCATGCCGACTTTTGCTTATGGTTTGCTTTGGATTAGCCCCTAAAATGGGTTAACTTTCGTTTTTGGAGTTAATCGATGTACAAATCTACGCGTGAGATGCTTGTATGAACTGTGGTGTTTATCTAGATGATGGTACGTTGTGCTAATGCGGGACTTTTTTCTTCGAATTTACAATACACTTCATAGATAATCTGTTCTGCACAGGACCTAAAATTAGTTTTTAGGTGAACTATATAGCGGTTTTAAGCAAAAGTCGGCAAAGACTACAATGTACCTTCGCCACCTGCCCGACCGTGCGGTTGTCTGCAAAAGAAACGAAGACTGGCAATGAACAATTTCCTGAATGGAAATTCAGCCGATCGACACTGCCGCATTGCACTGTATTCCTTTTGCGCTTCGACAGTCCGACGGATGGATATGCTCTCGTTGGAGCCCTGCTCTGGCCACGCACGCACGTGTCGCCTGCCTGCCCCTGCGCGCGGTAGAAAACGTACGGCTTGGATCGGATCCGTTACCATCGATCGGCGTGATTCTGATTAGAATGGTAAGTTTTCGGAAGCATTCGTTGTGGACCACCCGTGCATGCTTTGATTTCTTTCTACTGGAGTATCTTGCGGAGTTGTGGTAAAACATCTCATGGTAAACGCGACGCTTCGTAAAGGACAAGCATCGTGCATATGGTCCCGAATAATTATCTGCTCACACTCGTCATTCTTTGGTCTCTGCCAAGAGAAAAGTCAGTCACGCAAGTTGCTCATCGCAGCGGGCTGTTCTCCCCACCTCCACTAGCATTTTTTAAGGCAATTTTTTTTCATCTTGCACGACGAAAGTTGGTATACTCGCATTCTTAGGACCTAAATTTTCGCTGGATTTGGTTTATTTTTTTCGAGAAATTTGATCCTATTTTCATCCGGCGTATTCAGGCCGAACCCAACGCACTGAGTGTCGTCTAGAAACGCCGGATGAAGCTAAAACGGCGGGATATCTTTTTACGCTGGTGGCCCTGTCCTGTCAGTGAGAGAACACCGTTCTCATCCTCATCATCTCGACTCCCGCGTCAGACCGGCGGGCAGAGCAATGACCGCCTATCCAATAGCCCACACGCAGTGTAATGGCACGCCACCGCCCGCCCATCTTCTAGCCTTTTCCCGCCCTCGTTGCTACATCCCTCCCGCCCTCGCCGATTTTTCTTGAAATGGCTATAAATGACGGCCATCCTCCCCGTCTTTAGAGCATAAACCTTCACCTCCCCAATCTGCACACAATTCTAGACGAAGGAAAGCTCGGCGGAAGCAATGGCGGAGAGGTTTCCCAGCGACCCTGTGGTGGCGAATGGCTTCGTCCGCCGGTCGCTCTAGTTGTGGGAGGTGCGACTTATCCACGGGGTCGGCGACCCGGCGCCGCCGGATTTCCGATGCCCATTGTCCTGGAAGCTCGGCGCGGGCGACGTACCCGTGTCGCAGGTGCCGGAAGGGCACGAAAGGATCGACGAGATCCAGATTGCCATCACCGACATGGGACCCGAGAAGGCGGAGCCCCCCGAGAACGGCGTACTAGGAGAACTACTTCCTCGAGCGCTAGCTAGCCTACCACGAGGGCGGAGGCTGGCATCGGCGCGCAACAACGCCGAATGTCGGCGTCGCTGGTGGAGTGAGCCCGGTCACACCCTTGGTGTCGTCCTCGAGCACATCCCGGTCGGCAACAACCCGCGGCTGGGGTACCCGCCACGCTCGCCTCCATCCTTCTCGCGGCGTCGGGGGAGTTTCTGGATGCCGAGGAGGATGGCCGGCGTGTCGTCCTCCTCGTTGGCATCAGCTCGCACTCGTCTAGCTTGACGCATTGCGACTCCACCCCGTCGTGCAGCACACCTGCGCTACGGCCAGTGACGCGCTCCCGTGGGCTCGTCATCAACGAGCGCCGCGCTCCATCGCCAGCGAGCGGCCATCTTCACCTCATCGGGACGAACAGGGAGTAGGGCACCGTTGGGCCACTACGTACGATGAAGAAGGATCCCGCGGAGTGGGCCTCGCCGGACGCCGAGGAGGACTTCCTCCTCAAGATGGCGATGGAGGCTCTCAACGACGTCCTGCCGATGATGGGCCCGCCGCATGCACCTGATCTAGGTTGTACTGGGAGCAGGAGGAGGCCGAATGCCTCCATCGCCTGAGGCAGTAGGCCGAGCGCGCCACTCTCCGTCAACAGCGCGCGGCACTTGTTGTCCTCGATGACTCCGACTCCGACGAGGGTGGGCCAGGGCCCTCATCGCAGCAGTTGCGCAGCGGTGACACCGGGCAGAGTTGCAGCTCCGAGCCGCCAAGGTACAATCCGTTGAGCGATGACGGCAAATAAATAGTGTTCTACCATCGTCTCGGCATAAACTAGGATTCCCCGAGTGTTTTATTTTTTTTAGCCTAATGTAAGTCGAATTTGGGTATATGTTTGAGTTTGACAAAAATGTGTATGAACTCGTCTATAATATAATACAATCGTCTAAATTAGTATGAAATTTGCTCAGTTTAGTCGAACTTTGGGTGAATTTCAAAAAATTCGCAAATCAAACCTGGGAATGCGAGTGAGAATTCGGCCATTCCCAGATCGAAAGTTGTATTCATACGACGTTATTTAGCGTTGGATTTCGGCCTAATCACGCCCAACAACGAGTGGAGGTGCTCTGATACCTAGCGAGCATCCAGGAGCACTCAATGTTGTGCCACTGCCACCCGATCAAGGCCAAGAACATCTCTAGCAGATCCATTATATATATTTAGTCCGGTCCTTAAGATTTCTTTTTTGGTTTTGGACTTTATTTTCGTTCCTAATAGATCTACTAAAATGAGCTAACCTTTAAATATTTTAAGTGTAGTTCTAAATCCATCCTTGAACACGATATATGTGTCGATTTACGTGTCATACACCAGCCAAATCCCCACGCCCCCCCTGCTCCTCCGCCACCAAATCAGGTCAATTTCACAACCGCTTCCTCGGCACCAGATCCACCAATTTTGTCACCCGTGCCACCACAACCACCATAAATCCACGCAAGGAGGCTTTGTCGGGGGTTGTCGCGCCGCTATGGAGAGGAGCTCCCCTCTGCTCCTCCGCCACCAAATCAGGTCAATTCCACAACCGCTTCCTCGGCACCAGATCCACCAATTTTGTCACCCGTGCCACCACAACCACCATAAATCCACGCAAGGAGGCTTTGTCGGGGGTTGTCGCGCCGCTATGGGGAGGAGCTCCAAGGACAAGGTTGAGCACCATCGCCAGACCCGCTCGGAGGGAGCACCGATACACGATGCTCATTCTACGGTGTGGCACGGGTAGGATGTGCTCGAGAAGCTCGCGTTGCCCGCTGTCCTCCATGCACACACAACCAAGACACGCGAGAATGCCGTTATGAACGTGACATTGTAGGAGTTATCCCGAAGCAGAAGCAGCAGCAGGGGCGCCGACGCCGGAAGAGACGAGCCTCGCGAGGAGCAATGACTGGAAGATGAAGAAGGCGGAGATGGAGGTGATCGACATCTCCTCAGATATTGAGTGAGAAGCTCACTGGCGCGTCCGAAAGCAACGAGGGAATTATCATGCTGATGTTTGCTTAGGGTTTGCTTCGGATTGGCCCCTAGAAATGGTTAAATTTCGGTTTTAGGGTTAATCAATATACAAATCTATGTATGAACTGTGTTAGAGATGCTCGTATGAACTATGGTGTTTATCCAGCTGATAATCTTGGTTCTAGTGCGAGACATTTTTTCATATTTACGGTACACTTTCATAGTATTGCAGGACGATTCATACCTAAAAATTAGTTTATAGCGGTTTTAAGCTATGGCATTTTAAGTATCTGCTAGAGATGGTCTAAGCTTGTGATCGCAAAGACTACAATGTGCAATGCTTACTTTATATAGTTTCTCGTACACCTAGAAAACATTAAGTCCCCGATTGGTCTGAAATTAACCGATACACTTTGTTTAAATACGCATGTATTTAGCTACATTTGAGTGTGTAGTTATATGTCCGTATCAATTAATTTGGGACACAGAGAAAGTAACAGTATTTTCAGAGTAACGACTAACAACTAAGAACCATACAACCTAAATGAGATTCATTCTATGGCAATACTTATAGTAGTATGAAAATAGTTCTCGGTCAAATTAGCTATGGTCACTTCATATTATCACTTCATTATAGTTGTCAAAACGGCAAAATCATCTCGTGTATTCTAGAAAAATAATCATTGTCAAGCGGACCTGTACGCAGACTTTTTCTCAGATACAAAAATTTACAAAGCTGTTTCACTACTACATATTCAAATGGAGCGGGCTACAGGGCTAGCCGGAGCCCGGAGATAAGGTGGGGGCAGCACGCTACTAGTGCTACTGAGCGAAAGCAGCAGTGATCCACATGGACGTGGTCCACCCGTCGTCCTCACACGAGATCCTCCTCCCTCCCCTGTCCCTTCCTTCCCACCCCCCCGTAGCTCTGCTCAAGGGAGGGAGGACCAGCACAGCAAAGCAAAAACCCAAACGGCCAAACCCCCCTTCTCGATTAAACCGCAGCAGCATTTACCTCACCACCGCGAATGCCCCTGCCCCAATGCCTCCTCCTCGCCGCCGCTCCTCCTCCCCCGTGACCGCGGGGCGCCTTCTCGGGGCCCTCGCCGCGCTCCTCCTCCTCCTCCTCGCGGCCGTCGCCGTCGCCGACTCCGACGACGGTGGGTACTCCCTCCTGCCCTTTCCTCCTAGTACGGGCTTGGCGGCGGGCTCTGCTCGGGGAGCTCGTCGGATTCGTGCGTAGGGGGGTTGCCTTGCTCCCCGCTGGTATTTTATTCGTGCGCGCTTTTTAGTGGGTGGGCGTGGTCTTTGTTTATGCCTCGCTGATTTGTTCCTTCTGCTGCTGACGGCGCCTAAGCATGGACTAATAGTAGATTAATCCCGCCCCCTGTTCATAGCATCCCCTCTGCCTGCGGCTCTTCTTCTTCTTCTCCCCTTGAGCCCTTTGCAGGGAAGAGCTACCGCCATTTTTTTTTAACTAGTGTAAAGCTTCTTCACCAATATCTATCCTCATAGTCAAATGCGGCTTATTTAAAAAAAAATGTTAGTTCTCTTCCTGGTATGCTTCGTCGGCAAGCGCTTTTCACTGCCTTATTATCCCGCTACTGGGGATCAGGTTTCTCATTCTGAAGCGATGTACTGTTCGTGGAAGCGGAACCGTCTGGGCAGGTGAGAAGAGCTGGAAACTTTGGTTTTTGGTGTTTGTTTGGTTTGCATACTGCAAAGCAGCAAAAGTGTGTCAACAAAATGAGTTCGTTTCAGGCATTGGCTAGATTCATCATGGTGCTCATCCTTTTGTCGCTTACTTCTGTTAATCTATAGTGTGTTTGTTCACGTTTTCAGGGCGAACGCTGCTGGAGATCAAGAAATCCTTCCGCAATGCCGACAACGCGCTGTATGACTGGTCCGGCGACGGGGCGCCCCCGGGCTACTGCTCGTGGCGCGGCGTGCTCTGCGACGACGTCACCTTCGCTGTTGCGGCGCTGTAAGAAGCTCCCTGCAGCAAAATCTTATATATGCTCTATTGCTGGCTTGCAGTCGGTGCCGTTACTGACACGTGTTCTGTCTGTGCGACAACAGCAACCTCTCAGGGTTCAATCTTGGTGGCGAGATATCTCCCGCAATCGGGGACTTGAAGAGCGTCGTGTCAATGTACGATGATGGCACATTTGTCTCCTGAAATGAAAACGTGTTCGGGTCATACTAAGTTTGTGTAACTCTATTGTTGGTCATTTGTAGTGATCTGAAGTCGAATGATCTCTCGGGGCAGATCCCTGATGAGATTGGTGATTGCTCGTCGCTTAAAGTGTTGTAAGTTGGCTTCAGTACTAAGTTCTTCGTGTTGTTTTGACCTGTGGAAGTAACGCCTGCTGTGACTTTCCTTTTGATCAAGGAACTTGTCCTCTAACAATCTGGAAGGAGACGTACCTTTTTCCATATCTAAGCTGAAGCACCTTGAAAACTTGTAAGGCTTATTCTTGTCGCCAAAATTTGGTAAAAGTAAGCTTTCCACTCATTGTGTGCCTTGCTGTTACTTATATTTGTAGGATATTGAAGAATAATCAGCTGGTTGGGGTGATTCCGTCGACTCTCTCTCAGCTTCCGAATTTGAAGATATTGTAAGTTACTGCTGCTAAACTGCTCCGTGGGTTTAATTTGGTTAGTTCTAATGTGATATGTGTCCTAGGGACTTGGCTCAGAACAAGCTAACTGGAGAAATTCCAAGGTTAATATACTGGAGTGAGGTTCTTCAATACTTGTAAGTAGTCATTTTCTTTGTTCCCCAGTATTTTTTTTGTTTAGTACTAAAACTGTCTAGTATACTCAAGGGCCTAGTAAATGCTAACAAAACTTAATGTATGTAAGGTTTTGAGCTTGGATCAAACGTTTATGTTAAGTACAACAATTATCCACACGTAGTGTAGGCCTAGCAGGCCACCATTTTTACATGTGCAGTTTTTTGCATCTAAGTTTGTGGTATACTCCAGGGGACTGCGAAGCAATCAATTAGAAGGAAGCTTGTCTCCAGATATGTGCCAATTGACTGGCTTGTGGTACTTGTGAGTTCGTTGCTTCCCTTCGTTTATCACCAGCACAGCTGTTTGTGCCCTTTGTTTTATCAACAAAGTTGCTTTTGTTCGGTTCAGTGACGTGAAGAACAATAGCTTGATGGGCACAATACTAGATACCATTGGCAACTGTACGAGCTTTCAGGTCTTGTATGTACATTCTTTCTACTCCCTTCGAATAATATTGCTCATTCCTAGCTTTTAAAACACTCATGATCTTTCGCTATTTTAGGGATTTGTCTTACAATCAGCTTACTGGAGAAATCCCATTCAACATTGGTTTCCTGCAAGTGGCTACATTGTATGTGGTACTTATTTCATCAATCGAACTAGATGCTTAAGTTTCCTTACAAATACAAGTGATGATTTGAAATATTATTTACCATTGTGCCAGGTCTTTGCAAAGGAACAAGTTCTCTGGTCCTATTCCGACAGTGATTGGCCTTATGCAGGCGCTTCCAGTGCTGTATAATAGCTGACATTCTTCTCTTTATTTATGGCCACTTAGGAACTGTTTTGAAATATATTCTTTTTTTGCATCGATCCAGGGATCTGAGCCTTAACCAATTGTCTGGCCCAATACCATCTATACTTGGCAACTTGACATACACTGAAAAATTGTAAGCTTGCTATTTTTTATCTGTTTAATCAATAGTCAATTAATAATTTTCACTAACTGATATTGTAGCCCTTGTGAATTCTCTACGCTGTTAAAAAAACATGGGTAATTACTGATATCAGTCTCTTGTGCTACTAGATACCTGCAAGGCAATAGGCTAACTGGGTCAATACCACCAGAGCTTGGAAATATGTCAGCGCTTAATTACTTGTAAGCATGTAGCTTTGCACTGCCTTTATACTTCATAGTTAATTAATAGGCGTTTTACCTATTTGATACGCTATATCTCATTTCAGGGACCTGAGTGACAATAAGCTGACTGGGCTCATTCCCCCTGAGCTCGGAAAGCTCACAGGCTTGTTTGACTTGTAAGTATGATTCTATTCGTTGATATTATATGATTCTTATCAACAATGCTACTTTAGTTGGCGGTCCATGCCATTTTATTTTTGCAGGATCCTTTCAAATAATAAACTTGAAGGACCAATACCTGATGATATAAGTTCATGCCTAAATCTCATTAAATTGTAAGTTTCAATTTTTTCCTGAAGTTATTTCGTGTCTCTGGTAGCTGGAAACTAACTTGTTTGCTCTTAATACAGCAATGCTTATGGCAATAAATTGAATGGGACCATCCCACATTCATTGCACAACCTTCAGAGGATGACTGATTTGTAAGTGGTCCCTAATTTTTCTAGTTTCTATTCGTTTACACTGGTCTGTTTTTGTTCCAGACTGCCATATTACATTTCTAACAATTATCCCTAATGATTTCTGTTGATTCACAACTTCAAGGAACCTGTCATCAAATTATCTTAGTGGAGCGATCCCCATTGAGCTAGGAAGAATAAAAAACTTAGACACACTGTAAGTTCCAGGGTCTGATTAGTAATTATTCTTCAGAAAGCTTTGAACGCCATCATGTATCACATGAATATACTTGTAGGGATTTATCCTGTAACAAGATCGCTGGTTCGATTCCTTCAGCGGTTGGCAGCTTAGAGCATCTTTTGAGACTGTAAATCCAACAACCTATTATTTTCTTTGTGGAAATGCCTATATCTTTTCATGACAAAATAATATTATTCATGTAGTAACTTGAGCAAGAATAATCTGGTGGGATACATTCCTGCTGAGTTTGGAAACTTGAGGAGCATCGTGGAGATGTAAGCACCTTCTCACCTCAAGGTGCTCAGATCTTTATCCTTGTCTAAAGTAATATGGACACCTTTTGCTTTGTTTCAGTGATTTGTCCAATAACCACCTTCATGGCTTGATTCCTCAAGAGATTGGAATGCTGCAAAATCTGATACTATTGTAAGTACATGCAGGCTATGGGTTTTGTTCCGTGTTCATTTATATTGATAAACTAGTACTTTTTTTGAACTGATAAACTAGTACTGTACAGCTGAAAAGGCTATTGCCAGTGGACTGCATATTTCCTTTCCCAATTATTGGAGATTAATTTTGTAATTGTTTTGTCGTTACAGAAGATTAGAAACTAACAATATAACTGGGGACGTTTCTTCACTTACTAAGTGCTTCAGTCTCAATGTCTTGTAAGTTAAGACCTGAAAAGCTATTTGAACTGTTTGCACAAGTGTGAATTTCACTCATACCTTCTTTATTCTTATGTGCAGAAACATATCATACAACAACCTGGCGGGCATTGTACCCACAGAAAACAACTTTTCACGATTTTCACCTGACAGGTAGTATCCTCTGGTATAAATTTATCCCTTAAAAGAATATCGGTAATCCTTATTTGTAGTCTGAACTTTCTTTCAGTTTCTTGGGTAATCCTGGACTATGTGGCTACTGGCATAGTTCTTCATGCTATTCCTCCAGTCATGCAAAGAGATGTACGTACAATGTTATCTTTATTAAGATGCACTGGAATATAACCTCACCAGACCACTAAGAAACCTTCCAATACTCTTCATTCATTTTCTCTGCAGTCTCAGTTTCAAGGGATGTCATTATTGGTATTGCTGTTGGTGGGTTTGTTATCCTGTTGTTTATCCTATTAGCTGCTTGTTGGCCGCACAGTCCAGCAGCCTCAAGAGATTTGTCGTTAAGCAAGCAAGGTAATTGCTTAAATCCCTATATGTTGCTTTAACACATTAGCTTTTCATAGCTACTATTTGACAAGTGTTGTCTCGTCATGCTGGATCTGGCAAACGGTTAATGGCTGTCTCCAGCAGTTTGCCGGTCTGCTCAACTTGACAGATGCACTGTTTGCTTGTTTGACTACTGATGATTCGGTTTTGATGGGATACTGTTGATAATTTTCTGTTACAGAAATACATGCCGTGTTATCGAGCAATGTTCCTCCCAAGCTTGTGATCCTCCATATGAACATGGCCCTCCACGTATATGATGATATAATGAGGATGACAGAAAACCTGAGCGAGAAGTACATTATCGGGTACGGGGCATCGAGTACAGTTTATAAATGTGTTCTGAAAAACTGCAAGCCAGTGGCAATCAAAAAACTATATGCTCAGTACCCGCAGAGCGTGAAGGAATTTGAGACTGAACTTGAGACTATTGGGAGTATCAAACGCAGGAATCTTGTCAGCCTCCAGGCTTACTCGCTATCACCTGCCGGGAATCTTCTTTTCTATGATTATATGGAAAGTGGCAGCCTCTGGGACGTTTTACATGGTAAGTGGACATAGCAGGCTCAAACAGTCTCAGTTCATCTTGCTCAGTATTTAGAACTTCTTCCTTTTCTACCCTCCATCTGTTAATCTGTCAGCAAGCATGTACTGGCCACTTATTAAGTTAATTATTTATTTTCTTTCTCTTTGATTAGAATGTCTAGATGGCATACAAACGGTTCGAGAATTTTCTACAACCATATGCTAATGTGCGTGTCTCTGTTTATTTTAGCAGGTTCGTCTAAGAAGACAAAACTTGACTGGGAGGCTAGACTCCAGATTGCTCTTGGCGCTGCCCAAGGGCTGGCATATCTCCACCATGACTGCAGCCCACGGATAATCCACAGGGATGTAAAATCGAAGAATATCCTCCTAGACAAGGACTATGTGGCGCACCTTGCTGACTTTGGTATTGCCAAGAGCTTGTGTATCTCCAAGACCCACACATCAACCTATGTGATGGGCACAATTGGCTACATTGACCCTGAGTATGCACGCACATCCCGCCTGAACGAGAAATCTGATGTATACAGCTACGGCATCGTCTTGCTCGAGTTGCTGACTGGGAAGAAGCCAGTAGATAACGAGTGCAACCTACATCACCTGGTAACTAATTTTCACTTGCTTGCAATTGTTTTATTGAAAATTCTCTCTTCGCTTCACTCCCTTCGGGATTCGAGGTTCAATAAGTTCAGTCATGGGCGCTAGGTCTGTGTTCCTTGAAGGGGACCGGCAACATGAAAGCTTATCATGTGCTGGGGGTTAGATCTATCTACACTGTGGTAGTGCGATTCATTGTATGGCTGGTGAAAGCTCTATGATAACTGGCAACCTGTCAGTGTCCAGCAAAGCCTGTGATATTTGTCCCCTGCCTTCAATCATGTGGTTGGCAATACACTGCTGTCAAAAACTGTAGCTAACTAGCAGTAGTATTTTCTACTTTGATTACTGATATGTTTGTAATTTAGCCTGAGCATTTTACTTTGCCTACTCTGTCAAACTTAAACTGTTTTATTTTTGGAAGAAAATACAAAGGTTGAGTTAGAATTGCTACTTTAAGATGTCTCGGCAGACTGAACTATGCAGCTGCATGTAGTTGATTTGACTGTTAAACTTCCTGGCTTGCACCCCAGTGGTATTATGCTCGCTCATTGGTTCCTCCCTTGCAGATCCTATCAAAAGCTGCCGACAACACGGTGATGGAGATGGTCGACCCAGACATCAGCGACACGTGCAAAGATCTTGGAGAGGTCAAGCGGATGTTCCAGCTGGCGCTCCTCTGCAGCAAGAGGCAGCCATCCGACCGACCGACGATGCACGACGTCGTGCACGTCCTCAACTGCCTGGTCTGCCCAGAACCAGCCCCGAAGGCGGCGCAGCCACCCGGATCACCTAAGTCGTCCACGGCTCCAAGCTACATCAACGAGTATGTCAGCCTGCGAGGCGGCAACGGCCTCTCCTGCGCCAACTCGTCGAGCGCGTCCGACGCGGAGCTCTTCCTGAAGTTCGGCGAGGCGATATCGCAGAACACCGAGTAGACACTGACCTTGTGATGGTTCTGGAATGCAGGCCGCGGTGTAGGCATTTTTCTGTAGTGATTTCCGGTGTCCACGGATTAGCAGGGAACACTGAATTTGGAGGTGTTCGGTTCACTGTAAATATGGTACTCCTTTTTTCCGGTATCCAGCTTTTTTCTCTTTCTTTATTTCGGCTTACCTTTTGGAACTGTTGCTTGGTTGGGAATGGGGATGATAAGAATTGTGCTGAAACAGAAAGGACACTGTGTTTGGTTGGAAACTAAATGGATGGAAACAGTTGTCACTGGCCTGTTTCAGTTGGGGACATACACTGGCAGGTAGAATTGTGCTAGTGACATTCTGTCGTATGAAAAGAGTAAGGCTGCCTCCATGAAAGTAGTACTGTTCCAGGTAAAAAAAAGAAGTTCTGATGATACTGCCTCTGCACTCCTCAGATCTCCTGGGTGTCTATACTATATCTTAGTTCATGCCAATGTGATTCCCTGGTGACTTCTAACGATAGTACTGCTAGCGAACAGCATGTCTAGTTATCATTGTGCATTAGAGAGTAGTATATCACATCAGTACAGCCACTGGGGAGTTCCTCGTGGCCTGCCATGGCGAGGGCAGGGAACGCTGCTGCCTTCGGTGCCAGCTGAACATGCCTGATGGTGCGCTAGGGGCTCACAGCATGTGTCGCTATCCTTGGCTGCACAACTCAGATCAGAAACTACAGCAAGACTGTCCCAAGGTTCAGGATTCGCTCCTTCCTCAGCAGCGCACACAACTCACACGAGATCAGGCTTGACATTGGTAGAACTCAAAACGAAGACAACAAACTCAGTCATTCTATTACAAGGCCATATATGAGCCAAAACTACATATACTCAACAAAGCAAGCAAAGCAGCGCCCCATTCACCGGTCCTTCGACCTCTGGGTCAGTTCACTACCGCCAGCGGAACCCCAGATTGTAAAACTTCATCCACCCCGGGCTCTAGCCTGCGGGCGCCAAGCTTCCAGAATGCCCCAGTCAGCAGGGGGTGGGTATGTATCCCAGTACACCATTCCAGCAAACGAGAGAAACACAGTAGAAGGTTATTTCAATCGAACACCTTGAAAACAAGACATTGTTCCCCAAGCGCTCCACACACAGCAGGATCCCCAATGACTACATAAGAAGTTCCATGCCTACACCTCTACACTACGTGATCGAGCAAACTCCACATAGCCAAAACTGAACTCACATACGTTTGTGCTCGGAATGCATCAGGTAGTCCACAGCACGATACAATTCATCAGTGCAACAGAAAATCACATGCTTGATTGCTCCTCCGCTGGCGACTTCTCCTTCTTGTCCGGACCAAAGATGTAGAGGGCAGCGGTGGCAGGAACGAGGACGCAGGCGATCTTCTTCTGCAGCTGCTCGCTCCGCTGGGACCTGCAGGGTTACAGGAAAAATGCACCTGAATAACAGCGAAATTTTACACTAGCGCATATTTTGAAGACAATGGCAAGCCGGTTGCTTTACCGTTTCTCCTCCTACAGCAAGAAGTCAATCAGGGCCTGGGTGTTACGTAAGTGTGCCTGGAACAGATCTAGCACCATCTCCAAGCGACAGATCCTCTCTCCCTCGGCATGGCACGGCAGCTGGAGATGATTGAACATTTTAAATGAATGAGTTGAATATTTTTTTAGAATTACAGGGGGAAAGCTTCCCCACTGGTTGTTGTATTAACTTGGAAGATAACAGCATCGTTACAAAGTTGCACCCATAGTGCGAATATAAAGACGCAACACGAGTGTACAGCAGGAGGCTATCAAACTCTACAAGAAAGCTAGCCACACTAAACACAAGTGCAAAGGAAGAAGAGATGAAGTCAAGCCGAGAAGCATTGTAGCACACTCGAGGGGATATAGAGCAGCTTGACCCATTCCCTGCCGGCACCACCCAGGCACCCACAGGCCACAGCAGCATGCCGGCACCCATGAGAAGCACGCCATCTCTGATGGAGAACGCACAGGCCGACGCGACAGCGGGCACGAATAGGAACGATACAAGCACGGCGATGGCGAGCCCAGGCGAAGAGAAGCTGCACGCGCGGAGGGAGGCGAAGAGTGGCTGCAGGCGCATCCGGCGGGGTGGGCTCCGTCGAGGGGAGAGAAGGGCGGCAGATGAGCGGGACGAGTCGACGGCGGCAAACTGAGGCATAGCCGACGTCGAGGGGGAGAAGGCCGCCACCACACCAAGCCGCACCGACCGACAGCGCAAGAGTACCTGAGGGGAAGTGGACGGCGAGCACGAGCAGCAGAGGGATGGGGAACCGACGCGGAGTGGCCCCGCCGCCGCCGTACATCGACCGGCAGCTTCCTCCAGCGGCGGCGAGGTGGGGCAGAGGAGGATAGGGGCTTTTTGGTGGCGGCGGCAGTTGCCTCCGAATGAATTGGTTGTATCACCTGATTTCGCATTCCGATGGAACCCTAGGGAACACATAGGAGTGGGGTGGATTACCTTGCAGGGACCGATCCTCCCAGCCACGCCGGAGAAGAAGACACGCGGGCACCGGGGAGAGGGCCCTTGAAGGAACGACCGGCGGAGGACGCGGCCGGCGGCGGACCTGAGTAGCGACGGCGACGCCATCGGTAGCGCGCGCGGCCGCCGGAACCGAGCGAGAGAAACCGACAGCTGCGGGGGATCTGTCCAAAATGCTACTGTAGGCTGTAGTATGTACAGCCACTCGCTCTCCTTAATGGGCCAGCGGAAGCACAACAAAGGTTCTGCTTCGTGTCAAGGTCCAGGACAATGTTTTTTTTTTTAGCTTAAGGTCCAGGACAAAATTTTTTTTGACAGAAGGTCCATGACAATTAGTAGTAGGAGGAGCCTTTCTCCTGATGGTCTTTGTATCCCGAACAATATCTTTAATTAATAAAGAGCTACTATGTAATGCTCAAAAAAAATGGAGCTATGCCAACCTCAAAAAAAAAGTAGAGGAGCCTTGCCTCGGAGAGAGAAAAAAGAGATCTCGCCCTAGGGCACCTGTCTTCCGACGCCGGCCTCCGGCGGCTCCCCCCGCCGACGACCTAAGGTCGTCGGATTCACGTGTGTGGATAGTTTTAGCCTAAAGTAGCTTCGTATTTAGGTTACTCATCGTCTTGGCTTTGGAGACGACGATGATGATGCTGAATAAATTTTCTTCAGATCCTTTTTTGATGGATTTGGAGATCAGTCTATCTAAGCAAGGATGGTGTGACGGTGGCGGCATCCCCATGGTGGATTTTGTCCTCAGGCTCCGCCATTGCGACGATGTTTGCTTCAGTACCGGCGTGGAACCTAGGAGGTAGTCCAGGAGCGAACACAGATTGTGGTCTGCATCGACGACATCTGGAAGATGGTGGATCATGTGTTGGATCCATGGTTCGTGGATGGCAGGTCTGGCTTCCACCTTCGATGTCTTAGTCGTGCAGGAGTGCTAGATCTAAAGATCGATGGCATGTCCGGGGTGTTGCCCCGGTCTAATTCGTTCAACGGCAATAGTTTTACCTTGGGTGAGCCACCTTGGAGGTCCGCAAAGCTACATGTCAGCGATGGAGCCGCATCGATCTCGGGTGAGGAGGTGATCCGTTATTCTTTCCTTTGGTGGCTGCTGTGGTGGTGCCATAGGCAGGTGACGGGCGTTGGCGTTAAACTCAGAGGTTTCTTCGGTCTAGATTGTTTTCTTTCTTGGCTGATGGTCCTTTGCGCAAAGACGTGCATTTTATTGTCTTTTCAGTTTTGTCGGGTCAATGTTTACGTGACTTGTATTATGATCTTTATGATATATAAATGATACATGTATTACCACGAAAAAAGGTTCTGCTTCGCCCAAAATAATACGGTTTGAGGCAGGTTTCTTACTAGGCCATTTTCTTTCTTACAACTTACTTGATTGTGAGCCATTTTCAATGCCTCTAAGGTTCATGATAATTTAAACTAGTTTTCGACCCGTATTATATAAAACCACACATAGTTGGACCGATACGCTTGGAAGTAGGCAGTAGTGGCGGCTTGATCTTGGAAGTTCTTTCTTTGCTTGTGTGCATTTGATGCTTATTGATGTAAAAAAAGATTGACGCTTCTTGGTTTAGGGGTTGCCGGTTTCTGAGTGGTGTCTTTGTCACGACAGCTACTAACATTGCTCAATATAGTGCTATTTCCAACCAGACTAATCTTTCTTGTGTGCATATCTCACAGGATGCAAAGTATCTTGCAAATCATGGATCGTCAGATTGGGGTAGACAATGAGGTAGTTCGGCAGATTGAGGTATACAATGAGGAAATTCCCGCAGTGGCGTTTCATTCTTTCAGAGAAACTGCACCAAATGCAAGTACCGGCACAGTTATATATGTGCAAATATGTTAAACTGGCAAGATGTCTCCAGTATGCGACTACGGCTGAAGCAATGGCTCTCCTGAAGGGTTTGGAATTTCTTGGGAAACTGGGATGTGAAAAGGTGACTATTGAGTCAGATTCTCTTGAACTTATCCAAGCTTGCAATGGAATTGTCGAAATTTGAAGTCTGTATGCTGCAATCATGGCTGAATGTTTCTTAAAAAATAGATTTATGAAGAAGATAGTCTTTAAGCATTGTCCAAGGGAGGTTAATCAAGTGGCTCATAATTTGGCTAGGTATTCTTATGAAAACAAGTCTACTTTGTATTGGGACGATGATTCCCTAGCTTCCTCCTTAGCTCACTCCTGAATGATGTAACAATTGTTTGATTTGGAGGCTGCAAGTTTCATACGTACTCTTTTTTCTTACCAGGGTACCTAATGAGACTGAAAGATTTTAATAAGACGGCTTACAGACCTAATATATTGTGATTTAAAAAAAAACTCTCTAGACCATAATACTAAATCTTCATTGTTGCCTTTTTCCATGGAAAAAGTAAGTTTCTGCTTTGTGCTTTAATTAATATATTCATACGAGAGTCACTGAAAGAGTCATACGAAATTGTAAGAACAGAAGTAATTCTTTATTTAACCATGTATAATGGATGGCTAAGTATTTTTTTCTTGAATGACCTGCTCTCACTTGAGATAGTAATGGACATGTTTTGGCATGAGATAGTAATTGAGTAAACTAGGAAAAAATCTTGTGTTTACTACTTGGAATGAAAAGCCACTGAAGTAGATTGATTTGGAGAATTATACGGCGCGCTACTAGGACGGCCTACCTTGCGAGCATATTGACAATGTGTAATTTGATTTTTTTACGATGTGTAATTTTATTTTAGTCAATAATATTGGTTGTAAGGCAACAACGTGCGGGCATACTGCTTGTAAGAATAAGATCCTTCCTGTCCTATCCTCGCTCTGGTAGTGTGCCTAGTGACGACGAAGGCCGCATGTATTTGTGTGTTCGACGGATCTCTTCGTATCCGGTCTTTTTTGTATTCCTTGATGTGGCTTGAGATTAGTTTATTCCGATCCATAATTGTCATCTTCGGCGATGGTTGCTGCTCTGATGCGCTGGTATTTCGAAGTCTTCGCATGACGACTTCTCATCCGTCTACTACGACAAGTTTTCTCGGCTCCGGTGATATAGAGACGAGGACGACGGCACACCTCCGGCTCCTACTAGTGCACGTGGTCCAATAAGGTATTTGTATTTTTATATTTTTTCCTTAGTACCGTTGTTGACGATTATTAATACTTCTTTCGTTCTAAAATAAATGACGTGAGTTTGTCTAGATTCACATATATCTAAACATATTTTAGTATATAGGTACATGCGAATATAAACCCAAGACGGAGGGATTATAAAAAAACCTATCTCACACGGGAACGGGATTCAACTCACAGGCTAGTGGTAGAAAAAAAGTTTAAACCTAATTATCTCATTGCAGGGCGACATGTGGGCGGCGGGCTTTAATTAGACGATCTTGGGTTGTTGATGCACAAATCTGGCCTATTAGGCCGGCAAGATACATGATACGGTGTCGGTATGGAGTCCTATGGACTGAACTCCGGATCCAGACGGATGTCCGGATCCCCTTCACTACAAGAACCAAAAAAAAAGAGAAGAAGGAAAGCTGCCGTTCCCATTTTCAGAAGGATGGCTTCGTCGGTCCTCACTCACGTCCACCGCCGGTAAGAATGGCGATGTAGCGGGTTTGAACAGATATACCAAAATCAAATTCATATCTAAATCCATGAACCTCACTCTAACTCGTCCACGAAGATATTCATGGGCATGGATGTCGTCCTAGATCCCAACCCACCGGATATCCATGTATCCATAGATATCCATTGATTTACACACCATATACATGATCATAACAACATTCAGCATAACTACGATATTATAGAAAATTCCGATAGCATTTCAACCAATATTACATAGATAATACATAGAAATATCAAAGCAATAATATTTTAACCACATAGTACTTAAAATATGTCAAATATCACACGATAACACCACAAAGTACATAGATGTCTCATAAGAGTTTCACTGACATGTGGATCCCACATATCAGCCGGGTATCCGTTGGATATCCACGGAGTGAAACCACTACCCATACCCGTCTCATGAATTAGAGGATATCCACCCCCATAAAATCCTGAGCGTAATTAGCCCTCCATACCCTTACCCGTCGGGTCGAATATCCGTGCATACCCAGATTCGTGGATAAAATTGCCATCCTTAGCCACGGCCGCATTCTTCGGCGATCGATCCCGCAGGGCTCCTTCCCTCGGAACCCAGTTCGGTTCTTCTTCGGCCGTGTTGGGAGGATCGAGTCCAAGGTAAAAACCCCTCTTCCCTTGCTCCTAATTTGTTCCCCCCTCTTCTCTCTTCCTCTAGGGTTTCATGTGACGACCTGGGAGTCCAGATCGCACGAATTGGGAATAGAGTGGGTGAGAGGAGCAAGCAGGAGATGGGGAGTTCAGAAAGAAGATGAGAGGCGCAAACTATGCTTTACTTCTTGGATTGTTTGAGTCCATGCAAGCCCTGGGTATATAACCACAGGTGACACCCACGCACACACGACCACGAGCTGTGCCTAATAACACACTTACAGCCAAACACACACCAGCTAATCTCCTGCTTTTCCTTTTGTCACGCTGGAAGTCTGAATCGCTGTCAGTTAACATGTTAACTGAAGGAGCTGCAAGGGAGAGTACCGGTATGGTTTGCTGTTAGGTGGGACAGCGCCAGACTCAAGTGCAATTGCATGATCATACTGACGGCGAGGAGGTGATTTTTGTGGCATCCGCAAAAACATCCGAGAACTCGGTCAGAATTGCAGAGACAGCAGCAGGTGCAGTATCTGTTGCTGGAGATATGTTCTCAACGATAGCCAATGCCCAAATTTCATTGTTCTCTTGCAGTTGATTCAGAGTATGCACATCAATTTCTTGTAAAACTGGTGTAGTATCAGGAGTGATTCCCTGCAAGGTGATCCAACTGCCTTTGTAATCTAAGGAGATTGCCTTGCCCTTCCAGTTGCATCTCATGGGGCTAAAAGAATCTAGCCAGTCCATTCCCAGGACACCATCATAAGCCCCTAAATCAATAATGCGCAAGTCAGGGTTGAATATGTTGCCATGACTCTGCCATTCCAGTTGTTTCACCAGTCTGTTACACTGAATATACTGGCCATTAGCAATCTTGACAGCTACAGATGGAATAATCTCAGAGGAAACACCAACTCTAGCAGTAAATGCAGCATTGATGTAACTGTCTGTGCTGCCAGAAACAAGCAATAACAGCATCGTCTGATCGCCCACATAAACAGGCAGTCTGATACACGATGGTGCTTCAGTTCCTGCAGTAGCCTGAGCAGACAGCATACAACATTCAGGAACTTGTCCTGGTGGCTCATCCAACAGTTCCAAAGCATGGACAGCGTCATCAGATAACACCTCGCCATAATCACCCACTTAAATTGTCAGAAGCTGAGATTGTTTCTTACACTGGTGACCTTTGGTGTAACGATCCCCACACTTAAAGCATAGCTCGTTGGCTCTTCTGTACTCTCGAAGTTGTCGCTCGCGTCCAAAATCATCCCCAGCGGGTCATGGGGTTGCCAGCGGACGAGGTTGTGGTGGAGCGGACAGTGGTGGAGGCCGCCCAGCAGGAGCAGGGCGGTAGGTAGGCGGTTGGCTTCTAGTTCCTCTTCTTGAATTCTGGCGAAAATTGTGGCATGGGTAATACTGGCTTCTAGTTCCTCTTCTTGAATTCTGGCGAAAACTGTGGCACAGGTAATACTGGTAGGTGCCTGAATCAACACAGCAGCCCACGCACACATGACCGAGCTGTGCCTAACACACTTACAGCCAAACACACAGCAGCTAACCTCCTGATTTTCCTTTGTCACACTCAGAACTCTAAATCGCTGTCAGTTAACATGTTAGCTGAAGGAGTTACAGGTGTGACATTTCATCGATCCACGAAATTGTTGGGAGATGTGATCTAAGGATGTAAAGAATATTGCTTAAGATGCTTTATTTTAGATGGTATAAAGATGCTTTATTTTAAGATTGCCTTACCTTGTTCTTGTGGCAGCTTGTTGTCATTACGGGAGCCTCCAAGTTGTTGTGGAGTTGTTGCCCCACTAGTTGTGTAAAGGCACCGGTGCCCGCCTCGAAGGGTATCTATAGTGGAAAGGTGGATCAGGCCTTTGGTGGCGAGATCCATCGGAGAACAAGGTAAGGCCTATTTTGGCGTGGTGGTCTTAGTACTGCCCACCCCTCCAACGTAGACGTACTTCCCTTAACAAGGAAGGAACTGCGGTCAAACAAATCCCGTGTCTCCGTGTGCTTCACTTTGGTTTACCTGTTCCTCTTCCACTCGCTCTTTACTCGCTAGTAGATAGATTTGCATATAGGGAAATTCCACCTAATAGTTTATCTAGAGAATTTACCTTTTGTGCTAAGCCTAAAATTGAAAAAGTATTAAAAATTGGTGTAGCACCAATTCACCCCCCCTCTAGGTGCCCATACGATCCATTTCAGAGCTGCAAACATGAGACTTCATTAAGAATTGCCATTGATTAAAAGAGGATGCAGTAATCTTGGGTGGATCACCCCTATTGTTTATATGAGGATGAGGGATAGGTGGATCGGGGGAATATACGTGATGAACCTCACTATATTGCTCCTTACCACTTCCCTTCTTGGAGGTGGAGCCATTATGTTTTTCACCTACCACTTCATCATCCTTGGATCCGGTGTTAGCCTTATCCTTGGATGATGGTGTGGTGGCCTGAGAGGAGGATGGAGATGGGGCTATGGATGATGTGAGACGAGTAATCATTTGATTCATATCCTCCATCTTGGCCTCAAAGGATTTCAACAAGGTTGTTTCCAATGTTTTGAGGTCATCCATTGTGACCTTATCCATAGCCTCATTCCCATTCTCCTTGGTACCCATACTTCTCTTAGGCGGTTAAGCCCGAATAAAGAGCAGGGGCTCTGATACCAATTGAAATGGATCGTATGGGAACCTAGAGGGGGGGGTGAATAGGTGCTACTCCAAATTTTAATGCTTTTTCAATTTTAGGCTTAACACAAAGGGTAAATTCTCTAGATAAACTATTAGGTGGAATTTCCCTATATGCAAGCCTATCTACTAGCGAGTAAAGGGCGAGTGGAAGAGTAACGAGTGAACCATAGTGAAGCACGCGGAGACACATGATTTGTTTTACCGTAGTTCCTTCCTTGTTAAGGGAAGTACGTCTGCGTTGGAGGGGTGGGCGGTACTAAGACCATCACGCCACAATAGGCCTCACCCTGTTCTCCGATGGATCCCGCCACCAAAGGCCTGATCCACCTTTCCACTATAGGAACCCTTCGAGGCAGATACCGATGCCTTTACACAGCTAGCATGGCACAACTCCACAATCAACTTGGAGGCTCCCGTAATGACAACAGGCTGCCACAAGAACAAGTTATCAATAGCAAAGAACAAGATCTAGATATTGACAAGAATACTAGATCATGGATTTCTCCAAATGAATGGAGAGGAGTTGATGCGCTTGATACGTGATGACGATGAAGATTATCTCCTCCTTCAATTCCCCCAAAGATCGAAGCCTTCGGGTGGTTGAAGTGGGAGATCTAGTGAGAGAGCTTTTGCAAAGTGTTTGAACAATTTCGAGTGAATCAAGAGTTCTGCTCATTGGGAAAGAAGGGATATTTATACCCCCTTCCAAATCCAAGCCGTTGGAGCCTTTGGGGGCCGGATTATCTGGCCCATGTGAGGGTCGGATTATCCGGCCTGGGGAAAACTACGCCCCAGACTCGGATTATCCGGCAGATAAACCGCCCCTACTCTGAGTGACGCACCGAGCCTGCCCTCGATCGCCTTCTGGGGGTCGGATTATCTAGCCCCATGTGAAGGCCAAATTATCCAGCTTGGGGAGGAAAAACCGCCCCAGTTTGGATTTTCCGGGAGAAAATCTGACCGGACTCCGAGCGATGCGCCTTGACAGCCTTTGATCGATTTCTGGGGGCCGGATTATCCGGCCCATGCGAATGCCGGATTATCCGGCCTGGGGAGGAAAAACCTCCCTAGTTCGGATTTTCCAGGAGATAATCCGACCGGACTCTGAGCGACGTGCCTTGGCAGCCTTTGATCGATTTCTGGCGGCCGGATTATCCGGCCCATGCGAATGCCGGATTATCCGGCCTGGGGAGGAAAAACCGTGTTGGAGATATGCCCAAGAGGCAATAATAAAGTGGTTATTATCATATCTTCACACTTATGATAAATGTTTACATACCATGCTATAATTGTATTAACCGGAAACATTAATACTTGTGTGATTTGTAAACTAAAATAAGAGTCCCTAGTAAAGCCTCTTGTTAAACTAGCTTGTTGGTTAATATATGATCATGGTTTCCTGATCATGAACATAGAGATGTTATTAACAACAGGATCATATCATTAGGAGAATGATGTGATGGACATACTCCTATAGATAAGCGTAGCATAAAGATCAAGTCATTTCAATAGTTCAATTGCTATATGCTTTCTGATACATAGTAACCTAATTCCTTCGACCATGAGATCATGCATATTGCCTTTACTGGATGGATGCTTTGATGTCATCAAACACCACACCGTAACAGGGTGGCTATAAAAGTGGCATTGGGTGTTCAGAAAGTATTGGTTGAAACACATGGATCAAGAGTGGGATTTGTCCATCCACATGACGGATAGATATTCTCTGGGCCCTCTCGGTGAAATGTCATCCAATTAGCTTGCAAGCATGTGACTTGGTCACAAGGGATCACATATCACGGGAACGAGAAAAGAGTACTTATCAGTAACGAGGTTGAACTAGGTATGCAGAGATACCGACGATCATAACCTCGGATAAGTAACATATCGTGAGACAAAGGGAAATTGGTATCGTATGTAAGTGGTTCATTCGATCGCAAAGTAATCGTAGAAATATGTGGGAGCCATATGAATTTCCAGATTCCTCTATTGGTTATTGTTCGGAGAAGTGTCTCGATCATGTCCGCATAATTCACGAACCGTAGGGAGACACACTTAAGGATTCGACGTTGTTTGAGTAGTTATGGTATTATGAGAAAGAGACCGAATGTTGTTCGGAGTCTCGGATGGGATCAGGGATATCACGAGGTGATCCGGAATGGTCCGGAGAATAAGATTCATATAAGGAAAGTCCCATTTCGGAGTTGGGGAATGGTTCCGGTGTTTTCATCGGGAACATTCTAGAAGTTCCCGGAATGTCCGGCACTCCGGAGGGGAAGGGGTACATGAATGTGTCATTGCATGTTGGAATGATTGCATCATGTACTAAGTGTTCTTGCTGTCCCAAATAAAGGATTAAATTGAATCCTAAATTGAAAAAGTCAAACGGCTAGTTTGAAAGTCAAACGGCAGTTTTTGGGAAGTGGGAGGAGAGGAGGAAACCGAATTGGGGGAGGAGTCCTCCTCCCCAAGCCGGCGGCCAGCCCTAGGCCGAGTTGGGGAGGGACTCCCTCCCTCCCCTAGCGCGCCAGCCCTCCCACCTATAAAGGGAGGGGCAGGGCTCCCCTCCCAACACAACACAAGACACACAAGTTCCTATCCTCTAAACTAGAAACTAGACCTAGACCCCGGTTTAGAGCTGTTTCGGTTTAGAGCCTTCTAATTGGTTTAGAGCCTTCTAATTGGTGTGTCTAATTACTAGACCACTAATAGCCTCTCTCATAAGCTCCACCATACTCGCACCCGGCTTAAGGCGAAGCCCTGCGGGATCTCCCCTCTACTTTCGGTACCACGCCGTTGTGCTGCCGGAATCGCGAGGAGAGTGCTACAACCTCCGCTGCCTGCTGGAACAAGGGAGAGGAAGGTCTTCGTCGAGTACCGAACGTGTGACCGACTGCGGAAGCGCTGCGGGAACGCGGCGCTGGAAGGATCGTCTACGCGATCTTGAGATCGGAAAGAGTACGACTACATCACCCACGAGAATCTGCTCTCGTTAACCGCTTTGGAATCTTCGAGGGTGAGTTCCACTATCGACTCGTTGCTGCAATCTAGTAGATAGATCTTGGCTTGTTTGTTTGTATGCGATAGAAAATTTTTGTTTTCCATGCTACGAACCCCTACAGTGGTATCAGAGCCAGGTCTATATGTAGATCTGTTGCACGAGTAGAACACAATGGTCATTGTGGGCGTTGATGCTTTTATTGTCGATTGCTTTTTGTGTACTTTGCATCTTGCGGTATGTTGGGATGAAGCGGCCCGGGCTAACCTTACATGACATCGTTCATGAGACTTGCTCCACGCTTAACATGCAACTTGTATTGCATAAGTGGCTTTGCGGGTGCCTGTTTCTCCTAGCATAGTAAAGATCCAATTTACAACGGGTGATCAACAATGCTAGTATCAATGTTGTGGTTCTTGTTCGTAAGTTAGAACGACACTTATTGAAAGCCCCAAACCACGTAAAATATGCAAAGAAAGTAGAGGCGTCTAACTTTGTTTTGCAGGGGTGTGCAGTGATGTGATATGGCCATGATTGTGATTATATTTGATGTATGCAATGTTCCTTATTGTAAGTTGGCAACCGGCAGGAGCCATATGGTTGTCTTTAATTTCTGTTAAGACCTGCGTGTCTATTCAAAATAGTTGTAATAGTTGAAGCTGGTGGACGACAACCATGAAGAAGCGTCATTGACCTTGATGCTATGCCGGTGATGATGGAGATCATGTTCGTGCTTGAAGATGGAGATCGGAAGCACAAAGAAGAAAGGCCATATCATATCACATATTATGAATTGCATGTGATGTTAATCCTTTATGCATCTTGTATTGCTTAGTAGACAACGGTAGCATTATAAGATGATCCCTCATACACATAAATTTCAAGTTCTAAAGTGTTCACCCTTAGTATGCACCGTTGCCAAAGCTTGCTGCTTCGAAACACCACGTGATGATCGGGTGTCTTTGATTCCGCGGGTGACTACAACGTAAGCAAGCCAGATTTGCTTATGCGGAAGCTAAGGTTTGTCTTGACGAGCCTAGCATGTACAGACATGGCCTCAGGAACACGGATCGCCGAAAGGTAAAGCATGAATCATATAGTAGATATGATGAACATGTCGATTGTTCGCCATTGAAACTATATCAACTCTCGTGATGATCGGTTTTGATGTGGTGGATTTGGTTCGTGTGATCACTAAAACAATGTGAGGGATATTGTTTTGAGTGGGAGTTCACCTAGATTAATTTAATTATTAATTAGAACTCAATTTATCATAAACTAAATCAAAGTGAATTTGCATAGTTGTTGTAGTCATTGGCATCCGTTTACCACCTTGCGCTTAGTTATAATTGAGATAATAGAACTATAGAATTCTGGTTAGTTACTTTACGAACTGGTATCGTATTGTTTTAAGTGTTAATCTAAAGTTTAAAAGTCCTATTGCAAACTTTCAGTAAGTTCCGGTTACTCCATGAAGTTTAATAATTAGTATTAAATCAAGAGTAACAATTCCAAGTGTTAGTATATAAGTATCATGTTTGTATCCATGATTCTTGATATTCAAAGGATTCCCTTAATATCAAGGTTATCTAGGATCTGAAAGAGTTGTTTCAGAAACCATGATGTGTGGAAGATATTGTGATATCTGAAACGAAGTTTTGGTTGCAACATGATAGAGTATAATATGGCAAAAGTCATGTTCTCATATTTGATGAGAATTTGCAAAAAGGTTGGAGACACTTGTTGTCCTAATCCTCCAAAAGGTTTTGGATAGCAACATTATACTCATAATTCATCGTTATAAGCTAAAAGTAGCTTGATCATGGACGATTCCATGATAAGGGTGAATATTTGATGTAGGTAAAATGTTTACTACACCAAGAGATTACTAATGAAAGGAATTTGAAAGAACACCAAACATTTGATGATGGTGATCTACTTCAAAGTGCAAGTCCAAAGACATTGGTATTTAATTATACACGCTTTGGACTATATGTCATATGTATGACTCCACTATTGATGTTAATAGATTCTTTCAAACTGAAAAGGAAATACTGAAAGGGAATCTCATAAATATATGGCAGAAAAGAAAAAAAACTAGAATTGTTCAGTTTAAGTATATAGATGATGTACATGTTGTGGCTATATTCTTTGCTTATTAAAATGTGGTTCTTAAGTATTTGATACTGAATTTGTTGGTATGAATCGTCATACGAAACAACAGAATTCATGAACTACAATGGCCTAAGTAACTAGCAAAAGAATATGTGATGATGTTCATCGAGAACAAATAAAGGGTTATTATGTTGCTCGTTAAAACATCAAAGCTTGCCTTCAAGATTTGTTTTATCAGGTATTATGAGAACAAAAGGGTTGTTCAAATAATTGCCGTAATCCATAAAAGATGGATGATTCGCAAATCTCGTTAGAGAAATCACATCCATAAAACTAGTGCTAAAATGTCAAAAGACAAATTGATTGAAAGATCACTTAGGAAGTGACATCGCTGTTTGAATTATATTGGAAAGAAAACATGAAGAAACTCCATGTTGATGGAATTTTGGAGTCTTCTGATTTTTGATCATATGACGCTTGTGAAACTTTCCTAGAGATAATTAAAACTTCGTTCATAGGCCAAAAGGGAACGAATGACTAGCTTATTGGAACTTGTACATATTGTTGTACGAAGTCCGTTATGTGTAGTCAAGAGCGATGGATTTCAACTTCATATGCTTTCTCCAAAAATTTGAGTGAATATATGAATATTTACTTAATAAGGATGAAGTATGAAACATTTGAAAAGTTCAAAGACTTTCAAGATGAAGTGCAAAATCATTGTAACAAGAATATAAACAGTTTATGATAAAGATCATAAAGGAAGATATTTGAGTTACAAGTTTAGCATAATACCTAAGATTTAAAGAATCGTTCCGTGGATTTGCATTTCCCGAAACACCATAAGAGTATGGAGCGTTCGAGATATGTAATTAAACCTTGTTTGACATGGTAAGATCGAAAGGTGTAATTCATAAAACTGCCATTGCATTTTAAAGATTAAAAGCTTTAGAGATTACCGTTTTTCCACTGAAAAGAGCTCCATCATAATCCGTTGAAATGACACCATATAAGGTTATGGTTTGGGATAAAACCCAAGTTGTCATTTCTTAAACATTGGTATACTATGCATAAGAAAGATGTTTGCAACCAAAGTCGGATGAACCTGTCTTTGTATGTTATTTCGAATAACTGTTAAATACTCCTCCATAACATCGGAGACAAAAGTGTTTGTCACTTAAAACGTCAAGTTTCTTTGAGAAGGAATTTTTCGTGAAAAGTTAAGTGGGAGGACAATAGAAACTTTGATAAGGTTAAAAGAACCTTAGCTATATGTGCAGAGTTGCGCAGCGCCGAAAAGTGTTTCGGAGGCAGCAACAATGCTCATGGTTCACGTACCTCAAAGGTTGTGGTCACGGAGATCCAAGTTCCTATTGAAACAAGTAGGTCGGATGAACAATCAAATACCAAGATTTGAGGGTTGAATCATTATTTGAGAATAATGAACCGACTACATGCAGAGAAGCGATGATGGGCCCTGACTCCGTAAAATGGCTTGAAGCCATAAAATCCGTGATAGTTCCATACACGAGAAATCAAGTTTTGAACTTGAAGGACCCTCGAGAAAGGTGTAAGACCTTATAGTTGTGTCTGGATCTATAAAGAAATAGACATGGATGTTTCACATCTAGTCGACATGTTGGGAAAGAGTTCACAACAATGTTCAAAGGTTGACTATGACAAGATTTGATCTTTCATAGTGATATTTAGTCTAGACGGATTAATGTAGCAACCACTACATATAATTTGTTATATGGTAGTTGAATAAACAAAACAAGTTCTTCTAATAGAATCGTTACCTAGGACATGTGCATAACACGGTCCATAGGGTTTTGTTAATTCAAAGGATGCTAAAAGCATATGCAAACTTCAATGGTTAGAGTGAGCATAGCGGAGTTGGAATCTTCACTATGATGAAACTGTTAAGAGAGTTTAATTTCATCAGAGACAATGAAGATACTTGCGTTTGCAAGAAATTAAGTGGGAGCGCTAAGACATGTTTCTAATACATTATGTGGAAGACATATTGTTGATTGGAAATAATGTATCTTTTATTAACACATATTAAGAATTTCATCCCGATGAAAGACTTAGGCAAAACCCAAATATTTGGCATCAATAGACGCTAATATGGTTGTGCCAGAAGTACATAGATAAGATATTGAATGAGTTCAATATAGAAACTACAAGAGAAGGTTCTTGTCGCACAGAAAGGATTGAATGAGTTCAATGTTGATGATATATTCAAGTGTATTGACATTTGGTAAAGTGAAACAAATAATCAAGTATAGATTGATACTTGATGTATGAAATCACAAAGAGTATTTATATCAATCATACTGTGATATGTACAAATCCAGATATGTCCTATGCTCTAAATGTTGAGAGCATATACCAGAATGATTCGTAAGATGATCATTGGACAATAGTAAGGATATTCTTATGATCTTCTGAAAGAACTAAGAGTATAATATTTGTAGAAGTGACAAATAGATGGTTAGTTCATTGTAAAAGTACTACATTGATACTAGCTTTGTCACAAAGTACAAATTAAGTTTATCTCAATCTAAACTAAGGGTGGCACAATATAATGGAAAGTGAGTTCCATAATGGATTTGGATGATTTCCAAAGTTAAGACATTGTGACAGATACTACAACAAAAGGCTAAGTATATGACTGCTATTATAGCAGCAAAAGAGGGCATTTGTGTCAAGAAGTTTGTTATCAAACTAGGTGTAGTTCTCAGTGGGATAATACTATGAAGATATATTGTGCGACAATATTATCAACATGTTTTAACCCTAAAGAGCTAAAGGTCACACCGAAATACCAAATTTATACAAAGCCATCTCATTAGAGAATGAGTGATGCATAGAGACGCAAAGACATGCAATTACACACGGACCTGGAAGTGTCAGATCCGGAGATCAGTTGACCACTAGCAATCGTGTACATACAACACTGGAAAGCCATAGGTGTTATATACACAAAGGTTCGAAACTAGATTATTGACTCTAGTGCAAGTGGGAGACTGTTGGAGATATGCCCAAGAGGCAATAATAAAGTGGTTATTATCATATCTTCACACTTATGATAAATGTTTACATACCATGCTATAATTGTATTAACCGGAAACATTAATACTTGTGTGATTTGTAAACTAAAATAAGAGTCCCTAGTAAAGCCTCTTGTTAAACTAGCTTGTTGGTTAATATATGATCATGGTTTCCTGATCATGAACATAGAGATGTTATTAACAACAGGATCATATCATTAGGAGAATGATGTGATGGACATACTCCTATAGATAAGCGTAGCATAAAGATCAAGTCATTTCAATAGTTCAATTGCTATATGCTTTCTGATACATAGTAACCTAATTCCTTCGACCATGAGATCATGCATATTGCCTTTACTGGATGGATGCTTTGATGTCATCAAACACCACACCGTAACAGGGTGGCTATAAAAGTGGCATTGGGTGTTCAGAAAGTATTGGTTGAAACACATGGATCAAGAGTGGGATTTGTCCATCCACATGACGGATAGATATTCTCTGGGCCCTCTCGGTGAAATGTCATCCAATTAGCTTGCAAGCATGTGACTTGGTCACAAGGGATCACATATCACGGGAACGAGAAAAGAGTACTTATCAGTAACGAGGTTGAACTAGGTATGCAGAGATACCGACGATCATAACCTCGGATAAGTAACATATCGTGAGACAAAGGGAAATTGGTATCGTATGTAAGTGGTTCATTCGATCGCAAAGTAATCGTAGAAATATGTGGGAGCCATATGAATTTCCAGATTCCTCTATTGGTTATTGTTCGGAGAAGTGTCTCGATCATGTCCGCATAATTCACGAACCGTAGGGAGACACACTTAAGGATTCGACGTTGTTTGAGTAGTTATGGTATTATGAGAAAGAGACCGAATGTTGTTCGGAGTCTCGGATGGGATCAGGGATATCACGAGGTGATCCGGAATGGTCCGGAGAATAAGATTCATATAAGGAAAGTCCCATTTCGGAGTTGGGGAATGGTTCCGGTGTTTTCATCGGGAACATTCTAGAAGTTCCCGGAATGTCCGGCACTCCGGAGGGGAAGGGGTACATGAATGTGTCATTGCATGTTGGAATGATTGCATCATGTACTAAGTGTTCTTGCTGTCCCAAATAAAGGATTAAATTGAATCCTAAATTGAAAAAGTCAAACGGCTAGTTTGAAAGTCAAACGGCAGTTTTTGGGAAGTGGGAGGAGAGGAGGAAACCGAATTGGGGGAGGAGTCCTCCTCCCCAAGCCGGCGGCCAGCCCTAGGCCGAGTTGGGGAGGGACTCCCTCCCTCCCCTAGCGCGCCAGCCCTCCCACCTATAAAGGGAGGGGCAGGGCTCCCCTCCCAACACAACACAAGACACACAAGTTCCTATCCTCTAAACTAGAAACTAGACCTAGACCCCGGTTTAGAGCTGTTTCGGTTTAGAGCCTTCTAATTGGTTTAGAGCCTTCTAATTGGTGTGTCTAATTACTAGACCACTAATAGCCTCTCTCATAAGCTCCACCATACTCGCACCCGGCTTAAGGCGAAGCCCTGCGGGATCTCCCCTCTACTTTCGGTACCACGCCGTTGTGCTGCCGGAATCGCGAGGAGAGTGCTACAACCTCCGCTGCCTGCTGGAACAAGGGAGAGGAAGGTCTTCGTCGAGTACCGAACGTGTGACCGACTGCGGAAGCGCTGCGGGAACGCGGCGCTGGAAGGATCGTCTACGCGATCTTGAGATCGGAAAGAGTACGACTACATCACCCACGAGAATCTGCTCTCGTTAACCGCTTTGGAATCTTCGAGGGTGAGTTCCACTATCGACTCGTTGCTGCAATCTAGTAGATAGATCTTGGCTTGTTTGTTTGTATGCGATAGAAAATTTTTGTTTTCCATGCTACGAACCCCTACAAACCGCCCCAGTTCGGATTTTCCGGGAGATAATCCGACCGGACTCCAAACGACGCGCCTTGGCAGCCTTTGATCGATGAGATAGGCCGGATAATCTGGCCCTTGGTGGGGCGGATAATCCGGCCCCCCAAAACACCTGCACACTTAGCGCACATGAGAAAACTCCACGGTATTGTTATCTAACACTCAAAACACAGGAAAACATGAAATGTTCTTTCACGGTCCCGGATGCGAAATTTCTAGCCCCAGGGCTGAATTTTTTTGCCCCCTTCAAAAATTTTGGCCTAAATTTCGGCCCCCTCATTGGTCCTTAGCCGAATTTCGAGGGGCCAAAACTCAACAAAAATAGAAAAACAAAAATGATTATAACTTTTGCATCCAGACTCCGATTAGGTGAACTTGGGCTCGTTTTGAAGAGGAAACCAAGTTCTACAAGATCATGTAGAGAAACATCATAGTCAAACAAGGGAGGATAAAACCAAATGATGAAAGGTTTGACCTCTCTATAAAATATGAACCGGTAACCTCCGGAATTAAAAGTACTATAAGATATTCATTCAAAATCTGGTTTTTGATAAACTTGAGCTTATATTGAAGATAACCAAAATATATAAGACCCCACATATATAAAATACAAATGACAAACAAGAAATATGATGTCAACGATGCAAAGGCGAGCTCTCTCTGAATGATATGATCAAGATACTCATTCGATAGCACTTCTTGATAGTACGACTATCTATCCTATAACCCGGTCTTCCAAGTAACAACATGATACCGACACAAGAGAAAACATATCAATATCATACTTTTGTCTTGTGCATTCTACTTGAGCTTAATGATGATAATCTTGATCTTCTCAAGTTAGAACACCTTTCTTGATTGGCTTGCTTGGTGAAGTCTTGCAGATTGCTCCCCATGCATACTCCACTATGGGAGACCCTCTTCATTGGGAAAGTCTTCACATATCCATGATCACCATAAGGATGACAAGCTTCAAACATATGTTGTTCTCGAGATGGCTCATCTTGAATTGGCAATTCATTTCTTCTTTGTGTGTTGGTCCTCTCAAATCCACTCTTTACACCTTGTATTGATCAACCTTGCATCTTCTTATCAATGACCATTTTTGGATCATACCTTGAATATCTCCTTGGCCATTGTTTATTCTTGTTCACTTTCTTCTTCCTTCAACCTTGAAGCCAACATATTGTTCATGCATTGCTTTTTTTTTGAATTGTCATGCATTGCTTATGGACAATCCCTACAAGTATAACTCAAATCAAACTTTAGTATATAGAGATTGTTATTAATTTTCAAAACCATACATATGTGGGCGCACATGCTCATTTAGCAGCACTGGACAAGTATGTCCGGAAGCAGAAGCAGCAGCAGGGGCCAGCACTGGAGGACACATCAAGGAGCACGACCAGAAGAAGAAGAAGAAGGTGGAGATGGAGGTGATCGAAATCTCCTCCGATATCGAGTGAGAAGCTCACCGGCGCATCCAAAGGCAATGAGAAAATTATCATGCCGACTTTTGCTTATGGTTTGCTTTGGATTAGCCCCTAAAATGGGTTAACTTTCGTTTTTGGAGTTAATCGATGTACAAATCTACGCGTGAGATGCTTGTATGAACTGTGGTGTTTATCTAGATGATGGTACGTTGTGCTAATGCGGGACTTTTTTCTTCGAATTTACAATACACTTCATAGATAATCTGTTCTGCACAGGACCTAAAATTAGTTTTTAGGTGAACTATATAGCGGTTTTAAGCAAAAGTCGGCAAAGACTACAATGTACCTTCGCCACCTGCCCGACCGTGCGGTTGTCTGCAAAAGAAACGAAGACTGGCAATGAACAATTTCCTGAATGGAAATTCAGCCGATCGACACTGCCGCATTGCACTGTATTCCTTTTGCGCTTCGACAGTCCGACGGATGGATATGCTCTCGTTGGAGCCCTGCTCTGGCCACGCACGCACGTGTCGCCTGCCTGCCCCTGCGCGCGGTAGAAAACGTACGGCTTGGATCGGATCCGTTACCATCGATCGGCGTGATTCTGATTAGAATGGTAAGTTTTCGGAAGCATTCGTTGTGGACCACCCGTGCATGCTTTGATTTCTTTCTACTGGAGTATCTTGCGGAGTTGTGGTAAAACATCTCATGGTAAACGCGACGCTTCGTAAAGGACAAGCATCGTGCATATGGTCCCGAATAATTATCTGCTCACACTCGTCATTCTTTGGTCTCTGCCAAGAGAAAAGTCAGTCACGCAAGTTGCTCATCGCAGCGGGCTGTTCTCCCCACCTCCACTAGCATTTTTTAAGGCAATTTTTTTTCATCTTGCACGACGAAAGTTCGTATACTCGCATTCTTAGGACCTAAATTTTCGCTGGATTTGGTTTATTTTTTTCGAGAAATTTGATCCTATTTTCATCCGGCGTATTCAGGCCGAACCCAACGCACTGAGTGTCGTCTAGAAACGCCGGATGAAGCTAAAACGGCGGGATATCTTTTTACGCTGGTGGCCCTGTCCTGTCAGTGAGAGAACACCGTTCTCATCCTCATCATCTCGACTCCCGCGTCAGACCGGCGGGCAGAGCAATGACCGCCTATCCAATAGCCCACACGCAGTGTAATGGCACGCCACCGCCCGCCCATCTTCTAGCCTTTTCCCGCCCTCGTTGCTACATCCCTCCCGCCCTCGCCGATTTTTCTTGAAATGGCTATAAATGACGGCCATCCTCCCCGTCTTTAGAGCATAAACCTTCACCTCCCCAATCTGCACACAATTCTAGACGAAGGAAAGCTCGGCGGAAGCAATGGCGGAGAGGTTTCCCAGCGACCCTGTGGTGGCGAATGGCTTCGTCCGCCGGTCGCTCTAGTTGTGGGAGGTGCGACTTATCCACGGGGTCGGCGACCCGGCGCCGCCGGATTTCCGATGCCCATTGTCCTGGAAGCTCGGCGCGGGCGACGTACCCGTGTCGCAGGTGCCGGAAGGGCACGAAAGGATCGACGAGATCCAGATTGCCATCACCGACATGGGACCCGAGAAGGCGGAGCCCCCCGAGAACGGCGTACTAGGAGAACTACTTCCTCGAGCGCTAGCTAGCCTACCACGAGGGCGGAGGCTGGCATCGGCGCGCAACAACGCCGAATGTCGGCGTCGCTGGTGGAGTGAGCCCGGTCACACCCTTGGTGTCGTCCTCGAGCACATCCCGGTCGGCAACAACCCGCGGCTGGGGTACCCGCCACGCTCGCCTCCATCCTTCTCGCGGCGTCGGGGGAGTTTCTGGATGCCGAGGAGGATGGCCGGCGTGTCGTCCTCCTCGTTGGCATCAGCTCGCACTCGTCTAGCTTGACGCATTGCGACTCCACCCCGTCGTGCAGCACACCTGCGCTACGGCCAGTGACGCGCTCCCGTGGGCTCGTCATCAACGAGCGCCGCGCTCCATCGCCAGCGAGCGGCCATCTTCACCTCATCGGGCCGAACAGGGAGTAGGGCACCGTTGGGCCACTACGTACGATGAAGAAGGATCCCGCGGAGTGGGCCTCGCCGGACGCCGAGGAGGACTTCCTCCTCAAGATGGCGATGGAGGCTCTCAACGACGTCCTGCCGATGATGGGCCCGCCGCATGCACCTGATCTAGGTTGTACTGGGAGCAGGAGGAGGCCGAATGCCTCCATCGCCTGAGGCAGTAGGCCGAGCGCGCCACTCTCCGTCAACAGCGCGCGGCACTTGTTGTCCTCGATGACTCCGACTCCGACGAGGGTGGGCCAGGGCCCTCATCGCAGCAGTTGCGCAGCGGTGACACCGGGCAGAGTTGCAGCTCCGAGCCGCCAAGGTACAATCCGTTGAGCGATGACGGCAAATAAATAGTGTTCTACCATCGTCTCGGCATAAACTAGGATTCCCCGAGTGTTTTATTTTTTTTAGCCTAATGTAAGTCGAATTTGGGTATATGTTTGAGTTTGACAAAAATGTGTATGAACTCGTCTATAATATAATACAATCGTCTAAATTAGTATGAAATTTGCTCAGTTTAGTCGAACTTTGGGTGAATTTCAAAAAATTCGCAAATCAAACCTGGGAATGCGAGTGAGAATTCGGCCATTCCCAGATCGAAAGTTGTATTCATACGACGTTATTTAGCGTTGGATTTCGGCCTAATCACGCCCAACAACGAGTGGAGGTGCTCTGATACCTAGCGAGCATCCAGGAGCACTCAATGTTGTGCCACTGCCACCCGATCAAGGCCAAGAACATCTCTAGCAGATCCATTATATATATTTAGTCCGGTCCTTAAGATTTCTTTTTTGGTTTTGGACTTTATTTTCGTTCCTAATAGATCTACTAAAATGAGCTAACCTTTAAATATTTTAAGTGTAGTTCTAAATCCATCCTTGAACACGATATATGTGTCGATTTACGTGTCATACACCAGCCAAATCCCCACGCCCCCCCTGCTCCTCCGCCACCAAATCAGGTCAATTTCACAACCGCTTCCTCGGCACCAGATCCACCAATTTTGTCACCCGTGCCACCACAACCACCATAAATCCACGCAAGGAGGCTTTGTCGGGGGTTGTCGCGCCGCTATGGAGAGGAGCTCCCCTCTGCTCCTCCGCCACCAAATCAGGTCAATTCCACAACCGCTTCCTCGGCACCAGATCCACCAATTTTGTCACCCGTGCCACCACAACCACCATAAATCCACGCAAGGAGGCTTTGTCGGGGGTTGTCGCGCCGCTATGGGGAGGAGCTCCAAGGACAAGGTTGAGCACCATCGCCAGACCCGCTCGGAGGGAGCACCGATACACGATGCTCATTCTACGGTGTGGCACGGGTAGGATGTGCTCGAGAAGCTCGCGTTGCCCGCTGTCCTCCATGCACACACAACCAAGACACGCGAGAATGCCGTTATGAACGTGACATTGTAGGAGTTATCCCGAAGCAGAAGCAGCAGCAGGGGCGCCGACGCCGGAAGAGACGAGCCTCGCGAGGAGCAATGACTGGAAGATGAAGAAGGCGGAGATGGAGGTGATCGACATCTCCTCAGATATTGAGTGAGAAGCTCACTGGCGCGTCCGAAAGCAACGAGGGAATTATCATGCTGATGTTTGCTTAGGGTTTGCTTCGGATTGGCCCCTAGAAATGGTTAAATTTCGGTTTTAGGGTTAATCAATATACAAATCTATGTATGAACTGTGTTAGAGATGCTCGTATGAACTATGGTGTTTATCCAGCTGATAATCTTGGTTCTAGTGCGAGACATTTTTTCATATTTACGGTACACTTTCATAGTATTGCAGGACGATTCATACCTAAAAATTAGTTTATAGCGGTTTTAAGCTATGGCATTTTAAGTATCTGCTAGAGATGGTCTAAGCTTGTGATCGCAAAGACTACAATGTGCAATGCTTACTTTATATAGTTTCTCGTACACCTAGAAAACATTAAGTCCCCGATTGGTCTGAAATTAACCGATACACTTTGTTTAAATACGCATGTATTTAGCTACATTTGAGTGTGTAGTTATATGTCCGTATCAATTAATTTGGGACACAGAGAAAGTAACAGTATTTTCAGAGTAACGACTAACAACTAAGAACCATACAACCTAAATGAGATTCATTCTATGGCAATACTTATAGTAGTATGAAAATAGTTCTCGGTCAAATTAGCTATGGTCACTTCATATTATCACTTCATTATAGTTGTCAAAACGGCAAAATCATCTCGTGTATTCTAGAAAAATAATCATTGTCAAGCGGACCTGTACGCAGACTTTTTCTCAGATACAAAAATTTACAAAGCTGTTTCACTACTACATATTCAAATGGAGCGGGCTACAGGGCTAGCCGGAGCCCGGAGATAAGGTGGGGGCAGCACGCTACTAGTGCTACTGAGCGAAAGCAGCAGTGATCCACATGGACGTGGTCCACCCGTCGTCCTCACACGAGATCCTCCTCCCTCCCCTGTCCCTTCCTTCCCACCCCCCCGTAGCTCTGCTCAAGGGAGGGAGGACCAGCACAGCAAAGCAAAAACCCAAACGGCCAAACCCCCCTTCTCGATTAAACCGCAGCAGCATTTACCTCACCACCGCGAATGCCCCTGCCCCAATGCCTCCTCCTCGCCGCCGCTCCTCCTCCCCCGTGACCGCGGGGCGCCTTCTCGGGGCCCTCGCCGCGCTCCTCCTCCTCCTCCTCGCGGCCGTCGCCGTCGCCGACTCCGACGACGGTGGGTACTCCCTCCTGCCCTTTCCTCCTAGTACGGGCTTGGCGGCGGGCTCTGCTCGGGGAGCTCGTCGGATTCGTGCGTAGGGGGGTTGCCTTGCTCCCCGCTGGTATTTTATTCGTGCGCGCTTTTTAGTGGGTGGGCGTGGTCTTTGTTTATGCCTCGCTGATTTGTTCCTTCTGCTGCTGACGGCGCCTAAGCATGGACTAATAGTAGATTAATCCCGCCCCCTGTTCATAGCATCCCCTCTGCCTGCGGCTCTTCTTCTTCTTCTCCCCTTGAGCCCTTTGCAGGGAAGAGCTACCGCCATTTTTTTTAACTAGTGTAAAGCTTCTTCACCAATATCTATCCTCATAGTCAAATGCGGCTTATTTAAAAAAAAATGTTAGTTCTCTTCCTGGTATGCTTCGTCGGCAAGCGCTTTTCACTGCCTTATTATCCCGCTACTGGGGATCAGGTTTCTCATTCTGAAGCGATGTACTGTTCGTGGAAGCGGAACCGTCTGGGCAGGTGAGAAGAGCTGGAAACTTTGGTTTTTGGTGTTTGTTTGGTTTGCATACTGCAAAGCAGCAAAAGTGTGTCAACAAAATGAGTTCGTTTCAGGCATTGGCTAGATTCATCATGGTGCTCATCCTTTTGTCGCTTACTTCTGTTAATCTATAGTGTGTTTGTTCACGTTTTCAGGGCGAACGCTGCTGGAGATCAAGAAATCCTTCCGCAATGCCGACAACGCGCTGTATGACTGGTCCGGCGACGGGGCGCCCCCGGGCTACTGCTCGTGGCGCGGCGTGCTCTGCGACGACGTCACCTTCGCTGTTGCGGCGCTGTAAGAAGCTCCCTGCAGCAAAATCTTATATATGCTCTATTGCTGGCTTGCAGTCGGTGCCGTTACTGACACGTGTTCTGTCTGTGCGACAACAGCAACCTCTCAGGGTTCAATCTTGGTGGCGAGATATCTCCCGCAATCGGGGACTTGAAGAGCGTCGTGTCAATGTACGATGATGGCACATTTGTCTCCTGAAATGAAAACGTGTTCGGGTCATACTAAGTTTGTGTAACTCTATTGTTGGTCATTTGTAGTGATCTGAAGTCGAATGATCTCTCGGGGCAGATCCCTGATGAGATTGGTGATTGCTCGTCGCTTAAAGTGTTGTAAGTTGGCTTCAGTACTAAGTTCTTCGTGTTGTTTTGACCTGTGGAAGTAACGCCTGCTGTGACTTTCCTTTTGATCAAGGAACTTGTCCTCTAACAATCTGGAAGGAGACGTACCTTTTTCCATATCTAAGCTGAAGCACCTTGAAAACTTGTAAGGCTTATTCTTGTCGCCAAAATTTGGTAAAAGTAAGCTTTCCACTCATTGTGTGCCTTGCTGTTACTTATATTTGTAGGATATTGAAGAATAATCAGCTGGTTGGGGTGATTCCGTCGACTCTCTCTCAGCTTCCGAATTTGAAGATATTGTAAGTTACTGCTGCTAAACTGCTCCGTGGGTTTAATTTGGTTAGTTCTAATGTGATATGTGTCCTAGGGACTTGGCTCAGAACAAGCTAACTGGAGAAATTCCAAGGTTAATATACTGGAGTGAGGTTCTTCAATACTTGTAAGTAGTCATTTTCTTTGTTCCCCAGTATTTTTTTTGTTTAGTACTAAAACTGTCTAGTATACTCAAGGGCCTAGTAAATGCTAACAAAACTTAATGTATGTAAGGTTTTGAGCTTGGATCAAACGTTTATGTTAAGTACAACAATTATCCACACGTAGTGTAGGCCTAGCAGGCCACCATTTTTACATGTGCAGTTTTTTGCATCTAAGTTTGTGGTATACTCCAGGGGACTGCGAAGCAATCAATTAGAAGGAAGCTTGTCTCCAGATATGTGCCAATTGACTGGCTTGTGGTACTTGTGAGTTCGTTGCTTCCCTTCGTTTATCACCAGCACAGCTGTTTGTGCCCTTTGTTTTATCAACAAAGTTGCTTTTGTTCGGTTCAGTGACGTGAAGAACAATAGCTTGATGGGCACAATACCAGATACCATTGGCAACTGTACGAGCTTTCAGGTCTTGTATGTACATTCTTTCTACTCCCTTCGAATAATATTGCTCATTCCTAGCTTTTAAAACACTCATGATCTTTCGCTATTTTAGGGATTTGTCTTACAATCAGCTTACTGGAGAAATCCCATTCAACATTGGTTTCCTGCAAGTGGCTACATTGTATGTGGTACTTATTTCATCAATCGAACTAGATGCTTAAGTTTCCTTACAAATACAAGTGATGATTTGAAATATTATTTACCATTGTGCCAGGTCTTTGCAAAGGAACAAGTTCTCTGGTCCTATTCCGACAGTGATTGGCCTTATGCAGGCGCTTCCAGTGCTGTATAATAGCTGACATTCTTCTCTTTATTTATGGCCACTTAGGAACTGTTTTGAAATATATTCTTTTTTTGCATCGATCCAGGGATCTGAGCCTTAACCAATTGTCTGGCCCAATACCATCTATACTTGGCAACTTGACATACACTGAAAAATTGTAAGCTTGCTATTTTTTATCTGTTTAATCAATAGTCAATTAATAATTTTCACTAACTGATATTGTAGCCCTTGTGAATTCTCTACGCTGTTAAAAAAACATGGGTAATTACTGATATCAGTCTCTTGTGCTACTAGATACCTGCAAGGCAATAGGCTAACTGGGTCAATACCACCAGAGCTTGGAAATATGTCAGCGCTTAATTACTTGTAAGCATGTAGCTTTGCACTGCCTTTATACTTCATAGTTAATTAATAGGCGTTTTACCTATTTGATACGCTATATCTCATTTCAGGGACCTGAGTGACAATAAGCTGACTGGGCTCATTCCCCCTGAGCTCGGAAAGCTCACAGGCTTGTTTGACTTGTAAGTATGATTCTATTCGTTGATATTATATGATTCTTATCAACAATGCTACTTTAGTTGGCGGTCCATGCCATTTTATTTTTGCAGGATCCTTTCAAATAATAAACTTGAAGGACCAATACCTGATGATATAAGTTCATGCCTAAATCTCATTAAATTGTAAGTTTCAATTTTTTCCTGAAGTTATTTCGTGTCTCTGGTAGCTGGAAACTAACTTGTTTGCTCTTAATACAGCAATGCTTATGGCAATAAATTGAATGGGACCATCCCACATTCATTGCACAACCTTCAGAGGATGACTGATTTGTAAGTGGTCCCTAATTTTTCTAGTTTCTATTCGTTTACACTGGTCTGTTTTTGTTCCAGACTGCCATATTACATTTCTAACAATTATCCCTAATGATTTCTGTTGATTCACAACTTCAAGGAACCTGTCATCAAATTATCTTAGTGGAGCGATCCCCATTGAGCTAGGAAGAATAAAAAACTTAGACACACTGTAAGTTCCAGGGTCTGATTAGTAATTATTCTTCAGAAAGCTTTGAACGCCATCATGTATCACATGAATATACTTGTAGGGATTTATCCTGTAACAAGATCGCTGGTTCGATTCCTTCAGCGGTTGGCAGCTTAGAGCATCTTTTGAGACTGTAAATCCAACAACCTATTATTTTCTTTGTGGAAATGCCTATATCTTTTCATGACAAAATAATATTATTCATGTAGTAACTTGAGCAAGAATAATCTGGTGGGATACATTCCTGCTGAGTTTGGAAACTTGAGGAGCATCGTGGAGATGTAAGCACCTTCTCACCTCAAGGTGCTCAGATCTTTATCCTTGTCTAAAGTAATATGGACACCTTTTGCTTTGTTTCAGTGATTTGTCCAATAACCACCTTCATGGCTTGATTCCTCAAGAGATTGGAATGCTGCAAAATCTGATACTATTGTAAGTACATGCAGGCTATGGGTTTTGTTCCGTGTTCATTTATATTGATAAACTAGTACTTTTTTTGAACTGATAAACTAGTACTGTACAGCTGAAAAGGCTATTGCCAGTGGACTGCATATTTCCTTTCCCAATTATTGGAGATTAATTTTGTAATTGTTTTGTCGTTACAGAAGATTAGAAACTAACAATATAACTGGGGACGTTTCTTCACTTACTAAGTGCTTCAGTCTCAATGTCTTGTAAGTTAAGACCTGAAAAGCTATTTGAACTGTTTGCACAAGTGTGAATTTCACTCATACCTTCTTTATTCTTATGTGCAGAAACATATCATACAACAACCTGGCGGGCATTGTACCCACAGAAAACAACTTTTCACGATTTTCACCTGACAGGTAGTATCCTCTGGTATAAATTTATCCCTTAAAAGAATATCGGTAATCCTTATTTGTAGTCTGAACTTTCTTTCAGTTTCTTGGGTAATCCTGGACTATGTGGCTACTGGCATAGTTCTTCATGCTATTCCTCCAGTCATGCAAAGAGATGTACGTACAATGTTATCTTTATTAAGATGCACTGGAATATAACCTCACCAGACCACTAAGAAACCTTCCAATACTCTTCATTCATTTTCTCTGCAGTCTCAGTTTCAAGGGATGTCATTATTGGTATTGCTGTTGGTGGGTTTGTTATCCTGTTGTTTATCCTATTAGCTGCTTGTTGGCCGCACAGTCCAGCAGCCTCAAGAGATTTGTCGTTAAGCAAGCAAGGTAATTGCTTAAATCCCTATATGTTGCTTTAACACATTAGCTTTTCATAGCTACTATTTGACAAGTGTTGTCTCGTCATGCTGGATCTGGCAAACGGTTAATGGCTGTCTCCAGCAGTTTGCCGGTCTGCTCAACTTGACAGATGCACTGTTTGCTTGTTTGACTACTGATGATTCGGTTTTGATGGGATACTGTTGATAATTTTCTGTTACAGAAATACATGCCGTGTTATCGAGCAATGTTCCTCCCAAGCTTGTGATCCTCCATATGAACATGGCCCTCCACGTATATGATGATATAATGAGGATGACAGAAAACCTGAGCGAGAAGTACATTATCGGGTACGGGGCATCGAGTACAGTTTATAAATGTGTTCTGAAAAACTGCAAGCCAGTGGCAATCAAAAAACTATATGCTCAGTACCCGCAGAGCGTGAAGGAATTTGAGACTGAACTTGAGACTATTGGGAGTATCAAACGCAGGAATCTTGTCAGCCTCCAGGCTTACTCGCTATCACCTGCCGGGAATCTTCTTTTCTATGATTATATGGAAAGTGGCAGCCTCTGGGACGTTTTACATGGTAAGTGGACATAGCAGGCTCAAACAGTCTCAGTTCATCTTGCTCAGTATTTAGAACTTCTTCCTTTTCTACCCTCCATCTGTTAATCTGTCAGCAAGCATGTACTGGCCACTTATTAAGTTAATTATTTATTTTCTTTCTCTTTGATTAGAATGTCTAGATGGCATACAAACGGTTCGAGAATTTTCTACAACCATATGCTAATGTGCGTGTCTCTGTTTATTTTAGCAGGTTCGTCTAAGAAGACAAAACTTGACTGGGAGGCTAGACTCCAGATTGCTCTTGGCGCTGCCCAAGGGCTGGCATATCTCCACCATGACTGCAGCCCACGGATAATCCACAGGGATGTAAAATCGAAGAATATCCTCCTAGACAAGGACTATGTGGCGCACCTTGCTGACTTTGGTATTGCCAAGAGCTTGTGTATCTCCAAGACCCACACATCAACCTATGTGATGGGCACAATTGGCTACATTGACCCTGAGTATGCACGCACATCCCGCCTGAACGAGAAATCTGATGTATACAGCTACGGCATCGTCTTGCTCGAGTTGCTGACTGGGAAGAAGCCAGTAGATAACGAGTGCAACCTACATCACCTGGTAACTAATTTTCACTTGCTTGCAATTGTTTTATTGAAAATTCTCTCTTCGCTTCACTCCCTTCGGGATTCGAGGTTCAATAAGTTCAGTCATGGGCGCTAGGTCTGTGTTCCTTGAAGGGGACCGGCAACATGAAAGCTTATCATGTGCTGGGGGTTAGATCTATCTACACTGTGGTAGTGCGATTCATTGTATGGCTGGTGAAAGCTCTATGATAACTGGCAACCTGTCAGTGTCCAGCAAAGCCTGTGATATTTGTCCCCTGCCTTCAATCATGTGGTTGGCAATACACTGCTGTCAAAAACTGTAGCTAACTAGCAGTAGTATTTTCTACTTTGATTACTGATATGTTTGTAATTTAGCCTGAGCATTTTACTTTGCCTACTCTGTCAAACTTAAACTGTTTTATTTTTGGAAGAAAATACAAAGGTTGAGTTAGAATTGCTACTTTAAGATGTCTCGGCAGACTGAACTATGCAGCTGCATGTAGTTGATTTGACTGTTAAACTTCCTGGCTTGCACCCCAGTGGTATTATGCTCGCTCATTGGTTCCTCCCTTGCAGATCCTATCAAAAGCTGCCGACAACACGGTGATGGAGATGGTCGACCCAGACATCAGCGACACGTGCAAAGATCTTGGAGAGGTCAAGCGGATGTTCCAGCTGGCGCTCCTCTGCAGCAAGAGGCAGCCATCCGACCGACCGACGATGCACGACGTCGTGCACGTCCTCAACTGCCTGGTCTGCCCAGAACCAGCCCCGAAGGCGGCGCAGCCACCCGGATCACCTAAGTCGTCCACGGCTCCAAGCTACATCAACGAGTATGTCAGCCTGCGAGGCGGCAACGGCCTCTCCTGCGCCAACTCGTCGAGCGCGTCCGACGCGGAGCTCTTCCTGAAGTTCGGCGAGGCGATATCGCAGAACACCGAGTAGACACTGACCTTGTGATGGTTCTGGAATGCAGGCCGCGGTGTAGGCATTTTTCTGTAGTGATTTCCGGTGTCCACGGATTAGCAGGGAACACTGAATTTGGAGGTGTTCGGTTCACTGTAAATATGGTACTCCTTTTTTCCGGTATCCAGCTTTTTTCTCTTTCTTTATTTCGGCTTACCTTTTGGAACTGTTGCTTGGTTGGGAATGGGGATGATAAGAATTGTGCTGAAACAGAAAGGACACTGTGTTTGGTTGGAAACTAAATGGATGGAAACAGTTGTCACTGGCCTGTTTCAGTTGGGGACATACACTGGCAGGTAGAATTGTGCTAGTGACATTCTGTCGTATGAAAAGAGTAAGGCTGCCTCCATGAAAGTAGTACTGTTCCAGGTAAAAAAAAGAAGTTCTGATGATACTGCCTCTGCACTCCTCAGATCTCCTGGGTGTCTATACTATATCTTAGTTCATGCCAATGTGATTCCCTGGTGACTTCTAACGATAGTACTGCTAGCGAACAGCATGTCTAGTTATCATTGTGCATTAGAGAGTAGTATATCACATCAGTACAGCCACTGGGGAGTTCCTCGTGGCCTGCCATGGCGAGGGCAGGGAACGCTGCTGCCTTCGGTGCCAGCTGAACATGCCTGATGGTGCGCTAGGGGCTCACAGCATGTGTCGCTATCCTTGGCTGCACAACTCAGATCAGAAACTACAGCAAGACTGTCCCAAGGTTCAGGATTCGCTCCTTCCTCAGCAGCGCACACAACTCACACGAGATCAGGCTTGACATTGGTAGAACTCAAAACGAAGACAACAAACTCAGTCATTCTATTACAAGGCCATATATGAGCCAAAACTACATATACTCAACAAAGCAAGCAAAGCAGCGCCCCATTCACCGGTCCTTCGACCTCTGGGTCAGTTCACTACCGCCAGCGGAACCCCAGATTGTAAAACTTCATCCACCCCGGGCTCTAGCCTGCGGGCGCCAAGCTTCCAGAATGCCCCAGTCAGCAGGGGGTGGGTATGTATCCCAGTACACCATTCCAGCAAACGAGAGAAACACAGTAGAAGGTTATTTCAATCGAACACCTTGAAAACAAGACATTGTTCCCCAAGCGCTCCACACACAGCAGGATCCCCAATGACTACATAAGAAGTTCCATGCCTACACCTCTACACTACGTGATCGAGCAAACTCCACATAGCCAAAACTGAACTCACATACGTTTGTGCTCGGAATGCATCAGGTAGTCCACAGCACGATACAATTCATCAGTGCAACAGAAAATCACATGCTTGATTGCTCCTCCGCTGGCGACTTCTCCTTCTTGTCCGGACCAAAGATGTAGAGGGCAGCGGTGGCAGGAACGAGGACGCAGGCGATCTTCTTCTGCAGCTGCTCGCTCCGCTGGGACCTGCAGGGTTACAGGAAAAATGCACCTGAATAACAGCGAAATTTTACACTAGCGCATATTTTGAAGACAATGGCAAGCCGGTTGCTTTACCGTTTCTCCTCCTACAGCAAGAAGTCAATCAGGGCCTGGGTGTTACGTAAGTGTGCCTGGAACAGATCTAGCACCATCTCCAAGCGACAGATCCTCTCTCCCTCGGCATGGCACGGCAGCTGGAGATGATTGAACATTTTAAATGAATGAGTTGAATATTTTTTTAGAATTACAGGGGGAAAGCTTCCCCACTGGTTGTTGTATTAACTTGGAAGATAACAGCATCGTTACAAAGTTGCACCCATAGTGCGAATATAAAGACGCAACACGAGTGTACAGCAGGAGGCTATCAAACTCTACAAGAAAGCTAGCCACACTAAACACAAGTGCAAAGGAAGAAGAGATGAAGTCAAGCCGAGAAGCATTGTAGCACACTCGAGGGGATATAGAGCAGCTTGACCCATTCCCTGCCGGCACCACCCAGGCACCCACAGGCCACAGCAGCATGCCGGCACCCATGAGAAGCACGCCATCTCTGATGGAGAACGCACAGGCCGACGCGACAGCGGGCACGAATAGGAACGATACAAGCACGGCGATGGCGAGCCCAGGCGAAGAGAAGCTGCACGCGCGGAGGGAGGCGAAGAGTGGCTGCAGGCGCATCCGGCGGGGTGGGCTCCGTCGAGGGGAGAGAAGGGCGGCAGATGAGCGGGACGAGTCGACGGCGGCAAACTGAGGCATAGCCGACGTCGAGGGGGAGAAGGCCGCCACCACACCAAGCCGCACCGACCGACAGCGCAAGAGTACCTGAGGGGAAGTGGACGGCGAGCACGAGCAGCAGAGGGATGGGGAACCGACGCGGAGTGGCCCCGCCGCCGCCGTACATCGACCGGCAGCTTCCTCCAGCGGCGGCGAGGTGGGGCAGAGGAGGATAGGGGCTTTTTGGTGGCGGCGGCAGTTGCCTCCGAATGAATTGGTTGTATCACCTGATTTCGCATTCCGATGGAACCCTAGGGAACACATAGGAGTGGGGTGGATTACCTTGCAGGGACCGATCCTCCCAGCCACGCCGGAGAAGAAGACACGCGGGCACCGGGGAGAGGGCCCTTGAAGGAACGACCGGCGGAGGACGCGGCCGGCGGCGGACCTGAGTAGCGACGGCGACGCCATCGGTAGCGCGCGCGGCCGCCGGAACCGAGCGAGAGAAACCGACAGCTGCGGGGGATCTGTCCAAAATGCTACTGTAGGCTGTAGTATGTACAGCCACTCGCTCTCCTTAATGGGCCAGCGGAAGCACAACAAAGGTTCTGCTTCGTGTCAAGGTCCAGGACAATGTTTTTTTTTTTAGCTTAAGGTCCAGGACAAAAATTTTTTTGACAGAAGGTCCATGACAATTAGTAGTAGGAGGAGCCTTTCTCCTGATGGTCTTTGTATCCCGAACAATATCTTTAATTAATAAAGAGCTACTATGTAATGCTCAAAAAAAATGGAGCTATGCCAACCTCAAAAAAAAAGTAGAGGAGCCTTGCCTCGGAGAGAGAAAAAAGAGATCTCGCCCTAGGGCACCTGTCTTCCGACGCCGGCCTCCGGCGGCTCCCCCCGCCGACGACCTAAGGTCGTCGGATTCACGTGTGTGGATAGTTTTAGCCTAAAGTAGCTTCGTATTTAGGTTACTCATCGTCTTGGCTTTGGAGACGACGATGATGATGCTGAATAAATTTTCTTCAGATCCTTTTTTGATGGATTTGGAGATCAGTCTATCTAAGCAAGGATGGTGTGACGGTGGCGGCATCCCCATGGTGGATTTTGTCCTCAGGCTCCGCCATTGCGACGATGTTTGCTTCAGTACCGGCGTGGAACCTAGGAGGTAGTCCAGGAGCGAACACAGATTGTGGTCTGCATCGACGACATCTGGAAGATGGTGGATCATGTGTTGGATCCATGGTTCGTGGATGGCAGGTCTGGCTTCCACCTTCGATGTCTTAGTCGTGCAGGAGTGCTAGATCTAAAGATCGATGGCATGTCCGGGGTGTTGCCCCGGTCTAATTCGTTCAACGGCAATAGTTTTACCTTGGGTGAGCCACCTTGGAGGTCCGCAAAGCTACATGTCAGCGATGGAGCCGCATCGATCTCGGGTGAGGAGGTGATCCGTTATTCTTTCCTTTGGTGGCTGCTGTGGTGGTGCCATAGGCAGGTGACGGGCGTTGGCGTTAAACTCAGAGGTTTCTTCGGTCTAGATTGTTTTCTTTCTTGGCTGATGGTCCTTTGCGCAAAGACGTGCATTTTATTGTCTTTTCAGTTTTGTCGGGTCAATGTTTACGTGACTTGTATTATGATCTTTATGATATATAAATGATACATGTATTACCACGAAAAAAGGTTCTGCTTCGCCCAAAATAATACGGTTTGAGGCAGGTTTCTTACTAGGCCATTTTCTTTCTTACAACTTACTTGATTGTGAGCCATTTTCAATGCCTCTAAGGTTCATGATAATTTAAACTAGTTTTCGACCCGTATTATATAAAACCACACATAGTTGGACCGATACGCTTGGAAGTAGGCAGTAGTGGCGGCTTGATCTTGGAAGTTCTTTCTTTGCTTGTGTGCATTTGATGCTTATTGATGTAAAAAAAGATTGACGCTTCTTGGTTTAGGGGTTGCCGGTTTCTGAGTGGTGTCTTTGTCACGACAGCTACTAACATTGCTCAATATAGTGCTATTTCCAACCAGACTAATCTTTCTTGTGTGCATATCTCACAGGATGCAAAGTATCTTGCAAATCATGGATCGTCAGATTGGGGTAGACAATGAGGTAGTTCGGCAGATTGAGGTATACAATGAGGAAATTCCCGCAGTGGCGTTTCATTCTTTCAGAGAAACTGCACCAAATGCAAGTACCGGCACAGTTATATATGTGCAAATATGTTAAACTGGCAAGATGTCTCCAGTATGCGACTACGGCTGAAGCAATGGCTCTCCTGAAGGGTTTGGAATTTCTTGGGAAACTGGGATGTGAAAAGGTGACTATTGAGTCAGATTCTCTTGAACTTATCCAAGCTTGCAATGGAATTGTCGAAATTTGAAGTCTGTATGCTGCAATCATGGCTGAATGTTTCTTAAAAAATAGATTTATGAAGAAGATAGTCTTTAAGCATTGTCCAAGGGAGGTTAATCAAGTGGCTCATAATTTGGCTAGGTATTCTTATGAAAACAAGTCTACTTTGTATTGGGACGATGATTCCCTAGCTTCCTCCTTAGCTCACTCCTGAATGATGTAACAATTGTTTGATTTGGAGGCTGCAAGTTTCATACGTACTCTTTTTTCTTACCAGGGTACCTAATGAGACTGAAAGATTTTAATAAGACGGCTTACAGACCTAATATATTGTGATTTAAAAAAAAACTCTCTAGACCATAATACTAAATCTTCATTGTTGCCTTTTTCCATGGAAAAAGTAAGTTTCTGCTTTGTGCTTTAATTAATATATTCATACGAGAGTCACTGAAAGAGTCATACGAAATTGTAAGAACAGAAGTAATTCTTTATTTAACCATGTATAATGGATGGCTAAGTATTTTTTTCTTGAATGACCTGCTCTCACTTGAGATAGTAATGGACATGTTTTGGCATGAGATAGTAATTGAGTAAACTAGGAAAAAATCTTGTGTTTACTACTTGGAATGAAAAGCCACTGAAGTAGATTGATTTGGAGAATTATACGGCGCGCTACTAGGACGGCCTACCTTGCGAGCATATTGACAATGTGTAATTTGATTTTTTTACGATGTGTAATTTTATTTTAGTCAATAATATTGGTTGTAAGGCAACAACGTGCGGGCATACTGCTTGTAAGAATAAGATCCTTCCTGTCCTATCCTCGCTCTGGTAGTGTGCCTAGTGGCGGCGAAGGCCGCATGTATTTGTGTGTTCGACGGATCTCTTCGTATCCGGTTTTTTTTGTATTCCTTGATGTGGCTTGAGATTAGTTTATTCCGATCCATAATTGTCATCTTCGGCGATGGTTGCTGCTCTGATGCGCTGGTATTTCGAAGTCTTCGCATGACGACTTCTCATCCGTCTACTACGACAAGTTTTCTCGGCTCCGGTGATATAGAGACGAGGACGACGGCACACCTCCGGCTCCTACTAGTGCACGTGGTCCAATAAGGTATTTGTATTTTTATATTTTTTCCTTAGTACCGTTGTTGACGATTATTAATACTTCTTTCGTTCTAAAATAAATGACGTGAGTTTGTCTAGATTCACATATATCTAAACATATTTTAGTATATAGGTACATGCGAATATAAACCCAAGACGGAGGGATTATAAAAAAACCTATCTCACACGGGAACGGGATTCAACTCACAGGCTAGTGGTAGAAAAAAAGTTTAAACCTAATTATCTCATTGCAGGGCGACATGTGGGCGGCGGGCTTTAATTAGACGATCTTGGGTTGTTGATGCACAAATCTGGCCTATTAGGCCGGCAAGATACATGATACGGTGTCGGTATGGAGTCCTATGGACTGAACTCCGGATCCAGACGGATGTCCGGATCCCCTTCACTACAAGAACCAAAAAAAAAGAGAAGAAGGAAAGCTGCCGTTCCCATTTTCAGAAGGATGGCTTCGTCGGTCCTCACTCACGTCCACCGCCGGTAAGAATGGCGATGTAGCGGGTTTGAACAGATATACCAAAATCAAATTCATATCTAAATCCATGAACCTCACTCTAACTCGTCCACGAAGATATTCATGGGCATGGATGTCGTCCTAGATCCCAACCCACCGGATATCCATGTATCCATAGATATCCATTGATTTACACACCATATACATGATCATAACAACATTCAGCATAACTACGATATTATAGAAAATTCCGATAGCATTTCAACCAATATTACATAGATAATACATAGAAATATCAAAGCAATAATATTTTAACCACATAGTACTTAAAATATGTCAAATATCACACGATAACACCACAAAGTACATAGATGTCTCATAAGAGTTTCACTGACATGTGGATCCCACATATCAGCCGGGTATCCGTTGGATATCCACGGAGTGAAACCACTACCCATACCCGTCTCATGAATTAGAGGATATCCACCCCCATAAAATCCTGAGCGTAATTAGCCCTCCATACCCTTACCCGTCGGGTCGAATATCCGTGCATACCCAGATTCGTGGATAAAATTGCCATCCTTAGCCACGGCCGCATTCTTCGGCGATCGATCCCGCAGGGCTCCTTCCCTCGGAACCCAGTTCGGTTCTTCTTCGGCCGTGTTGGGAGGATCGAGTCCAAGGTAAAAACCCCTCTTCCCTTGCTCCTAATTTGTTCCCCCCTCTTCTCTCTTCCTCTAGGGTTTCATGTGACGACCTGGGAGTCCAGATCGCACGAATTGGGAATAGAGTGGGTGAGAGGAGCAAGCAGGAGATGGGGAGTTCAGAAAGAAGATGAGAGGCGCAAACTATGCTTTACTTCTTGGATTGTTTGAGTCCATGCAAGCCCTGGGTATATAACCACAGGTGACACCCACGCACACACGACCACGAGCTGTGCCTAATAACACACTTACAGCCAAACACACACCAGCTAATCTCCTGCTTTTCCTTTTGTCACGCTGGAAGTCTGAATCGCTGTCAGTTAACATGTTAACTGAAGGAGCTGCAAGGGAGAGTACCGGTATGGTTTGCTGTTAGGTGGGACAGCGCCAGACTCAAGTGCAATTGCATGATCATACTGACGGCGAGGAGGTGATTTTTGTGGCATCCGCAAAAACATCCGAGAACTCGGTCAGAATTGCAGAGACAGCAGCAGGTGCAGTATCTGTTGCTGGAGATATGTTCTCAACGATAGCCAATGCCCAAATTTCATTGTTCTCTTGCAGTTGATTCAGAGTATGCACATCAATTTCTTGTAAAACTGGTGTAGTATCAGGAGTGATTCCCTGCAAGGTGATCCAACTGCCTTTGTAATCTAAGGAGATTGCCTTGCCCTTCCAGTTGCATCTCATGGGGCTAAAAGAATCTAGCCAGTCCATTCCCAGGACACCATCATAAGCCCCTAAATCAATAATGCGCAAGTCAGGGTTGAATATGTTGCCATGACTCTGCCATTCCAGTTGTTTCACCAGTCTGTTACACTGAATATACTGGCCATTAGCAATCTTGACAGCTACAGATGGAATAATCTCAGAGGAAACACCAACTCTAGCAGTAAATGCAGCATTGATGTAACTGTCTGTGCTGCCAGAAACAAGCAATAACAGCATCGTCTGATCGCCCACATAAACAGGCAGTCTGATACACGATGGTGCTTCAGTTCCTACAGTAGCCTGAGCAGACAGCATACAACATTCAGGAACTTGTCCTGGTGGCTCATCCAACAGTTCCAAAGCATGGACAGCGTCATCAGATAACACCTCGCCATAATCACCCACTTGAATTGTCAGAAGCTGAGATTGTTTCTTACACTGGTGACCTTTGGTGTAACGATCCCCACACTTAAAGCATAGCTCGTTGGCTCTTCTGTACTCTCGAAGTTGTCGCTCGCGTCCAAAATCATCCCCAGCGGGTCATGGGGTTGCCAGCGGACGAGGTTGTGGTGGAGCGGACAGTGGTGGAGGCCGCCCAGCAGGAGCAGGGCGGTAGGTAGGCGGTTGGCTTCTAGTTCCTCTTCTTGAATTCTGGCGAAAATTGTGGCATGGGTAATACTGGCTTCTAGTTCCTCTTCTTGAATTCTGGCGAAAACTGTGGCACAGGTAATACTGGTAGGTGCCTGAATCAACACAGCAGCCCACGCACACATGACCGAGCTGTGCCTAACACACTTACAGCCAAACACACAGCAGCTAACCTCCTGATTTTCCTTTGTCACACTCAGAACTCTAAATCGCTGTCAGTTAACATGTTAGCTGAAGGAGTTACAGGTGTGACATTTCATCGATCCACGAAATTGTTGGGAGATGTGATCTAAGGATGTAAAGAATATTGCTTAAGATGCTTTATTTTAGATGGTATAAAGATGCTTTATTTTAAGATTGCCTTACCTTGTTCTTGTGGCAGCTTGTTGTCATTACGGGAGCCTCCAAGTTGTTGTGGAGTTGTTGCCCCACTAGTTGTGTAAAGGCACCGGTGCCCGCCTCGAAGGGTATCTATAGTGGAAAGGTGGATCAGGCCTTTGGTGGCGAGATCCATCGGAGAACAAGGTAAGGCCTATTTTGGCGTGGTGGTCTTAGTACTGCCCACCCCTCCAACGTAGACGTACTTCCCTTAACAAGGAAGGAACTGCGGTCAAACAAATCCCGTGTCTCCGTGTGCTTCACTTTGGTTTACCTGTTCCTCTTCCACTCGCTCTTTACTCGCTAGTAGATAGATTTGCATATAGGGAAATTCCACCTAATAGTTTATCTAGAGAATTTACCTTTTGTGCTAAGCCTAAAATTGAAAAAGTATTAAAAATTGGTGTAGCACCAATTCACCCCCCCTCTAGGTGCCCATACGATCCATTTCAGAGCTGCAAACATGAGACTTCATTAAGAATTGCCATTGATTAAAAGAGGATGCAGTAATCTTGGGTGGATCACCCCTATTGTTTATATGAGGATGAGGGATAGGTGGATCGGGGGAATATACGTGATGAACCTCACTATATTGCTCCTTACCACTTCCCTTCTTGGAGGTGGAGCCATTATGTTTTTCACCTACCACTTCATCATCCTTGGATCCGGTGTTAGCCTTATCCTTGGATGATGGTGTGGTGGCCTGAGAGGAGGATGGAGATGGGGCTATGGATGATGTGAGACGAGTAATCATTTGATTCATATCCTCCATCTTGGCCTCAAAGGATTTCAACAAGGTTGTTTCCAATGTTTTGAGGTCATCCATTGTGACCTTATCCATAGCCTCATTCCCATTCTCCTTGGTACCCATACTTCTCTTAGGCGGTTAAGCCCGAATAAAGAGCAGGGGCTCTGATACCAATTGAAATGGATCGTATGGGAACCTAGAGGGGGGGGGTGAATAGGTGCTACTCCAAATTTTAATGCTTTTTCAATTTTAGGCTTAACACAAAGGGTAAATTCTCTAGATAAACTATTAGGTGGAATTTCCCTATATGCAAGCCTATCTACTAGCGAGTAAAGGGCGAGTGGAAGAGTAACGAGTGAACCATAGTGAAGCACGCGGAGACACATGATTTGTTTTACCGTAGTTCCTTCCTTGTTAAGGGAAGTACGTCTGCGTTGGAGGGGTGGGCGGTACTAAGACCATCACGCCACAATAGGCCTCACCCTGTTCTCCGATGGATCCCGCCACCAAAGGCCTGATCCACCTTTCCACTATAGGAACCCTTCGAGGCAGATACCGATGCCTTTACACAGCTAGCATGGCACAACTCCACAATCAACTTGGAGGCTCCCGTAATGACAACAGGCTGCCACAAGAACAAGTTATCAATAGCAAAGAACAAGATCTAGATATTGACAAGAATACTAGATCATGGATTTCTCCAAATGAATGGAGAGGAGTTGATGCGCTTGATACGTGATGACGATGAAGATTATCTCCTCCTTCAATTCCCCCAAAGATCGAAGCCTTCGGGTGGTTGAAGTGGGAGATCTAGTGAGAGAGCTTTTGCAAAGTGTTTGAACAATTTCGAGTGAATCAAGAGTTCTGCTCATTGGGAAAGAAGGGATATTTATACCCCCTTCCAAATCCAAGCCGTTGGAGCCTTTGGGGGCCGGATTATCTGGCCCATGTGAGGGTCGGATTATCCGGCCTGGGGAAAACTACGCCCCAGACTCGGATTATCCGGCAGATAAACCGCCCCTACTCTGAGTGACGCACCGAGCCTGCCCTCGATCGCCTTCTGGGGGTCGGATTATCTAGCCCCATGTGAAGGCCAAATTATCCAGCTTGGGGAGGAAAAACCGCCCCAGTTTGGATTTTCCGGGAGAAAATCTGACCGGACTCCGAGCGATGCGCCTTGACAGCCTTTGATCGATTTCTGGGGGCCGGATTATCCGGCCCATGCGAATGCCGGATTATCCGGCCTGGGGAGGAAAAACCTCCCTAGTTCGGATTTTCCAGGAGATAATCCGACCGGACTCTGAGCGACGTGCCTTGGCAGCCTTTGATCGATTTCTGGCGGCCGGATTATCCGGCCCATGCGAATGCCGGATTATCCGGCCTGGGGAGGAAAAACCGCCCCAGTTCGGATTTTCCGGGAGATAATCCGACCGGACTCCAAACGACGCGCCTTGGCAGCCTTTGATCGATGAGATAGGCCGGATAATCTGGCCCTTGGTGGGGCGGATAATCCGGCCCCCCAAAACACCTGCACACTTAGCGCACATGAGAAAACTCCACGGTATTGTTATCTAACACTCAAAACACAGGAAAACATGAAATGTTCTTTCACGGTCCCGGATGCGAAATTTCTAGCCCCAGGGCTGAATTTTTTTGCCCCCTTCAAAAATTTTGGCCTAAATTTCGGCCCCCTCATTGGTCCTTAGCCGAATTTCGAGGGGCCAAAACTCAACAAAAATAGAAAAACAAAAATGATTATAACTTTTGCATCCAGACTCCGATTAGGTGAACTTGGGCTCGTTTTGAAGAGGAAACCAAGTTCTACAAGATCATGTAGAGAAACATCATAGTCAAACAAGGGAGGATAAAACCAAATGATGAAAGGTTTGACCTCTCTATAAAATATGAACCGGTAACCTCCGGAATTAAAAGTACTATAAGATATTCATTCAAAATCTGGTTTTTGATAAACTTGAGCTTATATTGAAGATAACCAAAATATATAAGACCCCACATATATAAAATACAAATGACAAACAAGAAATATGATGTCAACGATGCAAAGGCGAGCTCTCTCTGAATGATATGATCAAGATACTCATTCGATAGCACTTCTTGATAGTACGACTATCTATCCTATAACCCGGTCTTCCAAGTAACAACATGATACCGACACAAGAGAAAACATATCAATATCATACTTTTGTCTTGTGCATTCTACTTGAGCTTAATGATGATAATCTTGATCTTCTCAAGTTAGAACACCTTTCTTGATTGGCTTGCTTGGTGAAGTCTTGCAGATTGCTCCCCATGCATACTCCACTATGGGAGACCCTCTTCATTGGGAAAGTCTTCACATATCCATGATCACCATAAGGATGACAAGCTTCAAACATATGTTGTTCTCGAGATGGCTCATCTTGAATTGGCAATTCATTTCTTCTTTGTGTGTTGGTCCTCTCAAATCCACTCTTTACACCTTGTATTGATCAACCTTGCATCTTCTTATCAATGACCATTTTTGGATCATACCTTGAATATCTCCTTGGCCATTGTTTATTCTTGTTCACTTTCTTCTTCCTTCAACCTTGAAGCCAACATATTGTTCATGCATTGCTTTTTTTTTGAATTGTCATGCATTGCTTATGGACAATCCCTACAAGTATAACTCAAATCAAACTTTAGTATATAGAGATTGTTATTAATTTTCAAAACCATACATATGTGGGCGCACATGCTCATTTAGCAGCACTGGACAAGTATGTCCGGAAGCAGAAGCAGCAGCAGGGGCCAGCACTGGAGGACACATCAAGGAGCACGACCAGAAGAAGAAGAAGAAGGTGGAGATGGAGGTGATCGAAATCTCCTCCGATATCGAGTGAGAAGCTCACCGGCGCATCCAAAGGCAATGAGAAAATTATCATGCCGACTTTTGCTTATGGTTTGCTTTGGATTAGCCCCTAAAATGGGTTAACTTTCGTTTTTGGAGTTAATCGATGTACAAATCTACGCGTGAGATGCTTGTATGAACTGTGGTGTTTATCTAGATGATGGTACGTTGTGCTAATGCGGGACTTTTTTCTTCGAATTTACAATACACTTCATAGATAATCTGTTCTGCACAGGACCTAAAATTAGTTTTTAGGTGAACTATATAGCGGTTTTAAGCAAAAGTCGGCAAAGACTACAATGTACCTTCGCCACCTGCCCGACCGTGCGGTTGTCTGCAAAAGAAACGAAGACTGGCAATGAACAATTTCCTGAATGGAAATTCAGCCGATCGACACTGCCGCATTGCACTGTATTCCTTTTGCGCTTCGACAGTCCGACGGATGGATATGCTCTCGTTGGAGCCCTGCTCTGGCCACGCACGCACGTGTCGCCTGCCTGCCCCTGCGCGCGGTAGAAAACGTACGGCTTGGATCGGATCCGTTACCATCGATCGGCGTGATTCTGATTAGAATGGTAAGTTTTCGGAAGCATTCGTTGTGGACCACCCGTGCATGCTTTGATTTCTTTCTACTGGAGTATCTTGCGGAGTTGTGGTAAAACATCTCATGGTAAACGCGACGCTTCGTAAAGGACAAGCATCGTGCATATGGTCCCGAATAATTATCTGCTCACACTCGTCATTCTTTGGTCTCTGCCAAGAGAAAAGTCAGTCACGCAAGTTGCTCATCGCAGCGGGCTGTTCTCCCCACCTCCACTAGCATTTTTTAAGGCAATTTTTTTTCATCTTGCACGACGAAAGTTCGTATACTCGCATTCTTAGGACCTAAATTTTCGCTGGATTTGGTTTATTTTTTTCGAGAAATTTGATCCTATTTTCATCCGGCGTATTCAGGCCGAACCCAACGCACTGAGTGTCGTCTAGAAACGCCGGATGAAGCTAAAACGGCGGGATATCTTTTTACGCTGGTGGCCCTGTCCTGTCAGTGAGAGAACACCGTTCTCATCCTCATCATCTCGACTCCCGCGTCAGACCGGCGGGCAGAGCAATGACCGCCTATCCAATAGCCCACACGCAGTGTAATGGCACGCCACCGCCCGCCCATCTTCTAGCCTTTTCCCGCCCTCGTTGCTACATCCCTCCCGCCCTCGCCGATTTTTCTTGAAATGGCTATAAATGACGGCCATCCTCCCCGTCTTTAGAGCATAAACCTTCACCTCCCCAATCTGCACACAATTCTAGACGAAGGAAAGCTCGGCGGAAGCAATGGCGGAGAGGTTTCCCAGCGACCCTGTGGTGGCGAATGGCTTCGTCCGCCGGTCGCTCTAGTTGTGGGAGGTGCGACTTATCCACGGGGTCGGCGACCCGGCGCCGCCGGATTTCCGATGCCCATTGTCCTGGAAGCTCGGCGCGGGCGACGTACCCGTGTCGCAGGTGCCGGAAGGGCACGAAAGGATCGACGAGATCCAGATTGCCATCACCGACATGGGACCCGAGAAGGCGGAGCCCCCCGAGAACGGCGTACTAGGAGAACTACTTCCTCGAGCGCTAGCTAGCCTACCACGAGGGCGGAGGCTGGCATCGGCGCGCAACAACGCCGAATGTCGGCGTCGCTGGTGGAGTGAGCCCGGTCACACCCTTGGTGTCGTCCTCGAGCACATCCCGGTCGGCAACAACCCGCGGCTGGGGTACCCGCCACGCTCGCCTCCATCCTTCTCGCGGCGTCGGGGGAGTTTCTGGATGCCGAGGAGGATGGCCGGCGTGTCGTCCTCCTCGTTGGCATCAGCTCGCACTCGTCTAGCTTGACGCATTGCGACTCCACCCCGTCGTGCAGCACACCTGCGCTACGGCCAGTGACGCGCTCCCGTGGGCTCGTCATCAACGAGCGCCGCGCTCCATCGCCAGCGAGCGGCCATCTTCACCTCATCGGGCCGAACAGGGAGTAGGGCACCGTTGGGCCACTACGTACGATGAAGAAGGATCCCGCGGAGTGGGCCTCGCCGGACGCCGAGGAGGACTTCCTCCTCAAGATGGCGATGGAGGCTCTCAACGACGTCCTGCCGATGATGGGCCCGCCGCATGCACCTGATCTAGGTTGTACTGGGAGCAGGAGGAGGCCGAATGCCTCCATCGCCTGAGGCAGTAGGCCGAGCGCGCCACTCTCCGTCAACAGCGCGCGGCACTTGTTGTCCTCGATGACTCCGACTCCGACGAGGGTGGGCCAGGGCCCTCATCGCAGCAGTTGCGCAGCGGTGACACCGGGCAGAGTTGCAGCTCCGAGCCGCCAAGGTACAATCCGTTGAGCGATGACGGCAAATAAATAGTGTTCTACCATCGTCTCGGCATAAACTAGGATTCCCCGAGTGTTTTATTTTTTTTAGCCTAATGTAAGTCGAATTTGGGTATATGTTTGAGTTTGACAAAAATGTGTATGAACTCGTCTATAATATAATACAATCGTCTAAATTAGTATGAAATTTGCTCAGTTTAGTCGAACTTTGGGTGAATTTCAAAAAATTCACAAATCAAACCTGGGAATGCGAGTGAGAATTCGGCCATTCCCAGATCGAAAGTTGTATTCATACGACGTTATTTAGCGTTGGATTTCGGCCTAATCACGCCCAACAACGAGTGGAGGTGCTCTGATACCTAGCGAGCATCCAGGAGCACTCAATGTTGTGCCACTGCCACCCGATCAAGGCCAAGAACATCTCTAGCAGATCCATTATATATATTTAGTCCGGTCCTTAAGATTTCTTTTTTGGTTTTGGACTTTATTTTCGTTCCTAATAGATCTACTAAAATGAGCTAACCTTTAAATATTTTAAGTGTAGTTCTAAATCCATCCTTGAACACGATATATGTGTCGATTTACGTGTCATACACCAGCCAAATCCCCACGCCCCCTCTGCTCCTCCGCCACCAAATCAGGTCAATTTCACAACCGCTTCCTCGGCACCAGATCCACCAATTTTGTCACCCGTGCCACCACAACCACCATAAATCCACGCAAGGAGGCTTTGTCGGGGGTTGTCGCGCCGCTATGGAGAGGAGCTCCCCTCTGCTCCTCCGCCACCAAATCAGGTCAATTCCACAACCGCTTCCTCGGCACCAGATCCACCAATTTTGTCACCCGTGCCACCACAACCACCATAAATCCACGCAAGGAGGCTTTGTCGGGGGTTGTCGCGCCGCTATGGGGAGGAGCTCCAAGGACAAGGTTGAGCACCATCGCCAGACCCGCTCGGAGGGAGCACCGATACACGATGCTCATTCTACGGTGTGGCACGGGTAGGATGTGCTCGAGAAGCTCGCGTTGCCCGCTGTCCTCCATGCACACACAACCAGGACACGCGAGAATGCCGTTATGAACGTGACATTGTAGGAGTTATCCCGAAGCAGAAGCAGCAGCAGGGGCGCCGACGCCGGAAGAGACGAGCCTCGCGAGGAGCAATGACTGGAAGATGAAGAAGGCGGAGATGGAGGTGATCGACATCTCCTCAGATATTGAGTGAGAAGCTCACTGGCGCGTCCGAAAGCAACGAGGGAATTATCATGCTGATGTTTGCTTAGGGTTTGCTTCGGATTGGCCCCTAGAAATGGTTAAATTTCGGTTTTAGGGTTAATCAATATACAAATCTATGTATGAACTGTGTTAGAGATGCTCGTATGAACTATGGTGTTTATCCAGCTGATAATCTTGGTTCTAGTGCGAGACATTTTTTCATATTTACGGTACACTTTCATAGTATTGCAGGACGATTCATACCTAAAAATTAGTTTATAGCGGTTTTAAGCTATGGCATTTTAAGTATCTGCTAGAGATGGTCTAAGCTTGTGATCGCAAAGACTACAATGTGCAATGCTTACTTTATATAGTTTCTCGTACACCTAGAAAACATTAAGTCCCCGATTGGTCTGAAATTAACCGATACACTTTGTTTAAATACGCATGTATTTAGCTACATTTGAGTGTGTAGTTATATGTCCGTATCAATTAATTTGGGACACAGAGAAAGTAACAGTATTTTCAGAGTAACGACTAACAACTAAGAACCATACAACCTAAATGAGATTCATTCTATGGCAATACTTATAGTAGTATGAAAATAGTTCTCGGTCAAATTAGCTATGGTCACTTCATATTATCACTTCATTATAGTTGTCAAAACGGCAAAATCATCTCGTGTATTCTAGAAAAATAATCATTGTCAAGCGGACCTGTACGCAGACTTTTTCTCAGATACAAAAATTTACAAAGCTGTTTCACTACTACATATTCAAATGGAGCGGGCTACAGGGCTAGCCGGAGCCCGGAGATAAGGTGGGGGCAGCACGCTACTAGTGCTACTGAGCGAAAGCAGCAGTGATCCACATGGACGTGGTCCACCCGTCGTCCTCACACGAGATCCTCCTCCCTCCCCTGTCCCTTCCTTCCCACCCCCCCGTAGCTCTGCTCAAGGGAGGGAGGACCAGCACAGCAAAGCAAAAACCCAAACGGCCAAACCCCCCTTCTCGATTAAACCGCAGCAGCATTTACCTCACCACCGCGAATGCCCCTGCCCCAATGCCTCCTCCTCGCCGCCGCTCCTCCTCCCCCGTGACCGCGGGGCGCCTTCTCGGGGCCCTCGCCGCGCTCCTCCTCCTCCTCCTCGCGGCCGTCGCCGTCGCCGACTCCGACGACGGTGGGTACTCCCTCCTGCCCTTTCCTCCTAGTACGGGCTTGGCGGCGGGCTCTGCTCGGGGAGCTCGTCGGATTCGTGCGTAGGGGGGTTGCCTTGCTCCCCGCTGGTATTTTATTCGTGCGCGCTTTTTAGTGGGTGGGCGTGGTCTTTGTTTATGCCTCGCTGATTTGTTCCTTCTGCTGCTGACGGCGCCTAAGCATGGACTAATAGTAGATTAATCCCGCCCCCTGTTCATAGCATCCCCTCTGCCTGCGGCTCTTCTTCTTCTTCTCCCCTTGAGCCCTTTGCAGGGAAGAGCTACCGCCATTTTTTTTTAACTAGTGTAAAGCTTCTTCACCAATATCTATCCTCATAGTCAAATGCGGCTTATTTAAAAAAAAATGTTAGTTCTCTTCCTGGTATGCTTCGTCGGCAAGCGCTTTTCACTGCCTTATTATCCCGCTACTGGGGATCAGGTTTCTCATTCTGAAGCGATGTACTGTTCGTGGAAGCGGAACCGTCTGGGCAGGTGAGAAGAGCTGGAAACTTTGGTTTTTGGTGTTTGTTTGGTTTGCATACTGCAAAGCAGCAAAAGTGTGTCAACAAAATGAGTTCGTTTCAGGCATTGGCTAGATTCATCATGGTGCTCATCCTTTTGTCGCTTACTTCTGTTAATCTATAGTGTGTTTGTTCACGTTTTCAGGGCGAACGCTGCTGGAGATCAAGAAATCCTTCCGCAATGCCGACAACGCGCTGTATGACTGGTCCGGCGACGGGGCGCCCCCGGGCTACTGCTCGTGGCGCGGCGTGCTCTGCGACGACGTCACCTTCGCTGTTGCGGCGCTGTAAGAAGCTCCCTGCAGCAAAATCTTATATATGCTCTATTGCTGGCTTGCAGTCGGTGCCGTTACTGACACGTGTTCTGTCTGTGCGACAACAGCAACCTCTCAGGGTTCAATCTTGGTGGCGAGATATCTCCCGCAATCGGGGACTTGAAGAGCGTCGTGTCAATGTACGATGATGGCACATTTGTCTCCTGAAATGAAAACGTGTTCGGGTCATACTAAGTTTGTGTAACTCTATTGTTGGTCATTTGTAGTGATCTGAAGTCGAATGATCTCTCGGGGCAGATCCCTGATGAGATTGGTGATTGCTCGTCGCTTAAAGTGTTGTAAGTTGGCTTCAGTACTAAGTTCTTCGTGTTGTTTTGACCTGTGGAAGTAACGCCTGCTGTGACTTTCCTTTTGATCAAGGAACTTGTCCTCTAACAATCTGGAAGGAGACGTACCTTTTTCCATATCTAAGCTGAAGCACCTTGAAAACTTGTAAGGCTTATTCTTGTCGCCAAAATTTGGTAAAAGTAAGCTTTCCACTCATTGTGTGCCTTGCTGTTACTTATATTTGTAGGATATTGAAGAATAATCAGCTGGTTGGGGTGATTCCGTCGACTCTCTCTCAGCTTCCGAATTTGAAGATATTGTAAGTTACTGCTGCTAAACTGCTCCGTGGGTTTAATTTGGTTAGTTCTAATGTGATATGTGTCCTAGGGACTTGGCTCAGAACAAGCTAACTGGAGAAATTCCAAGGTTAATATACTGGAGTGAGGTTCTTCAATACTTGTAAGTAGTCATTTTCTTTGTTCCCCAGTATTTTTTTTGTTTAGTACTAAAACTGTCTAGTATACTCAAGGGCCTAGTAAATGCTAACAAAACTTAATGTATGTAAGGTTTTGAGCTTGGATCAAACGTTTATGTTAAGTACAACAATTATCCACACGTAGTGTAGGCCTAGCAGGCCACCATTTTTACATGTGCAGTTTTTTGCATCTAAGTTTGTGGTATACTCCAGGGGACTGCGAAGCAATCAATTAGAAGGAAGCTTGTCTCCAGATATGTGCCAATTGACTGGCTTGTGGTACTTGTGAGTTCGTTGCTTCCCTTCGTTTATCACCAGCACAGCTGTTTGTGCCCTTTGTTTTATCAACAAAGTTGCTTTTGTTCGGTTCAGTGACGTGAAGAACAATAGCTTGATGGGCACAATACCAGATACCATTGGCAACTGTACGAGCTTTCAGGTCTTGTATGTACATTCTTTCTACTCCCTTCGAATAATATTGCTCATTCCTAGCTTTTAAAACACTCATGATCTTTCGCTATTTTAGGGATTTGTCTTACAATCAGCTTACTGGAGAAATCCCATTCAACATTGGTTTCCTGCAAGTGGCTACATTGTATGTGGTACTTATTTCATCAATCGAACTAGATGCTTAAGTTTCCTTACAAATACAAGTGATGATTTGAAATATTATTTACCATTGTGCCAGGTCTTTGCAAAGGAACAAGTTCTCTGGTCCTATTCCGACAGTGATTGGCCTTATGCAGGCGCTTCCAGTGCTGTATAATAGCTGACATTCTTCTCTTTATTTATGGCCACTTAGGAACTGTTTTGAAATATATTCTTTTTTTGCATCGATCCAGGGATCTGAGCCTTAACCAATTGTCTGGCCCAATACCATCTATACTTGGCAACTTGACATACACTGAAAAATTGTAAGCTTGCTATTTTTTATCTGTTTAATCAATAGTCAATTAATAATTTTCACTAACTGATATTGTAGCCCTTGTGAATTCTCTACGCTGTTAAAAAAACATGGGTAATTACTGATATCAGTCTCTTGTGCTACTAGATACCTGCAAGGCAATAGGCTAACTGGGTCAATACCACCAGAGCTTGGAAATATGTCAGCGCTTAATTACTTGTAAGCATGTAGCTTTGCACTGCCTTTATACTTCATAGTTAATTAATAGGCGTTTTACCTATTTGATACGCTATATCTCATTTCAGGAACCTGAGTGACAATAAGCTGACTGGGCTCATTCCCCCTGAGCTCGGAAAGCTCACAGGCTTGTTTGACTTGTAAGTATGATTCTATTCGTTGATATTATATGATTCTTATCAACAATGCTACTTTAGTTGGCGGTCCATGCCATTTTATTTTTGCAGGATCCTTTCAAATAATAAACTTGAAGGACCAATACCTGATGATATAAGTTCATGCCTAAATCTCATTAAATTGTAAGTTTCAATTTTTTCCTGAAGTTATTTCGTGTCTCTGGTAGCTGGAAACTAACTTGTTTGCTCTTAATACAGCAATGCTTATGGCAATAAATTGAATGGGACCATCCCACATTCATTGCACAACCTTCAGAGGATGACTGATTTGTAAGTGGTCCCTAATTTTTCTAGTTTCTATTCGTTTACACTGGTCTGTTTTTGTTCCAGACTGCCATATTACATTTCTAACAATTATCCCTAATGATTTCTGTTGATTCACAACTTCAAGGAACCTGTCATCAAATTATCTTAGTGGAGCGATCCCCATTGAGCTAGGAAGAATAAAAAACTTAGACACACTGTAAGTTCCAGGGTCTGATTAGTAATTATTCTTCAGAAAGCTTTGAACGCCATCATGTATCACATGAATATACTTGTAGGGATTTATCCTGTAACAAGATCGCTGGTTCGATTCCTTCAGCGGTTGGCAGCTTAGAGCATCTTTTGAGACTGTAAATCCAACAACCTATTATTTTCTTTGTGGAAATGCCTATATCTTTTCATGACAAAATAATATTATTCATGTAGTAACTTGAGCAAGAATAATCTGGTGGGATACATTCCTGCTGAGTTTGGAAACTTGAGGAGCATCGTGGAGATGTAAGCACCTTCTCACCTCAAGGTGCTCAGATCTTTATCCTTGTCTAAAGTAATATGGACACCTTTTGCTTTGTTTCAGTGATTTGTCCAATAACCACCTTCATGGCTTGATTCCTCAAGAGATTGGAATGCTGCAAAATCTGATACTATTGTAAGTACATGCAGGCTATGGGTTTTGTTCCGTGTTCATTTATATTGATAAACTAGTACTTTTTTTGAACTGATAAACTAGTACTGTACAGCTGAAAAGGCTATTGCCAGTGGACTGCATATTTCCTTTCCCAATTATTGGAGATTAATTTTGTAATTGTTTTGTCGTTACAGAAGATTAGAAACTAACAATATAACTGGGGACGTTTCTTCACTTACTAAGTGCTTCAGTCTCAATGTCTTGTAAGTTAAGACCTGAAAAGCTATTTGAACTGTTTGCACAAGTGTGAATTTCACTCATACCTTCTTTATTCTTATGTGCAGAAACATATCATACAACAACCTGGCGGGCATTGTACCCACAGAAAACAACTTTTCACGATTTTCACCTGACAGGTAGTATCCTCTGGTATAAATTTATCCCTTAAAAGAATATCGGTAATCCTTATTTGTAGTCTGAACTTTCTTTCAGTTTCTTGGGTAATCCTGGACTATGTGGCTACTGGCATAGTTCTTCATGCTATTCCTCCAGTCATGCAAAGAGATGTACGTACAATGTTATCTTTATTAAGATGCACTGGAATATAACCTCACCAGACCACTAAGAAACCTTCCAATACTCTTCATTCATTTTCTCTGCAGTCTCAGTTTCAAGGGATGTCATTATTGGTATTGCTGTTGGTGGGTTTGTTATCCTGTTGTTTATCCTATTAGCTGCTTGTTGGCCGCACAGTCCAGCAGCCTCAAGAGATTTGTCGTTAAGCAAGCAAGGTAATTGCTTAAATCCCTATATGTTGCTTTAACACATTAGCTTTTCATAGCTACTATTTGACAAGTGTTGTCTCGTCATGCTGGATCTGGCAAACGGTTAATGGCTGTCTCCAGCAGTTTGCCGGTCTGCTCAACTTGACAGATGCACTGTTTGCTTGTTTGACTACTGATGATTCGGTTTTGATGGGATACTGTTGATAATTTTCTGTTACAGAAATACATGCCGTGTTATCGAGCAATGTTCCTCCCAAGCTTGTGATCCTCCATATGAACATGGCCCTCCACGTATATGATGATATAATGAGGATGACAGAAAACCTGAGCGAGAAGTACATTATCGGGTACGGGGCATCGAGTACAGTTTATAAATGTGTTCTGAAAAACTGCAAGCCAGTGGCAATCAAAAAACTATATGCTCAGTACCCGCAGAGCGTGAAGGAATTTGAGACTGAACTTGAGACTATTGGGAGTATCAAACGCAGGAATCTTGTCAGCCTCCAGGCTTACTCGCTATCACCTGCCGGGAATCTTCTTTTCTATGATTATATGGAAAGTGGCAGCCTCTGGGACGTTTTACATGGTAAGTGGACATAGCAGGCTCAAACAGTCTCAGTTCATCTTGCTCAGTATTTAGAACTTCTTCCTTTTCTACCCTCCATCTGTTAATCTGTCAGCAAGCATGTACTGGCCACTTATTAAGTTAATTATTTATTTTCTTTCTCTTTGATTAGAATGTCTAGATGGCATACAAACGGTTCGAGAATTTTCTACAACCATATGCTAATGTGCGTGTCTCTGTTTATTTTAGCAGGTTCGTCTAAGAAGACAAAACTTGACTGGGAGGCTAGACTCCAGATTGCTCTTGGCGCTGCCCAAGGGCTGGCATATCTCCACCATGACTGCAGCCCACGGATAATCCACAGGGATGTAAAATCGAAGAATATCCTCCTAGACAAGGACTATGTGGCGCACCTTGCTGACTTTGGTATTGCCAAGAGCTTGTGTATCTCCAAGACCCACACATCAACCTATGTGATGGGCACAATTGGCTACATTGACCCTGAGTATGCACGCACATCCCGCCTGAACGAGAAATCTGATGTATACAGCTACGGCATCGTCTTGCTCGAGTTGCTGACTGGGAAGAAGCCAGTAGATAACGAGTGCAACCTACATCACCTGGTAACTAATTTTCACTTGCTTGCAATTGTTTTATTGAAAATTCTCTCTTCGCTTCACTCCCTTCGGGATTCGAGGTTCAATAAGTTCAGTCATGGGCGCTAGGTCTGTGTTCCTTGAAGGGGACCGGCAACATGAAAGCTTATCATGTGCTGGGGGTTAGATCTATCTACACTGTGGTAGTGCGATTCATTGTATGGCTGGTGAAAGCTCTATGATAACTGGCAACCTGTCAGTGTCCAGCAAAGCCTGTGATATTTGTCCCCTGCCTTCAATCATGTGGTTGGCAATACACTGCTGTCAAAAACTGTAGCTAACTAGCAGTAGTATTTTCTACTTTGATTACTGATATGTTTGTAATTTAGCCTGAGCATTTTACTTTGCCTACTCTGTCAAACTTAAACTGTTTTATTTTTGGAAGAAAATACAAAGGTTGAGTTAGAATTGCTACTTTAAGATGTCTCGGCAGACTGAACTATGCAGCTGCATGTAGTTGATTTGACTGTTAAACTTCCTGGCTTGCACCCCAGTGGTATTATGCTCGCTCATTGGTTCCTCCCTTGCAGATCCTATCAAAAGCTGCCGACAACACGGTGATGGAGATGGTCGACCCAGACATCAGCGACACGTGCAAAGATCTTGGAGAGGTCAAGCGGATGTTCCAGCTGGCGCTCCTCTGCAGCAAGAGGCAGCCATCCGACCGACCGACGATGCACGACGTCGTGCACGTCCTCAACTGCCTGGTCTGCCCAGAACCAGCCCCGAAGGCGGCGCAGCCACCCGGATCACCTAAGTCGTCCACGGCTCCAAGCTACATCAACGAGTATGTCAGCCTGCGAGGCGGCAACGGCCTCTCCTGCGCCAACTCGTCGAGCGCGTCCGACGCGGAGCTCTTCCTGAAGTTCGGCGAGGCGATATCGCAGAACACCGAGTAGACACTGACCTTGTGATGGTTCTGGAATGCAGGCCGCGGTGTAGGCATTTTTCTGTAGTGATTTCCGGTGTCCACGGATTAGCAGGGAACACTGAATTTGGAGGTGTTCGGTTCACTGTAAATATGGTACTCCTTTTTTCCGGTATCCAGCTTTTTTCTCTTTCTTTATTTCGGCTTACCTTTTGGAACTGTTGCTTGGTTGGGAATGGGGATGATAAGAATTGTGCTGAAACAGAAAGGACACTGTGTTTGGTTGGAAACTAAATGGATGGAAACAGTTGTCACTGGCCTGTTTCAGTTGGGGACATACACTGGCAGGTAGAATTGTGCTAGTGACATTCTGTCGTATGAAAAGAGTAAGGCTGCCTCCATGAAAGTAGTACTGTTCCAGGTAAAAAAAAGAAGTTCTGATGATACTGCCTCTGCACTCCTCAGATCTCCTGGGTGTCTATACTATATCTTAGTTCATGCCAATGTGATTCCCTGGTGACTTCTAACGATAGTACTGCTAGCGAACAGCATGTCTAGTTATCATTGTGCATTAGAGAGTAGTATATCACATCAGTACAGCCACTGGGGAGTTCCTCGTGGCCTGCCATGGCGAGGGCAGGGAACGCTGCTGCCTTCGGTGCCAGCTGAACATGCCTGATGGTGCGCTAGGGGCTCACAGCATGTGTCGCTATCCTTGGCTGCACAACTCAGATCAGAAACTACAGCAAGACTGTCCCAAGGTTCAGGATTCGCTCCTTCCTCAGCAGCGCACACAACTCACACGAGATCAGGCTTGACATTGGTAGAACTCAAAACGAAGACAACAAACTCAGTCATTCTATTACAAGGCCATATATGAGCCAAAACTACATATACTCAACAAAGCAAGCAAAGCAGCGCCCCATTCACCGGTCCTTCGACCTCTGGGTCAGTTCACTACCGCCAGCGGAACCCCAGATTGTAAAACTTCATCCACCCCGGGCTCTAGCCTGCGGGCGCCAAGCTTCCAGAATGCCCCAGTCAGCAGGGGGTGGGTATGTATCCCAGTACACCATTCCAGCAAACGAGAGAAACACAGTAGAAGGTTATTTCAATCGAACACCTTGAAAACAAGACATTGTTCCCCAAGCGCTCCACACACAGCAGGATCCCCAATGACTACATAAGAAGTTCCATGCCTACACCTCTACACTACGTGATCGAGCAAACTCCACATAGCCAAAACTGAACTCACATACGTTTGTGCTCGGAATGCATCAGGTAGTCCACAGCACGATACAATTCATCAGTGCAACAGAAAATCACATGCTTGATTGCTCCTCCGCTGGCGACTTCTCCTTCTTGTCCGGACCAAAGATGTAGAGGGCAGCGGTGGCAGGAACGAGGACGCAGGCGATCTTCTTCTGCAGCTGCTCGCTCCGCTGGGACCTGCAGGGTTACAGGAAAAATGCACCTGAATAACAGCGAAATTTTACACTAGCGCATATTTTGAAGACAATGGCAAGCCGGTTGCTTTACCGTTTCTCCTCCTACAGCAAGAAGTCAATCAGGGCCTGGGTGTTACGTAAGTGTGCCTGGAACAGATCTAGCACCATCTCCAAGCGACAGATCCTCTCTCCCTCGGCATGGCACGGCAGCTGGAGATGATTGAACATTTTAAATGAATGAGTTGAATATTTTTTTAGAATTACAGGGGGAAAGCTTCCCCACTGGTTGTTGTATTAACTTGGAAGATAACAGCATCGTTACAAAGTTGCACCCATAGTGCGAATATAAAGACGCAACACGAGTGTACAGCAGGAGGCTATCAAACTCTACAAGAAAGCTAGCCACACTAAACACAAGTGCAAAGGAAGAAGAGATGAAGTCAAGCCGAGAAGCATTGTAGCACACTCGAGGGGATATAGAGCAGCTTGACCCATTCCCTGCCGGCACCACCCAGGCACCCACAGGCCACAGCAGCATGCCGGCACCCATGAGAAGCACGCCATCTCTGATGGAGAACGCACAGGCCGACGCGACAGCGGGCACGAATAGGAACGATACAAGCACGGCGATGGCGAGCCCAGGCGAAGAGAAGCTGCACGCGCGGAGGGAGGCGAAGAGTGGCTGCAGGCGCATCCGGCGGGGTGGGCTCCGTCGAGGGGAGAGAAGGGCGGCAGATGAGCGGGACGAGTCGACGGCGGCAAACTGAGGCATAGCCGACGTCGAGGGGGAGAAGGCCGCCACCACACCAAGCCGCACCGACCGACAGCGCAAGAGTACCTGAGGGGAAGTGGACGGCGAGCACGAGCAGCAGAGGGATGGGGAACCGACGCGGAGTGGCCCCGCCGCCGCCGTACATCGACCGGCAGCTTCCTCCAGCGGCGGCGAGGTGGGGCAGAGGAGGATAGGGGCTTTTTGGTGGCGGCGGCAGTTGCCTCCGAATGAATTGGTTGTATCACCTGATTTCGCATTCCGATGGAACCCTAGGGAACACATAGGAGTGGGGTGGATTACCTTGCAGGGACCGATCCTCCCAGCCACGCCGGAGAAGAAGACACGCGGGCACCGGGGAGAGGGCCCTTGAAGGAACGACCGGCGGAGGACGCGGCCGGCGGCGGACCTGAGTAGCGACGGCGACGCCATCGGTAGCGCGCGCGGCCGCCGGAACCGAGCGAGAGAAACCGACAGCTGCGGGGGATCTGTCCAAAATGCTACTGTAGGCTGTAGTATGTACAGCCACTCGCTCTCCTTAATGGGCCAGCGGAAGCACAACAAAGGTTCTGCTTCGTGTCAAGGTCCAGGACAATGTTTTTTTTTTTAGCTTAAGGTCCAGGACAAAAATTTTTTTGACAGAAGGTCCAGGACAATTAGTAGTAGGAGGAGCCTTTCTCCTGATGGTCTTTGTATCCCGAACAATATCTTTAATTAATAAAGAGCTACTATGTAATGCTCAAAAAAAATGGAGCTATGCCAACCTCAAAAAAAAAGTAGAGGAGCCTTGCCTCGGAGAGAGAAAAAAGAGATCTCGCCCTAGGGCACCTGTCTTCCGACGCCGGCCTCCGGCGGCTCCCCCCGCCGACGACCTAAGGTCGTCGGATTCACGTGTGTGGATAGTTTTAGCCTAAAGTAGCTTCGTATTTAGGTTACTCATCGTCTTGGCTTTGGAGACGACGATGATGATGCTGAATAAATTTTCTTCAGATCCTTTTTTGATGGATTTGGAGATCAGTCTATCTAAGCAAGGATGGTGTGACGGTGGCGGCATCCCCATGGTGGATTTTGTCCTCAGGCTCCGCCATTGCGACGATGTTTGCTTCAGTACCGGCGTGGAACCTAGGAGGTAGTCCAGGAGCGAACACAGATTGTGGTCTGCATCGACGACATCTGGAAGATGGTGGATCATGTGTTGGATCCATGGTTCGTGGATGGCAGGTCTGGCTTCCACCTTCGATGTCTTAGTCGTGCAGGAGTGCTAGATCTAAAGATCGATGGCATGTCCGGGGTGTTGCCCCGGTCTAATTCGTTCAACGGCAATAGTTTTACCTTGGGTGAGCCACCTTGGAGGTCCGCAAAGCTACATGTCAGCGATGGAGCCGCATCGATCTCGGGTGAGGAGGTGATCCGTTATTCTTTCCTTTGGTGGCTGCTGTGGTGGTGCCATAGGCAGGTGACGGGCGTTGGCGTTAAACTCAGAGGTTTCTTCGGTCTAGATTGTTTTCTTTCTTGGCTGATGGTCCTTTGCGCAAAGACGTGCATTTTATTGTCTTTTCAGTTTTGTCGGGTCAATGTTTACGTGACTTGTATTATGATCTTTATGATATATAAATGATACATGTATTACCACGAAAAAAGGTTCTGCTTCGCCCAAAATAATACGGTTTGAGGCAGGTTTCTTACTAGGCCATTTTCTTTCTTACAACTTACTTGATTGTGAGCCATTTTCAATGCCTCTAAGGTTCATGATAATTTAAACTAGTTTTCGACCCGTATTATATAAAACCACACATAGTTGGACCGATACGCTTGGAAGTAGGCAGTAGTGGCGGCTTGATCTTGGAAGTTCTTTCTTTGCTTGTGTGCATTTGATGCTTATTGATGTAAAAAAAGATTGACGCTTCTTGGTTTAGGGGTTGCCGGTTTCTGAGTGGTGTCTTTGTCACGACAGCTACTAACATTGCTCAATATAGTGCTATTTCCAACCAGACTAATCTTTCTTGTGTGCATATCTCACAGGATGCAAAGTATCTTGCAAATCATGGATCGTCAGATTGGGGTAGACAATGAGGTAGTTCGGCAGATTGAGGTATACAATGAGGAAATTCCCGCAGTGGCGTTTCATTCTTTCAGAGAAACTGCACCAAATGCAAGTACCGGCACAGTTATATATGTGCAAATATGTTAAACTGGCAAGATGTCTCCAGTATGCGACTACGGCTGAAGCAATGGCTCTCCTGAAGGGTTTGGAATTTCTTGGGAAACTGGGATGTGAAAAGGTGACTATTGAGTCAGATTCTCTTGAACTTATCCAAGCTTGCAATGGAATTGTCGAAATTTGAAGTCTGTATGCTGCAATCATGGCTGAATGTTTCTTAAAAAATAGATTTATGAAGAAGATAGTCTTTAAGCATTGTCCAAGGGAGGTTAATCAAGTGGCTCATAATTTGGCTAGGTATTCTTATGAAAACAAGTCTACTTTGTATTGGGACGATGATTCCCTAGCTTCCTCCTTAGCTCACTCCTGAATGATGTAACAATTGTTTGATTTGGAGGCTGCAAGTTTCATACGTACTCTTTTTTCTTACCAGGGTACCTAATGAGACTGAAAGATTTTAATAAGACGGCTTACAGACCTAATATATTGTGATTTAAAAAAAAACTCTCTAGACCATAATACTAAATCTTCATTGTTGCCTTTTTCCATGGAAAAAGTAAGTTTCTGCTTTGTGCTTTAATTAATATATTCATACGAGAGTCACTGAAAGAGTCATACGAAATTGTAAGAACAGAAGTAATTCTTTATTTAACCATGTATAATGGATGGCTAAGTATTTTTTTCTTGAATGACCTGCTCTCACTTGAGATAGTAATGGACATGTTTTGGCATGAGATAGTAATTGAGTAAACTAGGAAAAAATCTTGTGTTTACTACTTGGAATGAAAAGCCACTGAAGTAGATTGATTTGGAGAATTATACGGCGCGCTACTAGGACGGCCTACCTTGCGAGCATATTGACAATGTGTAATTTGATTTTTTTACGATGTGTAATTTTATTTTAGTCAATAATATTGGTTGTAAGGCAACAACGTGCGGGCATACTGCTTGTAAGAATAAGATCCTTCCTGTCCTATCCTCGCTCTGGTAGTGTGCCTAGTGGCGGCGAAGGCCGCATGTATTTGTGTGTTCGACGGATCTCTTCGTATCCGGTTTTTTTTGTATTCCTTGATGTGGCTTGAGATTAGTTTATTCCGATCCATAATTGTCATCTTCGGCGATGGTTGCTGCTCTGATGCGCTGGTATTTCGAAGTCTTCGCATGACGACTTCTCATCCGTCTACTACGACAAGTTTTCTCGGCTCCGGTGATATAGAGACGAGGACGACGGCACACCTCCGGCTCCTACTAGTGCACGTGGTCCAATAAGGTATTTGTATTTTTATATTTTTTCCTTAGTACCGTTGTTGACGATTATTAATACTTCTTTCGTTCTAAAATAAATGACGTGAGTTTGTCTAGATTCACATATATCTAAACATATTTTAGTATATAGGTACATGCGAATATAAACCCAAGACGGAGGGATTATAAAAAAACCTATCTCACACGGGAACGGGATTCAACTCACAGGCTAGTGGTAGAAAAAAAGTTTAAACCTAATTATCTCATTGCAGGGCGACATGTGGGCGGCGGGCTTTAATTAGACGATCTTGGGTTGTTGATGCACAAATCTGGCCTATTAGGCCGGCAAGATACATGATACGGTGTCGGTATGGAGTCCTATGGACTGAACTCCGGATCCAGACGGATGTCCGGATCCCCTTCACTACAAGAACCAAAAAAAAAGAGAAGAAGGAAAGCTGCCGTTCCCATTTTCAGAAGGATGGCTTCGTCGGTCCTCACTCACGTCCACCGCCGGTAAGAATGGCGATGTAGCGGGTTTGAACAGATATACCAAAATCAAATTCATATCTAAATCCATGAACCTCACTCTAACTCGTCCACGAAGATATTCATGGGCATGGATGTCGTCCTAGATCCCAACCCACCGGATATCCATGTATCCATAGATATCCATTGATTTACACACCATATACATGATCATAACAACATTCAGCATAACTACGATATTATAGAAAATTCCGATAGCATTTCAACCAATATTACATAGATAATACATAGAAATATCAAAGCAATAATATTTTAACCACATAGTACTTAAAATATGTCAAATATCACACGATAACACCACAAAGTACATAGATGTCTCATAAGAGTTTCACTGACATGTGGATCCCACATATCAGCCGGGTATCCGTTGGATATCCACGGAGTGAAACCACTACCCATACCCGTCTCATGAATTAGAGGATATCCACCCCCATAAAATCCTGAGCGTAATTAGCCCTCCATACCCTTACCCGTCGGGTCGAATATCCGTGCATACCCAGATTCGTGGATAAAATTGCCATCCTTAGCCACGGCCGCATTCTTCGGCGATCGATCCCGCAGGGCTCCTTCCCTCGGAACCCAGTTCGGTTCTTCTTCGGCCGTGTTGGGAGGATCGAGTCCAAGGTAAAAACCCCTCTTCCCTTGCTCCTAATTTGTTCCCCCCTCTTCTCTCTTCCTCTAGGGTTTCATGTGACGACCTGGGAGTCCAGATCGCACGAATTGGGAATAGAGTGGGTGAGAGGAGCAAGCAGGAGATGGGGAGTTCAGAAAGAAGATGAGAGGCGCAAACTATGCTTTACTTCTTGGATTGTTTGAGTCCATGCAAGCCCTGGGTATATAACCACAGGTGACACCCACGCACACACGACCACGAGCTGTGCCTAATAACACACTTACAGCCAAACACACACCAGCTAATCTCCTGCTTTTCCTTTTGTCACGCTGGAAGTCTGAATCGCTGTCAGTTAACATGTTAACTGAAGGAGCTGCAAGGGAGAGTACCGGTATGGTTTGCTGTTAGGTGGGACAGCGCCAGACTCAAGTGCAATTGCATGATCATACTGACGGCGAGGAGGTGATTTTTGTGGCATCCGCAAAAACATCCGAGAACTCGGTCAGAATTGCAGAGACAGCAGCAGGTGCAGTATCTGTTGCTGGAGATATGTTCTCAACGATAGCCAATGCCCAAATTTCATTGTTCTCTTGCAGTTGATTCAGAGTATGCACATCAATTTCTTGTAAAACTGGTGTAGTATCAGGAGTGATTCCCTGCAAGGTGATCCAACTGCCTTTGTAATCTAAGGAGATTGCCTTGCCCTTCCAGTTGCATCTCATGGGGCTAAAAGAATCTAGCCAGTCCATTCCCAGGACACCATCATAAGCCCCTAAATCAATAATGCGCAAGTCAGGGTTGAATATGTTGCCATGACTCTGCCATTCCAGTTGTTTCACCAGTCTGTTACACTGAATATACTGGCCATTAGCAATCTTGACAGCTACAGATGGAATAATCTCAGAGGAAACACCAACTCTAGCAGTAAATGCAGCATTGATGTAACTGTCTGTGCTGCCAGAAACAAGCAATAACAGCATCGTCTGATCGCCCACATAAACAGGCAGTCTGATACACGATGGTGCTTCAGTTCCTGCAGTAGCCTGAGCAGACAGCATACAACATTCAGGAACTTGTCCTGGTGGCTCATCCAACAGTTCCAAAGCATGGACAGCGTCATCAGATAACACCTCGCCATAATCACCCACTTGAATTGTCAGAAGCTGAGATTGTTTCTTACACTGGTGACCTTTGGTGTAACGATCCCCACACTTAAAGCATAGCTCGTTGGCTCTTCTGTACTCTCGAAGTTGTCGCTCGCGTCCAAAATCATCCCCAGCGGGTCATGGGGTTGCCAGCGGACGAGGTTGTGGTGGAGCGGACAGTGGTGGAGGCCGCCCAGCAGGAGCAGGGCGGTAGGTAGGCGGTTGGCTTCTAGTTCCTCTTCTTGAATTCTGGCGAAAATTGTGGCATGGGTAATACTGGCTTCTAGTTCCTCTTCTTGAATTCTGGCGAAAACTGTGGCACAGGTAATACTGGTAGGTGCCTGAATCAACACAGCAGCCCACGCACACATGACCGAGCTGTGCCTAACACACTTACAGCCAAACACACAGCAGCTAACCTCCTGATTTTCCTTTGTCACACTCAGAACTCTAAATCGCTGTCAGTTAACATGTTAGCTGAAGGAGTTACAGGTGTGACATTTCATCGATCCACGAAATTGTTGGGAGATGTGATCTAAGGATGTAAAGAATATTGCTTAAGATGCTTTATTTTAGATGGTAAAAAGATATTTCTTAATTTCTCTATTTGCTAAAATTCTACTAGTTCTTTAGGAAGCGTGTGGCAAACTAGTGATATGCTTATAGATGGCATAATATATGAAGGTATAATACTTTCAGTTGTCTAAACCATTCTTGCTCAAAACAGGGCCCCAAGACCAGCCTCGACATGGCAATTGAAGAGTTTGAAGAAGCCTTCCGTCAGTTAAAGGAAGCAACTCGCAGCTTGGTAGAACAGGAAAAACTGTAAGCAAGCAATTCCTCTTTTACTTAATTTTCTGCGCTCTTTTAAATTTGCAGTTTGGAGCATCTTTTTGTCGTTGAAATTTGCGTTATTGTAGAATGTTTGATTTATTATTTTGTCAAGAATGAATTTGTGTTATTTTTAACCTGCAGTTTGGAGAAACGGGAGCAACGGCAAAGGGCGATATCGTATTTCTTAGTTCCAGCTGCCGCCGCTTTCTGGATATTTGCAGAGAAGACGAAGGAAGATCGTGAGAGGGGCAACGAGGCTAATCAACAGTGTGTATGATCCATGTGGATGTGGGGAGGGCTTTGTGCCGGTGCTTCTGTGAGTATTTTGTTATATTTGCTGTGTCTAGGTAGTACGTTATGCAGAGTTGAACTTGCTCTGTGGTGTAATGGTGCAAATCGGTGAAGTTTTGAGTATACTCTCAATCGAATGACCTAGTTTTTCAGAAGTGATGGGATTTTGAAAATTCAGTTCATTTGTTTGAACTGTATATAGGGTTAGAGGGTACCTTTAGAGCACTTCTAGCAGATACTGCATATTGTGGTACAACAACCATATACGGTTAACCGTGAATTGAGTTTTGTAGTGGAAAAAAAAATGTCCGCGCGAAACAGATACCATATCTAGAATTGCAAAACAGAATATTCCTCATTCCTCCGGTGGGCGGTAGTTTTTTCTTTTCCTTTTTTTCTCTCTGTCTTCTTCCTCATGGAACAGACTTGGGCGTAGTTTTTTATTTTCCTTTTTTTCCTCTCTTCTTCCTCGTGGAACAGACTTGGGCCTGATGTGAGCCGAAGGGAGTTGGTCCTCTTCTTCCGCGTGGAACACACTTGGATCTGACGGGAGCCAATCGTCGCGGTGCTCCGGGCACGGCGGACGGCTCTGGCGCCGCCACATGCCCCTAGTGCGCCTCGGGCCGCACGTGCGGCCCGTCCCCTCCATCGCCAGTCGGTGACCCTCCTCCCATTCGGCGGCCCTCGCCTAGCTCCGGTGGTCCGAAGAATTTGAAAGCTAAGTTTGGAAATGGTCTGTTCACAACTGAGTTTTGCACATAAGGTTGAAGTTTGTCATGGTGGTGGCACGGCAGAGCCATGTATAGGCTAAAGATGTGGTCAATGTGCACTGGAGGAATCCAGGGAAGGATAGTGTAGTGATTTCACACACAGATGTTTGTATTTCTCTCTTGTTGATGAAAGATTACAAGGGCTCCTCGAGCTGTTCGTGGAGAGGAGACTAGTTCTCTTACTGCCCACAACTACTCTCTAGGGTTTTCCCTTAGACCAAATGACCGCCCCCCTCTATGGAGGCCCTGGTACTCCTTATATATGGGAGCCCAGGTTACAAATCTAAGGCATACGTGGAGGCATAATATGCCTCGTGGTGAAGTAAGATGCTCATTTTACACTTTAAATGGCTAGTCCAGACTCAGGGCGTAAGCCTCCCTGAGCCCCTCTGCGGCGTGGCATCACCCGACATTGGTGACATCAACCGACGTTGGCTACGTCACCCTTGTCGGTCACGCCCCACTGGTCCTTCCCTCTGTCTGCTCACTCACGCTACAGTGAACAGAGGCCACCTTTTGACCAGCGAGATTCCTTCCTTCTCTTGAAAGCCAAGTGGTAACCCGGCTAGCGGCCGACTAATTCGGCCATGCGGGTACCTGCAAACAAGTCACAAAGGCCTTGCCGACATACGCTATATGTCGGTCGGGTCAAGGTTGGACGAACATCCTCCGGGCCGGGTCATTCTATAAGTCGGCATGCCTTGAGGTGACTCGGCCAGCTCTCGCTTTGATCTTGCCGTATCTCGGCTAACCCGGCCTTTATACCCTGGCGTGACCCTACCCGGGGGTATCCCCCCAACATTCCCCCAACAAAGTTTCAGCAGCACCTTCTCGCCCACCTAAAATTCTTTCTCAGTCCGATGTTTGTATGCTTTCATCTTCATCCTATTGCATGCAACCGCTAGGTTTGCCATCAGCTTTACCAAGTGAGCTGATCTGTCTCCAACATGGTCCCCTCCTCGGTGTTTGTCACCTCCAGCATAGGTCCCATATTTGGTTCGTGCCCATATAATGCTTTGAAGGGCGACATGCCAATCGCACTATGGACTGCTGAATTGTACCAGAATTCTGCAAGGGGAGAGCCACTTTTTCCACTCCTTAGGATTGTCCTGAATGCTACACCGTAGATACATCTTAGGGCTTTGATTTACCAGCTTTGTTTGGCCGTCAGTCAGGGGGTGATGTGCGGTGGTGAACTTGAGTTTGGTGTCTAGTCTGTCAAACAAATTCCTCCAGAACAGACCGGTAAAAATGGCACCACGGTCACACACTATCGAGTGTGGCATGCCGTGGAGCTTGACCACATTGTCAACAAACACCCGTGCCACTTGCGGAGCAAAGAATGGATGCTTCAAGGATGTAAAGTGTGCGTATTTGGTGAGACGGTCCACCACTACCAGAATTGTATTGGACCCCTTCGAGAGCGGCATCCCTTCCATGAAATCCACGGTGATGTCTTGGCAAGCCCCTGCTAGAATTGGCAGCGGCTGGAGTAGTTCTTGAGGAAGCTTGTTGGAGTGCTTCGCGTGCTAACAAATGTCGCACTGGCGAACAAATTCCATCATGGATGTCTTCATTCTTGACAACGCAAACAAGCATTTGAGTCGCTGGTAAGTCGGTTCCATGTCGGAGTGGCCACCCATCGCAGTCGCATGGAAGGATGCAATCAACTTAGTATGGAGTGCAGAATTTCTCCCAAGCCAGACTCGACCATGGTAACGAGTCCATTGTCAAGAGCATACCCGTGTTCATCAGGACTATTGAGTGCCAATTCTGTGAGACAGTGTTGGGCATCTGGATCAGTGACGTATGTGTTCACCACCTCCTGGAGCCGAGCAGGTCGAATCTCCGTGCATGACTGAATCATCATCAAATGGCTAGCGCGTGAGAGAGAGTCATCTGTGTGATTTTCGGAGCCTTTTCTATAAATAATTTTTAATTCCAAGCCCATGAGCCGCGCCATGGCCTTCCGCTGTAGCGGAGATTGTAGATTTTGGTCTTCGAGATAACACAGACTCTAATGGTCGTTGCGAATGATGAATTCCCCCTGTTGCAAGTATGTGTGCCAGCGCTCAACCGCCATCAGCAATGCCAAGAACTCCTTTTCGTAGATGGAGAGCTGTAGATGAGTGGCGGTCAACGATTTGCTAAGGAATGCAATGGGGCGTTGATCCTGCATCGATACCATTCTGATTCCTAGATCGCACGCGTCCATCTCGATAACAAATTGTTTGGTGAAATTTGGCAATTGAAGCACTGACGTGGAGGTCATGGCCTGCGTGAGCGCAAGGAACACAACAATGGCATGCTCGGTCCATATGAAGCTCCTTTTTTTTCAGCAGATTCATCAGAGGGCGCGTGATAATGGCATAGTTCTTGATGAACTTGCGATAATATCCAGTGAGCCCGAGGAATCCACACAGTTCAGTAATGGATTTGGGCTATGGCCAGTTGACCATTGCCGCAGTCTTCTTTGGATTTGTTGCGACTCCTTCAGCCGAGATGATATGCCCGAGATATTCCAAGCTTGCACATGCGAACGAGCACTTGCTCTCCTTGACATATAGTTGATGCCCGCGCAGCAATGTCAGGACATCTTTCAGATGCACCACATGTTCATCCATGGAGGTGCTATACACAAGAATGTCGTCCATGAATACGAGCACAGACTTGCGGAGGCATGGTGTAAGCACATTATTCATAACACATTGGAAGGTCATTGGGGTGTTACACAAGCCGAAAGGCATCACTCTGAACTAATAGTGACCTTGATGCGTTTTAAACGATGTCTTGTGCTCATCTGCCGGTAGCATGCATATCTGATGATACCCTGCACACAGGTCTAGCTTGGAGAACAGCTTCGCCCCAGAGAGTTCATCCAGTAACTCATCGATTACCGGCATAGGAAATGTGTCCTTGATGGTCAGTTCGTTCAATTTCCCGTAATCAATACAGAACCACCAGGATCCATCTTTCTTCTGTATAAGAAGCATCGGAGAGGAGAAAAGAGACATACTAGGTACAATAAACCCTGCCTCTATCATCTGTTGCACTTGCTTTTCTATATCGTCCTTGTGAGCAGGTGAATATCAATATGGTCTGGCATTGAATGGAGATGCATTCGGTTTGAGGGAAATTGCATGATCATATTCTCGGGTTAGAGGAACTGTATTGGGGGTGGCAAATACATCTAAGAATGTATGCAGTACTGCATGTATATTAGGAGGAACCTCTAAGCTTACAGTTTCGCCCTCTGGCTTCACTATTGCTAAAGCCCACACCTCATTGCCCTCATACCACTTCAATAATTGTTCCACATGAATCTCTCTCACTTTATCTAGTGATGGTGCCAGAATACTAGTTAATTTGATCATTTGTCCTTTGTATTGGAAAGCTAGGTAGTGGTTTGCCCAATCTGTAACCATATGACTGAATTGTTGTAGCCAATCCATACTTAGGATAGCATCATAGGCTCCCAACTCTAGCACCCTCATGTTAGTGGTGAAGGTGTGTCCCTGACACCACCAAGATAGTTCTGGGACAATCTTGTTGCAGGGCATGAACTCCCCATTTGCAATCTTCACCGGGGTGTTTGTTGTATCCTGAACTGTGCACTAGAGCTTGTCCAATATGTTTGCATTAATAAAACGGTTGCTGCTGCCTGAATCTACTAAGATAAGAAGCACTAAATTTCCAATCATAGCTCGTAATCTTACCGTATTAGCTCCTTCTGTCCCAGATAAAGCATGAATCAATAAACTAAGGTGTTTAACGTGTGCCAAATCCTACATTTCCATCATATTCAGTATTTCCTCGGAGAGCGTCTCCATAGTTTGTTTAGTGGTGGCTAGATGCAGTTCTGCTGTCTTTTTTTGTTACACTGGTCATTGGATCATACTTTTCTCCACATCGGAAATAAAGTCCATTTGCCCTTCTGTAGTCCCTAAACTGTCTATCCTTCCACATATCTCCTCCTCCTAGTTTGATTGGCAGCTTGCCTCCTTCTGTTTTATTTTCCAAGGGTTCTGGTCTGTGTATGTTAGCTTGACGCTGGCCCCAGGGTTTTGCATGAACTAGCACCTCCTGTTGCACAATTGCCAATAAGATTGCCCTTTCCACGGTGTCAAGCACCCGAGCTTCTACAACACCTCCGATCTCTACCTTCAAGCCTTTCATGAACTGGGTCGCTGATGAGTCCAAAATTGTAGCATATTTACCTTTTGTTTTTGCAGAAATAGAATAGAGATTTTGGTAGTTCACTGCGTTTGCGCGTATCTTTTTGTCCTTGTTTCAACAAGATCCCAAACTACTAAGTCTATTATGAACATATCAATTGGAACTATCATATTATGTTATAATATGATATTTTTAAGTGACAAAAGTCATTTTATTGATTTACCTTCGCATCTGGAAGAATACCAAGTGAGAGGAAAGCATCTGCCGCGATAACGACCAGTGGTACGGGCGGACCCCGCCTGTACCGTCTACCCGTAGCACATGACATCGCATCCGCCTTGTCAAATACTCTATCCTGGCGAAGACGGTGGAGAGAACGGACATTCACTGCCACCAGAAACCACGAAAAACCACATCTAAAAGGGATCTGAAAGAGGAACTTGGCGGAGGGCAAATCCCTGCTGCCTCACAGATCATTGGAGGACATCGCATCATCCCCTTCATCATCAACCGCTGCATCCTCATCAACATCATCACCCCCATCTCTCATCTATTAGATCTTGTTGTAATTCCAGATTCGATTGTGGTTTGCACTAGATTTATCCCCGTAGATTTATCCATCCATTTGATCATGATATTTGACAACCTTAGGGAAAACGGATTCATATTATAGCCCACCATGATGTAACATTATTAATTCTTGGTTTTCAGCATGAACGACCAATAAAGTCATGGCCTTCTGTATCAATGTATACCCTAGCTACACTTTTACATAGGGTTATGACATCGGGTAGATGGGTGCATCTTGGCCTAGTAAACAATGTTGCCCGTGGGAGTTTTGAACAATTAGGAAAAAAACATTTTTCACTTTTCCAACTGATTATGGAGATGTTTTGTACTAGCAGTAAAGAAAATCAGAAGAATGTGGCACTGAATGCGAGAAGCACGCCATGTTTCCTGACATAGCGAACCATCCATGTTTTACTTGCGATTCCTAGGTTCTTTGAGTTTTCAAGGTTCGTAGATAAATTAACCCAATTAAATTACACTACTGTATCCGATTCAAATTAATATTCTTAGATTTGTCTAGATTCGGATATATGTATCTAGCACAGAAACATGACTAGATACATTTGAATCTAGATGAATCTATGAACATTAATATGGATCGGAGGGAGACTGTCGAAATTAGGTCAAATTATATCGAACCACATGTGAGCTGCCAATTGCTCTTTAAATTTCACAAAAGTCTTTTGAAGTTGCCCACCAGATAGCCAATATATCAAGAACACGACCATGAGTTTTCAAAGATTCAACTTCATTCTAGACTTTGCATGGCGGCAAAGTTGACTTTGTTTTGGAAAAAGAGAGAGAAACAGGCAACAAAAACAGGGAGACTCATGCATGGCATCCTTTTTCTTGTATTGCCTGCCATGAAAAATAATAAACATGAGTTTTCACAACTTTTGGAGAAACCCGGTTCATAAAAATGGCCTACCATGTATAAGTATCAACAGGTTTCAGGACGAGCGACCAAGCAAGGTCATGGACATATCCACATCATAGTTTATGGTAATTTGGTAGTACTACAAGAAAGTAGATGTGTGCATCTTGGCATTGGTAAACAGCTTTGCCAATGCGAGTTTCCAAATACTAGGAAAAGTAACAACTCTACTAAGCGATGGAAATATTTTTTCTATAAAGCAAAGTACTCCACTTTATTTTATACTGCTACTCCAAAAGGTAGGCAGCACGAGAGCAGCGAGAGGAGTGCCCTGCACGTGAGACTCGGATAATAGACATATGACATATCATTATTATATAAAATTATAATAGGTAAAGCATAAAAAATTATATAAATTTGATCAACATATATAAAGTATGGGTGTATATTTGGTTCTTGTACTTTGTATCATCATGTAGAAGTCAAATATTATTAGCTAACTAAAACACTTGAATTTTTTAGTAATATGGTCTAGAGAAACAAGGAAGAAGATTCTAGTATGATGGAGAAGTGTATTTTGAGGTTTATGCATAGCATTCATTATGCTGAAGACTATCTATACAATCTTCTAGATGCTATAATGGGAAAAAAGATCCAACAGTTGGAAATATTGGGATTCGTGAGTATTGATATCCAATGGTCGGCATTCAAAGTTATTCGTACAATCTTATCTTACCAAGTACTATATAGTGTACAAATACAAATAATTTTAAATATTGACCGTTGGATCAAGGCTCGTGAATCCGAACGATATTTCCAGTTGTTGGATCTTCTTTTCCATTCTAGCATCTAGAACATTCTATTGATAGTCTTTAGTATAATTAATGATGTGCACAAACCTCAAAACACACTTCTCCATTATACTAGAATCTTATCACTCGTTTCTCTAGACCAATGTTACTACCAAAAATTTCAAGTGTTAGGTAGCTAATAATCTTTGACTTCTACACATGACAATACAAAGTAGAAGAACCAAATATACACCCATACTTTATATATGTTGATCAAATTTATATTTTTCTGCTTTACCTATTATAATTTTATATAGTGATGATATGTCAGACGTCTCTTATCTGATTTGTCTCTGATTCAAATTAATATTCTCAGATTTGTCTAGATTCGTGTATATGTATCTAGCACAGAAATATGACTAGATACATTTGAATCTAGATGAATCTATGAACATTAATATGGATCGGAGGGAGTCTATCGAAATTATGTCAAATTATTTCGAACCACATGTGAGCTGCCAATTGCTCTTTAAATTCCACAAAAATCTTTTGAAGTTGCCCACCAGACAACCAATATATGGAGAACACGATCGAGAGTTTTCAAAGATTCAACTTCTTTCTAGACTTTGCATGCCGGCAAAGTTGACCCTGCTTTGAAAAAAGAGAGAGAAATATGCCAAAAAACAGGGGGACTCATGCATGGCATCCTTTTGCTTGTATTACCTGCCATGAAAAATAATAAACATGAGTTTTTCACAACTTTTGAAAAAAGCCACTTCACAAAAATGGCCTACCATGTATAAGTATGAACAGGTTTCAGGACGAGCGACCAAGCAAGGTCACGGACATATCCATGTTTATGGGAATTTTGTAGTACTACAAGAAAGTAGATGTGCGCATCTTAGCGTTGGTAAACAGCGTTGCCAATAGGAGTTCCCAAATACTAGGAAAAGTAACAACTCCAATTTTCTAAGCGATGGAAATATTTTTTTTGTAAAGCAAAGTACTCCACTTCCGTACTAGTACTACTCGAAAAGGGAGGCGGCTCCTTCCAAAAAAAGGAGGCAGCGCGAGGAGGAGTCGGAAGGCGGTGCGATGTCAGAGCAAAATTATGATGGGCTGCTGACACGAGGTACACTCCACTAGTAGTAAATATTTGGACCTATTAGTAGTAATATGCACGCAAAACAACTTGTGTTTTCTCTCTCCTTCGATGGCTCTCACCATCCATCCTCCATCGATCTCTTCTCTATAGTCGCGGGTGCACATTCTGGCTTGTCTCTTCCTTGTCCACAGCGTGGCGCTGCGCACATGTGCCTTGGTACGGCACACCGATCTACTTCCAGCAACCGTTCCCCCATGAAATTCAAGCCATCTACTGGATTAATAATCATCTACACCAATACAAAAAGTCTCTAAAGTAATAATAATAATTACAAAAAGGTCCTCAGACCATATTGCGACGACTACAAATCTTAGTGCGCTGATTGGAGTGTCTCGCTCCTTCAGGACCTACGGTACCCAGGTTCCAAAAAATAAATAAAGAATGCCACTACCTCAATTTTCAGAGTAAGTGTACCATGCTTTCTTACAATTCCCAAATTTTAGGATTTTTTAAGCGGACATAGAAATGTTTTTCATTTTATTCCTGTTTAATCTTCTTGCTTTTTGATGAGGTTGCTGTATGTAATGCTAGTTGTTCTATAGTTCAAATGTTACGTATTGTACATGCTGGTATAAAGCCGATAATAGATGACGTGTCACTTTGTTATTGGGTCCGCAACATAGAAAACAAAAAATTCCTACGATGAGAACTATACGCCAAGATCTATCTACTAGATACAGAGCAACAGGTGGACATACATCCATGGAGAACTTACCCTCGAAGACAACGAGTTTTGTTAACGAGTAAGAACTCGTGGTTGATGTAGTCCTACGCTTGCCGATCTCAAGATCGTGTGGAAGTCCGAGCGCCGCAAATCAGCAGCGCATCCGTCCTCGCACACACGTTCAAGCTACCGGACAACCTCCACCTCCTCGCTCCAGTGAATCAGCGGAAGCAGCAACTCCTTCCAGACGCAAGTCCACCGGGAACATGTATCTCGCTAATCCGAGACCATGAGGGAATATCTAGAGGGGGAGAGAGATCCTTCACGAGGAGGTATGGTTTATGAGAGGGGAGAGGGGGGCTTTATATAGGAAGGAGGGAGACCCCTCCCCTCCCATAGCCGGCGCATGAGGGGGGACTCCTCCCCTCCTTCATTCATATGGTGAACCTCCACTCACATAAACATGGCCTCCACCCAAAATCCCACTCACATGTATTTAATTTCCACCAAATTAAATGCAACTCTCAATTAATAAAACTCTTTTATTTATTTTATTCAGAATTTTGTTAATTACTTTAATTAACAAACATTCACATAAAACCCCTTGCAACATTTCAATATCACATGCAGAACCACTTTCTGCAATTTCACCCGAAACAATTCCGGTTTCTATCGAAACAATTCCTGTTTCTATCGAAACATTTCCTACGCTTTGCAAACCTTTTGTCTGGAACATATGTGCTCCTAAATGGTGTCCGGTAACCCTTAAGTGTGTCACCCTACAGTTCGCGAATAATGCAGACATGATTGAGACTCCTCTCAGATCAATAATCAGAAGCGGGACCTAGAGATCCATACTGACTCCTGCATATTCAACGATGACTTCTGTGATCGTGAGAACCTTTAACGCCCGCAATTTAATCCCTTTGTCTCATGATATAATACATGTTCGAGATTCGATCATCGGTATCCAAATACCTAGTTTGATCTCGTTATCGACATGCACTCTTTTCTCGATCCCGTGATATAACATTCTAGTGATCACATCACTTGCTTGCAAGCTACCTTAATGTGATATCACCGAGAGGGCCCAGAGTATATCTATCCGTCATCAGGATTGACAAATTCCATTCTTGATCCATGAGCCTCAACATAACACCTTCATAGCACTGAACCCACCTTTATGGTCACCCTGTTACGGTGTGACGTTTGATGTTATCAAGATACTCTTCCGGTGTTAGCAATTAACATGATCTCATGGTCTAAGTACTAAGACTACTTTGTATGATTTTATAGCAATATAAACATAATGACTTGATCGTAATGCTATACTTCGGATGAATGTTCATCACATCATTTCACAAATGTTGTGACCTTGTTATTAACAACATCCAATGTCCATGATCAGGAAACTTTGATCATCTTGTTAATCAACAAGCTAGTCTATAAGAGAGGCATAACTAGGAACCCTTTTGTTTATTAAACACACATGTATTGATGTTTCCTATCAATACAATTATAGCATGCAAAATAAACATCTATCATATACAAGCAATACATAATAACAACTTTATTATTGTCTCTCAGGGCATATTTCCTTCAGTGTCCCACTTGCACTAGAGACAATAATCTAGTTTATATAGTGATAAATCTAACACCCATGGAGTTCTGGTGTTGATAATGTTTTGCCCTAGGGAGTACTTTAGTCAACGGATCTGCTACATTCAGGTCCGTGTGCACTTTACAAATCTTTGTACCTCCATCCTTGACATGCTCGCGGATGGAGTGAAACCGGCGCTTAATATGCTTGAAATTCTTGTGAGACCTTGGTTCCTTGGTGTTGGCTATGGCTCCATTATTGTCACAATAGATCACCATTGGGTCCAACGCACTAGGAACCACACCTAGTTCCGTTATGAACTCCTTCATCCAAACCGCTTCCTGTGCCGCTTCTGAAGCAGCAACATATTCCGCCTCCATCGTTGATCCAGCCACCACGGGTTGTTTGGAGCTCCTCCAACTAATTGCTGCTCCGTTCAAGAGAAATACGTATCCGGATTGAGACTTAGAGTCATCCGGATCAGTGTCAAAGCTAGCATCGACATAACACTTAGAGACTAGCTCTTCTTCACCTCCGTATACAAGAAACATATCCTTAGTTCTTCTCAAGTACTTAAGGATATTCTTGACCGCTATCCAGTGTTCCGAACCTGGATCAGATTGGTACCTACTAGTCAAACTAATAGCATGTGCCACATCTGGTCTTGTACATAGCATGGCATACATTATAGAGCCTATGGCTGAGGCATAGGGGATCTTATCCATTATCTCTCTTTCTTACGCCGTAGCTGGACTTTGAGTCTTACTCAATGTCTTGCCTTGCAACATAGGTAAGTACCCCTTCTTACTTCTGTCCATATTAAACTTCTTTAATATCTTATCAAGGTATGTACTCTGCGATAGCCCAATTAGGCGTCTTGATCTATCTCTATAGATTTTAATGCCTAATATATATGAAGCTTCACCAAGGTCCTTCATCGAAAATTTGCTGTTTAGATAACTTTTAACACTGTTTAAAAGATCTATATCATTTCCAATCAATAATATGTCATCCACATATAATATCAGAAATGCCACATTGCTCTCACTCACTTTCTTGTAAATACAAGCCTCTCCATAAGTTTGGACAAATCCAAACTCTTTGATCACCTCATCAAAGCGGAGATTCCAACTCCGGGATGCTTGCTTTAGTCCATAGATGGATCGCTGAAGTTTGCACACCTTATCAGCATCCTTAGGATTGACAAAACCCTTAGGTTGTATCATATACAACTCTTCTTCAATATTACCATTGAGGAATGCAGTTTTGACATCCATCTGCCATATTTCATAATCGAAATATGCAGCAATTGCTAACATAATCCTAACCGACTTAAGCATCGCTACAGGAGAGAATGTCTCATCGTAGTCAACTCCTTGAATTTGTCGAAACCCCTTTGCGACAAGTCTTATAGATGGTTACATTACCATCAGCATCCGTTTTTCTTTTGAAAATCCATTTATTCTCAATGGCCTTTCGATCGTGAGGTAAGTCCACCAAGGTCCAAACCTGGTTTTCGTACATGGATTCCATCTTGGATTTCATGGCTTCTAGCCATTTGTTGGAATCAGGGCTCATCATTGCTTCTTCATACGTCGCAGGGTCATCTATTTCATCAATCATGAAATTCATAACAAGATTGCCATACAGTTTAGGAGCTGCACGTGTCCTGCTTGACCTACGAGGTTCGGTAGTGTCCTCTTTCGGAGTTTCATGATCAATATCATTAGCTCTCTCTTCATTAGGTGAAGTCAACTCCGAAACAACTTCCGGTGCTGCGCTACTCGCCATTTCATGAAGAGAAGGTTCAATTACCTCTTCGAGTTCTACCTTCCGACTACTCACACCTTTCGCAAGAAACTCCTTCTCAAGAAAGGATCCATTCTTGGCAACAAAGACCTTGCCCTCGGATCTGTGATAGAAGGTATACCCAATCGTTTCCTTAGGGTATCCTATGAAGACGCATTTTTCTGCTTTGGTTCGAGTTTATCCGGTTGAAGTTTCTTCACATAAACATCGCATCCCAAAACTTTAAGAAATGATAGCTTAGGTTTGTTTCCAAACCATAATTCATACGGTGTCTTTTCAACGGATTTAGATGGTGCCCTATTTAAAATGAATGCAGCGGTTTCCAGTGCATAACCCCAAAATGACAGTGGCAACTCAGTCAGAGACATCATAGATCGAACCATATCCAATAAAGTACGATTACGACGTTCTGACACACCATTACGTTGTGGTGTTCCGGCAGGCGTGAGTTGTGAAACTATTCCACAGTCTTTCATATGTGTGCTAAACTCGTAACTAAGATACTCTCCTCCACGGTCAGACCGCAGAAATTTGTTCTTTCTGTTACGATGATTTTCCACTTCATTCTGAAATTCTTTGAACCTTTCAAAGGTTTCAGACTTATGTTTCATCAAATAGATATACCCGTATCTACTCGAATCATCCGTGAAAGTAACAAAATAACGATATCCACCTCACGCCGACACACTCATTGGTCCACACACATCAGTATGTATGATTTCCAATAAATCTGTCCCCCGTTCCATTGAACCGGAAAACGGCGTTCTAGTCATCTTGCCCATAAGGCATGGCTCACATGTATCAAATGATTCAAAATCAAGTGATTCCAAAAGTCCATCAGAATGGAGTTTCTTCATGCGTTTAACGCCAATATGACCTAGACGGCAGTGCCACATATATGCAGATATATCATTATCAAGTTTAATCCTTTTAGCATCAACATTATGAATATGCGTAATACTACTATCGAGATCCAACAGAAATAAACCATTCAACACAGGTGCATGACCATAAAAGATATTATTCATATAAATCGAACAACCATTGTTTTCAGACTTAAACGAATAACCACTTTGCATCAAACACGATTCGGATACAATGTTCATGCTCAGTGCAGGCACCAAATAACAATTATTCAGGTTTATAACTAATCCCGACGGCATATGGAGAGGCAGCATTCCGACGGTGATCACATCAACTCTTGATCCATTGCCGACCCGCATCGTGACCTCATCCTTTGCTAGTAGTCGCTTGTTCCGCAGCCCCTGAACCGAGTTACATATATTAGCAACCGATCCCGTATCAAATACCCAGGTGCTACTGCGAGTACTAGTCAAGTACACATCAATAACATGTATATCACATATACATTTGTTTGCCTTGACGGCCTTCTTGTCCGCCAAATACTTGGGGCAGTTGCGCTTCCAATGGCTAGTCCCCTTGCAATAGTAGCACTCTGTGTCAGACTTAGGGCCAGCTCGGGGTTTCTTTTCAGGCGCGGCAATAGATTTGCCGCCCTTCTTTCCCTTCTGCTTGCCTTTCTTGTCCTTCTTGAAACCGGTGGTCTTATTGATCATCAACACTTGATGTTCTTTCTTAATCTCCACTTTTGCAGTCTTAAGCATTGACAGAAGCTCGGGAAGAGACTTCTTCATGCCCTGCATATTATAGTTCATCATGAAGCTCTTGTAGCTAGGTGGCAGAGATTGGAGAACACGATGTATGCCTAAGTCAATGGGAATCGTTATTCCCAAGGACACAAGCTTATCGGCGTACCCAGACATTTTGAGTACGTGCTCACTAACGGAGCTGTTCTCTTCCATCATGCAGCTAAAGAACTTTTCAGAAGCATTATAACTCTCTACGACAGCATGGGTATCGAAAATCATTTTCAATTCTCCCATGGTATCAAAGGCATTGCCATTTTCGAAACGTTTTCGAAGTTCTGGCTCTAGCCCATACAGTATGCCGCAATGAACTAAGTTGTGGTCCTCCTGACGAGTTATATAGACGTTCTTTTCCTCGTCAGGGGCATCAGGAGCTGGTGGGGGGCCTAGCGGCGCCTCTAGCACATATTACTTTTGTGCAGCAATGAGGAGAATCCTCAAATTCATAGCCCAGTTGGTGAAGTTGCTACCATTCGCTGCAAGTTTCTCTTTCTCCATGAACACATTGAAATTAAAAGCAGGTGGTGCTATCGACAACAAAATTTGTAAAATATATTTAGACTAAGTTTATGATAGATTGAGTTTAACTAATCCGAATTACTAATGAACTCCCACTCAAAAACGACATCCCTCGTGTCCTTTTGGTGATTACATGAACCAAATCCACTACACCAAGTCCGATCATCATGTGAGTCGGTGTAGCTTCAAAGGTGAGCATCTATATGGGCATCATATCAACTATATGACTCATGCTTAACCTTTCGGTCCGTGTTCCGAGGCCATGTTTGTACATGCTAGGCTCGTCAAGTAAGAACCTTAGTATTCGCGTGTGTAAAACTGTCTTACACCCGTTGTATGAAAGCATAGAGTCGAGAACACCCGATCATCACGTGATGCCTCAAAACACGATCCACAAAACGGTGCATACTTAAGGAAGAACATATTTTATCTTGATATCTAAATGAGGGATCATCTTATAATGCTACCAAAAGCGCCAAACTAGCAATATAAGATGCTAACATCTAATGTGTGAAGTGAGGTGATATGGTCCATGCATTTGATCTCTATCATTTGTATCGTGGTATGATCTCTATCATTCCTTTGTGTGTAAGGCCAAGGTCTATGGAACTTACACGTTAAGTGAGTTGTAAGAGTATCTATCATACATCTACTTACAACAATACCATATCAAGACACTAGCCCAACAACGATCTAAACTAGACGCCTCTAATTTATCAATTGCAAGTTTTACGTGGCTTAGGGCTTTTGGAGATAGAACCGGTCTTACCTACGAACATGAACCACAACGAGGATAACCAAGTTATTAGCAACTCGTTGTAAATCAGATATTGACTATAGTAGGAGAGACAGACACCCGCTAGCCACTTATGCAAAACTAGTTGCATGTCAGTCGTGGAACCGGTCTCATGTATGATGACATGTAAGGTTGGTCCGGGCCGCTTCATCCCACTATGCCACCAATATCCAAAGTACATAGAAGATGTAATAACATGATCATCATCGCCCACATATAAACATATGTGTACTACCCGTGCAAAGCACCTACGCATAGATCTGGCTCTGATACCACTGCTGTTGGGTCCGCAGCATAGAAAACAAAAAAATTCCTACGATGAGAACTATACGCCAAGATATATCTACTAGATACAGAGCAACGGGTGGACATACATCCATGGAGAACTTACCCTCAAAGACAACGAGTTTTGTTAACGAGTAGGAACTCGTGGTTGATGTAGTCGTATGCTTGCCGATCTCAAGATCGTGTGGAAGTCTGAGCGCCGCAAATCAGCAGCGCATCCGTCCTCGCACACACGTTCAAGCCACCGGACAACCTCCACCTCCTCGCTCCAGCGAATCAGCGGAAGCAGCAACTCCTTCCAGACGCAAGGCCACCGGGAATATGTATCTCGCTAATCCGAGACCATGGGGGAATATCTAGAGGGGGAGAGAGATCCTTCACGAGGAGGTGTGGTTTGTGAGAGGGGAGAGGGGGGCTTTATATAGGAGGGAGGGAGACCCCTCCCCTCCCATAGCCGGCGCATGAGGGGGGGACTCCTCCCCTCCTTCATTCATGTGGTGAACCTCCACTCACATAAACATGGCCTCCACCCAAAATCCCACTCACATGTATTTAATTTCCACCAAATTAAATGCAACTCTCAATTAATAAAACTCTTTTATTTATTTTATTCAGAATTTTGTTAATTACTTTAATTAACAAACATTCAAATAAAACCCCTTGCAGCATTTCAATATCACATGCAGAACCACTTTCTGCAATTTCACCCGAAACAATTCCGGTTTCTATCGAAACAATTCCTGTTTCTATCGAAACATTTCCTGCGCTTTGCAAACCTTTTGTCTGGAACATATGTGCTCCTAAATGGTGTCCAGTAACCCTTAAGTGTGTCACCCTACGGTTCGCGAATAATTCAGACATGATTGAGACTCCTCTCAGATCAATAATCAGAAGCGGGACCTGGAGATCCATACCGACTCCTGCATATTCAACGATGACTTATGTGATCGTGAGAACCTTTAACGTCCGCAATTTAATCCCTTTGTCTCATGATATAATACATGTCCAAGATTCAATCATCGGTATCCAAATACCTAGTTTGATCTCGTTACCGACATGCACTCTTTTCTCGTTCCTGCGATATAATATTCTAGTGATCACATCACTTGCTTGCAAGCTATCTTAATGTGATATCACCGAGAGGGCCCAGAGTATATCTATCCATCATCGGGATTGACAAATTCCACTCTTGATCCATGAGCCTCAACATAACACCTTCATAGCACTGAACCCACCTTTATGGTCACCCTGTTACGGTGTGACGTTTGATGTTATCAAGATACTCTTCCGGTGTTAGCAATTAACATGATCTCATGGTCTAAGGACTAAGACTACTTTGTATGATGTTATAGCAATATAAACATAATGACTTGATCGTAATGCTATACTTCAGATGAATGTTCATCACATCATTTCACAAATGCTGTGACCTTGTTATTAACAACATCCAATGTCCATGATCAGGAAACTTTGATCATCTTGTTAATCAACAAGCTAGTCTATAAGAGAGGCATAACTAGGAACCCTTTTGTTTATTAAACACACATGTATTGATGTTTCCTATCAATACAATTATAGCATGCAAAATAAACACCTATCATATACAAGGAATACATAATAACAACTTTATTATTGCCTCTCAGGGCATATTTCCTTCAGTTATACCTAACACTCGGTTATACTATTGAACTAGCTCTCACACACTTGTAGAATATTAATTTAGACCTAATTCGATAAATCGACGGAAAGTCGTCTGAGTGGGTGAAATTAGCTAGAAAATTAAGCTTGAAAAATATAACATGTAATTTATCCAACCACTTTATCTACTATAGTAAATAAATGGCACATGCTATGAACTCTAAGCCATATTGATCACATTTCCTTCCAAAAAATACTTTTACTTCTTTACCAAGCATGCTAACATGCACCGACCTAGCTATACCAAAATATGGGCACACGGTCATTATCTTGATGAAGACAGGGTATGTCCATGCCCTTGGTCATTTGGCTTGAAACCCAAGAAAGTTCATACATAGTAGTAAATGATATAGTAGAAAATACCAGAAGTGTGGGTTTTTCAAGTACTTTTACTGGTAGAAAAATAAGAAAGAATGGCCCCACTAAATTTTCGTACAAAGTGGACAATTATTTCTTACAGTTCCCAAGTTTAAGTATTTTTCAAACTTCCAAGCTAAAGCTCCACGTGCACTTAAATGCACGATTCTAAGTCGATTAAACAAAATTAGGTCAAACTTGAATACATGTGAGCGTGATAGACTATTACTCTTGGAATATCCAAAATTCTTTTGAAGGTACCCAGGCAGCCAATATATCATGGGCCAACAATAGTTTTGAGAAATGCCATTACTGATTAGTATTTGTATACCGACAAATTTACTGCGCATGGAAAACATTCAAACAAAATAAAGCGTAAAACAAAAACATGAGACTTCATTACGATTGGGGTACTTTTGCTAGTAGTATTATTAATTGCCAAGAAAAATGATAAACATAGGATTCGACAACCTTAGGGAAAACGGATTCAAATTATAGCCCACCATGATGTAACATTATTAATTCTTGGTTTTCAGCATGAACGATCAATAAGGTCATGGCCTTCTATATCGATGTATACCCTAGCTATACATTTACATAGGATTCTGACATCGGGTAGATGGATGCGTCTTGGCCTAGTAAACAATGTTGCCCATGGGAGTTTCGAACAATTAGGAAAAATCATTTTTCACTTTTCCAACTGATTATGGGGATGTTTTGTACTAGCAGTAAAGAAAATCAGAAGAATGTGGCACTGAATGCGAGAAGCGCGCCATGTTTCCGGACATAGCGAACCATCCATGTTTTACTTGTGATTCCTAGGTTCTTTGAGTTTTCAAGGTTCATAGATAAATTAACCCAATTAAATTACACTACTGTATCCGATTCAAATTAATATTCTCAGATTTGTCTAGATTCAGATATATGTATCTAGCACAGAAACATGACTAGATACATTTGAATCTATATGAATCTATGAACATTAATATGGATCGGAGGGAGTCTGTCGAAATTAGGTCAAATTATATCGAATCACATGTGAGCTGCCAATTGCTCTTTAATTTCACAAAAATCTTTTGAAGTCACCCACCAGACAACCAATATATCGAGAACACGACCGGGAGTTTTTAAAAGATTCAACTTCTTTCTAGACTGTGCATGCCGACAAAGTTGATCTTGCTTTGGAAAATGAGAGAGAAATAGGCAACAAAAACAGGGGGACTCATGCATGGTGTCCCTTTTCTTGTATTTCCTGCCATAAAAAATAATAAACATGAGTTTTCACAACTTTTGAAGAAACCCGCTTCACAAAAATGGCCTACCATGTATAAGTATGAACAGGTTTCAGGATGAGCGACCAAGCAAGGTCATGGACATATCCATATCATAGTTTATGGTAATTTGGTAGTACTACAAGAAAGTAGATGTGTGCATCCTGGCATTGGTAAACAACTTTGCCAATGCGAGTATCCAAATACTAGGAAAAGTAACAACTCTACTAAGCGATGGAAATATTTTTTCTATAAAGAAAAGTACTCCACTTCATTCTGTACTACTACTCCAATAGGTAGGCAGCGCAAGAGCAGCGAGAGGAGTGCCCTGCACGTGAGACTCAGATAATAGACGTATGACATATCATCAGTATATAAAATTATAATAAGTAAAGCACAAAAAAATATAAATTTGATCAACATACATAAAGTATGGGTGTATATTTGGTTCTTGTACTTTGTATCATCATGTAGAAGTCAAAGATTATTAGCTACCTAAAACACTTGATTTTTTGGTAATATGGTCTAGAAAAACGAGGGAGAAGATTCTAGTATGATGGAGAAGTGTGTTTTGAGGTTTATGCATAGCATTCATTATGCTGAAGACTATCTATACAATCTTCTAGATGCTATAATGGAAAAGAAGATCCAATGGTTGGAAATATTGGGATTCGCGAGTATTGAGATCCAACGGTTGGCATTCAAAGTTATTCGTGCAATCTTATCTTACCAAGTAGTATATAGTGTAGGAATACAAATAACTTTGAATATTAACTGTTGGATCAAGACTCGCGAGTTCGAATGTCATTTCTAGCCGTTGGATCTTCTTTTCCATTCTAGCAACTAGAAGATTCTATTGATAGTCTCCAGCATAATTAATGCTATGCACAAACCTCAAAACACACTTCTCCATCATACTAGAATCTTATCACTCCTTTCTCTAGACCAATGTTACTACCAAAAATTTCAAGTGTTAGGTAGCTAATAATCTTTGACTTCTACACATGACAATACAAAGTAGAAGAACCAAATATACACCCATACTTTATATATGTTGATCAAATTTATATTTTTCTGCTTTACCTATTATAATTTTATATAGTGATGATATGTCAAACGTCTCTTATCTGATTTGTCTCCGATTCAAATTAATGTTCTCAGAATTGTCTAGATTTGTGTATATGTATCTAGCACAGAAACATGACTAGATACATTTGAATCTATATGAATCTATGAACATTAATATGGATCGGAGGGAGTCTGTCGAAATTAGGTCAAATTATATCGAATCACATGTGAGCTGCCAATTGCTCTTTAATTTCACAAAAATCTTTTGAAGTTACCCACCAGACAGCCAATATATCGAGAACACGACCGGGAGTTTTTAAAAGATTCAACTTCTTTCTAGATTGTGCATGCCGGCAAAGTTGATCTTGCTTTGGAAAAAGAGAGAGAAATAGGCAACAAAAACAGGGGGACTCATGCATGGCGTCCTTTTCTTGTATTGCCTGCCATAAAAAATAATAAAGATGAGTTTTCACAACTTTTGAAGAAACCCGCTTCACAAAAATGGCCTACCATGTATAAGTATGAACAGGTTTCAGGATGAGCGACCAAGCAAGGTCATGAACATATCCACATCATAGTTTATGGTAATTTGGTAGTACTACAAGAAAGTAGATGTGTGCATCCTAGCATTGGTAAACAACTTTGCCAATGCGAGTATCCAAATACTAGGAAAAGTAACAACTCTACTAAGCGATGGAAATATTTTTTCTATAAAGAAAAGTACTCCACTTCATTCTGTACTGCTACTCCAATAGGTAGGCAGCACGAGAGCAGTGAGAGGAGTGCCCTCCACGTGAGGCTCGGATAATAGACGTATGACATATCATCAGTATATAAAATTATAATAAGTAAAGCACAACAAAATATAAATTTGATCAACATACATAAAGTATGGGTGTATATTTGGTTCTTGTACTTTGTATCATCATGTAGAAGTCAAAGATTATTAGCTACCTAAAACACTTGATTTTTTTGGTAATATGGTCTAGAGAAACAAGGGAGAAGATTCTAGTATGATGGAGAAGTGTGTTTTGAGGTTTATGCATAGCATTCATTATGCTAAAGACTATCTATACAATCTTCTAGATGCTATAATAGAAAAGAAGATCCAATGGTTGGAAATATTGGGATTCGCGAGTATTGAGATCCAACGGTTGGCATTCAAAGTTATTCGTGCAATCTTATCTTACCAAGTACTATATAGTGTAGGAATACAAATAACTTTGAGTATTGTGTTGGATCAAGACTCGCGAGTTCGAACGACATTTCCAGCCGTTGGATCTTCTTTTCCATTCTAGCAACTAGAAGATTCTATTGATAGTCTCCAGCATAATTAATGCTATGCACAAACCTCAAAACACACTTCTCCATCATACTAGAATCTTATCACTCCTTTCTCTAGACCAATGTTACTACCAAAAATTTCAAGTGTTAGACTTCTACACATGACGATACAAAGTAGAAGAACCAAATATACACCCATACTTTATATATGTTGATCAAATTTATATTTTTCTGCTTTACCTGTTATAATTTTATATAGTGATGATATGTCAGACATCTCTTATCTAATTTGTCTCTGATTCAAATTAATGTTCTTAGATTTTTCTAGATTCGGGTATATGTATCTAGCACAGAAACATGACTAGATACATTTGAATCTAGATATATTTCGAACCACATGTGATCTGCCAATTGCTCTTTAAATTCCACAAAAATCTTTTGAAGTTGCCCACCATACAACCAATATATGGAGAACACGACCGAGAGTTTTTAAAGATTCAACTTCTTTCTAGACTTTACATGCCGGCAAAGTTGACCCTGCTTTGAAAAAAGAGAGAGAAATAGGCCAAAAAACAGGGGGACTCATGCATGGCGTCCTTTTGCTTGTATTACCTGCCATGAAAAATAATAAACATGAGTCTTTCACAACTTCTGCAAAAAATCCGCTTCACAAAAATGTCCTACCATGTATAAGTATAAACAGGTTTCAGGACGAGCGACCAAGCAAGGTCATGGACATATCTATGTTTATGGGAATTTTGTAGTAGTACTACAAGAAAGTAGATGTGCGCATCTTGGCGTTGGTAAACAGCTTTGCCAATGGGAGTTCCCAAATACTAGGAAAAGTAACAACTCCAATTTTCTAAGTGATGGAATTTTTTTCTTCTGTAAGGCAAAGTACTCCACTTCCGTACTAGTACTACTCGAAAAGGGAGGCGGCTCCTTCCAAAAAAAAGGAGGCAACACGAGAGCAGCGGGAGGAGGAGTCGAAAGGCGGTGCGATGTCAGAGCAAAGCTATGATGGGCTGCTGATACGAGGTACACTCCACTAGTAGTAAATATATGGACCTACTAGTAGTAATATGCACGCAAAACAAGTTGTGTTTTCTCTCTCCTTCACTGGCTCTCACCATCCATCCTCCATCGATCTCTTCTCTGCAGCCACGGGTGCACAGTCCAGCTTGTCTGTTCCTCGTCCACACCGATTACTTCTAGCAACCCCCCCTGAAATTCAAGCCATCTACTGGATTAATAATCATCTTGTTTTTTTATGAACAAGTTTCAGGCCGAGCAACCTTGCAAGGTCGTGGACATATCCACATCATAATTTATGGTAAATTTCCCATATTTGGTACTACTATAAGAAAGTAGATGTGCATATCTTGCAATTGGTAAACAATATACGAACAACTTTGAATATTGACCGTTGGATCAAGACTCGTGAATCCCAATATTTCCAGCCATTGGATCTTCTTTTCCATTATTCTAGCATCTAGAAGATTCTATTGATAGTGTTCATCACAATGAATGCTATGCACAAAACTCAAAACACACTTCTCCATCATTCTAGAATCTTCTCCCTCGTTTCTGTAGACCATGTTACCAAAATTTTAAAGTTGTAGATAGCTAATATTCACTAACTTCTACATGACATACAAAGTACAAGAACCAAATATATACACCCATACTTTATAGATGTTGATCAAATTTGTATATATTTTGCTTTACCTATTATAATCTTATCTTACCACTATATAGTGTACGAATAACTTTGAATATTGACCGTTGGATCAAGACTCGTGGATCCCAACATTTCCAGCTGTTGGATCTTCTTTTCCATTCTAGCATCTAGAAGATTCTATTTGTTTGAACGGTCTAGAAGATTCTATTGATAGTCTTCATCAAAATGAATGCTATGCACAAAACTCAAAACACACTTCTCCATCATTTTAGAATTTTCTCCCTCATTTCTCTAGACCATGTTACCAAAAATTTCATGTTTTAGATCTCCACTACTATAATGGAGTAGTTTTGAATTGGATCCATAGCACCAATCCTGACTGTTGGGCTATTAGATCCAATGGTTCAAAGTAGATGGATTCGTGTTGAATAGTACCTAGATCAAACTCCACCATGTTCTAGAACCATCATGTCACCACCTCCAAAATTTCATAGTGCGGTAGGCTGTATTCTAAATATGTGTATATAATTATTATTAATAGACTTAATTTATGCATTTTTTCTCTAATGTATGAAATGTGATGTAACAAAAATTGAGTTGTTACTAACCAATAGTCTTGTTAGAGAAAAAATGCATATACATTAAGTCTATTAATAATAACTATATCTACACATATTGAGAATACAGCCTAATAATGTGTTATGAAATTTTGGGGATGGTGACATGATGGTTCTAGAACATGGAGTTTGCTCTAGGTACGTACTATTCAACACGAATCTAGATGCTCTAAACCAATTGGATCTAAGAGCCCAACGACCAGGATTGGTGCTATGGATCCAATTCAAAACTGCTCCATTTTTATTGGAAAAAACTTCCATTGGTTTTAGGAATTGTTGCAAAAGGAATGGGGGCTTCATGTGGTTTGCTAGCATCAACATTGGTGGTGGAAATAGTACAAATACTACTATTTCTAGCAATTTCATCTTCTCTTTCCCACTTAGAATGCAATTCAGCTAACAGTCTAACATTTTCATCAATTCTAACTTGTATGGTATTAGTAGCAGCAAAGGGGTTTTCCATAGTTTCAGGTTTAGCAGTCATTTTATTAATCAAAGAGGATTGTGCTTCAGACAAAGATGAAATATTTTTTTCAGCATTCTAAAGTTTTTCCTCAACAGTTTTATTGAAAGAAGTTTGTTTACTAACAAAATCCTTAAGCATGACTTCGAGTTCAGAGGGTGCACTTCTATCATTGTTGTAGGAATTTCCATAAGCATTACCATTATTGGGAGGATATGGCCTATAATTATTACTACCAAAATTACTCCAATAGGCATTGTTGCTAAAATTATTATTTCTAATGAAGTTCACATCAACTTGCTCTTCTTGAGTAACCAAAGAGGCCAAGGGAACATGATTTGGATCAACATGAGCTTTTCCATTAACAAGCATAGACATAATAACATCAATTTTATCACTCAAGGAGGATATTTCTTCAACAGAATTTACCTTCTTACCTTGTGGAGCTCTCTAAGTGTGCCATTCAGAATAGTTAACCATTATATTATCAAGGAGCTTTGTTGCAGCACCCAAAGTAATGGTCATAAAGGTGCCTCTAATAGCAGAATCCAACAGATTTCTTGAAGAATAATTCAGTCCCGCATAAAAAGTTTGGATAGTCATCCAAGCAGTCAGTCCATGAGTGGGGCAATTATTTACCAAAGATTTCAGTCTTTCCCAAGCTTGAGCAAGATGTTCATTATCAAATTGTTTAAATTTCATTATTTCACTTCTCATAGATATAATCTTAGCAGGAGGATAATATTTTCCAATGAAAGCATCTTTGCATTTAATCCAAGAATCAATACTATTTCTAGGTAGGGATAGCAACCATTCTTTAGCTTTTCCTCTCAAAGAGAAAGGAAACAATTTAAGCTTAATAATATCTCCATCTATATATCCCTATGTTTTTGCATCTCGCAAAGTTCAACAAAGTTATTAAGTTGAGCAGCAGCATCATCAGTACCAGCACCAGAGAATTGTTCTTTCATAACAAGATTGAGCAAAGCAGGTTTAATTTCAAAGAAAGCAGCTTCAGGAATAGGTGGAGCAATAGGTGTGCACATAAAATCATTGTTGTTGGTGCTAGTGAAGTCACACAACTTAGTGTTTTCAGGATTAGTCATTTTTGCAAGATTAAAGCAAGCCAACATAAATAGAAACTGAAATATGAACTAATTTTTTAATGTTTTTGATAAAAGAAGCAAACCAGTACAACTACTTTTTTTGTGTTTTTCATAAAAAGAAACAATCAAATAAAGCAAAATAAACTAAGCAGAATAAAAACAAAGTAAAGAGATTGGTTGTGAGAGACTCCCCTTGCAAGAATATTCTTTCTCCCTGAAAAGTGATTGACAAGGAGGAAGAGACTGAAGTTGTCCTTAACTCCCCGGTGATGGCTCGATGTTGATGTAGAGCTCGTTGGGAACCCCAAGAGGAAGGTATGATGAGCACAACAGCAAGTTTCCCTTAGTTATGAAACCAAGGTTTAATCGAACCAGTAGGAGCAAGGAAACACCCCAAAGGTGTTGCTAGCTGAGCCTTGGCAGGGCGCACTACCGGTGCTAGTAGCAACATGGAGACCTGCACAACACAACCACAGAACTTTATCCCCAACTTGTGATGAAGTTGTCAATCTCACCATGTTTTGCGGAAAACAAAGGATTAAACGTATCGAATGGAAAGAAGTAATAGTTTGCAGAAAGTAAACACAAAGCAGAAAACAAATTGTAAATTGTATGTAAAGAAAAGGACCGGGATCCATAGTTCACTAGAGGTGGCTCTCCTTAAGATAGATAACATGTTGGGTGAACAAATTACAGCGGGGCAATTGACAAACATCGAGAAAGCAATACATGTATATATACTAATCATCTTGACTCCTTTGAGATTCGATTGGGCATTACAACATTATACATAGACCACCATCAAACTGCATCTATGACTAATAATCCACCTTCAGGTTATCATCCGAACCCCCTCCAGTCAAAAACGAGCTCTTTTTTACCACATAAGCATGAACTTTCCTACTCTTTTCCAAACCAAACCAAACTATTTGCAAACCAATGTATGAAAGAGGGGGTCTAACCAATTTATTCAGAAAACTAAGAAAACCAAAGGAAACGAAAAACCAAAACGAAAACGAAGAAGAAGACGCTCCAAGAACAACACAACTGTGCATGAAATAATAAAAATGAAGCGTTTGGAAGAAACCTAGGATTTTTATTGATGTAGAAGGGGATGCCTTGGGCATCCCCAAGCTTTGACGCTTGTACTTCTTGGATATTTCTTGGGGTGACATGTGTGGCATCCCCAAGCTTGAGCTTTAGTCCATCCTTCATCTTATTACTTATTCCTTCCATACACCTGAAATTTTTCCTTCATACAAAACTTCACACAATCTTTATTAGCAACATTAGTGCACTCAAGATAAATAAGTCTTAAGGTTCAGTTCCAACACCAAATAAAATTCCATTAGAACACTAACTACTGTAGCACTTCCCTCAAAAATCTCAATTCCCCAAAAGAACTCAAAAAGGAACCAACAAGAAGCAAATGCACAAAATGGCAGAAATCTGTCGAAACAGACCAGCAGGTAAAGACGAATTTTTTCGAAGACCTTCTATTGCTCAAATTAAAAAGTGTTGAACTAACGAAAGTTAGATAACAACCTGGGTCAGAAGCACAAAAATTCACGCCTCAAAAAGACGTTTAGAGATTTTACACAAATTTTTATGGTGAAGCACAAAAATCTGTTTCGGGGCAGCAACTTTCCCAATCATTACTTCTTTCTCATTAGAGGTTACTCTTGGCACAAAAAGCAAATAAAAAGGATAAGGAGCGGTTATTACTGAAGTAATAACTTCCAAGACTCATCTAAAATTTTTGGGTTATCTCCCAATAAGTACTTTTCTTTAACGCCTTTAAGTTAGGCATAAGAAGTAAGAAAGAATCAAGTATTCTCAAATGAAGAAGCATTAAGACCAAATTTCTTGCCCTTATCTCTCTTACTTTTATTCTTAACCTTGGGTGGAGAAGAAAGGTGCATGGTCCCCTTTCCCACATCTATTATTGCTCCAAGGAGTTATAATAGGGACCTTCCAAGTGTAATTTGTCCTTTTCCTGCACATTCAATAACAAGATAATCAGTAGAAATCATTTTCCCAAGGATCTTTGTAAACACTCCTTCAGCTATTCCAATAGGTAATATGGTAGCATTATTAGCAAGAGATATTTCTTTTCCTCCTTAAGTAAGCCCCCAAGTATTCAGAGATTCATAAATATAGGCGGCTACAGACTCTTTCGTGGATTTTTGATCGGGTACTTAGGGTTTTCGTCCCGAGGGCATCTTATAGGCGGAAGGGGAGGCCGAGGGGGTGCCTGGGCTGGCCATGAAGGAAATATGCCCTGAGAGGCAATAATAAAGTTGTTATTATGTATTCCTTGTATATGATAGATGTTTATTTTGCATGCTATAATTGTATTGATAGGAATGCCTCTCTTATAGACTAGCTTGTTGATTAACAAGATGATCAAGGTTTCCTGATCATGGACATTGGATGTTGTTAATAACAAGGTCACAACATTTGTGAAATGATGTGATGAACATTCATCCGAAGTATAGAATTACGATCAAGTCATTATGTTTATATTGCTATAACATCATACGAAGTAATCTTTATCCTTAGACCATGAGATCATATTAATTGCTAACACCGGAAGAGTATCTTGATAACATCCAACGTCACACCATAACAGGGTGACTATAAAGATAGGTTCAGTACTACGAAGGTGTTATGTTGAGGCTCATGGATCAAGAGTGGAATTTGTCAATCCAGATGATGGATAGATATACTCCGGGCCCTCTCGGTGATATCACGTTAGGATAGCTTGCAAGCAAGTGATGTGATCACTAGAATGTTATATCACGGGAACGAGAAAAGAGTGCATGTCGGTAACGAGATCAAACTAGGTATGGATACCAATGATCGAATCTCGGACATGTAATATATCGAGAGACAAAGGGATTTAGTTACAAGCGTTAAAGGTTCTCACGATCACAGGAGTCATCGTTGAATGTGTAGGAGTCAGTACGGATCTCCAGGTCCCGCTGCTGATTATTGATCGGAGAAGGGTCTCGATCATGTCTGCATTATTCGCGAACCGTAGGTTGGCACACTTAAGAGTTACCGGACACCATTTTGGAGCATATATGTTTCAGACAAAAGAATTACAAAGCGCAGGAATTGTTTCAATAGAAACCGGAAATTGTTTTGGGTGAAATTGCAGAAGGTGTTTCTGCATGTGATATTGAAATATTGCAAGGGGCTATATGTGAATGTTTGTTAATTAAAGTAATTAACAAAATTCTGAATAAATTTAATAAAAAGAGTTTTATTAAATGAGAGAGCATTAAATTTGGAGAAATTTAATGCATTTAAAGTGGAGACTTTAAAAGGGAATGTGAAGAGGCATTTTAATGTGGAGGGGTTACCACCACATGAATGGGGGAGGTGAGGGGTCACCCCCCCATGCGCCGGCCATGGAGAGAGGGGGCACCCCCCTCCTCCTATAAAAGGCCACCCATTCCCTCCTTCATCCACACACCTCCTTGTGAAGGATCTCTCTCCCCCTCTAGAATTATTCCCCCATGGTCTCGGATTAGCGAGATACATGTTCCCGATGGCATTTCGTCTGGAAGGAGTTGCTGCTTCCGCTGGATCGCTAGAGCGAGGAGGTGGAGGTTGTCCGGTGGCTTGAACGTGTGTGCGAGTGCGGATGCGCTGCTGAGTTGCGGCGCTCGGACTTTCTCACGATCTTGAGATCGACAAGTGTACGACTACATCAACCACGAGTTCCTACTCTTTAACAAAGCTCGTAGTCTTCGAGGGTAAGTTCTCCATGGATGTATGTCCACCCGTTGCTCTGTATCTAGTAGATAGATCTTGGCGTGTAGTTCTCATTGTAGGAATTTTTTTGTTTTCTATGATGCGGACCCAACAGTGGTATCAGAGCCTGATATATGCATAGGTGCTTTGCACGGGTAGTACACATATGTTTATATGTGGGCGATGATGATCATGTTATTGCATCTTCTATGTACTTTGGATATTGGTGGCATAGTGGGATGAAGCGGCCCGGACCAACCTTACATGTCATCGTACATGAGACCGGTTCCACGACTGACATGCAACTTGTTTTGCATAAGTGGTTGGCGGGTGTCTATCTCTCCTACTATAGTCAATATCTGATTTACAACGAGTTGCTAATAACTTGGTTATCCTCGTTGTGGTTCATGTTCGTAGGTGAGATAGATACTCTTACAACTCACTTAACGTGTAAGTTCCATAGACCTTGGCCTTACACACAAAGGAATGATAGAGATCATACCATGATGCAAATGATAGAGATCAAACGCATGGACCATATCACCTCACTTCACACATTAGCATCTTATATTGCTAGTTTGGCGCTTTTGGTAGCATTATAAGATGATCCCTCATTTAGATATCAAGATAAAATGTGTTCTTCCTTAAGTATGCACCGTTTTGTGGATCGTGTTTTGAGGCATCACGTGATGATCGGGTGTTCTCGACTCTACGCTTTCATACAACGGGTGTAAGACAGTTTTACACACGCAAATACTAAGGTTCTTACTTGACGAGCCTAGCATGTACAGACATGGCCTTGGAACACGGACCGAAAGGTTAAGCATGAGTCATATAGTTGATATGATGCCCATATAGATGCTCGTCTTTGAAGCTACACCGACTCACGTGATGATCGGACTTGGTGTAGTGGATTTGGTTCATGTAATCACCAAAAGGACACGAGGGATGTCGTTTTTGAGTGGGAGTTCATTAGTAATTTGGATTAGTTGAACTCAATCTATCATAAACTTAGTCTAAATATACTTTACAAATTCTGTTGTAGATGGCACCACCTGCTTTTAATTTCAATGTGTTCATGGAGAAAGAGAAACTTGCTGCGAATGGTAGCAACTTCACCAACTGGGCTATGAATTTGAGGATTCTCCTCACTGCTGCACAAAAGCAATATGTGCTAGATGCGCCGCTAGGCCCCCCACCAGCTCCTGATGCGTCGTTAGGAGGACCACAACTTAGTTCATTGCGGCATACTGTATGGGCTAGAGCCAGAACTTCGAAAGCGTTTCGAAAATGGCAATGCCTTTAATACCATGGGAGAATTGAAAATGATTTTTGATACCCATGCTGCTGTAGAGAGTTATAATGCTTCTGAAAAGTTCTTTAGCTGCATGATGGAAGAAAACAGCTCCGTTAGTGAGCACGTACTCAAAATGTCTGGGTACGCCGATAAGCTTGTGTCCTTGGGAATAACGATTCCCATTGACTTAGGCATACATTGTGTTCTCCAATCTCTGCCATCTAGCTACAAGAGCTTCATGATGAACTATAATATGCAGGGCATGAAGAAGTCCCTTCCTGAGCTTCTGTCAATGCTTAAGACTGCAAAAGTGGAGATTAGGAAAGAACATCAAGTGTTGATGATCAATAAGACCACCGGTTTCAAGAAGGACAAGAAAGGCAAGCAGAAGGGAAAGAAGGGCGGCAAATCTATTGCCGCACCTGAAAAGAAACCCCGAGCTGGCCCTAAGTCTGACACCAAGTGCTACTATTGCAAGGGGACTGGCCATTGGAAGCGCAACTGCCCCAAGTATTTGGCGGACAAGAAGGCTGGCAAGGCAAACAAAGGTATATGTGATATACATGTTATTGATGTGTACTTGACTAGTACTCGCAGTAGCACCTGGGTATTTGATACGGGATCGGTTGCTAATATATGTAACTCGGTTCAGGGGCTGTGGAACAAGCGACAACTAGCAAGGGATGAGGTCACGATGCGGGTCGGCAATGGATCAAGAGTTGATGTGATCGCCGTCGGAACACTGCCTCTCCATATGCCATCGGGATTAGTTATAAACCTGAATAATTGTTATTTGGTGCCTGCACTGAGCATGAACATTGTATCAGGATCGTGTTTGATGCAAAGTGGTTATTCGTTTAAGTCTGAAAACAATGGTTGTTCGATTTATATGAATAATATCTTTTATGGTCATGCACCTGTGTTGAATGGTTTATTTCTGTTGGATCTCGATAGTAGTATTATGCATATTCATAATGTTGATGCTAAAAGGATTAAACTTGATAATGATATATCTACATATATGTGGCACTGCCGTCTAGGTCATATTGGCGTTAAACGCATGAAGAAACTCCACTCTAATGGACTTTTGGAATCACTTGCTTTCGAATCATTTGATACATGTGAGCCATGCCTTATGGGCAAGATGACTAGAACGCCGTTTTCCGGTTCAATGGAACGGGCGACAGATTTATTGGAAATCATACAAACTGATGTGTGTGGACCAATGAGTGTGTCGGCGCGAGGTGGATATCGTTATTTTGTTACTTTCACGGATGATTTGAGTAGATATGGGTATATCTATTTGATGAAACACAAGTCTGAAACTTTTGAAAAGTTCAAAGAATTTCAGAATGAAGTGGAAAATCATCGTAACAGAAAGATCAAATTCCTGCGGTCCGACCGTCGAGGAGAGTATCTTAGTTACGAGTTTAGCACACGTATGAAAGACTGTGGAATAGTTTCACAACTCACGCCTGCCAGAACACCACAACGTAATGGTGTGTCAGAATGTCGTAATCGTACTTTATTGGATATGGTTCGATCTATGATGTCTCTGACTGACTTGCCACTGTCATTTTGGGGTTATGCACTAGAAACCGCTGCATTCACTTTAAATAGGGCACCATCTAAATCCGTTGAAAAGACACCGTATGAATTATGGTTTGGAAACAAACCTAAGCTGTCATTTCTTAAAGTCTGGGGATGCGATGTTTATGTGAAGAAACTTCAACCGGATAAACTCGAACCCAAAGCGGAAAAATGCGTCTTCATAGGATACCCTAAGGAAACGATTGGGTATACCTTCTATCATAGATCCGATGGCAAGGTCTTTGTTGCCAAGAATGGATCCTTTCTTGAGAAGGAGTTTCTCGCGAAAGGTGTGAGTAGTCGGAAGGTAGAACTCGAAGAGGTTATTGAACCTTCTCTTCATGAAATGGTGAGTAGCGCAGCTCCAGAAGTTGTTTCGGAGTTGACTTCACCTAATGAAGAGAGAGCTAATGATATTGATCATGAAACTCCGAAAGAGGACACTACCGAACCTCGCAGGTCAAGCAGGACACGTGCAGCTCCTGAACTGTACGGCAATCCTGTTATGAATTTCATGATTGATGAAATAGATGACCCTGCGACGTATGAAGAAGCGATGATGTGCCCTGATTCCAACAAATGGCTAGAAGCCATGAAATCCGAGATGGAATCCATGTACGAAAACCAGGTTTGGACCTTGGTGGTCTTACCTCACGATCGAAAGGCCGTTGAGAATAAATGGATTTCAAAAGAAAAACTGATGCTGATGGTAATGTAACCATCTATAAGGCTCGACTTGTCGCAAAGGGGTTTCGACAAATTCAAGGAGTTGACTACGATGAGACATTCTCTCCCGTAGCGATGCTTAAGTCGGTTAGGATTATGTTAGCAATTGCTGCATATTTCGATTATGAAATATGGCAGGTGGATGTCAAAACTGTGTTCCTCAATGGTAATATTGAATAAGAGTTGTATATGATACAACCTAAGGGTTTTGTCGATCCTAAGGATGCTAATAAGGTGTGCAAACTTTAGCGATCCATCTATGGACTGAAGCAAGCATCACGAAGTTGGAATCTCCGCTTTGATGAGGTGATCAAAGAGTTTGGATTTGTCCAAACTTATGGAGAGGCTTGTATTTACAAGAAAGTGAGTGGGAGCAATGTGGCATTTTTGATATTATATGTGGATGACATATTATTGATTAGAAATGATATAGATCTTTTAAACAGTGTTAAAAGTTATCTAAACAGCAAATTTTCGATGAAAGACCTTGGTGAAGCTTCATATATATTAGGCATTAAAATCTATAGAGATAGATCAAGACGCCTAATTGGGCTATCGCAGAGTACATACCTTGATAAGATATTAAAGAAGTTTAATATGGACGGAAGTAAGAAGGGGTTCTTACCTATGTTGCAAGGCAAGACATTGAGTAAGACTCAAAGTCCGGTTATGGCGGAAGAAAGAGAGATGATGGATAAGATCCCCTATGGCTCGGCCATAGGCTCTATTATGTATGCGATGCTATGTACAAGACCGGATGTGGCACATGCTATTAGTTTGACTAGTAGGTACCAATTTGATCCAGGTTCGGAACACTGGATAGCGGTAAAGAACATCCTCAAGTACTTGAGAAGAACTAAGGATATGTTTCTCATATACGGAGGTGAAGAAGAGCTAGTCGCTAAGTGTTATGTCGATGCTAGTTTTAACACTGATCCGGATGACTCTAAGTCTCAATCCGGATACGTATTTCTCTTGAACGGAGCAGCAGTTAGTTGGAGGAGCTCCAAACAACCTGTGGTGGCTGGATCAACGACGAAGGCGGAATATGTTGCTACTTCAGAAGCAGCGCAGGAAGCGGTTTGGATGAAGGAGTTCATAACGGAACTAGGTGTGGTTCCTAGTGCGTTGGACCCAATGGTGATATATTGTGACAATAATGGAGCCATAGCCAACGCCAAGGAACCAAGGTCTCACAAGAATTCCAAGCATATTAAGCGCCGGTTTCACTCCATCCGCGAGCATGTCAAGGATGGAGATATAAAGATTTGTAAAGTACACACGGACCTGAATGTAGCAGATCCATTGACTAAAGTACTCCCTAGGGCAAAACATGATCAACACCAGAACTCCATGGGTGTTAGATTTATCACTATATAAACTAGATTATTGTCTCTAGTGCAAGTGGGAGACTGAAGGAAATATGCCCTGAGAGGCAATAATAAAGTTGTTATTATGTATTCCTTGTATATGATAGATGTTTATTTTGCATGCTATAATTGTATTGATAGGAAACATCAATACATGTGTGTTTAATAAACAAAAAGGGTTCCTAGTTATGCCTCTCTTATAGACTAGCTTGTTGATTAACAAGATGATCAAGGTTTCCTGATCATGGACATTGGATGTTGTTAATAACAAGGTCATAGCATTTGTGAAATGATGTGATGAACATTCATTCGAAGTATAGCATTACGATCAAGTCATTATGTTTATATTGCTATAACATCATACGAAGTAATCTTTATCCTTAGACCATGAGATCATGTTAATTGCTAACACCGGAAGAGTATCTTAATAACATCAAACGTCACACCATAACAGGGTGACTATAAAGATGGGTTCAGTACTACGAAGGTGTTATGTTGAGGCTCATGGATCAAGAGTGGAATTTGTCAATCCAGATGACGGATAGATATACTCTGGGCCCTCTCGGTGATATCACATTAGGATAGCTTGCAAGCAAGTGATGTGATCACTAGAATGTTATATCACGGGAACGAGAAAAGAGTGCATGTCGGTAACGAGATCAAACTAGGTATGGAGATACCGATGATCGAATCTCGGACATGTAATATATCGAGAGACAAAGGGATTTAGTTACAAGCGTTAAAGGTTCTCACGATCACAGGAGTCATCGTTGAATGTGTAGGAGTCAGTACGGATCTCCAGGTCCCGCTGCTGATTATTGATCGGAGAAGGGTCTCGATCATGTCTGCATTATTCGCGAACCGTAGGGTGGCACACTTAAGAGTTACCGGACACCATTTTGGAGCATATATGTTTTAGACGAAAGAATTGCAAAGCGCAAGAATTGTTTCAATAGAAACCGGAAATTGTTTCGGGTGAAATTGCAGAAGGTGTTTCTGCATGTGATATTGAAATATTGCAAGGGGCTATATGTGAATGTTTGTTAATTAAAGTAATTAACAAAATTCTGAATAAATTTAATAAAAAGAGTTTTATTAAATGAGAGAGCATTAAATTTGGAGAAATTTAATGCATTTAAAGTGGAGACTTTAAAAGGAAATGTGAAGAGGCATTTTAATGTGGAGGGGTTACCACCACATGAATGGGGGAGGTGAGGGGTCACCCCCCCCCCATGCGCCGGCCATGGAGAGAGGGGGCACCCCCCTCCTCCTATAAAAGGCCACCCATTCCCTCCTTCATCCACACACCTCCTTGTGAAGGATCTCACTCCCCCTCTAGAATTATTCCCCCATGGTCTCGGATTAGCGAGATACATGTTCCCGGTGGCATTTCGTCTGGAAGGAGTTGCGGCTTCCGCTGGATTGCTGGAGCGAGGAGGTGGAAGTTGTCCGGTGGCTTGAACGTGCATGCGAGTGCGGATGCGCTGCTGAGTTGCGGCACTCGGACTTCCTCACGATCTTGAGGTCGGCAAGTGTACGACTACATCAACCATGAGTTCCTACTCGTTAACAAAGCTCGTTGTCTTCGAGGGTAAGTTCTCCATGGATGTATGTCCACCCGTTGCTCTGTATCTAGTAGATAGATCTTGGCGTGTAGTTCTCATCGTAGGAAATTTTTTGTTTTCTATGCTGCGGACCCAACAGGCCACACCACCCCCTGGCACGGGCCAAGCCTGGCCGCGCGGCCAGGTGGTGTGGCCACCCTCTGGCCCCTCTCCGTCTCGTATTCTGGCATCTGATGACTTCCGGAAAAATAGGCACTTTGGCTTTTGTCCCGTCCAATTCCGAGAATATTCATTTTCTAACTTTCCTGGAACCAAAAACAGCAGAAAACAGGCAGCTGGCACTGTGTCTCTTGTTAATAGGTTAGTCCAAGAAATCATATGAAAAGTACTCCAAAGTGTGGACAAAACACAACAAAGTGGATAAAACCAAGCATGGAACATCAAAAATTATAGATACATTTGCAATGTATCACCCGGCAACGGCGCCAGAAAAGTGCTTGATGGATCAAGATATGTACAGCTCGTCGGGAACGCAAAGAGGAAGGTATGATGAGCACAACAGCAAGTTTCCCTCAATTATGAAACCAGGGTTATCGAACCAGTAGGAGTAAGGAAACAACTCCAAGGTGTTGCACATGGGGGGATTACACAGCCAATAAGTTTTACATGTCTCTGTATGACAGTATACAGGTTTGCCCTACTTATCAGTGGATTTGAAGGAGTAAGTGCATCATGAAAATCAAAATGTTTGCTTGGCTGCTTTTAAGTGACAGACTTAATACAAAAGATATGATTCAGAGAAGACATTGGAATGTCACTAACACATTCACTTGTGTCCTATGTCCTGGAGCACACCATGAGGATAGATACCACTTGTTTTTCAACTGTAATTTCAGCCATAGAATTTAGAACTACCTTCAAATAATTTGTCCCTCTGGTTCTGACCTAAGCCAAATTGCTAAAAATCCAAAAAAACAGTTTAGCCAACCTTTCTTTGCTGAGGTGGTGTTCCTTGCATGCTAGAATATCTGGAAGTCAGGAATGCACACATATTTGAACAGATTCAGCCTAGATTTGCTGCATGGAAAGGTGGTTTTGTGCATGATATATCCCTGCAGGTGTACATAATGAAACCTGCACACAAAGCTAAATTACAGCAATGGATTGCTGCTCTAGTGTAATTATGTTTCCCTTCTGTCTGTAACTTGTATAGCATCTCTTGCCCTTCACTCCCCCACTCAATCAATAGGTAGGTAAGTAGTTCCACTCCACTCCCCTCCCCTCCCTGCTCTCTTCTGGATGAACCTCTATGTTTTTCGGTGGTTATTTTTAATAAAGGAAGGCTGTGGGGGTTTTTACCCTATAGTAAAGCATAAAAAACTCCAAGGTGTTGCTAGCAACTTGGAATCCTGCACAACACAACCACAGAACTTTGCACCAACTTACAATGAGGTTGTCAATCTCACTGGTTTTGCTAAAAACAAAGGATTAAACGTATAGTGTGGAAGATAGTAATTGCTTGCAGAAAGTAAACAGTAGATGGTATATTAATGGTAAAGGAATGGACTGGGGTCCACGGTTCACTAGAGGTGTTTCTCCTTAAGATAAATAGCATGTTGGGTGAACAAATTACAGCGGGGAAATTGACAGATTGAGAAAGCATAACAATGCATATACTAGACATCTTAACTCCTACGAGATTTGATTGGGCATTACAACATAATACATGGACCGTAATCCAACTGCATCTATGACTACTAATCCACCTTCAGGTTATCATCTGAACCCCTTCCAGTATTAAGTTTCAAGCAACAGATAATTGCATTAAGCAAAGTGTGTAAAGTAAGCAATACAATTGCCCCATGGACAAAGGATTGTTGGTTTCTCCCTAGTAGCAACAACACATCTACAACCTTAGAGATTTCTGTCACTTCCCCAGATTACTAGAGGCATGAACCTACTATCAAGCATAAATACTCCCTCTTGGAGTTACAAGCATCTACTTGGCCAAGATAGCTACTAGCAACTGAGAGCATACAAGATCACAAATAACATAAACATGATAAAATCAATAATCAATCAGACATAGTATCTCAATATCCATCGGATCCCCGCAAACACAACATATAGGATTACAAATAGACGATCTTGATCATGAACAGAGCTTACAAGGTCTAAACATGATAGCATAAAGGAGGAGAACCAACCATCTAGCTACTGTATGGAACCATAGTCTAGGGACGAACTACTCACGCATCACTCCGAAGGCTGGCATGATGATGAATAAGGACTCCGGGATGATCTCTCTCCTCCGGCGGGGTGCCAAAAAGAGCTTCGGATCCCCCCCCCCGATCTAGGGATGGAGATGGCGGCGGATTCAGCCTCTTCCGTGGATTTTTGATCGGGTACTTAGGGTTTCTGCATCGGGGTACTTTTATAGGCGAAGGGCAAGGTCAGTGGGTGCCTAAGGGGCCCACACCATGGGGTGGCGCGCCCTAGGGGGTGGCCGCACCAGCCGTAGGTTTGGCCACCTCGTGGCCCCACTTCGGCTGCCCTTCGGACTCCGTGTTCCTTCTAGTAAAATATTGACTTTGGCTTTTGTCCCGTCCAATTCCGAGAATATTTCCTTATTAGCTTTTCTGAAACCAAAAACAGCAGAAAACAGGCAACTGGCACTGCGACATCTTGTTAATAGGTTAGTTTGAGAAAATGTATAAAAATACCTCAAAGTGTAAACAAAACATAAGAAAGTTGATACAAAACAAGCATGGAGCATCAAAAATTATAGATACATTTATGACGTATCAGAGCTTAACATGACTTTCTTCCAATATCCCATATTTGCTAGTTAGAAAAGAAAGTTGAGCCTTTAGCTCAACATTCTCCTTCAACATTGATGCTTCACAAGAAATAGAGTTAGTAGCACAAGCATCATTAATAATAGCAAGAGGTGAGGGCAACTTTGCAAGCTCTTTTGAATATGATGCTTCAAGTTGCTCATGTGACTCGGTGAGTTTGATTAGCTCACTCTTAACGACCCGAGAGCCATTTTCGAGGTGCTTAAAATCCTCAATGAGTTTAGCATGGGCAACTACGAGTTCATCATTTTTAGTTTTGAGAACATTTGCCACCACAAGTTCTCTATCATGGTTTTCCTTTACTCTAGATAGTTCTAGATCAAAGGTCTCCTCAAGAGATTCTTTGGTGCTTTGTTCTTCTTCAAGGGATCTCTCAGATAAGCAATCTCGTTAGCATACTCACCCTCATGTTCATTCTTTTGAAAAATAATATTTTCTTGCTCCTCAATAAGTTTCTTGCCTTCAATAGCACAAGTCAAGATTTCAACAAATTTGGAGGAAGCAATTTTATTTCTATGAAGAGCGAAAAAGACAATCTCTCTCATCTCTTGAATGGAGGCAATATCATAATCAACTAGATGTTCATCATCATTATCATTATCAACATCATCATCATCATGAGATACACTAGGATCCAAAGAGGTTACCTTTGTTCCCTTAGCCATAAGGCATATATGAGAATCAGAAGAAGGTGATGATGAGATTGCATTTGTAGCTCCATTCAAAACATTGTCTTGGTCCATAGCATCTTTGTTTTCCTCTACATGGTTAGCAATACAAGCACTAGAGGAAATAGAAGCATTTTTATCATGGCAATAAGACAAAGCAATCATATCATCATGTGAATTATTCAAGCCATTTCTACATGATATGCAAGGATTACCAACACTAGCATATGAGGAGTTTTGAGTGCTACAAGTGTTAGAGTCCAAAGATAGACCATTGCAACTAGATAGAGATGAGGGATTACAAATAGTAAGCACATTATCCATATTGCAATTTCTATCACCACTCACCATATCATTACCTTGTGAAAAATCACATGTAGGTTAAGTGGTAGAAGTGAGAACTCGTCATGGCCGGAGGTGGAGGGAATACAATCATCCTCAATAATGTTAGACCCATTATATTTTTCTTGAAGTTTGGTCCATATCTCGTGAGCACTCTGATAAGGCATGATTGAAGAAATAAATACATTGCTCACAACAAGTAAAAGCATTTTAGTAGCTTGAGCATCTATATAAGAGTTAATATTCTCCTCTAAAGATTAGTTTTGGGGATCCATAGGAGAAGAGAAACCCATATATAGAATTCCCTCAATAGATGGGTGAATGTCCTGAAAGTAATCTAGCATGCGAGATTTCCAAACACCATAATTTGTTCCATTGAATATATAAAAGGAATCGTGCACTACTTCACTAGACGACATCTCTACTCTCAAGGCGGTGAAGCCTAAAAGCGAGAGACCTTGCTCTGATACCAATTGAAAGATCGTGGATGTCACCTAGAGGGGGGTGAATAGGTGGTTTAAAACTTTTACGAGATGGGCTTAATAATGGCGGAATAAAACTAGCGTTTTCTTTTATCAAGCACAAAGCCTAGATATACTAAGGTTCACCTACGTGCACCAATAACTTGTGCTAAGAAAGACAAGAAACAAAGTGATATCAAGATAGATTACTTCAAGCACGAAGGCGATCACAATGTAAAGTGCATAATTAAAGAGCTCGGGTATAGAGATAATCGAGGCACGCGGGGACGACGATATTTTACCGAGTTCCTCCCAATAAGGGAGTACGTCTCATTGGAGTGGTGGGTGGTACTAAGACCACCAACACCACAAGAGGCCTCACCCTATTCTCCCGAGCTCCCACCATGCGGCAAGCACCCGTTCCACTATGGGACACTTGAGGGTGGTCACCAAACCCGTACAAGATTGGGGAAATCTCCACAACTTAATTGGAGGCTCCCAATAAACACCACCAAGGGCACAATCTTGGGGAGAGCTTCACAACTTAATTGAAGGCCCCAAGAACTCGCCACAAAGTCTCACAACCATCTAGGGTTCCAAGAACCCAAGAGTAACAAGCTTATTGATTTCACCCACCAAATCCTCCGAGAAGAACTCAAACCGATGCACCTAATGCAAATGACAAGAACATCACAAAGATGCTCCAATCCTTCACTCTCAAATTCCAACAAAGCTACTAAAGCTATTGGGGGAATAAGAGAGGAAGAAAACAAGAGAAAATCCACAAAAGAAACCCCAAGATCTAGATCGCAAGATGTTCCCCTCACATAGAGGAGAGATGGATTGGTGGAGTTGTAGATCTAGATCTCCTCTTCCAAATCCCCCAACAAGATTCAAGAAATATGGGAGGGATTGAGAGTAATAGCAAGCTCTTGAAGGTAGGAACAATGAAGGAGAGAGAGAGCAAGCAACCATCCCCCTTGGGGAAGAAGGGGGCCTTTTATAGCCCCCCCCCCCCACGATAACTAGTCGTTGCAGACCACTTATCCCGGAGTTTCCGGCCTTCAGGACCGGAGTCTCCGGGGTCCAGACTCCGGCCAGGACTCCGGGCAGCCTCCATATGCTCTATGTACACCCCCCTAGAGTCTGTGTCGGAATTTGTGTCGGAGTCTCCGGGGTGCGAACCTCGGAGTCTCCGATCCTCACAGAACTGGGAAAAACACCGATACGAAAACAATCATAACTTTTGCATACGGACTCCGATTTTGATGATCTTGGGCTCGTTTCGAAGAGGAGAACAAGCTCTATAAGATTATGCATGGAACCATCATAGTCCAGCAAGGTAGGATAGAACCTAATGATGAAAGGTTTAGCCTATCTATAAAATACAAACCGGTAAAACCTCCAACATCGAAAACACAATAGAGAATGCATATGAAATCTGTTTTTGATGAACTTGAGCTTGTCATGGATATTAACACAAGCTATAAATCTTCTCATGGATATGAACCAAATAATAACCAAGGAAGATGATGCCAAGTATGCAAATGTTTGAGCTCTTTTTGAAGGATATGATCAAGTTACTCACTCGAGAGCCCCTCTTGGTAGTACGGTTATCTATCCTAAACCTGGTCTCCCAACAATAACATGAGACCGGCAAAAGGGAAAACCTAACAGGATAATACCTTCGCCTTGACCAATCCACTTGAGCTCGATGTAGACGATCTTGTCATTATCAAGATGGACACCTTTCTTGATTGCTCTTCCTTGAGCACGAATGATGAAGACTTGAAACATGCTCCCTCATACAACATGGGGAAACCTCTTATTTGACCTTGTCTTCATCGATCCATGATCACCGAGGATGGCAAGCTTCAAGCATGATATCTTCTAGAGATGGTGCATCATGAGCTTGCACAACATTTCTTCTAACTCCAATTGGATGATGTCTTGAAGATACACATGAGGAACTCCATCTACTTATTCAAGACACACTTGATCTTTTTTTCTATATTCTTCTTCTACAGGATTCCAATAGGCCCAAAGCCCTTGGACAATGCGTCTTCTTCATTTATTCTACCTTGAAGCCAACACATGCTCCAAGCAATGCCAATGGACAATTCCTACAAGTGAAACTTAATACAAACATTAGTCCATAGAGATTGTCATTAGTTACCAAAACCACACATGGGGACCACATGATCTTTCAGTCTCATTGATGTTTTTGTAGTTGGGCACCTCATGTCGAACTTGTTTTATTGATATAGCTTGATGGCGTGGATGGTAGCTTTATTCCTTGTTCTCATGGCCGAGAGGACTTGTATGCCATCTTGAGCTTGTATATATCACATAGCATGGATGCTCTTGAGATCTTGTTGGTGGCGATTCCCTTGCCTTGGCTCATGTGTATTGGCGCTTTTTGAGTTGTCACGCCTTCTTGAGCTTGATGGGTATCTTGGTGGACAACCCTTGGAGTATGTAATTCCTCTTGATGGATTCGACTTGAAGAGCTTGTCGTTGTTGGCCTCTTGGATACATGCCTCCGCTTGCATGGCATAGGATTTCTCGATCTCCATGTTGTGGAATAAGCCATCATAGCTCATGAGGGAGATGCCATCATAGTCTATGAAGTGTTCCATGTCTTCCATGAATGAGAAGTCGAAGTCCTCATGGTGCTCCCTGTGCTCCATGCTTGGGGAGTGATACATTGCAAATGTATCTATAATTTTTGATGTTCCATGCTTGGTTTTATCCACTTTCTTGTGTTTTGTTCCAACTTTGGGGTACTTTTCATATGATTTCTTGGACTAACCTATTAATAAGAGCCACAGTGCCAGCTGCCTGTTTTCTGCTGTTTTTGGTTCCAGGAAAGTCAAAAAATGAATATTCTCAGAATTGGACGGGACAAAAGCCAAAGTGCCTATTTTCCGGTAGTCATCAGATGCCAGAATACAAGACGGAGAAGGGCTGGGGGACGGCCACACCACCTGGCCGCGTGGCCAGGCCTGTCCCGCGCCAGGGGGTGGTCTAGCCGACCCCAGCACCCCCTCGGCCTCTCCTTCTGCCTATAAGATGCCCTCGGGACGAAAACCCTAAGTGCCCGATCAAAAATCCACGAAAGAGTCTGTAGCCGCCGTCATCTCCATCCCTAGATCGGGAGGGATCTGAAGCTCTTCCCGGCACCCTGCCGGAGAGGGGAATTCACCCTGGAGGCCTTCTTCATCACCATGCAAGCCTCCGGTGTGATGCGTGAGTAGTTCATCCTTGGACTACGGGTCCATGTAGTAGCTAGATGGCTGGTTCTCCTCCTTTGTGCTTTCATGTCTAGATCTTGTGAGCTCCGTTCATGATCAAGATCATCTATTTGTAATTCTGCATGTTGTGTTTGCGAGGATCTGATGGATATTAGATGCTATTTCAGATTGATTATTGATTCTATCATGTCTTTGTTATTTGTGATCTTGCATGCTTTCCGTTGTTAGTAGCTATCTTGGCCAAGTAGATGCTAGCAACTCCAAGAGTTAGTATTTATGCTCGATAGTGGGTTCATGCCTCTAGTAATCTGGGGAAGTGACAGAAATCTCTAAGGTACTAGATGTGCTGTTGCTACTAGAGAGAAAACAACAATCCTTTGTTCATAGAACAATCGTATTGTTTACTTTACACGCAGTTCGTAAAGCAATAATCTGTTGCTTGCAACTTAATACTGGAGGGGGTTCGGATGATAACCTGAAGGTGGATTATTAGTCATAGATGCAGTTGGATGGCGGTCTATGTATAATGTTGTAATGCCCAATCAAGTTCCAAAGGAGTCAAGATGATTAGTATATGCATGTATTGCTTTCTCGATGTTTGCAATTGCCCCTCTATAATTTGTTCACCCAGCATGTTATCTATCTTAAGGAGAGCCACCTCTAGTGAACTATGGATCCTGGTCCTTGTCTTTTACATACAATCTACAATATTTTACTGCTTTGTGTTTACTTTCTACAAACTTTTACTTCTTTCCATTCAATACGTTTAATCCTTTGTTTTCCACAAAACACGGTGAGATTGACAACATCATCGCAAGTTGGGGACAAAGTTCTGTGGTTGTGTTGTGCAGGTCTCCACGTTGCTTCTAGCACCGGTAGTGCGCCCTGCCAAAGCTCAGCTAGTAACACCTTTGGGGTGTTTCCTTGCTCCTACTGGTTCGATTAAACCTTGGTTTCATAACTGAGGGAAACTTGCTGCTGTGCTCATCATACCTTCCTCTTGGGGTTCCCAACGAGCTCTACATCAACATTGCACTAGCATTTTCCTAGCACCGACACTGAGCCATCAAGCATTTTTCTGGCGCCTTTGCCGGGGAGTCAAGGACATCTTCACAAGGGGAGTCCCTCATAACCAATCTCTTTACTTTGTTATTTTTGTTTTGCTTAGTTTCTTTTTGCTTTGTTTGCTTGTTTCTTATTCAAAAACACAAAAAAAATTAGTTTTACTAGTTGCTTTCTTTATCAGAAAGACAAAAAATTAAGTCTCCTTTAGTTGTTACCTCCTCCTTAGCTCACCATGTTGATCCCTAAATTCACCCTAAAAGATCTTTCAATTGGTAGTGGTTCTATAATTGGGAAAGATAATATATAAGAATTCTTTAATCATGTTAGTAAGCATGAAGATACTGAGGATAGATCCCTTGTAGAACTTGCTCCAAACTATGAGATTGTTGCAGCTTCTTTAATTCACATGTTAGAAGCTAGGTTTGTTAACCTCAACCCCTTAATGCAAATAATGTTTCTTAAGCTTAAAGAAATTGAGGACCCTGAAAAGAGGGATTTTATTCTAGAAACTTTGTTTAAGGAGTTCTATGATGTTGCTAAGGAAGCTAGTAAAGTCTTTGAACGTTTCAATATGCTAGGCTCATGTGTAGATGTTGTTGGTACATGAGAAAAGAGGAACAAAACCGAACCTAATGGGGAGGAACCTAAGATACCAATACCCTTCAAACTAGTAGCAATACATGATGCCATAGAAAAGAATCTTGATTGGATTGTTCCTGCAAACCCTTTTGATGAGAATAGTGAACCTAAGAGAATTGCGAGAGGATCCTCTAGAACTTATTTGGATGATATACCTTGCCTTGTTGAAAATATTTCTGGTATTGATCTTAATGCTTCTTCATTTGAGAACACTTGATTCTTTCTTGCTTCTTATGCCTAACTTAAAGGCGTTAAAGAAAAGTACTTATTGGGAGATAACGCAAAAGTTTTAGATGAGTCTTAGAAGTTATTACTTCTGTAATAACCTCTCCTTGTCCTTTTTATTTGCTTTTTGTGCCAAGAGTAACCTCTAATGAGAGAGAAGTAATGATTGGGAAAGTTGCTGTCCTGAAACAGATTTCTATGCTTCATCGTAAAAATTCGTGTAAAATCTCTGAACGTCTTTTTGAGGCGTGAATTTTTGTGATTCTTCCCCAGGTTGTTACATAACTTTAGTTAGCTCAACACTTTTTGATTTGAGCAACAGAAGGTATTCGAAAAAATTCGTCTTTACCTACTGGTCTGTTTTGACAGATTTCTGCCATTTTCTGCATTTGCTTCTTGTTGGTTCCTTTTTGAGTTCTTTTGGGGAATTGAGCTTTTTGAGGGAAGTTCTACAGTAGCTAGTGTTCTAATGGAAGTTTATTTGGTGTTAGAACTGAACCTTAAGACTTATTTATCTTGAGTGAACTAATGTTGCTAATAAAGATTGTGTGAAGTTTTGTATGAAGGAAAAATTTCAGGTGTATGGAAGGAATGAGTAATGAGATGAAGGATGGACTAAAGCTCAAGCTTGGGGATGCCACGCGTGTCACCCCAAGAAATATCCAAGAAGTACAAGCGTCAAAGCTTGGGGATGCCGAAGGCATCCGCCTCTTGATCAATAAAAATCCCAGGTTTCTTCCAAAAACGCTTCATTTTTATTGTTTCATGCACAATTGTGTTGTTCTTAGAGCGTCTTCTTTTTCATTTTCGTTTGCTTTTGTTTTCTTAGTTTGCTGAATAAATTGGTTGGACCCCCTCTTTCATACATTGGTTTGCAAATAGTTTGGTTTGGTTTGGAAAAGAGTAGGAAAGTTCATACTTATGTGGTAAAAAGAGCTCATTTTTGACTGTGTCCTATGCTTTGTCATGCCATGCTTGATTTTGTTTTGGCTTTATGCTTAGTATTATTTGATGGGTTTGTAGCATGGAAAACAAAAAAATTCTACCGCAAGAACGAACAAAACCCCGATCTAATCTAGATAAAAGCTAAGATCTAATCTATTAGACATGTGCAACGAGATAGATCTGTACTAACCCTTGTAGACCCGAAAGCGTTACGAGATCGGATCTCATGGTTGATGTAGTCTATCACTTGCCGATCTCAAGATCGAGTGGATGATCCTTCCGGCGCCGCGTTCCGGCAGCGCTTCCACAGTCGGTCACACGTGCGGAGTCGAAGCAGACCTTCCTCTCCCCGTTCTAGCGAGCAGCGGAGGTAGTAGATCTCTCCACGGAATCCCAGCAGCACGACGGTGTGGTGGTGGTGGTGGAGTAGAGAATTCTGCAGGGCTTCGCCTAAGCTAGAGCAGAGGGAAGGAAGAGGAGAGAGGCAACTTGAGATCTAGAGAATAGAAGGGGCAAGGGGTTTGTGCCTCCACCCCTCTATTTAAAGGAGGGAGGCGCCATGGGGAGGTGGAGTCCTTGTAGGAATCCTCTCTCCCTTGGCCGGCGGATCAAGGAGGTGGGGGGAGAGTCCTACTCCCCCACAAATCCTTGTCTTGCCCCACAAGGATTCCTTGATCCTTTCTTGGTTTTCAAGCAAACTCCAAGAAATCTTCTAGAACCTTCCAGAATATTCTGAAACCTTCTAGAATCCCCATACAAATACTCCGGAACATTTCCTAACTTAGAAAATGATCCCCAATATATGAATCTTATTCCCCGGACAATTCCGGATCTCCTCGTGATGTCCCGGATCCAATACGAAACTCCGAACAACATTCGGTCTCCAACGCACATTCCATATCTACTTAAAACAACTTCGAACCTTAAGTGTGTCACCCTACGGTTCGTGAACATGTAGACATGATGGAGACACATCTCTGATCAATAACCATTAGTGGGATCTGGAGATCCATAACAGCTCCCACATACTCAACGATGACTTTGTGATCGATAGAACCATTTAACATACGAAACCAATTCCCTTTGTCACGTGATATTCTACTTATCCGAGGTTTGATCGTCGGTATCTCCATACCTAGTTCTACCTCGTTACTGATAAGTACTCTTTACTCGTTCCATGTTATGTCATCCCTTGTGACCTAGTCACATGCTTGCAAGCTAACTAGATGACATTCCACCGAGAGGGCCCAGAGCATATCTATCCGTCATATGGATGGACAAATCCCAATCTTGGTCCATGCGCTTCAACACATACTTTTAGAATACCCAATGACACCTTTATAACCACCCAGTTACGAAGCGGTGTTTGATGTCATCAAAGTACCCATCCGGTGATGGTGATTAACATAACCTCATGGTCGAAGGATTAGGTTACTATGCGTTTGAAAGCTTATAGCAATACGAACTTAATGACTTGATCTTATGCTACGCTTACTATGGGTGTGTGTCCATCACATCATTCTCCTAATGATATAATCTTGTTATTAATGACATCCAATGTCCATGATCAAGGAACCATGATCATCTATTAATCAACAAGCTAGTTCAACAAGAGGCTTACTAGGGACTCTTTTATGTTTACAAAACACACAAGTATTAATGTTTCTGGTTAATACAATTATAGCATGGGATGTAAACATTTATTATAAACATAAAGATATAATAATAAACACTTTATTATTGCCTCTTGGGCATATCTCCAACAGTCTCCCACTTGCACTAGAGTCAATAATCTAGTTAAAAATTTGTGCATTCAACACCTATGGCTTTCTTGTGTTGTATAGACACTATTGCTAGTGGTAAACATAATCTTCGGATCTGACACTTCCAGGTCCGTGTGTATTTGCATGTCCTTGCGTCTCTACGCATTACTCATTCTCCAATGAGATGGCATTGTATAAATTTGGTCCTTTGGTGAGACCTTTAGTTCCTTAGGATTAAATCATGTTGATACAATTGTCATACAATGTATCTTCATAGTATTATCCCGCTATAAACCACACCTAGTTTGATAACAAACTACTTGACGCAAATGCCCTCATTTGCTGCTACAATAGTAGTCATATACTTAGCCTTTTGTTGTAGTATCTGTCATAATGTTTTAATTTTGGTACTCAACCAAATCCGTTATGGAACTTCCTTTCCATTACATTGTGCCACCCATAGTTTAAATTGAGATAAACTTAATTTGTGACAAAACTAGTATCAATGTAACAATTTACAATGAACTATTTGTCACCACTATATAAGTAATATATTCTTAGTTCTTCCAAAGATCATAGGAATATCCCTACTATTGTCCAATGATCATCTTATGAGTCATTCTGTTATATGCTCATAACATTTAGAGCATAGGACATATCTGGATGTGTACATCTCAAAGAACGATTGATCAAAATATTCTTGTGATTTCACCAAGTGTCAAAACACTTGAATCTCGTGTCAACACACTTGAATCTTGATTCAGTCCTTTTCGTGCGTCAAGAACCTTTCTTGTTGTTTCCATATTGAACTCATTCAACATCTTATCTATGTACATTTGGCAAAACCATATTAGCGCCAAAATCTATCCATATATACATTGATGCCTAATTCTTGGGTTATGCCTAAGTCTTTCATCGAAATGAAATTCTTAACTTGTGTCAATAAAAGATACATCATTTCTAATCAACAATATGTCTTTCACATAATGTATTAGAAATATGTCTTATCGCTCCCACTTAATTTCTTGCAAAATGCAAACATCTTCATCGTCTCTGATGAAATTAAACCTTTTAACGGTTTCATCACGGTGAAGATTCCAACTCCGCGATGCTCACTTTAACCATTGAAGTTTTGCATACTCTTTTAGCATCCTTTGAATTAACAAAACCCTTTGGATTGTGTCATGGACACATCCTAGGTAACCATTCTATTAGAAGAACTTGTTTTGTTTGTTCAACTACCATATACCAAAATATATGTAGTGGTTGCTACATTAATCCGTCCAGACTAAATATCGCTAGGAAAGATCAAATCTTATCATATTCAATTCCTTGAACATTGTCATAAACTCTTTCCGACATGTCGACTATTTCATAGATGTGAAACATCCATGTCTATTTCTTTATAGATCCATATATGACTGTAAGGTCTTGCACCTTTCCAGAGGGTCTTTCAAATTCAAAGCTTGATTTCTCGTGTATGGAATTATCACGGATTTTATGGCTTCAAGCCACTTAACGAAGTCAGGGCCCATCATTGCTTCTTTGCATGTAGTCGGTTCATCATTGTCAAACAACAATGATTTAACTCTCAAATCTTGGCATTTGATTACTTACCCGACCTACTTGGTTCAATAGGAACTTAGATCCCCGTGACCACATCCTTTGAGGCACGTGAGCCATGAGCATTGTTGCTGCCTCCGGGTCATTTACCGACGTTGCGCAACTCAGCACATATTAGCCAGGTTCAACAACCTTGTCAAAGTTCTATTATCCTCCCACTTGACTTTTCACCAAAAATTCCTTCTCAAGAAACTCGACACTCTAAGCGACAAACACTTTTGTCTTCGGTGTTATGGAGGAATACCCAATGGTTATTCGAAATAACCTACAAAGACATGCTCATCCGACTTTGGTTGTAAACACTTTACTTATGCCTAGCATACCAAAAATTTAAGAAAGGACAACCTGGGTTTTATCCCAAACCATGAATTATATGGTGTCATTTCAACGGATCATGATGGAGCTCTTTTCAGTGTAAAAGCGGTAGTCACTAAAGCTTTAATCTTTTAAAATATAATGGCAGTTTTATAAATGACACCTTTGATCTTACCATGCCAAACAAGGTTTCATTACATATCTTGAACACTCCATACTCCTATGGTGTTTTGGGAAATGCAAATCCATGGAACGATTCCTCAAATCTTAGGTGTTTTGCTAAACTTGTAACTCAAACATCTTTATGATCCAATCATAAACTTTTTTTATTTTCTTGTTACAATGATTTTCCACTTCATCTTGAAAGTCTTTGGACATTTTCAAATGTTTCATCCTTCTTCCTTATTGAGTAAGTATATTCATATACTCACTCAAATCTTCGGAGAAAGCATATGAAGTTGAAATCCATCGCCCACGACTACACATAATGGACTATATACATCAATATGTACAAATTCCAATCAGTTAGTCGTCCGTTCCTCTTTTGGCCTACGAACGGAGTTTTAATTATCTCCAGGAAAGTATCACAAGTGTCATTTGATCAAAATCAAAGACTCCAAAAATCCATCAACATGGAGTTTCTTCATGTATCCCTAATATAATTTAAACGGTGATGTCACTTCGCAAGTGATCTTTCAATCATTTGTGTTGCGACATTTTAGCATTAGTTTTATGGTCGTTATTTCTCCAACCACACTTGTATATCATCCATCTATTATGGAATGTGGTAATTATTTGAACAACCTTTTGTCGTCATAATACCTGATCAAAATAACAATTATTGAAACAAATCTTGAAGGCAAGCTTTGATGTTAACGAGCAACACAACAACCCTTTGTTTGTTTTCGATGAACATCATCACATATTCTCTTGCTAGTTACTTAGGCCATTGCAGTTCATGAATTGTGTTGTCCTGTATGAAACTTCATACTAACCAATTCGGTATCCAATACCGCAGAACCACATTGTTGAACAACCAAGGAATACAGCCATAACATGTATCTTTTATATACCTAAGTTGGATATCTTCAATCTTTTCTTTTCTGCCAAATATTTTTATAGATTCTCTTTCAACAATTCCTTTTCTTTTAAAAGAATCTATCAACATCAATAGTGGTGTCATTCACATGACACATAGTACAAAGTGTGTATAGTCAAATAATAATACCTTTGGACTTGCACTTTGAAGTGGATCACCTTCATCAAATGTTTGGCATTCTTTCAAAATTCCATTCTTTAGTAATCTTTTAGTGTAGTAAACATTTTACTTACATCTTCTATTCATCCTTATCATGACAATTTTCATGATCAAGCTGCTATAGCTTATAAAGGTGAATTGCGAGTATAATGTTTCTTTTCCAAAACCTTTTGGAGGATTAGGACGACTAGCGTCTCCAACCTTCACAAATTCTCATCAAATATGAGGACATATACTCTATCATGTTGTAACCAACACATTGTTTTAGATATCGCAATACCTTTCACATATGATGGTTTCTGAAACATTGCTTTCAGCTCTTAGATAAACTTGATATTAAAAACAATCTTTTGAGTATCAAGAATCATGGAGGCAAACATGATACATTAGATACTAACACTGGAATTGTTACTCTTGATTTAATACTGTTTATTAAACTTCACAGAGTAAACGGAGTTTGCTGAAAGTTTGCAATATGACTTTTAAACTTTAGATTGACACTCAAAACAATACGATGCCAGTTCGTAAAGCAAATATCTAGAATTTCTATAGTTCCACTATCTCAACTATAACTAAGCGTAAGGTGGTGAACGGATGCCAATGACTACAACAAACTATGCAAATTCACTTTGATTGTGTTTATGATAAATTGAGTTTGACTAATCCAAATTACAAATGAACTCCCACTCAAAACAACATCCCTCGAGTTGTTTTAGTGATTACATGAACCAAATCCACTACACCAAGTCCGATCATCACGTGAGATGATCTAGCTTTAAAGGCGAACAATCAACATGTTCATCATATCATCCATATGACTCATGCTTTACCTTTCAGTATTCCGTGTTCCAAGACCATGTCTGTACATGCTAGGCTTGTCAAGGTTAAACTTAGTATCCGCATGTGCAAATCTGGCTTGCACCCGTCGTATGCACACGTAGAATCTATCACACCTGATCATCACGAGATGCTTTGAAACGACGAGTCTTAGCAACGGTGCCTACTAAGGACGAACACTTTATTACTTGATATTTAGTGAGAGGGATCATCTTATAATGCTACCGTCGCAATCTAAGCAATACAAGATGCATAAAGGATTAACATCACAGGCAATTCATAATTAGTGTGATATGATATGGCCCTTTCTTCTTATGCCTTTGATCTCCATCTCCAAAGCACGGACATGATCTCCATCATCACCAGCATTGCGTCAAGGTCAGTGGCGCTGCTTCATGGTTGTCCATCATCACTAGCAACTATTACAACTACTTGGAATAAAGCTATTACAAGATGAATAGACACGCAGGTCTTAACAGAATTAAAGACAACCATTAGGCTCCTGCCAGTTGCCATATTACAACAAGGATCATTGCATACATCAAATATAATCACAATCACATGATGGCCATATCACATCACAAAACCCCTGCAAAAACAAGTTAGACGCCTCTAATTTTCTTTGCATGTTTTACGTGGTTTGGGGCTTTCGAATAAGAACGGATCTTACCTACAAAACTGAACCACAACGTTGATACAAGTGCTATCAAGTGCAAAGTGTAGATTGGATCTATACTATGATGGGAGAGACAGACACCCGCAAAGCCACTTGTGCAATACGAGTTGCACGTCAACTGTGGAGCAAGTCTCATGTGCGATGACATGTAAGGTTAGCCCGAGCCGCTTCATCCCACCATACCGCAAGATGCAAAGTACACAAAGCAAAAGACGGCACGAGCACCAACATCCACAAAACCATTGTGTTCTACTCGTGCAACAGATCTACGCATAGACACGGCTCTGATACCACTTATGGGTTCGTAGCATGGAAAACAAAAAAATTCTACCGCAAGAACGAACAAAACACATATCTAATCTAGATAAAAGCCAAGATCTAATCTATTAGACATGTGCAACGAGATAGATCTGTACTAACCCTTGTAGACCCGAAAGCGTTACGAGATCGGATCTCGTGGTTGATGTAGTCGATCACTTGCCGATCTCAAGATCGAGTGGACGATCCTTCCGGCGCCGCGTTCCGACAGCGCTTCCGCAGTCGGTCACACGTGCGGAGTCGAAGCAGACCTTCCTCTCCCCGTTCTAGCGAGCAGCGGAGGTAGTAGATCTCTCCACGGAATCCCAGCAGCACGACGGCGTGGTGGTGGTGGTGGAGTAGAGAATTCTGCAGGGCTTCGCCTAAGCCAGAGCAGAGGGAAGGAAGAGGAGAGAGGCAACTTGAGATCTAGAGAATAGAAGGGGCAAGGGGTTTGTGCCTCCACCCCTCTATTTAAAGGAGGGAGGCGCCATGGGGAGGTGGAGTCCTTGTAGGACTCCTCTCTCCCTTGGCCGGCGGATCAAGGAGGTGGGGGGAGAGTCCTACTCCCCCACAAATCCTTGTCTTGCCCCACAAGGATTCCTTGATCCTTTCTTGGTTTTCAAGCAAACTCCAAGAAATCTTCTAGAACCTTCCAGAATATTCTGAAACCTTCTAGAATCCCCATACAAATACTCCGGAACATTTCCTAACTTAGAAAATGATCCCCAATATATGAATCTTATTCCCCGGACAATTCCGGATCTCCTCGTGATGTCCCGGATCCAATACGAAACTCCGAACAACATTCGGTCTCCAACGCACATTCCATATCTACTTAAAACAACTTCGAACCTTAAGTGTGTCACCCTACGGTTCGTGAACATGTAGATATGATGGAGACACATCTCTGATCAATAACCATTAGTGGGATCTGGAGATCCATAACAGCTCCCACATACTCAACGATGACTTTGTGATCGATAGAACCATTTAACATACGAAACCAATTCCCTTTGTCACGTGATATTCTACTTATCCGAGGTTTGATCGTCGGTATCTCCATACCTAGTTCTACCTCGTTACTGATAAGTACTCTTTACTCGTTCCATGTTATGTCATCCCTTGTGACCTAGTCACATGCTTGCAAGCTAACTAGATGACATTCCACCGAGAGGGCCCAGAGCATATCTATCCGTCATATGGATGGACAAATCCCAATCTTGGTCCATGCGCTTCAACACATACTTTCAGAATACCCAATGACACCTTTATAACCACCTAGTTACGAAGCGGTGTTTGATGTCATCAAAGTACCCATCCGGTGATGGTGATTAACATAACCTCATGGTCGAAGGATTAGGTTACTATGCGTTTGAAAGCTTATAGCAATACGAACTTAATGACTTGATCTTATGCTACGCTTACTATGGGTGTGTGTCCATCACATCATTCTCCTAATGATATAATCTTGTTATTAATGACATCCAATGTCCATGATCAGGAAACCATGATCATCTATTAATCAACAAGCTAGTTCAACAAGAGGCTTACTAGGGACTCTTTTATGTTTACAAAACACACAAGTATTAATGTTTCCGGTTAATACAATTATAGCATGGGATGTAAACATTTATCATAAACATAAAGATATAATAATAACCACTTTATTATTGCCTCTTGGGCATATCTCCAACATTCTTTGCTGTAGCATGACTTGTTATAAACAATTGAGATTGCTTAATGTGCCTTGGATGAATCATGCGTTGTTTTAGCATATTAAAGCATAGTATAGTGGTATTCTCCTTTGATGCTTTATTTGGGTTGACTTGGTGCATGCTCACACCATGTTATGACTATCTAAAAGTCACCATAGCCTTTATGATCCTTTAGTTTTCAACTTATAGTATCACTTTATGCTTTGATCAATGATGTTTTGTCGCTCTGCATGATTTTGGCCATTATTGCTCTCCTAGTTTGTCGCTCCCAGTCTTTTGCTAGCCTCCACAACAAAGTATAAGTTCCACTCATGCATCCAACTCCCTAAACCAAGTTATTCCAAAGAGTCCACCATATCTACCTATTAGCTTATGCTATTCCAAGTATATTCATGCTTTTGTTTACCTTCCAAATTAAACTTGTTATGAGAAAACTAGTGATTAAAGCTCTCACGAACTTGATGGCACACTTTACTTTTCTTGCCCTTAATAAACTTGAACCATTGTGTCGTCTATGTTGTATATGCTTGCACTTATTTGTTGGGAATTAGCAGAACCATGCTTTCATGGGGAACGCTTTCAACATTGCACTTGGTACTTGTACCTAGCTGATATCATGCTCTTTTGTATATGGATGTCATCGGTGTGAAATGAAAGGGGAGCTTGTAAGTCCATGGAGTTATGTATATGTGTTAGAGAAACGCCTGGGCCGCTGGTCTAATCCATGCTGACATGGTGGAAACCTGCAGCATAACCATAATGAGTTGTCTATGAAGCATTCTTCTTATAAAAATAAGTCCTATATTGAGAAAAAAAAAGAGAAAAAAATGAGATTATGAAAAGAGGAAAGAGAGAAAAAAGCACCATTTTCCCATGGTAAATAAGAAGATTGTTGAGATGCTCGTTGTCTGCTTGCCTTGTCATTTTGATATGGGGATTCTTTCGTATCATTGGGCAAGGGGTACCCCGTTGGCGGTTCTCTATGATACACATGTACTTACAATAACAAGAACTTACCGGTGACTAAACTTGAGTAGCATGAGGAGCGGCCCTCGTATACAAGGGACATGAGATTTCTAACTTATACTTCGTCAAGCATGTACACCATAGTTTGTTCACTTTAACCTTAATCACTTCAAGATGCTCATGATAGGGGCAATGAGCTGAAAGCTATAAGTACCATAATTTTTGGAAGCTCTTTATGAGACTTGAATCCCTACTTCCTTTTATAAAGGCCTTTCTTCCACCATTATATTGAGTCTCCACCTTCTACCTTTATGCACCTACTTTGAGAGCATAGTGGCCATTCTTAGTTCTATGTGCATTGTCCCAAGACTAGTTGATTGATGCATAACTTGATATTGCTTGTTTTAAACTATTTGTATCTAGTCACTCTTATGAACTTTGAAGGTGTCCTATGCATATATTTGCTACTCTATGAGGGACAAGCTGAATGCTATTATGCTATGTTTTTTTATGTGAAACAAACAAACGTCTTGCAAAGCATTGTTATTCATGAATCTTTTGTTTGTACCTTTTCATGTTGCATCATAGTTTCTTTGCTTATTGCTAGAACTTTGTCTTTCATGTTATGATTGAAGTACTATGATCCCAACTTTGAATGTTTTGCAAATACTTTGATCAAGTCTTTGATGGTGCATGTCACCTCAAAAATTATTCTTTCTTTTTATCACTTACCTACTCAAGGATGAGCAGGAGTTAAGCTTGGGGATGTTGATACATTGCAAATGTATCTATAATTTTTGATGCTCCATGCTTGATTTTATCCACTTTCTTGTGTTTTGTTCCAACTTTGGAGTACTTTTCATATGATTTCTTGGACTAACCTATTAACAAGAGCCACAGTGTCAGCTTCCTGTTTGCTGCTATTTTTGGTTCCAGGAAAGTCAGAAAATGAATATTCTCGGAATTGGACGGGACAAAAGCCAAAGTGCCTATTTTTCCGGAAGTCATCAGATGCCAGAATACGAGACGGAGAAGGGCTGGGGGCTGGCCACACCATCTGGCCACGCGGCCAGGCCTGGCCCGCGCCAGGGGGTGGTCTGGCCGACCCCAGCACCCCCTCGGCCTCTCCTTTCGCCTATAAGATGCCCTCGAGACGAAAACCCTAAGTGCCCGATCAAAAATCCATGAAAGAGATTGTAGCTGCCGGGATCTCCATCCCTAGATCGGGAGGGATCTGAAGCTCTTCCCGGCACCCTACCGGAGAGGGGAATTCACCCTGGAGGCCTTCTTCATCAGCATGTAAGCCTCTGGTGTGATGCGTGAGTAGTTCATCCTTGGACTACGGATACATGTAGTAGCTAGATGGCTGGTTCTCCTCCTTTGTGCTTCATGTCTAGATCTTGTGAGCTCCGTTCATGATCAAGATCATCTATTTGTAATTCTGCATGTTGTGTTTGCGGGGATCTGATGGATATTGAGATGCTATTTCAGATTGATTATTGATTCTATCATGTCTTTGTTATTTGTGATCTTGCATGCTTTCCATTGTTAGTAGCTATCTTGGCCAAGTATATGCTAGCAACTCAAAGAGTTAGTATTTATGCTCGATAGTGGGTTCATGCCTCTAGTAATCTGGGGAAGTGACAGAAATCTCTAAGGTACTAGATGTGCTGTTGCTACTAGGGAGAAAACAACAATCCTTTGTTCATAAAACAATCATATTGTTTACTTTACACGCAGTTCGTAAAGCAATAATCTGTTGCTTGCAACTTAATACTGGAGGGGGTTCGGATGATAACCTGAAGGTGGATTATTAGTCATAGATGCAGTTGGATGGCGGTCTATGTATAATGTTGTAATGCCCAATCAAGTTCCAAAGGAGTCAAGATGATTAGTATATGCATGTATTGCTTTCTCGATGTTTGTCAATTGCCCCGCTATAATTTGTTCACCCAGCATGTTATCTATCTTAAGGAGAGCCACCTCTAGTGAACTATGGATCCTGGTCCTTGTCTTTTACATACAATCTACAATCTTTTAGTGCTTTGTGTTTACTTTCTACAAACTTTTACTTCTTTCCATTCGATACGTTTAATCCTTTGTTTTCCGCAAAACATGGTGAGATTGACAACCTCATTGCAAGTTGGGGACAAAGTTTTGTGGTTGTGTTGTGCAGGTCTCCACGTTGCTACTAGCACCGGTAGTGCGCCCTGCCAAGGCTCAGCTAGCAACACCTTTGGGGTGTTTCCTTGCTCCTACTGGTTCGATTAAACCTTGGTTTCATAACTGAGGGAAACTTGCTGTTGTGCTCATCATACCTTCCTCTTGGGGTTCCCAACGAGCTCTACATCAACATCGCACCAGCATTTTCCTGGCGCCGACACTGAGCCATCAGGGAGTCATTTTCGGTGTAGTACTCCAAGTCCTCCAAGCATGCAGAGCCAATGTCGGTGTAGTGCTCCATCATGTCATCTATGCTTGCGTAGTGGTCATTGCCTTTGCTCAGCATAGATTCTTCCTCATCGGTCCGGAGTCCCTAGACATTGTTCTCACAGGACCAAGTGTGATATAGTGGAAATTAAGATTCAAGGATTCTATGCCTTATCTCACCTTGTAGATAGTATTGGATCAATGGTAAGGACCGAGAGCTACCAAAATGCAAAGTAGAAGTGGCATCGTATCTAAAAACACAAGAAACACCAAACACACGGCTTATGGGGAGCTTAGGTATGGTAAGTGGCATGAAACTTAGAACAACCGAAAACCAATATATGTAAAGGCAAATAGAGAAGCACGGTGACCACAAAGCAAACAAATAGATCCACGAGACATGAATTAAGATCAAGGAAACACACGGTGGGATAAATGGGACTTGTGCGACGGAAAAAGTGATCTAAGAACCAAATGAAGGCCTAGCGAAGACTATAAGCTCATGCCGCACAAGTGCAAGGAGAGACACTAGTTCGATTGCACAAAATTAGAGGGTTATGCAATTTACACATAAGTACCACCTACAATATGTTCATCGAGCTTGCGCTTCCTATTATATAAGGCACTCTTTCTTTTCTTTCTTTTTTCTTTTTTTCTTTTTTTATTCTTTCTTTTTCCTTTTCACTTGCTTTTTCTCGTGCCAACAACTATACAAGATAACAATATGAGATAGCGCTCACAACTTTTTCTCAGAATTTTACAAGGTCTCAAATGTGCAAAGCCCAAGCAATCATATGATAAACTGGTATCAATAGGTATTTGTTGTATCCCAAAGATAGTGTGGCTCACAAAGGAAATCAAGTGGGGAGAAGTCGCGGAATTGGTATACCTTTCTTCATCAATCTTCACCCTTTATTTGATGGATCCTTCCATGCTCACATAATTTTGTTGGAGTAAATAGCAATAACAACATGGATAATGGTGTAGAGCTCCTTATCCTGTTCGGAAGAAGCTAAATAACACCAAAATTCGAGTTCGAATGTAAAAGTTATGTGCAAAACGGCACGAATGCTAAAATCTATTTTCTACTGGAATTCTGGTGCAAGCCCCTGGTATAGGGGCAGAGACTCCTGCCTCGGGGGCAAAAGATCCGTCCTAGAGTCACTTATGGCAGAGACTCCGTCTTGGGGGCGGAGACTCCGGCCCTGGGAATTTCAAAACTTCAAGAACACGACCGGGGCTCGATTTGGGTGGAACAACTTGCACAAAAACGTCAAATTGATGGGGGAAATCAAGGAATTAGGCTATGGGAACACAAAGGGAGGTAGATGAATGAGTATAGCAGCAGATCTATGGATCAAAACGTACCAAAACGCTCTCAAAATCCAGATCGATCCAAATCACGAATATGTCTCTTTTTGGTAGAAATTTTTGAATTTAGGCAAGAAAACCAAAATTGGTGGCTAGAAACTCAACACAAACTCGAACCCATGGCAACCGAAAGCTCTTGATACCATATGTTATGGGTTCCCTTGCGATTTTGCCCTTGGGTGGCCCGATCTTCAAAGATTCGAGGGAATTTGGGGGAGGGGTGAAGAACACGATGAACACGCAAGAGGAAATTGATACAAACGCACACCACACCCGATACAACCTGGTTTGCTCTCATTGGCTTGAACCACCAACCCAATAGAATCTCAAGGGAGTGATCAAAGGTATAATCCCATGAGAGAGATTGGCTAGCTCTTGATAGAATCACACATAGGGAGAGAGTAGCAACCAAGTAGAATCTCAAAGGGGAGAGACCAAACACTACTAGAATCCATACATGGGAGAGATTAAGAACTAGAATAGCGCCTTGACGACTTCATTTAAGAAGGCCTTGATACAACTCATAGATAAACTATAGAGAGGAGGATCCCATCTAGGTTTTGGCACATGCCATGAGTTTAACTCAATTCTTCATCATCTCTAGGGTTTCAAGGAGGGAGCGGGGGCATATATATAGGCCAGCCACGAGCTAGGGGTAGTTTAGGCATAAACGAAGGGGTACATGGGCTGAGGCCCAGCTCCAAGGTGCACAAGCCCACTTGTAGGCCGGAGACTCCGAGGTCATGGTGGCGGAGACTCCGGGACGGGGCGGAGACTCCAGATGGACTCCAGAACCTTGCAGACATGGACTGGTCGAGGCGAGGGCGGATACTCTGGGTACGGCGGAGACTTCTGATGGACTCCAGAACCTTGCAGACGTGGACTGGTCGAGGCGAGGGCGGAGACTCCAGGTGCGCAGGTGCGAAGACTCCAGGTACGGCGGAGACTCTAGGTTAGAGGGGCCAGAGACTCCAGTGCTGCTTCGTCTACTTGTTCCTTCTCCTCTTCTAGGCATTATGCTTGGGGGTATTGACTCCTAGGGCATCCTTGTTTCCTCCTCTTGGCGCCATGGTCATGGGCCTAGTCATACAATCGGTAGTTGGCTCAAGTAGGATCCCATTCAAGTGATGGCCAAAGAAAGGCAAGAGAAGAAAGGAGTTCACCTTGGTAGGAATAGTTGGCATATCATGATGTGGATCAATGGTGATTACCATGTGTTGGGCTGCATCAAGTTTTGCATGATGGATCAATCGGGTCTCTTTTTCTCCCTACTACATGGTCCGCCATGGGTGTCCACTCGCTGGCGACGTCGTCGGTCCGTTCTGTCTCCGTTAGCCTTGGGACATGGAGGCGGGGCGGACCATAGCCTCTCGCTGGCAGGAGGTTCTCATTTCATTTTTAGGTTTTTTCACTGTCCTTTTCAGTATGGTGAGGGGACGGCTACATCTTGAAGTCAGAATAATATCCTCCCTTATCCTCGCTCCGGTGGTGCGTCTAGTGCTAGAAGAGGGTGCATGCAGTCATGTGTCAGACAGATCTCTTGGGATTGTTTCGGTTTTTATATCATCAGTTGGTGTGGTTTGCGATGGTTGCTGCTCTGGTACACTGATCTTTTGGATCCTTAACATGACAACTTCCCGTTTTTCTACTATGAGCTCTACTACGACAAGTTTTTCCCGGTTCTAGTGATTGAGGGGCGAGGACGGCGGCGCGCCTTTGTATTAATTGTGCTAGTGTCAGTAGTTGTCGTTCGGTGGTCCAGTGACCTTTTTGTATTTTTATTATTTTTAGAATTTTTTATACTACTTTTGATGATTATTAATAGATCGATAGGTATTTCGCAATTAATACATCGCGGAATAATCCCGCCGCGACACGCCGATGGTGAGACGAATGACATAGGCACGTGACAATCGAGGATGTGGCAGTTGTGGTTGACTGTAGGGATGTGTGTATTTCCTTTTTCTTTCCTACTATAACTGTTTCGTGGGGGCTGACGGAGGTCTCGGCGCAACCAACGGTGTATATAGGCACATAACATGGATCCGACGGTTCTTAAAACTTAATTCATGAGGATTAACGCCGTCCATAAAAGGATGTCGGAGGCCCAGTTCAATTTTTGTTTTGTAAAATAGTCCCTAATACATACAATTCGTTTCAAATTTGCCCTTCAAAATTGAAATTCAAGCAGCGATCTTGTATCCGTCTTCGTCTCCGTCGTCCTCGACGTCCGCGCTGCCCTGCAGGTAGCCACCGCTCCTCCGCCGCAACGCTTGCCCTTGGAGGGCTCCCGTGGGGTTGCCCTTCACCGCGGAAATCGCGGGGATCGAGCTCAGGCCTCACGCGCCTCCCTCGTCGGGCTCGGCCCTGACGGTGGCGCCTTCCTTGAGCCCCTGACTCGCCCCCTCGTCGCCTCCGATGCGCCTCCCTCGTGAAGCTTGGCCCTGACGGCGGTGCCTCCCTGACATTTCCTACTACCTCACCGGCGGAATCCCCGTGCTCCTATCGCTGCAGAGCTGCAGAACCACTCCTCCGTCTCCCTATCTGAGAAGAACAGCAGCAACAACAGAGGAGAAGCAGCAGAACGAGCCCAGGGCGAGGAGGCGCACATCGTCCTCGACCTCCTCCCTGTGCCTCTGCGTCGCCGGTCCTCCTCTGCTCCATTGGTCCTCCTTGACAGCGCGCTGCCGCAGCGCCGCTGCTCCTCCTCGACCTGCTCGTCTGCAATGTCGCCATCCTCCCTGAACTGTTGGCTGAAGAACTGAACAAGAATTCGAGCAAAAACAAGTGAACTGAAGAAGAAGAACAACAAGTGCTACTGAACTGAACAAGAAGAAGAACAAGTGCTACTAAACTCAAAAAGATAAACGAGTGGTACTGTAGTCCAAAATTCAGTTTCAGTTCAAATTTTCAGTTAAATAATTGATAGGAATAAAGGATTACAGACTGTCAGTACTAGCAGTGCAAAGAATAACTGTACCGATATGGACAATTTTGAAAGCACATAGCTGTGTCTTTGCTTGCAAGTATCTTTTCTACCAACATTAGAACAACACGACAACAATAATAAATCAACAGAAATCCCTTTCATCCATCTCCATGGTATATACTAGATGAAATGCTCCAAACTGACTATATGGTTCAGCTTTAGCTGTACTTATACTTTTGAAATAACTATCAAGCACTGATTTACTGGATAGTTTCTGATTGTATTTTCATAGGCAAGCTAACACGGCAAATTTTCATATGACCTCAGGATCGATAAATAAACTTTGTTGTATAGGAAAGGAAAGGAGTACAAGGTTTTGTGTTAAATAAACTACAATTAGTCCTTACTTGTGTGTGTACGGTGATACTGTGTGTGTACTGATTATAGAGTAGTTTCAATTATTGAATTCAGTTTCAAGATATCCATTCAATAATTGTACAATGAGTTCCAAGATAACTATTGGCCTCAATACAGTTACTTTAACTCTAGCTCAATATTGGCCTACAAAATTACTTGTTTTCTTAATCAAACAACTTGCTTTTCAGAAAATTATACTCAATTACTCCCAGGCAAAGAGTATACTCACAGGCTACTAGCACTAACGGAGCACTAACAATGTATACTTTTGAAGGACAAACTGACATACCCCTCCGTGAAAGCATGAGACCTGAAAAGCTGAAGTCTGATTTGTTCCACTATAATTACGTGGAGATATTTTGATCGAGTTAATAATGCACTAACTCCCATAGAAAAACCTATGTAGAATACTTGACGGATTTCATGATTTCCATGCAGGAAGTAAAACAAAGAAACTCTGGAAAGGCATAAGTAGTAAAACAAATAAATTCTAGTTTTGTAGTTTGAGTGAGGAAAGGCATAAGTAGTAAAACAAAGCCACTACTACCAGGGGCTACAGGCACAAAAACTACACAATAATCTTTGTATCAAGACTATGTGTGTCATCTCACTGATGCTACCTAGCATATCTGCTCTCTCAGCAGAGCATTGAAGAGACAGTAATCTCCATGTAACCTCCTCTTTTACCACACTCTCCATAATATCCTAGTGGCAGCAAAAATAAATTTTTTGACACTCCAGCACGGATATGAATAGAAGAATAAGCAAGTGGATCATTGTACCTACCCTTAGAAACAAATTGATATGATAAAGGAGGGGGATCCTCCTCGCCGTAGCCCAAGGATGTCACTATCTTCTTGAAAGAATGAAATTTCTTGTTGTCACCATAGATATTCTCTTGGTATACACCTACCAATAGAGATAATAGTGTTAATATTACAGACGACAGAAGAAATAGAATTAAGAAACCCAAAGCTCGTTGGGATGTTTTCTCAGCCACAATCACTGACTTCATCAGCCAGAAGAACAAGACTCTCATTTTTGTATAACTTCACAATGTCATATTGGTTTTCCTCCGCAAGAACCTAAACATGAATGAGCGATCTCAATACTGATATTTTGTCTTTCTTAGTTATCTGACCGAACCACAGAATTTTATGCACATTGCAGAGCAAGTAAAGGCACATCATACAAACATGGTCTCTATACCAAGCTGCAGCAATCAAAGATGTTTTCTAAATCTGGCAAGGAGAAACAATGAGAACCAATCTCATGCCTTGTCAGTAACTGCATTATCAAGTGCACCTAGCAAGGGAACAATAATTTGACACGAGACTTAACTGAGGAGTACTGCATGTTTGTTCATAAATTTTCTAGCAATTGAAGGACGATGTACAGCCCATATCCCCGGACTTGCTCCATCTGTAAGAAAGATGCCGTCTGCAATTGGTAACAGAGGAGGAAAGGGGACTCACCAGCAGCAGCTTGTTATGGATGTGGTCGGCAGCAGCTCGGGGAGGAGATCGGGGAGGCAGCAGAAGCTTCCAGTCCAACCCTCCAGGGATCTCGGCGGCATGCGGTGGGGGAAGCAAGACAGTGTCTTGGGACAGAAAAATCCGACCTTGGGGGAGGCGGCGGCGTGGGGCGGAGAGGAGAGGGGAAGAGGAGAGGAGCAGTGGAGTGGGGCGGGGTGGGGGAGCACCGGCATGGGGCGGGGAGGGGAGTGGGGCAGCGCGTGGGGCGGCAGAAGCGAGCTGATCGGAGCGAGTGAGGAAGACGACCTTTGGGCGTGGACCTTGGTTTGGTCGGAAATTCTCCAGCGAGGTTTTTGCAAATTCACCCGTCCGACATCCTTTTATGGACGGAGGGAGTATAAGTGTTTCAAGGCTCAAGGCATATAATTTTTTGAAAAGTCAAGCTACTGAAAGTTTGACCAAACTTTTTAAAAAACCTATCAAGAACTATGATATTATATAAATACCACATAAAAATATGTTTCATGATGTATCCAAGGATATATATTTCATATTGTAAATATTAATATTTTTATCTAAAAACTTGATTAAACTTTACATAGTTTGACTTTTTCAAAAAATTATATGTCTTAAGCCTTGGAACGAAGGTAGTAAGATATAAGATATAAGATATACTAATTTAGCTTTCCTAACGTATGCATGCACACGTGCTGCATATTCAAGTCTCGACCTGCTCTACGTCCCGATTGAAACCGGCTAGTTCTAGTTTGGCCTGGCCGGCAGCCGGCTACAAGTTGAATCGTCCCCTAGCTAGGGCATGAGTCCACTTCGAATTCTAGCGTCTTACTTATACGTCTTGCGTCGTAGACCTACAGCCGGCTACAAGTTGAATCCTACCATAGCTAGGGCAGGAGTCCACTTCGAATTCTAGCGTCTTACTTATAGTACGTCTTGCGTCGTAGACCTATGGGCGGTCAAGTTTTGGAGACCTGAGACGTTCTAGGCGAGAGATTGGATCGTTCGTCCACGCACTTCTTCATCAAGGTTGCATCTGCTAGACTTAATTACAAGAACGAGATCAGCCCCGAAATCTTAACGTGAAAGATTGGTCAGCTGACCAGGTTTGCCCCCTCGGCTCATTCATCTCAGATCTGAATCTTGGATTTCTGAATGGTGCACGCGTGAGTAGATTTTGCAGCTTTCATCATGTCATCCTTCGCCGGTGTATCTATAGTTTCCGACGGCAAGCTCTGCACCACTGCGCCCGTCGACGCCGGCGCGGACATCGGGTATCACCTGCTTCTGGTCCAAGGCCACTCGCGCACCAAAGAAGAGATACCCACCGGCGAGAGCATCAGCTCGGGTATTTTCATGGTAGGAGGCCATCAATGGCAATTCAAGTACTATCCTAACGGCGACGACCCAAGTTGTGCCGACTTCATTTCTCTCTACCTTCGCCTAGTTACAGACGAGGATGTACTGCTGCCTGTGGAGGCGTATTTCAATTTTAGCTTTGTCGACGAGGTTGAGGAGCAAAGGCCATTATGCATACGTACCACCGAAAAGTGCAGCTTCTACGGCGAGGATCGTGGTTGGGGCCGTGACAATTTTGTGAGAAGAGATGTCCTTGAACGATCAGCTAATATGCAGGGTGATTGTTTCACGATCCGTTGTGACATCATAGTTTGCAAGGACCCCAACACTTCTAGGGATGCCACGGAGGCGCTCATGTCTGTCATAGGCCAGCATTTTAACAATCTCCTTCAAAATAAGGTGGGTGCTCACGTGACTTTCGAGGTCGGCGGCGAGACATTCGCCGCACATCGGTGTGTGCTGCAGCCCGATCGAGTCTTCATGGCACAACTCTTTGGCCCTACGAAAGAAGGCACTACGTCAACTGTCATACAGATTAAAGCCATGGATGCAAAGGTGTTCAGGACTCTGCTTAGCTTCATCTACACAGGCTCATTCTTTAACATGGAGGAGGATAAAACACAGGTATTGGAACAAAGACAAGATGAGGAGGAAGAAGTAGAGTACATAATGTGGCTGCAAGGCTTGTTTGCAGCGGCGGACATGTATGATATCCAACGGCTCAAGCGCTTATGTGAAGAGCTCTTGTCTGCGCAGATACGTGTGAGCACCGTAATGTCTATTCTTGCTCTAGCTGAGCAGCACTACTGCGACGGGTTGAAGGAAGCATGCTTCAAGTTTATCCAAGTCTAGTCTCGCCCATGTTTGGAAAAAGTAATGGCAACCGATGGCTGGAAGCATCTAAGAATGACCCATCCCTCTCTTATGAACAAGATCCCCATCAAAGCTTGCATCCAATCAGAAGGGCAAGAAGAGGAAGCGACAGAGGATGGCTGCAATGGCTCCAAGACTTGAAATAACATATTGTGCATAGATATGGTATGAGATCCTAGGGATAGATGGTAGTCTGCATGTCTTGATTTTGTTTCATCTTATTTTTTGCATGATATTATGTGAGTTAGCGGACATATTTATTACTAGAGCTCCGAACAACCATTCATTTTATTTCCAATCTGGCAATGCAAGATGTATAGCTGCTGAAGATACTAGCGGCTCCTCAATATTGTACATTATCTTATCATGTTACAACAGTACTAGTAAGCCAGCACGTGCGACGCACGCATACCATTCAATCTTAGCTTTAGGTATAAAACGTTATTAATGTATTACAAGCACAAGAATTTAGAAGTTATAAAACTTAGGTTGGGCTTGGGAGCACTATTTTTATTTGAAGAGCATCATCACCTGTTCTTTGTCATGCTCAGTATAACCGGGACTACCAAATATGTTCAGTTCTTTGCCAAACTCAAAACATTTGAGTTGTTTGCCAGGTTCAAGACAGTTGCTTAGCTGTGTGATGGTAAAATAGAAGAGTTACTCATATTGCAAATTTGCCACATATGTAATCAAATTCACATATCAAATGACAGGCCCTAAATCGAGGGTTATCTTGTTGTGGCTGAAAATAGAATAGTACTATATATAATAATAATGGCATTGCAAGTTGGATGGTTTCTTAAGCATTCGACTACTGAGTCAAATTTATTAAATGAATAGAGGAGGAAAAAGCCACACCGAAAAAAGATTAGGGTCTATACTCATAAACTATTTTGCACATTTTGCATGTTACACATAGAGGAGTATCAATTGTTCACTGCAATCTGCACATTTTGCACGTTACACATAAACTATTTGAACTATAGAAGAATGATGAAGGACACCCAACAAAGTTGATACTACAACTCGTTCTACGGCCATTTCTGGCGCAGCCAGCATGCTAAGACATTGGTCTACAACTTCGAACTTTCAAAGTTGTGTCGTCGTTCGACATGCCGATTTATAAGCTTACATGGCCATACTTCAACCAATCTTATCAATTAGGAAACAAATTAAAACGGTCTCTAGGAACCACTTGCTTACATCGATATGGCTATTTATAAGCTTACATGGCCATACTTCAAACTAAGTTTGACTACAATTACAACAAACTGATGGACAAGTCAGTTGTCTATTGGCTGCAAGGTATGTAGAAATTCCCACCTGACATTTCATCAAAGAAACAAACGTATATATTTTAAAATTTCTTGCCGTAACCATGTACTCAGTGACATGCATCTTTCATTTCATGCCATTTTCATAATAATAGCGCCCGGAACTCCACAACATATAGTCTAGAGGTTCACAAGGGACATTTATAGCGAGTTAAGTATTGTATATCAGGGAATCGACAAAAATGCAACATATTATCGGATAGAAGAAAAAGGAGAGAGCAACCTCCTGTCAAGGAAGAGAAGCATAATTCAGCGGTTTGGTAATCCATCGAACAATTCTTGGAATTGTAATTCCATCGTTAGAAACCCCGCAGAATAATAACAAGACAAAGCTCATTAATTTTTGGAATAGAAACCTCTTAAGGCACTGTTAGCAAGCAAGTAAGAGAGACAATCATGAATTTACCAGGACGGAGGGTTGTTCCTAAATTGTAACAAAATGGTCTAAAGGTAATAGTGAACTTGACCAAAGAAAATAAACATCTAAGGGTGCACTTCCATAAATGTGCTCACGAAAAATGATATAATCAATAGAAACAAAGATAATTTTCACATATCAATCGATTATTTTTTTCTCTTCTGACTATGATCGATAAATTAAATTGAGTAGATTAATACAAATTACTTTGTAGACATAATATTGATTAATCATGGTCCTGTTAAATAACACAATTCATAGAATTACAGTGACAAATTATCGAGGACGAAGCTTGAGAACTTATCTCTTTCATCTCGTCGATGTCATAGTTCACCTAGAAGAAATGCCAGCTCGTCTCGTTGATCGCATAGGCGGACCCGCCCTCGTCATCCACAGTCGTGGTCTCGTTGACGTGCGACAAGCTTGGTCTTTGCGGCTCGGTACGCGAGGCTCTCATCCGCATGGAGAGCATAGTGCCGGAAGCTGTTGCCGAGGAGGGCGGGGAATCTGGGCGCAAGTCTCCCAGTTATCAGATTCAAGTCAGATGGACAGCAATGCAAGACCAATAAAACAGGCATAAATAGTAGAGAAAATAAACTAAATCGAGTTTTTTAGACCTCGTGGAGTTCAGTACTGTAAAAACTAACGGAACCTGAAGTGCTGAAGTAAACCTAAAAGCTTCTCTGAAGTCCATGAGGTACCACAATCATTCACATGGCTACACTGTTTCTTTTCAGAACATGGAACGCAAGACACGCCCATCGGCAGAAGAGAAAAACGCATACAGTTGAACAATAAGAGTAATTAGGAATCAACGGGCAATGAAAATACTGAATATGGAGAATCCTGGCCAAGGCAAATGCTGAATAGAACCCCACGTATATCGGTACATGGTAAGAGCAGAGAAAATAAAAAAGAGTAAAACAATACCTGAATGGCATGAACACAAGGAAACGAAGCACGTATGTTTTGAGGATCCTGAACAGAGAACAAATAAGACACCCTTAGTTGTCTTAGGAACATCTCGGAGAAGGAGCAGGCAGCCTAGCAAAGAAGAAACGGAGGCAATATAAGGCACCCACATCACCTCTTTAAATTCACTGACGCATCTCGGAGAAGCCCCTCACTGCCAACAACACAGAGTCCAACTCCAGCACGCGAGAGAAGATGTGGGTTCCATGAGCGGCGGCGGCAACCGGTCAAAGAGGTCGGCCGTGGCGGATGCGTCCGGAAGGAGGAAATAGCCGAGGACTTCCCAACCGCGGCATGGAAGTCAGAGGCGCGAGAGGCGGCCGGCGGCGTAGAAGAGGTGGGCTGGCTGCCGGGTCTCCTCCGCAGCGGCCTGATCTAAGGATGTTGCACGGTGATAGGTGCTTGCTGCTGCTTGACGCTCGGCGCACGTCAACTCCTTGGATCGGTCGCTGATCTGGGCCGACCATGCCGGCATCTGCGCCCGGTGCTCTCCGCTGATGATCCACAAGTATAGAGGAGAACTTGCACAACATCTTTTGTCCCGCCAGCCCATTGCAGCGGGACCTCAAGGGAATCTACTAGCAATTAAGGTGCTCCTTTTAATAGAGTACCGGAGCAAAGCATTAACACTCCATAAACACACGTGATCCTCATATCATAGTCATTCCCTCCGGTTATCCCGATTCTTGTCACTTCGGGGCCTTTGATTCTGAACAACAATATGTGTATACAACTTGGAGGTAAGATCATAAACAATACTATCATCATGAATCAATAACATGTTCAGATCTGAAATCATGGCACTCAGGCCCTAGTGACAAGCATTAAGCATAACAAGTTGGAACAAAGTCAAAAAGCACTAGTAGATACTAGGCACCATGCCCTAACAATCTGATGCAATTACATGAACGATCTCATCCAGTCCCTACCATCCACATAGCCTACTGCGGGGGATTACTCACTCATGGATGGGAGAATCATGGATGGTTGATGGAGAAGCGATGGTGATGATGATGGCGATGATCTCTTCCAATTCCACGTTCCGGCAGGGTGCCAAAACGGAGTTTCTGGTTCCGAATCGCGGTATCTGATGGTGACGGCGCAGCGGAACTCTATCTGGAAAAACGTCGACCCCCCCGTCTGTTTTAGGTCAGAGGGCTTATATAGGCGAAATGAGAGGTCGAGGTGAAGTCCGAGGCGGCCACACCACCCCCCTGGTGTGGCCTGGCCTAGCCCGCGCGGCCAGGTGGTGTGGGACCCTCGTGGCTCTTCTTCGTCTCGTCTTCTGGCTCCGTGAGACTTCTGGTAAAATAGGAGTTTTGCGATATTTTCTAGGATTTTTTCTAAAAGTTGATTTCCTGCACAAAAACGAGACACCATAGCAATTCTGCTGAAAATAGCGTTAGTTCGCATTAGTTGTATCCAAATCACACAAATTAGAGAAGAAACAATAGCAAAAGTATTCGGGAAAGTAGATACGTTTTGGATGTATCAACTCCCCCTAAGCTTAGCTTATTGATTTTCCTCAAGCAATTCAGTTAAAAATTAAGTGCGATAAAAGAAAATTTCACGAACACATTTGCTTTATAAGATGTATATATTCTCAGCATATGATCAAATACTTAGGCAATTTATAATAAAAAGTATGCAAATAAGTTTACCCAGTAATCATGCAAGCTATGAAGAGATTCCAACCCATTAATAATAAGCAACATGACACATAAGCATATGTAGGATTGTAGTGCTCATAAGAAGATATGATAAAGTGGTGTCTCGCTTGCCTTTTTGGAGCAAAACATAAATGCCAAGTCACCTCTGAAGTTTAAGTGAAGACTAGATATAAAAATATCAAAGATTCAAATGTCAAAGTTATGTCATAATTAACCGTGTTTTGGGACAAGCACATTACACTAAGAATGACAGCTATGCTCTCGGAAAGGTGCTCGAAGAATAAATGGTGACTCAACATAAAAGTGAAAGAAAAAGATTTAGAAGTTTGAAAAGCTTCCAAATGTTGAAAGTATGGTACTCATTAGCTTTGATCTCTCATTGCCCCATCATAAGCATCTTTAGGTGATTAAGGTTAAAGTGAACAAATATGAGGATATGCTTGACAAGTTATAAACTGAAAATCTCATGCCCCTTGATACATTGCAAATGTATCTATAATTTTTGATGTTCCATGCTTGGTTTTATCCACTTTCTTGTGTTTTGTTCCAACTTTGGAGTACTTTTCATATGATTTCTTGGACTAACCTATTAACAAGAGCCACAGTGCCAGCTGCCTATTTTCTGCTGTTTTTGGTTTCAGGAAAGTCAGAAAATGAATATTCTCGAAATTGGACGGGACAAAAGCCAAAGTGCCTATTTTTTAGGAAGGGATCAAGTGCCAGAATACGAGACGGAGAAGGGCCAGGGAGCCACCACACCACCTGGTCGCGCGGCCAGGCCTGGCCCGCGCTAGAGGGTGGTGTGGCCGCTCCCGGCACCCCCTCGGCCTCTCCTTTCGCCTATATATTGCCCTCGGGACAAAAACCCTAAGTGCCCGATCAAAAAATCCACGAAGAGTCTGTAGCCGTCGTCATCTCCATCCCTAGATCGGGAGGGATCTGAAGCTCTTCCCGGCACCCTGCCGGAGAGGGGAATTCACCCTGGAGGCCTTATTCATCACCATGTAAGCCTCCGGTGTGATGCGTGAGTAGTTCCTCCTTGGACTACGGATCCATGTAGTAGCTAGATGGCTGGTTTCTCCTCCTTTGTGCTTTCATGTTTAGATCTTGTGAGCTCCGTTCATGATCAAGATCATCTATTTGTAATTCATACATGTTGTGTTTGCGGGGATCCGATGGATATTGAGATGCTATTTCAGATTAATTATTGATTCTATCATGTCTTTGTTATTTGAGATCTTGCATGCTTTCCGTTGTTAGTAGCTATCTTGGCCAAGTAGATGCTAGCAACTCCAAGAGTTAGTATTTATGCTCGATAATGGGTTCATGCCTCTGGTAATCTGGAGAAGTGACAGAAATCTCTAAGGTACTAGATGTGCGTTGCTACTAGGGAGAAAACAACAATCCTTTGTTCATAGAACAATCATATTGTTTACCTTACACGCAGTTCGTAAAGCAATAATCTGTTGCTTGCAACTTAATATTGGAGGGGGTTTGGATGATAACCTGAAGGTGGATTATTAGTCATAGATGCAGTTGGATGGCGGTCTATGTATTATGTTGTATTACCCAATCAAGTCTCAAAGGAGTCAAGATGATTAGTATATGCATGTATTGCTTTCTCGGCGTTTGTCAATTGCCCCGCTGTAATTTGTTCACCCAGCATGTTATCTATCTTAGGAGAGCCACCTCTAGTGAACTATGGATCACGGTCCTTTCTCTTTACATACAATCTACAATCTTTTACTGCTTTGTGTTTACTCTCTGCAAACTTTTACTTCTTTCCATTCGATACGTTTAATCCTTTGTTTTCCGCAAAACACGGTGAGATTGACAACCTCATCGCAAGTTGGGGACAAAGTTCTGTGGTTGTGTTGTGCAGGTCTCCATGTTGCTACTAGCACCGGTAGTGCGCCCTGCCAAAGCTCAGCTAGTAACACCTTTGGGGTGTTTCCTTGCTCCTACTGGTTCGATTAAACCTTGGTTTCATAACTGAGGGAAAACTTGTTGCTGTGCTCATCATACCTTCCTCTTGGGGTTCCCAACGAGCTCTACGTCGAACGACGAGCACATCAAGATCTTTTCTGGCGCCGTTGCCGGGGAGTCAAGGACATCTTCATAAGGGGAGTCCCTCATAACCAATTTCTTCACTTTGTTGTTTTTGTTTTGCTTTGTTTGCTTGTTTTGTTCTTCAAAAAAAGCACAAAAAATTAGTTTTACTTGTTTGCTTTCTTATTTCAAAAACACACAAAAATTAAGTCTCCTTTAGTAGTCACCTCTCCCCTTGCTCACCATGTCGATCCCTACATTCACCCTGAAAGACCTTCCAGTTGGTAGTGGTTCTATAATTGGGAAAGATAACATTGAAGAATTCTTTAATCATGTTAGTAAGCATGAAGATACTGAGGATAGATCCCTTGCAGAATTTGCCCCAAACTATGAGATTGCTGCAGCTTCTTTAATTCACATGTTAGAATCTAGGTTTGTTAACCTCAACACCTTAATGCAAGTAGTGTTTCTTAAGCTTAAAGAAATTGAGGACCCTGAAAAGAGGGATTTTATTCTAGAAACTTTGTTTAAGGAGTTCTATGATGTTGCCAAGGAAGCTAGAAAAGTCTTTGAACGTTTCAATATGCTAGGCTCATGTGTAGATGTTGTTGGTACACGAGAAAAGATGAACAAAACCGAACGTAATGGGGAGGAACCTAAGATACCAATACCCTTTAAACTAGTAGCAATACATGATGCCATAGAAAAGAATCTTGATTGGATTGTTCCTGCAAACCCTTTTGATGAGAATAGTGAATCTAAGAGCATTGAGAGAGGATCCTATAGAACTTATTTGGATGATATACCTTGCCTTGTTGAAAATATTTCTGGTATTGATCTTAATGCTTCTTCATTTGAGAACACTTGATTCTTTCTTTGCGCCTTATGGCTAACTTAAAGGCGTTAAAGAAAAGTACTTATTGGGAGATAACCCAAAAGTTTTAGATGAGTCTTGGAAGTTATTACCTCTTTAATAACCTCTCCTTGTCATTTTTATTTGCTTTTTGTGCCAAGAGTAACCTCTAATGAGAGTGAAGTAATGATTGGGAAATTGTTGTCCCGAAACAGATTTTTGTGCTTCACCGTAAAAATTCGTGTAAAATCTATGTACGTCCTTTTGAGGCGTGATTTTTTTTGCTTCTGACCCAGGTTGTTATCTAACTTTTATTAGTTCAACACTTTTTTAATTGAGCAACATAAGGTCTTCTAAAAAATTCGTCTTTACCTGCTGGTCTGTTTTGACAGATTTCTGCCATTTTCTGCATTTGCTTCTTGTGGGTTCCTTCTTGAGTTATTTTGGGGAATTGAGATTTTTGAGGGAAGTGCTACAGTATCTAGTGTTCTAATGGAAGTTTATTTGGTGTTAGAACTGAACCTCAAGACTTATTTATCTTGAGTGCACTAATGTTGCTAATAAAGATTGTGTGAAGTTTTGTATGAAGGAAAATTTTCTGGTGTATGGAAGGAATGAGTAATGAGATGAAGGATGGACTAAAGCTCAAGCTTGAGGATGCCACGCGTGTCACCCCAAGAAATATCGAAGAAGTACAAGCGTCAAAGCTTGGGGATGCCCAAGGCATCCCCTTCTTTATCAATAAAAATCCCAGGTTTCTTCCAAACGCTTCATTTTTATTGTTTCATGCACAGTTGTGTTTTTCTTGGAGCGTCTTCTTTTTTGTTTTCGTTTTGGTTTTTAGTTTTCTTGGTTTGCTTAGTTTTCTGAATAAATTGGTTGGACCCCCTCTTTCATACATTGGTTTGCAAATAGTTTGGTTTGGTTTGGAAAAGAGTAGGAAAGTTCATACTTATGTGGTAAAAATAGCTAGTTTTTGACTATGGCATGTGCTTTGTCATCCCATGCTTGATTTTTTTTTTTGGATTTGTGCTTAGTATTCTTTGTTGTAGCATGACGTGTTATAAACAATTTAGATTTCTTAATGTGCCTTGGATGAATCATGCGTTGTTTTAGCATATTAAAGCATAGTATAGTGGTATTCTCCTTTGATGATTTATTTGGGTTGACTTGGCGCATGCTCACACCATGTTATGACTGTCACAAGTCACCATAGCCTTTATGGTCCTTTAGTTTTCAACTTGTAGTATCACTTTATGCTTTGATCAATGATGTTTTGTCGCTCTGCATGATTATGACCATTATTGCTCTCTTAGTTTGTAGCTCCCAGTCTTTTACTAGCCTCCACAACCAAGTATGAGTTCCACTCATGCATCCAACTCCCTAAACCAAGTTATTCCAAAGAGTCCACCATACCTACCTACTAGCTTATGCTATTCCAAGTATATTCATGCTTTTGTTTACCTTCCAAATTAAACTTGTTATGAGAAAACTAGTGATTAAAGCTCTCACGAACTTGATGGCACACTTTACTTTACTTGCCCTTAATAATCTTGAACCATTGTGTCTTCTATGTTGTATATGCTTGCACTTATTTGTTGGGAATTAGCAGAACCATGCTTTCATGGGGAACGCTTTCAACATTGCACTTGGTACTTGTACCTAGTTGATATCATGCTCTTTTGTATATGGATGTCGTCGGTATGAAATGAAAGGGGAGCTTGTAAGTCCATGGAGTTATGTATATGTGTTAGAGAAACGCCTGGGCCGCTGGTCTAATCCATGCTGACATGGTGGAAACCTGCAGCGTAACCATAATGAGCTGTCTATGAAGCATTCTTCTTATAAAAAAAGAGTCCTATATTGAGAAAAAAGAGAAAATAAAAAGAAGATACTATGAAAAGAGGAAAGAGAGAAAAAAGCACCATATTCCCATGGTAAATAAGAAGAATGCTAAGATGCTCGTTGTCTGCTTGCCTTGTCATTTTGATATGGGGATTCTTCCGTATCATCGGGCAAGGGGTACCCCGTTGGCGGTTCTCAATGATACACATGTACTTACAATGACAAGAACTTATCGGTGACTAAACTTGAGTAGCATGAGGAGCGGCCCTCGTATACAAGGGACATGAGATTTCTGACTTATACTTCGTCAAGCATGTACACCATAGTTTGTTCACTTTAACCTTAATCACTTCAAGATGCTTATGATAGGGGCAATGAGAGCTGAAAGCTATAAGTACCATAATTTTTGGAAGCTCTTTATGAGACTTGAATCCCTACTTCCTTTTACAAAGGCCTTTCTTCCACCATTATATTGAGTCTCCACCTTCTATCTTTATGCACCTACTTTGAGAGCATAGTGGCCATTCTTAGTTCTATGTGCATTGTCCCAAGACTAGTTGATTGATGCATAACTTGATATTGCTTGTTTTAAACTATTGTATCTAGTCACTCTTATGGACTTTGAAGGTGTCCTATGCATTTATATTTGCTACTCTATTGAGGGACAAGCTGAGTACTATTATGCTATGTTTTCTTTATGTGAAACAAACAAACGTCTTGCAAAGCATGTTATTCATGATTCTTTTGTTTGTGCCTTTTCATGTTGCATCATAGTTTCTTTGCTTATTGCTAGAACTTTGTCTTTCATGTTATGATTGAAGTACTATGATCCCAGCTTTGAATGTTTTGCAAATACTTTGATCAAGTCTTTGATGGTGCATGTCACCTCAAAAATTCTTCTTCTTTTTATCACTTACCTACTCGAGGACGAGCAGGAGTTAAGCTTGGGGATGTTGATACATTGCAAATGTATCTATAATTTTTGATGTTCCATGCTTGGTTTTATCCACTTTCTTGTGTTTTGTCCACACTTTGGAGTACTTTTCATATGATTTCTTGGACTAACCTATTAACAAGAGCCACAGTGCCAGTTGCCTGTTTTCTGCTGTTTTTGGTTCCAGGAAAGTCAGAAAATCAATATTCTCGGAATTGGACGGGACAAAAACCAAAGTTCCTATTTTACCGGAAGACTCACGGAGCCAGAAGCAGATACGGAGGAGGGCCAGGGCCTAGCCACACCATATGGTGGCGCGGGCTAGCCCTGGCCGCGCCACCAGGTGGTGTGGGCCCCCTGGCACTCCACCGACCTTGCCTCTTCACCTATAAGAAGCCTCCCGATGCGAAAACTCTAAATAGTCAATCAGAAATCCACGAAAAGTTCCGCAGCGCCGCTGCCACCAAAGGGGAGATTCGGGGGACAGAAAGTCTCTGTTTCGACACCCTGTCGGGACGGGGAAGTGCCCTCGGAGCCATCTCCATCGATCTCCACCACCATCTCCATCACCATTGCTGATTCCCATGATGAGGAGGGAGTAGTTCTCTCTCGAGGCTAAGGGTTCTACCGGTAGCTATGTGTTCATCTCTCTCTCTATGCATGATCTTATTGAGATCATGAGCTTGTAATCTATAGATCTACCTTGCTACTCAAGTGCTTTAATAGATCTCTGCTCTCCCCATGTGTGTGAAAGTGACAGCGTGCACACCATGGTGGCACTTAGGCTAGAGATTACAAATACTTGTTATGAGTTATATTTGGAGTTGGATGTCTTTATGAAATTGTGGTGTTTGTTGGACTCATCTAGTACTCAAGGTGATAGTGTGGGGTTTTCTAGATGGGAAAGGCTTGCTTTGAGGAGTGCTGTTATAGCCCTACCATCGATTAGAGTGTCAAACCGGAGAGTAGTTAAGAGTAGTATCATAAAGAGAAGATATTTATATGAGAGTGTTCACTAGTGAAAGTATGATCCCTAGGCCTTGTTTCTAAGCATTGAAACACCGTTTGCTATTAGATCTGTTACATGTTTGCTTGCTTCCTTATTTATTTCAGTTTGCCTTTAGTCTCTTCCACGCAATCAAAGTATTTTCTAGCTCCTTTATCTTATATCCATACCACTTGTATTTCACTATCTCTTCGCCGAACTAGTGCACATATACACCTGACAAGTGTATTGGGTGTGTTGGGGACACAAGAGACTTCTTGTATCCTGATTGCAGGGTTGCTTGAGAGGGGATACCTTTGACCACTTCCTCCCTGAGTTCGATAAACCTTGGGTGATCCACTTAAGGGAAACTTGCTGTTGTTCTACAAACCTCTGCACTTGGAGGCCCAACAACTGTCTACAAGAATAGAAGTGCGTAGACATCAGGGGGTTCGGATGATAACCTGAAGGTGGATTATTAGTCATAGATGCAGTTGGATTGCGGTCTATGTATTATGTTGTAATGCCCAATCAAGTCTCAAAGGAGTCAAGATGATTAGTATATGCATGTATTGCTTTCTCGGTGTTTGTCAATTGCCCCGCTGTAATTTGTTTACCCAGCATGTTATCTATCCAAGGAGAGCCACCTCTAGTGAACTATGGATCCCGGTCCTTTCTCTTTACGTACAATCTACAAGTGTTTACTGCTTTGTGTTTACTTCTGCAAACTTTTACTTCTTTCCATTTAATACGTTTAATCCTTTGTTTTTCGCAAAACACGGTGAGATTGACAACCTCATCGCAAGTTGGGGACAAAGTTCTGTGGTTGTGTTGTGCAGGTCTCCACGTTGCTACTAGCACCGGTAGTGCGCCCTGCCAAAGCTCAGCTAGTAACACCTTTGGGGTGTTTCCTTGCTCCTACTGGTTCAATTAAACCTTGGTTTCATAACCGAGGGAAAACTTGCTGCTGTGCTCATCATACCTTCCTCTTAGGGTTCCCAACGAGCTCTATGTCGAACGACGAGCACATCACCCCTTACTTATGAGTACCGTTCCTCATGCTACTCAACTTTAGTCAAAGGTAAGTTCTTGTCATTGTAAGTTGATACATTGCAAATGTATCTATAATTTTTGATGTTCCATGCTTGGTTTTATCCACTTTCTTGTGTTTTGTTCCAACTTTGGAGTACTTTTTATATGATTCTTAGACTAACCTATTAACAAGAGCCACAGTGCCAGCTGCCTATTTTCTGCTGTTTTTGGTTCCAGGAAATTCAGAAAATGAATATTCTCGGAATTGGACGGGACAAAAGTCAAAGTGCCTATTTTTCTGGAAGGGATCAAGTGCCAGAATACGAGACGGAGAGGGGCCAGGGGCCAGCCACACCACCAGGCCGCGCGACCAGCCTTGGCCCACGCCAGGGGGTGGTCTGGTCGACCCCAGCACCCCCTCGGCCTCTCCTTTCGCCTATAAGTTGCCCTCGAAACGAACACCCTAGGTACCCGATCAAAAATCCACGAAAGACTCTGTAGCCGCCGTCATCTCCATCCCTAGATCGGGAGGGATCTGAAGCTCTTCCCGACACCCTGCCGGAGAGGGGAATTCACCCTGGAGGCCTTCTTCATCACCATGCAAGCCTCCGGTGTGATGCGTGAGTAGTTCATCCTTGGACTACGGATCCATGTAGTAGCTAGATGGCTGGTTTCTCCTCCTTTGTGCTTTCATGTTTAGATCTTGTGAGCTCCGTTCATGATCAAGATCATCTATTTGTAATTCATACATGTTGTGTTTGCGGGGATCCGATGGATATTGAGATGCTATTTCAGATTCATTATTGATTCTATCATGTCTTTGTTATTTGAGATCTTGCATGCTTTCCGTTGTTAGTAGCTATCTTGTCCAAGTAGATGCTAGCAACTCCAAGAGTTAGTATTTATGCTCGATAATGGGTTCATGCCTCTGGTAATCTGGGGAAGTGACAGAAATCTCTAAGGTACTAGATGTGCGTTGCTACTAGGGAGAAAACAACAATACTTTGTTCATAGAACAATCGTATTGTTTACCTTACACGCAGTTCGTAAAGCAATAATCTATTGCTTGCAACTTAATACTGGAGGGGGTTCGGATGATAACCTGAAGGTGGATTATTAGTCATAGATTCAGTTGGATGGTGGTCTATGTATTATGTTGTATTACCCAATCAAGTCTCAAAGGAGTCAAGATGATTAGTATATGCATGTATTGCTTTCTCGGTGTTTGTCAATTGCCCCGCTATAATTTGTTCACCCAGCATGTTATCTATCTTAGGAGAGCCACCTCTAGTGAACTATGGATCCCGGTCCTTTCTCTTTACATACAATCTACAATCTTTTACTGCTTTGTGTTTACTTTCTGCAAACTTTTACTTCTTTCCATTCGATACGTTTAATCCTTTGTTTTTTCGCAAAACACGGTGAGATTGACAACCTCATCGCAAGTTGGGGACAAAGTTCTGTGGTTGTGTTGTGAAGGTCTCCATGTTGCTACTAGCACCAGTAGTGCGCCCTACCAAAGCTCAGCTAGTAACACCTTTGGGGTGTTTCCTTGCTCCTACTGGTTCGATTAAACCTTGGTTTCATAACTGAGGGAAAACTTACTGCTGTGCTCATTATACCTTCCACTTGGGGTTCCCAACGAGCTTTACGTTGAAAGTCGAGTGCATCATAAGTACATGTGTATCATAGAGAACCGCTAACGGGGTACCCCTTGCCCGATGATACGGAAGCTTTCCCATATCAATATGACAAGGCAAACAGATAATGAGCATCTCAGCGATCCTTTTATTTCCTATTTGCATAGGTTTTTTCTTTCCTATTTGTATAGGTTTTTTTATTGAGGATGCTTCACGGATTGCTCACTATGGTATGCTGTACGTTTCCACCATGATTAGGCATGGCTTAGACTAGCCGCCTAGGCGTTTCTCTAACTCATATATGAACTTCATCAGCCTTACAAGCTCCCATTTCATTTCACACCGCCGGGATCCATAAGCAAAAGAACATGATATCAACTAAATAAAGTGCAATGTTGAAAGCGTTCCCCATAGTAACATGGTTCTGCTAATTCACAACTTAAAAAGCGCAAGCATATACGAGACATAGATGGGCACAATGGTTCAAATTTATTAAGTGCAAGAAAGTAAAGTGTGCCATCAAGTTCGTGAGAGCTTTACTAACTAATTTTAACATAACAAGCAAACATTTTTATTGGAAGAAAACAAAGCATGATAAATATGCAAGGAATATCAATAATGCTAATAGGTAGATGTGGTGGACTTTTTTGACAACTTTGGTTTTAGGAAGTTGGATACACGAGTAAAGCTTATACTCAGCACAAGTGAAGGCTGCCAATAGAAAGGGAGCGACAATCGAGAGAGCAGTAACTGTCATAATCATGCTTGTGACAAAACAAAATTAATTAGGGACATTAAAACTGGGACAAAAGGGAGTCATCTCATGCCATCATTATTTTTGACCGTTAGATCGCTCTGCCCTGCTGTTTCTGGCCATTTGATCCAACTCAATCCGGCGTATGATCGTTGTCCTGAGTGGCGACTGGCCATCGATTTCCGTTCAATCACGCTACATGGGCCGGATGTCCCTGAGGTAAGCTCCTCTGAAAAACAAATTCGCGTGCTCTCGTGATTTGGGCCTGGAACGCCCGGTAAGGCCCAGCTAGCTCTTCATCAGAACCGCAGAACGGTAGGAAACCGTAGTCCAACAAGTCTGTTTTGATATGAAGGAAAAACTCCCGACATCCTAGGTGCCGCCACAATATTCGCCGTCTCTCATCCTCGCGTCTTCCGCGACTCCGTGCATGGACTTCCTTCTCGCCGCCAACGCCATGTCCACCCTCTTTCGCGTGCACTCCAACCATGACTACTTGCGACCCTCCCCACTTCAGCATCGGGTGTGTTCTTCGAGCGCCAAAGTGATCACGGTGCCAAGGACAAGGATGGGATCCGTAAAATTGGACGGCAGTAGTGGAAGGAGGAAAGGGAAATGGGGACGACAGACTAATGCAAAGAAGGTACCCTGTACAAAACACACACGTCCTTTTCTTCTTACACTTCCTCTTAGATTCGATGAAGGGGACGTGCGGGGTCTATGGGACAGCAATCGACACCACATGTTTCAAGCAGTGTTGTACTTCTATGATGACATGTTTCTCTCAGATTAGATCCTTCTCTTTGAAGGAATTTTGTTTCCTAATACTGACAGATTAGTTCTGCTTGTTCTATCATTTTCACGTATATGTATGTTGGCGCAAACCTTTTCTCTCTAGGGATGCAAATGGTGAAGGCAAGGTTTTTTCATAATTCTTAATTGATGTTGCTATTTGGTTGCTTGCAGTGAAAATATTCAAAACAGACATGTTTCTTCGGAAGTAGATATCCTCTTTGAATCCTACTTTCCTATCTTTGTGATGCTCATTGATATTTCTTTGATAGGATTTTTCAGCTTATGCTGAAAAAACCTGGAGATTTTTTCTCTCTATGAACCGAGCCCTGTTTTGACATATTGATCATTGTGTGTTTCCCTTTATCTATTGCAGAATCAAAACTAAGAAGCTGCACTTGCTAGAATTTTGACCTGGTATATCAGTGCATCTAGACTCTTTGCACTATGCAGATTCTAACTATGAGATTATACAACAACACTACTTGGTATCAGATAAACCGTTTTTACTCTAGACATACATAGGCTTAGTGTTGCACTTTATAATGAAATTCAGATTTAGACACTCATTTGTATTGGTGCTTTTGCCTAACTAAACATTCTATTATGATTTGTTATTGGGCCTGTCCTTCATGACGTTTTACTACTTAGCTCCAAACTGATAAAACCTCTTTGAGCTGGTCAATAATTTAAAACCTCTTTGAGCTGGTCAATAATTGTGATTCTCTATGAACTGGCCAATATGTAAATTAGCTTTTATATGCAATATCATTTACTTATTATTCTATTGCAAAAACAAACGGGCATGGCAACACGCGCCATCATGATCTAGTAGTGGCATAAAAGTGACACAAGAACTCTGAGGCAGAATAAATTATCGAGGCTTAACTGACTTTTTGTTTAGTCATATGCATGTGTGAGCATGTGCCAAGTCAATTCAAATAGAACATTCAGAGGAGGACACCACAATGTCATACCAAGTTATGAATAGAACAATGCGAGCAAACGTTTATATGACATGTTACGAACTATAATGGATTGAAACTGATCATAAGCAGGAAAGGACTACTAATTATCCATTAAATAACATACACCTTACATAAACAGACTAAGCATGCTCACAATAATGAGTATATGTACAAAAATGAAAAAAAATAGAGTTCATACCAGCCTCTTACCACACCTTGAGTTGTCATAAATCATCATTGCCTTTCACTTGTGTGACTTGAATAATAATATAAAACCAAACTCCAAGGAGTCACTGAGGACCACTGAAACCTGCAACAAACTTTACAAAACCAAAGAAGAACAACAAATATTTTTGGGTTTTTGATTTTTAAAGGCAAGAACTGAAGGGAAGAGCAAGCAAAGCGAGATCTTTTTGGGTTTTTCGAATAATCAAAACAAAGCTAAAAAGGATGAAGCAAACCAAGGCTAAAAGATAAAGAAGCAAATGAACAAAAATAATGAAATATTTTTGGTCTTTTTGTGTTTTGGAAGGCGGAAATAAAGCAAGAACAATAACCAAAAAGAAAGCGAAACATGGATATGCAAAGTACCGACAGAAAACGATATGTAGATGAGTGTGATGTCGGCATACCTCCCCCCAAGCTTAGGCTTTTGGCCTAAGTGAGGATCAATCCCAAGTTGGCCAAGAGTGAGCGCCTCCATAATATGGCGAAGAAGTGTCTTCATCCTGATACGAACCCGAGGACGCCCCAGCGTAGTGCGCAGAGTAGTCGTAAGAGGGCACATCCCCCTGGTTCTGCCTGTGGAAACCAAGCAAGCGGAGCTGCTCGTCTACCTCCTCCTTGGAGCGCGACCATGGCATCCTACAAATACTGAACAAAGTAGGCTGTGACAAGGGAATCTCCCTCTCATCTCCGTTAATAAACAACATCATGTAAACTAAACTTTCCGTACTAGAGTTAGCAGTAACAAAGTGATGTGTTTTCATAGCATCAAGATCAAGCCTTTGTGGTGTCAACTGATGTCTACGCACTTCTATTCTTGTAGACAGTTGTTGGGCCTCCAAGTGCAGAGGTTTGTAGAACATCAGCAAGTTTTCCCTTAAGTGGATCACCCAAGGTTTATCAAACTCACGGAGGAAGTGGTCAAAGGTATTCCCTCTCAAGCAACCCTGCAATCAAGATACAAGAAGTCTCTTGTGTCCCCAACACACCCAATACACTTTTCAGGTGTATAGGTGCACTAGTTCGGCGAAGAGATAGTGAAATACAAGTGGTATGGATATAAGACAACGGTGATAGAAGATAACTTGATGGCGTGGAAAAGACTAAAGGCAAACTAAAATAAAGATGGAAGCAAGCAAACATGTAACAGATCTAATAGCAAACAGTGTATCAATGCTTAGAAACAAGGCCTAGGGATCATACTTTCACTAGTGAACACTCTCTCATATAAATATCTTCTCTTCATGATACTACTCTTAACTACTCTCCGGTTGAACACTCTAATCCATGGTAGGGCTATAATAGCACACCTCAAAGTAAGCCTTTCCCATCAAGAAAACCCCACACTTTCACCTTGAGCACTAGATGGTTCCAACAAACACCACAATTTCATAAAGACATCCAACTCCAAATATAACTCATAACAAGTATTTGTAATCTCTAGCCTAAGTGCCACCATGGTGTGCACGCTGTCACTTTCACACACATGGGGAGAGCAGAGATATACTAAAGCACTTGAGTAGCAAGGTAGATCTATAGATTACAAGCTCATGATCACAATATGATCATGCATGGAGAGAGAGATGAACACATAGCTACCGGTAGAACCCTTAGCCTCGAGAGAGAACTACTCCCTCCTCATCATGGGAATCAGCAATGGTGATGGAGATAGCGGTGGAGATCGATGGAGATGGCTCCGGGGGCACTTCCTCGTCCCGGTAGGGTGCCGAAATAGAGACTTTCTGTCCCCCGAATCTCCCCTTTGGTGGTGGCGGCACTGCGGAACTTTTCGTGGATTTCTGATTGACGATCTAGGGTTTTGGTATCGGGAGGCTCTTATAGGCGAAAGAGGCAAGGTCGGTGGCCGGCCAGGGGGCCCACACCATGCCCTGGTGTGGCCTGGGGGGACCCGCGCCATGGGGTGGTGTGGCCACCATGTGGCCCCTCTCCGACTCTCCTTCTGGCTCCGTGAGTCTTCCGGGAAAATATCAACTTTGGCTTTTGTCCGGTCCAATTCCGAGAATATTCATTTTCTGACTTCCTGGAACCAAAAACAGCAGAAAACAGGCAACTAGCACTGTGTCATCTTGTTAATAGGTTAGTCCAAGAAATCATATGAAAAGTACTCCAAAGTTGGAACAAAACACAAGAAAGTAGATAAAACCAAGCATGGAACATCAAAAATTATAGATACATTTGCAATGTATCAACATCCCAAAGCTTAACTCCTGCTCGTCCTCGAGTAGGTAAGTGATAAAAAGAAAGAATAAATTTTGAGGTGACATGCACCATCATAAACTTAATCAAAGTATTTGTAAAACATTCAAAGCTGGGATCATAGTACTTCAATCATAACATGAAAGATAAAGTTCTAGCAATAAGACAAAGCAACTATGTTGCAACATGAAAAGGTACAAACAAAAGATTCATGAATAACAATGCTTTGCAAGACGTTTGTTTGTTTCACATAAAGAAAACATAGTATAATAGTATTCAGCTTGTCCCTCATAGAGTAGTAAATATAAATGCGTAGGACACCTTCAAAGTTCATAAGAGTGACTAGATACAAATAGTTCAAAACAAGCAATATCAAGTTATGTATCAATCAACTAGTCTTGGGACAATGCACATAGAACTAAGAATGGACAATATGCTCTCAAAGTAAGTGCATAAAGATAGAAGGTGGAGACTCAATGTAATGGTGGAAGAAAAGCCTTTGTAAAAGGAAGTAGGGATTCAAGTCTCATAAAGAGCTTCCAAAAATTATGGTACTTGTAGCTTTCAGCTCTCATTGCCCCTAACATAAGCATCTTTAAGGTGATTAAGGTTAAAGTGACACAACTAAGAGGATATGCTTGACAAGTTATAAGCTGAAATCTCATGCCCCTTACTTACGAAGACCGAACCTCATGTTATTCAACTTCAGTCACGAGTAAGCTCTTGTCATTGTAAGTACATATGTATCATAAAGAACCGCCAACGGGGTACCCCTTGCACATGATATGGGAGCTTTCCCATAATCAAAATGACAAGGCAAGCAGACAATGAGCATGTCAGCGATCTTTTTATTTGCTATTTGCATAGGTTTTTATTGAGGATGCTTCATAGAATGCTCATTATGGTGATGCTGCAAGTTTCCACCATGATTAGGCATGGCTTAGGCTAGCGGCCCAGGCGTTTCTCTAACACACATACAAACTCCATGATCTTACAAGTTCCACTTTTATTTCACACCGCCGGGATCCGTAAGCAAAAGAACATGATATCAACGGGGTACAAAGTACAAGTGCAATGTTGAAAGCGTTCCCCATGATACATGGTTCTGCTAACTTCAACTTATAAAGCGCAAGCATATATGCAACAAAGAAGGACCCAATGGTTCAAATTTATTAGATGCAGAAATAAAGTGTGCCATCAAGTTCATGAGAGCTTTAATCACTAGTTTTCTCATAACAAGTTTTAATTTGGAAGGTAAACAAAAGCATGAATATACTCGGAATAGCATAAGCTAGTAGGTAGGTATGGTGGACTCTTTGGAATAACTTGGTTTAGGGAGTTGGATGCATGAGTGGAACTCATACTTTGTTGTGGAGGCTAGCAAAAGACTGGGAGCGACAAACAAAGAGAGCAATAATGGCCATAATCATGCAGAGCGACAAAACATCATTGATCAAAGCATAAAGTGATACTACAAGTTGAAAACTAAAGGTGATGGGTTCGTAGCATGGAAAACAAAAAAATTCTATCGCAAGAACGAACAAAACCCAGATCTAATCTAGATAAAAGCCAAGATCTAATCTATTAGACATGTGCAACAAGATGGATCTGTACTAACCCTTGTAGATCTGAAAGCCTTGTGCGAGAACAGATCTCGTGGTTGATGTAGTCGATCACTTGTCGATCTCAAAATCGAGTGGACAATCCTTCCGGCGCCGCGTTCTGGCAGCGCTTCCGCAGTCGGTCACACGTGCGGAGTCGAAGCAGACCTTCCTCTCCCTGTTCCAGTGAGCAGCGGAGGTAGTAGATCTTCTCCACGGAATCCCAGCAACACGACGGTGTGGTGGTGGTGGTGGAGTAGAGATTTCTGCAGGGCTTCGCCTAAGCTGGAGCAGAGCGAAGGAGGAGGAGAGAGGCGGCGGCTAGGGTTTGTTATGGGAGAGGTATAGGGGGTGGCGCCCCCTCCCCTCTATTTAAAGGAGGGAGGCGCCATGGGAGGGAGAGTCCTAGTAGGACTCCCCTCCCTCCTTGGCAGGCGGATTGGGAGGGGGGAAGGAATCCTCCTCCCCCACGAATCCGTGTCTTGCCCCACAAAGACTCCTTGATCCTTTCTTGGTTTTCAAGCAAACTCCAAGAAATCTTCTAGAACCTTCTAGAACATTCCAAAACCTTCTAGAATCTCCATACAAACACTCCGGAACATTTCCTAACTTAGAAAATGATCCCCAATATATGAATCTTATTCTCCGGACAATTCCGGATCTCCTCGTGATGTCCCAGATCCAATCCGAGACTCCGAACAACATTCGGTCTCCAACGCACATTCCATATCTACTTAAAACAACTTCGAACCTTAAGTGTGTCACCCTACGGTTCGTGAATATGTAGACATGATAGAGACACGTCTCCTATCAATAACCATCAGCGGGACCTGGAGATCCATAAAGGCTCCCACATACTCAACGATGACTTCGTGATCGATAGAACCATTTACATACGAGACCAATTCCCTTTGTCACGCGATACTACACTTATCCGAGGTTTGATCGTCGGTATCTCTATACCTAGTTCTACCTCGTTACTGATAAGTACTCTTTACTCGTTCCGTGATATGTCATCCCTTGTGACCCAGTCACATGCTTGCAAGCTAATCAGATGACATTCCACCGAGAGGGCCTAGAGCATATCTATCCGTCATATGGATGGACAAATCCCAATCTCGGTTCATGCACTTCAACACATAATTTCAGAATACCCAATGACACCTTTATAACCACCCAGTTATGAAGCAGTGTTTGATGTCATCAAAGCACCCATCCGGTGATGGTGATTAACATAACCTCATGGTCGAAGGATTAGGTTACTATGCATTTGAAAGCTTATAACAATACGAACTTAATGACTTGATCTTATGCTACGCTTACTATGGGTGTGTGTCCATCACATCATTCTCCTAATGATATAACCTTGTTATTAATGCCATCCAATGTCCATGATCATCCATTAATCAATAAGCTAGTTTAACAAGAGGCTTACTAGGGACTCTTTTATGTTTACAAAACACACAAGTATTAATGTTTCCGGTTAATACAATTATAGCATGGGATGTAAACATTTATCATAAACATAAAGATATAATAATAACCACTTTATTATTGCCTCTTGGGCATATCTCCAACAGTCTCCCACTTGCACTACAGTCAATAATCTAGTTAAAAAACTTGTGCACTCAACACCTATGGCTTTCTGGTGTTGTATAGACACTATTGCTAGTGGTAAACATAATCTTCGGATCTGACACTTCCAGGTCCGTGTGTATTTGTATTTCCTTGCGTCTCTACGCATTACTCATTCTCTAATGAGATGGCATTGTATAAATTTGGTCCTTTGGTGAGACCTTTAGTTCCCTGGGATTAAATCATGTTGATACAATCGTCATACAATGTATCTTCATAGTATTATCCCGCTATGAACCACACCTAGTTTGATAACAAACTACTTGACGCAAATGCCCTCATTTGCTGCTACAATAACAGTCATATACTTAGCCGTTTGTTGTAGTATCTGTCATAATGTTTTAACTTTGGTACTCAACCAAATCCGTTATGGAACTTCCTTTCCATTACATTGTGCCACCCATAGTTTAAATTGAGATAAACTTAATTTGTGACAAAACTAGTATCAATGCAACAATTTACAATGAACTATTTGTCACCACTATATAAATAATATATTCTTAGTTCTTCCAAAGATCATAGGAATATCCCTACTATTGTCCAATGATCATCTTATGAGTCATTCTGGTATATGCTCATAACATTTAGAGCATAGGACATATCTGGATGTGTACATCTCAAAGAACGATTGATCAAAATATTCTTGTGATTTCACCAAGTGTCAAAACACTTGAATCTCGTGTCAACACACTTGAATCTTGATTCAGTCCTTTTCGTGCGTCAAGAACCTTTCTTGTTGTTTCCATATTGAACTCATTCAACATCTTATCTATGTACATTTGGCAAAACCATATTAGCGCCAAAATCTATCCATATAGACATTGATGCCTAATTCTTGGGTTATGCCTAAGTCTTTCATCGAAATGAAATTCTTAACCTGTGTCAATAAAAGATACATCATTTCTAATCAACAATATGTATTTCACATAATGTATTAGAAATATGTCTTAGCGCTCCCACTTAATTTCTTGCAAAATGCAAACATCTTCATCGTCTCTGATGAAATTAAACCTTTTAACGGTTTCATCACGGTGAAGATTCCAACTCCGCGATGCTCACTTCAACCATTGAAGTTTTGCATATTCTTTTAGCATCCTTTGAATTAACAAAACCCTTTGGATTGTGTCATGGACACATCCTAGGTAACCATTCTATTAGAAGAACTTGTTTTGTTTGTTCAACTACCATATACCAAAATATATGTAGTGGTTGCTACATTAATCCGTCCAGACTAAATATCGCTAGGAAAGATCAAATCTTATCATAGTCAATTCCTTGAACATTGTCGTAAACTCTTTCCGACATGTCGACTATTTCATAGATGTGAAACATCCATGTCTATTTCTTTATAGATCCATATATGACTGTAAGGTCTTGCACCTTTCCAGAGGGTCTTTCAAATTCAAAGCTTGATTTCTCGTGTATGGAATTATCACGGATTTTATGGCTTCAAGCCACTTAACAAAGTCAGGGCCCATCATTGCTTCTTTGCATGTAGTCGGTTCATCATTGTCAAACAACAATGATTTAACTCTCAAATCTTGGCATTTGATTACTTACCCGACCTACTTGGTTCAATAGGAACTTAGATCTCCGTGACCACAACCTTTGAGGCACGTGAGCCATGAGCATTGTTGCTGCCTCCGGGACACTTACCAACGCTGCGCAACTCAGCACATATTAGCCAAGGTTCAACAACCTTGTCAAAGTTCTATTGTCCTCCCACTTAACTTTTCACCAAAAATTCCTTCTCAAGAAACTCGACATTCTAAGTGACAAACACTTTTGTCTTCGGTGTTATGGAGGAATACCCAATGGTTATTCGAAATAACCTACAAAGACATGCTCATCCGACTTTGGTTGTAAACATTTTACTTATGCCTAGCATACCAAAAATTTAAGAAAGGACAACCTGGGTTTTATCCCAAACCATGACTTATATGGTGTCATTTCAGCGGATCACGATGGAGCTCTTTTCAGTGTAAAAGCGGTAGTCACTAAAGCTTTAATCTTTAAAATATAATGGCAGTTTTATAAATGTCACCTTTGATTTTACCATGTCAAACAAGGTTTCATTACATATCTCGAACACTCCATACTCCTATGGTGTTTTGGGAAATGCAAATCCATGGAACGATTCCTCAAATCTTAGGTGTTTTGCTAAACTTGTAACTCAAACATCTTTCTTTATGATCCAATCATAAACTTTTTATTTTCTTGTTACAATGATTTTCCACTTCATCTTGAAAGTCTTTGAACATTTTCAAATGTTTCATACTTCTTCCTTATTGAGTAAGTATATACATATACTCACTCAAATCTTCGGAGAAAGCATATGAAGTTGAAATCCATCGCCCACGACTACACATAATGGACTATATACATCAATTTCGGTTCATTCCACCGAGAGGGCCCAGAGCATATCTATCCGTCATATGGATGGACAAATCCCAATCTCGGTTCATGCACTTCAACACATACTTTCAGAATACCCAATGACACTTTTATAACCACCCAGTTACGAAGCAGTGTTTGATGTCATCAAAGCACCCATCCGGTGATGGTGATTAACATAACCTCATGGTCGAAGGATTAGGTTACTATGCATTTGAAAGCTTATAGCAATACGAACTTAATGACTTGATCTTATGTTACGCTTACTATGGGTGTGTGTCCATCACATCATTCTCCTAATGATATAACCTTGTTATTAATGACATCCAATGTCCATGATCAGGAAACCATGATCATCCATTAATCAACAAGCTAGTTTAACAAGAGGCTTCCTAGTGACTCCTTTATGTTTACAAAACACACAAGTATTAATGTTTCCGGTTAATACAATTATAGCATGGGATGTAAACATTTATCATAAACATAAAGATATAATAATAACCACTTTATTATTGCCTCTTGGGCATATCTCCAACAAAAGGATCATAAAGGCTATGGTGACTTGAGATAGTCATAACATGGTGTGAGCATGCGCCAAGTCAACCCAAATAAAGCATCAAAGGAGAATACCACTATACTATGCTTTAATATGCTAAAACAACACATGATTCATCCAAGGCACACTAAGCAATCTCAATTGTTTATAACAAGTCATGCTACAACAAAGAATACTAAGCATAAAGCCAAAACAATATCAAGCATGGCATGCCAAAGCATAGGCCACAGTCAAAAACGAGCTCTTTTTACCACATAAGTATGAACTTTCCTACTCTTTTCCAAACCAAACCAAACTATTTGCAAACCAATGTATGAAAGAGGGGGTCCAACCAATTTATTCAGCAAACTAAGAAAACCAAGCAAATGAAAAACTAAAACAAAAACGAAAAAGAAGACGCTCCAAGAACAACACAACTGTGCATGAAAAAATAAAAATGAAGCGTTTGGAAGAAACCTGGGATTTTTATTGATGAAGAAGGGGATGCCTTGGGCATCCCCAAGCTTTGACGCTTGTACTTCTTGGATATTTCTTGGGGTGACACGCATGGCATACCCAAGCTTGGGCTTTAGTCCATCCTTCATCTCATTACTCATTCCTTCCATACACCTGAAATTTTTTCCTTCATACAAAACTTCACACAATCTTTATTAGCAACATTAGCGCACTCAAGATAAATAAGTCTTAAGGTTCAGTTCTAACACCAAATAAACTTCCATTAGAACACTAGCTACTGTAGAACTTCCCTCAAAAAGCTCAATTCCCCAAAAGAACTCAAAAAGGAACCAACAAGAAGCAAATGCAGAAAATGGCAGAAATCTATCAAAACAGACCAGCAGGTAAAGACGAATTTTTTCGAAGACCTTCTATTGCTAAAATCGAAAAGTATTGAACTAACGAAAGTTAGATAACAACCTGGTACAGAAGCACAAAATATTACAGCTCAATCCGACATACAGAGCTCTCTCACGAATTTTTACGGTGAAGCACAAAAATCTGTTTGGGACAACAACTTTCCCAATCATTACTTCTCTCTCATTAGAGGTTACTCTTGACACAAAAAGCAAATACAAAGGATAAGAAGCGGTTATTACTGAAGTAATAACTCCAAGACTCATCTAAAACTCTTGGGTTATCTCCCAACGAGTACTTTTCTTTAATGCCTTTAAGTTAGGCATGATAGTTTGAAAAGATGCTCACATAAAAAATATGAATTGAAGTAAAAGAGAGCATCAAGAAGCAAATTCAAAGAACATTTAAGTCTAACCCACTTCCTATGCATAGAAATATTGTAAATAAACAAGTCATGAAAGCACAAATCAACGAGCATAGGAAAGCAAAACAAGTGCAACTTCAATAATTTCAACATAAAGAGGGGAAACTTAATATTATTAAGATGCATAAAACCATGTTTCCCTCTCTCATAATAAATTTCAGTAGCATCATGAATAAAATTGACAATATAACTATCACAAGAAACATTCTTATCATGAGCCACTTGCATAAAAGAATTAATACTCCCCTCATAAGCATAGTCATTCTTATTAATTATAGTGGGAGCAAATTCAAAAAAATAGCTATCATTATTATTCTCATCACCATAATCATCAAATATAGGAGGCATATTGTAGTCATAATTAATTTTCTCCTCAATAGTAGGTGGACAGAAAATATCATATTCATCATTGTAATCATCATATATTGGAGGTTTTGTATCATCATAAGCAATAGAATAGCTATCTTCCAAAGCTGGGGAACTAAAAAGATCATTTTCATAAAGAATAGCTTCCCCAAGCTTAGACTTTTCCATAGCATTAGCAATAATGGTATCCAAAGAATTCATACTAACAACATTGCTATTAGCATGCAAATAAAGTTCCATAGGTTTTTTAATTTTCTCTTCAAACACTTCATGTCCTAACTCAAGATAAATACTATAAAGCTCTCTATTTTTTTGTTGTTTTCCATTAAGCCTAACTAGTGAAAACAAGAAACAAAAAGACAAAATTGCAGAATCTAAAGGAAATAACTTCAAGCACTCACACCGGAGGATGTGAGTACCTTTTACCTTACCTCCCCGGCAATGGCGCTAGAAAATAGGCGCTTGCCGTGGGAGGTTCTTCTTCTTTAATCCTCCAGTATGAATACCTTTTACCTTACCTCCTCGACAATGGCGCCAAAAAATAGCTTGATGTCTACGCACTTCTATTCTTGTAGACAGTTGTTGGGCCTCCAAGTGTAGAGGTTTGTAGAACAGCAGCAAGTTTTCCCTTAAGTGGATCACCCAAGGTTTATCGAACTTAGGGAGGAAGTGGTCAAAGGTATCCCCTCTCAAGCAACCCTGCAATCAAGATACAAGAAGTCTCTTGTGTCCCCAACACACCCAATACACTTGTCAGGTGTATATGTGCACTAGTTCAGCGAAGAGATAGTGAAATACAAGTGGTATGGATATAAGACAACGGTGATAGAAGATAACTTGATGGCGTGGAAAAGACTAAAGGCAAAATGAAATAAAGATGGAAGCAAGCAAACATGTAACAGATCTAATAGCAAACAGTGTATCAATGCTTAGAAACAAGGCCTAGGGATCATACTTTCACTAGTGAACACTCTCTCATATAAATATCTTCTCTTCATGATACTACTCTTAACTACTCTCCGGTTGAACACTCTAATCCATGGTAGGGCTATAACATCACACCTCAAAGTAAGCCTTTCCCATCAAGAAAACCCCACACTTTCACCTTGAGCACTAGATGGTTCCAACAAACACCACAATTTCATAAAGACATCCAACTCCAAATATATCTCATAACAAGTATTTGTAATATCTAGCCTAAGTGCCACCATGGTGTGCACGCTGTCACTTTCACACACATGGGGAGAGCAGAGATATATTAAAGCACTTGAGTAGCAAGGTAGATCTATAGATTACAAGCTCATGATCACAATATGATCATGCATGGAGAGAGATGAACACATATCTACCGGTAGAACCCTTAGCCTCGAGAGAGAACTACTCCCTCCTCATCATGGGAATCAACAATGGTGATGGAGATGGCGGTGGAGATCGATGGAGATGGCTCCGGGGGCACTTCCCCGTCCCGGCAGGGTGCCGGAATAGAGACTTTTTGTCCCCCGAATCTCCCCTTCGGTGGTGGCGGCACTGTAGAACTTTTCGTGGATTTCTGATTGACGATCTAGGGTTTTGGTATCGGGAGGCTCTTATAGGCGAAAGAGGCAAGGTCGATGGCCGGCCAGGGGGCCCACACCATGCCCTGGCGTGGCCTGGGGGGACCCGCGCCATGGGGTGGTGTGGCCACCCTATGGCCCCTCTCCGACTCTCCTTTTGGCTCCGTGAGTCTTCCGGGAAAATATCAACTTTGGCTTTTGTCCGGTCCAATTCCGAGAATATTCATTTTTTGACTTCCTGGAACCAAAAACAGCAGAAAACAGGCAACTGGCACTGTGGCATCTTGTTAATAGGTTAGTCCAAGAAATCATATGAAAAGTACTCCAAAGTTGGAACAAAACACAAGAAAGTAGATAAAACCAAGCATGGAACATCAAAAATTATAGATACATTTGCAATGTATCATCAAGACAGTATCATTAGGATCAACAGAAAGTTCCAAGGCAGCAACCATGCGTGTGGCAATAATGCCCCCATAAATGGGTCCTCTAGTAGCTAAGCGGCGGGCAATGAGAGAACCAAGATTAAACTTGGTATCATTATTAAGTACAACAACAAGAAAGGCTAAATAATAATTAGAAATATTACTAGTGTTCTCCCTACCAAGAATGCTAGTGGCAAGATAATAAGCAAAATATCTAAGAGCTGGGAGTTGAATGTTCCTTATCTTCCTGCGCTGAGCTGTGCGGTCATCGTCATTTGTCACACTTCGGTAGAGCTCCAGCAAATCAGCGGGTCGACCTTGGATCTTCTTCACTGTCCCAGTCATGCCTATGCCTATAGTGCTGCAAAATATTTGCAATGGCATGGTAATAGGCATATTATAAATTTTTAAACGAAACAGTTGACCGATAAGGGGTGTTGGTGAAAGTGAATTTTTCAACGGAAGTTTTGGTGAGCACGGCATATTGCTCACTCTCATCCTGCATGTAAGTGGTTAGACTAACCCTCTGAACAAGAAGTAGAAAATCATCAAGGAGCCATGTAGCTTGCAAAAAGGCAAAGTAAGGGAAGGTGGATGGATGAGCATCTCCCTCATCTCCTTCATTGCCAAAGCATGGTGCAATAAGATCCTCATTATATGATGGCCTAATTTGAGACACCAATCTTGAAGGCCTTGCCCTCCTGGGTGTGTCTCTCTCAAATACTTCCCCAAAAGTATGATTGTTCATCTCTCTTTTTTCTGAAATTTCAGACAACCATCATACAAGTGATTGCAAAGTGATTACATAATGAAAGGAACTACTTATAGGGACTTGTAAGAGGCCTAAACATGCATCAAAATAATTTCTCTAAGCATTGAACAAGCATGCAAGCTCACATAACCTGTCACCTACAGTAGCAAAATACTCAATATATAATCCACTAATCACAAATCTACTTGGACAAGCGGAGGAGTCACATACCAGAGAACAAATGCTCCAAATCTCAGCAGCAAAGATGGGCTGAGCAAGAAGATCGAAAATCGCGAGCAAGAACAGCAAGAACATGGGTTTGAGCAATGAACAGATATTTTCTCAGGAGAGAGAAGGTACTGGCAGGAAGGAGAATAAGTGGAGGGCCAGGGTGGCCCACACCATGGCCAGGCGCGCCCCTAGTGTGGTCGCGCCACCAGGTGGTGTGCCTGACAGGTGGGCCCCCTTGGGTCACTCCAGGTACTTCTCTGCCCCTCTTCTGACGTAAAAATTTAATATGAATTTTCTGGAATTTTCCGAGACACTTTATTTTTTTAGCAATTTTCAGGTATTGATGAAAAAAATTCTGGCAGAAAGATGATTTCGGAATGATGCAAAAACAAAACAAAACTAAAACTTTAGAAGTTCTAAGACACTCTAATATGCAAGCAACTAGCAATAGAAAAGTAAACTAAGTGAAAGCAAAAATTAAAATGAATAAAATAAAAGTAAGCAAGGATAATCATGGTGAAAACATTGTTTTGTTCATTAAAATCCCTCTGTTAACAAGGTTGATCAGGTCTTGTTACCAAAAAATTTTTATATAAAACAAAACTTTGCATTCCACTAAATGATTATGTTACCTCAACCTTGATTGCAATAGTCTGAATCATAATAATTTCATATTTTTCTTGTGGTATGGGACAATATATTTTTCTCATTACCACTCTTAGTTTCAGCATCAGAGACAGATATACTATTAGGATCTTTAGCAGTTTCAGAAGATTCTATAACTATTTTATGTTTCTTTTTCTTTCTCTTAGAAGAAGTACCACTATTTTCAATTTGTTGGGAATCCTGCTCAATTCTTTTAGGATGCCCCTCAGGATATAGAGGATCCTAGCAGCACCACTTCTAGTTCTAATTTCATAAGCATGTTTTTCTTTAGAAGCATTAACTAGCAAATCTTTTTGTACCTTAATAAGCTGATCAATTTGAGTTTGAACCATTTGGAAATGTTTAACAAGCATTTTAACATCATTGGAGGTTCTTTCCACAATATCCCTCAACTCAATAATAGCTCTAGAGTTTTCCATCAAATGATTTTGCACTCTTTTATTAAAATTATCTTGCTTAATAACAAAGATATCAAATTCTTCTAAGCATTGATCAGGAGGTTTAGAATAAGGAATATCACCTTCATCAAAATGTTGGAGAGAGTGTACCTCAATAGTGGATGAGTGGGAGATTGGCTTACATAACTCTTCTATAGGAGGTAAATTTTTCACCTCTTCAGATTTAATACCCTTCTCCTTGAGACATTTCTTAGTTTCCTTCATCACTTCATCATTTAATTCAATAACTCCCCTCTTCTTTGGTGTTGGTTTTGGCTCGGGAACGGTTAACTCAGGTGTAGTTGACTCAGGTGTAGTTGATTCTGGTGAAGTCCAGTCATCATAATTCTTGCTTATTTTAGCCATTAATTCCTCAGCTTCTTTGGAAGTTCTCTTCGTGAAAACACAATCATTACAACTATCCAGGTATGTCCTAGATTCTTCAGTTAGTCCATTATAATATATATCAAGAAGCTCATTTTTAGGTAATGGACACACAGGTTGTGCATGAATCAGAGCACAAAACCTTGCCCATGATTCAGGCAATATCTCCTTTTCTCCTTGTTTAAAATCAAAAATTTCCTGCAGAATGGCATGCCTAGCACTAGGAGGGAAATATTTCTGAAAGAAAGTATCAATCAAGCAATATGGGCTATCAATAGATCTAGGAGGTAAATTATTAAACAAAGCTTTAGCTTCTCCTTTAAGTGAAAAATGGAAAAATTTAGCAACAAAGTAGGTGCGCATCTTAATATCATCAGAAAATAGGCCACTCATGGTAGAAAGCTCAGTCATATGTGCTACAGCACTTTCATTTTTAGTCCCACAAAAAGGTTCTTTCTCAACAATGGTTATGTAAGATAAATCAAGAGAGAAATCATAATCCTTATCTTTAATGTTTATGGGAGATGTAGCAAACTTAGCATTAGGAGACAATTTAGGTCTAACAGTATGTTTCTCAAGAAGACTCTTACTAGCACTTCTACCATGAGTGTTTTGGCATTCTTTAATAAATTTATCAGTCATTTCTATATATACGTCTTCAATATCATAGCTCTCTCTAGACTCAGGTGAACTGACAGGTGTAGTAGTATCTTCATTAGGAGTTTCAGTATTTCCAGCTATAGTTCTAGCAATCGTAGCATCTAGGAAAGGACCTAATGAACCACTCTTATCAAGCACAATAGAAGCAACATCATAAGTTTCAGAAGTTTCAGATTCAACAGAAGTAATAGTATGTGTAGCATGTGTATGTGGTGGTGGTGTAAGAAGCTTACTCATCACAGATGGTGAATCAAGAGCAATTGAGGTGTTCAACACCGTACCTATTCTTCTAGTGGATGGTAATATAGGAACCTTTCCATCACGAGATTTACCCATGATGAATGGATAGCAGTGAACAATAGTGATTCTAAGTGAACTTGATAAATAAAGCTATGCTCCCCGGCAACAGCGCCAGAAAATAGTCTTGATGACCCACAAGTATAGGGGATCGCAATAGTTTTCGAGGGAAGTAAAACCCAATTTATTGATTCAACACAAGGGGAGCCAAAGAATATTTATAAGCCTTAACAACTGAGTTGTCAATTCAGCTGCACCTAGAAACAATCTTGCTCGCGGTAGTTTATCAGTAGTACTCCCTCCGTCCCAAAATATAAGGCGCCTAAGGTTTAGTCAAAAGTCAACGTTTTCTAAGTTTGACCAAGATTATACACAAAAATATAAATATTTACAATACAAATCAATATCAATAGATTTATCATAAAGTATATTTTCTTAATGAGTCCTTTCTATAATTTAGATGCACATTTTTTTTTCTAAATATTTGGTCAAAGTTAGTAAGATTTGACTTTTGACCAGTCCTTAGGCGCCTTATATTTTGGGATGGAGGGAGTAACAGTTTTGTAGTAGCAATAGCAAAGTGATAGAAGTAGTAAAAGTAAAGACAGTAGTAATAATTGCAGTAAACAGTAGGATTAAAGCGCGGTAGGCATAGGGATGGATGGACGGGCGTTGCATGGACAAGACAATTCATGTAACAGTCAAGATATAGGGCATTTGCAGATAAATAAGATAAAACATCCAAGTACTAAATTAATCATAGGTATGTGTTCTATATATAGTCATACGTGCTCGCAATGAGAACTTACACAACATCTTTTGTCCTGCCAACCCGTTGCAGCGGGGCCTCAAGGGAATCTACTGGCAATTAAGGTGCTCCTTTTAATAGAGCACCGGAGCAAAGCATTAACACTCCATGAACACACGTGATCCTCATATCATAGCCATTCCCTCCGGTTATCCCGATTCTTGTCACTTCGGGGCTTTTGATTCTGAACAACAATATGTGTATACAACTTGCAGGTAAGATCATAAACAATACTATCATCATGAATCAATAACATGTTCAGATCTGAAATCATGGCACTCGGGCCCTAGTGACAAGCATTAAGCATAACAAGTTGGAACAAAGTCAAAAAGCACTAGTAGATACTAGGCACCATGCCCTAACAATCTGATGCAATTACATAAACGATCTCATCCAATCCCTACCATCCACATAGCCTACTGCGGGGGATTACTCACTCATGGATGGGGGAATCATGGATGGTTGATGGAGAAGCGATGGTGATGATGATGGTGATGATCTCCTCCAATTCTCCATCTCGGCAGGGTGCCAGAACAGAGTTTCTGGTTCCGTATCGCGGTATCTGGTGGTGACGGCGCAGCGGAACTCTATTTGGAAAAACGTCGAACCCCTCGTCTGTTTTAGGTCAAAGGGCTTATATAGGCGAAAGGAGAGGTCGAGGCGAAGTCGGAGGTGGCCACACCACCCCTTGGCGCGGCCTGGCCTGGCCCGCGCGGCCAGGTGGTGTGGGGCCCTCGTGACTCTTCTTCGTCTCGTCTTTTAGCTCCGTGAGTCTTCTGGTAAAATAGGAGTTTTGCGATATTTTCCGGGATTTTTTCTAAAAGTTGATTTCCTGCACAAAAACGAGACACCAAAGCAATTCTGCTGAAACACAATGTTAGTCCGCATTAGTTGTATCCAAATCACACAAATTAGAGAAGAAACAATAACAAAAGTGTTCGGGAAAGTAGATACGTTTTGGACGTATCATCCAACGACAGTCAAGAAGAGAGGTTCAGGAGGACGGGGCAGAAGGAAAATTGGGGGGGAGGTTCAAGAGTTCTCTACGACGCGGTGCGGGGAGGGTGCGACGTGGCCGGATTGGACGGAAAGGCATTTTTATTTTACTCCCAATCATGGGAATTACTTCTGAGGATAGAGTATCGTCCGTCGTTACTAATCGCTAAGTGCACCCAAAACATCAAATTAGATTGATTTAGGCCGTTAGATCTGTTTAAGTGGGATAATCTGATGGTACTAATATGGCTAAGGAGACCTGACGGGGTGACTCTATAAAAGATTATGTTTGCTCTTTTATAAGTAGTATATAGATTATAAGATGTTCTCTTATCATCTATCATAGGATTCTTTTGTTTGGTCCTTTTTCTGGTTCGCATGAATAATTAGGTATGCTACTGGATGTGCATAGCTTTATTGCAATGTAATTAATATAACTGAGCATACATGTTCATTAGCGTGCGATACACCAAAAGTTCTTACCATATGCTATCTATCGATGTATGTACTGATTAGTTCCTATTCCACTCTAAGTTTCTTCATCTTCTGCGACCGTAAGTTTCTTTCAGTTCAACAATCCTAGACTGGTACATGCAGTCTTCTTTTTGTATGATGTAGTCAACTTGTAAGAATGTCGTTCAGAAAAAAAACTTGTAAGGATGTCGTTCAGAAAAAAAAAACTTGTAAAGATGAAGAGCTTGTTTGTTGTGGGAAAAAAAACTTACCCGAGATCCTCAAACCTACCAAAAATTACCCATATGTCCTATCCAAGTTTGATAATATGTTCACTTGGCCTCCCTAGCTCCGTCACCGGTTGTCTTCCATGTGGTCCCGGACGAAGTTGCGGTGAATCATCCGCATGATCGGACGGTGCGAGAAGAAGCCGAAATCAATTGGAGGAAGAAACCCATCAGCAAATAAATAAGCTAGATAGTGTAGACAACGTGAAGAAACTGCTCCCACGTGATAGACTCGATTTGGAGAAATATAGCAAACAAAATTTAGAAACTTGCCTACACGTCAAGAAAACGAAAAGGACAGACACAAAAATAAATGGTTTTCCCTTTTGCTTAGCGTGCACAGCTTCCCCAATTTTTCCATCGACCGTTATGCACTGCACATCCATCGCAGGCGAACTTGTCCACCGCACGCAAAATCCTGGACCAAGCCACGGCGATGCCGCGGGGGGCTTGCTAGTCTAGTCACTGCGTCCCCGTGCACCAGGTGCAGCCACACGAGATGGTTCTGCTGAGGTACGTGGTGGCCTCGGCTCGGTCTGCGATGGTAGGACAAGCGCGATCCTGCTTGTAAGGGCAGAATCGTAACTTCGTGGACGCGAATAGAGAAATGATTTTTTAGCCTAGTAGAGAAATGAGTTGACTGTCAGGTGTCGAAACCCCTCGTAAAAGCAACTGGAATCGTCTCCCTGATGGATCTCGTGGAATCCAGTTCTTTTTTATATTCTTTTGTGTAATTTAAGGTCAGTCTATTTCTCCCTCTATTTCAAAATATAAGATGTTTTAGCTTTGTGAATAAAATGTATCTAGACTTGTTTAGTGTGTAGGTTTATTTAGGTTTAGAGTGAACCTACACACTAAAAGGAATCTAGATACACTTCTTTTACAAAGCAAAAACATTTTATGTTTTAAAACGGAGGGAGTAATAGATAGATGGAATTTCGCAAAAAATAAAAATCCCATATGGGCGCACCCGGACATCAGATGCGCCACCATGTGCCTATCGGACGGCAGTAGCGAATCGGGTGGTGCTCCCGGTACTTTGCATACTTTTTTACTGGCAATAGTGTACGTTACGACCTTGGTTGCACAATTACAAGGTGCGAAGTGTCTGCTTATTCTGCCGACCGTTTTACATGTTATTTCTAGCGGTTCGGGTTGGTTGGATAATATTAGTTCATGCATTCTTTGTATATAGTTGTTGTCCAAATTCAAGTTTCAAGTAGATTTGGAATTGACATGACCCAAATGGCATAAAATTCTTGATATAAATCAAATAACCGACAGGTTCAAAATCCATTTGTTTCGTTGCCAATGAATGCTTGCTTTAGACATTTGTGGGGCGGCGGGGGGTCCCTGCGAGCTGACATAAGTTCATGTGAGGTCGAGGTCATTGTTGGGTTTCTACTTTATAGATCCAAAGATATATATACTATCATGTAAGTGTCGAAACAAAGATGTACATGTCGAGATAATGTGTTGGGGGTCGGGTGTGAGGTGAAGTGGTGGTGGAGGGAGTCATCGATTGAGAGGGAGGAAAGTGGTCGTGGCGAGAGATATCATCACACGAGGTGTGAGGGGCGAGGTCGTCCATCCATTATGTGGGTGTTAGATAGAAGGACGTAGAATCATGATACGACAAGAGAAGTCGTTGACATGTGGCAAACATATGGAAGTGTTCGAGAGATATGGGAAATAAAGTTGTAGTTCGCCAGTTATTAGTCGTGTGGTGTTGATGTTGGAGTTGGCTTAAAACATTTTCATCTTTATACTCTTTGTTTGTTTAATCTTGCGTGTACTCCTAACCTGTTCTTACTGGACTTTGTCGTAACCCAAAGCTAGACCAAAAGACTTTGTTGTAAGCAAGACTGTCATTTACACAGTGAATGTCTATAGTGGAGTCGTGGTGTAATTTAGATTTTGTTGTAATAATGATAAATATTAATTGACCGGTGTGAGCGTAGTGTTTAAATCAAGATGTAATTATGAGAATCAAACATGCCTAATTTTGAATGTCTTTTTTGCCAATTTTCTGATTTTTGAATGTGACCGTACAATTGTTACTGTACATTTGAGATTTTTTTTTTGACAATTACATTTGAGAAAAGTTAGTTAGTTGCCATTTGTAGGACATATAGTCCTTTATCTTGTTTAAGTTGACATACATCCACATTAGCAAGTTGTTGAGTATTATTAGAATCCGACAACCTGCTGACTCTGTTTTGAATTTGCATCCTACAACAATCAAATTCAAATGGAGATGTAGCTTAGCCCGTAAGCTGTTTGAATTTTACACGGCACACACACACGATTCTCCATAAAACACATCCTTAATCTAGCCGTTTACGCATCTGCCCTTTGCACGTTAGCAAATACAGAGCACACGAGGGACCTATCTAGAAAAGCCACCAGCACATTCAAAATTGTAGTTTTAAATAGTCCAGATCGGCCAGTTTAAATAGACCAGGCTACCCGGTGGGCCCGACACATTTTCTACGACTCCAAAGGACGTCTCTGTCCCCTGGCCCCACCGCCTTGAACTCGCGGGCCCCACTTCTGCCACGCACACGGAATTGACGCCTCCGCCCCTGTGCAGTTCAAATTCCGGTGCCACGTCCGCGAGTCGTATTTGCAGCGAGCACCTCGCGGATCTCAGGATTTCCACTTCTATAACCTTTTCGGCCGCTAGTAGAGAGCGCACGAGAGGAAGAAGCGCCAAGCCAAAGCAAAAAATTTCACCATGAGCCCACGAGTCCACCCAGCGGCGCTCTAGTCGGGGCTCCGATAAGGCGCACACCGTTCCCGCTCGGCGCCCGAACCACCCGGCGCGCCCCTCGTGCTCGCCGCCGCCAGCTTCCGCGGCGAGGCCGAGGCTCTAGGGCTAGACGGGGCCGCGGGGGCCCCTAGGGTTTCGGCGAGATGAGCTACCGGAAGGGGTCCAAGGTCTGGGTGGAGGAGAAGGGGGAGGGGTGGCTGGAGGCGGAGGTGGTGGACGCGAAGGAGCGCGCCGTCGTCGTGCTCACGACCCAGCGGAAGAAGGTGCTGCAATCCCCTCCTCATCTCCCCTCCGTCGCTGTCGCTGTCGCCCCATTCCGTGCGGTCGAAGCTTGCGTTGTGCGGTTTTGATTTATCCGTGGATGCGAACACCGGCCGTCTGGGATTGGTTAGATTTGAGTTTGGGGAGTGGTTTTGTGTTCGGTGTGTTGGTTCGATCAAATTTTTGCCATTACTATACTCAGGCTGTTCAAATTTCTAATCTACCTTTTCAAACTTTGAAATGGTTTCGAGTCGTTTTTGTGTAAATTGCGGCCGTGATGACTGAGCAGAAGTCAACTTAAATCGGTGGAAGTAGTCCCATTGATTTGAATCCTTATCTTTATTGGTACGACGTTGTACTAGGCTCTGAAAGTACGATACTGTAGTCCCAATTCGACGGGAAATTTTTTGATTGCAGGTTGGGAGTTCATTGTATTCGTTGTGTAAACTTTGAATCTCTCAACTGTTTATATTTGATTTCGTTGAGTTGTTACTTGCCTCACTTTTAATGTGGTAGAAATAGCTACAAGCTTCAATAAGAGTACTTTAGGATAATTATATGGTCTTTTGAATTCATTAGGTGCATTGTGAAAAATTTAATTTGCGAGCTTAGAAAATATATCCCTACAGATCAGCCAAGTGTACAAACCCCCCGCAATCAGTCCAGTTTATTTGTCTGAGCTGCATTTGAGTTATGCTGCTTGTTTGTTTGATCTAATGCCCTGTTTTATTTCGCTTTAGATTTGAATTGCTCACATGTAGGTAATTTGCCTTCTTAATATTTATTGAGAACATATAACAGGTAAAATTTGTTTAGCTGATGGATTTCTGAACATCTCGTCTCTTCATACCCTTTGAGCTGTTTGAAACCTGTGTCATTTTAGCTTTCTGAATCCTGATGGATTTCTTATGTTTATTTATCCTCCTTTTTTCTTTTTCTTCTCAGATTTCAGTTCTGCCAGAGAAATTGCTGCCCAGGGATACAGATGAAGATCTCGGTGGGGGACATGTCGACGACATGACCAAACTGACTTATCTTAATGAACCAGGTGTTCTGTACAACCTGAAGCGGAGATATGCATTGAATGAGATATATGTAAGTAGTTCACAAGCAATGTTTTTATATGACGGAAAGACTTGTCACCTGAACCTGTCACCTGCTAAATTCGTTAAAATTAAGATCGAAATATATGCAGTATTAAAAATATAACCTATAGGAAAACATCTCATCGGTTTGAATATGAAATTTAAAGGTCATCTTAATGGCGTGTTAGGTGCAAAGAAATTCTAGACTTTAGTGTTGAAACCTGTATCATGTTACATTGCTATGCAATTATATATGGAATGTGTATAAAAAAATGAAAAACATTGATGCACTGTGTAAAGTTATGATGAATAACTTGGGATGAATTTCCGTTTCTCTGATTTGTGGACTTTAATCATTAACTATAAGCTCTTTTTTCTTCATTTCTTAGCACTACTTAGCAAATACTTGCACTTCTGATTTTCTGCTTCAGTTATGGGAGCCTTTGTATGACATCTTTTTCACTTGTATTTATTGAGATAGACATACACTGGAAGCATCTTGATTGCTGTTAATCCTTTCACGAGGCTGCCTCACCTGTACAATGAGTACATGATGGAGCAATATAAGGGTATCCGATTAGGGGACTTGAGTCCGCATGTTTTTGCGGTTGCTGATGCATCCTACAGGTGGGTGCTACATTCTGATTTAGTTGTTACACTCTGTTACTATGACGTATATATACACCATTTGTTTGTTGACATTTGTTAAGGTAATGCAGGGCTATGGTGAATGATTCCCGGAGCCAATCGATCTTGGTTAGTGGTGAAAGCGGTGCTGGCAAGACCGAAACAACAAAGCTTATCATGCGGTATCTTACGTATGTTGGTGGCAGAGCTGTTCTTGATGATCGATCAGTTGAGCAACAGGTCCTCGAAGTAAGTTTTAGGAGTTACCACACATATTTTCCAATTTAAGGAAATTAATGGTCTTTCCATTTTTGGTGTTCGTGAAATATTTAATTTCTCAGCGTTAATATTGAAGGTATCATCTTATAATGTTTTCATCCGTTTCCCTCCAGTCCAACCCTCTTCTGGAGGCATTTGGGAATGCAAAAACAGTTAGAAATGACAACTCGAGGTGAGGTTTCATTCATACAGTGCCTAACATTGGATCAGTTGTGTGCAAATGATTCAGATGTATTCTTCCCTCAGAAAATAACAGATAACTGGAAAATCACAATAAATTCTACAACATCTCATGTCTTTATTACTTCGTGGAATTCAACCTTTTTGATGTTTCTTTATAACCTGAACTTATGGTTCTTTCTTGGTTGCAGCCGGTTTGGAAAATTTGTTGAGATCCAATTTGATAAAACTGGTAGAATATCGGGAGCTGCAATTAGGACCTATCTTCTGGAAAGATCTCGTGTTGTGCAAATTACTGACCCTGAAAGGAACTTTCATTGTTTTTATCAGTTATGTGCATCGGGGAAGGTATGTGTACCCAGTACCAACTATTGCTATTTGTAACCTGCTTGGCTTCTTGTACATTATACGAGTTCCACAGCTATGTAGCTTGTCTTTGAAAATTTCTACGAAGTTAGTGAAGCCCACATTTCTTTTGACCGAAAGATCAAGCACACAGTAATTATTGAAGGACGTGGACTCCTATAATCGTACTCCATTGCAAATTTCATCTCTTCGTTTCACTATTTATTGGTTTAATTAGTATTTACTTATGATGCCATGCACTTCTATTACAAGACTGTTGGACTTGCGACCATTTGGTATTTTTCGCGAAAACGCAATTGCGTTTTGATTCATTGATAGAAAAAGAGAGTTTAATACAACTGTACAGGCTCAAAAGGAGAGCCACACCCGGGGTACAACTCAACCCACTAAACCTAAGCTACGGTGGGGATCAAGGCCTTTAGGCCAATCGCGCCGGCCAGAGCCCAAGATCTAGCTTTGGATTGAATTGTGGTGAGGAGACTGGCATGGTTGGGGCTCGCACTGTAGAAGATGACCGCGTCGCGGTGCTTCCAGATCCACCAAGTCGTCAGCATCACAAGCGATGAGCCCCCCTTGCGCATCGCGCGGGGGGTAGATAGTAGCACCAGCTTCCACCAATCAACGAAGTCGTCCTCCTCATCTGGGGGTCCAGCTGTGGATCGTATCCACGACAGAACCTCGTGCTAATCGCGCCGATCATTTGGTATTTCTGAGTACAATGTTGTCTAGATATGCGTAAACTAGCTGAACTCATAGTAACCAAAGGTTTTGGATGTTTGGTGGATTGAGAAGTATTCAAGTTGTATCTGTTCTGTATCATGATTTTTATCTATTAGTTTGAGAACTTGTTACTTTGCTGAAGAGAAGGATCCGCTCTAGAGATATGTGAAAATACTATTCTAATTGTCATATTTCCGAAACAAGTGCCATATTATACTTTGACATGGTCTCGATGTGAAAATGCTATTCTAATCACATAACGGCTAATTCTATTTTCATATGACTCATAAATTCTTTTCTAGTAAATTGGTGGTTAATTTTCAATAAGTTTCTTTGTGGGAATTCCAAGACAGATTCCTATTTAAGGATGGAAGGCATAGTATTCTAGAGTTCGTGTACATTAAATATTGGGGTGTAGCCAATCTTTGTGCGTGTTGGTGCCATGAAGCAGTAAGATTAATTCTGATTTTGCGTTATTTCTGAAGGATGCTGAGTTATACAAGCTTGGGCACGCAAGCACTTTCCATTATTTGAATCAAAGCAAGACATATGAATTGGAAGGGACAAATAATGAAGATGAGTACTGGAAGACGAAAAGGGCAATGGATATTGTCGGAATCAGCAGAAGTGATCAGGTTTCTAACATGATGTGTACATACACAGATGTTATCTGGAAATAACATACTAACACAAAGCTTACTGTACAGCACTTGTAGTGTGTAGTTTTGCACTTTATGTAAAAAATGAATGTGTATGCTGTACTTTTATACAGGATGCTATATTTCGGATATTGGCAGCCATTCTACATCTTGGCAATATCGAGTTTTCTCCAGGAAAGGAAATTGATTCATCGAAAATTAAAGATTCAACATCAAATTTTCACCTCCAAATGACAGCTACACTACTCATGTATGAATTTGCTTTTATGTACACATCCGTTCTCATCTGTCTGTACTAAGCTACAATTATGATTAAAATTCTTATTTCTATGGTCACAGTGTGTGTATATTTAATTGAAAATCATTATATGTGCTTGCATGCAATTATCATTTCTCTGGTGCTGCAGAACGTATATTCCATGCTGAAGAACAAATCTACCTGTCAGCGAAGTTTACAGTATTAAACTAGCTGCACTTGTTTTAGCTCTCACACCAGTTCTGTAGGAGGTTGAATGAACCACAGTTTAATTTGTGTTCTGTTACATGCGGAATATTATTTTTATCATGAATCTTCATGCATGCACAAATATATCTCATATTCTCTTCCATGTAATGTTTGTTTTTTTACGTAATATTATGGGTTACCATGAAACTTATGCTTTATACTCCCTCCGTTTAATAATAGAGTGTATCTAGACCCCTTTTATTGTGTAAGTTCGGAGTGAAGCTATATACTAAAAGGGGTCTAGATACACTCCTTTCACAAAGCTAAACCATCTTATATTTTGAAACGGAGGGAGTAGTATATAGCAGTATTTATGTCATATTCTGGAAGTGAAATAAGTAACTTTCTTAATTAAAATTGCTGTTTTATAGTTTCACTTTTCTATTTGAATTAGGTGCGATCCAGATATATTGGTCTCATCTTTATGTAGCCGGTCTATACACACCACTGAAGGAATAATTATAAAAGCATTAGATTGTTCTGCAGCGGCGGCTAATCGTGATACCCTAGCAAAGACTGTATATGCAAGATTATTTGACTGGTATTTTCTCTCTCCTTATTCTATAGTTTCATACAATTGCATATGATAACACCTTTTAAATATTTTTAGGCTCGTTGAGAATATTAACAAGTCAATTGGTCAAGATGTCAATTCTAAAGCACAAATTGGTGTTTTGGATATCTACGGCTTCGAAAGCTTCAAACAGAACAGGTCTCTCTCTCAGCTGATATAGACTTCAAATCACATATGGTTATTTTTCACATACTATGACTACCTACTGTGGAAAATATTGGTAAAAGTATGCAATAATTAGCTACCAGCTAACACATTAAATATTGATTTTGTCCTGCTGTCATTTTCTTAATGGTATTCCTTCCTATTTATGTCTGCAGCTTTGAGCAGTTTTGCATTAACTTTGCCAATGAAAAGCTTCAGCAACACTTTAACGAGGTATGTTTTACAGCCAGATGTAGAGCGACCTGTCTCTTTAATGGATGACAAGTTGACAAGATACCTTGCTGTTGCATGCAATTAACTTCTATTTGTTGACATTAATGTTTCCGCAGCACGTATTCAAGATGGAGCAGGAGGAGTACAAAAGCGAGAAAATTAATTGGAGCTACATCGAATTTATTGACAATCAAGATATGTTGGATTTGATTGAAAAGGTCTTTTTGTCTTTTCCTTATTTAGTTCAGTAAGAATTGGTCATTGATCATTCTATGCTTTATATTTTTATTTGCGGTAAATACTAAGATTTCTTATTTTATCAAACTTTGATAGTACCATTTATCTCGGTTTCAAGTGGTTAGATCATTATCTTGCATTTAGTTGTCTGCACTTGGATAGAATGACCCCTTTACAAGTTTTATTAAGGCATGTATTGAGATGGTGTTACGTTTGCCATTTGTGACACCAATGCTGGGATCTGTTAGTGCTGTTATGCCTTGGGCATCAGTGCATGCCTGAGAACTGAGTGTTGCTCGGTTGGATAGCAGTGCAAGTGCACATGCTGCGAACCCTTGTTCGAATCCTAGCTTCCGTAGGGCGCCTCAGGTTGTCTTCTTTCTATAAAAAGACACCAAGGCCTAGTCCCTTGTTGGTCTCACTTTTTTTAGGTGAAGTGTTGACCGTTTGCTGACTGCAACCGTTGACCCTACATCATATGTTTTTATCACATCTAATTATGTTGAAATAATGGTGCCATCACTTTCCTGGTTTTAGGTTTGTGGTGAAGGAAATGATCATCTATCTATCATGTAACACCTGTTTGGCACAGCATGCACTCCGTACTCCCAACATTTCAGCGTGTTTATTTTTGGTCTGGCCAATCTCTTGCTTATGTTAACAAAAAGATACACAACTATTGTAAATTAAAGCTCATGGAATAAATTGCATCATTGTTTGTGTGGCCAATGCTTTGTATGGATGAAAGTGCTAATGTGACTTGAGTGTGTGTTACTGACATGCCGTTGTTTTCTAAAAGATGGTTAAATATGCTTATTCTGCAAGTTGTTAATGTCTGCAACATTATTGCTGTCCGGTGCATGTAGAAATTACAAACTTTCTTAATGTGTAACGCATAAACAGTATGCGCGTTTTTGGTCTGAGTTGTGCCTGCTATGCTAGATGTTGCTTTGTTGCAGCATCTGGGCTCAATAATTGATATTTGAGATGGATTAAAATACTGATTTGCTATCTTTCTGCCCATTATTTGCTCCGGGTAACATGTTACATTGCTGCTCACATGAGACTAATTCTACAATATATTCTCCAACCAGAAACCTATTGGAATTATCGCACTGCTGGATGAGGCTTGGTAATTACCTGGTTCATTTTTCCTAGAAAATGGCAGTTCTATAATATACAAGCAAATTGCTATTCTGAGTTAACTTTGTTAATTTTGCAGCATGTTTCCAAAATCTACTCATGTAAGCTTTGCAACGAAGATGTTCAGAAACTTATCTTCCCATCCTAGGCTCGAGAAGACCAAGTTCTCAGAAACAGATTTTACCATCTCTCACTATGCTGGGAAGGTAAGCTAGCAGCCAGGTTATTTAAATATTTTTTCATCTATTGACTATGACAGGATCCACCTTTGTAGGTGACTTATCAAACAGATTCTTTTCTGGAGAAGAACCGGGATTATATTGTTGCAGAGCACTGCAATCTTTTATCATCTTCAAGATGCCCACTTGTTTCTGGACTTTTTACTTCTTTGCCGGAAGAGTCATTAAGATCGTCATACAAATTCTCATCAGTTGCTTCCCGTTTTAAGGTATGGATACAATGTTCAATTGATTCACCTTTTGGTCTTTGAAATATGCTTATCTGCAAAAAAAAATCATCTGGTTGCCATGCCTTGTCAATTTATGTGTGCTGGAAAGCTACAAGACTACAATATTTTTACTCCTCCGATCTATATTCTATATTCATTGTTTTATAGCAACAACTTCAAGCCCTCATGGAAACGCTGAGCTCAACTGAACCTCACTATGTACGCTGTGTGAAGCCTAACTCACTTAATCGACCTCAGCTTTTTGAAAATCAAAGTGTCCTGCATCAACTACGTTGTGGAGTAAGTATTTCCACCTTAAGCATAAAATAGTGTATTTCTTTCTCATTGTTTTTGTCATCAGCAGTTCAGCACATCTTCCCATATAAGAATATCATTTCTATCTGTAACTTAACTTAATGCTGATTGCTTCTGCTTTAAATCATATATTTTTTCCAATAATGAATCAAGCTCATGCCAAATTCTTTGTTAGTGCTATGCCAACTTCTGCAAATCCATTGGTTGGTTTGGTGAAGCATACTGGTCTTACATCATACCTTCATGTGACTTGAGGAGGCCTACAGTCTCAAACAAGTTAGTGTTGCATAAGTTAACTGGAACTAAATTCATAAGAGTACTTAAAAATCGACTATTGTTTATCCTTGCTTATGCTTTATAGTGCCTTCTCAAGCTATAGATCAAAAACTTACTTAAATGATGCCCTTTTGCTTCCATATGTTGATACATATGCATGATTTACTGGCAATATTTCCTTAAGATTGTAACTTGGTTGTGGCGCAGGGTGTTTTAGAGGCCGTTCGCATTAGTCTTGCTGGCTATCCTACCAGAAGAACATATGCTGAATTTGCTGATCGGTTTGGTGTCCTAGTTCCGGAGTTGATGCTGGGAAGGTACCTAATCTATGCACTGTGCAACTGGTTTGGTTCAAGTTGTTTGCTTCACAATGTGCAATGCTGGCTGCACCGCGTTATTATCAATAAAACTTCTCATTTTGTGCTAATTGGGTTGGTGATCTTGATCAGAACCACAAAACACCCGGTTCATTGTGGGTATATTTTGTAAGGCACGCTTGTTCAACTGTTTAGTTTGAACAGACTCTGGGTGCTTGTGTTGAATTTCATATAGTTTTGATTTTGATTTGATAAACAACACACTATTGGCTATCTGTGACTCTGTAGATGGCCCTGTTCCGTATGAGCCACGTATATATTTTCAGTTTAAATCTATGATTTGTTTAATTTACTGATTTATACTGACAACTGGCTTGTGCGGCATTTGGCAGTGCCACCTTGATACAATACGCCCATATCAGTTACAACTGACTTTTGGCGAAACCAATTCTTGCATTTTAAGTTTTTCTTTTGTTTATGGAATAGTTCAGTACTGTCTTTATATAATATATGAATCAGCATGTAGCCATAGGTCTGGATTAACTTAACACTTCATACCCTTTCAGATAGTTGCCAATGTGATAGTTCCCACGAATTATAGTAGTTTATGTGAACCCTGTGAGTAGAGCTGTGAGTTTATCTGGACTTTTTGCGAAATGAAGAATTGATATTTGGATATCTTTCCTACTTAAAAGTATTTGAATTGGTGCTCGCCAATTCACTTCTTTTCCATCCATGACCATAGAAGCAAGCGAGCCTCTCCTGGGTCCTCCTACTACCAGCATCACCCCACCCCAATCATCTCCCGGCCCCTTGCACCTTGCATTGTCCAATTCCACTCCTCGCGGTCTCCTGTCTCTAGCAGCCTGGTTCAAAAATCAAATCCGGCGATGGCTACCTCCATTCGTGCTAAAGTTCATTGAATTTTGAGAAGAACCTTGATATCCTAGCCAACCAAGGTTCGTCCGGTACTCTGGTCTGTAGACCTTGGCGCATTTCGCCTTGCACTTAATAGTAGCTACATGCTTTGTCTGATAAATGAAAACACCAGAGTGAATTAGTTGAACATATAACTCGAGTAAACTATGTCCCACCTTGTTTTTTGGCTCTGTACTATAGCACCGGTATCTTACTAGTTATTAATAATTATGCAGTTACGATGAAAAGGCGTTAACAGAGGCAGTCCTTGAAAAAATGAAGCTCGACAATTTTCAAGTAAGCTTCTCGTTATTACTGACAGTTCCTTTTTCATGAAATAAATGATCCACACATTCCCTTGACTAGTCTTTATTTGTGCTTTTCTGATTGATCATGTAATTTTTGAAAAAGCGGACTTGCAATTTTTCAGCATACATTATCATTCTGTTCCCTTTTGAAGTATCATTTGATAGTTATACACTTTTGTTTACGTGATAGCTTGGTAGAACTAAGGTGTTTCTTCGAGCCGGTCAAATTGCGATCCTAGATGTGCGTCGTGCTGAGGTTTTGGACAATGCTGCACGGCGCATTCAATGTCGTTTCAGAACATTCGTGGCCCGCAAAGAATTCGTGAAAACAAAGGAGGCTTCAATTTCAATACAAGCGTTTTGTAGAGGTAAACATGTTTCTTTAATCATCTTGCTCTGTCTATTATCTTGTACAGAGTCAATCTGCAATCCGAGTTTAGGTGAACAAACTGAATATATACAGTTTCATGCCATTAACCTAAATACAAGAAATGATGCCCCAGAATATCAAACGTCGATTGCATGCTTGCCACAGTTTGGGACAACTAAGAGGATGTAGTAATTGTTTCCTGGTACATTATAGTTATGCTCTGTAGTCCGTACTCTTGTGCCTGGTATGTTCATGGCCTGCAAATTAAAAGAACCTTAAACTGTATCATCTTTTGGAATTGCTGGCTCATCCTGATTGCTAATTTTAAATGATCCTGCAGGTTGTTTTGCAAGGAAGATGTATACGATCAGAAGAGAAACAGCGGCTGCCATAATTCTTCAGAAGTATGTGAGAAGGTTGTTATTACAGCGAAATTACCAGGAAGCATGTTCAGCAGCTCTGCTTATTCAGTCATGTATTCGAGGGTTTATTGCTCGTCGCTATTTCTCAGCCATCAGAGAGCAGAAGGCTGCTTTAGTGATACAGGTTCACCTCCTCTCCTCCCCCCTCTCCCACTGCCACCCCATGCATCAAGAAATCAAACAAACATAAATCAAGCTTACCATTTCAGTGGTTGATAACTTAGATTGAAACTTGATTATCTGGGATTTTTTCTCTATGGTAGCAAGCAGTTAGTTGAAATATTAACTTGTAAGACCCCGTGCACGGCATAAACATGCTACTTTTTTTTGTCCGTGTAGCTCTAGAAAATCACAGTATTATGAAGGCATCGGAGGTTTTACTGTAGTGGTTTCACTACTTGCTTAAGAGTTTGTATTGTTGAATTTATGTAACATCAGTTTTTGTTAACACACTGTAGTCCTTCTGGAGAAAACGGAAGGTTGCAATGCTTTTCCAGCATTACAAGCAAGCTACTATAGCAATCCAGTGTGCTTGGAGGCAAAAACTTGCAAGAAAGGAGCTAAGGAAACTCAGAATGGTATTTTTCTGTTGCAGTTCTGTAATTTATTTATGCACGATAAAATTGGTTCGCATTTTGTGGCAGTGCTGAAACTGACAATGATTTGTTCGTGTGCAATTTAGGTATTTCAAAATGTTTTTCTTTTCTTGAAACACCGCTTCCTTTAAAAAAGCATTTCTGCAATTTCCTTGCCAACTCGTGTTGACAAGCGGCAGCTGTGTGGTTCAGTCTAAGATCTTGGCGGCCAAGTAAAAGTCCAAGAAGCAAGGGTTGTCTAAACAATTATTTCTTCCTCCACATGCCAATAAGGCAGTACATGTTTAACTTTCATGTCTAAACTGGTCATCTTAAGGCAGGGGTATGGCTCTGAGGAGTGTGGTTGGCTGGCTACGTCACCGAGGTTGGGAGGGGGAGGCTAGCACCTTTTGTGATTAACTCATTGCTTAGTGATGAATGATGTAACTGGTGCCCTTTACTTTTAGAGCCAGTTCTAACAACTATATATCTACTTAAATGTAAAGCATCCTAATATTGTGTTATACTATTTGATTTCTTCTGCCAATATTACTGTTCATGCCTCCTGAGCTTGTTTGTCGTCTTTGTTTGATTGGTGTGCATCGGGAGTATTCTTATGCTATGATTGCTTCTTTAGACTGCAAATGAAGCTGGTGCACTCCGGGAGGCAAAGAATAAGCTTGAGAAAAAGTTGGATGATCTTACTTTAAGACTTACTCTTGAAAGAAGAATGCGGGTATGTTTTTCCGTCTTTATTGCTTTTGTGTTATATTGTGATTCATCAATGTTGAATGTGCTGCCCTGCATGCGGTGTATTTGAGACAGTTGTGCTTGTTGCTGCCATTAAAAAGACAACTGTTTTAGTACCTCGCTATTGGTTATTTTTCTGAAAATATCTGCTATTGTTATCCTGCATTAGACACTCTATAAATATAACAGAATCATCAGGTGTTGCACCGATCAGACTTCAGAATTTATGCTATTTCCCCTTATTCTGTTCCCGATGCTAGTGGTTTTTTGCTACTTGACGTGTGGATTTTCAAATGTAGGCTGCTGGTGAGGAAACAAAGTTGGTGGAAATTTCAAAGAGGGATAAAATAATAGAAACATTAAGTGCAGAATGTGCTGCAGCTAAATCATCTGCCCGAAGTGAACATGACAAAAATCTGCTTCTCCAGAGGCAATTAGATGATTCTCTGAGAGAGATAGCTATGTTGTGCAGTAACAAGATTCTGAAAGCAGAAGAAGATAAACAGAACTCTAATCTGAAGGTTTGAAGGCTTCTCTTCTCTTTTTTACTATTTTATAATAAATGTGTTTGGTATTCTCCATTTTTAATTGTCTTCTTGATATTCTTTTCTTTCTTTCATCTTTTTAAATGGAACACACAGTTTTATGATGTCAGATTTTTTTACTAAGTGGTGTACTTCTTGCATTGTTGTGATAGATGTCAAATATTCTTATAGACTTATAGTTCAGTGTTGTAGGTGTTCTTTTAATTTCCTACTAGGTGTTCATTTCTCTCCTTCCACTGTTGTGATAAATGCAGATATCTGCATGATCTTAACTCATTTTGTTTCATATCATTGTTCCTTATAAGGTTTTTCCATGGAACTACTATGTTTGTTATGTTTTGCTATCGTAATTTCTCGCTGGATCTTCTTTTTTGTGCTTTCGCCTCTTTTGAATATGAGTTATAGTGACCTTTTTAGGACTTATTGACCGATGTGCATTCATGTTTCCGGTCATTGTTACTTACTTTTGCTTAAGCAGTTCTTTGTTGCTTCGACAGAACATTGTCAAATCTTTATCGGACAAGAATTCGTTATTGGAAAATGAACTTAGCACAGCTCGTAAAAGTAGTGACGATACGATGGAGAAACTGAAAGATGTGGAGGGAAAATGCACCCACCTCCAGCAAAATTTGGTCAAGTATGTTTCCCTTCATTCAAATAACCACTGGATGCTGGAATGATCCACGGATGGTTTTGACTGCTCTTTCTTTTTCTAAGTGTTAGTATCTAACTGTTTGGCATTCCTGCATTCAGATTGCAGGAGAAACTGACGAACTTGGAAAATGAAAACCATGTTCTAAGGAACAAGGCATTTAACATTTCTCCAAAAACAGTGTCTGAGGTTCTTCCCTTCTACCAACTCAAATTTTCATTTTTTTCAATCACACTACTATTTTGGTCCCAGCACTTCCCATTTTTCTAAGTGACATTTGTAGCTGTAATTTTGAGTACTTGCCTAGCCCCTATGTATTTTTGGTTAGTTACCTGACTATTTTACTTGAATACAGAAGTTTTCTGCTTCGATTGGTCTTCCGAACAGCGATCAGCAGCGTATATTTGTAAGCTTTTTTGGTTCAAGTTGGATACTGGAGTGCTTTATGTTCTTATATCTAACTGCTTAAAACTGTCAAAACTAAAATTGTAGGAAACCCCACCGCAAACAAAATATCTGGCTCATATTCCACAGAGCACTGGTCCGAGGTCGAGAACAAAGCCTGTTGAAAGGCATGAGGTGAATTCACTGTTCTTAACCTGACATTCTTATTTTCCGTATGGCGTTCAGTAGATGCGTTCAGAGATAAGATTTGGTATTCTGTCAAGAATTTATTTCTATGGTATCTTAATGGTGGTATTGCTCTTCTCAAAAAAATGGTGGTATTGCTCTATTGTTTCATGCAGGGAAACCATGAAATCTTGTCAAGATGCATAAAAGAAAATTTAGGGTTCAAGGATGGCAAACCAGTTGCAGCATGTATCATCTATAAATGCCTTCTACACTGGCGCGCTTTTGAATCAGAGAGGACTGCTATTTTTGATCATGTAATTGAAGCCATAAATGATGTTCTCAAGGTAAAATAATTTAAAGCCCGTTTGTTTTGCTGTTCACCCCAGACATTTCATTTGTGTAAGTCAATAAGTTAGATTTTTTCATTTTTTTCCTATTCCAGGCAAAGGAAGCAGATGGTCAACTACCCTATTGGCTGTCCAATACTTCTGCACTGCTATGCCTTCTTCAGAAGAATCTACGGTCAAATGGATTTTTTGGTACACCATCTCGCAGCTCTGCTGGATCTTTAGGGCTAGGCGGGAAGATAGGCCAAGTAAGGAACTGAGCTTGCTAGTTATTTTCCCTGTCAGTAATGAACGCTATTTTGTATATTTGTGAAGAACCGTTCTAGAGCTGGATATTACTTGGTACACTCTGTTCTGTTATATCCATTGTATACGTAGAGAATCGTGTGCTTGTGTACCTTTTCTACTAAAGGAAAGTTCACATATAGCTATTGACAAAGAAGAGAAAAAACTAACATCATGCACTTTCTGAAATAACATTCTTTCTCTGTACTTGTATGCACACAGTTCTGCAAAGATGTAGATATATACATATAATTTGCTAAGTTATGGGTATACTGTCCTAAATATACACATGAAAACATAGATAGCAAGTGCTGTATAAGAACAAAGCCATAAACATTGTAAATGGTGGTAATATTAAACTAGTCATTGTTTGTAATTTCTGCGCAAATCTCTGTAAAATGGAACAAAGATGATCTAACTTTCTGCCTGACACTGACATCACCTTCATAGCTTGTAGGGCGCGGTGATACTCTGGCACAAGTAGATGCTAGGTATCCGGCCATACTCTTCAAACAACAGCTGACAGCATGTGTTGAAAAGATCTTTGGGCAGCTCAGGGATAATCTAAAAAAAGAAATATCACCTCTTCTTAATGTCTGCATTCAGGTATATCTTCATCTCCTTTGATCTTTTTTACGCTAGACTACATTCAACTGGATTATTTTTGTAACCTCTGGAAAATTGCACGCCAGGCTCCAAAAGCAACACGTGCTCAACCTGGAAAAGCTTCAAAACCACCAGGGGTTGGTGCTCAACAGCCATCAAACTCCCATTGGGATAACATTGTCAATTTTCTAAACCTTCTTATGGATACTTTACGTGAAAATTATGTAAGCTTTCCATTTAACTCACCTTATTTTGTTACAGCTGCATCTTTTGCCAGCTTCATTATGGACAAATTGGTAGTTTTGCGCAAGCGATTCTAATAACCTTATCTGTGTGTGCTGCAGGTGCCGTCATTTTTTATACGTAAACTTATCACTCAGCTGTTCTCTTTCATCAATATACAACTTTTTAACAGGTAGTATCTTGTCTTGTTTATAGAAATTGAATACTTGGTATCTGTGTCCTTAAAACATGCAAACGACAAAAACATTGTAGCCAGTTCCCGAGTTCCATGTTTTGGAACAAATAAGTGGAAATACTTTAATACTCCTTCTGTAAACGTCTTGTAATTGGGTACAGAGGTAGTATTATATAACCAACAAGATAACTCTTTAATGAATGATAGAATCATGTTTCGTAATTTGTAAATAGATTATTTAGCTGCAATTTCGGGTTGAGGAAAGGGTCTGTTTATCACCTAAGAAATCGAATTCTCTGGGTTAAAACTTGTAGGTGATGAGACACTGACACTTCCAAAAAATGCGTTTTTTTTAGTATGGTACAGATAAACATAGAAGCACACGCAGAATAATGAGATACTAGTTCACTTTCACGGTGATACTGACATTTTTTTTGTTTCATCAGTCTTCTTCTTCGGCGTGAATGTTGTACATTCTCCAATGGAGAGTATGTCAAAGCTGGCCTGTCATTGCTGGAGAAATGGATTACTGATGTTACGGAGGAGGTAAGTGCCAATTCTGCTTTATGCTTGTCAGGTTGGTATACAATTCAGGAATGTACCATGAGAAACCCTGATAATGTGGTTCAACTCGTTTCATGTCCAATGTTTCTTCCATGTTTCCAGTTGTACCTCATGTTTTAGAAAAGATATAACACTTGCACATCATCATTTTATGTGTATTAGTTCTTTATGTTATTCACAAATTTATCATCCATTTTACTTTCAGTTTGCAGGAACATCTTGGCATGAGCTTAATTATATCAGACAAGCTGTTGGATTTTTGGTAATTGCTTGTGCAAGCTGCATTTTCTCCTTTTTGTTTCTGTTGCATCCTCTATGCCTTGGGGTAATTTCTCACTAATTATAATGTAGGTTATACACCAAAAAAGGAAGAAGACGCTTGAGGAGATCGGCCAAGATCTCTGCCCGGTAAGGCTATGTGTATAATTTCTGTTTTGCGGCTAGTCATCATTTTGTTGCAGAATATATAACTAGCCCTCTTTTGCATGTAGTCCTTGAGTATTAGGCAAATCTACAGGATATGTTCAATGTACTGGGACGACAAATATAATACTCAGGGAATATCAAACGAGGTATGCACTTTTAGGCTCGGATCTTTCATTATCCAGATTTCCTTTGTGTTCCCTGTTCTTGTTCTTAAAATGCTATTATCTTTACAGGTTGTTTCTGCAATGCGGGAGATGGTCAACAAAGACACCCAGAACCTCGTGTCAAATTCATTTTTGCTGGATGATGATTTAAGGTAGCTGCAGTTTCCTGTTAGTTACTAATAGTACTATTTAGCAGAAAGTATATATAGTGCTTCCAAAGTGTTTTAATTTTATGTACTAGTATTATATTTGCTTATTTTGGCGACTGATTGTCATTTTTGCACATGTATATGATGCTTCCTTTGTGCAGTATACCATTTTCTACCGAGGATTTATCGATGGCCATCCCTGCAACAGACTATGCAGACGTGGAGCTACCAGAATCTCTTCGTGAGTACCCGTCGGTGCAGTTTCTGCTGACGGTGTCATGATCCGGAGCCTGTTTTCTGGTAGAAAGATGTGGTTTGGTGTTTGACCCCCAGATTTTTATGGGGTTAACACCCCTTTCTGCAGTGTTGTATTGTTGTTAGGTTTGTAGAGCAGAATTGATTTAAGGTTGAAGGGCAGAAGAGCAAGTTGATAGGGTATGCCAGTTCTGAAGCAACAATTGTTGCTAGATGCTGAAACGGTCGTGGCACTTGTCTTCTGTTCTATGTTGTACAAAGAAATACTGTAAAAAAAACAGAGAACTGTAGAAACTTGTGCACATGTTTCGCACTCGTAGTCAGATGGGTTGATATCAGTTGCATAATTCTTTGGTGAAACATTGCGATAGGTGGACCTTTCTAAGTACTCCCTCTGGCCTGAATTACTGTTCGCAGCCATAGTTCAATTTCAAATTTGCAAAAAACTCACGAATACATTTAAAACGTTTCAAAATTGGCTTGATGGCTTTACATCGCTAAAGAATCTATAATAAACCTTCAGCAACTCTGAATCAAGAAACCAAGCCTTTTGTGGTTCAAAAACGCAGAATCCTGTCTCAATCAACATTTGTCAGCACTTTTTCGGGGTAAGTTCTTTGGCTTGGACATGGCATTTAGTGCATGTTGTTATTCCCACATTCGGAGGAGAGTATGTTAGATGGAATAATTTCTTTGATATATTACCGTATCCCTAGGGTTTGGAAACCCTTTTGACGGGTTAGTGGAATCTTCAAATTCGAGTTCCAAACTAGGATCTTTGTCCTCCCTGCTGTCCTCCCCGCCGTTCGTGTCCATCCTCTTGTGCCAGGTCCCGTGTGCACTAGGTCGCCGTCAGAGGGCTCCCACTCCTCCATCCTCCAGGCAACACGATGGCACCTCGAGGTAGAAAGCGAGGCCTGCGAGCTCCATGCAACGCGAGGCCCGTGATCCCCCGATTGCTTGAAGGAGAAGCATAGAGAAGAAGAACAACCCCTCTCGGGGATGTCCTTAACCTCCGATTGCTACAGAAGGAGAAGCATCCATGTACTTTTGCTTTCACATCCAGGTGTCTTTCTGAGTTTCAGTGCAATTCTTCCTAAATCAAAATGCAACTTGTCATGTGTTTGAAACTCAAGCATATTGTAAGTAATATCAAGTTTAATCAGACTGTCAAATACTGCATAAAAACAAAATTCTTGTGAACAATTAATCATCACACTATTTATCACAAAATAATAGTAAGAAGCTAGCTAATGCTCATCCCCGCCTGCCCCCGATTCAGTTCATCAGAAAAACTCAGACAACAATCCATCAGAAAATTTGAGTATAATTCCTAAATCCTCATGCTAGACTACTCCAACCTCTCTATAATTTGTGTGAGTGGATAAGTTCAAAGAAGACATTAGGTGCCTTGTCAATAATCATTTAAATTATATGGTTGTGTGTGAGTAGTACGTGGATGTTCAAAGAAGACATTAGTACATATGGAGTAGTTGTATAGCATAGATTGAGTACGCTGAAATTAACATGCCAGCTTTTAGATTTCAGCAACTAAAACAATGGCAAAATATGTGCAACATCTAACAATGACAAAATATTTAAACATCTAGAGGCAAAATACAATGAATCCTAACTAATCACTCACAACCATAGAATTTAAATGATTGAGTGATAATCATGCACACCTAGCAGTACATCTAGAGGCAAAATATGGCCTGGAGTACATCTTATCCGAAAAGATGTTGGTCATCTATATTGAGTGATAATCATGCACATCTAGAAGTACCCTAATCAACACGGTTGCACATATTCCAAGGTGAATGCACATATGGGTTGACATCTACCAATACCCTAATCAGAATTGCTGAATGCACATCTAGCAGTACCCTAATCAACACGGTTGTACTCCCAATGGATAATCAGTCAGCACTATTGAATACACATCTACTAGGTGAGTAGCAGCAATCTTTTAATCAAGGCATAGAAAAGAATAGCAGGTAACACCATGATGCCTAATTTGTAATTTGTAATGATCAAGGAATCAATAGTAGACCTTTTAAAAAGTTACTCTAGGATTGGAAACAAGGAATCAACTTTACAAAGTATCTCTAGGAATCAAAAGTAGACATTTAAAAAAAGATACCAAGAACATTATGTGCGCGTACAGTAGAAGGAGTGATATCTGATGAAGAACAACCACATAGAAGGAAGGGTGCTCTTGTTCTCCTTGGCAACCTGAAATGAACAAGGGGAAAAGTAGTTTCCGAATACAGGGCAGGTGCAAGAAAAGTTCCACTCCCAACTGAATAATTGCATTATTGCACACTGATGCTACGGCGATGGAGATTCAGAGGTGGAGTAGTTTAGGCTGGGGCAAGTGTGCTGAATCTGGTAAGGCTTTAGGGAGGTTTGATCTGCAGGAGGTGATTTCAGATTTGTTTGCTTAGCTACGACTGCCCATTGAGGAAGCTCCCCAAAGCTGGGATGTAGCGACATCTTGCCTGTTGGAAATCTACTCCAAGAACTATATACATACAACAAATTGGAAATTCACTGTGACTTCCCTAAGAGATGACAGAGAGCACACAAAGACAACTATATAAGATGACAGAGATAACACAATAGCACAAAGGTGTTGATTTCCCTAAAAGACAACAAATGGGGATGATTTCCCCATAAAAAAGTATAGGTGCAGATGTACTGGACTTTTTCTTTAGATTTGGGTCCTGATGATCTTGGTCCCAGTAGCAGAAATGGAGTACAAAACTTGGTCCCAGACAGCAAAGGGGTGATTTCCACATAAAAAATCGACTTTGGGCGATGGCGTCTTGTCACTAGGCAACATCGGGGGAATCAGCAACCGCATCGCAGCGTGGGGGAATCGACGACGTGGGGTGGGTACTGGGTGGGGTTCAGCAGGGTAGGGTGGAGAGGAGGTGTGCAGCGGTGGGTTCGGAGGGTAACAGCGGAGTACGAGTAAGATGACTGGAGCGAGCATCGCTTGTTGGGGAGGTTGAGGAGACGAGTGGGGTACAGTGCTTATCGGGGATTTGATGGGGGAATTTTTGCTAAATGGTCGGTGTGGCTGTTAATTCGGGCCGGGGGAGTATGAACACCACCTATAGGTACTGCACAAAGGTTGTTGTAGCTTATGTTTCTTTAAAAAGAAACACCGCAGTTAACATATCGTGGGGTAAGCAATACTGCCACCATGGCAAGATACAAAACAACATCAATTTGCCACTGAAAAACTAGCAACACCTTTTACTCTTGGGATGATGTATACCACATCACCAAGAAAAGAATAGACGAACACATTACACATTAACACGTCCTGATTTGCCCACTATGTACAACTTCAACAACTTTGGAAAAAAATAAGCACACACCCACTCAACACAAACGCGGGCACATTGCTACCTACGCTCCTCTATCCCTTCTCTACTCCGGAGAGCCATCGCCCTCTCTCCCCACCACCAAGCTCATGTACCGGTGCTGCTGACCCTCTGCGCAACCATTTTCTTCATGGACGTCACCTCACCAGCACGACCCTTCTCCTTGTCTACCTTGCTCTTGTTAGTGACGACACATGGCACCGTGTAGACAAACATCTCGGTGGGCACGTCGCCACGCATGCTGAGCAGCTGATCGAGGGTGTCGACGACCTCGCGCATTGGGCGCGACTTGGACAGGCTGTGGAGGCATTTGTATGCCACCATGGCTGCCTCGGCGGTAGCCTGTCCGGCCGCCAGAGGTAGGGCTGCGCCCAATCCACGAGGTTTTGTTCGTGGCCATTTCGGTGCTTGTCGATGCTGATTCATCCCATGAGGAGCTCGAGGAGGACGACACCGTAGATGTTGGGTTTGCAACATAGAAAACAAAAAAATTCTATGATATGAACAATAAAGCACCAAGATCTATCTACCTAGATACAATTAATGGATGGATATACATCCATAGAGAACTTACCACAAATACCGAATAGCGTTACGAGATTTATTCTCATGAATGATGTAGTCGTACACTTGCCGATATCATGATCATGTAGAAGTACATCACCAAAACGTAGAAGCACATTCGTGATCGCACACACGTATGGTACCCCGACGACCTCTGAGTCGTCACTCCAGCAAAGTAGAAGAAGCAGCAAATCCTTCTAGATAAACCACCGAGAACATGTACTTCGTTAATCCGAAGCTATGGGGAATATTCTAGAGGGAGGGTATCCTTCACGAGGAGGTGTGAGTGTGAGAGGAGATGAGGTTAGGGGGATCCTTTTATAGGCTGAGGGGGGCAGCCCCCTCCCATGGTCAGCAGCCAAAGGAGGTGCTCCCACCTCTCCCTCATTCATGTGGGTGGAAGTTGTTGGAAATATGCCCTAGAGGAAAATAATAATATAGATTATTGACATATTCAATTAAGTTTATAATAGGTTTTATATCATGCTATAACTGTATTGATAGCAACGTTAATGCACCTGTGATATGTAAACCACCAGAGTCCCTAGTGATCCTCTAGACACTATTTCATTGGTCAATCGATGATCGATGTTTCTTGATCATGGTGTATTTCATTATGTCAATTAACAATAGGGTCATTTCATTAGGTGAATGAAAGTGGTGTACATAACCAACACAGGAGTTGCAATACAATCAAGTCATGAAGTTCACCATTATAATGACTGGGAAACATAGTAACTAATTCCTTAGACCGTGAGACCATATTTAATCACTGTCACCCGAGAGTGCCTTATTTGCATCAAGCGTCACTCAGTAAAACAGTGATCATAAAGGTGTCTTCAGGTATTCAGAGGGGCATGTAGATGCGTATGTTTCAAGAGCGGTATTTCTTCTTCCGCGCGATGGAGAGATACTCTAGGCCCACCTCAAAAACATGGCATCCATAAAGTGCAACGTGTGACTAGGTCACACGGATGGCATAGATCGGAACGAGTAAAGTTGTACTTGTCGGTAACGAAACTGAACCCAACATGGCAATGTCGTTGATCAGGTCTCGGACAAGTAAAAGTATTAAAGTAACAAAGGGAATATGACTCCATGTTTAATGGTTCAACGACAAAGATTCTCATGGAATGCATAGGGGTCATTATCGGCATCCAAGTCCCGCTGATGATCATTGGTCCGAGAGGGGTCTCGAACATGTCTGGAGTGTTCCCTAACCGTTAGGGTAGCACACTGAAGGGTTTGACAATGCTTGGAGATCGTTTTGGTATCATAGGAATCATCGAAGAAAAGAGAAGGGAAAACCGGAAGGGTTCCGGGAAAGTCCAGCGAGTGTCTGGAGTTATCCGGCTGGGCCACCTAGGTTGGCCGGCCATCCCCCTCCCCTGTTCCCCTTGGTTTTGTCCCATATGGCTAAGCCAAGGGACTTGGGGGCTCCCCTCCCCCTATATAAAGGAGGGCATAGGGATGGATTTAAACACACAAATTAATCCCAAGCTTTGAGGCTTATCCCTCCAAGTGCCCTCCTCTTCATCTAGTGAAGTCAACTCCGGAACAATTTCTGGTGTTGTGCCACTCGCTGTTTCATGAAGAGAAGTTTCAATAACCTCATCGAGTTCTACCTTCCTACTACTCACATCTTTCACGAGAAACTCCTTCTCTAGACAGGATCCATTCTTGGCAACGAAAACCTTTCCTTTGGATCTATGATAGAAGGAATACCTAATTTTTTATTTAGGGTATCCTATGAAGATGCATTTTTCCGCTTTGAGTTCGAGTTTATCAGGTTGAAGTTTCTTCACATAAACATCGCATCCCCAAACTTTTAGAAATGATAGCTTTGGTTTGTTTTCAAACCGTAATTCATACAGTGTCGTTTCAACATATTTAGGCGGTGACCTACTTAAGTGAATGTAACGGTTTCTAGTGCATAAACCCAAAACAAAAATGGCAAGTCAGTCAGAGACATCATAGATCGAACTATATCTAATAAGGTACGATTACGACACTCCGATACACCATTATGCTGTGGTGTTCCGGTAGGCATGATTTGTGAAACTATTCCATATTATCTCATGTGTGTGCCAAACTCATAACTTAGATACTCACCTCCATGATCTGATCGTAGAAATTTAATCTTTCTATTACGATGGTTTTCCACTTCACTCTAAAATTCCTTGGATCAAAGGTTTCAAATTTGTGTTTCATCAAATAGATATACCCATATCTACTAAAATCATCTATAAAATTAACAAAATAACGATATCCACCTAGCACCGACACACTCATTGGATCACATACATCAATATGTATGATTTCCGATAAATCTGTCGCCCGCTCCATTGTACCAGAAAACGGGGTTCTAGTCATCTTGCCCATAAGGCATGGCTCATATATATCAAATGATTCAAAATCAAGTGATTCTAAAAGTCCATCAGAATGGAGCTTCTTCATGCGCTTTACACCAATATGATCCAGACGGCAGTGCCACATATATGCATATATATCATCATCAAGTTTAATCCTTTGGTATCAACATTATGAATATGTGTATTACTACTATCAAGATTCAAAAGAAATATCCATTCATCACAGGTGCATGGCCATAAAAGAGATCATTCATATAAATCGAGCAACCATTGTTCTCTGACTTAAACAAATAACCATCTTGTAGTAAACATGATCCCGATACAATGTTCATGCTCAACGCAGGCACCAGCTAACAATTATTCAGGCTTAAAACTAATCTAGATGGTAAATAGAGGTAGAGTTCTGATGGCGACCACGTTAAATCTTGATCCATTGTCGACACGCATCATGACCTCATCCCTTGCTAGTGGTCGCCTATTCCACAACGCCTGATTAGAGTTACATATATTAGCAACTGATCCAATATCAAATACCCATGTGCTACTGCAGGTACTAGTAAAGTACACATCAATAACATGTATATCAAATATACCTTTGTTCATGTTGCCAGCCTTCTTGTCTGTTAGATATTTGGGGAAGTTGCGCTTCTAGTGGTCAGTCCCCTTACAATAGTAGCACTCATTATCAAGCTCAGGGCCAGCCCGTGTCTTCTTCTTAGATGCAGCAATAGCTTTGCCGTCCTTCTTGAACTTACCCTTCTGTTTACCCTTCTTGTCCTTCTTGAAATCGGTGGTATTATTGATCATCAATACTTGATGTTGTTTCCTAATCTCCACTTCATCAGTCTTATGCATTGACAAAAGCTCAAGTAGAGACTTCTTCATGCCATGCATTTTATAGTTCATCATGAAGTTCTTATAGCTTGGTGACAGAGATTGGAGAACACGATGTATGCCAAGTCAATGGGAATCGTTATTCCCAAATCTACAAGCTTATCAGCGTACCCACATAATTTGAGTACGTGCTCACTAATGGAGTTGTTCTCCTCCATCATGCAGCTAAAGAACTTTTCAAAAGCTTCATAAATCTCCAAAGCAGCATGGTATCGAAAATCATTTACAATTCACCCATGGTATCAAAAGCATTGCCATTATTGAAATGCTTTCGGAATTCAACCCATACAGCATACTGCAATGAACCATATTGTGGTCCTCCTAACGACTTAATTAAACATTCTTTACATCGTTAGAAGCATCATCAGGTGGTGGGGGGCCTAGCGGCGCTTCTAGCACATATTTCTTATATACAGCACTGAGGAGAATCCTCAGGTTCAGGCTTTGACATACTATCCATTGGAGAATGTACAACATTCATGCCGAAGAAGAAGACTGATGAAACAAAAAAAATGTTATTATCATCGTGAAAGTGAACTAGTATCTCATTATTCTGCTTGTGCTTCTATGTTT